>CM069540.1:56175000-61657500 GCA_035773235.1 Eospalax fontanierii | reverse complement strand
GGTTTGAAGGCCGGGGGACTGGTAGTCTGGAGCTGAGTGATCCCCTAAGTGAGTCTGGTACTTATTAGTAGTAATGTAACACATGCACCAGCAGATGGCGCTCATACTCCCCAAATAGAAAACTGCAAAGGCTTTGACTTCTGTCTGCCTTTAGAAGAGAATACTGTTCTTCCACTGTTTAAAAATTACATGTGCGGATCTAAAAACATGCGCTTTACTCACCCCTCCACAATATGGTCCAAAGGGTGGAGAGTTGGCATCAGGCCCGTTGTAGAGCATGAGGTAGTTATGGATACAGCTGCTTGGATCCTCGATGTAGATGAAGTAAAACCTGACGGTGACAGGCCTTCCAGCAGGAGCAACGATGGTCCATTCGCAGTGCGTGTTGTTTGGGTAGGTGCCAGGATAGCCAGGGCTGGTGAACAAGCCACTGTCTCCTAAAAGAGTTCCTCCACAGCCTGCAAGGCAGAAATGGCCGAAATCCCATTCAGCAGAGCATAGAGCAAAGTAGAAGCCCTCCAGCCTGCTTTCTGCATGTGCAGGAGATGGGACTGTTTCAACCTCAGTAAGAGGCTGAGAATCTGCAAGAATAGGCAAGGCAGACCGCCCCCCACCCCGGGCTTCTTCTGACTGTTCCCTTCCCTTGGTTGCCCCCACCCATCTTCCTTTCCCAGTGGTTCTTGACCCAAAGGCTACTTCCTCCAGGACCGCTCTTTGCTAACTGAAGGCTGGGAGCTGAGTGAACAAACAATGCAGTAAGGTAACCCTGAAGAGAGCCAAGTGTCTCTGTGCTGTGAGGGTCGAGCGCTCTCTAAAAGCAGAGTTGATGACAGTACTCAAACCCAAGTCAGCGTCTGTGTTAAGTGGGACTGTGATATTACAGCTTCTGACATGCTACCAGAAAACTGATTTTATCAGGCCTCAAACTGACAGTTTCAAGGCGGACATGCCTGAAGTCAAAGCACTTTAGATATTGGTGTCAGTTTATTTTGCCTTTTCATTGTACATTAAAGCTTTCATTAGGTAGACTAGATGTCCAAAGGACCAGAAGACATGGCCTTGGCTAACAGGGCAATTTGGGCAGTTCAGTCTTGCTGTTTTATTTTCTAGTGATTTTTGTTGTTGTTTATTTTCTTCATTTTCTTTTTTTGAATTTTGTGAATTGAGTTTTATACATTTCATACAACAGTTCTTAATCAATTTTAGACCCTCCCCTCATTCCTCCCAACCATCACTGGGATTGTATTCTGTGTCATATGTGTTAATTCCCATCTAGTCCATTATTGCAAATTCATCCACTGGAGTCCGTCTGATCAGGCTATCTAGAGATGGTAAGTAAGGCACACTCTCCCAGTAATAATCAGTCTCCAATAGTTCTCAGTCTGGGTCTGGCCCACCACCAAATGCTATAGCTCCACTCTGGGCCCTTGTCTAATTTGAGTTGGTATGAATCTTGTGCTCAATACCATCATTGCCACAATTTGGCATGTTCAAGCTTCCAGTAGCCTGAAAGACTGCTTCCCAGAGTTCATGAACCAGTCCTGGCTCTTACAGTCTTTCCACCCCCTCTTCTGCAATGATCTCTGAGCCATAGGTGGGTGAGGTTCGATACAGGAGTCCTATCCAGGGAGGCATATTCTGCAGGCTCTTATTCTATAAGACTTGGCTAGTTGTGGCCTTCTGTATTTCTCTTCTCTTGACCTGAATGTGTTACAGTGACTTAAATCTCCTTCAGCTATTTAGTACACAAGCAGTCAAAACTTCAAGAAGATATGTAACAGCCTGGAGAAGCAATGAAAATCTGGACTGTCACAAAATGACAGGGACCTCAGGGACCACAGCTGCTCATAGAACACGGATGTGTTCTGGGTTCATTGACTTCTCAGAGAGCTTACCTTGGTGATCAAACCAAAAGTCAATCATCAGACAAGTTTATACAAGAACGCTTACATTTTTGACCTTCAATATGTAAAATGTATTCTTTAATGTGTGCAGAAATAATAATTTCAGAATTTACACTAAACAAATCCCAAACTAATAAACAGGAAAGACATTTGTAGGGAGCAGGTAGATGGGAGGGGAGACAGAGCACATAGTCTACCTGTACAAAATTTTGAAAGGATAAAACTTACTAATTAAAAAAAAGAAACAATACTTTGACTGTTAAAAACTGATTTTCAACAGAAAGTCACCTAGTACAGATTTTATATGACAAAGGGAATTTAATCAACAATCCCTACTGGGAACTTTATGTCTGTCACGCCTACATGATTTCCCTTACAAAGTGCAGATATCTTACCAGTTGGTGATGAGGTCCAGACAATTTCGTACCCATGACTGGAGATCACATCATTGCTCTTAAACCGCAGATACAGCTCATTACTTTGAGAGAAGACGGGGCTTGGCAGCAGCGTTCCACAGCACTGGTCAAGCAGGGGTGAGCTGCTATCACTGCCGTTTCTCACCTATGAGAAGTCACTGACCGTTACCATCTTATTATCCCTTCTCCAGTCTGTCATTAAGATGTAAGATGTGAGGCAACTCAGATGAGGGTTTTTTTTTTTAAAGCTTTGCATTTTTTTGTTTATTTTGTCTTTTGAGACAGGGTCTCTCTAGGTAGCCCAGGTTGACCTCATACTCCCATTCTTCCTGTTAGGCATCAGAATGCTGAGGAAGCTTTATAACTTCCTGTCTTCATGTAGCTAAGGATGACGGGTCTTTTGAGAACACTCAAGGAGTTGCTCTCATTCATAAAGGGAGAACTGACCAAGCTGCACAGCATAAACCATTCACATTTAGGATTAGAAATACCTGTTAAACCATAGCCATGGAAACAGGGCCTTGTGATATACCAGTGGGTGCTGTGGACCTACAAACTGTGATGTCCGGAAATATTTTGAAGGACAGAAAGTGAGAGAGGGAGGGGCATCCTCGTCTGGTCTCTTTCCAGTCATTATTACACTTTATTCATTGTCGCACATGCAAGTGTATGTGTGTGTGTGCATGTGCACGTGGGTGCGTGTGTATGTGTGTGTGCACATGCACACTTCCCACTAAAAACAACATGACAGAAAACTGCAATACAGGGAGTGCAATAAAGTTCACGACAAAAGTATTTTCCATCTGGGAAAAGGAACTGTCCCAAACACCAGCACGTGTCTGACTGCTGTTAGTTTCCTTTCCCTCAGGCCTTCAGGAAACACCTAACAACAGGAAACAGGCTGGTAGGAAGGGGCTAAGCAACTGTGAATTCAAGTTCAAGTCCTGCATCCTACTGCCTGTTCTCAGAGCACTCTAGAGGCTTTCTAAAGGAAGGGTCCCAGGCAATGTGCAGGCTTTCCAAGGATAAAGGCTTAGTTTCATCCATTTTTGTAATAAAAATCTGAGCATCCCCTCCATTCATTGACTTTATGATTCCATAGTTTAAAACATGGCTATCTCAAGTCAGAGAGCTGCAGCAAAGGTCCAGGGCTTGACTCGTTGGGTTGGTCTGAGCTTCGGAGGCTCCTTCCAGAGCTAAGTGGTAGCAAGTGAGAGAGCACTATGTGGTTCTGATGTTTATTGTTGGGTCACTCTGCTAAAGGTTTAAACCTTTAAAACCTGCCCTGGGCAGAACTGTCAGTAGATGATGATGGCATGGCTGTCATATTTTGGAATGCTGGAGGGCTCAACCTGCCATCCTCACAATCTTGACTTTGGGTTTCTCTCCCTGGGGGTCCTTTTTAAAGTTGCTGCTGCTCAGAGGAGAGACATAGTGTTCAGAGCCCGCCATATTCACTTTTATCTTCACGGGAGGATGGAGTGCCTGAGGGCAGAGGCGTGTCCGAGACATCAGAGGACATTCTGGGAGAGGAGTTGACCGCCCAAGTCCTCAGACTCACAGTGTGGTCAAGAGCCAGGCCCTCTCTGCAAACAGTACACTTAGAGTCCTTACGGGAGATTTCCATTCCCACTCTAGTTAACTGATGGCATGCTGGGGCTTCCTGCCTGATGTCTTCTCTGGAACCTAGGACTCAGCTGTATTTCACAGGTCTGGGCTATGGCTTCTTCTCTTTGCTGACTTGACAGGAAGTTTCTGATCTGTTCTATGGAGTGGAAGAAGACAACTGGGCGGTGCCTTTCTCACCATCCAGTGCTGAAAGCAAGTCTTCACTTTCCAGCATCTAGCAGACAATGGTCAGGGTGGCTCAGGCCAGTAATAGGCAACTTTGATTTAGGGTGCATTAAGACCATGACTCAGAACACATGGAAGAGTCTGGGGAGCAAAAATGCTTCTGTTCTTTCTTCATACGGCTCTCCTCTAGGTTTTGCTTAGCACTTCTTGTAAACATCTGGATTTCCGGTATGGATAAGTATGTAAGTCAGAGCTGAATTCTCAGACTGGCACAAACAGCACAGCATTTGTCTTTTCAGTTCGTCCCTGTCGCCTTTACCTCCTCCTCATTTTCTCTCATGGCAAGTGTTCCCGTGACGAAGGCATGACCTTTCCCTGGGAATTCAATGCACTGCGTACTGAGTATATTGATGAATAGGATTTAGTTTAATTTTATAAGGAGCTTTCCCATATTATAAAGTGTTGCATCAGGAAGTGTGTGGAGCTGACCCCAGATACAGACATCATGAACTGGGAAACCATTCTCACCCAGGTGAGGAACTACTCTGTGCTTGACTCGGTCCCTAGGAGATGGTGCAACTGACTGTGTTTGGTCTTCCTCATTAGACTGAGGGCTCCAAAAGCGTTTCTTTCTTACTGAACTTCCAGTGTGGAACCAGAGATTGCTCAGTAAATATTTATTTGATGAATAAATTACTAAAACGAACAGGGACATATTACATTAGCAACACTAGAGAAAACAGAAAAAAATGGTAAAATCTCTTAGTGATCTATTGTCTGTTCTAGTCATTCATCTACATGCTGTTCAAATGCAGATTACCTCCAAGAAATCCTCAGTGCAGTCCCTTGAAGCTTCAAGAGCAAAAGAATGGAAAAAGAGGGAGATGGTGTGGTTCTGCGGGGCTCTGAGAATGATGGTGCAGTCCAGGTTATTGTCATAATTATCTGGCCATCCAGGACTCTTCACGTTGCCAAATGCCTGGTTGTATTCTCTGTTGCAATCTTAAATTAAAATAACATTCATAGTTAAAATGTGCATCCAAGCAGGGTTCTTTCAACTTGATAGGAACACATTTTTAAAGTGCATTGAATCTGAGCAAACTTTGGAAAGCACTGTTCCCGTCTCTTGGCTTACTTTTGAGTACATAAGGCTTGAGAGGTGCTGAGACCAGCACATGCCCAGATGCTGTGCAGTGGCTTGCTAACACAGAGCACACACACAAGTGCTGCCTTGGAAGAACATTGTGACATCCTCCGACCTCTTCTGATCACATGGAGGAGGTGTCAGTGATTGACATTTAGACCCTTTATTGACCCAAATCTCTACTTTTTGGACATTGTCTACATGATGATTTCCTTTGGTGAATTATTATTATTGTTAATTATTATTACTTGCAAACAGTTCTTTGGAAACATAATTCTAGGTCACAATGATTAAGTATCTTCTTCAAAGCACACTGGCTTTTACAAAACAATTTCCTACAATATAATCATTCCCAACTATGAATATACATACCATAGCAAAACTGTAAACTTTAAGTAGGCAAGTTGTATGACACAGGAAGGTACCTCAATAAAGTGCAGCTCTTACGAAAATATATATAATGTGACTTCTATCCATGGTCAAGTGGATATTAATGAAACAATTGGTATGTTTTAAAATTAATTCCACTAAATTTCACTTGCCTGATACTTAGATTTGTTCTCCCTCTTCAGGAGCGAGCTCCAGTAATTTGCTAAATTAGGCATATGTTCCAATTGAGTCTCACCTTATCTTAGTCAAACCTGACTTATTCACAGGGGTCAATACCTCAGATGGGTAGGTGTTATCTCAGTCAAACCTGACCTATTTACAGGGGTCAAGTCTAGAAATAACTAATCAACGCAGCTGTTCTCAATAAACATGAAATTCTAGGCTTACCTGCAATCTGATAGGCGAAAGTCACTCGAGAGTTTGTGTTTAAAACTTCAGATTTGAAAACAACGACTGCAGTCCTCATTGAAGAATAAAATGCTGGTAACGCTGTGAAATTTGCACCACAGAACTGAGTTACTGAGTTTCCATTACTCTGGAAGGAAATGGAAGCCAAAGTGCATGAGATTTAGTTTCAGAAGAGAACAACGTGAAGAATGTGAACTGCATATGATGTATGATTTCAAGATTCAGCCATGGAAGCCAGCTCTGGTGTCTGAAGTGCTCTGCAACTATTCAGCATTGATCTTGGGATTGGCTAATGTCCCTCTTCCTAGAGGGCTGGGTGCTAAGGGACAGAGATTCTGCTGAAATCGTGAGCAGGCACTTCCTTGCAGGAAGCAAGGCTGCTCCCTCTCGTGCCTGTCACAGCTAACACGTAGGTCCCTGTCATGTGTCATAGCAGAACCAGGCTGTGCGAACTCCCTACAGGTCTCTTACTCCATCTCCTTCCAAAGTCCTGAGTTCTGTGAATTACCTGAGGTCCTTGCTACCTTAGGAAACCTAACCAGGGCTAGTGGAACTACTGTGAGCTGCCCTCCTCTGCCTACTCTAGGCTGCCAGTACCGTAATGAGGTCTCTGTTCCCTTCTGTAGCACTTGAACAGCACTTACTCCTTTCCCAAAGCACGGGGTAAATGCACTCAAATGCTAACAATTTCTTAACAAAACCAGTGACCCCAAGTCAGCACATCAGCAGCTCCTGTCACATGAACATGGGCTCCGTCTGAAGGCCCGTGCTCCAGTCCTGCTTAGGCTCCTATAATTTATCTTGGGCTCTTCTGCCCAGCCCCAGTCCAGTGTCTCCTGTACTGATCCTTTCCTAACTCTGTCGGCTGTATCCTCTGAACTTTAAATGCACTACTAACCACATGCTGTTAGCACGCCGAGGCTTTCCACTTGTGGTCTTAAGTAAATCTCAGGTTTTCAGTAGTCTCCTCATGAAGGCTTTCTGTACACTTCACCAAGTAGAAGTGATGGAGGGTGGTAGGGGGTCTCTCTCCCTGTCCCCTTTATAGCATCTTCCCCCTGGGGGTTTTAGCTCACAGTCATTTTTTGAGCCTAGATCTTTTCTGAACTCTTAGCGGCTTTGAGTATTTTAAAGACAGTGCATCAAACATCCTCACTTTGAAGTACTTAACACCAGTGCTATTCATCCCTGCTTGGGATGGTTGCCTTTCCCAAGGTCAGCCCTCCACCTCCACCATCTCTAATGCTTCCACCAACTAAATCGATTATGATCTTCCAACTAGCTTCTCTTCCTACTCTTGGGTACCTTGAGAGCTCCAGTTCCTCCCAGTCATCCATCATGTATGTTTTTCTTCCCTACGTGTCCTCTGTTCTCATTATTCACTCAGTTTAAGCACGTTGTTCAGACATGAAAAGTACTTCGTCTTACTCAAGACCAGTCTGGTCGCTGTCATGTCCCGTGGTTGCTCAGTGCCTTCCTTCATGTGGTATTTTTGGCCCTGATGAGGAATCTGCTGACTCCTGTTGTTTCAGCTTCAGAAGGTATGGGAAATTGAAAGAGCACCCACCCAAAGGATCCTGTCCCACTCGCTCTAAATCCTCCTGATGAGAAATAGGAATTTTGTCCTGACAACCACTAGCAGCAGAATGATGCTAATCTCACACCTCAAACACATGGGAGCCTAAGAACAACCTTTCCATTTACGATCTGCACACCACTCTGCTGTTCCCAGCCTTCGCATCTCAGACCTCTCCAAGTTGGATTAAAACTAGACTCTTGTCTCCCCCACCAGGATAGGGATATGTAAGCACCAGGGAACTCCAGACTTCTCACGAGGAGACCTGAGAACTCGGAAGGTGACAGGTGGGGCTCTCTTATTGCCAGGACTGCATTTGAACAGGTTAGCTGTCTCTCAAGCTGCAGAAGCAGTCCAGGTGCCCCCGATGGTCTCCAGCGTACCAATTCCTCAATCTATGAGTGCTAGGTGGAAATATTTTCCCTAGATAATCTTACTACTCTCCTTATTCTACCTACTTACCCACCAGATGTTGCTCAAACCTTCAGGTCTTCTTATCTCAACTTTCATATCCCAACAGTCTCCTCATCATCTTATCCCATGGGGCATTAGGACTCATCTTTTCATTTCTTTGAGCCAATCAGCTTCTGTACCCCGTGTTCTACTACTATACCTCCATAAGCGTATTCCTGCTAGACACATTCCAAATGACTGCCTAGCTGGTTTTCCTGTGTTCCGTACTGGTCTCTTTAATTCATCCTGTACACAGACCCTGCTAGCTGCTGAAGTGGTCCTGAAGGCATGACTCATGGAGCTCTGGCATTGGTGACAGAATGCAAGAAACTCTCATCAAAACTCAGATTACTGTGTGCTATGCAGAGGAACTGGTCTCTGAGGGTAGACCCTGAGGAATGTGCATTTTTAAATAAGGCACACAGATTATTCTTGGATACATGAAAGTTTGAAAGTTTCCTTCAGAACCAAGTTTAAACTGCAACTCTAGATAACTGAGAGTTTATTTAATCGTCACATCATTACTTCCAGAGTCTGCAGATGTTAATGAGGCGGTCACTAGAAGTGACTCCGTCACCTATGATCTTTACCTGTGACAAATACTGAAGCTCTAAGTAGTTCTGTGAGCAGTCTTGAGAATGAAGCTGTAGTTCCCACACAGTTATCTTGACCTGCTGATGTGGAGGTGCCTCAATGACCCAAGTACAGGTGGAATATGGACGCCTAGTGTTTGATAAATGAGGTGATGAAGTATTTTGTGGGGTCCCAGTAGCATTATATGTTCCACCACAAGGCACTGAGGAGGGAGAGAAAGAAACAATTCACTCATGTCTCATTATGCAGGCAAGCTTGCAAGTTCTGCCTTCTCTATCCTGGCCCCAGGTACTCAGGAGGGAGAGGGAGGAGCATCACAAGTTCAAGGCCAGCCTAAACAGCGCAATGAGACTTTGTCTCAAAAAATGAAACAAGGGCAGTCAATGTAATCCACACAGCATGCGTTTAGTAACCCACTAAAACAGTAATTGTATTTAGATACAATGAGCATGCATTCTTTTCAGTGCTTAAGCATGCATGTACTTCATAAAATAGCAAAACATATCAGTCTACTCACTGTCCACGAAGGTGTATGTTGCATTAAATCCTTCTCTTTCAAATGTCAAGTCGGTGATAAACTGAACAGTGAGGAAGTTGCCAGAAGAGATGAAAGGAGCAGGTACAGTGTTACCACAAAACTTTCCACCGAAATTGGAGCTTATGCTCCCACCATCGAATATCTGGAAAAAAGGTGGATCAAAGTAGTTCATTATTAACAGAGGAACTATATATTTTACACTAAATTGGCTGTGAAGTCACCATAGGTCATCATGAAGGACCTTTATCCTGGTGTTCTTGCAGACAGTATGAGTTTAGATTTGATACTATCATAATGGCTTTCAGTAAGAATCTAATGTGATGCTCAACATAGATTTTTCCCTTTGGGAAAGAAATATATGACCTTAAAATATGTCCTCACATTTCTGTGTGACCCCAAATCATTACTTTCTTTGTAACTTATTCAGCTTGGCAAGTGCTTTTGATCTGGTGGGTTGATAACATGGTATGATATATTTATTCAGTTGAAAATTATTCATTTTACATGTTTCTTTAATCATCTACTAGATGACACATACAATAAAACTACCTGTACTAAAATTTGGGAGGCACTCTAGGTCCTTTAAAAAAAGTAACAATAGTTATTAGCTACATCTATGATAAAAAACATTTATTATGGTTTATATAGACAATAGATATCTAAAGTGTTAACACCCTGGGGATGCAGTGGATTAATAGAATAAACAATTTGTTTATACGTATGTATGTATGTATGTATAAAGATATATATATCTGCCAGTATCTCCTTAGCTTGACTATCACCAAGGGTTCTTTCTGGAACTTCCTGGTTACACTCTGATCCCTCTTCCATAGTTTATTCTCAAGATGTCACCCAGAAGCTACAAAGGCCAAGGCCATGACCGCAGCCTTCAAGGCCTGAAGGCCTTCCTTCCACTTCCGCTTCTTCACTAAGATCCTTGTGCAACCCTGGACCAGTCTTGTTTCAGGGCTGATGCACCTGCTGATGCACCTGCCTTTCTTTGTCTGGTCCTTCTTCTCTGTACCCAGGTAGTCTGTTCTCTGCCATCCTCCAGGTCTTGAGGCAGACCTAACCCACTTCTGAAGGTCTTCCTCTGGGTACATTCTGCCCTCTTTCTGTCTTCTGCCTGCCAGATTTTCTTCAGGGCAGGCATTATAAACGTCATACATTTAACCTGTTTCTTCTATTGTCTTCCCTTCTAAAGGGAAGCATAGAATTTTGTCCATTGCATTCACCACCTTGTCCCCAGACGTTAGAGCAATGTGCGGTGCATGAAGATGCCCATCAATACCTAGGGCTTTGATTCTTCTCCCAAACACTTGTCCACCGGAATTTGTTTTGTGCTGCTATATTGGGATGCTACATATAAGGTCGTCTATAAACAAAACAAATTGATTTCTGATAGTTCTGGAGGTTGAGAAGTCTTTAGAATTGAAAGACTGTATCTGAAGAGGACGATCTGCTGCCTTCTGACATGGCAAGAAGCAACATGTGAAGACACAGCAGAAGCTGGCCAGCTCTGGTCTCTCTTCCTCTTTTGGAAACTCATTGATTCCATCCTAGGAACCTAACTCTCATGAATTTACCTAACTGGAATCACATCTAAAGGCTCCATCTCCAAGTACTATCCGCATATAGATTTCTAACACACGGGCTTGAGGGACACAGTCACACACAGCGCGGCCCTGCTCTAAGCTCTTCTCTCCAGGTCTTATCTCAATAAATGGCTCAAGTCTAAAACTCCAGTTACACATGATTCCTCCTGACTCCTGCTAATCCCACCCACTCCATGCCTTCCAAATGTCTCATCACCAATTTTATCACCTTTCACCTTTGCCTTCATAACATCACGTTCACAGGTTGATTCCACAGACTGTTCACGGATTTCCCTCAAACATCTTACTAGAAAACAAGTTGTTTTGATTTCTGTTTCAGTAATCTCATTGTATTTTAAGAATGAGTTCCTGTAGTTTGTGTAGCTCCAAATATTGAGTTTAGAACAGAACTACAGAGTACCAGAGGTCTCAGAACAGAATGACCACTGACAGCTTTTGAATCATTATGAAAGAAAAAGAGTGAATTTCAAAATTAAAAGTTTAATAAATAAATTTGTCACTAGATGGCACTGCCTCCTATATAAACATAATTTCAGTTAACTCAGAGCCAGAGGACTGGGGTTCTGCAGTGTAAACCCTCAGAGTACCTTAGCCAAGTTTGAGGTGGCATACTTTTTTCTGATAAAGAAGTTAGTTTCATTATATCATTACCATCTTTACGATCATAATCACTATTAGCAAGCCCAACCTCTATGCTAGGTTCTATGTGTATAGATATAAAAAACTTTGATACCTAGGTGTATAGGTATAAAAAACTTTCTGTACCTTCAAGATGTTCATGGACCATTGAAAGGAAAGGATCATAGACTAAACACACACACACACACACACACACACACACACATTTGTGGGTATATGCATCTACATGTGCATCTCTTCTTGTGAATGGGAAGAGATGGGAAAATACAAAAATAAAGAACAAAGGAAAAAAGTAAATAAGTCAAACTAAATAGGAGAAAATAAATACTGCAATAAAAGAATGGGGTGGCAGTCAGGAAACCTTCACAGACTTTTGAATTGGTCCTTAAAAGTGAGTAGCAGTTTCCGAGACCTACACAAGTGAAAGGACATCCCAGCCAGATAGAGCACGAGGAGGCAGGCCACTGAAGGGTTGGCATGCATGGCGTGTACTTGATGGGACTGAAGATTCAGGGGAGAGAACAAGGAACTGGGGCTATGGCGATCTCTTCATTCCAGGCCACGCTTGGGCCTCACTCTCTTGCGTTTTAAATGAACCGGCAAATTTGAGGGGGAGTGGCAGGAAGAAGCCCAGACTGAAAAGAAGGGACTCACACGTGGCCTCGCCCACTGGCGCCACATTCAGTCACGGTCATAGTAAGATTTCTCTAGCGGATTTGAAATAGAGAGCTGGTACCTCTGTTCAGTTGACAGGTTCCTGGGCTCTGGGATGATCAAACCGGAACGTCCTGCCATTTGCTCTTTTATTCTCTGGCAACAGCAAATCCCCACTATGGATTTTCAGAACTGTTCTACAGTATGTAGCAGGCAGTGTCCTGCCGCACACTGGGGCAGGGGCTGCACACGGAATAGGATATCCATGGTGCCCTGACCAATGCCAAAACTACCCCTTGCTCTCTGGGATACTTTGTCTCCTGGCATAGCTGCTGTACATGTGGAGCTTGAACTGCTGGTAGATGAAGGTAAATGCTAAGAGGAATGTTGTGTTTTCTTAACTTTTAACTTTAACAATATTATTGTTTACTTTAGGTATCGAACAGTTAGGTAGGAATTTAGGCGAAGATAGTCTCCAACTGCAGCTACTGCCACATCCTGTCCTTCGCCCAAATGATAATTTGAGCAGCTGAAGAAAAGAGAAGAAACTTTTTTGATTCCAATTTCTATGAACAATGCACAAGAGCAAATGCCTTTGAAGCTGGAATTCAATACTTTTCAAAATTAGCAGTAACATCAAAACCAGTTTCTTCAGGGTTTATTATTTATTACTTCTCTTTTAGAAAACAATAATGGAAGGATTTTTATATTCTTACTTGAGGCATTTCTAAGCTGTATCTTAGAGTATCTTCATGAATTCCCTGATGATACTGAAGAGCTCTGGCAGGGTCTGCAGGGCATGTGGGGCATAACTTGGTTGGGAAACAGTACCATTGAATTTACACGTGTGGAGCTGAACTCTGATCCATTTCACCACATTCTGGGATAAGACTTATGCTGTTCCCACTGGTACTGGGAAAAGCCACAAAGAAGCAATGGGCAGAACCAGCTCTAGGAGTCTAGTTATTTTCAAAGTATTTGTGCTAGTAAGTTTTCTGTCACTTTGACAAAATACCTACAATAATCAACTTAAAGAAGAAAAGGCTAACGTTGGCTCTGTTTCAGAGGTTTCAGTGAACTACTCTGCATAGCTATATAGTCACATAGCTTTGTTTTTCTGGGCCTGTGGTGATATGGACTATCATGATAGAAGCATATATGGTGGAAGAGGTGGCTCACCTCACAGAAGCCAGGAAACAGACAGACAGGAAGGGCTGGGGTCCCATTGTTCCCCTCAAGGGCATGCCCTCAATGGCCTTAACTTTCCAACTAGTCCTCACCTCTAATATTTCCTCAGCTTCTTAATAGTGCTGCATGCTAGCAACCATGCCTTACCTGACCCCTGGGCTTTGGAGGGGGCATTAAAGACCCAAACTATAATAATAATATAATAAGTTATTGCTATCATTTATGCTTTATGTTCTTCTTCAGTATTTAGAATAATACTGAAACAAAGTTGGCTGAATTCACACTTATTTAATGAATAAATAAGTACATGAAGGCAGAGGAGTAGTTCTGTGTCCCCATCCGAAACACCTATGGGGACCACTGGCTGATACCTTCCCAGAGATGCACAGCCCTCTCCACGGCGGCTGACTGCATCATGCAAGCTTAAGCTCAGTGAGTTAAGTCAGAGGTTCCCAGCAGTATCGTACCCATTTTCAGGGAGCATTTTTACACAATGTGATGTTTTGGGCATTATAACAATAATTTGGGACTCTAACTAGCATTTGGTGTTTAGAAGGCACATTGCTGAATCCCCAGGACAGTTACTACGGACAATACTTCAGATGCAAAAGGAAATGTTAGAATGTACCAGCTCCACACAAGAACACTGACGGTGTTGAGGGAAACCTGGAACACCGGGAGGCTGCGTTCTCCTAGAAATCTGTTCCGTGTAGCCAGGCAGTCAGTGAAGGTCACACTTCTGACGCCTTTAACTGCCACACTACTGCCACATGGCGTTTTGTATCCGGAAACTGGGTACGGGATTAGGCGATACACAAGCCCTAACTTTTGGCAGCCAGTCTCCCTCATGAACAGCGTGCCTTTTGGATGATTCTCTCAGTTTTACGGAGGGCAACAAGGTGGGGGAGCGTCCATGTATTTTAAGTGCCATGAAACCATCACATCTAGGAAACCTTTGCTGAACCCCCCAAAAAAGCCACACATCCCTTCTTCTGGTTTTCTTCTCTATGTCAATCATATCCACCGTCTTTGCTACATTGTATAATCATGTATCTGTTAGAGGGCCAGTGACTGTGATCCCCTCATCCCCTCAGGGAGCTTTAACTGCCTGAGTTAGTCACGCCTTTAAATTCACATCTCCAGTTCTAGGAGCCATGCTGCCAAGCAACCGCGTGGGGTCCATGCTGGTTTCAGTGGCCATCACTCAGTGGGATGCACAGTTCATGATGGAGTGCTCCTTGTCTCCCATCAATACTTTCAAAAACACCAGCAACCAAATGGAGAATGAGGAACTGGTATGATCTGGCTTACATACTATCTATAGAACTGAGTCAGACTAGCTTTTATGAAACACGATTTTATTACAATATCTAAGAGACAATCCAAAAGATGATAGTAAATATTTAGTGTTAACTTGACAGGACAGAATCACCTAGAAGATAAACCTCTGAGCATGTCTGGAAGGAACTTTCTAGACTGAGTTAATTGAGTTAGAAAAAAAAAAAAAAAACCACCCTAAATGTGGGCAGCAGCATTCTGTGGGCTGAGCCTGGACTGGATGAAAAGGAGAAAGAGAGCAGAGTGCCAGTATTTGTCGCTCTCTGTTTCCTGACTGTGGATGCGATGTGACTGGCTGCCCCACTCTCAAACTCTGAGAATAAACCGTTCCTTCTTTAAATTGCTCCTTATTGTAGAAACAAGAAAAGCAAATCATACAAGGCTCAAACATCCAATTTATCACAGAGAACCCCCTATCTCTAATGAAGACAGATCAAAGTTTACATTCCCAGGGCTATCCTTTTGTATGCCAGTTAACAGAATCTGAAAAAGTTGCCAGTGGAAGAAATTGCTTTCCCAAGAGGAAAAATAAAAAGGGATAGGAACAGCATTTCTTTTTCTAAATTTTAAAAGAAGATTTTATTTTGAAGCTAGCAAGCAATTTCTTGCTTTTGGTACTGCTGTCTCTGCCTAAATGACTTTAGGAAGTTCACACAATCCTATACAGCATAGACTCTTATATGAAATCATCAAATTGCATAGAAATGGTTCTTCAGAATAAAGTCAATTAATTTCCCCCTTGGAAAAGACCAACCCTAAAATATCTTACATGATTTACATTATACTTTTTATGTACATCAATTATTTTAAATATTTTTTAATTTAATAATTATTTTGTGTGTGTGTGTGTGTGTGTGTGTGTGTTTGTGTGTGTCTCTGTATGTGCGCAGACTAGAGCACAACTTTCTACCATGTGTCCAGGGATAAATCTCAGATCATCAAGCTTGAATGGCAAGTGCTTTTACCTGCAGGGCAAATTCATCTGCCCTTGTTTTTAATAGTTGAAGGACATTCAACAACTTCCAGGCCCATTTGAAATTGAAGGAGGGAAACTGAAGTAGAATACTTAATTATGTCGCACATATGCTAAACACCCTAATCTACAATATTTTTATTCCCCAAATAGCCTTTTGAGCTAGGTGCTGTTGTATGCTTATTTTTAATTAGATAAAGTGATAAGGAATCAGGTTAATTAGGAATTTAGGTTGCTAACAAAAATGGGTTTGAGTTCATATTATCTCTAAATCTTATTACCTTTCAATAAAACTAGGGGAGCTATTAAAGTTTTAAATATCAGCTTAGGCTGTCCTGGCCAGTTGGTCTTGCTTTAGAAAGGAATTCAGCTTGAATTGGCAATTCTCTTATCTCTAGTCTTTCACGAGTTCCCTCCAATCTGGCTTCTAACCCAATGTTTTATTAAAATAGTTGTCCTCCGGGGGATGAGTTTGTTCTTCATCTCAACTTTTCCCGACCTGTGGTCTGCAGCTTATGACACTGGTCACCCACTATCTGAAAGGCACCCGCCCTCCACTCCAGCGTCGCAGTGCCCCCCACTCATCTGCCTCTTCCCTTCGTCGTTGTGCCCCGCTGCATCCCTGGGTATGTTTCCTGGAGGTGAATGTGAGTGTGGCTGCGTAGTTCCACACTAAGCAAACAAGCAAGTTTTGGATGCTGGCTCCTTATTTCTGCTTCTGCCTTCTTCTGAGAACTCTGGCCCCTTCACCACCCTCTTCAGGCCCAAAGCCTACTTTGTTATCACCAAAACCACGATGGACTAATACTCACACTGTGCCACAGAAATGATACATACTACAGGAAAATGAAAATGTGCGTACATAATTAAGCCTCAAATGGGCCTCCACCTGTGACACTGACTTCCCTTTCATTTAAAACCAATTTCTGTTCAATTTAAGATGCTCAGATCTTAGAGGTTTCTGTAGTACTCATGCTGCCAAGCTGCTACGGGTCTCTTTTCCCAGAAGTCCTCCTTTCCCTTCCTTTCAGTCCACCCTGCGTGCTGATGTCAAGTTAATCTTCCTTAAATATTGCAGACTCACTAGAAAAGCTAAATCACTCATTTTCAGCTCATAAAATCTAAATTGCTTAGTTTGACTTTCATGATCTTTGTATCTTTTCTCTACTTAGGCAAATGTATTTATTTCTTGCTGTTCTTCAATCATACTCTGCCCCAGTAAGACCAGCCTTTCCACTTTTTCAAAACTATACACATCTTCACTCCTATCCTCTGTACTGAGGCTCACCTTGTCTAGAATTCTCTTATTACATAAATCAGTGTATCATCATTCTCTTAAGTCCTTCCTTCCTTCCTCCCTCTGTTCCTTCTTTCCTTCATTCCTTCCTTTATTTACTTTCTCTCCCTCTCTTTCTTTCAATCCTTTCTTCTTTCTCTCTCTCTCTGCTTCTCTCTCTTCAGTGCTGAAAACTGAACCTAGAGCCTTGTGTATTCTAGGCAAGTATTCTATCACTGAGATATACCTCCAATAATTTCTTCCTTTTTAAATGTATACAGTGCTTAAGAGTATTTAACATATTAGTTAAGTCTGAAATACTTATACTGAACAGCTCATGGCAGATGTTTGCATATGTCAGGCCTTTAATTTTCCAATCATACTTAAGAAAATCTGCCATCCTGATAATGTTCTGTGAGAATATATTAGCAAGAGTATCGATTGACACTACTCAGCATTTCCAGTGTAAATTCATGAAGTTGATACAATGGTTTAGCATTAGAGAATCCTTTTGAAAATTGAGAAGTTTCATGTTCCAATGCTTAAAAATTTGTGGAATTTAATACACTGTGAAAATTATTATGAAAAATCAAAGTACTAAAAATAGCCAGTACTCACCCAACGCATACCTTTCAGCACATTAACTGGTTCTGAATGTAGGTTACTCTTGTTTTACTTTTGATTGGAATTAAGAAACCAAGCTATTTTCTGTATCTAAACTTAATATAACAAGTAGATCCACAAATGTAAGAAACAGACAACTTAGGTGTTCTCGTATATTTTAGCAACTGTGAGAGGTCCTTGGAATATGTCACTCCATCCACCCAATCTCCTCATAGATCACTTCTTGACAAAGCACTATAGAAAGCAGAACTGAATCTTAAAGCTAATGCCAGAAGTCATACAAAATGTTTGAGTCATTCACATTAAAGTTTAACTTGATCAGAGAGCGCAGCATCTCTAATATAATATACCAGGTCTCTGAAGAACAAGTCTCTGTAAGAAGCAGATTACTCACCATCTTCAAGATTTCCCATGTGGAGAGCTGGAGCACACTATATCAGAGTCGGGGGTTAGGAGACTGTTACAACATAGGCTTACCTGTACGTAATCATAATTGCATCTTCCCTGTGATGCTGGCAACTCCAGAACAAACTTGCTGAAGGTGAGCTGAATGAGTTTGTTTTCAGGTGCAGTTATGTACCATATGCAGTTTAAACCTTTGTCATAGCGTCCATTTGAATCAATATCGGGAGAGACAAAGCTATTGCCAGAGTCTGTCAGATAGCCACCGCATCCATGCTCCAGCCCTGTTAAAGCAAAGACACACCATGCAGACAAATGAACTCATTTTAACTTTCTGCTGGAAGGTTTTTGAAAAGAACAGTGTTTCCATCTCCTGCCACATTATTTGTGACCTTTATCATGTGGTTTCCCGAACTCTGTCAGAGACAGACTGTCAGGCACGCATGCACTTGCAGACTCCCCTCGTTTCTTGGCTCTTCCTTGACTATTCCCATAATCCACCCTGAGCCGTGTCCTTATCGTCACATACAGATGCGATGTGAGCAACCACATTCGGTTCCATGTGTGTCTTTGGAACTACTTGTGATTTATTCAAGCTTTATCCAACACTGGAAAACCCAATTTTGCACAAAATTGAGTATTTTGCATAATAAAGCTGGTGGAAAAATGTGAACATGTTTGCTTTTATGTTCCACTTTTATGAACACTGCCAAAAGTGAAAATTGAATTTATGAAGATTTACCCAATACCCCAAGAAAACTGGCTTCCAGTCAGTTTTTATTTAAATAATTTGACAGAAAAAGGCTGTGACAGATTTAGCTCTATAGTCCAGTCTACATTAAACCACATTCTCTGTACTTTTTTTCTCTTTTCCAAAATCAAGGCAGGAGAGAGCAGAAGAAAAAGAACTTTATTGGAGAAAAATTGTCTATCTGAAGTATTTTGTGACACAGAACAGAATCACAGAAGGAAGGCAAAGAATACTCAAGTACGATTACGTGGTCTACTGTGGGAAAAATAGAAACAAAATGCTCTGAATTTAGTATTTGTCTACTCCACAGCCCAAGCAGGCACATCAGAAACAAATGTAAGAGGAACGTGAAATGAGGAAAAGCTTGTTGCTGGTGATTGTCAAAGAAAGAGCGAGAACGAATTAAGCTCAAAGCAGTCTCAGTAAGAATAGTGATTAAACCAGCGTTTGACTTCGTAGAACTTACACCCCGCACAGACACAGTCACATTCCAGGGCCACCACCCTTCCATTTCTCCTTACAATTATTGTCTACTAACAGTGACAGGATTGTTCTCCATATTAGGGGCACTGGGGTGGCAGTTCTAAATCCACAGACAATGCAATGGACGGAGCTAGCAGAGCTGCTTCCCCACACGGGCCTTCCCAAGTAGGCGGGTGTCCTCTCCACAGCCACTGCATCAGCTCAAACTACGGCATCCTCAGCAGACGTTCCCTGGAGTTGAAGTGCTTCCAAAGGCACAGCACCCAACAGCCACATCAATCATTGGGGACAAAATAAATCTGAAACCTAAGCATCCTGCTGATGCTTCCACTCATGAATTATGTCTGCAAAAGACACAAAGAACTGGGGTTTGAACAGCTTTTAGTCCATCATGAGCTGTTACTTAAGGAAACCAATTAAGCTTGCTGGCTTGCAGGCAGGGAAGAGAAATTAGAGTATTAATGAAATGGAAAAATGTATTACTTAAATGGGACCATTTGAACAGTAGTCCATTGGAAGTGATCACATGCACAAATAATGATGATAGATGTCCCAATAGGGCAGAAGTCTTGACTCGGCAAGAAAGAGGAGAGGAGTAGCTATAAGGATCTAGAATGTTCCAACGTGACATCCAACTCAGGCCTTGAAGAATGTATAGGATAAGACCATGTAGAAACAGGATTGGGATTGACAATCCTAGGCTGAAAGAACTTCATGATCCAAACTTAAGTGGACAATAATTAACATTACATGTGAAGAAAGACATGATTCTATTGAGAAACCACAAGGTCATGATGAGGCTCAAGATCAGGGCATGAAGACAGGGTGTTCTACAGAGGGTCTCAAACACCCTACCACAGAAGAGATCTTTTCACTGTATTATGTGAGGGGTGGGGACCCAAGGTTTTCTGGTCAGAGCAGTAATAGAATCATTTGGTGTAAACTGTGTCTGGCAGCAGCATCTTACCCGTAAGAGAAGGGGACTGGAGAAGAGGACACGAGCTAAGTGAGTATTGCTACGGCACAAGCTGGGCTACAGCTTGATTACAGTACTCCACTAATATATCAGCTTCAAAATTATACTGTAATTTATAGTATAAATTACCAATATATCAGCTTATTTAAAAATTCAATCTACAGATTTCATCACTACTCACTTATTGATTATTGTCAACAAGTTGGCAATGGAAGAATTACAAACTTAGTCACAGTGAATGCCATTATGCACATTTACTACACAGTACTAATAGAAATAATGCCATGATGAGCTGGAGAAGAATTACAAACTTAGTCACAGTGAATGCCATTATGCACATTTACTACACAGTACTAATAGAAATAATGCCATGATGAGCTGGAGAAGTGGCTCAGCAGTTAAGAGCACTTCCTGCTCTTGCAGAGGACCAGGTTCAATGCCCAGCACTCACCTAACAACCAACCATGACTGCAGTTCTAGGGATCTGATGCCCTCTCTGTGGCCTCTGCAGACATATGGTGTGTTTATACACACACAGGCAGAACACTCACACACGTAAAAACACAAGTAAAAATGTTAAAATGCCATAGGTAGATATACCCTTGTTCCAAAAATCTCAAAATAACTATCCTAAAATGCTGCCATAGACTGAGTAGGAAACTGGCTGTTCATTATTGGCTCCATTGCTTTTAATCACGTGATTGTAGAAGACCCTGACTTGCCTGCTCTCTGACCTCTACATATCCCATACACATGGACAAGGCCACACATGAGAGAGAGAAAGAGAGAGAGAGAGAGAGAGAGAGAGAGAGAGAGAGAGAATGAATATAGATAAAACATTTTTCTATTCACTGAACTTTAGGCTAGGTTACTTGACTTTTTTCAGGCATTGAGTATTAGTGATCCTGAGGTAGTCAGGATCTACATTATGCCTTTTTGTTCTAGACCTTTTGTGCCCCTATAAGCTAAGAGCTCACACCTCCAGTAAACTGTTGGTTCAAAGAGAAAGTAGATTCATGTAGAGTAGGCATGAACCCAGCCCAAACTCTGCAGCTAAGTACAGCCTACCTGTAGACTAGAATAGAGGCAGTCCACTTTACACACCCATAAGTGATAAAAAGTAAATGCTTCTGTTATAAACTGGATGACTTGTTATACAGCCTCAGTGTGGTAATTCCAAATAAATACACCAAGGGCTAGTCTAAGCATGCAAACTATAATAGAGAACTCTGCTTCATTCATAAAATGTACACACAGAACGAAGTGGAGAACTAGTATTAACCGATATCAATCAGATAACCCTGGCCAAAATAGTTAAATAACTGGGGGGAAATAATATCATATAAATGACTAGAAGTTTATGTTGTTCAGGAAATGGTAAGTGTTGAAACTCCCTTACTTGAGTGTTTAAATCCAGTGCATCTTCCTAATGCTTATGGTTTTCCCAGGACAGGATACAAATGTAAGTGCACTTGTCTTTGGGGAAATGTAAAGACCAATGCTAATAAAATAAGGGCGCACTGCCAGTCCTATGGTCACATCACTATGTCTGTATCTTAATGGTAACAGGATATGAGGATATATGATTATGAAAAAGTGGCATGCACTTTTCACTGGTAAAGACACCTAACTTTATTCTGCGTAGCATCATAAATTCATCATCTTTCCTATTATCATATTAACATATTTTTCTACCATCTAGACAATTCTTATCCATCTGCTTCATCAGTCAGGCTGTGTCAGAGCCACTTTGATGTCATATCCTTTACCCCAGAACAAATGTCACTCTAGGATTCTTTCCTAAATTAGAAACATTAAACTCAAAACAGTTATTTCTTCAGAGAAAGAAAATGTTTGGGCTAAATAACTATAGGAGATACAAACCCACACTCAGCAGTGAGATCTTGGCCAGATGTACTTAGTTTAAAACCAGTAGCTGAATCCTGAATGACTAAACTTCAGAATGTGGCTCAAGCCAGCATCAGTCAGATATGGGAATAAAAAGCCACATTATCTTGGAGAGAACATCGTGGAGGCTTTAGCGGTGTGAGATGGTTTGTTAAGGCAGTAGTTATTTTGAGGACTGACATTTTGTGACTGACATTTTCCTGAGGTCTTTAGGATGATATCTCTACCTGTCCCTGGACACTGGTAGAGACTCTGGACTCACAGATAAGATCGGCTTGACTTCAGGCATTTTTCTGAGTTCCAACAACATGGTGGCTGGAAGGGGAGGAGAGCACAGGAAGCGTGGTCCGGACGTGTTTGAAGAGGGTCCCCTAGGAGGTGGGAACATGCCTGTGTGCTTCCCCCGACTGCAGGGTTAGTGTGTTTGGATGGTCTCACCGTGGCATTCACACTTACAGTGTGTACGAGCCAGAGCTGTGAATTCACTTAAAACATTGCACCTGGTTTCCAATCAATCTGTTTTGTCTTTGTCTCTAAAAGTAAATAGGATTTCTCATTCCAATTCCTAGTTTCAAAGATGCACAGTGTTTTAGGCATGATACTTAGGTCATATAGGAAAAAGCATTGTAACAGTTGTTCTTCTGTTTTGTGTTTAATAACTTCACTCAATTTGTTTTGTTTTTCTTATCCTGATTTGAGAACCAGTGTCATTTAACCTACAATATGTATTTATATGACATATTTGAGAAATATATCACTAAAATATGAAAACAAAGCCAGCTTATTAAAAGAAGGGTAATTTTCAATGCCATGGTCAATATAAAAGATCAATGTGAAGTATAGGACCCTAATATGATAGTCCAACTTAGAATTTTTTAAAGCTTTAGGACAGTGTGAACATTTCAGTAGAAACTATAGTTTGAGTTTTAATTGTGATTTTCTCTTGCAGTAGTGCATGAGATGTAATCTTCTCTCATGATGCTAGAGGCAACTGGGAACCACAGTGTCCAGTCAGCCACCTGATGCAAGGCCAGGTCATCAGTTCTCAGCAGCATCTGAGCTGCTCAGTTAGGATGTACAGGCTGGTCCTGTACTAAGGTGTTTTCAACATATAGTGAGTTTATCAGAATGCAACCCTATCTTAAGTTAAGGAATATTTGAGTCAAGAAAAGGGAGGAGAATCATGAGTTCAAGACCAGCCTGGTCTACCAAGTGAGACACTGTTGAGAGAGAGAGAGAGAGAGAGAGAGAGAGAGAGAGAATGTCATTATCTTTTAATTTCCTTTGTATTAATTAGACATCATTAAACATCTTGCATGCATCATTAGGCTCAGGGTAGATCATCCTTCCAACTTTCAAATATGATTAATAAAGAATATATGATCATATCAATTGATATTAAAATGGATTTCATAGAATCTGGTACAAATTAATAATAAAAAACTTTCAGCAAACTAGAATTAGTAGGGAAGTTTCTCAGTTTGACACATCTGTACAATGTCCAGTTAATAATAAAAAATTTAAAATCTCTGTACGTGTTAGTGTGTGTGTGTGTGTGTGTTTGTATGTGTGTGTGCAGAGGTCAGAGACCGACCTCGGATGTCTTCCTTAATTGCTCCACATTATGTTTTGAGACTGGGTCTGTCACTGAGCCTTGAGCATGCAGCTTGGCTAGACTAGCCTGCTGGCCAACGCCTTTGTCTCCACCTCCCCAGCAGTGGGATTATAGGTGCACACCATTGTGCTTGGTCTTTTACAAAGGTGGTAGGGGTTGGAACTCAGGTCTGCATGCTTGAACAGCAAGTATTTCACTAACTGAGACAATTCCCGTGCCCCAAATATCAAATTCAATGGTAGATAATTGCAGCTCCCCTTCCCCGAGATCAGGAACAAGGTCAATGCATTTCTCACTACTCAGTCTACACTATTAGAATTCTGTCCATTAATAGTTAAGGAAAAATTTTAAATTCTGCAAAGGAAGAAATATAATCGTCACTTTTGGCAGTTACCACTACTCCACATAGAAAATGCCAAGGAAGCTACAAAATATTCTTAGCCTTAAGAAACGAGTTAAGTAAAACTCAGGGTACAGGGTAGCAGGTGGGAGTGATAGCACTTCTCTATACTAGCCATGACCAAGAGGAAACCAAAACTGAAAACACAGCGGTGATAACCACTTCAAAGAAAATGGAGTACTTAAGTACACACTTAATGGAGCATGTTTAGAGCCTCTGTGATGAAAACCACCAAGAAATGCAAAGACAGAAATGAATCAAAGACCTGAATAAGTTGGTAGATGCATGTGCTTGTGGGCTGAAAACACCATGATTAAAAAAATGTCAGGTCTTCTGGGTTGAGCCATAGGCATAATGCAATGTCTATGGAATCCTAAACCAAGTTCTTATGAAAACATTAAAAATTTAAATTTATTTGAATGACACTGACCTTAAGTCACTAAAACAATCTTGAATAAAGAAAAATAATGAGGGAAGAATGACTCCAGTTGATTTTAAGATTTACTGGATATTGTGACAGGTGGAGAGTTAGCCACAGAGATCAATGGAAAAGAATACAGCACCCGGAAACAGACCCCTATGGGTCTGGCTGTCTACCCCGCAGTAAGGCGACGAAGTAGGAGAAGGACAGAGTTTTTCACATATGATGCTGAAGCAACTGTACATGCAGAGGTAGAAAAAAGAAAAAGTAAGAAACTCACTACCTCCAACTTAAACCTTAGACTTCAGAGTCAATTCCAGATGCATGAACAACACGAACGAGCAAAAGAAAACTGTAGTACTTCTAGAAGAAAATAGTAGAAAATCTTCAAAACCCTAAGGTAGTCAAAAAGTGCTTAAATTTGGGAATAAAAACATGATTGATAAAAGGTAAGACTGCAGAGGTAGTGGGTTTCCAAGAAATCGAGGCCAGCTCGGTCCACATAGTGACTTCCAGACAGGCCTGTCAAACAACAGCAATGACAACAAACAATGCCCCCAAACAAAAAAAGGTAAAACTCCTACACCGTATTTCATCGAGGTTAAAAACATACTTTATTCTTTGAAAAGTTCCTTCAAAAGGATGAAAAAGCAAGGAACGGAGGAGAACGCAGCGTTGAAAAGCTTGCAAAAGAAGGACTTCCGGTGAGAGGCTAGGAAGCGCTCACAGTTCCACCCCCGAGGTTTGTTCAGATGGTGGCAAAAAGAAAGGAAGATACAGCATTAAAGACGACGCACAGACGCAGGGCAGCTCACAACGACCGTTCAATGGAGAGGCAGACGCTGAGAGCACGGGGAGCTGTTAGCACATTTAGCAGCGGCAGTCCGCTGTAGAGTTCATTTCCCACAGTGAAGTGGCCCGGGACGGGGCACCGCGCCAAAGTATAGAAAAGAAGAGCTCTTTTACCAAAATCAAAAACGAGGTCCAGAAGACAATGAAGTGCTAAGTGAAAAGAAACCAGAATAATGTATTTGGAGAACAGATCACATGAAATTTAAAACAAAATAAAAATAATTTTCAAAGAAAAACTAAAAAGAAAAATTATTTTCCAAAAAATCCTCAATGAAAGAAACACAAGATGAGTTCTTCTGAAAGAAATAATTGATCCCACGTGGAAGCACAGAAAATCAGGGAGAGCAGAAGAATAGCAGAAAAGGCAAATCTGTGTGACTCCTAGTTATATAAAACAATAAACATCCTATGTGCTCAAAACATGTACAATTAAAGTAATCTGAATAAAGATCACAGCAGACCAGACGTAGGTAAGGGAATTAAAAACTGAAGGCCAGCAGAACAGCTCACCGGGTGAAGATGCCCCCAGCAAAGGCCTGAGGGGTCCACCTGGAGGAAGGGAGACCAAATTCTGCAAATCATCCTGTGGCCTGCACACGTACACCATGGTGTGTGTGTGTGTGTGTGTGTGTGTGTGTGTGTGTGTAAGCAGACACACACACAATAAATAATAAATAAATAAATACATATTCTTTAAAATTGGGGCTGGGGAGATGGCTACGTTGGTAAAGTGCTCGCTTTTCAAGGGTGAGACCTGACTTGGATTCCCAGCACACACATAAAAACTTGAAAGTGTTGGTGCACACCTGTAATCCTGCGCTGCTAAGGTGGGGACCTGTCTGACCAGCCAGTCCAGCCAGTCAGTGAGCTCTGGGGTCAGTAAGAGAATGCATCTGAAAAACCAAGATGGTGAAATGCATTGAGGAGGACACCTGTCATCTCTCTCTCTCTCTCTCTCTCTCTCTCTCTCTCTCTCTCTCTCACACACACACACACACACACACACACACACTGTTCTAAGGTCCTTGCAGTGATGGTAAAATGGTAAAAATGGTCATTTTAAATTATATCCTAGTGAGTTAAGGATGATGTGGTGAGACCAGTCATTCTGCTCTGAAGAGTAACTGCATCTCCAAAAATCCACTCTCCACTATTAGGTTGTTCTATATGCCAGACTGTAGCAAAACAAGCCTTCCTTCCCATGGCTAGACAGTGTTTGCCAAACTAGCAAGATCCTTAATACAGGCCAGGATGGTGTGCACATGAATATGCATCTTTCCTAGAGTCTGATTTTGTGTACTCTGTATGTTGAGTCCGTAGTAATTTCTGACACTGTAACACTAAGTAGGACCCTATGTCCAGGTTTGCATTAACTCTGCTGTAGACTTAGACTCATATAAACAGGAGCTTGGTGGGGTGTTCATAGCATCTCTGGGAGGATGAAGCCATCTGCTGTCATCCACTATTAATTATACTCATCAAGGTGAACTGGCAGGAGCCATGATTCTGGCCATGGATACCATCCTAATCAAAGGAAGGCCAAGAGACAGATGAACAGTGAAGTCTGCAAAGTAAGAGTTAAAATAAATAGCAACATATAAGTAATAACATAAAAGAAGAGTGGTTTAAATGTGATTGCTTTTTTAAAAGGGGTTTGGAGAAGCAGGTCAAGGTGCCTGCCACCAAGCCTGACAACGTGAGTTTAGTTTTGTGACCCTTTGAAGGACTCCTGCCAGTTGTCCTCTGACCTCTATGTGCACTGTCCCTGAGTCCCCAAAGACATGCACACAAAATAAATTAATAAATAAATGATATTTAACTAAATTTTCTTTGAAAAGCATGAAAAGATAGTTAAAAGAACACATTCAGAGGCAAGGGAAGCAGAAAATGGCAGCACTAAAGTTGATTTGAAACTTACAGTGTTAGTGATTCCACTGTATGTAAACACATTAAATTCTCCAACTGAGAGAAAAGGTAAAATATCAAATACACTCTTCAGGACAGAGAAAGATCGGAAAGAAAAGGGTCAACAAAGAGACCGTGCAAGTATAGATTGTATATATACATACACACACACGAAATCCTTTTTTGATCCAAAAGAAAGCTGTGGATATTTTTCAAATGAGAAACAGTGAGAATCCAGGTAAATTAATGTTGGAAGTTACTGCATTGTGGTGCCATTGAGATGCCAGGAACACATATTAATGTTAGCGGTATACGTGCTGCCTCCATGAAATCAAAGTGGTTGCAACACGGATCTAGCTCAGACCTTCCGGCCGTGCTAGTTAGCATCTTTAGCTACCTGTTGAACACAAACTGGATGGTTTTCAGGCATCAAACTGTTCAGCCCCCAAGCCAGGACTCTTCTCCTGCCAGCTATGGTCCCCATCCTGAACAGTTGATTTGGATGGTGGCATCGCAACACGCTGTCGAGGAACCTGCGGGCATCACAGCTCCTCTCCTTTGTCACCTGCTTCAAGCAGAACTCCACGTCACCTAATTCCACAGCCAGAGGATTTCTCCTTTCCACGTCCTTCTCTGTTTTCACAGATCCACAGCACTCACCACTCCACCACAGACCAGAATCAGCATTTCCTAACACATCATGCCCGTAATGCTGCCACCTCAGAATGCTGTCCTACTTATAGATGAGGCAGTAAACTCGCTGAAACGAATCTGACTATATCGTGGCGCTCTCCTTTCCCAAACATCAATGGCTCCCCTTTGCACATGGCACAGACCACCAGGGCTAGCCTCTGCCTACTTCAGCTGCTCTCATTACTCACACCATGTCCTGAAACATTACCAATGCACCAGTCATCCTGTATCCTCTGAAACGGGATGCATCTCTCACTTTATGCATGCCTTTTCATTTTCATAAAACGTGTTGCTCCCAATGAATGCCTTCTTATCCAAAATAGTCTTCCTATTTGTAGCTAGAATTTCCTACTTGCCTAAGAATTTCATAGTTCAATCACCATTACAGTGACTACCTCATTTGTGTGTCCATTTTACAGATAAGAAAGCCAAGATAAAGAGTAATGAAGTGCATTGTGCAAGGTCAGACTTCTTAGGATGCATAAACTGGGTTTGAGTCTACGTTATTTGATGCTCCAAAGCTTATATTATGATTTAGGATTCATTTTCTGTGACCCTCCATGAGTTACTGACTTTTGTTCTTGAGTGATTCATCAAGCATAGGACCTTGTTGAATTCACCTCTGTACCCTTAAAATCACTGCCTGCATACTAAGTAGCTAGTGAATATTAGTGTAACAGTGTCAGTAATGAAGGAATACATAGAAATAGAAATAGTTCTTATTGGACGGATCTTTGTCTTCTGGTATAAGTTCCATAATGAAATTCTTGTAATTAAATCTATTTCTTGATTAGCAAAGTTGTTACTATATTATAGACACACATGTATATGCACTATGTACATATGTGTATAGATAGATTTGTTTAGCAAAGTGATGTTTTGGTTCTATTAGTCTATTTTCAAAGCCAATTTTATTAACTTTCATGGTTTATTTGACTGCAAAGATTCAGCAGAACAACAGAAAAATTTCACCAAAAAAAAAAAAAATCTAAAAAGAATGGCTCAGAGGTGGTTCATTTTATGGTAGGAAAATGCTTCTTTAGCTTAAAAAAAAGCAATACACAATGTTAGTTCAATTATGTAGGGAATTTTAAGCCCTGAGTTTTAAGTTTCAACAGGCAGAACAAATTCATTAATTAATGTGCTTATACTCTCTTTAATAGGAGTATGATTTTACTCAACATTGACAATTGCATAATCGGAAATTATAAACACTTCAAAAGCACATTCTGTTTAAGAAAAGCAGGATTGATAGTACTTTGCTATTCAGTACTCACAAAGTAGATTAGGATATAAGAGCATGGAATTTATAAAATCAGACTAGTAGTTTTAAATAATAATTTAAGAAAGGAAACGGAACTGTTTTATTTTACTGATGTGTTGGTCCATGCACGGCATTGCTGACACTTCAACCATCACACTCTGGGGCGTTGGTGTTCAATGGTGACAGAGATTATTCCCACCTCTCAGAACTTGCCGAGTGTCCTTGGCAAGTCATTTAATTTCCTTATAGCTAAAGATCTGGGTATGATGGCACATGCCTTTAGTCCCAGCAGGAGGAAGGGCAGGCAGATCTCTGTGAGATCTAGACTAGCCTGGTCTTCACAGAGACTTCCAGGTCAGCTGTTCTCTCAGGGAGACCTTGTCTCAAAAACAAAACAACAGTAAAAAACAAATAATTTCCTTGTGACTTAGTTCCTCAATACTGAAACAGAACTACAAGGCCATTAAATGAATAGGGCTACACCATTAAAATAAATGCCTAAATTCCTTAATTTTGTTAGAATGCTGTGGTAAGGAATTTTACTAAATTGAAATTCATAATTTGGATCTACAGATTTATTATCCTTTATTCCAGTATAAATACTTTCCCTATGGCTGTGCTAGATCTTTACCTTTGTGCCACGTGAAGCTAGAAGGATAGATGATTTTTCCATCAATGACGCCATAAAGATAATGGGCTTTTACTGTATATATTCATATATACCCTATATATATACTCACTCTATTTATAAACCTATAAATAATATATTTGTATAAATTATAAGTTATTTATGAGAATATTTAATACATCAAGTATATCATAAGCTTAGAATATTGCGTACTATAAAATGTTACAAATATATCTATATGTGTACAAATACATAAAGGTTATATACTATTTATTTCACAAGCATGGCACATCTACAAATATTTAACTATTCTACTTTTGGCATTAATGAATAGGGTTGTTTGTGCAAAACCTTTCTATAATGAAAAGAAAGTGACTGCCCCGGTTACACACCCAATATTTATGCAGTAGTAGTATATCAAAAATGTACTGTCCAGGTCTGGCATCCTGTCATTTGAAACGAGTGGCTGCATATGAAAAGATGAACAAGAGAACCAGGGTCCCCCGATCCTCCACATCCCTGGACATTTCTATCAGTTGCCCCAGAGACCATGTAGGTATATTAAGAAAGTGTGGGTTTGGGAGATGGTCAAACCTATTTCAGTGCTTGGCTTTACTTCTTACTGACACTTTGACTGCAAACAAACGACTTAATCTCTAACAAGTAGCTCCTTTGTGAGACGTGGTCATTCCTGCTCCGTGACCTGGTTGTGAGCATTAGGTGAGATCATCTAGGTGGCTTGGAGGAGATGCTTCCTGATAGGCAGACCCCGTCATTAAGCCCTAGGGTTTCTGATAAGTCCTCACTCGTGAGTAAACCAAATATAAAACTCCACACAAAGTGAGCTGATTGTTGGTAAGTTAGAAAAGGAGGAGAACAGACCCATAATGCTTTTCAAAAAATTCTAAACAACTCATTTATAATTAAAAAATGTTAAAATTTTTTGTTGCTGATTGAATATATCTTGTGTTTATGTTCCCAAGAACGCCATCTCAATGCCATGCCAAGTTGAATAAGGACAATTATTAAAGGAAATTTATGTTTATAATAACTTAACCCCAAACATCCAGTGATCTGAGACAAAGCTGAGTGATATTTTGCAGAAGGTTGGGTCATGTAGAATAATTGTTTTCCATCTCTTTTTCCCCTGGAAGAAGTGTTATCTTCTTTTACAATTAACTTAATTTTGTCATTAACTTTGTGTCTACAAAATCATCTGGTTTATTTTTTTCCAGGACAGTCAACCCCTCCTTTGAGACTTGGGGCAACAATGTGACCATTCTGAGGGTACGAGCTTTAGGACTGTATTAGAATATGTTTATTAAAACCTCTCCTTTTTTCCTGCTATCTAGAATTTACCTCCTGTCTACGACATGCCTTTATAAGGTTTTGATGGACTAAGCACTAGCTGGTTCCCACATTCTAAGCTAAGCAAAAACTCTTTTCAATGAATCCCAAGGAGTAACCTGCAGATGACCTCATCCCCCAGGGGAGGACTAATCAACAGTGAAAGCAACCAGGCTTCAAAAGCACGGAAATGAGCTTGCTGGAGTTTTCTTTAAATGGGTTTACAGTTTCAGCTCATCTCATTCTCTGACTTCATAAGAGGGAGCAAATGACATTAAGAAACCAGACAAATGCCATTCTCTGGTTGCTTTGTAATCATACACACCATTGTTAACTGGAGAGTTATGTGAGCAGTGATTATCAAATTATTCAAGCAACAGTTCAGCTATCTGACCGCACTTGAGCTTCCAGAAGTCATGGGGGTGGCAGCTTATCTCCAGCTGCTCAGAGGCACCCACAGACACATGCACACCTATTTTTAATGTCCGTGAATGTTTAAAAGTGCATTCTTTCACTGCTTAGCTAGAGTTCCAGAGGGTCTTTCAGTTTAAATTTAACACCACAACTGGGAAAGCTAAATATGACTAGAGGCTGAAGTCTGAAGGGAGCATTTAGATTTGCTCCATTTGTTGGAATCCTACTTTTTATTGTAGCCTCAGGCTCTTAGGAGTCAAGCCCTTCGAATTCCCTCACCCCTCCCTCCCTTTTTTTTCTCTTTTAGCACATTTAAAAGATATTTCCAAGTGTCAAGGAAACAGGTAGAAATCCAGAGACCAAACACATGTGCGATAAACATGTCTGATCTAGTAATCCCTGTACTGGAGGAGAAGCTCAAGTGCGGTCAGATAGCTGGACTGTTGCTTGAATAATATGATAATCAAATTTCCTTCCCTGCGTACCAGCTTAACAGAACTCTATGAACTGTGACTGATGTAATATCAGGCATTTCTAAATGCATTTTTGAAGTAGACATCATTTATTCATTTATTCTTTAGTTCCTTCGCACAACCAGCAAGGATGGAGTAACAGCTATATGCAAAGCCTCTGTGAAACTTAGGGTTTAATTCTAATTTAACTTTTAATTCAGATAGAGGCTCTAAAAATGCACTGCAGGGAAGCTTTGGTATATTCTAGAAATGAATCTACTTTACCCCTAAAAAATTCTCAAAAGATAGAAAGTAGTAATATTTGCAGTTGAGCTTATTGAGTTGGGAGATGTTAGAGGATTCTTATAAAGCTCTGTCCCAGGCAGTGATGATATGAATCCACTCACCCCAGCCAACTGTGAGGCTTGCCTTCGAGTTACTGTGACAGCTAAGGGGGGCATGTGGCAAAGAAATTTTCTGATAAAATCGTCATGATGTCTGCAGTTTATGACGAGCTTTCAAAAACACAAATGTCTAATAACATCCCTCAAGAAATGCATAAATGGGGCTACAGAGAGGGTTAGTAGTTAAGGGCACTCACTGCTCCATCACGAGACCCTGAGAACCAGAGTTTAGATGCTAGCACCCATGATGAGCATCTCAAAAACAATGTAAATCCAGCTCCAAGAGATCTGACACTCTTCTAGGCTCTGTGAGCACTTGCATGCATGTATATACACCCTCACACAGACACATATATGTAGACACATGCACAGAAAAAAATGCAGAAAAATTGGACTGGAGAGACAGCTCCACGTCAATAGCAGTGGCTACTCTTGCAGAGGACTCAGGTTTGAATCCCAGCACCCACATGGCAGATCGCAACCAACCGTGACTCCAGTTCCAGGGGATCCGATGCCCTCTTCTGACCTCTCAGGGCATTGCATGACACTGGTGCACTTGCATGCATGCATGGAATATATCCATACACATAAAGTAAAAATAATCAATAAAATATTAAAAAAATAAATAGAATGCAGAAAAATAAAATACACAAAATATAAAGAAATTTCAGGTAATCTCTGTTCTTACGTCACAAAGATAGAGTTAAATAATGCCATGAAATAAAGAAAAAGGAAGTCCTAGAAAAATAGCACAAATTATTTCTTCTAGGAAAGTCCTCACATCTTTTCTGATTCTTTACAGAGTGTGAGATTTGTTTCAGGAGTTGTGAGGTTTTAGAACATTAACCACATCAATATTCAAGGAAAAATCAAAACACTTTCCAGAGTCAAATATAAATTATACCTGTCAGTATAAACAGAGAATGGATTAACTGCTTTTCTATTTTAAATGATTGGAATGTCTGTGCTAATCGTATATAGATAATTATCATTCAGGTGCAGTGGGAATAAACTGATGAGTTATTTTCAACTTATTCTCATACTGAGCAATACCTGCCACCTCCCAATGGCTCCGAAACTACTCTCTGCATCCTAAGTTCCTGAAGTTTCAATATTCTCCTAGACAGGCCCACTTAATGCATTTGAAAGATCCTCCAACCCAAATATAGTATACTAAATATAACATTCTTCTCAGAAATCATAGACAAAATTATCACAATTCAACAAATTTCCCATAAGACCTCATCCTCAACTCTTATTTACCAAGGTACCATCAAGTTCCAAAAGTTGTACTTCTGATACATTCTGTCCTTTAACTATTCGGGGACATCTCTTTCTTCTACCTCCACTCCCACTTGTGTTAGTTAGAGCCTTGGACATTTCCCATCGGAATTTTTGTATGAAGTTCTTCCCTCACCACACTGTAGAGTGCTTAAACCTTCCTTCTTTATGGTCAAGTATGTCCATGAAATCATCACTTAAAATTCTCTAAGATTCTTCATCATTTTTGGAGACAGGGTTTTCCTTTTGGCCTCAGCTGAACTGGAACTGACTATGTAGACCAGACTGGCCTTGATCTCACAGAGACCCACCTGCCCCTGCCTCAAGTGCTAGGATTAAAGGTGTGCACCACCATACCTGTGGCCTCTTAACCAGTTTAGAATAAAGTGATCCTGGCCAGTGGGCCTTCTTGCTTATTGCTGCTCTACACTCAAAGGAAAAGCAGCCGAAATTAGAGGGAATCATTAAATATAGCAGGAAAGTGGGAGTCACAGAAAGACTTTCACGTCCAAACGCTTACCTAACGTCTCCCGGAAAATTAGCTTCCAGCCTCTTGCTGATTGAGAAGAATCTGTCTTGAATAGCAAGGTCAGGCTATTACTGCTGCTCTTAATATTTTGTGGAATGCTGGAGCCACAGAACTTTCCAAGAGACCGATTTCCAATGCTGGAGCCATCATAAACCTCTAGGTAGTCATGGGCACAAAGGTTCGAAGGAGCCACGTCGAAATCACTGAACCTGTGAGATATACCTTGTTAATACAGATGTGTTAATACTTTCACATGTCCCTTAAATTGAATCCTTAGTACTTATAAAATTTTAAAAGATATAAAGCAAAGAACTGACATTAGAGCATCCAAGTTTCCAGTTAGTATGAAATCTTATAAATATGACCCTGTTTTACTGATTCAAAAGTGAGACCAATGTTTGAATAATTAAAATATGCTAATAACTGTGTTCAGAGCCAGGATGTTAAGTGAAATAAGACACATTTCTACACTTCAAGATGGTTTAAATCTAGGTCCAATGGACTTCAATTCAAAAGTAAACTTTGTTTATTCTTCCATAATTTCATAGATAAACAACGGACTTTGGTCACATCCCCACCGACTTCTCTAGCCCGCCCCCAGCTGTACCTTCTTCCTCTTCCCAGCAAGTCCCCCTCTTACTGTCACGTATTTTTCGTGAGCCCACCGCATTTAATCAGGGTTGCTTGCATGGGCGTGGCTGAGGGTTGTGCTCTTGCACAAGGGCAGCTTACCGCCGGGCTCATGTCTGAGGAGGGTGAGACCCATCCCAGCAGCCATTGACTGCCTGTAGCTCCTGGGATCATGTTGGAAAGTTGATGATTGTCATTCCAATAGCATGTTAAGTTTGTGTTCTCATCTAAAATATGCACTTTCTTGCTGTCTCCTTACGTTGTGAGATAAAGCAGTACTGTTACCTTGTTCTTTACTTATGGGAAGAGTGGCACTATGAGTTGGGGAAGGTTGGCTTTAGAACTGCAGCTTGATTCTGATTCTGCCTCTGTTTTCCTCTTTTAAAATGAAGTTTATAGAAACTACAGTATCTGAGAAACAGCAGAACCTCAACAAAACTGTGACTTTATAAAGGAGGATAGGAAACAACTTCCTTTCTCACAAAATAAATGAAATATCGGGCCTGGAGAGATGGCTCAGGGATTGAGAGCACTGGCTCCTTCTTGCAGAGGACCTGGACTTGATTCTCAGACCCCACATGGCAGCTAACAACCATCCATAACTCTAGTTCCAGGGAATCTGACGCCCTCCTCTGACCCCTGTGGGCACTGCGTAGCATGGATACACTTACATACATGTGGGCAATACACTCATACACATCAAATAAAAACAATAAATAAAACCAGTGGTAGAAAAGAGTGAACTACATTCTGTTGTGTTTGGATTGATCTAACAGGAAAATCACACATACGATTACTGGGCTAGTCACTACAGGTTCCCGACACGACACAGGGCCATGGGCTGGTCACTGGAGGCTCCCGACCCAGTGCCATGGGCTGGTCACTGGAGGCTCCCCTCACAGTGCAGGAAGTCCTTTCCAGGCCTCTTCCCCCTGGCAGTCTAGCAGATTTTGATTCTAAGACTTGAAAGATCTTTGGCCTTAGGGCCAGTTTCCTTATAAACAACCTCAGGTGGGTTCTACAGTATTCTTTAAGGTCTAAGCCATAGAGCCTTTTCTGCTTAGGCTGATGAATCCTACCTTACCATTGAGGACTGAACGGACACTTGAGATTGCAGAGAGGTTTAATCATCAGGACCAAAGTAATGAGTGATAGAGGACAGGTAAGTGAGTGTGGTCCCACTGGACTTCCATGAATTCGGACCAAAGTGATGAGCGACAAACAGAGGACAGGTAAGGGAGTGTGGTCCCACTGGACTCCCAGGAATTCTATATTTCCACGAACTGCCCTGACTTTCAAATCTCCAACCGTGTGCTGAAAATTTTACCTATCAGTGAAATCTAAGAGGTGAACGTATGCCATCTGAGGAGGAAGCAGTCTTGAACTTCACCTCTTTGAAGGATGGGGGGTTCTCTCTTCATCAAACTTGCTAGGATTAGTTAGAATTAGGAGATGATTTGCTGGTGGCATGATGTAACACATGCAAGAACAGTTTTCCCAGAAAGTTTATCTTTGAGAGACAGAGGCAGAAATACTGAGGACACAGCCTTGGGAAGACACCTAGCGTGGATTCAGATTTTACTCTTCCTTTAAATGTCTGATACTTTGAGGAAGCTCTGTGACCTTTCTGAGACTCACATGTACACACACACACAAACACACACACACACACACAAGTATACATATGCATCTTGCATGATGGTTTTACGAATGCAATAGAACCACTGAGGAAGACGTCGAGCAAGCTTCCCATGTGTAATGAGCGTTCAGGAGGCGTGGCGACTGCTCTCTGCTGCTTCTGCCTTCTTTGATTTTAAGAAGGGCTCAGAACTTGAAAGTCATTATTATAGAAAGCTCCTTTGAAAATGTGGTGAAATTGCAAGGACTGTTTTAAAAGGCACTGGATGTGTGGAGACTGAGAAAATCCATTCTCAAGTGTCACTGCCATATGGGGTTGGGCTACTGATGAGAGCTCATGCTTTCCAGCATGAAAGCCGTAGCTTTTCTGTGGACAGACACGAGAACATTTATCTAAGCAAGGGAACTTGCTCACATACCTGAGAAGCACCACCCTGCTGCTTCTAACGTGGATGCTGTAGACACAGTAGGCATTGTTTGGGTAGTTGGCGTAGGAGAAGGAAGGACTCTTGAGGATCATAGTGGATGCGTTGTATATTCCACCACAGGCTGCAACACAGAGTAAGAGTATGTACGGGGTGCAATTATCACAACATGGGCAAATCACTTGAGGTAGTCTATGTCATGCTTCACTCTCTCCTAAGAGTGATGGGGATGCGTGATTTTCTTCAAAATAACTTAAATCGCCTCCGTTGTTTTTACAAATCATTTTGTTCTTCCAACGAAGAGGAAAATAAGTTAAGCACAGAATTTTTTATGGTATATTTTGGAGAGGAATAAGTCTGCATTGAATAACGGAGGGAAAGTGGCGAGGTCTTCCTCCTTCACCTGTTGGGACACATCTGTCCTTCACTCTTAATGACTGGTTAACAGAAGCAGATGACGTGGTGACTGGATGCTCAGAAAAGGCAGGCAGAATCCACGGTGTGTTTTGTTTACAGAGATCCGAGGTAGACTGACATCTAGAAATCTGAGATAATACAGACCCATATCGCCTCTGTTAGGCGCAGAGCATTACAAGGTGAAGAGCTGTAAGTCATTTGGGAACTACAAGTTGAGTTACCTCTGTGGGCCAGATGCCTCACTCTTAAGTCTGTAGATGTGTATTTAGTTGTGAGACTCATAAAGATTACACTTGTCCAAATTTATATTATTTGTCTTCAATAAACATGGGGAAGCTAAACCCACTCCTTACTTTCACTCAAGCGTTTAATAGCTCAGAGCCCTTAGCTACATCCATCAGTCTGCAATGTAGTAAGCCTAAAATATAATAAAGCTCCATTGTAAATAGTAAGAAACTATTGTTTATGTGTGGATTACATATAATGAGGATTAGATGTTTCTACCCAAAGATGGCAAGTGTTTCCTTCTCATTCCCATGAGCAAGGCCTGTGTTTGTTTTGTGATTCTAAAATTATACTTTGTTCATATATTTTGATGATATTTCTATGGCTACTAATAGACATGTTCCACTAACATAGCTCCAAGATTAGAAATAGATTGAGGCTGTTATTTAAGACTTTTGCTATTTGTTTTTGGTTCAACTGAGCCTATTTGCAGGATAAAATTTTCTTTCTGTGCCTGAAGTATTCATGTGCTTAGACCTCTGGATATATTTGTTATGAATTAAATGCTAGGTTTGGATAGCAATTACTCTATTTCATTTAATGTATGATTTTGTGGTCTCTGAAAGTTTATCCATGCCTATGCAACTTCTGTCTCTACAGCTTGTCAGGACTGGAAGTTGGTACACTCAACGATCTTTAAGTGAAACTTACATAATAAGTGAACCTTGAACACTGTACTTCAGGGAAATGAGGAACCAAAAGGCAGAAGACTATAAGTCAGGGGCTTAACTGTCCAAAGTTGTGGCTAACAAAAAGAATAGAAAATTCCTCCTCTTCTTCATTCAACGAAACCAGGAGGGAAGATGTGTTCTCTTCTGTTGGTGGCTTCAGACACAGAAATCCAACCATTCCTTATAAATGTTAGGGTTGGGAGTCAGCAATCAGTTAATTAAAAATTACTATGGCCCTTTTCAAGCATAAATGTATGCTTTTAGTTTCTCTGTGGATAGAAAATGTACTTTATTTGGAGGGAAACAATTTTACTTTCTACAATTAGACATGTATTTGGTCCAGCAGAGACAAAAGAAAGCCAAGGACAAGTGCTCAGGCCTGCTTCACTGAAGTGGGCATGCTGGGGTCACATGCTGTCCCCACTCTAACCCAGCAGGAGGGGGAGGGGCTATTCAAGGCAGAGCAATGCAACACTATGCATTCTATAGGTCTACAAAAGCTACCAGCCTGTGGGTGTTGTTTTTCCCTTGGCCTTTGTTACAAAGAAATGATAATTATAGCATAGCTGGATATCCCAGTATTCTCCTTCAGAGTCTGTGACTGTCTTGGTGTTTGAAAAGTCATTCTTTTCATCTACAAAATATAAAGATGTTCTCTTTTATCTCTTCTGGTATGGAATATTAGTTCTGTTATTAACAGAGACATGGGGATGAAGCACACATCTGCTTAATCAAGGCCAAAAGGCACTTTTATATAATGTACAAAAAACTAAACAGTGAGTGTTCATTAAAAAAAAAACATTTACTTACTATTTTTATTTTATGTGTATGAGTGTATTGCTGCATGTTTGTAAGAGTGTTCATTTTTAAGTCAAATTACAGAGCGAATCTCAACTCTCCATTTGATTTTCAGAGGGTAGTTCCAGGCAGAGTTCACAAAAAAGATCTGTTTTATTTAATTTTTAAATTTTTTTTATCTTTGTGTATGTGAGTGCTTGCTTGTCTATGCAGCACATGCATGCAGGTGCCTGCAGAGGCCAGAGAGGGTGTTAGAGCTCCTGGAACTGGAGTTACAGGTGATTGTGAGTCACCCAGTGTAGATGTTGGGAAACAAACCCAGGTCCTCAGCAAGAGCAACAAGTGATTTTAACTTCTGGGTATCTCTCCAGCCCTTAAAAGGTCTATTTTTTTAAAAAGTATTTTTGTAGCATGATCATTTTTACCCTTAAAGTTTCTGAATTTTCAAGTTGGTGGTATATGACGAATCACAGCAATTCTCAGGATTGTACAAGAAAGGAAGGAAGGAAGAAGGGAAGGAAGGAAAGAAGGAAGGAAGAAAGGATCCAAACTACATCAGTATATATACTCACTGGTGGTCCTATAGGAAATCTTGAACCCAAAGTCTGTGACATATGCATTTGAGTAGAAATTGAGCAGCACGGGGCCAGCCACGGTGAGGGGGCCCAAGGACTCAGAACCACATAGGGTAACAACAGGAGTGGAAGAGAGGCTATGTCCTTTGATTACATGCAGGCCATCATGATCACAGCTTCCGGTGACTGCAGAGCGATCTACACAGAGCACAGAACAACCAGCATCAGAGCAGAGATGATGCAGACCGTGCTGTGAACAGCCACACCAAATGCTTTGACAATGCTGTAAACAGCACCCAAATTACAACCAGGTTCAAGAGATGGTTTTCTATGTCTAGGTAGCTTCATTTTCTGACATCTGAAATGATGTTTATTTATCTAAGGTAGAAAATGAGGATAGACACAGAACTCCACAGGTACATAAATTCCACTTGGAAACATCTCAGAATTTTCTTCCTCTACAAAACAGTTCCAGGGATTATATCATATTCAGGGTTTATAAACCAGAGACAATTTTGCCTTCCAAGGGAGATAGCTGATAATGATCGAACGCCAATTTTGCTGTCATATTGGAGGATGGAGCAGAGGCCGGGGAAGCTGTTTAAACAGGCTGTAGCACACAGCACCGTTCCACTCTCAGAGCCCCTTCCACAACAAAAAACACATGCAGGGCAAAATGTCAGCAGTGTTGCTCTGGAAAGAAACGTCTCACAAAGACTGGCTATGGATAAAAGACTAGCCATGAACAGAGTGCCAGCAACCTTGACTGTTACTCAACATCCTGTTTCCATGTTCACACAACATTAGCCTCATGTCTTTAGTGATTATCAGTTTAGACATCACTATTTGTCTTCTAATTTTAAAATGAATCTCTAATTTCCCCTCCTGCAAAGACAACATAAAACAGCATAATAAAGACTTTAAAAGCACTTGTTGCTCCATTGTACTTGCCAAAACATCAAATGGTGTCATATGGAGCACAATCTTTCATAACTTAATTTTATTAACATCAAATCAGCGTATTTAAATTGATATTTCTCTAAAACATTTACTATGTACACATTGAATTCCCATACAGAAGTCACCAGCCCATGTTCAATCAAACCCTTATGATTAATAAGACGTCTCTCATGACTAAGGATATTTTTAAAAAATCCTTCTATGTATAGTTTTGAATAGTTTTTCATTTCATTTAAATAGTTTTTATAGATCTTGAGTTACTGATACAAAGGCAAGATATTTTCCAGGTTTATCCAAAGGGAGTCACCAGGTGACACTCCCACAACCTGCAAGTACTTGATGACAGACACCTGACCACCCTACGGAGGAACCACGTGTTCACGGGCACTCACTTCCCATTCCCTCTATTTTCAGTCTAGCCGGTCCCCTGAGAACACTAGTCTGTTTCCCTGTCTACAGATTTGTTTACTCTGAACATTTCATGCAAAGCTGAAGCACTGGAATATTTGCAGGAGTACGGATTGGACGCGGGGCCTTGCCTTTACCAGGCAAGTGCCCACCGCTGAGCGATCCCCAGTCCCTGCAATAGAATATTCGATGACACAAGATGCTGGATTACGCAGGTTTAAGGTACACACAATTTGAATTCCCTTCAAAACTAAAAGCCAATAAATTGTCCTTTCATATTTAAGAATAAATTTTTCTGTTAGTTGTACCACAACAATGTCTAATCAGTAAAGAAAGATGAAAGTATGAAATGTGCAGGTAAATAGATGGAACTAGGAACTGTTATTCTAAGTGAAGTAATGCAGACTCAGAAAATCCACTGACATATGTTATATCTCATTTGTGGCTCTTAGCGCCAAATCCTGAAATATAAGTGTATATAACCTGAGGTAACTGCAGGAGCCAGGAAAATGGAAATGAACTTGGGGACAAAGGGGAAGAAGGAGCTCAAGAGGAGGTGATGGAGACAGGTGTTATTAGGGGAGATGGAGAAAAGGGTGCTTTACCTGAAGGTAGGGAGTGCTACCCAGGGAACTAAGAGGAGAGATAAATAATGACTAGATGGTATGAAAAACCGGAGGGAAATGTATTAATTAGTTCAAAGTCATACTGAAAAAAATACATCCAATAAATCTATGAGTACAGGTGTACAGCTGAAGGCTGTACAACAGAAAACACAGTATCAGGCAGGAGAAACCTCCCTTCAAGTTGTTGGTCAGGGTAATCTAAAAGACTCCCAAAGCAACACCGGCTATTGTCACACCCCTTGATTGCCACCCAGAACTTGAAGGTAAAACCCTACTGTTGAAGACAGACCACACTTCAGACACAGAACTTGGAGCAATGGAACTGGAACTGACTAGGAAACTTCCTACCTGAAGACCAGTATCAAAGGATAACCTGCCAATGGGTAAACCAATCAATGGTCCTACCCAGCTCTAAAGCCTAATAAGCAACAATGACTGGTCTAGCAAACTATCGATACTGATGCAGTAGTGGCACTTTTATCTTGGGGGGGGGTAATCAACTGCTGTCTAATTGGAATTAAGTCCTGCTGAATGGAAGAGAACTAATGTGTGGTCCTGTAAACACAGCCAAATACTCTCTCTGGTCAAACACAGAGAATTCTAACATCTGAAATATTAACTGATTACTTCAGGCCATGACATCAGCCCCAATTAGACCAAACAGGAATATCCAGACTGCAATGAGGTAGGAACAGCCAGTGGTAATAGCCAAAGATGTTAAACTTAGAAATAATCAGCAGCATGTTTCCTGGCACTGTAAGGAAAGAAAATGTCAGAGAAGAAGAAATATTATACAGAAGAAACAACAACAAAAGGCAGGAAAGAGGGCTTATGCTGAAGGACTCTTGTCTCTGCATCTCCTGTTTTAGAACTTAGTTGCTTCCTTCTTATTCTTAAAAAATATTTTTTTATTATTTTTATTTTACGTGTATGAGTGTATTGCCTGCATGTATGTAAATGCACGCCTGTCATGCAATGCCTGTAGAAGTCAGAAGAGGGCATCATATCCCCTGGAACTGGAGTATGGACAGTTGTTTGCCGCCATGTGGGAACCAAATCCCGGTTATCTGCAAGAGCAGACAGTGCTCTGAACCACTAAGTCATCTCTCTAAGCCCTTCCTTCCTTCTTATTTTTAAACTTTCCTCTGGCGAGATGAGGCAATCCAGAATCCTTCTCCCAAACTCTTTATTTAAAGTAACTTGAAGATCATGTACTATTTTAATGCGAAGAATTTTGACTGAAATATTCATTTTTGAATATTTGTACATTGAACAACACTCTTTTGAATTTGAACAGTATTGTAGACAAAATTAATATTTTAACAGGAAATAGTTATGCAGATTAAATCTTAAATAATTTTAGAAATGTATTTGGTTTCTTAGCTAAGTTTCTTGACAACTAACAGAAATCTTGAGGCATCAATTTGAGATTCTATTTATTAAACTTGAAGGATTCCTATATTTTGAAAATCCTAGAATAGAAATGTTTCTAATTGGTCCTAGATCTACAAGCTCCTAGTAAAAATATGAAAGATTAACTTTAACTTTAAGGACCTCATCATGTCATTAGAAGTCATGTGCTGCTGAGAAAAACAGGATGAGAAAGAAAGAGATTAAATTTATGCTTTGGGTGCTGCTAAAGTATATACTTTCTTACAACCTCAGGACTTTTCTTTAAGACCCCAAAAACACTTTTGAATTTTTAAAAATCCATTGGCTGGAGAGATGGCTTAGTGGTTTAAATTTCAGGATAGATCAGATTATATACATATATATATATTGCATTAGTTATAGAAATATTTTTAGTTAGCAAAAATATGTAAGACTGAAAAATAAAAAATCACAGAATACAGAGAAGCATTACCAATGCTTGGTTAAATTGTTGGTCCCACAGTAGCTCAAAAAGCTTGCTATGCACATGTCCTTTCACCTTTAAAATTCGTTTACATGTTGCTAGCCTGAAGATATATATTACCACAGTAGTAATTGGCTTAGAAAATTATAGAAAAGCTGTGCAGAAAGAAAGTACGTCTTCTACTCAGTAAAGGAAGAAGATGGCTGTCAGAGTTGTGTTTATGGCCAAGAGGTGGTATCTGATCAGACCTGAGAACCTGCCAGAAGAAGCACCTGAAACTTAACAACACTTTCTCCCTGGTCTAGGGCACATGTTCTAAGGCAGGAAGTTACAATCATTTTACTTCTATTTTTAACTAAATAATTTGACATGTATTTATTGTTAAAATTGTTGGGAAGTTCTCCATGATTCTATTTTTATGACAAATTGCATCTTTCCCAAGAAGTTAAAAAAAATAATGGCTCTAGATTACTTATTGGAATTTAATTTTAACTGCATTTTTGATCTTTATTAAATACAATGTCTAACTCTGAATTCCAATCATTATATGAAAAGCTTGGAAAGAAATGAAAGGAAATTAGGTTAGGGGAACTGATCAAAAAATGTGTACTTGGACAATTTAGGCTATAACTTTTCTTCATGGTCACAGATAGGGGAAGAAAGACCCAAAAGGACTAAAGGAGAATCCTTGAGATATTTTAATGCTATGTATGAGACAAATCTTCTCAGCAGAGTAGAAAAGGGTTCTAGGGAAAGATGTGTGCTGAGGGGCAACATGGGCATCCGTCATGTCTAATTAGCCGTACTGAGAGGACTTGACAAGTGGGCTCCTGGATGGCTGACTCACCAGAGAGCTGCACATGCCACCAGAGATCTGAATTCTACCTGCTGTGAAGGTCAAAGCCTTTAAACAGAACCAGTGCAAGTGCAGCACAGCAAACCAGGAACGCCACAGAAACCAAAGTGCTCCCTCAAATACTCTGTCAATTTGAATAAAATGTCAATAAGAACTATTTCAAAAGAATCATCTTCTAAAGTAATTTATTGTGAAATGTGCCCACATTCTGAATTCTTTAGATACCATTGAGAAAGCAAAGGAAAAAAAAAAGGTAAGTGGTTGAGTCATGCCACTTTTCTTAAAACTTCATTAACTGGGGGAGGTGTGAGATGAAGTGGCTCAGGAACTGGGCTTCTTGACGAGCAACAGATGCAAAAGAAAACCTCACAGCAAGATGTGCTCTTGCCCTTTCCTCTCAGTGCTGCATGAGAGGCAGCCTGGAAAGCTGCACATAGACTTATCAAGGAAAGTCCAGGCAGACATCAGGTGGGGCTTCCCAACAGATTGTCTAGAAATCTAGCCCATTCCCTTGGGATTTTCCAGAACATCCCTAGAGGGCATTCAGCAAAAGCATCTGGCTCTCTGGTGGCATGTCCTAAATGCCACTTACTAGCCAATGTGCCAGCAGACTTACTCTGGATCTAATCAAAGCTGAACTGGCCTAGATGGTAAACATTTGAATTAAGAATTTACAGCCAGTGAGATGGTTCCGAGGATGACGATAAGGGCTGCCCAGCCGACAACAAATGGTTCAATCCCCAGAACTCACAGGGTGGAAGGAGAGACTTGACTCCGGCAAGCTGTTCTCTGACTCCACTCAGGTGCTGCGGCAGGCGCATTCCTGTACCCCAAGTAAACCAGTAAATGTAACAAAACTATGTTCTATAAAGGAAACTGTAGCAACGCCAGGGGCTTACTGGTAGCGTATGCCAGTAATCTCAGCACCAGGAGGCCAAAGTACAAAGACCACACGCTGCAGACCAGCCTGGCCTACATAGTGAGATCTTGTCTTTAATTAACTTGTTAGTTAATTAATGAAACTAGATTAGATTAAAAATAAAAAAGTTTTGACCTTAATAGTAGAATGCCTAGCATATATGAGGTCCTGGGGTTTGGTCCTCAGCACCACAGGGGAAAGAATGTATGAGTCTCATTATCAATCACCAGGATAAACTGATGTTAGCTAACTTTAACGCTAAAAAATATGATATATCAGATATTGTCTTACCTTGAGGTTACCTCAGCTACTGAATGCTTTATTTACAAAGTGAAAGTAAAACAAAGAACAACAGCAACAAGACAAAGGACTAAACTTCTCACAGTAGTTTGAACACATCTGCTTGGCCACATGGACAACAAGGTTGCAGACATTTACTTCTGGACTATTCAGTGCTTGGGAAATTAAGTATTTATTTAATAACACCTGAATCTAAAATAGCAGAAATATTAACAGTTTAGCACAATAGCTAGTATTGGAAGTGTAAAACATATTTAGAAAATTAGAGAAACTCAGGCTGAACTGAAATAGCATTTTTAGAGCAAATTCCTTAGGGTGAAAGCAGGACACGGAGAGCTTTACGCTGTCCCAGTAAGCAGGTGTCCCATGTGACTGGATGCTCAGCCAGTCTGCCTGAATAATGAAGCCTCCCTCTCGTTCACTCATGTTTACTAAGAACAATGGTGCATCCTCAAAGTGTTTTGTAGCCAAGGATAGTTCATATTTTCCTTGCTGGTTCCATTCTCTGTGCTGAAAATATTTTATTTATTATTTTTTATCTTACGTGTATGAGTGTATGGCCTACATGTATGTAAGTGTGCCCATGTCGTACAATGCCCAAGGAGGTGAGCATCGACTTTTCCTGGAACTGGAGTTATGAACAGTTGTCAGTCACCATGTGGATGTTGGGAATCAAACCCTGGTCCTCTACGAGAGCAGCCATCTCTCCAGCTGCTTTTGTGTCAATGGTCCACTGAGACTACTGCTCTAGAATGGTCATCGCACTCTATCAACAGTGGCTCTCTTGGCAAGCTGGACTTAGAAATGCTTCAACAGTGTCTCTCTGCGTCAGTTCCCATTGTCAGTAGCAGCAAGAAAGGTCAATCCTCCTTCACAAAGAGACAACCTTCTTTTAGCACATGTCTTGGCTTTAGTACAATAAAAGTGCCTGTGAACTAACCTCTCAGGCTCTATTACAAGGGCTAAGGAAAGGTTATTTTTGTGATAACTAATGATTTTGAGCTTGTTAGTATTCAAAAATGCCACCATTGTTAAGGATAGTGATAATCTAATTATAAAATAAATTTGATTAACATTGCCCTTTTGAGAAATCATCATAATTAATCATCTTACAAAAAAAAGTCAGTCTCTTCAAGTGGGTGGAGACTAACAACCAATTAGCAGTCATTTAATTAGACATTATCTGACCTTCCAAAGTACTATTTTAAATATAAAGTTGTGTGCCTTTTACAATGGAGATAAATTCCAAATAATGTTTTGTTGGGTGATTTTTCCAGTGTCAACACTGCAGCATGTGTTTATATAAACATGGAAGCAGCTAGCTGATAGTGTACGACAGAACCACTCACTATCCATGTGCAATCTGTTGTCAACCAAGCATCATTACATGATGTATAATTATGTGTGTGCATATGTACAAAGACAAATTAGCCACAAAGGAATGATGGACTAATTTACATGAAGTTGTCAGTAGTAGGTGCCAAGCTATGGATACAGCTCACTGTTGGAGTGCTTGCTGCTCATTCATTAGGCCAAAGTTCAATCCTCAGTATAACAATAAAAAGGATATACTTTTATTTATGTTTATATGGTTATTTACTTCAAGCGCTGATTTTAATCCACTGTGCCTACTTCTCTCTCATTAATATCTTAATTATTTGCAATAAATGTATCACAATGATAATTACAGACTAGGTCATGAGCTGTAGGGGTGATACAGGAGATATGAAAATAGTGTAAATATAGCACCCATCTATGAAATTCTCAAAATAGTCAAAATACGAATTTTAAAAAGAATCAGCTGAACATCCATGACTATTATGAAAACAGAAGAGATGAGTGATGGGAAGGATGTGAGGATTTAAATCCAGTCATTATGGAAGAGAATATGGGGGTCCCTCAATAAGTTAGAACCAGAGCTATCATCCGACACAGTGATTCCTCTTCTGGGCATATATCCAGAAGAGATGACATCAGTTTGGTGAAGAGCTGTCTATTCTTCCATGTTCACTGTTGCATTTTTCATAACAGCTAAGGCATGAGGTCAGCCTAAGGGTCCTTCAATGGATGAATAAACAGGATGGCACACACAGACAGACGAGTGTACAGCATGGAATACTACTGAGTCTAGACAAAGAAGGGAATCCCATCATTTGTGAAAACATGAATGAAACTCATTATGGTAAATGAAAGAAATTATACACAAAAACAAATACCATGTGCACAGTCCACTCAGTGTGAATCAGCTGCACATACAGCAGAGCAGAATGGTTATTACATGGAGATAAAGGGAAAAGGATGGATGTCAGGGACACAATATTTAAGCATATTTTGGAGGAGGAATAAATTCAGGAAATCTACTATACAACATGGCGACTATAATCAATAATGGTTCACTATCTACTTGAAAATTGCTAAGACAGTAGATTCTACACGTTCTCACTCCCCAAATAGTCCAAGTTTGTTAGTAGACATTTTAGCTAGCTTGCCTTAGCCATGCGACAATGTATTCCATACCAAAACCCATATCAAATCCCTGTAAGAACACTTTAGGTATATAATTTATATCAATTAAAATTAATTAGCTTTTTAGATAAGAATAGACATACCTTCCAAATGGAAGGACACAAAAGTCAAGATAACCAGAGAGTAAGCCTCAACCTCTAAGATGTAGGTGCAGTTCATGTTGTTCTCATATTGCTTTGGGAAGTTTGGAGAGATGATGTCACCTGTAGAGCCAGTGAAGTTACGTCCACATCCTACACAGAGCAAAGAGTCATCATCAGGACAGCATTATCACCTTGAAGTGTTTATTTCACAAAAAGATGCAAAGACACCACTTTATAAAGTCTCCACGGAGTATTTCTCAAGCTGTTTTGAATGGAGGAAGAGAACTAAGGGGACAGGACTTGGATTTATAAAGAAATCTGCATGCAAAATAAGAACACTGTATATTTCAGAATATCTTGAGGAATTAATAATTTATTATATGTATATGAGTCTTTCATCTGCATGCATGTAAGTACACTTGTGTTAAGCAGTGCCTGCAGAGACCAGAGCAGAGTGTCAGATCCCCTGGAACTGGAGTTACTGACAGCTGTCAGTCACCATGTGGGTACTGGGAACCAAACCCAGGTCCTCTGCAAGAGCAACTAGTGCCCTAAACCACTGAGCACCTATCTAGCCCCTGATTCTGAGGAATTTTAGGTGCTAGGTAGTACTTTACCACAATACACTTCAAATTCCTTAATATTAAGATTTTTTAAAGCTCTAAATACATATACATATAACATACTAAATGAACTCAGTAGGTTTTATATATATATATATATATATATATATATATATATATACATAATAAAGAAAAAGATGTCATGAAGCTGAGAGGGAGTTGGGGAGAGAGTTGTAGGGGGAGATGATATAGGGATGGAAATTGCTTTTAAAAGATATCTAAGAAGGATAAATTAGCAAATATCAAATATACTTCAACCCCCAAACAGATGGAAAGCAAGGCTGAGGAGATAATCCAGTCTATACAGTGTTTGCCTTGTAAGCATGAGGACTTGAGTTCAATCCCCAACCTCTTTCAACAGTTCTGGGTTTGGATTTTAGTGCTACTTACGGCTTACAAAGGATGCAGAGAAACCCTGGGCTGGGAAGTCCAGAGACTGGAAGACAGCGGTGAATATGTTTCTTGGTGTGATGATAGAATTGGGAGCCACGTCCCCACAGCCTGTGACTAGTAGGGTGTTGTTAGTCTGCAGAGTTCCTTCCCAGACCTAACAGGGTCAAAACCACGACTTAATACCATTTTCTCCTGTCAGTATTTTAACATGCTTAGGCTTGAAAATGATCGTTCTCAATTATATAGAAAAAACCATAATGGAAATAAGTCACACACAAATCTATAACAGTTTCATTTGAAAACAGACTTAAAGTTGACTTTTAAATGGCTTTTTTTTACAGTTGGCAATTATTTTTTAAAATATTAACGCAGTGGTTTGAGTAAGTGTCCTCCCTCAAGTATTTGAACATTTGGTCAGCTGGAAGCACTGTTTGGGGAGGGTCACAGAACCTTCAGGGGGTGTAGCCTTGCTAGGGCAAGTGAGTCACTGGTGCGGGCCTTGAGACTCAGAGCCGCGCCCCACTCCGGTTTCTCCTGGTCCCTGTGTCAGCTTGATGATTTGGGTGTTCAGCTTTTCACTCTGGCCACCTCTGCCCACAAGTCTCCCGCCACGGGGAACTCTTGTCCGTCTGTAACTAAAAGCCAAAATGAACCTTTCCTTCCACAAAGCAGCCTTGGTCGTGGGGTTTTTCTCAGCAACAGAGAAGTAACTAACACAATCAATTACTGTTCAGTTGATTCTTAACTCCTGGTTGATCTGATCTAGCTGACTTTCCTTGTACAGGAGACAGCTCGCACCGTGTGAAGGCTGCATGGTGATTCCATTGGTCTGGAAGGAGGTAACTAGAGGGATGAGCCAGGGTTGTTGCTCACAGAGTCCTCCATATTTTCAAGGGCTGTAGCCATCTGCTGCTGCTCCTCACTTCGTCCCTAAATGACATCTGTGAGCTGTGTGTTTTCACTTTTGCTTTTTGTCAGTGTTGCAAGGGGTTTCTCACCTTGATTGATTTTTTTCTACTGCATTTCTGTTGTCAAGTTCATTACTTTCTATTTTTGTCCTGATTCTCTGGCTTTGTGCTTATTTACCTTAGCAGTTTATTGAAGAACTTAATGACAGATTTCAGCCTTTGATTTCCAATCAAGCCTCCAGTCCTTTGGGTTTATTTTCAGCATGTTTTCACTGGATACTATGCAACGACAGGTCTTACTATCACTGACTCTGGTCTATGTGTTCTTGTTTCTTTTAGGCATTCTCTTTGACCCATACATTTTTAAAAGATTTATTTGTATGTATATGCATGTTTTGCCTACATGTATGTATGTATCCCACATGTATGTATGTATCTGCAGTCCCCATGGTGCCCAGAAGAAGGTGTCAGATCACTTGGAACTGGGGTTACAGATGGCTATGAACTGTCACGGCCATATGGGTACCGGGAACCAAACCCAGGTCCTCTGAAAGAAAAGCAACTCCTAAACCATCTCTCCAGCCCACCTTTGGGTGATTTTGAAGCCTTTAGTATCTGTACAAATAAAATGCTTGTCAAAATCCTCTGTGACTTTTTAGGTGCAACCTTTGGCAGTGACAAAAGTCTTAGTTGGTAGGCTCTATGTATGCCTTTCTCATACAACTTCTACACACCACAATGTATTCCAGCCTCTAAAGTGAGCTGCAGTAAAGGACTCAGGTCCCTAAGGCCACTGCACTTCTGCACATCTATATTCCTAGCCCAGACATCTTCCTTGGGACGTCTATTTTTCAGGGGCCCCCAGCTGAAGGATTCCATAAACATCATTGCCAAAACCTCTCTGTCAGAGGAAAGGGGACACCTGAAAATATTTCCTCCACTCTAGCTCAGTATTTTCTGCTTTTGTTCAGGACTCATTCAGTAATGAATCCATCCTACTTCTACGCTGACTCGCATCAGGTCCTGATGCAAGAGTAAGATGGGAGGAGCCAGACCTTTCACTGTCTCGCTTCTTGGCTACACCACGCCTCTTGGTTGCAATACCTCAGGAAGTGGCTGAGGGCTTGACTGCTGCTTTCATTTTAACTGGTTGGTTTTGATCACCACTTACACTGACCCCTGGCAGGCCAGTTCTCTCTAGTTCAGATCAACTCTTGGCAAGGTGTCATTTTTGTTATTGCTTTGTAATTAGATTTTATATGATCGGAAATGAAGAGAAGAGAAACAGGAAGAAGAAACAGAAGTAAATAGGAAGCAAAATAATGGGCATAGCAAATATATATTGCTATGTGTCTCTCAAACGACACCAGTCAGTCATTGTGTAGTTTAGCTCTCCAGTTTGTTGAGGGTTGTTTGTCGGTTTATTATTTATTTATTTTATTATCTAACGTCTCAGTACATAGTGTCCTCCATGTGCTCCAAAGGCGCTGATGTAGGGTGTATTTTGTGTGCATCTTTTGCATCCTGTGGGAGAGTTTCCGAGTTTTCTGTATCCTGTGAACGATGTAGCTAATTGCCCCACTGGCTGATGAGAGCGGAGTGTTGAAGTCTTCCACCACAGCTGAAGACTATCTGCCTAGCGTTGTGAGGTACTGCCTCGTGTGTTTTGTGGCTCTGTTGTTTTGTGTGCGTATTTAGACTTCCTGGGGGCTGATTCTTTTATGAACCTGTAAAAGCCCCATTTCCTATGAATTTCATTTTATCAACTAGCCATTACTGCTTTTTTTTTTTTTTTCTTTTTTTTTTCCTTTTTGAGACAGGGTCTCTCTGCAGCCCCAGCTGGCCTGGAACTCACCACGTAGATCAGATTGGCCTCAATCTCACAGAGATTGCTTGCCTCTGCCTCTTGAGTGCTGGGATTAAAAGCATGCACCACCACATCAAGACCTACTACTTCTTTTTAAAAAATTATCAAGTCTATCATTTATCATTTTATATTCTTTCCTTTCAGCTGGGTTGAATTTGAAATGAATTTATCTGAATTTTGATTGGTGCAATAAACTATTCAATAGACATCATATATATATATATATATGTGTGTGTGTGTGTGTGTGTGTGTGTGTGTGTGTGTGTGTATTTACTATGCCCATTATTTTGCTTTCTATTTACTTCTGTTTCTTCTCCCTGTTTCTCTTCCTTTTCTGTGGATTCCATTTTGATGAAACATCTTTGTATAATTCTGATTGCTCTTATTGTTCTAGGCACTAAAATACATGTATACAGTTGTAGACATTGAGCTCAGCATTCACACTGGACTCTTCTGAGAAGAGTGTGGAAATGTGACCTCTGCTTTGTCTCTTTACAACTTTTCATTATCTTGGGTGTTAGATACCAGTATAGTCTTTTTTAAAATTATTTTCTATTTATCTTTTTTTTTAATGTGAATAAGTGTTTTTCCTGCATGTATGTAAGTGCACCATATGTGTGCAATGTCCGTGAAGGTCAGAAGGGGGAGTCGGTCCCCTGGAACCAGGTGTTAGGAACCAAGTACAGGTCTTGTGCAAGAGCAGCCAGCGCTCATATCACAGAGCTCTCTCCAGTCCCATCATTGTCATTTGTTTAAATTATTAAATATAATTCATAAAACGTACCAAGACAGACATATTCTAACTGTGTAAACATTTCTGCTTTTCACTTGATCCTTTTCCCTTCCTAATCTTCCCAGTTCCCTTTCATATTTTTTAGCTTGCTTGAATCAGTCTCATTAAACAATCTCTAATGCTGAGTCCCCTTTAGCTTCCTTTGGCTTTCCTTCTGTGTGACCATTTCTAAAATCTCCCTTATACTCGAAGGGTAATTTTCCAGATATTAAATTTATTGTTGGCCATTATTTTATTTCTGAATTTCCTTACTTCTCTGACTGCTCTCAATTGACTTCTTTTCTCTCCTTGTAGAATTGTAGCAATGGGATTGCTGAATATTTGTTATTGTTCACATGTCCCTAAGGCTCAGTTCAAGCTCTTTAAAGTCCATTTTCTCTTCATTGTTCAAAGGTAGCAAATTCTATTGTTTGTTCTAAAGTTTGATGATTGTGTTCTCTGTCATTTCCATTTAACTATTGAGCTTAAACTGTAAGTTATTTCTATTGTATTTTTTCAGTTCTGTAATTTACATTTAATTCTTCATTGTAGCTGTTTTTTTTTTTTTTTTCTCAGATTTTCTGTTACTTATTTGGATATGTCAGTGCTTTTAAGGGAACTTATCAGTGAACACTGAGGAATTTTTGACAGTAAAATTTATATCCTTGTCATGTCCATTCGTCATGTTTCACCCAGGGTTGACATCACTGGATTATCTTTCCTCTGCTTCTATTATGATGGGTTCTTTTTCATCGAAATGCTCATATTATATTTATTATGTTTGTAGACTTGGAGTCTAATTTAAATCTTTTATTTTAGTATTTTACTTATTATTTTTATTTTATGTGTATGAGTATATTGCCTACAGATATGTCAGTGCACCGAGGTTGTGCAATGCCTGTGGAAGTCAGAAGAGGGCACTGGATCCCCTGAAACTAGAATTAAGGACACATGTCAGCCACCACGTGGGTGCTGGGGCTCCAACCCAGGACCTCTGCAAGAGCAGCCAGTACCCTTAACCGCTGAGTCATCTCTCCCAACCTAAATCTTCTATTTGGAGACAGTTGCTCTGATCATGTTCAGCATGTGATGTGATCTTGCCTATATGCGTGGACTATGCTTTTAATCATCCTTCTATTTCCAGAATCTTTGTGGTGTAATTTTGTTCAGCTTGGTTTCTATGGTGCTTCTGGAATCCTACTACAATGCTTCCTTCCTCTCCCTTTATTTTTTAGACCAGACTTTCTTTATGTTGCCAAGGTTGACCTTGAACTCCTGACCCTCCTGCCTCTCTACCTTTTGAGTGCTAGGGTTATAGGCCTGTGCCACCATGCCTAGGTTAGTTTTGCTAGTGTTTTTCTCTCTCTCTCTCTCTCTTCCTTATTTGTCTTTTTGAGACAGGGTCTCCCTATAGCTCCTGTTGGCCAAACTTGCTGTGTAGACAAAGATGGCCCTAAATTCATAGAGATCCACCTGCTTCTGCCTCCCAAGTGCTGGGATTACAGATGTGCGCCACCACACCAGACTTATGTTTCTTAATGTGACAGAGTCCTTCACCTGGTTCAGCCTCTGTGCATTTCTCAGTTGAAGGGGAAGGGTCTAGTAGGACTTCTCTACCAATACCCGATGGTCTCCAGGAGGACGAGCATCTCTGTTTTTGAGAACAAAGAGGGTTTCTAGACCTTGGCCCATTTTGCCCATCTTCTCTAGTGTTTCTAGAATGAGGGAAAGAGTCTTTGGTTCGTGGATGAAAAGGAGCCTCCACTCCGGGCAGGCGTTCCTACTGGCTCCCTGAACTAGTTTTTTTCTACCAACACAGCATCTTTTGGCAGAAATAGGAGTCTCACACTCAGTGGGAAAAAAGGGCTTCCTATGGTACTTGTTTCTGGCATGGTTACCAATTGATCTCTTTTGCTATTGGCACTAGCCTTGCATGACATTGTCAGAAGGATTTCCTTTCTATTTGGAGGAAGACTGAATCTATCATGCTCTCTGATTAGTCTCATGAATGAAGAATGTATGAGACTTCACTTAAATCTGCATATTTGATGTTGAATCATTTTATGAGTAGAGCATTCTCTCATTTCATGGGAAAAAGCAATTAAGAAAAATGTATATTAAATGCATTTTATTATGTACATATTTTATATAAGTATTGGATTTTCATTTAAATAAGATGCATAGATCAAAAAGGATATAAAGCAATTTTAGGGATGATATGAAATAATAACACTGACAATAAAAGCCATTTCTGTTCATTAGGTGGTTTTATATTCCAATAGCACTGAGAAAAATTTATGCTATTATACCATATTACTCCTAGTGCTAATAGCAACCTTACTAAAATGGGAACCGTACTCTTCATTTTATAGCTGAGCAATTCGAAGCCAAAATGTTTAATTAACTCATAAAAATACATGTGGGTGGTAAGTATAAGAAAGATGAATATATTCCGGGCTAATGGGAACTTAGGCCAAAGATCTTCCAACTAAAAGGCATAGCCTCTTAATGATACTGCATGCAAGATGCAAATTAGCACAGGTAAAGTTATAGTGCAGTGATTGTGGTCAGGTCAAAGGAAAATGAAGAGTCAACGCCACATGAGCAAGTCTTAGGACGTCAGAGAAAAGCAGCCTCTCTATCTTCCTCATTGCCTGATTGTCATGAGAGTCGCTCAGGACTCTGTTTTCAGACTCCTAAGGCCCAAGACAGGTTTGTACCGGCTACTTCAACCTCCTGTAATTTTTGTAGTAAATACAAAGTCTTCCCTGTGATGATACCTAAACTGTAAAATTCTTTTGTCTTGCACTTTCTACTGGGAAAGAAGGATAAATAGAGGAAGAAAGAGGAAGGGAAGAAATGAAAGATGGAGGAAAGAGAGAGAGCTGGAAAGAGGGAGAGAAGGAAAGAGAGAAGGAGAGGGAGGGGGGAGCAGGGAGCAAGAGAGGAAAGAAAGAAAGACAAAAAATCCTCTCTTCTCCCAGTTTCCACAGAAAAGACTCTTTAATGATCATGACAATTCAAGGTCAGAGAAAAATCTCCTTAGTTATCAAATTCAGATGAGAAAACCACAGGACAGTGTGTGTGCTGGGGTTCAAGTCTTACCTTCCAGCAGTTTAAATTTCCTTCCATTCTGTCCAATAAATCCAAGCCACAGAACTGTCCTCTTTTGCTTTGAGAAATGACTTTGAGTCCTTTGTAGCCTAAATGTTTATGTTCCTAAACCAGTTTGGTTCCAGTTAAACTAACAAATGCACTAACCTTCACGAAGCTGTTCTGACATTGGCCATCGCTGCTGGGGATCTGGAAGTTTCTGTCAAAGCTGATCTCCCAGTGTTTACTTTCGTGAGTGATGGCTGTCCAGGAGCATCGGCTGTTTGGGGGGAAATTCTGAGGCCAGTGTGGTGTTCTGATTGTGCCGTTATCTGAATGAAATGTTCCACCACAACCTGGGAAATTTCATGGAAAAAGCCGTCAGTCTTCAAGGAAACTAGCAATTTTGGAAACCAAAGACTGCTAGGGAAGAAACATTTTAAACATGAGATGGTGGCTCATCTTTCATATGCCCAACTCAGCCTTGACCTCCTAAAAGCAAAGTACATTGAGTCAAGAGCTATAACTGTTCTTTATATGCCCACACTGAAGCCAGCTGAGATCACTGAACCTTACAGACCCTGTCTCCAGCACATAGGAATGCTCTTTTTATTTCCCTTGAGGCTGTATAGTAGATGGATAGCCAGGCTTTGCTGTCTGTACTCTGCCACCACTGACACAGGAGAACACAGCTATAAGATCATTTGCAATTTTACTATAACATAGGAAACTACATAAAGTGATTCTGAATTGGGGAAAGTTCTTCCACTAAATAATCTGCCTAATTCATACTGAAAAGAACTGATAGCTGAGAATAAATCATATAGATTTAAAGAAAGAAAAATCTAGGATTATTTTCCTACCCTTAGAACACATACTTAGGAGATGACAAAGAAAAATAGGACATCAAAAGAGAGTGACGCCAAATTAAGAAACTCCCTGATAAACTCAAGAGCAACCGATTGTTTAAGGAGGAAAAGACTCATTCAACAAAGACCTTAACATTAACTGACTGGGCTTAGAAAAAGTTGTCCTGGGATATTTAGGATTTCCTGAAATCCTTTCTGTAGTGGATAGTTTTTCTGAGAATTTTCACAAGATTTAAATTTCCTAGGCACAAAAGTTCTTTTGAATCAAATCTGATCTTTTGATTTGGTGCCCATTGGCAACCTTCTCTCTAAACCACACACTTTATTTTGCCATCTTCATCCTCCTTCCTCTTCACTAGTGTGTCATCTGTCTAGGGACACTGTATAGACCAGGGCTCTTAATGAGCCTGTCAGCCTGCTCAGCATTCTGCCTGTGAGCTGAGAATGAAGCTGTGATTCCAATGCTTATTTCTACTTGAGACTCTCTGGTCATGCCTTGCCCTTCTGCCCTCAGAGCGTTCATCCCGCAGAGTTAAGAACAAAGTTTCTAGGTTAACTACATTTATTCAAATCCTGATCACTAACACCAGCTATAATCCCTGAGCAAATCACCAGCCCATTCATCCTTCATTGTTGCCTCATCGAAAACAGAAAATTTATGGAATAATATGGTACTGTCTTTCTACAGTTGCTACATGGGACGATATGTGTGAATATTTAGAACAGAATCCAATAGATAGTAGGTACAAATGTGTCTACACTTCCGTCTCTGTATCAGCAGTTCCATGGCTATGAACTGAACAAACTGCAGATAAGAAGTCATTTTCTAAATCATGCATCTGCATAAAACATATACAGAGTATTGTCTGTTGTCATTATTCCTCAAATAATGTGGTATAGTAACTATTTACTTAGTGTTTATATTGTATTATGAATTTTTATAGCAATAATTTAATACATCCAGAAAGATGCTCATACATTATACACAACTAATACATCACTGTACAATGAACTTGAATACCTACAGATTTTGGTATCTACTGGAGTCCTGGAACCAGTCACCCTTTGGTACCAAAGAATAACTATATTTTAAATTAGTTATGAAAAATGCACCACTGAAACAATAAAGTACAGTATAATACAGTACAAAGAATTTTGTTTTTTTACCTAAAGTTTGTGTGTTCCATGTAGCATAAAATCCACTACTTTGTCCTGCGTAGTTTGTGTTAAAAATCACCACAAGCTGATTGGAACCAGAATGTATCGGCCCAGGGATTGTCCTTCCACAGTACCGTCCTATGACGGGTGATCCAGGGGAGCCACCATTCCTAACAGTGACAGCATCCCAAGCACAAGTTGAGTGTCTCTCGATATCAAAGGCACTGAACGTAAGCTGCAGAAGAGAGAAGAAATGAAGTCACTGGATGACTAGAAGAGCTTCCTTACCCATCATTGGAACACTAAAGGAGCTTCTCCACTGTCACCAGGGCACTAAAGGACCTTCTCTACCCATCACCAGAGTGCTAAAGGAGCTTTTCTAGCTGAGCAGATCAGTTTCCTGCTAATGTTGTCATTTTGTTTTCATTCACATGATTTTGCATTTCTGATTTTTAAATTCTTCTCTCCTCCATTCCTTTTCCTTGTGATAGGTTCTCTGGTGAATCTAGAAAGGGTATATTTCTCCAGGAAGTGGAGTCAGTTAAGAAATCCTAGTGATTCGTCAGGCTGGAAAGACAACTTATGTCAAGACCCTGAGTCCATCTCTGTCCCAGATATGGAATTATCTTCTAGATACAGCTGTTTGTAAACTTGAAAAAGGACAACATTCTTCCTTAATTAAGACATGTGGAGGAACTGGAGAGATGGCTCAGCAGTTAAGAACACTGGGTGTTCTTGTAGAGGACCCGGATTTGAAGCCCAGCACCTTCTGGTGGCTAACAACTCCAGTTCCAGGAGATTTGATGCCCTCAAATTTCCCTTGGCACTGCAGGACAGGGCGCACTGGCACGCATGCAGACATAATGGGCACACAATGAGAATAAACAAATTTAAAAAGAATCCAAGTTTTATAAAAAGACTCATAGATACCAATTTTGCAATCTAAGGAGAGAATTTTACAGGGAAACTGTTCAGACTGCAAAATGGAAGCCTACTATAATCTTGTTTACTTGTTTACTAAGCAGTCTACATTTTCATAGTTTAGTCCTGGGACTCCGTTAGCCTACTGCAAGACTCACAGTGATGGTATGTCCTTCCAGGGCTTCCAACAACCACGAGCAGTGGGTCCAGCGACCGTAAAGGTTTGGATAGTTGGGGCTTGAGATCACTCCACTTTCACCTGTCTGTATTCCACCACAATCTGAAATTAGATTTGTAAGCCTGTGAATACAACAGAGGAACAGGCTTATAGAGCCAAAGCAGCCCTTAATAGTTATTATGCTTCTGATAGAAAAATAGAATAAGTAAATAAAATACAATGGGACAAAAGCAAGGACAGGTGAGAGAATAGAAACAAAGGAACTGAATTCTAAATCGTGTACACCAAACAGAATTCTGTAGTGAGGACAGTCTCAAGTTCGCACAAAACAGAAGGGAAAGTACCTTTACCTAAATGGAGAATAATTAGCCATTTTATATAGCTAACAAAATAATATAGACAAAGTAAAACATTATCTTTTTTGAGAAAACCAGGACATGAAAAGCAGGTAAGCTTATAGAAATGATTAGTCCCATAATTAAATTGTCATTTGGTAATAAACACACAGATTGGTATCAAGTGATTACTGCATCAGGTTGGGAAAATGTCCCGTTTCGGAAGCACTGAATGATTCGTGGTTCAGCATAAACAACACTACTTCTTTAAAGCCCGACTCTCTTATTTCAATCTGATAAGAAGAATCAATGGGTGAAATAGTTTCATGTGTAGATTATGTTCAAGCTTATTCCTTCCTCCTACCATCCATCTGGTTGTAACACAAAAAAAGATAGATAAAATTATAGCCAAAACGTATGTTGATTAATAGTCAAGCTCAATGGAAAGAAGACTGGGTCTCCAAAATCTGCCAACAAGAACCCTCAAACGCAGAGGGGCAAGGTGAGGAAGCAGGGGCAGCGACGGAGAGCGAAATGAGACCTGGCTCCGGGGACTAAGGTCTGGAGAGGAGGCAAGAAAAGACGTGCCTCAGGCTTCCAAAAATGGAAGATCTGTGACTGAAACCTTTACACAACATTGGGAATCCGAGAGGACTGCCGTGTTGGTGAGAAGAAATCTGTCAAAATTCCAGTGACCATGAGAAACAGCGAGGAGAAGTGATGCCCACCTAGGTCTGAATTTGTCCACATAGACATGAATGTCACACATGGAGAGCAAATCCAAATTATCAGTAACATGTAGTAGTAGGAACAAAACATAAACTGTGACCAAGTAGACTTCATCCTGGAAATGTAGGAATGGTTTACCAGGAGAAAGACATTTGACTAGAATTTGACACATTACTATATCAAAGAAGGAAAAACAGGATGATTTCAATAGATGTGGAAATTTTTGGTAAAATCTTATGTCCATTCTTATTTTTAAAAACTTTTCATACAAAAAGAATCAAAGAGAATTTTCTTTAATCTTATAAAGGGTATTTACCCGAAACCTAAGACCATAGAACATATTTAAAAACCAAAATGCCAAAGACATTGATATCAAGGTTGGAAACACAGTGCCATCATTCTTACTGTTCAATATTATGATGGCAGACCTTGCCAGTGAAAGAAGACAAGAAAATAAAGTTCTGGGAATGAAAAACAAAAACCCAACAACTATAATTTGCAGAAGACATGACTGCCAACAGAAAAACCAAAGAGAGCAAAGACAAAGTATTAAACCCACTAAGACTACAGTAAGAGCTCTGGAATAAAGACAATTATATAAAAATCATAAAACTAGATATCAGTAACAATTGATTTAAAATGTAATCTGGAAACCCTCATTGACATTAGCAACAAAGCTAGTATATACCAAGAAATAAATCTCTAAAACTATATGTGATACCTTCATAAAATTATTCAATTTAACCTTCTTTCTTTCTAGAGATTGAGATCTTCATCATAAGGCTTACCTGTAAAGGAGTACTCTACATAGAAGCCAGTGTATTCTACATGTTCATTGGTGACAAAGTGTATCCACACCTCAGGGTGGGGGATAACCAGTGGAACTCTGGGTGCTGAAAGGCTGCAAAACTTCTCTATCAGGGGCCCATCAGCATCACCTGAATGAAATGGTATATCAAGTGCCATTATTTATAGAGTTCTGGACAAATGTATTTAATTAATTTGGCAAGAACAAAAAAAATCATAGTATTCCTTGATACACATTTCAATTTTCACATATCAAAACAGAGATACCACTAGTCTAAAAACTTAGATGTGTGTTTTCTTTAGGGAGGAAGAGATTAAATATCAACAGTGATTAAAAAACACATCTTTAGGATAAAGGTGATAATTGCCTAAACTTTTAGAGATTTCTGCATTGCATTTGATCATCTGAAATGAACAGAATATTTGGTGCCCAGGCCAATAACTGTCAAGTCTGAAGTGAACATGTTTTATGAAGATTGCTTTTCACAGAAATTTGATTAGCATTTATAGAGCACCTCAAGAGTGCACATATATCTGCTTCCTCTTCATTCTGTCAGATGAACATCACTGACCTTATAAATCAATGAAATACAGTGTTCTGTCTCTAAATCAAAGGAAATAAAGAGAAGATTGCATTTAACTGACTGAAATGTGATACCTTGCTGTTCTGTTTTGTTTTATGAACGGTCTGGTACCAGGGAAAAGAGTAAGGCTTATCAGCATCTCACGGGAAACATCCCCAGACTGAACTTCCATTTCTCCCATAAGTCTTTCCTAGGCTTACCATCTCAGAGAGCTGGAATGGTTCTTTTGCTGTGGTCCCTTGTCTGGGACTATATTTCATATCAAAGGCTCTTTCATGAAGACTTTGTCTACTATCACTGTGGAGGTCTTCTCAAGTGAGGCCTTGGACATCCTGTGCAGAGCTGCTGGGATGTATCTTTGTACCTCATTATTTTATTAAGACAAGACAGAAATTCTCTTCAAAAGTTTAGAGTTAAAACATTCTTTTTAAAAAAGATTTATTGTTTTTATATGTAAGTGTGTGTGGCTGTTTAAGTCTATATGCATCATTGCATGCAGTGCCTCATAAGGCCAGAAGAGGGCATTAGATCCCCTGGAACTGGAGTAGTTTATCAGGGGACAATACAGAATTACTCAACAGAACCAAAGTTACTTTTTTTCCTCTAAAAATAAAAAGTAGTAGTAATAATAAATAAATAAATAAATCCTGTTGATTAGTGCAGTCACCTACTAAATTACTTCTGCTATTTTCAGCTTTCTTTTCTTTTGATTTGGGGATGAAGCGGAACACAGCCAGTATTTGATAATATGGATTGTCCATAATATTATTTTCCTTTTCTGTTTTCTTTTTATTCACTATGAAAGTGACACTACAGTGTCAGTGTGACAGTGGGTGCAATCTAGTCAGATAAGTGGTGCCTAGATTCTAGGAAGGAGCTGGAATTGACTAATTGTCCACAAATAGAGACTTTAAAAAAAATCTTTAGTGAAATGTGATTTATCAGGTATACCTTGGTCCTTCTCTACTGTGAAAAAAAGACAATGGATGATTTTACTGACAACTCCCCAAACAGCTCCTCTGTGTTTTTCCATGTGGAACATTATGAAAGATTTTTAAATTTAAGGCCTAGGTAAAATGTAAAAGCCTCCTTGTAAGTCCTATGCGTTCAGGAAACTACTGGTAGCATCTAACCATTCGAAGCTTGGACTTCTAAGAAAGGAATATATTGTTCAGAGGCTACTGGAAGACATTCAGAAAGCAGAGACAAGCTGGAACCTGCTTTGGGTGTCTCCCAGACAGAAAACCTGAGGAGGAGGCTCTCATTGTGAACAAGGACTGGCCTCACTCACAGGTCACAGAGCGTGCTTTCCTTAGCTGGGCACACAGGATTTCAACTGCATGTTGACAAAGCTCCTTTGCAGTTTATGTACTGATACAGCAGCCATCTGACGCTCTTTGTTGTCTCGAGGCCAAAAACCAGAATATGTAGATATGTAAGAAAGCATGTTATAGACTCACCCACTCGAAACTCCAGAACATCAGATATGCAGTCTTGGTGACTTTCCAGGGAGAACGCTACAAAATGGATCAGAATGGATGAGTTCTGCTGACTTGGATTCCTAAGTGTCCACTCACAGTCTAGGTTTCTCGCATAATTTCTGATTCCATTATAGCCAGGAGATGTAAAGTTTCCACCAGAGACACTTGGGAGAGGTCCGCCACACACTGAGGCAACAAAAGGCACCAAAGAAAGTAGTGAGGTTCACACATGACAGAAGACTCCAACAATCCACATCAGTTTGCTTTCTAGATACACTGAGGCTTGTAGGCAAAGGACAGGAAATCACGTAGAAAAAATCCCTGTGGGTTCATGAAGGAAAATAACAAATAAAAATAAATGCCTTTATTGCCCCTTTGGAATAGGATAGATGGCTAGGGTTTGGCTATGTGTGAATTATCTCCGAATTTTGACTTATTGATCATTTAATATTTAAGTACAAGACACAAATAGAAGAAGACACAAAGAAACTGGCAGTAATGTCAGTGGATTTTGACTAACAATTCTCCACTTGATCCATGAATTTATTTGTATCAGGCAGATAATATAACACTGGAGTGCCAACAAAGTCACTCCTTTTTATATGGTAATGATTGTCTCATAAACCAGTGAAATATATTAAACAGGTTCTTTTAAAGAGACATATTGATTTCCACTTCTCTTAACTTAAAAAGCCCTAGGATAATGATGCAACCCTAAAAGGGAGAGGATATTTAGAATCTATGTCATATAATTTTGGGATAGTCTCTATTTATTTTCATTGAAATATGCATGTAAATGACTGAATAATAAAAAATAAATATGTTCAGTCCCTGGTGACATGAATTACTCTCTGGTACTAAGTTACCTAGGAAGTTAATATACTCTTCAACACAGAATAGTTGACCAGGGACTGTAGATTCAGATCCCATCCTAGGAATGGTGTCATATGGAATTGGGCTATAAAGGAATCTAATCATGTTTTACTTTTGAAAAGATGCTTTTATAATAATTTAAAATAGTACATTTTTTCTGAAACCACAAAAGTATTTTTCCCTGTCAGGAACAGAGTTTCTATTTGCCCCCGTAAGTTTGTCTTGGGCTAAAGATCTGACGTGTAATTTTGATCACTACAGTGGAAACAGAAGGCTCTGCTGTTATGGTATTTGTGGGGCATTGAGTGTATTCATCAAAAGAAGCATTGCAGCATCGTGTGTTACCTGCATCTTCACTGGATGTATAGGAGGCAGTGAAGCCTCCGTAAGGCCGGGATCCATCAGTGAAAAACACAACTTTCATTGTGTTTCCTGAAGATTTCACCTCATTGCTTACATTCACACGGGTACACAGTTTCTGTAGTTCGGGTGAGTTACTTCTAATGCCATTGAATACCTGTTGGAAAAATAGTTTCACCTGAAGATATGCCTCTCATATTACTGAATATTCCCTAGGAGATGAGAGTCTCAGCCCAGACTCACCTCCTTCTAAAGAAACCATATACTACCATTAATAAAATGAATTAATTAACAATACAGGTGACTAACCCAGTACCACAAACCACTTGAGTCACCCTACATTCTTTGGCCTTAGAATCATGTCAAGAAAATAAAAGTATTGTGTACTGTTCTCCTCCCATGGGGTGACAGTGAAAGGCTGCTGTACTTTGCAAGCAGAGCCCTAAGTGTGAAGTGCACGGCCACTCTGCCTACTTCATAGTCTGCAGAGCTCAGAGAGGTGCATTTCTTTAAAGCTTACTTTGGGATCTTTAAGATATGGGATTAAATGTTAGTCTTAGATGATTCAAAGTATATAACCACTCATATTTCAAATACTTTGACAAGTAATTTTAAGATTTCTTTTCATTATTTTTAACTATGTGTACTCAGTGTGTCTGGGGATTATATACATGAGTGAGCGCAGTGCTTTCCGTATCTAGAGGCATTACATGCCCCTGGAGCTGGAGTTACAGGCAGTCGGGAGCCACCCAGAGTGGATGCTGGGAACAAAATGGGTTTTCCGCAAGAGCAGTATGTGCTAAGCCATCTCTCTAGACCCCCTTGAAAAGTAATTTTTAAAAATCTCTATCTCTGTATAAATATAATGGTTCTTTCTTAAGTACTTATGGATTCAAAGAAATTTTTACTCACTGGACCTTTAAAAACCTGAATTGTTATTGATGCCTAAATACAAAATGATTACTGCAGTTATAACTGGCAAAGTATTTATTCTGCTCCTGCAGGCTTGCATAAATGCTTTTCCAAGCCCGGTTTTCAGAGTTCAGAAACAATTCCAAAGAAACAGATAATAATTGACTCAGTGATTGATATTCCTGTTTTGAAAAGGATTTGAATGGCTCACAGTTATAAATAATGACTCAGACCATGGCTAAAAGATTTGTAGAATGTTCTCTGCGACAAAAGACACTCTTCCATGTGCGCTCCTTAATGACTGAACTTAGCTCTTTGGGGGCTTCCGGTTTAAAATGCCTTCCAGCTTAAACGACCAGAGGAAATTTCCTCCATCATTTCTTGATCAGACACAATGCCAGACTCTGCTAATAGCCTGCTCAGATTAATTTATCTGATTGTCCACACAGTCTCTGTCAGGGCCTAGTGAGACATTAAAATAGTTTGCTGAAGTTTCATGAGCTAGGAATATCTGAATTAGTATCTGAACTCCAATATCAAACCACAAAGCAAAGAAGCAAAATATGACACATATTTCATAATACTGCAAACAGGCATGGGTAAGCCATTCTCAGAATCAAAAGGTTTACAACCAACTACAAGGCTAATGGGTCATATGGTAATTGGCGATCAGTACTTTCTGCCTCTCTGTCTGGCACGGAATCATAATGACTGGAACTAGTACGGTCATCCGATTAGCACATGGACTTCTTTCTGCAGTGAGGAGAGCTTTTCTTCCCCCCTCTTTTGTCCTCAGAAACTACAACTCCCAAAAGATAAGAAGGCATAAGCAGGCACATAGGATTCAAGACAGACTGCAAAACCGGACATTGGTCTCATGACCCCACAGACTGGGTGGTACAGCTTTTCATTCCCTCCATCTGACTAGTCAGATGGGTTGCTGGGCTTAGAGGGATTTCAAGTTCAGGCCTGCTGGGTGAGGTGTCAGACAAACAACAGTGCTCTTACAGCTACCGACTCCCCTTGAAGAGCTTGAGGTTTCTTTCCCCTTTTTTGTGGGGGTGTAAGTATTGAGGGCAAAAGGCAATACAAGTATTCTTGTCTGGAGCAGAGGAAAGAGGAAAAAAGGGAACATTGATGAACCTGTTCATACTTCATTCTTAAGTGTGAAGGAACATCCGGGGCCCACCAGACATCTAGGGAAATGTCCAATATAAAATCCAGAGATCAATATAAGAAAATAAAAGACGGGAACTTAACAGAAGTAATAGGAAACTTCAAAGAAGCAATCTGAGATTTCCAAATTATGATTCCAAAATAGCTTAATATGTGAATTCTTTAAATTCATTTCTTTCAAACATTTTAAAGAAAAGGAACGTGGGCATTATGCTACAGAGATCAACTCCTACAGTAATTCCTTGTTGGAATTTTAGCCTTCCTAAGAGGAAAGACTGCAGCTGTGATATGTGTAGAGCTCTTTACAGAGCTAAGATCTATCCCAGCTACTTGCCAGGAAGGGCCACAACTTAGCAATCTTGAGTTCCGTGCATAAAACTGCCAATCAACCTGTTCATACTTCATTCTTAAATATGAATGAATACCCAGGGCTCATCACACATCTAGGGAAATGTCCAATATAAAATGTAGAGATCAACACAGGAAAATAAAAGACTGGAACTTGACAAACAATAGGAAACGTCAAAGAAGCAATATGAGATTCCAAAATTATGATTCCAAAATAGCTTAATATGTGAATTCAAATCATGAGCAAAAAGGGAATCCTACAGGTCCTCAAAAACTACCATCTACACTCAGTTCCCTAGGAGTTACACTAGCATGTGCCTCACCAAAAATAGGAAATTAGCAAAGGAAAGGAAATGTACAAGCTCAGGAAGCCAGGTGGGCGGGAAGGGACGCAGGGAGTACAGCTCTGGCTGCAAAGGGGAATCCCAGAACAGCAGGTCGTATCCAGTCTGATGTAGATGAACAAAGGCTCAAGGAAGGAAACTGATGATAAAAATAGATGTGTTTTATGACATAAGGGGACAGATGCACGGAGGGTGGGACAAGAGTGGAAGAATTAGTGACTAATGTGTGGAAACCCAGAAAATGTAAAAAAGATACAACTGTTATTTTTATTTGAAAAAAAAAGAAGGAAATTCAGCCCTAGTACACGGCTCGACTTAGCTGTGAATAGTGTTCCCATACTCAAACCGACATCAACACTAAGGACCCTGGAGAGCGGACGCTCTGGCACCGACCCTTTGGAAGGAAGTTGGCAGAGTGTGTGAACTCCCTGTCTGCACTTCTGATGCACGGAGCTGATTCCTCACTTTCCTTAGAAGTAATGAGTAAATAACATGAAAGATCAAGCATCCCAAGAGTAGCCGAATAGGCATGTTAATTAGAAACCAAGGCATAAATACTAGGAAATAACTGCAGGACTGGCACCAACAACTGGGGGCTGGAATGTGATAAGTGAGGCCTGACTTGGAATTTGTGGTAGTTGCTGTAAATTTTAATTTATTATTTTAGTTCTAAAACTGTGACTTCAGTTTTATCTTTTCAATTTTATCTTTCCTGGAGAACATGTATATACTGTTCTGGTAAAATTCTAATAATCATTATATTCAGTATGATCTAACAACAGCATACATATGAAAATGTTAGTGACCAATGTGCAGAATGTCAAAATTTTAGATTTTTAAATTTTTTGAACTTTCAAAATAACCAGAAAAATATTTTAAATTAGTGTTCAAAGAAATTTATATTGCATAATTAAAACTACATAAAATTATATGGGTCCAGAAAGACAGAAGACAATGAATGAAATCATGGTATCGTAGGGCATTTAATTGTTTTTGACTTCATCTTTGTCTGCACATCTATGCAACAAATAATAGGTCAAATGCTTCTTTTTATTTTATGCTAATTTTTATGTGTATGAGTATTATGCGTGCATGTGTATAAGTGCACCCACGTCATGCAATGCCTGTGGAGTAGAGAAAAGGGCCAGGGACTGTGGATTAAGATCCATCCTAGCAATGGTGTCATATGGAATTGGGCTACAAAAACTAAAGTTGGTTGGAGAAATAACCTGACATCAATCAATCCAATCTATTGACCTATGCACACAAATTAATAATGTATAACATATACATATGCAGATGTATGTGTGCATATATATTTGTGGTGTGTGTGTGTGTGTGTGTGTGTGTGTGTGTGCGTGTGTGTGTGGACGTCAGTCCTCAGTCAACAGTGTATTTGTTATTCAGACTTGTGGATCTCATTTGCTGTCTTCAGCTGAGGGAAGCTAAGAATGCTGAGGGTGAACCTCTTGCCTTTGAAGATGGCAACATACAGCCCTGGCTTCCTACCTGGGACATCTCAGTATCTCTACCAGAGAATATGACTATGAAGGACCATTCATCTGCTTAAGGCTTTTGCTGGTACCTTGTGCCCTGACTGGCCCACTTTCCCTATGACACTGCCCCCTTGGGTTTAGCTTTTGGCTCTTTATTGTCTTTTGTCATATGTAATGGTGGTTTGCATTAAAATGTAATTATTATTTAATAATTATTAATTAATATGTAAACTTTGTACATGAGTGACAGATAATGGTCTTTGAAGCAGCTTCTATGATTATTCTGGAACTTTATGGTGAGTTGCTCTACCTAAAATACTTAGAATTTGTCTGGAATAAAGCTGCATAGGTGGTAATATTCTGACCCAGTTTTTAGACTATAGCTTATGGGTAAATGAACTCCATCGACAACGGAGCACTGTGGCCACGCCCGCAGGGAGCACTTACAATCAGGTACTCATTGTCACAGGATGGATCCACGTCTAACCTCAGGTTGGTAAATGTTAGGATGACCCTTCTTTCTTCTTGCACAGTGATTGTCCATTCACAGATCCTGGCGTGAGGATTTGGGTTTGGGTAGTTGGGAGAAGTAAATGTTCCAGCAGGGCCCTGCAGATTTGCACCACATGCTGAAAGGCAGAAAAAAGGAAAGAAACTTCCAATAATGGCTCTTTGCATAAACGATGCTTTCAAAATTAGTTTTAATGCCCTCTCTAGACAGATTTGCTAGCCTTATGCAGCTCCGTGTGTGTGAAAGGCTCACCTGTATTTGCTTCTTCACTTCTTGGATTAATATCTGCATTTACTTGGTCTCTATCAATATTTAACCTTTGCAACCTCAGGCAGCACTATCCTAGCAGCATTTAAATTATCGCCAGAGCCCAAGATATGTGAAAGACCAATACATGCAGCAAACAGGCAGGCCAAAGAAGGCTGAAATTGTTCTAGGTTTTTTAGACAGGATCTTTGCTTTACCCATTTGTCAGGGCATTTAGGATGTGAGTTCTTAGTGTCGCTAGGACATTAAAGTGAACCACTCTTCTAAGACAAGCATTGCAGAGCTCCCACCATCTTACTACATCTCTCATGAAGCGACTGTTTTCCTCCACGGCAGTATTCCAGTGGTAACTTTCCATTGTGACTGTTAATTAGCACTTGCCTTTCTACTTATTGTATCTATTTTTCACACTCCTGTGATACCAGTGCCTAGAAGAGTGTGTGTCTTCCATAAGAGATCAATAAACTCACCTTCTTTGCTGGATTTAAACTGCAGTCTGAATCCTGAGGCTGTGACAGAGCCATCTGTGACAAACCTGACCGAAGCGACATTGCTAGACGTGTCCACGCTGCCAGGAATGCTGTTTCCACAGTATCTGCCCAAGATGTCTCCTGTAAAAGGCAAAGAACTCATTACATACAGGCTCAGGTGACTTACTTCTTTTAAGCTGTACTTGAGTTGTTTTGCACATAAAAGAAAAATCGTAAGACACAATCCTTTGTCTGTAAAGAAAATCATGAAACGTCAATGTGTTCGGTTGTGAGAAGAGTGTGAGGAAGAGTGGACCAACCAGGCAAAGTGGATCTCAGCGAGTGAGGTGAGTCAGGTGCGTAAAGGAATGACCCAAGTCAAAGGAGCTAAAAGTATGTATCTCGTGTTGTTATGAAGAGAGATACACTGTCCTTTCTGCTTCCTACCATGCAGGAGATTCCAGTTGCACTGTGAGGTCTCCACAGGAGGGGCGCGCCTTCCCAGTGCAAGGCTTTTTCAGTGTGCTCTGGGGAATGAGTGAGACACTTTGGATGCTCAGCAACCACTACAATTAGTTAGAATCAAGGGAGGCAATTGTTGGTGCTGCCCAGGGTCTAAAGATAGAAGGTATGTTTTAGCCTCTCTCAGAGAAAGTTGACAAAAAATGAAACATCTCAAAAGAGAGCAGACATGTTTCACTAACCAGAGGTATGGTTTTCCCAGATCTCCACAAAGTCTTTATCACAGGCAGGGGAACTCTGAAGATTAAAATCCTCAAAACGGATGGTGAGATAGTGTCCTGGGAGGCCCTGGAGATGCCACTGACAGAACATATTATTTGCATACGGAAGGGTTGGGTATCCGGCACTCTCAATGGTTCCGCGTTCCCCGGTGACTGTTCCTCCACATGTGGCTAAAAAATAAAATACGACATTCTATTTCAGATTTTTTATTCTGATCAAAGCGGTACATTTGAAAACTTTTAGGAGCAAAATGGCTATTACCAAAAGTTTTTTAATTTCTGACAATGTTTGCTTAAAGCTTTCCTAATTATTTGAACTCTACTGCTGATAGAGTGAGAGATACCACAAGCCTTGTCAATAATGGGAAACAGATGATTGCTGAGAGGTATAATATCATACTAATTCTTTGAGACACTATGTGAGAGCCATTACTTGCATGTGTATGAGATTTCAGGTTTTTTTTTAGCTTACCAGTTAAAGTCCATCATTATGGGAGGCCAGGAGCACAAGACGGGAGCACGGAAGCAGGAACCGGAGCAGAGACCGCGGAGGAGCACTGCTATCAGCAGTTACCCTCAGCTGCCCTCTTTACCCGGCTCAAGCCCATCACCCAGAGATGTCACCACCCACAACAGGCTGGGCCCTCCTCATCAGTTACCAGTTAGAAAACGCCTCCCAGGCCAGTGCTATGGAGGGACCCTCAACCAAGGTTCCCTCTTCCATGCTGTCTCTGACTGGTGTCAAGTTGATACAGACTTGGACTGACGATTTTAAAGACTGTTCACAGCACTGGAAGGGGTACTGCACTCTACATTAACTCAAATCCATGCATACCTCAGTAACCGGTCCCTTAGGGCCTTAAAAATTACTATTCAGTGATCTCTTATCAATTGCATGTGATTACTAGATTAAACTGCATATAATTTACCTTAGGATATAATGTGACTTGTCTAGGTTAAATATTCTTATGAATCATCCTTCTGAGTTTTTGCTGACTTACGTATTTGTTTTGAGAATACTCAGACTCATCAAATACTCAACAATATGCTGTTGTGATTGTACTTGGAATTAATTTTTGGTATGTGCATTTATTGCCCACTTTTTAAAATAAAGTAATCAGAACTCCAGGGGAATATATTTGCCTTCATTCAGTGATTGATTTGGAGACTCAGAAGGTAAAAAAGCCCAGTTATTCTACTGATGTTACAAAGTGTTCAAAGTCATTCCAAATTAGGGGTTTGATCACTACTAAGTAGATTTATAATTTGACATTTTATTTTACTTATTTCATGTAAGAGGAAGAAACCAGAATTTGATTTAACTAGATTTTCTTCATTGCCAAATTAGGAAAAGGTATGAAATACTCAAGTTTAATTTAAAAAGTAGCACTTAAACATAAAATGAAAGAAGTTCAAATTGGTAATGACTGTGAGTTTAAACATATCATCGCTGCCCTCTACTATTAAAATCAGGCAAAGAGAAAGGTGTGGTATGAGTTTGATGCTTTCATTACAGCACTTCTTTCTATCTGAAAATAAAACGTTACCTATAGAATACTTGGCCTTGAATCCCACATGGCTGGAGCCATTGCCAGACTGGAATCTCAGGTACATGACTTCTCTTGAGGACATCTGGCTACGGGGCAGAGATGGCCCACAGAGCGTGGACAGGACTGGTGCGTTCGAGTCTGCTCCATCCCGCACTTCAAGGTAACTGGAAGCACAGCTAATGTGGGGAAAATTTATTGAATGCACAAAGCCTCATGACTTGGCCTTATTTTGTTAATAAAGACTTCTAGCTTTCTTCAAGGACTTTATTAAATCATCATTCCCCTCCTAGAAGACACTATAACTGAGTCTGTTTAAGCTTCCTGGCATTTTAAAATGGTGTGTATTTTTCTCATGATCATAAAACCTTTCATTAGTTTTTCATTAGACTGAAGAAGACAGGTTTTATACCAGAGAATTGTTTCTTCCATATTCTGTATTAGTTTTGCAAATATGAAAGTCATTTTCAGATTAAGGCCTATGACTCAACTCAAGTGCTTGGTCTGACAGGATAAGCTGATATATTTCATATGAGAAAGATCAGCTCTCTCTTACAAGCTCTGTGACTATAGAAAACAAAAGGGCTCAGCTGGAGGCTCTGTGTCCATAAAAGACAGTCTTGACCTAATGTTTCCTGAGAACGTCAAATGGACAATTAATGCTCAGTGACTGGAAGAACAGTATAATATCCGGAATCCAAAACTGACTGCGCCACACATCCATTCATGCGAATATAGTATAGACACTTTGGATAAATGAAAAAGAAATCATTGATTTCTGTTCACGTCTTGTTTTGTCTTTATAGACTACATAGTTTTCCTTTGTCTTCAATATAGTAATACACGCTTTCTGGAGTGTGAACGAAGACTGAGAAATTGCACTGTGCTTGCTTTAGTGCTGCTTGTGACATTGGTAGCCTCCAGTGCCAGGCCATACAAATTCTCATTTGTTAAGTAGATATTTATCATCTATGACATTGAATATGAGGCTGGGAAGATAAATACTCATCCACCAGAGGCACTGTATTTTTCCTGTGGGAGGAAGAATGAATCACATAAATCTCAAACAGCCATTCTGTCTCTTAGAGGATGCGTCAAGGGTCACAAGGGACAGTATCAAGGCACATAATCTACTCAGCGGGCAGAAGTGGCTCCCAGGCCAGGTTTTGAGACCTCAGACATTAGCTTGACCCTTTGTCCCTGATTTCCTGGGCCATAGATACTGCTCAGCAAAGAGGAAAAATGCTGTAGTGAGACATGACAGCTAAAAGATTTTAACTTTGGGTAGGAGGAACACCAAACTGGAGATAGCTTACTTGGATGCTTCTCCAATGCTGAACTGATCTTCAAACTGCAGCTGTACGCTTGTTCCTGGAGGAGCTGCTAAGGTCCAAATGCATTCTGCGTGCATGGGATAATTGGCAGGGTAGTTGGGGGAGGTCACATATCCAGCAGATCCAGCATCATGGATGTAGATATTGCCCCCACAGGCTGTCAGAAAACACAGTTAAGTCAGTCTACAATCTGGTGAATGAGGACACAGTTAGCTGCTATGATCTGTGTAGTCAATTTGCCTGCAGGTCCCCTCTCAACTGCTTTTCATTCTCCCGTCCTCCACCCACCTCTCAGGAGCGGGGATCAAAACGTGTGTATTACACCCAGGTCCAAACCATCTATTCTGATTGGAAATTTTATTTTTCTTTAAAGCTAACAAAATGATAATGGCAGACAGTGCATGCAACCTCACGGAAACATGAGCATACGAATCCAAAGTTCCGCAAGGCTGGCTGACTGGTAAGAATCTTCAGGGCAGAACCTGGAGAGTGAGAGGCTGTGGGCCAAAGCCAGGCTCCCTTGGGCTATCTTTAGCTCTCTCAGTAGCAATTCACTGTCTACTTCTGTGCTTGATCTAAAGTCCATTCTGGTGATGATGAAGCAAATCCTTTTGGAATACAGCCACTGGCTTCCACAAAACAAAGGCTAAGGACAGTCATGAGTTGAAGCAAGGCAGGGGGATGTAATGGCTACTGGCATAGCTGTGTGACTACCGGGCCCAGTAAGGAACTGGAAAGGAAATATCCTTAATGTACCTGAATTGTCACTGAGTTTAAAAGTATGTATGAAGAATAAATGCAGCATGCAGAACAGTGGGAAGTCGGGAGCTCTACAGGGTGGGCTCAGCCTACCACTCCACTCAAGGTACTGTCACTGAAAGACAGTGATGGGTAAAACTGGCTCATTCATGACTCATCATGAAGCTGAGCATCACAGCAGGGATGGAAGAGAAAATTGCAGCCTCTAATAGTGCCACTGGTGTCCACAGAGCTGTAAAGCTCCTGCGTGCCAGACTGAAGGAGCTGGGAGGTGACAGAGACTGCTGCTTGTCTTGGCCCTATTCAAGCTAGTGAATGTATTTTTTCTTATTTTTTTAGGTAACTGTTGGAGACTTGCATTTCCTTTTCTTTGCCCAAATGAAGCATGATGCTGACATTTTGAATTCGCACGTTTGAGAGAGTGTATAATAAAAGACATGGTTTCAAGTCAGGTGTGGTGGCCGATGCCTGTAATCCCAGCACTTGGGACATCAAGACAGGAGGATCTGGAATTCAAGGTCATCCTTGTCTACACAGCAAATTCCAATAAAGCTTGGGCTATCTGAGATTCCATATCACAACAATAAAAATAACAACAAAAATGTAGTTTTACTAAAATCAGTGTGTCACAGAATCATCTTATATTATAAAACTTTGCAGACGAAGCAAAGATTACTATTGCTATGACTCTTCACTTACACTAGTCTCTGTTTTTGAAGCTCTGCCTGTTTGTTTAGTTAGTAGTTCAATGTTATTAAAAAGAAAATACCATAAACTCAAATCATTACAGTAGAAATAAGTGCAATTATAATTAAACACGATAAGTAAATATGATTAAATAAAGATCACTGTTGCACTATAGAGTGAGTAACTGGATGGTAATAGAATGAGAAGATCCATGTTCCTTCAGAAGGAAGCACACAGACGATGAATAAGGAAGGCAACTGTCACCCTCACAGTGCTGTCATCACAGGTTTGATTTAGTCACGTCACCACTGGAAGGTCTAAGGAATGTCAAAGGACCAATGAGATCAGTTGTTTTTGTACATGTGGAGAATTCACTTTTGCTAGTAATTGGAAAAAATAATTTGGAAAATTAAAGACCTTGTTTTACTTATCTGTAAAATATAAATAACAACTTTCCTTAAAAAGCAATCATGTTGAATAGTCAATATACTAAGTATGCAGCAAGTCCTAGACCGCAGAGAGCTGCTCTTATCAACACTGTGACTCTTACCTCAGAAGATTTTATGTTTAAAAAAATCTATTTCAACAAAAATCAAGCAATCACAGGAAAAATACAGATACAAGTCTCAATGGAAATACTTACCTAAACTCTGTGCCTCATATCTGATCTTAAATCCTTGTCCTCCGTTACTATTATCAGAAATGAACTGAACAAACATTTCATTATTTGAAGTGAACAGAGTTGATGGAGCACGAGCACCACAAAAACGGCCATTTCCTCCAGAGGGCCCCAACGGTGGAGAATGGATATCTGGTCCATTTCTGAGCTACAAAGACATGTTAAACTTGCATGATGTCCTTTATATTGTGGAAGAGAACAAAAAGTCTTAACAATTTTGGTAAAAAGAATTTTAAATGAAGTTTCAGACAGTAACTAGAAAGAGCAATAAGCAAGACCTACCACCAAGTAATCCCCCTGGTTGCAGAAAGAGTCTCCGTTTAGAATCTGGAAAGGTTGCTCAAAATGGACGGCAATGGTCAGACCGCTCTGAACCAGCACATGCCAGGAGCAGTTGAGGTTGGGGATGTAGGTCTCTGGATACTTGGGGGAGGTAATAATTCCTCTGTCTGCATGCAAATATCCCCCACAACCTTCCCAAGAAGAAAGAAGGGTATGTTATTTAAATGACACTGAGTACTAGGTTTTTACACTTTTCTCATTTTCTTTGGAATTTTCAAAGTGAAGACAACTGATAAGAATTTTGAAACTAAATGGGACCAAAGTGTTAGAAATGATTAGCAGCATAATTGCTTGCTGGATAAACATTCACTGTTGGACATTCATGCTGTTGTCATACAATCTGAGCTATAGAGGGAAGCTACAGAGATCATTTATTTCACAAAAGCTTACCTTACACAGGAAGAAAACATGCAAAACCAAATATATAATATATGAGTTGGTGATGACCCCTATAAAGATTGGGGAGGGAGAGAAGGCCTGTATTGCAGGGATGTTAGGTGATGGCCTTGGGGTGATATCTGAGCAGAGACCTGGTGAAATGAAGAATCAAGACAGGTGGGCCAGGGGAAGAAAAACATTGCTACCCAGAAAACAGGGTAAAGGCTTGATACGATCAGAAGGCATCACTGGAAGTTGAATAGAGGAGGTTATGCAGGAGGCAGAAAGGACTCAGAGTGGGGATAGTTAGATGCTGGAGGCTTCTGGTATCAGAACGGCATCGTCTGATTTAAGCTGTGAAGGTATCACCACTGCTTGCAGTGCTCAGACTGCAGGGTGGGTGGTGGCTGGGAGAAGGGAGACCCAGGAAAGGGGACTGCTGCTGATGGAAGCAGGACAGAGGAGAAGCTGTTGATGGGGGGTGTCCCTCATGGGGAAGAGCACTGGGATTGGGAACGGCTAGAATGGAGGGCATTAGGAAAAAGAGAGAATGTAAGACCGACCCAAAAGTTTTATTCGGAAGACTTTTCTTTCCATTGACTATGATAATGAAGAATGTAGAGTAAGCAAGTTTCTGGAGAGTGGAAGGGAGGGTGTCCAGTTTTCACAGGTTAAGTCTGAAATGCCCTCTGTATGTACGTAGATCTGCTGAGTACATATGCATACAAACATATAATGCAAATATATATGCATACATACATGCATATGATGCACACATATGTACATAGTACATATACGTGTACACATGCCACAGCGATTCTACTCTATCATCTATCCCTCAATTTATTGTCTATCTATCCATCCAGTTATCTATGTATCTATCTATCATCTATCTATCATTGATGATCTGAGCTACACCTATATGAGAGACCGAGAGTTGGGGAAGGAGGTATATGAAGCAGGCATTAAGCTGTTCTTTTGTCAGGGATGAGGAAAGTTCACACAATTGCAGCAGTGAAAATTGATCTCAAATTCCAAAGCTGTTTCTCTTAAAACTCCACCACAGCTTTCTTCCATTAAGTGTCAGGTAGGTGCTTTTTCCTGTTTATTCCATTCTTTATAAAAGCCATACATAAACAGGGAGAAAAACTGATTTGTTTAATATTAGGTTGAAAATCCACTTGAAAATCACATTGCTCATACAAGACAGTTTTTTTTAATATTCCGTAGACAATTTCTTTAATGTCAGTCTAGCTTAGCTCTAAAGTCATTTTTTTAAAGATTTTAAAATGTGTGTGTACGTTTGTGCACTGTGTGTGCAGATGCCTGCAGAGGCAGAAGGGAGCATCCAGTCTGGAAGTGGAGTTTTAGGTGATTTTAAGCAGACTGACATGGGTGCTGGGAACCAAACCTGGGTCCTCTGGAAGGGCAATAGACACATATACTGCTAAACCATCAGATTTATCGTGTGTGCGTGTGCGTGTGTGTGCGTGTTTGTGTGTATCTGATGTGGGGGGTGCGGGGTGCATGCATACCATTGCGTGCATATGTTTGAGGGTCGGAGCAGCTTTGTGGAGTTGGTTCTCTCCTCCCATCTTTATGTGGGTTCCAGGTATCAACATCGGGTCACCAGGCTTGCTCAGTCAGTGCCTTTTTACCTGACATCTGGTCAGCCCTATAGTTACTGTTAAACTTCATATGCTGTCACATTTTGAAAAACCTCAATCATATGACACATTAGGGCATCCCAAGTACTGTACATACTTTAATCAAATTCTTACTTCAAGAGCAACACGCTCTTCCCGCCACCCCAAAGCAGATGATTTCGACCCAGGCATTGGCAAATGTATCTCCTTTGTCATATTTCCTAGGTGCTTCTTGGACTGAAGGCAGCTCTAATGCACAGCTCCTTCATATAATGCACACAACCTTTGATGGTTATGAATATGAGTTGCCTTTCAGCTCCAGCCCTTAGCTAGGCAGAAAGTTGTTTTAAAGTCTTTGTCTTGAGCCTACCATGAACAGACCTCTTACTGAAATAGGAGCCCTACTCAGAGGCCCGAGGGTAAGTGAACTTCTTGTACTACTAGACCACAGAGATTGAGTGAGGTCTCAGTACCTGACATACGGACAGGTCTCACAAGGTGACAGGCACCTGAGTCTTTTGCTCTATAACCTTTGTCTTGGAACGGAATAGTGAGCAGCGTGGGGAAAGGGAAGGGAGAGAAGAGCAAAGGAGACAGGGAGAGGCAGAGGAGGAGAGAGGACAGGGAGAAGACAGAGGAAGAGAGGAAGAGGAGGGGAGAGGAAGGGGAGGAGGAGAGAAGGAAGGGGAGGAGGGGAGAGGGAGGGGGAGAAGGGGAGAGGGAGGAGGGGAGAGGGAGGGGGAGGAGGAGAGGGAGGTGAGGCAGGGGAAGGGAGGGAGAAGACTAAATGGCAAATGTCTGGACACAGTACTCTTGTGAAAGGACGCGTTGAAGCCGGTCCTGGTGAGGCTGCTGTCAGAGGTGAAGCGGATGTACATGTACTCTCCCGTAGATCGGATGGGCCCAGGGATGTTTCTGCCACAGAGGACGGCCAGGGGCTGGGCTATGCCATTGTCTCCTAAGACCAAAGAAAGGAAATGTCATTGCAAAAATACGGTCTCGAGAATCCACTCCAGCAGAGTTTGCAGCCCAGCCAAAACCATTCACATATTTTTCTCAAAAGTGGAAAGTTCCTAGGAGATACCAGCATGCCCAAATAAGGGGCACCCAGGGTGACGTCGCCCCGCCTCCAGCTCCAGTGCGCTGCTTGCCACTTTCTTTACCCTTTTCAATAAAAACTTTTAGGGAAATTCCGACTGTTTTTAAAACTGGTTTCCAGTTCTTCTTGGCTCTAAAGCTCAGAATGTGAGGGCGAGCCTAGGAAGTGACAGTCAGGCCTCGTGCTTCTGTGAGTGGTAATTAGAGACTCTGATCTCAGTTACTCTGTATGGTTGAAGGCCGCGTATCTAAAGGAGAGATACTCAGCCTCAGATCCTAGGCTAACATGCTGATGTCATTCACCAAGAAGTACGCGCAGTTTCACATGACTTCAGTCCCACTAGAGGTTGTTGTAATTTCTTTGTTTTACTTTGCTTTGTGGTAAAAGGAACACACTTGCATAAAGGATGAGGACAGATGGTTTCAGCAAGTGGGATTCCCCGTAAGAAAAGACCTAAAGGTTTCCTCCAGCTTTATTTTCATTTTGTTTCTTTAGGATATACATTTCCATCCAAGCAACTATTAATTGTCTCAGGCAAGAGCTGAACGAGATAAAAAGGCTATGACAGACTCAGATTCCTTGGCTGGGAAAATACCTGTTTTCCCCAGAGGCAGAGAATTTACAAATTTCAACTTTATAAAAGAATAGAATTTGGGACATGAAGAAACTTGCTCTTTAAGAAACCACCAAAATTAGACCTTCTTTAGGTACTGACCACTACTTAAAACTCATTTGTTGTTAACTTTTGAAAACAAGTTAGTTTCTATTTTCTATGTACTTATGAAGGCAATGGCAATTATAAATATGAATTTTTTAAAAGAACCTTGGAAAATTGTTACTTAGCTTCTCGCTCTTGTTTTTCATTCTTTGTGTGTATAAATGTGTTGGTACAAGTTTGTGTGTGCAGGTATGCATGCATGTGCACATGTGTGCTCCGAGGGCAGAAGTCAACCTCCAGACCTTGCTTTTTGAGACAGGGTGTCTTCACTGTGCCTGAGGGCTAACCTGTTAGGCAAGGCTGGCTGTCCAGCAAGCCTCAGGGATCTGCCTATGCTGCCCCCTTCTCTGGAATTATGAGTGTGTGCCTCCACACCCAGCTTTCTTATGTAGGTGCTGAGGACTGAACTCAGGTCCCCAGGCTTGCACAACAAGCACTTTACCCACTGATCCAGTTTTCAGACCTGAAAACTCAGGCTTTTTATAATTCAAAACACATTTCTTAAATTCCTTTTTCACTTATTATCTTCATGATGCTATTTTGATGTACATTTCTTCCCGTATTATTTTTGTTGACTTTTTCTTTAATTAGCAAAGCTACAACATTTTGGATAATTGCATATATACAGGTATATACATTGCATATTTCATGTAACCCTGGCTTATTAACTCTGGATATGCCAAACTTTCTCTATAAAATGAATTGTCTAAGGTCGTTTTGTAAAACTGTATTTCAGACCTGAAATAAGACAATTATTTTTTTGAGACAGGGTCCTCTGTATGCCAGGATGACCTTAAGCTCACTGTGTAGCACAGGATGACTTGGAACTTCTGATCCACCTACCTACAGTGCCTGAGTGCAGTGATCATAAGTGTGAGGTGATGGGATTGGACCCAGAATTTTGTACATGCCAGGCAAGCACCCTACAAGCAGTCTACATCCCCAAGCCAGAATTACTGACTTTTTCTTCCTCCCTTCGCCTCCACCCCTTTATTCTTTTCTCTCTCTCTTTTCCCTGTTTTGAAATCATTTTTTCTGTGGAAATCTGTTTGGAGGAGTCTTTGGTGTGCAAGGCTTGATGTGCACAGTCTGGAGGAGACTGGCTCAGTTTCAGACGGTGAACGTGGACGAGCAGTTGGGCAAGCAGCAGCTCTGGCTCATTATCTTAGGACTGCTGATGGGCCCTTTTTGAGAAGCCCAGGCATGCTCACAGCTGTGCCACAGCCAAGGGCCAAGGGCACACATCCTGCCTGTGGCCTATGGACTTTAGGTATTAGCTGTAGAATTTCATACACCCTGCTAATCAGAAGTGAAATAATGAAAGGTCAAAAATCCAGCAATAAAAGTAATGAGGAAATAAACTTTAATTCTATGAACACAATACAAATGGACAAAATACTCACCAACTGACACACTGCAGATGCCCAAAAAATGCTTTTTTGAAAGAGCAAATAAAGAGATGAAGGAAAGAATTCACGTTGTAAATAAAACAAAAGAATCCTTATGAATTTGCTAACCAATTGGTCTAAAATAGTTTTGTTGTTTTGCACAAACCACAATTTCTGAGCTTTTTCAAGTCACTTTATAAGTGAAAAAACAGATAAAGCATCTCAGCATTGTCTACCTAAGAAGAAAGAAACAAACTCTTCTAAATGCCACGTCTTCAAAATGCTTGGACTTTTGCTAGAATTTTACATTTATTGCTTTTTCAGATTCAGACAGAAAGCTCCAGGAGAGTCATTCATCTCTCTTTCAAAGATGATGAAACAGGCTTGTGCAAGGTCATTGAGAAGAAAGGGAATACTCCCTGGAGTCTTGGCTTCCAAGACAAGTTATTGATTAGACAAAAAGCAACCCAATAGATTTGATTTTTAAAGAACAACCACACTACCTCAATGATGCAGTTTCCTGCGGACAATAATTTTTAAGGTGTCTACTGGGTTGTGAACACTTAATGTCTGTGCAAAGCTGTACTCATTAAATTACTCACACAAAGAGTTAAAATTTAGTATCCATGGGGATGGCTTGATATCAGAAAAGAGTAGGTGTTCTGAACAGCGTGCTTGTAGCTGGCTGTTGATAGGAAAAGGGAGGAGGCCGGGTCTATTATTGCATTGTGTTGGTATGACTGATTTAAGTGTTGGTTAGTGTCCAGCCTCTTAGTTGGAAATGCACACCTACCATTACACTAGTCTCATTTAGACAGTTTTGTAGAGCTGGGAATCTAAGGAGGCACTGCCTTGCATATGAGAGACAAATGCAAACACACCTTTGTTTTTATTGAAAATATGCATATCCAGCAAGTTTCTAGGTGAGGTTGATGCTGCCGGTCTGGGGACCCCTGACAAGCACTGATGTAGACGGTGTGTTCTCCCTATTGTCCTTCTGCATTTGGCCCATGCAGAATGGGGCACGCCCTTCTGCACAAGCTGTACGTTAGCGTTACTCCTGACCCTCCATCATTGTGTAGCAGTAACCACACCTGTGTGTTGAAGAGAAAATGTGCAATCGTCTTAATCATATCTATCCTACCCACAGATGCTGGAAACAATGAAAATGAATGTAATTATAGATATTTTTCAGTGTTTGACTTGGATCTTAAAGCCATAAGCACAAAATGTTGATATCTATTCTCATGATATAATAAAATGTAGCACAACCTGGAAACTCTCAAAAAGCCTTGGTTTTCCCTTAAGAATTTGATATCTTAGACATTTTGTGACAAGAAGTTTAGCACTCTCCCAACATTCTCTAGACAGTGTAGCTATTTCGGCTGTGTGACGGCTTCCCTGATCACAGCATCTGTGAAATTCCATGCAAGTGGATGGAAGTAACATGTAACTGTACTGGAGTTGGAACTCTATTGTTTTCTTTCTTGTTTTGTTTTTTTGAGATAGAGTCTCCCTGTAGCCCCAGCTGGCCTGAAACTTGCTATGTAAACCAGAATACCTTCAGTCTCTAAGATCCTCCTGCCTCTGACCCTGAAGTGCTGGGATTAAAGGTGTGTGCTGCCATGCCTGGCTGAAGGTTAAGTTTGAAAATGTTTCTCACCATCTCTTATGACCAGGCTGTCATAGGCACATCTTTGGTGAGATTCGATGTCCATGGAGAGGATGTTGAGTTCCACGGTAGAATCAGGAGCTTGGATAAGCCATGTACAGTCAACTTGGTTGCTGTAGGGTTGAGGCCAGCCAGGGGAGAAAAGATACACAGGAGTGTCTCTTGTCACCAGGAACCCTCCACAAGCACCTGCAGAATGAAAAGTATCACCTTTTAGCACTTCTACTGGAAGTACTTGCAAGTGGCAGTGCTCTGGGGCTGGAAAGATGCTTGGTAGTTAAGAACATGTCCTGCTTTTCCAGATGACCCCAGCTCAACCATCGCACCCACACTAGATGGTTCACAGCTGCCAGTAGATCCAGTTCTGGATGATCTGGAGCCCTTTTCTGGGCTATGTAGGTGCCTGTACACACACACACACACACACACACACACACACACACACTCACGCATGCATGTTCACACATGCACACAAATAAATAAAAATAAATCTTTATAAAATGATAGAACTATATTGGAAAGAAGCAACAAGCTGAAATGACTCTCAAAGGAATGAGCGTGGGGCTGCAGAGCTGGATCAGCAGTTAAGAGCACTGGCTGTTCTTGCAGAGGACTCAGTTTTGGTTCCCAGCCACCACATGGCAGCTAACACCACCCATAACTCCAGTTCCAGGGGACCCATCACCCTCTTTTGACCTCCACAGGCATTGCACAGCACATGCACTAACATACATGCAGGCAAAACACTCATAGACATAAAATAAAAATCATTCATAAAATATAAAAAAAGAAATCAACGTGTTTCTATTCACTCATTGATTCAGATGACTATGATTCTGCGGTTTATGTTTTCTGTAAGAACAATACACCATGCTCTAGTTTTTCACCAAAGTTTTGTCACATGACCCATTTATTATTATTCTGTTGGTTGTCATGTGTGTGGGATTCAGATAGCTCTACACTAATTTCATGTCTTTCTCATTTCTTCACCTCTTTTAGCATAGCTATTCATCACGCTACTTATATCTAGGTGATTTTGAAATAATTTTCTATTCTGTGAGCTGGGACATTTAAAAGGCATGAGCAAAGCCCCAGCCTTTAAATGTCTCAGACAGGTTTCATTCAGACCTACATCACAACACTTTTAACACCCTTTACTGTTCTACAATTCACACTATAAAGTTTTCCCTTTTGTGATGTAAAGTTAGTGGGTTTTACTACATTCAAGGATCCCACAGCCAGAACCACGACCTACTTTAATCATATATTCATCGTCCTCCAAAGAAACTCCATACCCACACCCACAACCTCCATTCTCCACTCCTGCAGCCCCTGGCAACCACGACCCTACGTTTTATGAATTTGCTTGTCAGCAGCACATAGGGTCTAATGCTTCAGACAGCGTGCAGCGCTCTGTGAGTGGCTCCTTTCACTCAGTGCTTTGTCTAGATTCACGCATGTTGTTGCCTGTATCAGAATCTCCTTCATTTTAAAGCTGGGTATGCACCCATGCTATATTAGTTTTTCTACTCACCAGTTAATTGATATTTGGGTTTTCCCTTTGAGTTACTTTTTTGTGAATAATGTACCTATGAAGATTCACACATACCATGTGAGTACACAAAGATGGGGGGGCTCATGAGGCAGCACCCTAGTGAGAAGTTATTAGCAGTTGATGGCTGCTGGGGCGGGGGGGCGGTTTTCTTCAGTGATGTGGCCTCTCCTGGGTTGCCCATGGTCCCACCAGTGGACGGCCACACACCCATGTGTACGTAGACAGTATTAATTGAACTCAACAGGTTATGAAACAAAATAAAGGAGTATGTAGAGTGAGAAAGGCCTGCAAGCAGTTGGGAGACGCTGGATGAGGAAGATCTTACCACGCTGGTGGGTAAGATCAAAATGCACTGTGTGCATGCATGAGATTCTCAAAGAAGAAATAAAATTGCTTAAAAGAATCATCATTTCCAGACCACATGGGGAAGCAGGCATTATCTAAAACAGGTTCCTGCTTGTTCTTCTTCGGCGGACAGCAGATGCTACGAGAACAGGTGAATCCACTCTGCCTAAGCCGACACTGTAGAATTATCTTCAAAATAACCTCACATATCACAGGGTCGTGGCACCCTGGAAGCTGTCTCCACAGCCTTCCACTGGGAAAGTTAGGCAGCAAATAATTCCTCTGGTAGCACTTTACAGATGGGAGGAAAGATCTAGTTTAACAGAATGACATTTGCATCCAGAAGGAGAAAAAGAATGCAAGGCTCGAAAATACACAACGAGATACAGAAATTGTATTATTTTTTACCATACTAGCTAGTAGGTGGTAAACATATCTATGAGTCTTCAGTTTCAGCCTGAAGACTTGCCATCGGTATTTCTTGTAGGGAAGATACATTCTTGATGAATTTTCTAAGTTTTTGTTGAACTGGAAAGGTCCCAATTTGCACTTAGTTTAAAGGATATGATGGCAAATAAATTCTGGGTTAGCAGCCTTTTCATTAATTTCAGCACTTTCAGTATGCCATGCCATCGCTTCCCGGCATGAATGATTTCTAGTGAAATGTCAGACATTAATTTTACTGAAGAGTTTTCTGCATGAGCCTTTCCTTTGTCCTGTCAAGATAACATTCTTTTATTTGGCTCTATTAGTGTGACTATGATGTGTCTAGGCATAGAACTTTTGGAATTTATCCTATTAGCATTTATTTAGATTCTTGAATATGTAGATTTTTAAATGAAATCTGAGAAGCTTTTAGGCATTTCTTCTATTAGACCTTAATATTATGTATCAAATATTCATTCTACTTCTCACAACTTCCCAAACATGGCAGTACTGCACCCCCACTGCTCTTGTGTTGGCATTCTCCTTTGAAGACATTAAGCCAGCTTTGGTGAATCAACCATAAGCAAAAGATAGGTTCAATTTTCACTCTCTGCACTTTAGCAGATAGTCCTGGGCTGTTGGCCTTACGCCATGGTGACAGACAATGCCCTTCATATGGCAACAGCTGGAGTAGGAAATCATGATTAATCTAAAAAGCACCATGAGCAGGAGCCGCACGAGTTTCAAGCGCCGAGTTTGCGATGGTCTGTCGGTGAGGTATAACCGAAGGCTCCGCCTGACAAATGACTGCTTTCCTACTAGACACGTTCATTCAAAGCATATTTTTATCTTTTGCGCATTTCATATAATAGGTCTTAATCAAGTTTAGACCCCTCCCCTTGCATGTCCCCAGACCTCCCCCAAATAGATTCCATGCATTCTGTCATATATGCTAAGTCTTTCCTAGTCGAGCATGTGTGCCCAGATGTTCCTCAGTGCAAGTTCATCCGCTGTAGTCTAGTCAGCCTATCTAGAGTCACTCCCTTAAAGAAGATCAGCTTTCCCTCACCCAACAGTGATCACATGCCAACAGTTCTTTGGCCAGGGTTGAGTCTTGTTCTATGTTTGAATTTTCACTTTTTAACATTTTTCAATTGAAATTTTGTCACTTTCATACAACATAATTTGATGGTATTTAGATCCCCTCCCCTGTCTGCACCTCCCTTATTGTCCCTACCCAATTTAATGTATATGATTATATATATATGTGTGTGTGTGTGTGTGTGTGTGTGTGTGTGTATAATAAGGCTTATAGAGACTCCTAAATGTCCTTCAGTGTGGGTCCATCCACTGGAGCCTGCTTAACCTACCAAGAGTCCCATCCTTGTAAGAGATTTGTCTCTGCCCCTCCCTGGAATCATTGGCTGCCAAAAGTCCCTTAGACTGGATTAGGACTTCTTACCCACCTCCACATACACATGTTAAATTCTAAGCCTAATCTACATGAAGTTCATTTTATTTGTTTATTCGCTTATTAGAATTTGCTGTTTTAAATTGGTCATTTCATGATCCCACTTACTTAACTAGTATATGAATATCTTTAAACTGGAAAGGAGAAACAGTCACTTTACTATATCCATAGAAATTCTCAATAAATATGTTGAATTAAGTTAAATATATGCCTGTATAAGAAATGCTGCTGATACAGTGCTTGATATATTAATGAATTTAAAAATATTAATATTAATGAACAGCTGCTGTGTGTTGTTTATCAGTGTATAGTAATTGTATAAAGTAGTGGCTTCCATTTTGACATTTTCATCCATGTACATACAGAGTGTGATATTTTTATGAGATGAAATCCAGAGGAATAATGATTATTTTTGTTAGTTGTTTCACAATGAGTATATATGTATGTGGTATTTTCAAATTAAAATTTAATGATGTGTTAAGTGGTCTCCAGAAATTAGAAGTGAACTATATTATGAAAATCAAAAATCTAAAAATATAAGAAACCTGAATTTTTAAGAAACTTAATTTTTATAAAATTAGTATTTATAATTCGAGAGAAACATGTGAACATATGAATGAAGAATTTTAGAATTCTTGTTTGTATACCTGTGAGGGGAACAATTCAGATATCTATCTATCTATCTATCTATCTATCTATCTATATATATTGTGTGTGTCTATGTAATCAGTCCTAGAACCGAGAAAGAATTCCACACATTACCAAACACACCTGTAGCAGTGGTAGGTAAAGGTCTACCAGAAGTATCTACTGCAAACCACTCCAGAAGGAATCCCCTCCTTGAGATTGTAGCATCAGAAGAAAATTGGAACGTCAAAGAATTTCTGCTGGAACTGAAGGATTCTGTCTGGGTGCCACAGTAGGTGCCAATCAGGCGGGAATGAACGTCAACCCCATCATAAATCTGCACAGAAAATAAAACACTACAGTTAAGCAGCTACCTATATTTTCTTCATTAAAAAAGAAAATCTAAAGAGTGCTTTGTATTTTATAATTTTATCAAAATGGAAAGAATAACAAACAAATGCCTTATACCAATTAAAAATGGCAAATATATTATGACAAATAAATTTTAAAGCATAGCTTGTGCCAGAATTAAACCAATAAGCATGTTTGTGAGATATAGCTTATTCAATGATTTATAGCAAACTTGTAGGTAAGAAAGTAGAACCTATCCTAACCTAACCTGCATCACCAAAGGACGAAAACGCCAAAAACAAGAAAATAATCAGAGCTCACAGGGCTGTACACATTAAATATACTTAGCAAACCTTTCATTTACTTTTAAATATTAAATTACCTACATAGAGGAAAATTTTATGATAGTTTCCAAGTCACCGGTAACAATTTCATTGTAATAGTTACACAAATCTTTTAGGTTCTAATTTTTCAAATTATGTAATTAGTATTCCCACACTTATGAAGCTTCTATCCATCAAATAATAGGTTCTACTCGAGGAGTTGAATATCCAAGATTAGCAAAACTGAATTGCGGCCTTTAGGGACCTGGCAGTGTTTCCTGGAATTCCTGGACTAGCCAATGTCTGGAGGGCAAAGACCACCATCATTTCTCTACTTGTACTTAATTATTTTTATATCACCCCTGACAGTTTTAACACTCTAGCATAAGAATAAACAAGATCTCTCTCTCTCTCTGTCCACTGCCATTGGAGAGCATGCACCACCTTTCTCCTTTCCCTCTCCAGCCTTCGTTCGTCGTTCACACCAGTGCTGAAATCCTTATCAAACCTTTTTCTTAATAAACTTTCATAGAAAAATATCAAAAGAAGACAAATAAATAAAAAATACAGGATATAAGATAGAATAAATACTTATACATGCTTAGACAAAGACAATAAGGAAATTATAGTCATGCCTAAAACACCATTGATACAGAATAAAAAAATAAATATAACACTATAATTCCTTTTATATAGGTAATAGTGAGATGCTTTGTCAGAGACCATCTATTTGAGTGGGTATTAATTTGGACTGTTATTTTCTAATAGTAATTCATCAAAATTTATAGACACCCCCCTCACTGGAAACTCACCCTTAATTTGTCATAATAACAGTTATGTGTTATTTCAATGTCCATTTCCAAGATTCTACCGTGGATCACCTGTGACGTGTTAACATTTACTGTCCATCTGTAATTGGAGTTATGAGGGTAATTTCCAGGCCAGAGAGGAGATGCGATTCTCCCGTGAGTTCCTACAATATTATCACCGCCAAATACTAGAAGGGAAAAACAGAGTTGTAAATCAGACCGATTTAGAATTCCTCCTTAATCAGATAACTAAAACAGAAGCAAGGGCAAGGGCTGTTAAAAAGGCCGGGCTTTTAACTGACTGGGCTTTCCTTTTTGACCGCTGAAAGAATGATTGCCTCCCTTTTGGTTTCCGGACTATCTGTTAGCTCTTAGAGAAGGGTCACTTTGTGAATGGAATCCCATCTCCCAAGAAGGCTCATGGTATGAAAAGGAGAAACAACTTCCCACGTGAAAAGCTCTCCCCAGACATGATGGGACTTGGCGAGGGGGGCGGCCAACCCAACTCCCTAATTTTACTTTACCAATTTTGCTTGGTTTTACAAAAGAAAGAAAGGTTTTTTTTTCTTGTTAAATTCTGTAATACAAGAGAAATAGCACAGAGAATTTCTAATTATGGAAAATGTGAGTTGAAGAGTAAAACTAGTTAACATTTTAACTGTCTTGAAAGAATACCCTGCAGTTATGCCTGAATGCTTAAGGCATCTCCAAACAAGTCTTGACTTGAAGAACTAGTGCTTATAGGACCAAATTAAACAGGTTTGATAAAATATACCATGCCTGAACTCGATGAGAAGACTCATTTGTACAATATCATAAAAAAACAGGTAGAAACTGGGGCTTAAAAAACTGGAAACACTGAATATGCTTTCCTTTTTTCTTATATCATTCATGTATGATTTCGTTTGTTCTAGTATGTTATATAACAAAATAATTCTGCAAAGCCATCTTGAAGAAGAGTATAGAGTTTAGACTTGCTCTTGCTTAATAAATTACTGGAAAGTACATCATTAGTCTAGTTTGTAGACTATGTTTCAAAGGCCATTACTGAAAGGAACCAACTTACTCTTATTAAACCGAGCCTGGAATCCTGTGCCACTGCCTGAACCATCGGAGACAAATCTGATCCACATGTTATTCACCATAATAGATGAGTAATTGTGAGGGAGGGAGTCTCCACAGTAGCGTCCCAACAAGTGTCCAGTGGCATTTCCTTCTCGGATCTCCACAAAATCTTTGTTACAGTTCTGAGAGTCCTCCAACTGGAAAGATCTTATTAGGAAACAAACACAGAAACAGATGAAAAAGGTACAGAGATTAAACTGATGGAAGAAATTTGGTGATCACCCTGAATCATATGCTGTATCAAACAAACAAACCAACAAACAAAACCACTTTCTTTAATTTTGATCACAAAATCCTTTCAGCTAGGTCACAAATTTTCCACTGGACTTTGTCAACATACCTAATCAAGAAATACAAGGACAATGTATTTCCTTTAAACTTTCTTTCCAGTAAGAAAAACTGGGCAACAGCATAGAAAAATTAGTTAAGGCAGAGTGTCTTGAGTGCACCCAAACTCTAAAGTTACAGAAGAGGAAACTGATGGTGCAGCCGGGGCTAGAGTGCAGCTCAGCATGAGGCCGTGGCTTCCGCTCTCAAATCAAATACATACAGTGGTCAAAGCATTTTGAAGCATATTTGACTGTGGAAACAGCTTGATGGAGGGAGCTTTGAGATGGAAATATAAACAGGAGCTGACGGAACACAGTAAGCAGAGAGGATTCTATGAAGAAAAGGATGTGGCATACTTGGGGACTTGGCAGATGTGTAGTCAGGTTAAAAGAGCGCCCCCAAGAAAGGAAGCCATAAGCAAGCATGCGGTCAATACAAAACAATGGAAAGTACCAAAGAACTTCAGTGTGAAAACAGCACTACAATAATTGAATATTCTTAGGGAGGAAAACAAAAGAACCTTAACCTCTTTCTTTATATTCTGAAATTAATTTAGTATGTCTTACATATGTGCACATAAACACTAGATATATAAAACTCCTAGAAAAGAATAAAATATCTTCGCAAATTTGAGGTAAGAAAGTATTTCTTAGAATGCAAAAAAGTACTATCCATAAGATAAACAGCCAATAAAGTTTATCCAGAATAAATGTTTCTCCTCAGTAGGGATATAAGTGACAACTCAGGAGTGAGAGGAGGGGAGATGATTATAAAGCATCTAATTAAGAACTAATAGTTGGAATATAAAAGGCATTCCCATAAACAATACAGTAAAATCTCGAACATGTTAAACTTGGACCAAAAACTTGAACAGGTATTTACAAGAGAACGTAAGTGAATGGCCACTGAGAATGTGAAAAGCATTATCATTATTCATCAGAGATGAAAATGAAATGTCACAATAAGACATTAATTCATATCCAACAGAATGGCTAAAATGAAGAGACAGGGTCAAATGTTGGCAAGCTTGCAGAGCCAACAGTGAGACTATATACAGATGCAACCATCTTGAATAATTCTGTAGTAGTCCCTTACACAATTCCACTAGGCCAGAAATACCAGTCCTGGATATTTGCCCCAAAAAAGTCACATGACCAGGCTGGTATTCTGAATATAAAGGAACATTTGCAACTCAAAAGCAAATCTAGTAACATTATTGAAAGTGGCAAAAGAATTGAGCAGGCATTTCTCCCAAGAAGGTACGACCAATAAGACCATGAAAAGAGGCTCAACATCATTCCAGCAGGGAGATGCAAAAACCACACCGAGGTAATGTTTCACAAAGTGGTTTTCATGAAGATGTGGAAAACTGCAGCTCTGGTGTAATGCTGATGGGGACAGAAAATGGAAACCAGAGTGCTGGTTACTCAGAACGTTCAACACAAAGTTATCACGCGATCTAGCATTTCCACTTCAAGGAACATATCAAGAAACATTGAAAGCAGGAAGGTGAACAAATTCTTGCCAATGTTCAGACTAGCATTATTGATAATATTGAAAAAGTAAAACCAACTCAAATATCCACCATTGAATAAATTAATAAACAGATTATGACATACACACAACTGCACCTCATCTTTAAAAAAGAATTTAATTCTGATACATGACAGAGAAGAACACTGAAAACATTAAGTTAAATAAGACAGACAAGAAGAAATACTGTATGATTCCAGTTACATGAGAGGACTAGAAGAAGCAGGTGTAGAGCCACATGTAAATAAAGAGTATCAAAGAAGGCGGAGAGGGAGGGGAGGATGGCTGTGTAAAAGTAGGAAGTTCCATCTGTGATGATGAAAAAGTTCTGAAAACGCATGGTAGTGATGATTGTACGATATAGTGAGTATGTTCAATGTTACTGAATTGTACATAAAATGTTAAAATGGTACATTTTATGTAATGTGTATCCTATTACAAAAAGCTTGGGATTTTGAGCAGTGACCTTCAATGACTAGAGCTTGAGAAAAGCCTACAGTGACATTTCACTGTGATAAGAAAATGTGGTGGCAGAATATCAAAATTTTTTGTATTGATTTATGTACTTCTTTTTGCTGTCTATGAGCATTTTGCCTCTGCAAGTATGTGAGCACTGGCTCACCCTTCAGTACGGTATGGGACAGCAGTGGTCGGAACAGACTACCTGTGCTATTTCTGACTTAAAGAATATGCATTTAATATTTTGCCCCTAAATATACTTCCTATAAGATTAAGGACTGAGTTTACCTACAGGTGGTCACAGGCTGATTTCCTCTGAGATGAACTCAAACTACAAGCTGGCTGTTTTCTCTAACTCGCGGCGGCGTACAACACATCTCATGTAAAATGTAAAGAGAAAGCATCATATCCATAGTCTCTATGGATAAATATACATTGAAAATTGTAAAAATGAATGGATATGATGCAGATAAAATTCAAGATATGAGTACCTCTGTGTTGAGAAGGTAAAAGAATGTAGGTGAGAAATTCTGCTATCCTGTAATACTTTATTTAAAATTAACTTCTAAGGGTTGAGGTTACAGCTCAATGGAAAGGTGATTGCCTTGCATGCATGAGGCCTTAGGTTCAATTCCTACTACTGCCAACTTTTTTTTTAAGAATGTAAATTAATTTTTTCAACTGGAAAGATTAAACAAGAAAAGAGGAAGGTAAATTCACACTATTTTCTTTCCCTATGTTCTTACGGGGGGAGTTTGCCAAGAAGAAGGACAAAGCAAAAAAGACAGACAAAGAGAAAGCCCTAGCACACCACAAAGAGAAACGGCCGAGAAAGAAATCTATAAAAGTATTTCCAGAATGAAAAATGAGCTTCCCGGGGTGTGATGCTTTTGGTCAATGTTGGAAATGAGGTGTGGTGAGATTTCTCACTTCGGAAAGTACAGCGCTCTCCTGGGACTGTCTCAGCTAGTGGATTAGGATGCTTAGAAACAGCCAGCCTAGAGACTCTGGCCACCTCACACTCCTCTTCAGAATCAATATACGGGGCACATAACTGAGTGCTCTTTGCAGATCAGGACACAAGAGCAAACCGATTGCTCTATTCTGTTCCAAGTTACTCAAACCAGGTACAGCATTGGTGGTCTTCAGTCAGAAGACAGTGAGCTGATGGCTCTCACGAGCCCATCAAGGAGGGGCATCGAAGTTTAGACTGTATTGTAGATGTAGTTTGTGGAGCAAAGCTACTTGAGAAGCAGAAAAAATCAAAAAATATCCATATCAAGCAAAGTAAACTAAAAACTTGTCTTTTCTCGCTGGACAACTCGATGCTTTATGACACACAATTCATACCTCCAACCTTTTTTGAAGGAATTGATACAAACACTTCTAGGATGGCTGCCACATCTGCTGCTTTAATTTTATTACTCAAAATGTGAGTAATTTCACCAAGGTGAAATATGCTAACATTGATTTCTTCTGCTTCTGAGAAAACTGAAAGCGAGATTGCTTTCCTAGGCAGAGAATCCCACAAAATCACCTCTGAAACCTTTCTATTCAAGTCTGGTATGTGGCCGCAGCCTCAGGACTACCTGAAAGCTCATTTGAAACAAACAATTGGGCCCCACCAGGCAACTGAATCAGATGGAAAGTTTAACAAAACTCAAGCAGTCTGTATGCAGGCTAAAATTCTGAGCCATAAGCCAGGAGATTAGAAGGTGAAGGTCTTTTCTAAATACCAGACTATATATTCAGTGCTTAGTAGAAGGGAAGTCTTTTCATTAGGAACTGTGGCAGGATAATACTTACAAAAGTAAAACTAAACTTTTTTTAAAAAAGCTTTATTCTTGGAAGTCTTTGTTTTTGGCTGGTACATTTTATAAGCAAATCTACCCTTTGGCTAAGATCTGTCAGTAAAAACTAATGTGCAACAAAAATAATACACTTTCTGTTTCTCATTACCTCAATTCAGTTCTTGAACTAGGACCAATTACTTCCTAAAAGTCTTTTGCCCACATAAAGTAAAATTTCTGCTAAACCCTCTGAATATCTGTTTTACAAAATAACCCTCCTTCTTAAGTTTTATTTCTCCCTCTCCTTTTCATTGCAGGCTTAACCATCATTTCTCCAATTTTTCTCTCTATTCGGTTTTACCACCGCAGCATCCATAATCCAAACCCTGTGTTTTAGGACTTGATGTGGTTCATATGCTTCTCCCACCCCCCAGGGAGAAGTTCTGAGTACCCATCTGGATATACTTTAGATCATGGCAGAAACAGCTCTTCTCATTATTATCAACACACAACAAAAGCAGCTTGCATTCTACAAACCTATTTAAACAACAAAACACAAACAAGCAATACAAAATAGTCAAAAGTAACTTCGTACAGCCTAAGAAGGAAATAACCGAGTCACTAGGTCTTTTCTATTTAGTCATTAGGATTTCATGTCTTTTAGCCAGTAAAATAGATGAAACTTGATGTGCTTCTAAGTGTGGGCCATTTAGGCTTGTTCGTAAAGTACTACAGAAAATAGTTCAGAAATATCAAAGGCTGAGAGAAATAACCTTTACTAAACACATGTGCAGTGTGCTATGCATTTTAAATTTGGCTTCTTTAACATGGGTCCCATAAAACATGTATTGCTGTCCCTCCCAAGATGAAATGAATCTGTTGAGGTTTCAATTCAAGAGCTTCTTGGAGTTGATTTATCAATACTTTGTCAAGAACCAAGAGGGTGTGTGTCTTAAATCTTCCCAGAGCCTCACCAAATGCCCGGCACCACATCAGAGGGACGGACAATGTGAGTGGGTGGAGATGAGAGACGCACACACTTGGTGAGGCCCAAAGTCTAACAAAAGACCTTGGACTTCACCACCCAAGGCAGTGGGGGCAACTTGTGCTCATTACTGTGTATAATGCATCCGGTGCTCAGAGGAACAGCATGTGCCCTTCAGGTGCTGCGGGTGTTGACAGGTAACTGAACAGCAAGAGAAACGCACATCGCATCACAGAGAGATGTTTATCATAGATTTGTTACTATAAGAAACGCTGTGGTTTTAGTGAAGACAAAGACAGTTCCAGACCTTCTTCCCAGGTGGTTGTGGGAACTTGCACTGCCCTTCAGGTATGCAGCGTGTTTTTGACTAGCACAACACCACTTGCACCCTGATGAGACATGGTCTGACTGATGCATTAAAGAAAGCAACTTGAAATATTTGAACTTCCTCCAATAGGACTGATGTCTCATGTTTAAATCAGTTCTTCGTGCACATATTGGAATGTCTAGGAGGAAGAGCCAGCCTTTTGAATACACAGGCCCATATCCTCAAAAACAATTCTCTTCTCTCAGTATTAAGGCATTTATATTCTTTTCAAAACAGAATTAAAAGCCAGGCATTGTGATGCACATTTGCAATCACGGGAAAGTGAGGCAGGAAGATCACAAGTTTGAGGCTAGTGTGGGTTACATACTGAGTTGCTAAAAACCAATAGCAAAATAACAAAGAAACAAATAAACCCTAACATAATAATACCAATACAGTGTGGCCCAGGACATTTAACTCAAAATGGTGATTTAAATGCCAACACATCTTCACTGTGCATTTCTTAAGAACCCATTATCAATGTGCCATATCACCAGCACCTCTCTACTGATTAATGAAAATATCCTATTTCACACACTATGTGGCTTTTACATCTACTTCTGGAAAATAGTATTGTTGTTTAGTTTAACCTAAGACTACCTGGAATATGGCAAAATTCATTCCATATCCATGGTTTATGTTCAAAAACGTTTTAATTCAAGTAAAAGCATGAAAGTGATTTTACAAATCAATTGCTAAGTTAAAACAAACAAACAAACAAACAACCCAAGATCCCAAGATCATCTTTCTGATAGGAAAGGAATGGTAGTTTGGAATTGGGTAGAGGATGTGGGTAAAGAAGGGTTAACAGACATAGGCATTTTCAGCTTAAAGGAGGACTGGTCCTGCTTCTCTAGACCTAAAATGTGTCTAATTCTAGGAAAAGATAAAATTGCTTTTCTCTAAATATAAACATTCACAGATTCATTCACCAAGAGATCAAGAATACATTCTGGTAAGATTTAGGCAGAACCCGAGAACCATTCTTGAGAGGCTTAATGTTATTTATAATTCAAGCTATGACTAAAGCAGAGGAAGTTTGGGGATGATTTCTCCAGCAGTTGCTCGAACACACATGGGGCTAGTCTTCTACCTGTTACTGACTGCACTTCCTTCCTGCAGACTCACCAGCATGGAAACAATACACCCTAGAGAAGAACTTACATAAAGGACAGCTGCAGCTGGTTACCAGGGGAACTGACGATGTCCCAGACACATTCCACATAAGCCGGGTAATGGTCTGGATAGCCAGGGCTATTGAAGACCCCGTCAACCATGTGGAAGGTTCCACCACAAGCTGGAAGGAAAGAGAAACAAAAGGAGTTTCAGGGCAAAGACTCAATGTGGGACAAAGGAGGAAGGACGTCAGCACCATTCAGCAGGGAAGCATGTAGTGTGTCTATCTCACGTTTAAAAATCCTGTCATATATCATAAAGTAAGAAAGAGTCTGGAAACAGAAAATTAAGAGCACCACAAGATGGTGAGCCATGTAAACTAGAACTTTGGGTTATAAAGGACTTGTCTGTAACCCTGCAGTCGCTTGGCTTTTCTGATCAGGATGATCTTCAGCACTGGCCAGAAGAGAAGGTACTTTTCCCTGGAAAACAGGAAGGCAGTTTTCCAGCCCTCCCTCTGGAGCCGTGAAGCACATGGGCCAGTCTTTTTACACTTTGGTTGTAACAAGGGAGCTGGCTGTTCAAATGGCCTCTTTCAACCAAGCACCCCAGGGCCAGATGGCACGGCACCTCTTTCCTCTCCTGCCCAAGTGCCTCATTATACAGCAGTCCCTGCAAGCATCCAGACCTGCTGGACCTCAGCAGTGAGCCAGGGAGGAGGAAGAACAGACATGAGGCTGTCCATCTCCAAGTGTTTCCATCTAACTCTGGCTGTCATGGACCACCTTAGCAAATATGCCTCTGCCCCCTTGAGAGCAAGTCTCCAAGATGATCAAGTATAGCTAAAAGATAGCTAGATATCCAGTCAGTTCTCCTCACCTCTAGAGCTCAGTGTGGCTAGACTTTACACACTATCTAATTTAAAAAAAAAAAGAATAAAAAGGCACAAGGGCAAGCTGAGGAAACGAGATCGTAAGTCTGAAGATAAAAGAGTCCCAAATAACAAACCAACACATCAACCATGTGCCTATAATCCAGCACAGTCATTGGTTAGTCTCTTACCTGATGTTGTTGCCGAATATACGGCATGAAAACCAGCAGAGTTGGCTCCATAATCAGAGATGAACTTCAGTGTCAAGGCGTTGCCCGAGGATGTGATAGGGAGGGGTAGGGAGGAGCCGCAGTGACGGCCTGAAGAGCAAAGAGAGCACTGAGTCAGGAGCAATGGCCATACACATCCTTACTAGGATTACAGGAGACCCGAATACACACAAGGGATCACCATGAGGAGACCACTTGAATGTGATGACTGAGACAGTGCCCGAAAATTAACCTCTAGGTGCAAGCACGGCCAGAATGACTTGTTAATACAATAAAAACCAATGTGCTAGAGGATAAATTGGAGTGATTAGACTCCAAATCTAACTCAAGTTACAATTTTCAACCCAGGAGGGACTGGGCAACAACTTTGGGAGCATTTGGAATCTCGGTGTTTTACAGCAGAGAAGAGTATGCAACAGTGACCTCATTTTTCTTGCCTCCCACCAGACTCCGGTTTGGTATCTGATCTTACACAAACATCTTATGTGAAAGAAGGATACTTAATCTTATGCAGAATATCTTAGGCAAATACCCATTGTTAATGACCACCTCTGTGTCTGTGGAGTGGTAATGGTCTCTAACCAGACCATGGAGATTCCATCTACAGCGGTGACGGCCTGTGTTCTGAGGAAAGGGGACTCTGAGTCTGACGTTTTCTCGTGGTCTCAGGACTGGACATAATGTCAGGATGCGTCTCAATCGGGAACAAAGGTAATGACTAAAATGTAAACATCTTCTATGGACTCGGATGGGAGTTTTGGGTTGGATATTTGTGAAGCTGACCTTTACACAGCTTGAACTTGCCTATAAAAGCTGGATGCTACAACGAATCGGGGCTCCTTCTCAGAACTCGCCCACCTATATAGTTCGGAAGTCAGACCAGCCATCATAAAATCTACCTTGCCTTTCTTTTGCGTGTGGTGACTTCTGTTTGGCACCTATAACAAGTAGATGATGGATTACGGTCACATGCATGTGCCTGGCTTGCCATCTACTAGCTACAGAGCCTGAGGCAAGCTACTTAGGCTTTCAGTGACACTTTCCCCATGTGAAGAGGAGATACTGAAAATAATCAAATCTGTGTCATAAGGATATAAGGACCGAGTTACCGTTTATAAAGCATCACACAAGGTAGTATTGTAGCAGTGTTTGTTAAACAGCAGGGCTTTGTCCTCCTTGCGAAGCCCATGAACAAACCAACAGTACAAGAGGCTCTTGCAGCTCAGCACTTCACTGCTTGCTGGCTGTTCTCTCAGGCTCAGTTCTGGGCACAGGAATAAAGCGGTCTTTTCTGACGGCTTGTCTTCCAGGACCAGGTGAGACACTTGCCTGACACAAAGCTCATGGAGATAGCTTAAAGCATCTGAGACAGGTTTGTTTAAAAACATTTCAGAAGCTAGATAGCACACACAAAATAGATTTTTAATTAAATCAGTTAATTTAAAAATGTTTCCTTCCACTGCAGACAAAAAACACGCTCAATCTGATTATAAGAACTATTTTTAAGACTGAGCAGAAATTTGGGAGGGAATTCTAAGGCTAGAATGGACTTCATCCCACCCAGCTCAGACGGTTGCAATTTAGAAGAAAAAAAATTTTAAATACACAAAGTATTTATATCCTCGGACATAAACAAGCTGAGTTTCTTGAACCCCACATTATCAGCTTTCCTCCCTCTGATTATTCTTATGCAGCTCATGAGGCTCTTTATGTTTAGTGGAAATACTCTAACCTTGAATGTCAACACATGAATATGCAGGTATATAAATAACACAGACCAAGACCACAGATGTAAATGAGTCCCCAGTACCTCGAACAGGCGCATCGTAGTCATTCCCATCCAAAATTTCTAAAAAGTCATGTGTACAGTCCATGCTGTTTTCAAGTGCAAACTCGATAAAGGAGAGAGTGATGTGATTGACTGCAAGAAAACAGAGGGGGATTCATTAATAAAGGACTGGCGAGTAGTAGACAGAGACATTGTGTCTCTGATACACACAAATCAGTGCTTTCCAGCAGGGAAGTAAGGAATCTGGCAGCTTGGCACAGGGTGGGGCTGGCAAACAGAGGGAAGGGCTCAGCTTCATGCTAAAGGGCTTCCCTTGATGAGCAACAGAATCAAGGATGCTTTTGAAAATGCCTATAGAGTCTGAAATGACAGTCACAGTAAATAGCAGGACTCTTGGGCAGGTTCATCCCAGGGACTCTGGGAAATGTCTGGAAAATACAGTCTTTACAGGTCTTTCATATTGGATCCGAGGCATTTTCCTCAACAGAAAAGTTCCCTTCAATTCTGCTTCTTCACATGCACTTGTAATAAGACATTCTTTCACTAGCCACACATCCTCCACGTCAGGTTTATTCTGGAGCCAGAACTAGTGCCCTAGAGGTTCCGGAGTCATTTATCAAGAAAGCTTCGAATTACTTGCAGAACAGCAAGTGCTCTGGGTACATTTTCCCTTTGTTGTTCTCCCAGAGTCCCCAATCTTCAGAATGGATCTTTCCTGTTGCTGTCCTTGAAGCAGTGAGAACTTTCATCTGAATGCTTTTACAACTCATTAGCAAATAATCCCTAGGCACAAAACTGCTGGGTTCAAGCAGGGGGCTTCTTTATCCTGCTCAGTTAGGGCTCTGCCCCCTCCATCTGCAATGGCTGAGGATTACATCATCAACTGAGACAGCTCATGCATCGCCATAAAATACTATCAATTTTTGAAAGTTTTAGCTAGTATTTAAGCCAAATGCCTTTGTGAATTACTTTGTACTGGGGCCCGATTAGCTTAAGTGACTGACCTATTTTCACACAGGTCATTAATAAAGAGCTGGGGACAGAACTTAGTAACTTTCCCACATTGGATCTGAAATCATAAACTCTTCCCGTGAACTTTAGAGGAGGCAGGATTGAAATGACAGCATTCAGAACAGGGTCAGATCTCCTTTTGTGGGGCCATTCTGCAATGTCTGTGGGGGTCATCTTATTTTCTCTGCCTATAAAATATGGACAGATTATCATCAAATCAGAAAATAGAATTCTAGCATTCCACAAAACAAATAATAAATAAATAAAGTAAGCACTTGTTGCTTTCTCCCAGGCCTATGTGGGATTTAAAAAAAAATACACACATGGCAGGAGAGACTAGGTTTTCTAATTAGTTTCCATCTGAGTGGCAGTGTGTCTTCCACCTGTAAAGCAGTTCTGCAGTATATATTCCTAGTATTCACCTATTCATTCTGCAACCATCTTGAGTATCTGTCATACTCCAGTAATACATGTTAAGAGCTGTTTATTGATTACTTTTGCTTAGGCCCCATCTCACATGCCTGATGATACAACAAAGTTAGAGAAGAGCATTTTCTAATAGTGCAGGGAATTGTGTGCTGCCCAGGCAAGTGACCTGGGAGCAATATCCCTAGTCTTTTGTTTGCTTGTTTTTGCTTGTTTATTTGTTTAGGGAGCAGTGTCTCCTCTATCCCAAGCTGGCCATCAACTGAACTTGAGCAGAGGATGACCATGAACTTGTGATTCTCCTACTTTAACCTGTGTTGGATGGCACAGACCAGTACTCTCGGTTCATGTGGTACTGGGACTCAAATCCAGGCTTTGGGCACAGTACATAAGCACTCTGCTCTTTGAACTGTATCCCCAGCTCTTTGGCCCTTGGTGTCTTTCTTAAGTCAAAGTCTCTTTAGGTTCCTCAGATTGTCCTTGAATGTACTGTTGAGCTCAGACAACTCTCCAACTCACCGACTTCCTGCCCTAACCTTCAGAGTGCCAGTTTTATGCAACCCTAAATTTTCTTTTAATTACTATGAATCAGTTTTAAAAAGTGCTTCCATTCAGACTAGAAAACATTTGTTTTTGTGCGCACGGGGACCTGGGATTTTTTGAAAGAACAGTACAGCCATCAGTTGCTGCCACCAAGGAGACAAGCATACTCCTCCACCGTGCCTTCCCACAGGCTGGCCCTGGAGGCCTCTCCTTTTTATGTCTGCTACTTACACGGAGGCTGAGCTTGAATTATCCAACTGCAGTTCTGATTGGACGGGTATGCCTCAGGGAACAATGGGGAGGAAACAGTATCCGAAGAGTCGGTGAAGATGTGCCCTCCGCACACTGGGGAGCACAACATACAAGGGTCATTTGCGTTTGATTTTCACCCACTATCCAAAACAATTATTAGAGAAATGAAAATGAAAATAATTTCTCCTTATTTCCGCAGTGCACGCTAAGGAGCTGCACATAAAACATCAGAAAACATGAACATACTTTACATTTATAATGATATTTTTGGCATAGAACAACAGATTCAATGGCTATGAACTGTCTGAATCGTTCAAACATACTCTGGTCTTGATTCATTTACTCTGTCCACTCATGACTTACAAGGAGATACTCTGTTTATAAATGACCTCTTCTTTTCTAGAAAATGCTCCGTCTGTACGAAGGATGCTCAGAGCTCTGTGAGTTGAAGAGAGGGACTCTGCTGTGGAGTCGTGTCCACCGTCTCCGAAGGAGGCACTGGAGGGATAGGAGGCCTAGTGCAGGGAGCGCAGCCTGAGCACAGACACAGGGCAGGGTGAGGCCCATTTACAGACCGCCCTGGAGAGAGCTAAGGCTGGGTCTAGGGCTGTAGTTAACAGGCAGAGCTTGGACTTCATCCTCCACACCACATGGAGAGAGACGTGGGACTCTTCTGTGGCATGATTAGCTCCAGTGACATGGGAGGAAGGTGGATCAAGGGTGCGTGTGTTTGAGGGAGCTGTTAAAACAGTCCAATAAGAAAAACATGGAGAGTTTACTCTGAACATATAAGGGAATGTTAAATGTTAAAAAAAAGTATTAAGAGCTGCTTTTACTTGGAAATCATTGAGATATATACATATCTCTATATATGTAGTGCTTGCTATATATCACAAGACTACAATGGATCATTGGTAGACTTCGAGGCAGAAACACAGACACGGTCCCCATCCAGGGCTGTTTGCTACATTATACCAGCAAGTCTACTTACATGGATATTAACATGGGTAATGACTATACAGGTTAAACTTATTTGAGGTGGGGAAGCCAGGTAGCTCAGTACATAAAGGCACTTGTCACCAAACCCAATGACCAAGTTCCATCCCCAAGACCCACATCATGGAAGGAGAGAACCAACTCCTAAAAGTTATCTTCTGACCTTTACATGCCCATCATGGTATGCACACATACATACACATAAATAAAGAAAATAAATTAATTAATGTAACAGAAAATTCTTAATTAAAAGAAAAGCTTAGTTGAAGTGAATGATCTAAGTTATCTGAAAAAAAAAACATGAGAACACACATGCCAACTAACAATCCTCTAGCTCTGGCTGGAGTAACATAAGAACAAAAACAATGGAAAACAACAGGTATCAGATCATCAAGCATTATTCTAAAAAGACTGAAAATGCACAGTGTTTAAAAGATACACAGATCCTGCGAAGTCACATAAGGTAGATGAAGATAAAGTCAAAGTATGACCAGTTAGAATAATTGTAAGTCATCATTCCTTCTTATTTAAATAAACATGTGCATGTTACATTGGTATAATGTCTGAGCTGTTGTTACAGTAATAAGAAGAGCTCAAGAGCCCCACAGAGCACTTGCCTTGCCTGAATTCAGCTCGGAAGCCCCTGCTCTGTCTGGAAGACCCAGTCTGGAATCTCAGGAAGAGGCTGTTTCCTGAAGAGGTGATGGAGTCCGGTGGGCGCTGTCTCCCGCACACGCTGGCGATGCGGGGGTTTGCGTAGCTTGAGCCATCGTATGTCTACAGAAAAAAGAAGACAGAAAAGGCTAAGAACTGCAGGTTTTTATCCATAAGGCCCATATTCTGAGAACTGTCTGCACATCAACGAGGCAGCAGAACACTACGTGCTTGCTGTCTCTAGAGCAACTGACTTTGTGTCAATGTCTTGTCGTAGAGTTCCGCGGGCACCTCTGAGTATTTGGTAATTTCTAGAAACACAACAAAATATTCATTGTAAGTTTTTTCTGCTAAAGTCATTATTACATCCGTGAGTGCTGAATTCACATACCCTCCTTTCTCCCATCACCTTCAGTACAAGTGCAGGAATGAACATTAGAGTAAACAACTGAGGGGCCAGAGAGATGGCTCAGCAGTTAAGAGCACTGGCTGCTCTTGCAGAAGACCAGGGTTGGATTCCCAGCACCCACATGATGGCTAATAACCGTCCATAACTCCATTTCCAGTGGATCCAACATCTGATCTCTGTGGGCACTGCATGACATGGGTGCACTTACATACATGCAGGCAATACACTCATACACACATAAAATAATAAATAAAATATTTTTAAAAAAGAGTAAACAGTTGAGAAAAAATGAGTAACAATTTTTTTGTTAAAAACTCAACTTTTTGCTCCTCAGAGGATCATGAATAAACAAGAGCAAGGCCAGGAATCTTCCAATAATGTGAGTGGTGTGAGCCTGGCGGAGGAAATTATCTTATTAAAAAAGCATGCACTGGCTTCTGTCCCTGCCAAGTTCTACTCAAGCTCCTTCTTTTGTGGCAGTGGAGTGAAGTGAATATAATATATGTCCCAGAATTTCTGTGTCACTTTGTGAAACCGAAGCTTACTCAGTTGTGTGGAACTCCGTAGCTAGCATTTGTTTCTGAAAACTTTTATGTGTAGGCTGAGGATGAAAGAATCTCTTGTCCCTGGATGGCAATACTTGTTACCACTGAGCATTTACTTTGTCAGAAACTGGATTTTTCCTGTTTTTAAGAAGTGGACAACAAATTCACAGAGAGCCTAAATAATGTCTAAGTCCCACAATTCCTAAGACAGCAAAAGTCACATCGAACCAACACCTAGACTTCAAGGTATAGAATCAAGAACTCTTTCATGTTGTTTGAGAGATATTGGTTGAGCGGGATGCATGCATTGCTAAGGGAGAGGGAGAGCATGCCCTAAATGGTAGCAATCACTCCAAAGCCAATTGCCATCTATGCTTTTAAAGAAAATCTTGAGACGCAAATAGGATATTCAGGGATCTAAAGTAAGCAAGGTGTTCACAAGTGACTTCAAAATCCAGTGAACCCGCATGAGGTGGCACACACCTGTCCCAGCACTCAAGAGACAGAGGCAGGCAGATCTCTGTGAAATTGAGGCCAGGCTGGTTTACATAGTGCGTTCCAGGCCAGCTGGGGCTACAGGGAGACTCTGTCTCAAGAACATCTCCCCCAAATCCAGTGATAATTATAATCAGTTCTATCACATAAGCACGATTGGGAGTCAGAGATTCTGAGTCTGATTTATATAAGCCCCATGAATCAAGTGGCAATAGGATTTTAATTCTCAAAAAAGGGGGCGAGGCATCTTGAGTCACCAAAATACAACACGTACAGTTCTCAGCGCTTCCTTCTTTCTTTTCCTCTTATTTAATGTTCACATTTTCATTCCGAATATCCCATACTTAAAATTTAAATACTGATTCTTATTCAAAATTGACTGAAATTAAGTTGGATTATCCTAGCCAGTTCAAAGTATAATCTCTACTTTAATCAGTTTTTGACCAGTCATTTCTTTGCTCTACAAAGAATAATTGTCAAGTTGACAACTCAAGCTATCCACCCCACGAACTCTGTCCAATCTTATCTCTCCCTGACTTCAGTTCAGACTCCTTTTTCTAAGCCTTTGTTTTTGCTCTGCTGCGTAATTGCAAGGCTAATGAGGGGAAGAGGACATGAGGTAAAAAAGGTAACTTAGAAAGTCCAGGCTAGAAACTTGCCTGAAAGAGCAATTAGAATAAACCTCCGAGAATTTGGGGGTTCTCTTAAAGGAACCCATATAGGTTTATGGGTTTATGAGTCCCTTCCACTGAGGTCCCTGAAAATATGGGACTTTTGTTGAAACTTATCAGACTGGGACATTGCTACACAGGTGCAAATATCCTTGAATTGAAGTTATACAGCAATGGCATGCCAGCTGTGTGTGTGTGTGTGTGTGTGTGTGTGTTGTAATTTTATAAGCACAACCACAAATACCTCAACTTAGTCTGTACACCATGTGAGTTTTAAAAATAAACTATTACCTTATCCACCATGACTTATCCACAACCACACAGGTGGTCAGCAGTGCTGTCTCTCCAATTCCCATACCATCTCAGTCCTTTGTAAATGCTTGCCATAGCTGACTTACTGTCATGTGTTTGTAATCACAGAATTTGGAGATCATAAGTTCAAGCCTACTCTGGACTACATGGTAAAATGGTAGATAAATAAATAATTAAAAAGTACATTTAATTATAATTTTGTGAAATTTCTAAGCTTTAGACTATCAACAAAGCAATACTTTAAAACTGCATTTGAAATTATCAATTCTCCTATTTGAGAGTACTTGTAACACTTGTAATAGTAAGTCAATATTCTCACATTTAAAATTTTAATTTGCAATGTTACAAGGAAACACTGCAAGGAAAAAATACAAACCTTATCCCTACTTATTTAAAATTCAGCAGTTGTGAAAACTACCAATACACACAGTCCCCTACTTAGCTAACAAACTGTATTACCACTGAGTACATGCAAAATGTATTTGCATAACCTGTATAATTCTTACTTAAGTCTACTGTCAAGACTAGGTCTGGTAATTTATTTTGTTCAATCTATTACTTAAGTTGCAAATACCAGAGCAGTACACATACAGACAGAACTTTCAACTTATTCATTTCCGTTGATATTAATGTAATAAAATTTTGAAGCTGGACCTACAAAAGAAAAAACAGCCACCATCTTTGTGGGTTCCAACTAGTAGCTCTCAAAAATTCAAAGCAGGTCTGGCTAAGTTAGTCCATTTAAAAAAGATTCAGAGTTTTGTAAACTTTTCAAGATTCTAACATATACATTTAATAAGCTCAAATGTACTTTATCATATAAAAATAAAAAACAGAAAGAAAAGGTATAGAACCTGGCACATAACAGACACAAAATATGCTGTTTTTATAAATGACTAACATGACAGTTTATGGTTTCTAAGAATACAGCTGGGCTGAGAAAAACTGAGTTAAAAAAAGATGCCTCTCCCTCATGGGTGGACAACACCAGAGCGCAGTCTGGACCGTGGCCGCCATCAGGCTCCCTGTCTAACCTCTGGGTCCATGGAGGGAGTGCAGTCGCAGGTGCAGTCGCGTGGCACAGAGAACCCCAGGCACTCAACTCCCCAGGGGTGTCAGTGGCACTGTGAGGGAAGGTGGCGGCAGCAAGTGAGCCAAGGGCTTTGGGCTCATTCCAAGGCCCACTGCATCTTGAACACATGGCATGCCGCCATGATATCAGGCCTCTTCATGCCCTGAGCTCTAGCCACGAGCCAGAACTCAGCCAAATACTTATTATATATATATATATGACGTTTCTATATCTTGAGAAGATTGGGGTAAATGCCAGCCATTCCAAGATCCTCCCTTATCACACATCAGGTGACACAAGGAAGAAAACCATTTAAGTGAGAGACTAAGCATCCCCTCTAGATGTCATTTACAGGTCTGGAGGTGTCTTATGTTCAGAGTCATCAGGATAGTAAGTTGAGAAAGTAAAGGAGTCATGAATGAGAATCCTTTACTTTCCCACACATAGCCTCGCAACATGAGTATTAGTTGTGCCTATTGTTGAGAAGTTGGTAGCAGAATTTCTCTTGGAGCGGAAGGTGGACTTAGCACAGCACCTTTATATGCTGTGAACAGGAGCACATAGCGGAAGTGCTGCTTCATACCTGGGGGCAAGTTGCTTCCCCTTTGTGCTTCCTAATCACTGCTCAGCTTTCTCCTCTGTAAAACGGAAGTGATATGAGTCTCTATCACACGGAGTAAAAAGAGATAAAGAATTGGGAGAGTTCCTAGGCCATAGCAAGTGTGTAACAGCTAGATCTCAGCCTCAGCTTTTAAAGTGAGAGGGGAGCTGAAAAGATGGTCCAGCAATCAAGACACTTGCCATTTTAGCAGAAGACCCAGGTTTAGTTTCCAGTACCCACATGGGGTGGCTCACAACTGCCTATAACTCCATCTAGGGGAACTGGCACTCTCTTATGGCCTCTGCAGTCTCAGATATCTATGTGGTGCATGTACATACGTACAGGCACATATATACATACATATAAAATGGAAAGAAATAAATCTTTAAAGTGAAGTGGGGAGCTAAGTCGCTGTGTAAGGAAGAAGTTAGGAAACTATGGAAATGAAAAAAGAAGTCCAAGAGACTGTTCAGCCGTATTTAGGGCAGAGGAGCCTGTGTGGAAGACACAGCTGATGAAAACCTTTCAGCAAGAGATGGGGGTGAGGGTGAGAAAGGTAGACAACTTCTGACATGGTTCCCAGTGACAAATAACTCCTATTATCTGTGCCCTTGTGAGTATGAGACAGAGCTATCAATCTATAGAATGTTGTGAAAGTGATTATTGTGAAAGTCACTTCTATTGTGAATTAGAAAAGATGGTATCGTCCATCTTGCTCGCACCTTCTCTCTTGCCTTTGTTTGCTCTGATGGGAGCAGCCTCCACAGCAGAGTCCAAGGAGGCCACTATCCAATAGAAACTGAATCTCTCCAACTCCACATGATCGGACTCTGAAAGATCCAGGTAAGCCATTGTAGATTTCTGATTCATGGAAACTCTAAAGATAGCTTTGGTAAGCCGTCGAGAATTGAAGTGATTTGTTACACAGTGATGAACCCAAGCAAAGGTATAAAATGAAAGATGGAATGACGAACAGAGGCTTCCTAAGAACAAGGCAACTGGTACTGTACTTAAAGGTAATGGTAAGCTGCTCCTCACTCACTTTCTGCCGATGCTTGGAATACTTTTCAAATTGTACTACACAAATGTGTCAAGTTTACATTTTGGAGTAGTTTGGAGAAATTAAAGCAGGTAAAAATTTCAAGTTTCTCTTAGAAAGAGGTAAAGAGAAACAAGTAATTCTAAGAGACAAGATACAAACGAACTGAAAATAACAGTGGTCAGAAACGGGAGCTGGATGACTAGGAAACATGAGCCCCTTTGTCCCAACTTCACCACTCCTAAAATACCAGGGAGAGCTGGTGCGCTTCCCACCCCACCTGCCTGCTTTTCCAGCCACACTGAAGCCTACCAAGGTCTGGCATTACCGGCTGCACTCGCTGGTGTGGGGGCTCCTGAGGATGAAGGGAGGTCACACGGGTAGAGTGACGGGGCAGACACTAACTGCATGGACAGAGAGGTAGCGACAGATGTCTTTCCTGTCCTTCAGCCGTCGCCTTCTCTAGGATCTGAGTGAGGAGCCAGGAGGGACTAACAGTGCTTGGAGTGTGAAGCAATCAGGAAAGGCTAACTGCTTTGGGGGAATGCCTGGGCTTTCCTTCTTCACGACGCCCTTTGTTTTAAAATTTCTTCACTTCTTACTGACCTCTTTAGAGAGTAGCACTATTACAAAAATAAGATCCTTTTGTGTAGTTTGGCAACACAAGGTATGCAGCTGAGTCTAGGAAAGTGTCCTGACCTGTTCAAGCCTCTCTAAAAACAACACCTTTACTTCCTAGTTTGGAGACTATCAAATCCACAATGCAGGCACTGGAGGATCTGGTGTCTGCTGGAAACCCGCTCCTCACAGACTGACATCCTCTTACTACGCACTCCATGGAGGGGCAGGGCAGCTCTCTGGGCTCTTTCATAAGATCACTAATCCCATTCACTAGGGTGCTATCTTAAGACTTAACCCCCTCACAAGGCCCTACCTCCTAATGTAATCATTTGGGGGATTCAGATTCTGACCTGAATTTTGGAGAACACAGCACAAGTACAGTGACTCAAAAGTGGAAAGCGCGCTTCTTTTGGATGTGTCTGCTCTTGCCAACCATCTCAGAAGCGTCCTCACTAATCAGAGTAGGCAATTCCTCCCTGCTGCCTCCTGAGGCTTTCATAAAGACAAAATAATACAGTAGGAAGTTTTGTGGGAATTCTGGTTCAGAATATGGGAGTAAGTTGTTCTTTATCATAGATGTTCTCGTGCATACTTTTCGTTTGCTTCTTGGTTTTGGTATTTTGAAACAGGATCTTGCCATGTTGTCTGAATTGGCATCGAACTCTCTATGTAGCGCAAGTTGCTCTTGAACTCTTGATCCTCCTGCTTCAGCCTTCTGAGTGTTAGATTCTGGATCTTGCCTACATCTCTTTTTTCCTGCCTTGAATTGTGTCACATGTCAGTTCAGTGTCCAAACAACTGTCATAGTGTCATGTGCTGTCTCTAAAATGTAAACTAAATACAAAAGGAAAGCTGAGGAGCCCTACACATTTAACTGCCAGGTGCAGATGAGTGGTCACTGGTGGCTGCACTGGAGAACTGAAGAATGTGTGATTAATGTGGATGCATAGCATTTCAGCCAGGAGTCCCTCTCTACTATGGTCAAAACTCCGGAGAGATCAGACGGCTCAGTGGAAGCATCAGCCATCACGTACAGCTCAGAGCTTATGACTGTGGGGCAGACATGGATGACATCATCTTCAGTAACATTTGCATTTCCCCTTCTACAAATAGGGACATTTCCTTTAGACTGTTGGGAGGACAAGGGTGGGAAGTTATTTCTGCTGTACCTTCTATCTTTTTGTTTATATTTTGCTGAGTGAGAGCATGCATCAAGCTAGTGTGGGGTTAAAATGACTACACCAGAGTAAGAAGTCTTTATTTTAATACAAATCAAAATATGCAGCATATTTTATACCCCCAAAGAATAAACATACAAATATGTAACACCTTAATTTCAAAGTTGAGCTTTCTATGGAAAGAAACTGGGAGTGTATGTATGAGTATGTTTTTATTTTCATTTTCAACATCATTACCTTCTGGCTTCTTAATTTACTTGTAAAACTCCTGGAAGGCACCAAAATAATATAATTATAGGGTGGTAAAATTTGTGAGGTGGAGGCCAGTGAGGTGGATCAGAAGTAAAGATGCCTGCCAGCAAGCCAGATTACCTAGAGTAGATGCCCAGAACCCATGTGGTGGATGGAGAGAACTAAGTGGCCCAAATACACATGTGCATACATAGAATTAATAAAACTATAATTTAAATTTTTTAAAACTATTTGGTTAAATTGATATATTGAAGACTGAAAAATGCAATATCTAAAAATCTTTAAATATCTTAAAACAAAACGAGGGCTGTTTAAGAATTGATGACTGTGAGCAAAGAGCAGAGGATTCTGGGTCCAGTTCTCTGTTCCTAAGGCTCCAATTTTAAAAGATCATCAAGGCCAGCATTACCAATATAGCATTACCAGTAATACAGAGGAAGTAATGGGAAAATTAGGAGCTACAGAAATATTAACTCTATGACAGTGATACATACTTCAAATACATTTTTAAAGTTAATTTTTCTTACAGCTTGAAAAACTGAAACTCAGAAAATGTGTGACTTGGCCTCAGTCAAACATTAATAGCAAAGGGCAGTACAAGTCTTACCTTTCAGACATCTATCAGTTACCATTAAACCAAGGACAAGTTTCTCCATCTAGGTAGAACACTGAGAGACCACAGTTCTGTGAGGTTAAGCGAGATGCCATGGTCTCTTAGAAAGACGATCATGGAGCTGTGGAAATAGAATGGAGCCCTCCCTACCACTGGGGTATTTTAGAAAGCCTCCTGTGGATTTCAGTGTGGTTGTCATCTGCCGTCACTCCATTCCACTGAACAGGCACAGTACCCAGCACGGCTAACTGAGCAGGACATCTGCCAAGCAGAGTGGTATCTAGGCTCGTAAATAAAAATTCATATTCCTAAGTGTTCATAAGAGGGCTCTGCTTGTGGATTCAGATAGATTAGTCAAAATGCCTTGCCCTTTTCTGGCCTGATCACAGACTCTTCTCCTACCTTTGCCATGGCTTCTTTGGCCACCTGATCCTTGACCTTTGCAGCTCTTTACTCCCTCCAGAAGCCCATATCTCCTACTTTTAACTGCTTTAAATCTTATCAAGGTGAAAAAATGTGGGAAAGAATAAGAAACTTAGGGATAAAGGGACCAATTCACATTCAGGTTCTGAATCAATTCTGAGAACGGAGATTATAAGAACTACCTTCACGTGTAGTGAAGTACTACATATGGTAGTGGAGTACTAAAGGACTCCCATCTTCAAGTTTGGCTCCTCTGAGACAGGGGGGATATTAAATAATAAGAAGGGGACTCCCTCAGGAAATATTACAACTGTTAGTCATAGCTCTGTAAGGAAGGGAGGAAATGAAGGTGTTGCCCTCTGCAGCTGCTTTTCCTGAGGGAACAGGAATTTCCTCAGCCCATGATATTGTCCAGGTTCACTACTCTGAAGTTGAACACTAAGTTAAATTCATAGCCTCACATCCCAGTTCAGGACATCCTTACCAGAGCTATGGTTCTGTCTTCACATTTTACAGGGGACTAGGAACTCTAATGGTCAGCAGTTTCTGCAAGCAGTAAGTTAGAGTCCTGGAATGTTGATGATAAACAAAGAAATTGAAAGAACTGTTCTTAGTTTCATAAATAAGCAAGCATTTAAAGAGATCTCAGAGAGAAACGGGGAGAGACACAGAGAAAGACAGAGACAGAGAGTATGGGGAGAGAGAGGAGAGGGGAGAAAGAAGAGAAGAGAGGAGAGAAAAACAGAGGAAGGAGGGAGGGAGGGGGTGGAAGAAGAGGAAGGAAGGGAGGAGGGAAGGGTGGAAGAATGACGGAGATTCATTTGTAGAAGAGTAAATATTTAAAGACTGGTTTCCTCTTGTCTTCCTGAAGCTCCAGTTCCTTTATTTCTGTTTCTTTTGGCTCCTTTGAGAAACGATAGTGTTTTAAAAGCAAACGTACCATGGGTGGTGTCACAAAAAATACTAAAAATAATATGGATACTGTGTCAGGTACCTGCCCTGTTTCACCCTGAGTTTTATGAGCAGATAATGTGAACAACAGACCTTGCTGCCTTGGAGCGGGGCTGGGGGATCTGGCTTGTTTCAGTTCTGATGAGACATTTAGCTTCTTTTCTCCTAGATAGGCAACAATAGCATCAGAAAGAAAACAGTGACTAATCCAGTGCAGGCTCTATTGGACCTAGTGTATATTCCATCTCAAGAAGACACTGGATGTGGACTGTGGTCTGCTTGCTTTTATCTGTTTCTGACTCTCACAAGGGAGACATTCCATTGAGCTGAGCAAAGAGGCCGCTGGAAACAGGTCAGTCTCGGAGGCCCTGGGGACCCCTGAGCTGCCTTCCCTCCTGCCTTTCTCACACTGAGCCACAACCAGACTTCTTCCAGCTCAATAAGAACTGCAGATCTACAATGTCTCAGGCTCAGAAGAAAGATTCTAACTAAACAATTAAACTGGCAGTTGGAAGTCACTTTGACACCTAACCTTCAGGAAGGGAGACATAATAGACCCATGTTCTCCTGCTGACCACAGAGTCACCCCTAGCCAGTGGGTCCCATAGCTGCCTTAGCAAGAAGATCTCAAGATTTGTCTTCTGAGAAAGCTAGAGGTGAGTTAACACCAGGCACTGTTAAGCAAGGCAGCAGCAAACACAGGCCTATCACAGAACTTGTTGAAACCTGACTCCTACTCCGGCTTTTAGATTAGATTTGCCTGATACCATTAATATTTTAATAGAAGTTTTTTTTTTTAAATCAGTTTCTCTCCTTTTTCATTATAGAATAGAATTCTAGAACACACACCTTTGCCATGTTCAAAATAGTGAGGTTATATGTCAATAACAGGGTCAGCAGTAAGCTGATTACAGCAGCTCTGCAGGTGTCCTCTGAAAAATTTCACCAGAGCACTGATCTCTGTAGGAGTACAGAAAGCAAAACTCATTCAGCCATTTATTTACCATGTGCGTGCTGGGAATTCATGTGTCAGGTTGCCGCCTTTGGGTACAGACTGCTGCGGGTTATAGGAAAGGGGATAGATGCTGTTTATTACCTCTGTAGTTTTCATTTATTTCCTCTACTGGCTGAAGTTCGTCTTTAGTTCCTGGCACATCTACCTGGAGTTACCTGTGGACTATCCTTGGGACCAGTGGGGATTTGGCTTCCTGTAAGAAGAGCTCTCATTTGTATATCCGGAAGAGGAAGACAAGACTGTCACTCAAATCCTGAAGTACTTATTCTTTAGAGAGTCAGACTTTGACGTGGCGTGGGCATTAGTATCCACTGCCCGCCACCTCCTCCTCCTCTTCTTGCTCTCAAACACAAGTTCAAACTGGATGCTCTTTCCTAGCTTCTCTTTGTGTTTGAATTTCCAGAGCCTCTATTTTATAAATGAGCAAACTAAGATCCCCAGACCCTGAGGAGAGTGAGTGGAAAGGCCTTATCCAGAAAGGAGAGCCTGGACGTCTCTGAGAATAATCCTCACATAGGAGTCAATGAACCAGTAGATCAATCATCAGTGGACTCTGACAGGGACACTATTCTAGTTTTATTTCTGTTATTGTGACTGAAATACCCTGAAAACAAAAAACTGCCAGGAAGGGGTTTATTTTAGCTCACAGTTGCAGATTACAGCCCATCATTGTGGGCAAGTCACCACAGCAGTTGTAGCTTGGAGAGGCTGGTTGTTGGGCCTCATGGGCCCAGACATGTGGCCTGGTGCAACTTTCTGAGCTTCGTTCGAATTTTGCGGCCTGTCTCTGACACTCCACTTCTGCATGGGAGTGATTCAGCAAGGTATAGCAAGAATGGCCTCTACCTGGCTACAGCCTACGTGGTGAAAAATGATTGGTCCTTCACTTCCCACGTTTTTAGCCCAACCCCTCACCTCTACCCTATATAAGACTGTCCTTGATGCAATAAAGCAAAAGCCTGCTTTGACAGTTCTCCTGGCTCGCTGTGGTGTTTTCTCCGGAGTGGAGAGGGTCGTCGACACTCACCATCCTGCTTAGCCCCTGGAGGAGGCCAGCTGGACCGGCTTCTCCACCGCCCTACCTGCTGGCAAACCCGGCAGATTGGTGCCCCGTGTGAGGAACCCGACGTAATAAGCAGCTGCTCGCAGGAAGAACGCTGACGGGCCAATCGGTCTGTGGGTGAGTGTACCCCCACAAATTATGGGGAAGTCTTTCTTTAAGCCCACCTCCCAAAAACCACGAGACAAGTCACCTGGTAGGATTAAAAGGAAAACCTAATGAGGTCCCCATGGCACCTGTGTCTCAGACACCCCAGCAAATACCCAACCCTTCACCTGTCTCAGGGGGGAGTATTTACCCTAGTTTGGATTACCTTATGCACTGTACTGCTGGCTCAAGAAGGTGAGCCGGGCTCCTCGGCTCCCCCACATTATGGTGGGGAGGTGCCCCCCCTCCTCTGGAACCCTGCTAACCTTTTCCCCATCAACGTGGCCCCTGGTTGCAACTGCCCAGTGGCCTCATATCCGTGGGAGGCCCAGGAGCTAAAAGATCTTAGAAAGGCGATAGCAGAAGATGGCACCAATTCCCCCTGGGCAGAGACCGTCCTTGAAGGGCTAGTTCACCAGTCCTGCACTGCCTGCAACTGGAGGGAACTGGCTAAGGCAGTCCTTCCTGGTCCCATGTTTCTAAAATGGTCGGCTTATTATCAGGAGGAGTGTCAAGCTCAGGGCGAGCGAAACCAGAACGCCCAGCCTCCTATTCCTATCACTTACGGTATGCTTACAGGCTTGACAGACCAATTCTCCACAGGCTTACAGCAGGCAGCCATTCCTGCACCATATTCAGATCAGGTGCGTGCCTTAGGCCTAGCTGCCTGGTGAAAGCTAGAGGAGGGACCTACTGAATCCCCTGTCTCAGGGATCACTCAAAAGGCCACTGAGGACCTTCCCTCATTTATTGACTGGGTGAAGAAGAGCCTTAAGAGAAAGTTTCCCATAGGAGAACTTCGTAACAAGCTTGTCCACTTCCTGGTTTGGGATGGCATGACCTCTAACCATAAACTGGCCTGTGCTGGGATGCGAAATCTAGGGATGGAAAGATGGATAGTGGCCTCTAAGGATGTAGGGTCCTTGTCCCACAAAACCTGAGCCATGACATCTGCCCTACAATCGAACAGACAGGAGGAAATGACTACCCTGGTAAATGTCCTCCAACAGGTCTCAGTAGGCAAGGGATGAACATGTTTTGGTTGTGGCAGAGAAGGGCACTTTAAGAGGGAATTCCCCAACCTTCTAAAAAGAGCCCTACCTGTGCCTAGCGATACACCTCCACCCAATGCCCTTGGTGCAAGAGGGAGTTTCACTGGGCCAGAGACTGTAAGTACCAGTCCCCGTTCAGCAAACAGTCTCTCCTTTTAAAATTCCATCTTGTCCCTGGACTCTGCTTCCCCAGTTAAACCCCAATTACACATAAATTAAAGAACCTTTTAACCTCTTCTCTGACAGCCTTTACGTGGTCAACCTTCTCCACATATTTCAGATAAAGACCTCAAGAAAATAGTTAGAACCTGTAAATCTTGCCAGCCCTTTCTCCAAATACCTCCTCTACATTTTCCTCTCAGTTGTTACCTTCTCCCATGCCTGTTGGGCATTGGCATATGCTGGGGAAAAGGCAAAATATGCCATTAGTCACCAATTTCCTCCAAAATTGGAAAATCTCATATGCCACAGGCATCCCATATAATCCCCAAGGTCAGGTAATTGTTAAAAGATATAACCAAACACTTAAATCTCAATTACGAAAACAAAAGGGGGAATCTTTACCCCCACATGATCAGTTCAAAAAGGCATTTCCGCTTTTCAGAAAACATTGGTCCTTACCTGTTACATACAGCTCTGTCAGGATAACATAATTAACAGGAGCCTGGAGAGGACCAGACCCACTCCTCACAGAGGGAAGAGGGTTCAGATGTGTCTTCCCTCAAAATGAATAGAAACCTATTTGGGTGCCTGCAAGAGATTTAAAACACCTGCCTCAACTAGAGGATAATGATAATCACCCTTCCAGGAAGTGTCTCACAACTGAGGACTAGGTCTTGATTTATTAACTGCCGAAAAGGGAGGCATCTGTTTGTTTTCACAGGAAAAGTGCTGTTTGCGTGATCTGGGATGACCTTGAGGAGAAGGCGGCGAGAACTAGAAGATAATTTTTTATGGGCTAGTTTTAGTGATATTTTATCTTTCCTGTTCCCCCTGCTTGACCCCCTCCTTGTTCTCCTTTTTTTCCTGACTGAAGGACCTTGTATTTTTAACAAATTAACACAATTTATTCACCAATGTCTTGAGGCAATGAGACCAGGTCGAGGCAATTCTAGTACTGGAGGCTTGCTACTCAGAGTAATTGGCTATCTTCTAATGAACGGTTCTCCCCTGCCCTCCATCTGGCCAATGACGGGTAAGATCTCAGATGAACTGAGGCGACCTAAGACAGGTCATGGAGTGGATCCATCATAAGCATGCTGCATGACACCCAATGACAGATAAGATCTCTGAGTAGGGGACAACCTAAGATAGGGGTCATGTGTCTCTGCTGTTTATTTTAAAATAGAAGGGGGAGATGTTGGGCCTCATGGGCCCAGACATGTGGCCTGGTGCAATTTTCTGAGCCTTGTTCGAGTTTTGCAGCCTCTCTCTGACACTCCACTTCCGCATGGGAGTGATTTAGCAAGGTATAGCAAGAATGGCCTCTACCTGGCTATAGCCTACGAGGTGAAAAATGATTGGTCCTTCACTTCCCACGTTTTTAGCCCAACCCCTTACCCCTACCCTATATAAGAATGTCCTCAATTTCTTTTTGTTTATTTTTTGGTGTGGAGGTGGCACTAAGGATCTCTAATCTGTTCTCCTCTCCCTAGCATTCTCCGCATTTATCAGCTCTGTGACTGCTGCCTTTCCACTTTAATCATCCAATTATCGAATCTTTATTGATTTTGTGTATTTCACAGAGAACATACCAATCATCTCTATACTCCCTCCCCCCCTGGCACCTTTGCACCACGTCCCCCACCCCCACTGGAATTCATGCATCTGTGTCAAGGCCCATCCTGTCAAGCTGGTGTCTCCAGACATCCCTCAGGGAAAGTTCCTCTATTGGAGTCTAGTCAACCTATCTAGAGTCCCTCCCTTTAAGGCAATCAGCTCTTTCTCACCCAGCAGTGATCAGCTGCCAATAATTCTTAGACTAAGGTTGGGGCTTGCTCCCCATTTCCCCAGTTCTGTGCTAGGTTCTTGTCTGCTTGAGTTTGCATGCATCTTGTGCCTCCTGACAGCATTGCTGTAGGTTCATATGAGCAAGGTCCCAGTAGGCCAAATTACAGTCTATTTCAAAAACAGGATGGCCATTTTCTGTTGGGAGCCATTTGCCTGCCTTGAACTTTGCCCTACTTTAGGGTCAAGCAGGGATCAGTCTTGCTGTTCCCAGAAGTGCTGTAGAAGCAAGGTGTTTTGCTATGCAAATAATTTATCACCCAAGGGAAAGGTTATCTTAGACCCAAGGCTGAAGACCTTGAAGATCCTTGTAGGAAGATCTGAGTGGCTTAAATTGTTTTGCCTGTGTCAACATTGTTTTTGTTTTAAACTTTCAACCTGTTGTTTTGATCCTCATTTCACAGAGTATAAATCAGTGACAATAAAGTCGAGGCTGCTTCGGTATTGACTAACAGCCCTCCTGATTCTATTCTCTCTCTTTATTTCTTAATCCTCACTCCCCCTTCAGGTACGGTTCAATTTCAGCTGGCTGGCTCTGGCAGTTTTCATCTAAGCACAGTTTACCTTGGTATTGGATAGAACATGAGCTCTATTAAAAGTTCCATGAATATAACCATTATCTGACAGCTAGTTCTTTTTCTCCTCACTAATGACTATGTTTAAGCAACAGAACTGAGAACTAGCTTCGATGTCTCTAAATTGAATGCTCGGCTTTGTGTGGACTTAAGTCACTGAGATTGTTATGTAAGATATTGGACTGTAGGGTGTACTTCACATCCAGGATCCATCTGGCTATAAAGATACATAACTGGGGCTTCAGTGCTGACCTTCACAAATCCCTGGATAACTAATTATACCTTGGAGCGAAGTTTTCAGCCTCGCCAGGGCACTGCCCTGCCTAGGTCCAAACCCTCGCAGTCTTCCTGTCCTCATAATTGAGTGTATTTGGGGAATGCACATAGCAGATCTCTACCCTAATTTACCTGCATAGTTTTTTTGTGCTTACTTATCTTGTAAATGTTATCTATATATTGCCTAAGTAAAGATGGCTTAGCTTATACATATTTTATGCCATTCACATCATAAATGTATAAATCAGAAAAAAATTAGGCCATATGTTCCTTATTCTGAAAATGTACCATTTATAGGGCCTATCTGAGTCTTTGCACTAGTTAATTTTGTATTACAGTGACAGAAAACCTGATAGAAACAACTTAAAGGAGAAAAGGTTTAATGGATGATGTTCTCACAGTGAATTCAGTCACAGCAAGGGAGATGGTGGTGGCAGAGACTCCAACTCTCCGGTGGAGAACATGTAGTACAGATAAGTCACAGAGCACAAACCAGAAAGCAAAGAACAAAGCTCAGAACCTGCGCGGAATACACCTTCAAATATCTGCTCCTAGTGGACCACTGCTGTCAGTCAGCCCCCAACACATAAAGGCTCCACACCTCCTGGCTCCCATCCCCCATCCCACCACAGGCTGGGGACCATGTGCTCAAACTACGAGCCCCTGGGGAGAGCATTTCCGATTCCAGTCACAACAGCAAAGTCTCTGCCTTCCTCCCAGTCACTCCATCTGCAGCTCACATTCACTGCTCTTTCCCACCAGCACCCCACCCTTGTGTATTAAGACTTTAAAAATCTATGACTTTAAAAAATAACTTTCCATTGATTTCTTCTTGCTCATAGGTTACTGCCTTTTATCCCTCTGTGCCCTTTATGTCTAGAATTCTGGGGGGAAGCTGAGGAAGTTCTGTACTTTCTATCCCACTGTGATCAAGTCTTCAATCATTACCCATTACCCATATCAACTTTCTCCTTACTAAGTTATTAAACCTGGTGGCTGGCTTTGTTTCTCTCCTTATCCTAGTGAGCCTCTGCTGGGGGCGACATCTTTGGTCACCTGGTCTTCTTCACTCTAGGTCTCTGTGTGACCACTCTTTCAGGTTCTCCTCCTGTCTCCCTGATACTTTCCCTCAGCTTCAAGTCCTCGGAGCTTTCCTTTGTTCCTTGAGTGGCAGAATGACCCCTAAGAATCTACATGGTTCTTTTCGCTTTATAAAATCCTCCTGTAAGTGACCCCATTTACTCCCAGGACTTTAACCACTACCCAAGTAGAAATAAATTATCCTAAAAATATAGATCCAACTAAAACCTATCTTGAGTACTTCAAGTTCTATAAAGAATGTAGGGCAAATCTTTAAATGCGAAAGTTTCCTATCAAACCTGTTATAGAATAACCCTTTATTCAGCTAATTGCATGGTCATTCACCTGGTCTTCAGACACATATGTATCTGTTTATTTACCATCCAGCCAGCCTCCACCTTGTGATTAGCCTCTGTTTTGTACCCTACAACCATAACAGGCCTGCCTTTTTTCCACTCCTAAGACCACAGCCCAGCGTAAGGTTTTCAGACTTCTGACCTTAATACTTCTCATGGACTCCCAACAGCTTTTAGCTTACCTTTCTCTTTCTGCCAACCTGTTCCTCACAGTGCTATGTAAAACACGATTTTGAGTAAGATAGTCCTCTGCTATACAGAAAATGTTCCTGAACTTTACATTACCTATAGGATCATTTCAAAACTGTCCTCATGGACACAAGACTTTGTGGACTTAGAAGTCTTGTGCTGTTCTCAGTCTCCATGCTTCTAATACCTGTCTACATTCCAGGCACATTTACCTTTCTTATTCCTGAAAGTCTGTGTGCTGTTTTTTCATGTGTCCTCTGCACATCCTGTCCCCCATCACTGTCCCCAGGATTACTAATGATTGAGTCTCTGTTCTTAAATGTCACCTCCTGTGTGAAAGCTATCCTGGCTTCCAAGACCAAATGAATCATTTCTGCTGTTTTCCCATGATCATTATGGCAATGTACCGAGTCCTAAGTACACTAAGTGCTTCATGGAATATCATTAGAAAAATTCATAAACATGTTCTTCTGCTGCCTGGGAGTTTGAGAGCCAGAGTCAATATGAGGAGGACCCCCTTGCTCTTAGCCCAGTGTTTCTCCCAGTTTTCCACACTGTCCTTCCCACCCTGCCCCAGCTCACTGAGCATGCCTCTCTGAAATCACTCATCTTACCAGTAATGGAATTGTGATAAAGACTGCAATTATAAAGCTTCTCTGTGATAGCAAGCAAGTCACCACTTCCTCCGGTAGCATGTGTGGCACAGACCCTCCTATTACCTTGTTCCAGTTAAGGAGACTAAAACCAAAAGGTGAACTTTCTTTGGAGCAGCACAGCTATGAATGGCCCAGTCTGGTCACCCCAGCACAGAGATAGATCTCGGAACCATGCACCGTGGTGACTCATGCTGTGGGTGTAGCTCACTTTCTATATTAGTAACTTCCTAAGTGCTCAAGAGCATCTGATTTGCAGGGCCCCTTCTGCTCACCGTGCGGCCCATTCCAACCACTTCATACTGATTGCTTGTTTGTGTTTTGTGGCATGTCTTCCAGGTTGAATACTTCTTTGTATCTGACCACCAGCTCGTTTCCCATGTCCATGCCTCTGACAAGATCAGCAGTAAGGGTTCACTTTCTCTTGCCCATGCTCTCACACTGATTTGTTAAGCCAAGCCCTGAGGTGCAGTGGGATATGTCAGTGGCTAACAGAAAATTTTATCTGTCTGTTTGTACCCAAGGTACATGGAAAATCATTTCATGAGCATAGGAAGGAAAAAACCATCCAAACTGGGTGTGCCTTCAACCTAGGTTCTGACTTGGTTTCATACTGTGTGTTGAGTTCTAGGGATCACGGACTTTACTGGAACCTCTGCCAGTCTGACTGAACCATAGGGGAGGAGGCGAGTGGAGAAGTAGCCCCATCCACGAGCACACAGTATGCTTCTGGGAACTCAGACTCCCTTTAAAGACCTTCTTTTAGTCAGTGTTTATTTCTGTTTTATTAAAGGAATTTTAGAAGCCTTTAGGTTTTCTTTCTTTAGTCTGGACAGGTAATTCCATCATCTTTCTTTGCTTCTGATTATTGCTGCTGAAAAGTCAAGCAGTTAGTCTGCCGCACCCCTAAGGCAACGGTTCTCTGCCCACTCACTGCCCTACCTGACTTGAGCATTTGTTATTCATACTTTTTTTTCTTAGATAAATATGAATTTGAGGAATTGATATAAGATTAATTTTTCCTCAGTTTTAGGAAAGTCTTGGTCATTGGCTCTCTAAATATTGCTTCTGCGATATTCACCTCTTTTTTTCTTCTTGGATTCCTTTTTTAACAGTTTTTATTTACTTATTTTTATTTCTATTTTATGTGTATGAGTGTTTGCTTGTATGTATGTAAGTGCACCCATGTTGAGCGCTGCCCATAGAGGCCAGAAAAGGTTAGTGGATCCCCTGGAACTAGAGTTCTGATTGTTAGCTCCCACGTGGGTGTGGGCATTTTAACTAAATGGATTTTATTTCTCTTGCACCCTCTGATGTGAATCCCTTTCCTGTATTTCGGTCTCTGCTGCCAGGCTTCTCTTCACGTAGTCTTCTCACCTTTCTGCTTAGTATTTCTCTCTTTGTCTTAATCACATCTTCCCAACTACCTTTGATCTGTGCTCTTCATTTTAGGCATTGAATTTTTTGACTCTAAACATTTCAGTTCATTCTTTTCCATGTTTGTGATATGACGTTTTTATAGTTTGCAATTCTTTCCTGAAAGATTTTACTTTGACTTTTATCTCTCAGATCTTGGTACTCATGTGTCTACGACTGTAATATGGGGCATGTCAGTGACTTTGCTCCCACTGTCTGTTACTCATGCTGTGTTTTATTATGAAATACTGGCTCCTCATTAATATGAACATCTTTGATAGTCTTCTTGCCATTACATAGGAAGAAGTATTGGAAGTTTAGGGTGATTTTCTCTCCCTTTGAAGAAGACTAAATTGCTTCTTCCATCCATAGTTAAACACATGAGCAATAAGAATCCTCTCCCGTGACTTGAGCTTAGTGGGGACCACTCAGGTGACTGGAAACTGGGAGACGGTCTCCGTGGAGGCCGCTGTACCTTCATTTTTCCCAAGACGTGTGGTTTCCAGGACCTGCATCCTAATCAGGCTCTTGGCTCCACAGCTCCTCTTTGCTGCAGAACCCCCGGAAGCATTGCTAGCTCTTTCTGGATAAACAAAAGCCCTGTAGGCAAAAATTGCTCCAAATAGTGTGTTCACTGTTCTCTTACATATTCACTGAGGCATTTCACGCCACTTTGTGAGTTCTTTGCTGCATTTAGAAAGATGTTTTTAGATGTTTTCAAATGTCATCCAACTTTTTAATTATCTTTTTGAGGAGTGTTGGTCCAAATTAGCATTAGAGAGAGTCTTACACCTTAAGTTTGTATGATCTCTTGCCAATTTGGACTCTGAAGGCTTGTTTGGAAGGTGAGGAGGTAATCATGTTAAATAAACTTTTGATAATGATCCAATCTCATAACATAACACTTAAAATGAACACCATTAAATCTGAATATTTTGAAAGATGAAAAAACTTTTGAATTGTTTTCAGTAAAATTCAAAAGAAACTAGGCATCTGGAGTTTGTGTGAGGAACTGACAGGAAGCTAAAATAGAGAGATCCACTAACCAAGAAAGTCTGGTTCATATTAGAATGAAATGTCTATAAATACAAATGAAACATGGAAAACATTTTGTTAGAAAATCAGTAACCAAACTTTTTAGAGTGAAAAGAAAAAGAAACCTTTGCTCTCTCTTACATTAACCACAAAGCATTAGTTTTGAAACTAAGGGTGCTGAAGCTGCTCCCAGCAGCAGAAACTGTCTTCAAACCCACCAGCAGCTCCCCCGCCCCCGCACGCCATCACCCAGCCTGCTTTACCTTAGCAAAATATTTTGTTCAAGTAGCAAAGTGAAATATTCGCATTTCAAAGAAAGCTAAATCTTTTGAGAAACCAGAAGCTTAATAACAATTGATCAATTGATCTAAACTCATTATGGGAAATCTACTGCACTTTCTTGATCTGTTTTGCAGGGATGTATAGATATAGAAGATGGCTTTGGCAGAAATTTTACCATCCTGAACGAATTCTATCTATCTATCTATCTATCTATCTATCTATCTATCTATCTATCATCTATCTATCTGAACAGTTAACACAGTTCGTTCTTTCTTCTCTAGGTCATGGACTCAGATAGGGCTATGTAAGCTATTTTGGATATGTAGTAAAAAGCACAATGAAGCAGATAATGTTAGGACAGAAATGGAGCTGGAAAACATCTCTTGATACCATCTCTCTCCTGATTTGATTTTAGACTAAAAAAAAAAATCAATGTCCTTATGTTTTATTTTGATAAGAGATGGTTCTATAACATGACATTGAAAATACTCATATGTAGTATACATTCTCAAAATGTGCTCATATTGCAATGCATTGATCCATATTTGGGTAGCAACAGTGTTTTAAATTCATGTCACTTACCATAAAGCAAGTGTCTGAAGTTTCAAGGTCAAAGTCAGTGATGTTCAAGAGGACTCTGTGATGTCTTTCAACTTTAATGATCCAAGAGCAGTCAGTGTTAGCTCTGTAATTACTGGGGTAATTTGGAGAATGAATCTCTCCTCTTGGAGCCTGGAAAATCCCACCACAACCTGCAAGTAGGAAACCCAGTTCAACAGTGAGAGGATTCCCCGATAAATAAAACTGAACAACAATCTGGTCCTGTTGTGTAGACCATCAGCATCCTACTTTGCCTAAGTGTTTTGTTTGTTCTATGCTAAAAGCACCAAGAAAAAAGAGGTATAGATGGTGCTGAGACAATGCTCTAAATACTATAAATCTTGATGCCCAAAGCTAATTAAAATAATAGTGAGAGCTGGGGATATGGCTCCGTTGACAGAGTTCTTGCCTGGCATGGTAAGGCCCTGGATTCAAACCCCAGTATCACATAAACTGCATAGTCACGCATGCTTATAATCCCAGGATTCCAGAGGTAGAGGAGGAAGATCAGGAGTTCAAAGTTATCCTTGACTACACAGAGAGTTTGAGGTCAGCCTGGGCTATATGAAACTCTGTCTCAAAATAATAATATTACCAATGAAAAGTAGAAATGAAGTCATGTTTTCACAAGGTGTAAAGTGCCTCTTCTTAGCTCACTAAACCATGTGCTGGAGAATAATCATCTCCTTTGAAATGTGATAATTTAGTAGTATGTGATTTACTTAATTAATATATTTTACTTATTTGTATTTTAGCGTATGTGGGTATTGCTTGTGTGTAAGTGCATCCATGTCCTGCAATGCTCAGAGGGTGTTGGAACCCCTGGAACTGGAGTTAGGCTGGTTGGTAGCCATCATGTGCATGCTGGGAATCGAACCTGGGTTCTCTGCATGAGCAGCCAGTGCTCTTAACCACTGAGTCAGCTCTCCAGCCCCAGTACTACATGGTTTCATAACGACTGTCTTTAAAGTTTATACTGTCCTAGACATCACACGGGTACTCGGGCTGGGTTTAATTCCTCTGCTGTTGTCCGTACTGTTAGTGAGATGTCCATCACTATGTCCTGTCCGTCATTCCTGGGACTTCATACAAACAAATAAGAGAAAACTCAGCCCTTTTTACTAGTGATGGATAACCCTTTGGGGCCAATCTGAATATTATGCACATAAATTCATACGTAATTCACTCTAAAGGAGATCTAATATAGCAGCACATTGCCTTAGTGTTGAGGAAGTCGGACCAAGGTGGCCTAGGGTCACATCTCTGCACTGGCCTGTCTTGCCATGGGACTTTGGGCAGGTCACTGATTTCTCTGAGCTTCCCCTCTCTAGCTTGAAAGATGAGATATGAAATAGATTCTCTCATAGTATAAGGTTATAAAGATTAAATGAGATAAACTTCATTAACTAGAAAAGCACCTGACACAAAAACATTCCACAAATGCCACTAGTGTGAGCAGTTATGGAGGTAAATGTCTATTAAAATATTTTGTGCCATAATGTATAATTTTAAATGCCTGCAACAAGTAACTTACTTTGATGCTTTAAGATCTTGGGCAGAAAATCACTATTACAACACACAAATTTTCCTTGGTATGACAAATCCAATGCTGACCTTTTCACATTTGCTGAAAACACAGAGGTCTACAGTATGGCATGAGATAAGAGAAGACTGACACTCAGATTAGACCTGGGGAGCAAGTACAGTACCATGCTTATCAAAGAGCCTCTCTAATCACCCGATTCTGCTCTCCGCATGAACTGGCAGATTGTATCCCTGTCACACATGTGGTTACTCTTGGAAAGTTAAACCCTACCATGTTTTTCAAGGAAGAAGTTCTAACTATTTGGAAGTTACAGAATCATCAGACTTAAGTAATTTAAGGAGACCTCCATTTACCTACTTACCTCCGGGAACTGCTCTCCATGAAGCGTTGAAACCTCTCCCATTTATGGAGTTATCAGTCTTGAATCGGATTGCTAGCTCATTTCCAGTGCTGGAGATGTGCATAGGGTTCACAGATGATGTCTGGTAACACAACTGAGCTAGTCTTGGAGAGTGGAAATCAGAACCGCCATAGATCTAACAAAAGGTGCAGAAAGGGGACTTGAGTTAAAAGCTAAGTTTTTTTTAAAAAGTATATTTAAGCAATTTCGGCACCTCCCTGGGCTCCTTTTTGTAACAACTCTTGGAATCTATCATGAGTAGAGACTGGACTGACAGTCTCCCTAGGTGGGGATGACTATAAACTGGAACTGAGTTTTTAAAGGCACTCCTGCCTCAGGGACACACAAGTTCAATCATGCACTAAAAACCTGTTTGCATCACCAGACAGAATAGTGGACATTTGGGCCAAGTAGATTATTCCAGAATCTTCCCTAACCCTTGAGTTCTTCTTTTTCATCTTTGGGATTTCTTGTTCTCTCTGACAAGGTCATTGAAGGCAATACTGTGTAAGGACTGATTTCTGAATCTTATAGGCCTTAGCAGAAAGCTATTCTGTTTATGAAAGTTGAATTCACCAAGGGCCAGTGATTTTCTAGTTACATTTTTAGGAATTTCCATCTATCCTGCAAACTGGGTATTTTATAAGATTAGGCACCAGTTACAACAGAGAGGAGTAACAGAACCTGTGGAAGTGTGCTCTGGAGACAGCGAGATTGGCTAAGTAGCCTTCCATGCTCCGAGGAAGCAGCCCAAGGTCTTCTGCCTTCTGCTCACTTGAGAATCCTTTAAACCCCTTGCACTTGGCTTCAGATTCCTAGGCTCCTCCAAATTTGCATAACTCTGTCTGACTTGGATTCATCAACTCAGTGGCATGTTCCTCAGGAGCAGGCTTCCTTCCCTTGGCCTCAACTCCAGAAGAGCTCACATGCTGGTTCCACTCTCCTCTGACCCCTTCTTCTCTAATGTGTGCATAGAGTTGGAGGTGAGGGGAAGATCAGACTCAGACAATAGAGACACCCCCACTCCCATCTTTAAGGTCTTTTCAAATTTGAGTTGTAGAAGTAAGGTTACTTTGGGTGACAGTTTTCAAGTATATTGATATCTGGGCCTTCACAATCTCTGAGTCTACACCCAGGGCCAAAGCCAGGAAGGCCTCTCAGGCAGCTTGTGCACAGCCTCCTTCCCACTGCAGATAGGCCCACTCCTCCTAGGTGGCCCACAGGTCTCCCAGGGCCCTTGCTCACCCTTAGGCACCCAGCTGACTGATAGGGAATTCACTCAAGAGTTGGGGGGGGGGGGCAAGAGAGAGCCAGAGCCAGAACCAGAGCCAGAGAGAGAACAAGAAACCTACTTTAGAGGGGGAGTACACGATTTGAATCTATAATGATTTCTTTGTTTGATTAATTTCCCCCAATCATGCAGAAAAGGCCAAAATGAATGAAACTGCTGTTTTCCAGGGGGCTGAGTGTAAAGACAGTCATCGCAAAGGAGTGACACAGGCTGACTGCTGCGGCTTATTTTCATTCGGAAGAGCTGATGTGTGCTATTTGTGAGGCCCCTAAGTGTCATCAAAGGCGGCCTTCAGGAAGGGTCTCAGGTGGCCCTTTCCACGTACACGCAAGCAGAAGGAAGGAACAGGATCTCTTGTTTAGAGCTCCACGTCTTCCCTACCCTGGCCGGGGGCTCAGTCCCCAGCACATGCAGCCAGTAGCATGTGCTCCTGATCAGCAGGGCCCGATAACCCGCCCTTATTCCCAGAGTACACCGTGCACCAGCGCTGAGGCTCACAAAGAAAACCCACACGTCTGCAAAACAATCTTTGTTTTCGCTGTCCATGGATCCCCTTGAGATCAAAACATAATGGGTATGAGTTGGCTGGGCCTAGGAACCTCCGGAAGAATAAACACTGCCACTTCTGACATTCCTTGCTTCCCCTGGAGCTGAGCTGAGCTCGCAAATGACCATCGCTGAGAGGCCCCGGCCGCGCTAACTGCCCACAGCAAGCGATTGTCCTGGTTTATTGCACAGGGAGTGGATTTCCTCTCCGGCTAGATGCTGGTCCCCGTCTTCACAGAGCTTTCCCAGAGACTAAAGTAAAATCAGCCTGGGACCAAAACAACGGAATGGTGATTTTGGCGCCCATAAATGAAACCGATAAGGCATGGTCAAAAGAGGAAAAGATGGAAAGGATTTCAGGGTGCGGCATGTTTCACCCCAGCTTATGACTAACGTCGGGGGATGGGGAGGAACTGCTCTGCTGATCAGAGATTAAAGTGTGTTTTTAGCAGATGCCCAGGATGGAGAATGTCTCAAAGCCTATGGTTTTAATCTGTTTTGAACATCGCTTTCTGCTCTGTTAGCTCCATTTACTGTGAAGGTCCGGTCAGCATTCCGGGGTTGTGAGTAACCACAGGCCGGTGCTTTGTGCTGGTCACTTTCTGGACAGTGACTTTTTTCGGGGGTAGGGGGGCTTGAATCCCAGGAACTCTGATGTCTGGTGACACCAAGGTCCTATTGGGGTGTGCTTTAGCAGAACAGGAAAAGAGAGAGTGGAGTGGGAGACCACACACCCTCAGTGACTAGGGAAAGAGGGATGAAAAAATTCCTTTTATAGTTATTAGCACCAGTTTACCACAGAACTTTCCATCTGCACTAGGCACTTGCAGAGAAATAAAAGGGTTTGGAACAAAAAGTCAAAGATTTACTCTTTTCAGCCTTAAGTGTGTGTGTGGGGGGGGGTTCTCCCAATCGCCAAGGACCTTTAAATATTCCCCCGAAATGTGTTCTTGATAGAACTTGGGAACCCACCATAATGTCAGCGTGTCCTAATTAAAAAATAAACCCCAAGCAGACTGCTGCCTCCTCACAGACATCTCTAAGCTGGTGTAGCCCCCGCCCCCCACAGCGCCGCCCGCTGCCTGGACTCCTCGGCTTGGCCCCTCTTCTTCAGGCTCTGTGCAGAGAACAGCCCTTGACTCTGCTTTCTCACGTAATGGGTGTGACGAGGCCAGAAGCACAATGAATCCATTAACATTTTGCCAAGTGGGCGCCAATCACATGAGCTTTGGAATATGAATATGAAGGGCCTGGAACGCGGGACATTGCTCTGGAGGACCGGCTGCCAGCCCTCTGTAAGCAGTCAGGTTTAGGCAACTGAGTAGTCCCTCGATACAAGAAATCACTTCAACATTTTACAGGAGAGCGTTGGTCCTACTTCAGGCTATGAATTTCCAGAGGAGCTTTGTTCTCTCCTAAAACAGCATTGCTCGTGGAAGAGAGATGCATGGCGTGGGGGCAGCACCAGGGAGAAGGGCCTGGGTTCGACCTAAGGCCTTCCCGCTCTGCCTCTGACTTATTTTCTTGTCTCTATAGAGGATATTAAGGTGCTAAATGTAATTCCTAGTGACTGCACCCAGTCATTTTTTGTTACTAAATAGTTTATTTATTTTTATTTTATGTGTGTGTGTGCTTTGACTGCATGTAAGTGCACCTGTGTGTGCAATGCCTGCAGAGGCCAAAAGAGGGCATCAGATCCCCTGGAACTGGAGTTAGGAAGGGTGGGTAGCCGTCATGAGGATGCTCACACTGTTCCTGCCCCTGCTTGTTGGCTGTCCCTCCTAAATAAGTCAACCACCCCCAAGATAACACTGGAGGGACAGCAAACAAACATGCTAATCCCATATGTCTGCTAGCATTACCCATGAAAGGGTGATGCTCATTAGAACATCTAAGAGCAGAGCAGGGCTAGCCACCCGAAAGAATGTGGGGCTTTCTCCAGTTTCACCCCACATTTCCCAAAGTATTGAAAAACAATCTGACTTCCTACCTCCAGGGTATCATAGTTGCAGGCTGAATGATATTCCACATCGAAGTCATCGATGGTGAGCTGGATGCTACTCCCCAGGGCTGTGTGGATGTACCAGATGCACTCCTTGCCTGGAGGATAGTTGTTAGGATACCCAGGGCTGCTGAAGGAGCCCATGTCTCCAGACATCTCCCCACCACAACCTGTTGAACAGCAAAGCTTAGTTAGCCATCATAGTTATTTTTAAAGAAACAATTATTACATTATTTGCATAAGAGTGTTTAGTTCTTATTCTCATCACATCTACATTTTCTTCTTTTGATTATGGTGAGAAAAATCTAGGAGGAAGACAGTGGAGTCCGGGAATAGTTGGACACCACCAGCCATGCCTCTGGGTATTCAGTGTCCCTGTTAGGACATTATCTCTACATGCCTTTCAGAAGCAAGAATCAGAATTCTAAGTGGCCTAAATCCTGACTTTGGAGAAGATTCTGTAAGAATATTTTTTTTAAGTGAATTATATAGGTTCTGACCCTGGGAACTTATCTCTAAACAAACCCAAAAGTCATCAGATAAATGAAAATCCAGCTGGGAAAAGATAGCAGCTTCTGTATGTTTAAATACCATGTCGCAGAAAACAACTAGGACAGACCCTTACAGCAAATAGCCGGATGTCACAGTGCCGTGCAGAGTGCTCACTGGGGGCACTTCTTATTTCAGGCCTCATACTGATCAATGAGACAGGTACAGTTCTGTCTGCATTTCTTACATGAGTAAATCAGTGCCAAGGCCAAGCATCTTGCCCAGAGTTACTTGCTTATAAGTGGTAGAGTTATATTAGTACTGTGGTATTTGACTTGTGCCAGATACCTGTCCACTCAGCATTCTGTATGCAGGGGATGGGCCTTTTCGACCAACTGCAAGTTGAAAATATTTGAAATCACACTGTCTATTCTGAATATGTATTTTTTTATCTTTATTCTTTATATAATACAGTATGATATTTCTAAATGTAAAACATTCACATTTGGTATTATATACAAGTAATCAAAAGAGTATTTAAAACATACTAGAGGATGTACATAGGTTTTGTGTAAATATTATGTCATCCTATGCAAAGATTTGAGTATCTGTAATTTTTATGTCTAGTGGGAATTGCTGAGCCAATAGCTGGAGATGCCAAGAAAAGACTGTATTTGGCAGGCTCTCGCCTACTCTGTAAGAATCCAGAAATCTCATACAGAGAGACAGGGAACACTTTACAGAAGTCCAATTTGAAGAAGGCTTATTACAGACATAATTAGAGGCAAACAAAAAGACTGTTGTTTTCCAATAGCAGTTTTCAGTGATTAAAAACCAATTACTTCTCTGGTAACATTTCTGAGCTTCCTTCTCCTTTTTCAGAGTATCTTTATCATTTGGAAAATTCTCCCAAGGAGTTATTCTTCATCTATTTCATGCTTTTCATGTTTTAAAATAACAGCACCTCCTCTCCTTCTTAAGAGTAAATGTGCAGATTCACGTGAATGAGATTAAACTTCCATGACTCTAAACGTGAGATGCTGAGTCTGAGATCTTATCAGTCATCTACCCTGTGCAAACTTATTTATACAGTAACAGAAATAGTGCTTTTAAAAGTTTTTTAAAGGGTTGGAGGGACGGCTCAGTGGTTAAGAGCATTGGCTGCTCTTGCAGAGAACCTGGGTTCCATTCCCAGTACCCACATGACCTGTCCAAGCCACTAGTGTCAGGGGATCCAAATGCACTCTTTGGGCCTCCACGGGCATTGCATGACATGGGTACACTTACACATGTAGGTAAAACATTCACAAATATAAAACATAAATAAATAAATATTAAATAAATAAAGGCTTTCTTAAAAGTTCTATATAGAGTTCTTATTTAATGGGGGAAAAAAAAAACTAGGGAGAATCCTATGTAGAATTTTGAGTCTATAGAGGAAATCTAGCCAGGCTTTGGATGCAGGTCTGTAGTCTCAGCACTTGGGACGTGGAGAGGTTGAGGCAGGAAAGCCAGTAGTTTCAGGTCATCCTCAGCTATATAGCAAGTTTGAAGTTAGCTTGAGATACATAAGTGTCTCAGGAAGAAGGAAGGGAGGGAAGAAGGGAGAGAAGGAGAGAGAATGAGAGAGGAAAGAGAGAGAGAGAGAACTCTGATTCTAGCTCAAAGTGCTACTACTTTCTTGAGTTAATTTTCTCCCACGTCCACTTGAAAACTTCTGTTTCCTGATTTTAAATTTGTGGCCCAAGGCAGGATCTTTCCTATGCCCTACCAAGTTTCTTCTTTTACTTCTGCTAGAATCCTACAAAAAGCTATTTAAAACTAGACATGTTGACATTGTTTGTATACTACAAATAATATTTTTATAAAATGAAACCTCAAGTGTCAGAAAAAAGTAGACATTTTTTTCCTACCATAAAAACATAGAAACTATTCCTGAAGCCCAAACCAGCACAAATTGTACAATTCTTCAGTACAATTGATCAACTCTAGGAGCTCCATTCACAGCATACAGAGTCTATAAAATGATGCTTCCTGAAGCTGAGCAACACCGTGGCTTGTTTTATGTTAAAGCATAAAACTTTTTCATAAATTTTGTGGCAGGTAAGTGGAGCCACTCTGTTTACATTTCTTGCAGATCGGGGGGTTGATAGCCATTTCATCAAATAAACAACCCAAAGAAAAAGCTTTTTGAGAAAATGACCTGGCATCCACCTAACAGAGGAGAAGAAAGAAACGGAAGCTTGGGTATCGCATCTCTGCATCTTTACTTGGTTTCGGTTCATCAGCCAGTCTAATCCATTATTTTAAAGTCATAGTTGATTCATCTAAAATTCTGTGGCCCATTTTTCCATTGTCTTTTCCAATTGTTCTACATTTCCTTGTAAATTCCTTCGCAAATAACAGGCTACTAATACCCGGAGACTAATCACTGCACACTGGAATCATAACATCAGATTCTTGGCACTCAGTGCTGCTTTGAAAAAAGTATGATTCCAGCTCTGCAAACCTGCTGCATTCCTTTTTCCTAAAATTCAAAATTCACAATAAACAAGGTGCCTCTGCAAATGAGGGTGACTTTTTTCCAGTATGCCACAGTATGTCCCTGTCAACAGACACGCAATTATTGTCAGTGTTTCTGTGGGGAGAAAATGCATTTCTTATGAAAAAGAGGCTGTTGAAGCTTGCAAACTCTTTGAAATTCTTTCTCTCCTCTTTGCTCTCATTACTTCTATAGTGCACCATTTCAAAAGGCAATGACACTGACTTAAAAGTTCACATCAAATGCAAAACAGAGTGTGGCATTTGGTAGTTGTTTATGATCAGAACCATAAAAGTCTAGGAAATAAAGTTAATTCTGATAAAAATGTGACTCCATCTTTGTAGTTCTGAATTTCAAAAAGTCAAATAACTTTCCAGTTTCAACCATTCATTTGCTCATTTACTAAATGAATAGTTATTGAGCCTAGGACAAACATTCCTGTAGAAACCAGACCATTTAATATCTCTTGAAGGAAACTCAAATTTATCGACCTAACTTGTGCAATTACACACAATTAAATGGTTACTATTGCTTTTCCTTTCATTTGCAAAGATTAATTTGGATACGTTTTGCTTTTATAAAATAGGTGAATTCTTTTTATACTTGATAGGTTAAATGGTCATAAGTTACAATAAGAACAGATGGTCATGTCATTGTTACATTGGTGACTTTAGGGATGTGACTGAAGTCACAGGAAGGGATAAGAAAGGGAGACGGACGTAGCTAAAACCACCAACTCCCTGGAAGAACCTCGGAGGCAACACTTAGACTCTGATCTCCTCTTCGTGATCATGTTGTCTTTGTGGTTGACCGAATATAACATGTAGAAGAAACGGTAAAGTTTTATAACTAGATATCTGTAATCTGAAATAGATGAATGTTGACAGAAAAAAACATTTCAGGGTCTACAAGAAGAACAGGACAAAATAATTAAAATGCCAACTTGAGAGGGACGAGGACATGATGAATAGCCTTTCCAGGGTTATAAACAGCAGAAATGGAGCTGTAGCTCTTGCAGCCAGTTCACAAGAGAAGGTTTTCATGCAGAAGACATTATTTAGAAATGCTTAATTGGCCTGTTAGATCAAAGACTTTCAGAAACATCCTAGCATATGGGCTGTGGTGTAAGACAGCATGGGCTCCACTACTGACTGGGATACTTCATGGGTAAGTGACTTAATAGTCCTAATCTTCAGTTCAACTCTATTGGTATTAGTTCTTACCTCACAGGGCTGCTACAGAGATTAACTGAAAGACTGAAGATAAGTCTTTGGACATGTGATACTTGCCCTGTGCACTGTGTATAATTTAGTAACTGTTTCTAGCTATAAGACAAGACTATAGAAAGACTTGGAACTAAGAATGAAATGATTGCCTAAAAAATTCACTTATCAATAGAAAAAAACCCACAAAATTTGCTGTTCACTATTTTTAAAAAGTTGTATGTGTATCAGAGTTCAGTTTTCAAGTGTTTTTAAAAAATATTTTATGTATTATTTTTATTTTATGTGTTTTAGTGTATTGCCTGCATGTGTGTAAGAGTACCTGTATCATACAAAGCCTATAGATGTCAGCAGAGGGTTTCAGATCCCCTGGAACTGGAGTAACAGTTGTTAGCCACCATGTAGGCAATGGGAACAGAACCTGGGTCTTCTGCAAGAGCAGCCACTACTCTTAACCACTGAGCCATCTTTCTCCAGCCCTCATGTGCCTCTTTAATGAGCACATTGTCTTACCTGAGTCTTAACATGAGCTAGGCAGCAGTGATGTCAGGCCCATCTTAGAGCTACGCACGGGTCTCATCTACATCATGTAGTGAACCATGGGTCTAGGGAGACCCCTCAGCTATCTGACACAGCCCACCCAGCCTCTAGATCTGCCTCTATTAAATGTATTGGCCATGCCGGTTCAAAGGTGCTGGAATGAAGTGCTGGATGCCCTCACAGCTGCCCTGTCCACTGACTAAACAAAGAATCCCCATAGCAACTTGGAAAAAGGAAATAGAGCAAAAATTCTGTCACTGACTTTGAGGCAAATCTGACAATGTCCATGTTAACAGTATGAGACATCAACTGAACTGGAATAGTATAATGTTTTGCAGAGGATCAAGTGTTTTTCCAGTTTTAAACAACCAATCTTTATAAGCCTTTACTGGTGACTGATAATCTACTTGATTTTATTTTCTTCCAAAATCCCATTCATCAGTGAAAGGAAGTGCTTACCTTATCAGCAGGAAGCACACTGCTCTACAGAGCTCCCAGCAAGGAAGAATTGAGTGCTGTTGCCAAATCTGTTTACTTTGGTACATAACTGAAAACTCTGTTCACAAAAGAATGCCCTGATACTACTTTTGTTTAGTCTAAAACAAGCTATGAATTTTTAAATTTTGCAGCACAAAAAATATTATAAGGGCATCTTTTATGTGTTTTGTCTTTAATGTGATTATGACCAGAGGCACAGAGCTTTCAGAAGTTCAATCCATTGTGTCCCAAAATGACTCAACAGTCACCTCTTCACATGCTGCTTCCCTAACACCACAGTCCAGAAGCCAGTACATCGGGAGAGGTGGCAATGTGAGACAGATGTGGCCAAAGCCCACTAATGCTTGAGGGAAAGGAAGGGGAACCAACAGATATCTGCACAGCCTCTGCTGTATTTCCATGTTGGAGACACCAGCCGTCGCCCCAAAGCCAAAGTCTATTCAAAGTTTTAAACATAATAAAATGATGATGTTCACATACTTAACTGATCGATTTATAATTAAACAATCTTTCTATAATCTAAAAAGGCAAAGTCTTTGTTCTCTAATGCCTTGAGATGTGCTTGCTCATTAGGCCAATTTGCCTTCTTCACATAAAAAGACCTCCTTGTGCCTCTGGTCACAACTGGTTGCCTCATTGTGTGTTTGTTTTTTAAGATTAAAAACATGCAAACACAAAGCCCTGAAGACAGAATACACATAGGAAAGTCTTATTATACTTTTTATGCTGGAATTTTAAGTCATACCTTATTTCAGCCAAAACAAGGCCAGTATTAGGAGAATTCTTTTGTGAACTTAAATACATGCAGGTAAAATACTCATAAGTAAATAAAACCTTTAAAAGTTTTATCTGTAAAGTAAGCAAGTTTAGCAACAGCTAAAGAAGAGGGCAATATTGGGAAGGATTCTCCGTGGGACAGGTTTGATGTGAGCTGGTGATTAAGAGCTGGGAATTTAGGGAAGGTCCAACCCATGGCAAAGTGAACTATTTCCTGGAGTGGAGAGCACGCCCTCCTTTAGTACTAATGTAAACGAGAGGATTTTGACTGGAAACTTTCAGGTCGAGAAGGTGGGGAGATAGAGAAGGATGCAATCTTTAGGTGATGAGACTTGCCTGGTATGTCGGGAGAATAGCAAAAACGTTGCCAGTTCCTAGTTTGAAGTTACCTGTTAATTCCACAGCAATCTCGGTAGGCACTCTCCTGGGTGAAGACAGACCAATAGCAGGTGTCTTCATATTAAGAAAGAAAGCTAAAACCAAGTCACTAGTCCTCTTTGAAGACAAGGCCAAGGGAAGAGACTCACATACGCATCAGGACAGACCTGAACTTTAGGATTTGCAGATTAATTTTTCCTGGGGATTTTTGTGGTTTATATCTGTGAGAACAGAGACACAGGCTTGAACAATTGTGGGATGCCATAAGAGAAGACAACCAGGTAATATAAACAAGGAAGAAAGAAGACAAAAAGAGGACAGAGCATGGGTGACTGCAAGAGTGAAGGAAAGCCGTCCAAAGCCACAGAACATCCTGTAGAGGATGAGCTGAGATGCTAAACAGAGGCCATACTGGGTTAGGATGGCACTGAAATCCATCATGGCCAGTGTCCTCATGGGAAGAGAGAAATTTGCACCCAGACACACGGAATGGAGGTGCTCCCATAGTTGGAAGTGGAGGTAGTGGTCCTCATTCTATAGCTACGAGGCATGGGAAAACCAGGAGTCCAGCAACCAAGTGAAGCTGGAAGGGGCGAGGAGGTGCTTCCCCATGGACCCTGTGGCAGGAGGGTCTTGTCAACACCTTGGCTGTAGATTTCTACTTTCTAGACTAAAGGAATAGATTTTTGCCGTCTTAAGGCCACCTACTTTGGTACTTTATTACAGTAGTCATAGGAAGCTAATATATCTCCTTCATTCCCTCACAAATGAGGCTGCTCACCTCCCAGGCAGGTACAAAGCAGCAGCTCTGAGCGTCGCACCGGGAGGAGGTAAGTGTATGTTACCCTCCCTGTGTTCTGTACTGATGACCTCTATTTATTACTGTGAACACTTGAACACTAGCCAAGGACCAGATTAGAAAATACAAAGTATCTCCCATTGATCAAGCTAGAGACAAAAACTGAAGTAGGCACTACATTGGGAGGAAACTAATCAACAAAGAAATCAGGAGCTAAAACTGATTTTTTTTTCAGATTCAAGAAATAAATAAGGTTTAGAAAGTTTTCTCCTCCATAGGGACTTCATGCCACATCTTGTGATAACCCATTTAATCGAGTGATTTTTATATAGGTGTAGATATGAAGTAAAGTTACCTGTTTTTAATAGTACAGAAGAAAAAAATGAAATCAAAGTGTGTTAGACAATAAATATCAGAAGTTCAAAAATTAATGCTATGTGTGTAGCTCTAAAATGACATGTTACTATATAAGCCATCATGTAAGTATTCAAAATGAAGGTGAACACCGTTGTCTAACTATAGAGGTGTCTTGAGATGAGAGGATTAAAGTTCTTTACCTTAGTACACATTAAAAAAAAATACACACAGGAGCCATAGTTTAGGAGTTTTTATATTATAAAACTTAAGTTCTTGTACATAAAAGAATAAAACTCTTTCTTTTCCTTGGAAAAGTATATCCAATATAAATTTTGATTAACTATACCCATTTGCTTCTAATCTATTCATTCCAGCCAAATTAAAATATTTTCCCAGTAGAAAGAAATTCTTTGCTTATAGTTCTTTAGGACAAACCAATCCATCAATTGCTATCTATCATCTATCATCTATTTTCTCTGTCTCAAATAATTTTGAAACTATTGAATAATTCTAAAGAAAATAAAAATATCTGCAAAGGAAATGAAATAAAAGAAATGGGATAATGTCTCCCAAAATAAGAAGTCAAGCCTAAGGCTATTAACAAGTACTTTATGAAATCCTACAAAGAATCAGATCAAGGAAGGGGTTGTTATGAATTCACGAGTCCAACACTCAGACTTCTATTTAAAAATATCAATCCTAAACCTCCAAGTTTCCAACATCATTGTTTTGGACAACTTTTTCCAGGGAAACGTTCAGAGCGCCTCCAGGGCTCTCCTCACCATGCCCTCCCTCCCTAATTCTGTCCTTCACGTTGCCCTCAGCTCCCAAGCTTTGTTCCACAGGGCAGTTATTCCACACCAGAAAACGCACACACACAAGCAGCACCAGATTGATGCTGCTAGTCTACTGCTGATGTAACCGAGTTACGGAGAGCTCACACCACCTTCGTTGAACTGAAGTTCATCCTAAGTAATAGTCTCACAAAGGGAGGAACTTGGGGCCAGATGAACAAAACTGGCCATGCAAAAAAGGAGAAATATTATAGTAACAGGGACAGATGTTCCCAAGAATGTTTCTGTTATTGTTCTATCCAAGACTGCAGTTAGCTGGTCAGACTTGGTCCCTCCCTTAGGTCAGGCAAAACAGTGAAGTTAGAGAAATCCTCACACACCCTATTTCTTCCTCCATTGTCTGCGGAGATAAGTCAGTCCCTTCTGGAGACAACTTTTCTTTCTCCCTCCTTTTAATCTAACTCCTTCTTCGGAGCTAGTTGGTGCAACCAACCCTGAGTAACAATTAGATGTGTTGTCTTCCAGATCTATTAATTCCATCACATGTAGTGACTCCAGAAAGGATTTTGTGAATGAATAATAAAACAGACAGGGTTGGAGCACAGTGAAGAGCACAGGCATGAGGCCCTGTGATCAGCGTCCTGCGGGAGCTTTGTAAAAAGGTAGACAAACACCAGGTGCTGTGAGCTAGTCTTAGGCTGGCCATGAGCTGCTATCTCACCCCAAAATCTCTGTATCTGGTTGTTGCTTGGACTTGAAGACAGAGGGAATGGTGTCATTTAGTGGGGCCCTTGGAACCAAAACTAACTTACAAGGGAAAGGATCCATATACATTTTTTAAAATGTTCATTATTATAGGAATTTGCTTATAAAATTAGCCACAGGCTCTAAACTGCCTTACAATTCAGTGTATCATTTTTCCTCAATGAAGCGTGTGGGGAAGTTGCTGATTTTAGACAGCAAGCAACTACACAAGGTACCTGACACCTGGTTTTCTTTGTCCTGCTCCCACCATTTCTACATCTCCTGAGTCTGAGCTAGTTACTTAATTCCTGAGGCTCCTCCTTCAGCTGTTGTATGATGCGTCTTTCAGAAAATTATTGGAAGGAGGCATGAAATAATATTTTTAAAGCACCCAGTACACTGAAATGATCATTTATCTTTTTTTCTTTTTTTTTTTTTGGCTTTTTTGAGAAAGGTCTCCAGGCTCCAGGTGGTCTGGAACTCACTATGTAGACCAGACTGGCTTTCATCTGCCTCCCAAGTGCTGGGATTAAAGGACATGTGCCACACCCATCTCAAACCATCATTTTTAAGCAACATCAACACCAACGGTAATAAGTTAAATGTCAGAAAAAGTCAGTGTACTAAGCATTTAATCATATTTGTCAAGTTTTCACCCTTTGCATAGACCAATGTAGTTTCTCTTATCATAATTAGTAACAAGGTAGAGTTATGGGTTAGTGAGATTGCTCAGCATGTAAAGGTGCTTGCTGATAAGTTCAAGGACCTGACTTCAGTCCTTGAGAACCACATAGTGAAGGGACAGAACTGTCTCCCGCAAATTGACTCTGATCTCCACCTGCATATCACACACACACACACACACACACACACAAATATAAATATTAAGAATAAGAAAATAAATAAAATGTAACAAAACTTTAAAGATTGATTTAAAATTATACTTAGATGGTCAAGCCAATATTATTCAGTTATGTAAGTCTATATAACTAGAAGGATAAATATCAAGGACAAAGTGTTCATATGACTCACTACTTATATGCAGACTATTTCAAATTCTATGTTCCACAGAGTCAGTTCCCCCCTATTCCAGCAACTCTCTCTTTGTGTGGTGAGACAGTGTTGACCACTGTTAGTTTTGCTGAGTTCACAGAGGCATTCACATAAAAGAAACCCTTAGGTACGTAATGGTTAAGACAGAAGGTCATATTTATAAATGCTCAAAATGAAAAATGTCTGAGGACAAAAATTAGCATTCTGTATTACATATTGTAAAGGTTATGTGTAGGGTTAGTCATTTCTGCCCATTACAGTATTTGAAACTGAAAAAACAAAACCCTGTGTTTTCCTTTTTCATGCTGTATAAAAAAGCGCGGAATCCCGTGGAAAGAATGTGCAACTGCTATCAGGGCCGGTGTTGCTAGGAAACCAGATCACAAACAGAAAATTTGAGAAAACTCTGTCTTTGGCCCCAAAATCAAGAACTATTCTGAATTGTGCAATATATGATTTTGGAAGGTCATGGCTGTTTGATGGTTATTTCTTTTTTAGAACTGTTTCAAAGAGTAACAATGGAAATAAAGCTCAGACTCTTTCAAACAGTAGCAACGTGGGAATTGCCTTGGAAGCCTACAAAGGCCCTCGCCGGAGATCAGAGCCAATATTAAATGAAGGTCAACTGTGTGTATGTGTATTTACTGTTGTTGTCAAGGAGGAAAAAAAAAATTTTTTAAAGAATTAAAAAATTAAAAAAAAAGAATTTAGCTTTTCCACTCATTGTGAAAGGTCTGCATATGTTTACCATTGCCTCTGATCACAGAGCTTGCTGGGAAAACTCTGAATTCAAAGCAAAATGAGCTGCAAGACTTTTTAAAGTAAATTATTCCAAAAGCAGAGTTATGTTTTTTTTGTTTTTTGTTTTTTGTTTTTTTGTTTTTTGAGACAAGATCTCTCTGTCTTGCTCAGGCTAGTCTCAAACTCATGCTCAAGTGATTCTGTTGCTCAGCCTCCTAAATAGTTGGAAATACAGGATGCGTCACTGTTACTGGTCTGGTGAATAGATGTTTTTTTAATTAGCATCATCCATTAAGAACTTGTTTTGAGAGGGGTTGTAATGTGGCGCTGGAGATGGGGAAGAGGTCTGAATATGGTCAAAACACAATGATGAAATTATCAAAGAATCAATAAAAATATTTTTTAAAAGAACTTGTTTTGAAAAAAGATACAAATGAGAATTTGTCAAAAATAAAAAGCAGATATGGGTTCAAAACCAGAAATCTGTGTTTTGGTTCTGTACTGAGGCAGTATTCATTATAATCTTCATCCTTAAAGAATATTTTTAAAGAATTACACAGACAAAAAAACAGCCCAAAATATCAAACTGGAAAGACCACCAATGCAGCTTATGCATGTATCATGCACAAATGCAAGAGAAAATTTCACCAGCATTTGCAGAACTACCTTCAAATGTAAAAAGAATTAGTGGTTCTTCCTTTTCTTTTCTCATATTTCTACCTAAGCCAAATAGGATTTACATTACATCACACTGTAACAATAAAACAACGACAGGATTCCATGTCTCTCTTCATCCATCTTTTCCAATCTACTGATAGACTTGGTGCATGAAAGTTGCACCCTTGATCATAAATGAAGTTCCTTTAGAGGTAGGGAAATAGGTGTGTTACACTTCTCTATGTGTGACATTACATTTATCACAGCTTATAGGGAAGTGTCACTGTGAAAGTGAGTCCATCACCAACAGAAGATTAAGAGCAGACTTTTGATTCACAGGTCAGCTTTGTCAGCTGGAAGCTTTGCTGACCACAATTCATAAAGTCACTTTGATTGCACATATCACACTGTCTGCTTTCTATGAAAATTTTCACTGGGGAGAAACAAAGTTCCAGACAGATGGCAAGAGAGTGCTCATCAGGAATAAAAAGAGAGGGCCTGGCCGTGGTGGTGCAAGCTTTCTACCCCAGGACTTGGGAGACAAAGGCATGTAGAACTCTGTGAGATTGAGGCTAACCTGGTCTATATAATGAGTTCCGGGTCATCTGGGGCTACAGGGAGATCTTGTCTCAAAAAGTAAGAGAAAGAAGAGGAGGAGGAAGAGGAAGAGGAAGAAGAGGAGGAAAAGGAAGAGGAGAAAGTGGAGGAGGAGGAAGCGGGGGAGGGGGCCCTGAAACAATTTTCCAATGTGAAATCCCTTAGGTTTAACATGGTTTCTAAGGTGTAGCTTTGAAGAAAGCATCAGGAAAATTGAACTCTGCAATTAGGTGTCAGAGTTTATCCCAATGTTGGCCACATAGTCCCTTAGTACTCTGGCAAGCATCCATTAGAGCATTCACTCCCTTTGATCCTCAGCCATCTTGACTCTGCAAAGCTGCATCCCTAGCTCTCAGTAGCCATGGTCCAGACAGGTCCCCTCCAGTCACCGCTATCACTACCACCTGCAGTTTCTCCAACTGTAATGTCCTTACCCCACATAGTCTACCTCCTGCTTTGAAAAGCAATAGTAGTGGGCTGGGCAGATGACTGGCTAAAGCTTGTGTGAGGACAAAGTCTGGATCCCCGCAAACCCATACCTACAATGCTAGGTGGCATGGCGGCTCACTTGTAATGCCAGCCTAGAGACAGAGGATTGTCAGAGCAAGTCAGCAAGTAAGAGTAGTCACACGGCTGAGCTCTGGGTTTGATTGAAAGGCCGTGCCGCAGTAAATACGGTGGAAAAGCGATGGAGGATGACGCCCAGCATCAACCACGGGACTCCACAGGCACACACAGGCACTGGCGCCGACAGGCGGTCCACAGCCGTCTGTCTGGCTCTCGGGGTTCTACAGAAGAGCCCCATAGGCCCAGGGCCTGGACCCCACACCCTTCATCATCTCGCGTTCGTCTCGTCCCCTCTTTTTGCTCTTGCTGGAACAGGCATCATCTGAAGATTCTTTTTCTAATTATTCTTTGAGGCTCTAAGACTTCACAGAAATTCCCTTGATTCCTGTCCAGGTTTCAGTAGCAACGCTGCAGTTCAGCAGTTGTGCTAATTTTCTACGACTGTTTCCTAACTGGGTAATACACAGCTTGGGGGAAGAGACTAATACGGGTCTTTTTAGTTTAGAAGTCTTGTTCAGAGTAACCATCCTGTTTACAGCTCCTAATTCGCCGATGGGTGATTTAGTCCAGAGTCTCACTGTCCCAGTCTCTCTCACCCCCTACTTGTGGGTCCCTCTAGCCTCTTATCAACAACACTATTCTAAAAAGTGTGTTCATGCGGGACACGACATTTCCTTATGTGTTTACGGAACCAGCACTCAAAAATGATTGAATGAATGAATTCCATCCCTGGGGACCAGCAGACTCCAGTGTCTGTGCAGTATGTTCAAGGCCCAGAGTTTCCTCCTAGCAACGATCTCTCTGACAGCAGGAAATTACGCACCCTTTGGCACGGATCTCTGCCACTGACAGCCTGTCCTGCCTTCATTTCCATCACTCACTTTTGCTTAGTGTTCCTCAATTTTTTGTTCATTATTGGCCCCCTATGGAGGAGCCTTTCAAGTTATTTTTTCCAAATTTTTATTTGTGACATTTAATACCCAGATATACTGTACATCTTTTCCATACCGTATGTGTCTGTTTCATGTTAAAGTTCATGTTATTGATATATGTTAACATGTAAGACTTCGTTTTTAAATAGGCCTCACAGATGCCATGTGCTATCTCACTCCTACCTGGGGACAAACCTGACCAGCCAGCATCTGTGTTTGAAAGAAAAGTAATAGAATTACAAGAGGCAAAACATATGCTTCCAGAAACCCAAGCTCACACCACTAAGTCACCAAAAGAAATAAAAATGTTAAGGAATTAACCCGAATTACGGTAAACAGTAACTGCTGACAGCTTTTCGGAGGGGGAGAGTTGGACTGAAGGTAGGAGACAAACCCAGCCCACCTGGTGGAGATTCCCAGTCAGCATTCCAAAGTGCATTTGTATAAGCCCCTGGTGCAAGATGGCATGTCCACAGTCAGTCAAGGACGTGCTATTTCTTTTTCAAACCGAGTCACTCCTGGCAGGTCTTAATATGATTTTAAAATGTTCTCTGAAACCAATTTCTTAAAACTGTAGGTCTCAAGAAGTCTCATTAGCAGCTAAAAAGATCGAACGGTGTGTCCTTCTCCCCCATTCTGGGACGGTGATGTCATCCGATTCCCCAAAGAAAAGCCCACGCTTTGCTTTGTGGAAGTCCAGGGTGACATCATCTCCTGATCACATGCCACTCAGCCCTTCCTTCCCCTGCTACAGGGCTTGCTGCCTTTGCAAATGTCACTCTGCTCACAAAGCTCCTTGACCTTGTTTGTATGCTGGGTTCCACTGCCAAGTGAAAGGAAGCCTCGGGAAGCCACAAGGGCAGTGAGGAGGGATGTGTGCAGCTGTGAGGCCCCTATTCACACAGCTCAGGGAAGGTTCTATACACCCTTCAAACCAGACAGAGGCCCCAAGGCCGAATTCAGCTTCCTAACAATGCTGTCAATTCTGAATTCTGTGAACTGATTAGGCAGGCAGGGTGACTGTGGCCATTTCTTTATTTCCAGGGTGGGATTCTCTTTGAGGGTTCACATAAAGGCACCGCAGTGTGAGCTCCATCGCACATCTACAGCGCCACTTTCAAAATGGACACACAGAGAAAGCCCAGTTGTGGATTCATTTCTCAAAAGAAATAGAAGATTTGTGCCATTGACAAAGAAGTGCGCTGGGCAGACAGATTCACTTATCAGCGAACATCCGAAGTGTGCAGGGATTCTTCCACAGCCCCAACTCTCAGGAAATGAGGTCACTGTCGATGCTGAGCTCTCTGCACAAGCTTTCACACCACAGTTTGCAAAGGAGTAAGAGGAGAAAGGGCACAAAGTGTGACCTGATTCTGATGAAAAGAGGCTAGCTATCTAACATCACTTACTCTGGCCAGATGAGGAAAAGCAACTCAGGGCTGGGTGGGGCTGGGGGTCTTCAGCCCTCCACTGATTCCAAGCAGGTACCCAGAGGGACAGTGAAGAGACCATTGTTCTTAATTTGTGTCTGCTACTGTGTTGTATGGATTCATATATGTACAGGAACACATCCAGGAGTATTATTGCACTTGAAGACTGAGACTACAGTCATGTGTTGCAAAGTGGATACTGTTCAGTGATGAGCGGCACATATCCCTGTGACCCTAGATTATGTGCTTGGTGACATCACAGCAATTTCTGCTTCTGTGAGAGGTTCTAAGATGCTCCCCAGTGATAAAATGGGCTAACCATGCCCTGCTCAGAACATATCCCGGTCAAATGATACATGTTGGGAAATTTAATATTTAGTTTGGGTTTTGCATTATGTTCTATATTTGAACCCCGTAGCTTGTCATATTTCTCCAATCCTGAGGGGATCCTATTCCAAGCCACTTTCTATGAAGTATAAGGGACTTGCATGGAGGACGAAGCTGTGGCCTCTCTGGCCACCTGAGTCCATGACTTAAGGGACCAGTGTACATGGTGGCCCCTGCCCAGCTCTCCAGCCTCCTCAAGCACTGTGCTCTTTGAACGTGATCCTGACCGCTCTGGACTTGCTAAGTCCCTAATGCTCTCTCTGCGTCCTCCCACCACAAGTCTTTCCTTTCCCTTCTCCTATCTGATGGGTCAACAGCTGCTTATTTTCCAGACTTTAGTTCAAAGGTTCCATTTTCACAGAAAACTTTCCTGACTGCCAGCCTCAACCCCAGCCTATCCCTGTCTATGTTCCCCTAGCACCTGTAATTTAGATTGTTTATTTATCTGAATGCATCTACCCACTGAGGGCTGTGGGAGCTGAATCATGCCAATGTGTACAAGTAGAACTACGTACACAGCTGCAGCACCATATCCAGTGCAAAGCATCCCCTAACATTTGAGGAGTTAGTAGACAAATGACAGCTCACCATCTGAATCTTCAGTCCTCTCCTAATGAATGAGTACCGGGGTACTGCTCCCCTTCAGTCCTCTCCTAATGAATGAGTACCGGATACCGCTCCCCCTCAGTCCTCTCCTAATGAATGAGTGCCAGGGTACCGTTCCCCTTCAGTCCTCTCCTAATGAATGAGTACCAGATACTGCTCCTATATGCCACCTTTGCCTGATGCTATTGCTGCCGACCCCTACTGCCAGGCCGTCTCGTCTCACAGTTCAAAGAATCTAAGCTGTACACTCATGACATGGCACGACTGCAGTATGTCATAGCTAATTAAGTTTGCTCTGATTCAAACTACTGACAAGCTCCTTCCAGAATATTCTTGTCACATACAATTTACAAGTAATGGATAGCAAAGAGTTAATCTTTTTTTTTCCAGCTTTGATCCCAAGTGGTAAAATTCTGTTGCATAACTATGATCCTGAGCTTAGCAAATTTTCAGCAACTGGCAAAAAGTTTTGCAATAGTAAACAGGAAAAGAAAACAGACAGAGGGAGTCTCTGACTCTCCCCAAAGAAGACAGATTCCAATGAGAAATGAAAGGAAAATCTTTGCTCAACAAAAACTCAGCTTTCAGCAGAGGACTTAGCATATTAGTTGGAAGAAGCTAGTGATACAGTCAGCTGGGTGTGCCCAGTGATAACCGCTCCATCAAGCTCATTGGGCTAGCCTCTGGCCAGTGTGGTTGGAACAACCTGGAGGGGATGGTGAGTGGCCTTGTGTATAGAAAGATCCAACTAGTAAAAGCCTGCCCCGTCTCTTCATTCTTCCGTCCTGACTTCAAGGCTATATTGTTTTAGGAAGGGATTAAAAACTAGGAATAGTCAGGCATGGTGGAACACACTTTTAATCCTAGCACGTGGGAAGCAGAGGCAGGCTTATCTCTGTGAGATGGAGGCCAGCCTGGTCTACATAGCAAGTTCCAGGCCAGCAGGGGCTACAGGAAGACCCTGTATCCACAAACAAACACATGGAAATAAAACAAAATTAATAATAGTCAAAAACTGACCAGTTGGATCCATTTCTTGGGGCTTGAAACCCAGGGAAGGGTTTAAACTTCTAGGCAATTCATATGTGCATCTGGGATTGAGGACCACATTCTGAGGCATGAGCCCAGGTCACTTCCTAACTTTCACTCTTCTGTCCCCAGGGAAGCTCTCTCCCGGTTGGATCTTTGAAACAGTAGAGTTGTCTTCTCCACAGACCCTAGCTACCACCCTATTGCCATTAAAACACCGTTAGAACGGTTTGTGATTTGAGACCCTCAGAAAGATTCTCCAGGCTTTGAGGGTACAATCCTACGAATTGCAGGCCTGCTCTGCCTTGCCCCTAAGAAGGAGTTTCATAGTGTAGCACCATCATCATCACCTGGGAGTGTCTCAGAAATGTCAGTCAATGCACCTTAGTCCAGATTTCCTTTTTACAGGACCCCATTGAGGGCTCAGTGCTGGAGCACTCGCCTAGCATACGCTGGAGCACTGCCTAGTATGCACGAGGCCCTGGCCTTGATCCCAAGCCATGCAAAACAAAATACAATTACAAGGAAAACCCAGTGGTTCTGTGCACATGAACAACTAAAAATGCTGCTCTCAAGAGTACCCCCCGCCACAGACAATCCGGGTCGTTCTCCAGGATATTCCTGCCCCAACGATGTTGCTGAATGGCAGAACCGTGAAGGTGGATTATATTGTAGAGAGCAATCAATGCAGTCCTTTCATTTAGTCAGTCAGTAAACTAACCATTGTAAGGCTAAACCTGGCTAAACCTGGCCACTTGATGAAGGGGAACACCCAGAAATTCTAGAAGCTTACTTTGAGAATTCATAATCCATATTTTAAGCTACTAGTGGCCCTGGGGGTTTCCACTGAACATTTTTAATACCAAGAACTCTATATTCATATTTTAACACATAATCCCAGTCCATAATCTCAGAGCATCTAACACTCTTAATGATACAATCTCCAGCTATAATCAGTAGAACCCATACTTTGAGTATTCAATTCCATATTCAACAGTCCTTATAACATGGACTTTGTGTTGGACGACTTTACCCAACTGTAAGTTAACCTAAGTGTTCTGAGCACTTTAAAACAAGCCAGGTTAACAATGTTTGTTAAGTTAGGTGTATCAAACACATTTTGACTTTGGATATTTTCAACCTGCAGCGGGTTTGTGGGGGAAGTAACTCCATCACAATGGAAAGGGCTGCATCCTAGTAAACAGGACATCTAAAACTTGGGAAGTTTGGGGAGTGGCTCTGAAATTTACACGGGTTGTAATGGGAGCAAACCTTAAGTGTCAACCAGGCACATTTTCCTCTGTGTGTGTATGTGTGCGCGCGTGTGTGTGTGCGCGTGTGCGCACGTGTGCACACAGGTAGCAGTGAGAGGACAGCTGTGAGTTCTGTTCCTCAAGGACCTCACCTATAGTTTGAGACAGTGTCTCTCATTAGCCTAGAACTTCACAAGAAAGCCAGCTGCCTGGTCAGTGAGCTCTGCGTTCCTGCTTGTCTCCACCTTCCGTGTCCCCACTGCTGGGAAGACAAGAGTGTGCACTGCACTCAGCTTGTTAATGTGGGTGCAGAGATTGAACTCATCCTCGTACTTGTCAGGCAAACATGTTACACAATGAGCGGTCTCCTGGAGCCCTTAACCTCTGATTATCACAGGAAGCCTGCAGCTTAGACATCAGCTAGATTCCTGGTATAGTACTGCAAGTCTACCTCTTTCCAATTACCAAAATCCACCTGTGATTCCTAAAACCCTTGTTGAGAGCGGTTCCTTTGATGCCCTTATGTGGCTGGATCACCCTAGCACAGAGGCTCTCGAACCTTAATTACCAGAGAGAAGAGAGAAGACACAGTTCTGGGCCTATCTTCAGAGTTCATGATCCAGTAGTTCTGGGTTGGAATCCAAGAATTTGCATTTCTGACGGGTTGCTGGTGCTGCTGGTGCTGGGGGCTGCATTTTGAAAATCACTGCCCTGGGACCTTCTGCCTACATATTGGCCCTCAGGAGATCTGACTGGAAGCCTCATATGTCTTGTTGAAAGTGCCTTGCAGAGGAATGATGGTCTCCACCTGCTTCCCCAACCACTGACTTGTAAGTGGGCTTCAATGTGTCCTACACCGCCTGGCGGGTAGCGGTCGTGAGCCAGGCCACACGGGCCCCGCCTGCATTCTCTGCTGTTGTTCTCTCCCATCCCAGCCTTTGTTCTTTCCTTCCTTCATTTCTCTGACCCTGTTCTCTCTCATCTATCTTGGTCTGTCTTCCTCTGACTAAAGTGAAGGTGAGTCTTGGGTCTTTTCCTGCTCCACGAAGCCATGCCACCTTGCAGTTCGCTTGCTGTGCCCAGACACAGGTCTTCGTCCCTCAGAAATTCATTCCATCTGTCCCTAAGGCAGGTGATCACCTCACCTGCGCCAAATCCCTTTCACTTCATGTCCTCTCCGGATTCTGCCAGGCTTTAACTCCAAATTCCACCAGTGTCTGAGGATGTTATCTAAAGCCCAGTATGTGGCTACTTCTTCACTTCCATTGTTTGTTGATGCTATTGTTTCCAAGGATAGAAATGAGAAGGGAACGATTCTCAGAAAAACAACAATTATAATACAACCAAGATCAACCCGGGACTTACCATGCACAAACCACTGCATCTGAAATCCTTTCTCCTTGCCAGTCCCGTCAGTGTAGAACAGGACCTGGAGCTGGGAGCTTGTCGTGCCCCCTGGTGGGGGGAGAGCTGTTCCACAGTAGCGTCCTATCCACTGCGCACCATCATAGAGCTGAAATCAGAGAGAATTTTCCCAATGTAAAAATATGGTACATAGGTTGGTTTGTTTTTGAAGGAAAAAGACAAACTTACTTATATTGCTATACTCTGGCTCAAAAGTTAAAGGTAAGTCTGCTTGTCTGAGTTATTATAAGAATTTAAAATTGCCTATAGAAGGTTTGAGAGATAAACTGGATTCCTAAGCCAATAAATATGGAAATTCAACTATTAATTTTAGTTTACATTATATTAACCTACCAGAGCCAAGGTATAATCCAGAATAGGGAATTAGTCAGTGGAACGAGCTGTCTGTCTTAAGATCTTATGACACATGAGTGGTTCAAAGAATAACTGCTATCATATTGTAAGGTGCAATTTTTTTTAGTGAATATTTAGTAACTGAAAATTAAATCTTTTAGAAAGGTAAAAAATGAAAATAGAAAGATTAATCTCAAGATAAATATTTTGTTAGTAAAAATTTATCTCGATGCCTTTTTCATCTATATATTAAAATACTCGAGACAAAGTCTCTTGTGTCTTGCATTGGTCTTGAACTGGCTATGCAGTCAGGAGTGACCTTGAACTTCTGATTCTCCTGCTCCACCTCCCGAGCGCTGGGATTAAGGCAGTGCTGTACCAAGAAGAGTTTATGCTAAGGAGTGAACCCAGGACTTCGTTCACGCCAGACAAACACGATCCACGCTTACACCTCCCTGAACGTTTTCACCAGCAGGAGGAAATACCACTGATGGATGGACAATATTGAATTGCAGTTCTAGTGTTCATTTAAGATGGCGTCCAACCTTTCTTTTTGCCAGTATAAATACCTGATAATTTGAATGTTTCTGTTAAAAATTCCAATAAAGATTCCAAAAAGTATACTCTATTGTAATACTATTAAATTTCTTAGTAGAAAGTTTGTGCCAAACTATAATCATCTAGCAGTTTATAGACATTTCTTTCAGCAGAATTTGGTCAGTTTTGATTGCTGTCCTGAGAGTGAAACGTTGCGCTTTCATAATTGCCATGATTTGTGTCGGGCTGGTTACCTTATACCTAAAATCTTTGGAAATTTCTTTTCTCTGGCATGTTTCATGGGCATTTATATTTCTTCCCTTGGAACTTTTGCTTCAGGTTTTTGCCCACTGTCCCATGGAGGAATATCTAAATCTGACTTGTTGATCCAGTTCACATAATAACAGTATCACATACCTCCACTTCAAAATTTAAAATATGAAAACCTGGCTGCTCTTACAAAGGACCCATGTTTGATTCCCAGCACCCGCATAGTGACTGACTATGCATGACTGCAATTCCAGGGGAGTCTGACGCCCTCTTCTGATCTCCATGAGTACTGCATGTCACAGGTGCACTTGCACACATGCAGGCAATACACTCATACATATAAAAATTAAAAAAAAAGTTTTTAGAGTACGAAAATTTGTCTCTCTTCATTTAGGAAAAACAATGTCAGTTCCCAACATGTGGCCTCGTCATGTGATATTAAACACTTTGTTCCAACTACGCCTTGAGATGAGCTGCCCGTGACAGTAATGTGTAAAACATCTGATAATCATGTGTGGAATTTCTTGATTGTCCTTACTCTTCTTTCAGGCTGTTTTCCTCCCCGGTGGCACTGGGATTGACAATTATTGTATTCATGCTGTACATCTACTCAAGATGCAAACAAATTTATATCTTCTCAAAAATATAATCAAGGAAGACCAGGATATGGCTCAGTGACAGAGCTCTTGCCTAGCATGCTCAAAGGCTCAAACTGACCAAATGATTTTTATTCACTACAATGTAATAGAAGGTGCTTTAAACACGCTGGTTAGGTATAGAAGCCCTAGAAGACTTTATAACCAAACTTTATAAAGTGCTACAGTGGAGCCTTTCCTAATCTCTATGAAGAGACATAAATTCATTTTCTCTTGAATGGTGGTCCCCCACCACCTCTTTTTGTTTATTATTTTGTTTTGTTTGGTGACAGAGTTTCATTCTATAACCCAGGCAAGCTTGGCGTTATTATGTAGCCTAGCCTGGCTCACCTTCCTCAACCTCTTAAGTGCTAGATTTACGTGTGAACCACCACACCTAGCAAAACCCCTTGGCTCTTCATTTGTACTTCGTTTGTGCAAACAGTCCCACCCCCTTGCTTCCACAGTAATGGGCATGGCTCCTGTTCACCCTTTCTGATTGTGAGTTTCAGGGCACAGGCCACTCCTGGCTTCCCCTCACTGCCAACAGCAGAACTTTATGAGGACAGGACCCACATTGGGTCCAGGGAATCGGCACTTTGGCTTTGGCCACAAATGATTTTAAGGGTTTAATCTGTACAACGACTTGGACCTCCTAGAGTGAGATGGGAATTTGAATCATACAATCTTAAACTTCAGTCTAAGCATTTCAGGGAGTAAAAAGTCTGGATGTTTTGCTTGTTTGTTTGTTTTTGCTCTTTTTCAGACAGGGTCTGCTTGTAGCTCCAACTGGCTTAAGGCTCTCTCTGTGGAGCAGGCTGGCCTCCATCTCACTGTCATAGAAACCTGTCTGTCTCTGTTTCCCAAGAGCTGGGAGTAAAGACATGTGCCACCACATCTGGCTTGGAGTCTGGATCCTTTCTGTGCCTACTCTATAGAGTGGGTATTTTGGTGCAGCCTTGTTCAGAGAAATAATAAATCACAGATTTATGATTCTCAGCCTGTCCCATCAAGTTTTCAAATCACTTGCTAACCATGCTTGTAAAACTTGGGGGGAAATCAATAGGAATTCAAAAGGAAGAGCCCAGAAGGGTCTCATTCAGTTGCCATTCAACACTAAATTCATACTTTTTAAGTTAATGAATAAACACAGAGTTTATTCTTCGGACTTACCACTTTTCTTTTTTTTTTCTAATATTGTTGTTTATAAAACATGCATTTCTTATCAGGTTTTTAACATACTGCCTATTGACAGAAGCCACAGTGAAGGAAGGGAGGATGAAAGAAAGGGGAGGAAAGCAGAGGAACAAAACAGAAAAGAAGAAGCAAGAGCCAAAGTCCCACATCTCAGGCCATGGGCTCCGCCATCCTGTGCAGGCTGGAGAAGAGGCAGGCGGAGGTCAGACTGCAGAAGTGGCCCCAAGCTGCACGGTGGGTGCTCCCAGGCTTCAGGAGGAGTGCTCCTGAATGAATCATTGCCTCACCACAGGGTATTTTTCTCAGCTTCAGAACGTTCATTAATTCTCTTGCATGAAGTTTACTTTGAAGGTAAATGCAAAATTAAACACACAGTCCCCAAATAGAGACATAATAAGCGAGTCTTTCAGCCCAGAGCCACTCAACCAAAAGATTCTATCTTTGGATGGTGGTTTAGTGCCATCTTTGGAGCATCGTTGAGGTGATGTGTCTTAGAAAGGCTGAGCAGCCACAACCGGAGGATTCCACACAAGGCCATCAATGAAAAAGTGTTATGTTTTTCTTCCCAGCTCAACCAGGTTAACAGTTGTGACATTTTACCAGGACTTGTGACATTTTTCTCCCTTCTAATGGGATTTCTTTGGCGGAGGGCCCCTGAATCCCAGAGTTCAGTGGTCTTGATAGCCCCGTCTGAGTGGGACTGGGTGGAGTGTGTGTGAGCACAGGAGGAGGCTGTGAAAACTTGAATGACACCAAGTCTCTTTTATCTTTGCAGAGGATAGAATGATATGCTGAAATAAACATCAAGTAGACATTTTTTTAATGCTTAAGTAAAATGTCAAATAATGAATTAATTAGTTCACAGCAATGCTTCTAGGAGAGAGAGGGAATAAAAACTTCATTTCCTCAATTTTCGATGCTTTTAACATTTCCACTCAATTAAATCAGGCTGCTTCATTTATATTCACACAAATGGCTAATGTCACCTCTGCAATTCATTCCCGCGTAAATTCACCACACAAAAAGTAACAGTCATTTTTCACAGTACACAAATACAAGTTACCATGGAAACCAGTTGGTGTCTTGCAGCCCCTGATTGTGTGTTCAGAGCTAGAAGGTTAACCACAGGACGTTCTAGCTGTGACTCATTGCCAAGAATAGCAAGCTTGCTGACTGTAACGTGGTAAAATCCGGTTTCTTCTGCTTTCAGAGTGCCTGAGGTCTGATGCCTCTGAAGTGTCCTGAGGTTCCGAGTGAGCTCTTTTAAAGGAGACTCAGACACTAAGGGCGAGACCGAGATTCTCACCTTGAACGTCTCACAGCTCAGATTTACGTAGCTGTAAGAGCTTTTTAAAATTAATACTTGAGATTATGCTCACATTTTCAAGTTGGCCATCAAATGCATTTCAAATGTGAAATCTGTGTATGATGGGCGACCTGTGCTGACTGTTTTCTTTTATTCTCTCACAAACAGTTCATGTATGATTCTTGCCATCCAAGGCTCTCTTATGCTCACTCCACCAAAAAAGGACACAGAAAAAAGAAGGAAATCTTTTGCCCTAGCCACACTTACCACTTTCTGTGAGACTGCCTATCCAGCTCCTTTGTGTGAGTCTGATAATCTGGCACAAACATGGCTTGTAAGATTGTTAGTGACTTCAGACTCCAATTACAGTGTGAAATAATCCCCTGTTCCTTCTAAGAATTAAGGACCCAAAAGGTTGAAGACATACATATGTGTCAAAAGTTGACAGAGCTGGTCCAATTCTTATTATGGATTTAATTTTTTTATTATTATTTTATGTGTTTGTGAATGACGTATGTGTGTGTGTGTGTGTGTGTGTGTGTGTGTGTGTGTGTGTGTGTGTGTGTTTAGATGCAGGTGGAGGTCAGAGGAGAACTTTCAGGAATTGATTTTTTTATGATTGTGTACATGATGAGTATACAGGGCACGTGTACTGGGATGCATGTATGGAGTCCGTGCATGATGGGTATATGGGGCGTGTACTGGGATGCATGTATGGAGTCCATGCATGATGAGTATATGGGGCACATGCACTGGGATGCATGTATGGAGTCCGTGCATGATGAGTATATGGGGCACGTGTACTGGGATGCATGTATGGAGTCCGTGGATGATGGGTATATGGGGCGTGTACTGGGATGCATGAATGGAGTCCATGGATGATGGGTATGCGGGGCGTGTACTGGGATGCATGTACAGAGTCCATGGATGATGGGTATACGGGGCGTGTACTGGGATGCATGTATGGAGTCCGTGCATGATGAGTATATGGGGCACGTGTACTGGGATGCATGATGGGTATATGGGGCGTGTACTGGGATGCATGTATGGAGTCCGTGCATGATGAGTATACGGGGCACGTGTACTGGGATGCATGTATGGAGTCCGTGGACAGCTTTGTGGACTCAGTTCTCCCTTTCCACCGTGGTTTCTAGCGCCGTGGTTTCTAGTGATCAAGCTCAGCTTGTCCGGCTTACAGCAGCAAATGACTTTACCCCTAGCCTTCTCGTTGACCCTGGAGATCAAGGATTTTGCAGGTGCTTTCACAATCGCTGGAAGTCAGTTCTAGGTACGCAGAGACACGCCTGTGCAGCATGCCGTTCTGAACTGTGCCACAGCAGCAGCTCGCTTCACTAACTCCAGGAACCCGGAGAACAGAGATGTGTTTATCAAGTGTCTCTGCCTTGCTGAACTGTTTGATGTTGCTCTTCTGTGACTTTGAAATCTTGTAACTATGATGAAGGAAAATAACTGTCTCTCACATATGAGCAATGAAAAGATTTCTCCTAAATCGTTTAGAATTGGAGTGTGACAACTAAAATGGCCCTTTTTACTCTAGATTAGGATGAAATCAACTTTCTCTAAGTATTTTCCTATTTTTTCCCTTTTTTCTTTCCTTCCTTCCTTTCTTTCTTTCTTTCCTTCCTTCCTGCCTTCCTTCTTTCCTTCCTGTTTTTGGTACTAGAGATTGAACCCACCAAGGCCTTGAGAATGTTGGGCAAGCACTCTGTCCCTGAGCTAATCCCCAGTCAAAAAAGTGTGCTTTTCTTATTCTCTTGAAGTTTGTCTAGAAGTAAACTAATTTTCTTAATAGATGATTAGTTTTAAGGCAAATTAAACCAATTAAGACTTTCTTGGATGAAGTCATTAATATAAGAGTAAATTTGTAGAAAAATTTGTCCTATATTAATATAAATCTTGGAAAATTATATCCTTTAGAGTTAAACAGGTAACTGAAATATATTTTTTTCCCTGAAACAGGAAACTGTTAGCCCTGGCTGGCCTGGAACTCCCTATGTAGACTAGGCTGACAAGAACTCGCAGAGAGCGGCCTGCCTCTTCCTCTCAAGTGCTGAGATTAAAGAAACCATGTGCCACCATGCTCAGCTGTAACAGAAATGGTTGATGTGTTGTGAGGAAGGATGTTTAGGTGTAGAAGAGAATCCCTCTCTTTGCATAAAGTGAAAGCTCTAGTGAATGCAAAGATGCTGCTTGAGTTTGTGAGAACTGCATTTGATGAGTTCTTAGATGTCACTGGTGAAAGCAGCAAAGCCATCTCTCCTAAGAACCTCTGGTCAGTGTGGTCAGTCAGGCTCCAAATTCACAATCCAGCTGTAGCAACTCTGCTTAGAGTAAAATCATGGGGGAAATGGCTTAACTTCACTCATCTAAACTTTATTCATGATTTTATGAGTTTGGTTATCATAATGGTACCAATAGCTTTGTGACAAATGAGACAAATTACACAGTAACAGGTTTAGTAAGAGACCTGGCATGCAGAATATGCTCAAAATGTTGTTCTAACTTTTGGTCAGAGAGAACGGGAACAAAATTATTTTTTTCTAAAGAAACCACTCAAAAGTAGCTTTGAGAAAAGAAATATTAGTCTAGACAGCTGAGACTGACTCATGTTAAATACTTCACAGAATGATCACTGGCAGCAAAGATGGGGAAGAAATGACTCAAACCTGGAGATGGCTAGCCCTTCACTTGCATCGTGTTACCATGACGACTTCATTTGTGTGGGGACTAGAGCCTTCCCTGACATTATGGATGCAAAGCCAGATATAAACCACCCTGACGGTGGGGAAAGCAAGCAGGGTGTGTGTGTGTGTGTGTGTGTGTGTGTGTGTGTGTGTGTGTGTGTGTGTGAGTGTTGATGGAGCATGGTGGATCAAGCCAGGAGATGACCCACAGAGAGAAGATACTAGAAGCTGCTGAAGCGGACAGTGCCTTTCCTTGTTCAGTGGCCTTTCTGCTTGCTGTCCTGCCCACCCCACAACTCCCAGGGCCTCAGCACTGGCCCTCAAGAGGGGAGGAGCTGGATTCCTGAGATGCCTGCTCATCTCTCTCCCTTTCTTAAAAAAATAAAATAAAATAAAAGACTCAACTAGAGCAGGATCTATGGCACTGACTCATTACTTTTTTTTTTCATCCTGAGGATGAACCCTAGGATGCATGCTAAGAGAATGATCTACCCCCGAGGTTCATCCTGCCATCCTGCGTGTCGCAGTAATTATTAAGAGTGCTGTTGAACTTTACACACGTATCTTAGTGAATGTGAAGCCTTTACAGTTTACTTCAAATTTTGAGTTTTGAAATGTCTTTGTAATTCTGCCAATGAAGAATCTCAGAGTAGGATACAGGGCTCTCCTTATAAATGGGGAAAGCTCAGGGGTGGGGGGACTACTTAACCAATCACATAAGGTAAATTAGGCAAATGTTAAAGAAAGCTGACAGAGCAGGACACACCCAAGAGAGCTCTATGGTGGCTCTTTGGACTAGGTGTCTCTTCCCAGCTAAACATGCGGCCACTCATGCACAGACCTCTGGGGGCTCACACACATCTTCTCACCACAGGAAAAGCCGAACTTGCCATGTGCAGTCAGGGTGGGGCAGGAAATGTGAAATGCCCATGTAAAGTTAACAATTACTCATGATGCTGGGCTTTGCCTGAAAGCAAGAGACCATCAGCAGAGCACATTCGGAGTTATTTTGTGTCACTCTGAATTAGAGGTTTGTCTCCAAGTCGGATGGTTTAGTGGCCTCTGTGGGTTGGTCACTTCCCATTCTTACTAACCCATGTACTGCTTGATGCCCGATTTCTGCATATTGCTCACAGTAGAAGCACAAAAGCTGATCTCAGTGCTTTCATGTTTTCTGAAAATTTTTCTTGAATCAGTGTTTAATCATGGATGTGGGCAAATGTTTAACTACAAAGATGTTTATCTCAGAATTGTTTATAATAGTGAAAATTCAGCAGACTCTAAGTGATTCACAGCAGGCTGCACTGTAATGACAGAACACAGAATGTGGAAATAACACACGTAACAAATACACTCTCTGCACCCACGAGCCATTGCTCTGTAGAAAAAGGTCATCCTAAGAGAGCACGCATAAGCTAGGTGGGCGAGCAACTTTATCCCAGCACTCAGCAGGCAGATCTCTGCGAGTGCGAGGCCAGCTTAGTCTACATAGAGAGTTCCAGGCCAATTGGGGCTGCATAGAGACCGTGTCTCAAAAAAGACACAGAAAGAGATAGTATGCACAGAATGATCTATGAATATCAAAATAAAATAAATATAACAGGGAGAACACAGGAAATAAATACTGCTAAATATTATAGGAGTGATACATTTCATTTAGGTTTTCCTGGTTTTTTTTTCAGTCCCCTGAAATAACTATGTGTTCTTTTTCGATCAGATAAATCTATTTTTAAAGCAGTATCTTTGGGGGCACTATTGACATAACAATATAAGTATGCAATGGAATTGTTTTCCCAGTGCTAGAATTCTATATTCTTTTAAGTTGTCAGACACCCAGCTGGCCTACTAAAAATAATAGACTGTGCCCATGATCTCTTTTACAGAGCTCAGGATCAAACACAAACATTACTGTGCTAGAATGTTATTACAGAAAATAATCTGCTCCAGCATTATTTTAAAACCATTTTGTCCTGAATATTTCCTTTTTAAGTATAACTGAGTTTTGTTATTAATTAGACTAATTCTCTATGACAGAATGATTCCCTTCGATGTTCAGGGACTAAGAAACTGTCTATAGAGATCAGTTTTCATAGTCACTGATGGAGCAATAAGTGCTTCGTTCCCTCTCCAGAGGTAAGGAAAAGGCTTTGAAAGCCAAGAGTGTTCTCCTGTGAATACATGAGTGCTTAATTCTATAAACTACAGCATTTCCTTTGCCAACTATCTTGCCACACCGAAACACTAAACTTAATTTTTTTAAAGTTATCATTATTCTGTCTCCTAAAAGCCTCACCATCTGCTGCAGATGGACTCAGAAACAAAGAGAAATCTAGCTCGTGGAACAACATGAAACCGTAGAGCACTGAGCCTTCGAGACCTAAGGTACTGACGTCAGCTCTTCTCTCAGTCAGGGACTGAAGGAAGAGTAAGCCTGTTAAGAACCAAAATTAAAACGCCATTAAATGCTGCTAACATGAGACATGAAGGTAAAGAGGAAGACGGACGGGGGCTAGCAGGAGCATTCAGGGGACCAGGAGAGGAGAGTGGGAGAAGAGGATAAGATCAAGTCAGCATGAAAATGCAATGATCTCCAGGATGCTAACGTAAAAATGCAGTGATTGCTACCTTAGAAACTACAATGAATCTGTAATGTTGCCATCGGAAGCGCAGCGGTTAAGATTCAGCATTGTGATGAACTCCTATGCATGCAATCTGCCAGCAGGGTGGGGGCCTCTGTGAGCTTGCCGCCTTTGGTCTGACCAGGGCACAAAGAGGGGTGTGTGTGTGTGTGTGTGTGTGTGTGTAACAGTTTCAAGTTTGAGCATCTAAAGGAAATTAAGTGGCTTAAAGATAGTTTGGAAATTGTGGTAAGTTTGATTATTATTCGTCTGGATCCGTTTCAAATCCGAGCAGATACTGCGAGTAGGCGCCAAGCTTCTTTTGAATTCAGGGCACAGGTCCCTTTACAGGGCTGCTTCATTAACTGCAGCAAATTAATCACCTGAAATTCTCCACTGTGAGGAATGGTCAGAAAAGGGAAGCTCCTTCCTTCCTTCCTTCCCTCACTCCCTTTCTCTCTCTCCCTCTCTCTTTCCAGGCTGACCTTAAACTCCTGATCCTCCTGCCTTAGCCTCTCAGTGCTGGAATTTGAGGTATGAGCTACCACTTCCTGCCTGAAAAGGACTTTGATCACATTATTTTTTTTAAACATCTCTTTTCATTTTTATCTTTTAAAGGCACACTTTATTCAGACATGCTGAGCGCCGGGGTTCGTATGAGACGCCTTTTGCCTCCTTAGTGACACTACAGAGCTGGGATTTGTTGACATACTTCATTCTAAACTTCTTTTGACCATAGATTATTCTAGCAGAGTGCCACACATTGGTGTCGAGACACAAACTGAATTTCTACTTTCTATGCCTGCTTTTGAGTTGCAGCTGGCCTAAGATTTGTGATAACTTCTTTGAGCTCTAAGCCAAATGCAAAAGTCCTAGAAACAAACTTCCTCTGAAGGGACAGTTCCAGGAAGTATGACTCATGTGCCCAGGAAGTGTGTGAGGAGGAGCCCTTGATCAAAGAGAGCCGGACCACTGTGCTGACACAAAATCTCTTTCTCTCTGCTTTGCTGCAAGTAGAAACTGCGGTTCTAATGACCACGCTGCTTAGATCCACACAGAGAATTCTTGTGGCTTTTGCAGGAAAGCTGAGAGGCGGAAGTAGGAGCCCTGGTCTCAAACATGGGTCCACTCTTTGTTAATCTGAGTTAGTCACAAATGGGAAAGCCATCTTGCAGACGATAGCTGTGTGTGTGTGTGTGTATACATACATAAGCATGCAGGTGCAAGCACACCTGTGTGGAGGACACAGATAAAAGAGTTAGGTGTCTTCCTCAACAGTTCTTCATTTTATTTGGGGGGACAGAGTCTCTCACCAGTTTGGCTAGGCTGGCCAGTCAGGTCTCTCACCAGTTTGGCTAGGCTGGCCAGCCAGTTCTAGGCCTGCTCCTGTCTTCCTCCCCAGAGCTGTGACTACAGAGACGTGCAGCCACACTGACTTTTTATGTTGGTGCTTAGAATCTGAACTCAGGTCCTCGTGCTTGTATGACAAACACGTTATCAACTGGGCCAACCCCACAGACCCCAAACTATAACTGTTTATTTAATGCAAATGGCTTAAGAGAGCTAATAATCTATAAAATTATGTCACCTTAGAATAATGCTACATAATATTTACAAGCATTTTTCTTTGCTGGGCATGATTCCAAGTTAAAATTCTAGCAGCTCTGTGTAATGAAGGCTGTATTGCTACCTCCATTGCAGAGTTCTGTGAACTGAGGTGTGGAGAAGTCTAATAACTCAATATTTTGAAGTGCATCAGTTGTAAGGGATGACAGAGAGTGCAGACAGTTCTAAAAGGTGCGGTGGTAATACCCAGTGGGGCTAACAGAACAGACTCCTTCTCCGCTCCATTCCTCACAGAGCTTCTGTTAAATAAAAAGATTAAATATTGATGTTCTCATTTCTCATTTCTCCGCTGTGGAAAGAGCCAAAATGCATTAAGGAATCCAGCTGAGGCAGAAAGAGGGGAAGGAAGCATCTTTTAAAAGGGATCCTGAACTCGCCCTCAGCCTACAGAGCCCAGGCCCTGAGCCTGAGCACAGCACTTCTCTGCCGTTAGCCAGCGTCTGTGCTGTGTGCCGGGCTTTGTTCTCAGTTATTGGTGCATTAACTCTGATCAGTCCATTTTATAGAAAGGAAATAAACACATAGAGACTAACGACTAACCAAGGTCACCTGAGCTTAGGTTTCAATCCAGGCATCCCTGCTCTAGAATTTTCCTTCTGAAATACCATACTCTACTCACCATCACAGAGAAGACAGAGCAAGGTCGCTCTGTGATGGAGCCCAGGGTGCTCACTTCTGGGCATGGAGTACTGAGGAACACTAAACCCTATCCTTAGCATCCTGAAGCAATCAGAGGGTGGAAGAGGCCAGCTTAAGCAGATTTGATTCTAGTGCTGACCCTTCAACACCATGGGACAGAGCCGTTTCTGATGCTGTTTGCCATGGGTAACTGAAGAAGACTATTATTTATCTTGAGACTGAGATATCTGGACACTGAGCAATTCTGCTTGAGTCCTGCATGGTAACCTTCTAATGGTCATGTGACTATCGGTGACATACAAACACAGACATCTGTTTATAGTTCCCTTATTAAAGAGTTTATGAAAATTTTTAAATGGATGAAAGAATTTTGTCTTGAGACAGATTCCTAGGAGGAGAGAGAAAAGTCTAAATGGTACCAAAGGGTGAACACACAGAGTAAAGGAACTTGAAAACCAAAGAAAATTCACCTCAACTGTGGGAGCTACTACAGTAGCCCAGGCCTGGGCCCACTGCTCACCAGGCCGGAGCTGCTGGCACTCACTCAGCGAGCTGCAGGGAAGCACATGGCATTTCTAAGAGAGCAAGGCCCTTATGAGGGTGGGAAAGACTTCCCTGAATTGTCCCCAGAAGTGTTTGGTGGCCAAGAACAAGTTGCAGGGCTCTGTCCAGGAGCATGGGGGAATAGTGTTCTTCAAGTGCTCTCACAAGTCCTCGGTTTCACCCATCTTCCTGTACAGCAATGGAGAACAACACCCTGTCTCACAAGCCTACAGTCAGCCCCTCAATGCATCTCATACAATTTGAGTAGCCAGAATCATCTTTTAAAATGTTGATCTCAAGCTGTCATGGCAGCAATTGCCTGTTCTCTCAACACTCAGAAGGTGGAGGCATGAGGAGCAGGAGTATGAGTCCAATCTGGGGTAGCTAGACACTGGGTCTCACACACACACACACACACACACACACACACAGAGAGAGAGAGAGAGAGAGAGAGAGAATAATATAATATTAAAAATCTAGGTCTAGCAAGGTACTGAGTCACACACACACACACACACACACACACACAAAGAAAAGAATATAATATTAAAAATGTAACTCCAACTGGATGTGGTAGTACACCTTTAATCACAGCACTTGGGAGGCAGCGGCAGGTGAATGTCTACAAGATCAAAGGCAGCCTGGTCTAAAAAGCAAGCTCCAGGCCAGCTGGAGCTACAGGGAGACCCTGTCTCCAAAGAAGTCAATCTGACAATACTGTTTCCCTGCTCTGGTCCTTGAGAGACTTGTTGCTCTGAGAGTGAGCTGAGAGACAATATTGAAATTCTTTTTTTTTTAATTTTCTTTTACCTATTTTTATCTTTATGTATAAGAGTGTTTTGCCTACATGTACACAAGTGTACCACATGTGTGCAATGCATGCAGAGGCCAGAAGGGGATGTCAAATCCCTTGGAACTAGAGTTACGGATGGTTGTTAGCTGTCATATGGTTTCTGGGAACTGAATCCAGGTCCTCTGCAAGAGCACTACGTGTTCTTAACCTCTGAGCCACCTCTCCAGCCCTGATCACTGAAGTTATTAACTTTCTCAAAGACATGGAAGAAGCCTCACTGTGGTCTGTTTTCAGTTCCTCAAACAGAGCTTGTCCTAGTCAACCTTCAGTCTCCTTGACACCTTGGAACTTTCTTCCTCAGGTATGCCTTTGCTGACCCACCAAAGAGCTTAGCAGCCCCTGTCTGATGTCTTCAGAGACCCATTAGCTTCGTCTCTCAGCACTCAACCCAGCCTGTGGTAAATTTTTATTATGTGATACATTAACATGTGTTTCATCCATTAAGACATGAAAAAGTAATGATAAATAGTTGCAGTTCCACAGCCTAGGAGCCTAAAAACCGTGTTGTTGACTGAAGGAATGAACCGTACATAGTAAAATACTGACTGTTTGAAGAAGTAACGTGGTCAGCAGAAAAACAAAATAGCCGACTCTATTGAATTCTAACTTAGCACTTAACTTGCTATAACACAGGGCTCTTGTTAACGAATCTTCTATCCACAGTTGTGATTACCCCAAACTGACCTCCTCATGAAGCACCGTGTGGCCAAGAATACCTGATTTCGCTATGACATGATTGAGAAGTTAACTTCTGTTGCACAAAGCACCAGCAAATATGCAAGTTCCACACTGGGTAATTCCTACAGCACGTGGGCGGTGAGCTATGACGTTTCACAGCTGCACTGTAGAAAACACTGCTCAGACTATAGATGTGGACAGGATGGGTGTCAACACGGTAGCTTCAGGGACACTGCTGATTTTTTCAGTCCATTCTTTTAAAAATATTTTGTTATTTTTTTAAATTATGTGTATGACTGTATTGTCTGGATGTATGTAAGTGCACTCATGTTGTGCAATGCCCACAGAGGTCAGAAGAGGGTGTCAGATCCCCTGGAAATGGAGTTAAGGATGGTTATTAGCTGCTAGTAGGTGTCAGGAACCAAACCCAGCTCCTCTGCAAGGGCAGCTAGTGCTCTTAACCACTGAGCCATCTCTCCAGATCCCATTCTTTTTTTAAATGTACTTTTTTGCGATTGCAAAGAGGACATGGAAGTGTGGTAAGTAATGATATAAACATCTGGCAAACAGGATGACATCAGTAGGGTTTGGCAGCAGATGAAACAGATTGTACAGACTGAGGGAAATGCATTTGACAGAAGCCACTGACATAATCAGGAAGAACTGAAGCTGCCTTTGGTGGAAATGGACAGGAAGAACAGAATGGGAGACTGTAACGACAAAGGTGCCAAAAAAGGACAGAATGGGAAGCAAAGCTCAGATTTAAGATGCACAGATGTACAATAAATCTGGCATTGTTACGTGATGAGGTAGTCAGAGTGACAACAGTACCCCAAGGCCTTTTGAGATGCGAGCACCCCTGCAGCTATGGGAAAGTAAGACTTACTTAAGGAGAAAGACTTAGTTGGCACTCAAAGGCGTGGGTTAAGGAGATATACTTTGTACAGTACTTGCAACTTCTCAAGAGATCAGTGAGGTAAATATATTACTGGCTGTCGTGGTGGAAGCGGGCTGTAGACAGAGGTCTTTGGCACTAGCCAATGGCTTGTGGAGGCTTACATCAGTGAAATCCTGGTGAAGTCTGGGCTCGGGTCCGGGCATGTGTTAGAAAACAAGATTCCCAGTTGATTTAGGAATACAGACCGATTTCTTACCACTTACAGGGAGGCTACTTCTTCTAAGAGATCACGATCTTTTTATTTTTTATATTTATTTATGTGTAAGTGCAAGTGAGCATGTGTGTGTGTGTGTGTGCGCGCGCGAGGGTGACTGTTCTGTGCACACATGCAGAAGCTACATGTCATAGTTAACTTCAACTGTCAACTAGACACACTTGGGGGAGGGAATCTCAGTTAGGGAATTGCCTCTATTAGACTGGCCTGTGGCCATATCTGTGAGACATTTTCTTGATTATTGAGTGATGCAGAAGGGCCCAGCCCACTGTGGGTGGTGCCACCCTTGGGTTGTATAAGAAAGCAGGCTGAGCACAGGCCAGAGGAGCAAGCCAGTAAGCAGCATTCCTCCATGGTCTCTGCTTCAGCTTCTGCCTTCAGGTTCCTGCCCTGAGTTCCTGCCTTCCATGAAGGACTGGATTGTAAGCTGAAATAAACACTTTTCTCTCCAAGCTGGGTTTGGTCAGTGTTTTATCACAGCAATTGAAAGTTAACCAGAAGATCAGAAGAGGGCATCAGCTGTCCTCTATCACTCTCAGCCTACTCCTTTTGAGGAAGTGTCTCTCCTAGAATCTGGAGCTTGTTTTTCTTGGCTAGACTGGAAGCTAACAAGCCCCAGTGGTCCATCCTAGCAACCATTCTGTCTCTACTCCACTTAGAGTTGCAAGTGTATGCCAGATACAAGGCTTGCTGCTGGGTACTGGGATCAGAGTCACAGTGCCTGGTTTATAGCCTGCCTGCCACAGCCTTATCTACCTGTTTAAATACTGCCTGTTCCCAAGGTATTCAGTAACATCTATTTAAAGCAACCCCATTGTGTATTTTAAACAGGTGCTATCTTGTGCAACATTTTTATCAGTTATTCCTGAAGTAGTGTGCCAATGGCTAGACTGCAAAGAGATAGTATCCAAAGAGCAATGACTGTAAATGTAGAGGGATCATGACCCAACCAACTACTCAGACAAAATCAAATGTCAAAATGTCCTTTGAGATGTTTTAAACTATATAAGCTAATGCTAATAAGCCTTATAAGCCACAAAGTTTACTAGTTGTAACAATTGACATAAAAAGCAGCCTGGAGATTTTAGGTCTTAATATAGCTTGGTTGGTAATAAACCCCATTTAAATTCTACCTATAATACCTGAAGTACTTGAACCAGAGAGCATACTCCCAGGATACTTAGCCCTGCCCAAGTTAGTGGAAGGTTTCATCCAATGCTGGGCCATATTTAGGAGACACTGGCATGCAAGAGGAATCTCCCATGTGAGCTTGCCATGTGAGGCCCAGTTAGGGGATGAAGGTGAGGGCTGGAGGAGCAAAGGCTTTCCACACTCATGTGAGGCAGAGAACTTAATCTCCGTTCGCTGTCTCCTCATTAGGCCTCCTCACACTGAGGACACACCTCCTGACCACAACACGTTCTACCTGCGAACAGTAACCTTCCAGTGACAAGTCTCACTCCCCATTCTCCCCACTTGGGAGCATCTATCCACTCTGATCACCGCCCCTTCCGTCACTCTCCTCCCTTTACCTCAGTGATACAACCTCCATTCACGTCCCTCTCCTTGCCACACATGCCCCACGTTGACCCAACCCTACCACAGCGTTCTCACATATCTGTGTACCGATTCCTCTTAAATCCAGCACTTTTGTTTCTACTAGAAGTCACTTCTACATTGAGTCTTGGGGTGAAAACAAAAAATGAAAAAGTAAAATCAAGTGCTGAGTCCTTAAGTGTGACTCCACATAACTGCATGGGCAATATCCAACTTCCTTAAAGAAGCAATTCATCCTCTACTGAATTTTGTTTTGCCTAGAGAATCAAACAATAAAAGGGAAGATTGTCTCCCAATGGACCTTTACCAACTCACACCTCTCAGCAAGCTTAGGCACAGTGTCTCCTGGCATCTAAGCCAGTCTTTTTATAGTTTCAGTTTTGATAATTCAAAATAACTAAATTCTGGCTCCAGTGACGATTACTCAGTGGGGACTTGGCTAAGTCACTTAAAAAAAAAAAAAAAAAAACCTTAAACTGGAAGCAATTAGAATAATGGAAGTTGGATCTTTGTGCTTATGACTTTTTCTCCTTAAAAGGTTATTTGTGCTTTTAAATTTTCCATCATGGACCAGCCACTAGAGCGGTGGCTCTGGTCCTGCCCCCTGGCTTACAGCGATGGAAAAATCTCCTCCCTCTGGCAATGGTGTCATTCTCTGGAAGGCTTTTCAAAACTTCTGGTTCTCATTTTGTATCTTTGCTGCGTTCACCATTTATGTTGCACAAGAGAAATGGCACGCCTTGACCAGCAGACCATCGAAATGGGCCTCTTAACTGGCTGTTCTGGAGCTGTTGGAGCAAGTAGTTTTTCTTTGAGTTTTCTAACACCTCTAAAAATGACCCAGTGAGCCTTTAGCTACCATTCCATCCACGAACAAGTCCAAACAAGTGGAGTTAGCTCCTGGCCCTGTCCCTTCCCATCTCCTCCCCGGAGCCCGGCTTCGAGACAGGCTCCAAAACTCCCTCTTCTCTGTAGCTTTCCTCGCCATCTCCCTCAAATCACAGTCGTGATGCCCACTCAGCAGCTCCTTATGCATCCAGAGTTTGGCCTGTGCTTACAACTTTATGCTAAAAGCTGTAAGGCTTCCTCTGACCGTGTGGGGATTTATAAAAAGACCCGTTTGGAACCCAATTCTTTCTCATTAATTAATAGCTGTCATCAGACCAAAGCTGAACCATAGCTGTGATCATTTAATTTAGCCTCAATTTCTCAAAATTGTGTGTAGACAACTCAGCCCTTCAAGAAGTCAAGAGTCCACTGGGGGTGAGAATAGTCATAGCCAGCAAAACTTGCTGTTACCATCTACTGTCTGTCATATGAGCAAAGGTATCTGAAAACAACTTTTCCAGTTCTTTCTAAACTTCTCATGAAGTGTAGAGAAAGATGACTGTGCTTCGTAAGTGGCATGAGACTGAGACACTGACCGAGCTTGTGAAGACCACTGGATTCTCCATCAAGTAAGGAGGGATCTTGAAAACAGGGTCATGCATACCTACAATCCCACCCTTTGGGAGGGGAAGGCAGGAAAACTGGATCTCAAAGCCAATCACAGTTATATAGCAAGTTCCAGGACATCCTGGGCTACTTGAGACCCTGTCCCAAAAAACGGAAAACCAAACAACAATAACCAGCAACAAACACATTGCCAAGTTTGTGACTGTAAGTTTGTTGTATGTCATATCTTCTTAGAATACTAGTAAATGTAGTTTTCTAATGTGTAACTACTATTTCTATAGTAGTATATTTTTTAAAATATTTTATTTATTATTTATTATTTTTATTTTTTATGTGTTTGAGTGTATTGCCTGCATGTGTGTAAGTGCACCTGTGTCGTGCAGTATCTGAGGAGGTCAGAAGAAAGAGATGGATTCTCGAGGAACTGGAGCTATGGATGGTCGTTAACTGCCTTGTGGGTGCTGGGACTCAAACCCAGGACTCGGGGAGAGCAGCCAGTGCTCTTAGCTGCAAAGCGAACTCTTCAGCCCCAATACTGTGGTTTCGTTGTCTACGTATAAAACAGGTTGGTTTTCCTTATTTGTTCAATTTGTTGGGTTTTTTTTTTCTTGAAATAGGATATTATTATGTAGTCCAAATTGGCCTTAAATTCTCAATCCTCCTGCCTCAATCTCTCAAGTGCTGAGATTACAAGCATGTATCACCATGCCTGAATCAAGAGTGTTTCATTTCTTTTACTCCCAAAGAATTTTCCCTGAAACAATGTAATCTCCTTATATTTAGGACCCTACAGAGTCTCTCAAAGAGAAGATGTTTTTTTCTAGGTGTGGTGCCATGTGCCTTTAATCACAGCACTAGGGAGCAGATGCAGGTTGATCTCTGTGAGCTGGAGCACAGCCTGGTTTGCATAGTGAGTTCTAGCCCAGTCAGGGCTACATAGTGAGACCCTGTCTTAAAAAAATGTACCAGCTCTCTCTTCTTTGTTTTGATAACAAAAACAGTGTTTGGAAAAGACATGGCAACCTCAGACAACCTCAATTACACTAGATTTTAAAAGTAAAATTGATGAGAAGATAGTTAGGAAAATTATATAAAGAATTCTTCCCCCATTGGGAACTTGAAGTCAGGGCTACACACTGGATGTTGTCTTTGCAGTTCTAGAAACCAAACACTCTACCACTGAGCTACATCCCAGCTAACAATCTAAAAAATCCACTAAGCCATTATCATATGGATAGATGGGAAAAGTGACCTAATGTAATCAAAGTTCATCCTCAACATTTCAGAAAAGATAACTAGAGAAAGTTTCATAGGTGGATTCAAAGCACTGAAGAAAGTAAGTATGGTAGATCACATGATTCAGTGATTCTAGTATGTAAAGTAAGTATGGTAGATCACATGATTCAGTGATTCTAGTATGTAAAGTAAGTATGGTAGATCACATGATTCAGAGATTCTAGTATGTAAAGTAAGTATGGTAGATCACATGATTCAGTGATTCTAGTATGTAAAGTAAGTATGGTAGATCACATGATTCAGAGATTCTAGTATGTAAAGTAAGTATGGTAGATCACATGATTCAGTGATTCTAGTATGTAAAGTAAGTATGGTAGATCACATGATTCAGTGATTCTAGTACGTAAAGTAAGTATGATAGATCACATGATTCAGTGATTTTAGTATGTAAAGTAAGTATGATAGATCACATGATTCAGTGATTCTAGTATGTAAAGTAAGTATGGTAGATCACATGATTCAGTTATTCTAGTATGTAAAGTAAGTATGATAGATCACATGATTCAGTTATTCTAGTAACAATGGAAAAATGCATATATGGTTTGAATGAAATTGTCTTATGATATGTGAAAGTATAAACCAATATTCAAACTAATATATTAATATAATATGTAATGTGTGGATATTAATATTAAATATTAAGATAAGTACAATAGATAACTGCATAATTTTTTAAATCTATAGTCCTAAAAGTTACACATACAAGTTATAGAAAAGTTTTCTTAAATAAAATTTCATATGACAAAAATAGCAGATGATCTCATATTCTATGCTGCCTAATGCTTAAGGAATTTTATTGCACAACAGTGCATAAAGAAAATTGTATAAATGTTGCCCAGGGTCATTTTTATGAAAAATAAAGCTTCTACTTTATAAAAAGAAAGTTAACTGAAATGAACATGAATTTTGAGATAAGAATAATACTTAATTCCAGGCAAATTAGGTATTAAATCAAGTCCATGGTACTCAAACACGCTCTCTTATATAGAGAGAATAAGCCTAAAAACTAACAAGATGGTAACTCTAAAAGTTAAGGTTAATCAATCCATCTATTGTATTGAACCTAAATTCATAAATGGCTCGTTGTTCATATAGTTTAGTAGGCTATATAGCTTTGATATTGCTATAGTGCAATGAGAGAGACAGGAATAACACGTTCAGACAACACGGGTGGCTACCGTGTAGCGCAGGAGCAGGGACTCAGTTTAGAAAAGCAGAAGTCTTGGACCTGGGTTAGTCTATGTCCATCTGCATGTGGGCTATTTTTGAGCTTCAGAAGACCTACCTCTAAATAGTCCAAGGAGCAGTTTGCGTGATCTTCCACGTCCAGTGCTGTAAATGTGTAGTTCACAGTGTTGCCCTTTGTTGCCTGAATGGTCCAGTTGCATCGCTGATTGCCAGAATAGGGGTGTGGGTAATTTATGCTCTCCACGATGCCGTAAGTTTGATTCACTATTACCACATTGTCGCATGCTGGGGGGAAAAAACAGTCATATGTCATAATGTCTATAAAATGCAGGTAAGGTTCCTCTTTAAGAAAACACCCAGCACCTAGATATATATGGCATGACATTTTTATACTGATAGAATCTCCATTTAGAATAAATGTGAAATAATACTTAACTGAATTTAAGCTTTAAAGAGTTATCAAATTGAACAGCTATGTTCAACTAGGCATTGCCATAGTTTTTGTCAACTTGACACAAGCCTAGATATTGCTATGGAGAAAGGAATCTCAGTTGTGGAAGTACCTCCATCAGGTTGATCTGTGGGGCATTTATTTATTGTTGATTAATAAGGAAGGGCTTGGCCCAGTGTGGGCAGTACCATCCATGGGCAGGACGGTTGAGCAAGAGAAGGAAAGCAAGCCGTGAGCAGCATTCCCTCTATGGTCTCTGCCTTGAGTTCCTGCCTTGGCTCCCCACAATAGCACACTGCTGTTGGGACACGTAAGCTAAACAACCCCTCTTCTTCCCAAGTAGCTTTTGTCATGGTGTTTATCACAGCAACAGAAACCAACTAGTACAGCAGCAGATTCCCATAAATTGGTGGGCAAATAACTTGGCTCTATTCAGAGCCCTCTGATTTGTTTGTTTATAGAAATGCATTAAATATTCCCTGCTTCTATTTTTTCTAGCTTTAACATTTTCAGGAAACAAAAATCCTGATCTTTAAACTGTACAGTGGAAATACGAAGTCCCGTGCGATGGTGAGTGAGCAAAAGCACAGTTTGTTCGAACATTCAAACGGCTTCAGGAATCCACGACAATGGCTCCCTTATTCTCCTTGTTACTCATCAGGAAGTTTCAATAGAGGGGGCACAAAAGATGGAAAGATGGAATTCTTCAGTTTTGAACAAAACCACTCTACAGCCCTCTAGCTGTGTCTAATCATGGAGGTGGATTAAAATCCAGCCAATCGCACTGGTCTAAACAAAGCAAATCTGTGACATTTCTCATCTTTTCTCCTCTCTTTATTCGTTTATATTTCTCTATGATGTGCACTAAAAGAAAACGGGAAGTAAACATTGTGTTAAGAGCTGCCTTGGATGAACGTAATTCCTAGACTGTTTTCTGCCTCAACACCATTTGTGGTGACGCCATTTAGAAACTTGGGTTTGATTTGGAAAAGCAAGCCTAGTGTGGCCCTTCAAAGCTTCCTCTGCTGAAGCAGGTAATGAACAGGTTATGTTCTCTTTGAAAACCCTAACCTCATATTTTTGCAACAAGGGATATCTAAAGGATAATTTTGTTGTTTTAGACACATGAGAGGGATAATGTCTATTAGGCAATAGGCACCACAGAACAGAGGAGCATGTATCCCAATAAACCATACGGATCACTCTCACGTCTCACAAATAGTATTGTGTGCAGTTATCCAATTTCAAATGGCAAAGTTTTGTAGAAACGTCTTTCTTTCTTTCTCTCTTTCTCTCTTTCTTCTTTTCTTTCTTTCTTTCTTTCTTTCTTTCTTTCTTTCTTTCTTTCTTTCTTTCTTTCTTTTTCTTTCTTTCTTCTTTCCTTTCTCAGGGCAGCCCAGAACTCACAGCAATCCACCTGCCTCTGCATTCCAAATGTGACTACTGGGATTCAAGATGTGTCCCAGTACTGGTGGCCTCTCTTTTTAAAGACATGTTCTCACATAGCACAGGCTGGCTTCAAACTAGACATATAGCTAAGAATGAGCACAAACTTCCTGGTATTCCTGTATCCATCTACCAACTGCTGGGATTACAAGCATGTGCCAACACACCCAGTTTCAGGAAGTTCTAGAGAGGAAACCCAGAACTTCTGCCGGTAGGCAAGTACTCTACCAACCAAGCTACACCCCAGCCTTTGATTTTACCTTTAATAACCTATACGAATCAACTATTACAGGGATAAAAAGAAAAGCAAGGTGGCTTTGCTAACCTAATTATAACCAAGGAGAAGAGTAAAGCAATGATAAAATTTTAGAAATAATTGCAAGCTTAAATAAATAGACATATCCCTCAGGACTTTGAAATGCTGTTTACATACAAATTAATGTCAAATTTGTGAAGAACAAAGCAATAGGTTAAAACACAGCTCAAACCACTGGGTTACACACTTCTCCGGGTTTGTTTCATTGAGTTTGAAGGACCGTTCCAGAGTTCCAGACACTCAGCTGTTGGAATGCATACTTACTCTGGGAGTACTTGACCTCAAAGCCACGTCCTTGCTGACCTTCATCCGTCCTCAGTTTTAGTAATACGCTGTCTCCACTGGAGAAGATAGGAGCTGGTGTCTTATCCCCACAAAGCTTATTTAGCAGATGTGAGCTAGTACTGGGGCCATCGTATACCTTTAAAAAAACATTTTAAATATCAGATGGTCCTAGCTATGAATGTTATCTAACTGACCCTTTAGTACAGAAATGGGGATAAAATAAATACATTCTACAACAAAGGAATAGCCCTGAACAGTGATATCATTAAAAATTAAAGTGTTTCTAAACTCAAGAAACAAATTGCTAGATTCAACAGTAACAGTGGATTGAAGTTGAAATCTGAACATTAAAGTTGAAAGTTCAATGCAAAATTTGAGAACATAATATGATAACTGTCCTTTATAACTTATAATTTTTGAAACTTTAGTTTATTTTTATTTATAATTTTAGCAGAGCATAGCCATTTGCCAACACTATAAAATGATGTAGTTGGATGAGTACAATGTCATTTCTAATTCACCAAAACAGTTCTCTCAAACTGTTATTTTTCAACACATAGGTAAAATTATGTAGATTATGGTTAGGAAAAATTCCATAGCTGCTCTTAAGATATTTTAACCATATATTCATAACTCATACTTAAAATATTTTAAAGACTTAATATATTTTCATTCAGTACTTGTTATACTTAAAAGATTGTCACTTTTACCACATTTCTTTTAAAGTTTCACTCGGTTCAAATTTTTTATGTGGGCTCCTTTAAACAGTCCCACCTTTTGACTCTCAGCAGTATAAGTACATGCGTTGTGTGTACTGGGTGCGATGTGAGCAGTGAGTGACCCCGGGGAACATTGTACATACAGCTAGATAATCCAAAGAGCAACTGGGATGAGGCTCCAGGTGAAAGTCATTGAATTCCAGCTTGAAAGGACTGCCGTGGCTGGCTTTTAGCCACCAGAAGCATTCAGAGCCGTGGTAGTAGGGCATCGGGTAGTTGGGAGACGTAAATATCCCCGTGGGAGTGGTGAGATTGCCGCCACAGCCTGCAGGAAGGGGACACAGGGAAGTTGCCCTTCTGGTGAAATCAAACTTCCGCGCTAAATCACAATCTGGTGCTACTCTGCTCTTCCTTATTTACTTTTCCAGTGCTGGGGATGGATCCCTGGCCCTGGCCCTCGCATGTGGCAGGCAAGAGCCTCATACGGAGGTACATCTCTAGTCTTTGGTTTTTACAGGCAAGAACCACTAACAGTCCAGGCTGACCTCAAACCTCAAATCTGCGCTCCTCCAGCCTCTGCTTCCTGATTGGTGGGATTAAAGGCTACACCTACTTTGTGCTCTTTAAACATGAAATGCAATACAACACTATGTCACAAAGAAGTAGCTATAGTCCTGCTCACATCAACGTGCTTTTCTTCTGGTAGGCCAGAGAGCCAGAACTTCTCTCCTCTGCCCTTTTAAATATGGCTGCTGTTAATTCAAGCATACCTTTTTGGCTGGAGTTTACTATACAGAGCAATGGTAGGGCTGGAGAGGTGATTAAGAGCCCTGGCTGCTCTTGCAGAGGCCTTTTGATCCCCAGCACCCACATGGCAGCTGACAACCATCCATAACGCAGTTCCAGGAAATCCAACGCCCCCTTCTGCCTTCCATGGGCATTCCAGGACACGGGTGCACTTACACACGCAGACAATACACTCATACACATAAAATAAAAATAATAAAGTATTTTTAAGAGAGCAATGGTAAAATATAGTTAGCAAAAACTGACAAGTGCTGACAGAGCACCATCATCTGAGATGAAGAAACCAATCAGCTTGGACTCTCCAGTAAGAGACAGAACTTTTCTGCTCACCAGTTAACGATCCATCCCAGAAAGCGGAGAAACCAGTCATTTCAAATACCGCGTCACTCTTGAATTTTAGCCACAGTTTGTTACTATGAGAGATGATTCTTGGAGGTAGATTTGAGCCACAGTACTTTCCAAGCAATGGTGAACTTTGATAGCCTCCGTCTCTGTGACAGAATACAGAAATGAAAGGCAAAAATTTTATAGAGATGCATACCACAATGACCAGCCTAATTTAAACTGATGGAACAGGATGGAGCTGTGTGTGTGTGTATTTATAAATGTACCTTTACTGGTTTTTTAAAATATCTCATACTGAAATCCATACTTCTAGACTTCTCTTATTTAAAAACTAAAGTTTTAGGGTAAGGTTGCTATTATACGGATGTTTTAGAGTAAATGGACAACAAAGACACAATTTTAATTTACATGAGAAGTTACACAACTGTTATGCTTAGTGCTAATTGTCAATTTAACACAAATTAGAATCACCTGGGAAGAAATTTCAAGGCAGCAAATGGATAGGCCTATGTGTCTGCCTGTGGGGGACTATCTTCATTATGTTAACTGATGAAGAAGACTCAGCCACTCTAGGTGACATCATCCCTAGGCAGGGTTTCCTGAACTGTATGAGAGTGGAGAAATTGGGCTCAGCACAAGCAAGCAAGCCAGAAGCACATATGTATTCATTTCCATTTGCTCCTGACTACGGGCATGATGTTACTAGCTGAGTTCCCGCCACCTTGATTTACTTGCTATGATACACTAGAACCTGGACCTGAGAGCTGAAATAAACCCTTTCTCTCAGGTCTTTTATTGTCAGGCTTATTTATTTATTTATTTATTTTTGAGACAGGGTTTCCCTGTAGCCCCAGCTAGACTGGACCTCACTGTTTAGACCAGACTGGCCTCAATTTCACCAAAGTCCCTTGCCTCTGCTGGGATTAAAGGTGTTCAGCACCATGCCTGATTTTAGTCAGGGTATTTTATCATAACAATAGAAATTAAACCAGAGGCATGGTGGTACATGCTTTTAGTCCCAGCTCTTGGGAGGCAGAGGCAGGCGTTATCACTGTGAGATCCAGGCTAGCCTGCTCTACATAGCAAGTTCCATGGTAGATGGGATTATAGGAAGCCCTGCCTTCAAAAAACAACAAAAAACTTTTTTTAAACCTAAAATATCAACAACAGTAAGCATTGAATTTCGGGGTAGTAGTGTACCTGTTTTCTTTGTCTAAATAAAATCTGGAATTTATTTTTAAATGTTCCTAATACAAGAATTACATTAAAATAACCCTCAGGAGCTGCTGGAGAGACAGCTCAGCAGCTAAGAACACTTGCTACTTTTTCAGAGGACCCAAGTTCAGTTCTCCACATCCACATTGGACAGTTCACAACTGCCTGTAACTCCATCTCCAGGGGAATCCAATGCCCTCTTCTGGACTTTTCAAGCACTATACTCATACACACACACACACACACACACACACACACACACATACATGACTTTAAAAAAATCTTAACTAACCATCAAACCTTATATAGTTTCTCTGTCTCTTCTATGTCACCTTTCAAATGACAAATTTTATGTGTTACATGAAAGAACATATCACAGAATTTTATAGAAGTTTCAATTTTTCCTTATCTTTCCAGAAAAGATTATCAATGAAAATAAAGATTATAATGAAATAAAGTCACATACCTGATTTCCACAAAATCTGCACATTCTCCCCAAAGGGGGTCCTCTAAGGAGAAGTATGTGAAGTGCAATGCAATCTGTTGGTTGAGCTCCACTGTGATTGTGTAAATGCACTCCCAGTCACTGGGGTACACGTCAGGGAAGTTTGGAGAAGTGAGCTGCCCAGTATTGTCTGTATAGTCTTCGAAGCATGCTGTGAAGAAAAACAGAGAAAAAATTGAAAAATATATGCTACATTAATAACACATTGAGTAACACACAGTGTGGTAATATACATTCTGATAATATACACTGAGGTAATAAACACATTCAGTAACATACACTGCCTGTGCACTTGATTTTCAACAGTTTTTTTTTCTACATGTTCAAAGATGATTTCACTCTGAAACAAAGTTTTCAAAAATCTCAAAGGCAACTCAATATTAAACTTTAATTACATTACATGGTGGACATATTTACTTAAGTTTTCACAGAACAACAGTTTTGTCTTGAAGTGTTATGATTTTTCTAATTCATGTAAATTGCTATAAGCATTAAAATTAGGTTAAATTACAGAAACATTATATAGCCATGTAAATATTTCAGTTCTGTGCTATTACAACTTTCCATTATATATTTCTGAAAAATGATAAGGCATGTGCCTCAGACATGGAGTGAGAAACAGAAGACCAGAGGTAGGCATGCAAAGAATCTAGACAACAAAAACAAATTTTTGAAAATGAAATATCAATGTGAAAGTTTTCTACTCCAAATTTTAGCACAGCATAAAAACATATAATACGACATCATAGAATGTCCTTGAGCATGGGGATAAATACACACACCAGTGAGATAGAAGAGAGATTCCAGATGTACACCCATACATACACATGTTGACTTCAGCAACAACTCAAAGAGAATTCATAAAGTGCATGGTGAGAGTCAGGGGAGATTAGTTCAAGAAATGGTGTTTGGCTGGGTGTGGTTGTACATGCCCTTACTCCCAGTACTTGGGAGGCAGAAGCAGGCAGATCTCTGTGAGACTGAGGCCAGCCTAGTCTACATAACAAGTTTCAGATCAGCTGGAGCTACAGCAGACCCTGCAGAAAGAAAGGAAAAAAAGAAAGGAAAAAAGAACAAAGGTGTTTGAATAGTTAAGTATAAATACCATTTCATGAACAAAGAGACTTAGAAATGTAACTGATACCATATTGAAAAATTAAAATGAATCACAAAGCACAGATCTAAAACCTCAAGCCATAAACTTTCTAGAGAGCAGCACAGAGGGAAGTCCTTGTAACTTTGACAGGTAAACATTTCTTAGAGATGGTATAGGGAAGATACCATTAAGGAAAAACAAAACAAAACAAAAAACAGGTTTAGTCACATACTCTATGGGATACCTTAAAATGCATTTTTCTGATCCAGTACATACTTGCATCCAGAATATACATCTCTTAACTCAGAAAGAAAAAAAATAACACAAACAAAAGTAAACAGAGTTTTCCATTAATGGACACTTAACAAAGAAAAGATATGAACAGTCAAAAATATATTCTTTTGTGATAAGCACAGTTAGTCATTAAGAAAATGAAAACTCAAACTGCATGAGAGAGCACTACACAACTACTGGTGGTAATCACATGATTATGATACCAATGGCAAAGATGTAGAAAATGGACTCCTCATTCATATAGAAAGAAGTATAAATTAGAATAATCACGTAAGAAAAATATCCTGGGGGCTAGAGAGATAGCTCAGTGGTTAGGAGAACTGGCTGCTCTTACAGAGGAGCCAGATTTGGTTCTCAGCACCAACATGGTGGCTGACAACCATCCTTAACTTCAGTTCCAGGGGATCCAATGCCCTTTTCTGACCTCTGCAGGCATTGCATGACACGGGTACCCTTACAAACATACAGGCAATACATTCATATACATAAACTAAAACTAATAAAATATTTTAAAAAATCAAATATCCTGAGCACCAACACAAGAGAACGGGCAAGTTCACAAAAGAAATTTGCACATCAGTGACCACAACACCTTTTTTTCATGGTAGCGAAAAGCTGGAAACTATTTGTCCAAATCCCCCCAACAAGAGGAATTAGGATACAGTGATGCAAAAGGCTATTCTGCAATGAAAATGACTGAAAAATGCAATGGTATGCACAAATTTTAAGTGTATTATGCTACATGAAACAAGCCAGATACCGAGAGGTGGGCACCGGGCTCCCATTCACATTTGTCCAAGGGCTAGGGCTGGGGATGCACTGCGGCTGGTAGAGTACTTGCCTAGCATGCAAGAAAACCTTTGTTTAATCCTCAGAACTTCATAAATTGGGCATTTTGGTGCAGGCCTGTAATCCCAGCACTGCGGAGGTAGAGGTAGGGCGACCAGCAACTCAGTTCATCCTTGGCTACGTAGTAATTTGACGTTAGCCTGGGTAGCATGAGAAGCAAGCGCTCTCCGAGTGTCTCTGTGTCTGTGTCTGTGTCTATGTCTGTCTCTCCTACACACACACACACACACACACACACACACACTAACAAATTTAATGGATAGTGACAGGAACCAGTTCTGCTGAGGTTGAAATGGTGGATCTGATGTGTGTCTCTGTCTCTCTGTCTTTGCCTCTCTCTCTCTCTCTCTGTCTGTCTCTTTCTCTCTCTGTCACACACATACACACAGACACACACACATACACACGCAATACAACCCTAATGGATAATGACAGGAACCAGGTCTGCTAAGGTTGAAATGGTGGCTCTGATGTGGATCTGAAAGACAGACTAATGGGACATTAGGGTATTCTTTTGGATGACAGAAGTGATCTTGAATGGAGAGATGATTGTACTGGGCAAACACATTTGCTATAACTATGGACAAATTTTTCTATGAAATTATAGAATTTAAAAAAATCTATATTATATCACATTTAAGTTTTCTGTACAAAAAGGGGTTGAGTTCTGTAGAGGAATTCTAAATATAAGTCAGATAGCCAATAAATAATAATTAAAATATCATATTTGAAAAGACCTCTGTAGTAAATATTGAAGATGGACTATTAAAATTTGAAAGTGCCTTTATAAAATTAAATCATATAATTTTAGAAAGAAAAACAACACGTTTCTGAAATATTTCCAGAAAGCTTAAACACTCTTCTTAAGTTGGATGTGGTAGTACTACATGCCTACAATCCTGGTGTTTGGAGAGGCTAAAGCAAGGGGAAGGCAAGCCTGAGGCCTAGGCTGCATAGCAGGCTGCAGTGTGGGCTCCAGTGCAGCCTGGTAATTACAGGGAGACTCTGCCTTCAAAAAATAACCAACAGCAAAACAAAAATCCTGCTGATGTTCATACAACGTTCACTTTTCCGTCCTTAACAGGACACATGGCTCTTTCTAAAATACTATTAACACTGAGAAAGAGCAGTAGTGCTCGGCTTTGGTTTCCTCTGAAGCTTAGAAACAATGCATCAATAATTAAGTTCAAACAAGTTTCCATGAAAGAATATCCAGGACTTCTATGCTTATATCAGCATAAACAGATATGCAAAAGGTGGCCATGTTTTTGTTTTATGTTGCCAAAGGAAATAAATTCATATCCAACAGCTTGACCTGTTATTTTGGTCTAATAACAGTTACAAACAAGAGAAGAGAGCACATTTCTTCTGTACTCTGTACTCAGCTGATTTAATAATGGAAAATAAAACCCTTTCTCTGAAAATCAAAAACAACTTTCAAAAGAACTCACAAACTTATTTTCTATGATCAACTCTCCCCCCCCAAAAAAAGGAAAAAAAGAAGGAAAACAATAGAGAAAATCTGCAAATGAACTCTGAAGATGAATACAAAAACCACAAAACTACATTTTTCTAACAATGACAATGTTTCTGTGCTTCCTTTGAGGCTTTTCATACAAACTTCTAGACCATGGCATTAAGCACACAGGCAAAGGGGAAATTCAGAATGTGGATGATCCCTCCACTCACAAAGCCACAATATTAGATACACAAGATTTGATTCACAGGAAGAGGAAAGGCAGATGCTGAGGAAAGAGGAGGATGCTGCACAGGAGGCCTTGAAGTGGGGTAGATGCTCTGTCACCCCCCCACTTGTGTCTTTGGGATAGCAACGTACATTAAGGACCAGTGATAGAGCTGCTGAAATCACTTATGACTTGGTTTCTCAGTGAATCCATATGACCTGAGGTTTTCTAAATATGAGATAAATTGTCAACCCAAGGAACTGTCCTGGACTTTTGCTGGTGTCTTTGATTCAACATTCTTTAAAGCAAAGATTCCAGGGGATATATCATTACGAACTCAATTTCTCCTTAGAAAACTGTATTCCTAACTGAAACCTAACATTTTGTTCTAATTTGCGGCCGGGGTGTCCGCAGTCACTGTTTTCTCTTTTCCCTCCAGAGACCCATCAAATGAGAATGAATATAAGCAAGCAGAGACCATAAAACTGTGCTTAGACGGCAGAAGTCACATTTCAAATCTGGCAAAGTCATGGTCCTTTATATCTATAGTATAATTTGTCTCTGTGTGTCTCTGTGTTAGAACCTGTCCTTAACATTTTGTAAAACTATAGCAATTTAGGTGCTTAGACTTGCCTTTCAGAGCCTTTGATGAATTATAAGACAAAATTCCATTAGATCCACTTGAGTTTCCCAGTAAAGTCATGCCTGAGCCCTTACTCAGATTTCTACATGATTCCCTGACACCTGAGTATGTAACAAGACAGTCTCCTCTTCCTAAAGATTTCTGTCGTTGTTTACTGTCACTTTGTAATGAACACTGGAGTTTGCGAACACTATCCTCACCACACTGAGATTTTAAAGTAGGAACATGTCTCTCTGCCCACTGCTCTAAAAGAAATCCCCCACTGCCCTTCTGGTTACCATTTCTTAACTTCATGCATGTCTTTTCTGGGCTCCTTCCAAGATGATTAATGAAAAGTTGCACTAAACTCTCACTGGGGTAGGCAGGAACTCTGTCCTGGGAAGGAGCAGGGTGGGAAAGTCCAGCGGGCACACTGACTCATACCACCGAGTTTTTGATCATGCCTGCCCATTTCCCTGGACAACAGTAAAGGATCAGAAATCCGTTTGCAGAGAAAGGCAAACATTCTATCACAAGTTTGTACTGAATGGCGAAAGAAATGGTCTACCTACGCAAACTGTTTTGTTTGGCTCTTAAACCAACTAGCTGTGTGTTCTTGAGAGATTCAGCATTCTAGACTGCTAGCTCCCTCATTTAAAAATAAACTGACATAGACTGTGTTTTATACTGTCTTGACCTATCATAAAATATTATAAAAATACATCTACATTGGTCACGTGTACATAGGGATATTAGAAACAGATTTCATGAACAAATACTTAGCTATGATAGCTGATACTTTTCACTCTTAACGAACTCCACATTTTTAACAAATAGTCATGAATGAATCAGGAATTACAGTTTAAAAATTAATGGAGTGGTTATTTTACAGATTTTTTCTAATATTAAAGTTAAACAAATTAAAAATATTTCCGCTTTTGTTGATTCTTTCAAAAATATTTTATTTATTATTTTTCTGTATGAGTGCATTGCTTGCATGTATGTAAGTGCACCCTTGTTGTACAATGCCCATGGAGGTCAGAAGAGGGCATCGAATTCTCCTGGAACTGGAGTTACAGATGGTTGCTAGCTGCCATGTGGGTACTGGGAATGGAACCTGGGTCATCTGTAAGAGCAGCCAGTGCTCTTAACTGCTGAGCAATCTCTCCAGCCCCATCTTGTTTATGCTTTTAAAGTTCCTTCTTAGTAGGATTGTATCAGTAGGTTAGCAATCGATGTTAATAGGATATAAAATTTTGACTTAAATGGTAAAGCATACTAAGTATATCCTACTTTGTGTCAGCAAACACTGCAAAGCCAGCCGTGCTCTCAGGAGCTCTTAGGCCCTTCTACCCACTAACGTCTTGCTTGCCTCTTCTTTCCTTTCTATCTCCAGGGCACATATGGGTGAAAGCTGGAGTGTGGTGATGAGGGAGGGAGTCAGAGCAATGACAAGAGGCCCATCTCCTCCCAAACACATATTCAAGGGCTGACATCACTGCCACATGGCAGAACTGCAGATAGAAAAGTAACTGGATTTATATCAGTGAAGCTGGGCTTTGTCAGATAAAAGTGGACAAGATGTCTGCAGGGACATGCTCACAGGCTGTGCTCAGAAACGAAACCAGCAATCAAAACCATTATTATTGCTCTAAAGATAACTTCTGCAGAAGCAGTAAAATAGATTAAGAGCCGGTGACTGAGTGTCTGCCGATGCTTTTATCTGACATGATTTCATTCTGCAGAAAACAGCCCAAATAAGATGATGGGCTGAAAAGAGTCCAGGCACCTCTGTACTTTCAAGTCAATAGCACATTTCTTTCAGGTCCCCAGGGGCACTAGCCCTGGTCACTACGCGCCTAACCTCTGTTCCAGCCTCCTGAGCCGACCCTGCCCTATGAAATGCCACAGTGCATGCCATCTCTACATTCACAAAAGACAGCCATGTCTGGAGCCATGGGAAACTGTGATAGGCTCCAGAAGTGTAAGTTGAAGGAGCCGTAGACTACTGGGCCAAACATCTGATTGCTGTTTTGAATGATGTGACTCTGTTAGTCCTATGGGTTCTTCCAGCAAAAGGCAGGCACACGGTGACCAGCCTGGGGACAGAAAATGCCTGTGTCTATGTCTGTGATCCAACTGTCTGAACCAGAGGCTGCAGGATGACTAGCAGGCAGAGAAGCAGGCAGGGGCCTGCAGCTGCTACCACTGTCTTCTTTTTACATGTGATTTTTCTTCCCTTGCATTTTCTCCCTCTCATGTTTTTGGGAGGGGCAAGGCTTGAACCCAGGGCCTTCTGTGCACTGAGCACTGCCCAGCTGAGCTCCACCCCGCCTCCTGCGCTCTGTTTCTGCTTCCTTTCTGGCCTAGCTTACCTACTTCTTCTTGTTCAATTTTACCCATATCTTATTTTCTGAACAGTTTCATTAAATTTTAACTTTAATGTCTTCCTTGTCAGATTATTTTAATTGCCCTTAGTTGTTTCTTTACTAAACATTCCCTTCCAAGTCCATGTAGTATTACCAGAATTATTTCAGTCATTACAGAACCATGTCTCATTTTGTATATTATTACAACCATGATATTTTCAGGAGGCCCTGCTTGAATTACATGCTATTTAAGATACAACTAGCTTATTCATGCAGCAAATTAAAATTATGTTCACAGAAGATTAGAACCAGAAAACATTTCAAAGATCATCAAATCCAATCTTTTAATTACACAGATGAGAAAACCGTACCACACAGAATTCAACCAACGTACTCCAAATCTAATATTGAGTGTAGTTTGAAGGCTGAAGGTTTGAGATAGACGAAACTACAGAAGTATGGAAAGTGTGTGCACACTGTAATTTCAGGAGAAATCAACTCTGGTCTTTGAATGTTAACCATTTGAATAAAGCCCACTGAATACGTCAATTACACAACATAATGCACTGTCTTTAAATCCTAGGGATTTAATTTCCCATATGCTTTGGCTAGATAATGAACCATCTCCCAGCGTGAATCCCATCATAGATGAAAGTGGACTGTTCTGGAGAAATCTAAAGTCATGTCTCCAGAGCACAGACCTTGAACTACTGCAGAGAACAGGAATTATGTCTTGAATGAAGACTAGTGACCATATGGAAAAATAAATGAAAAAATTGGATAGGGATTCTGAGTCGGATAATTTATTTATTTATTTATTTATTATTTATTGTGGGGAGTAAGGGCCTTAAAAGATAAGCAGCTTGGGGACATTCGGACACAAGACTGTCCAGAAGGAGCAGGTCCAGGCACAGGACAATCCTTGAGGCTAAAGAATGCTTAGCAAGCAGAGGCCTTCTTACAATTATGTGCCAGGTGCTACTTTTCTCCATTAGATATCTTTCTAAATATGATATAAAAATTAAAGGCCAGACTCCCTAAAAAGGTGAATAACTCAGGTAGAAACAGGAATCTAATGAAATGAGACACCCTCAGACATCTGACTGGCTCTTAAGACTGGAGGCATTTCTCTCATTATATTTCACTTTAAAGATTTTACCTGAAATGAAATTTGTTTCCTACATTGCAGTCACCAGAAGAAAAATAATGATGAGAATTAAATAATGGGAAAAATAAAATAAAAGAATAAATGCTGAAAATGTTCAATTCTATTAGATTAATTTAGCATCTAGGATACTAAAAAGGTAAACATAAAAAACAATTAAAAATTGAAGCAAGGAACTAAACAGAGTTATCAAATTGTGAAACACAAAAGGTTGAGACATGTTTTTAAAGTGCTCAGCATCTTTAGCCATCAGAGATGAAAATATAAACTGCTTCAAGATTTCATCTTACCCCAGTCCGAATGGCTAAGATTCAAAAACCAAACAATGGCAACGCTGACTGGAACATGGGAAGGGAACACGTAGTCACTGTGGTGGAAAGCACTGGGCAGCCGCTGTGGAAGGATCTTCAGAAGCTAAAAATGGATCTCCACATGATCCGGCCGTACCACTCTGGGGTATATAACCAAAGGACTCTGTATCCTACTACAGAGACACCTGTCCACGTTCACTGTTGACCCATTCACAGTAGCTAGGAAAATAAACCAACCTAAATGTCCTCACCCAGTGAATGGACAATGAAAAGACTGTACATTTACACAATGGAATCTTATTCAGCTGTTCAGAAAAATTAAGTTATTAAATTCCTAGGCAAATGGATGGAACTGGAAGCAATCATCCCAAGTGAGCTAACTCAGACCTAGAAAGACAAATGTCACGTGTTCTTTTCTATATGTGGATTCTAGCTGCAAATATTTAGATATGTGTGCTTCAAATGGATAATCCACAGATGTCAGGATACTAAGGGGCTATGGGGGTGACTCAGGAGGGGACAGAATGCAGTAATGAGTAATGGAAACGGAAAGCAGGAATAACAGACAGGGCGGGTTAACGGGGTAGAGAGGATGGCAGGGCGGAACGCCATCAGAGGAGGGCAGCTTAGACTAAGGGCCTTTTGAATCATGTGGAAAATACTACAGAAGCGTCTTTCAGTATACACATATACAATGTAAAAACAACATAAATGTAGTTACACTAAAACAAGGATTCAACGACCTTAATAGACTTGGGCCAATGAATGAAAGCCCAATGTGAGGAACGGGCTCCCTTTTGGAGGTGTCTATCAGAGATCCCACAGAGCCTCAATCAGTAGTGGCTGTAGCCACTGTACTTGGTTACCCACCAGAACCAAATGATAATCCCCTCTTGCTGAAGATACTGAACATTTGAGTCACAGAAAAACAATGAGAAATCAAGCTGGTACTGACCTTGAAGCTACATCTCTGCTGTCCAGCTTTTATAGTACTAGCAGATGCTATGCATGTTGCTGACAGAGAAAGGAAATCATCACCTTACCCAGCTGTGAACCCTGTGAGCTAGCAAAATATGCCCACTGATACAATAATGCCACAAATATAGAGAGTAACCATTCAGGTTCTGACTGGATTTAAGACCTGCCTCACAAGATGGAGTCCATACTTGACACCGTTATCGGTGGCTAAATAGATCATAGACCACAGGGGAGAACCTACAATCATTCTGCTAAATAGACATAATATTAAACTGACATGATTATATAGTTATATTCACCTCTCAGCTCTAACCAGAGAGGGGTCTTTCTGCTGCAGATGATGGTTGACAGAGACCCACAAATGGTCAACATGTGGAGAATCAGAGACCATGGAGTGCTTAGCTCCTAAATGGGACACCTATATCATACTCTCTTTTCCCAAGGTTCAGGGATCAGTGCAGAAGAGGACACAGAAAGACTGTAAGAACCAGAGGTAGAAGATGGAAACAAGGAAATTGTGTTGTCTGGATACCACACAGTAGTTGTACACATGAATCCACAGAACTTATGACAGCAAGCACAAGACCTGAGCAAACCCAAGCCAGGTGCATCCAGCATGGATGGGAGGTGGTTAGGAAGCCAAATAACAATAGAGAACATGAAGTCAGGGATGGATGGTAATGTGGGGGTGGAGAAGGGGAGGCGTCCAAATATGATCAAAATACATTGTATGGAGTTCTAGAATTGAAAACAATGTTTAAATATATAAATTATTTAAAATAGTATGATAAAATTTGGAAGTTTAATATTGTGAAAAATAGAACACTGATTCAGTAAAGTACTAGTATTCATATTGATACAACAACCTGTCTGATCATTATACTCTTAGATAAGGGTCTTTCTATATAGCTAAAAGTGGTTCAGAATTGTTCTCCTGAATCATCCTCCAAGTGCCAGGACTCCATAATCCACTGTGCTGGGATGAATTACTCTATTTTTAATGAGGGAACATCAAATTACTAAACTTTGTTCCAAATATAACTCTATTTCACAAGTTTGGGGGTGAAGTGATCTTTGCGTATTTAGAAGTCAGTACTCTTCTATAATATAGCAAATGCCACCACACATAAGTGATGTGTTCTTACCTGTTGATACATCAATTGCTTCATACTTTATTAAAAATCCTTCACGGGCAAGGTCAGCATCAGACACAAATATCAGCTTCACGGAGTTGGAACTGCTGGTCAGAGAAGGCGGGATGGATTTTCCACAATATCTATTCCAAACCAAGAAAGAAAAGACACGGGTTTTAAGCATTTAGTAGACTTGAAATGATATTCCAAAATTAGAATATGTGAACAAGATAATGGATTGTTATCTACCTCCTAGCAAGGTTAAAAACAAATATATTTCAATTAAAAATATTTACAACCTTGCTGGAGATCATTCTGTTCATGATTCCTTCACTGAGCTCTGTGTGTGTGCGCGTGTGTGCATATGTATGTGTGTGCATGTGCATGTGCATGTGGCTGTGTGGCATGGCATATATAAGAATTTTAGTGAGAGTAGAAAGCAAAGGTGTGCTAGTATGCCATGTAGCACACTGATGAACTCATTCATGGAACTGTAGTAAAGGGACTCGGTGCCTCTAACCCGTCTATCCCAGGCTCCAGCCCTGTCACTCTGGCATTGTGACTCAGTAGCTCTGCCTCAAATTTTCCATCTCCTTCATATGGTTCTCAAAATTCTGATCACTTAACATACTGTATATAAGCAAGCAGAAAAGTTCCTGCAGCAGTAAGCTCTCTACAAATGGTCTGCTGTCTTTAAACAGTTCACTTACTCAGAGGCAGAAGTTTGACCACTAAACCATGTCACTGTATGAGTTTTTTGTGGGTTTTTTTTTGCAGAAAATAGATAATTTTTTTCAGAAAATGTATTGTAGTAATACCCCAAATGCAGTTACCACAAACAACTGCCTTGGATTTTTTTTTTTATCTTGAGAAACACCTGTAAGAAGGAAAGCCTAGGAAAAATAAAAATATCAAGCTAAAGCACACATGAAATGGCAGAGAAAAAAATGATAAGGAACAAAAATGGTAAAATGCTGATTATGAGAAGTAGAAAAGTTAAAGAAAGAGAATTTGGTGTAAAATAGCATTTTAGTATTAAAGAAGATTCAGCATCCTGATGGGAAGGAAGGCCAGCAAAAGCAAACTCAAGAAGACCCTGTATGTGTGTGGCTGTGAACACTAAAGTTGACGTGATCTTTACAGCTTATGCCTCTCAGCAAAAATTATATATTTTGTCATGGTTAAAAATACCCACACATTCCTTTCAAACAACATAAAGAAAAGAAAGTTTTAAAAGATGAAAGATTGAAGTAAGAAATAAAAGGAAGGGAGGCAATAAAACCCGAAGGAAGATCAAGAGAAAACTGGAAAGAATGTTTGTAAAGTTAATGGGCAAAAAGAAAAGAGAACCTAAGAAAAAACAATATAAAAGCAATTAGGGGAACTCTGTCTCCAAGGCAGGCATTGTAAGAGAGGCTGGGTTTAACTTTGCACCTGAACAACCACAGCCCCGGGGGATACACAAAGGGACCTCATAAGCTTCAAGCGAGAAAGGAAAAAAAACCATGGAGGACAGGAAAGAATGAGGTCAGAGGGAAAGGCAAAGAACAAACCAAGTTCAAGAACTTAGTGGCATTCTCCCATGGAGCCAAGGACACTGGCAGGAATATAAAATGGCTGGAGCTCAAAACATACAGCTGTAAAGTCCCATCTTCTCTCAAATATTTCCAACTCCAAAACAACTAAGAAAGTGCAATTCAGTCTCTAGCGGGAGAGCACAATCCATTAAAACACAGCCAGAAACCACATAATCACAGCATGAGCAATGATATTATTAAAATAATTAAATCACATAGATTCAGAAGCTACAGGAAAATGAATATTTAAGGTGGAGCTACAGAATATACACAATCACATGGTACACAATGCTGGGAAACGTGATGATGGACACAGAAAAATGAAATGACAGCCTTATCCCTCACCAATTAGAAATCAGCTCAAAGTGAGTGAAAGAGTTAACATGAGAAACAGACCAGGATGGGATCCTAGCAACCTGTCAACCCCCTGTGAAACAACAGAATGAAGAACTAGCTTATGAGCTGCGAACCACTTTCAATTCACACATTGAGCAAGCAGTTAATGATTAACAAATATAAATACAACAAACCACTCAATAATAACAACAGGAAGCAAACAATCTGACACACAGTGGGCAGAACCCCAGAACAGGCATCATCCCAACAAGAACCAAGCTGCAGGTCTGTGAGACAGCGACCAAGGCTGCTCACTCATTACCAGAGAAATGCAGAACCAGAGCCACTGTGAGGTAGCAGCATACCCAGTGACAATGGCTGCGCTCACAAAGAGAGCAATTGCTGGTGAGTGTGTGGAGGAAAGTGACCCTTCATTCACTGTTAGTGGATGCGTGGTGAGTGCCGGCATTATGTAAAACAACAAAGAGGTTCTTTGAAAATTAAAAACACAACTACCTTATGATTCAGAAATCTCTCCACTGAGACTATATCTGAAGAAAATGAAATTAGTTTGCTGAAGAGATCGCTGCATTCTCTTGTTCATTAGAGCATTATACACAATAGCTATGATATGGAAACAGCCTATGTCATCGACGGGTGAGTGAATAAAGAATTTGTGGTATATACACCAGGGAATACTATTCATCCTTTATAAAGAATGAAGTCGTGCCATTTGGAACACTGGTAAACTTGGAGGACATCATATTAAGTAAGCCAGGCACAGAAATACAAGCACCACATGCTTATATTCTAAGAAAAGCACAAGAGGCTAGGCTAGCTGGAAGGGAGGAGTGAGGAGAGGAAATGTTGGTAAAGAATATGTAAAGTTAAAAAGGAGAAAAAATTTCAAGAACTCTGTAACACTGCATGATGACGATAGTTGATGGTATATTCTATCTCCAAAAATTATCCATTGTGAATACTTTGCGGTATTAGTTTATTTCCATATATAATGGTATGTAAGGCAAAATATCTTGTCAATTAAAAAATAAACAGAAAAAAACAGATGTAAATGGTGCCGATGTAGTACTGGCTATGTCTTCTCTGTACAAAAACTATATGCTATGCTCCAAAGTCCAGCATAATCAAAACAAAACATGCTCACCTCCCAAGAAATCTATCAGAGGAAACATCATAAATTTCTATGTAGTCATTTGTGCAACTGTAATGAAACTCCAGATGAAATTCATCAAACGTCAGTCGGATCAGTTGGCCAGGCTGGACTGTGATATGCCAGGTACAATTAACACCGTGGGGGTAGTTATTTGGATGGCCAGGACTTGCAATGGTTCCTGTTGACCCTGTAAGAACCTTCCCACACACTGTTGAAATAAAAACAGTAATGATACTTATCACATCAGTTAACTAGTCAGATACCTGGGCTTTAAAATTAAATATGCTTATCATAATCACTTAAAAGCTCAAAAGAAATGTTACAGTTTCTTATGTGCTGTTTAAGATGATATGTTTTTTCCTCTTAGTAATACATACCAAATAGCTACTGGTAAGTGTTGACTGAAAGCAGAGTCTATGTTTTTTAGTGTTCTTTATAATTATCAAAGAAAGGCTAATCTTGAAAACAATTTCTTTCTCTTGTTCCTTTACTGTGGGAAAATAACTATATATATATATACACATATATATATATACATGTTATATATATATATATATATAATTTTTTTCCTGAGCTGTAGATTAAGCCTTACAGGCTTGGTAAACAATCCCAGCTCTACTGTCCATTTATCCTGACACTAGCATAAAAGGAGAAGAAAGAGACAGTCTCTTACCCAAATTCTCAGTGCTGAACTTAGCCATGAAACCATGGTTTGCCGTGGAAGAACTTTTCACAAACGTCACATGAAGAATATTGTACACAGATGTTATGAATCTAGGTACGTGTGTGGCACAATACTTCTTATTTTCAGGGGATCCCAAGATTGAATTGGCACCAATCTAAACAAAAATAGAGATATCTGAGTCTATTTTCGTTACATACCTATTTTGGCAAACTGCCACCCTTGGCAGAAGTGCTCCTGGCAACTGACAGCTGCCGGGGAGGGGACATCACTCTCTTCCGGGGATGCGGCTGCTGGTAGGCTCCCCACTCCTCAGTGGATGGGCCCGCCCGAGCTCATGTGGATGGCACTAATTGGACTGGGGAGCCAGTAGTAGTAACACAAAAATGTAAAGGACACAGAGTGGGAGGGAGACGGGATGGGGGACACTGGGGGGGAAGTTCTGGTGAATGTATATGATCAAATTACATTGTATAAATGTTGGGAATGTTCAAAGAATAAACTAAAAATATTATTTAAAAAATAAGATTTCTGAAATGTGTTTATAAATACAGTAAAATCAAGGTGTTTATTCTGGCCATTTCAACAGTACTTTGTAGCTAGGTTTGTTTAGGTAGTATGCTTTCAAGGTTCATCCATGCGCAGGCACATATCATTATTTAATCCCTTTTTAATGCCATACAGTCCTCCATTCTTTCTACATATTTGATATTTCCTACTATCAAATATGTATGTATTGTTGTAAAATCAATATGTATTTAAGTTTCTATTTTAACTTAGAAAAAATTATTGTATTTGCTATTTACATATGCTATTATAAACAATGATTGTAGGCATACCCATGTGGGTATGTACTTTCATTACCTTTGTGTATAAATCTGTGTGGAATTGCTGGATCAGCTGATAACTCTATGTCTAACTTTTTGAGGAACTGTCAACTGTTTGTCCACGAGCAGTGTAAAAGGGTTCCAGTTTTTCCACACCCTTGCCAGCACTTGTTATTATCTGACTCTTCAAGTATAGCCATCTTAGTGATATCTCGCTATGGTTTTGATTTCCTTGATGACCAGTTTTGGGCATCTTCTTTTCACAAGTGTACCATCCACTAGTATATCTTCTTTCAAGAAATGTTTCTTCATTCTATTTGCCCAGTTTTTTTGTGAGATATTTGGGCAGCAGCTTTTTGAGACAGAGTCTTCCTGCAGCCCCAGCTGGCCTGAACTCACTATGTAGACCAGACCAAGCTGGCCTTGATCTCAAGAGATCTGCTTGCCTCTGCTGGGATTAAGGGCCTGCACCAACACACTGGTGCCAACATAACAGCCCATTTGCACAGTTTTAAGAACTGGTTGTTTTGAGACTGAAGAGACGGTTCAGTGGTTAAAAGCACTGTCTGTTCTTGTAGTAGATCCAGGTTCAAAGCTCAGCACCCACAGAGTGACTAACAACTGGCAATCTAATGCCCTCTTCTGACCTCCACAGGCACTGCATGACATGGGTGCACTTACATGCATGCAAGCATAACACCCACACACATAAAATATAGAAGAAATAAAATGGTTTAAGAAAAAACTTTAAAAAAGAGAACTGGTTGCTTTCAATTTTAATGAAGTCTAATTTTTTTTAATTCTCTTTTTGGGGAGTACTTTTAATGCCATGGGTAAGAAAGTTTCACATATAGCACAAGATCAAAATACTACTGAGTGTTTTCTGAGACCTTACTGTTCTGTCTCTCATATTGGGTTCTATATTAGTTAATTTGAGGACATAAAGGAGTCAAAGTTCATATTTTTGCTTATGAATGCAGAGCACACCCTTTTCAGAATTATACTATCCTTAAAAGTAAAGCTTATTTTGAGACTTCAAATTCTGTTCCACTGATCCATGTATGTATTCATACCCCAGTAACACACTGATCCACGTTTGTAGTCACACCCCAGTAACACACTGTGCTGGTCACAGCTGAGAAGTACTCCAGTGAGGCCTGGTCTGAGGCCTCCCACGTTATTCAAGAATGTTGGGGGTTGGGGGCGAGGACAGTGGAGGTGAGAATGAAAACAAAGCACAATGATCACAGAAGTGTGGAAATCATTCCTTTGTGTGAAAACCACAAAATTAATGGAGACAATAATTTGATAGTTCTGTTTCCATTGTTTCCGTAAGAATTCCATCATTAGCTTGAGAATTTCCACAGAAGTCATGAGAGATTTTGAAGTCTTGGATCATCTTGGGGATAGTGGCTGGCTCTCACTAAGTGAACGTATCTTTCCACTTAGTTAGGTCTTCTGCCATTTCTTTCAATGATGTTTGTAGCTGTCACACCACAAGTTTGTATTTCTTTTCTAAAGTACATTCCTTGTACTCATCGTTTTTAATGGTTTTGTAAATGGAGTTGTTTCTGTGATTCCTTTCAAATCATTCACTGCTATTATATAGGAAACACTAATTTTAAAATTTGAATTTTGTAGCCTGCACTTGCTGAATTTATTATTTCTTATAACTGTTATATGTGTGCAGGTCTCTTGTGATTTTCTTCCTATAGGCTTGGATCATCTGTGAGTGGACTTTGCTTGCTTGCTTTCCAGGATTCATTTTCTTTCTTTTCTTGCTTTATTACTCGAGTAGGCATTTCCAGCGTGGTGCCGAACAGAGGCACTGAGAAGACACCCTTGCCTTTCACTGATCATAGCAGCAAATCATTTAATATTTTTATCTTTATACATGATATTATCTATGCTTTTTGTGGGGGGGGGTTGAGACAGGGTCTCATTGTAGCCCCGGTTTACTTGGAATTCATTATGTAGATCAGCTGGCCTCAGTCTCACAGAGATCTGCCTGCCTCTGCCTCCATAGTGAGGGGATTAAAGGTGTGTGCCACCTTTAATCTGTGGGTTTTTTGAATAGATGCTTTGTATTAAATTAAGAAGACTCTCCTTTCCCTAAATATTTTTTATCATAAGAAGCTGGTAGATTTTGTCAGTTTTTTTGTGTGTATTTTATTGATGTGAACATGGTATCAACTTTTATTGATACTCTTCTATTCTGTATAATTGCATTTACTGATTGTTTAATGTAATAGCAGTCTAGACTTACTGGGATAAGCCCCCTTAGTCAGGGTGCATAATCCCACCCATATGCTGTGCTCTCCTAGGCAGTGCTCTGTTAGGAAATTTTATACCTACAATCGTAAATACTAAATACTGGTCTGTACAAATGACTTCTGGTCCTCATAACTGGTTTGAGCAAAATATAATACAGTACCTTTAGTAATATTTCATGGAGTCTCATGCTTACCTCAATGTAATCTGTATCACAAGAGGCAGAACCCCCGATTTGAAAGTCAGTAAAGTTGAGAAGAACAATTTGGCTTTGGGGCTGGGAGATGGTCCACCTACAGGTTCTTTCTCCAGGATACACGTTAGGGTAAAACGGTGAACGAATCATTCCTTCTCCAGTTAACTCACCCCCGCAAGCTGCAAATATAAAGATAATGACTGTATTTGTCCATAAATAATTCTTGCCTTCAATTTTATGGCGAAGTCAAATTCTGCCCAAGGAAATAGCAGATTGCAATGGTTTTATGGAAGTATCTTCTTTATTACTCCCGAACATAAAATGATTAAAAAATTTCAAGAAATGAAAATGTTACATTCAGGTAAATTTGATATTTAAAGCTTAGGCAGGTGAGGCTGAGGAGATGGTTCAGTCAATAATGCATATTGGGTATGCATGGGGATCTGAGTTTGGATCCCCAGCACCCATGTCAGAGCTGAACCCAATTGTCTGTCTGTAATCTACACATGGAGGGGAGGGGAACGGAAGAGCACAGACACACGCAGATGCTTGCGGCTCACTGGCTAGCCAGCCAAGTCGAATGGGTGAGCCACGGGTTCAGGAAGAGATCCTGTCTCCAAAAATAAGGTGGAGAAAATCTGAGTAAGACCCCCGTTGTCAGTCTCTGTACATGTACACAGGCACACAGGCAGCTGCGCACATGTGGACATACACACACACATACACACATACACACACTAAGCAGAAGTTTCCTTACCAACTTGATAAACAGCTCTGAAACTAGCCTTCTGGACAGAAGCATCAATTTTCAACCTGATCCAGATGTTGTTAGTAAGGGATCTAATGGGAGAGAGGGTTTCGTTGACACAGACCTTTCGGAGTAAGTTGTTACCATCTCCAACCTAAGCAGAAGAGTGAAATTGATTTGTAACTGTAATTAGGAAAGTCATTTTGGCAGTGATGGCGATATTTAGAGGCAAGTCAATGGCAGATTAATAAAACTAATAAAATTAATTAATAAAACTCCATTTAGGTAGTGTCTATATTATATTTAAAAGTAGTCAGTAGGTCAATTTAAGCACAATCCAATAGCACTAAATATTGAAAAACACTTAAGCCAATAAAATACATAAGCATAATACTCTAAAGATGTCCTAATAATTTTTACAGTGTTAAAGAGGAGATAAACCCATAAATGTGGACTGCTTCACAAACAGCAAGTCAAGAAGATGGCATACCAAAGTAAAAGTTTCAACTGGTAATTGAGAGTATACCAAAAGCACAAGACAAGACAGGAAGCTAGTAGGGAGGAAAGAAAGGAGAGACCTAGACAGAGAGCCTAAAAAGTCAGTTTAAAAACACAAATAAAGGCATTAAAATGAAGAAGAATGTAGTAAACAAGAGGAGCCAAATCTGCTATTTAGAACACAAAACAAGGAGTCATAAGCACAGCAGAGAGCAGCAGGGCAGGAAGCTGCAGGCGGCCCAGGGGCATGTCTCTGGCAAACTAAGAAAGAAAGCAGAAAAGACGCACAAATATCCAAAACAAAGCATTCTCAATGCTGCAAACATGGAGCTTAAAAAAGATGTCAATATAATTATATATACAGTTCTATGCCAGTAAGTTTGAATGTTCAAGATACATTATCTTCATAAAAATTATATAAATTATTAAAAGTTTCTCACAGAGAAAATCTGAATAGATAATTTGTCATGTCATGGATAAAACTGAAAACCAAACAGTCACTGTACCTCATCCACCCCTTAAAGTGGAAGGCCTCTACTCTCAGAAGATGCTATATTGGGTGACTTCTACACTTTTAAGCAACAGAAAATTTCTATATATAATTTGTTCTAAAGTACTTCTGTCGGGGTAAATTTACAGAGTTTCTCTCTGCCTTGAGGAACATGCCTCCAAGAATGTGACTGACACAGATGAAGCCAATAGAGTCAACTACTTTCTGACCAACCAGTGACTTAGGGGGGGTCCAGCAGGAAAGAGAAAAAGCTGGGTAGGAGACGTGGGTGGGCGCCTTGGGCCTCCATCTTGTGTGTGTGTGCCGGAGGTCCACCCTACTTTCTGTCTCTCTCCAGGGGGATGAATCCTTTGTAAGTAACCTGGAATAAACTGTTTTCTCCAATTGGAGAGCATTCTCCTTCGCTCAATCAGTTCAAACCTAGGGGTGGGGTGGGGCTGTACTCCTAGCCTCACTGAGAGAGGAGAATTCATAAGGCAACTTCCAAGCATAGAGCAACTCTCTGTTATCAAATTCCAACACAGACAGTAAATTAAAAGCTATAGATGCATTTCATCTATTAATATAGATACAAAAATCCTAAGCAAATTCTCGAAAATTAAGTTATAGACCATTGCTAGCCCTACATACCAAATCAAGCATGAGAATAAAATGTTGCAAGGATTGTCTGAAGTTACAGTGTACATACAACTTCATTCATTGAGCAAATAAGATAAGCCATATGCTAGCTCTACAATGACCAGAAAGTTTGTTAGCATCCCTGATTTATTAAAAACAAAACTTGGACCAGAAAGATGGCTCAGTGGGTAAAGATACTTGTTGCCAAGCTGGACCCCACATGGTATAAGGAGAAAACTGACTCCTGCAATCTGTCCTCTGAGCTCCAAACATGTGCTGTGGTATACATCCCAAACCACACACATACACACACACACACACACACCACAATAATTAATAAACAAATAAATGTAATAAAAAGCTAAAGCCAAACTCTAATGAAGTTAGAACAGAAACAAAATAGAATATTTTAGTGTAGCAACCATGAACCCTATCAATGGGCCCAGTTCAAATCTCTCTCTGTCATCAGCCTCCTGCCTTAATAGCCCTATGCAAGTTACTACTTCTAAGTTTAGCTACTGAGGTTATTGAAACAAATAAATGAAACTGTGATTTCCTTACTACAATACTTGATACTAGTGTACTGACTAAAGAAGCACACTTATTCTAGACACTTCCAAAGGTAAAACTCTAGAGGCTCCCTTCATGGTTGAGAACTATACAATGGATATACATGGGACTCCAGTTCCATAAGATTACTCTGGAGGCTCCGGCATCCCAAATACTAATTTATTCTTTCAATTAGCATCATCGAACTATCAGTAAGTACCAGGCTCTGTGCTGGCAATTGCACTGTGAGACACCATCTCTGACCACAGGGCACTTAGGACAGAATTCATTTGAGGCATGGCAAGAATGATGTCTGAGAAAACAGGCTTCTGCCCCGTCCCTTAGCCAGTGTTCTCAGTAGGCACCACAGTGAGGCATCTGGGACACTGTGAAGACATTTTTTGTTTTTGTTTTTAACTGTTATTCCAGTGTTGGTAGAGCCCTGCGAGCACTGAGTAGCTAAGGATCACTCCTTCTGAAATGTGAAGGTCACTCACACATGATTCTCTAAAGTCCCCTGTGATTCTCATTTATGTGGAAGTCTTGCTGTCAAGCCCCAAATCCAGTCCAATTTGACATATTAAACTTTTGGAAAGTACTTTTGGAACATTTTAGCACATGATTCTCTAAGATGAGCAGTGGCACATAAAGTACTTGTTTTCTTCTAGAAACCCACCAAGAGTTGCTCACTGTTTTAGAGAAATCAGCCACCAACCCACACAGCCTGTTTATTCTGCAGCATAAACATTCATTCACATAGGGTGAGAACAATCCCAACAACATTTTATCTTCAGTTGAAGCTCACCCAGGAGTCTTACATACTAGAATAAATGTGATTTTTATTTTGTTACTTTAATTTTATTCCTCCATAATATTATACTTATAACTTAGTATTTTAATAGACTGTGTGTAGGACAGTTATGTTGATGAAGAGTAAATGGTGATTTGAGGAGATCTTAAAGTAGAAAATCACTCTGGGGCTAGATTGATGGCTCAGTGGCTAAGAATAGTGGTTGCTCTTGCAGAGGACCCGGATTCAATTCCCAGTACCCATACGGTGGCTAACAACCATCCTTAACTCCAGGGATACAACGCCCTCTTCTGAACTCTGTGGGCATTGCATGACATGGCTACACTTATATACATGCAGGCAATGCACCTACACATAAAATAAATAATAAGTAAATAAATAAAAGAAAATCACTCTGAATGTGTGTATGGGATTATATAACACCCAACAGAAGTGTCATTTAAGCTAAGATTGGAGGCCAGGCAGGAACTACTTAGGGCAAGGTCAGTGAGTAGTAATGGGAATATTGGTAGGGTTATCTTGACATTCTCTCATCCATAACTAAGAGAAGTACAATGTTCTGGAAAACTACTTGTCAATATGTATCATGAGTACTTCAGCTTTAACATGCTATCATAAGAACACTGAAGACATTCAAGATTCTGGCAGAGATGCACATGGATCTGACTCTATATATGCTCTGTAAATGACAAGAACTGAAACTATTCTAAAGGCCCAGGAAGGAATTATGAAGTAAGTTACTGCTCATCCCTGTGAGCAAATCTTTCACAGACATGCAGCATCACATGCCCTTCACTGACTCAGGCTCATAATAGTTCCTTTCTCCAAGCTCTGACAACATCTGAAACACATATTTCATACACTGAAGTAAGATTATATTGTTTGTATCTAATATCCAAACAACAACTCTCAGACATAAGAGAAATTTTACCTTCAGTATCCAACAAGAAAAAAAATCCTCTGTAAATAAGAATCTGACAGATTCCCATTGGTTAATTTAAAGAAGCAGAATCTAAGGATTCAGCTTTTAATAGATACAGCAGATATCTACAGCCCTCAAAGACCAGAACATGGGGAATAAGATACTGCCCTGCCCTCTGTTCCCCCTGGGTTCTAGTTTATATTCTAAGATTATTGTCTCTCTTTTCTATTTGGTACATTAGAAGATGACAAGAAGGAAGAAAACCAGCAAAAGTGGGACAGTCCCCTGAGCCCTGATTAATGAAACTCGAGGAGGCTCGCAAGGAAGAAAGAGCCAGACGCGCAAATGTTGTAAGAGGAACTGATAGGGCTCAAGGGCCCTAAACCTAGAAGGTGCAATTGATTTTGGCTGTGTTTCTCTTTCTTTGTGGAAATGAAACCTTATTAATTCTGAAAGCCTGTATGCCCCCTGGATCCAGGCTTAGCAGTACTTTAACCCACAACATTTTAAAAAGAGACACTAAAATAAAATGTATCCAATGCCCCAAAGTAACCCCAAATGATTCTGCATTTAATGTCCTATGACTTTTTAATTTATACTCTCATCTTTTGTGCTTGGGAACTAGAATATGTATTATATTTCATGATTATTCATTTCCTTTTGGCAAGAGCACTGAATATCCATTCTCTGCCATGTGGCTTGTCGGACCTCCCTGTGGAGAACTGACACTTAGCTTCCCACTGAGTGAGCTTTGCCACAAGAATTGCTCAGCCTTGCAGAATGAGAGAAGTGATTTCCAAGTAGAGGCTTTGACTGCCATTGCATGACTCAACCATTATTTACTTTTCCTTCTCAAGAAACCAGGAGCCTAGGTCCCACAAAGCAAAGCCCTAGGAGACAGCAGTGGAATTTTTAAGTAGAATTGATACCTAACCAGCAGGCGAATAAGGGCAGGAATTAAACACTACTACAAGCCATGGGATTTTTGTTTGTTATCTTTTTAAATTTGCATGGGAAATGTTATTAGTTACTTCTTATTGCAGAATAACACAAAAAAGATAACTAATATTTGAACCAGATTGTTAGTGACAAAGTTTCTTTCTTTCAGGAAGTCAGGTAATAACGTCATGAGCACTTACAGAGGGATCACAATAAATCCATTCTTTTAGTGGGTCATCCCAGTGAAGGAAAGACTGGGTCCACAAAACTCCAGTGTTCTGTGTCTAAGTTCCAGGTTTCTAATGGATTTATTCTGTTTCAATGCATATGTGTGTATATTCCTTTGTGTGAAGATGTGTATGTGTGTGTGTGCGTGCGTGCGTGTGTGTGTGTGTGTGTGTGTGTGCATGTGGAGGCCAGGGGACAGCCTTGAGTGTCAACCTCAGGAAAGCCATTCACCTCCTTTGAGACAGGGTTTCTTAATGGCCTAGAGCTCATCCACTAGGTTAGAATGGCCAACGAGCAAGCCACAGGGACTTTCTGTCTCCATCACCCCAGCACTGAGAGTTGCCAGCATGTGCCACCACACATGAGTTCTGTGACTGAACTCAGCTTCTTGTGATTGCAAGGCAAGTCATTTACTGACTGAGCCATCCCCGTAATCCCCTTCTTTATTCATTTAGTAAATACTGAACAGTTCAGCCTCAGAGCTCCGTATGTAAGGAGTGCCTCAAGATATTCAGACTATGAAGTACTCCTAGGCTGAACTAGTTTCTGAAGAGAAACTTTTCATTAAAAACTGAGTTCTTATGAAGGAACTATTTCCTGTAGAGAGAGCTAAAATTAACTGATCTGAAAAACATAATTTATATGAAATTTTAAGTGTTAGCTCTGGAGCTGAATAAGCAGTAGCTTTGACATCTGGAATAGATCTGGTCTCAGAGCCCTAAGTCTGTAAGTCTGTCTGTGTGCTGAGTATCTTGATTTGTTTGTACTTTATAAGGTCTAAAATCCATTTAGGTATGAAATCTTTTTCAAAGCAAAGAAAATATTCTGAAACCAGGAGGTTTGGCCCATCCCTAAGCTGAAGACAGAACCTGACCGTGTAGGAGTGTTTAGCATCTAATTCCCTGTGAATGAGCTGCAGGCTGATGCGATCCTTAGTGGAGCATCCAGTGTTGGGCTAACACAGGTGAGTGCAAAACTGTGGCTTCACCCCACATGTGAGAAAAAGATGCCAGAAATAAAGAGGAGACATCATTTAGGAGGACTAAAAATGATCACAGTTTTCATAATTTAAGAGTTATTGAGATTTTAATAATTCAGTAATTATTATTGCTATTACTTTTTGTCTTTCTTAGAACGTTTCACCACTTTTTTTTTGGTCAGCATGCTAAGAACATTTTAGGTCTCATAAAATAGCATTGCTTCTAATATGTCACTAAAGTAAACATTTTTAAGCTTTCTAAAATCAAAAAAACTTTACTAGTTTTTCCAAAAAACGTGCTTTCTCTCCTGGTTATGAACTTCAATATGTCATCTCCCCTCTCTTCCTACCATTATCAGTGTTCTATTTTAGTGGCCACTCTGAGGTGGGAACTGTGCTGAGTCTTCTGTCTCCCCTGGTGTTCAGAACACAGTCCACCCTTCCGTTCTCACCTGGGGCTATGCTGCTCGGAATGCTTGCCTAACTGGCCTCTCTTCTCCTTTTGAACACTAATAGCCACAGTCGATTTCAGCTTTTTTGGTTTATAGATTTTCATGTTGATTCCATCTTTGGGCTACGCTGGGCACCGCGCCTGGCGTCTTCCTTCTCTTGGCTATTTGTGCTGCCAGTGCCTCCCTGCAGACCCAGCACATACATACTACCTCCCTGCAGACCCAGCATATACTACCTCCCTGCAGACCCAGCGCATACTACCTCCCTGCAGACCCAGCACATACATACTACCTCCCTGCAGACCCAGCACATACATACTACCTCCCTGCAGACCCAGCACATACATACTACCTCCCTGCAGACCCAGCACATACATACTACCTCCCTGCAGACCCAGCACATACTACCTCCCTGCAGACCCAGCACATACATACTACCTCCCTGCAGACCCAGCACATACTACCTCCCTGCAGACCCAGCACATACTACCTCCCTGCAGACCCAGCACATACATACTACCTCCCTGCAGACCCAGCACATACTACCTCCCTGCAGACCCAGCACATACTACCTCCCTGCAGACCCAGCACATACTACCTCCCTGCAGACCCAGCACATACATACTACCTCCCTGCAGACCCAGCACATACTACCTCCCTGCAGACCCAGCACATACTACCTCCCTGCAGACCCAGCACATACTACCTCCCTGCAGACCCAGCACATACATACTACCTCCCTGCAGACCCAGCACATACTACCTCCCTGCAGACCCAGCACATACATACTACCTCCCTGCAGACCCAGCACATACATACTACCTCCCTGCAGACCCAGCACATACTACCTCCCTGCAGACCCAGCACATACATACTACCTCCCTGCAGACCCAGCACATACATACTACCTCCCTGCAGACTCAGTACATACTACCTCCCTGCAGACCCAGCACATACATACTACCTCCCTGCAGACCCAGCACATACATACTACCTCCCTGCAGACCCAGCACATACTACCTCCCTGCAGACCCAGCACATACTACCTCCCTGCAGACCCAGCACATACATACTACCTCCCTGCAGACCCAGCACATACTACCTCCCTGCAGACCCAGCACATACATACTACCTCCCTGCAGACCCAGCACATACGTATTACCTCCCTGCAGACCCAGCACATACTACCTCCCTGCAGACCCAGTACATACTACCTCCCTGCAGACCCAGCACATACATACTACCTCCCTGCAGACCCAGCACATACATACTACCTCCCTGCAGACCCAGCACATACTACCTCCCTGCAGACCCAGCACATACATACTACCTCCCTGCAGACCCAGCACATACTACCTCCCTGCAGACCCAGCACATACATACTACCTCCCTGCAGACCCAGCACATACTACCTCCCTGCAGACCCAGCACATACATACTACCTCCCTGCAGACCCAGCACATACTACCTCCCTGCAGACCCAGCACATACATACTACCTCCCTGCAGACCCAGCACATACTACCTCCCTGCAGACCCAGCACATACATACTACCTCCCTGCAGACCCAGCACATACATACTACCTCCCTGCAGACCCAGCACATACTACCTCCCTGCAGACCCAGCACATACATACTACCTCCCTGCAGACCCAGCACATACTACCTCCCTGCAGACCCAGCACATACTACCTCCCTGCAGACCCAGCACATACATACTACCTCCCTGCAGACCCAGCACATACTACCTCCCTGCAGACCCAGCACATACTACCTCCCTGCAGACCCAGCACATACATACTACCTTCCTGCAGACCCAGCACATACTACCTCCCTGCAGACCCAGCACATACATACTACCTCCCTGCAGACCCAGCACATACTACCTCCCTGCAGACCCAGCACATACATACTACCTCCCTGCAGACCCAGCACATACATACTACCTCCCTGCAGACCCAGTACATACTACCTCCCTGCAGACCCAGCACATACATACTACCTCCCTGCAGACCCAGCACATACATACTACCTCCCTGCAGACCCAGCACATACTACCTCCCTGCAGACCCAGCACATACTACCTCCCTGCAGACCCAGCACATGCATACTACCTCCCTGCAGACCCAGCACATACTACCTCCCTGCAGACCCAGCACATACATACTACCTCCCTGCAGACCCAGCACATACATACTACCTCCCTGCAGACCCAGCACATACTACCTCCCTGCAGACCCAGTACATACTACCTCCCTGCAGACCCAGCACATACTACCTCCCTGCAGACCCAGCACATACATACTACCTCCCTGCAGACCCAGCACATACTACCTCCCTGCAGACCCAGCACATACTACCTCCCTGCAGACCCAGCACATACTACCTCCCTGCAGACCCAGCACATACATACTACCTCCCTGCAGACCCAGCACATACTACCTCCCTGCAGACCCAGCACATACATACTACCTCCCTGCAGACCCAGCACATACTACCTCCCTGCAGACCCAGCACATACATACTACCTCCCTGCAGACCCAGCACATACTACCTCCCTGCAGACCCAGCACATACATACTACCTCCCTGCAGACCCAGCACATACTACCTCCCTGCAGACCCAGCACATACATACTACCTCCCTGCAGACCCAGTACATACATACTACCTCCCTGCAGACCCAGTACATACTACCTCCCTGCAGACCCAGCACATACATACTACCTCCCTGCAGACCCAGCACATACATACTACCTCCCTGCAGACCCAGTGCATACTACCTCCCTGCAGACCCAGCACATACATACTGCCTCCCTGCAGACCCAGCACATACATACTACCTCCCTGCAGACCCAGTACATACTACCTCCCTGCAGACCCAGCACATACATACTGCCTCCCTGCAGACCCAGTACATACTACCTGTAGGGAAGCTATCTCAGACCACGCACAGCAGGGCTGAAGTCAAGAGCTCTGTAATTCTCTCTCAGAGTTCCATGTGTTTCCTGCATGATATTTTTCTTCCCTTGAAATTAGGAAATCATACATTATTAAGCCCATGAAATTATGGGATATGCCATGTTTAAAGAAACTGCACTCACTTGTTTAATATCTCTGTTACACAGAAGAGAGTATTACTTATTCCTCCAGATGACAAACTGAAACAGATGTTAGCTATTGTCCAGGCAATGCACAGAGGTGACCACTTTTCTTATGCTCCTATTTCTATTGAAGGAGGTGGCCACCTCTGTCTGCCTGGTTGTCTACTGTTAATTAAAGCTCATTTGTGGCCTCGGATTTTCACCCATTGCTCTGCATTCCCCTTTCCCGCCCCCTTGGTTTCAGGTTTCTACAGGAGTACGCAACTCTTTCAAATACTGTAATCTACTCAACATGCTCTCTGGTCCCCAAGTGCACAAAACTTCTGTCCATTTCTTTTTCCTGGATCCCATTTCTCCAATGTATAGAACTACCTTACTTGAGCTATGCCACTTGCTCCAGTTTGAGTACTGAAAGTCCTCTTAAGGCTTTATGTTACAGATTTAGTATCCAGCTTTTGGGAGGGCTGGAACCTTTAGGAGGTGGAGCCCAGTGGGAGGAAGGTAGGTCATTGCAGGTCACTGGGAGCATGCCCTTGAAGAGATATTGGGACCTTAGCCTCTCCTCTGTTCTCCCAACCTCCATGAATCGAGCAACTTTTGTCCCACCAGAACTCCATGTTCCCATGATGCTTTGCCTGGTCATAGGCCCCAAAGCAGCAGGACAATCAACCGAAGGCTACAACTTCTGAAACACTGAGCAAAGCAAGTCTTTCCTCTCTTAAGTCGATGTTTCCTGTTCCAATGACAGAAAGCTGATAACAAAAGCTATTTTATCAAAATGTATGAATATGCATCTAACATAGTGGCACACATCAGTAATCCAAGCACCAGGGAGCTAGGGCATCAGGATGGCAAGTCCCAGGCTGACCTGGACTACAGAGAGAAACTCTGATTCAAAAACAAACCAACAACAGAAGGAAGAAAAAAGAAAAGAAAGGAAGGAAGGAAGGAAGGAAGGAAGGAAGGAAGGAAGGAAGGAAGGAAGAAAGAAAGAAAGAAAGAAAGAAAGAAAGAACAGACATACCTCAGTATGATAAGGATCAAGCCATTGTGGAAAACCTGTGCTTACTGAGCTAGGAAGGTCACCAGTAATTCCAGCATTTGGGAGAATGAAGCTAAAGGATTTCCAAGAGTTTGAGGTCAGGAGTAAGTTCCAGGCCAGCTTAGACTATCAGGTGATGCTTCATCTCAAAGAACAAAAAGGCAGGTGGGAGGGAGGAATAAAGAAAGAAAGACAAGAAGAAAGAAAGGGAAGGAAGGAAAGCGGGGTGCATGTGTGTGTGTGTGTATGTGTGTGTGCATGCATGTGTGTGTGTATGTGTATATGTGTGTGTATGTGTGTGTATGTGTGTGTATGTGTGTGTGTGTGTGTGTGTGTGTGTGTGTGTGTGTGTGTGAATGATGACAGCAGAGTTCGGAAACTAATGAAATGCTTGTAATAGAAGTCCGAAATCCCAACCTGCTAGAGCTTACAAACTATTAACTGTCTCCTCCCCCTTCACTCTTTTCCGGGCATATCTAGAAAGCTATTTGCAACAAAATCAATTTGCAAATGTATTTAATGGAAGAAGAACAATATTAATCTTGTTCTTGCTTCTTGCCACAGTTACATTCCAGCTTGGATCATCGGAGGCCTCATTCTTTTTCTACTGTCTATGTCCATTCTTTAAGAATTATTCTAAGAATTACACCCCTAAACGAAGAGCAGGAGGTCCAGCCAAGAGGAAGAAGCACGATCATGATCACACAGAATCCAAAACAATGGCTCTCCCTCAACCCTGTGGCTGTAGCCAAGGAGTTTCAATGCTTAGCAGAGTATTCAATGCAAAGACAGCAGGGAGATGTGTATCATGTGAGGGTGCCCAGGGGAGCGTGCAGTGAGGGAGGGGACTGTGGTCAGGGAAAAGCTTCAAAGCCTGGCTTGCTGATGCCACTGTAACTCTCTGGAGGCACAGTCAGAGGGAGAGATGGAGGGAGGAAGAGAAAAGAGAGGAAAAGGGGAAAAGGAGGGAGAAGAAAGAGGAGGAGAAGAGAGGAAGAGAGGGAGGGAGAGAGATCCCAGGGAAGACAGACCTGCGGTGTAGCTTTTAGTGCCATATCTCCCCATATTTTTAGCTTTTCTATAGCATTTGTTTCTGTTGTTGCTTTCTATGTCTAAGCTCTTCCCCGAAAATGTCCTGTGTCTCTAGAGGGCACACCTCCCCAATTTCATCAGCCTGTTGTGCCCCCTTTCCAGATTCCTTGAGGGGTAGATGTTTTGGAATATCCACATGGAAAACAATGCTATTAATTTCCTTCCATAGCCTACTTTAGGCTCAGACCTAACACCACATAGACTTTAGACATTATTATTCAGCCTACAACTTGTATTTTCTGGAATAAAAAGTTAAACTTTCATCACCACCTTCTGTGTCCTTCACCCGCAGTTCTGAAGCTTAAGCAAGCCACTCATGAAATATTAATGTGAGGCACTGTTTTTTATTCTGGAAAGATGCTCCTGTCGCATCCATCATGCTGTTCTATGCAATTTAAAGGCTCTCTTAGCAAGAGCAAACGAAGTCAAAGTTAGTCTCCTCTTGAACTCATACTTTTGAAGCAATATCCTATCATTGGATAGATATTGGGCAAAATGTGACTCTAGAAGCAGCAACTTTAGTTCAGAAATATATTTAAATCTATGCAAATGTGTGGGTTTTGTTTAAAAGAAGAAAAAGATAAGCCATAGTAGTTCTGGTCAGCACAAACCTATTACCCTTATCCTCAAATGGATACTTATGTGTAGGTCTTTCAATGCCATTCTATATAGGAAAGATATACACTAGGCCCTGCGCCTTTCATGTGAAGGATAGGCTGATGTGGGAAGAAAGCATCACAAATAAATCATGAGAAGACCTGAATGCTTCGGCGTGCCCTATCCACACTCTAAGAAAAGTTCTCACTGTCATTTTCCCTTAAGTCCCCAGAATCCCTTCCGTGTTCCTCCTTCTTCCTGGAACCTGGGGCGGTCTGCCCATCATGAATGAAGTTAGTATATGACCAAGGAACCTCCCCTTGAAACCACAGAAGTATCTGAAACATCATCTTTCTTTCTTCTTATTCCTTGTGCCTGACCATTTCTCTCTGGGGTCTTCTTCAGTAGGTCTTGGTCTTTCTTTCTTTCTTTCTTTCTTTCTTTCTTTCTTTCTTCCTTCCTTCCTTCCTTCCTTCCTTCCTTCCTTCCTTCCTTCCTTCCTTCCTTCCTTTCTTTCTTTTTCCTTTTTGGTTTGTTGAGATAGCATCTCCTTATATTGCTGAAGCTAGCCTGGTACTTACTACATAGACCCAGCTGTCCTTAAATTCACAATCCTCCTGTTTTAGCCTCCAGAAAGCTGGGATAACAGGCATGTCACACAGCACACTCAAGTAGGTCACCTTTTAAGTATAGCTTTTAAAAATGAAATCACTATTTGGGGGAGGACATATCAAGTCACAATAAAATTCATTTACATTTGGCTCCTGTATCACATTCTTCCATAACCACTATGAGAAGAATATCAAGAGTAATCGATGTACCTTAAAAAATCATGGATGAACATGATTTGCTGATAGGTCTTTTGATCTAAGTCATTATGTATTTATTTAGAACCCTACATAGGGCCTTCTAAGTCCTGTTTGACTAATTTTTGTGGTACTGAACATCTGTTTTGATAACAACTAGAACTCAACCTCTGTGAGACGCTATTTCCTTATTTATAAAATTAAAAATTTAGATGGGGAGACCTAAGATTAGACTAAAAGTTCTTGCCAATAAAAATTTCTACAAATTTATTAATGTCATTTTTTTAAATTGGCCAAGATATAATAGAAAAATCTACTCAGTCATCAGATCATTAAAGTTGTCTGGTATGCATGAAGCCCCAAACTGGATCCCCATCGCCACATAAACCATGTGTGGGGGCCCATACCTGCTATTTAGGAAATGTACGCAGGAGGATCAGAAGTTCAAAATTGTCTTAAGGCTACATAGCAAGCTCAAGTAATAGGATACCTGAAACCATATAAAAAACCCACTACGCCTGATCTGTCCCTCTGAATAATAGCATTCTTTTATGTTTTCCATCAATAACTCTTGAGGGCAGTTTAGTCAATGCCTTGTGGGTTTGTATACACATCAGAAAGTAGATAGCTGTATGGCTAACCATGAAAGAGTCTTATTGGCTAACTCTGAATTGGCAAGGTCAAGACAAGAGTTGAAAATTTGGTCTAGGAAAGCTTTATATCTGTATGATTTTTTTGTAGTAACCTTCTAAACTTTCTTTTCCATTCATTTCCTTGATTTTATCATGACAAGGGTTAAACAAATAAGGCACGTTACTGAAGTAGGGATTGAACCGAAATACTCAAAGAATTGTCCAAGATTACAGAGTCCAAATAAGAACTTTGATGGTTTAATCCGAATCCCAGCTAAGTACAGCATATTTGGGCATTCTGGTTTATGAAGTTAAGTTGCGGAACGCCAGTTCTGTGCTCTTCCTCCTGATGACTTTCCAGAACTTGGCTCCTCATAGAAATTCAATGAGAGCTCTGCACAAAGTCACAGAGGATACATCATTCCAGGTGCTCTGACAGCACCTTAGACTCATTAGAGCCTCTAAGAGGAATGTAGTGGAAGGGCTCTATGTTCCCCTAAATATTACAGTTGTAATCTTGCTTAGCTTCAAAAACTATTGTGTCTGACTTTATATTTTAGTCTTGTAACCAGAGAGCAGGGTATGGAATTAGGAAACACATGGCCATCCTCCCTAAGTAAGACAAAGTGTCTCTTGTAGTTAAAGGCACATTGTTACATTTCTGTTCTTATAAAAAAAAGTCAATGCAACTCATAATTCAAACCCTAGCTCCACCACTCAGTAAACACATTTGTGTTTACTTCTCTGGACCTTGAACTAAGATTTGAACAGGAGGCTACTATGAGGATTCAATGAACTAGTCTATGTAAAGTGCTCACCGGTACCTGATGCATAGCAAGCACTCCTTAGATATTAGTATTTTTACTACTCTCAAAGTAAAAAAAAAAAATCTAACTTTGGAAATACATTTTTTGTTCACACAAAAATATTTAAAATTGTTCCACAAGTGTAAAACCTTAGTGTGCTTTACGAGAAAATTTAGAAAACCTCAAATGAATATGTCCATTCACTTCACCATTTGAAATAAAGATTTCTGGACCTAAGAGTATTTGTAAGAATAGTGGTCGGTATACACCATTCATAAAGTACAGTTTGTACGGGTGCTCCTCTGCTAGAACAGTGGTCAGTATACACCGTTCATAAAGTACAGCTCGTATGGGTGCTCCTCTGCTAGAACAGTGGTCAGTATACACCGTTCATAAAGTACAGCCCGTATGGGTGCTCCTCTGCTAGAACAGTGGTCAGTATACACCGTTCATAAAGTACAGCCCGTATGGGTGCTCCTCTGCTAGAACAGTGGTCAGTATACACCGTTCATAAAGTACAGCCCGTATGGGTGCTCCTCTGCTAGAACAGTGGTCAGTATACACCATTCATAAAGCACAGCTCGTATGGGTGCTCCTTTGCTAAAGGCACATCATAGAACCATAGGTAGAAAATTAGACAGATATTTTTCCTTGAGAACTAAATTGTCTTGTGTAATATATGTGAACAAACCAAATTTCCAAGCTGATGTCCAGCAGAGAATAGCTTGTTTCTCTTACTCCACACTTTAATTTGTGGCTAAGTGAACAATTAAGCAAAAGAAGTATCCAGCCCCACAAACAAAAGCTTCCAGTTTCTGTTTTAGCTATTCCTCCTGTTACATCATTACAGACACTTATCAAAGTTACAGTGTCCCGAAGGAAAGCAAACGGGACCAGTGAGTGTCTCAAACAAGTTATTCCTCACTAACCTCACTCCATCAGGGGCTGACTGGGTGACACAGTAACTCTGTTCTTTAGGTTATGCCCTAACACATAAAGTATTTATATAATTGCTCTGACATTCCAGTCTGATCAGTAAACTACTTAGAATCACTTACTTACCTTGGTGACTACAGCTCTATGGAATAGCCTATGACAGCCTCATTGTGAGTTCCTAGCCCCAACCTTCCTTTCAGCTCTTTGCTGGCTCCCTTACCAATCTCTTGTTGTTTTACCTTCCTTAGATCTCTTTTAGGCAGATTCCAGCCTGTTTCAGAATCACCTGACATCCTCCCACCCCCTGAGATGCTGGCTCTGTAGTACTGAGGCACAGTATAAAATAGCATTTCTGACAAGATCTCTGGTGATCTGGACAAAACTGGCTTGACAACCATTTAAAGACCACCATTCTATAGAACATGAAAATCATGATGAACATCCCTCTAAGGGTAGCTGAGTGGTGAAGATTACCTCAATGTAAGTGTGAGAACAGCCCATCTGGCTTTCCAGCTCCACGTGGGTGAAGTTTACTTCTATTTGCTCTCCCTTGGGCTGCATGATGAGATAAACACATTGTCTGTTGTGATCAAATGGCCCAGACAAGACTGGAAGGAGAAGCTCACCCTCTGCATCTGTGAAGTTTCCGCCACAATGTAGATCCGCTAAGGAGAACAGAGAAGGAAAGAGATGGTCAAGGGATGGCATTCCTGTGGCTGCCACACATTAGATCCAGTTTTCAAAACTTTAGCCTACTCCACAATCATATATCCACTCTGCCCACCCTGTGTTAGCTCATGTCTCTCCTGTGAGACTTTCATTATATATATATATATATATGTATACATATATATATTATACATATATATATATATATATATATATAAAATATATTCAGGATGTCCCTGTAGTGCCTAAAAATTAGATGTAGAGGTGTGTGATTGAACTTCATATCCGTGGCTGTGCACTGCAAATTGCTTTTTAAATACATCAATGGTCTGCCTCATTCCAAGTAGATTTAAGACACTTTTTAAAATATTGCTACAAAATAAAATACATGATTATGTACATGAAGCAGACTGAAGGATAAATGAATATAGAAGAGTCACATCTGACCAGAGGAAGGTAGATAAGCATAGTTGGTAGGTGACGTGACAGCTACAAGAATTGCAAAAGCCAGCTGTGTATGCACGCAGCTTGAAGTCAAAGTCAGAGAAAAGGGGAACCAATAAAGATGCTCATTATTTCTCCTAACACTGAGGCTTGCAAGGTATTTTCCCATGAATGCTCATTGAGTACACAAAAATAAGTGCCCAAATTCCATACTTCCCTAAAATGAAAATCACAGAGTAATTTGTTTCTCATTGTTCTTTGTTTCAAGGTATTGATGCAATCCTAGTTAACAGTATTTCTCTGGAAATGAACTCTAGGAACTAGGAGACTGACATCCTGGAAGCTGACTTCTGTGTACTTGGACTTGATCCAAAAATAAAGCCAGATCCTTCCAGATAGACTGCACTACTCTTGTGAACAAGGCTGTTCTTAACAAAATGTCAACCACCACTCGGAAGCTGAGGTCCTGAATTGCTTAATGAGGGTACGTTATGTTATGTCTCTATCATAATGTAGAGCCCATAATTGAAGGGTGAAGGGAGTGTAGCAGTGCACACTGTATATGCATATGTACAATAGATGTAAGTATCGTATACTGTAGTATTTAACAGTGGAGCACTGAGAAGATAAAAAATGAATTTGGAGTTGTTTAAGAAATATTCATGAAGGCATATCATTAGTCTACGAAAGCTGCATCACCTTCCTAGTGCATAGCAGGTCCCTAGTTGGCAGGTTACTTACATGGCGTGGTTAGGTAGGTGATGTGGAAGCCTCTGTCAGCAATTTCATTGTCAGAATGGAAATGAATTCTAGCAGAGGGGCCTGTAGTCTGGAGCGGTGGGCTAGACAGAGAAGTGCAGAATTTCTGAAGAACTGGATCCTGATGGAAAAGACCGTCCCGAATCTAAAACAAACAAAAAAAAGCAAACTATTACATTCAAAGTCGTCAGTTATCACCGACCGGGTCAGTTCGGACATGAGTTTTGGATAATGTCATTTAATGGTGAAGGCCCTGGGAAGTGTCCCTGTCACCTGTGCACTGACACGTAGCCAGCCTTCAGTAAAGGGTGTGCCCTCACAGTTAGGCCAGATATCTCATCTACTGCTGGAATTTCAAGTCTGGATCTGAGCATACACTTTGAATTTTTCTCGTGATGAAGCTAATTTCAATGGGATTTCCCCCCATAGTTTTCTCCCCCAGACAGTTGTTTTAAAATATGAAGAAATTCTAGTGATCGAGGAACAGAAAATGAAGAGTTCACAGGAAGTAGAAGGATGAATACTGGTGATGGAAAGTGACTCGCCACCTGGGCAGGATGCACGGGGAGCTGCAGCGGGACGAGTGCAGGTGTGCTGGGTGTAACATGAAGCTGCCTTTACAAAGTGCAGCTGTAGTGCTGTATAACTGGCTCAGCAATGAGAGTGCTTGCTGCATTCCAGAGGACCTGAGTTCAGTTCCCAGCACCTACATCAGGATGCTCACAACCACCTGTAACTTCAACTCCAGGGTATGCAACGCCTTATTTTGGCCTCACACACGTGGCATTCACTCACATGCACACACACATAAAGAAAAAATAAATGTACATTTTTAAAGTACAACTTCCATGGTAATTCAGCACCACAGTCAGGGCAGTATGAGCTTATAAATTGCATAAATTGCTTTTTACCTTGTCTGTGTGTACATGTGAGCACTGCGTGCATTTGGAATGAGCCGGGTGTATGTTCTTGTGAGTGTGCCTGTGTGTAGAATCTAGAGGTTGACTGCAGTGTTCTTCCTCAATGGCCCTCCACCTTTACTTTTTTGAGGCTGGTTCTCCCACTGAGTCTGAAGCTCACTGACTTGGCTAGAGTGGCTGGTGGGTGAGCTTTGCTGACTCCACCTCCACTCCTCCCCGCTCTGGGGTTACAAACATATGGCATGGTGCTCAGCCTTTTACATGAGTTCTGGGGATTCAAAACTCAGGTCCACATGGTTCTGTGCCAGGCAGTTTACTGACTGCACTATTACCAAAGCCTCCAGTTTTCAAGTTTTTTTTATGTATGCGTGTGTGTCTATGTGTATAAGCGCTGGGAACTGAGCTCAGGTCCTCTGGAAAAGCAGTAAGCACTCTTTAACTGTTGAACTATCTTCCCAGTCCCTTTGGGTTGTTTTTAAATTTTATTTTTTAAAATTTATTATTTTTGAATGTGTATATTCACACACCCACACACGTGCTATAGAATATGTGTGGAGATCAGAGCCTAACTTTTGAAAGTCAGTTCTCTCCTTCGACTCAGGTCATCAAGCTAATGCTTTATTAGCTGAATCATTACCAGCCCAAGGTAGCCTCAATGCAACCCAAGTCAAAGATTATTACTCTCTCTCTCTCTCTCTCTCTCTCTCTGTCATATTGAACCTACAGCCATGCAAGCTTCAGCCCTTTATTGTTTTTTAATGCACTGAATGTGATATTGACCATTCTATGATTCTAATGTAGCTGAAAAGTAACTACTACATAAAGTACCAAAAAGTCAACAAACTTTACATATTTTATGCTTAATTTTTTTCATTCAAATTACTTTTTTCCATTGGCAACAAATTTATAGAGAAATGCAGCTTTAATTTTACATGTAACTAGTTCCTTGGTATATTGTCAGAATGATTACTGCTTTCTAAGGTATTCAGGGATTAATACGAAAGAATGAAAAGACCCTAATTTTAATTTCATAGACTACTGAACATTCATTTCCCAGTAACTCAATTTTACTGTCAACATGTAAAAGGAAATTTTGCTAAGATTTTCCAAGGAGAAGCAGATCTTCCTGTCATTCCCAAAGGTTTCAGATCCATTACTATCACTGTTAAATTACTAATGACTTCAACTTTGGAAACCTGTTTGACAGCTGCATCCTTCATCCTTCATGAATAATTCCACAACCCTCTCTCCTTCTCTAATGGACTCAGTAAAGCTCATTGTCTTGTGAGCAGCGCTCTGGGGTTCTGAGATTTATGATAACAAAAATGTACAGGAACAACCTGAGAACTCAAGTCTCCTCAACGATCTTTCCAGTCTACAAATGGAGAGTGACATTTTTGATACGTCTAATTGTGCATGACATTTGAGTGCAATAGCTTCTTCACCACCTCCATTTTTAAATATGTCTTCATGGGAGGAAGTAGATTGACTCCTTTCCTTCCCAAGGATAATTTTCAATATTTTCCGGTGAGACCACTGACAGCGCATTCCACATAATCATTATAAATCACTACAGTGTGTTGTAAAATACCCTGCTGGCTTGCCACAAACAGCTCAAGATTGGAATCTGTGTTGGAGGGGGAAGTCATTAGAGTTTATTTCATTAATTCTGCGATTCCCACAACAGAAGCCTGAACTTTAAGCATGGCAGGCTATTTCCACACTCAGGAAAACGTGCAACAAACCAGCATAATAGAGATTAGGAATTTAGAAAGACTGAGGCATTGACTGTCTGTTAAGTATATCCACTATTGGACATCACAAACCACAGTTCCCCGAGTCCTGTTCTTACTCTGCCATGTCCTGTCTAAATGCAATTTTTACCTCCAGGTAGTCTTTACTGCAGTCAGTGTGGCTCTCCAGGCTCAAGGTTCCAAAAGTAAATGTTATCAAGAGGTCAGGAGTGGTTAGAATGTGCCAGACACAATCTCTTCCTGGGGGATAGTTTCCAGGGTACCCCGGAGATGTGATAGAACCATAAGTACCAGTCAATATGCCCCCACACTCTGAAATACGAGAACAGAACTAAATTTGTATGCAGGTTAAAATTCACATAGAATCATCCTAGACCATGCAGTCAGATACCAAACATCATTTAAATAACTATGAACAGAGTATTGAATATCCTTATAAATTATACAACATTTTGAGCTTTCCAGTTCCAAGGTTATAAATCTAGCAGTACCAACTGATAAATAAACAAGTCTCCCATATACAATCTCCAAGCCCACAGAATATCATATGGTGATATGATTTAAAATATCATATTAATTCATCTGAGAAATTAACAATGTGGATGTAGATTCATTTTTCACCTTGCAAAAATTAAATTATTTATATGAACTCTTTAAAAATTCTAGAATTTCTGCCAGTCCCCATATCTTTCAATAAGCCAGAATGCTTCTTATTTTAAAATAGTTAAGGAACACGCCATTTTCAGTTGTGACACTATTCTCTAGTTAACTTATTCATTTCTGGCTGAAGACATTCCAGTGTGTGTGGTGACTAAGCCACTGCCCCAGGAATGGGGCAGGTGAACCAGAAATGTCTAGAAGGATCCTTTCTTCATTTACGTTCATATTTAACAAAGAATCTGTGGTGAGTTGTAAGAAATGTTAACATAAAACCAAAAAATAGAAATACTAACTACTCTAGACTGCAATAAATATATCTCAAGAAAAAAATGAAAGTGACATTTTTCAGACATGAGGTCTGATAACTATGCATGACATTTTATATAGGTAAGATATGATATTTATATAAGTATGCATATTACTCAGTCAAAAGTTTTGTTTCCTGGGAAAAACATGAAACAAATTAGCTACATGGTTCTAATTGATCCCAATGAGGAAGTATTTCAATTGTTCAAAGGAAAACACATTTTCTAAAACTTACTACTTAAAAATATATTATATGGGTAAAACTTTTAATGGATAAAATAATATAAAAATGTCAATAATGTAGCTGTCTTCCAGAACAAAGACCTTTGGGAAGAATATGATATAATTCAGATTCCTTATAACATATCACTGCTCATGATTAAAAACTTATTAGACCTATGTAGAAATATGCATTCAATAATAAACAAAGCAGTCAATCTGGTCAAAGCCTGAAACAATTCTGATATTGGAGACACCAAACAAAAACTCCACAGCAACTGTTATAAAACTTAAAGGAAAAGTTTGGCAAAAATAGATTATGATAAAGTTTTTAAACAGAAAATTTAAATTCAATAGAGCTAAGCATGGTGGTACATGCGTTTAATCCCAACACTCAGGGGGCAGAGAGAGGCAGATCACTGTGAGATCGAGATCAACCTCATCTGCACAGCTAGTGGCCGGCCACCTGGGGCTACAGGGAGACAGTCTCAACAAACAATCAAACAATAATCAGATGGAGGTCCTAGAAATGAAAATTGTAATATATGTACTAGAAAAGTCTTTACATTGTGAGAGATTTTAACATTAGATTAGACACAGCAGGAAACAGGACTAGGTGTTCCTAGACATTCCAAAAGAAAATAACCAAATCCAACGAAGTACAAAGCTCATCTGAAGGGGTGGGGGATGTAGGCTAGAAAAGCAAGGAGACCGAGCCATAGCCTAGCGCATGTTATATGAATCCCACGTTGAGGGAAGATAGAGAAAATAACGGCGATATCTGAAAACATATTGGCTGAAAATTTTCTCAAGTGGGTAAAGGAAATCAACTCACAGATGCAAATTTCACAGAACATATATAAACAGGGTAAATACCAAGAAAGACAGACAACGGCACATCATAGTCAGGTTCCAGAAAACCAAAACAATGAAACAGAATGCAGAAGCAGTTAAGTCATGAGAGATAAAACACTGCCTCGAGGTGGGCGGGAGGAATGGCATTGACATATCACAACCAACTTTCCAAAGAGGCAGAAGACATAGAGATTACAGACTGAAAGGGCTAGGGATGAAGCCTAAAATTTTGTGAATAATAATATTCTTCGAAGATTATAGTGGAATACATTAGTAGTCCAAAAAATTGAAGCCAATAGCAGTAGACATGTGTTATTAGACATATTAAAGGATGGTCTTAGGGAAGGAAAATGTTCCCATATAGGATAGAAATTTATCTCTACATGCAAAAAGCATAATTTTACATACAGAAAAATCTCTAAAGATTCTAGCAAAAACTGTTTAACTAATGAAACTAACAAAATAATTCAGTGAAGTTGCTGGATCTACCTTGACGACATGTACATTAACAATGAACTATCCAAAATAAGAGAAGTTAAGAAAACAATGCCATTTATAACGGCATCAAACAGTGAATCACATGACAAAGACTTTAACCATGAGGTGGAAAGTGCTATGCATAGGCAACAAAAGCCAAAAATAGTTGGCAAAATGACACACCTTAACAAAATGTTTCTGCACACCCAAGGAGATAATCAACAGACTTGACTGACTAAAAAACCCTTGCAATGGGATAAACTATCTGCAATCTCTATCTCTCGGTAGATAGCAGGGGATTAATAGCCAAAATGGATAAGGGACACAAACAACTTAATAGTAAGAGGAAAAGAAAACAAAAGGACCAAAATTGACGAGAGAGAGAGAGAGAGAGAGAGAGAGAGAGAGAGAGAGAATCCACAGGAAAAAAATCAAATTCAGAAGCAGAGGCTAGACTGACAGTTCTCAGAAGCAGAGGCTAGACTGACAGCTGTCAGAAGCAGAGGCTAGACTGACAGCTGTCAGAAGCATATGGAAAGGAAATGGAGAGTGCTGCTGCTCACCAAGTGCAGCATGTAAGATGGTTTAAAACACAGGAGAATACGTAAAGAATCAGCATATGAAAGAAAGAAGCAAGAAAGGAGATTTACCATAACACTCCAGACTTTGACAGTTAATCCATGAGGTCACCATAACAGATAAACAAATGAAAAAGTTAAGAATTCTCAGATATAAACTTATACATTTACTGACAAAAGTTTTTATTTTTATTTTTTAATGAGCACCAACTGAATATAAAACAAAAACAATGGCTGGGCGTAGTGTCACCCACCTTTAATTCCAGGACTTCAGAGGCAAAGGCAGGTGAATCTCTGTAATTTGAGACCAGCCTGGTATACACGGTGAACGCTAAGCCAGCCAGAGCTATACAGTAAGATGCTATTTCTGATGAAATTACACACTTTGATCACAGGACATGGAGAAATCAAGCTGGTTTTTACACTAGGAAGATTCCTCCCTACTGGCTAGCTTTCAAAGCAGCAGAAGATGCCATGCAGGCTGCTGGGGAAAAGTCATCAACAGGCTTAGCCAGCCAGGAACTCTGTGAAGGATACCAAAGACAGGTGAGGCATGGTGCAACAGCGGCACAACTTTTATGGGGTAGTTAACTGACTTCTAATTGGATTTAAGGCCCACTCCGCAGGAGGAAACTCATGCCTGATGCTGTGAATCTGGTCAAGAACCCATGGGTGGGGAACTCACAGGCCCCAGGGGTAAACTATTCTGTAAAATGGACATAATATCAAACTGCTCTCTGAATTTGTTTCTCTATACCCATAGATTAGTGTAGCTCTCAGACCTCAATGGAGAAGCTTCTTTGTACAGAGAATGGTAGTTAAAACAGAAACTCACTACCGGTCAAACTACAGAGCGGAAGTGTTGGTGGAGCACTCATAGACAAATGGACGACTCTATTACTAAAGACTCAGAGACTAGGGAGAAAGATTCTAAGAGCCAGAGGTTGGGGAGGACTGGAGCAAAATAGTGTCTTCTGGACAGGACAGGACCACTGCACCCATGAACAGCTGTGTTGTCAGTCCAAGACATGCATAAGAGCAAGCCAGTCCACATTCCAGCCTGAGATGGAAGGGCTTCACAAGCCCCACTGTAAGTGAAGAGCTATGGACAATGAAGGTTTTCCAGGGGGAGAGTCAGTTTGCTTTAAGGGTAAGTCCCTGCTAAGTTGACCCACTCCTGTGGATGGTACATACCCAGGAGTTTATGGGAAGCAGAAACCGGACTTGGTGGGTTATTAAGAAATAAAAAGAGGACTTGAAGTTGCGGGGGAGGTGGAGGACAGGTAGGCCAGCAGACTGGATACAGAGGGGAGGTGGGGGACAGGTAGATCAGCGGATCGGATACAGAAGGAGTTGCGGGGGGTGAGTGTAACCAAAATACTTGTGAAATTCTGAAAGACGCAATCACAATATTAAATTAAAACAAATAAATGAAAAGGACAATAAAAACACTACTCAGTAATTTCATAAGGGACTCATAAAGACTCATGAATTTTAATCCTTGCAACGCACCCTAATTTTGATAGCCTTGAATACAAAATGAAATTCAATTTATTTAGTTTATTTGCTCTTAAAATAATTATACAAATGTTACATTTGGGACTGGAGAGCTGGCTCAGCAGTTAAGAGCACTGGCTGCTCTTGCAGAAGACCTAGGTTCGATTCCCAGTACACACATGCTGGCTAACAAGTACATAATTCCAGTTTCAGGGGATCCAATGCCCTTGTCTGAACTTTGCTGGCATTGCATGACACAGTGCATTTATATACATGCAGGCAATATACTCATACACATAAAATAAAAAGAATAAATAATGTTTTTAGGTTACATTATCTCTAGCTCCCCAACCATGCCATAATATTAGCCAAGAAGGTCCTGGCTTTGCATACACTCACCTGGTTGCTGTGCTTCCCACTGCACGGCAAAGCCCCTCCCCCTTCTCATGTAGTCAGAGTAGAGGTGAAAGTAGAGGGAATTGCTACTGCTGCGGAGCTCCTGGGGGAGTCTGGAGCCACAGAACTTCCCAAGAGAGAAAGCCATTGAGGAATCTCCATCATGTATCTGAAGAAACTCATAGGGACAATTGTTGGCTGATTCTAATTCAAAGAACGTGAAAGTGATATGCACAACCTGAAAACATAAATGCCATGAATATTATTTTTCACTTCCATCTTAATGCTAAAGCACTTTTCTTACTATCTAAATAGCATTTCTATACACAGCTGCCATTTTCCAATCATTCACCAATATGTATAGCAAGTCTGCATATTAATGTTTAAAATCATTAAAGCAAAACTTGAATTAATGCAAAAATATAAAATAAACTCTATGAAGAGATGCAAACATTATTTACCTAAATTTAATCTTTTTTACGTAAATTTACCTAAATTTAAATTACTCTAAATTTAGTCATTACATAATGCATGCATGTCTCAAACAATCATATTATTCTCCACAAAATATGTATTAATGCTATAATCAATTAAAAAATCTTAATGAAATAAATTTACCTAGACTTCATCAAGCTGCCATATCTATCAGATAAAATCACTTTGAATATATGGTTGAGGTTGTTTCTAAATCAGTAAAATGATATTATTTGAAAAAATATATTTTGAATTAAGTTTAAATGGCTAATATCGCCTTGCACAAGCATCTCCCCTCAGTCCCTGAATATCCATCATGTATGTTCTTCCCCCACTCAGTACTGATTCCATGGGTCTCGGGTGTCCAGCCTAGACCACACACTGGGGTGCAGGATAAGAGGGCGGGGGAGTGAATGCTGATAACCTAATCATAGTAGAATTGGGCTAATGAAAAATAATTTCAGGACAGTTTTGAAATGCTATGCTGGAGTATTTTAATATCCGCTTTGCTTTATTATATTATTTTCTTCCTTGAAGCAATTTAAATGGAAATCAAATAAATGTTAATTTGCTGCACTATGGTAAAGAAAATAAATAAAAGGACGATAAGAAATTCAGGATAAATTTTCTTAAAAATTGGTAGTAAACAAGTAAAAATGTTTCACATGGAAGTTTTTCTTGGAAAAATTTACTTTAAATGTCAGGAAATAGAATTCATGAAAACTAAATGGAAGGAAGGAAACTCATATAACATCCCAGTGGGAATTCTTTTGGGAGCTTGTTCTGTTGTGGAATTACCAGGCCACAACTAGCTCTCTTTCCTTAGGAAAGTAGTATTTTCTGACCTTTGCACAATGCCCTTGGCAACATTAGTTTGCTGGAAAAAGTTAACAAGTTTTCAAGGGACATTTCTTATCTGTTTAATCTAATAAGCCTACTGTCTTATTTTAAGCCCAAGAGTTGGTTGAAACCCCAATACTTAGGAAATTTTAGTATTTAGGAATAAGAACAATGAAAACTGTGGACTGAGATCTTAATTTTAAGTGTTCAAGTAGCAGCTCAGCATCATGGACACTGGAGTCAAACGACCTGAGGCTGAGTTCCTTAGCCACACGCCATTCAAAAACCACACACAGCGTGAAAATGTCTCAAACACTCTAGCTCCATTTCTGCATATATAAATGAACATATATAATAGTTCCATTTTTAGGGTTACCAAAGTTAAAACTATATTGATGCATATTTAGCATGTAGCATGGTACTTGGCATGGACTGGACACTTGATGAGGAAGCCATCTTAATATTAGTTACCATCATTATGAACCAAGATTAGGGATCATCTTAAAGTACTCCTCTTTTGCATTAAAAATATGATCTTACAAGCTTACTACTCTGATTTTCAATCAATCAATGTTGGGAATCCTTCACTGCCAGAAAAAAGCTTGGACTCTAGAACCAAACAACTTTGAAATTTATCTGCTCCTCTTGTAAATTAAGCAGTGCTTTTTTTTAAAAAAAAAAAATACTACACAGCTTCTCTTACTTTCTGTTATTTCTATTGTAAAATAAAGATAATATTGTTTATTTCAAAGAGTTAGTATGAAGCTACAGAAAGGTGAGCAAAATGTCGAGCCCAAAGCTGGCACTTAGCAAATATGCACCATGTTGTCCTTGAATTATCGTTTGCATATATTACATTTACATTATATATTATATGTACATACATATATGTGTATGCACATAGCATATTTTCAAATACACAAGTGAAAAGTGCTTTTGGACAGGAGTTACTATTTACCTTCTCCTCATCAGTTCGGACAACCCAGAAGCAATTAATATCATGAGCGTAACCAATAGCAGGGCTCTGATAGGCAAAGGTTCCTTGGGTCCCTGAAATGGACCCTCCGCAAGCTGCAAAGCAAAAGAGACACTATCTTTTTCATAGACTGCCACACAACTCCAGTCCGCTATTCCCTCTTCTGTGTCCTTTCCTGTTGTCACCTAGCCAAGTCGCTCCTCTACTCAAACTCCATTCGACTCCCATCATCCTTTCTGCAAACTTCCTTCCTCTTCTCCATATCTTTATGAACTTGACTTTACCCCACACACACCCCACAGTGTAACCACAGCATTAGTTCTTCCATCGTATGCTGTCCTTTCTCTAGTCATCTTAGCTCCTCAGCTACAGAGTGAGCAGATACAAGAGGAGACAATGTTTTATGCTGTGATGGTTCTTCACAGGATTTTTCATTGTCCTAATAGAGTGGTAACATCTCAATAAATGTACTGATTCAGAATCAGGCGTAAGAAGGGAGACTGGAGTAGTCAGAGGAGACTGTGGAAGGGACTGAACGTGATATATTTACCAAGAGGAGAGTGGTAAAGTACAGTATTATGGAAATATATATATATATATATGTTCAGGTGGCAAAATGCCTGGCTTGAATGAAAGAATTTTGGGGGAACTGAAGTAAAGGTGAACGGATCGAGTGAAGCCGGTTACAGAAGATAATGGAAACAATCTCTATTTTATTGGGCTACTGGGAACCAGTCTATGTTACCAGGAGGAGATGGTAATTAAAGTATAGTATTCTGGAAAAAATTAAATGACTTCCACGCAGAAAGTGTTCCTTTAGGAAAACCCAAGGGGCAATTCTTTAGAATATTTTACATTCAGAAAACCCACAATGAACAGAGTAAACACTAAGAATACTTTTGAAGAAAATATTATAGTTAAAAATGAAACAAATATCCACCTTTTGAATTTTATGCCCTTTCTGCAAGGAGAAAAACCCTTCTCAGTATCTTAACAGGGAAAGAAAGTGGACTGAGTTGACTACTATACAAAAGGCCATGTTAGAGAATGATGCTTCTCAGCTGTGAGCACCCGTGCTTCAAGAACTGCCCATCATACCTTCCTGTGGGGTCTGACAGTAATAGCCAGTCCACGAACTTGTGCAGTCACACGTGAAGCCATTAATGCCATCAATGCATGTTCCCCCATTCAAACAGGGGCTGCTCAAACACTCATTAATGTTTTCTGTGCAATTGACTCCAGACCAGCCTGGCTCACACTTACAGAAATAACCAGAGACTGTGTCCTAAGGAGAAAATAAAAACATAATACTATAAAACAAATGGGCAGACACTATGACAGTATCAAACCAAATAATAAAGAAAAGTGACAACATAAGATACACATTTGACAAGTGTTGAACCATACCATGTATTTTTCCAGTAGACACAGTAATTGTTAGGTATAACTAGTTATATTTGTTTCTACCAAACTGTGTATTTTATTTACTATTTCCAAAATCACTGTGATAAAAATTAATTTACTGGCTTATTGGTTTTCCAAGGAACTAAAGTTACCACCTGAGAATTAGAGACTTTAATATAAAGCTTGAGTTGTTATCTTAAAACCTATGAATTATATATAATATAGTACTGAAAGTAAAATCATTTGCCGATTTTCCACTCCCAGGAAGAGCAAGACTCACTGTGCACTGTCCATGTACACACGGGTCACTTGCACAGCTACTGCTGAGCTGCACACACCCATGCGGCCCATAACCATACCCTGTGTATCCCGGCAGACAGGTGCAATGAGGCAAGGGACCTGTTGGCAAAGAAGGGAGCAGGTGTAAGCGCAGACGACCTCCTAGGTGCGGGGGCAGGACAGAACTGAGCTGGGGAGTGTAGTGGGAGCCCAGCAGTGTGAAGTTCACACATTCCTAAGGGCAGGCAAGGCAAGGAGAAAATAAAAACAGCAAATGCTTCTAGTGTCTTATGTACAACAGATGGTCCTGTGCTACATACCAGTGACAAGAACACGAAAAGATGAAAGCTCCTCCTCAGGGAGGGGTTGTTGGTAGAAAATAAGAGTCTAATGACAACAGTTACAAGCAAGACATGTGTGTGTGTGTGTGTGTGTGTGTGTGTGTATATATATATATATATATGTATCTACAGATAGAGAAAGACCACTTTAATCCTCTAGATAATCCTAGAAGCAGCTGTTACTATAACTGTTCGCATCTTTACAGATAATGGTAGAGCACACACAGATTGTTCTAAAATACATGGCTTGAACAGAAAGAGTCAAGGGATCACAGACCTCAGAAACAAGTGTCTGTACTAATAGACTGATCCTCTTTCATGCAGCACTGCAGATCCTGCAGGTTCTAGATCTCCCTAGAGCCATTCCCTCCCTCAGTCGGAAACTCCTTGTTTCAGTTGAATCCATGACACTTGAAATAATTTCTACACTTCCCAGTCCAGCCCTCCACCCTACTTACTAGAATAAAGTCATTCGTTAGTTGACTTAATTATCTTGGGAGTCAATTCCTAAATCAAAGTATATCATGAAAGAGTACCACTTATTACATATTTTAGTGATCCATGTGGACAGGTTTAATATAAATTGGCTTTTGTTTGGAAGGTCAAAATAAGAATTTGACAGCTGGAAATGATGGCTGATGCCTATAATACCAGCAGTGGGAAGGCCGAGGCAGGACTGCATGATTTCAAGGCTAGCCCAGGCTACAGAGTCAAAAAAGGAAGAATTCCAAGGAGGAAGATTATATTTTCAAGATGTAGAATTGTTTAAAGGATTTGATTGAAACTGCCAAAGGCAAAGAGAGGTAAGTTGTTACCTAGAGCTGAGGAGCAGGAAGCCTCTGGGTGACAGCCTCCGTTATTGACAGAGCAGATGTCTAGGAGAGTGCACACTCTTCCATCACCACTGTAACCTGGACAAAGTGCAGCAGAGGGTAAGAAATGATGTCGAAAGTATGGGAGAAAGACATTGCCCACCTGAGCCTCAGATCCCAGGCAGCAGACTCTACAGCGAGCCTGTCACCCCAAAACATGCAGATATAAACTCCATAGACAAAACTCCATCACCAGGAAAAAGAACAAGAACTAGGAGAGGGAGCTCCTAGACAGTGCTCTGTTTATCAGAGAGAGGAAGGGGGGAGGGAGGGAGGGAGAATGGGAGAGAAGGAAAGAGAGAGAGACAGAGAGAGAGAGAGAGAGAGAGAGAGAGAGAGAGAGAGAGAGACCAAGACCACTAGGAGTCTTAAAATGTCAAAGAAGTCTTAATTTCAATGACTGATAGTCTTGGTGGTAAATTCTTACCATAGAAATCTAAAGTACTATTGATTCATGTTATTAAAACACAAATAGGTCAGTTTATTGCTTTCTGAATTTCTTGGATAATAATTTTATTTTAATTAGAGGACAGAAGTAAAAACTTCTTTCTGAAAGTAAAAGGAAACTAATATATAATATGTCATCAGATATTACCTGTGGAACATCTCATGAGTGGACAATATTAATAAATTATATATAGTAAACTATATATAGTAGTAATGGGCAATAAACCTGAAGATTCTCTCAGAAAAAAATATTCCAGTCTGTGTTATTTTGGTGGTAGTTTTGCAGTTCATAGAAACTGTTTTGCTATTGCTATGAAAATTTTCTATTTCTTTCTTATATCATTGTATTCCAAGTATACAAATTAAGCTAAAAGCTCTGTTCTTTTATTCGGTTCTTTTTTTAGCAGTCATTTAAAAATGAGCACAAGTTTTAAGCTGTAAATTAAGATTCTGCTTCAATGGCAGGCTCTCGGTGGCGTCCACCCCCTGGGCTCTGAGCCTCAGATGAACATCCTGCTGGTGATGGTGTTGGAAAACTTTGTGCAGTACCTGCCGGACAGTTCCCACAGGTGAAAGATCCGGGTGTGTTCTCACACTCAACATATGGAGCTACTGAACAGCCGCCATTGTTTGTATCACATTCATTTATATCTTGACATTCATATCCATTTCCTTGCCAGCCTAGAAAAATACCCGAGATTTGAAGGAGAAACACCGTTGACAGTTTAACAAGGAAGAAATACAGCTAGTTAAGACATATAAAACTTGTTCTAGGTCACTGAGAAGTCACAGCATGTAAAGGCACTTGTCTCCAAACCTGATGGTCTGATTTGATCTCCTGAAACGAAATGACAGGAGAGAACTGACTCCCACAAGTTGTCCTCTGATCTCATGTGCTCTGACATACCCCACAATCACAGATATATAAATGTAATAAAAATTTAAAGAATAGTAATAAACAAACATTTGTTCTATAAAAAACTACAGATTAAAATGAGATACACCTAACATACTGTCTAAAGGAATGTTTTAAATTCTTAAAGTGAAATTCTTGCAAAATAATGGGTAATTGGGGGTCCACTTTCAGACTAAAAGTTGGATGTTAATAAAAGCAGTTGGAAAGAGATCTGGTGATTTTCACTAATATTTTAAAAATAAATATCCTTTGACTAATAATTCTGTCTTTTCTTTGGTGATAAAATTACCATTCTATTATAAAGTAGATAAGAAGATATCTACTGAAGTACTGGGGGGATCCAGCAAAGTCACAGCTGAGTACCTTATGATTCACTCATGCCATTGAATAAAGCAATTTCAATAATATCCACACACCCTCATTTTCATATACATGCACACATGTACACAGTTAAAGAATTCTCCCAAGATGGGAAAATAATTTTAGAATAACATGCAGAATTGCGGCTCATTCTAGCAACCTGGGGAAGGAATTGTTTAAACCCTGCATGTGTTTCTACACGATAAGGAAAGTGGAGGTGAAGACCGAGTGGAGCGAGAACGCCAGCTTACTCTAGTTATTCCTGTTGTCATCCTCTGTGATAAGACTCATCTCACCCAGAACTCATAACTGTGGTCATAATAATGTCTGAATGCCTTTAGAGTACTTACAGCCTTGAGTCTAAGTACCATGCGCTTTTATGTCTACTTGAGAACATTGCATTTACAGTGAGCAGTCAGACACGCACATAAGAAAGAGTGTGGAGGAAGATCATGCTAATAATGGTCCTCAAAATGATAAGAGCAGAGGTGTGTTTCCCCCTTATCTTTGTAGTTCCTCACATTTCACAAGCAGAATATATTTCTTTAATATTCAGGGGGAAAACGTAGTTAGCAAACAAAGGAATGCTTTGCTTTGTAATTCTTTCTTATAAGTTTTTGTTTCTCTTTGATTTCTTACGAAGAATAAAAATAAGAATGCAAGAATACATTGTTCACCCTCTAAATATTATGTTTTCTGATTTCTACTGTTTAGAGACTGCCTCTGGTAAATTACCTTTATTTGCAAACAAGTACTTGCCTCTGAGAAACAAGAGAGAAAAAACTTTACGTATCTCTTCAATTTCTTCCCAGTTGTATAAGATCTAAACCAAGAAGGTCTGGAGAGGTGACTCAGTGGTTAAGAGCACTGGCTGCTCTAGCAGAGGACCCGGGTTCAATTCCCAGCACTGTCATGTTGGCTAACAACCATCTGTAACACCTGTTCCAGGGGATCCGTTGCCCTCTTCTGATCTCTGAGGGCACTGTACAACTCAGGTGCACTTCCATACATTCAGGCAATATACTCATGCACAATAAATAAAAATAATAAATGAAATATTCTTTAAAAAGAATATTTAACCTATACAAGTCACTTTCTATCCTAAGTTCAATCATATACAGTTTAATCTAGCAATCACATCCAATTAAAACAACTACAGGTACGTGGTGCCTTAATGACATTTGTACAAAAGAATAATTGCTATTATGTTCATCTGCCTGTGCTCCACTTTCTAAGTAGAAAGGGGTCTCGCAAGCTCTCTGAGGTCCGGTTAACTGTTAACCAACTCTCCCAGCTCAGGCTTCTGTTCATAGAGTGTGTCCTACAAGTCTATACTGAGTAAGTGGTGATGAGCTCATATAGTGAAGAGAAGAAGCTTGGAGCGTAAACACGGGCAATCTCAAACACAGGCAAGATTTTTCAGCAGCTCAACATGAAAGATTCCCCTAGAGACTCAGTCCCTGTGGGGATGAGGAAGCTGGATACCACTGTTTATAGAAGGTTACAGGGCACTCATTAACAGAGGAAGGCAAGAGCTACCAGGTTGTAGCAGAGGCCCAAAGCAGTTTAAGAATTTCCCCAAGTTTGCAAACATCTAGCTGATGTAAAGTGGAACTACAGTACATATCTTTTAATCACAAAAGTCAGTTGATGGCCACAGCAATACAAGATAAGAGATTTCAAATTCTATGTCCAGCTCTTCCCCAGAGTTTGACTCTTGCACAGTTTCAGACAAATCTCCCAACTCCACTGGGGATTTGCTACGGCCGAAAGATAGTCTTGACCAAAAGGCAGTGAAACAGGACATGCAACTAGGTTTGGACACCTACCAAGAGTAGTCTTCCTGTCCATCAATAGTAAAAGGAATCGGTTCTGATACCTGGCATGCAGAGTGCAGAGCCTGACATGTCCCTAAGAATGTACCTGTCGGACAGGCCCCACAGTAGAAAGAGCCTTGCGTGTTGTAGCACTGCACACGCTCCGAACAAGGCGGGGGCTGCAGGCTGCATTCGTCTCTGTCCTCTGTGCAGGAGGTAGCATTTGGCTTGATTGTCCACCCAGCGTCACAGATGCATCTAAACTTGGGCTGGTAGAGAAACAACAGAGTAAATAAAGGCAATCAGGAAGAGGAGAAAAGAAAAAAATCACTGAAAAATCTCACAGACCCCAAACTGCTTATTGTCTAGCATTTATTTGCATCAGGCCGATTAAGAGAAATCTTTCTTCCCATAAGGTTTAAGCATTCAGACTAGACCATGGAAAGGAAAGCATCTTTATTTCAGAGCAAGAGGATCGTATAATTTATCCTAAATATGCCCAGGAAAGAGCAACAATAATCAAGACCTGTAAGTCAATATAATTAAAGCCAATCAACTCAGTTGGCTGTGTTTTAGAGGGAAAAATACCCATGTAGGCATAGACCTTGGACAATCAAGTACGTTTCCTTTTGAAAGTCCCCGTGTCCTCCCACCCTCCCTTCATCCGTCCCCACCACTCCGCTGCTTGAAGGAGGCATTATCTATCACAAGAGAAATTTTTTTAAAAGATTCAAAATAAAGACCTAAATTTCTTCTGAAAAGCAAAACTGGCCAGACAACCTTGAGATTCAGATGTCCGGGACCCAGAGCAAAGAGGGACCCCAGAGAAGTAAGGCCACAGAGTCTGCCCCAGTCATGGTGGTTCAAGGCCAGAAAAATCCAGACTCAAAACTGCATGTTGGTGACAAGTCAGAGCCTGTCATGCTTGCATGTATTGTCACAGATAAATTCACAAGCCAGGAGGCCATGTCTCAGAGAGTCATGAAAGAATGATAAGATTGGTCAGTTACGCGATAAACTTAACTTCCATGTTCAGTTTTTTTATATATGTCATCTCTCTCCTTGTGTGAGTGCCCTGCTAGGAGCAGGAAGTGACTTCACCTCTGCAGCCACCTCTGCAGAGCTGATATTATCAGCACAGGAAAAGGCACCAGCCACCAGAAGTTCTCCCAATGTGCATACTGGGGGAAGGGACCCACCTGTCCATGCTGCACTCGCTCTAAATCCTCACAGATGCCATGCCCACAGAGATCCTTGGAGCCCCCTTCACAGTCATTATATTTGGATGCACACTGGGGTCCATATGTATCAGGTGTGCAGTCACACCTGTTGGTTACACAAGAGCACAACGTCAGAGTTTGTGGTTCAAGGCCAGAGCTTCTCTTAACAGCAGTTAAAAATATCCACACTGCAAATCAATGATGTTAGCATGGACTTATAAGCCAGTCTTGCAGCTTTGTCAGCTACAGCCTTAGAATAAAATCCCTCTGTTCTCCAAGCAGAGCACTGAATAAATGTGCTATCTTTGCAAATAATCAGCAAATCATGACCTAGTACCTCAGAGGACTACCACTATAAATTCCTCTCTTATCAAGTCTTCAAACAGTGCTTTCAAAGGTCAGATGTCTGTTAACCATGAGTGATGGAGTCCATTCAAGGAGGGAAAGAGAAAGTTCAGCAGATTCATTCAAGTCCATCCACTTTCCCTCCCACAGAACCCACCAGGGAGCACAGAATGATCTACGATCTTGGTCTTCTGTCCATATAGATATCGTTGGTAGAGGGATGTTTCTTTCATAGTCATTTTCTTTTTGTCTTCATGAGACAGGGTCTCACAGTAGCTCTACTAACCTGGAACTTGATATAGAGACCAGGCTGGTCTCCATCTTACAGAGATCTGACCACCTCTACCTCCCAAGCGCTGGGATTAAAGGCACAGACTACCATGACCAGTTCATAGTCATATTTTAATGTACAACAAAATATAGTTATTATATGATATCTAATTTAGCAGGAGATGCTTTGCTAAAGGAAAACTTGAGGCCAATAAAAAATCATATAATGAAAGTTGGTTTAAGATATTGTGATTCTAGCACTTGGAAGGCAGAGGCAGGTGGATCTCTGTGAGTTCCGGGTCTGCTGAAATGCTAGGGAGACCCTGTCTCAAAGAGACAAAGAAACAGATATTGTGACTCTTGATGCTGCTGGCTTAGCTTTAAATATTCAATGCAGAAGAGAAAGGAGCTTATAAGGTAAGAGGATGGGAGTGGAGGGGAGAGAGAGAGGCGACAAAGGAGTCACACAGTTTGAGCTGAGGCCTCTGTTTACTACAGTCCAAAAGAGAACCCTCACAAAGGCAGCTGAACATCAGTGCCTTGACAGGAAGAGGGAGCGTCTGCCCAGCCTTGTCACGCAACGCCATGCCGCCTCTCCTGCCAGGAACCACAAGCTAGTTTCAGAGGCTCCTGGAAAAGTGGAAAGGTTGTTTTTGAAATACACATAAAGTCCCAGGTGCTCAGTTAGTGTCCACAGATGTTAACATGTGAGTGACAGTTCAAGAAGTGGGTTTGAGTGTTTGAGAAAATCATGAGCCACGCCCTGGACACAGAATGTGGCATGTCCATGGCAGTCCCAGAAACAATTCCTGGGGTGACATCTTCTAGTAATTTCTAAGGAAAAAGGGATCATGAACACAGTCAGAGATAAAGAATGTGAGGAACAGAACTCATGTGCTAACATGTAAGATTGCCAGACAGCAAGTAATAATACAAGATACATAGGTGATTTTGAATTTCAGGTAAATGAATCTTTTATAATATATGTAGGAATGACATACGCAATTTATAGTATCACAATGTATTTATGTAAAAGATTTTGCATTAGTAAATTATATTTCTGGATATTCCAAGATTTCTCATTAAGGTCAAGTCATTAGTAAACAAATAATAATTAGTGATTAAACTTCAGGAGAAATTCAGATGTATGTTTCCTACTCAGTACCTATTTACCTTCTCTTTATTTTCACCCACATTTCCCCTCTCATGTCCTGTTCCATATTCTCTCTCTCTCTCTCTCTCTCTCTCTCTCCTCTCATCCTTGCATAGAATACTCATCCAGAGAATCACACTCTTCGAGATTATAGAACTTGTACATCTCTAATATATATGTAAGCATTTGATTCTGCTGGTTTCAGTGCAAAAGTTTCCCAGTTGTCTCCACATATTTGACAACTTTAAAAAATCTTAAATTATTGCAAGTTTTCTAAATTTATTTTTCATGTATGATATATATGAGTGTTTGGGAACCCTTGGGACAAGGCACCTCAGGTTTAAATACTGAACAAATGTATTAACTGTTCACCTCGGACAATATACCAATGCATGGTCCCATCCTCCATCCCATTTCATCAAGCCGCTTGTCAAGGGTCCCTTGCCAGGAAGCCCTCAAAAATGTGTTTCTCTTCTAGCTAAGCACTTACTTATGGGGAAAAATATGCTTATGATTCCAGAGGAGAGTCTGGCCAGGAACCTCAGGTCAAATCTCTTCTTATCTGTCCCTTCCTTCTTTCTTGTTACTGTCACCTAGCCATATTAATCCTACACTGTTTTTAACCAGTTACAAAGCAGGACTTCTTTCATTTAAATTTAGATAATGAAAGAAGAAGAAAAAAAAGGGGAGGAAAAAAAGCTGTGCAAACCGTCGCTTCCAGTACTGTGGTCCTCGAAGGCAAGTGTTTTTAATCCCATTTATCGACATGCACCATCTATGATCATAGAATTAAGCAGGAGAAGATAAACAAAAGCTTTGCTTGTTTTACCCCAGCACCATTATTTTTCCATGTTATATCTGTGTTCTAAAAGGTAAAGTTGTATAACCTTGCAGTTTCATGTGTCTTTTTAACACATTTGCAAGGTGATTCAGTATGACTTAAATAAAAAGAGTAATGAATTATATAAATATCCACACAACAAGAATATAGGCTATATGTGTATTTAAAATGATTTTCCTACCTTTGTTATTAATTCTTTTTAAAATGTTACACATCAGAGAGAGAGAGAGAGAGAGAGAGAGAGAGAGAGAATATAATAGAGCATGCATGTGGCAGTCGGAGAGCAGCTTTGGGGAGTCCGTTCTCTCCTCCCACTGTGGGATTCAGGAACAGAATTCAGCTCATCGGGTTTGTGCAGAAAGAACTTTCCCCACTGAGCCGCCTTACCAGCCCTTAGTTATTAGCTTTTTTAATATCCTTTTTATTGTTGATTTTGTTCTAGCAAAAGAAAACTAGGTTTTTCACTCTTCCAAAACTACAGATGCAGCTGTCAATTGAGAAGACAACCAATCCCCCTTCATAGGTCAAATTAACTTGTGTTAGAGACCATGACTCACTATCAATGTACTGAGTAAGTGAAAGAGATAATAAAATTAATATCTAACTATCATCTGAGCCTAGACTGGATTATATTCACCACTTAAACTTTGAATTTTTAAAAATCCACCAGCAACATAAATGGAGAGAAATAAAGTAAGATAAACCAGTCAATGTTATTTAACCAGAGAACAAATAGACCCACTTGTTTACATCCGAGAAAGTCTTCCAGACCTGCACCCAAGAACACATACCATCCATGGATGGCAAATTTAGACACATGCTGTCTTAAGTATAAAGCAAGCAGAGTACAGTGAGGTTTAGAACTAAGACACAGCAGTAATATTAAGAAGTGAGGAAACAACCCTCTGTTAGTCGTTACAGTGACCAGGGGAGACTTGAGCCACAGAAGCACTAGAAGCAGATAACCGTTTTACTTACACTGCTTTCATTACCCTAAAAGGAACTGTTCCTGAAAATTTGTCTATAAATCAAATTCCAACTAATTAATGCTTCCTTGGTACTCGATTTTTCAAAGGCCTTTATGATGAGAAATTGCTAATCTTGTTAGGTAAGAAATTCAATTTTTTTCCAAGCTAAATTGACTCAGAATTTTCTTTCTAATTGAAGGAGGCCTCACATCCAAAGCAAACTTTGTTCACAATGACCAGTTTGCAGATGCAGATTACTCATAGTGGCTGATATCCTCCTTCATCAAAAGCATGTGTAGGTTTCCCAAAAGGGCTTCTACCCTCCTGAAATTACTGATTAAGAAGCATTTTAAACTCACATAGTGAAGAGAAATTCAAGAAACTGTCTAAATGTTCACTGACTGAGTCCATACAGATTCCACAAAGCAGAATGAAATCCTATGCTCATGAACAGTCTCTATTTTATTTCATCCCCTCAAAAATTACAGCAGGCTGTGTGAGGGCCCAGTCTGTAAAATACTGTCTTGCAACCATGAGGACCTGAGTCCAACGGCCAGAACCCACATTTCTAAACATCTCAGTGTGGCGGCTCGTGCTTGCATTCCCCACGCTATGGCAGCAGAAGAGAGGGATCCCTGGAGCTCAACGACAAGCAAGTCTAGCCTACGTGGCAAGTTCCAGGACAGTGAGAGGCCCTGATTCAATAAATAAGGGGGACAGCACCTGAGAAGAGACAACCTGAGGATGTCCTCTGGACTCCACATACATGTGGATCCACATATGAACACACAGGTACACATATTCAAAAGTTACTAGCATATGGCTGAATTCCATTATGGCTAATATCTAAGATCAAGTACTGAACTAGGATGAAACCTTATAAACTGGCCCCATAACAAGAAGAAGCCAGACTAGAGCGCAATCAGCTCCAGAGTCAGCAGAAATTCTTGTGCTTTCTTGTACAGGGCGTGCAAGTGTGAAGTCAATACTGTTCTTCCGTAGGGAAGCTACTACTGAGCAACATGGAACAGATATTTCCTTCTTTCCCTTTCTCCCTTCTTCCCTCCCTTCCTCGGGGTGGTGTGTGTGTGTGTGTGTGTGTGTGTGTGTGTGTGTATCTCATCCTTGACATACAGCAAATGGTTGTGAATTATGAATGGTACAGCCCCCCCTTCCACTTATGAAGAAGAAGAAAAAAAATGTGCCAAAAACATCAATAAAAATGTCTTTGTTGATGGTTCTATTGGCACAGCAGACACCAAAGACAGTGATCATAAAGCAAGGTCGGAATGAGATCTAATCTCCCACACATTGTTTGATATCAGGAAGATCATAAAGTAGAAAGTTTAAGTTCGAGGAGTCAAGAGGGGACATTAGTCATCTTCAAATGGCAGTTCTCCTGATAAATGTCCATAAATAGAAATCAGAGAGTTAATGCTTTCAAGGAAATGGAGGGTTAGCCCCAGTTGGAATGCTTGTAGGAGCAGTGGAGAGGCAGCATTGCAATGAGGCTCCGAAGTACCACATACAAAGTTCTCAAAAGAGTTCACCTATAGTCACTTCAAAGCCAAGGCTCACTAAAGCCGCAGATCATCCTGCCCTCTGTCAAGTTTCCTCGGCTACACAGTGTCACATTTAAGGTGACAGTGGTCAGTTTGGGTTTTGCACAATAAGTGAATTCATAAAGGTGTCTACCAGAGCTTTGAAGGAGGTAAGTTTATTAACCTGGAATGAACAAAATTTTTAAAAATCAGATTAAATGAACAAAAGTCTGTAACTGCTCTTTGAGAAAAAGTGTTAAAGTGACAGGGGTAGAAACAAAATGACCATAACTCATTTCCGCTGGATACTGTTACAAGACACCAGACACAAGCAAGAGCGCAAATAATTGCTCTTCAATCAGGATAGAGCAATCAAGCAGAGCAGTGAAAGGATTTGTTCGTGCTATGGCAGAACCGTTTCCCTAATCCTTACAGCATCCCAGAATGAAGGTGACACGCCCAACTAGAGTAAAAGATGTTGTCAAGCTTTTGTCAAAAGTGATCTTGTTAGCAAACCTGATAGCTTCCATGACGTGATTGTTAGAAGGTACTTTGAGGCAGCCTGGTTCTGATGACCAACATCCTAAAGCACAGTGGGAATACATAAGCACTGTCACATCTAGTTCAGTTCAAGGAACAATCTCCTGAGAAAGACAATGGCTGAACTGAGTGAGAGATGTGGATGAGTCATTTGACAAAACTGATCAGAAAGGAAGATAAAGCTTCATGAGCACTGTGGATGGGACCTGGGAGCTAATGAAGAAATGGAAAGAGTTCATTGGTTCTCGGGATGTCAATCTTTGACTCTGTGTTGGTCCGCATTCTTACATAGTGCTGAATGAAGCTATCTTTACTACAACTGTAAGCTTACTAATACATGGAATGTGCATAACCATGGGGCACCGGAACTCCCCACAAACTCATCTCACAGCTGCCCCGGGGCTCAGCTTGCACCACACCTTCCTCTGACTGGCTGTCATGGCGGCCTCCCTCCTCTTCCTCAGGAATGCTGCCCAGAGTCTTCATGAAAGTTTCTGTTCATTTGAGCAAAAATACCTGTGTATCTACTCAATAAAAATCATATGTTTTCCTCACAGGCTGCCTAGTTTTGCTCATACTATAGACAGTAATTTGGATACTTTAAACTGTTGGATGTTCTTGTCCTTCCAAAATGCAGCTGACATTTGAAAAATAAATTACCTGAAACTCCCTGCTGTATTCACACATGTAGATCCACTCTGGCAGCCTAAGGGTGTTCCTGAGTAAACCCCACATTCGTTAACATCCTCTGAGCAGAAAGAACCCTGCAGGCATATAAAAAACAGAGTCAGGTGCCAGAGGACACAGGCAGTTAGAGACATATCGTATACTTAAGGAATTCTATGCAGACAGTAAACAAGTCCTAGGTATAGCCATATACAACAATGCTAGTATGAAGCTCTGGCTAAGCTTCCCCTCAGACTGGACCTAAGGGAGCCAAGGATCTCCTCTCAAGAGTACAGAGAGTCATGGGAGGAGAATCCTTACATGGATAAGTCCTAGTTTCACAATGATGTTATACTTGGGATTCCTTACTTAGCAATCTGTTTGTTAACGGCATGCTAGGAGCATTTTTACCATTTTAAAGGAGGATAAGAATATACTTAGCTATGTCAAGATTCAGTCAGTGCTTTTCAGTGCTAAACTATTTAAATCAGTGCTAAGAGAACAAGCATGTGCTACCAAGTAGTTATCCTATAAAGGGAGCTGTTCAAGAAGGCTCAGGACTCAGTGAGTTAAACAACCAAATTTGCCATCATTTGGCACAATTCATTCTCACTCAGGAGGCCACAGAATCCTAGAAACTCTGAGTGGATAATTAGATATGGCTGAATGGGTCCAGGCAAACCACAGGTACTGACTCACCTGTGAGCAAGTCTTTGATTTTAAGTCAAAGACCAAGTGACTCACCTGCCACTGGGGGGGACAGATACACACAAATGAGCTGTGCAGATTGACGCAGGTACCACCGTTGTGGCAGGGATTGCTACTGCAATCCTTTTTCTCTACTGTCTGAAAAACAAGAGGGCAGTCAGTGAGAGAAAGGTACCTGCCCTCTGCACACAGAGAAAGGCAGGCTTCGGTGGGGTGTGGGTAGAGGAGCCCGAGTTTCTCCCCAGGACCGGAGGCTTCTAGACTTTCTATCAAGTACTCACATTCTCCTTCAAATCAACTCACTTGTGAAAATACCAGTCATGGTCATTTTCCTTAACCCTCTACACACTTGTAGGCATAGATGGAAGAAGAGTCTAATTCTCAGAAGCATTCATTCGGGAAAAAACGTCACTGGATAGGAGTAAAGGTTTCGGGACTGGGGATTATGGAAATTCCTATTGCACTCAGAAAATAAAATGGAAATTTCCGTTCTTCTGCCTATTAGTCTTATCTTTGGTACCTCTAGATAAGCTTTGAAATCTGACCATCTTTTATTGCCACCTCTCCTTGCATTGGTTTAGATGACTGAACTCTTTCACTCCAAGCCCCTTTGTTTGAAATGTGGCCAGCTAAGATACACCCTGGGCCCTTGGCTCACCTGACCTCTTTCAGACCAGAACAACGAACAGGCTTACCTTTGTCTACACAAACTAGGGAATTTTACTCATGCCAGCTACCACCTGAAATTCTGTACAATTTTTAAGGACTTCGGAGGCCCAGGGCAAGTGATAATTCAATGAGGGTACTTACTATTTTACCCTTGATAAACTTATCAGTATAGAATGGAGACAAAGTATTTGTTACATCTATATACATGTATAACCAGTGGCTCAGAGAAAATCAAGCCCATTTCCTTGGCTTTGCATATGAAACTGACTACTGGAGTCCACTGGCTCTACTGTTTGCACAAAGCCCTTTCTTTTTCTACCCTTGTCATAGATCAGGAGAACATGAATGTAGCTGTCCCATGAATACCGCTCTCCTCCCTTATTTAATTTGTGGAACTTTGTTCCCAAGCTGCTATGAGCTCTGCCCACCAAAGGATGTTTACCACAAATTTAATCTTTTCTAGTGGACAGAAACAACCCTGTCTAGGGATTAAAAGTCCAGAGCTTCTGGGGGTCCAGCAGGAAATGAAATTAGTAGTCAGGAGAAAGACAATAGGGGTGACAGGGCCTGAGGTGGCCACAGAGTCCTTTTCCTGTCCAAATGCAGGAAGACTTTCACATTTGAAAAATCATTAGAAGCTCTTCCTGCGTAGTCAGGGAGAGAACAGTGGGAGTTCATTTTGATCAGACTCCAGTTCTTGACCTTTGGAGGAACAGAGAGGCTCTGCGGGAGTGGGGGGACACTGAAGGAGTGGGGGGACTCTGCCAGAGTGGGGGGACTCTGCGGGAGTGTGGGGGAGGACTCTGCGGGAGTGGGGGGACTCTGCGGGAGTGTGGGGGAGGACACTGCGGGAGTGTGGGGGAGGACACTGCGGGAGTGGGTGGAGGACTCTGCGGGAGTGTGGGGGAGGACACTGCAGGAGGGGGGGGAGGACTCTGCGGGAGTGGGGGGGAGGAGACTGGGGGAGTGGGGGGAGGACTCTGCGGGAGTGTGGGGGAGGACACTGCGGGAATGGGGGGAGGACACTGCGGGAGTGGGGGGACTCTGGGGGAGTGGGGGGACACTGCGGGAGTGGGGGGAGGACTGCGGGAGTGGGGGGAGGACTCTGCGGGAGTGTGGGGGAGGACACTGCGGGAGTGGGGGGACTCTGGGGGAGTGGGGGGACACTGCGGGAGTTGGGGGGAGGACTCTGCAGGAGTGGGGGGAGGACACTGCGGGAGTGGGGGGAGGACTCTGCGGGAGTGTGGGGGAGGACACTGCGGGAGTGGGGGGACTCTGCGGGAGTGGGGGGACACTGCGGGAGTGGGGGGACACTGCAGGAGTGGGGGACTTTGGTGCTACTTTGTTCCTAGTGCTAGCCCTCACGCTTTTCATGATCATTACTCACTAAAGAGGGGAGGCTGAGAGTGCGACCCATCGTTAAAGTGATGACAAGGCAAACAAGAACTTGTTCATCAAACATAGGAGACAATACTTGAATCACAATGAAAACAAATTAATTATGGCAGAGATTCTTCACCTGGAGTCCCTGAAGTTCCATTCAAAATGGTAAGTAGTGGGAGATTCCATCCATTTGGGGAAAGGAAGAAATAGAAAGTTATGGTTTCAACAAAAGTTCTGAACAGTTTAGCTACTCACAAAATGGTAAGAAGCATAAATTACACAGGTGAGTTTGCAAACATGTGGCAAGGGAGGTGAGTATTTGATCTAAGATATGCTTTAAAGGTAATTACCAGCAAATACAGTTTTAAAGTCACAGAATATTTTGGCATACATCTCAGACTTTGGAACTCACTCCTGAAGAGGCTATGTGGCCTTTCGAACTCAATTATTGATACCAGTGAGGGGATCAATAGCTGACTAAGAATAGCTCAGTTAAACTACTGTAACATGACTAAAGAGTCGGGGAGGGGATGGGTCTGTGGGCTCTGAACTCAGAGTCTTCTCAGTGAGCTTTGGCTAGACTCAGACTCAGGTCCTCCTGTGCAGCCAAGTAAGCCTAATCCGGTATGGAACTCAAACTACAGAAAAGGCAAGTTCTTGATATTGACCATTCATCTACTCCTTAAAATAAGACTATTGATGCTAACAATTTTTTTTTTTTTTTAAGACAAAGTTTTGCTATGTATCTCAAGTTGGCCTGGAACTTACTACATATCCTAAGCTGGCCTCAACCTCTCAATCCTTCTTGGCTTATTTTCCTGAATACTGATTATAGTCAGGTACCACCAAGCTGAACAGATCAATGATGAGTCTTGTATATTTTCAGTGACTATCTAGTCATAAGACTTACCTGCTGTAAACTTTGAAATTTTCTCTCAAGATCCACAAGCTGTATCAGTGGGGAAGAGAAAGTACCAATTAGTCAGTGCAAAGACTTTTACATGTGAAATTATAACGTCTGCTCCTGATGCTCTCGTCCAGGGACACATTTTGTTCTGGTCTTCACTGCTTCCCCCGCTCTTCCCTGTCCTTTCTGCGGGCCCTTTCCCCCTGTTTCCTTCTGCAGTGTGTTTGCAGGGACTTTAAGAAAAGAAACAGAACTCACTGATATGCGGACTCATTGCTTCCTTCACAGAGTGACTACACTGGCAGTGATAACCCCTCTCCAGGAAGAAAGGTGCAGCAGAACTTTAGCAAAGCCTAAAGTATTTTCTCCCTTCCGCCCATCGCCGCTTCCACAGCCTCCATCATAGCTAGTCCATTTAACCCAAAAGTCCATCATTTCAATGATAAATACACAAAGAGGATCCAGAGTTGATATGTTGCCTGAAAAACACATTACTCACAAAGCTGAGTTAAGAACTCATTTGCTCTTATGCCGTTTATGTCAGACTTACCTTGGTATTAAGCTGATAGATTTGACTAGATATATTTTGAGGAAGGCTAGCTGCACTCCTTTTCAAATCTATAATATCATATTTGTTACTCTGGATCTACATTTAAAAAGAAAAAAGAAAAAAAGAAAAAGGAAAAGAATGTTAGAAAAATCATATGCTACTTGAATAATATTCTGTTTTAAACACTAAAATCTTATCTGTTGCAGACCCCAGAGCCAGCCATGCATAATAATCATCAGACTAAAATAGCTGCCGCATAGTTCCATCCTCCACTCTTGATAGCAAGCAGTACATCAGCATCTTTCTTTCCCCTAATAACATTTTAAGGGTTTATTAAGAAGCTTGGTGAGCTGGAGATACAGCTCAGTGGTAGAAAAATCTGCCCAGCATCTAAAAGGCCCTATGTGTAGTTCCCAGTGCCACAAAAAAGTATGGTCTTGAATGAGACTTTGGGGATTTAAAATGTTATTCCAGTCATTTGTTGTGCCTTTGGACTTTGCTTAACTGAGTTGTTTCATTTCTATCTTCCTTAAGAATGCAGTAGCAGTGAGCATACTCACCGGGCAGCAGTGAGGGTCAAATGATTCAATACAGACAAAGTGTACGACCCAAAGTAGGCGCTATGATGCTAGCTCTAAAGGTGTGGCCAATATTCAGCATGTTGCAGAAAATACAATCAGATGTGAGAGGAACTGGCCAGCTCTGCTCTATGGCAACGTGCTGCCGAGGGTGCCTGTACCTTTCTCTGTCGCCCCACTGCCCTCCCTCTTCTCCATCCTGGTGAAGGAGTTCTAGATGCTTCCTCCACCTTCTCTGGTCTGTAGTTGTGTTCCTAACAATGAGCTCTTCTTTCAACACTGTCCCTCCTCTCACTGTGAAGCGCAAGTCATTGTTCCTTATAAGAACACATCTTACTTCCAATTGCATTCTTTGCACTGAGTATTCAGCCTGTAGACTGGTACTGAGCTGTTCGATAAAGTTGCTACACACAGATATGTCAAACAACATTGGTGTTTTTCCAGTGTATTACCTGATGTAAACATTCACCAAGGTCTTCTTCATTTAATTTAACTTTTCCAAGAGATCCAGTTTTAAATTCAATGTTCTGAGCAAACCCAGTAAGAAACACTAAGTTTCCCCTCTCTGTAGTCATCCGAGGCCTATAAATTTAACCAGAGAAATTAGCAATTAGCCATCAGAAATTAGCCACCTAATTTTAAATTTTAAACAAAAGTTCTTACTAAATAACCGCAGACTAGACCCTCACTTCGCATTCAACCCAGCCGTGCTCTCTCTGTTCCATAGCATTTCTTTCTCTGGGAATTTCCTGAGGGTATTGCCCAGTAATTGCATACTTGAGTCATTCACAAGTGGGTAAATAATTGTGCATAAGAAAATAATTCCTTTTACCAGCCGAAGTCCCTTTAATGTCACTGTTTCCTCCAGAAGCATTGCACTTTTGCTTGTCTGGTTTCTTAAGGCAAACAGTGAGGAGCCACTCGGCCATTAGCAGAGATGACCCACGTGTCTACTTACTGGTGGGGGTCAGCGATTCTACTCTGTGGCTTCTTCCCAAGTGCTCCAGCTTGACCGGCTAATTCAGCTATCATCAATAAAATAGCCAAACTCCAAAGAAGAGGTGAGGGCATGTTCCTCACCAGTCTCCCAGCTTGTCAGGCGAGAGGGAGAGCACTGCAGTGAGCTGAGATTGGGAGTCCGGAGCAGCGCACCTGAGCTGCACTTCGACCAGCAGAACACTTTCCTGTCTCCCCTTCTTCGCCCTGGAAGGCTGTTATTTTATTCCTTCCTGGGGATCGTCAATGATCTCAGATCTTCAGTACTATTCAACTTGGGAGAGGTCAAAATCTACCTTAAGTGATGTGCAACTTACTTAATCATTATTTGTTTGACCTTTGAATCAGTAACCAGCAGCTTTGGAAACATCAACTAAAAGAGCCCTTGCTCTGCAGGCATTCCATTGTACTGCCTGAAATGGTGCTGGAGAAACTGAACATCCACCTGGAAAAAGAAGTTGAATTTTCACCTGATACCATGCATACAAGTTAATGCAAAATGGTTCAAAGACCCAAATCAGAGAGATAAAACTCTTAGCATAAAAAAAAAAAAAAAAAACAGGGAAAATATATGTCTTTAAATTTGTAATCATTTCTTGGATCTGACCTAAAAACCTGAGCAGCAAAAGCAAAAATCCCAGGAAACTGAAAACAGTCTGCATCAAAACCAAAAGCTTTTGCACATCAAAAAAGGCCATTTATCAAGAGAATCAAAAGATAACTCAGAGGGATTTAGCTTTCCATAGTGTAGCCTCTGGTACACTGTCCACACTCCAGTAAGTAATCCCACATCCGTGCTCACATCAGCAACCCTAAACTCAGTGGGGCACACACCAAAGGACAAAAATAGCAGGAGACCTGTTGGAAAGAATGAGGGTTTGGGAGGAAGTGGGAGGGGTAGAGGAGGGCAGGGGGTGAATGTTCTCAAAACACACTATATACCTGCATGAGATTGCCAAAGAATAATAAACTACTTAGAGTAATTCAAACAGTTGGAGGAAATATTTGCAAATCATGTATACAATAAGAGATTGATATCTAGAATATGCAAAGAACTCACACAATTCATTAGCAACAACAAAACCAAACAACACAATTAGAAAATGAGCAGAGGAACTGAAGTGATGTTTCTGCAAAGAGGTTATACAAATGACCAAATGTGCAGAAAGGTAAGTACAACATCACTAAGCATTAGGGAATCCAGATCCAAACCACAAGGAGATATCGCTTTATATTAAGACAGCTATTGATGAAAAACGGAAAATAGAAGTACACGTAGGAATGGAAACTGTATTGTACACTGGAAACTGCTGTTGTAGAAAAGAAAGCAGAAATTCCTCAAAATGTAAATGGAGAATTAACTTATCTTCTGCTAATTCCAGTGCAGGGTATTTATCTAAAATAATTGAAGCACGGATTCCAAAACATAACTGCAGAACAATATTCACAGCAGTTTCATTTGCAATAGCCAAAGATAGAAGCAACCAAGTGTCCTTCACGATCAGTTAAAGGAGATACACACAGAGAATGGACTCTTGTTTCTTTTTGTTGTGAGATTATGTAGGCCAGGTTGGCTGTGAGCTTGTGATCCTCTTGCCTTCAAGGGCTAGAATAACAGGTTTACACTCCATACCCACTTTACAGTGGGATGTTTTTCTGTCGTCACAAAAGAAATTTTGACACTACAGTATGGATGAGCCCTGGGGATATTAAATTAAGTGAAATAACATTCACAGAAAGATTTACACTGCCTAAAAGTTCTCTAATATGAGGTGCGTAGAACAGAAAAAACAAAAAACAAAAAACCAAAAAAAAAAAACCTTGTAGAGACTGAAACTACAATGGTGTGTGCCACCAGGTGGGTGATTAAGATTTAAATGAGAGGAGAGCTCAAGGCAATCAGAGACTCTATCTTAAAAACTGCAAGGCAGCTGAGTGTGGTGGTGCATGCCTTAAGCCCAACTCTTGGGAGGTGGAAGTAGGCAGAGTTCTGTGAGATTGAGGCCAGCCTGGTCTACATAAAGAGTTCTAAGGCCAACTGGGGCTCCAGGAGACTTGTCTCAAAAAATACCCGCCCCCGCCCCAAAAAAGGGGATAGGGTGGGGGACTGGAGACCTGGCTCGGCAGACCGCCTGCTCTGGCAGATGACCCATTCCCAGCATCCACATGGTGTTAATGACTGTCTGTAACTCCGGTTTCAGGGGATCTGATGCTTTCTTTTGACCTCCGTGGGCATGGCAGGACATGGGTGCACTTATATAGATGCAGATAATGCACTCATACACATAAAAATAATAAATAAAATATTTTTTAAAAAAACAAGGTGGAAAGTAGATGGTGCCTGAGGAATGAGAGCCCAGACTATCCTCTGACCTCACATACATGTGCACCCACCCACCCACACACACACACACACACACTTACACACAACAGCACACATTACACAAACAATCTTGAGAAAGATGCCTCTGCATATAAATTTATTGGTCCCAAAATTTCAGAAAGAAAATGTGTGAAAAGAATATTGTCACCTAAAACTTGAGAATGTCACTCGCTCCGATGCGGCTGCACTGGAGGGTGGATGGAGAAATGTGACCGTCGTCTGCTCCGCTGTTCAGTCCAGCTGAAACAAGTCCGAAAAGCTACCTTTCAAATCGTTCTTTACCTTTACTGAGGGAAGACAGTTTTTGTAATGCAATAATAGCATTTTAGGTTGAATACATTGTTTTGTTTGGTTTTAATCCTTTATTGTTTTTATTTTTATGTGTGGGAGTGTATTGCCCACACTACATAGGCTCACCCGTGTTGTGCAGTGCCCACAGAGGTCAGTTCTACTGGAACCAGAGTTATGGACGGTTGTTAGCCACCATGTGGGTGCTAGGAATTGAACCCTGGTCCTCTCAAGAGCGCCAGTGCTCTTAACTGCCGGGCCATCTCTCCAGCCCTTGAGTATATGGTTTTAAAGTTTCATTAATCCGAATTTTCCATCTGCCACTCAGCTAGATCAATGACAAAAGGGGACGAAGACTTTTCTAAAACTCCTAGAACCTAGGACATTTTTAACAAGGAACATTTCAGATCTTTGGCCTTTGGTTCAATTCCCCACATTCTTGAGCAATGACTGGACTAATGGAAACTACCAAGAAGGTTGAATAAGAAAAGGATTGCTTTTTGGTAAAAGAGAAATAAGAAAATTATTATAAATGGAGCTAAAGAGAAACAGTTTTCTGCTATTGCTGCCGGAAGTGACCGATCCTTGTTACAGCATTGGCGACTGTGCCAGCGCTGAGTCCTTGCTGTGTGCTGGGCAATGTGTGTAATTTACATGGGGTCTAACATTTCATCCTTGCAGCACGTGAGGAAATTATCTTAGAGATGAACTTCTACTCATTTCTTCAGGCCTTTATTATTAGCTTCGAATTTACTCAAATTTAATTGGATTTGATTCTACATATTTCATATATCTAGAATAATTAATTTTTGTAAGAGTATTATACATTGAGATTGGTCAATAAATGAGTGACAGAACTTTAATTCTGGAGCAAGAAAACAAACAGAAATGAAGGAAAAGAACTACATGTACGCATATTCTCAAATAATAATGAGTTTTGAGTGGAATATAAGAGGCTGACAGGGCCCAGAGAGAATGGGGAGAAAGACATGTACAGCAAGTCATCAGGACAGCTTCTCTGAGAAGGTGGCACTTAGCAAATAGCCTGAAAAGACAGAAACCCACTCACCAATATCTGTGAAACCCTACCTCTGGGCCCAGGAAGCTAATTTTTTTGTTTTCCTATAAGACTTATAGAGTGGCCACAGAATCCACTACTCTTTCAAAATCAGTGATGTAGTCTGACAGCGTGGACCCACGTGTCCCCCACGGACCCTGTGCTGAGACTGTAAGAACATCCTGGAAATAGTGACAATGTTGTGTTTTGTTGGGGAAATTAGCTGCCGATATACTCCGGCTTTACAAGGATCATGAGGAAAATGAAATTGAATTGGGGATTTTAGGAAGAACTACATAAAAGCTCTACTTTAAAAAATATCCTTTGTTGATCACCATTGTATCAATTAATATTCACATAGTTAAATATGTACTTTGAGGATAAGGACGATCAGAAAGCATAGACTATAATACCTTGTCTGTAATGTTCACATATTTCCTGCCTTTATTTTTAAAGCCTTCCAGATTTCTCCCATGTAGTTTGGTTGTTGCCATTTAGTTTGTTTCGTTTTGTGAGACATGGTCTCATTGTGTAGCCCAAACTGGTCTCAGATTTAAGATCCTGTGTTCAGTCTACCAAAGACTGAGGTCCTGGGTCATTCCACCATGGCCAGAACTATATGACCTTCTGCTTCTGGTTCTTTAACTAATGCTTTCATAATTTTTGCCACAAATTGCACCCCATTTATTACTGATGACTCTGCAGCATTTCTCTTCTCTGTAGTCATCAGCTGAAAAATATTTGAGTTGGTTCCAGCTCAGGATTGTCGTAAATGACACAACTGTAAGCACTCTGGAAAGGCTTTGTGTCGATGCATGTTTTTCGGTTCTTTTGAGTAAATACTAAGAGTGAGATTGTTGAGACGTGGTAAAATAGTTTTAACTTTATTAGAATATGTCAAGCTCTTTTCCCAAGCATTTCCTCTCTGTGTCTGAGTTCCAGCTGGTCCACGTCATTTCCACCATTTCTGTGGTCAGTGTTTTGGGTTTGAGCCGTTCTAGAAGATGTGCAGCAGAACTGCATTATGATGCTAGTTTCTGGTTCTGTTTATTTTCCTGTCTTTATTTCTCCCTTCCTCCCTCCCTTCCTCCCTCCCTCCATTTCTTTTTTTCTTTCTTTGTTTCCTTTCTCTCATGTCTCAGCTGTCTAAGTGTACTGGTGTCTGCAGAATCAGAAGAGGGTATCAGATCCCCTGGAACTAGTTACTAATTGTCATTAGCTGCCATCTGGGTGCTGGGAACCAAACCTAGGTCTTCTTTAGGGGTAGACACTGCTTTTAACTGCTGAGTTAATCTAGCCCCAGTTTACAGATTTATAATGAATGATTATATTGTGTATTTTTTGTCATTTGTACATCTTCTTTGGTGACTTGACTATTCTAATATTTAAATTTTTGGTTAGTGTTTTTTATTTAATATGAGTTCATATAGTCTAAACTCAAGTCTTTCCAAATATATATCCAACAAATACTTTCCTCACAACTGTGTAAAACATATTCATTTCATTTGTTTAAGATTATTTTTCAAGGACCAAGATATAAGTGAAACAAAATAGACTACATATGAAGAGATTCCATGTGGTATTAGTCCACTTGAAAATGTAGAAAAGCCAAAATTATATTGATAGAAATTATATCAGGAGTTGTCTGTAGAATGGGAGGCATTGGCTGTAAGAATTTGAGAATGATAAAAATACTCAATGCATTACCCATGTTGATGGCCATATGACTGTATACATCAACATTTACAAAGTCACATGCCTAAATTAAATGTCTTTTTATGAGTCTAAACTATAATTTAAAAAATTAATTTATTTTCATACATAATGCTACCATATATAAAAAGATGCTATAAAATACTAATATCAGTGCTACATATTTAAAAGTGTTCAATAGCATTCACATAATAACAGAGAAAAGTTACACAATGATCCAGTGTTTTACAGCTTAACCACTGGCATGGAGACAACAGAGAAATGTGATTGTGAAACAATGTGGTAACTTCAGAATAGGATGAGATAGGTTACTATCTTCCAGTAGAAAGAACAATCCAACACTTGGAGCTCTAAACAACTGTTTTCATGATCATGCATAATCACAACTGTTTTATGCTCCTAACATCATGGACCAAGCAAGTCTTTCTAGTGTAACAGAAAAGCCTCCAGTGTAAGCTTTAAATATGTTTTATTTATTATTATTATTTAAGTGTATGAGTGTATTGTCTGCATGTATGTAAGTGTACCTACGTCATGCAATGCCTGCAGAGGTCAGAAGAGAGCATCAGTTTTCCCTGGAACTGGAGTTATGGGCGGTTATTAGCAGCCATGTGGGTGCTGGAAACCAAACCTGGGTCCTCTACAAGAGTGGCCAGTGCTCTTAACCACTGAGCCATCTCTCTAACCCCTTCAATATGAGCAGAATAAAACTTCCTCGTTGATGTTTTACTTGTTAGCCTTATATCTAGGCCAACATATTTCCTACTGTATTCTAAACATGCATCCTCATATTTACAGACAAGTGTACCTTTCATCCCTCATCAAAGCTGCTTCTTTTTACAACAAATGGAGACTATTACAGAGTTCCAGAACTGATCAAACACAGAGACTGTCCGCCTAACTCTAAGTGACAGATCTTCAGTCACCTCTACACATAGGATGAATAATCTCTCAACTTTCACCAGAGAATTTCCTTATGTAGCAAATAGTGATGAATACAGAAACTCATAACTGGCCAATGTATAGAGAACAAGAGGCCACAGAGTGCCTATCCCTGAATGGTCACCTATTTAAAACCTTGGCCTCCCAAGGTTCAGGGATCATTACAGAAGAGGCAGAAAGATTGCAAGAACCAGAAGGGGTTGGATAACCACAAGGAAACAGTCTTCCAGACAGCTGGCCAGTTACTCATATGAAACACATAGCAATGGTGACAGCATGTACAAGTCCCAGGCAACCTCAAACCAGACAAAATTTCAGCATAGACATGGGGACGTGGGTAAGAAATCCCAATACAACCTAAGGAACTTTTGGCAATTGATGGCTGCTGAGGGCAGGGGAGGCAGTGTCTTACAGGGATGGGACTCCTGGTGGACCCAGTGGATGGACCCACACTGAAGGACATTTGGAGACACAAATCAGACTCTATAGGCCATATTGCATATATAAGATTGTTCATTAAATTGTGAGGAGACAGCGGGGGGTGGGGAGCAGATCTAAATATCACCCAACTATATTGAAAATCCCACAAAGGTTCAATGACATAGGAAAGAAATTTTAAGTGAAATGATGGACTATGTTTCTCCTATTTTTGTTAGTATATACAGCAATGCAGTAGAATTAATATTACAGTGCTAGACATATATAATTATGTGGAAGAGGGTCTGGCATTAGAGATTCTTCTCGTATTGAATGAGAACTGAAAACTCGATGATGGTAGTCTTTGACTCTATGGGACAGTGTCAAGCTTTACTGCAGACAGAACTGCTATGGAGCCTTTTTTAATAAAGTGAACTTATCAAGAGATGCCCAGTGATGCAAAAGAAAAAAAAACTTCCTCTTTTATAGGATTTTCCTGTTTTAATAATGTGCTTATTATTCAACAAAGTATAATTAATTTCTCTAATCCCAATCTAGGTCTGCAGTTCTTAATTGTCTCTTATGATAGAAAAGAAAACAAAGGCATATTCTTTCAAGGTCCTGCTGACTTCGGTGAGGAGCCGGGGAATTTCACATCCAGCCTACTTATTCAACTTTAGCTCAAATCAATAAAGTCAGACTGTCCTGATGGGATGACTCTGGAGCAATATAAAAATCAATCATTATTTCCAGAGCATTGTCACTCATTCTGTTTCCTTGCTGTATTCAGAGTTTCTTCCACAAAGATGAAATATTTTTAAATACATGACCTTCACACCAAGGGTGAATAACCTCCTCTAACCTCTCCTCCAAAGTAAACAATCCACCACCCTGAAATTCTATATTTCTTGACTAACACAGCACTTGTCTACTCTTTAACCCAGAATGCATTCTCTAAGTCTTTCTATGCCTTTGTGTACTAGCCATCTTCTCGGTGTTATGAACGTGACCTGGAGTAGGAAGGCACTGCTTCTCCTCTCCTAGGGCTCTCTTCTTGAGACCATATAGCTGAAGGTAAGAGCTCAGCTCTCAGGCTCATTCATCTGGTCTCATGAGCCTCCCCCATGTTTGTATATCAGCAGAAAATAAGAACAGCACTGAAGGGGTATAAAATATTTAGCACATTTAGTCTCTGGCACATAGCAAGTGTTCCCTATCTATAAAACGGTATTGTCATTATCATGTATTAATAAATAGATATAATTTATCCCTCAATCTCCTCTCTTTTGAGTTTAGGCTCCTTAGGGCAAAACAAACAGATAAACAAACAAACAACAACAAAAAGACAGAATTCACAGTCCACATTTTACTTGAAAAATATTAGGTAGAAGGAGGAGCAAGAGTGCCTGATCTCTTAACTTATAAAAGAGGATTGAGGAACAGAGTCCTGAATTGTAGACGCTGAGCGAAGAAGATAGCTGATCAGGAGATAGGAACAGAAGGCAAAGGTCAACTGGTTTCAACAAGGCAAGGGAGATCCTGGAAGCAAACAACTCTACCTTAAGTCTCCTTAACAGATGGAGAGAAAGATTGGATTTAACTCCAAGTGTTTTCAAGAGTAGGCAAGCCAAAGCCAGCCCAGTAAACAGGACACAGGCTTTCCATGGGGAGCCTGCAGCCAAACCCTTGAACTAGAGATGTTCTAGAAGCCACTCAGTACTAGAGAAAGAGACCAAATATGGGCTTTGCCACCTAAAACACCAAACAATGCCCTCATGCAAGTCTTTGAATTCATTAAAATAAAATTAAGTCAGCGTAGTGATAAGGTCCAGCTCCTAAGACTGTGTACACTTGATTTCTAGTCACTGGCCCTTACAGTCTTTCATGTCTTCAGGCAGGCCATGCTCTGTGGACTAGGCTGGATCTGTTCCATTTGAATGGCAAGTGAATGCTAATTGACAGTTTATGAACCCTTGTTTGATGCTCCCAATCCCACTTCCTAGTCTCAACTTTTTCTTTGCTGATGCTCCATAGACTTTATTACAGGTTGTTGTAGGCCTAGAATAGAGAACAAACAGGACTAAAACAAGCAGGAAGCAGTTTACTGTACTGGGACAGTGACCCAGAGTTCTCTCTAAAGCAGGGCCCTGAACAAAGAAAACTTTTATGCTCTTGTGCTTTCATGCCTCTCACAGACAACTGCATATTTTGACTGCTGCTACTGAAAACACTGTGAGAAGATACAAAACAGCTGGAATGCTGGGGAGAGGGGAGATTTTCAGGATCCGTATGCACAGACATCCTTTTTATCTTATGGTAGTACAAGGTGTCCCCTTCCCTCTCCTTCCCATATCCACAGTGAGAACAATCAGAATGACTCCCCCCTTGCCTGAGCTCTTCTAAGCTATCTTGGCATAGTGCTTGCTCTTTCTGAGCCATCCACTTCACCTCCTTGTATACCCTGAACTTCAGTTCTGCCTCCACTTTTGATCTCAAGCCCCAATCCAGTTCAAAATGAAAATCTTGTAGTGAACAAGAAAGTAAATATCCATATGTAGAACCTCTTGCAGGAGTAAAGAAGGGACTACTGTGATGAGAACATTGTTTCTCTCTCTCTCTCTCTCCTCTCCCTCCGTCCCTCCCTCCCTCCGTCTCTCCCTCCCTCTGTCGTTCCCTCCCTCCCTCTCTCCTTCCCTCCTTCTCTCTCCTTAGAGCTTTATTGGAAAACAATGGAGATAGTCAACAGCCTGGGAAGGGTCCTGCAAGCTTAGCTAAAGGTCTGTTTATGTCTAAATAAGTAAGTCTTTCTTTAGAACAAGAAGAGAGGGTGAGAATTGCGGACCCTGAAATGCCCTGTACAGAGCTTTCAAAGAGAAGTCTCCAGAGGTCTCGAACAGGGTCTCTCTGTGGAAGATGAACTTTTTAAATGACCAGGAAATCAGATCAGGAAGGATCTTGAGCTGCCATTTTAATGAATTTAAATTTTTTTAATGATGGAGAATTATGACAGTTTTTCTGGGAAGAGGTTGGCATGCTCATTTTATAAGTATCTCATCCAGAAAACGCTCAGGTCCAGAGTTAGGAGGTTAAAGCACAAGCAGAGTTGTGACCTGGGAAGGCCCTGGATAAGGCAGCAAACAGGCGGAGAAACAGCGAGAAAGACATTTAGGCAAGAAGATCTACTAATGAAATTCAGAGTTAGTATTGCTTTAGAAATATTGGGAAGGAATATGTTTCTGCTTGAGAAATTGGAAGGATAGGATGTCGTTAATCAAAGAGGATCAGAGGAAGAGTTTGAAAGGACAGATTCAAACAAGAGACCAAGATCCAGGAACATCTACCATGCTTTCTACCTTGAAGCGTCTCCTTCTGTCGTTAGCCACATAAGACAGGAAAGATCTAGAAATGGCCCAGGGCAGAGCCGTGCTACTCAAAATGTGCTTCTTGAAACCAGCTCAGGCTCAAAATCTCAGCTTGCACTTTCGGCCACTAAATCTGAATTTGCACTTTGAAAGACTGCCCTGCTCATGCTTCCTGGTCACGTATGTGCTCCTTACAGGGCCCAGCCAGCACATGCAGACTTGGCCTATGGGGACAATCACTATGTTCCACGGCCCTTATCCCATCGTTAAGTCTGGTCTTCAAGTTTTCTGTGACTCTGCTTCTCGGCCTTTTGTTCTACTTTCTGAGAAAGGAGTTATCTCTTCTCATGCTTCTGAATCTTTTATTTCCAAAAACTCTTATTGCATAGAAGCAGCTTCTATTAATATCAAAATTCTAGACAGAGTGGCTCTGTGACATTTTCTTTTTTTTTCTAGTGTAGGCTTTGTTTTCTCTAGGTTCTTTTTCTCTTGTTTGTTTCCTTGTGTCAGGTCTATTGCACATGAGAATCCTTCCTCCAAGACCTACTGAACTTTATGTGTAGATTTAAATGTAAGCCTGAGATACTAAAGAGCTGATAACAAGCTCTGTGTGCAAGGCTGGTGTTCATAAACAGTCAGGTTTATTGTGAGACAAGATGATAATTTTATGGAAACTCCAAATGTCTATTTTGAAGGCATTTTTCATTGAGACATTCACTTTCTCCAGGAAAAAAGAATCTTTCCCTTTTTTTTCTGAATTAAGAAAGTTTGCTGGAAGGTCGCTCAGTGATTAAGAGCACTGGCTGCTCTTGCAGAGGACACAGATTCAGTTCCCAGTACCGACATGGTGGCTAACAACTGTCTGTAACTCCAGTTCCAGGGGACCTGATGCCCTCTTCTGACCTCTGCATTGCACGGCACAGGTATACTCTCATAAATGCAGCCAGTACACCCACACACGTAAAATAAAAATAATAAATTTTTTTTTAAAAAGAAAGTTCTAGAGATTTCACTACAAAGTGTCCATATTTTAGATCCTTTTCTTCTATCTTCTCAGTGTCTTGGAAACTACCAAATATATACATAAGTGTATTTCTTTTTAAAATTAATTTATTTTTATTTTATGTGTATGTGTAGTTTGCCTACCACTGTGTAAGTGCACCCATGTCATGCACCCATGGAGGCCAAAAGAGGGCATCAGATCTCATGGAACAGCAGTAGCAGATGACTGCTAGCCACCATGCAGGTGCTGGGCACCAAAGCTGGGTCCTCTGCAAGAGCAGCCAGTGCTTTTATCCACTGAGGCATCTCTCCAGCCCGCATTAGTATATTTCAAACATGTGCTATTTTATTTACCAAGGTTCACCTTATATTCTTAAGAGTTTTACACAAACTGTTGTTACATAATCTTAATAGATGTTTATGGCTAATATATAAGGTTCTCAATGAAAAAGGAAGTTCGAAAGAAGTAAATTTTATGGCTTTCTCCAATTTTAAATAAAGTTCTTTGTGCAAACCTGTAGAGCTACAGTGAGGCCGGTGTGAAGATAATCAGGGCAGATTCGGCCTCAGTGAGCTGTTAGGATACAACATGCACCACATGGGTGGTGCCCAAAGCCTGGCAAGGGAGGACTGAGAAAACAGTGCAAGCTGGTCCAGCAGTGCTCTCTCCAAGAAAAGTGGTTGGATAAGGAGATGTTAATGCAGGGACTTAAGTGGCAGGCTCATTAAACCTTTCCGTGTACCAGGGAGCTGCTCATGTAGCTGGAATGCAGCCATCTCTGTGCGGTATCTGTGGTGGTCAGGGAAATTTACCTGTGTGGGAGTCATGCACATGCCCAGGGCTAGGATGGAGATGTGTTGTGGCTGAACATGCTGGCAAGGCTCTTGTAGCTTTGCTCCGTGCATTATATTTATACCTGCACTCTGACTGGGGTGCTTAAAAAAAGCCTTTTCTAGTTTCATTTAAGATTTAAAGGACATACTATGATTAATCAGGAATTAAGTCATTAGTGGAAATATTTGTAAATGTAATGATCTCTTTTAACCTTTAAAACAGTTAACTTATTCTCTTTTTCAGAACTATTACATTGCTTTAAAACCCATTTACAGGGCTGGAGAGATGGCTCAGCGGTTAAGAATATTTGTTTTTCTTCCAGAGGACCCAACACCACATCAGGAGCTCACAACCATCTATAAATACAACTCCTGGGGATCTGATGTCCTCTTTTGGCCTTCCTGGGTACCTGCACACACATGGCAGACACATGGGCACACACACACAAATACATAAAAATAAAACTGAAAAAGCCACATTTGCATATTCTAGTTTAATGGTTTTTGCCACTTTTGTGGCAATACAATCTCGCTCCGATTGTCTACTTATTTTTCATGAAGGGTTCCATAGAAGATCTGTGGCTAAGCATGTATGTTTACAATGATTTACTTGTTCATTTCTTGGGAAGTGCAGAGCCACCTAGAGACTCCAGCTCTGCCATGAACTGGTCTTGAGTCAGGGAACCTAATGCAGACATCTGTTCTCTGTACTCATTCCTGTAGTGACTGCAAAGCTCTTCAGATAGAATGAAGAAGAGCCATGAGTGATGGGAGAATAATTCAGTGCTGGCAGGGACAGTCCTGAGCAAACAGATTCTCACACATGATTGAGTTTGGATGATTTCTGTTTTTTCAAGTTTTAAAAATCTACAATAATCTTGCTATAAACAATAAACACATAATCATGAAATTTGTATCTAGAGAGGAACAGGAAGAGAATGGTTTCGGAATGGCACACTGGGGTACTGCTGGTGTGTGTGCACACGTGAGCACACATACACTTGAGCACAGGCTTCTTCAGTTAACATGTTCCAGAAAACACAGTGATGTTCTGGAGGTTCACGCATGACTGAGAGATAGGGATTTGTAACAAAAAAGTAAGTACAAACTGCTAGGATTCCAGGTTCCAAAAGCCAGTTGAAAATAAACAGCTGCCTCCCTCCTGCTACGGCTGGGACAGCCCTTCCCTAGGATGGACTGGATTTCCATGGAGGCAGTGAGGCAGGAGCTGGATTTATCTTTGGTGAAGACATCCCTAAACCACACGGATAACCCTTCCCAAGTGAATGTAAAAAGGACAACATCAGGTTTTTACTTGGTGACTTCTAAAATTCTCTTAGTAAAACGGTGGTACAAGATTACCCTGAATTTACACTATAATTGAAGAAAATGCCCCTGCCCAGACTGTGATTGACTAAATGAAGCTGATTAACAATGGGAAAACTGCTTACATGGGAGCTAATCTTTTGAAATGAGGTAAAAAGCATTTTCAACAAATGTTATGCTTGATGAGAGGAGAACAGCAGGGCGTCCCACAGAGGGAAGAGGCACACCGATAACTCCTCAGATTTCCACTTTTAGTTAGAAAAACAGAAACAGAAGCGGTACAGATGGCTTCATGCTGAGGGGAGGCTTGGGTGGCGTGATTTATGACCGGGGAGGGACTTAACGAGGCGGGGCAGTCCAAAGGACTGTCCTGCTGGGGGATTTGCTAACTGAAGGGCACCACTGACCCGTGGGAAGATTGAAGGTGCTGTCATTGAGGACAGGAAGAAGGGTGAGGTGACCTCACCTCTAAATCTCCAGTGTCGTTATCCCAAGATGTAAAAAAAAGCACAGCCTTCGACCCTTTGTATGTTTCCTTTATAGTGGCTTGGTCTATATTTATTACAGAGGTACTGCTAAATCAGGCTTTGTCAACAATTCCTAGACTTTGTTTAGAAGAGTTGTAAACAATCCCCTAAGGGCTGTACACCATCCCGGCATTAAATACTTTTTCCAGTAACATCGATGTGTTCCTCTTGCTTTGCTTGACTAACAGAATGGTTCCCAAAGTTCTCTAGGTCATGAAGGTATTTAAAATGTTAATAGCACCTTCATATTCAAATCAGTTAGTTGGACAAGTATTTACCAGGCATCTACTGTGACTGCATCTTCCTTCAGCTGCGCCCTACAGAAAACATGAAGCGCCTAAGAGAACTTCTAGAAGTAAAAAAAATAGGAACATTAGATAAGGATTTGGGGCAGTTGGAGGGTGAATACAATAAAAATACATTGTATCCATGTATAAGAGTCTCAAACAATCAATAAAAATATTACACAAAAAGAAAAAAAAAACTGTAATTGAGGCAGCAACTGAAAAGCTCATTATTACAGTCCGACTCGGTGATGGGCCCAGGACACAGATTTTTGAGGACAGAGCGTTTTCATAAAGTAACACATCACATGAAATTAAGAAACGTAGACAATAAAAGTAAAAGCCAATCACTCCAACATAATATATTATTGTATTCCAACTTATGTTTTGATGAATGATTCCATACCTGTAGTCATAAAATACATGAACAAAATTATTTTTCTCTCTCCTCTTTATTTCATATAGGGTTACTTTCATGTCACTATCTAGTGTCCTTCCAAGTAACTGTGGAGAGTTTCACAGGCAGGGAGCTAGAGACAAGGGAGAGGAGGGAGGGTGGGGAGGAACAGATGATGGTGAAGAGCTGGAAGGAGAAAAGGGAGGGAAAGAGGGGCAGTCAGCAGAAAGAAGCAAAAAAGACTTCTGCAGAATACTTTGCTGGATATAGAATTCACAGCTGGCAGGGGTACCTCCCATTTGTGGTAGGTGTTTTTTTGTTATTGTATTTTTCAGTTATATAATTGTAATTCGTATCTTCTAGAAAATGAGCAGATAGTGCCTAGTTTTAATGACTTTTTATTAACATATTTCTTTGGTAAGCCATTCTATTTTTATGTAAAAGGAGAATTGTAATTACTTATTGTAGTATCTGCATGATCATTCTTTAAAAAATCTTTGCTAGTCATTCCAACAGCATCTGACATATCTTGCTATTGTCAATCTTTGGATGTCCTCTTATTCAAGTTGTGACTGTCCTTGTTCTGGTATGACAGGTGATTTCTGATTATTATCTAGTACGTTCATTAGGAGACTCTGGAAACTAGTTTGTTGTTACAGTTGTGAGTCAAGGTTTCACTGTGTATCCTAGGCTTGCCTGAAACATACTATGTAGACCAAGCTGGCCTCAAACTTGCAATCCTCCTGCCTCAGACTGCCAAGTGCTGGGATTATAGGCATATGCCACTAAACACACATTTGAGTCCTACTTTAATATTTTATTTTAGCAGGTGGTCAGTCTGTTTATGTTCACCACAGAAGTCCTGGCTTACATTTATTGGCTGTTCAAATGGCAGCTTAGTTCTCAAGAGCTTTTGCCTTGCTGCTCTGGCCTGGCTGTGGTCCCAATGGTTTTTGATGGTACTAATTTAAAGAGAAGTAGGTTTTTCCTGGGTGAAACCAGCCTGGTACATCTAGTAGAAAGGAGTCTAAGGCCCATGGTGATAATGAAGATTTCCTGGGTCAGGTACCTCTGTGGTTGGAGCCTCTGTGGTGGGTGCCATTGGATAGTCACCTCTGAGCAAGTCTGAAGCTGGCAGAGAAGTAGGGTGCCTTGCCTGGATGCTTGTCAGTGGGCTTTGAACATACTGCCTTGCTGATGAAGCTGCTCGCCTGGAATTATGAGCAAGACACAGTTCTATGTGGCATGGGAATGAGCCTCCCTGGACTGCCTTCTGTTGCTAGGTTATATGTTGGGAAACACCAGCAGCCACCGAGTCACCTTTCCTGGGTGACAGAGGGGTCACTTCCTCTAGTCTCAGGGACCTAAGCCAGCTTACTTGTCTTTAAAGCTTGCAGAATTTTTCTGATGCTTCTTGTATTATCGTATAACTATATGTACCAAAAGTTTTAATTATACATAGGGAGGAACAAGGGGAAATAAATCTAGATACTCTTGTCAAGTCCAGGAATCAAAATAAAATATTTAAATTTTTTTAGTCTGTATAATTTAAACCAAAATCTCAAACTCATTCAAGAAGCAAGTTTTACAATCATATATTCCAAAATTGAGTAATTGTGTCTGAGGATGGAAGAAATGGCAGTCACAAATTAGATCGTTACAGGACAGTGGCTTCAAATTTAGTCTCACACCAAGATGCCCCTCTGCAGCTTCGATATGGAGTATCACAGGAGAGTGTGGCCACTCTACCCGGTAATTAAGCAAATACTTGAGTGTTTTCAATGTACTGATTTTAGCTACTAGGTAAATAAACAGAAATGGAAAAGGTGTTTTTAAAGAATTCTTTGTTGTAGAGCTGGGGAGATGGATCAGTGTATGAAATTCATGAACAATAAGGGCCTGAGTTCGAATCCCCAGCACACACATAAATGCCTGGCACAGGGTGGTATGCTTGCAATCCAATGCTGGGGGAGGAGGAGGTGGGAGATGAGCAGATCCTCAGGGCTCATGGACCAGCCAATGTAGCTGAAATGATGAGCTCCAAGTTCAGAGAGAGACAGTCTCAAAAATAAGGTGGAAAGTTACTGCAGAAGACACTGGACATCATCCTCTAGTCTATACACACACACACACACACACACACACACACATACATGCACAAACACATGGTAAGTGTACACCACACACACATACACAAAACATGGTGAGTATACCCTTCACACATGTGCACACACCACACACACACACACAAATCTTTGCTCTTATGGCAGGCGACCCTCCCTAAAATATAAGTGAGTACCACTGTTAATCAGAGGCAGCTTTCCTTAAAAAGCAACTTTACTAACAGAAGTGGATTAATGGACTATCTAGTGGCATTGAGCTCACACGTGCACAAATACAATAGATGTGATAAAGTTAAAAAAGACTCAGAATCTGGGGCAATTATAAAACAAATTTATCTAGAACCTAGGAAATAAGAAGCCCAAATAGCTTTGGCAGATATTTTTATTTTTTTCTTTTTTTCTTTCTTTTGTATGGTTTTTTTTGGGTTAAATTTTTACTGACTTTTTGTGTATTTCATACAGACCATCTCAAACAACCTTTATCATCTTTGTGTCTCCTCCCCATCGGCACCCTCCTGTAGCCCCCACTGGAATCTATACATTCTTGCCCTTTGTGTAAAGGCCGATTGTGTCAAGTTAGTGTCCCCAGACACTCCTCAGTGCAAGTTCATCTACTGAGTTCCTCGCTTTAAGAAGATCAGCTGTTCCTCACCCAGCAGCAATCAGCTACAAATATTTCTTCAGCTAAGATAGGGGTCTGCTGCCCATTTCCCTAGTTCTATGCTAGGTTTTTGTCTGAGTTTGTTTTGAGTTTGCATGGGTCTTGTCCAGGCTGACACTACTGCTATAGGTGAAAATGAGCAGGGTCCCAGGAGCCTGTAGGACTCTATTTCCATATGGTCATGCACCTCCTCCCTGGCTCTTACTGCCCCCTTTTCTGCAATGGTCACTGAGCCTTGGGTGTATGTTATGATTAAAAAGACACTAGAGGAAAGAATGATTCTGAGAGAGAAAAAATGACCCAGACAGTAAAGGGTAGACAGACCTAAGGACTGATTCTCCAGAGACAGCTAAGAGCCCAGCCCCAGCTCACCCCCTGCTGTCTCTCCCTCCTCAAGATGACCTCATCTGATTATAGAGCCAGTCTAGCTAAAACCACATTCACTCACAACTTCAATCCTCCCTGATATGAACAGACACAAAGATGGGAAGCAAGTACAGAGCAAATACTTGCAGTGCACAATGAACCCGAACTATACCCAAGCACAGAACTATACCCAAACAGCTTCTCTTCTGCTTTCTGTGAAACTTTCTAGGCTCCTATTTATAGGAAAAATAAGATATGAGATATGGAAGCTTTAGGAATCAACCATTCTGTGTTTGAGAGTCCTGTATTAGATGGGTCTGAAAATAAGACTCATCAGGTAAGGGAAGTTGCTGTCAAGCGTCTTGAGCTTAGTTCAATCCCAGGGACCAACATGATAGGAGAGGACAGACTCCACAAGCTGTCCTCTGACCTTCACATGCACACCATAGCATGAGCATATGCTGGAGAACACACATGCACAGACATAATACATACACTTGATAAATTAAATACAAACTCAGAAACTATAATAAATCTAAAACAAATCTGTTAGAGAACATGAGGAATAAAAATCCCAAACAGCTTTCGTACACGCTTGTATTCTTGAACAAATGTATTTGAAAATAAGGGTGACAAGAGAGGGTAAAGAGGGTGCAGGTGCATATGATCAAAGTGCTTTATATACATGGCTCTAAATGCCACAGACCCATTACCGTCCACACGTGCGCTTTTCAAGTGCTGCCCCAGGTGCAGTACTACTCAGGAGGGGTGCTGCAGCTCCCTGTTACTTAGTCTGCTTTCTGTAGCTTCAGAACTTACTTGTGGTCCAAAAGAAGTAGAAAATCTCAGGGATAATCCACATTTTTTTTAAGGTGGTAAAATAGCCAGCATGCACTCCCTGCTTAAAGAGTCCCTTCTCTCCCTAGCTGGAGACTCGGCGGACAGCGGATAATAGCACACAGAGAAAAGGCTTGCTGAAACAACAGGAATAAAGTGTGCAAGCAATACTCAAAAAGATCAGACTATTTCCAAATAATGCCACGGCTGCCCAGGACAACACCACACTAGAACTCATTCTAATTTTCCAAGTAGCTAACTTCTCAAAATTTATTATAAAGGTGTTTGGCATCATTTTACAGTTGAGACTAAATGAAATTAGAAACAAAAGATTTAACAGAGAAAACTCATTCTGATGAAGATGAATACATATGAACAACTCTAGAATTCTAAATGTTACTTGCCTGTATTTCTAAAAGTTACCTGCTAAAGCTGCTAAGAAGTTTCTCTGACAAATAGGCTGGGATGCTGAACTTTGCCCCATGTATTGATCAGGTCCTCTTTGAACACTTCCCAAAGTTGTCTGACCTCTTCCCTGGGCTTATGGTTCAAATTATGTGGTTCCACTTGCTTGCTAACTGTATTCGAGGACAGCTCCATGTGAGGAAACCCCAAGAACTCGCTCATTGAGGATGGACTCAGTGAGTATGAACAGACTCATTACTCTGCTTTCCTAGAGATCCCCTGAAATTCTGGAAGCCACAGTTGCTTCTACCTTTTCAGCAAAGACTGATCCCACAAGAATTTATATCCACCTCCAAGTAACTAGTACCTGTCTCATAAGTTTTAACATTGAGGTCATATAGATGCCAATAAAAACATATAAAGATACACAATTTTCTTCAAATGTTTATTATTTTAGGTATCTGTGTGGTATGTTTAAAGACTTATTTTGTTTTCATTCTTGAGGTAAATTAGCCAGAATAAATTGACATTAAATTAAGAAAAAATAAAATCACTAAAATGATGACATACTTTGGATCATGATGGTATACTTTAAAGAGTCTACAGATCATACAGTGAAACGTTTCTAAAAGTCCCCCCAAAAAAGAGGCACACCAGGGGGAAAGTTTCCATGGGAACATCAGCATTTTAGCACCAAAGAGAACAGGAGGGAAATGGTGCAGGCAGACTGACTACTACAACCTGGAGCTGAACGTGCAGGAGGTGCTCTCTGGGCTGTAGTAAAGGATGCAGTTCTTCCCCAGAGAAATCCTGAAGGCATTACTAGACACCATGGCAGAGTGAGGAAAGAAGCCAATCAGAGATTCTTTTCAGGTTGACATGATTGTTTGCACACAGTCAGTAATGATGATGGGAAAGATTAACTAGTGTGAGGCTCAAAGGTCCTGTCTTTAAAAATAATATAAACTAAGTTCAATCACAGCTTTGAAAATCTGCTGAGACTGTGTGACCCTCACTCAAAGTCCAAAGCAACTCTGTAGCAAGTTAGCAAGTCAGCATTTAACAACAAGAACAGTCAAGGAAAGCGCATTTCACTGTGTGAGTTTAAAACTGGGTCCTTGTTTTATCTTGGTTTATGTGTGACACCCCTTGAGTTTGCATATAAAGGTGTGAAAACAAAAGAGTATCCAGTCACTTTAGTGTGGACGAAGATACAATAATTCACCTGTAGAATGCGTGATGTGCAATCACTGCCACCATCCACTTTCAGAACATTCTCATCTTCCCAAACAGAACTTCTGGATCCATTAAACCCATGGAATTGGTTGGTTTTTTTGTCCTATGTTAATAGAATTAAGCCAGCATCATTTGTCCTTAACTTCATTTCTCCCTCCTTTGAAGTCTCCAAACTAATCACTGCTGATCTGAACCAGGTGAGACTCAAGCCAAGGAGAGGTGGTAATTTCTCTTAAAGAATCCGGCCTCTAATTATGCACTGAGTTGCTTGCATTGGCCTCAATATCACCCATCAGTACATGGGGTCATAGCAGGTTACAAGCTGTTAGGACAACTGAAAAGCTTCTCTATCCAAATAAATTTACCTCTTTAAAAAAGCTGAATTAACCTGGGATAGAGCTGAACTGGTAGTGTTTGCCTAACATTCACAAAGCCTTGGTTCAACCTCAACACTACATAAATCATGTGTGATGGAGCATACCTATAATCCTAGCCCTCGGGAAGTCGAGCAGGAGGGTCAGAAGTTCTAGGTCATTCTCAGCTACATAGAGAGTTTGAGGCTGGTCTCAGCTACATGAGACCCTGTCTCAGAAGAAAGGAAGTTGGATCATTTCAAGCAACAGTTTAAGTGCTAGGTAAGCCCTCATTCATTTGTAATTTCAAACACGGGCTTGCTTCTTTAAAATGCTTTAGCTGTAAATAAGAGGAAGTTGGGAGATTTTGTCACCTTACAATGCACAGGGCTGCATAACTATAATTTAATAACCAGAATTCAATGTGTAGGGTCCTCTGGAGAAGATCAGCTGATCCCACAGGCAAGGTGACTCATCCCTCCCCTCTGTCATTTAACTTTAGTGCCTCCACTACAGATGGTCTGCCTCTCACTGCTACAATGACTACTTATCTGCGCTTCAAATTACTTTCCAATATAAATAACCATGTTTGTATTAATGTGTTTTTGTTCACTAGGTTTGAATCTTTGAAGGGCACTGAAATTATGAGGCAAAGTAATAAATACTACAGAATTATAAATTACACTCTTAAAAAATAGCTGATTAAAAAAAAAGATCAGTTTACTGCTAAGAATGGCAGAGATTTAATTACATACAATTCTCTTGAAAAGGAGACTGTGTTTTCTAAAATACTAAACAAATATATGAGCACAGATGTCAGAAAAATGAATCTTCAGTGCAAAGTTTATGCATACTCATTATCAATATGCTGCATTCAATAAAATGACATCTTCCAAGTTAATTATGCAGTCTATGTGTATATGTATATACACATATCCAAACACATGAACTGCTACTACATACTAGTCACTATGCCTGTGAATACTTCTTCCAATAACTGAAAAATTTTAAAAAGCCATGTTTTGTTTTCCGGTTTGTAAGTAAATGTCTCCCTAGATCTTTCAAAAGTACTCACAGTGGACACACTGTACTCACTAGTTACTAAAACACTGTTCAATCGAGAGTCAGACACTATAATAAACAACAGATTTATAATCACAGTATAATTATTTATAATCACAGTATAATCGTTAAACTATAAACCATTTGATAAAAATCTTCAGCAGTGAAGATAACCTACATGAAGTATGCTGAAATGACCTCGGATTGTACAGTAACTTATGAGACTTAGGGCTTTCTAGACCCATAATATCTGAGTTCTGAAAAAGAGGCTTTTTAATTTTAGAAAAATATACTTATGTAAAATCAGCCATTTCAACCATTTTTAAGTGTATAATTGAATGGCATTAGGTATATCACAATGTACAACCATCACCACCACCCACTTCCAAAACCGTCTCATCTTCCCAAATACTACCTTCTCATTCCCTCTTCTCTCAATCCCTGGCAAACATCACTCCACATACTGTCTCTATGAATTCCACTCACAGTATGTTCCCTTTCATAGCTGTCTTATTTCACTTAGCACAGCTTGCCAAGGCTTTGTCCAGGTCATGGCATGTGTCATAAGCTCGTTTGGTACATGTTCATTTTGTTTATCCATTCATCTTTTGATGCCATGGCCACCTTGCTGGTTTCTACCTTAGGACTAGTGAATGACGCTGTCGTATGTCTCTGACTGAGCCCTTGCTTTCAAGTCTCTGGAGCATATATCCAAAGGTGGAACTGTTACACTGGATAGTAATTTTAGGCTTAATTTTTTGAGGCCTTGCACCCTGTTTTCCATTGCAGACATAGTCCTTTACACTCCCACCAGCAAGGCAGAAAGGTTCCAACTGCACCACATAAGACTGATTGTTTTTATTAAGAATAAAAATACGAGGCCAGAAGTGGGGGCACATGCCTGTAATTCCCAAGTGCTAGGAGAGAAAACTGCAAGCTCTAAGTTAGTCTGGGCTACACAGGGAATTCCAGCCAGCCTAAGGCACACAGCAAGACTCTGTCTCTAAAAGAGCCAGCAACATCACCAACAAGAATTAACTAAGAATCAAATGTTTGTGGTAAAACTTCTGATCTTGTTTCATTCTTCATTACTGCTTTATTACTGAAATCCAGAAGAGGACTTTTGATATAAGTAGTTAAACCTATTTCCCCAAAGTCTTTGATAAAAACAGAGAAAAAAATTGAATTCAGAGTGTATGTCACTACAATTAAAAAAAAAATGGGAAGGGGATTTACACCATGGATAATTAGGAGGACATTCTCCCTCTGATTATTTATTTATTTATTTATTTATTTATTTATTTATTTATTTGTTATGTGTATGCATGTTTAGCCTATATGTATGTAAGTGCACCCAAGCATGTAGTGTCTGTGGAGGTCAAAATAGGGCAATAGATTCCTTGGAACTGGAGTTACAGATGGTTGTTAGCTGCCATGTGGGTGCTGGGAACTGAATTCAGGTCCCCTGCAAGAGCAGCCAGTGCTCTTACCCAGGGAGCCATCTCTCCTGCTCCCCTGTGCAATCTTAATGCCATGTAGCATTCTTTAGAATGTAGTGAGAAGGCAAAATGAAGCCTGACAATGGCAAGCTGGGGAGCACATGCAGACAAGGAGGGGACAGTGAGTGCTGTCCCTCAGACAGATGCAAGAGAAGGTAATTAGATAACACCCACCTACATCTTCAGAGGCTTCTGGATTAAATGATCAAGAATTTAGGAGTTTTTCTAATATATTCTACAGACCTCTGCCTAAGTTGAATAATGATAATTTGATTTAAAATATATGTATTTGCTATGAAGAATTGGAATTAAGTAAAACATTCAATAAACTATAACTGAAATCAGTTTTGAACTAGGAGAAATTAAGAAAAATATAAAATCATACGATAATTTTCAATTAGCATACAAAATAAACAATTTCTAAGGATTGCTGTTACTAATTATAAACAATATATTTATAACATTATTTAAAGACATTTCATATATATATTTAAAAGCTTCATAAAAATACATCTCTATAAAACAAAATAGCGACTTTAAAGTTCTTGATATACAGTAATATAAGTTTAAGAAACAATGAGGTGTGGAGTTGCACACCTTTAATCTAACACTCTGGAGGCAGAGGCTCCAATGCTATTAGATCAAGAGCTACAGGGAGAGACCCTGTCTCAAAACACTAAACGGAAACAAAACCTGGCGTGGACATGTGTTTGATAAATTCCCAATAACTTACTAAAAAGGTATTAAAATAATTCAGCTGAATTTCATCAGAATTAGTTCAAAATAGAATTTAGAAATACTGGAAATGAAAGAATACCATCACATGTCTCTCAAAATTATTCACACAGGACTCTGATCAGTTCAGCTACTATCTGCACATTGAGACTGTTTCCCAGCAGACGGTACCGCTGCTTCGTTGTTATCTTCTCAGGAAACCCTAGAAAACAGAAGTCCCATTTATAGTGTAATCACTCATAACCCTAACTTAACGTCCAGAGCTCAAGGCTAACTTCTAGCAAAAGCACAATGGTGATTCATAAATACAATCATATACTCCACAATGATTCACTATAAATCAAGAACCATATGAATAATGCAGGGTCTACACAATCTATATGACACGGTAATTGCCTTACTTTGTGTAAGCATTCACTACAATGTTTTCACAATGATAAAATTACCTAAGACACATTTCTCAGAATCCATGCTCATTGTTGAAAAAACACTGAAAATTGCTAATGTTGCCACAAAGAATTGTTAAATCTTATTTATTTATTATTTATTTTGTGTGTGTGTGTTTGTGTGTACTAAGTCAGGAGGAAAAGTTATATTAATTTTTAAACTAAAAGGGGACTTTAAAACATACTGATGTATCATGGGGGCTGGAGAGCTGGCTCAGCAGTTAAGATCACTGACTGCTCTTGCAGAGGACCTGGGTTAGATTCCCAGCACCCACATGGCAGCTAATAACCATCTATAACTCCAATTCCAGGGGATCTGACCCTCTCTTCTGACCTCAGAGGGCATTGCATAACATGGGTGCACTTACATCCATGCAGGCAATACACCATATACATAAAATAAAATTAAAATTAGAATTTTTTTAAAATATTGAGATATTAAAATAACAATAGTCTTACACACAGAACCAACAAGGTCAGAAAGCAGCTTTCACCCAGCAAAGGCTGGTGCCCTCTCTTCCAAAGCTGCCACTTGCATGAATACAACTTGCCAATCACAAAAAACATCAGGACAAAATGTATGAAGGATCAGTGTGAATCCATCATCGCCAAGGTACAAATGGCTCAAAAAAAGCCCATTTTTATACCACAGCCAATATATTGGAAATAAATAATGGACAATTGTGTCATTTTCTGTGATAACATCAGGACACACTTGTCCATACAAGCATATCACACATTTTAAAAGAACATTCAGCAATGCAGAAAGAAGCTCCTTTTGCATGTATTTTGTACATATATGTAGAGAACTTAAAAAATTCTATTTACCCACCCAACAATTTAAAAACAGAAAAATATTTATGAAGTTTACAAAAATAAAAAATATCTATTGCTACGGTCCTGCAAGGTGTTTCAGCAGGTAAAGGCACTTTCCACGAAGCTTGAGGACCCAGGTTCGATCTCTGGGACCAACATGGTGGAAGGAATGAACCAACTCTTGCAAGATATCTTCTGACCTGGAAAAATAACCTCTGGCACACACACAGACACACACACACACACACACACACATATACACATACACACCAAACAAATATAATAAAATTATCCTTGTTTATAATTTCAAAACTAAAGCCAACACAAATTTTGTTCTGTCTCAGATATTATATAAATATTTACATTCACTAACTAGTTTAACTGCCACAATATCTCATAAAATAGGCACTATAACTACCTATCAGTAAACCAAGGGAGAGAGGCATTAAGGTAGGATAAGGGAAGGTTCTAACTCTGTCTGACTCTGGCCTCTCTGCACCCTCACAGTTTTACACTGTTATCCCAGTGTCTATGTCTCTCAGACATAAATAAGCTGCATACTGAGACTTAGAAATTCATTTTTATCAAATAATCAATTGTTTTTCCTTCTTAAGTAGTATGTAGAGTATAGCTGATTGTTCAAAAGAAGAAAAAAATAGTAATTGGGAAAGCAGACGGAAAATTAGGATTGAGGCCAATCCTGGGCTCCTTATTCAGTAATATTCTCACTTACTTTCAGACATAAACTAAGACAAAGAAAGTCTGTGCCTTTCTTCAGTAACATTGCCCAAAACATCCAGGACTGAATGACATCATCAAAAAGAGGGGAGGGAGCAAGGAAAAGAAAATGACCCAGTTGCTAACGGGGCTACCAGAGACGAGTTATACTTCTAGCTTGCTCTTAGTGTATGGAAGGATTGTGTTCCAAGCCCTCGTCTGTAAAGCTATTACTTGTACTCTGAAGTATGATCACCTCTACCATTATCACTTCACAAATAGCACTATTTTGATATTACAACAGTTTGAGGGTTACCAAAGTTTTCTTCTCTTCTGTTCAAATTCCCATTCAGAGTTCTCAAAAACACATTTCCTCCTTCAATCTGGAAGCAGCCTGGGAGGTCTACTTTTCCCTCTCCCATTTAATCTGGAATTGGCACACAGACATCCCCGGTGTAAGAATGCATAGCCTTGGAGCTAATGCTATTAGCAGTGGGTCTGGGGAGGGCTGAGGCCACTCGAAGCAGGAAAGTGCAGTGTCCTCTGGCTGATCATCCCTGGATTTCCTGCCCTCCCAGTGGAGGTGAGACTGCCTATCCTCCACTCTATCTTTTCCTTTGTTTGAGAGGTTGTCCTGCAGCAGACCCTAATCTTCAGCCAGTTCTGGCTTCCTGCTCTTGACTGCCCCTTTGTTTTCCTTTGGAACCCTTCAACTCTCTTTTTCATTGAACTAAACTTTACAGGGGAGGAAAGATGCACACATGTGGTCTATCTTTGCAGAAAAGGTAAAACAAACAAAATACAAATATAAGCCTTCCTCAACCGGCCCACCACACTTTTTCAGCCACTTCATTTGAAAAGTCATTTGAGCCTGCTGGGCCTGGTTGTTTAGCTTGTCATCTCAGCTACTGGGGCACTGAGGCAGGAGGAAGTGAGTTCAAGGCCTACCTGGGTTACAGAGCAAGCTCATGATTAGCCTGGTCAACTCAGAGAAACCCTGTCTCAAAATTAAACAAATATAAAAAGGTCAGGAACGAAGGTCCGTGTAGCACACTTGGAGCCCTAGGTCCAAGTTGTAAAAAGAGCTGATCAAAGAAATTTTTTATCACAAGATCTAGCATGAAGCTTCTAAGGTCAGAGCTATAGAAACCCAAATCAAGTAGAAAAGGGACCTGGATTAGCCACCTGAGGGGTGGTAAAGGCTCACCAGTTTGCCCTCTGCCTGGGCAAACTCTCACCCACTACTGAAGTTAAGGGAAACAAAAATTGGGGCAGAAGGGAAAGAACTAAGGTATGAGAGACATGAGAGGAAGGCAGTAAAAGGCCCCAACGACACCAGAGAAAGGAGGATTCATGAATCCACCAGTCTTGGCACAGATTCATTCATAAAATATACACGAGTCCCTAATGCTGAAAGCTTCAGTAAGTGAGAACTGAGATCCACATGGATGCCACATACCAAATTCTGGAGGAAATCCCTGGAGGTTGGCAATTTCTTTCGGTGTGAAGTATCGAAGTTTAAGCATTGACAACTGTGCTATCTTTCCTTCTTGTGGCAAATCAGTAAGAGATTTGTAGACGTTCTCAAGCTGTTAAAAAAAATAAATAAATAACTGAAAAAGTAGTGTGGACCAGATTTAAGATTTTCAGTTGTGGGGCAGTTTAGTAGTCTGCTATATATGCATAAGCAAAACATCTCTGTGCTACAGCTACATAACTTGCACAATAATTGGAACAAACTTCAGTAGAGAAGAGGACCCGACTCGACAGGTCATAGTGCCTTTCTGTCTGTCATTTCTGATCCCTTAAAATTAAGTCATAAGCAATAAATTACAAAATTATTTAACTATAACTACTTAATTATGTAATAATTATAATTCAATTATTTAACTACATTTAAGAATTTAATTAATTATTTAACGGTAAGTTTGAAAATTCAGTGAAAGGGCAGGAGAGATGATTCAGCAGTTAAGCGCACTGGCTGCTCTTGCAGAGGATCAGGGTTTGGTTCCCAGCACCCATATTGCTACTAACAACTGTCCATCCGTAGCTCCAGTTCCAGGGGACCTGACATCCTCTTCTGACCTCCGTGGGCACTGCATGATAGGGGTGTACCTACATACATGCAGGCAATACACTCATACACATAAAATAAAAATAGTAAATAAAATATTCTCAAAATTTAGTAAATCAGCCAACAAACTCAATTCAAAAGGCTGACAAAACAATCTGCAAGTGAAAGAATTATTTCACAGTAGAAAAATAATATGACACATACCCATAAAATTAACACATTCATCCCCAATTGGACATTTTAAATTACAAATTTAATATTAAAAGTAATATTATTTAAGATTTTGTTTTAGAACATACATGGTACCTGTACATCCTCTGCAGTCTGTAACACGGAGCCTGTCCCTTCTATGTAGCTCCCATAACTGAAAAGTTAAACAAATATTATTTAGCACTTAAAGTATTTTTAAAGATAAATTTAAAAAATACGTGTATATGGATATGTGTGTTAGAGTGTTGTCTTCATGGGCATGCAGGTACACATGTGTAGGCATGTTGTGTGGAGGCCAGAGGACAACTCTGGGTGTCCTGCCTCAGGCACATTTGGAGACAGCCTCTCTCAGAGTTTTGAAATTCCTCTAGAAGGCATGGCTGGCTGGCTGGCCAGTGAGGCATAGGGACTGTTCCCTTCCAGCTCCCCTGAGCTGGTTTCATCTTACATGGATTCCTGGGATTTGATTCAGGTCTTGCGCCCGTCACAAGCACTTTAGAGACTGAGCAATTCCCCAATCCCTTTTATAAAAATTAAAAAAAAATTTTTTGAATGACTTAGTATTTCTTGAATGATGTGTATTTATAGTCTTCTGAAAGAGTTGAATGGCATCACATAAATATGCACTGATATTAAAAGGTGAGACATATTCTATTTCAACTTCTCAGAAACTAAATGTGGCAGCCAAGTTATATGAACACCTAAATGATGTATTATGACTGTGTATTAACTATCATATCTGCAATGTTCCTTCCTAGAAAGTATTCACTTTATATTTAAAGGGTCCTCAGTAATAGCCTCCCTGCTACATTGAATCAAATGCACAGGTGAAAGTTGGTTAATGCCTTTTTTTTTTACAATGCTCAAATAATCATTTCTTCCCAGTTTCCCAAATCCTTGTTCCTTAATACACAAAGACATGCTCACAACACAGCGTGTTTTTACCATCACCCCATGTCAGATTTGACCACCATATACAAAACTGTAAGAAGTAGGAAAATTTCAGAAATGAAAAACATAGTAATACTTCATCACTGTTATTGCCACGTTGGCTTTCTACGATATGATGCTCCCTCTCCTTTTATTTTTTACAATAAAGATAATTTAAAATATAAATTAGAAGTCACATGAGAAAAAAAATTTCCAAATTGCTATTTCATGTACACTACACATTTAAACATGTAGGCATGTGAGCATATTACTTTTAGTAGAAGAGACTTCTAGAGTAAGTATTCTTTTAGAATTCTTACAAAAGAATTCCAGGGTTGTTTTTCTTACAAAATTGATGTCTTATTTTATGAGAGTCCTAAACAGAAGCTACTGGACTTGGTAATAGACAACAGCTGAGTGAACTCTTTTAAAGGTAACACAAAGCAGCAAATCTTTTCCCCTAGAAGCACAAGGCAGAGTATAAGCTGGATGAGCCTGTCTGCACTGGGGCACAGTGGCTTTTTTCCAAGACAGCAAACTAGCAGGTTTAAAACTGCTTGAATTTTTGGATCATACAACCACCTATGAGGCTGGGAACAATCACAAAAAAGATGAGTCATGAACCTTTTTTTTTTTCTACAAAGGCCTTTATTGTAAGTTTTAAAAAGATTGACAAAAAAATTCATAAATCAAGAAAAAACCCAAAGGAAAACTCTAAATGTTCAATAATAGGCAGATAAACAAATTATGATATTCTTTTTAAAATATTTTATTTATTATTTTATGTGTCTGAGTGTATTGCTTGTATGTGTGTGTAAGTGCACCCATGTTATGCAATCCCCAAAGAAGTCAGAAGAGGGTGTCGGATCCCCTGGAACTGGAGTTACAGATCATTGTTAGCTGTCATCTGGGTTCTGGGACTCAAACCCGGGTCCTCTGCAAGAGGAGTCAGTGCTTTTAACCACTGAGTCATCTCTCCAGTCCTAAATTATTCCATGAAAATAAAGAAGGCCTTGATGTCACTATGGCAATATTCAGAAGCCATACACTAAATGGATATCAGGGGCTGATATCAAGACACCAGATGCCAAAAGACAGATGAATAGATAGTCTTATAATTAGTATCTTTGAATTTTGTACCATAAGATTGTACTATAAGTTCAAAACCTGAAGAGATTTTAAATTTCAAATTATAACCAGATAACTTAATTTGACTTCTTTAGATTAAAATTTAATTTTTTCTTATACTTCATCATGAGAATGGATGTAACTCTGAGGTTTGCTCTGTGCCACAGAAAGAAAGATGCTAAAATGAACAATTCACAAGCTGCAGAAACAGTGTTTATACTGTGAGTATTTAAACTCTACAAAGGTCACCCATCATGTGGCCTTGTCTTGGAGCACTTCTGTGGGTGGTGCACGGAACGTTCTGCCAGAGTTTTCACTCCTGTTCGACTGGCACATGAAGCAGGCAATCAGGAAAACAAAACAAAACAAAAACCAAACCTATTCAAGCAGACACATTTCACAGAATACTCCTTGCATAAGAGGAACTAGTAGAATAGGACAATAGCTACACAAATTTGACTATTTCTGGTGTAACACCGAGGGAATCTCTTTAAAACCTACCCTTTGGTAAAGCACGTGGACCTTCTGGAAGTGGGTTTCACAATATCTAATAAAAGAGCATATCGCAGCAATGACTTTGGTGGTAGAAAGTACTGATTCAAGTCGATGTCAGTTTCAAGAAAATCCTTCAGCATCCGCAGAGAGAGATCACTGTCCTGCTTGAATTTCCTGTCAATTTCTTCTGCAGTTTCAAGCTTAAAAAGAATGGTACCTTTTCCCGAACTTTGTGTGCTGCATATATCTGGTTCAATTTGCCTTGCTTCAGTTTTATTTTCTGCATCTACTACATATTTTTGTGGAAATTCAGATGCACTTTTAGGAAACTCCATCAATACCTGGCATTAAAAAAAAATTGTCCAAAGTTTTATTAAAAATAAGAGATAAATGAATAATGTTAACTAAACATGCAGAAACTTTTTTGCCTTTATAGGCTGATATTAGATCAGATACTGAGGCTTACTTCTATTTGAATGAGTTATAATAACAAGTTATTACTCATATAGCCACACTGTCATTGGGCACAGAGGATTTATTTCACAGATTTATTAGCAACCAACTGGAAGCATGTTAAATACAGATGCAGTACCATATTTGGAAAAGAACTGAAGAAAACAACATGAACATTAAAGAACGTGTACAGAACCAAAATGACCAAAGTCCTTCATGAAAAAGGAAATACTAGAACATTCTCACAATCTAAAAGAAAGTTAGTAACTGCCTGTCATGAAGCAGCACTGGGAAGGCAGACTCAGAAGAACTGCCTTAACTCTGAGGTTAGCCTGTTCTACATACTGAATTCCAACCGAGCCAGGACTGTCTCAAAAAATAAAAAAAATTCAGTCAGGCATGGTGATGCACACCTTTAACCCTAGCACTCATAAGGCAGAAAGAAGCAGGTTTCTACAAGCTGGAGGCCAGCATGGTCTACATATTGAGTTCCAGGCCAGTGGGGCTACAGGGAAACCCTGCCTCCAAACCCACAAAAAATTAACCAAAAATAAATAGCAATTTCTCATAAATCTAAGCACTATTTACCAAAGGGAAATGTATTAGTTCCAAATCCTGTTGAAAAATAAAACATATAATAAATATAAGAGTTATATATATAGCTGAAGGCCATTTAACAAAAAATACAGTATCAGGCAAGAGAAACCTCCCTTCAAGTTGTTGGTTAAGGTAGTCCACAAGACTCCCTAATTAACACAGGGTATTGTCATAGCCTTTGATTTGGTCCCAGAACTTGAAGGTAAAACTCTATTGCTGAAGACAGGTCACACTTTAGACACAAGACTTGGAAGCAATCAAGCTGGAACTGACCAGGAAGCCTCATCCCAAAAGACTAACTTTCATGGCATTAGAGGATACTAAACAAGGTTTGTTTTTTTTTTAATACATTTTCCAAGGGAAAAACATAATCAATGGCCCTACCCAGCTGTAAAGCCTAGTAAACAACAAGGACTGGCCTAGCAAACTATCCCTATTGGTGCAGTGACAACTTTATCTGGGGATGATCAACAGTTGTCTAATTAGAATTAAGACCCACTCAATGGGAGGGACTCAAATGTGATACTGTAAGCACTTCCAAACACACATAACTGGAGAGGTCATCCTCATAGTTACAGACTAGTGTACCTTTCACCCCTCATCAAAGAAGCTTAGTTTTACAACAGAGACTATTACAAAGTTATAGAACTTTTCAAATGCAGGGAACAAATGTCTATGAGATGCTTAACACTAAGTGACACATCTTCAATGCAACTTCTACATTTCGGATGAATGCATTTCTTAACTCTAACAAGAGAAGTTTCCCTATGCAGCAGATGGTGATTAACACAGAAATCCACAATCAGCCAACAGGCAGAGAACAAGAGGCCACAAAGTGCTCATCCCTGAACAGGACACCGATTTCAAACCTCTGCCTCCCAAGCAAGGCTCAGGAATCATTACAGAAGAGAAGTCAGAGGGGGTGGATGACCCTAAGGAAACAGAGTCTTTCAGACAGTTTGTCATTTACTCACATGAGCTCACAACAATGGTAACAGCATATACATATACAAGCTCAAATCAGAGAAAATCCCAACATAGACATGGGGAACTGGGGAGGAAATCCACCAACCTCAGGAACTTTTGGTAATTGATGGCTGCCGGGAGAGGGGTGTCTTACAGAGATTACTAGGCATTTGGAGGACCCACAATGAAGGACACACACACACATACACACACACACAAGTACATTAAACTGAGTTAGGGTATAGTGAGGGATGTGAATGGGGAGGAGATCTAAATGCCACCAAACTATGTTGTATGAAAATTGCAAAAAGTCAATAAAAAATTTCAATAAAGAAAATTCCCATTTCAAAAATAAATTTTAAAAGGTGCTTTCCCTGTGAAAGGTTATACCCACTCAAGAGCCCCACGGAAAACCTGGTTTTGCAAAATTCAATCTTGTACAAAACTTCTATTTTATAAACAAATAAAAGATGTTCCATGAATTTTTAATGATTAAGTCTTTGTTAACATAATGTTTATGTTGTTTTTGGAACTATCCACTATGGAAAAGAACGCATACTATAGATAATTCAAATGATGGACCTGGTCCTCATTGGTAGGACTGACTTTTGAGCAATTACTACTGATGGTATACAGAGCTTCATCACACCACTGAAACTTTGTTATCCTCCCACATTATTTATTAAAGCACACAAAGCTGCCCAAAGCGTCCTAACATAGCAACTAAGCATTTTATTCCAGGTTGTACCAATCATGACCACATTTTAGTCCGCCAAGGCAAATAGTCAAACCATTTAAAAAGATGTAGATGTACGTTGTATGTGTATACGCACATGAGTACAGGTGTCCATGAGTGCCAGGTGAGGGTGTTGGATGCCCTGGAGTCGGAAGTTACAGGCAGCTGTGAGCTGCCTGACATGAGTCCTGGAACCTAAACTTGGGTCCTTTGCACAAGCAGTACATGTTCCTAATCAATAAGCCATCTCTCTAACCCATAGTCAAGATATTTTAAAGATAACATATGATATTTTATCAGAACCAACCAATGACTTTACCTCAGAAGAGGAAATGACAAAAACAAAAAGTCAATGGTCAGAGGGAGATGAGGGCGGAGAAGGGGGAGGGCGGAGGAGGGGGAGCACGGATGATAATGTTTAAACTTTTTTTCTTATAAAAACAGTTTGCGAGGTTTGGGTTTCTTTTTTTTTTTAATGTTAAATTTATTTTGTTGTTTGTTTGTTTTGACAGGGTCTCCTTAGTCCCAGCCCATCTGGAACTCACTGTGTGGACCAGGCTGGCCTCAGTCTTACAGAGATGCCTCTGTTTCTGCTTTCTAAGGACTGGGATTAAAAGACCAGTGCCACCATAACTACGAAGCAAGTTTTTTGTTTAAACCAGTGAAAAGTGGCTTCAGGAAATGCAGAAGCCTGGAGATGGATATAGGGATGACCTATATTTCAGACACTGTAAGCACATAAGCCCCAAGTAGTTACTGAAAAGAAATCGGCAGACTGAGATTCATTCACAAGAAAACTTTAACAACAAGAATACCTGACCAGGGGCCTGAAAAGGTAGAGGCTCTGACTGAAGCTTTGCAATAAGGAAGTATCGGAGTCTTGAATTTGGAATGCCAAGCTGCATGGAAAACCAAGATGTTAATTACCAGATGAAATACATGAGATTTGTACCAACTTTAGCACTTAGCACAGACAAGCACCTAGCTTCTGCCAGAGTAAATGCTGACACTGATTTTTGGAAGACTTCTTAATAACAAATTCTAAACCAGTTAAATTGCTGTTCTGTACCTCTGTTTGAAGATTATTCCTGATAAATCATGGATCTATGAGTCATATTTCACAAGTAAGAGGAAATGAAATACAGGCATTTAGTATTCACTATTCCTAATACAGTAATCATAAAAATGAAATTCAAATACAGCTACCCGGGCTACTAGCACTTCTGCTTTAAGAAAGGAGGATTTACTATATTTAGAAGAGGCAATAATTATGAAATAAATTTAAGAAGATCAGCTATACTGGCAATTTTCATAGCTTATATATCTCATATTTAAGATGAGTTTTGTTTTCATGTCAGGGCAAAGACCTACAGAATATGGCTAACGATGATAAGAAGCTAAAGAACAACGAACACGACAGCAAACACAACGTCTATAAAATCCCAATCTTGTATGATAGCTACATTCTTTGATTTCTTATCCATGAAATGAAATCAATGCTTGCAATTTAATGTCATGTCACAAAAAGGAATTACAAAATAACATGTCCATTTTGCTTTCAATTTTGGATTACTTTGAAGCATGACTAAACACAAAACTCCTAATTTAAAGATGCCAAACTTGATATATTTTCAAAACATCATTCATTTTCCAAAGGAAAATACATGAGATTTAATCAACTTATTTTATGTACAAATCAATAAGCATGTACCATGTTCTTCAGAAAGATCTATGTCTGAGTTAGCTTCAAAATCTGCGTAAAACATTATTAAAGATCTATTTTGTTTATAACATCAAACTCCCATGGAGTGAAATGGTCATCTACACAGGGGTTTATAATTCTGGTACCTACAGAGGTAGGAGATAACAGAAACTCTTGGTACTGAAAGCCACAATTTTCTATTGTTTGTATCAGCAGGCCTCTGAAATGAAAGCAAGAGAAAAGAAGACAAGCTGTCACCCCTTTCTCGGAAATGGTGTTCTTATATAACATAGTGCTCATAAAACTTCATAAGTGAAAACTGCAAGCACTCAAGCTGTTTAGAGACAAGTCTCCTAAGTTATCACTATGCCCAGGACTTGAGAAAGTGCCTTTTAATAAAAACATAGAGCAGATTCTCTCATACAAGTAAATAAAGTTGCCAGATAATGTGTACACACTGATGAGAGTCTAAATTATTAATGAATTTGCTGTGGAGAATGAAACTACAGCTTCACAGCAGCAGATGGTATCGGAAAGTAGCCTTTCCCAATGGGCTACTATCTGATGGAACTCAGACACTGGACTGCTTCACCCTCCTAACTATGGGACACAGACTGCCCATCAACAGGGCAGCTCTCAGTGAAAACTTTCGACTTAGAAATACTAAGACTGAGAAATTCATTCCCTTTAAAATCAATATTCAAATCAATTGGAGAAACAAAATGAGAATCAGACCAAAACTCTGTAATATTTTACATTATTAGTAAAAATCAGTGTCTGTAAATAAAATACACAGCATATAAAATGTCAGAATATATATGTCTAAGATATATGCAAGACAAATACATTGTTCTTACCTTGTAGAAGACACTTCAAAACCTTTAACATTTTCTAAAAGAATATACTTGGGCAATTTTTGTAATCTAAAAAAAACAGGATTAAAAATATTTCAATATAAAGAAATAAAAAAATCATTGCTTGTGTGAAATATGGTGATAAGTAATTTCTGAATTCTATAAAAGAATTCTATATGATGGAAATAACTCATATTTTATTTATTCTTTCCCATAGACATGGCACACTTGATAAAAGTTCACACTTGAAACGTCAAGTTCCATGAAAGCACATCTCAAAGTGTGGTTCTCACAGGGCTTCTTCACTGCACAACTTACAGGGCTGCCATTCAGCCACGTTAATGGGGTGATGGTATTCACTAGACTACTGAGCAGAGGTAACAGCATTAACTGTAGGCTATAAACTTCAGCCCCTCACTATGGCGGCAAGCACAGAACTGAGAAACGTTTGCAGCTATTCTAACAGTGTGGCAAAAGGCGGTAAAAGCTGTGCACAGTATGTGAAGGTTGCAAGTGTCAACTGCTAATCTATAAAACAGGAAATATTACATTCCTCCAGACACCCAGCTTTAAGAGTAAGGCAACTCTACAAGAATCTAAATGTTTACCTTGGAAGGATATCTAGAATATACAAGAAGCTATTTGTTCTTGGATCAGTCATATCCCCCTGCAGGCCAATTCTAAAAGAGCAAAGAAAAAAACAGTTTATCAAGAATTTTATATAAAGATATCAATACATTTTTTAAAAGCCAGAGACTGAGAGAATTAAAATAAGTTGGTCCTTATCAGACAGGGGGATGAGGGAGGAAGGAAGGGAGGGAGGGAGGGAGAGACAGAGAAAAGCTGGTTGAATGACTAGCAACCTGGAACAGATGACACTGGTGATACCCACCATTTAAGCAGACTAAACAGTAAGTAATACAGAGATAACCTTATCCTGTGTAAATAGACCCTTGATCTTTACTCTATAACTAGGAGTTGCAACTTGGGCAAACTAAGGTCAGCACAAGTTATGTTAACAGGCACTATTTAGGCTAGTGAATAAACCTTACAAATAAGATTCACAGTATGATCAAGGTTCAAGTAGAAAGGAAGACTATTGGGTCTGGATAACAGGAAGAAGATCAGGATTTAAAACCTTGATGCTTAGTAGCTTCATAGTCTTAAGCTATGTGACGTCTCTGTCAGTTTTCTCATACCTGACACCAGAACCAAATCTACCAGTGAACCTAAAGCTTAACTGGAGATTAAACGGGACTTAATAGATTCCTCAGAAGTCTTCAGATTTTCACATTATGCTCCTTTCCGCTCAGAGTCCTAATGGCACCTATAGAATCACTTAGGGTTGCCATTAGCAGCTGGAGTTGAATTAATGAAGAGTGAGATTTTAGCAAGGTTGACGCTGGGCCGCTGCAGTATATGTGAAAATGGTTTGGTACATCCCGGAACTACACAAACTAGGTCATACTCTTGTCACGGTCTAAAGCTACCCTCCTAAGGAATGTCCTCGGCCTTCTCTGATAAACTCCTAATCTGCTTTCAGACACAACTCAGATACCACCTCTGAGAGAATCCCCCTCTGTCAGCATGAAGTAAGCCATTTCTCCTCTGTGTTCTTATGGTAGTACCCAATGGAATTGTTTATATAATATTAACTTGTGAGCTGTTCTTGTTTTGACTGTAAGCTACCTATGAACAGGACTATCGCATCAAAGATAATGTACAGCATACGGCTGCAATAAATTCTAGGGAAAGTAAGCTTCCTCCAGTTCAAAGATGTCAAAATTCAGCATGAAAACATTCATTTGAACCAGAATACTTACTACATATAACTCTCCACTTAAAACCATTCATATTAATACAGAATATATAAAATGATTAACAGATCCTTGCTCTGATATTGTCTAACTGCATAGCCATGGGAAAGTTAAACTGTCTATGCCTGTTTCTCACCTATAAAATGATGGGAACAATACCTACTTCATATGCTTGTTAAATGAAATTATATATTCTGTGCAAGACCCATTATTATTGCTATTTAAAATAGCTTATTTTAGAGGCTAGAGAAATGACTCAGCAATTAAGAGTACTGACTGCTCTTTCACAGGACCCAGGTTTAGCTCTCAGCACTCATATGGCAACTAACAACCATCTGTAACTCCAATTTCAGGGGGTCTGATGCTCTCTTCTGGCCTGCATGGGCAATGCATGCATGGGTGCACTTACATACATGCAGGCAATATATTCATACACATAAAATTATTAAAATTTAAATAACTTATTTTATTAAATATCAAAATGTGTAAGTGAAATTAGCCAAGACTTAATATCAATTAATTTCACCACTTGGGAGGCAGAGAGAGGCAGATCTCTGTGAGTTCAAGGACTCAAGGACAGTCTGATCTACATAGCAAGTTCTAGGACAGTTGGGACTATAAGGAGAATCTGTTTCAAAAAAGACCAAAAAAAAAAAAAAAACCTACTACACAATTTTAAATGAGAAATTACAATGTGGCTATGAAAGATGAGAATTATTAGTTTGCCAATTCTGAGAAATACAGTACACAAATATATGCTAAACTAGCTTTCAAATTTATAGTTATTCACAACTGAAATATTAATATTTGTTGTGGAAACTCACTTTCATACTAGTTCTGCATGCTCAATAACTCAACAGTCTAAAGAAATTAATTTGAAACAAAAATTGTGTATCTTAAACTATATATATACTATAGTCTTATGCATTTATTATTAATTGAATTATTTTGCTTTTCTGACTATAATTGCCTATGATTAAGGCTGAATTATAAGTATAGGTAAGTGAAAAGACATACCTATATAAATTTCAAAGCTAGGAAATGCAGCTTACAGTCTTCCAAAGCCCTTCGTTCTTTCCTTCCTCCCTTCATCCTTCCTTTCTCTCTTCTTTATTTGGGGGGAGGTGTGCCAAGGTTTGAACTCAGGGCCTCGTGCATTCTAGGTGAACTTCACCACTAAAGTATATCTTCAGCCCAAATGTATTCTTCCTTAACAGAAAAATATATATTATACATACCTTGTAAATGGCTGGCATGGAGGGCTCATTAAAATCATATTGAAAGATAATTTGTCAAATTCTTCCAATGTAATGCCCTAAGGAACAAACATTTTGGAGCGACAATAATAAAAACATGTATAAACCAAGGAAGAGAAAAACACTAAATAATTATAACTGAATATATCAGAAAGCATAAATTTATATAACACAATGTTTTTCAAAGAAAACTTATCTAAAGTAACTTCCCAAAGCAATCCTGTCAGAAAGCAGGGCAGTGAACTGTCAAAATTGAGGTGACACACACAGGACAGAGCTGAGTCTGAGCAGTGTTTCCTCTACGTTGTCACTTACTGTCCTCTACTCATTGCCTCTGTGAGGTAACATGGATTCAAACATGGAGAATTTTACTTTGTAACTAGTAATCTTCAGCAGAGGGTCTAGGGAGCTTTTACCTGACTATCTACCAACAATGCTCTGATTTAGCACATGTGGTTTGCTGAACAGACACCATTCTAGTCTCATGTGATTCTGTTTCTTTGTAGTAAGATCAGCAAATATAAAAGCCTCATCTTTAGAGAGCTGCAATTATTTTATTGTTCTGCTACGGTGCACCAAGAACTTCACGACTATAAAGAGAATTAATAAAAATGATCCCTAATTTTCTGTTTACACAGACATATGAAAACATGTCTGAATGCACACATATCTTAGAAGATAGACAGAAGTGCGTGCCATGGATCTGCCGGCTCTCACTAAGCCAGAAATGCAAAGAGAACAGCCTACAACTGCAACCTTCCTAATAAATTAGAGCAAGTGTCTTAGTAAGCTCAAGAGTTCAGTAAAGGAGAAAATTTAATACTCTGAATTCTGGGTAGAAGAGCGAGTTACTCTGGAAACATGCCAGCTCTCTCCACTGTATTAAAAGTTAGGGAGATAGATAAGGACAGTAAGTGACATACGAATCCTGAGACAAGTATTCATATTCTTCTCATTATATTAAAAAAGATTTAAAATGTGCAGAAAAAGAAACTGGATTTTATCAAATGCTTTTGGATAGAGTTTCACTATTTTCGATTATGAAATGTTAAATAATATTAACGGAAATCTTGTATTTAACTTTAGTGTATTTCCTAAAGAAAACCCATTTTGGGCATGCTCTGAGTATTCTTTAAATGTGCTTTTTACCTTTTTGCTCACATTTTACTTATAATTACTAAGTTTATGGTGATAAGACAATGCTTTTCTTATTTTTCAGCATATAACAGGTAACTAACAAAAACTGATGGCTCAGTGAAGTCTGATGGTGTTTTACTCATGGCAATCAGACCTTTCTTCAGGACTTTACCAATTACGATTATAAAATAAGTTTCTATGACTCATGTAATCTTTGGCCATGAAATCCATGTTATCTAAGGTGAGCTTTGAAACTCCTTTCATCCTCTAGCATTTTCCTAGTATTTCTGTTCATTTTATAAGCACAATATGTTGTGCATTAAGCGACTGTTCATGAATTAATTCACCAGGATTTCACAGTATCAAGTGCGTTCCAGGCATTGTGCTAGGTCTGGAACAAATCAACGAATAAACCCAGGGAGGTTCTGTTCATGAAACATTTATACATTAGTAATTCCTGGTTTGCTACTTGTTATCTAGCTAAATTAGCTAACTTTAGTTTTATCTATAGCTTTCTGAGTAAGGCTGCCCCTCAGATAAGGATCTATATTTGATGTCTCAGCCCAACCACAGATGATGACAAAGGCTTTTCCTGCAAGCTTTTGGGGAAAAGCTGCCCTCCTCAAAGCACACTGGGCACACAGTCAGGGTTGCAGCAGTTTCTGGAGGGAGGTGCAGTCAAGGTCTCAAGTCCCCTGACAGTCATGCCCTTCAAACAGTTTCTTCCTAGCCCTAGAGCTTTCACTCATTCCAAATGAGCTCATTTCTTCATTTGAGACCGTTAACAATCAAAGGTTACTTGCCACCGTCTACTTATAGAGAGGAGGAAGCCATGAAGACAATATTAACACTCTATTTCAGGCCCCACACGTTTTCATCCTTGGCTTCCCCACTCACCCTGTCCTCACACCAGGAGTTCCCAGGCCTCTATCTTTGTCCTGATCCATGAGGATACATGGAACATGGAAAATCAGTCTTTCTTCCAGATTTAAGATTCCTTTTTTCCTAATTCCTAATTTTTACTGAATTTTTGTGCATTTCATACAATACATCTTAATCCTATTTAGATCTCTTCCCCTATCTACAACCCCAGAGCACGATCTCAAGATTTCATGCATCCTGTCATTTATGTAAGGCTTACTGAGTCAAGTTTGTATCCCCAGATGTCCCACAGTCTGAGTTCATCCACTGGAACCTGGTCAGCCTATCTGGGATCACTCCCTTAAAGACCAACTCTCCTTCACCCAGCAGTGATCAGTTATCAAGAGTTCCTAATTAAGGTTGGGGGCTTCTTACCCATTTCCCCAGTTTTATGCTGGTTTTTGTCTAGTTTGAATTTGCATGGGTCTTGTGAATGCTGTCACCATTGCTGTAAGTCCATACAAGAAAGAGCAAGGTCCCAGCCACCTGGAAAACCGTTTCCTTGTTGTTATCTACCAGCCCTAGCTCTTAGTCTCTCTGTCACCTATTCCACAATGGTCCCTGAACCCTGGGTGGCTGAGGTTTAATATAGGAGTCCTATCTAGGGACACACATTCTGCAGTCTCTTATTCTCTACATTTTGACCAGCTGTGGCTTTTGTGTTGATCACCACCTGTTGCATGAGAAAGCTTTGCTGCTGAGAATTGAGAGATGCATTAATATTCTGTCTGCTCCCTGTTCTGCTAAGTTTCCTGAGTCTTGGGTGTAGAGGTTACACTGTGTCACTTAGATTTGGGCATCTCGCAGACACTGATTCTCTGTTGACCAGTTGTGGAAGTCTACAACGGCCTCCAACTGTTACAAAAAGAAGTTTCTTTGACAAGTGGAGAGAAGTACACTTGTCCGTAATATAAGGATACATATTTAGTATATGGTAAGATGTTATGTTTGCCTAGAGTTTTCTCTGGGATCTATGATCTCTACAACCAGGTGTATCTGGTAGTGTTTACAAGTACCACACATTAATTCACTTCCATTGAGTGGGCTTTAAGTCCAAGATAAAAATACCACTACTGCCCCAATAGAGATAGTTTGCTGCACCAGTCATTGTTATGCTTATTAGGATTCACAGCAAGGAAGGATCCTTGATTGATTTTCTCCCTTAGCAACCTGCTTAGTATCCTTTGATACTATAACAGCTAGTCTTCAGAAAGAAGGCTTCCAGGTCAGTTCTGGTTCCATTGCTCTAAGTCCAGTGTCTGAAGTATGTCCTGTCTTCAGCAATAAGGTCTTATCTTCAAGTTCTGGGAGACAATCAAAGGCTGTGGCTCTAGCCTGCATTATCTGGGGAGCCTGGTAGACTACTCTGACAAATAACTGAAAGGGAGGTTTCTCTTGTCTGACATTGTGTTCCTTGTAATATACCCTTCAGGAAGACTCATGCTGGGTATCAATCTTCTATCAGATGTGTTGCAGGTGCACATTTTCTTCCCTTCTGTGGGCTTCCCCTTCACTAGCCTGAGTGTTTCCTTTGCTGTACAGAAGCTTTTTAGTTTAATGAGGTTCCACTTGTTCACCTATTCCTGAGTGACTGATGTCAAATTTAGAAAGTCCTTTCCTGCACCTATACCAGGTAGGATTCTACCTATGTTTTCTTCTAAGGGTTTCAGGTTGCACACTGAGGTCTTTGATTCATATGAAGTTGACTTTTGTCCAAGGGTCCTATTTCGTTCTTCTACATGAAGTGATCCAGTTTGGTGTCTGTTGTGATATTTCCCCTTTCATCTCTGATTTTACTAATTTGAATACTTTTCTCTCTTTCTCTCTCTCTCTGGTTAGTTGGTCTAAGGGTCATCTATCGTGTTATCTTTTCAAAAAATCAACTTTTAGAATCACTGATTCATTGTATTTTTTCTTTTTCATTGATTTCTGCTCTAATTTTTATTATTTCTTCTCATCTACTGGGTGTAAATTTGGTTTGTTTTTGCTTTCCAGATTCTTGAATTGTACCATTAAGCCATTTATTTGTACTCTTTCTAATTTTGTGTGTGTGTGTGTGTGTGTGTGTGTGTGTGTGTATCTTTTTCAGACAGGGTCTCCCTGTAGTCCTAGCTAGCCTAGAGTGTGCTATGGAGTATGGAGACAGGGTTGGTTCAGTCTCACAGAGATCTGCCTGCTTCTGCTTCCAGGGTGCTAGGATTAAAGGCCTGTGTTACCACATCCAGCTCTTTCTGATTGTTTTTAATGTGGGTGCTTAGAGCTATAAATTTCCCTCTTCAGACTGCTTTTAATGTATCCCAGAGGTTTTGATGTATTATCATTTTCATTTACTTCAAGGAATATTTCTAATTCTTCCTTGATTTCTTCTTTGACCCATTCATCATTCAGGAGTGTATTGTTTAATCTCCATGAGTTCATGTAGTTACTAGAGCTTCTTTTGCTGTTGATTTTAAGTTTCTGTGTTGTGGTCCAGTAGAATATATTGACTTATTTAATTTTTAAAAAATTTGTTGAGGTTTGTTTTGTGTCCCAGTATGTGCTCTATTTTAGATAAATTTCCAGCTGTTGAATAGAATGTGTATTCTTTGGTGCTTGGGTGGAATATTCTGTAAATGTCTATTAGCTCCATTTGATGTTTCTGTCTTTATTCTTTGTCCAGATGATCTTTCTACTGTTGAAAGTGAGACACTGAAGCCACCTACTATTACTGAGTTGTAGTTAATCTGTGTCTTGAAGTCCAGTTGTACTGTTTTTGGGAAACTGGGTACACCAGAATTTGTGCATACATGTTCATGACTGTTATGTCTTCTTGGTTGACTGTCCCCTTGATCAGAATGTAGTGACCTTCTTTAGCTCTTCTGATTAATTTCAACATAAAGTCTATTTTGTCAGCTATTAGAATAGCAACTCCTGTTTCTTTCTTAATACCATTTGCTTGGAACATCTTTTCTCATCCTTTCCCCCTAAGGTGAGACCTATCCTTGAAAGTAAGATGAGTTTCTTATAGACAATGAATAGATGGATTTTGTTTCTTAATTCATTCAATCAGCCTGTGTCTTTTGACTGGTTAGTGAGGCCATTGAGATTTAGGTATGTATTAGTTACTGTCCTTTTCTGTTTGTATTCTTTAGTCTATTCTGTGTTTCTGTACTTTATACCTTATTTTTTTTTCTTTCTATAACCTCTTCAGTATGGGCATTTCTTTCATCAGGACTCTGTAATGCTTCTAGTATTCTCTGTAGGGCTGGTTTTGTGGACATGACTTTTTTCAACCTATTTGTGTCATGGACTATCTCTCTTTCCCCTTCAGCTATGATAAATAGCTTTTCTAGATAAAGTATTCTTGGTTAGGATCTACAATCATTTAGAATTTAGAATACTTTGCTCTACACTCTTCTGGCTTTTACAGTTTGCACTGAAGTTGCTCTGATGGGTTTTCCTTTATATGTAACTTGTTTTGTTCTGTACTCAGCGTTTCTACTAATAGATATGCTGTGGGAGTTTCTGAGCTGGTCCTGTCTAATTGGTGTTCTGTGTGCTTCCTGCATCTGTGTAAGGATGACTTTTCTTAATTTACAGATGTTTTCTTCTATAATCCTGTTGAAGAGGTGGTCAAGCTCATTGACCTGAGATTCTTCTCCTTCCTCTATGCCTATGATACATAGATTTGTTTTTTTCATGATGTCCCAGATTTCTTGCATATTCCATTCCTGTGTTTTAGAAACATGTTTTCATACTCTTCACTTCAGCGGTCCAGTCCTTCAGCTTGCTGTCCAGTCTTGACACTGTCTTCCATATCGTTCATTCTGCTTGTGAGACTTCCTCCTGCCATTTCAATTTGGCTTATTGAGCTTTTCAATTCCATCTCATTTCAACTTGAGTTTTCTCTCTTTCGTGAATTTCATCTCTTTTTTGAGTTCACTTTTGAACTTCTGAATTGTTTTTGTCATTTCATTAATTTGTACATTTGTGTTTCTTGAGCTGCAGTGAGGAGTTTATTCTTATCCTTGTTGCGTTCTTTGAGTTGCTTGTGAGTCACTGAATTCTCTGATCACATTTATGACTGTTCTTTTAAATGCTGTGGCCTGGGAGCCTCTGGTGGTTCTCATTGTAGTGTACTTCTATAGGATTAGTGGGTTTTGGTGAGGACATAGTATCTTGGTTTTTCATACTATTGTGTGTTTGCATTGTGCTCTCAGCATAAAGATGTCTTTTGTTGGTTCTGTGTCTGATATGAAATTCTGGTCTGTCTTTATTTAGTTGAAGTTGGGTTCTGTTTACATTGTTGATGCAGCTTGGTTGCTTTCTAGTTTCATATTCAGTTAGTTGGTCTGTGCTTTAGGATCTTACTTTTGACTTTTTATTGGCAGGTGAGGATGGTTCCATGTTGGCTAGTCAAGAGCTCTGCAGCAGAACTGGGGGCCTGGGCCCAATTAAAGTCTATGGAGATTCAGTGGCCAGGTTCTAGCAGGCTAGTCCAGAGCACTCAGGTGGGAGGTGCATGATGGGGGCCTAGGCCCAAGGCTGGGATGAGGACAATGTGGAGAGGGTCTAACTAAGCAGGGAAAATGGAGCTGGTCTCAGGGCAGGGGGATCAAGGTGCACTGAATGGTGTCTGACTTTCTAAGCTGGTCTAGAGGTCTCAGGTAGGGTGAGCAGGAGGGGGCCTAGGCCCAAGGCTATGGTGGAGACAGTATGAAGACTGTCTAACTAGCTAAGCAGAGTAGACATGAGGTCTGGAGCAGATAGAATATAGCTGCTCTGAGTGCAGGGGATCAAGATGCAGTGGGTGGGGTCTCCAGACTTAAGATTCTTGCTAATAATCATCTTGCCTATAAATGTTAACTGAAAAAGTCAAACTCATAGAAGCAAAGAGTAAAATGAATGAATGTTTGAAAGACAGTGGTCAAAGAATACAACGTCTCAGCAAAGCAGCAGGATAAGTTTGGGAGATCCACTAAACAGCATAGTTAATGTACTATATACTTGAAATTGGTAAATGGTCTCACAAAAAATGGGAAAGAATGTGAGATGAAGGATATGCTAATTTGCTTGACTAAACCATTTTATAACATATATGTGTGGAAACATAAAAAATGACATCATAAACTACAAATATATGTAATTCACATTTACTGATTGTACTATAAAATGAAAGTCCTTTTTCCCCCATCACACACTTTTTAATGAACTGATTCTCCTTTAAGTGAGCTAGAAGTGCCCCTCTCTCCATTTTTCCTTTATCCTTGCAGTCTTCTATAATGTGCAGATACTATGCCTTACTGTTGTCTATTAAAACTAGCAAGGAAATATAATTAAAGAATGGGAATAGAAACCATCTCTTTGGCTCACAACAATTTTTTTTGATAAACAAATGTGCAATGTCCATACAATGAAATAGCATTTATCTATCAAAAATGGTGTAGTTTTGCATTTTAGTGTTCAAATGTTCCTGATAAAGTACTGGGGTCTATGACATGGCTCAGCAGGTAAAAGCCTGCCTCTGAGCCTGATGTTTGATCCTTGGATCCTACATTGTAGAAACAGGGAAGTGACATCTGCAAGTTGCCCTCTGACCTCTGCACACATGCCATAACACACAAACACACACACATATACACACAAAAATAAACCAATGAATATAAAAAAGAAGAAATTGGGAGATAAACACTTTAACATTATTTTTCAAATAACAATGCATATCAGTGTTAAAGACTTCAGAGTTCATAACAGGTGAAATATATTAACTGCAACAAGCTTGCTAAGAAGTGTTCAAAAAGTAATTGGCAAGGAATTCCTTCCTTATTGTTACCACATGCTACAAAAGCCATTACAAAGTATGAATAATAAAACCAAGTTTAATATCACCATAGAACCCAGCACTTGGAAGTTAATTAGGCATTTTCTTAACATGGCAATCTCTGCTCTCAGAGACCAAACCACTGAACTCTCTCTATATAGTTGGATATTTTTTTTTGTTAACAGCACATTCTCTGTTCTGGTACAATTTAAAACATTAATTACCCTCTCCTAAACACTGTTTAATGATATGTCTTCTAGTTAAGCTACCAGAATCCTGCATTTGAAAACTGCTTTCAATCACATTTTCACTGCTATGTATATGCTAAAATAACATTTACTCACTTCAATTGTCTTTGCCAGTAAGTGTGTGTGAGGAAAATTATGCTTGTATACTTCATTAGCCACAGTGTTCACATCAATAGCAGCCACCACGTGTGCAGGGAGACAACTTTCTGTAATGAGAAATGTAATGAACTCAGAGGTCTTCAATATCAGTCCTAAAGAAAAGTCAGAACAGTTGTCTAGCAGGATCTTAGACTGTGAGAACATAGAGAGTCAGACAGAGGAGAAGCTTTGAATCTAGACTTCCAGTTCATCTCTCTTGCAACATTCTAAATATAAGATTGAAATCTATTCATTATCTATTAGGAGTCAGCTTTCGTTTCTTAGTAAGCTCCATGCTAATGAGTGAAATACAAAGTGTTCTTACAGAGAGCACTCTAAAAGCCTTAATATTCAGAACTTTTGTTATTTTTGTTTATTTGTATCTGTTGTTGTTGTTGTTTTTAGTCTTTTTAGACAGGGTTTCCCTGTAGTCCCAGCTGGCCTAGAACTCGATATATAGACCTGACTGGACTTGATCTCACAGAGATCTTCCTGCCTCTGCTTTTGTCTCCAGGTTCTAGGATTAAAGGCGTGTATGCCTGGCATAATATTCAAAACTCTAAATAAATTACCATCTGTTCTTTATCTTCCATCATGAAGAAAAAGCATTTAATTCACAATACCACTGAAAATGTTTAAAATCTGTTTGTTATCTCTCTTAAAATTAACAACAGCTTTATAGAGACAGAATTCACATGCCACAAAAATCAGTCTCCTTAAAATTCAGGTTAAGTTTTTCTGACCTAGGAATGGTGGTGCATCCTTATAATCCCAGTACTCAAGAGGAAGAGCAAGGTGGATCTCTCTAAGACAGAGGCCAGCCTAGTCTACATAGGGAGTTCCAGGTCAGCTGCGGCTACAGGAAGACCCTGTCTCAAAAACAAAGAAAGAAAAGAAAAAAATATTTAAGTTAGTTTTTAAATTAGGTAAATTCACTGGTGTCCAAATGTAAAAGATTCACAGACCAAAACCTTAAAATTCTGACAGAGCAAGAAGGAATGGGTTAGAGAGGTACACAGGAAGGTGTGCCTGGACTGAGTGACCACTCTGCTGCAGGAGAAACACACTTCCGATGCACTTCAGATCCAGAATCTTAACATATTCTTCAGTTGCAGCAAAAATCTGAACTCTGGAACAACAGCTGTTGCTATACTTCACAATCATCACCCCCAAACAGGAATAAAATCAAGTATGCAGAGACTCTCTTCAAAATTAGGGGAAAACATGAGGAATTTTAAACATAAAAGTATCTGAAACTTGGAGCTGGAGAGATGGCTCAGCAGTTAAGAGGACTGGCTGCTCTTGCAGAGGACCGGGGTTGGATTCTCAGCACCCACAATGGCATCTAACAATCATCCATAACTCCAGTTGCAGGGAATCCAACACCCTCTTCTTACCTCCACAGGCACTGCACGACATGGGTACACTTACACACATGCAGGAATTCACTCATGCACATAAAATTTAAAAATAAATAAAATATTTTTAAAAGTATCTGAACTTTAAGAAAACTATCAATAAATGTAACATTACACAGTAGATCCAAATGGTCAACTTAACTTAGTCTAAACATTTAAAAAGGGGGAAAGGTCTAAGAAGCCAGAATTTGCAAAGCAGGTACCTGCCCACCTCACAGGACACACAAAGAGAGAAAGACTCAGGTGCTCAGAAAACAAATGCCACCCTACACTAGGCCTAGAAAATCCAGGCCCAAGAGGAAAGAGGGCCCAGATATCTGCAAGTAAATACTCTCTGTCCTGTAGGCTAAGTCACTCGGGTGTCCCCCATGTGCTCTGCAGGAAAGTCCCTGTGTCTCACATACAGGGCACTGCAGTTGGTACCACCACGAGCAGCTGCCACTGGCAGAACTTAAGCTCAGTAACACTTGCTTTAGCAAATATTTGAAGTTATATCTTTGTTAAAAAGATTTACAGAGACCGTCAAAGCTGAAGCTAGAAGACTTCTAAACCAAAGGTATACAAAAATTAATTTTCTAAATCACAAAACTTCCTAGGTCAGGGCAAGAGCTAAGCTACTACTAATCACTGCAGGCGCTCAAAATTAAACTGTGCTGTGATGGTCTACTGTTTTGTTAACTACAGTGTTACAGTTCCCATGACACAACCTGGTTGCAGTTCACCATACAATCAGCAGTCAGAACTGCAAGCAGGCAGGGGTCACCTGGAGGTGGTTACATGACTTTCATCTTTTCAGGTTGACTGGAAATCTAGAGTCATGTGTTGAATCTATACTATAATCAATAACTAATTTTATGTTCTTGTATATGTGCCTGGAGGCCATAAAACCCAGCAAAAAACAACTGTTAAATGAGGGTTTTACATGCACAGCCCAAACCTGATGAACTGAAAAGTCATTCTCAGGAAAGAATGGGTTTTTAAAGCCAGTAAACAAATTGTCCTGCTTTCATCGGGTGTAGAATTTTCCACTTGTAGTCTCAAGTTGAAAGTCAAAACAAAAACAAATCACATTTTTGCCCAGTCCTAGCTAAGGAACTACTGGCAAATGACAGTTGCTGGGAAAGTCGGTATTCTTTAAAGGTGAGACACCAGACTGGAGCGACCATGCTCCAGGGTCATGCCCCAAGCGCATATGGGGAACACAGATTAGACTTGATAGGCCTTTAAAAAACTAATACAGGACATGGAGTGTACGGGGGGTGGATCTGGGATACATGGGGGTGAGCCTCAGAATACAATCAAATACAATGTATGAAATTCTGAAAAAGTAAAAATAAAATGATGCTCAGAGACGAAAAAGATGAATGCAATGTCTTAAGATTATCTATAAATTATTAACTTTTAGACTATAACTTGTTTATGTATACTCCACTGATATATTTTCTGTGGATCTTCTGTCTTAGAATGTTGAGATTGTAATAAAATGCACTAGCTTTTCCCACTTAAAATAATTCTGGGGGTGGAGTTCAGCAGTTAAGAGCACTGGCTATTCTTGCAGAAGACCCAGTTCAGTTCTCAGCACCCACATGGAAGCTAACTCTAATTTCAGGGAATGCGACACCCTCTTATGGCCTCCGTAGACATTGCATGGCACAGGTGCACTTATATACACACAGGCAAAACACTTATTCACATAAAATAAAATAAATTAAATAAAACAATATTGGAGCATTTTATAGTTTGGATTTTTGCATTAGCGATGCTCACTTATACTAAGACATTACTACACTAAATTCAACTTCTTCCTAAAACAATTGTTTGGGGGTATGTGTATGCTTCTAAGAAAAAAATTAAACTTTAACAATGTTTTTCAATTTCTGTCAACATATTAAATTAGGCTCCAAAGACAAGTTGCCTTGATACTTCCTAGTATGCAGTTTAATTCCAAAAACCTTTGAGTGGCAAAGACAGGTTTTGAAACTGTATAGCTAAAAATATTGGGGCTGGAGAGATGGCCCAATGCTTAAGATCACTGGCTGCTTCTACAGAGAACCCAGGTTCAGTTCCCAGCAACCAGATGGCTGCTAACAACCATTCATAACTCCAGTTCCAGAGAATCTGATGGCCTCTTCTGACCTCCATGAGTATTGCATCACACAGGTGCACTTACATAGTGCAGGCAGGTAAATACATTCATACACATAAAATAAAAATAATAAATAAAATATTTAAAAATAAAAATGTCAAATTGGATATAAGGCTAAAGAATTTTGCTCATGTGAGCTCTCTCACTACGTAGCCCAACAGCAGCAATCCTCAAAGGAGAGAGAATTGGAAAAGGGACAGGGATCTTTTGGTTAGAGTGGTGAAGGGATGTGCTTTTGGTACTTTGATCTATTGTCTTGCCAGGGTTTTATTCAAATATTCAGTTAATTGTCTGGATTCCATATATATCAACAGAAAGCAGAGATTCTAAAGAGGTGAGATATTTCAGTCAAAGAAATGCAAAGTGCACTATCTTAGAAGGCTGTCAGACTGGTCTACAAAGAAATGAGGAGGGCACCAGGCTACCCTTTCAGGAGACTGACCTTTAAAAGGAAATCTACATCTGAATAGCAGCAACTTCCCTTTTCTGATCGCTGCTTCTGGACAAGCTGTAAGGGAGAATCTCTGGTTGACACTAGAAGGTACAAGTGCTCCTCTACCGGACTTTCCTAACCAAATAAATCTAAAAGTTGTTTACGCATACTTATTAAAGTGGGAAAAACACCAATATTTTAAAAATGCAAATACCAGTACACTCTGGAATAAATAGTTTTATTTATTTTTTCTTTCTCTATCATTTATTTTCTGATCTGAACCTCAGAGGTTGAGTAAACACTTGAATTACCTCACTGTAATCATACCTGAGAAGTTTACTCAGGTCATTAACACTGACCTTTAGCTGTGGAATGGTAGATCCAACACCTATTTCCTTTCATTCAGTGACAACTCTATTAGGAATAAAAATACTAAGTACAAGCTCTGATTTTGAATTTAAAATCACTGTCAGTCAAATGGGGTCACTGCGAAGACTGAAGGTAAAGCACCTGCTGCCAGGCCTGACCCAGTTCAACCCCAGGACCCCACTGCTGGAGAGAATGGGCACATTGTCCTCTGATGCCAACATACATGCTGTGGCGCAAGCCCTCACACTACTGAAAAGAATGAAATAACATCACTGTCAAATGTTTTCAAACATCTGTTATTAAAAAGAATTATTTCCTGGCTCTTCCTGAGAGTTGTTTGTATCTCAAACATCACTAAGAAATTATCTTTATACATGAAAATGAAAACTATGTCTTTTTCCAAAAATGCATTTAATTTCCTGGAAAATTCTCCTCAGAAGTTCAGCTAATAGTCAACCAAAGGAAATTTACTTTAGGCCAAGACACACCTAGGATTATTGCTACTAATGCCTTCATTAGCACAAAAAATTATCAGGAATGTGCTTGAGATCTGAACTGATTTTGCCTTGAGAAGGCATCTGAGAATTGAAACATTATTTTCAACAAAATATCAAGACAACACAGCTGGAAAAGTGACACAGAAGAGAAAGACAGCAAGTTACTATTTTAAAATAACATAGTGAAGGGGTTCACGGGGTATAAAAGTAAAGATCAGAAAATACAGTACAATTCAGAAAAAGTGGCAATGAATTTAAGGGAAATTGAGAAAGGAAATTATGGCATAATTTTTTTTTCTACTAAGTGTTTAGGAAAGTCCAATTAAAAGTGTGTTCCTGTGGGGGCTGGAGAGACGGCTCAGTCGGCTCAGTCATTAAGAGCACTGGCTGCTCTTGTAGAGGACCCAGCTTTGGTTCCCAGCACCTAGCTGGTGGTTAACAACCACCTATAAACTCCAGTTCTAGGAGATCAGATGCCCTCTTCTGTCCTCCATGGGCACTACACAACACAGGTACACATACATACATGCAGGCAAAACACTCATATACATAAAATAGAAATAAACAGAGTTGAAATTCTGTTTCTGTGGTAAGGGAGGTGGTACAGCCTTACTTCCCTCCTTCTCTCTCTCCCCCCCTCCTTCCTTCCTGTCTTCCACCCTTCACTCTGCACTCACACTTTCCTTTGAAGAACTCAAGAGGAAGGTAATTCAATGAGTCACTTGTACTAGGAGTCACAGAACACTGCACAGCACTGCCATCACCCTTAGTCTTGAGGATATAGGAAGTCTTGACTCTCCAGGTATACACTGCTCCCTAAAAACTTTGTTTCTAAATATAGGAAGCTGAAATTACAAGTTAAGCTGAAACACTATAACAGCTTAAATGAGATTCTGCAATGATGGAAATGCTCTGTATTTGTGTGGTTCAATATTGTAGCTGCTAGCTACATACAGTGGCTATATTAAGCACTTAGCATGAGACCAGTGCAATGGGAACTAAATTTCTAACTTAATCGCATTTTAATTAATTTAAATGTAAGTAGTTGCATATGGCTGGTGGCAGCTACACTGGGCAGCCTGTCTCTAACCACTGGGCTCATCATCAGCGAAAAGGCAGCACTGCACAGCAGGAAAAGCAGAAATCCCATTCAAACCCTCACTGGCCTCTCAGCCTTGGAGAACGTGCTTATGTTGCTAAGCTTCAGCTCCCTCATTAATGAAATGGATACTAAACGCAGTTCCCACCCAGAGTTACCATAAAAATAAATGGAAGTCAATAAAATCCCAGCAATAGGAGATGTTCAGAGATTATTAAAAGCCCTATTCTCCATTTAGCACTTATCTGAAATACTACAAGTTATACAGACAAAATAGTACTGACGATGGTTTTAATTTTTAGTATTATTAAAGTTCGGAAATTAGGCCAATGAGAAAATTTAAGAGCTCTAACTATTTGATGACAAATTTCAGGAGAAATATTTTTTAAAGATTTTAGAGTAGCGTAAGGAGAGAGTCTTCTCAAATAACAGTAAGGAAATGGCTTCAACCTCTACTATTAAAAATTGTAATTTCAGATGAACAGCACTGATAAAAGCAAAACTTTCTTGGCCTTGCTATCAACCCCAGAGCTGCCAAGAGAGAATGCGGAGATGTGAGACACAGTCTTCTCCTTCAGGACACGCATCACTTGTTTTGTCTAGTATGGAGGAAGACTGTCCAAACTAAAATCCTCTAAGGATACTTTCTGCCTCCAATACTCAATGAGTACTTAGGAAAGAAGCGTGGGTCTTCAGCTTCTTTCATGACCTACCATTCTTTGACCCTGACTTTGGTCTTATCCCAAATTCACTAATAAGAGAAATGCAAGAGAAAAGTTCCTTCATTGTTGCTATGTGCTTTTTCTAAGAAAATACTAGGAAGCAGAAAAAGGATTCTTATCCACCTATCACTCCGTAAGGATCTGAGTTTGAATACCCAGCTCCCACATACAAAGTCAGGATGGCTGCACCTAATCCATAAGGAACAGACCTGTGGTGTACAGGGAAAAAAATTAATTCCTGGGCATTAAATGAGTCTATGTTTACAAGTATGTCAATGAGCTTGGGTTTTGTCACATGCAAAAAGCACTTCAAACAGCCACCCAAGTGAATACACACTAATAGATCTTTGTTCCAGTGAGGAAATGCGTTTCAGTTTCAAAACAGAACAATATAAATGCAAAAGCCCTATGAGTGATCAGCTAAACACATCTGCAAACAATCAATCAATCAATCAATCAATCAACACTTCCCAAATATTTGAAACTGAGGCAAACAAGAAGCATAGCATTTGTAACCTGATTCTCTAATGATTTTTAAGGAGAACAGTATATTTTCAGTTGTAGAGTCTATCAACTTTTTCTGGTTATTAAACCTACTTGTTTCACATATGGAAATTTAACCAAAGAAAAATGTGTTTGTGTGTAAAGATACACCTGTAAGGCTATATATATGTATGGGAATGGATGTTTTTAAGAAAACAATTTACATTTATTCACATAAAGTAAGACCATATTGCTCACTGGCACAAAGCCAATTACAGAACACTTTGCTGAGTCATGATTTAAGTTCCAAAAGTCTATGTGTATGTGGTTTAATGCATTTCAACAGAGAGAAAAACAAATGTTAGCAGGCTATCTTTTCATAATGAAATTTGGAGGGGATATCATTTTTGCTTTTTTGGATAATTTAATAAAAAAAAAACAGTAAGGAAGTATTACTTCTTGGTTGCTTTGGTCTAAACTGGTTTTGGAGACAGCTTTCCACTATGTAGCCCACATTGGTATTAAACTACTGATTTTCCTCAGTATCCTGAGTGCTGGGATTACAGGCATGTCCCACCATGACTGCAGAAAATGTGTTACTTTCATAATTGGTTAAAAAAAAAGAATAAATGAGTTTTTTTATATTTGAACAAAAGCTTTCAATAAAAGCTTTGCTTTAAATCTAACAAGCTGGCTCAGCAGTTAAGAGCAGTGGCTGTTCTTAAAGAGGACCAGGGTTCAGTTCCCAGCACCTACATGACAGCTAACAACCCTTTGTAACCCCAAGTTCCAAGGGATCCGACACCCTCTTCTGGCATCCATGAGCACTGCACACATGGGTGCACTTACATATAGACAAACACTCATATACATAAAATGAAAATAGATTTTAAAAAATTAATCTGGCAAGTCATATAAGAATAACTGAGAAAACAGTTTTCAAAAGTGCACAATCCCAAAGACAAGTAGAAAAGAAAAAGAAATTGAGAAGTGCAAATTCCAGCTCCTCACAACTAATACTCAAAAAAATATCTTAAGGTGATATTCAGATTTACACAGAAAATACTTCTGGACAAAGTACTAACCTGACTCACTTATAAGCACACTGAATCACAAAGTGATTTAGAGTCAAGCTGCCATGAAGCCATAGAAGAATAGAGACATAGATTCAGAAAATGAACATCTGAGTGACAAGTGAGTGGCTTGATATTTTAACAGAAAATATTACGGTTGAATAATTTGTATTGAACAAGTTAAGGTATTATGTGGTTAAACTGAAAAGCAATGCCATGTAAGACCTTTGGCAATCACTTGGTATAAGGTTACTTCCAGCACTGACTATACAGACAATAGTCACTAGCTAGAAGTTCCTCTATTGGTCACCTGTGATTACCTTTTATACTGTAACATAAGAAATATACAGTATCTTATTTTCAGGTGTCTGGGTAGGCTTCACAGATTTCATATGTAGCACATAACTATTTCCGCCACTCTCAGGACACCTTTCACATGAATGAGTCTCAGTAACCAGAATGCTATAGATCATAAATGATATCTAAGGGGCACTGTCGATTAAAGCCATTGGTATGCTTGTGGCTACCTAGAATCATTCCCTATGCTTCGTATATCTGAAATATTTTCCCACATTATGGGGGCCTCCTTTCCAAACAGAGGTAAGAACTCAATTTCCCAGCTTCCATTGTCTGGCAGCAGGATCCTGCAACTTCATTCATATAAAACCTCAATTCAAAAGCAAAAATGTAAGAAAGGAAATGAGAAACGCCATCCTTTCGGTGAGGGAAGTGGCAGAGAACGACAGCTTTCAGGGGGAAACTGGGGTGACATACAAGGGTACCCATTTCCCAGTGCTGCTAGTGCAGGCTTCACTGGGGTGACCCCCAGAAGCATGCTTTGGGTAGTGTTCCTGTTGACCTAACCAGTTTGTTGAATGCCCTTTAGATTCAACTCTGTAACCACCAAGAGGTCTTTAACATTTTTCTCCATTTATGTGGGTTCTGTGATTTGTACTTAGGAATGTAAATGATACACACACACAAAACCAACCTGGACTAATTATGGCTTCATCAAAATGATAGTAGAATAATTATCAGTTCAATATTAAACTCAACAGCAGCCTTAGAAGAACTTGTCAAGCATGCGTGTGTGATACAAGTTACACAGAAACAAAGGATATGGACAGCTCAATGCATCTACATTGTAATTGCAACAATGCAATATCACATCGTATATACTTGTAAGGGTGAAAATCTATTATATTGTTAAAGAAATTTAGCACACTGTTTGTAATGATTAAATGCTTTTTTTTTCCTCAGTAGAATGAGAAAAAAATATTTCAAATCACAAATCTCATAAAAAATTAATATCCAGAAAATATAAACGGCTTCTATAACTCAAATAAAATAACCACAATGAAAATAACTATGTGCATGAGAAGACAGACAAATGTGGAAAGAAAACATATTTACATCAATATGACTAAGACTCAATCCAAAAGTTGCAGGGAGAGTAGGAAAGCTACTCTGAACAGTAAGGAAAGCATCTCTTAGAAGGCCATATATTAACATAAGAGTGAAAAGGAGCTAGGGACAAAAACCTGACTGGAACTCTCTGAGTGGAGACAACAGCAACAGTGAAGGCCAGAACATAGAAGGCACTCAGAAGACTGAAACGAGAGAAAAAATAGTGAGCCTACTAGACAGAACCAAGGAAAAGAGGCAGGCAGAAACCAAAATTCATAGACCTGCTAAGATGGGACCGTGATTCTAACCTCCACCACTGGAGGAACTGATCCACATTTCAGAAAGCACATTTAAAGACAAACAAACTAACTAACTAACTATCATGATTTACACTCAAGAACTTAACTGCAGTGCATTGTGTTTGAAAAAAAAATAGGAGCAATCTAAATATTCGACATGAAAGTGACTACTAGGCAGCCTTTAACAATCATGTTCATTAAAGACTTTAAGAAATGGGAAAATGTTAACATTACAGAACCTTACAAAACTAAGAATAGCTAGTACTACCATTTTATTTTAATACTAAATTTTAATGTGATAAATGAATGCACAGGTTAGCAAACTGAATAATACAAATGCAATATTCTTTGACCTAGGGTAGAATCAAAACTCAGTATCTACTTGGAAAACGCATGTGCTCAATCCATTAGTTATTGTTATGTATCTTAGCATCTTGTTACCCTTGGTGCTAAAAAGGGGAAGCAGAGAAGTTTCTGTTTTGTGGTTGCCTTAGTAATTTAAGAATACACGTCCAAAGTCTGTCAAGCCATATACCACGTGCCTAGAGTACGGTACCTGGCACAGGAGTTCACAGTTTGTTCACTCAGTACCACGAAAAGTCAATCGACTCCAAAGAAACTGAGCCTTAAAATTAAACAGGCTCACAAAAGTAACAGTATAAACAATATTTGTGAATGGTTACAATGTATGAAGCACGTTACTCTGATTCTCAGGGCCCCGTTTCTCAAAGTACTGTTCCACGTGCTTAAAAACAACAGGCCAAAGTTTCTGCAGCAAAGCACTGACACAAAGTGTGAACTCAGTTTTCTAGCATCTGCCTGTAAAGCTGCGTGACACGTGCATCTTTGCACACACTCCACCGCGTGCAACTCGTGCAACTCGTGCGCTTCCCCTACATCCTATCTAACATCCTATCTAACATCCGCACACTTGCGCGGTGAGCGGCGCAGGCTGTTACTCTGCTCCTCCCGCTCCCTTCACCGCCTGACGTCCGCAAGGCCCGGTGACAGCAGGCCTCGTGCTGGGTGAAGGCCTGTGCCGCTTCAGTTTGGCCTCACAGACCCAGGCCTCCACCCTCACGTCCGGGAGCACTCCGGCGCCGGGCAGCTCCGAGCTCAAGGCTTGGGCCTAGACCGGGAGCCACCGCCCGGAAGGGCAGGCGCAGGCGGCGCGCGGCGGTGGTTTCCAAGGCAACCGAGCGCCGCCGCCACCTGACAGGGCTCGCCGCTCCTCCCCTTCGCGCCCGGGTGAGAGACGGGCCGTCCGGAGAGAATCGGGAGAGCGTTCGGTCGGTTCTCACCTCTCAGCGCGTGGTGCATGCCACCAATGCCGCTGTAGAGCTCCAGGACCCGCAGAGGTTCCATCCCTCCCCAGCCGCGAGCGCGGCGCGAAAGCTAGGCCTACCGGTCCCAGGTCCCGCTCCGCCTTCCGGGCTCCGCGCTGCTCCCTTTGTCTCTAGTTCCGCCGCGTTTTAGTTCCCCGTACCTCCTGTTGCTCGGTTAGGACCATCGATCCTGGGGCCTGGCATGGCTCAGGAAGCGGGGAAAGGGTGGAAAACAAAAAAGACCGCCCAAATAAAAAGCGGCCACTCCAAAGCCTATTTATGTTCCTTGCTAGATGCTTTCAGTAACCCTCTGTGAGTGAGAAAGAAACCGAGCTCAGTAAAAAGGTGAGAAGTGCTTAGCCTCTAGAAGCATTTTCCAGGCAGGCTACTTTCCACTGTCCTTTGGAAGTCTAACTTGTTCAAGCATTTCTTCAAGGAAATTAGGGCACATACCACAAGGTTGGTGTTCCTGTGCTGGAATATGGAAGCAAATTCTATCAGGTTCTTCCCCGAGAAGGTGCCAGAATTACAAGCGCTAGAAGCAGAGCCCTGGAGGCACGTTAATAATACAAAGATGAATGGATTGCTGCGAACGATAATAAGATTAATTATATTTTAGCTTGGAAAATATCCCTAGATATGCTGTTAATACCACATATGGCTGTTTATGGGCCGCCAAATGCTAGGGCTCTTGCTCACTAATATACTCAAGGGGCCGAATTGTAGATGGAGATAAAACAACCACGTGCAGAAACAGAAATAGTCTATATCCTTTGTTCTTTTGGTTTTTTGTTTTGTTTTTATGCGTGAAAGTGTATTGCCTGCGTGTGCTGGAATTCAAACCGGGTCCTCTCCAAGAGCAGTCCAGTGCTCTTAACCACTGAGTCATCTCTCCAGCCCCCTCTCTTTGTTCTTAGTGCTTCAAGTTAAGTCTTCTTAGGAGGAATTTAAACGTATCACTTGTAATAAAACTAACTGATCTGTTAGTTTTGCATGCTATCTACTGTAATATTGTTAAGAAAAGTGTAGTATATATGAACTACTGAACTGATGGATCCATTTTGATGTGATCTATGAAATTAAGTTTTCCGGGAGGAGTGAGGCTGGAGAAGTGGTTCAGTGGTTAAGAACATTGACTGGTATTGCAGAGGACCCAATTTCGGTTCCCAGCACCAGTATGGCTGCTAACAACCTTCTTTAACTCCAGTTCCAGGGATCTGACGCCCTCTTCTGACCTCCACGGGCATTGCACAATATGAGTGCACTTACGTACATGCAGACAATACCCTAATACACATAAAATGGAAACAATAAATAAAAATGTTTTTAAAAAGAAGTTAAGTTTTTAATTAGCAAATGTGCATTGATCTTTACCCGTTCTGCATGTATTGGTTACTTATTTCAGATGAGCAGAGGCTGTATGGTAGGATACTACTAAACTAGGTTGTAGCCTTGGCATTGCCAGTGATGGGTTGTGCAACTCTGAGATAAGCAGGCTTCCTCATTTGTAAAATAAAGAGAAACAAAGAGAAAGAGATGAGTGGTTCCACTGTGCTGTGGCTGTAATAGTATTTGAAAAAGTGGGCTCTGATTTAGCCCATGCTCAAATTAAAACATTTACACAGAAAACTTTTTAAATGTCTTAAGCTAATATATAAACAATTCAATTTATAGAAGCTACATATACATTAACATATAATAAATGTAAACCTTCTCTAATATTGTTTATAAAATATCTATAACATAAATATCCATTCATAAAATATAGAGGAAATGCCACATGCCTTCAATCCCAGCATTCAGAGGCACAGACAGGCAAATCTCTGTGATTTGCCAGCTGGGTCTACATAGTAAGTGTTCTAGGCCAGCTGGGTCTACATAGTAAGTGTTCTAGGCCAGCTGGGTCTACATAGTAAGTGTTCTAGGCTAGCTGGGGCTACAGGGAGACCCTAGCTCAAAAAAAAAAAAAAAAAAAAAAAAGAGGAAACTATACAGACCCAGAGATTCATATATACTCCACAATCCACATATTAAATAATCTAGAATATGTTCCTGTCCAGCTATAATCAAAATAAATATGACTATAGATCTTACTCTGTAGGGAAGGCAGTAAATACAACTATGGCAGAGTTAATAAAAATAATGGTTTAATAAGAGAAAGACTACACTTCGCACAGGCAAATGACAAACTGATGCCACTGTTGTGAGCATCATCACAACATGGACTCAAACTTCTTTTTCTTTCTTAATTTTATTCTTTTCTTGATTTATCCTATAAAAACTGCTCAGTATTCTCCAAACATAACTCCTCTGCTTGTGTTAGTTTTTGTCAACTTGATCCAGACTAAAGACAGACCTGGAAAGAAGGAACCTCAATGAGGAAATTCCCCATGGACTGTGAGCATGTTTGTGGGGTATTTTCTTGATTGCCAATTGATGTAGATGGTCCCAGGCCACTGTGTGTAGTGCTATCCCTGGGCAGGTGGGCCTGGGCTATATAAGAAAAGTAGATGAGGGGCTGGAGAGACCACTCAGTGATTATTCTTGCAGAGGAGGTTTGATTTCCAGAACCCACACAGCACCTAACATCTGTTGGTAACTCCAGTTCCAGGAGAATCTGATGCCCTCTTCTGACCTCCTGAGAGCATTGCACAACATGGGAGCACTTACATCCATTCAGGCGATGCAGTCATGCACATAAAATAAAAATAGTAAAAAAAAAAAAAAAAAAAAAAAAAAAAAAAAAAAATATATATATATATATATATATATATATATATATATATATATATATATATATATTTAAGTAGCAAACCAGGAATGAGCAAGCCAGTAAACAGCGTTCCACCATGGTTGGTAACTCCAGTTCCAGGAGAATCTGATGCCCTCTTCTGACCTCCTGAGAGCATTGCACAACATGGGAGCACTTACATCCATTCAGGCGATGCAGTCATGCACATAAAATAAAAATAGTAAAAAAAAAAAAAAAAAAAAAAAAAAAAAAAAATATATATATATATATATATATATATATATATATATATATATATATATATTTAAGTAGCAAACCAGGAATGAGCAAGCCAGTAAACAGCGTTCCACCATGGTCTCTGTTTCAGTTCCTGCCTCTAGATTACTGCCTACTCTTCCCTCAATGATAGATTGTTATTGGGACGTAGAAGCCAAATAAATCCTTTTCTTCCCAAGTTGTTTGTTGGTCAGAGTGTTCTATCTCAGCAACATAAAACAAACTAGGACACTTGCTGTATTCTTTGTCTTACCTAGAAATCTTGTCTTCAACTGAACCTTCCTTGCAGATGCCCAGGCTAGATTAACCCAAATTCATTTCAATTATTCAGGCTCCCGCCCTACTTTGTTTTTCTGTTACTGTGATGAACAAATGACAAAAATAATTTGGAAAGGAAAGGGTTTATTTCATCCTACAATTCACATCAGGAGCTCAGGGAGGACCTTGAAGCAAATGCCACAGAGGATGCTGCTTGTTGTCTTGTTTCTGGCTTGTGGTCAGCTTACTTTCTTATGCAGCCCAGGTCCACCTGCCCAGGAGTGGCTTCACCCACAATAGCTGTGCTGTCCTTCAGCAATTAGGACAATCAGGAAAATCCCTTAGGTGAAGTTCCCTAGTCAGAGGATTCTACCTTTAGGCAAATTGACACATGACAGCTTCCCTTATATGCAGAAATACAGATCTCCTTGTTCTTAAAATTAAATCCATTCCATTCCCTCTGAATAAGTTTACACCTCACGGGAGCCGTGCCTTCTGTTTCTGTAATATTCCTCTATAGAGTTTATCACATGTTATAGTTATTTCAAGAATGAAAACTAGGGCCAGCAAGATGACTTAGAGAGGAAAGGTGCTTGCCACAGAGCCTGACCACCTGAGTTCAGTTAATAATAAAAAAATAATGGAAACCTTATAATCCTAATTTACAACTATCTCCCTGGAAGCATTTGTATGTTAAGCGCCCCAGAGTCCAGTCACTGGTACAGGCTGTGTGAGGTTTGGGTAGAGGTGGCTCAACTGGGAATAGCTGAGAAAGACCACAAGATTACAGATAGAAAAAAAGAAAAAAAAATTTTTGAAAATATAATCAAATATCAAAACTTGGACATTAGTGAATTTTCTCTTACAAAGGAAAATTCATTTGAAAAATGTTAACACCAAGAAAATAAGGGAACAGATTTAAAAGATAGCAAAAATAATTAAGGACTCAGTATAATGACAAGGAGTGTGTGAAAATAACAATAGCATACTCTCCGTCATTAGTTCATTGTATTCCTAGGAATCCAATAGCATTTCCAGCCTTTTTTGCTCTTGCCCACCATTAATATCTAGAAAAAAATCAATAAAATCCACCAAATACTTAACACACTTTTGGCAGTAATCTTTGAGTTTCTATGGTCCAAGCTAGAAGTTATTCCCCAGTGAAATGTGATTTGGATTCCTACATAGGTTCATCTCTCGAGAGGCAATATCCTGCTGTACCAGTTCGGCAATGGACAAGCAGCATTCTGGTTTACACAAAGAATGGTTTTTATGAACTTCATAAGGAAATGAAAAAAGCATCACTTAGAATAAATTGACAATAAATGTCCTCAGGAGAGGAAATTAAATTCAGAAGAAATTTAAATGGACAGTCTCCAAAGCTTATGAGTTCTTGTGTTAGAGACTGGTTTCTACTATATCCCTGATCCACCAGCATCAGGCCTGGACTTAAAAGCTTCTAATGAGAGGTCCACTGCAGTTCACACAGTGGTTGATTGATGAAGAGCTTGCATTATTAAAAATTCTTCTTTATGGATACCCAAACTGTAGTTACTTGTAGAGTATCCCTCTGTATTGACTGACCTGTGTTATGGATAACAATGCAATCTCAGGAGAGAAAATCTAGATAGGAATTGCAGGAATTTCCTACCTATATGATTTGAGGGAACTCATTTAACCAGTCTGAGCCTCAAAAATGTAGCAATAACAAGGCAGTCTGTTGGGAGGTCCAAAGGTCATAGATATCTCAAGAATCTAGAAGCAACTGGACCTTGTTGAAGGTGTTTATGTGTAGGCTGGCTTGGATCAGGCTAGAGCAAAGTTTGGAAAACTCAAAGCCATAGATGTGACTGAAGGGCTACAGAAACTGGAAAAACTGGAAACCGGATGATGGAAGACAGACAACAGCACATGCATTGTGAGAGACACCCCACAAGTTCCAAGAGACAAACCAGCAAGTTCCAAGTCGGCTGGGACTGTTGGGAGACTGTCTCGAAAAAACATTTTTTTTAATAATCTGTTCACAACAGAAAGGAGACTAGAACAGTGATGTAAACTAAGAACACCACAAATTGCTGAGTAAAAAGAACACAAAATCGTGTAGCAAAACATTCCAGCTCTCTCTAACATCCAGCCTCTGTTGATAGACTCTCTCTCTAACATCCAGCCGTCTTGTTGATAGACTTCCGCAGAGGAAAAGAAACAGGAAAAATGTATTCTATCTGTGATGTGATTAAAGAGAAAAAGAATGGATGGAAAATGATTTCCCAAGTCTTTAAAGAGAAGTACTTTTCTGTGGAAAGTGTATTCTGCAATGTCCAACTGTGAGTAATACTCTTCTGAGGTAACCTCAGAAGTAGAAAATGAATAAAAACGTTTTAAAAGGAGGAATCAAGAAGAAACTTAGTTTCTCTAAAAACATAGAAACCATGAGCCTTATAGCTTGCCCAGTTATAGATTTTGAAACTGATTTTGTTATTTAGCATTTCTGAAATTCCCTATAGAAACTGCTTTGTGGCAAATTTTAAAGATTATATTTCAGTTAAAGATTGTAGGATTCTCTCTCTTTCCTGAGCTCACAGAAAGTCTGAGCTAGAAGGGGTCTTGACTATTATTTTGTCCAGTGTTTTTCAAACTATTTTTAGAGAACCTTTTTTTTCAAACAAAATTTTATTTAGAATCAATGAAGAGAGATATGAAAAATAGAACAAGTGTATACAAACACACAGACACACACATACCTACACATACACATACATACATGTACACACAGACATACACACACACATACACACACCACACATTCAGCCATACACACTCACATACCACAAGCCACACACACACAGATACAGCCATGCACATTCACACACCACACACACACATACAGCCATACACAGACACACACACCACACCACACACCACACACACAAAAATACAGTCATACAGACACACACCACACACATGTACAGTCATACACAGACACACACATACAGCCATACATATTCACACAACACATACTTCACATACATTCAGCCATAGACAGACACACACCACACACACACACACATAACACACATACAGCCATACATAAGCACACATCACACACACATACAGTGATACACAGATACACATACATGCACACATGCAACTATACATACAGACACACACCACATATACAGTCATACACATAGACACACATAAATACATATGCAGCCATACACACAAATGCATACCACACATACATTCACACATTCAGGCACACATACACATACATACAGTCATACACACAGATACACATATACACATGCAGTCAGACACACAAACACATATCACAGAAATAGTCGTACATACAGACACACATACACACACCATACATATAGACAGCCATACACACAGATACACAGACACATACATACAGCCATACACATGTACATACAGACAGACACACAGACACACCACACATACAGACACACAAACAAGCACACACACGCAGACTCACACTGGTATACATGGATACACATACAGATATACACATGCACACACATATACCCATACATACACATACACACACAGAACACGCACACTGCTGTTGAAGCATGGCTAGCAGGGGCCTGAGAGCAGTGCCAGATAACCGCTTCTGCCCGTCAGTTCACCTCTTCTAACCCATGCATTCCTGTAGCTGTTTTTAAATGGCCTCATGGGGTCTGGATTGTAAGCACTGGTCTCGTTGAACCTGAGCTGTAGAGACAAAAACACAGAGATCCAAAATTTTTGAAAATTGTGTCTGATGCTAAGGCTGCATGGAGGCCAGAGAAGTCCAGCTCAAGACCCACCAGAAGCTTTTCCATAGCTGGATACTACATAAGACAGTACAAAGCATACCAAGTATACTCAACTGATCCAGATTTGCTGAGCCTCTTCCTAGTCAAGGAAAGCCAGAGATCGAAACTCAACTACATATGAGTTATGTATAGATTCTGTAATGTGCCTGGTTCTTTTCTAGGTTCTTTTACATTATTTATTTGTGTATGTGAGTGTGTGCATTTCTGAGTGTATACATTTGGGCATGCATACCATGGCACACGTGTTGCAGTCAGAGGACAATCAAATGAAGATTGTTTCTATCTTTCCATGTGGGCTTCAGGGAAAAAACTCAGGTCATCAGGCTTGATGGCAAGCAACTTTACCCACTGAGCTATATTGCCAGTCCTTTCCATTTTTTGAGCAACTTTGCCATAATGTATAATTTAAACAATTTTTTTCCTAATGAACTTACAGTGTATTTTCAAAAGCAGTATATTATAGTCTGAGGGTTAGTCTATAGGTGATAGAATAAGAGTTTGGCTAGCATGCACAAGGCCCCGAGTCCAATCGTCAGCCTGTGCACATGTGTACACAGAGGTACCCAGTGTTGCCCCAAATAACCTCTTTCCAATAAATCAATTTGTGTGTTACCTAACAAGACATCTGTCTTTGTTGTTTCCTATCACTGCTCTCATTCTTTCGGGTGGGAAAATATGACACAAGCTGAAACGAGAGGAGACAGAACATGATGGCACCAAGGGCCATTGTCAGCTTGCCCCTCTGCTCTAGTAAATTCATTTAGAACCCACTGGAAGTAAGGAATACACAAACCAGAGCCAGGAATATGCAAAAAAATGACACACAAATTCCATCAGCTGCTGCATTCTTTCTCATGGCCCATTTTAATGGCTACATTATCAAAATTGATACACTGCAACCCAAGAAAAGTCAGACACAATTGTCCATTATGCCCATGCTTGTTAGGTATTGGTTGAGATATACAACAGTATTTCTTGGCAACATTTGCATATGATCTAATAGTGATAAAAGGCAACTAAAATGTAGTAACACTTCTGTTATTATATTATTTATGTCAAAAGAGTTTCTATGTATTTTAATTTGTTAAAAGTAACCTGCTTGGCTTTCCAATCACTGACATTAGTCTAAAATAAACCTACCTTATGCCTGAAAGTGTTTTTCATATTTGATACCCAGAGACCATCAAGACTTCTTGCACAGAGTTAACTTCTTCCTGAAGATCAACTCTGACTGCCTCCTTTCCATCTAAGGTAATTACCACTAAGTTAACATATCCAAATTCCCCAAAGGGATTTGTCCTATGTTTAGTCAGCCAAAAATATTTAGAAACTAAAATAGCTTATATTTCTATAGTTGGCAAAAGAATGTTTTACTAATAAGATGATATTAAAGGTCAGACAATATTGAATTATTTGTTCCAAAAGACTGAAGAATTGTTTACAATGTTTATTAATCAGTTTTACCATCTTTAAAAAAGTTATCTAGCTTTTAGAAAGAATAAAGACGGGTATCAGGTGTAAGCCTGTAAACTCAGTGCTCTGCCAAGAGAGGCAGGACGGTCAGGAAGCCTTGGCTGTATAGCAAGATCCTAGCCAACCTAGGATATGAGACTGTCCCCCAAAGCAATAATAACAATAATAAATAGCTCTAGAGGCTGGAGAGATGGCTCAGCGGTTAAGAGCACTGGTTGCTCTTGCAGAGGACTCGGGTTCGGTTCCCAGTACCCACATGGCAGCTAACAACTGTTGTAACTCCAGTTCCAGAGGATCTGACAGACTCTTCTGACCTCAGTGGGGCATTATGCATCATGGGTGCACATACATACATGCAGGGATTACACTCGTACACATAAAATGATAATAAATAAAAGGTTTAAAAAACAAAAGCAAAAACACAGTAGTAGTTTTAGTAGTAGTAATAGACACATAAAAATTATAAAAGAATGATGGCTGGACTGTAGCTCAGTGCTACAGAGCTTGGCCAGCACATGCAAGACTGTGGGTTTGATCCACAGCACTGAAAGAAAACAAAAAGGAATAAAAAATAAAATGTCATGTGATTTTCTAATGTCACATTAATCGATATTCTCCAGGCTCACCGATTTATTTACAAATCATATAGTCACATTATTTATAAAGAAAAATTAGAAGATAGCACAAACTTAGAAAAAAAAACGTATCTCATCTAATAATAAGGGAGAAGGTGCCAGCACGTATTTTGAGGAAGAATCTGAAGGTCACAGTTAAACAGGATCCTAGGTAGGAAAGAATGTCAGGAATCTGTGTGTCCTAGCCATGGCCACTCCTTTCATCTCGGGACTAAATCCTAAGCAGGGTGGGAGAGAGAAAGGGAAGACCTCTACTTGCATGTCCTCATCCAGCTGATAGTTTTGTGCACCACAGCTGCACCTTACGAACTTGTTCTCTAGTTTTAAATATCACTTAAAGGAAAGTGGGCTGATAAATACAGCCTGGGAATATCCAGACTATGAGAAGCTCGGGCCAAGCGCAGTCTCTCTTCTGTCCATTCTTTCTCTGTTTTGCAGATAATAAAATACTTAGGCCCAATATGAATAGTTTAGAATATAAAGCAACATATACAAAAAAGAAAATTAAAACCCCAGGAGAGAACCATGGCTGATATTTTGATGTTTCTCCTTTAGTTACACTAATAATCTTTTACCCAAATTGGAATCGCACTGTGTATTTACGCACACACACACATTCCTCTTCACATTTTAGCATTATCAGTTCTGCACTTCATTAGACAAACCAAAGACATACAACTCTTAACTGTTATCTGTAGTGTTAGCCATAAAGGGTGAAACGAATAACACAAGTGTATAAAATAGAGGGACATCTCCTCCTATAAAGTTTGACTGCATCCTGTCCTCCCACAAACCATCAGTTTCACATTTACTATGTTTCCTACCTTGTTTCCGTGGTTCATAGAAAACAATAGCTGTTTTTCCCATTTTCTTAATAATGAATATTTAGGAATTTATGGCTTTTATTAGTACCAAACAGCATAAATGAACATTTTTGCCTATTAACACTCAAAACCCTCTGATACTTTCATCAAATAGTCTAAAAATTGGGTAATGATTCACTCGTGTTTCCTAAACATGTGACCATAACTGTTTCCCAAAAGGGTAGACTCAAGATCTTAGCAGTGCTGGGGAACAGTCACCCTCTGAAGCCATACGAGCATGAGCTGTCCCCTATGAGCTACAAATGATTCGTCAGGTCTGCTCATCCTGTGTTTTATTAATAGCAAGGATGATTATTCATTTATTAGCCATCAGTAATTTTTCTTATTTTTTCAATTACTTGTGATATGTGTTCTTTCTCTGCTGTTCCTTGTTGAATTATCATATTTTATTTTCTTTGTTTTCACTCTGTCATTTACACATATAAAAACAATTCTGTTTCATCATTTTTCCACTTAGTTATGCTTGTAATGTGTTATGACACAAAATATTTCATTTTATGAAGCCAAATACATGTATTTTTCCTTTGCTATCTATCCCATTGGTTTTTATGCCTGGGGAGTCCCTGGGAAAAATCAGCAAAACTCATCTTTATGTTCTCCTTGTTTCAAAATTTTTCATACACAATGTAGAGTGAAGTAATAAAATGGGCTTTTTTACAAATATATAGTTTTCCATATCAGTTTATGATATTTCTTTTTGCTAATTCCCCTTTTTCTTAATAGTATAATCTATAAGGAATCTATTCTCGTCTTCTGATGTGTTAGAAATATATATCATATATATATATCACAAATGTATATATGTACATATCCCATTGATTTACACCCCTATATTTGCCATTTTTGCTGGAAATTTATCCCAAGTCCCCCATCTTTTTCTGAAATAACGGATGACACATCTACCAGTCCAAAAAAGTTTTAAAATCAGACTTGCTTTCTTTAATAAAACACATTTGACTCTCCCTCATTTCATGAGAAAATTGAAGCATTCCACTGAAGAAGAATTAGTTTTCAAATAAACATGGATATCCTTTTAATCATAAAATCTGCTGACATGCATTCTTATTCCAAACTCCTGCATGATGTCATTATGTCAACATGCATGAACCTTCCTCACTCCATAGATCAACTAGGAAAGATCCCCAAAATAATACCTAAAACTGGCAATGTTTGATTTTTAAAATCTTCATTCTCATACTTATCTAATTTTATTTTCACAATGATTCTGTGAGTAGATATGACTAATATATTTTTTATGGAGAAATAAAAATTAAATGTTCTTAAAATTTGATTTTTAAAAAATTATACCTAATTTCATTTACCTAAGTCAGGCCAAAAGTCATATATACACATATATGTATAGATATTATAGAGAAATGAAAATAAGCAGATAATTTTTAACAGTCCATCCTCAGTGTTTATGTTAATCATTCTTGATTGTTATGGTTTTCATTTCCTGATAATCAAAGTGCTTCATGAGTCTCTCCCACACCCTGAATTCCTTGCTTCACTCCATTGAGGCGCTTCATGGACAGTGGTAATGCCTGTGATTTTCAGATAGAGAAACTGTTCTCAAAAGACGAGTGGCTGTCTAGTCAGTGGAATGCAAGGACCTTATAGGATTTTATAACCTGAGTTGAATTTTCTGTCCTAATATGGAAAGACATGCTTTCTTTTTTCACTAGAGAGATTATTCTAGAATTTCAGAACCAAGGCATGAGTATATTTTATAGTAACTCAGTCTGGATTTCTTTGTCTTCTTTGTCTGAGAAAGCAAAGATTCATGCAAGCATGAAATTAAACTTCAGGATCTCTCTCTCTCTCTCTCTCTCTCTCTCTCTCTCTCTCTCTCTCTTTCTCTGTTTCTCTCTGGCCAATTCAAACCTTAATATCTTTTTTTTTAATGTTTGAGGCAGGGTCTTGGGGCTGAGAAAATGGCTTAGTCAATAAAGTTCTTGCCTTGCAAGCATGGAGACCCGAGTTTGGACCTGCATCCCTGTAAAAAGCCAGGCATAACTGTGTTTTCCTGTAGCCCCGATGCTAGGGGCTGGGTCTGAGACAAGAAGATCCTTGGTATTTGTGGGCCAACAAGTCTATCTGAATCAATAAGTTCCAGGTTCAGTAAGAGAATCTGTCTCATAAAAATAGAAAAATCTGGTGAATCTGGGTATGTAGGGCACACCTTTAATCCTAGCACTTGGGAGGTAGAGGCAGGTGCATCTCAGTGAGATGAGGTCACTGTGTTCTACATAGGCAGACCCTGTCTGAAAAAGAAAAAATACCAACAACAAAAACAAATCAGATGGAGAGTGATAAAGACTCTTCATGTTGACCTTTGACCTCCACACATACGTGCACACATGCAAGGCCACTTGCACATGAACACATGTATGTACATACACATACAGAGACAGGATCTCATGCATCCCAGGCTGCCCTTGAATCACTATGGAGGGAAGGCTTGTTTGAACTACTGATTCTCCTGCCTCCATCTCCCAAGTGCTCAGATTATAGGCATGCACCATGACAGTCAGCTAAAATCTTCTTTTTACAATTTCTTCCTTTCTTTATAAGTAAAGATCAATCCATTTTTCCCCAGCGTCCAGCCACTGCATGATTCATACTCTGTACCCACAACCACCAGTGATTCACTAGCACTGGAGTATTCTCAGAATCAGACTGAATTCTTCTTAAAACACGGATTCTGCCCCACCCAGAATTTCTGATTCTATTTGTCTGGAGTGGGGACTGAGAGGTGGGATTTTTAACAAATTCCCAGGTGATGCTGATGCTGCCTGTCACTTAGTTCCACACTTAGAAAACCACTGCATTCGCACTCCCGCCCCAAGTCTTTTCAATGATCCCTCTAGAAAAATGCTGCAGATGGCAAAACTCAGACTTTCATCGTCCATATGGAGCTCCATGCCTTGGCCCCACACTGAACGCTTCTATCCGGGGAGAAAGGAGAAATGTTCATCATGACTCATTGCCTCTTTCAAGCTTGTCCAGCCACAAAATTAGAAACAGAAAAGAACTATTTTGAAAACTGCTAAAGAAATGCTGTTTCGTTCTCAACATTCATAGCATGGTTTCTGCAATCAGTTCAAAAGATGTAAGAGCAATTCAGGTGAGTCCTGACTACACTGAAGGTTGGCACCACAAGGTTCCCAACAAAAGTCAGAGCCCAGGCTGGACTGTTCTTGGAGGGACCCCCAGAAGCCAGCTCACGACCTTGGCTTTGGGAGTGCTCTACCTGCCAGCTGTAAGTTTTCCATGTAGGTCTCCAAATATATCATTGATATGCCATTCTCTTAAATAAAAGTTTTCTACAACTTCTCTTTTAACCCAAAAGAGGGAACCACTGACCTTTTACACTGATCACCAGAAGGCCATTACAACATATGAGCCAGAGGATGAGTGACATGCAATCCAAATGTAGTCCAAAGGAAAGAAAACAGAAACACAATAGCACACTCAGATTTTTAAATAAGTGTCTCTGTATGAGAATGAGTCACAAGTACTTCCTTAGTGATAAAAGTTGCCTGAGTAACAGAGATTGCTTTACCACAGAAGTACCCAACAGTGTGTTGGTTTCAAGCCCACCAGTCATTCCCTTTACTTAATTGCTAACTGCTCTTTTCTGGCTGCAGTTTGTGGCCTGTGTTTTAGTTAGTCACCCAGCAACTAGGACTCACACTATAGTTTATCAAGGAGAGCCGAACAGTAAACTTTTTTCCATTTCCGTGGATTTAGGAGTAAAAGTCAGTGTTGCTTCTCTACTTTATGAAGGTAGTCTCCAAGATCTCAACATGGTCACACCACTCTGCAAGACATAGAGATAAGATTATTTCATAGAGAAGACAGATGTAGAAGAGACACCCTCTAAGAACAAGGAAGGTGTGGTATTCTATTTTGTGTCCCTAGTACTCGGTAGAGAGCCGGGAACATTTCAAGGACTCAGATCATGCAAACTGGAAGGAGCTGTTGGTTCTCATCAGAATGACCTAATGTATGAAGTGATTGTGACTTTATTGAATTAGATTTTATGGACTTTCTAATATTTTATGCATATTTTCTCCTCATAGCCAGCTTGGTGTTATGATATTATGGTATCTGCTGTTGTCGCTCACACATGCCAAATACTTTGAGTGTGCTCTGTTTTTAAAGTTAACCTAGTATGGAGTGTTCCTTAGAAACAATCTGATATGAAAAAAAGCAAGATTAGCAATGACTGAGAAACTTCTAAACCTGAGTAGTAAGCTTATCTGTATTATCAGTAATGCTTTGCTTTGGCCTTGAAAACCAATGATTGCCTTTGTTACTTCTTGAGCCTCATTTCGTTTCACACAACTCTCCCATTAGTCTTAGTTTGCTCAGTACTAATATCTTGAAGGACTAACATGTTAATTGTCCTCCTCCAATCCGGATTAACAGAGTGGCTCGGCACTGGGAGTTGTTCCTTCTCGTGGAGGTGAAGTGCTTCAGAACTGTGTTCAGTTTCTTTGTCTTCCACTAGCAAATATGGGTCAGCATTTTTATTCATTTGCTTATATGCAGGAGTCCAGTGGTATCATTATCAATTCATTCTGGTGGGTTGAGTCAGAGTTAGGAAATGAGATGTGCATAGAAAATCCCTAAACATGACCACAATGCATTGATAACTCAGCAAGGGAGCTATAGTTTTCTGAATTAAAACAAGTCCTCTCGCTACATCAAAACAGGAAACAAAGAAAAGTACAAAGCGATAGTGACCGTGACTGAAGTCTTGAAATGACTCAGGACACCACTCAAAGCAGTCAAACTTTATCATGGCTTCTGAGCTACCATGTACACCGAGATTTCAGTCTGGTACCTGGAGCCAGGGGTTCTAGGTTCATGTTTCAGGTCTGTTCCTTCCTGGGTGAACGAGCTTTTGCTCAGCTTACCTATGCCTCAGTATCTTATTTGTCAAACTGGGCAGTTGAAAAAATTAAGTCAGTTATGACATGAAATGTATCTGTCATATGGTAGAGAGTAAACACCAGTAAGTGATCATTATGAGGGCTGCATAGTGTCACATTAGGGCACTCTAGTGACACAAACAATGTGAAAATGTGCTGAGAAACACTATTCAGAATTCACAAGTCAAGGAATTTGAAAGTTGATTAAAGAGTGACTTTGATGCAAAGGCAAAAATATCTCTGGGTTGTTTCTCACATAGGTGATCTTCCAAAAGTGTAGGAAAACACATGTATCCAAATGTATTTGTTTATATAGGGAAACACATATTTAATCTTCAGGGAGATCATGTTCTATGCATTTTGGTCCTTGTTCCACATATCCATGTGGATCACATTAGAAAGCATTATTTCTAGTATTTTGCTAATTATAAATATAAAGCCTAACTCAGAATTTTAGAAATCACGGCGGTGGTTATGGGAAGGGCAACCAACTGCTGATTTCACTGTGATTTTGCCATCGTTAACTCAGAATGGTCTTTTCTTCCTAACATCTTGACTTCTAATGAATATCCTTAATCTTTTGCCATGTCTATTTTATTATTGTGCCAATTAATATTTTCTTCCACTTGTCCTGTGATTTCATCTAAGACTACTTTGAGTAAGACAGCTGGAGAGGTGGCTCAACCATTAAGAGCAATCACTGATCTCATGGAGGACCTTGTGGAGGACCTTGGTCTGGTTCCTGGCTGCTAACAACCTTCTGAAACTTCAGTTTCATGGGATCTGGTGTCCTCTTCTGGTCTCTGTGGGCAATGCACACACATGATGCACTTACCTACATGCAGGCAAAACAGTCGTACACAAGAAATAAACATGAAAAACATTTAAAAATCTTTTAAAATTTACTTTGGTTAATCCTTTTGATTTTCTATATTTTATCTTTGGATTTTGTATTTCTAACCTTTACAAATTTTGTTGGTGACTTTTCCTAGAAAGCAAAATTTGAAGGGGGTGGTTCTAAATCTGATTTTCTTAAATATATTCACTAGTAAATATAATATGTAATATTCTGAAGACAGTCATATCATGGGCTAAATTAATGTAACATGCCATAATTAAAGCCTAATTGCAATTGTTCATTTCTGGAAAGCTTGATCAGTCCATTAATCATTTTTAAGAAAAGATGTAGTATGTAACTATACAAATGAGCAATATTCCCTTTCCAACTTCACAGATTATTAGTATAAAGATAAATCAGAAATTAATTTTTAAATGCTTTCAGTATGTTTTACGGTGAATAATGCTGTTCCCAGAAGTCAAAGGCTTAAAATAAAAACAACTCAGTGCCAGGTGGGAAAAATCTGTCTATGAATTGTTGACCAAAAGGTCCAGGAGCTCCCCAAAGAATTCAGGCTGTTGCCATTACTCCTAGTTGCTCACCAGAATTGGACGGTAGGATCGTATTTCTGAAGAAACTACATACTTTGGTGAAGAGCACAGAGAAATCAAGTTGGAAACTTCCTCCCCTGCTGACGAGTATCCATCATAACAACCGGCTACTGGGAGAGAAAACTAATCCACAGTCTCACCAAGCTGTCGGACATGCATGCTATAGCACTGACCCACCAGGCGAGAGATGTCCATTGGTCAATAGCGGCACTACTACTGGGGAGTCAACAATCACTTTGTGATTGACTGGGTTAGAGATCCGCTCCGTAGGACAGAACACATGCCTGCTACTGTAGACCTGGTTAAAAACCAGACGCTGGAGAGATCCTAGGTTGAAGGGGTGAACTTAATATTGTTCTATCCCTAAACAGACATGTTATCAAACTGCCTTCTAAATATTTATATTTATACCCATAGACTGACTGTAGATTCTTTCAGTCTGGGACAGAGCAGCTCCTCTTTGCAGAAGGCAACAGTTAAGACAGAGATTCTTATCCATTCAAAGTGTTGAGATGAGTGCCTGTTGAACGAGAAACCATCCCAAGCACTTATGGCTCAGGGGACATAGTAACACAGCCGGTGGAAAGAATGTAGGAGCTGAGCTGGACGTGGTGGAGCACGCCTTTAATGCCAGTACTCAGGAGGCAAAGGCAGGCGGATCTCTGTGAGACTGAGGACAGCCTGGTCTATACAGGGACCTGCAGCCAGCTAGGGTTACAGGGTCAGAACAAACAAACAAAAAATTTAAGAGTTGAGAGATGAGACAGAAAGTCATGAAATGCTATCATCCAGATATGGAATGGCTGTTGCAATCATGACCACCCAGCATGAGATTGGGCCCTTCTACATCCCACCGTGGGTAGAGGATGCCCGTGAGGCACCCCCAACTTTTCCTAAGCTACTGACTCTTAATGCTCACCAGAGGAAGGTGTGTGATTTATTTAATGTTGTAGTGACTGAGTACTCAAAGGGGTTCAGAGAGTGAGGCAGGGATTTAACAGAGGGTAATGGGGTGAATACAATCAAAATACAGTGTTTATATGTATGAAAATGTCAAAAAATTAAAAAAGAAAAATAACACAAAAATATTTTCAGCCCTGTAACAGAAAACTGTGCTACCAAACAAAGTTATGTTATGATTACTTGATCTCTTACATCAATATTTCCAAGAAAAATAATAACCTCCCACCACCTGGGGACTACATGACCTCCTCGAGGCAGCAATTTCCCAGGACGCCAGCGCACCTGGCAGATTTTCCAGCGCTGGCACGACCTATCCCTTGATCTCAAAAAAGTGACCAAAACAGCATTATAAGTCTCTGGATAAGTAATTGCTTGTTTGCCGGGAGTAGTCTGTGACTATCACATTTAGGGCCCTTTGAAATGGAGTCTCATTTTTATAACTGGGCTGGCACGGCCTTTTGCTTACTTCTTTTCTTTTCTTTTACTTCTTTTTTTCAGTAAGTGAGCAAATTCTGAAAATACAACTTCACTTCTCATTTAAAAATGTTTTTTATCATTTTTATTTGATGTGTATGCATGCTTTGTTGCATGTGTGTAAGTACACCCAGGTCATGCAGTGCCCACAGAGGTCAGAAGAGGGTGTCAAATCCCCTGGAACTGGAGTCACAAAAGGTTGTTGGTTGCCAGGTGGGTGCTGGGAACTGAACCCAGGTTCTCTGCAAGAGCAGTCAGTGCTCTTAACCCCTGAGCCACCTCTCCAGCCTATGGACTGCACTTCTCTATTAACTTTTTCTGGGATTTTGTTTCTGTTTTTACACTGTTCTCCCTCCATGTGCTGACTAACATTTTTGTCCCTCCTACATACACACTTACCACCTTCTTTCCTCAAGTATGCATTGTAAATAGACTTTTATGAAGTTATAATTTATGTATAATTCTATGGATAATTATTATCTGATTTTTTAAAAAACATCTCTAGAAGAATGTCTTTGGGTTTTTTTGTCCTCTGTTCTTTTACAGATGGTTTAGAAATACTGAAAAAATCTGGGAGTTTACACACTGAAAATAGCTAAAGAAAAACATAAGGCAATTAAAATGAATGATTCCTATAAGCAAACAAGCTAGAAATGGTGTCGGATGAAAGCCAGTTATACCTCGACTTTTGAGACTTTAATTGAAATGGAGTACGGAATACACTGCTAGGTGGATGATCTTAATGAATCATTTTTTGGCTCAGGTGAATGTCCCACCCAAGGCGTCCATGTTCTTAACTACCCTGTGTAGAAGGCGCAGGCTCATTTCATTCTGCTGGTAACTGGTCTCTAAGAAACATCTCCACTTCTGTCTCCCTTCACTGTCCTCTGAGCTACTGCCAATGACTCCCCTGTTCATTCTCCACAACATGCAGAGCAACCCCTAAACTGCAGCCACAAACGTCTTTCTTCTACTCAGAAACCACAGTGAATTCCCACAGCCTACTACAGTAATTATCAACAACCCATCCTGGCATTTGATCCTCCAACGCATGGTCCCATGTTAGCTTTCAATTCCCTTTCTCCCCAGTGACTGTTTCACAATCCTGTAGCCATGAGGTTCGTGGTGTTCTTTAAAAACCTCCAGTTCTCCGCTAGCCATGCAAGCTTTCTATGGGTTGATATGCTTAGGACGTCCATTCTCTATCATGACAAATGTGAAGAGATAATGTTCACTCCTCAAATACATTTTTATGTTAAATATATACGTTTTCTGATTTGCCTCAAATTGATATGATTTCTTCTGTAAATCCTTGAGCATTTCAGTCATATCTTTACATGGTTCTCACTCACCATGTACCATATTCTACTGTGCGTTCTGATTGTGTGTTTCTTTGAGAGAGGCGCTCACATGGCTCAGGCTGTCCTTGAAGTACTGAAGTATCTGTCTCCACTTCACAAGTGCTGGGATTATAGGCATGAGACACTACACTTGCTTGCCTTACTGCTTCTTAATTCTTCCCCAGGAGTATGAAAAGCTTCTAACATACTTGAATGTACTAGGAATCATGGGATGCGTTAGGCAACGTTAGGGAAAAACAAATAAATTCTCTTATCTGTGGCATCATGGTCTCTATTGCAGCTTTCAGTTGTTTGTTTCTTTGACTACTCTCTCCCTTGTACCAAGCATACATTCACACAGACTCATGTAATGTTCCAAGAAAGCATGGGCCACTCCTGTCCTTTCCAGTGTATGGCAACATGTCTGGCACTAGCGAAATAGTCAACACATACATTCTGAATAAATTAATAAAAATTATATGTCACAGCTTTCCCATAAAGGGTACATTCAATCCCATTAAAAGTGACGAGCATCTGGGTGTGGTGGTCACATCTTTAATCCCAGCACTCAGGAGGCAGAGGCAGATGGATCTGTATGAGAAGGAGGCCAGCCTGGTTCACATAGTAAGTTCCAGGCCAGCTGGGGCTACAGGGAGACCCTGTCTCAAAACAAACCAAATGTGACTAGCATAATGTGTGAGCTTAATAAGACCACTAAATATTAGCCTCCCTGCCTTTTCTCCCTTTTAGTCAGAGACTAAACAAATATGCATAGCCCTTCACTACTGATTCCAATGAAATCATGGGGAAGAGAAAAATCTCTCCTCTTGTGGAGCTTGTGTCCTAGTGAAGAGAAGAGAAATTCCCTTTAGATCATCTGAGAATTTTTTAAATGAAATATATAAGAAAAGGGGGTTATGGCTACAAGAGAGCTATATCAGAGGACGGGAAGTCTGAAAAAAGAGGAGACCCACTGTAATATTTCAGGAATGGAGCGTGAAAGGTCCAGCCTTTGAGTAACAGCAGCATAACAGATGGGTTGCTAGAGGTGGGACATGATACTCACTTGGTCTAAGAGACACAATAATAGGAAGTGGCAGTGGGAAAGTTTCCAGTCTTGTTCCTTAGCTGTTGGCCTCAAATGCTGAAGTTGAGGAAATGGCTGTGGTTGGTGGGTTTTACTTGTGTGAAATGAGCTAATTTTGCTTCAAAAACCACAAAAGAAACAGAACAGCTTAGGTGAAAATGTTTAACTCTTAAGTGAAAGTATGTATTTAGAGTGAAGGTGGAAACAAATTCCTATCCTTATCTATTATGAAGCATCCTTGCATCAGTTCAATAACATAAAACGTGATGCTCTATGTATGTGCTACCTAGAAACAAGATCTGTATTACTCATTCTGTTTAGTTTATATGACACAGAAAATGCCTAAATGTTACTCATGAAGTGAACTGGTTGATAGTATGCTATATCAACATGAAGCCAAACACAAAAGGCTCTATATTCATGAAATGGATGGTCAGGTTTAACCTGATTAATGCCACAACCGCGTTAAGTTAAACTAAATGTATGTACAATGCTTGCTGTCCAGTAGATACAAAAGTTGAATGGGAATGTTACATGAACTCTTTCTCTAATTGCTTGTTATTGATACATAGAAAGGCCTCTTTTTTTTGTAAAGTGATGTTATGTCCTACAACTTTGCTGGAATGGAACTGTTGATCATTTCTAGAAGTTTTCTGGTAGAATTTTGGGGAATCTCTTATGTATACTATCATGTCATCTGCAAATAGGGATAATTTGACCTCTTCTTTTCCAATTAGTATCCTTTCGTTTCCTTCTCTTGTCATATTGCTCTGACTAGAGTTTCAAACACTATACTGAAAAGGAGTGTACAGAGTGGGCAGCCTTGTCTGGTTCCTGATTTTTAAGGAGAACGCTTCCAAATTTTCTCCATTTAAATTAATGTTGGCTGTGGGTTTGTTGTGTACTTGCTTGCTCTTTTCACAATAGCTAAGAAGTAGAAATAGCCTAAATGTCCCTCAGCTGATGAATGGGTAATGAAAATGTGGTACATTTACACATGGAGTTCTATTCTCAGTGGCAAAGAAAAACAGAAACAGGGAATTTGCAGGTAAATGGGTAGAACTAGAAGCTGTTATACTAAGTGAAATAACAGACTCAGAAAAACAAGTGCAGTACCTTTTCTCTCATTTGTGGCTCTTAGCTCAAATCCTTAGATGTGAGTGTATACCCTGATTTAACCCTAGGAGCCAGGAAAGTGGAACGGAACCACGAGAGTAAAGGAGAAGAGGAGCTAAAAGAGAGAGGGTAACAGGAGACAACAGGTGCTGCAAGAGGAGATGGAGAAGACGGGAGGTACTTTAACTGGGGAGGGAGATGGGAGAGTTGTACGGTGGGGAGAGAAGAGAGAAAAATAATGCTTAGGGGGTGTGAAAAAACAAAGGGAAATGTATTAGTTCAAAATCGTACTGGAAAATGCACGTACAAGTGCCTGTGTAGAGCTGAAGGCAACGCAACAATAAACGCAGTGCCAGGCAGGAGAACCCTTCCTTCCAGTTGTTGCTGAGGGTGGTCCAAGAGACTCCCAAAGTAACACAGGATATTGCCACAATCCTTGATTGCCTCCAGAACTTGAAAGCAAAACCCTATTGTTGAATGCAGGGCAGTCTTTGGACACAGGACTTGGAGCAATCGATCTGGAACTGACCCGGAAGCCTCTTTTTGAGGACTAGCTTTCATGGTATTAGAGGATACTATGGAAGCTACTAAGGATGGAAACAAATCAACGATCCTGCCCATTTATAAGGCCTAATAAACACAACAATGGCTGGCTGAGAAAACTGTCTCTATCAGTGCAGTAGTGGCACATTTATTTGGGGGATAATCAATAGCTCTCTAATTGGACTTCTGGTCCTCTCAACTGGACAGAATCCGTGTGTGTGAGGGTAAACATAACCAAATACACATGGCTGGAGAGATCATAGATCCTGGAGAAAACCCACGTTTGTCAAATGCTTAGACCAATGTAAATGTTTACTCTATTCTAAATATGTGTCCTTATATTTACAAACAAGTGTACCTCTCACAACTCATCCAAAAAACTTATTTTTGCATCAGATGGAGACTATTACAGAGTTCCAAAAGTGGTCAAATGCAGAAAATAAATGTCTGTGAGGTGCCCAACCCTAAGTGAAACATCTACAGTGCAACCTTTATACCTACGGCTCAGGAAACACAGAGGAACAGGGGGCAGAGAGAATGTTAACGCATCTAGCAACTATCATCAGTGAAGCTTCCTCATGCAACAGCTGATGATTAATGATTACTTCAGAAAACCACAACTGACCAAAATGCAGAGAATAAAAGACTGCGAAGTGTGTGTCCCTGGGTGTGTCCTCTGCCACCCAAGGCTCAGGAACCATTGTGGAAGAGGGGTGGAAAGACTGTAAGAGCCAGGGGTTGTGGATGATCACAAGGCAACAGTTTTTTAGACTGCTAGGAAGTCACTCATATGAATTTATAGCAATGGTGACAGCATGCACAAGACTCATGTAAGTTCAAACTAGACAGAAGTTCAGCATAGCCGTGCAGAAATGCGTAAGAAGTCCCAGCCTTAGCTGAAAAGCTATTGACAACTGATGACGACTGGGAGAGGGAGAGTTGGTTTTCCTTAGAAGAATGAAGAAAGCACTGTATTACTTATTATCACCTTTATTACCATGCCTCTTAGGTTTGGCAATGTTTATAGCCTCTTGATTTGGAAAAATATTTTATTTATTATTTTATTTTACATGTATGAGTGTATTGCCTGCATGTGTGTAAGTGTACCCATGACGTGCAGTGTCCACAGAGGTCAGAATAGGGCCATTGGATACCCTGGAACTGGAGTTACAGACAGTTGTTGGCCACCATGTGGATGCTGGGAATCGAACCTGAATTCTTGACAAGAGCAGCCCATGCGCTTAACCACTGAGCTAACTCTCCAGCCTGGCCTCTTGATTTTAAATATAGTCTGATACCTAAAAATTACATATGTTTATCAGGTGCTGTATGATATTTCTACCTTTTAAAAACTCTTTAGAGAGGGGGCAGAATCCCTTACAGGCCAGGCTGGCCTCAAACACTGGTAAATTCCACAGCTTGCAAATTCCAAAATCACTGGTAGTACTTTAGATATGCTGGTGTTTATGCCTAGTTTGCAAATCATATGACCATGCACTTATTTATATACAAGCTTGCATCACACATAAGTACAGCATTTAAAAATACTGCTAAGATAGGTTTTCATAACAATCAAAAAATAAATATGAAAACAGAGAAAGCTATGTTTATAGACTGGTTACTTTCAAAGGCAAGCACGCAGGTAGCATAGACAGCAGAATGAGTTATGATACTCAGGATGCACATTCAGCCGCACTGCATGTCCTCTTTGGTGAACATCCCTCATAGGGTAAAGTGTTGAATAAGTCTCCCTGTGTGTGTGTGTGTGTGTGTGTGTGTGTGTGTGTGTGTGTGAACAGATTATTTCCCAAGTCTCAAACACTTTATATGAATGAGTACAAGTGATTTTGTACTTTTTACTTTTCTACACTCTACAAACTGTGGCAACTTCTACTTGGAAGGATCTGATGCACACTTTTTATTACAGAGACGTCAGCAAACATCAACCGTAGAAGGAGGATATCCATAGATGTCCCAGAGACTACAGAAGGGGGACAGGTGAGGGAGAAGGGTTGCCCCCACCCCCAGGTGATGAGGAGGACCAGAGCCTGTAGCAGAAGTCATGACAACCTGAGGGATTTGCTGTGGGTGCCCACGTGGCACACTGCCACACCGAACCAGCACCCTGTCCTCATTTTCCACAGTGAGTCATTCAACAAGTGTCCCCTGACGGCACCATCGCACTGCCCTGGGATCAACATTCCATGTAGTAGGAAGGGCTACCCTCCCTCTTCCCCATGGGGAAATCACTTTTCTCACCCTGAGGGTTTCAGGCAAGCTCACAATGGTGACATTTGCTGAACAGTGGTTAGAATAAAGGGCTCTCAGTGCTCAGGATAGTAACGTGAGGCAAAGACTAACCCAGGAATGCTCTCTGGGAAGGACCCACAGCCTCTCAGTGAAAGAGAATAAAGAAAGCCACAGCAGGACTGCTAGGCTCCAGAGGGTCCAGCAGTCTCAACCTTGGCAACAACACTCCCTAGAACTGAACTGGGATGAGGGAAACAAACTATTGCCTCCAAACGGCTTGTATCGAGAAGCTACCATAAATCCTTGCCGTGGCTCTGAGCTATTTTACTCAACGGCCTGGTGATCTCAGTGTTCTCTGCCTCCCTGCCTGGAAAACCCCACAAACCTTTCCCCCTTTTTCTATTCACCATGAGTCCATTTCACCGTGCTTTTGCAATTAATTCTTTCAGTACGTCATAAATCCAAGTATGCCAGTAATGACATGAGGTATGGTTTGCCTTTCCATCTCCTTTGGAGGAGTTCAGGACCACTTAATCCTTCCTAGTTATTAACATCTAAGCAATAGGCATTGAGTTGAGTGCTTTCCCTCTCAAAGGTGACCATGGTTCAATCTAAACACCTCCTGCATCATGGACCCCAAGCGTTTTCTCCCCTATGGACAGTTGTATCTCCAATGTCAGGTCAAATTGCACAAATTTTTGTAGAAAACAGGATCTGCGACGTTGTCCAGACTAGTCACTAAACTCCCGCCCTGTGCCTCACTGCCTTAAAATCAGTAGAAATATATTCCGTCTAAACATTCTATTATTTGACTTATGTAATTGCCTTTCATTTGAGTTCATTCATCAAACTGGATTTTTAAAAACAGCACCTAATTAATTCTTGATTGGCTCAGGTTATATTGCAAGGACTTCCACTAACAGAAAAAGAAGAGAGAGCTCATTAAGCTTGCTTTTGAGACTACCAATGCGGTTTCCTCTTTCACCCAGTACTTTTGGGTCCTGCTCAGCTTCAGTGGGGTGTGGTTTCATGCCCAGAAACAGCGAGGGAAGCGCGGGAGGGAACTTAGCAAGAAAAGCCTTTTCCTGTGAGTTCGCCATCGCGGGGGAGGGCGTGTTCACTGGTTCTGGGGGTCTGCAGAAGTTTCTTGCTTAAGAGAATGAGGGCGTATTCGAACAAAGCCAGGCTTTGGAGGGTTCTTAAGAACTTAGGGGCGCTCTCCTGTCTCCATCGCCTGACGGCGCATATCAGAACAGCCAGCGTGGAAGTTGGTTAATAACTTGAAACAATGCGCTTGGAGTGCTGGGAGTTTGGAGTCAATCTCAACTAACGGTTTCCCTTGAACCGCTAGGAGATCTCAGGCGCTGGGCGGCATGAGTCGTCGCCCCTGACTCAGGGACCCCACCCGGCTCTCCCGGGCTTTCCTGGGGAGGCAGCACATAGCAGCCCTCTGAAGTTGGACCGAGTCCGTTAGGTCCGGGAACAGGACCATTTTGAACAAGCCCTCTACAAGGTGCGCTGAACCTTGAGCCTGTGTCCTGGGCTGTGTGCGTCCCCATCCCGGCCCCCCGACCCCCAATCTCGGGCCTTCTTTGTTTCTCTCTCCGCCTTCTGATCTGCGGGATCCCTCGCCCCCCCTCTTCCTGCTCCCTTGCTGGAGGAGTCTCCCCACCCAGCCCTCCCTGCAGACCGCAGCCCCGGCAGCCCCGCCCCTCCCAGCAGACCTCTCTCCCACGCCCCTTGGGCAGGGGGCCAGGGACCACTCTGCTCCACTTTCTGGACCTCTCCTTTCCCCCACCGCGCGATCGCGCCTTTCTCAGCACCCGGGGGCGAGCAGAACGCAAACCACCGTCGGGAAGGTCCTAGCCCAGCCCGGGAAGTAACGGGACCGAGTCCGATGGGGCGGCCCTGCGGGAAGGCTGGAGGGAGCCCCCGCCCCAAGCCCCCGCCCACCCTCCTCGCTTCTTTCCGGGTCCCCATTGGCTGGCGCGCCCGGAGCTAGGACGGCAGCGGGAGGGGGCCCCCTTTCCCGGCCTGGTTATAAAAGCAGCTCCCTCGGCGGGGTCCGGTCCTCTGCCACTGTTGCTCCGGGGACCCCGCACCAGAGACAGCCGCGCTTCGCCGCCCACATCACCGCACTCCCGCTCGCCGCTCGGAGCCGGTCAGCGCGTCCCGCCCGCCGCAGCCATGTCCAGCAGGTCCGTGTCCTCGTCCTCCTACCGCAGGATGTTCGGCGGCCCCGGCACGTCCAGCCGGCCGAGCTCCAGCCGGAGCTACGTGACCACGTCCACCCGCACCTACAGCCTGGGCAGCGCGCTGCGCCCCAGCGCCAGCCGCGGCCTCTTCGCCTCGTCCCCGGGGGGCGCCTACGTGTCGCGCTCCTCGGCCGTGCGCCTGCGGAGCAGCGTGCCGGGCGTGCGGCTGCTGCAGGACTCGGTGGACTTCTCGCTGGCCGACGCCATCAACACCGAGTTCAAGAACACCCGCACCAACGAGAAGGTGGAGCTGCAGGAGCTCAACGACCGCTTCGCCAACTACATCGACAAGGTGCGCTTCCTGGAGCAGCAGAACAAGATCCTGCTGGCCGAGCTGGAGCAGCTCAAGGGCCAGGGCAAGTCGCGCCTGGGGGACCTCTACGAGGAGGAGATGCGCGAGCTGCGGCGGCAGGTGGACCAGCTCACCAACGACAAGGCCCGCGTCGAGGTGGAGCGCGACAACCTGGCGGAGGACATCCTGAGACTCCGGGAGAAGTAAGGCGGCGCCCCGCGAGTGTGGGTGTGCGGGGGAGGCCGAGGCCCGCGCCCGGGCCGCCGCGCCCTTGGGGATGTGGCCGGGCGGTGGCTGTGGGCCGGAGAGCGGGGTGGGGGCGGGGCGGAGCGGGGAGGGGAGCGGCCCCGCCCGAGCCCGGGTCCCGCCCCGAGCCCCGGTCCCCGCCCGAGCCCGGGTCCCCGCCCTGAGCCCGGGTCCTCTCCGGAGCCCGGGTCCCCGCCCTGAGCCCCGGTCCCCGCCGGAGCCCCGGTCCCGCCCTGAGCCCGGGTCCTCTCCGGAGCCCGGGTCCCACCCTCAGCCCCGGTCCCCGCTCGAACCCGGGCTCTGCCGCCGAGGCTTCCCTTCTGCGCCCCACGCGTTTCCTAAGATCGCTCCGTCTCGAGTTGCAGATTTCTTAAAACCACCGCGTCGTCTGTGTTTGGGGCCCTTGGATAGCATGTGAACGCTTCCCCTAAACTTTCAGAAAGTTTCCGGCCGTTTCTGGTGGGCTTCAAGCTCCCAGGAGGGAGGAGAGGATGGATGTGAGGGGCCCTAGACAAAGAGCTGCCGGGGTCCTCCGGTCCTGGGAACCCGCGCTTCGCCCGGCGGGGCTGGGCGAGGAGCGTGGTCGCCCGGGCGCTGCAGCTAACACGGGCAGAGGTTCCGCCAGCTGCAGTCGCGATGGGGTGGGGCGGCGCCGCAGCTCGGGCCTCGATGCTCCGGGACGTGGTGGTTGGGTGTGGCCGCCCCACCCCTGGCCGTTTCCCAGTTCCGCTCTGGTTAATGTGCTGCTGCTTCAGATTGCAGGAGGAGATGCTCCAGAGGGAAGAAGCCGAGAGCACCCTGCAGTCCTTCAGACAGGTTTGTAGCTAGCTTTCTTCTTTTCAGCCAGCGGCCCCACTCAGTCAGTTCTAAAAGTTACTTCACCCAGGTTTATAAGGTGCCAAACTTCAGCTCTGTGTGCCAAGCCCCCTGGTGGCGGAAGTCTACAGACTGAAAGTCTCCATTCCAGCCCATTCCTCAGGACAATTTTTTGCTGTTTTCTGATTTTTCTTCCCAGAGAATCATTTTCCCCTCCCTTTCATTTTTTTTTTTTTGAAACATTTTGACCTTCTGAGTTCGAATAGTTACAGTTTGTTTTAGATTGTGCTTCGTGAAAGCCAAGTTGGCTAACTTTCACAAGGTCACAAAAAGCAGTTAGGCCCAGAAGTTTGAAACACAAAATACAGTGCAGATCGAGAAACTTCGTTTAACTGGAACTAAGCCAAGTTTCCTTTCTTCCCTGGAAGTTCTGCTGCTGCATAAAACTTAGCTGGAGTATCACAATGCAGAACTATTTTGTGATCTAAAAAGGGTGAAAAGGAGCCATCTGTTTCCATGGATGAAGGGTATTAACGGTTTCTAAGGGCCTCACTATGGAATGTAGATACGGACGTTCCGGCAAATGTGGTGGCTCTGGGCAGAAATAATAGGAGTCTTTGTGTTTCCAGAGCAGCTTTGCAAGAGGCTACATTCTTATTGAATATGGAATGATGTAAGCACCGTTCTAATTGGACACAAGTATTTGCTAACATCCGTTATCTAATATCTGGCCCAGACTTGTGGGGTATGTGGTGTGAAAAGTTCTTAAAGCCACAGTAATTTGGAAAAGCCACTCTTTCCTGGGCTTTATACCCATAACACTATCTACACACACAAAAATAAATCCTAGACTGAAGAATACAGTTTTCTGTGAAGGATTCTCTTTTTCTTTCCAAAGTTAAATGTTAACTTAAAATTGGAATCTCAGGGCAAGAATATGTTCAGCATAGTTTTATCTTTGGGATATTTTCTGGGATTGGGTGCGAAACACTTCCAAATGAATAACCTAGGATAATAGAAGATGAAACATATTTGCATACTTAATGGAAGCACACACAACAATGTGAGGTTCGTTTTAGTCACTGAGCATTTATGATCCTTGTCCCAGTAATGTTCCCTGCCAAGAGCTGACCTCATATACAACGTTCTTTATCCATGGGTTAAATAGAATGGTTTTGTTTACTGAAATGGAATATTCCTTTGAACTTTTAAAAGAGATTAGTCAGGTGTCTTTTACATCCTGTTGAGGATTTGATGGAAAGCAGAAATTACTTTCCTGATCAGTTTTTTACTGTTTTTATTCTTCCATGAAGATGATAGAAATATCTCAGCATTCTGACTGCAAGGCTGTAAATTATGCTGCAAATACAATTGCTTACAAGAGAAGGTATATAATGCCCTCAAGAAATAAAATTTCAATTGCAAGAGTGTATATTCTGGTTTGTAATGTATGTCTGTGCTGAGTGTATGTGACATCAGTGCAGTGCCTGTTGAGGCCAGAAGAAGGCATCTGATCCCCTGCAGCTGGAGTTACAGGTGGTTGAGGACTATTTAAATTTGGGTGCTGGGAAACAAATTGAGGTCCTCGGGAAGAGTAGCAAGTGCTCTTAACTGCTGAGCCATCCCTCCAGCCCCATCCCTTTTTAAAAGATTTTATTTTTATTTTTTGAAGCTAAATTTTCATACTACATGTACTCATACAGACATGAAGTTGTGAAATCTGGTCAGCCACTACCAATCATAAAATTACAAAAAAACTCCACTCAGTTAAAAACATGAAATTGACTTTCAGATCTAAAAACTAATACTGAAACTTCACTGGCAAAAAAATGTGGACTCAGTAGTAACAGAATTCACTTTACCATGTTCGTGTACAAGTATTTATTTTAAACTATGTCCACTGCCTACAGTACAACACAGTGGCTGTCAATCCAGATTTATAGTTAATGAAGCATATCAGAATATAGCACTGAACAATTTATAAATTTATTCAAGGGTCACAAATATTGTCAACACCTTTTGTTGTAGCCAGGAGCCAAGTTCACATGGTTAACTAAATGAACAAACGAGATAAAATATAGACGGAGCCCCTCCATTCCCTCTTCTCTCTTTTCAAAATAGGATGTTGACAATGCCTCCTTGGCACGTCTTGACCTTGAACGTAAAGTGGAGTCCTTGCAAGAGGAGATTGCCTTTTTGAAGAAACTGCACGATGAGGTAAGGCTCACTTTCAGCAACTGAAGCCGTCAAGTGGCTGCATGTTGTTCCTCTCTGACTTTTGTTCATTCTTTCCTCAGGAAATACAAGAGCTTCAGGCTCAGATTCAGGAACAGCATGTCCAGATCGATGTGGATGTTTCCAAGCCCGACCTCACTGCTGCCCTGCGGGACGTCCGCCAGCAATATGAAAGTGTGGCTGCCAAGAACCTCCAGGAGGCAGAGGAATGGTACAAGTCCAAGGTATGAAAGGAGCTAGGGTGACTGGAACAGAAAAACATCTTGCTGTGAAAGCACAATTACCATCCACGATGCCATCGGCATCCTTTAGCGCTACACCACAGCTGGCTTTAACTGGTGCAGACGTTGCTAGGGCCCCCGTCACTCACAGTGCCTCCCTTCGTTTTGCAGCCCCTGCTCACTGCCTTTCACGCTACGTTAAAGGAACCCTCCACACCATGCTCTTGACCTCCACCGCTTTCAAAGGCTGCTTGGAACCAGCAGTGTCGGTCTTGCCCTTCTCGTTTTCTGCCTTCCCTAACAGAAACTTCGATGTGTTCTAGGAAACGTGGAGGCAGAACAAAGATTGCTTTCCCTAAAAGAGTCCAAAGACTTGGGAATGAGCAATCTCCATTTCTGACTTCTTCCTGACAGTTCGCTGACCTCTCAGAGGCCGCCAACCGGAACAATGATGCCTTGCGCCAGGCAAAGCAAGAGTCAAATGAGTACCGGAGACAGGTGCAGTCCCTCACCTGCGAAGTGGACGCCCTGAAAGGAACCGTGAGTACCGCCCAGCAGCGAAGGGAGAGAACGGTGAACTCAGCCCCACTCCGTTGACCAAGTTCATGATGAAACCTGAGGGAAAATCTACATTAAGAGAAGTATATAATATTATCCAAAGAAAACGAATTATGAAGACAGTCTTAAAAACAGCTTGGTAGATATCTTGAATATCTTAGCTTACATACAATATTGCTTTCAATAAGAGGAACATAGGAGTTGGGCATAGAGGTACAGTCTAATAATCCTAGCACTTGGGAGACAGAAGCAGGAGGATTATAAGTTCAAAGTCAGCCTGGGCTCCAAATCAAGATCTTACCTCAACAAAACAGAATAAAATATCGGAATTGCCTCTTGCACTCTCCACCCTAAGTTAGTGGGCACTCGCCATTAAGAGGCAGTACTGGCCAGGTGTGGTGGCCCACACCTTTAACCTCTAGGGAGGCAGAGGCAGGTGGATCTCTCTCTGCGAGTTCATGGCCAGCCTGGTCTATACAGAAAGTTGCAGTTCAGCCAGGGTTTCATAGTGAGCCTCTGTAGAGAGACAGAGACAGAGAAAGAGAGATTGCACACATGGTTTGTAAGGTTCTGGGAATAGTTGGGTGTTCTAGTTTGCCTTCAATTGCCGTGACAAAACAGTCTGACCAATATCAACTTGGGGAGAAAGGGTTTATTTGGCTTACATCTCCCAGGTCACAATTCATCACTGAGAGAGGGAACCCAAGGTAGGAACTCAGGGCAGGAACGTGGAGACAGCAGATGAAGCGCAGACCGGGAGCGCCTTTTATGGGCTTGGTCCCGAGGCCTGTGCTCAACCTGCTTTCTTATACAGTGTAGCATCACTTGATGGGCCTCCCACGTCATTCAACAATCAAGAAAATGCCCCACAGACATGGTCATAGGACAGTCCAGTGGAGGCAATTCCCCAATTGAGGCCCCCTCTACCCAAGCATGTGAAATTGACAACTAAAGCTGTCCAGCACACTGAGGTTTCAAGAAATGACATTGGAAGTTCTTCTCCCCTCCCTGCAGAATGAGTCCCTGGAACGCCAGATGCGTGAAATGGAAGAGAACTTTGCCCTTGAAGCTGCTAACTACCAGGACTCTATTGGCCGCCTGCAGGATGAGATTCAGAACATGAAAGAGGAGATGGCTCGTCACCTTCGTGAATACCAAGACCTGCTCAATGTCAAGATGGCCCTTGACATTGAGATTGCTACCTATAGGAAGCTGCTGGAAGGCGAGGAGAGCAGGTACAGACCACAGCCTTGGCAGTCGCCCACCTTCTCTCTAGGTACTCCTCCACACGTTCTGTGTCTGCCATCTCATTTCATCTTTAGAGTATTCGTTGAATGTTGTTCTTTTCACTTCTTATGCATGAAGAACATCAGGTTGAGAGTAGAAGTCAGAACTCATAAATAGCAGAGCTGAGACTTCAATCTACGGCCTTCCCAAAGCCAGTACTTTCTCCTCTGCAAATCCTATAGTTCATTCCCCTGTGAAAAAAATTGCTTGCAGTGGTTTAAATGTCCCAGTGAAACCAACCATGGGTGGATGTTTCTGAAAGAAATCTGTAACATATGAATTGCAACAGCAGATTTTCTTATTTTGACAAAAACAAGACACATGAAGATTTGCTCCTTATTGAAGTGATTTTTTCCGACTATTTTCTCCCTTTTCATAGGATTTCTCTGCCTCTTCCAAGCTTTGCTTCCCTGAACCTGAGAGGTAAGTATGTCATTTCCTTTTATGGAAAATGTCAAGAGGTTGTAATTGTCCTTATAGCAAAGCACTCACTTTTTATGTCTGAAAAACGTTATACAAGAGAAAATTCTATGAAGCATCCAATTTTTTTCATTTTTATTATACTTTATATTTTACTTTAAGTATTGTTTATTTTCATGTAGTGCTAAGGATCGAACCCAGGCCCTGACTATGCTAAACGAGTGCTTTACTGATGAGCTGCACGCCCAACCTTTTTTTGTAACATTTATTTTTATTTATCTATAGTATGTATATGAGTTGTTTTGTCTGCATGTATATAAGTGTACCACATGCATGCAATTCCTGGAGAGGTCAAGAGAAAGCATCAGATCTCCTGAAACTGCAGTCATAGATAGTTGTTAGCTACCATGTGGGTGCTGGGAACCAAACATGAGTCCTTTGCAAGAGCAGTCAGTGCTCTTTACTGCTGAGCGATCTGTCCAACACTCGTCTCTGATACTCAAATCTAAGTATTCTCTTGTATTCTATACAAGAGTCTAGTTAATGTGAACTCCAGTTTGCTTTTTGCTCATGGAATGCATAGTGAAGTATCTCATCCTAAGGTTAAGGTAGTTTTAGGTATATGGTGGTAGGATTATTGAGGAGTGGGGCTTTAAACAATTGCAAAAAAAAAATCAGTATCAACATGCTTTGGATACAATGGTTCTTTTTTAAAGTTTCCCATTGTACTCATTCGCGCTTGCTTCTTTCTTCAGAGACTAATCTGGATTCTCTCCCTCTGGTCGATACCCACTCAAAAAGAACACTTCTCATTAAGACTGTTGAAACCAGAGATGGACAGGTTGGTATCTTATAAATAAAGCTTGGGAAAAAATTATAAAAAGAATAATAAAGGAAAAGAAAAAATAGTCACTTTAGATAGACATTGATTCCTTTGTTAATTCATTAGTCTACATATCAGGTACAGGAAGTTAATCTGAGAGACTCCCATTGCGATCATGTAGAGTGGGAGAACGGGTCTTGATCCCATCAGCACACAGAGCCAGCTAATTACTTGGCTTCCAGCCGTGATGGTGATGTGTCAGTTTTCCTGCACTAAACTACTGCAATGATCAGGAGTGATTTCCTGCTGGACATACAGCCCTCTCTTGTTGACCTCCACCTGCTTGTATGGTACAAGCATGTGGCATATGATCAGTTCCTTGTTACATCTCCGTGTGAGGACAGAAATGGTTACAGTTAATCATACTTACGAAATCTTAAGCTTGCACAAAAATATCAGTGCATTTGCCATGTATTTTTAAATGGCTTAGTTGCTTTTGAACCTTGGTACTTAGGACACGCATCATAGACACAGTTTTTTGAAGGATTTCCTTTTGATGTGTCCCAACATTCCACTGGATACTCATACAGCCTGCAGAGAAAGTCCGTCTCGCCTATGTGTCTGTCCCTCTTTGCTAAGACACTTGCTGTGAATCGTCAGCATAACTAACTTGCTCAATAAATTCTATATGTTTCAGAGAATTTTTCTTTACCACTGTTTATGAAATAAGCTTTTGAGTGTAGTATTATATTTAACTTGTGTTTATATTTTTAACAGGTTATCAATGAAACTTCTCAACATCATGATGATCTTGAATAAAAATCGCACACACTCAGTGCAATAATATAGTACCAGCAAGAAGAGAAAAGAAATTCATATATTAAGGAAACAGCTTCCAAGTGCCTTTCTGCAGTTTTTCAGGAGCACAAGATAGATGTGGAATAGAATAAGCTATAGTTCTTAACAACCAACACTCTTAAAAGATTTAGAAAAAGGTTTATCGCATAATCTAGTTTACAGGGAAGTCTTGTGCTAGAATACTTTTTAAAAAGTATTTTTGAATACCATTAAAACTGCTTTTTTTCCAGCAAATATCTGATCAACTTGTTACTGCTTCAATAAATCTTTGGAAATACTCTTGATGTGCTATTTATTTTATAATATCTGAACAGTTCTCTGGTTCTAGAGGTTAACTTATCACTAAAATCTTGTTTATATTTTAAGTCATATTCAATGTATTAACATTTGCCATGCAGTTAAACTTAGTCATTTGAGATAGAGATCACTTGCTTTCAGTTGTGTATTTATTACATTAATTTAGGCTGAGTGTGTGGCTTAGTGTTAGAGGTATACTTATATGCTTAGGCCCTAGTTCAGTCTGTAATACACACACACACACACACACACACAATACATGTTATACAGGGCTGGGGAGATAGCTCGGTTAGTAAAGTGTTTGCTATACAACCATAAAGATCTTACTTTGGATCTGCAGCAGCCATGTAAAAAAACATGTATGTAGTAAAAAAAAAACTTGTAAAAAAACAAGTATGGTGGTGTGTACCTGTGGTCCTGGCACTAGGGAGGATCGCTGGGACTTGCTGGCCAGCCGGTCCAGCCAATTTATGAGTTCTGAGTTACAGTGAGAGATTCAAAAAGTAAAGAGAAATGTGATTAAAGAAAGCACCAGTTGCCTCTCTCTCTCTCTCTCTCTCTCAATAAATAAGTAAATAAATAAAATAGAATGTACATGTTACACAGTGGTGCCCAGCTCACAATGACTCACCTTCCAGTCACTGGTGTCACAATGATATGGAAGTGCTGGGCTCAGTAGAAGCTGTCCTGTGCAGTATGAGGACGGTTTTAGCGTGTGCGGAATATGAGTGTCAGAAATTCCATTATGTGAGCTAAAGCATCGTGCAACAGCTCAGATGCAGGGTGCTTCTTTCTCTAGGGAGATGCAGAGAAACTTTCAGGTGAGGAATGAAAAACATTCCCCAAGCTTAAGTTATAACACTGGACTGCTTTAAGGCTTTCATTCATGGATATACATTTCATAATAGATTCCTACCTGTATGTGTGTGAACATATAGAAATACTTTTAAAAAATTTTACAGTCCATCACTCAGGCCTGCCCACTGCAGTCAGCCCAGCTGTCATTCAAGCTGGTGTCCAGTAGTGACATTTTGAGGGACTTTCATGTTTGGAGAATGGAACTAGTCACAAAATAAAAATTGCTACCTTTGCTTCTGAGGTGAGATTATTGTGCATGAATCACATGTTAAAACAATGCTAGCTTGAAGTGCAGAAGTTTCAAAGCCTGGAGCAATAAGACAGTAGTCCTGAAAAGCAGCCTATAGGCCATGTCATGAGAGCAAGCCTCAGGGTAAAGAGAAGTTGGGAAGGTATCGTCTACAATAAACAGGGTTGTAATTGTTGATAGTGTGTGCTACAGAATGGAAGTCCTGGGGCACTTTCCTGGACTCCTTTAAGCCTCCAACTCCCATAATATTAGTACACTGTTCTTCCTCAGGAGGCATTGGTTGTAATTTTTCTTTGTCTGCATCTACCTTTCTCTGGAGTTGCTAAGGGGATTCATTCAAAGCCTTGCCCAGAGGCGGTGGCATGAGCCGTGATGTCTGTTATTTCATGGTTATGGGTACGGTAGGAGTAAAGGAAGAACCGGCCACTGGAGTCACAGTTTATGCCTCTCATACCATGACAACGTGTGTGTGTGCGTGCGTGTGTGTGCGTGCGTGCGTGTGCGTGTGATCCTGAGTGTTACTGCTCAGATGACATTCACCTTCTTTTGGAGATGGGATTTCTTACTCCCTGGAATTTACCAGGTCGGTTAGGCTGGCTGGCCAGCAAGGCCTAGGGATCCACCTGTTTCTGCTTCCCTAAAACTGGAATTAAAAGTGAACCACCACTTCAAGTTTGTTATGTGAGAATCAAACTCAGATATTCAGGCATATAAGACAAGCTGCAACCCCAGCCCTCAGTGCAATGATTAATAGTGCTCCTTTTCTGACTCTCAGAACTGCCAGTTCGGACAACAGATTATACATGGTCATTGTATCTTTACAGTAATCTAAAAGAAAATGGATCTGTAAAATGCCTGGCTCTCTCATACACCATGTTACAACAGACATGTCCAGTGGTAATGGGCATGACTGGTAGAAAACAGTGTTTAGGCCCCTAAGGACTTCTCAATGTCTAGGCATGGCGGCCCATGCCTGAAATTCCAGTACTGGGGAAGCACACGCAGAAAGACTGCTGCAAGTTCAAGACCAGCCTGAGAAAAAGTCAAAGACAGTGAGCCTGATGTGTGCCCCAAAGCTGTACAGGCCCACTTCTATGCTGCAAATGAGAAATATAATGACACATTACTGCAAATGCTAATACTGGCCATTTTCTGTCAGCAGACTTGGAAGGAGTGAATTGTGTCCACAAGTCTGGAAAATGCGAGCCTTCTTGCATCTCTCGGCACAGCCACCTGGGCACCGCTCTCCTTGCCCCTCTTCCCTCCTCCCTCTGTGTCCCACCGGCCTTCCAGGGACTCTCCAGCCACATATTCACTCCTTTCACTTATGTTACCCTTTAGTATTGAGAATAAACCTTTAAAGAGCAAGTCACATATCTTTTAGGCGGTGAGAGGAACTAGACAGCCAGGAGCTCTGCTAGCTCACATTGAGACTCGCAGCACCCAGCCTTCAAAATCCCTACAGCTCTGTGGAAAATCACATCCCGGGAATGGGGGGTGGGGGCAGGGAGGGAGAACTGGCTTCCCTTATCTGTGACTGTCAGAAATTAGACCTTAATAGAAAGGCTCCCAGGAGCTCATCTCATAGGAATTCAAATCTCATTAAGTCTTCTTTTATTTTTATCTTTAATTATACTGTTAGTATTTTCCTTATCTTCTACTTTGAAAAAACTAATAAAAAGAGACTATGGTCTCAGCACCTAGGGTGAAAGCAGAGATTAATGTTTGGTTCTTTTATGTATAACATTAATCTGGGATTAAAGGAGATATTAAAAAATCAGGGGGTGTGGAGAAGGAGCAATGACATAAAGCATAAGTCTAAACAGCTTACCGTGGGGATTGCAGAATCAGGGGGAATACTGCAAATATGAAGTTTCCTAAAAGCAGAGAGAGCTGGAAGAGACTGCTGGCCAAGCAAATGAGTTGATCTTAAATGTCTGACAATGACCTACCTTCCCACAGCCAGCATTAACAAAGGTACCTAGGAGCCCAAATCTCTTGTCTGTATCTGTGGAGTGACAGGGAGAAAGGGTGGAGCAACAAGGAGACACCAGCTTCTAACTGCAGTCTGAATGTTTGCACCCTTCCAAAAGACATGCGGTGAAACTTACTTCCCAATGTGAACAATATTCAGAGGCAGAGTCTTTAGGAGCTGGCTTAGTAATAAGGGCAGAATTTGTACACTTATAAAAGAGGGCATTAGGAGTTTATTTGCCACTTCCTCCAACAGGACACACCAAGAAGTCACCACAATGAACTAGGAAGCAGGCTCTCATCGATAGGCAGGGAATTGCTGGCCCCATGAGCATGAATTTCCAGCAATGGGTTTCTGTTCTTTCTAGGCTACCCAGTATAAGGGATATGTATATTATAGCAACCCAAACAGACTATAACAAACCTGCTTCCTTAATGAGCCTTCATGGGCTTCATGAAACAAGCAAGAAATCAAACACTAGGTTCCTAAGCAGGCTGTCTTTCTAACCCATCAGTCTTCAGCTAATTAAAGGGTCTATATTGCACTGTTCAGTTACTATAACAAAATACCACAGATAGCATTGTTTAAATAACAGAAATTATTTAAACCAAGTTCTGGAAATCAGGAATATACAGGAATCTTGAATGATGTTATTACTTTTGAAAAACAATAGCAAGAACAGGTGGTCTGACAGCTGAGTTCTATCAAACCATTAAATATGCAAACTCGATATCATTGTAAACAATTTCTTGATCATAAAAATTATCACTATATGAATGTTGTGAGTCATTTGTGTTGCTATAACCAAATACCCGAGACTAGGTAATCCACAAAAAACAGAACTCTCCAGAGGTTGGAAATTCAAGAGCAATGTTATACAAGGCTGAGTGTTCGCTGAGAACTTAGTCTCTGCTTCCAAGATGGTGCCTTGTCATAGTATCCTCTAGAAGAGACACACACATATCTTCAGATGGTGGAGGGGATAGAAGAGGTGAGAAGGGATAAACTCTTTCTGTGAGGTCATTCATTTAGAAGGACAGGATTCTGAGGCAACTGTGACTCTGTATGAAAAGGGAATATTGCAAATGGAGTCCTCATAACTCAGTGTTACTTCGTAAAAATCAGACTTCCAAACATTTGTGTAGTGAATTCGGTTTCAACATGAATTGTAAAGGGGGAAAACAATAACATAACTTTAAACCTAAAATCAGATAAGGGCATAATGGGAGACACACCCTGTAGGCCAAGTCCACTCATAGACACAGAAGCAAATATTCTAATGAAATATCAGCCATCCAAACTGTGCTGAAGGCAAAGGTGGGGTTAGATGGACAAGCGATCTCTTATGAAGGATGAATGGCAGGGAGTAGGCGAGTCTTGAGAATGTAACATAGGTATGACACCAGAGAAAGGAGGGAAAGATGAGACAAGAGAAGCCTCCTCCCCAGAGCAGAGAAAGCCTCAGTCAGCCAGCAAGGGACCCTCGGCTCACTCACACAGTAGAGCAGTCTTGCGGCCGTGGCCGTGACGACTATCTTTACTGTACTCATTCACTGGCTGGGAACAGCTGAGGGGATGCATGTTCGGGCCCACATGTGACAGCAGGTGCAGTGGTCAGTTAATTATGCTCCTGAAGCAGATGTTAGTGACATATTTATCCTGCCACAATATAAATAGGAAGTATATTTTAAGTGTTTGTATGTAGTTTCAATATGTTAAAATAATAAATATGTTGGGTATATCTCAGAAATGCAAGATTATTTTAATACTAATTATATTTATATTAAAATAAGTTACTGTTTAACAGGTTAAAGGGAAAATGAAAACCACATGATCAGATTGATAAACAGAAAAATTCTACCTAATTAAACAGTTAGTCATTAAAGATCTTTCTTGACTTGATAAGAGCAATGTCTGGCATAGGGGTACTTCCTAATAATCTCAGAATTTGGGAAGCTAATCAAAGAGATTGTGAATTTGAGGACAGCCTAGACTAACTGGTCCTATGAGATCAGAAGAAACAAGAATATCCACTATTTTCACTCCAAACCAATTACTACACCACAAAAATGAAAAAGAATTAAGCCATAAGAAGAAATGAAAATATCATGAATTATAAACGACATTATTGTTTATTTAGAAAATACAAAACAATGTACAATCTATATATTAAATAAAGCAGGCCAAGAACAGATATGTCATTCAAGATAGATAAGGTTAGATAGGATGAGATGAAATGAGGTAGGCATACCAAGATATAAGAAACTCCACTCTGCCAAATGGCACGACACTCGATTGGCACAGACATAACAGCAAAAGTACACAGACTACCCCAAAGCAAACTATATATATGAAACTTCTTTATGATGGAGTTGAACTTTATCATGACAAGTATTAACGAAAAAATTTTATGCAAGGCTCTTAAATGGGGAATGCCATTGCATACGATGTACATTCATTGCTTTTTCTGATGGCTTTCTGTAACATGGGCCCAATATTCTCTTTCTGATGATTTTCAACCTTAACTTGAAGCAATGCGTGGGAAAGAGATGGCAGTGGAGTGGTTTTAATGACTCTTCATAAATTTCCCCAAGTTTGGCAATACGCACATTTCACATCTAACAGTTCACTTTTGGCAACTTTGATTTTACATAGTCTGAAATTAGGGAAGTCTTAACTTAAAATTCTTTCCCTTCCCATTCATTGGCTTTTCTCTTGCCATGTTTTCTTTCCATGTTTCAATTTCAATTAAATCTGGGCATAGAACCTGCAGTTACGTAAGTGAATGTACATAGGGTCACTTAGATAATTGAACATTCTCTTCACCACCTCCAGATAAATTTTCTTTCCTTGTGATTCATCGATCACAAGTTGGCTTACTGTGAGAGAAAGGAACGGATCTGGTAAAACTGTCCCTGGGTGGTCTATAGGACAAATCGCCTGGGAAACAATGCAATCTACTCCAGGCAGAATTCATTTCAAAATGTCTCTCTCAGTGGGGTTTGACAGAAACAGGCAATTTTTGTTCCACTTGCCATGAGATTCAGCAAGTCATCCTGTCTGTTCTTGGTAGTCACCTTTCAAGCCCAGGAGTTACATCGGAGTTCTTGTGCTTCAAACTGACAGATCATAGAGGAGGCAGGGTGTCATCCGTGCAATTGCAGTGTGTTTAGTTAAGAATTGGTATAGTCAAATAAGCACGAAGCGTAATAGGAGGGATGGATGGAGGTGTTTGAGTGATTCTGTGTGCTCACTACATCAAACAATAAAGAAAAAAACGAAGGGGAAAATAAAACGAATTCAGCACCATCAAACCTGTACCTGGCCTGCAGGACATGGGATAATAATACTTCTCAGCTTGACTGCAAGCACTTTTGACAATACCATATTGATAGAATTTTATTTTCTCTGTTACTGTTAACAGCAAAAATGAAAATGTCTGTGATGGAAACAAAAGTCTTAGGAAGACCTCTTTATTAAGAAGGCTCCAGGTGACTTGTTCATAAGCAACTCCACATACACAGAACTTCATTAATGAAACTTCATTTTAATACCTTTTGGCAAATGAGGCAAAGCGGAGACTACTGGAAAACCACAGATTCATATATCAAACATTGGCTTTTTAACAGTGTTCGAAAAATATTTTGTAATCATATTCCTGCCAAGGATGGACCATCTTTTAAGGCCAAAGCTTTATCATATCGAATCAACATGAGGTCGCTGTTTAGAAGACACAGGACACTTGGGGTCCCTCCTTGTACCTACAAGTGCAGAGGGCCCCCAAAGCTATCCCATGGCCCAGGGGTGGGCACGTTTTCTTAAATTTATACACTTTAGATACACTTTAGGAAATGAATGTCTACGTTGTTGTGTCCACGGGTGGCCTCAAGCCTGCCATCTTAGTCACTCCATTTGTGTGCCCAGTATTACGTGGTTCCAAGGTGGTCCATCGTGGTGGCTGGCTAATGTCACATGGCTGAGTCATTTTGTTCACTCGGTGTTTCACTATCTCTGACTGGAAACTTTCTAGAAAGCATGATACAATAAATCTGTTTGCAAATGTTCGTTTCCTGTATGTCCACACATATGCCTCTGACGTACTCTGCTTGTAATAGTCTCGTCCACACTTTCCAGGCCCCTGAGCAGCCAGTCATGTTACTGGTCTCAGTCAGGAATTTCCATGTAGCCTGATCTCAGGCAACCTCTTCATCGACGCCATGTGTAGCAGTGTGTCCTGCTCAGCAGAACTCTTCTCCATCTCTACTCTCTCTCAGGGTCATCTATGAATATGGCAGCAATGCAGTCAACAGGCAGTTTCAGCTTACATATATCAACTGAGTCAACCCACCTGCAAAGCGAGCATGTGCTGCTCCTTTCTCTGCTGCCTGCATGGCACATCTAACCAGATGGCCCAGGTGTCAGCAGGAGAAGGTCATGCATGCTGACAAGGAGGCCTGCACAGCTTGCTCATGCAGCTCTCCAGTATTCTTTGGTCCTGCTGAGGCTCCATTTCGGATGTCCCACTTTTGATCTTTACTAGAGTCCAGTAATGAGTTATTCCTCAATGTCACGATTCTCCTTCAGAGCTTCCTTTGCAATCAAGAGTTCTAAGCAGTGTTTCTCCTGTTTGAGCTTTCCACACCGCCTCTTTTCTCAAGACAGAGCCTCTCCGATAACATCAAATCCACTGATTTGTACGGCCAGTGCAGCAAGGTTGCTTGTTCTGTGGGCTGAACTTGTTGCAGAGGGCTTTACTCTGAGCTCTGAAGAAGACTGCCTTCTAAAATATTGCCTGCTGTATGGACCAGAGACGTATGCCTGCGTGGAATGTATTCTTCCATAACTGAAAGAGGTCTAACTGGTCGTGCTGTGTTTTGGTGAAAGGATGCTGAAAATAAAAAGCAATTATTTTTCACTTTAAGAGTAGCATCCAGGGAGCTGGAGAGAGGGCTCAGTGGTTAAGCATACACGATGCTCTTGCAGAGGACCCAGATTCAGTGCCCAGTATTCAAATGGCAGTTAACAATGCCTGTAACTCCAGTTCCATGGGATCTGATGCCTTCTGGTCTCTGTGGGCATTGCACACATGTGGTACACTTACATACATGCAGGTAAAACACTCATAGACATAAAATAATTTTTAAAAAGAGCATCTAGACATGCCTCAACCTCTGAGTTTCCAACATTTTACTGAAATGGAAAGTCGCCAACTTTTCACAGGATCTGACAGCTTTCCAGTGCTGTAACAAGATACCCTAGAGAAATAAAAGAAGAAAGATTTGTTTTGGCACATGATTTCAGAAGCTTCAGTCTAATTCTCATGGGCCTATGGTGAGGCAGAACATCTTGATGGAAGGGTAAGAAATCCTAGTTAGGAATGTTGTTCATGTCATGCCAGTCAGCAAGCAGAGATTCAGAGTAAGGAATCAAAATATCTTCCCAGGACGTGGCTTCCAGTGACCTGCTTCTTCCAACAAGGCTCCAACTCCTAATGGCCCATTCAGCTATGAACAGATCAGTTGCTGGTTAGCATCCTCATGACCCATCACCTCTCAAGTCCGCATACATGCACATAGCTGCATTACAGATCAAACTTTCATAGATGAGTCTTTGAGAGACAATTCATATCTAAGCTAGAATGGTTATTTTGGTGGTCCTTTGGTTTCTTACCAAGGCCGTTAGTGTCCTAGCCACTGCTTCTCTGGCCTTCTCAGAGTGTGGTGGCCTTGACACCCAGCATGGTTTGAAATGGTGTTATACAATATTTCTAGATCTCTTTGGATTGTGTCATGATAAGGTTGAGGTCATAGAATGTTAAAGAGAAACTGCAAAAGATGTTCCTGTCAATTTCATGAAATGAAAATCATTTATAATATGGACTGAGTAAAAATGTTTGGTACAGTATTTACAAAATGTTTAGCTGAAGCATTATTAGTCTGCATTGCCAGTGATGTCATGTCTGGCCCAGTCACTGAACCTGAGGCTGTGGCTAAGCTGAGTATGCAATAGTTTGTGCTTATTTTCCTAGATTTATCCAATCTCTACAATGCTTACTTGCGATTTAAATAGATATGACAAAGTCTACCACTCCTAATTGTTTTTTTGGTTCTTTTCATGTTAACCTTTATCATTGCCATTTTTCCTAGGATATGATGTTGTTTGCGATTTTTCTATCTTGACTGAAAAGAAGAAGAGTAACATTCAGAGACGTCCACTAGGACTTCCTTGGAATGGTAGCTCTTACCTCGTAAGCCAACGTCCTAATGTGGAGAAGCTCTGATTATCGAGTATATCCATTTCAACATGCACCTAGGGATAGTAGAAGACACTCCACGGATCCACTGTTGACCTAAACTTTATCCAGAACTGTTTCCCACAATTTGCCAACTAACAGAAGGGATATGGCACTGCTTTGGACTTCTGGACACCACTGTCATGTGAGATGTCCAAAAGTCTTCAATAGGCACCCTGCCCCTTCCTCTAGTATACAGTTATTTAAGGGAATGGTTTTATTACCTAGTTGCTTTGGAGGAAGGACTTAGGGCTCATCACAAAATTTTTTGTTGCTACATTGCAAAGGTTTTTTCTTTTCTCTCTTAGGGTCCCAGATGGGTTTTGAATCTGGAAACTCAAGTGTGAAAATTGAACAAGTTATTAACACTGCATGATTGCCAGCAGCCGCCTTCTCCTCGCTCTCTGCTTCTAGTCACAGGAGTTAAGAAGCACCCTCGATAGCTGACTCTGTTTTTCCTGTAAGGAAGTCTTCATGGCTCCCTATGAATGAGTCAAGCCCTTTGGATGGTCCCTCTGGCCTTGGAGTCATTATGATCATGGCGGCCCCCTGGTTCTAATAATTAAGAAATATCACCTGACTAATAACCAAAGTCGGGTCCATGCTTGCCTTACCTGTCATCAGCCTGCTCTGCAGATACCATCTTACCAGCTTGTTTCTCATTATTCCTGCTCCAACTTTGGTTATTCAGGTCTTCTAAGGAGAAGTCAAAAGAGGATTCGTTGCAGTAAAGATCAGTCAGGCCTGGATGAAAGCAAAACTAAGGGGGCACCACCCCTCACTACTGAATTATTTGCTACTGAAAGACTCATGGAAAGAGGCAATCATTTCCTTGAGTATTGCACCCGCTGATCAGCCCCATCAGGCTCCATTGCACAGCTCTAATTCAGTGGTCATGCAGATGCCATGGTTATGCCAAATGGATCACACACACATGCACACACACACACACACACACACACACACACACAAATACCCACATTCATGATTCTAGGAAGGGGATTGGCTGGGATGCAGGGGTGCCATTGGTAGGGATGTGGGGGAGTCCAAAGAAAGTGTGGGAAGAGAATAATCAGAATACATGATATATATGTATGAAATTTTCAAAAAACAACCTTAATCAATAAAGGAAAGAAAAACAGTATTAGGTGAAGCATGAGTGACAGATGAGGGCGTGAGAAGTAGGTGTAGGTCCTAAAATGGTGGTACAACTCCCTACAGTCGAAAATGGAGGTCCGGGGCTAAGCCTGGGCAAGTCCATCTGCTTATCAGGAGACCAACCAGTCAGGAGCTGAACTGCCCAGCCTGCTGGAAAGTGGAAAGTGACCCAGGCCCTCGCTGCCTTTAGAGGCTGCCTGACTGTGCAGGCTGCCGTTGCGCCTTGACCCCGGGACCCGGAGGTCCAGCAGCTTTTGTGCACCAACAACTGCTGTTCCCATGGAGTCTCTGTCCGCGGCCTTCCCTGCGAGCCCTCCATTCCCTTGGTGCTGAGAACCTGGGAGGGACTCCAAGACCTGGTCCGTCCTCCTGAACTCAGCTGCTGGGCAGACACTCCCGCTGGGGTGTGGACCCGCCCTGCAGGCGGCAGTCACCACATCAGGCCTGAGATTCTTGACTCCTTCCCTGCCCGCTCCTCTCTGACAGAGTTTGGGTTAGTTCTAACTTCTTATATGGTATTTATATTTTTTAAAATGACTTTAAATTTTTAGATTGTTTTACATATTTACTGACTTTTAAAGGGAACTATTTTTGGTTCCGATATTGTTTGCATGACATTTACTTATTTTTAAGGAAACTATTTTAGATTTTGACATCATTTTCACAGTATATTTGCTGATTTCTAAGTGATTATTTCAGATACTTACATCGTTTTGCATAAAATATTTGTTGGATAAAAAGTAATAGCCTACTTGAATAGGAGCTTAAGATGCAGCCTCCACTGGTATTAATTCCTGTCTGTTCTTCACTGTGATTCCAAGCCTGTTTTTCTCTGAAATATAGTATTTACGCTTACTGTTGTTCCTGCCCAATCATGCCCTGGTAACCTCTGCTTTTTCGCTTTCTAGTTACAATGTCATGGACAGACTAAAGGGAGAGAACATTCTGATATTCTCTTTCCAGGTTCTTTTGGGTACCATTGCTTTCTATGTTCCTTCAAGAAAGATTCTAAATGTTACTACTTCGACTGTTCTGGATTTTAGAGTCACATTTTATTCTTATCGGCATTTTCATCAAGGTGTCAAAGTTGTGTTTGTCATAACATTGTGTCTGACCACAGTATGGAACTGTTGTGAATGTGTACACTTATGTTTAATACTAAGGTAACAATTATTTTAAAATTTTTACTTGATATCAAATTGAAATGTAAGTTAGTTCTCATGTAAGCTAAAATTGTTAAACTATGGTTCATATTGCTTAAGGATATAATTTAATTTGGGAAGATGATTACTTCTGCTCCAGTGTGCAATTTATCTCTGTGTTTTGATATGCTTTATAAAAAATAAACATCTTACCACTACGGCCTCTTTAGAACCAACAAACAGATTTGTCAAGGTCCATATCTTTGCTTCTAAACATTTAAAAGAAATTGGCCATTTAAAACCTGCCTCAAGGCTTATAAGGACATCTCAAAGTTTATAATAGTATATTTGAGATAACTGTACACACACGCATATATATATATATCTGAATATTAATTGCTTAGTAAATTCTCACAACAAATGGTAAATTTGTTTGGAAATATTATATATCAGGTATTAATAAATAAAAATAAAAGAGATTAAAAGGTTGGTAAAAGCATATGAAATAAATATATTGTAAAAAAGAAAAACTTATGTATAAAGATTAATATGACAAAATATTTCCAGAATACAGGGTAATTATCATTATATATCTCAGATAATTAAGACATTTAAGCAAGTCTATTAAAGGTCTAAACAGGTTCATAGATATACAGGATTGTTGTCATAATAATTATTGTTGGAGCCAAAAATGTACCCTGTGAGATTAAATCTCTTCCATCAGGGTTTATTTAAGAATGTTGGGTTCTTATACAAGATTTATCTACATATTACACAGTAATCAAAGGTACCAGATTGGTATAACTAGCCTTCTTGGAAGTTTAATAACTATACTTTGAGGCCTATATTAATCTGATCAGAGAGACTTAAAGAGACAATTTTTTTTTGTTGTTAAATCTCTTGTCCTCCAAGGTCAACCAAGTTCCAGGGGACTATGAGGTATCTCTTGAAATGTCCTGTAACTGTGATGAGTCATCTGTCCTCCTGTCCATAGAGGTCATGGAGATTCCATTAGTAGGACTCAAACCAGTGTCCGGTCTGCAAAGAGGAGGATCAGCACAGGAAAACGTTTCCTCAATGCTTCCAAACAAAGCCATGGTCTAGCAGGATATTCTGACTTATCCTCACATAGATTGAACTGGCAAAAGAAAGGCTTGAGCAGCCAGAGGCTCCTCCCAAGCCCACATGACCCCTGAGGAACAGATCCTCAACCAACCTTAAGAGTAAAAATAAATTGGTTTATTTGGGGCAGGTATATAATCTTAAATACCCTACAGGACAGTATATCCAAAGATTAAAATGACTGGTATATTTTTTAAGAGTTCAAAAGATTTCACTTTCCAGACACTAGGCTTAAGTTCATATAATATTATTTAGACAACTTCTCAGTAATGATTTTGTTCATAAAAAGGAAGTGCTACTTGGATGTAAGACCTCAAATCTTGGTCTAATCAACTCTGCAGTGCCTACCCTTAGCCCAAAGGAAAACTCCACTATTGTTCTATCTAAAAATTAAATGATGGCTAAATTTCTTCTCTCTCCCTGTCTAGAGGCCATTTGGGAGAGAATTCAGACTGTGATTCTGGCCACTTAAACAATGATCAAAGTGACTGAAAAGTAAATCCTGAGTCCAGCTATGGCAGGCAAAAGAAAAATGAGGAGAAACCCAATCGATGATGCTTTTGAAAGTCCTCATCAAGAAACTCTGATTTGAGCCTTTAAATTCAGCCTGTTCTGACTTCTTCTGGTTCCTGACTAGGATTTGTGCCTGACTGTCCCTGGCCTTACTCCTCCTTCCCCTCGGCCCACTGATAGCCACCCTCCTCACAATGATGATTCCTGGCCTTCCAAATCTTTTCAGGACAAAATCAATGAGATGACCGGACAGTCAGTGAACCAGATACTCTTAACCGAATTCCCTAGGTCTCTTACCACTGCCTGCCTGTCTGACCCCCGAGTTCCAGGCTTTTGAGATCACCCCTCTTTGCTGATGTCCCTGTCCATCAGGAAGTAGCTAAAGAAAGACCCCTTTGCTCCTTATCATCAACAAAAACTAGACTGTTAGGTTCCTGGCAGTCTCCTAACATGGTAGCGCAGCCCCCAATATTCTAAAATTTTGGGCCCAGACTTAGCCCAGGAAAGTTCCTCTGCTTATCAGTAGACCAACCAATCCCCAGCTAAACTGTCCAACCTATGTCATGGAAAGTTACCCAACCCCCTAACTTCCTCTAAAGACTGCCTGACTTCTCTCTCTGATCCTGGGAGGAGTGAGTCCAGCAGTTTTTGTCCCCCAATAAGCTGCTGTCCTCATGGAGTTGTCTTGGCCGGTGGTCTTCCCTGCAAGTCCTCCATTCAGTAGGCAGGGGAAACGTCAGATCACAGTGAAGTCTAATGTCTGTATAAGGAGGGAGACGAGGACATCTCTGCTTACAGTGCAGAACAGTTCCTTCTGCATCACTTGACAAAACTACTGACATGACAACTGAAGGGAAAGAGCTGTTTCTGCTCACAGTTTCAGAGGTCAGTTCATCACAGTGGGGAAGGCATGGTGAAACAGAACAGCTTACATCCTGGCAGACATAAGGCAGAGAGCAAGAGCAGGAGAGAGAGAGGGCGGGGGTGGAGAATGAATACAGCAAGGGTTGTGGGCTAGATGTAGCTCCAAAAGCATATCTTCAGTGATCTGCTTCCTTGGCTAGGCCCCTCTACCTTTCACCACCTCCCAGTAGTGTTGATTTACTATGAATCCATCAAGAGATCAATCTATTGATTAAGTCAGAGCCCTCATAATCTCATCATTAATCAGCTCTGGAAATGCCTTTACGGACACTCCAGACATGTGCTTTACTAATTTCCTAGGTGCTTCTCAATCCAATCAAGTTGGCATTCAAGATACACCACCACAGTGCTGATTTAAAAAGCGTCTTGGACAGACCAACGGGAACTCTTGGAGCTAAAATTGTCCATAGAAGGAGACTTGCATGAAGAGGATGGGTCTGTTCTCAAACACTTAGTATGCTCAATCACTGATGGGAACAGCTGAGTGTAACACTGGCCCTGAACAAATGCAGAGGGACATCACACACTGTTGTTAGAGTAGCATTAAAGGCTTATTAAGGGGAAAATCCTAGTCAGGAGAACAGAATCTCTAGCCTGGGTGGAGAATTAACATTCAATTTGGGTGAGTCATCAACTGGTCATCAAACCACCCCTCAAGAAGGAAGGACCACTCCTAGGAAGACAGGCTCATAAGCCACGCAAAAGAAACGGGTGAAATAATTATTTCTTTATTGAGGTATTTCTTTATTGATATTCATTTCCAGAATCCCTACTTCCAGTACAGTACTAACAGGCTCCAGGAGGTCCCGTGGCTCTGCTCACTTCTCAGAAAGGCGTAATGTTTCCTTTTTCATTTTTCTATCTCATTCTATCTCACTGGTCATAACCTAAGTATGCCTTTACCAACACTCTGAGCTTCCTTAACTCCTCTCCAAAGTTCCCCTTCCCACCGTGTGGTCGTTTATGCACCATGTAGATGACGTCAATACAGGCTTAACTCAAGCAGCATCCCTGTAGCCCCAGCTGGCCTTGAACTCACAGAGATTCTCCTGCCTCTGCCTCCCGAGTGCTGGGATTAAAGGCATGTGCCACGGGTGGCTGCAATGTGGCTTAAAAAAAAAAAATCCTTTTCTCCCTAATTTTCCTCATCTGGGTAGCTACTGAGATTTGCACCTTGCCCACTCCAAGGATTTTCCTTTAACTTCTAATAAAATCATCCTTGAGCTTGCATTATAAAATTCTTTACTAATGAGCCTAAGAACCCCAAGAGGAGACCCCAATTCCCCTGGCATCAGTGTGACAACTTGACAGTCAATCGGCTGTATTCTAGGGTGTGGGTTCTCTTAAAAGGAGTTCTTGTTAGAAATAAAATCTGAGGTCCAAGGACCCCACTCATATCCCATAAAGTACATGTGGACAGAACAAAATAACTCAGCCAGGCAGCTTTTACTTTGGCAAATGGGTGTATTGTGTGGTGATTCAGACCAAGCAAACACACTTGAACCAGAAGTTTGATAGGTTTTCATCCCTAATTGAGAGTGCTATGTCTTTTCCCATTGGCTGGAGCCTGACCTTGGTTTTTCCTGATTCGTTAGTTTGAAAGAATTGGCACAAAGGAAGGAGAGGGTTGGCCAAAGAGGCAGAAGGGCTCAAGGTCATCGGGTCCAGATAGAAGCAGGGTCTTTTCATAAACAAAAGTCTTACAGTGTGTGTGCTAGGGAATCAAAGATTAGAATTCATTGTTATAAAACAAAAGTTTACAGAGTTTGAAATAAAAGACTAATATTTAGTGTTTCTGTACATTCTGAACTTCCATAATTACCTGTTTGGTCATTAGATCATTAGATATAGATATTATAGATATAGGTAATATCATTAGATATTAAAGAAGACTATTTCCTTAAATGAAGAATTATATGCAAAGATTCCTCCACCCTCCAATGAGGAAGACATGGCATTTGAGACAGGGCAACGCCCCTGTTCCGTTTTCTCATCTTTCAGATCATGCCGCGCTCTGTCTTCCTCTGAGAAGAGGACCCTTCATCTTCCCACCTGTCTTTTGATGGCCTCGAAAGTTTGGAATGATCATTTTCTTTACTACTACATCTTCTGCTGATGTTCATCACTTTTCTTTTAATAAATTTCATTTTTCTCTAAAATGCCTTTTCTATAACACACTCATAATGGTCGATTATTACACATTTATGTGTCCAATTACTTGAAAGTTTTCTGTGGCCCCAATTAGAATGTAAAGTGCATGAGTTCAGAAGACTCCTTGGTCTGGGTCACTGGCATATCTTGAACATTCAGCAAACACTGCCTGATGTCCAGTGTGTGCTAAATAGATATAATTGAATAAGTAACTCGAATCTCAGGCAGGCCAACATCCCCATACATACATATCCTAAAGTGAACCCTTGAAGTGGGAAGTGGAGATCGGGAAAAGCTGTTCACTAGTTATACTTGTATACCACACAATCATCCAATGAGTCATCACTATAATTCCCATTTTATAGATGAGAAAGTTGAGGCTTATAGATGTTAAGAATATTGACAAAGTCGCCAGGCATGACAGTGCATGCTTTTAATCCCATCACTCAAGAGCCAGAGGCAGGTCGATCTCTGTGAGTTCCAGGCCAGCCTGGTCTACACAGAAAGTTCCAGGTTAGCTGGGGTTACAGGGATGCTGCTTGAGTTAAGTCTGTATTGGTAACCCTGTCTCAGAAAGGCCAAAAAAATTGACAAAGTTATTCATTATTAAATTAGGAAGCTGGTGTTTAAATTCACTACCAGATTGTGTGCTCTCAACCAACATGGAACACTAACAAGAAAAGACAACAGAAGAAACAAAGCAACAAAACCCCTACCTTGTAAACAGCGAGATTCAGAAGAGCAGACTATTCCGTTTCCAAATGCCTTGAACATAATGATTCTTGATACTAATCTGTGTAATTGCTAAATTATAAAACAGGCACCGAAAATAATCCTAAAGCACTACTCAGTCTTCCAGCCAACCACTGATTACATATTCTTCTGCACAGTGAAGTGAGAATGTTTGCTAATCAGACCTGGGAAGGACTGAACATTCTTCACAGAATATTAGGAATCTAGAGAACCATTAAGTCATTACCAGTGCCAAAACTGAGTGCTATGGTGTATTTTTCTGGTATTTTAACCTGTCTAGCATCTAATGACTCAGAAAGTGTTTCTCTTATTTAATCCCTCTCAGGATATTTTTTTTTTCCTTTACTGAGAAGCTTTTAATAGCTTCCCTTGTCAGAGAAGTGAGGCTTTTCAGATACCTGTCAAATGATTTTATGTAGTTAATCTAATGCAAAGATTAAGAAAAACAAAAGTAGCAGGTTCATTCTAGAAAGCAAAAAAGAAAAAGCACTCAGCTGGGAAGAATTTAACTGTTATTAGCACAACCAGTGCTGGCGGGGCATAAAAAAGCCTCACAAGTCAAAACCAGCATCTTAAATCAAATCCATGTCAGCTTAAATCCTAGTCTTTGGATAAACTGATCAATTATTCTGCCTTTTCACACATTTAATAAAGCTCTGAAACAGGACGCAGAACATAAGTGCATGTAAAATATTATTTGAGAAATAAATACATCTGTCTTAAGAATTTTCCTGTCACAGTGAGACATGGCATTCAGACCCGCCCCTCTAATTCCAAACCAGCTGACTGAAACAGAGTATACACTCCGGTTAGACAAATCAGGGTTTATTGGGGTTATTTACAAAGGGTTGGTCATACGGGGGGCAGCAATTTCATACGGGGGGCAGCCTTTTGATCAGAAGTGCTGTAGCCCTCTGTTGTGACCCCCCCAAGATGGTGACCCGACGCTAACACGCCTCTCCTCCCAGCATTCACTGCTTTTCCTCCATGCCCTCCCCCTCAACTCACTGGTTGGTTGGAAAGTGATTGGGTCTATACTGTTTCCATCAAACAAATCCTTAGTCGCGTCTTGCCGCTGCTTGTACCCAGCTCAAGGCGCCATCATTGCGTCCGTCAATGGGTGTGTCTATCGAGCCAGAATGAAATCCCAGCTAAATTTACTCTGCAACATCCTTTGAAGGAAGCTACAGTCTTACCTCAGGTAACTGTTGCAGTCCTCAAAGCCAGCTGTCTGTGCTAGTGATTACTGACTCTCTTCAAAGGTTCCTTCCTGTCAAATTGGCATTCAGCATGGTGGGTCTGTTATATTCCTACAAGGTGGGGTCTACTTATTTTACCAACCAGAGGGTCTGACAAAAGCTGACTTTATCATTCTCAAATGTCTCTTGCCAGTTGATCTTCACAAAAATACTTTCATAGGTGAAAATCATCTTTCCAATATTAAAAAAAAAAGAGTGGGGCAGAGAGTGTGGGGGAGGGGAGGGAGAGAGGCTAGGAGGGAGAAGAAGGATGCATTCGGGGCTCGGAGGAGGGGAAGACAAAGATGGGACTGAGAATTGCTCTTTGGGTCTGGGGATATAGCTCAATGGTAGAATGCACCAGATCCGTCCTTAGTCATCATCCCCCACCGCCCCCTATCCATAAAAAGGATTGCTTTGGAATAATTAACACCTTTGAAGATATTGGTCTCAGAGGATTGTTCCAACAATGTGAAAATGTTGAAGAAAGTCCACCACCCATTCCTTTAGATATAATTGATCTTATGACAAAGAATGGCATGACCACTGTGTTGTTCAAAGAAATACTGACATCTACTGGCTGGTCCAGGAATCAAAAGATCTTTCCAAAGGTCATTAGGGTTAAAATCTAAAGGCTATAACTTAGCCTTCCTGAGGACTGAAGTGAAAAAACCTCATTAATGCTGTTTCTGAAGTTCTATATTATTCATTACAGTCCTTTAATTCACTATGCAGATGAATAACTATTGACTAAGTTGTTGAAACATTATAAAGAGAAGTCCAGGGAAGAGAAATAGAACAAAAATCTCATTTTTCCCATGAACCAGAACACACTTTGTCAAAAGCAACAAGAAGCAACATTTCTCAGTCAGAATAGAGATACGCACCCTATGAACTGAGACTCCTGGGAAAAAGCCACATCCATGTGGAAGACTTTGTAAGTCGCTCGATTGAGTAGAACTTCATGATTGCAAGGAACTGGGATGTTGAAAATCTGGAGCCCAAATTATCCTGGGCTATTTTTCCGTTTTCTAAATCATCATTGCCACCTCTGTGTCTGGCCTAATATCCTTGTGATTATCTGGCAAATAGCTTTGGAATCTATTGATTTAGCAACCTATTTAGAAATCTATTGATTTCACCAACCCCAATGCTAAAAGAGGCATCAGTTAGCATCTAAAATTTCTAACAGTGTTCTCCACTTTGCGGGAACCTACCCTACCTGAAGTCCAAACCAGTGTATTTGGGTAATGTCTTCATTTATGAATTCTCATTTTTTTGTACTTACTATAAAATGTTCATATGACCAGTTCTATTTGGGAACATGTCATTCAGAACAGCCTAGGCCATGGTCACTGCTACTTGGCAGAATCAACTCTCTCCTATGCCCTTTGAAGTGAGAATTGCAGCTTTCAAGAAACTCTATTTATTGACTTTGTCATTTCTGTCATATTACTACATCTTTCTAAAGCTCAGTCCTTTCATCAGGAGGATTTAAAAATATCTACCCTGGATGACTGTACTGATAATTAGAGGCGATTCATATCAAATAGTAATGATGGAAGTTGTTTTTATACATAAAGATAGAAATATTATGGAACCATTTCCTTCTTCACTGACCAAGCTATGATTTAGGATGGCACTTCTCAAACTCCAACTTCTGCTCAGATCACCAGGGAACCTGGTTATGAAGAGGCTTATGATTCAGCCAGGCAGGGGCAGAGCCTGAGGCACAAGGCCTGTCAGCAACCAAATGCTACTGATGTTGCTGTTCTCACCCAAGGAAGTCATGGGCTCCAGCCCCCTCCAGTGGTCAAGATTCCCCTATTAATTGCCTTCTTTTGTTAAGAAATTTAAAAAATATTTTTATTGATTTGAGAATTTCATACAACGCATTTTGATCATATTCAGACCCTACCCTTTTGGGGGTCCCAGCACTCAGGGCCAGCCCGAGGGGGACCGCCATGATGGGGGGTGAGTAGGCATGGAGTTGAGACACGGACTCCAGGAGTTGAGCGGAAAGCCAGCAGTGGTGGTCTGCTGCAAACTCATTTATTCAAGAAAGAGCAGAGAGAGAGAGAGTCTTAGAGGTCTTGTAAGCCAATAGCCTTATGGGGTGGGGTCCTCACTACAGCCAATCACAGTTTGTTCCTAGGTGGATCAGCTTCCCTCCAGGTGCTGGGCAGAAACTGGCCTCACAACCAACTGCTCCACACCACACCCACGAGAGCCATTCCTCCATCCCTCCTGGCAGGTGGCCTGGCCAGGCCCACCCTGCATTATGCCCAACACTACCCCATCCCCACCTCCACTTTACGAGGTCCTCCCTAACTTCATGTCCTCTCCCTTTCCCGACAGCTATTAATTGTCAATAGATCCTCAGCTAGTGCTGGGGCTTCTTGCCAACCTCCCCCACCCATGCTGGCTGTTGTCTAGCATGGGTTTGCATGGGTTATGTACATACTGCTATGAGCATCGGGAATCCATATGAACAACTACCCTTCGGTGTCCAGACAACTCCTTGTATTCACCCACCTCCTCTGGCTCTTACAGTCTTTCTGGCTCCTCTCCCGTGATGATCACTGAGCTTTTGGAAGAGAGGATATGACATAGGTGTCCTGTTTAGAGCTGAGCACTCAGCAGTCTTAAGGCATCTGTTTTAAAAATGAAGTTAAGTAGCTCTGAAAACATCATTTTTTTTCATTGCATAGGGGAAGAATGCATAAGAAAGCTGCAGGAAGCCAAGCACAGTCACACACAACCTGCAATTCTGGATTATATCTGAGGCAGGAGGCTCATGAGTTCAAGACCAGCCTGAGCAATATAGTGAGACACTGTCTGAAAGACAGAGAGAGAGAGAAAGAAAGAGAGAAAGAGAAAGAGAGAGAGAAAATACAAAGTGCTTGCTCTGCAAGCATGAGGACTGGAGAGTTCTGATCCCCCACACCATGTAAAAAGCATGATCACATGTGTATCTCTCAACCCTCAGAAAAACTGCTTTTTGCAGTAGATGGCAATAAATACAAATACCCCACAAGTGGTCAGTGTGTGGAGAATAAGAGACTGAGGAGCGGTCCACTCTAAATGGGACAACCATTTCATACCTCTCGTCCCTAGACCCGGGGGTCATCACGGAAGAGGAACTAGAAAGGTTGTAAGAGCCAGAGGGCGTAGACATCTGCAGTGAAACAGTATTTTCTGGCCATGAAGGGGCTATTGCACATGTGAGCTCACAGTGGCTGTGACCACAGAAGACCTGCAAAGATTAAGCCGAAAAAAATTCCAGCATAGATGGGGGAGGAGCTCATGAGGTCCCACTTGTATCCGACGGACAAGGACAATTGATGGCTGGCTGCCAGGGGAGAGAGGCAGTTTTCTTTAGGGATGTGGTCCCTAAGAGGCTGGCCACTTGTGCTCTAGTAGGTGGTTCTAACCCAAGCACATGCACAGAGCACTCAGTGGACTCCATGGATTTATTTTTAAAAAGCACATGAAGTTGGGTGGGAAAGTATTGGTGGCAAAGAGAATAAATCAGAGGGGAGAAAATGTGGGTGAATGAGATCAGAACACATTGCATATTCTCAAAGAATGAGAAAACTAAAGAGCATGACCGTCACAGTCACAGGTGCCTTATATTCTGGAGTTGCCTCTTGCTATCTTCATGATGACATGTGGCCTCATGTTTCTCAAGAGTATATTGTGCAAGTTTAAAGAGATGAGGCAGATAAGAGATTAGCACACTTGGCACTCAGGAAGTGCTAGTGCTTTTAGGCAAAATAATATACCTATCATTCCCCTTGTTTTAAAGCTTTGGAGAAGAAGGTATTTAGACCAGCACAAAATGAGATATTAGAGGAAGCAAGATGCTATATAAGTCTTAGCTCTACCATCAGCTGGGTGGCTGGGAGCGAAGTTGTATATCTCTGGGCTGCAGGACCAGGGTGGAGTGCTTTGCTAGCTTGCATGATGGTCTACATGTGATCATGGAATTGGCAAATAACCAACTGAGGTCTCTTTTATCCTGTGCAACTTAGGACAAGATTTTGTGGAGAGAAAGCACTAAATGGGTGAGTGAAAATACTCTGCGTTTCATTCAATGAGTGAGACGAGATCGCCGGGCCAGCTGAGGAAGATGACATTTCCTTTGCTGCGCAGAAGCTTTTTAATTTCATGAATTTCCATTTCTCGATATCTGCTATTATTGGGGGAGCTGTTCAAGTGCTTTTCAAGAAGTCCTTGCTTACGCCTTACATCTTGACCTTTTCCCCTGTTTTTTTTCCTCTAGTAGTTTCAAAGTTTCTAATATTAAGGTCTTTTAATCCATTTTGATTTTATTTTTGTACTAGGTAAAAGAGAGATCTAGTTTCATTCCTATATATGTGATACCCAGTTTTCCCAGTGCTCTTTGTTGAAGAGGTTGTGTTAATGGAGGCTTTTTCATTCATAGCGAAAAATGAAATGATGTCATTTTCAGAAAAATCAATGGAACTGGAGATCAGAATGTTAAATGAAATAATCTTGCTTGAGAAAGAAAAACGTTAATACTTTTGCTCACATGTGGAATCTAGGCTGTGTACATATAGTACACATGATGCCCATGGGGGACTATCTGGGTAAAGGAAGTGAACCAGTGGGTAGAGACAGGGAAGAACGAAGAGGCTAACTGTGGGGGGAGGTAAAGTTCACAGCATGCCTTGTATGAAATTGCCATAGACTGTTTGGGATCTCAGAAAACATGAGTTCAGGTCATAACACTGATTTCTGTTGGTGATGGACTTACCACGATGTTGTGTGACTTATCCCAGGAGGACAAGAACAAACATCTATTCACTCCAGATAAAGCGGACAGGCCAAAGAAATGATTCGACCTAGGTCTATTTAGTGAACTAATGAGTTTATTGCCATTATGTACAGGATTCAGGTACTTAGAAGTTCCTCATAGGACACCTGTTGACTCAAAAGCAGATTCATCATCAAAAACCCTTGGCTAATAACTCACAAAAGCTGTGTCCTTGGAGCTGTCTAAAGGACTTTTGACAGCTCAGCTAATCACAGAATCTCTTCTCCCAGCAATCATTATTGCTTCTATGATCTTGGAGAGGAGTCCTGTAAATCTGGTAACTTTCAAGTGCCTTGTGAGCACTGGACAATTCCTGGGCTTTGCAGATTTCATTTACTTCCTGAGCCTTATGAGCCTCTGCCTTCCCTCTGGGAGATGTTTTAATTCAGAGGAAATAACTATACGGTACTTCATCATTTCCCCTAGCTCTTCCATGATGTTCCTTAGTGGGGTTTATGTAGGTGCCTGATTATTTTTCTCCATCTGTGGCTGAGCCACCATGCCTCAACAGTCGCTTATTCACATGAGTTCGACCAGTTATGAGTATCTCTAGCATAGGTTCCATTGCAAAAAGAAGTCTCCCTCCATGACCATGGGCATAAACACAAATGTTTGAAAGAAAATTTGGCAAGTATATAACATCCATTAACAAAACAGTATCAGCTATTTCCACACTGGAGCCTATGATCTCCCCAGTTACAGACTAAGACCTGATGTAAATTCCCTCCTAGTGACCTTAATTCTAATCAGAACTGCTGATGACAATTCTCCTCAGAAGTCTGCATAGTGCTTTTTAGGTATTTTGAAAACCGATCATCGGGGAGGGAGCTTTCAGCTCAGTTCCAGCTTGATTTCTCCATGTCCTATAGCCAAAGTATGTAGTCTTCAGGAGTAGGCACACAGCACATAGTTCAGGTACTCAGCAAACAGCAGTGGCAATAGCCTTTCTAGTTCAGGGGCTTCAAGGTTTCCTGGGAAAATCGTAGTGAGATAGCCTACCCTTGCTCTGGAACGTCCTCCTAACAAGCTTCTGACTCCTGAAGATGTCCTTTCCATTCACACAGGGTACTTTATTTAAACTCCTTAATTACTATCTTACTGTTCTTCCAGATGTGCTTACAAATCTGTAAGATACTCAAGGACACTTAACATTATATAAAGAAACTTAAAAAAAAATTTTTATGAAGAATGGGCAGGCCCCCTGTCATGCATTCCAGCTGGTCTGAGCAGCTTAGGGATACTTAAAAAGAAATGTCAGAGTTGTTCAACACAGGACAAAATTATCTCTTCACGTGTATCAATAGTTTTGTCAAAAGAGCAGTGTTAAGTAAGATGGCTCAGCAGGTAAAGTCACCTGCCACCAAGCTTGATGACCCGCAGTGGGGAAGGAGAGAACTGACTCTTGCATGTTGTTCTCTGAACTCCACATGCATGGTGTGGGAAGGTGTGCCTACACACATAACACACACACACACACACACACACTATGTAATAACAGTTTTAAAAGAGAAATGTTGCGTACAGCAGCATGGGTTAGAGAAACTCTATCAAACCTTTTTAACCCACAGGCATTTTCAGTGGCCCATCCCGTCTTCTCATCCTCGGGAGCTGCGGCTGCAGGGATGCTACACATCTCCCTCCCTCTTCTGGCTTGGCAGCATCAGCTTGCCGCTTCGCTTTACTGAAGGCCGGGGTCCCTTGTGTCTGCCACTGGAGCCTGCTCCCTGGTTCTGACAGATTCTAGGGCAGCACGATGGCCTTTGCCTTCCCATCAGCCACTCTTGGTTGCTTCAGGGAGCCCATGGCTAGGCAAACAAACCCGACTCCAAGTATAATTTACATTGTATTCTCTGAGGATGTATCTGTCCACCATTAGGACAAAGCTTAATCTTTCCTTTCGTGAACTGTTGCTCGGGCTTCAGAATCTTCAGAAGCTCACTATCAGAGTCTGGATTTCTGCTTATTTTTCCTTAGGAACTCTAGTTCAACACATCTTGCCACATTTTCCTCCAGGGGACTGGGACAGACCCTTTGATCTGTTTTGTCTTTGTCTCATCCACTCTTGATTGCTTTAGTACTTTATCTACCTGACTGACATGGTGACCTGAGTGATTCATGTCTGCCAAAGCCTCTCCAACCTCATAAAGATGATATGTAACCATTAGCTTCACCAAAGTCAGTAAAGCCTTACTTTGTCTTGAGGTCCCTGTTGAATGAACTTCTTTTTTAATTGTTGGTAAACACAATCCTATCAAGCTCAGTGAATTTATGAAGACTTATGCTGTGATAACCAAGTGTTCCCGTTATATTTTTCTTTCTTGTTGCTGTAATACATCACTAAGCAAAACCAAGCTGGGGAGGAAAGGGTTTATTTGATATAGTCCATCATCAAGGAAGGTCAGGGAAGGAGCCCAGAGGAAGGCGCTGAAACAGAGACTGTGGAAGAACACGGCTTACTGCTTGTTCCCCTTGCCTTGCTCAGCTATCTTTCTTAAACTCCCAGGCTCACCTGCCCAGAGATGACACCACATAGTGCGCTTGACTCTCCTACATCTATTAGCAACCAAGTGCCCCACAAGACATTCTCATGGAGGACGTTCCTCAGTTGAGGTTTCCTCTTCTCAGGCATTTCTAAGTTTCTGTCAAGTTGACAAAAGCTGTGACAATCCCAAATAGTTCTTATGAGCCAGTCCATGAGGGGCTGATCTCCTCTCTGTGGCCCAGGTTATGCAACTCTTGTTTCAAGGAGGAACAAGATCTCTATTACTCAGTTTCTCTACTTCCCCAGAAAGATTAACTTATCTTTTGTGCCCCAAAACCTCAGAAGCCAGCTTGTGAGAAGCTCATTGACTGCTTGTTTAAAAGTCCTTCAGACGCAGAGCAGTCCCTGATTGCCGTTGTGTCCTGTGTTGGGTCAATATTGAGGCTGTGTGCATGCAGAGCCATTGATTTTTTTCCTTCCCTTTGTATTAAAGGTCAGACCTGGGGGATCCCTTTTATCATTTCAACCTTATTTTCTCCCTCTTCATTGTCCAGTTCTTCTCATGGGGCCAAAGTTTTGACAGGAAGGACAGCAGCAAGGATCTGCCGTGCAGTCTCTCTTCCATCCAGCTGGTAGAAGCAGTAAAACCAAGACTACCACAAAACCCCACTTCTACTTTTTACGTCAAATCAGAGAATAACACAACGAATAGCACGCACACATCTTTTACCACTGCAGTTCCTCCCTTGCTTGGGAAAATTCTTGTTGGGAAGGCAACTCAGCCTCAGTTGCATGTGTTATCTCATATACCGAAAACCACATAACCAATGGCATAGTCTGATTCCTTCTCATACATGCTAGTTTCAGGGATTATAAGATAGTTGTCAATCATCAGTGTGAGGAGCCATCGCCATACTAGTGAGATGGACCTCATTCATCAAGCAGCAATGTCACTCTGTAACAAGCAGAGGAAGATAGCCACTTTGGGATTTCCTTCAAGAATGCTCTGTTTGCAGATGTCTTAGGCTTGGCTGCACGTGTTACCACTCATCACAGGCAGCATGGACCAGTGCACCGTACAGCAAGGAGGCAGACCGTCCCATACCAGATGGAGAAGGATACTCACATTAGGACTTCCTACACAGATGCTCTGTCCTCACACAGATTAACCTCAGTTGCATGTCTCAGCACTCATTGCGACTACTCCTCCCCAGCTCATCTTTGGTTACATTAGGTCCTGTCTAGGAATCAATGATGTTATGTGCCTTTTCTTAGGGAGTTATGAACAATTGTCTGTTCATGTCAGTTGGCACAAAAGTGACAGATCAAAAAACACTTCCCATGAAGTCTAGTTTAGTGAACCAGTGAGTTTACTGAGGCTGCTTAGAGGTATGGCTGAAGGGGTCTTTGTAGGAGCATGGGAGACTTAAGGGTAGCTGCATCACCAGGAAGCCTATCCCAGCATGTGTAATGACCGAGCAAACCTGCACCCTGGAGCTGGCTGCAAGATTTGCAGGCACGTCAGTCACAAGTTCCTCTCCTCGACTGTCCAAGCTTATATAACCTTGAGGCGGTATCTATGAATCTTGTAACTTCCCAAGCTCTGTAAGTTTCCCAGGTAAGGCTGTGGAAGATTTCCTGAGCCTGGGAACTTTTGCATACTTCCTGGGCCTTGTCTCCCTGTTCCTCTGGGAGGGAATGTTTTAATTGTAGGAGATAGCTACACAGAACCAGTCACCCTCTGGCTCCTTCTATTTACAAAGAAGGACTTTGAAATAGACTGTGGTCAAAATCTTTTTTTTTTTCTGTGTAGAAAGTAGTGATTGTCACAGGAGGAGAGGTAGAGTGAAATGGAAGGGTCTGCAGTACACTGCTTTAGAAAAGCTTGACCTTGATAGTTGGGGGCATGTGACAACTAAGGCATTCTCCAACATCCACACTAAGCTGTTGTTTGTGCTCTACTGTTCCTCTTAAGAAATCTTCCAGAGTATGGGAGTCTTTCTACTTAAAGCTAAATAACTACATCTTTTTTCTCTACAAGAAGTGGTCAGAGGGGTCGGGACTCCTTTCCTGATTTTTGAGTCTCTAGTGGGTATTAAGAAAGGAGAAGGAAAGGACTGTTGCTGTTGCTCAGTGGTAGAACACTTGCCTTGCACTCAGAGGCCCTGGGTGGATCACAAGCACTGGAAAAAGAGCGTAGAAGTGTGGAAGTTCGGGTTCATGTCATCATCAGTGATTTGCGGACTATCACAGTGTGGCCTCTTCCATGGCTCCTGCTGTCTAGCCTCCCGGTGCTTCATGGCTTGTCCTCCAGTTCCTATGACCATCGCAGTAAATTCTCTGCATAAGGATAGCCAGTGCTGAAGTTTATGGCTTGCTGCTGAGACCCTGACCAGCAAGCTAGAGATCAGCAGTTCTCTTTGCATTTGTTGCCAATATTCTTGTTCATTATTTCTCGAGCTGCAAGAGGCAATGAGAGAGGGAAGTAAGGAATTAAAAGGTAATTATCCACCTTAGAAAATTTCATTTGAATATCATTTCATTCTGTATGTGTCAGGAAAATTTCTATCTCCCTTTCTAAAGAGGTCCCAGCGTACCACGAAACCCTGTTCAATAAATTTATGTCTGTGACTAGTGCCTTGCAGTAGTCTGTGCCTAGCTGAAACTGCTCTGTGCTTTATAAATTTAGAACGGCATTTCCTAAATGTCAAATGTTTATTCCCTGGAAAAAAGAAAGAGAAAACAACTGTACATTTAAAAAACGTTCCCTGGCTTCTTTGATGAGACATTTTTTAAGGATCATTAGTTGTCTAAATAGAAATTGTATTTTAGAGAAGGGAGCATTTGAAAGCTTGTTCTAGTTTAAGAATATCCCCATTACCTACGGACAGAGTCAGGCTATGAACTCAAACAGCCTTTTGGCACTCCAGTAATTAATTCTAAGTCTCCTTTAAGCCTCTGTCTCCACTTCAAAAATAAATACATTTAAAAACGCGTAGCACAGGACCAGCATAAGCAAGGGCTTCACAGGCCTGCATTTTCTTTCCTTCTTCCTTTTTATAGCAGGCAGAGTACATTTCATTAATGTAATTTAAGGGTTAAAGGTAATCCATCTCTGGATGCCACAAACTTACTGTATTTTTTATACTGTGCTTCCCCCAAAACACATTTTTGTCAGAAGATAATGGTCACTTTGGAAATATTCTGCTTGATATTTTCAGAAAGGATAATAACAATAATTCTAACAAATATTCTTATCTATAAATGCTTCCTCATTGGCAAACAATGGAACTGCGGGGCCATCGCTCGTCTGTTTCCTTGTCCTCCTTTAATGCGGAAGTCTAAAGAACATTAGATAGCTAACTAGATAGAGGTCAGCTTCAGAGCTTTCAGGTCTCAAAGACATTTAGTTTGGTTTTGCATGGGGGAATGTGACACAGATTATTCAAGAAGCTTTCCTCCATCTGAGTCCTTCATTTTGATTTTTGTTTTGTTCTGTGGCGTCTGAAATATAGTCAGGCTCAGAGCTGATGTTTTGTAGAAATTAATGTTATGACACTAATAGTTCTGAGACCTGTTCCCACAAGGAGAACAGGGAGAGTCATCTCTAATTCAGGCCTGGTAGGGAGTCCACTTGTGGAAAAGTAAACAGTCCATTGTTTTAGAAGAGCTATGGGAGGAGGCTTCTCTGGACTGTGCTTAGGTTTGCACTGACACCAAAGATGACTCCAGAGAGATCTTCCACTCTGTTTTATTCATTTCTATTGACTCCTTGAGAATGTCATGCAGTGTATTTCGATTACATTCAGACCCTCCCCATCTCTACTCTACCCTCACTAACCCTCCCTCCACTTCAGGTCCTCTGTCATTATTTTTAAAGCATATTTAGTCCAATTTCTTTTCCCTAAATGCTGTTGGGTGTGGATCTGGAGTGATATGTGTGGGTATGTGTGTCGATGATGATGATGATGATGATGATGGTGGTGGTGGTGGTGGTGGTGTGTGTGTGAGTGCGTGTGTTCATGCCATGGTGCGGAGGTCAGAGGATGATACTGAGGAGTTGGTTCTCTTCTTCCACCTTTACCTGGAAGTCAGGTTGTCAGAATTATGCAGCAAATCCCTTTGACCACTGAGCCACCTTGCCAGCCTCTCTCTAACTTTCCTTGAGTTGTTATTTGCTACAAGGAACTGGAGAATCAGGTTAATCACTCAACCAACCAACCTTTAGTATGCATTCTGTGAATAACAGAATCTGACCGAGCTTTCCATCATGGCAATAACACCTTTTCAAAAATGCACAGTTTAACATAGGCAAAGTATGCACATCACACTTGAAAATATAGATATTAGTTTCTCCTTAAGAAAAGAGCCATTTTGATGTCAGAAGGCAGGGAGTTCTGTCATGGGACAAGCAATCACAAAAGGCACACCTATCGATGGTAGGCAGCTTACTATATTCCAGTGTGGAACTGGCTCTCCCATTGCTGGGAGAAATGCAGGCTCAAGCAGGAGAATGGAAGTCTGATAATGGTTAAGGAACTTAAGACAGTGGTTACGGTATCACCAGTTTAGTGCCTGTGCTGTTAATGTGGTAGCTTAAGTTAGTAAACAGAACTATTGTCTCTCTACATTAAACCCAACCTCTCAAACAGGTTGTTGGCTTTCTTTGAGACGGCTGTGCTAGAACTTAGGATTTTTTGGAGGTTTTCTAGAATAAAGACTTTGAACTCTTGGGGTAAATATAAAGATTAAATAGACCCCTCATATGATATGCCAGATATGTTTAAGGAAATGGTCCTAAGCAGTTGAAGCCTTGGTCTTCCTCTGTGATGAACACTGTTATCATTGCTGGAATCTTTAAAAGCAATTTTATTTTTTATAGGAATTTTTGAGATTTTCATTCAATATAGTTTGATGTTATTTAGATCCCCTCCCAATCACCTCCCTCCACTGTCCCTGTCCAATTTAATGTATTCTCATATGTAAATTATATAGAGAGATATAGATATATATGTGGCTTATAGAGTCTGATTCGTATCCCCAAATGTCCTTCAGTGTGGGTCTATGTACTGGACCCACCAAGAGTCCCATCCCCATAAGACACTGTCTCTCCCCTTCATAGCAGTCATCAGTTGCCCGAAGTTCCTTAGGCTGTGTTGGGATTTTTAACTACTTCCACTTGCATGGACTTGGGCATGATGTCACCATTGCTATGAGTAAATGACCAGCTGTCTGGAAGACTCTGTGATCATCCTCCTCTCTGGCTCTTACATTCTTTTCACCTCCTCTTTTGCAATGAACCCTGAGCCTTGGGAGGTAGAGGTTTGAAATAGGTGTCCTATTCATGGATAAACAAATACTCTATGGCCTCTTGTTCTCTGCACATTGACCAATTGTGGGTCTCTGGGGTAATCACTATCTGCTGCATAAGAAAACTTCTCTGGTGAGAGCTGAGAGAGGCATTCACCCTGTGTGTAGAGGTTACATTGAAGATGTGTTACTTAGGATTAAGCATCTCACACATGCTTATACTCTGCATTAGAACAGTTCTGGAACTCTATAACAGTTATAATAGCCTCCATCTGTTACACAAAGAAGTTTCTTTGATGGGGAGTGAAAAGTACACTTATCTGTAAATATGAGGATGCATATTTAGAAGAAAGTAAGAAATTACATTGGTCTAGGGATGTGACAAAAATGGGTCTTTTCTCTAGGATCTATGACCTTTCCAAGACACGTGTATTTGGCTGTGTTTACAGTACCACACATGAGTTCCCTCCCACTGAGTGGGCCTTGATTCTAATTAGACAGTTGCTGATCACCCCCAAGATAAAAGAGTCCTTACTGTACTAATAATGATAGTTTTCTGGGGTGGTTTGTTGCTTATTAGACTTTACAGTTGGGTAGGACCATTGATGGCTTTTCTCTCCTGCCGGCTTGTGTAGTGTCCTCTGATACAATAAAAGATAGTCTTCATGGAGGAGATATCCATGTCAGTTCCAGCTCAACTGCTCCTGTGTCCAAAGTATATCTTATCTTCACGTTCTGGGGGTAATCAAGGACTGTGGCAATAGCCTGTTATTTTGGGGGTTGCTTGGACCATCCTGACCAACAACAACTTGTTTTTCCTGGCTGGCACTGTGTTTTTTGTTATGTAGGTTTCAGCTCTACATATGCACTCATGTATTTATTGTATGTGTATTTTTCAGGACGTTGAACTAATACAGTTTCCTCTGATTTTTCACACCATTTAAGCATTATTTATCTTTTCTCTCGGGCCCTTCCCCGTGTCACCCTCCCTGCTCCCTCCCCAGTTAGATTACTCCCCCTTTCTGCATCCCCCTTTCTGCACTTATCTCCTACTGCACCCCTCTCCTTAGCTCTTCTTCCTCCATGACTCCTTTCCATTTCCTGGCTTCTGCAGTTACATCAGTATATACACTCACATCTAGGGATATGAAACTCTCAAATGAGAGAGAACATATGTAGTTTGTTTTTCTGATTCTCTGTTACATCATTTAGTATAACACTTTCTAGTTCCATCCATTTACCTGCAAATTTCATTTTTCTTTCCTACTAAGTAGAACTCCGTTGCATAAATGTACCAAATTTTCATTATCTATTCATTAGTTGAGAAACATTTAGGCTATTTCCATTTCTTAGCTATTGTGAAACGAACATGGCTGTGCAAGTACCTCTGTAGTAGGGTGATTCTTTTGGGTGTATGTCAAGGAATGGTATGAGGGGGTCATATGGAAGATTTATTTTTAACTTTTTAAGAGTTCTCTGTACTGGTTTCCATGGTTTCACCAGTTTTCATCCCACTGGCAGTGGGTGAGGGTTCCTCTTTCCATTCATCAACACCAGAATTTGGTGTCATTTGTTTTCTTAATTTTGGACATTCTGACTGGGTTTAAATGAAATCTTAAAATGGTTTTGGTTTGTATTTCCCTAATTACTAGTGATGTTGAACACTTTTTACAGCTTTTTTTCTAAGCCATTGATAATTCTTCTTTTGAAAGCTCTCTGTTCAGATTGATAGCCCATTTTTTAACTGGGTCATTTGTTTTCTTTATTCTTTTTTTTGAGTTCTTTATACATTCTGGATATTAACCATCTGTTGGATAAAGAGTCAATGAAGATTTCCTCCCATTTTGTAGACTTCCTCTTCACTTGGTTGGTTTTTTCTTTTGCTGTACAGACACTTTTTACTTTAAGTTGTTTTGTATCCTGTCTGTTGACACTGTTGATCTTTTCCAGAACTTTTCTGGTGAAATTTTTGGAATCTCTTATGTATAATACCATATCATCTGCAAGAAGGGAATTTGACCTCTTTGTTTCCAATTAATATCCTTTCATTTCCTTCTCTTTTCTTATTGCTCTGGCTAGAGTTTCAAGTACTATATTGAAAAGCAGTAGGGATAGTAGGCAGCCTTGTCTGTTTCTTGATTTTAATGCTTCAAGGTTTTCTCCATTTAGAATATTGGTTGTGCGTTTGTTGTATTTAGCCTTAATTATGTTGAGGTATGCTCCTTTTAGTCCCATTCTGCCCAGGACTTTTATCATGAATGCATTTTTGATTTTTGTCAAAGGTCTTTTCTGCATGTTTCGAGATGATCATATAATTTTTGTCTTTAAGTGCATTTATATGATTTATTATGTTTATTGACTTATATATATTGACCCATCCCTGTATCTCTAGAATAAAACCATGTCTCATGGTAGATGATCTATTTGAGGTGTATTTGTGTGGGATTTCTGAGTATTTTGTTGAGAAATTTTGCATCTGTGTTCATTAGGGATACAGAGTTGCAGTGTTCTTCTGTTGTGTTTTTCCTGATTTTGTATTAGAATAATATTGGCATCACAGAAGGAGTTTGGAAGTTTCCCTCTCTTACATTTTTTTGAAAAATTTAAGTAGCATTGGTTGTAGATCTTCTTTGAAGGTCTGGTAAAATCCTGCTGAGAATCCATCTGGGCCTGTGTTTTTGTTTGTTTGTTTGTTTGTTTTTTAGTCAAGAAGCTTTGTATTATGTTTTTGATTTCCTTATTTGTTAGGAGTTTGTTTAAGTTGTTGATCTTTTCTTGGTTTAACTTTGAATTTAGAAATTCATTAATTTCTCTTAAATTTTCAAATTATTTAATAGAGTATAGGTTTTTAAAGTACTTCTTTATAATGCCCTGGATCTTTTTTGGTGTTTTGATTGTGATTTGAATTTACTGCTTTCTTCTTCTCCTCCTCTTCCTCCTCCTCCTCCTCCTCCTCCTCCTCCTCCTTCTCTTCTTCTTCTTCTTCTTCCTCTTCTTCTTTGTGTTAACTAGGCTAAGCATCTGTCTAACTTGTTTATCTTTTCAGAGAGACAGCTCTTAGATTCATTGATTCTTTATATTGTTTTCTTTATTTCTGTTTCATTAATTTATGCTCCAATTGTTGTTATTTCTTCTCATCTTCTGGGTTTGGGTTCAGTTTGTTCTTGCCTTTCTAGAGTCTTGAGTTGTACCATCAAGTCATTTATTGGTGTTCTTTCTGAGTTTTTTTTTGAAACAGGGTCTCCGTGTAGCCCCAGTTGGCCTGGAACTAGCTATAGAGACCTGGTTGGCATTAATCTCACAGAGATGCTCTGCCTCTCCCTCTGCCTCCCAAGTGCTGAGAGACAAGGTGTGTGTTGCCATGCCCAGCCTTTCCTGATTTTGAAATGTAAGTGCTTAGAGCTAACCTTCCCCTTAGGACTGCCTTTACTGTGTCTCAGAGTTGATTGTGCTGTGTTATCATTTTCATCTAGTTCCAGGAATATTTTTCTTTCTTTCTTGGTTTCATTTTTGACCCATTTGTCATTCAAGTGTGTGTTGTTTAATTTCCATAAGTTTGTATAGTTACTAGAGTTTCTTTTTCTGTTGATTTTTAAGCTTTATTGTGTTGGGGTCTGATAGAATGCCTGGAATTATTTCAATTGTTTTTGTATTTGTTGAGGTGTGTTTTGTACGCCAGTATATGGTCAGTTTTAGAGACTTCCATGGGCTGCTAAGCAGAATGTGTATTCTTTGGCTTGGAATATTCTGTACATATCTGTTAGGTCCATTTGATGTTCGATATCATTTAATTCAGATGTTTCTTTGTTTATTCTTTATCCAATTAACCTGTATATTAGCGAGATTGGAGTACTGAGGTCATCTACTATTACTGTGTCTTAAAGTCCTGTAGTACTGTTTTGCACCAGAGTTTTGGTGCCTATATATTCATGATTGTAATGTTTTCTTGGTCAATTGTTCCCTTGATCAGAATTAAGTGACCTTCATTATCCTGTCTGATTAATTTTAACTTGAAGTCTATTTCATCAGATATTAGAATAGCAACTCCTGCCAGAAGATTTACCCCTCCCCGTCCCCTTGTGATAGACAGTTTTGTTTGGTAAAGTATTCTGGGTTGGTATCTATCATCATTTAGTGCTGAGGACCAAACAATAGCTTAATATAACTCTGCAACTTGCAGAATATCCTGTGGAGACAGCTTGAGTAAGCTAAGAAGAAATAATTCCTAAAGAGGTTGATTTTTAGACATTGACCACCGGAAACATGCTGACTGCTAGTCTGGAGTGAATCAGTAATGTAAAGCTGTTAAAAAAAGATATGTTGTAAAAGATAAGGTTGAAGAAAAACAACTTGTAACTCTGATCCCCCTCCTCTATAAAGCTTCCATTGCTGTTTAGTGTCTCAAAATTCCTTGGTATAAAAAGATTGTGGTTATTTAATAAAGACGGCTTGGCTTGATCAGAAAACATTTCAGACTTGCTGGCCGTCTCTCTCCTCCGCCTTCTGTCTCTATTCTTTTCCAGGTACCTGAGATTCGTGCCCTTGCTGTTGCCCCGCAGGCCGGGGCAATTTAGAACTTGGAATACTTTGCTCAAGGCTCTTCTGGTTTTCATTGTTTGCACTGAAAAGTCAACTGTATTCTGATGCATTTTCCTTTATAGATAACTTGTTTTTCTCTTGCACCCTCTCTTTGTCTTGTATATTTGTGTTTTTAGTTTGGTATGCCTTGGGGAGTTTCTGTTCTAATCCTCTCTAATTGGTGTTCTGTGTGCTTTTTGTGTCTATATGTCTTTCCTCAATTTAGGGGAATTTTCTTCTATAGTCTTCATTTTGTTGAAGACATGACCAGTCCCTTGACCTGGGATTCTTCTATACCTATAATGCATGAAATTGGTCTTTTTATGATGTCCTACATTTCTTACATATTCCGTTTCTGTGTGTGTGGTTTTCTTTTAATTTTTCACAATCTTTCATGAGAAGTCCAGTTCTTCAACTTTATTTTGCAATCTTAATATTCTGTTTCCCATTTCATGCATTCTGCTACGAGGCTTTGTCTTATAATTTCAAATTGGCTCACTGAATTTTTTCAGTTCCATCTTCATTTTAGCCTAAGTTTCCTTCAGTATTTCTCTCCCTGCTGTGAAGTCACTTTTCAAATCCTTAATTGTCTTTATCATTTCATTCTCTGTATATTTGCATTTTCTTGACCTTCAGTCAGGAGTTTATCCCTGTCCTCTTTGAGTTCTCTGTGTATGTTCCTTAAATTTGTTGAATACTTTGATCATGCTAATGATTTTTTTAAAACTCTGTGTCCCAGAGTCCCTCTAGGCAGTTCTCGTTGAAGAACACTTGTATAGGTTGACTTTGTTGGGGACATATTGTTTTGGTTTTTCATATTATTTGTACTTTTTCATTGTGGTCTGGGCATGTGGATTCATTTTGGTGCTTGTGTGTCTAATACCAAACTCAAGCTTGCGTTTGTTGAGTTGAAATTTGATTCTGTTTATATTGTTGTATATTTTTGGCTGCTTTCTGAGCCAATATGAATACTTACATGGTTTGGGCTTCAGGTTCTCTCTTATGATTTTTTGGTTGGAGGGCCAGATATATTCAGGCAGGCTGGTCAGGATATCTCCAGGAGGGAAGAGAAGCCTAGCCCCAAGTCAAGGTGATGCATATCAACTGGGCAGTTTCTAACTAGCTAAGCAAAGACAGTGTGAGCTCTGGAGCTAAGCGACTGGGACTAGTATCAAAGCAGAGGAATGATGGTCCTGCGAGACTGGACCTAATTATTCCTTCCAACTAGTCATGTGTTCCCCAGCAACTTCAGCAGGACCCAGCCAAGGTCCAAGGAGAGTCAATGGGAAGAGAATTGGTTGTTTCTTAATAGTTAGCACAGAAGACCTGAGCTCTGGAGCAGTGGGACAGGAGATGGTCTCAAGGCAGGGGGACAGGCGTGGTGGAATTTGTATAACTTCCATTACTGAAATTTTATTATTGACCTCTTGAAGAGTCAAGGCAAGAAATCTCAACTTGGTCCCAATTCTTCCCAGCATCACCTCTGAGGTCTATTTTGTAGGACATTGAACCTGGCCAAGCTACAGCTTCTCCTCCAGAATAGAGAAGAGAAGCAGGTTGGGCCATGTGTGCAATGACATATGTCAGACCAATGAAAACTATTAACTAGTTCCACCCATCTATCAGCATTTCGTTATTACTGATGACTCATAAATTGGCAAGAATGAACTTTGATTTATAATCCATAGAAGAGAAAAATACAGAAGGTAATGAGTAATAGTGCTTTAATTAACTGAAGAGGGTGAGATGTGTCGGCCCAGCAAACTGTTACGCTCCTTTCAATTCCATGTGATTATGTTATAGAAAATATTCCAGAAATGAGGTAAAAATCCATGGAGCTGAGGAAATGTGAAGCAAGCTATTTCCTTTCAGACACACATAACAAAACTGACTGGTCATGTTTCCAGTCAGAACCCACTGCTGCTGCTCTATTAGCTGAGTAATTAAAGGGAATTTTATCAAATCACTGCTAATAAGGGGTGGGGTATATCTCAGTGGGCAAGAACCTGTCTAGCATGCACACTGCAAAAGACAAAATGTACAAATATTGTAAATGGAGCAAGTATATTTTGGTATGTCAAGAGTAAAGAAGGATCAATATGTAATGAATTTTTATTTCTTCAAGAATCAGAATTCCATTTCAACTTGAGAAATAAAACCATGCCACCATGATATAATCTATAGTTAGCACATCCAGAACTCTAGAAAATTATTCAATATTTTGAGGAAGACTGAAAGCAACTGCATAATGGAACATTACCAGGAGATTAAACCCAATTTATAGCATTATCCAGAAAGAAATTGGCTCAGTCAAAATAACTATTTCCTGTCTCTCTCCTAAACTCCCTAATTGCTTCCTTAACCTTGGGCTCCATTTCAATTTAAAGTGATTTTTATTAGAGATTTGTTTGAAATAACGTCCAAGTTTGAATGAGATAAACTTTATGATTCTTTCAAGCTCTTCATTTCTTTTAGAGAAGAAACCTAGCCTCTCAATAGTGATGAGTTCCCTCTGTACATTGATAGCCACAGAGAATTGAGCAGAAGATAATAGCAAAATAGTCAAAGTAAAATTACAGCAAAACCTTTTATTTAGAAATATCAGGAGCCTGGACAGATGTCTCAGTGGTTAGAGCACTGGCTGTACAACAGAGGACTTGGGCTCTGTTCCCAGTACTCACATGGTGACTGACAGCCATCTATAACTCTAGTTCCAGGCCACTGGATGCCCTCTTTCATCCATTGTGGGCATTACACACATGAGTATATTTACATACATGCAAACAAAACACTCATACCATAAAATAAGAATGAAATAAAAAAGAAATAGCAGTATTTCATAATTTTGAAGGAAATGAGAACCTTTACTACATTCCTTAAAATGCACCCTATAGTCTCTAATAATTTTTAAATTTATTTATTTAATTTGTTAGACATCATGTGAGTGTTGGGAACTGAACCCATGTCCTCCACAAGAGCAGTCAGTGCACTTAACCACTGAGTAATCTCTCCAGCCCTCTGTGGTCTCTAATTTAATGTTAAAAAATAATCAGTCTCCATTTTGGTTATTTTCTAATCTGAAATTTACCTACTCATTGATCTAAGACTGAGACAGATGACTGAAAATGTATCTTCATCCCCTTGTTGACACTTGCTCCTTCCGGGTATCTCAAGTATCAGGTTAATAGACATTTGAAATTCAGAGATACATTAGTCCTTCATAAGACTGGGAGAGATACTTGCTTTTGCTTGCTTAGCCACAGTCCTGACAGAAAGAACTTCAAGGAGGGAGGAAAGCTTTATTTTGGCTCATGATTTCAGGGGGTAAGGCATGGTAGACAGCTCATCTCATGACAGCAGGAATGTGTGGAGGAGGCTGTTCATATCACGGCAGACCTAGAAACAGAGGGGCAAGGCAGGAGCTAAGGGGCCAGGTATGGTTGACACTGAAAAGCCTGCTCCTAGGAACCACCTACTTCTGCTCCTAAACACCACCTCTAAAAGTTTCACAGCCCCCAACAGCTGGGAGCAGCATTCAGAATGTGAGCCTGTGAAGGACATCTCAGCTGTGTATGATGTTCTGAGATGTATACCATTCCTCCTGCAGAACTGGAAATACCTACTGCTTGCAGTGGATCAAGGCCATGAGGCCAATTTTTATTCTTGTACTTACTTCAAATTCTTGTGAAAAAATTTTAAAAATATGAAAGTCTGCACTATTTCTCTTTTACCAAACAGAGTCACAGCAGTTCTAAAATACCAGCCTTACCATGGACACCAGCTGAATCTACTTATCTCTTAAGAACAAGAAAAGGGTAAATAGGAGAAACGTTTCGAAACCGAGGAAATTAATTTTTAGATAACTTAAACTTATTCAAATCCCCTTTCTTTATAACACATCCTGGCTGTGCAAGTTAATAAATTGTCATTTTGCTTGTTTTCCCTAAATAAATGGCAGCTATCCAGACCCTGTGAGCACAAATGTTGAAAATGAAATCTTCGCACTGATAAAGTGAAATGAATAAAAATAAGATGAGACACAATAAAGCAGGATAAATACATGAAATCTTTATTGAAAAAGCATGTGTGTGCACCTAAAGTCTACTACTCTATTCTTGTTTTATCAGCACCTAAAACTGGCTATGCACTTTAATATCTGGTGAAGAATTCTCCATGGTAACAGAAAAGAGAAATATTTGACCCAAATAGTTAAAGTAATATCAACAAGATCATTAAAAAAAACCCACGAGAGTGAAATGTAACACATATTTGGTCTCACTGTGGTTTAGGTAACATTTTAAGGTGCTAAAGATGCAGCTGAGCGATACAAAGAGTCTAACCTGGGCTGAATAGTTACCTCAGTGTAGAGCATTTGTCTGGCATACACAAGACCCAGGGTTCAATCTCTAGGCCTGCAGAACAAACATAAATATTGCTCTCAAAGATCCTTCAGAAGTTTAGACAGCAAATACCAAATCACTGAAAGCATTGCCCCTGCCCGCCGCAGAGCCATGCACACAAGCATATACACCGAGAGCCACGACTACACACATACCCGCACACATACACAAGCATATACACAGAGAGCCACGACTACACACATACCCGCACACATACACGAGCATATACACCGAGAGCCACGACTACACACATACCCGCACACATACACAAGCATATACACAGAGAGCCACGACTACACACATACCCGCACACATACACGAGCATATACACCGAGAGCCACGACTACACACATACCCGCACACATACACAAGCATATACGCAGAGAGCCACGACTACACACATACCCGCACACATACACGAGCATATACACCGAGAGCCACGACTACACACATACCCGCACACATACACAAGCATATACACCGAGAGCCATGACTACACACATACCCGCACACATACACGAGCATATACACAGAGAGCCACGACTACACACATACCCGCACACATACACGAGCATATACGCAGAGAGCCACGACTACACACATACCCGCACACATACACACACGCAAGGCTAATGCTTACTTTTCTCCCTGTGTGTAAGGGGCAATATGGAATAAGACACTAATAACAGTAGACACACACACACACTCACACACGCACACACTCACAAATTTCAGTTCTCACAAATGAATGCTAATATCCCTTCCCTCTAGGAAAGAGATCCCTGCTGTTTATAAACACCTCAAACCTTGGCCAAATGATCATTTCCGATACATCACTGATTAACTGCAATGTCATGCAGGCTGTGTGAAAAATATTTCCAAATGCTAGGACAGGCATTTACCATGAGCAACTGGGGAATCCTGAACTTAAGCCATTTGAAATTTGTATATGTGACTTAAACCCAGACAAACATATTCAAGACAAACTTGGGTCTCTAGATCATATCAGACTATCTGCTTCAAAAATAAATGACCTCAAACTCATTTACCTCCTCTCTTGGCTTTCTAAGTGCTGGGGCTACAGGTGTGTGTGTGTGTCTCATGCCTGGCTCAGTCAACTATGATGCCAAAATTCTTCTTGTTCCTCTGACTTCTGAAATCGGAAAAGATTTGATAGAGGTGAAGTAGAGACTCTAACAGAAATCAATTTACTCTGAAGTGTTCACTGAGTCAAACGTTGCCTTGCCTTTAAATATCTCATTCTAAATACCTTACCTCCAGTCTCTCTTCAGGATACAAGGGTTCCTGAAATCGTATTAGGCCTTTCCTGACTTAAAGGAAAACTTAAAGGCCAGCAGACGAAAAGTAAGTAAAATAGGCAATCTTAGAACATCCCTGACATCTAATATGAATGCCAGGAGAGGCCTAGTCCAGGTCAGGTAGGAAGACCAGAAAGGTTCCTGGATCTCTTATCGCAACACTTTTAATACACACACACACACACACACACACACACACACACACACATCCTTAAGGAGCTTCTCTAGGACAAAAATATCCAACTCTGGTTTTCCAGCAGATATTCATATAAACATGAATTGTGTCTGTCATCATAACTTGCTCCTACGGTTACCCAGGAAACAGGAAATTCCACTCTGCAGCTTAGCTCTGTCTTTGCTAACGACAGCACACCAGAACTATTTACCACGTGTCCTAGTTTGCTTTCTATGGCTGTAATAAAACACTCTGATCAAAACCAGCTTGGAGAGGAAAAGATTTATTTGGCTTACATGTTCTGATCACAGCTCATTCTTGAGTGAAGCTGGAGCAGGAACTCAAGGCAGGAACTTGAGACAGGAGCTGAAGCTCAAGCCATCTAGTGGCCTGTTTACTAGCTTGTTCCTCTGGCCTGTGCTCAGCCTGCTTTCTTATGCAACCCGGGACCACCTGCCCAGGGATGGTACCACCCACAGTGTGTTGGGCCCTTCCACATCACTCAATATTCCAACAAAATGCCCCCCAGACATCCTCACAGGCCAGTCCAATAAAGGAAATTTCCCAAACTGAAGTTCTCTCTTCCCAGATGTCTCAGGTTGACAACCAAAGCCAATTGTGACACAGTGATTAACTCTTTTAATTTTTTGAATCTCAGAGACTTTTTTCTAATGGAGAGGTCAGCAAACTATCCACAGAGAGCCCCACTTTATTTTCATCTCTGTGGGTCTTGTCTTTGTGGTGACCACAGATGCTGATTCTACTAAGCCTGGCCTAATGCTGCCCCCATGCATACGTCAAGTTTGGCCTAAGTGTTTCTTCATACTTAGTGAACCTAATCTGATGTGTAAATGGCTGTCTCCTGTGTTCTTATAGGAAGTTGCTGAGTCTCAGCCAATCTCAAGTGGCCAATTGTTCAAATTATTTTCAAATAAGACAGGTGGAACTACCGCAGTTCTGTTGTCTCATGCTTCCACTTTGTGCCAGCCATTTCCTTTTCTCTAGTAATAAATATGACCTACTCACGTGACCAAACAGGAGCATTCTGAAACATCATCCATACTGACAGCACACTCACAAATAAAGCTTAAGATCTACTTAAGATCTGGGATCTAGAGATTTGTTGTAATTTTGTATTTTTATGATATTTAAACCCATAATGAGTAGCAGACAGAGTTGGACCAATGGCTGTAGTTTGCTGACCCTGCTCTAACCGATGGCTTCTTGAAGAGTAGATAGTGACATCATATTGGGCTATCCAAGTGTTGGGGTTGTGTATCATGAGAAATCTGGCAAAAGAAACAAAATTCTGAATACACAATACCAAAAACTAATACAAAATCAGACATGTAACGAGTACAAGGTGTTTCTGGCAGTTTCTTCCTGTTACTTCAATGTAGTCTTGGTTCTGAACAGGCAATATGTTCTATGGATGTGGTAATATCACAGAACACCAAGCACTGTTTGAAACATCTTGACTCAGGTTCAAGGTAGTTGTATGTCATAAATCTACAGTGTTTAAAAATTTTTTAAATGACATTTATGCATTTATATGTGTGGGCACATGTGTGTGTATGTGTATGTGTGATAAAATGTGTGTGGAGGTCAGAGATAAGTTACAGGCTCCTGGGATTAAACTCAGGTCTTCAGTCTTGGTGGCAAGCAAGCATCTTTATCAGCTAAGCCATCTCACTGGTCCCAACTGTTTTTATGGCTCATACAAAGTATTCTGCTCTGAGAGGAAAATAACCATGGGAAACGGAAACTTGTAATGGTTTCTTCCTATAGTTTTTCACCATGCAAGTATAAGATTAAGTTGCATTGTATTAGAATGTTTGATTTTAAAATTCGCTCTTTGAGCTCAATTGCTCCAAGTCTTGTGTCCGAAGTATATCCTGTCTTCAGCAACAGGGTCTCATCTTCAAGTGAAAAGATCTCTGAACCCGAAATGTAAAACCAAAGCAAATCTGACTTCATCTTGTTAGAAAAAGCCTCTGCGGTATAAGCTTGGCTTCTCAGTTCCAGACATTCTTTCCCACCCTCCATAGTTAAACATTTGCAAGGACGTGGCCTTCAGATACCAGGTGATTTTACGAAAATATCTTGTTTATGGCTTAATAAAGGGAGAACACAGAGTTCGGTCAGAATGACCGAGGCTAAAATCAGAAACATAAACAAACCAGAGACCTTGTAACACACTTTGGTTAGCACATTCCAAGACAGACCCACCAGTGAGAAACCACAAGTTCCTTGTCACCACTCTTCTGATATGAATAATTTTTGTAACCAATCATTGTAAGCCGCTTTCCCCGTTCACGGGCTTTCTTAACCAATCCCAGCTTTTGAGCCACCTCCCTTTGTTCCAACCCAATAAAAGAACTCCTCTCCCTTTACCTGGGGCCACTACCCCTCCACCTGCTGCATCTGTGTCCTGGGCTGTGGACCGAGCTTGAGCTTGCAAATAAAGATCCTTTTGTACTTGAATCAGATCTGGCCTCCGTGGTGGTCTCTGAGGGGACTCTGCGACCAGGGCGTAACACAAGTTCTGGGAGGAAATCAAGGGCTGTGGCAATAGCCTGTATTATTTTGGGAGTCTCTTGGACTGCCTTGACCAACAACTCAAAGGGAGGTTTTTCCTGCCAGACACTGTGTTTTTTGTTAGATAGCCTTCTGCTATGTGCATGCATTCGTTGTATATATAATGTATATGTATTTTGCAGTAGGCTTTTGAACTAATACATTTCCCTCTGTTCTTTTCACACCAGGTGAGCATTATTTATCTCTCCTTTCTTTTACTCATATAACCTTCCTCTTCCGTTCCCAGTGAGAGTACCCATTTTTCTCATTCCCCCTGGATAACATCTGTCTTCTCTCCCCTCACTCCAGCTCTTTCTTCCTCCAGCCTCCTCCCTGAAGACTAGTTCTCATAGCATCGGAGGATAGTATGTAGCTTCCAAGGGTGAAAACCAATTCATGGTCCTACTGTCTTATGAAATTTATTTTCCACACCTTAGCAGGCGGGGTCTGGTCGATCTGGCAGAATAAAATAGAAACTGGTCTTCCATTTAGGGAGATTAATTTATTTATGACTCACAAAGTTATTGTCCAAACATACAGCCCACCACTGGCCACCATTTCTTTGGTACAGTCCTGTGCAGAGACCCGGCAGTGCACAGCTCCTGTCCTGTTCCTGGCCTGAACTCCGTTTCCACTCACGTGATTCTTAGAACTGCCGGGGACCTGAGTCTTGGCCTTCCAGGGGGCCTGGGGCCATGGCGCCCCCCCCCACCCCCGCGTGGCTTTCAGTATTCTCAGTGCCCCTCTCCAGGACTAGCTGCCATGTTTTCCTTTCTTATCTCCCCACCTTCCTGCCCCCTTATTGGTGAGAGGGTGGGACTTGCTGCTGAATGATCCAATAGTAATAAGTTCAGAGAGAATTATGTATCTACTATACACCTACTCAGCTATAAAGCCTAATAGACACAACAATGACTAGCCCAGAAAACCATCTCTATTGGTGCAGTAATGGCACTTCTACTCTTGGGCTAGTAAATAGCTATCTAATTGGACTTAAGACCAGCTCAGTAGGAGGGAAATCATATGTGGTACTATAAACATAGCCAAATACACATAGCTGGGGAGATCATAGGTCTTAGAGAAAAACCTGTTTGTCATATCTCTAGACCAATGTACTTTTTTTTTTTTTACCTATATTCTAAACATGTATCCTTGTATTTACAGACAAGTATGTCTCTCATCACTCACCAAAGAAGCTTCTATTTTTTTCATATGGAGACTATTACAGAGTTCCAAACCTGGTCAAACACAGTGCTTATGAGATGCCCAGTCATGTGACATATTTACAATACAACCTCTATACCTAAGGCTTAGGGAACATAGTGAAACAGGGGCAGAAAGAACATGAATGCATCTTTCAATGTTCATCTGTGACGCTTCTCCACCAAACAGATGGAGATTAACCCAGAAAGCTACAATGGACCAAAATGTGGAAAATAAGAGACTGTAGAGTGTGTGTCCCTTGGTAGTACAACTATATCAAACCTCTGCTACCCAGCTCAGTGGCCATTGCAAAGAGGAGGCAGAAAGACTAGAAGAGCCAGAGGTGGCTTTTTCTAAGGAAGAAAACTGTTTTAAAATAATTTTCTGGTACTCATGTAATTTCAACCATTTATTAAAGATAGAACCAAATTTTCATAGTAAAAAATAAAATTTGCTGCTTGAATTGCTGATTTAAGTTTCATTAAGAAAGAGAAATGAATTTGGCTTGGGACTGGAAACTCCAGCTTTTTCTGAAATGACCCTAAACAGCCCCCTGCCATTTTGTAGCCTATACAAAATGCATTCATACATTTTTAATTTATGTGAAGTGGTATTCTCCACATTGATGATTCTAAAACAAAGTATTGCTCAACTCTGGACAATGTTCAAGATGCTCTTATGTTCATCCAATAGTCAGCCAAAATTGTATTCTCTATGCAAAATGAGACAGGCTCGTGCATCTCATTATTATTCAAAATTACTTTTGTCTTTAGTAAATGGTACAATTATATGTATACTGGGGCTGGAGTGATAACTCAATGACTAAGAGCACTGGTTGCTCTTGGTGAAGACCCAGCACCCACATGATGTCTAACAACATCTGTGCTCCAATTCCAGGGGACCTAATGGCATATTCTGGCCTCTGTGGGCATTGCATGCATAAGGTGCACATACATACACACAAGCAAAAACCTCATACACATAAAATAAAAATAAATCAAAACTGTATGTATACTAAGGAATTATTTTTAAATATATTTCCTTATAATTGTCAGTAAATTTTTTATTTGTATCCTATCTAAACATCTGGGGTCACATAAAAATTTCTTGGGTGAAAGCAGTCTCAAGCAGTAAGGCTCTGGTCTAACTAACACTGACTCCTTCTCACATTCAGGGCTGTCCCATCTCTACTGGCTCAGCCCATACCTGATGGCTTCTCTGTACTGCAATACACGATCTTCCTCCCTCCAACCACAAAGTGTTCTTCCCTGGATGTTTGATATTATTTTACTTCATTTCTTAAACTGCTGTTTTCTTTCAGTCTGATATTCTGAAACACATCCCTGGGATTTCTACCTATTTCTGCCTGTGGTAATCTAATGTTTTGATAAAGAAGTATGTTTGAGGAAAGCATTTCTCTCATTAAAAACAGAATTACTACTTATGTACATTTTCCAGCCAGCAACAATTACTGCTAAATAGAGCAAGACTTCTAATTAACAATTAAATTCTAAGTTCTAAATGGTATACCAGACTACTTAATTCAATTTGGTGTTCTTTTATTTCCTGATTGGAGGTTTCCAGCGTAGTTCTACCTCTCTCCAGTTAGTTCTTTTCTCTAGCCTAATTTTACATTCTAGGTCATGTCAGTTATCTCCACTAATTTGTTTACCTCCGTTAGAGGTGGTTTTAACTCACACAAGTCAGGAAATGTCAAAATCTCTCTGACTCATATTTCTAGTTTTACTTCTCAGATAACAAAATCAATACCTAAAAACTGGAAATGGTTTTGCTTGTAATTATTATTATTATTATTATTATTAATATTATTAAACACATGATGGTGTTCTAGTGGAGGTCAAAGCCAGAGGACAACCTGCTGTAGTCAATTCTCTCCTTCCATTATGTGGATTCCGGGATTGAACTTGGGTTGTTAGGCTCTGTGGCAAGTATTTTACCCACTGAGCCATCTTACTTGTTATGTTTGTCTTTTTTAAAAAATATTTTTAATCAAATCATTGTGTGTTTCATACAAAATATCTCAAGTATGTATGTTTGTCTTTTTAAACCTTCTACTCAAGGTCAAACAAATGACGTGAAGGACACTGGCTTAGTTATTACACTGGATGAATCCTACCAGGCAAACCAGAGGGGATTTTCCTAGGAATTAGCAGGAGAAATGGTTGAAAAGGAAAAGGACAGTTAGGTGTGGTAGCACCTGCCAGTCATCCCAGAAGTCCTGACACCAAGGCAGGAGAATCAGGGCTGAGTTGAGGCTATCCCCAACTGCACAGTTCCAGGACATTCTGAGTTAAGGAGTGAGATCCCGTTTCAACAAAAATTATCCGAGGCCAAAGTACTTTCATATTCTCCCTTCTCTTTTTCATTTTTATTTTCATTGTTGTGTGTGTAAATGTTCATGTGTATGCAAGTACATGTGTGGGTGTGTATGCATGTGTGTGCTTGCACATGTGGAGACTAGAGGTCAACCTCCGGTACCTCAGGAGCTATCCACCTGTATTTTGAGACAGTGTCTCTCATCGGGCCCTGACGTAGCAGGGCGGTGAGGCTAGCTAGCCAGCAAACCCACACTTCCGTTTGCCTCCACCTTCCCAGCTCAGGAATTATCCAGCACTCACTGCCATGTTCGGCTATTTTAAATGGTTTCTGAGGACTGAAATCAGGTCCTCATGCTAGTCTGCTAAGAGAGAGACAGAGTCATGTCCTCAACCTCTGTCCTCTCTTGACTCAGTGTCCACCTGTTTCTCCACAGCCTGCAGCCTGAAGTCATTAGTAGACCTAGGAGATGTGAGCCAAACCTCCGCACAGGCCAATGAAGAGTTACAGATAGGATTCTTTTCATGTTGATGTTAGATTAACTATATCAATTTCTTATTGCTACTATTGCAAATTATCATAAACTTAGTGGCTTCAAACAACTTGAATTTATTATTTTATAGTTCTGGAGGTCAAATGTCCAAAATGGGTTTCAATGAATAAAAATTACCATGTGAGTAGAGCTGGACTCTTCTAGGGTACATAGAGGGAAATTTTGCTTATTCCAGACTCCAGAGGCTGCCTTCATTTCTTAGGTTTGGGCCCCCGTTCTCTATCTGCAAAGCCAGGAGAATATGAATTTTAAATAACTGTATGACTTTGAACTTCCTGCCTTCTTCACTGAATTGGAAGAATCTTTGTGATGATTTGACCCACCAAGATAGGCCAGGGTGATTTCTATCTCAGGATTTCACCTACCATGTAATTTACTCTTGTAATATCACATATTAAATTTCTTTTTTTTTTTTTTTTCAATTGAATTACATCTGGTGATTGAAAGCTTTTGAAGATGGAAAGACAGGGCTAGGAATCCAGATGCCACTAGGAGCCCTCTTGTTTTTCACAGCTGAAATCTGTTCACTTGGAAGAAAGTTCGATACTTCACGAGTAGCCTTCCTTTCACAAACTAGAAACCAGCCAGGGGAGGTGAGGACACCGCGCGCTGTGCGTCCCTAGCTGCCACAAATTATGCAATTGAACTTCCTGTATTTTGGGAAATTGCAGGGGTCAGCACATCCCAAGTGTGATGGAGGAGCCTTGCCCCGGGAAAGCACCTTCAGCAAGGAAAGCATGTATTTCAATTTCATAAAAGGAGAACATTTCAAGAGGTCTGTTATTTTTCTTATTGTACCAACTCAGTCTAGGATTCAACTATTCTCTATTCCCTGAGCCACCTGGCTAGTTGAGTGACTGGGTATCTCAGAACCTATTTCAGGTGGGTTTCCTAACCTTAACCCTAACTTCGGCAGGTGGCGCGAAGGATTCAGTAGTTCAGAGTCCTAAAATACCCCTGTGGATATCTCATGAAAATGACTGACTTCTAAAATTAAAACACAAATTTTAGAAAGCAAGTGCTCTTACCCACTAAGCTGTCATATCAGGCCTACCTTTATTTTTAAATGGTCCAGGCAGAAATTTTAATTCACACACATATCACACTGCATGTCTAGCAATAGAATGAATGGTGGAAGATTATCAACATTTACAAAACAAAACCCCAAAACAATGCATCCATTTATCAGCAAAAATAAAGATACTTCTAGATATGCAAGGATTCTAGAAACAACATCCATGAACCTTATTGGAGGAAATTGTTCACAAAAAAGCTTTAAGCTGAGAGAGAGATAAATACCTTAATTGAGGATCAGAAAACAGAGGCAAAGAGAAATCTATGGTTAGTAGATGTGATTTCAAGCTGAGCTTCCCCTTGCAGGCCCACGGTCTGCGGGCTTGTCCCCCAGCTAGGCTCCACTAGTGGATCCTAGGAGTGGGTTGCTCCTGGTTTCTAAGGTGTTCTCTGATCTCTGTGGACCATGAGGTAAACAGTCTCTGTTCTGGCCTTGTTGATGCCCTGAGCCTCTGCCACCAACTCCCTGCCAAGAGGAAACTGAAATCTTCTGAATCCATGAGCCAAACTCTGCCTTCCCTCTCTTAAGCTGTTTCTTTCAGGAACTTTCACACTGACATAGCACTGAACCTTGAAACATATGTGTTATTAAATAGAAATGAAGAGCAGTAGAATATGGAGATTTTAAGTACGCGATTTATTTGGCTTATCTTTTAGAAATCTGACTCATAGTCTCATTTGATAAAAAGTCTTTGAGAAGAAATGGCACGGGTCTTCAGGGGCTCTGCTGATGTCCTTAGCAAGAAAAGAAAGAGAAAGGTATTGCCCGGCACAGTGGAGCATTTTGTCCCAGCACTTGGGACTAAATGGCAGAGGCAGGCAGATCTCTGTAAAATTGAGGCCAGCCCGGTCTACATAGTGAGTTCCAGGCCAGCAGGGGCTACAGGGAGACCCAAAAAGACCAAAAAATAAAAATAAAATAAGTAAACAGAAAAAGGTGAAGCATATTTGCACTCTGGTGACCAATAAAGCATATTAAACAGCAAACAACTAATGTTGGGAACTTGCCAGAAGCACGTTCAGTGTTCAAGATTAAACTGCATGCTAATTCAGTTAGAGATGTTGCCCTTAAATGAGATAATTACAAGGAGAAAACAAAACAAGACTTCCCAAGAAACACATCTGTTTGACAGGTAGGCCAGTAAATACAATGGCTTAACCACAACACTTTAAAATGTTTGTTATAGGAAATTGATTTTACTCACTTCAGCTGCAAGTTAACTCATCAGCTGTACAGCAATAACCTGCTGCTCAGGGTGCGAACTTTCTGGCCTTGGGATAATGAATCCACTTCACTGTGTTTGTTCTCCTGTTTTTCAGGTGTTTTTTTTTGTTTGTTTCTTCCCAGTTCTCTTCCCAGCAGCTGAAGTAGCTGATGTTGCTTCTGATAGACCTGAACTGGGTACTGCACAAAGCTGCCTTCTTGCCCACACTGTGAGTGAAATGTCAAAACTGGTCTTTTACAAAAGTCTTAAATTCAGGAAAACCTAGGACTTGAGGGGTGGGAGAGAGTTAAGTAAAATCAAAATTATTCAAAATGTTTCTCATTTCTGGCAGATTGTGGGAGATGGTGGGGAGAAAGACCCTGAAATATGTAGATGTGGCTGTCACGAGTCCATACAATTGTAAAGAAACAGTATTGGATTAGGATAGTATTTTTTCACAGACAAAAAGAAAACTAGCACATTTGCAAAAGCCTAAATGTCGAGAAAGTATCTCTCCGATCATATTTCAACAAAATTAGACAAAAACAGAAATATGCTTCCACTACTCTGAAAGTAAGAAATCAACTTTAGAATCTGGCATAGGAGAAAAAATAAAAGTGAAACTATGAGCTGTAGGGAAGTTCACAGAAGCAAGACTTGCACTGTAGAAATGATGGGACACAGAGAAAACAGCACCCAGGGGAGGAATGTGACCTTAAAGGTTGGGTGTGGGATGCTCAGGGCCAGCGCTCAGCCGAGCAGTTCCCTAGGATTCAGAAAAGTTATTGTACCTGGAGTTGTCATTTATTGCAGGGACACGGTATATATTCAGTCAGCAAAGGCAGAAGGTCCGTGAGGTAAGGTCCAGGAGACGCCAGCTTCGAACTTAGCTGTTCTCGCCAGCGGAGTCCCAGGGATGCATTCAATTCTCTTGTAAATGCCACAGGACGATGCATCTGAAATATGAGCAGTCAGGGAAGCACACTGAGTCTTGGCAACCAGAGAGACTGTAAGGCCAGTGCATATGAGACTGACCTCAGCTATAAAACAAAACCAGGCTGCACCTGAAACCGTGTTGCTAGCATAATTATCCAATTAATCTAGTACCATGTGGCCCAAGATCTCAGCATGCAAAACACTTCAATTGTGCAGAATATTCCAACAGCTATGACTTCATCTTCCAGGAGCCAACAAAGGGCCAGGCCTGAAGACAAGCTGCTTCTCAACATGCAGGATTTAACAGCCAGACTTGCAGAGGCTGCCCTTGCCTGAGCAAGTGTCTTCACAGAGCCTGATGCAAGGTACAGTGGAAACAGCCTTGCAGCACTGGGTGCCCAAGTGACAAAGGACAAAGATGATAGTGTGGTGGTGAGGCCATGTTTTAGAGGGAAGGGAAGAGCAGAGAGAGGGGGATGGGCAGAGAAGGAGGGGACTAAGGGCTGAATGATGTGCACAATGTTTGCAAATCATTTTGTAAGTTCCTATGGCTAAAGACATGCTTAAAAAGCAAATCTCCAAAATTAAATAGTGTGACTGAGGAGATGACTGCTAAATCTTCCTCACTCATTTAATAAATTTTAATTAATATATTAACTTATGGTTAGAATAAAGTAAAACTCTAGCAAAATAAATAAAACCAAATATACTTGCATGTATGTATATATGTACATACATATATTATAGAAAGCAGTCAGTAAATTTTATGTTTACCGTCTCTGAGTCAGATTTTCTCAAATAACATTAATTCTGACAGATATTTATTAGGTGAGTTAAATTAAAAACTCCATAAACAAATAAGTTTGGCAAACAGTGAAATAAATTAACTCGAATGGATATTTTTCTTAGTTTCTTTCAGAGCCTTCCACATGCTCACCATTCACAGTACGTTCTACCACAAAAACATATGGCAGTGCAGATGCTTCTGTATCTTATTTAATCAGAGACTCCCTCACTTTCCCCCCCTTTAGGGGGCAGGAACAGAATCTTCTATCTCTGTACCTTCTCTAGGGAATAAAAGCCACCGAAGTGTTTTAGGAAAATAGGTGTAGAAATGAGATGCTAGACACTAATGGCTGTCTTCTAGAAGTCATAAATCCTAGCCTGGCAGTGGAATATTTCAAGGCTGTGATCGTTAGGGGAACACCTTATCTTCATTCCATCACTGGACTGCCCTCAGTGATTTATGAAGCTTTATAACTCTGCAGTTTCTGCAGAACAGGCAGAGGGAGAGAAGGCAGGGATACAGAAGATCTTGCTGGACCAATGGTAGGAGAGAGAACCCAGGAGTCCCAGGAGGAATACTGTTATCATTGGTGTTGAGATCCGTGGAGCATCTTAAGAGTGGTATTCTCATCCGTTAACATATGCCACCTTACATTCTGTTCTACATGTGCTGGAGACTTCATTTATTTCTGTCTGGTCACAGAGAGACCCAGCTCAGATGAGCTCCTATCTCTTTCATCCTTCCTAATCCCTATGAATAAATAGACCGATCCCTCTTCTGAATCTTCAAGCCACTCTTTCAGTTCCAGTGAACCACTAAAGGGTTGTCATGATAGAATGACATATGTAAGAAATGTAGGAGAATCGCCTGTGAGAAGTGAAGGGGAACAGAGAAGGCTGAGCCTGCAGATCACATTCAGATTCTGAGATGGAAGGAAGAGGCGAGCCACGCGAGGAAGAGAGCTTCAGGTTCCGGGATGAAGTCTCACCAGGCCCAGGGGGGTGCCCAGAGAGAAGACTGGCTGAAGGGTCTTGCCCTGGCAGAAATGACTGCACTCGGATACCACACCTTCAGGGACCAGGAGCAGACCAGGATAGGCAGGGCCCAGGTGAACTCCCAAGTTGGGTACTGATGACACTCAATGCAGTGAGTCCCCACTGGGAGAGAGATCTGTAAGGAAAGTAAAGCACACAGTGGTTCATGCCTTGCCACTCACGTGCCATGTCTCAAGCCCAAGCTTCATTAGAATTATTTATTATGCACCTTACTTACCTAACTAGCTTGACAAGTTCTTGAGCACAGGAAATGTGCCAAGCTGTCACATAGTTGGAAGTGCCCAGACTCTCCTAACACATAAACAGATCATCAGAAACTGACTTCTAGGGTAACAACCACGTCTCTAACTTAAAAAACCTTGACATGAAGAGGAGGATTTTCTCTACCACAATTGCCCTCAGCGCCTTTTGAGAATAATGCCTCACTGTGCCCACAGCCCTCTCAACTCCACAGTCAAGTGCCGGCTTGATTCTACTTTACTGACAGCAGCGTGGGGTTGAGCTAGGCCAGTCATCTGTAGGACCGTATACTTGATGCATGCCACATTCCCCAATCTGCTCAATGAAGACACTATCCATATGTAATGATTTTTGTATATACAACATAATTTACCATATACCGTCTAAGGGCTCAACTGCAGGTGCTACAGACTGTGGAAGACACTGGATAAATAGTACTAGTTTGAACAAATGACTCAGACAATAATTTGTAGGTAATCTCATCTGAATCTCTTACAATCCCGCGTAATACTAAGTGTGTATTGTTAGGGTATGTAGTTAGCTTTTCATTTTTTCAATGAAAATATGAAAGTTGCTTGTTGAAATTATTAAGCATCACCAGCTAGAAGACCTCATGGAAAAAACTTAAAGGTAATCGATCATAATTATGAGTTTTACAATGTTGGATCAATACTGCTTAGGTTGGTCAATGTATTCTTGTAGCTGTTAGTAAGCCAGAATTAGTTGCAGAAGGTAGTTAACATATATCCAATGTATATAAATGCATGAGATATTTCCTTTGAACTATTTCAGAAAGCGCAAAGCATTATAAGATTAATGAGTAGCCTAGGAAAGGAGAGGAGAGCCGTGGAGATGGCTCAGTGGGTGCTTGCCATTCAGTCCTGACAACCTGAGTTTGGATCCCAAAGCCCATGTAAAAAGTCAGATATGGTAGTGCTCATCTGTAATGCTGAGGTAGGAGGTGGAGACTGGGGAATTCCCTGGACTCTGCATATGCAGTGCAGTCACAGAAAGGTGGAAAGCAAGAACTGATTACCTCTACGCACACACCATGGCACTTTTACTGCTGCGTATGCTTGCGCACATACACACACTCACACTCATCACACACACACACTCAAAGATTAAAACAAGAGAGCATTCTCTTTATTGTTATCTCACTTAAAAGCAAGCACAATAACTTCCCCCAGTCATTTGCACCACATTGATAAAATTATTAATAAATGTCTTTTGAGTTTCCCTTAAATAATTTATAACACAGAAGACTCACTCGGTATAAAAGATACAGACGAGAACGCACAGGACTGTCTTCCCCAGAGGTCGTGTGAACCGAAGTTTATGAATATTGAAGGCTTAGCTGAGGACTGAGAAAGTGAATCGCAGAGACTTCACTACTCTGCTTCTTGTTTTCGAGGTGAAAAGTTGCTCATACAAGAGGTAAAAATGAAGAAGCAAAGAAGAAACGCACCTGCGAAGAACCTAAAGCACTCTCAGAAAACTTGGAAGACCAGATCAAGTAAGTATCACGGCTGCCTCTGAACATCACTCAGCAGCCTGGAGAGTCTGCGGGAGTCCAGGGATTGCGACTGGTAATTTTTTGACTGCAGAGTTTATGGCTGGTGCATAATATTCTTAGTGTAATAAAGAGGAACTGTCTACTAGAGAAAACACTGTTCCACACGGCTGTCCACATTATGCATTCTACTGGGCGCCTCTAGGATCCACACTGAGCCAACAATTCTTGCCTCTTTCAAACTGTGAGAAATAGAAGCTTCTATCAAATTGCTATTACAGCAGCTGCAGTTCCACTCATCCTTCATTTCAGTAGAAGAGTGAATCTGATTTCACCACAGTGGAAGTTATTAGGAGATGGATGTGATTGTGAAACTTCTGTCCCATGAAAGGGACTCTGGCTAAAAGAATAATAATCCTTTAAGAGCATATGACGGTGTTCCCTTCCTTAATCCTTCAGATGAAGTCAAATAACGGGGTGAGGAAAAGCTGTTGATGGCAAGATTGAGCCAGAGTCTGCGTGGTTTGAACATTATGGTTTCACCTCAGGTCCTAGGGTCTGATTGAAACGAATTTCAGAGATTGCAGTTTTGTCCCTAGAGGGCCCTACAGGATAGTAAATCCACATGAAAAAGCCATTGTATGTTGGATTTGTGATGGATTTTATATGACAGCCTGTTTCCATTTAGACAGGTTCAAGCTCCACAGAACGGGCTCATCCCTCTCCTTATGAGATTAAAAGCTAACCCATTCTTGAATGCAATCCCTTACCCAGTATTGTTCTTAAGACTTATTGTTTTCCTAGACTCATAAATCTTGGTTTCCTGGTGACAGCAAGCATTTCACCAACGTAGATTTCTATTTCTCCATGTAGATCATAGCCAGGAAACCATCAGGTCCACAATGGAGGCCTTCCTTTCTGTTACAGCAGAGAAGGTGAGCTTTCCTGTGGCCAGATCCATGTTAAAACAGCCTCACCTTCGGATGAGCAGTATTGTCTACTCAATGGTCTTGCTTATCAAGCACTTAAAAGATTTTTTTTTTTTGTCTTTAACTTCTGGGCCATCCACTGGATTTAGAAGGACAAAAAATTAGTGGAAAGGCTTTTCAAGATTGTTTCTTGAATGTATATTTAGTGTTAGAGAAATCCTAAAAAAAACCAGTTAAATGAAAATTTATTAAAACCTCTATGGGAGTATGACCATAATGAGTTTCCAATTTATTGAGGATTTATAACTATCTGATTTCAGTCAGTGAAGACAGAAGAGGGTGATTCCAGGGACTGCTGATTAATACTTGACATGGAGCTGAGCAGCAAAGTTTAAAAGCTTCAGTCTTGGGATTCGCACAGACCCAAAAGTGTTCTTATCAGGAGCGGTGTCTACCCTGTTTACTCACCTTCTCGAGGTCCTGGATTCTTTATCTTTCTTGTAATGCTTTTTTCACTGCTGTGGTAAAATGCCCGACAAAAGCAACACGAAGAAGAGTTTATTTTGTCTCTCGTCTGAGGTCACAGTCGGTCTTTGTGGAAAAGCCACAGCGGCACGAACGTGAGACACACTGTCCACAGTCAGGAAGCAGACAGTGATGGAAGCTGGTACCCGGCTCGCTTTCTCCTTTTCAGCCAGTTCAGGACCCCAAACCACATTTAAGGTGGATCTTCCCACCTCAGTTAATCCAGTCTAGAAACTCCCTCACAGACATGCCCAGAGGCTTGAGGCTTGTCTTCTAGGTGATTCTAGATCTTGTGGAGTTGTCAGTGTCAACCCTCCCGCTGGGGATGGATCTTACGCTCAACCCCTGAGCCATGCCCCGCCTCCGTGCGTCCCAGCGCTTCCCCGGGTGGCGCCTCTCTGTGGGGTCTACCTAACCTGGTGTTCGCACTCGGTGCGGCCTCTTTCCCTCACGTGCTCCTCAGAGTGTGGGCAGCCGTGATTTTTCCCCTTGAATGCTGAGAAAGATGGAGATTCACTGACTGAGACCAGGGTGTCTAGGGTCTTCCTTGGTGTCAGGTGGCCTTCCATTTTTGCTTACCTCACTCATGAAGCCAGATAGCTCTTGAGTAGAATGTCAACTTTCAGCAAATTTCCTTGTTTGCAAGGTATTTTAAAGTGAATTTCCTGTTGTTGGAAATAAAATGCCCACATGAATTACAAAATAACAGGACTTAGATATGAGAGGAATTGTGTAAGCTAGAGGAGATATCAATTGCTGCCAAGTATATTCAGTAAGTGACAATCATCATCATTATGTTACTTTTCCAGTAACTTGGGATTATACTTGCAATAAAGTCCAGTTTTAGAGAAAAATTTTGAATTAAGTTAAATGGTTAAGAGGGGTGCTAGGACATTGATAGAAAATGTGATTATTATTATTATTATTATACTACATGGAGACATTTTTGAATGGTTTTGTATGGTCCAGAAGTGTATAGTAGCCAGTACTTCTAGCTGAATGAAGACAGCACTACCTAGGCATACATAATCACAGATGCTGACATGTTTCCTATGTGCCTAGGAAACGAAGGACAGATGGGAATGAAAAGTACAGACTAACATAAAAAGTATGGACTAAGAACATACTTTTCTAGAAATTCGGGTATGAAATTTCTGTCTTTCTCAGTAATGCTGCCAATGGACCACAGGGCTCTTGTTAGAATGTTTATATGTATATAGATGCACTTCTGTATAAAGATGTGTGTCAGGCACACGTGTGTCTTTTAGATGAAAATAATGCATTTTTGTCTCCTATTGAGCTATGTTTACAATTACTAGGATAGTTTGAATATCATCTAATGAAGACTGTAGTAGATTTAATTAGATGTTTGTTCCAGGTATGCAGTTAGTTAAATAAGCTGGAAATTATCAATTATATTTCTGAATGTTGCAAGTTTCAAATAAAACTAAATAGTTAGCAGTAACAGAATAACACTTCAAATCATGTATTGGTAATCTTAGGAGAAAAAGAGTTCCAGTATTTTTGAAAGAGAGGGGGAGAAAGAGAGAGAGAGAGAGAGAAAGAGAGACCTGTGTATGAAAGCAGTAAAAAAGTATCCTATTCAAATCGTGTCATTAGAATCTGTCCTTCCTTTCCTAGGCACATAGGTAACATGTCAGCATCTGTGATTATGTATGACTAGGTAGTGCTGTCAATTCATACAGGTAAAAGCACTGGCTACTATATACATCTGGACCATACGAAACCATTCAAATATGTCTCCATGTCTGTTTCTTTCCATGGGATACATAGAGATGGAAAATTTAGAAATTAAGTACTAAAGATAGATATATCCTCAGTGGGAAAGAGGCAAAGTCCTAGGATTGCTGCTTGGGATGGAACTGCCAGCCAAACACAAACACCTGCTTTGCAGAGTTGGAAATAACCATTGTGGGAACTGTCAGCCATCTTGAGACGTGTCGGCTATGCTTTGTGGCCTGACTCTAAATTATACATTTAAGTTTTTTAATTCACTTGCGTTGTTTATTTTGTTTTTTTCTCATTATTTTCTGATAAAGTGACTGTGTGTTACATTTCAGGAATCTCCTAAAATTCAAATAGCAGGAGATTAAGAATTCTGCCACCTAGTCATAGGCCGTGAAATCAAACACCTGGGAAAACTTATTAGACAAACATTCTGTCTTGTATTTTGTATCTGGGAAAGTTAAAAAATACACCCAGTACATGTTGAATATGATACAACATAAAAATGAGATATCAACAGCAGCCCCAAGGTCTGAGAAATGGCGAGCAGTGAGCTATATGCATCTTTGCTGTACATCCAGGCATAATCACCAAAACATTTTAATAATATTTAATTTCCACTTTAAAAGCAAGCTGCAATGCATTAATGTTAATATTTTTAAAATTCTACTACTTTAATATATCTTTGTAAGCAGTGGCTGTCAATTTATTTGGGGATTAAAAAAAAAAAGCTTCCTTTAAGTGTGAACTTTTAAAAGCTATCAGAAGGGACATTTAACCAGAACAACACAAAGGCAGTGAAAAACCACGGTAGCTTCTGAAAATTCATGATTGCAGGAATAAGAACCAGAAGGCAGCCATTAATAAACCTCTGAAGAAAAAAAGCACACGACGCTTCACAGTATAGCCATGGTTAATTCTTCCTGTTTTAAGTTCAGAGCTTTTCCCACAGATAATTTCATGGTCAATATAATTTAATCTGTAATAACTGATTTTATTTTCTTAGAAGCTGTATTTTACATCATCAGGATTTTTTCTTTAATATATCACTCCTCCACATGTTAAAGGATCTAGAAATAATATGTGCTAACAATTGGATTAGCAAAGGTTGTATGTATTGAGATCCTGTGTGCTGACTGTTAGACTGTTCAGTTCATGGATCATTTAATATTACCCCCAGCCCTAAGGGTAGGCCTTGTCAATAACCATTAGTATGTGTTGGTGATACAAATGGTGGTCCTTAGGTTGTATGGTATGCAGCTTCCACAGCAGTGTGTGGTAGCCCTAACTATTGATATTCTCACATTACAAAGAGGAAACAGGGTCAGATAGTAGAGACTTAAAGGAAAAATTTAAATTGCAACTTGTATCAAAGACTTTCTTTATTGAGGAGGCAGAACAAAAATATCAACCAATTAAAAAAATGTTAGTAAGAATTAAAGTAATGGTATTAAATTGGTAAATCTAGTCTACAGCTTACTCCTGGGCATCTGCCTCTAAGTTGATGTTGAAAGCCTTTACCATTCCACTGACCAGGCACAGTGAGGCTGCTTTTCTGCTTTCTTTCCCACAATCCTCTGGAATTTTATTGTAATTTTTTAAAACATATTAGCTATATGTCTAGAATCTGTTTTCTTTCTTCCTGGTGCTAGAGATTGAACCCAGGACCTTCCACAGGCTGGGTCAGCAGTTTACCTCTGAGCTCTACCTCCAGCTGAGGTTTTTTTTATTGATTTATTTTATGTGTACGAATGTTTTGCCTGCATGTATGTAAGTATGCCATGTGCATGCAATGCCCACAAAGGACAGAAGAGCATGTTAGATACCCTGGATGGAGTCATGGACAGTTGTTAGCCACCACATGGCTGGGAACAAACTCCTGGTCCTCTGCAAAAGCAGTCAGTTCTCTAACCACTGAGCAATCTCTCCAGCTCCCTGCTGAGTTTCTTAGAGAATAAACCATATTATGTTGATATATCTAGCAACAAGGACAAAATGGCTATTTTGCTAATACTTGAAGAATTAGGGAAATGAACGTTTGTTTTCATACAGTAGCACATGCTAGATTTTAACATTGATTTTCTATCAATCATATTTTAGATTCAAAAGCCTCAGCACATTTAGGAAGTCAGGTAGAGAGGCTGGAGATGTAGGTCAATTGGTAGAATGTTTGCCGAGCATACATAAAGCCCTGAGTTCAACCCCCCTTCACTACATAAACTGGGTATGGTGACAAATGCCTGTTATCCCAGCACTCAAGACACAGAGGCAGGAGGATCAGAAGTTCAAGGTGATCCTTGGCCACATTGTTTAAGTTAGAGGCCGATCTGGGATACATGAGACCTTGTCAAAAAACAAGCAAGCAAAAAATGTGAAGCTGAAAGGAAAGGGAAGAACATGAATTGGTCCCAAATAACAACTTTCTAAAATACCCTCATCATGAAATCCTAGGAGTTGAGCTGTACAGGATAATATAGCAACACATAATACATAATATCACATATCTCACAGCACAAACAGTCGAATTTGTGCTTGCTCATGACAGTTCTTCATGTTCATTTCCTCAAGACAGGATGAACTGGAGTTCTTAGATTACTTAATGTTGAAGAAAAACATTTATTCAAAGTTACAGCCAATTATTATAGAAGGTCTTTAAGGCAATTTAAGGCGATAATTAGGTATATTTGAAATTCTTCCAGGAGCCATATGCTTCTAAAACATCCTATCTTTCTTTCTCTGATCCTGGACAAAATGTCTGCTGGCTGGTTGCTATGGGGCAGTAAAGGACAGAACTGAGAAGGTTAGGTTGACAAATCTGTCTGACCGGGTCTGCCTGAGACCTGGTGCTTCTCAGACAGGTACAATCTCCAGCAAGGAGGAAAAGCCTGGTTCATCCACCCAGGAAGTCTGACGCACATCTGGAACATTGGCAGCTTCAAGAATACAACAACTTCAGGGCCAGGGGAGCCTAGTTAAGTAGTAGAGTGCTTGTCTAGTATGTAAGAGACTCTGGGTTCAATTTCCAGCACCACAAACTAATTACAACAATAAAACATTTTTGAGCTTTGAGACTATAGGGAGAATAAAGTGAGAATGAACTGACTCTTCAGGAATCTGCCTTGCATGAAGTGGCTGAGGGTGGGAATGTCAAGTACATTCTATGATGCTTATCATTAAACCAAGAATCTTTGCAACTTTGTGTCTTGGAAACTGGCAAACTCTGTCTCCAACTGTCCAACATTATACATATCCTTTTACTGTTTTTCTGTTGAGAATCTTGAATTAAGTCAAACTTGTCATGTGTGATGGATAATGCAAGAACTGGGTGTATTTTTTGTTTCTTGCCTTGCAGCAGTGCCGATGTCGCGGTCACAAAATGCCAGTAGGCGTGTGGCTTGGTGAAGAGACGTCAGAATTCATTGGTTCTTACTTATACATGGAAAGAGAGAAACATAGCCTTAGAAAACATGCCTCAGATGGCTACAGAGTCCTAAACATGCATTTGAAGCAGAGATCACAGTTCTGTTGGAAGTGGACTAAGGTAGCGGGACCTTGTATGGGCTTAAGTAACAACCTCAAAAGCCTATGAAAGGATGAGTTATCTCAACACCAGAAAGCCTATAACAAAGATGAGCTACTCAGTATTCTCTTCAGGCACACAAAGTCAGGAACTTTGGAAGACCCAAGGATCCTGTGCTGTTTGATTCACTGCAGTTTATTTATTAGATACAATTGTACTTGGGGAAATGTGCTGACTCTTACTTATCTAGGTCTCCTAATTTACATCCAGAGGCCATCTAGCTTGTTAAAATTCCAGTTAAAAATGAATTATCATAATAAGAATCTTGTGGAGTGTTTTCAGTTTTTGTAGCCTGGTAACTTAAAGTAGCGCTCAATAGTTGATTATGACATAGTAAGGCACAGCGATAACACTGTGAAAATAATTCCACAAAATCAGTGATATACATATGTATAGATGTAAATAATACAGTTATTCTCTATCACGAATGGGGAGGCAACCTAGCATGTTGCTTAAGAAGAGCACTTTCCCCGATTCCTTACTAATTTGATCGGGGTTGCATAAGATAGCAGCCTTGTTCCTGGAAAACCCTTGATGATTTAGGGTGAAGGATCGTTTGCCCTCAAATCATCTGTGATTCTTTGTGAAGAGGTTAATGGAGAGTTTATTATGTAATTGTTGCAAAATCTCTGTAAATACAAATTATTTCAATGTGGAAAAGCGTCTCCAGTGTGCCACCGATTGGCTGTATATAATCTAGTTCAAGTTCTTGTTCTTTACAAGCCTTGATTTCCTCATTTGGAAAATGAGGACAAACCACTGCTGACAACTTCAAAAAAGTCAATGACGTGATCAATAGCTCAGGAAAACTTAGTTACAGCTTAATACGAATCTTGAAAGTTATTTTTAAATTATGCCTGAATTTGGTTTGGGTTAATTACAAGTAGCTATTCCTTACGTGATTCCCACCACTGTGGCTCTAAAACATGGAGAAGTCATATTTATTCAAGGAATATTTATACACAGTGATATTTAATTATTGTAAGTGCAAACGTCGTAAAGCAAACCATGAGTGAAATAATAAGACAAATATATTTGTCCAAAGATATTTACTAACAGAGACTGAATAGATTGAGAACTTTAAAACACTGATATTTATTTAGAAACCATGGAATTTTAGTGACAGAAAGCAAGAACCAAAGAGATGTTTCTGTAAGTTTTCCTAGATGCAGTCCAAATGTTATGACCTCCAACATGCACGACAATGAAGCCTTTTACTATCCTCTCTGTGTTGTGGAGGTGGGAGAAATATTTTATCAGCTGAGATAAGTACTGACACCAGGCGTGAGCAGGCTGCCATTCAGGTGGTAATCAAGACCAGTACCATTTTCCACAGTGGATTAGTTTGTTCTGATACTTACGAGAGCTGTAATTTCTTTGGCGACCTAACCTTAATTTTACCTAGAAATATTTTGAGATGTTGACAAGTCAAATGTTAAAATCATTGGATGGCATGTGCTTTTGCCTGTAAAACACTGAGATATTAATTCATGAAGGTGATTTGCTCAGCACATTTATTTGCATGAAGGAAAAGAATAAAGGAATTTAAAAAATTCACATTCCCCCAAGAATACTAGCACTAGAGTGGGCTAGCAAACCCCAGAGCCAGCCCGAGTCTCCACCTTCCGCCTTTCTAGAGAATGAGACATTCAGAACACAGCATCCATGGCCCCTGTGCAGGCAGAACACTCAAAATCCCCACAGTTCCCATGACAAGCTTTATATACTCCTGTTCTGGTTTTATTTCTGAGGTTGGGATGAGATACACTGACAGGAAGTGACTTAGGGGAGAAAAGGCTTATGTGGCTTACAATTCCAGATCACAGTTCGTTTGTGGGGACATCAAGGCAGGAACTTGAAGCATCTGGTTACATCACATCCACAGTTGAGGGCGATGGAAATGAATGCATGCATGCTGCTGCTCAGCCATCTGTCCCTACTCTGACAACCTCCAGGGCTCCAAACCAGGGAATGGTGCCTCCCACTTTCAGGCTGGGTCTTCCCACCTCTCATAAGGCAATCAAGACAATCCCCCCAGACAAAGGCCAGTCCCCACAATCTAGACAGTCCCTCATTGAGACTCTGTTCCTAGGTGATTCTAGGGTATATGAAGTTGACAATTAAAACTAATCATCACAGGCCGGAGAGATGACTCAGTGGTTAAAGCACTCCTTCCTCTTGCAGAGAATCTGGGTTAGGGTCCCAGCACTCATAACTGCCTATCACTCTAGTTCCAGAGACTCCAACACCCTCTTTTGGCTTCCACGGGCATCAAGCACACACATGGTACACAGATATACTTGCAGAAAAAAACACTCATAGACATAGACAAAAAAAAAAATCCACCAAAAAACATATTAGCTATCACAACTCGGAGAAGAACAAATGTTTCATCTCTAGACAAGGTGTGTGTGTTTGTGTGTGTATACATACTTGTTTACGTGGCTATGAGGATATGAGCACGTGTGCATGTGCATGTGGAGGCCAGAGGATGTCATCAGGTGTCTTATATCATTCTCCACCTTATAAGAAAAGGTCTCTCAGTGAACACGGAGCTCACTGATTCAGTTAGGTGTCTGGTCAATGAGCTTCAGAAATCTGCCTGCTTCCATCTCTCTGGTGCTGGAATTACATATATTACATATATATTACACACACACACACACACACACACACACACACACACACATATATATTCTTAGGTTCTCGTGTTTGCATGGAAAGGTACTTGATTAATTGAGCCAAGCAAGATCAGGCAAGATCTGAACTTCACAATTTTGGCTATGTTATATGGAAGTCCCCTGTGAAATCTTAGTTATGAAATTGTAATTTCAAAAAATTGGCATGACTGCATTTCTTGACATTCAAACTGCATAACACTGGGAGTGAGAGAGTGAACAAGGATGGTCTGTGAGAACCAGGAAAGGGGATTATTCTGATCATTCTGTTAGAGATGGATTCTATGGGCTGGTGAGATGGCTCAGCTGTTAAAGGTGCTTGCTACACAAGCCTGAGGACCTGAGTTCAATCCTAGGAACTCATGCAGAAGAGGAGACCCAACTTCCAATAGCTGTCCTCTGACTGCCACATGCCCCATGCATGTGCACATAGGCCTACACACACATCATATACACCTAACAATAATGAAAAATATTTTATAAAGCAGATTTATTTACAAAATAGAATTTTTCCATAGACCATTGATTCAGTGCCACAAAAGAGAAGATTCTCTTAGAGGTGGTTATCACTTGGGGACCATCCATTTCCTTCTGACTATACCACTGTGGTGTCCCCCGCATAGAGACTTTCATGATTCTTAAATAAGAGTGAGGTGAGAATGCCAAATATTTTTGAACTCTAGACAAAGTTGTTAAATATATATTTACCCAGAGATCAAAGGCCCAGAAAGTCCACTATGAGGTAAGGTCTTCATAGCTATTTCTAAGACTTTACATATGAGCAAACATTTCATTTCAGATATTTGATGAAAAATTAATCAAATCATTTTCTTATAAGAACAGCAAAGAAGAATGAACCATATACATTTAATTTTTATTTAGCACAGAGGAGAGATAAATGCCAATCCCCAAGGAATTTTTAAAAAGTAGTATTTATTTAAGAACTGTTTCCAGAGTGAATGCATTTCATGTGCTGTAATGGATTTTGTGGAAGAAAATTTAACTATTACTTTTGGAATATTCTCTGAGTGCTTTTCAGGGTTATGGCATTAAGAAATTTCAGGGTGTGAGAACAAGGCCAAGAGTGCAGTCCAGGCCTCCCCGGAGACCCTGTGTTCCAAGGACAGAACTAAGTGTCAAGGTTGTATAAAAAATTCTTTTATGATCAACTGATTCAAATATGGGTCACACAACTAATGTGAGCCAAGAAGAAATAAAGGTTTTTGGAGTTTTGTAGAAAGTTAGTTCTTCTTTCTCCTGACCTGGTCCAAAAGTGACCTTGTCTTCTTTGGACACGTACCTATGAGTACTGTGGCTCCTGGAGGCATGGCATTTACCCAACATCCAGTCTTGGGTTGAGGTTAAGCTGCTGAGATACTCGTGGGAAAATGAGAGCAGAAATGGAGGATTAATCCGCCCTGTCTCAACTTTTAGATCTGTGAACCAAGAATGCCAAACAGCTCAACCCACATTAAAGGGACTTTTGATATTTGTAGCAGAAAGGGCATGCTTCTTTCATGTTTCCTCATCTGTGAAATCACTGGATAATAGGTAGCTATCTTGCAATCTTGGAAGAATTTATGATAATACATGTAACACATTATTTATAGTGGTTGGTATGGCACAAACTTTAATATGTGGTAACAGGCTCTGGATATTGGTTGTCTGCATTCTGCAAACTCCCTGCTAATTTTACTCACAATTAACTTGGGCAATTATTTAGCAGCCTTGATTGTTTGAATTTCCATACCTGATGAGACTGATGGCATTAGCTACCAAAGACCACATTGTAATAACTGATATAAAGATGTTAAAGTTCTTTGTGATCCTCAACATATAAATAATTCTGCAGTGTAGTGTTTGATTGAATATCACACACACCACACACACCACACATACACCACACACACCACACACACACACCATGTATGCTACACAAACACACCACACATACACCACATACTACACACACACCACACCACACACACCACACACCACACAAACCACACCACACATACACCATTAAAAGCCCAAAAGAGGGATTAAGATTTCAGATTAAGCTTTCATATTAAATACTCATTTTAAGAAGAACTCAGGAATATACAATAAAATATGTCTAATATATGTGACACATAGTGTTCACTTTAAAAACTCCAAAAGTTAAAATCTGAAACTTATGAAAAAGACTAAGATGGTTCAAAAACAAATAATGACAAAAATTCTAAATATCTTAAAATTGGTATAATATTTTTTCAAAGGGACAATCAACAATTACAATAAAACTAGAAAGGACAAGACACTGACTGTTCTCATAGACTTTGACAAGTCAATCTGCGCTTGACCCTTGGCTCTGGTATCTGTGTGCTGTATAATCCGGGCAATGTCTTAGGCTCTGTTTTCTCATTTAGGCAGTGGAGAGGGTAAGTGTGGTGGCCCACGCCTCAAATCCTAGCAGTTGGGAAGTGAGGACAAGAGGTCCAGCCTGGCCTACATGAGAACCTACTTATCCCCAAAGAAATAAACAGGACAATAAAATACAGATCGGTCTAAAAATTATATTGAAAAAAAAGACAAAAAATAGAAAAGAAATGTACATCATAGACTTCAGTTTTAAATAAGATATGACAGGCTGAGTTCCTGTGCAGTTGCCAACTAGGCTTCGATCTAACCAGCTGCACCCCGCCTAGAGGACTCCACATCAGCACTCCACAGAGATAACTGCACACCTACATTTATGCTGCACTGTTCACAATAGCCACAAAATGGAACCAGTCTAGATGCCCATTAACAATGTATGGATGAAGAGACAGTGGCCCACATACACAGCACAATTATATCAAGCCACAAAGAAAGAAATCATGCCACGCAGAAAGAAATGTACGGAAATGGAGATCATCATATTAAGCAAATAAGCCAGACTAGGAAAGGCGGTCTTGGATGTTTTCTCTTTTATGCAGAAATTAAGTTTAAAGTTATAAATATGGATATGTGTGTGTGTGTGTGTGTGTGTGTGTGTGTGTGTGTATGTGTGTATGTGTAGGTCTTGAACCTATGAAAGGTCATCACAAGTGGGGAAAAAGAGACTGTCAGGGAGCAGGGACTAGAGAGGGTTATAGAATACATGTGAATGGCAGAGTGGCGGGACCATGTGAGGGAGGGAAGGGAACAGGTCGGGAAGGGATGGGGATGAGGTAGTGGAGGAGGGACCATGAGAGCACAGTGACACATATGTGTGAAGACGCTGTAGAGAAACCCACGACTTTGTATACCAGCCTAAAATTAATAAAAGTTAAAATTAATCAAATTATTATTTCTAAAAATAAAAGACAATTTAAATAAATAGTTAACAATGGACTGTGGAGATTATAACACATTTGGAGATAAAATATTAAACACATACGATATAGACATACAAACAAAAGGGACATTTTTTAAGATTATACAAAAGGAGCTGGAGAGATAGTTCAGTGGTTAAGAGTACTGACTGCTTTTGCAGATCACCTGGGTTCAAATCCCAACACCCACAAGGTAGTTAACAGCCATTCATAACTCCAGCTCCAGGAGATCTGACGCCCTCTTCTGACCTCTGTGGATAGCGCACAACACTTACAGACATGCAGGCAATACACTCACACATAAAATAAAAATAATAAAATACTTATAAAAATTTTTCAGTAAACAAAACCTACTATATGCTGTCTCTAATAAAAATAAAATTAAATATAAAGATAGAAAAGTAAAACAATGAAAAGAGAGAGATGTTAATACAAATATAAGAAAGTTGAAATAGGTGCAATAATATTGGACAAACTAAATTCAGAGTAAGAAAAATTATGAGTGCCAAAAGGATCATTTCAGAATGATAACTGGGTCATTGATGAAATAATATAACAATCTTATATCTACTAACAATGGTTCAAAATAGATTAGTCCAAAATTGGTAGGACTGAAGGAATGAAGAGATCCACAACTGTAATTAAAGTATTAACACTCCTCTATTTACTTTATAGACTGAGTTTATACAAAATTAGAAAAGACAAAGATTTGAATAACTTGGTCAACCAATCTCATGTCACTGACATTTGAACTTCCTACCCAACAATTGTAGAATATACATTCTTTACAAGAAGACAGTATTCTGGGCTGTAAAAAAAATTCTCAAAAAGTTCAAGTGGATTGAAACCACGTGAAACATGTTTGTTTAAAAACCACACTGAAATTCTGTAAGAGATCTACAGTAACATATCTGGGGAAGAGTTCATAAATGTTTGGAATCTAAATAGAGACTTCTCTACATCACCCCTGGTAGTTATTTATGATGTGTGTTAAAATCAATGAAAACGAAGCTGTGATACCTCAGGTTTACTAGGGTCGCAGATGTAGCTGAATGGTGCAGCATTTGCCTAGCATGTGCAAAGCCCTGCATTTGAGCCCCAGCACAGGGAAAATTGTGGAGAAAGTCTTTAGAGGATAATGTATCACTATACCCCACGTTAAAAACAACTGTAAAAACAAAAGTAAATGAAACAGAAAACACCAAAAGAATAAAGATCAAAGGTCCAGTCAGAGACTCAGAAGCTGGTGGAGATGATCAATCACAGAAAACAAAAGACACAAATTACCATCTTGGGAAACAGTGAGGAGGCCATGTCACTGCACACTACAGTATCACGGAAAAAGGAAAGGCTACAGACAAGTTTGTGACAGTAAATTCCAAAACTTAGATTAAGAGGATATTTTCTTTTTTCCAATGTATATTTTATTGTTTTTGTGCATTTCATATACAACATCTTGATCATCTTTGTGCCCCTCCCTGTCTGCTGTCTTCCATAGCTCTCCTCCACCAGATTTCTAGTGTTCTTTCATATATGTTAAGGCCTATCGAGTTAAGTTTGTGAACCCAGATGTCCTCAGTGCAAGTTCATCCACTGGAATCTAGTCAGCCTATCTAGAGTCTCTCCCTTAAAGATCTACTCTCCCTTACTCAGCCCTAATCAGCTACCAATAGTTCCTTGGCTAAAGTTGGGGTCTGCTACCCATTTCCTCAGTTCTTTGCTGGATTTGGCCTGCGTGGGTTTGCATGGGTCTTGTGCCTGATGACACCAGTGCTGTGAATTCACACGAGCAAGTTTTCAGAGGCTTGGAAGTCTCTGTTTCCTTATGATCATGTACCACCCCTGGCTCTTAAAATCTCTCCCCACGGTTCCACAACTGCCCTGAGCCATGGGTGGGTAAGGGTTAATGTAGGAGTCCTATCCAGGCACACACAACTCTGTAGTCTTATTCTCTACACATTGGCTATTTGTGGCCTTCTGCTTGCATCATACTCTGTTGCTTCACTGGTGAGAGTTGAGGAAGTATTAGTATTCTTCTACCCCCTGATCTACTATGTTCCATGAACCTTAGATGCAGAAGTTCCATTGCAGATGTGTCACTTAGAGATGGTAGAAAAATAAATTCTTTGAAGGACACAAACTACCAAACATTACTAAAGAACAGTTGGCACTGTGTCTATTCAAGAAATTGTTTGAAATTAAAATCATACAACAGACACTTTCACTGGAGAATTTTACCAAACATATGAGAATGAAAATACCAAACTCATGTAAATTTTTTCAGAATAACAGCATGAGTGCACACATCAAAAAAAGAGAATAAGATCAGAGTATTCATAATCTCTTACTTCAAAACTTGTTAAAACACCAAAAATGAAATATTTCCATAAAAAGATACAAGTCAATGCAGCTAAATAGAATCCAAATATAAGGCAAAATACAAATAAATTGATTTTCAGTGTGTGCCAAATATAATGTGGGCAAATCTCTTCAACAAATTCTATTGAAAAATTGTATAAATACAGGCTAAATATTAACTTTGAACTTTACCAAAAATACACAAAATATAGTTAACTCAAAATGGCTCCCAGACTAAATGCCAGAGCCAAACTATAAACCCTCTAGGCTAAAATGCAGGAGGATATCTTAGTGCTTTTGGATTTGGCAAAGAGTATGTAATGCCAGACAGAAGGTTAGAAAACTCAGTAAACCAATCTTCAGTAAGTTCGAAATTTTGCTATTCAACACATAGTATCAGAAAACTAACACACCATCAAAGAAGATATATGAAAGGCAAACAAACGTGGAAAGATAATCATAAAGGAAATGGAAATTAAAATCACAGTGATACACTATATACACAATAACATCTGGTTATAAAAGCTGCATTACACTTTGTCAAAGGTGAAAGATGACTCCGACTAGCACGCACTGCTGTTAGGAGCACAGAATGCTGCCATCAGTTCTCCTCTCTCCCTGTAGAGCCCTCCCCCTTCCCACGTGGTATGAAAATCCAGAGGGAAATGCATTTGTTCAAAAGCCTACGGAAAAATACACACATAACACATGTATGTGTGTATGTGTATAGCTGAAGGCTACACAACAAAAAATACAATGCTAGTCAGGGGAACGCTTCCTTGAAGCTGCTGATTCAGGGTGGTCCAAGACACTCCCACAATAATACAGGCTATTGCCACAGCCCTTGATTGTCTCCCAGAACTTGAATGCAAGACCCTATTGTCTAAGACAGGACATACTTTGGACATAGAACTTGGAGCAACTGCGCTGGAACTGATCTGGAAGCTTCCTCCTTCTGAAGACTCACTCCTATAATATCAGAAGACAGTATACAAACTGCCAACAGAGAAAACCAATCAATGGCCTCATCTAGCTGTAAAGTCTATGACTGGGCCAGAAAATAATCTGTGCTGGTATAGTAGTGATACTTTTCATCTTGGGGTAATCAACAGCTGTCTAATTGGATTAAGGCCCTTTCAATGGGAGGGAACTCATATGTGGTACTGTATATGTAGCCAAATAAACATGGCTAGAGTGATCATTGATCCTACTGAAAAACCTACCTTTCTTGCATCCCTACACCAATGTAATTCTTACTGTGTTCTAATATGTGTCCTCATATCTACAGACACATATATCTACCTCTCACAGCTCATCAAAGAAACTTCTTTTTGCAAAAACTGGAGAATATTTCAGAGCTTCACAACTGTTCAAACACAGAGAATAAGTGTCTGTGAGATGCACAGCTCTAAGTGACACATCTACAATGGAATCTTTACACCTAAGGCTCAGGGAACAGAGCAGAACAGGCGGTAAAGGGAATATTAATGCATCTCCAGCTCTCACTGGGAAGTTTCTTCATGCACGAGACAGTGATTAACACACAACTGGCCAAAGTGCAGAAGATACGAGACAGCAGAGAACTTATCCCTTAGTAGGACACCTATATCAAACCTCTGCCACCCAGGGCTCAGAGACCCTTGCAGAAGAGATAGTGAAAAGATTTTAAGAGCTGGAGGAGATGGCTCATCACAAGGAAACAAGAATTTTCCAGGTATCTGGAAATTTACTCATATGAAGTTACAGGAATGGTGACAGCATGCACAAGACTCATGTAAGTTTAAGCAGACAAAAACCCAGCATACCAGTGAGGAAGTGGGTAAGAAACCCCAGCCTTAGCTGAGGAGCCATTGGCAACCAATAACGACTGGGAAAGACAGAGTTGGTTTTTCTTTAAGGGTGTGATGCTAGATAGGTTAGCCAGGCTCCAGTTGATGGATACACACTGAAGGACATTTGGGCACACAAACCTGACTCCATAGACCTTAACATACACAACAGAGTTCATGGAATTTGGCAGAGGGTGCTTTAAGAGGAGTAAAGATAGGGGAGAGTCTAAATATGATCAACATACACTGTGTGAATTTTTTGAAATTCAGTAAAAAGATGAAAAATGTCACAAGCATTTTGGAAAAGTTTTGTAGTCTTTAAAACATTTTATCTATTATTGCTAGTGTGTGTGTGTGTGTGTACTGACTCCTCTTTGGTAGTTAATGATGTTAGACATGCATTGACCACATGATCTAGCCATTTCTATGCTAGATATTTGTCCCAAAAAATGACAATACATGTTCACACACAGAGACTGTACATAAAAGCCCATGATAATTTTATTAGTAGTATATACAACTGCAAACACCTAAAATGTACATGAACAAGTAAATGGATCAACAAAATTGTGGTACATTTATGTAAGAAGATTCTACTCAGAAAACAAAGAAACAAACTATCAATAAATGAAAAATACAAATGATCATAATATTGTGCTGAGCAGAGAGTAAGGGAAACGTGAATGTGCAATGCACACATGATTTTACTTGTACAAAATTCTAAAAAATGCAAACAGTCTATATTATAAAAATGTATGCCAGGCTATAGAAAAGCAGATCAGTATTTCTTGGGGAGTGGAAACGACAAGGGGAAGAAGAACTAACTTACTGATTACAAAGAAGCACAGGAAAATAAACATTCATGGGCAAATGGACACGCGCATATTTGTGGTGACGGTTTTCGGGGTACACGCAGGTTACAACTTTTCAAGTTGAATACTTTAAATATGTTCAGTTGATTACATATCAGCTGTACCTAATGATAATATTCTCTTTCTTTTCACTTTAGAACTGTGTATAAGGGGAAAGTGGCTTTATAATCAGATATGTGAGTTTGAATGCCAGTTCTGTCCCTGTAATGCAACCTCACCTAAATTACCTGCAGTGCTGTTTCACGAACTGCTATAGTACAGGTGATATGTTTTATTTCCCTGCTCCCGTTGTCCTCTCCTTAAAGGATACTCTTGTATTTGATGTAGGTCCTTGATATGTATTAATGTATATGTTTTAAATAACATTGTGATACAGCTCTTATTCCTCCTTCATACTAAAGTTTAAGACCATCCTTAAGCTCTCTCTATACATACATCATGTTGCTTCTGACTGCTGTATAATTTTTCCACATTGGGTATCCACCAAACTTAATTCGTATTTCACAAGAGACGGACCACTTTTTCTCCAATTGTATGCTACCGGAAACCATCATGAAATAAGCATTTTTTTTGTACTGTCTCCTTGTTAAAGTTCTCTGGCACATATATACAAATGTGAGATGGCTGGACCACATGGGAGCTGTGTGATTAATTTTACTCAGTTCTTCCAGACTTCCCAAAAGGTTGAGCCAATTTCTACTTCCATTAACATTATAATTTAATGATGTTTCTAACTTTTACCAGTATAACAACTTTAGAATTCGCTGTATTTTTCATTTCTCTGTTTTCTAGTCAGTTTGAGAACTTCATAATTTTGGAATCTTACTATTCTGTTACACTGTGAAATGATGGTGTTTTTCTAGAAAACTGAAGTGTGAAGTGCTCTGAGATTCTAGCTAAAAGTCTAACACAGGCTAGTACCAGAACTCAGACTTCTTATTATCAATGCAGATGAATGCACCTGAATTTAATAACAGATCAAATTCCATCCACCTACCAACATTTAACCAATGTGTACTAAAGCATTCCTTGAAAATGTTGTCATCGGATTCGATGTGGTTAATCTACCAGTCTACGAGCAGTTAACGACTTTCTTTGTGCTTTGGTCTTGATGAAAACTTGTAATATTATTGTTCACCATTATAGAACAAAATGAACTGATATGGTTGATATACTGTCTTATCAAAATCCATTTAGTAAGTTTTCAGTGATGTTCTTTTTTGGAACAAAAAGATATCACTGGCACATCCTAGTGGAACAGAGACAGTCACTGTTTGCCACTGAGGAACTATCCTGCTATAAATGACACGAGCCTCCCACCCCCATTAGATCTCCACAGCACACAGACTCTTCTAAAGAGAGTTGAGTAACAGCCAGTAACTCCAAGCTATGGTGAAATCACAATCACAGAGCAGGCTGGGAAGGAGATACAAAGACATACACATAGCATATTGAAGCATTCAAAGCACACCCCGAAACATGAATTTTCACAAAATAACATGTCAGCTTTGTGAATGGTAAAATAGGAATCATGGCAGGAACTCCACCAAGATCAAAGCACTAAGAAAAGCTAGGGACCCCATCTCAGAGACCTGCAGGCTCACCATTCTGAAGTCTGACTGCAGCACTGGGTACATCTCAGGGACCTTTCTTTTATGTCAGTCTAGATCAGTCTAGACAGAGCTGTGATAAAATTTCAAACATGTTATCCTTTCAGGGTAACACGAAATAAAACAAGAAATAAACTATAGAATTGCGCAGGTGGAAAAATCTGTGGTGTTCTCGAGAAAGCGTTTCACAAGCTTTCCTTTCTCCTGGTTTTGCTGAAGCAAGGTTACTATGATCCTTGACCTCACGTTACTCTGCTGATCTCTAAAACCCATGCCAATGACACTGGGGGTTTGTTTCAATATTTTAGAGAAAAACTCTTAAAATAGCATTTTATATTACCCTAGTAAGCTCCAAATGTCCTAAGTATATGTAATTTTTACTAGAAGAGACATAACACCTTCACATTGTGTATTTAATAATTTATTTCAGTATAGTCTATTACTTTTATTCATAAGCCATATATTCCAAATACCATAAAAGAAATGTTTCTTCTTACCACAAAATATTCTGAGATATGTTTTATTAACTATGAAAATACTAATTTTCTGATTTATTGTTAATAGTTTACTAAAATATTACCAATGTTGCAGCAGATTATTTGAAACTAATTAAATCCATTAGAAGCAATAGAAAAAAATTCCTCCTATTCTCTAAGAAAAAGAATAAATTAGATCTTATGTAACAGAAAAAGCTTTTAGCCTTTTGGGAAAATATTTATATATAAACTTTTGGCCCATTTATAAAGCTAATAAGTTTGATTTGCTTTAAGACAGGAACTAAGCTATGAATGAAAATAACATCATAAATGTCAACTATGAATTAAAAATACGCTATATGAGAATGAATATAATACAGTGTGTTTTCTAAACACATGTTTTGGATTTACTTATCTCTATTTTATGTACACGAATGTTTTGCCTGCATGTATGTCAGTGCACTCATGTCATGTAATGCCCACAGAGGTCAGAAGAAGTACTGGAGCCCCTGGAACTGGAGTTACTGACAGTTATTAACTGCCATGTGGGTGCTGGGAACTCGAGGCCTCTGCGAAAACAGTGCTCTTAACTGCTGAGCCATCTCTCAAGCTCCCTTGCACAGTGGTCTTAAAAGAGAGTATTTGTTAAATATACATATACACATACATTTATAAATATACATATATGTATGCATATGGGACAACAATATTCAAAGAAGAGGACAAAAACTTGAGAGGGATTGGAAGAACATGGTAAGAGTTAGTGGGGACTGGGAGGGACGGAAATGATGAAAACAAAACTTGTGTATGAAATTCTCAAAAATAAAAAAAATTAAAATTAAAACTGCCCTGTAGTCCTAAATTTGAAAAAAAAAAAGAGAATTTGGCAAAACATCAAACTAGCTCAGGTAAGAATTAAAAAATGATATTTATATTATTCTAAAATAGTGATATAAATGACCTACGGTCTTATTTTAGTTTCCTGGCAATGTTACTGGATGTGCAGGAATACATGCCTGTGAACATGTATGTAAGTCAAATAACTTTTTCAATAAATGTGAATGTAACTTACATGAACAGGTGTCGTCAGAACACTAGGAAATTGACTAGGATGCTAATATTTAATACCTACTGAAGCTATCTTATACCGATGCTTAATTATTAGTTTGATTTCTCATGAAAGCATTCATGTTTCCTTGAGAATTAAGTGTTGGATATTTTCATTTCATTTCCTAATTGTTTCTTTGAAATTCCTCAGATTTATATTATTCCCATTTTATTGATGGAAGCACAAGTCATCTTCCTGACACACTGCGCTGTCTCTGCATATGACAGCTTTTAGGGCAAAACCCATGATCTACCTTCCTGTATCCTCATTTGATGAATCAGAATCAAGGGAGCAGCTTCTTCTATTATATTCCTTTTACCTAGAATCCTCTGAATCTGCTAAGAAGTTACTCATCTTCTAGCTTTAGCTCTGAAAGCTCCTCATCTCTGAAATAGGTGGATTCCACTAAACATTTTATTATTTCTTACCTACGATTTAAACAGGGCATTTTAGACAGTCCTTATACTATATCCATTAATGGTGCCCACACTTGATTCCTCCTGCCAGAAGCAATCTGTCTTCACGTTGCTCACTCAGAACATGCTCCCAGGCTCAACATCAGATAGCTGCTCAGTATTAAAATACCGAAGAGTAACCCCAGAGACGAGGTAACAGGGGGCAAATACTGGGTATTGTAACTCTTTATGTCACTGAGTGGAACCTGTCAATGGGAGAGAAAAAGTCAGAACCTTGAAGCAGGAAGTTAATATAAAACGATAAAAGGGATAAAAATGTCGACTACAAAGGCAGAGAAATGTCTCAAATCCAACCAGCACATCAACGCATATCAAGATTCTAAATGAGTCAGACGCACGCCTCTGACAGCTGATAAGAATTTCATTCTTGAAGAATAGTCAAGACTTTCTTGGTTACATAATTTCCTCCTATGTCCTCTTTTCAGAGAGAAAAAATAATGGGACGGATATTGCTAATAAAGAAAGGGCTGTTGGTGAGAAGCCACGGAACTTGGGAGTCAGCTGCTCTCTTCAGAAGGCCTCAGCAGTCTCGGTATCAACTCTGCGGGGGTTGGGAACGGCCGCTATAAACATTGGTAAAGAAACAGTCCACAAGTCCCTCCTCACAAACTTCTATGCTGAGAGTTTTACAGATGATCTCATTTGACTTCCATGAGTCTGACATCATGATCTCCATTTTCAGAGAAAGAAACCAAAGGTTGGAGTGTCTGAGTGACTCTGGAGCTGCCAAGTTAGAGCGGAGCTTTGGTCTAACCACCTTAGGGAGTTAGATTCTCCCATAATGCACCATGCCTTCCTCCTCTAGGGCCTGAAAACACCGTCATTCACCTACTATATCATGTTAAAGTCATTCTCATTTTAAGAAACTTCAAGCTCTTTCACATTTGCTAAATTGTAGCTTGAGAATTCCTTTGACATGAAGTTGGAGGATTTGGCTGTATTCCTTGGGCATCTGGTGGAAGCCGCGTTTAGGTAATGTATTGTCATAATAGTGGTGACTGACTGGCGCTTCTTCAACAGTTTTAGAGAAGGGCCAAAATCCATAGAGCTTCACGTTTTCACACAGTTCCACCGCAACGCTTGTGATCATCAAACCGGTGGACAAGCGATAGGCGGTCACCCCTTTAGTTCTCCAGAAAAGGGCGAGATGTCTCAGGTACTTGGGATGGAAAAAGAGAACCTTCTGCCTCACTTTAGACTCTTTGAGCGTGTAGTACACTTTAAAAGAGATGCCGGTGTTGGCCCTGAAGGAGAACGCTGGCAGGAGGAGGAAAGCGTCTCCATAGGTGGAAATGTCCTCCAGAAACATTGCTTTCTTCTCCTTTAAGTTCCCGTATCTGCCAAATTAAAAGTTTATAATCACAATCGTCATCATCATTATGATCATTATCGTCGTAATGATTTTAGTAATGTGATATTGACTCTACCACCAGTCAAAAGAAAAGGCACCCTTTATATCCATTATATAAAAACATCAAACCACTGACTTGGAAGCATCAACCAAGTAGCAAGTAAAAATACAAGAGTGTGGCCTTCATCTCACTTTCTTTATCTACCAAACCATTTGCTCCCACCTTCCTGCTACACAGGCCTTTCTTCTCCTACTTTATATCACAACTGGGCAATATTTTCTAATGTTGCTTTTGATTTTTTAATACCGTTAAGTGTACGTATAACCAAATAGCATAGCATAAATGTCTATGTATTTTTAAAATTTTATACATAAAGTTATAATTTATTATCTATTAAGTATATTTAGTCACAAAATTGAAGTTCCTTTTAGAAAGCATTTCTATTTAAATACATATATGTATGTATTCTGTTAAAATTTCTTCCATGAATTATGCTGTCACTATACCATGATTTAAACAATCCCGCAGGAAGCATTCCTTTAGGCACAATTGTGTTTTGAAATCAGCTTTCAGAAAGTAGGTATAATATTTTAATGTTTTGCTTTCACTCAAGAGATTATATAATTATTTGGAGAGTTATATTCTATTGATAATGATTCCCCTCCCCGCTCTTTATTTATTTTGAGGCAGGGTCTCCCTTTAGCTCAGATGTCCTGGAACTTGCCATGTGGACCAGGCTGGCCTCAGTCTCACAGAGCTCTGCTTGCCTCTGCCTACCAAGTAGAAATTAAAGATGTAGGCCACCACACCCAGCTATCAGTCTCTTTTGATGGAAACAGAAACAAAATTAAATGTGGGATTTTATAAAGCAAATCAATATTCTATGCTAGTTACATTTCAGAAACAGAACATGTCAATTATTGTAGTAATCAAGTACTCAAAGTAAAAGCACTGTTTCAGAGTAAGCACTGTGTTAGGGCTGACTCTGAAATTTGCAGACTGTTTACACAAGGGAGTGCTGCCAAGATAAAGGAGTGCTAAGGCTCTCAAAGGAAACAGAAGTAATGCACAATGTAGAAGCTGACAAGTTCCCCTTTGATTAGAAGCATCTAGCTCATGACACTAGAAGTGCAGCATAATCACAGTTCTGAAGAAACACAGACTCAAAATGACATCAAAATGTATTCTTTCGTGCTTTCCCCAGAAGCGCTGGAGCTGTGCTCGTGCGAGCCCAGTCGGCAGGGGGTCACCGGGTCCGGGTCCTAAGCAGTCCTTGCAGGACCTGCAGGTACTCACTTCAGTGTTATGATGCTGGGATTGACAGTCACAAGATTCGTTTTGCTGCCAACATCTTTACTAATATTTCCTGTGGTGGGAGGGAGGTTACACCTGGAATAAGGAGGGAAATGACTTTTAAAACACAACCTATGAAAAGCAGGTGTAGACATGCCTATGTCTGTACACTTATGTGTCTGGTAACTGTCGGTATTTCAGAAGAAATAACTGTTGGTATGAGAACCTCAGAGTCCATATGATTCCCATTTAAAACCATTCAACAACTACTGACTGAACTGTTAGTTGGCATTTTAACATTGTACAAAGTATCACTGATTTTCTGAGTACCAATAACAGAAATGGCAATCACCCTCTCTCCCTTTAAAGGGTACTCAGTTCTTCTATTGAAGAAATGTCTTAACTGTATTCCCATAATACAATGGCCACTAATTTACAGATTTAAAGAAACTGAGCCACTGAAAATAAGGCTACAGTTCTCCCAGGAAGGAAAGTCACAGTGTAACATTACAATCTCCTGAGTGTACTAAGGAAAACTTTGTTACAAAATTAGGTTACTAATAGAAAAAACCTTGGTGGTTTTATAGCAATGCTTTTCCTGTTGTTTCATAGTGTTTCAACTGAGGTTCTTAACATCCAGTACTAATTTATTTTTCATTGAGAAACAAAGTAAAGATTCTAATTTTGAGCATATTTCAGTAATAGAAAAGGGGAAGGTGGTTATGAGCCCATGAATGTATTTTAAGATTCAAGTAGATCATCCGTAACGGGAAGCGTAGAAACAGTGCCAGGTGCCTCCTAAGGGAGGCTGTCGAAAGACAGGAGCAACTGTAACATGGATGGGGCTGATATTCTTCTTTATGCCCTATGAGATACAGGAATAAGTGAAACATTTAATTCTCTCTTTGATTAAAAGTCACCTCAGAAAACACATATTAACTATACAGAGGGCTACACAAAGGATCTTATTAGTAGTTTCCTGTAAAAAAAATTGCATGCTCATATTCCTTTGAAGAATCAGAAGTGATTTATTTTTTATTTTTGAGACAAGGTCTCCCTGTAGTTCCAGCTGATCTGGAACTCGCCAAGTTGACCAGGCTGGCCTTGATTTTACAGAGATCCATTTGCCTCTGCCTCTGCCTTCTAAATGCTGAGATTAAAGGTGTGTACTACCTCCCATGGCCTACATAGAGCCTAGAAGTGTTTTGGGGTTTGGTTTGTTTTTTTTTTTATTATTTTAGACAGGGCCTTACTTTGTAACCCAGGCTGCCTGAAACTGACTCTAGCCCATGCAGGCCTTGGCCTGGAACCCTCAAAGATCCTGCCTCAATCTCCTGAGTGCTGTAATTATAGGCACCAGTGAGTCACTATGTGAGGCTTAAAAGTGATTTCTAATGTAGCAGAACAGGAAACATCTTGGAAAATATCAGGATATCTATATGTGTGTGTTTCCTATATACATAGATGTATCTATGTGCAATATAGTATATAAATGTATACAAAAACATAACAGTATAGTCATAACAGTATAGTTATAGCATAGCAGCAATACAGTTATGATTATTTTTTCCTTACACAGTTACTTCATAGCTCCCAATGTTTTCAAATAAAAACAAAAAGGTAGCATCCATAAACTGTCAATAAGCATAGGCAAATTAAGTACACGCTTGAAAAATTAAATACAATTTAATGACACCAATGAAATGTAGCCATAATTTCAGTTTGAAGGGGCAACTTCAAAAGAAAGACTATAGTCAGAAAAATCTTAGCATCAAAAGTAGACCCTAGAAACACAGGCATTTGCTTTGAGCAATAAATCAAATATCTGCTGAGACTGTTTCTAAGGCTTTAAACCTAAACTGTTCCTCCTACAGTTGCTATAAAGTGAAATTAATGTTTTAGCATAATACCACAGATGTTTGGGGAATTTTAAGTTCATAAAAAATCTATTGCATGAACCATTATTTATCTTCATTATGGCTTCTTTACTTTTTTATACCACAATGAGAATGGGAACAATAGCTAGCTGGTACTGATACCAGCTACGTTAATACAAAGCATGAAGAGCATGGTAACTATCCCAGTCAATAATTCAATGATTGCTTAATATTGCTAGGCTTTCAGATCTCCCATTGTCCAATTACCTCCAATATAAAATACAAACATAAAATGAAAGGGAAGAGGTAGTTACTAACTTTGTTTTGTTGTTGTTTTTAATTTGTAGACAGAGTAACACTAACTCAATCAGAGATCAAAGGGTCTCTGATAAATGAAATGAGTGCTGCAGAACAGAAAGATTACTCCATATTCTTTAAACAGTGCCTTCAGTGGAACCACCTCTGGCATTTTCTGAAAGCAGGATGTTTTGTAGCATAACTTTTTAGCATGAGGCACACACAGAAACCAACTGTTTCTGTTTTTGTAAACTACCAGGGATTTAGATAAAATGCTTTAAAAGACCAGAATCTAGAAGATGTGCAATATATACACTTGTTTAATATGTGTATTATATGCTATATATATATGAATTTTGAGCTAGAAAATGATGTGCATGACTGACAATGCCTTGGCCAGCATTGTCCCTAGTATTATCAGGAACAAACAGCCTTGCAACACTCTCTGCGAAAAAGGTCTTCAGGGTTAAGGAAGCATTCCTCCTTTGAGTCTCTCTCACTACAACCAGTTCCCTGAAAGCAGATGACCACTGAATATTCTTATGTTGCTGTGAGCAGGCAGAGGAAATCGTGGGTCACATGAACTCCAGGAAAGCCTACATGGATCTGTTTATGTTAGCTACATAATACAGAAGGTAAAATTAATACATGGTATCTTTACATCACTCATTAAATATTCAACATATTGTTGGTTTCAAAGAAACCGTTTTGACAAGCCTTACCTAAAAACGAAGTCAGATTTATCTATTTCAGCTCCACAGAGAGACTTGTTCAGAATGCCCCCATTTCCAACCACTGCACACTGATTGTAAGGGTAGTCCATAAAAGGCTGGAACTAGCAAGAGAGGGCAAAAATCAATCATGAAACACCATTGGCTCAAGAATCAGAAACAAGACTTCATGTGGCTCAGTAGAAGAGATCTAAAGTTCAATACGTAGCACTGTTCAGAGGAAAAGAAAACCATACATTGTCTCAGCTCAGTTCCACTAACTTAACTTCTGTGCTAAGGAGGAAAAACATGTGCAAGAGAAACAAACAGAAGCAGCACTTTAGAAAAAACATCTGGGCTGGGGAGACAGTCCCAATGGATGGTGAGAGCACTTGAGATCAGCCCCAAGCTGAAAAGCCAGGCCTGGTCAGGTGTGCCTGTAACCCCAGATCTAGGGGTGGAACCAGGCAGAGGGAATCCCAGCTCTGGTGGCCAACCAGGCTATCTGAAAGAGAGAGTGTTGGTGCTGTGAGCTGTACTGTCTCAAACACTGAAGTGGACAGCAATAGATGCTGACAGCCTCACCTGGCCTCCACATGCATGTACACGGGCTCCTCACGTGTGCATACACCACACCACACCGTCTGCAAATTAGTAAATGAAAGCATAGCATTCTGATAACTTACGAAGGCATAATAAAAAGTGGTCAGGTAAACACTTTCCAGTTCTCTCAGGAGAGATAAACACCACACAATACATAAGTAACGTAAGACTGCAAAAACAATATATTTTTGTACAAATCAAAATATAATGTTTCTGTTGTTTTATTGAGATACGGGTCTCGTGTGGCCCAGCTGACCTCAGATTGGCTTTGTAGCTGAGGGGGGCCTAGAATGGCTGCTTCTCTGCCTCCATTTCCAGTGAATAGAATGCATCTTATATCATATAGGAAAGTAATGAAATGAGATTCATAAAATCCCACATCATCCTTTTTCAGCAGAGACATTTTCCAATTTAAAAAGAGAGCTAAAGAAATTAAGAAGCAGAAGAAATTTTTTATTGTCATGCATAGAACTGATAGGTAGTTTAGGAGGCTTGCCTGTGCGTCTTCAATCGGCAGACCTGTATGGTTAATTAATGGCATTAGACTTATGCTGACTAACCCTGTGGCACATTTATGCTGGCCAGCATCTCCCAGGATCCACCTTTCTCACCCACAAATGTTTTCCATTTGCACTAAGTCTTCCATGTCTGAAATAGAACTTTTCAATTTAACAGGGGACAGTTTCCCTTGCTGGTCAATTTTCCTGAGATACTCAAATGCCCTGGAGCTTCTGACCCATAAACCACAGTTATGAAATTCTAATTCACTAATTTTTAAAAAATTTATTTATGTGTATGAATAGTTTGCCTTCATGTATGTAAAAGCACTTGTGCATGCAATGCTCTTGGAGGCCAGAAGAGGGCGTTGAAGTCCCTGGAACTGAAGGTAGGAGTTACAGACTGTTGGCTGCTACGTGGGTGCTGGGAGCCAAAGCCAGGTCCTCTGCAAGAACGGCCAGAGTTCTGAACCTCCTTTTTAAGAACCACCTCTCCCTGGTTCACTCACTTTGTTGTATTGGAATGTAAATCCTCAAGGGCAAAGAAGGTGTTTCTTCATTTCTCCTCATCAATCACTCCATGCCTAGCATATACAATGCTCACAGTGGGTTTTCCATAAGTACTTACTGGTCCACTGGTCCCCCCATGGTGCAATCCCAGCTGTGTGTTTTAGCTGGCATGGTCAAGATTTCAAGAGCCTCCTGGGCAACATTCAGCAACTCTGTAATCTGGACGTTAAACCTCTGGCAATGTGAAATTGGCCATGGGGTTGATATCTAAGCCATGGGGATATATGGGGATACAACATCAAGCCACACCTCCCTCCAAAGCCAAATTACCAGGCCTACTGGCAAGATCCCAGGGCTTCTGTGGTTCTGAGCTGCTCAAAGTGCTGGCAGACCCCTGAGCCATGCACACAGCCACCTGCTCCTGACACTGCATCTGGGAGATGCCCAACAAGTACGCAGAGCTGTGTCAGTGGTTTCTGTAGGCATGTTTTTAAAATGTTAATAGTCACATTATGTTTATTGTATGAGAGGCACTGTTCCACTTTCATAACTAACTCACAGATTTAATCCACACAACCACCGTGTGAGCATTTTACTAATGGAAATGTGGAAGTAAACACTAAAGAAACAGTTCCAAACAGACAGGCAGGGATACAAACCCAGGCAAGCTGCTCTGAGCTTCCACCCAGCCCACTGTTTCTTTTTAGCCAGAGGATTAACATGTTCATGATGCGGCTTTCTCCTCTCTATCCACAGTCCCTAGTGTGGTGCATGGCTCTTAAAAGAGTGCTTCCCAGAAATCACAGGTTATTTTGTATTCCTGAAATTCAAGCTCTAGATAGTGTTTATTCAATGGTACCTTGCTAAATTCTGAATATTATAGATAGGGTAGAATGCAGTAATGCAAAGATGCCCTTTAAGGTACAATAGAAAAGATTACTGAAGAAAATATATCTCAAATTAAGCCCTCATAATAATGCATGTTTTCTCTGGTTTCTTTGTCAACTGGGAAGAAACAGCAATATGTTTTGGGATCTCGTGCTCAGTAGAAGCTGAAATAAATCGCAAACCTCAATATCCCCTAAAATAAAGCACCTAAGAAAATGTAAATGTACATGGCCCAAGCCACTCATTGCTTGCTGAGGTTGAAAATCAGCTTCATTGCTTGCTTTTGCAAAGTTTCTGGAGGAAGTTACTTCATGCTGTCTAATTAAAAGGTTTTACTGCTGTGTGCCTCGTGGCTCTACAGGGCTGATTGTGGGGGTTGGGGCAGAGTGAAAGAGATCGGGGTTACAGCACGGAACAGGGCTGGCTCCACCATGAATCTCAGACCTGGAAGGCAAGAGTTGAAGCAACACAAGGTGATGTAGTCTTACCTAGCTCACTGTACTGAAATGCAGAATTTCTTTTTGCCAATTAGAAAAAAAAATGTAGAATAAACCTGGAAATGTATGCGGTTGTTAATAGAGAAGTGCACAGCCTTTCCAAGCTACTGTGAGACAGACAAGCTGCAGCTCCTCTGAGCTGGGCAGCATAAAGCAAGGTAGACAGCAACCAAGTCTGTGTGACAGCAGCTGTTTGCAGGCCCCCCCGCTCCCGGCCTTCCCTAGGGAGGAGAAACGCTGGGCTGCTACCATCATTTTACTTATTGGTAATTCCAGTGCAGCAAAAGAATGTCTTCTGAGTGTCTGTTTTTGTCTGGTTTTTGCAGTTATAGGGTGAAACTCAGGGCCTGGTACAGGCTATGCAAATGCTCTGCCAGTAAGTTATATATAGCTCTATTCTTTGGTGTTTGGAGGTAGTCTCCTTATGTAGCTCAGGTTGGCCCAGAAATCAGGATCCTCCTGCCTCCGCTTCCCAAGTGCTAGGATTACATGCATCAGCTACCATTTTCAGATAAAATGTTTCTCATTCTTTACTGAAGTGAAATTACCCATAATAAACCTCATTTAAAATCACCAAATTTGTCTTTATTCCATTTTTTCCACTATTAACAATTTTCTATTTGAGTCATGTTTTTGTCCTCCTTTTTCTTCTGGAAAATTTGCAGTAGCTTTTCTTTATCATTTTTCTAGCTACTTCTCATTGCTTCTCGGCATATTATTCTTCCTCAGAATTGTAACACAAAAAACACTGGAATAGCATAAATGAGTAACAATGAAAGAAATCAAAGACGCAACAGAAAGAGAATTAAGTATGAAAACCTATCTAAGATGTCAAGCTGCAGAGATACAGAGATCCTGCTTTGATCGTATTGATTTGGTCTAATTGCTTTTAAAGATCATAAAAAGATGCCCTAGAATGCATGTTCATAAGTAATGAGATATTTTTCAAGACAAAACTTTCCTTGATTTTGTATTTGTATTAAATACGTTTTTCTTCACTGTTCCAAACAGCAGAATGCCATAGCTTTGCTCACTCATTTACTTAACAAACATGAAATGAGTTCATATGTGCAATGTGCAATGTTCTAGAAGCTTGGGACATTTCAGTGAATATAGCAGACAATAAACCTTGTCTGTGGACATTATATTAATTGACCATGAATTCTTATATACTTACTTCACAAAGAAAGTCACATAAACCTAGGGTTCTTTTGTAGAATGATGGAGTTAGTCATCCAAAATGACAACTGGTAAACTGATTTCAGGTATGTATATATAAAAAAAAAGATAGTTCCCTTCACAAGGCCCTGTCATTACATCCCTGAAACCCCAAGCATCTCAGCTCATTCAATGAAGAGTCAGGTAGACTGCAGAGCTGGAAGCTCTTACCATTTAAGATAGAAACACCTTCCTAGAAAGCTGAATTTAAAACAGCATTTCTAGGAACTAGGGTTATAGCTCTGTGGTAGAGTACTATTTAAGCATGACAGAATCCTGGGTTCAATCTACAGCAGACAAAATACAGAAACGAAAAGAGGGGCCTTCTTTGGAGGACACTATAAAACAGTGCAGTAAATTGTAAAAAATCTTCATGAGTTACGACTTTATGCGAGAGGCGTTCACCCTCGTGTGGCCGGTACTCACCACGGGGAACATGCGGAAGATGCCCTCTCGAACCGGGATTTGCTTCTTGCTCTCCACCTCGTAACTCATGTTCGTTCCCTCTGGAGTATTATTTTGAGAAACCACAAAGTTCTGAACAGCGTTACAGCAGGAAGCCAGTTTTGCTCTATAATGGATAAGAATAAAAGTAAGCCAAGGAATACGACGATGGAACCAAAACCGGACACAACGATGGATGCAGTGAAAGAGAACTTTGGTTCTGACTTTCAATGGGTAGACAGTCAGGTGCAGAAGTGATACTCGGTCTTCCTCCGTCCCGGATAGGAGGACGTGACAAGAGGGTGAAACGGAGAACGTGCCGCACTTCAGGGAGGAACTACTTACCAAAGAACACTCATGAATTTAAGTAACGGTTGTAAAGGTAAATTGTCATGACATGAACACAAAAATTAGAGAACTACATTACAGTATTCCCGCCCCCAACCGTGGTTCGCGTAGTTTCAGTGTTCAAAGACAGGTTGGGCGTCGTGGTATATGCTCCAGTCTTTGGAGTCAGAGGCAGGAAGATCTGTGAGTTGGAGGCCAGCTTGGTCTATATAGAAAGATTCAAATCAGGGCTGCACAGTGAGAACTATCTCACAATAAACAAAGTAAAATAACTGTCTGGAGACAACTATGGTCCAAGAATATTTCATGATAAGGTATCCGTCCATATTTTCCCAACTTTTACCATGGTACATTGTTATAATTCAATTTTATTGTGAGTTACTATTTAATCTCTAACTGTATCTAACTTATAAATTAAATACATATGTATCTATAAACTATATGTATGTATATGTACATATATAATATATAAACTATATATAGCATATATACTCTGTATACATGACATATAATATGCATATATATACATGTTCCATGTATATATAACATAAACTATGTGTATACACACATATACTATACAACTACATATACCATATATCTATACTATACATACTAATCATGTTTGATGTATATACACATATCTATTACACATAGACTACACTGTGTGTACATATGTCTATGTATAATATATTTGCGGTCTAGCACTATCTGTGATTTCAGACATGCATTGGGAGGTTCTGAGATGTATCTCACAAAGGGGGAAACCACTGTACAACTGTTGTATAATAATTATTAGAATACAGAAATTAATTCAGAATAGTATTATATGTAATCATTTAAGACACAAGCACCATGAAAACAATCACTCAACTCAGTGATTTTGTTTTTTTGGTCTTTTGGAGACAGGATCTCCTCATAGCCCAGCTGGCCTGGAACTTGCTATGTAGACCAGACTGCCCTTAAACTCACAGAGATCCACCTGCCTCTGCCTCCTGAGTGCTGGATTTGAAGGTAAGTGAAGCAAATTTAAAAATCCTTGTAGAGATCCCAGAAAGGCTTCGCATGGTGACACAGGCCTTTAATCCCAGCACCTGGGAGGCAGAAAAGACAGACCTTTGTGAGTTTGAGGACAGTGCATCTGCAGAGCAAGTTTCAGGCAAGCTGGAGTTACATGGTAAGGCTGTCTCCAAAGCAAAAGATGTAAATTACTATGCAATACAGTTCAAAGTCGTTTCTGTAGAATGGAGCATGGCTATTAGAATGCATATGCAGGAGCTTGCTTTCTGGGATCATCTGACTCTGCCCTAGGCCTCCAGCAGACCAATGCCAAAATATTCAGAATTTATATTTTGTTTATACAGTTCTCCAGGGCTGTCGATGCCAAAGCATCTCTTGATAATTATTCCGGGGTTCGATCAACCTCAAAGTCGGTAGACAATTTCATCACACAACTCCACTGTCTCTTAGCTTAAGTCCATTTTCTTTGTTCTTGTTCATAGAATCTCACATCTTAATGTAAAATTGTAAACAAGCGTTTGAATACCCTTTCAGATTTTCTGAGCGGTACTCATTTTCCATAATTTTCATCATTTCATTCCTCTTTAAACCTTGTCATATTTCCATATGACTTATGAAATATGTGTCCAAGTTAGATGCAACCATCGCACAATAGCCAGTGAATGTCCGGTGGGGGCTGGCTGCGGTGAGACTCGCAGGAATCACTCTTTTCCCATTCCACACTTTTATTATTGGTCTTGGCTCTGAAAGGCACACTCTACGTATTCCTATTAAGCTTTATCCTTTTGAAGGAACACAACGCACTAATTTGTCATGCTCACTTTAAATTGCATTTCCCCAAATCCCAGTAATTCTCAGGGCATGAAAAGTGAAGGGGGTGTCACTTACACCCACGGTCAAGGCTTCCCGCAATACTTTTCCGTTAGCCTTCTTCATTAAAATGCTATATTCTTCTTAGTTCAATTCTGTTGTTTGCTTATTATCCACCCCACCCCCTCGCCTAACCGCCCCCCCCGCCGCCACTCCCTCTTGTTTAGAACTTACCATGGCTAAAACATAGCTCATGGAGACAAAGAAAAGGAACAATGAAAACAAAGTAGACTAAAAACATACTAGGTAGTTTTTAATTACAAACTTAATTTGATAACAATTCCCATGTCACAATGCAAACTCAAAAATCCACACGTTTATCATTCTAAATGTCTTTTTAATCCAGTATTTTAAGAAAGGTCAATAGAATACATTTTCATGTGCTCTTGACAAGTAGCTTAATATGGACAGTAAGCACTCACAGAACCCTGCCTTATCAAACTACTAACCAGGGTTCCCTTTGTGCTGTTTTATACTGAGAGTTTTATGAAATTATATTCTTTACATGTATTATAATAAAATTATCAATACCTACAGATTGGAAAGGTGAAAAATTGAACACTGAGAACTTGAACAACCAACCACCAGCTAGACCCTTTACTAAATCCTACAGTCAGCTCGTACGCAGTATGCCCTATTGTATCTAAGCAGCAGTCCGTTTCCATTGCTGCAGTAGTTGCCACCAGATTCAACCACAGGTCTTATGGCTCACTACCTTTCACACCTCCTCCTAGCCCCTGAGGCAACAATTTTTGTGGTTGTTTTTCACCACAGATTGGTTCTGCTATCACAGAATGTAAGCATTGCACATGTTTATGTGAGATTTCTTCCACTTTCATTGGTTTCTTTTTAAAATTAAAAATATATATTTTATTACTTTAAAAAATTTTGTGTGAGTATATTCCCTGCATGTATGCAAGTCCATCCATGTCATGCAATGTCAATGGAGATCAGAAGAGAGGAGTAGATGCTTTGGAACTGGAATTGTAGGTGATTGTCAGCCAGCATGTATGTGCTGTGTCAGGACTATGACCTCTGCAAAAGCAATCAGTGTTCTTCAGCTCTGAGCCACCCTCCGGTTCCAAGAAGACTACTTTTAAAGTGTTACCATGATTAAGCAGTACTCACAGATTAACACTGGAAGCACCTCTCCTTGTAGTTTATGTACTCAGGCATACCTTAAAGGCCTGTGAATATTAAAACCTCAGGCGCTCTCTCTCTATAGCTGCAACACTGTCTTATTCCAATGGAGTTGGTTCAGGGTCCTCTGGGAACCAGCATCATCAGGTTCCTCAGACAGTGTTCCCCAAACTTGTTCTGGCTCCTCCTGCAGTCATTTCCTCCACACACCCCAGACTCAAGAGCACATATTGCCTTCTACAACTGGATTACCTGAAATCCCAGAACTCAGAAGAGTTCAGGAGCTTCCCACAGTGTTTAACATTCAAGGAATAAATAGGTCAGTCCTGGGAGAATCCAGCCTAATACTTTTAGCCTTCATCTCTAAAGTCAGAATCTGAAAAGGTGCAAACTTATCTTTACATCCCAGAAGGTCTAATAAATATACTGTGAGAAAAGAATATGCATCTTGAAGACAGTTGAAATGTCTTTCTCTTTTTGACACAGGCGCAACTTCCTGTGATTTTGTTCTTTGTTTTATTTTGGTTTATTATTTTTTGGAGTCTCAACTCAAATTTCTCCATCAGTTCTAAGTGGAATGTTTCTTGGATTTCCATGAAATGTTAATGACTCCTTAAGGCTGACAGTGGGCAGGACGCTACAGGACAGCCTGTGTAAGAATGACCTTTCAGGCCTGAGCTCCTGGCTCCCAGGCATTCCCTAATGAGATTGGGCCACTTAGGGTGAGGGAGGGGCTACAGCTCCTCCCAAGTCTTAAAAAGAGTGACATTCCCAGGATTCATTCCTTCTCCATGAATTTAATGAAAGCCTCAGTAAAAGCCCCCATGGAAATACAAAGGGCTTCTTGTTTATCATCCTAACCACTGTTAATAAAACAATCCAATTTTTTTCTTTTTTTCCCTCACCAACACACACTTAAGGCAAATACACTCCTCCATCTACCTCTCTCCTGTTTGTTTTCTTATTTTTAAGATGTATTTTTTAAAAATTATGGGTATGTGTGTGTGATGTCATGTGTGTGGGGCTGTCTGGAAGGCTAGAAGAGAGTGGCAGATCCGTTGGAGTGGGAGTGGGAGTTCCAGTTGGTTTTGAGCCTCCTGGTGTGGGTGCTGGGAACCAGACTTGGGTCCTCTGAAGAGCAGCAAGTGCTCTTAACTGCTGAGCCATCTCCCCAGGCTCTCTATTCTCTCTCTCTTCTTTACATTTGTAATGAGCAGAAATTTGTTGCCCTTTCTTCTGGCTTCCCCTACCCTACACCATGCTACGCTGTACAATTCACTGACTGGCTTGTAATACTGATAACAAACATCTAGTCCAGTCTCACCTTATGGTGGTTTGAAGGAGAATGTTCTCATAGGCTCTAAGTATTTGGACATTTTGTCCCCAGTTGGTGGTGCTGTTTTGAGAGGTCTTAGAAGGTGTGGCCATGCTGGAGGAGGCACATCACTGAGGGCGGGCTTAGACAGTTCTTAAGCCTTGCCAGATCTCCAGTCACTCTGTGCTTCCTGTGCCTGCTTGAAGATGTGAGCGCTTAGCTTCTGTGTCTACTCTAGACACCTCTTCCACCTGCCATGTTGGACTCTTGCCCCTTTGGAACTAAGTGAAATAAACTCTTCCTTTTATAAGTTCCCTTTGCCAGTGTTTCTATCACAGCAACAGAAGAATGACTAATACACACCCTGTGCAAATATTTTATGTAAATTAGCATATTTAAGCCTTGAAATGATCCTATAAAGTCAGTACATTTAATATGTCTTACCATCTTTTTATAGATGAAAACAACTTAAGTTCTCAAAGTTAAGGGAGTCATAGGTCACATTCATTTATTCCTGTTAAATCGTTAATTTAGCATTAGCAAACTAATTAAGTATTTAGGACCTATGAAATCTTTAGTACTGTGAGAGGCTACCTACACATTGGCAAGTAATAAAAAAACATCACATCATCTCTGTCTTTGTAGTGTAAGGAACTGTAAAGGAAAGTTGCAAGGATGGCTTAATCGTAAGGTAGTAAATTACAAAGCCAAGGTTAAGACTCAAAACTTAAACTCTTATTCTTCAGCCTATTTCCAGTGCAAGCTTTACATCAAACCATGATACACAAGAGTCTCCACAAGGGAATGTGGGAAAAGTCCCACGAAAACATTTTTCTTTTTCTGGTCTGAATCACTGTGTCTCAACAATCCTCAAGTTCCTGTTTGGAAGTTCCTCCTAAACAATAAAGAGAACCAGACGGATTCAAAGGCCTTCCTACTTGGGAAGTCAAGTCACTTCAGGAAACTTCAACTCAGGTTCCAAATCTAGTCCTCATAGCCTAGGACTGGGAAAACTATGAGTCTGCACATGGGCCTATGTGTGCAGCTATGAATTTAGCAATGAAGGCTGAGACAAGGGATTCCTGATGCTGGGCCATTTCGCCAATGCTGAAGTTTCGCAGCTTTTTAAATGTCTGCTGTAACGCAACATTGTACATCACCAAACTGAAACTGCAGAATTAAATGAACAGTGGCTAGGGAGGGGAGAAGGAAAGATGTGTTTTATTTACTCTGATGCTCAAACCATGCTTACTGACTAGAATCTATTTAAAAGTTTTAATTTCAAAGGTGCATTGGTACCGGTTTACCTGGAGAGATCAGATTGAAGTCCAAGACATCTGAAAACCAGGCTATGTCCAGGCTGAAGATTCAATAGCTGTCTTTGAGTGTTTGAATGACTTTAATATGAAGGACAAATTAGTGAACCCATGTACTTTCAAGACACAAAATGAGGACTGGAAGGCTTGATTTCCTGTGTCCCCTAAAAGGAATATGTTGAAATCATGACCTTCAATGAGACGGTATTACGAGAAAGAATCTTTGGGAGGGAACTTGGGACAGATGAGGTCATGAGAGAGGAGTGCTGAAGAATATGAAGTTGGCTGCCTACTACCCAGAGACAGGACCTCATCTGGCCTTAACAGAGCTATGCTGGAACCCAGCCTATGCACTTCCAGCCTCCAGAACTGTGAGATTACATTTTGCTTAAACCATTCAGCATATGATATTATATTGCAGCTGCCCAGGCTGACTAAAACAAGGATCAATATATAGTAACAATTCAGCATTTATTTCCTGGGCAGTCAGCAGGTGATGCTCAGGGCCCAAGATCATGGGAATTACAATTTATGAATGATTATATACATATATAAGGTCTAAATTCTACACATGATATAAAAACGTATTTGTTTTTCTGGATCTGATTTATTTTGCTTAATGTCATGATCTTCAATTTTACCCATTATCCTGCTTCTTTATGAATAAAACTCCACTGCCTGTATACACCAAACTTTCCTTCTTCATTTGTCTGCGGATGGACACCTGGAGTGGTTCCGTACCTTGGCTGTTCTGCATGGTGCTGTGGTGTTTCAGTAGTATACTGACTTATTCCTTTGGATCTATTCCTAGGAGTACTATAGCTAGATTACATTACTGTTAGTGGGAATAAATAAAACATTTTCTTCCTTCCGGGAGCTTACTTACACGAGAAGACACAGGTGGAAGATGTATTTTGGTATCACTTCAATGTAAGACTAAGGTGAGAAGACCTTATGCTAGGACTGCATGGGAAAGACCTTGCCACTCGCCTGGGGCTCTGGGATAGGCATTGCAAAGGCACAGTGCCCATCCGCAGACAGGATGCCCTCAGTAAATACTTGTTTGTGGAACTAATCAACCTGTGCTTGGGAACAGTTCTCTGCTTTATTAAAGGACAAAAAGCAGCAGGAGACCAGAGATGGGAAGCCACTGGCAGGGTACTGCACTGACTCTTCTGATTAAAGATTAGGTGATTTTATTGTTAGGGTTTTTTTAGGAACCTCCATACTGATTTCCATACTGGCTGCACTAGTTCACATTCCCACTAACAGTAATGTAATCTAGCTATAGTACTCCTAGGAATAGATCCAAAGGAATAAGTCAGTATACTACTGAAACACCACAGCACCATGCAGAACAGCCAAGGTACGGAACCATTCCAGGTGTCCATCCGCAGACAAAGGAAGAAGGAAAGTTTGGTGTATACAGGCAGTGGAGTTTTATTCATAAAGAAGCAGGATAATGGGTAAAATTGAAGATCATGACATTAAGCAAAATAAATCAGATCCAGAAAAACAAATACGTTTTTATATCATGTGCAGAATTTAGATCATATATATATATATATATATATATACATGCATGCAAATATATTATATATACACATACACACCAGTGTTGTCTGTATCTCACAGAGATCTGCCTGCTTCTGCCTCCTGAAGGCTGGGGTTAAAGGCACACTACCACACCCAGGGACAGATGCTTTTTGGAAAGAGCACAAAGCCAATAATGAATGGAACTCTCTAGAATCCCCCTAGTGCTGCAGTTACATGACTGTCTCCTGCTCTGTCAAAACTGCTAATGCCAAGTGTGAATTACATGAGTGAGGAAAAGCAATTCCAAAAGTACAAAACCAACTAAGACTAATGTTAACATTTCATAATTGAGTTTTCAGACAAAACAAATCCAGGCCACTGTCATTACTGCACACTGTGTGAAGAGAATGTAAAGAAGTCATTTATACCAAACTCTTGCTGACAGAATCCATACTTTTATTGAGATGATCTTAGGGGAGGAAAAAGAAGGACTAAGAAACTTTCTGTTGCTATTGCACTGTCTGCTAATATGCTGGGATCCTGAATGACGTGGAATCCTGTGAAAAACTGTATAATTACCACATGAGTTGATTACATATGAAGCATTTCTTTTAAAAAGTATTTTATTTTAGGGTATGTGCGTATATCATATGTGTGTGTGTACATGTGATGTGAGCCATGGTGTGTGCAGAGGTCTGAGGACAACCTCATGTATTGGTCCTCACCTTACACTTGTTTTGAGGCAAAGTTTGTCTTGTTCTCTGGTAGGGTCCAGCCTCACCTAGCCTGCAAGCTTCTGGGGGAGTGTCTTATCTCTACCCCTCCTAGCTCACCACAGAAGTTCTGGGATTACCAGCATGCTCCACTGGGTGCAGGTTTTTTTGTTTTTTGTTTTTTACATGAATTCCAGGGATCTGAACTCAGGTTCTTTGGCTTGTGTAGAAAGTACTTCTACCTACTGCTACCTGATGAACCATCTCCCCAGCCCCCATGAAGCATTTTTTATTTTATGTGTATGAGTATATTGCTTGCATGTGTTTAAGTACACCTGTGTCATGTGATGCCCACGAGGTCAGAAGAGGGCATTGGATCCCCTGGAACTGGAGTTATGGATGGTTTTTAGCAACTATGTAGATGCTGGGAATCGAACCCGGGTCCTCTGCAAGGGCAGTCAGTGCTCTTAACCAGCGAACCATCTCTCCAGCCCAATGTTGATTTTCTTTTATAAAACTTCTCATTGTTTCATGAATTAATTTACTAGATCATGCACAAACTGTATGCTCCTGTTAAAGGTAATGTATTTGTGTCTCCTGGGCTTCGGGCTGTACTCTGGAGGGGCATCCACATCCTGCACAGGAGGAACATGAGGCGGGTAGACCATGCCTGTGGTTACTCATGGAGGCTACTTCACATCCACAAATGAGCTCTCAGTGCTCCTAGAAAGCCAGCGCTTATCTCAGGTGTTCTTCCAAGACAACTTTGGGCCTCCCTGTAGAAGTCCTCATCTCCTGCCCTTTGGCGTCAGTCCTAAACGTAGCTTCTGTTTCCGCCTGGCATCTGTCTGGGAACTAGAACCTATTTCCCACTCTGGGTCTCTGACTTCCATACAGATCCTGACTTTTTCTCTCCTCCTCAGTCTGTGCCCAAGAGCATTTCAAAAATGAATGACCCATCCTTTCCTTGAGTTTTCCATTATGAAATTAGTCCCTTTGGGGGCCTTTAATTCAAGAGTCTCTGAGCATGGATACCTCCTGGATCTGCCTATAACTTGGCTGATTATTTTTCAGGCAGCTGTGGTTAGAGCTCAGAACATGTGACTTGAACAGCCACACTGAAGAGGAGAGACAAAGAACCTTGGACTCCTATTGTGGTAAATCCTTTTCTACTGAAAATAATGCTCAAGACAGTTGCTACTTAGAGAGCTGGGACTTTATATTTGCTGTTCAATGAGACATTTTCCATCATGAAAAGATCAAAGAAATTTCAAATAGAACAAACTAAATAGGAAGTGTCAGTCCTTAGGAAGGCCACGATAGAATCTATAAGAAATGATCACAAAAGGAAAATGGGGGCATTCATATGCTCATATGTTTCCCTACGCAGAGGACCAGAACTGAAGGTAGTTATGGCTTTACTGTTACATCATGGACTTAATGTATCTGCTGGATCAGAGCATTAAGTGTTAGCAGAGCATTAATAATATGCTAGCAAAATGATTTTAAACTGGAAATAAATAAAAACATCTATTATATAGTAGGGACTAACATATAACCGACTTTGGGTCGGTAAGTGTTTTTCCATAGTGAATATTTGTAAAAACTCATAGGTGCAAATATCTTCATTTTACCAATAAAGAGACTGACGAAGAGAAGTAAATTTGCTGCTGCTGCTGCTGCTGCTGATGATGATGTCATCCATACCCAACCATCAGAGGCAAAATAATACCTTTAAGATATTCTAGTGGGAGCTAGGCTTAGTGGCTGATCTACATAGAAAGTTCCAGGACAGCCAGGGCTATGTAGTGTCTCAAAAAGAAAAAAGTGAAGATGCTCTAGTGGCAATTCATTCACTCACAGAGGACGTCAGATGTATTCTACAATTCTTCCCCTTAATCCACTGTTTTGCTTTCTGAGTTTTCAGTTATCCAGTTAACTATGTTCTAGAAATATTCAATGGAAAAATTCCATAAATACAGAACTTAGGTGTCTTAAAACTATATGTTATTCTGAGCAGTGTAATGAAATTTCACACTGTCTGCTTGAGAAACAAGTCATTCTTCTGTCCAACATACTCCATAGTATATGACACTAGTCACTTAGTAACCACCTGGGTTATCAGACTGACTTTCATAGTATGGCAGTATTTGTGTTTAAGTGACAACCTATTTAATAAGGTTCCCAAAGCTCAAGAGTGTTGAGGCTGCCAATTTTATTAAAGAATATGACTGTCATTTTTTCTGTTTCTTACCAGTAATTGTTGCTAATCTCTTACTGAGGCTAATTTGTAAGATAAACTTTACCATAAGTATGCATGCATATGAAAAAAAAATCATAATTACTTTGCCATCATTGTGACCAAATTACCTAACATGAACACCTTAAAGGAGGAAAGATTTCGTTTTCTCACAGTTTCAAAGGTTTCAATAAATCAATGGCAGTGAAAGCATGACAGAGCAGTTCAGTTCATATCATGGTGTTCGAGGAAGAACAGGAAGTGGTCATGAAGACATCACTGACCTACTTCCTCTAGCAAAGCCCTACCTTGTAAAGTTTCCACATCTCCCCAAATAGCACCACCATTAAGAGGAAGCAATCAAATTATAATGCTATGGGGAATGTTAAATATCTAGACCACAACATTCCAACCTCAAAATACTCAAGACCATCTTATAATGAAAATGTCTTTTATTCAAGAATCTCTCAAACATTATCAGTTCTAATATTGTTCAAAAGACCAAAATTTAAATTGCTTCTGAAACTCAAGGCAAACTCTTAGCTGTGAATCCCTATAAAGTGAAAAAGAAAGTTACATACTTCACATATGCAATGAGTATTCCCCTTCCAAAAATAAGACTTAAATCCAGCAGGGCAACAGTCTGGATTCCCATAGCACTATGTCCAGCATTAGGGGCACGTGTTACTGTAATGTGAGCTCTGAAGGGCTTAGCAGCACAATCCCTATGTCATGTCATTTGTAGCTTGTGGAGTCTCTCTTGAGCTGTTTCCTCTTATTCCCTGCAGTTTTCCTCAACAGATGTTCTAAGCTGAACATCTCCGAGTCTCCACAGAAGCTTTACCCCCAGAGTTTCATGCACCCATCACTCTTTTAGGGGCTTCATGCACTGAGCTGGACACTCTTAGCATCTCAGGCTTTCCTTTGGAATATTGGTGGAAGCCTCCATGATACTGTAACTCTTGCATTCTGCATGTCCGCAAAGTCAGAATTACATGGATAATGTCAGGGTCTCCTTGCAGCCACAGAACTCTGATTACATGGATAGCTGAACCTAGGAAAACACCTTTCTAGGTTTCTTTGTGTAAGCAGAGGCTCTACTGGCTTCCTTCTCAAGGGAGAGTCTTTTAAATAAGCCTACAATTTTATATTTTGTGGCCTATGATACTGAGGTCTGGCTAATTTGTGCATAGCCCATCACTTTTCTTTAAGGGCCTCAATTCAATCTCTTTAACAGCCAACACCCATTCACAACTTATAATACATTTTCTTATAATACTTTTCTGGCTAGACTGCATATTTTTCAAACCTATCACTCTGCTTTTTGTTCTCAAATCTGACTGTAAATATGCCTAAAAACCAGTCAGTAGCAATCAAACCAGTCTCAATGCTCTGTGTCTTGAAATGTAAACAAATTCTTTTCTAGAATTAATACAAATGGCTACAGTCCAATTTTCAATACTATACACGTTCTCATCTGAAACATAATGGGATTATTCTTTACTTTCTCCATTTCTGTCAGCATTCTAGTCTTCTGAGTGTTCACCAATTAAGCTATTCTCACACCCTAGAACATCTGTAGCCCACAAGTTACTCCATAGAACGAGTTCAAAGACCTAAGAACTACAAGATCATGTTTAGTCACAGGAACGACTCTGGTATTCATTACTCTTCCATCACTGTGACTGTAATAACTAATATAGACAATATAAAGGAGAAAAGGTTTAATTTGTTCATGGTTTCAGAGTATTTCAGGTCATCATGGCAGAGAAGACATGTTGGAAGAACTCAGTTTACATCAGAATAGTCTATAAAGCAGGAAGTGAAACAGGAAGTGGCTAGGGATACTAGTCTCCCAAGGAACTACCTTTAGTAACCTACTTCCTCCCTACCAGACTACCTTTCAATGTTGCCATAACTCCCTGGATAGTGCCATGTTGGGACTATGCATTAACTCAAATCATGAGCCTTTGGGGAGGACATCACCTATTTACACCATAACATAGTTATAAGTCATATTTGAGGTTCAGGGAATATTTTCTTAGATACAAAACCAAAAGTGTCAGTGACAAAAGAAAAATAAGTTGCATTCTGTCAAAACTGAAAAATTTGTGCCTCAAAGAACATGACCAAGAAAGTGAAAAGGTAACCAACAGAATGAGAGAAAATGCTTTCAAATCACATATATGATTAGAAACTTGTATCCAAAATCTGTAAATAACAACAGAAACTCAACAGTAAGAGATAGTTGAATTTTAAAATGAGTAAAGGACTGGAACAGACATTGCTCCAATGTAAATATAAAAACGGTTATTGATCACATGGAAGGATATTCAAAATCATTAGTAACTGGATAAATGCAAATCAAAACCAAATAACATAACTTTTTACATCCCCTAAGACAAAAACCTCTGAAAGGACAGTAACAAGTGTTACAGAGGATGTAGAAAGTCTCTGACCTGGGCAGTCACTGTGGAGAACAGCCTTCAATTTCTCAAAATGCTAAATACAGAGTTACCATATGATCAGTAATTCCGCTTGCACTGTACCGTAAGAAAAATGAAAATACATTCTCAAAAACTAAAGTAAACGGTATGAAAAATATTCACAAGAACTCAAAGTGGAAACAAATCAAGTACTCATCATTTAATGAGCATTGTGATGGTTGCTTTCAATCATCAACTTGATGAGATGTAGAATCATCTAGAAGATAATGATCACCTAGAAGTAATGATTACTGTATAGATCTGCGAATATACTAAAAAACACTGACGTACATAAAAATTATTTTAAGAATTATACAGTGTACCTTTAAAACTTGTCCAACAGTCCGAGCACTGTGGCTAGTTTAGAGTAGGCGCGCAGCAGGTCTTAGTTTCTCTCCTTTCTTTCCAGAGGCAAGCCATAAATCCCTCACAGATGGTGAGAGTTAACGTGTCAGAGGTCAGCAAGGTCTCCCACAAAGGGATGGAACTTTGAAAATGAGAAAAATAATGTTTGCCCCAGGTCCCCTGAGGCACTGCATTGAGAAGAAAGAGATGGGACAACTTACTGGTAGTTTTGAAAAAGAGGGCGCGGGAAGAAAACTCAAGAGCCTGACACTGGGCAGGTATTCAGTATGTTTGTGAATATATATATAAAATATAAGGTGAGTATGGTTTGTAGTTTTGCTGAGGGTTCATCTTTGTAACTTGGCAGCCACAGAAAAGGCCAAGGGTGTGCTGGTGACATGGTTCAGTGGATAAAGCACATGCTGTGCAAGCTTGACAATGTGAATTCAACCTCTGGAACCCACATAATGGTGGAAGGAGAAAATGGACTCCACAAAGTTGTCCTCTGACCTCCACATGTGCTGTGCATGCGCACCTCTATGCATGCACGCACGCACACAGAAACACACTTTTTAAAAAGTCCAGGAAGGGACTGGAGAGATGGCCCAGTGGTAAAGAGCTTTCTGCTCTTCTAGAGGACCTGAGTTCGGTTCCCAGCACCCATGTCAGGCAGTTCGCAACTAGGCCGCCTATAACTCCAGCTCCAAGAGATCCAGCATGTGCACACACACACAACCATAAAAAATTTAAGCCCAGAAATATTATGTGAGTCAAAATTCAACACAGTTCAATACAAGCTTCAGTCTAAGAAGAGAAAGTGTTTAACTCGGATAACTTAGGTTTTCCCTTAATGGCCCATGTATGCATTGGTAACTCTTAAGTTTGTGAAAGAGAAGCTTAACTATCGGAGTAAAATACAGGAACTACACCAAAACAAAGTATGAGAGAATAGGATTATCAGAAATCAGAAACCGACTGAGGTGTAAAACCAGCTGTAAGGAACCATATTTAAACACTGACTAGGCTTATCTATGGCACCCGTGTTTAAACAATGCATGTGGCAATGAAGACACTGCAGCCAGGGCTGTAGAGACAAGAGGATCTGAATGACGGGGCAGACTGGATGGAGGCTTTCCTGACACAGTATGTAAAGCACAATAGTTAAAACTGAGTACAACTTGGCAGGCAGGTTTTGAAACAAAATTTACAAGACTAGCAAACACCATGTAAGTTTGATGAATTTTTTATGGAAAACTTTATATTCTGAAAACTAAGAAGAGGAACAAGTCCCTGATGTACAAGAGCTTCTGTTATTAAATACGGCAAAGGTAATGACAGGGTGCAGTTTTTGTTGCTTCTCTAAATGCACAGGCACGCTGAATGGCGTGACAGATAGAGGATGATATGACGGGGCATTAACAGTGAAAAACGGTCCCGATGCAGAGGAAAAGAGACTTTCTCAGTCTGACAACTGACCGAAGACACCCATCATAAAGTGCATGCGTCTGCTTAAATTTGACAAAGAATAAAATATGTATTGCTTTTTGATGTCATCACAGTCACCCTGCACGAATCGTAAACAGCAAATATTTAAGGGCATGGGAAGAAGGAAAATGGTGGCTCCGAAAGATGAGCATGATGTTGTATGATCAGAAGAAGCATACGATAGAGGAGGGGTCGCTTCCCTCCAACAACCCTGTGCTTCTGAAGAAATGTCTGGAACACAAATAGGAGGGCCTGGCTGAGTGACAGGGGAAAAACTCACAAGGGGGCAAAAACAAGTACGACTGTTGCTTGGACGAGAGGCTTCAAAGGTAACTAAAGACTTGGTGAAACTAAGTTTGGTTCTATGGCTATTTGCAAGATTTCGAATACTTATTCATCTACTCATTTGCAGAGTTTTTATATCTCTTCTTCATTATTATTTTTATTTTATGTGTAAGAGTTTATTGTGTGCATGTAGATAGGTGTACCATGTTATGCAATGTCCTCAGAAGTCAGAAGAGGGCATCAGATCCCCTAGGACTGGAGTTACCAACAGTTGTTAGCTGCCATGTGGGTGCTGGGAATTGAAACCAGGCCCTCTGCAAGAGCAGTCGGTGTTCTTAAAATAAAAATATTTTATTTACTATTTTTTACTTTATGTGTATGAGTGCATTGCCTGTATGTAGGTAGGTGCATCCATGTCACGCAGTGCCCAAGGAAGTCAGCAGAGAGTGTCAGATCCCCCGGAACTGGATTTATGGATAGCTGTTAGCCACCATGTGGAACCTCATTCTCTGGAAAGGCAGTCAGTGCTCTTAACTGCTGAGTCATCTCTCTAGCCCCAATTTTGCAGAATTTTTATACTTGCACCAGAGTAAATCCTTTGATACTGTCTTGACAATGTAAATATGTGGTTTTTAAAATTAACATTGAATATTGCATATAAGTTTATTTTATTTGACACTATACTTTTTTAGGCACATCAATGATCTACTAAACAACACTGGAATCTTTAACAAAAGTTATATTTATGTATTTATTGTATATCTATAAGGAATGCTTGTGTACAATAGCATGTGTGGAGGTCAGAGGACAACTTGCAGGAGATGGCTATCTCTTTCCACCAAGGAGTTCTTGGGCACATAGAATTCAGGTCATTAGGCTTGGCAGCAAGAGCCTTCAGCAACTGAGCCATTTTGCCAGTCCTGGGACATTTTCTTACATAGTCAACACAGAAAGAAGAATGGCTTTTAAGAAATTATAATTTAATCACACCCTGGGAGGTAATTCAAGACTTAATTAAATTATTGCCATGTAATCATTGTCTGTAACAAAATAATCAGGCACAAAATATGTTTTCCAAGTCATTTGAAAGGTATCTCATTTGCTTGAGTCTTAAGTGCGAACATTTACCTAATAGCACTGTTTTCTGCCACTGGGTTTGGCAGTGAATGTGTGATTGATAATATTCAATCCCTTGGATTCCAACTTACATCATCAAAACATGAGTATGTTTAAAGAAATCAGTCCAAACTGGAGGGCACAAAATATCAAAGAACAATACAATATTATATATATACATATATATAAAATTATATAATGTTATATATTTCTGGGAGAAAAAAAGTGAAAGTAACATGGTAATTAAATGCCATTATTGTGCATGGTAAATTCCGTATTGGTTACACAGATGAACACAGTTCTCTTAAGATAGGAAAGCTAATGCAGTAGTCACCATGCAAATTACCCAGGGAGTTTAAGACCAAATATTGGAGCTCAGCGATCTGTTAGGATAAAACCAGCTTGCCGGAAGTTTCCAGAGCCCCACAAAGGAATTTTTAAGGGTGAAGCCGAAGAAATGGGGACAAGAAGTATTCTTAATTTCAACTTAAGCATCTCAGTTGTATTGTGGAATATCGCAGCGTCATGCTCAACAATGAGTAGCCACTGTGATTCTAAGACCAGCGGTGGGAGATGACTATAAGGAAGTCTGGCTTTCCAGACATCACAGGGCAGTTGCACATACGACCCACAGTGCTTGTGATAGCATGCACAAGACCTGTGCATGCCAAGCCAGACCAAACACCTAGCACAGATGTTTGTCTCAACCCCTGCTGAGAAACTGCTGGCAACTGATAACTGCTGGGAGAGGGAGGGTCAGCTTTCTTTAAAAGTGTGATGCTGGGTGGTTTAACCCAGCTCCAGGGGATGGACCCACAGCCAAGGGCACTGGAGGAGCACAAATGAGACAACAGGCCTTAGAAAATAATAATAAGGACATGAAGTGTGGGTCAGGAATCAGGTGAGGCAGCTCTGAATATGATCAAAATATACGAAATTCTCAATGATTCAATACATTGTTTTTTAATGGGAGGGAGGAATGTTTAGAACAGTGGCTTCTTATCTTGAAATTCAGATAGATTCCTCTCAAATTATTCTGTGTATTGGCTTGGGGCTATGGGAAGACTTCTAATAGAAGAATCAAGAAAGCAGAAAAGGTAAACGCCTCAATAAAGTTGACTTCGTGAAACTATATTGAAAGTGGAGGACAAGAAAAAAAGGAAATAGAGGTCTTCAACTCTTTCCTAAATCGATCTAAGTTCAGTTAGAATCTCATTCAAACAATTCACAGCTAAAATCTAGACTGTCTTGAGAAGCTCAGTCCTACGATAATCTTCATGGAAGGGGAGATCAGCGATCACATCCGTCCCACAGCAGTCAGAACCTCTGATCTCAAAGTGTCCTTAGAAATGCTTCAGTTCATTTAGGATGAAGTCGGAACTCGAGAATCTGAGAAAAATATGGATATTTTTTTGAGACAGAGCCTCAATGCATAGTCCTGGCTGGCCTTAAACTCACTATGTACTACAGCAGGTTGGCCTAGAACTCATAAAGATCTGCCTGCCTCTGTCTCCTGAGTGCTAGGGTTAAAGCTCAATGATTATGGACATTTTCCCCCAAGAATATGTTCAAGATTTTGTGTACAGTGACAAGGGCTTTGGGAAACATATCACACAGATAAAGAACTTTTCCTATTAAAATTCTTGTGTCTCCAGGTAAAGGCTAAGACAGGTAACTGATGCCAACACCAGACTCTGAAGTTCTCAGACCCATAATTAAACACTGAATGAGTAAAAGCTGCAGCATCTGTAAAGGAAGATAAACTCCCTTTGTAGTAAAAAGAAAGCCTTGTTGAGGAAGAAGTTCCTAGGTCACATCTCTTACATAAGCCACCTGCAAAACCTGCTTGCTTTCCTTTCCTGAACAGCACATTTTCTCTTAAAATTGATATATTTCCAGACTATGGAAAAGTTGTCTCAAGATCTCTTCAAACACAGCCTGTCCTAAAGTGGCTTATCTTCTCAAAAAGCATTTTCCCTTAAAAGCTTTCTATTTGTCAGTAACACCATGATTATTCAAAATTATCAGATCCAGAATTTCCCAGTTAACTTTATTTTTGTTTTCTTTCAATTATAGATCTGGAAATCAAAAGCAACCAAGTTGTTCCTAAGCTTCAATGATACAGCTGTTTGTATAACAGACACTAGAGATGCAAAGGTAAGAGAGGCCAGGGCTGAAAAGCTCAAGTCAAGTGTCTCTCCCTTTGCATTTCTGTAGTCACCACTGACATTTCAGGTCCCTGGTTCTCCTGTGGGCCCTTTTCTACAGCCAGTCACTCCCTGCTCTGACTCCTTTGACTCCTCACTGAATACTAACACTTCAGTTCATACAGTGACGTGTTGACTGAATACTTCCCCTTCTCTGAATAGCCCTACTAGGACATCCACAGAATGCCTAGTAATCAGAACCCTGTGTATCATCCACTCCCCCACGTTCACCTACAATCATCCCCTTTATACCAAGTCCCAGTAGTGAATGTTCACAGCTCCCACCGGTAGGGATTTGAAACGAACTGGCCTTCTTCTTTCCCACATTGATCTCTTCCTCCATTTCTATTCCTCATTGGAGGTAAAGCTCAAGTTCTGCTTCTTTCTAGAAAACATTTCAAGGAATTATATCCCACAGTGGTTTTCACTGACTATCACAGCATTTGTCTAAAATACTAATTTTAACATTAAATCATAAACAAAGTTATATTTTTATGTTTTGTCTCCCCAAATGGACTGTAAATTCTTTGAGGTCAGTAAGGAAACATTGTAGATTTCTTCCTTATTTTCAGGTGTTCATCCATTTAGCTGTTTGCTGAGGCAGTCTTTGTACACAGCATTACACCATGCATAAGGGGTCCACTGTACTCTGACATAGTAAGCCCTAAGCAAATATTTGTGAAGAACAAACTTTACCTTTTTTTGCTAGCAATTTAAGAGAAAAAAAATGGCTTTTAAGTCCTCTTATTTTTAGCTCTTCTGACCACAGGAATCCTATAATTTTCAAATGCTCCCCAAGTTTCAACTGTAGGAAGTTTCAACAATTAGGTTTCAGGTAGTTTTTATTATATATTCACTTGCTCATAGGCTTGAGAATTTAGTTATTTTTGTAATGGCTGCTAAAAGAATGTTATTGCCTTTAAAAGCATACATTTTACAGCCTGACATAAAATCCTATAAATAAATCGGAGGGAAAACTATTTAGCTATTTGACATCTATAACAGCAGAAGGGGTGTTCCTATAATGCCAGCTCTATAAATAGGCAGAGACTCCCAGATTTTGTTATTATGATTTAATTGCACAAACTTCTGTTGAGGATTTACATCATTTAGCTAACAAATATGTCCATAAAATAAGCATTATAATATGATACATATTCAAGCAAGTAAATAAATGCCACTGTCACTGTTATCTTGAATGGCAACAGAAAATAAATGGTATAGCCCCAGATGTTTTACTTCAACTGGCCCCGAAGGGATGGATAGGCTGTCGGGTGATCACCATGGTTACCGATGCATTCTTTACATGGAGATGGTACAGAGGGGAAAGTTACCATCTCTCATATAACTTCCATCCATCATTACCTTCAGCAGGGCCGCTCATCATGCAGCTTTGGGTTTAAAGAGACTGCTGATTTTGCTTTAAAAAGAAAGGAAGGCTGGGGACATAGCCCAGTTGGTAGAATGCTTGCCTCGAATTTTAGAATACAAAACCCAGCACCACGTAATGGCATGGTGCACATGGTGGTACACACCTGTAATCCCAGCATTCATGAGCTGGAGGCAGGAAGATTAATAGTTGAAGGTCATCCGTGAGTACATAGTCAGTTTGAGGCCAGCCTGGAATTCATAAGACTCAAGCTTTTAAAAAAAAGGGGGGGATGAAAAGAAAAAATATCTTTAAAGAGGAAATATTTTCATTGCATCAGACTGGGTGAGAGAACTTGCAGAGCTAATTTGAGGCTCTGAATAATGCTTCTTTCTTCCAAGGACAATTTGGTGTTTGCTTCTGTTAGTTATCTAGGCTGAGGGAAGATCCCTTAAATCCAACTGAGGATGGAAATAATTCAAATCCAGGCTCCAGTCTTTCAGCAAGCTGGAATTCTGGAAGCTCAGCTTCTCTACCTCTCAATGTGCTGACACTCAGCAAGCCTCTTGTGAGAGAGCAATCCCAAACGCTGGGCTCCTCTTTGGCCCCCTCCTTCTCTGGTTCTTAGTCCTGTGACTCCCCTGACTCCTGCGGCACACAGGTGTCCCGTGAGTCATGTTTTGCTTGCATTACCCTCAGAAGGCGTGGTCTGAATCAAAAACCAGAGGCGAATGCTCCCACAGCCCCACTTTGATTTCAGTTGTCTCTCTCATCTATCTTTCCAGTGTCCCCTCTTCCTTAGATCTGCCCATTCTGCGTGTAGAAGCAGGTCTCTCAAAACCAGACCATTTCCACACACTGGCTTTGTGATCACTGAGGTCATGATTGCTTGTGTAACTCTTTCAGGTGCTGCCAGGATCGCTCAAGTTCAGTCTTGCATTGAACTGTGCAGCCTAAAACATCCTGGAGCAAAGAGTTAACAGGAATCCCTATTTGAGTCTGTATTTGTTACTTCTATGTAACTATTATCCAAATATCTGACAAAACACGTTAGTATTTATTCTACCCCATGGTTACAGGGGCTCTGGTCAATGGTTCCATGTCATGTTCTGGTTGAGCATCAGGGTAGCCGGAGCATGGGATGGAGACACTTCTTTACCTCCTGTTTGATGCAGAAGCAGAGAAAAACGACCGCGGGGCCAGGCATAACCTTCAGAGGCCTGCCAACACTGAACTCCTTCCCTCAGCCAGGCCCCGGCTCCTCAAGTAACTAGGGCTTCCTCAGGTAGCAACGCTGGCCGGGGACCTAGCACTCAGCACACGAACCTGTGGAGAATATTTCTTATTGAAACCACAACAGAGCCTCTCACCCTGAAATGACACAAGAGATACCAGCACGAGAGTTCTTATCTGAGATTGTGACACCCATGTGACTATCCGACAGAAGGAGGACATTCACTTTTAATTATGACTTAGTCAGAAAGTTACTCCTTTACCCAGTGAGGGTCGAGCAGAAATTCTCTCATATTGGCAGGCAGACTCAGAGTAGACTGAGCAAAGGAGGGACAGGTGAAGCTTAGCACCATACAGACAGGGACAGCTGCCTTCCAACAGAAAAGAGAACCAAGCCATAAATACTACTTAGAGTATTTCAGGAGAAAGCAAAGTCTTCATAAGAGAAAGACACAATGCTTAAAGGAAACCTTGAGCATGAGAGCCAATTAACCACGTCTCTGAATAATATAACAAGAGAGTTTAGCATAGATTAAAAGCTGAACGGGATGCACAGCAGACTCGGAAGGCAGACAATAAACAAAACCAACAAACCAACTAACCAAGATAATCTAACTGGGCAAGCACAAAGACTAATGACCTAGCTCTGTATGGGAGAAAGGTACCAAGGAAGGATCCACAGGCCACAGTAGTACCACACTGTTTTCATAAGTTATTTCTATCTGGGTGGCTACAAATTCTCCGAAGTCCAGTAGACAGCTTTATTTATTTACTTGCTTGTTAATTTATTGAGAGAGAGTCTTGCTAGGTAGTGCTGGCTGGCCTGGGGACACACTATGTAGATCAGGCTGGTCTAGAACTTGTGGTAATCCTCCTACCCCTGCCTCCTTCAAGTGATATAAATACAGGTGTATTCTACAACACCTGGTTTACAGATAACACTTTCATGGTCACCTGACAGTCTAATTTTGCCAGGTTAATGGCACCTCAGTAGGTGAATACCCAGAGCAATTCATGTTCTTGAACGCTGCCTGTGTTATAAAACTAGAGAAAAATCAGAAGAGGATGCATAGAAATCAAAACAATTTTTGTTATTTTTAAACTTATCTTAATTTTTTATGTATATGAGTGTTTTGTTTGCATCTGTGGATATGCACCCAAGACATACAATGCCCAGGGAGGGCAAAAGCGGGCATCAGATTGACTGGAAATGCAGTTATGAACATTTGTTATCTGTGGGTTCTGGGAACTGAACCTGGGTCCTTTGCAAGAGCAACCAGTGCTACTAACTGCTGAGTCATCTTTCGAGACACTATTTATTATTACTGTGTGCGTGTGTGTGCACAGTAGCTTATGCATGCGCATTGAGGTGGGGGGGATGGGGTCAAGTGTCCTGCTCTATTTCTCTTAGGTTGTTTCCCCTCTGGAGACAAAGTTTCTCTCCTAACTTGGAGTTAGGCTGGTGGCTAGCCAGCCCCAGTGATTCTTCAGTCTTCCCTATCCACAGCACTAGCATTACAGGTGCTCAGGAGCAACATAGTTTTTTATGTGAAGAACTGAATGCAGGTCTTTGTGATGTAACAGCAAGCACCATTAACCCCTGAGCCATCTTTCTAAAGCTATGGGATTATGAGTGATTCTCTTTCTTCTATGCTTTCCAAAAATCTCCTAATGCTATTCCTTCTTTAAATATATCAAATGCAAATCACAGAGCTGACATCAATTCAAACACAGAGAACAGCTAATAAAAACTTGCTTTTGAACTTCAGTTTCTTTAGAGTTAATTCCAGTAGCAAGATTATAACTACCTGGGCCAGCAATGTGCAGGAACCATATCAGCACACAGAGCTCTCAGAGTCGTCTTTTTGATTGTCAGTTGGCTTCTCCTACTTTTCTTTTTAAAAACATGTTGCTTTTATCCTCTAAAATGGACAGAATATTTTTCACTCATATTGTTTATGAAACATCTTTTTACCTGAAGTTCTCATATTCCTGTGCTTGCCGTTCCCAGGGGCAGCTCTGTATATCCGTGATGATCTGAAGGTATTCATCCTCTGAATATCTACAAGGTAAATGTCAGTGCAGTTAGTAAGGAAAGATCTCACGTGGAGTGTTCTGAGGCCGCTTCTATAATCTCCTCATTTTAGCTCTGAAATCAAGCAGAAATAATTCAGTATCATACTCACTTCAAAGCATCCAGGCACATATAGCTCGAAAATCATTGTGCCGGTATAGTAATGCACGTCTTTGAGCCAAGTTCGGCTTTAGAAACTGTGAACATGGTGAAAGTGTTCTCTCTCTTTCTCTCTCTCTCTCTCACACAAACATCTTATAGTTGTTTCATATCAACTTTAATTTAATGACAGATAAATACTCTCTAAATGCTTATTGTAAATATATAGTTAATTTTCCAGATGGTAAATTTTACCTTGATGGTAAAGTTTACCTTGAGATATATAGTTAAAACTCCTCCTCTCCCCGCTGCAAATAACAATCATCTTAAGTTTTCTTTGTTCAGCACAGTAAAAACCCAGTTCAGGCTATGCTGAGAAAGCTGTAAAAGACACAAAAGTCCAGAGAAGCAGTGACACAGAGTGAGAGACCTGGGACAAGATCCGGTCCCTTTGATCTCCTTGGACCTGAAATTACACCCTTAAGTATTAATTCCTAAAGCACAGAATGCTGTTTCATCTTTAAGAGCGCTCATTTGAAATGCAAATATCCCTTTGAATGAAAAAGAAACCTTAAACTCCCTTTCCATTCACCTCCCAGTCATTAGCGGCCATTAGGGATCAAGGCTGTGGCAGGCTGAGGCAGAGCACACAGGCTGTTGAGATGTGGGGACCGTATGGGAGTGCACAGCCTTGCCTAGGAAAACTGCTCCACCCCGCAAGGACAAAATCAAGTCTCCAAAGTTATCTCTGAAATGAAGTATTTCTGGTAGGTGGGAATGGAGTCCACCAAGTAAGTCCGTTGTTCCTGCAATTTCCTGCCTTCAATCATGCTGCCGACAGGACTAAAAAGTAACTTGTCCCCTTGGTTCCTATGGACTGCCGATGGAACCTGGAAATTTCAAAAGAAGATACTGAATACCGAGAGAGAAGCAAAGCAGAGAGCCAATACCGGAAGGGTTAAAAATAGCTTTACCGCACAGGGCTCCCAACCGGAACAGACTTAGATCACCACATGGGTCCTCCACTTGTCTTAGTACACTGTGTCTTGAGAGCTCTATGTTCTGGCCCCAAACTGTCTAGATGACACATTTCCTAGTTAAAGTGCACAGTTAAAGTGTCTGCCTCTACCTGGAGGAAGACACCAAAAGACCCTTTGTTAGTCACCTTTAAACTAGAAACAAGAACATCTATTCAGCTACGTGGCAAAGTCTTCTCAATTCTGGCTCCTTAAGCGAGATACAGCGCCGTAACATCCGTGCTGTTGAGAGAAGTCTGTAAACCACCAAAGCGTGGCCTTACATTTCATCAGAAGGTTAACAGGACAGTCAGAGCCCTATGTGTACAAGGGTCCTTGAACTGAGGTCACAAAACAAGTGTTCACTGAGCTCCACCAAAGAGAAAGTGTAAAGCGAAGGGAAGATGAATACAGATGCGACCTAGTCAACGGCACACGCATTGCACTTTGAGTTAGTATCACACATAACTGGAATAACAGAGGGAGAGGGAGAGGAAAGCCATCATGTGACCTCAAAACAAATGCCAGAGCTTAAATTTTATTGACATGCTATTGATATGAAGAAAAATCAATTTTATTTATTTACTTTTACTTTATGTGTTTTGAGTATTCTGTCTGTATGGGCGTGCTTGGTGCCCACAGAGGCCAGAAAAGGGTGTTGGATCCGTTGGGAATGGAGTTACGTATGGATGTGAGCTGCCATGTGGGTGCTGGGACCCAAACCTGGGTCCTTTGTGAAGGCAGCCAGTGTTCGTAACTGCTAGGCCATCTCTCCAGCCCTGAAATTATATTTTTTATGATGTAAGGCTAATATTAGTGAACTTGAAAATTCTGCAATAAAAACTATTGAAAATTTAAATTTAAAAAATATATATCTAAAAAAAATTAAAAAGTGAAGAGGCTGGGGCTGGCGGTCAAGCTTTTAATTCCAGCACTCAGGAGGCTGAGGCAAGAGGACCACAAGTTCAAAGGGAGTCAAGGCCATACAGAAAGACTATACTGTTTTTACTTATTGACAAATGAATATATACTTTAAAAAAGGGAACAATAAATAAGGTCTGAAACAACTTCAAATGGTTTTATATATGTAGAATTATAGTCTTCATCAGAGAGAGAAAAATAGTTGAAGACATTATGATAGAATTTTCCCTGTAATTTAATGAAAACTATAAATCCATGTATTTAAGAGATTAAAAAAACAACAACCCAAAGCACAAGAACCATGAAGGAAAATGAGAAGACATGTAGGAAGCGAGCATCATTTAACACCCAAACCATGTAAAGACACAACCAAAAAAGAAAACTAGAGATCTACAGCCTTAATGAACATAGATGAAAAAATTCTCAACAAAATACTAGCAAACTATAAACAGACACACATTAAAAAGATCATCCACCATGCTCAAGTCAGTTTCATTCGAGAGATACAGGGATGGTTCAATTTTTGTTAAGTCAATGTCATAAATCATATAAATGAATTCAAAGAAAAAAAATCACACAGTCATCTCAATAGAGGTAGGAAAGGTCTTTGACAAAATTCAACATGCATTTATGTTAAAAGTCCTAGAGAGAACTGGACTGGAGGAAGCATACCTCAACATGACCAAAGGTATATACAAAAACTCCAGTCAACATCATTCTAAATGGAGAAAAACTGGAAGCATTCCCATTAAAATCAGGAACTAGACAAGGCTGTCCACTATGGAGAAAAATTGGAAGCATTCCTATTAAAATCAGGAACCAGACAAGGGTGTCCACTATCTCCACTCCTTGTTAACATAGTGCTTGAACTCCTACTAGAGCAATAAGACAGGAGAAGAAAATTAAAGGAATTAAACAAGAGGTCAAATGATGTGGTTTTATACCTAAGGGATTCAAAAGTCCACCAGAAAACTCCTCGAAACAGTGAAGTGGCAGGTTACAAAATTAATCTACAAAAGTCAGTAGCCTTTCTAGATGCCAATAACAAGCAACTGGGGAAAGAGTACATAGAAACCACTCACTACAACCTCAAAAAAATCTCAGAATGAATAAAACATTAAAGATCTCTACAAATGAATTGTAAACCCTTAATGAAAGAGATTGAGGAAGACATCAGAAAATGGAAGGACCTTCCATGCTCATGGATTGGAAGAATTAATATTGTAAAAATGCCCATTCTACAAAAAGAAATATATAGATTCAAGTAACCCCAATCAACATCCCCATTACATTCTTCACAGAATTAGAGAAAACCATCCTAAAATTCTCATGCACAAACGACCTTGGATATACAAAGCAACCCTGAGCACAAAGAGCAATGGGTGTGTGTGTGTGTCTGGATGTGAGTGTGTGTGTGTGTGTCTGGATGTGAGTGTGTGTGTGTGTGTGTCTGGATGTGAGTGTGTTTGGGTGTGAGTGTGTGTGAGTGTGGGTGTGTGTCAGGGTGTGAGTGTGTGTGAGTGTGGGTGTGTGTCAGGGTGTGAGTGTGTGTGAGTGTGGGTGGGTACATGGCACGATTTCTGGCTCAATTTCTTCTCCACAGGACTTTTTGAAGAATGATTACTTCCAGGCCAGCACAATCCCTAAGACACACCAATCATTTTCATTAACTTAGGAAACACATTTAGAAATAAACATGTGAAATATAATAAGGTCATCGATTGTTCCGAATAAACTCAAAGCACTATTTCTTTGTTTCATGCTTTTTGACTTCTACTTAACTTTCCCCAGTACTGACTTCTACCAGCTTCTCCAATCCACAAGTCACTCACATGTTGACATACTTAATTCTCCTCTTGGAACTCCAAAGTAACTACTATAGAATTTACTCAACCGTTCACACAGGAAAAGAGAGGAGTTGTATTGCAATGTAGTAAGGATCTCCCTCTAGCAACTTAAAAACTGTGAATACAATACATTCCTATTCTATATGACAAAATACCTGACTGAAGCAATTTAAAGGAGGAAAGGTTTATTTTGACTCATGGTTTCAGAGAGAATTCAGACCATCGTGATGGAAAATGTACAGGCATTTACTGCAGCAGAAGCATGTGGCAAAGCCTCCTTACATCTTAGTGGACCAGGAGGCAGAGAACGTGTGGGAAGGCGAACTCCAGTCTTCCAGTCCCAGGTCTAGCACCCACTTCTGCCATCTAAGGCTCCATGTGTCAAAGGCTCCAAAATCTCTACCCAAAGCACCACTGGATGGAGACCAAGTGTTCAAACACATCAGCCTGTGAGGGACATTTCACATTCAACTCTTAACTCCTATCCCACTCAGGTTGACTTTTGGACTTGGTAGCAAGTAATCTTTCTTGACCCTCTTGTTGACTCGGAGTGAGCATGGGCAGCCTCTTTCTCGTGTCTGTGTTCTCTGGCTCATGTGATAAGAGCTAGTTCACATGAGCTTGCGGTGGCCTGAATGTTTAACTCAGGAGTGATGTGAGCAGGTTGTTAAGCCACTGGGGCTTGAGCAGATGGATGTGGGAGTATTTACACTTCAGCTCTGTGACAAGGAAGTGCGGTCTTCCGCTTGCTATGCCAAAGCCCACTGCTGCTCCTGCACCTCTCCCTATGTTGGTCTGACTCACGACTGTTCATCCTCCCTGTAGTTTGAGTCTTGCCAAACCCTGCCAAGGAAGCCATGGCCACACCTGACCCATCAAGCAAGACTGATTCAGAGTGGTCCAAAGACCAAGTTAAACAAAACTACCATAACGATCCAAATGGCCACCGCTGCTCTGGGAAGTTAAAGGTGACTTTATGTTCCCTAAATCTTGGGCATATTCTCATGAGTTGCTTATAATTTTACTCAAAAGCAAATTTTGTAACATTTTAAAATCATTCTTGCCTGTGCATTTAGTTTAGTCTGGAACATTAAACTTGCCATTTATTGCTAGAATAAAGGTTCACTGCAAAACGAATGTATAGCATTCAAACATCGTCTTAGCAATACACATCTTCTAGTAAATCAGAGCTGCCTCTAATTTAACTGAATATTGAAAGATGGCAATCATAGTGTATCTAATTTTGCTGATAAAGTAGCTGCATGAAATGGCTTCTGATCTTAAAGCCACCTAGATTGAAAATCCAGTGAACACGTTATGGTAAACTCATCTCTAACACAGAAAATTCTGCTCTGCCTCTGTAGCCCTGGAAGACAGTCCTGCCAACTTCCTGAGAACTTTAATGTCTAATCTAGAAATGAATCCCTATCCTCTGGTATTATAAGGGGAAGACTAAAATGTTTGGAATGTGAAAAGGAATACGTACTGAACAACAAATCATCAAGTAACTGTGCTAGAGAACTGAGAAGGCCACAGTGCATCACAGTGGTGAGCTGGAGGCAGGCTGGCGGAAGTCATTCAGGAGGGAGAAGCCACATCCACGGGCAGAGCGCAGGCCAATTTGTGGGATGTGTCTCTCTCCAAAAGCTGCCTATTGAGGAAAATGCTCTAAACCACATCGCATTTTATGCACATTGACATTTGTGGTATGTTTTTGGTTTACAAAGTACAGCCCATCCTAAGGCCTTGGGAAGCGGCTCCAATTATAACATTACTGCCATTTTTACAAAGCTAAAATGTCAGGGACAGTGAACAGCTTTCTCCATATTGCACCGTAAGAGGATGGGCTGAAAATTAAGCTTGTCTTTTGATTCATATTCTGGCTTTCTTTCCAGTGTATCATGCCGAATCCCATCTATTTTCATAATGACACTGAAAATTAATCCCATCAGAAACATTTTCAGGTCCCAAGATACACAATAAATCAAACTAAATAATGAATATTTCAATAGAATACTGTCTACTTAAGTCATTAATAATATTCAAAATGAGATGCAAATTGTAAATAATATAATAAATGATATTAAATATCAGATTAAGTGTTTCAATATTTTTTTAAAACTGTCTCTTTGAAGATGAAGATCCATAGGCTGTGACTAGTTTTACATCAATTACAATAAAATTGGGCTTTTAAAATGCTCTAATTTATGAGTAATTAATCAAAGCATTAAAAATATATTTGGTTCTTATTAGGTGCCTCAAAGTTATCTTAGGGATATTCATTTATTAGTCCCATCCAATCAGCTGTAAAACTAATTTAATTTCTTGTAATATCTCTTCATGTTGCAAACCAACCTCTCTGTACATCGAAATGGATGGGACCAATCCAGTAATATCAAGTCAAATTTCTGTGCCATGCTCTGGGAATCAAAGTCCTTTGCAGTCACTACTAAGCCTCTTGAAGAACGTAGGTCTACATAAAAATAAACCCTGCATGGGCTGGGGAGCTAGCTCCTTCTGAAAATCACTTGCTGCCCAAGCATGAGGACCTGTGTTTGATTCCAGAGCCCACATAAAAGCTGGACGTGGTAGCATACATGTAAAATCCCAGTGAGGGGAGGTGGAGGTAAGAGGACTTCTGGGGCTTGCTGGGCAACCAGTCTACCTAGATCACTGAGCTCCAGGTTCAGTGAGAGACTCTGTCTCAAACAGTAAGGTAGAGAGTGATTAAGGAAGATATCTGATACCAGTCTCTGGCCCTGAATGCACACTGGCATACACATGCACGCACATGAACAAATAAAGCCTGCAAATGAGTACCGAGCTGTAAGGTTTTCAGTCCATACATCCAGTCATTTCCACTGGGAAATGTTTTTATAGGGATGGCTGATGAGTGTATGAAAGCCAATGGAAGCGAAGTGTGTGGCCACAGAGTGGAACCCTGCGAAGCGCTACCATTTAGTCCACAGCAGAGGACTTCCGTGGATATCAGTTTTCAGCTCTGCATGACATTGATTCCTAGGTGTGATGCTGTGGGTATTGTCAACTGGCAGGGGAGAAAGGTGCCTCAAACTTTTATTCTCTCCATAACTTTTAATGTCTCTCCAACAAGTTAAATGAATATTAGAGCAGCTTTAGAAATGAACTCCTAAAAGTGCCAAATGTCCTCTTTCACTGCCCCAGTGAAGTCTCCAGGGTACGATACCACATTATTTGAAAATGTCTGATACTGATTTTTTAAAGGAAGAACGCTTTCTCTGACTTATGAAATTAAATTTTGGGCGGCATCGTTATTAACTATATAAGACACATGAAAAGAAATGCAGCCAGAAGTGACGAACTTTAGCCAACTTAGTCTTAAATAGTGGCAAGTAGTGTGGTGCACAGTAGGCCTAGCAAGGAGGGTTATTACCATTCCAAGTAGTGTGGTGCACAGGAGGCCTAGCAAGGAGGGTTATTACCATTCCAAGTAGTGTGGTGCACAGGAGGCCTAGCAAGGAGGGTTATTACCATTCCAAGTAGTGTGGTGCACAGGAGGCCTAGCAAGGAGGGTTATTACCATTCCAAGTAGTGTGGTGCACAGGAGGCCTAGCAAGGAGGGTTATTACCATTCCAAGTAGTGTGGTGCACAGGAGGCCTAGCAAGGAGGGTTATTACCATTCCAAGTAGTGTGGTGCACAGGAGGCCTAGCAAGGAGGGTTATTACCATTCCAAGTAGTGTGGTGCACAGGAGGCCTAGCAAGGAGGGTTATTACCATTCCAAGCCCATAGGTTTCCCGGAAAGAGCTATGGTGGCAGATGAAAGGGGCCACTGGACAGGACCTGTGCTCTGTGAGAGAAGATGCAGCCACCGTTTCCCTCAGCCCACAGAGAGATCCAGAGGAATGGATTCTTAGAAATCCTTCTCCTCTCCTTGCCATTCCCTGCCTGGATCACCCTACCCAGAGGCCAAAAAGTAAGTGTCCAAATAATGCAGTTCAAGGAAGCAAGCCTCCAGGAGCAGGGAAAACAGCAGAACACTTCCGCATGGAAGGCCAAGAGGGCATAGACCAGTAGAAGCCTATTCATGGCGGGTTTTCTCAGTGCTACCTGGGAGTAACTGAATTTTGCGTCAGTAAATTTGTCTGTTACAATGTAAAAATAAATCAGAACCTTGCATAAAAAGACAAAAATGTATTTTTTGCTTTCTGGAAAGTTCCTTCACAAATGTCTGCAACATGCAAATGCATCACTGGCAAATGAAGGATCAACATGCAAAGAATGGGAACGCCGCTGGAGACTTCCGACCCCTCTCAGAGTCTGGGAGATGGAAAAATGATGACCTACTTTTCAAGCTTATAGAAAGAAATTTACAGACATATAAGAGGATATCCAGAGATGAAAGCAGCATGTTAGTGATCTAACAATGTCAAATTGCAGAAATATCCTATATACTGCAAATAGCCTGAGACAGATAACCAACAGACAGAGTATTTCTCTATCCCTTGGGTAGCACCCCATACATAGACTGAGTTACAACAGCCAAGGAGCCGACATGGCTGGGGCATCTGGTAAATTTTCAAGCCATGTGTGAGCTAACCCATTGCCTTTGGTGGAGAAGATCCTTCCCTCTGGTCTTCTTTGCATCACCTCTATATTTACTGCACATATCTATAGCACTTATCCTTCTGTGTTCAAATATTTATTGAATAAACATTTACAGGGCGCTTGATATGAGACACTGAGCTGGGCATCAATAACTCAGCAAACTAAACATAGAAATCCATGCTCCCATGATGTTTGCTTTGTAGTAGGAGATGGCCAGCAGTAAATCTAGATAACACATAAATTAATATCATGATTTAGTTCTATGCTCTGAGCAATCTGAAGGAAAATAAAGCAAGACAACAGGGGAAATATTTAGAAGAAGGCAGTAATTTTTGTAGAGTGACAAGGACAGTCCTTAAAAAAAAAAAAAATATATATATATATATATATATATATATACTTATATATATACTTATGTGTATGAGTGTTTTGCCTGCATGTATGTAAGTCCACATGTGCATGTAATACCTACAGAGGATAGAAGAGGACATCAGGTTCCCCTGAACTGCAGTTACAGAGGGTTATTAACTACCATTTGGTGCTGGGAACTAAACCTGGCTCCCCTGTAAGAGCAGCCAGTGCTCTAAACCACTGAGACATCCCTCCAGCCCCTAGAAAAGCCTGTATAAGAAGTGAGAATTGGAGCTCTAGTCTCCTGCTTCAGGGTCCACACCTACTCTGCCTAACTAATTAGACCTTCCCCAGTCTATCTCCAACTTGCCTTGGTCCTAGGACCCCCTCCTGATCCTGCTGCCTAAGATCTGCAGACTACTCTGGTAAGCCAGACTCCACCCATTCCATCTGGATTCCCCTGCACCCTGACCAGCTACAGTCTCTCTTTTCATGCTGTCTGAGACGTGCAGATTACTCTAAATCAGATTCTGCCCACTGCGGCCTGATTCCTTTTTAGTCTGACCAGCTACATTCTCTCTCCCCATTCCAGCCTTGGGCCTAGGCCCAATCCTGCTCTTCCTGCCTGAGGCCTCTGGACTAGCCTCCTAAAACAGACCCCACTCACTGCATCTTGATAGCCCCGCACCAAGACTACCTACAGTCTCCTGCTTTAGGGCCCACATCTGCTCAGAGATCTAGTCATACTGTCCTCATACTGTCCCAATCTGCCCTTGAGACAGGATCTGTCCTGCTCTTCCTGCATGAGACCTCCTGGCTAACCTGCCAGAACCCAGCCACTGAATCCCCATAGTCTTGAACTGAGTCTAGGCCTCTTCACCTGGATAGCTCTTCACTAATCTGTTTGAAAACATCTGGACCTGCCAACAAAAAATCTAAAGTGAGAGCCTAAAGCAGAGACCAACGAACTATTCATAGCCCACTAGAAAGCAACAAAACTACATCAACAATATAAACAGAACCAAACTTCAACTGAACAAAGGCAAACTAGAATTTCATAGCAGACACACAATAGAAATCCATATGTCCAAACTACAATGCAAAAAAATATGAAAAACCAAGAGACTATGGACCCATCAAAACCCATCAGTCCTACAGAAGTGTCCTACAATGAGAACAACCTGGAGGAACCCCCAGTATGAAGAATTTAAAAGAATAATCATAAACATGATCAAAGAATTTGATGACTTCAAAGAACACACAAACAACTCAAAGAAGATAGGAATAAACTCCTGACTGAAGCTCAAGGAAACAGCTGAATGAAAAGACAAAAACAATTCAGGACTTGAAAAGTAAATTCACAAAAGAGAGAAACATTGAAGAAAGCTCAAGCCAAAATAAAAATGGAATTCAAAAATTCCGTAAGCCAATTTGAAACAATAGGAGGAAGCTTCACAAGAAGAATGAATGACATGGAAGGCAGACTATGAAGACTGGACAACAAAGTTCAAGAATTGAGCTAGTCAAGAAAAGAATATGAACTTTTATTTTAATACACAAGCGTAGAACACCCAGACCAGATCTTCAGCAAGATTATAGAAGAAAACTTCCCTAAATAAATGAATGACATTCCTGTAAAGATACAAAAAGCACACAGAGCACCAGTTAGACAGGACCAGAACAGAAACTCCACGAGATATCACAGTAAAAACACTAAATGAATAGGACAAAGAGAGGGCACTGGAAACTGCTAGAGAAAAACAACAAATTACAGATGAGGAAAACCCATTAGAATTAGAGCTGATTTTTCATTACAAACCATGATGCCAGAAGAGCCTGGACAAAAGTACTCCCAGTTATAAATGAACACGTATGCTAACCCAGAATACTTTACCTAGCAAAACTGTACATGACAGACTGCATGAAATCCGATGGACAGGCAATGGAGGGTTGCAGATTGGGGAGGGGATCTAAATATGATTAAGATATGTTGCATGACATGCACACAAATTCAATAATAAATTTATAAATTGAAAAATGTGAGAACCGAGCAATGATTCCAAGAGATCTTCAAGGCCTTCACACTCAGGGCATTCTGAGTAAGGAGAATAGTGATTACAAAGGCCACAGTAAAGGCAAGCACAGTACAATCAAGGACCAACAAGACAGTCAAGGGCGGCTGGCACTTAGTGTTGATAGGTAAGGTCAGAAAGGTAAGGACTCTGATGCCACAGCCCTCACATGAGTGTGTCACACAGACTAGCAGCATTATATCCCAAAGCATCGGCTTGTGGAAACGCAGAACCTCAGGCCTCACCCCAGCCTACAAACCAAAGCTTTATTAAAACAAAATTCCTAGGTAATCTGTAGGCATAGTAACATTTTAATTATGACAGCATGACTGAGGTATAATTTACATATATGACTCACTCATGCAAGTGTGTCATTCAATATTTTTATTATACTCCCAGATATGCTCAAGCATCATCACAGTTTCATCCTTCTAGGACCTCTGGAAGAAACCCTGACTCCTTTATCTATCAGCACCTGTATTGTGTACATGTTAGTATACTGTCTCTCTTGAATTTATCTCAAAGCATGTTTTTATTTCTGTTTCAATTTCTTCTTGGATGCCTTTGGCATTTAAGAGAGTGTTTTTTAATTTTCACATATTTGCGAATTTCCAGAGTTGTTTTTTCTGCTATTGACTTTGAATTTAGTTCCATTGTGCTTAGATGATGCATTTGATATTACTTCCATTTTAAATGTACTGACTTTTTAAAACAAATCATCATAGAGACTAGCCTAACATTCGTTCTCCTGTGGTTTTGAGAATGCTGTGCATTCTGCTGAGGATGGGTGAGATAGTCACAATTACCTGTTAGATATAGTTGATTTATAGTTTTTTGATGCATTTTATTGTTAATTTATCAGGTGCTCAACCCACGGCTGAAAGCGGAGTACTGAAATCTTTCTATGTTGGGGGTGGGGAGCGGTAGGCTTCTGAGACAGGTAGGTTTCTCATTCCTTAGCTCCGTCTGTCTTGGACCTCACTATGCAATCCAGGCTGACTGCAAACTCACAGAAATCCACCTGCCTCGGCCTTCCAAGTACTGAGATTACAGACACAAGCACCATGTCCAGCTGAAATTTTTGCTGTTAAATGATCTTCCTCCTCCGTCAGCTTTGCTGTATGTTTCCTTAGGGCTAGGGGTCAAATCTAGAGCCTCGTGTGTGTTAGGCCAGCTCTCTGCTCACTGAGTTTGCACTCAACCCCTGCTTCATATACTTTCATGCCTGGCTATTGATGACTATTTATAATTGCTGAATTTATGCCTGAGAGGTCGATCCATCATTAACACAATTCTGTTTTAAAAGACAATTTTTGCACAGAACATGGTTGGAAACCCCAGAAGGCTGGGGCAAGATGATCTCTAGTTGGTGGTTAGCCTGTGCTACATTGAAAGAGAACCTGTCTCAAAAACAGAAAGACTATTTTGTCTAATATCTACAGCTATTATAGTTTTTCTAGTTTTTTGCTTGTTTTGGAGAGTCCCTGTATCCCCAGCTGACCTGGAACGCTCTAGATAGACCACGCTGGCCTCAGTCTCAGAGACCTGCTTGCTTCTGCCCCCTGAGTGCTGGGATTAGAGGCCTGCACCACCCCACCTGGCTTCAGCGACATAGTTTTCTTACGGTTGCTCTTAGCGTCTTCCCCTCAGTCTGCTTTGTCTTTGAGCCGCATATGTACCCTTTATAGACAGCAGGGTGCAGTCTCATGTCTTTAAATCCCAGTTTGACAGTGCCCGCTTTTGGTTCGATGATTTAATCCATTCAACTTCTATTTATTAGATTGTTTTATTATTTTTATTTTATGTGTATGAGTACACTGCTTGCATGTATGTGCATTGCTCATGGAGACGAGAAGAGGGCATGGAATCCCTTGGAACTGAAGTTAGAAATGGTTGTCAGTCACCATGTGGATGCTGCGAGCCAACTCTGGGTCCTCTGTAAGAGCAGCCAGTGCTCTAAACTGCTGAGCCTTCTCTCCAGCCCCATAATCAATTCAAATTTAATGCCATTGTTTATGTAGCTAGATTTGTGGCAGCTTTTGTTTGTTGTGCTTTATGAGTCTTCTCTTGTTGCTCAAGTATTCTTCCTTCTAATTCTCTTTTGCCTGAAGGGAGTTTATCTAACCTAATAGAGCATTTTAAAGGCCATCTTAACACCAGAGTTAGCTTTATATTTATATTATCTCCATTTCAGAGATAGAAACATTACTGCTACATAGGTCTGTTTCATCCCTTTTCTCCCTTTTGTGATACATGTGCCTATTAATGTGAAAACCCAGCTACACATTGTGACCATTGTTAGTTCATTATGTCCAGTCATTTTCTTAGCACTCTCTAGGTTTCTTCTTCTATTATTGGCAAATACATTACACATATATTTGAGAAAAAAATTGTAAGGAAGGGCCCCATAGTCTGTAATAAAACATTGTCTCTTATTTTGAATGAAATTGGAAGATAATAGAAGAGAAAATATCTAATCCAACCTACAAAAATAGGATTGTTCTGCTGTGTTTGCGAAGAATCCCTAAGAGCAAGAGGTGAAGGCAGAAAGTCAAGAGAGAGACGAAGGGGACTCGGAGCAGAGAGTCTAGCTGGGATATGATGATAGTCACTAAGGTTGAATGGCAGATTAAAGACAGTTTTACTAGAAAACAAGAATCAGGATATGCCAAAGCTATAGGCCTGGGCCAAGCTAGGGCAGACATGCTATTAACAAAATGCGGAAGAGTACTGGAAAGTAAGTTTAGCAGAAGTCCAGATAAGTGTATAAACTGAGAAGAGTTTCAGGCAGAAGACGGAAATTTGGAATGCATCAGTATATTGGCAATATTTAAACCCAGGAGCCTAAAAAGTCCTTGAGGATTGAGAATAAAGAGAAGGTTGAAGGTTGAGCTGTGGGCTCCCCCATGATGAAAATGAAAGTTGGTGAAGAAAGTCTGCAATGAAGTATGAGAAGGAAAAGTCAGTGTGCTGTAAATATTTTATTATTTTACTGAACTGTGAATAGAAGAAGAAACCATGTCAGAGACATAGCCCAGTGGCAAAGCACTGACCTGGCATGAGCAAGGCCTTGAGTTTAATTCCCAATGCTATAATGAAGAGAAAGAAGGGAGGGAGGAAGGAAGGAAGGAAGGAAGGAAGGAAGGAAGGAGGGAAGGAGGGAAGGAGGGAAGGAGGGAGGGAGGGAAAGAGGGAGGGAGGGAGGAAGGGAGGAAGAAGTCTTGCAGCCATGCCTCTTACTCCAGAGCTCTCAAGCATGTGGACTCTGAGAAAGCTCCCAGTGACTGTGAAGCAGAGCTCTGGGATGAGTGTGCTTGTCATGGAGCTGAAAACATGCCATTTACCATGTTTTTCAAATGTAACATATGACCCAATCATATAAGGTTTGGTTTGTTGATTTTGAGCTATGACAATAATTACTGAACAACCATGATCTAACCAAAAGAAGCCACTTGATAAACTCATTGCAATTAGGGAACCTGTTAGACCGGCGTCTTAATTACTTTTCCTGTTGCTGATCAAATATCCTGACAAAAGCAATCTAAGGGAGGAAGGGTGTATTTGGGTCACAGTTTCCATCATGGCAGGAAATCATGGTGGCAGTAACCTGAGGCAGCTGGTCACATTGCATACACAGGAAAGAGAATGACTAGGGCCTGTGCTCAGCTAGCTTCTTCCTGTTCATGCAGTCCAGGATCCAAGGCCAGGGATGGGGACCAATGCTACAGTCTGGGACTGAAGCCCAGGGACGGGGACCACTGCTACAGTGAGCCTTCTCACCTTGGCTAACATAATCGAGATAATCCCCCCAGGCATGCTCAGAGACTAACCTAGTCTAGATAATCCTTCACAGGCAGGATCAGAGGCTTTTCTCATGAATGATTCTAGCTATCAACAACTGGCAATCAATATTAATTATCACAGTACATAAATGTAGTTACATTATAGGAGTTTAAGAATGTAGGTATGAAAAAGGAATGTGCATGTAGCATTTTGAGACAAACTGTGTCTGTGCACTCTTAAAGGTACAGAACATCATTAAACAACCTCTTAACAAATTTGGTGGACAATTTTGGTGCAAATTCAGGGAGTTTTAGAGACTTCCATAACAGCTTTGGTGTAAGCTCATGTGCCTCCCAACTTAAACTCTTCTATCAGCAGAAATAGCCACTGCTTTGATTATTGGGGAAAAAAGGTTCCCTGTTGGTTGACTGACTGGCTGTTTGGTGTTCATTTGTTATTTTCTGGACTATTTCCATCCACCAATGGAAAGGAGGGAGTACAATGTCTTGAAAATGCCCAGAAAAGGCAAGCCATAAAGGTCAGAGAAGAGCAGACAGACAAAAGTGTATATATATATATATATATATATATATATGTCACTTTTAAAAGCAATTAAGGCACCACAGACTTAAAGCTGAATAGAAATATGTTATCTATTGATCTAAGCCAAAAAGACCTTGCATATGCATATATGACCAAAGATCTTTCCACTCGGCAGACAACTTGAGGTTCAGGAGTGTGTGCTTTGTTAACAGGCTGCCGAGCTGTGCTCACACTTCAGCTTTTTCAGCTTAGATCTCTTGCAGTTTACACCACCTCTTCTCATGCAGCAGTTCAGGCATGAACTGTAGAGAATGAAGATTATTTGGGGCCAGTCTTCCATGCACTTCGCATATCGCCCTGCAGTACAGTGCCTTCTAACCAGCTTCTTCATGCTGCCCCATGAAGAAGGTAGCTTTTAAAAATGTCTATTGTAATAAAATGGAATGGCACAAAACAATTGATCAAACATATACACTCACCAGGTGGTGTACGGTCAGCCAGATGTTCCAAATCTTAATTCCAAGCATTTTTACCTTACTTTCCCCAAACTGTCTGAATACCAAATGAGCCTTCCATGATTTACAGATTATGTAGGAAGTTATAAGGCCTCCAATCCTTTCACTAGAGACACTGCATAACATAAAATGCTCAAGGACTCATAAGATATTCAAGATTGTTGTTGCTACTTTTTCCTTTTTGAACAGGGTCCCTACCCCAGGTCAGCCTCAAACTCCATCTGGAGCTGAGGACGACCTTGAACTTCTGATCTTCTTATATCCACCTCCAAATGCTGACACTACAGATTTTTACCACCATGCCTATTTTTTCAGTGCTGGGAATAAATGTAGGACCTCTTTATCCCAAATATTGCAACAAAGGAAAGCTGATTAACAGAGTAACAGAAGGAGAAAAGTCAAGAGACGGACCCGAATTCTTTCACGCTGCAATGGAGACTGGGATGCACAGCTCACATAGTATACAAGTCTTTTTTTCCTTAAGATATAAGAAAAATGATGTAAATAGTAAGTTTGCTTTAATGAGAAATGAGCAAGCCAGAAGGGGTAAGACTGTACTTTCAGTGTCATTTCATAGTTCCATCTGGTAGAAAGGCTAGTGAAAAAGGACCTTACTGGAGAAACCCAGAGAGACATCAGAGAGAAAAGATGAGTTAGAAAACAACAATTCCAGAAAAATACAGCTCCAAAGTAACAGGAAGAGTCAGAGAAAATAAAATTGACATCAAAAGAGTTGAAACTTATGTATTGATAGGTATTTTTTAAATGTAGAAATTAGATATGATACAAGCATTTTGAAGATTTAAAAAACAAATTTATTCAAGCATTCATTCAACAAATGTTTTCTAATTCTAGTAATATGTAATTTAGAATAATATGTAATATGTAGATGCAGAAGATCTAGTATATCTACTGTAATATATATCTGGTAAATTAATTCAAATGTTACTAATTCATGTACAGGTCCTTGGGGACAGAACTGAGAACACAGGACTGTCACCTTCTTCAGCTTACAATCTCAAACAGAGAATAAAAAATTAAGGGCTGGGAGGATGGCTCTGTAGGTAAAGTACTTTCTATGTAAGTATGAGGACCAGAGATCAAATCCCCAGAACCTAGCTAAAAGCCAGGAGAGGCAGTGCAAGCCTTGAACCCCAGCTATGGGACAGGGACAGGGTTTAGCAGATGCCTGAAGCACACTGGCCAGCCACTCCAGCAAAACTGATGACCATCAGGTTCAGTGAGAGAAGCTGTCCTCCAAACAAAGATGAAGCCTGACAGAGGAAAGAAACCCATCGACCTCTGACCTCCATGTGCATGTGCTCACATGCACGTATCTGTACACTCTTAACAAGTACATATACGATACACAGACCACATAAACACACATACACACAATTGTGATGCATCAAACCGTATTGTACTGGTTGTCCTAAATACATTAGTTAATTTTTTTTAATTAAAAAATGTAGTCAACACCACCAGAGAAAAAAAGAATGCCATTTTTTTTTCCCACTGTGACTCTGTTCCTAAATTTTATTTTAGCAACCTGAAAGGGACAAATTGCTTGATGAAAGAGAAAATTCTAAGTCTTTACCAGACCATGACAAAAATGGTGCTAAATAATTATTTCTAAGAAAATGAAATTACTTTTTTTTATCACCATACACTGAATGGCTTTTCCAATTGTCGCCTGCAAGTCTGTAATGACACTAGTTGCAGAACGCACAATTTCTGACAATAGACAACGCAACCAAAAAAATTAGTCTCCTGTGTGCAGAAATAACACTTTCCTAATAGCAGACAACTCCTGCCTGCTCTCTATAGACCTTTGTTGCACCAAATACTAGTGCAGGCTAATTATATGAGCTAGCCGAAAATTGTTTATGTGATAGAAAGGCAACCCCTGAAGAGCAGCTGAGGAAAGGTCTTGTCATCAAATCCCCAACCACAGGGAGAGACTGAGAGAGTAAGCATGAGAGCATGTGCCAGGGCATTCTATCAGCATACAGCCCTTAACCACTCTGTTGATGCACGCAGACCTGGTAGATTCTCCTTCTCGGGACAGACCATGATTAGAGAATTGTCCTCAAGCCGACTCGGTGCTTTCCCAGAGTGTATAGATACTGATCACCCCATATGGCTATTGTTACTTTGGGGAGCAAAAATGATTAACCTCAGTGGGAAAGTCAGTCTAAGGCAAGTACCACATGTTTATGTGTTTGGGGAAGGAGTAACCAGATTTCTGCAGGCCATGTTGAAGCAATGAATAGTTTCTCCCAGTTCTAGTTTCCACGTGTCCTGGTGCCCCATGTCTGATATGTGAGGGGTATTACAAGAGGTTTAGAATTAAGAGTCTCTAGAAAAGTTGGCACAAAGCCATGTAACACCCATACAATCAGCAGATAAAACAAGTCCAAGAGGATCAAAACAGATGTCAGGTACCATCTAGAATGGATGAGTCTAGAGGATACACAGTGCAAGGGAAGAAGCATTTACACACATGTTCCAATCTGTCTAGAGTAACCCAGGATCCTGCAGGAACCACAGAGGGTTCAAACTATGTAATTTAAGAAGGCTTGGAGGGGGTGGTCAGATTGGAGGGACTCTTAATATATTAACAATATATGCTTGAGGTAAGATCGGAGGGCAATGCACAAAGAAAGAGAAATAGAGAGAGACTGAGAGAGAGAGAGAGAGAGAGAGAGAGAGAGAGAGAGAGACTTCTAGTAAAAAGTCATGCTTCTGTCAAGGCTATGGTTGACCTGGAAGGACAATGAATGGGAAACATTCCTTTGCCGTCCTCTCTTCCTGATCTCTGTCTCATGTTTCCATGTGCTCAAGTCCAACAAATAGATACACAGCAAAAGAGCCCAGTTTCTGATGAAGATCATGCAAAGTTAATCTTTCTGAACAAAAACAGTCAAAGTCCAGAGGGCTGTGAATGGCTGAGGGTGCAGAGAGCATTAAATGTGGCCATGGAAACCACACAGCACAGAGGATCTCTCCAGCAAGTTTAGTGCTCCTCAGTGGGATCTGAAGAAAAGGAAGACGAGCCCTAATGGGGCCATCCTTCTGTAGTAAATGGAGTAACAGCGCCGAGCCATCAAACCAGGTCAACCGACATCAGAACTCACAGCCACCGATATGTTTTCCAATAATTTCAAGAATCTAAGTAGTCAGGGGGCTTAGACTAATTAGAGAGAGGCCTGGGACATGATGGGTGCCACACTGGTCCCGTCTTCCCACACTGGACCTCATCCAGAACAGTAGGTGAGTATGTAAGGTCCATGGGATTACTCACACAGCAGGGAACATTACAAAACATTTCTCTTTTATATCCAAGCAGGTACACAGCCTGCATACCATTCTCCAAGGGGACCTGTCTCCTGGATCCTGGATCCCATTTAGCTCTACCTTAGTCAGGGATCAGTCTTCTGGGGAGCTTAGTACATAAGCAGAAGTCCTGAATTGGCTTACCCCACATACCACTGGAAAGCAGGCTAGACCAAACCACTTACCTTGGTTTCTTTTCTCAGAAAGTCAACCTCTTACACCCTCAGGGAAGGGAGAAAAAGGGTTATCAGAGTCTGCTTTAAGTCATTCCTTCCACCAGCTCTAGTTTTGTAATTGGAAGAGGAAGAAGGGAGTATCACAAGGAGAAAGGACTCCTGGGAACAGACTGCCCTGAGGAGACGAGCAGTCTCACCCCTGCCCTTTCCTTCCTTTGTCAGACAAGCGCACAGCAAAATGAAACTCCGACCACTTCCCTCAAGGGAGATTTGCTTTTTGTTTCTCTTTGGCAGTAGCATCTTTGAACCTAGGGTTTTGTGCATGCTAAACAAGCACTCTACTACTTGAGCTGTTTGCACGGCCAGCCCCTTTCAGGGAGATTCTCAATATACCCCAACTCCCTGTCCAACCTGCAAGTCCTGGGGTCCCATACTGCTAGGTTCTGCTCCTCACATCAGAACCTTGGGCCAGCAGTGCCTCTGTGTGCGACGTATGGAGCATTTGGACGGCCTTCCCCCATTAGGCATGTAGTGTCTGAAGAAGAGGATGCAGTGTAGTGCACTGTTGTAAACACAAAATTGTAAGCAAAGATCATGGCGTGGAGAGAGGGCCATAGTCTGCCAAATTTTGCGCAAGTGAGCATTTTCCTAGGGTACGGCTGTAAACACATCAGATTCTCAAAAGAGTGTGAGGGGCTTTAAATCTTAGCCAGTAAAACTACACAGTGTTTTAATAAGCATGGCTCTAGGGATCGGTAAGCTGAGTCCCATAGCCAGGGTACAACCCTGCTCTGCATCGTTATCCTGCTCCATCCTCAGAGGCAGCGGCAGCCGGAAGTGAGCCCAGCCTTATTTCCCAAATCATTTCAAAGATGCTCTAGAGCATTATGAATATCAAATACTTATTTAAAATTAAATGTGAAGAGTAGCACTTACCGTTTCGTCTTGTTGGATAAAGACTTAACTCCAGACTGCAGGTTTCGGCACTTCTCTGCCAGTTGCAGTGATTTCTCCTTCAGATATGTGCTGTTTCATGAAAGAGATTGAAAAAAAAAAAAGACTGACTTAAAATGGAAGCGCATGCAATATTGCTAATCAAAAGCAGAATTCATTGGTAAGTCGTGTGTCCAAATGAAGCCTGATTTTTATTCTATTACTGAGTTTCTCTGTGGAAAAGGAAATTGATATTTTTACCCCTGACAGGTCTAGATTAAAAAAAAATTGATTCTATAAAGTCAAACTGAAAGAAATCCATGTTGAAGACATTATTCTTTCATATTTTTTCATGTTTTCTTATTTTCAGGTTAGTATTTATAGTGAATAGGCTAATGATTGGTTATAAACAATGGTTATGTAAGTAGCCTTTATTTCTTAAGAGATGTTGTCTCGGGTAGAAAGCATAGAGACACGGGAAATTAATGTTTTCTCCAGAAAGAACACAGTCAGATCTGGCCTTTGATTATTATAGTAGTTGTGATACATGAAACTCACGCTCTTGCTTTATGAACTCAGAAATTGGAGGTGGAACAGAAGCAAATCTGAAGACAGGATCAGGACGTGAGATATGGATTCTTGGACCTATGAGTCTCGTGAACACAGGTGCGCTGTTTAGCTGCTTTGGGCATATTCATCCACATCTCCAAGGCCAAGGCAATTGCCTTCTCCTCATAATGAGTGTGTTATGACACATACATGCCATAGAAAACATTGCAGAACAGCTGGCACCATGCCTAAGAGGTGAAATGTGCTCAAAATACCAGCTATCACTTTCCTTAGTGATATCCTTAAAAATACGTACAACTTGGACTTACTGTTAATGCACTGATTCAATCATCCTGAAGGAATTTATTGGCATCTATTATCAACTGGGGTCTGGAGAAAAGAAGTAGAGAAAATAAACATGGTCTCTCCCTAGGGGAGCCTGAAGTCTACATAGGGAGAAAGATAATGTATCAAGCCAATAACTACACAGATAAATACAGAAATGTAAACTGTGGTTAGGTGACATGTAGGAGAAGAACAGGAAGACATCACAGTGAGGGTCAGAGAGCATCTTCAAGGGATTATCTACGTGGAAATCATGAGCATGGTTCCAGTAAGCTGGAAGGTCAATGGCCATGGAAGGGAACACCCCACACAGAGGTGACTACCTGTGCAGATGTTCTACAACAGGGAGGCTCCTGGCATGTTTGAGGAATCAAAGGAAGAACTTTGAGACTACAGCCTGAAGAGTGATGGGCATTTGGGAGAGTAAGCAGGTGTTATAAGATCAGGTTTTCCAAGCCTGGAAAACCAAGCTTAAGAGTTAATAATCAGTCCTCAGAACAAGAGGGAACAGCAGAAGGCTTCTGACCAGGGATGTGACCTGAGACACATCTTTGAAGTTTCCCAACGACCACTTTGTAGAAATATGAGGACAAATAGGGCCAAAAGGAGAGTAGAAATTCAGATGTTTATGTAGGATTATGAAGAAAGATGATAACAAACTTGCTTTTCTGCTCAGAATACAATAACAATTTTCTATTTTGTGATAACAACCCCAAACTCTTTGTTACTTTATGAAACAAAGATTTTGGTTTTGTGTGTTGTCTGTCCTTTTTCCTAAAAGGACCACTGTGTCTGGATGGCCTCCTCGGACAGCTCCCCCTTTTAGACTCCGTGATGGTGGAATTTATGTGTAAGTTGACTGGGCTAAGAGGCGCCCAGACAACTGAAGAAGCCTTATTTCTGATTGTGCCTGTGAGGAGCTTCTGGAAGAGCACACTGGTGCCTAGACAGGTGAGCACTGTTCAGTCTGTGCAGGCCCACAAGAGAACAAAAATGAGGGAAGGCTGGCTCGGCTCACCCCAAACCTCAGCTATCCATCCATTGCCCTTGGGCATCAGTCCTTCTAGTTCTCGGCCTCAGACTCAGATGGGGACCTACCCTGGCTGGTTCTTGGCTTGTGAAGGGTGACTAGGGTTTCTGCCACGGCTCCCCAGGTGTTAGGCCTCTGGACTTGAACTGGATTTCCCTGCCAGTTCTGCTAGCGCTCCAGCTTGCCAGATGACAGGATTCCTCTCGCTTCATGACCATATGAGCCAAACTTTCACAGTAAATATTTCCAAGTATTTATGTCTCATTGGTTCCAGTTCTCTGGAGAACCCTGAGAACAACAGGCATCCAACTGCTTCGTTGTGGTTATATCTTTTTTTAAACAACTGGCTTCCAAAACTGCTGTGAAAGAAGGACAGAGTACCAGAAGGCCTGACATCTGAATGTGTTATCCCAGAAGTGAGATACGTCACTGGGCAGAAACAGGTCCATGACAAAGCTTAGGGCGAAGGATGTACAGAGCAACCTTCCTGTGTTCCTGGGGGAAACTTGGACACAGCATGCAATGGAGGGCACACTGTACCTGTGTCCACCAGCAAGGAGCCACGGAGTCAGATTTGAGATCTTTTGTGGAGTCTGACTTCATAATACACTGGATGTGAGAGGCAGGAGAAGGAAGTATAAAGGCAAAGATACAAATACGATAGATCCATAGTTAACTTTGCTATGTTCCTCAGAGGTGCCTTCTAAAAGTACTGGGTGCAGAGTACCTATGGGCTCTGTGGTGGGTAGGCTTGGTTGTCAACTTGACACAACCTCAACTGAGGGAGCCTCAACTGGAGAACTGCCTCCACTGAACTGGCCTGTGGCCATGTCTGGAAGGCATTTCCTTAATTGTTGAGTACTGTGGGAGGACCCAGCGTACTGTGGGCAGTGGAACCCCTGTATTGTAAGCAGGCTGAGTTCGAACTAGAGGAACAAGCCAGTAAGCAGCATCCCTCCATGGCCTTTGCTTTAGATCCTGCCTCCAAGTTCCTGCCCTGAGTTCTTTGGCCTTCCTCAGTGATGAATCGTAACCCGGGTGATGTAAGCCAAATAAACCCTTTCCTCCCCAAGTTGGTATTGGTCAGAGTATTTTGTCACAGCAACTGAAGGCAAACTAGGATGGACTCATATTACACTAGTCACTGAGCAAGATGGTGCTTGCCACCAAACCTGATGATCTGAGCTCACTCATGCCCCAAAACCCATTTGGTAGAAGGAGAGAAGTGACGTGTGCAAGTTATCCTCTGACCTCAACACATGCACTGTAGCATGTGCATTCGCACACACACACACATACATGCACACACAACTAACAGTAATAAATAAATGTAATAGAAACTAAGTCCCCTTGAACACTGATGCAACCTTTCTCTGCACTTCTGTCTCTCTCGTTTTGGCTCTAACAGCTCTTTCTGTGCTGTCTGAACGGATCATCATACTTTCCAAGCATTTGTTTATTTCTAATTTGCTTATGTTTTATTCTGGCAGCACCGTTAATGCCGTGAATTACCAAGCTAGCAGTGCCTGGAATTATGGTGGCTTTGGAATGCTCAGTTGTGAAGGAGTAGCATCCTGGCACCAACAGAACTGTCTCACATACCCGTCCTTAAATTGGCGAGTATCCTTCTTAATAAAAACACAAAACAGCTTTGCCCAACTAACAATCAGATAGGATATATGGAAATCAAATGAGAGTATCTGGGGCAAAGTGGAGATGGCAGAATGAAGTCTGGGTCTCTGGAGTTAGTGGAGCTGATCCTGCATCTGGGCTTCACTGTGGCCTTAGCCTCCAGACTAAAGGTGTCGCCTTAATTCTTCCCAGTAATGTAGATAAAGGGATTAAATGATGTGTGTATAGAAATATCTGATGCCCGGAAGTCAATAAACAAAGGCTATGCTTCTATTCTCCTAAACTCATCTAATGTAATCCTTCCTCAGACCAGTCACTGTTCCCACCACTGGGGCAAGAAACTCCTCACAGCTGCAGGAAGTCCCTGTGCAACAAAAGGGCCAGACAGGGAGGCCCTTCTAGTTCTCTTTGTTTTCTGTACCTTTCTCTTTTCTTTTTTCTTTCAGAATCTTGAGTTTTCTTCATTTTCATCTACAGTCTTTAAGAGTTGCTCTCAAAACAGGACACAAGAGAACATCTCCGTTCTGAAGTCTGAGAAGTCTGACCTATAGACAGATCCTATCTGAGAGGTTGGCCAACAGCCCAAAGCAAGTGTTAGGGTGAGCCCTCTTCGACATCTGATTGGGGGATGACTCTGATAAGTCGAAGAGGCACAGAGAGCTTGATCAAGACAACAGTAGGAACTCTAAAGATTCAGCACAGAAGTGAGCTGATGGAACAAAACCGTCACAAAATAAGTCAGGCTGATTTGTAAGTCTTCCCAGGGATCCGGTTAGAATGGTGTATCCCAAAGGACTGAGCATCAGAGAGGAGATGAAATGGTCAAGGCCACTGAAAGGCACAGAAGCAAAGGTCACTACAGTCCAAGACATCAATGAGGAGGGGATTCACCCTGAACTAATTCACATAATGGTCTGAGTGGCTGGCGAAGCACAGGAAGCAGAACATGGCACAGCTGTGCTTCCAGGCACTGTCACATAACCTCAAGCCCCAGCACAGACTCTGTAAGCTCAAGATTTCCGCTTCTGCCCCCTTTAAGTCTTTTTTATTGTTATTTTCATATTCAGTTAATTGCAAATTTTGTTGAAGGTACTTCCTAAAAACTTCTTGCCAAATTAACTCAAACAAAATGATTAGTTTACCTATGCATGGCCAAACTCTACATTGAGCACCACCTCCCACCAAAGAGACAGGCCGTGGGTAAGAGTGATCCTACCCCTGGACTTGACCTACAGGTTTAGACTAAGTGAGCTCTTGAAGCCTCCCAGACCAGAACACTGTGATGATTTGGGTGAATGCTCCTCTGCAAGATCACCACCTCCGTTTACCCGTCCCTCTGCAAGCCTGCCACACGGCCATCTGTAGCGCTGGTCACATCTCACCAACACTCCCACCCACTCCACTGACATCCCTCACATCCACTCTACAAATACTCAACCATGAAGAACTAATGCTTCTGACATAGATTCTGCTCTACCTGGCCCCTGTGGGGCTGGCGCCTTGGTAAATCCATGGTGTCCAATCACAAGGCCCCTTTGTGTGACTTCACAGTTTTATTTCAATTCACAGTTCTTTCAATGGCCACACTGCGCATTCAGCTCTCCACCCTGTTAGCATCTCATTTAGTCGTGCTGACTGTTTCAGAGAACATGATGCTCCAGAATGTGATGAATCCATAGCTGTCAGTCCTGACCTCCCATCTGAAAGGCCTCTTCTCTTACATAAAGACAATGCATCTGCTGCCTCACCTGTTTGTGTCTCCTCTGTGATCTCAGGTCCCTCCCTTCATCTTCTCGGAAAACATCTCCACTCTCTCCTTACCATTGCCAGGCCAAAAGCAAAAGCAAAAGCAAAATAGATCATTCTGCTATTCTCCTCTCTCCACTGTCTGTTGCATTTGCAGCCTCCAGCTGCCTGTTCTCCTGATCCATTCTAAGAAAGCATCACTTAGTGGAAGGAGATCTTAGCGCCTTGCCTTTGTGTCCCACCCAGAGCACACCCACAGCATTATCTGCATGGCTGACAGCTCTCTCCACACGAGGTTCCACTCCCCATGCTCCCTCCTTGCTCTTCAGCCCCTGACGGCTATTCATAGTCCTTCTGTGGATCCTTTCTGGGCTGTTCTATACATCTCGGTGTTTCCTATAACTCTTCTTTTTCTGACTGTGAAGCAAGTGGCTGGGATTTGGCTACAGCATCCTCCTGGACATTGCCTCTGGGTTTCTTGTCCTCGCAGCCTGCCTGCTTTTTCCATCATCCATTCCCATTTCCACAAGGTGGACTGTCTCTCATGTCCACTTGATCATGTCACTTCCCTGCTCCCAAGCCTTCCATGACCCCCTGCCACCTGACAGGACATGCATTCCACTCCTCAGTGGGATATCCCAAGACATCCATCATCTGGTCTTTGACTATGACTTTAGTGCAGTATCCACAAATTGCACAAATTTCTCTCCATTCCCTGCAAGTCTCATACTATGGGCTCTGACTGGTTTTATTATTTGATTATAGAATTTATTTGTCCGGCACTCGCAACCAAGCCTCCGGCACATGTTCAACACTTCAGTTTGTCAAAAGGAAAAACTCTTTAATAAGATTGGGAGGAAAAGATACACAAAACAAGTATTTCTGCTGTCATTGTTATCTATGTGAATGTTCCACTTTCTTGAAAATTCTCTTTATAAGTCATTCTTGAGTTGAAAGTGATCACTTTACAAGACCAGCTGGCAAGATTTCAGAAGAAAGAAAGAAGCTTAGAAACTGCACATGTTCTTTCAGTAATAAACATTAAGACCCTGATAGTGCAAAGAATATCTCTCAAAGGAAACAAGTTATTCAACCCCTACAAAATAGTGTCATCAGTACTTAGCATCCAATAGACCTCTAAAACACAGAATTAATGTCACCTTCTGAGTGTGACCTGCAATCATGTAATCATGCAATCATGGGCCAAATAAAACATCCCAAGGAAAAAAATCTGCGTGGAAGGCACTCAGGAATGTCAAGTACATCTAAATCCTATTTATGGTAACATAATGGGAACCATAACATAAAGCTTAAAGACTAATCAATTTTACTCTCTCTGGGGAATGAATGCAATAACAGTCAGAGAATAGTTTCTAAAAACAGAAAGCCCAAAGAATAAGATTTTTTTTTCTAAATAGTTCTCATATTTTTGAGGGATGAGACAGAAAAGCATACCCACCATCAGCAAAAATCTCAAACAAAACAGGACAAAAATCCCATGCTGAGGGGTAGCAGGCAGGCTGTCTCTGGGACACAGGCCTTGCCGACCATCTGTGTTCTGACTCCAAGCATCAAGCAGACTTCTCATGGTGCCCCCTCCACGCACCCATGTACGTTCTAAATGGAGAAAGGTAAAGGGTGATAGCTAATCTTGACTGTAACTTGATGGGATCTGGAATCAACTAAGAGTCCACTACCTGGGAGGTCTGGTGTTCCCAGGAAAGATCAACCGAGTGGAGAAGACTTTCCCCCAGAGTGGGCAGCACCTTCCAGCATGGCCCAGATGCTAAGAGGCAGGCAAGGAGAAGCCACATTGTGCATTTGCCTTCCTTTGCTTCTCTCTGATAAGCACATTCATCCCTCTGATGCTGTGACGGCTGCTGCCAGGCTTTGCTAGCACTGGAACCCAGCTTCTTTGGGTCTTCTAACCTGAACTGAAGACAGAGGTAATCTAGGGATCCTCCAGACCTTCAGTATTAGACTGGGACTGCTGCGGCAACCGGGTTTATGCACCGAGCAGCTACTGGGTTCTCAGTCCCTCTAGCTTGCAGAAAATCATTGTCGGACTATTTAGTCTCTATGGTGTGAGCCAGCCTAATAAATCTCCCTTTATAACATGTATTCATTCTATCAGCTGGGTTCCTCTAGAGAACCCTGACTTATGTACCAAGCATCACAACCCATTTCACAGCTTGGCTACTCTCCTTCACTAACCAAGTAGTATTCTGGTTTTCAAATAATCGCCTTAGCAGTTTGTTAATGAAAGCTGACTTCTAAAATAACCATACTCAAGAACTGATGAAGCAGAGGCTGGAGAGACGGCTCGGTGGTTAAGAACACTAGGAAGTGGATCTGGGCTTGATTTCCAGTATGCACATGGTGGCTAACAAGTGTCTGTGACTCCAGTCCCAGGGGAATCCGATGCCCTCTTCTGTCCTCAGCAGGTTATTTCACAACACAGGTGCACTTACATGCATGCAGGCAATCCATTCAAAGATATAAAAAATAAAAATAACAAATATTTTTCTAAAAGAACCGATAAAATTGATTTTTGATCCTAGTCTTCCTCTTTTTGGCAACTCATCATTATCCGTGGAGCCCATATCATGTGCCAGAAAGAAGGGATGGTAATAGACATAATACAGGGAACAGGGCCACCCACTGCTGCCTCAGAGTAAGCCAACCTCTGGGGAGGGCAGACAAGCACACACACACAGCATCTGAGTGCACAGCATGAGAGCCAGCTTTTCTCCATAATCAAATCAATTTTAAGAAAGCATGAATCTGCACATTGATGGATGTCACTTAATTCAAAACACGGGGCACTGCTTTTAAATGACATCAGAACCTTACTCTTTTAAACCTGAACATGGCTGGCACCCTAAATTATAAAATGTTCTGCAGATCATCGCTGCTTACTTGGCTCTTATCTGTTTCCATTTACCCTTGATGAAGATTAATTAGCTACTCGACTATTAAATCAATTATCAAGATGCATTCTTAAACATTCCAAATATGGGAAGATGGTTTTCAAAACTGCAAAATCACAACTGCTATGTAGATACAAAGTGAGATGCGTTAAAGATTTTACTTCCCTCACAAGGGATCCAATTCAAGGAAGAATTCATAGTACCAACACATATAAATCAAGGATATTGAGATGAATGTGTGGAGGCAAAGCTGGTTAGAGAGGAGCAGGATAATTTGCATATTTATAGACAAAAATTAGCTTGCATGGATGCCTACAGCTTACAGTTGTTAAATAGCTCCCACAGGTGCCAATCAGATAACTCTTCGTTGTGGGGATCTATACAAAGCACACTTACTAATGAACCTGCTGACTAGTTTCATGGTGCCAGAAGGTTCTATGCCACTAGAGGAGAAAAAGCATTTTTCTTTCAGCAATTTTACCCAGTTGTGAACTCTGCAACACCAATCTTCCAGGCAAGATGTGTCCACACTGGCAATGGTAGCACCATCATTATGGGAACAACCAGTGTCTGACTGGATGTGAGGCAGGCTCAACGGAAGGGAAACCATGCCTGATACTATAAGACTGGTCAAAATCCACAGTAGGGAATATCACAGACCTTAAGATATAGGTGGGGGGGTGGCACTTACTATTGGTGTTTAGATGCACTGACATGGCATTAAACTGCTTTCTAAACACGTTTGTTTACACCGATAGAAAAACTCTACTCTTAGCCTTAATCAGAGAAGTTTCTCTTTGCAATGAACTGTGGTGAACGTGGAGACTCATGATTGTTGAAGGTGCCGAGAATAAGAGACAGTTGAGTGCCTAGTTCTAAACACTGGTATCGCCTCTTCTAAGACTGGGGGAACATTGTTGAAGAAGAGGTTGAAAGAATTAAGAGCTGGAAGATATGGAAAAGGGCTACAATATGGTACCTTCTGAATATGACACAAACACTGCCATCATGAATGCAACGAGGCTGTCCACAGTCAGCCGTGGACGGAAGAGAGGTCCATGGGGCCTGCCCACAGTCAGTCATGGACGGAAGAGGGCCGATGGGGCCTGTCCACAGTCAGCCATGGACGGAAGAAGGCCCCTTTGCTGATAAACTGCTGACTACTAATGGACTCTAGGGGAGAAGGAGTCGCTGTCTGCGGTTATGCAGCCATCGATGAGTTCACCAGCTCCACTGGATAGTTCCAGGTGGCTCTAATAGAACTCAGTGGCTCACAAAACAAAACCATGAATGTGGGACAAGGACATGCAGGGAGGAGGCAGGCTGGCAAAAGTGAAAGCGGGAGAAAGGGAAGTAGCTAACTAGAATGCACAGAGTACATGTAGGAAATTTCCAAAGAGCAAATCTAACGAATGAAACAATTTCCCACATCATTATCTGTCACATAAAATCAAAAGAAGGACTCACAGTACCAAACCTAACAGACTCACTTCTGAATTTTAGTCCCTCCTCATCCCAGAGCTTGTCCCAAAGAGGAATAGCTTAAGTGTGACAAGTTCTCTGGTGCAGTATACCGAAGGAAAAAAATCTGGTGAAACTTTAAATCCGTGGATAAAAGGATGGTCTTAAACAGGAAACAAGACAGAAAACAAGACAGAGGGAAGATAAAATTGGAGCCCGTTGGGAACAAGTGAGAAGCCTTTGGGCATTTAGTCTCAGCCCACACTGGTCCAGAAGTGTGAGATCTTCAGGTGCTTGAAGAAAGTTTAAATGCGTCAGGGTGGTCTGCCCATAGTATGATGTGTCTAAGTCTCTTTTTCCTCTCGGTTTCAGAGTAATTCTAGAACTAAAATAGTCTTTTTAATGACCTACCTCCAGCAATATTTTCTTACTCTACATCCAGGATCAGTAGACCTTTCTTTAGGATGCACTGAATTTGGAAATTTTTTATATACTTAGCATATTTTAATATTAACATCTATTATCTTTGTGTATGTGTGTGTATGTGTGTGTGTGTGTGTGTGTGTGTGTTAGTGTACATGTGTATATATGGAGGCCAGAGGAATACTTTAAGTGTCATTCCTCAGGAGCACCCTGCCTCATTTATTTGAGACAGAGTCTCTCATTGGCTTAGAGCTTGGCATGCAGGGTGGGTCTGCTGAGCAGTGTGCCTCAGGGATCCATCTGTCCCTGCTTCCCCAGAGCTGGGATTAAAAGTGCATACCACCACATCTGGTTGAGTTCTGGAGATGACCACACCTCATGACCGCAATACAAGAACTTTTCCAACTGAGCTGTCTCCCCAGCTCTGTATGAGCAATCTTTGATGCAAACATCCTTGTGCCAGCCTTATTTAGAATGAAGGACATAATGCAAGCATATATGAGATGGACATTAGGGAACAGATGTTCTGAACACCTTCTGCATGCTTATCTCATTTACATTTCTTAAACATGTTAGGTGTATGGTCTATTTGTGTAAATAAGGAGATAAGTTGCCTCCAAAGTCACTCTAGCAGTTAAAGGTGAAGTGTTAATCCATACACTATGATTCTGACTTTGTGTGCTTAACCACTGTACTATTCTACTGCCTCCGTAATGGAGAGCTACTTTATTGTCTACACATTATTATCTCTTTCTGGTTGTCTGATCTGAGTTTATAGGAGGTGACAATGATTCTCTCCTTGACCAAACTTTATTAAGTTTTCCCCAACCTTTACACCTAGTTCCTATTATTGTCCAGTATCTCAGTTCTAGCAATAACCTTGCCAGGTCAGGTTAGCCTGAACCCTTTACCCTTCCTGATGACCCTTAGTATCTGATCAAACTCCCCCTTGTACAGTGTCCTAGTTAGCCTTAACTGCCAACTTGACACATCCTAGAATCACCTGAGAAGGGAGTCTCAGTTGAAGGATGGCCAAGATCACACTGGCCTGTGGGCATGTCTGTGGGGGATTTTCTTGGTTGTTAATCGGTGGAGGACGGCTCTGCCCATCATGGGAGGCACCATGCCTAGGCAGTGGTCCCAGGCTGTATAAGAAAGCTAGCTAAGTATTAGCCTGTGAGTGCACCAGCAAGCAGCTTCCTCTATGGTTCCTGTCTCGGGTTCCTGCCTTGAGTTCCTGCCCTGACTTTCCTCAATGATGGAATGTGACCTGGAAGTATAAGCCAAATAAATCCCTTCCTCCCCTAAGCCGCTCGTATCGCAACAGCACAAAGAAAACTAGAATATACACTGTCCCTGTATGATATCTGATCACTCAAGCCTGCTTCAGAAAAATCCCCTAGCTGAACTCTCCTTTCCCTGAATGTTTCCTCCTAGAAATTTTCCGTCCATTGCCACCCTTCCCCACACAGACACATCACACTCCTGAGCTGTACATTCCCACTTGTCCTTGTGCTGGAGCTGAATCCATGTCTGTCTACTGTAAAACCCCATGGTGATAACACCCACCCTGGTGCACCTTCTAGCCAGGCTGCATCCTGTCATAAAACACTCTGACCAAAGCCAACTTGGGGAAGAAAGAATTATTGCTTCTTATTCTTCCAAGCGACACTATCACTGAGGGAAGTCAGGGCAGGAACCTGAAGCACAGACCAGAAAGGAAGGTTACTTACTCACCTGCTCCCCCGGCCCCGCTCAGCCTGCTTTCTTAGACATCCCGGGACCACCTGCCCAGAGGTGACGCCACACTGGGCTGGGCCCTGCCACATCACTCAAGAAAATGCTTCATAGACAGGCTCACAGGCTAATCAGACAGAAGAAGCCACCTAGCTGTATCACGTAGACCCCTGAAGCTGTCCGGCACAATAGGTTTCTAAATAGTTTGTCTTACCATTTTAACAAGTGTCATGAATGATTGTGTTCCTCAGAGATATTTTTCACTCCCGTGCATTGTGGATAACAATAGCAACACAAAAGAATTTCTGCTTATAGGCATGCAATAAATTACATCCAGGGTAGAGGCGACTCAATCTCCCCACGTGTGCACAAGGGGAAAAATTAGCTTTGCCTCTGTTTGCACATTCATCGCACTATTCCTGATTTGCAAATGTGTCCGTTGTATAAATTCTCCTTTCAACTGCTTACAACACCACACCAGTTTCCTCACTGTGAGTTACATGGAGTCTTCAAAATGTGTTCATTTTCATGTCTAAATGAGAGGTATTTTTACTTTCTTAAAAAAAATATCTTTTAACACCTTGCAGAAGCCTGTTGAAACCTTCTGAACCGAGTAAACAGACTGCACCGATCAAGAAGATAAACATGGTGAGGAAAAGACACTAATTCCAACCCCTATTCTGCTACACATTACGCCATTAACCTTAGAAAAGTTATTTAACCTTTCTCTGTTTGGGATAATATCATCTCTTGGATGGGTTTGATGCAAAATCTGTAAAAGATAACGCATGGGGAAGCTCAGCACGGTGACTGGAATAGACAGTCCACTTGATAAGCTGCATTCAGACACGCCCATCCCTACCGCACTGGTTGTTCTGTTAGCCGACCTCTTGAAGTGGTGCATTTCCAACTATGACATGCCCTAGACCTCCTGAAATTTTTACTAAAATGCTTTTCTTGGTTTAGTAGATAGAGGAGGGACCTACTGTGCTCCAGTTCTAACAGGCTCCCAGAAGATGCCAATCTGATGGTAGTAGTTTGAGAAGCAAGGTCTTAAAAGTCTTAGTGTCAAGTTTTCCTTGACACCAAGAGTCTTTTTCTTAATAGCCAAGAGAAGGGATTTATAAATACCATGGAAAAACTCTCTGAGCTGTCTATAAGGGGTTATCTAGACTATGGCAATTGATGTGGGAAGACCTAAATGGTGGTGGTATCAGTCCATGGGCTGAGGTCCTGGACTGAATAAAAAGGAGAAAGTGAACAGCACAAGTATTCACAACTCTCTGCTTCCTAACTGTGGGTGCAATATGACCAGCCACTTCAAGCTCCTGCAGCCATGTGTTCCCCACCATAATGGACCCCAACTTCCAAGTGTGACCCAAAATAAGCCCACCCTCCCTTGACTCACTTGTGTCTGGTATTCTTTACCATAGCAATGAGAAGGATAATGAATACAGACCTATAGTGAGACTTCACAGGCCAGTAATATGAGAAATTCTTAAAGCTGAAGAGAAATGTTAGTGGAAAAAGCAATGAGCTATTTGGAAAATCACAAGAGTAAAATGAGCTAAATCACATATCAATAAGCTTGGATTTCTTTCCAATAAAAAGTGCAACAAAGGAAATAAGGTAAGAGGAGAGCGTATCTGCTGAGAACACTAAAATTAATTGCTTTCCTGACTCAGTAGCATGGTTCAGCCTCCCAACAGCCCTGCTACAGAGAACACAGCATAACCTGCATCAAGCAAACCCCCAGGCAGCCTGGCACTGAATCTGTCCCAATACACACAGCCTTTGAATGGCATTATGCAAAATCTTGATGTCACATGATGGATGCTGGTCACTTCCAAGAAGACATCAAGGGATGCAAGTTCTGGAAATGGCTTTAAATTTCAATTATACCCACATCTAAGTGTCCATCCTACCTAAACAAAATCAGCAAATGTCAAACAAATGCTGTGCTAGCCAAATCTGGGAAAATCAAACTTTAAGAAGATTAATGAGAAGATACTTTTGGTTCGGGTTTGCTGTTGTTGCCCTGACTGGCCTCAAACTTACTATGTAGCCTAAGCTAGCTTCAGTGTTGAATGCTCTTGTCTATACCTCCTAAGTGCAGGGATTACAGGTGTATTACCATGATATTGATTCAGTGTTACTATTGGGAAGTCATCTGGTCATCACAACACTCAAGAATTCATAAACTTAGTTATTCAAATTACAATGTAGTTCTAAAAGAAGTTTAGCCATCTAAGAGCCAAACTCTCCTTTTACATAGGTCTCAGCTTTTTAAAATATTTTTATTTTATGCGCATGAGTGTGCTATCTGCATGTGTGTAAGTGCACCCGTGTCATGCAATGCCGTGGAGTCAGAAAAAGGCATCAGATTCCCCTGGAATTGGAGTTCTGGATGGTTGTTAGCCACCAAGTGAGTGCTAGGATTCAAACCTGAGTCCTCTGTAAGAGCAGCCAGTGCTCTTAACCACTGAGCCATCTCTCCAGCCCCAAGTCTCAGCTTTTGTACATTCATATTTTATGTTGATTTCCCAAGAAGCATTATGTTCAAAAACAAGGATCCTCCTGTAAAGAATTTTATAGAACAGTTTTTAAAAAACAAATCAAAACAAAGTTTAATGGAGTTTGGTTCATTCTTGAGCCACTGTAAAGAAAGATGGAATCCATGATAGCAGGTAAGAGGCCAAGAGCCCATCTAATGAGGCTGCCTAACGATGACAATGGCTTCAGGGAAGTCACGTGTCACAGAAATTCCAACACTACATGAACTCGCTGCTGAACTCAAGTGAGCAGAGGACAAAACCCTTCTTTGCTAGCTTACCACTCAAAACCAGTTGACATTTGAAAAACCTTCTCAAGGTTGTTTCTGTCTATTCATGGAATTCAAAATGAAGATTGCAAAAACTTTTCAGAAATAAGGTCTGTGGATATCTTCAGTCCCAAATAAAATGCCAAGAAGAATATGTCACCAAAAGTAAAATTAGCAAGTGTCTTTCTGTGATTGCAGAAATTTGAAATGAGGTAAGTAAAAGTCCAACAAATAATGATAATTTCCAAACAAAGGCATGCAAAGAAGTAATTTACAGGAGGCAAACCAGAATCACTCCAACAAAGACATTTTTTATCCCCATGGGACAGATGGGGTCTTGAACTTGGGATCCTCCTGCATAAGCCTCCTATGTATCCAAGACAACAGGTCTTTACCAACAATCCTAGCCAAGATTTCTCTTTTTCCCCCCTTCTGACCTACTTATAAGAAAACAACAGAAAAACAATACACTAGAATTTTTTTAATTCTTTATTCTTTTTATTCTGTGTGTATGAGTATATTGCCTGCGTGTGTGGAAGTGCACCTGTTTCGTGCAGTGTCCATGGAAGTCAGAAGAGGGCATCAAATCCCCTAGAACCAGAGTTATGGATGGTTGTTAGCCACCATGTAGGTGCTGGGAACCAAATCTGCATCCTCTGCAAGAGCAGCCAGTGCTCTTAACCGCTGAGGTATCTCTTCAGTCCCCTAGAATTTTTTTTAAAGCAATTTCCATCGATTCTGACCTTTTGGTTAGTATGGGAGTAAGAACCTGTTTCCAGCATCCACCCGAGGCTCATTGCCATACTGTTCCCACGTCTGTCTCGGGTATGATGGTTAATATTGGGAGTAAGGACCTGTTTCCAGCATCCACCCGAGGCTCATTGCCATACTGTTCCCACGTCTGTCTCGGGTATGATGGTTAATATTGGGAGTAAGGACCTGTTTCCAGCATCCACCCGGGGCTCACTGCCATACTGTTCTGTCTCGGGTATAATGGTTTGGTCACCTCTGGTAGCTCTCTAATAAATTCCAACAAATGAGTGAGTGAATTAATGACCAAATGGACATGCTGTCTACAAGACTATAACTCATGCCAGAAGAAGTAAATTCTGAAGCCAGTCACAACTGAAAAATAGAACAAATTGGTGCTGGAGAGATGGCTCAGCAGTTAAGAGCACTTACTGCTCTTGCAGCTAACAACTATGTGTAACTCAAGCTCCAGGGGATCTGATGACCTCTTCTGGTCTCTGTGGGCACTGCACATGTATGTCACACTACACACATGCAGGTGAAACACTTGTAAACATAACATAAAATAAATGGATAAATACTTTTAAAAATAGAACATTCTATGGGTTGGAGAGATGGCTCAGCGGTTAAGAGCATGGGCTATTCTTGGAGAAGACCCAGGTTCAAATCCTGGCTCCCACATGATGACTAACAACAGTCCATAGCTACAGTTCCAGGGGATCCAGCACCCTCTTTTGTCCTCTTCAGGCACTGCACTTAACACATACAGGCATAACACTCATACACATAAAATAATTAATAAAATTTTATAAAAAAAAAAAAAACAGAACATTCTGGGAAAAAAATAGGAAGAACTTGAAGCAAAAGAATCTTCTAATGAAGCCCTAGCTAAGTGTAAGGCTTAGGTAAGGCATTGGACCCAATCTCCAATTCTATTTCATTGAGATTTTACTATATTTAAAATGACACTAGGTCAATGTTCTCATTAATATTTAATGAAAGACTAAGTGAATTACATAACCCAGTTTATTGTGCTTAGGTAACTGTAATTCAAAAAGGTTAGGAGAGCATCCCAAGAGATCTAATCAATCACAAAGTGAAGCAATATAATTACAGGAAATCCAACCAGGAAACGGCACAAAGACATAATCTTTGAAGAAATGGAATAACATTACTCGAGTGTGGTGTGGAGTTCTGAGAAATGCAGTCAAGGAGGTGTCATTTCAGGAGACTCAGGAGCAGTAAACCTACTCCACAAATCTGAACTCTCGGTTACATTAAGGTGTATTAATTTCCTATGTACTTATTCAAAATTTCCCAGCTGATGATAAAACGTCCCGCTACTATTTTGCTTATAATGTGGGATAATCTGAATTTAGTTGAACTTGGGCTTCTTTGTCTCCTTTGGGGTATTTCGGGGTTGAATTTTTCCTTTCAGCCCTGCTAGGTTGGCAGAGCCAAGAAACAGTCTCTACTGGCCAGCAGGCCCTCTTTCTAAGTCTTTCAGGCTGATTCTCTCAAACTCCACCTACCTGGAGGGTCTGCTCTTTATCTACTCCCTATCCCTACTTCTTATTCATCAGAAAAACTAGTTGGTGTGAGGAGGATCATGCAAGGTAATGATGTCTAATGAGCTTTAATGCATCATCCCTCAAGACAAACATTTGCATTTCAAAAATGCTTTTAAGGGATATTTCTTTCTGCCCCTCCTCCCAACCCCTCTGTCTTTAATCAGAACCCCAAAGAGTCCCTGTTGATCCCTGTAGAGACATTTCTTGAGTCTGTCTTTTCTATGGCCAGCCTGCCCCCTTCCCCTTCCTGCCAGTCTCCAATTCCAGATCTTCAGCTGTAAGCCAGGCAGATCTGCCTTTCTCAGCTTTCACCATTGGAGACTTGTTTTGAATTTTAGAGACAGAGTTTCTTGATGTAGCCTAGACTAGAATGGAAGTCATGACTCCTGCCTTCACCTCCTGAGCACCCAATGGCAGGTGTATACCACCAGGCTCAGATGAACTAAAACTCGACGGGGTTTATTCCATGCTGGGATCACCCTCAAACCAGAGATGTTTGGGGTCTTGCTCTGGAAAGCGCTTGCTCCTCAGCCTCCTGAACAGCTTCCCAGTGCCTTATCCCATATATATTTGCTCAACTTCTCAGATCTCTTTATTATATGCCAATTGAAGGTAATCTGGATTTATCAGTCTTATCCCACTCTCCACTGCCTGAGCAACAACGGACTACAAAGTACAGACTGTATATTTCTTCCAAGTTCCTGTAATTCCTTGCTTACAGTTCCTGAAATTGAAATGATGATTATTTGATAGGTCTTCCATCTAATCGTTGTTGTTGGCATTTGAAAGACATCAAACACTTCTTTGCATAGTCTCACTCTGAAGCTGTTCACATCACTGTCCTCTGACACAGAGCAAGGTGGTTGGTCAAACAGTTGGCCTACAGCTAAGACTCAGAGAATCAGCAACCTTTCAGCTTTCTTTTTTTGAGATAGGGTCTCACTCTAGCCCAGGTTGGCCTGGACTCACTGTATAGCCCACTCACAGGAACCCTCTTACCAAGTGTTAGGATTACAGGAGGAGCCACCACACCTGCCTAGAATCAACGATTCCAACATTTTTACACACCTTTTCAACCAGTCATAAATCTGATAAAGAACCATCATTTACATGTTATGACTTTGTGTGATAGCTAGAGTGGGATATCTTAAGGGAATCAAGATACATCTGCCTCGTACCTAGTTCACCAAGCTCAAGTCACCTTGAGCATTCACCCAGTATTCTCATTGGATTCTTGGAATAACTAGTCTATCAAGGGAGCATACTTGTCACCAGTTCGTGTAATCAGTATCACTCCTTTCGGTCGGTGCCGACGCACCCTTCAGTCCAGCACCCTTCCGCGTACATGTCCCCCGCAGTATTTCTTTGACCTCAATGAGATACAAACCTCTATCTTCACTCCTTCCCCAACTTGTGCCCCTCAAGCACTCCTAGCTCCTTGCTTCTGCTTCTGTTGCCCCGATGGGCAAATCTGGAGTCCTGGAAATATCCAGACCTATCTCTGAGCAGCCAAAATATTTCTGGAGGGAAAAAAAATCATACAACTTTCTGGAACAATTTCAATGTAAACTTAGCACTACGACCTTCCAAGTGCACCTGGTGGTGTGTGGAAACCTCTGGGCTTCCCAGATAAACCCCACCCTTTCTTCTTCCGGCTCCCTCAGTCTTCCACACCTATCACTCTACTTTCCTGGCAGATAACCCTACCGCATACTTTACTGAGAAAACAGGAGTCCCCAGAGGGCAGCTCTTCCATGACCCTTCCACTGATTTGAGACCCGGTTCCTATTAAGGCTAGCTCAGACCATAACTGAAGCACTGGAAATTTACTTTCTCTCAAAGATCTAGAGGCTGAAAATCCAAGAACAAGGGGGCATTGGGGTTGGTTTCTGATGAGTTCTCTTCCAGGTTTGCAGGCGGCCTTCTCCTTGTCCCCTCACATGGTCTTTCCTCTCACATGCACAAGGGAGAAAGTTCTGGTATCTTGTCCACTTCCTATGTGAACCCCAGCCCCATTGGACTAAACCTCAACCCTTACTACCTATTTAAATTTAATTAACTCCATGTTATGACTTGAATACAAAATGTCCTCCACAGGTTCACATGCTTGAACACCTGTTCCTCTTTTGGAGGCTTCGTCTGAGAGGTTGTCATCCTTTAGGAGGTGTGGGCCTGGAGTGGGCAGGCAGGTCAATGGGCATGGGCCTTTGAGGATTATAGCCTGGCCTTTGTTACATTCTAGCTCTCTCTGCTTCCCGTCAAGTGTCATTATATTACCTGCCACCTCATGCCTCTGCGGACACGGACACAAACTGAGTAGAGCCTTCCACCACGCCTCCTCCGCTGTTGGGGACAGAAATCCCCCGAAACCATGGAAACAAATCTTTCCTCCCTTATGCTGTTTTTATTATTTCGACACAGTGATGAAAAAAGCAGCTGATATACTTCCTTAAGACCCAGTCTCTTAACACAGCACCTTAGACCACTCAGCTTTCCGGACAACTCAACTTCCAATCTCTGAACCAGGCATGGTAGTATAAACCTGTAATCCCAGCACTTGGAGGAGGAGGCAGGCAGATCAAAAATTTAAGGTCATTCTCGGTTACATAATGAGTTTGAAGCTAGCTTGAGCTACATGGTACTTTGTCTCCAAAAAAAAAAAAAAAAATGAAAGAATAAATAAATAAAATCTAAATTTCCAAATCCAATTACACTGAAGATTAGTAGCTCAGTGTGGATTTGAGGTGGGGACACATGGTTCAGTCCACAACTGTGTCAATGTCCATGTTCTTCATTTAACCACATGTTACACAGAAAAAATGCCCCTGATCTCATTCTTAAAAAAAAAAAAAAAAAAAAAAAACAGTTATGCCCAGTGTGTTCTAGATTTGGTCTGCTTGGTCTTTTCCCTTGTACTGTTTGAAACAAGGTCTTGCATAGCCCAGGCTAGCCTCAAACTCACTATGTAGCTGACACTGACCTCAAACTCTTGATCCTCCTGCATCTTCTTTCCAAGTGCTGGGATCACAGGCCTTCTACAACACAGAAACATCACATTAAGTCATCACTTACTCTTTGTATAACCAGCATCTTCTTCTCCCCTGGCTTGTTCTCAGAAGAACAGCCTTGTGAAGGCATCCCTTTGACTTCACAATCTCCCCTGCCTCAGCTCATCCTATTTTCTCTCTTTAAAACACCAATCTCCTAGAAAAGTATTTAAAAACCACTGCGTCCTCTTCATCCATAATTCATGCAATTCACCAGAACACGGAAATCTACATAAAACTGCTTACCTCCAACTCTTCAACAATTCCATGTTCCAACTTTAAGGAACTCATCTCCTTTCTCCTTTTTTCATAACAACTGACCAGTGGAACACCCCTCGAACACACTCCCTTCCTCTCGGATCCACAGACGATCCTCTCCCATCTGCCCTTTCTAACTGATAGCTCCTCCTTTGTAAGCTCCTGCTTTTCTTGTAAACCCTCTAAATACTGGGAGACCCTCGAACTTGCTCCTAGATCAGCTTCTCTTCTGCAGCTATGCCTAGTGCTAAGGAAGCCCATCTGTCCTCTGCTTTGAACATGCTCCCTGGCAATGACCCCGAAATTTATCTGTGCAGCTTTGATCCCTCCCTTGAGCTCCAGATGCATTGACACAGACCCAGCCTCTCTGACATTTCTACTTGTCTAGTCGCTGACTGAACATAGCCCTTGACTTACTTCTCTCTTTTTTAGTCATTTATGCCTCCGTGGATGACAACGAATGTCTGAAGCTACAACGTTATTGCCCTCGATTCCTCCACTTCTTCCCTGTATCCGGGCTCCAGGCCGTTCTACCTCCACGCCGCCCACATGGCTTTGTCTCTGCTTCTGTTATATTGGGTCTTGTCTGGACAGTAGTGACAGTGTCCTCACTTGTCTTTCAGCTTTGATTCTTGCCTGACAACTGTCCATCTCTATGCAGTGTTCACAGTAATCTTTAAACACTTAAATCATAATCTGTCTTTCCCTTGTTCAAAACCACTTACGGGTTTTTCAGATCACTTAAGATCTGAATTATTACTGGAGTGAAACACAAATCCTCACCAGGGCTTGAATGCTATGCCTCGAAGACTGCTTTTACTTGGCTCCCCCTTCCTCTCCATGCCCGTTCCCAGGCCAAGTGCAGGGTCCGCGTTCGCGACGCGGTCTTCCACCTCAAATGCTCCTTTTCATCCTGCAGATCTTACCCCAAATGCCTGCCTCTTAAAATGACTTTCCCTTCCTCCTACCGAGGCTGATCTCACACACCTGCCCTGAGCATTTCCTTTTTGCTTCTTTTGTACTAATCACAGTGACTCAAGAGAGCACAGCATTGTCTGCCCCACTCCCTGCTGCTACTCAGGCACCAAGCATAGCCCCGGCATGGAAAGACATCTCACTGAAAGAATGAGCTTGATCTCAGACTCCTCCTCCTTCAGGCTGTCCAAAGAAGCCCATAATTGCCTTCTCCAGTTCTCCATTTGCTCACACCACGTGTATCTCCTAAAGAGAGCTGGCTTAGCCAGACTGGACCTAGGCTTTTTGTGTGTTGGAGTTACAGGACTGACAGAGAATTAATAGAGGAAGATGGAATCTGAAGGGCTTAGGAGGAGACAGACCTGAAGAAGTCAGTTGTCAGGGAAAGTAATAACGAATACCGGGTGAAGGAGGAGGAAGAGAGAGCGAGCACTGGAGAAGGAATTAAATCTATAGGGTCCAGGTAAAGCAAAGAATTCTCTCAGTGTCTGTTCATTTGACTCCCTAGACTTACAGGAGAGAAAAAAATTAAGAGAATATGTGCTAAGACCAGCATAGCTGAATATTACGAGTTGAACTGGTGTATTTTAATGAGAAGAGTGACATCAATTCCTATTTGTTTGTTTGTTTCTCATATGGAATTCTGCTTCCTAGAGCTGCACTACATGGGCGCTGCACTACATCATGGTAAGGGATCAAATACATTTGAAGAAATGGAGGTTCTGAGAGGTTCTGTAACACGACTAGTTAATTAGTAAACACGGATGGCAGGGTTCAAGCCTAGGACTTGGGCCTCGAATACGTTGCCTCTATTATATTCTGTTTCCTTCCAGAAGCAGAAATGAGGTTTTGGACACGTGGCCTTCTATGGTAACTATTTTCCCTTCGACTTTTTCCTCTATTTCTGGTTTCCAAAATAGATCTCTATCTCTTATCTTTGTCGTCCCTTTAAATACCAGCATTGCATTCCTCCTTTTTAGCTTTCTTCTTTTTTTGTTTTATTGAGACACGGTCTATGAACTTACATGTAACTGAGGATGACCTCCTGGTCCTCCTGCACCCACTGCCTGAGAACTGGAGGCTCATAGACGTGCACCGCCAGGCCCAGTTTAAGGAGTGCTGAGGATCGAATTCGGGGCTTCCTGCATGAGCTAAAGGCCCAGCTCATCTGCCCAGTTCTATCTCCTCCCCTCTGTGGTTCCTACAGACCGCCACTCTTGAGTAAACCATATCACTTGTAAAGAAAAGTCAGCACCTGGCATCTAATTCATCTCCATCTGAAGAACTGAAATTACTTACAGTAGAGAGAAACTAACTGGTTCTTCACTGTTTTGGATGTCTACCCCTCTCTTCTTCACCTTCCTATCTTCCATTTAAAGAGCACTATCCTTTATCGAAAGCTGGAGACAGAAGACCGGCAGGGTAATTCTGGTTTCATCAACAGGAAGAAGTATCCAGTCTGTCATATGCAATGAACATATCCTTTTCCTGGTTTCACTTCAAACCCGGCTGTTGAAAACTCTCAGTTTCCTTCTGCTCTTGACTTGTACAATCTTTTCTGTGCTGACCCGTGTTCACCCTTCTTAAAAAGTCTTATTTTATCTGTCCATTTGCCCTTTCTGAATAAGAAACCACACAGTCATTTTAATTTAAAGACACATTCTGATACCTGCATTTGTGCCTTTAGAATTGATTTTGCAGGAGTTGGTTGTCGTTGCACCTGGAAAGTCCTTTTTAGTATTTTGTATTGAATTTCTGTGTGCTTCACGCACAACATCTTAATCATCTTTACACCCCTTTCGCCATCAGCGGCCTCCCACCGCCCTTCCTGCGACCGGATTTCATGCATTCTGTCATTTAGGTTAAAGCCTATTGAGTAAAGTTAGTGTTCCCTGACATCCCTCACTGCAAGTTCATCCACTGGGGTCCAGTCAGGCTATCTTCACCTGGAAAATCTTAAATGTACAGGTTTTCTAAACAGATAAGAATGAGATACCAAGATAATAAACAATGTAGTTACTTTCTTAAAATTTTATAACTTCGAAGACTGAAAATTCTGAAGTGCTTTACAGACATATCCTGTTTCTCTATTCTGGTGAAAAGTATGTGAATATTTGTACTCCTTGGAACATCCCAAGAAATTCTATGAGAATCACCCGTGGAAAAGATGCTTGTAAGTACCTCCTTGAGCCAGTCAAGACGCCAGGCAGTTCAGGATACACAGGACGCTCTCTCTCTCTCTGTGTGTGTGTGTGTGTGTGTGTGTGTGTGTGTGTGTGTGTGTGTGTGTGCGTGTTATCCAAGGACCTAGCATGTTCATTCTTCCAGCTGCTGGTTGTTTGTCTGACAAGGGTCCACAATGGGTTCTTCACCAGGAGTGTCCTCCGTGAAAAGGTCTGCCCCTTCCATGGCCTCGCGCCCCTGGGAGGTAGCTGCATGCAGTAACTGACTGATACTGGGCTTTTCTTCCCTAGACGTGGCACAACTCAAAAGTGTCTTTGCTACCTGAGAACTTGCTGAAAAACAATGGGGTCCCATCAAAGACCGTAGTTTGTCTTCCCTGTCCTCCTTCTGCCATGCTAAATCCTACAGAAAAGCCATCCCTAAATAATGAAGGTATCAATTGCTAAATAACCCTTCCTTAGATTCACCAAACCCAGAACATCTGGTGACCGTGAGACAACTTCAGCCCCCTCACTCCAGTTCTGTGCACTGCACATAGCTAGGAAGTGCTGTAAGGTTTAACTTGCAGAAAAGTCTTTTTTTTTTTTGTCCTAATAATTATAGAAACAAATCCAGGGCGGTCAACTGCCATGCTCTGGCTATAGGATGCAGGGCCAGAAACACGCTCCGCGGATGATTAAGACAGCCACCAGCGCTAGACTTTTAGCCCGCTGCTCCTTGCGTTTCCTCTCCTCTCTGTGAAAGCTCTTTCTCATAACCTAGTTACTAAGATGGTCTTGGTAAAATCAACGTTCCCTCCCTCTCTTTAGGAGCCTGGCCTTTGAACACACATGATTTCCTTCACACCAGCTCTAGTCCCCTTAAGGATTCGCTTTCAAGTGGTCCAGTAACAGCTCTGGAATTGGAATTGACTATTAAAATGTATTTCAGTCATATTCTCCCAGTATCTAGTTCTGCTCCCTTACTGGGTGCTGCTCCTAAGAACATTTTAAACAATATTTTATTTTTTATTTTCTGTGTATGAGTACATTGCCTACATGTATTTAAGTGCACCTATGTCATGCAATGCCCAAGGAGGTCAGAAGAGGGCACTGGATCCCCTGGAACTGGAGTTACAAATGGTCATTTACTGCCATGTGGGTATTGGGAATTGAACCCAGGTCCTCTACAAGGGCAGTCAGTGCTCTTAACCACTGAGCCACCTCTCCAGACCCCTAAGAACATTTTTAAGTCAGTTTCCTATACACCAAACTCTGTTCCAGAATCTGTTTCTGAAAGAGTCTACTCACAACACATCCTGACCCAATATATAGTGTACTCTATGTAATTTGCTGACTTAGGCTTCTAACAGACACACACATAAATGTGCATACACATTGTCCAACTAGCCAACTCCAAGTAAGCAAGATCTAAGAACAAGTCTTAATTTTATTGCCTTTGCAAATATTTCCTATAATCACATAGACCTCAAAGTATGAGAGAAGCAAATGGAAATATAAAAACTGTGACAAATCTGTTTTATAGTCTTTTTCAGATATCTTATAGAATATGTTATAGAATTTATTGTTACAACAGGCTAGAATTTATCTAGACGGTTTAATCTAGTTACATAAAGTGGAACACCTAATAATAATATGTTTAATATTTCCACTTTTAACAAGAGAACTACACCCCCTTTAAACCAACAAAAACAGTATTAATTTAGGTCGCAAAAGGAAAATCTTGGAGTTGGAGAGATGGCTCAGTAGGTTAAGAGTTGCTTGCTGCTTTTTCAGAGGACCAGAGTTCGATTCTCAGAACTCATGTCAGGTGTCCCACAACCATCTGTAACTCCAGCTCCATAAGATCCAATGCCCGTTCCTGGTCTCTGTGGGTACCCCCCCACATACACATAAATAAAAATAAATAATAAATCTTTTTTTAAAAAGGAAAATCTTGATATTTAAATAGCAACACAAATACCTTTAGGAGAAAGCTTATACTTGAAAGAGTTACTATTTTAAACTTCTACTGAGATATCATTTTTATTTTGCTAATTAATGAATTTATGCTCTAGTTTAGCATTTCACCTAAAACACCTATCTATAAGTAATTAAGAATGGGTTTGAGGGTAGAGAGATGGCCCAGCAGTTAAGGGCATTTGCTGTTCTTGCAAAGGACTTGGGTTCAGTTCCCAGCACCCATATGGCAACTCAAAACCATCTATAACTCCAGTACCAGGGGATCTGACACCCTCTTCTGGGATCTGCAGGCACTGTACACATGGGGTGTGCATATATACATGTGTACACACAAAATAAAGATAAATGAATATTTTTTAAAAGAATGGGTTCACAGGACAGGATTTAGCTCATCAGCTCCAATTACTGTGGATCAGTAAGACAGCCTTTCTATATTCCAGTCTGTCTGCCCACAGTACAATCTTCTCTTTCTCCGAATGTAGCCAATAGCTGCTCTGATAACAGGCCTGATAATACACCACTCCTTGGCAAACAAAGTCTTAAATAACTCTGCTCTTCCCTCACTGCTGTGCCTGTATCGAATTCTGAAAATCCACTGACTTTGTCATGGTTCACGACACATTGATTAATCAGGTAATACACATTCTAAACACTTAGTGAAATGGACTGCAAAAAAACTATTTTACTGACTCTTAGGGGCAACAATTTATCTTCCTCCACTTTAATGATGAGGCTGTGTCTATATGCCTTTACAGTCAGTGGTACTTAGAAATTGTCTGAAAGGCCTGATTTCAGTGATTTAAAACCACTTAAAGTCAACAGAGTTTTTCTAAGATTTTCAACAATTAAACAGGAAGACTTGAACAATATTAAGCATTCTAAGAGAGAGGATGAGAATGCCAGAAATACAGAAATGGTTTAACAATATGTAGTTGACAGGATGATGGACAGTGGTAATTTCACTTTGAACATAGCCAACCAGAAAATGAAGGAAGTGTCTTTTCATTGCAACAGAAAATAAATATGCATCTGAGCAATTTCTAATAGAATATTGATGACATTCATTGGCCAGCATCAGAATCAAGAAGATACTCTTTGAGTGCTGGGTAGCAACAACAACAAAAAAATGGGTCTCATAGATTGCACAGCCAAATTAGCAAGTAATTAGGCAGAAGTATTGAAACTGTACCAGAATCAGCAGCCATCCCACAAATTCCAACCACATAAAACAAATCAAAGGAACAGCTTATGAAATTCACCCTGCGGATGATTGCTCTTTCCTGTTTTCTCATCCCAAATAATCTCCTCAGGGGAACTTCTGACCCCCATCGCTAGCACCCCAGTCTATATTTTCACAGCATCTTATTTTCCTTTGTTATGTGTACCTTAACATTCCTGGGATTCAGTAACCGATATCTCTCTTTCCCAACTAGACTAGAAGCCCCAAGAAGCAAGCGCCTCACGCTTCTTCAGTCCTGAATGCCTGGTATCCTTTGAGATATACCGCATGTGCTCCAAACATGTTTTTTTCCAGAATAGCAATCTTCCTGACACAGCAGCAGTCCCTTCGTTTTCAGTCTCTTTCTGTCTGCCACTTGCCTTGTCTCTAGACACTCTTACTTTCTCCTCTGCTACACTCTGATGGGAGTACAATAGCAGACAGCATTGCTAGAACAACGTGACATTTACAAAAAGGGGCATTTCCTCCCACCCTTTTTGTATTATGCACACCAAAATAGATCACTTGTTCCAGTGCGTTCAGGCATCCCCAATGGGACCCGAAGTACATAAGCAATCATCCTCAGTGACTTCTATCTCTCTCTATCTCTGCCCCCGCCCTGAAATCATCATCAGAACAATACCATGTATATTCTACTAGTCCCTTCAGAGGGAAGTAAAGTGGCACAGAAACCACAGCAGTTATTACGAAATCACTCACATCAGAAATACAGCAAATTTTCACTGACCTCTTTTGTCCAGCTATGGGGATGCTTATACTGTTTTGAGGCAGTGTTCCTCCAAGTACTTCCATCTCCTGCCTTACGATGATTTACTTGCTTTGATAAGGGTAAGATATCTTCTATAGCATTATTTCGAAGCTCTGTATTTGCATTACTCTTATGCATATTTGTATGTGCATGAATGCGGAAGCCACAGGACACACACTTGGATGTCATCCTCAGGAAAGCCATCTACATCCTTAGAGACAAGGTCCTTCACTAGTCTGAAGCTCTGCAATTAAACTAGGCTGGTTGTTCACTAGGCCCAGCACTGAGATTACAACTGCAAGTCACCACTTCCAGAATTTTTTGTGGGTTCTGAGATTGAACACAGGTCTTTCCACTTTCAAGGCAAATGCTTTACCAACTGAGCCATCTGTCTCACCCCCTGCAGACTCCTATCTTTGCATTATCATCACTATATCAGATGACATAGTTCAATCGTGAGCCTGTCCAATACAGTGCAGAAGGACTCAGCCCTGCCGTCTACTAATGTATTCATTGAAACATTTTTCCATTCTTGTCAATTATAGAAGAAGAAAAGCCAGAATTCCATTATACAAGACACTTTGACAGGTTTAACATAAATTTTTCTCTCAGACCATTTATTCATACTTATTTCATTATCTCCCTTTCAAAGTTTTTACTGGCAGCTTGTGTTTGCGAACCACTAATCATTCTCCCTTTATCTCTTAGAGGGAAGCAACACATCTCACTGCCATGTGGCTCCACGGGGGCCACTCTACCCCGCCTCACCTTGCCACCTGCTGTTTAGAACTCAAATTCGAAGTCTTGACCTAGGAATGTACTCTGTTTTGATGGTTTTCTGAGACATGATCTCATTCTATCGCCCAGGCTAGCCTTCAACTTGGAATCTTCCTGCCTCTGATTACCAATTGCACTGGGGTTACACTCAGCTCTCTAAGAGTGCTTTATAAAATAAAATAACTTTAAGAAATTACAAGTATGCACACGTGGGCATGTATACTATATACTGTGCATGCACGAACACACATAGGTTTGCATGTGTGCGTCTCTGGTGACATGACATGTTTCCATGTATACCTATTGTCACCTTTGTTTAGGCTCTCCTGGAAAAGAGACCATGAAACAAAGGCTGGAGTGGGAGGAAGATGTTTGGGGGATGATCTCAGAAAGCTGGGAAGGAGGGAAGATACTGCAGTATAAGGAATAACCCAAGTCCCGATATTATGTGTGTCCGAATGCCTAGGAAAAGCTACAGGGCCTTGAGGGTCCGACTGCCAGCCTTTCATCCTTTGCTCCACTGGTGAAGCTCCCTCTCCGAGGTCCCTGAGCCACTTTGCTCCACCAAGGAGGCTCCCTGGCTGAGCCCCCTAGTCATAAATATGAGGCCCAGTTCTTGCAGATCCCTAATTGTAGGTTTAGTTCCCTGACACATCTTTTTGAAAGAACTGGAGGCACCCAACATTCTCAGTCCTGGACATTACAACACCACCACTTATAATGCCTGTGTTCACTGAGGTCACAAGCACAGACTCCACAAGACCCTGTGTAGCATGCAGTGTCCTCCTCCCCCGTTCTGTTGAGTATATGTGGTTAACAAAGTGGAATCAGTCACATTTATTGAGGGTTGGGTATTGCATGGGAATCACTGAAATCCTTGGGCAGGAAGCCTTTCCTTTACAATGGGGTAAATAAGAGGTAATTAAAACAGATGCATAAAGAAAAGCATGGACTAAAATGTGCACTACCCAGGGAGTTACTGCTGTTGCTTGCTGAATAACTGGAGTTAAAGCCCTCTGGAGAATTCTGGCAGTGGTCAGAACCTGTCTGAGAGTTAAAGAGCTGGGGTTTTTAAAAGATGACTCTTGTCAGTCACAGATTGAGGGCTGCCTCCAGGGTCATCCATTTTCCCACAGCTTGGCCCTCAGACAACAGATGCTATGTCTGATGGGGTGAAGTTGGCCTGGAATTCTCTAGCTGCAAGGCCTAATGGGATAGGACAGAACCCTAGCTATCACAATGCAAAATAGTGGTGGTCTACTGTGCCCAAATCGTCTTGTTTACATTTTTTTCCACAAAATTCATTAATCCACATATAGAGTCTTAGCTTTTAGTTCAGACAGAAGTTCTAGATATGTAAAGATGATAAAGGGAAAAGAGAAATGTTTGGTGTCAGGTTGGGATGAAGCACTGCCAACCCATCTCTCCTCTCTCACCTCCAGCATTTGGCAGAGACGGGTTCCAGGCTGGAGCACTTGGATCTCAGTGAAGAGGCAGTCAAGAGATCATCAAAGGTTAGACTTGAGAATTTTCCTTTCTAGTTATTTCTCTGGTGAAACTGATGCTACTACCTTAGATGCTACATTTGGTCCTAGGGCAAGACTGCAATCAAAAGTCTTCCAAAGTAGAGAGCTCTGCTGGATGCTAAGGAGGTGACAGTCAGAAGGATACCACAGTAGGACTCTTCCACGCAGAGACAGGCCATCACGAGGGAATGTCACAGAAGGAAAGAACTGTCTGTGCTGTCTTATGGTTATAAGAGGTGATAAGTTTGCCTCTCCACAGATCAAGGCCAGTACGGCTGTTTGGGTAAAAACAAGTAGTCAAGAGCTTCATGGTGACATCCCCATCAGTGGCAGACTGCATAGGTCATGGTGCTGCCATGAGATGATAAAGTAGCTGAAAATCACCACTGCCTGGTGAAGATGGACACGCTGTCATTGCATAGTGAGATACATCACTCCAGTGTTGTAGCAACGCCCATCTCGACAAACCTGCTACCCTGCTGGTCATGCAAAAGTACAGCACACAAAACTACGTGCCACGCACTGCACTTGACAACACTAATAAAAGATTATATTACTACTCTATGCACTATACTTCAGTGTGTATGTGTGTGTGTGTGTGTGTGTGTGTGTGTGAGAGAGAGAGAGAGAGAGAAAGACAGAGAGAGAGAGGTGTGGGGGAACTTGCGTACAAGTATACTCAACCATGTGTGCGTGTACAGAGGCCAGAGGCCAGAGGTCAATGTCAAGGGCCTTCCTTCTTACTTTCACCTTATTTTTTGTGGCAGTCTCTCAATGAACCTGGAATCACCATTTTGGCTAACTTAGCTGGCCAGTGAATCCCTAAGACCTCCCTGTCGCCTCCCCTAAGCAATGAGGTTACAGATGTGCCCTGCCACACCTGGCTTTTATGTGAGGACTGGAGGTCCAAATTCAGGTCTTCATGCTTCCTCAGCAAGTACTTTGCCCACTGAGTCATCTCCCAGGCACATTATTCTATACTTTTTATCTTATCGTTATTTTAGAATTTATACCTTCTCCTTGTAAAAAGGAAGTTTACTGTGAAACACTCTGCCAAGTTACCCTGGGATGGCCCCTATGCATATGTGTTTATAGGTCACTTGTCTACACTGAGAGCCCAGATCAGGTGGTTACAAAACCTACATAGGCTTCTGTAAATATGCTCTGCATATGCACACATGACAAAACTGTCTATGCATGCATCTCTCGGGATGATTCCTTCTCGTTAGGTAGTGCTTATACTTGGCTGATAGGTAAATGTGAGTTCAGACACTATCCTGATAGCCATGGCCACTTCCTCCTGGGACAGAGTGATGAGAGACTTCCAGAGAAGTGAAGCCAGAGTCTCCCTCATGCACAGAAGGCAGGCTCTTGCTGGTGGCTCAGGGAACAGCTTGGGCTTGTATTTTCATCCTTACTCCCGAAGGGGCAGACTCAGGAGTCTATTGAAAATGGTCTGGTATCTAAGTTTCATGGGAATCCACTAGGCCATGAAAAGAAGGCAGCCCTGATTTGCTTTATCATTCTGCTCCTGAATTCAGGTGTGAAAGAGGGGTGTGTGAGCCCTTCTACTTGTGTGAAGACAAGGAACAAGACCATTTTGCTGATTCTCAGTATTTCGAGACATTGTTTTGACTTCATTTTAAGCCCTATTAACTTTTAGTATTATCTCTGTCAGTTTTCCTCACTTAGCTGAACGGCTGAATCTCTTTCCATGTCCACTGCTTTAAATACTATAACATAAATACTATTGCATGGATCTCATGGGTTGGCATGCTAATAAAATCACAGGCATCAAATGCCTGTCTGGTCTATCTTACTGTCACCACCCTTGGTCCTGACCTCCTCCACACTCTGTTCTCCTCCTCAGTTGTTTTGATGATTATTTCTCCCTTAGAATTAAATGCATGATAAATCCTAGCACTTTTTTCAGCCACTGATTTCACAAACATTGGCTTTTATTTGTTATATGACACTGAGTAAATGCTGGATACATGAAACTCAGAGCCGGTTCTGGCTGTTAAATCACTCTCGGACCCCTCAAGCAGTGGGAAAATGAAGACCCACTTTCCTCTGGTGTGACACATCCGTTACTTCTCTCAGCACTTAGAAAACACCTCACACAAGCATGGAAGAAAGCTTACTTCGAGAGATTTCCGTCCCTCGTGCTGAGAGGGGAGTCATGGTAGAGTTCACCGGGACAACTGTGTGGTGAGAGAGCTTCATGTTTTTACGGACCAGGAAGCAGACACAGGAAGAACCAGAAGCACTCATGACCTTCAAAGTCCCACCCTGGTGGCTTTCATCCATCATCCAGGCCTAAAGGTTCCAGAGCCTTCAAAATAGCACCACCAGGGTCAGGATTTCAAGACATGAGCATGTGGCGGGACACTTCAGATTCAATCCATAATGCGTGATGATGAGTTCTATGGAGAAATACAAGGGAGAGCGTTAGATGGAGGGGGAGAAAGACAGCTGGGGGATTTTCCAAGAGTAAGAACTGTGAGCTAGGCGTCCAGAAACAGCCCAACAGAGAAGGAAGTGGCTAAGCCCGGAACATGGCTCAGAAAGGTATGTCTCAATCAGCAGCAAAAGAGTCAGAAAGACAACAACGAAGGGCCGGACAAATAAGGACCGCACACACAGACAGGGAGGGAGCCCAAGGAGACAACCAGTTTGATAAGAAGGGAGGCTAAACTCAGGAAGTAAGTGATACAGGGGTTAGCAAGTGTCGGTAGACTATGCTGCGGACACTATACTGGCAGAGCAGTGGGCGGAGCTGTGGGTGGAAGTGGAAGTCGGCTGGGCCAACCTGAGGAATGAATGGGGGTTGAATGTATACTTGCTCTGTGGGTTTTGTGGCCTGAGCTTCACCGCCATCCCCCCACTTCCTGTTGAGCTGAGGTATTCATGGTCTTAACGGTGAAGTCTCTAGAGACCTCAAAGGCACGCGGCCATTGGCTTATATCTACCATGTACAGATAAATATTTTTACACATATATTTCATAGACTGGAGTATATCTGCTAGCCTTACATTTATTATCCTTAACAATTACACTCCCAGATTTCTCTTTAAGAATGCAATGCACTAACCGTTAATAGTACTTTCATTTGTGCTCCTGTGCTTCTGAACTTTTATCTGTTCCTCACATTTTATGACTTCAGCTTTGATTTAACACCCTACGCTTGGTATTATAGTACTCCTCCCTTTCCAATTGCCTATTAGTAGAGTTGTACGGTTGGGGTTATGCTAATAATGCGTGTGCTCAGTGTGCTCTAAGGTTTCCCCTTGTGGTACAGCATGCATCAACAACCCCGTGCAGAAACACAAAAATATTCCATTCACAGACCCCTTGTCTTTATCTTCCTCTATGACACAGGCTACAAAAGGTAGAACACTTGTCTTTCTACACTTGCCTGCAGGCAGACTGGGTGCATGGCAATTGTAAGTAAAAGGATTCAGGTACAAATCTTTGTGTTAGAATTTTCTTGGCAACTATAAAAAAATCCAGTACTAGTTACTTTTCTCCTTGCTACGACAATATACTGGGCTTTTATTGGTGGCTTCATAAAAAGACCCTGACTAGTGTTTTATTTTCTGGCTTTGGAAGGTTTACTTCAGCTCATGGCTTGAAAGTACAGTTGGTCACGGTGGGAAGGCATGGTGGCAGGAATGTGAAACAGCAGACCATGCTGCATCCACAGTCAGGAAGCAGAGAAGGGTGGACGCACAGCCCTGTGTTCCTTCAGTCCAGGACCTCAGCCCAGGGAATGACGACACCCACATCCAGGTGGGTTTTCTCAACGCATGTAAATCTTTCTAAAAATGCCCTCATATATACTCTCAGAGGCATGTCTCCTATGTCATTCTAAATCTTACTGTCATGTTGGCCATCAAGATGAACCACCACAGTCTTATCAGGAGAAAATGCTCTGCCTCCCATCCCTGACCCCGCTCCCCTTTCCTCCAAGCTGGAACGCACACTGAATATAGGAGGGTCACCTCTGGCTGACATGAGGATAAGAAGCAGCTGCTGGCCGCAGTGGAACAGAGACAGACGCATGTGATGTACTGACAGCAAGGGACTGCCTTGCTGGCCCCAAGTAGCTCAGGACTGCTTGCAAAGTGAGAATCGTAAACACCAGCTGCTGTGTCTCCTGTCACTCATTGTTTGAGACAACCAAGACAGTCAGGCCTGGCATGCTCCTAGAAGCAGCACAAATGGGGACAGATGGTTCCCACGGCAGGCTGGGAAGCTCTGGAGGACCCGCGGCAAAGCATCTCCAGGTCCATGCTGAGGGAACTGCTCCTACTGTAGTGTTCCTCCTAGTTCCTATTGGGATACGTCACTGTAGTCTGATTTGATAGATTTCTGGATCACTGGGATTCTTGGACAGAGAATCCCAAAGGATCCAGGAACCTCCTAGACAAGAGAGTGTAAAATGTCATGAGTCAGATCAACACAGACAGATGAGTACTCCCAGTATGTAAAATGACTGAGGGAGAGGAGAAACGGCAGGGGAGACGGGAAGAGGAAGGGAAAGACAGCCCGACAATGGTGGCCAGCGCTGAGGCTTCGGTGCGAGGGAGAACACTGAGCCCAGGCTGTGGGGAGGAGGACTCACGAGGGGTGAGGCATGAGGCATGGCTTCTTTAAAAACACAGGTTCCGGGCACATGGCTGCAGACATCTGATACTAGAGGTCTGAGACCGGTTTAGAATTTTTACTTTCCATGAATACCCCAGGTAACAGACACATATGATGGCTGGGTGTTAACTCTACAAAAGGCCATAAAACCATGAGCCAGGGAAGGAAGTTTGGACTGAGCAGCAAAGGGAACTGTTAAGTGAGTAATCTCTCTAGGCCTCAATTGAACAATAACTAAGTAAATGGTCTGCAAATAGTTCGCTGTGGAGCTTTTGTGCTCACCCCTCCAGAGTGGTACTGGGAATCAAACCCAGGGCAAGTGTTCTATCACTGAGCCATATCCTCAGCCTGGAACCCTTTTATGTCAACTAATAAGACTTACTAAGTAAATCAATGTATATTTATGTGCGTCAATTGATGAACAGTGTACATCTTTAAATGAAACAGAAAGAAAACTGGAAGGGCCACCTGGTACCCCTCACTTGCCGACTTCCTTTTGGGAAGTCTGAGGCTCTTAGTATGCACAAACTAGGTGGCCCTCCTGAGGCTACAATATCTTGGACTGTTCCTTTGACACAGTAACACTGTGTAACAGTAACAAATGTGTGCAGTGTTTACCCTGATGATCAGGTCTAGATGCAAGATACAGAGAGATGAAATCAGGGCATGGATTTTAGATGACATGTGTTACCTTTGCATGGAACAAATTTCTTCACAGTGCTATTCTGAAGGTATTTTAAGCACGCCACTTCAGCGTCTGACCAGAATAATGATGCACTGGTTTGAAGGCACTCATTTTAGTGAATAATAAAAGCTTCATTTTAAAATGGGGGAGGGGTGAGATTGTAGTATAGATTTATTTGGATTTTGAGATACATAGGCTTCTCAGGCTACAGTGAATAAAATGTTAACTTGAAAAACAGGAAGGAAGAATCTTCTGTAGGAATGAAGAAAGAATCTGGAAAGCCAGCGTTGAGCACCTTGTTATCCTAAATAGAATCATGGAAGGAATCCCAAGTTCCAGTTCCCAGTCTCATGCCTATCTCCTGTGTGTGTGAAAATTCATTCAGTTTCTCCAGGTCTTATTTTTGTGGTCTGTGCACTGCACAGTCAGAGGCCATGGAGTGGACCTTGGCTTCTGCTCTGAGTGCATGGGGGCTCACTAGGGGAGAGTGATGAGCTGGGGCTATTTAAGACTTTTGACCACGCTGTTTTGAGAATAGACACTGGAAGGCATAGGCTCTGAAGCAAGTTCAACAGTCTGGTAGACCTCCAGATGTGAGCCTTTTTGATTCCACCAGGTCAGTATGATGTCATCCATATGAATGCAAATTAAGACAGTGTGCACACTTACAACGCAGTCCCATTGTCAGAGTATGACCTTTATGCTAAAAGCATGCAAATAGGAAAAACACAGCCAACAGATACAGCTGCATCGCGTGGATTCAGAGATGGAGAAGACGCACTTTGGTGCTATATTCCAAGCCTACTTCATGGCCCAGAGAAATGAATGAGTGAGATCATGGACATACCTCAACTCCTCTCTTTATCTTTCCCCTTTTCAATTTAATCATTTCATATTAATGCTTTCATTAGTATACGTTAGTTCTATATAATGGGTTTCATTGTGACATTGTCATGCATGTACGCAAAGTATTTTGATCATATTCACTCACTATTACTTAGCTTCTTTTTAATATTTTATTTATTATTTTTAGTTTATCTGTATGAGTGTATTGCCTGTAGTATGTAAGTGCACCTGTGTTGAGCAATGCACACAGAGGTCCGAAGAGGGCATTGGATTCCCTGGAACTGGAGTTACATATAATCATTAGCTGCCATGTGGGTGCTGGGAATCTAACCCAGGTTCTCTGCAACAGCAGTCAGTGCTCTTAACCACCATTCTCTCCAGTCCCTACCTAGATTATTTATGGAACTCAAGGAACTCATGGTCAGAACTTGAAAGTTAAAAGCTAAATAGGCCCACTTTTGGGTCCTCTAAACTCTTAGTTCTGAAAGGATCCTCCAGAGATATTTTACTTGTAATTATCTATGTACTGGTTCCATGACAGGTCTGCTCTCTGAGTTCAACCTCTAGAAGAGCTCAGGAATCTGCAAGCTTTAACACTGTCCCCAAGACCTCCCTCTGGTCCCTGCTCTAAATCTTAGGATGAGCCTAGACTCCATATCACAGGGAGGAAATTATGGAAGAATAGAACAGTTTAGTCCATTTTTATGTTTAGATTTTGTTTTTAATTACAAAATCCTCATTTCGTCCATTGTCATCATCCTCCTCTGCTTTATATGGCATGTGTGAGAATAAGAATATAATTCCAACCAAATGCATGCTAAATTAACATGAAAGCAGCTATGTCACAAACTGAATGCTTATCCCTCCAAAATCTTCATGTTGAAATTTGGACTCCCAAAGTGCTAAGTAGCAAGGCCTTTGAGAGGTAACTTGGTCATAAGGATGGAACCTTCAGAATGGAGTTAGTACTCTTCTAACAATGGCCCCAAAGAAGGCCCTTAGGACCTCTTCGTGCCAAGATAGAATAATACAAAGACAAGCCAATCTCCCAGATTTTGCAAGAGGGTCCAACCATGACCTAAGAATTCTAGCCTCCAGAACTGTGCGCAATGCTAATAAAATATTTTTCTAATTTGGAAAATTATGCTATAATTTCTAAATAGATATCAAGTAAACACATATGCTTACCTTTTCTTTCCCCTAAATTACCACTAAAATGATAAGGAAATGTAACAAAGATACAAATGTGTAAATAGAAGGGGACACAGTAAACGAGAGCTTTAAATGGTTCTTGGAAGTTATAAGGAAGTTGGAAGAATAATACCTGGTTTAACACAGTGTTACATAGGACTGTCCTCCTGCAGACAGATGAACAGATGTTATTGCCTCAAGCTCGGTTGCACCTGCTTGCCTAGGATCATCACAGTTAAGCTTATTGACAGTTATGAGTAACAGGGAAGGAGGGGCAGGGAGAAGCAGCCTCACCTCCCAGCCAACCTGAAGGTTCTAGCTGCACATGGTCTGGGGGAGGGACTAAGGGTCTATAGGCTGAGGAAGCCAAGGGGAGTATGGCTGTGGGGAAACCACCATTCACACTGGGATGGAGAATTTCCAGTGTGGCCGTATGGGGTGGGGCACCCACATTCCTGTAAGTAAATCCTCACCCACTGCTCTGTAAGTAAGTCCAAGAAACTCACTTGTTTCCCAGACCTCAGTTAGGTGAAATCATCCCTCAGTTTGTCCTTAGAACCAACAGAAAAAGGGGAAGATGTTGTCTACACCTCTCCGGAAGGAATTATACTGACACAAAACAAAGAAATTCAAACTAATGAGCTCACAAAGAGGTCAGTGATATGTTCCTCAGAACCAATGACAGGAAGGCACAGTTACTGGAAGCATGACGAACCTGGGAACGCCAGGGGGAGGGTGGTGTGCCAGGGGTCAGTTGGCACAGAAGGATCTCCCACTCCTCTCCAGTCATCCTTTGGCCATGCCAGGATGTATAGTCTCTGAAGAAATGGAACCAGAGAGACATGTTTGATACCTAAATGACAGAGGACAATTGGAAATGATAATTTGAAATCTATGTATAGATAATAAATAAAACACCCCAACCCCTCCTACCACTAGACAAACTGCAGAATACTAACTGCAGGATACTAATTGTAGGATACTAACTGCAGAATACTAACTGCAGGATACTAACTGCAGGATACTAACTGCAGGATACTAACTGCAGAATACTAGCTGCAGAATACTAACTGCAGGATACTAACTGCAGAATACTAGCTGCAGAATACTAACTGCAGGATACTAACTGCAGGATACTAACTGCAGAATACTAACTGCAGAATACTAATTGCAGGATACTAATTGCAGGATACTAACTGCAGAATACTAGCTGCAGAATACTAACTGCAGGATACTAACTGCAGAATACTAACTGAAGGCTCAGATGCCAGACAAGGGGTTTGGGTGTCCTCTTGGAAGAAAAGAGAGAAAGGAAGGGAGTGAGGAAAGGAGAGAGAGAGAGGGAGGGAGGGAAGGAGGGAGGGAGGGAGGGAGGAAGGAAAACAGATAATATAAATGAAATTAAATATAAGTTAAACTCTGTGAAATCAGATAAGTTTATTTGCGTGTGTGTGCCGGGATCCAAAAGTGGGCCTAACTATATATAAAAGGTGAAGAACACGTCCATAGGTATTTGTTGGGTAAATAAATGAATGAGTGCGTGAATTCAAGAGCAACCTGAATGGCGCCAGAGTCTCAATGACGGCACAAGAAGCCGGAAGACAGATCAATGCTTCTCACATTCTAAATGAAAGTGATTTCCCACTGAGAATTTTAGGCTTAACCTTCAGGGAGGGAAGGCGCACTATAGTTCTAGATATACAAAGGCTTAACAAGTTTGCCTCTCGTGTATACTTTCTGAGAAAGCTCTTCAAGGATGTATCTATCCATCAGGAAAAGGTAGCATACAGAAGAGTTAAGATCCAGGAACCTACGATCCTGTTTAAAGGAAAGTCTAAGGGAATTTCAAAATAGTCTTGAAATACAAGTCCTACCACCACATGGAGTCAGACGAGAGAGCAGATGTCCCTGACTAGAGCAAAACCACAGACAGGCTCTAGAAGGGGATGTTTTCTAGAAAAAAAGAAATTGAACTGATAGATTATTTGACTGCATAACTGTGCTATGTGGGATTTTATAGCTGTTTTGGAGAAGTTAAGAGTAAAATTTACAACAGCTATTCCCAAGACCAAGCAACAAAAACAAAACAGGAGCAAAATAAACGGAAGAAAGATGAAATCGCCACACAGTTCAGCGATGAGATCACCACACAGTTCAGCCGCAGACACTATGTGCAGGCACACAGCAACGCGGCTGAACACAGAATTAATTGGAAATTGGCATGGCAAAATTGGAAAATGGAGAGAAGAAAAAGATGTGTGTGCACACACATGCATCTATCTGTCCTTTGACACTGGCTGTGGAGAACAGAAGACTAATCATATTCCCACCAGCAACTGGCATTAGTCCCAGCTACATATATATGGGAATTTTTCTAGAAAAAAAATTCAATAGTCAGTTTTGGCTTTTCAGTTATTTAATGGATTACTTAGCAAAAAGTGAAAATGAGGTGACATTCAGACAAAGTAGCTTAAACTATGTAATTCGGGTGCACAGGGGTCAAGTATTCTATATGCAAAGAGTGACTCTGCTTTGATTCTGTTTTTAAACAGGGTTAGCCTTGGACTCCTGATTCTCCTGGCCTCAACCTCCCAAGTGCTGGGATTAGGCATGTGCCGCCATGCCAACCTTTCTAGGGATAATTTTGTGTGTGGTGTGCGTGTGACATGTTACAGGGTGCAGGGGTGCAGGTCAGAGGACAATTTCTGGGAGTCAGTTCACTCCTTCCACTATGTGGGTTGGTTCCAAAGACTGTGATTCAGGTCCTTAGGCTTGGTAAAATACCTTTACTCGGAGTCAGGTCTGCAGCTCTCCGAGATTTAATAACTAGAAGGACCATCCCAAGTGAGCAGCATCCCTGCTTCACCTAGCCAAATCATCTCTCCAAACTAGATGCCAGCACATACTTTTCTTGAGAACCCTCCAATGGGTTCCTATAATGAGTGATGGAATGCCGGAATTATCTTGCAAGGATCGCCCCTTAGTGTTCTGGTCCTATCTACTCCTCAACCAATATCCCGGACTCCAACTGTATTCCTTACTCTTGCCTATCTGTAACCAAATACCTGATAGGAACAACTCAAGGGTAGAAAGATTTATTTTGGCTCCTGACTTCATAGGGTTTTAGTCCAACCCAGCAGAAAAGGCAGAACAGATCAGCTCACTTAATGGCAATGGAAACCTGTGGAGGAGTCTGTTCACACTCCGTCTGACTAGGAAGCAGAAGGTCAAGATAGGAAGGAACGGTGGATCTCTAACCTTCAAAGGCTGACCTCTAGCGACCCACTCCCACCAGCTGGGCTCCACCTTCTAACTGATTCCAAAATGGCACCCATTGAGGAACAAGTGCTCAAAACCTGAGCCCATCAGGAAACTTTAGATTCAGAGCACAGCACCATAACATCGGAATGGTTTTCTGCTTCTCAAAGGCATCTCCCCTTCCGTTCATAACCCTTTCCTCCATCTAGAATGTCCTCTTCCTCTTAGACTGCACTGGCCCCTGCTTACAGTTCTGAGACCTGGCTCTCTGAGCTTGGATGTGGTCTGAGGATAGCACTTGCTCTGGTGGTCACTGCATGTGCCAGCTTTTATTCTTGGCATGGGGGATGCCTATTAGTAGGCAGGGACACACTCCCTTAGGAGTAGGTCACAGGTCCTGCCATTGTGGCCTCACAAGATCTCTTAGATTAGATGACTAATGCACTATACTACACAGTGTCCAGTGAACCTGCCAATCACCTCCCAAAGGCGAGAGGGATGCTTTTTCTCCCCAAATCGAATTAGGTCTCACCTGCATAGCCATCCTCCCGGAGCCCAGACTCTAAGATAACAGCTCAGGTCTCAGGCAGCATAAATATCTGCTGAACGGTTGAATGAAGTCATTAATAACCTTTGACTGCGTGCTAGAGTTGGTGCTCTGCTAGGAAGAATATTTCCTAAAGAAGAGGAAAATCACCGCTTTGAGTCTGGATAGACTCCTTTGGTCACAAATCACGCTTTCCTTAGGGGACTGGCTTTTAATGAAAGTCACAGTGAACGGGCCGGGCATGCTTGTTCCTTGGGCCTTGCTCAAAGGACAGTGCAATCTCACACACAAAACTGCCATTCCATATAAATAATGGACTCTCAGAGTAACATAACCAGTAGGTTTAGGGTTACTTTCATAGCATAAGAGGGCTACTTCGTGAGGTGGACACCAGAGACACAGCCCTGGCCTTGAAGGCTAAGCATGAGCTGTCTGAGCCACCAGGCAGGCAAGGCAGCTCTAACCACCAAGGTCCATCAAGGACTCCGATGCTGGGCCTCCAGGGGTTTCTTCAAGGCTGACCTGGATTACAGACAGGAGATACAGCTCTCAGATGTACCTCATGAAGCATGCTGTTCTGTATTAGCTGTTACTGGTTCATATATGATTCATTAAGTCTGACTTCACAGTCAGAGGGATTCAAAGATCCCTGGACTGGGAGCTGGAGAGATAGCTCAGTACTTAAGAGCACTGGCTGCTCTTGCAGAGGACCCAGGTTCAATTCCCAGCACCCACATGGAGGCTAACAACTGTCCATAACTCCAGTTCCAGGGTAATTCAACACCCATTTCTGACCTGCTTGGGCATTTCATGATGCAGATACACTTACATACATGTACACAATACACATAAAATAAAAAATGATAAATAAAAATTTTTAAAAAGATCCTTGGGCTTGTGAGCCACCTCCAGGATGATATGCTGCTCCCAGACTGAGTTCCATCACCTCCACATCTCCCTTTGTTCCTGCAAGCCTACATCATACATGATCATTCAGTACCTTCTGCTCCCAGTGTCCTCTAGCTGCCTGAGAAAATCACCATGTGTTTCTCATGAGACAAGCTAGAACAATGCTGTTTCTCCACCTGGAGCTTAAGGACAGGAGCACAGCCTCTGCCCGGGATCCTCCTCAGTTATGTGACCTAGGGCAAGTTGTCAGAACACCTTTGCATTCATTTCCCTTGCTGTGAAATGGGAATGGCAAGAGGTGTCCCTAATTAATTACTGTGAGGATTAAAATCAAGATATGCATGTATAGCTACAAAAACCTGGCACATGATAAGGCTAGCTCAGTAACTGCTGACCCTCCTTGATTCCACTGAGACTGACATAATGCCCTGTGCATCATAGGAGCTCATATCTCAGTGACTGGTCTCCATCTGAGATAAACAGCAATTCACTCATGAGCAGCCTAGAAAGCCTGGGGAAATGCAGGAACTTGGAATGCTAAGGAAGACAACATGTCTCTGTCTCACCTCAGGATAACTATGTAAATGACCTATGGACATTTTGGCTTAAATTTTGACCCCTTCAGAACTACTTAAACCCCTGCATAGGCCAACAGCATAACATTTACCTGCCTGTGTTAGCCAAGCCACACAGGCATATAAAGTAACCTGAGGCTTCCATGCCCACAGCTCTCAAAACGTGGACACGATTGCATTTTATTATAAAATTGACTGCATGTAGTGCTGCTGCACAGCTAGTAATATTTAATAACTTTATAGGGTTATGAAATCAGTGTAATTTGGTGTAAAAACACCTTCCATCTTCTGGGGCTGGAGAGATGGCTCAGTGGTTAAGAGCACTGGCTGCTCTTGCAGAGGACACAGGTTTGGTTCCCAGCACCAACATGGTTCACAACTGTCTGTAACTCCAGTTTCAAGAGCTCTGACACTCTCTTCTGGCCTCCATCGGAACTGCATGCCTTGGTACATTTACATATATGCAGGCAAAACACTCATACACATAAAATTAAGAGAAATACATTTTAAAGAGAGAACATCTCTGCTTTCCCAAACAGCTCCTTCATACTCATCTATGGTCAGCCTCAGCTCTATCCTGCAGCCTCAGACAAAGATTGATCTGATTGTTATTTATACTTATAATATCTATATATTTTAAATTATTTTATAATATTTTGTGTCTGGCTTTTTTTCTCTTAACACGATGTTTCTACAGTTCATCTCTTTGTATCTGTTGCATTCTGTGTCAGTCTTTCATTCCTTTTCATTGCTGTCTAGTATGTCCTGAATGGATATACCACATTTTGCTTATCTGTTCACCAGCAGATGGACACCTGCCTTGTTTCCATTGTCTGGCTGTTATAAATAATGTCGCCATACCTGCTCACAGTTGTGAGCATATTTTGAACTTACGTTGCATAGACACCCGTAGAGGTGAAATTCATGGATCATCTGACAAGTTCAAGTTTAATTTTTCAAAGAAATTTCCAACCTTTGACAAAGTATCTGCACTTGGACTAATTCTGATGTGTGATTTCTTGCCAGCAATCTCTAAGCCTCACATCCAACCCATGTCTGTCATCTCCTGCAAATTCTTAACAAGACCCATCCCACCCCCATCCCTCAGTGGGTCAGTGGAGGTGGAAGCACATGTGAAACAGCGATGCCACTATGTGACTTGCTGGGGCTTTGTCCCCAAGGGGAACAGTTCATTAGAACTCAAAGGATGCAGAAATGTCTTGGCAGATTTTCTGCAGGGTACAGGAAAACATGGACTCAAACCTTTCCAGGACTGTGAATCTCCAACACGGAGAGTTCAGACTGCTTCCCACTGTGAGCATTCTCAAATGAGAAGCTAGTTCTGGTCCCTGCCCATGGCTGGCGTTTGAATGGAAAATTACTATAGGAATCAGGTACAGCGCCCATGGCTTTCATAATAAGAAGCTACAAGAAAATATTCCACAAAGGAGTATTGATTTTAGTCACTTGTGTTAATAATTTCTCAAATATAAAACCTTGCCTCAAGGTCTTAGTGCTCCCCATAGATTCATAAGGAAGATACGAAACTACTGAGCATAAAGGCCAGAGAGATGACTTAGGGGTTAAGAGCAATGCTCTTGCAGAATATCCAGGTTGGTTCTCAGAACTCACATGGTGGCTGATAATCATCCATAACTCCAGTTCCACGGCCTTCACAGGCACTGCATACACAGGTGCAGTTATCATAAATGCAGGCACAACATTCAAACACACAAAACTAAAAATAAATAATTTTTAAAAATCTACTGGGCCCTGACTCTCCATGGGTCCAGATCTTCTCCTGGACCATCATTCTCCCCTCCCCTTCCCAGGACTGCCCTGCCTATGTAAATAATTAAGCTTTCTATGACTTTACCAAAGCATACTGTCCTGAGCTCTGGCAGCAGAGCCTCAGCTTGGAAGGGAACGTCTTCACAGCACAGTAGAATCTCTGCAAAATCATCATAGAAAGTACTATCTCCTTGTAGCTTTAATTTGCATTTCCCTAATGACAAATGATATTAAACATTTTTGTATGAACATATTACACACATAGGTCTTCCGTGGTGAAGCAGCATTCAAATCCTCTGTCCTCTACCATTTTTTACTCCAGTGCTAGAAATGAAACCCAGGACACTGACATCAATCTATTCGGGAGCACTTCTGCACCGAGGGTTAACTTTACAACAGATGAATTTAGGGGACATACTCAGACCAAAGCAGTAAACCTAGCCCCAACTTCAGATTATAGACAGGGGAGACGGCTCCCCCAGGTCATTCGGGTGCTGGGTAAGTACTGTACCACTGAACTACATCTCAAGCCCATGAACTTCTTGAGACAAAGTCCCCCAGTGTACCCCAGGCCAGCCTTGAACCTAAGGTCCTCCGGTCTCCATCTCCTGTCTCTTCTGCCCATTCTTTAACTGGGTTGTTTTGCGTTCTTGGTATTAAGTTGTAAGAATCCTTTATATATTCTGAATATATATCACTTATCAGATATACAATTTACAAAAATTTTCTCTCCCAATCTATGGCTTGCCTTTTTATATTTATTAGTATATGTTAGATCATATACCAATATGATTAATTTCAGTAAAATAAAAAGCATCACAGCACAGCTATAAGAACACCTGTTTTATTCTAGAAGTCTTAGATTTTGACTCTTAAGCCTGTTTGTGATGCTTTTGTTTTAATTGTGTGTGTGCATGTGTATTCATACAGGTACATGTGCCACAGCATTTCAGTGTGGAGGTCAGAGGACAATCTCAGGTGTCAGTTCTCACCTTCCTTGTTTGAGACGTGGTTTCCTGTTCAGTGCCATATACGCCACACTTGCTGGCCGATGAGCATTCAGGAATAACACAGCAGGAAGACTCCCTCCATCTGCCCTTGGACTTCCAGCCTCCAGCAAAATGGAGTGTCTATTCTTTATAAATGACCGAGTCTGAGATATACAGGTGTAAAGGCAACAAACGGACCTTTATCCCTTTGCACATAGTGATCCAAATATGCCACAAGTATTTGTTCTCTTCACCATTTCGAAGTCTCACTTCCAGATGTTTATTTGCTTAATAATTTCATTTGATTATGTCACATCCAATAAAATGACATTCATAAAATAAATCTTATCTTAAATTTCCACATTTTAAATGATCTCCAAGTAGCAGATATACTGTGATTTTTATTGTTTCCTTAGTAAAGATCAAATAAAAATATTTTAAATGGGATACAGTGTTTTATTGTCATCAGCAAACACTTAATAATGGAGAAAACATTAGATCATATTCAAAATGTTGTCAAATCAAGACTTTTCAGGTTACAGCCTTTCTTAAGAAAACAGTCAAAGGCTTCCATGTATACACCATGTATGTACCAATATGCACGCAGTAGTAGTATGCTACAGAACAAAAGACGCTATGTGGGCTTCACCTACTTTAAAACATGTCATTTGGTTTAAAAGAATGTTCTAGCAGCCAGTTCCGCATAAACCTGAGTGACACTGATATTTTGCTTTGAAAGGGTATTTTATCATTCTTTATCTAAAATAGCATTTCTACAAAAAGTTTCCAGTGATATATGGCTTTTTTCAGAATGCTCAGAAATTCAACAGAAGCAAAGAAGGTTCACACTGACTAAGGATTCTCATGACCACTAATTTCTACATATTTTACTTTTAAAAGTTTTTTTTAAAAAAGAATTCTCCGAGGTGTAAATACATGAAACTTTGTACTTGTTCATACAAATTCTTTGTTATTATACTCATTCTTTCCTTATAAGAAATTATTATATATGAAGGATCTTTCGCATGTGTATGTATGTTTGCATGTATGTGGGTAGATGTGTAAATGTGCATACATGTGTATCTGTGTGTGTCCAGAAGCTTTCAGTTTACTTTGAGTGCCTACCTCCATCACATCCCTTTGTTTACTGAGGCATGGTCTGTCACTGAACCAGGAACTTGCTGGTTTGGGATTTTGGCTAGTCTAGCCAGCCAGAAGACCCAGGGATCCTGTCTCTGTCTCTTGAATGCTGAGATTACAGGAAGCTGCACAGGGATCCAAATTCCAGCCTTCATACTAGTGAGGCAGGTGCTTTATCCACTGAGCCATCCCCTCAGGCTCCTGATATGAGTTTTTAATCTTCCTGGCTAAATTCATCCTCTACCAATTATAAACTTATTTTATATATTCGAATGCAAACTAAACTCATGTTTTAACATGTAAATCCCACCACATCTCTACCCTGCATCACTAAACATGGCAGAGTGTAGCTCCAAAACCCTGATACCATTACAAAGACAAGGCAACAAGATTCAAATCCCAGCATGCTGAGTTCTAGGTTAGGGGAGGATGCAGTGATGAAAGAGGTAACCTAAGCAAAGAGTACCCAGTACAGTCTGCTACAAGGAGAGTGTTCTCTAGACCCGGGCAGCGTCAGTACTTTGGCATTCCCAAGATAAACAGGAATGTTGAGTGAATTCTCAAGTCAAAAACACAAAGATATGTCCATAAGGTAAAAGTGAAAAAAGCCAGGCTGTGTTTATAAACAGAAACACACTGGATGTAAGCATTTTCTTGAAATAATAAAGTACAAAAAAGCTATTACGGGGCCATGGAGGTGGCTTGGTCAGTTAAGTGTTTGCAGCACAAACATGTGACCTTGAGCTCGTATCCCTGGTACCCGTGTAAAAATTAGGTATGGAGGCACAGTCTTTAATCCCAAAAGGGATCTCTGGGGCTTGCTGGCCCACCTGTCCAGCCAGATCAGTGAGCTTCAGGTTCAGTGAGAGACCCTGTCTCGAAAACTAAGGTGAACGGCAATCAAGAGAGACAGCTAATGTCAATTTCTGGCCTTCATGTGCACATGCACACACGTGCATGCATGCTTTCATACATGTGCATACACACGCACACAAATATACAGAAAAAAAAACAAAGAAAAAAGATACTGTGGGACATCTGTTACTAGTATTAATAAGACACAGTTCAAACAGCAAGTTTGGGATTATGTTTTATATTCCATAATATATGGAAAAATGGAATATGACCCCCCAAAAGAATATGTAAAGCACGGATACGAACTCCAGAGCTAACAGGGGACGGAATTGCTTGCATTCCAACTAGGGCTCCAGAACCCAGTGAGAGACTTCAGTCATTTTCAAAATCAATCATTCCTTCCCAACCTCAATTTCATGGAATGCTACAGTTAGAAAATTATATGTTAAAGAATTGTAATGTACTTTACAATAACAACTAACTAACAAAGATAACAAAATTACTTTATAGTCACTGTAAAAGAAGAGGTTATGCCCTATAAAATTATCTTCAGAAATAATTATAGTCACGGATATGAATGTTCCCCAGGATTACTGACTGATTATCTAGAGCCTTGTACAAGTCATCCACTGCACTTGGTGGAAAAAATATGTATGAAAAAAATATAGATACTCTTAAAAATCTAAAAGTTCAGAAAAGGTAGACTTAACTGTTGCTGTCAAGCTAATTTCCTAAGTATGTACCAAGAAGTATACTTCAGAGCTGGAGAGATCGTTCAGGGGTTAAGAGCACTGGTTGCTCTTGCAGAAGGCCCAGATTCTATTCTTCTATTCCCAGCCCCAACGGGGTGGCTAGCAACCGTTCTTGACTCTAGTTCCAGGGGATCCGATACCCTTTACTGACTTCCGTGGGCACTGCACAACACAGGTGCATTCACATATACTCAGACAGTACATTCATATACATAAGGTAAAGATAATAAAAAAAATTACAAGAAGAACTATAGTTCAGAATAATCATCTGTTGTTGTTTGAATCGTAAAATATCACTGAAGGCTTGTATATTTAGGGCTTGGTTGGCAGCTGATAGGCTTTTGAGAGATAACTGGGGGGGTTAATCTATTGACAAGTTTGTGGTAGAATGGACGAACTATTAAGAGGTGGACCGGGCTAAAGGAAGTAGACCATTAGGGGGCAGCCTTTGAAATATTCACATTTTCTCAGACCCATCGTCCCTGTCTGTCTTCCTCCTGGCTACCGTGAGGTGGGCAGCTCTGCCTAACACAGCCTCTCCAGCCTGAGCTTCATCTCACCTCAGACCTAAAGCTATGGAACCAAACTGACTATGGAGCCTCTGAATCCATGAGCCTAAATGCCCATCTTCCTTTACGTTGTTTTTCTTGGCTCTTTTGTCAGCAGCAGAAGTCCACTGGAAGAACAAAAGAAACCACAAAACAAGGTATCCGGAAGCAAGATCCCGTGAATACAGTCTATCTCCAAAACTTCAAGGATTCCTAGGGGGCTTTTCTGTCCCTGGATGAGGTGGTAGAACCCTTAAGCCACACAGTACTTAAAGACTGTTGACTATAAAGAGCCACACACTTAACAGAAAGGGGGAGATGCCTCTCTTTCCTTTCCTTTCTCTGTGCCCAAGCCTCTCATTATTTCTTCATTAGCCAACAATCTCCTAACATGTTTGTATGTCCCCCAATATTCTGCCCATCCAGAAGCACTCTTTCATCCCTCCACAGGTAACTTGGGTTTTTATTCTTTCAGAGTCATCCTAATCCCCACTGGTTCAAGGAGATGTCTGTTAATGGAACAGTGAACTAATGTGCATGGCCACAGAACACCAAGGCAGCCTGGATTAGTAACAGAGATATAATCCATGACTCTGGAATTCCTGTGGCTCATACTGTCTGCTGAATGTTGCCTGACAAGTCACAGAAAACCATCCCAGTCTCTTTGCTCGGAGAAGCATAGTCAAGTAAGTACAGTCTTCCCTGTACACGGGCTCCACGTCTGTGCACCCAACCAACTGCAGGCAGAAAATGTTTGAGGGAGGGCCCAGGGACGTGGCTCAAAGAGTAAGCACATTGCTGCACAAGCATGAAGACCTGAGTCTACATCTCATGTAAAAGCCATTCACATAGCACGCACATAGTAATCCCAGAGAGTCTTTGGGAGATAGGAAGTGAAGCAGGCATCCCTGGGAGTTCCCAGGCCAGTCTGGCCTAGGCAGTAAACACAGAAAAGACCCTGACTCAAACATGCTGGAAAGTAAGGGTTAACGCCTAAGGCTATCCTGTCCCCCATGTGTGTGACCATGGCATGTCTGCACCTGAACTCATGCAAGCACTTCACACATACACACACACGGGGGGGGGGGGGAGGAGATGGAGAGGGAGAGAGAGAATATTTGTGTAGAGGTGCATCTGTATTGAATATGCATAGATTTATTTTCTTGTCACTGTTCCCTAGTCAATGCAGTATAACAACTCTAGATATCATCTGGATTATATCAGATATTCTAAGTCATGGAGAGATGATTTAGGAATATGGACAGTGGGCATAGGTTGTATGCAAATATCACAGTTTTGAATACAAACTTGAGCATATGGATTCTGATATTCACTGGGTTTCTGGAAATCCATCTGGACACCAAGGAATAACTTTAGTGACATTCCATGAATGTGACAGAAACTAAAATTTCACTTCCAACAACCTCCAGAGTACAAATGGAGAGCAGAGACACCACTTCTTATGAACTCCTGTCTCAAGAACTCTATATCCACCCATGTCACAAAGGAAAAAACAATAAGATATTTCTTCCTGTCCTGCGGGCTCGCCGTGGCTGTCAGAACACCCACAAAATCTGAGTGATGGTGGCCCATGCTCTGAAAATCCTCTGTCCAGGCCAGCTGCTAGGGCCACATGTGTCCAGAGGCTTTGCAGAATACAGTAGTTTAAGAGACATCAAGACCAGAGAAGGAAGGTGACAGGAGATGCTAATCAGGACAGGAGATGCTAATCAGGGAAACCACAGTGAAAACCAACCCAGAATGAGCAAGGAGAAAAGCCAGGAAAGCATAGGAAAAATACTCCTCTAATCCCTAAGAGAGAAGGTTGCAATTAAGATACAGAACGAGGCGGAAGATAAAAACGCAGAACGCAAAGTTCCAGCCTCATTCCAAATCATTTCGGAAGCCAGACTCAAAGCAACTCTAAAGCGTTCTGAATTGTAAAAATCAGTGCATATTAGTATCATAACTTCTAAAAGCAAAGAAGTAAAGACACAAAACTGGAAAGCTTTACTGCTCTCAGAAGGAAGATACATCTATCTGTGGGGTGAGGTGATGTTTAGCCACGGTCCTGTCTCCATGTTCTAGTTAACTCGGATCTTGAATTTTCTACAGCCTGAACACACACAACACAAAATGTCAAACAAAACATTATTCCAGCTTTCAGAATGCAACAGTACAGAGGAGCCTTTCCCAAACTATTCACGTTCTTATGAAGGAAGATACATGGGTCTATACAACATGGCCAGCGTACCTTTGGGTGGTAATGGATCAGCTGCTTCAGAAATTTGTCTTCTTCAGGGAAGACATGCTATTCATGGGGGTGGATATTGAACGCATGGGAAAGTGCCAGCAACCAATGTAAATTCCACCTGGGAAACAGAGCAAGTCCAAGGAAGCCATTAGAGAGGCTGTGATTCCCTCCCACGGTCTGCCTTTCCTTACTGCCCAGACCAGAAAGTCAGGCAGCGTCTCCCACACAAGAACAGACCTGCTCCCTGCAGTAGGAAGAGCCACGCAGGGGCCACTGTGGCAAAGGCTCATTCCTTGCTCTCTTTCCTCAACTTTTTGAGAACACACCTCATACAGTATATCGTGTTATTTGTAATGTTTATTATTCTGTATGGAGTCAGAAAAACAAACCCATCTTCATGGTCCCCCGCATATGGAGGTGCTGGCAGATTCCCAGACAGCCAGGTGAGGTCAGCACTTTGGGGACCTAAGTGACATTTACCATTTCCAGCAGCAGCAGGAGTCTAGGATCACCAAGGAATATCTGCATGTGACAGGATCAAAGCTAAAACAAAGGGAGCAAGAGGCCATGCTGGACTCTAGAACTGAAAAAAAGCTCATATCGGGAAACTTTATTTTATCACGTCTTTTTAAATTATCATGTCTTAAAAGAGATTTGTTGGAGATCTCTGTGTCTTGGCCTTGAATTTAGTATGTACTCAGAGAGACTCTGATGGAGAACAAGGGGTTCCTAATGACTGACCTGCTGAACACATTTCCAGGTAAAGGCATCCTCCTTTGGAGGTGCCTAAATTAAAAATAAAGTAATAAGATTACATTGTAGGAACAGACGATTGAACTTAAATTGCAACCTTTCAAGAAGATTTACTCTAAGAAACAAAAGAAATCTTTAGAAAGTAGGTGCTTCATGCTCTCAATAAACAAGGTAAACATGACATAAGAAAAGTGAGGGTGGGGCTGGGAGGTGCTCAGAGGTTAGGAGCACTGGCTGCTCTTGCAGAAGACCTGGGTTTGGTTCCCAGCACCCACAAACCATCTACAACTGCAGTTCCAAGGGATTTGACATCTTCTTCTGACCTCTGTCAGAAGCCCTCTTCTGACTTTCACAGGCACTGAATGACACAGGTGCACTTACACACATGCAAACATCACACTCATACACATAAAATAAAAATAATAAAGAAAACTTTTAAAAGAAAAGAAAACTGAGGGTCTTGGGGATGGCTCAGTTTCAAGGCACCATGAAAATATGAGTTTTGATCCCTACCATCCACGTAAAAACCTAGACGTGGTGGTCACAACAATCAGGAGACAGAGGCAGGAGGACTCACTAGCCAGACAGTCTAGATGAATCACCGGGCTCCAGGTTCGGTGAGAGACCCTGTCTCAAAACCTAGATGGTAATGACCGAGGACAACACTCTACGTTGACCTCTGGTCTCTCCACACACACATACACACATACATGTACACAATGACATACACACCATACACCAACATATACACATGTATACACCACATAAGCAAGGCATTTTTTCTGAACAGTGAGAATTAAGTGATTCAGATGCTTTCTGAGATGGGCACTGATGTGATGTGGTACAGCTTGAAGGAAAATTTCATGAAGACTGAAAACATAATCCACTTGCTGTTTTAGATAGGACACAACTGAGAGTTGACACTATAGATAAATAATTCAGAAGCACAGCGGACGCATTCATGATGCCTCCTCCCAGGGACAGAGGCAAACGCCAAAGAAAGCAGAATTGTGAAGGAGAAGTCAAGGGGTCTGCATGGGGACGAAGACAACGACAGCGACAGGAGACAGAAACCAAGAGACACACGTCACAAACCACAAGCAGACAGACACACTTTTCGTAACTGAAAACCAAGCAAGTTCGGTGATTAAAGGTAAAGAGACAAAACTAGTCTCAAGAGAACCACCATGTATTCTTAGCATTGAGAGGAATTTCTGGGTTTTTCTAATTTTTAAATTTGTATTTATTTTTCTCTTTTATGTATGTGAGTGTTTTGCTTGCATGTATGTAGGTGCAGCATGTGCGTGCATCTGCAGAGAGCAGAGAAAGGCACTGGATCTCCTGGGACCAGAGTTACAGATAGTTGTTAGCCAGCATGCGGGTGCTGGGAATTGAACCTGGGTCCTCTGGAAGAATAGCTAGTGTTCTTGAGTGTTGAGCCGTCTCTCCAGTCCTGGGAGTTGATTCTTTGTGAGTGTCATGCAGCCCAGGCTGTCCTCCTGTCTCCACCACTCAAGTGCTGAGATCATAGGCAAGCAACACACATCTAGTTTCTGATGTGTTGATGGGTTTGTTTTTCGGTTTTTGTGTGTCTGTATGGTATGCGTATGCGTGTGCGTGTGTGCGTGTGTAGGCCTCAGTCTGTGTGCTTGCGTCTGGAGGCAGGAAGCTGACATCAAGAGTCTTGCTCCCTCACTCGTCTGTCTGTTCATTAAGGTAGGGTCTCTCTATTGAGCCCAGAGGTCACCACACATCGAGTCTAGCTAGGTAGCTTGTTCTGAAGATTGCCTGTCTCTGTCTTCTGAACTCTGGGAGTCAATCTAGCATTGATATAAGTTCTGGGGATCCGAACTCTGGTCCCCATGCTTGCATAGCAGAAAATGTGTCCCCTGAGCCATCTCTCCAGCCTGTGAGTTTTTCTGTCAGGATCAAGTAAAATAAATAACCAAACCAATTACTGTAGATGCAATAAAAATAAGATCACCTATATTTTTCTTTCATTCAGAGCCTAAATGCAGAAAATAGAGAACAACATCTACACAAGTTTTAAAAAGAAAGGTTTCAAAGAAAAACTGGTTGGAGTGCCTTGAATTCCAAGAGAGTTTTAAGAAGAAAAAACAAAATGAGACTGCAATCCAATAACCGAGAAGTGTGTATGAAAATAGCTTAGGTTTCAGAGAGAGTAACGAACATCCCAAGGTTAAATGTATTGAAAGATTGATGCCAACTGGCCAAGAAAGGAATAAAAGCGAAGGAAAGGAGAAGAGTATCATGTAAAATGGCATGTTTACATGGCGCTTCTATATTTCTAAGCAATAATTAGATTTAAATTAGAAAATAATTCTCAAAGCAGAAAGTAACAATGAGGCCCATTTCTTGGCCCATCACATGCCAAAGTAAACTATAAACAGATTAACATAAATATCAAATGAAGTATTTTTGAATGAGATAGACACTTATTTTTAGTGCAGAAGCCTCATCTACACATTCAAAAATGGAACTGATAAGGAAAGGTTTGTGTTCGAGGTGTGACAACAAGACTGAAAACTTCTACACAGTCAAATAACAACACCACCAAACACTAACAAAACCACAAAGCAGCCTGTGCACAGAGTGTAAGTCTTATACTTTTGATAAATATAAACTTCTTGTAAAGCAATAAGAAAATAGAATCCTAATGGAAAGATAGATGACATGAAAAGTCAAAAAAAAAAAAAAAGTCAAAAATCTTAAAAGTTGGGGCTGGAGAGATGGTTAAGGGCAGTGGCTGCTCTTGCAGAGGACCTGGGTCTGGCACCCACATGGCCGCTAACATCTGTCCGTAGCTTCTGCTTCAAGTGATATAGTGCCCTCTTCTGACCACTGCAGGCATTGCAGGACATGGGCGCACTTACATTCAGGCAAAATACACACATAACTATAAATGAAACAGAAAATTTTAAATCTTAAAAATTAAGAAAAATAATAAACAAGAACAGATTAAGGCACCAATATTTCCTCTCAAAGATAAAGCGAGGGGGAAGGGAGAAAACAGAAACTATTAAAGAGTTTGGTCAGCACTCACTGACACGCGCTGATCAATGGCATAAATTGGGAGCAGATATCGTGACAGGCTGTCACACAAGTCAGAGCAGCACTTTAAACTTCCGTGTGTTCTGTGCTATAGCTCTTCTTCTCTTTGAAGTTCATTCAAATATGCAGTGGTCTAAGTACACTCAAAGTACCAACCAAATCAAAGATGATACATGATCCACAGGTACCAAAGGAAAGCATAAATCCATTAGGATACTTTCTAGCATTATTCCTTTACAAGTATGTTGATGAAGAAAACTAATGACATAAAACTTGAGTTCAGATGTCATTTAATGATGTCAACCTTTATCAAAAGACCCATGGCAATGCATATAAAATAGTGAAAAAGTAACAAAATATTAATAGTAGCTATCTCTTGGGTATTGAAATGTCAGGAATTTTTCCTTTCATATATATTCATAAAACATGTAACATGACTGTCCAGTCATTCCATGCACTAACCAGCCAGAACATTCAAAGAACGTCTGCTGCCATCCAGAAAATCCCGGCCAGCAAGGGGATCCCAACTTATCATCATTGATAACTGCTAGTAAAGGGTATCAAACCATAGCCAACATCTGTATGGCTCCTGTGAAGAGTTCTGGGAACTGCAAATTACCACCACAGAGGCCTGCGCTAACCATTTCATTAATCTCATGATAATCCAATTCCTCATTTCCAATAATGATCATTTGAGAACTCACTTATGATACTGCAGCAGCACGTTGCTGGATTTCTTTTATAATCAAAAATTAAATGAACATTACTTAAGAAAAAATTAATATTTGAGAAAAATTCTAACTACTTGGAAATTTTAAAATTAATACCCCAAATAAGTAGGAGCAAAAACAAAAAATAATTTGTCACTGCAAATAATTTAGAACATATATTTTCATCTCCTTTAAAGATTTACTTTACTATTTTAAATTATGCACGTGTGTGGGGTTTGTATGAGGTATGTGCATGTGGGTGCTGGTGCCCATAAAGGCCAGAGACGTCAGATCCCCTTGGAGCTGGACTTACAGGAGGTTGTAAGACACCCACTGTGGATACTGGGAATTGAACTTGGGTTCTCGGCAAGAGCCTTATGTGCTCAACCACTGAGCCATCTCTCCAGCTTCTAAAATATATACATTTCTTAACACTATATATTCAAACTTAAGAAATCTTGAGTCAGTGGGTAGGGACTCAATTGCAAGCTATGGTTAAGGATATGAATTCAATCTCTAGTTCCACAAAAAATGAAATAAAGAATATTTCCAAAGGAATGAACCCAAAGCTGCATTCAAAGGAAAATTCATAGTATTACATAGTTGTATTACAAAGGAAAAGGAAAAAACAAATAAATAAAATCAAGTATACACTTCAAGACATTGGGGAAAAAGAGATTTTAAAGCAAAGAAAATAGAACACAGAAATATATTCAAATAAATAAATCCAAAAGCTCATTGTTGGGAAAAAGAACAAGGACTACCTTTGACAACACTTATGTGAAAAATAATTGACTGTAAAGGGGTTATATCCTGAAGACTCTTAATATAGCTTTTGTCTTTCATAATACACACTCTCCTGGGCAACCTGAAACATCCTTTGCAGGACATGGAGAACCATGAGACTGTTTACTAGAAGGGTCCAAAGAGAAAGGATGAGCAAATACTCTTCAATAGATTAACAAAACAGAACTCGCTGCAGCTCTGAAAGATTTTTCCAAACTGTGCTCCTCCTCCAGCCCGAAACTGCTTCACTCAGAAGCACAGATCCTGTGCTCCCTTAGCCCCTTCCCTCTGCTTTCTGTGACTTACCATTAGATGCTACGTTTTAATCAGGCCTGCAGGGGCAAAAAAAGGTGAGGCTGAGTGCTGGCTTGAAGAGAGGAGTGGGGCGAAGCGAGGTCGGGTCAAGGGCAATAACAGGCAAAGGAGGGCTGCTGCCTCTCCAGCTCAGACTCCAGGAGCAGGTAACCCTTGGGGAGTCTCCTACTTCAAAATTAACTTGCAGTAGGCTCACATCTACTCGTGGTGGAGGGGAACTGAGACCCTAATATTTAGTTTCCTAAACCATCCATGGTCCATGTGTCTTTAAATAGGGACCAGAAATGGCTGAAAGACTGGCCACGATCTGACTTGCTGGAACAGAATGACACAGCAGTGTAGCAAACATTTCAGTGAAAATCTAGGGCATGTCTGAAAGAAAATCTTCACCAGATCTCTGAGAGATAGCACCAGTACAAACCAGACCACTGGGAAGTTCCAGTAGGTTTGCTAGCTAAAGAGAAAGGAAAAACCAGAAGCTGCACTTCCACAACTGTCTGTTAAGGGAGCCTGACCACCAAACAGAAAAGGGACATTGCTTTGGAGATTGGAAGAGAAAAAGCATCTGATACTCCTGAACTCCCACTCTCGCCTCTAGCACACTGTCTTCCACACCTCTACACCCCTCTGCCCACACGTATCTAGATGTCATCCATCTTAGAGTAACAAGAAGTGGTGAAAAAAATAATAATAACAATAATAATCTGGCACACAGATCTTGTATTTCAAGAGAGAATAAATGTTACCAGAAAGAGTTGCTTAACTTTCCCGTTTAAACATACACACACATTGCATTACACACACACACACACACACACACACACACACACGCACACACACCAACCTGCTCAGCAGCTATAAAACACTGCACCAGAAGGATAAGACATAAATTCTGGATCCATGTGGCCTAGGTTTGACTCTCGGCTACACAGTTTGTTAACTCTATGACATCAGAAATTTATTTCTGTATTTCAATTTCTTAATCTATAAAATGAAAATAATAAGTTTCTTTTAACATTTTGAAGGATTAAATGAGTTAATAGATAATAAAATGCTTAGAGCAGTGTCTACCACCTGAGCATTCATTAGGCATTGGCTATGCTTATTACTGCTAACATCATTAGTGAGGAACAGCAGACCAACCCCAGAACAAGTGGCAATTTCTCTACACAGCCCAGCAGTACAGTGACTTAAGATGTGTTCCCTTACTACATCAATCACAAAAACCCTGAATGAAAAAGATGTAAAATACATCAAAGGACAAAGAGGATTTTAGAAGCACAGACGTCTGCTAAATGAAAAGAATCTTAAGAAAATGGACCATATTCGATAAAAATATGAATTACCTATATTAGTTCAAGAAGCATGCCAAGTATAAAAGAAGTATGCCAAAAGAAACCAGAATTCATCAGAGACCTCAGGAAAGGCATGGGACTACATCATCTCAGTACATGCTTTCCAAATTTCCCTGAGGGGCAACCTCAGAATGTGCAACAGTGGAATGACTTGGGGATGGACAGAATGCTCCTCCCTACACCCCAACTCACGAGCAAAACCATGCCTCCTGGGTATACAAGGCTGTGTGAAATCAAACCACAGACTGGTGTTTCCCTCAAAAGTTTTGTTGCCCCAGGATTTCCTACTGCCTCTCTTAGACTCTGGAATTCCAATGAGATATCTGTGGCAGGCTGGGACTGCTTCTCACAGATGAGTTTCTTCTAGGTACTTCCAGATCTTTCTTTGGGTCAGGCTTAGAGGCTTATGGGAAAGAATGTCCAGTCATACAATCAGAAGATTAAGGTGGATCCAAGAGCCAAGATACACAAAAGGATAGAGAGGAAAAGAGATTCACAAGCGATAAAAAGAAGAGACAGAGGACTGTACAGAAGACTCCTGTGATAATGCAGAGGCACAAAGCAGAGCGATCTGTCTGTGAAAGCAGAAGCTGACTCAGGCTTTCTAGAAAACAACAGGAAATAAATGCAATTTAAATGTTAAATGTACATAGAGTTTAACTTGGTAATCCACCTTCAATCAGTCCTTCTTGGGAAATTAATCTGAAGTGAAGATAAAGATCGACCTATAAGGATGGGGTTAGCAGAATACTGCATAACAAACAAAACAGAATGAAAACAGAAGACCGCTTAAGTGAGTAAAGGTGAAATCGAACACATCATAGGATATTTGCATAGTGAATAACTAATCAAAAACAACATGTGAAAAAAAACTAAAACATGTCCAGTTCTACCGGTCACTTAGGGAACAAAGATGGCACACCAGTTACAAATCTCTCATGGAATTTTCACCTATACGAAATGGACATTATAGAAACAAACAAACAAACGAAAAGACCAATACTAGCCTGAAAATGATCTCTGGGCTTTGAGTAAATACTAATTTCTTTTATATATTTCCCCTATGTTTAACTTTCTGCACTAAGTTTACTGTGACTACAATCAGAAAAAAATATATCAAATAATTACTGTGCATGGACACACGTATTCACACAATAAAGCATACACTCCGACTTCATACACTCCGACTCGGAGCACACAGAAGAATTCCGTTTCTCCAAACCTGATCTCAAGCCAGGTGCATAAAAAACAAACGAGCACACCAGCCGAATCCCTCAATAAAGACAGGCTAAGAGGATTCTCCGTGGGCGGGGGAGGGGGGGGGACATTATTATCTAGAGGCTTCAGTACTCTTCTTTTTTAATGTGTGGCTGCTGTAGTGTCTCTCCCGTGGTTAAAGGAATACTCCCCATGGAGGGGCAGGCTTTAAAAGGTTGAGGTACAGGAAGAGTGAGTTTCTCTCTCTCTCTTTCTCTCTCTCTCTCTCTCTATATATATATCCCTCTCTCATCTCTATCTCTCTCTCATCTATCTATTCTCTCTCTCTCTATATATATATATCCCTCTCTCATCTCTATCTCTCTCTCATCTATCTATTCTCTCTCTATATATATATATCTCCCTCTCTCATCTCTATCTCTCTCTCATCTATATCTCTCTCTCTCTTTCTCTCTCTCTATATAGATAGATAGATAGATAGATAGATAGATAGATATCCCTCTCTCATCTCTCATCTATCATCTCTCTCTCATTCTCCCCGCCCCCCGGGGGTTCCAGACCGAACACTCAGGCGATTCGGCAGGTGCTTCTCACCGGTCCTCACCCGCCCTCCACCCTCCTCCGGGCGCCGAGGTACCTGTTCCTGGGGCGCGGGACCGGGGTCGCCGGGCTCCTGAGCGTCCTCAGAGCTGTGGAAGTGCCACGGGGGTCCTCCCTGCTCTCCTCCACCCAAAGCCTGCACGAGCGGCAAAAAAAAAAAAAAAAAACTAAGTTCTTCCACCGGGTCGGGAGCCACGGGCTGGCAGGCACGGCGCGCGCTCCGACCCGACCAGGGCATCTGGGCACCCAGCATCCCCGGGCGATCCGCGGTCTGGGAGTTGGGGAAGAAAATCTTAGGGCGGGAAAACCCGGGGAGGTACCGGGAGCCTGTCGGAGCATCCCGAGAGCAAGTCTCGCTCCGCGGCTCCTGAGCCCACCAGGCTCGTCGCAGACCCCAACCCGGATGGGTCCCTCTCGCTCCGGGCAGAATCCTCGGCCATCGCCTCTCCGCGACCCCCAGTCCCATCTCCGCCTCAAGCAGCCGCTCGGCCAGAAGTCTGGGCGCCCCCAGACGCGCGACCCGGGCCGGGGCTCCCCGGACTCGGCGCGCGGCGCGGGCGGCGTGCGCCGGACCCTGTGGGCGGGCGAGCTGCGGCCGGGGAATTACCTGGAGCGCGCGGGCGCGTCCGCCGGACACCAGAGCAGGCGCAGCAGCAGCAGCAGCAGCAGGCTGGAGAGCAGGGCGAGCAGCGCGCCCCCGGGTCGCATCCTGAGCCACGGGCGCCGCCGCCGCCGCCGCGGCTGCCGGGGCGAAGCGCAGCCCGGCCGGCCCCGAGCCGCCGCGCCGGTCGCCGCCGCCGCCGCCGCCGCCGCCACGCACGCCCCCAGCGCGCCGAAGCCGCGGCCGGGGCCGCACCCGCGGGCACTGCCCCAGCCCGGCCCGCGGCCGCGGCGCGGGGGCCCGGCAGAAGCCGCCGCGTCCCGGCCGCCGCGCGTCGGCCGCGCCAGCCTCCGGCCGCCGAGCGGGGCGCCGGGCGGGCAGACGCGGACTCCCCCGCTCGCCGCGCGTCCTCCCGGGGGCGCCGAGCGCTGCGGGCTCCGGGCGCGGCACCGCCTCCGCCTCTGCCTCCCGCCGCCGCGCCGCGCGGGGTCACCTGAAGGTTGGGGCGCGCTAGCTCTCCAGGCCGGGCCGACGCGGCGCCAACTTTCCCGCGCCCTCGCCTTCTCCGGGTCCCCGCGTGCGCCTCGGAAGCCGCAGGCCGCCCACCCAGACGCGCCGCCTCCCCGCCGGGCGCCGGGGACCCGGAGCGAGACCCGGAGGGCGGAAGAGGAGGGCGGAAAGGACCCACTTGGAAAAGTTTGCAAACTGTGGAGTCGCTCCACTGGAGCCTCCCACGCGCCTCAAGCCTGCTGGGGACTTGTTGATGGCTGGGTAGATCCTGGCCTTCCCCTGCTTAAATACGTATGCTGCGTGACAGCCGACACCAGTTACCAAGAAACCTTTGGGTGTTCGGACCACCATCCTTTGGCCAAATCCAGCCATGCATGCTTTCTGTGAACAGTTTAATTGGAACACCTTCGCGTCCATTACTCTGTATGATCAGTGATTGTGTGTGTGGCTCTATGATTTGGGACTGCTTTTGTTCTAGAAGAGCGGAACTGAGCGATGGGACAGACGGCCTAGAGCTTTCAAGCCTAAAATATTTACTATCCTCTATTTTCCGGAAAAACAAGCTTGCCCACTGCCGTTAAGAAGCCAATTAACTGGAGATGATCTCTGTATTTTGAAAACTTGATTAACCTAGAACCTAATTAGAAATATAATGAACACCTGAATTTCAGCCAATAACAGGCAGTCAAGTTTCAGCCAGTCACAGACTGCCAACTCATTATACCGTCCCCAAATAAGGCAGTTACCTAGAGGTAGCCAATCAGGGCATTCCTTTACTAAGACTTTGTTTTCTACATAAGAGCTTGCCATTCACTGCTAGGCAGAGGTTCCCCCACTCTCCAGTTTTGAGTGTTGCCTAATTCATTCATTCTTTGCTCCTTGATCATTGACTTTAATTTACCCAAAGTTTTCTTTTAACATTGCTGTGGGCTGATATGCAATTGGCCGCGTTGAAACTCTGCCCTCCTGTTAAGGGCTAGGATAAGACCATAAAGGCAGATCTTTCACAGTGGGAGCAGTGGCCCTCTTAGAAGAAACAAGACGAAGGAGGTGGCTCAGCAAAAACTTGAGTTGGGCCCCTAATGTCCACATAAAAACTCAGGAAGGTACTGTGTATGGAACCCTAACCTAAGGAGTGGAAACAGGCAGTTCCCAGGAGCTCATTGGCCAGCTAGTCTGGCTGAACTGGTAGACTCAAGGTTCAGTGAGAGATCCTGTACGGAAACATGAGTGTCCAGTGACAGACAAGACACCCAACTCCTACCTCTGGCACAAGCACACACACACACACGCACACATACAAGAAGCAGGAGGTTACTTTCCCTCTGTTTGGTGAGGGTACATCAGAGCAGTTTGAACTGAGCCTTGAACTTAGCCTCCAGAGCTTTAAAAACTAGATTTTTGTTCTGACATCCTCCCAGGAGATGGTATTTCTGTTATCACAACGATAACTGGTTTGGCCCATAGCAAATAGTGTCTCATTTATTTGTGAGTATTTTCTTCATTTATTAGTATCTCCCTTAATGCAGAACAGCGAGCCAATGACAAGGTGATTTAGTCTGACTTTCCAATTATTTATTTAGATAAAAATCTCAACTCGTTCAGTCTTAAGTTTTCCTATCCACCCATAGTCCATGATCTCCCTAAGCCCCAAGCTTGAACAAAGCACCCTGAGTGGACCCTCAAAGAACCAACAACAAAGCATAAAACCCATAGTGTTTGTCAGATGAGGGCTTATTTGAATAGTGTACTTTTGAACAGATGGGATTTTTCCCAAAGCAACCCTTGGGCTCCATCATCTTGGAAGTACCTCCATCAGAAAATACCTTGAAAGACCAGGGAGATGGCTCAGTGGACCACGTTCCTATTATGCTGTTAGACCTCACTCTCAGCCCAGGGGACTCGAACCCCTAGGGGCCACCTGAGTGCCTAACGTCGGGGAGTCCCAGTCCCAAGAATCCAGACCCTCAGATGCAAAAAGCAAGAGAAATTTTTATTTCACTTGCGCAAGTGGGTGACTTAGCCTCGGGAAGCTAAGCACACCTGACCTCTGCCAGGCCAGGTTTTTATAGTAGAAACTCACAGGATAATTATGCATTAACATATAGCATACTTGTTACATTTGGATTGGCTTTTGGCCTACAGACCAGGGTTACAGAGAAGACAATTTTACATAGTCCAACCTTTTTTCCAGAAATGCCACACACATTATTTTGCAGTTCACAAGATGTTGACTTAACTGAATGTTTAACCCACAATTCTATAGACGGGATATTAGGGGCTCTTCTTGTGGAATGTTTAACCCACAATTCTATAGACAGGATATTAGGAGCTCTTCTTGTGGAATGTTTAACCCACAATTCTATAGACGGGATATTAGGGGCTCTTCTTGTAAATACCACAGACGTTATCTCACATACCATGAGATGTTGACATAGCCCTTGTGACCTCTGGGACTTTCTAGTTTGGGAGGAGGTAAGCTAACAAAGGGGACCAGGCATTTTTCCATGAAAGCGGGGATCCTACAATGCAAGCATGAGGACTGGCGCTCAGACACCAAATACCCACATAAAGTCAGGAGCCGTGATACAAGCGCATAGCCGTAGAACTGGGTAGGCTTGTGGGATCCCCGACCTCACCGACCAGCCGATCCAACAAGAACAGCAAGCTCCAGGTTGAGTGGATCCTGTCTCAAAGTGTAAGGTGAACAACAATAAAAGCGGGTACCTGAAGTTGAGCCCTGGACTCTACATATATGCACACACAGGTGAGAACACACTTACAAACACAGTCTTGAAAAATGTTTAAACTTGAAAGCTTTAGTGAGCAAATTTAATGCATTACTTTCCTAAGGATAGCAACAACCACAAAGATATTTCAATTGAAACCTCTGAACTGCAAGACATCTTAGTGAAAGAGGCTGACGTGAGAACCTGTGCAGGAACAGGTAAGTTTGACAGACAAATGAAACCCTCACCAGTGGTCCTGTCACAAGAGAAACAAGAGCTTATATCACGATGAGAAGTATAAGGCTGACCGTCCCCTTCTGCTGTTCTAAATCTACTCTAAAAATATTTGACTGGAAACAAATCAGAGCTGGAGCATGGTAGTTGGTTGGTAAGTCTTTGGTCAATGAATAAAACCATTTTGGAATGTTATTCTTAAAGAGAAAAAGGAACAAGAAGCCAAGAGTAAATAGGACTAAAAATGTGATTTCCTTCTAGAGCTCACCGCTGTTGTTAAAATAAGTACTAATCAAGGAAGAAAAGCTTCTATTTTCACAGAACACTGACATTTTTAGGGATCATTTGCTTTATCTGCATATGATATAAAGTAATATATGATATAAATAAATAATATATAAATATATATATAAATAATATATGATATAAAGTAATGCTACATTCTGATAAGGCTAAAATGAGGTGTAGTGGGCTGGGCAGGTGGCTCAGTGGGTGAAGATGCTTACCATGCAGGCCTGAAAACCTGGATTCAAATTCTGGAAACCCTGGAACCACAGTGGTAGGTGAACCAACCCCTGGGGGTTTTCTCTGATGTACACACACACACACACACCAGAACAGGCCTATGTCCACACTCTACATGCACACAATAATAAATTAACTTAAAATAGCATTTAAAAGCTGGGCATGATAATGTACACCTTGAATCCCACCACTCCAGAGGCAGAGACAGCCAGTGAATCTCTGTGAAATCGAGGCCAACGTAGTCTGCATAGTGAGTTCCAGGCCATCTGGGGCTGCAAAGAGACCCTGCATCAAAAAGAAAAACAATGCATTTAAATAAAATAAAATGACATAGTGATACAAGTCCACAGAGTTAGAAGTTTATACCTTCTGTTAAGTAAATAAGAGCCAGCACAATTATCCTGGAAAGTGGATGGGTTGTCTAGATTTGGAAGATACTCTGAATTTTATTTCTGTGCAGGAAGACTGCATAGACAGCTCATGCTAACAATGATTTGCAGAAAAAGAAAAGGGCATTATGGGATCAGCCAGGAAGCTGCAATTTCTCCTGATTTACTAAAGTTTAATATTTCAGCACAGCTGGGCTCAAGGCAACAGCAAGAGTCCACCCCGCACCGGGTTCCCTAAACACCGTTGCTGCAAATGGAGTTACTTTTTATCAAGCCAACGGCTAGAGTCAGGGGACTCACAAAAGCCCATTTTAATTGGAAAACCAAGTGTGAATTTGCAATGGGAATTCAGAGCTGAGAGTTAAATTTGATAGTGGGAACTTTACCATAAGCTTTATAATTTAAGACTTGGGTTTTTAAGGTATGAATTATCTTTGCTTATCCTTGAGAGATAAAGAAACTGGTGTAAACATGAAATCTCAACTATTTATCAGTCAGAGAACTGATACCAAGAAATCTACTCATTTGGCAGCTTCCCATCTTCAGGTCTGAGCAATAACTCCAAAGATCTCTGCCATGTGCAGTCTGAGATAGAGCCAAACCAGGAGTTCAGACGTGAACTCAAGCCACTGTGTCAGAGTAGTTTTCGAGCAGACCAAACTCAGCAAGTCTGGTGGTTACATGGATGGATATTGGAGTCTGAAGGGCATCCTCTAGGAGTTCCAGGTTCTTGTCTCCTGGAACAAGGAATTAGACAGAGACATATGCATAATGGTTGAAACAGAGACAGTTCATTAAGAAGGAGAGCACTTTGGGGACCAAAGAGCTGAGAAAAGTTGGAGGCTCAGTGGCTCCGGGGCACAGAGTTGTGATCTTTGATGGGCCATTTCCATAGCTCCTGTCTTCTCCCATTCTCCCATGCATATTCTGCCTCTTATGTGTAGTTTTTGTAGAAGGTTTCTGTCATTGTTTTTTCTCATATGCTAATCTGATGGGTGTGTGTGTGTGTGTGTGTGTGTGTGTGTGTGTGTGTGTGCGCGCTGGAGGAGGACATTGGGGTCCTGCCTAGTACTCTCTGTTCTATTACTCTCGGCCTTACTCCTTTAAAACAGGGTCTTTCACGGAACCTGGAGTTAGTAAGCTGACCACCCACCGTCAAGCTCCAGTGATCCTCCTGAGTTGGGGTTATTGGCATAAGCATGGCATACCCAGCTTTCTTTGTGGATAATGGGGATTTGAACTCAGGTCCCACACTTGCAGAAAGTCACATCCTCAGTACTCATATACCAAGCTCAGTGCTTTTCCTCTGACATACTGTCCTGCCACATTGCCAACATCTGCTTCTCACATGGTCTTTAAGATTTCATCCTGACCTGAATGCCATTACTTCCAGAAAATGATGTTTTTAAAAAAGTGATTGTGAAGTTTTTATATGTAAAAACTATCTGAGGTGAACTTTGACGCCTGCTCCTATGCGGGGCACACGGTGTTTTGTAGTCAGAACAAGTGGCAAGTAGCAGCCGCAAAAAAACTAATTTAAGGAAAAGTAGAAATGTGGAAGATTTCCTCAGGCACAGATTTCAGGATTTTGATGATAGATACCAAATATCCAATTAATGTGTGTGTATATTTAACTGCATGGGATGGATGTAGATAGGTAGATAGATAGATAGATAGATAGATAGATAGATAGATAGATAGATGTGAAGGCATCTTTTGCTCTGTATCTATCAGGAGGTTTCTAGACAGATAGCTAGATTTCTGACTGGTATGTATGAGTGAGAATCATCAATAAAAGGACAGGAACACATGCCGTGAGACATAAGAACTGATGCTCTAAAGATTTTTTTCCCTTCATTTGTGTGACATTTTTACCTCTCTGTCTTGAAAGGACAATATGTGATTTCTCTAGACTGCTTGATCAGTTTTCATAATGTTAAAGATTTCTGAGAACAACAGGACAGTACCACATCCATAACGTTAAAACTGCTCCTTGGAGAGTAGATTCATAAGAAGGCTGCATATTTTCAATAAATCACACGATATCAATAAAAGCAGAAATAACTTGAAGAAATCAATGACCTTGTATGAGGGATGTCTCTTCAAATATACTTTATCAAGGAGTTTTGCCCACTGCTAATTAAATGTAAAATATCGAGGGAATTCTTTGTATAAAGCAGGTTTAACTTTGACAATAACTAGAAAATAAGGATTATTATTCATTTTACAAAATACATTTTTAATGTAAAAAGCATTCAAACTTCAAAACCCCCTCTCTCTGAAGTCCACTTAGAAGATTGTAAAGGAACAAAAGAGATATGGAAGCTGCTTATCCTGAAATTGTAAATCTGCTGCCAGACTCTTAGGTCCATGAACACACTGCTTAGTTTTCTGTTTTATAATAAATGAGGAAACAGAAATTGGTAAAGGAAAACAGATTTACTTACAGTTTGACTTAAGGGAGGAAGTGTTTCATCTCCTCCCCATATCCCTGTGGCCATCTTACAGTTTCTAGAAAGCCAGAGACTAAGAATACATGTAAATTTATCCATGAGTCTAATCAGGTGTCCCCACCCCACCCCCCCACCCCACCCCCGCGATGATGCCTCCTCTCTTCCTTATGAGGTCGCTTGTAACATAGTCCAGCCAGGGAAAACTGGGATCAAACTCCTCAGTTTTGTTCCTTTTTTTATGTGTATGAGTGTTTTGCCTGCATGTATGTAAGTGTGCCCCAGCATGCAATGCCCTGCCCACGGAGGTCAGAAGAGAGTGTCGGGTCCCCTGGAACTGGAGTTCTGGATATTGTTAGCTGCCATGTGGGTGCTGGGAACTGAACTCAGAGCCTCTGTGAGAGCAGCCAGTGCTCTTAGCTTCTGAGCCATCTCTCCAGCCCCAGCATCTCCATTTTGGAAAGGGGTTAAAAAAAAAATCTCCATTCTGGGCCTGGCAGCTCTCTGTCTGTAAGTCTGTCCCTTTGACAGGTGGGGAGTGGTTTCAAGCTCCACACTCTTGTGTTACTGTTAAACACACTAATTTTGCAAATTAGTTTGATAGCTAAAGGGAGGAACACATGTGTCTGTCAGGGCTTCAGTAGGGTCAGGGTTACAAAAGGTCACGACCCCATACCACAAACTCTTAAAAATGCCTGTCAAAGTTGAACCAATTGGACAAGAAGGTCAAGTTCAAGACATATATACCTGTTTGTGTCTTTAGATCTATGGGAAAGAATTAGGAAGTTTTCAAGACTACAGTACTCAGCTTGGCGGAGCAATGGCGAAGGGTAGACCTCAACCAAAATAAGTGGCGATCATTGTGAAGGGTGAGGGCTGATGCTGGCGGATACTGAGGTTCAGATCCAGAGATCTTCCAGGTTCCTGTGTTCTGGAACAGGAATTGGATGGACAGAGACAAGTAGACAGTATCTGCAGCAGGGATAATTTATTGGAAAAAGAATACACTTCCAAGACAAGAAAGAAACAGGCCAGAGCAGGGAAAGTTCAGGAGCCCAGGGGATGTTTAGCAGCTCAATGACCACCCTGTGCAAAGCTGGGTGCTTTCATATCCAATTTGGCAGGCTTTGAGGGTCATTTGCATAGCACAGGCATTCTCACAAGTGCTCAGTTACCAGGAGTTCCACACACAGCTTCACTCATTGCATGTCTCATTAGCTTCTTAAATCTCTACCCAGCGGTGCACCTTCCCGTGCCAACAGGCCATGAGTCAGCTTCCGCCACTCCAGAGTACTTCTGGCCTGTGCTCCAGTCAGTTCTAGCCAGGCTCGCTGGGGGCTTCCAATCTTCCTTGCTACCAGTTGTGCTCATGAGCTGAGCGTGCAGCTCTTGTGTAAGGCTTTGTAGACCTCACCCGTTGCTTGCTCCCCTCCCTGCAGGGCTGACAGGCTAATGAGAGACAGCATGGCAACCAGAATTTGTTCTCAGGGATCAGAATAATGACACTCAAAATACTGTGCATCTTGAGCAGAGATGCTACCAAAGAACACTGGGGTTTCTGAGTAAAGTCACTGATATCTCACTCTGGGCTGTCCTCTGCTCCCCAGTCCTTGTGATCTGAATGGGAAGAATCCAGACAAGATACCTAGCATAGTATTGACAATAGGTAGTTTATTGCAGAGCGGATGAGCACACACTCTCAAGAGGTAAGAATAGCCAGTGGCCAGAAGGACCACTGTATTAATCTGCAGTTTGGGCAGGCTTTGTATTGTTTCAAAAATCTCTAGAACAGACAGCTTTTACTGAAGAGAAATTCTGGTTCAGGTGATTGACAGGCCCATTTGGGTCCTCTTATCGGAGAGGGAAATGGTGTGTGTGTGTTCATTATCAGAAAGCCTCTGGCTAGATCATAATTTCATAAGGTTTACATAGTTATCTATTAATGACCTTGCAGGCAGTTTAGAATGTCATGTCTCTACCCAGGGCCACAAGCAATAGGATAGAAAAGGCAGAAAATTAAGGAGCTATGGGAAGGATAAGCAGCCTTCCTTTGTGGGTCACGTTTGTAACAGAGTTGAAAACGTTACATACCACTGAGAAAACCAGCATTTTGTACAGAAACAATATGTGTTTCCTAAAGACATCTCAGAGATATATGTCAAAGACAATAAATAAATTGTACTTATTTAGCACCAAAATTGTCTATAACCTGAAGTTTTCAGCACTCTCCTCTAATTCTAAAGCTGGACCATTCCACTCATAAATCTACCTTATAGCTTTGTCTACAAAAGGGACTGTTTTAACCTTAAAACCTGCAAATTACACTGTCTAAGCGATGAAACTTAGTCAATCACAAGATCATTCATAAGTAGATAGATAGATGATAGATACATAGATAAATAGATAGATAGATAGATAGATAGATAGATAGATAGAAAAGAGTCATTATGAAACCTTTAAGAAGCCCATGCTCATGCTGGAGTCTATCACCATCCCTGAGAGCCTCTTCCTCATAACCTTTTGGATTTAAAATCTGTGTTGTAATCTGTTTTAATAAACTCCAACTCTGCTTTATACTGGCTCATTCTGAAACTCTTTTCCACAGTGAAGCAAATAATCCTAGGTTTGCCAGAGCTGAGGTCTCTGAAAATAACTCCTGTGGATGCTGGCAGTGATGGTGTGGAGCTGTGCTCTGTCTCTGTCCTCAGACTCACTGATAAATCCTCTACTTTGGCAGCTACATAAAGAATTCACCATTTAAAAAGTAGCACCTATCCTATCTACCCAAACCAACATTGAATCTTGGTCTTTTCTACAGAGCCGCCATCTGTCTGGGAATCCTAGTTAATTCCAGAGACACAAGGACAGGAAGAACCCAGAAACTTCAGCAGATCGAGAACCAAAGGCTGGATGTGCAGAGATAATGTACCAAAACCAGCCATATTTCCCCAACTTTTCTTCCCCACATATTGCTTCTAATCAATCTAAACTATAAGCAGATTAGTGATTAAACCAAAATAATACATTAGTAGACCCTTAAAGCAAAACTAAGTTCCAACAAGTGCACCTATAAAAAGCAAGGATTTTGCCATTCATATTATTTGTGGAAAGTAGCAGAACGAAACAGACATGACTTCTTTCAGTGATGAGTGAGCAGAAAGCAAATGTTATTTTTAAAGTTTTAAAAGCCAAGCCTGGTGCTGCATGACTTTGATCTCAGTACTTAGGAAGCAGAGGCTGACAGATCTCTGTGAGACTGAGGCCAGCCTGGTCTACATAATGAGTTCCAGGCCAACTGGGGCCACAAGGAGACCCTACTACAAAAAAACCAAAAACAACCAAAAAGGTTTGTAAAGTAGATGATAAAAGGAAAGAGATTTAACCAGAAAAGGATAAAGTAGTAATATATGTTGGAAGACATAAAATTTAAGTAGCAACCAACTCAAAATCTCCCGGAAACTAAATACAGCACAAATACTATTTAAGAGAATAGTGGAAGGAGGAGGAGGAGGCGAGAGAAGAGGTGACAGGCAGTGGAACAAGAAAACAAACCGATGCCAACAGTGAAAACCAAAGGAAACTGCCATTGTCGAACTTGGAATTACCTCAGAAGTCTGAAGAGAACTTTTATACAGAAGATTTAAACCAGTGTCATAGAGATTAGACTGAGGATCATCAAACACAGACCAGAAAAGAAAGGGACAAGAAAAATACATTGATTGGGAGGGAAAAAAGCATACATGTAAAAAATACATACAAACATGTAAAAAAAATCCTGAAAGTATTCAGACAGAAAACAGTAACTCAAGGGGATCTGGCTTCTACCTTAGCCAGAACAGCAATCTTGGGCTCAGAAATAGCAGCATTGTGTTTAAAGAGGTTTTTGTTGTTTCTGTTTTGTTCTGTTCTGATCTGTTTTATTTTGGTTGGTATAGTGTGGTTTTCAAGATGTAACCCAGACTGACTTTGAACTTGAGATCCTCCTGCCTCAGCCCTTCAAACATTGGAATTACACCCATGTTCCTCCATGTTTGGCTATTTGCAGACTTCTAAAGCAGAAGACCAAGAAAAGTAATTTCCTTAAGTAAAAGCAATTATTTTTACACAAAAATTTCAAATGTTTGTTAAGTATTCAAGAACTCAAGAGGTACAAAACTTGTATTTATCTCCCAGAAAAAAAAATAACCTGAGTCATAGCCTAACCATAAAACAAATCAAAATTAATCTAGTCACTTACTGTATAAGTGTTTCAATCAACAATAGACCAGAGATACTAAGATGGTCTCAAAACATTATGATAGAACTAAAGAATCCTTCTTACCTAATATTTTTATTGGACCTTTTCTGTGTTTAGACATATACACACTTGTCACTCTGTCACAGTTATATTCAGTGTTTGGTGCAGCACGTGCTGCTCAGATTTGTAGTCTAAGAACAGTAAACGGGCCATACCATAAAGCCTAGGTGTGTTGTAGGCTGAATCATTTAAGATTATGTGGCTATACTAACAAAACTGCTTAATTTCCCAGAATACAACCTCATTGTTATATTATTTGTGACTGTAATTCACAATGAGGAAATCTTGACCACAAAAAATTTGCATAAGAGATAATTTTATGTAGAATTATGAATGAATCATAGAATTTAATAGTGTAAATATTGTACTTTCTTTAAATTTTGCTGCACAAGGACGGGGATGTAACTCAGTTGGAAGACTGCTTACCTAGTGTAATATAGAGGTTTAAATGAGGTGACCCCATAGGCTCAAGCATTTAGACACTTAGTTAGTCAACTAGAAAAAGTCATGGAATCCCTAGGAGGCGTGGCCTTATTGGAGGAAGCACGTCACCAGAAGCGGGTTTTGAGAGTTCATAGCCTCCTGCCATTCAGTTCGCTTCTCTGTTTCCTATGCCTGACTGAAGATGTGAGCACTCAGCTTTCTGCTCTGGCTGCCTCCTGCCATGCTTCCCGGATACGACGTACCTTTACCCTTTAGAAATGGAAGCTCACCAAACCCTTCCTCCTCTAAGGTGCCTTATCACATGGTGTTTTATCACAGCAATAGAAAAGTAACTAATATACATGAACAAACCCAGAATTTGATTCCTAGTACCTTCTAAAAACAGGCCTGTTGACTCATCCCTGTAATCCTGGCACTCAGAAGGTAGAGGCAGAAAGATCAGAAGTTCAAGGTCATCCTCACTATGCAGAGGTAGTTTGAGGCCAGCCTGGGCTACACGAGCACTTTGTCTGCTTCCCCACTCCCACCAAAAGTTAGATAAATATAAAATGTGTTTGCAATAAGTCTTGGAGACAATTCCAGGTCACAGAACATAATGAAATAAAGAAGAAGGAAGAATGGAGTGAAAGAAACCATATTATTTTTCTCTTATTTTAATCTTATACAATTAAATCATAAAATCATATTAATCAAAAAAGTAATTGTCATTATCTTTTTGGTATTTTGAGACAGGGTCTCCCTGTAGCCTCAGCTAGCCTGAAACTCATTGTGTAGGTCAGGCTGGCCTTGAACTCACAGAGATCGCCAGCCTCTGCCTCTCAAGTGCGAAGATTAAAGGTATATGCCATCACACCCAGGTCAAAAGTAATAATTATTTTACTAAGAAAATACTAAAAGAGGTAATATCTAAATATCTACCAAAGAAAAGGTATAAGAACAAAGAACTCAGACTACTTAGCAAAACAATAGAATATCAATCAGACAATATTTGGCTCTACTACAAATAGGAATGTTTTACAAAAAAAACAAAACAAAAAAACAAAACACTAATGTGCACCAAGTATAGTGTCTGCTCCTGTAATACGATACTTGGGGCATCCAAGGCAGGAGAATCATGAGTTGAAGACTGATGCAGACTATATAGTGAGTAACAGTCCAGGCTGAACTACAGATGAAGACTTTGTCTCAAAAAAAAATTAGAGGGGTTAGAGAGATGGCTCAGTGATAAAGATCATTTCCTGCTCTTGCAGAGGACCCTGGTTCAGTTCCTAACATGGCAGCTCATAACCACCTCTAAGTCCAGTTCCAGGGGATCTGACACCCTCTTCTAGCCTCCATGCACACCAGACACGCACACGCTACACATACATATATGGAGGAAAACGTGTACACATAAAAATTTTTAAATTTTATTTTGATCATTTTGAGACAGAATCTCCCTGTAGCGCCAGCTGGCCTAAAATTCACTCTGTAGACAAGGCTGGTTTTGAACTCACAAAGATCTGCCTGACTTTGTCTCCTGAGTGCTGGGATGAAAGGCGAGCACCACCACACCAAGCAAAATTTTTTAAATCTTTAAAAAATTAAATAGATAGATGAATAAATTTAAAGCAAAGCTGAACTCAATAAAAATCCCAGGGCCCAGGGACATACCTCAGTCTTTAAAGTGCTTGCTGTGCAAGCATGAGAACCTCCTTTCACTCCCTAGAATCTGTGTTTTAAAAGTTAGATGTGGTGGTGTGCCCTAATACTCTAAGCTCTGAGAATGCAGAGAGAGACAAATTTCTGAAGCTGGCCTACCCTAGTTGACAAGAGATGGAAAATATGAGAGGCTAACACCCCTGAACAGAGGAATAAGAATCTCCATATTCTTGTCAATCACTGCTGCATAGCAAGCCACCCCAGTGTCTAGTGACTTAAAGCAGTAACTATTTCATTATATCTAAATATGCTGTGAGCAAGGAACTCAGGCAGCCCTCAAGTGGAGGACACTGCTACACGTGCTGTCATATATGATATGCAGGGTTTGGTCCAGTTTCACTGTGAAGCTGGTTCAAAGGACCAGCTCAGTGAATTGGTTCCAACTAGAGGCTGTATGCATGATCTCTCCAGCCTATTGGCCTCCCTGTAGTCAGACTCCTTACACAAAAGCTCAGGACTTTCAGGAAAAAAAAAATCTTCAAAGAGGCTTGAGAAGAAGCTACAAGATTCTTAGAACCTACTCCCAACAGCACGAAACCTGACTTCTGCTGCACTTGATTAATTACGGATACCATTAGGTCTGGCAGGGGTTAGACTCACCTCTAATAATCACAAATAATTTGTGGTTATCCCTATTCTACCACAAGCCAATATTTATGTGATAGGAATTTGGGAAGAAGAAAAAGGGACCATGGCATAGTTTAGGGCTAGGACCAGTGAGGTGCCCTTCAATGAAAAACACTGTAACAGGTGCACCCCAGGAGAAAAGAAACTGTAACGGGTGCACTCCAGGAGAAAAGAAACTGATCCCAGAAGAAAGGTGAGGTGGCAAATAAGTGTGAGAAAGGCCACATTGGTTGAATAAAATAAAATAAGAATGATTGATTTATAAAGGGAAGTACAAAACAGAACTGGAGTGTAACCGGGGATATTGTGAGAGATGGGCAGAGGGATCAGAGTTAAAGCGTTCTTGTTGTCTTCAGATGGGCAAAGACAGTAGCTGCCTTGTACTTTTGTACCTTAACTGTGCATTTAAAATATCATGACATCTGCTAAAAACCCAAAATAGTCCTTTTTTATTATTTCATTAAAAATGGAAAATTTTATTTTCAAAATTCCTGCAAAATAAACTTTCACATAGCAAATAAAATCAATTCCAATATAAAATCTAAAATTCGTTACTAGAGACTGTATTTCTCTTCTTTTAAAAAATACTTTAATCAACATTTCTTCTGATAGCAATAAGTAAGCTGTACATATTTAATAAATTCATATACAAATTGAAGATGACAACACAAACACGTCCTGTGCCAACTCAAACCAGACAAATCCCAGCCTAGACATGGGGAATTGGGTAGAAATCCCAACCCAGTCTAAGGAACTTTTGGCAACTGATGGTTGCTGGGAGGGGAGAGACAATGTCTTACAAGTGATGGAACTCCTGGTGGGCCCAGGGGATGGGACATTTGGAGACACAAATCAGGACTCAACAGGCTGTAATACAGATATACATATATGTGTGTTTATATATACATATATACATACATATGTGTATATATAATTATGCGAGCACATTAAATTGCGTGGGAACAGTGGGCGGAGGGGATCTAAATATTGTCAAACTATATTGTATGAAAATAGCATAAATTCAATGAAAAGTGAATTGTGAGGAAAGGAGATTTATTTTATATCTTCTTAATCGTCAAACTAGAAGAAAATGCAATGAATGAAAATCAATCCAATCAACAGAAGGTCGAAAATGAAGATAGAAATGAAGGAGTGAAGAGAAGTTTCACAAGTAAAGCATAAAACAGGAGGCAAACAACAATACAACATTCAAATTTATCACTACTTTGTAACTATAAACTAGGCCTGCAAGTGAAATATAGAAATTCAGACTAGATAAGTATAAATAAAATTACACATAAAAGAAAAATAGTCTGTAAAATGATATACAAAGGAAATACTCTCTAGAAGAAAGCTAAAAAAGGCAGATACAGAGGTGGAAAATATTGTTAGACATAAGGAGGTCTTTTCATAATAAAAGGTACAACTCAGTAGGTAGAGATAAAATGCTGGATCTATACGGATCAGCAGAGGACATAAACTCAAACTACACACAAAATAGGTTTGATAGAGTCAATATTCTTCTTAAGGAGACAAAAAGATTTTGTGCTGTGGATTTCATAGCACAGTCTAAAAGAACACGCTTTTCTCAGGCAAAGCCAGCATACCCCTGAAAACCAGTCATTTCAGTCTCTAAAGCACACCTCAACAAATCCCACAAAATTAGATATAACATGTTCTCTGATCACAAATCAAAAAAAGTATATAAGCCAATTTAAAATATTAATAAAAACATCCTCATAGTTAACTATACTTTCTAATGATTAATAGGTCAAAGAACTCATCTTAATTAAGCTTGGCAAATATTTAAATGAAACCAATAATGAGAAGAACATACCAAGTTGTGGGCTCTACAGATAGCAGGAAAATGTACGGTTTGAATTCCGGTATTGAAAAGTCAATGCTGAACATCAATGTGTCAAGCATCCAACTCGGGTTCAGAAAATATAGCAGAATAAGTCCAAATAATGTGAAATATGGCACCCCAAATTCATTTTAAAAGATAAGGAGATTCAACGGAAACTTTTGTATAAACAGTAAGCTATCAGCCCAGTCCTAGCTTTCCCTCCCGCCTCTGAAAGCAAATCTAAGACAAGAGCTTTTGTGCGGGGGCTTTATTTAAAAACACATCCTCAGGAGAAAGAAATTTTAATTACAAGACCTGGAAAAGGAAAATCAGAAGCAAGTGTATAAAAGAACATCGTTGCAGCAGACACGTCTGTGAGGGGCGCGTGCCAGGACTCCGATGAGCCTTGTGACGTGTGCCTGAGGGCTGCCTGCCAGAGGGAGGGCTGGCATCTCTCCATCAGCTCCTGTTGCATATTGCATTTTCAGGTTGTGCAAGAACGGGTGAGCGGTGTCCTGCAGTGCGCCATGTCCCCAAATCAGACTTTGGTCCACAGAAGAGGGTTCTTGTATAAATAAATTCTCTCTTCTTCGATGTTGCATTCTGCCCTGTCTGCCCCTTTGAGATTCGAACCCACACGTATGTGTACCCTCGGTTTCAGCCAGCACTACTCACGTTCTGACAGTTCTGATCTTCCCTCTGACTATACAAGTGGTTTTGTCTTATGCAAGCTAGTAGTAGATCTGGAGACAATAAAGGAGGTGAGAATAGGGCCTAGAAGGGGATGTCATCGAATTAATATCTACCTTTGAGGAGGTCTTTGCAGTGTATTAGGCAAGCGGAAGCTGCCATCTTATCAGTGGGGAGAGCTGTTCCTGGCAGCCCAAAAGGATGCAGATGTGTTCAGCCTTTTAACACTGCAACATGATGTTGTGGTCCACAAAGCTTGCACCCAAGAAACATGAAAGTGAGTTATGAACATAGGCACACACACAATCTCATAATATTTTAAGTAAGTTTAAGATTTTATGTTGGGGGACTGGAGAGATGACTCAGCAGTTAAGAGCACTGGCTGCTCTTGCAGGGGACCCAGGTTCAGTTCCCAGCACCCAGATGGCAGCTGATAACAATAACTCTAGTTCCAGAATATCTGAAGCCATCTTCCGAGCTTCACAGGCATTGCATGACATGGGTGCACTTACATACATGCAGACAATGCCCTCATACACATAAAAGAAAAATAATAAAAGATTTTGTGTTAGGCCTCATTCGTAGCTACCCTTGGTCCCCTGCACACCCCAGGCCACAGGTTGGACATGACTGGTAGAGAACCTGAGGGTTCAAGATTCTTGGCCAGTCCTCTCAAATATCCCCAAAAGAGTCTTCAAAGACACCATCCTTTCCTATCATAATTTTGATATTTGCACAGGATGTTTATCCAGGCTATCTATTGATCTACTCCACTGTACAGTTCTGTATCCCATGAAACTCAATACTGGTCCTGAAGGCTCTACAGCTGGAAGTGGTGCCATGCCCTTGAAATGCCAGCTCATAGGTTTTCTAGCATTCGAAGCCTGGCTGCTTATGGTTGATATTGAGCTGATTTATGACTTCTGCTATATTTTACTTAATTTTTTAAAATTTTATCTGTATGAGTGTATTGCCTGCATGTATGTAAGTGCACCTATGTGGAGGTCAGAAGAGGGATCTCCTAGAACTAGAGTTCCAGTTAACTAGAGTTAACCACCATGTGGGTGCTGGGAATCAAACCAGGGGCCTCTACAAGAGCAGCCAGCACTCTTAACAACGAGGTCATCTCTTTAGTCCCACTTTCCCCTTTTTAACTTAAAGTTTCTGAACAATTCTCCCAAACCAGCCAGGCCATGATCCTTTCAATTGCTGTGGCTCTCCTATACAGAGGCTTTATCTATCTCCCATAGTTTCGTCTTTGCCTACAACTCACCCCAGCACTCTCTGACGGAGTCTCAGGACCTAGGATGTCAAGGCTTCTCATCTTCTATGCTCCACCAGCATGGCTACCCTTGGTGCTACTTGAGTGCTGCATGATATTGTGCCAGAGGCTCATCCTCAAGGTCCCCTTTCTTGACTTGGGAGACTAACTCCACCTCTTCCAACCCCAAGAAAAGCTTGAGACAAAACCTTGCTAGTAGAAGCCTTTTTGACACAAGGTTCTTGGAAGTAGAAATGAGGAAAGACAAAGCATCACTTGGTCTATTCTGTGGAAGAATGAGCCCAATCCCACTTGGCACTGGGGTGGCGAGTCCTGGTAGTCCACTAGACACACCTGGGATGAGGAACCTCAGTTGAGGAATTTCCTCCATAGACTGGCCTGTGGACATGTCTGTATGGCATTTCTTTACTGTTGACTAATGTGGGCTCTATGGGCAAAGCAGAGGGAAGCAAACCAGCAGACAGCATGCCTCTCTCCGGCTTCCTGCCTTGAGCTCCTGCCTTGATTTCCCCTGACGATGGTCTGTGAGCTGTGAGACAAATAAACCCTCTCCTCCTCAAGGTGCTTTTGGTCATGGTTTTATTACAGCAATAGAGAAACCAAATGAGAACAGGCACTCTCTCCGGAACTACATGAAGTGCCTCTCGGAATTTACCTGACAGCTAGACAAAAGAAAAGCTTTGATCATCATCACCTGCCTCCTTCTTTCTTGGAGGCTTTCTCCTGAGCTGTAAACTCCTTTACTTTCAAGCTGTTGTTGGGAGGGCCCAGTGACCTCCTACAGAAGTGGAACCATCATGTCAGGGTCTCAGAAAAGCTCCAGGAAGGTGATCAGCAGGGCAGCAGAAATTCACTCTATCTCAGAAATGGGAGAAGCTGATATCTGATAAAACACAGTTTATCCAAAGGGGCAGCAATGAAATTATCACCAGAGGTGGCAAAAGGTCTATTACCCAGGTTCTTATCTGGGTCATTTACCTGATGTGCAATTTTGTGCCTCAATGTCTTATAATAAGAATAGTATTTACATCCTAATGTTCTTATAAAGATGAGGTAAATGGTTTTACCTACCATGGCTGTGACAGTATGAGGTGTGCAGGATGCAGTAGATAGTAAATGACATACTTAGTAGTAACACTTACGCTGGAAGACAATGGGGTGATAGCTTCAAACCCCAAGGCAGATATTTTCAATGTAGAATTCATACCAAGAGAGGAAGTAGAAATAATCCAATTATCCCTCAGTAGGAAAAGGATAGATATTTTGTTGTTTATTCATTGAATAATTACAATGAATGAACAAGGCCTGTAAACCACAAATCTCTAAAACTACTAGGCCAGAACTCTTAACATCTATTTGCATAGTGTAAAGGATGATTCCATGTGAGAAAATCTAATTTTTTCTGGTATTATCAATGATCTAAGTGAAATCATGATAATTTTAACAAAGGACAAATTTTGTTAGCTTTCCTGAGTTGAAAACAAATTTTTGTTAGATGAAGATGAACTTGATAGCAGACTCTAATGAAAGAGTAAAATAAATAAACATCTGAAATCAAAGGATAGTTTCATGTTTAGTTCCTTAATAAAAACAATTTTTTTCAAATCAGGAATTAGGATCTCAGTAAATATGTTTGTGGAAAGAAATGATCCCACGTGGTGTCTTCACAGACTGTACAACTACTCCTGTGCCAAATGTAAAATTCATTTTTAAAATATTTCTTTATATGTATGTGTGTATTGCCTGCATGTGTGCAAGTGCACCCATGTTTTTTAATGCCCGTGGAGGCCAGAAGAGGGTGTCGATTCCCTGGAACAGGAGTTAATGGACAGTCAGCTGCCACGTGGGTGCTGGGAATCAAACTTGCGTCCTCTGCAAGAGCAGTCAGTGCTCTTAACCACTGAGGCATCTCTCCAACCCACTAGAAGTAAAGTTTTTAATATCATTAAAACTTTAAGCCTAAATGAGACCATCTGAAATATTCAAAACCTTTATTTTTAGTTTAAGAATCAGTGTAACTGAAAAATTATCAGTTGTTCTATTCCTATATTTAGTCCTCAAAATGAGCTAGCTCTTAATATAGAAAAGAGAAAAATTAGAAAATAGCAGACCTTACAGTCAGTGACAATTGGCCACAACACATTCCTTACTATTCACTTACAGGGTCGATTTGGTCCCCAGTTCTCTGCATGGAATTTAGAGTCAGTAGAAAGCTTGAAGCTCTCCTGACAGAACTGATTCAACTTTTAGTTTTCAATAGACAGCTTTCTTCCAGACATCCCCCCACCACATGAACTTATATTTCAAGACTGAGAGAATATATTTAGAAACACTTGCGAATGAGGCATAACCCTCAGATCACTTTCTTCCTCAGTTCTATTCTGTGATTCTGTGATGGAGGGAATGCAAGCACCTGTGAAACGAGATCAGTGTGATTTCCCACAATGCCTTTGCACCTGACATTCCACTCTATCTTCCAGAAAAGCTATCTGAGCTTACTCTTTCTTCCTTGAGGCTGCTAAAATGTTACCTCAATAAATAAGCACCACCCTTCAAACCTAGATGCCCGGGCTTTCCTGACTCCTCTCCTTGCTCGTGTCCTCCCCAGCACTTAAACTGAAAAGTATCTTAGGTGTTTGTTCATCTATTTTCAATGTCACGCAATTACATGAAAACCTCACAGAGACGCGGACTGTTTTGCCCACCTCAGCATCCCCCGCGCTTACAACACGCGGAAAGTAAAAAAGCAGGCATGTGCTAAAGAAAGAAATGAATACGAATTCTTGAATGTTTGGAACACACAGCTGACTCTTTTTCCTGCTGGTCTAGCCACCACCTTTCCCCCTGATTATTTCAACATTCTTTAGAAATTCTGGAGACAATAAGAGTTCTGATGAAAGAGTCAAGGAAACATATTCTTGAATTACTAAATGGTGCAGAGAAAAAGTAATGAAATCAGAAAGCTGGCCACAGACTCAAAGTTCTAGCAAGTTTCTTACTTTCTTATGAAAATATTTATTTCCATTAAATATTTCAGTTGGACACATTTCCTTGGAGAAGGCAGCATGTGGAAATGAAGTACTGAGATTTTAACAGCCTGCTCTGCAGTCTGCCTCTTCCAACACTCAAGCACTTTGTTCTACGTCCAAAGACATGAGGCTTTGTTCCAAACAGGTTGGTGTGCCCTGGTTGGATTTGCTGCTCAGTAAGATGTTTACTCCCTCTGAGTCTCCTCACTGGCAAAGCAGAGGTGACCCAACCTGCTGTGAGACCGCTTGCTCCTCTCAGGCCCTCTAAATGAAGTGCACTTGCTGGCACATACATGTGCTGTGCATATGAGTTCTGCATATGTTAAACAAATGGAAATCACACAATTCAACCCTATATCCTTTTGAGTTGAGACTATATAGCTTTTGGAGGTATGAAGGGACCTAGCTTTCCTTCTCGTTCTATAACACTTGATTTCATTTGTAGTAGAATCAGAACAACTTTTGTCCTTTCCATTTTCTGAATATTTAGTCTAATCTAATCTAATAGTTCTAAAATTTGGAAGACAGAGATGGGAAAATCACTGAGTCAGTGATTTCCTTGCTTGCCTTGTCAGCATGAGGACAGGTTGCATTCCCAGAATCTCCCTACACACACACATAAATCAAAGCACAGTAGCACACACTTGTTATCCCAGTGCTGGGAAAGTAGAGATGGGCAGGCAGATCCCCAGGACTCGCTGGCTAGCCAGCCTAGCCCAATCAGAGAGTTCCAGGCCAATGAGAGAGACCCTATTCCAAAAAAGAAAGGTGGACAGAATTTAAGGAATGACACCTAAGGCTGTCCTCAGGCCTCCACAAACCTGAACACCCACATAAATAAACACACATGCACACACACACACACACATACACACACACAAATATTAGAAGACATGTTTGAACACTTCTAGAACAAGCTTTCATTTCTGTTCCTCATCTAGCACCTGCTGAAGGTCTGTTAATTATCCCCGTGAACCATACCATCAACTCAGTCTCTAAATCAATAGCCTGTTTGTCTACCTGTCCATTTTTCTATTTCCCAAAAGATGACCTGAGAATGCAGTAAAAAGCTGCGTTCCTTTGAAAATAAAAAATACTGACCTAGAGTAACCGCTATAAAGTGAGAGCCAGCCTCCACTGTGACTTACCAAGTGCTCCGGGATCATAGGAGCCAAAAAATAAGACATATCGTGGTTCTAAGTGCTGAAAACACACTGTACAAAGGTTGTCCGAAGTAATGGCCCAGAAACCTATCAAGTATTTATGCTGTTCTTCTAAATACTGTATGCATTTCATTTACTATCAAATATATAAAATATTTACTTTTTTCTAAAAGAGATACTGTAAATTATTCAAAGTGCAGAGCATTTCACCATTTCTTCCCACAGGTAAAATAGTTTTCTTGGATCAGTAGCAAAATTTTTAGAAAGCAAGCTTGAGAGCCCAGAAGAGCACAATAGAGGAATACCAAACACCACGAGGAGTCTTAATTGTTCCAACAGCTAAAAATGGGAAACTGGCAGTTCAAATGGGAATCAGAAGTAGCTGTTCAGGGACTGACAAACAGACCTGTTAGGACTGGAAAACAGCATGTAAATTGAAAAATCATTCTTTGATGTTCACTGAGGTAAAAGACGAGAATTTAAGGTCTGGAGGCATTCTGAGTCTAGAGTCATGTGAATCACACTGAAATTTTTATGGTATTTAAGAAAACCTTGATTTAGTTAAAAAAAAATGAGACAGAGTTTCAATGTAGCCCACAGTAACCTCAAACTTGCCATGTAGCCAAGAATGACCTTAAATTCCTGATCCTCCTGCCTTTACCTCAAAAGTGCTAGGACTGCGGAAGTGCCCCGCCGTGACTGACAGGGAAAACCCTTGGTGAATAAAGTGCATCACTTTAGACCCTTTGTCTCCTCTTTTCCTATTGCATAGGCATAAACAGCACCACCCTAAGACATTAACAGGGACAGTCCTATTTAGTATTTCACTCCTGATTCGTCATGACTCCGAGAGTATGTCTTATACTCCTCCCCTCACTGGCTTTCTGGAGATGTCTCCATACCAAGCGCATTGATCTCTGCAGTGTTCCCACACACTCATGATATAAACTCTTACTCAGAGTCTACATGGTATGTAAAGTGGTAATCTAGCATTTAAATGATGAGATAACCCATATGTTTACTCAGTTTAATTAATTTTTCCTTGGAAAATGTTCCTTTAATTATGTTTTGCATATTTGAATGACTCTCATTTTCCATCTGCATTCAAAGGCATCTGATTTTAATAGATTGATTCTCTAGGTTATAGAAAGGACACCTTTATATTTTCTCTACCTCTGATAACCTTACAGATTTGACTTAGCTAGAATTCTGTACCTTAGTTTTTCACCTCATTAACTCTATTAAGATGTTTTGGTGGCATTTCCCATCTTACAATTATGTAATTAAAATGTAAATTTAATTAAATGAATTTTGTAACTGAAATGATAGAATCCAGACAACTTTGCGCTTTCTCTGAGAGACTTAAACTTTGACCTTCTCTCAGTCAACTTTCTTCATGTTGCCTGCCCCCTCCACAGGCACTTAAGCATGTTTTGTTTTCAGAATTCGGATTTGAGTAACACTTGTTCTTCACTCAGTTCATCAAGTTTCCAAAGGCATACAAAGTCTGAAGGACTTACTCAGACCATTCGAGCCCATACCATGTTTTGCTTCTGGATCTCTGGAGCGCAGTGGATGGAGCGTGAATTTCTTTCCTGCCTCATCCAAACAACAGCCTCATTGCCTTTCCTTTTCCAGCTGTGAAAGCCCAAACACTGGGAACTGAAATGATTTCTTTCCTGGTCCCAGAGCAAGTTATTAGCAACTGTGGCATGCTCAGGAATCTCAGCTGTCTCCGCAGGTAATCATCAAATATTACCTTTTGTGTCCACTGACTTGGAGGAAGATACTTTTTTAATCTTCCTAGGAACAACTGCATACTACTAGGGATTACCCTAGATGTCCTAAAGTATTTTAAATTTATTTCTAAAAATAGCTTAAACAAATATAATAATTGGGACTCATATTTTCAGGAAAAATACCTAAAATTTAAAGACTTTTACTTAGAAAGCTTTTCTAGATGCATCTGTACAGATTAATCTACTAGTAATATACAGATAGAGAGATCAGGATATACCAATGCCTCCAAAAATATTTAGAGATTTAATTAAAGTCAAGGACAGCTGGAGAATTAATTTTTAATGCCAAAGATTGCAAAATCTAAAATTGCAGAGTGAAGAGGAGTTGCCATTTTAAGAAGTCAATTTATTGAATTGGTCTTCAGGTTTGAGCTGAATAGACGGATGTCACCCCAAGTAGATAAGGAAGATTTCTCACCCAGAAACAAACAGCTCTGGAAAGATGTATGAAGGAAGGAAAATCCTTCATGCTTTTTTCTCATCAACTCATTTTTAAACCACATTTTCAGAATACGTAGCATTTCAATCCAGAAATAAGAATAACACGACTTAGAGACACAGGAATTTTGCATTTTCTATTCTCTCTCTCTTGTGCGTGTGCTCTCTCTCTCTCTCTCTCTCTCTTTCTCTCTCTCTCTCTCTCTCTCGGGGTGTGTGTGTGTGTGTGTGTGTGTGTGTGTGTACACGAATGAGCTTTTCCCCTGAACCCCACATCCACCCTTTCTTATTTTCTTTTTCACAGACCATTTCATTTAAGGACATTCTTTAAAACACAGTTTTTGTATATAACAGTCAAATGTTTCTGAGGATGAGGACACTGACCTTTAATTCACATTATCCCCACCCCTCACGACTATCCTGTTAATTGAATGGTATTAAGCATTTGCAGAGAGGATGGATGAGTGACATGGAATAGCATTTCTTAAACACAGGCTAGATGTTCCTTTGCTGGGTATAATGGAACACAAGTATAATGCCAGCATCCAGGAGGTATGGGAAGGAGGATCATGAGTGTGAGGGTTTCCTGTCTACGTAGTGAGACCGGAACCCCCTCAATGCATGTGCACTACTACGGCTTCTTATAAATAAGTTTTGCATCTTTAGATATTTTTTAAAAGTCTAAATGACATTGTAAGTCTCACAGTGACAGAATCTGTGGGAACCACCACCCTGGCAGATGCAGACAGCATAACATTTTCTTCTGAGACCACTGGTGAGCTTGACTAAAATGCCACTTTTACTAGTGAAAAGAGACAAGTTCTATTTTAGGAGTGGTAACACCTACACATGCCGGGTTTTGTTGAAACAGGAAACCCAGAAAGTGTGAAACGAAAGCTTATTGATGAAAATAATGCAGCTAGAAGAGGTGGACAGTTTGACCACATAGAGTTATGAATGAGTGGGAGAAGGTAGATAGAACAGTACCATCAGGAAGAGACAAGAATTGGGTGATAAGCGTCTGAGAGTAGCTGTCACAGCACTATGGTCAGGCTGCTTTGTCCTAAACTGGCACAAGTCACAAAGTACTCAATTAAGTGTCTGTTGATGACATGTGTTGTGTGTTGGGATTTAAGAGTGGGAGAAAGGTGAAACTCATCTGAAAACTCGGGCACTTTCCACTGAGGCCCAGTCTTCCACCCCATCACTCTGCATGATTCCTGACAATATTTCATATGCCAGGATAGGATTCCTTTGCTTGACTAGATGACTCCAACTTTGTCTCCTAGCATGAATAGGAAATCCTATTTCTAGAAGCATCTTGGGCAGTTCCACCTTGATTTCCCACCAGTACCTCCCTTAACTTCCTAAAATCACGTGCTCATCTTCCTGATGGCACCGTGCTGATGGCCTCCCTGCTCATCTTCCTGATGGCACCGTGCTGATGGCCTCCCTGCTCATCTTCCTGATGGCACCGTGCTGATGGCCTCCCTGCTCATCTTCCTGATGGCACCGTGCTGATGGCCTCCCTGCTCATCTTCCTGATGGCACCGTGCTGATGGCCTCCCTGCTCATCTTCCTGATGGCACCGTGCTGATGGCCTCCCTAGTCACACCAGAGCTGCTGTCTGCCTTGGCTACATTTCCCAGGTTCCGCAATCTTCCCACACCTTCATTCCTCTCCACCAACCCTCTCCTCCTTTGCCTTGATTAAAGCATCAGACCTTGTCCCTTGACTTCACTTATGTCCTATCTGATCCACTCTACATGTGGTTTTCAAAACATGTGTCTTTAGAGTTCCCCACAAAGCCATGACCTGTGACTGACCTGAAATCAATACATCAGTATTTCTCAACTGTCTATCAATGGAGACCAAACTCAGTGATTACACCCAGGCTTCACTTCCTTAACGATTAGGAGTCAGACATTGTCACTAGCTGGGCCAATCCAGACGTCAATCCTTTATTTACCAGTTTCTAGACTGGAAAAGCTTCCTCTTAAGGCTGTGTAAAGATTAAATGAGTCAAGAGATGCACATTAAGTACCTGGAGCAATACCAAGTATTTAGTGCATGTCACATACAGTCTCTTATGATGGCCAAACTTCAAACCTAACTAATAGGACCACTTACCATCTCCCAAACATGGCTTCACTTTCATGATTTCTGAACTTTCCTTCAAATTGATCCCTCTGCATTAAATGACCTTTGCACCACCGTCAGTCTACTTATTTTTCAAAATCTACCTCAAATGCCAACTCTTCCCTTGAAATTTCCACTTAAAAACTGTCGTTTTCTGAATTCAAGGTAGGCCATTTCCCTTAACTACCTGTAATCCAAGTAGAGTGATACACATTTGGGCATTTTTAGATGTCTGTATAAGATGATCTATAGAGTTACGACCTTCCTGTACTATACTCCACAGATTTTATGATGTTACTTTATTTCATATGTTTATGACTCTAAATGTGAGATTGTTTTCAATAGCAAAATCAGAGACAAAAATCACAACTTTAGGAAGAAATATACTAGAGTCTTCCAAAATCATAACACTTTAGGATACAGGAAGTTTTTTTAAAGAGGTCCTAAATGCTTTTTAAAACCTAGGCACATAAAGCACTTTTAGGCATCCGAAGCCCTGAACCAGTGTTGAAACCATTTAATGCTATTTCACAGATGATTTTTAAAATTTGGATGACTGTGTTTTCCTTCCAAGCTTACTTTTTCCTGCTGTATTTGATACCTTGAGAAGTTTTAAAGATTGGTCTTTCATGGTTAGACAAATTATACCTGGGAAATTAGTCCAGGTGCAGCCAATTAATTGTGGAGCCAGAAGCTCCCCGTTGAGGTAGGACTGGGCTTTCCCACTGTCTTCTGTATTCCGGACTTCTTCGATGATGATAGAGCTTCACTTTTAAAGATGGAAAGTCACCCCTATGTGGTTTTTGCTTGACCTTGGCTATTTTCCAATCTAAAGATTGTTCGCGTTGCTGAGGACACGCAGGTAGATGATAACGTTCACTCTGGCTTTCGGTTTCCTCTTTGTTGTAGAGCTTTTTCTGGGAAGGCAAGAATTTACCTCAGATAAGGCACTGACGATGGACCAGACACTATTCTATGCAAGTCGAGCTTAGCGAACCAGTGAGTTTATTGGGATTACTTACAGGAATGTGAACAAGAGGTTAGTTACAGGAACATGGAGGACCCAAAGCAGATGCATAAGTGAAAAGCCCACCCAGCACAGGCGACTACTCACAGATGCTGCTTTCTGGGAGTTCCCGGCATAACTGGCAGGGGGCTCAGCTGCTCCAGGAGTCTCTTCTCCACAGCAATTGTTATTACTTATACAGTCTTCTTTCAGGGATTTCCTAACATTTGTGAGTTATTCTCATCCTGAGTTTTAACTGGGAGCCTCTCTCAAGGTTGGGATGCTTCAGTTTGGAGGAAATTGCTACACAATACTCCTCAGTGTGACTTTTATGAATGGCAGATCCCCTAATCTTAAAGTGATGCCATTATACGACCCCCTGTCCACCCTCACTTGTGTTTCTTCAGAACTAACATCCCTGTCACAGTTGGCTTTGGTCATCAGTTTGACACACTTGGGAAGAAAGAACTGAAGAATTTTCCTCTACCTGATTGACTGGCCTGTGGGCATGCCTATGGGGCATTCTCTTGATTGCTGAGTGCTATGGGAGAGCCCAGCCTCCTGTGGGTGGTGCCACCCCTGGGCAGGTGGCCCTGGTTTGTATAAAAACGTAGGCTGATTTTGAACTTTGTGGCAATGCGGTGTTGTGCACATGACCTATGCTGATTCAATCAGACAAGGACCCAATGTGGAGGCAGGGAAATGGGTGGTGGCTCCAGCCTTAGCCTGGGAACTGTTGGCAACTGATTCCTGCTGGGTGACGGGGAGTAGATCTTCTTTAAGATCTCTAGACAGGCTCACTAGACTCCAGTGCATGAACTTGCACCAAAGGACATCTAGATACAAATGTCTGACCAGATTTAACAGAATGCGTGAGATGTGGGGGGAAGCGGGTACCCGGGGGGAGGGGTGGTCTAAATTTGATTAAAAGCTATTGTATGAAATGCACAAAAACCGAATAGAAATAGTAAACAAAAGGAAAAAAGCAAGTAGACCGAAAACAGGCCAGAGGAGGAATATGGTGAGCATCACTCCTCCACGGTCTGTGTCCAGCTCCCGCCTCCAGGTTCCTGCCCGGCTTCACTGGCGATGGACGGTGATCAGCAGTGTAGAGTACACTAAACCCTTTCTTCCCCAGGCCGGTTGGTGAATGTGTCTCATCACAGCACTAGAAGGCGAACTAGAACATCTTCCATGACCCAAACATTCTAATGTTTTCGTGAAAGAAACAAAGCAGAGACGTTTTCGGCAGTGGTCTGTGCTAGGCTCTCCCCTTTTGTCTGTCTGTTTTCTCTGTCCTTGCCCACTCGGTTCCCTGTAGCACGCCATCGTCATTTCCAATATCTCTGGCAAATATTCTCCTGTCTGTGTTTATTCTCATAAAATGCTTATTTTGATCTCATATGCATTTCTTACAGCTTTACATGAATGACGTACCACTGCTTATCCCACTCGTATGTAGTTACTCAGGACTCTATCTTTAAGACTTGTTTGCGTTGTTCTGTATTCATACAATGCATTGCTCTAGCCTCTGTCCTAAATTCCGTGGTGACCATTATCCCTGTTCTCTAATTCAGTAGTAAACACCTTGATCGCCTCCAGCACCCAGAAACAATGCCATGATGAACCACCACAAGCAGGTTCCCCATGCATGAGTTCCTCTATAAACCATAAGGAATAGAATTCCTGAATCTTAGAATGCATGTATAGTTAATTTGTTTCCTTCCAGAATGTTCTCCAGCATGTTTTTACCAATTTGTATTCATTACCAGTCGTGCATAATCACAGAACTCTACATCTCTCTTGTTTTGTAAGCTATTGTTTGTGAAATACTTCATGGTAATACTAACTTAAACTTTGAAGAATAAAGAATTTGAGCAACTCTGGCATTTCTAGGCTTTCAGGCTTTCTCTTCTGTAAATTGCCTATTCATATTCCCAGCCTGTTTTTATGCTCAGGTTCCTTCCCTCTAGTTGTTTTGCAGAAACTCTCAGTTCTCTCTATATTCTAGGTGTCGGTCCCTTGTCAGTTCGGTGCACTGTCAAGTGATTTCTCAATACCTGTCACTTCTACCTTCGTTGCTGGCGTCCTTCATGCAATGAAAACCTTGTGTTCCCCAATTTGCATGTTCTTTCAGAAAAGAACAGTTCTCAGTGGTGTTTGAAAATAGCCAGCTCTGGAGCTGGCAGGAAATTTTACTCATTGGCAATGGATGCAGAAGGGGAGCCCCAGGGGCAGTCTTCCTAGACAAGTCTAGGGTCTAGGTTTTTTGAGGAAGAATGGTACTCACCCTGCCATCAGACCCTCGACTGGAAATGTGGGGGGGGGGTCCTACAGATCAATAGCTACCTCTTTACCTCTTTTCTTCCCTAATTTGGACATCGTTCGCTCTGTCATGGCTCTAGTGGGTCTCGCTGTGTAGCTCAGGCAGGCCTTCAACTTGCAATTGTCTGTCCTCCTCTCACCCAGGTAGCGAGGTGTTGTCTGTTTGCTGTTACTTTGTATGTGTACACCTGTTGTTTCTGTTTCCTGTGTATATGTGTGTACACACTGCCTGGCACTTCTGAGTGCCTATTCTGTTCTGGGCAAGGATTCACCTTGAACTATTTAAAAGGTACTCATTGTGAGTAGGCAGCCCCTTGCTTACAGTCTACTTCCTCTAGAGGTTTAGAGGGACAGAAATGAAGAAATGTGGCAGGTAGCTCTCTTCTATTTTGACAAGTTTCTCACTCTTGCAGAGATTTTCCTCCACACTCATATTACCTCAAAGATGCTAGCACCACAGGACTGGGTCAGTAAGAGCTGACTTCTGCAGTGAAGGATCTGTTGATAACTGACTAAGCGTGGGTAAGGAGGAAGCAAGAGCCACACGTGGGTGCTTTTCTCCAACCTATTCTATCATTGCACTGTCTCAGGCCACACCTACTGCATTCCCCTGAGCTCCACCACTCTACCTTCTCAGGTCTACTTTCTCTTACTTTTCATTTCTCCAAGGTTGATTTGGGGAAGAGAGCCAGCAAACCCTTCCCATTTTACTATGCGAACAGAAAGTCAAAATTGAGAGAATTTTCGAAGTACCCTTTGAGTATACTGACATGATCAGTCTCCTCTTCTCCACATTTTGCTGCCCACAGTTTCAGTTACCCATGGTGAACAAGTCGAAGAAATAACACAGAGGGAAAACCTAAATAAGCCCTTTTGTATTACTAGCTCCTACTTGACTTTAAAAAAATACTAATTTTGGAAGCCACAGGGCTGAACAATACATTATTGGTTTTCTGCTAGCTTTTTTGTAGATAATACTTCTAACATACAGGTCATGATGACAATGGTTGCCTGAGTTACTTTTCAAGGACTCAAAGTCCATTTTTCCTGAAAACCATGACTCTTCACTTGGCCAACCAATGCCTCTGTGTGGCTGGAAGAGGATAAAGGGCAGGCATCTGCCTTTGTACTGGTTACTTTATTGCTGTGAGAAAAAAAAAAATTCGAGAAGAGCAACTTAGGAAATGAAAGGTTTGTTTGGCTCATACTTTGAGAATGCAAGTACATCAGGATAGGGAAGTCATAGCCTGGGAGCTTGAGGCCACTGGTTGCATTGTGTTTGTCATCGGTGCAGAGAGATGGACGCAGATGCTCAGCTCAGGTCACCATTTTTATTCAGCATGGGATTCCAGCTCATGGAACGGTACTATCCTCATTTAGGGTTGGTCTTCCCTGCTCAGTTAAAACCTTTCTAGAAACACTCTCATGGAGACACTCATGTATTTCCATGAGGATTCAGAATCCCATCAAGTTGACAAGGAAGGCTAATTATTTGCAGCCCTTAGGTCACACCCACTTCCTTTGTTGCCTTCATCCTCGGGTCAGATTCCACTCAGCTCTGCCTGTAGACAAACTGACGATTTGAGAAAAGTTTTTTCCGTAACTATCATACATGGCCTAGACTTGCATGGTCTCTTTCCTTCCCTTCAAGACATATGAAATCTGCCATCATGATAGGAAACATCAGGCCATGAGGGGAGTGAAAAGGGCAGGCCTCCAGGTCCTGGATGATGTCCCCTCTTCCCAGAAGAGACCTGAATTCCTCCCACTTATCAGCCGATTTCTCTTTCATTATTCCTGCCCTGCATGTGAAGCCCCTCAGCCTCTTGGAGGTGACAAGCTGGTTTGTAAGGACAGCTCCCTTTTCTTTGGCCACTGACTAGGGCCCTTCTTTCCCCCTAATACTCAGACACTGTTTTTTCCATAGGGTGATAATCTAGACCTAGATACGATATTTTGAGAAATAAGAGCTACATAACTATTATGGTCTGCTGTAATAATTTTCTTTATCCTATTTTATTATAGTTATTGTTAATCTCTTACTGGGCCTGGTTTAGAATTTAAACTTTATCACCAGGGATTTTGGAACATATTCTCTGAAGTTGCAGAGTAAAACGTTCAAGTCCAAAAGGTTTGTAGAAGAAGATAAATTCAACCCAGATGAAACATTGCTGGACCACTTTGTTCAAACCTTGTAGATGGCTACACTTTACTCAAAACCATCTATGATCATGTCTGAGGAAGATAACACTTGAAAAGCCCTGAATCAGGCATCACTGACATTTTAAAGGTAAGTGGTATGTGTGGAGGAAGAGAAGTCTGATAAAGTTTTCTTTCCCTCACCTTTCAGTGAGTCTTGTAAGCTCATTACACATTGAACACAGAATAAGACAATCCCGGGTATTTTCTGAAATCTGTGTGGGTTGTTCATTATCTACATAGAAATTGCTCCAAGGACCTTGAGGAAGGTTGCTGTTCAGGCCACCTTTAACACGTGAAAGTACAAAGTGAAAGCCTCATGCCAACATTGCTCACGGCAGCTGAATCAAGCTGACTTTGAATGAGGTCAAGGACCATTTACAAACCAAGCTTCTGGGCAATGCCGTCCCAAAGCCCCAAAAGAAACAGTCTGGGACTACGATGAAATTGATGGATGTCAGGAATGGAAGTAACAGCAGAAAACCTTGCATGAGAAATCTGATGAATCTTAGTGCATTTTCCTATCTTTCCCATGGAAAAGTAGTGCTGTCTAGTCTAAACAGAAACAGACAGTTGGTTTGAGTTTAAAAAGACTCAAGTTGCCTAAATAATGCCATTCTTAAATTCTGTAGTATTATTAAAAATAACTGAGAGTAGCAGGTGTCTCATATCCCATTTGTTAGAGTGATTATCACTAAGTAAGTTCTATGTGTCTCTTCTTACGTTTTATTTTTCTTTGCCTAGCTCATAAAACTGAATTCTTATGAGGTAAAAGATTGAATGATGAAAAAAAGGATAAAAAAAATCCCAAATACAAACCACAGAAGAGCCATTCTAAAGAACAAATTATAGAAAAACATCAACAGGGGCTGATATGATTAGCAATCAGACGGATTGATTTAGAAATAATACATTCACACATCACCCTTATTGTGTGCTTCTCAGATTTTATCCTGTCTATCCCATCATCTCCCTCTAGAGACAGCTCTGCCTATCAGTATTAATTAAATGTGAATGTTAACATGTGGGAAGATTTATAACTTCCTTGGCCTGACAGCTGTTCAGTAGCCGAAATGCATCAGAGAGGACGAATGGCCCCGTCTGCCACCCATGAATTATGACCCACTTCTACAAATTGGTCAGACCACTTTTAAAAGTATTTCAGGGAACCTGCCAAACAAGCCTTTGCTGTCCTGGCTCCTGGCTCCCAAGTACTACTGCCATCACACATGGACACATCACAGGAGGCCGTGAGTAAAATCAAGGCTCAGATTTTAAAAGGAGGAAGTTGAGGCAGGAAGATCACAAGTTCATGGCCAGCCTGGGCTACTATATAGTGATACCCTGTCTCAAAACAACAGAAAACATATCAATATGAAAATATTAAAAATTTAAAAAGTAATGGTATTGTAATCTGGTGATGGGTGACAAAGTTTCAAAGAGAAAACACTGGGCCTCAAATCCCATTTATTTTAATTCCAACCAATTTGCACAAGAAGAAAAATATCTTTTCATATATTTTCTCTCTATAGATTTAGGATGGGTCAGAAGAAAAATTCTTGTCCAATTTTCAACTGTGAAGGCAAATAACACAAAGAGTACATGTCAAAATAGCTCTGAAATTTCAGAACAAAAAATAGATAAAATTTGAAACTGATAGTCATTTACAATCATAACTTTACATGTAGTTTCCAAAATTAAAATTTTCAGTCCATATTATGATTTGTGGGAATCACACAAAGGTTTTCACACTCTAATTTTACTGGAGATGTAACTTAGTGACAGAGTATTTGCCTAACTAGCCGAGGCCCTAGGTTCAATCCCTAGTACAAAAAAATTTTAATTTATTAAACTAAATTTTAAATCAAATATCCCAGTTTGACTGTGTATTCAACTCACTAATATAATCAGAGTGAGTATATTAACATGCCTTAATTATCCCGTTGTCTTTATAGCTTTATTAGCATAACATTAGTATTCCAGATACTCCTACTCTGGCAAATGATTTGATTGCTCATTACTGGAAATTCCTGACAGACTAATCAACACTTCACAGGAAACACCAACAGGTTGGTTTACGGTGCTTCAAACACTTGAGCCTCTTGCCTCAAGTTTCCTACTTTGTTGTATTCACCAGTCCTAAGCTGTGAAACAGAACCCTTCCATAACCAGATCAAACCCTGAAGGCCTCACCTCAAACCAAGCTTCTAAACAGAACTTAACCCTTCCTCTCTCCAGCAGACTCACTGGCGGTGGAAGCACCCTTCCTTCCTGCACTGAACAGTACACTTGGCTTTGATTCATCTGGAGTCCGCTTTGCTGAGATCTGGGGAACATTCCACAGCAGGTACTGACACAGGAAAGTCAGGAAAGGCACTTGGGACTTACAGAGAAAGAGTGATGCAGAGGACACACCTCACATAAATAAAGTTGTATGTGGGAGAGAGGATGGAGAGGCGTGAAGTTTTTGGAAGTGCTGAGCGTGTGGATCTCACCCGCAGTTTCCCTGTGCCCTGCATCTTGCTGTTCTGGATAGCTTTAGCTGTCGACTTGACTCACCTGGATTGAGGGAGCCTCAATTAGAGAACTGCCTCCATTGGACTGGCCTGTGGCCACGTCTGTGGGGTATCTTCTTGATTGTTGGGTGATGTGAGAGGGCCCAGCTGACTGTGGGAGCTGCCACTCCTGGGCAAGTTGTTCTGTATTGTATAAGAAATAAGGCTGAGTATGGGCCAGGGGAGCCAGCCAGTAAGCAGCATTCTCTGGTCTGTGCTCCAGCTCCTGCCTCCAGGTTCCTGCCCTGAGTTCCTACCTTGGGCTCCCTCAGTGATGGGCTGTGATCTGGGAGATGTAAATCGAATAAACCCTTTCCTCTCCAAGTTGGTATTGGTCCGAGTGTTTTGTCACAACAATGGAAAAGCAAACTAAAACACTTGCCAGCTTGGTTAAGGGTGACTTTGGTACTTACCACTGTGTGACATGTTGAACACACACAGCCACATACACACCTGCCTGCCCAAAGTCTTAAGTAAAATGCAAACTTCGTGGGGACAGGGTCTTGACTTTCCCATATGTGTTCCCAGTGTCATAACAGTGCTGGACATCCTTGAGGAAGCCGGGTGGGGGAAGGAGGAGAAAGAGGAGGCAGGGAGGGAGAGAAGGAGAGAGGGAGGGAAGGAGGGAGGGGGGGAACAACTTTGCTCAGCCACAACCTGTCCATCATGATGCTCTGCTTCACCATAGGCTCAAAGCAATATGACCTAGCAATAATGAACTGAAGCTTATGAGATCATGAGCCAAAATAAATCTTTATTTCTTATAAATTGATTGCCTTGGGGTTTTGTCACAGTGACAGAAACACTCTACTGGGTAACAGTGTACACTCACTATAACAGGGAACAGCACAGAGTTCTTCTAGTGCATGCTTTTTCTCAGTTGCTGTTAGTTCAACATGATCTGTATGCTAGACTTTGCGTACTTACAGTCCTGTGCAGCCTCTGGTCCATAGCACCAATGTGGTGCATTTGGCTGAGGCTTGCTAGGAACACACAATGGTAAACTCGCTTAAAATATTATGAGATGTTTTTTGCAATTTTTTTCATAACTAAGATTGCACAGCACTCAAGTGTGAACTTTATAGATGACAACATTGTGTAGCAATGTCCAAAGTTTGAACACACCTGGAGGAGTGCCACACTGTCTTTCTCTCCTCTCTAGTGAGGACACAAAGAAGAATGCAGCAGAGAAAAGCTCGCTGGGGGGAAACGGCACCAACTGTTCACTGAAGTGTGTGCATCCCCTTCCGTTACTTTAAGCTCCCCGTGAAGCTGGCTCTATGTACTTGGGCTGTTGTGGAACTCGGGGGAATATGAGCTTGAGCACTGAAAGGACATGCATCTGCCCCAGGTTCCCAGGTTTGCATAACTTAGTGGCTTTGGTCTTGGTCAGACAATAAAGGGAGAGTGGAGTTCTAGACAGCAGCAGGTGAACTGGCTTCAGCCAACACTGGCTCAGGAGCAGATGGGACCAACCCCCAAGCGCCAGAGGGGCAGAAGGAAGAACCGCCACCATGCTGATCCTAATGTTGCGAGGTGTTATAGCTGAAATGTGAAATGTCTCCCACAGGCTCATGTGTTTCAACACTTAGTTCCCGGATGGTGTTTTGGAAGGCTGTGGAACCCTGAGACGGTAGAACCTCACTGGAAGAAGTGAGATATGGGGTGATGGGCTTGGTTATAGGCTGTAGGCCCCCTATGCTTCCTGCCTGAGCTCCCTGTTTCCAGGTCTGTGCATTGTGAGGAAGCTGTGCCATAGGAGCAGGTCTCCTGCCTACCTTGCTATGAGGAACTCATCCTTGAAGCATTAGCCAGAATACATCCTTCCTCCTTTAAATTTGTCAGATATTTGGTCACAGCCACAGCAAAAGTCACGAAGCAGGTGTGCGAAGAGGAAAGGAGGCTGAAGTGAACGCAGCAGGCTCAGGACAAAGATGAGGTCAGTGAGTTACTCTCCTCAATCATCAAAGCTTCCAGTGTTTGAAACATGTGGTCCTCCAGAAAAGTAAGATTTCCATATAGCTTTTCAATAAATTTGAATTAATACAGAATAACCATAATGAACAAATACACATTTTTTAACAAAGACGGAATGATTTGTTTTCCTTTCTCCTCAGGCTCCAACAAGGCTCAGCAAGGCACTGTGGCGGACTGTAATATTATTTCAAATTTTGATGTTTTGTTCACCATGGATATTTTTGCATTAATGCTGATACTTTAAAATACTGTAGTATGGCCAAGGATGGCTCAGTTGGAAAAGTCTATATCAGGCAAGCACAAGAAGCTGAGTTCAATCCCCACCACCAACATAAAACCCAGGCACGGCAGCGTATACCTAGAATCTGAATACTGAGGAGGTAGAGGCAGGAGATGGCAGATGCCTGGGGCTTGCTAGCCAGCCAGTCCAGCCAAGTCAGTTGGAGTCAATAAGAGAAACTGTCTCAAAAAATACGCTGTAGAGTTGATACAGCAAGTATCAAAAAAATAAGCAAGTTGATACCTGTTGTTGACCTCTGACCTCCACATGCACCAACACACCCCTTATACATGCACACCTGAACATGTACACATACATACACACCAGAATACTATATTTATCAAAGTTCAAATGGAGGAGACTCTGTGGGGAATTCATTACATATATATATATATATATATATATATATATGAAAGTATTAGTATTAGCCCATGGTCTGCTTCCTGTAACAGAACTCAGGAAGCCAAGCTATTATTCCTGTTGCTGTGATAAAATACCCAGAAGAAAGCAACTTAAGGGAGAAAGGCCTTACTTTGACTCCTGCTCCAGATATGGTCCATCATGGTAGAGAAGGCCTGGGACAGGCCTGGAAGGCATTGTGGCAGGAGGAGGAGCCTGATTGGTCACATTATATCCACATTCAGGACGCAGAGCATGAACAGGAAGTGGGACTGTGTTATAAAGCCTCAAGGCCAGCCCTCAGTGGCTTCCTTCCTCCAGCAAGTCTCCACCTGGTAAAGGTTCTTCAGCTCTTCCAGAGAGTGTCACCAGCTTGGGATCTGGTGTTCAAACATACAAGACAACGGGGACACTTCACATTGAAACAGAACAGTGCTGACAAGCCTGAAGTCGCAAAGCGAATGGTGCAGACTGCAGTCTGAGTCTAAGGCTTGAGGACCCGGTATGCCAATTGCAGGAGAATGTTGATATTCTGACTCTCAGAGGTCGGCAGGAGGAGGGTGCAGTCCTCCTTCCTCCATCTGTTCCATTCAGGCCTTCACACTTTAGATTCTGTCTGTGCAGCTGGGATCTAGCTCCACTGGTTGATGCAAGACATGTGCAAGGCCCTGGCTTCAATCTTCACTACTGCAGTAAGGAAGACGATGTTGTCTACTCACAGAGGGAGGGGCCCTGTTTTTCATTACCCTGGAAACACCTTCCCAAGCACACCCAGAAACAATGTTCACCCAAATGGGGCATCCAGTGGCCCAGTTATGTTGACACATAAAATTAACCATTACAGGTAGGACTTATCTTTATCCTTTTTTTGATATGTCCTCAGTTATTCACTGGAGAAAGATAAAGCCCGGGTCATCCCAATCACAGCCTTGGCTCACAGGTTGTGAGTTATGTGTGTGGATCTGACTACCACATTTAAGAACTACGTGCTAAATAATCACTAAGTGTCAAGAACTGAGCCCCATTCTAGGGATAGGGTAGTTAGTGAGGCTGTCAGCCTGTCTTCATGAAGCCTGTTTTTCAGTGAGAGATATGTGCATGGAACAAAGTGGTGAGTGTTGTAAATAAAATTAAAACAAAAACCCCACACCCACTGAGAACCTTCAGCAGGGGTACTTCATCTGAGCAAAAGTTTAGGTACCATCTCTCTATATGAAGGACACCCAACTCAGTGCTAAGGATCACATAGAGAGGAGGAGGAGAGGGTGAGAGTGTTCTAGAAAGAGAGACTAGCATTCAGAAAAGGCCAGAAGCAGGAGAGCCTGCACAGGCAGTGAAGGAATCACGACATACACAATGAATAAGACATGTTGGATGAAACTGCAGAGACATTGAAAGTCACAGGAAGGATTCTAGACTCTAGACTGCTGAGAGAAAGCTTCAGAGTTTCAAGTAGAAAAACGACATAGGAAGAATTAACGATGTGAAGGTTAAAATTTGGAAATGATGCAGAAGGGAAGAAGAGGTGTGTAGAGTGTGCATTACAGTGACCTGGACAGGAGCTGCGGCAGTCGCGGCAGTGGTCTGGAGAGCTGCGGCAGCCAGGGCCAAGAGAGCAAAAGGAAGCTAAGAGAAAAGAAGAAAAAGAATAAAGTCGCTCACCATAGAATAGACAGGATGTGGTCGCTCATTTATAGAAGTTGTAAGGTAAAGCAAGAGTCACACATAATGCCTGAACTTCCAGCTTGGACAGCTAAATGGCTGATAGAGCTATTATCTAGAGACTAGACAATAATTATGGCAACACTGGTTGAATGCACAATAGAAGGTGACAATTGAAATGATTTTGTATGATGCGTATTGTGCTTAGTCACTCCTTAAAACAAATCAGATCTTTTGAGAGAAACCAAGTTTTTCTAAAAAGTGGAAATCAGTTATGTGAGTTAGATGTTATGCCATGTGATCGGAAATTATAAGTTGTCACTCATCACTATGAATAGAAAAAAAAATTTCGTGAGATGCTGGCAGCCATACCATACAGTAACAGACTAATAACAGACAGGTCTTGAAAGTGTAGAGGTTCACTTCCTTTACATTCATCCAAGTGTGATTCATGGGTTATTATTCATATATTCTGCAAGCTTGGCTTTCTGGTGGCTTATCATAGAAAAAAAGGTCATAATCCTCCATATTTACTTGGAAAGGGATGGGAAGATTTATTCCAATGGCCTTTCCTTCTGAAATCCTTGAGATTTTTCAGATCCTGTCCAATGGTTTTCACTGTTTTTTCAAACAGCACTGTGTTTACTATCTGATTTTTTGAAGGACAGGACAATTCCATTATAAAGAAAACCAAATAAAATCTTACCTTAGGTTTTACATGCTTAAAACTACCTCCAGCACCACAGTCAGTACAAAATTACCCACAGGCTAAAAGCAGCAGCAGCAGCAGCAGCAAAGACTGTCTTTTAATCTCCCCTACATTCCTTCAACAAAAACAGCTCAAGTAATTGTGATAACAAAACCATAGATGACATGCACAACAAAAGCACCCCCATGAGCAGGAGACTTCAAATTATCAAGAGCAACAGGATACCTGTGATGCTGAGGAAAGGCAAGAGACTTCAGATAAGCAGCCCAGAAGTCAAATGGTCAACAGGTACGCACTCCCAATGAAAAGAGTCCACCCTTAACATGGACACTATCTACTTCTAAGGGAGAAAAATCAACCTTCAGGATCGATGGTGCCCAGTCCTGAGAAGGAGAAACCATTCTCAGAATAGAAAGAAAGGTGTCCAGTCTTAAGAGCATAAAATCCACCTTCAGTATGGATGGTGCCTAGTCCCAGGACAGAGAGTTCACCCTCAACATGAGTCCCACAGAGTAGAAGGGGTCTACTGCCAAAATGGCTGGGGTTCAGTCTCAAGGGAGAGAGTCTATCCTCAGCCTGGTTGATGCTCAGGCCTTAAGAGGAAGAGTCCACACTCAGCATGGATGATTCCCAGTGGAGAAGAGTCCACTGTCTGCATGGGTCATGCCTAATCCTGGATGAGGGAATCGACCCTCTGCATAGATGGTACCCAGTTCTGAGGGGAGAAAGTAAACCCTTACCATGAATCATGTCCAGTTTCAAGGGAGATATCTGTTAATATGGATGGGACCCACTGTCAAGGGGGAGCACTCCCTTTCAGGTCACTAGGCCAGTCTATCAAGAACAGCCCAAATTGGAGGCTCTAGATTCCCTGAAAACTCTCAACTCAAAACATATTTGAAAAGATAAGTCTAAAAACTGACAGTCACAATGGTGACACAATAGTTAATTTCTATGCACTCAGTGCCACTTTGAAAAACGGGAGAATCTCGATACCAAGGAAGGCATTGTGTGAAAACAGAACAGAACAGGGACACCCAGACAAGAGAGAAGGGCCAGACCACAGTGGGAGTGGAACATATCTCAGAGATGATAGCCCATAGCGGTGCACAGAGCACACTAGCAGCAGAAGTGGCCCTTGACAACCCTAAAGCTGGGAGGCAGACCTGGTTCCTGCACTCTGAGAACAGTGGAGGCCCAGGAACCACGGAAACAACTGGTCAGCTCCTACATCAAACTATCACAAGAAATAATAATAATGGACAAAGTAACAAGATTCCAATAGACATGAAATCCTGCCATAAAGATGGGGCCAGACAATAATAAAACCCTTAAGCTTATATTTCCAAATGAGCTTCGAGAGCTCGAGAAACTGTGGAATGGTACATGAGGCAGGATGATTTACAAAGAACCCTGTATGGGTCATAGTTATAACACTGCAACCCAGAGTTACAAAATGAGATGAAGAGGAAAGCTGGAAAACTGGGCTAGCATTTAAGAAAGAATTTGAGGTAAAAGAACAATGTAAGGTCAGGAACGCAGACTAAAGGAGAGAAAATGGGGGAGAGACCACAAAGAACGCAACCGGAAAGGGGAACGGAACTAAACGGAAACAGAAACAAAATTTAAAAGCAAAGAAGGGTCTGAAAGAGAAAAATAATAGATGGTGTCTCCAAAACTAGGTTGAAGCGGAACTGAATGCTGAGGGGACTGGGGCGTACTAAACCACATTAAGTTACACCTGAATAAAGAAACAGCCTGACTCAGCATTCCAGGCCAAGCAGAGACCTGAACGCTGAGAAGCACCTGCTCCTTCTGATGTTTCGTGGGACTGCGCTCCTGAGCTTGGTTTCACCCATGCTTCCATTGAAGCAGTCTTTCCAGCAACACTCTGGGAAGTAGAAGCTAGGTCCACCCTTATCAGAGAATCTTATCCTTTGTCCCTAGGTCTAAAATATCTCCTACACACAAAATCAAGCAGACTTCTCCATTATTCTCACTGTTTTCAATAAGAATAGCAAGCTGCTTCCAGTGCTTTGACCTATTAAACAAGCACACCATATCCACTCACTATCCTGGGTGGAGAGCAAAGTGGGGTGTGAAGGGATCAAGGCCATATGCCCAGGTCACAAGAACACATGGCTTAGTGAGCTTGTTTATATTACAATCATTGGGGTTTTCGTATAAAATGAAAGTCATTAGTCCAGACTCTGTCCGTGTTGTAAAAGTTATTCTTATAGGAGATCTTTAAGAAGGGACATCATGAGGACAATGCTCTCATCAGCAGACGAAAGCCATTACTATTGGGAGCATTTAACTACCCGGGAGATGGAAACCCATCAAAGGAATACTGTTTGGCTGATCTTTCTGCTTTCACATACTCTCATTGTCCCCTCCATCAATCAGTGTCACATTCTAGACCTCCCAGCCTCCTAAACTACAGCTGAACTAAACTCCTATTTTCTATAAATTGCTTAGCCTCATGTATTCTGTTCTTGCAACAATGATAGTGTAAAATACTTACATATTTGCATATAAATTGTCAGGGTAAATTTACAGTTTCTCTCTACCTTGAGGAACATGCCTCCAAGAAGGTGATTGACACACATGAAGCCAATAGAGTCAACTACTTTCCAACCAACCAGTGACTTAGGGGGGAGGGTCCAGTGGGAAAGTAGAAAAAGCTGGGTGGGAGACGTGGGTGGGGTGCCTCAGCTCTCCATCTTGGGTGTGTGTGCCGGAGGTCCACTGGACTTCTGATCAGAATGTTGGCTCCCCCATATGAAATTTCCGTCTCTCTCCACAGGGATGAATCCTTTGTAAGTAACCCAGAATAAACTGGTTTCTCCAATTGGAAAGCATTCTCTGTTGGCTCAATCGGTTCAAAACTGGGGGTGGGGTGAGGCTGAACACCTGGCCTCTTGCGAGCATAGAAGATGGAAATCAACCATAGTGACCAAAAGGAGATAGGATTCAACCAAATCAAATCTGTTGAACATAAAGAAAAGGGAAAAATAAAACAAAACTTCTAAACAGCAAAGTAAAATAACCAAGCTACTTATTAAGGAAATGAAAGTAACACTGGTGATGAGATTTCTCAGTAACAGCATCTCATCATAGCATAACTGAGGAACAAACTAATATCAAAAGAAGTACAAAGTGTGTATAAGGGCTACATTTTAACCCAACCAGCCAGACAATCATGTCTAAAGTCATATACCCAGCAAAGTTAAAGTCATGCACAGGTCAGTCATCACGGCTCATGCTTATAACACCAGCACTCGGGAGACTGAACTAATAAGATTCTACGTTCACAGGGAGCCTGGGCAACACATACTGAATTCCAGGTGAGCCTAGAACACAGAGTGAGACACAATAACAAATAAAGAAATTTGGGGCTGGAAAGATGGCTCACTGGCTAAGAGCACTGGCTACTCTTACAGAGGACCTGGGTTCGATTTGCAGCACCATCTGTAAGTCCAGTTTCAGGGAAATTCAAGGCTCTCTTCTGACCTCTGCAGGCACTGCATGATATGAGTGCACTTACATACATGGAGGCAATACACACATACACAAAAAGCAAAAATAATAATTTTTTAAAAGCCAAGCACAGTACTCTCAGCATTGGGGAAGCAGGGACAGGCAGCTCCCCAGGGCCCCCCACCCAGCCGACCTGGCATACTCAAATTGTAGACCAGGTGGAGCCCCTTCTTAAAAGACAAAATCAAACTGGTTAGTGCCTAAGAAATAACACTCAAGGTTGAACTCTGGTCTCTGTACACAAGGGCACACACGTGCATACATAGCCACAAAAAAATGAATAAACATAATCTTTAAATAAGCTAACTATCAAATGACATTTCAATTAGGGATGCACACATTTACCAATGACACAGCTGAAAGAGCCACTTGAGTATACACATGTCACAATCTGTCCATTCACCCACACAGCAGTGAGCACACACAGTGCCAGGACTGGAGAACACAAATACTGCCTTGTACTTAAACCACAACTGTTTGTATAAATGGTGGTTTGGGGGTCTACATCAAGAAATGTGCAAGGTAATCTTAAAATATCTTGATATACTAAAATAAGCCTAAGACATCATGCCAAAGGGACTTAAAGAGCCAGACTGAACAGCCCTTGACTGGCCAATGATAGGATAATTTGAACACCAAAGGAATAGCAAGTATAATTAATTGAAACACATCAAATGTGTTTAGAGTATTAGTCAATATTAATTCTGAAATAAAATCATTGGCCATGTGGAAGATGCTGATGACCAGCTCATTATTTGAAAATGGATGGTGGTAGGATGAAATTAAAGAGCTATTCTGGCTTATATGTTTGAACTAGATCTCATGCCAATAATTAATGAAAGGGAAATTTAGAAATGTTCTGGTCAATAAATGAAGACAGATTGGTCAAATTAGAACATTACGCCATTTGAAAAATCTTGATTTTTAATTGAGAATTCATTTTTCTTTTATTTTCTCATATTTTAGACAAATCAAACTAGATGTAAAGGAAAGCATAACAGCATATAAATGCCAGATGGGTAGTTTGTAGAAAAGATATTACATAACATGACCACATTAAGCCTCAAACACTTCAGCAACACTGCATGCTTCAAAACTGCGATTTGTGACAGAAAGTAATCCCAAGTTAGAGACACTACGACAGTCAGGTTCTCACAGAAAGCTGGGTTCACACTATAGAACATGGTAAGTGCTATTTGGTTTTTTAAGTTTTTTATTAGCACGTATTAACTATGTAGCTCTTGAAAAATCTACCTCAGTATATCTAGACCTAGTCAGCAATCTTTAGTGACTGCTGACCTTACCGAGCTCCTCCTGGTGGAGGGGCATGAAGCCACTTAGGAAGTAGTACATGGAACAATGTGAAGCACTGGATTTTTAGTCCTTACTACTTAAATCACCAGAGAGGCTGCAAGGAGAAGCATGTGACATCAGCCATCACAGAGATGCAGTCAGACAATCTCAGTTACAGGAAGCTTGACAAAGTAATCTGGTATCCTTAATCTGTAACTTAAAGGTAGGCATGTTGGCACGCACAATCAGCATTTGTAAGGCAGGAGAAATGTGAGGTTGCGGTCAGCCTTAGGAAAGACAAGATGCCAATAGATTTGTTTTAAATCAAGAAATAATCAATATATTTATAGATCTTATTTAGATCTCAATTCAAACAAGTCAACTATTAAAAATTATGAGATAAACAAACAAATTTGAACCAATTAAATAGCTGATATAATTAAGAAATTCAGTCAATAAAGTGCTTACGACAAACACTATGGCAGGCATGAGAACCTGAGTTTAACCCCCAGCACCTATGTAAAAAGTCAGGTGTGGTAGCATGTACTTGTAATCCCAGTGCTAGAGAAGAGAAGACAGGAGTATCCTGGCTCCCTGACCAGCCATCCGGCCTGACTTCGGAGTCGCAGATCCCAGTGAAAGGCAGTCTCAAAGAACAGGGTGGATGGCGCTGAGGAATGACACCTGAGGTTGACCTCTGACTTTCGCATGCACTTGCACCCCCACCCCAAGCACTCACATCTGTACACACAGGAACACACACATACACACCTTACACAAAACTCAACTTATTTTTAATGTGTTTAAATTTAGTAATGATGCAACAGTTCTATTTCAAGAGAGCCCTTATGTGTTAGGGACATATACTAATATATATGTGGACCATAAAAACAGAGGATTTGTTTTATTCTTCACTGAAAAGTATCAATGACCCAAATTTAGCTTTGAGTTAGTAACTCTTACCAGTGAGTGATGGAACATAGGTTTTGATGTCCTGTCCTCTATACTTGAAGGTGTGCTTGAAACTGTCCATCAGGAGGAGTTTGCAGCATACCCATTCATGCCTCCTTTTACTATTCAGAATTTATCTCGGCCAGCCAGTCCACCTATAATGAGCATGTTAGATTAATGTTCCAAGTTACCAAGCCATTTGAAAATGGGCCCTAAGTTGAAGGAATAAATCATACTGTAAGTGTGACATATTTCCCTTGATGATGTTGTATATCATTTGTCAATGAATTTTAATAAACACTAGGTGGCATAATGATTGCTTTATATTAAACAGGCAAAAGAGAAAATGGATTATCTCACAGACATGAGTAATACCATCTATCAAGGTTGTGGCACGATGACATCACTTTGGAAATTATCTCATTTCTTAATAGATGAAAATACTTTTTTTGATTTTAAAATTACAGCATCACCTGTATATTACAGGCTCGCTTAAACTTTGCTAAAACTTTTCTTGGCATAATAATAATTATTCTTACGTTTATTCGTCTTCTGATTTTCTTTTCAACATGGTTGTACCCGAGCAGAAAGAGGCTATATTTAAACTTTGTGTGAAGTAGGAGGAAGAACTTGGTATTCTTCAGATTAGATTGACACAAAATATTCCATATGCTGTAGGCATTAGCATGACATAGTCCCGAGCCTTTAACACCTGAATACTGACTGTAGCTTCGTTCATGTAATGAGCTGGTCCCAACTCTTGTTTTAGCTATCTCTGTGTTCCTTTCAACTGATTTTCTTCTCAACCAAATAATGCAACATTCTACTTTTAGAATACATGACTAATTTAGGAAATCACTGAGATTTTCATTAACAGATTTTGATTTTAATATTCAAATTCTAGGCAGTGGAGAGATAGTTCAGCAGTTAAGACCACTGGCTGCTCTTCCCAAGGACCCAGGTTCAGTTTCCAGCACCCACAAGATGGCTCATAACTATCTGTAACTCCAGTTCCAAGGAATCCAAAGCCTTCTTCTGGCCTCCATCGGCATTACATAACATGAGTTCACTTACATACTTGTAAGACATCATACACATAAAATAAAAATAAATACATAAATTTGTACTTAGACTACACTGATGGAGCAGAAAGAATAGTCGATTTGAATGTCTGGTGATCCATTCTGCCTCATGGTCTTGACCCGCTTAATTCATTTCTCTGTGTTTCAGCACCTTTCACTGGATAGCTCCCAAGTGACCAAATTTATGCTGAAGGTAGGAGTACTGTGGTGAGCACCTCACATCCTTAGAGACATGTGAATTAGAACTCTTCAGTGGTCAGCATGATAGAGACTGGGGAGAGGGAGAAGTCTTAAGAGCCAAGATAAGTGGTCCAGAGGAAAGGAGCCAGCCCACAGTGGCCACGTGTGATTTAGAATGAAGGAGGAGGAAAGGAGCCAGCCCACAGTGGCCACGTGTATTTAGAATGAAGAAGGAATATTAGAAAGCGGAGAGGGGCACCAGTGACCATGGAGACTGAATGTAATAACCCATGAAATCCTTCCGCCCACGTAACTGTGTCTCTGGCTGAATCAGAGAATCCTGGCTTCATTGTTTGCCATTTCCAGGACTGTTTGCAGATTCTTTTCCTAACTTCAGCATCTTAATCTATAGAATGGTGAGGATGGACTCAACATTATTGTGGCTTTAAATAAGAGGATACACTTGAAACTGATGTCTGGCATATACTAAGCATTCTGTGCTTAAACAGTGGAAATGATTTGTTTACACCCTATTCACAATGGCTCCTGTATATATTCTGATTTTATCTCAACAAAAGCCTCAGGAAAGACTTAGGAGATTTCTAACAATGTAGTTATTCCTGTATTTTCAAAGGAGAAAACTGAAAACTCAAACAGGATGTACAGGCCCTGAATGCAGAACCCGGTCCCCGGACTTGCCATCCCAAATTCGGCCCTCTTGACCACCGCTCAGTGTCCTATTTTAGCTTCCCTTTGAACAAGCAAGGAATTTCAACACTGACTGGGGACTTGTACAGATTTGTTTACCTCACAGCTCAAGATGTCAGGTTTCCCTCTGGGTTTTTCCCACTGTTCCAGCAGAACGATCTTACACAGACTAGCTCCTTCTCTCCTAAGCCTTCTTTTTCGGAGGTTCAAGGTTATGAATGTCCATTCAGTCAACAAGCTATTCGAACGAAGACCGGGTAAGTGTTTTAATCATTTTTATGTGCACCAAAGTCTCTCCCCTGTCGTTCTTCCATTACTTTGGATTTTCTGAGCTAAAGCTTTCTTTACAAGCTATTTCTCAAGAAATCTGTTAAAGCCTCTGTTAGAAATTGCCTCAGCGCAATGAGATACCTCAAATAAAGTCACACGGTCTTAGGTGGTGAGCTCATCTGCTCTCAAAAATTCAGTCTCAGAACTATTCCTGGCCTTTTTTTTTACTTGAATTGCGGATAATAAAGAGAAACTTTAAAATCTACCATGACTTTTTGAGATAGAGGAAGGCCAGGAGATGGGTCCTCAGGGACTTATTATAACGGTCTTTCTCCTCATTTAGACATTTTAGAGCTGACCTGTCTGCTACTTAAAAATGGTGAGCCAGGACTCACTGTCTCTAGCTGTTACACAGGACTCACTGTCTCTCGCTGTTACACAGGACTCACTGTCTCTAGCTGTTACCCAGGACTCACTGTCTCTAGCTGTTACACAGGTCTCACTGTCTCTAGCTGTTACACAGGACTCACTGTCTCTAGCTGTTACACAGGTCTCACTGTCTCTCGCTGTTACACAGGACTCACTGTCTCTCGCTGTTACACAGGACTCACTGTCTCTAGCTGTTACACAGGTCTCACTGTCTCTCGCTGTTACACAGGACTCACTGTCTCTCGCTGTTACACAGGACTCACTGTCTCTAGCTGTTACCCAGGACTCACTGTCTCTAGCTGTTACACAGGTCTCACTGTCTCTAGCTGTTACCCAGGACTCACTGTCTCTAGCTGTTACACAGGTCTCACTGTCTCTAGCTGTTACACAGGACTCACTGTCTCTAGCTGTTACACAGGTCTCACTGTCTCTCGCTGTTACACAGGACTCACTGTCTCTCGCTGTTACACAGGACTCACTGTCTCTAGCTGTTACACAGGTCTCACTGTCTCTCGCTGTTACACAGGACTCACTGTCTCTCGCTGTTACACAGGACTCACTGTCTCTAGCTGTTACCCAGGACTCACTGTCTCTAGCTGTTACACAGGTCTCACTGTCTCTAGCTGTTACACAGGACTCACTGTCTCTAGCTGTTACACAGGTCTCACTGTCTCTCGCTGTTACACAGGACTCACTGTCTCTCGCTGTTACACAGGACTCACTGTCTCTAGCTGTTACACAGGTCTCACTGTCTCTCGCTGTTACACAGGACTCACTGTCTCTCGCTGTTACACAGGACTCACTGTCTCTAGCTGTTACCCAGGTCTGACACCACCTTAATTATCTTCCAGGTAGTTCTGATTGAATCAAGAAGGAGAAACGAGGCATTTTCTTTCTGGAAGCCACTGAAAGTTTACATTCAACTGATGAAATTCCATAACTCTCTTAAAAGAAATAATTCTTCTAGTCAAATTTGATTGGGTATGAAATTTGCAGCATAAAGAAGTTTCCGAAGTACTACTTCTCTGTTTTGATTGTGCAAATGCACCTTAATTTTACTAAAGACGCTGCTCATGTTAGACCTTGCCATTACCCCAACATAAGCTTTTTCTTAATTCTCCCCACCCAAGCTGGCTGGGGATGGTACCTAAAACTAGCACCTGTCCTCGTACTTACTTGTGGCTATTTGGACCTCCTTCATGCTGGGGTTGTATTTCCTGAACTATGCTTTTGTCATTCCAAATCAAGGGCTTTACCATGGCTCCCTGAACATGGTAGACAGGAATTGAGAAAATGTAAATAGAATTGAATTCTCCTTCTCCAAAAGGACTTTTATGTACCAGAGAGATGATGCTTAGGAGAAAAAATCATGCATTCCTTTGAAGCCTTTCAGGGATAAAAGATAATAACAATGAGACAGTATACTTCAAATTATGGCGCTCAGAATCCTAAGCTTTTAATACAAGCCATAAATTGAGGCATCAAATTGTTCCTGCTACAAAAAGAAAGAGGGAATGAGGTTTGGGGGTTATATGTTGATAATTTTGGTTGTTTTTATAACAGGAAAAAAATCTGTCAAGGGATTCAGACTGTTGCATGTGGCAGAGTCATTACTGCTCAACACAGTTCTGTTAACAGTCTTGCTTTAAGAATGTTTCTCTGAAAATTATCTCAGGCCATTTGTCTTGAATAGTTATATTCAAAAGTAAGATCTAGGTTGAAAAAAAAAGACAATAATGAGAAAAAATGAATACTGAAGCCAGATATAAATGCTAAAGGGGATTCCTAGAATAAACAGATGCTTGGTTGGGCTTGGTACATGTCTGGACTTCTCAGGGGCACTGGAATGATTTCTCCTGCAAAAATAAATTTCACAGCTAGGCTACCATCATTACTAGGGCCCATCAACCAGTTAAGCCAGGTGGTGCTTTATTATTTTAGATTGTTAGAGTTTGCATGTGAAATGGTTCCCACAAGCTACGGGCTACATTTGATGAGTAGCCTGTGGTGCTGCTGGGAGGTGGGATCCAGTGGAAGGAAATGAGGTTACTGGGGACTGTCCTTCAGGGGGACAGTGACAGCCTGGCCCCGTCTCTGTCTCTGTTTGCTTTCTGTCTTCTGTCATGTGCTCACACCATAGTGCGCTAGGTTATGACAGGGCCAGAGCAACCATGAACTGAAACTGTGAACTAAAATAAATATCTATTTCTTAAAAGTTGTTTATCTCTGGTATTTTTGGCACAACTATGGAAAGCTAATATGCAGATCTTGTAAACTATCACAGAACAACAGATTTTCAAACTATTATGAAATACCTACTAGCAGGCTTAAAAACTGGTGACATATCTTTTACACATGATATTTCTGTGCAGAACGGGAGTGAGTCCATCGTGCTCTGTCTCGTCCTCTCGCTGTGCGCTGATGGAGACCTCCTGTGAAAGTCTGACTCTCTACGTCCTGCCTGAGATTTCATTTACCTCAGCACCATCAGGATGCTGCAAGGCACAATCCTGTCTCTACCTCCTTGATCTCAGTTTATCAAACTCTATACAAATCTGCCTTTTCTGTTACCAAAATTAAAGCAAATGACTACTTGACTTCCATGTGACAATTTTCTTGAGTCCTGACTCTCAGGCGCTATGTTCCTCAGAATTACATGTCTTTTGTCCCATGGTGGCATGAATTTTGGATCTATTTGTGCTTTCCTTTTTGTACTGTCTACCTGGATGGATGTTCATTATCAAACTTGTAGTGTATTTTAATGAATTCAAAGAGCCTTTATGAATACATTTTAAAACCTAAAATATTGCTTCATTTTAAAGGCAAAATTAAGGAAATGAGCTAAATTTAAATTCAATGGTCTCCAAAGTCCAACTTCATATTAATTAAGGTATATTGCGTCCCAATATGCTAGGAAGTAAAGATTAATCATAGAAAGAAGACAATTTGGGGCTGAAAGATACAGTTTCTTAAGCTGGCCAGGGGAAAGTGTGGTAAAACAAGAACTTTTAAAAATATTTTATTTTTTAATTTAGGTTCATAAATTATTGCTTGCACCTATGTAAGTGCATCTGTGTCATGCAATACCTGTAGAGGTCCAAAGAGGGTATCAGATTCCCCTGGAACTAGAATTAACTGGTGCTGTTAGCTCATGTGGGTACTGGGAACCAAACCAGGGCCCCCTGCAAGAGCAGTCAGTGCTCTTAACCACTGAGCATTCTCTCCAGCCCCAAGCAATAAATTTCAAATTAGAAGGCAAGATTGTTTTGTTGTCATACAGTAAAATATTCATGATTACTAATGAGTTAACTTTCTTAAAATTAACCCAGGCTTGGAAATATACTAGGCCAAAAGAAGGTCATGAAGAGGTGTTTTTGTGTGCTTTTTAAGGGTTTATAGCTGGACTTATGCTGCTAGTGAACTTTCTTTTTTTCTGGCCTTAATCTCTTTTTTTAAAGCTATGGTCACATTATATATTGCTTTTAAGCCATATAAAAACCTTTGTAGACTAAATAATGGCATAAATTTATAAATAATTCTAATAGTTAAAGAATGCAGTTGAGATTGTCAGAGCTTTTCAAAGAGGGTAAAACTCAGAGAAAAAAATTTAATGCCTCTTTAGAAAAGCACATCAGAAGTGAAATAACATCCTGCTTAATAATTATCTTCGAGTTATTTGCCTGCAGTCTTACCACACTCTAATCCATCTAGTATCTTGAAATTAATTATCTGTCTTAAACACAGATTAGATCCCATTACTTACATAATTTGCATAATCATATTACTTATGTAATTATCTGTCTTAAACAAAGATGAGATCATTTTATTTTCCTGCTCAGAAGATATAGCTGCCACCATAGCCCAAGTCTGGGTTCCTGTGCAAGACATGAAAGTCTTCACAATATGCTATCCTATCAGTCAGCCTTTACCACCTTTCTCACCTTCAGTGTATCCTTCTCTTCAATAAAGTTGCTACTGTGAACTCCCAGGCATGCCCTGCCCTTCTGTCCCCACCTTCAAAGTTTTTCCTTCAGTTATTATATATATTATATATATATATATATAATATATATATAATCACTCCTTGTATCCTTGTATAAAAATTCCATTAAAAATGAAAAGAATCACTCTTGCTGACCTTCTCTGATCTCGCAGACTTTCCAGCATGGGTTAATTTGAAGAAATCCATTTGTTAGTGGTGGATAGAAATAGTTTGATACACTATTGACAATCTTGCTAAGACTCATGGCAAAAGCCTGTGATTCTAGCTTGCCAGGAGACCAAAACCGGAGGGTCACAAATTCAAGGCCTGCCTCAGCAACTTAATTAACTCTGCCTCAAAGTAAAAAGTAAAAAAGAGTTGGGAATATGTTCCGAGGTAGAGTGCTTTCCTAGTGTGATTAATTTTGTGTGAACTGAGAAACGCTTGTGTCTATGAGGGGCTTTGCAGAGAGGGTGACTGGAACCAGGAAGACCTGCCCTAATGACTGTGGGTGGCACCATCCCACGTATTAGATAAACAGGAAAGGAGAAAAAAGCCACCCGAGAGCTGGAACTCCTCGTCCTCTGCTCCCAGTTCCACACTCACCATGAAAAGGAGCTGGCCTCTCCCACTGTGCCTTCCCCATCATGATAGCTGTGTCCCCTGAACCTTGAGTCAAAATAAATCTTTCCCCTCCTAGGTCCTTCTTCTTGGGTAGTTGGACACCATAATAAGAAAAATAACTAATATACCCTGCATGTGTGAGCCCTTTGAGACAATGGTGCAGAGACCACTGTTTGGTGAGTGAGTGGGTCTTAAAAGCCTGACAACACCCAGGAGGTCATTAGTGTTGGATTAAGGATAAAACAGGGCACTCTTCTAAGACCTTAGAAGAAAAAATCCTTTTATCTACTTAGTAGTGGAAAGTTTGGCCAACTCCTCTCATGTAGTAATAATTTAAAAAAAAAGGAAACTTACCTAAGGAATTTGGTGACCTAGTTAAGCAGATTTCCCTGTGAAATATTAAAAGAGCCACATGGCTTCTCTTGCTGCCTCTGATAAAATACAAAAGAATACAGTTGAGCTGAAATGCAAACTGTTTAGTTTGCCAACAAAATTCTAGGAATAAAATCTTCTTGCAAAAAGAGGCAGAAATTGCTGGTTTCAAAAGCAAAACTGCTTCTAATTCCTCACATGTCCAAATGGCAAATAATAAATAACATCCAAATTAAGAAATGGTTTTGCAGCTGGGCACAGTTGTGCATGCCTTTAATTCCAGCACCTGGGAGGCAGAGGCAGGTGATTTCTGTGAGATCAAGGCACACTTAGTCTACATAGAAGTTCCAGACCAGCTGGAGCTATGTGGAGACCCTGTGTCAAAAAGATAAAAAAAAAAAAAAAAAAAACAGAAGAGGAGCTGGAGAAAGTGGGGGGATAGGGCAGAGATAAATATCAGATAAAAGGATGAAAGGGAGCCTTGGCCCCAGAACCCACTATGTGAGCAGAACTTCACTCAGCTGCAAACCTGGATTAAGTCTTTTGGAAAATGAAGAATATCTCAAAAGTGAAGCAAAGAGCTTAGTAGAGTCAGAACCCCCAGACATAAACTCAGAAAGTAGAACTGAGCTCTGATGGGGGATCTGATACTATGCACCTGTTATAAACGTGTTGTAGTTACTTTTCTGGTCGATGTCCAAAATTCCCTACAGAAAGAATTTAAGGGAGGAGAGGTCCATCTTCAGCTTTGGATTTCAGTCCATTACACTGGAGAAGGCCTGGTGGAACGGTTCTGTAGCAATGAGAACACAATGACAGAGGCTTCTCACATCTTAGTGGACCAGGAAGTAAAGACTATAGGCCAAAACAAGGCGGGTTACAACCTCCAGAAGCGTTCCTCTAGTGACCTGCTTCTACCAGCCAGGCCTCACCGCTCAAAGGTTTCATAGAATTCAAAATAGCACCTCAAGCTGGGACAATGCATTCAGAACTTGAGCCTGTGGGGGCCAGTTCAGGTGACAACTACAACAGCCAGGAACGGCTGTGTGCCTCCTATATGTTGCCATTTTGAACCAGAATATACACAGCAGTTAACCTGTGCCCGTGTCACCTTCGAGAACAGAGGCATGTAGTTCATTTCTTTACCTCACAGGTCTCCAGATAAACAGGAACTGAACTTGAGGCATCTTGCTGGAGTAACTGAATCTGATGAGTTATCAGCATGCTTGCACTTGCTTATGATGATGACATCCTGGACCTCAAGCCTCAGCTTGAGGCCATAGATGTCACTTTTTGGAACCACTGGGATGAAGCAAGTGCTTTGCATGGCACACATTGTAGGCATTTTAAAACACGTCTGCTGATTCTAACACGCCCTTCCTTCAAGCACTGTGGTCTATACAGGCACCATCTATGAATTGTTGCCATGCATGCAATTCACTTGCAAACAGAATGCATCACATATAATGGTGCAAGACAGCTGAGGCTATCCATAAAAACCAGGACAGTTTGGCTTTTGTTAGCTAAAACACTCTGTTCTGGAGGTCTTGAGGCTACCAGGCTAAGAGGAAGTTCATGTCACATGGAAAAGCCGAGAACAGGCGTTCCAGTCAAAATCCCCAGTTGCCAGTCAAAGTCAACTGCCTGATGACTCATGAATTAGGACAGTTACAGGTAAGCCTCGCCCTGGAATCTCAAGTGATTGCAGCCAAGACTTTAATTCATTTGTCATGCACAACCATGTCCCACAGGGTCTAAGCTTTTGCATTCAGCTGTGGACATGATAAAAATGGTCATTATAAATATGAAAGGTAGGGGTTATGTGTTAAACAGCAATGGTAACTGGGTTGGCATCCGCGATGATTGTTGCAAGAGTTAAATAGAATATACATAAAGGTAAAACCCTGGTGTTTAGCAAAATAAATGCCCAAGGAGTAGAATTCATCAAAAGCTAGTTTTACTGTTTGTTTTGATTTGCTCAAAATCTTTAGCGTGACACAGAGATGCCTACTCTGTGCGTGTGGGCCTGAAGCGATGGCAGAGCTAGGGAAAGAAAAGATGGGATTCCAGAGAAAGCGCGATCTCGTCTGCCCGACACCAGCGTCTTTAAATGTTAATAGAAGTGAAATTCTTTCTGCTGTCATTTATCAGACTCTAGAATTTATCTTGGGGAGAAATCAGATTGTGTCATTTATTTAATTCTTGCCTTTTCAGCTAAGTCTAGGAAACAAAATTACAAATGTTTGGATGAAACAATTAATATTAATTTAGGAATTGAGGGACAATGTCTTGCAACTGTATGTGTAGGGCTGGGTATGGCAGTGGCTGGTCCACTTCTGTCCCGACTTCCAAGGCATCTCTGAAGTAAGTGAGGCTTCTCATCAGCTGCTCCTTACCCGCAAGCTCCTCCACAATCCAACCTCATCCTTGGAAGTGTTTGCATTTATGGCATTTAAGTTTTTTGCTGGAAAAAGGAAAGGAATTCTCTCTGGAATTGGGGGATGTGTGGACCAAACCTAAGGAACACTGTGAGTTAAGAAACCATATTGGACCAGAAAATTACAAAAATCCTTCCTGTATTTGGTCAGAGTTTAGGTAAGAGATAACAGAAGGGGGCACCTGAGCTTAGATGGCTCCTCCCTAGGCAGCATCACTTCCCAGGTATGAATGGAGTGGTTGTACTGCCTGCATCGTAGTTGGAAGGTATTTGCCCATTCTGAGCTCCAGTACTAGCCACACAGTCTGATGCCTGTGTTCATGTCTGATAAGGACGCTTTACTTCGTTCTGCGTTTGGAGACTCTGCCTACCATCCGTGTTCTTAAAGGTCCTGCTCCGATCCTTGCATTTCTTCACTTAGAAATGTTCTCCTATTAGTTTCCTTCCCATTGCTATCACAAAATAGGCAACAGAAACAGCTTATGGGAGGAAAGATTTGCTTCCTGGCATGGTTTCAAGCGGCTGTAGTCCATCCCCGTGGGGATGGTGTGATGGAGTGGCTCCTCTGGTAGCAGGTGCTCAAGTGACAACAGATCAGGAAGCAGGAGAGACCTAGGCTGAAGCCAGAGCTGTGCTATAGTCTTCAGAAGCTCAACCCTGATAACTTACTTTCACCTCCTAAAGGTTCACAGCCTCCCAAACAACCACTAACTAGAGAACAAGTCAAGTATTCAAAGCATGAGCCTTTGGGGAGCATTTCAGTCTCACCAGAACAGTCAGCTTTCCATTGCTGTAGCAAATACCAGAGACAGTCAATTTATAATGAGCCGAGGTTTGTTCTGGTTCATGGTTATATAAAATAGAGTTCTCTAGGGGAAAAGACCCAGTAGAATGTATATACAGTCTAAAAGAGGGTTTATTAAATTGGCTTACATGGTAGGGGGCCGGGTAGGTCAACAATGGCCGCCTGCACACTGGAGATGCTGAGGACCCGGTAGCTATTCAATCCATGAAGCTGGATGTTCTGCAGTCACAATCCTGCATTGAAGGCCTGGAACCTCCTGTATTGAGTCTATAGAAAAGGGGAAGATGCTGAGTCTGATGTCAGTGGAAGACAGCCTCAAGAGCAACAATAGACACAGAAGAAAGAAGCAAAGGCAAGCAGGTCCCCACTGCCGTTTCCGCAGACCTCTTTATAACTGGGCCTCCCAGTAGAAGGTGCCATTCACCTTGAGGGTGAACCCCTGGCAGTTGATTTTCATTGTCAGCCTCCCTGGATTTAAAATTACATAGGAGACACATCCCTGGGGATGGTTGTAAGGGTGTTTCCAGAAAGGTTTGGCTGAGCAGTACCAGCGATCATCTCTCTGTTTTCTGACTGCAAATCCAGTGTGACCAGCGAGTTCACAGGCCTGCTGCCACAGGTGGAGCCACTCCCCACTATGCTCACCCTGCTGTCATGCACTAACACTCTAATTGTGAGCCAAAATCAGCTTTTCCTTCCTTGAACTCTTGTGGGGCATTTTGTCACAACAATGAGACACATGACTACTACAATGGTTTCAGAGACTTCCATCACTCTGTGGCTCTGCTGCTGTGGCTTAGGGTAGCATAGTCTCCACGTGAGAGCCTGTGGTAGTAGAGGTTTGTTCACCTCATTGTGCTCAGGAAGCAAAGACAGGAAAGCTAGAGGAGGCCTGGCTGCCACTATCAACTTCCAGTACATTCCCCCAGCACAATGATGCCAAACCGTCAACACACTGGCCCCTGGCAGATACTTAAGATTCAAACTACAGCACCCTCCTAAATCCTCATGTGGGAGCAGTGACAGACCTCTATGCCCCTCTAGGGTCTACAATTAAGACTCCAAAAGACAGTGCAAAGGCATTCTCCCGTCCCAAACATTGCCAGTCATCTGAGCCCTCTAATGCTGTTGCCAGACGCCTCAGTTATTAGCTTGGCTGCTTCCTTCTGCCTCTACAAAGAATTTTCCCAGCATCCAGTGCATGAGACTAGTGTTGTAGTTAAGCAAGTCATGTGGAATGAAATGATATGATGTGATGATAAAAACCTCAGCTCCTAAGAGGGCTCCGTCTCATGCTCACAACATGACAAATTAAATATGCAAATGCCTTTGTTCCTTGAACCTCTGCTTTGGAGATGCAGAAAGAGGTTCCAAAAATATCTATAAATGGAAGTGAGAGGACAGAGCTTTCGGTCATCTAAATAATGATCTCCCTGCTGAGAAAAGGGTGAACAGTAAATAATTTCCTTTTATTTAATAGTGAAGATACAGAAAATAGGACTTTTACATTTATCTCTAAAATACTGTCTGAAAATTGTCTTGGCTTTAGGGAAAGTTTTTAATACAACAAAAAACTAACAAAAAAAAAAAGAAAGAAAGAAAGAAAAAAGAAATGAACACTCCAAAGGCTTATTTTTGCACTTATTTTGAATTCAAGAAGTACTGTCTGAGGAGAGAGCAGAAGGAAGGGGGATAAATGTTAACGTCCCTAGACCTCTCCCACTGGGACAGATCCGGGAGATAATGAGACAGAAATGCTTGACAGGTCTCCCCAAGGAGAAAGCCAACAGGCTGTTTCAAGGACGGCTGCAGAAGCATAACAGCAGATTTCTTAGATTTTTTTTCACATACAAATTCTAGGAAAATGAAGCTAATTTGGTCAAGGAGCTAATTCTACCTTCCTGTCATAGGCTCCTCTTATTAAATGACAAGTGGATTATGTGACAAGAACACTTCAGTAGCTACAGCCATGTGTCCAGTTACACATAAACATTTAGTAGACATAATAGAAATTATCTGGAATGTCTGCAACTTTTTATATTTAAATAACTAATTAGAATTTCAAGAACTAAATACTATTGAAATCAATACAGTTACATAGGGCATATCTCTGCTGTTACACCCAGAGGTCCTGTAATGCCTTGTGGAATTTCTGTTGAAGAAGCATATTATATAGAGTTAACATTGATAGACTGAACATTTGATAAAAATGGGAAGAAAATCCCCAGCCACAGTAAACTGAATGATCAGGCATGGTGGTACGTGTTTTTAATCCCAGCACTCTGGAGGTAGAGGCAGGCAGAACTCTGTGAAATCAAGGTCAGCCAGGTCTGCCTTTTGAGTTCCAAGCCAGCTGGGATTCTGCAGTTCCAGGCTGTAGAGACCCTGTCTCAGAAAACCAAAACTTAAAAAACAAAAAGAGAAGCTGAGTAATTAAAGAGTAGGAAGAAACTAGATGTTTACCGCCAGTGAGCACGATTAGATGCCGTATCTTCTAATTTGGATTCTGTTGCTGTGGCCAAAGGGACTTGGAGAATAAAAAGGGATTCATTACCTCTTACAGTCCATCATCTAGGGACGCCTCGGCAGGAAATGGTGGGAAGCTAGAGGAAGACACTGAAGCAGAGGCCACGGAGGGACACTGCTTTCTGGCTTGCTCCTAGGCTCACATTCAGCTACCTTTGTTATACAGGCCCACCTGCCCAGGGATGGTGCCACCCACATTGGGCTAGCCCTCCCACATCAATTAGCCATCAAGAAAATACCCCACAGACATGTCCACAGGCCAGCCTAATGGAGGAAATTGCTCAATTAAGGATAGCTCTTCCCAGGTTGATCAAGTTGGCAAAGAATCTAACTACGACACTATGACAAAATGATACCCAATTCCTCCCACCAAGAGGAAGACGCTGTCACCCATGCCCTCAAATCACGGATATCCAAAAACCTACTTTGAAAGCAAAGGCAGTGAGCTGGCTTCACTGGAACTTCTGAGCCATAAGATGCCTCATTAATCCCACCTTTACTTTCCTAAGCTTGGTCCATTCTTTAGGGCAGTGGAAGACCACGTGAAGAAGGAGAAGTGTGCTATGGCTGAGTAGTAAAATTGCTCCCCACAGGCTCATGTGTTGGAATACTTTGTCCCTAGCTGGTGATTCTATGCTGTGGAGCATTTGGAGGTGGGCCAGCTGGAAGAGGAGTCCCTGGTGGAGTGGGAGGGACCCTGAGAGTTATATCCTGGCCTCACTTCCTTTTCTGCCTCTGCTCCTTGGTCTAATGAGATGTTAGCAAGCGATATCATATACTTCCTCCACCCCGGGCTGTCTATGACCACAGAGCCTCCTGCTGACATGCTATGGAAGACTATATCACCTCAAATCACAAGCCAAAAATAAATATTTATTCCCTTAAGTTGTTTCTTGTCAGATATTTGGTCACAGCAATGAGAAAAACAACTAATACAGAAAATTAGTACCAACAACTGGGGCCATTGCTGTAATAAACCTGATTGTGTGATTCATAGGCCTTCTGAATTGGTTTGGAACTGTAGACTAGAGAAGCCTTAGAATGCTGTGTGTAGTGCTTAAAGGGCCGTGTGGGGAGAGTTTTGAGAGCCTTCAGAAACCTGGTCAGTAAAAGCACTCATGGAGTTTTAGAGGGGACAAGGACACTAATCAGGCTAGAGATCGTTCATGTTATATTCTGGCAAAGCATCTGCCAGAATTCTGTCTGTGTCCTAAACCTTAAATGAGGCTAAACTCAAAAGAAATGGACTAATTCATGTAGTGAAGTAAATTTCAAATCAGGAAAGCATTCAGGCTGAATGGTTACTGCTCATTATGTTTAGCCATTTTTACAGTGATTAAAGAGCAGCAAGTGGAGCAGAAATGTACAATTTGGCAACAAAAGAGGTACGAGTGGGTGCAAAGTTGGGACAGGGCATTTGTAACTGTTAAAGAGATTAGCACCGTTAAAAAGAAACATTAGCCTTTACACAGAAATGAGAGAAAAAACAGGTGACTTGGAAACACTGCTCACATGGAGAGCTCCAGGGTGCGATCATGTGCACACATATGAGAACACTCCAAAAGATAAAAATTCAGGGTACACTGCTGGAAAAATGGCCACATAGGGAAGTGCTTTCGCAGGTCACAAGCCCACAGTGGCTGGTAGAGCTGTAGTCCAAGGGGCCCAGTTTACACCTTGAGCCGGCAGCAGCATTTGGTTGTGGAGTCCACACAGTGCTGTCTTATAAGCATGCAAGCACAATGGAGTCATGAAGGCTTACACCAGGATTTCAGAAAGCTGCTGAGGGCAGGTAATGTGTGCTGCAGTGAGGGTGCTTCAAGAGACAATTAAGTCATGATGCCTCTGCCTTAATGAATGGATTCATGTGGCGATGCATTACTGCAAGCCAGTGAAAGGCAGTGAGTGGAGCCCGCCTGAAGGAGTGGTCCTGTAAGCTTGTCTCTGGCACTGTATCTTACCGTGTTCTATATTCCCTCCCCTGGTTCCTGGCTGCCATAATGTGAACCACTCTGCTCTGTCATGCGTGTCCCACCACGACATCTCTGAAACCAAGAGTCAAAGTATATCTTTCTCCCTTTCAAGTGACTTTCTTGGGTATTTGGTTACAGTGCAACTAAAGCCTGGTGAATACAACTGTCATGAAGGAGCCCCAGGAAGTTTAACGGCACAACATGGCAACGGTTGCTTCCCAAGGATGATCATACAACCTGGGTGGAATGAAGGACTATAATGGCAGTTTGCTGAGAATATAGAGAAGAGAGAAACAAAACTGATATAGACAAGTGAAAGTAACTAGTTATTAAGCCAGTTATCAGAGCCAGTGATTGAGAATCTTGGGGTGGGGCTGGAGAGATGGCTCAGCTGTTAAGAGTGCTGCCTGATCTTGCAGAAGACCAGGGTTCAGTTCCTAGCACCCACATGGTAACTCATAACAATCTGTAACTCCAGTTCCAGGGGTCTGAACACCCTCTTCTGACCTCCAAGGGCATTGCACAATATGAGTGTACTTACATCCAGGCAGATATAGCACTCATACATTAAAAACATATAAGTTAACTAAAAATAATTTTTTTAAGAAACTTGGGGAAATTTCTAGAAGTACACCTTAGAGTCATCCAAGCCAACCTACAAAAAAACTAGACTGAGTAAATATAGTCACACATATACAAATGAGAGAGAAAGAGAGAGAGAAAGAGAGAGTGAGAGAGCACTATTGATGGTTTTCTAGGAGGGCTGAGAAGGAACTGAAGTATACCTCTTGATGTACTTTTGGGTAGCTAACACCTAGAGAAAGGCCGGAGTGTTGATTAAGGCCTAAACATGAGATCTGCTCTTCAGTGAGAGAGAAGTCACAGGCTAATACATCTGAGGTTTTTCACTAAGAAAGCCATGTCTCACTACTGTATGTCACAACATTCTATATGCAGTCAAATGACAAACTAAATAACACATAAAAGTTCCCAGAAACTGCTAGGACAATAAAACCTCTGTTTCATGAGGACATAAATTTTATTTGATAATGAGATAAAATATAATAACCAAAAAAGCTTGATATTTCAAAACATCTGACAAATGAATTATTGTTTTCATGACAGAAATTTTCGAGGTGACAAGAAAGAAGTATAATATTAAGCAACTTTAGTAAAATATTCTACATAAGGTAAAATAAAAGACTTTAGTTGGAATTTGCCCTTTCTAATGTTTGTTTATTAATTGACTCCTTGATCAATCAACCCATGCACTTGATATTTGCTAAAAAATAGATTTTGAATATTAACCTATTAAATTGTAATTTTTAGATATTGAAAATATTGTATGGGAAAAATCATATATTTAACTTCTAATGATTCATTAAAAGTTCCCATAATTTTATTTTCCCTTCTAGCTTTAGTTTGTTTAATTAAGTGGACAATGTTACTTTAGAGAAGAGATTCAAGTATATGAGATAATTAGATGAACATAATGACCACTAGTTGTTTATATTTTAAGTTTTTTATTCTTTCTGTGTCTACAAGACCATCCTAAAGAACCAAAACGTAGCCAGCATCCTGTTGTGATGTAAGACCTGAGTTTAAGACATCTAAAAAATTATTGCAGATAAAATAATCATTTTTGCTTAGTACGTGGTAGTCAGAGAACATGATAAATACAGAAAACTATTTTTGTAAGAAGAAAAAAGCTGAAGAAAAGGATTTATTTCCGTAAGTGAAATTAATTAAGTATTGATAACTCTTATAGCATTACAGGGCCTACAAGCCTGGAACTTGTTATGTAGATCAGGCTGACCTCCATCTTATGGAGATCACCTGCCTCTCCCTCTCGAGGTGCTGGGATTAAAGGCATACCACCATGCTTGGGTATGTAGTCATAACTTAATACACCTAAAAACTTATTTTAGACATGAAAAAGAAGGAATGAGAGACCAAGAAATCAGTCTAGGTTTGTACAACCAACAAGCCTATGCCGACCATTTCAAAGCAAAGCAAGAATTTAGGTGGCCTTTGTAATAGAATTTTTTTTCTAATCTAGAGAATCAGGTTGATCATTTGCAAAGAATTTAAGATACAAATCACTACATTTTTATAATGACATGGAAACCAGAATAACAGCAAAAAAGAACTCTTAAATGTTCTGGTGCTATTTCAGTAACTCTTTACTGGGAAGATAAGCATACTAACGATGCAAATTCCTTCTTAAACAACTGCCATTGGTAATAAATGCCCCTTCTATAGTATTCAAAAAGAAGGTTATTTTAAAAGATGGTAATCCTTGTACTCAAAGACATGGTACACAATTTTACAACTGTATAGAAGTGTAGTTCTTTGGAGGAGGAGCCTAAAGATTATTTGGTTCAACTTTTTAAATGGCAGTCATTCCAGTGATGTTCCCAAATCACCTGGCCACTAAGAGGTGGAGTCTCTCACTTCTCCATGTACTATGTCTTACTTTGATTGGAAGCTGTTATATTTGGCTCATGCTTGAATTCCTGCTCCCCAGCTGGGGGAACTATTTGGAAAAGCTGTGGAATTTCTAGAAGGTAAGGCCTCGGTACTATAACTAGGTCACTAGGGTAGACCTCTGGTTCCAGCCTTACCCTCTGCTTCCTGGGTTGCTGTGATATGAGTGCCTCTACAACCCACTGCCACGAGCTATGCCGTTCCTTGCCCCGATTATGTACTGAGACCCTCTAAAACAACGAAGTAAATTAAACCTTCCCCGTTAGTTGTTTCTCTCAGGAATTTTGGTCACAATGGTCATTGTGGCCACAAATTGGTCACAAAAGTCATTCCCTTTAACTTCAGTATAACAAAAGGACCCAACAAATACCCATAAAAAGTCATTGTTCACCAGCTAACAAAAGCGTTAAAGCCATTTAAAGAATGCTTGCAACTTGCAGACTAGACAAACATGCAGCTCTTATCATATGCATTAAAATTAATCTGCCAAACAAGAATGTTCCTTTGATGGACAAGCTTCAACTTGATCAAAACCGTAGCCCATCAGGTAGGTGACTGTGAGTTATCCCAGCCTACCTTCCTTGTTGCAGGACCGCGGATGTAATCCATCACCAGAAAGTATCTACGGTGGTCTGAATGTCTTCTTCTGGGTGTGAAAATTGCAGGGGAGATTGTGAATTAATTTTGTATTTTCAGTACTATCAGAGAAAATGGTTTGTTGTATTTTTAAATATGGGCTTATACAAAATTAATTATAAAATAATTCTATATATATGTGTCTGTGTGTGTGCAAATATATATATATGAGTATGCACATACATAGTTGTATATATATGCACATATACACATATATAAAGAGAGAAAGAATATTGGTGGAGGTGATGGGACTCAAACGTTGAGTCCTCATCAGGCTAAAAATGTGCTTTTTACCCTTGACCTACATTCTCAGTCCTCAAGTGTGTATATTGTAAATACCAGTCTGATTTCTTCCTTATTTTCCAACCACACTATGACTTCAAAGTCTACAGGTACTCATAGAATTAAGATAATTATAATGCTAACTAAAGAACATTTTTTATAAGTGTGACTTTCTTGCCACCTTGAGACACAAATAAGGTTATACTTCTTGAATTTTCAAATTAATTACTCAAACACTCATGTGATGGCTGATCTTTGTCAACCTCATTGGATTTTTGAATGACCATGGAAACACACCTCTGGGTGTGTCTATGAAAATGTATCCTTAGAGGTTTGACTAAATTGGGAAGACCCACCCACCTTTGGTGTGAGCAGTGCCATTCCATGAGCTGAGCCTTGGCCTCAGTAAAAATAAGAAAATGAGCTGGGCATGAACTTCCATCCTCTCTGTGACCAGCTGCTTCACACCCATTACCACACTTTCTTGCAATGATGGACCCTCAAATTGTAAGCCAAAAAACTCCTGTCCTTCCTCCAGTAAGTTGCTCTTGTCAGGTATTTTGTCACAGCACTAAGAAAAGTAACTAATAGAGAAAATTGGTACCAACGGGGTAGGGCTATTGCTATTTAATCCGTGCAGTGTGGTTCTGAGGCCTTTCAACCTGGTTTGTAGGAGAAATGTGTAAGTGTTTGGAGCTGTGGGCTAACAAAACCATAGAATGCTGTAAGCAGAGCCCAGTGGGCCAGTCTGGCAGGAGACTGGGAGACCAGAACACAATATAAATGAGAACAACGGAAGCCCAGCTTCTGAGACTTCATGAAGAAATGACCCTATCAGGAACTGGAGTAGAGGTCATTCCTCTTATATTTTGGTAAAGAATCTGGCTACCTGTATCCCAAGAACCTGATTCAGGAAAGCATACCTTCCCTGCCATGATGGACTGTGAGCCAAAATAAAACTTCCTTAAGGTGTTTTTTAGTTTGTTTGTTTTGGGGTTTTTTGGTCAGGTATTTTGTTACCTCTGAGGACAATAGCTAATACAATCCACTTTTCCAGAATGGTTTAAGAATTATAGAAATTCCTTCCATCAAAATGATCAATCTGGCTTCCCAGTAGCAGATAGAGAATATGCAATGAGCCTTTTCAGTCCTATGTTTGTTACTTTTCTCATCACTGTGTCCAGATGCCTCATGAAGCAGCTTATGGAAGGGAAGATTTGTATGGCTCACAGTTTTAAGGAACATGGTCCATTCTGGTGGAGAGGACATGGTGGCAGGCAGTTCCATGGCTGTGGGAGCTTGTAGCAGCTGCTTGCTTATACCCCTTGGGTCACGTGGCAGAACCAGAGCCAGGTTATAGGCCACACCTCCCAAATGATCCACAAACTTTCAAATCAGCACCACCAGACGAGGGCTAAATATTAAAACACATCACCCTGTGGAGGGTATTTCATACGCGGTTGCAACTTTCCTGTCCTGTTACGCGTCGGCTCACGGCCATTTCATGTCTGCAAAACAGCACTGAGTGGATACCACCAAATTCTGCCCATTCGAGATGTATCCTACACGCTTGGCCCGCAGCTGCAGTAGCCTTGATGCCTTTGTGGCTGAGATTGGCAACACATTTCCCCAGGTGACTCTGATGGAGTAGGGTGCCATAGAGACTCTCTCTAAGCACTTTTCAGATGGCGAAATCTTTGTATGAGTCTGAATTCTTACACTTAGAGTTTTCAGTGGATGGTTTCTTGATCTCAAAGCACCTTTGCTAACTCCCCAGTGAAGTCTGGGGTTTCTCTTTAATGCGCTAATCACTTTAGCAATTACAGCCTTTTTCTGTCCACAACTTTAAATGTGTATACTCTTTTCCTTGCCAGCCTGCACATTTTTTCATATCTTTCTGTTCTCTCTCTCTCTTCTCTCTCTCTGTCTCTCACACACACATCTCTCTTAAAGGTGTTAATAACAGTGGGCTGTAACATGGTGCAGACAAAATCCTATTCTGCTTGAAATTTCTTCCACCAAACAACTGAGTCCATCACTTTTTAATTCAGCCTCACTCGTTTTCAGGAAATGAGTAGAACTCAGACAGATTCTTTGACAAGATATGACATGAGTGGTCTCTAGTTCAGTTTCCAATAAAATTCTTATTCTTCTTGGAAATCTCAGGAGCATAGTCTTTCTTGTTTGCCTTTCTACAGGCATTCTGGTCTTCAAAACTCGCACCAGCGTGGCCCTTTAAGTGCTACTCTTTCTGTTCTAGGGTTTCTCTAGCCTGCCGCTCTGATCTCTGCCACACTCTTCCACAAACCATCTCCAGTGACTTGCCAGGTCAGGTTTATCAGCAGATCACCCAGCTCTTAGTATCAGTTTTGGATAGTGGTTACTTTTCTTGTCATTGCAACCAAGTAATCAGAAGCAACCTAAAGGAGAAGGATTTGTCTGGGTTCACGGTTTGATGGTGTCATCCATTTGGAAGGAAAGGCATTGGGGCAAGAGGGTCTCACGACTGTGGTGGCAGGACCATGAGGCTGCTTGCTTACATGGATCAGAATTCAGAGAGTGGAAATGCTGGCACCCCTCTGACTTTCTCCTATTTCTTACTCCTTATTCGGTCAGGGTCCCCAGCCCATAAACTGGTGTCATCCATATTCAGAGTAAGTCTTACCTCATCAGTTAATCCTCTCTAGAATGACCCTCATAGACATTCCCAGAAATATGTCTCTGAGGGGCCCTAAATCCAGTCAATTTGACAGTAATTAGCAATCTAAACTCTACTTCTTGTCATCATGACCCCAAACACATCACTTCCAAGTCATAACAAGACTATGCCTTTATTGTCATTGTTTGTGTTTATGCCAGAGAATTATTGAAAGCCATGAGTCACTGTCTTACTCTCTACATGATTCCATTGATCATGTCATATAATTTTTAAAATGGTACTTTATGATTATAGTTTTCTTATCTGCATTGATCTGCTTAATCACTGTCCTCCAAATTGACCCAGGCTAGCAGAGGCAGAGATCTTCAGCCTCATTCAAAGATGGCAGCTGAACCAGCAAGCGATGTCCTATGCTATCCCAGGCCACAAGGCCAGATATCCTCTTTCAGATGTGAGCTCCATCTTAGAAATCCTTTGCTTGCTTGCAAGCCAGTCAGACATCATTCTGTACCTCCTCATGATGGACCAACTGATGACCTTTAATAATAGCTAACATTTCTAATATTTAAGAATCTATTATAAGAATTTTGTTTAATTCTTATAGATAATCTTTAAGGTAAATATTAATTTTTACCCCCATTTTTTCAAATGAAGGTGGGGGGATACGAAAGGTTAACACAGTATTCTTAATAACAGGCAATATTTGGAGGCGGGGGATTTGAACCTAAGAAAGCTTGCAACAAACCTTAAGAAAGCTGCTTAACTCAGAAAGGAAAGCTGTCATGCTTTCTGGTTCTGAGAGTTCTATAAATCCTGTGTAGGATTGTCACTCCCTCTGCACCATCTCTACTCAGCACCTAAAATATTGTGGAGCAGAAACTTTGTCGAACAACAAAAGGAGTGAAGCATTCCAGAGAACAACGAAGAGCCTCTTTGTCTAAATGACACAGGCCACACAAGTGATCTTTTCTCAGATAAAGAATTAGTCATCTTAGTGATCTTTGGTCTCCACCTGGATCAAGTGTCTGGAAACTTCTAAAAAAAATGCTGCTTAACATACATCCATGAAAACTATATAATGAAAAAATTTTAGCTTCATTTTCACTGTCCTTTAACTGAAATCTAGCATTTTCCTTGTTTATGAATATTGTTGACAAGCTGCAATAACATTATCAAAAGCTGTGAGTTTGTAACCAGCTGAAACTCCATCTGTTTTCATATCACTGCAGTTTGCAGACATCTTAAAGCATATCTTACACCTAGTCACTACTTTGAAATTCCCACTGGTTAAGAAGACGTATTTAAAATTTTTGTTATTAAAACAGAAATAGAAAAACCACACACATTGTTAAATCAGAAGTATATGTTAGCAGTTGGGTAATGATATTTCTATGTAATTAGTGTTCTTTGTAACACTGTGTAGTTTATTTAATGTATTTAATGGCAATAATCTAAAAAGAGATTTATAGAAATAAACAGATTCAGAAATCACCTTCATTTTATCTATTTATTTTTGCAGTGCTGGGGATCCAGGTAAAAGTCTTCTGTATGGTAAGTTAGCTTCCATACTAAACTAAACTGAGCTATAGCCCCAGCCCCAGATCCCTACTGTAAATGAGTTTCTCTCTTCTGTTCCTTAGCCTTGATCCTTTTCAATCTCTGGCATATCTCGGATTTCATTTATTCAGCATGACAGTCTTATTTTCCATTTTTAAGGTTGACTATAGAACTTGTCAGGCTCCAGAAACAGCATAACAAAGTTGAAGTTTTCCCTCAGGAAGTTATAGAAACTAGACTTAGAAATAAGAGCAAAATCTCTACAAAGGGAGAGGAAAAAGCAGACAGGGCAGGTGTGAGATGCTATTTCTTTCCTTCCTTTTTCCTTCCTTCTCTTCCTTCCTTCTCTTTTCACAAGTACTGTACCTACTATTTCTCCCTCTCCCCTCCTTTACCTTTCAGAGACACTTTACACTATAAATCTTTTGCATATCTAAGCTTTCCTTGGGATCTACTTTTCAGAGTACCTAAATGACCCAATATATTTTGTCCTGTTGATTTTAGAGAATCATTGTTGTAGCCTTTCTCTTATTAGCTATAACTAGGAGGATCAGATATCCTGGTTTGCCCAAGACAGTCCAGTTTATATTTGCTGACAGGGCATAATTACTGATAGTCCCTGCACACTCTCAGTGTCTTTCATATTATAAAACAAATTCTAAGGTTATCCCAGGTATAAACTATTTTAGAGCCTCACCCAATAAAATGTTTCCTACAAAATACATTTTGTAGAATACAACTCTTAAAAGATGTTTTAGGAAAAATGGCTCAGTGGGAAACACTCCTGTAAATTCACAATTAATATTAGTGTGCTAAAATTTGGAAAAGGACTTGAAGTAAAAAACCTTTCCTAACTTGGTTATTAGTGAATGTTTCCCAAGCTCATTTAACCACAAGCCAGTTTTATCTTGAACTCATAATACTAAATTGAGTGGATCCCTGACAGGATTGAATCCTGTCTCTTCGCAGCTGCCCTTCAAAACAACTCAGAGTGCTGGGAGGTTCAGAAGGCAGTAGCCTGCTCACTCAGAGATGCTGTCTGGAAGCATGAAACAACTGGGTTCCAGCCTGCTCTGGCTCCCAATTGACCTCGGAGTGCAATTCATATTAGCAGCTGTGATCCACAAAACCACTTTGGCTGTTAGTTAAGTGAAGTCATTTGGATGTAAGTCGTGTTTTTAATGGCTTCTAATTTTACTCATAAAAATTTTCAATCATAAAAATTCTCATTTTTAGTACCAAATGGGGAATTTTGTCAGCAAATCACTTGATCTACAGTCACTGAGGTGATTTCAAAGAGCCCCTTCCATCTGGCCAGCTTTCCTGTCTCTAGTCCTGCCAATACCACACCATAAACTCAGCTTTTCAGTTTGGATTACAGGAGTTAGCTGCTTCTATATTTAATGCATATTAAATCGTTTAATCTCTTGGTTTCCCCTGGTATGTTATGTACATCTACGTCTGTCTCCTCCTTGTAAGGTAAACAACACACCCACCACAGGCACATACACATTCCCTGGGTGCTGTGGTTTTAATGTGTGTCTTCCTCTCAATTTACATCTTGGAATTAAAAAGTGATATTAAAAAAGGTCTTTGGGAGGAAAGTATTAAGTTCACTTTTGGAAAGTAATTAAGTCTGCCTTCATGAATGGGATCAACAGCATTCAGAAGAGGTTGCATAGAACTGCCTGGCTCTTGCATGAGAGAAATCAAACTTTATTCCCTTTTCCCTTCCATCATTTTTACCATCTACAGATACAGCAGTTCCCTCTGGAGGATGCAGGAACAAACCACCAATGAAAAGCAGAGAACAGCCCTCACTAGCCATTGAATCTGCTTGGAAACATGAGGCTGGACTCTCTAGTCTCTACAATCATCAGAAATAATTTCTATTATTTATAAAAGACTTAATCTAAGATGTTTTTGTTATAGTAGCAGGAATGGATTAAGATTTTCTATATGTGATAAAATTATCTGAGTTTAGTGCTTAGTTTATTTTTTAAAAGGAAGAAAAGGAGGAGAGGCAGGGAGAATAAAGAAAAAGGAAGAAGAAAGAAAAAAGAGAGCGGAAAGGAGAGAGAGGGAGGGAATGTAAGATGTTACTAGTAGAAATAAAAATTAAAACATGGTCTTATGTTCATATTGAAAAAGTTAATAACATTTGATCAGGATAGTGCCCATGTTTTTGTTCCCATATTTTATAAATTATACTGAAAAGTCTTCATAAGTGTTCATTAATGCAAAGAACCCAGGAAAATAAGGTTAATGAATAAAGTATTAGGACACACTGGATTTTCATTGAAGAAACTGATTCAGTTCACTTTTGCCTTATGCTACCTTTGGCCATCTCCCAAACTACTAATTTGACAAAATAATTATGAATTGAATGATGAGTAATTTGAATAAGAAGTGTCCCCCAGAGGCTCCAAGTACTTGAATATTGTGTCAGGTGTTGGTGCTGTTTGAAGAGAGAACCTTTAGGAGATTTGGCCTCCCTCTGCTTCTTGAGTTTGTTGAAGATGTAAGTCCTCAACTCTCTGCTCTGAGTGCCTCCCTCACAATAATGGACTTGCATCCCTCTGGAACCATAAACCAAATAAACTCATCTTTCTATAAATTCCCTTGGTCATGGTGTTTAATCACAACAACAGAAAAGTAACCAAATCTGAAGTTGGTACCAGAGCATGGGCTGATGCTGTGAAGAGCCTGATTATGTTGTTTTTTTGGAGGAAAGGAGAAGACTGGAAGTTTGGACTAAAAAAAGCAGCTGAATGCTATATGCAGAGCTTACTGAACTTGTTTAGTAAAGGGCCAGCTCTGGGTGTTCCAGAGGGAGACAGAAACAAGAACAAACAGCAACCAGAATATTTTGGCAAAGAATCTGGCTCCCATCTGCCCATGGTATAAGAACTTGTCCGAAGCTAAATTTAAAAGTGATGGATTAATTTCTCTGGCAGAGGAAATTCCAAGATAGCTTAATGTTGAATCTGTGGCTTGATTATTACTGATAAATTTTATGCAGGTATAAAACAAAAAGAGCATGTAAAGCAAAAAGAAATGCAAAATGTTCATTTGGAGAGATGGAAGTAGAAAGCTTAATGCTATATCCAAGGCATGTTCTGGAAAAGTGATTCTCAATGATAAGGAGAGACTTCCTGATGTGTACTTGAACAATAGAAAAAGTACCTCCCGGGCAAGACTCCACCCACCTAAACTTCCAACTTGTGAAAGAGAGCCTAAGGGGTTTTCTGCTCCTAAAAAGCAATTGCTTCAATATACAAAAACAGCTGCAAATGTGCTTCCAGGGGGCCAAGGTCTATCCAAATATGGGAGCCAAACTTGCCAGGATTGTGTGCATGGTGATGACTTTAGAGGCATAAAAGGTGCAAGAGTGAGGGGTCATCAATATTCTCTTCATGGTTCAGAGAACTGCTGAGACAAGGCAGTATGTAGCAGGGGAGTCTGTGCATGAAGAAGGCACTGGGAGACTAAGAGGCCCTGAGAGGCCATTGTGTAAGGCTGTGAGGGTGAAGTCTGTGTTATGATTGAGTCCCCCAAGATGTTGAAGCTGCCAGAGCTGTGAGATATCTCCCAAGGAGATACGTATACATGAAGATGAGTGTTACCAACAGAAAATCTGGAGGGGCAGAGCCATCCAAGTCCTTTGGAAGCAAAGTCTCAGATATTACAAGTATAGTACTTGGTGATTGTCCTGCTGAGTTCCAGTCTTGCTTTAGTCTGAATTGTCCTCACTGTGCTCCAATTCCTCCCTTTGGAATGGGAATGTATATTTTGTGATATGGTATATTGCAGTTTGCTTTTTGATTTTACAGGGGCTTGTGGTTAAGAGATTGCCTTGATTCTCAGAAAAGACTTTGGACCTTTGAATGGTGTTGAGACTGTGAAGGACTTTGGGGACTTTGAAAGTTGGACTAAATGCATTTTGCATTATTATGTGGTCATGAGTCTGTGGAGACCGGAGAGTGAAATGTGGTAGTTTGGTTGAGAAATTTCTCCCCAAAGGCTCTAAGTATTTGAACATTTGGTCCATTGACAGTACTGTTTGGAGAGGGTCATGGCGCGTTCAGGAGGTGTGGCCTTGCTGGAGGAAGCAGGTCACCAGGAAAAGGCTTTGAGAATTTACAGCCTTGCCCCACTTCCAGTCTCTCTTTCTGTTTCCTGTGCCTGCTTGAAGAAGTGAGTACTCAGCTTTCTGCTCTGGCTGACTCCTGTCAATCCTGTCATGATGGACTCTTGTCCCTCTGGAACAATAAGCCCAATAAACTCTTCCTTCTATATGTTGTCTTGATCATGGTGTTTATCACAGCTTTAGGAAGGAAAGCTATTCTGAGTACTCTTGATTTGCAGGAAGGGACAAGTGTTAAATCATAATCTTTAGAATCTTAGGAGGTAACTTCCTTGCTGCTGTACAAATAGCAAGACTTTCCTTTGAAAAACAATTAAATGCTGTAGTCAGGGAACACTCATGTTTAAAGCAGGTACCAGTGAGAAGGGAAAGCAGAAAGTAATGGAGGCTTCGTATGGAATTATAATGATTCACAGGATCATGTGATTAGGAAAATGCAGCAGTAACTATAGATTGTAAACAGGAAACTGCCATAATGGAACTCACTACTTGGTATGCTAATTAAAACAGTTAGTAAATATTTAACAAAAATATAACCACAAATTCCTTTGATTTGAAGAAAATACAATAATATGCTATATTATTATTATTTATGGGTATGGATGTTTGCCTACTTGAGTGTATGCACATCACATTCATGCTTGGTGCCTACCAAGACCAGAGCCCCTGGAACTGGAGTTACAGGTAGTTGTGAGCTGCCATGTAGGTACTGGAAACTGAACCTGGCTTCTGTGCAAGAGCAGCAGGTGCTCTTAACTGCTGAGTCACCTCTCCAGTCACTATAGTATTACTATTTTAACTCTGAGTCCTCTGATAAAACAAAATATTTTATGTATGCTAAACAGTGAGCCATTAAAATATAAACTAAAAAGACAAAGGATATAAACTGGATATGTTATCTCACGCCTGTAATCTCAGAACTAAAAAGGCTGAGAGAGGAAGATTACAGCAACTTCAAGACCATTCTAGTACACGTTGTGAGTTCTAGGCCAGCCTGGGCCAGTCAGCAAGACCCTGACTCAAAAACCAAGAACAAAAATAAAACAACCTAAATTTCACAAATCCTTTTTTTTCTTTTTGTTTCTGAAACAGGAGTTTGTGATCCTCCTGCCTCAGCTTCCCAAGTGCTAGGATTACAGGCATGCAGGACTTTAGTTTGGGGTATTTTATTTGTTTGTTGTTGTTTTTGAAACAGGGTCTCATGTAACCCAAGGTGGCCTCAAGCTTGTTACCTACCCAAGGATAACCTTGAACTTTTGATCCTCCTGTTTCCACCTTCCAAGTGTTAGGGTTACAGCCACACACCACCACGAGTGGTTTATGTGGTGCTAGGGATGGAACCCAGAACTCTGTGGACACTAGGCAGGCTGTCTATCAATGAGCTACACACCCTTACTCCCAGAACTTCAGCTCTTATCAGCCCATCATCTGCCTTCAAATTACTCAAAATATAACATTATTTTTATACATTTCTGATTAGACTTAAAAGGAAATATCCTAAATAAGACATTGATGACACATGTGTGCAGAAATGACTATGCAGTATTTTTTCAAAAAGTAATCAGACAAGAAATTTAACCAATAATTTATAATGATGTTTATCCAGCAAACTCAAATCTGGTTTTTTAACTTCCCTTAAAATGCAGTATGCATAAAATATTTTTTAATGGGGCTAAAGAGATGGCTCAGCTGTTAAGAGCACTGGCTGCTCTTGCAGAGGACACAGGTTCAATTCCCAGCACCCACATGGCAGCTAACAACTGTCCGTAACTGCAGTTCCAGGGGAATCCAACACCCTATTCCGACTCTGCAGGCACTGCACAACACAGGTGCACTTACACCCATGCAGGCGGTACCCCAAAACATAAAATAAAAATAATAAATACCTTTTCAAGTGCAGTAAGCAGCAATGTGAGGAGAGGCCTGGAAAACCATCAGCAAGCTCCAGGGGCCTGTGTTTTGCTGATATTCACCCCTTCTCATCATCACCCTCTCTTGTCCCTGATCCCCTTTCTCATTGACCCCCTTCCTCCTCACAAACAGTCCCTCCTTCTGTGTTATCACATTTGGAAAAGTCTAGGCCATTCCGTTTAATGTTAAGTCCAGTGGAATTGCAAGTTAGCTGAGCCTGAAGAACTGAAGCAGCTGGCCTGCCTCAGTGTCTCCCAGGGCCCGGATGAAAGGCCTGGCCAGAAACCGTATGGACAGCTGCTACTGTTCCGCAGGAGTCCACTTTGGAGACTCTGAGGATGCTATTGGCTTCTCCTGACCTCCATTGCATCCCTCCCCAGCCTTTGCCAACTCCCATCTTCCAAAGTCCATTTGGAAGCTGGGACCGTCATAACATCAACTTGGCGGAAAGGCAAATCGAGGGTTGGAAGTGGTACTCACAATTTTAGAAAATTAGTCCACACAGATTTGATCAAAAACAGTGGCTGTGAGGGAAGAGCCAGACCTCCGCCTCACTCCAGACTGTGTACTTGACATTGCTCCACTTACACCCGAATTCGGAGTGAGCTGAAAGCCTTCACTCTCGAGCTTGCTATCCTTCCAAGGAAAGGCACCACCATCACCCACCTAATCAAGCTGCAAGCTGGCAACTCTTGATTCCTCGCTCTTCTCACTCACCAGTGAGACTGTCAGCTGTGCTTTGCAGGTATCTGCTGAAGGCATCGTCTGCCCTCATCACCACTCCACTCCAGCCACCGTCCTTCCTTCCTTTCACCAGTAATTGTGTGATAGTTAATATTATGTGCCAACCTCGACCAGACATCTAGTGAGACATTATTCCAGGTGTGTCTTGGGATGCATTTCAGAATAATATTAACATCTATTTCAGTAGGCCGAGTTAGGAAGACTGCCCTCTCTAATGTTGATGGGGTTCAGTTAAAGGCCTGAATAGACTGGAAAGTCTGAGCTCTATGAATAAAATAATAAGCCTCTACCTAGTGCCTCAGCTGGATGTTTTCTGTTATTGTTTGCCTTTGGGCTTGAGCTGAAACACTGAATTTGCTCAGGCCTCTAGCCTCCCAACTTTCACACTAGAGCTTAGACTCTCCTGGGTCTCTGGCCTTTGGGTTGAGGTGCCCTTGACCTTCAGCTCCCTGAGTGCAGACCTCTGTGATCAGGTGAGCAGATTGCTTGTGACAGATTTGTCTCTCAATGTGTGTGTGGACACTGGCACCTTATTTTCTGCTTCTCTCAAGCATACTGGCTCCTCCAGTTAGACTAATAACCATCTCAGAGCCACAGCCACCCTACCTGTTACACGTTCCACAGAGCATCGGAGGGACTCATCTCCGACTATACATCCATCACAGCAAATTCCTTCCTCAAATCCTTATGGGTTTCCTACTCATCTGGGAGAAATGCCCCAAAGCCCCACAAAGACTGCACGATCTGCACAGTTGGGCCCTTGCGCTTGGCAGTAGCCGCATTTGGTTTCCTTTGCCTGAATGTTCCTACCTTGGAGGTCTTGCACATTCCATTTCTTCCATCTGATAAGACATTAACTGTAAATCATCCTCTATTGCCTTTGCTTAAGGAGATGTTCACAACTTTCCAAACCTACAATTCCATGGCAAAGGTCCTATTATTTGCTGCATGCTGTGTTTTCCTTTCTGACCACACACAACCAAATGTGAAATATGAAAAATATTTTTGTAATGGCTTTTCCCATAGCTTGTCAGTCTGCCAGTCAGCTCCAGCACCACCAGGGACTGCACATAGGGAGGCCCAAGCTAGTACTCTTTAACAAGAATTCATGAGTATTCTATTTTCAAGAAACCTAGATAAACAAAATAACACAGATTAATACAAATGAATAAGAAAACACTGTGTTTTTTATGTAAAGGGCAAATTGTTTAAGTAGCAAAACACAGAATCAACATTTCAACAAATTCGAAGGGTTTCTGATGTAGACCACAGTTTGAGCGACATCAGTATAGACCCGGACTTAACTCGCTTTAAAACAAACATGCATGGGATATCAGGGTATCAAACTGTCTGTAAATTTGTCTTCAAGAAGACATTGTATATGAAATCATTGTATATTTCAAATTTATCCTGTGTTGATCAGCTTTTCATTTCTGTGACAAAATATTTGAGGAAAATGATGTAAACAAAGAAAGGATTATTTTTTCTCATATTTTCAGAGGTTTCCGCTGATAGCTCGCTACACTGCTTTGAGATCTGAGGTGAGCGATAACATTACAGCAGGGAGCACATGGCCGAGCAATTCTGCTCACCTCACTGTGACCAGGAAGCAAAAAGAGAGAACAAGGAGAGGAAGAAACTGGAGGTGTGATATATAAGGCAAGGGTCTCAGTGACCTTCTTCCTCCCAGTAGGACACACCTCCAAAAGTTCCCACCGCTTCCCAGTAACATAATCAACTGGTGCCACATAGAAAATGGTGGTTCCATAAGACTATGCACTTAATGATGTAGGCACTCTAGCTTGTGTAAGTGCAATTTAAGATGTCCACACAATAATAATATGATACATTTCTCAGCATCTGTCCCTATAATTAAGTGACACGTGACTGTTTTAGAAATGAAATATCTGAAGTTGATGGGTTAAGCTTTCTCCTCAGTACACTGGAATGGCAGTAGTAAAGCGAGCCACAGAAACTAGGAGGTAAGGACAGGTGTGAATGAGAACTCATGAAACAGGAATACAGGAAAAGGCAGAGAAGCTCCACAGAGCCAATGTGCTTTTCCTTTAAGGTTAGTAAAGCTGGGTAGGGGACTTAGCTCAGTGGCAGGGAACTTGCCTAGCAAGCACAAGGCCCTGAGTTCCATCTTCCAGCTAGTAAAGCCAATGAAACTTAGAAAGAAAAGGAAAAAATAATCAGAACTAATCTCCAGAATGAACAGCAGGACTACACTGTGGATCCCCTGACATTAAGGAAATATGAAGTGAACAGTGAAAAAATCTTGTCAGGAGTTTTGAGAAACTCCCTAGAAATGGAAAAAAAAAATCCCTTCAAAACAAAACTTTGAAAATGTACCACAAGAAAAATAAAAAGTCTTCAGAGTATAAATTGGTTAAAGAAATTGAATGGTTGATTTGAAGGAAATTCTAGGCTCAAAACTCACTTGTGGATTCTAATCAAAATCTTAGTTAGAAATAATTGCAATGACATTCAGACTCTTTCAGTGTGAAGAGAACATTTCTCAGTCTATTTTACAATACCAACATAACATTGAGGAAAGGACATTACAAGAAGCCATAAGACAATATTCCTCACAAACAGAAAAAAATCCTTAATAAAATATTTAAAAACCAATTCAGCAATATATCAAAAGGATAATATTTCAGTATAAATTAGGGTTTATTCTAGGAACACAAAATCGGCTTAACATTCAAAAAACAAATAATGAATCATATCATTTGAATGTATTGCTTCCAGCATTGAAGTTAGAAACTTAATCCCCAGCGTGACCGGCGTGTCTTGTCATGAGGGCTCCACCTTCAGAGGTGATGAATGCTGCAGTGAAGTGGGCTTGCGGGAGGGGGCTATCTTTCCCTTGGCCCTCCACCTCCCAACAGTAGTAATAAGGCCCATACCAGATGGTGGCACCTTGATCTTAGACACTCAAACTTCCAGAACAGTGAGGAAAAAAAAACCACTGTTCTTTATAAATACTAGTTTATGATAATCTGCTATAACTGCACTGATAGACTAAGAAAACATAATTCACCACACTAACAAAATTAAAAAGTAGAACATACAGTGAATTCATTAGATGAAGAAAATGCCTTTAATAAAAGGCAATACTGGATCACAGTGAAAACTATTCACATGCTAGTAAAAAGAGCAAGTTTTCTCAACTGTATGAAACATGTCTGCCAAAATCTTGCATTGCTGTCATCCCTAATGATGAAATATTGATGCTGTCTCTAAGATGGGAATCTAATAATGTTGTACACTCTTATACTCTTACTGTGTCTGTCCAATATTGGATTATAATAAGGCAGAGTGAGAAGGGGGGGAGATGGAGAGAGAGAGAGAGAGAGAGATCATAAGAACTGGAAAGAAAAATTAAAACTGTTATTCATAGATAACATAGTTTTGTATATAGATATTCAAAAAATCAACAAACTACTGGAACTGATTTCAGCTTAACATGATTGTGAGCTACAAGGTCAATACACAAAAATCAATTTTATTTCTATATACCAACAACAAAAAAATGGAAATTAAATTTTATAAAGTTACCATTCATAATAACATCAAATACTTTTGAATAGATTTAATTTTAAAACTATCTAAAGTGTTCTAAACTAAAAAGGGTGCTGAGATAAACAAAGCATAATAAATGGAAATATTTACCTTTTTTAATGGAATGAAAGCCTTAGTAGTATTAATATTTCATTCTCCATAAACTGGTCTTTAGATTCAATGCAAGCCCACCAGATGAAAGAGAATGGCATATCTATGTCAACTTTCCATTACTGTAAAAAACAATGAGGTAATCAAGTTATACTGAGAACAGGTTACTTTTGCTAACAGTTTGGGAGGTTCCAGTCCATAGTCATTTGGTCCTGTGTCTTTGGGGCTGTAGTGAAGTTGCAGCACATTACTGTGGTAGCGTATGACAGAGCTCAAATCACAGACATGCAAACATGGAGCGAAAAAGAGAAGAGGAAACAGACAAAAACACTGCTCAGTGGTTAAAAAAGAAAGAAAAAGGGAGGGAGCTGGTCTATGATAACATGTGATTTAACCCCAGGTTGGTGAGATGACTCCATGGGTAAATGTGCTTGCTACTAAACCTGATGACCTGAGTTCAATTCCTAGAAATACACGGAAGGAACTGACACCAAGTCTCACAGGTTGTCCTCCGACCTGTACACTCTCGTCTTAAAATGTGCATGCCCACGGAGAGAGAGAGGAATTTAAAAAAGAATCCAAAAACATTATTTATGATCATCAAAAGAAACCAGACACAAGAAGTACATACTATAAAATTTCTTTGATATGTAGCTTAAGAATAAGCTGTACTATTGAAAGAAATTGGCTAATAGGTACCAGAAAGTAGAGAGGATGAATTAGTTTTAGTATTCTGCAGTACAGTAAAAAACTATAACCTACAACAATTTAGTATACATTACAAAATGCTAGAGGAATCCAGAGTTTCAAAGCACACAGAAATATAAGTATTTGAAGAGATGAAATGCTAATTACCTTCCTTTAATCACTATACAATATACATGTGTATCATTCTATTATACTGTACCCCATAATGTGTGTATGTGTCAACTAAAAAGTAAAAGAAGTAATACTAATCTGCACTGTGAGAAATCCGAACAACAGTTACACTGACTTGACCTAATAGCAGTCACATGTATTCCCCTAATAGAGTATTCATGCTATGAGGACAGAGCTTTGTTTGGTTCATTGCTGGATCCCACTGATGAGAATCTATGGAAAATATTTGCTGAAGGAATGAAAGGTAGACTCAGCATTAAAAGCTTTCTTTTAAATGATCTGATGGCTGATCTTCATTGTCTACTTGACTGGATTAAGACTCATCTTAGGGATAGATGAGGCACACCTCTGGGTGTGTCTGTGAGAGTGTCTCCTCCCTGAGTCAGGTGGTCCACCATAAATGTGGGCACTATCTCATGGGTGGTAGGTAGAGATGGATAGGAATAAAAGAGGAAAAACAGAGAAAGTCAACATAGCAATAGTCTTCCTTTCTCTCTGCTTCCAAGACTGCCAGTGGTCTAAAATTCTCTGCCACACCCTCCCTGTCAGAGTGACACCTCTGAAACCATGAGTCAAAATAAATCCTTCCTCCTCTAAGTTGTTTTCTCACATATTTTGTCACAATGATGAGAAAATATATAATGAATATAGAATGTGATGGCCACGAGTAGAGAAGGAGCTACATTTTTGATCCACAAAGTAGACGTCCTTTATTCTCACAGTCACATACCCACTCAGCAAAATGAGAACCCTGATCAGACTGCCTTCCAAGTATGTATTCTTACACCCACAGACTAGTGTAGCTCTTATCCCTTACCAGAGAAGCTTTTCTGTGCAGCAGATGGTGATTGATACCGAGATTCACAACTGGTCAAAGTGCAGAGAATAAACAACTGTGAGTGCTCAGTTCTAAATGGAACATCTAGCTCACATCACCTGTAGTGTAAATTTACGTGGAGTTTCACTCTGGCTCACACTCACACCCACAGAGGCCAGGACCCAAATGCACCTGCAGGCATCTCAGCAGCAAGACACACTTCAAATCTAAGAATTTGATTAACGGAAACGGAGCCAATAGAGTCAACCACTTTCCAACCAACCAGTGACTTGAGGGGGAGGGCCTAAGGGGAAAGCAGTGAATGCTGGGTAAGAGACATGCGCTCTGAGTGCACTGGAGGTTCACAGCGGGTGTGATCAAAATGTAGACCCCAATATGAGATTGCCATGCGCCTCCCCAGCAGATAAATCCTTTGTAAGTAAGTCCAAATAAGCTGATCATTCTAATTAGAGAGCATACTCTGTTTGTTCAGCTGGTCAGAACCAGAGGGGTGGCGACAAACACTGCACCTCACCGCAAGAAAAATTCTTAAGACAGAATTGGTGTAGTCAAACAGGACCAACTGACAAAAACTGAGAATGCTTCTGGGAAAAGCATTCATGTGGCCGCTAACATGGGAACTTGTAAAGGGAATGCGACAGAGGAAATTTTGACATGGTGGACTATCCCCATGGACCAGTGTGTGATGACCATTGCATGGATGGTGCAGTTTATAGTGAAACACACAACTAAGGCGAAGTCACCTGGGCAGATGCGATCGGTGGGGCAGATACCAGGGTGGCGGTCCACGTGTAAGTGGTATGCGGTGGCACGCCTGCTTCACCAATTGGGGGCCACCTCGAGAATATGGCAATGTTTTGAGAACAGTAGAAGGTCTGCAATCTCTGGGAGTGACAGGCCAGAAGCAAAGATATCAGCAAGCTGCTGCAGAAGTGGCTTGGCCACTCCCATGCCATGTAAGAGACCTGTCTCAGGCTGAGGCAGTATCCCTGAGAGAGACTCAAATTGTGAGAGAGGAATTAGATCAAGAGAAGGACATGAGGCTTGCTTCTTCAGTACTAGCCTCTGACCTTGTTAGCAAATTGGATAAAAGAGAAAAAGAGATAGAAGTTATAGCCTGCTGTTTTTTATAGCTAGGAGGCCAAAAAGGAAAGAAAAACCAGGTCTTGTTGATAATACAAGACCCATCCTGGGACCTAGGACTTGGAACCTCTGGGAGGAATCAGGCAGTGATGAGGGAGGTAGTACCCAGGAAAAACTAAGAGTTCCCCTCAGGTTCTACCTGCAACACAAGGAGAGAAGAAATCCCGGCGTCAGCATGCTGATGGAGGCATGTAAAATATGTCTGTAGACGAATAGAACAACCAAAAAGATGTGTAAAAGAGACAAAACAGAGAAGGAGGTCTGCTTGGGTTACTTGAAGACAAATGTGGCAGGCCCATGTTCCTAAGAAAATATTAACAAAAAGCCAAATTCTATGCTAAAGCACCTCTGGGAGCCTTTAAAACTCGAGAAAGTGTTCACAAAATGTATACAAAGGATAAAAACTGTCCCAGGGTGGATGATAATCCCCACAGAGTAAACAGGGTACACTTCTCCCCTGTGAATGACTATTCAAGGGGTGAAGACAGTTTGCCCATCCAGGGGCCCCCCAGAAGCCAGGTGTGGCCAATGGAGAGTCAACAGGTGTGGCTAGAGCCAGGAGTCGGACCCAGAGTACACAGGGCCCTGAGAAACAATAGGTGCAACGGGGGCAAGAGGAGCCTTATTCCTCCTTGGTCCGGGGTGGACCAGCCCCAATGAGGTTATCACAGATAAAAGGATGCATGGAGGCTCCATGTAAGAACTCCAGGATGCTAAATGGATTTCAGATGATAATTAAAGACAGTAAAGTACTAAGTTACATGCCATTGTACCCAACATGGATCTGTTGAAAAAAACTTCTGATACAAATGAAAAGGGATTTTCCACGCTATGTTAGAGCTTGTGTATGTATATAATGTTAACTTCTGAGTGTTTTACAGATGGGAAACCCAGCTGAGAGACGTCAAGACACCTGAAGAAACAAGGATGGAGTGTAGCTCATACAGGGGCTGGTATAGCTGTGAAATTGTGGGGAGCTCTATGGACTTGGGAATATAGATGCCAAAGAGTAAAAGGATACTTTATATAGTGGTTAACTAGAAATTCCAGTACCATATGTGAGTTACTCCCTCTGTGAGCTCTTGGCCAGGGCAGCCTTGGAGGACCCCTCTACAACAAAAAGGCAATGCCACAAATGCTGGTTGCACACTAGAAGCAGACAGTAAGACCCTATACTGAAGACCCGGCATGATTTGAGTGTGGAAAAGAGAGACCTAGCTGGGACCAAGCTGGAAACTCCCTGCACATGATGGCTGGCCTTCATAGGGCTAGAGGTCTTCATATGCAGACCGCTATGGGTGAATGGTCCTGAAAAGGTTCTGCTTAAAGACAGATCTTGCATACTCCACAAACACCCACCTCACTGTGAGAAAAGTTCTTAAGACACCACCTCTCCCCCAAGGCACAGGGGACATTGTGGAAAAGGGAGCAGAAAAACTGTAAGAGCCAGTGTTAAAGACTAAATAAAAAGACTGGGGAGATGGCTCAGTGAATAAAGTACTTATGATGTAAGCACAAGGACCAGAGTTCAGATCCCCAGCGCCCGCAAAATGCCAAGCAAGTCATGGTAGCCCAGCTCAGCTGTAATCTTAGCACTTGAGATGTAGAGATGGGAACGCTGGAGCAAGCTGGCTATCTAGATAGTTGAGCTGGTCAGCTCTGGATTCAAATGAGAGATCCTGCCTCAATACACAAGGCTGATCACAACCGAGGAAGACGACTGATGTCAATCTCTAGTCTCCACACAAATGCACACACATGCACACACACACACACACGTACCCACATACATACAAAGATACATATATATACACATATCACACACAATTCACATATGCCTCCCCCAAAACTCAATGATTTTATCAAAAGTGATCTCTGCATATGCACGCAGTGCACAGTTCATAGGTCATCAAAGCCCACCTCAGTTTTAATTTTGAAGTTTATTTCTCAAAAAAGATTCACAAGTAGTTGGGGAAAGTCAAAAGGACTAAGATATGTTTGGCAAAGATTTTAAAAGCCACTTTCAATACATTCCAGACATTGCAATACTGTCTGTCGCGTCTGTCTCTCGTCCAGCAAGGAAAACGCGACTCCGGACTCTTCCAAAAGCAGTTTAATCAGGAACCTTGAACAACCTTTTTGCTTCTTAACTTTCTGACTTCTTCTCCCCTTCTTACTTCTCCTGCCTTACTTCTCCTCACTACTTTTCCTTCTCCTTACTTCTCCTCCTGCTAACTTACTTCTCCTTTTCCCTCCCGGGGAAAGCCCGCCACAGAGTTAAATTCCCTCCTGCCAGCCAACCCCAAACTACCACGTGGTGAAAGCAGATAGGCGCACACAGGCGGAAGCAGGGCCAGACCTCAGCCACAGCCAATTATGGAGCTGTTTGCTCCAGAGAGCGCCCACCTCGGGATGGTGGGAGGCAAGGGCAGGCGCCATCTTTAAGACGCAGCAATCTGCGGCTCTCTACAACTGTCCACATATTTGCCTTTTCACAGTAGATTCTAGCAAGTTCATTTCAGTCAGCCAAGAGATTTTAAACAGAATTGAATCTCAAGTGAATGCATAGGATGGAATGAAGCGATTCAATCAGTTTCTTTGTCTTCACAATCACTGTGCTCTTCCTTTTTTTGTTTAAATCCACTGTTGAAACATAAGCATATGTGGAATCTTAGGATTTGGAGGTCTAAAATGTACCTGGAGAGGACACCAACAACTGACAGCCTTGCCCTCAGAACCAACATGTAGGGCTGGGAGGTAACCCTGTGGTAGAACACTAGCCTGGCATACATGAGGCTCTCCGTACATTCCCAGCACCAAACACACACACACACACACACACACACACACACACACGAATTTCCTTCATACTGACACCTTTGTAGAATCCAATGTGCATTAAAAATAAATTAAAGGATGCTTATTTGAAGCACACACAGAGCATTAAAGCAATATTAAATCACAACTGTTTAGAGCCTAAGTCAATAAAAGTTTTTTTTTTTTTGAGAAAGAGGTGTTTATCAATGACTTTGTTTAGCATTGCTACTCTGATGATAACAATGCCAAGTCCTTTATTCAGACACTGTGTCTTTATTAGGGACCGATCATTCCCATTGCCCTGCCCTGCATGCTGCTGAATATCAGGAAGAATTTGCATTGTGCTTCCTTGAGTCCTTAAGCCAGAATGTATTCTTCCCTCCTGTGCAAGCAGAAGACACATCAAAACACTCTTAGCATAAAATTGCACTGCCTACAATATCCGGTGCAGTGAACAGGCAGCATCTTGGGAAGAGAACAGAATCCCAAAGGTAAATTGTGGGAGAATCTCAGCCCTTGGGTGAGGACATAGGAAATGCTGAGGAACTGCACTTCTAAGGGGAGTCTGTTTGGTGGTTCAGATAGCAAAGGGAGAGAAAACAGTGATTTTCATTCTGATTACAGGCACAGGAGGACTCCAAAAATAAAAAAGCAGAAAGCAAGTGTTTTAAAATGGCTCATTGTGCAAATAATACCAATTACAATCATTCATGTGAACTAATAGCCATTTCCATAATCACCATGCAGCCTATTAACAATAATCCGCAGTAGCACATATGTGTCAGATTAACTAAGTTTAATTGAACATTGTGAACTGGATCATCATAATTCATAGCCTATCTGCCCATTGGGTTAAAGACTTTCAGGGAACATTAGCCCTATAATTTTTTTTTCCTTTTACCTCCAGTAAAATCTGAACACCAGGAAGCTTTGGGCTTTCCATAGTTGGGAAGTTAATCACTGTTCGCTTTTGTTTACAAGCCTCTCTCCAGGGCCATCCATTGCAACTGCTGCTGGGTTCCCATCTGTTGGGACTCAGGCTAACTTCAAGAGACACTGTGAAAACTTCTGGTACGGAAACACGAAATTGGTGAGCATGATAATTAATCAAAGAGGCGAACACAAGTTTTCTACTCTCTGCTTTTATTACATTATTACCCATCAACTCAGGCAATTAGAAGCTTTCACTTGCTGAGCCATATGTAAAGAGTTCAGATCTGGAATATTCCATCCTCCACTTCTTGGCTCAGAATGTTTTATATTTATTTAAGAAGCTGATGGAACCAAGCATGGTGGACATCTTTAATCCCAGCACTCTGGAGGCAAGAGGAGGAGAACCTCTTCTGAGATAGAGGTCAGCTTGGTCTACATAGAGAGTTCCAGGTCAGCTAGGGCTACAGAAAACAATAATAATACAGAAAGTAGTAGTAATAATAATAATAATAAATGTTGACTCAGTTGAAGGCCCAGGCACTCTTTAAGGCCATTCAATCTTAAACCCTCTTCATGGAGGGTAAAGGGATGGTGGTGTTGGTAGATGAGGCCACCTTAATGGCTAATGTGGTGATTTGAATGAGAATCTCCCTCATTGCTCCAAGTATTGGACATTTCGTCCCTTTGGGGGATCTTAGAAAGTGTGGCCATGCTGGAGGAAGCATTCACTGGGGGTTAGAGAGTCCTTAAAGCCTGGGATCTCCATTCGCTCTCTGCTTCCTGTGCCTGCTTGAGGATGTGAGCCTCTGCTCTCTGCTCCTGCTGTCATGCCTCCCCACCACGATGGACTCTGCTCCCCTCAACTGTAAGCTCAAATAAACTCTTTCTTTCACAAGTTCCCTTGGTCACGGTGTTTCTTCATAGCAGCAGCAAAGTAACTAAGGCAGTTGCCAGCGTGGAAACTGGTCCTGCTCTGCAACCATGGCTGAGCTCCAATTCACAAAGACCCGCTTGCCTGATTCAGTCACTAGTTCAGAATGCTTGGTCTTGTGAAACAAAGAAATAGTTTGGGAAATTATGTGTCATTTTGCCAATAGTGGAAGCATATTTAATAATAATTGTATACACTTTTTATTGCTACCATAGCAAAATAACACAAAGTGATGGTAAGAGACAACACAAATTTATCATTCTGAAGATCAGAAGTCCAGTCTTGGTCAGTAGACCTGTCTTCCTCCAGAAGTTCTAGGACAGTCTGCATCCTAGCTTTTGCAGTTCTCAAGAACCTGGAGCATTTCTCAGCCCTTGGTCCCCACCTGGCTCTGATCTCTGCTTCCAGTTACCACACCTCTTCACATTCTCCTGCCTTCTATTGTGGGGTTTATTTGCTTACTTGCTTATTTGTTTTGGTGGTGTTGAAGAGGGAATTTCAAGCCATGCATATCTTAGACAAGTTCTCAACTACTGAGCCACAGCCCCATCCCTTCATAAAGACTCTTGTGATCACATCAGGCACGTGCATAACATCAGGATAATCTCTCCATCTAAATATTCATGTTGCAATTTGAATCTTGAATGCCCTCAAAGGCCCATGTGCTAAAGGCTTGTTTTACAGTGTGCTGAAAGGGGGTGGAAGCTTTCGCAGGTGGCCATGCCCTTGACGGGGGGGGGGGGGGGGGGGGTTGATGGGGAGGGGGACCCTTGACTCCCTCCTCAATTTCTTTCACTTCTTAATTTTTTTTCTTGAGTTGGAGATCGAACCCAGGGACCTGCACATGCTAGGCAAGTGCTCTACCACTGAGTTACGTCCCCAGCCCATTCTCTGTCACTTTTGAATCATAAGGGGAGATTTGTTCTCCCACCAACCTCTGCCATGATGTCCTGCCTCACCATAGGCCAAAATATGAGGCTATACATAGACTGAAGCCTCTAAAACCAAGAGCCAAAACCAAATCTTTCTCTAAGTTGAATATAATATGTATTTATTATAGTGATTAAAATCTGGCTAACATAATGTCCAGCCTAACTACATTTGACAAGTCTCTTTGCCATGCAAGGTAACACAGCCACAGGTTCTGGGATTAGGGTGTGAACATATTCTGGGGAAGGTGATGATTATTCTTCATGCAATACTGATTATGAGAAGGCTAGATAGATAACTCAGCAGTAAACAGTGCTTGCTCCATAATCTCAAGGATTAGAGTTTGGATCCCAGCACCCATGTAACAAATCAGTGTTCCATGTAAAGGCTCACAGACCCAAGGAGGCAAAGACAAAGATTGTTGAGTCTGTGATAGCTGGCTTCCAATGTAACCAGATGAAAGTCTAGGGTTCAGAAAGAGACCCTGCTGCAGAGAAATAGGCAAAGGGTGGTGGGAGAGCACATCTAGATCTGGTGCTCTCCTCTGGTTTCTGTGCATGCCTGCCTGCACGCACATACCTGCACACACAAAGTACATGCCCCCACATAGAACACACAGGTGAGTAAGTTTAAAAAGTAATGAATTTGAGGGCCAGGGGCGGTGGTGCATGTCTTTAGTCCCAGCATTCAGGAGGCAGAGGCAAGTGGACCTCTGCAAAATTGAGGTCTACATGATGAGTTCCAGGTCTGCTAGAGTTCAGGAAGAGCTTGTCTCAAAAGACCAAAAAAAAAAAAAACACCAAATTCATATACAAAAGAAGATCCCAGACATAATGTTATTTGTAGTGAAATAGAAATCATGTGGCATATGGAAAAATACCTGAGGAATCACAGAAGTCGTTCAGTGGCGAAGAGCGCTGGCTGCTCTTGCTAAGGACCTAGGCTCAGCTTGCAGCACCCACATGACAGCTAACAGCTATCCAAAACCCCAGTTCCAGGATATCCCATGCCTTCTTCTGGCCTCCAAGACATTGCAGATCATGAGTGTACTTAGTATACACAGAGAAAACACTCATACACATAACATAAAATAAATAAACAAATGTAAAAGTTTTTACAAAAAGAAAAAAATACACACGAATGACACGTCAGGGTTACATGTGTGGAAAGTAAGAGTCATGTTTTCTTTATACCATCCCCCTTCCTTCGGGAAGTAAACTAAAATAAAACGCGCGCGCGTGCATGGGCCTGCAGACCACAGCACATATATGGAAGTCAGCAGAGCCAGTTTTCTCCTTCGACCACGTGGATCCTGGAACTCAGGTCATCAGGCTTGGAGGCAAGTGTCTATATCTGCTGAGCCATCTCACAGAGCAAGACAGCAAATTACTTTTAGATTGTATATTCTGAATAAGACTTGCATATTTATCACAGCACAAAGGGAATGGCAGTAAGAAAACTGACGAACAGTCAACTTGCCTCCTTTGTCTCAGCATAGTCCCACTATCCTTCCTAATTTTAAGAAAATGGGAAACTAAGAAGTAAACGAAAACAAAATGAAGATTTTGTCTTGATCAGATAATCTGGAAAAATAGTTATCACTTCCGTGTTACATCTATGACTTAGTCAAATGAACAACGTGACATAGTTATTTGCAGTACTAAAGGAGAATGACAGCTAACGTGTGACTCTAGAAACTTTGCAATGACTCACTAGAAGTTTCCTGTAGTCTGAATTTAATTGCTTTCATTTTTCTAACAGTATTCTCAGAATATAATTCACATACCATAAATGAATTCACACTTCTAAATTGCATGGTTCCTGGTTCTGAGTATATTCCCAGAGTTCAAACATCACCACTATTTAATTTTAGAGCATTTTTATCAACTGTGAAAGAAACCACAATAAAACCTAGCAAATAAGAAACCCAGAAATAAAATATGACATTCTAGGAACTGGCTTTTACTAAACATTTTTGAGGTTAATTAACATTTGTAGTATAGATATTAATTTCATTTCTTCTTATCACCCAATGATATTCTGGTCCAATAATACCATTCTTGTATCTGTCCATCAACTATTGATGAATATTTGGGTGCTTCTATTTTTTTACTATTATTCAATGTTGTTGTAGACATTTGTATACAATTATTTGTGAGACATAGTTCTGATTTCTCTTGGGAATTTCTCTTTTTGAATCATACAATGAGTTGATATTTAACATTTTTCATATTTGAATTTATTAAGCAAAGTCATTTATGTTAATTTAAATTGGTAAACCATTTTAAGATTTTTTTAATTTTTTTACTATTTGTATTGAATTTCTGTACACTTCATACAATACATCGTAATCATATGTAGACCCCTTCTCTGTCCCCCCAAGGCCCTCCCACCAGATTTCATACATTCAGTCATATATGTTAAGGTCTATCAAGTCAAGCTTGTATCCCCAGATGTCCCTCCATGTGAGTTCATCAGTGTAAACTGGTGAGCTTATCCACATCACTCCCCTAAAGAAACCCAACTCTCCCTCACCAGCAGTGATTGAGGAACTGTCAGACTATTTGCCAGTGTGGAGGTGCATAGCATAAATTCTTCAGCTGTGTATGAAGAATTTTTGTTCTAGACATGATATCCAACATTTGTTATCATCTATCTTTTTAAAATTATAGCCATCTTAGAAGTTGTGGGCTGGCATCTCACTGTGGTTTTAATGTCTTCTTGAAACCATAGTGGCTGAACATTGGTCGATTGAATGTATCCTTTGGAGAACTATTAATCTAGAGAACCAAATAATCTGTTCATTTTTAAATTTAAGTTTTCTTATCATTAATTAGTTATGCTTTCATATATTCTAAATTGAAGTTCCAGATCAGATATATAATTTTCAATTTTTTTAAAAAAATGTTGTGGCTACGTTATTCATTTTTTAAAATCAAGTAACATATCATGGGCACTTATTCAAAGTTATAGCAATGGCAGAAAACTCACTCTTGGTCTTTTCGCTCTTTGTGTTTTTCTCCATAATCCTTTCCTTCCTGTTTAAGTTTCTGTGTTGTCGTTCTGAATTATTTAACATGGGGTTGTCAAAAGCAAATATTACTTTGAAGTAAATACAGAGTGGAACTCCTCTCTGTGAAACTCTTGTTCCTTTCATCGTACACTGAGGGTTTCATTTCTCTACACAGCAACCAACTGAGAAAACAAGGTGGTAAGACGCTTCGGATAAAGGCTGACCTCTTTTGTCTCCTCCTTGTCCGAAGGAGGCTGATACTCCATCTTCAAGTGCTAGGCAGTTCGCGCAAGTTGCTGCTGTCACATTCTGAACAGAAGATGAAGGTACCTGTCCCACTGGGAAGACTGCTTCTAACTTCTCTCCTGCGCTCAGCATTTTTTTGCCGTACTTTTCAAACATGAAAATCTTTTCAGGAACCATAATCCTTAATTGTTCCAGGAATAATCTCTATCCAGGCTGCTTTGAAATGTTAACAGCCCATAAATTTATATGAAAGGGAGGTTCAACCAAAATAATTGTCGTGGAATAAAGCAGACATTACCCTTACGTGGCTGTGATTAGCATTCCTCGCGTGGCACCTCCAGACCTGCCCTGTCCCTCCCTTCCTTCTTCCAGTGTTGCCGTTATTCTTCTTTATCATCAGAAGCTCCTGGCATGCTACCTCTTCTCATCCTTATTGCCTTCATTCACTCTTCCCATGGAAAGATAACCTGGCCTGGGTCTTTCATTCTCAATTAAAGCTTGTGCATTCCCAGGGTATTTCTTAAAACGTCAGCCATCGATCTCTTAGGTTATCTTAAGTTTTGAGGAGACATTGAGAGTTCGGAGCATTCTTTGACAACCATGCAGTATGGGGTTGGATTATTTGATAAGGCTAAGAATGAGTCTTCTCTGTATTGTAAAATGTGTGAACTGCTCAGAGTCCTCAGGTTACTAAAAAGTTTAAGAATATTGAATTTTTAGGAAAAAAATTGGAAAGCCTGGAAAGCCTGGAAAGACAAAAAAATTGTCTTTTCTGTCTACTTGATTCTTATTCATATAAAACATCTGGGAGTTGAATTATTGTGACTTATGGGTTTGATTAGCCAAATTATCAATGAGATAATAGATATACTGCTGGATATTCACAAAAGAGAAAGTTACAAACCCAGTAAGCATTTATCAGAACTAACAATAATTCAAAATAATATCCATGTTAAATGAGAAAACAGGAAACACAACTGTAGACCATGTGGTTGGAATCGTATAATTTTAAATGTTGGGGGCTACTGATATAGTTTGGTTGTAAAGCATTTGCCTATCATGCACATGGGCCTGGGTTCAATCCCCAGTAATGCCAAAAAAAAAAAAAAATGTTTTTAAGTTAAGACAAAGGAAATATAGAGTTAGACAGATAGATCTGCATTTAAAAGCACTTGCTGTTCTTCCAGAGGACCCAGATTCGTGCTAGGCAGCTCACAACCTCCTATAACACCAGCTCCAGGAGATCTGACATCCTCTTCTGGCCTCTGCAGGCACCTGAACACATGTCACACACACACACATTTTCAAAATAGTAAAAATAAATCTTGTTTAAGAAGACAAAGGAAATAAGAGATTGAAACACTCATATAATAAACAGTATGTATTGTTTTCTTTGTCAATAATTTCCACAAAGGAGCATTTATTGACTTTGGGGCAAACTTTGTAAGGATTCAGTTTAACCTGACAGTGGCCAGTCTGGTTATTACTGGGCGACATCTTGCCCGCCAGATGATCCTGACTTGCACTCCAAGCTATAAGACAAAGTTGTTAAGTTAATCAGTGAGTTGTAACTGTGTCAGCCACTGATGCGTAGACTGTGTATTAACCAATGTTAGACATATTAATGATTTAAGGGGAAAGGTCAGATAGATCTGGTTAGCTGTGCAGTACCTTTTGTTTAGCTTTGTATACAGACTCCTTCTCACCCTGGAGTGTATGAATCCAATTGTCTTGCTGCATCCAAAAATCTATGTCAGTCCTTAAATCCCCAATCAATTCATGCTGTAGTATCCTGAGTCTCTCTGCTTTTTTCTTTGATCTCATGAATCCTGCCTGTGGCAGTTGCTTCTCCTGCAGTGGTAATATGTTTTTCTGAAAGTCACCTCATCACATTTTAACATCTCTAAGATTGGTACACACCTTGCAGTTACTTTCAGCCAATTTGTGGCATCATTATCACTGAGGGTGAAAGAGCATCAAAACCACAAACCAGATGCCAGCAGCTTCAAAGACTGTCCCAGGGTCAAGAGTGGAGCATTCATGTAAGAAGTTCCATCCAAACTTACTGAGTTTTGTGTCAAAAATCATCTAAAGGAATTAGACTACAGGCTGAGGAAATCTTAGAAATATTGTAAACAGTTTTTCCTCATATTTCTTTGCAGATTCTTAAATGTGTAAGTATAGGAGCAGCATATGATTTTTCAGTTCATAAAAAACAAGCCCCCGAGAGTGTTATTTGCTTCAAGTCTTTTTAGCCAAGCCTAAATCTCAGGCCTGTAACCCCAGCTCTCTGGAGACTGAAGCAGCAGGATTCTAAGTTCAAGCTCTGTCTAGGCCACATATGAGCTGAAGGCCTGTCTGGGCTACTAGTGAAACACTGTCTTAAAAATAAAGAGAGCTAGGATTATAGCTCCACAATAGAGTACTTGCCTAGAGAGAGCCACATTTCAATTCCCAGTGCTGAAAACAAACTAGGAAATAAGCGTATGTCTTTTTAAAACCAAGACACTGAAGTGATAAAGCACTGGGAGCCGCGTATTGTGAAAACACATTTTCTTCCTTAGTGTTACATAAACAACTGTCCTATATAGGGACATCTGAGGTTTTTCTATGTGTAATAGTCATTTCAAATAGCAGTGAGTTTAAGTGAAGCAGAAAATGATTTTTCTTTCCTGTAACTGTATGTAAATAAGTGTTCTGGGACTATATTATGACAAGGTCCCCTGGACTCTTTCGGGTTTGTTTCTGAGCCATTCCTTATTTGTACTGTAAATGTAAAGAAGGGGAAGACAAGAAACTTAGCGCGTCTCCCGTCCCTCAGGGATACACGCCTGAAACCAAGCACATCATGTTCCTCGACAGCCTGACCCCGGCTCAGGGTTCCATCCAGGGCCCTTCAAGGAAGCCTGGGAAATTCTATTTTAGATTTGGAGTCAGAAGACATTTCTCAGTAAATGACCAGGCAGTAAGTATTTAAAATGTTACATGTTCTGTTCTTCATTAAACAGGCTTCCTTTGGAAAAAAATATATAAAATATATAAAAATATTCTTAGGTTTCTGGTTATACAGAACAGACAACATGCTGTATGTGGTCCAAGAAACCGCTGGCCAGTTTCTGCTCCCGATAGTCATGTGTATAATGGCTACAAGTCTGGGTTGTCATTACCATGGGGACTGAAGGAAGACACATTGGCAAATAACTGGCCATATTTTATCAAAGTATGCATTCCTGTCATGTTTGTATAAGTTTAGAATTACTATTTTGGACACAATAGAGAACATGCTTGGACCTATATTTAAAATATACATTCAAAGTTTATTATATAATTTTAAAGTTCTAAAATTTAAAAAATACCTTAGGTGTTGTGTGACACTATTCCTCAGGAGACGTGAACAAATTTCAACTCCCCTAGATATAGAATTAATGAGACCAAAGTAAAGATAACCAGCCACGTCCAGCTTAGTGAGCCACTGAGTTTTTCTTGTGGTTAATTATAAGAAATGGGAAGAGGGGACTTTCACGACCAAAAATTATTCAAAGACCATTGCATCGTAAAAAGCCCACCCCAGCATGGGTAACAGCTGATGAAAGCCTGAGCCATCTCTCCAGCCCTGACATTTGGTTTTGAAGTGATGGGGATTAAATCCAGGGCTTCAATCCCTGTCCTTGGTGATCTAGAGTAAAGCTGAATTCTCTACCCAGGGGACTTTCATGCTGGTCATTTTGAGCAAACAATGTGTGAAAAAGGCTGGCCTCAAACTGTGAACTGTACATGTTCAGCAATGTGTTTGTCTCTATATTTAATGACGTTTTCCCATATGAAACTCTAGCTTGCTATACTCCAGCTCAAAGACAATCATTTACTAATCAATGCTTCTCACCCTTGGCTTTGTGGGAAAGCTTATTTACATTGTCATAGCAATGAGAAAAGACACTGGCTCCTGTGGGCAGGGACTGGCAATTGGAACTCATGTCATTCATGGAGAGTCTTGCTCCACTAACAGTACACCTGTGTCTTGTGACCTCCCTGCAACTGAAAGCCTGTTGGTGCACATCTGAGCCGGGAGCTTGGCTTGGATACATGCCTTTGACCAAATTAAAGCTCTTTTGTACACTGACTTTTCTTGGACTCTAATTACCATATTCAAAGGCTATTTAAAATTTGTTTGAGAAATTTGCCAAGAGTTGTTCATCATTTTAGGAAATCCTATCACTGTTAACAAAACACCTGAATCTGGCTTTTTTCTCGTGGACATCACATTCATCTTCAGCCTAGCAAGAGGGCCAAGGATCTGACTACGTTCCTTCTTCCAGTGCAGTCATGTCCAAACATTACATGAATGCATATTAATGAAGTTATTTTCTTGGTATTGCTTTTGCTGTTTTGATTTAATGTAGGGAGGCTATGTTAAACTACAAGTGATTTTAGGTAGGATTATAGGTCCCAAATAAAAATCTTTGCAAACTTAGAAGATAACTTGGAAAGGTGAGTGCAATGCTAATTGAATTTAGGGACAGAAAGACAGGATGTCCTTCAGATGCCTGGGATCTGACTCAATCAGGTACTTACTATACATTCACCTCCTTCCAGAATTCTTGCCCGGAAGGTAAAGTTCTGTTAGGCTGGGTAGGAAAGCGGTCCTAGAAAGGCAATCATGGCTTTATAAAATGTATCAGTCAGGGACTCTCCAGAAGAACAAAATAAATGGGATATGTGCATCTATATACAGAAAAGGAGAAAAAGACCAATTCTAAGAAATAGGCTTCTGTTATTGCAGAGGCTGGAAAGTCTGAAATTTCAGAGCAGGCCTGCAGACTGGAAGACTGATGTCATATATGGGGTCGGCAGGCAGCCTAGAAACAAAATTATTTTCCTCTCTCTCTCTCTCTCTCTCTCAATTTTATGTGTGAGTGTTTTGCTGGAATTTATGCAGTTGCACCCGTGCATGCAATGCCTGAAGAAGCCATAAGAGGGAATCAGATCTCCTGTGATGAGTTACAGATGATTGCTAACTGCCGCGTGAGTGCTGGGAGCAAAACCCCAGTCCTTTGCGAGAGCAGCCAGTGCTGTTAACTGTGAGCCATCTCTCCAGTACCTCTCTTTTATTTAACTGATGCTGAGGCCTACACATTACATAATGGTCATTTGCTTTATTCAAAGTCTACAAATTGAAGGACTCATATTTTAAAACATGGTTTTATACCAACATCTAGAGAGTGGTGTTGGGCTCCATATCTGGAAAACAGATGGACATATGCAATAAACTATGAGAATGACTTTTATAATATGGAAATGTTCTGAACAACCTTACAAGCCTAACTTTATAAGCCAAGAAGCTAATAATTTAACACTATCTCAGCTGGCTTATAATGTAAAACAATATACTAGGCCTTGTGTTCCTCTTGTAACCTGAAACGTAAAGCTGTTATTCCTCATGACTCTTCCTTGCCCGTGACCTAGAATATGTGTGTGTGTGTGTATATGTGTGTGAGTGTATGTGTGTGTTTATCATGTCAAGCACCGTAAACAGTGGATATTTGTTGAAAGCAGTCAATTATTCCATCTGCATTTCAAACAACAGGTCGGATTAAAGTAATAAGATCTATCTATGTGGTTATGTGCACTGTCCTAGGTCAGTAGGGGTCAGAAGGGGGAAAATAATCCTCTGATAAGGGTCCCCATTTCATGCAGGATGTACATTTTCAAAAAAGAGAGAGCCTTTGTTTGAACTCAGTTCCGAGATAATTCTGAAGGAACAGGTTCTCAAGAAATTTGGGACCCCTCTTGGCTAAAATGGGTACTAAGAGTCAGGCTTTTTAAAATCCAATTGTAGCTTTAATGTGGTGTCACATAATAATGCCACAATCAACCACCAAGATAAGTACACAAATGAGTGAAAACAGATTTGGGCCCCTGGAAATGGAAAAAGCTCCTTCTCTGAACTGGAAAAAAGCCTCTAAGCCTCCATGAACAGACAAAGGTGGGTTTTTCAAACTTAATTGGAGTGATGAGGGAGTTCGGAGAGTCAGCCAAGACTACAGTGTAGACCCTACTTCCTGATTCTTTGGGGCATGGCAGAGGGGCTCACAAGCAGGCTCCTCAGGCACCACCAGTGTTTTGCAGAGTTCAGGCCTGTGAGTAGCAAACTACTCGGGGAAAAGATGTCTCAATGGAGACCCAGTCCTTTTTATGCTATTGGAAAAGGCCTGTAACTATGCTTCCCAGGCCTGACTTGAACTTCTGGGCTCAAATAATTCTCCTACCTCAGCCTACAGAGAGGAATTCATCCCACCTGGATCCCTCTTCCCCTAACCTAATCTCATCCCTTGAATTTAGCAAGAGAAAATTCAACCCTAATATCTAGATTTCGAACTTCATGTCCTACCTAGGGACACATTGCTGCAGTGTGCAGCTGCATAAACGAGTGTGAATCGCACAGAGAAATCACACTTAGCCCAGGGGGGAAAAACAAAGAAGAAGATATTAGACCCTCAGTGGAAACAGATACTGAGCACTTCCTTAACAGCTAGACAGATACTTTGGGGTCAAGTTCCTATACTTACAGAAGACGACTGCTGCCTCTTTAACTAATGGTTAACCTTCATTCAGGTTGTTCTTTTATTCAGGTTAGGCCTTGTGAGGAAAAGCACAAGGAGCTGGTTTATACCAACCTCCAACCCCTGTCCTTGATGATCTAGAGTAAAGCCGAATTTTCTACCCAGGGGAATTTCATGCTGGTCATTTTGAGCAAACAATGTGTGAAGAAGGCTGGCCTCCAACTGTGAACTGCATGTGTTCAGTAGTGTGACTGTCTCTGTATCTAATGATGTCTTTCCTAAGTGAATATGTATAAATGTTTTGTTATTTCTTTCTTGGAGGTGAGGTGTACTTTGCAAATTCCCCTCGGTGCTCTCACACTTGCTGAGAGTCATGTTTTCTACTCTGTCTTCTGGTCTGGTTTGGCTTAGCACTCAACCAGGATTGAACCCATTGTGATCAGTTACATCTTCTCTAAAGCAGCAACCTTCAATCATAATGCATACTGTGGTGGACAAGCTCCTTGGCCCTGGGGAAAGTTTATCTCTTAGGAAAAAAGTAAAATGAAAGATAAAACTATATTTATTGAACACAGTATCTGTCGATCAATAAGCTAAGTACTTTGTATGCTTTGTTTCAACTACATCTTTAATTATTATGTTTCACATATGATTATTCTATTATCTATTGTTATAGTTTATGTAGAACTATTATGTTTTATACATAATTATATTTTACATATTATTGTATTTTATATGAGTATTATATTATTGTTATTATATAATTAGGTATTATTATTATTATTAATCCAGTGTGAACCAGAGCTCTCAGAAAAAGGAAAGCTGCATCTGTGTAATACTTCAGCAAGGCTGACTGACTGGTGAGAACTTCTGAGATTGTGGAGAGCAGGAATGTTACCGGTCCAGAGCCAAATTATCTGGGGCTATCTTTAGCCCCTTAATACTGATTTTATTGCCCACATTAACCTAATATCCATCCTTGTGACTATTAGGCAAATCCTTTTGGAATGTACAAACAAACCCCTAGCTTCCACCACCTCAAAGGCTTAGGATGTCATCAGATAACATCTGAGGCCTGGAACAGAGACCTCCCTACTTTACTGTAACTTGTCTACCTCGTAGTTCCACCAAAGTATTTTAAAATGGCCTTGACTTATGACTTTCTTTATTCTATTATTATGAAAAGCTCATGAAACAGTTACCACACTGGAACATGGTATGTGGGTTGCCTAAATCTGTGTTCCTGGGCTGTGGTCATTCATATGTTTGACTCCAGAATAAACTATCTCATTCCTTTTGAGGTGAGAGCTGTGTTTTTGCATTGACAGTTTTCAGGTTTGGAACCTGAATGTGGGGCCCTCCTCCCACTTCACTGGAGGAGTCTCTGGATTGGTGCCAGTCACCAGCTTGGGTCATTGAGCCCAACCATCCTGTTTTGCCTCTTCAAGCACATGTTGGTGAGTTGGGGTTCAGGCCTCCCTTCATTGGTTAAGTGTCCATTAGCTTCATCTGTACTGTTGTTAGGATCTTTTTTGGCTCCCTGTTTGGGTTTCAGAGTACTTGGTTTTAAGGTATCCATTTGGCTTGTTTCCAGAACATATGGCTTCAGAGCATTTGGCCTTTTTCTTTCTACTGTCACTCCTCCAGTAACTCAAGGAAAGAGAAAATGTTTAGAGAAAAACTGCCATTCGGTACTCCAGCTGGTCCTATGTTTGATAATTATGCTAATTCAACTTGTAAGTATTTGGAGAAAAACAGGGAAATCTGACTGAAGATAAATTGGGTTTATGCTTCCTTCAGTTGAAAATATTTGATCCTAAAGTGGTTCAATTTGTTCTTTTTTTCATACTAAACTAGAAGGGCCTAGGCAATAGAATCATGAATGTGGTAGCTGGTTTTAAATGGAGTTCAAAAGCATTTAAATTTTAAAAAGTGATAAAATGGGTAAGTCGCCATGAAATAATTAATATTTGATAATTGCATCTAAATTAAAATGTGTTAAAAATGACTAAGAAATTAATAAAAATGTAGAGGTTATTTCAGGACTAAAAATAAGTTTTTCAAAATCTAACTGTTCTGAACCCCATATCCTCATCTATTTTCTGATCTTGTCTCTTTCTTCTTTAACTCCAAGTAGAACAAAATTATGGACTAAAGGAACATTTTTATGGCCTGTTTGGGAAAAAACCGAGGGGAAAGTGCCATACTATATCCATTTCAGGTCTCTCTCTCTCTCTCTCTCTCTCTCTCTCTCTCCTGATGAGCTCTTAAATAAGGAAAGATAAAGACAGTATTCTAATTCTACATAAAAGCTTCATCTTTGTTCTTTTTCCTAGATCTTTCTTATATCATTTACCCCTAAAATTCCTAAAAATAACCAAGTCACAAAATCTGAAGCCACTTCATTTGCATTTTATAAAAAATATTATATACTGAAATTACTTTCCTGGCATACCTAATTTAAGATGTACATTGGGGTGTGTGTATGCTTGTGTGTGTGTAAACAAATAATTTTAATTTTTTTTTTTTTACCGCTGCTGATTCTTCTTGAAAAAAACAGGCCTTCAGTCAAGTCTAGATAAGTTACAACTTTAAAAACTTTGGACCTAAAGGAATTAAAATAGTCATTTTAAAACCTTCTTGGCATACAAAGATTTTGGGGGGTTTACAGATGATCCTAAAGTGCTTCATTCTATCACTGGAGAGAGGGGACCACAACTCTAGCTCAAGACATTAAACTTTTAAAGCATTAAACCTTTAAAAAAATGGGAATGGGGTTTTAAAGTTCTAAAGTTCTACTTTAAAAGTATGTTGTAATATTAACATGAGCTCTTGGGAACAAACAGGAAAGGAAAGGTTGTGGTTTGACAGTGGTGTGTTTGTGTGTCAAGGTGACAAAGCAGAGGACTGTGATGTAGGTTTTTTATTGTCAACTTAACATGACCTAGAGTTACTTGTGAAGAAGGAGTCTCAACTGATGGATTTTCCAGATCAGACTGGCCTGTGGCCATGTCTGTGGGAAACTGTCTTGACTGATGATTGATGTTCAAGGGCCCACTGTGAGCCCACCAAGCCTGGACAGGTGGGCTTGGGGATGTTTAAGAAAACTAAGTCAACTAAGCAAACCAAGTCAATAAGCAGTCTTCTTCATGGTTCTTGTCTCTGCTCGTGCCTTGAGTCCCTCTTGGATTTCCCTCAGTGATGGACTGTGACTTGGAAATGTAAGCTGTTAAAAAAAATTTTTAAAGCACTATATGATCCATCTCTATTAAAAGGAGGATATTATATAGGACTTTTTTGTTGTTATTGTTGTTTTTGAGACAGCATCTCCCTGTAGTCCCAGCTGGCCTGGACCTTGCTACGTAGACCAGGCGACCAGGTTGTCCTTGATCTTTCAACAATCCACCTGCCTCAGCCACCAGAATAATGAGATTAAAGGTGTGTACCACCATACCCAGCTTATATGGACTTTTAACATGGTAATTAAAATTCAAAATTGGTTACAGAGTCTTTCCATAGTGAGCTCTGAAATAAAGAACTAAAAAAAATGAGAACTGAAATCAAGTAATTTTTATTAATTGTAGAAAAAGGCATCACATCAAGACTCCCTTCAGCCTGAAGGGAACGATTTTAACGTCAGGGTTTCTGACCACATCCCACATTCCTCACCATAGTACTTCAGGAGACAAACTCTTACGTTTGCATTTCTCAAACGTGCAGTAACTTCTGAGACTATACCATATAAACTTAAAAATAAATCTGGGTCACACTCATTTTCACTACGTCAACAGCTGAGTACCCCAACAAACTGAACTCAAACCCCTCTTACAAGATTTCTGCTAACTTTCACTGTTTATATTTGGTAAACACTTTTTTTGGCCAAAGTCACAGAACAAGTGGAGGAGCTAGGATTCAGATACAGGAGTTCCGAACTCTGACACTGAGATCTCAACCCCTCTCACAGAGGGTTCCAGGAAACGAAGATGAGGCAGGACCAGAAATGAAGGCAGAGGAGAGACTGAAAAATCGAGAAAACAGAGATGTTTTTAGTAGCTGCTATAAGGGCAAATGGGAAGAGAATTATGTAGGTAGGATGTCTGTGTGTTTCTTCTGTGTGCAGTCGTGAATGAAACTTATACAAAATGCCTTCTAAAAAGCAAACCTACCTGATTTGTTATTGTGGAGACCTTTAGAATTAGGCTGCAGCTGCTATTGTTTTCCTACTCCTTCTCTTTTTTTAACTTATAGCAGAGTTTATTTGGCTTATGGTTCCAGAGGATGAGAGTCCATAATGGCAGGAGAGGCATGGTGGCAGAAGTGGTCAGAGCAGAAAGCCAAGCGATCACATCTTCCAGCAGTCACAGGAAACAGTGAGTGACTGGAAATCCAGCAAAACAAGAATTCTGAAAGAAAATGCTAGTGATGCACTTCCTCCAGGATGGCCGCACCACCTAAAGGTTCCATGACCCTCCCCAAACAGTGCCACAAACTTGGAACTTATTTGGGACTTATTGGGACATTCTCATTCAAACTAACAGATTCTACTCCCTGGCTCCCATACACTCATGAGCATATCATAATGGAAAATGCATTTGCTGTAACCATAAAAGTCCCCATAGTCTTTAAAAGTCTCAACACTATTCAAGAGTCCAGAGCCCAAAGTCTCTCCTGAGCCTCAAGGCAATTGTAAGGTCCTGTAAAACTCAAAAGACAAATTACATGCTTCCAATATACAAGGGAACTGAATATATACTCCCATTCCAAATGGGAGGAATGTGGGCACAGTGAGGAAGTACTGCCCAAAATAGGACTAAAACTCAGCTGGACAAGCACCAAACCCTGCAACTCCATGTCTGACAACTGGGAGTTCTGTTCTAAAGCACTCAGATGGCTCAGCCCCTCAAGTTTTGCTGCCTGAAGCAAATCTCTTGGGTTGGTGGCACTCCCTGGGTGCAGCTCTCTTTGACAGAAGTTCCACAGCTCTGGCATCTCCAACATCTTGGGGTCCCCACCGACAACCAGGCTTCACCCTCACAATTTCACATAATGGCCTGTCAGGGTGCTCTTTATGTAGGGACTCCCCTGTTGCCTGCTGCCTGGACTCCGTGGCTCTCTGAAACTCTAGAGGAAGAACTGATGACCCTTCACTTCTGCTGCTTTCCTAATTTTTTAATGTATATTTTTATTGAATTTTTGCACATTTTATACAAAGTATCTTAATCTTTATGCCCCATCCATACACTGCCATACGGCACCCCCTGGATGTCATACATTCTGTTATGCATGTTAAGGTCTATCAAATCAAGTTAGTGTACCCAGCTGTCCCTCGGTGCAAGTTCATCCACTGGGGTTTAATTAGCCTATCTAGAGATACTTTAAAGGAGATGCTCCTTTAAAGATCAACTCTCCGCCACCCAGCAGTAATCAGCTATCAATAGCTCTTCAGCTAAGTTAGGGCCTGCTGCCCATCTCCCCAGATCAATGCTGAGTTTTTGCCAGATTGAGTTTGCCTGGGTCTTGTGCACGTTGACACCATTGCTGTAAGTTCATATGAACAAGATCTATGACGCTCCAGTCATGTGTACTTGGCTCTGTTTACAGTACCACACTCGTGTTCCCTCCCACTGAGTGGACCTTAAGTCCAATTACGTAGCTGTTGCTTACCCCCAAGATAAAAGTGCCTCTACTGCCCCAATATAGTTTGCTGTGCCAGTCATTGTTGTGGTTATTAGGCCTTAAAGCTGGCGACGGACCATCAATTAATGTTCTCTCTTAGCAGCTTGCATAGTGTCCCCCAAAACTATGAGAGCAAGCATTCAGGAAGGAGGCTTCCAGGTCATTTTCAGTTCCATTGCTCCAAGCCCTGTGTCAAAAATATGCCCTGTCTTCAGCAATAGGGTCTTACTTTCACGTTCTAGGAGATCATCCAGGACTGTGACAATAGCCTGTGTGATTCTGGAAGTCTCTAGGACCACCCTGACCAACAACTCTAAGGAAGGTTTCTCCGGTCTGGCACTGTTTCTTGTTGTATAGCCTTCAGCCATGTACATGGACTCAACTCAGTTCCTGTTTATGGAAGCTGCACTGCATCCCATGGGACACAGCGAGGTCCCCCCCTCCCTTTTTGCTTTGTCTAAGATTTCTTTTTCCCTTCTCTCATTTGTATGCATCCCTTCCTTTCGGTCCTGATTCTAATTTCTTTATCTTACAGTTACACATTACAAAGAACTAATTTGCCTTTGTCCTCGTTTTCCTGTAAATGATTACCATATGAATATCAAACCTAATATCTACATACAATTCTGTCTTTAAAACGTTCGAAAACTAAATTGCTCAGCCTAGATCCAAGACTTTTCTTAATAAAGACTTTTTTCAGTCAGAATGTCTGCCTTGACTTTGCGATCTAATCTACATATCAAATCCAATCTTGCACATCCGGTGCCACCGCAGCCTCCCCAACCCTGTCCCTCAGCTCCCCAGGCCCCACAGCCACACTTCTTCTGCCCTAGTCCTTTCGTCTGGAATTTCATCTTGTTCAAATCCCATGCATGCTGTTGCCTTCCCTCTGGTGGGGCCAGTCCCTGGGGGACGCAGGGTGTCCGCCGTGAGGGGTGAGAGGCATGGAGTCAGAACACAGACCCCCGGAGCTGGGTGGAAGCAGGCAGAGGGAGAGCTGCTGCAAACTCTATTCAAGGAAGTGCAAGGGGATTTATGTGTTAAATGGGCCAATCGTCCTAAGGGGTGGCTCCCGACTGCGGCAATGGTGTTTTGTCTGGGGTAGATTATCTTGGTGCAGGTTCTCTCCAGACACGGGGCAGAAGCTGGTGTCACGCCTGGCCAAGTCCACAGAAGCCATTTCCTTATTCCTCGTGGCGGGCGGCCTGGCTAAGGCCCATCCTGCATTACACCATACACCATGCTTTGTTCAGCCAAACAACAATGAAGTGTTTTCTTGGCTTGCTGGCCCACAGTTAGCTTGTGGGTCTTTAAATGATTGCCTACTTCAAACACTTCTCCTGGGAGGCTGGATCTGAATCAGCTGCTAGCTCAATAATGTAGGAAAGCTACGTCAAGATTGACAGATGAAAGAAACCAGTTGGCAGAGGAAGACTGGAAACCTTTCTCCACCTGGGCTCTGTACAGCAAACAGAACAATTCCCCTGCTCCTAAATCCCAGATGCACAAATGTGGGAGAGTCTGGTCTCCAGGTCCCCTGCTTTTGAATGAATGCTTTTCCCTCAACTCGTTAGTTCACCCACATTCTTGGGAATGTTTTTCCTCTGTTAATAAACTGTCTCTATTTCTAAACATGTGACTCTGGCCAATGCTCAGGGTACAGTCACCTGGGAGCTTCAGCAGGTGTCCCTGGAACTCTGACCTATGCCTGTAACAATTAGAATGTTCAGTATTATTTGTGTAAAAACAAAAAGCTACTAACTAGTCTTGCTTCTAGTAATAAAATAGCCCAGGCCTTGCAGTAGAGCATGACATTATTAAATTTTCCCAAGCAGAATTTCATAGGGAGCCTTCATATAGACGGCTAGCGTGCTCTTGGTTATGCTAATGACTCTCCTAACAGGGGCTTCAGGATGGTGGATAGGAGAGAAAAAGGGGAAGGCTTATTTTGGTAGAGTGTTCATCTCTCCTAGAAAGCAAGGGAACAACACTTAAAAGAATCACATTAACTTTATAGCTGCATGAGCAAAGAGGCTAATTCAGATTTCACTTAGCCCTTGTGAGAACCACTAGCACAAACTGAAAATCTGGTGTGGGCAGGCAGAGAGGACACAGAGGCTAAGCACTGCTACAACAACAACCATCACGGTCACCACCAGTGAGGCTTTCACTTCCACTCTAGTTGGCTCTCCGAAAGTCATAGTTTGGGGACTAAGAGCAGAAGATAATGAAATTGGGGACTGTATGCTTGCTTACTTCAACGCCTTAATAACGAGCAAAAAACAATGTGCAACAGAGAATCACGTCTACTGCCGCCAGGTGCATGTGAGCCAAAAGGACGGAGAAAGGTCTCCACAGGTGAGTAGACTAGGGACTCGCTAAAGATCGAGCTCTTAAAGCAGCACGGGCTTAAAGCAGCCAACGGGCAGTTTAGTAAATTAGTGACTGTAACCAACCAGGAGAAGAAATATTAACCACTGCCAAAGCATGGGTTCTCTTTAAGGGATGGCAAGGGGGCAGAGTGCTGGCTCTCTGCTGTCAGTTATATATCCGAATGTCTTTGTGTGCCCCTTGTCTCCTCTGCACCCGTGCCAGGGGATATTCCCCATCTTCTCCAGAATCACTGCAACCCAGTGTCTTGATAATGAAGTTATAGAGACCCCACTGTGGAAATTACTGTAGCCCTGTGCATCAGATTTAGAGGTCAGCAGGGGAAGAGGGGGTTGTTCATTTTTTGGTTTTTGTTTTTTTACTAATGGCATCCAGGAAAGCAAAAATCAGGTACAGGAGTGTCCTAAATCATGTGCCGAAGAATGCAAAGAGGGGCTAGAGAGATGGCTCAGCCAGAGGACCCAGGTTCAGTTCTAGCCCCCACAAGGTGGCTAACAACCTCTGGAACTCCAGTTCCCGGAGATCCAGTGCCCTCTGTGGGCATTGCATTACATGGGTGCACTTTCATACAAGCAGGCAACATACTCATAGGCTTAAAATAAAAATAAATCAATTTTTTTAAGAAAGGAAAGAAAGAATGTGCAAAGAAAGTCTTTGACCTACAGGAATAGGTTCATCCTCTTGGCCATGTCATATGGAAGAATTAGATTCACTCACTGTGATTTCAGAAACAAGGAGCAAATGTGTGAAACACAAGAAAAGTTGGTGAAAACCCAAACATAAATGTTGTTTTTTAACATTGGTGATGAAGAAACTTCTGGGTTCCAAAAGCACAAGGTACCTGTGTGAAGCTTAGAAGAGCACACATGCTTTTCTTAATGGTGTGGACTGAAGGATGTTCTAAAGAGGGTGTATGGTGCTATCACGGATAGCTCTTTCACTTGAAATGTGTGTGTAGAAACTGGACATTAAGCACTCTACCCACTCGCAGTCAGCCACAGAGTGAACACCAGCACTAGGCCAAAAATCTTCAGGTCCCGCTTCTCCCACGTTCTGTTTTGGCTTCCGTGATAAAACATTAACCAAAAGTCACTTGGGGAAGAAAAAAAAAATTATTTTGCCTTATAGCTTACAGTCCATCCTCAAGAGACTCTAGGACTTCCTGGAACCGGGAACTGAACAGAGACCATGGAGGAATGTTGCTTACCAGCTCACTCCCCTGGCCTGTGCTCAGCCTGCTTTCTTTCTTTTTAATTTTGATTTTTGATTTTTGAGATTTTTGAGAATTTCATACATGAGTGTTGTCTCTGCATTAGTTCCATCCCTCCCCCAGTCCCCCACCAACTACTCCATCTCCCTCTTAATTTCTTGTCTTTTCCTTTGAAAATTATTGTTACATATACATAATATATAATATATAATTATATATATAACTCCTGTGTACCCAAGTTTAGGGCTGCCCACTTGAGATTATATAACCTCTCAGGGAGCTCGTCCCCAGAGAAAACTGACTCTCCCTCCCTCACCATCCGTTGACTGCCTGTAGCTCTTCATCTTGAGGTGGGACTCCCTTGTGAAATTCCCCCATCCACCTCGGCCTGTCAAGGGGTTTTGTCATGTAGCAGATCTGATCAGACCACCACACTGTAGAGATCCCCTCGGTGCAGCTTCCCTGTCGTGTCTAAAATGCATGACCTAGCAACAACAGCCTGCTTTCTTAGACAACCCAGGACCAGATGTCTGGGGTGGCGTCCACTCACAGTAGGTTGTGTCCTCCCACATTAATTAACAATTAAGAAAAGACCTTGCAGATATTGTCACAAGCCAATCCCATGGAGGAAATTCCTCAATTGAGGTTCCCTCTTCCTACATGTGTCAGGTTGGCAACTAAAGCTATCCAACACATATCTAGGGTTTATATTTAATGGTTTCTTACATCGTCTGATTTTTTTTTTTTTTTTTTTTTTTGTTTCAGTCCTTTGTTTTGAGACTATATTGTCCTGGCTGGCTTAGAACTTGCTATGTACTCCAGGCTGGCCTCCAACTTTCAGAGATCTGCCTGCCTCTGCCTCTGCCTCTGGAGTGCCGAGATTAAAGGCATTATTCACCATGCTCCATTTGTCATCTAATTTTTATCTTGGTTCCTCTTTGTGAATTGTCATGCTTGTAAATTTTGTTCCTTTATTTAGTAAAAAGTGTCCGTAAAGAACATCTTCTATGTGTGAAAATGGCAATATGCACAAATGATCATTATATAATTGGCTCAAGAGATTGATGTTTTATGATCACAGGAAATCTTTAAGAACATTGGCTTTTATTTCTCATCTCATATTTTAAACTTCCTCTAGATTGTTTCTTCCAGATAATCCCCTGGATCTTTGAATATGTTCATTGATTCATTGATAGTGAACTCACCTCCACAATTTATCACAAACTTGTGTCTCAGTTATCTGTGGCTGAGTAACAAACCCCACTAAGAATGAATATCTTATAGTAACAGCAATTTTTATTTCTATGGATTGGCTAGTGAGTCCTTTGCTGGGATTGTTGCCATGAAGTGGACGATTTTCTGAGCTGGAAGATCCAAGATGGCCTGATTCTCCAAGCAGCAGGTGATGCTGGCTACTGGCTGGAGCACCTTCGTTCTCTGCCTTCCTCTGGTGCTGCACTAAACTGCCTTCATTACATATCTCAGGACAGTCTTCCAAAAGAACAAAGGCACAACTGCAGGTCATCTTGGGACTCAGATAACAGAACTCATATAACATCAATCACTCTTGGTGTACTACTTTGACCAAGGCCACGTGGTACCCAGGCACAAATGGATGAAGAAAATGTTTCTACTTCTGGAAAGGAGGAATGACAAAGCCACACTGCATACTAGAATGGGTGAAATGTGTAGATTTTAAAAGACCTACGACATTGAAAAAATGTTCCTGTGTCTAGCCTCTTATCCTTAAACTTCAGTTAAGAACCATACAAAGCTGGGAGTGGTGGTGCATTCCCACACTACCAGCACCCGAGAGATGCTGAGGCAGAAGGGTTTTCACGAGTCTGAGGTCAGTGTGGTCTCACGGCAAGTTGCAGGCCAATCTGGCCACAGAGTGATACACTATCTCAACAAAGGGTCAGGGGGAGGCATAGCAAGACAGCTTCATGGGTAAAGATCCTGGCTGCTGAGATGACCTTAGTTTGATTTCTGCATCTCATCCATGCAGTACACAACTCCTACAAGCTGGCTTCTGACTTCCACACATGCACAAGATAAAATAATAAAATAAATGTAATTTTTAAAGGTATGGAGGAAGGCTGAGGAGATGGCTCAGTCAGTAAGTGCTTGCATGCAACCCTGAGGACCTGAGTTCAAATCCCCAGCACTCATTTTAAAAAGCTATCAGTCAGCTCATGTCTGCAATCCCAGCCCTGGGAAGCAGAGACAGAAGGATCCCAGGCACTTGTTGATCAGTTAGTCTAGCCAATTGGCAAGCTCCAGGTTCAGTGAAAGACCCTATCTCAAAAGGCAGAGCCCTGGGTGTGGTGGTGCAAGCCTTTAGTCTCAGCACCAGGTGGGTCTCTGTGAGTTTGAAGCCAGCCTAGTCTGGTCTACATAGTGAATTCCAGATCAGTCAAGGTAGCATAGTAAGACACTATCTCCAAAAAGCATATAAATTAAGAATGAGGAGGAGAGCAATAGAAGAAGACACCCAGCATTTCTGGCCTTCACAGCCACATGCACACATGTGCATGCTTACCTGCACACATGAACGCACATGCACGCATGCATGCATACACACACACACACACACACACACACACACTCTTTTGATGCAGTGAGAATGCAAGGTTGGAAGTATGACTTATGAAATGAGGAGCTGAAACAGTGGCCACTGCCTTAGCAAGGCCTGAGAATGCAGACCACCCTTAAGTAGCCCTAAAAGACTGAAAGTAGACTGGATCAGATGGTTGAGGCAAGCCACTCCTGAGCCCTGTTCTGCCTTTAGAATTTTCCCATGCAAATCTGACGACTGACCATTCTGGTTCTCCTGGGACTGCAGAGTTGCCTAGGAAGGGCTTTCAATGCTAAAATTGACACTGTCCCAGTCTAGAGATGTTTAGAGTCATGAATGATATGATATCCTTACATTTTATCATCAAGAATCACATACAAAACGTCACTTCAGCAGAGCAGCCTGGACTTTTTTCAGTATGTTTTTTGCCATTAGATTTTCATTCACCTTTTTATCCCCACCTTTGGGAAAGTGACACATTATAAACTTAAGTCACAGATTTTCCATTTTCTGTTGCGAAATTGTTACATGGCTTTGAGACAGACTAACCCATAAATTCATCTAAACCCATTTCTAAACAAGATGAATGGATAGGAATATATTTAGAGCTCATTGTCAGCAGTTTTCTGGAAAAACAGTAAAGGTGAGTTCAGTTCTCTAGGGAGTACTCGACTAAGAATGAACAAAATTGATTTAATACTAATCGTTTTAATTTGCATAATGTTTCATAAAATGCATGAAAGAACATTTATGAGGCACGCAGAAATAGTAGAAGCTGCACCCATTTGTAAAATTAAGGGTTAAATGTTACAGCTTCAATTTTTATTGTTGGTTTATGTGACTGATCTGTGTTGCCTATATGCACAGCCTTAGATGCCGAGTACAGATGTTGTTTAGGATGTATTGAATTTGTTCACCAGGAAGAGAAAGCTAAGACTGTATGCTATGAATCACAAGGTAGCTACAAATTACGATCTGACATCAGCCTGGTGGCTTTCCATGTCCTGTCACCCGAGGTTTATGACACTAGCTTCAAAGAGTCTTTTTTGGTACCTGAAGGAAAAGATGGTACCGTAACTCAAAAATATGATATTATAAACACCATTATTTTAAGAGCATGACCCTAACATAGCAAGCAGTGCAAAACAAACCTTCACCTTTCGTTTTCTGTGACACAGCTGACATCTGTGCTCTGACCATGGCTGTTCATTTGGCCTAACTCCTTAAATTCCAGCTGGGCAGAAGAAACCATAGTTCATTAAAATCCATTTCTCAGTTCAAACAACTGCCAGCCATACAAGCTGTCCCTGCAATTAAGGAAACGTAAAGTGATCCCCCACCGAGAGGAATGAAGTCGAGTCAGAAGCTAAGCCAGCAAATCATTTTCTTCTTACAGTTTCCCGGAACAGCTTTGGCAAGGGATAGGATCAGACCACACTCTGCAATAAATAGATGAAGGCTTGTTTGCGCCAGGCCTCTGTATATTCACCACACGAAAGAACTTCTTCCCCTAGACTCTACTAGACTCTGGATTCCGCCCAGCTTCCTTGTGCTGCTGGTAATTCTGCCTTAAACAACTCTTATGTGATCAAGTAATCTGACAATGTTTAGGAATGATTGCACTGAGTGCATGCATCAAGACTACCAACTTAACTTCTGAATTACCTTCGTTAGACATACAAAGAAGCCACAGACAGACATCTATTTTTCAGTGCATTCTCATAACTGAACCATAAACTTTTTTGCATGTGACATATTTGTCTGTTAGTATAGGAAAATATGAATTCCATATAGGGTTATTGCAGCATTTATTCTTTTAAATGTATTGTTCTCATGACTTTCTGAAAATAAAGCTCTCTTATGAAACACCACCCTGAGTGCAGCATTTTTAACTTTGATACCTCATTAAGCTGCTTGCTTGATTCTTTCTAAGGAAAAATACAAGAAAGTGAATTTAGTTCATTGTCATTGATTCGTCTTGCAACCTTGTTTGAAGCAAAGACAAAGTTGTCTAGCAGATCTGGCAGTTAGCGGGTGAGGTGGCACATGCCTTTAATCTCAGCCTTGGTGAGGCCGAGGCATCTCTGTGAGATGGAGACCAGCCTGGTCTACCTATCAACTTCCAGGGTAGCATGAGTTACAAGGAGACCCTGTCTTAACAAAACAAAACAAAACAAAACAAAACAACAAAACAAAACAAAACAACCAAACAAAACCAAACACCTGACAGTTGAGAAGCTGTTTGGAATCCATGAAATCAAGGCTGATGTGTGGAATCATAGCTTCATTAGGAAACCTATGAGAGACCACTGGTTGGCACTGAGCTCCTACACTAGACTCCAGAAGACGATACCAAAGTCAGAAGTGGCCTACACCATCAAGCTGAACTTGTAAATGAGCCAGATTTCCAAATCACGGGAGATTCAGTGACCAATCATACCTCCTCTGGTGAGGACATCCTCCCTGATTTAATCCTGTGGGTTAGACTTTGAAATGACCAGTGAGCTTTTCACTCCCTGCCTCTGCTTCTTCCTCCTTTTTCTACTATGAAGTCCATTTACTGGTCTCAGCCATAAATGTGATGTACCTGACTCATGAATCAATAATCAAAGCTAATTAGGACAAATATCCAAATTAGTATCTGCAAAAGGGAACTTGTGTAAATGATGATGTTGGTGTCATGGAACATGAATAACTGTTTCAAATGATAATTTTAACTACTATTCATATATCTGTAAATGCTATTTTCTGCATATGTATTTGTGTGGTATGTATGTGTGTGGTATGCATGCATGTATGTATGCAGGTTTGTCTGTGTGTAGGTACACTGTGTGCAAATGTGCATGCATGTGTGTGTGAGACACAAGGCCGGTGTTGGGTATCGTCTCCAGTCTCTCTGTGCTTCACCGACTGAGGCAGGGCTCCCTGCTGAGACCCACTGCGCAGCTCCCCCCAGTATTCCACTGCTTCTGCCGTGCTGGCAGCATTAAGGTGGGTCCTGGGAGTCTGAACGCAGGTCCTCACATTTGATGGCAAAATACTTTACCTACTGAGACATCTTCCAAGCCCCATGCCATGCTTTTTTAAGTAAAAATCTACTTGATTATAAGCATGTTGAATTGAGGGGGTTTTCTTCATGTTTTCAATTTTTCAAAACATTTCACTTAACATAAAAAATAGTCTTGGATGGAGAGATGAATCATTGGTTAAGAGTATTGGCTGCTCTTGCAGAGGACCGAGGTTCAGTTCCCAGTACCTACATGGCAGCTAACAACCATCTGTAACTCCAGTTTCAGGGGGTCTGACACCCTCTTCTGACCTCTGTAGGCACTGCACGACATGGGTGCACTAAATACATGTAACTAAAAGCACTTGTACATATAAAAATATAAATAAATAAATACTACATACTTTTAGAAGAAGGTAACAGATTGTATGTAGGCTCTAAGCAAACACCTTCCAGTGAAAGACAATCTGTGGCATATCTATTGCTTCCCAGAAAGCACTTCCTTGGCGCAAGCGTCCTTTAGTTTGTTTTGGCGTTGTGGCAAACTTTTGTCAGTGGAACTTCTGTAATTCTTACCATTGGCCCATAAAACCTTCCCACAGGCAAATTTGGATGTCTCTCCTTATGTTGCAGCATGACACAAACAGGCACATTATCTGCTAGTATTTCATTCCATGACAAACATATCTGAGGGAAGCGATTTCAGGGAGGGAAGATTTATGTTGGCCCGTGGTTTCAGAGGTTTCATAGATGTCAGCCTGATGGAGAGGGTGTGGCAGGATCTCTTGAGCACCTCACATCATGACAGGCAGGAAATGGAGAATTCCTGTGCTCGCTGGATTTCTCTTTCTTCTGCTTTTATTCCAGAGGGGCTCACAACCTGCAACATGGTGTCACACACATTCAGGGTGGGACTTCCCATCTCAGTTAACTCTCTCTATAATAGTGAAGTTCTGACACAGACACAGAGATTTATTGACCCTTGAGGTATTTCTCAAGCCAAGCAAATTGACAGTGAAGATCAACTATCACAAATCTACTTTTTGCAAGTCAATATTCAAACACACTTTCTCAAACCATTACCATCTCACCCTGGCTCCTAAAAGCCTCATGTGTTTACCATAATGCAAAATTCAGCCAGTCCCTTTTCCAAGATTCTTAATAGTTTCAACTTCATTCAAATATCTAAGTTCAATGTCTTGTTTCACACACAGATCAAAAACAGGAGAGTTAGGGGCATAGCAATGAAGGACGGGACCAAAGCAAGCCCACACTTGCCAGCAAGGCACTAGAGCTCCACGGAGTCCAGAGCATGTTGTGTCAAGCTGTGAGATCCAAAGAGCTTGGGTACCCATTGCTGTGCCCTTGCCACTTACAGTTCATACAGACTCTCTTGGACTGTCCTCACATGTGACCTATGGCTTTTCTTGGCCAATAGTCCATGTTCCTGGCATTTCTGGCTTCCCGAGGACTCCACGGCATCTTCAGATTCACCATCACAGACTCATTCTCTGAAAAGCTGCCCGAAGGTTTGCAGACATCGCTTGACCTTACGGGCCTTCTTGAAATCTGATTAGATGTCTCCATGACCCTGGGAATTTTGCATTCTACTTGCCTACAAAACCAGCATCAAGCGGACGATTCCAAGGACTGCCGCCAGCTGGACCAAGGTTGGGCTCCTTTGGACCATGACTACACCGGCCTCTGGGTACATATGGAAAAGAACTGGGTGAATATGAGGCAAGCATCGGCTCTAGATGGCCCAGTGTGAGCAGAGAGCCCTACGGTTCTCTTCTAAAAGCAAAGTCTCTCAAATGAGCTGACACGTTCTTACACCTTAGCCTTCTATAGGCGGTGTCCATACAGTTCTCACGATACCTTCAAAGTACATCTCTGTTGTCCCAGTGTAAAGTACTTGGCTTCTTTTTAATGGGCCAAAACTCTGTATCAGACACATGTTTGTTGGCCCAAACTTTACAAGCACTCCTTTGGGGCAAACTGCAAAACTAAAGCCTTTCTATTCTGGGTTTTGTTCACAATTCTCACTGCAAACTTGTCTGAAAGTAACCAGCGATAGCCATGACCCAGTCTGAATACAGGGCTGCTTTGAACTTTTCTCCACAAATTAGCTTGTTGCCTTTAAATTCAATCTTCCACAACATCTTAAGGCATGAACAAAATGTACACAAACTATTTGAAACAATGTCACACAAATGGTCCACAGTCCAATTCCTGACAGAGACTTTATCTCCATCTGGAACCTCATGAGCCTGGTCTTTACTTTTAGCATTCTGGTTGATATTCTAACTTGTACTCACCAGAACTGCCTGTTCAGTTCTTTGTATACACTGAAGGCTTCAGCTGCCGCAAACAAGACTGAGTTGTCAAGACCTTTGCTCCCAACAGACAGATCTAAGACACATACCAGCCCTGGCTATCTGATGTCCACACAGAGCATCTCTAACAGTTGGGACTGTCTTTCAGGCTGATTCCAAATCCTCTGCACAGCATTCTGACAGTCACTACCAGTGGGTGAATGAAATGAGAGACTGCTGTCCTTGTTGCAAAGCTAGGTATTTTCTCTAGGTGTTCTGCAACTCTAGGCTTCTCGCTCTTCACTACGGGGAGCCTTGTGGCGCTGACACTGTGGTTTAAGTTTTTCAAAACAGGGATAAGAGATCAAAAATATGAATTTTTTGACATTTTGGTTGTTAGCTTTAGGCTTTGACAGCCATGCCGTCTCTCTGGTCCCAGAAAGAAGAATTATCTTGCGTGTGGACACTCTTGGGTGTGGACACTCTTGGGTGTCGCCCTCAGGACTGCCCACTCGTTTTCCTTTATTGAGTTTTGCTTTTGCTTTTGTTTGGGGGGGGCAATTTGTTTGTTTGTTTGTTTGTTGAGACAGTGTCTCCCTCTAGCCACAGCTGGCCTGGAACTCCCTATATAGAACAGACTGACCTCGATCTCACAGGGATCTGCCTGCCTCTGCCTCCTGGGTGAGTGTTGAGATTAAAGGAATGCACCACCATGTCTAGTTTGTTTAGTTTTTGAGACAGAATCTTTTATTGGTCTGGAACTCGCCCAACACTCTAGGCTGGCTAGCCCAGGGATCTGCCTGTTTTCTTCTCCCCAGCACTGGGGTTACAAGTGTACACAGAAATTTGCCACAAATGAAACAGAAATATGCAAATTTTAGTCTATTCCAGACCTGTGCCTGGATATGTCTGCTGTTTCTGGATATGTTTCTGAAAATGTCTCTTCTGGATGTGGTCAAGCTAACAAAAGCATGGTATGTAAGAGAAAACAGCACCTCACCAACAGCTGAAGATGAGAGAAGCAGGACAGATGTGCTGCCTACTGATATATTGGATCCTATTGTATCTTTAAGAGAAATACAATGTCTTTTTCATTTCCACTTTTTTTGTACATATATGTGTGTGTGGTATGCCTGTTCATATATGCCTGTTAGTATGTGTATATGTGTATGTGTATAGCACATGCATATCTAAGCCAGGAGTTGACACGGGGTGTCTTTCTCACTTGTGCTCCATACTGTGGCAAAGTCCTTCAGTGAATCTGGAGTCTACTGTTTCAGCTATCGTTTTATCTCCCCCTGCATATGCTAGGATTAAAGGCAGGCCACCACCCATCTGGCATTTACATGGGGTTGGGGATCCAAACTCTCTCGTCCTTCTACTTGCACAGAAAGCAGTTAACTTGCTGAGGCATGTCCCCATCCTTGTTTCCATTTTCTGTCCAATGATAAAGTCCTATTTATAACTTCTATGCTTGAGGGTTATTTCAAGGAATGCCATCCCTCTTCCATTTCTCTCCAGTCACCACACCCTGAATGAAGCTTCTTTCTCGGTAATGTCCCCAGTACCGCCTCCACCTTCACATTTTTTATTCATGTTTCCTCTGTTTAGGACCTCATGACTTCTCAGCTAGAATAAGCAGGCTCCAAATTGGTCTCTAGTCTTCTGTCTTTGATGCCTCCGTTCTCTGTCACACTAAGGTACAGATGGAATTGTCACCACGTATTGAAAGCTCTTCTATGTTCTTGGCCTGCCTCGAGAGACAAGAACCCACATCGCCATCTTTCTTCAGCTGCTGTGTACGGCTGTGTCTGTTCCTCTGGGCCTTTCATGACCATTTGTAATATAAATTACTTGCTATTCGTTTTTTTACTTTTTCTAGCTACATATTTAATAAAATGACTTATTCAAAACCAAAAGTGCAGCTAGTATAAATCCTTCTCCGGACAAAAGATCGTTGTTGAGAACTCCGAGCAGATGTGATCACCAGCAAGAGACTCTCATATCATCATGGCTTTTAACAGTCCTCTTTGGAGGGAGCAGAGGCTCATGCGCCTTGACAAGATGCTCCAAAGTGAGCTTCCCTTCCGGGGTGACACATGAGGTGGAAAGTTGACTGGAGACTGGGACTCCGGGGAGTGCTCTTCAGTGCTTCTGCTGTCCATGAGTCGCTCACGCAGCAGGGAGGAGTCTCCGAGGTGCAGCTGCTGTCGTTTTCCCATGGGATTCTGGGTGACATAGCTGTCTTTAAGGCACTCCTGCTCCTAGAAGCAACGCCACCAAACTCGCCGATTCATCAAGCTACATTTGGAACCCTTCACTCGGCCTGTTGGTGCCTTTTCTAACTAGAGGTGACTAAATATGTTTTTGTTTCTCCAGGAAAAGTCAGGACATTATTACCTTAATTGTTTTTGTGGCTGGACCTTAGGTGTTCCCCTGACAGCCACATGGCGTTATTGATAGCGGGTGGACGGTGCAGGGGTTGGGCCTTTGTGGAGGGAAGTTATGTCCTTATTAGGTCTTGGGACTCTAACCTCATCACCTCTCTCCTTCTGGTACCGTGACCAGCTTTGCTCCGCCATGCCTTTTTTGGTAGTTTGAAGGAGAATGTCCCCCACAGGCTCTAAGTACTGGGACGTTTTGTCCCCCGGTGGTGGCGCCGTTTGGGGAGGTCTTAGTAGGTGTGGCCACGTCACTGGGGGCCACGTCACCGGGGGCCACGTCACTGGGGGCCACGTCACTGGGGGCGGCTTAGACAGGTCTTAGACCTTGCTGGATCTCCAGCCGCTCTCTGCTTCCTGTGCCTTCTTGAAGATGTGACCGCTCAGCTTCTGCGTCTACGTCCACCTCACCATGCCTCCCCGCCACGATAGACTCTTGCCCCTTTGGGACCGTGAGCTAAATAAACTCTTCCTTTTATAAGATCCCTTAGTCAGGGTTTCTATCACCGCAGCAGAAAAGCAAACTAATCCGCCCTTCCTTCATGATGTTCAGCCCAAGCACAGGCCCAAAAGCAAACGGCCAACTAAAAGCCCAAGCTTGTGAAACCATGAGCCAAAATAAATCTTTCTTCCTCTTCAGTGGATATTCTCAGCTTCCTAGCCACAGTGACAGAAATCTAACACAACTCTCACCGCGTGGCCCACCGTGTGCCCTTTGTCCTGAAGTGCTCCTGCTCTTTCTTTTCATTGGTTTATACGAATTCTTCTTGAACATGCCGCAGCCCGAAGCTATTGTCTCACTGTGCATGTCAAAATGTTACCAGTCCTTTAATACCTAGACCCTTCCGCGTGAGGCCCTTCAGCTTCACCCTGCAGAAGCTAATCTTTTTCTCCCCTATTTGTCGACAACTCTTAGAGCTTCTACTTAAAACTGTGTATTTACTGAATCGCTATGGGTATGATTCTGCATACCCTTTGAGATGGTGACCTACTAGTATATAAGAACAGAGAATTTGTCTTACAAACCTCCTGTTCAGAGAGTTCTGCAGAGTGCTTCTCGATAGGTCCTCAATAAATATTCACAGTGGGTCTTAACAGCAAATTGCTGCTGCAGTGGGAACAGTCTTAACATTGAGGAGAGATCTGAAAGATTTGTGGCTAGTCCCCACACGTAAACATTGAGCCCCTTACATTATTTTTCCAAATGCATTTTCTTTTATAGTACATTATTATTATCATGGACTGTTTAGAATGAAACTATCAAAACAGTGTATTTTAAAGGTCATATTCAGATACTACCCATAAACATAAGCATCTCTGGAGAAATATTTAGAAACGATTGTAAAATAAATTAGATGTTTTGTTCCTCTGAGGCCAGTATGTTTTCATTTTCTTGTGCAAATAAAAATATATTGATTTTTCCTTTTCATTTCTGGGGGGAGGGGGATCAACTCTTTAAAACTCTCTAGAAAATGGCTTCTGCATTGCAAAAGCCAGATATCTAAGGACAAAGAAACAGAAAAATCAGTACGGTACCTGATAACTTAAGGACATCTTAAGGGAAAAAGTGACAAACGTTGTGACTTGGAACTGGAGGCTAGCTAGCTCCGCTCTGCTTAATAACAGAACTGCCTCCAGCCCTCACTTCACTGTGGTCTAATAGCATCATTGCTATAAATGTCTTTTATTCACTAGATCACAGTCTCGCTTCACTCCTGTGTATTAAAGCTATGGATATAAAGCTGGGTTGCAGCTCTGTGTTGGCGCATGAGCACAGCATGCACACAATCCTCATTTCCATTACCCATGATAATAATAGTAATAACAGTATAAAATTAAAATCTTGTGCAAATATAGCCTCACTAGATTAGTGATACTTGGAGTGCTATCGTCCTAGACCCTCATTTATTGTTACAAATGTGGGGTTTTCCTCTTTAGCGTTCCAAGTTCCTAACTGGCAGGACCTGTCCATTCTTTACATTCCCCACAGCTCTGATCATGGAAATTGCAGACATGGACACGTTCTCACTCATACAATCTTGACCTCTTCTCGCTGGGCACAATACTCTGTTCGATTTCCCTTTCTTTGCCCCAGTCAGTGTCTCTGATTGGAATCCTGTGTTGATCAGAACGTAGATTCAGACTTCCTCCACATGTAAGCTTCCCAAGACTCACTCCTCCAATCTGTCCTACACACAGTAGTACTGCTCTGCAGTACTGTGTTGGCTGTGTGGGTTGTGCAGTGAACAACTCTATTGTGGCCCCATTCCCGCTGTAGTGTGTGGGGATGGTGCCTGATGTGCCAGGGCAGTGCACACCAACACTGATGCTTCCAGGGGCTGCTTCCTGGAGGCACAGACCCAGGCTCACTTTTCCTATTGCTCTTCTATTCCTAGGACAGCCCAAGATCTCTCCTAATTCAGGCTGGATTGTCTGCCATCAGCACATTCACATTCCATTAAGATCCTGGTTACGGGGCGGTTTAGGACTTAGTCACACAGCATGCCTAGCTATGAAGGAGACTAGAAGACTATTTTTATTCTCAGTGCCAAGTTGAAACTAAGGGTCAATTCCTGAACAAGCAGGGAGCAGATATGGGTGACAAGTCTCTCCTATAAGACAGAGTGCTAGCTTTCATTTTGTAAAGCTGCTCTCTCCATTTCTGCAGTCCTTACTGCAGCTAACGTCACCCCTTTGTTCATGAGGGCACAGTGTTTGCTTTCTGAACTCCCTGTACCACCTTCTAAAACTTCCTGACCCCTAGTCACTCAGCTCCAGCCCATGACTAATGTGAAATGCCAGTGAGGCCGACGCACAGGTCCTCCATGGATGCTTCTGCGTCTCTTCCACAGCTGTTCTTTTTGGTTCCCATTGATCTTGCTGCTCCTTGGACACTTCTGTACTTTCCCATCTGTGGGTTTTTCATATTGTTCACGTTGCCAAGATTACCTTCCAGACCCTAACTGCCTGTCAGTATTCTAACTGTTCTTGGAGTCCAGATCAAAAATACCCCTATTGTTAGATAGCAAACAGCCCCATAAGATCAACTGGGATAGACTATAAACTCTACAGTTCATCTGTTGAAAGACCCACATTTCCAGTTTCACTGGTCAATCACCTACTCATAGGACCATCGTTAGGAAGGTGGATTCACCTTAAGTTACACTAATTAGATGGGCGAAATAGCTAGTGTGTTAATGAGGCCGTGAGCTTTTCCTGCCTAGAATCCTACCTCCCAGTGCAGTGCTTCTGGACGCAGCCACAGACATGTAGTCTGCCCACTTTTCTGAATTCTTGAGAAAAGCGTAATCTTTCCTTTTCTTCCTTCATATCCCTTTTCTAAACATGCTTTCTCTAACGCTTTGGGATGCCCTGGGTTCTTGTATTTCTTTTTCTCTAAAGTTTCCTTCTCTCAGCCATGTGGCTGCCAGTCAGCCACATGTCTGACCCCCACACTGGCTCTAACCCTGCATGGCTTCATGGCTCTCTATCCTTCTACCATCCATTCTCCCCCTCAAGGCAGCTGCTGAGATCCCCAGCTCTCCTACCCTGAAAATTTTTCTTTAAATTTCAATAAAATTGTCCTAAAGCTTCCATTTGGGTCCATTCTTAAATTCTTTTATGAATGAGACTAAAATCCCACTAGGGAATGCTCTTTCTCTCTGTTTCACTATCCCTCAGTCATTACCTAACCTATAGTTAATTCTATTTTGCTTAAGTATCTATATACTAATTTTTACTTATGTGTGTCTATGGTTTCATGTTTGTGAGTATGCACAGGTGCACATGCATGTGTGTATGCATGTGGAGACCAGAGACTGACATCAAGAGCCTTTCTAGATTGCTCTCCACTTTATTTTTGGGTTTCTGGCTGATTTGTTTACACTGACTGGCCAGCAAGTCCCAGAGATTCTCCACCTCCCTAGATCTGGGATTACAAGTGCGTGTTGCCATGCCTGGTTTTTATGTGGGTGCTGGGGACACAAACTCAGGTCTTCACACTTGTGCAACAAGCACTTTACCAACTAAACTATCTCTCCAGGACTCCCTTGATTTTTTATTGGAAGTCGACAGACATGGGGTGAAATATGCGTATCATAAGGATCCAGTTCAATTAATTTTTACAGCTGTGCATACCTGTTGTTTGGATATGAAGTATCCCTCAAAACCTCATGTGCTGAAGACTTGGATTCCTAGCTAGTGAACCCAGTCATTGAAAGGTGATAGGATTAGGAAGACTCAGCCAGCCAGGAAACTAATTCATGGTTGTGTTCATTTTGAAAGCAAGAGGGAGATGATGTTCACTTCTGGCGGTGGGGCCAAGCTGGAGGAAGTGGGTCACGGGGAGTGTGTCTTCGGGGGCATAGATTGTTCCAGGCTCTTCTGTCTCTGCTTCCCAGTAGCTATGAAATGAGCAGATTCACTCTCTCGCCTTCAGTGATGCTCTGCCTCACCACAGGCCCAGAAAAAATGGAATAAAACTACCGTGAACTGAAATCTCTAATACAGTGAGTCCAAATGAATCTTCCCTCTTTTTAAAACTAACACAAGGCTAGCTGTAGTCACACCCACCTTTAATCCCAACATGCAGGAGGCAGAGATAGGCAGATCTCTGTGAGGTCAAGGCCAGCCTGGTCTACATAGAGAGTTCTAGGGCAGCCAGGGCTACACAGTGAGATCCTATCTCAAAAACAAAAAAGAAAAATAAAAACCCCTAACTAACCCATTAGTTTAGTCCACATTTTGGCCCAAATGATGTTACTTCCTGGTGTCATGTGAGTGGATAAGCTAAGTATAAGAATGATTTGATGCACTACGATTGCTTTGAAGGAGAGGAACATGTAGGGAGTCAGCTTTGAGGGACAGAGCATCCCCCAATGAAAGGCAACAGGAAAAGGGGACCTCAGTCCTACAATCATGCAGAAAACAAGTCTACTGAAAACCAGTGTTGACCTCAGATGATAATTTTTCCTCAGGGCCTTTAGAAAAAGAGCCCAGGTCAGCTGATACCTTGATTTAAATCCTGAGAGTGACTAAGCAGAGGGTGCTGTGGAACCCACTGGGATTGTTTTAAGTTACTAAGTGATTTGTTAGCCGAGGAAGAGAATTGTATTGCTGTGTGAAGTTCACCTGGGCCAAGACTCGGAATATTTCCAGTATTTTATGCCTCAGTAGCCCCACCCAGCCCACAAAGGTCACCACTATCATGATTCCCATCAGTTTTGAGTTCTAAGCAGAATTACACTGAATCGTATAGTCTTTTTGATTGACTTCCTTCATGCAACATTATGTCTATAAAAGATTCATCCTTATTACTGCACATGACTGTGGCTAATTTTCAGTTAATGAGGGACAACACTCCATTAATTTTTCTACTCATTATTCTTGAAGGACAGTCATATTCCTTTCAGTTGGGGTTATAATAAAGAGTACTTGCACATAAGTATTCTTGCACATATCTTTTTGTGGGCATGCGTACTACTTTTCCTGGGTATATGTCTAGGGATGGAAGTGCTGGGTCTTCAGGCACATATATACATATATATATATGCATATTTTATATGTATATGATATATATACATTGCCAGTTATTCCAACTCACCCTTCCACCAGCACCATATGTGACTTCCTGTTGCTCCCCAACTGCACAGTGAATTTTAACTTGAGCCATTTTGTTGTGCTACATCTCAGTTTTAGCCTCCACCCACGGTTTAACAGCGCACATTTTCATACATATATTTGGATAAGTATCGGTGGAGTACCGGGGATCTCTGCCTTGTTTCATTTTAGATAGAAGTCTTTTGTAATGTCCTGTGAATATATTTTCCCAGGCTGTGGCTTACTTATTCATCTGTTTAAAAAAGTGTACTAGTAAATGAAGCTCCTTATTTTCTATTGATTTTTTTGAGAATCTCATCCAATCCGTTTTTATTATATTTAGATCTCCTCCCCTATCTGCAACTCCTTTCATGCACGCCCAATTTCATGGACTTTATTTTTTCTCCCAAGGCTCAGGGATCAGCCTGCAGAAGACCGGTAGGAAGTCTGTAAGAGCCAGAGGTGGTGGGTGAGTTTTCTAGACAGCTGAGCTCACAGCAATGGTGAGAGCAGGCACAAATCTCATGTAAGCTCAAGTCAGACATATTCCCACCATAGACATAGGGAGGTGGGTAAGAAATCCCAAACCTACCTGAGGAACTATTAGCAACCAATGGGGCGAGAGCCAGTCTCAGTTATGGGTGTGACTCTTGCTAGATTAACCAGAAGTTTCTTATTTTAAGGATGTCCAATTTGTTTATTTCCTGCCTAGTATCTTGTGATGAAGGAATCTTTTATGATCTTGAGATCATGAAGAGGCTTGGCTTTATTGAAACTTGACTTTATTCTTCAAATCTGGGTATTTGAGTCAAATCACATTAAATCCTGTGTGTAGTGAAAGGTAGGAAATAAAATTTGAAATAATTTTGGTGGAGGGGTCTTCTTGAGACAGAGTCTCCCTGAAGCCCCAGCTGGCCTGGAACTTGCTACATAATCCAGGCTGGCTTCGAACTCACAGAGATCCACATTCCTCTGCCTCCCAAGTGATGGGATTAAAGGCATGTGCCACCACACCCATCAAAATAATTTTTTAAAAGGGAAATGTTTCACTGTTTTCTGTACTGGACCCTGACTGGTCCAACCATTACTGGGACTGCAGTCTTGCATATGAGTGTCTACTTCTAAGTCCTCTTCAGTCTTGCATATGAGTGTCTACTTCTAAGTCCTCTTCAGTTTCAGGTTCTTTTGGCCTATTTTAGCACCAACATAAGATCACAGTTTCTGAAATATAAAAATAAGGCTTGATATCTGATAGATCTTATAAATGCCAACAGCTGGTTTAAGATTATGATGATTAATCTTGTCTTTATGAATTTCAGTATAAATTTTAGAATATACACACAAAATCTTCCTGAGATTTTAATTAGGTTTGCATTGACTCTATAAACGAACTTGAGAAGGGGAACCTATCACCTTAATATTGAGCTACTTAATCTATGAGTATGTTCTAGCTTTCCATTTTATTTATCTTAACTTGTGTAGAGCTTCTACCAATCTTTCATTAACTTTATTTGTAAGGGAGTGTCGAGGCTATTGTAAATAGCAGCGAGGAAGGGATGTATGTGCCCATGTGCACACGTGGTGGTTGGTACGTGGCCCATGTACACGTGTGACGGTTGGTCCTTGCCTTCCACCATGTGTGAGATAGGCTCGTGTTCTTCACTGCATACACAAGGCTCTCTGGCTGGCAAGCTTGAAGCTATTCTCCTGTCTCTGCCTCCCACCTGCTGGGAGGGATGTGTTGGGACTACAGATGCTTGTGCTACTGCTGCTGGCTTTTAAGTGAGTTCGAGGGTCCTGGACTCTGGTCATCAAACTTGCACAGCTAGCATTTTATCCAATGAGCCATCTCCCCAGCCCTATATATGACTTTGGGGTGGTTTGGGTACAGAGAATATAAAACCCACAATGAACACTGATCTTGTATTCAGTGAACTTGATAAATCCATTCATTAATCCTGTTATCTGTAGAATGATCTATTTCTACACATTGAATATCATCCGTGAATAATGAGGTTTGTTTGTTTTTTCTCATTTTATACTTCTTCACTAATTAAAACTTCCACAAGGCCGAGTTGGAGATGGTGGAATACTTGTTACTATGAGGAGAATATTCATTATAACCCCACGTGACTGATATCCACTGTAGTCTCCACCCTAGAGATTAGGAATTAAGAATATCCCCTTTTACTCCTACTTTTCAATGCCAGGAATACCGAGTTTGTGAGCTCTAGGTCACCCTTTCTAACCACTCATGAGACTTCATTCATGTTCTCAGGGATCTGATAGCCTTTTACTCTGCCCCCTCTCCTACAAACTCTTGCATTCAGTCCTCAGGGTACAGATTTAATGTGATTATCAGTGACCACAGTATCTTCTTGTTTATGAATTAGTACACCAGAGACTTTAGATTTATAAAGACCATATATTAAACTAGAAAAACAGGCAGAGATAACAGCCTCATGGAGAATACAGCTGGTATAGAAGACCAACACCAAGACAGTGAGCTCATACAGGGCACAGCCTACTGTATCATTCGGTTAGCCCCCAAATTGTTAGCATTTTCAAATAAAAGAAATAACTGTATTGGTGCTGGGGAAATGGCTCAGCAATTAAGAGTACCATCTGCTCTTGCAAAGGACCTGGGTTCAGTTCCCAGCACCCACATGGCAGCTAACAACCACTCATAATACCAGTTCCAGGGGATCCGATGCCCTGTTCTGGCATATATATATATATATATATATATATATATACACACATATACACACATATACACACACACACACATATATATATATATATAATTTTTTAAAATAAAAAAAAATCTCCACAGGGCATAGGGATTCCCCAGCACTATGAGTTAAAAAACAAAAACCTAAAATAATTCTTTAATGAGCTGTAGGTCATGAAAAGGGGGAAAAAAAGGCAATGAAAGATGCACAGACATAATTTACAGATGCACTTACAACGAAATGTGCGGTAGGCTGCTAGAGAACAGTAGGCCATCAATATAAAAGAGAAAATCCCAGAAAAATACAAGTAACCAATAAACATAGGAATCTATTCAATCTTAGTAACCAGGTAAACACAGTTTGGAAAAACGTGAGCACATAGTATAAGGACGTGAGGAAATGTGCTCTGACACCTTCGTGCAGAAACGAAATGGATAAAGCTTTCATGGAGTACAATTTAGCAGCATCTACCAGAACTTAAAATGCATTCCCTTCCACACAATAACTGTATGTTGAGGAATCTTTGTCATGTGTACATATCTGTGCAAAGGAATAACCTGTTGCTTAACTCAAGACTGACTCTTCATTAGTAAAATGCTTTTTAAAAATAGGGTATACCTGATTCTTAGAGGAAACAAATAATATATGGCCTGGCACATAATAAATTTCAGTGAATAGACAAATTCCAGAGTGTGGGGTCTGGGTCTACTGCAAAGGGTACTGAGCCAGTCAAGCAACCCCAGACACTCTGATGGAATGGTAGGAGTCTGGCCTGCTCTACCTGATGTGATACCTAGGTCCCAGGAAGCCACTGCAGGCCTCAGCAGTTGCTTCATCTTTTCCCCCGACAAAGATCACCCCAGACCAAAATCAGGTGTTTGGGTTTCATTTCCTTATTCCTAATTTCCACATCAGCCCTACAAACTTCCCGCCTTTAAAGACCCCACCTGTAACTTTCCCGCCTTCTGTAACAGCCAGAAAGGCCTCCCTATATAAACCCCTGTCTTGGTTTCAATAACTGAACTGCCCACCGACACAGTCTCCTGGGAATCCCTCCCACCGCACTTGGAGCCACCTGAGGACCTGTTTGATCGTCCTCCATTCTCTGGGACAGCTGGAGCAAAACAGCCGGGCTGGAGATGGAGACTCACCCACACCAGAGTGCTCCTCTTATTAACAGCACCACTTCATTACATGTGGTTATTTCATGGAGCCGTGAATAGTAATCATAAATGGAAATGTCCACCAATGGAGAAATATGTATTAGGAAACAGCATGTATATATCCCTACATACACACATTTATCTCCAAGACACTGTGTGAGCGAAATGGTGAATCATAAAATATTTATATTGCATACTTACTTCTGTGTGCCCGAGTACAAGCGTAAGGAGAAAGTCAAGAACAAACATTGTTTTATAAAAGACTAAGAGGACATGGAACTGTCATCAACACATCAAGTGCTGGCATGAAGGGAAGTACCTAAAAGGAACTTAGACATTTTTTAAGAAGCCTGTGTCCCTTATCATAATTCTGTCCTTTTTGAACAGTCAAGGACCAATGCTCCCACTATAACCAGTGAACTGGCATCCATAATCACTGGGCAGAATGGCTTCTGCCATTTCTATTAGTCATGCAGTAATTCAGGTTGGAAATGACAGAAGGTATTTTATAAACTGTATCTTGCATGCCACTTGGAATGAAAAGGATTTGTATTTATTCTTTAATGGGAACTTCAGACAATGAGTTTAAGTTTTTTGGAAAATCATCTTATTGCCGGCAAAGAGAGATTAGTGAAGCAGTTCTGAACAATCATTTCAGCAGATTCTGATTAAGGAGCTCATTTGAGAAACCCATAAAATTTTCATAACCTTCCATTGGTGGCATGCACACAAGGTGTTGATAATATGCTGACACCACAGAATTCTCTAAAAGGGTCTCCTGTTGTGGATAAAAGTCACAAACCCAGTCATGGGGCTCCTGTCAGTGGAGTCCTTCTGCTCTAGAAACCCTGCCATGGGTGGGGGACAGTCTGGTGGCAAATCCTCACTATACTTCTGCAGATTCAATTTTTCCATCCAAGCTCCAGGATATGTCACCATAGTACCATTCAATATGGCTAAGCATAATTTGTAAAAACCTGTCATCAGAATCCAGTAATATCTAAGGTACTCTCTATAATTTTTTAAAAATTGTGTTAATATTTCTTAAAAAGTAATTCTAAGTCAGGTGTGGAGGTACATGCCTCTGATCCCAGCACTTGGGAGGCAGAGACAGTCGTTTCTCTGAAATCAAGGCTAGCTTTGCACTATACAACTGAGCTACATTCCCAGCCAAAGCATATTGCTCGTATCTAGAGAAATACTTAGAGCTCTAAATGAGTCTATTAACTATAAGATTAGAACTGGTATTAAAACAGCACAGTCTTAATTGAACAAAATATTAAAATAGATGTGGTTTTGATTTCTTTGACTGTTTAGTCAACTAAAAACATTTTAAAGAAAACTGTTTACAAGGTTTATGTGCAAATTAATTCACAAAACACCTTTCAAATAATTTAAAATTCTCTGAGTCTGTGCGTGTGTGTGTGAGTGTGTGTGCGTGTGTGTGTGTGTGTGTGTGTGTGTGTGTGTGTGTGTGTATGCACATAAGTAAAGATGCCTGAGGAAACAGAGACATCAGATCCTCCTAGAACTGGAGCTACAGGTGGTTGTGAGCTGCCTGACATGGGTGCTGGGAACGGAACTCAGGTCTGCTGCTAGAGCAGCATGCACTCTTAACCAATGAGTCATTTCTCCAGTGCCCCCCCCAAACACATTTAATGCTTTTTTCAAGAACAATGTGAGCACATAACACAGAAGGTAATCCCTTAAGGACAGTAAGTGAGCAGTTCTGAACAAGATTACTCTAGCATGTTCTGATTAAGAACTTCCCAGAGCCAAAAATGCTGTCTCTCTGTGGACACACATCTCTGAGTAACATTGTCACGAGACCACACTGCTGCTGCCAAGCCCCCATGGCTACTTCAGACTACTCAATATATATATCACTTCATCTCCACTATGAAAAAAACATCTACTGGACTTCTTGACATTTCTAATTCTAAAAATGTAATACATTGTAATGTTATAAATTCAGTTTCTTTATAAAGTATCTGGTGCATGTAAACATCAGAACTGGAACAAAAAGTTGCGCCAGGCTCTAGAGCAAATACTACCCATTCAAGTTTCAAATAATGTTGCAGCTGTGGGAAAAAATTGATATTCAATGCCCCAACACTACATTCTCCAAGCTGAAAATCATTTAAGTCATAATTTTTCTTCTTGAGTTCACTTAAAGTAAATTAACTATCAATTTCTTCAGTTCTCAAGATTAATTTCTGCTGTAAGGGTTTTAGTAAAGTTCAGTTAAAGTTTAGTTCAATAAAACCAGCTTCTGAATACATTCATTTAGATACAAATCTATTTTACTCAATTTATAATGAAATAAAAAATCACCCAGGCAAGTAAGAACTGCCCTCTACATGCACATTTCTCAGAACAAAACTATGTGCATCTCCCGCACTCCTATGTTCACTCCTCTCTAAAATGGCTATGTGCATTTACACACACATACTGCAAAGAAGGCTTATTTTTAAAAGAAAGAACACTAGAAGTTCTCAATCCTATTTAGTTAACAATCTGAAAATCTTTTAACTGATGGCTGTTATGTCATATCACTAAAGGCAACAGAAGAAACTGACTAGACTTCTACTGTTACCTCTTATGTTTTGGAGAATGAACAGCTGTTTGTATTTATAAAATAAGACATACACTTTAAAAAGCACATACAAAATGTCTCACCGCTTTATGCTGTGTAAATATTGGTTTTGAACTTTGAAAATATAGCATTCATTTTGACAAGAAGCAAGGATTGGTGGCTGCAGGAATGGTGATATATGCCCTCTGCAAGGCATTTTCTTTGCCCTTGATGTTTTTCTATTACAGTATTTCTTCTTTTTCCTTTCATTCCTGTTTTTGCTTATTAGTGATTTTTTTGTTTGTTGTGTGTGTGTGTGTGTGAAAGAGAGAGAGAGAGAGAGAGAGATTGGGGATTGAACCTAGGGCTTTGCCCATGCTGAGCAAACATCCTATTGCTAAGTTACAACTCCAACCATTTTTCTTTTGAAACAGGATCTCTCAGAGTTACCCAGGGTGATCTTGAACTCACTCCAGAGTATAGCCTGGCTTTGTATTCAGTGTCCTTTCACCTCCATCTCCGAATAGTTGCTACACCACCAGGCCAGGTTATTGCAGTGTTTCTCAAAGGCTCATGGGTGATTTAACAGTGTCAAAACCATCACCTCACACCCTAGTAAATTAAGTGCACAGTTCTGCCTCATAGTCACTAATGCAAAAATATCTACAAAGCTGCTGGGTCTTCCGACTGTTCCTTAATGCACAAGGTGTGGGCTGAAAACCATTCTTCTGTCATCATCTTCAAAGGTAAGATACAAACGACTAAGTGGATTTAAGAATATTCTAAATTTTCAACTTGTATAAATTTTAAAATGTAGAAACAGATACTATCATAAAAGAATAAAATATATTTTACAACAATCTCAAATTAGCATTCAACATAAATTCAGCACAGCAGAATAAAAAGGCAAGATTATAGGGTAATGCAGAACAGAATGCTGTACTTAAGAATTTTTAAGCAAACCCAAAGTACATTAATTACAGAACTTTACAGAGCATAATCTAGTGGCATAAAAGTCAATATAAAAGTTGAGTTAACAATATGCTGGAAATTGCGTATGTGTAAAGAATTTAGTACTTTTTTAGCACTTAAAAAGGCATTAGTCCTCATGCATTAGATTCATGGCATTAATCTAGCTAAAAAAATCCAAATGCCTCATTTCACAAACTCCCATGAATTAGAACAAAAGACCTTCCATGAACTAGGTGTGGTGGTACACGCTTATAATCTCTGCACTTTGTGCAGCTGGAATAGGAGGACTGCTGCAACTTTGAGGCTAGCCTGGGCTACATAGCAAGACTATCTGAAAATAACAAAACAAACAAATAAAGCAATGCCTTCCTATCATTAAAATTACTATAGTTATTACTCTATAACAAATTACAAAACAAAAACCGCAAAACATCAAAGCTAGCAACACTAGGAAACAATAAAATTTCTGTCAAAAATTACATATATTAATCTAATCGAGAAGCACTGGATAAATCCAAAAATGAAGTGCTTTCTAGAAATTAACTGTGCTACTGAAAAGTATCTGCATCACGTGGGGCCAGTGAAATGGCTCTGGAGGTAAGTGTTTGCCATGCAACCTGAGTTAGGTCACCAGAACCCACATAAAATTGGAAAGAGAAAAGCAACTCCACATTGTCCTCTGGCCTCCACACATGCACTGTGCCATGTGTGCCCACATACACACACACACACACACACACATCACACAAATAAAGTAATAAAAATACCTACATCATAAAGGCTGAAGAAAACCAAGGAACTGCTGTAGACTAAAAGAGATGACAACTACAGTTCTTGAACCTCCACTGGACCCTGACCCCAAACACACCAAGGCTAGAATCAGATCTGCAGACTACACACAACAATCACATCAACACTGATTTCCTAACTGCGATCACTGAATTGTGGGAATGCAAGACGATGTTCTCAGGAAATTCAGCACTAATGCTTTCTACTTACTCTCAGTATGTTTGGGGAGAGAGCACCACGGCACTCGGAGGAGCCGGCAAGGGGGTTCAGGGGAGGGCTTTCCAGGAGCTCACCCTGCCACCACCTGTAGGCTGGAGATTACTTCAAAACAAAAAGAGAGAAAAATATCTTCAAAGCTGTAATGAGAACACTAAAAGCCTAAAGCCTTTAAAATATTTAAACTTTGTATCTGAAGCAACTATTTTTGCCTAAATATTTTATTAAATTAAACCCCCAAAAGGAGCAAATCTAATTCTTATTCTATTAAATGTCTTCCTTCTGGAAATTATAATATTGTATTGGGTTTTTTTTTAGAGAAACAACTCTTTCATTTTAAAATTTAATTATTGTGTGCACATACACATGTACAGCACAGCAGGCATGTAGAGCTCAGAGAACAACGTCCAGGAGCCAGTGGTTACCTTTCACCTTGGGGAGGAAGGGTCTCGTTTCTGCTGGGTGCTCCACACTTGCTGACCCAAGAACTTCCAGGTCGGTCTCCTGGCTCTGCTTCTCATCTGGCCTTATGAGGCCTGAGATTGCAGATGCTTGTCACTGCATCCAGCTTTTTAACATGGCTCCAGGGATCAAACTCAGGCCTTCAAGCTTTCACAGCTAGAACTTTTACTGAGCTCTCTCTCCAGCCTCTGTGTTGCTTCTGTTGCTGTTCTAGCAATTGTATGTATAATCCAGAACTATAAATATGTGTAAGAAAATATCTATACATCCCATAAACTCATTTGAAAAATATTTAAAATGTTGCTTTTTGCAGTTCCTTGGTTTTCTTTCCATGATCTCTTCATGAATTATTTTCTGTCATATACCTGACTTTGAGTCTGTTTTGAGGTAGTTCAAATAAACAATGCTGTCAGTTTAATAGTGCCCTGATACACACAGCAAGAACCTTGCCCCATCATCACATTACAAACACACTGTAGTTTGTTAGTCACATATAATTATTCTGCAATGTGATTTACTATTCAATCTAACCTAATAATTGTGCCCAAAGGTTACTGAATAGGATGGAAAAAGACAGAATGTTAATTCCTCCAACAGTACTGAACACATAGGAGGCGCAAAGTAATATTTGTGTGGATGGGAAAGGTTACTGAAAAATTCTCTATCACTTGCAATATATTTGTGCTGGTGAATGTTTGTCAACTTGACACAAACTAGGAGATACCCAGGAAGAGGGGACCTCAGTTGAGGAATTTCCTTCATCAGATTGGCTTGTGGCCATGTCTGTGAGGCATTTTCTCAGTGGTAACTGATGCAGGAGGGCTCACCATGGGTAGGCCATGCCTGGACAGGCGGACCTAGGCTGTGTATGGGGAGATAACCGAGCAAGCGATAAGCTGCGTTCCTCTGCGGTTTTTGCTTCAGTTCCTGCCTCCAGGTTCCTGGCCTTGGGTTCCTGCATACTTCTCTCAGGGATGACTTGTGACCTGGTTGTTGAAAATGAAATAAACCTCCTTTCCCAAGCTGCTTTTGGTCCAACTTTATCACGACAGCAGAATGCTACCTAAGACAATATTGCCAGAAAACATGAAATCACAGCATGGTAACTAAATGCATAAAAAGCCAAACGTGCAAAAGGCTTCTGAGAACCTACAGATCTGGAATAACAAATATTTTCAGTGAAAAAGACCTTCTTATGTTCATTTTGGCATTTTTGTAGGTTACAGCTATGGGGGATTGTTAAAATAAAGTACATTAGTACACTGAAAACTTTTTCAAATCGTATATTATATAATTTATCAAGTTATCAAGCTATAAAGCCATGAAAAACTAAAAACAGTCAGAACTGCATGACTGACGCTGAATGTAACTGAAAACTGTTGGTATCAAAACCTTTTGGTATATGGATTTCAAATGTAGATGGAATTCAAGCTCTGTTTGGGTCAAGCCCTAGCTCACTTATTGAAAGCTATGGTGACTTAGGAGAAATTCAACAGGGGATATAGTCCCAGGCAACAGCACAAGGAACTTCAAATACTTTTGTCTCTTATAATGAAACCAGCACTTAGCACTTTATTTACTACATAAACTGACAGTTTAAAATAATCTGACTCTAAAGGATACCAAACTAAATCTAAAGTTTAGACATGTTTTGAGTATATTAATGTAGGGCACAAAATAGTTTAACAATTCATTTTCTTTTTTATTAAAGTTAGTCATAATTCCTATCTCAAGATACCCCATAACTGGAAGTGGAACGTGCTACAGTTTCTTGGAAGAAGTACAAGTTGGATGAATGTAAATTTCAGGAATATGATTTAAAATATTTTTCATAAGACAGGTAGTTAATAAATGTGAATGTCTTATACTATGTTACTAAAAGTAGAGAAGTCCCTTGAAAATTCTTCCATAGAAAATTCAAGATGAAAATGGATCAAGTAGCATAAAAGCAGAATGAACATCAGTTTCTTGAGAGTCAGGGACTTCACTGCTCATTAACACTCAGCAGCAAATATGATATAACAAAAAATAGCACCTTTGAAAAAATCAAGTTATCCATAACAAACATGTCCCCAACTATTACAAGAAAAATTTACACACGGGCAAGCAAACCTGAAACGTGTGCTGTTGCACGTGGGTGGTGACTACAAACAACACAACATTTAGAGCCACAAGTACACCTTTACAGCTACAGAGTGAGGAAAAGGCTTCTTTTCTGATCATGTCCTTATTCTCCCGAAAATCAATAAATCGGTATATTTTAACATAAGAGGGGAAAATTAAAGTCTCTATCTAGTTAAAGCAGTAGCGAAGCATGTTTAGTATTATTTTCTATTAAACCTAAGGTTGGGGCTTTATTTTAAGACAATTAGTTCTTCAATATGATTCCAAATAAAATGAGTCTGTTTCTGATCCCAGCTAGAAACTTTCAGCTATGTGAGTACAATGGGTTATAACAACATGATTCTACAAGATAATTCCCAGTATAGAACGGCCATTCCCAACAAAATTATCAGAAAGCAGTACTACGTCAGGAATTAGTTTTTAACCCTGGGCAAAGTATATGCCTGCAGTTTTTCTAACCTCTTAAAATCCATAGTTAAAAAGTTGTCCTTGAGTGCTTAACCCATAAAAAAATTGCTTAATAAATAATTTCAGCAGCCTGTAAAAATCTTCAGAGAGTATTTTCTGGAGCTGGGATGCCACTTAGTGACAGAGCACTGACCTAGCACACACAAGGTCCCTTGGCAGGATCTCCAATACTCCCTGTCCTTCCCAAAAGAAAGAAGGCTTTCCAATGGTAACATTTACTTGAATATTTTTGGTATTTTTATGTTGGTACTTTATTATCAAAAGTTTATCATAAATTATGTCCATGCTTCCAAATATTGATCTTAACCTTAAATGCTGCCTTCCAACTTGAAAAAATAGATTGTGGGCTCTAATACATTACTAATAAGCTGTCAAAATCTTGTTTGCCTTCATTTATAAACAGGATATAAATGTCATTGGCGGGTATGCTAAATTATTAAACTAATTTCTAACTATTGATTTTAAAAACCTTGAGCATATGTTGCAAAAAGAAATTAGTGATGGTAATAAAAAGTTGTTTTTCCCAGGTAAGAGATTCAATTATTTTCTAAACAATTCCACCCCATGCAAAAGTGTCTAATATTTGCACAGTTGTCAAAAAACAGACGTGGCACAATATGAAGACAAATACTGGCAAATAGCATGAATTTCAGTTATATTTCAAGAAACAATACAATCCATGGTGGTTTATGAAGTTGTTTATTCTTGTTACTAAAACTTGGACTCAAGTAATCTGTTTATCCTGGAAAAAGCACCTTGTCTGTAGGGATCATTTAGTCATCCTTCTCTACAATCACCTCTCCATGAAGCACCTTTCTTCTCTGACGTAACATATGAAAATAGAGTTGTGGAAACACTGAATTGGAAAAAAGAAAACAAAGAAAAATAAGCTATCACTTTAAATTATATATGCTGAAACCTGTAAAATATGAGAGTTAAGTACTTTACAGAATGTTGCCACTAACTTCTCCTGACCCCAATGTTTAAGGAGTCCAAGAAGGGGCATAAAGGGAGGTTACAGGCTATATGGCTCAATAATTTCATACATAAACTGTTGGGAGTTTTGGTTTTGCTGTTCCAGCGAGTTTAAATACCTTAGTAAATATATCTCCCTAAGAACCTAGATGGCCATATTTGAATCTAGAATTCAGTAACACTGACATGCCAAGGACAGCAGGCCCCACACTGCCTCCTCCTCTCTGTTCTGTTCACTGTCTCCTGATTCGTGAGTGCTCACACGCACGTGTAGGTGGACAACACACATTCAAGCTTCATCCATATCTCCCATGAATAGCTGCCCCAGGATCTCAAGGGTACATAAGCTGAACCTGGGCCATGGTCCTGGTGTGGTGCCAAGGGAAGAGCGAGAACAGAGTTTGCTAAACAGGGACCAGGTCAGACACTGCCCACAGTTCAGCGTAAGGGTTCTGTTATGCAGGCGCACGAATATGTGCATGGATCATACCAGCTGGATAAATGATAACCTGTGTAGCAGATTAAGAGAAACAATACTTCAAGTCACAATGTAAAGGCTGGTGGCTGAATTAATGCACATCATCTATAAACTACAAATATGAAAATATCTCAGGATCACCAAACCAAGAAAATTAACCCAGAAGAAACTGAATAATTGATTTAGGCAACTTTGAGGGGAAAAAAATGCTTTTAAAAGTTAGGCCAAATAATGCAAAACTACAAAATAGGTTTGTTTTTTTAATTTAGGTACTTTCCATCTTAATAAATGCAGCCTTATTATATCTAAGGGTCTAAGTATTCAGTCAGGTATACTTAAAGCAAACTGAGTAATTATTAATTCTCTAAAATCCTGCATAGTTTAGTAGAAGGTATTACATCTTGGGTGGTTTTTAAACAGTTCACTGAGCCACCCTGGCCTGAAATGGCTTCATTGATGAGTTGAGAAACACAACTCCTTAGTACAAAATAAGTTGCAAGTACTACTTTTAAATACCACAGCAAAATTAGTTATTTCTATTAATACCAGTACATGGGTGGAAACACAAGTCTTTGACTAGCTGATCTTTGGCAAAGGGAACCTCAGCAACGACCCCCACCATGAGCTGGGAAGCTGCTACCGGCAGAGGTGAGTTAAATCTCCCAGACACCTGAAAAGCAGGTGTTCAATGGTTACTGATTTGAAGGTTCAGACTACAATTTTTTAGGACCTAGGTTTCTATGTGGTCACAAGGAAGAGCTTACCAGTGATTGCCTCGATAACTATGTAACAATCAAGCTCTGGCTCTGCTCAAGACATGCCACCCTTAGGTGGACACACAGAGAGTGTCTGCACATCTTCTTCAGCCCACCAGAACTGGCTGGGTGGGGAATCTGATAGTCAGGCTGATATGTAAAGACAAAGGGGGGAAATCATTCTGGGAACTCTTGATCTATTTTGGTTTTAAGAATGTTCCCAGGTTGGGGCTTGCATGGACTGGACAAATTTTATGAGTAGCCCCAATAAACAAAATGCTTTGTACCCTGTCAGTGTGGGGTTCAGACTCTAAATTTTCTGCACCTTCTTTTCCTCCTCCTACTGACATCGGTCTCTAATTCTGAGGATGAATGGCAATCTTGCTTTCTTCCCTGATTTCCTGCTAGTAACTACAAAATTTGTTCTAAAAATATATCACTATTAGTATCTAAGTGAAAAGAATTAAACTCTACCAATTCACTGAAGCTGTTGAAGGATGATGAGAAATTAGTGAAGAGGCTGCATTATTCAAAACATTGTAAGAAAAACAGCTTTATTATTTTTCAAGTACATGTAACACTACAAATAGGAGAAAAAAGTACTTGTGATAAACCTCCAGGTATGCCAAACAGACTAAAATGATCTTAAGTCTCCCTGATAGAATGTTTATGAAATGCTGGTAAACAGCTCCACTGATGCCCGCTTTTCAAATGGTCTTTTTTTTCCTTTTTAGTCATATTAACTATATTTTTTAATGCTTTTGAAAAAGTAACCATTTGTATATTATTTTACTTACCTTTTTCTCATAATCAGTCAAAATTCTAACTTACTTCCCTTCAATTATTCTAAATTATGAATAAATGTGGGCTTGGAGGCAAGTTTTAAGGTATTTGCAAATATTTATTCCTATTTCTCCTTCATTATTAGTTTAGTACCTCTCTCCAAAACCTTGTACATTATTATAGTAAATCAAAATACTAACAGGCATATACTTACATGGTATATATGAGGCCATGGTTATAAGAAGAAAATAGTAGTAATCAAAAGAGACATTGTATTTGTTAGGAAGTCTTACTGAAAACATTCCTGATTTCTTCACATAAGGCAAGGCAGCATATATTGTAAGAAGTTCCCCAGCAACTCCAAAAGGATATAAGATGATAAAAAAGTTATATCTAGAGAAAGAGAAACCTCAGATCATTATTTTTCTAGAATAAGTCTCCATTTGACAGCACAGGTCTTATTACTACTGTATTTAAACTTCTGTATGCATTTATAATATCACACACGTAGGTTAATTTTGCTGCTTTAGTCATGAGCTAGTTAATCATCACTCACTCTTTTAGCAATCTCCATTCTAAATGGCACAATCTGAATAAAATAGGTCAGTTTAAAGTAAAAAAATATATACATTAAAAATTTATATGCAAGGTGTTTTTGTTTTGAGATGTGACTTTGTCATGTTGGCCAAGTAGGTCTTGTACTCTTGGCCTCAAGTGACCCTCCTGCCTCAACCTGCAAGACCTGGAACTACAGGCCGTGCCACCCTGTCTAACCACACAGTTCTTCCTGCTTTGCTTATTTTCTTTAACGTTATAAAGCAGCTTTTCTGGAGCATGCGATCATAACTGCTTTTTTCCCTCCTGTAGCTTGGTCATTTACTGATGAGTGCTATGCCTAAAAAAGACCAGTTATGACCCCAATTTTGTAACTTAACCTTAAAGTGACTAAAGCAGCTAATTTATATGGAAAACTGTGGTTACTGATTAAAAGTAATTACTACTACAGAAAACTGACAAGCACTACTTAAATCATCAGTCACTTTGCCTGTAACTGTTTTCCTAACAAGCAAGACAAGTTCCATATCCCATAAATGGAGTTAGCTTGCTTAAAACAGAGCTGAGAAAGTTCTACTCAAAATCCCCAATATTTTGAATCAGGTATGTTGGTACACACCTTTAATCCCAGCACTCAGGAGGTTGGGACAGGTGGGACTCTGCAAGATTGAAGGCAGTCTAGTCTACACAGTGAATTCCAGGCTAACTGGAACTACCGGAAGACCTGTCTTTAAAAAAGGGAGGGAGAAGGGAGGGAGTAAAAACCAACCCCAGCCCTTCCCCAGCACACAATGTCCATTCATTCACTTGAACTGTTGTGAGTTCTGAACATGGTGTAGGCCAGGCCTCCCTTGTATCTCCAGTGAGAGACATCCTGTACCCAAAAGAAGAATCGAGAGGATTCAATGCTATGACCTATCTCCATTCAAGAACATCATTTTGGAGTGCTGAAGAGATGGCCCAAAAGTTCAGAGCACTGGCTACTCTTACTGAGGACCTGGGATGGATTCCTAGCACCCACATAGTAGCTAACAATTGCTAGTAACTCCAGTTCCAGGAGAATTCAATACTCTCTTCTGACTGCACGATATGGGTGCACTTACATATAGGCAGGCAGTACACTCACAAACATAAAATGAAAATAAAAATAGTATTTTTTAAAAAGTAAAGTCATTTTTCTATAAGTCACTTATTACATAATTACTATAGAAAACTAAGGTAAAAGTTTTGAAAGAAAAGGAAATCAAACTAGTCTGCATTTTATTTAATCCTTATGTTGGCATGAAGAAGTATCTATATGGAAAAGTCAAGCAGCTCAGCTTGTAGAGCACTTGCTTAGTGAGCTTGAGGCCCTGAGTTCAAGCCCCAGTACTACATAAACCAGGCACACCTGTAATCCCAGCACTTGGGAGATGAAGGCAGGACGAGGAGAAGTTCAGAGCTACCAGAGAACTCAAGACCAGCCTGGGATACAGGAAACCCTCTCAAAAATAAATGAAAGAAAGAAAAAGGAAGAGGAAGAGGGAAGATGAGGAGGAGGGAGAGGAGGGAGAGGAGGGGGAGGAGGGGGAGGAGGGAGAGGAGGGAGAGGAGGGAGAGGGGGAGAGGAGGGGGAAGAGGGAGAGGATGGAGAGGACGGAGAGGAGGGAGAGGGGGAGAGGGGGAGAGGAGAGAGAGGAGAGGAGGAAGAGGGGGGAGAGGAGGAGGGAGAGAAGGGGGAGGAGGGAGAGGAGAGGAGGGAGAGGGGGAGAGGAGGGAGAGGAGGGAGAGGGGGAGGGGAGGGAGAGGAGGGAGAGAAGGGAGAGGAGGAGGGAAGGGGAAGAAAAGGTCAGTTTTGTCTGTTAAAGTACCTTGAAGGCATTTTAAAAAATCACCCGATTTTCATGTGCTACACAAAGGCAGAACTATTTGCCAAAACAGACTAACAGTTAAAGAAAACAATGATGCCATCACCGTCCTGCTCGCCCTCTCCCGACCACACTCCTGCTTTCCTCCTGCTCTTATGTAGGGCTTTTGCATTTTACTTAATATTTTTCTCACTTCAACTTTTCAAGTCATGTAACTGAGCACTTTATAAGGGTCTCAAACCACACACACACACACACACACACACGCACACACACACACACATATATATATGTGTGTGTGTATGTATGTATATATTTTACCCCATGAAGCTCTTCAATGATTTTTTGATAGTATCAAAATTCCCACTCTTGGGCCAGTGAGACAGCTGAGTAGATAAAGGTGTCTGCGGCCAAATCTGACATCCTGAGTTCACTCCCCAGGATCCACATGGTAGAAGGAGAGAACCAACTTCTGCAAGTTGTCCTCTGACCTCCATAGGAGTACACGGCAAGTGGAAGCGACCCTCCCAAAACACAAATCAATAAAGTGTAATTAAGACAGTGTGTAAATTACCATGCCTAAAATAAACTACTTTGAACCCTTAAAGCCAGTGGAAATTCCAAATGAAATGGGGATAAATTCTATACTGATTTGGCCTCACTTGCACTGGCTCAGTTCTGAGGACAGGGTGAAGACTGAGTTACCTATGGACTACATTCAGGGAAAGCCATGCTTCCTTGAAGAGTCCCAGTTATCACCTGAAAAATTTTAGAGGAAATGTACTTCTGAAATTAGATTGGAAATCAGTATGAAAACATAAGCCAATATAAAGTTGTCTATAGAAAAAATTAAAAATTATCTTATTTAAAAAGTTTGTGGGCTTTTCCAGGAACACTCTCAATACATAAATAGAACTGAAGTAGTCAAATCTCCGTATTATAAACAAAAAGAAATTTCTAAAGTGAAGTTTTGAGAATAGTTTCCACATTTAAACTTAAATATAAATATTATTTCTGTTTATTTAATGAGGTTGGCAAATATATCTAGACATTTGGGATTTAAAAGATCATTTTGAACATGAAAAATATTTATTGATTATGATTAAGTGATATTTATTATGATTAAGTGATATTTATTATACTAACACACATATTTCAGTCTTGCAAAATTCTGTGTAACACACAAGAAAAGGTCCCATGTAGCCGGTACTTGTCTTTAAACTCAATACATAGTAGAGGCTGGCCCTCAACTCTTGATCTTCCTGTTCCATTTCCAAGTGATAGGACTGTAGGTGTGCACCACCATGTCAGAGGGCTGTTAAGTCCTTAATAGTAATGCAATGACAAATGATTTTAAAACATTAAGTTGAAACATACAATGGCAGCTTTGTTCTTTTCTAGAAGCTCAAGATATGCAAGCACAGTCCAAATGAGAGTCCGTGCATTAAAAGCTAACAGGCCTGGTCGGAGGGAAATGTGTAGTGAGCATTGATACCTTCTCAAGCAAACTTTGTAAACACAGCAGAAGAACAGAGAGTGTCCTGAGTCAGTATTTTTAAAGGCATGAGAGGTCCAGAGGACAATCATCATGCAAAATGGAAATGGTACTGTCACACATGCCAAGATCAGGTTCAACTATATACAAAACTGACAATCTTTGAAAATGCCTGGTCCCTAAACATGAATATATTTTCACATAAAACAAGAATAAAACCAACCAAACACACATGAGTGATAGTGTGAGCTTCCTATGAAAGACAGTAAGAAAGAACCACGTTGTGATTTTATGAGACTGGTACTCTACCCACTACACTATCAAGGCACGTAAGAACCAAATGATAATTTTAAAGCTTTCTTTGGTCTTTTTGAGACAGGATCTCCCTGTGGCCCCAGGTAGCCTGACGCTTGCTATGTAGACCAGGTTGGCCTTGCTCTCACAAAGATTCACCTGCCTCTGCCAGGACCAAAGGTGTGCATCACCATGCTGGCTTAAAGCATTTTATTGTACAAAAAATGGAAAGCCACAAATATCTAAAAAGGAACTAAGATAATATTTTTTAAAATCCAAGACTATAAAATACAATTAACTAACAGACGACATCATAGTGTAAAGGTATTATAAATAATTTTAAGTTTTTTTCCTTCTTTTTGATTTATGTATTCTAGTTTACTATATTTGAATATGTATAATATACATGAGTAACAAAAAAGTCACCATATAAGAAAATGTTAGGTTTTTAACATATGAGGATTTAGAGAGAATCTGAAAGTTAGGCAGGGATTTCAGCATGTATTACACACAAATATCAGAGTTTTTAAAAAACTAGAAAGAGATATGGAATTGTTTGTAATATCTCATAGCATTATTTATAATATCAGAAGGCTGGGAATGATCTAAATTCTGGCAACAGAGAACTGATTGTTACACTATGAAAACTGGCGCAGCACCATGGTTCTAGAGGTGAAGTGCCAGACTGAATTGCACCTGCACTTATTTGAAAAAGTCCAAAGAGGGGCTGGAGAGATGACTCAGACGGTTAAGAGAACTTGCTGCTCTTGCAAAGGACAAAGTCTGGTTCCTAACACCCATGTCAAGTGGCTCACAACTGTCTGTAACTGGAGCTCCAAAGGATCTGATTGTCTCAGGCATCTGCACTTGTATGCACATACCAATACTCATAAGCATAACTAAAAATAAAATAAATCTTAAGAAAAAAAGGTACAAACGAGCCCCAAGATTTAAATAAAAAGCAAATACAGCACTCTATATATGTTAAAAAAAAATCTGTGCTTTTACATTTTGTTATGAAAAAGGTTTAGGTGAATAAACTCCACCACTTTTCCCTCCAGGGGCTGGAAGACAAACAGAGACTTTCTGTGTTTATTTTATGTACTGCTGCATTGTTTGTGTTTCTCAGAATGAAAGTTTCACTTGGGTAGTTTAACAAAAAAAAATTGAGAATAAAAATATATTTTCCTCCTTTTATTCTGCATGTCTGAGCCACGCATCTTACACCGTCTCCTGATTTACTAGTTTAACGTTTGTACCTCGCCTGGATATTTTGTTTTCTGCATCCCAGCTTCTCAACCGTGTGCAAGGCACATGTCATGTGTCATTATTACATTACTGCAATGATAAATACAACAGAAAGAATCTGTGATTTGTAATTTGTTCTGCAAACAGCAGTTTTGTTTCTGTGATTTACTGCACAAAGTATCAATTGCTCAAAGAATTCAAACTTCAATAAAAGGAGGACATCTTTGAGTTTAAAGTTCACTATTGCTTTAGTAAAGATATATTTGGAACCCTTAAAATATAGATATGGTCAATATTTGAAATGATATAATTTCAAGTAACTGCTACTTTTTGAAATATATGTCTCTGCTACTTATAATGAAGAAATGAAATGATACTTTTTATATAAAAAACTAAAAATTGTAAGATCCAGATTGACTATTAAAATCATTTGAAGTTGGGGGTTGGAGAGATGATTCAGTGGTTAAGAGTGGTTACTACTCTTGTAGATGACTCAAGCTCAGGTCCTAGCACCCACAATGGGGCTGATCACAATTACCTGTAACTCCAGCTCCAGGGTATCTGACACTACTAGCGCTAAGGCACCTGTATTCACATGCACATACCACCCCCCAGAGAGAGAGAGACAGAGAGAGAGAGAGAGAGAAGAAGGAAATTGAGAGATAATTTAAAATAATAAAAATAGGAGCTAGAGAGATGGTTCAGTGGTTAGAACATTGGCTGCTCTTGCAGAAGACCCAGGTTCAAATCCCAGAACCCACACGGTGGCTAAAAATTGTCTGTAACTCCAGTTCCAGGGAATGGGAATCCAACACCCTCGTCCATCCTCCACAGGCATTGCACAACACGGGTGCACTTACATACATGCAGGCATAACACTCATGCACATAAAATAAAAAATCAAAAAAGTTAAAAAATAATGAAAATAAATCTTTAAAAATAATAATTGAAAGCAATTGTCTAAATATATTGTGGGTATAGTTTGTGATTTTAAAGAAAATAAATGGCCACCCGAGATTACTTAGGGATATAATTTTCAATACTATTTTCACACAAAATACATTTTGATATTGCGTATGACAATTAAAATTAAACTTTCAGGATACAAGTTAGAACAGTGCTAGTGACAATTATGACAGCATTCTGGCATCATGGAACTGTGACACAGATTCTAACTGTCTGGTGTTAGCTCAGCACACAAGGTCAGCATGCACAGGGCAGAGGAACTAAGTTGCAAGACATCGCCACCTGGCCCATTTAATGAAGTACGGCAAGTGGTCGAGAAGACTGAATGTGTAGAAGGAATAGCGAGTGATCTCGGTCACAGTCCATGAGACCAGAAAAAGCACCACACTCTCCTCGTTCTGGATCTGCAGAATCAGAGAAACCCAGTGCTGTTCAAACTTGAACTTATTTTTCAGGGAGATAAGCATTTTTTTCAGTTATGTGTTGCCTTTGATTATAACGGAATACAGGAAACAAGGCAGTCACCATTATGTAACTAGTTACACACAAGCAACTTAAGTATGCCCTAAGTATGGGAGTGGCCAAGTACTTACAGATTTTTCCTCCCTCAGTCCTCAATCCAGCCAGTAACCTCACCACCTCAGGACAACGTCACCCCTTTGAAAGCTGAGTGGGACAATCTGACCTCCCAACTTTCTACCAGTCACCAAATCAGACAAACTCTACTAGGACACTAGCTCTTGTGATCTGTCCACTGATCTCTGCCCATGTCACTCTTGTTTCAATTCAGAGTCTGGAGTTAGCTAGACTACTACAACTATTTTCTAAATTGCTTTTCCTCTCTTTAGTCTTCTCATGGATTAGAAACAAAGCAAAAGATTAATTTTGAACTCCACTAAGTTATAACCTGAGCTCAGAACCTCTACAGATTCATCTACAATTACTCTGCCTCTGCTTCTCACGTGGCATTGCTTTCTGCGTGTTATTTCTAGAACACGCTCATGTCTTTACACATGCTGTTCCCTCTAATTAGAATGACTGTTTCCATACAAAATCCCTTCTCATCTTTCAACACACAGTTAAAAAACTATTTTCTTTGGAAAACTTTCCTGTTACAGTTTGGCTGTGAAATGTCCCTCACAGACTCATGTGTTAAACATCCCTAGTTAGTGGTATTATTTGGAGAGGTAAAGGAAACTTCAGAAGGTGGGGCCTACCTGGAGGACACTGGAGGAAGGCCTTTGCAGAATACACCTGATCTCTGATTTCTTCCTCTCTCTGCCTCCTGTCTACTACGAGGCAAGTAACCGCTATCACATTTCTAGAGCCATGATGTTCTGCCTCTCCATGGTTCCATAATCATTGGAGCCAAGGCCTATATACTGACACCTCTAAAATCTTGAGCTAAAATAAATCTCTTCAAGCTGGGTGTGGTGGCTCATGCCTGGAATCATCTTTCTTTTATTCTGTCAATGCAGTTGTGCTGTTTTAAGCTAGTAAGCAATCTTAATAAAATGTCTGGCTCTCTGTGAGGCATGAGCTCATTACTATCTGAACTGCAGTCCCGGTTAGAGACAGGTGGTTCAAGTCAGTCGAGTGAAAGGATCCTAGTAAAAAGGCCTAAAGTGTAGAGTAGTAAAAGGGCACGAGGTCAGTGATCTGTCCCCATGCCAACAGAAGGCCAGTGAGGCTCAGAGGAAAAGGAGAGGAGGGTTGGTGTCAGTCCCAAAGCACAGGGCAGACCAGAAAGGCATCTGTGGAACGGAAAGGGGGCCAGAGATCTATCCCCATGTGGACAGGAGTCTCCGGAGGCGTCGGGAAGGTCAGAAGGGTTGAGCTGGGAAATGTTTCTGACATGGGTTTAAAAGGCCCAGTATCCTCAGAGAGACTTGCATGGTGTTTGTTTTGTCTACGTAGCTTAATCCATTAATTAGCTTCAGTAATCACGTCTATCACCTATCGTGCCTCCATAAATAATGTGTTATTTTCTTCTAAGTTTCTCAATCCTAACTTTAAAGATTATTTTTAATCAGTAAAACTGTGTATACTTATGGTGCACAACATGATGTTTTGAAATATGTATGCATTATGAAATGGCTAAATGAAGCTAATTAACAAATACTTTGCCTTGTCATAGTTCTCATTTTATTTGTTTATTTAAATTCACTCTCAGCAGTTTTCAAGTACACACAGTTGTCAGTTGTAGTGACATTTTTATCTCTTTTGACTTTAAAATTACAACTTTTAATCCAATCTTTTCTATTTCTTCAGATGTACAAAATGCATTTACTTTCTGCTATAATGCTACTGTTAAATAAAGAAAAACAAATGAGTTGTTCACACTGACAACTAATGGTTAAAAGGATACAGGCTGAGAAGGACTTGCAATAGGGAGGAGAGTTTGGTTTGATGGGATTGAGGGCTCATCTTAAAAATCAGAAAACCAAAGAGATATCGTGAACATAAAATGCCTGTGCGATTTCAGCATGCAATGACAGTTAAATTCAAGCCCACTACTTTTTGCCTAATGTTCTGCTTCCTGAAATGGTCCAGTCTTAGTCCTTTAGACATCTATTAATGAAAAGCTTCCCGGTGGCCCAGGCAGATCACGTGTTTGCCTCACTTACCGGTTTTATACTGTGAGTAATGAGCCACACCATGAAGATCCTTGAACTCACTTGGACCCCAGTCACAAGTACAGATGTAGGTACAATTCCTTAAAGAGAAAAACAAGTCAAGTAGAGCCTCCAACGCAATTTATAATAGTAGTAAAATTTAAAGCAAAAACTTACCAATTAGACAGTGGACTATCTGTAGGGGGAAGTTGAGAAATCACAAGTCAATAACATAAAACATTAAATACCCATCAGCAATGGTATTAAACAAATCCATAAGACGGTATGTAATTACCAAATTAAGACTGACATCATTTAACAAAAATATTTCCAAATAAGCATATAACAAAGAATAACATGTTGAAGAACTTACCTCAATCAAAGCAAGTGTTTGGAAAAATTTAAGTGTCTTCTGAATACTTTTATATAAACCTCTGTGTGTTCCTTTTTCCATATAAAATCGTACCATGGCAATAGCTAGAACCAACCACCTAGGGAAAATGAAAGTATTTTACAAAGTTCTATCAAAATTAACATACTGATTTGTACATACATTTATAGCAGCATTATTCACTATTTTATTAGCTAAAGGGTAGAAGCAACCAAGGTACCTGTCCCTGACTGAGCAGATACATCTAACGTGGTCTATAGGAACTCTGTGTTTCCATGTCATTCTACTACAGCAAGTCAATGTGCAATGACACTGGAATTCAAGCCCACCTCCCTTTCCTGAAATACACCAGGGTTAACATTTCCCATGAATGGGAAGCGTTCTTGAAGGCTCAGAATATTAGTCTTAAAAAGGAATTTCCAGTACATGATATGACATGGGTGGGCCCTGAAGATGTTGGGCTAAGGGAAATAAGCAGTCACAGAAAGACAAGTATTATATTTCATCATTTATATGAGGTGTCAAGAGTGCTCAAATTTATAGATACGAAAAGATTGGCAGTTGCCAGAGGCTAGCAGAAAGAGACAATGGGGAGTTAGTGTTCTGTGGGAATGGAGTTTCAGTTTCCAGAAGGAAGGAGTGTGAATGGCAATGATGGCTACACACCTTGTGAACACACTGAGTGCCATGGAACTGTACATGCTACAAAGTTTAAAGCAGTCAACACCACATGTGCTTACACCAATTAAAAAAAAAAAAAACACTTCTTGAAAAGAAATGCCACAAACAGCAGTATTTGAGTTTTACTGCACTCAGTTCATTAGTCTATTAAAAATAAAAGCAGCTGCGGGGATAAAGAGAGAAAAGAAAAAAATGGTATTTTTGTTGACTCTCCAAGAGGAGGAGCAGAACACACCAAAGGCCCAACTGTGGGCAAAACAGTGTATTTTTGTTTTCAGCATATAAACTGATAGACTATAGAAACTAGGCATGTTTGCATATGTAGTATATAATTATATGTAGAAATCTTTAAGAATCATTTACTAACTACTAATTTTCACTAAATTAAAACAACTGCTGTGCTATAGAAGAGATACAGAAATCAGATATAGGTCAGCTTTCAAAGAAATGATTTTTTTTAAAAAATGAGTATATCAGTACTTTTTACTTACAATATATATGTTAAATATGCATTCACTTCCATGAACTCACACTACTCAAAATATAAGCCACACCCACTTGCGGACAGAGCTTTCAGATACATCCTTCACACTCTTCCTACAGTCACTGGTGAAAGCTAATTTTTCCCTGGTTTTCCTCTCAGCTCAAAGGATGTGCTCAAGTTTAAGAAAGTCACTTCATCGACAGCTTTTAAAAGCCTTGAATACTACACCCATGGAGAAGAGGAACTAGCCTAGACTTAAAAACAGGGATGTACCAAACAAAGTGTCTAGCTAAGTGGATTTCTGAATTATGTAATTATTACAGTTTAACTTTTTAACAAAACACATACCATGGACAAGTGGCTAAAAGGATCCCTACAAAGACATTAGTGACTGGATACGGACACAGTGCCAGCTTGAGAGCACAGCAGAGAACGGCACTTGGGGAGGAGGGAGTCTGTAAGTACCATTCTCCTCAGCACATAAAGCAGTAAACACAATGACTTTCTGACAGACGTAACAAGAAGGCAAGTAAATGTCGGAAACCATTAACCTTCAGAAACACAGAAATGTTAATGATTACAACAATGATGATAAGAAGGTTTTCAGATTGCTTTCTATGTTCCAGACACTGTAGTATATATTAACTCATATTCAATAACACTGTAAAGTCACAGGAGGACTCAGTGCTCAAATACTCTGACAATAGCATGCTTTCAAAAAAGTCTGCAAGCTACTCTTTCAGAAGAGACACGACCATCCAAACAGGTTAATTTACAAGCCAGTGGCTGAGGACAAGCTCAATGATGGACTGCCTGCCTAGCACATGTGAGGCCCTAGACTCAACCCCCAGATCTGTAAAAAAGCTACTGTCTGAAAGGAAGATGCAGGACAACGCTGTAACAGAACTTCTGAGGTCTGCAGACCTTGGTCCGATTGCACCACAGCTTTACCTCATTCGGTCTATGATTCCATCTCCCGTGGAGCCATTGCTGAAGTCGGCGCTGAGATAATCCTAACATGCTGACTTGACTGTGTTTTAGGTACCTTCCCAGCTGGAAGCGTAATTTTATTGACCTCAGTTCTACGCTCCCGTACTTACAATAAGGAGGTTTAGTGAAGATGTTCTCACTCGTGTTCATGTGCCTGTCTTTTTGTAGACAGACCCAAGTTGCACCTGTTACTAACTTGACAACTCATCAAAGGATTAATTTAAAGGTCTTTTGATATTTTTTAATTGCATTCTACAAAAATATCCGTGTTGTAACATTTCAACTTTTACTGTTGTTCCATTGGTGGCAGCACTGTACCAAGTCACAGCATCACATGCCAGCCACTGCACGGTTCGGAACTAATGAATATACTCAGGACTTCAAAGAATCACCATTTACTCTGATCCCATCCACTTAACAGTAAATAAGTTTAGTAATTTCTGAAAACTAAAAATCAATTTAAAAATATATAAGCAACTGAAATTTCCCCTATTAGGAGGTCGTTTCTGGGATGTTCTGTTTGTTTTAAAATGTGCTAGGGGTACCGATTACAAGAACAGAAACAGTCTGTCCTTGACACTCTAGATTCTCAAGCTGGGAGGGTGGCACACACCTGTATTCCAGTACTCAAGAGACCGAGGCAAGAATTTGAAGGTTCAAAGCCTGTTTGTTCCACAGTGAGCTCCAGGCCAGCCAGGGCTTTGTGGTGACTGTCTAAAATAAATAAATCCATCATGTCTTCTTTGAGGGAAAATTAAAAAAAAAAAAGTGTTTCGTATGTAGAGGACTTTTTTGCTTGCTTTACTCCTTTATCTTTCAGAGCCAACATTTATTGCCAAGCTGCTGAGGGCGGGAGTTCTTTTACCTCAGGGAACTAAATGAGCAAGTAAAGATAAGAATGCTCTAACAAGAAGCATAAGTCATAACCCTCCAGAGGAAAGGGCCTCACCATGCCACTATGGTATAATGACCCTGGAAAACCTGCCTCTGACTCCTAGCTTTTTTCTGGTATTTCTTTTTCTTCTAGATTGCTAAGACATCTGCTTGTTACTTGAAACACTTGGTTATCTACATTCTTACCTTTAAAAAAAAAGAAAGAAAGAAAGAAAACCTGCTTTAGAATTTTAACTGTAAGCAGTTTCAAAACTACAAAGTTAGAGAGAATGTTATAGTGGCCCCACCGTCTACCCAGCCCCGGCAATTACCATCTTAGGGCTGATCTCATTCCATCTAAACCTCTGTTCCTTCCATTCCCCCAATTATTTCCAATCAGATCCATGAGACTTCCCAATATGATTCACGGATGTTTCTCTGTGTATCTTTAAAATCATTTATCTTTCTAAGCAAAATTATCCTATGTGAAAAATCAATACCTTCTTGGTATCATAAAACACTGAGGGGCCGGTGAGATTGCTCAGCAGGAAAAGGCGCCTGCCATCAAGCCTGAGACCTGAGTCCAATGAAAAGAACTCAATGGTGGAAGGAGAGCTCTGACTCCCACATGCTGTCCTGACCGCCACAGGATAGTCCTCTCTCTCTCTCTCTCTCTCTCTCTCTCTCTCTCTCTCTCTCACACACACACACACACACACACACACACACAGGGCAATTTTAAATTTAAAAAAGAAAACACTGAGTTAAGGTATATGTTTCCACAATTGCCAAGATTTCTTTTTACATAATGACTGAAATGGGATTCATATACAACTATTTGGTGCATTTTTCAGTATTCTTTTTGAACCTATGGGTCCTCCTCCTCTTCCCTTCCTCCCTCTCTCTCAAGCTGCCTGAACACACGGTAGTTGGTCCTGCAGCATTTCCCTCAGTCCGGACCTTGCTAATTGGATACCTAATGCCACTTACTATGTTCTGTCTCAGACATTCCTGTAAACTGGCAGTTAGTTCTAGCAGCTTGATCAGACTCATGTTTTATTTTTCTGGCAAGACTACTTCACAAGTAGCCTGGTGTATTTCTACAGGGAGCAAATCATTTCTAGCTAGTCCTCTTTCTTTGGGATGTTAGCAGCTATTGATGATGTTCAGACTAGATCCATTGTTTCACTCCTTTCTGAAAACCTGACATCCTAATTTGAAATTTCTTTCTTTCTCTTTTAAGGCAACAATTAGGAGGTGGTCTCCATTCTCCTATAGCTGCCCGTTTGTTCATTAACACCTCTTAATTGCATTTCTTAGACTAAATTCCTTCTTCCTTTTACAGCCAACAAAGGAGTGCATCCACTGATCACAAGGAGGCCTCCATGTCAATAAAGAGTTAAACTGAAAGGTTCAAAGCAAAAAGTATCTTGGTAAACTGGATTTAAAATTAGGACCATCTGCTCTTTGAGAGACACTAGTAAGAGATGAAAGGCAAGCCACAACCAGGAAAAGATTTGCAAATCACATAGCTGGCAAAGGACTTGTATCTAAAGAATTCTCAAACAACTCATTGAAGAAAATTAAGTAGGTAACATATCTGAACAGACACTATACCCAAGAAGACATGTAAGTATGCCAGCAAGGAAGCACATGAAAACATACTCAGCATCATTAGTCACTAGGGAAATAAAAATCAAATTACAATGAGACAACACAGTATTTTAGACACCGCTGGATGTCTAAACTTACTACAACTGGCCACACCAAAGGTGGCCAGGAAAAGCAGCAACTATAAGTCTTATTGCCATGGGAAGGGAAAACTGTTTAACCCCTGGGAAAATAGCTTGGCATTTTCTTATGAAATTAAACATGTGAGTACTGCATGGCCCAGATACTCCACTCACATTCACTCAAGAAAATGAAAGCATAGATCCACAATAGACGTGTACGTCAATGTTTACATCTTCATTTGTAACAGCTCCAAATTAAAGCTGTCCCAGAGGCATAACTTAACCTGTGATTCTACATCTCTATACAGTTTCATATAATAAAAAGTACAATTGTGATATTTAGAAACACTTAAAATACTAAGTGAAATGGGAGCTTATATATATAGTAGAGCAAATATTCAACAATGCTCTACGATATATTCATTCAATAAGTATTTATTACTTTCTGAAGCTTACAGTGAAGAATTGGCAAAATACATGGTATGGTTTAATGACAGTAAGTGGGACGGAGGGAAAAAAAAAATCAAGCAGGTAAGATGTGCTAGGATGTCAACATAGATGTTCAGGTAATGTCTCCCCAAGGGTGGAGATTTGAGTAAAAACGTGAAGGAAATTAGATATTCAAATGATAATAAGGGAAAATGAAAGATAATATATATCAGGCTCACAGACTTGCATGGATTATTCCATCTTGTCACTCTGCACTTATGAAAACTACACGGGCCTAACTAGTACTCACAGACAGATAAATTTGGGATAAGCACAGACTCACTAGGAAAGGGAAGGATGGAAGAGCCGTGAGAGAACAGACGGCATTTTAGAAGAGTTCCAACAGGCTGACTTGCTCATGAGAACAAGGCTGACATTCTGAGAAGACGGAACAGCCTATGCAAAGATGGAGCGCTGGAAGTGAAATGCACACTGCTTGAGAAAGTGAGTCAGGGATTTCAAATGCAGGAACCTGGAAAGGGGAACTGGGGAATGTTTTAAATTGCCTTCATTGATGACAGCCCCCCAATCCCTTAGGGAAGGAGGGAAATAGGGTCACTGGGGTAATTCTTTACTTTATTTCTTTTAAACTAAAGAGTTTATGTGGGATTAGGCGGCAAATTTTCATTGTGAAATAGTAACATGTCCTTCAAAATGGAGACTGGACTGAACAAGGAAAGGACAGCCAACCAACTAGCATAGGGCAGATGTTCCAAAATGTATTAACTCAACAAGACCCCCACTGCGTCTGAAGACAGCATTGCAAAGTGGGGACTGAATTGTTCTCCAATTGTTTTCAATCTGTTTGTTTTCTCTACTTTGATTTCAAAGATTTTAGAACTCAGGATAGCAAGAAGCTGCAAGCTCTGGGGCTAGGTGGTCCGTCCATATCTGACACTTGCTGGCTGTGATCTAAAGCCAGTGACTTAACTTCTCCCCATGCCTAAGTTTAATAATCTACTAAAATGGAGTCATGTACCCCTCACAGGATTGCAGAGAACTAAAAATGAGATACTACACTTAAAGAAACGGCACAGTCTCTGCCATACAGTAAATACGTACTATGTTCGTTATTCAGTATCATAAAAACATCAAAATGCCAAGTACTGGAACATTTATTAAACACTTCGATCATATTTATCTACACGCCACTTTAGCCAAGGGGTCGAGTCAATCACACATTTTCTATAAGCCATAAAGAAATTAAAAATATTAAACTTTTCCACACATTTGCAGAAGCTAATACTTGCTGGGATATTAGGAAAGTGGCCTTTGTAAAAGCAATACGGCAAAGGAAGAACATTCCGTAAGAGGTCTGGAGTAGCGGCAGGTTTAGAAGTCGCCTTGACAGCTCTTTGAAGACTGGCATCATTGTATAACCCTAACTTCTAGGTCAACTTAGATCCAGAAATCAAAGGAGAGGGTATCGAGAAAGGAACCCGAAGCCATCAAGATGCTGGACGCGACTGCCAGGCTGCGATCCGGCAAGGATTTAAAAAAAGAAGTCCCGAGTTAGCAGCGCCGAGCACCGAGCACCGAGCACCGAGCTTTAAACGCAGCGGCTCGCGCAACCCGCCGGGCACGCCCGGGGTCGGGGTCAGCTCCGGCCGGCGCGGCGGGCGCAGGCGATTCTTCAACAGCAGCCGGAGGCGGCGGCGGTGACCCGGGCGGCCAGGCTGCAGTCGCCTCCCCCGCGAGTCGGCCCCGCATTCCTGCCCCGGTCTATACTTAACCTCCGGCCCGCGCCCCGCGGCCGCAGCGCCACGCCGTGCACCGTATTAGGCAATGCCGGGAGCCGCGGCCCGCCGCCCCGCCCGGCTCCATTCAACACCGCCGCGCCCCTCCCCCGCCGCGCCGCGCGCCCCCGCCCAGACCCTCGGCAGCCGGCGCGCGCCCCGCCCCCCGCCGCAACCCCCGGGGGGCCCCGGGCGCTCCCGCCGCGCGCCCCCCGAGCGGGCCCCCGCCCACGCGACCCCCAGGCGTCCCACGAGCGCGCGCTCCCCGCGTCCCCGGGCGGCGACTCGGGCTGTCCGGCCCGCAGGCCCGCAGGGCGCACGTACCCTGCGGTCATGGCGATGTTGTAGAAGGTGAGCCAGGCGCTGGCCACGAGGCCCAGGCGTCTCCGCCGGCCGCCGGCCTCCCTCTCGTCGCCGGCTTCGGAGGTGCCGCCGTTGGCGCCGTCCTCCTCGCTGGACGCCATGGTGACCGCGCAGCCCGCCGCGTCGGACGGGGCCAGGGGAGCGGGACTGGGCCCGACCGAGCGCGCCTCGGAAGCGCCGCCGCCCGCAGCCGCCACCTCGGTCCAGCGCCCCATGTGCGGCGCGCAGGGGGCTCCGGGCGGCCGGCAGGGCCCCGGGGAGGGGGAGGAGCGCGCGCCCCGCCCCGGCGCCGCCTCTCGGGAGCGCGCGGAGGGACCGGGCCAGGGTCGGGCGGCCCCGCCGGCTGCGGCTTCCAGGCGGTGCTCCGGCGCGCGGCTGGGGCGCTAGCGGGGTCCCCCGAGCCCGGGTGTCGCGCTCCCTAGGCTCGGCGGGACGCGCCTGGCCTGGCGAGGTCCGGGGCCGCCTCGGCTGCTGGTTCTGGGGGCACACCGGCGGGGCTTCCAGGTCCCCGCGCCCGTCCGCTCGGCCCCTCCGGCGGGCCCGGGGTGCGTGTGCGCGGCGGACCGTGTTTCGGAGGCCCGGGTGCCTCTCCCGGAGGGCCACACGCCCACGGGACGCGCGAGGGCAAGGACCTGGCCAGACCCGAAGAACTTGACGCTCAGGGGTCACCGCCGCCGGCCTCGCCCGACCGCAGTCCCTCGCGGACAGGCACCGCCGTCCCTACACCGTCTCCCGCCTCGGCAGGAACCGCGCTTTCCCTCCTCCTGTGCTGCATTAAACTACCAGACTCGGGAACCCCGAACTCCCGACTCCGCCCATCTCATTAGCTGTGTGAACTTGCGCAGCTTCTCCATGCCTCAGTTTCCTCAGTGGAGACAAGATTTGTTAATGTACCCCAGAGACGTGTTTAAGTGAAAATATCCGTCCAAAGCAGTTACTGGCCCGCAGCAGTGTGTAACCTCAAATACGCCACCGCATATTAGTGTGAAGTGTTAGCACTTTCCTGGCACCCTTCATCTAGCCGGAGAAATTTTGCTAAAAGTCAACCGAAGGTTGGAACCTGCCTGGGTCCAGATACCTCAGAGGAGGACCCTGCCGGTCAGTCCAGGAGCTCTTCCTGGTATAGCGTCATCGCGGAATAGGACCTAGGAGAGTGCACCAAGGCTAGGAGCAAGACCTGTCTCATTTGAGAAATTTGGAAAACAATCAAGATCTTCAGGCAGGGAGCTGTGATCGGGCTAAGTTCACCAAAGCACATGCTAGGCCTGTATACTGAAAACTGTAAGTCCCTGCTGCAAGAGACGGTTACAAAGACTCTCTGATTTAATGTCACTTCAAATGCCAGATTTTGTAATTTCATAAGCTAACTAAAAACTATGGAAATGGGGGGGGGGGACATGCACACACGTGATTTTAAACCTTACTATGAAATTACAATCGTCAGTATAGTATGGAGGCATAGGGAGAGACTTAGAACCGCGAGAGTGTGTAGAGTCCAAATATATGGGTTCAGCTGATTTTCAGCTAAACGTTACGGTAGTTAATTCAATGTGGAAAGTGTAATCATTTCAGTAAACGGAACTGAATATCTATATAAAATGGATCTTATACCATTGACCAAATTTAACTTAAAATCGACCATAGAATTAAATGTAGAAGCAAACACCATAAAACTTCTGGGAGAAAACAGATCTGTGACCTTGGGGAAGGCAAAGATTTGTAAGACACAATTACAAAAATGTGAGGAAGGAATAAAAAAAGACTGAATTTCATCAAACTGTAAAAAATACATTCCAAAAGCAATTTTAAAAGTGAAAATATGTACAATACATTCATCTGACAAGGAACTTGTATCCAGAATATATAATGAATCTTTAAGATTCAATGAAACGGCCTGGAGAGATGACTCAGTGGTTAAAAGTGTGTGCTGCTCTTTCAGAGGAACTGAGGTGGGTTCCCAGCAACCACACCAGGTGGCTCACAACCACCTGTAACTCCAGCTCCAGGGAATCCAGTTCCCTGTTCTCAGGTACATGGGCACATACCCAATAAAATATTTTGAAAGCATCAGTAAAGCAACCTGAAGTTTTTAATGAACAAAAGACTTGGATAAACACCACAAGGAAAGTGTAGAAATAGCCAGTGGCACATAGTAGGAGCATTGCCTTACTAGTCATTTGGGAAATTCAGATTAAACCCACAAAGAGAACAATATCACTACTAAAATAGCTAACATGTCAAAGTCTGGCAAAAATGTGGAGCAATTGGCTACAAGGCCAAAGAGAATACTGCTTTGGAAAGCCATTTATCAGTTTCTTTAAAAGATCAACACACTTATTTGTTACATGACCTAGCAATTTCATTCTTTGTATTTAACCAAGGCAAAGAAAACCATATGGCCACACAAAGAATTGGACACAAATATTCATAACTGCTTTAGTCATAGTAACTGCACACTAAAAATAGCCCGTGTATCCATTAACACATGAATGAATAGACAAATGGCAGTGTATTTATATAATGGGGTATTACTCAGCAATACAAAGGAATAAGGAACTACACAGTCAACATGAATGAATCCCACACTTTAAGCTGAGCCAAAGCAACCAAAGTATTAGGAAACACGGTTACTCTCACATGAAAATATAGAAAAGGAAAACCAGCAGTGACAGGCTGTCGGAGGCTAGTGATATCAACAGGAATCCTTTTGGGGTAATATAAAAGTTCACCGTGTTGAACACACTGAATACAAAATGAATGCATATCTTTATGTATAAATTATTAGAGTGGATTTTAAACCATCTTGAGTAACATTTTAAAGTGTACCTTTACATATTCGTGATCTATATAACCTGGAGCTCAAATATTATTGTAGAATTGGATTGTATTTTGTAGTTAATAATCTCCCTTCAAATAACCCTTTTTAAAGTACTGTATTTGAGTCACTTCTCAGCCCTTTGGCTGAGATCAGAGCAAAACGCTGAACATGAAACAAGATCTATCTTGTTTTCACAATGGTTATGGTTCTTACAAGGTTCAAAATATAGCATTTTGGAAAAATATTATATACCTAGGAATAATAGCCTCAACAAATTCACAAAGCCACTCCTTTGAAAAATTAACAATTTACTATGTATTAGTCATGTGTCAATGAATATCAATGAATGAAACATTTTTTAAAAAGCATCTTTTTTTTTCTTTTTGTCTTTTTAAGACAGGGTCTCCCTGTAGCCCCAGCTAGCCTGGAACTCACTATGTAGACCTCGATGGCCTTGAATCCACAGAGATCCTCCTGCCTCTGCTGGATCCTGCGGAGTGCTGGAATAAACATGTGTACCGCCACGTCAGGTGAGAAGCATCTTAGGACATATTTCATACCTTGGAGTACTAAGATGTGTTCGTTGTATAACTCCTCTTGTGACAGGCAGGTGATTGTCACAGGGCTGTCTATTTTACCTTAAAGTTCCATCAGGTTTTGTTTCATGTACTCCAAAGCTATATGTAAACCTGTATAGATTGCAGCCTATTATTTCATTCCCGTCTCATTTATTAAATGACATTTTGTATCAATGATTACATTCATTTTTCTGAAACCTAGTTTGATATGAATATAACCAATTCAGCTTTCTTTTGATTAGTATCAACATGGTTTATCGTTGTATTCCATAATGCACTTGTGTGTGTATGAGTGTAGGCTAGGGGTTGATGTCTGGTGTGTGTGTGTGTGTTTAGACTAGGGGTTCATGTCATGTGTGTGTATATGTGTGTGTGTGTGTAGACTAGGGGTTGATGTCAGGTGTGTGTGTAGAGAAGGAGTTGTCAGGTATGTATGTGTGTGTGTGAGTGTGTGTGTATGGACTAGGGGTTGGTGTCAGGTGTGTGTGTGAGTGTGTATAGAGTAAGGGTTGGTGTCAGGTGAGTGTGTGTAGACTAGGGGTTGATGTCAGGTGTGTGTGTGTGTGAGTGTGAGTGTGTGTAGACTAGGGGTTGATGTCAGGTGTGTGAATGTGAGTGTGTGTAGACTAGGGGTTGATGTCAGGTGTGTGTGTGTGTGTAGACTAGGGGTTGATGTCAGGTGTGTGTATGTGTGTGAGTGTTTGTAGACTAGGGGTTGATGTCAGGTGTGTGTATGAGTGTAGAGTAGGGGTTGATGTCAGGTGTGAATGTGTGTGTGAGTGTGTGTGTATGGACTAGGGGTTGGTGTCAGGTGTGTGTGTGAGTGTGTATAGAGTAAGGGTTAGTGTCATGTGAGTGTGTGTGTAGACTAGGGGTTGATGTCAGGTGTGTGTATATGTGTATTTATGTGTGGAGTGTGTATAGACTAAGGGTTGGTGTGTGTGTGTATATAGACTAGAGGTTGGTGTCAGGTGTGTGTGTGAGTGTGTGTAGACTAGGGGTTGGTGTCAGGTGTGTGTGTGAGTGTGTGTAGACTAGGGGTAGGTGTCAAGTGTGTGTGTGTGTGTATAGACTAGAGGTTGGTGTCAGGTGTGTGTGTATAGATAGAGGTTGGTGTCAGGTGTGTGTGTGAGTGTGTGTAGACTAGGGGTTGGTGTCAAGTGTGTGTGTATAGATAGAGGTTGGTGTCAGGTGTGTGTGTGAGTGTGGGTAGACTACAGGGTGGTGTCAGGTGTGTGTGTATAGATAGAAGTTGGTGTCAGGTGTGTGTGTGAGTGTATGTAGACTACAGGTTGGTGTCAGGTGTGTGTGTATAGATAGAGGTTGGTGTCAGGTGTGTGTGTGTGTGTGTGTGTGTAGACTACAGGTTGGTGTCAGGTGTGTGTGTATAGAAGTTGGTGTCAGGTGTGTGTGTGAGTGTGTATAGACTACAGGTTGGTGTCAGGTGTGTGTGTATAGATAGAGGTTGGTGTCAGGTGTGTGTGTGAGTGTGTATAGACTACAGGTTGGTGTCAGGTGTGTGTGTATAGATAGAGGTTGGTGTCAGGTGTGTGTGTGAGTGTGTATAGACTACAGGTTGGTGTCAGGTGTGTGTGTATAGATAGAGGTTGGTGTCAGGTGTGTGTGTGTGTGTGTAGACTACAGGTTGGTGTCAGGTGTGTGTGTATAGATAGAGGTTGGTGTCAGGTGTGTGTGTGAGTGTGTGTAGACTAGGGGTTGGTGTCAAGTGTGTGTGTATAGATAGAGGTTGGTGTCAGGTGTGTGTGTGAGTGTGTGTAGACTACAGGTTGGTGTCAGGTGTGTGTGTATAGATAGAAGTTGGTGTCAGGTGTGTGTGTGAGTGTATGTAGACTACAGGTTGGTGTCAGGTGTGTGTGTATAGATAGAGGTTGGTGTCAGGTGTGTGTGTGTGTGTATGTAGACTACAGGTTGGTGTCAGGTGTGTGTGTATAGATAGAGGTTGGTGTCAGGTGTGTGTGTGTGTGTGTGTAGACTACAGGTTGGTGTCAGGTGTGTGTGTATAGATAGAGGTTGGTGTCAGGTGTGTGTGTATAGATAGAGGTTGGTGTCAGGTGTGTGTGTGTGTGTGTAGACTGGGGGTGTTGGGCCTCCAGCACTGCTGCGGGTGATGGTGACTGACCTCGATGGTACCAGGCTCCGACATGAGTTACCCGGCATGGTGGAGATGGCGCCACCATTCCTCTCACCTGGTCTGCTCCAGAGAGCCCCGGGTCGGAGTGCTGTCATCGCCAGCCAGCGAGCCACTGCAGATGCCATGGCCAGCTCCGCCCCTCTCCGGGATCCACACTCCAGCGCCGCTGTGGCTCCGCCCGCCCTTTTAGGACGGGGTTGCAGTTCCCCGTGGGGCCGTGGGGCTGACTGCACCGGCTGCAGCTCCTCCTCCCAGGCAGCTGCTCTGGCCAACGCCCCCTCCCGGGACGCTGGCCCCCAGCGATCACCCCTCTGGGACGCTGCCCCTGGCGATCGCTCCCCCGTGGCCCACGACAATCGCCCCCTCCTGGGCCGCCGTGGACGAGCCTGTGGCGTGGCCCCTAGGCAAAATGGCGGCCGCTGTCCAGCACGTAGGCTGCTGCGTGGCTCGGCGGCCCCAGGCAGGCAGGACGCAAGCCGGTCCCGCTCCAGGCCTCTCGCAGGCTGCCGGGGCGGTGCTGGTGGCGCACACCGGTCTGACTTGCTGAAGGAGGCAGAGGCAGGAGGATCTGGAGTTCGAGGCCAGCCTGGGCTACACTGATCAGGTGTCTGCACACGATCCATTGCGAACTGCAGGCCGTCGTGAGACGATCACAACCGTCACCAACCGTTTGGGATGCAGCTGTCAGAGCCTCACCCGAGTCTGACAGCCTATCAAAATGGACTTTGCCTGGCTGTAGTTTACGGGACAAAGATCAATTGGTCCTTCACTCCCTTTTAGCCCCACCCCTACCCTATATAACTTATTTTGTAACCTTCAATAAACGAGATCCTGCTTGGACAGACTCCCGACTCAGTGTGATTTTTTTTCTCCAGAGTGGAGAGGGTCCGGGTCACGACACTCACCATCCCACTCAGCCCCTAGAGGAGGCCGGCTGGACCAGCTTCTCCACCGCCCTACCTGCTGGTGATCCCAGTATACGGGTTGATGTCAGGTGTGTGTGTGTGTGTGTATAGAGCAGGGTTGATGTCAGGTATGTGTGTGTGTGTATAGAGTAGGGTTAGTTAGTAGCCTCCTCAATAGCTTATTCTTTTTGTTTGTTGCTGTGTTTTGTTTGAGGTAGAATCTCACCACATAGCACCAGCTGGCCTGGAACTCGCCATTGTAGCCCAGGCTGGCCTCAGCCTTATAGAGATCTACCTGCCTCTGTCTCCTTAGTGCTAGGGTTAAAGATGTGGGCCACGACACAAGCTTTACTTTATTGTTTTGAAACAAGAGTCTCTCACCAACCTGGAGCTCACCAACTTGGCAAGACTAGACGGCCAACAAGCCTCAGGGACACCATCTCTGCCACCCAGGCCTGGGACTGCAGGTGCGTGTTGCCATACTTAGTTTTTTATGTGGTTGCTGGGGATACTTGGAACCACATGCTTGCATGGCAAGCATTTACCAACTGAGTCACCTCCCCAGCTCATGCTCCACAGCATATTCTTATATTTAAGGTGAGTTTATTTGTTAGGTGCTGGATATTTCTGTGTCTATAATCTTCATGAATTTTGTTCTGGTACAGTTTTTATGAAAGTAATTGACCCTTTCAAGCCTTGACTTTAAACTCTATTAGGTGGACCAGAGCAACCTTTTATTTAAAGATAATCTTGTCCTGTTAATGAGGTAAAACACTTCTAAATATGTACCTTGAGTACTATATCCAATAACCTCTGTTACAATACTTGATATACATTTCCTCTCTTCTTGTTTCTTGGAATACAGCTCCTGAAAGGAGTTCCTTTTGTATACTAACGAGTTTGCTAAGGACCAATGCTCCTGGATAGCCTTAAATTGGGACTGATCACCAGGGAAACAGCCATGGGATTAGAGTGTTAGAATTTTCAGTAGTAGCACACTGTAGTCTTCAGGGAGGAAGACGTGGTCAGAAGACTGAGTTGATGACCAGTGGTCAATTATTTAATCATTCCTGCCTAAAGGCATAAAGGACATAAAACCCAACAGGATTTGGGGAGCAGCAGGGTTGCTGAACATGTGGAAACGCTGGCAGGATGGTGTGTCAGAATGATCTTTCAATCCGTCATGAGAGGCTATAAACCCTAGTCCTGTGCTCAGTGCCTGTCAGAGATTTGGTTGTGAGCATTACCAGGTGCCTTCCACATTCCTTCTTTGTCCTGACAGATCATCTAATGGGCGAGTGTCCAGTTCACTCCCAGGTATCTTCTCACAGGAAATTTGTTTATATTGATGGTGACTCAGATATAGTGGTTCCATTTAGGATTTTTCAACTTTATGATCATAAAAAAGCAGTTTACATCCAGAAGACCAGGACCTGGTATAAACTGGCTTGGGATGCATGCACAGTAAGTCAAGCTATATCCTCTAGGTGAACTTTCAGGGAGAATCACCTACTGGCTATCCTATGCCTCTGCATAATTGGGTGTCCATATGATTAAAATCAGATGTATTATGGAGAGGGACATGAGCCTTAGAGAATTGGTCCCATTACTTAATCTGTCAATCAAAACACAGAGGCATTCAAATTACACCCCTTAGCAACCAAACTCCATTTTCTCTTGAACTGCACAAAAGGAAGTCCTGAACAATGCTCAGGGCTTCATGTCGCCCACTGTCAGTCTTGGTGTGCATGCCTTTCTAATCTGTATTATCACAGTGCAATAAAGTATTCTGTTTACTTCATGACTATGTGTGTGCCTGTATTTTATTCTTGAGTCAAATGTGAAGAATTTGGAAACACTAGATCCACACCCTGAACACTGGTAATACACGGATTTCTGGCTTTAAAATCTCCTGCTTATTTTTTAGTTATATGAAATAATATTTTAAGAGTGGTAACAGCTCATCAATGCTGTCTTTCTTCTTTTATAATATCTAACACTTGAAGTGGTCCTCTAAACATTGCATCTCACAAAAGCTGAGATTTTGTTTTTATTTTCATCCAATTAAAAAAGTTTCATAAAAGTCAGGTGTGGTGATGCACCCCTTTAATCCCAGCACTCAGGAGGCAGAAGGAGCGGGACCCCTGTGAGGCTGAGGCCAGGCCGGTCTACACAGTGAGCTCCAGATCCCTGTGAGGCTGAGGCCAGGCCGGTCTACACAGTGAGCTCCAGATCCCTGTGAGGCTGAGGCCAGGCCGGTCTACACAGTGAGCTCCAGATCCCTGTGAGGCTGAGGCCAGGCCGGTCTACACAGTGAGCTCCAGATCCCTGTGAGGCTGAGGCCAGGCCGGTCTACACAGTGAGCTCCAGATCCCTGTGAGGCTGAGGCCAGGCCGGTCGACACAGTGAGCTCCAGATCCCTGTGAGGCTGAGGCCAGGCCGGTCTACACAGTGAGCTCCAGATCCCTGTGAGGCTGAGGCCAGGCCGGTCTACACAGTGAGCTCCAGATCCCTCTGAGGCTGAGGCCAGGCCGGTCTACACAGTGAGCTCCAGATCCCTGTGAGGCTGAGGCCAGGCCGGTCTACACAGTGAGCTCCAGATCCCTGTGAGGCTGAGGCCAGGCCGGTCTACACAGTGAGCTCCAGATCCCTCTGAGGCTGAGGCCAGGCCGGTCTACATAGTGAGCTCCAGACCAGCTGAGGTAACAGCATGAGCCTGTCTCCATTTTTTAAATATAGCTTTTTAGAGTTTTCCTTGACACATAAGTCATTTGGAAGTGTTTAATCTTTTATAATTGGAATTTTGTAGATAACTATTACTGGTTATTGATATCCTTGTCTTTCTAAACAGGAAACAAAATTGTCCACTTTTATCCTTTAGAATATATTAAAAGCTGTTTTAAGGTGCAAAATGTGACTTATCTTTGTTACTGTTCTACATCAACACATCATGTTTATCCTTCAGTATTTGGGTGTGGTCAATTAGATAAAGTTGAGTGACAGTATTGAGTCTTCTGTGTAATTGCGAGTTTTCTGTCCACCTGTTATATAGTTGCCTTGACAAGTATTGAAATAGCTAAAATCTAGACATTTCTACTTATTCTTTCTGTTCTGTAAGTTTCCACTTATTTTCAAGTTCTATTATTAGATCTAAGACTATTATGCCTTCTTAGTAAATTGACCCTTTCATTATATACTGCCACCCATTAGCTCAGAGAATTCTCCTTGATTAGTTTCTATTTTCTGATATTTAACATAATCAGCAGCATTCCCGTTCCCTAGGATTTTTAGGGTAATTCTCTCCTTCATTAATAATTAACCATTCTTGTCTTTATTTTAAAATAGCTTTCTTTTATAGATCATACAGTTAGTTGGGTATTACATTTTTAAAAATTAAGTTTGACCATCTCCTTTTTTATTGGTATAGACTGTATAATTAATGTAGTTATAAATATGATTGGGTTAAAATTTATGTCTTTTATTTCTCTCCTTTTTCTCTCTCTTGTTGGTGGTGGACTGGACCTAGGACTTTGTGAACGCTAGGCAAGAACTTTACCATGATACTGCATCCTCACATGCAGCCTTATCTTTATTTTTGAGACAGGATCTCACTGAGTTTTCCAGTCGGGACTTGAACTTGTGGTCCTTCTGCCTCTGCCTCCTGAGTACCTGGGATGACAGACCCATGTCCCCAGGCCTAGCTCTCCGTTTTTCTTGTGGTTTTTGTTTGCTTTTGAGGGGAGAGGGGAGAGGAGGTACTGGGGATTGAATCCACCACTACTGCCTTGATTTGAATTTTTGAAATAAAACATCATGCACATCTATCGGTGTCTGCTAACATCTACGTTGCTATTTTGGGGGCATATGATTACTCTAAAGCTTGTAAGGTGTATCTTTGACTTATTTAAATGATACCCGTATCTATGTGTGTGATGCAGTAACTCCTGAGCACTGTACTTTGTCCCCCATCTCTTTACTATATTTTATTCCTGTCTGCTTTATAAGCCCTATGATAAATATTTAATGCTTTTTGCCTTGGTGTGAATTATAATTTCCAAGTGCTACACTATTTCTTTTTTGCCTGAAGAAGTGTTTTTGTTTGAACACCTTACATTGTGCTGGGAAAATTCTCTTAAGTTTTTGTTTGGGGAGATATGAGATTTCTTTACCATTATTTATTCTTGATGACGGGGCTCAAGGCCAAGACATTGAGCATTCTAGGCAAGTGCTTTTTTCACTAAATGATATCCCAGCTCTCACTGAAAGTAAAATTTTCAGTTATAAAATTCTATGGTGATTTTCTTCTTTTAGGACTTTAAGGGTCACCTTTCACTGTATTTAAAATCGTTTTAGTAGTTCTGGGGCTGGGGAATAACTCAGTAAAGTTCTTGCACATGAGTTCAATCCCCAGAACCTATTCAAAAAAGGCTGGATGTGGTGGCATGTGTTTATAATCCCAGTTCTGGGGAGGCAACAGCTTAGTCCACTTGGTGGGTTCCAGGCCAGTGAGAGACCATAGTAGAGAAATGTGGACAGTGACAGAGGCGTGACACCCGAGGTTGTCCTCTGGCCTCCACATGCACATGAGCACACACATCCTTCACATACAAAACCTTCTGTATAGTTTTATTGCTTGTGTATGTAATTCTTTATCGCTACCTAAAATTTATCTTTGCTTTTTAGATGCTTTTAAGACTTTTGTCTTTATTACTAGGTTTTCAGAAATTTGACCATGCTGAGTCTTGATGGTATTTGTTGGCTGTTGATTATGGTTAAGGTTTGTTGACATTTTCAGGTCTGTGAGACTATAGCTGTCCTTATATCTCGAAAATGCTGGTAAATGTTATCTTTTTTTACTAAAATATTTTTCTAAAATTCTTTTTTTTTTTCTTGATTGCAATTCGCATGGATAGGTTTTTCTTTTCTTACATTAGGAGAAATTTAACTTTTACAAGATGTGTGTTCAGCTGAAGGTACAGCTTTGACTTTCCTTCTGACCACAGCTCAGGTGGCAGATTTGGCATTTTCACTGGAGGTGCCTTAGACAATCTGTGAGGATGAGAACCACAGTGCCTTCCAGTTGTTTCTGCTCAAAGAGCTCACTGATGGCAGCTTCCGGCTGAGTTTCAAATCACTCATTTTCCCTCACAGCGCCCATGTTGTTCCTGTGTTCCTTAGGGCGCTTCCCTGGCTCCTTTCTAATTCTGCAGTGGTGGGAGAAGACTGTGTAATATCTTTCTGAGCCAGCCTCGAGTCTGCGTCTTTCTCAGCCTCCAGTGGCTGCCTGTGCTCGCTGGCTTGAGTCTTCAACTTTTTCATTCCGTCACCTCAACTTCTATGGTGAATGTCTCTCAGAATATCTTCTCCTGCTATTTTTATACTTTACTTTTTTGTGACAGAATCTTACCCTGTAGTTCAGGCTGTCCTAGAACTATGTAGCCCAGGCTGTCCTCAAACTCACAGCAATTTTCTAGCTTCAGCCGCCAAAGTGCTGCAATAATAGGCATGAGACACCATGCATGGCTTATGTAGTTTAAATGTCTGTGAGTTATATCTAATTTGTTTCCTTGAAGATATTATATTTTCCATTTCTAGGATTCTGATGTTCTTTTTAGTGTGATTTGTTTCCCTATTATATTCACATTTCTACAGATTCGTGAGCACATGGATCACAGTTACAGCAGCTCTTAAAACATTCTTATGAAGGCTCCATTGCTATAGACTGCTCATTTTTTCTTTTCAAAAATATTTTATTATTTTTATTTTATGTGTATGAGTGTATTGCCTGTATCTATGTAAGTGCACCCATGTCATGCAGTGCCCGTAGAGGTTAGAAGAGGGTGTTGGATCCCCTGGAACTGGAGTCATAGATAGTTGGTAGCTGCCATGTGGGTGCTGGGAATTGAACCCTGGTCTTCTGCAAGAGCAACCAGTGCTCTTAACCACTGAGCTATCTCTCCAGTCAGGCTGTTCCTTTTTCATTCATTTATGGTTATTGGTCATATTTTTCCTGACCTTGCATGTGTTCAGTAACTTTTTTTCTTTATTGGAATCTGGTCATGATAGAATTTTCCATTTTTGAATGTTGAATCTTTTGTTTGCTACAGTTTGGACTTTAAGTATCCCCTCAAGTGTCCATGATCAAACGGCTTAGTCCTTAGCTTGACATTATTGGGAGATGATGTAAATGTTAATAGATGGGGCCTAGTAGATCTTTGGGTCACTGGAGCCCTTCAAGGAGACAAGAGGGCTTACAGACACTTCCTGTTTTTTACTTTCTGGCCATGAGGTGAATGGTTTTGGTTTGCTATCTGCTCTTGTCATGACACACTACTTCAGAAACAAGAGGACATTATGGACTGAGACCTCTAAACTTAGAGCCAAAATAAACCTTTCCATTCTTTTAAAGTTGGTCTATCCATCTATCTATCTATCTATCTGTCTGTCTGTCTGTCTATCTAGCTATCTGTCTATCTATCTAGAGAGACCACAGAATTGGTATGGAAGAGCAAGGTGGGTCATACAGGAGAGGGAATCTAAATACAATCAAAATATATTTTATGAAATTCATAAAAATTCAGTTAATTAAAGGAATGCTTATATAAGCTAAAGTTACAATACTGTGATAGCATTTAAATATATCCTCTCTTGAAATTTCTTTAAGTCATTTCACCACGAGGTGAATTTTATGTCCTGTCCTTAAGTGTGGACACCATGATAGAGCATCATTTCAGTCATACCTTATTGGACATGTTCTATCATTTCCTGATCCACAAAAGAAACTGGCAGTTTCCTCTTCTTGTATCCAGAAATGTTCAGACTTACCCTCATCGATTATGCTGGGAGAAGCCCGGCAGATACATAGGAAGTCCCATGCAGTTGGTCTGGCTCACAGCCCCAGTTACTCAGCCAATTTCCAGCATCTATTGCCAGACACACACTGAGCAATTTTTCAAATATTGCAAATGTAGCTGTGGAGTCATCCCAGCATTCAGCTACCCCTGCGGATACTGTGTGGAAGACAAGCAAGCTGTTCCTGCTGAGGTCCCATCAAACTTCTGATGTGTAAGCAAAAGGGACTATTGTTTTTATACTAAGAGGCGAAATTTGGGGTGGTTTTATATAGTAATCAATATTTGGAACAAACATCACACCACTAAGAACTGTGATAGAAGTGACCAACCAATTAATTAACAAATATTTATTATGCTCTTATTACTGGTCATACACTGAGTCAGGAAAGGCTTTTGTCAAGTGAAGTCCGGGTAGAGTCAAGAGAAGGTCCAGGAGCTGATAGACAAGGGCCGCAGGAGCTGCTTGTCTCGGCACATGGAAAGTATGGGAAATGTGGACAACTGCAGTTCAGAGAAACTAAACAGCATTATGAATTAATGGGGCGAACAGGGGCCGGTTCATTAGGGATGGAGTAGTAAAGAATTAAGGTCATGTATTCCTTCCCTGGAGCCCCTTCCACTCTTGGGAATTTTTCCTCACTTTTTCTTAATCTATGCTTAATCTGCTTTAAAAAAGAATAAAGGTTTAATCTTGAAGGCAGCAGGTTCTCTGCACACTTTTAATCAGGCAGTTCATTGATTTAGGGACTCTACCCAACAGTTATCCTGTCTAGGATATTTTATTACTATAATAACTCCAGAATATTTTTCAACTTAGAGGAAAAAATTTAAAAATATTTCCAGTGTATTGTATAGAATGTACCTGGAATAGATGAGTTGTAAATATTTATTGAATGGGTGACTGACTGAAGAACTACATGAGAACTGTAAGGATTTATGTGTTAGAAAAGTCATTCTGACAGTATATAGAGATCAGTTTACAGATGGGTTAAGTGTGTTAATCAGCTTGGGCTGCTATAACAAAGACCAGAGTGAGCCACTAAAATAACAGATACTAATTTTCTCGCAGTACTGGAGGTTGGACGTCTGGGAGCTGGGTGTCAGCAAGGATGTACTCACATGGCAGAGAGGAGAGAGGAGGAACAAGCAGTTTGAGATCTGTTCTTGTAAGGACACTGATCTCATCACAAGGGTCTAAGCTTTATGATGCCATCCAAACTTATCTTCCAAAGGCCCCATCACAATGGTGGGGATGCGGAGATATATTTCATTGCATATCAGCAGGAAAGGAGAAAATATATTAGGAGGTGAATTTATAGTTATTTTTCCCTTATCCACAGGGAACTAGGTCTCAAGACCCCCACCTGATGTCTGAAATCATGGATAGTATACATACATATACAGTATACATACAACACATATACCATGTTCGTTCCTGCACACACATATCTGTGATAAAAGTTTAACATAAGTTAGGCACAGTAATAGACTGACAACAATAACAAATAGTAGAATATAACAATATACTAAGTTTATGTGAATATGTCAATCTCGTAACCAAAATGGCTACCAAACATCTAGTGGGACATACACTGGACAGTAGGGCGACCCATGTCCTGAGGCAGAGGGAGCAGCACAGTGCAAGATTTCATGACACTACTCAGAATGGCATGCAATCGAAGACTCATTTTTTGGAAATTTCCACTTAATATTTTTGGTCTTTAGACATAAGGGGGATTACTGTAATTCACCCTAGAGATAATGAGGATGGGAACAAAAGCATTTGACAATGAAGGTAGAGAAGCAGGGCTAATTTTGAGGAATAGTAATCAGTCTTACTCATGTTGGAATTATTAACTGTTACCTTCCTAAGGTATTCCTTTTACTTCACCTAAAATTATAGATTTTTTTTTTTCCAGGAGTAACTCATCTTACATGCTAGTTTCTAATGTAGAATAATTTTCAAAATCAAACCAAGAATAAAGGGATGCACTTAAAAATTAACCATGAAATTCAGACATATAACAGACAATTTTAATGTGAAACTGACAAGTCTTTAAACTGTTTTAACAATATTCTAATAGTGAAAGCAAAACTAGTAATTTCAATATTTTAGAGCAATAATATGGCGAGATAACCTTAAAATACACATTTATGCTGGCTTTTATATTTGGCATTTCTCCTAAATACTACATTTTGTACTGTAAAATCTTTATTTTATAGCATATTGCATTGTAAAGATAGCTAATAGCTAAAGCCACTCTTCTAGGTGAGAATGGGCGGATAATGTTATCAGTACTAATGGAAGTTATTCCCAGTGCTCACACAGTGATGACTGAAGCTTGAAAAATGTATTCAATAGCTTTTTGCTAGCAACAGAACAATTCAGTCTCATTACTGGAGCGTAAGGCATGCCCAAGTACATTTTCATAACCATCTAGCTGTGACACTGGACAATTATGATAAGATGTCTAAGACTCAGGCTAACTTTAGGTAGACAAGTCATCTCCTAATTCTGTCAGTCCAGAAACCAAGAGCAAGGTCTATTAAGAGACAATGTCTTGCTTGTTGTATCATTAGTGGGAAGATTTTATACATGCCATAATGAAGTACAGCACTTGATTTTGGCTAGAACCTGGTGGTTCTAACATACAACATTTTTTACACTTTTTTTTGAAAGAAAACAATGCTCATTTTAAAACTATTTGGAAAATATACAATGCACAAGGAACAAAATATTATGTAGAACAGTACCATTCTAAGATAATCATATAATATTTTCATTCAGATTTTAATTGTCAGTGTTTGTAATTTTACATGGTATGTAGTCTATATGATTTTTCTGTCAATATTGGGGCCCAGGGCCCAGGGCCACTTGCATTGTAGACAAACACTTTCTCATTGAGCCATGTTCTTAGCCAGTCTTTGCAGCCTTTTAAAATTTTATGAATTTATGTATTCAGGTATGTTTCTATGTAAATACAGATGTATAGTGTTACTTTCAGTGGCTAAATCATTTCTATATTGCCAGTTCTCTAACTTATTTGACCAACACAATTATAACTATTGATTACACTTTAGTGCTTACTGTATGCAGCCACTATTATAAGGGTTTTGCTTTAATTAATCTATTTAATCCTCATAACCATATGATTATTCCTGTTTCTTCTAAATGAGGAAACAGATGCCAAAAGATGAGTCTGTCCAATCTCTTTAATTTTGGACATTTTAGTGGTTATCAGTGATTCGATATTATAAACAATGTTGCCATGGTATAATATCTTAGTTCATGTTTTTAAAGAATGTCTTGAGGAGAGAAGAACAGTAGGAGACAGGTGTTACCAGGGGGGAAATGAGTAAAATGGGGGCATTTAAATCGGAGGAGGAGCAAGAGGCTTATACCAGAAACTGTGGGGTAAAGCAGGAAAGAAGGCGCTCAAGAGACGGGGGACCATAGGAGACAGGTATTCTCAACCTCAACGGCGAAATGGAGAAATTGGAGGTACTTTAACTGGGGGGGGGTTGTTAGGGAGAGAGGGGAAAGATAAATAATGCCTAGCTGGTGTAAAAAACTAGAGGGAAATGTATCAATTCAAAAATCTAATGAAAAATTACATCCAAAATATCTCTACAAGAGTCCATGTGTAGAGCTAAAGGCTCTGAAACAAAAAACAGTGCTAGACAGGAGAAACCTTCCTTTGAGATGTTAGGCAGAGTAGTCCAAGAGACTCTCCAAAGTACACAGGCTACTGCCACAGCTACTTTCAACACAGGTCTTGGAGTAATGGAGCTGGAATTGACCTGGAAGCCACCTCCCTGAAGGCTAGTTCTCATAGTTTTGGAGGACACTATGCAACCCCCTAAGGGAGAATATCAATCAATGGTCTAACCCCAGCTTTAAGGCCTAATAACCACAACAATGACTGGTACAGCAAACTATATTGGGCAGTACTGGCACTTTCATCTTGGGGGAAATCTACAGCTACCTAATTGGACTTAAAATCCACTCAGTAGGAGGAAATTCATGTGTAAACAGAGCCAAATACACATGGCTGAAGCAGTAATAGACCTTAGAGAAAACCTCAAAACTATCATATCCCTACACAAATGTAGTTTCTTGCTATGTGCTAAATAACGATCCTTATAGTTACAGACAAGTATCCCAGACACCACTCATCAAAGAAGCTTCTTTTGCAACAGATGGAGATTATCATAGAGTTCCACAACTGGCCATACACAGATTAAGTGTCTATGAGATGTACAATCCTAAAGTGATACATCTACAATGGAATCTCTACACCTAAGGGCTATAGAACATAGTGAATTAAGGGGAAGAAAAAAATACTAATGCACCTCTCAATTCTCATCAATAGAGCTTCTTCATGCAACAGAAGGCAATGAATACAAAGGGCCACAAATGGCCAAAACATAGAGAATAATCGATTGGCTAGTGTTGGGTCCCTGGGCTGGACTCCTATATTAAACTCCACCCACCCAGGTCTCAGGGACCATTTCCGAGATGGGGTGGAAAGATTATTAGGGTCAGGGGAGGAGGTGCATGACCATACGGAAATAGAGCCCTACAAGCTCCTGGGACCTTGTTCAAACAAACCACAGCAATGGTGTCAGCATGCAGAAGACCTATGCAAACTCAATCAGACAAAACCCCAGATAGAACCCTAGAAATGGGCAGCAGCCCCAATCTTAGCTCAGTAACTACTGGCGGCTGATTACTTCTGGGTGAGGAAGAGCTGATCTTTAAGGGAGTGACTCTAGTTAGGCTGACTAGACCCGAGTGGATGAACTTGCACTGAGGGACATCTGGAAACACCAAGTTGACTCCATATACCTTAACATAAACGACGTAATGATTGAAATCCGGTGGGCGGGCTATGGGAGGGTGTGGATGGGGAAGGGCTTATACAGGTGCTTAAGATGTGTTGTCTTTAGGATAAGTTTTAAAAACCAGAATTGCGGGGTGTAAATGTACATTTTCAAAACTTGTTCGGTACTCGACCTCAAATCAGACTCAAAACATAAACTTTAATATGCACTTCTCGCTCTCAAAAATGGGACCTTTTAAAACTGAGCCTGTGAGGGTAAGTTTTGTATATTATCATACCAGTCCTGTTGCTGACATGTCACTTTGTTCTATGCTACATTTAATTTGGACATAATTTCAATGTACGTGCAAGATGATGCTAATTGTGTAATATTTCCACCAGATGGTCTGGAAGATTTCTACATGACACAGAAGGATAATTTTTTTGTCACACACATATGTACAAATAAAATGACTAAACCATCGCTTTAAGTTGCTAGGGATCACTGGGCGACTTCTGGCTCCATTTTTTGTTTCTTTCTCTGCTGTTTAAGGGATTCTCTCGGTGACGCATTCTCCAGTCACTTCGGCTGCTTAGTGGCTGCACGCTTAGTCAGTTGGTGGACGCCCTACGGAGAGCGCCCTCCAGGTCGCCAACGGGGCTTTCAGGGACTGGGGAACTAGCCAGGTTACCAGGCCCGCCGGAGGCAGCGCGGACACGCCCCTCCCGGGAGCCCAGCCAGTTCCTGAAGCTCACATGACGGCATCCCAGCAACTTTCCTGTCCCCTCCGACGGCGAACCGAACTCACAGGCTTTTACTCGGATAACCCAAATGAATCTCCGCGACGGCTCACACGGACTACAAAAATGCAAGAACCCGAAGAATAAGCTCAGCGGGAAAATGAGGCACTTCGCTTGACCCAGACCGAACCCTTCTTTCTCCACGGTCCCCGATTCACTCCCGAGGTGCTTAGTCGTCCTGGGCACGCCTGCAGGACCCCGTCCTCCGGAGACGCCCGACCAAGGGGAAAGAGAGGAACGTAGCCACCCACCGTGGACTCACGTGGCAGAGGAACGGAGGAAGCAGGCAGAGGGGGCTCCACGCTTGGGCCTCCGCGAACACGGCGGGTTGAGGTCGGGCCTAGCACAGGCAGCGCCGAGGCCGCCTCGCTTCCCGACATGCCCCGCGCGGGGGCCTGACCGCTCCTTTGCTGTTGCCGCCGCCGCTGCCTCGGTTGCTGGGGGTGGATGAGAGGAGGGGCTGTCGCGGACCCCGTGGAGTCTGTCTCTGTTGCTGTAGCTTTTGCCTGAAGAGTCGTCCTCCCACTGTCACGCCGTGACTGCCGCGGTGGCCAGGGGCAGCCCCTGGGGACACCTCGACACGCCGCGGACATGCCTCTCTTTGCTACCAATCCCTTCGACCAGGATGTTGGTAAGTGTTTGCACTGCTCCCCGTCCGTTCCCCACCCGACCGCAAGTCCTCGCTGCCCACCCCTGCCCTGCGTCCACCTGGACTCCAGGGCCCAGGCCTCGCTCGTCCCGCTGCCGAGTGCGGAGAGGGTGAGGGCTTGGCGCATTCTCTTTGAAATAAGCGGGACTCAGACCCTCACCACTTGGCCTGGACTCAGGGCTGGGCGTTTAGAAGGCGCTGCTTGGGGATTTGCGGGTAAGGGTGCCTCTGGAGGAGCAGCTGATTAGCCATCTGCCGTTGGGACTCGGCTTCTGGAAGATCCGTGAAGGGCTGGGGCGTATCTTGGCTTGAGTAGGGTTGATTATAAGCTTTATCGACAAAGTGTTTCCCAGGTCAAATGTAAAGCAACTGAGACTGGCGAAATGTTTTAGTTAAGGTTCTTTAGAGATTTCAGAGACGCTCTTGTAACGGTCCCTGGAGAAGAGAGGTCTAGTTAAGGGTCTGTTGGAAGGTTTGGCGAGAAGATGAAATTCTTGGCAAGAACTGAAACAGTATTGAAGGCATGAGCCGTTGGGATGTCTTTCCCAGGCTGCTCCTCTGCCCATTAGGAAGTGTGGAAGAGGACTGCATCTAGGAAGGCGTCTGAAATGCTGCTTGTGTGTTTTCTAACTCATTGGTATTAGCTACTGCTCAAATCAGCTCATCAGGTTTGTTTATTTTTCGAGATCGAAATAATGGAATAATGTGTAATAATAATGGAATTTGAATATTGATGGGCCTAGGAACTACTGTGGCACCAAAGAGTAGAGTGAAAGTAAACCAAGCACCATATCCAAGTCTCTTAAAACTGAATTTAACCATCACTATGGCAAAAGAAGGTTAAGGATAACCTGAATCACTTTATGAATTTTGTTTGTGAAAGGTGAATGTTGACTTTTGCTCTTAAACTCTCTTCTTTATAGCATCTCACTGAAGTTGAGACGGTTGGGCTATGACTAAAAAGAGACTTAAGTCTTAGCTGCCACTTCCCTAGTTCATAGTGAAGCCACAGGCAAGGTAAATTCTTTTGAGTGGCAGAAAGAAGCACAGTTCTGTTCTGTGATTAAGTGAAATGATATGTGTAAGAGACTCTATTGTGTTGTCTTTATGTAGTAGACATAGATGCAGGCTTTTTGTTCCAGTTTAAATGAATTGCCCTGAATATGAGCAGTGTATGGAACTTTAGAAGTCATCAATAATGCTAAATAAGTAATGAATTGGACAGTCGTGTTTAATAAGTGCTTAGCACACCGTGAAGACCACAACTACTGCGTTAATCTCTAGTACAAATGTTAACAATAAAACAGTATTTGCTTCTCTTCCCAGTGCTTTTATCTAGCTATAACAGTCCTATGCAATCTAGCTACCAGCTAACCAGTCACTTTTACACCATCGTGACCTTTATGTTTTTGTGGTTTTGGTAATGGAACCCAAGGTCTAACGTGTGTTCCTACTGAATTTTTTGAATACACATTTGCCTTCGATTCAGATATATTTTTTAATGTCAAATTTGTTCCTGCACCACCCAGTTCAAACACAGGCTCTTTCTTGCCTTTATGCTTATTGTTTCTATGATTTCATCTGTGTGTGCATATATATATATATCTATATATACACACATTCTCTCATGTTTTAAGGACAGCTCAGAATCCAACTTGCTCTACTTGAATTACTTCCTGATTACTGTAGTCTGGAGTTTCTTAGTAGCAACATTAGATAGCATTCTTAAGACTATATATAGGTAGGTCCTATACCAGGTAGGGTGTTTAGCCTTGTCCTTGTCCTTCACTCACGAGATACTAGTGACATCTCTTTTTTCAGTCATGATTTTAAAAGTCCATGGACATTACCTGATGCCTCATGGGGTGTTAAAATTTTTTTATTTAAAAACTATTAATGATTTTCATCTTTTTCTGAACTTGTACAAATTACTTTAACATCTTTGTCTTTACTAAAATTTTAAGCATTAGTGATAGTTGTGTTGTTTGTTTTGCTCTTTATTTGATGGCTGCTGAACAGTAGGCTTTTAATAGATGTTTGTTGAAAATATGCCAGTTAAGCCTGTTGGGCTTGGCTATTTCTTCTAAATTCAGTTTGAATACTAAAGATAATTTATACCATCAAGCTTGTATCTGCCTTTGTAGTTGTCTTAGCCCGTTTTCTTTGCCTATTAATTTGGATCTTACCAAATCCAACAGCCAGTCCCTCATTCATTTCTTCATTGACTTCTTTTTAAACATTTTTGTGGGTTTCTAGTACAGTAATATTTTTCCTGATTTTCTGCTTAGCTTAAAATGTTTTGCTTTTCTTTTTTGTAGTATCCAAATGTTGAGCAACCTGGGCTCAGTTCTAGAACCTTTTCTCCCTTGACACTTTGTTCTCTTGGAGCCTTAGGAGGCAACATAACTTAGTGTGAAGAAATCAGACTTTGGAATGACTTGCTTAAATTTCAGGCTTCAGATTTGCTCTTTATCAGCAGTGTGTGTCTCTCTGGGCTAGTTAGACACTTGGTGCCTTTGTTTCCTTATCTTTAATATAGAATATGAAAATTATAATGATTCAAAACTTAAGAGAGTTAAGGGAGTTTAATTAGTGTTTATAAAGCACTTTTAAAAATTTCTATGCTTTTTATTTGTGAAGTAAGATTTAAAACAAAACAAAAAAAAGCTACTCTCATAGCTTTAAATACTATGTGTATTCCAGACTCTCAAATTTATATAATCTTAATATATAATCTGAATTGGAGATGTAGATTTCCTTCTGTTCAGTATTTACAGTTGGATTTTGATAGGAATCTAGAAACCAGCATGTCAAGAATTCTTGTTTCTTTCCCCAACCTTCTCACTCCTTCATACCTGCTCTCTCAGTAGATGTATCATTTCCTGGCGGATCTGATGTCTGAGATCATTGATTCTTTCCCCTAGGCTTCATACTCATTCTTTCTGATCTTTTGGTTGTCCCTGTCCATGATTTACCCAGAACCCCGTACTTGTCATGCCTAGCACAGTCATGCTCCACCATCTTCATCTCTTTTGGAGGCTGTGTATTGGATTCTTTGCTACTACTTTGCTACCTACAATAAAGTCTGATTGATAGTCCATTGGTCTTTCAGAGATACTGGATCAGATTACTTACCTGCCCAGAACTCTCCAGTAACTTCCTGAATGATACACCTAAAGGGAAATCCAGATTCTTCATTGTGGTTCATAATCTGGTCCTTGTCCAGGTCTCTGACTCACTCTCTGTCATGCCAGGCTTCTTGGATCTAGCACTCCAAGCTCATTTCTGTCTCTAGTTGGCTTTTGCCATTTTCTTTTCCTAGGTCACTGTACCTTAGGTATTTTAAGGTCTTGGTATTCATCACATCATTTGGGGCTTTATTATGGAGTTGCCTTATGTTAAAACAAGCAGGCAAGCAGACCGTCCATCTTTACCTGCTTCTTGCTTCTTCATTTCTGGATAGCATTTAGCTACTTGACATTAAATTGATCAATCAACAATTTCTTGTGTGGAGTATAAACTTAACAGAGATGAAGACTTTTCACTTGTGTTCTTAGTACATACAAGGACTCAGTTTATCTAGTAGTGAATTGTATTTCTGCTTGGTGTTTGTTATCACTTAAAAAATCAAGTCTAACAGAAAACTGAGCTGACCTCTCCATATCATTCTTTTCATTGTTTGATTGTTTTGTAATGTTTTAGTTAACTTGACTTTTAAAATTCATCAAGAGATCTTTCTCCCTCTGTCCCTTCCTGCAGTGCTGGTGATCCAACCCATGACCTTGCACTTTACTTTCACCACTTAGCTACATTCCAGCCCTTGTCCTTGTTTTCTTGAGATAGGGTCTCACTATATATCCTAGTCTGACCTTGATCCTCCTACCTCTGCCTGCTAAATGCCAAGATTACAGGTGTGTAATAGCAGACTTGTGCCAAGAAGTATCTTTGAATTATTCCCCTGTTTCTGCTAAATCATGCTTTTATTTACTTATTTATTTTGTTTTGTTTTGTTTTGAGGCAAGGTCTCACTGTGTACACCAGGCTGGCTCTGAACTCACAGAAATCTACCTGTCTCTGCCTCCAGATGCTGGGATTAAAGGTGTGCACCACCATGCCTTTAGTGTCCTTAGTAAAGTTATGCTAGTCACTGTATATGCTGTTAATTAATTTTGCTTAGTCTTGTCAGTATGATAAACTGCAGCCACATTATCGTGTGGAAAGATCTTGGCTTCAGGCTTACATTGCCCCTGCAGCATTTACTGTTAATAGATGGGAAGAATTTGTAGTTGAACAGGTACAGAATCCCTTTGAGTTTATGTTCCAGTTTTGTAAGTAGTGATAAAAATATCTCACTCAGGGTTGCTATGAGGATTGTTTATAAAAACTTGATGTTCTAACTCTTTACTGGTGTTAAATATGTTTTGTATGTCTCAGATTCAGTATATTCAAAACTACTAACGATTTTTTTCACAATTACGGTTTCCCCCCTCTGTTTTGATGACTAGAAATCAGTTGTTGACTTAGTTGCACAACTCAATAACCTGTGTGGCATCTTGACTTCTACAGATGTAATCGTCTACAATCCCTTCAACAGGTCTATACTGCTGACTTTGTGCCGACTGCTCCTTTCTGGTGCTGGCTTAGCTGTGGTGTGTATGCTTTGTCTTCCTCTAGGATCCATCCCTCTTTCTGTGCAACTGGGCAGATATTCATCTTTGCTCTTTCAGGTTTCTGCAGAAAGCCTCTACCTGCTGTTTCTGTCTCTAGTGATGGGTGATAGTGGTGTCTTAAGAATGTAAATGTAAATGGTTCTTCTGATTAAATATTTTTTAATTGAATTTGCAACCTAACTTGAATTCCTTAGCCTGGCTATATTCCTAGTATTTGGCTCCTTGCTATGAGTAGCCTGTGTAGGTCTGGTTAGCTTTTAACTTGAAGTAGTCTTCTGTTTCTGAATACTGGGGTTATAGGTTTGGGGCCACCAGGTGTGCTCAACCTGGCTTCTTAGTAATTCTGCAGACTCAGCTTCCAGTCCTTTCTTAAAGGTATATTTCAGTCCTTATACTGCAGATGTGTTCTGATCTGAATGTGTTCTGATGTGTATCTTCTGATCTGAAATATCTTTCTTTTCATTAGTTCTTGGGCTTTTCTTTCCTTTCATTTTTCCCTTTCCCTTTCTTTTCTGGTTTTGTTTTGAGTGCTGAGGATCGAGCCTGGTTCCTGGAGCATAATAAGCATTTGCTGTCTCACTGGGACACACCTCTCCATTGGCCTTTTTTGAAGAACTGTTAGGTCTCCAAACTGATTGAATGGCTGTCCTTTCCCTACAGAATGAATGTGATGGTTAATCATCCTGCCAGCATTTCTTTACTTCCCCAAATGTTCAACAGTCACACAATTTGAGGAGGTCAGAATTAATCAGTAAAAATTTATTTAATCCATTGAGAAGACTATTAAAATTCAGTTGAGGCTCTCTGTGATTTTTTTATTTTTTTTATTTTTTGAGTATTGTTTGGCAAATCCTTTCTAAGTAGAATTGTAGAGATTATCTGAAGATAAGATGTGATCATAAGGTCTGGATTCTTTAGAAGCGAGTCTGTTATTTTTGTTTGTCTCTTTTTCCTTTCCCACAAGTCCTGGTTTTGTCTTAGATACTAAGTTTTTACTGCATTTTTTGTTTACAAAATTATGTTGAGATGTAACTGGTAATTTATATTTGAAAAATACCTTTTTTTTTTTTAAGAGCTGAAAAGAATTGTACTGTTGAATTTGTTGTTACAGAGGCAGCATCAGAACTGTTGTGAACAGTTAGCATTCTGAAATACCTTGCAGTTCTGACTTACATGGCTGATCCTGTATATGCATAGGAAGTGAAGAAGCTATTTCATGGGTGTTCAGCATGTCTACTGATGATTATACCGTACATTCCTGGGCGTATCATTAATTTAGGAACTCTAAGATCATAATTATGATAATAGATCATTTGTACTTGATGAGGTATAAGACTGTTATTTTCAGTTAACTAATAACTTTTTATTGAATTTCATTTTAATTCATTTAAATATTTTTAATTGCTCTTATGTATTTTTAAAACGGAGCCTGCTTGGCTACAAGTCCAAGATGAATTAATTATCAAAATCAAAGTGCCTTCTGGCTCTCTTGAGATGAAGTAGATGGTAGACTGGGAGACGCTATCAGGTGGACTGAGGCCTACTGGGATTCAGAGCGGGTTGAGAACACAGGACTCTAGAAACTTCAAATGCTGGGCTCTCTTAGCATTTGTTGGGTACTTAGGCTGAGAATATTGGTGTTGAAACAAAGTACAATTTTATTTTTTCAAGAGACTTAAAATATCTTTTAGATGCCCAGCGATTGTAGGGAAGTTTGAGCCAGAACAAAACCAAAAACATCTTAATATTTGCACCTAAGAAACCCACTTAGCTTCATGGCTCTGCTGTTAACTTTTCATGTTTCCTTCACTTCCCTCTTGTAAGCTGCTTTTACTAATATTGGCGGTAGATTCTTTTTCTGACAGCTCATATCTGATTGGATTATTTACTTGTTCACAACTCTTGGCTCTCTGGTGGTTCTTGAATACAAATAATCTCTTATAATGGGTGAAGTCTTACGGTAGTTCTGTCTTCTAACTCTTCACAAAGCAGTTCTTCATCAGCCAGTCTAGATTTGTCATTATACTTTTCTGTTTTTATAACTTAAAATATTTTATTATTTTAAGTTTATGTATATGAGTGTATTGCCTGCAAGTATGTAAGTGTACCTGTGCTGTGCAATGCCCACAGAGGTCAAAAGGCAGATCCCTTGGCACTGGAGTTCTGGATGGTTGTTAGCCATCATGTGGGTGCTGGGAATTGAACCCAGGTCCTCTGAAAGAGCAGTCAATGTTCGTAACTGCTGAGCCACCCTCTAGCCCCTGTTTTTACAACTTTATGTTTTATTAAATAGAAAATAGTTCATTGTTCTGCTATCTTTTTACTTTCTAAATATGTCAGACAACTTCTTTGATTTTCTCTTTGCCTCAGGCTCTTTTAACTTGTTTTAGTCTTTGTATTATATCTGTGACACCTTTTCTATCTTATATTTAGGCCTATATCTGTTAATTTTAGTCATCATTTTAGTTCTAAGCCACTTCAGCTATGACCTGGAGAATGAACTAGTTCATTTTATTTTGTTGAATATGTATGTAAAATCTATACTTTTCCTAAAAAAATGTCACCTTATCAGTGTAGGCTGGATAGGCGGGGTAGTGGTCGAGTTTCTGATAAAGTGCTATGACCTTGTCCGTGGAACAAAAGACATATTATGCTGAGCATGTGATGCTGATAGGTATTCCTAGCATTCAGGAGACTGAATCCAAAAGTTCAAGGCCATCCTAGGCTCTATAGTAAGTTCAATGTTAGCCTGGGCTACGCAGGAAGACCCTTTTTCAAAAAGGAAAACAAGTAGGACAAGTTAACAGGAGAAAGCATAGGAAGATTTTGTGGTCATAGTTTTATCTGACTTGGGAGCTTGCACACTGAAGTACTCATCACCCAGGTGAACTATTCATTCTTAGGCTTGCACCGCTATGTAGAAAAGTGATTGGACAGAAAAGTCATGAGCTATTGGTTGTAGACTAAGTGGAGGAGGCAGTGAGACCTGCCTGTTCCCACAATGGTTCTCCTCTCAGAGCTACATGTATGAGGCAGGACACCTCTGGAATAAGGGTCTGAATTTCTTTCTGACCAGCCCCTTGAAAGAATGCCAGAGGGAAATTAGGGTAATACTTCCAGTTTAATGGCTAACTGTGGAAAGAATCCCCTCTAGTTTCTACAGCATAACTTGGTCAAGAAGAATTCTAGTTTCTGAGGCTTGGGTCTTGGGAGGGTGCATAACAAGAGAGACAAGGAAGAGAAAATCAGCAACTGCATAGGAAACCTTTAATTTGGGGTATCATTTTCTGAGCCCTAACAGTGAAATCACCAATGTTGTGGAAATTGTGTATTCTTATACATTATGTGAACAATCTGCTTTGTCATATTCCATATTAGATGATTATGGAATGATGCTATAGTTTGAGTGTATCCCTCAGGTTCATGTGCTGGAAGCTTGGTAGCATTGAGGGGCAGTGGGACTTTTAAAAGGTTGACCTTGGTAGGAAGTCATTAGGTCATTGGGAATACTACCTTTGGAAAAGATTAATGTAGTTCTCTTTTAAAATTTTATCTATTTGTATATTTATTTTTATTTTATGTGTATGACTGTTTTGCCTGCATGTGTGAGGCAAGTGTACCCATTTGTCCAATGCCCATGGACTCCAGAAGAGGATGTCGGGTCCCCTAAAACTGGAGTTACAAATGTTTGTTAGCTGCCATGGTGGTGCTGGGAACTGAACCCAGGTCCTCTTGCTCTTAACCACTGAGCCATCTCTCCAGCTCAAGGTTAATGTAATTCTCATGGGACCTGTGTTAGTTCCTATGACAAAGTTTATTACTTAAAAAAAAAAATTGAGCCTGGCCCCTAGAGTCCTCTGGCCTCCTGTTCCATGAAATGTCACTGTTGTAATGCCATATCCTGTGACGCTTCGTCGGAACCTGAACAGGTGTGGTGCTGCCACAACCAGCCTCAGGTATTTTGGTATAACAGAAAACTGGCCATGCCGAGAGCAAGATAGGTCCTTTCTGAACTAGTTCTTGTGGGTTACTTCTTTACTAGATGCTTATTCCAGTTCTCCAGTGCTAATAACTGAGAAGTGATTCTGTAACCCTTAGGACTGTAATATAGATTTGAAGTTTGCAAAATGTGACAGAATGTCTTCTTTGTATTTTCTGCTATTAAATGTGCCAGGACCTACCTTTAACTCTTAGTGTGTCAAATAGGGACCTGGGAGTTCTCTGTGAATTGGCAGGACACTCACAAAGAGAAAGAGGCAGCGGGAATTTCATTGTCATATGATTAAGACAAACCATTGTAAAGTAATCTTGCTATGGGTTGGTCTATCTCAGGTTAAAAACATTGAATCTTTATTGAGAATCTTTGTCATGTTGTTGGATTACAGTGTTCTAGTTAAGACTTGTTACCTTGTCTTTTTATACCGCTGTGTGTATTTCTCTCTACATAGATTCTATTCATCTAAATTTCTTTTTTCTCTTGTTTGTGTTTTATTTTATATTATCAGCTGATAATCCTTGATTGTCTGTCCCTGGCTAATACTTCAAAAAAGAGTTCAAACACACTTGAAAGTACTAATAATGTGCTTAGGTCTTCCTGACCTCAGACTTCGTTCAGGTCTTCGGGTGCTCTCTCCTACCCTCCGTATTTTGTTCCAGTATCTGTCTGTTATCTTGAGCTGAGCAAAGCATGCAGAGAAGAGTCTTTTGATCACCTTTCAGAAGAATATGAGCCAAGTGTAATTGGGATAAACCTCACTTGGTCGAGTTGTATAAATTCTTATATACATTTTTTAATTCAGTGTTCTAGCATTCAGTTGAGAATTTTTTATATTTATAGTTATGGGAGTTTTTGATTCTTAGTTTTCAGGTTATACTGCTGCCTGGCCTGATTACTAGGGTAATGTGTAGCATTAATAAGTTAGGACGTAATCTCTCTGCCTCTGTCTTTTGCAAAACATTGTAGAGAATTTGTATAATTGTTTTTTTTTTTTTTTTTAATGTTTTCCAAAATTCCCTGGTAAACCCAACTATGACTTATGCTCTGTGGTTTGGATTATTGACTTTATTGTTTCAGTCTCTTTACCAGATAGCCTATTCAGATTGCTGCCGCTTGTATGAGTCTAAACATTGTACGTATAAAGGAATTGGTCCATCTCATCTAAGTTACCAAACCAAGAGTCATGCAGTTTGTAGCATTTCTTTACCTTTTAACATTCATGCGATTCCCTTTCTTTGATTGCTAATATTACTGCTTTGTATCTTCTGTTTTTGTTTATTTCTTCCTTCCCTTAGTTATCCTGGTTAGAGGCATATTGATTTTGCTGATACTCGTATTTTTTTCATTTGAATTTTTGTGATTTTTAACACAGTATACTTTGATGGGATTTAGATTTCTTCCCCATCCACATCTCCCCTCTCTATCCCCCACTCAATTTAATGTGCTCTCATATATATGTGCATATACATATGTGTGTGTGTGTGTGTGTGTGTGTGTGTGTGTGTGTGTATGTGTGTGTGTGTGTGTATGACCTATAGAGTCAGATTTTATGTACCCAAATACTCTTTTGTGTAGGCCCAACTACTGGACCCACCAAGAGTCCCATCCTTGTAAGAGAGTGTCTTTCCCCTCCCAGCAGACAGCAGTTGCCAAAAGTTCCTTAGGTTGGGTTGAGATTTCCTACTTCCCCATGTTTCTGCTGGGATTTTGTCTGGTTTGAGCTTTCATAGGACTTGTGTGTGCTGTCACCTTTGCTGTGACAGTGTGTAAATGACCAGCTATCTTGAAGACTGTTTCCTTGTGGTCATCCACCCCCTCTGGCTCTTAACAATCTTAATGCCTCCTGTTCCACAACGATCCGATCCCTGAGCCTTGTGAATTAGGGGTTTGCAATAGCTCTCTTATTCAGGGATATGCATTCTGGGCCCTTTTGTTCTCTGCACATTGGCTAATTGTGGGATTCAGTGTTAATCACCATCTGCTGGATAAAGAAACTTCTCTGGTGAGAGTTGAGAGATGCATTCATCCTATGTATAGAGGTTACATTGAAAATGTGTCACTTAGGGTTAAGTATTTCACATTTATTCTCTTTGTTACCAGTTGTGTAACTCTAATAGCATCCATCTGTTCTTTGATGAGGAACTTCTTGTCTGTATATATGAGGATTCAGATTTTTAATAAAGTAAGAAATTACATTGGTCTAGGGATGTGGCAAAAGTAGGTTTTTCTTTAGGATCTGTAGCCTCTCCAGTTATGGGTAATTGGTTGTGCTTAACAGTACTGCACATGAGTTCTCACCCATTGAGTTATATTTCAAATAAAGATAGCTGTTGATCACCCCAAGATAAAAGTGCCACTACTGCACCAATTAACAATAATTTGCTGCTCCAGTTGTTTATTAGGCTTCACAGTTGGACAGGACCACTGATTGGTTCTCTCCCTTGGCAGCTTGTATGGTATAATACCATGAGAGCTCGTCTTCAGAGAGGAGGCTTCCAGGTCAATTCCAGCTTGGTTGCACCAAGTCCTGTGTCCAAAGTGTGAACTATCTTCAACAACAGGGTCTTACCTTCAAATTCTAGGAGGCAATCAAGGGCTATGACAGTAGCCTGTGTAATTTTGGGAGTCTCTTGGACCACCCTGACCAACAACTCGAAGGGAGATTTCTCCTGCCCAACAATGTTTTTTTTTGTTGTTATATAGCCTTATGATTTTGATGATATTCTTTAACACTTGGCTTTTTGTTTTTTGTTTTGTTTTTGTATTGCTCTTTTGTTTTTAGTTACATCAGCTAGGTTTGTCTGCCTCCCCCTCTTTGGAGACCTTTAAAAAATTATTATTCATGTTATTTAGAAGTGTGTTAGGCTGGGATGCAACATGCACAGAGCCCTGGGTTTTGATTCTCAGCACATCATAAACAAGGTACGCCAACCACACCTGTTGGTAATTCCATCTGACAAGGAACATCAGAAGTTAAAGATCATTCTTCAGCTACAAAGTGAGTTCAGGGCAGCCTGGGCTACATGAGAGCCTATCTCAAACGAAAACCAAAGAAACAAAAATTACTTTGGGGCCAGTGAGCTGGCTTAGTGGTACAGGTGCTTGCTGATAACCTGCATTCAATCTCCAGGACCCATGTGGTAGAAGGAGAGAACCAGAATGGACTCCAGAAGTTGCCCTCTGACCTTCCCCACACATAGATATGCATATAAACAAATGAAACAGACAGTTAAATGTAATAAAAAAGAAATATTGAGGGCTGGATAGGTGGCTCAGTGGTTAGGAGCACTGGCTGTTCTTGCAGAGGACCCAGGTTCAATCCCAGCACCCACATGGTCTGTAACTCCAGGTCCAGGGGAATCTGATGCCCTTTTCTGACCTCCATGGTCATTTCATGACATGCGTTTACTTAACACACTTGCAGGCAATACACTCATACACATAAAATTAAAACAAAAAATAAATATTTGTCTCTAAGTATTTCAGTTATTGTTCTGTTATTACTATTTTAATTCTTTTGTGATCTGAGAGAAAACATATTTGTATTTTTAAAATTTGTTTTAATGTTGTGTTATGACTTTGAATGTAGTCTGTATTGATGAATTTGCATTTGAGCAAGAGAAGAATGTGTATTCTACTATTACTAGTTAAATGGTCTGTAGCTATCAAATACATCCAGTTAATGAAGGGTGGTGGTGTGTTCAGTCATTTCCTTCCTGATTTTCTGGTCTACCTCATCTACCCATTTCTCATGGAGAAAAGCTAAGTCTCTAGTTATAATAGTGGCAGGTCCATTTTTCGTGGAGTTCTCTTGCCTTATGAATTTTGATGCTTTGCTGTTGGTTATGCACACATTAATGAATTTTGTATTTTCTGGAGTCTTGACCCCTTATTATGTGGTGGACTATACAATTCTAATCTCTTTCCTTGCTCTGAAGTCTGCTCTTACTGAGAGTAATACAGCTACTTCCATTTTTGTTTATTTTAACTAATGTCAGCATGATAGAGGTGCTTTCTTTACTTTTGGCTTAGATGGGGTTAGGTATAGATAAATAAATCCATTGGTAAGCTGAAAATATATCAAGTCAAAATGCATTCAATGCACACAATCTATACAAAACATAGGAACATCAGAGCACTATAGACTATATCAGTTGTTTACTCTGTGATCTTGGGACTCACTGGAAACTGACTTACTCAGCATCATGAGACAATATTGTACCATATATATGTTGCTAGCCTAGAAAAAGATTAACATTCAAAGTATGATTTTTTACTAAGTGTGATCAAAAGTTGAAAAACTAATTCAGACCATTTTAGTTTAGGTAATATCTCTATAGATTCTTCCTCTCTCTTTACTTTTTTCTTTCTTTTCTTTCTGTCTCTCTGTCTCCTTGCTCTCCCCCCCCCCCCCCACTTTTTTGAGACAAAGACTTACTATGTAGCCCTGTCTAGCTTGGGATGCTATGTAGACCAGATTGGCCCCCAGTTGACAGAGATCCACCTACTTCTGTCTCCTGAGTGGTGGAATTGAAGAACACTCATTTCAAGCTGCTCTTCTTTTTTTGAAACAGAGTATTAGGTTTCCTCATGATATTTTCATACATGCTCAGTTTTGAGTTTTTTTTTTTTTTTTTCTTTTGACTTCATTAAGATGTTTTTCTTCAGTCTTGCTTTGACGCAGTTTCAGTATAGTGTGCCTCTGTGTAGCTGTCTTGGCATTCTGCTTGGCTCCTCACAGCCTGCAGGGGCTGTATTTGATGTCCAGCATTAATTTGGGGGACATCTCAGACATTACTTGAAGTGGTGCTTGTGTTTCTTTCTGTTTTTCTTCTGTGTTTCCATGATGCATGTGTGAAACCTTTTGTATCTGTTCCACAGTTCCTTGCATTTCGTACTCTTGTACATGATCACGCACCTGTCTCGTAATCTTGTTTCTTTGTTTTTCTTTGAGTTTCTGTTGATTTCAAACTCACATGCTTTCCTTTGCCATTTCCAGTCTGCTCATGAGTCCATTAGAAACAGTCACTAATGAGCTAGGCATGGTAGCACATGCCTTTAATTCCAGCACTTGGGAGGCAGAGGCAGGCTGATCTCTGTGTAATTGAGGCCAGACTGGTCTATATAGAGAGTTTCAGGCCACATAAGGCTATAGGGAGACTGTGCCTCAAACACACACACACACACACACACACACACACACATACACAGCTAAACCAAAACAAAAAAACATTGTTTAAGGTTGGGGGAGATGGATGACTCATTCAGTAAAGAGCTTGCTTTGAAAGCCTGCGTACCTGAGTTTGGATCCCTAGACTCCATTTAAAAGTTGGTTGTAGGGCAGGGATTTGTAGTCCTGGAGGTAATGAGATGAGAGGTGGATTCTTGGGATGAGCTGATTGGCTGGTTAGTTTAGCCTACTTGAAGTTCTAGACTTCAGTGAAAGATGGGATCTAAAACAAAAGGAGGAAGACATCTAAGGAAGGACACCGGAGGTTGTCTTTTGAATTCTGCATATAAGTACACGTATGTACTTCTAGCACGTACACACAAACACACACACACACACACGTAGGCAGGTTGGGCTTGAACTCAAAAGTCTCAGAATTCTCCTGCCTTAGCTACCTGGGTGCTAAAATTACAGGCATGAGCTACACTGGACCTTTACATAATTTTGTGTGCCTTTGTGTGTCTGTGCATCTGTGGGCTTCACCTGCCTGTGGAGGCCAGTGATCACCCTCGGGTGTTCTTGAGTGGTGTTCCTCAGGGATGTTCTCTTTGTTTTGAGATAAGGCCTCTCGTTGGCCTGGAGTTTGCTGATTAGGTTAGGCTAGTTGGTCAGTGAACCCTGGAGATTTATCTGCTTATCTCCTAAGTTCTGGGTTCCAAGTGCACACTGTCATGCCTGACTTGCTTCTCTATCCCTCCCTTCCTCTCCCTCTCTCTGGGTTCTAGGTTTGAACTCAGGTTTTTCTGCTTGTGTGAAGTGCTTTACTGACTGCTCTGTCTCTCTCACTTTCCTCTCTATAACTTTTTATCTTTAGTATTCTTTTTAAATTCCTTCATAGCATTTGCATCTGTTTGCATTGTCTGTTTTCTGTGTTGTCTGCTTTTCCCATCAGAGCCTTTACCATATAATCAGAGTTTAAAATGGTTGGTCCATCGTCTCTGTCATATCAGTAGTGTTCTAAAGCTTGCTTTGCCTTTTCAAATTATTTTTGGCTTTAGTACGGCTTGCTTTTACTAAAATCTCAACATTGTGTACTTGAGAATACGAACTCACTCTAGGCCTCCAATGACCTTTCTTTCCATAGGCTTTAATAATGTGGAAAGGCATGGTGGCGTGGGAGGAATATTACTGAGCCTGCACCTCTGGACTGTGAACTTCACAAATGCTTCTTCGTGCTTCTCCCACATAGGTGAGATAGGATGGCTAGGATGCACTGTAGTTGAGTATTTCTCTTCCTTTAGGTAGAAGGCTTGAGAGGGTTGGAGTTGGGAATTTCCCTGCTTCAAGTGAGTTAATCTCTGGTAAAACTATTTGATTAGACATTAGGAAAATGTAGACATTAGTTTGTCTGTTGAGTAGGCCTTGTTAAGAAGAATGGAGTTCTTTGATGTATTTAAAAATGGTCTCGTTTCTCCTCTTCTACCAGTAGCACAGGGGCATACTTTTTATGCAGTGACCTTGAACTTGTAACTCCCACAGTTAACCTCACAGAGGTATATAGGGTTTCCTCTCTGATTTCATTACCTCCCCTCCCCGCAAAGTTTTAGCTCTGGAACTTGTCCTCACTGAGCCTCCCGCAGTTTGTCACTTATGTTTAGCTTTTTGAACTTGGCTTTGGTTCCTGTGGAGATGACTTGTTTGTGCTATGTTATCATTCTTGCTGCATTTGCTTTTGTCTGATTTGGGGGTCAACATTTAGTTCTGTTAATTTTCCTCTCCTGAAGGGTCAAGGAGAGTTCAGTTTTCAGTTTGCTCACCTTCACTTGTTAGGATGGAGTGATGGACATCTAAGCTCCTTCCATGCTAGACTGGGAAACAGTACTTCCCTTGTTTTCTGTGCCCATATCTCCTGTCTGGTGTATACTAGATGACTCCAGAAAACAAACTCCTACATTTTTCCTCCAGTTGGGTAAAGGCAGTTGCCAGCACACCTGAGTAAAGGCAGAGTAGTGACCAGCTTACACTTTGGACACGCTTAATGTCTGAGTCCTCTCCATTTTCACTTCCAGGTTTTGAACTTCTGAGAATTCTGTAGTATAAAATGGACGTGTTCTTAATGCTTTATTCTTATTTCTACCTTGATTCCCCATGCTTGAGTCTTTGTATAGGTTCTCATCTATCTATATTGCTGTAAAGCTGTTGCTTTTAATAGCTTATCACATTTATCCTGCCCTTGTTTATAAAAACCAATCAGCCATATCTGTATTGGTGTTTTTAATATGTCAAGTTTTAAATTAATTTTTATTTGTGCCATGTGTATGTGTACACGTGTGGGATAATTTTCAGGAGTTCACTCTCTCCTTCTTCCACTGTGAGATCCAGGGATTGAACTCTGTAGCAGGTCATCCCAGCAGCCCTAATGTGTTAGGTTTTGTATAAGGAAAAGTAGTCAAAGCTTGATTCTGTTTGTTTGTTTTTTTTTATTTTTTATTTTACGTGTATGAGTGTATTGCCTGCATATATTTACGTGCACTTGTGCTATGCAGTGCCCACGAGGTCAGAAGAGGGTGTCACATCCTCTGGACTGGAGCTATGGATGATTGTTAGCCACCATGTGGTGCTGGGAATCGAACCCAGGTTCTCTGCAAGAACAACCAGTGCTCTTAACTCCTGAGCCATCTCTCCAGCCCTTTGATTTTGGTTTTTGTTCCTTCAGTTCTCTCTACATCCCGAGAAAGCCAAATCAATAAATGTAGCTAAAGTAATTACCTGAAACATTTTGATAGAGATCTATGCTTAGCCTATGTACCTTTTTAGCTAGTAAAGCTAGGATTTTCTGAAAATGAAATAGTTCTTAATTTAGTCTCTTTCATTATGGGGGTAGACTTGACAAGAATGTTTTTAAATAAAGAAAACTATCAATGGCTTATATTTTATATTTGTAAAAAGTAACTGAATGGGGAAGATTTTTGGTCATAAGTAATAAGATTACATCTTCCCCTTTGGAAGATGGACACATAAATCTTATTAATCAGAGTGCTTATAACTATTGGAGTTTGATATTGAAGCTTCATTATGTTACAGTTTGGTGATTTGAATGTGGTAGTGTTTTATAATGATTTTTACAGTTATGTGTCTGCAATTCCTTTTTTAATCTACAGAGAAAGCAACCAGTGAGATGAATACAGCTGAGGACTGGGGCCTCATCTTGGATATTTGTGATAAGGTTGGCCAGTCTCGCACTGGGTAAGTGTTCAAAGATTCAAAGGGGTTTTGCTCATCTTTTTTATAAACACAATTTTAAAAAGTAAAGCATATTGCAATTGTAATTTCGTTTAAAAAAAGAATTTTTTTTCTAGGAAGATTGGAGGAACCATTCCATCTAGGTTGCCCCTTATTGTGGTTTGATGGTGTCCATAGGCTCGTGTGTTTTCCAGCTGATGGTGCTGTGTTGGAAACCTGTGGAACATTTAGGAAGTGGAACCTTGCTAGAGGAAGTGAGTCCCTGGGACAGGCCTTTAGGGATTATCCTTGGCCCTCCTTTCTGTCTTCTTTGCTTCCTGACTTCAGATACCATGTGACCAACTGCCTCAAGTTCCGGCCACTGCTCTCCAGGCCATAGTGTACCCTCTTCCTTAAACCCCAGGCCGTGTGCTTAAGTTGTTTCTGGTCAGGTATCTGGTCACAGCAATGAAAAAAGTAACTAATACACCCTTAACCAGTGAGGTGATGAGAATTATAAAGTGACACTTAATTAGTCTGTTGCATTTTCCTTCTGAAATCTAGCTTTTCTCACTCCAGAGTCATTAGGTATTCTCAGTTGCCAAGTTTCATGGTCATATTTAATTTTTTTTTTCTTTTTTACATCTCTTTAACATTCTTCCCAAGTGACTAATGAAACAAGATCTCTCACTGAACCTGGAGCTGGACTGGTGACCGGCAAGCCCCAGGGATCCTTTTTTTCTCTGCCCCCTACAACACTGTTAACACCTGTGAGTGGCCATGCCCAACTTTTTACAGGGATGCTGGGAATTTGAATTCAAGTTCTCATCCTTGCACAGTAGGTATTCATACCTGAACTTGAGTCCTCTAGGAGAGCAATAAGCACTCTTAAGCACTGAGTCATCTCTCCAGCCCCAATAATCTAGATTTTAAAAAAACTATTTTATTATTTTTAATCTTATGTGTGTGACTGTGTTGCCTGCATGTATGCAAGTGCACCTGTGTTGTGCACTGCCCATGGAGGTCAGATGACAGGTCAGATCTCCTAGAACGGGAGTTATGGATGGCTGTTAGCTGCCATTTGGGTGCTGGGAATTGAACCTGGGTCATCTGCAAGAGCAGTCAGTGCTCTTAACCACCGAGCCATCTCTCCAGTCTGCAGCCAATAATCTAGATTTTTAAAACGTTTACTGTTGCTGTTTGGTGTTAGCCTAAAATGCTAAGATTATAAGTGTGTATCACTGTACTTGTGAACAAGAAGAAATTGACAAATCTTACTCGTGCCCCTGTTTTCCACACACCCTCCTGTAGTAAAACTTTTTCTTTGTTTCTTTCATTGTTTCTTTACACAAACATGAAAATATCTTCTCCATTCATATATAGTGTGCAGATTATATCCACAATTCTGCACACACGACTCTTTATCTGATACTTAACTCCTTAATATATTCAGTGAATCTTGGAAATGTTTTTGTTTAATTTCTACTATATTAGACAAATTTAAACATCATTTTCTAATTTAACATCAGTTTTGGTTAGGGAATTTCCAACTGTCAGTAATTATTGAATGAAAATGAGTAATTTTTAGTAACTGTCAATCTCAGGAAACTAATTATGCACTCTCCTTTGCTTAGATAGGTTCTCTGACTTTGTGAACGCAAAAGAAAACAGCCCTATTTGATTATGCTAAAACTTAATGTTCTGAGAGTATTTTAGATTTCTTGACATCCACAATTCTTAGTGTAGCTTTAGTATATGAATAAATCATGAAGCCAGTTAGGTGAGCAGCAGTCTCTTATTTGCTTAGAAATTAAGGACTTTCAAATGATAGTAACAGTTTTCTTTAACATGTCTTCTTACATAGCTTGTATGTGTGTTAGTTTTGATTGGGTTGTTTATGTTCTCATGTAAAAATAGTTAATGGGGTTAGGTAGTAATTATCCATGTTAGTTGATGTTGTATAATTGATTCTGGATCGATTTGTGCTATTATTTTATATACTGAGTTTTAATTTTCAATTTTTGGCTTAGCTTTAGTCATAATAAAGTTGACTAAAGATGGAAAATATGATGTAATTCTTTATTAGGTTAGTGATATATTTTGATAGTAAATCAGTCTTTTAGTCAAAGAATTTGAAAGATAAAATGATATAGTTATTACTGATATTTTGTGAAAAATAAAGATGTAAGCCCTTGGAAAGTTTATTAAAAATGATTCCGTTAGCTTTGAATTGTCTCGTCCAGCACTGGATTATGACTGTTTCTCACCTTGGCTAAGGTTAATAGAATAGTTTAAGGATAAAAACAATCTCTAATTATTTGAGAGTCAGAAGGGCAGTACAAGGTAGAGGAACAGACCTAGCTTTTTTTATTTGGGGCTTTAGTCATACTGCTGATTTACAGCCCTTAATTTTCAGAAGTCTTTTAAATTTTTTTATTTATTTTTATTTTTATGTATTTGAGTATATGAGTATTTTGCCTAAATGTATTTAAGTGCAACTGTGTCATGCAGTGTCCACAGAAGTCAGAAGAGGGCATCGAATCCCTTGGAATTGGAGTTACAGACAGTTGTTATCGTGGGTGCTAGGAATCAAACCTAGGTGCTTTGTGAGAGCAACCAGTGCTCTTAACTGGTAAGCTCCTCACAAGTCTTTCAAATGCTTTCAAGAAGAAGAGCTGGTATCTGATTACTACTTATCAGTCCTATACACACATAGATACTATTCACATTCTGTTTAACCATTGATATTTAGGATTCTTTACTATAAAGTTGCAGGGAGAGAGGGTCCTGAAGAGCACAAAATTAAGCAGTATTTTATAAAACATATCTAAATTTCTGTCTTTTATCCTCTTTTCCTCCTTTTCTCACTTCTTCCCGTTCAGCTGTTTGAGATAGGGACTCACTCTGCAGCCCCACCTGGCCTAGAACTCATGTAGACCAGGCTGGCCTGGATTTCACAGAGCTCTGCTTTCCTCTGCCTCCCAAGTGCTGGGACTAACGGTATGTGCCACCACATCTGGCATTCATTCTTTCTTAACATAGCACAATTTCTTTAGCTCATTTCATTCTTTCCATCAGTTTTTCTTTTATGTTTTCCTTTGCCATCAACGCTGTAGTGTGTTGTTTGATGTTAGGAATAAATGGATGGGGAGGTAGAGCCAAGTGCTGTAATAGAGTCTTAAGGAAGGAGCAGTGTGAGGGGTTAACACTGCTGTCATTGTAAAGTTGAGAAGAGACAGAGTCAAATGAGTTAAAACTTTGTGTTCTTACGCCTGCAAAGCCAGGTAGGGCCTACCTCCTTCTGGAAAGTCCTTCAAGCATCTTTCCTATTGTTGATGTCAAGTATTTGGTTTATTTTTTAATGGCTCTAATCTCTTTAGTAACCATGCTGTCCTTGTTCCTGACTTTACCTGTATTGTTTTTTCTGAGCGAGTTGCAAGCTTTCCAGACTTTCCTGTTAAGCTTTCCCTTGCAGTTCTCTCTGTAAAGTTGCCTGAAAGCCGCTGTCAGTAATCATGCCATAGCTTGATTGGTGGACTGGCTAGAAATTTCCTCAAGTAGGTAAAGTACTCCCACTTTTAAGTTGAGCCTTACACAAAGCTTCAGGGCACAAGCAAAATGTAGGCAAGTTCTTTGCCGGAATGTAGTACAAATACCCTGTGCTTCAGTACCCGGGAGATTCTTCAGTTCCCATTTGAAACCTCTTGAGCACAGCCTTGACTGTCTGTGTTCCTGTTGGCTTTTGAAACTCTGCAGCATCTTATGGAACTGTAATCTGTATCTTCAGACTTTTTCAAGTTCCTTCCACAGATCTGGTCAGAGGTTTCTGAAGTACGCTATCAGGGAGACTCAAGAGTAGCAACCCGACTTCTTTGCTACTCGTTTTCTATTGCTGTTAGAAAACTCATTTGAGGAAAGGTAGATTTTTGGTTCATAGTTTCGGACGTTTCAGTCTGTCATGGGAGAAGCAGAGCAGAGCAGTCCACATCATGGCAGATTGATAACTCTTGTTTATCTTTATAATGTGTATACGCATGTGGTGTATGTCTGTGCACGTGTACATGAATGCAGAAGCCAGAAGTTGATGTCAGGTAACTTCTCAATCTCTGTCCACCTTGTTTTCTGAGACAGGGTCCCTTACTGAAGCCAGAGTTCACCAGTTTGGCTTGGATGGCTGGCTGTTGAGCTCAAGGGATCTGCCTTTCTCCACCTCCCCGATGTTAGGATCTGGGATTACAGATGGATACCACTCCTCTCAGCTTTTTACATCACTGCTAGGATCTGAACCCAGGTCCTCCTGTGGGTGTTGGCAAGTACTCTGTTGACTGAACCGGCTCCCAATCCCTGGAATTCTTTGTTGATGTAGCACCTTCTTTTCCATCCTAAAATTTGTAACTTCTCCAGGCCTGATGAATTCTGATTTCATTCTGCTTGATTCAGTGAAATCACACCATTCATAGGATCATCTTACTTGTTCTATAATGTAGAAACTGTGTTTAGGTAACAAGTATGCACCAAAATCTGGAAAATACCTCCTGGCAGAAAGTTGAAGCAAATTTGTGGCTTGTCTCTCTAAACCCATTTCCTTCTTGTGAATTATCATTTAGTACTGTCCATGCCTAATGTCCCCCAGTAGTTACTTCAGTATATGGTATTTACTTTGCAGTGCTGGGGGTCAAATCCAGGACCTTGTGAATGCTAGGCAGCTGTGACTGAGAGACATGCACAGCCCTTTATTTTTAATTTCCAGTAGGCTTACTTGTTTTGAAGGAATTGATTGAGGAAAAAAAAAAATAGAGTCAAGAAGTATGAACTAGAAAATAAATACAAATGCAAACTGAGGATGTAGCTCCGTGATGGAGTACATGCCTGGTACCCAGAAGGTCTGTGATCATTCCCCAGTACCTCTAACAGAAAAAGAGTAAGTCGTTCCATTAATTCTTTAATAGCCATAATCACTACTGAGAATTCTTTATCAATGATAAAGGTTCACAGACTTGAAATATTCTCTTGGGATGGTTAACATTTGGTATTTAGCCTGAAATCAATCTTTTTTGCATAAATCACTGGGTGACCCGGTCCTTTTAAATAGGATTGAGCTGCAGATTGGCCACTTAGCCTAGCTGGCAGTAGATGAAGTGTTTGGTGTCTTTCCGTAGTGCAGTGCTTCACAGGTGGGTTGTACTGTCATCAAGCTCCCCTTTTGCTCTCACTCCTTCTGCGGATCCTGACTGTACCCTGTACACTGTAAATAAGACTGGTATGGGTGGCATAGTCCTTTCCTATGTTCTGATTCCCCATGCCTTAATAGATGATTCCTGGTTCCTTTTGCTTCTACTTGGTTACTGTGGAGTAGGCCAGGGTGACTGCTGTGAACTACTTGGCTCAGCTCCAGAACGAGCTGCTGCCATCACCAAAGCCATGAAGCAGCATCTCTCAATATGTATATCAAGTGGATTTTCTCAGTTCTCTCATTGTTTACAGCAGGACTATGAATCTGGTGGCATTCTCTATGTCATAACTTGAAACGTCGTAGTCTTCTCTTTTTCCCCCCCAATTTTTTTTTTTTAAAGCAGAATTAACTTGAAATGCATAATCTATGACAGTTAAACAAGAGAACTGGTTAACTTTATTTGGAAGTTTTAAGAGAACTAGTATACAGTTTTCCAAGCATGTCATTAATAATTCTACCATATTTTCCCATTTGTATATTAAGGTGGGGGAAAACTAGATGTATTATTAATTGTTAAATTTCCTATTTTTAGACCTAAGGATTGTCTCCGTTCTATTATGAGAAGAGTGAACCATAAAGACCCGCATGTTGCAATGCAGGCTTTGACTGTGAGTGACTTCATTTTAAATAAGTGGGACCACAAGGTTATCTGTGAACACTGAGCCATTTTAATTTCTGGTTTTATCCTTATAGCTTCTAGGAGCATGTGTATCAAACTGTGGCAAAATTTTTCACTTAGAAGTATGTTCAAGAGATTTTGCTAGTGAAGTAAGCAGCGTATTGAACAAGGTAAGGCATGTTATTTCCAGAAACTAGGCAATCTTCTTTAATGTTTATTGTTAAGTTCTTCCCATTTTAAATTCCGAAGAGAGAGAGAGAGAGAGAAAGAGAGAGAGAGAGAGAGTGTGTGTGTGTGTGTGTGTGTGTGGTTTTCTAGGTTATGTCTATATGGTTATGTCTGTACCTTATAGAAGTAAGGACTTTTTCTTGAAGAGACTACAGATCTTTATATTTTAAGGATTTTTTTTTTTGAGCCATATTAAAGTATAGTTAGCTTCTTCTGTGATTACTTTCACCTGATAAGAAAGCATACTTGTTCTTATATCTGATTAAATACTAGTATGCTTTAGGCATTGTTTTTATAACCATTTTTATAGCCACAGCAGTTATTTTCCTAATGTAGAATCCTTCAGAAAAAACTGCCTAGTATAAGGTACTATTGACTCCTTATCTTATATGAACAGGAACATTACCTGGCTGTCATAGGGATTTTGAACCATATTACTGTTCTGTCTGGCCAAACCTATAGCTGGAGTTGTCCTAAAAGTGTCAGCAGGGATGTTCTTGCAAGGGACTGCCCCAAACCAACCCAAGGTAGGGGTAGTTTTAATTCCAGAAAAGCAGCACTAAATACCAAGGTGACTAGTCCATAGCACTTTCTAGTGGAACTTACATACAGAGGACAGCAGTGTCCTCATGATGGACAGTGAGAAAAGGTATGGTGTGCGCAGGTGTATTCGTCATGAGGGTGGTTGCGTTGTAGAATTTATATGAGGATTATATTTTAAGCTTGAATGATTGCTTAGGACCAGGCCAAGTTTCTATTTGTTTACCTACATACTTGATCTTTAGTATTTCAGACAGGAATTTAAACAAGGCCCTGGCTTGTGTTCAAGTCAATAGAGAAAAACATACAGACCTCCTGGGCACCCAGGTATCAAGGTGTTTTTCTGTCAGAGCAAGGAAATAAAGCAGGGGAGCTGGGAACCCTAATACAGCCTCCTTGATCGCCTATAAAAAAAGTCAGTCCCATAATTCAAAGAATTAAAAAAAAATGGAATAGTAAGTAGCAGATTTTCTAGTAAAATTGGCACTTTCTACAAGTATTAATTCTGGCTTGAATATTTGATGTTCAATCGCAAGTAAAGAATTTTGATGTTAATAGAGGAATATTTCAGGTTAGTTTGAGTTAGATGAGTACTTCAGAGTTTTAGTAGACTAAAAACCAGTATAAAAATGAGAAAGGAAATGAAAATTTTGTAGATATCAAATGTGATTCCCCTGTTGTTTCATTCAATTATGTTTAGTTATTACTAATTAATAAACATTCTTATGTCTTGAATGTGCAGAGAAAGATTTGCCTAAGAATGTATCCCAGTATCACATTCTCTAATTTCAGTGAAGATACAGCATGCAGAGCTACGTCAGTACTTGTGAACTAACTTGAAAAATAAAAATATATAGGAGATAACCTGTTTTTCTGAATGTTCTTAGCTTTGTACTTAAGAGGGAGAGATTATTTTGAAGAAATGAAACTTCCAAGGTGATTTGTATGTAATGGACTGCACATAGATCTCATATATAAGTAGGATTCATGGGAAAGAACACACAGTTATGAAAATTAAAGGTAATGAATGAAGAAAAAAGGAACTGCACAATGTTCTCCTTGTAATTTTTAAAAAATTCATCTCTGAACAGCAATACAAAATAAAGTATTTTCTTTATCATTCTAATGTATAAAAGCATATTTAGTTGCAAAACACACTGAAAAGGTTGTCTTTCTGATCTCCAAAGTCTGTTCTTGCATATCTGTTTCCAGTTTGAGTGAGATACGCTGTGGTATCCTCCATCTGTTCATACTATGATATAAAATTAGTTGATTTATATTTGCTAACTGTATTTGTATTTCTCATGTGTATATTACTATACTATTCTATATTACTATAGAAAATACATAAAATTTATATATTTATATTTAAAAGGGTTTATTTTATAGAGGGGGTAATTTATGGTTCAGAAAGAGTTCTGAACTTTAGAATTTTCACATTTAAAATGTGCAAGGAAAACAGCACCTTTTCATTCTTTTTTTTTTTCTTCCCTTCCTGTTTCTTAGGGTCATCCTAAAGTATGTGAAAAATTAAAGGCTCTTATGGTTGAATGGACAGATGAATTTAAGAATGATCCACAGCTTAGTCTGATATCAGCAATGATTAAGAACCTAAAAGAACAAGGAGTTACATTCCCGGCTATTGGCTCTCAGGTATTTCATAAAGTTGTGTGCATGATCGTTTGTACTTTTCTAAAGTAGCTTTGTCTGAGTTTTGCTCTCTGTGCGTTTATAGTTAGCTTTTACTGTTCTAGTTTGTCACTTTAAAGATTTGGAAAAAAGTTTAGAATAGTAATTGCTACAACCCCTACTCTCCCACTGTCTGTACTTCAAACATAATTTGGTTTAACATTTTATAATTTAAATTTTTATTTTTTAAAATATTTTATTTTATGTGTATGAGTATATTACCTGCATGTAGATAGGGAACACCCATGTCATTCAGTGTCTGAGGAGGTCAGAAAGGAGCATCGGATCCCCAGTAACTGGGTTAGTCACTTTGTGGGTGCTGGGAATCAAACTCAGGTCCTCTGCAAGAACAGCCAGTGCTCTTAATCCCTGAGCCATGGCTCCAGCCCCAAGGCATTTTTTTTTTAAATGTTTATTCTATTCTAGGTAACCATCCTTAAGGTTGTCCAACTAATCTAGAGTGCTTAAAGTATAGTAATTCAGAATATTCTTTTCCTGCTATATGGGTGTAACAGATTGTAATGAGTCATGTGAGTCCATGAATGGACTCCCACTTGTAAAGCACTTTCTTTTTGATTGTTGGCCATGTCAAGGAGCCATGTTAGATGATCTGCTTTTGTCTAGAGATTTCTAGAGTTTTTTTATCAGGGCATTTCCATTTTATCTGAATGCTCTTTAGTTGTGACGATCCAGAAATATATGCAAGAGAGGGAAGAAGCAAGAATATTTTTCCTTTGGTTAAAAATTCAGTTTATGATTCATTTTAAAGTGATATAGTTGGATATATTAGTTCATAATTGATAGCTGGCTTTTATTAATAATTTTGAAAACATAATTAATGGCTGATTTTATGTAAATTCCTTGGCAATAGAAATAATGCCTGTCAAAGAGTACGTATACTGAAGAGAAGTATAGAGCATACTTAGTAGAACTGCATTTTCTATCCCTGTTCTAGAACTAATTACTCAAAGTGTGATTTGTTGACTAGCAGCATCAGGATCACCTGGAAGATTATTAGAAATTCAACCTCTTGGGCACATATAACAAGAGTCTCAGACGCTTCTTTGTACACGCGGAAATTTGAAAAACACTGCTCTTGAGTCCAACTTTCAGCACCAGTGAAAACCCAGGTCACTCTGCAGATGGACTTGCTCTTGTAAGAGAAGGAGGAAGGGATGATCTTTTTGACTTGAAGCTTTCTTGATTAATCGAATTTTAGATAGTTATGGGAACACTTCAGGCATCCCCTAATCTAATCCCTCCACTTTACAGATGAGGAAACTGATTCAGAGAGTGGTTAAGTGTCTTACCCAGAGCCAGCTCGTAGTTGAGAGAGCTGGAAGGAGACCACAGACTTCATGATTTAGTCTGTTGCCTTCTCTACTACCTGCTCCTTGATAAAATTCATGGATGCCCTTGTTCAGACCAGGCTTCAAAGGGCAAGAAATGTATCAAACATTGGCAAGAGCATTTATTGTTGATTAGTGTAGAAGTTAAGTTATTCTCTTGTTTAGTATTTAGAACATAGAAGACTGATAGTAAAGTTATGACCTTTTTCTTCTTAGATACAGAATATGAGGAAGCCATTTTTATTGTAGTTAGAACCGTTTAGCTCTAGAAAATTTGTAAGATGCACATAAAGTAAAATATGAAATAGAATGGAGATTGTGTTTTATAGTTTCTGAAAAATTTGTCATGTAAAGATATGTTTAATGGAAAAATAAATCATGTAGGTTCAACTGCAGAAACTCCTCTAGATTATAAAGCCACTTAGTTACTTAAGTCAACTGTAGTTTCATCAGACTAGATTTTTTATCACAGCAGGTATAGAATAAAATCCTCTGAATATATGAAGTTTTTTTTTCCTAAGTGTATTTCTTTGTCCAAAGGCAGAAGAAAACAATGTAAAAATGTTAAAAAGATCACACATCAGTTGCCTACCTCATGTAGACACAGCTCTTTTAGCACTTCTGATGTAGTGATAGAGGTAAGACCAGTTAATGACCTTTGTTATACTAATAACCTTGCTGTTAGGAACTGAAAAGGAGACAGTTCAGGAGCATCACACTTGATATGGCTGATTTCAGCTCTTCTTTCTTTTCTCCCTCCCTCCCTCTTTCCCTCCCTCCCTCCTTCCTTCCCTCCCTCCCTCTCTTTTTCTATTTTATGTGTATGCGTGTATTTCATACATGTATGTAAGTGCACCATGTTGTGCAATGCCAGCAGAGGACAGAAGTGGACATTGGATGTCTTGGAACTGGAGTTACAGATGGCTGTGACCCGAACCCAGGTCCTCTGCAAGAGCAGCCGCTGCTCTTAGCCACTGAGTCATCTCCATCCTCAGCACTTCTTTCTTAACTGATAGTGATTCCTTCAAAGACTGCAAAAGATCAATATATCTGTGTACTTAAATTCAGCTAATAATTAAAAAATTCATCTAGTGCTAGAGAGATGGTTCAGTGGTTTAAGAGCATTGGTTGCTCTTGCAGACAACCAGGGTTCAGTTCCCAGCACCCATACTGTGTCTAACAGCTGTCTATAACTCCATCAGGATGTCCAACTCCCTCTTCTGACCTCCACAGGCATTCCATGTACATGGTGTACCTACATGTACACAAAACACATAAATAAAAAGAAATAATTTTTAAAAATTCATATAATTGATAAAGACTGTTTCTGATCAACTTTCAGAAGTGAATAATAGTTACAGTATTATCTAAGATTGCAACTAGGTGTGGGTCAAAATTGTATTCAAGTGAACATAAAGGAACTTTTTTATTACTTGCTTTTCCAAAGATTAGTGCCTGCCTATGCACTGACAATATACAATACAGTAAGTGAAGAATCTAGAACTATATTTGCTCTTGTGTTGAATATTTTGCCTTGCATTACACTCAACTTACATTTTATTGAATGTCTGTAATATTTAAACACATTCCCTCAAAGAGCATGCAGTCTGGTGGGAGAGACAGAAATTAACTATAATAGAAGGTGGGATTTACTGCCTTTCTCTGTATGTCAGCCACTGTTCTAAGTACTACACATGATAATGAATATTTTTTAGAATTCCACTTTTCTTAATTGATTACAGTATACCTTTGTAGTCTACTTCAAGTCAAAATTAAATTATTTGCTTAAAAAAAGAAACCTTTGACATACAGTTTTCTTTACTCCCCACCCAAAGATCCCTTATATTATAGTTGTCAGATGAAATTATCTCTATATAACTTTTAAAAAATATTTTATTAATTTTAGTATATAAGTAAGTGTGTTGCCTGTATGTATGTTGTACATTGCTGTTGGAGGTTAGAAGAGGGTGTCAGATCCCTTAGAACTGGAGTTACAGACAGTTGTCAGCTGCCATGCAGGTGCTAGGATTCGAACTCAGGTCTTCTGCAAGAGCAGCCAGTGCTCTTAACCCCTGAGCCATCTCTCTGGCCCCTATCTCTATAGGGGTTTTATTACTATAAAACCCTGGAGAGAAATGTCATAATTCTGTTTTAAGCCCTGAATGAGCCTATGTCATCTGACTTTAGAAGCTGCATGTGTTGGCCTCATTCTCTAAATGTTGTGATGTCCTCAGTGAACAGCAGATGATCTTGTTATCTTCATTTTATTGGGGAGAAATTTGAACCACAAAGATGTTAATATACCCAATGCCTTCTGACTAGAATGTTTGGGGAGTTGGGATTTGAACCCATGTTTGCCTGATTTCCCAGCTTGTTTCAGATCTTTGTGTAAGTACCAGAGGCCATAAACACAAGAGTTCTTAAGGAGTTTAGTAATGTTTCATCCAGAAAGTGATATGGTAACTATTTACTAATTGGTGAGTTCAAACTCAGTAGGGACAAAAATGTAGTCAAACAAAATGAATTAAAGGAAACATTCTAAGTGGGAGCAGTATGTGTCCAGTTTATAGTTACTCAGGAACCACTATCAGCTTCTAGTGACTGGTTATTAGAATGGTTCAAAATGAGACTGGCAAAGTATGCCGAATTCTGATCTGCATTGTGAGACCATGAAGACCATGAGGCTTAGAAGCTTGTGATTCCAGACGTGCGCTGTAGCAGTATTTACTTGCTCATTGCTCTGTTCACAGTATTTTCATAGGCAATGGCACACTGCCCAGATTAATTGCTTATATTTTTGATTTATAGAATAAAAATTTTAAGACCACTTTTACTATTTGTAAATTTGAGTTCTTGTAGATAACCTTCTGCCTTTTGATCTGAAAGGAAACAATAAAATATATCTGTTGGATTTGTACTAAAATTTGAGAGCTGTTTGCTTTTAAAATAATCCTCTGATTCTGTCTCAGGACCTATTTCTTGGTTTTAGAATTTTTTTTAAATTTTGCATTTTTATTATTCTTTCTTTTCTGACTTGCTTATTGTTTTTAGTTTATGTTCTTTGTGCAAAACTAGAGGAATGTGTGTAGTCTGTCATTCTAAGAGTCCAGTTGCTTTCTAGCTCTTCTCCTACCTCAGATTCTCCTTCCTCTCCTCCAGGTTTTTTTTATCTTTATTCTTCAGAAATCTGTAGTAGATTGCTGAGAGCAGTCCTGCAAGTTCTTAGATAGCTACAGGTAACAAAATTTGAGAACAATCTCAAGCATTGTGTTTCCTTTTTGTATTTGTGTTTTGTATACTAGGCTGCAGAACAAGCCAAAGCAAGCCCAGCTCTAGTGGCCAAGGATCCTGGCACTGTGGCTAACAAAAAAGAAGAAGAAGATTTAGCAAAAGGTGTGTTTTGAAGTCCTTGAAGGTGGGAAGATACGTCTCCGACTGAATGTCTTTTCCGTTCCATGTTTAAAGATAAAGGAAATGACTGCCAACAAAGCAGGTCTACTTTGTCTCCCTGTTCCATGTCATTTCTTTGCTCTGTTTTTCAGAGTCAATGACCATGAGTCCTTTCAATATGTATCTTTTCAGTATTTTCAGTAGCTTGTATATAAAAACACAAAATCTGGTACTTTTTTCTGTCCAGCAATTGTTTTTTTGTAAACAGTATGTTTAGTGCTATCTGAAATTTGCTTTTCAGCATTATGTCAGAGATTTATTTGTGAAGAGGCATATAGACCAACTTCATTTGCTTTTACTAATGTCAGTATTCCAGTATGCTAATATAGCATGCTTTTTTTGTCTTTTTGGTAGATGTTAGCATTATTTCTGGATGTGTTGTTTTCTTTGTTTGTTTTGGCTATAACAAAAATAATGCTACAGTGAATATCTTTGTATGTGTTTTCTTGTGAGTGTGTACATGACTATTGTGTATGCCTAAGTGATACTGTTAGGTTATGGGATAGGTGTATGGTCTACTTGGTTAAAAAGCTGTCTGCTTTTCTTACCCCCTTCAATTAACAGTGTATAGAAATTGATTATAACTATTTATAATCTTCTGAAAAAGTTTGGTTATTGGTAGAGTTTAATTTTTGTGACTCTTGATAGATTCAAACTGATATGTAATGTAAGGATTTTAATTATTTCCATGATTTCTAGCAAATTTGAGTCCTTAAAATAGACCTTGGCTATTTTGATTTCCTCTCAGGTGAATTTTTTAAGGTTCTCTCTCAGTGTGAATCTGTGTGTTTATGTATGTGTATGTGTGATATGTAAAGGTTGTTAAAATCTTAATTGGTTGTGGTTGTATCTGTTAATGAACATCTACCCCTATTTTTTTTGTTTTAAATTTTAACTTTATTAATTGTGTGTTTGTAAGAAGTTTTATGGGCATGAGATGTAGCTCAGTGGTAGAACAGATAAATGTTAAGTTCCTGGGTTTTGTCCCTCAGTACCCAAACCAAAAACCTTTTCAGGTTTTTTGGTCTTAACTTATTTGTTAGGATTTTTAAATTTTTGTGTGTGTATTATTTAGGCTACGTGAAGGTCATAAGAAATATTTTCCTATATTGTCTCCTAATAGTGAAAGCTTTGTTTTCACATTAGCTTTTTCAGCAATCTAGATCACAGGATAGAATAGCAGGAGCGGTTATGGGTCACACTGAAAGCTGGGCAGTGGGTCTGATAAGATTATATTGCTGAATTATTAGTGAGTAATTATGTTAGGGAGTGATACATAGCAGTGGTTTATATTGGAGACTACTGATGGAGATAAAGAAGATACAGTTGAGATCTATGTGTTAGATTATTTGTTAGGTGAGCCTTCTGACTGATTACATGAACATTACTTTTCAACAGTAAAATCTGAGGTCTGAGTGAGTAAGACTTGGTGCTCTTAATGTTCTAGATGATCTTGATTATCGTTTTGGAAACTCAAGTTAGAGGAATACATTAAAAGAGTGAAAGAAAATATATAATATCTGCTGCTAAATACTTTTAAAAACTAAGAGCTTATATCTTTATTATCCAAAATAATTTAGATTGTGCCTTTTCAATAAAACTATAAATTAAAAAGCATTTTTACTATTTTAGTTGTGCATGAGTGGGTATACTTGTCAGCTATGTCATCTCATCCCTGTGTCAGGACTCTGGTTTCCATTCACACTATTGAGAAAGAATACTTTCAATGTTGTGATGTCTTTTATGTACTGCTTTGGATTACTGACTGTATTAATATTTGGGGTCTTTAAAAACTCACTGTTTTCCAGCCATTGAGTTGTCCCTCAAGGAGCAAAGGCAGCAGTCAGCCACCCTTTCTACTTTGTATCCCAGCACATCAAATCTTTTAACGAACCACCAACATGAAGGCCGAAAAGTCCGTGCTGTCTATGACTTTGAAGCTGCTGAAGATAATGAACTTACCTTTAAAGCTGGGGAGATTATTACAGTTCTTGATGACAGGTAATAACTATTTATACACTGATTCCTGAGAAAATATATCACCTAGTACCTTTGTGTTTAATACTATTCTTAATGAATGAACTTACCAGATGATGAGTGGTTTGTTTACCTCATAAATACTTTTTTTGTTTCAGAGGCTTTTCTCTGTTCATTTTTGGTTCCATCTAATTATATAAATTGTTAAAATCTTCAAAAAAATTTAAAGCTTTAAGCTGGCACATGCTTTTAATCCCAGCACTCAAGAGGCAGAGGCAGAGGCAGACATGTGTTCAGGGCCAGCCTGGTCTACATAGTGAGCTTCAGACCAGCTGGGGCTACATGGAGACCCTGTCTCAAAAAGACCGCTCCCCCCCAAAATGTAAAGCTTTAAAATACACTGCATCTAAAAGCTCTTCATAGTCTTGATTTTATTTACACAGGACATACCCATGTGAAACAAAGTAGCTTTATAAGAAATTGCATATTTACATTATCACAGTGGAAGTGCTGTGAGGCAGCAGGCTTTTTTTAACTTTTAAAAGTATTTGTTCTTTTAGAACTTTATACATGTATACTCTTTTTTGTAATCTTTTTATTGGATTTTTGTGTATTTCATGCACAACATCTTCATCATCTTTATACTCCTTTCCCCCTCCGATAGGGGCCTCCGATACCTTTTCTTCCTCACTGGAATTCATACATACTTTCATTTAGGTTAAGACCTATCATGTCAGGTCCCCACATGTTCCTCAGTGCAAGTTCATCCACTGGGGTCTAGTCAGCCTATCTAGAATCCCTCCCTTTAAGAAGTTCAGCTCTTCCTCATCCAGCAGTAATCAGCTGCCAGTAATTCTTTGACTAAGATTGGAGCCTACTGCCTGTTTCCACAGTTCTGTGCTGAGTTTTGGTCTGCTTAAGCTTGCATGGGTCTTGTGTGTGCTGAGACCATTGCCGTTGGTTCATATGAGCAGGGTCCCAGGAGTCTGTAGGATTCTATTTCCATATGGTCGAGCACCTCCTCCCTGGCTCTTCCTGTCTTTCTGCTCCGTCTTCCAAAATGGTCCCGGAATCCTAGGTGGGTGGAGTTTAATATAGGAGTCCTGTCCAAGGACCCACACTCTGCAGGCTTATTTGCTACATTTTGGCCATTTGAGACCTTTTGTGTTCCTGGCCCCCTGTTGCATAATGGAGCTTCACTGATGAGAATTGAGGATTGAGAGATGCATTAGTGTCCTTTTTACCCCTTGTTCTATGTTCTGTGAGCCTTAGGTGTGAAGGTTGCATTGTATATGTGGTACTTAGGCTTGGGCAATTCACAGACAACGTCTGTGTATGGCCAGTTGTGGAACTCTGTAATAATCTTTATCTGATGCAAAAGAAGCTTCTTTGAAGAGTGGTGACTGGTTACTGGTTACAAGTGGTTACTTGTCTGTAAATATAAGGATCTGTATTTTGTACGTAGTAAGAAATTACATTTGTCTAGGGATGTGACAGCCTTGGGTTTTCTCTAAGATCTGTGACCTCTTCAGCCTTGTGTATTTGACTATGTAGACAGTACTACACATGAGTTTCCTGCCGCTGAGTGGGCTCTAAGTCCAGTTAGGTAACTGTTGATTACCCAAGATAAAAGTGCCACTACTGTATCAGTGTCATTTGCTGTGCCATTTATTAGGCTTTAAAGCTAGGATTGGACTATTGATTGATGTTCTACCTTAGTGGGTTGCATAGTGTCTTCCAAAACTGTGAGAGCTAGCCTTCAGGAAGGTGGCTTCCAGGTCAGTTCCAGATCCATTGCTCCAAGTCTTGTGTCTGAAATATGTCTTGTCTTCAGCAGTAGAGTCTTGCCCTCATGATCTGGGAAGCAATCAAGGGCTATGGCTGTAGCAGGCATCAGGCTTTTTAAAATTAGGTGGTATTTTATGTCAAAATAAATGGGCTGACAGTGAATTGTTAAAATTTGGAATTCCTATTTAAAAATTAATTTATATTGATTTAAGGTCATTTCTGTAGACTGTTGTCTTAGGCTTTTCATGCTGCTGTAGCAAATTACCATAAACCGGGTGACTTAACAGAATATTTCTCATATTTCTGAAACTAAAATGTCCCAAATCTATAAGATTTGGTGTGTGCTGAAGACTTCCTTCCTGGTTCCCATACAGCAGTGTCCACTGTATTATCATATGGCAGAAGGAGCAAAGAAGCTCTTTGAAGTTTCTTCTTTAAGGTTGCTAATTATGTTCAAGAAGATTCTTTCCTCATGAGTTCACCATTCAAAGGGTTAGCCTCTAAAACCATCACCATGGAGGTTTTGAATTTTAGAAAAAGCAAACATCTAGATAATAACATTTATATTTTAATATTCTCTTGAAAGAAAATGATATAAAAGTTCAGCAAATGGCTGAACAAAACCTTGATCATTAATTCTTTGGAAAGAAATATTTACTGAATACTTGCTGGCTTTCTGTGTACTAATCACTGAAGAAGCAGTGAGCTCTCTCAAGTTTTATACAAGTAGGTACCATCTCCCTTATGTGTTACATCAGGAGGGAAAAAAAGAAAACAAAGCTTGTTAATGTGTACTTGAAAGAACAGTGATGTAGGAATGGAGATGTAGATGAAGAACCTACTTTTATATCTTACTACAAAGAGTTCTTGTGCTAAAGCCTGGAACCACTTGAGACTTGACAGGTGGCTTTGTTTTGTTTTGAAAAAATATTTGAATGAATTCTTTAAGATTTTCATAAACTGTGTTTTGCTCACATTTAGAACCCCTCCCTCACTTGCCTCCCCACCACATCCCCTGTTCCTCGACTTCATGTTCTCTTTCATTATATTTCTTTTTCAGCATAAGAGCTTCTTTTCAGGGGAAAGAGTATAGTTTTTAGTGGATTCTTGGAACATTTACTGACCTTCAGATACAGAGAACTTTTGGGTTAATTAAGCTTTTTGGGGTTGGGCCTTTTTTCCTCTTTGCTGACTCCTTTATTGGATTGTTGTGGGATTCCAGTCTGGTGATAGTGCAAGTTAAAAATGCTACGAATGATTAAAGACTTAACAGAAACAAAAGTCTTGTAGTAAAGCATTCTTTTCTGTTCATCTTAGTGATCCCAACTGGTGGAAAGGTGAAACCCATCAAGGCATAGGGCTTTTTCCCTCTAATTTTGTGACTGCAGATCTCACTGCTGAACCAGAAATGAGTAAGTACTTTTCAGTTTGTTGATGACGGATAGAAAATCCACCATCTTTTTGAGGAAAGTGGAGTAAACTCAGCTTTGTGTACCAGCGACTCTCAGATGTTTGTGCCTCTAGGTGTTTATTTCAAACTGCAATTCCTAAACTGCACATAATACCACTTGCTTATAGTCTTAACACTCACCTTTATTCCCAGCACTTGGTAAGGTGTGCTACACAGTGAATTCAAGACCAGCCTTGGCTATGGAATGAGACCCTGCCTTTAAAAAGACAAAGATCACTACCAGAAACAATCTAAGAACTCTCTGTCTGCCAATATTAACTTTGGACAAGCTATGGGCTTTTCTTATTTGTTTCTGCCTGTATGGACACCATTAAAAACCATGAATCTATGAAGTATAATGGAATTCATACTATGGATTTTTCTTACCAGCTGATAAAAGTGGCAAATGCAATGCAACCTCATAGATTCTGTCTCCTCCAGGTGGGGCAGTTTTCTAGTGTCCAGCCTAGACTTGACAGCAATATCCTCTAAGCAACGTAATGGCCAAATGACCCTGGCAAATATGCAGAAGAAGCCATATGAAACATAATTAATCATACAGAGGGTTTGTGTTTGATTTCTAAACCCTTCCTGATGAAGAAGAAAGAACTAGAATGGAGGAAAGTGGCGCTGTAGTAGTTCCGGAGCCGTTGCTGCCAGTACTCTGTCAAAGTAGAGTAGTTTTTTATACAGTCCTGTAGAATATTTTCTTTAATAACTACATAATGATGCTGAAGAACATGGAAGACATATGTTCAAGTCTGAGAAGATTTTTGTTAGTGAATGAAAGGTTTAGATCTCAAAAGAAATTTTATATAAGTTGAGAAAATTGATGCATCTGCCAGAATATCTCATTTATCTTTCTATTATACCGAATAGAGGACATCAAAATAAGTTAAATCCCACAAGATCCTTAGCTCTTTTTGACAGTTCACAAGCGTTCTAAGGAAGGAGCGTTGTCTTAGCCCCCCTCCCACAGCGTCTGGTGCTGATCTTAACCACAGTGCATGCTACATAAGTGTTCATGGAATAAATGGCATATGAGTGGCTTATTAACAGTGAAGAGGTTCAGAGAAGACAACCAGATACTACATATCAGAAACTACATCTCTTTAATAAAATGGTTCTCTTTATAGCTACTGACAGGTTGCCTTATGTCACTTTTGTAGAGATATATTCCTGATACCCATTCTGTTAATCAAATTAGTTTTTGGTAGAACCTAAAAGTTGCTGGAACTTAAAACATATAATCTTATTTGAATGACACTGCATAGTCTGTTGACATTTTGATAATCTTAGCCACTGGTTTCGTTTATTATGTTTTGAGAGGTTTGGCCCTGTGTCAGCTATTGGAAAGTTTAGAATTGCCTTTCCCTTCGGTTCAAGACAAGATAGCAAGATCTCTTGTTGGGCATGTAGCCATTTCATCTTTGTCTTTCATATGCCGATGAAGCTTTACTGTGAATTTTCTTATTCTTACATGTTTCACTCTTGACACATGAAAGAAAAAATGGGGTCAGAACTTCTATAACACAGTAATGGTTCTCATATTTGGAAAATGTGCTAGCAGGATTCCTGGGGCATCATTCTTTTTAGAGGAAGTAGAATAGAAGCCCCCCTCATTTAACCTGTCACATGGAAACCTATTTTTTACTTGTTATTTTATTTTGGAGATAAAGTAAAAGTACATTGTTGTATATATAAATAATATTTTTACATAGCATACATACCTGTGATATCAGTTCCTGTGAGAACAGGACTGCAAAACTAAGCATCATTAGCAGCACGAAGTGTGCCATTTGTTACTATGAGGTAACAGCCAGTGTGTGCTGTTCCAGCTTTTTACCTAATAGCCCAAGATATAAAAGGTGATATATAACAGATGTTGTCTTTTTCCCCATGGGAAAATGAATGAGCCAAAAAAATTTTTTTGGTATGTAGAACTTTGCTTTACAGTAATTTGGATGGGATGAATATATTTCTTATATTTGAAATTAAATAGATAAAACCAAAGTACATAAATTACATATATGGCTTTCTTTTCTCAAAGTAAAGTCACAGGCCAGATTCCAGTGATGGGGCTAATAGAACAGCGTAGGTTGACATTAAACTCTAGGCTTCACCATTTATTAGTTTTTTCTTGTGCAGTAGTTGTTAAATCTTTAATATAGGATTGTTTTGGAAATTGATTGGGGTACATTTAATATTCCATCAAGCGCACTGAATAATGATGTCTCTTCATGGTTCCTCCTACTCTGACATCTCCCTTCTCTTCTTGATTCTTAACCTTTTGCTGTCTTATTGACCTCATTGATTAAGGATAAAACATTCAGAAAATAATTTCATTCCCTGGAATTGTCTGTGCTTTTTAGTATTATTTAGAGGTTGCCTTATTAATAATAGCCCTGAATTTACTAGTTATATTATGTAGCTTTCAAAGATTGTTTTGATGAGAAGAGAAATCTGTGCTTCCAGCCAGTGGTTTGCTGAACCTTAAAGATCACTTTGCACTTTTAAATGAAAGTTAAGTACAGTATAATTAGAAAATTGGCCTTATATGCTGTTGAATGCAGATCTGTGCCATGACCACTTAGAAAGTTCTTCACGGGCCTTCATATTGTTCTCTGGGCAGAAAGCCTGAATACCATGCCAGAGAATGTAGAGGATTCTCCAGTTCGTTGTGTTGTAGTATTTGGTGTTCATATCAAAGGAGATATTTTTTTGAATTGTCAGTTCATTTAAAAAGAGGTGTTTTGAATTGCAGAATTCACTTAGACCAGTAATAAACAGTTTTTGTTTATTGAACTCTGAAATAGGTAACTTTTATTTCAGAAGCATGAATTGTTTTTAAAAGGTTTTGTTTATTTTTATTTTACATTGTATAAATGTTTTTACATATTTATATGTAAGTGTACCACATGCATGTCTGGTGCCTGCAAATTGGAGTTAGGTGTTGATGTTAGCCACCATATGGGTGCTGGGGGCCAAACCAGGTTCCTCTGGAAAAGTCGTGGTGTTCTTGACTGCTGAGTCTTCTCTAGCCCCTTGCATGACTTGTTTAAATGAGATCTCTTTTAAGGTTAAATTCTCTTATAAGGCTTAAAATTCTGAATATATTTAAAGAAAAGATAATTTCTGTTTATTTTATTTTTTTTCAGTCAAAACAGAGAAGAAGACAGTACAATTCAGTGATGATGTTCAGGTAGAGACAATAGAGCCAGAGCCAGAACCAGCTTATATTGATGAAGTAAGTGACTTCCTTGGTGGTGGTAATGAACGCTTTGTATTGAAATTGGAATACTTTGTTTTCTTTACAAGGTTACTTAAGAAAATTTGTATTTTCTGATTCTGAAAATTTAAACACTATCAATAAGTGTATATTGTTGTTATAAGTTCATCTTCAGTCCCATTTTTACCTTACTAGATCTCATTATTTAAAATTTCTGCTTAGGATTGGGAATGTAACTCAGTAGTAGAACAAACGCTTGCCTAGTCTGTGTAAAGCAGTAGACTTGATCTCATATGACAAAGGGAGGGAGGAAGGAAGGAAGGAAAGGAGAGAAGGAGAGAAAGATTCTTGTCTAGTATGTCATAAAATGAATTTATAATGATATATTTAATTATTTTATGATTGGACTTTTAGGTAATTTCCAGTTTTTATTGCTATCACAAGCAGTATTATAGTGAGGATATACATTTATATAATCTTTATTAGAGTAGATATCAAAGAATGGAACTTACAGTTGAAGGATCTGCGTGCTTTCCATGTTAATAGGCATTGCCAAATTGTTCACCAGAATGGGAATTTTACAAATTCTTGGTGCCCCATGAGAGTACCTGTCTCCTCATATACTCTGCAACATTAAAATCATTACAAATTACTGCATAGGATGCTCATTGACTGACTGTTGAAAAAATAACACATTTTGCTAGTTCTAAGTACTACTGCATAAACTTATTTAGTGAATTAGATTGTGGTTCCTCCTTGGATTAAACACCTTGCATATCTGGGAAAAACTTCTGTTCATTTTATGTTAAATTTTCCCATAGGTCATGTTTGTTGTTTGTTTGCAGCACTCTCCAGGGTCCTGTGCATGCAGAGCGCACTTTACCACTGGGCTGTGTCTTCAGCCCAGATGTTCATTGCTTGAATTAAGTTGATATGTCATAGTGACTTAGGCTTTTATAAATCTCTGCTGTTATTACATATGAGGAAAAGATTAAAACTACTTTTCCATCTTTATGTTTGCAGTTATATTTTTATATTCAGACTTATTAATAGTGTTACTCTTTTGAATGGCAGTGTCAATATTTTATTGTGTTAACTTTGCAAAATAGTATTAAATTATGGAAATAGCAAGCCATACATGTTGTTTTTGTGCTAAAGTTGCAGAAAAGATTATTGACCCTCGAAGCATAGTATGCTTAGTATCTGGCCTGTACAGAAAAACTTGGCCAGCTCCTGACATAGATCTTAGGAAACTCTTTTCAGGTCTTCATTTTTTTAAAGTATGGACTCCTGAAGTTGATCTGGCTGTTTTCTTTGTCTTTATTTGCCATTTTCTTTCTTTTATGTACAGTTTCCCTCTCTCTGCACAGAAGATAAGCTCACCCTTTGCTCATTGAACCTTGCTGCGGTATGCTGCCAGGGCACTAGGCAGAACAGCACAAATGGTTCCGTATATTTTGCAGTCACAAAATAAAGACGACAACAGTGAATTGTCAGTTGGTAGATTATTAAATGATAGGCCACTACGGTTCCTGGAACAACCCCCCCCCAAAAAAAAAAATCAAAATAGTTAGATGATACTACTCTAATAGCTTGAATTTATATGAGCAAGGTTTTACCAGTTTCATCTATGAAAACAAAATAGGAATGCAAACAGTGCTGAACACTAGCTCATTTTATTTTTTAAATTTGAACTGCATGTTACTTCAACCCATGATATCCTAGTACAAATCATTAACTGATACAGATGAACCTAACAGATATTATCAGTCTTGTACATGTTTTTTGTTCAAGGGGAAAGATGGTCATTTAAAAATTTCCAGTTTCTAAACTTTGTTTTTGAGGTTCTAGGGCTACAACCCAGCGTCTGGTACATGCCAGGCCAATGTTCTACCACTGAGCCACATCCCCAGCCTGATGGCCTGGTTTAAACGATAGTGCTGCATGTGTATTGTGATGGCAATCAAATAATATAACTTTTATTTTTTAATACCCATATGTAATTAAAATGTGCGACACCATTTTTAAAATATGTCAGAAATTTCTATTAAAATAGGAGACAGCGTCTCTAAAACATGTGGAAAGGGTCTGTAGGTTCCTGGCATTCTTTTAGAAGAGATAGGGGCAGAAATCTGCCGATAGCTCTTTGGGGAGATAAGAGCATTAAGAGCTAAGGAATACGACTGGGATGGGGGAGCTTGCGTTTGGCCAGATTGCATTACATAAGGAAATGAATGTGTGCTCACACTGGTGACTGGTATAGAACCCTGTTACATTGACAGAATACAAACTAATATGTGTCTTCATGGTTGAATCTTAAAATGAAAATGTAATATTTTTTACATTGAACAATAATATCTATTTGAAAATACATTTTTTTCTCTGTATACTTGCATTGCTTCCATTCTGATGATTGATTCTTCTCTCAAACTGTTTGCCATCTGAGAAGAATCTTTGTTTGAAGTAACTATATGACATAAAACTTAAAGTATTTAAATTATTTGCCATGTGCACCTGTGTGAGAAGCATAACCACATAAAAACCATGCCTGGAGAAATATTTGTAATAGTTTTAGAAGTATTTTTTGTAAATTAAAAAGTACTTATCTACTTAATATAATATATGGTGGGTAACAGTACCTTTATCAGTTCCTTTGTTCCTCAACAATAAAATATTCTAAATTAGACCTGAGTTATTGGTTTGAGATACTGTCCAGTTTTTCCCACATAGAAGACAAGTTTTAAGTTTTCCTCTTTTCTTTTACATTGATGGAAAGAAAACACAGAATAAATCCTTAGAGGCCCACTTACAAGAACAGCCGTAACAGGCCTAAGCTCTGCCTGCCTCAAACAACTGCTCCATTCACCTTGGGCACGAAGTAATAACTGAGGTGTCAGTCAAAGCAAGCCAACTTGATGTTACACCTCTGTGTGGCTGAGCTACAGCTGCTCCAAAGCAGAGTGGAATTCTCTGACATGCTGTAAGAGAGCCAGGAAGTCATACCTTGTAAGTTTAAATGTATGACCCTATTCTAATTTGAGAAAGCCTTGGTTAGCACTTTCACAAATATCTAATAGCGTGCGAAGACCTGACTTTGCACAGTGCTCAAGAACGTACTTGAGGTACTACAATCGTAAAAGCAAAATTATTCTCCCTTTGAAATATGAAAGGCTTACACTGTGTGAGGGCATGATGTTTCACAGAGATCGGTCGCTTTTGACATTGACTGTTGATTTAATTCCTCAGGATAAAATGGACCAGTTGCTGCAGCTGTTGCAAAGCACAGACCCCAGTGACAATCAGCCAGACCTACCAGAGCTGCTTCATCTCGAAGGTGAAGTCCACTTTCCGCCTACCCTGCTAATAAAAATGATCAGAAATATGTTTACTGTTCTGTCACAAAATGGATTTTGACAATAATCTTAAAACCAGCATGACTTACTCTTCCTGTACCCATTATCACCTTCAGTGTGTTGTTTAATCCTTCAGTTGAGGCTGAATTTACAGACCTTCTTATCCATATTATTTTATTCAACACCTTAGTGTCTTAGAAAATGAAAATTAAATTTTAAGATCATTATTTTAAATTGTTACCATCATACTTTAAGAAAATTATAGGTCTTGACTAAGGGTAATTAATACTTTTTAACTTCAGATTAAACTTTTGATTCCTTTAATTATATTTCAAAAGTTCACTTTCTCATGTGTGTGTGTGTCTGTGTTTTTTTTCCCTTTTTTCTTCAAATATTGTCATCTTAGCAATGTGTCACCAGATGGGACCTCTCATTGATGAAAAGCTGGAAGATATTGATAGGTAAAGAACATGGACTGTATTTAAATTGTATAGCTTCTTCATTGAAACCATTTCTATAAACTACAGAGTAGAGTATATCTGCTTTTTAAAAGGGACTCCAGAGCTGAGAAGATGCTCAGCTGGGAAAGTGCCTGCTGTGCAAGCACAGGGACCTGCGTTAGACCCTCGGAACCCTCATAAAATGTTGGACATGGTAGTACATGCTGTAACCCCAGCCTTAGGTGGGTAGTAGTGGGGAATAGGCAGATCACTGGAGCTCATTGGCCAACCAACTGATGAGCTTCACGTTTACTGAGAGACCCTGTCTCAAAAAATACAGGTGGAGGGACTGGAGAGATGGCTCAGTGGTTAGGAGCACTGGGTGCTCTTGTAGAAGACTCAGGTTCAATTCCCAGCATACACATGGCAGCTAACAGCTGTCTGTAACTCCAGTTCCAGTGGATCTCACGCCTTCTTCTGACTCTGCAGGCACTGAATGACATGGTATACATACACACATGTAGGCAGTACACTCATACACATAAAATAGAAAGATAAAAATAAATTAAAAAAAGGTGGAGAGTGAAAGGGTTAGATATCCAGTGGACACCTCCATCCTCCACTTGCTCATACACCTGTATGCACACGTGCACACACTGCCTACATACACAGCGACACACACAGCATACTCCAGAAAACCACTGTTTATTCTCTTGTTTTCAGCTTGATGTGAAGAATTGGATTAATTTGTTACGTTTTGTGAAGGAAGGCTGTAACTGCCTTCGACATACTTGTCTCTAAACGATAAGAGCTTATGTGATAATGCTTCCTAAACTGGCATTACCAGAGCCCATGGATAAACCATCTGGTGACAGCTAGGGAAACCTGGATATTTCAGGGTATAGCCAAGTACAAGAGCCTGGAGTTCCCTCAGCAGAGTACCTGAACCTGAAACAGTTGTAGTTGCCTCAGGGCCAAGGTCAAAGATACTTTTCTCCCAAGTCCCCAAGTCTAGTGGTATTAATTTTTGTTATTCTGATGTACCATTTAAACAGCTAGCCTTGTTTCAGATTATTGTGTGATGTTTCAGAAAACATTCGGAACTCTCAGAACTAAATGTGAAAGTGATGGAGGCTCTTTCGTTGTATACGAAGCTAATGAATGAAGATCCAATGTATTCTATGTATGCAAAATTACAGAATCAGCAGTATTATATGCAGTCATCTGGTGTTTCTGGCTCCCAGGTATGCTTTGAAAAGCTCAAATGTGTTACTTAAGTTCCTGAATGCACTTGACATTATTTGAAATGACTGTATTTTTGTAAAATGTGTAACTTCTTGAGCGTGATGTTTAGAATAAAGTTTAATAGAATTTTTTCACAAATGTAATGTATAATATACTTGAATATGCCATTTTAAAAATGTTCTTTGTTCTGGAATAGGTAGGATAATCCATTAAGTGTTTTTTTTTCCTCCACCCCTTTTTCTTTTGTTTTTTATAATTTTTTTTTATTGACTCATTTTGTGTTTCATGCAGAACATCTCAATCAGTCTTAATCATCTTTACACCCCCTTCCCCACTGGCATCTCCCACAGCTCCCCAACTGGACTGCATACGTTCTTTCATCCATGTTAAGGTCTGTTATGTCAAGTTAGTGTCTCCAAATGACCTCAGTGCAAGTTCAACCACTGAGGTCTAGTCAGTCTATGCAGAGTCCCTCACTTTAGGAAGATTAGCTTATCCTCACCTGTCAGTAATCAGTTGCCAGTATTTCTTGAGCAAAGATTGGAGTCTGCTACTCATTCTCCAGTTCCATGCTGGGTTTCTGTCTGCTTGAGTTTGCATGGGTAGTAAACATGCTGAAAACATCGCTGTGGGTTCGTATGAGCAGGGTTCCAGGAGCTTGTAAGATTCTGTTTCTATGTGGTCACACACCTCCTCAGTGGTTCTTACATCTTCCAGAGTGGCCCCTGAGCCCTGGGTGAATGAAACTTAATAAGAGAAGGAAGTTAAAGGAGTACTCATTGGAAAAAAAGATCAGATTATCTCTTTTTGCAGATGACATGATTATACCTAAGAGATGCCAAAAATTCCACCAGAAAACTCCTAGAAATGATTAACACTTTCAGTAAGGAGGCAGGTTACAAAATTAGTCTACAAAAATCTGTAGCCTTCTATACACCAGTAACAAAGCAACTGGAGAAAGAGTACAAGGAGATCCTCCCATTCACAGTAGTCACAAAAATATATGTATCTCAGAATAAACCTGACCAAAGACGTTAAAGATCTCTACAGTGAAAATTTTAAATCTTTAAAGAAAGAGATTAATGAGGACACCTGAAGATGGAAGGACTTCCCAGGATAATGGATTGAAAGAATTAATACTGTGAAAATGACCATCCTACCAAAAGAAATTTGGAATTCAATGAATCAAAAATCCCCATGACATTCTTTACAGAATTAGGAGAAAAAAAAAAATTTCCTGAAATTGATATGAAAGCACAGGTAGCCAAAGCAACCCTGAGCACAATGCTGGGGGGAATACTACATCACATAGTATATTTAAACTATATTACAGAGCTATAGTCAATAAAAACAGCATGGTACAAGCACAAGAATAGGCACATAGATCAATGGAATATAATTGAAGACTCAAACACAAGTACATGCAATTTGAGCCACCTGATATTTGACAAAGTGGCACTCACTGGAGGAAAGGTATTATCTTTAGCAAATGTTGCTGGCAAAACTGGATGTCAGCCTGTAGAAGAATGAATGTAGACCCTTATCTTTCACCTTGTACAAAACTCAACTCCAAATGGATCAAAAACCTCAGTATGAAACCTGAAACTCTGAAAATGTTAGAAGAAAACATTGGCAGTACGCTACAAGATTAAGATGTTAAGAAAGGACTTTATATCGGGTGCTCAGGAATAAAGGTCAATAATCAACAAGTGGGACTCCATTAAATTAAAAAACTTGTGTACAGCAAAAGAAACAACCAAGTAAATGAAGAGGAAACCCAGAGAATGGGAGAAAATCTTCCCAGCAATGTATCTGACAGAGGTTTAGCATGCACAATATACAAAGAACTCGAAAAATAATCAAGAAAGCAAGTGGTCTAATTAAAAGATGGACTAAGGGAAGAAATAAAGATGACTGAGTAACATCTTAACACGTGCTCATCATCATTAATAATTATAGAAATGCAAATTAAAACCACTTTAAGACTGGCTAAGATCAAGAGAATAAATGATACCAAATGCTGGAGAGGACTTGGGGAAAGAGGAACGCTCATTCACTGCTGGTGAAACTAAACGTGTGCAGCCCTTATGGAAAGCAGTACAGTGATCTCCTAAGAAACTAAAAATGAACCTACCAGTTGATCTGGTTTACCACTCCTTGGCATCCACCCAAAGGACTCATCCTCTTCCAGAGATACTTGTACACCCATGTTTGTTGCTGCTCTTTTCACAATAGCTAAGAAATATAAGCAAGCTAAGTGTCCCTCTAATGCATGGATAATGAAAATGTAGTACATTTACACAATGGAGTTCTACTCTTTCGGTAAAGAAAGATGAAATCATGACATTTGCAGGTAAATGGATGGAACTAGAAACTGTTATGCTAAGTGAAGAAACACAGACTCAAAAACAACATAAGTTCTTTCTCATTTGTGGGTCTTAGCACCAAACCCTTATATGTGAGTATGTGTCCCGGTGGAACTGTAGGAACCAGGAAAATGGAAAGGAACTAGGAAAGCAAAGAGAAAGAAAGAACTTGAGAGAGAAGAATAGTAAGAGACAGATGTTATTAAGGGTGAAATAGATGGGGGAGTATTTCTGGCCCTCTGCTGCATGAGGGAGCTTCATTTAGAAGAGCTGAGAGATTCATTAGTGTCTTTTTTTTAAAATCCCTTGTTTCATGCCACATGAGCCTTGGGTATGGAGGTTGCATGCAGATGTGCTACTTAGGCATGGGCAATTCACAGACAATGTCTGTGCATGAACAGTTGTGGTACTCTGCAGTAGTCTCTATCTGGTGCAAAAGAAGCTTCTTGCATGAGTGATGACTAGGATATTGACTGTATATAAGGATACATAATTTGTCCTTGATAAGAAGTTACATTAGCCCAGGGATGTGACAGCCTTGGGAATTTTTCTAATATCTATGATCCCTTCATCCAAGTGTATTTGGCTATGATTACAGTACTACATATGAGTTTCTTCCCACTGAGTGGGCTCTAAGACCAATTAGTTAACCATGGATTGGCCCCAAGATAAAAGTAATACTACTGCACCAGTATTAAGAGGGAGAGGGAGGGAGAAGGGAGGGCTGTACAAGGAACTATGGGGATAAAGGGAAAGAAGGAGCTCAGGAGAGGCGGGGCCATAGGAGATGGATATTATCACAGGAGAAATGGGGACACTTTAAATGGGGAAGGCATGGAGGAGGGTTAGAGAAAGAGGTAGGAGAGATAAATCATGCCTAGCTAGTGTAAACCATCAGAGGGAATCATATTAGTCTAACAACTTAATGACGAATTCCACATAAATATCTCTACATGAGCCCATGTGCCTAGCGGAATGCTACATAACAAGAAACAGTGCCAGACAGGAGAAACCTTCCTTGAGTTGTTACCAGGGTAGGCCAAGAGACTCCCAAAATTACACTGGCTATTGCCACAGCCCTTGATTGCCTCCCAGAACTTGAAGGTAAGACCCTACTGTTGAAAACAGGACATCCTCAGAGATGGGATTTGGAGCAATGCAGCTGGAACTGACCTGGAAACCACCTCCCTGAAGGCTAGCACTCACAGCTCTGGAGAGCACTGTGCAAGCAGCCAAGGGAGAACAATACCAGCTTCATGACCAAAAAAACCCATCAATGACCAGCATAGCTCTTAATACTGGTGCAGTAGTATTACTTTTATCTTGGGGCCAATCCATGGTTAACTAATTGGTCTTAGAGCCCACTCAGTGGGAAGAAACTCATATGTAGTACTGTAATCATAGCCAAATACACTTGGCTGAAGGGATCATAGATATTAGAAAAATTCCCAAGGCTGTCACATCCCTGGGCTAATGTAACTTCTTATCAAGGACAAATTATGTATCCTTATATACAGTCAATATCCTAGTCATCACTCATCCAAGAAGCTTCTTTTGCACCAGATAGAGACTACTGCAGAGTACTACAACTGTTCATGCACAGACATGGTCTGTGAATTGCCCATGCCTAAGTAGCACATCTGCAATGCAACCTCCATACCCAAGGCTCATGCGGCATGAAACAAGGGATAAAAAAAAAAGACACTAATGAATCTCTCAGCTCTTCTAAATGAAGCTCCCTCATGCAGCAGAGGGCCAGTAATGGAAAGGTCACAAATGGCCAAAGAATGGGGATTAGAAATATCCTTTTCTATAAATACAGATATGTTGGTCCTGTCTCAGTCCCGTTGAATCAGTTTTTAAGGTTCAGGCCCATATTTTAAGGCTTCCTTTGCAATTAGACAGTTAAATCCTTCAGTTTATTATATTTAGATTATAATATATATAATACTAGAATATATTATAGTATATTCTCTAGTTATTCTACATTCTTCTGAATATCTATAGTTTTTGTTTATACTGAATTGTTTAGGTTAGGTGTTCTTAAAAAAGAAAAACATTGTGTGCTAGCATATATGACAATATCCATAAGAACTGTGCAAACCCAAGCCAGACAAGGGCTCAGCATGGATGGGAGAGGGCAGAAGCTCCCGCCCTCGCTGAGTCCTATTGGCAATTGATAGATTGATACCTTGCCCGTGTGACACCTAGGTAGATTGACCAGACTCTAAGAGCTAGACTCATACCCGAGAGCATTTTCGAAACACATGCTAGACTCTATAGACTTTTAAAAATCTAAAAAGGACAAATGATTGTAAGGTGGCTGTAGAGAGGGCCAGGGGTCTGAATTTGATATATACATTGTATAACATCCTCAATGAAATTAATCAAAAGATAAAGTACAGTATTTAGGGGCTAGAGAGCTGGCTCAATGGTTAGAAGCACTGCCTGCTCTTATAGAAGCCTGGGGTTTGCTTCCAAATGGCAACTAACAGCCATTTGTAACTACAGTTCTAGAGGATCTAATACCTTCTTCTGACCTCTGAGGGCATTTGCACAACACAGGTACACTTAACACACATGCAGACAATACACTCATACAAAATATATATATATATAGAATATTTTTTAAAATAGAGTATTCAAACAAAATAGTGTATTTTAGACAACTCTTGAGTAGATGAATGTGTTTATGTCATAGACTATGGTTATGTTTTCTAGGATATGTATTTATCTCCAAACTCATTAAGTTGAATTTAGTAAATATATTCAGTTCTTTATATGTCAATAATGTCTTAAAGTAGCTTTTGATAAAAGTCCACAGACTAGAATGCACCATTTCCCAGAGATAGGAAACCTGTTTCAGACGTAAACTGAACTTCTGCTTATCTTTAAAGGGAGGACTTAAATGCAGTGGGGAGTGAGTCAAAAATCTGTTAAAACTCACAGAATATAGCATTTTATTACTTTGAAAAGCTGCATTCTTGTGAAATTTTCCCTGTCTTTACTTTAGAATGCATATATTGCATTATGGAGCCCTTTTTTCACCCACTAGCAACTGTTTAAGAGCCTCCGTTCTATAGGTAGTAAGTTTTAGATTGTAACTAGACAAGTTGTGTGAATTTGAATAGTCTCACACTTTGTTTAGATTTTTTCCCATGGCCTATTTCCCTTGAAACAAGGGGCCAGCACCCTAAGGATGAACAGCCAGGCCAAAAAGTCGTGAGCTTGGATGACACATGCTCATCAGTTTGCGCAAACCTTCACATTGAGTTTTCAAAGAACAAAAAATAGTAGTTGGGAGAACCTGTGTTTAGAATGAAGATTTTTTTTTTTTAAATTCTGATGTGAGTCTGTTATAGTTTTAACAAAATAGAGAATGATTGTTTTGTTTCTTAATGATTGTGTTAATTGTCTTAGCACATGAAAACAATCTTACTACATGACAGCAGTCCCTTTTTCAAATATATGAACAGATATTCAGTAAAAATATGCTTAAGACTGAGTACTTAAGACTTTAGTGAGCTATACTGGTTCATGGTGATAGCTGCTTGCTTAAGAGGATAAGACAGGAGAATCATGAATTTGAGGCCAGCCTGGGTTATACCTTTAAGTTGGGTTTGGTGGGAGTACATGTCTGTAATCTCACCATGTAGGAGGAGGCTGAGGTGGGAGAATTATTACATTTTGAGGCCAGTTTGGACTATATAGGCCAGTCAGGGTTCTAGTCTCTAGCCCCCACCCCTACAAACAAAAGACTCCACTCTCTAAATTGAAAAACATGCCTTTAATCCCAGTACTGGGTGGCAGAGGCAGGCAGATTATCTGTCACTTCCAGGCTATCAGGGGTTACAGGTCTCAAAACAAACAAATGAACCAAAAACAAAAAACTCCAAAAGCCAAAACAAGCATTCAACTTTTAGACACAGATTTGGTGAATAGTTCCAGCCTGCTCACCACTTTTGTCCACAGCCATCCTGTTTGTTTGTGCTGTCTGTATCTGTATTCTGACCTAGAACAGAGCACTTAGGGCAGACCATGTGGCCCACAAAGCCTGTTCACTCTCTGGACTTCACAGGGTTGCTGGTCCCTGCACTGGGAAGTTAGCTGATTCTCCATTCACTAAATTGCAGTTTAGAAAATGTGAATTGTAAATGTGAATGTGTTTTGTGCTATAAAGCAGTGACCTCAAATACACTTCCCAAGTGTTTGTGAGGATCCTTTTGAAGGGTCATCATGGGAATTTTACAGCTGATTTAATATAGAGACTAGCATTAAGTTTTAAGTTAGACTAGTTCCTTTAATGCTTCTCTAGGAAAGCAAACTCTTTTCAGCTAATGTCTAAAAATAGAAATTGGGGCCAGGGAGATATCTCAGTAGGTAAGTACTTGCTGGGCTGGAGTTTGGATCCCCGGCACCCACATGAATGCAGGATGCACATGGTGGCCTTCTATAATCCCAGCACATGGGAAGTAGAGATAGAGATCCCAAGAGCAAGCTGGATAGCGAGAGTAGCCACCTAGGGGAGCTCTGGTTCAGGAGAGAGACCCTGCCTCAGTGTACAGGTGAAGGACGATTCTAGAAGGTACTGGACAGCAGCCTCTAGCCTCTCCATGCACACTTACGCTGTGTACACATGTACATACATACCCACACATGTGCCCAAACGCACGTGCACACACACACACACACTCACACACAGTCATATGTACTCTTACAAAACATTTTAAAAATGCCAGCTGTGGTGGCGTGCCTTTAATTCCAGCCCTTGGGAGGCAGAGACAGGCAGATCTCTGTGAAATCAAGGCCAACCTGGTCCACATAGTAACTTTCAAGCAGACTGGGGCTAGGAAGACCGTGTCAGAAGAAGAAACAGCAACGACATTTTTTTTTTTAAAACAAAAATCATCAGTAGTCTGCTAAAAAACTGCTTTTTATAAATTGTCCACTGACAGAAATAACATTAAAAAGAAATTCCAGAGGAGTAATTTTTGTTGTTTTAATAGCTGAACGCTTCTGTGGAGCAAGTTTGGAATATGTATTGAACTTTTATAATGAAATGATTCTTCATCACTTTTTAGGTATATCCAGGGCCTGCACAGAGTGGTGCCTATCTGGTTGCAGGAAGCGCACAGATGGGCCATCTCCAGAGCTACAGTCTTCCTCCAGAGCAGCTGTCTTCCATCAGCCAAGGAGCAGTTCCACCGTCTGCAAACCCAGCCCTTTCTAGTCAGCAGGCCCAGGCTTCTTACCCAAAGTAATTTGATTATTAGTTGTTTGGTGATAATGCTGCTAAAATTCCTTTTTTTTTTTTTTTTAAAGAGATTTATTTTACTTTAGAAATTTTAATAAATTTTTGTGCATTCCATATAACATATCTTGATCCTTAGTGGAGGAGGACATTTGCTTTTTGAATCCATACAAATAAATATCAGTTCAAAGTAAATACTCAGGCAAAAATACTTGTTTCTGAATTCTGAAAGGCTACTGATATGTAGATACTGACAAAATGTTTCATTTTCACTAAAATTCTTGATTCCGCCAGTGGTTTAGAAGCAAGTTCATGGTAGGGGCATCCCTGTTCAGCCAGCCACATTTGTGGTGCCCAGTGGGTTTTATAGGAGCCCACATGATAGTGGAGCACCTGCTGCAGGCTGGTCCTCCACTTGCATCAGTAGGTGTGTGTTTTTAATCACTCTTCAGGGTGCTTTTCCTTATGTTTGAATTAGTCATGGTATTTAGTAATGAAACAGAGCTTGTAACTGTATTTATCGTTTTCCCACATACTTTATAAAAGTCCTAAATTCTGTTGCTATTTTTTATTTTTGAATGTATAGTCTGGGATGTCTCTTTAAACAGATAGTTCCTTATCTTTTGCCTATGTTGGAGTCTAACTTTACTGTAGAAGGTCCATTGTTTGCAGAGAGAAGGTATACATAAACCTATGTCTTATGATTCAGATAGCTGGAATTGCAGGGGCATTTGGCATTTACCATGTTCTCTATTACGTGGTGAAATGATTAATCCAGATTTTTATCTCTTCCTGATCCCATCGCACACTTTAGTTGATTAGTAGCACAGTTCTCAGGGCATTACATAGCACGTCCATAGCTTCTCCCCTTCCGTCTGCTCAGACCACGGCACCGTTACGTGCCACGCTGACTCATTTTTGTTTATAATAGACTAATAGTTTATAATATTTTTTTTTCCTCTTAAAAGATATAACTTGGATATATTTTCTTGGAAAACTTCCTAAAATCTTGAGGCCCTTCATGTAATGGGCTTATATGTGTATTTATAATTTATGGCATAAGTTACCTATTGTTATATATTTGCTCCTACAACACAGACTCTTGAAAGTAAGAAGCCAAATCATACTAACATAGGAAGTATCTGGCTTACATCCACTAACCTTTCTTTTTTGCTTTTGATTTATATTGCTTTACTTGATCAGTCTTTCCACATTTGTTGATTTTTATCACTCATTTCAAGGAGCTAATATTAGCTGGTTCAGTCATTCTAATGAACATTTGGTTTTTAAAATATATTTTATGTGCATGAGTGTATTGCCTGCATGTAGTGAGTGCCCACCGAGGTCAGAAGGTGTCAGATCGCCTGGAACTGGAGTTATGGACTGACATTAGCCACTACATGGGTGCTGGGAACTGGACCCAGATCCTCTGCAAGAGCAGCCAGTACTTTGAACTGCTGAGTTATCTCTTCATCCCCTGAATATTTTCTTTTTAAACACTAATTTCTTTTTATTATCTGTATCTTTCTATAACTTTTCTGTAATTTTTTTTACTTTTGGAAATGTACGTCTACATCAGAGACCCTCTTAATGAGACTTTCTCCACCAGTCCATTTCAGAGTGAAGCCACCTGCTGTCACTCTCAAGAGGTTGATTTTGCTGTCTACGTCTTGCACATCCTCCACCCCAGTTCTTCACAGTGCTGGGGTCAGACTCAGAGCCTTCTCTGTGCTGGTCATGTGCTGTACCACCAGAATACACCTCAGCCCTCTCTAAATTCTCATCTGTTTAACAGGTGAAGTTATAGATTGATAGGTGCCTGAGCTTTGGCAGCTTATCACTTACTCTTGTCTTAAAATACTCTAATCACTGCAGGTGATTTTGGATGCTACATCAGTGGCACCTCCAAAGGGAGCACCTTCCAAATGTCCCAGGAGACAGAAGTCTAAAAGCTGTTAACTTTAAAACCAAAATATTACAGAGTAAGAAATAATCTCCTACATGTGAGCTGAAGATGACTAGGAAAAACCCACCTGCCAGTACATGAAAATCCTCATTGCCCTTAAATTGGAACTAGAAGCTCAGGTCAAGTGTATAGATCCCCTACAGTTTTCTGTTTGCTAGCAGCAGTTTCCTTAACATGTGTTTGTATGTGCGTGTGTGTGTGTGTGTGTGTGTGTGTGTGTGTAAAGGACACACACACATGTCCAAAACATTTATAGATTCTTAGATTACCTGAAAGCCTTTGTGAGACCCTTGTAAGAAAAATTTTTAAATCTTATTTGCTTAAAATAGTACTTGAAATTGTCATAATTGGGGCTGGAGAGATGAGTCAGCAGTTAAGAGCATTAACTACTCTTACAAAGAGGACCCAGGTTCAATTCCTAGCACCCACATGGCAGCTAACAAACATCTGTAACTCCAGTTCCAGGAGATCCACTGCCCTCTTCTGACTTCCTCGGGCATTGCATGACATGGGTGCGCTTACATGCAAGCAATACATACATACACATAAATAAAAATAATAAAATATTTTTTAAAGGAAATTGTCATCATTCACACTTTATCATTTAAATATCAAATATTTTCTGAGTTCATATCTGGTGTAAATATTGTCCTATATGGTGTGGCAATTAAAAAGTGAAAGAGACTCAGTTTCAGTCTTTAAAGCTATTGTAGTTTTATGGGAATACAGACATGCGCAAAGGCAGCCCTCAGAAAAATGGTGCCAGGAGTACATAAGTTCCTGATGTCACCCAGGAGCAGGAGCTCCTAACAGAGAGGAAAGGCTAGGAGGGTGTCACAGAGAGCCTGAAGCAGAGCTGGGAACTCACTGGAGACCAGACAGGCACAAGCAGCGGAGAAGGCTAAACAGGATAAGGGAAAAGCACCCTGGACACACGCAGGCATCCTGAGAACTAACACCCCCGTGTGTAAGGTCAGGCCCACGCGGGTGCAGATTGAGGTATGGGTGGGTGCTGTGAGGGGTAGTTACTAGTTTTGTTGGGAGTGTGCGGGAGGTCTCTCATTTCTTCTGTACTTTAGACAGATGTGGAGGTGAGATGCTTGTACTCCCAGCTCACCGGCCCATTGAAACCGTTCTTGTCAGGAATGCCGGTGATTTCATTTCTCTACTCTACCGCCCACTTGGCAGTCCATTCCCTCCTTTCTGCAGTGTTTCACCAGGTCAGACCACTGCTGGTTTCCTGCTTACCTCAGTGCTCCTCCTCAGTTGCCCTTGCCAAGTGCATCTTTACATTCTTGACATCAGGAGTCTAGGGCTCATTGTGTGGACTGCTTGCTCCCTTCTCTTGGCATTCATTTCTGTGAGGCCCCGGGACCCTGAACACCATGTGTATGCTGGTGGCTTTCCAATGTATATTTCATCTCCTGCCCTCCTTTGGGAATTCCAGACTTGGATAACTGACCACCTGTCATTATTTTCTTTGGTGTCTTCTAGACACCTCTCTTGACATGTCCAGTGTTCTTTGTTCTTTCCCAGTGCTCTTCTGCCTCAGTCAGCTGTAGTCATGTGTGGTTTTCTCCTTTTAGTACGTGCCCACTCTGACAGTTATTTCTTTTTTAAATTTTTATTTATTATTTTTCTTTTTATGCATATGAATATGTTACCTGCATGCATGTAAGGGCACCCGGGTCGTGCAGTGCCTTGAGGAGGTCAGAAGAGGGCGTCAGATTTCCTGAAACTGGAGTTATGGTCAATTATTAGCTGCCATGTGTCTGCTGGGCACTGAACCCTGGTCCTCTGCAAGAGTAGCCAGTGTTCTTAACTGCTGAGCCATCTCTCCAGCCTCTCTGCCAGCTATTTTCACAGATTATAAAGCCAGACATTTTGGACTACTTGGTCTGTTACAAAATTTCAGTGGTGCTTTGTTAAAACTATGCATGGGGTCTCACCCTCTTCTCCTGTCTCCACCGTAGCTCTGGGCATCTCCCCACTCTTAGTTCTGCCTCTATTCCCGTGTGAAGTTATATCTCATTACCTTTCTTCTCAGAGCAAACCGATATTTATTCCGTTTCACTTACAACTTAGCCATAGCCTGTCTATGGCTTCTAAGGTACAACTGCATCCTCTGTGGCCCTTCCTCTTCTAAGGTACAACTGCATCCTCTGGCCCTTCCTCCTAATTGCCACTTCATCTCTTATGCCGCTTGGGCTTTTCACTCACGCTGCTGCAGTCCTGACTTCCTTGCAATTCCCTGAACTTACCGCATTCTGTGTCCTCAGATGCTTCTTTCTCTTAGCCCACAGCATGCTTTCACATGGTTGATGTGCCCCCCCTTTTCTTCTTAAAATCTTTGCCTAAGTGATGTCTCATCTGAAAACCTCCCTCTGTAACCCTACATACACTGGAACCCTTTGCCCCAGATACTTCTGGTGCTGTCTACCACGTTCTTTTTTACTGTACTGCAGTTGTAACTATCAATATTATAATCTTAGTCTCCTTTTTTTCTACCTGAATGTAAGTTCCATAATGGTAAGCTTTGTTTTTTTATAGTATCCCAGTGCCTAAAACAACAGTGTTTGACACATTGTAGACATTTAGATGTGTAAATATTTAATATATGGTTAAATGAGTGTAAATGTTTAGTAGCTTTCTTGTTTATCTTTGATTGGGTACATAATTCATTATTTAGCTAATTTGGTGTTTTCCTCTCTCCACAGTGCAATGGTTAGTTCTGTTCAAGGAAACTCATATCCCAGCCAGGCTTCACTATATAGCCCTCCTGCTGCTGCTGCTGCTGTCCCTGTCCCTGTACCTGTACCTGCTGCTGTACCTGTACCTGCTGATGTGGCAATATACCAGAACGCAGGACCCAGTATGTCCCAGATGCCAAACTATAGTTTAACATCATCAACCCTGCCTCAACCAGGAGGCAGCCAACAGCCACCTCAGCCACAACAGCCCTATTCTCAGAAGGCTCTGCTATAGGACTTGGTGTTCTTTGTGGCACATATCTGCTGAATGCCACTGACAGTGCTGCGAGATTCGTTACTATCTTAAGATGTTGACCCTCAGCTTATAGGAGTCTCTCTTGGGCAACAAGTTCAAATACTCAAGAAGGTTCAAGAAGGTAGAATTATCGTCAATTTGCACTGACTCTCTAGAGGTTCACCCTTCCCCCAGAGGAATGAAACTACTTACAACATTTAATTCCTTTCAGAATATGAAGAATTGTTACAGGATTGTTGTCTTGTGAAATTACCTGGTCTGCAAAATGTCCAAAAGTACAAAACCTGCGGCAGATGTTCTGTACATACATGGATATGTAGCTTCCGTAGTGGTCATTAAATCACAGTGGTGATCATGTGAATATATTTAACACTGTGTTAAATTAATTTACATTGCTGTTTTGTTTTAATCATGAACAGTTATGTTTCCTAATGTCTGGTGTGAATTTAAGGTGAATACACTATCCTTTCAGGCTGCAGGAGGAGGAAGCTGTGGCACATTGGCCCGAAGGTGTTGCCCTTACTGCAGCTTTACGTTGAACTGAACCTTTCTTTTACTAATTGTGAGCTAAACTTACATATATTTTGTCTCTCTGTAGCCTCTGCACACTACTGGCTGTCATCACACTGGTGTACAGTAGCCAAAATTTTGGTGCAGTTAGAGCAAATAATATTGTTCCTTTATAAAGTTTTATACTTTGGCATGATGTTCCAGGTATTGTGGGACCATGAAACAAAGAAAAGTAGGATCTCAGTCTTTCTATTTCATCCCTAAAGAAATAATCGTAATTTGCTTTTCCCTAGTTGAACATGGTGATTAGGTTTCAAAGCTGTGTACTGTGTTTTACTGGTGGCGGTGACCCCAGAAATAGAGGCTGTGCATAGAAACCTGTAAACTGAAAGAACACATGAATTAACACTACATTTTCAAAGTCTCTTGTAATTTTTAGGATATGAACAAAATTTGAATCATGTCTTACCCCACTATTAGTTTCTAAAACTATGTCTTTAACATCTTGTATCTTTTAATTCTTCATTAAAATTGATATAAGTAGGTGTTTCAAAGTAATTTATATTCCTGGTTTTGCTTAGCAGTTTATGTATTTATTGTTAGCCTTCGAACTGGAATTTTTAAGTCTCTCTCTCATTAGAAGTTCTAATGAAATTGTTTTAGCTTCTTATTCAGGAGCAACTTTTAATCAATTACTTTAATCCATACAAAATGTTTCCACTGACATTTTAGTCATAAATATTTATAATTTCCTTGGTTGTACTATACTGTTATTTAAATAACTGAAAAGTTAACTTGGCTACCATATCTAATGAGTAGATTTAATCATTTCGTACTCTAAATGCAAATTGGATTTGCATTTCTTAGACTATTGCAATAAGGAAGCTTGTCTGTTTCCTTTTTGGCAAATGATTTCGTCTTTGGCAGGTAATCTTCAGGATGAATAATTTCACAGGTTCATATTTAAAGCATTATGAGTGTTTCCTCTCATATTTACCTGAGTCTAGAGCACATCACCTTCAAATAGTAATTTTAGAATTTTAATCAAATGACCCATTTAAAGTGTTTCATGAAACTTATGTAAACATAGTGAGATTATAATCTTTTGCATTCCAGTTTGAATATTATAGTTTAATAATACTTCTCCCCAAGTCATATTGTAATTTTTCTTTGTCTTTTAGTGAGCCCCAGTTTACAAATGTATTCCCGTTTTAGTCCTGATGCCCTCATGCTATAGGATCAGTGGAGCGCTCTGTGCGTGCTTCTCACCGCATGAGTCAGTCGGTGGTGAATGACAGAGACAAGCTGCGCATCCACGTGCACGTGTGTTCTTCATTGTCTTTGAGGCTACTTGGTGGGGAGTTCCGTGGCAGTGCAGCCGTGGGCTTCTGACTTGGAGAGAACGTGACAAGGGCACAAGTAGGAAGGGTCAGTCAGCATCACACATAACTATGAGAGACCTCTGCACATTGTCCTTGGGAGAAGTCTTTTTTGACAGCTATCCTTACTTTGAAGAAATAGAATTATTTATAAAATGAAGTATCTGTCAGCGTATATGGAACAGATTTTATTTCTCAGTTAATTTCTTTTATAGTTTGAGATGTGCTTCTGTGTAGTATAACTGGCCAGTTGAATTTGATACGATATCAGTGCCCTCCAGTTGCTAGGAATGCTTTGTGCTGTGACTTAATATGATTCCATAGTCTCTGGGAAAGCTTCCCTCACTGTTACCTGTCTTCCCTTCTTATTGACATGTCTAGAGACTACCTTCTTACTGAACACTTTGGAACATTTTTCCTTATCTGTTTTCATATTGTAAATGTTCCATAGATCAGTGTCATCCATTTCTAATAGGTGGGGATTTCATATGCTACATCTGTTTTGATCAACTTGAAAATACCCATTGTCCAAAGCTTAAGTTTATATAAGACAAATTAATGCTTGGCACAAGGAACTGGGCAGCAACAAAAATTGTAGAAATTATTTCTAAAATGAAGTTCATTGGTATAATTGGTCAGATTTCCACCTAATATTCATTGAAGCCATGATTTTACTTTTCTATTTCATTTTAGTTACCAATTGTATTATTGTAATCATTACAGCTTCCTTTATAACACCTTTTAAATGTTGATAACAAAACTTTAATTTCTTTACTCATTTGTCATTTTCAAATTATTTTGCTGGGTTTTAAAATTGTGTTTCTTTGGTATGTTTGCTTTGAGTTGATAACTGCTTATACCTCTTAGTACAGAGAATAAACATACAGAGAATAAACATATTTTCCTAAATAAAGGAATTAGAAATAATGGAATATCACCTTAATAAAATAAGGGTGATTGCGATGACTGAACTGACCTTAAAGAACATGGCTCGTAGCAAAAATGGTGCTTTGCCCACCGCTGTCTGCATAGGAATTCTTCAGATGTAGGACATGTGCCTGATTGCTCCTGCGTCTTGAAGGAAAGGTCAGCCTCCGTAACGCAAACCACTATCATATCCAGGGAGACAGACAGTTCTTTCGTTTGTTTGTTTTACTTTGTTTTTGTTTTGTGAGACAGGGTCTCCTTGTAGTTCCAGCTGGGCCAGAACTTGTTATATAGTCTAGGCTGGCCTCCACCTCAGATCAACCTGCCTCTGCCTCCCAAGTGCTGGGATTTAAGACTTGCACCACCATGCCCATTTGGACAGTAATTCTTAAGATATTATCATTAGCTTCCCTCCATATTCTCATATAAATGTATATATGCTTATACCCTGGCTCCATTCCAGAAATACGTGCCCTTTCCCCTTATTCTCTTGTTAATCTAGACTAGTCTCGTGTCATCCTCTTCTAAGGGTGATCCATGCCATCTCATAGAACAATTGCTCTTATTCTGGATCTGTCTCTTTCTTCATAATATTTAACTTGATTCTGTATTCTCATAGTGATGATTCCTAAATATTATTTAGGAATAAATGATATTTCTAAAATAACTATAATAGGAACTACATGATTTTATGTTTAGAAGTAATGAATGTAAGAGTGCTTGTTGCAAAAGCATGAAGACCTGAGGTCAATTCCCCAGAACCCACGTAAAAAGCTAAGTGTTTCTAGGTCCAGTACTGTGAGAGGGTGGGGACAGTGGGATGGCTGGGATTTGCTAATCTCCAGCCTACTGCCAGGCTAGTATGAGACCCCATCTCAAGGACAGATGGGGCAGAGCAGGACACTTAATATCCTCTGACTTCTGTGTATGTGGCCATGAATGCCTGTACACACACATACACACAAAGAAGTAATTAGACTGATTTTTTTCGAGCATGTTTCAGAAGCTACACATGAATGAACTTGACCTTGAGTTTCTGTGTAACTGACTAACCATAAACCATCGAGGACACTAGGGCATGTTACGGTTTTTAAGTCATATTCAGGTTTTTTATTTTATGTGTGTGAGTATACTGCCTGTGTGTAAGTGCACCTGTGTCATACAGTGCCCACAGGGTCAGAAGAGGGCATCAGAACCTCTGGAACAGGAGTTACAGACAGACAGCTGCCATCTGAATGCTGGGACTCGAACATGGGTCTTCTGCAAAAGCAGCCAGTACCTTCAACTGCTGAGCCATCTCTCCAGCCCCATGTTCAGAATTCTGAAGAAAATTTGTGCTAAAACCAAATAGCCCCATTTTCCATAGTCTCTCCAAAGTAAGCTTTTCTCAGCGATTCATTCACCCACTGGACTTATTTCCAGTGGCTTTCAGGTCAGGGCAGTACTATATAAGGACCATGCTTTCAGGTGGTCCTCATTGTTAATTTCCTCCAGTGGGTTACCAAACAAGAATCAGGTTGAGAAGTCTATAAGGCACAGGTAAGTTACAAACACATGGGAAGTACAGTGATTTATACTACTGGGTTGCTACCTGGTTTAGCACCAGAAACTTTCAGCTGGTTAATGGCTTTTAAAGAATCACAACAAACATATTGTTTCTGAGACAGGATATAGGTTTTTCACTGTAAGACCATTGCAGATCTTACTATTTTAAAAAGAAATTGGTATAAAATGGTTTTCAGTTTAATTCTGTTAAGATACCAAATAAGAAAATTTATAGAAAACATTTATATATGATATGATTATTTTTCTCTGAACTTAAAAAATACTGAAAAAAACAATCTTTTCTTGTTTGGGAATTTTCTTTGAGTGGAGAAAAGGCTTCAATGTAAGTATCTTTCATATTTTATAATTTAAAAACATAATGATCACAAATTCAAAGGAGTTGTTAAAAATGACTGAAGAACACTCTGGGCAAGTCTAGAGCCCTTCCTTTTATTGGGTCATTTATTTTCTTGTTCCTTTGTTTTTTGAGTTCTTTGTACACTTTGGATATTAATCCTCTGTCAGATGTGTAGTAGATGAAAAATTTCTCCCACTCAGTGGGTTTCCTCTTCATTTCCTTTGTTTCTTTTACTGTACAGAAGCTTTTTAGTTTAATGAGGTCCCACTTGTTGCTTGTTAACCTTAATGACTGAGCAACTGATGTCCAATTTAAAACGTCCTTTCCTACACCTGTATCTTGTAGGTGTATATTTTCTTCTAGCAGTTTCAGGTTTCATATTGAGGTCTTTGATCTATTTGAAGTTGATTTTTGTGTAGGGTGAAAGATAAGGGTCCAGTTTCATTCTTCTACAGGTGGAGATCCAGTTTTGCCAGCACCATTTGTTAAAAGATACCATCTCTGTTCCACTGTGTGTTCTTGACTTCTTTGTCAAATATCTGAGGTGGCTGAAACTGCATGCACTTATCTTTGGGTCATGTATTCTGTTCCATTGATCCACATGTCTTTTATTGTGTGAGTTGCATGCTGGTTTTATGACTGTAGCTCTGGAATATGATCTGAGATCTGACATGATGACCCCCCCTTCCCCAGCATTGAACTTTTTGTCCAAGATTACTTTGACTATATGGGGTCTTTTGTGGTTCCATATGAGTTTTAGGACGATTTTTTTCTAACTGTGAAGAATGTCATGGGGATTTTGATTGGCATGGCGTTCACTCTGTAGATTGCTTTTGGTAGGATCATCATTTTCACAATATCAATTCTACCAATCCATGAGCATGATGTGCTCCATCTCCTGATATCTTCCTCTATCTCTTTCTTTAAAGACTTAAAGTTTTCATTGCAGAGATCTATAATGTCTTAGTTGGGTTTATTCCCAAATACTTTTATTTTGGGAGGCTGTTGTGAAAGGGAGGGTTTCCGTGAATGCTTTCTCTCATTGCTTGTTACTGGTATATTGAAAGGCTACTGATTTTTGTAAATTGATTGTGTAACCTGTCACTTTGCTTTTCACATAGATCATTTCTTTCAGTTTTATGGTGGGATTTTTTGATCTCTTGTGCACAGTAGAACCTTAACACCTAAGGCTTGTGGAACATAGCAGAAAGGGGTGGAGAGAATACTAACACATCCCTCAGCTCTCACCAGTGAGGCTTCCTCACGCAGCAGTATGCAGTACACACAGAAGGCTACAGCTGACTAAGTTTTGGAGAAGAGACTGCAGAGTGTGTGTCCCTGGGTAGGACTCCCAAATTAAACCTCACCCACAGCTCAGGGACCATAGCAGAATTGGAGTGGAAAGGTTATAAGAGCCAGAGGGGGCGCTGTTTGGTGTCAGAGGCTTTCGGGCTACCAGGAACTTGCTCCTCTGAACATGCAGCAGTGATGACAGCATGCATGCCGACTCAATCAGACAGAATCCAGCACAGAACAAGGGAAACGGGGGCAGGCTCCCCCTGCAGCCAGGAACTGTCGGCAGCTGATCACTGCTGGTGAGGGAGAGGAGAACTGAAGGTTCTGACTAGGTGGTCTGACTAGACTCCCGTGAATGAACTTGCACCCAGGGACATCTGGGTACAAATGCGTGACTGAGGGGACTTAGCATATATGACAGAACGCGTGAAATGCAGGGGTTATGAGTGGTACACAGGGGGAGGGGTTCTAAATTTGATTAAAATCTATTATTTGAAATGCACAAAAACTCAGTAAAAACTATCTTTTAAGTGACGGAAGAAATAAAGTATAGGTAAGTTCATTGTTGAGTCTTCATTGTGACAAGTTCATCTGTGTAATTGATGAGTGGCAGGTGGTAAAGTGCTGCATATATTTTCATTATAAATGTATCCTAATTTGTTACCACAGGTTTCCTTTAGTAAGCATTTGATGGTAGTGATGATATTTGGGTTGATGAGGGACAGATTCAACTGTATGATTTATTGATTCATTCTATTAAATGGAAATCTCAGTTTATTGCCCCGGATATTCAGAGTACTAGATGTTAAAGCAGATACAGCTTGTCGAAGGAGTGTTGTGATCGATCAGTGATCTTGTGTGGCTCTGTGAATCCCTTTGGCCTGCCTTCTACTTACTTAGAATTTGCAGTGCTGATGTACCTGCATGATCATTTGTAGTTTCTGCTTCCTCTCTTCTGTCTGAAATATATCTACCATTCAGACTGAGTAACTCACCTGTGACACTCAAACTGTGTTAGCTTAGACGGAAAAGGTGGCATGGCACTGTGCACTGTGGGCACTTGGAACTTGGGGACATATATATAACAGTTCATTTCCTGGACGTAATCTGGGGGTGCTGTATCTCTCTTGGTAAGCTGATGAGCCTTTTGTTTCTGTGCCAGTTACCCCACAGGAACATCTGCACTCTTGGCAGAAGTGCTTTCATTAACTGAAAGTAGGTATAAAGTATCAGGTAAGATGCCAAATAAGAAAAGTAAATTTCAGTTTTATTCCAGTTTGACAATAATAGTAATAATAATAACACATAATTGTAACTCTGGTGCATACAGTATACTTGTATACTTAAACCAAGGGAGATAGGTAATAAAAGATTGGGACTTTAGTGTTGGTTTTCTAGTGTGTGGTATAGGACCCTTAGTCCTGTTGATCTGAAAACAAGTGGAGGCAGTGTGTAGCAGCAACTTGATACCACAGTACTGTGGAATCAGAGCTACCATGTTTGGTGCTAGTTAAGAATGTCTTGAAAATAATCCCAAGCAAGGTGGGTACAAAGCATCAAAAGAACTGGCCCCGAAATTTCCCATTGTGTTGCAAGTTAGTAATAAGAACTTTAATGTAGTGCCTGGATTTGGAATAGTTCATTCTTTTAATCAACCTTTTTCTTGTGTTGTCTGTTAGGTGAATTCATGTTTTAGAACAAAATAGTCACAAAATACTGGGTTTCGCTGTGACATTTCATGCATTCAAATATCTATGCTTTGACTCTGTTCTCTCCCCCATTATCTGTTATAATGCACAAATTGGATATTCCATAAACGAGAAGTGACAGTTTTTTTATCTTACCCTGAGTCTGTCATTTCTGTTTTCACATGTTTTTACTGTTTTCCGTCTACCCGATAAGACTTTTGCTCTTTTGTAGTTTTCTGCCGTCAGGAACGCGCTGGGAGTTCGTGCCTAACCTAGTCCTGACTCAAGGGTACTCATCCTAAACATTCTCAGTGGAAGTTCCTGGAAGAGGCTGTGTTCAATGCTATACTAGGAAAAGCAGTGCTATTTCTCTTCCTTTCCCTTCCTGCTTTATCCTGTCAGCAAAGCAATACAGAAACCAAACTCCAAGACTACTTTTGCCCACAGGATGCTCTAGGAATATTTGGATGATCAAAATATATTATATGGAATTTGAAAAAATTCAACAAAATATTCAGAATAAAAGGAAATATCATAATAGGATTTTGGCTTGGACACAAGAATTTTTTTGGGGGGGGTCTTCTTTTTGAGACAGGCTCTCTCTGTTGCCCCAGCTGCCCTGGAATTGCTGTGTAGAGCAGGCTTATGTCACAGAGATCTGTCAGCCTCTTCTTCCCGAGTGTTGGGGTTAAAGGTATACACCACCACACCCAGGTGTATTTACATTTTTTTCTCAAAATTATTAGTGTGATAGGAGCAAGTTTTGCTTCTGATGTTAATATTTGTAGTATTTATGTTGACATATTTTTGGAAGAAGCAAAATTTGGAGGGAGGGGTTAGAGAGATCCTCAGCGGTTAAGAGCATTGGCTGCTCTTGCAGAGGACCCACGTTGGATTGTCAGAACCCACATGATGGCTAGCTACTGTCTGTAACTCCAGTTCCAGGGGATCCAGTGCCCTCTTCTGATCTCTGAGGGCATTATATGACATGGGTGCACTTACACACAGGCAGGCATAACACTCTTACACAAAATTTTTAAAGAAATGTTTGAATTTTTTGAACATTACTGAATTTGATTCTGGTTCTTTTCTCTGTGGAAAAGCATGTCCAGTTCATTCTGTTTGTTTCATGTATGGCACAACTCAAAATGGTTCTCAAAAATCAACCAGAAAAGGGTCGTGGTTTGTGAAGGAGCTTGTGCTTAGGAAATGTGGGTTAATAGTTTTCTCAAAAGTGAACATCCTGAGACTCACAACTGTGAAGTGGCAGTCCCCATTTTTGACAAGGCAAGCATCATTAAATAAAAGCTGACTAGCACAGCTTAATTACTATGCTTGATGTCTTTGTAAAGTGTCATTTCTAGGGGCTGGGGAGATGGCTCAGCAGTTAGGAGCACTGCCTGCTTTTGGAGAGGACCTAGGTTTGATTCCCAGCACCCACATAGCAGCTACAACCATCTGGAACTCCAGTTACATGAGATCTGACACCCTCTTCTGACCTCCGTGGACATTGCACGATACGGATGCATTTATATACATGCTGGCAGTACTCTAATACACATAGAATAAAAGTAATAAAAATATTTTTAATTGTTATTTTAAATATTCCTTTTATTTGCTAATTTAGGATTTAAGAATCACATTTATCTCTAAAACTCCTTTGTTTCTGAACATTAATTCCAAGAGCTGTCTTAAGAAATGTAGAGTGTTTTTCAGAATGCTTAACATCAACTCAAGAGAAACTTTAACATTGGTGGTTGTTTCCAGCAGTGATCTTTTGTATACTCCTTAATTGCTGTAACTTTCTGACTAAATTCTGCTATCATCACATGCTCTATTCTAAAAATCAGTGTGCTGTGCAAAATCGTGCAATGAAAAAGGCTTAGAATTTATGGGGGAAGTTCAGTTGAACACATCATCAGAAACCTCAGCAGTGAATAAAGGTAGAAGCCTGTTGAAAACAGCAGGGTCACAGGTTAGATGATTAAGAAACCCATGAACATGGCAGTAAGTATGGCCCCTTGCCTCAGGAAAGATCTGAAGCTCAGCTGTTGAAGTATGCAGAGAAAGGGCTGCCCTTACTGTTGAGCTCTGGAGGAAGTCAGCTGAAGCTAGAATGAGTTGTAACCCCAGGTGTGGGTGCCTGTGACTCAGCACTGGTGGTGAGCTGAGGTCCCTGGTGCTGGTGTAAAGGGTGTGTGTGTGTGTGTGTGTGTTAGTCTAGTGTGTGTGTGAGTCTAGTGTGTGTGTAAGTCTAGTGTGTGTGTGTAAGTCTAGTGTGTGTAAGTCTAGTGTGTGTGTAAGTCTAGTGTGTGTAAGTCTAGTGTGTGTGTAAATCTAGTGTGTGTGAGTCTAGTGTGTGGGTAAGTCTAGTGTGTGTGTGAGTCTAGTGTGTGTGTGTCAGTCTAGTGTGTGTGTGAGTCTAGTGTGTGTGTGAAGTCTAGTGTGTGTGTAAGTCTAGTGTGTGTGTAGGTCTAGTGTGTGTGTAAATCTAGTGTGTGTGAGTCTAGTGTGTGTGTAAGTCTAGTGTGTGTGTGAGTCTAGTGTGTGTGTGTGTTTGTGTGTAAGTCTAGTGTGTGTGTGTCAGTCTAGTGTGTGTGTGTCTAGTGTGTGTGTGTCTTTGTGTGTGTGTGTGAGTCTAGTGTGTGTGTGAGTGTAGTGTGTGTGTGTTTGTGTGTAAGTCTAGTGTGTGTGTGTCAGTCTAGTGTGTGTGTGTGTCTAGTGTGTGTGTGTGTCTTTGTGTGTGTGTGTGAGTCTAGTGTGTGTGTGTGTCAGTCTAGTGTGTGTGTAAGTCTAGTGGGTGTGTGTCAGTCTAGTGTGTGTGTAAGTCTAGTGTGTGTGTGTCAGTCTAGTGTGTGTGTGTGTGTGTGAAGTCTAGTGTGTGTATGTGTATGTGTGTGTGAAGTCTACTGTGTGTTGTGCTCTGATGTTGGGTATGGTTTTTCACATTCACCTGGGTGAAATCATAAAATTAGCATTTTTTCATACTGTTCCTTGGTTTATCTATTTTCTGGAACAGTTAGTGTTTTTCAAACAAATTCAGTATCAATATTGACTCTACAACTCATTTAGGGGCAGACTGAGTGGCTCCTCACCACTTATTTCTATATTGGGAAAAGATCCTTTATACATTATTTGGTTGACTTAGATGAATACATGAGTTTCAAGATTTGCTAACTGCTTTGTAGATTTTTATTGGAAAACACTGATTTGGCAGCCCCTTCTTTAAATAGCTGTTGGGGGTTCCTGACAAATAGCCAAGTGCTTGCCATTCGGGCATTTTGCATCTGGGTTTTTACAAGTCCGTTTTGTGCTCGACAAGCACGCTCATTGAGACATAAAGAAGCAAGTTGCTGTGTGCTAGAATTAGTGTCAACATTTGTAGTTCGTTTTACTCTCAGGTCTTTCACAAAAGTCTTGGTTGGATGTGTTCCCCAAGCTCACTTTAAGTACAGCTTTGGGGTGTTTTAGGAATGATGCTGCTATGGTTTGAGTGTGAAATGGCCCCCCACATGCTCACGTATTTGAACACTTGGTCATCACTGATGGCTGTTTTTCAGGGTTGTGGTGCTTTAGGAGGTGGGGCCTCGCTGGAGGAAGTGGGATGCTGGGTAGTTCTTAGAGATGGAGCCCCACACTACTTCTTGCTTCATATTTCTCTACTCCTTAATTGGTATCATGTAACAAGCAATTTTCACATGCTCCTGCCAATGCTGAACCACCTGCCATTCTTTCTCCACCACGGTGGACTGTATCCCCTCAAACCCTGAGACAAAATAAACCTTTTCCCCTTAGTTTGCTTTCAGATCTTAACAGCAACAATGTACAGAGTAAGATTCTGAACCTGTTGGTCAGGTTGCCCAGCTACGATCTGAACTCTGTTTAATCCAGGACACATCCATTGTAGCATTGCTTCAAAGGTGTCAGGATCTATATTCCACGGGCGCTTTATGAAAGCCGTGTTCCTAGTCCAAAGTGGCTCTTGGGGATCTGTCACCTAGCACCGGACTTCCATCGCCCCTGTGACGGCAGCTCATCACCTCCAGCCTTGGCCTGCTTGCTTTAGGCTAGCTGCTTTCTCCTATTCCTTTGAGTCCCAGAGATGAAGCTACCTGTGTTCCTTTTGTAGCTTCAGGTCACATTTTCTCTTCACCTAATCTAAATGATTGCTCAGTTTCTTTTCTCTCTGGAGAGCAACATGTTTTATGTGACTTTCTAGAAGCACCAAGGCTGAACTGAAGCAGGCGGAAGCCCTTGACATCCAATAACCAGGTTTGGCGGTTGCCTAATCCCCTGATACATGAGAGAAAATGTGCTATTTGCTTTTGTAAGTCTAGCTTATTTTGCTTAACATGATTCCCGGTTCCTATTTTCCTGCACTGTGGGTAGATACTGTGTGTTCCTTATCTGTTGATGGGCACCTAAGCTGATTCCATACTTGTCTTTCATGAACAGTGATGTGGTTCCATTTTACCCTAATCAGAATGGCTATCAAGGAAACACAGAGGGCTGGAGAGATTGCTCAGTGGTTAGGAGGATGTACTATTCCAGAGGACCCGAGTTCAATTCCCAGCAACCACATAAGGGTAAGGCAGCTCACAACCATCTGTAACCCCAGCGCCTGGAGGTCTGATGCCTCTGGCTTCTGCAGTGACCTGGACACATACCCTCCCCCAAACCTATACACATAATTAAAAATAAAAACTAAAATATCGAATATTAGTGATGATGTGGTGGGGCAGAAGGAACACTGCTGGAAATATAAACCGGCCCGGTCGCCAGGGAGACCACTGTGGAGGCCCCTCAATAAATACCAAGTGGAAATGCCATTTGACCCAGCTGTACCACTCCTGGGTATGTGCCCAGAAGAATCTCAGGCCAGCACCCAGCACACATAGCTGCACGTTCGCGTTTAGCATGTTGCTGCTCTCGAGCTGAGTTATGGAGTCAGCTTCCTGGAAGCCCCTGTGTAAGTGGTTCCCTTTCCTGCTACTTTACTTCAGACTCAGGGAAAATGCAAATGTGGAAAAGAAAAGAATTTTCCAGAAAATATTCCCATTCTTGAAATTGAAGAGCTGAAGGAGAAAGGATGATGATGAAATAAATTTTTCCTGCTTTCTCTTTTTATTGTCCTTAAATGAAAAGAAAAGGGTGGGCTTAAACAACAAGCCTGGAAACGAGAAACAACTTAAGGCAGTTGTTTTTTCCTGAGAGGTTATCTGGATGTGGTTGGTTCATAGGGACTACAGTAACTAACTCTTCCCAAACTGAATTTTTTAAGATTTATTTTTATTTTATGTGTTGTGCACACATGCATGCAATGCCCCACCAAGGCCAGAAGAGGGCATCAGATACCTTGGAATTAGAGTTATGGCTGGTTGTTACTGCCATGTGGGTGCTGGGGATTGACCCTGGGTCCTATGCAAGAGGAGCCAGGATTCTTTACTGCTGAGCCATCTCTCTAACCCCCACCCCCCAAACCTTTAAACGAAATAAAATCCCTCATTGTTATTCAAACTGAGCCATCACAAGGAACTGCAGTAAAAGGATAGGAGAGTCACCTTGGGGCGGTGATGGAGCAGGTGCCTGGCATATATGAAGCCTTGGCTTGTAACCTCTCTACCCACAGAAGACAGGCATCTTGATGAGAAGTCAGAAACTGAGAACCCAATCCAGTCTGACATATTTGCATTGCAGAAAATACTAGATGATTTCCAATAAAAATTGTTAGTTTCTTGAAAAAAAAATCACATGATCCAACAACAATGTCCTTGGTTCTCACAGCCACTGAGTCCTCTGAGAACTCATCACCCTCCCAGTGGCTGAGGACAACCAAAAGCAACACTGGCTGAAGGGGAGGGTAGATTTTAATCAGAAATCATTGCAGTAGGTGCACGCTGGGCTCCGACGGGATACGGTAGACAGATTTAGAGACGTGGGTGGAAAGTCGTCAGAGTCCTAAGAGGCCTCAAGGACATGGAGGCTTCTGGGGAGCACAGAGCAGGTGCTCAGGAATCAAGGGTGAGAGGGTCCTCTCTAAACCGGCGCAGCAAGGCTCGAGAAAGCTCGCGTGTGCAGGCCTGGCGAAGACCAGTGAAGAAGACAGATTAGCAGATCAAGATGTCCTCTCCATTCTGGTTGCCTCCCCGTGGACAATATTTGAAGCTGTGATCTCTGCTCACAAGAGGCTGGGCCCAGGGCTACACTGTACATTTGGACCACTGTGCATTTGTAATAATTTAGTGCTGTCGTGGAACTGAAATTAAATGTATTTAACTTGAATTGAAAATTGAAAAGTTGTTATAGACTAAGTCCTTGTTGGGATGGGACTCCAGTCCACTGTGACTGTAAATAAACTAGCATTGTGGAGGTGCCTTTACACTTTTTTAATGTGGCTACTCGGAAATTTGTATGTGACTCACATTCTTTTTCATTTTTTCTCTCAGCTGTGAGGATGGCACCCAGGGTCTCAAACAGGGACTTTACATGGATCGCTATACTCATGGGAAAATCTGAAAAAAACCTAGGAGGAGGGGCTGGAGAGCTGGTTCAGCAGTTAAGAGCACTGGTTGCTATTGCAGAGTACTGAGGTTCCATTCCCAGCACCCACATGGAGGCTAATGACTGTCCGTAACCCCAATTCCAGGGGTTCCAATGCCCTCTTCTGAACTCTAGGCACTGCACGACACAGGTACACTTAAATACCTGATGGCAAACCATTTATGCAAATAAATAAAAATAAATAAATAAAAATGTAAGGGGTGTGTGTACACATGTGTGTATGCGAGTGTAGGTGGACAGATGTATGTCCACAGTATGTCAGATCCTCAGAATTGGAGTTACAAATGGTTATGAGCCACCCAATGCAAGTGCTGGGTCCTCTGGAAGAGCAGTATCCTCTTTAGCCACCGAACCATCTCTCCAGCCCCCTGGCTCCAGGTTTTAAATAACTTACGTAGGGTTGTTTAAATATCCAGTTGTAAACTAGGTCAGACTCCTTCAGGGAACTATGGAAACAAACCGGCTCAAAGACTGATCCCTGAGCTCAATAACTGTATAGAAATTAAAACTGCTTGCTGAATGATTTTCCTTTAAAATATTTTTATTTGGGTTAGGGAGGTGGCTCAGTAGTAAATGCCTGCTGCATGACTATGAAGGGCTGAGTTTAGAGCCCAGCATCCTTGTAAAATCCAGGTGCAGTAATTGTGCACATCTGTAACCCCATCACTGGGGGTTGGCAATATGCGAATCCCTGGGGCACATTGGCCAACCAGTCTAGCTCAAGCAGTGAGCTCCATATTCGGTGAAGACCTTTCTCTCGATGTACATGCGTGTGTGTGTGTGTGTGTGTGTGTGATAGAGGAAAGATGTCCAATGTGAACCTGCACACACACTACACATCTGCACATGTGTGCCACACACAATATTTTTTCAACCTGAATCTCCTCTCTATTATATGAGTTTTCAAGGATAACGAGGGGATATTTTTCCTCTGCTAATGTATGAAGGGCAAGATTGTTTTTGTAGTATTCACTTAATAAATGTTAAGTAAATGATAATTCCATTTTGCAATGTGCAGGCAAGACAAGGTTTAAATGTTTAGACCTCTCTGTCTCTCTCTCCCCTCTCTTCCTCCCTCCCTCCCTTCTAGAAGCAACAGAAATAAATACAATCAGGAAGTTTAAATGAGGTCTTTCAGGGAAGAGCTACCTACGACTAAAAGGACAAGGCCTGGCCAGGTGGCTCGGGATTAAATGATGCTGTGTAAGCATGATGACCTGAGTTTGGATTCCCAGCATGATGGCACACACCTGTGACCCAAGGACTGGGGAGGCAGACAGGCAGATCTTGGGGGCATGTTGACCAGCCAGTCTAACCAAATGGTGAGTTTCAGGTTTAGTGAGAGACTCAGTCTCAAAAATAAGGTGGAGAGTGACAGGGGAGGACACCGTATGTGTGCCTTTGACCTCTGCTGGCATTCGCATGGGTGAGCACACACAAGGGACATCGAGGTGCCTTCAACTGCCGCTGCTCCTAGACTGGCTGGCAGGAATGAATGGACAGACTTTCATGAGAGCTGAGCTTGGGGAGACAGACGGACAGAACTGTAACAGGCGTGACAGTAGGTCAGAAAGAAAAGAAGAGTGAACATCCGGCATCTCCCTCTGCCATCTGATCTGTGTCTCCTCCCATTGGCTGAGTCCAGCAGGGACACAGGATGATGGGCGGGTTCTGGAAGAGGGAGGCAAAAGGAGGTGGACCAGCTTTTTATAAAGAGACTGACTTGGATTGGAACATGCAATGCGCTTTGATGCAATCTGATTTGCCACCTTTTCTTTATACCTTTTCTCTAGCAATGTATATACCTTTTCTCTAGCAATTATACATGTACATTATTTCATGAAAAACCAAAAACATTCTAGGTATTTTCCAGTGAATTTTGTTTAATATGTGTGTTGCTGGAATTTATTTAAAATACTGAATTGCAGTTATTGGTAGGTGATGCTGCTGTGACTGAATCTTGAAAAGCGTTAAGTGGAAGATGACCTAGATTTCTGACAGGCTGTGTGGAAAAGAACTTCATATCACAGGTCAGTCCACTTCTGAGTCACTGTTTTCCTGGACCATTTGGAAAACACTGACTTTTAAATTTCTGATTTCCCTCATGTGTGGAATATTCTAAGTTCACCTAGCAATCAGAGGAGCTGTGGCAGATAGAGTTCTGCAGCATTTGAAGGTACTCATTACTGAGCACATCACTGGTAGTTTTTTTGACATGTTGCAGTATGGGTAACTGTTACCTTTCATGTCTTATTCTATAAGAACCAAGCAAGGAGTTATATGTTTGTGAAGGGCTTTGTTTTAAGAGTTCTGTTTGAGTTTCCTGGAGAAGAGAATTACATGTGAGGAACTTCAAAGCTTTGCCTTGTGGCAGCATCAGAAGTGATACTCTGGAATCCTGTTTCCTCATCAAGTCTCAGGATATAGAGAGTGCTATACCCCGTAAAAATCACCACATTACAAAAAGGTGAACTGGCAGGGATTTTTAAGGATGCTAAAGTCCCCATTTCTCAAACTATATCACAAACTGTATACTTGGTAAATACAGGTTCCCCAGCAATTGCCGTGAAGATTCTGATTTGATTGGCCTGAGATGAGGCTGGAGAGCTGTATTTAGGGAGTATCCTGAGTAATCTAAAGAAGAGATTAGTTTGGGAAACACTGACCCTATGTAACCTTCTGCCTTTAAGCTAAGTCTCCTTTATTAACTCTGTCTATGGCTTCAAAATCATCTTTGGGTAAAGCAGGCCACAGATTCCTCTCCTGGCCAGAAATTTGAGTATCATTTCAGGTGGCTTCATAGGTGCCACCTACGAAGCTTATCTTATGAGACTCCATCCTGTAGAATCAATTTAAAACTCAAGCCTGTATTTCATGGCTTTCCAGAGTTTTACTGACTGAGCCTCGGGATCTCATTATTCCCATTCTAGCCAGAGGCTATGAAAATGGAGTGATTTTACAAATTATATTCCTGAACAATGAAAATATTAAAGTACTTTATATGACTTCCTTTAAGTATGCATGTTCCTGGGGATAGCTAGTACATTCTAGGAAGGAAGTGTTTTAATCAGGATTTCATACACTGTAGTTGTTGAAATTCTCCAGGAACAAAAGATGATAAAGGATACTGTTAGTCTGCTGACATGTATACATCACTTCATCACCCAGGGCATGACCTCTTACAGAATGTAGTTTGGGGCCATGCTGTGGTACAGCAGATATCATTCTTGTAATTCAGTGATGAAGTAGGGGGCTCATCAAGAGTTGCCAAAACATTCTGTGTCATTAGTTGGCAAGGCCTGGATCCTATAAGCTATTGGATTTGCCCTATGACTCAATAGTTTTAAAAATTTTTAAGTTTATGTGTGTGAGTCAGATGTGGTGGCGCACACCTTTAGTCCTAGCACTCAGGAGGCGGAGCACTGTGAGATCCAAGCAAGCCTGGTCTATATAGCAAGTTTCAGGCCAGCTGGGCCTACAGAGAGACCCTGTCTTAAAAACCAAAGAAATATATATTTATGTGTATCTGTGGTATATGTGTATATGCAGGTGTGGGGATGGTGTGTGTGTGTGTGTGTGTGTGTGTGTGTGTGTGTGCTCGTATGTGCTCGTGTGCATACTTGTGCTTGTGCATAGAGAGTCCAGAGGTTGATATTGGGTATCTTTTTCTATTTCTGTCTGAATCTGGAGCTTATAGCTATCTCAGCTGGACTCCAAGGATCTGCTTTTCCCACCCCGTCTACCCCCAGGTGCTGTGCCCATTTACACATGGGTTCTGGGAACTCAAACTCAGGTCCTCTTACTAGAACAGCTATTTTTCTGTTGTTCATGATCGTTTGGGTTATGCTGGATTTTTTTGCGCTTCCAGATGAAATCTGAGATTATTTTTTCAATTTCTTTGAAGAACTGGGTTGGAATTTTAATGCAGATTGCTCTGAGTCTGCAGATTGCTTTTGGAAGGATGGCCATTTTCACAGTATTGATCCTACTTATGATCCTTGAACAATGGAGGCCTTTCCATCTTCTGGTATCTTCTCCAGTTTCTTTCTTCACTGTCTTAAAGTTTTTATTGTACAAGTCTTTCACTTCCCTGGTTAGATTTTTTTCTAAGATACTTTATGGAGTTTTTTTGAGGCTATCGTGAATGGAACCATTTCCCTGACTTCTTTCTCAGCGTGGTTATTGGCGATATCTAGGAAGGCTACTGACTTTTGTGTGTTATTTGTATCCTGCTGCTTTGATGAATGTGCTGTTTTCTGGAGGAGTCTTTATGTATGTAGTCCTATCACCTTCAAAAAAGGATACGTTGACTTCTTCCTTTCCCGTCTTTATCCCCTTTAAACCTCCCTCACTTGGAACGGAGAGAGCGGGCATCCTGGCCTTACTCCTGATATTAGTGGAAATGTTCTGGGTTTTTTCCAGTAGTAGGATGTTAGCTGTGGGCTTATTGTATGTTGCCTTTATTATTGTATGTTGAGATATGTCTCCTGTACCTCAAGATTCTCCATGATTTTTATCACGAAGGAATGTTGAATTTTGTCCAAGACCGTTTCTGCATCTAACTCTCACTCTGATTAAACTCAACTCCAAATGGACCAAGGACCTCAGAATGAAACCTGATATCCTGAATCTGATGGAGTAGAAAGGAAGGGTGCACTGGAACTTTCAGATACAGGAAAGGACCCTGATAGCACAGACATTAAGACCAAAAATTGATAAATGGCCTTCATGAAACTAAAAAGTTTCTATACAGAAAAGGGCACCATCATTTATTTGAATGACAAGACAATGTACAGAAAGGGGAAAACATATTTACTGCTATACTTCTGATAGAGTTTGTGTGTAAACTATACGAAGAACTCAAAAAACTAAATATCAAAAAAAAAGCAATTAAATATTGGGGCAAGGAACTAAATGGAAAGTTTTCAAAAGATGAAACACAAGTGCTTAAAAAACATTTTTAAAAATATTCAACATGTTGGGTCTGGAGAGATGGCTCAGTGGTTAAGAGCACTGACCGCTTTTGCAGAGAACCCGGGTTCAATTCCCAGCACCCACATGGCAGCTAACATCTGTTCATATCCTCAGTTCCAGGGGAATCTGACAGCCTCGTCTGACCTCTGCAGATATTGCATGACATGGGTGCACTTACACACATGAATGCAATATACTTTGTTCACATAGAATAAAAATAGTAGAAAAAATATTTAAAATTACTCAATATCTTTAGCCATCAGGGAAATACAAAGTAAGAAATTTGAAATTTCATTTTGCTCCAGTCAGAATGGCTACAATCCAAAAAACAAACAATGACAAATGCTGGCAAGAATGTGGAGAAAGAGGAACACTTGTTCTCTGTTGGTGGGAGTGCACACTGGTGTAGCCACTGTGGAAATCAGTGTGGAATTACCCTATAATGGGAGGACAATGCCCCTAAATGACAATACAGGCTAGCAAATAAAAAGCCCAATGTGAGAAATGTACTCCCTTTGGAGCTATTGACCAAGGAAGTCCATAGACCCTGAGACATGCTGGTCCTTACCCCTGCCCTTGCTTATCCATCAGAGCTCGATGGTAAGACCTTACTGCTGAAGACACTACATACACGAGTCATAGAATGAACTAGACGAAATCAAGTGGTGCTGACCTCGAAGCTTCGGCTCTACTGGCTGCAAAGAGGTGCTATTGATGCCACCAGAAGAGAACAGTTACCCACTGTGAATGCTGTACGCCACCATAACAACCGCCTGGCAAGATATGTCCTCTGGTGCAATAGTGTCATGAATGTTAAGGGAACAAAATGCACTTTCTGATTGACTTTCAAGCCCATTTCACAAGGTGGAGTCCATACCTGGCACTGTTATCACACCAAAAACCTGTGGTATGACAGGTTGCGGGCCATCGGCAAGAACCTGCTGCCATCACTCTGCTAAACAGACATAGTGTTATACCCACTTTTGATGACTTAATGACTTTTCTTTTCTCATAGATGAATGCAGCCCTCAAAGTCTCTCCAGGGAAGCTTCTTTCCGCAGATGGGGATTAACACAGAGACCCACAAATGGTCAACGTGCAGAGAGCAAGAAACTGTGGAATGCGTGGCCCTAAATGGGACATCTAATCAAACTTCTGCCTCCAAAGGCTCAGGGATCATTGTGGAAGAGGGGGCAGAAAGACTGTAAGAAGCAGAAGTGGTAGACAACTGGGAGGAAGCGGTCTTACGTAGACAACAGAGGATTGCACATGGGGACTTGCAGTAGTTGTGACAGCATGCACAAAACCTATACGTGGTGAAGCCTCACAACCCCGGCATGGAGGTGGGGAGGTGGGGAGGAAGCCCTGCCTCCAGCCGAGGAGCTACTGGCAGTTTTAAAATTTTTTTTTTTTTTTTAGTGTGTGAGTGTATTACCTGTATGGGTGTAAGTGCACCCATCGAGTGCAGCCACGGAGTCAGACAAAGGCTTTGGAGTCTCCTGGAACTGGAGTTACAGACAGTTGTTAGTTGCCTTGGGGGTGCTGGGAATCGAACCCAGGTCCTCTGCAAGAGCAGTCAGTGATGTTAACCCCTGAGTCGTCTCTCCAGTCCCACTATTGACAGGTTAGAGCTGCTGGGAGAAAAAGTCAGTCTTCTTTAAGGCTGTGGCACTAGGTAGGTTGACCGGCTCCAGGGGATGGACTTGCCCTGAAGAACATTTGGGGACACAAATTAGATCCAATAAGCCTTAAAAAAATAATAGAGGACATGAAGTCAGGAGTGGGTGGAGATAAGTGGGTAGAGTAAGTCAGGAGGTGGGTGAGGGTGTCTGAATATGACCAAAATACATTGTTTGGCATTCTCAAAGAGTCAGTGTGCCGGATAGTTTTAGTTGTCAACTTGACACACCTGGGTTAAGGGAGACTCAACTGGGGAATTGCCTCCACTGGACTGGCCTGTGGCCATGACTGTGGAGTACTCTTGATTGTTGAATGATGTGGGAGGGCCCAGCCCATTGTGGGTGGTGCCATCCCTGGGCAGGTGGTTCTGGATTGTGTAAGAAAGCAAGCTGAGCATGGGCCAGGGGAGCAAGTCAGTAAGCAGATGTACTCCATGGTCTACACTTCAGCTCTTGCCTCTAAGTTCCTGCCCTGAGTTCTTACCTTGAACTCCCTAAGTGATGAATTGTGACTGGGAGATGTAAGCAAAATAAACCCTTTTCTCTCCATGTTGATATTGATCAGAGGCTTTTGTCACAGCAATTTAATGCAAACTAGAACAGCATTTTTTTTAATTCTAAAAGAATCAAAAGTTAAAGAAATAATGGCCATGGGACTGGAGAGATTGCTCAGTGGTTACAAGCACTGATTGCTCTTGCAAAGAGGACCTGGGTTCGATTCCCAGCACCTACAGAGTGGCTAACAACCATCTGTAAATCCAGATCCAGGGGATCTGATACCCTCTTCTGACCTCCATGGGCATTGCATGACATGGATACACCTACCATGCAAGTGATGCACTTGTACACATAAAATAAAGAATATATATATGTACATATATATATATATATATATATATATATATATATATATATATATGTCTTCTGTCTTGACCCTATAAGGGAAGGAATTTGAAATGATGATCTGTTTTTTCATCCTGTATTCTTGCTTTCTTCAGTTCTTTCCTGTCTGTAATGTCAGTCTCCTCTGCTTAGCTCTTTGGACTGTAGAATGAGATGCTGTCTTGATTCATGGATCACAAATAAAAGCCAGTTAGATCTGTTGTAGATTTGTTTTCTTTAACACTGATTTTGTAAACAAAGAAAATTTGCTTGTTTTCAGTTGGAAAATTTTTAAGTTTTAAAAAATTTCTTAACATACCAAACAGTAAGTGTCATGGAATTCTCAGACATGCGTACAATGTGCTTTGCCCATATTTGCACCCTGCCAAGTTGTCCTCTTGTTCCCTCCTCCTCCTGCTGTGGGACCCCCACCCAGATAGTCTCCCTTACAATTTCATCACACACACACACACACACACACACACACACACACACACACTTTAAAGCTGTATTCCACATGTGAGAGAAAACATGCAGTATTTGTTTCTGAGTCTGACTTCTTTTACATAGTGTGATGATTTCTAATTTCATCCACTTTCCTGAAAATGACAAAATTTAGTTGTGTGTGTTTGGGGCAAGGTCTCACTCTGCAACCCACTGTGATCTAGAACTTATTATGTAGCACAGACTGGCCTCCAATTTATGGTAATCCTCTTGCCTCAACCTCCAAGTCCTGGGATTATGGGTGTGAACACCTCACTCAGTTCTCATTCTTTATGAAGGGTGAACCCTCTTTGTATTTGCAAACTTCATTTTCTCCATCCATCCATCCTTCCATCCATGATGGGCACCTTGACTGTTTCCATATCTGGGCTATCGTGAATAGTGTGACAGTAAACATGAATGTGCAAGTATCTCTGTGGTGTTCCTACTGGAAATGGTCTACCTGGGTCGTGACGGTGGCTAGATTAGTGCCTAGTGGCTGCACTAATCTACATTCTCCCCTGCAGTATACAAGAGTTCTTTTTTTTTTTTATTATTATTTAGGAAACTTTCACCTGAACTCCCAGGTCCGTCAGCGCCTCTTCCCCTTTGTTCCCACGATACTTAAGGCATACATTTCTCACTGTACTTTTATTGAAATTACCTGCAGGTCTGCCTGTCTCTCCCACCAGAGGTAAAGCCTGAAATGCTCAGCATCAGCATAGTAGATAACAGAGAGAATCCATTTGGTAAATCGGTCATTCGTTCCACAAAGACGTGCTGACCCCTTACCATGCCGAACATCAGTCAGGGTACAGGTATGTAGCCGAGATCAAAACTGGTAAAAACTCCTGCCTTCAAGAAAACTGTTCTGGCTGGGCATTTGTGGTGCACACTCTTAATCTCAGAACCCAGGCCCTCTGCAAGAGAAGTCAGTGCTCTTAACTCCTGAACCATCTCTCTAGCCCTGACCTCACTTTCCTGACTGACACAACCTCAGTGACTCGGCTTATCTAAAATATCAGCATCCTTCCCCAATTTCTGATCACTTTTCCATTATCATTTTTCTTTATAACATTAGTAACAGTCTACTTATTTTGATATTTTATCATATTAGATTTATACTCTCCTAATTAGGAAAAGTAGAATAGGCTTCTTTCTTCCCTCCCTCCCTCCCTCTCCTTCCTTCTTTCCTTCCTTCCTTCTTTCTTTTTTGACAGTAACCCTAGCTGGAACTCACGATGTACACCGGGATAGCCTTGATCTTACAGAGCTCTCTCTCTTCCTCCCTCCCTGCCCCTCTCCTCCTCTCCCCCTCCACTCCCCCTTCCCCTGTGTCACTTTCTCCTCCCCTCCCTCTTCCCCATCTCTTTCTCCTTCTTTTATCTGTGAAGTTTTACTATGTAGCCTGTCTGGCCTGGAACTCTTTATGTAGACCAGGCTTACTTCAAACTCAGAGAACTGCCTACCTCTGCCTCCCAAAGGCTGAGACTAAAGGCATGGACCACCATGCCTGGCTGCAGGCTGTTGTTATTAGCAACAACAGTAGCAGTAGTAGTAGTAGTTGTATTTGGTTCTCAGGATTAAACCCAGGGCCTTGTGCACATTAAGCATATGTTCTAAAACTGAGATATACTCCCAACCACTCTATGTTTTTAAAAAGGATAATTTTAAGCCAGGCGTGAAGCAGAAGCAGGCAGATCTTTGTGAGTTCAAGGCCAGCCTGGTCTACATAGTAAATTCCAGGCCAGCAGGGGTTATAGGGAGACCCTGTCCCAAAAAGACCAAAAAAAAAGGATAATTTTTAGAGGATCAGTTCTAAGACCTGTGACTTGAACGAAACAAAACTTGCACTACTCAGTGGAGTTAAGGAGCACTGCACTGTAACTAAATTGCATTGACCAAACTAATTGCATTTTTGCCAGACGATGGGCAACATCACTGAGAGTTTTCAAGTCTTTTTAACTTAAAATTTGAATCCTTTAAAACTTTTCTCAACAATGGAAATTTGGAAATTTTAAGCAAAAGCATTCTTATACATTTGGGGATGAATTTATGCTGATTAGGGATAGACCTACATTTATATATCTTTAGATTGCTTAAAACTGCTTCTTAGCAATACTGAAGGCTGACTCGGGTTGTCATAGTCTCCTGAAAAACAAAGTTTGAGAATCATTGTAGAGAGGGATGTTTCTCCTTGACATCACATTCCGCTGCTTTTCCACGCACTCGTATGACAGCTGTGTGACGGGATGGAGAGGAGGAGCTGCTTCAGTTTTAGTATTTAAGATCTGGGCAATTATGAGAAGACAGCATTTCAAGGAAGCACAATTGATTTTTTAAAGTAAGGGCATTATTTGCATTTTACTGACATAAGGAAGAGTCAGTTTTTAAAAGGCTATAAACTGGACATGGTGGCACATACCATTAATCCCAGCACCCAGGAGGCAGAGGCAGATGGGGCTGTGAATTCCAGATCAGCCAGGTCTACATAGTTAATTCCAGGCCAGCTGAGCCTACAGTGAAACCCTGCCTCATAAAGACCAAAAATAAATAAATAAAGGCTATAAATGTGAATATGATATTGTTCCAGCTCTTTTTCCAAAAGGCTTGAATTATCTGGTACCTAGCCAGTACTCGGTCCCCTGGTAACTTTTAGTAGTGTGTAGACACTGAGAATGTAACATTGGCGGAGGGTCGTGAAACATGCAGGGACAGAATTTAGTACGGTCACTTCAGATGATTCATTTGGTCACAACTGCTTACAGGCTCAGCAATGGTTTGGAAAGAGGAAAGTAAGCACAGGAGCATGTCCCACCTCCTCCCCAGGATCTCTGCAGATCCAGCTTGATCCAAGAGCAGCGTCTCTGCCACTGCCTCCCGCCTTTCTGCACATCAACACCCTGTGATCACGGGAAGCAACGCTCCGCCATGCCAGGACATTCTTGGCAGTTTGTACGTTTTGTTTCACAGACCTGCTGGGAACAATGAATGAACCTTGAGATTACCAATGCGCTCACTAACAATTTTAGAGAGTTTTAGTTTTTGACTTCCTGCCCGCAGGAAGGAAATGACAGTTGGCAGTGTGGAGAACAGGTGTTCCTCTGGACAGAATGATATCTTCTGCTTACTAAAATAAAAAACACTGAATCAACATTCCTACATGGAAGTGAATTCTAACCACAAGAGTCACTCGCCCCACCACAGCTCTGGCTTCAGAAACTCAATGTGTTCTGTACCAGGAAGTTCTTATACCCAGCATGAAAAAGCAGGCTAAGCCTCAAGCTTCTCGAATCAATACTGGGCTCCTTCAAGTAAAGCATTTGCATGGTTTGAAAATATCCCCTGCATGTCTGTCTCGTAATTGCTTGTGCAGTTGAATGGCAGATTCATCAGGAGGACTTAGGAGAGGGGGCATCAGGACTGGACTACACAGGTCCCCACTGAAGGGTAGGTGATCTCAAAGCCCGTCTTCATCTCCCTTTGTCTTTGTCTCCCAGTCCTGCCCTGGCATCGTGTCCTCCTCGGAAGCTTAAGGTTGGCATAAAGGCATTGTTTTTCTTTGCCAGGGTTGCTAGCTGCTCTGACGCTCATGCAGGAACCTTCCCTGCCTGCCCTCTGTTAGCTATAACTCAGGCGAATGAGACTTTGGAAAGCTGGAGACTGAAATCATTGAAGGTATGCCCTAGATCATACAAAACACCAAGTAATTATCTCCAGACTCCTTTCTTTGTGTTCAGATCCATCAGGGGCAGAATACACTCAGTTCCTTCCTCTGAAACATCAGTGTGAGGAACAGTATTCCTTCGGAATAAAAGAACAATTAGCCACTACTGAAGCCTGCGCCACTTTCCTCCTTTGTCTTCATTCTTCCTTCTGTAAATATATGCCAGGGCCTGTTCTGTGCTAGGCACTGTGCTGAGAAACTATGGCACAAAGAAGAGAGAAGGGGTTTCCTGCTTCCTAGGAGCTAATGGACTTTTCGGGGATCCAGCATGCCAACCAATAAACAGACAACTGCGGCCTGAGGAGGTTTTCAGAAGTGTTCCGACAGAAAGGAGAACATGCTTTGTTCTGCTTGAAGAAAGTGACTAGAGAAAGTGTGCGCCCAGGAGAAAGCACCTCGGCTGAGCACCGAGGGATGAAGGTGCCACATCTTGGGAGCAGGGGGCAGCAACTCCACTCAACCGAAGTGCCCAGCCAGGAGGTGATTACGCAGCCCCTCCCCTGCCTCTGCTGGCTGCTTGTGTATTTTGCTACTCTTCGTTTGAAGGATAAGTGGAAGTGAAATTTGTTTATCTGGCTTCTGCCTAAGGAAGAGTGAGGAGAAACAAACTGGTGAAAGAAAGATTTAAAGAAATAGACCACAATCTTTTTTTCAATTGGAATGATTTTTTAAATTTATTTTTATTTTATGTGTGAGGGCTTGCCCACATTTATGTGTGTGCACCATGTATGGCCCTGCTGCTCAAGAAGGCCAGAAGAGGGGTTGGATGCTCTGGAACTGGAGCTACAGACATCTGTGAGCCACCCCATGAGTGCTGGAACTGAGCCCAGGTCCTCTGCAAGAGTGCTGGGAACCGAACCCAGGTCCTCTGCAGGAGCAACAAGTGCTCTCAACAGCTGAGCCATCTCCCTAGCCCAAGTTCAATGATGTTTAAAATGGATTTTTGTCTGAAATAATATTCTAATTTGTTATATTTATGAAATAGTTAGATAATAACAATACCAAGAAAAGGTAAAAAAAACAAAACAACAACAAAAATATACTTCCTTCCCAAGTCCTTCTACCTCCATTTCCTAGGCAGAGAACTGTACGTCTGATGCAGATCTTTCTGGATTTTAAATGTACATGAACATCTACAGTTACACTATTTTAATTAATACGTGCTGCCAAATATGTAGCCTGAGCTGCAATCTATTAGAACAAAATGGAACTGTGTCACTGATAGTGTTAAGCGCAGTATCTGCAACTTGCCCCTCTCCCACCCCTTCTCAGCTGTCTGTAGACCAAGGACATTCTGACAACAGTTTTCAAAGGAAATGTCTTTCAATTTCCCTATGCAAAGACTATTGCCATAGTAATAAATATATATTGCTTTGAGTCAAGAGGAAGATCCATAGAGGCCCAGAGGAGCCATAGAAGCCCAGACTTGAATCTGAAGTGTCCTCTGGCTTCCTACTTTGTTTTCAACGCATCCTACTTTGTTTTCAACGCAAGGTTTTCTTCTGCGCCATCAGCATTTTCAAATGTCCATTCAGAATGTTATTTATCCCCTGCACCTAAACCTTACTCCCTTATCTTATGCTCTTGATGAAGTCTGGGTGTGCTTGTTCACACACCAGCATAAAGAACAATGACTCCATTCTGTAAGGATTCCTATGAACTGAGTATTCAGCTGCCGCATCCACAGGGTGGGGTGTTTCCTGGTTAGCATTCTCTGCCCTGTCAGTCTGTTTTAGTCATGGCACTCCCTGAATCAGTATCTTTCTGCTGACTCTTCTGTTATCTCCCCATTCATTCATTTAGTTATGGGATTGCTCTTAATTGAGCAATTGATGTCCATGTTGCTGTGATAAAATATCCTGACATACACAAGTGAAGGGGCAGAGGGTTTGTGTTGGCTCACACTTCCAGGATACGGTCCACCATGGCGGGGAGTCGGGGTGGCACGAGCTCGGAGTAGCCGGTTGCAGTGCATGCTGGGTCAGGAAGCAGTAAGAGGTGAATGCTTGTGTCCAGCTCACTTTCTCCTCTTCAGTCTGGGCCTGTTGGAATAGTGCAGCTCACAGCGGGCAGCCTTCCCACCTCTATTAACCTACTCAAGATAACCCACCACAGGCATGGCCAGAAGCTAACCTAGCAGTCCCTCACAGCTGTGCCCTGAAGCTTGTCTCCCAGGTGATTTCAGATCCTATCAAACTGACAATCAAAGTAACCATCATCATTACTAAATATTGACAATGTGACTTTGTGGTTTGAGCACAGACAGTTCGACTTGCTCTAATTCTGACTCAAATTGATGGCCCTTTTTAGTTCACCCAATTCTACCTGTTTCTTGGTTCACTTTGCTAAGGGTGAGCATCTGATGGGCTCGGGTGACTTTGGGTCTTATGTGCATTACCGGATGTTCAGGCAGGAGTGGCTGGAGCAGGGTGGAGACTTGACAGGGACGGGGAGGGTCTGCTCTGAGCTGACCTGTCTAGCACACTCTATAATGTTTCCAGGTCTGGGTGTGCATTTGTGTTAACTCCCACCGGGACTTCAGTGATCACACATGAAGTGTTCATTGGGTACTAATGCAGCCAACATTTCTCTGCGTGGCATTGGGGTCTCTCAGGACAAGAATCAGAACCTCCCTCCTGCTCAAAGAAAACACAGCTCTATTCCCTGTGATAAAGAACAGCGGTTATGTCAGACAACTGCTATTATTCCTGGTATTATCTGACCTGAAAATCAGAGATTAGAAAGGAGAGGGAAGTTATAGGTGACAGAGAAGCCTAGAAAAATACTGGTTTCCATCAGTCTGACAGGTATCAGAGAGCCAACTACAGAGGCAAGCTGATATCAGTCCATGTCATCATAGGGCTTGTTGAGTCCGTCACTTCTTACCTAACCTCCTCAGCCCCCCAGCTACCTGGCTTCCCACCTTCCTGGTAGAGTTGCCTCTGGCCTTCCTCCAGTCTACACTGACATTCCAAAGGATTCCCGTTCCCCTGCTCAGAAAACATTTCAGGACTGGAGAGATGATTCAGCACTTAAGAGTGCTTTCTGTCTTCCAGAAGACACAAGTTCAGTGCACAGCACACACATCAGGTGGTTCATAACCACCTGTAACTCCATCTGCCCTCTTTTGGCTACCTTGGGTTATATACATGTGCTCCTGTGTGCCCCCCACAAACGCACACATACACAAACACACACACACACAAACACACGCATACAATTTTTAACAATTTAAAAAACTTAAAGTATTGCATTTTCTCTGCCTTCAATGTCACACTCCGTATGTGGCGAGACATTACTTTTGGGGGAGGGGAGGGGTGGCAAACTGAATGTTCTGACATTTCCTTGTCACCTCCCCTGCTCTTTGCTGTGCTGCTCCAGGCCTTTGTTAACTGTTGGAGCTTCCTTGTCTCTTTTTTGTCTCCATCTTGGTCATCCTTTATCTTTCCTTCCCCTTCCCACAGTCCCACACCTCACCGTAACATTTAGTTTATACATGTGACCTTTGTTCTCTGATATTGTTTATAGGATTATTCTCTCCATTGGACTGTGAGCATTTCCAGAGCAGGAAGTCCTGTCATTCACTCATCTTTACACCCAAATGCCTAGAAAAGTAATCATCAAATGGGGCCAAATAAATTTTTCTGTAGAAAAGATGGGTAAAATGTCTTTTACACATTTTGTATGTTTTTAGACAAGATACACAGTTCATAATGTGTGAATCCTGATAACAGGAGTCTAATAATACCACGCTATTTCCTGACTAGTGAAATAAGAACAGCATACATTTGTAGTACATGCCAGTTGGTGTGCAATAGTGAATAAATATTGTATCAGGTGTAATTCTGGTTAGGAAATTGATAAACCAAATTCAAACTCTCTTTCTAGGCAATTTGAAGAATTGTAGTCATTTTCTGAGATGAAGACTTGGAGTTGAGTATCTACTTGCATGAATTTACTTAAATATAAAAACAGGGGACTGAAAGAATAGATGGAATTTACTAGTTATGTAATTTATTAATCTACTCTTTTTAGCTCTAAAATTGTATTAGTCTAATGATTCTACTTAATAAGGGTTGAATATTACATAAATAGCTTTTGTGCTAAAATTACCAGTAAACATCACATTTAAAAAAAATCTGTTTTTACCAATGTTCCAAAATGTGCTTGAATTTCTCTGACTTCTAAGAAGGGATGTGGAAATGCATCTAGTGGTCACCTCTACAGTGACCCTGTTTCTTTAAGAGACCGTGGTTGTCAGATCAGAAGATCATTGAACCATATGAGGGTCAATAAAAGAATAAAATCACTGGTTAGTGATTTGAGTACAAGGAACTTGATCCCAGTTTAGTGTCTGTGTGGCCACTCACAGCTCTCAGTCAACAGGGAGGCACCAGCTCTTTGGCAGCATGCTGTTCTTCGGGATGATTTCTGGGAAGATAATTAAGCTTGTGGTTTTTGAGCTTCTCGAGTTTGCTGCCTTCTCCATTCCTACCCTTGTGATCATGGAACAGTTTGCCACTGCCTATGAGAGGACAAGGAGTATGCCTGACAGAACACATTACTGGCTCATTGTTTCCTGTTCTATTGCCTACGTGGCTGCAGTGAGTCTGTTGATTTGGGTTCCGATAAAAGTTCTCTTATTCAAGAAGCGTCATCTTTTCAAAAAAATTGTAGGATGGTAAGTAGGAGAATTCATCAGCAGGAAATCCCTGCTGTGCTTTCATTCTGAAATGTTCTGTGTACATGTGTGCAAAGCATGTGAATTCAGCACAAATGCATATGAGATTAATGCTGACATTACAATCATTCTAAGTATACTGATGTTATAATATCTTCTACATCTTCAATGATCATTTTCTTGACAGCAGCGAATTAAAAATTACAATGTTGCCAGCAATTTATCTGTACACTAAACTGTACAAACTTATCAGAGCTACCCTACAAATCACAATTGAAAGATTAGAATGCAGAATTTTACTTTAATGTCAAACTGAAAGTAACATCTGTTTTTAAATGTTTACATTATGTTTTGTAGGTTGAAGGCATAATTTGACCATTAACTAAGATGTTTTAGGCAACCGATCACTTTAGGGGCTAACAAATTCTGTTAACATTTGCAGGGAGAATATTCTTCTAAGATAACACAGAAATATCTTAAAGATTTGATGTTCCCTGATGTGGTGGCACATGTCTGCAATCCCATCTGTCAAGAGACAAGGGGCCTGAGAGTTCCAGGTTAGCTTGGATACATAGCCAGACCCTGACTCTCAAGGAAAAAGAAAAAATGAGCAAAAATCCTTACTTTCGGATTAACTGGCAGTTTGGGCTGTGAAGGGACTGAGAACAAATGACCCTTGTTACTAAAGTATTTTCTCTTCCAGCTCTTCAGATCTGATTCTTACCTGGGATTTCTTTCTTACTGTCTTTGGTAAACTACATTTTCTTTCTTAGTCATTTTTTTTCCTTTAAAGCTAAACAAGAGAGGGCACATTTGAAAATAGAGGAGCTGAGCTTCACAACATAATTTAGGGCAGAAATATGAAAGCCATATCTACAGAATACAGCTAGAATTGTCTTTGTAAGGACGCTCGTGCCAAGCTGAAGCTTGGTGGAGTTTACCAAGCACTCCTTAGGCCTGGGCAATGGATTGCAGCTCCCTGAACCTTGTCAGACTTTCTGCTTCCTAGCGCGGGACATCGGAGGGTTTTCTGGAAGTGAACCTTTTTGTGATGGGTACTGCCTTTGTCAGTGGGAGTAGGGACATTGCAACCTTGACCTTAGCCCTAGGTCACCAGTGGGGTGTCTTGGAGCTGGGGTGGGCCTACTTCCTCACTCCCCCAGGAGTTCTTTTGACTGTCCAAAATGCTTGGATGAGCCAAAGACCGAAAGGGATAAGGGTGATTCAAATGACAAGAATAACCAGCAGTAAGTCAGCCCATTGCAGCCCCCAAAAGGGTCTTGGGTAGGTTGTTGTTTTGTCTACTTTGGCTCAAATGTCTGACCCTTTGTGTTCTGAGTGTTATTCATATAGCAGACCTCCCCCAAGTAACTTATCAATAGGGTTAATTAGTATGACACTGTAGTTGCTTATTCACAGATCATGTGTATATGGATTATTTTCATTCTGTTCTACCTGATATAAGTACTTCACCTCAAGAAGTAGATATTAGGATTCCCAAGAAGAAACTTATACTGAGACAAATTAAGCAACTTTCCCAAAGTCAGTCAACTAGTAAGTGGTAAAACAAACTTTGACCTTTGGCCTGTCTCACTCAAAACCTGATACTCTGACATAGACTAGCTCTTTGCAGAACAAGCTATTAATCTCTTAGGGAAATCGAGATTAAGGAGAGAAGCCCCTTTCTCCTCTTCTCCAGAGCATGGTACATTTGCATTGGTTCTGATGTCTGTTCACATTTCATTTTGGACATCTAGTTCAGATAGTCCACCCGGATAAGAGGGTCTTGGTTTGTTACCACAGTTAGAATTTACTCCGAGTCTTTTGTCTTTAGTTTCTGTTTGTGGGTGTGGCTGGCCACAAGTGTTGTAAATGGTTTTACATAGGTGACAGTTTATCTAGTTTCAGTGAACTCTGAAACTATTTCTTCATGGTCCCATTCACAAGCACTATCTGATAGTTACCTTCTAGTGGCATTAGAGGAAACAGCTCCTGAAACAACTTCTAGGAGATTTACACATTCAATGATACTAAATTTAAACTTTATGGCAACCAAGTGGAGTGTAAGTGTTGCTGTTCTCATTTTATAGTTGAAAATAGCAGAACCTTCAGGTGATTAACTTTGTGAAGTGATAAGGCTTGTATAAGGCGGGGCTGGGATTTGTACGCCCAGATCTGCCCAACTCTGTAATTTCCTATGTCTTACACAATTTTTCTTTATTCTTTCTGATTTTGAATGTGCTTCACTTTAATGATACTACAATATATTTCTCCCAAAGCCATACATTTCAGTAATGATTCTATATGACTCCTGTAGATTTTTGTTTGGCTCCTACATACCATCATATAAACAGAATGTTAACTGATACATGAAAATGGCTCAAAAAACTGCTACTGTATAAAGAGGGATTTAAATTATGGATTATTTTTATTGAATAATTACTTAAATAGTTGTGTATATGAAGTTTCACAGATTCTTAATATTCGCAGATTTGATGGTGAGGAGACTGAGGGTCTGTCATGAACCTTTTGAAGCTAGTCTTCAGAGAGAGAGAGAGAGATCAAAGAGCTAGTAAAGAAGCTGTCCTAGAAAGCTTAGCTGTCTTAGAGATAAGAAAGAGCAGACCCAGACTCAAACCTCTACTTTGACATTGACTTGTGTGAGTTACTTAATATATGTGATGTTCGATTTTTCCCAAGAGCAAAACAGAGACAATCTAATTTCTATTTTTGGAGTTTTGATTTAAGAAACAGTATAAAATTATAGACATCAAGTTTCTGGCATAATTGTTTGAGGATGGGAAACACTTGATGAACATTAGGTTTAACAACTTTGAAATGAATTTAGTATTTCATTTAAAATAGGAACTTGTTTAATCCTTAGAGTGATCTGAAAAAGGGAAGAAGCCTTGACACAAGTAGAGGAAGCAGACACTATCAGTGGCACTCCTGAAACTCGGGGAAAACTGTAGGATCTCTTCTGCCCTTTGAGCATAATGAGAGTCAACATGGTGATCTCAGTGTCTTAAAATGTAGTTTGTGTTTTACATAATTGCTTTTATGTTTCCTTTCTCTTTGACCTGACTGACAGGGATATAAATTGACCAAGTGGCCCTAATTCTCTCTTTATAAGAGAGGAAACCATTTCATGGAGCTTGAGACATATACTAAATCAACAGTAGAGCCTGGAATTTCGTTTGGCATTCAACACTTCCTCATTCTTTTAGAATTATTGCTCCTTTGATTGTCTGTCTTCATAATGGATTAGGAAAATGCTAGGTGGAATAAAGACAGGTAAAGACCCATTATTTATGCAATATCAAGGGAGACCCTTTCTTGGAGAATCAATAATGACTCACTGGGGACAGGACAGTCCTGGAGAATTTGTAAGAATTCCCAGAATTCCCTAGGACCAGAGCTACATTTCAAGAATTCTCCTGAACTTTTCCTACTTTAGACTCTGAGTGTCAGAAATTCTGACTGAGCAGAGTGAAGTTTGAAAGAGGTCAATATTTTGGGTGGCATTTTAGCTTGTGGAAATTTTTCCTCATGATCTGTGTTAGGTGATGGGAATAGGAGCGGTGAGAGTAGCCAGAGTGAAGTCGAGCAAGTATTTCTTGAACATTTCCTGTAAGCCATGCATAATTCTAAACATGTGATCTCTGTCAGGTCAGTCAATTCCCTAGCCTTGACACTTAGAGTAAGTACTTTTGTAGATGAGGAAACTGAGGCACAGAAGTTAGGAAACCATACACCTAAGAAGCAGTTGAACCAATTGTCGCTGGTGAATCTGTCTAGAGTCCATCACAATTTGTAGTAGGACATGCGGTAACACGCACAGCACCAGAGGCGCCTGCACCCTGCCGATCAAACTTACTAACCTACAGGAAAGGCAGCCTGCTGTTCCCAGTAAGATATCAGTAACTATTACCATCATTATGGACGATGATGGTAATGATTATGATAATTATGGTTTTTTTGAGACAGGATCACATGTATCTCAGAATGACCTCAAGCTCAATATGTAGCTGAGGATGACCTTGAATTCCTGATCTTCCTGTCTCTGCCTCCCAAGTGCTTGTATTACAGGCACGCACCACCTCTCCCAGTTTTACCCGGTGCTAGGGATTAGACCTAGGACTTCATGCATGCTAGACAAGCAGCCTACCAACTAGCTCTGGTCCTAGATGAATACTAGCAACTACATACCGGCGCCTCATAGTTGCTTCCCTCAAGAGCACTCCCATGTGGCCTTTACGTTCCTGCTTGATTGTACTGGACTACTTTTCTTTCTTTACCCTACGCTACACCACAAATAAGCAAGAGCTGCCGTAGCCCGTTATTTCTTCTTTCTCTCTCCTGAATCAACTCCCTGTTCTCTGTAACTGTCCATCTCACCCAACTTGGGCCCTCATTTTCAGGACCACCATGGACTTGAGTTTCTGATATGGCTCCTCATAGTCTTATGTAGTCAGTGTCTGGTCATTTGCCTTGAGCTTGTTTAAGGAGACATGAAGAGCATTTTGTTAATTATTCTGGGCCTCTGGCCACCTTCACCAACTGGTGTCCTTGCTCCTCTCCCTTTCCTTTCCAGTCCTTGTTAAAAGGACAGTCATCTGCACCTTAAGGTGGAATACAATGTATTACTTTTTAAAAACCAATTTTAGAAATTTTGGAGCTTTTTGAGACAGGGTCTCCTTGTAGCCTCAGCTGGCCTGGAACTCACTATGTACACCAAGCTGGCCTTGAGCTCACAGAGCTCTACCTGTGATCTCACTGAGATCTCCCAAGTGCTGGGATTAAAGGCGTACACTCCTAGGCCCAGCTAAACTTTAAAAAATGTATGTGTATGAGTGTTTTGCCTGCATCACATGCATGCAGTGCCTGTGGAGGCTAGAAGAGGATGTCAGGTGCCCCTGACACTAGAGATATGGATGATTATGAGCTGACATGTAGGTACTGGGAACAGAATCCAGGTCCGTGCAAGAACAGCAAGTGTTCTTAACTGTTGAGCCATCTCTCCAGGCCCTACAATATTTTATTCATTTATTTCTATGTATGAGTATTTTGTCTGCATGTATGCAAATGCACCATGTGTGTACAATGCCCACAGAGGCTAGAAGAGGGCATTAGATCTCTTGGGACTGTAGTCACAGATGATTGAGCACCTCCGTGTGGGTGCTGGTTGCTAATGCTGAGTCTTCTGCAAGAGTGGTTGGTGCTCTTAACCACTGAGCCATCTCTTCAGCTCCTAATGTATTTCTTGACACCTCAAGAGAGGTAACAAACAGGAGATGCCTGAGGCTTTTGCACACACTGCATGCTTAGGACATTTTTTTTTTGTTTGCAGTGCAGAGGCTCAAAACCCAGGGCCTAGTGCATGCTGGGCAAGTGTTCCATCACCTAGCTACATACCTGCTCTTGCATGTTCATTTTTGTTTTTTTAAGACGGGGTCTTGCTTTGTGACCCAGACTGGTCCAGATCTCATTATACTCCTCCCCCACCTCCAGCTCCAGAGTGCTAGGGTTACAGATTCCATGCCTGGATAAAAGAAGGGTTTTAATTTAAAAATCAAAATTGAATATATTTTAATTTGAATTGACACATAGTAATTATATACATTTTGGGGATACCGGCTGGCGTTTTAATACATGCATGCAATGTGTGATGATAAGATCAGGGTAACAGCAAATCTGTCCCTTCAGGTATTTTTCATCTCTTTATACGAGGAACATTCAAAGTTTCCTCTACTGGCTCTTCTGAATTATTCAGCTGGTTGGCGTCAGCTGCAGTTGGCTGCGGGCCTCCTACCCGCCGCACCTCCGCCACACTAGCCACGCCTCCCGTTTGTCCTCCTCCTCACCCTCCAGCCGCGCCCAGCTAGAGTACAACAATAGAAAGATAAACAATAATTAAAAAGCAAAACAACAGTAAAAGTGCAGCACGGTGAACACACAAGTGACTAAACGAGTTTATTATCCTAACCTAGTGCTCCAGCTGTTCATAAATTGTATGAGCTATGCTTGTATATGCTTGGCAGCGCAGGATATGTGCCAACCCCCGTGTATGAAGTTCACCTCACTGTGCATACGTAAGTCCTAGTGGTCTGACCGTACACTGGCAATGACATTACTGGGTGGCAGGAGTTTTTCAGTCCCAGTCTCACAGTATTCACCATGTTACACCTTTATACATGTAGCTGGTCATCATCTGAAATGTCACTATGTGGCCCATGGCAGCATTCTTCTTCAGAAAAGATTTCTGGATATCAGCACTGCCCCTTAGAAATGGACCTGCTTGCAAAACCAAATGTCGACATTATTTCCCATAATACTAAGTGGGACAAAAGTCATAGAGCTCAGTTTCTAAACTGTTTTTCACAATATAGGTAAACTATCTAACCGGCTCTGTTTTGTTTTTGTACGGCACTTAGTGTTTTCTGTGGCTAATAGTTACCAGAGTAGTCTGTCTTATTTCCTTAGGCTCAGATAAACCTGCCTTTGTTCAGCTTTCCTCCTGATTCCCCTGAAGACTTCACTCACTTTACTTGGTCATGGCCAGGAGCTCTGCCCACTGCTGCTTCCCTTGTCTATTGTTCCATTCTCCTAAACCGCCACTTTTGTGATAATGTTCTCCAGAGGGGCTTCTCTGAGCTTACTATATCTGGTCTTTCAGATACATGAAGGTGGTCACACTGCTATCCTTAGACACACCCCCAACTCTTTGCAATGTGCAGAATTCCATTGGTCACTCTTGCCCCATGATTCCTGGGCCGTACACTATTTTGGGAGTCTTCTTGGGATGCCAGCTGGTTTAATATCTGTATATGATACCCTAAAGTTTTGTTGATGCAACCACTGACTTCAGCTGTCAATATAATACTTTTGACTTCATTTGCAACTGTATCAGCAATTTCATATCTGAAGGTCTTGACTAAATCTTCTAGAAACCTTGCCCTCAATGTAGGGTTCACTCATCCTGTACTTGGACAACACCACCAAGCCTATAAATTAAGGCCAGAGGACTTTATCTTCCCGTTGTTAGAGCATGGTGTATTTATACATGTGTTTAACACAGTCAGGGTGAATGAGTCAATGAATGCATAGGTCAAGGTTTTTAGTATTCTATTTGTTTTTATTTTATGCATATCACTTGCATGCACATAAGTGCACCCGTCTCATCTAATGCCCGCAGAGGTCAGAAGAGGGCATTGGATCTCCTGGAACTGGAGTTATAGGCGGTTATTAGGCACTATGTGGGTGCTGGGAATCAAATCCAGGTGCTCTGTAAGAGCATTCAGTGCTCCTAATCATTGAGCTATCCTTCTAGCTCCTGCAGTTGAAGTTTTTGTTAACCTGAATTCAGTGGCTTACTCTTATTCCTGTTCAATGTCATTGTATGGTTTTAATCACCTCTCGAGTCCACTGAAGCCTTTAGAATCTTAACAGTGTCACTTTGAAAGCTGCTGCCCCATTCAATTTTGTGTTTTCTGCAAGCTAGATGATCTGTCCTCCTGACCCCTTTCAAGTCACTAACAGATGTCTTAGTCCGAAGGATCTTCCCAGACATTTCTCAGGTTCATGATGATCCAGTAGACCACTCCAAAGGGGTAATCAGACTAAGGGTTTGCTTATATAGCTAGATAATTTCAGCTATTTGGACTTCTTTCCAATTCCCATTTCCCATTCACTCCATCTCCTGTTAAGTAAGCATTCATTGACTGCCCAGCACGCTTATCGCCAGGCTGACATCAGGAATTCTTGTCACCACACGCCAGGCTGTGGTGACATCCAAAACCATCTCCCCTCTGACTATTTGTCTATACAAATCATCCCTACCTGATACTATTTCCAAGTGACTCTAGGGAACTCTTCCACAGCATTAGGCATTGCACCCTTTCTCACACGCTTTGTGGTCTTCTGCTGAGAAGGCATAACTGAGCATGGAGAAACAAAGTAACATAACATTCTGTGGCAGGCAGCCCATTACTGAGGAACTTCACTTTCGGAGTAGTTTAACCGAGAGTGGACCCAGTCTTCCTTGTGGATTCTGATTTCTCTCAGAAGGCTAGCTCTTCTCTTCTACTGTCTAACAAAGTGGCCCTCTCATTTATTGTACAGCAAACCGAAAAAAGCATGAACGATCTTTGACAATCATTTTACAAAGGAAGAAGTTGTTTTACTGAATCTACTGACTCAGAACAGCACACAACACCTCAGACAGATGTCATCACCCTATGCCCCCATGTCACTTGCAACATCCGTGGGGCAGACGTTTGCAATGTCGCTGTTGTTTTCAGTGCATTCACTGTCGCGTCTCAGAACACTTACATGGTTCTGAAGCAGAGGCAATGCCGAATTGCAAATAGGGAACGTGGCATAAGATTAAATTGATGTGATCAGCTCAGCTTGTCAGAGTTAGTGGCGTCAGGATTCCAGGTCATTTTAGGGCTGATTACACTGTCTTCCTTAGGAGTGCATAGTTGTAAATGTTCTCAAGTTGTGATTAACTTGGTGTACAAGGTTATATGAAATTTCCATTTGCAAAGGCTTATTACAAAGAGTTTCCCACTTCCCCCCAGTCATTTCCACAAAATACTATATAGTAAATCACTAGATTTTACACCATTCCAGCACACAAGCCCTTTACCAGGCCAGAAGAAACAGTCATCAAAATTTAATACTGAGAGTAAAGGAGACTTGTTTAATGTCGTGCCCGTGTGTGTGCACATCTACACGCGTGCGTGTGTGGAGGCTGGAGAGTGACGTGGATTTCTTTATTACTCTCCATCATTTTTTCTCTTTTAAAAGACAACATCTCTCACTGAACCTGGAACTTGCTCTCTTGGCTAGAGTGGCTGGCTAGCAAGGCTCCGGATCCGCCTGTCTCTGCCTCCCCTGGTGCTGAAATGGCAGAAACGCACCGCAGTGCCCGGCTTTCTTCTCAGCTCCCCCAGCTGGCCCAGCCAATCATCTCCCGGACCCTACCTAAAAAACTTTCCTTCTTTCTGTCCCACTCTGTCTTGTTCCTTCAGTCCACACACTGCCTTTCATGCAGCTGGTTTCCAGTTTTGGCAGGTGAGGGGTGTGGTGGTGGGGGATGGACTCAGGCTTCAGAATACTTATTCGTAAAATGTAAGCTGAATTTGAGCCAAGTTTGGAAAGATGGGAGTAGAAGATATTCCCCAGATGAGGATGAATAATGAGCTGATAGGGAAGGATGCATGCGTTCTTCAAAGTCTGTATCCCCTGGCATACAGTGGGAACTAGGCGATAGTCATTAGGAACTTGAGTTTTGCAGCTAGAAATACCCCGGTTAGAACTCATTTTTCATTTCCTAGGGTGAGAACTTGCATAAAGTAATTAAATATCAGTTTCATCATCAGTCAGAGGCTTGTGATAGGGTTTGGGTGATTGAAGTACCAGGCTTTCCTGAAGTACTTGACATACAGTGAGAGCTTTTGATGTTGCAGAGAGGGAGTGCTCTGTGTTGGAGAGTTAAGAACCGATTCTGTGGAGCTTCAAAGTTAGGCAGGAAACGTTGATTTAATGCGTTAGGGAAAAGAGAATCTTTACAAGTTTCTGAGCAGAGAGTTGTTTCCTAAGTAATTATCTGACACCCCCCCCCCCCCATGCTTCCTCCATGAGTAAGCTCAGAGCCAGAATTCTTGCTGCACAAACAGGAAGTTTTAACTCATTGTGGCTGAGTTCAGTCCTGGTCATCGCTTTTGGGAGAGTCCTCTCATTGCCTGCTTAGTGCAGATGCCCATCCTGGTCTTAGTGCCTTAACCCTTTCAGTCTGTAAATTACACCGTGCTCCCAAGTTCCTGTCCTCTGTACTGTAGATGTAACAGTTGCACCCTCTGTTAGTCTTAACATGAATAGATTTTCAAAGGCATGTCTGTGATATTTCTAGCTGAAACTCTCTGACTCAAGAATTATTATTCTAGAATTGCTTTAAGAAAGTACAGAAGCTTAGTGACATAACAGAAATTTGTCATTTCAAAACTCTAGACACTTAGAGCTGGGTGTGGTGGCACAGGCCTTTAGAGGCTGAGGCAGGCAGATCTCTATGCATTCACAGCTAACCTAGTCTACAAGTTCCTGGCCAACTGGGGCTACAGCAGGACCCTGTCCCCCCAAAACAAAACAAAACAAAACACTAGACACTTAGAAATCTGAAGTCAAGGTGTTGGCGAGGCTGAGCGAGGCTGACTCCCTCTGAGAGAAGCAATGAAGAATGTGTTCCACGCTTTTCTGGAACTGTCAGGTGGTTTGCTATCCCTCTGACTATTCCTTGTAGCTCTGTCACCCTGATCGCCACCTCCATCTTTACAGAATATCCTCCTGTATTTCCTCCCCTGTCTTCCCTTTGTGATATCTGTTTTCACATTTTCCAGGCATATTGGCTTAAGATCTAGTCTGATTTCCCATTTTAAGTTAATGACTTTGGTAAAGACACCTTTTCAGTTTATATTCTGGGGCACTAGAAGTTGAGATATAAACATAACTGGACCCAAGCTTTGTCCCACAGCATTCTGTCTTCTGAACCCTCAAAAGTCACATTCTTTCTGCAAAAAGAAGATTCCCTTATCCCACCATCTCCAAAAGTCTGTTATTCCAGCATTAATTCTGAGTTCAAAATCTCATCTAAACTACTACTCAAAGTGCCCAAACTCACCATCTGAATGCTAATTATTTGTTAGTGAGACTTTAGGGATAACTTGGCCCAGAGCAAAATGATCTTTCAGTGACTCAGTTAAACCAAACAAAAAGTAGGTTTCTTCCAAACACAATGATGGGATAGAATAGACATTACTTAAGAGTAACTGGAAAGGGAGAAAGTCATAGGTACTAAGCAAGTTCAAAATCTAGGAAGGAAAACCCCGTGAGATTTTAAGACTTGGGAATGATTCTCTGTGCAGGATCCTAGAGTCTCTAGGCCTACCTTCCCATACCACCAGGAGGCTGGTTCCTGGTTGGTGGTCCCTGCTCTCTGAACTCATGGAGGAAACCTCTGAACCTGGAACTGCAGCACCAGCCCGTCCAGCCTCTGAACCATTCAGAGCCATTCATCCCTCCTTTTGGATAACAAAATTTTAGCCAAATAACTAGATCGGCTCATTTCCTCTCCAGAGTCCCCAAAGCCTGACAGCCTTCCTTCATTTTATCCCATCTCTTCATCGTCCATCTAAGTCAGTAGGCTTTCTGTGGAGGTGGGTGGCTGGATGTGCAGTCTTGGATGTGTTCTCTTGTGAAGAGGTTTCTATCATTTTTTTTTTCTTCCATATGGACAGGCTGAGAAATTTCCAAACACTGAGGCTTTAGTTTCTTTCTTTTGGAATTTTATTTATTATTTTTAGTTTGTGCATATGAGTGTATTGCCTGCATGTATGCAAGTACACACATGTCATGCAATGCCTGTGGAGGTCAGGAGAGGGCCCTGGATTTCTCTGGACCTGTTAGCTACCATGTGGGTGCTGGAGACTGAACCCAGGTCCTCTGCAAGAGCAGCCAGTGCTCTTAATCGCTGAGCCATCTCTCCAGCTCCTAGTTTCTTTCTTTTTTGCTACACAAGTGTTTTTCAATTTATTGCTCTTCAGTTACTTTTTTCTATAGATAATCAGGAGAAAACAGACCATGCCTCTAATTCTTTGCTTAGAAGTGTCCTTAGCATCATATCTGGTTCATTGCTTACAAGTTATTATGCTGTATCTGGAAGGCTGTCCCACAGGCTCATGTTTTGAGCGCTTACATCTCAGACTTGGAGGCTTTGGGAGGCAGGCTGGTACAAGCGGGCACTAGAGGCAGGGCTTGATGATCACACCTGCTTCCAGGGATGGAGCTGAAACGGAGCCCAAGTAAACTGCATTCCCACTAAGATACTTGTATCAGGAGTTTCACCACAGTGAAGAAAAAGTAACTACTGCATAAGTTCTGTTTTGTACCTGTTTCTGGTCGTAAAAGGGATCCCCTTTCTTCCGGTTTCCAATGGTATGCTCCGTTCCTACCTGACCCGTCAGAAGCACCTTCTTTCACAGTTGAGCTTTCTGCTCATGTCGACATGTTTAATTTCTGAGATGATGGAAATTTTCTTTCTTTACAGCTTGCTTTTTCTTTTCTGGGCCCTACCAGAATCTCCTCTACCAATATGTTTCCACCAACAATCTCTTCAAGGCATTTTCGGTTTTCTACTGCACATCTCCAAGCTCTTACAGTCTGCGCATTCCTCAATTCCAAAGCCATGCCTGCATTTTTAGGTGTTTCTAGCAGCAACTTTCTTCTAGTGGCAAAACCTCTGTCTACTTCCTAGGCATGCTGAAACAGAGTATCATCTGTTGCATGGCACAGAAGACATAAATTTATTATTCACTGTAGTAGGGTCTGGAAGCCTGAGACCAAGGCACTGACAGGACTCATGCTGTGGGAGGTGAAGGAACCTGTATTGTTTTCTGTTGTTCTCGCCTCTGGTAACTTTTTGCAGTCCATGGCAGTCCTTGGTTAATATGGGGCTCACCAAGATTCTGCCTTCATTATCACATGACAGTCTCCTTATGTTTCTGTAGTCTTTCTTCTGTCTTAGAAGAATATCCTGTTGGTTCGGACCCGCCATGAAGATAATCTGTGTAAAGGTACTGGGGAATTGGGACTTTAGGATGCCTTTTTGGCAAACATGCCACTTAATTCATGTTGCAACAAAGTAGTTTCATCTTGATGTCCCTGTGTTTAAACTGTGGAACGAAGAAAGACAAGAAACAAAACCGGGAAAAAATCAGCAGGATTTCAGGTAGGCCTAAGGGTAGAATGTGGACAACGACCTAAGCTGAGAAGTAGGTGAGTGTTGGGCAGGAGTGTAGGCGCACCAGTGGGAGTGTGGCTGAGGGGAAGCCAGCTGGGAGGGGTCACGGGAGAGCCAGGGGCTGGGATGACGGCACTTAAGTGGAAAAGGAAGCAGGTCATTTAAGTGAGGAAAAACAGGATACAAAGGAGAAATGAGCTCCGGTGCAACATGGAGGCCAGGGTGATTAGGTTCAGTTTTATTTTAATTACATTGCACATGCATTAGATATTTTGTTGCAAAATATGCACAATGTAAGATTTATGGCCTTAGCCGTTTTTGTGTACAGCTCAGTGGTACTGAACGCGGGCTACCATCTCAGTCACCCACTGTGCGGGGCTCTTCTCATCTGCCAGAACCGATCTCTGTGCCCATTAAACACAAATTCCCAGAGCAGTGACAAGAGGCACTTTACACTTTAAAAATGTGACTCCAGGGCCTGGGGAAGGGGTTCATGGGTGGAGAGCTTGTTGTGCACCCAGAATCACCTGAGTTTGAGCTCTCAGCAGCCATGTTGCCTGCAGAGAACTTCCTGACGTAGCAAAGTGATGAGCTTCCGGGTCGGTAGCAGACCCTGTCTCAAGACAGTAAGGTGGAGAGTGACAGAGGAGGACGCCTGAAGGTCCTGCTCCGGTTTCCACCTGAGTGTGCATAACTCACATACATGTACCCCCCACATATGACTTCATTTTTAAAATATAGAGAAAATGTTGCTAGGCAAAAATGGAAACAGGAAACTCGTGAGGAAAAATTACAGAAGGGACATGACTGTGGCTGAGTTATGGTGTTAGCAGGGGGTGGACTGGCTGTGGACTTTGTCAGGATGTCAGACAGTGGTGTGGGGGAGGATTTGTGTTCCTTTTGAACACACTTAGTTTGCACTGCTTCTTTAACATCCAGGTGGAGATGCCAGCTGGGTGTGAAAGTCCAGAGCTCAGGAAAAAAAGACAGCATGCACTGAGTGTCATGGGAAAGTGGGTGGTGTTTAAACCCAGGAGCGGATGGGATGACTGAGGGAGGTAGAGAAGAGCCCAGGCTTCTGGAACATGCGCCTCTTTCAGAGGACAAAAATTCCCTGCATCACTTAGCCATGGCTGCCTAGGGAGCCTGGTGCTGCAGGAACTTGGATCGGGGCTCTCTCTCCGTCCCTCTCTCTCTCTCCCTCCCTCTCTCTCCCTCCCTCCCTCTCTGTCTCTCACATACACACACAGAATCAACTTTCTTTTTAATACTTTTTTTGTTATTTTTATTTTTAATGTGTATGAGTATATTGTTTGCATGTAAGTGCACCCTTGTTGTATAATGTCAGAAGAGGGCATCAATTCCCCCGGAACTGGAGTTACAGACAGTTGTTGGCCATGTGGGTGCTGGGGGAGCAGTCAGTGCTCTTAACCGCTAAGCCATCTCTAGCCCAGTACTTATTTTTTAAGAGGACAAAATAATTTACTTTGAACTACCAATTTTAAATCCCATTATAATGGTGTTGGCCGTTCTGTACTGGGTGTGGCTGTACTGTACGGAGTGCTGTCCTGCTGATCTATGTCTGTGTCTAGGATGAACCTAGGATCGGAGAGCTACAGGAGTCAGGAGAAATTGTTAAGAATTTGAAACTATTCAATAGTTTCTTATACTTAGGATCATTTCATTTAAATGTAATTAATAAAACATATATTTCAGGAAAGAGGAAGTATTTCACTGTAAAAAGCTTTGATGGGCTGGGGCCAAGGCTCAGTGAGCAAAGTACTTATGCCACTAGCAAGAGGACTTGAGTTCAGACCCCCAGAACCCACATAAAAACCCAGTCTCAGTGTGCGTATGGGGAAACAGGAGACAGATACAGAAGAATCTTTGAAAACTCAGGGGCCAGCTAGTCTGGCTTACCCAGTGGTAAACCAAGAAACCCTCTCTCAAGGTGGAAGGTGAGGACAACATCCAACGTTGTCCTATGACCTCCTGTGACATGTTTTGGCATGTATATCTCTGTACCCTTCCCCCGAATCGAAGCTTTGATTTTCTCTTGTCTTCCTTTTAATTCACGAAGTTAAACATCCATTAAAATTTTCCCTGTTATAAGATAAAGCATATTTATTTCACAAGTCAATCATTCTTTGATTGTTTAATCATGAAGGATTCAGAGGAGGTTCTAAAATTTTGAAGAATTCGGTAATTTTTATGCATGTGTGACATTTTCTCAGTTCAAGTAAAATACAATTTTTAAAATGAGTTTTGAGTTTATCATACTTTATCATCCCCAAATATAATTTTCGAAATATCGGCTTTTCTACATGGTATAAACCTTAGCTTGAGAAAGCCATGTTGCTGTTTAAAATCTTTGCTCTGTTGTTCTGTTGGCCATCAGAGCCTGGTGTCTTGGATGGGATTCTAAGTCACGAATCATGGAAACACTGAATGCCATCTCACTCGTGCTTTGATTCCTTTCAGTGTTCTAACGAGATTAACTAACTCCCTAGATTCTTTGGAAATCTCTCACCCCTTTGTTGGAGAAACAAATCTGCTTTTTTGAACGTGTTCCCCTTTGCCACACTCAAACATCTGGGGACGGGAATAGGGAAGCAGTGAGCTTCTTAGAAAAACTAGAGATGAATGAAACAGGAACTTCAAAATTAGCAAAAATGGAACAGGAACTGATGCTCTTGTGTGTATTGCTGCTGTTAATCTTTTTCTCCTTTGCCAGGAGACCCGTTCTGCTCATGTGTGTGGTGCTCACCACGCTCCCCAGCTTCAGCTTCTCCATAGCTGTGACTGAGGTACGGCATGCTGATTTCTTCTGATGAAGGATTTTGATATGTTAAAATGTCCTGTTATTGAAATTCAAGAGAGTAGTATGCCCAAAACGCTTTCTAAAGTTTTATGTATTTTTATTTTATGTGTATGAGTGTTTGCCTGAATGTATGTATATGCATCATGTGTGTGCCTGCTGCCCACAGAGTCCAGAAGAGGGCATTGGTTCCCCTAGAACTGGAGTTACAGGTAATTGTGAGTGCTGGAACCTGAACCTGAGTCCTCTGCAAGAGCAGAAAATGCTAGTAAATGCTAAGCCACCTCTCCAGCCCCTACTGCAAAACATTTCTTAACGTTTATTTAATTCATTCTTTTTCTGTGATTAAGGAGGAAGTAAAGCATTCAATTATAATTTAACATATTACTTTTGTTCTTGTGTGGATGATATAAAGTTGTTATTTCAAGGTCTTCAAAGATGAAGGATTTCAGTCAGTCTATATTCATTATTGACAAGTCACCCATTGATTAAATACTTTGCATGTATTAACTATTTGAAAATAACCTCATGCTCTGAGGAAATATCGCTTCAAAAATACGTTGATGGGCAACTAGTTCACATTGTTGGACAGCCATGGGCAAAATTCCCAGGTTGTAAGAACGTTATTTTCCCAGGAAGTCAGGGACCACTGCTCTGCTCATCCTATTATCCTGCAAGGCTAGGGAAAGGAGCACAGCAGTTTGAAGTTCCCAGAAGCTCTAAAACTTCCATTTCTTAAAAAAAATATTTTCTTTATTATTTTTACTTTATGTGTGTGGGTGTATTGCGTGCATGTATATAGATGCACTTGGATCATGCAATGCCTGCAGACATCAGAAGAACATGTTGGATCCCCTGGAACTGGACTAACATGTTGTTAGTCACAATGTGAGGGCTGGGAATTGGACCCACATCCTCTGCAAGAACAACCAGTGCTCCTAACCACTGAACCATCTCTCCAGCCCCTAAAACTCCAGTTTGTAAAATGATGGTGTATCTGGAGTTTGATAACCCTTTTTGATTATTTTCTAAGATGTCTCAACCGTTGTATAATTTTCTTTCCTCTTTTGATCAAATTGTCATTTAAGTGTAACACACATACATAAATGTACTCAGAACAGGTTTACAGCATCAACGGAATGCTTAAAGCAGACCCCGGTGCAAACAGCACTGAGGTCAGGAAGCACAGCCCGAGCTCTTTGCAGTGGCCTCCTTCCCTTGCTTCCCTGAAAGTAGATTTGACCCTGACTTATATCACAAAGTAGTTTACCTATTTTTGGATTTTCTATTAGGGGAAGTCATGTTATAGGCTGCTTATATTGTTTACATAATGTACAGCCATCTTCTATTTTATTCAAAAGCACAAGTGAGGGTAATTAATGCTTTGTATACAGCTATACTGCATTATTTTTTTGCTGCTGACTCAACAATTTCATTTTGGAAACCATCATAATTTATTTATTTGTTATGTGGTGTTAGGGATTGAACCATTATACAGGCTAAGCACATGCTTTACCTCTAAGGTGTACTTGCTGCTCAGTACTGCTATTTATAGTCCGTGTCTACAGTTGCATTCTTTTGTTGTTGCAGTATGGGATTGAACCCAGAGTTTCACAAGCACTCTACCACTGGGTTACACCCCAAGCCTCTCAATTAAACTCTACTTTTGAAGACAATTTCAGCTGTTTCTAGATTGAGCTAATGTTGAGAGCATGCCTGAACATTTCTGCTATACCAGTGTGCATGTGTTTCAGTTGTTTAAATACATAGAAGTAAGCTGAATTGATGGATCATATTATATTCAAATACGTAATGTAACTGATTTTGTCAAGCAAGTTTCCAGAGAGACTATACTAATTTCTGTTGTGTAGAATCCATGAACAAGCTTCATGTTCTTACCAGCACTTGCATTGAAAATCTCTTTATTTTAGTTGTTCTGGTGGCTATGTTTTCAAATCACATCATATTTTTGAGAATCTTTTCCCCAAAATTAGTTTGTAAGACAAGCATCTTTTTATCTTTGCCCATTTCGTCTTTGCTTACCTGTTGAAAATTAATTTGAGAGTGCTTCTTACACATCCATATTACAGTGCTTCATAAGCATACTTATTGCAAATATCTTCATGCACGGACATTTACCTTCACACTTTTATTGGTGGCTTTTGATGAACAGAAGTTTTTGCGGGTTTTTTTTTTTTTGACTAAAATAATTTGTCTTATCAACTTTCTTCTTTTATGGAAAATTCTTCTTGTCCATTAGTTGAGAAAATGTGTGAACTGAAGCCTCAAAGTCCCGAGGATGTTCTCCCATTCATGTTTCGGAGACTGTGTGCCCTTCCCTCCTCCTTCGGTCCTCAGTCCAGCTCTAACGGATCCGTTATGTTATCTAGGGAGGGTCAGGCTTTATTTTTTCCAGTGAGCAGAGCACTGTTTAGTAAGTCTGCCCTTCCCAGGCTTCAACAAGGGCTTGTCTTTGCTATGAGCCGGGTGGGCACACACATGTGCAATCTGTCCCTTTCTGTTTTGTCAGACTGCCTAGTTTTCTAGCACTGTTTATAGACTATTGAAAGAACTTGGAATAAAGAAAGCAAACTAATGTGCCTAAATGGTTTTCTGAAAACAGGTTCAAAAGAACGTCAATGGCTCTGTTAATTTATTGCCCGATTCCTTACCTGACCTGCCAGTGTCTCTGATATTGTTGTCCTTGATTCTGGTTGACATTATTGAAAAACTCAGGATATACCCTCTGAGAGGGAGTCAAAAGAGTAAGTATTGTTTTATTTTCTTCTTCTTATTATTTTATTTTATTTTATTTGCAACAAGATCTCCCTGTAGCCCCAGGTGGCTTGGAACTCACTATGTAGACCACCAGGCTGGCTTCAGTTTCATGGAGATCCACCTGTGTTTGCTTCCCAAGTGCAAGGACTAAAGGCATGCACCACCAAGTCTGGTCCCAAAAGATTAAGTACCCTTTTAAACATGAATGCTTTAAAAGTTCTGATATATCTTTCAACTTTAAGTTACTCTCTTATTTAATGAAATATTTAAGGCTCATAGTTTTCCTTAGGTGTAACATTACTGATAGAAAATTGAAAATGAAGATACTTAAACATAAGTATCTTAAATATTTTGATATCAGTTATTCTTATCTCTTTTGATAGTACATATACGTTTATAAAATAACAAGTATTTAAGGTCAATAACTTTAAAAATACTTATCTAGTTTTATTTTATGTGTACGAGTGCCTTACCTGGATGTATGTGCACCACGTGCATGCCAGGCCCATGGAGGACAGAGGAGGACATCAGATACTCTGGAACTGGAGTAAAGGCACTTGTGGACCACCATGTGGATGCTAGGAACTGAACTCAGATCATTAGCAAGGCAGGGAGTACACTGAGCCATCTTTCTCTAACCTAGAGGCTAAACTTTAATGTTTATCCCAGCAAGAAAAGTATATTAATGACATGTTCTAGAAACTTCCTTAAATCCTTAAGTATAGATAAATAAAATGGTTTTGAGCCTGGTTTGGTGGCACACACCTATAATTTCAGCCGAGAAAGGAAGATAAACTGAAGTCATCTAAGATGCTTAGAGCTGTGGACACTTGTATCATCCTTTATCATCTTAGTTTCAAGTTAAAATATGTTGACCATTGTGTAGTTTTTTTTCTTTTCCAACTATTTAAAGAAAAACTATTGTATATATGAAATATGCTGAACTAAGGAACTCTGTTAACTTCCAATTACCAACAGAAATACTGAAGTATCAGATGGCTGTGATGCCGTAGTTTCTGAGTGTATCATCTCAGGAACACTGAACCCCTGTGGGAACAGTTTGCTAGTGTACATCCCCGAGGCATGATAATTTCATAGATATGTGTAATATCTAATAAATATCCCCGGCCACGAGAGGAGAGGACAATACAGCATACAGTTTGAATGTCTTTTCTCTTCTTACTGTTCAGTGGGTACAAATGTGGGAACTTTAACAAATGAGGGAATCTTCTTAGCTGAGTCTCCTGTTAATGACTGTGCTTCTAGCTCCTTGTCCTCAGCCATCTTATTCTTGCTCCTGTTTTAAACAAGTTCATGTAGATTCTCTGTGCTTTCGTTCCCTGATCCTGACAGTTGAATACCCAGCACGCCTGCTTTGGTTTCCACTGTCATCTTGCTCTTGTCTCTATTTCAGAACCGAGCCCTGGTGAGTTTCCTGTACTCTTATTTGTTGGTTTAGACTATTGCCTGTCTGAATGCTCCTCTTTCTCAGGCACAGCCATTTTGGTGGGCGCCTGCCTGTCATGCCTGCCGAGTTTCTCTTCCAAACACTCTTAGCCCTGTGGTCAGTTCTTTGGAATATGGCCTAGTGTACTGCTTGTGCTTTAAATGGATTACTTTTTTTTTGTCAGCTAGAATACCAATGTCCTTACACTGAATGCTGTTTTCCTAGAGAGATTCCCAACAAATGATTGGAAGCTTCGTTTGGAAATATAGCCTTTTAGCTCCCGAATATACAGGTACAAACACATCACCTACACTGCAGGGATTCCAAGCAATGTCGATTCTTCTCCCCTGGATGCCACCTTGTCCCCTTATTTTCATAGACCTGAGGCTGAGTTTAAGTAGAGTTAAAAAGTCCCTTTTGAGGTAAATTTTTCAAGAGGACTCATAGGTTCTCCTGCAGGGTGTTTAACAGATGTCCAGTGCCTGAATCTTAATGATGTTCACCATTTGATTCCTTTCCCTGCTACCATGATTCCTCAGCCCCAAGAAACCAGAAGGTGCTGACACTCACAGGTGACAATACCAATGCCTAGGGTCGGAGTTTTAGGTCCCGCTGAAAGACTCACTTAAGTGGTGCTTGTTGCCTAGCTTGGACCCCATGCTATAAAATGTAAGAGTCCATTGTTAAAAGTCCTGAGAGCCTATGTATGGAGTATTATGTTCAAGTGCAAGTGAAGGAAGATTCGGTTTAATCTAAGGTGTTAGAGGTCAGTGAAGACCAAAGGGAGGACCGGGGTTTGCTGGGATTTGTAGGTGGACATGGAGAGGAAATCTCTCTTCTGAGGGAAACTTGGATCTCAGGGAAGTCGGGCGTGCTGGTATCCTGCAGGTGTGCTCGGGAGGTAAGAGAAACTTGATCAGATTTCATAGTGTCGTCAGTCAGCAAAGCTGTTGCTGGAATGGAAGCAGCCTTCTTACTCTGTCAATTTGTCTCTGGGAACCTGTAAAATTTCTTTAGGAGCTAGAGGAGAGAGAGGGCTTGGGGCACAAAGAGGGGCCAGTTGAGCTGGACTAGAGGCACCAGTCCCTTCTTCAGAGCAGTATGATTTTTCTTTGGGAATCATGTTATATGAGGTTTTTTTTTTTTTTTTCTGAAGAAAAAAAGAGATTTTTCTGCCCAAAGCTTGAAGACCACTAATGAAGGAGGTCCCTTAGAGCTGTAGACAATACCTGTTTTTAGGGCAGTGCCATAACTGAGGTAGTCCAATTCTCTCTAGATCCAGAACCCTGGGAGACATGGCTATGCAGCATCTCAAGGCAAAAGAATCCCTCACCCAAAGCCCTGAGCTCCTGAATCTCTGACTGAGTCTGCTCAGTCTAAGACTGGCAGTCACATCCTGATGGGTCCACACTGGATAGAGGAGTGATGTCCTTGAGAACTCATAACGTCTTCATTATGGCATTTTGAATCCCCGTTTTATTTTTAGAGAAGAATATATACTGATTTAAGGAATTTGTAAAATGGAGATTTAAGATAGGAAATGGCAAATCAACCATAACCCTGTAAGCTAGAGATTTATAGCATCTTGTTATGCATTCTTCAACTAAGGGAACTTATTTTGTAACTCTTTTCCCTGTAGTATCAGGTGGGTTTCAGTCTTGTTTATATCATCTTTTACTTCATCATTAGAAAATATTTTTGATTAATTTATTTTTATGTTACGTGTATGGATGTTTTACCTGCATGTATATAAATGCACCATGTGTATGCAGTGCCCACAGAGCCACAGAGGGTGCTGGATCTCCTGGAACTGGAGTTACAGACTGTTGTTAGCCACCATGTGGGTGCTGGGAATAGGTTCACTGCAAAAGCAGTCAGTGCTCTTAACTGCTGAGCCATCTCTCCAACCTAGATCTATTGCCTTGCTTTTATTGGTCAATTAATATTCTGTTATATTAATGCTATCATTATGTATTTAGCTAATCTATTGTTGGACAGCTATATTGGTTCTTTCAAAAAAACAACTGTTATAGGCATTGTCATTAGAAGACAGGGGTATGGTTGGAGTGAGTCAGGCAATGTGTTTTTGAGTTAGGAAGGAGAGACACATTAAGGTCAAAGCACATGAATTATATGGTGTAGGTGGTCTATTTTAAAGGGTCCCTGCACTGTGTTTGGGAATTAAAAGCCACTTCAGCAAGGTGACTGGTCAAACAGAAGCTGGGGAATGGAGAGAGTTAACCTACCTCTGGACAGGAGCCAAATGATAGAACGATGACTACAGAGTGTCCTTAGAAGACCTGGAATATCTGCTCATGCCCAGATTCCTTGGCAACCAGGCTGCCAGAAGACAGTGACTCCTACAGGCTGCCTGCATACACAGGGGTCAGAGAGGGATGGTGTAGCAACAGTCACTGAGCTCATTAAAACCTTCTGCATCGTCAGAGAGGGCTTGCTGGAGACGAGGTCAGCAGGCTATTTCAGTGGGAAACCTCAGTGCCCTGCAGAGGTGCCAGGTGTGGTGTTGGCAGTGTCAGGGTTTCAAATAAATCTGTTCACAAGGGCTCAAGTCCAGTTCCTTCTGTGCTGTCTCCAACTCACAGTCCTGGGCCAAGCATGGCAGGGACCTCAGTAGCACAGTTATTTTAAATGCTCCCACACAGAACTTCTGGCTCAACATCCATATAAGATTTCAAGCTTTTGCTATGTGTTGTCAAACTGCTTATCTCTAAAGAATGCTCTAACTCAGTCCCTAAACAAAGAGGTGAGCACATACCTACTTCTCCTCAACCTTGTCATTTATCCGATTTTCTTGGTGTTAAGTGCACAGGCAGAATAGTGTCTTATTACTTTTGTAATTTGCTTTTTTATAAAGCAGCAGTGTTTACTGTTTTCTCACACATTTATCAGTAATTTTAATTAAAAGTGAAATATTAGTGTCTTTGATTTCTTGTTTTTTTTTTTTTTTTTAAACTCTGTAGCTATGAGTTCTGTGACTGTTAAGCCTTTAAGTGTTGCCTGCCATCGATACAGCATGTATTTCAGAATTATTATTTTTCAGTTTTACTCTTGTGGTTTTAATGTAAATAACGTTTCCTAGTTCAAGCTTCCTATTTTTTCTTTATTGGTTTGGTCTTTGTTTTGGTCTTTGTTAGGCCTTGTACTTAACATTCTGGTTTTTACTGTGAATGAACATTATTTATCGATTATTTTCTTAAGTGGAGTTTGATAAAGAAGTCTGAAACCGGGTGTGGTGGCACCTGTGACCTTAGCACTCTGCAGGCTGAGACAAGAGAATCCTGAGTTCTGGGCCAGTGTGGGCTGTAGAGCAAGACCCTGTCTCACCAGCAAACCAAAGCAAATAAGAAAAAAGTTGAGTTTATATTTGCTGCATAAATAGCCAAATTAGATGAGATTATCAATACATTAATTTTCTTGGCCTGATAAAGGTTTTATTTATTTTATTTTAATTTTTTATTTACATGTACATGTGAGAGTCTGAAGTTTGTGTGTGGGTTCTTGTGGAGGCCAGAAGACAGCATCAGATCCCTTGGAGCTGGAGTTCCAGGAAGTTGTGAGCCACTTGACAAGGGTGCTAGGAAGTAAACAAGGTTCTCTGGAAGAGCAGCAGGAGCTCTTAACTGTGGTCTCTCTTTCCAGTCCCTGGCAAGGGCTTTAGACTTCTGCTTCTATTGTATTTCTACTTATCTGGTAGTTATATAAAAAAAATCACTGACAAGAGCTGGAGATATGGCCTAGTGGGTAAGAACGCTTGCCGTACAAGCATGAGGATCTGAATCCAAATCCTCAGCACCCATGTAAAGAAGCTGGGCACGGCGGTGCATGCCCTAATACCAGCGCCCTGGGAGGTGGAGACAGGAGGATTTGCTGCAATTTGCTGGCTGCCAGCCAAGCTCCAGGTTGAGTTAGAAACTCTGTCTCATGGGAATAAGGCGGAGAGTGAGAGAACAGGACACCTGAATCCTCCGACCTCTGCAGACATACATGGGAGTTGCATCTGTGCACACTTGTGTGCATACATCACACACACACATGCACGACACACATATACCTCACCTCCACATAAAAGTTAAAACACTTAATAGCATAATTTTAAAATATCAGCGCTAAGCACATCTTCCTAATGACTAAAGTAGAAATTCTGAGATGGGACTCAGGTATGTATAAATTGTTGAACAGAAAACCTCGTGGGTGAACCTCATTGTGTGTCTTGAATTAAAAGCTGTCTACTCATTCTTGGCTGTATACTAGAATCAAATAAAAGTCTCTTAATTTTCTTGAAACCTACACTCTATCCCCAGATAATTATATTATGTTTTGGAGAGTAGGACTTGGGCCCTGGTGATTTTTTTCAGAGGTTAGAAATTATTTTATTATTTAATGTTCTCAGACAGCACTAGCAATTTCCACAACTTCCCAGGTAATTTACAATTGTGAAAGTAAGAAGAGGGAAGAGGAAAATAAAGTAGGTGTGACTCACAGCCCACGATGCCCCACTCTTTTGTGGCATGAACAATGAAGGTGACCAGAGGAAGTGCATGTGCAGATGGGGAAGCCCTGGACTTGGGAATGGGAATAGGCCGCGCCCTGGATAGCTTTCGTGTCAACCTGGGTGAAGGAAGCCTTGTCTGGGGAATTTCCTCCGTTGGACTTGACAGTGGTGTGGTGCGGGAGGGGCCTGCCCAGTGCAGACAGTGCCATCCCTGGGCAGGTTGTTCTGTGTTGTGTAAGAAAGCAGGCTGAGCGTGGCCAGGGAGCCAGCCAGTAACATGCTCAGTTACACCCTCAGCCCCTAAGCATAGTCGCTTAACTCAATGACAGTGAGTTTTATATATGGAAATTTTAAGTTATTTGTGCTGAGCTAGAGGCCATCGGTTAACATAGAAGGTCTTCATAGTAGAATCACCAGGAAAGTCTCCTCAAAATGTACGCATATGCCTACAATCCCAGCACTTGGGAAGCTGAGGCAGGAAAATGCCAGTATAAGGCCAGTCAGGGCTACATAGACAGTGAGACTCTGCCCCCAATAAAATTAACACACACACACACACACACACACACACTCTCTCTCTCTCAAGATAACATCTGTACATACTGTTCCACAGATACAGAGATAGAATTTGGCATCTATAGCTCTTTTAATACTCCGTGAATCATTCCAGTATCCACCCTGATGAGAATCCAGGAAGTATTAGGAACTAGGGCAAACATCCACTTCAGTTCAGAGAGACCATATTCCAAAGGGATTTACTTACCTTCCGGATTTCCTTAAATGTCAGTCCCCATGCCTTAACTGACTAGATGTCACAGGGACTAAAAGTAAAACCAATGGGGGAGCGTGTTATTCTTCCATGGTGTGGCCACTGGGGGAGTCGGTAGGGAGACGAATGAGTTCAGAGGGAAAGAAACTGAGAGATCAAAGGGCAATGGAGAGGAACAAGACCATAGTCCATCAGTGTACGCACGAAACTAAAAATACAGGGAAAAGCAGGGACACAGGATTTTTTCTGAATAAAAAGGCATTTTGAGTTCCTCTTTGCTGCTTTTTGAGGAACAGCTTATTATACAATATGGGCACATACAGTGCAAGCTGGGTTTCCATAATGTGTGGTTTTGCAATGCGCTGGGGGTGAGTATGCAGAACACTGTGTTCGGGGCTTTGCCAAGAATGGAGCCAGTTTCCTTCCTTACTGTCCCCTTACTAGGTGGAAGGAAGTTTCAGGAAACTATTGTTTTTTCTTTTCTGAAGAAACAAGTGGCCATTTCTCAGACTGTAGGGAGAGAAGAGTAGAACTTCTGATTTATTCCTTCTAATGTAGTACCCACTGCCAGGATTTGATCCCTATGGGCAGGACCCACAATGTTCTGGGCCTCCATGTCATGCCAACAGACGTAGGACATCAGTGCTAAAGAGCCCTGAGTTTGGGCTCCATTTGATAAAGCCAGTTAGTGTGTGTGCGTGTGTGTGTATGTGTGTGTGCAGGTGCACATGCACATATATGTGCAGATGTGTGTGGAGGTTAGAGGTCAACCTCTGTTCTTGTTCCTTGGGAGCTATCCACCTTGTTTTTGAGACAGGGTCTCTTACTGACTTGGGACTCTCTGAGTAGGCCAGGTTGGTTGGTCAGTGAGTCTCAGGGATCTGCCTGTCTCTGCCTCCCCAGAAGAGGGGCTACAAGCATGGCTACCCGACTCCTCCCCCAGATTTTTATGCAGCTGCTTGAGACTCAATTTAAGTTCTCATGCCTGCTTGACCAACCCTGTTATATCTGAGCCCCCTCCCCAGCCCCAACATGAGATGGTTTTTATAGTATGTTATCAAATGGCTAATTTTCTCCTAAGTAGGAAAAACTGTGAACAATTTTAGTGTATAAAATGAGATTCTTCAGAGTTTGGGAATATTTTGGATATAAATATTCCACAGACACTGATAAGAGTGAGTAGACAGAAATTCTTCAGCATGTATTACTTTTGAATAAATGCCGACCCTTGTCTTCCATCTCATAATTAGCCAAGAAAACTTCCAGTGGCCACAGTTCGAAGACAGAGGTATAGGTCATTCAGTTTTTGATGTCTGAATGTTCCTGACTTGTATAGAAGGGGCTTTTCACATTAAGTGTGGATGTTCTTTCTGGTCACTTTCTGTTCAGGTTGTGTTTCTGTTAATGTGGGGTTTACTTTGTATATGTTAATGTGGGGTTTACTTTGCATATGTTAATGTGGGGCCCTATCTATGGCAACACTGCTTTTTTCTCATGCTTTGATTCCACTGTCTTTTTCAGATGCCACGTCCCCTTATTTCATGGTATGCATGGATTGATTGTTGAGGAGTGAGTCTAGGTTGTACCTTTGAGCTCCCAGTTTTCTTTGAATAACTCATCAACCCTTTCATTCTCCAGTCCCTTGACCCCTGATGCTACTGGTGTCTGGTGCCTGGGAGTTCTCTTAAATGCTTCAAAGGGCAATTGCTGGCATTGGGGGTTCCTCCTCCCAATCTGCCTGGGTCTTGCTGGGCAATGAAGTGCTTTACCATGCTGGGGCTCTGCTGGGCCCCAGGCCATGTTACGTCATTTCTTGCTGTTGAGCTATGCTGATTCTCATGCCACAGTGCCAGCATCTCCTGATGTCTTCCAAGACTTGAGAGAGGATTCAGTCCTTAAAGCCATTCTTAAAGGCCTCTGTAGAGAACATGGTCAGAGGGCAATATGAGTGGCAGATGTTGTACAGGATTCCAAAGGGCTTATATCTGTTGAGTCCAGGGCATTGTTATTGGGTCACGCTTTCACGCTTTGGTGTGCTACCTTAGTGAGAGCTCCCACTTCCCTCTCAGAATGCTCTTTGATCCCTCATGCTAACAGACTCCAGAATAGAAATTCTTCTCATCTTTTATTTAGCACCTTTATGAGTGCATCTATTCCATACTAAGGGAGCTGGGCCCAGCACTCCTATTAGAAGCTGTGCTATGAGAGTAAGAATTGGCCCCGTTCACAGAGTTCATGGTCTTGGGTGCTTAAGAAGATATTATTAAACTGTACTAGTAAGTGTGTGTAAATGAAGCCTCTCTGAAGGCAGCAAATCAGGTTTATGTGTCACTGGCTGTCACCCAGCTTGGGCTCATGTTCTAGTTTTTATTTGAGCCCTCAATACCCTTAAGTATTTGCAATAATACAGGAAATACTAGTTAGAAGGATTTCCGCTTTGAAGTCTAGAATTATTTACCCTTGGTAATGACATTACTATGTGCCTCTATATGTTTCGCCTTGCTGTCTGTGTTTTATGGAGACACATTCAATATGTAATTTTTATGCATATTATAAAATAAATCACAAAACTTGATAAGAATAGGGAGGACATAGAGAATCCAGCATGTTGAGAAGAATAGACGTCCATGTATAAAACCAGTGCACCAACTCACCCTGAACAAAAGTGGATTCAAGCCAGGCATGGTGACTCATGCCTGTAATTCTAACACTCTGAAAGCTGAAGCAGGAGGATTCCAGTGAGTTCCAGGCCAGCTTGGGTGACGGAGTGAAACCCTGTTTCCACTCACCCTCTCCCCTAAATCAATTCAAAATGGATCAGAGTCTTTATTATGAGACTGGAAATGAAACTGGTAGAGGCAAACAGTCAGAACGCTTCAAGATGTGTGCATAGGCAAGTGCTTTCTGGGAAGGGACAATAACAAGATTAAATAAATGGAATTGCATGACATTAAGAAGCTTCTGCACAGCAGAGGAAACAGCTGCATGGAGATGAGCCCTGTGAAGCGGGAGAAAACCTTCGCCATCTATGCACCCGGCAGAGGATTAATGTCTAAAATACAGATAGAACTAAGACTATTGAGTTCCAAACATCAATCCAATTAATAAACAAGCTATTAAATGAACAGACTATTCTCGAAAGATGGCTTAAATGGCCAACAGATATATGAAAATAATGATCAACATCCTTAGCCATCAGGGAAATGCAAATCCAAACTGCATTGAGGTTCCTTTCCTACGCAGAGTGGCTATTGTCAAGAAAACGGAGGGCAGCAAGTGCTGGTGAGAAGGCGTGGAGAAGGGGGACTCCACACCCTGCTGCAGGGGATAAGTTTGTACGTCCAGTATGCACAGTATGCAAATTGTTTATTTATTTTAAAAATTTTATTATTTTCATTTTATGTGTATGCATGTATTTCTTGCATGTGTTGTGCATTGCCCAACATGGTCAGTAGAGGGCGTTGGATCCTCTAGAACTAGAATTACAGATGGTTGCTAACCACCATGTGGGTGCTGGAAATCGAACCTGGGTCTTCTGCAAGAGCAGCCAGTGCTCTTAACCACTGAGCCATCTCTCCAGCCCCCATAAATTAGTGATTTATATAGCTTTCTCAGAAAACTGAAAATAGAACTAAAATAAGATACAACTATACTCCCCCTGGGGATATGCTGAAAAGGATCTCAAGTCAACATGCTGTAGCGACACCCTGAAATCCATGTTTTCCATGGCACTATTCACAATAGCCGAGGCGTGAGATGAGTTTTAGCCATATAGAAGAACACGATTGTGTCATTTTAAAATAGTTGGAACTAGAGCTCGTCGGAGTAGGAGAAATATGTCAGGATCAAAAGATAAATATCACATGTTTTCTCAGGTTGCTCATAGGTCTTACACTGTTTATATATGCACATCTGCAACCATACATGTGATATAAAAGTTGAAGGAGACCAAAGGGTGGGAAGGGAGAGAAAAGGAGAGGGTATGAGGGGAGAGCGTGGTCAGAGTATGTGATATACACGAAGGAAAATGTTTTTATGGGGCCAGCAAGGTAGCTCAGCAGGTAAAAGGCACTGACCACCAAATCTGACAACCTGAGTTCTATCCCTGGAACTCACATGGCGGAGTTGTCCTTGATCTCCACGCACGCCCCTTGTGTGTGACCCCTCTCTGATAATACAATAGTAAAAATAAAAATGCCCAAATTACTCTTATTAAAACAAGAAAATGTCAGCCAAGGGTGCCAGCACACACCTTTGCTTCCAGCACTTAGGAGGCAGGGGCAGGTGGATCTCTGAGACTGAGGCCAGCCTGGTCTACACAGTGAGTTCCAGGCCATCTGGGGCTACAGGGAGATCTTGCCTAATGAAGACACATTAATGAAAAGCTTGTCAGAAATAAAGAGATAAAAATGTGGGAAATGCAGTCAACTCACATTCAGGTTCGTTTATAGGTTTACAAAATGGATTTTCCCAGTACTACCAGAGGCTGAATGAAATAAATTAGAATAATGTTAAAGTATAAGCTGACACTCTTTATCTAAATTCCAAAACACATTTCTGTTATGCCAAATGTTTTTATTTTTAATTACAAAATAGAAACCACTTCAAAAAACTCAACATATATTTAAATATTATGCGTTTAAACGTATCTAAAAATACATCTTATAAAAGTGTAACAAGGTGATTTTTTGTATACATATGAACAGAAGCCTATTCTCTAAACATACACCGAGTTTGGAGGAAGACAGATATATCCTGCATGGGAAGATGAGGAGAAGGAAGCTCTAATTAGAAAATTTTCTCAGTGTTCAAAATGGATTATTTCAAAATGTTGTATCACCAATTTTTAGCAATTCTTCTTCAGTATTAGATAAACCTATAGAGTAACGGTAATGAAGAAAATACTTTACACTAGAGCCTTCCAGTGTCCTCAGATAAAAGAACTCTTTTAAGTTTGCATTGCCTAAAACCCAGCAATGACACATGCTTTTATAGGCAGATTTATGCAATGCATGACAAGGAACTGAAACTGGGTGCGAGGGCTTCTGAATTACAGCACATTGCATTTCGTATGAAAGTCGGCACGGCTATTCCACAGCTAACACTGCATGCCCTTGAGCTGTTGCTGAAATGATGTTGGGTGACTGATTGTCCTAGGCTGCTTCTGCTCTTCCTCTGCATTGTCCTTGTCTTCTTTCTCCCCTTCCCCACTTTTCATTTTGGGAAACTTGTATATAGTTTTAGGAACAGGCAAAACTATGCTGGTCAGTTGTCAACAAACTGCTGTCTGGGGTGAAGCTCTGAATGGACTCATAGCTTCTTGTGTGTATGTATGTACTGCTCGTGTGTGTGTGTGTGTGTAAATATATGATGGTGCACATGCAGGTGTGTTTGCGCACATGTGGAGCTTGAGGTCAGCATCACAATCTCCTGCTCAGCTGCTCTTCACCTTATTTCCTGAAACAGGGTCTCGCACTGAACTTAGAGCTTTCCAGGTCTAGACCAGCCAGGGAACCCTCGGGAGTCTCTTGTCTCTGCCTCCCTAAGTGTGATGATTACAAGTGTGAACTGCCACGTGCAGCTTTTACATAGGTGCGGGGCTCAAACTTAGGTCCTCGTGGCTGAGTGGCAAGCACTCTATGCACTGAGCCATCTCCACAGCTCTGATTTATAGTACTTGCCAGTTTCTGTTGTGCAAATATTCACATCATGACTGATTCTACACAGCCAAGCTGAATCCCTGAGTGTCAGTCACAGAACTGGGGAAGGGTGAGAAATTATCTCATGGTCTTGTTAAGACAGTGCAGTGTGACGCTGTTTCTCAAACTCTCAGGCGTTCTCTGGGTAGGAGATACCGGGCAACAAGCCACCCAAGACCCAGGTGTAACAAGCTGTGATCACTCTTACTGTTGACGTCACCTTCTCATTCTTACCTTATTGCAATTAATTGAAATCAGTAAATTGTTTAGCTATTGCTACTTTTAAAAACACAAATGCAGCTGTTGTAGGCACCAAACACTGGATTCGGTGCTTTGTAGGCACTGATTTATTCTTAATAACAGCTCTGTGAGGCTTCTGCCTCAGGATTTATTTTTGGCATTGCTGCTCGTCTTTCCTATTTTGAAACATGTCCACCATTTATATTTCATGGTAGGCAGTCAAACGTATTGCCTTCTTTTTCTCTTATTCCTAAAAGTATTAGGCCCAAGCATGTTTTGTGCTCATCTGCTTTTTTAACAGAAATATTTTCATAGCACATTTCTTTTCCTTCCGTAGGTTCCACTCCCCAAAAAAGTTCTGTCTGAGTCGTTACTGCTTAGCTTTCTTTAGAACATGTTACTCTCAGGAAAAATAGTTTGGAGACTGTTAAGACTAATCATACTTTTTCTGAGTAGTTCTTTGTCTCTGGGTAGATTAGAATTGAGAAGGAATTTTACTGCGAATCTGCTTTGTTTTTGCCGACTTCCAATTTCTTCCAAGTGGGTCTCTCTTTGGCTCAGATCTCTTTAAAGAATTTCTATTAAACTTAGAATAAAGTCTGAAATATTAATCTTGGCCCTAAATGTTTTATTTAATCTGTCCCTACCACAGTCAATGTTGTATAGCGTTTAAGTGTTGGGATTCAAGTACAGATCTTTCTACTTGTGAACTCTGAGTTCTTAATCTCTCTGTGCCTCAGTTTACTCATTATTACAATGAGGAAACAATCCCATTCTTATTACAGGGGCTTTGTAAGTGACTTTCTACAAACAAAGGGCTTCGAATTGTGCCTGAAGCATAGACAACAATAAATGCTCTCTCCTCCACATGTCCCCTTCGCTTTCTGCTTCCACAGCTCCTCACAGACTCTTTCAGTTCCTAATAACGGAAGGATGTTGGTGCATGCTATTTTTACTGGTGAGTTTCTTTTCTGCCCTTCATCTAATTAATCCATAGTTGTCCTTCTTTCACCTCTCAGATGAATCTCCCTTGAGTCCCTTGTGATAGTGATAGTGATAGTGATAGTGTCTGGTTACAGAATTCACCCCGTTCCCATGGTTTCTGCATCTGCAGAGTCAGGAAACTTGACGTGGAAAATATCTGAAAAGGTTGGAGAAAGGGCTCAGAGGGGAAAGTGCCCACCCTGCTCGCACAAAGCCCTGAATTTGACTCCCAGAATCCTGTGTGCAGTGGTGTGTTTATGGTCCCAGAGCTGGGGAGGAGGAGAAAGATCCTTGGGGATTGCTAACCATCCCATATAGCCAAATAGGTGAGCTTGGACTTCAAAGAGAGACCTTGCCTGCAAAGATGTGGAGAGTGCCTGAGGAAGACCTCACAGTGAACACGCACCCACATCTACACACTGAAAACTCGATGTCTGAGAAAAACTGCATTTGCATTGAACATGGAATGACAACTTTCTTGTCATTCCTTGAGCAAAGCAGAAAAGTAACCACAGAGCATTCATGCTGTGTTGGGCATTACAAATAGTGTGCGTAGCTTAGTCGTAAATATTGTGTCGTTTTCTACCAGGAACTAAAGTATCCTTAGATTTGGGATCCCACGGACATTCTAGGAACAAATCCCATGGGATGACTGTACTTTCCTTTTCAAACTCCATCGCCATTTTCTTACTGCTCTGAATACAGGGACTCGGAGTCATTAATTGCTTCACGATTTAGGCATGCTGTAACAGTTATGGCTTGTTTTGCTTTGTTTTTGAGACAGAGTCTTACTATGTAGCCTTTGCTATGTAAGCTGGTTTTGAATTCATGGTGACCGTCCCGGCTCAGTCCCCCAAGTGCTGGAATTACAGCTGTGTGTACCGTCGCGCCTGACTGTTGTGTAGCACTTTAATATTGTCTGGTCAGAGCAGGCATTGGGAGTCTAATTTGTGAATTTTCATATCAATTTCATTCCTGGCTTTTCAGGTTTCTCTCCACACAGTCTATTCTCTTCCTTCTCTCTATTGCTACAACTTAGGCTTTCTTATTCTTTCTGCAAGAGGAATAGCTGTCATCTGAAAATGCCTCAGCGCTGATTCCTTATGCGGCACTATTTTCTCCTTGTATCCTATTTTCTCCGTGTAATTGATCACAAACTTTGAGGAGGGGATAAATTCGAAGTAAATCAAAAGAAGTAGATGATACAGTAAGTAAGTAAGGCTTACTTACTGAACCACTTATCTGTCACTGAAACAATGTTTTCAAAATAATTTGTTTAGGAGAGTAAAGAAAAGCTGTTTCAGCAACAGACACAAATATGGGACTATGCATAGAGCCTGTGGTTTTGAGTTCGTTCTGGGCACCATGAGCCTCTCAGGATGTGAGTGAATTCTCTTCTAAGTTTCCATCTTTTGTGTATTTTGCTCAGATATGATTGTTTTCTTAAGTGGAGCAAATAATAACCAACAGCAAGAAAAAGAATCCTAGCCGTGAAAGGAACTTTAAGCATTCGGTGCTGGGGTCAGTTTCTGCTGATCGACTCCAGCAAATGTTTCTTGACTTCTTCGTGCTCTTTGCACCTGTGGAGGGCAGGGGAGATTTCTGCTTCCTAGTTTTAGTGCTTCTCAAAGGAAATCAGGACAACAGAGTCCCTGACCCCCAAATCTAAACTCTTCCCCACTGAGCTGTGGTGACACCCAACGTTCTCAACCCTAACTTCATCAAGTGCACGTTCTCAGCCCTAACTTCATCAAGTGCATATGGACTAGGTATCTCATTATAACCAAGCACAAGCAGCTTCTCTTCATGGATATTACAATTGTCAGTGACCATTTAGAGCCTGTCAGTGTGTCACTTCTTAGAAAGTCACTTCCTGGCCTTGAAGCAAGCTGTCCTGATGCACTGGGGTCTCAAGGTTGGCAGAAAGATTTTGGTTTTCTCTTTTCTTATTTTTTATTAATGTGCTTAGTTCTTGCTGCACAGCCTTCCTTGCCCTCCGGCCTCCCCTTCTCCAGCTGGCTCCCTTTCCATTCTCGTGTCTCAGATCCTTTCACCGTCTCTGCTTCTCTCCCTCACCTTCCGCTTTCAGCACTTCCAGGATTTGGTTTTTTGGTTCACACAACTTTGTCATTAAGCGAAGTTAAAGGAGCGTTTTCTAGGTTATGACATACTCCAAGAAATATAAGTTCGCTATTGAATAGTGTATGTGTGTGTGTGTCTGTCTGTGTGTGTGTACACACATGTGTAGGCCAGAGGCCAAACTTGGATATCATTCCTCAGATATTACCCACCTGATTTTTGAGACAAGTTCTCTCAGTGGCCTGCATCTTGCTGATTAGGCTAGGCTGGCTGGCCATCAAGCTTCTGGGATCTGCATTTTGTCAACTGGGCTATCTGGCCAGCTCCTCTCTATTGAAGTCTTTAAAAGTAAAAAATACAAGTGAGTAGCTGAGGCTTTTTTTTTAAAAGATGTTTTTATGAGTCTTGAAGCAGTAATCAATTATATAATGAATATTCTCTTTTACCAGAGTATTGTTTGTGAAACTGATACCCATTCAAGCCACTGGGACTTCTAACTTGGGTACAAAGGTCATAAGGGTTATAAGTGATCTTATGGATGAGGTGTTCCAGAAGTAAGGGATATCTTATTAAGAATGTAAATAATCAGGGCTAGAGGTATAATTCAGTGAAGCTCTTGCTGTACAAACTGAGGATCTGAGTTGCATCCCCAGCTCCCAAACAAAAATCCAGGCACCGAGGCTGTAACTCAAGGGCTGGTGGTAGACGGGACGGGAGGAGAGAGACACCAGATCCCTGACACTCGATGGATAATCCAGCCAAATCAATGGCTCAGTGAGAGTCCTTTTTAAAAAGTAAGGTGGACAGCAATTGAGGAAGACACCCACAGTTGATCTCTGGCCTTCACACATACAACCACATGCACACACACAAACAAGTACATACCACACCTACTACACCCTCTCACACATATGAAGAAATTAACTTAGATAATCTTTGTTTAGGTATGTCTATAAAAATGCTCAATTTAAGCTTAAAATATTTAAAATAGTCACATGATAAAACCATCCAAGTTCATTGTATTCTTTTCTTTTTCGGTCTTTTTTAACAGGGTCTCCCTGTAGTCCCAGTTGGCCTGGAACTCACTATGTAGACCAGGCTGGCCTTGAACTCACAGAGTGCTGCCTCCCTCTCCTTCCTGAGTGCTGGCATTAAAGGTGTGTGCCCTCCACTTTGCTTTGTATTCTTTTTTAAAAAAATATTTTTATTTATTGTGTATGTGTGTGTATGTGAATGTGTGTAAGCGCGCTCATGTCATGCAGTGCCTGCAGGAATCTGAAGAAGGTGTCAGATCCCCTGGAACTGGAGGTATGGATAGTTGTTAGCCACTGTATGGGGCTTAGGAATCATACCCACACCCTCTGCAAGAGCAGCCAGTGCTTCTAACCACTGAGTCATCTCTCCAGCCCCATTTATTGTATTCTGAATAAACATTCTTATCTATATGGTAACTAAGAAGTTTATTAGTCATGAATTAAATTTTATTTATTTTAAAGGATCTTCAGTTTCAGTCAGTATAGTCCAACACGTTTTTGTTGACTTTGTCTTCTGACCTTTAGAGCTATTCCACCAACACTCCCTTTGCTTTCAGTCTTGTCAGGTGACAGGGCCACTAAGCATGTTCTCTCAGTAAACTTGGTAAGATCTTAGCACCAGAACTAGCATTTCAGTGGATAAATGTTTGAAAAGAGTGTAAGAGGCTATGGAGATAGCTCGCAGGAAAGGGCTTTCTGCTCAAGTATAAATACTGGAGTTCGATCCCCAGAGTCCACATAAAGGCTGCATGTGGTGGCATGCGCCTGTAACCCTAACACTGGGGAGGCGGAGCCAGGCAGGTCCCTGGGTATCCAGCCAGCCTCACCTAGCCGTGATCCTTAAAACAAGGTGGATGACTCCAGAGGGACAACATCCAAAGATGACCTCCAACATTCACACACTCATGCCCCTGTACACACACACATACACACACACACGCACACACACAATTGCTATAACTTTCATATATAAAAACAATGCCAGCAGAGCTAGGTGTGGTATTACACACCTCTAATTGCAGCAGTCTGGAAGTTAAGAGCAGAAGGATTGTAGGTTCAAAGCCAGCTCAGCGGTAGAGAGCTTTTCTTGTATGTGCAAAACCTAGGATTCAATCCCAGCACCCCAGACAGACCACCACCACACAAAACAACACCATCTGTAGTCATGAGATTTGAGGATCTCTTAACCCCCAACTTCAACAATCCCATGTATACATTGAGGAACACTGCTCCCCGACACGCACAACCCCCAAGTGACAGTGATAAGTCAGCTTCCCATTCAACTGACAAGTATGTTGATGACAGCCAGCATATCATGACCCAGATGAGATGCTTTCTCCTGACCAGTTCTACTGAACCCTTCAAAACCTTTGAGAAAGGATGGCTTATCTGTCTTGAATTCACGCTGTCCTTCGTGAGGATTCTCTATAGGTCAAACAGATTCCTTCTTAACACCAATCCCCCTCCCCCACCAGCAGAAACTCAAGTACAGCCATTCCTGTGAGCCAGTTTCATCCTGACAAGCTTGGATTGCTGAACTTTTCCATTCATCTGACTTTATGGTATTCCTGTGTTTATAATTAGCACACAGTATCTTGCATCTATATAGATAATAGCAGCTGTAAAGTTAAGTTTGTTCACTGGAGTCAAGCAGCTTAGCCTGAGTTCCAGCTCTGCCAAGACTGTGTTTGAATTTGGGCATCATTTAATCTCATAGGTCTCAGTTTCCAAAATTGTAAAATGTATTAATAATCATTTCTTCACTTGATTCGAGGATTTAATATGTAACCAATATAATCTTTTCTTGTGAAACTGAAAATGACGTAGGACCCAGATCCAAGAATACCAAGGTGCTAAGTACCTCTGTTTTGTTTCTCTGTATGTCAGCCTGTTGTTAATTTCCACATGTCAAATACTTAGAATTTTATTTTGAAATTGAATTTTGGATTTCACATTTCAATAACATTTATTTATAAATTTAATTTTATGTGGTGTGTGTGTGTGTGTGTGTGTGTGTGTGTGTGCAGGTGTACCTGTGTCAAAGTGGGCCCGAGGAGATCAGAGGACAACTTTCAAGAGTTGGTTCATTCCTTTCACAAGGAATTCTGGGAACTGAACTCAGGTCGCCAGGCTTGAGTGACAAGAGCAAAAGCAAAGGTCACTGAGCCATTTTACTTGCTTGCTTGCTTGCTTGATTGATTGATTGAGTTAGTTAAGTAGTTAGTTAGTTAGTTAGTTAGTTAGTTAGTTAGTTAGTTTTTTGCTAGTTTGTTCTTGAGACAGTGTTGCTATGTAGTCCAGGCTAGCCTGACTTACCGTCCTCTTGCTCCTGGTGCTAGGATTATAGGGTGCTCCACTAACCATTTGAATCGAACATTTTAAATTATAAAAACTTAAAATGCAAATCAATGTATTGCAGGTTATGAAGACAGTCACATCCATAGAACCTCTTTGCAGCAGATCAAAACCGTGACAGCGCAAGTGGGGCAAGGTGAGGAAAGCCCGGCGTCTCCACAGGCAGCCAAGCCCCACGTTCCGGTGGTCGTGGGACCCCTGGAGCCCTCCTTTCACTCTGGAATCCTGGGAACCATGTCTCGGAGAGATGTCCGGGCCGAGCTCTTGCTGCGGAGCTTTCTGATGTGGTCGGACACCGTAGAGATGCTGCGCGTGGCCGGCCACCCTTCTGTGTACAAGTCAGGCTGGCTGTACCCCGTCTACATTTTCAGTTTCATTTCTCTCCTGCGGATGGTCTTCACTCCCAAAAACCCTCTTCACAGCCTCCTGGGCGTCCTGCTGCAGGATTTACCCTTCATTTTTGTTAGACTTAGTCTCATCATTGTCTTAGGAACTATCACACCCGTGCTGGGCCTGTGTAAAAATGTGCTAGTGACTGCCTCTTATATTTACTTCAATTATTTAACCAGACTCAAGCCTTTCACTACCTTTGAAACATCTCCATTTTAAAAAGAAAAGGACCTCCTTATGAATATACACACAGTTGTGAAGTTTTCTAGGTGTAAGCTTTGGTACTACATAATGAAATGAAGAGTAGGTTAAAGAGAATTAAGCATTGTCATAAGTAGCATATCATTTTTTACATATAGAAAATGGTGCTAAATTTAAGCAAAGTTATACTTTTACAGAGTGGCTCAGTGGGCTTTGAGAAATGTTAGTTGTCAACTTTAGTCATGTAATTGCACTTTTTGCAACAATTACTGTTTAATAAAGCCTTTTTAAACAATGGGCGCTTATCCTGTGAGCCAGCGCAAAAGTGAGACTTTTATCACGTGTCTATATTAATAACATTGCATGGATTAAGTAACTAAATTTGTTTTAGGAAATAATACTTGAAGTTATTGAATACATTTTAGACTTTGTTTGAAAGTCTGAAAACTAGTTTTAGGATCAATTTAAAATCATGAAATTACATAGGCTCTGTGTGTGTGTGTGTGTGTGTGTGTAGTTTTGGTTTTCTGTGCTGGGGACTGAACCCAGGGCACACTAGGCTAGTGTTCTGTGAATGAACTACAGCCCCAGACTTACTAGACTGCTAACAGCAAATGACTCTGTCAAATACATTGTTACCCTGTTACAGCAAGCAACTTTTATTTAATTCACTCATGGCAGAATGAAAAACAATGGACTATAACAGATTCCCAACTCTGGGCAGAGCTAAAGGCTTTATTGGCTAGTATTGCCATATTGACAAGAGTTGTTTGGTGAAATGGAGCCAAGGTACATAGTCATTTCTAGATAAAGGTCATAATAGGAACCAGAAACTGAAGACAAAGTATAAGAATGGATCATTTGTGGAATTTGATACCATGGTACTAATCAAGTACAAGCCATATTAAAAATGATAGCTTAACTTAATACACTGACAAAAGTGTCTTATGTTGTACTGAACCATGAATTTCTTAATGCTTTAAAATAATTTTATACACAATCAGGACATTTTCTGGCATGGCCTTGGTAGAAGATTCATAGCAGAATTTCTCCATTTGATAAGAGAGATCTGTGAGAGGATTATCTGTACAGAGTGATGATTCATGTCACCCATTTCCTGCATGATCTATGGAAGCAAATAGCTTAGGTATAGACAAATGCCCTTGTGTGCTCCTGTACTCTGTACCCAATCCTCCAGCCTCCTCACGCTCTGTATAGCTGTTCTCACACGGCCAATGTCTACCAGTTTTTAAAAGCTTGCCTTCTAGCTCTATGTTACAGGGCAACTTCTTTGACCACTGTGGGCCACAGGTGCTACCTGTAAAAGACAAATATAATACTAGTACTCCTTTAATAGAGCCGAGAGGATTGTAGGATAAGGAATGCTTTCAATACATGTCAGGCAAACAATAAGAGGTTGATAAATGCTAAGTGTTTAATGGAACCACATCCCTGAGAAACAAGTAGCAGAATGCATTACAGTATTTTCCTGTGTTATTTTGTGTGTGTGTATGTGTGTGTGTGTGTGTGTGTGTGTGTGTATGTGTGTGTTTGTATACCTGCCCACACTTCTGGGAACAATAATTTGAACTTTGCATTTATGAAAAGTAATATGTAAAATCCTAAGGTTACCTCAGATTACAACATCTTATCAATTACTATTGTGATCAACAGTGAACAGTTTTCTAAATGTGCAGATTAGAGTGAATGTGAGAATTCATTCTTCCAACCTTTGAATAGACCTTCTATGAGTTTTCACAGAATCCAGACTATAGCAAGTTGTTTGTTTGCTTGCTGCTTTCGAAGCAGGCTTCACCATGTACCCTAGGCTGCTCTGAACTCACTACATAAGCTCACAGTGGTTTTGAACTCAGAAGACTCCTGCCTCTACTTCTGCAAAGCTAGAATTGAAGGCATGTGCCACTCTGCCCAGCACAGGGACTTTAAAATTTTTTATTTTATTTTTTTTGCATTGTGGAGGTTAAACGTGGGGCCTCCCCAGGTCTAGGTAAGCAGTCTCTCACCAACCCACACCCTTAGCCTGCACTTTTTTGGGGGAAAGATTTTCATTATATGTTTACTTTTCTTGGTTCCTCATTAACCTGTAACTCCCTTATGGGGAAGCTTGAGAGCGTTTAGTACTTATCTTTCTTTACCTGTGAATCCTAGAAGTCCTCAGAATATTTCTAATTTGAAATGTCTATCATAGGAAGAATTTCTTTCTAATTCCTTCATGGTCATCTTTTAAAATTAAGAAATGCCTATAATCAAGTGATTAATTTGTAATATTCCTAAATAAGAAACTCTATTACATCAATATGTATTTATCTTTGTATTACAATTTAGAGTTAACAGTACACATTAAAATCTAAATTGTTTCCTGAGCTTAGAGTGCATTTTGTATCTAACATTTGAATAACATTTGAATATAAATATGCCTGATGTTTGGGGAAGTGGCAACATTTTATACAAATAATGAAGGCACGTATATGACAGATTATGTATAGAAGGAAAAGAATTGAGTATCTAACTTAATTTGGTATACACATTATAAACTTCAAATCTATATGGTATTTAAGTGACATTACAAAAATTATGTTGATATAATGTTGATAATTCCACACTGTGTGGTTAAAAGTATGTTGCTAAAATTATATTGTAATTCTCATTTCTTCCATTGGCTGTTGTTATTAAGGTATTATGTCATAATAAATAGTTTACTTTCTATTGTCAAAGTGTGCATACAAAACTTGCCAGATTGGTAATAGACAATATATTTTATTACAAAAAAAATCTGAAGCCAAATGATAATTATATTTTCATTATATGTCAGCTTCATATAAACTTTGTTATTGAAAGGCACATCAAAAACGCATCTATGCTAGGCATGGTGGCACGCTCCTTTAACCCCAGCACTTGGGAGGCAGAAGGAAGTGGATATCTATGCGTTCAAAGCCAGCCTGGTCTACATAGCCAGTTCTAGATGGGTCAAGGCTACATAGTGAGAAAACAAAATTGAACTATGCCATGTAATCATTTGTTTCTGGAAATTAGTCTATGTGTCTGTCTTTGTTATATTTTTAGTGATTTTGAGCAACCACAGGAGTTTTGTGTTGGTTTTTTATTCTAATTTTAAAATGTAACAAAAATCACTAATTTCTTTATCAGAAAAAATATACCTTCTGTTTAAAAAGGTAAGTAAATCTAATCATGGTTGGTCATTTAATTTCGGCTTTAAAACACAAATGCTCTCTTCTTTATGGCTAAATAAGACTCCATTGTGTACATATGTCATTTTCTTTATTCATCTGCATGCTGAGAAACACCTAAGCAGAGTCTATAACTTGGTATTACTAGTAGTGCTGTAACAAACTGACTGTGAATAATTCTGTGGCACGCTGACTTAGTTCCCATTCACCAGATCATATGTTGTCTTATGCTTAGCCCTTTGAGGCTCTTTCATACTAGTTTCATAGTGACTGCACCAGTTTGCAATATAACTGTCATAGCATAAGGCTTACACTTTCCAACATCATTGCTGGAAATTTTTGCCAATTGTTTTCTTGAAGAGTAAAGCAGTTTAAATTTGCATTTCTCTGATGGCTAAGGAATAACTTTTTTTCCATGTCTTTAACAGCCATTTGTATTTTTTTTTTTTTGAGAACTGCCTGGTTTATTTGCTGTTCATTTATAAGGTTTCTTGGTCTTAATTTTGGAGTTATTTATACATTCAAGATATCAATCCCCATTCATGAGTATAATTAGTAACGATTTTGTTCCATTCTAGTGACTCACTCTTCACTGTTGGAATTGTTTCTTTGATGGGCTGGAGAGCTGACTCAGTGGTTAGGAGCACTGGTTGTTCTTCCAGAGGACCCAGGTTCAATTCCAAGCACCCACATGGCAGCTAACAACTGTCTGCAACTCCATTTCCAGGGGAATCCACGCCTTCTTCTGACCTTCACAAGCATTACATGACACAGATGCTTACACACATTCAGGCAATATACTCAACACTAAAATAAAAATAATAAATAAAATACTTTTGAAAAAGAATTGTTTCTTTTGTTGTACAGTGGATTTGGTGCATTATTGGATTATATTTTTATGGTGTTGAATCCTTCCAAATTTATTTGTATCAATGTAGTTTTTCATAGCTTAAATATATGAGAATATTTATATATTAATAGTGAGTGAAAAGCTTTTGTACTATATAGAATCAAAATTATTCATATAATATTTCAGTATATTCAAAGTATACACATAATTATCAACATATGCAATATTTACAAGTAGCCTAAGTCCTAGAAATGTTCATGAAGAAAATCGTACCAACTGGCATGAGCATTTTAACACTGCGGATGTTCCCTCAAACCTCTAAAGTATCTTTTAAATCAGAGTAATGAAGAGCTGATCCTCAAAATGTCGAATCTCATGATATTGTGGCGTAACTAGAGGACCGGGGAGTAGGTTTTTATGCATTTAGCGAATGGACAATGCGGATATGCGCACGCATACATCGTAGCATGTGTGTGACAGAGGGTGGGCTGAGCTTGAGGGACTCCTGTCTCCCCACCGTGTGGGTGCTGTGGATTGAACTTAGGTTGCCAGGTTTTGCGGCCAGTGCCCTTACCTGAATCATTTCACTGGTCTGATTGATGATTATTAAAGGGAACTTCCATGTTACTTTTTCAAAGGGTACAAAATCCGTATCACCTGCTGCATCAGCCTCTCCATACTCGCCAGACCCTGGTTGACTGGAGACACAGGCACGCTGTCTGTGTCCCCTTCTGGGCTCCTGTCATTCAAGTCACTCCTAAACTTCTATCCAGTACCACCACCTCCTCCAGATCTCTCTCTCCCTACGGGACTCACTAGATCTAGTCCTTACGCAAGAGTTTAGAGGTCAGAGGACAGTTTTTGGAAGTCCATTTTCCCAACATGTGGATCAGAGATATTGAATGCAGGTTGCCAGTCTGGAGTTAAGAGCCTTTGCCCAGTGATTCACCTCACAGGCCCTTCAAATCTTAACAACACATAGTCTCTTGGCTACGTGAGTGACTCATGTGCTTTACTATCAAGTGATAGGAAAATCTCATTACCATTTTCAAGGTAAACTTCTTGTACTTGTCCTAGTTTACTAGTTTAGCAGTATATTTTAACATAGCTTTTCTTTTCTGAGATAGGATTTTTGTGTAGCCCCTCCCTACGGGAAATAGTAAGTAACAAAAACATGTGTAATAGATGGGACCCAGTGGTTATTATTACCATTTATTTTTAAAAATGGAATTTGTTTATCTATTTACAGACATGGTCTTGCTATGTAGCCCTGGCTGTCCTAGAACACACTATTTAATCCAGGATTATCTTGAATCAACAGCAATCCTTCTGCCTATGTCTCCTGGGTGCTGGGATTACGTGTGTGTGTGCTGTTATGCCCAGTTACTGTTATCTTCTAATTAAAATCCTATGTCTAAGTGAATATTGGGTTAATGTTTGCTTCCACACAATGTGTTTACTCCAACCTCAGCTTCCTGGTGGTCTGCCTCTCAGTCCCTTTAGGGGTCTGCATGATGTGGCCAAACACACAGACAGCAAACTCAGGATGTGAGAAAACAGAGAAACAAAGACATGTGCTCATGAGCACGCAGAAACTCAGAGCCACGTCATGGTTGTACTCCAGCTGTGCCCCACAGCCTTACAGAAGCATCAGTTCATGAACCTGAACGCCAAAGGCCTTCAATGCTAGTTCTCGCCCTGCCCTCCCCCCGTCCTCACTCCAATGACCCTTCCTCCTCTGTCATTTCCCCTTCCTCATATCACTGCCTTCCATCTCCCTCTCACGAAGCCGCCCTCCACACAGGCCATTTATGTGATTTAGCATTCAGAGACCTCTCTGAATTTTCTAATTGAAGCATATATATCTAAAAATTTGAAGTGCACATCCAGCTATGAGATTACCTCACTCAGGATGATTGTTTCTAGTTCCACCCATTTACCTGCAAATGTCATAATTGCATTTTTGACAGCTGAATAATACTCCATTGTGTGAATGTACCATATTTTCATTATCCATTCATCAGTTGATGGGCATCTAGGGTGGTTCCATTTCCCGGCTGCTGTGAAAAGACAGCAGTGAGCATGGATGAGCGGGTCTGTCTGCATAGTTTACAGTTCTTGTGTAGATGAGTGATATGACTGGATCAAATGGTACATAGGTTTCTAGCCTTTGGGGGACTCTCCACACTGACTTCCATGTGGCTGCACCGGTTTGCATTCCCACAGCAGCGGACGAGAGTTCCCCCTTCCACATCCTCACTAGCATTTGACATTTAACATTTTGGGGGCGGAATTAGCCAGTCTGACTGGGATAAGATGAACTCTCAAGGTGGTTTTAATTTGCAATTCCCTGATGACTAAAATGTTGACCATTTTTAAAAGTGTTTCTCAGTCATTTCATTTGTGTCTCAGCTTGGACAGCTCCCTGTTCAGCACCTGGCCCCGTTTCTAAATTGGGTTGTTGGGGCTTTTTTGATATTTAGCTTTTTCAGGTCTATGAAACATAGCCCTGTGTATCTATGGGGCGGTCATGTGGGATGGTCTTCACCCAGCAGACAGCTCCCCTCTCACCAGGCCAGGCACAACTTGCAGATGGAAGTGAGAATTTCAGGAATGTTGCAGGCTTATAAACAATTGACTGTTTAAACAGCATGCACATTTGTTGCCATATTACTCTTATGTTTTAAATATTTTTATTATACATATTTATTTATTAATTTGGGAGGAGTGCGCCACAGCAAGCAGGTAGAGGTCAGAGAACAACTTGCAATAGTGGGTTCTTTCCTTCTACCATGAGGGTTCTGGGGATGGAACTCAGAACGTCAGGCTTGACAGCAAGCATCCTTACCCTCTGAGACATCTTACACTCCTATTCCCGTGTTCATTCTGAAGATGATTCTTTTAAAACATGTCATTAGTTCACCCATTCGATAAGTTTGGAAATCTGTCATAGACTGGGTTATAGTTTTATGAACAAATAATCCACAAAACTGGAAAATTATTTTTAAAAGTAGTTTAGTTGTCTATCACAATTTGATTTTACACGAATTTAAGGATAACATTTACAGTAGTAATTTTATGCCAACACCAAATGGGCATTTATACTTACACAAATTTTAGTTTTCCAAGGTATGCCTTTTAAGAAGCTGATAACTTTCTTTAGACTGAACTTGGAATATTGATGGATTCTCAGAGGGATAGTCTCTCGCTACAAAAAACCTTTCTTACCTTCTTTTCCTTTTTCAAATACTATTTTATTAATTCTTTGAGGATGTTGTACAATGTATTTTGATCGTAGTTCTGCCTAACTCCTCCCTTTCATTTCTCCAAGATGCAGCCAGCCCCACCTCCCATCCAATTTTACATCCTCTTTCTTTTTTAAATTTAATAACTTCTCAATTCCAATTTGCTCTACCCACATACTTCCGGGCCTGGGGCCACCTGCTGGGACATCATGAATCTACCAGGAGCCACACCCTTAAAGAAAACTAAGTCTCTCTTCCTGAGAAGCCACCAACTGTCTATGGGTCCTCAAGACTGGGGGCTCACGAACCCCTTCCCACACCATGCTGTAGCGTTAACTAGCTGGATGCAAGTGCGCACAGCTGCTGTGAGTTCATGAGTGCAGTGGTTCTGACATGGCCAAAGCCAATGCTTTGCTTTTGTCTTCCCTGACCTGTGGCTCTTACAATCCCTCAGCTCCCTCTTCTGAGATGGTCCTTGAACCTTTGGGAAGAGGCATTATACAGATGTTCCATTTGTGGCTAAGAACTCCACAGATGCTTATTCCTTGCACTTTGACCAGTTGTGAGTTTCTGCAGTAATTGATGTCCCTGGCACAAAGAAACTTCTTTGATGTGTAACAGAGCTGCGCTAATCTACTGGTAGAGAGATACAAGCTTAGAGGGCAGTTGGATACTATGTTCATTTAGCAAAATTATAGCGAGTAAGCTAACCCTAGGGTTTGTGAGTTCTCCAACCACGGGTTCTTGGCCAGATTTCCAGTACCAGATATTTGTTTCTTCGTATGGTGCAGCCTGAAGTCTGATTAGAAAGTGGGCATTACCCATAATGCTCCTGCCACTGTGCACCCATGGGCTCGTCCGACGTGGTGGTCATTCTCGCAGTGCATTGGGTTCACAGCTGGGTAGACTGTGATGACTTCTTCCCTCCAACAGTCTGCACAGAGCCTAGTGAGAGCTAGTCAGCAGAGAGGAAGCTGCCTGTTCAGTATTAATTTGATTTCTTCACGTTCTGTGAGCAACAGGTATGGTTTCTTCAGCAACAGGGTCTGACTATCAAGTTCTGGTGGGCAGCTGAGAGCAATGGCGATAGCCTGTATTGTTTGGGAGGTCTCAAGGAGATCTCTGAACATAACTTAGGGGAAGGATCCCACATCTGGCAGTGGGTTTTTTAGACAACCTATGGCTTCTGGGATGAGCATAATCCCTTGGGTAGGGCAAGTGCAATTGAACTGTATGAATGCGAGTGTGTGTGTGTATGTGTGTGTGTGTGTGTGTGTGTGTGTGTGTGTGTGTGTGTGTTTAGGAACCTTATAAAGTAGTTGGTTTCCACACGGCTTTTTCAGACATTCTTGGTGTAAGCCCGTCTCTTCCTCTGCTCTATGCTCCCCCCACTATCCCCCCTCCTTTCATTGTCAACTGTGCTCTATCACCCATCCCCCACCCTTAAGATCTTTCTTTTCCCTTCCCACCATTGTTCTCCTTCTAGCTTCCTGGATTCCACAGGTACTCTAAGTTACACACCAATCTGAGGATCCAATGTTCAGGTCCACATATGAGTGAAAATGTGACATTTTTAGTGGCGCTGAGTTATCTCACTCCGTATGTTTCCACTTCCATCCATTAACCCAAACATTTCATGATTTCTTTTTTATTGTTACAGCTGACAACAACTCCATTGGCTATAGGTGCCACATTGTCATTATCCATTCATCAGTTGATGGACATCTATGCTGTTTGCTGTCCTAGTCATTGTGAATAGAGAAGTTAAGAAGATGAATGAGCGTGTGTCTCTGTAGCAGGAAACAGAGTACATATGTCCAGAAATGGCACAGTTGTGTAATAGGGGAGATCTAGATTTCTGCAGATCCGCCACACTGATTTTCACAGTGACTGTACCAATTTGTATTCCCACTAACAGTGCATGAGGGGTCCCCATTTCCCACACCCTCACCAGAATTTGTTATTTTTGGTTCTCCTAGTCTTAGCCATTCTGACTAGGGTAAGACAAAGCTCTCAGAACACCTTTAATTTGCATTTCCCTGGCGGCTAAGGGTGGGGGCATTCCTGGGAGCATGTCTCAGCCGTTTGTAGTTCTGTTTCTGAGAACTCTGTGTTCACTTCCATTACTCACTTTTTAATTGGTTTTCTTGGTGTTTAGTTTTTTGAGTTCTTTGTGTATTCCAGACACTAACACTCTGCCTGACGAATTGCAGGGAAAGCTCTTTTTCCCATTCTGTAGGCTGCAATTGATTAACGGTTTCCCTGGAGCTACAGAAGCTTTTTGATTTCACGAGGCCCCACTTTTTGATTGTTGGTTTTATTTCTACATGACTGGCATCTTATTCAGAAGGTTCTTACCTGAGCCTATATTCTGAAATACAGGCCCTATTCTTTCTTCTAAAAGTTTTAGAGTTTAAGATCTAATATTGAGATCTTTGATCCCTCTGGAATTGATTTTGTGCAGCATGACAGAGAAGGATCATATTTCCTTCTTCTACATGCAGATATTCTTTTTTCCTCAAAAATGTTTGTTAAACTCGAGACAGAATCCTTTTTTCCAGTGCAAGCTTTTGCCATCGTTGTAAAGAAAACCACGTGGCTGTAGGTTTATGGATTTATATCTGTGTCCTCAGTTCAATTGCACTGATCAGTGTGTCTGTTTTTGTACCAGAACCATGCTATTTCTGTTATTACAAGGCTTTCTGGGATAACTCTAGAGTTAGCTTAGTATTCATAAATTCTTTTTATTTGTTTTTTGAAAAGTTTTTATTTCTGCTTTAAGCTTTGGGATATAATACCTTGGGTTTCCAGGTCTTTCAAGCATTAAACATTTCTGTAGAGGGCTTTGGGGATGGCTCAGTGAATAAGAGCCCTTACTGTTGTTACAGAGGACCTGGGTTCGGTTCCCAGCACCCACATGACAGTTAACTATGGTCTGTAACTCCAGTTCCAGGGGATCCAAATTCCCTATTTTGGCCCCTGTAAACACTGCATGTATGTGGCACACTTACATCATGCAGGCAAAGCACTCATACAAATAAATGAAATCTCTTCAAAGTTCCTGATAGGCCTACCATTGTGTAAGTGGTTTGGTCTTTCTCTCCTGTACCTTTTTAAACCCTTTCTGTATTCTGTGGTTTTCATGTTTCGCCTATCATATGTTGTGGGGACTTTCTTTACTGGTCCTATATGGAATTCCATAGGCTTCTTGTATCTGAATGTATGTCTCTTTTCTATAGGATTGAGAAATTTTCTTTTGCAGTTTCATTGAAAATATCCCATTCTGACTGTGGCATTCTTCCCCTTCTCCCTTGCCTGTAATTTGATGGTTTGGTGTCCTGAGTGCCCAGTTTGCTTTTAAGGTTCAGCTTTACTAAGTGATCCAGTTCCCCTGCTGTGTCTTCTAGCCAATTCTCGGTTTTCTACACGGTCTGCTCTTGGTGAGGCTTTCTACTGAGGTTCTTATTTGATTATTGAGTTTTTCATGTTCAACATCATTTCATTTTGTGTTTTCTTCAGTAATTCTATCTCCAGATCCTAGAACGAGTTTCTCATTTCGTTTCTCCTCTCTTTGTTTTGGTACTCGTATTACGGTCATGACTTTGAATTCTTTGAGCATATGTATCATCATTCTTTTGAATTCTTTACTGATGGTTTTCCCATCATTTTCAATAGGTGCCATTCTTATGAGATTAGTGATTTGTGGAGAATACATGTTTGTCTTAATTTTTCAATACAAAGAAATTGAGGGGTATAATAAGCTTATTTGCTATTAAACTTTAAATGCACTATTTGTATTTTGCCTTATTTTGCTTGGCAAGCATATCTGATAGGAACATAACAGTAGAGTTTAATGTTCTAAATTTTAAAATTTGTACTCAAGAGGGCTAGGAAGATGACTCAGTCAGTAAAGCACTTGCCGTGCAAGCATGAAGGCCAGAGTCTGGAGTCCCTAAACTCATGTCAAAGTTGGCTGGGTGTGGCAGCTCTTTGCAATCCCAGCACTTAAAAGCCAGAGCCTGGAAATCCCCTAAGTAAGATGGCTGGTCAGACTAGCCAAAACAGAGAGCCTGTTCAGCAAGAGACGCTGTCCCAGTGTAGATAGAGAGTGATGAAGGAAGACACTTGACATCAACCTTGAGCCTCCACACACAATTGCACACCCATGTACCTTCTCCAGTTACATACATTCCCACACGTACGTGAACAGCACCCCACACACATACACATACACATGCGTAAAAGCATCTTTGAATGGATCACAAGTTCTATTTGTGAGAAAAAAAAGCATGGGGATCTCACCTTCTATTATCCTTTTGACTGTGCCTCACAGGTACTGCATCTTCTATAGGCTGGAGATCGGGAGGTCTGAGCCGAGGATCGCAATTGCTGCCACTTTCCCAGCAGCATGCGCTCCTCTGTGCAGGAGAGTCAGTTAATTTGACAAACTTCATTGTCTTATTTTAAGGATTGTCACAGTCATTCCTGCTTTAAGCATTGTGATGGTTAATACCTGACAGGATTTAGACTCGCCTAGGAAATCAGCCTCTGTGTATGTCTATGAGGGTGTTTCTAGATTGAGTTAACTGAAGTGGGCAGGTTCAACCCAAATATGGGCAGTACCATTCCATGGGTTGGGATCATGAGCTGCACAAAAAAGAGAAAGGTGATCTGAGCATTAGCATTGGTCTCTCTCGTTTCCCGACTGCAGATGCGGTGTGACCAGCCGCTTCCCTACTGCAGATGCAGTGTGACCAGCTGTCTCACACTCCTGTTGCCATCACTTCCCTCTAACCCTTCGTCCTTAAGGTGTTTCTGTCAGGTATTTTGTCACAGCAATGAAAAGAACAACTAAGACAAGCACCTACTACTCTGATTAGTGGGTACCCATCACCCATTGATGCCAGATGCCAGACCCTCTGCTGTATAAGACTCTCTAAAGGCTCACATGGTCATTAACATTTTTAGCAATAAAATATTTTAATGTGAAGTTCATTAATTTTTTAGACATAATACCATTGCAGACTTAATAGTGCATGCTGCTATCATAACTCCTATGCTGAGAATTTTTTGTTTCTGAGACAAGAGTCTCATTATATGATCTTGGCTGGCCTGGAACTTCCCACATAAACCAGGTTGGCCTTGAATACACAGAGTTCCACCTGCTTCTATCTCCTGAGTGCCGAGATAATAGGAGTGTGCCACTGTATTTGACTACACTGGGAAACATTTTTTAAAACGTGTCACTAGCTTTAATGCAGCACTCACTTTCTTGTGACAGTCTTGGAGTGAACTCTTGACTTCTCAAAGACATGTCTATAACAGGCTACCAGAGAATTTGTTGTGCTAATTTTCTGGGAACTATTTCAAAGTACAGCAGACACCAAGTTCATCTTATATGGAATCCGGTGGGTGAGTGATGGTTGGTGTTTGAGAAGGTCTAAGGAGGAAATGAAATTGTTCAGCAATTAACTTGCCAATGGCAAATGAGAATTTCTTTTTATTTTAGCTTGAGCAAAAACTAGGTAAACTATCATCATTAAGAACTAACCAAAACACAGAAGTGAAATTTTGGCAAAATGTATATAATATGTAACCACTTTTAACTCTGCAAACAAGAGGCTTAGAATTGACTCCCAGTGCTGTTTAAGGATTTACTTAACCTCAACCGACTGGCCAACTGATTTTTGACAGGGTGCCAAGACCATTTGATAAGGAAGCAGTAACGTCTGCAATGGGCGATGTTGAAGAACAAGGTCACCCACATGTAAAATGGCAATTGGTTTCTTTCTTCTTTTTATTTTTTTATTGAATTTTTGCAAATTTCATACAATATATTTTGATAGTGTTTAGAGTCCCTTCACTGTCTGTATCCTTCCTATACCCTCCCCACCCCAGATCTCATGAACTCTGTCGTATATATTAAGACCTATCCAGTCGAGTTTGTATTCCTTAATGTGCTTTGGTGTGTGGTCATCGACTTGGAGCCTGGTTAACTCCTCTAGCATCACACACCTTTAAAGAAAACCGAATCTCCCCTCCCAGTAGTCGTCAGCTGTCAGCAGTTCCTCAGCTAAGGTTTGACTTCTCCTCTGCTCCCCACTTCTACGCTGGGAATTTGTCTGGCTTGAGCTCTCCTGGGGCTTGTGCATGTTGTTACCACTGCTGTGAGTTAATACGTATAACTGACAAGTTAATACGTATATCTGGAAAATGTGTTTTCCCTGTGATCAACTACCACGTGGGACTCTAACAATGGTTTCTGAGCTTGGCTGGCAGAGGTTTGATCTAGGAGTCCTATTCAGGGATAAGTATTCTGCGGTCTCTTATTCTGTACACTTTGGCCTGTAGTGACTTTCTGGGTTGATCATCATCTGTTTTGTGAGAAAGTTTTGATGCTGAGAATTGGGAGATGCATGAATATTCTTTCTTCCTTCTGTTCTGCTGTTTCCTGAGCTTTAGGTGTATTCTGTATTCTCGATGTGTCACTGAAGGCTGGGTATTTCACAGACACCTATTCTCATTAGACCAGTTGTAGAACTTTGTAACAGCCTCTAATTGTTGCAAAAAGACACTTTGATGAGTGGTGAGAGGTGTGGTGATGAGTAGCAAGGATACGTGTACAATTAATAAAAACATGAATGTAAGGCCATATGTGTAATAACATTAAATTCTATTTCCCTCTGAAATCAACATAAATCTAATTAAGCAAATGATTCAGTTAAAACATTTTTGAGGGGTAGGTGTCGTGGGGTAAGCCTGTGATCGCAACACTTAGAAAGCTCACAATAGAGGATCAAGAGTTCAAAGCCAGCCTGGGGTACAAAGCAAGACTGTCTCTCTTTTTCTTTCATGTTAAATCAGCTAAACAGTGTTGTAGAATGAATCATTTTTGTTTCAACAGTTTTGCAAGAATTCAGTTTGTCAGATAAGCGTCTGCTAAGTCAAAGAGAACTACTGATTCTCTGTCCTATGTCTCTTTGTCAGAATAATCTTAATTTTAGATTGTTAAAGAGAAAAGTTAAGAGACAAATTATTAGGAGGTAAAGTGTATTGTATCTTTGCCACAGAGCTGATGAATCTTAGAGCTTCCATTTTAAGATAGACTGTTCTTTTAAAATTTCCCAAACCCTAGTGTTTCCAGAAGCTTCTTTTTGGATCACCGACATTTCCCACGTTCTAATTTCAGGTCTCTCTGGCTATCTTATCACTAGTACCCATGTCAAGATATTCTTAATTCACGCTGTACTTGGGTGACGAGTATGGTGCTTAGTAAATGCTCCAAACATTAAGACAGAATTCTACCTTCATGAAACCAACAGACATCTTTTGTCCTCAAACCAAATTTCTTTTTCTAGCAACAGGCTGGGCAGAGAGACTACTGCAAAGCCTTTACCACTGTTTTCTAGAGAAAGGCTTCTAGAACTTTCTTTCTCCTGGCTTCACTGAGCTCCCATCTTAGACTTCACTTTTCTTAGGCTTTTTTTTTTTTTCCAGCTAGAGGAGAAAAGCCATATATAAACTATCTTTTAATTCTTTCTAAAGAAGGGAAGAGGAGAAAGGGAGACAGAGACAGAGAGACTGAGAATAAAGCCCTCAACCCAGAGGATGGGGGAAATCAGCGTTGACCTTTAAGGAAATGTTTCTGTCCCTTTCAGTACTCTCGGAAGAGCGTCTGCGTGCTAGCAGGGCTTTCCCGCCCAGGTGATTGCCCCCTGCCTGGCCGCCAGCAGCATCCGTGCAGGGCCACCTTGGGCTCAGCCTCCTGGGGCTGCATCTCCCTGGGCAGACCAGGGCCGGCTCGCACTTCTCCCCTGTCGTCATTCCTCTCGGGCACACCTCGTCTCTCCCCTGCGCTCGCGCCTGCTCTTCTCAGAAGTCAGCGAAGTTGTAACTTTGAATTCCTGTTTTCCTCACCACTCTCATGTGACAGGATATCTCCAATTGGAGGGTTTTCCTAAATTCAGGAGTCCTTTAAAGGGGACGGCTTCCTTCGCCCTCCTTTTCAGCCGGCCAGCGCCTTGAACCCGGACTAGGCAGAGGGGCAGTCCCGACCTGGCCGCCCTCTCTCCCCTGCCCTCCTCTCCCCAGTTGAAGGAAGGATAGTCTGGGCCATGAGGCTGTCCTCACTCCTGACTTTTTTCTCTGTCGTCCCGGTTGTTGTTCCGCTGTTGGGTAAGTCTGCTTTGAGATGGGGGCTCTGCATACTTTCCTCTTTGGGATTGATGCTGAGAGGCCTGTGCACACCTGAGAGAGGAGTGGCACGCACACCGGTGCCGCACCTGCGCCTTCCCGGCCCCCAGTGAGCCCCCTGAGGGACCTCCACCTGGCAGGCAGGACAGGAGATGGAGCCAGGCAAGGCTGCTGCTCCCTGGCGTCAGTTCTGATTCTGTCTGAAGGTGGACGATGACCCTTAGGAATGGACTCAGGGCCTTTTGAATGGTCAAAGGCCTTGGAGTCTCCGTGTCTCTTTGAACTCTACCTCCTTAAGCATCAGAGTGAGAGGGCCTGGGAGAACTCACTCATCGCTATCTGGAGACCTATTTTGGTTCTTTATCCCTTCTCATTTCTATCAGACGACTAACACCGTTGGGCACAGCTTGTACTTGAGTTCTGTTCTGTGACACTGGTACAGGAAGTTCCCTGGAGAGATATTTAGACGACAGATAAGGTTAAGTCCTTATAGGAATTAAGTAGTAGCAGTGATTATCAAAACAGAAGCCAAGGCAATATTCATTTACTAATTGTGTGACCTTGTGCAAAAGATAGGTTTTTGTGCCTTAGTTTCCAGGTTTATAAAATGGGGAGAATAGTATTTTCTGCCCACTGCTTAAGGCAATAGTTTAGGGAAGCTGTAATATGTATGCATGCCATAACCCATGATAAGGGCCTCAGAATCATTTGGTATTCAGAACAGCGATGCATCCCTCTTGCAGTATTAATGAATTGTCCAGTCATAGAAATATATGGAATATTTAAAGAGAAATTTGTCAAGGTCAAGTAGATATTTTAGCTCCAGTGCTGGCTGCAAAGCATTTCCCGCAGTCCTGGGGTTGGAGGAGGAAGATGGAGGTGGGGCTGTGTGCCCTGGGTGCAGACTCCAGGCTGCAGGATTGCAGCGTTCAAGAGCATCAATGTAGTCTCTAGGTTTTTCCAAGATATCTGCGTTGTGAAAGAAGATTGAAATACGCCTTGTGGTTCTGAAGGTAAAGACTCAGAACAGAAAAGGTCTAAAGATTGAGCCGTTTAAAACAGAGTGAAATGTTAAGAGTATTAAATTCCTGTCAGGCAAAGACTGGACGAACAATTCAAGGACTGTTTATGGGAACTGGATTCTATATCCCAGCACAGCGTGATGGACACAATTAGCCATATAACATAGCCACATAGGAAAAAAAAAAACAAACTAAAAAGAAGATATTGGGGTGTGTGTGGTTATGTGGTGTACACGTGTGTGTGCAGGTTTACTCACCCATAGGTGGCTATGTAAAGGCCAGAAGGTAGATGTCAGTGTCTTCTTCTGTCAGTGTCTTCCTCTGTTACTCTATGTAGAGGCCAGAAGGTAGATGTCAGGTGTCTTCCTCTGTTGCTCTCCACATTATTTTTTGAGGCAGAATCTATCATTGAACCTAGAGCTCTCCATTTTAGCTAGGCTGAGTAGTCAGCAAGACCCCGGGATCCACCTGTCTCTGCAACCCAGTATTTTATGTGAGTGCTGTGGATTTAAATTCAGGTCCTCAAGCTTTCGTGGAAGCAATTTAGCCACCAATCTATATGTCTAGCCCAAGATTTTAACAGTTTTCATTTAAACCAATATATGTAAAACATGGCCATTCAACACGAAATCAATTTAAAGATGATTGGGATAGCTTCATATTCAAGGTCACACGTTAACTCTTCAAGATCTGACTTGAATTGTGTACTCACAGTCTGCCCATTCATTCTCATCTGATTCCAGGGCTCTGGAGCCACACAGAGTTACTGGTTCCCAGCCTGTAGCAGAGATACAACCCCTGGATTGCTTTTAATGGACTCAAAGCTTTGGAGTAAAACATGTTTCTCAGTTTTCTTGAGACCACTCTTTAAGACCGTAGGAAGTCACCCTGTCAATAATTTCTTCCTCTTTGTGGGTTTAGAGACTGGGAGAGAGAGTGAGCGCCTGCAGATCTCTTTAGAGATTAAAACACAAACAAGAAAGAGAGACATGGATGCCCTCTCAAGAAATTTTTGTACATTTTTTCCTCAGCCCTTCCCTGGGGGATTCTAGGCATGCACTCCACTGCGGAACCATGGCCCCAGCCTCTCTTTACTATTTATTTATTTCTAAAACTTTTATTATGGTTCTTTATTTGTGTGAGTGCCACAGAAGGCATGTGGCGGGCAGAGAAGCTGTAGGAATATCTCCTCTCCTTCCACTCTGTGGGTCTTGGAGCCGTGGATCAAACACAGGTTATCAGGCTTGTTATTCTTGTTTCACTTAATTGTCCGAGTCCCAAAGGGATCTGGGTAGAACCCTTACCTAATCCATAGCTGATTGAAGGACACATGAGTCCTCAGGACCCTCTTCCCTGGTCTCCTGTCTGCTCAGAAGACCCACAGGATTGGCCTCTCTGCTGCCCGTGGGTTCATTATTTCTTTCAACCAAAAACCTTTTCTTCCACCTTCGAAGGAGCATCTCACATTTGTAGCACCATATGCATCTGTGGCCAGTGCTGCCCCACTTATGCCTCGGGAGTCTACGGAAGTTAACCGAGGGCCGTCCTTGCTCTTCTGACCTGCTGCCTCTTAGGCGTGTGTGCGTGTGTGTGTGTGTGTGTGTGTGTGTGTTTGTGTGTGTGTATGGGGAAGCTTATAATAATAGTAGAGACATTATGAAAGTTGTTTGGATGCTGAACTTGGACAAAGCAGAGAAGTTTAGCTTGGTGGGTTTGGCATATAGGCAATGGTGTGCTGGTGAACTGAACAACTGTTTGTAGAAGAAAAAACATGAAACACTAATTGATCTGTGCAATTTATACATTTTTTTCATAGCGTAAGTATTCCCACCGTGGTTCTCTTTTAATTGCCATCCTGAGGCTGTACAGGAAGATTTGGGAAGAAAAGCAGGAGGCGGGCTCTAGTGGCTGGGGCCACAGGAAGGTGTGGCACCTTCTCCGCTCTCAGGACACAGTCAATCCGGAGTAGCAAGGTGGGAAGCCTAAACAGAGGCTAGCTGTGAGAGCGAGAGGAAGTCCTGCTAGGGAGAGAAGCCTTCGGACCACGAGTCACTAAAACAAGAGCTGACTTGAAACGGTACATTCTGATGCCGTCATTTTCTAGACTAGGCGATGGGTGAGGAGGCAGATACCCAGGCCGCTGTTTAGCAGACGGAGGCTGACCTGGGGTGACGCTTTTGGCACTTGCTCTTCCAGCTTCCCTTAGATCAAGTGAGTGGATTAGGCCAGTTGGTGGTGCCAATGGGGAGCTCACGGTAGGTGCAGAGTCTAGTGCCAAGGCCACGCTCGTTGCAGTTCCTCTATCTGACTGCTAGGAAGAGAGCCGTTCTTATCGTCCTGTCACCACAGGACTGCTCCACACCCTCGCTCTTGTAAGATTTGATTTCAGTATAAACACATTTCTTACCACTTTAATTCTTAGCTTTTAAACTCAATTTACCGGAAGAAAAAGACCAGCTTCTTTCTCCATTTTTTGTTTGTTCGGATGTTCCATTTCTCAGATTTCTGTTTCTTTCTGGGAGTCTGTTCTCTCATAGCCCTTGGGACAGACAGCTAGGTTAGGGTGTTGGTAGTTAAGGTAATTTTTAATCACATTTTAATTTATTTCCTGTGTATGTCTGTGTGTTTGTGTCTATGAGGGTACACAGGTACCATGACATTCATGTGCAAGTCAGAGACAACTTGCAAGAGTCAGTTCTCTCCTTACACCTTGTGGGTTCTGGGGATTGAACTCTGGTTGTCAGACTTGGTGGCAGGCACCTTTACCCACTGAGCCATCTTGTCCACCCCATAATTTTAAAATTTAATTTACAAGTGTGGTGTATAACTGATAGAACCAACACATAAGCTGGGGCCCTCTTGGGTTTCACATTTCATTGTTAGAGCAGAGAGGAAACTGACAACAGTAAGATGTCACTGCACTTTTTACTGCATGAAAAACAATCGAGCTTTGAAAAGTTAAGTGGATTTCAGAAGTCTGTGAGCCAGTGACAACCCGTTCTTGACCATGGCTTTCTGAGGCTCAGAGTGATATAGTTTACCAGCTAACCTGTGCTGATCAGGAAAGCCATCAACGTGATGGAAACAACTGTTCAGTGAAAGGCTTACATACTCTGATCTGTATCGACTTCTTTAGATTTTTCAAGAAGGGAGAAAGAGGGAATCGATATTTACGAAGTGTTTTCCGTAAGAAGAATGACATGCTGGGTGCTTTACACAAGAACACCCATTAGAAATTCACAGTGACTATCAGAGAATATTATTCTCCCCAGTTACAGATGAGGATACTAAGGCTTCAATGGTAAGTCCAACTAAAACAATACCGTAATCCACTCCCCCTGAAAATCCCTGTGTGGCCCGTACAGCCAGCCCCCAAGGCCAGAAACTCAGTCCTCATGTCTTTCCTCTCTGTATCTGTTTCAAGCCACTTCATGAACTCTTTATTTTGTCTCCAATTTCATCTTGTCCTCAACCATCTTACACAGTGTTCAAGTCTGCTTTCTCTGAGTTTGTGATAAGGAGAACAAACATATATTGAGCAATTTAGACGACCACATGTCATTCTTAAGGTTCCGGTTGGCCCTACGATTTCTTATTGATTTGGTGATGGATGCACAGAGTAGTGTTGAAACGCAGCAAAGTCACACAGTCAGTGAGCAGTGTAGTGTTATTACCTGGGAACAAAATGCCAAGGCTCTGAGTAGGCATGGGCAGATGAATCTGTTAACTAGCCTGTCTACGTCCGCCAACTTCTTACCTCAGGCGGAGACTGGGAAGGTGATGGCCTAGGAGGGAGAGGAAGAGCTAAGTTGGGAGGAGGCGCTGTGGAACACAGATGGAGCCGTCACAGGGCAGGGTAGGAAGCCTTCTTCCTGCAGGATGGGCGCAAGTGACCAGAAACGTGGAGAATCATTTTTAGGGAGATAAGGTGCATGCTGAAGACGTTTCCTGACTTCTTTCTTCTCTTTGAGGTCGGAATCCACTTCTGTTCCATGTTTATCCTTCTCCAAGGATTCATGTCCCCTGCAGTGATGTAAGTTAGTAGGCTCTATAGATATTTGGTCCATGAATAACAGATCAAAGTGAAGACTCAAGGGACTCAATTTTTCCTTACTTGTGCATTCAGCATCACGAGCCCCGTCCAGTTTCTCGTCTCCCCTGTCACCTCCCCAGCAGGCTTTTCACATGTAGCAGGTGTGTGCTAGGTATTTCCCGCTTAACTTCGGTTCTGGGGAAGTGAGAGGGGATTGTAGGCTGTTTACTGATGCATACGATTTCTTCAGTTTGGACTCTTGCAGAGGATGACACAGGGCAGCTGTACTCTGATGTGAGTGCAAGTAATTTTTTTGGGAAGCTATTCCAGGAAACCCTGGCAGGGCAGATGGGGAAGTGAGAGGGGATGGAACACGTCAGTCACTAAGCCTGGGGCCGCACAGGGAGCTGAGGTTCTCTGGTGAACTCTGGTAATATTGTGGAATACGAGCCCTGCTGTCATCGGTCTAAGGCCCAGGGCACTATCTAAGGCCCAGGGGGTATCTATCCAGCTCCATGAGTCCCTGGGGATGAGCTCTTTGCAGGGTTGTGTGTGTACACTTTGAGGGTCAGGCAACGTCTCCAGTCAGAGATACATACGCTGCTGCATTTTGGGAGTGGGGCCATCATGTGCTGCAGTGGTGGATGCCAGGGGCTGGGGGCAGTTCTGACAGTGTGCACCAGAGAATCCCGTCCCAGCCTCTTCCTACTCGTCCTCGCTGTCTTCCGGAAGTCACTTTGCTGTGTGTTTTAGTGCCAGTATTTTACTTGATGATAGAAAAAAAAGTGTATAGAAAATATTTCTATCCCTAAATCTCTCCTTTTATAATTTCACATGTTTTTCAGTAAGTTTGAACATATAACTACTTCTGTAATGTTATGGAGTAATTTTAAAACATGCCTAGAAGAAGATTCACACCAGTGTGTCTCAGAATTTAGGTTAAAGTCAGAGGGCACCTGTGGGCATCACTTCTTTTCTCCTATCATATGAAGTCCCATTTATGGAATTCAGGTTGTCAGGGTTGGTGACAGGAACCTTTATCCACTAAGCAATCTCACTGGCTCCTCTTTAGTTAATTTTTACCTGAGATACTGGATTAAAACTTACCACTATTTTCCAAAATATATTTTGCCCTTATTTATGTTTCCTTTGACCTTGAAATAACCACAGCAGAATGTATGCTTGGCGTGGGCAGGGAACTGGTCTCTTTGGAGTCTTCATATTGTGACTAGCACACTGCCTGGAACAAGCGATATTTGCCAAGCATTTGTTGAAAAGTAGATATGAGATGAGAAACATAAATTTAAGGGACTATCTTGAAAGTTATGTTTCTGACATATAAATGTCAAGCAATAATCTTTGCAATAGGCTCTACAGTGAGACAGCTGAACAATGAATATGGCTGTCCTTCTCTCCCCAAGTGTTCACCTGGCAATGTTTGTTTAAAAGCATAGTTTACAGACAAGATTTGAATGTTTACAAATGTGTCACATTGGTATTTGAAGGGACAGTAGAGAAGCTGCTTCTTGGTCAAGGTCTTAAATATACGTCCAGAGGAGGAAGCACGGCATTCTAAATCAGATACATTTCACAGAGACAATGATAAGAGAGAAGCTCCATGTTGACCATTCGGGAAAATAAAGAACGCATGCATTTCTATCACGGATGCGATAACTTTACATTTCCTTGCATTGTTCCACAAAGGCAATATCAGACTTGCACTGCTTCCTAAAGTCAAAAAAAAGCAAAGGAAATGAGCACAGATAAGTGTATATCAAAATAGCAACTTTCCCAGCACTCTTCTCACAAGGATAAATGCTTAAAATGGAGTACTAGGAAAAGTAGGTTTGCAAGGAAAACATTCATTTAAAGGAGACCCATGATCTTGAGTCCATTATTAAATAACTTATCTCAGTAAAGCTTCAGATTCCACAGTCTTTCATTCATTCAATTAGTATTTGTTGAAAGATTAGGTACGCTTTTGGAGGTGATAGTGTTGAACCAGCCAGCAAGGGCAGGTCCCTCTTCTTGTGGAGTTTTTATTGTAGTAGAAACAGACACAACAAACACCAGTAAGCAAGGGCTGGCAGTGCCTGCCTGTCACACCAGCACATGGGAGGTGGTGGCAGGAAGAGCAGGAGTTCAAGGCCGGCTGATGTCCCATAGAGACTTCACGGCCAGCCTGTCTCAGAAAGTACTGCCCCCCAAACATCAGCAAATACAAGGGAAAGTCCACACTTTAAGATGATTATGGATAGTGTCTAGAAAACAAGGATCAAATGCCTGAGAATGGCCAGCTCGCTGACACCCGAACTGGCTGCCGTGTTTGAGGAACAGAAAGGCATCAGGGCTGGACTGTGGTGAGTGAACATGAGATGGGGGAGGGGAGGGTCACAGGCTGAGGCTGGAGTGTGGTGCTTGTGAGTGGAGGAGAGGGTCAGGGGTGGCTTCCTCCTGACCCCAAGCTCCTCCATAAAGATAGAAGTGGAAGTGCGAAAGAGCCTGCAAGATGGCTCAGTGGGTAATGGTCCTTGCCATCCAGCCTGAGGACCTGAGTTCTATCCCCGGGACCCATGTAGTGGAAGGAGAACTAACTCCTGAAAACCGTCCTCTGACCGCCACATGAGTCCCACAGCATGTGCACACCCATCCACACCCCCCACACACATCCACACATATACACAAATAAAGAAGTAAATAGTTTTTAAAAAGAAGAGGAAAAAACCATTGTATCCACATTCAGTCAGAACACTGCTGATGGAACAATCCAACAAAGAGATGGTGAGAATGGAACTCCGTGACTCCAGCCATTACACAGGGCAAGCTCTGAGGTGTATACTGGATCCATCCCCTGAAAGGACACCAGGATATCAAGTGTTCTCATCCTCCTTGATTCCATTTCAAAGACAGCTGAAGGCACAGCAAAATCATGTTGGCTAGATGCAGACTGGTGACGTTGGAGAGATGACAATGACCGAGGAAATGTATGCTCGACTCTGTGGTCTAACAGCGCTCTACGGGGTGCATGGGGGAGAGAGAGGGAAGGACAGCCAAGAACTCAGGGTGACTCCGATTTTAGGCTTATGCATCTGGGTACATGATGTTATATTGAGAAATAAAGACTGGTTGTTAGTTCATTGAATGCTGCTGTACTAGGAAAAATGGAAATGAACTACAGTTGAAAATTCGGCACATAAATAAAAGTCAGATAAACGGAAGCCCTCTGAAGGTTGAATGAGTTTTGTGTTTAGACTTTTATGCCCCTTACCTTCAATGGCTGGACACCTCCTGATCTGCTCGTTTGTTTAGTAAGTGTTTATTGTTCAATAGCAATATTAAAATAGCTGATACTTGAAGTGGAAGATATATTTGTGATTAGGAATGGGATGATACAGTGACAAGCTACCTGGAAGATGACAAGTGCAGAGAGAGAAATAGCCGCGGGGGGTCGGGGGAGAGCCAAGTTAAATGAGAGAATCCTCAAATGTCCTTGTTTTGAGGAGATTGAGACCCTGTCTATTGCAATAAGGAGGCTGATTTTGTTTTTGAATTAGAGGGGAGACTAAATTATTATTTTGTGTGGTAAATGCTCATAGTAATTAAAAAAAATCCTTTTAAGTTGGGGGTAGTGGTTCACACTTTTAGATCCAGCACCTGGGAGGCAGAGGCAGGTGGATCTCTGTGAGATCGAGGCCAGCCTGGCCTACATAGTGAGTTCCAGGCTAGCTGGGGCTACAAGGAGACCATGTTTCAAAAAGACCACAAATAAATAAAAGATTTTTAAAAATCATTTGAAGGCTCTGGAGAGATGGCTGAGGGGATGGGGCAAGGAATCTAAATACCATCTAATTATATTATATGAAAATCATAAAAAAATCAACAAAAAATTTTTAATTAGAAATATTTTTAATATTCCTATCTCCTGTGTTTACTGTGAGCAAAACACCTTATTCATAAACTTTTTTTCCCTAAGTAGCAGGAACAGAGGGGCAGCAGCAGGTGGTTAAGTGTGGGGAGGAGTTCAGATAGACTGCAAGTGACTGCTGAGGTACAGGGTATTCAGGGGACAGGGGTTAGCTCCCGAGGGGACCAGAAGCAGGTGTTCTTATCTAGGCTTTATGGAGTTCTGGTTCCAAGAAACCACAGGAGCCCAAATGAATAACACTGAGGAGCCTAGGTAGCCCTTCAGAGTGGCACAGAATTGGAGTCCCAGGTGGCCTGAAGCAGGAGGTCTTGACTCAAGTGGATAAGAGCAAAGAGAGACTTGTCAAGAAAAAGATCCATTGGGAGCTTTAAATCGAAGATCCTAGACTTGACCTAATGTGTAGGTGGGGCTAACTTCGGGAAGGGCTTTCCTGATGATCTCTCTCTCTCTCTCTCCCATCTTTCTTCCCTCCCTCCCTTTTGCTTTTGCTCCCTCCGTCTCTCCCCTCTCATCTTAACTGGAATGTTTTGATTAGGAATAGATAATTTACTTATTTTGTTTATCAGAATTCAACAATAGTACCAGCTCATCATACAAAGCAAATAGAAGAAATTTAGGAAAACGTCATAAGAAGCGGTTATTTTATATTAGTGTCAAAATCTTAAATCAACCATTTCCTTTCACTTGGATATCCTTTAAAAGTACACAAAAAGAAAAGCCTGGGCATGAATCAAATTTTGATTTCGAGGGAAAAATTTGTTCATGAGATTCTTTTGTTTTTCCTTTCTGGCCCAAGGAAGTTCTGTTTTGCCATGAAGCAACTATGTACTGTAAGCAAAAGTGATCCACATTTACTGATTTCAAGTGTAAAAAAAAAAAAAAAAACCCTGTTTTAGGGCACAAATGTGCTTGATGTTATAGCTCAGTATAATTAATTATCCACACTTTCTCATATTGAAATTATTCCCCTCTGTTATCAGCCTACCACGTCCACTCCAGCTCATGAGCATTTAAGTGGCCCTTCTCTAAGGTGCCTCCTGACAGCTGCTGCATCTTAGGAACTTTAACTGCTGGCCTACAGCCATAGCTATAGTGGGCTTACTGTGGCCAACCAGCCTTTTCTCCAGTCCTTCTCTCGAGCTTCCAGGAGGCGGGGAGGGGGTGTGTTATGAGCCACCTGAGGCACAATTACCTTCACTTGATTTCCTATAAGCACAAACATTTAGGGAAATGGAAAGATGGAAAGTCTGGGAACTTTTGTCCTAAAATGATGCCCTTATTCTGAGAACATACTTAAGCATGCTCTCTTTCTTTTTCTGAACAGACACGAGGCAGTTTTTAATCTATAATGAAGATCACAAGCGCTGTGTGGATGCGATCAGTCCCAGTGCAGTTCAAACAGCAGTTTGCAACCCAGAAGCTGAATCCCAGAAATTCCGATGGGTGTCAGAGTCACAGGTCATGAGCGTGGCCTTCAAATTATGCTTGGGGGTGCCGTCAAAAACGGACTGGGTCGCTATCACCCTGTATGCTTGTGATGCCAAAAGCGAACTGCAGAAGTGGGAATGCAAAAATGACACTCTTTTTGGAATCAAGGATAAAGATTTGTATTTTAATTATGGCAACAGACAAGAAAAAAACATCATGCTCTACAAAGGGTCTGGCTGGTGGAGCAGGTGGAAGGTCTACGGGACCACAGATGACTTGTGCTCTAGGGGTTATGAAGGTAAGAGGCTTGGGCATTTTATCCTTTTGTGACATATCTGTATCCTGTTAGTTGGTACTGAAGGAAACATACATGTTCACACATGGTCTGCACTAGAAATAACAGCTGGTCACTTTGTGCTTGAATCATTCTGTGTTCTAGAAGGACATGATGAATAAATGTGAGAAAATATGTTAGTCATTTGTAATTAATAGAAAAATACTACTTTTGGATTTCTCTTATTTTTTAAATAAGTTACAGTTTTCAGAAAAAATAATTTTCACTGTAATTGACTAAAAGCTTCCTATTTAACATTACTAGGTGATTGTATTAATTAAATCTAAACAAACTTTCCTTTTCTTAAAAGATAAGGTTATCTCTTGAGATGCTATAATAAGAATACTGTTCTTTACTAATTCAGATTTCCCAGACAATTGAGGCTTCTAAATGTTTCTGATTTGTTTTGTCACTTTGGGATATTATAGTCAATGATAACCCAAGAAAACTGATGCATTAGCTCATGAATTAGCAAGACTATTTGGTCACCTGTCTTAGAAAGGGAGAGCATTGGAAGGTGAGATTTTATTTCATTTGCTGTGGTTCCTTGAGCTCCTGAAGGTGAAATAAAGTGTGTAGCCTCCCCTTTTTGTGGGCAAATGTCATTCTCTGTGGCTGCTCAGAAACTGAGTAAGATAAAACAAAAATTAAAAAGAACTTGAACCTTCACAAAGGCTACTCTGTAGAATCAGAAGACACTGTTACCCCATTTCGCGTTTGAATACTTGCTTACTGTGAAGCCTTATCTAGAACTTTGGGGTCAGAGAATGAGCATGCCCTTGGGGACAAGGGATGCTTATCTCCAAAATGACTTTGTTACTGGGGCTGCCTAGCTGATTGCCAGAAGACTGAGCACAGCAGCCCAGTCTTTGCAAACAGCTCATCTGTCAGCTTTCTCTTTTCTGTCTCTATAAAGAGGAGACAGGAGTTGAAACTGGAGTAGATGAGAGTGGGGCTCCGAAAAAGAGTTATATGAAGGCATTTATTGAACCCAGGATAGACTTAGAATTCTGAAGGAGGCCATCTGAAGAGCACAGGCTTCCAGGAGAAACTAAGCAGAAAATTAAAGGGCAGGACACAGCCACTCAAACTGGACTGAGTCAAAAGGAAAAGTGGTCTAATTGAAGGATGTAATTTTGAGGAAGATGGTGTCAAGAAGCCATCTCACTGGACTTATTTGTCTTCTTATTGTATCTTTTCACAGTACTGGGCATTGAACCTTGGGTCTTACACATGCTGGGAATGTGTTCTACTGAGCCAGTTCCCAGACTTTTGGGGTTTATCTTTTGGTTTGAAGCAGGGTGTCACTTCACTCCTTGAACTCACTGACAAGCCTTAATTCTGCCTTACTCTCCAGAATAACAGAGGTTAGGCCTGGGCCTCTCTGCCTGGCTTATTTGAAAGTGCAGTAGTAGCTATTCTCTCCCATCCTTCTGGTCTGTCATTTGCTTTGAGGTAAATGTGCACAGGGCTTAGGGTAGCTGTACTTCAATACATTTAACAATCATTTGGAGAGCTAGTTTAAAAACACAGGTCCGAAGAGCCCCTCCCACTCGGTTTCTGAATCAGTGTGTGATGGGAAGGACCCAGGAGTCTTTTGATGCTGTGAAGATGACCCATTTCCATTTTGCCCACAGTCTCTCAGTCTCTCGTACTTACAGAAATCCTGTTGAAGGGCCTACCCCCTCAGAATGACTTTTAACTCACGAAGTGCAATGGGTGTTAGAACTGAAGACATTCTCTTTGGAGAATTCAGTGGCAGTAAAATTAGTTTAGAATGATGGGATGATTTAAAGGTTTGACCTCTAGAAGGTAGACACATCTGATTGCAGGTGTGTGCTGCCCTAATGAGGTGAGCAAGGTAGAGTTTGGCGCTTTGGGCCTCATCTGGGCCAAGTGTGTAGAATGGCTCAGTTATCCTCAAATAAATTGAATGTGTCATGAAAGAATCGTTTCTGACTGGCATCTACAAATTCAGCATGAGTATTTCTTGACTAACTTATTAAGTACAACGAGCCGGGAGGTGGGCCTCATGGGCTTTTTTATAAGAAGGAGCAGCCATTGCAGGAACTATGGTTTTCCCGATTCTTACAGAACCCAGCATTTCCTTATACAAATTTACAGTGGGAAGATTGGTCCTGGGGCTGGGAGAGCTCAGCAGGTAAAGGCACTTGCTGTTAAGCCTGACAATCTGAATTCAGTCCCTGGAATTCGCACGGTGGAAAGAGAGCACACATTCTTTCAAGTTGTCCTCGATGTCCACATGCGCAACATGCTCTTCCTGCGCTTATCTTCTCTAGAATCACCATTGAGAAATTAAGTGGAGGCTGGCTTGACCAGAAGTGGTTGGGAGGGATTTGTTTCCACAGCCGTGTGTGTGTGTGTGTGTGTGTGTGTGTGTGTCTATGTGTATGCATACTTGTATGTGTTAGTGCGTGCACACGTGTGTCAGAGGATGATGTTCTCTCTCTCTCTTTCTCTCTCTCTCTACTTTATATACTAAGTCAGTCTATCTCTTGAACCAAAGTTCACTGATTCACTGAGTCTGGTTATCCAGTTTGCTATGGGAATCTTCTGTCTCTACCTCCTAAATCCTAGGAGTGTGTGTAGGTGGGTTTCCACGCCCACCTAGCATTAATAAGTGTGCTTGGGATCTGAACCCATGCAGCAAGCTCCACAACTTTAATGTAATTTTCAGCCTAACAGCTACTGAGTCTATTATTCCAATCAAGAGGAAGGATGGCCTCTCCTTTGCACTGGGGGAAATGCAGGAATTTAAGTTGGTGTCACAAGAGCCTCTTGCTGCTGCCTCCTGAGAGGAAGGAGGACGGTCTATTCCGAAGTGCAGTGGGGAGGAAGTGTACTAGAGTTGTCTACATATAGGCGGCAGCAGGGGCCAATCTAAAGCTTGGGTAGAGGTGGAAGTGAACTGCACCTCCCGTGTGTGTCAGCAGGTATGATTAGAGGAGTGCGAGCTTGTTGTTTCAGCCCAGGAAAATGCTTTGCAAAGTCAGCATGCAAAAATGCCACTCACATTCTAAGTACAAATCTCTTTGTCCCTCCAGCCATGTACTCATTACTGGGCAATGCAAATGGAGCCATCTGTGCATTTCCATTTAAGTTTAAGAACAAGTGGTACGCAGACTGCACCAGCGCGGGGCGGTCGGACGGGTGGCTGTGGTGTGGAACCACCGCAGACTACGACACGGACAAGCTGTTCGGATTTTGCCCGTTGAAATGTAAGTCGCTGTTTACGCTTAGCACAGACTGTGCTTACACTGCAGTGACAGGACCCTTTGCTTTATCGCGAACATTTTCCCCAAAGTTACTTCACACTTACTACCGCAGTGTATCCCGCAGCGACCCTTTGTGGGTGTTACTGCTCCTATCTTACAGAGGAGAAAGGGACCCATTGTGGCAGAAGACCATTTGTGTGTATTTAGAATTCACGAAGAAGATCAGACACATCTCTATTGCCCGAGTATTCCTTATGTAAAATGACTACCTAATCCACGCCCCCCCACCCCCATCTCTTCTTTCCTTCTTTCCTTTCATCCTAGGAATTGAGCCAAGAACCTTGCATACACCACATAAGCACTCTACCATTGAGGTACACACCTTAAGCCTATCAGCTATTTTGTAAGAAGACTTTAGGGCAAACTATACTGTATGCAATGTTATATATACTTAATGCTGGAGGTGGGCACCCCATTGTCTCCAAATGCTTTAGTTTTATCAAGCCGTAGAGTCAAACCAGATTTCTTTTTTTATTGAGGTTTTGCAATTTTTCATACAATATAATTTGATGGTATTTAGTCCCCTCCCCATCCTTATCCTCACCACCCAATTTAATTACTCTGTATTATCCATATTGATATCTATCTATCAATCTATCTATCAGTCATCTCCCATAGAGTCTAATTTGTGTCCTCAGATGTCCTTCAGTATGTGTCCGTTTACTAGAGCTTGGTTAACCTGCCAAGAATCCTATCCTTGAAAAAGACTGACTCTGCCCTCCCGCAGCCACTGGTCACCACAATGTCCTTAGGCTGGGTGGGTTTCCTCATGTCTGCGCTGGGATTTTGCCTGAAAACCAGAATTTAAACGATGCCACAAATGTGTTTATTAGAGAGAGGAAGGTTCTATATATGTGTCACTGTATGTCATTTTGTGGTTCTTTCAATGCAGGATTTTATTTCATAATACCCTTAGGCTAGCAGGTTTGACACAGGACATGTGGTGCCAGTTACTGACCTGACACCAAATACATGCTCTTCATTGTCCTTTGGGCTGTTTATTGTAATGTTTTCCTTCTGCTTCGGCGTTTATTTTTGAGTACTATGAGAACAGGAAAAGGAAAAGACCCCATTCTCCCAATTCTCCACAGCTTGCAACTTTAGCTTTCAGTCAGTTATGCTGGTAACTGTGGGAATAGAACTCCAGGGAACTGTACAGTCAGCAAATCTGTGTGTTCATTGAAAAACACGTTTTAACTCTGATTTGAAAAGCAAGAGAAACTCTTTAAATATAGAGAAGATTCACTTCACATCATTTTGGGACCATTAACACCATTTTGTCTATCCCTGAACAAGGAAATATCCTCCCTTTATTAATAACCACATTTCTACCATCTTATACACAAAACCCACATTAAAGATATATGCTCGTTTAAAGTATTCATCTTCAAATAAACACCAAGTAAGTCTCACCAGAAAGATCTCACTTACATAGATTTAACTTTGTAAAGCATCAGATCATTCTAAGTTTAACATTCCAGGTTGAAATTTAGTTTTATTGACCATGCAGTGGCTATGTAGTTATTTTGGCACTGGGGGGTATAGCTCAGTAGCCTCAGTGGTAGAGGCCCTCACTCGGCAGGGCCCTGGGTTTCATCTTTAGCATCAACAACAAACTTGGGACATTTCTCTGCTCAGCCAGGTTCTAATACACTTTTTATCATCTTCAGTGTGCCAAGGAGCCAAAAATTTCACCTCACGGGGTGGCATATGTATGTGACAGAAGATCGATGGTCACTTCCTCATCAGACACAAAACACAATTCAGTTCAGAGTTACCAGTTATGATGCCAAATACTGAGTGCTTATGAACAACTGTCTAATTTCTTATCAAGTTGAGCACTTCTTTGAAAATTTAGAAGTTACACAATCCCCTCTCTTTTCTTTATAGGTAAATGAAAATATTCCTTCTTTCCCGGGGTTTATAAGCAAAAGTTTGTATTATTAAAAAAGAAGAAAGGGAAATTTTCATAACACATCTAAAAGTATTTATTTGCTAGCTTCCAAGCATCTTATATGTAAAGGCCTATCAATAACACTTATGTATCTATCTATATTTCTGACTTTTCATAGAGTACATCAAACCTATAAAGAATATTTGAAACTATACGATAGCAAAGGACAACATAAGCTAAATCATCCTTTTTTCTTTCTACCAAGGAAAGAAAACCTAGCAATCAGTGTATTCCATTGCTAAGAGTTCACTTAGATTGAATGTACCCTAGTAATGAGAAAACGAGACTCCAAAACATCCTTTCCCGTCAAGCCCCCGACGTTCGGGCGCAGTCAGCCTGCCTGCAGCAGTTGCTGACCGTCCCTCTCCCGCCCTGTGCTTCTCAGAGGACCAGACCAGAACGTGCAAGCTGCACGCCCACCGCCAGGAGAGGGCACACACTTATTTTCTCTCCCTCGTCTGTTCCATTTGCTGGTTAAGAATGTCGGGGTGCTGTCTGCATCCTTCCTCCCCAGGTTTGCCCAGGCGGAGTCTCCTCTGACCCAAGCATCTCCCAGATGGTACCACCCTTTCTTGCTTTTGTGCACATGGCACAGATTGGCTGTGGTTGCAACATCTGCTGTTCATTGCAGAAGTGAAGAAAGAACAGGTGGCATTAAAAAGTGAAAGGACAGCACAGCAAAAGATGCAGCCGTGGGAGCCGGACCTTTAAAAACGCATGGTTCACTACAGTGGAAGGGTTTCTAACGACTTCATTTGTCTCCGTTTGCAGTTGAGGGCAGTGAGAGGCTATGGAATAAAGACCCGTTGACCAGCATTCTTTACCAGATAAACTCCAAGTCCGCCTTGACATGGTATCAGGCGAGGAAGAGCTGTCAACAGCAGGACGCGGAGCTCCTGAGTATCACAGAGATTCATGAGCAAACGTACCTGACAGGTAATGATGGAAAGCAAACAAAATTGTAAGTAAAGTCAGGATGACTTGACTTCTGCACAATTTAACATTTCAGTAGATGGCACAAGTGATTATTAATAATTAATGTCATAAACAAGTCTTCCCTTAAGCAGATGGTACAGGTGCTAGAAGAAATCTGTCTTCTGAAAACAGCACCAGAGATGACAAATAGGCATCAGTTCATGAGCAGACTTTGTTCTGTCTGTTGTGATGATCTTTAGAGCAAATGCTAACAAAGATTCTGAGGACTGAGCTGGGCTTGGAGTGCAGGAAGCCACAATCAATGAGTGATGCCTCTCTTTGATACAGGTCTAACCCAGAGCCAATGGTTTTCTGTTAGCATCAGAGAGCTCAGGATGACAGAAGGACATGTACTGTCACCAGCAGAGCCAAGTCAGGAACTGTTCTGCGACCCTAAGTTCTCTTTGCCTCCTCAATGCCAAAATTCAATAAGTTTTCAGGTTTCATTTCTATAACGTGTTGTTTGACTTTTTAAAACATCTATTATGGGGTTGGGGTGGCTGGAGAGATGGCTCAGGGGTTAAGAGCACTGACTGCTCCTGCAGAGGGTCCAGATTTGATTCCCAGCACCCACACTGCAGCTAACAGCCATCTGTAACTCCAGTTCCAGGGGATCTGACGCCCTCTTCTGACTTCCATGGGCATTGCATGAAACAGGTGCATGTCCATCCATATAGGAAATGCACTCATACACATAAAATAAAAATTTTAAAAAGTGTTTTTTAAAATAAATAGCATGCTATGGAATCACAGGATTAATGTTGAATTTAGAACATCGTACATGTTTAACTTATTTAAAAATATTTTTATTTACTATTTTTATTTTATGTGTATGAGTATATTACCTGCACGCATGTAAGTACACCTCTGTTGTTGTGCAATACCTATGGAGGTCAGAAGAGGCCGTCAGATCTCCTGGAACTGGAGGTATGGACAGTTGTTAGTTGCCATGTGGGTCCTGGGAACCAAACCTAGGTCCTCTGCAAGAGCAACCAATGTTCTTAACCTCTGAGCCATCTCCCAGCCCCAGTATATGTTTAACTTCTAAAAGCCACCCTTGGGGGCTCACTTGATAGAGCCTAGCATACAGGAGGTCATGGTTCCATTCCCTAACACTGCATAAACCAGGCATGGTGCTGAACACCTGTAGTCCCAACACTCAGGACCTAGAGACAGGAGGATCAAAAGTTCAAGGTCAGCATTGACTGCCTAGCCAGTTCTAAGTTAACATGGACTACACAAGACACTGTCTCAGAAACAAAACAATGAAACAAAGTCCACTTTGGGAAACAAATATTAGGTCAAAAGTAAGCAGAAGCACCTCCAATTCCCTCCCCACAATACCTTCACACTATTATTAGATTAATAGATCTTACTTGCTTGTTTTGTTTGAGGCAGAGACTCACTATGTAGCCCCAACTGCTCTAGAACTCACTATGTAGACCAGGATGGCCTCAAAATTACAGAGATCTGCCTGCCTTTGCCTTCTGAGTGCTGGGATTAAAGGCGTGTGCCACCACGCTTGGCAGATTAATATGTCTTTGACTCTAGGAGTGTCAGGTTTCAAACACATGTAGTGATTCTTAATTTCCCATCAGACAGCTGATAAAACACCTGATCCCAGGAAGCCATCTGTCCACCTGTGACTCCTCCCTTCAGGCACTTTGCCTCCTGACAAAGATCGTGGGTTCCTCCTGGACCATGGAATTGTCTGACCATGTTCACCTCCACATCTGCTCTCATGCCTGTTTTAAACCCAGAATCACCAGCATTTTATACAGTGAATGTGGATTCTTCTTCATTTCTCTTATTAGCATTTGAATGGTTTATTTACTTACTCCTTTTGTGTGTATGTGCAGTTGTGCATATATATATGTGTGTGCATACATGTGGAAGCTGGAGGGTCAACTCAGTGACCTTCTTCAGGAGCCATCCACCTTACTTTTTGATACAGGCCCCTGAGACCTGGATCTCACTGATTAGACTAGACTGGCTGGCCAGCGAGTCCCAGTCTCCTGTCCCTACCTCCCCATAACTGAGGTCACAACCACATGTCACCATGCCTAGCTTCCCGTGTGCTGCTGAGCCTCAAGCTTAGTTCTCATGTTTACACAGCCTTTCTTACTGCCGTTTTTATAATGTTACTTGCATACACGCCCCACAACCTCCAAAGGACTCTAACTGCATTAACATCTTGTTTCCACATTAATTCATCCACTCACCAAACAAGCTATCGATAACCATGCGCCAGCCGTCTTGTGAAGCTCTGGTGGCACCCAGGGTGACCAGCAGGAGACTTAAGGCCACACAGGGGAACATATAAGAGAGCAAACGGGTGAAAAGGGACAGTGACGGGAAGCGCAGGAGGAAGCGTCCTGGAGCAGGAGCTGGTGAGATCGCCAGAAGTGAGGCCGTCAGGGCAGGCTTGGCCCTCCACCCCACGGAGTTTCACACAGAAACTCCCAAGGAAAACAGCCTCATTAAACACTGACTGACAAGTAGCATGAAAAAAAATAAAAGTAACTTTCTAGAAAGTTAGTGTGATATTTGGACAATGGAACAATGAATTTATAGCAAAAAGATATGGTAGTAGTTATTTTATTTTTGATCTTGATTTATGTAGTGCGGTGGGGAGCCCTTGTGGAGGCAGGTTCTGGGGGTCAAACGCAGGTTGCCAGGCATGGCAGGAAGCACCCTTGCCTGTGAAGTTCTTTAAAATGAAGTTCCTTCTTTAACATCATTACAAGATGCTTGAACTGTCCTAGAGGAGTAGCTGGCCTGGGATTCTGCGGTGGTCTGTGTTCAGGTGATTTGTAGGAGTGGCTAGCTCGCCCATCTAGACCCTGTGTCCTGTCTTTGGTGGTATCAGACAGGCCACCCTTGTCAGCAGGTGCCCCTAGCATGCCCAGCATGGCTGCAAGCAGATCCAGGAGACTCAGGGCTGAGTCTCTTCATTTGCATCTTTGAATCTCATCCAACCTCCAGGAGTTTAGTCAGCAGGTTCCCAGTAGAATCTGGGTAAGACTGACTTTTCTAGGGTGATCTGGGAGTACTTACTGTCTTTTAATAACTCAAAAGTATCATACAGTGAAGAAAAAAATAGTCTAGTCTGACGGGAAGTGCAATGAAAAAAGTTAAACAGAGGAAAGACATTTCTTTCTTGTGGTGGAAAGATATTCACAGTATTTGGTATCCACTGGTATCCACTGAGGGGGAGCCTAGAAAAGACTGTTATGAATGGGTGTCTGTGGGTTGCTCTGTTTTGAGAACTATGCCCTTAAAATGGAAAAAAAAACCCTGCAAATAGAGATAACTGTTTTAAAATAAGGTATATTTCATAGGAGGATTTTGAGAAGTAAAGGATTTTTTTTTAAATGCATAAGACAGCTTTATGACTCTGAAATTAAAAGCTATCATTAAACCAGGTATGGTGGGACACACCTGCAGATTCAGCACTTGGAGGCTGAAACAGGAAGATTACAAGTTTGAGGCCAGTATGGGCTTCATAAAGAGATTCTGAAACAAATAAATAAATCCAAGTAAATTTACTGTCCCTTACTGAGTAGGTGCTGTATGCCAGATACTGGACTTTGTTTCTTAAGCCCATACTGATCTTTTGAATAAATATTGTTATCCCACTTTACAAAGAAAATAGCAGATCAGAAGGAAAACCTGAGGAAGGTTGCTTCATGCTTCAGGTTCAGAAAAGGACTGAGCTGCCGTGTGGCTCTAGCTTCCCTTTCACCCCGTGAAGTCTCATTTATAACATGAGCAGGAGCCCAGCAGTCCAGAGCTCCAGGGAGAAGCCTGAATTCACTCATCAGCCTCTCCTGGCTCTGATGACTGTCGTCCTGGGCTCTGGGCTAGGGTCTGACTAGTGTTACCTGCGGGGTGTGTCTTGTTTCTGCCCATGTGACCGCGTTTCCTTGCTTCCTGCTGCCATTTCATATTCCTGAATTCTGCTTCTTCTATGAGATAAGTTGGGATGCTTTATTTAATCTTCAGTTACTGAATCTGGTTTATAACTATATATATATATATATATATATATATATATATATATATATATACACACATGTTGGATGGGCATTTACAGAACTGAAAGAACATAGAAGAAGTGAAATTTGGCTTGCTACACTGATTTTAAAAAAAATCAATGCCTTTGGTCCTGCCTAGAAAACAAATTGAGCAGATATATGGAACAGAAAATTAAAATACCAGTTTAATAACGGATAGGAATATATGCTTTATCATAAGTAAGTTCAAAAGTAGGCTTATTACCATTTCAGATAATGCATACCCCCAAAATAAAATCAATTATGTAGAACTGATGTTTTATGTAGTTGAAGTAAGTTTTTGGTCTGATCCTTTCTAAAATTACAAAGGCATTAGAGAAAATAATTTGCTGATGATGTTTACCTGCTGACGTGATACTTTTGTTTTCTGTACTGAGGATGGAACCCAGGCCTTGCATATGACAGCTCCTTAATGATACACAGTACAAGATTAGGAGTTTGTTTCCAAATCATACCTTTTTCTAACTCTCATCAACATGTAGTTGCTAACAGTGCTGATAATAATGGCCACTGTTTGTATTTACTGAGCAGATCGTCTTGCAGGCCTACTGAATGTATGAATGCAAATCTTTAAGATAACCTTTGAAGCACACACAGAACTGATAAGGTGCCCAGGGTAGTTCCCTTAAACAGCTGTAGTTTATTCCCATCAAGCTGGAAAAGACAATTTAACTACATGACCTGAGACAAGAAATGTTTTAATTCTTTACTCAGTCAATTTTCATAGTTTTGAAACCGTAATTAAGCTTTTTTTTTTTTTTAATTTTTTGAGGCAGGATCTTGTTATATAGATGGTGGGCTGGTACTTATTAGAACGCAGCTGGCCTCAAACACGTATCGATCCTTCTGCCTCAGCCTCCAGAGTGCTGTGATTATGGGCACGTATTATCATACTCAGCTCTTGCTCCTTAACTGAGATAACTTAGAGTTATTTGCGCCACGAATCACTTCCTTTTACTTTATTGTTTTTACATAGTTATTGAAATTATTTTGAATGCTATATTGTTTTTAATGTCCATTTTAAGATAAAGAAAGTAGCTACAAATTTTCCGTCCTTCTTTTATGCAAGAGAAAACACGAATGCGTAGACTGTCCCTAAGAAATATTCAAGGATCACTATCATATTGATTTTCTATATATTAAGATACCAAGGGGTTGGAGAGTTGGCTCAGTGATTAAGAGCACTGACTGCTCTTGCAGAGGACAAGGCTTTGATTCCCAGCATCCACATGGAGGCTAACAACCATCTGTAACTCCAGTTCCAGGGAATCCAATGCCCTCTTCTGATCTCTGTGGGCATTGCACAACATGGGTGAATTTACATGCATGCAGGCAAAACACTCATACACATAAAATAATAAATAAAACATTTTTTAAAGATATCAATTACTGTTAAACATTGGATGATTTTTTTTCACAAATTCTTTAAGGCTATACTAACTTGAATAATAATTACCCCTTTATGTCCAAAATAAGCCTTCTGGGGCTCCCTTATTCTCATTCCCATGCGTCATTTCATGTTAAAAAGCCGCAGCAGGATTCCCTTTTTAGAACATGCTTCTCATATCGGGTCAGGTTTGAGATTGATATTTTATTAAATTGAAGGGCAGCTTTTAAAAAGTAATTGTTTCTCATTGACCAAAAGGTTTGGAGAGAACAGAAAATTCCTGTCAATGATTTAAAAATACAGGTAGTGGGAGGCTAGATTGCTTCATAGTAGCAGGTTCACGTTGCCTTTCCATATCTAACAGTTGTCATTGTGATTTATTATCTGCCTAAGTAAAGCGTTTTCTCATGTTGGCATAAACATTAATGTTTTCTGTTTAATCACCATTTACAAAGCAGGGAAACTGACTAAAACACATCACAGAATTCTTAACTTCTGAAGTTTAAAGTTGAGGAATTGACTTGTGATTGTGATGGGTCAAAGCGTTTATTAAAATGTTTCTGTCCTAGGGAAATTTGGCTTTTCAATAAAGTAAATCTTATTTTTATTCTCAAAGGAAATAAAAAAAGTTACTCTACAATAGTCAAATATGGTCATATCAGGTGAGAAGCATTCATGTTATTCTGGGGAGAGTTTGTAATGGTTACGATGGTGGAAGCCTCAACGAGGTCCTGCTAGCTTTCCATGGTGCGCTCTGCCTCGGGTTCTGTTTCTGTCAGAAGAGGTCATGCTTCTACTTGTTTTCATTTATTAGGGAACTCGAGTGAAATTTTAATCATAATAGTTAATACTTCCCTCCCTCACCCCCCCCCCAATTTTAATGTATTGATGGGAAACACAATTCTTATTTAGTCAATTAATCTCAAGGGGGGAAGTAAAATACTCTGATTGCAAGAAACTTGAAAAAACATAAAATAAACAAGACAAAACAGGAAACTTATTCTCAGCAAGTTTTATAGAAATATTGGATAAACTGAGCTAAACAGAATGTTGTAGAAGGAACAAAGCAGTTCAGCTTACCTCTGCACCTTCAAGAGAGGCACTTGCTGTTCTTATTCTGGCTCACAAAGTTTAAGGTTACTTTTTAAAACCCAAATCAATTGGTCATACTAGCCAAATGGATGAACTCAATGAGGACACATTTTGTAAAAGCTTCAAACACAAACTCATGCAGAACTGGCACTTAATGTACCAAAATTGGCACATTTACAAGGTCCTGTTTAAGGACTGTAGACTCCAAAAGCATACCTTCATCTGTTACACACCCACCTCTCACACCTGCACCTGTTACACACCCACCCCTCACACCTGCACCTGTTACACACCCAACCCTCACACCTGCACCTGACACACACCCAGCCCTCACACCTGCATCTGTTACCAACACACACCCAGCCCTCACACCTGCACCTGTTACACACCCAACCTTCACACCTGCACCTGACACACACCCAGCCCTCACACCTGCATCTGTTACACACCCAACTCTCACATCTGCACCTGTTATACACCCAGCCCTCACACTTACACCTGACACACACCCAGCCCTCACACCTGCATCTGTTACAGACACACACCCAGCCCTCACACCTGCACCTGTTACACACCCAACTCTCACATCTGCACCTGTTACACACCCAGCCCTCACACCTGCACCTGACACACACCCAGCCTTCACACCTACACCTGACACACACCCAGCCCTCACACCTGCACCTGTTACACACCCAACTCTCACATCTGCACCTGTTATACACCCAGCCCTCACACTTACACCTGACACACACCCAGCCCTCACACCTGCATCTGTTACACACCCAGCCCTCACACCTGCACCTGACACACACCCAACCTTCACACCTACACCTGACACACCCAGCCCTCACACCTGCACCTGACACACACCCAGCCCTCACACCTACACCTGACACATACCCAGCCTTCACACCTGCACCTGACACACACCCAGCCCTCACACCTGCATCTGTTACACACCCAGCCCTCACACCTACACCTGACACACACCCAGCCCTCACACCTGCACCTGTTACACACCCAGCCCTCACACCTGCACCTGTTACACACCCAGCCCTCACACCTGCACCTGTACACATGCACCTGTTACTCACCCAGTCCTCGAAGCAATGGTGATGGAGAAAAGACAGCAATGTCCCCGTGTTACTAAAGAGAAAACAGCAGTCTGTTCTAACTCATGCCATCTGTTTTCAAGGCTACGGATGAATGTATCACTTTCTCATTAAACATTGGAGGGGGGTGGGCGGTGCTGGAGAAATGGCTTCATGGTTAGGTGCACTGGCTGCTCTTGTAGGGGACCTGAGTTGGCTTCCCAGCACCCACATGGCTGCTAGCAATCATCCGTAACTCCAGTTCCAAGGGTGTGGCGCCCTCTGCTCACCTCTACGGGTACTGTACACACAGTGCGTTTACACACATGCAGGGAACACACTAATAAACATACAAAATAAAAATTGTTTAAAATTTATTTTTTATTTATTTAATATATGGAGTGTTTTGCTTGCATGAGTGTAGGTGCATCACACGTGTGCAATGCCCATGGAGACCAAAAGAGGGCATCGGATTCCCTGGAGCTGGAGTTATTGACAGTTATGAGCCACCATATGGGTTCTGGGAACTAAACTTAGGTCCTCTGTCAGAGCAGCCTGTGCTCCTAACTGCTGAGATGTCTCTCCAGCCCCCCTCAGATTTTGAACCACACATTTACTTCTGAATTTAATTTCACTGCCTTTTCCGAATGCTGGTTCTTGGTTCTTGTTACATAGGCTTGACCAGTTCTTTGACCTCAGGACTCTGGATTGGACTTAACAGTCTGAGTTTCAACAGTGGCTGGCAGTGGAGTGGAGGCAGCCCGTTTCGATATCTAAACTGGCTTCCAGGTAAGGCTGAGCCTGTCTATGGTTGAATTAACCTGAATTTAATTCATTTGGATATCTTGCAAACCTTTGTCACTTCACATGTAGATTTTAAAGATAATTCATGGAACATAGGCCATGTTTCACCTTGCTTTGAAATCTGCATGCTAAATTTGAATATTCTAAACCTGCAAGGCTTTGGAGAGTCAGTTTCCTGGAGGAAAGACTTGCCTTCCAGGATAAGCATGCAAGTAAGTCAGTCCACATCAGCATTTAAAGTCCGCATTCCCTAAGTAACTTTGACTTGTTAATGTATTATGTTCAAAGCACATGTTGTAGATACTCTCAAACATAACCAATTAAAGGTAATAGCAGAATTATTACTATTAGTATGTTTTCAATATTACTGTGATCATAAGTCTGTGGTAATATTGTTTTGTGCTATTTATAATCTAATAAGGTTGAACTAAAAATACTATTTCAGTCGCAAATAATAATATTCCATAATACATAAACATTTATTAGGACTTTCCTTGACAATGTGAAATTTTTATTGTAAAAAAAAAAACAGTCAGGAGATGACTAACCCTTCAATAGCTTTCTGGAAGATAGAAAATAAAAAGAATAAATTATTTCCATGTTGTCATAGCATACAAGTTAATAGCACAGAAAAGGAGACTAATTACAGAAAGTAAGGTGTACATATAAAACAACTATTCAGAGAAAACAAAAAAAAACCTAATTCTAAAATGTTTTCATCTATCTGGTGGTAGCCAGTGCTGTCAGTCACGTCTAGAGGGGTATTAAGTGTGAATCCAGCTTCTCCAACCCCAGTGTATTACCAATCTTGATTTATTAGGAAAGAGTGCAGTTATTGATTAGTAATGTCTGCCATGGGTGTAGGAAAGGAGAAGACGAGTGTATGAGTTATGTCTTTTTTATTTTATTTTTTTTTTACCAGCTCTGCTACAAACAATACTAAGCTAGTATTCTGTGAGATGCTATTTCTTGTTTCTCTCTCTCTCTCTCTCTTTTAAGGGATATTTCCATTTGTAGCCCAGGCTGGCTCCAGCAATTACTCCTCATGCTTCTGCTTCCTGAGTGCTAGGTTTATACCACCATGCTCAGTTTCACATTTCTTTTGGAAAGTTACCGAATGCTTTTTTTGCATTTTGTTTTAAAACTTTAAATATTCTATTTCCTATATTAAGTTGTAATTTTTTAAAGAAAAACTTTGATAAAAAGACAAAGTAGTATTTTTTAAGATGTTCAAGTGTAAGAGGGCATTTTTATATGTAAATCTACATCAGTGAGGCTTCAGGGGCTGTGAGAAAAGGCCCATGGCAGTGCCCTTGTTTGGCATACACAAGGCCCTGGGTTCAATGCATAGCACTGCAAACATTAATATATATGCAACAATTAGATTTTACTGTGAAATTAAACTTTTAATGTATTCCTTTAGTACCTGGTGTTTACAAGGCTATTGCTTATTTTTTTTTTATACTAGGGCTCATTAATGATTAATCTATTCCAGAGCTACATTTGTAGCCTGTTACTTGAATCTCAGCATTATAATCAGCTTTATTTTCTTCTGAAATATGAGAAGCAAACATTACTGGCAAGTGAATGTAAGGTGTTCTTTTTTTATGAATCAAGGTATCATTTGTCTGCCTACTCATGTGGTCAAGTGAAGTTGGATAATACCAGCTGGGCTCAGAAAAATCATTAGCTATTTATTAGGGGACTAGGGCTTTTTTCTCTTTAGTGAATGAAGTGTTGTACAACATTAAGTGAGTCATCTTCTTTATTATTTGATTTTGTGCAGTCTACTAATTAAGTGGGAGAATTTAAGAGATAGCTTAGGTGAAGGCAAGGATATAAAATGGAATATTAATAGGAAAGGGAAAGTTTTTCTTATTAAAACAAATTCCTGAGAAGTAAATTCAAGATTAACTGACTTTCTTAAATAATATGAGTTTCTTGAAACTAAATTTAGAAACTTGTAGTATACTTTAAATTATTTTTGTATAAATTGGTCAGGTGTTTCGCTTGCATACTTCCTAAGTGATGCATCTATCAGAATACATTTGCATAAAGGATGAATGAATATAAATTCAAATACAGAATAGCCATTAAAAATTAAAGGCCGTTAATTGCTACCTCAAGGTTGATAGCAGTGCATTGATAAACAAATATATAACATGACTTACTAATGATCACATTAAAGACCAATAACTATAAAATGTATTATTGTTTCTTGGAAGTTTCTTTCAAGTACGGACACTGAATCTGTTACTTTTGCTTTTCCATTATCTCTGTCCCATCAACATATTTTTTAAAACCTCTTTTTTTCAACCTAATTACTAACAGTGTTTTTCTTTGTATAGTATTTATGTAACCTGAAAAACTTCTGATAAAGACTTTCTAGGGCTGGTAACATGATTTCTGTATTACAGGAAGAGAGTGTGAAGTTCAGGTATATGTTAAATATCTATCAACGATCATAAATAGACAGTTTTTGATAGAATGTGTGTGGCCCATCTGCCAGATTTCAAGTGAAAGGCGAAGCTACTTTCTGGAGCACCCGATTTCAAATCATATATATCAGAGGAGAAAAACTCATGAGAGATGTGGGGATGGATGCTTTGCATTAGTGATGTTGGCCCTGCCGGGTTCCTTAAGAAATGAATGTGCTAGAACATATTCTTCAGTGAGCTCAATCAAGGGTACTGAGAGTCGCAGTTCCGGGAGTGTGACATGCAGGCTCACAGATCTCTCTTCTATTGCCTTTGTCATTGTCTTTCAATCTCTCCAATGGGGTGAGGTTTCCTCATGTACAGAGATCATCTAGTCTGTTTCTTACAATTACTTTGCTTAGTGTTGAGGTATCTCTACTGACAATGAAACTATGACCAGCTTAGAACAGTATAAATGGTTTTTACTAGCTCCTCTCTGTGACACATGATACAATCTCTCACCTCAACTATTTAAAGTTTAAGGTCTAGTGTTAGCCATTGGTAGAGATGCTTATTTCAAATTATTCTGTATAATCATCATTTTAGGTATTGGAATGAGCCACCGACAGGTTACCAAAGAGACACCTGTCATGTTTTTTGCTCTGCACTGAGTAAAAATTCATTTGTGAATGTGTAGCAAAAGATAGGACAGGAGTCCATTCAATCCTGAGGATGAAGAGGCGATCTGCTTAGAAGAACTCTGGTAGCCCTTCTCCAACTTTTTCATTCTCTTAAAGGAAGTCCGTCATCAGAACCTGGAAAGAGCTGTGTGTCTCTAAACCCCGGAAAGAATGCTAAATGGGAGACTCTGGAGTGTGTTCAGAAACTCGGCTATATTTGTAAAAAGGGCAACAGTACCTTGAATCCCTTTATCATTCCCTCAGGTAAGCGGATTGTACGAAATGTTAGAAGTTGGAGATTCGCAAAATTATGACTATGGGGTCTTGTTGGCAGCTGCGGGGAACTGTAATGATGTTCTTCAGCAGCGCATCTTTTTGCTTAGTAGTACTGGCTGCTGCCATGGCCTGAAGGCTAAGAAGTGCTTAACGTTGTGCAAAGCTTTGATATCAATAAGAATTTTAATCTCCCTATCCCGGGAAAGTGGGTATTCTTTTTCACATGTTACAGAGGAGGAAAGAGGCACTCATGGGATTCATACCTCTAGCATAGATGATAAAACTGGAATTCAAACTAAAAAACAGGTACCTGAAGAGATGTCTTTATTCTGCCCAGTCAGAGAAAGCTGGGTTCAGTGTTACATCTTACATTGAAATCTTCACATAATCATTCTAAAAGGTGTCAGCTGAGTGCTCTATGTAGACTAGGCTCCAGGAAAAGTGCTCCATGCTCTGTGCCATTGTAACTCAAGGAAAGAGTTACTAAGGAAGCAATAGATTCTTCTTTCAAAGTGCTGAAATCCAGCCTTCATGTCTTCACTGCCAGCTGCTCTGGGTGGATAAGTGAAGCTTTACATTGTTTTATTTATTGACTTTTTCTGCTTGGGAAACTTGGTGATGCATTCTTGACATTTTTCTCCCTTGATTCTTAGAAGCAGTTTCATTTAATGTTAAATAGGAGTGACATGGCTAGGAATTCAGAAGGCACCACGTGATAATGGTACCTTCCTCCCACCCTGCCTCCCAGTGCTGTTCTCAGGAAAACTGCTGCTTCAAGTGTGTGTGGCCCCACCTGGTGATTCTGTTATTCTTTCCCTGTTCATCATTCCATTTAGTGCATGAATTGATTCCCCATTGGTGGCTGAATGATAAGCACTGCATGGAAAGACCAGTCTCCTGTGAAGAGATTTTAAATTTGTGAGCCCCTTGCCTCTGCCTCTTCGACATATCCTGAGACATGTACCGCCATCTGCTCAGCTTCAATTTTTAGTTGACTTCTAATTTTTCAAACATCATAATTCCTAGAAGTGGAATTGCTGGATCAGAGAGCAGATGTGTTTGTAGTTTTAGCAGATTAAAAATATGAACAAGATCTCTGATGGATGTGGATGGGGTTTGGTTCATGATCTCTGAAGGATGTGTGCACGTGTGTGTCTGTGTGTGTGTGTGTGTGTCTAGGGTCTGGTTCATGATTGCTGATGAATGTGGATGAGGGCCTGGGCTCATGGGCTCACTTAGATTTTTCAGACTTCCCGAAGTGACTATGCACAAACCTGGGGAGTCTTCACTCACTTTTGTAGAGTCTCCTCTTTTCCTATTGCGGGGAGGATGGATAAGTCTTTTGTTGAAAAGCTCATAGAATTCTTTTCCAGAAACTTGTAGTTGTCTGTTTGGAGAAGTAGAGAAAGGTTATTTTCTAGTTTCTCTGGAATGAAGGGCAGAATTCTGTAACCTGCCTTTACTGCTTAATCGGCCAGTTTTGAGTTCCTTGTTTGTAAACTATCATAACCTCTTCCTGCAAAATCTTGTTCATACCATCGAGAGCCATAATCCCTGTCTCTCCACCCTTCCTCCTGTTTCACTTGCCCAGCCTCGCTTGACAGTAGCGTTTGTCCATCTTTATACTGTCAACATTAGTCTACTGTATCTATAAACTTTCATCCGCAGAGATTAGAACTTTCAGCATTCGTGACTGGTGTTCCCTGTTGGGCTAGAACCCAGCCTTGTATCCTTCGGGTCCTTGCCACATTCCCCAGCTGACTCACAGTCTCAGGTCTCAAGAGCAGTTCCCGGTAGTTTCACAGCCACTGACCCTTTGACTTTTCTGGAGTGAAATATGTTTAGTGTGAACTGAGATGAGCTGCAAGTGTAAAATGCCCATTGGGCTTCCAAAACCTAACATGGAAAAATCTCATCCTAGCTGGTCACATATTGAAGTGATAATATTTGGATATACGGAGTCAAACAAATCATTTTATTGACGTTTACTCATTTCTTTTTTATTGACGATGGCTACTATAAAACTTAAAATAATATGTGGTGACCTCAGGGGACGCCCCTTGATTTCCTTTGGGTTGGTTATTTCATGTTTTAAAACTGTTGGTGTTTGTTCTGCATTTGAAGTGCTGGAAATTGAATCCAGGGCTTCATACCTGATAGACAAGCATTCTACTACCGTCCTTCAGCATTAGACATTGTCTTAAAATAGTTTTCAGAAGTGAGGTGTGGTGGTTCACGCCCTCTGGGAGGCAGAGGCAAGGCATCTGTGAGATGGAGGCTTGGGTTTCACAGTAAGGGCCAGGCCAGATGGGCCCACAGGGAGTCTCTGACTCAAAAAGACCAAGAAAGAGTTTTCAGGCTCATCTGTTCAGTTTTTGAAGCCTTCAGCATTGGTTATTATTTTCTGTTTCCTAGACAGAAAAATTAAAAAATCCCACTAGAGGGCTCCAGAGTTATGCTGACATGTCTTTACACTTTCTGGTAACCACTGGAGTATACCAAATTGAAGTTGTACTAAGGGAATAGAATTTTCAAATATTCATCTTTCTTTTACAAAAGTGCAGTTCAGGGTGCTGTGATTTAGTTCTTTCTCACATGGTGACTGTGCATGATGAGGTTTTAGGCAGTATCTGCTGTTAAGGAGAGACAGGACTTACTAAAAGAATAATGAAGGAGCCAGCTGTGCGAGTTACACCTATCATCTCAGCAGCTGGGAGACTGAAGCAGGAGGATCATAAATTCAAGGTCAGTCTGAGCTACAGAGTGAGACTCCGTCTTATCCCCCTCCCATAAAAAAAAATGACAAAGAAAGGGACCTGATACTGGACATTAACTATAGCAACACATTTAATATCGAGCTCAAATAAATATATTGCTCTCTACTTCATAACTTAACTCTTCTCTAAACAAGGAATGTTGCCAGAGCATTGTTTAGACTAGAGTCTGTAGAACAAGAGGAAACAGTGGTATGCCGAACAAGTCAGGTTTCTTTGTGACACAGCATCTGCCATGAGGGCCCTGTGCTAGGCTCAAGGGCGTACTGGCTTAAAGAGGGTCTGTCCCCCTTCAGACAGCTTCATTGTTGCTTTCCACAGCACATTGTTGTTAAATTCTTGCAACATGTAATAAGATTGCGAAATCTGTTAGCAACTGCTCATAGCAACAGTGAAGATGCTCAGGGATGATCTACTTCATGATTTTGTGGCATTTGTCAGTTATAAGTGCCTTGTCTGTTCTTTGCTGCTTCAGAACACAGCGAGGATGGATAACTTAGTATTAGTATGGCTACTGGGTTGTTTTTTAAAACATATGTGGCTACTTTGGTTTATTTGGGAATAAAGAAAAATGGTATTGTGTCAGATCAGAGGCACAGATACTGACTCATACTACAGTGTTTGCAGAGGTTACTGGTAGCCTTCCTGTCCCCACCCATTCTATGTCCTGCTTCAGGACTTCTAGCTGCCATGTGAGTGTTGCCTTTCTTTAGGAATGATAGGCTTCTTAATGTCCAAGGAGAAAAGGTATACTGCAGTCTTTTAGAGGATAGATAACATATGAAAACTTTCAGGCTTCCAGCATGCAAACAGTACATCAGAGATGCATAGTTTAGGTTTGCTTGTGATAAATATAGATGTAAGTAGACAATCTATTGTGCAGTCTAGTTGTAGGTGTAACACTTTAAAAAGATATTTCTTATCTGTCTTCACTTCATTTCATCTTTTGAGGTCCTGGATTTGAATTTAGGGCCCAACAGATACTAGGCAAGCACACTAACTTTTAACTGTTTCATCGGCCCTTGAGTTCTTTTTAAAGTTGAAGATTTTTTGATTGTTTGGCTTTTTAACAAAAGAAGCAAAGTGAACATTTCTTTTTCATCTATCTTTTATGAGTGTGTATACCAGAAGATAGAATAATGTTGTCTTATTGTCTGTGAATGTGAATTTTATATATTGAATGATGGAAAATTTGTTCACAAATTTGAACATACCTCTTTTAAATGTTTTCCAAACCTTTTATTTTTTTCGTTTTTAGAAAGTGATGTACCTGCTGGCTGTCCCAATCAGTGGTGGCCATATGCAGGGCACTGCTATAAGATCCACAGAGAAGAGAAAAAGATCCAGAAATACGCCCTGCAAGCATGTCGGAAGGAGGGGGGCGACCTAGCCAGTATCCACAGCGTTGAGGAGTTCGACTTCATCATCTCCCAGCTAGGATATGGTGAGAAGCCTCCCAGCCACCCCTGCCCTGTGCCTGTCTCTGGAAAGCATGATCATAAATGCTAAGTGTAGTGAAGTAAAATTGATAGTTAGATTACCAGTATGAATTTAAATAACTGGTCAGTATGCTGATGAGGTGAAAATTATATAGGAACTTAAATAATTTATCATGAAGGGATTTAAATAGATTTTTCTCTGTATGGGTCATTTTCAATATTATTTTCTAGATACCTGGATTCAAAGATATCTATTTAACTCATTAACAGTGTTTAATATTTTGGAGTTATGTGTATGTATGTATTTTCTTTTGTTAAGGCCCATGTTATAGCTCACAAGGAACATGTCTAAACAAGTCATCTTACACTTGGGATTTTCTTTTCTTCACTAATTAACAGTGGAAAAAATGAGTGTTAAAAATGCTTTGCAAAGTCTTTGAAAGAAACAATGTCCCAATTTTAGCTATATAATTTTAAGAGCACATAGAAAATGTACAAAACCAGAAATAAAATAATCGATGAGTTTAATGGGCTGGGAATGTTGTTTGGAGGAAGAGCCGACTAAGCAGAAGGACGGATGGGCCCTGCAGGACTCACTGATTACGTGCTGATCATTTTCATCCCTGATGGTGTTGCTGGAGGGCTGCAGCTGTTCCTTGTGTCCACCCAGCAAAGCAAGAGGAAATGGATGGCGGTGGTGGAAGAGCTCGCTTCCTGACCCGCATTTGCCTGAACACTGACCAGGCTGCAGGGGAAGGAAAAGCATTTTACAGATACACAAGTAAAACCAGAGGAGTGGGAAAAGCGATACAAAAACAGTCGCAAATGCTCCTGTGCCTAGCATCTGAATCTGTGTATCTGACTGAGTGTGGTGTTGAATCTCCTCAGGGGTAGGGAGATGGTTCCATGGGTCCTGACATGAGAAGGATTCCCAGAACTGATCTAAAATCTGGGTGTGACAGGTAGAGCCCTGGTGCTCACTGCCCAGCCAGTTTGGGCCACTTGGCAAATTAAAAAGTAGATGCCACCTGAGGAAAAACACCTGAGGTTGCCCTCTGGCTTATACACACACACACACACACACACACACACACGAGAGAGAGAGAGAGAGAGAGAGAGAGAGACAGAGACAGAGACAGAGACAGAGAGACAGAGACAGAGAGACAGAGACAGACAGAAAGACAGAGAGAGAGAGGGAGAGACAGAGAATGGCCTGTATACCATGTAAAGGATTTCTTCAGCATTCTATGCTCACCTAGCTGGGGAAACTAAATGATAATATTGCAATCACAGTGGGTATATTTGAAAAACAACCATTTCAGTTTATCACGACCTAATAGGAACCTTGCAAATGAATCAGTGTTAGAAGCAAGTTAGTTACGATGAGAAAGGCAATGCGAATCCTACTTTACATTCTAGAACATGATAGAGCAACAACGGAGCATGTGCTGTTATTGCTCTAATTATCTGGGGAAGCTGGATGACAAAGGTTGTTGTGAATTCAGCCTGAGAATAAATGAATATATGGAGGCTGAGCCCTCCATTACAAAATGTTAATAGAACCATGTCCTTGAAATACATTTATATTTATTTCAGTACAGCATTTTCTTCATTTTCTTATTTGATAGACTGAAATAATCTTAGGACTGGAGAGATGGCTCAGTAGTTAAGAGCACTGACTGCTCTTGCAGAGGACCCGGGTTCAATTCCCAGCACCCACATGGTAGCTAACAGCCGTCTTGAACTCCAGTTCCAGGGATCTGACCCCTCTTCTGACCTCCACAGGCACTGCACAACCCTGGTGCACTTACACACATGCAGGCGATATACTCATACACATAAAATAAAAATAATAAACAAAATATTTAAAAAAGAATAAAATAATCTTGATAAAGGTAAAGTTGTAAAAATTTGAGATTATTGCTTCTACATCAAAAAATTAACAGGGGCCTGAGCACATAAAGTGTTAATACCAGTTAACACAAATTCTACAAGTGACTCATGATAATTGATCTAGCAACTTTAACCACATACATGCCTATGTATTTTTGTAGACTATTTGTAGATTTTGTTTAGGAATTACAAAATATCTAAGAAGAGAACAGTTTAGTAAGGAAATGAATATGGAAATGCCAAAATAAAACTTAATTGTTGGTAAGCTAATAAAAATAAAATGAAAATATAGGAGAGACTCATTACATTATATAATTGTATAATTTTACATTGATCTTCAGCCAAAAATCCTTGGGAGGTATATAAGATTTCTTTCAAGCCTGTATTTGTTACTCAAAAGATCATGTTCTGCCAACTCAAGTGAAAGGAAGAAGGGACCATCTTGGCGGTGTCCCTAATGCTTCGGGATACTGGAAACATCTGCTGGAGCTGGCAAGAGGCCAGTAGAGAACTTCCCCAAAGCCAAGTCGAGTGATAACTATTAGAAGAATCTCAGACACTTAAGGAAATTCTTGTAGAAAGTTTTCCTCATTTTTTATCCTTTGAAATCATTTGATTTTACCATTCAAAGATCATAATCAAACATTCACAATGTAATTTCTAATTAATTTTAAAAGATATTGAATTATATACTTAATATATAATAGCTTCATAATTAATACTCTTATCTGAAAATGCTTAATTTGTAGCCTTGAATTCTTAGCTCTTAGATTACTATACCTTTGTCCCACTTTTATGTGTGTGTGTGTGTGTTGTGATATTTATAGTATCTTAGGAGGATAACTACTCATAAAATTAATAATGCCCTCTAGAGAAATTTACAATATTTATGAGGGTTTTAGGTTTTTCTGGTATTTCACAGAATTTTGTAGTGCACATGATTAAATAAGTATGTACGTGTGTTTGTGTGTATGTGTGTGTGTGTGTGTGTGTGTGTGTGTATAGATGCTAAATATCAGAAGCCAGCCTATCTCCTTAGTTTAAACATCTGTCAATGTCTAGATCATTTTCATTGCTAATTCAGTGATTGAACTTTAACAGAAGTACCTAGAATATTCTTAATAGTAATAATCAGTGAAAAAGAAGTCATTTTAAGTTTGTCTTAAAATATTCATAAGGTGTAATGTTAGTCAAATGTATTTATATACATAAGATGCCATATTTCTAGCAATATAAGTACACTTGACACATTATTTGAGAAAATATAGCTTCACAAGATTGAGGGTGATCATTTCTTTTTTTGTACTTCTAGGAAATGTATTATTGAAACTAAAAATGCAGTATCTTTATATTGGAAAAAAAAGATTGCATAACCTAAAAAAGACATCATTAAATGTAGCTGACTTGCATCAGCTACAGGTCATATTGACACCCAAGAAGGTTATCTTTTCCTACGGTTCTAACACCAAGGGAGAGACCTGAGTGGGCAAGCCCAGTGTCATCCGATTCCCCGCTGAGCTTCAGAAAGTAATCTTCGCATGCATTATGTAGGTGTTTTCTTCCTTTGTAGAACCAAATGATGAGCTGTGGATTGGCTTAAACGACATCAGGATTCAAATGTACTTTGAGTGGAGTGATGGGACCCCTGTAACCTTTACCAAATGGCTTCGTGGAGAGCCGAGCCACGAGAACAACAGGCAGGAGGACTGTGTGGTGATGAAAGGCAAGGTAGGGCTGCTGGCATCTGGCAAGGGCCATGGGGACATCCCTTCTGTTCTGCTTATTATCCGTTTGTTGTGATTATTTCTGTTATAGAGAAATTGGTGCAGGTTCTGTTGAACCAAGATTCAGATCCAGTTTCTTGAGTTTCAGTTGTCTAACATAGTCCGAGTTTAAGACTATAAGTGATTAAAAACTTTTGGCCCAAGGAGAGCATTAAGTAATAATTAATAATCATATCATTCCACTGCTGAGTTCTAGCATATATATATATATACATATATATATATATTTCACTATTTAGGTAATTGTGTATATATATATTTTGATCCATTGTACTTTGAACTGTTTTCTCCATGCAGATGTAGACTCAGATCTGTTTTGAGTTTTACTCTAGAATCTGTAACTGAAGAACTATATTTGATTTTTCAGGTTGCAGAGAAGTCTTGTATGAAAGATTGCTCCCAATTTTAAATGTGATTATCGAAATCAATGAATATTATCAAACCCTTTTTTGTTAATAGATAGTATATGTGGTGGTGAAAGGCTGGGCCTTGTTGCTTAACGTCTCTTATTTTCAAAGTGGGATAATAATTGTAAACATCTTTCGGTGAGGATGAGGGTGCTGTGCATAGTTTCTGGCCCAAACTTGTTGCTAATAAATATTACCTACTAGTTTTGTTATATTTTGTCATAAAAACTGTTTTTTTAATTTTTATCATAAATCTATAAAAAAGTATGCATGAACTACCCAAAGAGTAGGCATAAGCCAGACAACACCATCCAATGGTAGATGAAGGTGGACTGGGAGAGGCGTCAGAATTGAGGATCAAGAAACAAATTTATTGTCTTGGGAAAAAAACAGATAGTAATTTATAAATGTTACCCTGACTGGAGGACTGGATATTAGATTGCAGTAGACTACAAATGAGTAATTAAAGAAGGACAATATCAAACACTTCAAAATAGTTATCAATTAAGAGGAGAGGAAATTTTAACATGACACGGATGATCATTTATTTCTCTTTTTTCTTTGCAGGACGGATACTGGGCAGACAGAGCCTGTGAGCAGCCACTTGGTTACATTTGCAAGATGAAATCGCAAGCCCAGGCTCCAGTGCCGGAGGAGGCAGACAGAGGCTGCCGGAAAGTGCGTACATACTGTACATTAATGATTTACGATCAGTAAATAGACTTCGGTACCACGGACTTCACTCTGTATGAGAAAATGCTTCCTTATCGAAGCCCAAAGTTTCAATTCTCAAAGCGTTTAAAGCTTACTGTGCCTGGTCCACTGTCCTCCTTCAACTTTCTGGGGCATTCTCTAGTTAAAGGGGAGGGAGTCCCTTTTCCTTGGCTCCAATCAGAGTGTCAAGAGGAGAAGAAGAGAAAGCAGGGAATAAAATGGAACACTGAACGGATCCTGTAGTGGGCGGTGAGATGAATTCAGGCCACGAGGGGAGATGTCATCCAGGCATGGGTGTTTCTTGACCTATGGGCTGTCAAGAACACTGCCAGTGGACAATCTTTAGGGATGTTAGCAAGCTATCCTTGGTCACTGCTACAAACAGTATTGGGGATTGAGTTCCTTCCAGTGGGAAAACGTCTCAGGAAATCTTGTGGGAGGCCAGGCTCCTAGACTTCCACTGGTGCTGACAGTAACTCAGTCAGGAAAACTCACACAAGCCCGTGCGGCCGTTAGCAGCACCTCCCTGTGTAGCTTATGCATAAAATAAATGATTTGTGAAATATTTTTTAAAAGTATGAATTACGAAAAATCACTTTGAGGTTCCTGGGCATTGCTTTCCTGTCTGCGCAGCAGCTGGCCTTCCTCTTTTGTTTCCCACTTCTCTTGAATTACAAATGAAGTGGGAACTGATTGTCTTTCCAAAAGTGCTAAGCTGTATTTGCATCATTTGACAGCACCACAAAACTAGGAATGTAGGACACATGATTTGGTATTGGACAAAGAAGCTATAAAGAAAACGGAACAGCAGCAGAGACTCACAGCTCGTGAGCTGTGTGCAGGACCCCAGCGACGAGAAAATTCCTCTCCTGTCCTGAGTTCAGAAATGTCAGCCTTGAGACGCCACACAGATTTCTTTTCTTCTTTCGATGTGTGTGTGTGTGTGTTCATGCTTGTGTAGGTGCAAGTTTGTGTGAAAGTATGCATGCACTTGTGTGACACATACATGTAGGCCACTAGTCAACTTTGGGTATCGTTCCTCTGGTAGTACTGTCCACCTTGGACCTTTTTTTGAAACAGTATCTCTTACTAGCCTGGAACTTTCCATCTATAGGACTAGGCTGGCTGGCCACAAGTCCCAGGGAGCCTGTCTCTATGTCCCCAGTGCTAGCACGTGCCAAGCCCAGCTTTTCTACATGGTTCTGGGCATCAAACACAGGTCCTCATGCAAGGCAAGCACTTTGTCAACTGAGCTATCTCCCCAGCCCCCTATATAGATTTCTTAACATCAACAGAGGCAAGGCTAGAATCCAGACTCCTGTCCCCAGGCTAGTGTACACGGTTTCATTACCAGCACACTCACAGGCTTTGTCTAATCATAAGCATATATAAGAGATTGTATACCACTGTCATTTGCTAAGAGACTAAACATATTCATTTTACATAATCAATGTTTTATACATTTCCTATCAAGTCACTTTATTTCATAATCTGATAATAATGCAATTTAATCATTAGATGGTAATATAAATTAAGGAAAAACAATAGCCATTTCTCAAGTTCAGTGAGCCTCGTCTTCTAACGAACCTATAGGAAGCCCAGTATAGTTTTATTAACAAAGAATAGGAAACTGAAGCTCAGAGACATTAAATAATGAGGCAGTTTGAAAATGCCTTTTTAAAGGTTCTATCATTGAATCAACTATTTAAAATATTCCCTTAAAATTGCATGTGATAAATACAAAACTATCATGTAGTCTAGGACAGAGTATTCGAGCTAAGGCTATAGGGAAATTGGTTTGGAGGGAAGTATCGCAGGACAGCAGGGATGATTGCAATTGAAAGAATACATATTTCAGAATTCTCAGTCTTGTCAGAGTGGTAGTGAAGCCCAAAATACTTAGACTCTTTACCTACTTGGCCCGACGTGTATTTCTTACTTTAAAAATTTCATAATAGCTGGGTGTGGTAGTACACTCCTTTAATCCTAGCAATCTGGAGACATCTGTGAGATCAAAGCCACCTTGGTCTACATAGCAAGTTCCAGGCTAGCTGGGGCTACAGGAAGACTCGTATTAAAAAAAAAAAAAAAAGATTCACCTAATAAATTTTGACCTGCCCAGACTGGAAAAATCACTACATCATTAATTTTTGATAGTATTTTAAGGAATGACATAACAATATCCTTACATCATGGGGAAAATAAAGAAAATACCCTCCAGGGGTAGTGAATTCTTCAAAGGGCTGGGAAGCAGGGAGGAAGGCAAATGGACATTTGTGTCTGGGCATGTGTGGGATACAGTACAGAGGATTTGCAATCAGAAGACTGTTATAACAGATTTGAGGTCCTTTTTCTTCTCCTTTTGGGGGGAGCCTGTGTGTATGAATGTGCAGTGTATGTGTTCACGCATGTGCAACTGCACATGCACATTTGTGCGTGTGGGGGGGGGGTGGTGTGCAGACAAGATGACAAACGAGGATGCCATGGCTCAGGGAAGCAGCCCACTTTGTTCTGTGAAGCCAGGTCTGGCTCATTGGCCCAAGAGCCATCACATAGGTTGAGTTGGCTGACAATGAGCTCTGGGGATTGTCTGTTTTCACCTCCCCGGCCCTGGGATAACAAGTGCTACATTATACTCATGCCTAGATAGTATTTATTTTTAAACTGAAGGATTTTTTTTTTTTTTGGTGCCCAGAATCCCAGGCAGATGACAAGACATTAGTTTTGGGTTCTATGGCTAGAATGTTCTAGTTCTTCTTTCACAGAAAAGCTGACTTTGTGGTATCTTCTTTACATAAAGGTCTTAGTTTCAATGTATTTCATCAAGTTGGATAAAAGTCAAATGGGCAGAAAGACCTTGTCTCTGGACCTCAATCTGGAAATGATGCTCCTTAGCCAACCATACTCTTAGCTTGTGATTTTCATTCAGCTTTAAAATATTCTACTTATTTTGTGCCTAGAAAGTTCCTCTTCTTGTTCTCAAGCTCTTGCATGGATTTTTATTTTATTTACATGTTTATATTGAGTATTTCTGTGTATCTGAAAGGAAGAAGATGGTAGCCCTTCTTTTGAGGTCAGACCTTGTCCTGTGAGGAACAACGTAGTCATGTTTTCTTTATTCAAGTATAGAAGCAATTTTTATGGCATTTAGGATCCCTCAGATTCGTGTTCCTTAGACATTTCTACTGCTTACCAATCTGTGTTGCCTGATAGAATCACATTAAAATGTTTTCCAGTAAATATGTGTGATAATCTGCTCATTTATTTATGGCTTGCTGGTGTTCACAGGGCTGGAAGCGGCACGGTTTTTACTGCTACCTGATTGGTCAGACGCCTGCGGCATTTGCAGATGCAAACCAAACATGCATTAATGAGAAAGCTTACTTGACAACGGTTGAAGACAGGTATGTGACTGTTTTAAATTTATTCTAAAACATGTCAAACAGTGAAAAGCTTTCAAAAGGTCTAAGAATTAGCATGCTGTAAAATTCGGAGGATCGTATGTATGATCCTGAAGTATAGTTTACAAAGATAGAAACATTTAAAATAACGTTCTAATTTGAAAGCATCATTGGAAACCTTGATAAGATACTTTACTGCTTTATATTTATTTTATTAAAAAATTTTACTTATTAAAAAAATTCTTACTATGTGTACTTCTGGCTGCCATAACTAATTATGTAAACTAGGCTGACTTTGAACTCACAGAACTCTGCCTGCCTCTGCCTCCTGAGTGCTGGGATTAAAGGTGTGTGCCACAAACTCTCCTGGCAGCAGTATTCAGAAGTTGATGAATAATCTACTGTATGTAGTTTATACACCTAACTTTTTTTCTGATATACTCTATGTCAAAATCTTAAGTCAGGAAAAGTGAAATTTGCAGCTTAGTATTCCCCTTTGTACTTTCAGCTCTCCCTCCACGGAAGATGAGGCAGAGAGGATGGATTATGAGGATGTATAAGGAAAACCCACCCACACCCGTTTCCTTCTGATAGACGCTCACGACTGGGATCACCTCTGCCATCAGATCCCACAGGCTGAGGCCTCCCTTCTGCTCCCAATTCAGATCCCAGTCGCCAGCCCTAAGCTGTGTTTCCAAATGCCCGGCTACAGCTGGGAGTTCCCACAAGCCCTGCCTTGAGTTTCATTAATTTACTTGAGCAGTTCAGAGAACTCTGGGAAGTGTCGGTATTTCCCGGTTTATTTAAAGGACAGTATAAGCAACTGTTTGCTGCTCCAGCATGAGGATCCAAACCGGGATCCCAGCACCCGTGTGCAAAGCCAGGCACAGTGGCACACATCTGTAACCCCAGCCCGGGAGACAGGAGGATATGCAGTTACTAGTTAAGAAGTCTACTGGAGCCGATGAGCCCCATGCTCAGTGAGAGACCCGTCTCAAAAATTAAGGCGGAAAGTGAGAAAGAAAGACACCCAGCATGGAACTCTGGCTTGCACATGCAGGCATGCACACACACACACACACACACACACACACACAATTACAAGGGTACGGATGAGAAGATGCATGGCGTGCCCTCCTCTTTCCTGTCTCACCACCTTTAAGGAATTTTCACTTGCTCAGCCATCTAGAAGCTCTGAACCCTGTGCTTCTCCGCGGGCAGGGAGAGTACATCGCTCAGGTGTGCTTGCCGACAGACAGCAAGGCCTGCTCAGGTGCTTGGCTTCACTGTGCAGCATTCTTCCTCTGGGCATGAGGCAGTGTCTCACTGGAATTGATGGGGGGTGGGGTCTTATGCCCTACCATCAAACCAGGAAGATCAGAGTTAGAACCCTGAAACTGTCACTAACTCTCCCCCCAATATTTATCACAATATCTGTGAACACTATTATTTCTCTCCATCTTTCTGTTACTGTAATTAATTAATTTGGCTTGGCTTGGCTAGCAGACCAATAGACCAAGAAAGTCAAATAGACAGTAGAGGGTTTTTACATAAACGAACTCTAAGGTCCTATACGTCTTTGAGAGTTATTTATTCCAATTCACCGCTTACTGTTTGTGAAGCTTGGAATACACACATGAGAAACTGTAAGAAACTTTAAAAAATTGTTTCAGGGCAGACTCAAAACCTGCTGATATTAAAAATCCTTAGGTAAAAATAGATATAAAAGATTGCATTTTAAGTTGGACCTTCCTGTCATATAGGAAGAAATGCTAACATATAACTGATACAATGTAAATATCTGGCCACTGGAACACATATTTCTTATGACAGAGGGTAAACTGTTCACCTACCAAGGAGATAGGTTCTGGCTCACACCGTGATGGATTAATTAAAAAACAAGATTTTACATGTTTTTGTATGTATTTGTCCTCATGTGTTTTCTGTGATATTTGTGTTTAGGAATTGACTGTTGTTGAATTTGCTCTTTAGACATGAAAAAGCAAATTGCATGTTGAGCATTCTGTTTGTTCTACTTAGGCATCTGGAATTATTCAGACTGTGGTCAGATAAATATTGTTGGGACCGTCTGCATCCCTTTTCTGCCCTCTACAGTCATCTATGGCTCTGTCTCTTATTCCCAAGAGAGAGATTTCTGTCTATGTTACCTCTGTTGTTTCAAGTTTGTCAGTTACGACAAATCTTTGTTGCTTTGCCTACCATACTGAAGGGGAATTAATGTGAATGGTCCCATTTATAATTATCCTTGATAATGTTACTAACCACTGACTTGTTTAGTCAGGAATTGATGTGAGCACAAGTCTGTTGGAAAAGGACTGATTGTTTTGAATAATTTTTATAATCATTATACTTGTCTTCTTTGTATTTTCAAAATTCTCTTAAGTTTTGAAGCAGTTCAGAGAAAGCATGAGAACCAGACAGAAATAATTTGAGTACATTTGAGTAAAATGATTCACTCTGCTACATGATATTTTTATAAGACTACATTTCTTTACTAGAAAATATAATTTAAGTGATATATGTGTAAATATCATTGTTGTGTGACTTTTCCTGGAGGAACATGAATGAATGTCTGTTTACACCACATAGGACACCAATAACAGACCACAGACATAAGTCCACCGAAGTCTCGCTTGGTGAATCAGTGGGTTTATGGGGTTACTTAGAGGAGTGCGGGTAAAAGGCCACCCTGAGGAGCATGGGTGACTTGAAAGTCGCTGCATCAGCCCCACATTGCTGGTGACAGTTCACGAGAGCTGGGCTCCTGAAGCCCCTTGCTCTGTTACAGGAAGCTTCACTGACTGGGCTCCTCTCTCTGAGAGTCTTGTAACTTTCCAAACTTTCTAAATCTTGCGACTTTCATAAACTTCCTGTGCTTTATAAGTTTGCTTAGCTTTCTGAATGTGCATGAGCCTCCTTTTGCCCCAGTGAGAATGTTTGAATTCAGAGGAAATACACAACAGTAAAGCCATGTGTTTGAATTATCAGTTAAATCGTAGTTCAGATATAGATCTGAAAAAAATTTCATGCTAATAACTTAAAGATTTTGCATAAATTTTTCTAAAGTTTAGTTGAATGCATTTCTTTTTTTAAAGGTATGAACAAGCATTCCTGACTAGTCTGGTTGGATTGAGGCCTGAAAACTATTTTTGGATAGGACTTTCAGATGTACAAAACAGGGGGACATTTCAGTGGACTGTGGCAGAGCAGGTGCAGTTCACCCACTGGAATGCAGACATGCCAGGTATGTGGGTCCCCCCCGACCCCAATCCATCAGCAAAGCCTGCTGTCCCTCCATGCACCGTCCCAGGCAGAGGTCGGGATTTACTTGTGCTTTTGGGAACTTGGACATTTCTTTCCCCTTCGTCCTTCCTTTCCTTTCCTCCCTCCCTCTCTTCCTTCCTTCCTTCCTTCCTTCCTTCCTTCCTTCCTTCCTTCCTTCCTTCCTTCCTTCCTTCTTCCTCCCTCCCTCGATCCCTCCCTCCCCTCTTTCATTTTAAATTCCATTGAGTTCGTAATGTTCTAGAGGGAAAAAAAGAAAGAGAAAACTGCTAAGTTCTTTGGTACTAGTTTATTTGAAAAAAACACAGAATTCCAAGTGGTCACGGATTTCCTAATGGTCACTTTATTTCTGAAAACTTTAAGTTATATAGGAAATAGTTATAAAACTTCAGTACAGCTCTGACTAGAAATTGCTTGAATGATGGGACCAAGGATAGTGCTCGTGTGGCATCATCATTCCAGTTTCTGTATGCCTAGCCCTTTATATGTCTTGGGTTTTACTTTATCCTCTGTTTTATCTTTCATTTAAAACATGTGGAAATTGGAACTCAAGATTTATGGGACTAGAACGTTCTGAACCCGGACTTGGACTAATTTGGGTGGTTACCAAGACTGTGCTATTTGCTCTTGGACCAACCAGCCTCCTTCCTGCCAACTTTTGACTTGCTTCCTCTAGCTAGAAATCATTAAGTAGCTCCTGAAACACACTGAAAGACTCCTTATCTTCTTTCAGCACTGGCATATGACATCACTAACTATGACATCAGGACTGGCATATGACATCACTAACTATGACAGCACTCCAAAAATTCAACATTCTTTATAGAAAACGTGTCACTGGGCTTCAGTCACAAGCTAAAAAAGGATCAAAGGCCTAAGTGTATCAATTCACTTTTTGGCATAATCTGCAGAAGTTATTTGAATTTGCATTTTTCAGTAACTGACATCAGTAATCAGATTATTATGAAATTATTAAATTCCATGAAAATGATGAATCCAGCTTATGTTCTTAAATGTCAGTTCTTAAATAACCACAAATGCATTATTTTTGTTTGTTTAAGTGTTAGAGGGAGTGGTAACTCTGACACATTACCCTGATACTCATCCAGCAGGAGGATTCTGGGTGACAAACCCTGGGATGTCCTTAGGGATAAAAATGGACCAAACTAGAGCCACAGTTCAGCTATGACTATTGTTAGGACCGATCTTGTTGCTTGAAGCAAAGTCTCTTGCTAAATAGTCAAGGGTTGGCCTGGAACTTACTGTGTAGCTCAGGCTGGTCTTAAACTTAACATCCTTCAAACCATACTTTGTCTTTTATTTATGAGTCTATATCCCCAATATTCCCAACATAGCCATCTTAAATATAAAGAGTTTTGATAGCATGGTTTGAAATAGTACATCCCAAGTGCCAAGTGCTGTGGTAGTTTCTGCATCCTGTCGTCATGCGGAGGTAAGTCACATCACCACACTGCTTGAGTTGCTTTCTGTGCTCATGGCAGCCTTCAGTAAGCACCTGCTGACTGAATTCTACTCTGTGTTTAATGCAGGACGAAAGGCAGGATGTGTTGCCATGAAAACCGGGGTTGCAGGAGGCTTATGGGATGTTTTAAAATGTGATGAGAAGGCAAAATTTGTGTGCAAGCACTGGGCAGAAGGAGTAACTCGCCCCCCAGAGCCCCCAACAACTCCTGAGCCCAAATGTCCTGAAGACTGGGGAACCACCAGTAAAACCAGTTTGTGTTTCAAGGTAAGTATCAGTTACTGAAGTAACGAAGAATTTGAAAGCTGAGAATTTAAAAAAACAAAAGGTTAAACCCAGAGCTCAGGGTCTACGCATGGAAATTTATTCAGAGTTTATGGGTGGCGAGTTCCCTGGGGAGATACCAATGATGGGCTGAATTGAGACCCACAAATGCGGCAACCACGCAGGTGTGACTCACAGAACTCTTCCTCTTACCTCTCCCAGGCTCTCCAGCCCTCTTCTGAGCTCACAGCTCTTTTTGTCTTCATGAAAACGTGTGTTCCTTCTTTTTCTACGTCCTGGCATTCTCCTTTTGCCCTTGCCTTCAAGCCCAAGCTTTGGCTCACTTGATTGATCCTAATCTACAGCTATGTCCTGTCAGTATTTTGGAGTGCATGCTCTATTTTTATAACTTAACCCCTAATGACTATAGCACTAGGTGATAAGCGGTACAGGTAGGAGAGGCGCTCCACCTATCGTGGTGATTTGAATGAGAATTGCCCCCGCCCCTGCATATGCTTTAGATATTGGGACATTTTGTCCTCAGTTGGTGGCTCTGTTTTGGGAGCTTCTAGATGGTGTGGCCATGCTGGAGGAAGTGTTTCACTGGGAGTGGGTTTAAAGAGTTCTTAAGCCATAGACTTTTGGAAGCAAATTTGTTCTACAAGCACCTAGCAGGAGGAGCCATGACTCAAGGAATGATGAAGAAAAAGTAAAAGTGCCAGTGGTTCCAATGAAGCGCTTATGTATTGGGAGTGGTGCAGGTCTTGAGAAAACAGTACCTTTCTCAGCCCAGTCATCTTTGACTCAAGAACGTAGCATGATGGACACTTATGTACAGAAAACTGATGTGGGAGAAAGGTTCCTGGGTTCATTGTCTCAACACCAGTGAAGACTAAAGATGCAGATATTTGCAGGAGTAAGCAAAGCAGGAATGAGCTTTATTAAGGAGAATGACAGAAAAGTAAGAAATTGAGATAAAGAGAGAAGTTAAAGAAAAGTGAGTGAAACTCCCAAGTTTGGGAAGGGTTTCCCAACGATGAAAAGTTACTGGACTTCCTTGTCCAGGGGGACTTTAACAAACTGGACAAAGTTAGTTGGTCAGTTAGAAGGCCCCAAAATTTGTGTTTCGTCCCAGGCCCAACCAGAGAGAGGTGGATGGTGCTCTGTTCACCATCCCACCCAGTTAGGTGAGGGAAGCCCCCTTCAATTCTCTTCTGAGGCCTGCTTTGTCACTTCTCCACCCTGACTGCTACCTGTCAGTCCCTGGCTGGCGTGGCTGCCTCTGCCTTGGGCCGTGCTGTTAACTGTGCTAAACGCCCTGCACTCCGTTTGTTTATCTACTCCGTCTGTGGTGGTCCGCGGTCTCCTTCCTGGGACAGGCAGACCGTCTTAGATGCTCTTTAACTTAATCTGTTACAACTTGCACCATTAGAAGCAAGGATACAGGAAAGGACAGTAATGCCTTCTGTACTTTCCTCAAGGGTCTGGGGGGCCGGCTGGCCTGCGCCCCCTGGCTCAGAGCCCTGCCCCTTCTCTGCTGTCTAGCTGTCTCACACCTTCTTTGTCTCTCCTCCTTAGTATTCCTGGCCTCACTGCTTTCACCCTCAAGTCCATTCTCACTGTAGCTTGAGAACCACTTGTAGTTTTCAGTCTGGGCCCTTTCTCCTTACTGCGCACAGTATGGGCAGCTCCGGCCCACTCTACATTTTTACCAGGGATTCCACTTGCAGTCTTCCCGGTAATAGGAGCTACTATAGCTTATTCAGTTTAGCTCACCTTCAACCCAGTTCTGTCAGAAGAGAGTGTGTTATTGCATGTGCTCTAATAGTTTTTAAAATGCACAAACTTAAGGAAAACAGACAACACAGTTTTTAAGGACACCCCGATACTGTTGAAAGACTGCCAGGCTAATTATCCTGTAAGCTACACAGGACAACAGATGACACTACATTTCAGGGAATCCTTGTTCATGTTTCTTTTCTCTGCATCAAAGCTTTGATATCTTTTTGCACCTTAATGTTTTCTCAACAAAATCACCATCCATGTTTTGCTCTCAGAATAGCCACTAAAAATCAGATCTTAAAACAAAGTAAAAGACTGTGTTGGAACACCCTGCTATTCTATGGTGCCATCAAGAATCCAATGGCAATGCTTAGTAAATGATTATCTATCTTGATTTGATAAGCTACCAAGTGTAAAATAATTTCCTAAACCGTATTTTTAGCTGTATGCAAAAGGAAAGCATGAGAAGAAAACATGGTTTGAATCTCGAGATTTTTGCAGAGCTATGGGCGGAGAGCTAGCGAGCATCAATAATAAAGATGAACAGCAAGCGATATGGCGCTTAATAACGTAAGTCTCTTCTGTTTGGTAGTCTCTTCTTTGTGCTAATGATGCACAGAAAATATTTATGCTTCTGCATTGTGTCCCAAATCCCTGCACCCTTTTGATCTAGTTTTTAGAAGCATAAAACTTACTGAACTGCTGCAGAAGAGTGCATGATACTCAATATATTTGTTGAATGAAGGAGAATCTTTCAGTGTTTTGTAAAATCATTCTAAAAATGTGGTTTTTAGGATACTGATGAATGGCAAGAAGATTTGTATTGTCTTTGTTAATTTTCTCCTTGCTGTGATAAAATTACCAGACAAAAACAACTTAAGAGAGACAAGGTTAAGGATTGTGGCTTAGAGTGTGAGGGTTTCATTCCATCCTGACAGGGAGAGCAGGACAATGGGAACAGGAGGCCAGCTGGTCCCACTGCTCTGGCGGACAGAAGGCTGGTGCAGCTAGCTTTCTTGCTTTTAGTCAGTCTAGGCCCAGAGAAGGGTGCCACCCACTTTTAGAGTGGGTCTCCCTACCTCAATTAAATCAATCAAGACGATTTCGCACAGACGTGCCCAGAGACTAACATGCTGTAGATAACCCTCACCAGTGCCCAGAGACTAACACGATCCAGAGATGTGGCCAGAGGCTAACAAGAGAATACGTGCTCAGAGACTAACGTACTCTAGATAACCCCTCACAGATGCGCCCAGAGACTAACAGGATCTAGAGAATCCCCCACAGATGTGCCCAGAGACTTTTTTCTTAGATGATTCTAAGCTGGCAATCAGTATTAACTATCTCAGACATCTGCCATATAACACCTACATTTACTTGTTAATTTATTTACTTCTATATGATCTATTTCGTATTTCAGAGTTAACACTCAAGCCTTGGTAGTTCTTATGAGTGACTAAACTCATTTCAGGCCATCCTCTCATTATGTGTTGTAGGACCAGTGGAAACTACCACGAGCTATTTTGGTTGGGACTGACCTATGGAAGTCCTTCAGAAGGGTTCACCTGGAGTGATGGTTCTCCTGTGAGTAGTTTTTAATATATTATTTTTCTTACTTTTTAAAATGTATTTATTTTGATGTTATCCTTGGCTTAGTCCACATTTTATTATGGCAGGTCATTATGACAGCTGGAGATACTTTTGATGCAAAAATAACACAATTACAAAATAAAAGCAAGTACAGAGTAGACTTTCTGCCCAGCCCCGGGCTTCATGTACCTCAAACATAACTGCGTTTGAGTGGGTGAAAACCCATTTTACCTGTGCACAAGAAATATCTCCATGCTATACGGAATTGGTGTGTGGCCAGTTAAACATCCTCAAAGCCTCTCCGGTGGCCTCTCCCAGCTCAGCAGAACTGGACACAATTGTGGCACTCTCCTTGATAGCCCAGGGTGTGGGAGACTTCTCCACACTTGAGAAATGGAGAGTTCTGGCTCTCACTGGCAATATTTAACAGCTGTGGTCATCATGGGAAGCAGTGTATTTTATTTCAGTTCTACCTCCTCCTCTAACCCACCAGCATCTTTTAAGGCACTTAGGTGAGATGGTTTATTGGATGGCTACATTCACATTTGGATTTTATATTTATGTTTCCGGAAAATAGACTATAACACTTAGTCCAAAACTCTGCGGGCTCTGACTAAACGCTGAAAGGTCCCCCAGAAGTCTTAAACTCAGGGCCTCCTGTGTTTCCATTGCTCATTCTGGCAAAAACTGGTAGTTCTGTTAGCCACATTTTATAGGTCTTTTTCTTAAGAAGAATTAATTATATTTCTTTAACTTTTGTAATAAAGAAAAGGTTTCCAATAGCCTACTGAAATATTACTCCTTAAGAGTGGACTGTAAATTTAGGAAATTACAATTACTGAGAAGTGGAAGTTTCTTGCTCACTTTTTCCTACATATAAATCTGACTTTTGTGGCCCTTGGATCCATTTTATTTAACGAGAGTAAAGAAAATATTATAAGACTCAATTGCCTACTCTAGTCAACTTCAAAAGTTTCCACTTAATAAAAACTAATTCTTTCTTGTCCATGTTCATAAAATGTGCTTTCAAAGCAAAGGTACTCTAAAAGTAAAAGGTAAATGAATGAAAAAATGTAAATATCTCTTTCTTTTTTCTGTTTGGAAAAATTATTTTCATTGGAGTAGCAGACATGGTTAGTATTTGTAATCTAATGTTTCTAATACAGCACTGCTCCCTGCCACTGTGACTAAGATCGGGTGTAATGTTTCTAATATAGGTTTCTTATGAAAATTGGGCTTATGGAGAGCCAAATAATTACCAAAATGTTGAATACTGTGGTGAGTTGAAAGGCGACCCTGGCATGTCCTGGAATGATATTAATTGTGAAAACCTTAACAACTGGATTTGTCAGATACAAAAAGGTATGACACCAACCCTCCACCCTCTCTTAGATTACAGAGCTAACTTCTGACACCTTTCCTCTTTCAGCACAAGCAAACAAACGAAGATACCAGAATAAGGTCAATATCAGGACTCTCATTTCACAGGATAAGGATGAAGGCGTTGAGTATAGATAAATGTTCCCAAAGGGACAGAAGATCAAAAGGCCACCAAGAATCCTGGACACGAGTCACGTCCTCTGACTCTGTTCCACCAGCTTCTCTGGCTCTGGCCACAGTTTGAAGTGGCTGGAGTGTGATTGGGGGTCCTGCCCTGGAAACCCATGTCATAGAAAAATGATGCAATTTAACTTTCAGGAATTTTCATTTCTGACTTTCTATGCTAGTCCTGACAAAGGTAAAAGGTCCCCCAAGTCTGTCTATTTTAACGACCAATTTCTGAAGCACGTAGTCAACAGTAAGAGCCATCACCGTTGGGAAGCCGTGATGCTGTTGGACCAACCACATTCATTATTTATGGTGAATTGGAAACTAGACACTGGCTCTGAGGCCAGAGGATCCAGGTTATGATAAACAAAAAAGCAAATTCACCCTTGAATCAAAAAATACCAATCAACTTCCTCCATTGCCATAGGCAAGTGCAACCACGTTGCCCTCTGCTGTTGGGGGTCATGGCCACTGCCCACTTTCTGCTGTTAGATGCGTGGTACTGCCCTCTGCTGGCTGATGGCATGTTTTCCTGCTTCTGATTAGTTTCTAGAACAGAGCCATCATTGGGCGTCTCCTGCACCAGAGGCTCGTGGTGTAGTTCTGCTCTCATAGATGTGACCTCTGCTAACCAAAAGGCTAAGTTTTACCCGACCCTCATCAGATTCCAACAAAAATCCAGATAATATTAGTTATTTTGAATGAAGACTATTTCCTTTAAAGTCTAGTAAAATACTAGATTCTTTGCAGATTTAATAAGATTCTTTGAAGAAAATATATCTATGTTTTATTTATAAATAATTCCAAATAATGAAATTGTAGGTGACTTCATAGCTGATGCTGACATATATAACTGGAAAGCTGTTATCTAGTAAAGTGCTACACTACTCCAACCTTGAATTTTTTTTACCCCATTTATTTACACATATTGCTAATCTCTTTTTGTAATTGACCAAACTTATCCTAAAATTCATGTTCTTGTCTTTCTGTTGGGGCCTAGAAACTGCCTTTTCATTTGTGTTAACAGCATTTAATTTGTGTTATCCTTGATTCCTAATTCTCTCCTCCATTCTCTACCACAGTGTGATGAGCAGACTGGAAGGAGGAAGGGGACAGGTGTGGAGAACTGTCAAGGTGTTATTGGCATATGCAGATAGAAGCAGTTGTAATAGCAGATGTCTGACTGCATTTTATTTATTTTTTTCTTATTTTACAGGAAAAACACTACTGCCCGAGCCCACCCCGGCTTCTCACGACAGTAGGTGTTTCTGTGTTTTCCACTCTCTGAACTGTAGCCTTCTTCTACTCACCTCCTTTTCTTTCACAATGAAAAAAAAAATTACCCAGGAAAGATGGAGAACAGAAAGTTCGTAATATCCTTGTGCATGTCATGAACGGCTAGGATTTTGTCTCCAGAGGGCAGAGCACATGTGTCATTATCTCTGCTAGCACAGCTTCCTATGATCAAATCCAAGAGCTCAGGTTTTTTATTTAGCACACGACTGACCGATGACCATTGTGATAACTGACCACAAAGTTGGTAGCACGAAACAGCACACAGTTATTCCCTGAAAGTTCTGGAAGTCAGGAATCTGAAATACATTCCAGAGTCATGTTCCCTCCTCAGTTACGATGGGGAATGTAGTCTCTTGTTTTTACCATCTGTCAAAGCTGCATTCCTGGAATTCACTGGAAAATGGCTCCTGGCTCCGTCTTCAAACCCAGCCAGGTAGCATTTGCCTTAGCTGTCGTCTGGTCTTCTTACGTAGTTGGATCTTTCCCTGTGTCCTTCTGTCCAGACAATCCAGGATAATCTTTCCTTCTCAAGACCCTTAGCTTAATCACATTTATAACGTCCTTTTCATTATAAGCTAGCATTCACAGGTTCCTGGAAATAGGTCATAGGTATCTTTACACACTCTTCTTTATCCTCCTAGAGTATGGAACCATAAAATCCCAAAGTTTGGGAGAGGTCTTAGGAACCTTTTTGATGAATGCATTTCTTGGTTCTCTGATTCTGTTGTGAACTACTCAAGTCCGTCTGTAGAAGACTTTCTAATAGTGGACTGGAACCCAACTTTTCATAGCTTGCATTCCGTGCCCTACAACATTGTGGGCACTAATATGAATGAATCTTCTACTTATGCTGTCCTTCTAATGGAGGTTAACACTCGCTGTTCTTTTATCCAATAAAAACTATGGCACTTACTTGGGATGGGAATTGGTGGGAGATAAATGTCTGGCTTGGAACAATCCGGTTTCTCCTTAATATGAACATTTCGTGTCTTCTGGGATCTTGGAGTTGCACATGTTGTTGACATACAGCTACTGTCTCTACTAACTGGATTCTTCCTTTATCTCAGTGAGACTCATCATCTTTCCTTACGATTTTTTTCAGATCCGCCGGTCACTGCAGATGGGTGGGTTATTTACAAAGACTACCAGTATTATTTTAGCAAAGAGAAGGAAACTATGGACAATGCACGAGCCTTCTGCAAGAAGAATTTTGGTGATCTTGTTACCATTAAAAGTGAAAGCGAAAAGAAGTTTCTGTGGAAATATGTAAGAATATGATTAGCTAAAAGTGAACCAGTGATGCCCTGTAAACACAGATAGTTTCACTTGGCACCTTAGAACAGATTTCAAATTATGTGCTAAATCTGAGGCTTCTATGTTGAGGAGAAATAATACAGGTTCCTAAGGTCGGGGCAACAAAAAGAGCTGTCCCGTATTGTTTGAACTGTCAGCACAGTGCAGAACCACAGAACCCAGAGACATTTTTTCCTTGCTCTCAACATTGTGAAGATCCACACTTGATGGCTTGAATTTGTGAATTTGATTTCCTAAGATTAGTCTTAGCTAATTGTTATATGTCAACCCTATACCATTTGCATATTACCCGGTATGATTATTAATCCAAAGGTCTGTCTTTGTTGGATCAAATTGTTGGCTAATACACAGGTCAGCTTGAATATTCATATAAAAATCTTAGTTGGACCAAAATTCTCAGCCATTCCTAAAGATACACTTTATTGTCTTCTTACTGCTTGACTCAGTATCTTTCTGCTTAAAAGTCTTCATGGGGCATCCTTATTATTTGTTGGAAAAGAAGTAAGGAGAATAAAAAAAAGTTGATCATTACTGGAAGAAAATTCATTTAATTACACTGATATGAAGATTTTTAGTTGACATTGTCATTTTTGTGGATACACCTTGTTCTGAAAGTCTCAAGACATATTCTGATATTATACAAATGTATATTTATAATATATTCTATATTAAATCCTTATGTCTCAAAAAGTATTTCCCTTGATACACAAATTCAATAGTTACTTTGTTTGAAAGGACATCTCTAACACCTGGCTATTATAGGTATTTGATATTATAAATGACTTAAGGTATGTGCTTTATAAGCACAAGTTCTTGAATTGTGGGAATATTATTATTTTCATTTTATGAAGAACATAATGTCAATATGCAACATTTCTTCATGAATTCACAGACATCTTAGAAAAGGTTCTAAATTGACTGCCTTAGTAATATGTAGGTTTTGCTTAAGAAGTTGCTTATTTGATGACTGTAAATTGAACTGTATATATACTTCCATGTTCTAGGTAAACAGAAATGGTGGCCAGACACCATATTTTATTGGCTTGTTGATCAGCTTGGATAAGAAATTTATGTAAGTAAATCAAGCTAAAACGTCTTGGTTTAGGATAGTGATCTGATAAATACCCCATGAGTTATTTTGAGACTTTGTCTTGGTGAATGCATTAAAAACCTTATTGCATTCTAAATCTGAAAAAAAATCCTCTAAAAATGAAAACTATTGTAAATTATTCCTTTAAATATTTTCAATAGTAATAATTCTTAACTCAAAACTGGGTTTAACCTCACAAAATGCTACTTGTCTTTGTTTTATGAGCCCAGCCACTAGCAAGTCATTGAGTAAGAAGATGTATTAGATTTAAATACTAAATTTATTTTTAAAATTATCATCCTATTTGGACAAATATTGATACATAGAAGCACAGGTCCCTTTTCTGCCCACCCCCCAACCACACTGCATTCCAGTACTCTTTCATATGTGGAACTTTCCTTTCAAAAGAGTGGATTCTGCTTCTTAGACAGTGGGGCCAGAGAACACTGTGCAGGAGATGCAAAATGGGTGCATCTGGAAGGTTGATTTCTAGGTTCATTAATAAACATGTTCTCAGTTTGAGGAGAGCTATGGCCTTGTGGTCCACGCACAGATATCTTGGTGACATACATCTTTTATTGCCATCAGTGAGCAATGGAGACCTGAACTCAAGCTTGCTGTTTCTAAGGAATGGAAACCTTGGATGTCCCTATGGACAGGGATCCATTTCATCATCTCTAAAATGAGAGAATAGAGTTTTTTGATGCTGTCCTTCTAGCTTTTAGAGTCTTGGTATCTCTGTAATTTGTGAAAGCAGACATGGGTCCACCTGTTTTATGAAAAAACGGAGTAAGCGTAAGACTCAGAACGACCCTGGTGAGTGTTGACTGCCTCTCTGTGGGTGGTTAAATTATGTGGCAATCATGACTGAAGAGTGCTGAGGAAGGAGTTTCATTTCTGGCTTCCAGACTAATTGGCCTGGCCACGTTCCCCTCTTCAGGGCTAACAGTAGCTTGTTCTGGAGAGGGCAAAGAAGGCGCATGGCATTCAGTATTCACATCTATAATGCATCTCAGTGAATGATTTACCAGTGGCTGATGAAACCCTAACATAAAGACCGGTTGTATTTTGCAATATTAAATCTAATTGTTTGTGAAGGTGACCCAGGGATCACTGTAGAGAAACACAATGTGGCTAAGGCATTTGGGTTTCCCTGGCAGTTCCCTCTTCTGTTTGGGAAGTGCCCTACGCCCCTTCATCTGGACGCACTCCCTTATCTCACTTCTAAGGTATAGCCTGTTGTTTTGTTGCCTGGATTGTTACAAAATGTTTGTGTTTTCTTTTCTAGTTGGATGGATGGAAGCAAAGTGGATTATGTGGCTTGGGCCACAGGTGAACCCAATTTTGCCAATGATGATGAAAACTGTGTAACTATGTATACAAATTCAGGTAGACAGTACACTAATCTTACTGTATTTACTTTGGGGGCAATTTGCTGGTTCCTACATTTTAGACTAAAAGTAGCACTTAAACAGGAAAAGAACAGAGAATACTAAGTTTAGCAGGATACTGTCTAGCTTGCAAAGAAGAATTTATCAGGATGCTTATTAGCAAGCTAACAGACCATACTCTCAATCTTATTTCTCCAAAATTGATCATATTTGAAGAAAATATCCAGAATATGCCTATTACCACCTTTATGCCTGTTCCCAGCTCCTTTTTATTCTATGTGATGGAAATAATAATACAGGTTTATCTATTGCTGAGAACATCAAATGAGATAAAGACTCTAAAACTGAACACATAGGCATTGTTAGATCATGAGTAGTAGTAATTAATAACTTGGCAATACACCTGCAACACCAAAGGAGTACTTGGTGCTTAGGAGTCTTTCTGCAAAGCTGAGCTATTATTATTTTAAGTAAAACAGTGAAAGAGATTTGCATGGATTTTTCTACTCAGGTATGGAGATACAGCGTGATTCTATCCTAAACTATTTTTGAGACTCCTTATAAGATAGAAATGTTTCTTTTAAAGTATGTTTTTAAATGATAACATCTAAATCTAACTTCACTGTTCTTCTCTTTGGCAGGGTTCTGGAATGACATCAACTGTGGGTATCCAAACAACTTCATCTGCCAGAGACATAACAGCAGCATCAACGCCACGGCCATGCCCACTTCGCCTCCCAGCCCAGGAGGCTGCAAGGAAGGTTGGAACTTGTACAACAACAAGGTATTAGGAGAATTAGTTGCAGACTTGGCATTTGTATTAGTTATTTTGTGACAGAACACAGGACGGAAGCACCTTAAGGAAGGAGAGGTTTATTTTGGCTTCTGGTTCCGGAGGGCAGTCTGTCATGACAGGGATGGCGCAGGGAAGGCATAGAGGAAGGGCTCTGTGAAGGTAGGAGCTTAGGGTTGAGCCTGCTCAGATCTTGGTGGATCAGGAAGCAGAAAGCAGGATGGGAAGAGGGCCTGTCTCTAATCCTCAACGTCTGCCCTCCAGTGTCCTATATTCACCAGCCAGGCCTATTTCCCAAGGTTATATAACCTTCAAAAATGGTACCAGCAGCTGGGGATCAAGTGTTGAGACCCATGAGCCTCTGGGGACACTGACCACTAAATCCTAATAGCACTGTTCATGATGGAACAGCCACAAATGCAAGTCTTGCTGTTCAAGTTAGCTTTGCCTACCTCATTGCATTAGGACATTTTTTTTTTTTGGCAAGAATAACCAAATAAGAATTCTCATAATAAATTCTCATTAGAAACTGAGACATACTTAAGTATTATACAAAGAACTGTGCCCTTAATTTCAAAGGAAACACAGAAAGTTTGTGGGCCATTAAACTGACTTGAGTTTTTTGTTTTTTTTTTAATTCTCATTTGGTTTTGAGAAAATTTATGCTTAGCTATAAGGTATATAACCACATAAATAATGTTCATGAATAATTTGATTTCTTAACAACTTTTATTATCTTTAATTAAAATCTATACCTTTGTTCTCTCCTTCCATATCAGTGTTTCAAAATCTTTGGATTTACTGAAGGAGAAAGAAAAAATTGGCAAGACGCACGAGCATCTTGCAAAGCGCTTAAGGGAAACCTGGTGTCCATACAAAACGCAAAAGAACAAGGTGCGTAAGCATCAATGATGTTCTAATCAGCGATGTTCTAATCAGCGATGTTCTAATCAATGATGTTCTAATCAGTGATGAATCTAAATACGTTAGATTATTGGTCAGTATAACAGCTTAAAATGTTTTTCTAGAATAAAAACTAGTAGGAAAATGCTCATCAAATCCTCACCGAGAATTGTTTTATTTAGTTTTAGGCACCAGGCTTGGCTTTTTGCATAGACTCCTTTCCCATTTTCATAGCAACTCCATGAAGCAGGTTTTATTACTCCAACTTGTAAATGAGGAAGTGATTTTCAAAGAGCCTTGGAGGAAGGAGCATGCTCAGTAAGAAGTGGAGTTTGGAATCAAAACCCTAGTTTCCAGCTTAAATCCTGTCCAGTCCCCAACAAAACTGTTTCTCAAAGAGCCAGACAGAGAAGTAATTCTCAGAATACAATGAGCAATTGATGATTTACTTGGTGTCCGGGCACCTGTTCAAGCAACTCACAACTCAGGAAAGCTAAAATTTTATTGCGAACTTTGAACAAATGTGTGAAAATGTTTCTCGATGAGACATGAGGATGAGCCAGAACTGTGGAGTATTTGGAAGAGCATTTACTAAAAGACTCCGTTCTGTTACTGGAAGAAAAGCTGGAGAGATTGTTCAGTCCATGCAAACATGAGGAGTGAACCCAGCACCCACATAAAATGCCTGGCATGGTGGCACACACATAGACTGCCAACACTAGGGAGGTGGGGAGGAAATGCCTGGGGCTTGTTGGCCATCTCTAGGCCAGTGAGTGATCTTATCTCAGAAAATTAGGTTGATGACTCCTGAGGAAATAAAACAGGATGACCACTGGCCTCCATGTGTATATCCACCCCCACACACAAGCATGTTGATGCACCTTCCTGTACACACAGACACACACACACACACACACACACAGACACACACACACACACAGAAAGGCACTTATCACTTAAAAACATTTTTATTTATTTTTATGAGTGTCTTCCCTGCATGTACATGTATGTAAGTGTGCTGTGTGTGCAGTGCCTATGGAGGCCAGAAGAGGGTGTTGAATCTTCTGGAACTGGAGTTACAGACAGTTGTTAACCTCCATGTGGGTTCTGGAAATCAAAGCAGGGTCCTCTGCGAGAGTAGCCAATGCTCTTACCATTTTTGCATGGTCTTTAGGGGACTGGCTTTACTGAAATAGGTGTTCTGTTATGATTTGTACTTTAAGGAGGATGTTGGCCAACTGTAGGAGATTCAGGATGGACTGTTGAAGGGTTTCAAAACCTCAGCAAGTGAGTTTTGGACCAACAACTCTCAGATTAAAGAGTCTGAGAAAGAGATGTGGACTCTGAAAGGTCATCCTGTGTGACCCTAGAAGGAAGTCTTGGGACCAATGAGTGGATGTTACAGGGAAACAAATTTCGGTTTAAAATGAAGAGTCCATTCTAATAGCTAGAACTGATAAGATGGTCTATATCCTCAGGGAGGCAGAGTTTCCAGAGGACTGTGAAAATGCTAACACTGGGAGGCGCTATAGAGCCACATGTGACGGCTGACACACTGAGCAGATAATGTTCAGTAGAGGTTTTAATGTATACATTTATAAGGATGTTGCGGGAAAAAATTGAAAACCAGATTTTCTCTACCAGATCTTTTAATTGAGCAGTCTTGTGTGTGTGAGAGAGAGTGTGGCATATGTGCATGTGATGAGAACAGAGAAGGAGTTGGGTGTCCTGCTCTGTCGCTCTCTGCTGCATTCCTTTGAGGAAGGGTCTCTACTTGTATTTAGAGCTGGCTGACAACCAGCAAGCTCCTGAAATCTGCCTGTCTCTGCCTGCCCCCACAGTACTGGGGTAATGAGCACGCATGTAATCACGTCGGCTTTTTGCATGGGCACTAAGATCTGAACTCGTGTCCTTATGCTTTGTACAGCAAGCACTGTTATTCTCTGAGCCATCTTTCCAGTCCTGGACCATCTCTGGTTTTCAAAATCCCTACCCCAAATTACATATCAGGAAAAGTATCAGCAGATACTAGACACTTGCATCTTGCTTGCTCTATAAATGTGCAGGCATGTGCTTTCTTAGAGCACATTATATAGCAAACCAACCAAGCTTCCACAGAAGATCTTCAATGAGTTCAACAATTGGTCAGACACCCAGAGTAAAGGGTCAAACCATAACATTTGATATGAGAACATAACAGTCACATTTCTCCAACTGGCTTACCACATATTTTGCCATAGCTACACGCAGAGAAACACAGTGCTGGGTTTCCCCTCTTCCCCACAGAGGACTGATTCCTGATATAACAAAATTAGAACCTGAGTAATAGAGATGTGCAGAGGGAAACAATTTTCAGATAAAATAACATTATTCCTGGCAAAATAGATGCACGTTGTTAAATCCTCACTGTGGCTGTTGGCAGTAAAGGAAGGTCACACCAAATATTAGCAGATAGAGCTGTTCTGCATTTCATTTCAAGTAGAGCATAAGGCAAAAGTTACAGTCTTATTTAGAAAACAAAATAAAGCCAAAATAACTATCTATCCATGCTTCTATTTTCTAAAAAATGCTGGAAGAAAATCATTTCGGTACTTAGTTTTATCTTTAGTTAATCAAGAGAAAAGTAAATCTGAGCAAGGTTTCTGTCTCTTATATTCAGAAAAAAATAGCAAGAGCTATTTTTCAAAATTCTTTGTTCATGAATAAGCAGGTGATTCTATCTCTACAGACTTCTATTTTCAGTTTCTTTTAGTGACCCTAAATGCCGAATCATTCCATTTTCTGTGTATGTTCAGCAGGCATGTTTGAGTGCAAATGTTTGCAACTTGTGTTCTATTAAACAGGTCTCCAGCCACCTGGTTTATACATGGTTGGCAGGCACAAAAAGTCAGCTGCTGAGAGAGGCATGCATTATAGGAAAGGCATATGTCCATTATGCCTTTCATTAAAGCACTTCATGGCTCTGGGTATTTGGGGCTGTCCTCTCTGCCACAAAATTGCTAACAAAACAAAGAGCCATAGTCCTCTGTACTCCAGAGTTCTCTAGATCTTCTCATTCAGTGATGTGAGCACTTTAGCAATCAGGATGGCCAGGTCCATGCATTGTTATTAGGTGGCCACTGATTCCCAGGACTTGCTTGCCTGGAGGAATCCCAGCTACTTAAGGGGCTATCTGTGATACTGAAAATTTGAGAGCAGAATGCTTCTTGTTTGATAAAAAGCTTTGATTTTTTCAGAGCTTTTCTAGTTTAAGAGCTCATTCTCTTCTAATGATTATAACCAGATTATTTTATTTACAGAATCAAGGAAACTGCTCACTTATAAGATGGTGTGTGTGTGTGTGTGTGTGTGTGTGTGTGCGTGTGTGTGGCGGGAGGATTCTGGAGACTGAAACCAGGGCCTTGCACATGCTAGGCAGATGCATTGACAGAGGACAGCATCCTCGGTCACCTTTTAATGTTTTATTTTGAGATAAGATCTTGCTAAGTTGCCTAAATTTTATGAATTAGAAAAGCACATTTCTTCCTGTAAGCCCAGATGGGGGTTTCAAACTCGGGGAAGGGAATGGGGTGAATTTTAGCTTCGTCTAGCCCTTCCCTGGTGCCCTTGGCCGGAGCACAACCTTCTCAGCTATCCACAGTGGTCCAGATACAACCTGGACTTCCATCAAAGAAACCCATAAAAGTCCAAAATGCAACACTAAGGTTAAAAATGTGTCGTTTCAATATTATGTCCTTGTAAGTGATAGTAAGAAGAAACTTGAATTACATGTGCACTATTTTGAAATTAACATATTTAAAAGATTTTCTAAACGTGGACTGTTAACTCCCCAGTTTTAAGCCATCTGTGCAACTCTCTTTCAGCATTCATTACCTATCATATGCAAGCCTCTACTTTTAATGCCTGGATTGGACTGAATGATATCAATTCAGAGCACACATTCCTTTGGACAGACGGAAGAGGAGTTCATTATACAAACTGGGGGAAAGGCTTGCCTGGTGGGAGAAGAAGCAGCCTGTCCTACGAAGATGCAAGTATCATTTCACATCACCTCTCTAAACCCTATCTGTGTGCAGAGTCCTTTCTGTGTTCTATTTTAGATTTCAGCTGTTTCAGATCGAGTAAACCTTGAGGGGAAGGGACACGCCCTAGGTTAAGAATTCTTTGGTGGTAGGGAGCAGTAGAGGTCCCAGCTTTACACCAATCCTCACTGGTACTCAGGACGAGCTCTTGAGCCCAAAGATAGGGACTTGCTTTGTGTCACATGCCGCTTTACCCCTTGTAGCTTTTGTAGGTTTTGGGATGCTGATCTGGAAGCCATTTCTGCTTCTGCAGTTATCATCAACATCCTAAACTCTCTGACTGAGCTTCTATTTACAGCACTTTCTCTGTGCTAAGCACTGTGCTAAGTGCGGCAAGCATTTTGAGGCGGAGTGTTGTTTCTTTAATTTAGTACTTCTAGTCCAACCTCATGAAAGCTTGAAGACATGGAAGATTCTGTTACAACCTTCAGAAAGTCTGTTCCTAAACCAGAACACAGGTTCTACGTAGGAAAGTAAGTAGTAGAGAAATGAACTTGTGTGACGACAGGGTCCCCGTTGAACACCAGCGGAAAGAGGGATCCACATTATGGGATGGGGTGACTGTCAGCGACGCACAACTGTGGAGGTCTCTGTGCCAGGTACAGTCGTTGCATGATGTGATAGGGAAGGGACTATGGGAAAAAAATCAGCTATGGTTTTTTTTTTTTTTTTTTTTTTCAAATAACTTAAAGCCATTGCTAGCATTGCTAGGTGAGATGAGGAAGACTTCCAGGAAAACGTACTCTTGGGAATAAGCAAATGGCCTCAGCCATCAAACTCAGAGCAGAAGTAAGAGTAACCTTAGAGCAATAGGAAGTAGAGTTTAGGGAAACTTTGATGCTCTCAGAGAATTTGCACTTTGTCAAACTGCAGTGAATAAGGTTATGTAGAAAAATGGTCTGATCCAAATGGCTTTTATTATGATAGCTAGTTGGGTAGCTATATGCAGGTAGATTTGTTTCTGCTGGTGTGTATGTAATTTTCTGTACAGAAATTCTCCAATCCTCGTTGTGTAAATTAGGTTTATGAAGGTTAGGAAAAAAAGGTTGTGTCCTGGAATAGCCTAGTATAGCAAGAGTTCAGGTGTGAGGGGGCAGCTGAGTGGAAAGCACTGACGATTGTACATACTGCAAAGCAGGACTTCCTTAAGATTGAAACCTAGGAATAATGAAGGTTTTCTAAGTAATTAATTAAAATTATTAATTTATACGAATTGTTTTCTTTTTCTTTATGCACAAATGTACAGGCTGATTGTGTCGTTCTTATTGGAGGCAAGTCACGGGATGCAGGGACCTGGATGGATGATACCTGTGACAGTAACCGAGGCTATATATGCCAGACTCTTCCTGGTAAGTTCTGCCAAACCTCACTACAAGGACGAGAGTGTCTAATGTGTTTTCAGAAGTAAGATCGCTTCCTTACACGTCAGCAGGTTTGTCTGAGACCCGAGTCAGCATGAGCTAATGACACATCACAGAGGCGATGCTTTACCTACTTTATTTGTGACTGGGTTCCCTTATTATTACTAGAAAGTCCTGTGCAGATTAAACCTGAAACTTAAACTTTTTACATTTTTGCTAGAAACTTGGAATGTTGCCAGTCAGTTTTCTGGGACTGTGAGAAAATGTTTGGAGTAATCAACTTAAAAATAAAGAAGAGTTATTTGGGCTCTTTGTTTTAGAGGCTTCAGTTCCTGGTCTCTGGGCTCCATCACTTTAGGCTTGTGATGAGGCAGAACACAGCGGGGTCTATACTGGAGAAAAGCTGCTGCACAGTGGCAGCCGGAGGCAAAGGAGAAAGGGAAGGAGGGGCTGAGTGTCCAGCATCCCCTTCTAGGGCTCGATCTCAAGTGCCGCTCTAGTGACCAAGCAGTTAAAAGCACACGGCCTTTAAGGAGCATTTAAGAGCTGAACCATGATAGGATGTCTGAGTAGCATGCGTTTTTATTTTTTCCTTCCACGTCAGTGGAGGAAGGCCACAATTTGAACTCACATAATGTAAGCATCAGACATGCCTTTTACTTTTTCTATATTTTGTTTTATATAAAAATTGTAGGTATCTGACTTGGGTTTCCCTTTAAATCTTCAGAAGCCCTAATATGGTTGCATGAGAATGAAATAGAGTGTGTGGATATGTACTATGATACAATATTCTGTTTGAGTTCTAGTTTCTAGTGAAACTGGAATAACACTGAATCCAAAAATGTATACAGAAGAATCAGAAATGAAGAAATCAGTTGGGGGAGGATTAAGACTAGGAGGGGGTCGTTCTGAGCTCTGGTCTAAGAGGATTCATTGTATTTAGAGGCACTTGTTCTCTTGGGTCTAACAGATTTTGCAACACTGTGGGGAATGAGGAAACACATATCCACTCATGACAGTGTCCTGAAGTCAGAACACACATTTTCAGAGTTGCTAACTTCTTAATCCCGTCCACTGCCATGTCACTGTTTGTTTCTATAACCGGTTCTCTGTGTCTGTGGAGTCCACATTTGTGACTTAGACCAATCACAAGTCAAACATATTTGGAAAAAAAAATCGCATCTTTGCTGAACACATACAGATGTGTTCTTCTCGTCATAGTCCTCAGGCCACCCAGGATGGCAGCTGCCGACATTGCCACTGCAGCGTGTGTCGTGCTGTAACTCATCTAGAGATGAGTTACACTAGGACAGGCGGATGTTGCAGGTACTATGCCATTTTTAGTTTATCATATTCAAAGGATATAAAACATAAAAAGTTACGTGTTCACGGGGTGCCAGGTAATGTTTAATATATGTATACACTGTAAAATATTTAAATCTCATTTTGAAAGTATTTATTTATTTATTTATTTATTTATTTTACGTGTATGAGTGTATTGCCTGCGTGTGTGTATGTGCACTCGTGTTCTGCAGTGCCCAAGGAGGTCAGAAGAGAGTGTTGGATTCCCTGAAACTGGAGTTAACGGATGATTGTCACCTACCATGTGGTGCTAGGACTCCATCATTGGTCCTCTGTATGAGCAGTCAGTGTTCTTAACCATTGAGAGATCTCTCCAGTCCCTTCAATCGCATTTTATATAAGGAACTTAGGTATGGGCAGAACTGGGTGTCCAGTGAGGGAGGATGTATCTGGAAACAGTTCTTCTGTGGTACTGAGGAGAAAACTACCACGGCACTATACCTGATTCTGAAGCAGCCAGTACTGTCAAAGCTGCAATTTGTTCTTCTGTCTTTTAGAACAAGGAGTATGAGATCAGTCCAGGAGCAGATGGTGGTTCAAAAGCTTATTCAAAATCTCCATTTTTCTCATAAATAGAAGTGATGGAGGGCTTTGCCTTGCATAAACACATTCTGAATTCTTTTCATGACTTGAAGTTTCTCAACATTGTAGAGAAAAAGGTGTCATAAAATTGAATAAATTATTAATTATCAGAACATTATATCCACCCCCAAGAAACACGAGCAGTAGAGAATGAGGAAACATGTCAAAGGAGAAATGAGTTGTGATTGAATTGTGAGATGTAGTGTGAGTTTAGTGCTTCTCTTTTTGAGACAAGGTCTCTTTGTGGCTCTAGCTGCAGTGGAACTTGCTATGTAGACCAGGCTGGCCTTGGACTCACAGAGATCCTCCTGCCTTTGCCTCCGGAGTGCTGGGAAGCTTTCTGTATTTTTCAGAACTTCTGTAAATATTTATGTCTATAACTTCAAAAAATAAGCACTATTTTAAGGAAGCACAAGACATGCTCTTTGCTAAAACTTTAAGAAACATAAAAATCATAAAGCAAAAGAAGACGTTACCTATTATCTAACCACCTGGACACAGCCTCTTAGGGTGTTGGCAATTGGCATTTTCTCTCTGTTCTGGGCATGTTTTTATGAGTAAGCAAACTGGATAGAAGACCTAAACTTCACTGCTGTGGCCTTCGCTGAGACTGTTCTTTTTCCTTCTTAGCTTTACTTCAAGCCTCATTTAGCACTTTTAATGGCCCAAAAAATTTCCAGTGGACTGGTGCCCAGATCTCCCTAGGCTGGGGAATTTTAAGGCTTCCATGCAAGCTGAAACATTTTTAGGAGCCTATCCAGGGTCCTTTGGTTTCATGGCCTTGTACCAACACAAGATGGCAGCAACAGAAGTAAAAAAGGAGCTAGGCATGACCAGAAAAAAAACAGAATAAAGCAGATGGCAGAAGGTTGGTTTATGTGGACCTGGACAAGGCAAGACCTGCTAGGCTAGGATACCTAGAGCCTTAGGCCAGTAGTTACATTCCTGTAAAGACCCAAATATTTTAGGTGTGTTGGCCACAGAATGCCTGCTGGGACACTCCAACTAATTTGTACACTATATAAACAAATGAACAAGGCTGTGTTCCAATAAAGTTTTATTTCTAGGTACAAATTTGATTTTCATTACAATGTCCCCTCCCTCCCCCCAGTCAGTTGTAGTTCAAGTACCGCAAAGGCAGAAGAAAGATCAAATACAACTGCTAATTTGTTGATCTCTGCCCCAGGGCATCAACTGAGGTTCCTAGGGATAAGCTCTGCTGCTGGGTCTTAAGCGGCTTAGAGTCCTGGAAATAAGTCAGGAATTAGAAGTCCAAGGTGGGATATCAAGGAGGGGAGAGCAGTAGCCGAAAGGGCTGAGAGGGGCTCTGGCCTCTGGGGCATGGTTTGCATAAGATATGGGAGCCTAGCTGAAAGACACAGGAAATTACTGCAAGAGTTACAGTTGACCCTGAGGTGCAGGTTAAATTAACCAGGGACGTGTGCACGTGACATCACTTCACAACATGCACCAGACATGCACCAGTCTTCTGCAGGTGAGTTACTCACAGGTCGACCCAAACAGATGTGAACAGATGTGAAGTCATGGATGGGGTAGAGGGGTCAGAAGATATTCTTGATCTTGACATTCGACCAAGACAGAAAAATTTCTAAGTTTGTAGCAATAAACTGTGGCATTCCTTATATACGGATTCTAAATCACAATGAATTTGCAATAATTTTTGTTTTCTAGCTAGGGACTTGTTTGTGTATAATATGTTAATATTCTTCATACAGTTTGGAAACCATTTAATCAAGCATACCGATTAAGAGATAAGGCTCTCTGGGCTGGGTGGGGAGATAGCTCAGTCAGTAAAATGCTTGCCTTGCAAGCATGAGGACCTGAGTTCTATCCCCAGAGCCTACATTTAAAAAGAGCAGGCGCAGTGACCCATGCTTATAATCCCAGCACTGGGAAGACAGAGACAGATGGATCCCTGAGGCTCACTGGCCAGCCAGCCTGGCTTATTTCATGAGTTCTAGATCAACTGGAGATGTTTTCTTAAAAAACAAGGTATTTGGGACTGGGGAGATGGCTCAGCAGCTAGGAACACTGGCTGTTCTTGCAGAGGATCAGGGTTCAGTGCCCAGCATCCATATGGTAGCTAATGACCTTCTGTAACTTCAGCTCCAGGGCATCTGACACCCTCTTTGGGCCTCTGAAAGCATTTCATGATACAGGTGCACTCACACTCATGCAGGCAATATACTCACACAGATAAAATATAAATAAATTTAAAAAACAAGTTATTGACTACTGGACCTACACTCTGTCCTCTGCGTTTGTAGGCACCACATACATGAATGCATACAGGAATATATACATGCACATCTATACATCTACAGATAAGTACATCTTTCTGTTGTAAAATACCTAATGACAATATTTTTAACACCAGCAAGTTTTGACTTAAACTCTTCTGATTGCTTTTATGATGGGTAGGATATGGTAGTCATATACTGAAGATGCTCAGCTGATATTCATTGATAACGCTAATGAAAATTATCTTTCAATTCTAGACCCTTCCTTGCCTATTTCTCCAACTACGGCTCCAACAGATGGCTTTGTTAAATACGGTAAAAGCAGTTACTCCCTCATGAAATCAAAGCTACCGTGGCATGAAGCAGAGAAATATTGCAAGGATCATGCTTCCCTGCTTGCTAGCATTCTAGACCCCTATAGCAATGCATTTGCATGGATGAAAATGCACCCATTGAATGTACCCATGTGGATCGCCCTGAATAGTAACTTGGTAAGATGCTGGATACCTGTATGACTTAACGTGATTGACAAGCTGTGATTCAGTGTGATTCTCTCTCTGTTTATTCATTTGAACACTTACATGACTGATTCCTGTGTGTATGGCAATGTGTTTGGAATGAATGCAGATAAAACCCAAGCTTTCGAGGCTCCAGTGCTGTCCATGATCTAGTAACCCAGTGCTATGTGTCAGAAACCAAGCTGAGAATTATCTGCTGTTCACTCTCATTGGATTTGTATAGTACCATTATGTTCTGTATCTGAACAGCCTTATGCATTTAGTCTTTTCTTTCCATTGTCACAATGATACAACTGCATCATGAGAATTAAGAAAGTAGTCCAGGAGCATAGGAACTGAGTGCTGGGAATATCTTTTAATTTTTTTGTCACAAGCCATTGTGGAGTCATTGTGGGTCCACCCATGGCAGTACTTCCATCCATGCCTGAGAAACATTTCACACCACAGTTCACCCTTTTTCTGTAACAGAGGTGATGGCGAACAGGGACAGAGTAAGTGATGAGGCCCAGATCCAAGAGTGGCAGTGGGGTTGTGAAAAGATTCCCAAAATGAGTCTTCTCTGATGCCCGTGTTCCACCTGTCCTCTCCCCGCTACATTTGCTAGCAAACAGAGGGGTCAGAGGTACTTGGGTGAGGGCATCAGGAGTATTAGTGATGCACTTGGGAGTGTTATGGAGGGGAGAAAGGAGGCTAGACAGGACAGGGACAGGCTCAAGACGACTCCTTGTAGAAACTCAGCTGTTTAGTTTCCAGGTCTGGGGATTGAACCTGAAGCCTCACACATGCTAGGCAAGTGCTCTGCTACCAAGCTACACTCCAGCCCAAGGGACTCAGCCTCTTTAGGCAGCATCTAGGATAGTAGAACCCAAAGGAGCAATACCAAGAAGAGTAAGGAGGGAAGGAAGGTGACGCTGGAGAGCAGACTGGCAGCGGCTTTATGCAGCTCTCGAAGCCAGGAACAGAGACAGGACCTGCAGCGCATGCACTGCTTCTTAAATCAGGCAATGAATGTTTAAATGTAGGTAGTTCCATAAGATTCCAGTGACCGAGCTCAGACAAGAGGTTCTTCTATCTTGGTTGACTCTATTTTTAATAGTTTATTGGTTAAATTATCCATTTTCTTCTTATAGATATGATCACAATTCTCTTATGAGTTTTGAGTAAGATGTTGATTATTTCTAGAAAGATTAAATAGTTTAACACAATGCTAGCATTTGTTATGGCAACAGTGTCATCATCCTGACAGCTCTGGAATTAATGACTATACAAGGATTATTTGATTAAATGGGAGAATGTTTCACAGTTCTAGCTTTTCATTTTTTTCCATTGGGTCTTTGGCAATTATCTTGGTAAATTAAATGATGGAGTTAAAAGGGGGAAAGCGTTTCAATTTAAAAAACACTTTATCTCTGGTTAATGTTATACATTTTCCATTTCAGCATTACATATAAAATCACTTTTGATTGCTTACATTATTGATAACTGATATTTTTGATACAGTTTGGATGCGACTATGCTTGCATTTGTCTAAATTTAACACGAAAGTAAGTGAAATGTGCAAGAGGAATGAAACCACCGGCTTTTAAAGACTGGAATCATAATCCTTGTAGTAGAAAGACCACTGGCGTGGTACCAGGACGCCCACCTTCTCTGCCGTCTGCCCAGATTGGCGGCCTTAGCTGTTACTTATTACTGGCGTTGTCCAAACAGAGAAGAAATCTTTCAGAGCTTCAATGACAATTGATGCTTATTATAATTTCAATAAGATAAGAAACCGTTTGGGGCTGGAGAGACGGCTCAGCAGTTAAGAGTATTGTCTGCTTTTTCAGAACATACAGTTCCCCAAAGCCACATGATGGCTAACAACTTTCTGTAACTCCAGTTCCAGGGAGTACTACGCCCTGTTCTGGCCCCTGTGCGCGCCACACAACACAGGTGCACTTACATTCAGGCAAAACACTCACACATAAAACCAAAATTAACTAATTAAAAAAGAAATCTTTGTTACAAAGATCAAACCTCTCTTTGACTATGAAAGCAAAGAGAGTTTCATGGATAAGACTTTTTTACTCAGTGTCTTCAAAATAGTTTCCAGGGTTGTAACTCTAAGGAGCTCTAAGAAATAACTGTTTTTAAGGAAGGGTGTCTTTACTGAAGTTGGTAGAAATGATTTACAGTGTTTGGTTTTCACTCCCAAGTGTTCATGATTCCATGCCAAATCACAGTCATAAATAGTCTCTGTGTTCCTCACTTGGTTCTTTTGTGCTTTCTAAGTAAAGCAAGGCTGCATGTTCATGGCTGTTTTTGTTCATGCAGACCAATAATGAGTACACTTGGACTGATAAGTGGAGGATGAGATACGCTAACTGGGCTGCTGATGAGCCCAGGCTGAAGTCGGCATGTGTTTACATGGATGTTGATGGCTACTGGAAGACATCGTATTGCAATGAAAGTTTTTATTTTCTCTGCAAAAGATCAGATGGTAATTGAATATTCAAAAAAGGGGTGGGATCCCAAGTCTTCTGGAATAAACTATTGTACACCACTGTGGGGTACTTTGGTAGCTAAGAATAAAACGACATATCTCCTCACCTAACAAAAGACTGACTTGGCTATCGACCAGTATGCATAGACCAAAATAATGGAGATAGGAAATTTTCATTGTTTTTAGAGTTTAGTCTCTGAATGCTTGTCACTGAGGTCGTCCTATGAATCTGTGGTCACAAATTCTCCAAGAAGGAACACTTCCTTCCTTTACATGTCCACAGAGCATCTGCTTCAGCAGAGTTATCAAAGACTGTGTGGAGCAGTCAGTGATGGTGTGGGCACACTCCACCTACAGCAGCCATCTCATAGGAGCTGTTGTCAACTAAGAAGAAATTACAGGGGTGAGGATCCCAGAAAAGGAAGTGTCCTAGTTCACCTCTCTACTGCCATGATAAAACACTTACCAAAAGTAACTTGGGAAAGAAAAGATTTATTTCACTCTACAGCTTATAGTTCATCATGGAGGGGAGCCAGGGCAGGAACTTGGGGCAGGAACTTGGAGGCAGCAACAGAAGTACAGATCACAAAGGAACGCTGCTTGTTGGCATGCTCCCTGGCCTTTGGTCAGCCTGCTTTCTTACACAGCCCAGGACCACCTGCATAGCGGTAGCAACCACCCACAGTGGACTGGGCCCTCCCACATGAATCAGCAGTTAAGGAAATGCCTCACATACATGGCCACAGGCCAGTCCTATGGAGGAATGTCTGAACTGCGGTTTTCTCTTCCCAAGTATGTCAAGTTGACAACTGAAGCTTCGAGCACAGGTAGACTAGCTTGAAAAAGGAATCTGTAAATGAATTTTGGGGCAAGTTGCTGAACTTTAACATTATTGGAGGAATCTATAGACCTATAGTCTTAATTCATGAGTATGATTCATGATTACTGCATTCTACTGAAATACATTCAAGATGATAAAGTAATGAAAACCCCAAAAGATGGGGAATCTAAATGCCAAACACCAGAAAGTTCTTAATGATGCTAGAGGATTTAATTTTCTTTGGTTACAAAAATATTATCCCACATACTCTGGCAACCTTGCCTTTCATTTGTTTTAAATACCTGTCTATTAACAGAAATTCCTGCTACTGAACCCCCACAACTGCCTGGCAAGTGTCCTGAGTCAGAGCACAGTGCCTGGATCCCCTTCCATGGTCACTGTTACTACATTGAGTCTTCGTTCACAAGGAACTGGGGCCAAGCTTCTCTGGAATGTCTCCGAATGGGTAAGTGCCACATTTCTTGAAAGAAAATCTGTGATCATATCTTTTTAGTCAATGACATTATTTTTATCTTATGTGCATGAGTGTAATGCCTGCATGCATGTAAGTGTGTCATGTCGTGCAGTGCCTGTGGGGGTCTGAAGAGGGCAACAGATCCCCTGGAACAGGAATTAGGGGAGGTTGTTAGCTGCCTTGTGGGTGCTGGAAATTGAACCCCGGTCCTCTGCAAAAGCAACCAGTTTTTACTCTTAACCACTGAGTTGGTTCTTTTAATGTGGTTGAATAGCATATCTTTTGCTGTGTTTTTGCTTGTAGTTTATTGTGTTTTCAAAGCCCAATAAAGTTTTTCTTAGATATCAAGTGGCTTGATTTCTTAGATTGATTAATGTGTATTAATGTTATGTACATTATCTAAATCTGTTTTATGCATGTTTAATCCAGTTACACTCAGTGGAAATGCTGATGAAGCGGTATTTGTATCTGTTTTTTCCATTTTTTCCTGCACATCTTGTCCTTTCACTTCCCCATTCCTTTATTTTCCCCTTCTTTTGTATTAAGATAATTTTCAGCATACTGCTTAATTCCCTTGTTTTTTTTTTACTGTACACATAGTCCCAAACTTAGGATGGTTCAACTTATGATTTTTCAACTACCCAATGAGTTTATAACCCATTGTAAGTTGAGGACTCTTTGTTTATTATTTAGTTATTTTCTTAATAGTTGTTCTGATTATTACAGTTAACTTCTCAATTTGTACCAATCCAATTCCAATTTATATAAGTTTAATTTCAGTTGAGTACAAAAACACTTGTTCTTACAAAACCCTCCTCTCCCTTCCCCGCTCTGCACATCGAATGCCCACCGACGCAGGTTTCAGAGGGGTTGTCTTTAAGCTCCATCAGGAAGGACTTGTTCTATCACAAACGCACCTTGCTCTGTTCACTGATGTAGCTTCTTTTCCTGCCTTTTATTTCCTCTTGTGATCTCGTGAACTTGTTACTCTCCACTATCTTTTTATTATTTCAGCCCCCAAAATTCTCTTTTCTTTTCTTTTTTTGAGACAGGGCCTCTCTGTAGCTGCAGCTAGTCTGGAACTCACTATGTAGACCAGGCTGGCCTCAATCTCACAGAGATCTGCCTGTCTCTGCTTCCTGAGTGCTGTGCTGCCCTGCCTGGCCCTTTAGTACTTCTTATAGTGACACATTCATTTTCCATTTTGTTTATCTAGATGCATTTTAATTTTTCCTTCTGTTTTGAAAGACAGGTTTACTGTATAGAAAATTCATGATCAAAGTCATGTTCATTCACCTTTGAATATTACTATCCAGCTGCTTCCTGGTCTCTAGAAATTAGAGAAATTGGTATTAAGACTGGATCTCTGTGTATGATGAGTCATTTCTCAATTGTTCATTTTAAGACTTCTTTGTCTCTGATACTTTGATTGTGTTTATAGATGTGGTAGTCAGATCTCTTTTTAAGGGTCTAGAACTAATATATGGCTCAGTGGCTAACAACTTTCTGTAACTTGAGTTCCAGGAGTATCTGATGCTCTCTACTGACCTCTGAGAGCATTGCATGACATAGGTGCACTTATACACATGTAGGCAATATACTCATACACATAAAATAAAAATAATAAATAAAATATATTTTAAAAAATTTAAAAAGGCCTCTTGTGGTGACCCACGCCTTTAATCCCAGCACTTGAGAAGCAGAGACAGGCAGATCTCTGTGAGTTCAAGACCAGCCTGGTCTACAGTAGCAAGTCTAGGCCAGTTGAAGCTTCAGGGAGACCCTGTCTCAAAAAGACCAAAAAATTGAAAACAATTTTCAATTGTTCAATTGTGTTCGTGTTCTCGCTGTTTTGTAGAGGAAAGGGTTTCAGGATGCTTACTCTGCCATTTCTCAGGAGGACATTTGAAATGTGCTTTAGACTTTGCAAGTTTTTTTTTTCTTTCATGTGGCTTAATATTTTTTGAAAATTGTACAGTGATTATGTAAAAGCTTTGTTTTCAGCTTCAGGTATTGTATTATCTGGCAAATAAGATGAATGATTCTCATTCATCTAAACATGTCAGAAACGTTTTGAAATGCCCAATAGCTATGAAATATATTCAGTGGTGAATTATGCAATCAAGAATAACAAAGGTGATAATCCAGAATCCAGTATATAGGGTGGAGCCCACATGGTTATGTTTTACCTCCTCAGGTCAGAACATCTGGGTCATACCGTGATTCTGTACTCAGCTACTGCTGGAACCCCAGCCAAGTAGTTACTTAGTTTATGTACTTTGGAGTCCTTATCTGTAAAATGGGATAAAAACAATACCTACTTAGTGAAGTCTTATAAAAAATAATGCACACAAGGTCCAAATCAAATATCTCTAATAAAATGCTTAAAACATGTTATTTGTTATAAAGCTGTCATGAAATACTTAAAATATGCTATCTGTTATAAAGGTATAGACTTTTACTGTAAAGCGAATGCTGGCATTTTATTGTATCAGTTGTACAGTCATCTGGTGTCCCACGTTCCTCTTTATTCTTACTTTGAACAAGTCTGTACATGGTATCTGGATTAATTAGTCACATAGTACGTGGTATCTTGAATGGAGACTGGGACTGGTTTTCTTGCTCTGGATATCGGTACTGTCTGTGGGAATATGTTCAGCTGCTCGAATTACAGAGCTCCTTTCTCACTTCGCAGGTGCCTCCCTGGCTTCCATCGAAAGTGCTGCAGAATCCAGTTTTCTGTCATATCGGGTTGAACCTCTTAAAAGTAAAACCAATTTTTGGATAGGCATGTTCAGAAATGTTGAAGGTAATTTTCACACAGCCATTATTTAATAGCAAGTATTACAAAGTGTTATATATATAACACTTTTTCAGAATTCAGGAAGCCTTGCCGCAGATAATGATTAACATGTGATGAATATGAAAGGTTCTAGTCTTACTTTTATTTGAGGTCACTAAAAATTTAAATATTGTGCTCACACATTGTACAAGGCTGAGAGTTGCTAACTAAAAATATCCTCTTGCTAGAGAGATAGCTCAGCAGGTAAGAGCCCTGACTCATCTTTAGGACCTGGGTTCAGTTCCCAGCACCTACATGATGGTTAAAAACCATCTCTGCCAGCAGTTCCAGGGGATTCGATGCCCTCTTCTGGCCTCTGCAGGCATTACATGCACAGTTACATATACAGTCAAAACACTCATATACATGAAATAAAAATAAAATAAAATAATTAAAAATATCTTCTCTATCTAAATTAGCTTAAGACTTAGAGAGTATTTTATTTTTTATTTCCATAATCAAAATTATAAATAAAGATAAGTGTAACTTATTTATACAAAGTAGAAATAAAATTTTCAATTAAAACTATGCAGCAAACATATTCTTGGCTTCCTTTCCTGTGATAATTCATCATTAGATGAATTGCCTGTTAAAAATCTGGTTGCAAACAACCATGAGTTCTGGCATAAAATAATATGCTTAGATTTTTGTATCAATAAGATGAACTTAAGATGGCTTATTTTTAACTTCTGATTTTAATTGATTTATTTGATCACCAGGAAAGTGGCTTTGGTTAAACAACAACCCTGTCTCCTTTGTCAACTGGAACACAGGCGATCCCTCTGGTGAACGAAATGATTGTGTAGTTTTAGCTTCCTCTTCTGGGTTTTGGAATAATATCCACTGTACTTCCTACAAAGGATTTATTTGTAAAATGCCAAAAAGTAAGTAAACCATTTCTCATGTGCCACGTTTGTTCCAAGCCCACCAAAGCAGGACTGTGATGTGATCTTGGCCCCACTGCCAGCTCTGCCCCTCTGTTAGTGAGAATACATTTCTGTCATGGCAATCAATCACTGCCTCTAGCATTAAGTGAGAGGTACTCTGTCTAACCAACATAATGATCTTCGCTTAAGGCTAGATTTCTTACCCATGCATACCCATGTGAAGTCACAGGTAGTCTGGAAACCCCATCTCTATAACGTTACTGCACATTATAGAAAAGGATAAATCAGTCACCAGCCCAAGTCATAAGAGGTCAGAGGTGTAAGTTTTGTAAAACAATTTGGACCTCATCTGAGATCAAGCGGAAGCCTGTGAAAGGAAAGCAGCTGGTGTTTCATGATGACAAATGCTCGCTATGTTCCACTGTTTGGATTTAATGTCATTTTGATACCATTCCACATGGCATATTAATTTCCTCAAAAGAAAATTATTAATTAGAAACTTGAACAAATTAATTAAGAAGTTCACTGATAGAGCACCTGCCTAGCATTGGCTAGACCCTGAGTTTCATCTCCGTGGCTGTGACTGTGTTCAATCACATAGTTAGAAAATCTAGTTCTGTTTAGAAATATGGTGATTTTTAGTAAAGAATACAACTCAGTTTTAAAATTCTCCAACTTTTGATAGAAAGTTGGGGTCACCCTCTGTGGAAAAATACTGCAGTCTATAGTTTTTATTCATATATCTTGTAATAATGTAGACTTCAATGGGCCAACTTCAAAACATGAGAGTGCTTTATTTACAGGTAGATTAGGTAGAAGTATTAATGCTCAAACAAAACTTATAGGATCATATTTTCAAACTTTTTAGTATATTTAAGCTCATTATACAGGTGTTACATAGATGGACATAATGAAGGATGGATGAGTGGGCAGGTAGGCAGGTGGGCAGACAGCTTTTTATCTGTCTATTCACAAATGTCGTACATCCATACGTTGATCCGTATCATGTCACATCATTTATCATGTATCATATCACCTTAAGCTAGCTCTGGAAGACTCCATGCATCTCTGAGACAAATATAACCTGTTATCTACATGTAATTATTATAGATTTTTGTAACTGTTATCTTTCTTTTTTTCAAACAGTTGTTGAGCCTGAAACTACCCAGGGATCAGTTACAACAACAGGTAAGATCATTAGGAAACCTCAAGATCAGTGTTGTTCATATGATTCCGTTTGTTTTAAAAGCCATAATAATCCTTTTCTCTTTCCCCTGTACTTTGAGTAGAATTGCTTAAGCTAACCTTGATCATTAGGTTTCAACATTCCCTCAATGATATTTTAGAAAAGTAGGCTGGAGTCTTATTGGTATTTTGTCTTAGAAAGTACTTAAAGACATTGTGCATTGCCATATTATAAAAAAATCACTTCATAAGAACTGATGAAAGAAATTTCTTTCAAGAATCCTCATGGAGGACTGAAGAAACAAGATGATTCATTGGTTAAGAGCACTGTTTGCTCTTGCAGAAGATTTGAATTAGGTTCTCAGCACCTACATGGTGCCTAACAATCATCCATGACACCAGTTCCAGTATCCAGTGCCTTCTTCTGGCCTCTCTAGGAATTTCATGCATGTGGTGCACTTACCTATATGCAGGCAAAATATTTGTACACAGAAAGAAGTGGGAGGAGAGAAAATCCTTATGGGTCTTTACTTTTCTTTAAAAAGTATATTTTCATTTTTATAGACAACATAAATTAGGTAACTAATTTATTTTTACTTATTTTGTTGTCTGCTCAAGGAACTCAAAATGAGATTTATAGCTTGCCTATAAATACTTTTCTTTCTTTTAAAAATTATTTATTTTCTAATTTTTTTCAAATTTCATAGAATATAGTTTGATCATGTTTACACCCCTCATCCCCTACCTATGCCTCTCATAATATCCCTGCTGGATTTCATGTACTCTGTTGTATATATTAAGGCCTATTGAGTCAAGTTGGTATCTTCAGACGTCCTTTGGTATGTGTCCATCCACTGGAGCCTGGTTAACCTATCTAGCATTACACCCTTAAAGAAACCAACCCCCGTCTTCCTCCAGTAGTTATTGGTTGTCAGTAGCTCCTCAGCCAAGGCTGGGGCTTCTAGCCCACTTTCCCACTTTTGTGCTGGGATTTTGTCTGCTTGAGCTTGCACGAGCCTTGTGCATGCTGTTACCATTGCTGTGAGTTCATACAAGCAACTTCCCAGCTGTCCGGAAAACTCTGCTTCCTTGTGGTCATCTCTCTCCTTCCCCAGCCCGGCTTGTGGCTCTTACAGTCAGTCCAACCCCTCTTCTGCAATGGTTCTGGATCCTTTGCTGGCAGAGGTTTGATACAGGTGCTGTATTAGGAATGAGCATTCTTAAGTCTCTTATTCTCTGAACTTTGGCCAGTCGTAGCTTTCTAGGTTAATCAACATCCTTGCACGAGAAAGCTTTACTGGTGAAAGTTGGGAGGTGAATTCATATACTTCCCATCCCCCACTCCTATAAATACCTTTTAAATCTCATGGGTGGTATTTGATTATTCATTATAGTTGGTAGTTCAGATTTATGCTGTTATTTTTTTCCATGATTTTTTCATTTGTTTTAATCATCCACATATTCATCATTTTGTTTATTTTCTGAAAGTCAGTAAATAGCCTTAAATAATTATTACTTAAAAATATCTTTACTTTTATTTTTATTCATGTGTATGTTTATATGTCCATGGGCATGCCTGTCACAGGTGTGTGAGTGCCTGAGGTTGCCAGAAGTAAGTGCTGAATCCCCTGAAGCTGTAGTTGCAGGTAGTTATGAACTGCCAGATGTGGGGGTTGGGAACTGAACTCAGGTCCTCTCAAAGAGCAGTAAGAGCCTTCTCTTCAGACTGCTTATTTTGATAAAGGGTATATATGTGTATTTAAAACACTGATGAACCACCTCAGCACTACATAAGCGATGAAGTATTCTTGTAACTGAACAATCGACCACCCAGACATGCTGAAGAATCCCCTGTGTCATACTGACCCTTGTTTTCACATCCTGTGACAAATATCCCTTGAAAGAATACTCATGCTTTTCAGTTTCTCTACACGAAAAACTGTGCTGTTTTCCACAGTGTCAAATGCTCTGCCTGCCTCTGCGTGTTTGCTAATGATTCAGTTTGTTTATAGCTGACTTAAGGAAGATGGATCCTCCCAAGCAGCATTCCAAGGCGCCTGTTGTGGTAGTTGTGGTTCTCCTGATTCTGACGGGTGCTGGTGTTGCGGCCTATTTCTTTTATAAGAAGAGACGTGTGCTGCATGTACCTCAAGAGGCCACCTTCGAGAATACTCTCTATTTTAACAGTCATTCAAGTCCAGGACCAAGTGACACGAAAGATCTCATGGGCAACATTGAACAGAATGAGCACGCAGTCATCTAGTAGCATAATGTCACTGTCTTATATTTGAATCTCATCAAGTTTTAGCTAAAATTTGAAATTTGTTAGTTCAGTGTGATTGTTTCTTTTAAAAATGAGTACTGGGTTGTGCTGGTCTTTGCCTAATTGAAGCAATAATTGCTCATTTTCTAACCTGGCAATATGTTTTGTTTTTACAAAAAGAAGGATAATAATGCTGATGAGCCCCTTGTTTGTGAATTCACACTGTGGCAATGTCAGGATTGCTGAAATTGTGGTTGGTCACACATGTCAGATTCCAAGAGCTCTAGAACTAAATGGCTAAGGCTCTTGGGGTAATTTAAGAAACTCCTCAAAATATGTCATGTACTGAATTTTAATCCAACACTTAGAAGAGCATTTTACCAAAAAGTACTAATAACCTCTCACCACAACTATTGAAAACTATATTTATCCACACAGAAGAATAAAGCGGTCAGGAACCTTGTTTCCCCAAGTGAAGTCTGACAGGCTGAATGTTCCAGATGTGTTCTTTGCTGTGTTATATGTATATCAGAAAGACGACCCTGTGAAATAAAACTGTAAATTTACAAACTGGATGTACGTACATAATGTGAAATAAGCATTAAAGACAACATCTATTTTTAAAAGATTTGCATTTTAGTGATCTTGTTAAGTATAAAATTGCTTGAACATAGGATTTATTTACTTTATACTTTACTACTAAAAACAGATTATATTACTTGTAGAGAAATGCTAAATTGAACTCACTGGTTGCTGAAATACCAAGTAAAAATGTTTCTTTTTGCTAAAATAACTTGTACAGTTTTCTAAGATCTTCCCTTGTAACATTGATTTGACTCAGATTCAACCACCAAAGGCCCCATAATGAGTTGAGTACACACTGTAGTGACAATGTCAGCTCTACTGGTTTGGTGGTAGGCCTCTACCTACCACGGGAATTAGAACTTCAAGTAATAATTCTTCCCTTTTACTAATTCTTTTTGCTTACAAACTTTGCCTTGAGATAAAATTTTATGTCAATTGTGAAATATTTTGTAGGTTTCAAATTTCCTACACAGATGTCACACAATCACCTTTTAATTTTTTCTTTCTTTTTTTTTTTTTTTTTTTTGAGACATAGTCTACCCAGTCTCAGCTGGCCTGGCACTCACTATTTAGACCAGGCTGGCCTTGATCTCACAGAAATCTTCCTGCCAGAGCTTGGATTAAAAGCATGTGCCACCATGCTCAGCTTCCTCAAACTCTTTTAAAAATGGTTTTTACATTTATTTATTTTGTATATGTGTGCACACATGCCATAGACACACATGTGGATGGTAAAGGACAACTTGTGCAGGTTGGTTCTCGCTTTCCACCATGTGGATTCTAGGGATCCAACTCAGTCGTCAGGCTAGGAGGCAAGTTCCTTTCATTGCTGAGCCATCTTGCTGGCCTGGCCTCAAATTCTTTATCTTTCTGCCTCTGTGTCCCCTGTGCTGGGATTACAGGTGTGCTAACACACCCAGCTTATGATTTTACTTGTAAAATTTTATTAGTAGTAATTTACAAGCCCACTAGACAGGTCTCTTTGGACAGCATTGAGGGGAGAGGATGGAAAATGTGATTCATTCTCTCTCTCTCTCTCTCTCCATCCCTCCCTCCCTTTATCCCTCTCTCTCTCTTTTAACAAAGGGGTTTTCTATGTCGCCCACATTTGAATTCACTGTGTAACTCAAGCTTAACTCACACTCTGCAGTCCTCTGGCTGAGCCTCTCCAGCTCTGGACTTATGTATCACTGCGCCTAATTAGAATTGTGTGGTTTGTATGTATATGTGTTTGTGACTTTCAAGAAAGTTCATAGTTTAAAACAGGTTAAGAAGCATCTGGCTCATTATAACACAGTAGTCAGTACCCCAGTTTATATGTGTGACAGGAAAAAAGAAACAGGAATTCAGATGTGGGCAGCTGTGGAAAACATTTTTGGGCACAAAGAACTCTGTCTATACATCAAACAATAGAAAGCAAATTGCTTTTCATTTTCTTGATAAAAACAAAACATACTCAACTTGAAGAAGTTGCAATAGAAATAATAGCCACAGTGTCAAAGTAATGGGTAGAAAGTTATAAGAACTCTTTTTATGTGCATGCATGTATGTGTGTGCATGTGTGTATGCATATGTGTGAGTGTGTTCACATATGTGTGTATGTATGTGTGCATGTGTGTGAATGTGTATGCGTGTGAGTGTGTATGTGTATGCATGTGTGTATGTGCGTGTGTGTATGTGTGTGTGTGTGAGAGTGTGTATGTGTATGTGTGTGTCCCTGTCCCTCCCACCCCCTCAAGGGATGTGGAAAAAAAAAAGTATAGAATAGAAAATGTACAGGGACACATAGTTTACAACTTTCATTATAATTCAGGGTTGCATTTTCATAGGAAATATTTTGGACTACGAACAATATTTGTCTCAGAGCCAAATATCTTACCAAGTCAAGAAACAACCTGTGTTTGACAGGGCTGCTGAGTATTGTATTTCACACTCTCACATCCTCCCCCTGACCATGTAACCACATAGATAAGTCCTGTGTAATCAGGTGCCCTTCCAAGCACAGCACTAACTTATCAAAGATATATTTTGGGAGGTGGTTGAGTGGAGAAGAGAAATCTTTGGGTGCCTGATTTTACTCATTTTTTTTATGTTGTTTTGGGCTGTTAAAACATGTTTGTTGTCTGCACTTCTGTGTTTTAACCATAAATTCTTCCTCTCAGATTAGATATTTAAAAGCACATTCTCTCCTCACTGTGTGTACTTGCTTGAGGTTTTTATCATAGTTCAAAATCCAAAGATTCTGAAGCATTCTTTTCCCCAGTCAAACTAAAAATTGTGGCACATCTGTAACCTGAATTCTGAATGTGAAGGTGAAACCTCCTTCCGAAGTCTGGCTGGTTCCTGGAGTTTTCAGCATCAACTCAAACTTGTGTTTATGGATTGGTCCATTGTGTCATCAAATAGATGAGCAGGGTCTGCTGCCAGCCCAGGTGGATTCAAGCATATCTAAGAAACAGTGCCTGTTTGGGGCCCACTACCATCAATGTAAGGCAACACAGCAGATGTGTTGGTAGAATATTCTACAAATATTAACAAAGCGGAGAGAGGTAGAGATTCAGTTACCAATAAACGCATATTCAATTTTTCAGATCATATCTGGGGAGGCCCTTTTTAAGAAAAAGACTGCAAATATGAAAGTGAAAATTTATATAACAGGTGATCATGTGAAATTACCAAGTCCTTAAGAGCAAGACTATCAAACGTCACAAATTGAGAATAGTTGTATATTATTTTTAGTAATTATGTTCCTGATGTACTTTAGTAATTATGGATTGATGTAAGAAATCGGTATCTTAAACAGTGGAAATTTGTTTTCCCATAATTCTGAAGGCTGGGAAGAGACTTCCGCCTGGAGCCAAGCTTTCATCAGTGAAGCTCAGCCCTCTCATCCTTTTCTGACAGCCCCTCTAACGTACTTCAGACATGTTTGGCTATTCTGGCACAGTTGCTTAGGGAAGTTCATTTTCACTGTCTGTCTCTTTCTTTCAAATCTATAAGTATTTCTTCTTTCTTTCTGCTTTCTTTTGGGGGCTTTTGAGACATGGTTTCACTTTGTAGCCCAGGCTGTCTTTGAATTCTTTCTCTCTGGTCTCAGCTTCTCAAGTGCCTGGGTCCCAGGAGTGCACATACCACAACTTGCAGCTTCCTATGGTTTTGTATCTGTGGTTCAGCAGTTACTTATATACCAATCCTGTGTTCACAGCCACATAAATTTATCCCACCGAAATGTTAACCAAATGTATTTTGATCTCAGCATCTGTTTGCCTTGAATGCTTTTGCCACCCATCAACTCTCACAACTTGAGAAAGATAAAGAGGGACACAACTGAAATGAAGAACAGTGTGAGAGTGCATGTCTGTAAATCCAGAACTTGGGAGGCTGAGGCAGGAGGATTTTGGTGAGTTTGAGATCTTCCTAGGCTAGGTAGTAAGCCTCAGGCTAGTCAGGACTACATGGAGAAACCGTCTAAAAAGAAAAATAAATGGATTAAAAATAGCTTTAGTTAAAATATCCTACAAGATTTTTATTTTTAAAAGATGACCATAATAACCAGGGAGGCTGAGGCAGGACTGTGAGTTGAGACCAGCCTGGGATGTAGGACAAGACACTATCTCAAAATCAACACAAACAAATGAAAAAAGCAACACAAATCCCACAACCATGCGAGGCCCTGCTAGGACTCCTCGAGAGAACCATGCTGGTGAGCGAGTCTAAAACAAGACCCAGAAGCTTCGTTCTGAATGCCAGGAACAGCTTCTGCGAGGTGTGCCACTTGACTAGACACCTGAGTAGGTCTTCAAGATGAGTGGAGAGCATCTGGCGGGGAAGGAGGAAGGCAGAGGTGGGGTGAGCAAAGCCTCTGAGCCAAGAAGTTGCTGGGCAGAAAGCATGAAGACTGGTGAGGACAGCGGGACTGGGACCCGGGGCACACACTCAGACACTGATGGGAACAGCGCACTCAGATACTGATGGGAACAGCGGGACTGGGACCCGGGTACACACTCAGACACCGACAGGCACCGTGGGACTGGGACCGGGGCACACACCCAGACACTGACTGGCACAGCTGGACTGGGACCGGGGCACACACTCAGACACTGCCAGGCATCCTTCTAGGTAGCCTTTCCTGAACTCCATCTGCCTCCAGAGTACCCTGATGTGTCAGGTTCTGCTCATGTGACCAACCAAAGGGATGAGGTCTCACTGCATAATCAAAGCTGCATGTGTGATCTGGCCTAATTTTAAAGAAGCCAGAAATAATACTGCTTCACATGTGTTCAGATGTTGAACCATCATCTAGTATAGTTGCGGAGAATGGCGCTCAGAGACCTCCAAAGATTCAGGTCATAGAATTATTACATGCATAAAGCAACAACGATAAACTAGGTGTTTGTTCATCCTGTGTTAATTTGGAAACATTTGTGTTACTAAGAGGCTGCAACATGGATGTTAATGGAAAGTTCTTTGCTGATAGCATATGGCAAGCCAGTTTCATTAAATATGAGTGTTCTGTTACCACACTTACCCTCACCCCAAGCCCATTAGATCAGAATTTGAGAGCAGGACTCAGAGCAGTGCAAGTGAAACCTTCAGGCATACATCTGGGGGTTAGTTCAATTGGAAAAGCCCTTGACTTGCAGGCATGGAGACCCGAGTTTGATTTGTAGATCCCAAGAACCTAGGTAAAAGGCCAGGTGTGGATGAATATTTGAGTTATCTCAGCCCTGGGGAGGTGGAGACAAGAAGATCCCTGGAGCCGATTGGCTGGCGTGTTCCAGGACAGTGAGACCCTGACTCATAGGAGGTGGATGGAGTTCCTGGGGATGACACTGGAGGTTGTCCTCTGGTCTCCATGTTTAAAACATGCATAAAAACAGCAGAAAGAAAAATTCCAGGTGGTTCTACTGGATAATGAGTTACTGTGGTTTGATTGAGTCCCCTCCCAAACAAGGGATTAAGTTGCTAGTCAATGGCACAGTGTGGACAGGTGCTATTTCAAGACCAAGGGCTCCTTCCTTGAAAATGTGATTCACAGAGATTCAGCTCTTTAGTTTTCTGCCTTCGACCACTGGAGGGCCATCCTTCCTCTGAAGCACTGAACAGGAGTCCAGGAAGCTGCTTTCTCCTTGATCTTAGAATTCTCACAAACTGTGAGAGAGTAGTTCCATGTCTTTATAGGTTTCTCTCTTCCATTACAGTAGCACAAAGATCGAAGACAGGAAGAAATGATGGTTAACAGTCTTAGCTTGATGGTATGAATTAGTCCTCAGGAGTCCTTATTAGGCCAACATTTTTTGGGGATGTGGGAGGGTCTTTTTGAGACAGTCTTCTTGCAGCTACTGCTGGCTTGGAACTCTCTTTGTAGACAGGCTGGCCTCCATCTCACAGAGATCCACTTGCCTCTGCCTTCTGAGTGCTGGGATTAAAGGCGTGCACTGCCATGCCCAACACTAGACCAAAAATCATCCCATTATTGTCTTTTTCATGTTTCTGGTTATTCTTACGGAATCCATGTTGTGTCCAAATAGCACACAAGAAAATTACCTTAAACTATTGTTTTTGGTTAAGCCTCAATAATATTATCATAAAAATGTATCAAGAGATGGTTTCATTGGGAAACTGTACCCAAACCTCTCCACCATGGTACCAGGAATGCCATTTCTTTGGCATCCTGTAAATAGCATTTTATTGGAAAGGACCCCCTGACAGGCAGCTCTCTTAAAGGAAAGCAACAGGGACATTATAAACCCCAGAGTTATCTAGAGAAACTGAGTGTGCCACTAAAGTATGATCATCCACAGCATAGTTATGTTTGGCAATAATTATTGATCTTAAACTACCTGGGAGGGCTGAGTGTAAACCTGTCTTACCAGGGCTTCTCCTTGAGGGTCTGATTACAACTCGAATGCACCCAGTACCCTAGGAGTTTCAAAGAATTCCACATAGCTTCCAGCTTTTTCCTTGATGATTTGTAGGTTTTCTTTATTTTAAAAATATGTATTTATTTACTTTCTTTGAGGACAAGGAAGTCTAAACATTCTGTCCTTGGTTCATGGTTTCAGTGGGAGTCATCAACTTCTGCTGCATGAGAGCTGCTGGAGCCTGTTCAGGGCCCCTCTCCTTCAGGGTTAGAATTCTGGTGAGAGAGACATGGACCTAAGTACTGGAATCTACATTTCAATAAACTTCTCAGGGGATTCTGAGAGGGCATTCCTTAGACTATTATTTTGATAAGCACTTCCAGTTTGGAGTGTATTGCATTAAAATAATACTTCCTTACTTCCTTAGAAATCCCAGTTAGAGTAGCAAACAGCTCTAGGAGATTAACTGGTTAAGATTTTAAAATCTCTAATCTATCTGTTATAAGACCCACCTTTCCAGTTCCACTGGTCAATCATCTGGTCAAAGGACCAACCCTAGGAAGGTGGGTTCACCTTCAGTTATACAAAATAGATGGGCGGAATATCTAGTGTGTCAACGAGGCAGCGAACTCTTCCTGCCTGGAATCCGCCTCCCAGTGCAGCGCATCTGGACGCGGCCACAGACACGGAGCTCTCCGTAAACCTGCCTGATTTTCTGAATTCTTCGGAAAAGTGCACTCTCTCATTTTCTTCCTCGCGCCCCTTTCCTTAACGCTGTGGGCTGCCTCGGCATCGTATAATTCTTTACCTTTGCTCTAAATCTTCCGTCTCTCAGCCAGGTGGCCTCCAGTCCGGCCCATGTCTGACCTCCAGGCAGGCTCTAGATCTGCATAGCCTCATGGCTTTCTTTTCTTCTCCCTCCATTGTCCTCCCCAAGGCAGCTGCTGAGATCCCCAGCTTGCCTGCCCTGAGGATTTTTCTTTAAATTCTAATAAAATTGTCCTATCGCTTCCACTTGGGTCCATCCTTAAATTCTATATGAATGAGACTAAGAACCCTCTAGGGGACGCTCTCTCTCCAATTTCACCATGTAAACCATGAGGCCGGTCCTAGTTTGCCTTAATCGCCATGACAAAACATTCTGACCAATACCAACGCAGGGAGGAAACTGTTGATCTGTCATACATCTCTGGGGTCGCAGGGAGCGGAGTAGGAACTCAGCAGGAACCTGGAGACAGGCACTGAAACGCAAACCGTGGAGGAACGCTGCTCACTGCACTGAAACGCAAACCATGGAGGAAAACTGCTCACTGCACTGAAACGCAAACCATGGAGGAACGCTGCTCACTGGCTGCTCCTCTGGCCCATGCTCAGCCTGCTTTCTTACACAATACAGAACAACCTTCCCAGGGATGGCACTTCCCATAGTGGGTTAGGCAGTCCCAAATCATTCAAGAATCAAGAAAATACTCCACAGGCATGGCCACAGCCTAATCCAACAGAGACAATTCCCCATTTGAGGCTCCCTCAACCCAGGTGTGTCAAGTTGACAACTTAAAGCTGTCCAGCACAAGGCCCAAGAGCATATGAGTTAATTAAAACGCTAGCTTGTGGAACCAGCTGTTGTAAGTCACAAATCAGAGGCCAGTTGTCCCTGGACTCAGAGCAGCTCTGCCCAGTTCCAAATCTTAAGGTTTTATAGCCTGACGATGGAATATTGCAGATCATTAAAAATGAGCAATTACTATTGTTAACTCAACTTGCAGAAGCAGAAGTGGCCACTAAGAATGGCTGTTGGCTCAGGATATTTGCACAAGATTAGAACCCAACCCTTCTTTCACATGGTCAATTACTCCCCGGAATTCAACCTTGCTTGTTGCATGACAATAACAAGCTGCATTCATCTGGAGTTCCAGTTTTCCCAAGATCAGATGGAAGGTAAATGACAAGATGGAGGCCCATTACAAAAATGGAGTCACTCTGGTTCCCTTCCTGTTAGACCAGGAACCATAGATGCTGAAATCCTTCCTGTACTTGATGTAGTTTGGATCATAAATGTTCCCCAAAGCCTGATCCCAGAGTGACCATATTGGGGAGTGAGGGCACTTGGGGAGGTGAGACCTGTGGAAAGTCGTTAAGGTGCACCCAGGAAGGGAACTGGGGGACCCTGGTCCCTGCCACTTCCTCTTGGCTCTGTGGCTTTTCTGTGCCGCACATGCCTTCCACAGCTCATTGACTTAACACAGATCAAAAAAGCAATGAGTCTATTTAACTATTAGCTGAAACCTCTAAACCATGATACAAAATAATCCCTTACTCCCTCTTCTCCCTCCCTCTGTCTCCTGTCATCTCTCCCTTCCCTCCTCCCTTTCCTTCTCTTTCTCCCTCTCTCTTTGAAAATAGGGTCTCACTATATGGTCACAGGCTAGCCTGTGATACGGGGGAAAACTGGGTACCCTTCTAGGAGTCTTAGTCTCATTCATAAAACAATTTAAGAACAGAGTCAAATGGAGAGTTCAAGACACTTTGTTAGAATTTAAAGAAAAATCCTCACAACAGACGAACTGTAAAACCCAGCAGCTGCTCTTAGAAGAATATTCAGGAGATGGAAAAGCCATAAAGCCACGTGAATTTAGAGTCAGCAAAGAGGCCAGCCACATGGTGGACTAGCAGCGTCAGAGAAAAAGTAAAGAAATCCAAAAGGCTGGGGCAGCCCAAAGCACAAGGCAAAAGTGTGCTTAGAGAAGAGATAGAGGGGCTGGAGGGCTGCCGCAGTGGTTAGGAGCCAGGTAGCTAACACCTGTCTATAACTCCAGTTCCAGGGGATCCGATGTCCTCTTCTGACCTCCGAAGGCACTGCGTGTCATGGAGCACTTATGTACTTGCAGCCAATATACTCATACACATAAGATAAAAATAATAAATTTTAAAAAGATATAAAGAAGAAAGGGGAGGTGATGGGTGGAAAGCTACTTGTCTGTGGCCTGGTCCCGAAGCACTGCCGTGGGGCACTGAAACTCCAGGCAGGAAAAGTCCAGCATCTCATCAACACACTAGGTGTTCCTTCACCTCTTGGGCATGACTTCAGAGGAATCCGCCCTCCTAGGGTGGGCCCAGGAGCAGGCCACAGACATGGGAAAACTGGAAAGTTAGTCCATCCAGGCCAGAGATGCCATCCTCTTGACCAGAATTCTCTCAATGGGCTTCCTGCCACTAGAACACCTAGAACTTGCTGTATAGCCCAGGCTGGCCTTGAATTTTCAGTGATCCTTCTGTTTCAACACCCGAGTGCTAGGACTACAAGCATGGGCCACCCACCTGGCAAACTTTTCTGTGTATGAGTTCATTGTCTTTGGTACTGTGGGAGAGCCACCGAAAGCTGATTAGCATGGCCCTCTTGGTGTTTTACTCGTACCATAGCCTCTTTACCAGCGCCATTAATGAGTGTATACATGCAAGCAAATATTTCTTCAATATTTCTCCAGTCTTAGAATGTGAACTCCAAGAAAAGAATGGCCAGATATTCAGTACTCCTGGTCAGAACCTTATGGCAGCAACAGTGTGCAGCCCCATTGTGGAATTTATGAAGCTGCCAGTCTCCTTGGGTTGGAATTTGTTCATCTCCTTACAGGAAAGACATAGAAACTCTGGTGCTCATGACCAGCATAACTTGTTAACACAGCTTTATTCTCTCTAGAAGAAGGCAGAAGAAATGGAAAGCACACCAGTTTCTTTGAGAAAATTGCAATAAATGTCTTAAAGGGGATTTTGTCTTTTTTTTCCCCTCAGATATCTGAAAATCAGGGTACCACTTAGCTGTAATTGTAATAGTTTTAACCAGGCACTCATCATATGCCAGGTGTGATGCCATGTAACATAATGGCATTCGTATGGTCCTTCTCTGCCATATACTAAGAGCCAAAACTCAGAGGTCCTGGCTCTTAGGCTGCTGGGGCAATGGAGGATTTAAGTTTCCCAGAAGCAAAGGAGGGGTTGATTGTAGGAATATACTTCTCTGAATGTGACAATTTGTTTATTTGGCAAAGTTTGACTCCCTCAGGAAAGCTCTGAGCAAAAAAGATGGGTTAGCCTTCTAAACCTCTGAGTTTTTTGTTATTGAGTTTGGTTTATAACAAGTTCTGATTTTATTGTTTTTGTTTATGTGTGTGTTTGTGTCTGCACATGTGTGTGGAAGTCAATCATGTTTCTCAGATGCTGCCCATCATTTGTTTTTGAGACAGGGTCTCTCATGGGCCTGGAGCTCATCAAGTAGGCGAGGCTGGCTAGCCAGTAAGCTCCAGAGAGCTGCCTGTCTTTGCCTCCCTGGTGGGGGAATTACAGCTGTGTACCATCATGCATTTTTTTTCAAGGTACATTCTAGAGATGGAATGTACGTCCTTGTGATTGTAATGTAGGCACTTTACCAACTTCTCCAGTTAGGAAGTTCTATTCTGATTTTATCTAGCCATGCCAGGCTTCTGGCAGATCCCTTGCTGACATGAGACTGCAACTAGGAGTGGATTATGAAAGAACTGCTTTCATCAGAATCGTCTGCTCCACACTGACTAGACTCTGTGACCTCTGCTGACAGCCACCATCCTGTATGGATGGCAAGCTGGGCAGAACGTAGAAGTTTCTTGTCTCAAACACCTGGGACAATGTATACCCCGGTTTTGCATTTCTGCAGGGCTATCCCTCCTCCAGGCCAAACCTGCATGAAGAAAGGAGACTCAGTTGGGACTTTAGCCTGAGCAGCTGACTCGAACCTACTGCCAAGTTGCAAAGAATCTGGCACAAGTTCTGAGGCGTCTCAGGCAAGGGGTACTGCAGAAGCTCCCCTCACCATGTGGGTAATTCTCCTGTTTAGCTGCTTGTTTTATTTAAAGCCAGATTTCTTCTTTGAAGGGCAGCAAACTTGTGCGTTTTTCATGTAGAGGAGCAAGAATGAGCTGAGTGACTCAGGTTGTATCAGGTCACCTTTCTTGAAGTTGATCCTTGGAGGGATCCAAGCCACCGTGTTCTTTTGGACTGTCTTCAGCCAAGTGTTTCACACAGTGCCAAGCCTCAGGATATCAAAGAACTGCTCACAAAACAGTTGCTCCTTCACAAGCAGCAGAATGGTTTAGCTGAGAGGGCTATACACATACAGATATCTATCAATCCTGGTTTTTCCCCTTTAGAGAACTCTGAATGACACAAACATCTAACAGGCAGCTTTTAAAAATAATTGCAGGTACAGGGAGATGGCTCAGTGGTTAAACACTCCCAGACAGCTCCCAACCTAACAGAGAGACCTCGGTACAAGAATTTATAACATGAACTTAGTGGGCTTCCTCTTCCTTCTCCCTCCCTTTCTCTTCAAAATTTCCCTGTTCCCTGAGGTAGAAACTCAGAAAGTTCCCTCCCCACTCAATCTTTCATTCTAGACCCTTCAAAACTATAGATAACACTCAAGTGTGTTTTATTTTGCAAAGCACCCATTCTGCAACCTTTTTTCTTTTTCTGTGTGTTATGCATGTTTATATATATATATAGGGGGTCATGTGTCTGCATTTGCATGTGAAGATCAGAGATTGATGTCAGGAATCATCATTAATAGCTCTTCCACCTTATTCAGTGGGGCAAGGTCTCTCAGTTAAGCCCAGAGCTGTTTGAAATGGCTAGTCCCACTAGGGAGCTTGCTTTGGGGATCCCGTCCCCAACTTCCAAGGCTAGAACAGGTATGCTGCCATGCCCACCAGGCATTCATGTGGATTCTGAAGAGCACAGTTAGTGTTCTCATGCTTTTAAGGGAGTTTTTTATGGGTAGTCATAGGACTATGTATATATATATATATATATATATACATATACATATATATACACATATATATACATATATATATAAAACATATCTCCAGTAAAATATATAAAAACTTTAAGCAATACCATGTACACACACATATGCATATATACATATATATAAAGAAAGAGCATTTCTGCCATTTTTCTTTTTATACACACACAAAAATGTTATTTTTTCCATTAAGATAACTTTTAGAAATTATTTATTTTCCTTTTTAATTGAAATTTTGCAAAATTTCATGTTTCCGTCGTTACTCCATTCTCTTCCCTTACCTGCACACCTGTCCTTCCCACCACTCGCCCTTTTAAGTACTCTGTTATATATATTATATATCAATGCCTGTCAAACTTGTGTCCTCAAATCTTCAGCGTGGGTCTACTCACTGAAGCCTGGTTAGCCTAACAAGAGTCTCACTCTTAAACAAGATCGACTCTCCCCTTTCCAGAAGCCATTGTTTTCCAATAGTTCTTCAGGAGGGGTTGGGGTTTCTCACCTACTCCCCATGTCTATGCTGGGATTTTTGTCTGGCTTGAGCTTACATGGAACTTGTGCACACTGTCGCCATTGTTGTTTGGAGTAACCTCCCAGCTGTCTGGAAAGCTCTGTTTCCTTGTGGTCATCCACTGCCTCTGGCTCCTATGATCTATCTGTCCTTCTTCCACAATGATCCCCAAGCCTTTCCAATCAGACATTTGACATAGATGTTTAATGAATGGATGAGCACTCCACAGTCTCTTTGCTCTGTATGTTGGCTGGTTTAAAAATTATTTCTTTTTTATTTTTTAAATCTTATTATTTGTTATTTTACATGTATGAGTGTATTGAATGCATGTATGTAAATGTACCTGTGTCATTCAGTGCCTGCAGAGGTCAGAAGATGGCATCATATCTCCTAGAACTGGAGTTACACATGGTTGCTAGCCAACATGTGGTTTCTGGATCCTCTGCAAGAACAGACAATGCTCTAAATTGATGAGCCATCTCTCCAGCCCCAGAAATTATTTCTTAATGCAACATATAAAAATGACTTGGTTTATTGCCTGTGAAGTAATCAACTGAAAAGATATACCACAAACTAGTTTCCTATTGATAGTCAAGAGGCCCTAGACATCCACAATAATGGTACTGTTGTACTCCTTAGCATCTATCTGTTAAGGGATGGGGAATGGTTCAGGTCAACAAGATGCTTGCCATACAAGAATGAGGATTCGAGTTCAAATCCAATAGCCTATTTTAAAATCCACGCCTGCTTATCATCCCAGTGTTGGGAAGTGGAAACTGGAGAGTCCCTGGGCTTGCTGCATAGCCAGTCTGGTCAAATTGATGAGCTCCAGGTTCAGTAAGAGAACTTGTCTCAAAACAAGGTGAGTGATTGAAGAAGACACCTGACACCAATCTTGACCTATATATTCACTCTTTTCTTATTAAGCTCACTCTTTCCTGATTGGAAGATATTAATTCTGAATGTGCACCTGTACACACATGAATGCACATATTACATGAATATATACAAACTAATATTCAAGCATTTCTGCAGAATATTTAACCAAAAACATTTTATTTGACTTTCTTATGTCACAACCTTTGAGAATTATGCCTGTGACTAATGGCTAATTTTCATGGCTAATTTAACTAGGTATAGAATCACTTAAGAGACTGTAAGGCAGGTTTCTGGATGTCCTGTGTGGGCATTTTCAAAGAGGATAAACTGAGGAGGAAGACCCACCCTGAATGTGGGTAGCACCATCCCACAGGCTGAAGGCCTGGTGGAATAAAAGGGTAAAGAAGACCGTCATTAGAGTGGTTGCAGTCCCTTCCTCCTGGCTCCTGTCGCACAAGCTACTCCGCTCCACACTTCCCTCTGAGACCATGAACCCGTTAAATTGTTTCTATCAGGTGTCTCATGAGAGAAAGCAAAAGTAATGTACGCCTGTGCTATCGTTTCAGCACAGCTGTATTACTTATATTTGGTTGAAACATCATCCAGTGCTCATGACATTATTATCGTCATGAGCTGTGTAGGAGAGGGTGGTCTTTTCACCTTGTACTGTTTCAGTTTCACTCTCTCTTAACTTTCCCTTCCTTCTCTCTTTTTTGACATCCCCTCTATTTTTGAAGGGCTAGTTTTGTTCCTATATTTAGTGATTACTCTCACTTAATTCAAACACATTAAGTCAAGGGATTTAAGCTCACTCTTTTCTTATTAGAATATATTAATTCTGGGCTTCTGGAATTAGTTTCTCTAAGAGTTTTGAAGCAGGTGTTTCAGTGTCTCTTAGCATCCAGATGTGCTGTCGAGTGCCATTACAACCCTGTACCTTTTATAGATGACCTACTTTTTCTCTCTTGAAGGTGTTTGGGTCTCATTTTAATTTCTAATATTCAAGAATTTTGTAGAGTCAGAATTATAGCCTCTTTCAACCTGGAAAGTTTGTCTTTCAATTGTAGGATTTTTTATGTTGTCTATAATTTGAGCTCTTATTGTCTTCTCTGATTTTTTCTGGAACTCCTATCGTCTGAGTATTAGAACTCTAATTACTCAGTTTTCCCCTGTGTATTTTATATTTGTTTTCCCATCGCTCCCCTCGCTCCCTCTTCCCCTCCCTGCCATCCCTACCTTATTTTTTCTAACCCTATTTACTGCTGATACACCATTCATCATATTTAAGATGTTGTTTGTTTCTTAATTATTTTTTTATATGTGTATCAGTGTGTAAGTGCATCTTTGTAGTGCAATGTCAGTGGAAGTCAGAAGAGGGCGTCAAATTCCCCTGGAGATACAGACAGTCGTTAGCCACCATGTGGGTGCTGGGAATTGAACCCAGGTCCTCTGCAGTCAGTGTTCTTAACACTGGGCCATCTCTCCAGCCGCTCAAGAGCTCTTTGTTAAAGAATGTTTTCTTTATATCACTCTGTTACCCATTCATGGGCACACTATCTTTTCTTAGTTCACTAGGTATAAAGACCCCGCATGAGAGTCATGGATCAGGATATAGTCTTTCACTCATATCCGTCATGCCAGACACATCCGCTCCCCATCCTGCCCCCTTAGACCCAGGCACTAGGGTGAAGAGCACGTCATCGTGCTCTCTCTTCAGAACTTCATCATCCCGGCGACACCTTTTGCTTTGATATCTTCCTCTTCCAACCTGAGGTCTGCCTGGGCCTTCGTCTTTGGAGAGTTCACCCTTTCAAGTCCAGTGCTCCTTCCTCTGGCTCATCCATTCATTTATTCATTTACTTATCAATGTTTGTTGAGTACCCACTAAATGCCAGGCCCATGTGTACCCTGAGTACCCGGCAGTGACAAAGTCATAGTCCCTTTCCCTATGCATTTCACAGTCCCACACAGCAGAGTGTAAACATGCAATGACCCAGTTGTTGAGAGAAGTTCCACAGGGGAAACTTGCCGGACCCATGGAGAAGCGTATTAGAAGCCTGGGGAGGCTATCTAAGCCATTGAAAATGAAATCCTAAGCTCTCTGCTTTGTCAAAGTCGAGCAATTCCTCCCCTGCACTCTCAGAACACAGAGTTACATTCAACCCCTTTATACTAGGGTTGCATAGCGATGGGTGGTGATCTCCTACGAGACCGAGCACACAGAGAGCTCATTCTTGATATGATAGCAGTGGTTTTCACATAGTGGGGTGCTTGCTGAATCAAAGCATTTCTAGAAATGCTTTCTCAAATCTCAAGGGAACTGTTTCTTTAGTAAATAATAACAAGAACTTTTATTTTCATTCTAACGTTGACCACCCTGTGTCACTGATCAAAAAGCCTCAATTTCCTTCCATATTTCAAACTGGGAGCTAAAATCTTAGTGTTCCTTTGCAACTGGCATTTGTACACTGAGAAGGCAGAGCTGATGCATATGAAAGCTTCCTCCTGTTTTCATCAGAGCCAATTCTCATCAGAAAGATGATGTCAGAGTCCCTTGAGGATGAGAAGAGAAATGCCATCACACAGACTAGGAATCCACTGGGGACTAGAGCTGTCCACAGTACTGAAGCAGTGGCCCGGGATGACAAGGCCTCAGGGAAGTGCCTAACACCAAGGCAAGGCGGTTTCGAACCTTGGCAAAGATTCTCAGTCCCTCATGCAGAGTGGACATGTGTGGACAGTGAACACAAGCAGACCACAGGATCAACACAAGAGACTTCCTAGTCAGGACCAGATCTCACCCCTAGCCAGATGATTTTCTTGGGAACTGAATCCAGGACTTTAACTCCACCTAAGAATGGAATTTATCTCCAACCAGTCTTACAAAGGCTGAAAGTTAGGCTAAAATGAAGTTCTAAGAAATCTCAGCCCTATCTGAGGAACTTCTGGCAACTGATGGCTGCCGGGAAGGGGAGAGTCAGTCTCTTTTAAGGGGGAGACTCTTGGCAGGTTGATTAGTCTTCAGTGGATGGACCCACACTGAAGGACATTTGGGACCAGAAACCTGACTCTGTAGATCTTAATATACATGAGTTCAGAATTTGATCGGTGTTAGGGGAGTGAAGACACAGGGAGGAATCTAAATATGATTAAAATATATTGTATGAAGTTTGCAAGAACTCAACAAAAAAATTAATGGAAAATATATGTTAAAGGCAGGCAAAAATGAAGACTGTGCATTTGTTACTCTAGAGGAGTGTAACTAGGAGGATGCTGGCTAGCGGCCCCCAGCGTCCTGTCTACCTCTCCAGCCCAGGGGTCACAGGCACACTGCCAAACGCAGCCTTTTACTTCAGTTCTAAAGTTCAAACAGCCCCCCATGCTTGCACAGCAGTCTCTTTATTAACTGAGCCATCACCCCAGCTCAAAAGCGTGTGTGTGGTGACAGATTCACATGGATACGCCGAACAAAGATAGCTTGAGCCCTTGATGACACTTAGAACCGAGAGTGAGCCTGATCTGGTGTGAGAACTTGGTCTTTTTTTGATTTTTCTTGGGACTGACCATTGCCCAGCCCCAACAAAGGACTAGCTGTCTTTATTGAAACAGTAAATCTGGCATGATATGGAAGAGAAGTTAAGAACCTGTTTTTTCAGAGGAGTTTGCCCCTTCTGACCTCTACTGACCCAGAACAATACATACAACTGCAATTCGATATAATCAATCTACTCCCACCTGTCGTTTGTGACATAAACAGGATAATTTGTTGGTGCCAATGAGATATTAGCTGCATTCAGTACTTGACATTTTCACAACATATACACACAGATACACACATTATTCTAAACTTGCTTAAATTATAAGCAAGGTGAGATAGTGTTAAATGATCTGGAAACATAAGGTTAAACTTTGGTTATAAGGTTAGGTAAGATTTTATTGGTAACAGAAGGCATTCCCAAAGGAGGACTAGCTTTTAATTTTAGGATCAAACAAATAAGAAAACTCAATTAACAAGAAAATATTGCCAATATTTTACTTGAGAATTTGAGATTCCGAGTAAGAATTAATGTTGGGTATATCATCTAGCAGTATTGATAATAGCTCCAGGTTATTTTAAAATGGTCAAAATTCGAGTGTGGTCAGAAGATGAAGGAAGTACAGTAAATTCCATCTTCATCTCTCCAAGAGAGAGCCTGGCTGACAAGTTCTGCCTTTGGGATGTTGTCTATTAACTCACAATTTCTTATCCTTCCACTGTTGGTATTGTATGGTGCTACATAACCTCCTACATGCCAAGCCATGTGGCATTCTATCACATCAAGTTCAGGGAGGACCTGTGATCACCTTTGGCCAAGTAGAACATGAATGTCATTCTGATTAGGTTCCATCGGATTGCCGACGACAGCCATGTATACTTGAGAGGGCAAGACTTCAGAAGAACCCCCGGCCTTGGCTGTCAGCACTGCAGCTGGCGACAGATCCCGAAGCAGGGGGTTTCTGACACACAGAACTGTGAGGTCACTCATGTGTCGTTTTTCTTAGTGACTGATTTTATGTCAATCTGTCATATACAAACCCAGAGCAGGCGTTGTTTACACAGAGATTCACTCTGCCTGATTTGGAGAGTGTAGCTGTGACACAGGGCATCCAACACGTGCCTGAAAATATCACTTGAAGAAGCAACACAAAGACAAGTCGGTGTTGCCTCCAGGTGTATTGGTGCTGAAAACTCAGGAGAAAACTTGAAAATGCTCCCGCAGAAAGGGAGGTTTAGTAGTTTCGCCCCAAGCCCCAAGCATGCCAGCCAGCAACACAGTGGGTGAGGTGAAGGAAGCTCTCTTCTTAGTTTTCTGCAAAGTGAACTTTTGAGATGACAGATACATACCTAGTAAGATAAAATAGAACCATGTCTAACAAGGCTGATGCAATAGTGCAAAGAACAGCAAAGTAGATTCAAGGGAAGAAAGGAAGGAAACCCCAAACATCACACGTATCTCCTTTAACTTTGTTCTTAAATCTCTGATGAAGAGCTGCTTTTCTTAAATTACTCAACTACTTTATTATGGTTTTTTAATTTTTAAATTTGTAACTGTGCTTAACTTCTAGATGGTGAATAAAAATATTCTTGGAGAGACACATATAGTTTTTTATCATTTATTTTTACTATCAGCTTCCAAATATAAAACAACTGACAGGGCCAAATTGAATGCAATTGACATCTTTAAAGTACTGGAAATGGTTAATTTTTTTTACTGTGTTCCAGATGGCATCTGTAGGAGCTTCCCATTCAGGTGGATTATTTTGCTCATACTTTGTCATAGCGTGGAATGGCCACAAAGCTTCACGTGAAGGCGTTTCCACAGCTGATGGTGCTCAGAGGCGCTGGATCGTGAGGGCTGACCTCATTAACTCATCAATCTCTTGATGAATTCATACCTGAATGGAGCCTGTTAGAAGGTGGGTCCTGAATGGAGGAACAGGTCAACAGGGATATGTCTTTGAAGGATTTATCTTCAAAGTCTCTCACCGCCTCTTTCCTCCGACACATTCTCCATGCCATGATGTTCTGCCTCATCATTCTCAGGCCCAGAAACTACAGGGCCAAGTAACCATGGACCAGTGCCTCTGAAACCGTTAGCCAGAATAAACTCTCTCTTAAGTTGCTTTCTAAAGCATCTGGTTACAATGATGAAAACTAACACACTCTGAGAACACAGAAAGCATAACATTTAATTCAAGTGTTACAAAAAGGGTGAGCCTCAGCTTAGAGCTGTTTGAAATTTCTACCTTCAAATTTTATTTTCTCTGAACATGTTTGGGCTGAAGGAGCAAGAAGGCAAAAGGTGAAACAGCAGATTATTACCTTTACAATGTATTTCCCCGAACTATAAATCTGTCTATTCCTGATCCATAATTTTGGGACTTAATAAAAGCATGGGTCACATATCAACAGTCAGTAGCTTGGCAGAACAAGCACCAACTCTGATGTAGACACACCTAGATTTCTGGTGATCCTGAGATGTCTGAGGTGTGGTTTTACTGAGGTTTAATTGGGATTTTATGATAACACACAAAGTTAGCACAGTACCCTGCACAAAAGACACTTAGTAAATATTATGAGACTTATATTTATTATCTAGAGAGGTTAGCATTTTGGAAAGAGGAAGCACAAAGTGGTACTGGGGAAAAGGGGTCCGCAGGTCATGTGCGACACTATTCCTAGGAGATGTGAATCAACATCTTCTCACCAGAGAGAGAAAGGGCGACAGACCAAAGTAAGGGTGCCGCCAAAGTCCAACTTGGTGCAGCGATGAATTTTTCAGGCTACTTGCAGGGTCTGCTTCCAGGAGCAGAAATGACTCAAAGGCAGCTGCATCACCCCAGCATGGTGACAGCTCGGGAAAGCTGAAACCTGGAGCTTAAGTAAGTCGCGGGCAACTCCTGATGCAGAAGCTCAGCACATCTGAGCCTGGTAACGTGGCGTGGCGGCTCCCTGCTCCGGCCAGGCGGCTGAACTGCCCTGCGGCTCCGGCAGGCAGCTCACTTTGAGGGCGTCTCTCGCAAGTACCTGCTGTTTACATAGGCTTGGGGAGGGCGGGGCCTAGGATATCTGGTCAGTTTCAAGAACTTCCTGAATCCATTGAGTTGTTTACTTCCCGAGTGTTTCACTTCCCTTTAGAGCATCCTTTATCATAACGAGCTTCCCTCCAAGATGGAACATTTTTATCTTAGAGAAAATTGCTCTGCAACAGAGTTCATTGGCAGCTGTGAAACCCCCTATCACTGCCAGAGGTAGCCCTATAGGGTCAGCGGGACCCTGAGGAACAGAAACACCTACTATCGTGGCACTGAATCAAAGTGTGCATGTGGGTCAGCCAGTGAAAGCTACTTTTCCTCCAAACATCTGTGGGAAAGCTGTCATAATAAATATATACATCAGTGATTATTATGGAAATGGGATTCGACTCCTAGAGTTACATACCTGGGAGACTACAGCCAGGGCTGTTCCTGCAAGATATTTCCAACCTGGTGTAGTCTCATCTTAAATTGCGGCCATCCTATGGACTTTTTGTTGTTGTTTGTTTGTTTTCGCCTTTTTTTTTTTTTTTCTTGGAGACAAGGTCTCCCTGTTGCTCCAGCTGGCCTGGAACTCATTATGTAGATCAGGCTAGCTTTGAACTCACAGAGATCTGCCTGCCTTTCCTCCCAATTGATGGGATTAAAGAGGTGAGGCATCCTATGTTTTAACAGGTCATAGTTGTCTGACTTGAAATTATTGTTTACAGAGCACATATGTAGAAGTTTGAAGCTCAGGATCCATCAAAAAGCAAAGACCTGAAGTAAGGTTGGACTAGAGATGAGCCAGCCATCTTTCCACTTGTAGCTTCCTAAGACACACACATAGGGCTCAGTGCATCACAAAATTTTGCATCAGAGTTGGGCCTGGTACACCCTTTAATACCAGCATTCAGGAGGCAGAGGCAAGTGAATCTCTGTGAGAGCAAGGCTACCCTGGTCTACATAGCAAGTTCCAGGCCAGCTGGGGCGACAGGGAAACCCTGTCTCAAAAAACAAAACTAACAAAAAGAAAACATTGCATCAGTTGAAGTGAGTCCCAAATGTGGGCCACATATCTCACGTATGTCAGTCAAAAGTAACTTAGTTCTGGGACCAGAGAGATGGCTCCATAGTTAGGAGCACTGGCTGCTCTTGCAGAAGATGTGAGTTCTGGGTTCCATTTCCAGCACTCACGTGGCAGATAACCATCTGTAACTCCAGTTACAGGGGATCCAGTGCTCTCTTCTGACCTCCGCAGGCAGTGCATGACTTGGGTGTACTTATATACATGCAGGCAGTATAGTCATACACATAAAATAGTAAATGCAGTATTTTTAAAAGTAAATTAGCTCCTAATGAAATTCACTATGCTTGGAAGTTGTTTGCATTAAAAACAGAAACACGTTGAAGAAAGAGTAACTTCAGTTTTGTTAGGGAAGCAGACCCGTTGAACATGAAAGGTATGAGCTATAGCTCTGAGTCAGAGAGCTAGGGATCATTTAGACTTCCAGGCTAGACCCTGCCATGAAGGAATTGGGAAGCAGGTCATAATCACCCAACAAGGCTGTGGTCTTGCGGGTGCTGGTCAGAGCAAATCAGAACCCAGGCTTCGAGCACTGGTGCAGGTTACGCCCGGGCGCTGAATACATTTGAGCTGGGCTAGGAATGAGACGCTTTGCAAAGTAGGGTACTTATAGGTATAAGGAGCAGCTAATTTGTTGACAGTAGTGGACTACTTTTCTTTAGTAACCTTCTAACCAAGTCCTTGAGACTGGGTAGGGCCAAACCTTGACCTGATGTTCATGGTTAGAGCTGGAGAAGCAGCCAGAGAGATGAGCTGTAAACATCGGGCAGTTTTGGCCCAGTGTCCTCCTGACCTCTCAGCTCCTGCTGGACCTCAGCTTAAAGGTCTTAACTTTGGTCTAACTCCTTGCTTCTTTGATGATTTCCAGACTAACTCCAGTTAAAATCACTGTGGTATTTATGAGTAAAAGGCCAAGTCCCTTCCCTTGACATTTAAGATAAATCTGAGTACACGATGAATGGCTACATAGAACCCTGGTGCTTTCTGGGAATATTTGCCTTCCAAATGCTTATCCCTGCTGCTGACATCCTTGGATTATTTCACCCGATTCTTCCCAATTTCATATTAAATAAGTGATCACTGGAAGTTCCAGTTCTTTCTGTTATAGTTTCCCCTTGCTCCTCACCAGCAGCCCCATCTCCAAATGCACACATATAGACTTGAACTTGATGGTCTTTAGGAATCATGTTAACTTCTTGGGCAGTCTATTTGAATATCTTCTGCTCACTGAAATCTTAGGTTTTACCTTCCCTTGCCTCCTATAATCTTGACCACTTTGTTTTTTAAGTCACTTACTCACTAGTGATGTACTGACAGGCTGTCTTAGCAGATCCCCAAGTATCCAATGTACCAAAGTCCGCCGCAGACCCCAGGGATCTATGCAGCTAATAAATTTTTTCCACTTACAACTACTTACTTTTTAGGTATGAAATTCATGCCTTCAATATGTACTTTTTACTTTAAAAGCTTTTTATGAAATCCTTAAATCATTTAAACTTCTGTATTCGTAAAACAAGATTTTTAAGAAACTGTCTTTTGAACAAATCTTTAAGTCTGGGTAAACCGAATATCAGCTGGGAAGAAAAAAGTATTCATTTAATGCTAATGTCTTTCCCTCTGCAAAGTGGAATTTTTTTTTTTTGACCCAGATTCTGTCCCTTGAAAGGCAAATGGCTGTAGACAATTCCAAAATAGTTTGCTAAATATTGATATAAAAAGACTAATTCTTTAAACACATTTATTTGATTATCCTGAAAATCTGTTAGACAGAAACTTTCTACTTTTATCTACCTTCATTTTTACCTTCAGAGCAGTCTTCTCCATAGCAACTAGAAACTTCTCTGTACTGAAGTAATCCTCTCTTTCTCCTAGTGCACAGTCAAGGAATTTTAAAAACAGAGAACTTTGAAACCACAAAATACTCCCAGAGATTTAAAGACCTGTGGAGCTTGGATAATCATTTCTCTTAAGGTAAGTGCTGGGTTTAGAAAAGCTTGCGTCACCAGCTCTCATTTTTTAAAAATGAGAAACTTTTTTTTACTAAAAAAAAACAAAAAACAAAAAAATGAATCCCAGGATCTTGCTATTGTCAGGTTCAGGGTTCGAGAGACGCAGCAGACAGAAGGGACCAGACTCCGCTGGCAGCTAACAGGACCCGACTTTATTGAGAGAAGACCAGATGGGACTAGCTCCTCCGCACCCACGAGTGGAGAAACGCTAGCCTCCCTTGGGGGCTAGCCTCCCCGAAGAGATGGGGGAGGCTAGCCCCCTCACCCCCATCTTGGGGCTTGGGCTCCGGGGAACCGGGAAGCGAGCTCAGCCCGGGTCTGAGTCTCAAAAGCCCCGCGCAGCCCCAGCAGCAGCCCCAGCGCCAGCAGCAGCAACACCAGCAGCAGCAGAAGCACAAGCACGTTGTTCAAGTCCTCAAAACCTTTTAAACCTTCAGTCCCCTCCTGGCTTTTAGGGGAGGGGGATTGCCATGACATCTGATTGATGTTTCAGGCAAGCTTCTGTCCAGGAAGTAGTCCTTTTCCAGAGGTGTTCGTGAATTCCTTGCTTATCTGCCAAGGAATTTGGGATCTGGAGCGGTTTGCAAGGCTTAGATAAGCTCTGGCTCCAGGTTTCTTCCAGAGTCCGAAACTGTTGGGGGTCTCATTCACACCTTACATTCCAGCCTTTTGTGTCATAAGGGAATTGGGGCGCAGTTTCTCCTCTAGCTACTTCCTGCTGACTGTTTTGGGCGATGATAGGGGGATAGGGAATGACACATGAGGCTGGAATGGGTTCGAGTCCTCATCATGGTTAGGCAGCTGTGCATATTTCCTGGTGGGAAGGTGAGCAGAAGGGCGAGAGCCGGTGGCAGTCCTCCCGTGTAGACTGGCAGAGGGACTGGTGCTGAGACACTTCCTCCTGCATAAAAGACTGTAGACCAGGTGAGGAGATAAGCTTGACAGGCCTCTCCCCCTTCCTGCCCCCTGGTGGGATGAGAGGACAGGATAAATCTTTAGAGGCTTAGCTGCTGGTAACACTGTTTCAGACCTGAAAAGGTTAATGAAATGGGAGAGTGGACACTTTGTAGGGATCAGGTCCAGGTAGAGATCAAAGACAATTCTGCAAAAAAAAATTTTAAGGGGATAGAGATGGGAGAAAGATTGGCCCATGACAGAGGTCAGACAAATGAGGTGTGTAAAGGTTAGCTTCATACATAATATTTGTTCCTGATTGAGACACATCCTAGCCTTATATCCAATCCTGAAGACCACCAGAAACTGTCAAACTGAGTCACAGACACAGATGTGGTCATTAACAATGGTTAATTGCTTAAGATGTTCTGCATAAGATTAGATACTCCTCTTTCAAGACTCAGACCTTCAATCACTTACATAGACTTTCTTTTTCTTTCTATTCTGGAAATATCCAGCCCTCATAATCTTACATAAATCCTTCTTTATAAAATATTTCCTTTCCTTTTACCCTCTTATTTTCTTTCTTAATACCACGAGACATAATAACATTAAAGCTGAGAGAGGTGGTTGGATATTTAGGTGAGAGTCCAATGACTCCGCTTAACGAACCTGTAAGTGGACACAGTTGAAGTTATGGAGATGGCAGTTTGGCTCAGAAGAGTGCTGTATAGTAAATGTAGTTGAGAGGGGTAGGGGTTATCTCCCAATGCTTTAATAATTTGTTTGAATTAGGAGGGGTGTCCAGGGCGTGAAGGAATAAGAAAATGTTAGGGCTGTCAGGGGTATTTTAGAGAATGCAGAGAAGAGGTAGAGTAGCCCTGGGGGTGTGGGGAGGCCCATTGACTCCCACCATGGAGAGCTGCTAAGGGTGTGTCTTACCCAAGTAGGAAGAGGAGGACAGACCATGTGGTCCCCTACTACAAACAGGCCTTTTGTCTACTGTGGCAGCGGCTCTGGGTTCCTCCATTGCTGTTGTGCAGGTCAATCCTCGGTGGCCAGGCAGATGAGTTCTGTTAGTGAAGAAGATCTGAAGGCGGGTTGGGGGATCTGGGGGCCACATGACTGGCCTACCTCGATTTTGCAAAGAAGGGCAGTCATCCTCCAGCATCCGCATTTTTCCCACTGTGGGCATGGCCCTGGCAGTGGCTGCTGAGTTGGGGCAGGCTTATGCCCAGTGTCCTTCGTTGTCACCGTGGGCCTGCCAGCTGTTGTGGCATTGATGCTGAGTTGCTTGGAAGTCTTCTTGGGAGGAACCCCGAATGCCACCATCAGTAGTTGAGCCTCCTGTATCGGGTGGCACACTCAGTTTGCCTTTTCCTGTTCCTCTGGGTTATGGAGTATTTTAAAGGCCGTTTTTCAGCAGCTCTCCCTGGGAGGGTAAGGGGCTTTGGGGGCATTTGTTAGTGGACAGGTTAGAAGAGAGAGCATTTGTGCCTGGGCAGCAGGGTAGAGTGTAAATATAAAAGGAGGCGAGATAAGTAGATAGAGGCAGGAACAAAGGAGAGTCGGGTACAGGAGTTTGAGTGCTTGCGTGCGGATGGCACTGCCCATGAGAGCTTTCACCTGCAAGATATCCCAGAGACCTGTAGATTGACAGCTGGTAGAGTAGAGGTGGGTTGGAATTTAGGACCCAGAGGGAACCGGCCGGAGCTGGGCAGCCAGAGACAGAAAGCTACAGTTTGGAGCTTGGGAGTTCGGGGCTTGGGCCCTAAAGTGGGAGGGGGTTTGTGTAGGGTCCTAAGAGAGACAAGCACCTGAGGGGCAGGGGGAAGAGGGGTGGCATGCAGCCGCCTTAGCAGGCTCAAAGTCTGCAGCAAGTTTGGGCGTGGGCCCAGAGGGAGCCCTGGCTTGGGCACCTGGCCCCCAGAGACAGAGTACAGGCGGGAGTTTGAGAGTTCAGGGTGTGGGCCCCAAAGCGGGGGGGGGGGTGTCACACAGTGTTCCGAGAATGTGGCAAAGCACCAGAGCACAGAGCACGGGCTTGTAGTGGAAATGGGTGGGGAGGATAAAGTGAGGGTGGTTGGCAGCGGGAGGGGGGGGTATTGTTTGAGTTAAGGAGAGACTAGATTGTGGAGAGATGGGGAAGAGAAGGAAAAGATGTAGAGAGACAGGAAAGATATGAAGAGAAAAATGTGCATAAAGTGGGGTCGGCCGCAGGGGGGTATGTAGGGATCCTACACCAGGAGGGCGTCCCCACCCGTGTGGGATCCAAAAAATGAGAGGGATCTCCAAGCCTGGTTGCGCCTTCCAGGTCAGAGTTGGGCTGTGAGGCCCAGCGAGCGTGGGGACCCCTGGCGTTCTAGAACGGCTTTCGAGAAGAGAGGAGATGCGTAGGAACTCCCCACCACAAGTAAGCGTCCCTACAGGAGGGGGAGTTCAAAATGAGACAGTTCGCAGAGGCCCCAAGGGGAAGCGTAGGCAGCCGACACCCAGAAATGGGTGTGAATAAGAGAGGGGGGGGGAGAGAAGAGAGAAGAAAGAAGAAAAAGAGGGAGAGAGAAAGGAAGGAGAAGGAGGGAGAGAGAGGGGGAGAGAGAAAGAAAGAGAGAAAGAGAAAATGGGTGGGGGTGGGGTGGGGCCCAGTTAACTACACAGGTCCCAGGCGGGCTGCGGCCAGAGGCAGGAGGGTGAGAGTGGGGGCAGGGTGATTGAGAGGAGCCATGGGAGAGGCCCAGAGTGGAAACAGGGCCTGGGGCTAGGCTGCTCTGGCATGAGGGCCGCAGGACACCAAGCCGAGATGGGACCCATGGTGGAGGAAATGGCAGAGGGAGGGAAAAGCTAGGCAGATTCCTGGTTCAGGCAGGCGAACGTAGGCGCTGAGTTTGGGCGCTAGGCTCAGATGGAAGTGGCACAGAGGGAGGGAAAGGGAAAGGGCAGGCGGACCAGCTCCTAATGGAGCCAGCAGAGGACTGACCTAGTACACAAGCACGATGGAGGACAGAGGGGACAAAGGGAGACGCCAGGGAAACCGATGAGTTCCTGGGCGGGTGAGCGGAGACTCGAGCTAGTGCGCACAAGGGGAGACAGAGGGAAAGGCTAGGCAGACGGGAGGAGCTCCCAGGACCGGCTGGTGAGCAGAGGCTGGAGCCAAGGCCCTAGCTAGGGCGCTCCTCTATGAAGGCCTGGCAGGAGCCCTGTGGGCAATGAAGGAGGAGAGGCAGAGCCTGGGCATGAGGTAGACAAGAGTGTTGAGTGGGCGAGTGAGCACCAGTGACCACTCAGAAATGGGAGAATGAGACGGAGAAAGCTGAGAGAGCAATAGAGGAGAAAGGGAACTGGTACCTCCATGTCCCATGATGTAGGTGCTGGGCTGTGGGTGAGGAGCCCACAGCAGACCAGCAGGTCAGATCATACCATGTCAGGTCCTGCGTGAAAAGTGGTCCCCACGTGGGCTGCTGCTCTCTTCCATCCGAGTCACGGCACCATTATGTCAGGTTCGGGTTCCCGAGACGTAGCAGAAATCAACCAGAGACGGGAATTGACTGAACCGGGTTTATTGGGCATTGAACTGACTCCCAGTCGGGAACGGGAAATCAGCTGGGACTAGCTTTCTCCTGGGAGTGGAGAAGAAACTACCCTGTCCTTAACTGATCAGGTGGGCTTTTTATAGGGAAAAGGTACCCCCTTGGCATCGTTTGGTGTTAAGCCTGGAAGGAATTCCCTTTTTTGCATTCCTGGAGTCCGGAATGTTATCTGTTAAGGAAGCCCAGTTTTCTTGGAATTTGGGGTCTGGAGTTCTTTATCTGAGGTATTTGCAAGGTTTCGATGAGAGGCTGTAAAAGGTCCGTCTTTCTTCATTCCTCTTTTGCAAACTTCTGGCTCCAGATTTCTTCCTGAGTCTGAAACTGTTGGGGGTTTCATTCACACCTTACAGCTATTGGTTCATCTCTGGATCAGAATCCAACAAGAGATGCCTTTAACATTTTGCACTCCTTAAATAATCAATTGAGGATTTTTTTTTTCCTTCAAAAATTCTTATTGAGTTTAATTATCTCCCATCCTTTCAGGGACCATTGAGTGAGTAGATTTGTACCTATTGTGGGTCTTAACAATGCTCTTCATTTTCCAGAATCTTGATTTCTACTAAGCTGAGGAGTGACTTTGTTTCCTAAAGCTCACTAATTTTTTCAGTATTTTGACTTGTAGAAAGTCTTCTAATTTAACATTATATTGGTAATTTGTTGGAAGTTATTTTCTCTTTAATTTTCTTCACTGCCTGTAATGACGAGTGTCGTGTGAAATTCTTTACAGTGGAGGAACAGCAAGGTCTTGCCCCTCCTGGGTCCTATTAACATGCACCACCTACAGACAGAAGACATCATCTCTTCCTGTTTGACTCTGTTGATGCAGGTTCAGCTTCCTGGCTGCTGTGAGCTGGGAAGTTTCCTGCCTGTCCTTGGGGTTACAAACAACATTGCAAATCAGCTTAGCCACCCAATTAGTGAGTCCTTTCAAATATGTTGCAGGCACAGTAATTGAAGCCCTCATTTCCCCCTCTACTACAGAAATTCCTCTGGTTTCAAGCTTATCCTGCAACTGACCATTCTCCAATCCCATCGAAGACCTGCTCACAGTGAAGGAAGAGAGTGGAAATGTGCTTCTGGACAAAGGTCCCAGCATTTTCGATGCCGCTGTTCCTTTTCCTCAGCCTTGTTTGCTCTACTGAGACAGAAGAGTCCTCCACTCGGGGTAACAGCAGCACTGGAGGTCAAGGCCAGCTGGCAGAAGTCCTGAAGGCTCTCTCCGCTGGTGACCACCCACCCTTTAACCATTCACGAAGCCTCATCAAAGCTCTGTTGGAGAAGACTGGGTGCCCACGGAGAACAAACGGAATGCAAGGAGGTTGCAAGCTGGTTAGTGAGAGGTGGTGGGACTCGGTACCAAGATGTGCTCAGAAAGGAGCAATGGGTCGTAGGGACCTAGGTCCTTCTTGGTGAAATGACGCGTTCTCATACCCACATAGACAGTGCTGTGCGCTGTGATAGCTTCCACATCAGAGATGCAGCCATTCAGCATTCCACGTCAAGACATCAAGACAAGGAACTGACTTTCACTGGAAGGATAGTATTTAAGCTTTCTAGACCTTTCTGCTTCTTTAGAGGCACTGACTAGCTAGCATGGGTGTTCAAGCCTTTCTTCTTTCTGCTTTTCTAATCCTTTTTTGTTTAAAGCCTGCAGTGACTATGCATAATATTAGGTAGGTAGGTGCTATCTTTCCTCTGTAGGACAATCACAGCATTCTGATATTTGTCTAACATTCAGTTCCTGAAGGCTTTCTCCTAAGTGTCAATCAGTGTTTTCTAAGATTCTGCATAACTGATGATTAATGATTGGATAATTATTAGCAGTGAGGTATGGGAACTAGGGGAGAGAAATGCTACATTTAGAGTCACAAGTGAAGCCACGGCTGCCAAGGCCCGTTCCACAGCCTCCCCTACAGCTCTCCTTCTAGCCTGCACAGTGAACCCTGCCCTGGCCACATACCAGAATCACTGAGTTTTTGTCTCAATGAAATCCCCATGTTGGGGCTTCACCCTCCTGAGACTGAGGTTTGACTTGCCTAGAATGAAAATTTTAATACCCTTCTCCAGGTTGCTTAGCATGAAGTTGGTGGAGACTAAGAATTCGCACACACATTAGGGTGTGTGGGTGTGGTGGGAGAGGGTCAGTAGTGCTCCACGACAGGGGACAGCCTGTGTTTTAAAACTACTGCCAGCAAAATCCCATTGTCACCCCATTCCAAACCAATGAGATTTTTAAGGAAAAAACCTACAAATACATAGATAAATGAAAAAATATATAAATAAAACAGAAGCACTTAACTGCTTCCAAAATAAATTCTGGCTGACTTTCTCAATCATGCAGAGTCCTGGAGTAGGGTGGGGAGAACATTTCCTGGCCAAATATTTTCTCTTTTTTTCCCTCTTATGACAGAAGAGGTCTTGCACATAGAATTTTTCTCTGCTCTTTGTGAATGATAAATAATTCCATAATTATTAAAATGCCCAATAGTTCCCAGAGGAAATGTGTTATAATGGGCAACTCGTCTGTGATGACATTAATAGACATAGATAGCAACAGCAGACATCCCACTGGAAATACCCAGGAGTCAGATCTTATTAACGTCCTCTGAGAAGCTGCCCCAGGAACATGTTCTCCTTTAATGACATGAAGTGCCTTATTAAGGCTGACTGAAAATTAGTTTTTCTGGGTGAATGTAAACAGGGAAATGGTTCTCCATGTTTGGGGCTGGGAAGGGAGAGGCTGTTTTATGATTTCTGTTTTCTATGACATTATCAAGAATATGGCCAATTTGAATTATTTCTGTTCCAGGCTTTGAAATGCTCAATATAATAGCATTGCCTGCCTGTGGCTGCTCTTTCTCCTCCTCTGTAAGAGAACCTGAGGAGAAGGGAAGGTGACTTGTAGCAGGAGCTTGATACCCATGAATCTCCCTTTTATGAGGAGCCCAGTAAATATTCCCTTGTCACTCTTGAAAAGCCAGAGGGAACAGAGTTCTCAGATTTCACTGACACTCGAGTTCTGGCCCAAACTACAGGCTTGTTATTGAGACTCTTTAGTCTAGACATATTGCTGATGGGAGAGGTTCGTGTTAGATATTCTGTGGTAGAAAGAGAGCAAGAGAAGGTGTTCATGTCTCTCGTGTCTGGCGGAGAAAAGAGGGAGATGGCTCTGCTGACTTTGTGAGGAGGAAACCGTTGTAGGCTAGGTAAAAAGGGGATTGAAAGCGCTGAGGAGATGGCTTGTCAGTTAAGAGCACTGGCTGTTCTTGCAGAGGTCCCAGGCTTGGGTCCCAGCCCCCACATGGAGGCTAACAACTGCCTGTAATTCTAGTTCTGGGGATCCAGCGCCCTCTTCTGGCCTCCGTGGGTGTTACATGCATGGGTGCACTTAAATACATGCACAGAAAACACTTATGCACATAAGATAGCAATCAATAAGTAAAATTTTAATGGACTTGAAAGAGCAATATGAGTTATCTGAAAACATTAAGCAGTTATAAATAAGTCCATTCAACCAGTCAAACTTTGAGAATTGGCAGTTTGCCCTTCACACTTAATCCTGACTTTCTCTTATTTTATCTTTAAATGAGAATACATAGGTTTTATTTTAATTTTGTATTGAAAATTGAACCTAGGGCTTCGTGCGTACCAGACAAGGACTCCTGCCCTAGAATGGGATTTTAATGAACTTTAAGAGGGAGTAAGTCAGTCCCCCCAAATAAACTTAACTTTGCTCATGAACAGAATCATGTCCCTAGATTGAGTCCTGGAGGCAAAAGAGCCCTGTTCTGGAACTTTCTACTTGTGGACACACTGAATCTCACTTCCTCATCCATAAGCCAAGGTAATGAGTCTCCTCAGAGCCATCTACGGGACCACAGCGACATGAGTGCATGTGCTGGGACACAGGAGCTCACAATGCCTCCATTTCCTTTCCTTCCCTCCTCTTTGAGGCAGCAAGAACTCCTTTTCTGGGAGCAGTGACATCCAGAAACTCCCGCCCCTTGTCGCTCTCATCTATCTCAGATGCTTGGGATTTTAACCAAGCTTCCCAGGCAACTCTCAGATACTGTCAAGGCTGGGGACCAATTTGCAGGGACTCCTTTTTAGGTCACGACTCCCAATCTTGTACCATAACCTTCATCTGTGTGTATCTGACAAGTTTATCTAAACGTACTCAGTTAAGACTTTTACTTACTTATATTAGAAAAGCTATAGACACTAGTGCAGACCTGCCACGTGCCTACATCCTTGACTCAAAGCTCTTTGTCTCAGGAAAGGAGGAAATACAATTTCCCTTCTTAAATATTACAATTATTATCCATTGAAAAAGATCCGTATATGACAGAATGCATGAAATCTGATGAGAGAGCGAGGGGAGGCACATAGATGGGGGAGGGGCATAAGGATTATTAAGATGCTTTGTATGAGATGCACAAAAATTCAATAATATATACATTAAAATTAAAACAAAACAGAATCCAAGGTTTTAAAGGGACAGTACATTTACCACTGATTCTAAAACAAATTTTAAACATTTTAAGGGGCTAAATTTCTAAAGTTTCTTTGCATGTAACAACTGTCTTTTTATTGGTATATATTCATTGTACGAAGTGGGTTTCACAAAGACATTTTCATTGAAGGACATTTTATACTTTGACCGTATCAACCCACCAGTCCCCTCTCTTGTCCTGTCTCCCTGTTTCCTTTCTCCTACTCGTCTGTCACCTTCCTTTTCCCAGCAGCCCCTTCTACTTTCATGTCATCTCTACATACATATGCATATGATACATGGACAGATTCGTATATGAGAGGCAACATGATATAAATGTGGTATTTGTCAGTGTCTGAGTCTGGCTTATTTCACTGTCTGTCTGAAGTAGATGAAGAAAGCCAGCCTACTGCTTGCTTTCTGTGCCTGCAGCTCTCTCCTGACACAGCAAAGCTGAACTACATAGCTGAAGGAGGCAATCTGATTTGATTTCAGGGGATGTAGACAATTACCATCAAGTAAATGGCCATTTAGCTTGCAAGGGAGCCCTCCTCCTCCTCCTCCTCTTCCTCCTCCTCGCCCCCCCTCCTCCTTTTCCTCCTCCTCCTTCTCCTTCTCCTCCTCTTCCTCCTTCTCCTCTTCCTCTTCTTCCTCTTCCTCCTCCTCCTCTTCCTCCTCCTCTTCTTCCTCTTCCTCCTCCTTTTTCTCCTCCCCCTCCTCTTCTTCCCGCTCCTCCTCTTCTTCCTCCTCTTCCTCTTTCTCCTCCTTCCTCTTCTTCCTCCCCCCCCACCCCCCGCAGTCTCACAATGTAGCCCTAGCTGTCCTGGAACTCACTCTATAGAACATCACAGACTAGCCTCTGTCTCACAATCTACCTCTGGTTCCCAAATGCTAGGATTAAAGGTGTGTATGACCATATCCAGCTAGGAGAGTCCTTTCTTGAAGTTTAATTAACCTTTCCCCAACTCTACTTTCTTATGAAGTCTTTAAAACTAAAAACCTGAATTTGTTTCTTTCCCATTAAACCCTATGCTTCCACCTGACAATAAAGAGAAATTAGTGGACTATTCCTGAATGAGTCTATTATTTTTTAACAAAGAATCTTATCACCGGAGTGAGGAGCCTGGGGTACACTGTGATGCCTATGAGGTGGAAGAACCTGTAAAGTTTTGCTAAGCATCCTCTCTCCTCCGCAGTTGTGCCAACTGCTAAATACTTCATCCACAAAACTAAATCTGGTGATGATGAATTGGGCTTGCAGTTCCTCTCCTCATCACCAACTCGATTTGCCCAGGAGATAAATTCATATTTTTCTCACTTCTGACACTTCCTACATCTTTCTTTCCTTAGAACACCATCTTCTGTAGTGTCTCTCAGATTAAAGTACAAAAAGAAGCAAAGTTTTTAGACTCATGGTCCTTTGATTCATAGTTAAGCTTTATTTCATCAGGCCTCCAGAAATCAAAGCAAAAGCTAGGTGATAGCTTTTTGGTGTAACTGAAATCTAGTCACATAAAAGGAGATGCTTCTATAACTGGTTTAAACTTTTTAAAGTCAGAAAGAAAATAATTTTATATTCTGCATTGTAAATGTGTTGTGTTAACCCGTTCTGGAATACCTGTCTGTGCAATTTGGTACATATTCTGTGTTCTGCTGTCCCATGCTACACACCCTGTATTGAACGGTAAAGGGGGAGCAGGGATGAGAGCAGTCTGAGGTGCTGCAGGTGGTTTCGAGGCTGCCTGTTACACTTGTGGGGGCCTACCGGCCAAACCCCGGCTACCTGTGCATGGTGCAGTGGGCGAGCCCGTGAGCTTCGCAGCCCAGTGTTGTCGACTGTCTCCGAGACCCAGCCCAACAAGACAGTTATTCAAATAACTGAATTATTGGTATTCTAAATGCCTTATATTATGTGGATATATGTGGTATATTACTACACTATGTGCCCTGTCTGGAGGAAATGGGCTTAAAGGATGGGCTGCCTGGCTTTACATGGAGCTCAATATCTACAGTGAATGTTGGTCTTCATGTGAAGTCTGTGTCCCCAGCAGTTAAGCTGGAAAGGGACTGGAGTAGTGTATGTGTGGCTTTGATCAGGATGTCATCGTACTTTGCTTTGCAAGAAGATGCTTTGGTTTCTTGCAGATGCATGTGGCCTGTGCCAGATGTTACCCAGTGTGTAGCATGGCAGTCATGTGGTTAGAACATCCAAAATGTTTTCTTCAGAGAGCAGATTAAAAGATAGTGTAGTAATTATCCCCACAGTGGGGAAAATCTCCCTGATATTCAAGGCATACATTCCTTGATGCTTCATCCTCAGGTTGCTGTTGGTCCAGAGCCACTTCTCAGATACTGTGAAAATTCCCCAGGTGCCCGGAGGAAGACTGGCTTCTCTCTTGTTAAGAAAACTTCGCACCCACAGTTCCTGTACTCCTCTATTCCTCATTGTCCTACAGTGTTGCTTTGAACTGCTTCTATCACAGGAACCTCTCAAATTAGAGGATCCACATCCATCTCTAACTTGTGGAACAAACATAAGAGTATGTGTGAGGGGGTCTTTCCTCCTAACCTTGAAATTCTAAGACTGGATCTAGTGACTTTAATGGACAAAAGACAGATTAACAGGCGCCAACACCTGTAGGTTTTATTTGTAGTCATATTTTTATGTGGGAAAGAAATGGATATTATATACCATTTTACAGAAACCAGTGAAGTGGAGCTGTGATGAGATGATGGAGACTGGCTTAGGGGTGCAAACTATGAGAAGTGACTAGGAACATTTGTAGAGGTTAACAGAGCCTAATCAAGTTCCTGGGATAAGAATGCTTTCTTGGGATTGGAATGGTTCAGTGATTAAGAGCACTGTCTGCTCTAGCGGAGGACCCACCCACATGGTGTCTCACAACCAACCTGTAACTCTGGTTCCAGGGATTTGATGCCCTCTTCTGGCCTCCTCAGACACTGCACACATGTGGAACATGTGGCAAGCCAAACACTCACACATAAAATAAAATTAAACACATCTTTAAAAAAAAGAATGCAGGGCTGAAGAGATCACTCAGTGATTAAGAGCACTGGCTGCTCTTGCAGAGAACCCAGGTTTGATTCCCAGCATCCACATGGTGGCTAATAATAGTTCATAACTCCAGGTCCAGGGGATCTGACGCCCTTCTCTGACTTCCTTCAGCATTGCACAGCATGGGTACACTTACATGCTTGCAGGCAATACACTCATACACATAAAAATAATAAAGAAAATAAAAAATAAAATAAAAAGAATGTCTCTTTATTGACACATAGAGGACACTCTTTGTAACAGAAGTTTTAGGAAGAAATTCCCCCCCTTCCGGGAAGAAAGGGAGAAGGCAGTGAGCCTCCATGTGAGCAGCGAGCCTCCAAGTGAGTTGCTTTTAGAAAGAGAGAAGGCAGCGAGCCTCCATATGAGCAGCAAGCCTCCATATGAGCTGCTTTTTCTATCGCTTTTAATTTAAAATTGTCAACATGTTAAAGTGGTAAGTTTTGAGAGTGGAATGTGCTCATACTTTAATAGAAACATTTTGATAGTTATCTTAATTATGAATAAAAAAGGGCCAAAGAATGTTTCTGAATTTGTAATACCTCTTAAGCACTAGGTTTTATGCTATTTTCTGAGGGTGAGACTTGCACAAAATAGATGACCTGATGACCACTTGTTATTATGAAGAGAAGAAATACACAAGTGAACAAAATCATTTCATAATATAATTGCTGTGCCCAGGTCACAGTGTCCTCTCAAAAGACCACCGGGGAGGCCAAACCCGATACAACTGCACAAGGATCTTTATTTTCAAGCTCGAACTCGGTCCACAACCCAATGCGCCGACGCAGTGGGCGGAGGGTGAGTGGCCACGAGGAGAGGTAGGCGGGGCTTCTTACAGGTTTTAGACAAAGGGAGGAGGGGGATTTGCCGTTTCCCCCCCAGGTTGGTCACAAAAGCCCGTGCGTGCCAAACATGTCTTTAAATTGATTGGTTATGAACACCAGAAATGGGTTGAAGGGAGCACAGGGGTCTCTAATTGGTGAGAGTCACCTTTAGGGCAGAGGAATGTGCTGGCCAGTACCTAAGTACCTTGCGGGCTTTTGTTTATACCTTATTTGGTCCTATTGTTTCCAGGCTTGCCTAACATGCCTGGGTCTGTCTCTCTTTGTCCATAGAGCCTGAGACCTGTAATAGTCCAGGTGGTTTTTCTTAGGCCTCATCCTCACAATAATGCCATGAAGAAAATACAGTTATGGTATGTTCTAGTGATGGGCTCTCCAACACAGTAGCCATAGCCATGTGACTATTAAACACTGAAAATGTGACTTGTTAGAAGTGGGATGTGCTGTTAAATGTACAATGCAGACTAGATTTCAAAGACTCAAGGACATAAACTATCTCAGTCGTTTTTAGCTCTTTGAGTCTGTGCTTGGATCATTGTTTCCTGGATATGAAAATTTCTATAAAATATTAAAAGGAATCTCACCTGTTTATGTTTGCTTTTAAAAATTTCAGACGTGTGTCATGCAATGCTGTTTCTATAGAGCAACATTGTGATGGACTACTTGGACTGTGAGTTCAGAAAGGCCTTCCTGAGGAGTGTCACTTTGAGAAATGAGGGGACTCAGGAGGCCATATGGGACCAGAAAAGAGTTTGGTAAACTGTCAAGAAAAAGAGTCCCAGAGACAGAAGTTAGTGAGATGGCTGGAAGAGGACACCGAAAGGTGGAGGAAGTAGTGTAGGACAGAAGTCTGAACGCGAATGCTCTGCAGAATGGGACATCATTTTCAAAGTCAAGGAGTTGCCTGGTTTTATGACAATGAGAGAATCAACATCTTGTGGTAGCTATAGGAACAGATGGAGGGGCTCCACTTGGAGAACGGGATTGCTTGGAGGACATGATTACCATAAGAATGCTTCACCATGACTCACTCTCTTACCTGAGTAGCTGATGGGATAGACTAATCCTTGTGTTCCCAAAGTGTCAGCAGTAGAGATCCTGTGGTGGTTACTGCTCCTGAGCTCTGTGTTGCATTTTGTTTGGTTTTCCTTCTCTTGCCTCCGTCCCCCACAGTGCTTGGAATCAGATGTTCTGTCACTCATAGCTGGGGGAGATTTGGAAGATCAGCCTAGAGAGGAGGTGGTCCAGAGAGTTTCTCTCCTGCTCCTCTATTACATTATCCACCAAGAAGAGATCTGTTCCTCAAAGCTCAACATGGGCGACAGGGAGTACTCATTTTACCTGCATAGCCTCCTGGGCCTCAGGCAGGGTGAACATGCCTACTTCCTTTCACAGAATGAGATGGAAGATATCTTGGCTTTCACCAGGCGGCACTTTGATACATCCAGGAGCCAGGTAAGAAGGGTAGAATTGCTCACTGACGCTGTTACTAAGATACAGACTTAGCCTTATTTTTGTGACTTATTCCTATGGTACTGGAGAACTTTTAAGAGAGAGAGGTAGCTCTTGTTTTTAGTTGTGGGATGGCAAATGGCATCATTTAATAATGGATATGTGGAATTGTGATGAGTACTTAGAGAATGACTTCCAGCCAGAAACTGGGTGGGTGGAGAGGCAGTCCAGGTACAGGACAGCTCTCTTCTGACTAACTAAAGTAGTGTGACTCAGAGCTTTCGTCCCTTGCCACGAACTGAACTGTCATAATGGGAGACCATGGCTCTGTTTGCCTTCTCTTCTGGCCAGGGAAGAAGGCAAGAACAATTTGAAAAACAAATTTATCATTAGTTATTTCACAGAAGAACTAGATTGTATAAAGCATTATTTACAACAGTCAACACAAAATGCAGCCCCTTCGAGGATGAGCTGTCAGTCAGTCCCAGTGCTCTCACCCATTCAATGCTGTGTCTGTGGTAAAGGCACATATATTTGCCCATTCTTTCGTGGAAGATGGTATTGACTGCACTTTTGTGCTGTTATTTGGACTTGTTCTTTTTGTTCCTGGTAATTCTTGCTACTTCTCCTAATTTGTTAAAATTTTAATAACTCTGCTGGGGATGTAGCCCAGAGTAGAACACATACTATATATGTACAAGGTTCTGGATTCCATATTTAGCTTATCACCATCTAGACTTCAGAAAAAAAAGACTCTAATAGGCATTTTTAATTCCTTTTCCAAAGTCACAAGAATTGGACGTTGATGCAGCAACCTGGGCTTGTATCCTCTTGTTTTGTTTTGAGACAGGGTCTCCCTGTAGCCCCAGCTTGCCTGGAGCTCACTGTGTAAACTAGGCTGGTCTCAGTCCCACATAGCTCCTGCCTGACTCTGCCAAGTGCCAGGATTAAGACATGGGCCACCGTGTTGTATATTCTTTGAATGAACCAACTCCCAGCACCTCATATGAGGTGGGCTTATAGTACTTGGCACATAGCAGGTATTTTAACAAATGAGAGGAATGGTGGGGTTTATGGCAAAATTCTATCCTGTTGGATGTTCATTATTTAATCAGGAAAATTAATATGCACATATAAAAAAATTAATACGCACACGTCCTATGTCCTACAAGGGTTCAAAGAATACAAATACCTTGTCAGCTTTGACTTACAGTGAGTATGCTCTGAGCTTGAGACTCAAGGCTGATGTAGAAGTTGAGGGGCTGTGTCAATTACTTTTCTGTTGCTGTGACAAAATACTTGATGAAAGCGTCCTAAAGAAGGAAGGTCTTATTTTGTCTCAGTTACATCTCAGTTAACTTAATCAAGGTAATACACCAAGGGATGCCCAGAGGCTCTACTCTTAGATGCTTCTGGATCTCATCAAGTTGACAGTTGAGGTTAACCATCACAAGTGTTTTATGGTGATACAAGATGGCAGAGCCAGTGTGCCTTCAAGACTGGGAATGCAGATTTGAAAACCCACAGGTATCCTTAGAAATGGAAGAGAATTTTGTAAGGTCTGGGTTCAAGAGACACAGCAGACAAATGGACCAGAGCGCTAGGAATCAACAGGACTGGTTTATTAAGGGCACAGGACTGGCTTCCCACTTGGGAAAGAGAGAAGACCAACTGGGACTAGCTTCTCCAAACTTGGGAGTGGAGAAATGCCAGCCCCCTCATCTTGGAGGCTTGGCCTGGGAAACCGGGCTGGTGTGCCTGGCTCCAGATCAGGATGGAGAAGTTCCCTCAGGGGAGAGTGCGAGAGGCTAACTCCCCAGGAGAGAGATCAGCCATTAGCCCTGCTGACCTGGTCAGTAGGCCTTTTTATGGGGAGGGGGTTCCCATGACATCTGATTGATGTTCAAGAGAGAGTGTAAAACTTTTGGCCAGGAAGCAATCCCTTTTTACAGACCCTTGTGAACCCAGGGTCAGGGACTCTGGGTCAGGGAGTTGTAAAAGTCTCAGATATTTGTGAACTATGGGAGTTTGGCTGGAGTCGCCAAAGTGTCTGTCCTGGAACTACTGGGGTTGGGGTTTCCTTCAGTCACACCTTACAAATTTACCCAAAGGTGTAAACTTTCAGAGAAATAGATCCCCTTGCAAAAAGCAAGGAGTGTTGGATAGCTGGATTGTAAGGTTCAGTGTCCCGTCGGATGAAAGACATTTCAAAGACTTTTCAAATCAGGTTCCATCTGAAATCATAGAAGGAAGACAATCATTCCCACAAATCAATCTTTTTTAGACAGACTATTCCTCATGCTCTGGGGAAACCCCAGTGATTCTTTTCCAGTATATTTTCTCTTTGTTTTTGGCTTTAGTGCATGGAAACTAAGGTCCTACAAAGAAAATCTGGAATACAGGACAGCGATGGTGCCGACGAAAAGACTCTTCCTCAGCTGGCCACCAACATCATTGCGTTGTCTCTTCAAGGGGTTTGTCTGGGGAGGAGAAACTTGCCTTCCCCAGAAGATTTTACAGAATATATTTTCAGTGTCATGAATAGCCCCAATACCCTCCGCCTATCAGGTAAGGTTGTTTTTCATGAATTTAATTTCCAACTCACATCTATCCAATTAATTGTGCCAAAAACGAAGTCCAGAGTTTTCTGATGGCTGAATTTGTTCAGGTCTGCTTTGAATACTGTTTTACCATTGGCAAGTGGTAAGAGCTCTGATGGCCTCTCAGGACAAATGTGCTTTGAAGCCCATGGACTGATGAGGCATAAACATGGACTTGGCCCATTTGTGTAGGGATGGAAATTGTGGATGTAGAGTCAAATGCAGAAATTTTTAAGACCTGTTATAAGAAGCTTTCTTATTTGGTGTATAATGCTGGATCTGAGATGGCAGGGTGGTGCAGGACAATGAAATAGTATTCAAAATAGTTCAAGAAGGTCTGTATCAGTTTGCTTGTATTCATAAATGCAAGTCGTTATTTTCAAATAAAAGTAGTATGTGTATTATTTGTCTATTGTATTCCTGATGGCCAGTGTTTGGAGGCTCTAAGATGAATTGAGATTGTAGGAATGAAGTTTGAAGGTTCATTTTGCATAGTTCTTTGATTTCTTTGTACTGGGTAAGACAAATGGCTTGAAGGGTGAGTAGTTTATTTTTCAAATCTGAAGTAAAGCATCAGTAGGTAGATTAAAAAAAGATTTCATTGTCAATATCACAGCCAAATACCAATGATTTCTCACTATAAAAAGGTGATTTTATTTGCCTGATTAAAAAAAAAGATTGTATATTGGGTTATTGGATCAGGGTTCAGATAAGATCCGCAAAATGAGATGGGGAGATAGCACAGCCATAAAGTGTGTGCTGTGCAAACGTGAGGACCTGAGTTAGGATTCCCAAGAACCGGTGTAAGGCCGGGCATGGTAGATCTATCTATAATCTCAGCGTTCCTATGGAGAGATGGGAGAGAGAGACCTGAGTCCCCCAGAAGCCCATAGGCCAGCTAGCCTAGCAAACACAGTGGGAAAAGCAAGAGACCCTGTCTCAAACAAGGCGGAAAGTGAAGACTGACAGCTCTGACTTCCACGTGAACCCTGTGACATTTGTATGCCAGTACATGCACACACACATGCAAGCACACATGAACATGCACACACACATGCAAGCACACATGAACATGCACACACACGCACATGCATATGTGCAGGCATACATTAAAGATAAAATCCACAGAATATAAAATGTTGATAGGTCTCTAGTTTTCTTCAAAAGTGTCGTGCTTCCCTGCCCTTATTCTATTAGATATGTATATACGAATTTTTACGATTTTCATACATTATAGTTTGATGGAATTTAGCACCCCTAAGCCTATTTGTACCTCCCCTTAGTGCCCCCTGCCCAATTTAATATACAGTGTTCTAAGACTCTACCGTCTATAGAGTCTAAGTTGTGTCTGTTAGGGTCCGAGAAGTGGGAACAAATCCCAGGACTCTACTTTGATGCAAAAAGGAAAATTTATTTACACAATTTGGCGAACAGAGAGAATCAAGCAGCTAGCCAGGCTGCAGTCCCTAAAGCCAGATCAGGGAACTTCGCGCACTCACCAAGGTGCAGCCCGCTTTTAAAGATACCATGGCTGCGTGGCTGTGCTGCCTAGTTTAACCCTGGAATTGATTTGTCCAGGACCTGTCTGTTCCTTGGGGATTATTTGTATTGGACAACTCAGGCCTCATCATCCATGGGGTCTTGACTTGGTGCCAGAATGCTCACTGAAGTGTTAGCACCCGGAATGTCCCGGTGAAGATTAAAACTTAAGAGGTCTGAGTTTGCTTTGTCCCTACAGTGTCCCCAAATGTCCTTCAGTGTGGGTTCATAAACTGGAGCCTGGTTAACCTACCAAGAGTCCCATGCTTGAAAGAGATTCTTTCTGCCTCTCCCAGCAGCCATCAGTTGCCAAAAGGTCCTTAGGTGGGGTTGGGGTTTCTTACTCAGGTCCCCATGTCTATGCTGGAATCTTTTTCTGATTTGCGATTGTATTGGACTTGTGCATACTGTCACCATCGCTGTAAGTTCATGTGAGTAACTGACCAGCTGTCTGGAGAACTGTTTTCTGTAGTAATCCACCACTTCTGGCTCTTACAGTCTGTCTCTCTCTCTCTCTCTCTCTCTCTCTCTCTCTCTCTCTCTCTCTTTCTCTCTCTCTTTTCTCATCCAATGAGCCCTGAGCCACAGGAGGCAGAACTTTGATACTGGTGTCCTATTCAGGGATAAACATTCTGCAGTTTCTTGTTCTTTGCACACTGGCCAGTTGTGTTTCTGTGTTAATCACCATCTGCTGCATAAGGAAACTTCTCTGCTGAGAGTTGAGAGAAGCACTAGTCTGTGGGCACGGTTCAGCAATATGTCATTAAGAGTCAGTTTAATACTATATTTACTAGAAGACTTGTATTAGGCTGTCCTCTGTATCCTGTAACCTGTCCAATCTCAGGCTCCTAAGCCTGATACCAGTGCCAGGTATGGCTGCCTATTTTATTTTGTGTTGACCTATCATCTTTTTCTCGGTGAACGAAGCGGTGTTTGCCCGGTAGATTTTGCTGGTTTCGTTCAGAGTTAACATCCGTTTCTGTACCATGAACTTCCTGTATGGTGGTGGTGGTCTATGGAGATTGGGTTCATTTTCAGTCATTTGTTGAACACCAATTTACAGTTGGTAACCTCCATCACAAAATGTGTAATGTTTGGGTCTCTTCTGTTTGATAACTTAGATAGATTATTTGAGGCTTATAAGATTGGTGGTCTGGGTCCCCCTTCTGTCACCGGAATCTCATTCTTTCCTCCCCTCTGCTCTCGTCCTTGTGAACTTCATCGAAAAAATTGAGAGACAAGTCACACATAGTATAGAAGATAGGCAAAGTTTATTTCAGAGTAGAGAAAAGCCTATCCTTCAGTGATGACCATAGACAGTGGACAAAAAGCCACTCCAGAGCAGAGCACTCAGGACAATGGCCATTGTGTCAATCTACATTGTTAGGTGGGTTTTATACTATTTTTTAAGATTCTGAAGCAGACAGCTTTCCTGAGGGGCATTTCCTGCCTAGGTTATTGGTGGGCTCAACTTTGACTCTTACAGAAAGGAGCTGTGGATTTGTCCTTATGCTTTATCAGAAAGCCTCCTATCAGATAGTATATGTAAGGTTTAGATAGTTACCAATTAGTGACCTATTGGGTAGTTCAGAATGTCTCTCTTCTCCCAGGGCCAGGGATATGACTCAGATCCCATTCCTCTGGCCAGTAAGTAGAGATCTTGTTACTATTGACTATGAGGGAATAGTCCAGTCTTAATATCCTTTAAGTCTGCTAGTATCTAACTACATAATAACAATTTCTGCTTTACTTATTAGTGTTACAATTCTATAATGGGGCTCTCATACTAATTTCATTTTGCTGGGGTTCATTTTTTGCTTGTGTGTTGTGTGTGTGTGTGTGTGTGTTTACATGTGTGGGCTCATGTGCATATGTGTGATACATGTGTGTGCCTGGGGAGGTCAGTGGTCAACGTCAGATGTCTTCCTAGATGACACTCCACCTTGTGTATTGAGGCAAGGCCTCTCACTTGAGCTAGAAGCTTGGTGATGCAACTAGTCTAGCCATCCAGTTCACACTGTTTTTGCCTTCTCAGTACTAGAATTATGGGAGGGTCATCACACCAGGCTGGCATTTACTTGGATGCTGGGGATTCAAACTCCAGTCCTCTTGCTTACATGCACTGAGCTCCAGCTCTTTACAGAGGTTCTTAAAGGAAACTAATGATATATTCTTGATACTTTCATTTATTGATTTTCAAAATAATAGCATGAAATTTTTGATATTTCAGTGAAGAATAAGATTTATAAACACAAGTTATAGTTATGCAGCATCTAACATTACAAACATTTCTTTCAAAGTGAAAAACATAGTAAGAATTCTGATCACCACTTTGTTACTTTTTGTTTTATTGTAATTATTAAGCCAAGCAAATGGATGAGAAAGCAAACAAAATTTGAAATTTCATTTCCCAATTTATTGTCATCTTAATTGGTGCTAATACTTTTCTAAATAACAATTTTTCTTTATACTTCCTTCATTGGGTTGAGATACTATTTTTATAGAATGTAATAAGTTTCTAAATAAAGTTGAGTCAAATTTGGGACTTCTATTCATTTCCCACACTGTTTATCCACACACCCTACTAGTCTACTTATAACTGCGTTGTAGTACATTTTAATTTCTAGTACGGCCAGCCTTCCTTTCATTCTTCTCTTCAAGAATTTTATGGCTTGTTGGTTGATTGTAATTAATATTACTAAATTGTCAAGCCTAGGGAAAACCTTATCATAATTTTATTGTGACAGTAATATACATACATTACATACACACATATGTATGTGTATGTAGGTATAATTACTTGAAGAAAAATAGGTGCTACATTTTTATATCAAAGAATATAATGTTTTTCAACTTAATCATGCCAGCGTGTGTTTTTATTTTTGAAATGCTTGCATGGATGTTAGTGTACGGTGTTGTGAAGTACCAACAGAGGTCAGAAGAGGGCATCAGATCTCCTTTGGCTGAAGTTATGGCTGATTGTTAGCCTCCATGTGGGTGCTGGGAATCAAACTCGGGTCCTCTGTAAGAGCAGCCAGTGCTCTCAATCTCTGAGCCATCCCTCCAGCCCCAATTTCATTATTTTTATGACATAGGTTTTAGGTGTTTCTTTTTGCATTTATCTATGGGCATCTAACTTTCTTCTTATCTTAAATAGGGTCTTCTTTCATTGTGTTTTCTAATTGATGTTGGTATATGGGAAAGCCACTGGCTTTTATAGATTAATTTTATAACGCTCTCTGTGATTAAATCACTGGTTTTCTGAGGAGTCTCGCATATCCAAACAGATGTAGCTTTATTTCTTTCAGCTTCTCATGATTTTGTTTGCTTTCTCGTCTGCCTGCGATGGTTGACAATTGAAATACAGTTCTAAATAGTACTGTGGATATGCAGTCATGTGTTTCTGAGTTTGGAAGAAAAGACTGTAGTAGTTTCTCCATGAAGTTAGCCAGCAAATGAGCAAAACATATTTATACAGTCTTTCACGTTAGCCCTGAGTTCCTTTTTCTGGGGCTCTTCATTTCATAGAGTAAACTTGAGCAATGTGGAAAATTAATTCAGTAGGATGTTCAGATCATTTCTTTTCAGCCTAAAGATCTCTCAGGCTGGAGAGATGGCTCAGTGATCAAGATCACTTGATGTTCTTTCACAAGACATGAGTTAAATTCCCATCACATACATCAGGAGGCTCACAACTACCCATAACTTCAGCTCCAGAGTATTCAATGCCTTCTTCCTGCCTCCTCAGGAAATTGTACACACATGCCATATATACATACAGTCACATAAATAAAAATACAAATGAAAACAAATCTTTTATAAAGAGAACGTCAGTCATTCTGAATCTCTTGTAATGAAGGCTGACTAGCAGTTTACTAGATTCTTTTTGTTTCCTGCTTCCTTTTGAAGGACTGTTTTTGCTGGGTATGCAACCACTGATCGACAACTTGTTCTTTCAGTTCTGTGATATCATCCTATTGTTTGGTCTTCATTGTTCAGAAGAAGAATCAACCCATGAGATGCCCGTAATGGGTCATTTGATCTTACTGCTTTCAAGGTTTTATCTTGGTTGGATTCTTACAAGTTTGACCATAATATGTCTTGGACCTAGATGAGCTTCTTTTATGTGCTAATGAAGCCTTAACAACATAGTTCAGAAGTTCTTGGCCATTGTTTTTCTTGTTTTCCTTTGTCATCTCTTTCTGTGGCTGCTGGTATATGTGTGTTTCTTTGATTGAATTTTCCTGTGTCTCTGAGACCTCTTTCAGGTCTTTTTTCTCTATCCTTCAGGATGGATTATTTCTTTTAACCAGTCTATATAGTCAGGATTTTTGCCTTCTCTCTTTTCATACATATATTACTGAGTGCTTTTGTCATTTTTTAAGTCTTATTTTATAACTACAGAATCTCCAGTAGGACTTTCATGTAATTTAATTATTTTACTGAAAATTGCTTTTAGGTAATTTATTGTCTGCGTATGTACCTAAAAAGAAAGCTTTTTGATTACTTTAACTAATAGACATAGATTGTCTTAAGGGGATAAATTTTCTGAAGATTTAGCCAGTTTCTGCTTTACTTTTCTATTTGATTTTTTATTACATCTTAATTATTTTATGTGTATGCATGTGAGTGCATGTATATCTTTATGTGTGTGCATGAGTGTACCACAGTGCACATGCGGAGGTTGGGGGACAACTTTCTGGAGTTGGTTTTCTCTTTCCAACATGTAGGATCCTGGGATCAAATTCAGATCATCAGACTTGGTGAGAAGATAACCTTTGAGTCATCTTCTTTACATTTTTATAGAAAAGGAAACCCTTGGCACAATGAAATGCATGCACACTGGCAGCCCTTCCCATTGTTATCTCTAGGGTTTAAAAAATATAGATTTGTTTTGGAAAGACTAGTTCATCACAAAGATTTCGTGAGGGAACCAATACTCACATGAACTATAAGTGCTTCTTAGCTTTGTTCTGTATAAACTTTGACTTTTCATTAGAACCAGGTTTTACCTTGTAAAAAATGTCTATCCTATGGCCATAGAAACTGTGATTATTCTAAATTTGACCTGTCTATTCTATGTGACACCAGATTTTATGTGAAATTTCTAGAACTAGACCAACTCCTCAACCTACTCTTGACCAGAAGTGCCTGTACCAAAAGGGATAGAATCCACCAGCACGAAACGAAACAAAACAACATATCAATCCACGATTGGGGCGACCCTAAGACATCTGTAGCTATGGACAAAGAGTCAGATGGTCATTCAGTTTCCTGGGATCAGGTATTTCCACTTTTTAGTGATGTCATTTGCTATTTCTGAAGGAAGGCGAAATTCCTATCAGTGTCATAAACCCTTTTTATTTCATGCATATCAGTGTTTAGCCTGCATGTGTGGAAGTGTTCAATGACTGTGGATCCAGAGAAAGGTGTTGGATCCCCTGGAACTAGAATTATAGACAGTTATTAGCCGCCATGTGGGTGCCAGGATCTGAACTTGGGTCCTCTGAGAATAGTCAGTGCTCTTAATCACTGAGCTATGGCCTCAATGTCTTATTTCCCTTAAAGTTAAACTATTCCATTTATGCATTACATTTATGGTTTGATTTTTTTTTCTGTAAGTGGATTTCCAGATACATCAAAATAAGGTGGGAATATTTAGGGTCTCCTTTGCATCCATACTAAACACATGATAATTAATTTGGAAAGAATGCATTGAGCATTTCATATGGGCAAGTCACTTTCCTAGCATGCAGAATGCTGTATTGGGCAAAGATAGGCCAATTCCTTAAGGCAGAGGAGGATTTAAACATTACATAAGTAATCACAATGCTATTTGGATACTTTAAATTTACAAGAGAGTAGGAAGAAATTTCTTGGGATTGGGCCAACAGAAACATTAGTATAGTAGATTGGTTCTTTCATGTGGTACTGGAGACTGATTCTAAGGTTAAGTAAATGCTTTATAGTTGAACTCACATCCTCAGCCCTTTAAAAAAGAACCTGAGAGAGAAGAACAGTAGGAGACAGGTGTTTCCAAGGGAGAAATGGGTAAAATGGGAGGGAAAGAGAGGGTTGTACAAAGAATTTTGGGAATAGGGGGAAGAAGGAGCTCAAGAGATGGGGACATAAGAGACCGATATCAAGGGAGAAACGGGACACTTTAGATGGGGACCTGGAGGGAGAGCTAGAAATGGAAAGAGAGAGAGGAGAGATAACGACTAGCTAGGATAAAAAACAGAGGGAATCATATTGGTCCAAAAACGTACTGACAGATTACACATACAATGAGTCCATGTGTATAGCTGAAGGCTACATAACAAGTAACAGTGCCAGACAGGAGAAACCTTCCTTTGAGTTGTTGGCCAGGGTAGTCCATGAGACTTCCAAAATTACATAGGCTCTTGCCAGAGCCCTTGATTGCCTTCCAGAACTTGAAAGTAAGACCCTATTGCTAAAGACAGGACATACTCTGGACATACGATTTGGAGCAATGGAGCTGGAACTGACCTGAAAGCTACTTCTCCTGAAGGCTAGCTCTCATAGCTTTGGGAAGTACTAATCAAGCTTCTAAGGCAGAGCATCAGTCGATGGTCCAGTACCAGCCTTATGACCAAATAATCACATAAACAACTAACATAGCAAATGACATTGGTACTGTACTGGTACTTTTATCTTGGGGGTAATCAACAGCTACCTAATTGGATTTAAAGCACACTCAGTGGGAGGAAGTTCATGTGAGGTAATGTAAACCTACACATGGCCGAGAGGTCATAGATCTTAGAGAAATCCCCAAGGCTGTAATAGCCCTTGATGAATGTAATTTCTTACTATGTGCAAAATATGAATCCCTATATTTCAGTCAAGTATCCTAGTCACCAGTCTTCAAAGAAGCTTCTTTTGCATCAGATGGAGATTATTACAGAGTTCCACAACTGACTATACACAGACGTTGTCTGTGAATTGCCCAAGCCTAAACAACACATCTACAATGCAGTCTCTACACAGAAGGATCAGGAAACATAGGTCAAGGAGTAAAGAGGACACTAATGCATCTCTCAGTTCTTATCAATGAAGCTCTCTCATGCAACAGAGGGCCAGAAACACAAGAGATCACAAATGGTCCAAGTGTAGAGAGTAAGAATCTGCAGAGTGTGGGTCCTTGGATAGGACTACTGTGTTAAACTCCACCCACCCAGGGCTCAGGGACCATTTTGGAAGAGGGGGTGGAAAGATTGTCAAATCCAGGGAGGATGTCCATGACCATATAGAAACAGAATCCTACAGGCTCCTGGGTGTTTGCTCATATGAACGAACCTACAGCAATGGTGTCAGCATGCCCAAAACCCATGCAAACTCAAACAGACCAAAACTTAGCACAGAACTGTGGAAATGGGTAGCAGACCTTAATTTTAGTCAAAGACTTATTGGCAGTTCATCACTGCTGGGTGAGGAAGAGCTGATCTTCTTAAAGGGAGGGATTCTAGTTAGTCTGACTAGACCCCAGTGGATGAACTTGCACTGCGGGATTTCTGGGGATACTAACTTGACATGATAGGCCTTAACGCAAAGGACAGAATGTATGAATTTCAGTGTGTGCGTGGGGTCTATGGGAAGGTGCCAATGCAGAAGGGGGTGTAAAAATTGATTAAGGCGTTCTGTATGAAATACACAAAAATTCAGTTAAAAGCTTACAAAGTAAAATAAAAAAGATATGGAAGTAGACGAGGGGTTGTTTGGAATAAAGAAGGGAGCAGGGGAGATGAGACGAGAGGGTGCTGGGGTATGAATATGACTAACTTAAATGAAAGAAAGTTATGTATGCATATGTGTGGGTATTGAGTGCAGTGGCCTGAGGAAGCCAGCGGCAGCAGATCCCCTAGGACGGTTACAGGTGGTTATGAACTGCCTGATGTGATTTCTGGGAATTGAACTTGGGTCCTCTAAAAAAGTAACAAGTTTTCTTAACTACTGAGCAAGCTCTGCAACCTCTTATTAATATAGCTCTTAATAGTTTATTTGTTATTTTTATGTGTATGAGTGTTTTGCCTGCATGTATGTAGGTGCACCCATATTGCACAATGCCAACAGAGGTCAGAAGAAGGCACTGGATCCCCTGGAACTGTCATTAAGGATAGTTGTCAGCTGCCATGTGGATGCTGGGTATCAAACGCAGGCCTCCTGCAAGAGCAGCCAGTGCTCTTAACCAATGAGCCATCTTTCCAGCCCCCAAGTTTTTATATATTTTTTGTGCATGTGTATGTGTGTGTGTTTGGATGTTTGTGTGTGAGCACACATGTGTGCTTAAGTATGTGGAGGCCAGAGGTTGATGTTCTGTGTCTTTCTGATTGCTATCTAACTTACATATTGAGGTAAGGTCTTTCACTTGAACCCAAAACTTACAGAGTCTCCTAATCTCACTGGCCTGCTTGCTTTGGGGATTCCATTTCTACCTGCCATGAGCTGGGATTACAGGTGGGTCACCATGCCTACCAGGCATTCATGTGGATGCTGGGAATCCAAACTCCAGTGCTCATCTTACATGGCAAACATTTTATGCATTGAACCATCTCCCCAGTCCCTAATTTGTATCTTGAGATAGGGTCTTACTAATTTTTCCAGAGTGTCCTTGAACTCATTATCTAGCCCAGGAAGGTCTTATACTTGCAAAGCCTCTTCCTCTGCTTCCCCAGTACCTGGGATCAAAGGTGTTGATGTGTTTTGAGATGAGGTGCTGTGGTCAAGTCAAGTGGAGAAATTCTGGAGATGCGCATTTCACTGTAATCATATTCTTCACTGGAGAAGCTCATTAGGAAACATATCTCTTTAATGTTAAGGAACCCAGCATTTGTCAAATATCCATGGTAGAATCTTCCTCTGTCTTAATTATTTAAAATACTCAGAAATGAATGTCTCATGTTCAGGTACTATATTATATTATTTCCTTAATACTAAAACAGTTATGTAAGACTACTTTCCCTCATTTCATCCATTTGATAGGGTGCTTAGTAAGTGCTTAATTTTACAGAAACTGAGAATGTATGCATGGGTTAGCTGATAGCATATTCTTTGTTCTTAATTACGTTACTGTTTAGGAAATGTTAATTTAAATAAGTTGATATCTTGTGGTATTTGTATCTTAAATAATACTCCGATGGAACACAGTCTGTGTCTTAAAACAGAACAAGTCTTTAGGTCTTCCTAATAATACCTGGGTTATTTAAGCACAGATAATTAATGCATGACTGTATGTTATCACATATTCTTGCTGCTATTATATATTTGGAAAAGGTCATTTTCTAGGCCAGGGATGTAGATCAGCAGTAGAGCACCTGCTTAACATGTCCAAGGTCTGGATTCAATCACCATCACGGACTATCTGTCCCATCAAGGCAATTTCTATTACCACCTCTAGGTATAAAATGTATCTACTAGAGTTCATTCTTCCAAAGCATATTTATTTTATTCAATATAAGGTGGCAGGCATTTACGTCCAAGTTAGTCTTTGTGAAGTCTCCTTAAATACTTCTTCAGGATCAACTCTCTGGAAAGGAATAAATTTGCCCTATGGAAACTCTATTTACATAAAAAGGTTATTTCTTAAAATTTAAAGATTATTTATGGCTCATATTTTCTAAGAAAATCAGTAATTGTGGTCTGTGCTGACTATGAAAAGTAATAATCTCTAAATATTGTTCTGTGTCTAAAGTGTCACTTTCTTTGTGACTTTTAATTGGTCTCTCACACTGGACATGGGATCTGAGGGGCCTGTTTATGTTATTTAGGCCAATGGCTCCCCAAGTCATGTCCCTAGACCAGCGCATCAGCATCAACTGGAAATTTGTTAGAAATGCAGATTGTTGCTTGGTGCGGATGCGCATACCTATAATCTAGCACTTAGGAGGTAAGGGCAGGAGACTGATAGTTCAGGACCAGCCTGGGCTACATAGATCTTTTTTTCAAAAACAAAAACATCTTATATCTCAGACCAGAATCTGAATGATGATCTTTGAGAGTAGATAGATCTTAGTACTTTTGTTTTATGTTGTTTGCTGGTTGTTGTTTTGAGACAGGGTCTTGCGGTATAATTCTAACTGGCCTAAAACTTGCTGTGTAGACCTGTTGACCTTAAACTCACAGAGATCTGCCTGCCTGTACTTCTTGAATGCTGGGATTAAAGGTGTATGACACCTGCATTGTATATTTATTTCTGATAAGAAGGATTCTCAAATCCAGCGGTTAGAAATGGCAACTTGAGAACACATTTTAAACCTGCCATAGAAGTCTGAGGACATTAGTGCAAATGTTAGGATATACTGGATTTTTATATAAAGAGATAAAGATGTTCTAAAGATTACTGATCAGATAATCTAAACTGTCATTCTGTTTTCCTCTTTATTAAAAATACTTTTGTTTAAAATTTTATAGAAAGTAATAAATTACATTTGTTTTAGTAATTTCAGAAGAAATTTAAAACAATGACCCGAATAGCACAGAAACAAGTGGAGTTTAAGGACGTGGAAGCTTAGAACAGACTAAGCTTCCTCTTGGAGAAAGTATTCTGAACTAGAAGTTGTTCAGTTTCTTGACAATGAGCTGGGAAAGCTGCTTGGCTTTCTGTCTTTGGTGTCTCTAGCACTTACCTTCAGGCATTTCCCAATTAGAGTCCTTATTATGAAGTATTTATCATTGACCATTTGTTATAAGTATTACTTTGTTTCCATCAGTATTTTTATAAATGAGGTATTTATATTCTATCAGTAACAAATGATGCAAAAGAGAATATTGTCTTTGGCACACATTATTTCAGTACAGAAAATGCCACAAGTCTCTGTTCATGCTTTTCAGAAATGAAACCTTTTGGTTTAACTTTTGCTTCTACTCTATTTTCTTTTATTTCCTCCAGTGCTGGGGATCAGCCCAGGGCCCTGCACTTGCTTCGCCCATGAGCCACAACTCTAGCCCCCCCACCCCCTTTTTTTGAAAAAGCATCTGGTTTTATAGCCCAGGCTTAACTTGAACTCATGATCCTCCTATGTCTCAGCCTCCCACTGCTGGGATTACAAGTAAACGTCACTATGCCCATCCTACCCTTCTTAGAGTTCTTGGCCAACGCTTTCTGAGAAATGCCCTCAGAAAGTGGTACACATGAACAGAACTGATCCAAGCAGACAGATGCCTGACGCGAGGGAGCCCATCCACAGCTTTGCTGAATGAATCAGACCTCTCTCACCATCTTCAGGTTCAGCCCGGTCTTAGGTGTTTGGCTGAAAGGTCACTTTGGAATGGGAACTCATATGCTATGTCTATGCTACGTCTTTCTGAAACAATAAGGCCTACCTGTGAAAGGACTCTCTCTCTCTCTCTCTCTCTCTCTCTCTCTCTCTCACACACACACACACACACACGGAAACAGAAAGAGGATGCTTTGCATACAGAGGAACACATCTGTGTACGTCTTTGGTTCTGATTTTCCCGTTCAGGTTGCAGCTTTTCCTTTAATTCATGGAATGTGGATGGAGGTGGGTGGGGTATTTTGTGTCTGTCTTCTACTGTCCCCTGTTTGTTTACTGGTTCATGTGGCTTCTCTCCCTTCCGTGCAACCCAAAATTTCCTGGTCACAATAAAACTTTCTTTCTTCGTGAAGCCTCTGCCAAAGATGTCAATGTAGAGAAAACCCATCAAATTTTTCATCATTATCTTATGATTAACACATCTTTGTTGAACTATCCTTACATTCTACACCAGAACAGCTTGGGCTAGCCTTGCAAATCACCCCTTTTCCTAAAACTACTGTACTTACTGTAATTAAAGTTCACAACGGCATGCATTGAGCTCTTATTTAAACAGAAGTCACTAATAGTGCAGCCATCTTCCCTTCTCATTTACATATTGAGACTTTTCGGGGCTGGAGAGATGGTTCAGTGGATAAAGCACTTGCCTCACAAGTATGAGGACTGGAGTTTGGATCCATGGAAACCTTGTAAAAGTCGAGTGAGCCTGGCAGCCCATCTGTAATATTTGGGAGGCAGAGATTAGGTATCCCTTGGCAAGTTGCCTCCACATGCCCACACATGCACATACGCACACTACACAATACACCCACATATATGCAAACACAAATATACACATACACACTACACACACATGCAAAAAATTAAGCTACACCTTTTGATGCACATTGTTTTTACTCTTAAGATGAACACACAACCTTCGGCAGTATTCAGAGGTATGCCACACTAATTTTAGGAAATTTGTTTGAGTGTTCTTTTGTAATAGGTTAAAAACATAAAATTTTAGATAAAACAGGTAAATTCAGTGAAAAATATCGGTGACCTCTGCTGCCTGTGGGACGGGCGTTAGCAGACTAGTTAACATAGCACTCCCTTTTATTTTTTAATTTATTTTTTTGAGAATTCCACGCATGAACGCTGTCTTTACATCATTTCCACTCTTTTCTCCCCTCTTCAAGTCCTCTCATGTCTCCTCACTCCCCCAAATATCTCAGTCTCCTGTCTTCTTCTTTACCCAGTATTGTTATAGTCAGACACCTTTACGTATCACATCTAGATATATTGAGTCCATTTAGTAGTGCTGGTAGGTCCATGTGTTTAGGGATTGGATAACCTACTAGGGAGCTCAGCACTGAAGAAAACTGACTCTCTCTCAGCAGCCATTGGTTGCCTGTAGCTTTTCATTGGGAACCCATGAAATTTCCCCCATTCACGATGTCATGTCAGCTGGAGCTATTGCTCTGTAGGACGTGTTTTGACCATCAGATATTATTAAGATTTCAGGGATCAGCTTCCCTGTCATGTCTGGAAGACAATGTCTAGCGGTGCGCATCCTGGTTCTCCGGCTCTTAAAATCTCTCTGCCCTTCTTCCAGCACGTTTCCTGAGTGTGAGCGCCAGCCTTCTCTGTGGGCTTAAGGATAAGTACTTAGAATACAGGTAGAAATTGTGTTGGTTTAGGAAATGGCAGTAGTAGGTTCGTCTCTAGGCCCTATGACCTCTCGACCCACGGGTATTTGTCTAGCTTTACAGTCCCAGGCATGAAATCCCCGCCATCGAGTAGGCCCAAGGTCAAATTGACAGTTGTTACCTCAACATAAAAGTGTCATTATTGCACCATTATGGATATTTTATACCTACCCAACACATTTAATCCCCCCAATGATACAAGGGTGTATTGCTACTGTCATCCCCATTTTACCAGTTATGTGATGTAATTGGAAGTCAAGCCCAAATAAACTGATCTTAGAGTCCTTGTTTCTATTACCCTCTACTGCTTTTCAGTGAAATTCTGTTGTTGCTTTGAGATAGAGTTTCGTTATGTAATCCAGCTTGACCTGGAATGATGATCCTCCTGGGTGAGACATTTCTGTGGTTTGTAAGATTACACCTGGGTAGGACTATTGGTTGTTTTTTGCCCTTGGTGGCTTGTATAACACCTTCCAATACTATGAGAGCTGGTTCTTGGGAGAGGCTTACAGGTCAGCTCCAGCTCAGTTCCTCCAAGTTTTGTGTCCAAAGTATGTGGTGTCTTCAGCAACAGAATCTGACCTTCAAGTTTTGGGAGACAATCAAGGACAATGGCCGAGACTGTTTTTGGAGTCTCTTGGATTACCCTGACTAAGAACTCAAAGGGAGGTTAGCCATCCCTGGCACTAGGGTTTCTGGTCTATGGTTTGTGGGGTAGCTCCATTGAAATGTGTGTGTATATAATATAATATATTATATATATATTATGTATATATAAAGTTCCCTTATACAAGAATATGTTTGACTATGTTCTTTCAAACATACTTAGTATTATTTATCCCTCCCATTACTTTTGAAAATAGCTGTTGTCAATACAGACTTGTTAAGGGCGAGAGTACCAAAGGCAATGATCTCACAACAGGGTTTCTTTACTTACCATACAAGTTATAGCTTTATACTTAAAAAGATTCCTCCACTGAAAACTTCTACAGGCTCATGGTTAGAACACCATGCAGTATACTGCAAAGCAGTGTATCTTTACTAGAAAGAAAAAAATATATGCAAGGAATATGGAATTACATTCCTAATGAAAGAGAGGCACCACAGACTCTGGAGATTTTAAATAAATTTTAGAAGATAGCAAAAGGCTAATGAAGCAGACATAGAGGCAGAGACTCACGCCTCTTCTGCAGTCTTTCTTAGAGTTCCGAATCCTCAAGCAGGTATTGGCGCACCTGATTCGAGGCTGATGTTGGTAACCACGTGACTCTCCATACAGACTTGCTTCTCTTCTAGGCGATTGGTGGAGATATTTCTACAGAATCACGATTCATCCATTTCTAAGGAAGACTTTAAGCAGCTGAGTCCAGGGATCATCCAGCAACTACTCAGCTGTCCTTGCCACCTGCCCCAGGACCGGCAAGCAAGGCCACCACCCACCACTTTGGAGAGTAAGTCTGAGTTCCTCACTAAAGTACCCAGTGCATGTAGTAATACAGTGAACGTGGGTTATTTACTTATACGAGGCACTGTCCCAAGCATTCTATACTTATCCACACATTTCATCCCCCTAATACAAAGAGGTATATGTTGCTGTCACCCACATTTTATCTGTTATGTGATGAAACTGGAAGTCAAACCCAAATAAGCTGACCCCAGAGTCCTTGTTTCTAATACCCTGTAGTGATTTTTAGTGAAATTTTGTTGTTATTTTGAGACAATTTTTCCGTGTAGTCCAGCTTGTCCTCAGGCTGCCGATCCTCCTTCTCTTCCTCTCAGATGCTGAGATTATAGACATGTGTCACCATGCTCGGTGATTTTCAATGAATATTTTGTATTTTGTATGTACTTTATATAAATCAAGTCTGTCCTTATAATTGATTCAGTCCTGGTGCAACTTAAAATTCTGTGACTGAGGGGACTGAAGAGAGGAACAGGTGAGTAAAGCTCCTGCTCTTGACACCCGTGTAAAAGGACTTGAAGTATCAGCATCTTCCTGAATCTCAGTGCTGTGAGACAGAGACAGGAGATCCTGGAACTTATGAGCCAGTCATTTTAGATGAATTGATGAGCTTTAAGTTTGGAGAGCCATTGAAGAAGATGTCCAGTTTTGGCCTCCTGCCTCCACATGCACACATACACAGGCACAGACAGAAACACACAAACGTACACACCCATCCTCCTCGCTCACTCGTTCGTAACACTACTCCATAGTTGAGAAATGACACGATAGAAGAGAACATACATTAGTTTTGGAATCTGCAAGCACAGCTGAGACAGATCTTTCATTCCCAGCCACCGTGTGCTCATAAACAGTTCCATTTCTTCAGCTTGTTGCTTCAACCCAGTGGGAAAACTGTCTTCCAGCCTTTTGCACATCCTGTAATATACGAAACAGAATGCATACTGGAGCAACCTTGGGCTTAGAGGGGAGCTCTGTGATGGGGGCACCCAATCCAGGGAGGCTGGAAGCTCCAGAGAGTGGAGGGATCAGTCCCCATATGTTCCTGGATCCCATTCAGTTGCTGCAGCAGGCAAGCTGTCCACTGACTTCACAGGGAACCCATGTGGTTCAGACAGCATAAGGAGCACAAAGATGTGCGTAGTGTATTTAATACTGTGTACAGCGCAGCAGTTAAGAGCACTATCTGCTCTCGCAGAGGGATGAGTCCCAGCACCCACATGGTGGCTAACACCCACCCATAACTCCAGCCTCAGGGGAATCTGACTCCCTCTTCTGACCTCCAAGGGTACTGCATGACATGGGTGCCCTTGCATACATATAGGCAATACATATATTGCATACATATAATAATACACATAAAATAAAAATAATAAATAGATTATTAAAAAGACCCCTTGTCTCAAAAAATGGTGGACTAAGAATACCTATGACATACATTAAAAATACACAGTTGCCATCACTATTATATACAATATATGTATGGAGCTGCGTTCTTTCTCTCTGAAGTAGGCTAGAAATGCACATCATGCACCAGTTGACTTGTCCAGTTATTCAACTCCAAGTCACAATGGACTATTTATTTACTTTTCTTTTGAGTTTTTGAGGCAGGGGCTCCCTGTAGCTGTAGCTGGCCTGGAATTCTCTATGCAGACCAGGCTGGCCTCCCAAGAGCTGGGATTAAAGTCATGCACCACCATGCCCAACTTTTACAATGGATTCTTGAGCTCACTTGAGGGTTTTAAATGAACAAAACCATGATAAGTCTAACTACTCAAAACTCCATAGGTTTTGGGGGAAAGAAGAGGGAAAGGGACCTTAATAGAAGTGAGGAGCCTAACAACTCAGCATCTGTGGTCGGTGATGCCCACGAATGGGTGCGCACAGAACTGTGGCATCTCTCAGCACCCTAGCCTTGCATCTTGTGAGTGCAAGCTACTTGGGAGAAAGGTTTTTGAACTTAATGATCTGCGAAGGAAAATGTTTATCCCTTTTCTGATGAACTTCACGACTCTTCTAGAGAAGTCTTCTTCAGAAAAATCCCATCAATAGCACACATGAAAGATCTTATTAAAACACCTTTGTTCTCAATTTAAAGTTTGATGTTATCCAATTAAAGGAAAAGACACATCAGCCTCTGGGATTTTCAGAAATGCAACTTGTTGCACTAAAATGGGAGGTCACAGGGATTTCCTCTTAAGGAAACAATGTTCTCTGTGCTATAACTCAACCCCTAAGTGCCGTCTCTAATCTTATTCCTATGAGAGATGCACCTAACCATGTCCAAATCAAATTTCAGACTTGTTTAAAGCAGCTGCTTGTGAGTGGGTGGGAATGTAATGGGCCGGTTGGGTCTGCTGCAGTGATGGGGAATGTTTAGGCAGAACCTCTCCAACTCCAGTTGAGACATCCTGATGCCCGGGCTGGGACTGAGAGTAAATTAGCCTCCTTTGACGACACAAAGCAGAGACTTTAAGGTTTCATGCTGTCCTTCCCACATGAGAGAGGGCAAAATCTGATTCATAGAGGATAGAAAAAGATCTTAGAAGCTTCAAAGTTAGGAAAGCATTCATTTTTCCACACTATCACTTAGGAGTGTCCCACAGGACAGAGAGAAGAAAAGGAAAATAGAATGTGAGACACGGCCTTCTGCCTGGGAAATGTCAGAGTCTAGTTGTCCTGTGAGATTCTGAAATTTTATAGTCTCTTGTAGCTACCACTAAAAACCTCACAGCTTTGAATTTTATTGGACAACCAGTTGCCCGTGTTAAAATTCCAATAACTTTATGTGTTTCTGTAAGAAGAGCATTCCTGCACAAAGTCCATGTGGGAGGGGATGGGTTATAAAACTTGGTTGAAAATCTTCAGAGATGTTTTTATAACATGGCTGTTCTCAGATTCTTAATAAATTAGAATGAAATGAAACAACTGTGTAGGTATATGACTATTCCAGCCATTCTTAATGTTGTTAAAGATTAATTATTATAAAATACATACATCATAAAATTTATCATCTTGACTTCTTATTTTCGTGGTATACCGAGGATGGAACCAGGGTCTTCTGAACTCTTAGCACATGCTGTGCCACTGACCCGTTCTCCCAGCCCCTTTGTTGCCTTTGTTTGTACAGTATAGTGGCAAACTAGGCATATTCACATAGCTGTGGAAGAATATCTGGGTAGAGCCTTTTCCTCTCTCACAATTGAAACCAAGAACAGCTGGTCATTTCCCTTGAGCACTACAGGCTCCATCATGGTGAAGAGGAGGAAGAAGAAGTGGGTAAACTGAAGTCTGACAGCGTCTTACTTCCTTTTGGTCCACTACCAGCTCTATTTACCCCTGTAAATTTAGAACTGGCATCAACACGGGTCTTAAAATCTCAAACTTATTGCCACACAGCCTGTTGTATCATTAATATAATGTGATGTGAAGGGTGAACCTTCTAGGAAAACCTAAGTATGGTTTGAAAAGAGCATTTTTCTCTCTAAAAAATACTTTTAATATTTCTTGACAGTTTCATATATGTATACAAAGTAGCTTGGTCATGTCTCCTCCAGCTCTCCTCTCCCGGTTCCCCAGAGCCTGTACCCCATCCTCCGACCTCTTCATTTCCCTCTTTGTGCTTTTATATTGGATTGGGTCAAGTTAGTACTAGCCGCATAAGCATGGACCTGGGAAGCCTGCCAGTGGCCACACCCCTGAAGAAAAAATGGTTGCCTGTTCCCCAACAGCTGTCATCTACCAGCAGCGCCTCAGCTAGGGGTAGGGCCTCATGAGCCCTCCGGCCAGCATTTTACTACAACAAACACGAAGAGTACATTTTCTTTAAAATTACTATAGATAGGCTGCAGACATGGCTGCATACTGCTCTTGCAGGGGACCCATGTCAAGGGGTCACCCCTGCCCAAAACCCCGGCTCCAGCGGATCTGACTCCTCTGGCCTCTGCAGGCACCTGCATTCATGTGCCCTGCATACACATAATAAAGTCTGCCAAACTACATCATAATTTAAGATTATGATAGCTCAAGTGTCATTTATCATAAACCTGCAGTCCATAAGCCCAGTAATGACTTCACAATAATTTTTAAATAGAGAAAAGAACAAAGCATTTTCTCCGAAATTCCGATATTCACAACGATGGTGTGAATATCTCTTTACACCATTTCTTTTTGCCTCTTAGAGATATTTCTTCTTTCCTTTAATCCTTTCTCTTTCCTTCTTTGTTTTCTCTTTATTTTAAGATTTATTTATATGTCTGCTTGTGTGTCCGAGTGTGTGTACACCACATATGTGAGGGTGCCCATGGACGTCAGAAGACATCAGACCCCTTGGAGCTGTAGTTTCAGGTGGTTGTGAACCACCTGATGTGGGCACTGTTATTGAACTCTGGTCCTCAGGAAGAGAGCAAGTGCTATTAGACCACTGAGCCATCATTCCAACCACTCTATTTATTTTTCAAATAACCTTGAAATCTTATTGCATTGGTTACTTTTCTTGGTTCTGTGACAAAGTTCTTGACAAAAGCAACTTTAAAAAGGCCAGGTTTATTTTGGCTCCTGTTTCCAGGGTACAGACAGCGTGGTGGAACTTGAGGCAACTGGTCCTATGGTATCTGTGGGCAGGAAACTGGTCCTATGGTATCTGTGGGCAGGAAGCTGGTCCTATGGTATCTGTGGGCACGAAGCCCCTAGAGACGAATGTGGTGCTCGGCTCCCTTCTCCTTTTCATTCAGTCCGGGACCCAATTCGCAGGATGGTGTCCCTCACATTTACGGTGGATTACCCCACCTCGAGTAACCTAACACAGAAACATTCTCACAGACATGTCTGGAGACTTGTCTCCTAGGTGATTCAAGAATCTGCCAAGTTGACAGTCAGTTTGACAGTACTGACCTGGACACCTAAGTACATGAGAGAAATCCCAGTCATTATAAGAATCCAAAGTGTAGACAAAATTTGTATTATCAGGGCTAGAGAGATGGTTCAGTGGTTAAGAGCACTAGCTTCTTTTGCAGAGGACCCAGGTTCAGGTCCTAGCAATTACCAACAGTTAATAACTCCAGTTCCAGGGGATCTGATGTCCTCTTCTGACCTCCACGGGCATTGCACACATAGATACATTTACATACATACAGGCAATACACTCATACACATAAAAATAAACTTAAAAATTATATTATTAACTTTTCATATTTATGGGTCAATTTCCACCTACAAAACCACTTATTTTAATTACTGAGAACGTCAGTGCTTTCAAATGCTTCGACAAGTTTGGAAGGAAGTTCTCTTAAAGTGTGTTTTCATTGTGTTCATGGACATAGGTCTGCAATGGAACTAAGGTGCATGCGCTGTTAACACTACCCCTTGCCTTGGAAGTGTGACTAGATACACTGGGTCTTTGCTTGCTGCAGTAAGGTTTTTTTGTTGTTGTTGTTGTTGTTTTGTTTTTTTAAAGAAAACATTGACAGGATAGCTTTGAAGCTACAATTAAGCAGAAGCTGTGTCTTAGTCCTTGCTATACAGAACACTGTAGTCTGTATGGCTTAAAAAAAAATGGAACTTTGTCTCTCTCAGTTCTGGAGCCTGAGATCAGTGTGATGGCAGATGCTGTTCAGTGAGGGTTCTGCCTCCTGGCTCATCGACTGGCACTGTCTCACTGCCTCCTCTTAGTGGACTAAAGAAGTTCAGTCTTTTTCACTCCTTAAAGGGCACAAATCTTATTCACAGGGACAGAGGCTTTTTGCCCTTCTGTTACCTTGGGGGCCCCGTGTTGGGGGGGACACAACCACTCAGATCATAGCAACACATAGCAAGATGACAGTAATTCTTTGTCTTAAAAATTAAGATAATCTTTCATCTCATATAAAACTTATTAACATTGTGTATTCTGGGAACTGTTAGTTTTGGCATTTCCTCCATCTAAGGCGTGGGTGGAGAGCAGTGTGTGCTGACAGCTTTTATCATCTCTTTTGCCCAGAATACGGCTACAGCACTGTGGCTGTGACCCTCCTCACTCTGGGCTCCATGCTCGGGACGGCACTGGTCCTTTTCCACAGCTGCAAGAACTACAGTCTTATTTTACAGCTGTTTGTGGGCTTGGCTGTGGGGACCCTTTCTGGAGATGCTCTGCTCCACCTCATCCCTCAGGTAATGTCTTTCTTTCCACTTCCGATGGGACATGTCTAGTTTGTTTTTCCATTTAACTACTACAGACATTTCTGCACAGATTTTACTGTGACTTTGATCAGTAAATACAGTAGCTTGTGTTTTCCTTTGAAAGAAACATCACTTGCCCTGAGCATCTCCAGACTTGTAGAAGATAAGAGACAACCAGACATGGAGGCCATTGCATCATATCACTATTTTGGAAAGAAAGGTGGTCAGGTCTAGATTCGTATTTAAAAAGACTCAGGAAGCAAATGTCAGGAAAGAAAGAAAAGAAAAGGTTGTGAGAAGCAGTTCTGGATCTGAAGCACTATTCTTTATCCTCGCGCCTTTCTACACGTTGGTCTGTCCTCCCTGCCCCCCACTAAGGTTGCATCTTCTTAACTTTCTAAAAGCTGGACTTTTCTGTAGTTACAGCCAATGGGCAGTGCCAGGAGAAAGCCAGGGCAAGAGGAAGAGCAGCCAGACATCTGCTCCGGAAGTAGATGGGGCATCCTCAGGTTGCCCTGGGGGGTTCTCTCCAGAGCGCCACCTTTCTCCAAGTTTAGTGGCATCATTTTCTCTTTTTGCTCCTTCTGAGCTACGGGTGGAAATGGCTTCTTAAATTTCTATTCTCTGGGTAGTTCATTATCCGGCGACCTGTGCACGCCTCTGTCATAGTGCTGTCACTAACATTTAGGCATTTGAGCCCTTACAGTAGATTTTTTTTCACCCAAATCAATCTCTCTCTCTCTCTCTCTCTCTCTCTCTCTCTCTCTCTCTCTTCCCCCCCTCCCCCCGTTCATGACTGTGGTGGACAGAAGTCAATATCAGGTGTCCTCCTCAGTTATTCTTCACCTTGTATTTTGAGACACAGTCTCTCACTGAACCTGAAACTCACCAACTCAGTTAGACCGTTGGATAGTGAGCTGAAGGATTCTCCTGTCTCGGTGTCCCAGTCCTGGGATTACGGATATATGTTGTGATACCCAGATTTTTATGCAGATGCTGGGGATCTGAACCCAGGTACTATTGTGTGTGTGTGGCAAGCACTTTACTAATTAGTAACCGCTTCTGCAGCCCTTGGTTGTCTCCTCCTCCTCCTCCTCCTCCTCCTCCTCCTCCTCCTTCTTCTTCTTCCTCCTCCTCCTCTTCTTCTTCCTCCTCCTCCTCCTCTTCTTCTTCCTCCTCCTCCTTCTCCTCCTCCTCTTCCTCCTTCTCCTCCTCTACTTCTAAATGGAAGCAGCAGGAAGTTGGTCCTTTGTTTAAGTCTTCTGAGGCTTTATATTTATCAGAAATGAGAGGACTAAGACCTGAGATATGAAAGAGGTCCAACAGAATGGTCTACAGGGAGCTCTCTCCCTCTGAGAGCTCTTAATAGGGATGACGGGAGTGGACAAGTGATCCTGCCCCTTACGAAGCCAGTGATGGTAAAATTTTCCACAAGCCTCTGGCAGTTTCCTCTAGTGTTACTGTTGCTGCTTAGAAGCTCAATGATTATTTGATGTTCAGAAAATTGCAAAGTGAGCATTGGAGAAATTAAACTGGCCACTATTAGTTTTAACTTCCCCTGTAATCTAATTTTCTGGAAATATTTCAGGACTCAATTATTGGCTTCAGGCTGTGGCCACAGCTTTTTTCTAGGTCACCACGTTAGTTACAGAGTTGTTTACTCTCCAGGATCCTGGGAACCAGCAGAAGGCTGTCCAAATTTTTCTCCAAGGGGCAGCATAGAGCTGGGGTGCAAGCATGGACTTGGTGGGGAGGAAATGTTGGAGAGGTGAACTGAAAAGGTTAGCAGAGTTCCATGACATTTAGAAGGCAGGTTTTTGGCTTGAGAAAAGAGATGAGGACAAGAGTTGTTGGAAAGAGGAAGAAAGATGCAATGTTAAGTGTGATGGAAAGCAAGAGAAATCAGTGGTCCTTGAATGTGATCCACATTTTCAAAGGTCTGCACGCAAATAAGGAAAAAGCACTGCCATGGTTTTCTTCTGTAATTGCTAACTGCATTCAACTTAAAAAGCTCTGTTTTAACCTTATTTGTGTGGGGGGCGCTGTTTTGTTTGTGTGATATTACAATGCTCTCTACTTTATGAAATAATGATAATTACAGGTATTAAGTAGGTATACATGAATATTCTTTCCAAAAGAACAAATTGACCAACATTCACTGGTTTTAGTTATAAGTACATGTATGTGCACACACATGTACACATACTGTTGTTTCTTGGTATCCACAAGGCACTGGTTCCAGGAAGCCTGAGGATATGAAAGTTCACAGATGCTTTAGTCCCTTATAAAAAATTGTGTAGAACTTGCATATGTCCTATGCATGTATTATATACTTTAAACCATCTCTGGATTACAAATACAGATACCAAATCTGATACCAAATTCAATGTGAATGTTAACTAAATACAGTGTGATACAGTGTAAACGGTATGTGAAATGGTTGCAATGCTCTATAATTGGGGGAATTGGAACAAGAAAAGTCTGTAATTGCTCAATAGAAATGCATTTGTTTTTCTCAATGCTCTCATTCTGCATTTGGCTAAATCTGTGTATGTAAACTCTAAGACTACATACACATTCATAAATTCATGCATAGGTGGATGAACATATGTACGCAAACATACACGTATCATTTTCATTTTCTTTATTTGAAACTCAGGAGCATTTTGAGTCTGCAAACTACTTAACTGTTTTTACAAATTGCTGTCTTTGGGGAAGAGAATACAATAGTTAATGATTACTTGCAAGAAATTGGGAAGTCCACTCCGAGTTGAGTGGGTGGGAAGGGTTGACTATAGCAAAGTGCTTAATGCATTTCTTATACTTTTCTCCCAGAGAAGTTATAGCCTTCCTAGTCATACAGCACACTCTATGATGTATTGTCTTTCAGACATCTTCCTTTATTTTCTGTGGCACACATTTTCTTTGCCTGTGATCACACTATGGATGGGAATATCTACATATGCACAGCACACTAGCTTCATGATTTCAGTTGTCATGGCATTCTGCAGACTGAGGGTTGAACACATTCAACTACCAAGTGTGTTATTTGATATGTAAATCATCAAATGTTATTTCCTTTCATTTTTAAAGGTTCTTGGTTTACATAATCAGGAATCTGTAGAATTTGGACATTTACATGAAAGCAAAGGACCTATTTGGAAGCTGTTGGGATTAATCGGAGGCATCCATGGATTTTTCTTGATAGAAAAATGTTTTATTCTTCTTGTATCACCAAATTCCAAGGTATAAGCTTTATTTATCTTTTACTTCAGGGTTTCATAATACTAATTTTTATTTCAAAAGTACTTGTTTAAAAGTGACAGTGTGTGTTATTACATGGTTTAAATCCCAGCTACTTGGGAGGCAGAAATAAAAGTTCAAGGCCAGCCTAGGCTATGTACCAAGACTCTGTCTCAAAATAATAAAACAACCAATGAAAAAGGGGGCTCGGGGTATAGCTTAGTTGGCAAAGTGCCTGCCTATCACACACAAAGCTCAGAGTTTAATCCCAGGCCTTCATAAACCAGGTGTAGTGGGATATGCCTGTAATCCCAGCATTTAGAAGGTAGAGGCTGGAGGGATGAGTTTAAGATTATCCTCAGCTGTAGAGAAAGTTCAAGGTCAGCCTGGGCTGCATGAGACCCTGAATATCAATTGATTGAATCAGTAAGTCAATTAATTAAAAGGCTGTGGATGAATCTTAGTGGTAGAGGGCTTGCCCAGCATGTTCGAACTCTTAGATTCACTAGATAAAAATCTAGTGACATTTTCATGAAGTTGTCTGTGTTGAGGATGGTGCAGTGATTTTAAGGGTAGACAGATCCTTTGGACTAGTAGGTTCTTCTTAAATAGTTTTTTCTCCTTCTTATTTTTGTTTGCATTGCTTTTTAATTTAATTTTAGTTTTTTATTGAAATTTTATCACACAAAGTAGTTTGATGGTATTTAGATCACCTCCCTTATCTGTACCTCCTCCACTGTCCTGTGCCCAATTTACTGTACACACACACACACACACTCACACACACACACACACACACAGAGGCACATATGTCTAATGTAAAACAAATAGTCATACACATACACACACACATACACATGTGGCCTATAGAGTCAGATTTGCGTCCTCAAATGTCCTTTGGTGTGGGTCCATCCCTCTAAGACACTGTCTCTCCCTCCCCTCAACAGCCATTAATTCCCAGAATTCCCTGAGGTTGGGTTGGGATTTCTTACCCACTTCCCCATGTCTCTGCTGGGATTTTGTCTGGTTTGAGCTTGCATGGGACTTGTGGATGCTGTCTCCACTGCTCTGAGTTCATCTGAGTGACCAGCTGTCTGGAAGTCTGTCTCCTTGTGGCCATCCACCCACTCTGGCTCCTGCAGTCTTAATGCCTCCTGTTCCACAATGATCCCTGAGCCTTGTGTGATAGCTCTCCTCTTCAGGGATAAGCACGTGGCCTCTCTGCACATTGGCCAATTGTGGGTTTCTGTGTTAATTACCATCTGCTGCATAAGGAAATTTCTGGTGACTGTTGAGAGATGCATTCATCTTAGGTGTAGAGGTTGTATTGAAGATGTATACCTTAGGGTTAAACATCTCAGACACTTATTCTCTGCATTTTACCAGTTCTGGAATTCTGTAGTAGTCTCCATGTGTTGTAAAAAGATTTTTTGATGAAGAGTGAAAGGTACACTTTTTTTTAAAGTATGGGAATGCATATTTAGAATAAAGTAAGAAATCACATTGGTCTAGGAATGTGACGAAGGTAGATTTTTTTTTCTAGGATCTATGACTGCTCCAGCCATGTTTGGCTGTGTTTATAGTACCACACAAGAGTTCCTGTTGAGTGGCCTTAATTCCAGTTAGACAGCTGTTGATTACTCCCAAGATAAAAATGTCACCACTGCCCCAATGATGATAACTTTCTGGAGGCCAGCCATTGCTGTGTATTAGACTTCACAGCTGGGTAGGACCATTCATCAGTTTGCACCTTGAGCTGTTTGCATAGCATCCTCTGGTACTGAGAACTAGTCTTCAGGGAGAAGGCTTCCAGGTCAGTTCCAGCTTGATTATTCCAAGTCCTGTGTTCAAAGTATGGCCTATTTCCAATAATAGGGTCTTAAATTAAAGTTCTGGAGGGCAGTTAAAGGCTGTGGCAATAGCCTGTTTTGGGCATCTCTTGGACCACCCTCACCAACAACTCACAGGGAGGTTCTTTGGCCGACACTGTGTTTTTGTTATATGGCCTTCAGCTGTATACATGGATTCATATTTATTGTATATGTATTTTCGGTAGAACTTTGAACGAGTGCGCTTCCCTCTGTTTTTAATCCATTTAAGCGTTATTTATCTGTCCTCTCACTCCCCATACGACCCTCCTTACTCCATCCCCAGTTAAAGTGCTCCCCTTTCCCTGACCCTACAGAGTCGTACTCTTACCTGCACATGAAGAGTATGACACATGCACACACACAGTCTTAATACTCGTGTTATTGCATATCATAAAATGTTAGTTGAATAACATTTATGGAGCTGTGATTTGATATTTTGTTTATTATTTTTATATGGATGAGTGCATTGTGCATATATGCAAATGTACCCATTCGTACAGTGCCTGTGGCGGTCAAAAGAGGGAGTCAGAGCCCCTGGAACTGGAATATGCACAGTTGTTAGTCTCCATGTGGATGCTAAGAACCAAACCTGAGTCCTCTACAGGACTCAGTGCTCTTACCTGCTGAGCCATCTCTCCAGCCCCAGAGCTATTATTTTAGTACTTCCAGGGTACAGTACAATTTTGATACTAATCATTTTTGTATTTCTACCGGAAAGTATTGAAAATCAAATGTTGTATAGTTTTTATGTATCTTTTACTTCATTAAAATTAAAAATTTTTTTGGTTTTATTTGAGGCAGAGTCTTCCTGTAGCCCCAGGAACATGCTATGTAGACCAGGCTGGCCTTAATTTTGCAGAGATCCACTTGACTCTGCCACCATTCCTAGCATAATTTTTAGTTAGTAAATGCTAATATAAACACTACCACCATTCCAATCTCTTTTAATCATAAGTAGACCTTTGGAAGTTGCATTTTTAAAGCATTCTGAGTATGCATGATGTTTCTCCAAGGTGAGAGACATTTTAGTAAATATTTAACAGTATGAGATTTTTCCAGGGACTATTTTTATGTCACCAAACACTCAGATAAGCAAAATGTTTAATAGAACCGTGGAGTTCCCAATGACTATACTTACGTCCTTCTGGCCTCTGACTAACTTTGAACTGTCCTCATCCAGCAGGGCCTGCCATTGGCTAATGGGCGTGTGGGGCATTCCTGCCATCTTGCACTCAACTCTGAACTAAGTGACCAGTCAGGCGGGAGCCAGTCAACTTCCAGTCTTCAGTTGGTAGGTTCCTGGTCTGAAGCATTCTGCTGACTCGACCGCTTTCTTTTCTTTATTCCACAAGGGAACAGAGGAGAATCAATGGGGTGAGGCTGGAACCTGCTCCTGATTTTCCTGTTCTCGACCATGATAAACACTGTTAGGGAAGCCTTGCCAAACACCTGAAGGCTGCTTTACAGAACAGAAAGCACTCTCCAAAGGCTGAAGGCACGGCTGTCTGCTCTGTGAAGCGCACATGGATCAGGAAGACATAATCATCACTTTTCATCATATTATTTATTAGTTTCCACAAGCCAGTTGGCCTTTGTTTTCTGTTTTGCATAATCCTGTTAATTTTTGACGGATGTAAATAAATGCTGAGCAAGGGCTTTGTCAGTCTGTCTAGGACAAGAGTATGCATTCAGTCATGCAGGAGAGAACCAATTTTGTCTAATGATATGTTTCATTGTGAGTACCTTTGATGTGACTGAATTTTCTACAACAAAATTTTCCCTGTTAACTTTTAAAATGCAGTTCCAGTCGTGTTAAAAACAACGTTCTCTAGTTCTTAAACAGAACCATACAGAAACAGGACAAATACACAAATCATACACAAGTGTAAACTTGCTTTTGTGAGATGCCTTTGTGTGGGGGGCGTCAAAGTTCAAGGATGGATCTGTGACTGAAGAGACGCTGTCAATTCAGGAGACAGTGGCACAGCAAGACACAGTAGCCTGCACATCTCCTGCAAACTCAGAGACGGGAACACAGAACGATTCCTTTAGAAACAGAGTTTTCCAGACAGCAGGACAGTTACTTCCGGGAACTCACAGCAATGGTGACAGCATACACAAGTCCCATGTAAGCTCAAGGCAGACAGAATCAAAGCATAGACATGTGGGAGTGAGTAAGAAACGCCAACCCTACCTGAGGAAGGCTTGGCAACCGACGGCTGCTGGGAGGGACAGAGTCAGTCTCGTTTAAGGTGAGACTCTTGGTAGGTTACCAGGCTCCAGTGGATGGACCCACACCGAAGGGTGTTTGAGGACACAGATTTGACTCTACAGGCTTTAATATATAACATATATTAGTGTGCCTGAAATGCTGTATGTATATATATATATATATATATATATATATATATATATGTATGCGTGTGTATGTGTATAAAATCGGGAGTTAGTAAGAGGTGTGCAGACGGGGATCTTAATAAGATCAAAACAGAGTATGAAATTCATAAAATTCAGTTTTAAAAAGCTATCAAAAAGTTTAACTTCAAAAACGATTTTAAAAATTCATTATAACTATTATTCAGGTGTCTTAAAATGTGGTGTGAAAGAAGGTAACTGTAGGCTGGGATTAATTTGAAAAAAAAAATCATCTTCCTGATAGCTTTATTCCTCTTGTTTGAATGAAGGGTCCAGAGCCCTGACATACACAGAAGCAAGTCTCTGAAAGTGACATACTGAATTTTGAACTCTTTGAACACTACCATTCACTAACATATTCACAATTCTTTTTGCATTTAAGCCAAAGGATAGAAAGCAAAATAGAATTCATAAAGCTTTTGGGGTGGTTTGATGGATGTGATTTCCTTTTTGTTTTTTCAAGAAATTATAGGTTGAAGGGGAAAATTTACCATTCTGTCATATGTGTAAGAGGTCTTGGACTTTTGGCTCTAAATTTCTTTGTATTGTGTGATAATATGTAGCTTTTTAGAAAGTGTATAAAGTAAATATTTGAATTCCTGTCTTTTAGTAGAACCACAGAACACGGTGATTGCAATTAAACACCAGGATGAGGTACAGTTAGCACGTAGGTTTTGGTTTCTTTCTTTTTCTGTCAACCCAATTTCAGGCAAGAGGCAGCTCTGCGTCACGCTCCCACCTTTCTCAGTCTTCCTTTCCTAGAATAGCCTATCTTTTACATAGCTGCTGTTGCTTTAACTTGTGAACTTTAATTTTACTTTTACATAGAAAAGATGCCATGTCTCACTTTAAACTTGTGTCCATTCCCACAACTTTAGGTGATAGAATTACAATCATCTACTTTTAAAAAGATGCACTTAGTAGTAGATAGAAAGTATCCTGGGTCAGGGGTACTCCACTATGTAGTTAAGGGGAAGTCATAATCCATTCTGGGATGGTCTTTTGGTGTTGTGGCTGTTTAGGGGTTACCCATTCTCTGCTCTTGTAAATAACCCCTTACCTATATGCCAACCAAGCCCAGCAAACTCATTGGTTCACCAAACTATTCTTGAATGGAATCGTTATTTTTAAAGTATTCATTTTATAATATAAATTAAAGATCTGAAAGGTATGAGCTGGAGAGAAGGCTCAGCAGTTAGAGCACTTGCGGCTCTTGCAGGGGACCCAGGATTAGTATCCAGCACTCACACAACACCTCACAATCACTTGTAACTCCACTTCCAGGGATCTGATGCCCTTTTCTGGCCTCTGCAGGCAATGGACACTCACATAGTGCACATACCTATATGTGGGCAGTCATACAAAGAAAATAAAAATGAACAAGTATTTTTAAAAATAGAATCAAGCTAGGTATGGTGGTATGCACCTTTAACCACAGCACTTGGGGCATTGAGGCAGGTGAATCTCTGAGATTGAGGTCAGCCTGATCTACATAGTAACTTCCAAGCCAGCTGGGGCTACAGGACAAAAAGACAAAAAAAAAAAAAAATCAGAAGCATAGACAATGTGTTTCAGAAACTGAACTGTAATTCTATCTCTGAAATTAAAATCATGTAATCCTAACATATGGTACATATGGCAATTCCAAAAATCTCACTTCTCAGTCATATGAAAGGTTGAAAACTTTAAATAATCCAGTTGTCTTAGATGGTCTGTTGTTTGCCTTTGTCTTAGATGGTCTGTTGTTTGCCTTTGTATGTTGGCAAGATTCTTTTACCGACTAGAAAAGAAAAAAAAAAAAGAATATTGTGCCACAGAAAATGACATAAGGTATTAGGTTTGCTTGGTTTTATTCTCCAGCCAGAATGCACCAGCTACTTACAGGGTAAAAGATGAATCCCAGGTCTACAATCCACCCTACAGGAGATGTGCCAAGTTAGGCCAAGGACCATTTTTCTAAACTTTTGCATTTCATAAAGGCTTACATAACTGAAGAGTATGAATCACAGACTCTTGGTAGCATGCAGTTCTGTGGAACAATACCAATCTATGTAAGAGTGCTGTTTCCGACTAAAAACAGACAGTGCAAAGAGTATGTTCTGTTCACAGGCCTGGTTCTATACGTTTATATAGAGTAGTCAAATGTTTTTTAAAAGTTAATTTAACTATTCAATGTTTCTGGTGTCAACTAACATAGCAGTTACTTACATTTTCATTGGTTCTTTTTAAATTTAACCTAGAAAGGCCCAGAAGATTCCCAGGCAGCTGAACTCTCCATAGCGAACATGATGCCCTTCAACAGAAAATGTGAGTACCAACTTCAAAATTTTAAATTTGAACTTAGAAGGTGACACAGAAAAATATTGTATCTGTTTTAAAATAGAGATGCACAAACCACATAGATTCATTTTGGGTTTCTGTTTCATGATTTAAAGTTTAGCAGTAAGGCCTTCAGTGACTGCCCGTTCTTTTCTGTCTCCCAAGAATACTATACATCACTGTGAACTTTACTGTACTCTGTTTTTCCCGTTGTTTAATTAGGTTTTACTCTTCTCTTGCAGTCAGCTGAAAATCCACCCCAAATTTCACTTTGATGGTATGAGCCTCAGTTAAGATATGAGCCCTCAGACTTTCAATCAATGATTTTTATTTCACTTGTTTTTTCTATAACTCATTTGTACATCAAATTATGTTCATTTTTGTTTCTATGTTTCTGTTCTTTGTTTTCTTTCTTTTGGGCTTGGGAGATTTTCAAGAGAGGATCTTGCTGTAGCCCAGGTTGGCTCTCACTATGTAGTCCTGGCTGGCCTTGCGCTCATGGCAGCCCTCCTGCCTGAGCATCCAAGGTGCAGGCATGAACTATCTTGCTTAGCTTTATTTCTATTATTTCTGAATCTAATTTAATAACTTTTCAACTTTATTCTGTTGCTCTTACACCTGTACCATTCTTCTTACTGACTTTGCTCTTTTGTAACCAAAACTTCATAACGTTTGAATGTCAGTAAGTCATGATTAATTACTCCCACTATAAGCATAATAAATTCAGTAACTAACAATAAAAATATTTACCATGAATCGAACAATCCTTATATACCAGGCACATTACTAAACACTTGCTAAAACTCTTCTCACTTCTTCAACAGCACAATGCAGTCAGACTAAATATTATTTAAATTACACACATGAAGAAGCAGGTTATTGGAGAGATTATACAGCTAGTGAGCTTCAGCATTAGGGAACTAAAGAAAGGCTGACATCAAAAATTCCTTGTGTCAGATTCTCTTATTTATTCAGGAGAGTTGGGGAGTTGGGGCTATAGCTCAGTGTTAGAGTATTATCCTGGCCTGTGCAAGCCCTGCATTTGATCCCCAGCCTGGAAAATATAGTCTGAAGATGAGCCGTGCTTGAAGCTTGAAGCCCTTATTGGAGAATAGAATAGGTTCGCCCATTGTCTATAGTTGTCATATAAATACTAGTAAGATTAAATGCTTACTGCTACTTTAACTGTTATAGCAATGACTGTTCTTAGTGTTTTAGATGTATTTGGTCAAGTTATTTACTAATTTGACTCAAAATCTGTAAATACATATTCTATCTCAATTGTGCTTTCAGGCTATTGCTGTTAATACTTCCCTTTTAAAATTTCTAGTTCTAGGATTAATTTAGAATGCTTGGCTGGCATAGGTCTATCTAAGACATTCTTGTTTTAGTTTTGAAAGAAAAGAAGGGAAAAGAAGGATGTGCCAAGGCAAATTAGGAGCAGGGTGCTGCAACCACGTGAGGGAACAGCAACCGACTCATGCAAACATTCAAGGTCCTCATATCTTCCTGGTACAGATATCAAGCTTGGCGTGCAGAGTGAATAGTGATCAAATCCACATTAGAAAATTCGACGGCCCTTTGCCAGGAAAACACTGAATTCGCTTCAACTATGTGATTACTTGTTTCATATTACCTCATTGGTAGAACCCAACTGGTATTTCAAAAGACAGGATATGAAAACCCTATCCACAGTTTGATTTTAAAAAACAAAGACCCAAATCATATTAGTTCCAGCCCATGTTTCATGATGGAAAATCTCAGATAGCTCAGACATGTGAGACTCTGATGACTGCCAGGTACATGAACAGATGTAAAATATAACAGCTATTTTAGTAACAAGTACATTAAATTACCAGCAAATGCTTATCTTCCATTAAGTGTTTAAATTGCCTTAAAGAATATGCACACTGTGTTCTCTGTGCCTTAAATGTATATATTTGCCTTGTGGCTTGTTACATGCCCATATTTAGAAGCCTGCAGTCAGAGATTATAAAATAACAGACAGTAAAAACAGGCCATACAGTTTCCTAGAAGCATATGGATCGCTACCAATGTTGCATTTGAATATCTTCTGTTAGTATCGAGCTACATGCAGACATAAAGAGCTGAAGCTTTATTTGCGGGCTGCGGTGGTGTGGAATTCAACATTTTATGTCCTTTTTTTTTTTTTTTTAAACAAGGAGGAACTTTATTTTTGAAAATTGGCAGAAACAGCTAAGTGCTTTAGCACTGTTATTAGAGTCCAGGAAATTTCAGTAAGAACTCCCTGAATTCTATAATTTAATATTTATTCTGTGTGTTTATGACTATTGCCTGAAATCTTTCCATTTTAAACAAAGGATTAGATGAGTTAATAACCCATGAGAAAGGTATAAATCATTCTATGCTTTTCTTTTGAAGTAATGAGATTAAACCTTGGCTTTTGCACATGTCAGAGAAGTACTTTCCCACTGAACTATCTCCTGGCTTATTAGCTCTACTCTTAATAGTTACAAATACAAAGGGGTTTTAGAAGTAAAGTTCACAGGTGGCCTTTGTAACAGAGTTGATGCAGCTAGCTCTTGGCTGAAAATTTGAAAGAGTTCCTAACAGAAGTACGCAATGTGTCAAATCACATTTTTTTCCTAACATAGCAAACCGCATTACCAGACAGTCCCTCTCAGTCTTAGGCCACGGATGAGGAAGAAAGGAGAAGTTAGCTTCTTCCTGTTGCCACTTTATTTGAGTGGCAAGCACAGTTATTTGAATAACATCACCAGCTCCCACTTCCGCCTCCCACACAGTATATTAAGCTGAATAATGAAGTTTTAGAGATGGAAGTTGATAGATGACTATTCATATCAAATTACATACATGGGCAGCTGACTTTCAGAGAAAGTGTTATTTTCAGAATACTTTTATCTTAGTTGCTCAACTCTATCACTGAGTTGTAATTTGCAATTCAAGTTTTTCAAAGTAGAAATTCTTTCCATTAAAAACTACACCACAATTAGGGTCAAAATTATTTTATCAATGCCTAGTGAGTTAATATGCATCATGTAACAGAATCTGATGAGGATGGACACATTTCTTTATTTTGGTTAGTATCTAACTGTTCTAGGACTGGAAATTATTTTGCAAACAAGTACATGGAGTAATTGTTCCAAAGATAATTTGGGAACCAAAGAGTTAGTTATGGTTCTGTGGTGACCATGGTTAGGGGAGAGAACGAGGCAGTTTAGGAGGGTCATTAACCTCAGTCATACCACACAATGCAATGATCATAGGGTGAATAAAATATACAGAAGAGACTGAGACATGACAGTGGGGCTCAGAGGAACTGTTTGGGAAGATTAGCAGCATTCTACTGGTACTCTGCCGAGAGGTTAGCCTCAGTCCATTTGCACTGCTATAAGAAATTTTCATACACCAGATGGTTTATAGACTATCTAGAACCTGAAAGTCCAAGGTCAAAATGGGTCAGGGGCCCACTTTCAGGCACATAGATGGCACCTGCTTATTGTACCCTCACATGGCAAAAAGGGCCCAAACCCCATCACCCAACCACCTCTCAAAGTCCTTACTCCCTTCTAGCATCACCTTAGGAAAGCAAGTTTCAGCATACAAATGAGATGAAGGTCATAAGGGTTCTGTACACAGCAAGGTTCTTAACTTATCTTAAAAATGCCTTATAAAGGCCATAGAAGGAAAGGTCTTAGCAGCATTCTGGGAGACTGAAGCAGCATCTTCGATATATAAAATGATGAAACCTAATGCCAATAATTAATTTCACTATTCGTTGGACCAATTAAGAAGAAGAGCAAAACAGTAACTAGTTCAAGTTTATTTGTTACTGTATTTGTACTTTTAGTGCTGCTTATATTGAAAGCTGAAATAAAGTGGGGGTGTTTAATGAGATGTGATATAGGGATGTAAGTGTGGATGGGAAAGTGGCTCGGGTAGGAAGGAGCACTCGATGTGCGCAGTGTCCTGCTAACCCTTCTCACACTTTTATTTGGTTCTTTAGGCAAAGCCGTCAGCCTGCTGGCAGGAATGATTCTGGCTGGGGATAGCCTGCACAATTTTGCAGATGGCCTAGTCATAGGTGCAGCCTTCTCATCTTCAGTTGAGTCTGGAGTGACAACAACAATTGCTATTTTGTGCCATGAAATTCCACATGAGATGGGTACGTTGGACAGTATAACCACTGTTTCTTGCTTGTTGAAGAAGTTATAATAATAGACAACTGAATCTTGAATACTTTCCATTTTCAATTCATTTAAACCATAAGGAAAAGGAAAAACACCCCAATTTCTGCACCTTAAGATAAAAGTAAAGGAGACTCCTTTATCATCTTTCTCAGGACCAGGAATGATACCCTGGGGGGTTTCAAAGAATTCAGTGTGGAAGAGTCTTTCAGAGAAGTCTCTTTCTAAAGAATGTTGGCAGAAATTTCAAAATTTGTATATTAAATATGGTAAACATGTTAAGAGGAAACTTTACCCATTATGTCAAAAAAATGAGCCAGTGGAATAAAGTAGCATTTAAATTAAAATCAAAGCATGATTTCATCAACCTGATTCATATAGAATATTTTTTTCATAAAGAATATTTAAAGCTAAGCATAAAATTGAAATGACAGGCATATGTTATCAGATACACATATGACTCCTTTTCTGAATAATCTTAACGGCCCTGTATATTAAGTCCTGATGCCCAGGAACCAAGATTGGATAGAATAGAGATTTCTGAAACAGGCCTAGAATTAGTGGAGGAGGAATTGCCCACATGTTTCCTAGGGAGAGGGTTTTGTCCTTGATTAGTTTAGCATATCTATTTGAAACAGCCTAGAGTTGCCAGAAAAGGGAGTCTCAGTTGAGGGATTGCTCAAATCATATTGACCTGTGGATAACTGTCCTAATTGCTCATTGATATGGGAGGGCTCAGCCCACCATTTCCTGGGTGGGTGGTCCTTGGCTGTGTAATCAGCTGGCTAAGTGTGAGCTGGCCTGAGTCAGCCAGCAGTGTTCCTCCATGGTTTCTGCTTCAAGTTCTTACTTAAGTTCCTGCCCCGACCTCCTTCAGTGATGGACTGTGACCTGGAAATGTAAAATGAAATAAATCCTTTCCTCACCTAAAATGTTCTTGATTAGTGTTTTTAAAAATATTTTATTATTTTTATGTTATGTGTCTGAGTGTATTGCCTGCTTGTGTCTAAGTGCTTTGGTGTCGTGCCTTGACCGCTGAAGTCAAGAGGCATCAGATCCCCTGGAGCTGGAGTTAAAGATGGTTGTTACCCGCCATGTGAGTGCTGGGAACTGAACCTGGATCCTTTACAGAGGCAGTCGGTACTCTTAGTGCCTAAACCATCTCTCCAGCCCCCTTGGTCAGTGCTTTATCACAGCACCAAGGAAGAAACCAGAACAGGCCTTCAGCAATCATTCTGCTTTCCCTTTCAAGTCTGCACTGTCCCTTAGGCTACCGTCACCCCTTGTTCTCAGTACCCATCCCCCAAAGTCATTATTGACCCATGCTACTTGAAGCCCTTTTCTAAGGTCCTTTTTGTGTCCATTAAAACTGAACCGGTCTGGGAACCAAACCCTATGACCACATGTTTAGCTACTACAGTACTAGGGTGGTCCTTGACCCTCAGTCTCAGATCTTGGGGTGATGTGGCAGGCTGCATTTGGCTGGCATGATGATATCAAGAACCGTTCAGGGGCAGTTGTTCAATTTCAGTCTCTATTCAGTGATTGAAGCTGAAAACAAATGCTCTAGAGTTTGCCGGGAGATCTTCCATCTTTTGGAGGAAAGGCATAGAGAGATTGTGTTTTCTCTATTATGAAGGCATTGTCTAAATGGAAATTTTGTTGCCCTAATCAGTTTTTACAATGACTTAAGATTTTCTGATTAAGTAGTTTTCCTTTTTCTCCACAACAGATCCTAAACAACTAAGTCATAAAAGCCCATGTAATGTTATGATTTTCCTAGCAAGACCCCTCCCTCCACCTCCAAATACTTAGAAACCCCATGCTGGAGGATGACTGTTTCTACATTTACTTAAGTTGAAATGCCACAGGCTATAAGGAACTGGAGAATGTGCCCCAGGCTTCTCTGGACAGGCTGCATTTAGGAAAATAAAAAGGAACAGACCTTTCCAACCTCAACTTCAGCTGAGCTGTGAATCCTAGAGACACAGATGACAAGGCTTTACCAACTGATCATCTTGACTTCTGTCTGTTCCACTTGCCAAGATTTGAAACAGATGAGTAGTAAAGAGCTTATCAAGAACATCTTCAAATAAGTGATGTTACATTTTCTTTTCCCCTTAAACTCCAGGAGACTTCGCAGTGCTGTTAAGCTCTGGACTCTCCATTAGGACTGCCATCCTGATGAATTTCCTGAGTGCTCTGACAGCCTTCATAGGGCTATATGTCGGTCTCTCGGTGTCTGCTGATCCATGTGTCCAAGACTGGGTCTTAACAGTGACTGCTGGGATGTTCTTATATTTGTCCTTGGTGGAAATGGTAAGCTTTGTGGGCTTTTCTGTTTTGTTTTGATAACACTGAAAAAAATAAAAAGAAAACTACAAAAGAGGGAAAAGATGAATTAAAATGGTAGGAGTTGAGGAATGTGGATAAGTAACTACTCTGTGGTCTAAGAAGGTCAATTGGAGGCAGAAAGATCCTAAAGTGAGTTACAGAAAATAGTGACATTCTCTGGATAATTTGCATGGTGTGGCACCTTTATACCTGCTTTTTATTCCTTTATACCTGCTTTTTATTCTTCATTATCTCATTGGAACATTTGAGCCTGGGAAATGTTACCTCCTCTCTGATCTTCTCTCCCTGCCTCCCTTCCCTCTTCCTCTCCTGTCTAATTCTGATCTCCACTAGATAAACTCCTGTTTTGTGCGATTATCCAGCTGTTGCACTTGTTCACATTTTAAATGTCCTTGGGGTGGTTCTGGAGATACAGCTTAGTAGCTAGAGTACCTGCCTGGCCAGCACAGAGCCTTGGGACCCCCAGGACCACATAGGCCAGGCATGGTGATGCACACCTGCAATCCTAGCACTTGGGAGAAAGAGACAGGAAGATTAGGAGTTCAAGGTCATCTTCAGCTATGCTGAGAGTTCCCAGCCAGCCTAGGTTAGAGGCTCTATCTCCAAAACAAAACAACAACAAAGCTTTTTGGACTTAAAACCTAATGATTTATCCTGCTCATGGACTGGAATAAGGCCAATAAAAATGAAATAAATGAACAAGTCAGCCTGGACAGAAGCAAAGTGTGTTATTCCCTGTATCCTGGAGAAGATAAAGCCAAATAAACAGTCTTGAAGGTAATATGTGGAACAAGTCTGTTAGGATTGACCAGTGATGCAGCAGTTATTTATTGTCCTGCGACTAAGAGTGTTGTTTTGTAAGGAAAAGTATGAGAATAAGAACCAGAGCTTACACAACCAGAACAGCTGCTTTCCCAGGGCAGGTCTCAGTGAGGGTCTCGGGGTAAGACCACCATTGTTACCTTCTCAGTTCCTGGTGGCTTTTCTTAATTATTAAGCAGCTCAATGGCTTAGGAGCCAAGAGCACTGGCTGCTCTTTCAGAAGACCCAGGTTGGTTCCCAAGCATCTACATGGTGGCCAACAACTATCTGTTGGTAACTCCACTTCCAGGGGATCCAATAGCCTCTACTGGCCTCTGGGGGCACTGCATGCATATGATGTACTTGCATTCAGGCAAAATACTCATACACATAAAATATGAATTTTAAAAAGAGAGATGACTCAGTGGTTCAGAGTCATGGCTACTCTTGCAGAGGATCCAGGTTCAGTTCCCAGTGCCCACATGGTGGCTAACAACTGTCTGTAGCTTCAGTTCCAGAGGATCCAACATCCTCTTCTGACGTCTGTGGACACTACACAACACTGGTACACTATGCAGGCAATACACTCATACATATAAAATAAAAATAAAATTTAAAAAGAGATTCAGGTAGTGAAGTTAACAAGAAACGTAGTCTGTGTTAAGAAGTGCTCTTACCATGCTAAGAAAAAGTGTGATTTTCATAACGAAGTTGCAAGTAGAGCCAGATCTACCTCCTCTGACCTTTGTGTCTCACCTCAAGGTCAGTGGTTACTCCTGTGTTCTTTCAATGTAAGCAGTCTGGATCTCTAGCTTTTTGTGACCTAGACAACATGCTGTCACTCCCCATTAAGTGATGTAAGATACACATTGTTCACGTTCACTTCTGAGCTTCCTGGCTGTCAGCTTTCACATTCTCGTGGCTTTTTCCCGCTATGGATCAGCTGGGGGCAGCTGCAGTATTCTTTTGAAGTTTGTTTTGTTTTTTAACCCAGACTGGCTCTCTCCTCAAGGTTTGATGGACGTGTACCTCCAGAATCAATCCCTTTTTTTTTGTTAGGATATACATACCTCCAAAACTGATCTGTGAAGATCAGTGAGCCTCACTCATCACATGGAAGCCTAAGTTAATGGTGTCATTTTCCTCTTGGTGTTTCTGCCAGCCTCTTATCCTGTAAGAGTAAGCGATTGCTTACCAGAAATCAAGGCGGCTGATATCCTATGACAGTCCAGCTACCATAAATTTTGACCTTACTGCAAATTGCTATTGGCCAAAGAAAAAACTAGCATCCTGGCAAGAAGACAAGAAAGAAAATAATCTGGATTTCCTGGGGCTGCTTCCTAAAATCCAGGTCGCTTGCTCTCACGGCCTTCGGAGCAAATTCTAAACAAATGCAGCTCTTTCACATAGCAGCAAGTTTAACTGTTGCTGTGCTCTGGCACTGTGCCAAGGAAAATAGTCTGCCATTTAAAAGAAGAAAACATGGTTCTAGGCCCCTGTGAAATAGCAAAGAAAATATGTGACAGCAACGGAGGGTAAGAGGGATCCCCTCCTCCGCACTGCAGCTGACTGCCCTCCCCATCACCAGGCACCTCCCGAGCAGAGCCAACGCGGAAAGACTACTCCGTGTTTGTCTTGTTGGTTTGTTTGCCTCAAAGAAATCGAACCCCTAACGAAAAAGAATTAGGGGCAAGAATGGGGCCATCAGCAATGGGGTCAAGTGAAAAGGAAGTCTTCTCTGGGAACAACTGGCAGCCTTTATTCTCTCAAGCTGGGTTGCTTTATCCAAACACACGGACCCCAGGTTGCCCTGAATCCTTAAGGGTGCTGCAGCTCTGAGTGGCCAGGGAAATCGGTTCTCTGGTATGAAAACCAGTGTCCCAGGCAGGCTTTCCCCCAAGCAAGGACAAGGCATGTGAGAGCAGTTCATTTGGGAGGAGAGTCTAAGAGGAGAAACAAAGAGCAGGAGGGGGAACAGAGAAGGAGGCATTTGGTAGTGTGTTCTTAATATGTAGACCAGCACTCTGGGAGTTCCATCACACAGAACCTTCTGAGGCTTAAAAATGTGCCTCTAAACTGTTTCCCTGGCCATGAGGAGGCTGTGTGTGTGTGTGTGCACACATGTGTGCATGCCCATGTGTGTGCGCATTCATATGCATGTATTTACATGTCTTGTATGTCGAGGCCGGAGGTCAACCTCAGATGTCATTTCTCAGGAGCAGTTTTTGGGTGGTGTCACTGGCTGGAACCTGAGGCTCACTGCTTAGGCTAGACTGAATGACTGGCCAGCCCTAGGGGTCTGCTAGTCTCCGCTTCCTCAGTGCGTGCCACACAGCTGGCTTTTTACATGGGTAGTGGAGATCAAACTCAGGATTTATTTATGGGCTATATTTCCATTGCTGGAAGCTCTTCCTCCAGGCATTCTCTTTCGCTTTCTACCCTTCCATACTCAAGTGGCAAGGATGTTCCTTGGGGGTCCCATAATGTCGTATGGAAAGCCCCAGGACCGCAGAAAGGAATGCAGTTTGGGACTAAAGCGAGGCCCTGGGCGAGTCTGAGCAGGGTCTCTGGAGCCATGGTGCAGTGGGAAATGGGCTGGGAACATGAAGCACAAAGCTATCCGTAACGGTTTCCCCTCCAGTACTCAAAAATGCCCCTGCCCATTTATAAATTTTAAGTCCCCCTCGGTTTCTCTCTACTGATAGCCATCCAAAAAGTCCACAAGGACTTCATACAAAAATGGAAAAGGTCCAAGTCATTGTTTTTCTTGGGGTCCTATTTGGTGTGTCTTTCCCAGTCTCCCAGGACACAAGCTTGGCTGTCCTCACCTCCAAGTAACACCTGGGATGACCTGACCGTGACAACAGGTGTTCACTAGAGGTCGGAGTCCTGGTTTCTTCGTCATTGTTCTTGGTTCCTCCACTGGTCCTCTTGCTATTGTTCCAGACAGGAAGATACCAAGAGATGTCCAAGGAGTCTGCCAGCTTCTAACTAGGCTTCTTTACCTGCCCTGGGAGGCAGCAGCTTTACCTGCTCATGGTAGTCAGTCGTGAGCTCTCCAGCAGTAGAGTAACTTTCTTTGCTGGTAGATGTGCTTTTATGAGGGGCCCCAGGTGGTCACATTCTAGTGGTAGCTTCAAGCTCAGTGGACTCTATCGTATTCTCTGCTGTGTTCTCCCCAAGCACAAAAGCTGTGATCTGGCACTGCCTGAGTTTACAGGAACTTCTGAGCACAAGTGTCCCAAGCAGAAAGACTAGCTAGCTATACATTTTCCTATGAACTACTGCTTTACCTGATTCCCATATATCTTGTACATATGCTTTGTGATTTTATATCAACCCCTTTGAAATATTTTACATTTTCTCTTGATGCATAGATTACATAGAAGTATGTTATCTACTTAAGTAGTTGGAACTGTTCTAAACATCTTTTGTTTAATGATTTTAGTTAAGTTCACTTTTGAATAAGATATATTTTATCTTGTTTTAGTGCATAGTCTATTATTGTGAATGACCGCTGTGCACTTGAATAGTGCATGGGTATTTATCTAAGTTTTTAGGTATGGGATTTTATGAGTACCAGTTAAGTCAACATGGATAGTCGTGTGCGTCATATTTTCAAATTAATTCCTAACTGCTCCCTTTGATTTAATTTAATGTTAAAATACCACTCCAGTCTGTGGGTTGTCCTGTTTAATGCTGAGCATTGCACAGTGACTTGTTCTCTGTGCTTTGACAAATCTCTGCATTAGTTGCTATCTGCAACAAAGATAAGTTTCTTTGATCAAGGCTGAGACAGCATTAGTCTATGGATATAAACCTAAATGTTTCAGTGGTAATTTTACAACATGTTCAATTAGTAAAACAATAGTAGTAGATTCAGTCCTAGTGTCTATGATCTCCCCAGCCATGGGATCTTGAGCCGGTCCATAGCACCAAGTATGAATTTCCTTCTATGGATCAGGTCTCATCTCTAACCAAAAAGCAGTTGGTTTCTCCTGTAACAGTCATGCCATTGTTATACCAGTAATCAGTTCTTGCCTGGCAATTTGGGATTGTTCATGTAAGATCTAAACTTGGGGAGACCAGTTGTTGACTTTTCTCAGTCAGCTGCTTACGTAGCAACTTTTGGCATTATGAAGGCTAGCCAGCATTGAGGAAACTTCTCGTCAGTTCCAAAATGGATTCTCTGTATTTTACAACCAAGACCTGTGGCATCTTCAGCAACAGGGTCTTATCACCCATTTCTAGGGGACAACCAATAACAATAACCGTAAATTGTCTAGTTTTGGAAACTTCATGAGCCCTCCCGGCCAGCTGTTCGTAGGGAGCTAGCTGTTCCTCCTCTGACACTGTGACTTTCATTTAAGAAACCATGGCTTCTGGGATCAGCGCGATCCACCCAAGCATGAAACCTCCATTCAAAGGCTTTTTAAAACATAATGTTTTAAAATTAGCTTGTAAAGCAGTGGGCTTTCATATGTCCTTAGTTTTGCTTGACCTTCCCGTGCACCACATCTTTTCCCTCAATCCTGTCTGAACGTTGCCACCTCCAGTGTTAAATCCCTCTGTTTCCTTAGCACATGTGCTCCAAATCCTAATCATAACTAGATGTGTTGGTTTGATGTCTTTTTTGTAGTCTTGTGTTTGCCAAAACTATTTCATGAGAATTGATTGATCATTATAATATTCCATCAGGGATGTATGCATCCCAATCTGGGGGAACCTGTGAATATGTTAATTCATATGTCAAAAGAGACTTATAGGTAGTATTAAGAATTATGTATTTGAAGGTGAATCTTGAAAGTGGAAAGCCTCGATCTATCTAGTTCACAAAAAGTTGTAGTGACCAAAGGAATGTCAGAGAGATGCAGCATTTCTGGCTTTGAAAATGGAAGAAGGGACCAGGAGCCAAGGACTGTAGATAGTCTCTAGTCTAGAAGACAGAAAGTCAAGGAAATTAATTCTTCCCTAAGGCCTTCAGAAAGGAACACAACTCTAATGGCCGAGGGACTTTAGCCTAATAAAACTTGTACTAAATTTAAGACTTTTAGAACTATAAGATAATACCTAAACTTGTATTGTTTCAAAATGCTAAGTTTGTGGTCATTTGCCAATAGCTGCTATGAAAACTAATATATCCCTTTGTATTAACTATGTTTAGATGTAATTGGAGGTAGAGACAGCTGTGAAAAAGCATGTCATTCTGTCCGAGACACTAAAATCCCTTCTAAGAAAATTCTCAGAATGGAAAACATGCAGGATCCCTCAAATCCAGCATCCTTAAATTCATTTACTAAATGACTTGAGCATAAGAAGAGAGAAGCCTTCAAAGTACATTCTTCAGTACTGTGGATAAAGAGACTTCATTTTTTTTAACTAAAAGGATTTATTCTATAAGGCATAGATTAGTTAATTTTTGAAGACATTAATGAGTTATGCCGAGGAAAGGTTTATTTTTGGATCTGGAGCAAAGTTTCAAACCTTTGGGCATTTTCCTAAGGTTTTAGATACTGCAGTACGTTTCTATAGCAACAAGTGAGTGGAACCCTCAAGGGACTCTGACTGTAGATGTAACCAGAGATGTGTCTAGAATTGGGGGAACTGGACCACTGCCCAGGGTCCACTACATTAATAGAACTCAAGTGGATGTTGGAGGAACTCTCGTGGAGGGAGGGAGCAGAAATGGAAGACAAACAAAGCAGAACAGAACTCAGGTGTCCTGTCCATGCAAATTCAGGCAAATCAGTGGAGAATACAGGCAGCCCTTTGCATCCGTAGCTTCCCAATGCATAAGTTAGTCAATCTCAAATGAAAAGTATCTGAAAAGAATTCCATATGTCTCAGACGTAGACAGATTTTTTTTTCCATTATTCTCTAAACGAGTCAAGGTAACAGTTATTTACCTAATATCTATCCTGAATTAGGTCTAAAAACAGTCTATAGCTGATTGACAGTATGTAGGGGATGTGTATAGATTATATGTAAATACTGCGTTGCTTTATATTATGGAGACTTGAGCATCTACAGGTTTGGATACCGCAGGGGTTCCTGGAGTACGCGCCCCCGGGATACGAGGAGTCACTGTATGTCCCCCGCCCCCAGCAGTCACCACACACACGGAGTATGGCTCTTCCTCTCTGCCCCTACTGCATACATTTTCGGATGCTCTTACAGCATTCTTCCTCTTCAGAACTATTGATAATGTTCCTTTACATTTCTGTCTCATATAATAATGGAAGGGAAAAACACAAAGGAAGAGCATCACTCCCAGAACAATTTAATGTCTACTCTCTTCCAGAATGTTCCTCTCAGAGGTGATATCACATCCAGGCTTTTTCTTGCAGCATTTTCCATTTTTTTTGTTTCCCCTTGGGTGAAAGGCAGGGAAGAATATTTTGAATTTGAATCGAAGATTCTCTGTCTTTAGAACTATGCCAAAAAATATGAAAAGTAAGATCTGATTATTAAATCTAGTCAATAGATGAGGCTCTCAGTAGCTCTGTCCAGGCTTTTCTGCAGTTGTGTCAGCTCAGTAACTGTTACTGTCACTTCAAACAGTGAACTTGGTGAGAAGGACAGTACAGAACCACACCTGCCCGGCTCCACCTCTCCCGCCCACGACCAAACTCAAAGGGATTCTGCATTTTCAGGGTTTTGAGCCCATTCCATTTTTGACATCATTTTATCTTTTAATTTTATTTGTTTGTCTGTGTAGGTATTCGGCCATGTTTGCATGTATGTACCTGTGCATGTGCGTGTGCGTGTGCGTGTGTGTGTGTGTGTGTGTGTGTTTATGCCAGAAATCAACCTTCGGTGTGATTCCTCAGGAGCCTTTCCCTGTCGTTTTTAAGGCAGGGTCTCTGCTGGCATCCGGGGCTCACTGGTTAGAGGAGACTATATGGGCACTGAGCTCCGGGAATCTGCCTGTCCCTGCTTCCCCAGCACCAGAACTACATGCATGTACCATCAGGCTTGACTTCTTATTTGGATGGTAGAGCTGGAACTCAAGTTCTCATGCTTGAGTGGTAAATGCTTTACCAATTGAGCCATCTCCACATCTTAATAGAAATCTAGACAAATCCAGTGCTGTTCAGTCAGTATCTCTCATCACCAGATTATCTGATAAATGGAAAACCAGTACATTGCTCTTTCTGGATACACAAGTGTTATCTTATTAGCTATTATTCGTTTACAGGAAGGGGATTTTTTCTTTGGAAAAAGATGGGAAGTAGCATTTATAGACATGTTTGTTTTCAACAAATATTGCACAATCTCTGAAATTAAAGAATACAACTGGCACCATTTTTAAATACTCACAGAGAAAGAAGTAATCAGCATTTACAACCCATTTCAGAGAGGAAAATTAACATTGACAATTTAACATTGACAGTTATTTCTTTACAAAAGGAACAAGTATGAATCATTCCACCAACAACTTTAAAAGACTTCTGTTCTTTCTGTACAAATCAACTAAGCCTATTTAAACATTTTCTAAGGAATCATGATTAACTGTGTTGAATGCTGAACTCTCTGTAATTTAAGAAAATGAGACGTTAGTCCATTCCTGCTCCTAAGGCCTTTTTTCTCTTAGCTCTTCTTTTCAATCACTCTTATGAATGCCTGAGTACACTTGCACATGCATTTCTTCCAGAGTAGTCATTTCTTTTCTTTTAATGATTGTAATCAGTAAATATTTATTAGTCTGCTTTAGTAGAAAGAGTTGTCTGATTAGCTTTAGCTGTCAACCTGACACAACCTAGTGTCCGACTAGAAATTCCTCTGAGGAATTCCCTGTATCAGCCTGGCCTGTGGGCAGTTCTGTGGAGGATTGTCTTGATTATTAGTTAATGTAGGAAGGCCCAGCCCACTGCAGGCGGCCCCACCTCTGGGCAGGTAGTCTTGGACTGTATATGAAAGCTGATTAAACACAGGTCTGCCAGCAACCCAGCTTTCTGCTTCAAGTTCCTGCCTGAGTACCTGCTCTGACTTTTCTCAGTGATGTGCTGTGACCTGGATGTGTAAGCCAAATAAACTCTTACCCCAAATTTCCCCTTTTCAGAGCGTTTTATCACAACACAAAGATAAAACTAGAACCATATTTTGAATAATAGTAAATAAATAGATAGCATGTTAGCCAAATATAACTATGACTATATAGCAATAGGTTGGTTAAGTTGTTCTTAAATCATTACATTTGGAGTAAATTAAAAAAAAACATTAGTTGGTGTTTCTATTAACTGTGAATAGGCTAGTCTAAATACAATGAATGAACTCTAGATGTCATCAAAGGATATGAAGCTAATACACATTTATACTCTCCATTCCCTAGAAATCTCAGCTGACAGTTATAAGTAGTTATTTCTTAGTAAAACACTAAGCCTGATTATGGTTGTCTTTGTTGAGCTATATAGTTAAGATTTTGTCTTGGCCTAGGGCTGTTGCTCCGTGGGAGAGTGCTTGTCTAACTTAGATGAGGTACTAGGTTCATTCCCCAGTATAAAGCAGAATTTGTCTATTTGAATTACTTGCTGTAGAAAAAAGTAAAAGTATGGGGTGAATTCTGAATGCAAGCTAAAAGGAGCTGGCATTTTTGTTTCTTGTAATTGTGTGTGGCAATGAGATGATCTTTATTTCATAATTCCTAGTTTTCAAAAGAGAAATTTTCAGTTTTCTTCTATACATGAATTACCTTCCTGTATTTGAGTATTTGACAAATGCAATTTCTAATACTGGTCTCTAAATTTATCTTGAGAGAAACTTCTAATTTGTTTATCACAAAAACATTTAGTATCTGTTGTCCTTGACTTCTAGATAGGAGATGAAAATTGCTATTCTATTTTTTAAGCATAACTTCTAGTTTAAGGAAGCCCCAATTCAAATGGGACTTGTGGTAGTGATGGGCATGAATCCATTGATTTCAGAATATTGTTGAATCAACCTAATGATTCATGTTGAGGATCCTACTATTAGGAATCAACACTCCAAAAGAGAACACATACTAACGTCTTCTCTTCATGGATGTCAAAAGGAACAACAAAGAAAATTAATTCCATAAAAGAAAAAGAAAATTATATAATCAGTACAGGATGGACACACTCATTATTATAGTAAACTTTTGGGAGATGGTTAAAAGCAAGAATTGATATACTGTTTCTTTTGTGATTCTTTTTTGAGACAACATCTCATTATTATGTACCCAGATTGCCATCAGACCTGGAACTTTCTGCCTCAGCCTCCCAGAGTGCTGGGATTCCAGGCACAGCCCCCAGGCCTGGCTAGACGTGGTGCTTATTTTTAAAGGAACCTGGCAGAGTAAAGTCCCATTGTGCAGACTTCCACGTTAGCTTCATCTGGAATATCTTTCATAAGCTCCAGTTCATGGTGCTAGTTTGAAGGCTGTGGAGCCTTAATGACATGGAGTCTGGCTGTGGAAGTAGGTCTCTAGGCGTGGGCCACTGACAGTTGTATTGGGTTCTGGTTCCAGCCACTCTTCTGGCCTGCTGTCACGGAAAGGGGGCACCACTGCATAGTGTCACTCCGTGGACCCTGGTGTGACTTCCCCACCGTGATGGGCTGAGATTCCTCTGAAATCAGGAGGCAAAAAACTAAAAAAAGTCTACTCTTAAGTAGTTTTGTTTGGTTACAACTTTATTTCTTTGACTTTTTGTCTAATATTTATTTTATTCTCATTACTTGAGATTTAATTTGTCATTTTCCCAGGATACAAAAAATATATCTGTATTCAATACCGTGAATTTTTCACCAATATTGCTTTTTCATCATGCCACAAATTTTGATAAAGTTCATTTTTATTTTCATTTAATTAAAAAAACTTAGTTCTGCTTGAAGTTTATTCATTAATTCATGTGCTATTTAGAAGTGCATTGTTTTATATCTAGGCACTTGGGAATTTTAGAATTCTCTTGGTTATAGATTTTTTAGTTTAATCCATACATTGTAAGAGCAGATTCAACATGGTTTATGTTCTTTTAAGTTTATTAAGATGTACCTTTTGGCCTGGAATGTGATTTATCTTGGTAAATATTCCATTTGGTCTACAGAAGAAGTCATAGTCTGGTCTTCCAGGATGAAGCAGTCTACAGATGTTGGTCACATCTAATTTACTGATGCTACTACTGAATTCAGCTATGTCTACTTGCTAAATATGAGAGTTCCTCATACAGAGTTGTCAAAACCTTCAGTTAAGGAAGTGTATCAGGGTCACTGAGATGCTTCAGTGTGTAAAGGCACCTCACCTGCCTCCTCCCATCCTGACAACTTGAGTTCAGTCACTGGGAAAAACATGGTGGAGGCAGAGAATCAACTTCTGCAAGTTGTCATCTGGCTTCTGCACATGCTGTGGCATGCGTATCCACACATGTGTTCACATAATAAATAAGTAAGCAAATAAGTAGATAGACAAAGTAATTAACAATAAATAAAGTGGTGTGTTAACTATTTCTTCTTGTAGTTCTGACAGTTCTGGCCTCACTCAAACGCTCTGTTGCAAGTGCACACTTACTAAGGATTTTATGTCTTGTCCTTTATCTTGTGTGATGCCCTGTTTGATCCTGATGACTTTCCTAGCTCTAAAGCCCGCTTTGTTAATAAAGACTTTAAGATTAGTATTAGCATAATGAATCTTTCCCTATCGACATCCTTTTAACAGGGTGTGCCTGTATATTTGAAGTGGGGTTCTTGTAGACAGTGCATCATTGAACTTTACTTTCTGATGCACTCTGACAATGTCTTTCAGTGGATGTATTTAGACTGCTGTTGTTCTCATGATTACTGGTGTAGTTGCACCAATAGCTCCCATATTTCTACTATATCTCGTGTTTTCTATTCGTTCTCTGTTGCTGTTTTTCTCTGGCCCTTTTTTGTTCTAAGGAAGCAGTTTGTTGATTCTACTTTCTTTGTGCAGCATGTCAATCATCTTTTTGTTTTAGTGTTTGTCTTCAGATCATAATACAAATCTGCAGTGATGTCAAGTCGACTCTTTAATAAAAGTGTGTTTTAATAGTAATGCAAACACTTTAGAAAAATGTATTCACAATTCCTTCTGCATGTTCTCTGTATCATTACTCTTTATTCCATTATTTTTCTATTGATATGTGTGTGAATGCATGTGTGTGGACACACGCATGCCTTGCTATACATGTAGAGGTCAGAGGACAGCTTCATGGAGTTGGTTCTTCCTTCTGCCTTTAAGTGGGTCCCAGGCATCAAACTCATGTTGTTAGGCTTGGTGGCAAGCACCTTTCCCCCCTGAGCCATCTCACTAGCCCCTTGTCTTTGTATGGTCTTTCACTCATTCCACCGATACATAACTGATGATATTGTTGTGATTATTATTTATTAGCTCAGTCAAGAATAATAAGAATAAACGTTATTGAACTGTACTCATTCATTCTCTGATGCTATACTATACTTATATGTATACTGAAGTTTCTCACCCATGGAATTTTTCTTTTGAGAAATTTTATCTTTCGTCACAAGGTAGATCTCATTTGTTCATGCCACTTGTTAGGCAACAATAACAATTTTTTGTCCCATTTTTGTCTTCTGGGAAAGCATTTATATTTCCTTCACTTTGTATGTGTGGTGTATGTATGTGTGTGCAGGTGTGGGTGCAGGTGCACTTACCCATGTGTGAGCATGTGGAGGCCAGAGGTCAATACTGGGTGTTTTCCTATTGTTCTCTACCCTATTTCTTTTGGAACACGGTCTCTCACTTAACTTAGAGTTCTCATTTTCATCTAGACTGGCTGGTCAGCAAGTGCCCAGGACCTGCCTGTCTCAGGCCCCCAGTGCTGGGGATGAGCATCACCACATTTGTGTTTGTTTACAAGGGTATTGTGGATCTGAACTTGGGTCCTCGAGCTTGTGCAGCAGTCATCAGACTCCACTGAGCTGTCTCAGTAGCCCTCTCCTTCACTTTGGAATGATAGTTTTACGTCCTACAGAAATTCCTTCTCTTCACTTTTGAAACCATATATTCCATGTTCTTGCTTCCTCAGTCCCCACAGTTACACTGAAGTGTGACTTCCTTTAAAGGGAAGGTGCTGTAAGGCTGGATGTGGTGACACATGTCTTTGATCCCAGCACTGGGGACACAGAGGCAGGCAGATCAAGGCAAGACTGGGATGGTCTTCATAGCAAGTTCTAGACCAGCTGCAGCTCTATAGTGAAACCTCAAAATACAAACAAACCAACAACAACAAAAAAACAGACAAGGTACTGTGTTCTGGTTTCTTTAAGATTTTCTGCAGTTTGAATATTACATATCTAGTGGTAGGCATCTGTACTGCTTTGTAGTCTGAAATTCCTGAATATCTAGGAGGTTTTTTGGGGGTTTGACATTTATTTCAACTATTGCTTCTTTTCTTTATTTTCTCTTCACTGTGATTCATGATACCTTTCCTAGTTGTTTTCTCACTCTTCTGTTCTTGTGGAAGCTTCTTCTGTAATGTCCTCAAGCTCTGACTTTCTTTCTCTTCCTATATCTGGTCCTTGCCCTTCAAACATTTCTTCTTTTCTTTTACATATTTTGGTTTCTGGCATGTTTTTGTGGTCCTTTTCTTCTCTTAAACCTCTGATATCAGCCATATTGTCTCTTTTTTCCCATTAAGTTCTGTAGCTTATTAGTCATAGTATTTTTAAATATCCAGTTTGGTAAATTCTAACATTCTTGCCACAGCTGACTTCAAGCTAGGGTTCTTCAGTCTCCGTGAACTATTTTTGACTTACCATGTGCAATTCTTTGCTGAGAGTTGCACCAAATATACCAGATTAAAGAAACTGGGTTCATTTGGACTTTAGTAATATGGTAGCAAAGGTCAAAGGGGAAAAGGAGGTTCTATGTTCTGAGTCTTTTTTGCTTGGTTGATTTATTTTTTATTAGGGAGTAAGCATGCAGAAGTAAAAGGATAACTTGTAGGAATCAGTTCTCTCCTTCTACCATGGGAGCCATGAGGCTCAAGCTCAGGTCTTCAGAATTGGTAGCAGACGTTTTACGTGCTGAGCCATCTCACCAGCCCTTGCTTGTTCTTATTGTTTTTGAAGAAGAGTGGTGCCGTCTAGGATGCTCCTGTCCAGGCTGCCCTCAAAGTCAGGGTCCTTCTGCCCTCGCCTCTGGGTATGTGCAGCCACTCTCAGCTCCACAGTCCCCTGAAAATTCCCCGTCTCACGGAGTTCCTGAGCTCACATGCTGCACAAGCGCTTCTCCTTCCTCTTCCTTCCCCTCCACAGGGCAGACTTGCTGGAGAGGTGACTGGAGGCAGGTGTTTCCCTGGCAGCTGAGCAGTCTCTAGTAGAGCCAAGCAGGTTAGGCCTTACGTAACTGTTTTCCCTGAGGCAGGCATCATTAAAGAGCAGAGCACAATGCATATTTAAGCACAGTTACATTGGGTGTCCTGCTTTATCACTCTCCTTCTTATTAAGACAGTGTCTCTCTCTGAGCCTAGAGCTAGGCTGTCGGGCAGCCAGCCCCAGAGACCCTCCTGTCTCTATCCCACATAGTGCTGGCATTCCAGGCAGGTGGAAAGCCATGTCTAGTTTTTTTTTTTTTTAAATGTTGGTTCTAGGGTCTGGAGAGATGGCTCAGTGGTTATAAGCACTGGCTGCTTTTGCAGAGGACCTGAGTTCAATTCCCAACACTCACATGGCAGCCAACAACCGTTCATGTCTCTGGTTCCAGGGGAATCTGAAGCCCTCTTCTGACCTCATGGGAACTGCGTATTTTCTTTCCATGCAGAAAATATACTCATTCAAGTAATTTTTTTTAATATTGGTTCTAGAGATCCAAACCTCAAGTGTTGTTTAACAAACACTCCTATTCACTGAGCCATCTCCCCAGTTTCCTAATTTTAGTTCTTTTAGAATCTATATATTAATCTATGTATTAATTGTCTCTCAGAATGCTTAGTTGACAAATGTTTCCTCCCATTCTGTAGACTGTCTCTTCATAGTTAGGTGTTTCCTTTGCTGTAAGGAAGCTTTTCAAATTCACACCATTTTTCTTGTCCATTCTTGCTATTATTCCCTGAGTTATTTGAGCACTTTCAGAAAGTCTTCGCTGGTTTATGTTCTTGAAGGGTTCTGTCTTAGCAATTTCAGGGTTTCATGTCTTATAATACAGTTTTCAACCAATTTTGAATAGAATCTCTTTTTTTCACAGTGAAAAATAAGAATCTAGTTTCATTCTTCCTGTGGATATATTTTCTATCACCATTTGTTGAAGAGGCTGTCCTTGTTTCAATGTGTGTTTGGAGTGTCTTTGTTGAAAATTATGTGAGTTTATTTTTGTGTCCTCTTTTCTATTCCATTGGCCTATAAGTCTTTTTTTCTGTGCCAAGAACATGCCATGTTGTTCCTCTCTAACTGGAGTATAGTATGTGATCAAAATTGTATTCCCCCCAGCCTTGCCTTTTCCACTTCAGGTCGCCCTGGCTACTTGTGGGCATCTGGGCTTCCAGATGAATTTTAGGGCTGTTTTTCTAGTTCTGTGAAAATGTCATTGGGAATCTGATGAAGAATGAATTAAATCTGTAGGTCACTTTTGGTAACAGCTTCATAATACTAATTCTGTCAACCCATGAGCGTAAGGGGTCTTCCCGTCTTCTAGTATCTCTTTCAGTTTCATGTTTTACTTCCTAAATTAGGTTTAGGTCTAGAATTTTAAATTATTGTGAATGGGACTTTTCCCCCAATTTCTCTCCTCCTCCCCAGACCATTATTGGTGTTTAGAAAAGCTACTAATTTTTGTTATTTTGCTGAAAGTGTGTATGAGACCTACGAGTTTTCTGGTGTGGTCTTTAGGGTTTTTAAAGTGTAGGGTTATGTCTCAGTAAATGGGACATATTCCTATTTCTTTCTATTCCATTTGCACTCATTGAGTTCTTTCTATTGCCTTATTAAGGCTCTAGTGGGGGCTTTGAGCACTATAGTGAATGAGTAGGAAGAATGTTCTTGTCTTGTTCTTGATTTTAAATTGTGTATTCAGTTTTCTGTGGTACAGTGCTGGAGTAGACTTGACACATACATTATGTTGATGTATGTTCTTTATATTCCTAGTATCTTTAGGGCTTTATCCTAAAAGAATTTTGAACTGTGTCATAGAACTTCTCTGCATCCATTGAGATGACCACATGATTTTCAGTCCCTGAATATATTTCTGTACTATATTGCATTTATTGATTTGCATGTGTTGAACTATCTGAAACCAATTTGATAATGGTACATAATCTTTTTAACATGTGATCAAATTTGGTTTGCAAGTACTATACTGAGAATTTTGCATCTATGTCATAAGAAAAATTGTCTATGCATTTCATTTTTTAAATTGTGTTCTTGTATGATTCTGATGTCTACATAATTTTGGCATCATAGAACCAATTTAGTAGTGTTTCTTCCTTTCAATTTTATGGAACATTTGGGGGGAACAATGATGTTAACTCTCCTTTCACAGTCTGATAGAATTCAAGAGTCAGTCCGTCCACTCCTGAGGCTTTCTTTGTTGGGAGATTATTACAGCTTCAATCTCATTACTTGTTGTAGTTCTGTTTAAGTTGTTTATTCTTTCTTGATTTAATTTTGGTAGTTCCTAGATCTTTACCCATATATTGTAGATTTTACAGCTTTTTGGAGTATAGATTTTCAACATATTCCCTACTGGCCTCTGGCTTTCATTGCTGTCAGTTGTATTGTCTTTTTCAACAGTAATTTTATTAATTTGAGTCTCTCTCTCTCTCTCTCTCTCCTCCCTCTTTCTTGGTTAGTTTGACTGAGAATTTGCCAATGTTGTTCATCTTTTCAAAGAAATTAACTTTTAAAAAATTCTTTATATCGTTATTTTCCTTTTCTTTCATTAAATTTCTGCCCCAATCTTTACTATTTCTTTTCACCTATTGATTTGGGATTTGGCTTGCTTTTGTTGTGCTAAGACCTTGAAGTGTGGTCTAGACAGATGGCTCAGTGGTTAAGAGCACTAGCTGCTCTTTCAGAAGATCCAGGTTCAAATCTCAGCATCCACCTGCCAACTAACAACAATGCCTAACTCCAGTTCCAGGGAGCCGGACACTGTCTTCTGTTCTCCGAGTGCACTGCATGACACTGGTGTAAAACATACATGCAGGCGTAACACTCATACATACACATTTTTTAAAATGTCCCTAATTACTTATTGTATTTTAACTTTTTATAACGACTTTTGACTTTTTACTGTGTACGTGGTACTGTGTTACATAAGGACATCTTTCTACGAGCGTATATTCCACACTGAGAACATGTAGCCCCATTTCTGCCCGTGCTCTTCTTCCCTTGAGACCCCTCTTCCCTTCTAGTCATTAACCCTTTGTTTGCCTGGACAGTTTTGCTTCTACTTTTTAAAATTTGTATTTATTTTAAAATTAGTATACAAAGTAACAGGTTTCCTTATGACATTTCATACATACTTAGTTGTGGTTGATTCTCCCCACAAACACACACACACTCAGACCTCTCCCCACCTGCCTGCCTGCCTCCCACCACCATCACCCCTCCAGCCGATATTCCTCCTCCACTGTCGCATCGTACCATTCCTTTGCCCTCCCACAGGTTATTAATTTAGAGCTCTCTGATTTTTTGATGTGAGCGTTGATAGTTTTAAGCTTTTCCTCCTGGAAGTGCCTTTGATATATTTTTGTTTTCATTTTGATATAGGAATTCTTCAGTGATTTTTTAAATGAACATTTAATCATTCATGAGTGTAGTGTTTAATCTCTATGTATTTATAGATTTTTTTTAGTTTCTCTTGCTATAAATTTCTAGTTTTATTACACTATGGTTTGATAGGATGAGAAACGGAAGTTATTCCAGTTTTTCTTTTTCTTTTTTTTAAGAGAGGGTCTCCCTGCTCATGTTTGTTCAGACACTCCTCTCAGAAAAGTTCTTTTTTCCTATACTGCCATCTTTGCCACTGTCTATTTTCACAATTCCTTTACATACTGCTGTGGTACTGGCTTGGTCATAAATTCCCTTGGTTTACACTAACCTTAAAAGCATTTTATTTCTTTTATTTTAAAGAAAAACTTGCTAGATGTAGCAATCTCATTTGGCAGTTATTTATTTTCAAAGCTTGAAATAAAACATTCCTGCTTTCTGTTTTTAGGCATTTTGTGGAGTCCAATAGTATTCTGATGATTTGTCTTTGTAAGTGAGCTGGTGTTTTCCTGGAACAACACTGTTTCATCATTTTGAAATTTTGACATTATGACTATAATGTCTTATGGGGAGTTTCTTCTCTGGTCGTTCTATTTTGGCTTTGAAATGTCTCTCGTACTTGCATATCTCTTTCTTTCTCTAGACTTGAGAAACTTTCTGCGTGGTTTCATTGACTATACTTGCTCTTCCTTTCACTCTTATCCCAGTTCTTCCTGGCCTCCTGATCATGCCCTAGAGCTCTTTGACATTGGACACATGCTTCTTCATTTCTTTTTGGGTAAAGATACGTTTATTTTAAATTTATGTGTATGTGTGTGTGCCTGCATAAGTCTCTGTGTACCACATGTGTGCAGATGCCTGCTGAGACCAGAAAAGGGTGCTAGATCCCCTGGACCTGGAGTGACAGGCAACTGTGAGATGCTTGATGTGGGTGATGGGACCTGAACCCGGTCCATTGCAGGAAGAGTAAGCGCTCAGCCGCTGAGCCATCGCCCTAGCTCCTCATTCATTTTTCTTTATTGATGTACATACAGTATAGTTTTCCCCAGAGTTATCTTCCATTCCTGATATTACTGCTTCCGCCTGATCCAGTGGTTTGTGGACACTTTCCAGTGTGATTTTCATTTGACTGAGGTTCTCATTTCATGTCTCATCCTGTGGCCCTTTCTTGTCTACATCACCTACACCCAAACTGATTTTCTTACTTCATTCATCTGCTTGTCTGTTTCTTCTTTAAAGTCCTTATTTTTAGAAATGAAATTTCATCTCTTTGGTATTTCAACCATTTCCGTATCTTTGGATTCCTTAATTGATAAATGATGGTCTTCGGAGCCTTGCTTTTCTTTTCGTGTTTTCTGTGTTCTTGTGTTGTTTGGCTCTCTCTGCCTGTTCCATTTGGGGATCATCTGATTAAGCACGCTACTCTTGAGGAGTCAGTTCCCAGTACGACTGAGTCAGAGGAAAACAAAGTGCTGTAAATGCAATATCACTGATCCAAGCAATACAGAAATATACATAAAACTGATTCAAGCCAACTAATACATCACCACTGACCACAGAACAGAAAACAGCAGAGGTAATGTGGAGTATTCCACGAAGTGAAAAATTGTTCAAGGTAACAGTAAAGAGTAATAAGTGAATGAAATCAGGAAGGGAGCAGGAAAGGGGAGAAGAGAAGCAAAGTCAAGTAGGAAAATCAGAAAAAGCATCGAGAAGAATGCCACGAAGGAGAGGGAGAGGGAAAGAGCAGGAGGCCAACATCGCCGCCCGACGGAGAAACACGCACACAAAAGTAGCTGTTAGTTACTTTTCTGTGGCTGTGATAAAGCACGGTGACCAAGGGAACTTAGAGGAAGAAGCGTTTGTTCGACCTTACAGTTCCAGGTTCCAGAGGTCCGTGGTGGCGGCAAGGCAGGTGAGAGGCCGGAGCAGGGGCAGCAAGCTACGCACTCACATACTTCACGCGGGCACAGGAAGCAGATGGGACTGGAACTCTGGCCAGGGCTCAGAACCCTCCAGGCCCATTCCCCAGCGAAGGGTTTCCTCCAGCAAGGCCACTTCTCCCAAACTCCCCCCAAACAGCGCCTCCGAGGGGGAACAAAATGTCCAAATACTGGGAGCCTGTGTGGGGCATCCTCATTCAAACCACGGCAGTAGGTAAAGGTAACATGAGGAAAAATACAAAAGCTTTAAAATTTGAAGTAAGCATACGGGAAAGGGGATAAGAGAGAAGGAGACTAAGTTTTAGAGCATCTTGTTTTGGGGTGATCTAAAAGAGGGATCTGCCAGATTGGGAGAAGTCTTTGAAGCTGGAAACCCTTGTCGTTCCTACCGCTCCTACCATGTAGGCTGTGGCAGAACCTGGACCAATCAAGAGTCAGCTATCTGTAGAGATCTTTGCGTCACAGGCTCCCATGTCTGCATGTGAGGATCCTCAGTAGTCTGGGTGCCGAGCAAGTTCTCATGCCCCTGAGCTGCCCGTCTGTAGATACCGGAGTGGCAGATGTTCTAACGAGGGGTGTCTCAAGTGTGCGCGGGGTATGGGAAGCGAACAGCGCTGAGATCTGTACAGGCAGGCCCGTCTACATGCCTTCCAACCTTCCACAGCATTCGTTAGACATCCTGCTACAGGGACAAGACTGCAGAAAGCACCTTACTGCACCGGGGCTTCAGAATTCTGTCCTATAACAGCTCAGGGCTATCAGAGTCTCCAGTCATCCTCACTCTCTAGGCTCGGCTGCCAGCCACCCAAGACAAGGCTGCCACACAATTTGCCATTCTTGCTTAAACCAAGCCTCCTGACCAGTGAACTTTCCATCCTGTCAGCGTCCAGCCCCGTCCTGTGTCTGTATCCCAGTCAGGGCCTGTGTCAGGTTGACTCAGGCTCCCTGAATTGTAACTGCTCCCTGTCATCAGCCACCCTCTCCCGGTTAAATGTTAAGCAGTAGGTTCCCTGTCAAGACGGCACCTGCAAATAGATCCCCACCTCAGTGTACACACTGGATTTGGGGATCCCCCCAGCAAGGAAAATAGCCTGAATCCTCAAGCAGCCTTTAGGAGTAGAAAGGCAAATCACTTCTAAAAGCTGACAGTACCACACAATATGCATTCCAAAGACAGAAAATAATTAGAAACAATGTTGTCTCACAAGTGATGTGACCAAATAGCTTTGATAATTAGTGTACTAAAGTTCTGTATTTGAATTGCAGGTTTTTAATGATGAAAGGCCTTGACACCTTTATCTCAGAAGCACTGGCTACTGATTTTTCTTCTTCAGAAAGTAAACACCAAAATGAAATGTTCATTAATGGTCTTCACTGTCACCATGAAACTAGTTTCAGATTAGAAGTAGAAGTGCGCAGAGAAGGTGCAGGAAGGGACTAGAACTGCTTCCCGGGGACTCCTACACTGTCCTTGGTGCTGGGTCCTCGTATGCCACTGTTGTGTAGTGCGCAATGTTTGGTGTTTACCTGCACTCCTTTTTGGTGGGTTCTAATTTTCTCTTTGAGTTCATTTTAAATCTTTGGTTTGATTAAGATTATAGCTCTGGGAACTAACTTAAGTTTAAACTATTTACTTAATATCGCTTTCTAACTCACTTAGAAATCCTATTTAGTGGTTAACTGCATGATGGTGTCTCAGATAATAAAAGATGCATTGATTTTATCTACAGATAAGTCAGAGTTTGTCTACTTTGGTGACTTTTAAGGAATTTTGTAAAATTCCACGTATTTTTATGTTGTTAACCCCTCACATGCACCACTTTACTGCTGCCCCTCAGTTTCATTACTCTAATGTATATGCTGTATTTGATATATGTCAGCTACATCTAATAGATACATACACACTCACATACAATTAAATTTGTGTCCCCAAAGGCCCTCCATGTGGGTTCATCCACTAGAGCCCAGTCAACCTACCCAGAGTCTTACCTTTAAATGTGACCGACTCCCAGAAGCCATCCGTTGCCAGGACAAGTAGGGTTGCGCTTCGTCACTCACGTCTATACTTGGATTCTGTCTGGCCTGAGCCTGCATGGGACTTGTGCATAGTGTCACCATCGCTGTGAGTTCATATGGGCAACTGATCAGCTGCCTGGAAAACTGGTTCCTTGTGGTCATCCACCCACCCAGCCCCCAGCTCGTATACCCTTTCCACCCCCTCTTGCAGTGATCCACAAGCCTTAGGAGTCAAGAGTTTGATACAGGTGTCCTATTCAGGGATAGGCAATCTACAGCCTCTTGTTCTCTGCACATTGGCCGGTTGTGGTTCTCTGTGTTAATCACCATCTGCTGTATAAGGGTGCTTCTTTGCCGAGAGCTGAGAGATACATTAATCTACGGGCACAGCAATACATCATCAGGAGTCAGTTTAATACTGTATCCGTTAAGCAGAATAACAGCATCAGGCTGTCTCCTATGACCCGTGACTCCTCTAGCCTCAGGTTCATAGACCTGATATCAATGCCAGGGCTGGAATCCATCCTATGAAGCAGATCTTAAATCCAATTAGAAAGTGTTTCATTCCTCCTATGGCATCCCTGCCACGATTGCACGGGTGGGCTTATCTTGCCAGGCCAGTTGCAGCTCACAGGATTCACAGCTGGATAATGCTGATGATTAAGTTTCTCTTCTGGTAGCACACATAGCACCTTCCAGGACTACGAAAGCTAGACAGCAGAGACGAAGCTTTGACGTCAACACCAGCTTGATTTCTCCTTGTTTGTTCTACTGCACATATATGTAGTGTCTTCAGAAACAGGGTCTTACTGTGAATTTCTTGTGGGTAACCAAGGGTAGGGGCGATGACCAGCAGTGTTTGAGGGTACACGACACCCTTATCAACTGCTTCAAATGACCATTCCAGACACTTCACTTTTTTTTTAAACTTGTCTATGGTGTTAAATAGGGACAATGTCTTCCTGTTATAAGGGAACTAAATATTTTGATTAAATGATGCAAGAGACTGCGGCCCAATCCACTGAAGTCACTCTGTTCCAAGTGAATGTTGTTCTTGGAGCTGTAAAATATTTGTGGTGTTTTCTTGTGCATGGTGTCCTCCGTATAGAAGAATTAATGATTTTCTCCCTGGAGGAGGGTCGGTAGCTCTTACAAACTGGTATATACAGTTCTATCACTTTTAAATTTCGTCGATTTTGTTGTAATTGACAAGACATGAATTTCAAAGCTGTAGTTTTGTTTGTAGTTTCAAATGGGTTTTTTTGGGTATTAATACCACACTAGTCCAGGATCTAGTTTTCATTATCCTAAGAACAGGAGTAGAGGTTAAGACAAAGGTGAAATTCACAGGTGAGCTTCTAAAATGTAGGTTCATTAAAGGAAGGTGCTGGTGATCTGGACATTCATCACAAGTTTTGTCTACTGTTTCAGAACATTCTCGCCATCATAATCCTGTGTTGTCAGAAACATTTATCTCCACAACAATCCACCTTGAACACTTACGATCTTTTAGGAAATAGCCCACCCTTTATAAGTATTTATCAAGGAAGTCTGTGCAGAAACCACTTCTCTGTCGAGGTGAGTGTGCCAACTGCAGCAGGCACACCGTTAATTCAGTGTGTCCAGCAAATGACAATCATCTTGTTTGAAAAGGAGCAGAGGGACTCTTATCCCAGTATTGGAATTTATTCAAAATGTATGCTATTATGTGACGGCAGATGACACATTGTAATAGAATTTTGTTGTCTGGTCCTGGAGTTTGCTGTCAGAAATCACTTAAAAGTACTGACAGTCAAAGAGATTAGGAAAATTCAATTCACCTTGCTAATTCTTTAAAAAATACCATCAAGTATAAGCTCTTGAGAATAAGTGCTGCCTACTAGACATACAAACTGTGATATAATCTGGAATATTGCCATTGTCTTTCGTAAGTGTACGCTAACATCAAGGTACTAAAAACCAAAATACTCTCCCAATAGAATAATAGATGACCATTCACTAACAATAAATAAGGAATATTCATCCTAAATTGGGAACATAGCTGAGCACCCAACAGCAGGCAAGGGGAGGTGTCACAACAAGCAGCCATGTGGCCAGAATGTCAGTGCTACCAAGATTGGGTTGGACCCCTACACACAAGGACTGGAGTCTCTACATGGCTACACAAGGCAGTGGAAATGGCCATGCTGCAGTATCAGAACTGACCTTGTCAGGGTGAGGCATCTAACTAATATGAGCCCAAACCACACTAGGCCCTTCCCACAGATGCCCGAGTCCACCTTTCCAAGTAAACGCTGCTATGATGTTTGACTGACAGGAAGTCATTTCTACTTGTCTCTCTGGAATAAAATATAGTTCCAGGAAATGATGTCTTCGTTGCTCTAAAGGTCATGGGGACCTTGGTTATCTCTGGAAGGAAATAAATACAGATGCTTTGCAGTAGTTGGTGTCTTTAGCAACTTCATAAACCTAATGGAGCAATCAGAAATTGTACCTTTGATGGGTTATCTATTTCACATTAAAACAAAGGAGACCTGGGTTCTTGTTGACAGCTGTGTCATTTTAAGACTTCTGCCAGTGTGAGAGTCTTTCCAACTACCCTCAAGTGGATCCTTTAGCTTACATTTCCAACTCCCGGCAAGAATAGGTATTAAGCATTGGGTAACTATTTAGGGAATTTTAAAGGTTATTAAGCTCTGAATAACAGACTCCCTCATGCTTTTCCCACCAAGCTTTTCTCAGCAGTTGAATATATCTGGATCTTATTCTGGTTTTGCATTCTTTTTTTAGCTTCCTGAAATGACTCATGTTCAAACACAACGACCCTGGATGACGTTTCTCCTGCAGAACGCTGGATTGGTCCTAGGCTGGCTTTTCCTCTTACTCTTGGCTGTATATGAACAAAATATTAAAATATAATTTGAGATCCTTCAGCCCCTTCCAAAATGGGCTTGTGTGGTCATATTTCATTTCTTCTGTGTTCTTTAAGATGTTTAGTAAATTGGATATTTTTTATCTTAAGCAAAGAATCTTTTATATTAATTTTATATTGTTCTTTTCGTTGTTAGAGATATATAAAGATGAAGCTGTCGCTGCATTAAAATTCTGTTTTTGCTTCTGACACTGTGATGGGACACAGAGATGATTAGTGTTAATAAATTCTAAATTTTAGTAAACTGTAAAAATATTATTTCCCTACAAAATGTACTTTGTAGAATTTGAAGTAGACAGATGCCTGTTGGAATAAGATCTGCTGAAATGTTTTTGATGTCAATAATATACTTGTTTTCTGTGAGATTTATAAACTGTAAACAACAAAATTATTAAACTATAATCAAGTCTAGTTTTACTGTGGTGGTTTCTGTTACCTTCAGTCAGATACTACATGTCACATCTAAATCATGTCATACAAACCCAGTACAGCGTGGTCACCTGGAAGAATAAAACCTGGGTCAGTGGAGTATGCAAATAAGCAACTTGAGAAGACCGAAAGTTATTCTAGGTGATCTGTTCTTACAGTCAAGTTATTGCATGGCATCTTTTCCAGGTAAGGAGAGCTAGAACCAAAAGGTGAAGTTCCCAAATTACTAAAATAACAGAGTTATGCTGGAAACTAATGCTTAAACTCGGACAGATTGTAACATGCGCGCGCGCGCGTGCGTATGTGTGCGTGTGTGTGTGTGTGTGTGTGTATGTGTGTGTGTGAATAATCTTGCTGCTAAGTGAGATTTATTTCTCATTATTTCTGAAGACACCCAAAACTCTAAGCAGGATATCAGTAAGTGAATTCATGAACAAGCAACGTTACAGATAACCTAGCAAAATTATTACTATAGTGCACAACTGGGCTCCAGTCATTCTGTCCCTTGGACAAAGGATAGCTACTATTTCTTCTTATTTTTTAATGATGTACCTTGACAAGGGAGAAAGTTGTTTTGCTCCACGTGATTCATGGCACTCAGCTGATGTTTCTTACTTACCAGATGTAGCAGTTCTTCACCACACCCCCTCCCAAGCACAGTCTTTCTCAGCTGCTTTTCTTTAATTTCAAAATGCAGTGGTCTTTTCCAGCTGTCACTAACATTGCTTTGATCTACACCTTTATGTCTGAAGATACTTTGAGGCCTACCAGGACGGACCAGATTATCTACCCCTGGAAAAACAGGTGGCTAGCTTCTTCCCTGGAGGTTCTGACTCTGTGGGTCTGGATGAGTTCTAAGACCTCGACTTGGATCTTCCAGGTGCTGCTAGAACTGCTGGCTTGGGCCAGACTCTGAACACCAGTGGCGATAGGAGCAGACAGACCTGGCTTTGAGAAAGAACAGGACATACAGATCCATTGCCCAAGCTCTGTGTGCCTGGGAATAAGTTTGTTAGCACTTCTGTACTTCTGCAAATCATATTTGGCTTGAGAGGTAAGCAGCTTTGCCTTTCTTGTTATTGAATTAACTATAGCTGAGCAAACCCTCCTTTGTGCTGGCCGTCCTGGTGTGGATGTTGCAAATAAGAAGTAGCAGGCACTGTCTGTATTTGAGTTTCAATGCCTACGTTCTGATTTTGACATTAAGCCTTCATTTATGACTTAATTAGAACAGCTCTGATGGATGACTGTTTCCAATTCAAGGATAGACAAGCCTTGGGATGGCTAAATTAAAATTTGAGATGTAAGCTGCTGACTCTATAACATTCAAGCTAGAATGAGTTTGATGCTGGTGGGCTTGGGTATTGGATGCAGAGGGGCTTGAGTAGAACCAGCTTTCAAAAGGACTTAGAAAGACACACTATAACTCTGCAAGCTTATCACCAGTGTGCCCTGATTGAAGGCACAAATATGGCTACTCAGAGATCATCCTAAGGATAGTTTGACATAGGACTTCCATGGGCAGATTTTTATATCCCCATTTTCCCCTTTAACCATATCGTTTATTGATAATCCACATTATATTCTAGTTGGCAACTACAAGTAATCATACAGACTTGTTAAAATGGAGCTGGGGAGATGGCTCTGTGGGTAAAAGCACTCCACACAAGCCCGATAACCTGAGTTGGATCCCTGAATCCCTTATAAAAAGCCAAATGCAGTGGCTCCCGGCACTCGATAAGAAGCAGAGACAGGAGAATTAACTGAATGCTCATGTTCCCGTTACCCAGGAGTTTGCAGCACATCGACGGAAAAAAACAAGAGACCCTGCCTCAAGGCGAAGTGGGAGCGAGCTGACTCCCAAAACATGTCCTCTGACCTCCACACATGCACTGCAGCCTGTGTGTACCACATTCACATTCACACACACACACACACACACACACACACACACACACACACACACAGTATTACTATTCTCTGTTCATTAAACCTCTCCGATCCTCAAAGTTGATTGGTAATAATAAAAATATGACAACAAATCTGCTTTCTAAAATATGAGCTGGTCTACATTTTCAGTGGGCAGCAGTGGTTATCCCTTCAGGCAAAATGACATTTGCCTTGAAACCAGATTTTAGGTGACATTGAAGTCTCTGTTCCTATTCTACTGTACTTTTGCTTGGTGATTTATTTATATTTTAGTCATTGAACTAGCAATGCTGCTGGAGCAAAATCAAAGGGCAAGTTGTGCAGAGATCTTACCTGAGCATTCATCATCGGTGGACAGGGCTGTTTTTAGAGAGGGGCAGTTTGCCTCGTTGCTGTGATGCCTCACAGGGACTTGGAAGATGGCTCCATTATTGGAGGCCGGACAGAACCTTATGTGAATGTGTCCAAGAACTATGCACACCCCCAACTGCTGCACCCCGCCCCACTCCCCACCCCCACCCAGCTTCCCAGAAGTGAGAATTTGCTGTCCCTTTCGAGACTCACTCCTCTGGGTGTGCACCCCTATAATCTTCCCTCTTTAGGCTAGAGGTAAAAGTTAGGGTCATAGTCTGCTAATCACTAGGGTAGATTCTGGGCTCATCAGTAAGTCATTAAGACTTTAGGATCTAAACTGAGGTCTCAGTTCAAATCCCAGCTCTACCAGTGGGAACAACAATTTCTTTTCTATAAAATATAGCTATGTTGGGGCTGGAGAGATGACTCAGTGGTTCGGAGAGCTGGATGTTCTTGCAGAAGACCTGCGTTCAGTTCCCAGTACCCACATGGAGACTAGCAACTGTCTAAAATTTTAGTTCAGGGGATCTGAAACACTCTTCTGGCCTCTGTGGGCATTGCATGACATGGGTGCACTTACATACACACAGGCAAAACACTCACACATATAAAGATAAATAAATAAAAATTAAAAAAATAAAGCTATGGTGAGGTCAGTATGGAATACGCTCATGAAGCACAATGCAGCAGCTCAGGATACTAATGACTCAAACTTAAACCGCCATTAACATCGCCACTCCCTTTTTCTGGTAGCTTCACATTTTCTTTCTCAGTTCTGTACCTTTGGTCAAGAAAATGTCAAAATGATGAATGAGCCTTTTTATATATCTGGGCCTGGAGCTTCATGGTAGAAAGCTTGCTTAGCATACACAGGCCCTGTGTTTAATTCTCTGTGTGAAGACCCCTTCTCCATCACATGTGAGATTCTTTGTAGTCTCTGATACATGTATGTAGCTCATGTGTTGAAGTTAAGTCTGCTGATCACTAATATAATACATAAATTAATTAATTAAAAGCCATATATATCTAGAGTCCTCGTGGAAGCCTGAAAACAGGCGCTTCCCATAGACCATCAATGCCACCTGCATGGGTTTGGCTCACTTTTAGAGAATGAGTCCTGGGGACCTCCTTAGGTTTGCCCTGCTCTGTATATCCTCCCAGGCAGGAGTCAGCCATGTATCATAATGCTGACATTCTCTTATTCTTTCAAAACCTATTCTGCACCACTCCACTTATCCTCCGGAGGAGGTGGAACAATGGAGCCTGGCTGAGAGGAACTTGTCTAAGGTCATGGTTATTGTCACGACTTGATTTCAACTCAGGGAGAACAATAAAGTAGTTCAATTGACTCCCCGTGTTCCCACCACACCTGCTGAGGAAATGAACCCAGCTCTAAAAGGAATCCAGCACACGGGAGCAGGGCAGTGGCTTGCTGGAGGCCTGGCCTGTTTAAATAGGGCATTGCCTTCCAGCTGGGAGCACATACAGCCTGTGCTGCAGAGAGGGAATCCTGGACAGTGGGGGGCTGCATAGACCCCAAACAAATGTCTCTTGGTCTGGGGAAATAAGCCCTAGGATGTCTACATTTCTTAAAATCCGAATGAAATAGAGGAGAAGTTTTGAAGGCCTGTGAGCGTGTCTGTGCGCCCTTCCCCTCCACACTCAGAGCGCTGGATGCTCCCATCCTGATAGTTATGTCCCCAAGACGGACTTTCCATCTAGTGAGACCTTCCCCGTGCTGCTCAGCTCACTTTATAAATTGTAAATCCTTGTTCCTTCTCTTTGCTTATGAATTCCCTTCCCCTTCCCAATCATAATGATATATATAGATATGAATTCCTTCTCCTGCCCCCACCCGCAAAGAGTGCTGCTTTGTCTAATGATAACACGGCCTGGGCTTCTCTCAATTCCCATATTTCTGAATAGCAGTCAACTTGGAACTAAATTCCAGATCTCTGACTCTGTATGCCTGTGATGGAGATGGAATCCGAGGCCTTGTGCACTCTAGAAAAGTGCTCTACCCCTGAGCCACATCACCAGCCCTGAGTCTCTCACCCTAGCAATCTTAATCATCTCTGCACTCATCTCTGGTCTTGCCACGTCTTTAAGGCTGAGGATGTGATTACCATCTAGGTTGATTTTTCCCCAGGAGGTTCTATAATCTGTGCAGCAATGTTTTGTATGACCTTCTTGGTTTTCTAATTGTTGATTTTTAGGGGCTAAGAGTAAAAGTGCACAGAGGACCTAGCTCCGGATCTATCATTAGCTGTTAATATTTAAGTATGTTTACTCCTCTGAGACGAAGTAGGCTACGTGGTCTCTCACAACCTCATGAAGTTCTGACAGTTTGATTCTGTGTGAAGACCCCCTTTTCCATCACATGTGAGATTCTTTGTAGTCTCTGATACATGTATGTAGCACATATGTTAAAGTTGAGTCTGCTGATCACTAATATAATACATTGAATAGGGGTCTCCAAAAGTTCATAGTGAGTCTAAATCTGGCAATGTTCTCTTACATGAATATAAGCTCATTGTAAGTATAATCAGTTAAATTAGGATGAGGTCGTATTACATTAAAGTGGGCCCTGAATCAAGCATGTTGGATGTCCTTATGAAATGTGAAGACCAAAAAAGAAGAGTGTGCTTGATCCTCTGGAACTGAAGTTATGACTGTGCTGGGAACCGAACCTACGAGACTCTCCATTCCCTATTTTATGTTTTAAAGGATAAAAGCAACCAACATATAATTCTTCATCCAACGAAATTATCCTCAGAAATGAAAGAAAAATAAAGATTTCCAAAACTAAAATGGAAAAGGTTAACTACTGTAAGCACCAGTGTACTCTAAAACACCAACAAACAAGGAGATTGTCGGAACGGATTAAAACAATCAAAATCCAGTCTCATGTTCTCTAACAGTTATCCACTTTAAATACACAGATGCATTTAAACAGAAGGGATGACATGGACATTCTGGTTCTGGTTATAGAACCTGCCCCAAATTGAAATCATGGTTTCAAACACATACTGTCTATCAATGTTCATCATTACATAGAAGGCGGAGACAACAAAGATATGCTTAAAAGGAATGGAATTCTGACACTACTACATGAATCAATCTTGAGGAGCTCATTGTAAGAGCGGCATAGTACATACATAAGAGCAGATATATCACACAATTCCACAGATGTGGGACACCAATAATAACCAAATTCATAGATACAGAAAGTGTGACAGTTGCCAGGAACCCCAGAAAGGAAGACCAGGAACAGGGAGTCATTATTTAAAGAGTAAAGAATGTCAAGGTGAGATGATAAAGTTTTGAAGATGGACACTGTTGATGTAGCCACATTGTATAGCAATATGAACGTAATTATACCACTGAACTGTACACCTTAAAGTGGTTAAAAAGCTGATTTTATGTTACCTATATTTTATTTCAGTAAAAAATAGGAATGGAAAAAATAGTCCCTGCTAATATTAAATGAAAACTAGATTATATGTATTAACTTTACATGGGGAAATTTTCAGAACAAGAAAGCCCACCAAAATACAGAGGAACCATACACAGTGATAAATGAACTAATTATCCAAGAAGATGTAGCTGTCCGTAACATATGTGTGTAACCACAGTTAGAAACGTCTGGCTAAAATACCCCAACTGCAAGGAGAACCAGTTCAAACCACTCCTAGAGCTGAATCCTTCAGCTGTGCTGTATCAGTAGACAGAAAGAAAGAGGGCAGACAGTAATTGACAGATCCAGTGGGCAGAAAATCAATAAGGGTCTAGCTGAGCAGAAGAGCGTGCTCTGTCCTAGAGAGAATTCCATCTAAGAACAGCAGGATGCACTGTTTCTTAAACTCCTAAGAACATTTGCCCAAACAACACAAATCCAAAAGAATAGAAATATCATGTCTGCTCTTAGATCACAGCAGAATTAAACTAGAAATAAGTCATAGAAAGAAAGCTGTTAACTCCCAAACAGTCCTAGTTTAAAAATGCACTTCTAAGTCTCTTCAAAGAAGCAATCTCAAGAAACCAAACACATTAAAGCAGTAAAGAAAAATTTATCACCTTAAAGGAAATATACTAGAAAAATTATCTGAAATCAGTAATTTATGAATTTATCTAGTGAAACTAATAAATCCAAAGCAACCTCAAAGTAAAAACCAATAAATAATGAAAATAAAAATCAAAGACGAAATCAATAAATTAGAATAGGAAATCAACAGAAAAAAATTAAAGAAACAAAAAGCTGAATTTTGAAAATATTAGCAAAATCCATTAACTTCGACTCAGCCTACCCGGAAGAGATTCATAAAATCACTACTATCAAATCACTACAAAAGAGAGACCTTGATCATTGCTTTCATGGGTATGAAAATGCTAAAATATTATGAATTATGAATTTGCTCCTGCAAATTTGATAACCTACTTGAAATGCACAAATACCTTGAAAAATGCAATGTGCCAAAATTAACAAGAAGAAATAAGTCATTGGTACAGGCCTATATTTATTAAAGAAACAGAAACAAGCATCAATAATGACCCAAGACAGAAAGCATCAGGCCCAGATGACTTCAATGGTAAACTCTACCAAACACTGAAAGAAGGAATTGAATAATTCTCTACAGTCCCTATATGTAGAAGCAAAGGGAATACTTCCTAACCTAACCATTCTCAGATGACATCAATCAATACATCACCCAATCAATAATAATAGATCAATGTCTCCTAAGCACAGATGCAAAAATCCTTAAAAAGACATGCCAATAATCTATGTTTTCAAATGGACCACCCTTTCAAAAATTGTGTAGAAGGGGCTAGAGAGATGGCTCAGCAGTTAAGAGCACAGGCTACTCTTGCAGAGGACCTGAGTTTGATTCCCAGCACCCACATGATGGCTAACAATCATCATAACTCCAGTTCCAGGGGACCTGACACCCTCATCTGATCTCAGTGGGCATTGCATGACAGGCGTTCACTTACAGACATGCAGGCAATACACTCATACACATGTAATAAAAATATAAACGAAGTATTTTTAAATGTTTAAAAATCTTAAAATACCCGGTTATTAGACCAGTCTGGAAGAGATGAATTCTCTTGTGTAAACTGTCACCTCACTCTGCTGCCACAATAAAATGAAGGTAACCACAACACAGGAAAGATGCTAAGGTGGGACTACTAAAAAGAGCATGAATATTTTTTTTCTACTCAAGAATATATTATTGTGTGATGGCTAGTCCCTAGTGTGGTGGTAAGTTCAGTGTTGGTATAAGGTTGAAAGCAACTTCGGAAAAGAAATTCTTTCTAGTTTTTATTTTGATGTGTTTGAAAAGTGTGGGTAGAGGACTATAGGCAAGAACTTTCATAATAATGCTAGTGATGATTATTTACTGAATATTTGTGAGGAACTTACCAAGAACGCTACTTGTGTTATTTTACTGGTTACTTAAGCCCCCTTTCAAACCACTTTGGAAATGAACAACTTGTGTCAAAAAGCTTCAAAAACTTCCCCAGAACCACACAATTAGGGAATAGCAGTACCACGTTGAACCCATAGTCCCAAATGTCTCCCATGCCACACCAGATAAGACTGAAGGAACGTGAGAAGGCACTCCTGGAAGGAGACCGTCACCTTCGCAGAGTACCTGCTTCCTTTGGTAGAGCCAGCAGTGTGATAATGAGTGGGTCCCCAGGCGGGGAAGGCTACTGAAGGCCAGGAGAGCTAGAAAGTTCTGAAACCTCCCAAAGTCTGAGAGCAGACACTCGTGCAGAGACATTTTGGAGAATGATGATGTATTTGTCCTACAAAGACACAAACTTTGTACTACACGCAGTTCAGGAAAAGGAAGCATTTTTTCCATGTATTTTCGGAGCTGTCTGGGGTTTGCCAACTGTATGTGGGGTGTTCTTCTCAAATATTCAGACTGCTGTCTTAGAACTCAGCAGAGAATTCAAAGTTAACTCTTGCTTGTCTTTTCTTCTAGACTTTAATTTTTCATATAAACATGCCATCGCCCATTAATCTTTATTTTCCCAATAGTTAGCATACTTCCCAGAAAACACTAAACACAAAATTTAAGTTGAATGATCTGAAAAACAAATGAGATCACAACACTCCTCAATTCAAAATATTTTGTTTCTCCTTGTTGCCTTCTGGAAATACCCTTGTTGGTTAATGTGGAATAGAGACTCTGCACAAGAGTGCTCCACCAATCTTCCTTGTGTTTGGTGCTCCAACAAAATCACATTGCCTGCTTGTTTCCCCTACACACTCATAATAACTTCTAATCTCTGCGTATATGCTGAGGGTCTTTCTCTATGTTTCATGTATGTCTTTCTCCAGAAGTTCTCCAAACCTAGTTTTCACCCAGTCCAGTAGGCTCATCTCACCTCTTCTCTGGTCCTGATGGAACTCTACCATGGCCTCAGTGCTCCGTCATACATCACTTCTTACACAGTGAACAGACTGAGCTATGGATACTCTGTAGTGCAATTGTATCGGCAGTTTTATATGAATATGGGTAGTCAACAAAGTCGACATTGTATCCTAAAATAGGGTTTGCACTGGATGATTTTGTCCCCCTTCAGGCTGAGGTAAGTATTATGACAGCAGAACCTAATAGGGCTCTTGCCATGGTAAGTTACAGCCCTTGTTACCTCATTACCACTGTTACTAGAACATGAACAAAGGTTGAAATGGTTCCACTTCCAAGCACTTTTGATATTTTGGACCCTAGTTTATAAATAATAATCCACACTGTCACAATCCTTATAACAGCCTTTGTTACCTACTTCTTGTAGTCATTGTGCAAACCAACAAGCAAGTAGTGATTACTTAGAATAAATTCTGCTACACAGTAAGTGCTACATGGATTGAAATAGGCAGAGACAGATACTGTTCTAGTCCATTTATCAGTTGTAGAAAGCTCATGGAGATTAAGTTAGCCAAAGTCTTGTTAGAACATGTCAGAGTTGGGACCCAACCTTAGATTCCTGCATCCCTCACAGGCTGTTCTGGTATTTTCCACAGGAATCTTTCTCATCATGTAGCGCCCTTGAAAAATTCTCTTTCTCTCTCAATCTAAATGTAGTTTAGAACAACAGCATTAACACACATCCCTACAGGTGGTGTTAGGTTAACTCAGTTCAGAAATATTTCTGGTTTTGTCCCTCTTCTGAGAGTTTCCTAAAGTGTTCTTAATTTTTTCCTTTGCACAAATCTGTACCTCATTTCTCCAGTGTCTCAGGAGCCACATTCCAGAAAGAATTCATTTGTATTACAAAATTGTACAGGAGGAACGTGGATGCATATGTTACCTTTTAGTTACTTGTGTCCAGAGAACTAGGCTTGTGACAGAATGAGCTCTTGTCATTAGTACAATTATTTCCATTTTCATCTGAATAATCTATAGTTTGTGCATTTGTATAGAAAGAGTGTTTGTGTTCAGAGTCTGTTATTTTGATCCATCTGATAAGAAGCTTGCTATCATTTGAATCCACAGCTCGGGGGGCCTGCTTTGCTTTTCAAGTATGATAAGTTCTTAAACACAAGTGAGATGAGAAACATATTGCACATCCCTCAGGGACTATTTAAAATGTAAAATATAAATATTTCTCCTTTGAATGTACTTAACTTAGCGAGGCTGTCTCTGGTTAGTGTCCTCTCAGTCATCACTTCGACACCTTGTTTGCTAGGCTTTCATTTATTGGCCGAGTCGGAATGAGCTGGAGCAGTGAGCATCAGCTCTGCAATCCTACACGCCCAGCAGAGCCGTGCAGGTTGCCAAGGCTCCCTGATCACATAAGGCCTTTCTGATTAGGTCAATGCTGCAGTAGACCCAGCTTGTGTTAGTGTTTCATGGTGACAGATATGCTGGCCCCAAGTTGCTTGTAGCAATGAAGCTATTGTGGGGAAAAAAAGATGGAAAGTCAAAGAGCCAGGGGCCCACAGGCCACAGCCAGGGGCCCACAGGCCACAGCCAGGGGCCCCACAGGCCACAGCCAGGGGCCCCACAGGCCACAGGCAGGGGCCCCACAGGCCACAGGCAGGGGCTCCACAGTCCGCCTCTCAAGGCAGAATCTGGGAACTTGGAGGGTAGAACCTTGTTAGGATCAACTAAAAAAAAAATCACCTCCATTCTTGTCCCACCAAGCTGGAGGGTTTTAAGAAGCTCTAACGAACTAAGAGGAGGTATCTGCCTCCATCCAGATTCACTGCTGAATGTTGAGCAGGATGGAGGCAATTCTTGCCTCTCGCCTCTCATCTGTCAGCCATCAGGTGTGTCCCTTCTTTCTGTCTTAGGAACAAGGACATGTGAGGTCAGAGGAACAAGGTCATGGAACTCTGTCATCCTGTTCTACGGTGGGACATTAGAGGTCTCAGAGGATGAAATTTTCCAAATATCCCTTCTCAGGTCATCGTGTGTGTGTGTGTGTGTGTGTGTGTGTGTGTGTGTGTGCGTGTGTGTATGTATGTGTGTGTGTGTGTGTGTATGTGTTTACAGTCTCAGTTGTCATTCCTTAGGCACCTGCCTTTGTTGAGATAGCCACTCCACTGCCCTGGAGCTCACCAAGAAGGCTATGCTGGCTAAGCAGTAAGCCCCAGATACCCACCGGTTTCTGTTTCCTGAGTGCTGGGATTATAAGTACCACCAGACCTGCCCTTTTGTTTATGTGTCTGGGTGCTGGGGTGCAATCTCATACCTTTGTACATCTTCCTAATCGTTCATCTTTTCTTTAAATTTCCATTTGGTATATATGTGTGTTCATGTGGCTATGCATGCCTATGTATAAGGATGCTTGTGTGTACATGCATGGAGGCCAGAGGCTGATGTGAGGCATCTACCTCAGTCGCTTCACCACATTATTTTTTGAGACAGGGTTTCACAGTGAATCTGTAGCTCATCAGTTTGTCTAGACTATCTGACCAGTGACTTTCAAGGACCTGCCTATCTCTGTCCCCCAGCACTGGAGTTATAGACACATGCCTGGCTTTTACATGGGTGTGGAAAATTTGAACTCAGGTCTTCATGCTTGCTCAGTAGGCATTATACCATCTGAACCACCTCCCTCATCCTTGTCTTAAAGGAAAAAATGAAACAGTTATTAAAATTCATTGTGTGAAGGGAGTGGAACACTTAGGCCTCCAGAAACAGGATGAATTGGGAAGGTGACTCTGTATGTCCTAGGTGCAGTGTCTTTCCTCAAGCAAATGCTCATGCGGAAGCTCCATTGTTAAAGCAAATTCTCCTGGATAATGGAGGTCAGGAGACCAACACACTGAGAGCGGCACCTTGAGGAAACTGCTGAGACTTCTAGAAGCAGAGGGGTGCAGCATGACCACGCAGCCTGGCGTCTTGAGGGTTCACTTCTACTAGACCTTCCTTGGATGGGGCTGCATAAGTGATTTTGTACCTCTGGGCTTGAATTCAGGATGGGGAGAGTCGTGAATGAATATGCCAACCACAGAGACTGTGAAACTTTCAGGTATGTTAGCCGTTGTATACATGTGTCCAAAACACCTAAGCAAATAGTGTAAAGAAAGAAGCATTTATTTTGGTTCATAATTTCAGAGAGTTCAATCCATGCTTGCTTGACACTCATACACTGGGCAGAACACCATGGCAGTGTGTGTGGCAGAAGAGTGTTGCTGAGAAATGGAGAAGAAGGGACCAAAGATAAAGACATCCCCAAAGACCCACTCCCCTTGACCAACTTTTTCTAGCTAGGGCATAGTACCTAGAGTTTCCAAAAACTCCCCCAAAACCACCAAATTGGAACCAAGTCTCCAAAATGTCATTTCATATTCAAACTGTAAGAAAAGGGGAATGTTGGGGTTGAATCCATGGTACAGTGAATCCATGGTTGAAGAATCATACCCCTCTTCTGTTCCCATTGCACACTTAGAAATTGTCAAATTCATAATTGGTACACAATATTCCAGGCTGCAGTGTGAAGCATCAATATAGCTATACAAGATTTAATTATCAGATCAGCTTCATTGGCAAAGCCATCACCTCAAACATTTAACATCTCTTCATATCAAGAACATTAAAAGTCCTTAAGTTGGTTAATTTTTATTGTTGTTTTGTCAACCTGACATAAATTAGAGTCACCTAGGAAGACGGAAGGAACCTTAGTTGAGGAACTTCCACCATTGGATTTACCTGTAGCCATGTATGTGAGACATTGCTTAGACTGTTAGTTGATGCAAGAAAGCCCAGCCCACTGTGGGCAGTACTGCCCCTGGGCCGGTGGGCCTGGGCTGTACAAGGAGGACAACCAAGGAAGCCGGGAAGTAAGCCAGTAAGCAGCATTCGTTGTTGGTTCCTGCCTCAGTTTCTGCCTTGAGAGTTCTTGCCTTTATTTCCTCAAAGATGGATTGTGTCTTGGAAGTATAAAAGCATCGCTTATCCCACTGTCATGGTGTTTTGCCCAGTGTGTGTGTGTCAGACAACCAGGGATTGAACCCTCTGAAACTGTGAGTCAGAATAAATACTTCTCTCTTTGAGTTGTTTTCTCAGGTGTATGGGAAACTCTCTCCTAATAAACTCTCTCCTCCCCAAGTTGTACTTGGGAGCTGTCATCAACAGACAGCCAACTAGGACAGTCGTCTATATTATGTTTTGAAATATGCCAATATTCAATATCGTCAACAATAGTTAGTCTGCTCTGCTACGGAACATCAGCAGGTATTTCTCCCAATCAACTGCACCTCTGTGTCCATTTCCCAGAGCATTTTGGATCAGCTTAAAAAGTACCCAGAGTCTTACTCCTTACGCAGTCATCATATGTTAGCTCCGCCAATTCAACATATGCCTATTCAGTTTCATTCTTCTACTGTGTAGAGTGTACAGAAATAATGCTCTTTCTCTGGGAGTTTATCATCTGCCAGGGAGATTGAGCAAGTGTGCAAATAACTATCACAGTGGTGCCAGGTTTGCTGGGTTACATGTGAGGGTGTGGATGGCAGTGGAGCCAGAGAAAGAAGCAGGAACTTCTAGCTCAGAGATTCAGTTCCAATTTGTACACACACCAGCATGAACTCTAGGTTTGGGCTTCTTGTTATTTCATTGTACCCACTGGTTTTTTCATCTTTATGCTTTTTGTTGTAGTTCCTGCTCTTAGTCCAACCTTTTTGGATGAGAAATCCAGGTTTGAAACACTTTCTCCCATCTGCCTTGTGTTCCATCAGAACAAGACCTCTGGACACCATGCTACACATCAGAGGGTCCGTTCTGTGCAGTCCCTGTCAAGGAAACCTATCTGTCTATGCATGCCTGACTCACCCTCACCAGACTGTTTGGTCACTGTGAACTGTAGAAGATGGACGTGATCTGCTTTTTGACGGTGGATGGTTTGTAGACTTGGAGGACATTTCTTGCTGAAGGTAGTTCACTGATACGGGTTTAGAGAGTGCTTAGTAGATGGGCTGTGCCATAGAACAAAGAGATGAGACACAGATGAATTCTAGAATGGTAAGATGAAACAGATGAAACTATGAAAGCTTTAGAAATCCCAGCTAATAGTTTCACTCAAGAGAGACCATGAAGCTTCTAGAGAATTCCAATTGAAGTTGCTCATTTTCCCGATGTGATGATTACTGTTTAATTTGACGACCTCCTGTTTCCTTACAGAATCTTCCTGACATCCCTCCTTGCTTCTGCTTGCTACTTGACACTAGATGTTACCTGACAGCACAGACTGCCACATGCTCTGGCATCACTAGAATGCCACATTGCAATCAGACAGCATGTAGCCTTTTCTGATTGACATCTTTCACTTGGCAATATACCTTTTACTGTTCTCTGTGTCTATTCATGATATCACAGTTGAGTTCTTCGTAGTGCTTAATGCATTCTGTTGTCTGCATACTCCATACTTTAACTAGCCATGAACTTGACAAGGAGATAATATATGTATATATATATATATATATATCAACTTTATATGTACATATCTGATCTATAATATGTACAGATTTTCCTGTGGATATAGGTTTTCAAGACCTTTGGACAAATGCCAAGAAGCATAATTGCTGGTTTCCCTGGTAAGAATATTCTTAGTTTTATAGGAAATCACAAACTAGCCTCTAAAGTGGCCATGTTACTTAGCATTCCTACCTGTAGGAAGTTCTGTTGCTGCAGTCCCTCACCAGCGTTGATGTGGACTTTAGTCACTCCAGGAGGGACACGGTGATATCTCATTATCATTTTGGTCTGCTTCTCTCTGATGGCACACAACCTGGAACATTTACTCATATGTCTGTTTGCCATGTATATATCTTATTTTTTTACTTATTAATTATTTTATGTGTATGTGTGTATTGTCTACATGTATGTGAGGGCACCCGTGACATGCAATGCCCACAGAGGACAGAAGAGGGGATCAGATCCCCTGGAACTGGAGTTATGGACAGTTGCTAGCTACCATGTGGATGCTGGGATTCAAAGCTGGGTCTTCAGCAAGAACAGTCAGTGTTCTTATCTGCTGAGCCATCTCTCCAGCCCCACCATGTATATATCTTCTAAAGTGCGGTGTTTGTTTGGGTCTTTGGTCCATTTTTCAACCACGCATCTTCCTATTGTTGAATTTTAAGAGTTCTTTGTATATTTGGGGTATTTCCGTGAGTAGATTCATTTTTGAAACTATTTCTACTAGCAAATGGTTTATCCTTTTGCTTTCTTGACACTGTCAAGAAAACAGAACAGAAAAAATTAATTCTAATAGAGTTTGACTTACTGATATTTTCTCCCCACCCATGGAGAGTACCTTTGGTAATCTACTATTACCAAACTCAAGGTCGTGTACCATATTTTCTAGGGATACTGGGTTGGGGATACAGTTTAATGGCTTTAAACGCCATGGATTTAATCCCTAGCTTTAGAAGAATTAATTTCTTTGTAACAGAAATTGTAGGGCTGAAACGATGGCTCAGCAGTTGAGAACACTTGCTGCTCTTGCAAAGGACCTGAGATCTGTTCCCAGCACGCATTCCAAACAGCTCACAACTGCCTGTAACTCAAGCTCCTGGGAATCCAGTGTCATTTTTGGCTCCTCTGGGCACCTGCACTCACATGCACACACCCCTGCATACATGCACATATTTAAAATCTTCCTTCTTTCTCTATCTCTGTCTCATCTACTTTCTTTTCTTGTCTTACTGCATTAGTGTGAACTTCTGCTGTGTGGAAGAGGGCACAGCCTTACCGTCTTCTTAATGTCAATAGGTTTCTGATGTTTCATCATCAAGTACAATGCTATAGGATCTTTTGGTGAATATCAGACATTGTTTATCCAATTGAAGACATTCTCCCAATTTCTAGTTTGCCATGTGGTTTTTCACCATTTATTTTTATTGAATTTTTGTGCCTTTCATACATCTTAATCACATTTGGATACTCACTCTCTTCTGCACACTCAATAGCTTACCCACTGGGTATCTTGCATTCTGTCATATATGTTAAGGCCTATTGAATAGAGTTTGTGTAACTAAATGTCCTCAGTGTGAGTTCATCCAGTGGAACCTGGTCAGTCCATCTAGTGTCACTCCCCTAGAGAACACTAGCTTTTCCTCGCCCAGCAGTGATCGGCTACCAATAGTTCCATGTCTAAGGTTGGGGCCTCCTGCCCTTTTCTTCCGTTCTATGCTGGGTTCTTGTCTGAGTTTGTGTCAGTCTTGTACACGCTGTCACTACTGCTGTAAGTTCCCATGAGCAAGTTCCCAGGAGCCTGGAGGCCTCTGTTTCCTTGTGGTCATGCACCATCTTTGGTTCTTACAATCTCCACCCCGTCTTCTGCAGTGATCCCTGAGCCCTGGGTGGGAGAGGTTTAATATAGGAGTCCTATCTAGGGATAGACTCTCTACAGTCTCTTACTTTCTAGACTTTGGCCAATTGTGTCTGTCTATAACTACTCTCTGTTTCATGAGGAAGCTGTGCTGGTGAGAGCTGAGAGATGTATTAGTATTCTTTCTTCTGTTCCACTCTGCTCCATGAGTCTTAGGGAGGCTTCACTGTGGATGTGTCACTTAGGGATTGGCATCTCACAGACACATACTCTCTGTCTGTGACCAGATGTGGAACTCTGTAATAGTCTCCATCTGCTCCAAATAGAAGCTTTTTTGATGAGTAGTGTGGTGGTGTATAGCTTCTTTTTCACGGTGTTGAATTTGTATCATTAGTATTTTGTTGAAAATTGAAAAGTTTTGCATCTATTTTTGTCAGTGAACCTGGAGCTCACTAATATGACTGGACGGGCTGGTCAGCAAGCTCCAGGAACCCACTGGTCCCCCTTCCACCGATCCTCTCCTCTCCAACCCCTTACACTCCCCATCCTAGGGCTGGAGAAACAAGTGTACTGATACTAGTTCTTCATTCTCTGTTCTTTTAATGCCTTTGTCTTTGATATTGTTATTAGGATAATGCAGACCTTAGAGAAGGCATTAGGAAGTATTCCTTCTGCTTCTATTTTCTAAAAGATAGAGAGAGCAGTCATAGTACTTTTCTTAAGTGTTTGGTAAAATGCATTTGTCAGCATCTCTTGGGCAGGTTGTTAATCACTGACTCAGTTTCTTCAGTAGTTACATCATACCTGTGCAGGTTGTCTTCCTGTCTCTTTGCTTGTTGGAGCAGATTGTGGTTTGCAAGGGATTGCTGTATTTCATCTAGGTTTTTAATTTTGTGGACATGGAATTGTTCATAAATTCCCTTGTTGTCCTTTTACTATCTATGGGATCTTAGTTTTTCCCTTATTTCTAATATTAGTAATTTATTTTCTGTCTCTTTTTTCTCAGCCTAAATATAGACTTTTCTTTTTTTTCTTTTTTGGAAGAATCTGTTTCTGGCATTTTGGTTTTTTTGTCTCCTGATTTCCTATCCTCAATTTCATTGAATTCTGTTCCAATATTTACTATTTTCCTTCTCCTCGCTTTTGATTTGTTTCTCTTTTCCTAGCTTCCTAAAATGGTAGCTTATACCATTGACCTTGTTTTGTGTATTTGTGGTGTGTGTGCATGTATATGCTTGAGTGTGTGTGCAGAAGTGAATACAGGTGTACGTGCATAAATGTGTGCACATGTGTGTGGAAGCCAGGAGTCAACATCAGGTGTCTTCCTCAGTGGCCCTCCACATATATTTTTTGAGACAGGGCTTCTCACTGAACCTGCGACTGATTGGTTATAGCTGGACTGGATGCCTAGCAAGTTCTGGAGAGTCGCCTGCCTCCATGCCCCTCACATACAATCCCCGTTGGAGGGTTACAGGCAGGTACTGCCACACGAGGCTTTCTATGCGGGTGCTGGGGAGGTGTGCAGCACTCCGCTGACTGAGTCATCTCCCCAGCTCTAGGTTTAAATTTTTCTTTCTACATTTTTTTTAATGCTACAAATTTTACATGAAGCTCTGCTTTTTCTTACTCTTATAATTTTGCCATTGTGTTTTCACTTTCTGAAAAAATTTTTTTTTTTTTTTAATTCTTGCGATTTCCATTTGGACTTGTGTTCTTTAGAAGAATATTGCTTAATCTCCAGCTATTTGGGGGCTTTCCTGTTATCTTTATCTTTTTTTATATGTAGTTTAATTCCTCATAGTCTGAAAACAAACATTATATGACTCTTAAAGTTTATTGAGATGTTTTTTGTGAGTAAAATGTGGCCCTTCTTGGTGACTATCCTGTACTCATACACATCAAGCATATACATGTACGTGTTCCACACGTACACAAAATAAGGTTAATGATGTAAGCTACTCTTTTAGGAAGTTAGGAAAAGAGAAACAAATCAAAAGTGAGCAGAGGGAAAATAGTAAGTATTGGATCAGAATTCAGTGGAATTGAAGATAAGAATCAGTAGGGAAAATGAGTATGTACTGTGCTGCCAGATAGTCTTTCCTTGTCAGTCATATCCTATTGATTAACACTGGGGAGACACTGAATCCACCTTGTTGATTTTCTGCCTGCTGAATCTATATCTGCCTGTTGAATTCTGTATCACCAAAGTTGGGGCTTTGAGTTACCCTGGGATGGAGGTTATCCATGTTTTTGTAAAAGGGACTGCTGTCAAAGCCCTTAAGTAATGCAAAGGTAAGGTGGACAGGGAGGATGTATTTGATAGTTGTATTAGTTACTTGTCTCTTGCTGTGATAAACACTGACCAAAGCAACTTATAAAAAGAAGAGTTTATTTGAGTTTATGGTTCTGGACACCATAATGGTGGGGAAGACGAGGTGGCAGAAGGTTTCCAGGGCAGGAAGCTAAGCAATCCATCTTCAAGCAGGTACAGGAAGCAGAGAGTGACTGAAAATACAGTAAGGCTTAAGAACTTTCAAAGCCAGGCCCCAGTGACGTGCTTCCTCTAGGCTGGCCACACCTTCTAAGACCTCCCAAAACAGCACCACCAACTGGGGACAAAATGTCCAAATGCTTGGAACCTATGGGGACATTGTCATTCAAAGAACCCTACCACAATAGTCTTTCTGGGAGACCTCAGCCAGTCAGGAATCTTCATAGGCATTTTCAGTGTCTCCCCAACCCCCATTTAGCTGGCTAGGTTGTGGGGTTGTATTGGATACTTTCCTCCTCTCAAATGGAAGATCTGAGTAGCTAGAGTTAGGTATATATCTCTCTCCTAAGGATTAGAAAGGCTCTAACTCTAATAAATGTGCAGCAGATCCAACTTTGGATAACTAGGATCTTCTGTGAACATAGCCTTCTGGTGTGTTGCAAACAGTGGGTTTCTTTCTTTTTTTTTTTTTCCTCCTCCCTGCCAGAAGTTTGAGGGAGTACTTCCCCAATCTTTTCTGTGAGAACCTCTGTTATACCTCTGGGGATTAAACTCACCAAAGCACAGGGACACTCCCAAGGCTTGACTCCTGGGAGTCTTCAACTCAGATGTGTCCATGCCCAGTGCTAACGATTTCAGTAGGTTTCTGCTTGGTAGTGCTGCTCTAGGGAGTCCTGACTCTTGGTTGGACTTCTCTGTCTCTCCAGCTTCTGGGGCAGGTGTGTGAGTGTGACACCCGTTTCCTTGGGGAGGGAGAAGGCGTCTGAGGAAAGTTGTTGACTTTTCAGTTGTGCTTTTTTATTACTATGACTGAATTTTTGTGATTGTCATATATCTTGATCTATTCACACTCCTTTACTACCCTCTGCCCACATTTCATGTACTCTATAGAGTACAGAAAATTGTAGAGTGGAGCTCTCTAGAGCGTATCTATTTTATCTTAGTTGCTCATAACTTTTGGTACTGCATTCAAGAGTCCAGGGCCATGAAACGTACCTCTGGATTTTCTTAAACTCTTTCTTTCTTTCTTTCTTTCTTTCTTTCTTTCTTTCTTTCTTTCTTTCTTCTTTCTTTCTCTTTCTTTCTTAACTCTATGACGCCAGCCCATCCCATGTGCGATCTTCTTAAAACCTCACAAGTAACTCATGAATTTCCTCCTTTTTATTAATAATGTCATCTAAGCTCAAAACAGCAGCTTCTTCAGGACTATACAAGTATTAAATTGATAGAGCAGACATGCAAGCTAGAGTTTCCAAATTCCTCATAGATGCAAAATTGGATAAGGTAGTATTCAGAAATAAGATATAATCTGTAAGATTCTTCAGGAATTCTCCAAGTCATAAGTTATTCTGAAGATTTTTCCAACAGTCTCATTTACTTCATCATCATGAATAACTGTGAAAACTTGGTAAATAAGAAATGTTAAATTTAAATTTAATATTACTTACAGAGTATGAGGAAGGTTCAAACACCGGAAAATGCCAACAGATGGTCTTGGGCAGTGTTCAAATAACTGACATTTGGATCTTCTGGCAAGCTTAAAAAACTACGAAGAATCTCATGGAGAAACTGACAACCTAAAGACTTGGTTGTTTCTACAGTTTAATGTTTCTCAGAGCAGCATTCGTGGGATTTAAATAAAACGTACTGTATACTTGTGTGTAAACATATTCATACTTATTTCATGAGACAGAATGTCTCAGTGTTTATTACAAACAAGGCCAGACATATACATTTACACAATGGTAAAAGCTACAAACAAGGCTGCTTAACTCCCAAAGATTCCTTTCTCATGCTGAATGCGAAAGCTTCACTCATTCTAGAGTACTGAAATGTCTGTCCCCTTCCCCTAATTTCTCAGCTGATTTTTCTCAGGAATTGAAAAAGCAGTTCAGACAAATGCCAAGATGGAATTCTTGCAGACGAACGCTAATCAAAATCAGACCTGAAATTTCCCCCTCTGAAACCCCTGTCGCTCCCCTGTGGTCTGCGTCCGGCAGAGGCACTGGAGAGGCTGTGCAGGAAGGGGCCAAAGAGAGTATCTCTGAGTTTTATCATTAAGGGACCCCTGGTATAGCATCTTAGGAGTGATTATAGGGTGCATGTACGTCCTACTTCCATGACTGTGGTTAACAAATCAGCACAAACTCACTAGCTTAATTCGATGACAGCACTGGCTCTCAGAGTTCTGAAGGTCAGAACTCCACAGCAGGTCTCACAAACCTGAGGTCAGCATGTTGGCAGGACAGGATCCACTTGGAAGTGTTGGTGCAAAATATGGTGTTTTGTCTTTTCAGCTTAAAGCTGTGCCCTTTGTCTATTAGCTTGTGAACCTGTGTTGGTTTATGGTACTATACCAACATACCACAGACTGAGCAGTTGAATAAAGAATAAAAATTAATTTCTAACCACTGCAGAGGGTGAAAGAGTAAGATCAAGGGTCCAGCAGGTTTGGTATGGGAAAAGCCACTTCTCAAAGCCAAGGCTCTTCCTACTGCACACGAAGAAGAGAAGGAGCCTCGTCTCAGCTCTCTGGAGCCCTCAAAGCTCACATGTTTCCCTCTTGAATTTGTTGGTTTCTCTTTTGAGTTCTCAAAGTTCAACCTTATTACCTTAATGTTGATTACCTTCACCAAAGCCAGGGCAGTGGTTTGAGTGAGAATGTCTCCCATAGGCTCCAAGTATGTGACTCCTTGGTCCCTAGCCGTAGGCTTCAAAGTTTGCAGAGGTTCAGGGGGTGAGGTCTTGCCCCACTTCCTGTTTTGTTCTCTGCTTCCTGTTCATGTTTGAAGATGTGAGGACTCAGCTGATCCAGCCACCTCATGCCAGGCCTCCACCACCATGACAGATTCTTTCCCCCTGGAACTGGAAGCCAATTAACTTTTCTTTCTATAAGCTTCCTTGGTCTTAGTGTTTTAGCACAGCAACAGAGAGGTAACAAAGCCAGTGTATATAGAGGTCGTTTAAGGCACTATTCAAGCCATTATTCTTTCTTGTTTATATCGGATCCCCTACAGGTGGAACTACAAGAAGCTGTGACCACCTTCATGTGGGTGGTGGGAACTGAACTCAGGTCCTCTGAAAAAGCAGTATATGTTCTTAACCACTGAGTCATCTCTACAGTGTTAGTCTATTGAATTTTTAAATAATAGTAGCTTAGGTCTACAAAGATGGCTCAACTCAGTGGTTAAGAGTATGTATTGGTCTTGCAGAGGACTTGAATTTGGTTCCCAGCACCTACAACAGGGGGCTCACAACCATCTGTAACTCCATCTCTAGGGGACATCTCTGACATCTCTGGCCTCTAAGATTATCTGCACGCCTACGCACATGGTCCCCCACCCCACAGACATGAACACATATACATAGTTTAAAAATAAAGTGAATATTTTTAAAAGCAAAAAAATAAATGAATTGAATATATGTTCCTGTCATAATGTTTTTTAAGGTAAGACTAAAAACAACAAAAAAAAGAATGATACAGGGGGCTGGAGAGGTGGTTGAGGGGTCAAGAGCACTGGTTGCTATTGCAGAGGACTCAGTTTGCTTCCCAGCACCCACATGGTGACTGACAATTGCCCATAACTCCAGTTCAGGGGATCCAACCCTTTCTTCTGGCCTCCACAGGCATTGTACACACAGATGCACTTGTACACATACAGGTAAAACATTCAGTATACACGTAAAAATAAAAACCAATTAATAAGAGAAAAGAAGTCCCCGCTGGCCTGAAGTTTTACCTTCATTCAAGCAAGATGTGGAAAAAATAAATGAAAAAGCTCAAGCAATAAACAATCCACAAATTTTAAATTACATGTTCCTCCAAGTAGCATGATAAATTCTCACCCTAGTTGCTCACACTGTGCCTGGGATGTGGTCATCCTTTGCCCACAGTGTATACACTAGGCATCTGTTAGTCACCTAGTGACCATCTCTACCACCATATCACATGTATTCAAGGAATTCTTGTTTTGCTTTAAAATCCCTCTAGAGCCAGGCATGGTGGCACACACTCTTAGTCTCAGGACTCAGAAGGCCGAGGAAGGAGGATCTCTATGAGATCAAAGTAAACCTTGTCTACACATCGAATTCCAGTCCAGCTAGGGTTACAAGGGAGATTCTGCCTCAAAAAGACCAAAATAAAATCTCTCTAAAGCATAAGCGTAGTGGAGGCTGACAATTCAGATCAGCTGCGAAGTCTGAAAACATCACAAGAGTTAAGGATAGTGGGACATCACAGGGAAACGAGGCCATATTCACTTAACTTTTACTAAATTAAAAGATGAATAACTAACAAAACAGTAACTACTGTTTTGTTAGTTATTCATCTTTTAATTTGTCTAGTTTACAAGTTAAACTCTCTAATCTAGTACTGTGATTATTTTTAATTGTGAATTCATTAAAATAAAATATTAGTATTTCAAAAATAAAAATAAAATTAATTGAAGGGTGCAGGATGATGCTCGAATAGACACCCCAGAAGGCCCGCACGAGGAGGGATCTCACCCTAGCCAGCCGTGGAAGTCCAGCTTGATCTTTTCTTGGATCTCAGAGTGAATACTGAAAAGAATCAGTGGAGTTTTAATTTTGTTGAATTTTGTTTCCTTGGGTTCTTCCAGCCCCGCCTCCTGTTGTTTGACTCTCTTCCTTTTCTCCTGTCTTTCGCTATTTCTCTGTGTCTCCTTTGTTTCTCTCTCTCAGTATCTCAATCTCTTCCCCATCCCCCCTTTCCTTGGCACGTCTCCGTTTTTTCTTTCCTGCCCTCTCTGTCAACTGTTTCTCGCCCTCCATCCAGTATGTGCTTCTTGGTTCTTGCTCATTGAAGGCTACTGTGTCATACTACGTTCTCTGTACCAGTGGGATTCCCTGTGCCGCCTGTTTGGTGATCTTTGCCAGATGCGTGATGCAGGGGAATGAGCAGTGCGTGATTAACTCTTTAAAAAAGTAGATTCTAAGATGGGCCTGGAGATCAGGCTTATAATCCCGAGTACCTGGAAGGCTAGGCAGGAGAACTTCAAATTAAGGCCAGTTTGAGCCGCTTAAAAGAATGCTTGGGTATGCGGTTCAGTGATAAAGTGCCTACAGAGCATGTGGCAAGTCCTGGGCTCTAGCCCTAGTCCCGTCCCCCCCACCCCCACGCCCTCGCTCTCCGCTCTCCACTCTCGCTAAGGATAAAGCCCTGGTCAAATGAGAGGCAGCTTCCTGTTTTAAGCCCTTTTGAGATATTGACTCGTGCACACCTAAGCAAAGTTCAGAGGTTTGGGATGGTTTGGAAAAAAGAAAAATACGTTCCCAAATCTATACTGAAAGCATCTCCAAGATAGTGTAGTTTGAGGGGGGATCCTACACACGTGAAAGTGGGCTTTGCAGTCTATGCGTGTGGACAGCAAAGAGAAACATCGAAACAAGGACTGAAGGCAGATTTGGAGTGTAAGCGTGGGAGTGAGACATCACGGAGAAGGAAAAACCTCTCAGATGAGTCTCAGGGAGTAAGAAAGAAGCTTGTTGCTTCAACACAACATTTGGAAATGTTATTAGTAAAAGAAAAAGGCAAGGGATAAGAAAGTGAATAAAGCCAGGAGAAATATTTCTTTGAAATAATGGTATCAAGGAGAAAAATAATCTTCCTTTATGGTTTTGGGCTCTGTGTTGACAGTCTTCATGTAAAAAATATAATAGTCACACGGAAGAGCCAACAGAAAACGAAAGCTTCTTTATATAACTGATCATATGCAGAGAATAAGTGACTGTGAGGGGCCAACCCTAAGTGACACATCTACAGGCAACCTCTGCACCTAAGGTCAGGGAGCGTGGAGGGAGAGGAGGAAGAAAGACTGTAAGACCCAGAAGGACAAGGCCTGCTGCTAGTTAACGCATTCTGTAAATGATAGGGAAGCTGCATGGACGAAACATCCACAGTGTGGTTGTCTAACAAGACCTGCATGGTAACAAACCAGACAGGACAAAGTGAATGGGGAACATGTCACAGGGCCTCACCTCCAGGAGAGCTACGGGCAGATAGTGGATGCTGAGGGAGGGAGAATAAGCTTTCTGCAGGGACTAGGTCCCTGAGAGGTTATCTAATCCCAAACAGGCAGCTCTAAACACAGGCTCACACAATGGACTCAGTGCATTATGTGTGTGTGTGTGTGTGTGTGTGTGTGTGTGTGTGTGTAGCATGTATTTATAAACACAGCCACACACAATGGACCCAGTGCATTGTGTGTGTGTGTGTGTATGTATAGTGTGTATTTATAAACACAGACACACACAAAGGACTCAGTGCATTATGTGTGTGTGTGTGTGTGTAGTGTGTATTTATAAACACAGACACACACAATGGACTCAGTGCATTACGTGTGTATGTGTAGTGTGTATTTATAAATGTATGACTATGTATAGCAATAATACCCAAAGAAGAGGAGAAGAAATTGAAAGGGATTGGGGGGCCGTGGGAGGAGTTGGTGGGAGACTTGGAGGGATAGAAATAATGTGAACATTCATGCATGAAATTCTGAAGAATAAAAACAAAACTGAAAAAAAAAAAGATCTGTTCATAGAAATTGCTCTTGGTGTTTTCTCCAGTGGAAGGAACTGTTCTGCTTCCCTTACTGGCCTGGGTATGCAGCAATGTGTGCATTCACAGAGAAGTTTCTGTTCTTCTAGGCAGAAGAGGGAGGACCAAGAACTCTCCCTGGATCTCTGGACTGCTATCCGCTTTCCGCTGTCAACAAGACTTATGCTGCCATAGTGGGCTTCGTTTGGGGGTAACGTAATCTGGTCCCCTTCAGTGGCTTTTTAAAACTATGTATTTGAGTTTCACTTTTTGCTGTTGTTTGTTGGTAGTAGTGGGGTCTGAACTCAAGCCTTTGCAAATGCTAAGCAAGCACTCTACATTGGTACTTACTCAGCCCATACTAAGTACTGATGCACACACCACGTGTAGCGGAATTTGAAGGAAGCACTCAGTCATACACACGTGCATTCAATCGGTGCAGACTTGTCGAGTGATAGCATGCTGCTCTCAAAAGCATTCAGGTTTTTAGGGGTAAAAAATGGAGGCAAATTAAGTAAGTGCAGTGCCCAAGTTGCAATGTAAGCAAATGTGTGATGCGAAACGTAAACAAGCACTTCCGGATAAAATGTCTTATTTGTCTGAGAACAAAAATGTAATGCAATACTGAAAATCGAGTGCTACAGTTGTTTCCCATGGCTTCTGGCCCGGTCTGTGTGCAATCTGAATCAGCCACCCTGTGACTCAGTAGTGATTACTGTCAAACAGCGGGCTTCACCAGCAAATTAGCATTTACCGGAAGCTATGTGCAATAAACACTTCATTTGCAGATTTGGTTGAAAATGTATATCTTTGAAGGTTTTATCAGTTGCTTAGTTTCTTCAAAAAGACAGTAAAGCAACAAAATGAAATTACCACATGCCCAGTAACTTAACACTATAAACATGCATACGAGAAAGAGACGGAGACAGAGGAGAGAGAGAGAGAGAGAGAGAGAGAGAGAGAGAGAGAGAGAGAGAGAGAGAGAGAGAGAGATATGAAATTTCGTGTTTGGAGCCAGGCATGATGGTAGATGCTTGGGAGGAGACAGGGAGAGCATGTGTTCAAGACCAGCTCAGGCTACATAGTAAGACCTTGTCTCAAAACACCAGATGAATAAGTACATAAAGAAGAAATAATAACATTTTCAGTGGAAAGGATTTAGTGGAATCTCCTGAATTCACTCAGATTGTCAACTGGCCTAATATCTGCAGATACTTGTCCACTTGCATCTTATTTCCAACCTAGTCTGAGAGCCTTTGGGTAAAATGTTTTGGAGTAAGTTTTCTGTGGTGACATCTGTTCCCTGTGTGAAAATGCATTAGTTGAGTTTGTTTAGTTATTTCGATGCCTCCGGTCAATATTTTTCTTAGACGTTATCCAATATCTTGCATGCAAATTTCTCACAAGAACTCAGGCTTATGTAATAGCGTTTTGTTGAATAGCTGGGCACATATCTAAAATCTGCTATTGTTTTCCACACTGCTTGATGTCTTCCTACATACTCAGTACATCCAATCTCAAATCTGGTATAAATAAACTTTACCTTTCTTATGATCTCTATGAATTAATCAGTTGCCCTGGGCAACACCCTAGTGCAACATTTCGAGGAAATCAGCATGATTCTTTCAAGTAAACGGGTAATTTTCCATTCTGTTATGGAATACTTTGTGCCAGTAGAAAAATCCAACCTCGGTGAGACAATCATATAAATGTGTTGCTCTTTAATCACAATCTGACTCAATTTTGGGGAGTGCCAGAAGAAAAGCTATGTTCTACAAAAGTTCTTGCTCTTTCCATGTCTTTGGGTGGGCCATCATGTGTGTGGGGCCAAACGGCAACAAGCAGTGAGGTTGCTTGTGCAGGTGGCCCTCGGAGGAGAGGGCCAAGCTACTCAGTCAATTCTGTTTGCAGAGAACAATAGTAATTACTTGAATTTACTTCTGTGACTTTTTTCTATTTTAAAGCCTCAGTTAGTTCATTTTCACTTGTACAACGTATCAAAGGATTTCCACAGTTAATTTTTATCTGGTACCAGGGCTCTATTTTCTGGATCTTTCTCAGTCTGTAATATGATTTTTGTGTATGTGTGTACACACGGAGATCAGAGGTTATCCACCCACCTTGGTTTTTTAAGGCAGGACCTCTCGTTGACCCGGAACGTGTCAGGCCAGGCTGGCTGACCCAGCTGCCTGTCTCTGCTTCCTCAGCATTGGGTTTACAAGGCTGTGCCCTTGCTCCTGCCTTTTTACAAGGGAGGCAAACACTGTACCAAGTACCATCCCAGCCCTGCACTCTGTTTAGCGTTAAGTGTACAGTGCATTCTCCCAGCCCTGCCTGCCATTTTTCAGTCAACTAATGTTGACTTCCCGGCCCTACAACTGTTCTTACAGGGCTTAAACCTTCCAATTACAAATCCCATTTGAAGTGGGACTAAGTATTCCTTCTACAGGCTTTTGTTTGATCATTCATACACAGAAACTTGTTGCCATGCTGCAATGGAATTCGGACCCTTGAAACCTACGTGATCTTAAGTGACCTATGCTTAGCACCACTGGGATTTCTTATTTCTTTCCCCGCCCCATCCTGAGAGATGAGGACCCGTCCAGCCCTCTCAAAGTCTGTGCATCGTCCCTGTCCTTCCTTCAGTTCCAACCGTATGCTCTTCATCTTCTGCCACGAGCATTGCCATGGATACCCAAGTGTAGCTGCAGCATAGCCAACCAGTTCATCCTATATAATGCCAGCAAGACTATGCAATAAGATAGTCTAAACAATAGACTATTCTCTACAACAATAGTCCTGTGTACAACAAATAAGCTTATATACAAGTTTATACAGTAAGATAGTCAATGGCTCTCCAAACTCGAAACTGGTGTCCACAGAGTTTTAGGAGGTTGCTGATATATTTTCAGGACTTTGTGAGTTTCTCTATGAACAAGTTTTCTTCCTCTGTTTGGTGAAAAAGTATAATAACATTGATGTATGTATTACACATCTATCTGTGTGCAGCTAACTTAGTTTGATTGGTGGTAGGAAGATCAACATTTGTTTCTCTGTTTGTCCCCAATAGAGCAATGGATTTTTTTCCCTTAAATTTGTGGTTAGAGCAATAAAGGTGCTTGATTGAGTAAAAGAGACTTTTTAGACAAGAAACGGTCCCTTTCCAAAATAGAGCCACATTCTGTGGAGTTTTATGGGGACTGGGTATGATCATGCCCAGTGGAATAAGTTTTTAAGAGCCTCCCATGATAAAAGCTTCTATCCATTGGGTATTAATATATTTGCCCCACATAATGAAAAATGGGCAATATGCCATATCCTGTTAGTTGGTGCTTTGATTTTTCTGAAACTTGGTAAGGCTACGATTCTGTCAAGGGCCCTGTGATTGGCTCTCAAGGATGGAGAGCTTTATTAAACGCTTCCCTCCAGCTTCTCGGCTCTTCCTCCCACTCGTTATCTGGTTATCTGTCCTCAGCATCTGGTCACTAACTTTTTTGAATTACAAGACTCACTTTTCTGAGCAGTCACCCCTCCCCCGCTTTCTGGCCCCTGGTGGCTGTGTCTCCGCTCTGCTCACCACAGCTCTGCTCACCACAGCTACCTCTCACACTTCCTTCTGGCTTTAAGAGATCTGGTGATTCTAATGCCTCTTCCCAAGACGCCTTGAGTCTTCAACTTGAAGTAGAAGGTTGAGGTAGGTTCTTGGGGACTGAATGGAGCCTGTATAGATTTATTCTGTCTTTTGGACAATCCTGGCGTCTTGAGTCTGTACTGACGTTTTTATTTCTTGTTTTCCTGCCTGCAGTCCATGCCTTGGCTCCAACATGAATCTTCCTCGTGTTCTTTTTCAGTCTAAACTGCACATTCTGCATGTCTTTGTGCCCCGTTTGTTTTTTATCACTGTAGATCTGCATAATATTCACCATAATAGCCACAACACCAGTTCTACTCAGCCTGAGCTGACATTTCCTCCACCAAAGAAATCGTCCATTGCTTTGCAACCTAACCTCAGGAAGGCTCTTAGGCTGTGGGCAGATAACAGCCACCAGAGTCTTTGGCAAAACATTCCAGTTGCTGCTTATTTCTCTCTGGAACTACTTTGTTCTCAGCACCACTTTCTTCCAGGCTCTTATTAGAACACCCCATTCGACTCTGCTTAGAGCACACAACCACTTTTCTAGTCCAAACTTCCAAAGGCATCCATACTCCTCCCAAACCCCACACAGTCAGGTTCTTTACAGCAATACCCCAATCCTGGCACCAATTTCAGTATTACCTACTTTTCTGCTGTGATAAAACACCGTGACCAAGGAAATGTATAGGAAGAAGAGTTGGAGCTTATGGTTCTGGGCTCCAGAGGGATCAGAGACCATTTTGGTGAGGAGGCACGGTGGCAGGAGTTGGAGCCGAAAGAGGAACACTCACATCTCCATGCAGGCACAGGACACAGGAGAGATGCATCAAGGCTTAAGAACTCTCTAAGCCCTGGGGACAAAATGTCCAAATACTTGGAGCCTGTGTGGGACATTCTCATTAAAACCACCATGGCACAGGCCTCATGCCTGCTGTCAGCATTGCTGCAAGTTCATATGACAAAGTGCCCAGATAGTCCTATCCGGGAACACACATTCTGGAGTCTCTTATTCTCTACATTTTGGCCAGTTGTGCTTTTCTGTGTTAACCACCCTCTGTTGTACGAGGAAGCTTTGCTGGTGAAAGACGAGAGATGTCTCATGTTCCACTATGTTCCATGAACCTTAGGTGTAGGATTTGTGTTGTAGATGGGTTGCCTAGGTTTGGGCATCTCACAGACACTTTTACTCTTTGTGTTTGACTGTTGTGGAACTCTGTAATAGTCGCCCTCTGTCGAGAAAAGAAGCTTTTTTGATGAGTGGCTCTTACCACAAGTAAACCTCTTAGTATACTTGTCTGTGAATATAAGAAGCCCCAACCTTGGGTGACAAACTTGGCAACTGATCACTGTTGGGTAAGAGTAAGTAGGTCAACCAGGCTTCAGTGAATGGGCTCAGACTGCCGGACATTTGGGAACACAAACTTGACTCGATAGGCCTTAATATATAAGACAGAATGCATGAAATCTGGCGGGAGGCTATGAGGAAGTGCAGATGGGGAGGTCTAAAAATCATTAAGATGTATTTCATAAAAGGTACAAAAATTCAATAAAATATATTGTAGAAAAAAAAGTTTAAAAAATCTCTGTCACCGTGAGCCACTCCCTTGCTCAAAACACTCCAGTGTTTTCCATCGCAATAAAATCCAAGAAGAACCACTGTGTCCAAGACTCTCCTAGGCTGACGTTTCAGCTTAGCCTCTTCCTTTTCCTGTCCTTGTGAGTATCCAAGCTCACTTCTAGTAAGACCTCTAAACTCACCTTGTTTGCCTGGGAAGCTCAGCTTCAGAGAGTCCTGTGGCTCATTCTCTCCTGTGACCGCACTGGGCTGACACAACGACTTGGAAAAGAACTCCTTGTGACATCCGATGACAGATATCCAGAGTCTAGGAAAATGTCAAGGCAGAGTGACATTTCCCAGAGTGCCTGGGAAAGGCTACACATTCCCCTCTGCCCCCTCTTCCTGAGTCTGGCATCCATTTGTGAAGAAGAAGCAGGTGGGCAAATTTGTGCTGTGACCACCTCATCAGTTTTCCTGCACCCGTGTTCCGTGTTGAAAAACACCTTTTCATCTCGTTTTCTCTGTCTCCACCTTCCATCAGTAGCTCCTTCTCCTCACAGCAGCTGAAGTTTTTGAATTTATTTACTCTCTAGACACTGTTGGCAAGTATTTGCTGTTTATTTTCCCTACAGGCTGTATGCATCTTAAAAGATTACCTTACTTAATAATATAATCAAATGCTGAATGAGGAGACTGCATAGAAGAGCCATTTCTAACTGAGAAGAATACTTAGGGGGGGTGAGCCTCCTTTGAATAGAGTCTGATGTGCCAAGAAGATGCTTTGCTGTCAAGAATCAGACAAAGGAATGCTCCAAAAAATGCTCTTAAATTCAATCTATTGGTATGTTGAGAATTTTTAAATTTCATTTATTTATTTATATTGTGTGTGTGTGTGTGTGTGTGTATACATGGTGCATGTGCTACAGTGCATATGGAGGCCAGAGGACAGTTTGTAAAAGCCCATTCTCTCCTTCTACCATATGGGTTCTGGGGATTGAACTCAGATCCTCAGATAGCAAGTGCCTTTACTTCACTGAGTTATCTCTTCTGCTCTATCTTGATATTACAATGCCAGTTATGCCAGATAATACTATTCAGTTTTTTACTCTACACAGACAGTTTTAAAAACATTTTTTTTTTTTGTAAAATAAATCAGAGTGTTTAAGTGGGAGCTTAGTTTTCTACTGCTGTGATTGAAACACCTTATTAGTTGTGAAGCAGAGTTTGATGGTCATGTCTACAAGATATATTCTGTTTTTAAGGAAACATTTAGGTACAGAGCAGCACAACTTATCCCAGGAACATCACTCATCTGGAAACCCAGCTGTTGCTCTCCCAGGAACGTTTAGTAACTATTAAGGAAGGGAAAGTGGAAGGAATGGACCCTGAGCTCTGGTACATGGGCCAATACTCCTTCCAGAAGAGAGATCTCAGATGGGCTGAAAAGAGATCTTAAAACATGGTGGATAACCTCAGAGCAGGAAGCCAAGAAACACAGAGCACTTCAAACAAAGCCAGCCTCATCCTTGAGCCGTCATTTGTTGGCCAATGGCCAGAGGAAGATATGTGGAACTCCTGGGAAGTGTGCCCAACGTGGAGTTCAAAGCTTCCTGCTGAACAGACTCTGAGTACCAGGAGATAAAAGGCCATTCTCATTTTAGAAAAGACAGGGGGTGCTTTCCTTAGCAGCCTGATCCTGCAGTATTTCAGAACATGCTGGTCTTCCTGTGTCTACTCTCCATGTCTATTGCCTTTAATCATTAGCTTTAGGCAGGCTGTATTTTGGGTGGTCTTCACAAAATATAATGGCTGTAGAAATTACAGAGTAGCTAGCACAAAGGTTTTATGCAAGAAGACGTTGTGTATAAGTTCCCATAATGTAAGTTTCCCTAAATGATAGGATTCTGACTTGGTGCATATACTGATTTCAAATTGAATTAGGGGTTTTAAAGTGCTTCAAGTTGTGTGGGGCAGAGTAAAACTTCATCCAAACTTGAGATCTGATGAAATTCTTTCCTTCTTCCTTTTAGATGAACAAACTATAACAATGATTTGTCACCTCCCGGTGATTTATTTTAAACTTATGAGCAACATTGGGGTGTTATGGGAAGGAAGGAGTCAGCGTGAGTCTTTGTGCATCAGTGAGGAGCAAAGAATATTAAGGTGATGTTTGAAGGCTTTGATTTTCAAGAACATGTATCATGTAAACTCCTTGAAGAAATTACTATACTCTACTGGATTTTCTTTTTTTTTGCCAAAACCTAGCAGTGCTTGGCAAATGGAAGGGTGCGGATGCAGAAGCGAGAAAGTAAAAAGGAAGGTCGAGAAAGAAGGAAAGAGGGAGCAGGGAAGGATGGAGAAAAGGAAGCTAGATGTCCACGTTGTAGAGGACTTTGGAATCTATGAGAAGAAATCTATGATTGCTTAAAACAATACTGGACAGTTCAGAAAAACATTTATGGAGTAACTGTACAATCCCTCTGAGCAGGCAGGAAACCTGACTGTAGAATGGGGAAAGATAAACAGTGAGGAATACCTGAGTCAACCCAATGGGTCCACACAAATGGGAAGGTGGATTGCTTGAGAGCAGTCACATATGATTTTCTGATATTTGGGGAAATACAGAGAAGTTAACCATGAAGACATCTAAAAATCAGAGTGTGTAATTTCCTAGGCCTCCCCTGACAAATGTGCTGGAGATGTATATATCTTTTTTTTTTTTTTTTTTTTTTTTTTTTTTAAGAAGGAAGGGTTTATTTTTGGCTCTAAGTTTAATGAGAAACAGCTCATCATAGCAGGGAAGGCATGACGACAGGATTTCAAAGCAGCTGATTACTTTACTTGCCCAATCAGGAAGCAGAGAGAGATGAATGATGGCCCTCATTCACATGCTTTCTTTTTAAATTTATTTTTATTTTATATGTATGAATGTTATGCCTACATGTATGTAAGTGCCTCTGTGTCATGCAATGCCCACAGAGGACAGAAGGGGGCATTAGATCCTCTGGAACTGGAGTTATAGATAGCTGTTAGCTTCCACCTGAGTGCTGGGATTTGAACCTGGGTCTTCTGCAAGAACAACCAGTGCTCCTAACCACTGATCCATCTCTCCAGCCCCCTAAATGCTTTCTTTTTTAAAGGTTTTTTTAATACTTTTAAAACTTATATTTAACTGATTTTTAGATAAATTTTACACAACATAATTTGATCATATATTGATCCTGTCCCCTGTCTGCATCTCCTTAAACTTAATCAATTATACAATTATATATATATATGTATATATATGCCTATAAAGTCACCTTTGTGTCCCCAAATGCCTTCGGTATGGATTCATCCATACACGAGAGCCTGGTTAACCTACCAAGAGTCTTACCCTTAAACAAGACCGAATCTCCCTACCAGCAGTGACGCGTTACTAATAGTTCCTCAGGTAGGGTTGTAGTTTCTTATCCAGCTCCCCATGTCTATGCTGGGATTTCATTTGGAAAACTTACCTGGGACTTGTATATGCTGTCACCATTTCTGTGAGTTTATATGAGTAGCTGCCAGCTGTCAGTAAAATGCTGATTCCTTGTGGTCATCTACCACCTCTGACTCTAATAATCATTCTGTTCTCTTTTCCACAATGATCCCTAAGCCTTGTGAGGCAGAGGTTTTATATAGATGTCCTCTTCAGGGGTAAGCACTCTACAGCCTCTTAGTAACGGCCTGTTGTGGGACTCTTTACAAATCACCATCTACTGCACAAGGAAACTTCTCTGCTGAGACTTGAGACATGCCTTCATCTATGAATATAACTGTAAGTCCTTAGGAGTCAGTTTAGTACTACATCTACATAGCAGAATAATAGTGTTAGCCTCTCCCCTCTGTCCTGTGACCTGTCTAGCCTCACAGCCTAGGACTGATATCATGTCAGGCATAGGTTCCATGCTATGAAGTTCCAATTAGAAAGTGGTTATTTACTCCCATAATATTTGTTCCCGATTGTACTCTTAGGAATGCCTTGCCAGACCAGTTGTTGTTGCAGCTCACAGGATTCATTCCTGGATAAGGCTGATGATTGTTTTTTCCTTCTGGTAGTATGCATAACCCCTTCCAGCACTATGGAAGCTCTCCAGTAGAAATGAGACTGTCTTGTTTGCTCTACAGCACATATATGCAGTATCTTCAGCAATAGGTCTTGATGTGAAGTTCTGTTGGGTAATCAAGAACAGGGGCAATGGCCAGTCATGCTTTAGGGTCTAAATAACCCCTGGTCAACAGCTTCAAAAGAGGGAGCCAGTCTGTTTCCAGCACTAGGGTTTTACTTTGCTATGGTAGCTACTAAGGGCTGTTTCCATGATGGACGATAACGGAAGGTAACGCTTTTTAGTTTCCTTTTATAATTATACGTTAAGTATTCTGGGATGCTAGGGTTTCCCTAGCTTTTGCTGAAGGACTCAGAGTCACGTGCCCCTCCCTTGCCCCTCCTCTGTCTTGCCTTCCATGCCACACCCCGCTGAGCCTTCCCCACAGCTATTTTCCTGTCTCCCTGTGTCAGTGCATCCCATTTCCGCTCCCATCGAGACCCCTCTGTAATTTATTACTTTCTTGGCCTCTCTGGGTTTTCAAACTGAAGCATGCATATCTAATATTTCAAAGCCAGCCTCCAAATATGAGAGAGAACATTGTGACATTTGTCTTTCTTGGTCTGGGTTGCTTCGCTCAGGATGTTTTTTTTTTGCTTGGTTTTCTTTTTTTTTTTTTTTACAGTTCTATCCATTTACATGCAAATTTAAAATTTTAATTTTTAAAGAGATAAATAATATTTCAATTTGAATACATACCACACCTTCATTATCCGTTCATAAGTTGATGGGCATCTAAATTGTTTCCAATTACTGGCTATTATAGAAAAGGGAGCAATAGATAAAGATGAACAGGTATCTCTGTACTAGGCTATAGAGTCTTGGGGTATGCCCAATAAGGTCATAGCTGGATCATATGATAGATCAATTCATAACTTTTGAGGAATGTCCACACTGATTTGCATAGTAGTTTCATCAGTATGCACTCCCACCAGCCACAGGTCAGAGTTCCCCTTTACCACATCTTTGCCAACTTTTGTCACTGTTTCTGTTTTGGATCTTAGATGTTATGAATGGGGTCAGATGAAATCTCAAAGTGGTTGTAATTTGCATTTCCTTGATAACTAAAGATGTTGAACAAGTATTTCTCTGCTATTTGCATTTCCTCTTTAGAGAATTCCCTGTTCATCTCCTTGTCCCAGTTTTTAATTGCATTGCCTGTTTTTTTCATGTTTAGATTTTTGAGTTCTTTGTATATTATAGATACTAATCCTCTGTCAGAGGTATAGCTGTCAAGATGTTTTTAACCATTTTGTGGGTTGCCTCTTCACTTGGGTGATGATGTCCTTTGACCTGTTTCTTCTTCTTCTTCTTCTTCTTCTTCTTCTTCTTCTTCTTCTTCTTCTTCTTCTTCATGTCTATGATTTATAGATTTGGTCTTCGTACAGTATCTTGATAGTCCTAGGTTTTTTAGATTTGACATTTTCTTTGGTTTGGTGGTTCATTTCTTCAGTGTTGTCTTTAAGACCTGACAGTCTTGGTCCATTTTCTCCACTTCCTTTTTGTTTCTTGCCTCTAAGTTTTTTTGTTTGAGTTCCTGAGTCCTTCATTTCGAGTTTTATTTCAGTTGCACTTTTCTCCAGAGATTCTATCTCTTCATTGAATTCTGATTTCATGGTTTGGATTATCTTAGTTATTTTATTCATCTGTTTGTGTTTCCACCATTTTCATTCAGTCTTTCGTTCATATCTTCTTTGAGTTCCTTGAACATATTTATAATTACTATTTTAAATCATTGTACTGTGCATCCACTAGGTTGCTATTCTCACAAAACATTGGGATGGGGATACTGATTTCTGTAGTAGGCTTATTATCTTGGTTATTCAGGTTACTTGTAGCTTTTTTGATGAGACCTAGGCATCTCAACTTATGTTGCTGGTGGTGTTTCTTGTTATGGGTAGGTGATCCCAATTGTTGAATGACTGTACCTTTATTTGCTCTTTTCCCAACTTGTCAAGTTATGGCCCCATTGAGTAGCTTGGTGTTCTGCTTTGGAGCCACTTTGCATTGATGTGTAGGTGGGATGTAAGAAGTAGTGTCACTTTAACTACGGATACGTGAGACTTTGGAGTGAGGCTCTAGGATTGACTCCTCACAGTCCTGGAACTGCAGGATGGGCTGTGTGGTTGCTAGGTGAACATGTTGGCTGATAGGTCAGGCAGGGAGAACTCACTGGTCTGGGACCCAAGGACCCTAGCAACCAGAGGAGTTCTGAGAGCTGAGATGGAAGGATGCAGGGAAATGTTTGGAAGGGAACTCACGTGGCAAATGTGGGAAACTCTGGGGACACGTGAGTGTCCAGGCAGAGCCGACATGGCTGGGAACAGGAAGGAGGGAGAGATCACCAAGACAGGCTTCAAGTGCACAAATCTTACTGCAGGGAGCTTTGAGGGAACAGATCTCATGTGGTACAGAGTCGCTCTGAGGAGTCTCAACTGCACGTTTTGAGAAACAATGCTATAAAAAAAGAATTTACCAAAATATTTTCTGCTGTTGTCCTTGAGCTATGAATCTCTGTTTTCTAAAGTCACTTTTACATAGTGAATTTGCCCAACCTTGGGGTCACCTTAAATTTCTGTTTATGTTTTTTCTGCCATTTTCACCACACCCAAAACCTTTTATTCCTTGTTTTTAAAACTCCTCATCCTTTGTTACTAGTCTCTCTATAATGAAAGAGTCAGTCCGCTTGCATGGATTACCTGCACTAAGCAAAGCTCTTTGCCAATTCTGGAAAGACCACACTACATGCCAAATCCTGAACCTCAGTTCCTTTCACAAGGACATCATCCATCTAAGAAAATACAGTTAATAAAGGGAACCCTAAGTACTATAGGAATTCAAAGAAGCACTGTGTATGGGCTGGCCTAGCCCAAGATAAAACTTGGGAATGTAACATGAAAAGATCGTCAGGAGACAAAGGAGCTGGAATGAGAATGTAGCTGGTGCCTTGGGAAGGATGAGACAGTCACTGCCAAGTGAGAGAGGTAGGAAGTGAGCATAGAGTGGAGGGAGGGGTGCTAAGGGCTAACCCCTCATCCACTGTGAAGCTCAGGACAGTGCTGTAACAGTTCATTTCAATTCTAGCAAGGCTTGGATGCGGGTGGTATCAAGGTTTGAGTATGAAATGTCTTCAACAAGCTCCTGTGTCTGAGCACTTGATCCCCAGTTGGTAGTGCTGTTTGGGGAGGACAGGGAGCTTTGAGGAAGTGGGGTACAGGTAGAGTTGCTGGGGAAATTCTTTGATGGCCGTGCTAGCCTGGCTTCTGAACCGAGCCCCTTGGCCTCCTGGCCCATCAGGATGTGAACAAGTTGCAAGCTTCCGTTCTCAACCATGATTGACTGTCCGCCCTAAACTGTGAGCCAATGAAAACCCTTCCTCCTTTAAGTTGTTTTTGTCAGCTATTTTGTCACCGCAATGAAAAAACGCTAAGACATGTGATGATAGCAAGGACATAGGACGAAGTGAGGCACTTAAAGTATGACAGGGAAAATGCATAGAAAAATTTGTGTAACAAATAGAACAGTTCATTATTCTGTCTCGTTTTTCATTTTCTCTAAAACATTGTGATCTATTGGTCCAATAATATAACATCTTCTGTATTCCTGAAAACTTCTAAAATTGCATCCTACTAGCTATGGAATAATTGACAGAACATAAAAAGAGGACAGATGACCAACAGTCACCATCCACTGTCGATGGTACAACCCAAGGCAGCATAGTCAGCTTTTCACAATCCTCAAGTTGAACTGAACTAAGCATTTTCCCTAAGATAGTTGTGAGAAATGAATATGTGTGTAAAGGATCCCTTTCCTGGTCTTCCTTCAGAATGCTCATGAAAACCTGGAGAATCTACCAGGTGTTTAACCTCCAGACACAGACCGCCGATTACCAAATACCAGCTGAAATCTCTACAGAAAGCATTTGACTTTTAAGTTGCAGTATCTTGCCACCACTTAAATGGTGTGGAAAAATATATTTCCATGGCTCTAGTTTACACATTTAATATTTCTGTATGCCCCTTCATACATACTAGAATTCGCTATATAAAAAGCAAAATAATAATAATAAAAGTAGGCCCAGGGAGATAGCTATCACTAAAGTGCTGGCTGAACAAGCGTAAGGGTTCCAGAGTCCGTATAAAATATCAGACATAGTGATGAACTTATAACCCCAGCACTGGGGGTCAGGGGGCAGAGGCTGGAGGGTCCCGGAGCCCACTGGCCACCCAGAAGAGCCCAGGTCCTAGAGAAGGAACTTGCCTTAGAAAAACAAGGTAGGTGGATCCTGAGGAGCAGCACCTGAGGTTGTCCCTGGTCTCCGCATACACATGCACACACTCCTGTGGTGGTTTCGATAAGTGCTCCCCATGGGCTCCGAGTATTTGAGCTCTTGGACCCAGTTGGTGGAACTGTTTGGAACGGCCTTGCTGGCGGAAGCACATCACTGGGATGGGCTTGAGAGTTCAGAATCTTGTCCCATTTCTAGTGTCTCTGCTTTCTGTGCCTGCTTGAAGACATGAACTCTTGGCTTCATGCTCAGGCTGCTTCCCACTAAGCCTCCCGCGCCGTGGTGGACTCTTATCCTTCTGGAACCTGAAGCCCAATAAATTATTCTTCTGAAAGTTACCTTGGTCATGGAATTTTATCACAACAGCAGAAAAGTAGCCAATGTTACCAATAAACCACCCCCCCCAACACACACACACACACACACACCAAGAAAGAAAAGCAAAAGAACAGAAACAGAAGGCACCTACACCCATCACTTTATGGCAAATTCAGTCAGTCTTTGGTTCTGGTTGCCCTTACTTTTGTCGGACTTTGATCTGGCTTCCCTTTTAAGAGTGTTCCTATACTTGCTGTCATATCTTATAAATAAGCGGTCATTCCGTGAGTGAGTTTTATTTTTCTTTGCAAAAATAAACAACTTAACTTCTGCCATAACAAGTTTGGGAGTTTAGTTTATTACATTCGAGAATACATAAACTAGCAAGGATGTAAAATTAAGAAACATTGCGTTTAAACCACAATTTAATTTTCTGTTGTTATTCCAGTTACTAGCTGGGTTTTTACACCTCAGCCCTCCTAAGTCGTTGGTTAGGACAATGAAGAGGACAGACTATCAAAAGGGTATGTGGGGTGGGAGGAAATGAACTATTTCTTCACCTGCACGTTCTCCTGGTAAAACCAAGGCACATGCAAATAGTCTAGAAAGGGGATCAGAAATCAGGAGAAATGTGGACAAAGAAAAGGGTCTAAAAGGGGAGCTGTGGGGATGAAAGCTGGAGAGGGAGGGGCAAAGGTAGTTTGGTTTTTACTTTTTGTTTGCTTAAGTTGCAAAAAAACAAGAATTTACTGATGGCTCTGTGTGCCAAGGGTGAGAAATTCTCCAAAAACCTCAGTGTTTGAGTCATGAAAGGAAGGTCTTTCATCGTGAAAGCTGACATTTTTTAAAAAAATTAATTTTTATTGAATTTTTGTGCATTTTGTACACAGCATCTTAGTCCTCTCTATCCACTCAGCACTGTCCCATTGCCCCACCCCAGCCCCCCCTGGATTTCATGCATTTTGTCATTTATGTTAAGATCTACAGAGTCGAGTTCGTGTCCACTGGCAACCCTCAGTGCAAATCCATCCACTGGAGTCTGGCAATTTTGAACAGAGCCTCCAACAAGGTAACATACTGCCTAAATAGAAAAACTAGTCTTTATGTAGAAAAATATCCTATAGTTCTTTACATTTGATTAACAAATTTCAGCATTGGCCTAGATATGAAAACGTGAGCGAGAATTATCTCCAGTTATATAAACTGGAAACTGTGTGGTTAAGGACATCAGTGGAGACTGGTGAAGATGACCTTCCTAAGGAAAGAGAGAGGGTTCCTTGGAACAACTCTTGACTGAAGAGGTCTGGAGTATTCCAAAGAAAACTATGTTTTATATTCAATTCTAAGTTATCTTCAGATTTGCTATGTTGTGTGCCTATCCAGCATTATTCTGTTTCTGTAAAATCCACAAACTCGAATACAATAGGTTACAAATAGCATATCTGGAAAAGAAAAAGGTAAAACTATCCATAAAAATTATGAAAGACATTTCAATGGAAACATTTTCAAGTAGACAATTGTCTTCTTTGTTGTTTCTACCTTTTGTATATGTATTTGTTTATGTGATATGTGTGTATATATATAAGTGTTTGTATATGTTTGGGGGCTTGTGTATTTATCTGTGTGTGCAGGTCAGAGGACAACTTCTGGGGTCGGTCTTCTACTTTGAGACATGGTCTCTGCTTGTCAGTTTCAGTCAACTTGACACAAACTACAGACACGGGGAAAGAAAGAGCTCAACTGAGGAACTGACCTCATGGCATTGGCCATGACTGCGGGGCATGTTCTTAAATTGCTGTAGGAGGGCCCAGCCCACTGTGGGGAGTGCAGTCGTTAGGCAGGTGGGCCTGAGCTGTATAAAAGCAATAACTGAGCAAGGCAGGGGAAACAACACATTAAGATGAAGTAGCCTTCCTCCCTGGTCTCCACTCCAGGTTCCTGCCTTGAGATGTTTTGTTTTGTTTCGTTTTGTTTTGTGTCCTCAATGATGGACTGTGAGCTCTAAGCCGAATAAAGCCTTTCCTCCCCATGTGGGTTTTGGTTAGTGTTTTATTGTGGTAGCATAAAGGAAACTTGGGCAGTCTCTCTTGTTCACTTAAACATTTGTCAGGTTAGCTGGCCCGTGAGATTTTAGGGATTCTTCTGTCTCTTCCTCCCCTATGGGAATGTTGAGATTATAGAGGTGTGTACTACCATCCCCAGCTCTTATGCAGGTTCTGGGGACCCAATCTCAGTTTCCCTAGCTTGGATGACAAATGCTTTACTCAATGACCTGTATAACCAGCCTTCCATCTTTTTAAAAAGCCATTTTACACCTCTGTAAATAAAAAATTTGTAGTGATACAAATGGTTCTTATTCATAAAACTGAAACTGTAGAGATGTGTGATTACTGCCACATGGACTGTATCCCAGCACTAGCTCCAGTCCCATCTCGCTGCCTCCTAATCTTTCATGGTGTGGGCAAGTGGCCACTCACACTTGCTACCACGTTGTCCTACCATGATGGGCTATACCCCTTGAATTATGACCAGGCTAGATCCCCTTGAATTATGACCAGGCTAGACCCTTCTTCCCTTGAGTTGCTTCTTGTCTGGTATTTGGTCACAGAAGAATTCTGTCTACTGACATAATTACAAACCTGTACTGGAGGGATATGGGGCACTAAGAGAAAAATCAGAGGTGTCTCTGTGGTTAGGTAAAAAGGACGAGAACTGTGGAGCAGCCTTGTGTTTTCACCCTGTTCTGTCTCTGACTGTTCAAACTGCAGTGAATTTCTTAACCTCCCTTGAGATTTCTCAAGGATAAAATGTTAAAGTTAAAGTGCTACCTTGAAGGCTTATTGGTAGATACAAGAGATGGATAACACACAGAGCTTGGCATTTTGGTAACTCATCAGTGTTATTTTACTTCCCTATTTGGCCAGCTAAAAGAAAAGGCTAGATCTGAGTCCTTGAAAAGGAATTTCAGGGAAAGGGAAGATCAGTGCTATGGTTTGAGTGTTTATATCCTCTCTAAAATTCAAGTTGACACTTAATTCTCCAGGGTAACAGTATGAAGCTGCAGAGCCTTTAGGATAGGATTAAGACCTATAAAAGGGCCTGAGGGAGTGGGGTTTTCCCTTCTGCTGCCGGACAACACAGTACTGAAATATTTGTGCCTCTTACAAGCAGATATCAGCCCTTACCGGACACCAGTCTGCAGAAGACTGATCTAAGACTTCCCAGTCTCTGGGGATGTAAGCAACAAATTCCTGGTTTTGTACATTTCCTGGTTTCAGGTGTTTTGTTTCAGTTACCTTATTAAATGAAGACATATAAGATTACTAATATTTTTAGGAACACAATTTTGCAAAAAAGAACAAGGATTTGGGGTTTGGTTGTTCTTGTCTTCCACTGATAGGCTTACATCCTGGAATAAATACATGAATGAATAGATACAAGGACTTGGTTTCATTTCTAATCTTCTTTTTCTTTATTGCTATGACAAAGTCATCCTGATTGATTGATAGCCTGCCTTCCATTGCTTACTGAACAACTCAAAGGAGAGGAAGCTAGGCTGTGAGAGAAAATCTTGCTTTTGAGCATCTAAACATAAAAATCAAAGTTGAGCGGGGCATAAAAACTGTCTTTGTCTCCACTGTTCAATACCTGGGCCCTCAATTCATCTGTGGTGGTAAATTTAGTCTTAAGATTCTGTCACCCTCACAGCAAGTCAGCCATTTGACTCCTGGCCACAAAACTGCCTTTCTCTAGGAATAAGACCTGACCAGCAAGATGACTCGGTTATGAGTCCTTTTGCATCTGATCATCTCCTGGAGCTTTATCTTCGTAGCATCATGTGATGGCCGTCTCACATTCCTGTCCTCCTGGTAGGTCCATCTGTAAACACATTGCTATTTCAGTGAGTAGCCTTCCAAAGCCAAGACTAGGAGAAGAATTTCCAGAATGTCCATGAGAAGGTGGTATTTTAAAAGGATTCCCAGGCATGGCCTGGAGCACATAGCATTAGAATTTCATTCCTTCTTTCCTACAGCATTCTTTGTGAGCTTTTAAGTCTCTGCTTCAGTGGGAAGATCAAAGAGAACTGACCTGTGAAGGCTCCTGATTGTGGGAGGAAAATGATCTAGACTGTTGCCCATTTCTATACAAAAATCTTCCCCCAGTTTCTAAGTTAAGATATTCTGCCATGTGATAAAGTTTTATCAGCATCTGTTGAACCCTGGGGAGCCTATATAGACTTTTGATAATTTATCCATATAGTAACAAATATGGGACACATGAATACTTGAGTTGAGAAACTGAAGATCAGAAAAATTGATTTGCTTCACATGGCACTCAAAATAAAGTTCTGAAGCAGTTAAAATTATTTTTATCTTGCTTGAGTTTATAAGGCTCAAGTTGTGATAATGCAATATTGTGTTTCTTAAATTTCTCCCATTTAAGTAGAAGGATTTTTATTGGCATGAGTATTTTATTCCGATTTTTCACTGTTCCAATTTGTTGTAACTAAAGATAAAGTCTACCAAAAATTAAAAACAATTACAAGGCCCCAAAGAGAACATTGCTCTGAAGAATCCGATACATGGGGGAAGGAAACTGAAGAGACTGTTTCTTTCCTGGAGTAGGTGTGACTGGCCTATGGTGCAATTGGTTGTCAAGAATCTTATAGCGAAGCACCTCTTCTCTCCTGCCACTTCTCGGTAAGAGATCTTTTTCCCTTTCCTTAAGGTGTATTGCACTTAGCCTGTTTGTAATGTCAGAAGTTCATCAGATTCTAAAAGGTGATTTTGCTTTGTGAGTCAGTCTCAGAGCTAAATGCCTTCAAGGCAACCTTTCTTCCTTCCAAATTCTTTTAACTGCTCTCTCGTCTATGAACTGGTAGGATTAGTTACATCACTAAGTAAATTCAAGTGATTCAACCAAAAATCAAGAAGAAAGTTCAAGGAGACAAAGAGTTAACCTGAATATAACCCATATTGATTTTGACATATGTATCTGACCTACAAGAGACAATTAAAACAGATTGAGATTTGCTTCCCAAAGCAAGAGCTATCCTTTCTTGCCTAAATATTAGGTATCTTATGCTAGATTGGGAGGCTCAATAAGGCTAGACCTGAAATAGGTCATTTTCCAGAGCTTAGATGCTATTAAACCGACTGAGGACCTCTCACCTTGCAGTTATAGCTACAAGATATTCAAATACAGAAAGTATAAATTTCATATCTGGTGATGTTTTAAACAATGTTCTGAAGCAGTTGCATGATTTGATGAAGTGTCTTTCATTCATCTATTAAAAAGTACTGTGTGTTGACAAACATATGCTAACAGGGTTTTATTTTTTATGTAATTTTTTTATTGAACCACTGAGTTATTGTGTATTTCATACAGGACATTTCAATCAGTCTTAATCATCTTTATTTCCCTTTCCTACAGGGACTTCCTATAGCCCCAACTGGAATCCATATGCTCTTTCATCTATCTCAAAGTCTACCTTGTCAACTTAGTGTCCCCAAAAGACCTCAGTACAGGTTCATCCACTGAGATCTATTCATCATACCCAAATTCTATCACTTTAGGAAGCCTAGCTCATCCTCACCCAACAGTAATCAGTTGCCAATATTTCTTAAGCAAAGGTTTCGGTCTGCTCCTCATTTCCCCAGTGTGATGCTGGGTTTTTGTCTGCTTGAATTTGCATGCGTCTTGAGCATGCTGAAACTATTGCTGTAGGTTCATATGAGCAGGGTCCCAGAAGCCTGTAGGATTCTACTTGCACATGGTCATTCACCGCCTCACTGACTCTTATGATCTTTCCACCCCCTCTTCCGAAATGGTCCCTGAGTCCTGGTTGAGTGAAACTTAATATGAGTCCTGTCCAGGTATCACACTCTGCAGACTCCTTAATCTCTGAGTTAGCTGTTTGTGACCTTTTGCATTGCTGGCTCTTTGTCGCATGAGAGAGCTTCATTAATGAGAGTTGAGAGATTCAATGGTGTCTTCTTTACCCCTTATTCTATATTGCATGAGCCTTGAGTGTAGAGGTTGCATTGTAGATGTGCCACTTAGGTATGGGGAATTCACAGACAATATCTGTGTGTGACCAGCTGTAGTATTCTATATTAGTCTTCATCTGGTACAAAGAAGCTTCTTTGATGAGTGGTGACTGTGATGCTTGACTGTATATATAAGGATACATATTTTGCTTTTAGTTAGAAGTTACATTAGCCTAGGCAGGTGACTGCCTTGGGACTTTCTCTAAGATCAGTAACCTCTTCAGTCAACAAAATACTCTTTTTCCAGCAACTATATTTGCCCATGTAAATTTTATTTGATTATAATGTCTTACTCTGTGTGTGTCTGTGTGTCACTGTAAATGTGATGTATACCAGTGTGTGTATGTGGATGCATGGTCTCTTGCAGATCAGAGGATGTCCAGTTCGATCACTCTCTACATTATTATTATTATTATGTAGTATATCTCACTGAACTTGGAGTTAGGGTGGTATCCATAAAACTCCAGAGAGTCTCTTCATCACCCCCTATAGCACATGGAGTTACAAGCATGCACAGCCACAGCTGGCTCTTACATGAGCACCGGGGCATTGAACTTGGTTGTTCAGTCTTGCACTAGCTCACTGAGCTTTCTTGTGAACACTCTTGTTCACTGAGCTTTCTCTCCTGCCCTGGCCTTACTCGTTTTGTGTCTTGCTCCCTTTAAGTGAGTTTTCATCTTTATGGTATCTTGTCCTCAAGAACAGCAAAGGTAAGACTCATACATGACTACTGTTTACCCTGTCTAATAAGCTGGAACAGGAGGGACTGTTGTCCAGAACCTGCTCCCTGAGGTCATGTGCGGGAGCCGTGTGGCTTGCCGGGCAGGGGTCCTCAGAAGAGATCGGGACTCACTCCTCGCTTCATGCTCGATAAATGGGTTTTCTGCTATAAGTGAATCCTCAGATTGAATGGCAATATGAACATAGTTTACTAGTCTCTTTTCTTTGTTTTTTCATTCCTTTTTTTAAAAAATTACATTTGTTTTGATTACTTTTTATTGCGTTTACTTGTTTATGTGTGTGTATGTGCACTATGGGACATGTGTGGAAGTTAGAAGGCAACTTGTGGGAGTTGGTTCACTCTTTTCACCATGTGGATCCTGGGGATCAAACACAGGTCATCAGACTGAATGGCAATTGCCTTTATCTACTGAGCCATGTCTTTCTTTCCTTTTCTTTTCTATTCTAGTTTTTTCTTTGTTTCTGGGTCTTAGTACAAAGCCCTTCAGGCCTAGAATCCTCTATGTAGAACAGATTGGTCTTAAACTCATGATATCCCTTCGTAGACTTCTTGGGTGCTGGGGTTATACATGTGTGTGACCAACAAATTACTATTTTCTTAGGAAGATTACCATTTGAAAGAACTCACAGCCCTTTAGAAGGGAGAATGTGAACAAAATGTCACACTTTGTTGATGGGTGAGAAACGTGACCATTAACATTGTGTGCTTTCTTCTGAAGAGCTGAGCTTCCTTCTGTCATCCCCTAAGTAGACTTAGTCAGTAGGAACATTTCTTTCACCAGATATGTGGGGTTGCTGTCTATTTTCTTGGTATTTATTCGATAAAGCATAAACATACTGCTGTGATGTTTACTGATTATATTAACTATAATATTATAATATATTGACAGCCCAATGATAAACACTTCACAGAGATCAAATCATTTTCACAGTAACTTATGAATCAGGTATTATCTGAGGTACGGTAAGGAAACAAAGGCTTAGAGAGGCAACGCGAGCAGAATAAATACCTTGAAAGTGTTAGACAAATAAAGGGTTGTGTGTGTTGTTTAGTTTCAATTTTTATTGGTTCCACATTAAAAAGACAATAATATGCTTGCTATTTTTCTTCTTCTTTATTATTCTCTTTCTGATAATTTATGAGACCATAAGTCAAGTCAAGGATGTTAGCAAGTGTTTGTGTTCTGTTATTTTGCCTCAATAAAATACACAGTCGGACTGGTCGGATGCCATGTTGATCATCCATTCATCTGATATCTGGTTTGGATGGTGGTCTTCAGATTCTGTGGCCCTTCGAAACAGCTCTTATACTTTCATGTAAAGGCCTTCCTTAGTTTATCTGTTTTTCTTCACAACCACTTATTCATTATTTCTTGGCTCTTTTTCTCTTCTCTTTTACTGTTTATTTTTTGAGTCACGTTGTTACTATGCTTCTCAGGTTGACTTTGAACTCACTGTGTAGCTTAGACTGGCCTCGTACTTGAGATCTTCCAGTCTCAGCCTCCTGAGTATTACAGGTGTGTGTCACCATGCCTGGTGGTATGCTATTTCTTTGTTACTGACGTATTTTATTTGATGTGTTCCACTGTGAATACGTCAACTAGTTCTAAGTGAAACACAAGCAAATATTTATTAAAATATATATATATTTTATTTAATATGTATGAGTGCATTGCCTGCATGCATGTAAGTGCACTTGTGTTAGGCAATGTCGGTGGAGGTCAGAAAAGGACGATGGATTCCTTGGAACTGGAGTTATGGACAGTTGTTAGCCTCCATGTGAGTGCTGGGAACTGAACCAAGTCCTTTGCAAGAGTAAGCAGCCAGTGCTAATAACTACTGACCCATCTCTCCAGTCCCTGGACAAATATTTTTAGTAGGTTTAATGCTAAGTAGTTTCTTAGAATAAGAAAATAACTCACAAAATTCACAAAGATCTTCCTTTAAAAAGGTTTTTTATATCCTAAAACATTAAGAAGGTGAGAGCAGAATGGAGAACATAATATGTGGGTTCTGAAGTCACAGAGATCCTGGACAATGTCACACAGTGTGTCATGTTTTAAAATGTCTGATTGCTAATACGAGTAGTTTTATTGCATAAACAAGGTCACTGACATCATTAACACTGAGTATTTCCGTGTTTTTCACTGGACACAGATCAACTTCATCTCAATTCTTTTCACATAACAGCTACAGCTCCATTTTTGTTACTGTGATGTTATTATTTTTCCAGTGCTGAAGATGACTCTCAGAACATCGGGAGCTCTAGGAAAGGCTTTTCTGTTCTGGAAAGCTGTGGGGTAACACTGAGAACTGTGGTGATGCTGGGCCCTTTTCCTCACTGTGGAGGCCAGGAAGTGGGAGGGAACCATGCCTTGTGTCCTCTGTCTGTAGAGACTGGGCTTGTTGGAAAATGAATGTTCTTCCAACACCTTCTTTGCTCTGACATGATGGTGCAGACATACCAACACACATGCACACGCACACACTTCTTTTCACATGGGAAGCTGAAGTTCTGTTTGGAAACACCTGCTTTGAAGGCAGGGATGACTGGAGCCATGACTGACCTGTGGGGCACAGCCATTTGGGAAGCAAGCGAGGCATTCACCCTGCCTGTTCTTCCATCCTACATGAACCGAGGCCATCAAGGTCCCTCCATATGCAACAAAACAGGGAGAACATCAGTTACTTAAAATCTGTTCTGGTTTAGGAAACCGAATTATTCAAAACATTTAAAGTCAGATAAACATCACTTCAAATCTTTTTTCATTTCTAATGGAGCGAAATCTCCTTCATCTTTTCTTGAACTCTGGTAATTGGTTCAGACTCTTGGTACAGTAATTACGGAAAGGCGAGCCACTGAGTGCTCCAGGTCTCCGTCTTCAGTTTCGATCTGAAGCCCACATGCTGGGCTCATCCTGGTAAGGAGTAGGTCTCAGCCATACATACTCACTCTTCACACCGAAGCAAAGGGACTTTAGACCACACATATGCTGATGCTTCATAAGTCTGCGGACTTTCCCCCAAGTTGAATAAAGATAAGGCCTGATTTTGTGCTTCCTAATGTTGGAACTTAGCAAGGAGTTAATTAATGCTGCTGGAATTCAGTTTTTAAAAAGTTGTCAGGGTGACACAGGCTTGAAATCTGGCACCCAGGAGGCTGAAGAGGAGGTCCTAAGTTGAAGGGTAGGTTGGGCTACATAGAATGTTCCAGACCAAGCTGGGCTACATAGCCAGAAGCTGTCTCAAGAACAAAATTTTAAATGTACATAAGTAAATGAATAAGCCATATTAAAGATTTAATACCAACCGGAGGGGATGGCAGCAGATTCCAGCATGCTACTGATTTTTGTTGTTGTTTGGTTTTGATTGTAGGGATTGAACTAGGACTTCCCACATGCTGCATAAAGGCTCTTCCACTGAGCTGTATCCCAACCCCAACTATTTTTCCTTTACTCACCAGAGGCACATACTTAGAAACCAGGTAGAGCTCCTTAAAGACAGATACAAATATGACCAGCAAAAAAGATGCTATGTCATAAATAAAAATAAACATCATAGTGTAGATGTGAGGAGTGTTCTAGAAGGTTCAATATCATCCACATATCAACATTTTCATAATCATTAAAGTGAAAAACAAGAAATCCACAATCATTAGAAATCATTATAAATTGAGGTACATAGTTGTGTCAGACTGACCTTTGGTATTTTGTTTCAAAAAACAATCAAAGTGTGTCCCTGTGTCTGGGGTGTGAAGCAGGCCTGGGAGCTTTGGCAGATGATGGGGCAATGACTTGTGTTCTTTTCCCCACTGCCAAAAATAGCATTAATCCCTTTTGCTTCTCATGGCAGGGAGAATAAATGACCTTTGTCTTTTCCTTTGTCAGAATCACACTAAATCTTTCAGGATTGTTTGAAGTAACTCCATCTATTTTTGGTCCTGTTTCCATGAGTGTGGAATCTCTCCTCAGGACCTGGGAATGCTTTTGTTTAAAAATCCATATTACATTATTTTAATTTTTTATCAATGTTCCCCTGAGCATCCCATGGTCTTGAGGGACCCATATCACTTTGGGAAAGGGACGGCCTGCCCTTGACTTGGGCATTGAGCCAGAAAGTAGAGAGTCTCTAGAACATCCTGTTAGACATATGATAGTACACTGACACTGTGTATCCAAGTTATATTAAGGAAAGCTAGTGGATGCTGTGTGTTCCGCACCAGGGAAATAACATCCCAACACTCCCCTCCCACATCCCCTTCCTCCATTGTCCTCCTAAACATATTTTATTCAAGACTTTCATGAGACTCTCTCTACAGTCTGTCACACTGCCCTCTGCTGGCCTGATGTGCCTTGCCTTGCTAATAATGAAAATGAAAAACTAGATATTAGAATATTTTTCCTAATGAGTGTGACCATTGATTACAGCTCTTCCAATAAAATCCACAAGTCTATCAATCAAAAATGTCATTTATCCATACATAATGATGGAGACATTGCTCCCTACCCAGCACCAACAATGAACAAATCACATATCCTGCTGCTAGAGAAGTGACCAGTTTTTTAGGACAGTCTGATAAATATATACTTATAGCAAGATATGAAATTATAAATATTTAGGGTAATAAAATGTTGAGGGTCTTCCTAAATATGAATATAGTATACAGGAAAAGGCATATCCTGGTATTGCGCCCTTACCATAAATATTTTGTGTCCAAAGTTTCATAGCATCCCATATCCTTCAAGAGCAAGCGTCTTCTATGATTTTCTGAAAGTTTATGTGTCAGCAACTTGGCCATATAGATTAAATGTGGGGAACTGTGAAACCCCACTTTGTTGTCCACAGTTAGATATCTGGAATCACTGGGATCCATCTAGAATAGCAGCCCAGTGTTCTACTGTATTTGATATTCTGACCTTCTGCTTGATATACTTTGCTTAAACAATCCATGTTGGCACTGTGATTTTGTTAGTTAAAACAACAGCAAGTTAATAATTTGCAATCATGTTAAAACTATGGCCATAATTTTGTTTCCAAGTTTTGAAGATAAACCTATACATAGAGATAATTTCAGGTCAGACTCAAGGTTGAGCCTGGGAAGGTGAGTGAGATGGTCATTGGAGGTTTTTGTCTAGATCCTTCCTTGCTAGGTTGGAGCAGTAAGATCAGACTCCTCAGAAGGTAGTTTCTTCCTGGTTTATTTCATTTTGTTTCCTCTGTATTTAGAACTACCATTTCATTATAAATAAAGCAATGAGTCCTTGTTGGTCATTTCGCTTTTCTTTTATTGTGTGCATATGTTATGTGTACATACATGTATGAATGTTCACATGTGTGTGTTCATGAAAAGTTGACACTGGAAGCCTTTCTCAATTGTTCTCTACCTTATTCACTGAGGTGGGGTCTCTCTGTCTCTCCCTGAATCTAGAACTTGCTTATATGTATTAGTCTAGCTGGCCAGCTGGCTCTGGGGATCTCCTATCTCTGCCTTTCAAGGACTAGAATTGTAGAAGGGCTGTTGTGCTTCTCTAGGAGCTCTGGGGATCTAAATTCTGTTCCTAGTGGTCTCATGGTGAGCACTTTATCCACTGAGCCATCCCTTACCCCTAGTTCATGTTTCTTAAGTTAGTATATTTGGCATTCAGTGCGATCTTAGTCCACAGAATTGATAAAAAGAATCAAGAAAATGATAGAATTTCCCTTAAATTGAGCCTGTTCTATAAGATAATTCCATTTCTCAGAAGTTTCAATTAAGACAATATAAAGCAAGCCGAGAGGATTCCAGCTGCATCACTGACTGCAAGTCTCACTCGTCCCTGTTTGCCTTTATCGTTGCTTGGTCCAGTGTTTCTTCTCATATTCTTCAGTAGAATATGCCTGCTTCATCACCATGGTTTTTCATTGCTCTTTACTGGATTTTAGTAAACCCATGGCTCCAAGACCTCTATCTTCGTAAAAATTCCACACTGGACTTTCACCCATGCCTGTGGAATTTTAAGTGAAAAAACTCCATAACTAGCTTACTAAGAAGTTGCCTATTAAGTTGCCTTCCCAACTTAATTAATTCTCCTAGTTCCAAAAATTTGTTGCATTCCTTATGACTTTCACTTATCTTTTCCCATAATAGAACAAGCAAAATGTTCAATTTGAGTGTTGGAAATATATCCCAGAATCTGAACTAACAGAGGAAGTTAAATTGCTCTTCATTTATTTCAAGGAGAAAATGTCCCTGTGTAAACAAACCTCCTTTGTGTGGCCCTTGAAGAAGGTATCTGAAGAGTCCCTGTCAGAAGGGCCAGCCTCACACAGGGAATGTGATCCTTTTTTGGACATGGAGTGAAGACGGGATCCAGATAAATGTTCAGACATTTTCACTTTATCAGGGAATGTCTAAGTACGTTTATCTGGACGAGGGTAACAAAGGGAAGAAAGGACGCCATGTGCACAGAAACGACCCGCGGGGTAGGAATGAAGACTGGCTTTCTTTTCTTTTTTTCCTTAACTGGGTGCTTTTCAAATATTTCTATTTCTATGTCTCTAATAAAATAAGTATGGGCTTACTTCTGTTACTAGTCCTTTTATCAGACTCCTCATCTTTAAGATCTTTTATTGCAATTATGTGCCCTTAATTACCAACATTGTTTGTATCACTGATTTAAAATATTTGTCTACTGTTCTTTCTCATTATAGTATACATACACACATATCTATGTAATGTGAAATGGAAGCTTTTCATCCTACTGGATACTCGAAATGACTCACTGAGAAAACTGAAACGTGGAAGAAGGTGAAGGGAATACTCATTCACACACAGACCCCCACTTTACTAGTTGATTTGAACTGTGGTTTTTAAACCTTATATGAGCCTCCATTTATTCATAATTACTAGAAAATTTTAAGACCACATATAATTATTGATAATTATTACATCACACCTTAGTGTCCTATTTGGTACTAAATAAATGTTTATTTTTATTGTTGTTGTTTCCTGACCTGTAGGAAGGATCTGGCACTCTGGAGCTAGCATTGGGTGAGCAGCTCAGTGTGAAGTGTTCTTTTGCAACCTTTTAGTCCTTTGACATTTCTGGATCTTCTAGCATAAAAGAGTGAAAGGTATGCATAACAAAGAGACATGATGTTAAAACTTGTGGGGGATTCTGAGCTTCCTTCAGACACTGCTGTCTTTCGATTTCCACTCGCACACTCTCCTGTCCTCCTTCGTCTGTCTTGGCATCTCTCGTCTCCACCACACTGTTCCTAGGTTTTCACATCCATTTCCGTGGTTTCATTCTGACGTGGTAAGTGACAGCACCGGAGTCAATGTTCCCAGCTCCGCTGAACGCTAAATTCATATTCCACTCCCCTGGCTGGCATCTGTTTTGAATATCCTCCAGGTTTTGCAACCCTGACATTTCAAAAATCTGAACACAGTGTGTTTACCCCTCTCCCGGTTGCTAGCCTCATGTCCCTGAGTTCATTTTCCTGAACAGTCCTGTCATCATTTACCCCAAATATCTAGCTTAATAACCTCAGAGACATTTTGTGAGTCACTTCTGTCACCTGCATTGCTAAATCAACTTTTATTTCCTGTCAGAGCTCTTAGAGGTCAAAGTTTGGTGGTGAAAAGAGACTGTCACATCAAGCATAGATATTCTTATCCATCTTTTATTCTTCCTCACATTAGAAACTTGGAGAATTTCTATTCCTTACTATTGAAAAAATATCTCTTTAATTTTACCCATATCAACATCTCTATCTCCAATTTGTCACCAAATATAAGCAATTTGAATATTAGTTCCCTAACTGCAAATAGAAAGGGCTCTTCAACTGACTTGAAGATACAGTTCAAAACCATTGCACTGCAGATCCAGATCTCATCTCCTGGCCGCAGTGGATATTTCTAGCACAACATACTCTTAGGATTTACTTGATCTGACAGATTATACCAACTTACCCTGAGGATAGTCTCAATTCACTATTGAATTTAAATCCAGCACAAATTGACTTCAAAAATCATTGACTGCATATTGTCTTTACTGAAGCTTTCTAGCAAATAAAAAAATCCCACATTACATAGCTCAGATTTTTTTTCTCTAAAACCACAGCTTTCATGGAAATTGTTTACTAACTCTCTAGCTTCTCCCTGCTTTGACTTTTTGGCTTTCTTCCTTTCATCACCCCTGGCCTCATTTACCCTCCTAGACCTTTCCAGATCTCTCTCTCTCTCTCTCTCTCTCTCTTTCTCTCTCTCTATCGTATATGTGATAATTTGGCCTTTTAACACTTCTTCTAATTAGCAATTGTAGTTTAAATAGCACAATGGAACATTAAGTTGAAAAAGTCGTAAGCAGTGAAGAGTGGAGAAGGAAGGATTGTGGGAGTCTTGATTTCTCTCTCTCAGGGTTGAGCACGGACTCTAGAGGTGCAGAGACAGGAGGCCGAGGCAGAGAGACCCTGCAGGAGATTGTTGTAATAACTCAGAAGGAAGGGTGCTTGTTAGCGCCAGTGTTTCCTGTGGCCAGACTCTGTCTATAGACTGACAGCAGCACCGACAGGAAGTTAGGAGAGAGGGGCCAAGGTCATTTGGGATTTGGGTCTGAGCAACAAGAAAGAGGAAGTTTCGACACTTTTTTCAAGTGTGTGTCTGTGAGGTATATGTGTGTATGTATGTTCACATGTGTGGGAGGTTACATAAAAACATGGGAATACACACTAGTATAAGTCTGAAGTTGATTTCAGGCACCTTTCTTGATCACTCTGAACTTTATTTTTGTTGAGAGAGGCTTTCTCACTGAACCCAGAGCTTGATGATTGTGGCTGCTCTAGTTGGCCAGCTTGCCCTGGGAATCCCCTGTCTCGGCCTCCTTGAGTTCTGGGATTACAGGCTGCTGCCACACCTACCAAGGTTTTATATGGGTTCTGGAGATCCTTGCTTAGCAAGTGCTTTATTCACTAAGCATCTCCCCAGCCATAGAATATTCTATTAACTAACAAAAGAAAAATATTGGATAAAGTTATCTTAAGATGTCAGCATCTCAGTTTGGAACATTATATATTAGAGATGTCTCTGTTCTTCATCCAGGAAGATATGACAAGTAGACACTTAAGTATTTGAAACTGAGTGTGGAAGAGAAGTTCGAACTGAACAGCAGATTAAATTTGGGCATCATTAATATGTAGACTACATCCAAAACTGTGCCTTTGAGTGCTAGGATTATTATATAAAGAAGAGTGAAAGCAGAATATAAAGGAGGAAGGAAGGAAGGAAGGAAGGAAGGAAGGAAGGAAGGAAGGAAGGAAGGAAGGAAGGAAAACAAGAAAAGGTCCAAACTACATCTCTAAGCAGATAAAAGAAAAAGGAATCTGTTATGTGAGGATTGGGGATTATTAGTCCATCTGTATTAACAGAATCAAGAGTTATTTTTATTGGCTTAACTAGAACAATGCTTATGATTGATGTTAAAGTGTTTTATGGTTTCCCTTTCATTCAAGAAGAAAAAGAGGAACACTTACTTTTCTGTTTTCTGTTTTCTTCTCTCTCCACAGCACTCTATACCGCAGTTCATTTCACTCAGCTACTGAACCTTCTTATTGGGAAAAGAATGACAGCAGTGGAGGGAGGGACTTCATAAAACTTATTTGAGGAATTGGAGAGATGACTTAACAGTTAAGAGCACTGGTTGCTCTTACAGAAGACCTGAGTTCGAATCTCAGCACCCACATGGTAGCTAACAACCATCTCTAACTCCAGTTCCAGGGGATCTGATGCCCTCTTCCATCCTCCATGGTCACTGCATGACACTGGTGCTCTTACATACATGTAGGCATACACATAAAATAAAAATAAAGAAATCTGAAAAAAAAATTTAAAAGCCTATCACTTGGTTGCATGAGAAATCAAATCAAGCCCACCTGACAGGATGGGTTCAGGCAGTTTTCAGTCAGCCTGTCGGTCATCTGGATGTCCTTGCCTCCTGAGGCTTCACTGATGGAGAGGGGCCCTTTTCTTGCCTGCCACTCTGATGCAGCAGTATTTTCCTCTCTTCGGTTCCGTTCCTGTGTTTCCAACTGTCTCTCCACCCACATGCAGAACATCTAACTTCTTCTATGGGAAACTTTTATTTTTCTTATAAAACTTAAATGTGGTTTGTGTTGCTAACTTGACTCCCTTCCTGCCCGGTGTCTATACAGCCTGTTCTCAACACTGCTGAGAACGGATGCTGCGTGGACACTTTCCTCCCTAACATTTTCCTCTCAATAAATATCTTCATTGTTGATTCCTTTTATTTCTAGCCTAAATTTCAGTGAATGAATCAAGTAGGACCACCACTAAACTACCTGAGGAATAGGGTCTGTCTCCTCCTGTTACACATAAATTAGTAGAAGTTTGATGAGTACATAAGTGACAGCTGTGGGAAAAGCTATATATCCCTATGGAATTCCACAGAAGAGCAGATCTGGGATATTTTAAGGTTTCTCTAAGCCAGAATCTCTAATCCAACAATCTGCCCAAAGAGTACAAGATGATACCAAAGTTCTACGGATCTGGAACTTTCTTTTATTTAAAAGCTACAGATTCTTGCCACATTTTTTTGTCTGAGATTTGAATGAGAGATGTGCCCTATACTTTAGTCTCTGACCTTTCAACCCAACACAGGTATTTTCTGTTGAATTAGAGATATGAGTGTTAGAAATAGCAACCAAAGTACCTGTTAAAGAAGAAGCTATCTGAGTTGTGTCCAGTGGTCCATCCTGAGAGGACAAGATGCCCAACACAAGACCAATTGTTCCATAAATGCCTACATAGGTTTTACAATGTAGTGTGATACAAAGTGATAGTCTGAGCCAGTCCCTTGCCTTGCCTTGCATTTCAACAGGGAAATCCTGAAAGAATTTATTACTAATAGGAAAGAATCTGAAATCATCATGAAAATAAGCGAAGCTGTCCTAAGTCATGGGTGCCACATTCACAGAGAATAGTAAAAAGTATTAGGGTGATGTCAACCCCATGGGCAGAGAGGACTGGGAGTCCACAGCAGAGAAGCCCCAGTAATACACTTTAAATGCCAAAGTAACTGGCCACAGAGCCCAGAGGTTGCACAATTCTAAGGATACTAAGAGACCGTCTAAGCTACCAGAGACTGTCTTTGATTCTAAGTTAAAGCTCAAGTAGGTCATAGACCCTGAAATTCTAACCACTAGATTCACAGAAAATCAATCTCACCTAATCACTAAGCAGAGTCAAATTCTGATAGTATCAACATCTTTCAAGTTACTAAGATTTCTCAGACACTTTCTACTCTATGTGAGTTATTTTATAACAAAATGTGGCTGGGAAGATGGCTCAATTGGTAAAGCATTTCCCTCAATAGAGTGAGGACCTGAGTTTGGATTTCCCAGATGCATACAAACCTGATTCAGTGTTACATGCCTGTAATCCCAGTAATGGAAAGATGCAAGGTATAGACAAATGGGTCCCTGGAGCTTGACAGCTAGCCTACCTGGTGAAGCTCCAGACCAATGAGAGACCAGTCTCAAACAAAAATCTGGAGGGTGCTTGAGAAACAAAACCCAGGGTTGTTCTCTGACCTCAACACGCACAGGTACAGAGATGCACCCATACACATGAGCACAACAAACACACACATACACACATATATGTACAAACAAAACATATGATGTGCACATCAAGAACATTGATACCAGGGCACATGGATTAGTGGATATATTTATTTTTCTCACCACTGTGGTGTCAGAAAAATTATTAAATACACCAATCAATCTACTAATGAAGAATTAGAGTCTGTCTGTAATTAACAAGGTATGAAGATAATGTCCATTACTGAAATAGTCCAACTCTGAAGCCATTGAGATTATATTATGTGATTTTAAATTGCTTTTTATACATTATTTATTCCCTCAGAATTTGTCTGTTACAGTATTGGAAAGAGGCCTAGAGGGGAAAATAGGCTAAAAAAAAGTGTACCAGTAAGAGTGCATCACGTCAAACTCCTGGAAGAGCCTGCTTGCTCGCTTAAGTTGAAGCTTTATGCCTTAGTTACTTTCCTGTTGCTGTGCTAAAACACCCTGACAAAATCAACTGTAACAGAGAAGGAGTTTATTTTGGCAGCTGAGCTGACAGTTCGAGGGTACAGTTCATTATGGTGGGAAAGTCCTGGCTGTCGGAGCTTAGGCAGCTAATCATAGTGCGTCCCATAGTCAGGGAGCAGAGGACGATCATGGGTAGCTAGTGTCCTGGTTAGATTTGTCAACTCGACACAAAGTGGAGTCACTAGGTGAGAAGAGGGGAACCTGGGCTGAGGAACTTCCTCCGTCAAACTGGCCTGTGGGCACGTCTGCAAGGCATTTCCTTAATTGCTCATGGGTGTGAGGAAGGCCCAACCCACTGTGGGCGCTGCCATCTCTTCGCAGGTGGGCCTGGGCTGGAGAGAGAAAGTCGTTGAGCCTTCCAGTCGGGAGCCCGCCAGGAGGGGAGCCCGCCAGGAGGGGAGCCCGCCAGCGGGGAGCGTCCCTCCATGGTTTCTGCTTCAGTTCCTGCCTCCAGGTTCCTGTCTTGGCTTCTCTGGTGATGGACTAAGATGAAATATGAAATAAGCCGTTTCCTCCCCAGGTTGCTCTTGGTTAGTGTTTTATCTCAGCAATGGAAAAAAAGCAAATACAGTTGCCTCTCTCCTTTTTGTAGTCTAGGGGGCAAAGCCAAGGGAACAGAGACACCCTCTTTTAGGGCGGGTCTCCCCACTTCAAGGAACCTAATTAAGATATTTTCTCACAGGCATGCCCAGAGACTTGACTCCTAAATGACCCTAGACCCTGTAATATCTACAATCATTCTTAGCCATCACACTTTACTATAGTCAAATTTATTACTTTTCTTTATGGTCATTTCAGGGTCCCTTTATAATAGATATTCCAAGTGAAGAATAAATTTTCTTACTTTATTCTAAAAGCTTATTCTTTTTCACTTTATATTTATCTCTAAAGTTCACCTAGAGATGGGTTTATATTATGATAAGGTAAGATTCAAGTATAATTTCATATGTATTTCTTCATGTCTTATTATTGACCTTTACTGTTTATCAAAAAGACAGTGCTTTCAGAGGATGGAGAAATGGTTCTGTCAGTAAAGTGCTTGGTCTACAGGCATGAGAGCCTGAGTGTGATCCATAGAACCCACATGAAAAGCTGAGAATAGTGGCACACACCTGCAATCCCAGCACTGGGTAGAGACACTGGACCCTGGAAGCTCATTGGTCAGTCACTCTGGAATCATGGGAAGCTCCAGTCCAATGAGAGACCTTGTCTGAAAATAAGGCAGATGGCATTCCTGAGGAATGACAGCTGAGGTTGTCCTCTGTCCCATACATGAGTGCACGTGCACATGCACCCACACATACACACCCAGACAGCATACAAACTGGGGTGCTGTGGTCTAATTTTATCCACCCAAATTCATACGGAAATCCAATATCGTGATTTATGAGCGGGGCTCGATGATTAAGCAATGGCAGCTCCGTCACGGACAGAATCGGTGCATTAAGAAAGAGGCTCCACAGGCTGGCCGAGGGGGAGCAGACATGGAACCCCAGCACTTGGGAGACTGAGCGGAGGATTCTAGTTTAAGGGGAACCTGGGCTCCATAGTGAGACTGTTCCAAAGCAACAACGAAAGGCCCAAGGGAGATCACCCCTCCTTCCACCCTATGAGGACATACAGAAGACATCATCAGCCAGGAGCAAACCCTCGGCAGACACTGAGCCTCCGCCATATTGGTCATGGATTTTCTAGCCCCCAAAACTCACCAAAATAGTTTTCCATAGCTTCTTTTTAAAAATATTTTTTATATTTTTATCTTATGTGTATGAGTGTCTTGCCTGCAGGTATGTAAGTGCATCTGTGTTATGCAGTGCTCGCCAAGGTCAGAAGAAGCCTTTGGATCCCCTGGAACTTGAGTTACAGACAGTTGGGAGCAAAACCTTGGTCCTTTGCAAGAGCAGCCAGTACTCTTAACTGTTGAGCCATCCTCCAGTCCCTTCCATTGTTTCTTAATTATTCAGTACAAGGTAGTTTGGTACCACAGTCCATGCAGACTAAGGCAGTGGATCCATTTCTAGACTGTTTTTTTTTTTTTTTTTTCTGTTTTGTCATTACGAAGTAGCACACCGTTCTTTATCTGTGATGAGGGGGGATTGTGTGTTCCCCACTCCAGGAAGTTGTGGCCAGCTAATTGGTTTCAGTATAGGATAAAATCTCATGTCTTATGACAATAAATTCCTCTTTTAAGTTTATGCCTGAAAGAAATATATCTATGTATTTACCAAAAGTCATGCTCCAGAATGTTTTCAGTGATAGTCCTCACAATGATCTCGAATGTTCTTCAACCATAGAACCAGCAAGAACTCATGGTACACTCATACGATGGAATACTAGAGTGAAAAGAAAATGAATACAGTAGACTATACACCTCCACCCCATGTCTACACCTGTACACTTCCACATGGATGGAGTTCCCAAACATAACACTGGTGAGAGAGACAAGGTGTCAACAAGCACACATCATGCCATACTTCAGAACTGGGGGACAATACATGTTGAACTCTTGGTAGCAGTTCTGTCTGGTAATGAGCAGTGGCAGTGGGAGGAGTGACGGGCATCCTAATGTGCTAATATATTTTCTCTGCTTCTGTTTTGGCCTCATTCCATAACTCTGGCTGGTATGGAACCCACTACACAACCCAGACTGGCAACAAATTTGTGGCAATCCTCCTGCCTCCGTTTTCCAAGTGGTGGGATTGCAGGCAGGCTACCACACTGGTTGGGAACTGGTTACAGTGTGTGTCTTTGCTACATGAAAATATGTCAAGCTGTATACTAACTCATGCATTTTCCTAGAAGTGAGCTGCATTCTAATGAAATGACAATGGGAAAAAAATTAACTTTCAGGTCTTTGAGTTAACATGCTATGCTACTTTAAGATAGTCATTCTATCTAATAATTATCTCATTTAAGACAAAGCTAAGCAGAATTTAGAGTCCCAGTGGCTTTAGAGGACCCGAGTCAAAAATTCCATAAAGCAAATAGTAATCATAGTGATAAAAAATGCTCTCATCTTCCTCTGTCTCTGTGAATAACCCACAATGTTCTCATTGAAATGCTGCAATATAGAACGGAATGATAATAATTCAGATTATATTCATGAAAAATAAAAAGAAGTAAGTTTACTTATGTTCACCTAGAACAAATGAAAAAGACACACATAGCTTTGGAATTACCATAAGCAAGCATTTTCCACTTACTAATATACAACACTAGCAAACTCTACCGAGGTTCTCCTGTGTTCAACATAACTTCAGTCACTGAAGGGTACCATTCCATTATGCAGCCTTCACGAGAACCCATGATGTGTTAGAGTCCTTGAACTCTACACAGCCCATACATCCAGGTCACTTCAGTACTTTGAAGACCATTGCAGATTACATTACCAATCATCAGCATGTCAAAACAGATATAAGACTATAGTCACATGATACCACATCAGGATAAGGATTTAAAGAATAATTTTCAAGTAAGAAATTAATGAAACAGCTAAAATTCCTCTAAAAAATTCTTGCCAAAATCAAGAAGAGATTATTAAAATATTTGCTCAATTTGTGTCTGACTTGTTTGCCACTGAACACTATGTTAAATGAGAATAACAACACAGGGTTTTCTCAAGTTTGTCAGATGGGACAGTGCAGAATTTCAAATTAATCAACTATTTAAAAATCTTTGTTGAGACTAGAATTTATGATTTGCATAATATTAAATAAATGGGGATAATTAGTCTATCAGATCATAGTTTTGATGTGCTACTTTAGGCTTTCCATTTTAGGATCTTAGTCAGGGAGAGTCTACATGTCTGTAATATTATTTTCTTAAAGGTTTATTTCTGAGAAGATTTTAAAATAAGAAAATAAAATACTTATGTCCATTTAAGGGAGAAAATTCTCATATTAAGTGTCTTAGATTACTTTTTACTAGGTTACAGAATAAATGATGATAATTTAATTTACCTGAGCTAATAAGAGTAATTATTTTTCAGGTTTGCTTTGGAATTGCTATGAGATGCCCAGAATAAGTTTATCTGGGATTAGGTAAACTTTAAAAATTGCCCTTGAAAAGCCGTAGAGTTTCATATGCTATATAAACATCTTTCTCTTTTTTAAGGGACACTAACCTCATTCTGAAGTTTCCATCTTTGTGACTTAATCACCTCCCAAAGGCCCCACCTCCAAATACCATCCCTTAAAGATTAGGACATACACATTTTTGGAGGCACACAACAGTCATTTCAACCAGTCTGCGGTCAGGACTGCGAATCTCAATCCACGCACATGAGTGGGTAGCAATGGAAGGATTGCAATCCACACACACGAGCAGGTAGCAGTGGAAGGTGCCTCTGTCTTTAAGCCTCATCACATGGCTTTCAGAAGTTCACTCTGCTCTTTGGCTCCAGACTTTTGATTCATTTATTTTATTTTTATTATCCCCAAAGATGTAATAGTAATGAACAAAGTATATTAGTAACATATTTATATGCATCTATTTTTACAATCTATCCTCTTGCAACGCTCCCTAAAATATAGACTGTGAGTCCCATAGAACATGACTTATTAACTTATTACAACAATAAAATAATTTTCCTCCCCAAACATTTTTAAGTCATCCTATCATAGCTTGTAAACTTCACATTTTATGAAATTAAAGCACGGACACAGACAAGGAAGATGACTCTGTGTGGGGTTTGCCTTTGTAAGCTGAAGAAAAGGCTGAATGTTTTTCTTCCAATGACTTATTCGTTCATCTACAAACCAGTGTATATGTGAGTAGGTCTGAGGCGGAACAAGCAGAGGGCAGGAGAGCAGAGCAGAGGGAGCTTCAAGGCTGAGAAGGGAGGGTGATGTCAGGACTGACTGAGACTCCCACCAGCAAGAACTTGTTAAAATGTTTACTGCATACCCGAGACTTGGCACAAGTGGTGTTTTTGTGGTCCTGGGGATCAAGCTCAGGGCCTCGATCTACCGCTGAGCTACTTCCCAGCCCTTGTTTGTTAACTCTGATGTCAGGGTTTAGATACCGATGGGCAAGGAAAGCCTCCAAAGCACAACACATCAGAGGTTTCCAGATGTAAAGAGAGAAATACAGTGCTGTTGTCCACTCAGTGCTGACATGGAGAGGAGAAAAGAACTTAGAGGTTTGTAGGGAATGAACAAAGTTTCCTATCTGATTGGACAGAGGGGCAAAAGAAGAAAGACAACACAGACCCTTCCAGCAGAGTGAGCTGAGCAGTCTTCTTGTTGTGGAACAGAAAGTCAAGAGAGTCGGGAAGAAGATTCTATTTCGGATGTTTTCAGTTTGTTTGTTTTGTTCTGATTTCACTAACTTCATCAGCAAGAAAAACTGAACTATGATATTTCAGTTCTTAATCTAGATCTTCTATGATAGAGTAATTGAAGTGAATGTTATCTATGCTTAACTTGATTTGTGCTATATCCTTGGGGAAGGGAAACGTGGACTATCAGTCTAATTCTTTTATGAATAACTTCTTCCCTCTCATCTTTTTGGATTGTATGTGTATGAAGTGTCTATGGTATATGATTGGTATATAGATGTTATATGTGCTGGGTAACTGGTGTGTGTGAGATGTACGTGTGTGACACGGTGGTATGTTTGTATCTTGTGTAATGGGTATCTGTGTTTGAGTTGTAAGGTGTATATGGTGTATATGTGTGAGCTATGTTGCATGTTAGGTACAGATGTGAGGTCAAGGTATGTAGTTGTATCTGTGTGTGAGGTATGAGTATATTTCAGTGTGGGGGATGAGTATGTGCTTGTGAAGTTTATAAGTTGTTTGCATGATGTATGTATATTGTGTGTTGTATGTGAAGTGTTTGATATATTACCAGAATGTGTAGAGTATAGGTGCTGTGCAACTTGTATGTGAGGTTTGTATGGTATATTTAATAGAAGCACATGTCGTGTATATGGTTTGCACTGGTTATCTGAGAGGTGTGTGGTGTTATGCTGCATGTGTGCAATGTATGTGTCATATGTGAGGTTTGTGAGTGAGATAAAGGTAAGTCTTATCATATGTGGTTGGTATCTGCATGTGAGCTGTATGTTGTGTTGTTTAGTGCACATGAGATGTGTGTAGTGTATGAGATGTGTGTAGTAGGTGTGAACTGTGTTGTTTTAAGATGTATTTTGTGTGCGAAATATGTTGCATGTGTAAGGTGTGTGTTTGTGAGGTATGTTTAGGTATGTGTGGCATACGTTTCTCATATCTGGTCTTTATGTCATTTAGACGGCCATTGAGCCATCAGTTGTTCATCAGCACAAAGAATCCTGTAAAAACAGGTTCCAGTCACTATATAAAGCTGTGGGGCCATTGAGTGGCTCAGTGGATAAAGACAGTTACTCCCAAGCCTGACAACTTGACTTCAATTGCCAGGATTCTTATGGTGGAAGGAAAAAACTGACTCCTACAGATTGAGCTCTGACCACACATATACTATAGCACGAGGACCCTTCTAAATAAATAAATAAATAAATAAATAAATAAATAAATAAATAAATAAATAAAATCTGAAGGATTCACAGCTACCAACCAGCCAATGACTTCAGAAGACAACAAAGGAAACAATTATTGAGTTATTCACACAAGCTTATTGACTGTGAATTTGTCTATCTATTTACTGTCCCCATGTATAATCCAAAGTTAACTAACCTTAGAGAATGCTGTTCATTTTCTCAATTAAAAGCCCAAAGAGAATTCTTATGGGTGAGTGAGCACTTGCCAAACTTTGTACTTAGTAGTACATAAACCCCCACAACTTCAAAAAGCAGAGGCTCTGGTTCCTAACTTGCCTGATTGTGTCATTTAGATCTTCAGAGAGGTTACAGGGCTTCAGTGAGGCTCAGGGAGCAGGGAGGCATTTAAAGGCCTTTAAACTTAGGTAGAGACTCCATAGCCAGTGCCCTGGAGTACTAAGGCACTTTGAAACTGTCATTTTAGCTCAGATGTGAAGACTTAGCTGTTCTGAGTCAGAGTTACTTCATAGTGAAGCTAACCAAATAACTGTCTCCATTTGACAAGCTCTCTGCAGAGGAGTCGCCTCCTCCCTTCCGTCTCTTCCTCTCTTCCCTCTGTTCCGTCCCTCTCTTCTCTCTCATACCCCCTCTCTCTCCCTCTTTTTCTAGTCTCCTTCTCTTTCTCCTCCAGTCTCCCACTCTCCCTTCCTCTTCTCCCTCCACCCTGTCTGTCTCTGACTCTCACACACTTTTGTTTCATAGATTAAAATCCAACTATATTGCTCAATGATGGAAAATTTTCCGCCATTTTGAGTTTTTTATGGCTAGTTTGCTTCTGTTATGTTTACTTTTTAGAGCGTCACACACGAGCACTGTTCTGCATCATTTCCAACCCTCCTTTCTGCCTCCAATTACTAGTCCCACGTCCCCTGACTCTCAATTTTGTGACTTCTTCTTTATTATTGTTACATATGCACACACAAGCACATACACTGTACTGAGTCCATTTAGTGGTGCTTATGTGTGCATATGTTTAGGGTTGACCGCTTGAGATTGGATAACCTGTCAGGGATCTTATCCTTGGAGAAAAATGATTCTCTCTCCCTCAGCATCCACTGATTGCCTGTAGCTCTTCACCTAGAAACAGGACCCCACAAGATGTCCCCCATCCACATTGGCATGTTCATTGGTGTTGTCAAATCCATTTTTAAGACAGATTTCAAATATCAAAAGCATGGGTATTTATATTGCAATTAATATGTGCACCTGTGTGTGTGTGTGTGTGTGTGTGTGTGTGAGTGAGTGCATGTGTGTTAACATTTGTCACCAATTATCTGCTGAGTTTTGGGCATGACTTTTCATGTTGCTGGTTGTCTGGATTGTTGGGACAGTAACGGGGCCTGCTTGCCTTTCAGAGTAGTGAGTATTAGGTTATGATGCCCTTGTCAGGTAACAGGTAGACAGTGTGAAGTGAGTAGGGTCTATAAAATTATCGCAGTCACACATACTTTGTGTTGGAGTATTCCATCCTGTGGCTTAATATTTAGCTTGCCTACTTATTGTTGTGAGCTGATATCTCTGTTGCAGCACTTTTCTTACCTCCGTGTTGTTGAAGAATGTCACAGCAGTTTCAAATAAACACAACACTTTCGCAAACTATTATCTGGTTTCACTCTGTCTGGTCAAAGATACACTGTGTTCTTTAAAGAAGGGCTGTGCATAAGCTTACTCATTTATATTTACAAAAACCTTTGAATTCTTCAAGATGAAAGAAAGGTTATTATTGCAATCTAGTATTTTGTGTCTGTTTTGTTTCTTTGGCTTAGGTGACCGTAGATCACGCCTACTGATATCTTTAGAATCTAGTATAGAAGCTAGTTCCCTAAATAATATTAAAGTACTTTAATTTGTGAAATTATTTGAATGATTGCATTTAATGTGCTGTATCTCTAGACTATACTATCATTACTGTGCTAATTATAAATCTCTTTTAGGTGCCTCTTCAAGTATGATTTAGACATTTTCCTTAAATATATGAGTCAGAGGTTTAGTAAGTGTGATGTCTGGATTGAGAATATTAGCCTGAAGACAATGCTGTTTTATATCACCAGATGTACACCTTCTTATTGAACATGGTAATGCAGGTTTAGGTATTCTTTGCTGCTTTGTTTGGAATCAGGTATAAATAAAGGACATGTCTTTTTCCTCCAGAAATTCCATGGTAATAGGTGTCTCCAAACCAGAGAAAGAAAGGCAAAAGGAACACACAGTATCTGAGACAGTGTTGCCAGTGGCTGGAGTCTGGGCCTGCTGTTTCCAGCTTCTTGGAATCTTATTCAGAACCCTGAAGTAAGCTCACACAGATCTGGAAAGCAAAATGGAAAGTTTACTCATAACAAAGCACTAGAGCAGATTAGAAAGAGTGAATTTTCAAGACTGACAGTGCACCACATTTGTGGGGGTGCCCAAGGGCCTTAATTATTGTGTTGAGCTTCCTTTTATGGGGTTGAAGAGAAGGAGCTTGGGTTGCTAAGGGCGGTTAGCTAAGTTTGGGCGGTTCTCCATTTTGATCAACAGATTAAGTTGCATAGTCATTTCACTACTATGCATGGTCCTTCCCATAATGCATTTATGCATAGGTATAAGATGGTAAATAAGGGGCTCTTCCTAAAAGTTCAGGTGGGGACACAGTTTTGCCTGCTTTATTGCTCATGCACCCAAAACTAGCTCAAGCCTTCCCTTTCCTGTGCCTGGACATCTGTTTAAGTCTGATGGTCATGAAAGGAAGGGAAGCCTGTTTGGAGTGGGAGGTGCACACAACTCAAAGCAGGGGGTGACATCTTAGATTGCCAAGAAGCTTCTGGATGCATCATTCAGCGTGCTGTTTCTGTGGCTAGTATGTGCAGGTAAGGTTTTCAGGCTGCCAAGTGCATTCTCTGAGAAAGGGGTATGCCGCGTGGACTGGGTGAAGTCCGGCTGTTAGGCTGGGCCCTGTGTTCCCTTTGCTTTCGGTCTATCACCCAAGATCGGGATTTTAGAGCTGAGCTGAGCACGTAAAAGACAAAACATTTTGCTATGTAATTTCTTCCTATAGCAATGAGTAAGGTTGAGCAGGAACCATCACTCTTGTTTAAATCTACAACTTGCTCTAGGACTGGAGAGATGGCTCAGTGGTTAAGAGGACCTGGGTTCAATTCCCAGTACCCACAATGGCCATCAATAACTGTCTATAATGCCAGTTCCAAGGGATCCAACACTTTCTTCTGGCTTCCACAGGCACTGCATGCATGTGCTGCACTTACATATGTGCAAGCAAAACACTCATACACATAAAATAAAAAATACATCAATAAATTTAAAAATCTATAACTTGATCTTAAGTCTTCTGAACCATGATATCAGTAGTCATATTTTGAAAACAGTACTTAGGATACAGCTCCCTCTCTTGTCATTCAGATATGTTATTCCTGGGCTTTTATTTTCTAGAACCCTATTTAACCAGAAACATTTTTCAATGTGTAGAAAAAGGCAGAAAACAGTGGGGAGATGAGAGGATCAACTCAGACCGCTTACTTCCAGTACTAATGTCTGAATTTCAGAATCTGTCTAGCTTTACACATAAGTTGTTCATAATAAAACTTCCTGTGCTTACACATTAGAAAATAAGACCCACAGAAGATTAAGCCAAACAGAATTCCAGCATGGATGAGGGACAAGACCCTGAGGCCTCACCCCTGTCAAAGGAGCTATGAGCAGTTGATGGCCACTGAGGGAGGCAGAGTCACTCTCTCCGGACATAGCCATTGGTAGGCTGCTCATGCCCCAGTCAGTACATGAGCACACACACACACCTGTGTATTGGACGGCACTAATTGGACTCAGGTTTATTAATACAAAATTTTAAGAAGAGGACATGAATTCTGGGAGGGAGATAGAGTGGGGTACACTAAGGGGAGCTGCAGGGAGGTGGTGGTAGATGATTATGACCAGTATACAGTATATAGATGAATGGAGCTTTCAAAGAATAAAAATACTACTGAAATTAGAACATTATGAAAGAGTTTTCAATGTCTCCAGGACATTATGTCCTTATGAAAAAAAATACCTAACAATATGAAAAAAAACCCAAGTCAATAAACGAACATATAACATCTCCTGAAACCATTGCTTAATAATTTTAATGATTTTTTTGTTGTCAAAAACTAATATATACACTAATGAAAATTGTAACAAATAAAGTATCTTTTCAGTGCCATGCTCCAAAATGTGGTAGTAATTCTAACTTAACAATTTTCACATTTTGTTAAGTGATCATTAAGTCATTATGTTAAATTATAGGAAAGTATAGGCTACATAAAGATGATACTCGTTGGCGCTAATTTTATCCTCGAATCTGGAATTGCTTTCATATCATTTTGGCCAGAGATGAGAAACTGACAGTCTTGTTTATGGGTCCCAGTTGGTAGGTATTGGGCTGATGGGAAAGTTAGACCAATGATTCCAGATAGCACTTTCAAAGATTAAGCCAACCAATCATGTCAGTAATCTAAACATGTCTACCTGTGATGGGTAAATTTGACTGTCATTTTGACAGGATTTAGAATTACCATGAAGTAAATTTCTGAACATGGTGGTAAGAATTCGAGTGGATTAACTGAAACAGAAGGACCATGATGACATTCCATGGACATGAAACACAGATCAAATACACAGGAGAAATCAAACTTAGCATCAGCACCCTTCAAGGACACAATGTGACTGGCTTCCCCCTTCTGCAGCTGCCATACCTTCCCCCTCATGACGGACTGTATTCCCAGGAACTGTAACCCTAAATAAACCTTTCCTCTCTTGAATTGGTTTTGTTAGGTATTTTTTTTTCATAGGGACACAAGTAGCTAATACATCATCTTTGTGTCCATTGTAAGTCTGGGATGATTCTATCAATGACATACTAAGAATAAAGTTGGGCAAAGTAGTGTATGCCTATAATCCCAGTGCTCAAGAGGCTAAAATCACAAGTTCAAAGCCTGGGGATTACATAGCAAGACCCTACGTCAAAAACAAAATAAAAGAGCAAAAATGATATATTAAAAAGTCATGATTGGTGGATCAAACATCTACACAATAGGCAAATACTCTCTTTTTGTTCTAATATAATTATCAGCCCAAATAGTATTTTGAAGAAACTTAGAATTTTCACTTGCAGAATGTATAGAGTATAATTATAAAACCCAATTTCATGAAACATATGAGAGTAAATTAGTACTGACTTGGCCAGTAACCTGGGAATTCCCACAATTGTAAATGTGTCTTGCTTTTATATGCTTAAAGTAATATTAATATATGCCTCATTAAGTAACATTAATATTGACTATTAAATGACTATTTTTTAACTTACACTTATAATTTTCATTTATCTTTTAAAATTATTTTTAGCTATTTCTGACAGAGAACTGGACCTGCATAGTAATTAAAACATTACCTTATAAAATACATTATGAGATATTAAACAGGGAAATAATTGTTCAGAGTAGTCAATAATGTATTATTAAAGCAGGTTTCTGTCCTTTTCCAAAGATATGAAGGTTATCTTAAAATCTAAGCCAAAGCAACTGGAGAGGAGAAAGAAATGAAAGATTCAAATTGGAGAATGTTCAAGTTACATTCTTGTTACTGTGATTGAAACCATGACCAAAAGGCAGGGACCAGAAGCAGAACCACAACCACGAAGGTGCTACTTGATGGCTCACTCACTGGCTTCTGCTTAACTAATTCTTCTATAGGCCTCAGGGTCACCTACATAGACAGTGCACTAGACTCTCCTTGATCAATTAATAATCAAGACCTTCCACCACAGACACACCCACAGGCCAATCTAATCTAGCAATTCCTCAATAGACACTTTTCTCTCGATTTGACCATTAAAGCTAACCAGGATAGAAAAGATGTTAATGTATCTCTTTTTGAAGATAGCATGATTTTAGGGGTAGAAAAGATGAAAAAAATCACACTATTTCAATATGTAGTAAAAATTTCAATACATAAAATTCACATATCTTTATACATTAGTAATAAATCTCAAAATGATATTTAAAAATTCCATTTCAACAAAATCAAAAAGAATAAAACCAGAAGAAGTACAAAACTTGAAGAATAAAAACCAGAAAGCATTATTAAAGAAATTAGGTTAGACAAGTCCTGCATAAGTGGGAGGACAGGCCATGTTCATGGATTGGAAATAACAACCAATGTCACGAAATTGTTGGTGTATCTACATTTTAAAAGCAGTCCTTCTCAAAATTTCTTTTTTTTCAGATATCAAAAATTTGATCTTAAAATTAATATGGTATGAATTACAAGGGAGCCTAAACAACAACAAAATCTTGAAAATTAAGAATAAAAATAAGGGTTCTAGAGAGATGGCTCAGTGGTTAAGAGCACTGGCTGCTCTTGCAGAGGACCTAGGTTCAATTCTCAGCACCCACATGGTGGTTAACAACCATCCATAACTCCAGTTCCAGGGAATCTGATGCTCTCTTCTGACCTCCATAGATATTGTACAACATCGGTAAACTTACATACATGCAGGTAAAGCACTCATACATATAAAATAAAAATAAGAAATAAAATATTTTAAAGGAAAATAAAAACAAAAGAATAAAAATCTCAATTTCCTAACAATAGTTCTGTTTGGATTATTGAAAATATTTCAGAATTTGATAAGGTATATAATACTAAATATCTTAAATTTCACTGAAATGTACACTGTAAAATGGCTTCTATTGTATGAATGTTACCTCAAACACTAAGTTATCAGAGTGGGACATGGTGGCTCAGGCCTTTAATCCCAGCACTCAGAAGGCAGATGTAGGTGGATCTTTGTGAGACTGAGGCCAGCCTGGTTTACATAGCAAGTTCCTGGGCAGCTGGGATTTCAGGGAGACACCCTCTCAACAAAACATAACTAAGGTATCAAATTACATGTACGCATTTATTAAGCATTTATTTTTATGTATTTACTATGCATTTATTTTTGAATTCTTTTGTAAAGACACAATTCTTTAGGCACTGGATCTGAAGACTAATCTACTATCAGTACACAAGAACTGTAGCAACAGAAAATAAAACCACAGCAAGAAAATTAACAAGGCTGACAGCTTGAGTGACATTTTATCTTGGAGCTTCTTGCTAATGCCATCGGCAGGAACAGTTAAAATTAGACACAATGAGAAGGGATCCTAGCAAACGCTAGGAACACATCTGTAACAAGATGGAGGCTATAATTAACAGACCAACCCTTTTCCTTGTTTATACTGGCATTTGTTTCAGTCATGATGAAATTGAGATTAATGATTGCTTTATTTTATAATGATTTCAATGGTTATTCACTAAATATCTGGAGACAGGATGTGTCTTTCGAAGCCTCAGTTCTGTCAACTGTAAGGCAGGAGCAACTCCTCCCAACAAGATGGCTTATGCAAAGCAGATCAGATTGTGAGGCACAGAGAAAACAGTCTTTAAGCATGAGCTGTATAATTCTGCAAATACTCTATTGCCTAAATTATGTCAATGAAATTTCTGTTCAATAACTTTACATTTTTGGTGGCTTTTGGTGGGGTATAAATGTAAAAAAAAAAAAAAAATGAAGACTTAAAAAAAAAAGAAGAAACTGGACCTGAGCCTCTGTCTGTGCTGTGAAAGATGTTCCAAGGCTCACTCTCCATATGAAACTTTGTGTAGTTGAGGATTATCATAAATGGTCATCTTCAAATAACCACATTCCTCTTACTGTTTCTCCTGGACATCATGTTCTAATTATTAGCCATCTACAAAGACTCAGGACTGAACTTGGGAGTGCTGAGTTCTACATTTTGACTGTGCTTAAATCCTGTGAGGCCTTTGTGTCTTAACTGGGTCCCCTTTCATTTGTGTAAAGAAGGGATGGTTCAATTATCCCCTAAGAGCAAAGTAAGAATGAATACTTCTATAATAGTTTGAAACTAAAGCTTACAACATGATTAAAGACATATTATTACGAGGGCTGGTGAGATGGTTCAGTGACAAAGATGGCTCAGAGGGCAAGAGCACTTGCTGTGCAAAGATGAGTTCAAATCCCCAGTACCCACATAAAACGTTGGGCATGCCCGGAGTGTTGGGGGCAGAGACAGGGGTTTTGCTGGAACTCGCTTGCTACAGGCCTAGCTCTAGGCTTAGTGAGAAACCCTGTCTCAAGGGAGTAAGGTACAGAGTGCTGGAGGAGGGCATTCAAAGTTCTCCTCTGGCTTTATGTGCACAGGCCTTACGTAGTCCCTTCATATGTTCACATACTCATGCATATACACAAAGACATATCCTGAACTTTCTCCATTCTGAAATCACTTTTGTAGTGGAAGTTCACAAAGCTAGCTTCCATCTTTTAGATCCAAGGACATAATGTTAACAACATTATTAAAATCCAGACTGTGATGGTTTGAGTAAGAAATGTCCCCCATAGGTTCAAATATTTGAGCACTTGATCCCCAGCTGGTGGCATTGCTTAGGAGTTGTGAAATATTTAGGAGATCTAGCCTGGCTGGAGGAAGAGTGTCACTGGAGGTGGGCTTTGTGTGATCCTAATTTTGACCTACTTCCGGTTTACACTCTCTCCTTCCTGTACGTGCTTGAAGACGTCAGCCCTCAGCTCCCTTCTCTAACCGCCTCCTGTCAGGCCCTTGTGGACTCTCTGGAACCACAGTCAAAATGAATTATTTCTTCCATAAATTGTTTTGTGCATGGTGTTTTACCATAGCAACAGAAAAGTAACTGATATACAGACTATGGATTCCAGCGGAATGTGATGGCATTGATTTCAAAGGCTTACATGGTAGAAGAAAAGAATAGACACCTTTAAGTTGTTCTCTGAACCCCTCTCAAACACATACATCATGCACACACACAGACACAGACACACAAAATAAATAAGTAAATAAATAAATGCTTTAAAACATGAACTTGTGGGCTGGAGAGATGGCTCAGCAGTTAAGAGTATTTGCTGTTCTTGCAGAAGACCCATGTTCCCAACACCCATATGGCAGCTCATAATTGTCTGTAACTCCACCTCAAGCAGATCTGGCACCTCTTCTGTCCTCTGAGGGTGCTGCATGATGCAGAATACACACATGTAGGCAGACACTCTCATACACATAAAATAAAATAAAAAAATTTCAAATCTTTACAAAATATTATCTTAGCTGAGTTATCTATATTTGTAAGAAAAATCATCAGTATATATTTTGAAGTTCAAAACCATGTTTAGAATAACATTTTACTGCAATTCTTTATGCATATTTTAAAACAATTTATCTATTATGCAGCAGAATAGAAGTGAAAGCCTGTTAGAATGAAAGATACTTTATTCCAAACTTTAGCCTTCATCCTTCTCATTGGACATGATGGAATTTACTGGCATTTTCAATGTACATATGACATTTTAGAATTATTATGTAGATTAAATGAAATAAGCTACTTAAGAGCTTAATGCATCACTTCATAGGATTTGATAAGAGGGGCTGTGATTATAATACTTCAGTAAATACTTATTTTAAATGTAGATCCCCATTCTGTCACTGTTTATAGAAGGTTTCAAAATAGAAGCTTATATTCCTGTGGAATTAGTTGACTATAATAACAAATACGGCAGCCTGTATATGAAATTCTATTCTTCCATGCGCTTGGTAGACGAATACAATAAAACTTTGTGAAAGCTACTGAGAGAAGTTGTAACAAGATGTTAATTATGATATCACTAAGTTGGGAAGACGACATGTTAGGTCCCACAGTTCAATCGACGTAACTTCCATAGAGAACATTAGGCTGCTCTACTATTTGTCAAGAAAGCTTATTTTTATTTTTGCTATGTAGCTCTCTAGAGTCTCAGCTGGTTGGAGAGCTTTTAGACTTATTTTTATTACATTTATTTACTGTGGGGGATGTAGGGTGAATTGATTCTCCAAGGGACAAGCCTGATGAGTTGTGGAAAAACACCCCGCCCCCCCGGCTGAGTGGTATTTACCCAGGACCACCATGCATGGAAGAATTTTAGCAACAGGGAGGTTGTGTGTGTGTCCGTGCATGTGTGCGTGTGTGTGTGTGTGTGTGTGTGTGTGTGTGTGTATACTAAGGCTTTCTCTACTTCGACCATGCAGGGCCCAAGGAATTAAAGTTAGATAGTCAAGTTTTGAGCAAGTGTCTTTACCTGGCAATTTCCCTGGCTCGGTTTTTCTGATTATGAATCACTGAAGTGCACCACAAAGATAAAGGAGGACTAGACCCAATCAGATGTTCCTGTGGGCACGTGCATACATATGGCATACAGAGACACAGACACAGACACAGAGAGATAGACAGAAAGACGCATACACCCCTACACACACAAATAAAAACAAAAGGCAAAGATCATTTGGAAGAAAAATCATGGGGGGGAATCAGAAAGCATTTGCTTACCATTGTGACATTCTTATTAGAACAAAGCACAAAGCACACAGATCCACAGCACAGCATGAGATAGGGGTACGTGAGTAGTTTCCATTATCTACCATGTCAGTCCCCTTACCTTGCAAGTCAATGTTGAAGCTGTGTTACATTTCTTCTCTTCCATTTTTAGGCTTGCTGTCATTTCACATGGAATATTCTTTCCTGATCTTTAGGCTGTCTCTTGTACTCAATCACAGTCATCATCCTCTGTCTTTGTCTTCTCTGCTCTACCATGTGTCTGCAAGTACAATTAGCCACACCTTGATCAGATGTTCTCTATAGCCTGGGGCTACAGCTCTCTCTCTCTCTCTCTCTCTCTTTCTCTCTCTCTCTCTCATTCTACCCTTCTTCCCGGATGATTTTGCACCTTTGTGGATATGATATAGATGTCCATTTAGAGCTGAGCACTCCAATCTCTTATTTTATGCATGTTGACCAATTGTATACCTCTGTATTAACCAACATCTACTGCAAAAATGAAGCTTCTCTGATGAAGACAGAGAGATAAACTAATCTATGGGTATAAAAATAAGAACTTTAAAGGCAGTTTATTACTATGTCCATTTAGCAGAATAATAGCACTCGATTCTTGCCTAGGGTCTATGACCTACCAAGCCACAGGTTTTGGGCCCAGTAAGCAGGGCCAGGCACGAGTTCTATGTCTGGAGCAGAATTTAAGTCCAACCATGAAGCTGCTTGTTACTCCCATAATGTTCATGGCACTGACTCTAGTAGGCTTAGCTTGTCAGGCCAGTCATTATTCGAGCTTGCAGAGCTCACAGCTGAGTAAGACTGTGGATGACTTTTCTTGCTTGGTTGTGTGCATAGACCCTTCTAACAGTATACAAGCTAACCAGTAGAGATGAAGTTTCCACATTGGTACCAGCCTGACTGTACCATGTTCTATGACTCATGTATGTAGTGTCTTTGGCACCGGGGTCTTACCGTCAGGTTTTGAAGAATAACCAAGAGCAATAACAAGAGATATAATGCTTGGGGGATCTATAGAACTCCACTGATCAACACCTTGAAAAGAGGTAACCCATAACTGGCAGTGGGCTTTTTATTTAATAGCCTGTGATGTCGAGAGGAAGGCATTGTCTACTAGTCATAGAGTAATTCCATTATGTATATATGTATTAGGAAGCTTCTACAGTAGTAGGCTTCCATATGGTGTTTTCAACATTCCTCAGTGCTAGTTATCCCTCCCCACATGCCTTCCCCGCTCGCATTTCCCTATCTCGTTTAACCCTTCCTGTTCAGAACCGCTTTTGATGAGTAACTACTCCAATAGCACAGGAATACATTTCTTTAGATATTTAGAATTTATTTGCTTCTGATGTTTGAGTTCCCCTCACTAACATATGCTATAGTAGTGTCTACCTCAGAGATGAAATAATGTCTATAAACCCTTGACACAAATCCTGGCACCTCCTTTGTAAACAAAACTATCAAAAAGTAGCAGAAGTATTTGCAACAAGATTCAGTAAAAAATCAAATGAATGTGCTTCATAAACTAAAAGGTGCTATGCAAATATTGGATACCACAGAATTCTTTTTATTGAGTCAATTGAAGAACTCATGAAATTTCACTTCTTTGAAACCTTTTATAAGGAAGGGAAATCAGCTTCTCCTTTTCCACTTGCCTATTTTTGGTTTAGCCTTTCACTGTACCTATGTGACTGTTTTAAGCTAGGTTTGCCTGCATTGTGATTTGCTTTTATGTAACAGTTTGTAATCCAGGGCATTCATTTAAAAGTGTTGCTTTGTAAATGGCCTATGTGTGACTTCGCCCGAATCCATCATACTGAGTTAGGCCCGTGGTCAATACAAGTATATTTTATGCAGATGTTATTCAGAGTGGCAGAAATCCAGAACTATGAGGTGAAACATAACCTAAGTAACACAGGAAATCACATATGGCGAATATCTTCCCAAAGAGCTCTACGCCAAGGTCTTGTCACTATCTGCAACTGGGAAACAGGGGTATCGAGAAAAATGGACACTCAGACCTGACGCCTTTGGCAGTCGGTGTTCCTCGGTGCTCCTTGCTGGCCCTTTTCTCATTTCAGAGCACACTGTGAATTTGCCTGTCCATACAAAGACTAATGAGCACAGAGAAGCTAACTCACAGCTTGGGGAAATTAGTCATCTGCATTTGAACGCCTCCACTGACAAATGATAAGTCCATTATTGCTGGAGTTACTTGCATTTGCGTAACTTTTAACATTAAAAGGCTTAGGCTCTCCTTACCAATTTCTCACTTTCATCTTTGGCTTTTAAGCATTGTACCAAGTCAAAGCATGTTAAAAATAAGAAAAGCAGCCATGATTTGATGATAAGGATGAGTTTTCCAAGCCTTCTTTGTCTATTTTTATTCTGACATTGTTCCTTTTAGAGGAGTCACATTTTTTTTGAAAGCTTTTATAAGGCAGACAAAAGACTGAACGGGTAAGCTGAATTGTGTCAGTGTTCAATACATACTACTTAAATTATCATGAGTTATAAAGAAGAAATTAATGTTCTCATGGGAATCATGATTAAGTGTGGTCTTTGTGTGTTTATACTATGTTTTAGGACACTTGAAGACAGACCATCCATCATTCATTCATCCACTGATTCATGAGCCAAGTGTTGTCCAGCTGCAGTGTTATAATACCGAGTACTGTGCTCAGTCCTGAGGATACTAAGATGCACTGACCCCAACTGCTGCCCTCAAGGAACCCTCATGTGGGAAAGAAACATAAAAGGCTCTGCATCATAACTTATATGAAATTAATATACCATATCACATTTGAACATTTAATTCAAACTTTACTGGCCCTCTGGCTGTAACTATGAACCTTAGTAAAGTCATTTTCAAAGTTGGTTTGATATTTTGTGGTCTCTTAAAAGTCTGATGAAAAGATAAAATTCTATTTTCCAAATGGTCATAATTGAAAGGGAATGACAAACAATTAAGTATCCTGTAAAAATCAAGCAGATGTCATGGGAGAGCACTAAGTTGCATCAAACCTGAAATTCTTTTATGCTTTGTTTAAGACAATGCATCACTATGTAGCTCAGGCTGGCCTCCTACTCACAGTCCTCCTGCCTTAGTCTCCCCAAAGTTGGGATTACTGATGTGCACCAACATACCTAGTAAACGTGCAGTTTTGTAAAACCACTTTGAAGTCTATCATTCATTCATTCAGCAAGCATATCAACTAGCTTCTAAGAATGCACACTGCTCTAAGTCCCAAAGGCCCAGTCTGTGTTGGCTGTGCTCATTTGGAGGCATAAATATCCATGATTTACATTTTACTAACTATAGATTGAAAGATCTTGGAGAACAAGTTACTGGATTCTGAGTGTGCCCTGGTCATCAGTTTGATTAAATGAATAGGATCACAAAAGTAATACTGTTCACAAATCATGGGTTGATGGTAGTAGGCTTTACCTCCAAAGCTTTCAATATAATTTTTTTCTCGTTTTCATGCCTACACATGGCATGGACAGGAATAGATAGATAGATAGAGCTCTGATTGTCATACATGCACTTAAAAACGACAAACAAAAGCTTGCCAGAGTCCTCGGGAAAATTTCAGGCCACGGTTACAAACAAGAATCCCGAACCATAAACCCAAAGTAGATGCTCCTTACTTTGTTGTTTTTTGAATTGGGCTACCCACCCCCGCCCCGTCCCATAAATAACTGCAAGCTGAAGTTTCAGCGCTTCTACTTAACATTTAGTAAGATATCATTAAAAACAACTTTCCCACAGAGATTAGGAAAACCGATAGTACTTTGTATATGTTTAAATCTTTAACCCAGATCTGTTTTTTAGATTCAAAGTACGGTAGAGATGTGCTCAATTAAAACATCTGTTTGTCTTCAAGAAGGGAAAGTACTGCATCTCTTTATCACAGTAAGACACATGATAAAAAGTTTGCCTTAGTAACTTCTGCACGTATATTTTAGCATGCGCAAATGTTGCATTTTGTTGCCACAAAGTGATACAGATACCTAGAAAACTTATGCATAAATTTCCACTGTAGTGAGTTATACAAAGAGACGCACTTTACAACCTGAAACCGTGACTTAATATCCAAGTGAAAGGGTTTAAGGGAACCGCTTGCTGTAGCCACTTATCAAGGGTCCAGGGTTCCAAGGACACGCTTTCAAGCCCCAAACGCCACACTAAGACTTCTGATCCCTGCCAAAAAAGGTGCCTGAGAGCAAAGAAGTGCTGCTAGCATAGAAGACTTAAAAAAAAAAAAGTTGAGACTAAAAAGCTTGGCCACAGAACACAGGTGTGCAGGAAGCCAGCTGCAGAGGCGGTGGGGCACCGCGAAGCCCTAGCCTTCGGTTGGCGACCGCCTTTACTTCGTCTCTTCTCCGACTCCCCGCGCGCTTTCAGCGGCCCCGGAGGGGTTCTGTGCACAGCCCTTCCCAGTGGATGAAGACTTTCAGTTTAGGAGCGGAGCCGGCAGAGCGCTTCTCCGCGGGTCTCCAGCCTCCGGAGACGGGGCTCGGGCAGGGGGAGGTGGGCTGCGCCGCAGGACGCCTCCCGCGCCGGGCCTGGTTCGAACACTGTCCAGCGCGGGGGCCGCGGTCGGACCCACGCGGCCCGCGCCTCCCGCGCGCGCACTTCCCGGCGCGGCGGCGGCTTGTCACTCTCGCTCCCCGACGCGCCTCCCCCTGGCTCGCGCTCCCCGAGCGCCCTCCCCCCGCGGGGACCGGCCCCGAGCCCGCCCGCCCCGCAGTGCGCTCCCGGGCACGCCCGCGCCTCCGCGTCCGGCTCGCGGCACGGTCCGGCGGCCTCCCGCCGACGGAAGCCGCAGGGCGCGGGCCGGCGGAGGGGACCCGCCTCGGAGCCGACTTTCCACCCATGGTCCGCAGCGACATGTCCAAGTCGCCTCCCTCGGCGGCGGCGGCGGCGCCGGAGATCGCGATGGAGCTGCTGGAGAGCGCGGCGCCCACCGGGGCGCCCGGAGCACAGGTAGCGCCCGCGCCGCGCCCCCCGCCCGCGGTGCGAGCCCGGACGCCGACCCCCGCCCCCGGCGCCCGGTCCCCTCCGCCGACCCCGGCCCCCGGCGCCCGGTCCCCTCGCCGTCCCCGCCCTCCCCGCGGGCCGCCCCCGCGCTCCGCTCCCCGGTCCCCTGGCTCCTTCCCCGCGCTCCGCTCCCCGCGCTCCGCTCCCCGGTCCCCTGGCTCCTTCCCCGCACTCCGCTCCCTCCGCTTCCGTCGTCTCTGCTTCCGAGAAGCCCGTGGGAAGGGCGCGGGGCTTCTGCCCGGGAGGCGCATGGGGAGCCGGGGACCCCGCGGGCGGACCGGACTGGCCCTGGAGCGGGAGTCCGGGCGGGCCGGCGGGCGGGGGCGCCCATCCGGCCGCGCGTCTCTCCGCCGCTCTCGGTGGTCCTGCGGGACCCCGGCTTTGGGGAGACGGGGTGTCCCGAGGGCACCTCCTGCCAGGTCCCCGAACCGCGCCGCGACCGCCGTCTTCGCCTGGGGCGCCTTGACGGCACTTGTCCAGGTCTTCATGGACCCCTTGTTCCTTTACTAAGTGCAGGGCAGCGAGTGGCGGACTAGAAAGTTTTTACGTTTCCTTTTCCTCTGAAATGTTAAGCCGTTCCAGCAACTCCTGAATCTCCTTCTTCTCGGATGAGTATTAGCAGTTTCTGGAAAAATTCGCTCAGCTGCTCGTTGTGAAATAAGAGCTGTCGGTTGTAAGCGTAGGGTTTGATAAGGTGGTTTTTACATAAGGCTTTGGCAGGTACTGTGGGGTCCCAGACACCCTCAGATCCGCGCAGTAAGGAGCCACTGGACGTTTATCCTCCTAAGGCAAAGCCTTCCGGAGGGGCTGCAGGCTGGGTGGAGGGTGCGGGTTAGGGGGTTAGTTAACTGCCCTTGCTTAATGGCCTTGGCTTGCTGACTTTAAGCCCTTTCCTGGGCTGTGAACTGTGATGTATGTGTACATGTAAATAATACATACATGAAATACGTTGGGAAGAGAGTCCGTCTACTGTGTAGCCCCGGGTGGGGCACCCTGAGAAAGGTCACAGCTGATTTGCTGCTATTCTGATAGGTACCATGGACCATCGGACAGCAGTTATTTCCATGCTGTAATAATGACAACCCCCAAGTAACATAAAATTGAGCTTTATTGAACTTTCTTTTAAAAATAGTTTTTGTGTGTGTGGCTGTCAGGGGACAACTTGTGGGAGGGAGTCCATTTCAGCTCCCTCCTTCCAGCCCGAGGGGACCCAGAATTGAAGTTAGGCCTTTAGGTTTGGAGGACAGCAACTTTACCTGCTGAACCATCTTACTGGCCTGTTCTTGAGCTTTCTTTGACCTCTGGAAACTAAATGTTCTAATTTAGAATGCATAATTTACTTTGATTTGCCATGGGGAAGAAGGCAAACAGTAAAGACTTGTAAATGAGAAATCCGTTTCTTTTGTGGAGGTCAGTTTTAATCTGCCTGGGCTGTTTGGTTGCACAAGCCAGTGGAGACCTGCAATTAACAGCGGCATCCTTGGCCAGATTCTGCCAGCAGATCTGAATTTGAACCCACAGGGCTCACATTTGTTTTAGGCTCCTGATTTTATCACAATGCTTGCCAGCTTCAATGAGAGTAAAAATAAATAAATAAATAAATAAAGTACTCAGAGACATCACTTACACCAGGATGACGGTTCTGAATATTGACAGAGGAAAGGATTTCAAGCCTCTTTTCTCTTTGATGTTCCTTGAGAGTTTTTTTTTTTAATTAGAAAGGTTTTTTTAATTCTTATGATGAAAATACAATTTTTGAAATATCAAAGTTTTTTGAGGATCAAAGTTAGGGCTAATAAAAAAAAAGAAGTGTGACTGTATTCAGATAAGGGTTACTAATTTACCTAACAATTTCTAATTAAATATAAGTCAACAGAAACTTATTATACAGCTGCAAATGGAAATGAATCCAGTGTTGGCAGACACTATTTTCTACCTTCAAAGAACTTATAACCCAGTAGCTGCAAGTGTGACAAGTGAACAACTGTATGGACAGGCCTATCTGTTATGAATTAAAAAGAGTAGGGTCATAAGTAGCCTATCTTGAATTATCTATAAGGCTTCCCAGGAGAGGTGGAATTTGGCAAGAAATTTGGAGGGTGAACTAAATTTCAACAGAAACTTTAAAATTCATAATGGGGAGACAGATGTGAAGCCATCCTCAAAATCTGAAGTCTTATATACCTGCAGCATGGGTTTTTAATCTCTAGTATGGGAAGGATTAACATGAGTAAAGTCAGACTGAAGCCACATCTTGGAGTTTTGGGGATATTTGGTATCTTGACCAGCAGAGATCTGGAAAGATCCGCCCTGAATATTCTTTAAGGTAGTTTGGAGTGCAGAGGCAGAGCTGCCAGAAATGAAGATTGATAGATACAGCAGTTTAGGCAAGGGCTAAGAAGGTCTGAAAAGATCCTGAAAATGACAGGTTTATGCAGCAGACCTTTCAAAGACCAGGCCACGGGAATTAGCACATTGCTGTATTGACTGGGAATCTAGAGGAGAGAGAGGAATGGGTTTTATAAACACATGTGGACCAACTGAGATTTAAATGCTCACTGTCTCCTTGCTCTTTCTAGCTCCTAAAATGAAGGCAATTCTACTTCAGTTATGTTTGTGCCACATGTGTTATGTGAGGGCAGCATTGCTTCGTTTATTTTATATTGGTAAGTTCTGGCGTTGCAGGGCTCCCATGAAACTTGGCAAAGTCATCCCTCCTATCTTTCTTTGGACAGAAGACACTGGCTGTGAATTCTATCTGGGAAAGAAGGCTGTCTGAAGAATATATTCTCCTCATTTTTTTCTTTCCCTTTTTTTCTTTTGGGGGTATCATTTGTTATGGAGGCACTAATACTTATCCAAAGAAATGTAGAAATGGAACTTCCATTTACAAATGGAAGCCATCACTGACTTTAAGAGTCCTTTCTGTTTTGTTGTTTTATTTTGTTTTAAGAAAGAGTCTCCCTGTAGCCTCAGCTGGCCTGGGACTTAATATGTAGACCAGTCTGGCTCTATCTCACAGAGATTCGCCTGCCTCTGCCGGGGGCAGGATGGGGGCCCTTGGGATTATATTACAAATTTTAGGTGAACAAAGCAGAAGGCAGAGATTCACAAAGTCTTCTCGGTCACTTATTTTTGCAACAACAATCCTGACTCATCTATTACATTTCTACTGAGTGAGGAGGACACTGTCAGGAACAAAACAGATATATTCTTCCCTGTGAAACAACAATGTCCTGTCGCTGCAAAGTCTTAAAAGTTCTGTTGTTAATAGATTGCATTGATTCTTAGGTAATGATTGAACAATGTCAGTGCCGACTTGGACCCAGACTTCAGAGAAAGTCTCGGTGCTCACTTACCTAGGGCTCTCTAAACTCCAAATCTGCATGGCCTATTACAGTAGCTACTAGCTACCTGTGGCCTTTGATCACTTGAAATATAACTAGCCCAACCAGAAATGTGTTCTGCATGTGAAACATACACCCAAAGGCTCACTGTACATGACACATCTTCATTAATAACTCTTAAACCGAATACTTATTGAAGTGATAATATCTTGGCTATGCTGGGTTAAACAAATGCATTTGTCATAATTAATTTTCCCTGTTACTTGGCTTCTTGAGAATGTCAATTGCATAGGTGGCTCAGATTAGATTCCTGTTGCACAGCGTTGCTCTAAGGTGTGGAGCTGGAGCGGAAGAGCTGAGTGAAGGTGGGAGGATAGGAAGCAGGTGCTGGTGACATCACAGGACATGGACTAGAAACTAGAGCAGCAGCTCTGCAAACTAGGCCTCAAAAAACCAGTCCCCAGCATCTCCAGTCACACCTGACAATGAAGGACAGCAAGCAGAGGGCCTGTTTGTTTTGCTCCTAGCAACAGATCCCAGCTGGTTCTGCCCCAGCCAGTTTGCCAGCTGCCTTTCAAGCATACCATAGAAACGCAGCCTGGCTATAGGCAACATCCTGACCTGTTGCAGCGAGGGACTTTATTGGAAAAGCCTGGGAGCCGTCCTTCCCTGGCTCTTGACCCAAGTTAGCACTGCCTCTCAGAAACCCTCTTAGGTCCTTGACATATGTAAGTCTTGTCTAGTCTCCAAATGTAGTGGCCAGGGGTCCTGTTAAGTTTTGCTAGGACTTTTATTCCTAACCCCTGCTGGCCACTTTCCCTTAGAATGGTATTTTTGTCTGGGGTTTCTTTGGAGAAATTGAAAAGCATGGCAATCAAAATTTCCTAGTGTACTTTTGAAATTCCAAATATATTATCTGAACCATGTGAGGTTATGTTCTAGTAGTGCTAGCTGTTTCTCCCTCCTCTCTCTCTCCTCCTCCCTCTGCTCCTCCTCCTCCTCATTATTCTTCTCCTCTTCCTCTTCTACCCCATTCTTGGTGCTGAGGATAGAAACTCTAGTATTGTACACATTCTAGGCATACACTACCATACAACTGTATCCCCAGCCTAGCCTCTTTCCTTTGCTCTTTCCTGGTGTATAAACTTATCTTATCCATTGTTGCATTCAGCTCCATTGAATATACAGTGTGGAGCCTTGATCCTTTCTAGTAGAGCTAAGCTAAAAATGTGTGAACCTTGTAGGGGTCGGAAGCCCTCTTCAGTTTTGTGACTTTAGGACATGCTATATCCTACAAATAATGTATAGCAAACATTGTCTATTTGTCTATTCTTTTTATAACTATACATAGTTACAATTATTTATGAAGCTGTTTAAAGCAACTGGGTCTTTCTTAGAGATCTCTCCAACCCTGGTATTGTGAAAAAAGATACAATTTGCCCCTGGCTTTCTCCCCTATCCCCTGCCTGGGCTCACTGGGCTAAACTCCAGATTCCAGGACAAACCCTTGCTCCCTGCTCCCCCTGCCATACCCTACCCCTAAAAGCCTCCTGATTTCTTTCTGCTTCTCTGTGAGCTGATTCCTGTGAAAACCAACTTGCTGTTTCCCTTTCTCCAAGGAAGGGATCTAAGTAAGTTCTCCATAGTAAAGGACTTGACAATGTTGTTGACACTTAAGTGTCTGTAAACAATGGGGTTTAATGGATTTTTCTGAGAATAGTGAGGATTTTATTGGCATGGGTCCAAGGAGAAGAAAAGTCTCAAATTCAAGGCAAATGCGAATCCAGGAGGATGCAAACTAGGTTTAGGCATCAGGATTTTGCTCAAGGGGAGCAATGTGTACCTAGGAGAACTGTCCCTTAGACCTTCAAGCACAGAATCAGCATCTTTCTTAAAGTTGTCCCCAGTGGTTACCAGGACAACTGTGTTTGTCCTGCTAAAATCTCTGGTTAACTGACAACCTCCATAATTAACTACTACTGTCCCCTTCAGATGGGAGATTTTAATTACCTCTGAAATCACAAACACTTATTTGCTGACTTTGAAACAAGTCCAGCTTTGAAAGTTAATCAGTGTTATGGAAGACATTTATACAAAGCTGATATTCAGCTCATGATCCTTTTAAATATTATTGTGTAAATTTCTTAATTTTGATAATTTCTGAACTCTTTGGTGTGTCTGTTAGGATAATTAAAGGAATTTAATCATATGCCTCTCTTACTGCAGTTACACAGTTTGTTTTAATATAGCTACACAGAGCCACCGGGAAAGTAGAAACTAGTGACCTTGGGGGGTATCTGAGAAGGGTGTGCGGGTTGCGCGTGCTTGGCAGAGTTTGTGGGTAGCCTTTTGTCATCCAGCCAGCTCCCTCTCTTCGTCTCCCTTTTCTTTCTCACAACCCGGGCCGCTCTAAAGATTGCTTATTTCAAATATTAGGATCATATACTTACTAATAAGTATTTAGAAGAGCCATTGTTTATGAGTGTAGCTGTGTATGAAATAGAAAATTAAGAAAACAAAGCTTCCTTTCCAAATATAGTCAACTAAATATTTGAACACTTGCTCTGACACAACGCCCACTGGGGAGAAGGTGTATCTTTTTTTATTTCCTTCAGATAAAATAGTTCCTATTTTCCAGGATTTAGAGTAATTAAAAAAAACTCAAGTCATTTCAAGCAAAATGGACTTGATTTTAAATATGTGTTGAATTAAAGGAAACACTTATTTTTTTTATTCTTTGACAGTTTCAAACAGTATATAATGACTCTTAGTCCCCTCCTGCCAAATCTCATTAACCTTTCCTCTCTTGGATAAAACCTTTCTTCTTCCCAACAGGTCCCCCTCCTTCTTTCATGTTTTTTATGTGTATGTGAGACCCACTGAGTTTAATTAGGTTGACTGAATGAACATGGGTGGAAGGTTGCTTACTAGAGCTTGGGCAACTTATCAGAGACTGAAGAAAATGACAGACCCTCCCCCCAGCCACCATTAACTGTCAGCAGTTCTTCAGGGAGGAATGAGCACCAGGACGTTGACAGGCCCAGTCTCGTGTAGGTCACCGCAGCTGTAGTGAGTGCCTGAGCACATTGGCTGTGTCATGTCCAGAAGACGTTGCTTCATAGCCCTGTACCCTACCTTAGGCTCCTGCATTCTTTCTGACACTTTTTCCTCTGATGTTCCTAGAGTCTTGGTGGGGAGGAGCTGTGGCTAGAGGGGCCAAGTGATCTAATGTCATAGATTCTCTGCATCTCTACACTTTCATCAGTTGTGAGGCTCTGTGTTAACCACCATGCACTGCAAAAACAGGACTCTCCGATGAAGGCTGAGAGCTGCAATAATCTATGAGTATAAAGATAAGTATTTAGAAGGAAGTCCCACTGTGTCCATTAAGTAAAGCAATAGTAGTGTGTTATCTGCTAGAACTTATAAGCTCCCAGGCCACAGATTCTTGGCCAGGTTTCTAGTACCAGGCAAAGGTTCTCTTCTGTGGAGTGGACTTCTAATTCAGTCAAAAAGCAGTTGTTTATGCCCATAACATTCCTGCCACTGTTAGACCAAGGGGCATGCATAATGCATACACTCTGCTGATAGCTAAGTACACCTGAAATTATGTTCATGAACAAGATTCCCAAGAGCTTGGAAATTTAATGTGAATTTTTAGACGTCTATTTTTTTTTCTCAAAGAACAGCATCCTCCTCTGGGACTGACTGTCTTCAGCCCTCATCCGTGTGCTTCTCTCAGGGATGATTGTGTAGTTGTGAGCAGCCATGAAAAAGCTCAAGGCAACCAAGGAGCAGAAGAGCAAAACAGAGTTATTGTTAAAAAGCTGAAATAAACAATGATAGAATTGCTTCCCACTCATTTCACCATGGCGAAGAAAGAAAAGAAATAATGTGATAAGATTATACTTTGTCCTTGTTTTAAAAAATAATATATTCCTTGTGAGGATAAGGGTGTATTTAATGTAGGCTACTCCCAAGACTCTCAAAGAAAGATGTTAGTCCTTACAAAACACTCTGAGTACTAAGTACTTGCCCATATGGAATAATGTAATTAAAAAAAAATGAAGGGAATTTTCATACCTTATTTTAGCCTTCTTGAGTCTGGTAAATGAGTCCGTCCAAACCTTTACATAATAATTGGAAAAGGAAAAGCACTGTTAAAAGAATGCAGTTTTTCAACAGTTTACCGAATAATGTTTATGTCAGTAAGAGGAATAAGCTGTGAAGTGAGGAGAAGCTTGTATGCGGCCTGTTGAGAGCCCAGCCCAGTTTGTCTTTCCTTTCATGAAGCTGAGACTGAATCAAACACCATGGAAACACGTTTGTATTATATAAATCCCTTAGATACTTGGAAGAGAGCAAATGTATTTAAGAAAAAAGTCTGCTTTACTATTCTACCACTCTCTCAGTGATGTCAAATCCATCTAAATTACCTGAAACACAAATGTTTGCAGTGGATTTTTAAATTGCCTAAGTGCTCTCTCTCTCTCTCTCTCTCTCTCTCTCTCTCTCTATATATATATATATATATATAATGCTTTATAAGATATTTTTATTTGAATGAAAACCTTATGAATGTATTAAACATAATCAAGTATCATTTTCAAACCCTGAATGTGGCGATTTTGGAAAGGAAGATTTCATGAATTTTGATAATTTAACGAAGTCTTTTTGCCCATCTGGAATAGGAATTCTTTTGCAATTCCTAATGTCCTGTGCTTTGGTGCAGGCTATCCCTTCCAGCCTTCATGTGGCTTTCACTTTTTACCCTCTGTATAGTATTTGAATGCTTATAATGAGCTAATATTATTCTAAATTCTATAAATAACTTATTTCTACTTCTACTCTCTGTGTGTGTGTGTGTGTGTGTGTGTGTGTGTGTGTGTGTGTGTGTGTGTTTTGCTGGGAACCTAGGGCCTCAGAAGCACTGTACCTCTGAGCTATCTTCTCAGCTCCTTCTTTCATTTAATAATTGAAACAATCCTAAGACATATTTTGTTTAATACTTAAAACAATGCCATTTAATGACAAAGAAGATGGTTCTTGAAATTTAAGGGATTTGTTCAACGTGTGCAATAGGCAGGATTCCAATTCATGTGTGTTTAGCTCTAAAGCTCATATTTCATATGTGTGTATATATATTTACATATACCTTTATGCGGATGGTAGGATAAACTTTATTTTCCTACTAACTATAAGAATGACACTTCTAATTTAGTGTTTAATATTTGCAGTGACTTTCTGTGTGCTCGGGATTCACACTGAATGAACAGTGTGTAATTTATTGCCAGAACTCTGAATGTAAACTATAGGTATAATAGAGCATTTTCATTGGTAAGATGTTTGTGCTCAGCTCAATCCTGTTATCGAAATGAACCCTAATTATCTGGTTCCTATCTTTAATTTTTTGTTTCTAAAGACTTTTTAAAACCTGCTTTATCTTTAGTGACTCTGCTTCTTACCTACTAATACAGTCTTACGGAGTGTAAACTGTATTCAGTGCACCAGTTATTAAGTGCTTTATCTAAAACCATGTTCTTCCCATCTACTTAACGATCTTAAAGAAGCTGTAATGTCTCCAATATTAATTTTCAAATGAAGTCCTCCCGTACAAGGCATGTTTATTGGTTGTTTTGACATTTTCTTGAGTAAGTCCTAGATTCTTGCAAAATACCTAATACTCTGATCAACCTCTCAATTTCTCTCTCACTTTCTCTCTCTCTCTCTCTCTTACATAGTCATATGGAAAAGGAGCCAGAAGGAAAAACAGGCTTAAAGGCTCAGATGGAAGCACTTCCTCCGACACGACCTCAAACAGCTTTGTCCGTCAGGTAAGGGCGCTCTGAAGTTCATGGTTTGAAGAAGTGTATTTAAATTGAAATTGTTTTTTCTCACTTTAAGATTGATACTGCATATTTTACTTGAAATTGAAGTGTAACTTGTGCCATTTAGTGCCCTAGTGAAAATACGTTTTGAGTGAGACTCTCAGTAATAATTGCATTCTTTTCTAGCAAGTTGGGAAAAGTTAACTGCAGAATTCATCACGGAGGTTTTCTTCCAGCAGAGCAGCAGCAGTCTCTCTGTAGGATGGTTTTTGGTTTTGGTGTTTTTTGTGAGGGGACATCCATTCCCTTAACTATGAGGTTTTGATAAGGATATTTCTCTAGCTTGAGGTTCTCTCGCCCCCGCCGCCCGCCGTCTCTGACTTTGAACTGAAATGGTTCAGCATGTAAGGTTAAAAAGAATAAATGATGGCTTCAAGATATAACTCACTTGACTGCTGTTTTTAAAGGAGGAAGGCAGCCTTCAGTTAACTTGTAGTCTAAGTCCTTTCCAGCAGTCTACAGTTGGCCCCCAAAGAGATGGTGTCAGGTTCCCTACAAACACTTGTATATATTGCAACAGAAAGCACTTGGGGTCCCAGAGCGGCACAGAGGCAGCCAATCCTCTGAGGGCCATGGTCACAAGCCAGTATGGAAAGCCTCATGAGGTACAATGAGCATGTCTCCATGAAGCACCTCTCACAGGAATTGGAACCAGGAGGACACTGTTACCGAGAATGTGCCTTCCTGGGTCAGTGATGGTCAGTTTCTGGCCAGTGTGCTGGGGAATAATCCCTTGTGGGGAGTGGCAGCTCTGCCAGCACAATGATTCAGCTGGAACACTGGTTTACCTCTTTGGTAGTCACTTGACCATTACCTCCTTTGTCATGAGCCTTGGTTCTACCACCCAAGTTTGTTTGACAAGAACGTTTTCTTTGGATTGTTTTTGATCTCCTGTGCCTTATTTGTGTTTGAAATTTTAAGAGTTGACCCTCTCTCTACTCTGGTTGAGGCTGTTGTGATGTTGCCCTGAGAGTTTCACTGTCTATGATAGTTGACCACAGTTGGCCTTAAACTTGTCTGCTCGCTGCATCTAGGGGGCATCTTAGCCAGTTACCCACTCCTTTTACTTTTTTATACAGGCAGAGAGCATGGCATGGTCCTTGCTCAGTTCTCAGTCTCCTCTTACTTTGAGTACTCAGTGGAGTATCTGAGTAACTTTGGGGCATGTAAAAAATATGATTTGTGACGATTGGGAATTGCTTTGGTTGAAAGAAGTTATTAAAAAATAGTAGGTTAAGAAGAAAAGGAACGTGTTTGCTAAGAAATATTTGAAAAGAAAAAAATGAAGCCAAGTGTGGCCTGTTAGAACAATGTTCCAGTGGTATCAGGTAGTTGGACAGAGTAGGAGGAGCTATGATGTATGTGCATGTTGGTGTGACAGTAGCACACACAGAACTGGTATTGTGGTCCTGAGGATGCATGAAGGGCCTTGGGATGTAGTTGTTACTTAACTTAGAGTAGGTTACAGGGAAGGAACCCAGAACCTTTTCAGTGTCATATACCTGCTTTTATTTTGACCTTGGGGTGAAGGGATCGAACCTGGAGATCTTAACTCTACAAATCTGAATCATGGTATCAGGGCTGGCATTGGAAGACCTGCAGCAGAAAATGCCAAGCCTCTGAGTAATAGCAGTTGCAACGAAGCAGCTTGTGGAAAGCATGTAGAACCTGAAACCGACATATTTTACGTGAACGAGCTGAAGTGAATGAAAATTAACAGTGTCCATCGCTGCTCATGAAAGCACCTAAACTTGTCATTGAAAGGCAGAGACCATGTTTTCGAGTTGTCTCTTTTATGCAGTTTTGAAAGCTCAGCTCACAAAGAGGGAGGGATTTCTACCCTGCATATAAATGAATTGGAATTTGTTTTTCCTCAATGTAATGTCCTTTTGACATTGAGTTCTTAGTAAAATATGTTTGCTTGAGACATAATTATGGGTGACCTATGCAGCTGTTCAGCCGTTTAAATGCAGATACAGACTGTTAAAACGTGAGCATGGAAGAAGACAAAAGGAAAGTCTAGTCCAAAAAGTAAAAAATAGAGATCCGTGTCCCAGAATCACACTGAGACGAGGTACTCTCGATGGCATGGATCTGGAGGAATTATACAATCAGCTCATCAAAAATCTGCTTGCATCATTACAGAACAAGGACCAGCAGTTCTGGAAATAATTTGCAGTTAAAAATTGTATTTTTGTTTTGATAATTTAATCTCTGTTGCAGCAACATTCATATTTTGCTGCCATTTGAAAATAAACAAAACCTACTCTGGCATGTTTAGGTCTCTAATAGAAGTGGATTCTGAGAGTAGCATTTGCAGCAATGGCTGGTCAATAGCAACGATAAACATGCTAGATTATTATGTAATTTCAAAGGACACTAGTTAAGTATTTTCTGTTGTAAGTATGTTTATTAAACAAATGACTTATGTTGATGCATGTTATATACCTGCCTGTGACCAAGGGACATTTATAATTTGCATTAGAGGAGTACTTAGTCATTGACAGTGGACTCTATTTTTAGACAGTATATTTTGCATAAGGACTTTAAAAACTAGGAATCACGTACCTTTATACAATTACAGTTCTAAGATTTAAAAACTTTTAGAGGTTTGGGCTATGAAAACTGTACATGAAGAAAAATAATCAGGGGCTCTGTTTATTCCTCTTGCTTTCTTCTTTTCTTCCTTCTTTGTTTCTTTTTTCTTTTCTTTTCTTTTCTTTTTTTTTTTTTTGACAACTAGTAGAAAACCAGAGAGCTTATTTTAAGCTACTTGTCTCTCCTGAAAACTTGTTTCTAGAACCCTGACGAGGCTGTATGTGGAAACAGAAACCCCACACGGGTAAATAAGGTTGAATGAGATGAGGGGACTCAGGCTTCTCAAGATCAGTGTGTTTATAAGATGAAGAGGAATGGGGAGGCTGTGATACAGGAAGGTTATTTGTAGACCCGGCAAGAAGGCAGCCATCTGCAAGCCAGGGAAAGAGGCTTCACCGGAAGCGGCCTCCACCGATTGGGCTTGGCCTCTACTACTGTGAGAACATAAATTTCTGTTGCTTAAGCCACTGTGTGACATCTATCTTGGCAGCTCAAGCGGACTAAGAGACTGATCCACCCTGAGGCTTGAAAGGAGGCTTTTCTTTTTAAATTTTCAATGCCTGCTCTTACTGATAATGTGGCATGTACGCCAAGAAGCGTGCAACTCGTGCTCAGACCAGAGGGCTTTCAGTGTCAGCCGCCACCACGGCCGAAGAGCAAGCAGCCTCCACCCCAGTGCCTTTCGACTCTTCCATCTCTGGCCTCCCTTCCTAAGTAACGATAGCCAGTGCTTTTCTTGCTGATACCATAAATGCGGTTTGCTCGCTCTTGAAATTTTGTGTAACTCAAATTGCTTTGTATGTGAATTATTGAACCCAGCTTCATATTTCTCATAATCGTCAGTTATAGACATCTTAGCAGTTGGTTGCTTTTCTTTGCCGTGCAGCATTGCATGGTACAGAATGTGCCAGCGTTGCTTTATGTGTTCCATTTTTGATAGACACTGAGTTGTTTCTTCTTATGGTTATTGAAGATAATGTTGCTTAGAAATTCTTGCGTGTACCACTGACACACATGGAGGTATTGTTGTTCAATGTTTAGAGTACAGTGAGGGATCTTAAGATATGTTTAAGAAAGTCAATAGTGTGGAGTAACATTCCAGCATTCTAATCTTGCCCATTGATTGTTCACAAGTAACCAGCACTTGACGTCAGTGTTCTACATTTCAGGCATTTCAGGTGTTCTCTGACAGTGGAGTGGTGGCTCACTGTGGGCTTAGCTCTGACTTGCTGAAAACTAAGTCACACTTTCCCTGTGACTTGAGTTGGGAAATATCTAGGGAGCATTGTAAATAAATAGATACAATCTGAAAGGTCTTCAGAGGGTGTTTTATCTCTATTATAAATGTATTGTTAGTCAAATAGCTACATTTATAGCCATTTCATTAAAATTACATCATGATTATTGATTGGAATACATTGAGACATATTCAGATATATCAGAACATGAAGGAAACTACAAGATAAAAGGAGACGGTGTGCATTTACCTGTGGTTAAGTTTTCACATTTGTTGTTATATGTTTTCCGTTATCTTTTTTGGGTACACTAAACTTAATCTTGAAAACAATCCTTATTCTTAAGAAAGTAAAATTCTTGTAGATAAGCCTCCGCTTTCAGCTTTGAAGCAGAGTTATAGCTGCCATGAATAATGACTGGAGTCCCAGGTGAAGGTTTTGTTAAAACCTACTGTTTCTCCCTTACCTAACCAATGGGCTGTCATCAACCTATTTGAAGTCAGTGATATTTTAGAGATCTGAGGCTGGCTTGCCACCACCCATCCCTGTTGAGAAGTACATTTCTCTAGTACATCAGTTCCCTGCTGGAGTTGGGTTGGATATTGTGTCCTGTTCACGTTCTTGGGTGGCCTTTGTCCACAGGCTTACTGGCTGTTTGTACAGGTGTACCAGCTAACATTATGTCAGGCATTTTAAGGAAAGCACCTATTCCTCTTTGTAGTTTATTGAAGCCTTAATTGGAAAGTTAATTGTGTGTTTGTTTTGTCTCATTTGCTTATGTTGCAAATAAAATGCTAACTATATGCAACATATGGGCAGTATATCCTGAACTCATAATTTTCGTATTTCTGTTTTATGTAAATTGTGATCTTGTGAGATTTATTTCAAATGGTTTTTCTACAAGAAGCAGGGAAATTATCAATTACTTTAGTTCTGAGTCTGAATTTTGCCTCTGTTATTTAGTTTTTTCTTCACATATATGTAAAACTTTTATCTTTCTGTCAAATTTGGGCAAGGAAAAGCCGTAAGTCAGCTATCCCATTTATTATTCAAAACTTAAATACACAAACAAATATAAGGAATAAAGGACTAACAGACCAGGAGCAACCTGTTAAAGCAACTTATACTTTAAAGAGCAACTCCTAAGAGCAAATTATATTTTAAATCCTTTTTTACATTTTATTGAATTTTTGCAGTTTTTATTCATTGTAGTTTGACAGTATTTAGATTATCTCCCCTCGCCCCATGACCTCCCCCATCCAATTTAATGAACTCTTTTGTATATATAATATGGCCTATAGAGTATGATTTGTGCCCCTCAATGTCCTTCAGTGTGGGGTCCATCCCATGGGGCACCAAGAGTCCCAACTCTGTAAGACACTGTCTTTCCCCCTCCAGCAGTCGTCAGTTGCCAAAAGTCCCTTATGTTGTGTAGCAACTTGTACACTGATGTTACTATTTTAAAATTATTTTTAGTTTATGTGTATGAGTGTATTGCCTGCATGTATGTAAGTACACTTGTTTCATACAATGCCTGAGGATGTCACAAGGGGGTGTCAGGTCCCCTGGAAATGGTGATTGTTAGCCACCAGGTGCTGGGAACTAGACCTGGGTCTTCTGTAAGAACAATCAGTGCTCTTAGCCACTAAGCCATCTCTCCATTCCCGAGTTAAGTTTTTAGTGTTCCTTTCATTTCCTCCCCCAACACCTGCTGACAAATCATCTTTTTAAGCAACACAATGTTTCACCCAAACCCATGTTTTTCCCCAAATTTTATTTATTCTTTGGTAATTTCACACATGAATACGATGTATTTAGATCATACCTATCTTCAAATAAATGCCTTTTGACACTTCAGCATTTTCACTTGGCAAAGAGGATTCCTCCTCAGAAGTTAACTGTAAGCATTACAGACATTCACATTTGTCTGTTGCTTAGAAATAGGCTAGTAAGCACTATGGGAGAGCTCATTCTTAGGACGTACAAATATGATTGCCTATTTTAAAGATTAGTTAAAACACGAATAAGGAATAGAACACTTTAGATAAAATCATTACAGTTAACATTTATTAAATGTTACTATGAATTCCATCTGGGGCTCTGTTGTACAGATAAAGAAATTGAGATTTAGAGAGATAAAGTGACTTATTCTTAGTCACAGTATAAGGAAGCTTAGACTGAGAAGTTTAAGCCACATAGCTGTCTCCAGATTCCTTCTTGTCTCTATTGGTCCACTATATTCCTTTGTGGCAATAGGCATAAATCAACTGCAAATGTTTAACTTGTTTAGTGAAGGAAGACATGTACAAAAGTTCCTCTCAGTGTTTTTAGGGTGAAACTGACTGTATTAGTTATTTTTCTCATTGCTGTAACAAAATTACTGACAGAAGCAACTTGAGAGAGGGAAGAGTTACTTTGGCTCATGGTTTCAGATTTCAGCACATCATGGTGGCAACAGTGTGTGGCACAGCCTATGCACATCTTTATAGATCAGAAAATAGACAGCTTCAGGGAGAACCAGAAGTGGGTGTTACCTTCAAGGCAACCCTCCAGTGACCACAGCTAGACCACAGTCTCAAAGGTTACACAACCTTCCAAACCAGTGTCACCTGCTGGGGGAACCAAGTGTCCATACACATAAGCCTGTGGGGGAACACTTCACATCAAAAGTACAAAACATGGGCTGGAGAGGTGGCTCGGTGGTTAAGAGGACTGACTGTTCTTACGAAGACCCAGGTTTGGTTCACAGCATCCAGCAGAGGACTGACGTTTGAGTCCCGCCTGGCAGCTAACAATTGTCTGGAACTCCAGTTCCAGGAGAAACCCAACGCCCTCTTCTGATATCCACAGGCATTGCAGGACATGGTTGCACTTAGCATGCAGGCAATATACTCATACACATAAAATAAAACATAATAAGTAAAATATTTAGAAATCTATTTAAAAAATGAAAGCATACAAGACAAAAGTTATTGTCTACTCAACTTTCTCTATAGAGAAGTAAGGCACAGTTTTTGTTTTATTGTATGTGGGTGTTTGAATGGGTGTGAGTATGCTCTCTGTGCATGGGGCTTGCCTGTACACAGGTACATGTGGAGGCTAGAGGAGGCTACTGAGTGTCCTGCTCCATCTCTCTGCCTGAATCCTTTGGAGCTGACTGGTGGACAGCAAGCCCAGCAGCCCTCCTGTCTCCATTCCCCACAGCCCTGGTGTTCTGAGCATGTGAACAGACACAGTCGGCTTCTTGCCTGAGTGCTGGGGATTCAGACCCAGGTCCTCATGATGTGTGCAAGCACTCCACCCATTGAGCCGTCTCCCAGGCCTGGCCTCATGACTTTCTAAGTATTAGTATCATTCCCAGTGTTTCTCCCATACGAACTTGCTTGGATTCCCAGTTGTGCATCATCTCAGCCCCACTCCTTTTGATGATGAGAAGGGCAATGGGAGTTGAACGAGTATTTGTTTCTTTCCTTCCTTCCAAGAATTTGTAGAAACATACAAATTTTGGGATTCTGGAAGCTCCCACCCTGTCTTAAACAAACAGAAATGAGCTTGAGTGTAAATCATCTTCAAGCTGTGCTGGTCTGCTTACAGGGCTGACTGTGGCTGACAGGGTCCCAGAATCGTCCACATCGTGAATCAGGGTGAGTCTAGGCAAACATTATACCTTGCTTTAGGCTTTGCTCCTTTGTGTTCTGTCTGTCTAGCCCTCGACATTGTTGTAAGACAGATACTTTAATTTTAATGTATTAAAGGCAAGAAAGTACCATACATAACTTCTAGGAACTGTACATTAAATTAATGAATACTGTTCAAATTGTTTATGTACTAAAATGTATTTAAAACATGAAGCTCTGATTATCTTGTACCCTTAAGATAATTGTAGGTACTGAGCTTGTCTTTAATTCCAACATAACTCTGTGCTCTTTGGCTCTGTGTTGGAAACAGATCCTTTTTTCTCATCATAGTAAACACCCTGAAACTATTAATTCTTAAAATCCTTTACATCTAGTACCACGCGTACATTCTTAATCTCTTATGTGAATTAAGTTTCCTTATAACTGAAAAAGAAAAAAAAAACTCTGAAGATCTATAATTTAGAAAAAGGAATATAATATCAGACCCTAAGTGGGGTAAATTATTTTCCTGGAAATAAAAATAGGTGGAATAGGAGTAATGGCCTAGCCTGGCCGGCATGGAGGCCAAAACTTCTTTTCCAGTGACTGTATAAGAACTGCTGACTATCTCCGTTTTTCGGTATTGCCCAGGTCAAGGCATACTGTGTACATCTGCAGATAAGTTGTGGTCATCAGAATTAAATCCCTGCGGGGGTCGGGGGGTGGAGGAGCCAGGGCTGCTCCCGTTGCTTAGGTCTCTTCCTGTCTTCCCTCCTCTCTCCATGCGCCCTCTCTTGCCTCTTCATCCCTCTCCCCCTCTTTTCCCTCCTCCTGTCCCTCCCTCCCTGCTCTCATCCTTCCCATCTGCCCATCTGCCTCTCCTCCTCCTCCCCTCCCCTTGTTCTCTCCCACCCCTCCTCCTTCCTCCACACTTCCCCATCCCTCCCCACTTTCTGTCCTTCTGTTTCTCCCTCATCCTCTCTCCCTATTGTCTTTTTCTTTTTTTACCTTTGTTTTCTCGAAGACACGTGTTCTCCCTGGCAGTCTTCCTAAGATGAACACCAAATGCTCAGGGGACAACCTGCCAGTGTTGCTTTGAGTTGACAGATCCACAGCAAGGCCGTGTCTCTTTCCAGGTACTCTGTCATCTGAGCTCCGCCATGTTCCGCCAGGTCTCACCAGCTGTTTATACCAATGACTTTTATAGGTCCCTGAGTTGTGCTGACTGCTGTCCGTTGTGTGAGAAGCTGGGGGCTTGCTGACAGCTCCACGTCATTTTTTTTCTGGAATTTTCAAGAACTATTATTCTTTGTGGTTGGAAGGGAAGACCAAAGCATTCATCTGGAATTTTTGCTTACCAACATATGTTGCGGTTGTAATGCAATAGTCTTGCAGCTTCTAAGGGCTTCCAGAATACAAATCAGGATGACAAAATGGAATGAAGCAAATATTTAACAGAAGGTTGCATGACACTTTCAGAACACGGTATTCTAAACAAACCCCATCATCTCCCAGTACCATGTTCTTGGTGCTGATGTTTTTTTCTTCTGAGATCTTTTATATTCATTCAGATTGGCTTTAAATCTGAATGATTAATCACAGAGACACACAGTCCATTTTTCAGTTTTGTTTTGCAAAGGCAGATTAAACTGTGATAATGATTACAGACTCCAGGCCTGCGGAGACTGGTATGTTTAAGGTTGGATAAATCTTTCAGCCCTTAAACACTGGCTTGTTATCCTGCGTTCGTCACAAACACAACTATAAATAATAAGGCAGTGGATTTACTGCCTCTGTGATTTCCTGTAAATGTCTTTCTGTCTTATGAGACATTCACTTGGGTTTTGTGAATGGCAGAATCTGTTTTGTGTCCTCTTAAAAATTAATTTTAAACATATCAATATAAAAATATTCACTATTACTATAAAGAATTATCCTGTTCTTTCTATGGCCTAATACCCCACTATGAACAGTCTGCTTTTTTTCTTCTTTTTAGGAGACATGTGCACCTTAGAAAGTAACACAAATTTTAGATTTCATATTTTACCACCTAATGAGTTTCCACGGATATATGTGAACATAATTTTTGTGGGATATTAAGAGTATACAGTATAGAAGAATCTTCCTCATTTCCAGGGCTTTTTTATCTGTATTTGAACACCTACTCTGTAAAATAGTCTTGATTATACTCTCTGTTAATATTTTGTGAATTGGGGCATTTAAACAATCCGTGCATACCATTTTTATTCCACTGAGATAAATATATCCCTTTAAAACCAAGAATTATTTTTGCAGGTGCCTTTATTTTCTTAGCCTCACAGATATGTTTTGAATTATACTTTCCCTGTTTTTTTCTATTTTTATTCATCTTCTGCTTGGATAAACCATGTGAAATTTAAGAAGTTGCATTGACTGAATTAACTACATGGGAATGGTTAAACATTTATTTGGATGATCTAATATAGAATAACTAGACATTGTGACTAGGAAAATAGTTTTATTAAGAAGTGAAGTTACAAAAAGTGTGTTTCAGTTAAACCCGGGGGAGGATCAGTTACTTTGCTTAACATTAATTATTCATGTTCTTCACAGGAGTCCTGCCTAAGGTAGAAGTCTCATATGATCGGGGAAGGGGTCCCTTTCTTGCTCTGTCTTTATAGGTGTGATTACTGCTGGCTCCTCTCCCTGTGGATTTGTTTCTGGAAATCTTTAGTAGACTTTAGTATAGGTGTGAAAAATGTTTGCTATGGTTCAGTTCAAAGAGGAAATCCTGCAGTTTTATCTGACCATTGCTGTGCACCTGTGACTGAGCCTGTGTGTGGCTGAGCCTATGCATTTAGGACTCAGACCCCAGGTGGGAAGAAGGCACTGAGCCTTGGCTCAGAGTGTCATATGCTCCCTGGCTTCTGCTGATTTGGGCATTTGAGCATCAGGGAAGTAACAAACAGGAAGTTGATCATGGGAGAATGGAAGAACCTTTGTGAGTCTTAGGTGTGCACATTTGGGAAAATGGCAGGAGAGTTCTTTAGGAAGCCCTGTCTCCTGCCAGCACCTCGGCAGTCTCACTACTGCTTAAAGAACTATGCTGGCTTAGGGCTTTTCACCTCTCTTTGTATTTCCTTATGTCTTAAGTGTTCAGAGGGAAGTTCCAGTTCCCAGTGCTTCATAACACCAATCACAGGAGATCATTAGTCATTTGAACTTCTGACAGGAGCACTGGGCCCTGACCCTGCTCCCCTCTCCATCTGTCCTCAGTCAGGGCCTTGTGATCCTAGTGCTCTCCAAGAAAAAAAGCTGCTATCTTTCTTGACTTACCAGGCCTCTATTCGCTAAGTTTAACCTCGAGCTTTACCCCCATTCACATTTCTCTGCCACTGAGAGAGCCGCTGATTCTCAGGGGAGACAGGAGCATCTACTGACCACAGATAAGAAGCCAACAGACCAAAGTCCGGATTCTGCCAAAGTCCAGCCTGGTGAACCGAGGAGATTTACTGGGGTTACCTGTAAAAGCTTGGGGGAGGGGTTATTTACAGGTATAGAAATAACTCAAAGAACTCTAGACCAACTGACCAGACTCCTACAGTAGATGCACTTGCACTGAGGGACATCTCGGTACAAATGCTTGACAGGGTAAGACTTAACATACATGACAGAATTCATGGAAGCCTGGGGGGGGCTTTGGCAGGGCCTGAATAGGGGAGTGGGTCTAAATTTGATGAAGAACTGTTATATGAAAGGCAAAAACCCCAACAAAAATATTTTTGAAAAGAAACGATTCAAAATGACTGATCAGCAGAAGCCCGTCACCAGCATGGATGATGGCTCACAAAAGCCGATACCAATACCCGAGTGCACTGTCAGTGGGTTACCTTGTGTTCTAGGCAGCTCAGCTTGTCCGAGTGTCTCCCAATAGTCTGTAAGGCTTATATGTACTTGCAGAGGGAGAGGCCTAATGATCTGGTCTGGTCAGTTTCAGGAACTTCCTGATCTTAAAGAGCTTCCTTATAGGATAAAAGAGGCATTTCTCAGCCTAACTCTTGTAAGAGGCAGAGCCCATTGTGAGCCCCAGCACTAGGTCTGAGCAGGGAGGCCTGTGCTGCATAAGAGCAAGCCAGGCAAAGCAAGCCAGTAAGCAGTGATTCAGCTCCTGTATTTGGTCCTGCTTGAATTCCTGCTCAGGCTTCCCTCAAGGATGGCTCGTAAGCTAAAATAAACCCTTCCCCAAGTTGTTTTTGGTGAGAGTTCTATCACAGCAATAGAAAGCAAAGTAGAACAAAGGTTGAGGTGTCCCTTGGGCTGGCTCTTTCTCAGGGCTGAGTGGGAAAAATCTGTTCCAGCGTCTGAGATTGGCTTCTAGATGCATCTTCCTGTGATCTTCTCCTTGAGTGGCATCTGTATCAGAACTTCCCATTTATAAGGATACCATTTGTGGTGGGTTGAGGCCTATTCTAATTAATTTGCTGAAACTGGTTGTTTCCATATTTCTTATTTCCAAGTAATTTTACATTCTGAAGTCTTACAAGTCAGGATTACATGCAAATTTGAGGACTGGGGAAGGACACAATTCAACATAACAGACAGTGAGTTCCAATCAGCTTTATATACAACCATTTTTGTTCCCTTTGGATGGACTAGAAAATACTGACTAAAAAGTCAGTATATATCAAAAAGTCATTCGGGAAAATACTTTTTGAAATTAGTGAAGGAATAAAATGGAAACTTCCTCTGTCTGTGTCCAAAGAATTCATGTAGAAACGGAAGAATATCATATAGTTTTATTAGTTTTGTTAAGCAAAGTACCTAGAAAAATCAACTTAGTAAATTCAGTGTCCTAATTGGAAACCCATTTTCATTTTATCATGTGACCTTCAGTTTGTATCATTCTGTTTCTCCACAGTATAAAATCTCTTCCTAAGGCCGCCAAACCTGGTAGTTCACGCATAAAAGAGATTTGTAAACATGTAAAAACTTGGGGCTTATGAAGGAGATGGTGACACATGCCTGCAATTCTAGCACTTGGGATCCAGAGTTCAAGGCCAGCCTGGGCTATATAGTGAGTTCCAGATTACCTTTGGCTTTATAATGAATCTGTCTCAAAATAAAATATGAAGAACAAACAAGAAGCCTGACCTGGAGCTTTTGAGGATTAATAATTGAGAGTTTGTTTGACTCTTTAGCATAGTTCTTTTAATGAGTAAAATTCACAAGAGTATGTACAATGGGTGAATTGTATCAGTTTCATGAGGACTCTGACTACACACAGTTCTACATACATATGTGCATGCAGATGTGAGTCCTATCACTTTTCTCTTTTATATTTATCTCCTATATTTAAAGCATCAGGGTTGCATTTTAATATACATTGATATGCCCAAGTCAGTGTCCTTCACAGTGGGCTGCATCGAGCTTTTACATGGGTGCTGGGGATTTGAACTCAGGACTTCACGCTTGCTCAGCAAGCACTGTAACCACTGAGCTATCCCTCCATACCGACTTAAAAGTAATTCTTATACTTGCACTTTAAATAGTTCATGATTAAATCTGTTGTATTCTTAGAGTTATTACTTGAAGCTTGTGGAAATTTAATACCGAGAGAAGGAGGAATTAAGAGGCTCAGGCTTAGCGTCTCCCCTGACAGTTACAGGAAGAGCTGTGTCAGGAAGAGAGCCCACACAGGAGGTCAGGATGCCCTGTTAGGAGCTTCTTACTTGTAGCACAGAAAGCTTAAAAGAGCATACATCACATCTTGCCGATTTATTTGACGGTGCTCACTCGTTCCTATGGTGTAGCTCATCCTCCTTTCAAGATTTCATGTCAAATTGTGTTCTCTTGCTGAGCAGATTGTGCTTAGGAAGTCAGCTCTAGACAGCGCTATGAAAGGCTGTACAGAGACACAGATTCCTGGCATCACCGGCTGGACTGGCACATTTTGAAACGAATTCCCAAAGGATGTCATGTTCATTTATGATTGAGCACTATGACCTGGAAGAGCTCAGGAGGTTAGACCCGGTCATAAAGAAAAAAAAAAAAGAGTTAGGAACCAGCTCCAGGGGAAGCTGTAAACCAAAACATGACTTACATATAAATAGCTGTTCCTATGAACCTGCAGGAACTATGTGCTTTCTTAGAGGAGCAAAAGAAAGCCCTGGGTGAGTTTGAAGGGAGCCATGTTGTTTGTACTCAAAACAGTAGATGTGGAAGACATCAGGGCGATGATCCTGACAATAATGCCAAAAAATTTAAAAAATAACTGCATGGTATGCTTCTGGGATGGTAAATACTGTATGCTTGGCAGAATGGGGAACTGGGAGGAAGCAAGGCTGAGGCCTTATAAGGACACTGGAGCCTCTGTGTCATGATGCCCCTGACACTACATCGTAGGGTCAACAATAATGCTAAGAATGCGGTGGTGTGGGGCTGCAGTGATGGCTCAGCAGTTAAGAGCCATGGCTGCTCGTGCAGAGGACCTCAGTTTGAGTCCCAGTTCCCGAATGACAACTAACAGTATTCATAACTCCAGTTCCAGGAAATCCAACCCCCTCTCCTGACCTCTGTGGGCATTGCATGACACAGGTGCACTTACATATATGCAGGCAAAACGCCCATACAATGTCAATAAAATTAAAAAGAAATTTTAATGCAGTGATATTCAGGCTCCTTGGTCCAGGCCTGTCATCCAAATATGGGATAAGCTGAGGCAGAAGGATTGAGAATCTGAGGCTAACCCATTGTAAATGAAGAAAGATGCTCATAGTTAGTCTGCTTGAAGGTTTTTGTGCTGGATAGGTTTTTGTCAACTTGATACGAACTAGGGTCACCCAGGGAGACAGAACCTTAATTGAGGAATTTGTCTTGATCAGATTGACCTGTGGGCAGGTCTGTGAGACATTTTCTTATTTGTGAATGGATGCAGGAGGACCCTGTGGGGGTGGTGCCACCCCTGGGCAGGTGGGCCTGGGCTGTGTAGAGAAGTAGCTGAGCCAGCCAGGGGAAACAAGCCAGTGAGCAACACTCCTCCACGGTCTCTGCCTCAGCTCCTGCCTCTGGGTTCCTGCCTGAGGTCCTGTCCTGACTTTCCCCAGTGATGGACTGTGACCGGGGAGATGGAAGATGGAAGAAATCCTTTCCTCCCCAAGTTGTTTTTGGTCCGTGCTCTTATTGCAGTAACAGAAAGCAAACTAGAGCAGTTCTGTAAGTATTAACTGTACTATTCTATTCTTTCTTGGTTTGTGTGTGTGTGTGTGTGTGTGTGTGTGTGTGTGTGTGTGTGTGTGTAGGCCAGAGGTCAGCCTCAGGTTCTTTCTGCTGCACTTTATTTTTGAGATAGGGTCTGTCGCTACCCTGGAGCTTGCCAAGTATGTTAGGCTGGCTCTCTAGTGAACCCTAGGGGTGAATTCTGGGGATTGAATTAAGCATCTTCAGTCAGGTTTCACTCTTTTAGATGAATATTTGGAGGGAGGAGAATGCTCTGTGTGGGTAGAAGTGGGCGGGTAACTGGAAGAATAAAGGCAAAGGCTCTGGGAAAGAGATCAGAACCTTGAGGCAGAAATCCAGGGGCTGCTCTTGGTAATAGACTGCTAGACACACACGGAAGGGGCTTTACATGCATCTAGAGTACACGGGATGGAGGGTCTGGGAAAGATGCTGGGGAAAAATGCCTTAGATGGTGTCTGCCTGCTTGCCTCCTCAGAGAAGTTTTGAGGATTGACAGCCCTGACCAGATCAGAGACTGGAGGGGGGAGGTTGTTATTGTTATTGTTATTGGGCAATTTTATTACCAAGTTTTACAATTTTCAAAACATCTTTTAAAGCATTTTTATTTTAGCAGATAAAATCGTGTGCCATCCAAGTATTAGTGGGCTCATAGATCTCAAGTTGAAGAAGGTTAGGGAGACAGGAATTCATGGCCCTAAACAGCTACTTATCCTAATTCCCTGATGATGTGGTTTTTTCTCTGAATATATGTACACCCCTTTGAACTCAGTCTAACAGACCATTTTCCCTTGTACATAAGTAGACATTAATGGTCTTATAATTTGAAAATTGGTCCTTCTTTCTGCCTTAGGCCATTTGTTTGGGGGGAGAATGGTTTTTTTTTTTGAGAAAAATAGGTTACTTGATTCTCAAGAGACAATGACCTTCACCCTATATAATCACACTCTTTTGGAAAATTTTCTTAATATTTATTATACAGTTACAAATGTTAATAATCTTTTGGGAGATGTTTACAATAGTCTGATAAAACAAATCAAAACAATTCTACTAGTGTTTTTCCTGCTTCTGTTCTTTCTAGTGCAGCACTCTGGATATGTGGCTTATAATATGAATGCAATGCCGTGATGTGATGATTAACTAGGAAAATACATGTCATGTGACTTAAAACACAGTTGTTTCAGAGCCACACATTTGCATTTGGTCCTTTTTTATTCAAAGAAAATGAGTGGTTTTGGATTCAAGATTTGAAGGTGACCTTGTTTTATTGTGAAGTAATTTCTTGTGTTCGTGTGTGTGTGTGTTTGTGTAGTGTGTGTGAATTGTGTGTATGTATGTGTGTGGGTGCATATGTGTGTCTGCATGTAGTGTGTGTGTATGCACATGTGCGTGTGGATGCCAGAGGCCAGTATCAAATGTCTTCTTTACAGCCTCTCTACCTTTTTGTTGACACATGGTCTCTCAGTGAACCTGGCACTCATCAGTTGGCTACACTGGCTGGTCAGAGAGCTCCAGGGATTCACGGGCCTGCATCCCCAGTCTCCTCTCCTCACCCTCACTCTAGGCTTCTAGATACATGTGATTATGCTTGACTTTTTCTTAATACAAGGGATCTAAACTCAGGTGCTCATGCTTGTACAGCAGTCTGTTTATAGACTCTAGCTCCTGAAGTAGTTCTCTATTTTGTGTGTGTAAATAGCATTGGAAGCAGTAAAGGGCCTGTGGCATTTCTGACTGCACAGACTTTGCTTACCTGAAGTTTTTTGTTTTTTTTTTTTTTGGTCCTCATGCTTTTTCTCATCCACGCATTCATTCCCCAGTAGGGAAGTGACTTTGCTGGCAGTGGGGCTGGTATAGAGGTAAATGAACCACTCCCTCCAGTGCTGAATGTATAGATGGCATAATGTCTATGATCGTGAGTTCTGCAGTAGAGGCGGCCTGGAGGCCAGCAGATTGAGTAATTCCCCTGTGTGGAGGCAGTATGAGGGCTTCCGGGAATATTAGGGTGCTGAAGGATGAGGTGACATTTTCTAGGAGAGGAAACTGGGGAGGAAGGTGCCAGGCCAGGATAGCTCATGGTAGGCAAAGGCTGGAGGAGAGGTGGAGTCCAGAGGCCACCTGCAGTGTCTGGTGGTTACACGGCTGGCAGAGTGGCCCAGTCAAGAATGATGAAGCCTAATTATGAAGTCCAAACAGACAATACGTCACTGCGCCTGGGATTCCCAGACAGTGCCCTTGTGGGACCAGCTTGCTTTTTCTTAGACCACTACTATCAGAGGTATGCACGGATGTCTTAAAATTGTGTTATTTACAGACCTTTCTGTCTTTCCTCAGCATCTGTTGGAGGATTGGTTCTGGGACCCCTGTGGTTACCAAAATCTAGGTGCTCCTCTGTGACACAGAATATTGTGACATTGCCTATAATCTACTTGGCTTCCTGCACACTTTCTTAACTCGAGATTATTTGCATCTGACACAGTACAAATGCTATGTCTCTGGTTGTTGCACTGCATTTTAAGAAATAATGACAAGAAAAATTCTATGTTCCAAAAAGACACATTTTTAAATTTTTACATATTTCCTATCTGAGGTGAGTTGTATCCACATATGCCCAAGACCAACTATACACTGGTCCTAAATAAGCTGTCTACAGTTACTTTGTCACATAAAACATCAAATAGGCTGTGTTTTCAGTCCTCTCCTGTAGTCTAGAGCAGTTTAAAGGGCAGTGTGTTTATTAACAAACGCCATATGCTTTTACATTTCCCTGCAAACTGTCTTCAGATTGACCTGAGATGTTTATATTTCTGTGGTTTGAAGAGCTGTAGGTTTCTGGGTCAAAAATGTTGTATTTTATTTTAGATTTTAGATAAAATGGGGGGGCATCTATTGAGAAAGTTACATAACTTAGAAAGCAGGGTCTATGTAGAAATGGGTCTTACACTGCAATGGAAGTGTGTGAACATTTCCTAATGTGTGTCATGGATGTGTGTGGAGCCACATGACAATCTCAAATGTTGTTCTTCAGGTACCGTCCCTTGTTCTTGCAGACAGGGTCCCTCACTGGTTTGGCAGTCGCTGAGTAGGCAAGGCTGACTGTCCAGTTAGCCCCCACTCTCTAGGTGCCTCTGCGTCCTTGCTTTTATAAATGTGGATTCTGCATATTAAACGTTGATTCTTTGCTTGCACAGCAGGCTCTTTAGTGCCTGAGCTACCTCCCCAGCTGGGGAGGTCTCATCCAGGGCAGGATAAAGAAAAGAAGCAGTATTGAAAGATCTCTACAGGTCAGAGAAGAGAAGAGTGAGCAGATCCAAGTTCTAGAACTCCTGGGCCCCACACCTTCCCATGTCTCTTCCTAATTTCTAAGAAAAAAACTAGAAAGTGTGCAGAGCCCCAGAGATGGTGTGCAGCCTCCAGCCTTTCCGCTGCCTGCCTGCTTGTGTTCTGTTTTGTTTTCTTGTCATTTATTCTTTATTAATTTTGTCCTTTGACAATTTCTGATGTGAGTAGAGCACTCTGTCTACTGTTACCATCACTCTCACTTGTCCTTGTAACTGCAAGCCCCGGCTCCTCCACACAGATCTCTTTCCCACGTCCATGCCTTTTGTTGTGTTTGTGACCCACTGAGTTTAACCAGGGCCATGGATCTGGAATCTTTGGAGCCTTGCAGGCTTACCAGTGCGTACCCAGCTGAAGACCATGACTACCTTCCCAGCAATCCATCGGTAGTCAGTAGTTCAGTTGGGAGAGAGAGGGCTCCTTAAGCCTCTTCCTGGTCCCTGACTGAGTGTCAACAGGCCAGTTTTGTACAGGTCCAGAGCAGGCAGCCAGCCATATCTGCTGTGAGATCATGGTTGCAGTGGGCACGTTATGCTCCCAAGAGAACACTGTCAGATCCTGTCTTCAGGTTTGTACATCCTTTCCGCCTTCCTCCTCTGTAACACCCCTGGACCTTTAGAGGGCGTAGCATAGACGTCCTGTGTAGGGCTGAGTCCTTACCCACCACTTTTTCTCAGCACCTAGGGCAGACATCCATCTCTGCATTCACTGTTGTTCACTGCAGAGGGCCTTCTCTTACTAAGGCATTGGTCTGTGGTTATAAACATAGATATTTAGAAGACAGTTTGACACTGTGGCAGTTTAGCTAAAGTTTTCCCCCAGGGCCTATGGTCTCCTCACAATAGGTTTTTGACAGGGTTTATAGCAACAAGGCATGGATGCCCATCCGTGCAGTGGGCCTCAAATTCAATCAGAGTGTTTGGTTATCCTCATGATAGCTATGCCACTACGGCACCAGAGGGCACATCTTGTCTGACAGGTTGGTACTGCAGTTCATATGGTCATAGTTTGTAAGACTATGGTAAGAACAGTGATGCCTTTTTTCCTTCAGAACCCTTCATAGTACCTAGCAGTCCAATGTGAGCTAGACAGCAGGGAGGAAGTTTCCAGTTCAGTTCCAGTTTGATTTTGCTGTCTCATACAACCAAGATGTGTGGTGTCTTCAACAATAGGATCTTATCGTCCAGTTTTGTGAGCATCCGAGATGAATGGCAGGAACCTGAATGTCTGGATGGCCTTTGGAGCCCTTCTGACCCACAGCTCCTGTTTAGGTATTTCCCTGCCTTGTTCTCAGAGGAGAAGCTGGTAGCACAATTTTCAGCTTGGGATGGATATCATGCAGCTTGCAGGGTCCCTGTGTACAGATGCCGGAGGTGAGTCCACTGCTCTCTCCATCGTTACTGAGTTCTACAATTTACCTCAGAAAGTTTGACTGTGAGAAAAAAATATTTATTTGAAGATCGACTACTCCATACCTAAGGAACTTGAGAAAGTTATGTCAGTTCTCAACCTCTCTGGAAAACAAAGACAGCGCCACAGAATGGTATGGGGGTGGCCAGCAGGAAGCAAGGCCGGGTTCCTCAAAGTCTCCTTCATCACAGGCAAATTTACTAGTGAAAGAAAACCAGTACTCATAGGTTATGGCAGCGTCAGTGTCAGCCTATTTTATAACCCACTGAGACCTCTCAGCAGGGGACCCCAGGCTATGCCCACCCACCCCTATTCTAAGCACTGTGCTGCCTCTAAGCCACTGCAAGTGGGGAGTCATGAGAAGCCATTTATGACACCTCTGTCTCTTTAGAATTAATCAAGTAGTTGTCCTGTCTTCCAACTAGCTGGAGTTATCTGTTTTAAATTGTTCTTTTCCTTTTTGATTTGCTTATTTTCTGAGTTCTCCAAAATAAAGCTTGGGAGTTCCTTTGACCAGGCATTGATATGAATAAGCTAATTACTAGAAGAATTCTTAATCAATAATTAATCACAAGCAGTTGATTTTTGAGAAGTGTCTTACACATAAATTATTATTATTAAACATGGTCTCATTCTGAAGTGCAAGGTAAAGTGGAACTTACTAAGTAGCCCAGGCTGGCCTTGAACTTGTGAGTAAGCCTCCTGCTTCAGCCTGTGAGCACTGAGATTACAGATGTGAGCCACTGTGCCCAGTTCCGTTGTATATTTTGTTGTTGTTCTAAGTATGTGTTTTAGAAACCACTTGGGGGACCTTCCATCTCTTTGCAATGTTAAGACTTTATTCCAATCAAAAGAATAAAAAGCACAAAACTCTTAAAATCCAAAACTCAAAAAAAAAACCCAACAGATTTTCTTAAGATGGAGCTATTCTGAATTTGAATTCTTTTTCTCCGTTTTCGCTCATCTCCTGTAGTGAAAATCCCCCAGTGTCCATACTTCCTGCAGCCATTTTCCTATCCCTTGTTCTTGGAAGCTGAAAGACCCATTTTGTCAGGACAGAAATCTACACCACACTGAAACATTTGAAAGAAAGCACCAGGCTCCTTTAATCAATGTGCTTTCCTATTCTGATGCAATGTGTTGAGAGTAGCCACAGCCAGTTAGTGGATGATTGGCCAGACTAAAGAAATCCACTCTGAAAAGGAAATGTATTATTTTCCTCAATATGAGGTTCTTGTGAATGATTTTGATGGTGGCCCTTTCCCACAGGCCAGTGGTGTTAGTTTGGCTGGCTTGTGGCTTGTTTCCTTGCAGAGACCTTGTGATATGTGCTTGATCTGGAGACTTTCTTTCCTCTCCACAGTTTTTACACAGTCAGGAAATTTTCAAAGCAACTATTTTGTTTTGTTTGGTTCATTCATAATCCCATTCTACATGTCCATCACAGATAGTAAATGTTCAGAGTAGCCTCAGTAACCTCATTGTCTGCAATAAGCATAAAACTTTAATGAAAATCAGGAGTGCTCACGGAGTTCTGTTGGGTGGTAATTTAATAATCTATTTCTTCTTTTTAAAATTATATTTCTTGCATGTATTTGAAAGAGTTTAACCTAAAGATGGCCGGAAATGGTGTGTCTATGGTTGTTAAACTGGAAAAGGCCTGTATGTCATCAGAGGGTCTTTTGTTCCGGAGGGCATCTACATGTGTGTTACCAGGTCATTCCCCTGAAAGTGTCTACCACAATTCTCTACTTGATGTTTACAAAAAAAAATTTTCTTTATTATTATAAAATGAATATACTCTAATTAAAAGTGATTCAGAAAATGAAGCTTGCCCATGGCCCCATCACTCAGATGTAGTCCTTTAAAAAATAAAATGCAGAGAATAAGGGTTGAGATGTCATGGTGTGGAGAAAATAGAGCCCTTAAGTACAGTTTTCTAACTAAGTTTCTCTTCAGTCCTGAGGACTTCACATGATCGTGTTAGACTTTGAAGACATGCTTCTGTTTTACAAGGTGGGGCATGGATGAGTGATCCTGGAAAAGCCTCGATCCCTCAGTCTCGTACTCACTCCGTGCTCATCCTCTCTTTCTGCAGCTTCTCCTGTCAGTTTGTGTGTCTTCCCACAAATGCGCCTCTGTGTTGTTTTTCTGGAGAGGAAAAGCAGAGTCTGTTAAAATTCTCTGTTGCAGAAGACCACAAACTTGACTCACTAGCTTAAATGACAAGGACATGTATGATGTCAAAGCTGGGTGTCGCCAGCTGGGTAGCTCACACCACGTCACTGGGAACTTGTGGTGCTCCCTCTCTAGTGTCTGTTTTCTCCAGTGCTTGTTGGATTCCTTGCTCCAAGGTGTGGAGAAATGGTTCCTTTGCGCATAAGTCCTGGTTGCTTCGAGGTTCCCTTTGTGCTGAAGCTCGGTGTGATGACTATGTATCCACAAAATCATGGCTTTAGTTGTAGATCTCAATTCCAATGATGAACTATGCCTGAACTGTGTGTATACTCTGAATTCAGTGGTACGTAAGTCATGTGGTCCAAAATTGAGCAAAGAAGCATTTCCTTAAAGGGCTATCACTAAAGGAAGAATGAACGGATGCGGCATGAGACCAGAAGAATCAAGATTTGTTCCTCTTAATTAGGTGAGTGATGAATCAGATGTGTTGACCTGTGTACTCTGTTTTCTTGGGGTGGCTTAGAAAAACACTGAACCCCAGATGCAGGTGAAAGAATGTTATTGAAGCCATTCTGCAAATTATGCTGTCTTTTTTTCTGTCTAACAGCAAGTGGATTCACAATGTGGGTGAATGAGACTTCGAAATGTATCTTCTTGGAAATGCATGGTTGATTGATCAGGATAGCTTCAGCTGTCATTTTCACACAGCTGGGAAGAGGGAGCCTCAGTTGAGGCATTTTCTTAATTGCTAATTGATGTGAAAGGGCCCAGTCTACTGTGTGCAGTACTGCCCAGGACAGGTGGACCTAGGTTGTGTGAAAAATCAGGCACTCCTTCCTGTCTGAGCCTCAGTTCCTGCCTGTGTGTTCCTGCCCTGGCTTCCGTCAAGGATGAACTGTGATCGGTCCGTATGTATTTTATCACAGCAGTGAAAAAAGCAGACCAGGACACTAGTCTGACTTTCTTTCTGTAACAAATATATAGGAGAAAATCAACATAAAAATGAAAGGTTCGCTGTTTGGCGGATTCTGAGGGGGTTGTTCGGCTTTTGTTTTGTCGTTGTTGAGACAAGGTCTCCCTATAGCCCCAGCCTGCATGGAGCTCACTATTTAGATAAGGCTGACCTTGATCTCACAGAGATCCCCCCGTCTCTGCTTCCCAAGTGTTGGGATTAAGGTCTCAGTCTGTGGTAGTTTGGCTGCATTGTTAGGAGTGCTGAGTGAGACAGAGTATCATGGTGGCCTTAGTAGAACTGCTTACCACATGGTAGCCAGGACGTCACAAGGGTCAGGGCACCCCTCCAGTGACCTTCATCCACCACCTGCTAAAATAGCCTGCTAGGAACTGGCTTCAATACATGAGCTATGAGGAGACATTTCATAGTCAAACTATAACATATAAATAAGCATATCTGGATCTGAATGTATATTTACAGCCATGTGTACCTTCTGTATTCTTTGAATTGTCAAGTTTTTAGTCTTTATGCTAAAAACCACCCGACCTGTCACTGTAATGATAGTGGGATATTTCAGAGTAGAATCTAATTATCTTGAAAAAACTCCAGGGGGGACAAAATGACTGGCTAAACTTGGTTGTTATGGTCTTAAAATCACTTGAGTACCGCACCAGCATACCCAAGAGGAACAGAAAGTCACGTTGATTTTGGAAACAGGTAAGTATATTCTTGATAAATTTTTTTTAGCTTTAATATGGTATTGTCAAGTTTCACCACAGTACTAGACATCTTAGGGAAATTTAATGAGGTGTTTGAGAATCTTACTAATTGGGGATATTAACACATTAGGATTTGGTATGTAATTTTAAAGTAATAATGATAACTTTGCTTAAATCTTAATTCATTGGAAAGGAAGATTCATTCCACAGTTGCTGATATGTTTGACGCTGTGTGTTCCATTGGGTTCTGCTGATTGTGTCATTAAAACCACATGCAGAGAAAATTGCCATTCTTATTCTTTTCAGACCTCTGTATCAATGATGGTTGTTGTATTGAACAGCATGGGGCATTTTGCAAGTAGAATGGTCATCCTGCCTTTTGCTGAGCATTCACATTCTCTATGATACTTTCAACTCAGATTGTGTGCAAGAGTACATGACAGTAGGATTCTCTTTGGACTCGTGTGTCAGAATCCCGTTTCCAATTGCCATCGTAGAAAAATTTCTTCTACATAGCTACAAAAGGCGAGGGTGTCATTGGAGACTGCAACTGCATCTCCTAGAAGATGTTTGGGTTGCCCACCACATGCACGCCTCCCTGCGGAGATCCCACCCCATGCAGATAGGCATGTGGCAACTGCAGGCTTCAGCCTCTTCCCTTCTCAGCTTTGATTGCACAGAATAAAAGAAAGAAGACGGTGTCTTCCTCTTCATTCTTTCTAAGTCCAGATAAAACAACAACAACAAAAATCACAGAAGGTCTTAATTGGACCTTCTTGGTTCAGGTACCACATTCAGCACTCATTGCAGTAGACTAGTATGCAGTACCCAGGTGGGCCAGTTTGGATCAGTAGTGTGAAGGAAAGGCAGACAGCATGGTAGGATTAAAGGAGCACAATTCAGTTCATAAAAGAGGGTGAGTGATGTTACTGAAGTCAGTAGGGACTGTGAAGAAACACTTCTCAGTAGGTAGAACTAACTTTCATGTGATGCTTGTATGAGCATTTTCTTGATTTCCATATGGTGTGTAGAGTAAAATCTGCCCCGTGGCTTCACCCCGAAGTGCTTGAGCCTCACTTTAGAAATATATCCAGGCAAGGGAGGCTCATAGATGGTCTAGCACCCTTAGGTATTACAAAACCAAAATCTTGGTCTTTCAAGGAATAAGAAAGCTATCCCTCTGTATTAGGTATTTTGTGGAGCTGTGACCAAAATACTCAAGGAACTGACTTAAAAGGAGATATTATTCACTGAGGCTCATGGCTTCAGAGGGCTCATTTCACGGTTGCCTGGGCGTGTGCAGTTAGGAAGAACAGTCATGGTGGCCGGAATTTGGATAGAAGAGACCGTTCACCTCAGGACGGACAGAAATAAGGGACTGGGGAACAGGTATAACTTTCAGTGCCATTTCCCCAGTGACCTACTTTCTTCAGTTAGGCCCCACCTCCTGAAGTTTCCACCATGTCCAAAAATAGCACTCCAGCAGAGGACCAAGTGTTCAGCGCATGAGTCGCCGAGGGGCATTTCAAACTCCTGCTGCCTCCCACTTGACTGACATGGTTTCCTTTTATCTTGACTCTTCACTTGCTTAGATTCCATTTGTGTTGTGCTTTCAAGATTTACAGGCATTTCTCTTTAAAAAATATTTATCCTATAAAAATATTATCCACTTCTAAGAACATTTACAACTCATGTCGCCCCTTAACAAGTAAGGGTATAGCATCACAGTTCCAGACATACAAAGTAGTCAACACAGATTATAGTATGACCAAGATTTCCAGCAAATACATTTCTGGACACCAAGGAAATATAACTATTTGAAAAAAGAAGAAAATAGAAATGTTCTGTGTGCTTCTTGTGTCTGTATTGGTATGGCTCTTAATTAAGAAGAGCCAGGCATTTCTGTTAAAACCTCTCAAAGAATTACAATGTCCCTGAGACCATGAAAACAGAGGCTCAATGAAATTAGGTGTAAGGTCTGAAAGCTAGAAGGTTGCCGATACGATCCAAAGCATAAAGCTCAGCGTCCTGTACACACAATTCCACCAGGCTAGGCTGCCTTTGTTATCAAAGTTTTATTATTAGTGTCATTAGCATTCACTGCTAAAAGCCCAAACTATCTGACTTTGTTCTCAGTGCGTACCATCATTACTAGTGTAAGGTGAGAATGTCTCTGTCTGTCATTTAGTGCCAAAATTACCTAATGACTAAGAGCACAGACCCCAGAGTCAGACTGCCTGAGTTCAGATCCATATACCTGAGCTTTCTAAGCTCTGATGTCGTGCAATTTACTTAACCCTTCTGAGTTTCAGCTTCTATCTCATAAAGCTACTGAAAGGGGTGGTGTAAAGTGACAATAATTCATCAGATGCTGTGGTTTACATCAGCGTAGCGCCTGGTACATGGCAGACTATAAATTCTGGCTCATGAAACATTCAGGCCAGTGGCTTATTTTAGAATCAGGTACATTTTTATATGTTTTCCACAGGTGGAAGAGAAGAGAGATGTATTCTCTCTTCAGAGCTCCTGGAACATGTTAAGTATGAGGTTCTTAAGAGCTGTAGGCTGTAAGCAACTTAGAGGACATATTTGACTTTTGGAGGGGAGTGTCTTCTGGATTCCTTTTATCAAATTTATGAATTAAGCTGGGCATGGTGACACATGCCTGTCACCACAGTATTTAAAAGGCTGATGCTGGAGGACTGAGAGTTTGAGGCTAACCTGAGCTGTGTGATAGACTCTGCTCCCTAAAGAGGTTATGAATTAACATTTTCTGCTCTTATTAGCATTGTCTAAATTGGCATTGTCAAATGAATCACTGAATTCCTGAATATGAGAAGCCATACTTTAAAACTAACTGTTTAACATGTTAAACATTGCTTCTTTTGTTGATATTAAGCTATTTCTTCTGATGGTAGGGCTGTGACTTGTTACATTTTTGTAAGTTTCTAACATGTTTGGCAATTCACTGAAACGTTGAAATGTTTAGATTTTGTATTTCTATAAAAGTACCACAATTCCTGTGCACGATTAGCAAGCTCAGGAGAACTGGTAGCCGCAGGGGTACTATGCTAGTGCAAAGCCAGGGCTGGCAGGCCTCAGATGGCCTTTAAATGGCAGCTTATTACAGAAGTGTGACTAAGAAGTATATGGGACATGATGAACAAATCTTCTGTGATAACTAGCAAGCAGAGACTCTTCCCTTATGGGCATCTTTGTGTGTATATGATGGATGCGTGTATACACCTGTGTATGCAGGTGTGCTCACGTGTGAGTGCACATATGGAGGCCAGAGGTCTTCCTCCATCACTCTCCACATAATTTCTTTGAGGTAAGGACTCACACTGAACCTGGAGCTCCCCGTTTCATCTAGGCTGACTAGCCAGAAGCCCTGCCTCGCCAGGACCCCCCTGCCTCTGCACTCCAGCAGGGGCATTAAAAACACTTCCACACTGATTTTTATTTGGGTTCTGAGGATCTGAACTCAGGTCCTCATGCTTGTGCAGCAAGAACTTTGCTCATCAAGCCACCTCGCCAACCCCTGTAGTTCTCTTTTAAATACTTGATAAATTTTCTTTGCTTAATCTTGCTATTATTTGAAAGAAATAATGATTTAACACATTTAAAATGGTGCTTTGAGGCCTTTTATTTCTAACTTCAGATGTACTGTATGTCAGCCTGCTCATCACCAGCACTACAGAGCAATAGGTATTAAAGTTTACTCTTTTAATGTTAGTTTACTTTAAAATACAGTTCAGATTTATTAAGTGTCACTTCTACATTTTTTCCTTAAAATGTGTATAAAAAACAAATTTATACCAGGAGTGGTGGCTCACACCTTTAATCTCAGTACTTGGAAGCTGAAGCAGGCAGATCTCTATGAGACTAAGGCCAGTCTGGTCTATGAAGAGAGTTCCAGGCCATCTGGGGCATGGAGAGACACCATTTCAAAAATCCAGAAAAAACAACCAAAAAAATAAAACCAAAAACAAAATCCCCAACCAACCAACCAACCAACCAAACAAACAAACAAACAATGTGTTTGAAAGAATGACACTTCCTTTTTCCTTTGGTTTTTCACAGAACCAGGTTAGAAGCACAAATAAAAAAGTAGAGTGTGATCAAACCATTCCTTGTGGCTAATGAGAATTTACCTCTTCTAGGTCTTATTTTAAAATCCCTTCAAATAAGAGGTTTTCACACTTTTTAATATTAGTCATCATTTAATTATATTATTCACTATCCAGACACATAATGTGGTCAGGCATGGTGGTACATGCCTTTAAATCATAGGCGTGGGAGGCAGGCAGATCTCTGTGAGATTGAAGCTATCCACGTCTACATAGTGAGTTCCAGGCTAGGCTGGGACTTGAGAAACTGTCAGAAACAAAAACAAAAACATAATGTTTTTGAAATACATTTTAAAAGTATTAGTAGCAGGAGAGATGGCTCAGCAGTTGAAAGCACTGGCTGCTCTTTTGGAGGACCCAGGTTCAGTTCCCAGTATCTATACAGCAGCTCACAACCGTCCATGACTCCACTTCGAGGAATCCAATGGTCTCTTCTGGCACCCACAGAATAGTGGATACATGTAGTGCACTTATAAACAGGCAAGAACTCATACATATAAAAGTACAAAAAAATAATTTAAAAAATTAGTTGCTGTAAGTGTAGATTAACAGCAGAGTGCTTCATACCGTGCACCGGACCCTGAGATCAATTCTAAGTATCACAAGACGGTAATAGCCAAATGAAGAGTGCTGGCTTTATTTTCCACAGTGGCTCTCATTTTTTGTGGAGGTGCCTCCGGTGAGTGAACATCTTGGAGAAGGGTGCTAGGTCCCTCAGACAGTGGCTACCTTCTCCACTGCTTTACTTTGTTGTATATTAAGTAATTAAAGTGGATATAAGTTAGAGAATGCACACATTGGATTGAAATCAAATCATCCTGTTCAGAGAATGATTGAGAGGCGGGAGAGATGGCTCAGCGGGTAAGAGCACTGGCTGCTCTTGCAGAGGACCTGGGTTTGATTCCCGGCACCCACATGGTGGCTAACAACCATCTGTAACTCCAGTTCAAGGGGACTGGACACCTTCTTTTCACCTCAGCAAGCACTGCAAGACTTACACACATGTGAGCAATACCCTCATACATATAAAAAATAAAAATAAACAAAATATTTTGAAAGTATAATTGAGAATTATTAAAATACTAAATTATAATTTATATTTAAAGCAAAAATGAGAAAGTCATTTTCTGTATATTAATTTAATGTATATAGGTTTTTGTTAATGAAGTCTTCAAAAATCTCCTTCTCTCTGTCCACACATACTCTCTCACACACATATTATAAATACACATACACATAATTCATATACGCATATATACATATACATTGGTGGAGGACAGACCACACCAGCATCGTTGCTCTTTACACAACAGTTACAGTGGTGCCCGGTGGGAGGAAATCACTTCCTGTGATTGTACAGTAGAAACTTGGATGGAAGGCGTGAGTTCTCGGAATTGTGGTCAAAGGCAACACTTTTGGAGTGTTGGGACTGAGTTGAATTTTGGATGTGGACTATTATGCATGAGAGCACCAGTCTCCTTCATCAACATTATTTTCAGCATTCCAAGGAAAACTGAGCTCTTCACTGTATGAGCATGCAGCGTTTACTCCACAGGTGTATGTGTAGGTGTATTCAATGCTGAGTGAACAAAGCAGGGAAGGGGATCGGTTAGTGTGAGGGGTCCCCACTCCTCCAACATAACATAGGACTCTAGATGGGATGGGTCGTCCTGTGTAAAAAGATACAGGCTTTGACTCTGGGGAGCTCGCAGTTTGGTGAATAGGGAAAGCGAGAAGATGCTATGTAAGTTTATTGGGTAATAGTATTCTCCACAAAACAGCAGAGGATAAACTCAATTGGAGGCTCCACAAAGGTAATGAGAAAGAACATTCCAGGAAAGTGGGTTACTGCAAGCAGCACTTTGGAAGAAGGAAACAAATCTATAGAACTGTGAACCTTGAGCTTCTAGGCTTGAAGGAAACCTTGGAGAGCTATAATGCCAAAGGGAGGAATTGGAATCTATAGGCTGGAGGCAAAATGGTCTGGAGGAAGGCCATTCTAGAAGGCTGTGGTAGAGGTGCTATCCTGTGAGCTGACATGTATCAGAGGAAGCTGGGTATAATGATACTCTTCAACTTCATAGGTGCATGACATGAAGAAGTGTATTCATCACAGTTCAGAATTCCAGGGGTTGGGGCCTGAGGAGACGCTCAGTTGACAGAGTGCTGCCACATAGCATGAAGATATAAGTTCAGATTCCTAGGACCTATGTAAAACCCAGGTATGATGGCACATGTCTTTAATCTTGACACTCGGGGTGAGTGGTGGGCAGAGACGGAAAGATCCCTGGAGTTCTCTGACTAGCCAGTCTAGCCAGTTGGTGAATTCATAGTTCAGGGAGAAACCTTGTCTCAAAAACAAGGTAGAGAGTGATAGAGGAAGACACTTGATGTCAGCCTGTACCAACCAACTGACATGTATGCATGTGATATCCACCTGCATGTGTACACACATGTGCATAAACACCCTCTACACACATATCCGCATGCAGACACATACACATGAAGAGGTGCAGGGATAAAGGTATGCATGCACTGAGAGATGGTGAGAGGGTGCGTTGACGTTGTGGCCGAAGTAAAGAATGTTGGGACTCCACAAGGATGGCAGTAGAAGGAAGTACAGCTCAGGTGATGCCCCATATTTTAAGTGAGGACCAGTGAAAACCCTCATTCCCTCCACCTGGGCTGAAGTTCTCCATATGGCAAAAAGAATATGGAGAATGTTTAATGCATAGAATATGTAAGTGATGGCTTTGTATGTTAGCTTTCTCTTTGTTGTGACCAAATATCTGACGGGAACAACCTAAAGGAGGAAGGACTTATTTGAGCTCACGATCTCAAAGTGTTCAGGCAGTGCTCGCTTGGCCCCACCAGTATAGACAGACCAGACCTCGACAGTGGGAGCTTGTGGAGGAGGTGTGTCTTTGCTTCATGGTGGACAGAAAACAGAGACCGAGGAAAGAAGAAGAGACAATATACCCACAAGGACCCATGCCCTGTGACGGACTTCCTCCAGTAAGGCCCATCCCCTAAAGTTTCTAGAACCTCACAAAACCACTAGCTGGGAACCTAGGTTCCAGCCCATGAGCCTTGGGGGTCATTTCGTATTTAAACATATTATGGAGTCTTCTCTGCCATCTGAAATTCATATAGGCGCCCTGTGGTTCTGTCTTTGTTTTGTGTGTGTAGTAGTTACTGAAGACAGTGAGTTGAATTGAGGTAAAGAGGAAATAATATAACTTTATTGTTATTTCCCGAAGTAACCGTTCTGTAGATATACAACGATAATGCTAATGTTCTCTGTCCTGATTTTTTTTTTTGAGGGGAGAAATGCTTGCTCTCTGTGACCTCCAAAGTGATTTAAAATGGTACTTTAAACCTTAACTAGTCCTCATTGGGCTTTTCTACAGCTTAACTAATAAGGAATATTCTCACATTCATTTCTCATTCAAGAAATGTTAAGTATCTGAGTGGTGCATGTACCTCATTTAAATATCTCTTTGACAAGGAATAGAACAGAGGAATGAGTCTGGCTGGGTCCTGTTCAAGGGTTCTGTTGATCACAGCAAAGCCTCTCTGCAGTCAGTTCCTCTTTTCTGTTTTTGATTTCTTTAGATAAGGTTGGGTCACATAGTCTCAGTGAGTTGGGGAGGGCCCTTCCTTACTTCACTTAGCATGGGTTATGAAAGTGCCTTTGTTTGAAAGCAAGAACGTTGATTTGAAGGCAGGTATGTCTTTCAGATATAAGGTGCAGCAAAGGTTGATTGAGTGAAATCCACATTGGTTCTTGTCCTTTCCTTGCATCCACTACTGACGTTTCTAAGACTCACCTTGGCATTGCCATGGAGTTGGAGGCTCTTAAAAGAAGCTGCCATTGGTGAGTCTGCTGGAAACTCTGGGAACCTTTGAGGTCCAGGAAAGTGGCATGGGATAATACTGGTCATAGGTTAGAACCGACTAAAATATAAATCAGGGATTGAGTCTATGTAGAGCCCCTGGGTCTGTCTTTGTAAAGGGATAGGCAGAACAAAGCCTTCTAGCAGAAAAGTGCTGCTGTGGAGTCATTCACAGAAACAGTTCGTGACTTCTTATGAACTACCACAGAAGAGACTTTTTCTAGTTGAGTGACTGCAAACATTTTCACTGAAATACTGTTTTTATTTTGCTTTAACAAAATATTGGAAACATGATTTTATTAGAAAGTCTAGAGAGAGAAAAAATTTATAAAGAGCAAGAATAGTGTGTGGCAAACTATACTGTGTAGGTCATGATTAGATAGATAGATAGATGATAGATAGGTAGATGATAGATAGATGATTGATAGATGACAGATAGATGACAAATAGATGATTGATAGATAGATAGATGACAGATAGATGATAGATAGATGATTGATAGATAGATAACAGATAGATGATAGATAGATGATAGATGACAGATAGATGATAGATGACAGATAGATGATAGATGACAGATAGATAGATGAGAGTTCATTAAGTTGGGTGGGGCAGCAAGTGGAGGTTTGGAGAGAGGAGAGGATCTAAATGCCATCAAACTGTATTGTATGAAAATCATAAAAATTCAGTAAAAAGGAGAGGAAAAATGAAGTGAGTTGATTGTAACTGGACAGTATTATGTGGGGCTCTCTGTGCTCCAGGTAAAGGAAGGGACAGCAAATTATCTCAGCAAGGTCGGAGTTCCTGGCTCTTCCCTTCACTTTGCCCCACTCCCCACCCCTCCACCGATTCCTTTCTGCTTAGCCTGTATGTAGCCTAGCTAGTCATTTACATTAAACAAGATGCGACTTGTTAGTCATATTTGCTTTTATTGCCTGATCAGTTCATTCTGAATAGTCTACAACACAGATTTACCTCTTTTCCTGGAACTTTTTGGGAATCTTTGGACAATCTCTCAGTAGATTCTAAAGATCAAATTCAAGGATCTTTCTTCACGTGTTTTACTTAGGCATTGCATACTTTAATCTGAACACTACACATGCTTGTTTCCTTTTGCGTATTAATAAGCATCTGCAATCCTTCACTTCAAATTCACTTTAACCTGAAAGAATGACTCGAAAGCTCCAGTCAAATAAGAAACTCAAGCCAAATACCCTCCTGATTCTAACTTTCTCTTTCCTAAAAACACGATTATCTTCCTGTCAGCAAAGGTATTGTTCTTCAGGGAATTTATACAGATGAAACTTTTCAAAAAAGATGCGTCCCAAAGATTCCATCTCATGCTTGTATGTACAAGTTGGCATGGCTACGGGTCCTCTTCCTCTGCTGGCTGAAGCAGGGGCTATTTATAGTTTCTTTTCTTGGCTTCGAAGTGAGCATATCAGTGGGTATTTATGCAAGGGAGAACTCTGAGGCCATATAAGACTGTAGTTTAGAAACCTAGTGGCCTCTTTTGCCTTCGATCTCTGGAAAGAGCACAGTCTTATATTTTATCAGCATAGACATGTAGCAGGATGCAGTGAAGACAAGACACATTGCTCTGGCCCCTGAGTGCCCTCAGGACACACAAGCCAGACATGAAGCAGTCTGCACAGGGAGGGAACTTTATGACAGTTGAGCAATGGGGACATCCTCCCCCTTGAAGAAGCAGTTAAACCTTCAGTTCCTTTAGGAGGTGGGGGATATCTCAAACTCCCTTGTCATTTTCTTTGGTTATCTGAGGCAGGATGTCTCCCTTGGGGCCAGTGATTGCCCATCATCGTGCTGCCCGGACAGACAGGGTGACGTCATGGGAAGTAGATGGAAGGCCATGTAAAGCTGGCTTTCCATTTTGGCCACAGGTGTCTTGAAGGTTAGCTCCCTGATCTGCTGTGTCCTTATCTTCAAAATGTGAAATTAAATCCCTTATAAATGTCTGGCTTACAGTCAATGCTGATCAAATTATGAAAAGTCAGTAATCAGAAGTGAAAGGCTCCCTGGCTTGCTTTCACCTGAGGATTCACATTAAGACCTCTAGCCAAAAATGAAACAAGGAGGTCACTGTGTCTTTCAGACCCATTTTCCTTTCCTTCTGTTGCTGTTTTTGTGCCTACTGACCCGCTGTCACCTTTCCCCTTGAAACTTTCATTTGAGAGAATGACTACAGTGATCTTCCCTGACCCTTCTTTTCCCATCAAACGTTCCTCCTCACAGAGGCAAGGCTGAGAATTTAAGACATCCACCCACGTTAACTATCTTGATCTCCAAGGTGAGTAACCAAAGGCTGAAGTCTAGATATAAGCCTGACCTTATGAACTTGGTACCAAGATTTGGCCTTTAAAGAAAATATCATATTTCCTGCACTTTCCTTGACATTGACAAAAAGGATTCCTGCCTAGAAATCTGAAATTTTAGAGGAATTTCCAACAGCAGCAGAATGAACTGATTCCTAAGAATTGTAGAGACACCCGTGGGCTTGCCAATGCTGTCTGCCTCTGGGGTGTAGACTCCTTGTCGTCGTCAAGGTAGGTCTGCAGGAGGATGACCCGCTGTAGAGGGAGTTCCTTTTGGTCTAACCTCCCTGAGCCGACTGTGGGCCACTTACATCTGGGTTTCTTGTTTACCAACACTCTATTATTATTACTGCCATGCTAGGGATGGAACAGAAGATCTCACCAATCCTCAGCAACCACCGAGTTACATCCCTAGTCTGTTTACCACTATGTTTGTCCATAAGATGCAAGGGGTGAAAACATTAAATGCAAAAGCTCAGATGAAATTTAATAGCAGTATACAGGCTGGTGATCTAGCATCAGTAGAATGCTTGCCTTATGTGCAGAAAGCCCTGGCTGGGCTCAACCCCAACACTGCATAAACTAGTGATGGTGATGCATGCCAATAATCCCAGCACCCATAAGCTAGAGACAGGAGCAGCAGAAAGTTCAGGGTCATTCTCAGCTACATAGCAAGTTTGAGGCCAGCCTGGGATATATGTAACCCTGCCTCAACACACAAAAATTGTAGCATTATAGTAATCTGTAATTTAAACTCTATGTGATCTAAATAATTATTGATTATATTACATTTTGAAGAATATAAGTAATGTGTGTTCATGACATAAAATTCAAAATAAGAAAATATAAATCATTAGTATCATGGTTCTCCGCCTCCCCCCAGTCCTTTATCATAGCCTGTCAGTTATACACAGCAAAATACGTGTAATTTTTATGTCAATGAGTACTGGTTGAGAAAACAGTATGTAAGTGGAATTGTAGCACACTTAAAACAACAACAGCACGAATCGGAGGGGCCATGTGATTGAGAGATGGTTCAGACCTGTTTGAAGACTTGCTTCACAGCAAAGGTGACTCGATGGCAGAGGCACCTTGTAAACCTCCCTTGCTCTAACTACTAAGTGTAAAGATGCTGGCATCTGCAGAAACACCCGGGAGCTGTGAGGAGATGTGGGACACTGTTTGTGAAGGGCTGAGGTCCACACTAGCCAAGTAGTCTGTTCTCTGAGCCGCTGATGGAGCAGACAACCACTATCGGCTTTCCCAGCTCTGTGGTGCTCTCACCCCATCCCTTCCCTTCCCTGAAGGTCCATGTGTAAGGTCTGGTACCAGTCTGGAGCCACTGGTAAGTGCTAGAACCTTTCAAGAGGTGTGTTAGGTCCTTGAATACAACAAAGAAAGTATTGGGACTGTGGCCACTTTGTCTTTCTCTTGTTTGCGTCCTGACTGCTTTAAGGTGAGCACCAGCTAAGTACCACAGTGCAGTGCCTTGTCACAGGTCCCAAAGCAACAAATCCAACCAAACTTGCAACTGTGAGCAAAGATAAACCTTTCTTTTTTAAGTTAATTATTTCAGATATTTTGTTACAATGATGAACTAATCAACTCTCTACCTGCCCTTTTTCATATTATAAAAATCTTGCCAGTCGTATCAAGCCATTTCAAATTTTGCCTCACAAAGGGAGATTGTCCAAGTGTGAGAATTCTCATATGTTAAACCCAGGGTGCCAAGAGGGTGGGTGGTGTAGGGTTAGCAGCAGGTGATTCACTGAACTCAAGTTCAATATCAACTGTATCATTTACCCAGTCTGTAAGACTGGAGAAGGCCAGCTCCGACTCCATGTCTTCATGTGTCTCCGTGTTTGTGTGTCTCCACGTGTCTCCACATGTCTCCATGTGACTCTGTGTCTCCATTGGTCTCCATGTGTCTCTCGATGTGTCTGCACATGACTCTGTTTGTCTCCATGTATCTTCATATGTCTCCATGTGTCTCCGTGTTTGTGTATCTCCACGTGTCTCCACATGTCTCCACGTGTCTCCACATGTCTCCATGTGACTCTGTGTCTCCATGTGTCTCTCGATGTGTCTTCACATGACTCTGTTTGTCTCCATGTGTCTCCGTGTCCTTCTCCACAGAAGTGCCATTGTTCTAGCACTTACTTAACAGGGGATGGTTGAGAAGATTGAAAGAGTTAATCCATGGAACCACAGAGTACTCAGCCTGTCTGATTACACAGAATGCCTCATCAGGGTTGTTTGGGTATTGCATTCACCTGTGAGAAGACAGGGACTTTTATCTTGGTCATCTGTTTTCTCTGTAAACCTACTCCAGTGCTAGATGTAGTAAATGCTGAATTTGTTTCCTCTGACATGAAAACATCAAGAGAAAGGCAGAACTTCATGTGCTGATTAGCAATAAAATTTTATTCCCCAAATTTCATACTTATTAGAAGTATTGGACCATTAAGTTTAAAATACTAACCTAAACTGAAAATATTTCTTCCTCCTCCTCCTCCTCCTCCTCCTCCTCCTCTTTCTTCTTCCTTCTTCCTCCTCCTCCTTCTTCTTCCTCTTCTTCTTTTCTCTTCTTATTCTAATTATTATTATTTGGAGACAGGGTCTTGCTGTCTCAGGTTTTGAACTCAGTACCCTCCTGCTTCAGGGAGAAGAATCCCTCCTCCCAAATGGGATTATCAGTGTGCTCTTTCACAAGTGTCTCTTAATTAACTTTTAAATATAGCTTTGCATTTATAGAATTAAGTGAAAATGCTACAGAGTATTCCCACATGGCCCATGCACCATTTTCCCTGGTGTTAATGTCTCAGGTTAGTTCAGTGAGTTGGTTGCTGTTAACGTGCCAGTGTTCATACATTCCTACCACTAAAGTTCATGAGTTCTTCAGGTTTCCTTGTTTTTTCCCCCTAAGATCCTTTCTCTGTCTCAGAGTTCCATGAAAGATACTGTTCTATCGTATGACAGTCATGTCTCCTTAGGCTCCTCATGGATGTAACAATTTCTCAGTCTTTTCTTACTTTTGATGACTTTCACAGGTTTGAGAATTTCTAGTTCAGTACTTTGTAGAATGTTCTTGGTTTGGCTAGTATTCTCTCTCTCTCCCTCTCCCTCCCTCTCTCTCTCTCTCTGTATATATGTTGGTTGTGGGTTTGTGGGTTTGTATATGTGTGCATGGGTGCATGTCAAGGCCAGAGGTTAGTGGGTCAGTGTTGGGTGTCTTCCTGGAGTACTCTGTAGTTTTGAGATGGGATCTCTCACTGAACCCAGAATCTGCTGATTGACTCGACTGGCCTGCTTCTGAGCCCCAGGGTCCTCCTGTCTCCATCCCCACAGCTCTGAAGATTCAGATAACACTATCTTTTATGTGAGTGCTAGAGACTCACACCCAGATTCTCATGCTTGCACAGTATGCACTTTACCAACCGAGCCATATCCCCAATCCTTAATTAGGAATTTTTTGTATTAAGATAACAACATATACAATAAAATTCATAAAAGAGTTAGAACAAAATCAGTTAGAAAGAGTTCACTGGTAGCTTCATTCTGCTCACCCTAAAGTTTGTTAACAAAATCAGATTACTTCAGTTGTATACAAAGTACCTCCAGATAGGAAATGTGCTATTTAAATTCCATTTCTATGGTGAGCTCAGCTGGTTCTGGTGAGCTTTTATTTGAGCAGGGTTTTAATGCATTTTGGCAAAAGGGAACTGGAAGGTCATCTTGGGTTTGCCGTTGCCCTGGAAATGCTGAAAGGAATGAATTTGTTCTGGCATCCTGTACTGTTTTGGACACAGCTTCTCACAGGGCACTTGTTTTTACTAACTGAAAGGATGCTGATGTCAGAGTAGTTTGTGTAGGGGAACCAGGAAAGAAAATGGAAGCGTAGCGTATCTTACCTTGATGAGAGACACGGGGAATGGGCGGGGTGCTCAGAACCCAGAAACCAGGTGTGCGGGTGCGAGTATGTGTGTTGTTTGCACACATACCAGGCACCTTCCTTCATTCGTTCCCCAAATACATACTCAGTGCCCGCCATTGCCAGAATATTTATGTCACTTTTCCTGCATACTGGGCACCTTTCTTCATCCATTCATTCCTCAAATATGTACTCAGTGCCTGCCGTTGGCAGAAGTTGTGCTAGAAGTTTGGGACCCAGCAAAGAACAAAGCAGATAGAATCACATTCATAGCAATGACACGCTGACGCGGCAGCCCCAAGGACAGGACAAACATATCAGTGATGCTGACGCGGCAGCCCCACAGGGCATGGACAGACATATCAGCGATTTGATGTTGACCTTGTTTTGAACATGATAGAGAATGGCCAGTGGAAGCTGTTCCAAAAGGCCTCTCGGTTGCCATTTGAACCAACATAGAAATGTGTTCCAGTAAGTGTGTCTACAGTGTAGAAGTTCTCTTTGAGTGAAAGGATGAGTCTCTTACTGTAATTCATTCAATAAAACCAGTTGAAATATGGCTGCAAGGCCCAGGGAATAGTCTCCTTTATATACCTGTCATTGTGCTATACCCGAAGTATTTAAGTCAGTAAAATACAGGGTCCTGGGGCCTGGTGAACTGGCTCAGGGCACAAAGTACTTCCTATACAAGCACAAGGACCAGAGTTCAGATCTTCAGTGCCTACATAAAAACCAGATGGACATGTGGACATGGTTGGGAGTGGAGTTGGATTTTGTAGAGCAAGATAGCTTGGTTGACTAGAAACTCTGGGTTCATCAATAGACCCTGCCTGGGAAAATAAAGTGGAGAGTGATTGAGGAAATAACCTGACATCAACATGTGACCTCCACATGTGCACACACACACACACACACACACACACACACACACACCTGCATGTACTCTCATGCAAAAAAAAAAAAAAAAGACGGGTTCTCTGATTCCATGGAATGTAAGACTTTGAACAGGAGTAGAGTGTTAGTCAATTGAAGTAGGCCATTTATTGGTAAACTATAGAAAGAGCTGGGAAAGGAGACCTGAGAGAATTGAGATCCAGGACAGGGTATCAGAGCAATCTGGCAACTCAGGGAAGGCTTCTTGGAGGATGTGACAGGTTGAGTGCCAACCAGGATATAGAGTGAACAGAGGCAAAGATGCGTTGGTAGGAAAGCCATGAGCCCGGGCACCTGGAGCAAGAGGCGGCAGTTGGGAGAAGAGTCCAAGTCGTTCACAACCATTTCTTGGAAATGAATATTCTTATTATCACTGTAACTGCTGAGGAAATGGAAGCAAATGAGATAATCTGCAGAAGCCCTCCAGTTGACTCATGTTGACATAGTTTTCTGAATTTAGAGTGTATGTTGGATTTTGGTAGATGAGTATGCCCTATTACATACAAAATTTCTAATACTTTGCTCAAATAGCCTAAAATTAAAAGAAACAACTCATAGCAGAACTTTGAAAATAATTGCATTAATAAAAAAGAGCAATTGTTTTTAGAAAGAGAGATTCTGACCTCAAGACATGGAGGGTCCCTATATCTTCATTCTTTTGATGCTCCAAATATCATTAGGTGAAACTTTAGAGGAAACATTTGGAAGAATTATACAGCATGGTTCTGAGAGGCAAAACAGCCTGCAGGGGAATACTTTTTAATCTAATAAAATGAATTATCTTTGTTTAAAGCTTTTCCTCTGGTACATTCAGTTACTTAATGTTGTGCGTCATCTTTTAAGAGAGCTGATATGACATCCGCAGAGTCAACTGGCTTTGTGAAGACTGAACAATGCTCTTGTTAAGGATGCAAAACAGTCTAATATCTGGCTTTTAAGATGTCTCTGCTGTTTCAGGAATGTGCAGATGTGGAATAATCTTTAATGGAGGGTTGATGACAGTTGTGATGGCTGCTGATTCTGAGGGTAGAGGAGTTGAAGGGTGTTTGCAAACTTTGGAAATTCTGTTTGACAATAACCCTTGCTGTAGGTAGAAGACTGCTCAGTAACAATGCTATGCTAACTTTGATATTTCTATTAAACAAATAAATTTTCCACCCCAAATTCCACTTATTATTTCAACTATTTCCAGATTTTCACAATTTTAAACTTTGTAAATTAAGGCTATTTTCTGGAACATTCTAATAGTGTTTCCTAAAAATTCTGAATATTTTTAGAGAGTCACCATGCTGCATAGGCTGTCTCAAATGTACAATCCTCCTGTCTCAGCTTCCTAAATACTAGGATTTTAGGCATGTACCACCGCACCCAGCCTTCTGTTTCTAACACTTTGTGTAATGAAGGCAATACATCCTATTTTGGAAAACTTGGGAAATACACACAAGCATGAGGAGACAAATATTTGACCTTATCACCAAGCCATCTCCTTAGAGCATAATAAAAGGATTTCAAAAATTAAAATGGTTTATTATTTTTTTTTCCTGATGATAAAAATAATTCCTGCTTAGTATATGAAAAAAATAAGATAATAAGACTGTGTGTGTGTTTAATGTTAGTGTGTGTGTTTAATGTTAGTGTGTGTGTGTGTTTAATGTTAGTGTATGTGTGTGATGTTACAGGGTTTGAACTCAGGGATATGGAAAGACGGGTCAGTGGTTAGAGTGCATCATAGTTACACTGATTAGTTTTATCAACAACTTGAGTAACCTGAGAAGATAGAATCTCAGTTGAGGAATTTCCTCCATTAGACTGGCCTGTGGACATGTCTGTGGGACATTTTCTTGATTGCTAATTGATGTGGGAGGCCCAGCCCACTGTGGGTGGTGCTGCCCATGAATAAGTGGGCCTGGGCTGTATAAGAAAGCAGCCAGTATAAGGAGCAGTGCCCCAGCCTTTAGCTCCTCTCCAGGTTCAGGCTTGGGCTCCTTCCCTGGCTTCCACCCAGCATAGACTGTAAACTATAAACTATAAGTTGAAATAAGCCTTTTCTTCCCCAAGCTGCTTTTGGTCATGATGTTTTAGCACAGCAACAGAGAAGCAAAATGGGACGCTGCTCTTACAGAGAGGGGACCCAAGTTTAGTTCCTAGCACCCATATCTGTTGGCTCACAATTACCTATAACTCCAGCTCTAGAGAGTTTTAAAATTAAAAAGCCCTTAAAATCTTGGGCTTTTACACTTGGACGTTTCTTTTGATATCTTCCCACTGGTTGATTTAAATAAGTCACTTGTGACTTTGATGAGGTTTTTATTTTTAACAGGAATCTCATGAATGCAAAGAGAGATAAATACCTTATACGTACAAACACACATTGTACATTTGTATTCTTCTAGAATTATTGGATACATTCATTTGTTTTGAGTGTGTGTGTATTTTTATGTAAATGGTTTTATATCATTTTCTGTGCCCCATAGTTAATTTTTCTTCTAAGGTTGAATATTTTGACCTTTTTTCTATTTCCTATCATATAGTTCTCTCTCCATTAGTGTTTTCAGTAACAGAAGAGTATTTCTTTTTATTGTGGTTCTTTTAAAATAAGTTACTATTTTCAGAAAGTTGGCTTGTTTCTATTATCAGAAACAGCACAGTGGTGAACTTTGGCTTCAGATTATTGCCCAAAGATGCATTTTGAGGAGTTGGATTACTTAGTATCAAATGGAAATATTTTAAAAGCGTCTGCTAACATGCCAAGTGACCATTCTGGAACAGTAAGTACATCAGTTCCAAGTGCCATCAGCTCTGTAAGCATCATGTCACACCTTCACCAACACTGGATGTTACCATTCTTTTAAATCTTTTTATACTTTCTGCACAGAAAAAAGAAAAGTGTATGCTATATTTCATCTGCTTCTCTATGCTTTGGCCATTGTGGGGAGACATGTTTTTAGCCAATTCACTTCATAAGTGTATGTGGAAAATGTGTAATTATGTTCTGTCATTTGGGCAACTAACACATGTAGCAATAAGTTGGTGGTGACCTCAGATTTTGATATCAGAGAATGAGTAAGACAGCCTTGTGAGTTTAGACCTTATTCCCATAACTGGTGTCCATGAAATAGAAATTTACTATCATGATGTGTTGTTTTCACATTCAACAGACAAGCTATCCTATTTCTGACCCTGTGTTTATATAAATTCAGTAATAATCTACTTGGGCTCCAGGGGAATGTGTGAGTCACAACCCATGAAGAGACTTTAAGTTGAATATTATGCAAAGTTTTTCAATTTTCAATTGAAATTTTACAAATCTTTAAAGAGCTTAGCATCCTCTGACTAGAAGAGGATTTGGATTTGTTTCAGTTTATGCTGGTGATTCAAACTGTAGGAAACAGTTTCAAACAGAATCAGAGATTCCCCAGGAAACGTGTGGTTCTGAGTCTAGATCCTTCTCCTGGGAGCTTGTAACACATAAACCTGCTGGATGATGCGCTGCTCCACTCCACCCGCAACAAGCATGCCCACTCCACGGGCAGTTTAAGGTCAAAGCAGATGATCACACTGGAAATTCCTCTGGGTTGAAGTGACACTGAGAGGAGGGATTTGGAGTGAGGAGACCCTTGTGGAAATATTCAGTGAGAACACCATCCTTTAAACATTTTGTTCTTCCAGAAATTTTCTCTCACCACTTAGTCTTGTAAAGAACTTTATTTGGGGACTGAGACAGCTCTGTGGGTGAGAGCTCTTGCTGCTCTTTCAGAGAAATGGAGTTTGGTTCCCAGCACCTATGTCAGGTGGCTCTCAACTGCCTGCAACTCCAGCTCCAAGCGATGAATGCCCTCTTCTGGCCTCCATGGCTACCTGCACATACACATGTGCACACACACACGCACACACACACACATGCACACACACACACAAACACACAAATGAATTAAAACATAGAAAAAGAACAGACAAGAGAGATTACTCTTCCTTCTTCTGCCATGTGAGTGTGTGATGAAAGAATGACTATCTACGAATTAGAATGTGGGCCCTCACCAGACACCAGGCCTTCCCGTGTCTTGATCTTAGACTTCCCAGTCTCCAGAACTTGGTCTGCGGTGCTCTGTGATACCTGCTAGGTTGCCCTGAGCTGAGTAAGATGTGTGAGGACATCCACAAGGTCATGACATTTGTGGAGGTGTTTCTCTCATAGAGGCTACAAGTTCTTCACTGAAGCTGATACCAGGGACACACGCCAAGACTCAAGATCGGAGAACTTTGGGCAGGTTTTCTTATGTCTTGTACAAAGAAAAGAAAACTGATATAAGACTTTTTTATATTACTGGGTAAACTCCAAGAGCTTTGCTGTCAATAAGCATAAAACATAAAGGAGTGCAGTGGATTTTAGTGTTCATATCGAGGCTGACATCCAGGACTACGAGGCCTACTAGTGACTGTTGGCGTACAGTTTACATGTTACCCCTCAGTGGGAGTAGGCTGGCCTCAAGTCCTTCTCTTCTTCTTAGTATGAGTTGGAAATGTTCCCTCATCATGTGGGAAGAGAGGAAAGAAGGACTTGGGCCAGAGAAGTCCTGTGAGAGTCGTCTACTTCATGTGATGATGCAGTGGTACCAACTGATCCCCACTCAGAGGCTAGGCTCCAAATGGAACTGGAAATGTGGCCCATGCCTCTGGAGGGTTCCATATGAATCTAGGATAAGAGAGGCCATTTTCCCGGCCAATGTGCTTATGGAGAGTTAACTCTCAAAACCACTGTATATGTGCCTATAGCTCTGTTTAGAAACCCTGCTGATCTTTTTAAAAGAAAGGATGTGTTCTTGTGTATGCGTGCTTGTGTATGTGCTTGCATGTTTTAAGAGTCTCTTAAAGCTTAACAAGCACTGGCTATGTGGAAGCTCACAAACAGAAGCAGTGGGCCCCTGCTTTGTGACTGGAGTTCCCTGAGGCCTCAGCATATGCCTCACCCGTGTCTGTATCCTCTGCAGGCTTTGAGAGTAGCAGGATCTCAACAAACGCTAGTCAGAAAGGGACACCCAGCTGGGAATTTGTGCCTGTGACCCGAAGGCTTGAAGAGCTGCACTGTCATGCACACAGACAAGTGTAGGTTTTGTCATCTAGAGGGTCCATGTGTGGCACTGGAGAAGCTTCTTATCCCACCAGGTGTCATTCCACCACTCTTTCCATAAGAGAGCACCCTGTCACCCACATGCCAGGTCTTAGTCCTCTGTTCCCTGGAGTGACCTTCTGTGTCAAAGGCACACGCACCTGGCATTATGGAGAGGATTCAAGAAAGACCCCCTAGAACAGTAGTGTCCCATTGAAGCCTTATGATAGAATTTGCTAGAACGTATCAGGTCAAGGGTTTAGAAAGCTAGTAGAAGTGAGTTGAGGTCAATGGTGGAAGGTGGAGAGATATAGAGACTCTTACAGATGACATGGTGTGTCCAAGAATAGTTAGGCATGGAGAAGAGCTGTAAGGATAAGAAGGATCTGTGTCCTAACAGGTCTCGAAGCCATATTAGGAGTTTCCTCCTAAGGTAATGAGAAATGATTGAACGGTCTGAGGCAGGAGTGTGATGTCACTCTACCTGGTTTTGAAAAGTTACCTGATAGGAGACTGGAGAATACACAGGAATGTACAATCTGGGGGTAGATTTCCTTGGACAACTGAAGCAGTGCAGGTTTGGGATGATGGTGCTGTGGACTGGGGTAAAGGAGTAGACGAAACACAGTGAACAGAAATGGTGGAGTTCGAGGAAAAACTGATGGGCCTGGAACTGTTTCCAGGAGACTCTCAGTTTTCTCCTTTAGCAACTGAAATCTCTCGACAGGATGAACCTCCTCTCCATCTTCTGAATGACGTAATGGGAGAAGCTAAATGCCTTGTTGGCTCTCTGAGAAACGGTGCAGGAACTTGAGAGCCATCACTCTCTTTCTAGTCCTTTTTATCTGGTAATTAATTCAAATTGTGTGAACTCAAAGAACCCTCATATCTTTTTCCACCATGAAGAAAGGGGCTGAATTAGCTACTTCTCTGCTGCTGTGATATGATACCACGACCAAGGCGACCTATAGAAGGAAGTGTCTGTCTGGCTTGCAGTCGCAGAAGGGTGATGTCGCAGCCAGAGAGGCCTGTTAGGAAGCAGCTGGGAGCGGAAGCTGAGCGCTCACATCTTCAAGCAGGACAGCAAGCAGGGACAGCAACTGCAACTAGGCGAGGGGACGAAGTCTCAACGCCCGCCCCCAGTGAAGTGCTTCCTCCAGCTCCCCTCCCCTCCTGAAGGGTTGATGGCCCTCCTCAAACAGCGCCACCAACTGACCAGGTGTTCAAATACTTAGTGCCTAGAGTCACACTATCTTTCAAACTACCATGGGGATTAAAGTGTGATCTAACTTGGATAAGGTGTGAATGAAACAGGCACACCTGGGGCCGGGCCCAGGAGGAACGGTAGTATAACTGACCTTCTTATCTGCAGAGCCACTTCCTGTGGCTTCCATGAATCAAAGTCTTATATGGTCCAAAAATAGAATGTGGAGAAAATCTCTATTTTGAAGTGAAAAGGAGGGAGAGAGCTCACACTCATGCAAGTGTATTACTGTATGTTGCTATGATTGTTCCGTTTTGTTATCTCTAATTATTGTTAATCTTGTACTGTCTAATTCACAGATTCACTTTCACCGTGGGTGTATAGTACAGGAGACACCCATGCTCGTGGGTTCAGTTCTGTCCAGTGTTCCACATATTCCCTGTGGATCATGCAGTGTCCAGTGTTCCACACATTCCCTGTGGATCATGCAGTGTCCAGTGTTCCACACATTCCCCGTGGATCATGCAGTGTCCAGTGTTCCACACATTCCCCGTGGATCATGCAGTGTCCAGTGTTCCACACATTCCCCGTGGATCATGCAGTGTCTAGTGTTCCACACATTCCCCGTGGATCATGCAGTGTCCAGTGTTCCACACATTCCCCGTGGATCATGCAGTGTCTAGTGTTCCACACATTCCCTGTGGATCATGCATTGTCCAGTGTTCCACACATTCCCCGTGGATCATGCAGTGCACTCCCCACAGATGGAGGTATTATTGCACCAGTCAACTCCGGCATCTTCAGCCTAGTCTCTCTGACCTGCAGTGGATACAGAGGCAGAAAAAGAACAAGGCCTCAAGCGTCCTCTGTTACTTAGTTTTTGTTTGGACAAAAACTCTGGTATAGACTGATCAACAGCACCCCTTAAGATCCTTTGTCTATATCATGTGGGCCTAAGTGACTTCATTCATTCATGTATTCATCCAGTATTTTAAAATAATTGATGTAAACTTCATTTAACAGAAACATTTTAATATGAGCCATTCAGTGGTATTTAGTATATTACCACGTAGTAAAACTACCTTACCAACCTAGTTCCAATATACTTCTATAGTGGAAAATAAAACTCTTAACCTAATCATAATACTTTCCCTCTGTGCTTCCTGCTGGCAAGCACCAGTCTGTGTTCTCTTTGTATAGATTTATTTATTTGGGACATTTCATATAATATGTAACCTTTATATGTCTAACTCCTTTCATTTATTATAATGTTTTACAGAGTCATCCACTGTATAACAGTATTTCATGCCTTTCTATGGCTAAACACTATTCCATTGAACAGATGTACTATCATGTGTTTATCTATCTATCCATTGTTGAATATTTTCACTCTTTCTACCGTTTGACTCTTATGAAGATGAATGGACATGGGCATGTGGAATCCTTGTTTTCAGTTATTTGGTGGCATGTAACTGGGGGAAGTAGAGTTAGAGGCTATCATGGTAATTCTACATTTAAAATATTGTTAAACTGCTTTGCAGAGGAAGAACTAGTACACCTGCCTACCAGCAGTGAACAAGGGGTCCATTTTCTCCACAACTTCGTTGACACTTATTTCTTACAAATTATTATAACCATCCTATACATATGAAAAGCGTGTAATTTATTTTGATAAGGCTCTCTACGGTTTTCACTGGAGGAAAGAGCCCCTGGAGGTAGAAAAGAAACCAGACTACTTTGGGTTGTCAGCTATTATGAGGGAGAAAGGTCTCCAAAGAGTTAGACTGTAGAAGGACCCCTAAGAGGTGACTTCATCCAGGAACTTAACCTTGATCTCCTGCCTTGCTACCTAACACAGCGCAGCCTCCCAACTGCTAGCTTGACCCTTTGATGAGAACTATATTTCTAAGGAGCTTACCACAGTCCCTCTCCTTGCAGGTGGGTGAGTTCTTTTAGTATGGAAGAGAGTTTAGAGAAAGGAAGCCAATGCTTTCTGTACAAACAGATAAAGTCTTTGATTCATTGATTTATTCAGTAAGTATTAAGCACATATATTATGTGCCAGGAATTCTTTTGGCTGCAACGAAACATCAGTGGTTCAAAGAGACAAATTTCCTCTTTTGTGAACTTTCATTTTGCAAAGGGGTAAGGGATAGTAATGAAAAGGAACAGTTAACAAATCAAATAAGTTATATACTGTGTTCGGATTTGGTAGCTGCTGTAAGAAAAACAGTAGAGCTGTTGGGGGGCAGACAGTCTGTTGGACTAAGCCGGAAAGAAAGCACACCTTCGTGAGAAGCTGGATGTGGTGCAGACTGGAAGGGCCCTGCCGTTGGGGCAGTCAGGGTCGAGGCTTCTCAGGGCAGCCGAGTGGCCAGCTGGGGTTCCCACCATTCCTCCCACTCTGGTTTTCGTTTTACAAATCCTCTTTTGAGGTTCACCTGTCTCCTTCCTTCCTCTGTGTACGAAGAGTGCTTTCTAGCTGCGGCCACCAGGTTCACAGTGGGGAAAATTCTGGATGCCCACTGAAGTTTAGACTCAACATTGTGGAGTCCTGAGGCCATAGCTCAGTTTGTTGGGGATTTGTTTTCCTCTCTTCTAGAATATTTTTGACATCTCTATGGCTCAGAAAACCAGTAGTTCTCAGATCCCTGCTGGGTTTCTGGCACTGTAGTCCAAAGGTGCCCAACTTAGGCCTGAAGTTCCCCAGGCTTCCTTCTGCAGCTTCTTCCTTATGGGAACATGTTCATTTGGGCACAGAAGATCACACCTGGGTCATGGGCAGGTCTGGAGGAGAGGGTCTTGTACGATATCCCTCACTGGATATTTCCACCTAAATAATTAGTGTCGTTGGGAGTCAGAAGCATGATCTCCCTTCAATTTTACCTTTGCAAGTTGTTAGTGGTTTGAATCTGAAATGTCCCCCACAGGCTCATGTCTTCGATGCGTGTTCCTAGCTGGGGGTGCTGTTTCTTGAGGCTGTGGAACCTTTAGGGTATGGAGGTTAGCTGATGAAGAAGACATTGGGAAAGATTTTGATGGTTATCACAGGCCTCTGGTTCCTTCACATTCTCAGCTTCCTAGTCTACCACGGTATGAACAGCCTCTGCTGCCACGATGAGTTGTTCTGTCAAGCCTGACACCCTCTGAAAGTATGAGCCAAAATAAATCTTTCCTTAAGTTGTGAATGTCAGGTGTTGTGATCACAGCAGGTCTTTCACAGTTCTTGAAGTGTGTATTTTACCAAAGGGAACACCTGTAATTAGGCTTTTAGTAGCTCCAGTCAATAGAGTAGAAAGCAATGCAGACATATCTGTTCACTTGCCAGTGACGTAGACATCCAGTTTGTCAGAAGTTCATTTCAAATATGAATGGTTTCTGGTTTAAAAGTGTTGACTCTAGATTGTGCACTTAGAGAACTACCCCTGGGAAGATTCTTGATGCCTATCTGGTCTCTAATTTTATTCTCTTTGACTTAAAAAAAAATAGATGGCTGAGAATAATGAAGACCCTTCTTTAAATACCGGGTTCTTGTGAAGGAAGGCTCAACACGGGCTCAGGAATTCTTTTCGAGGTTTGCTCTTTTCATTTCAGTTATTTTAGGCAGTCATTAAACAGTTGTTAGCCAGTTTAGTAAGTTTACATAAAACTACATATTTTGAGACATTAAATGCCACAGGAGACGTTCCAATATAAACATGGGAGAACAGACTTGGGCTTCAAACGGAAGCACGCAGCACCATCCCTCATTACAACAGAGGAAAAGACTCATAAGTACAAGTTCATGAGCACAAGTTGACCTGCCCTGGCTGGTAAAGGGGTCTGGGGTGAATCATGTCTTCAGATTACCAAGTGGGGCCAGAAAGGCCAGATCTCTGGGAAGAGCGAAGGGGGAAGTGCTAGATTTGCTGTGTTTTGTGGTTACAAATTGTGTCTCAGCCCTTGGTGAATGTCTCATAAATACATTCCACTCATCAAAAGAAGTGTGGATTATGAGCTGCTGGCTCCAGGCCAGAGGGACGCACAGCAGTCCTCTTGCCTGTGTGCCAAGACTGCTGGTGCCTGATGGACAAGGCAGCTCTTTCTCGATGTAACCCCTGCCCTTGGTGAAAAGCTGTGGTGCTCATCCCCTCGGTGTGGCAACTGACTCCAAGATGGATCAGTTTTTCCCAGGGCTACAGCTCAAGAAGAACCCAGGAGCCCTGGGTGCTGTTGCCTTCTGTGGAACAACTGTGAACCTGCCTTTAACGTAAGAATCAGCCCTGTGGCACACAGCATCTTCTTTGATCTGCTAATAAAATGCATTTGTATTCTTTACGTTTTGATCTGGGCCTGAGACTGCTTCTTAAAACCTCCTTCTTTCTAGCTACTCTTACAATGTTTAAGAGCAGCCATAGGAAGCTAACAATGCCTGGGACTGAGCCCTTCCTCTATCGTAGCAGCTATTTTGCATATAGTTACATAGTGATCTCATTGGATCTTCACTATCACCTTATCAAAAGAATACTACTGAGAAAATGCCCATCCATATTATATGAATGTGACACCCAGAGGTTAAGTAAATCACTTACAGTCTAAATGTGGGATTTGGGCTCCAGATGTGGGCCCAGAGTCTGCTTGTACCTCTGTTCCTTTAACTATACAGCAGCAGCAGAAACAAGAACAGCAAAATATTTGGACATTTTCCCTCTGGACCACTGTCTTATTGAAGTGAGTCTTCAGTTCTGATACCATTAGCCATCTCTGGTGTCTAAAGTTGATCTTCCTTCCAAAGAGGATACCTCCTCTGTTTATTTAGAACCATCATTTGTGAATGGACTGCCTTCTATGTGCTTGCTCTTCTCAGTCTCCAGACTAATTTAGGAAGGGCTTTAGAAGAACCATCTTCTAAGCAACTGGACTTAAATGACCAGTTTCTCATCTTCCTGATTTTTCCAGTAAAATGTGTATTGATTCTATCCCATCTCATGTTTTCTTGTTTTTGTACTAGGGTGCTCCTTTGGACTTCTCTCCCACTCCTCTCTTGCCCCCCACCCAATCTGTCCCCTACCCTTCCTTCTCTCCTTTCTTCATTTCCTGTCCCACACGGTATTCTATGATGTCTCAACCTCCTTGGCACTGGAGGGTCATGACCTTTTGGTGTATGATTTTCAGATATAAGGCTTTTTAGTGACTGGACAGTACAATATTCATCTTGTTTTTTAGTGTGTGTATTTGCCCCCGGCACACAGAACCACTCTGTAATGTTTGCTGAATGAGGAAATTCCTGTCTTCCCAGATTCTCTCTCTGCCTCTGTTCATAACCTACCCCAGACACTTATTCTTACTTCATGCCTAAGCTATCAACTATAATGTTTTTGCCCGCATGTAACAGAAAAGACAACTCAATCTGGTTTCAGCAACAAGAATTTTATTGGCTGACATAATTTCAAGTCCAAAGATGAAGCAGACCTCAAAACAGGCCCTTGCCAGGTGCCCCAGCAGATCTCCTGGCATGTCTCCCGGTTCTGTCTTCCCTTGACCTGCAGGAGTCCAGATCCTCAAATTCAGTCAGTGATATCCAAAGTGGATCTTAAGAGGCTGGTTTTCCTCAAGTTTTAGGAAACATTTCTTTGTATTTCATTGGTGTGAGCTGGTCACATCCCTGTCTCATACCTGAGGCCAGAAGAGCAACTATGTTCTAAAAGGTGCAGCTGGGTTTGTGTTCTAGAGGTTTTATAGAGTCTAAGAATGGTGGTCCTGGCCACTCCCCCCAAAGACAGTCTCCCTTCCCAAGAGTACTCCAGATTATATTCATGCTTCCCAGCAAGTGACATGGAGAAGAGATTTCTTTAAGTCATAAAAATTTGGTCAAGCCAACTTTACCAGCAGCACAGTGCCTCTTGCAGAGCAGGTTGGTCCTTCTAACTCTTCACATCAGTGCTGGTGAGGACCATTGAAACAGTAAAGTCTTTCGGCCTCTTTGCAAAGCAGCAGTACAGATATTTACAAGGAATCTTTTATGAACTAAAGACTATTCAACGTTCTGGTAATCACAAAAATAAATTACAAAGCCTCTTTCCTCAGTGTGATTACATCTCTAATGGAGACTCAAGCCATATACTACTGTTAGTGAGCTTTCCTGCGACTAACTGCTGTGGCAAAGTTGCTGAAAATCTCAACTTCCAAGGAGACAGTTTTTTATTCTGGCTCATGCGTTCAGTGTTTTCAGTACACGGTTTGCTGGCTGTGTAGCTTGAGCCCGTGGCATGGTAGAACATCATGGTAGGGAGCACATGACGTGGCCAAGCTGCCCCCCCCCGCCCGGCAGCTTGACACAAAGAGAAAGAACAGGACAAAACATGTCTCTGAAAAGTCCACTCCCCTCAGCCTCGTTCTCCATGCTAAATTTCTGACTTTTAATATCAGACTTGTAATCTTTTGAGTACCACATAACTTGCCTGAAATTTTAATATGACTCCTATTGATGAAAGGAAGGGAAAGTTTTCTTACAATCGTGCATGAAAATGCAAAAATACTTTAAGGTACACAAAAAAACTTAAAAATTCTAGCAAAAATGATCCTTTAAAAAAAATTAAGAAAGTCAGGTATGGTGCTATATACCTTTAATCCCAGCACTCAGGAGGCAGAGGCAGGCAGATCTCTGTGAGGTGGAGACCAGCCTGCTCTACATAGTGAGTTCTGAGTCAGCTGTGGCTACAGAGAGATCCTGTCTCAAAAAATAAAAACCAATCAAAAGACTAGATAAATAAATAGGGATGTTTAAAATATCGTCTGGTTGTTCATAATTTTCTCTATATAGGTGACTTCTCTAATAAGATATGTTGTTTACCAAATTGAAGATTTTGCTAGTCCTATATCTAATTTAAAATATTCCAAGTGATAATTGTTGGCTGTTTCTACTTCTTAAGCAGGGACAGTTTAAAAGATGAGCAATGATAAAAAAAGAAAAAAAAAGATGAAATGAACCTGTAAGGGAGAGGTTGGGGGATCTGGAAGAAGTTGGAAGGGAGGACAGGATGAGGATGAACAAAATACACTGATTCACGTATGAAATTCTCAAAGACTAGTTAAAAACAGTAAGAACACTGTGCAGGCAAAGTAACATACAAGTCAATTGATCTGCATGGTTTTGTAGATAAAGCTTTATTGGAGCACGCACAAAAGTTGGGGAACTGAGTAGGTAATAGCTACAAATTGTTTTCTAATGTCTTCATGCCTGAGGGCAATGCCATCTGGAGCATCCTCACTTGTAGAAACAGGTATGTATGTTTTGGTGTCAGAATTCACCTCCATGACATAGGTCTTGACTCTACATGACTGGGTAAGAACTCGGCTTCATGGTACACACTGATAGGTGTGCACTCTCAGTTCTGTGAGCAGTCTAAATCTACAGGTGGAACATGGTACATTGTCTCCCCAGGAAGACATTTGCTTATTGCTTACTGGCTATTCTGAGTACTCTGCATGCTCAGTCATCCTTTCAATAGAAATCTACTGAGCATCATCATTTTCCAGCCACTGTGTTGATAGCTCGTTAGAACTTGCCCAACAGCAGTGCGAATGGAGTTCTTCCTCTTTGTCTTACTACAGAGTCTGGCATCGTTGGTTAAGGGTTTAAGCCTACACCCAAGAATAGGTGAGATTTCCAGGCTACTTGCTTTATGTCTTTGTATCTGCTTTGGTTCTCAGCTTTTCCTGAACATGTTACAGAAGCTAGAATTATATAGCTGAAGAGATGGCAAGCCATCTCAATCACATTTTATCTGCTCACTGTTAGCAGAAACACTTTCATGTTTTGGAGATGGTAGTTGGGGATTTTTGGACCTCTGAAGTATGAGAGAGAAGTGACTTGACTGGATGAAGGAAGCCAGTAAATATTTTCTTTTTTTTTTTAAGTTTCTTTGGGACAGGGTCTCCCCGTTGTCCCAGCTGACCTGGAACTAACATTGTAGACCAGATTGGCCTTGAACTCACAGAGATCCACCTGCCTCAGCCTCCTAAGTGCTGGGATTAAAGGAAGCTAGTAAAATTTTTGACTAGCAACGCTTAAGGGTGAGCTTGGAAGGATGCCAGTGAAGCCTGGCTTATGTATATTGACTTGCCCTTGGGTGAGGCCAAAGAGAAATTCTGAAAATGTCATCTTGTTTGATTTTGAAAACAGGTGCGTTCTGCTTAAACAGATCTAATTGCTAGTTTCTTTTCTGACTATGAGTGCCTACATGTACCTTCTCTTTCTGGGCACTGGTTAGTCTCTCCATCTTGCAAACATGACCCTGAACAAAGGTTGTGATGGGGAGAGTGTGTAGTTTTGAGACTCAGAGAGACTTAAATTCAAAACTCACCTCTGCCACTGACTTCAAGGTACCTCTGCTTCAGACCTCCATTTCCTCATCAGCAAGGTGAGCTTAGCAATAGAGAGCCTGTTATGCTTTTCTATGCTATGCTATAATATGCTTTGCTTTTTTTTGTTAAGCTGTGCTGTACTTAGAAAAATATTACAGATGATATAGATTAAGGATTTACTTAGTGCGTGGAACAGGGTAATTGCACCATAAAAGGCAGCCAAGTAGGATGCATTGAGAAGGTTTTAGCAGTGTCCGTACCAGAGTCCCTCTCAGGTTCTATTCTGGGATGTTTATCTGTTCTGTGTTTTCTCGGTGCCATATCCCATCTGCAGTGTTGTAGCTTCTAGAAATAGCAAGTCCTTTGCCCTGGCTGTCTTTGTTTTAGGAGACACTGACTTTATAATCTGTGATCTTTTAACACTGAAATTCCCTTTCTTGAACTGTAAACTGACGCCCTGTGTGACAGGATCCTTTTCCTGTTATCTTTTAGCACGGAAGACCAAGGTTTTGATTGGATCGCTCTGTTCACAGACTTCTTACTGAGTTCTCACTGACCATCCCCTGGATTGCTATTTGATGCTTCTATCCCTCAGCATTAGAAAGTACTAGCCTCCTAAATGCTAGAGATAGCTTCAGTAACAGCATGCAACAGCTCGTAGATATGAAGGAGACATGAAGAAACACATCACATGTATATCCTAGCTTCAGGGGAAAGCTGGTCCATCATGTATTCTGTGTAACTACAGCAGAGCAGATGCTGGGAAGATAGAAACTGTGAATCTGTGGCATCCAAGAGGTGGTGAACAGGAGCACACAGGAGCCAGAAGCAGGGTGCCCTCACACCGGCAAGCTGTTGTGGATAGTGTGACGTGTGATACTCTCACCCAAATAGGGTTTGGATGCAATTACCCATTTTTTTCCTTGTTGATCATCAACGCTTATGGCTTTCGCTCTTCCTGGAGCTGTCCTTTGAGTGATATATTGCAAATGAGCTCAGAAAAGAAATTCCATATAAAGAGAACTTTAATGAAGTTTATTATGTTCCTGTATTTTATCAAGTGCTATTGTCAGATGAAGATGAGTTAATGAGGGGGTACAAGTAAATAAACAACTATGCATACATGTACACAGATACACAGGTATGGCACATGGGCTTGTGTAGAGAGAATTTAAGCTCCATGGATGTGATCATTGATTATTTTAGCCGAGTCTGTAGAGGGAGCAACACAATTACATATATGGTAATGTAGAAAGAGCAGGTCATGGTGTTGTAATCTCTCTCTTCTGCTCCTTGCTAGTGACAGCTATTATGAAAAGCAGGTTGTTGGAATTTTTTAAAGCACCAAATAAACAAAAGACTGTAGCTGTATAATAGCATTTTATGGAATCTGCCTTTTGGAATATAATACAGATTTCAACATTTCGTGTGTCTCTGTGTCTGCCAATTGCCCATTGTATTTGTGCTTGATCACTTGTGCATAGATGTTTGAGTAGGAACACACAGCTGTTTTTGCAAAGGTTAGAGTTATAAGCTTCAGTTAAAACAAGCTCATTCAAACAAAAGCAATCCGTTTGTGAAATAACAAATAAGAGAAGCATATTCGTATAGAAGAAACTGGAAATTTTAAGATTATGTTTAAATAGATGAAAGAGGCCCATGGCAGACTTTAAAAGTGCTCATCGTGCCCCCGCTGCCATGGTTCAGCTTGCAGATGGTCCATGTGATAGTTGCTATAGAAACCAAGCCTTTTTCATCAATCTCTCTCTGTTGCTGTGTGTGCTATGGGCTGCCACATATAAACTTTTTTATAAAGTGCCATTTCTGCTCTTTTCTGACTTATCTTATAATGAAGCATATGTATTTTGCATTAACCAAAAAATATGTAATGAAGCATGGCTACTTCCTGTCCCTCAGTCAGGACGCACGATAGTGGGGCCTGACATCACCCACAGATGTGCACTGTGCATTTGTTCATGGGGCTACTGGGAATATTAATGTGATAAAAGATGTTTTAATTGGCAAAAAATAAAATGATTTTTTTTCTTGAAAGCATGATGCTTGTTTTAAGATTCAAAAATCAGTGAGATTTAAGATTTCTTCTCAGTAATGTTTGCTCTGATATTTGATGTATGGCTTTGGAGAAATCATTTAACATAATGAAGCTTTGAATGGTTGGTTTTTGCAGTACGTTCCTTGAGGGTGGGAACACTACCTGCTTCATTCACTCCTGTCGTTTCAGAACCTGGTGTAGTGCTTAGGCAGAACCTAGGACATGTCAGCATTCGAAATTGCTTGTTGAGTGAGTGGACACACATGCCATTACCTCTGATAACATGGACATTTTTGTACTCTCGTTTCTATGTTAAGTCAATTTATTGATTAATTTCTATGTTAAGTCATTACAATTCATGAAAAGTTGAAGATTTACTGAATTCCTAATAGAGGTAAAATGTTCTACTTCTTGCTCAATTCCTCATATTTTCTTAAAAAATGGATTTGGCTTTTATTCCATTTTCTCACACACATATCTTGTGTGTGTGTGTGTGTTTGTGTGTGTGTGTGTGTGTGTGTGTGTGTGTGTGGTGCGAGGGATCAGAGTGAGGCTCTTCTGAATGCTGCCAGCTGAACTCCATCCCTAGTCCTGGTTTTACTCCATATTCTAAACTCTCATCTGTACTAATCCATGGATCTTAAGTTTGTTTATTTTTGCTTTGTTTTTATGTTTTTCCCATCCTTCAATGTAAATTGTCGGAAATTTCCTCCCAGGCTTCATTATTAACAGACAGCAGTGACAAGCATGAACCACTGAACCAGACACATTCCGATCTAAGCGTGTTCCCTTGGCACCACTGAGCCTCAGTTTTGTCTCCTATGTATGTAAGGGGGAGAGATACCAGTATATTTTGAATGAGAATTAACTGGGATTTATGAAGTACTGAGCATAGTAATTAGCAGTAAGATCTCCATGAAGGACAGTGATTACTGTGTAGGCATGCAGATGCACTTGACTCACTAAACAGCTAAAAGCTGTGGCTTTTGCTGTTTCACGCCGGATCCTCTGTCCCTCCTGCTGTTAGTCAGCACTCACCTCTCCTCTCAAGGAGATGTCATGATACTTTTGTTAAATCAACCATTTTAGATTTTTTAATGTCCTATACTATTTAACATTTCAGTCACAATCATTCATAAGCCTGATTTCCATGGCCTTTAGCCCGGACCCTAGTCTGGTCTTGGGTGGGCCACTGTTCTGTCCTCTCCCTTCTACTCCAGCTCCTTGGAGTTAGAGAGCAAGTGGTGTTTGAGGATTCCTCCTCCTTATTAAACACTTGTCTTCTAGTGTTTGAACTTGGATGAGAAATCAAGGAGACCAATATTTGATGTAACCATCGAGAGGTGGAAAGATATCTTTGCTCTTGCACTGGTTTGGTCCTGGTCCATCTGTTGCTGGGTGGAGCCAAGAGAAAAAGTCTGCATGATCTAGACTTCTAGACTCCTTCCCTCCGTAAAGGCTCTTCCCACTTCTTTCTGCATTCACTTGCCTGGAAAATGCCACATCTTTCTATATGTGTACTGTACTCTACAGAAACAGCCAGAGGCCACGCCCCTCTGTCTCTCCTCTTCTCCCCAAGCAATGCTACCTTCCCTCTTCCCCACTTGAAAATGGTTGCTCAAGCAAGCCTTTCTCTTGCCCTCAGATATGCGAAAGGAAATACAGAAGCAAAACATAGGCTGTACCATTCACTGCCTTGGATCATATGTAGACCGCCTCCCGACTTCCCCCCAAATACTCTGATGCACTCCCAAGGAATGCTTACTTGGAGAGGATGGTACCTGTGAGTGTGGAGGGAGATGCTAGTCCTGTGGGCAGATGTGGTAAGAACTGATAACACATGCATATGAACAGACATGTAAAATCTTCACTGGGACAGGAGCTGGGATATCTTAAAAAACATTACATCCTAGAGCATTAGAAGACATGTTGCTGTCACTTACCAAGCAGTAATATTTGTAATTGTGCTAGGTAGCTTCCATCATTGACTTGACACAGCTGGAAAGAGGCAATCCTCAGCTGGGGAATTTCCTTTGTCAGGCTGGCCCTTGGGCATGTCTGTGAGGCGTTTTCTTGATTGTTAGTGATTGGGAGGACCCAGGTCACTGTGGATGGTGCCATCCCTGGGCAGGTGGTCTTGGGTTATGTAAGAAAGCAGGCTGAGCACAGGCCAAAGGATCAAGCTAGTAAGCAGCTTTTCTCCATGGACTGTGCTTCAGTTCTTGCCCTGCCCTGAGTCCTGCCTTGGTGATAGAATGTGAGCTGTAAGCTAAATAAAACTTTTCTTCCTCAAGTTGGTTTTGGCTAGTGTTTAATCTAACTGATAATGTTAATAGTGGTAGATATGGATATATATTTATTTATTTATATATCATGTGGCATTTAAGTCAGCAACGTAAATACTGATTACCACAAAACTTCAAAAATCATATACATAGATTTCCTTTAACTTTTGAGTTGTCATCTTTTTTTTTTTCAATCTTTTTGAGACAGGGTCTCCCTGTAGCTCTAACTGTCCTGGAATTCACTACGTAGACCAGGCTGGCCTCCATTTCACAGAGATTCCCCTCCTCTGCCTCCCAAGTGCCAAGATTAAAGGTGTGCAGCACATGTCTGGCTGTTATCTTTTTCTTTTTAAATGTACTCACTGTGCTCATTATAATGAACAGCAATAGACTGTGTTGTATTTCACACAGCAAAAACTTTAGCTTCATTTGTTACTTAACAGTATTATTACTTGGCGTAGTGGGGGCTAGAGAAATGGCTCAGCAGTTAAGAGCCCTTGCTGATCTTGTAGAGGACCTGGGTTTGGTTCCCAGCACCTGCATAGCAGCTAATGATCCATAAGTCCATTTTCAGGGATCTGGACATCTTGGGATCCAAAGCTCTTTCTGGCTTCCACAGGCATTGCATGCACATGGTGCACTTATGTACAAACAAAACACTCGTATGCATAAAATAAAAATAAATAAAATATTTTTAAAGAATATTATTATTGGGTCTGGAGAGATACTCAGTGGATAAAGTGCTTCCACACAAGTATGGAGACTAGAGTTTAGATTTCCAGAACCCATGTAAAAGCCAGATAAGAATGGCAGCCCACCTGTAACTCCAGCATGCAGAAGACAGAGACAGGAGATCCATGAGCAAGTTGGCTAACTAGCTTGCTAGCTAGACAAGCCCATATTGGTGAGCCTTGAGTACAGTTAAGAGCCCCTGTCTCAGTTAATGAGGTAGACAGTGATTGAGGAAGACTACTGGTAACAATCTCAGCCCTCTGCATGTATAAATGCATACATGGGTGCCTGCACTCATGTGTCCCCACACACATGTGAACACATGTATACCACATACATGCCAAAATATTATTCACTACATTATGTGGTATACAGTAAACATGTGCAAATATTTTTATAATTAAAAGTAATTTACAAAGTAAGAAGTATTGTTAGGAAAACAGTAATTGTACCACTAAGAAAAGAGAAGGCATTTAATAGTTTTGGTTTTGAATTTTAAATAGTGCAGTTGATGGATGTCTACTGTGTATGCTGCTTTTTTAAAATCTCTAGGTTCTTTGTGAAACCATAAATTTTTAAGAGCTGTAAATTTTAGGTGCAACTTTGTTATGAGCAGTGCATAAGATAACAGCTCGGCACGAACACCAAGACCCAGGGAGGAATGTGCCTGTCCCATGAAGAACTTCAAAAGGCTGTTTTAACAATGGTTCCTTTTACGCTTCTTCTTGTCTGCCCCTCACTTCCTGTGGCTTTATCATTCTATTCCTGAGAGTTTCATAGGTGGGAGCCCAGCCTGCAGAAAGGCTGAAGTACATTTCTACTTACTTCAGTTCCTGGAAAAGCAACTCGTACACTTAATATTTTAGAAGATACTGTGTTTGGGAGAGAGTGCCTAAGCCCAAACCAATTCTAAAGAATTCTCAGGATTTGGCAAATGAACACTCGTGTGGGTAATGTTGAATTCCCTGTGGTATTCCATGGTGTGCACCATCATTTCTCTGGATGACTGTGAAATCATTGCTTCTCAACTGGAAAATGCAGACATTGAAGTGTAACTAAAGTTTGCAAAGCCAGGCTAATTTAATGTGTCCCAGACTAGCTGTTGGCCCACTTGACCTGCTACATGGCTCTTTTCCCCTCTCCAAGGCCTGGGCTTGACCTCACCTGAAGCAAAATGGACGCGTGCGTCTGCCTTGCAAATCACTTCACCTCATATGCACAAAAAATATGGCTTAAGTTTTCAAGATCATATGCCCGGGGCAAGAAACAGTTTAATTGCAATACCAGCTCCATAAAGGAATAAAGATGTTCTTATGTAGATGAGCATGCTTCTTCTGGAACTTTCTGTCTTGACATACAAATGGTTATTCAATTTTCTGGAAGCTTCTTAACTGCCAGTTTTCCAACTCTGTAGCAGGAAATGGATGTAAGGATGTGCTTTTCCAGATGTTCTTTCTTGTTTTTTTTTTAATCAACTCTGTGGTTTCATAATCTCATAACCAAAGTTTGGGGCAGTTTTGAACTTATTTCCCTGACAATGAGGGAAACTATTTGAAACTTTGTAAGTGGGTTTTTGTCTGCTCAGATTTAAGTATGTGTGCTTTGCAGAGTTAAAGAGAACTGACTATATTAGCTATTGATTATTTACGTATAGCACACCCAAACATTCTATTTTGAACATGTTGTTATTTTAATTAAGGCCAATGGTATTTCACGGTGTGTGTGTGTGTGTGTGTGTGTGTGTGTGTGTGTGTGTGTGTGTTTACCCAGGACCTGTGCGTGCCAACCTAGTGCTGTGGTCACTGAGTTACAGCTGAAACACCAATAGATTTTTAGTTAATTTATTTCTATTTTATGCGTATGAGTGTTTTGTGCAAGAGCAGTCAGTGTTCTTAACCTCTGGGTCAACTCTTCAACTTCACCAATAGATGATTTTTTAAGCCAATAGATTATTTTTTTAAGGGCAACATGATATGGTCTCCTACAATCTTAGAAATTCGTTATTTCCCAAATTTTAAATTTTTCTTGAGCAAACGTTTATGAGCTGAATATTACTTTGTAGGTTTAGCAAGATAAACAATATATAATCTGAACTAAAAATATTTTACAACTTTTATTTGGGGTTTGGATCTATAGTTCAGAGGTGAAATGCTTGAGTAGCACGTAGCCCTGTGGGGAAAAGACCTTTTTTTTTTTTTTTTAAGTTAAACCTATTAAATTAGTTTGGGCCAGTGAGATGGCTCAGCAGGTAAAGGTCCTTTTGAGAACAAGTCTGACAACCTGAGTTTGATAGCAAGGTTTCACACGATAGAACGAGAAAAGTGATTCCTTCAAGTTGTCTTCTGACCTCCACATGTTCTGTGGCATACATGCAGTTGTGTGCCCATGTGTGTGTGTGTGTGCACAGATAAATAAATTCAAAATACATTATTTTGAATAAATGAATGAGAAGATGCTAATTTTTCACTTACAAGATCAGAAGTTCTTTGGTCAGTGTCTGGGTGGTGTAGGGAAAGAAAGAAATATTTTTCATGCTGCTGTCAAAGAGTTAAATCTGATTTCTCAGAGGAGCTTTTCTAGTCAAAGAAAGGTTCCCTTTTGATTTCCAGGAGAGACTGCCTAGCTCTCAGCTTAAACACAGACTGGCCCCGCCTACCACGCACCGCATTCCTGGACTGATTGGGATGCTGACAGGGTTGAGATAGGTTAATCAAGTAATTGTGCTGTTAGATGGCTGTGGAATGTGTGTGCAAGTTGTTAACTGTGTTCAGTTTTCTTTGTGTCAAATGGAAAGTGTGGCTCATAAATAGACATACATTCAGGCGTGTGTGTATGCGCATTTGTATGCATACTTACAACACATCCATCATGATTATCAGTCGTATGCCTACTGTCAGAGGCTAGGAACCGACAGCACATATTCTGTAATCCTCTTTTAACAAATATGAACTCCTCCCACCACCCAGAACCTAGAAGTTGGCATGGGTTGCTGTGGACGGTGACTCTATAGACAATAACAAATAGTGTAGATACCTGGGTTTAAGGATAATATGAAAGGCTTGGGTTTGAGTGCTGACTCCGCCACTTTATGTAACCTTGGATTGTGTTTATCTTCTCTTAATTACACTTTATTTTTCTGAGAATTGGTTATAATGAACAACTCTACCTCTTACATTTGCTATTAGTATGATGAATATGTTGTTATTTGGGATCCATTTATTTCTCCTCTCTGCCCATCTCATCTTCAGGATATAATTAACTGATTTTTAAAATAATTGTGATATAATACACATATGCATATGCTGGGTGCTAGAGATTAAATCTTGGGCCTTTTGCATGGTAGGCAAATTTTCTGCCAGTAAAAGGTATATTTTTAAGTGAATTATGGAAAGTGGAACCAAAGAGTCGATAAGAAAGTTTGGACTCAGAGCACTGAGGATTGGGGTTATCCATCTTGGCAACTGCTGTGCCTTTGTATACAAATGGGCATCATTGTAGTAACTATGCCTGTTCATAGACTTGTGAGTATCTCATTTACTCAACATCCAAAGTGCTGATAATGGGTTGCTCATGGTTCAGCCTTTGTGTTAGCTACTTTTCTACTCACTGTGATTAAACCGCCTGAAGAAAGAAACTTAAAAGAGCATTTACTGAGCTCTTAGTTTGGAGGGATACATTTCATGGTAGGGAAGGCATGATCAAGAGTTTGCTCACATCTGGACAGTTCAGGAATCAGAAATAAAGAGAGCCAGAAGAAGGGTTAGTCTCTAATCTTTACCATGAGCCCCCCAGTGACCCACATTAGCCAGGCCCCCTGCAAAGGTCTACAACTTCCTCCACGGCTGTTAGCTGGGGAACAATGGTTTAAACACAAAGATATATAAGGGGCATTTCACACTCAAACCAAAACAGCCTCCATAAGTAAATATCAGCCTGTATTACTGTTGATGTTACAACTAACCAGGAGGAGAAGGAATGTGTGCTAAGTGAGTTAGAAGGCTGGAAGCAGAAACCTAGAAAAGAGTAGGAGGAAGGTGAGGAAAGAGCGCAGGCCGCCAGGCGGATGGGGGCGCGGCTCTCCTTCGCTTTGAAGCCCAGCCGGCCTTCCATGTGGTGCTGTACCGCAAAGTGGCATCCTCTGTGAAACTAGGCTTTGACGTGTGTCATTTTCCGTGGAATTTGTATAACTTACAAAAACTACAAAGAATATAAAAAACACAGGATTATACGTGTGTCACCGTCATAAAGTGGGTTCACTCCATTGCAAACATCGACTCTTCCCTCACTAGTAGAAACGACTATAAATTTGTTAAGCCAGCTCCAAGGTTTTGAAAATATTTGTATTATGTATGCATATATCTTTAAATGGTATATAGTACCAAGCATCATATTTCATCTTTATTTAAAAGTAGTAGAATATAGTAGCATACTTCCATCACCCCTCCATGGACATTGTTAAAATTCACCTATAATGTGACATGCAGGAGCAGTTCACTTGCTTTCATGCTGTAAGGTGATATTCTGTGACAGTCTCTTACATCTTCTGCCCATGGCTATTTAAGCTGCAGTCTTCTCTTCCTCCTGCCCTCCCTCCCCACCCCCTCCTCTCCATTCCCAACAATAGGAGTGTGAACACTCGTAAGTCCTGGTATAAATACCCTGATGTTTCTGTAGGTCACTGCTGGTCTCACCTTTCCCGAGTTGCTGCACATGTACAAAGTGCCATTTCTGCAGGCTATTCAGAGCTGTGCCAACTTGCTCAAACCCCCATGACTGAGTAGCTTGAATGCTCAGTCACATCTGGAGATCCTTTGCCTCTGTTGACTGACCAGAAGCTCTGCTTTATGGGCACCTTGGGGCACAATGGCTGAGTTGTTAGAGCATGCATATTTTAAGTTCTTAGATTGCGCAGCGATTTTGCTTCTCAGCCAGAAGCATGCGGGCCCCTCCTCTGCACCCTTTCCAACACTTGGAAATGTCTACGTTGGACTTTTATTTTATTTTTTGGTGTATGTGTGGTGTATGTACATGGCCATGTAACTGCGTGCATGCGTGTGTGTGTGTGTGTGTGTGTGTGTGTGTGTGTACTAGGCATATGGAGGCCAGGGGTCAACAATGGGTCAACAGTTCCTAGGAAATGGAGAACACTCCATTTTCTTTTGAAACAGAGTGTCTCACAGAACCTGGGTCTCATTGACTCAGTTAGGCTGACTGGTCAATAGCTCCAGGGATCCACCTGCCTCCACCACCACTCCCCAGCCCTGGAGTCACTGTCCTGCAGGCTTTTAACACAGGTGTTGGGCTGGACCTGGGGTTAGGTCCTCAGATACCACTGTGGGTGGCACCATTTCTAGGCAGGTGAGTCTGGGCACTTGATCAGCTGAGTCATCTCCCAGCCTCAGACTTTGAATGCTTTCTTAGTTCAGCGTTTCCTTGTATACCTGCCTTTGCTTCTTTTGATGTGTATTGTGATGTCTGGGTTTTGTATGCATTTGTGTATTTGTATATATTCACAGAAATTCTTGTCTGTGCCATAAATACATAAGCCTTCTTTATCAGCCCTTTATACACTTTATCTCTGATGAGTTCTCACTTGCAATTTGTCAACTTTGATGACTTTTTCTTAAATGTTTTTTCATCTTACAACAAATATTTTTCTAATAGAAAGTTATAAAAACATTATTCTCTATTTACTTGTATAGATTTTTTTAGATTTTGCTTATTTTTTATGCTATGAAGGAGGACTCTAATTTTGTTTTCTATTTAGTTAATAAATTATTTTTGGATGATTTATAGCATGGTTCTTCTTTCTGCCCTCACAAATCTGTGAGGAAAATGCTAGCATATATCAAATGCCCATTTGGATTTTATTTTTAAGTCTTCTTATCAAAGTTTAAAAATAAATTTAAATAAAATATAAAGCTTGTAATTCCCGCTCCACAATGCCCAAATCAAAATCACTGGGTTGAAAATCAAAGCTAAGCAGGTTGAAAGATCTGGTCTTAGCATAGTTAATAACATGTATGGTACAAATGTGTTAAAATGTTTCACTTCATAGGCTTGTGATAAGCAGACTGAAGGCAGCGGAATGGAGGACCCTCCTCTGCCTCTATAGATCTTCACCCTGTTCTCATGCAGCTGCACGCCAGGCAGAGGGCAGAAGAATGTGTTCACAGCTTATTTCTGGGGGCAGGCATGGTGGCTGCAGATCTGCAAATCCCAGCGTTCAGGAAACTGAGACAGAGGACTGTGAGTTTGAGGATACCCTGGACCAAGTTAGTTAGCTTTAATTGATAACTTGTCACACTTGGGAAGAGGGGATCTCAGCTGAGGAATTTCCTCCAGCTGATTGGTCTATGGCCATGTCTGTGAGGCATTTTTTAAATTGCTAATTGATGTAGAAGGGCTCAGATCACTGTGAGTAGTACCATTCCTAGGCAGGCGAGTCTGGGCTGTACAAGAGGGCTAGCTGAGCAAGCCAGGGTTTCTGCTTCGGCTCCTGCCTTGGCTTCCCTTAATGATGGACTGTAATCTGTAAGGTCCTCCCCAAATTGATTTTGGTCATGGTGTGTATCACAGCAGCAGAAAAGCAAGCTAGGACAGTGAGACAGAAAAACAAACTCCACTAACCCTAATTCGGTCACTTTTAGGCCTTGGCAGCAAGGCATGTGACTCAAAGCAGCTGAACATAGGAGCCTTTGGGGTTCCTCCTAGACTGTGGGGTGTAGACTCTTGGAGTAGAAGAGACTTGGCTCAGTAAAGCAAGTCTTTATCTTTAGTGTCCTCGTGTGTGAATAGTCAGCAGGTGATTGATTGCTCATGCCTTTGATCTTTGAGAGCATGCAGGATATAGTTGTACATAACTATAAACAGCCTGGTAGGACGAAAGAAAGGCTGCTTGTCTTTCAGAACTTAATAATGACCTTATCTTTCCTCTGTGAAAGGTTGAGTCTGAGTTGTTTCATCTACTCTAAAGGTCAGGGAAGGAAGAAATGTTAATTTTTCAGACACACAAAGAACTATTTTTTTTCCACACTTCACTCAATAATGTGAACCATTCTACAAGCAAAAGCACTTATATAGAATTCTTTGCTGGTAGAAATGTTCTGGCATTATTAATATATTTTCAGCAACACATATGAAATGTTGAGTGCTACCTTTGTGAACCAAAGTGCTATGAGGCACATAGTGGGAAGTTAGTCCTTGTATACAAATGAATCTTTTAGGCTACTTGCCAAGAAACATAATATCATGGCCACAAGAACAAACTCACATCAAGTTAGTCTCGGTGATGAGCCAGGAAGAGCATTTAGTTGGAACTGATTTACTTCTCTAACCTTAGTTTGCTTTCTGTGAAGTAAACAGTACCTTATTCCTGTGACTGTGAACATTTAATGAGATAATACATATAAAATGCTAAGTGTTAGGTCACATAGTAACCTGCCAGGACATGCTACTTAATGCTGGTGTTGCTGGAATTTTGTTTGTTTGGTTTTGCTTTTGATTTTGGGTTGTTTTATTTTTTTGGAGACAGAGTTTCAACTATGTAACTCTGGCTGACCTGAAACTCACTATGTAGACCAGACTGGCCTGCTTCTGCCTCCCAAGTGCTAGGATTAAAAGCATGTGCCACCATACCCAGCCAGCTGCTATATTTTTAGACATCTTGATTTAGTAAATAAAGCTTTAAAAACCATTCTGCAGGGATGGGTATATAGCTTAATCAATAAAGTGCTTGCTTTGCAAATACTCTAGAACTTACATTTTAAAAAAGCCAGGCAGGGTGGCACCTGTTTATAATACCAGCAGCCCTAGGTTGGCAGAGAGAATCCTGAGGCTCACGGCTAGCCAGCCCAGCCTGCTTGGGGAGGTCCAGGTCAGGGAGGCCTCTGGCCTCCACGTACATACACACACCTGTACATGCATACCTGTACACATACATACAACCACATGTATAGGAAGGTGAACACATACACACATATGTATACACTTTATGTCAATTCTTTGCCCATCGGGTAAATTTTCCCACATTTATTTATCAATATTATAACTTCGGGTACACTGAATTTATAGTTTTTACATCCAGCGCCCATTTACCCTGGGTCGGATTTTACTCTTAAGTATTTATTTATTCTTTGATCTCATTTACATATCTTAAAACTTGACTATAAAAGCACAAAAAGTTTATAAGAATCCTGTTCTGATATTTACTTGTCTATATTATATTATACAACCTATTTTTAGAGATTGGATATCCTAGATTAAATTCAGAAGGCTTCCATTTTTACCTTGCACAGAGCCACAGGAAGAACACATTACAGCTGTCTAATGCAGAAAACCCCGGCTGAGGTCACCTGCCAGTCCTGCTGGGTTGGCCTGCCGCCCGGTAGCTCTCAAATCACAGGAAAGTTCGGGGCTGTGGAGGAGACGAGGACTTGGAATAGTGGCTGTTTATGGTGTACCGGGAAAGAATTTCAGTACGGCAGCACTGGCCTTGTTGAGCCCGTGTGTTGGGTTCATGTCCCCTGTGTCTCATCCATTCTGGGGACAAGCTGCATAGGTCAGGGTAAGATTAAGGTAGAATTTCGTATTGATGATAAAAAGTAGTGGTTGTTGCCTAAATAGACTTGGTTTTAAGAGAACTGCCTAAGACCCTTGGGGCCTTCTTGGTTGTGAAGTGCTCACCATGTAGTGTAAAAATCAAGACAGTCAGAATGGAAGGACACCAAATGTACCTTCATGCCCAAACATAGGTTTGAAATGAGGCGTTTTACGGGAGCAGTGACATCTAGTGTTCCCTCCCTAGACAGCAGTGCCTCAGAAGGAAGCCAGTGCTGTGCGTCAGCAGCGGCTGGCAACCTTAGCTGCTGCCAGGGTCTCATTTTGACCATTTTTGAACCACATCACATTCCTCCAAGTCAGGGGACCTCTGGTTTGCTCCAGATTTTTATAACTTCTCTGCAGGACTTCAGGGAGGCCAGACATTTTGCTTGCATTCTGGCCTAGCTCCAGCAAGTTCAGAGCTCAAAGGCCCCCTGAGAATCAGGCATTTTTGGGACGAATCTGAGGATTTGCAAAGAATTTTAAATGAGCTCGAAACTACTTTCACTAAAAAAAAGAGGGCACAAGCTCATCTCCAGCTTTTTCTCTTGATGTGTTGTGACATAAATGATTGTTTTGATTAGGGGTGATTGGAGAGGTCTTAAGAAATAAAAATGAAACGCACCAACTTGAGCCTCTTTTATGATCATAAGTGTACTAACATTTGCTTTTCTTCACAGATAACTTTTCCTAATTTTTGCAATTTCATAAATATGTATTTTATTTGTAATACTTGGTGAGCCCTGCACTAAGTAATTAAGTATAAGAAATGATAAAATTGTTCTAGGTATCTATAAATTCCCCTGTCTCTTACGTCTTAAGCGTCCATCACCAAGTCCCAGTATTTAAGAGCATCTGTGTTTTTGGCTTTGGTCTAACGTTGGAGATGTGTGTGTGTGTGTGTGTGTGTGTGTGTTGTGCAGGTATACACATCCATGGACACACCTGGGAAGGTCAGAGTAGACCATCTAGTATCATCTATCCCTGTCTGCCTCATTGCCTTGGGGCAAGTTTGGTCACTGAACTGGAAGCGCCGTACTTTGGCCACTGATGAAGTTACAGGAATTTGCAGCCATGCGCAGCTTTTTATGTGGGTGCTGAGGATTGGATTCTTCATAGCAAGTGCCTTTACTGCTCAGCCATCTCTTCAAGCCCCGTAGATCAGTATTGATGCTTATAGAGCTGGACTGGCATAGGCACCACTGGGATTTTCACTCATTGTCAGTCGGTGGTTCTCACTTGTTAATCTTAAACTCTGCTCTGAGGTCTTGAGCATACACATCTGTCTGTTAGAAAAAGAGCTCTCCCATAGATCTTTAGGCTCTTGTGTTAATTTTGTTTGTAGTAGACAGAGCCTGTGATTGCAACTATGTGCACTGGGTTGGGGCGACAGAGTACGGTTCTAGAATGTGTCTGTCACATTGGTTTAAGGCATTGTTTTACCAATTTATTGGCTGGAGTTGTTGAGGAGAAAAGGCTGGGCAGCCATTTGCTGTAACTTTTCCTTTCTCCCGTAGCCCCACATGTAAGTTAAGAAAGTTATTTTGGGAAAGTCAGCCATTCCTTAACCTCTCCAAATTCTGAGACAGAGGCTTGTGTGAATCGTTCATTAAAAGCATACATAAGCAAACGCAATGAGCTATTAATTTCTGCCCAAGGGACAGGGCCACAGACAAAGCAGATACACAGAAAAATTGGAATGGAGGTTCTGTAAATCCAAGTCCACTTATTCAGCCCAAGCCGAGCAGCAGCCCAGAGAGAGCCCAGAGATATTTCTTGAGTTATAAGTAGAATCTTCACATTTGTTCACTTATCCATATATTGAACAAGTGTTTACTGAGTACATGCTCTGAGCCAGGCATATGGGATACATTGTTCAACATATCTTCCTTGTTAACTTGTGTGTGCCCCAGAGACTCCTCTATATCCATGGAGCATATGCTTTATTTGGAAGGTACATCTATAAACAATAACTATCACGAAAAGGTCAGTTCATTAGTATGGCACAAGCTTATAAATGTTATAGAAAGTAAGAAAATGGAGACCAGGCTAAGAGGTCAGGAAAAGGTTAGAAAGTCAGGAGGGTTGTGACCTGAGAATATCATTTGAGCATACCTTACTGCGGAAAGTAAGTCATGCAGACATTTTGTATCATTTGAGCATACCTTACTGCGGAAAGCAAGTCATGCAGACATTTTGTATCATTTGAGCATACCTTACTGCGGAAAGCAAGTCATGCAGACATTTTGTATCATTTGAGCATACCATACTGCGGAAAGCAAGTCATGCAGACATTTTGTAGGAGAACCACCATTGCAGAGGTTATAAAGCACATATAGGGGATTTTTGCTCCTGTGTCATTGTGACAGAGATCCCTGACAGAAACTGCTGAAAGAGGAAGAATTCATTTCACTCCACGGTTTCAGGGGTTCCATCCGTGGGGCTTGTGCCCGTGTGTTTTGGCAGAGTCTCATGGCAGCAGCAATGTGTGGTAAAAGAAATTTCTCACCTAAGAGCAGACAGGAAACAGAAAGCAAGAGAGAGGGGGCCTGATACAAGAGACACCCGCAAAGAACACTCCTATAATCTACCTATCCTGTTAGGTCTTAACTCTTAAAGTTGCCAGAACCTCCTAAAACACTTACCAGCTTGGAACCAACTGAGGCTATGGGGAACATTCTATATTGAAACCATAGCTATGTGTATCCAGTGTGTTCAGACCATCACGGAGGCCAGGGTGGCTAGACCTGATGGAGTGAAGGGATGAGACCAGAAAGAACCAAGACCAACTCATGTCAGAAACTTTTCTTCCTCCCAGGAGCCATCTATTCCTGTAGAAGTCTCTGAGGTCTCTTCTTACTTGTGACAGTTTTGCATGCACTAGTTCTTCCATAGGAGGCACACATGGTTGTGAGGAACTGGGGCCTGGTATCATGCTTAGTCATATCTGCTGCTCTTTCTTATTACATCCAGCAGGACATTCTGAAAGACTGTGGAAGAATTAAATTCTAATGGATGGCACACACAGGAGCTGTATGGCAAAGGCCTGAGGCAGGTCACTGTGGACTAATATGTCATTACCAGTTTAATAGAAGTACTTCTAGTTTGACTAATTTGTACCAAATGTAAATTCTTTGGAAGAATTTGTCTTTCTGAAATGTGAAACTATTTTAGTTGCTTACAGAGTGGTGGTTTGTCATTTTGACTAATTAATTCAGTCAAGCATCAGATAAACAACTGACTTGTCTTTCCTGGTATATATTGATCCACTAGAAATAAGAAGACTATAAATGCTTCAAATTTTATTTTTAACTTACATTTATTTGTGTGTGTGTGTGTGTGTGTGTGTGCGCGCGCGCGCACATGTGTAGATCAGAGACAACTTGCAAGACTTGGTTCTCTCTTTTCACTGTGTGGGATTGAGAACTTAAGTTGTCAGGCTCGGCAGCAAGTTCCTTTACCTTCTGTGCATCTCACTGGCTGAGTCTTTAGATCCCAAGTGACATTAAGTACTGTTACCACTTTTCACCCCTCAGATGGAGGCGTGTGTGGGTCTCCTTTGATTAGTTGTCTGTGTCACTTCTTGGTCTTTTTCTGCCTGAGATGTGTTTTCTGTGGAGAATACTTTCTACAGAATTCTGAATGTCTTTCGCATTGCTGCGCTGAGAATAAGTTATGACAAGGCAGTTTCAAGGAGCCGCCGACTTCTTTTTTGACGTGAAACATAAGATGCGCCTGCAACCTCTGTTCTTCATGGTCAAAGAAAGAAGCAATTTTAGGTAGTGCTGAAAAGCAGGAGAATCAGATGACCTGCTAATTTAGTTTCCAGGTGTAATGGCAGACATTCGACCTCAGAAAAGTCATTCTGGAAAAACTAGCTCATTAAAATAATTGTTAGAAAATGCCTTCCTGATCATTTGTCCCACATAGCTCTTAAGGCTTGGAGCACTGGGACAGGTTGTCCGAGATGGACTTGAACTATCATAGAAGACACACAAAGACACGACACAAATGCCAGCTGGCTCTGCTTACCACTTATAGATTAAACAGCCAGTTGAAAAATCTTTTGAAAAATAGAGGTTTGGGGAAATTTCACATATTACCTTCTGGTCGTTTTCTATGATTCTGTTTCCCTAATGTTCAACACCTTCTAACTGTGGCCTATCTTATCTCTGGTTACTATGTTCATTCATGTTTTCCCTGGCTAATCCTTTTTTGGAGACACTTATTGGTTATCATTGTCTCTGTTTATTTCTGTGGTCCCAAAGTGATGATGTTTGAATTGTTTCCTATTAGAAGACGGCACATAGACTCTTGTTTGTAATGTAGTGTTGTATTTACCATCTGAAATGTCCGCTGTTGGGGTCCCTCTGGCCGAGTGGGATGCAGAGTCTCCGCGGTGGTAGGGTGAGAGGCGGGGAGTCAACACACAGACCCCGGGAACTGGGTGAGAAGCATGTGGAGGGCGAGGAGCAGCAAAACTCATTTATTCAAGAAAGTGCAGGGGGTTTTATGAGTTCGGTTAGCCAACCCCCTATCGGGTGGTTCCCAACTGCAGCCAATCCAGACTCAGGGTGGAAGCTGGTGTCACACCTGGCAGGAGCGGAGCACCATGCCCATAGGAGTCACTCCCTTAATCCTCATAGTGGGTGACCTGGCTAAGGCCCACACTGCATTACTGCCCTACAGTCCCCCACAGGCTTTTGTACTTGAGGACTTGGTCCTCAGCTGGCCATACCGTTTGGAGTGGTTAGGTAACCATTAAGATGTGGAACCTCATTGGTAGGTGTAGGCAGTGCAGGGGCCCTTTGAGGGTTAGAGCCTCACTCTGCTTCTGGGTCCTAACCTCTGCTTCCTGATCTACAATGGTGTAACAAGTTGAAGCATGAGCTCCCAGGACCAGGGACCAAGTTGCCGAAGCCACTGTGCTTTCAGGAGCCTGACAGACGGCCCTGTAAATTGTAAGCCCAAATAAAACTCCGCGAAGTTGGTTCTGTCAGATATTTTGCCATAGCAAAGAAAAAAGCATCTAGTACAAGTACTTAACTTTGATGGGGATGGAGCAGTTTTCCTAGGCTAGCCTCTCTACTGTGGTTAACAAGGGGCCTGGAAACGAGGGGCCTGGGAAAGAGAGAAAAAGATAAAAAGGAAGCCAGGAAGTTCTGTGGTCCCATCTAACACCTTCCTCCCCCCCAAATCCTCATCTTTCTTCTCAAGTCTTAGGAGTTGTCAAAACCTAACACTTACTTATACACTAATACTAATTAATTCCAAGGCCGTGGATCAGTAATATTAACTTTGCTATGGAGCAGTGTGGGGTTGAGGTGCATTGTTATTCATGTCCCCACTCACTCTCTCTAATTCCTGGAACTGTTGCTTTCTCTACCAGAATTAAAGTTTCAGTGAAAGGAAGATTTTTTTGTCTTAAGCACTTAAAGGCACTTTAAAAGACCTTGATGCACTCACTTAAAAGTGATGTAAAGAGCATAACTTATTCTCTTCTAACATAGTGTTCCATTTAGTCATTAAAGCCAAGCTGTAATCTTGGACTATAATTTGTTCTGTATCCTTTTAAAATGATCGAGATTGACTGAAATGTTCTGTATGAAATACACAAAATTTCAATAAAAAATTTCCAAAATAATCGGAAATTTTCCTTTGAAAATCATCACCTGCTGAATTGTTTTTGATTAGTTTGTCTTTGTAGAAGCATTCCATGAATTGAAGAAGAGATCAGAGAATTCAGGTTTCCCAAAGCTTCTATCCGAACGATTGGTTCTAGAGAGTGACATCAGTGGTTGCTCCAGTTGCAGTGAAAGGAAGAACAGGGAAGTGTGCACTTCCTGGTGGGGTCTGTAACACATCTCTGGGTGTCCTGCCAAACCCATATCAGAACCTGATTGAACCTCTGGATCTAAACAGCAGTCAGTCCGATGTATGTTAAATGATGATGTCACCAAAGAACAAACAGCAAATGACACTGAACTCTGTAAGACCAGAGACCACCTCTCTATTACAACCAGATTCAAAGGAGCCAGTGGGATGAAGGGGCCCGGAGCCAGCAGAACAAAGAAGCTTGAACCTCACTGGAATAAAAGAGTCTTGCTTGGAGCTTCATTTTATTCTGTTGGGGAAAATGACCAGATAATAGAGAAAAATGTGAACTCAGACTTATGTTGACCGATTAAAATTTATTATTAATTTTTGGTTTGTGATAATTGTGAAAATTGGATCTTACTAAGTTTTAAAATTTTTATAGCATTTATTTATTTATTATTGTGTGTGTGTGTGTGTGTGTGTGTGTGTGTGTGTGTGTATATACAGGTGCACCATGGGGTAGATGTGGTGATCAGAGGACAGCTTGTAGGAGTCATTTATTCCTTCTTCTATTATATGTAATGCACAAAGTCCCAGTAATCAAATTCAGGTTTGCCTAAAGTGTCTTTATCCATTGGGTCATCTCACCTTCTTGGTTGCTTTTTAAGTAGGACCAATATTTTAAAGAAACTGAAATGAAAACAAGAATATTGAAGTTTAAAAGAACATTATATTTAATGTACAACTTATCTCAACATTAGGCTTTCATTACACTCTGAACTTAATTCCCTGAACAGTTTGTGCATTGCATAAATGACTCAGAAATCCCATCTGACAGCATCAGGAACGCTGAGTGTCTTGCTGTCAATCATACACATATGCTATACGAATGATACATGAACAGATGAAACCATTTAAATTGGATCCTAAGCATGACTAGCTTTCTTTCAAAAGTCTTCTTTGATTTGATTTTGTTTTGTTTAATTCTTACAAATTCAGTCTTTACACGGGAACTATGAGCATGTAACATGTAGCAACATCTTCTGTAGATACTGTATCTAATACTGGTATAACAGATGACATGACAACTTCCTAGCATGTAGATTAGCGTATCAGCAAAGAAATGGACTCGGAAAAAACAGCCACCTGGTGTTGGTTGAATGGCAAGTGTAATTTCATTTAGTGTACTTGAAGTCTGTGAAACAAAATGAATGTTACACTTAATACATTCTTATTCAGTACATACTTTGTTGATGTTTTGATAGCTTTTTAAGAACAATTACTGAAAATGTATTCATGTTTAATACTTATACAAACAAGCACATAGGACAAAATGTTTATACTGCCTTTTGCTTATTTTGTTTTTATATTAAACTTTCCGTACTGAGCAAGGCAGCACATATTTGTAATTCTGGCACTCTGGAGACTGAGGCAAGATGATTAAGAGTAAATCTCACCCAGCCATGCTTCAGGGACCATTATGGAAGAGGGAGTGGAAAGATTGTAAGATCCCGGGCCGGTGCATGAGCAGAAGGAAACGGCCTTCCAGACCTCTGGTGGGAGCGTGCTCATAGGAACTTAAATGATGGTGACAGCATGCACAAGCCCGTGCTGACTCAGCCAGACAAAAACCCAGCACAGAACTGGGGAAATGGACAGCGGGCCCCAAGCTTAGCCAAGCAACTGTTGGCAACAGATTATTGCAGGAAGAGGAAGAGTTGATCTTTAAGGGAATGATTCTAGATAGGCTGATTAGATCCCAGCGGATGAACCTGCACCAGCTGTTGACCACTTAGGACTTGACATACATGAAAGAATGCATGAAATCCACTGGAGAGGGGCTACGGAAGAGGGCCTGACTGGGGGAGGGGTCTGAATGATGACGATGTATTATATGTAATGCACAAAGACTCAATGAAAAATACACATTATAAAAGGTTGATAGCAGCCTGGACTATATAATGAAGCCCACCTCAAAAGGAAAAAGACAGAGAGAGAGAGAGAGAGAGAGAGAGAGAGAGAGAGAGAGAGAGGAGAAGGGAGGGAAGGTGAGACAGGCTGGGCTTTGGGCTACTAGCCTAGGATGTGCAAGGCTCTTGGTTATATTTTCAGCACCTCTGCCTATCACCCCAAACACCCCCAGCTTTCTTTTCATTATTTTCTTTTTTGCTTGTATATTTGTTGTGTTTTGTTTTAAACAGGGTCTCACAATGTCAAGAGATCATTTTCTTCATAAACTAGTACATGGTCACTCACTAATGAAAAATTCAAAAGTACCTCCCAAAAAGCGTAGCATGCTCTTTTCATTTTTATTCCTTAAAATCCCTATAATCATATTCATAATAATTCCCATCTTTCATTTTAGAGACACAAGCTTATTGCAAAGATGGTATTATATTTTACATTTCCCCTTTATGTTTTTTTCTATAACATAATAGAAATTTCTAGGCTTTTATAAAATGGGAACTCATTTATCCATTGACTGTTCATATTGACCATGTACAACACATGTTGAATACGCACAGCCTGCATTCCCAGCAGCTTGTCACTGTGTTTGGAATGAAGTGATCTACTTTGTTTTGTTTTGTTTGTATTGTTCTATTCTGAAAACAGTGAGCCCATTTTAATACTTAGAAGTAATGAGGTTTAAGGTGACTAGGGAGGTATAGACTCAGAAAAACAAGACGTATATTCTCTCTCATTTCTGGATCTTAGCTCTAAATTATTACATACAAATATACATCTCACCACTCATCAAAGAAGCTTCTTTTTACAACAGATAGAGACTTCACGGAGTTCCACAACTTGTAAAATGCAGAGAATAAGTGTCTGTGAGGTGCCCAGGTCTAAGTGACACATCTACAATGCAACCTCTTCATCTGAGGTTCAGGGAACATGGCAGAAGAGGAGCAGAGAGAATATTAATGCATCTCTCAACTCTCACCAGCAACGCTTCCTCATGCAACAGATGGTGATTAACACAGAAAGCCACAACTGGCCAAGATACAGAGAACAGAGACTGCAGAGTGTAAGTGCCTGGATAGGACTCCAGTATTAAACTTTCACCACCCAGAGCCAGAGGCCATGCAGAATAGGGGATGGAGAGACTGGATGACCACAAGGAGACAGAGTGTTCTAGACACCTGGACTTTACAGCAATGGTAACAGTGCATAAGACTCATGCAAAGTCAAATTAGACAAAACCCCGAAGTGGAAGTGGGGACATAGGTAAAAAGCCCCAACTTTAGCTGAGGAACTATTGGCAACTGGTCCTGGCTGTGGTGGGGGAGTTTGTCACCTTTAACGGCGTGATGATAGATAGGTTGACCAGGGTCCAGTAGATGAACTCACATCGAGGGACATCTGGGAACAAACTTGACTCAGTCGGTCTTCACAGATATGACAATGTATGAAATCTGGCATGGGGTTTATGGAGGGCTGCATACAGGGGAGGGGATCTAAAAATCAGTAAGATGTGTTGTATGAAATGCACAAAATTCAATTAAAGAAAAACATGGCAGTAGTGGCAAACATCTATGATTTGTACCTGTATATGGTGTATGTGTATGCCCATGTTCACACATGTGGGGGTACAAACGTGGAGGTGTACGTGCGTGTGGGAGGTGCTGAGGTTGATGTCAGGTGTCTTCCTCTATGACTCTCCACTTTACTTGTTGAGGCAAGGTCGCTCCCTGAACTTGAAGCTTGCCTTTCAGCCACTCTGGTGAGACAGCTTGCTCTGGAGGCTCACGGCTCTGCCGCCCCTGGATTGAAAGTCTGGGCTGTCCTGCCCACCTGGCGTTAGCATATGTTCCAGGTATCTGCACTTCGTCCTCACACTTGCGCTAAGCACTGTATCTGCTGAGCCATCTCCCAGCCCTACTTGAACACTACTAAGATGTACCTCTGTGTCTTCTCTCCCCAGTGTTCCTCACTATCTCTTCTGAAGAAATGTCCAATAGCCCCCCTCCCTCCCTCCCTCCCTCCCTCCCTCCCTCCCTCCCTCCCTCCCTCCTTTCTTTCTTTCTTTCTTTCTTTCTTTCTTTCTTTCTTTCTTCTCCAATCTCAGCAGGCTAGCAGGAAATCAATTTTGAGAAATGAGTTTTATAAAAAAATTAAAAGGAGTTCCACTCTATTTGATACCATTCTTTGACTGCTTTCAGATCTCCATGTTATAGCACCTTCATACATTCCAAAGGATTTTTCTCTAACCCATGAAGGAATGGAGCAGATGTTTATATTCTTGTTTTAGTGAGACAGACAGAGAAATTTGGATCACGTTGCAAAGCTTGTCCTAAATCAAGGCTGAACATGAACCAGGTCTCCTACATCTGAGAATAAGATGTTATGCTGGGGGACAGGAGTTTATGTCCCACAGCCATGAGCAGCCCAGTGTTTCTTGGAGTCCAGTTTGATGTAGGATCTCTCTTCCAAGGCAATAACATTATTGCAAGCTTCCATGGTGAGTGAAGCCAGATTGAAATCTTGTTGGGTTTCTGGATTGTGGGAGCAAAAATAGCGGAGTGGCCCAAGTCCTCCTGCTTTCCCACAGCCCATCTGTATCCTGACATAAACCCCAGCCTGTCAACTCCACTGGCTTCCTTCGCCAGACTAGCTCCAGGGGCACCAAAAATATCTGAATGTATCTCTTTTTTTCCCAAAGTCTTTGTTCCTTTCTGATGTCAGCCAATGCTCTGTTTTCTCAAGGTCAAGGCTGCATGACAGTTTAGCATAGACATTTTATTTCCTTCAGTATACACGACCTGCTATTTCTCAGGCTTCTGCTATGTATAATAAGCTTTTCAAAAATGTGATTCATTGTATTCTTTCATAGCTTGTTGCTTTAAGGAGAGTTAATTAGACCATTTTAATATTGAATGTTACAAAATCTCTGGAAAAGGAAGGCAGGAAAGTAAGGAAAGTGGAGATATGGCTAGACAGCTTAGAAAGTATGTTAGTAGCTCTGAGAACACACAGTCCTTACTTGGTGCAGCATTTTACACGCTGTGTCAAAGTATTACAGAGATGGGCTGGGTTTAGGGGTACATGCCTGTAATCCTACCACTTGGAAGTTTCATGCTGGAGGCTCACAAGTTAAAAGTCAACCTGAGCCACATGGGAGACCTTGTCTCAAAAAGAAAAAAAGTCAATATATTCCAACATTTTTTGTAATTAATATTACATGTCACCATTTTACAAGGCAAGAAAGTATGATACTGAGAAGTATGAGTAATGTTAATGTTCTTCTAGAACTGCTAGGCCCTATAGGCAAGATTATTATTCATCATTCAATTATTTTAACATTTTTTGGAGGTGATGGCAGACTTGTAATGAGGGAGGCTTTTTAATTTCTATTCTTTGACATCGTCTACTACAGCAGGATTAGGCATGTTATGTAGCTGTTGGCTTTGTAAGAGTATCAAAGAGATCTGTTGACACTACCTTTCCCTCAGATTATTCTACTGATGTTTAATGCCTCTTAGACATCAGTCCCTTGCTTCTTTGTCAACTGCTCGGTCATCTCATCACTAAAAAGTGACAAAGGTGAAGCTTAAAATCTGATATTCTTGTGTCATCTGCTTCTAACATTGCTCTCAATGTGTGTGTGTGTGTGTGTGTGTGTGTGTATGTGTGTGTGTGTGTGTGTGTTGTTCCTCAGGACCTACACCTCCCATCACTTCTTAAGAGCCATGAATGCCCAATCAGATGATCATCAATGAATTAATTCAATGAAATATTGACTGAATGGATGGTTGTTTGGTTTACATTACTGCAGAAAACTCCTAAACTGAATCAACTTAAGAAATCTGCTTAAGAGATTTCAGCCCATGATCATCTGGCCTCGTTGCATTTGGTCCTGTGGTGATGCAGGGAGCATATGATGGAGCAAAGCTGCTCAGCTCAGCATAGCCGAGAAGCAGAGAGAAAAGGGGAAGGTCAAGACATCACAGTATTCCTCCAGTGGCAATCCCTTGGTAAACTCACATCTTCCAAGTAGACCTCCCCTCTTAGATGCTCCACCTCGTCATAACAGCAAGTTATCCCCTAACATTGAAACAGAAAATACATTTGCAGAAAAATAAAGCAGAAGAGAATCTGGTGTTCTCTTCATCTTTTAGTGAGCTTTTTACAGATGGGCCTCTGGAGAACATCTCATACTCCAAGGATAGCAGGTACGTTGTCTTAGACTTATAAGTTTAATAGTCTACAAAGAGTTGACATGGGTATAGTCTCACCCCAGGGTAAATCGCACACCAGAAACTCCTGAAATAAATAGACCAAAGAATCTCAAAATCAACTCACCCACATGCGGAACAGAAGTTCAAGAAGGGAAATATCCATGTTTTAATTCAAGTTTCATGATATTGCAAAACTGTTATTTAGTGTTTCCTTCAAATAGTGTTACTGTCATACTTGGGAGGAAAAAGAGAAGGTTGCTCAGTAGACGAGTTTCCAGATCATGGGGAATGCCCACCTTGGTGAGATCTCCTTTACCCGTTGCTCTAAGAATGTCAGTAGTAGCCCACATGAAAGGCATAATAACAAATTCCCTGAAACAAGAGAAAGAATTTTGCTTCAAATTTTGTAATAGGATTTGCCTAAACCCACAGAGGTGATTCCATTGGAACTAGGATTTGGTAAATGAGTCAAACTTTATCCAGGGCAAAAAATGGAAAGAAGACCATGCCTTCTTGACTGAACAGGGATGGAGTTTGAGAGACAGGGCAGGTGTAAAATCAGAGATGATTGGGAATGATGACCCAACTTGAAAAAACAAATGATCTTGGGGATGGACTATGGGGAGGAAGCCCAGAGAGGGAATGCTGGGTTTTGCTGTTGTTGTTTTTTGTTTGTTTTTGAGATGGCCTGTTGTATTCCAGGCTGGTCTTGAACTCCCTACATGGCTGAGAATGACCATGAACTTCTGATCCTACTGTCTCTAACTGTTAAGTACTGTGATTTCAGGTGTGCATTACTAGATCTGGTTTATGTAGTGCTTAAATCAAACCCTACTCTATCAACTGAGCTACATTCCCAGGCCCCTAAATTTTTTTATTTAGTACTTACTTTTTATGTGTTCATCAAAAGGGTGAGGGGAGGCTTGTAATTCCTTCTTATTCTTTGCTAGAAGAAAAAGTTATCAGCAATCATTTTCAGTCTTTGAGTGAGAAGACAATCAGAGGTTTGCTTTTCTTTTTGCAAACAAATAAAACTTGCCAGTAAAAGGTTGAATTATCTGATGTCTCATTTTTTAAGCATTTTTTAATATGTTCATAGGCAAAAATGGAGAACATCTCATTTGTCATACAAAGAAATATATAGGATGCCACTGATGAATGTCTTTCTTACTGTAAAATATATTTTCCCAGGTAGATGAGATACTTTCACTGGATTTCTTATGTAGTCCAATGAGTAACAGTAGTGTAATTAGCATGAGAAATTACTATTATTCAGTAGTTTGGGTGTTATTGGCTAATACTGAAGAAAAGAAGGCTAGATGATACCAGTCTGAAAACTACATCCATAATTTCAATTAGATGACTGTATTTATTTATTCATAGAAAACAAGAATGATTATTCCCTTATTCAGGGGTTCAGGCAGGCATTCAAAACTTTAGCTGTATTTATGCTTGGGAAAATAACAGAGATCTAAAATTAGTCTTATTAGACCACAGATATGTACCCAGCCAAATTGAATGTGGGATTTTAAAGTTCACAGAGTTAAATAGTTCAAAGTAGGACTCTACAAAACAAATAGAAAATGCACTTCCAACATGTTTTTAGTTTTACTTGGTAAGCTATCAAAATCATTTGAGGAATGTATTTACATTTTTTATGATCAGGACACTTAAAATATTTGACTGCATGAAAAATATAGTCAATATTAAAGTAATAATGTAATATTTTAAAAATCCTTACTAGGTATTGTAACATAAAGAGAACATAATCTTTTATAGTAAACATTTTTAATGTTTTCTTCTTATTATTTATTTTATGTGTATGAGTATGCTACTTGCATGTGTCTAAGTGCACTTGTGTCATGCAGTGCCCACAGAAATCAGAAGAGGATTTTGGATTCCCTGGAACTGGAGTTACAGATGGTTGGTAGCCACCATTCAGGTGCTGGGAATTCAACCTGGGTCCACTGCAAAACCAGCCAGTGCCCTTAACCACTGGGCCATCTCTCCAGTCCCATAGTAAAATTTCTTAATTTTTAGCTATAAGTATCTGACCTCACAGACTCATCGATAGTAATATATTTCAATGACTAGCATTAGAACTATGTTGTTGGAACATTTTAATAGATATTTTGGTTATTTCTCTTTGATATAGTTGAGTAAACCTAAATTTTGATTCACCACAGTAACCTTAGATACAACATTAATCTTACCATTTGGGCAAATGAGTTTATGGCATGTTATCTCCCGAGTATTAAAACAAAGAATCTATTTGCGAAACAAAGCATAGGAAAGTCTTGCGATGGACTGTTCTCTCCGTGACCTTCATTAATGCACAAACATTAGTGGTTTTCGCCACCACTCCGACACTTTTTTCACTGCTTGTGTCCCATGATATTGGTGCATCATTCATTGTACTCCCCAACACAGGAAATTATGGGCATCACAATTAACACAGTTCAGAGACTGGAGGGGGCAGGCACGCGGAATCCCCAGCTGCCTCAGCCCTCCACAAACAGTAACCTTTCCAAGGGAATCACTAAGGAAAAAGGTAACTGCACTGTTCAAAAAATACCTTAAATCAGCACCATGCAGATATTTTCTACAATAATGTAAAATTTCCTTCAAGTCAGGAAAGAAAAGCAAGAAGATGGGCTCCATCTTGTGGAGAAAATATCTTGACACACTTGCCCTATTTTGCCTCCGTCAACAAGTGAGCATCCCTTGCCCTGAGCAACAGTTTACTCCCCAAGTCATAGCTAGAACTGTTAGGAGAAAAGAAGGTCACAGAATAACATGTGTGGATAGTACAATAGTTTCTTGAGACTTAAAAACATTATCAGGACATATGATAGTCACTGTAAGAAAAAATAGAATCAGAAAAAAAATTGTTTCCTCTTGGAAACATCTATAATGAGGAATGTAGCAAGGCATGCCTGCTCTCCCCAAGAACCCTAGGTACTTAGATCCAGCAAGGAACCCTAAAGACCACGGAGCCCTTCCTTACCTGGCATCAGATTGTTTGATGGAGAGAGGCTGTCCTAAGTTAAAATCCTAAGTAATCACGTCTCCTCCCATGTGAGCTGGAACTGATCGTGGGAAGGAAGCCTAGGGCTGGGGCAAGTCACAGGAAGCTCCTGCAGCTTCTGGTCAATGGTTATGTACACACGGGGACGAAAAGGAGCCCCCAGTTCTCTCCAGAAACAGTTGGAAGGAAGGAGGAATGGCCCAACAGCATTGATGGTGGCATGTGGAGTGTGCATCCCGAGTCAGGAGGATGGGCGGTAGGCTGGGTAACAGGATGCCTGGAAGAACCTCAGCTTTTGTGTGTTCTCACAACAGGCACAGAAAGAGCTGGGGCTGCAAAAAGCCCATGGGCAGACTCGACGAACACCTCACCCTGTCTTTGGCTGCTAGACGCACAGCTTGTGGTGCTGCCTTCAGCTCTTTGTGTCTTGTGTTTCGCTTGTATGACTTTGAATTCTCCCTCCAACAGACAGCACATGAACCACATACTTTCATCTATCTCTTATCCATTTAAGGGCACTTCATAAAAACTTGTTGGTAGAGTTACCAGTTGATTGACAGCCGCACATTCAAAGTAGAAACTTGATGTTCTTGATCTATGTGGTTCATAGACACTGAATAATAAAGGCCTGTGTTCTGAGGTGAATTCTTCCCTCCTTTCTCCATCCTTTTAGTTCACTATTCGCCATTTGCAGTGCAGGGACTCTCATACTGGGAGTTACAGACCCGGTTCTCCCTGAGGGAAAGCATCTTGATAAGCAGCAAGACATACCTTCCTTTCGTAAAATTCTGAACTACAGTTGTGATGGTACCTGCACAAATACATACTTGGAGTAGGCCAACTCCCGATGTGAAATATACTGGTTTGGAGTAGGCCAACTCCCGATGTGAAATATACTGGTGCCTTATTCTCCATGTTTTCCTTCACTGATTTTATTTTGCATTCCTTTCCAAGCACATAAAAATGACTCCACAGTACTTACCCAAAACATTTTGAGCTCTCTTTTAAAGGAGGGAATGACATGTATTTTGTCTTCTGTTTTCCCTGTGGGGGTAGATAATGAAGGAAATGTCTCAAAGCACAGCAAAAAAGAATTTTGCTTGAGGAAGTTACTATGATACCACTGACAGGCAGCAACACATGGTATGCAGTCACTCATTCGAGCCTCCTGAGCACCCAGACCATAGATGACTATGATCAGCATCCCCATGTTACAGAGGAGGCTTAGAACACAGAGGTCAAGGCGAGACGTGAGCGCCACCCTGGCTCACCGACCACAGCTTTAACCACTCTGCCATGCAGCTACTTGACACAGAGGAAAGGAACCAGAGTGGACTAATTTACACCCCACATTCACAGCGTGTGATGTTTGTGTTAGTGAGAAAAAGAAGGTTTGGAGTTACTGATGAATCCCTAGAAATATACTTTCAGGAATCGGAACGACACCCGTGTCCTCCTTTGCTAGTTGGATGTGGAATGCATTGTCTGGTGGCATCACGGCTCTTTGTCATTTCACTCTAAAAGTTGCCAGTATAGAAGACTGTAACTGCTCTTTGGGTGACTATTACACTTTTGGAAAAAATTAATTTAAAATTTTAATTCATTGTGTGTGATGTGTGTGTGTGTGTGTGTGCATACATGTGTCACAATCTGTGTGTGGAGTCAAAAGATAACCTTCAAGAGTCTGTCCTCTCCTTCACTGTGGGATTCAGAGGTTGAACTCAGGTCATCAGATTTACACAACAGCTGACTTTACCTGCTGGTAAGTCATCTTATCAGCCCTATTGAAAAAAATTTTAAAAAATATTTCTTAGGCATTCATTAAAATCACAACCCCAGATTTTAAATATTCTAGCAAGCTTGGGAAACCACATAGATCTGTTGCTTATGTGTTGGTGACCTCAAACTAGAGAGAGTCTGGTCCAGGCACCCTACTAGTGTGGTGCCAGTTCTGAGAATTACTGCCCTTCCCTTCCTGCACTGCACTTTGCATTTCAGCAGGGAGCTCTTGAGTCTGCTCTCTTCATTTATTAACAACGTTGTGAGTTCATGTGCTTGGTGACCTTTACTTAAAATGTTTTATTTATTGTTTTTAAAACTTGTGAGCACTTGAGACTTAGGAGCTGGTCTCCTGTGCAAACATCTGTTTTTTCAGTTACTGACTAGCTAGCTTTCTTTTCATTAAGTTACAAAGGCATGAGATCCTTCAAGAATTATTCTGAAAAATTAAGGATTTGATCATGGGCTCTGCCAAAACTCTGACTTGAAGCAGCTCCTTGAATAGCGTTGTTTGGAGAGCCAAGAGCGTCTTGAGCTCTAACACGTAGGCAGGGCTAAGAACACTGCACATACTGTCTTCCATCTGCAGGCATCTTTTAAGTTTCCATTATGTGCAAAAGAATTAGAGGCTAGGTTCTTTAGGACACAAAAGAGTCTAAAGCAAGATCTCTGTTCCTATAGCTTATTCATCAACACACAGCCACTCATGTGTAGTAATTACGTTTGGGAATAAATTCCAGTGGTTTTGCTGGTCTTAGACACCTATATCTCTCCATTCTGTTTTCTCTGATATGTTAAAGATGCCCAGCAAATACTTAGACTCTTCCAGTGTCTTGAGTCATGTAGAAAGGGTTGTTGTCCATTCCCTGGCAACACAAAATCCCTCCAAACTGCCATTATCCTCCTGTTTGGAGATTAGAAGAGGCTGTTTCGTGAGCATAAAAATGTTATCTCAAACAGCAGGGCAGTAATTCCTGTTTCCCAGTACTGGGGCACAATAAAGACCCAAGACAGTGCCAGACAGTGGGACACGGGCTGCCAGCTTGGACCCCGGCCTCAGAGTCTTGTTATTGACTGAGGCATATTATCTTTCTATGAAAGACATGCCCTCTCCCCTCCTTTGGTCTAAAATCATCAGAGGACATTATTGGGGTCTTTTCTGATTCCATGTGCTCTGGGTGGAAATGTTTTCTTCACTTTTTTGTTCCAATGTATCTTAAATAATGCAGTTATGATAGGGATGTGGAATGAGGCTGCACCACTCAGAAAAGAGTGTAAGGATTCATAAAAATTAAACGTGATATGAGCATGTGATCTCCCACTTGCACTTCAGGAAAATACCCAAAATAATTGAAAGTAAGGGCTTTAGAGAGGCATGCGCAGCCAGATTCAGAGCAGTGGTCTATCAGCTGATAGTGTCTATCAGCAGATGAATGCATAAGCAGAATGGGACATATCCATACAATGGAAAATGCCCCAGCTTTAAAAAGGAATGAAATTCTGACACATGGTACAGCATGGATGAACCTCGGAGACATCATGCTACATGGAATTAGCCAGTCAGAAAAGAGTAAGTACTTTGTGATTCCACGGTGAGATAGCTAAAGTTACTAGCCCCATAAAACAGGACATGCAGTGGTGCTTCCTGTGGGCTTGGAGATGGGAGGATTGTTGTTTAGTGGATAAAGAGTTTAGTTTGGAATAATGAAAAGTAGAGTTGGAGGGGCTCATTCAGTTTGTAGAATACTTGCCTAGCGTACACGAAGCCCTGGGTTCTACCCATAGCACCACGTAAACTAGATGTAGTGGCACTCAGGAGGTGGAGGCAGGAAGGTCAGAAGTTCAGGGTCATCTTTGGCTACATAATGAGTTTGAGGTCAACCTGGGCTACATAAGACTCAAAAAATAAATATGTGTGTGTGTGTGTGTGTGTGTGTGTGTGTCCCCGTCCTATTCAGGGATAAGTACTCTGAAGTCTCTTATATCAAACTTCTACCTCCCCCAGGCCCAGGGATCATTGTGGAAGAGGGGGACAGGAAGATAATAAGAGTCTTAGGTGGTGAATGACCATAAGAAAAGAGTTCCCTGGACAGCTGGTCAGTTACTCATGAACTCACAGCAGTGAGGACAGCATGCACAAGACCCACACAAACTCCAGCCAGATGAAATCCCAGCGTAGCAGTGAGGAGGAAGCCTGAGGACCCTTTGTCAACTGATAGCTGCTGGGAGGAGACACAGTCTTCCCTAAGGGTGTGACTGGGTAGGTTAGAGCAGGCTCCAATGAATGACCCCAACCATAGGACCCTCGAGGACACACATGTGACTACATATATATGCATGAAATTGAGTGGGCGTGGTAAGGGAGGGGTCTAAATATGATCAAGATATATTTTATGAGATCTGCAAAAATTCAATGAAAATTTTTAAATAGAAATATGCTTGGTCAATTGATAGCTAGGTGACAGATAGATATACATACATAGGTAATGGTTGTTCAGTGAAAAAATTAAAATGGCAAATTTTAGGCATAGCTTCCTACAGTTAAATAATGTATCCTTGTTTTCCAAAGAAAATGAGAGGTCTATTGGGTTAAATTCAAAGGGCATAATCGAAAATGGTTGAAGCTGGAAGTCCATTCAGGCTGAGGGGCTGGGGTGGGTTCTGCCTGCCCTGCGGATGGCTGACAAGGCGGCAACGGCCAGTGTCTTCCCCGGAGCATCCCCAGGTTGCTGTTGTTACTTACTTTTCTCATTGTTTTCACAAAATACCTGACAAGAGTGACTCAAGGGAGAAAGCGCTTGTTCTGGCTCATGATCTGAAGCGTTATTGTACATGTCTGGGAAGGGGCGTGTGAGGGGCTGTCACCTCACAGTTAGGAAGTGGAGAGAGGTGAATGCTGGTGCTCAGCTGGCTTCTTCCTCTCTCTCTCTCCCTCTCTTTCTTTCTCTCTCTCTCTCTCTCTTGTTTCTTGGTCTTTTTTTGTAGACAGGACTCCCTACAGTCCCAGCTGGCCTAGAACTGGCTATGTAGATCAGGCTGGCCTTGAACTCACAGAGATCTGTCGCCTCTGCCTCCCGAGTGCTGGGACTAAAGGTGTGCAGCCCCACGTCCAGTTTCCTCTATTTCCATGGAACCTCACTCCATTCAGGGTGGGCTTCCTTGTCCCGATTAGACTAACCCTCTGGAAAGTCCTTCAAGGAGACATGTGTCCCCCCAAATCCAGTCAAGTCGGCAGTGACAATTAACCATCACACTGCTGCTGGCCCAGTCAGGAAGGTGGAGTCGAAACTGCTGTTACTTCGGCCAGGCCTTCTTCAGTTTGCCTGCAGCCAGACGTAGACTGGAATGCAGGCCTGTGGCGTGGCATCGCCTATATACAAGCAGGAAAGCGCGGAAACGGACTCGGAGTGACCCGCTGGGTCTCTGAAGTGGGGCAGAGAGAGCACAGGGCAGAGGCATTTCCTTGATGGGAGAGTGTGAATCTGTGGGGAACCAAGACAAAGAAAGGCTCAGGCCAGGCACATCTGCTTCTCGGTTTACTCCCAGTTTCTGTTATCCGCTGCTCCAGAGTTGTCTCATTAGTGTTCCTCTAGAGCAAGGGGCCACCTTCTGCAGACGCTTAAAAAAACAAGTGTGAGGATTGCTGAACGTGGTCAGAGAAGGGTTTAAGTCTGATGTTGACCAAGTAAGGACACAAAAGACACGTTATCTAATGAGGAACATGTTACTTCTGTCAGAAAAAGTAGCTGCCCCTAAGTGACAGGCTGTGAATCAGCCTACTCGCTCTCCACCGTGCTCGAAAGCTGCCTCCCAACCAGTTCGGTTGTTTCTGTGATCCAAGCACATGTCACTCTCCTCCTACCTTTCATCACCCCGAGCCTCTCTGCAGCTGAGGGTCTTCTTCTGGGGGATTGTGGCCACCTATATTCTAGTTTATTCCGGGGAAAAGGATGGGAAGTTGTGTAGATTCTAATGTTAAGCTGCAGAGAACTGTGTCCCTTTATGGGCCCAGCGGGTTTTTTTTTTTTTTTTTTTCACTAGTTAAAGTGCCAAGCCAAGCAAACACAAAAACTAGAAAATGTAAAAGAAACTCTGCTTATCCAGAGGTCAAAGATATATATACATACGGGATCAGCGCTGTTATAGAAGTGCAGGTGGAGGCTACATGCAGAGAGGTAGCAGCTGATACTTGGGGAGAGGGGTGGGAGGAAGACAGAGGGGGACACTGTTAGGAGTTGAACCGTGTGCTCTTTAGGCACCTGTGAATGGCACCTTGTTGGAAAAGGTCTTCACAGATACAAGCAAATTAAGATGAGTTCATACCTGATTAAGATGGACTCTACCAGTAAGACTGATGTCCTAATTAGAAGACAAAATAGTGACACGGAGAAGAAGCCCAAGTGTAGATGGAAGAAGAAACTGAATTAGGACTTTAAAGACTGCTAGAAAACCATGGTCTACTAGAAAGACATGAATTCGATTCTTCTCTGGGACCTTCAGAAAGCCCACGGGTCTCCTGACACTGCAGACTTTCACCTCCAGAACAATGGGAGAATATATTTCTGTTGCTTAAGTCACTCATCCTGTGTCACTGCTCCCTAGGAAATGAGCACAGGTAGAAGTGTTTGAATGAAGTCTTGGCATTTGAAGAATGGTTTATAGATAAACAAAGATAGGACAGGGATGCTGGGGAACCCCAAGAGCTGCTCAGAAGGGAGCCTGGGCCCAGGTGCTGTGGTATATCGGTGTTATCAGCTTTATATCGCGGTATTATATACTTGAAAATGAATCAAGTTGTAAAGAAAAAAGGTATATTTGGCTCACAGTCTTGGAGATCTCAGTCTGATCTGTTGGCCTCATTCCTCGTCGGCCTATGGTGTGATATCATGGCAGAAATGTGTGGCTGAGCAAAACTTTTCACCTCAAGGTCAGGAAGTGAGAGAAGAGGAAGGAAGTGAGGTGTCACTGTCTGCTGCGAGGGACGCCCCTAAAGATCTAAAAACCTGTCTTCATTCCCTGCCACTTGAAGGTTCCACCAAGTGACATCAGGCCCGGGTCCAAATTCTTAACACATGGACACTTGAGCGGCACTCCAGACTCTTAAAGTTCTTGCACTGGCGCACTGGGGTGCTGTGATGTGCCTGAAGGCAGAGTGGAGTCATGAAGGGTGATGATGGTTCAGAGAGAGGCGGGCACGTCTCTTCACGTTATACTATGAAGAGGGACCTCGACTCAGCGAAGGGTATGGAAGGTATTGTATCTCGTGCTCTGCTCCCGACTCTTTCTGTGCTGGAGAGCATCTCCTAGATTGGACCCAGTTTTTCTAGTTCACTGGCAATTTCCCAGTTGGAAACTTGGTCACATGTACACAGACTCCAGCATGGGACATATGAAGACAGTTTTCTAATACATCTCTCTTCATTGCATTTGGCAGTTGTTGCTATATAGTGCCCACATCTACCCCAGACACAACTTTATGACTGGCATAGAGCATGGTTAGATCCAAACCATGATTAAAATCGGGATTTCGGTTTCTTGGAATCATTTCATGAAACCTTTCCAATCGTCACTTGACAGAATCAGAGTGTGCGCTAGCCCCTGTTCCAAGATGGCCTCAAATGTGCATTTCACCCACACTGTGGGAAGCCAGTCTTCAGGTCTGCCTTGCTTTGGGTTTTCAGTTCTTATTTCTTATTACAGACTCATGCAGTTACTTTTTTCTCATTATGTGATTAATGATGCTTCCATAGTCTTTTGATATAGTTTCCACCTTACGTGATCAAAAAGAAAAGAAAAGAAAATCCTCAAAACTCTACCATAAGGAAACATTTCACTTTCTTAAAGGGTCATTTTATTTATTTATATAGCTATGTATGTATTTAAAACAGTGTTTTTATTCTTTGAAATTGCATACATGTTTTAAATAGGGACTTCTCTGGCTGGAACATACTACATAGACCAGGCTGGCCTTAAATTCACAGAGAGTCTCCTGTCTCTGCCTCTTGGGTACTGGAACTACAGTGCATACCACTGCTCCATAATACTATACAATGCATTTTGATCTTATTCATCACCTATTACCTCCCTTCTAACATCCTCCTCCAGGACCTACCAACCTATCTCACTCTGACTGCATGTCCTCTCTATTCATTAGTATTATTATCAACCTTCTAAATCCAATTAGTGCTGACCTTGTGTATTGGTATGGGGATATCCACTGGGGCATAGTGACTCTCCTTTTCCAGCCAGCTGTCAGCTGCCAGTAGCTCCTCAGCTAGGGGTGAGGCCTTGGGAGCCCCTCCCCATCCAGTGCTAGAATTTTGAGTGATTTGATGTTGTACAGGTCTTATGCAGGCAGCCACAACTGCTGTGACCTGATGTGTGTCAGTCATGTAATGTCCAGAAGACAGCATTCCACAGCTCTCCTTTCTGTCCTTCCCGTCATAACTACTTTCAACTCAGTCTTCTGTGAAGTTTCCTGAGCCTTGGATGGGGGTAGGTTGGTATAGATGACCCATCTACAGGTGAGCACTCACAGTCGCTTTTCCTGAACTCTTTGAACAGCTGTGAGTCTCTTAATTAACCACTAACAATTGCAAAAAGAATTTTTTCTGACCAATGTTGAGAGTAGCAGAAATCTATGGACGTGAACATAAATGTTAAAACAATTTGACAGCATGACTATTTAGTCACAACACCAATAGGTCCCTTACTAGGGCCTATGATCTCCCAATCCATGGACTTTTGACGAAGTTTGTAATACCAGACATGAAATTCTTTCTGTGGAGCCTCAAAGCTATCAGAAGCGATCGGTTACCCCATAACCACGATACCACTACTATACCAGTTCTGGCAGGTCAGCATTGTAGCATGTAGGGTCCAGCTCTGAGTAAGGCCATTGATGTCTTTTCTCCTCCAGCTGCTTGCTTAGCACCTTCCAGCACGATGGAAAGTGATCATCAGAAAAGGGTCTCCTGGTCAGTTTGAGACTGGTTGATTTCTTAAGGCCCTGTACCCAAAATGGGTGATGTCTTCAGCAATAGGGTCTTACCATTTCATTGTGGTGAACAATCAGGAGCAGTGGCAACAGCCCATATCGTTTTGGGTGCCTCTGAGACCTCTCTGACCTATAATTCATAGAGAAATATTCCAAGGATCATTTTAAATAAGTTGCTTTAAATGCTGTATCATGAGAGAATTGACTTTCAAGAACATGTGGTGACTCAAAACTTCTGCGTAAAAGAATGATTTACTGTTTGCCAGAACAGCTTCATTCAGATAACAGCAACAGCCACCTTGTTTCAGAACGGAGTGGAAAAGTACTAATGGAAGAGATGCCAAGGCCTGAGTGCGAGCCCATCTCTGCCATTAATGAATGCAACAGCAAACCCTTCAACTATTTTTGGCCTCAGGATTCTCAGACATGAAAGGGACTCAATTAGATTATATCTAAAATCTGAGATTGCGAAATTTTGAATTTACTTTTTAATTACAGGGGCAATGTGAACTCTTGGGAAGCATTTTAAGATTTGATGGCAGCTAAAATTCAAATGCTTTTATTGGGAATTAACTCGAAAGAAAGAAACAAAAAACTTGTGAATGGTGGCAGTATTTCTTTTAGCAAAGTCTGCCACCTAGTGGCCACAGGGCTAAAGAACTCTAAACCAACGACCAAGCAAGGCTTTTGGTATGATTGTTGAGTATAATTATTACATCAGTTAGATACTTTTTGAACATTTAATCTTGTTTAAAAGGTGGAGTTCTAAAATCATGAATCTCGAATCTTAGTTGTTACAACTGTTTTTAATTTTTAGATCGTCATCCCTCCCTAAAACAGATTTATAAAAAGATTTATCTCAAAGAAAGATGCACAGGATCTGAGACCTGGAGCATCGCGTCACAATCTATGCGTGACTATAGCCATGAAGATACTGTTTGCAGCTTGCTTAGCTATCCACCTCTTAACTTCATCAGCTGCAGTGATAAACTTAAATTGTTTGTTTGATTGATTGACTTGGAGTTCTTTCGAGGCAATGTCTAACTCTTAGCCCTGGCAGGCCTGGAACTCACTCTGTAGCCCATGCTAACTCTGAACAAGCAGCGTTTCTCCTTGCTTCTCCCTTCTGCATTACAGACATAAGCCATCATGTGCAGCTCACATGACCTCTGACTAGCCTCCTATGAAAAACATTGGAAAATATGAAGAGTAAGAGGCGACGTTCATATTTCATAATATTTTCATAGAATATTAAATGACTGAAATGATAGGCATAGTTCAAGCTTTGAACGAATGTAAGAAAAACTGAGTTTGTTATTGAAATGAGAAAAATGCCTACAAACACATTCTACTTGACATTTCATTTGGTTCCACTCGACTCTTTCTTGGACGGTATTAGCGTGTTGCAAACAGTTCACAGTGTCTCAAATAACTAAGTATTTTTGTCTTTCGTGTGCAGAACATAGCCCAACCGTTGATTAAAGTCTTATGTGGATTGAAGATTAAGCTGTGTGGTGCTATTGGTTATGGTACTGGGAAGGAAGCCTTGCTTTACTCTAGATCTGGGTGAATGACCTGTGTTGAGATAATGAAGACATGGAGAGCACATCGAGGTGACCAACTTAACTGACTTTCCACCTGAGGAATGAACCCAAGTGCTTCTTCACAGCCTCTGTTGATTTTCTCAGACACCTCAGACTTTGCACATTCCAAATGGAACCGTGATCGTTCCTATCCCAGACAGGGCTCATTTCCAGACTCTGTGTCACAGCAAGTGGCATTTTCCTCCTCTGTCCGGTTATACAAACCAAAAGTCTCCAAGTCACTCTTAATGACCCTCCTCTCTGCTTGAACCCAGGAGGTCAGACCAGTTACTTTGATCCTGCAGTGTCAGTATTTCAAGCCAGCACCTTCTTCCCGCTGCCTGATCAACCGCGTGACCTTCTGGCTGGTCAGCTGGTCAGTAACAATAGTAGGTTCTTCCCATGGCCTATGACCTCACAAGAGCTTGTTTTGTGGAACCTCCGTGTCCTCCCTGATTGATGATTCACGGGGCGGTAGCCAGCGCTGTAATTTTCATTTAGTAAGCCACGTCTCCTGGAGCAGCATTGTCACCCATGCAAGGCACCTCTGTTCAAATCCTTTTGAAAATAATTTTGTGAGGCTGGAGAGAGGGCTCAGTGATTTAGAGCACTGGCCACTCTCGCAGAGAACCCAGATTCAGTTACCAGCACCCACATTGGCGGCTAACAGCTGTTCCTAAGTCCAACTCCAGGGAATCTAATGCCCTCTTCTGGTCTCCACGGGCATTGCATGACATAAATGTGCTTACATACACGCAGGAAAACCCTCATACACATAAACTAAAAATAAGTCAAAATTTAAAAAAAAAAAAAAAGAATTTTGTGGAGCTGCTCTTTCAGAGGACCTGAGTTCAGTTCCCAGCACCCACATCGGGTCTTGTATCTGTCTGCAAGCCCCACTCTGGCATATCAGAGGCCTCCTTCGGCCTCCTTGAGCACCAGCATTCACATGCACATACCCACCCACAAACACGGACAGACACACGCATCCCTAATTTCCAGGCTCCCCTTACTCCTTCCTCAGCGTCCCCGCCTCCATCATCCCCAACCAAACATTTCATCTCCAGTGTACCCGTGCTCTCCTATAACATAGTAGGCTCCATACGGCTTTTCCATGTGCTCTTTGTGTTGACCTTGGCCCCACTCCCAGGTCTCTCCCATTTTCCTACACCTCCGTCCTTAAGCCTTTCGCTCCCTGGTTCTCCCTCTAGCACCCTGACATCTCGGGTCCAGGCCTCTAACACATCTCCCCTAGTGGCTTCTACTTGTACTCCAGGTTAGACACAAAAGCAATATATCTGAGGCTAGAATCTACATACAGAAGGGAACAGGTGGAATTTGTCTTCCTGGGCCTAGGTTGCCGCATTCAGTGTGTTTCTAGTTGTATCCATTTACTTGCAAATCTTATGGTTCTAATTTTCTTTACAGCTGAATAAAATTCCATTGTGTGCATGTACAACATTTTTCTGATCCATCCTTTAGTTGATGAACATATAAGTTGATTCCATGGTTCAGGGAACATTATGAAAGAGGGGATGTAAAGAATGCAAGAGCGGAGGACAGGGAAGAGTCATGGAAATGTCTTCTAGACATGACATAGCTGTTGAGCTCAGGAACTCACAGAAGCTGTGGTTACCAGCACAAGATCAAGACAGTCAAATTCCAGCGTGCATGGGAGAGGGGCTCCTGAGGTCCCATGCTTGGCTTAGAAGTCATTGACAGTTGAGAGAGGCTGGGGGAATGACAGCCATTTTTTTCTTTGGGGTTGTGGTCAATGGTAGGTAGGTCCAGTGGATGGCCCCACACCCAGCATACAGGCAGCACTAATTGGATGCAGAGAGATTTTAATAAAGAATCAGTTGCCAGCAGTTCCCACGCTAGGGCCAGAGCTGGCAGCCCGTTTCTCTGGCTCCATGCTGGGCCTTGTTTGAGTCAGCGTGGGTCATGTGCTCATCACAAATTCACATGAGCAAGCTTCCCATGGCCCGAAAGCCTCTGTTTCCTTGTGTTCATGCACCAGTCCCGGCTCTTACAGGGTTTCTGTCCCCTCTTCCACAATGGTCCCTCCGCTGTGGGTGGGTAAGGTTTAATATAGGAGTTGTATCCAGGGACAGGGACTCTGCAAGTCTCTTATACTCTAAAACTTAGACAGTTGTGGCCTTCTCTGTGCATCACACTCTGTTGTATAAGGAAGCTTTGTTGGTGAGAGTTGAGAGATGCACTAGAATTCTCTCCACCTCCTAGGGTTCTGCTATGTTCTGTGAACCTTAGGTGTAGAGGTTCCAGGAGAGATCTTCTTTAAGCTCTCTACATAGGCTGACTGAAGATGAACTTCTGCTGAAGGACATCTGGGTACAAATGCTTGACCAGAGAGGTCCTAACATATATGGCAGATTGTATGAGGCTTGGTTAGGAGGGGGAGCGGTATTGGGGGCATGGTTGGGGGAGGGGGTCTAAATTTGATTAAGAACTATTGTATGAAATGTATAAAACTCAATAAAATACATTTTTAAAAATGACACGTGAGGGAAAGAATGACGTGGGCAAAAAGAAGACATGAACTTAGGAGGGATTGTGCTGTGGGGTTCTGTTGGAAGCTGGAGGGTGAAATGGAGTGGATGTGATCATAATACATTATGCTCGTGTATAAAATTCTCAAAGAATAAATAATTTTGTAAAATACCATTAAATAGCCAGGGAAAAACAAAAACAGAGCAACACCAGGGAACAGTTCTAATTTAATGTTCCACGGCTAATTGGGGCTTGCTAAAAAAAAAAAATTCTGACATCTAGTTTTGAATTAAAGTTTAGCAAGTGTACAAAAATATCCCCAATAATAATGACCTCATGTATTATTGTTCTCATATTCTGAGTTTAGGAAGGTCCTCCAGGAAATGCTAGCTGCTATTATAAGAACTTGTTTTTTGAAGTTCATTAGTTAAATTCTTTTTACTTGTGTTTTTTCTTAATTTACTGAAACCATGAAAAATTTAATTTGAATTTTTTTATTAAAGACAGTATTATTAATCAGTTTGATCCCATTTTTACAGAAACTAGTCTATTGATCTAATTGCAAGGTAAATTGTCTGAAATTCTTGTAGTTATTTCTGGAAATCACTATTTATTCATATTTTTTTAAAAATGTATTTTACATAATGATTTTTAAAACATCTTTCATCTTTGTACTTTATGCATTACAAAATTATTTTTAAATAATATCATTTTCAAAAACAATTGAGCTGCTTAAGGAAAAGTCTGGAAGTAGACATGCTGAGGTGTTGTCAGATGGTTAATTAGGTGACAGAATTGAAGGGAATTGTCACTTTAATCCTTTTGTTTTAAAAATTATAGATAAAATTTATATATTGAAATCCTTATATGTAAATTTGCATAATCTGAGTATTTTAAGATCTCTGAGAACATTAAATAGCAGCTATAGTTCACTTACAGAGAGGTACAGATTTAAGTATTATCAAAACCCCAAAGGCATTCTTCAAAGTAAAAAAAAGAAAGAAATCATTTAAAAATTGAAATAATTCAGAAACATAAGAATATAAAGTAATAGACAGGAAACTCATGGTGGTACATTCCTGTAATGTTACTTCCTGAAAGCCAAAGCAGGAGGATTTGAGTTTAAGGTCAGTCTAGATTGTAGGACAAAAACCTGTCTCTAAAACACTGGGTGGTAGTGGCTGGAGGCATGGCTCAGTGATCAAGAGCTCTTTCTGCTCCTGCAGAGGACTCAGGTTTGGTTCTCAGCACCCACATGGAGACATGGCTGTAACTCCAGTTCTAGAGGATCCAGTGTCCTCTTCTGGCCTCCATCGATACTGCATGCATACATGCACATGCATACACATGGGCAAAACACTCATACACATAAAATAAAACTAAATAGATCTTTCTTTAAAATACGGTAGTGGGACAGAAAAGTGACAGTTACAAGATTTAATTGGTTAATTACCAAGCAAAAATTTTCTGAGAACCTATCTGAAAAACAAAAACAGTTTGTATTGCCATGGCCCTGTAGGTCTACACACCTCAGTTGTTTGTGTAGGTGGCATCACGTGGTAAAAACAGGAGCTGTGGACAGCAGGATACATCTCAAAAGTTCTAAGGAGTTTATGGTTATTTAACAACATAGATCCTTTTCTCTAGCTTAAGCCCAAAGGGGAATTATCCCCTTAACTACATGAAACATTTCTATGACTAACTAGATTGTGAAGTTAATTTGAGAACTTGCATAATTATTTCTACGTATTTTTACTGAATTTTCTATTTTTATAGTGTATTTTCCTGAACAGTCAAAGAAATTACTTTTGAAATGTTTGGTTAAGTAGTAATTTTTGGCTAAAATGAGCTTCTAAGTTACGTTATTTTTGAAACAGAAACAAAGCAAGCCAGCAGATGGATCTTTTTATTCATACTGAAGTAAAAATAAACAGAATATTCAAGTAACAAACAGTATTCAAATACAGATAGACAGACATAATATTCAACATCCATATTCAAAACTCATATTTGACTACACCTATGTCTAAGTGAATATGCAAGTAATAACAAAATTAACATATAAACAATAAGTGCCCCTTTGTATAAATTGAAATCTCAACTGGCCTTCACTATATGTAATATATAAAGGTACATAATGAAACAATAGAGAAATTATTATTTAATAAATAGTATAAGATTATACTGGTATAATAACTTAGCTATTTAAAAAATTAGATCCATACTTTGTGCCAAAACTAATTAAAGAGTTAAGTAGAATAGGTTTTGAATACAGAATGGGATATAAAGCAAATCATGGTTAAAATAAAAATTCTGATTTATGAGGCTAGTAAAAAGTTTAGGAAGTCTCAGTTTTGATTTGATAGAAAAATATTTATGAGCCAGTGAGATGGCTCAACAGGTAAAGGAACTTACACATGCAAGCCTGATGATCTGAGTTCAAACCCCAGAACCTACAGTGGAAGAGAGGAGAGGAACTGTCCTCTGATCCATGAATGCTGCACCACACATGTGCCTGTATTTGCACATATTTTTATAACATAATAATATATTATTATAATAGTGATAATAATAATATTTTAAAAGGAAAGAAAAATACAGTAAAAAAACAGGTTGACTATTTTTAAAAAATTTTAACTTCATAACAACAAAGCAAATAGAATGAAGTACCAGGAAAAATGTGATGTAAATATGTAAATAAGGAATCAAAGTATCATTTAAACAGTATCTACAAATTATAAGGCTATAACAACAAGGTAGCTGAACTTCTACTTTGTACATTGTAAGTACAGTTAAAGTAAAAACAGTTGAGAAAATATTTGAACAAAACCTTTAGTATAGGTATTAAAGACTAAATTTCTTAAAATATTTTATTTATTGCTTTTATTTCATATGTATCAGTATATTGCCTCCATATATGTAAACACACCCCATACAATACCTGCAGAGATCAGAAGAAGGCATTGGATCGTCTGGAATTCGAGTTATGGATGGTTGTTAGCTGCCCTGTGAGTGCTGGGAACTGAACCTGGGTCCTCTGCAAAAACGGTCAATGCTCTTAACTGCTGAGCCATCTTTCCTGCCCCCAAGACTAATATTTTTAATACCTTCAAATTTGTCAGTATTACTATATTATGTTTTCAGTAAAGTTAAACATTTTCAAGTGTTCCAACAGACATAGAATGAAACTATTTTTACAACCCACGAAACTATGAATACACAAAATCTCTGTGTCCCAGGATAATGCAGACTCTTGGATTTCCTGTTAAGATATGTATTTGAGTTGAAAAAAATAAGAGAGGGTAGTTCATAATAGTCTTTGCTCAGCGTTTCAAGTAAGGTGGGACATCTGGGTTAAGGGTGGCCCTGCTTCTTACAGGGCGTTGGTGATAGAGACCACACCCAGGACAGCCCAGGAGAGGGTGAGAAGGAGCTTTGGGCTTTGAGCTGAACCCTGACTGTCACCGTGAGCAGAGTCACTTCACTCTTGAACTCCCCTGTGAAAGAGCTGCTCTCACCTCAGTGCCGCACCGCTGGGGGGAATTATGGGATTCAGTGGTACAAGGTAGACTCTGCTGCCTGCATAGCTGGCTGAAGGCTTTCAGTCAGGAGGAGCCATGCTGCATACCCAAGATACTTGCTGCCATGACTTTGGCAATGACTCTGTTCCATCCTCAAAGGACGTTTCAAGACTTTAAAAAAACAAAACGGTCACAGAAGAGTATTCATTTTGGAGTCACAGATGAGTGGTTTCTTTGCTGAGATTCATACAGAACATGATCATTGAATTCAACAATAAATTTTACACTTCAAAATTTTACCTTTGAGCGAAACTTATTTCAAAAGTTAAAGAAAGTATGACTCAATCTATTTTCCATTCCCCAACTCTCATGTGCAGTGACTGTGGGATGCCCTGAAAGATACCGCTCTCCAACGTACAGCACAATCACTTATTTTTGAAAAATGTGGAGCACATATCCAATTGAAATGTGATACTTGCTCTGTGAAGCACACATCAGCAGGATTTTCTTCCCCTGTCAGTTTTGATTTCACTTTGCTTGAGATGTCTGAACAGGCTCTTGGATTCATGTCAACCCGAGGTAAGAGGACTTGAGACCCATGAGGGATTGATGGGGAAGCAGAGAAAGCACAGACACGGCACAGAGCACTGTGGTGGGCTCCAAGACATCCTGGTCTCAATCCCTGGGCCCTGTGAATGTTATATATTACCTTACACTGCAAACAGGATTTTGCAGAAATGATTGTTTTGAGCTGAAATAAATGTATAGCATTGAGTCAGACACATAATCTCAAGAGTTCTTATAAATCAAAGAGGGAGGTAGAGGCAGAATGACAGGAGATGTGGCCACAGCATTAGACATTAGAAGGAAGTGACTGGTGGCATTGAGGATGGAAGCGGGTGATGAGCCAAGGGATATGGCCGTCTCTAAAACACGGAAAAGCCGTGAAACTGATTCTTCCAGAGCCTCCAGTGCGTCATGCTGACACCCTGACTTTTCCCCGGTCGGATCACTTCGGGCCTAGGCCCCACATTGCAAGATGGTACTCTGTTTCGAGCCCGCTTGATAGTGACGGCTTGCAACACCCTGGAGGTTCCCCAGAGGCCGTGGGAAGGTCTGGCACCTGTGCGTCTGCGCAGTGCTTGGGAGTGAGGGTGGAACTGCCGCGCAGAATCCAGCAGTTGGTGCTCAAGTTTATAATTTCCACTAACACAACAGAAAATGTGCCTGATCGTTCTAGTTAGCCAGGTGGTGACCTCTGTTCCGGGCAGTAGTGCGAAGCCTCATTTCCAGTCCCTCCGCTCTCCAGCAGGGTGGTGTACAGGGCAGGTAACAGAACCCAGCACCAGGGATTTAGACTCCAGAACCCTGAGGCCATAAGATGTGGGGTTAGAAGTCTTTCTGTACTCCTTTGAATGGTGAGACCTCTCCTTGACTTTTATCTTGACTATGTTTTAAAATTTGCAGTCCCCCAAATCAGGAGCAGGAGGCAATGGGCAGGCACTGATGGGTGGGGAGGAGACAAAGAAAGAGCTTTGCCTATGATGCGGGAATAAATGTTAAGAAAGGGCCCTCTGTGGGCAGCAGAGTAAGAAAAGAGGAAGGGGAACCAGCTTGAGAGCTGAAGGGAACTAGCCAGAGGGGGAGGGGCCGGAAGAGGGCAGTAGACAGCCAAGTAAATGAGCACAAGGCTTAGCGATGATGAAGCCGCTGCTTTGCGTGCTTATCTCAAACACGATTTTAAAAATAAGAACTTGGGTGGGTGAACGAGCAAAGTATTGAGTTATCCAAATATCCAACGAAGGGCTGGGTGTGAGCACAGGCCTTTAATCCCAGCACCTAGGAGGCCGAGACAGGTGGATCTCCCTGAGATGGAGGCCAGCCTGTCTGCGTAGGGTGTCCCAGGCCAGCTGGGGCTGCAGGGAGCTCCATCTCAAAACAACCATATCCGATGAAAATACTGTCCAACCCAAAATACCTTTTTTGTCAAGAGAGAAAGAAAAAGCGTCCTCTGTGGATCCTTCCATTTGTAAAGTCAAGAGAATGGTCCTGGGGCAGAAATCATCATCCTCATCATCCAGTGAATCTCCTAAGGGATCCTAAAGTCAAGGGAGGTTCAGATGAAAGGCTGAATATTCTACTGGCTTGTATCAGTCAGTTTTCTGTTACTGTAATACGTACCTGAGATTATCACCTTAACAAAAAAAGTACTGAGGAGAAACCCCCCAAAATGGGCTGAGGAGATGGCTCAGGGGGTAAATTGCTTGCTGCAAAAACATGAGCACCTGAGCTGGGATCCTCAGTGCCCATGGAAATCCAGGCATAGTGGTGTGTGCCTGTGATTCCAGTACTGGGGACTGGGAGTCGAGACAGGGCCAGGATCCCTAGGCAACCAGTCAAGCCAAATGGTTAGCTCTAGATTTAGTGAGAGACCTGGTTCAAAAAAGAAAATGGAGAGCGATATGAAAACAGCCAGTATCAACCTCTTACCTCTGCACACACACAGACATGCAGACCTGCACATGCATCTGCGCACATGTGTACACCACATACACACTGAGATTTATTTTGAGTCGCAGTTTGTAGGTTCTGGTCTGCTTTGGGCCTGTGGTAAGGCAGTTTATCATGGCAGAGTAACAAAGCAGAGCAAAACATTCCCTCATGACTAGTCAGCCAGAGACGGAAGGAAAGGGACGAGATCCCATGAACCTTTGGAGCACACACCCTCAGTGACTCAAATACCTTGTGCTGGGTCCCACCTCTTAGAGGTTCTACCGTTTCCGAATAGTACAGTCCTGGAGACAAAGCCTTTAACTCCTGGGCCTCTCAGGAATATCTTAGATCCAAACTCCCTCAGGATTAAACACAGCAACTCTATTCTGCCTGAAATTGAAATCCTGCTCTGCTCCCCTGACTAATTGAACCTAAGCATGGTAGTGATATTTTAGGCTATTTACCCTCTGCTAATTGGGTGCAAAATTACTTCACAGGTTAATATGAAAAATAAAAGAAGTGATGTAAAGTGGTTATTAAGGGGACACTATTATTATGAGCGTTAGAATCTTAGAGAACTCTAACCTTTGGAAGGGGGACACAACAACCCTTATTTCTCTATTTCTTTCTTGTTTATTACATTATGTTAAGATATTGCTTTACAGCCCAGAGTGGCCTCAAACTCATAATCCACCTGCCTCAGCTTCCAGAGCACAGGGTTTATAGACATATGCCATAGGCTAGCTCCCTTTCTTTTCTGTTTGAAAAAAGGGGGGAGGGTGGCAAATAGTTTTTCTATTCTTCCATTATGTAAATGAGGAAAAGATGGAGTCTATTTCTTCACTGAAACTTGAAACCCATTAGCTCTAGATCCTGGTGAAATGTTTCTATTATTACTGTATTATTTTTATGTTTTTTGAGAATGTCAAACAGGAGCATGATGTAATTCAGGTTATTTAGTCCAGGTTGTCCTCAAACTTCTAATGAAGAATGGCCTGAATTTTGATTTTCCTGGTTTCACCCAGCTCTGAACTCAGTCTTGTTTTATCTGCTCATTTTAAACATAGCTTGCACAAGTAGACGTTAGACCTTCGGCCATCTGATGACCCTGTCATGGGTGAGATACAGCCCTGTGATTATGAGGCAGAGCCCTGTAGCCCAGAGACTCCCCACCCTGAAGTTGAGCAGACTTTGGCACCCACTCTGATTTTTTCCTTCCTTGGAAGTTTCCCTGCCTGCTTCCCCTTGAGTAGCAGCCTGTAAGGGCCAGGAGCCTGTGGATAGAACCCTCCATGAGGGACTGTGCCCTTGCATATAAACTTACCAGAGCTTGTGGCTGGAGAGGTGGCTCAGCAGTTAAGAACACCAGCTGTTCTCCCAAGGGGCCAGGGTTTGAGTCCTAGTGCCCATGTGGCAGCTAATAACCATCCATAACTCCAGTTCTAGGGTATCTGATACCCTCTTCTGATCTCCACAGGCATTGCATGACACGGGTGCATTTTCATACATGCAAGCAAAACACTCATACACATAAAATAAAACAAAGAGAGCAAAATCAAGCTCACCAGAGCTGGGTACCACTTCTCACTAGTGATCATGTCTTTTTCCTTGTTCAGCCCTAAAGGCCCCCAGAATCTCCAACCTCCTTTCTAATACCAGCTCCCAGCAAAGAAACAGTCCAATGTTCTTTTCCCTCTCCTGTTAAGGCAAACAGACCCAAGGAATGGAACAATAATGTCTTCACACTGGGGAACTATATACCTTAATTTTCTTTAGAATTGCCCAATTTGGGGGGCTGAAGAGATGGCTCATCAGTTAAGAGCACTGACTACTCTTGCAGAGGACCAGGGTTTGGTTCCCAGCACCCACATGGTGGCTAACACTTGTCGGTAACTCCAGGTCCAGGGGATCCGACACCCTCTCCTGACTTCCATGAACGTTGCATATCATGGGTGCACCTACCTACATGCAGGCAATATACTCATACACATGTAATAAAAATAATAAGTAAAATATTTTTTAAAAAGATTTGCCAGATTTGGGACCCAGTTTGGGTCCAGAAGATTGCCTGAGGTGTAAAATGCCACAGACCATCAATTCTGTCATCATACCTTCTAAGGAAAACCATACTAGGATTTCCAGACCCTTTGTTGGTACGTCCCCAGATAGATCCACTGTCTTAAGTCCATTCAGGTTGCTGTATAGGAAAGTGTCACTGATATTTATTTCTCATAGTATAGAGGGTGGGAAGGGAGTCAAAGCAGAGTCCATGTCCGCTTAGGATCTGTTTCCTACTTCATAGATGGCAGCTTGCTGTGTCCTCACATAATGGAAGGGGATTGGGGTCTCCCTGGAACTTCTCATAAGGGTGAAAATCCCATTTTTAATGGCTCCACCCTGATGACCTCATCACCACCCAGAATTCACCTTTTCATATTATCACATTGATGATCAGATTCCAAAGTGTAGATTTGGAACATAAACATCGAGACCACAGCATCTTCCAAGTCACAAAAGTAAAACAGACCTACATTAGCTTTAGGGCTAGACGTGTATTTCTTCCAGTGGTGAGCTCTTACCTGCTGTGCGGGATAGCTTCAGTTGTCAGTGCCACACACCTGGGAAGAGAGAGCCTGATTGGGGAATTTCCTCTGCTGGTCTGGGCTGTGGTCATGGATGTGGGGAATCATCTTGATTGCGGAGTGGGCAGGTGGTGCAGGGTTGTGTAAGAAAGCAGGCTGAGTGCAGCCCAGTGAAGCAAGCCAGCAGAAATGCATGGTCTGTGCTCTGGTCCTTCCTGACTCCCCTCAGTGACGAACTGTGACCTGGGAGGTAAAATAAACCCTTCCCTCCCCAGGTTAGTTCTGGTCAGTGCTTTCTCTCAGCAACAGAAACAAAATTAGGAAACCTACAATGCATGGAGCCCTGGATTCTGTCCCCAGTGCTGCAGGGACTTGTCAGCTTCAAGTCTGAAATTCAGTAGAAAAATTCTACTGCTCCATAACCAAGTAAGGTGATGTTAGAACGTAAATGAAGGAGCAAAGATGTTTGTATCAAGTATAATGACTTACATCTTTCAAATAATGAAGATTCATAGTTTAAATATTTTGCCTTGGTGACTGTTTTGTAAAACTTTAGATTGGAGAAACCTTTTCTAGTCCTTTTCTGTCTTCCTTCTTCGTTTTCACATAACTGTATCAGACAGGGGAAGAAAAATGGAGATTTTCTTACCTACTACTCCATCACTGTGTTGTTCCGCTAATAGTCCTCATGGTTTGGATATGAAGTGTCTCCCAGAGACTCCTGCACTGAAGGCTTGGAGCCAAGGGCAGTGGTGTTTGGAGGTGATTTGGACACAGGGGCTGGGATCAACTATTGATGGGATTCGCAACTGAAAGACCAGTGGGAACTGGTTGATGCTGCAGGAATTGGTGCCGAGCTGGAGGATGGAGCCACGGGGCACACGCTCTGTCTCTCTCATCCTGTCTCTCTCTCACACTCTGTTCTCTTTCTGCCTCTCTGTCTTTGGTCTCTGTCTTTCTATCTCTACCCCTCTCTGTCTCTCTTTTGATGTCTCTCTGTCTCCCTCTCTGTGTCTGTCATTGTCTCTGTCTTGGTCTCTCTCTCTCTCTCTCTCTCTCTCTCTCTCTCTCTCTGAAGTGAGCATCTCTCCTTCCCACCATGCCCTTCTGCTGTGATATTTCTGCTTCACATTGGGCCTCAAAACAGCAGAGCCGGCAGACAGTGCACTAAGCTTCTGAAACAGTGAGTCAAAATCTTCCCTCACTGAATGAAGGTGTTGATCTAATGTGTTCTGTCACCGTGACTGACACACTAGTGCAATATGAGGAAGAGCTAACTTTCTTTTGACACTGTCTCAGGGGAGACTCTGCAGATCCAGGTTAATATGTCTGTCAATTCCCTAAGAATTCTTCCTGTTCAGTTCCCTCTGTTTTCGTAGCTCCTTCACCACCAGCACCCAGCACCCAGCACCCACCACCAGCAGATCTCCACTTTTCTGCTCATTCAGGACCCACGATCCACCAGACGTTCTCAGTTCTCTGCTTCTCTCTTCCTCTGTGTAGTGTTCCTGAGAAATCCCAAGCCAGGTTGAACGTGATTAACTTCTGAGCTTGGCCAGGTGAGCTTGATAGGCACCACCCTGGGGAAAACCCCACTGTGGGGAATTTTACATAAAACATTAACCTGCATTCAGTGCTGCCTGTTTTGCTTTTGACTCATCCCAGGAAGTGCTCATCCCAAGAAGCATGTCCACGTCTTCTCGGCTCCCGCGTCTGGCGCGTTCTCTGCGCTCTTCATTCCGCTTTACTGACCTTTGTCTTAATTTAATCTGAGAAAACGGCAACTCATTCTATCTCATCTAGACACTGTTTGCACATGGTACTCCATATCTTTGGACCAATGAGGGACCTTGTTTCTATAATTATCCGTGCTCTCTCGAAGCTTCTTTTGCCTCCTCACTCTAACCTGTAATACCTTCCACTCACAATGACAATTCCCACATCTTTTCTCAGCTGTTCTCATTTTTAGTACTCTCTACTAAAGAAATCTGAGAAATTCTACCTACATGATCAAAATTGTTTATGTCAATTGATTTTATTTCAGCAGATTATTGATCCAACCCCTCCAGTGAATTCCTTCCATCCATAATCGTCATTGGTCTCTACAAGTTGATCTCTGATTATCAGTCTTCAGTCTGCCTCATACTTGACTTCACCTTGGATTAGAAGCAAAGAAATCATTTACTGCGTTTTACAGGACTCTGCTGTCTGCACCATTTGCTGCCTCTCTACGCTCTTCTCTTACCTCTAATGCCAAGAAGTCAGTGTGGAGACATTTTCTCGAGGGGGTTTCACTAAAGCTCGTGGCTTTAAAAACCGTCTGAGTGCTGAAGCCCAAGTTCACATCTGTGCCCACACCTCCCTTTGGAGTCCAGAAAGCATGTGCTAGGTTGTCTACTTGACCTTTTACATTAATATTCTATAGACTCACAATTAAGATTTCCAAAAGTACTTGTTTTCCTCCTTCAAGCCTGCTCCCCGCTAAGTGCTCCTTTTTGGGAAATGGAACTGACTCTCATCAGATTTCTCAGCCCCATCTATTCCCTTCCAGCACCTCACTTGGCTCATTCTTGACTCCTTTCTCTCTCTTATGCACTATGACTCTTTGGGTCAATTCTATCACTTCTGCTTTCACAATATATTCAGAATCCAACCACCTTTTAAGACATTTACCTCTCATAAAGACCTTAGATTAAGCTCCTCTCTTTTACTGAAATGCTGACGTAGTTTTAAACATGATCTCTTGGTCTTCTTTAGTTCCTTGAAGATGCCTGTCAAATATCCTCTCTTTGGGGCTGCATAGTTGGCTCAGTGGTTCAGAGTTCGAATTGCTCCATGGTTTGGTTCAAGTTCTCCTTGTGTCCCTACCCTGACTTCCCTCAATGATGGATTAGAAATTCTTTCCTCCCTACGTTGCATTTGGTCAGGATGTTTATCACAGCATCAGAAAGTAAACTAGAACAGTCTGGAATATGACCAAGGCCAGAGAAAGCACTCATATAGTTATTGACAAATAGGAAGTTCAGCAAATGTACAGTGTTCCCTTTGAAACTACCAGAAGGTAGCATTTTGATCTGTCTTAGACTAGCAAATCCAGTTTATTTTGATTCCTCGAGGCCTTACTTTTCATCATTTAGCTACATTTTCATTTCCTCCATTGTTTCTGTTCAGACATTTTCCTGGTTTTTGTCTAATTTGGGGCACTGCATTGACAGTGGTCTCACCACTTTGGAGTTTTTATCATGGTGTCAAATTATGTTTTTTTTTTAATTCTCATTGCTGATCAATTTCTGCCTGTTTTGATTTTAAAAATATAAATGCTCTTCTCTTCCCCTCTGTCTGTTTTGCATTTGTTTTCTCCAGATGACTTCTTGTCATTGCTAGATTTGTTCTGTTTGTCATTACTTATCCTGCTACTTTACCTTGCTCTAGCTCTTCAATGTCAAGTATTATTTAGGCGTATTTCTTCATTCATTTATTTCATCAGTAGTAAAAAAAAAATATAGATCATTTTGTTTTCAGACTTGAGACCAGTAGAAACCAGAGATCTGGTGTGAAGTCTGGCAGTACGGGAAGTATTTCCATCAAAGTGTCATCAGATTTGAAGTAGTATCTTAAGAATCACGGCTGTAAAGAATATTTTCTGTGCTGTCTGTAGTGGCACACATCCTTAATCCCAGCTCTAGAAAAGCAGAGGCAGGAGGATCCTTTGAGACCAGCCTGGGCCACACTATAAGATACCATTTGTCTTCTGAATGGGAAATTGTGTACTGTGTTAAACTAGCTGAGCTCTACTCAGGTGAATATGCACAAGTTGCCCCTTGATATTTGCTGTTTCTCTGTAATAATGTCTGCTGTACTGTCCTGTACATAAAAGTCATACAGTAGTCCACTCAGAAATCAATGCTCTCATCTTCTAAGGTAATTAACTTACTCTGGGAATAGAATACGAAAAATATGTGGTTTCCTTGTATGGTAAGATGCACCTAAAAGGCACATTAAGATTATAAATAAAATGAGTGTGAGGTGCTGCGAATACCTACTCTAATATTTTATTTTACTTTTGATAACTTGCTTTTCTATTCTAATATAGAAGTGTAGTAGTTTTTAATCTCAGCCTATCATAGAGGGAAGGCATGCATGTTTCTATATCATGTTAATTCCTGTTTATGTCTAATCTTCCAAAAGACAGTACTGAAGATATGTTGACCACAAAGGTGTTTGACCATCTTCACATACCTTTTCTAATTGCTCTGGGGATGATAAGCTTGCTCTTAAGTCCCATTTTTTTAAAAATATTTCAGTATAAAGAGTTACAGATGGGCAAATGCAAAGTTAATATTTTGATCCCATTAGAAAGAATAGACAAAAATAAAACAAAAATAAATGTCCCAGGAGGAATAAAAGATTCTCAGTGAGTGTAACATTTAGATAATATTTCAACCTCAAAAAGACTGCTTCTTCTGGTCCCTAATCAACTTAACATTTAACTTTTAACTCACAACCTGCATTTGCAGTACAATTTAAAACTAGTAAAAACATAGAGAAGTTGACTCAGAAACACAATTTGCTTGTGCTGAGTTGCCTCAAGTAACAGCACAGCAATAAACCAGAATCCGCACCCGGGTAGGAGGAAGGCTGGTATGCAATTCCTTGCCCTTCTGGCCTGCCCTAACAACACGTTAGACTGGGGAAATCAGCAGCAGCAGAAATGGACCCCTCACAGTTGTGGACGTGGAGCAGTTCGAGTTCAAGGGGCCAGTAGATCTGCTCTCTAATGAGGGGCTTTAAAGATGATGCCCTGACATGTCCTCACAAGGCAGAAGAGCGGAAGGACTTGCCCAGGTCCCTGTAAGGACACTAATCCTACTCACGAAGGCTCAGCCCCCTTGGTATAGTCAGCTCCTAAAATCCTTGGTTAAGATCCTCTCCTTGGAGGCAATTTAAACATGGGAATTATTCTTCCTTGTATCTCATCTCTTTTGAAATGATTCCCTCTAGATTTGGAGAGCATTTCAGCAAAAAAGTAGCTATTCAGGAAAAATCATTTACCGTTATCCACAATTAAGATTAAACATTCAGGATAGGGCTCACTAATCCTGAGTCGCTCAACTTGGGACCCTGACAGGAGCTTAGCTTAGGACCAAGGCCCGGACAGGTTGTTTGGAACAGATGAGGGTTGTCTTGGGCTTTATCTAGTAACACTTGTCCTGCTGCCCTCGGCTTAGCCCTCATCTAAAGATGCGGCCCCGTTGTGTTTAAGCCCCGCTGCCTCCCAGGTAGGTCTTACTTACTCAAAGGTTTCTGCCATGAGGGAACGTCCCGCCTCGTCCATTCTCTGAAACTGCTTGGCGGCCAGTAGGTGTTGGGAGGAAAATCATTTGCTTTAACCACTGCCAGCTGAAGTGGTCTGACTTTCCCTTAAATGTTCTCCTTTTTTTAATATACTTTCAGCGACATCCCTGGCTGGTTACATGAATCTGTATTGGATGATCTTAAGGCCATTGCTATCTAATATTTATCAGAAGCTCATGATAAGAAGCAATATTCCAACATATTCTGATTAATCTTATCTTCCCGTACTCCCATTCCCATCTTACTTGTCCCTTTCCTGGGTTTATGACCCATTTAGTTCAACCAGGGTCATCTGTAAAACTATTGGATTGGAAGTGTCTATTGGAACTTGGTAAGGTCATCAGTGGGTATGTGACTCAAGACGGTGATTTCCCCACAATCTGAAACTATCAGTGGGATTATTCTAAGAACAGAGACTCCATTCATTGTTGGGAACCCTGGGGACCTAGAGATGGAGGAAATGGTTTGAAATCCAACAGATCTGGTTCAAGTTTCACTGCTGCAACTTAGGAATTGTGTGGCTCATCTGCTTTCTCACGTGTGATCCGGAGATATGCATTACTACTCTTCTTTGTAATAGTCCCAGGATTGAAGGAATAATGCTCACTGAGTGTCTTCACCAGCACATAAGGTCTCTTTGTTCTTAGTTTGTCTTTATTCCTGGGTCAAGCCAGTCTGTAAGGAGTTAAGTACAGTGTGCGGCCCCTTCCCCCTCACTGCCCTGGGTTTCTTTGTGAATGTCACTTTGGTGTGAGACCTTTAGTGTGCTCTGAAGCCCTTTGAAGCCCGCTGTGCCATTCCCAGCAGCACTGTCCGGAGTGCTGCTTGTGCCTTTACAAGGTGTTCCTTTTTTATGGGACTCCAGGAGCACTCAGTGTCTGCTCCAAGTGCCAAGCGGAGCGGCACTTTTGAGCACTGGGTTTATTTTAAGCGTATGGCCAGTAAATTATGTAACTGACCAAGTTTCCCCTTTTGAGTTTCCTGCTAGAAAGCTGAGAGCCAAATTCATGGCTCTTCTGTAGGAAGCACATCAGTTATCACAGGACACGCTTCAGTCTTCATTTCTGCCTCCATTTTTGTTTGTCCATTTCTTTTGTTATCTTCTGTGTTTTGTTGTTGCTATTAAAGACAGAGTCTCTCCCTGTAGCCCCAGCTGGCCTAGGACTCATTGTGTAGATCAGGCTGGCCTTGATCTTACAGAGATCCTCCTGCCTCTGCCTCCCAAGTGCTGGATTAAAGGCATGTGCCACCACGCCTGACTTTTGTTGTTCTTTTATTGTAACTCTTTTTTATGTTATTTAAATATTAACTTAAAATTTATTCTTGGGGGCTCAGTATAGGTTGCTTACCTAACAAGGTCCTGGCTTTAATCTCCAGCATTGCTGAAAGATTATTATTCTTTCAAATTACCTTATTTCTCAATTTTGATGGAAAGGATATATAGCTAGATTAACTATAGATATAGATAGATAGGTATAGATATAGATATGACAGCTAAATGCTGTTTTCAATCATTTCACTTGTTATAACTCCTATCCTGAGATGTTTAATTTTTATAAGATACAACCAGTGATGTTAAGTGAATTTTCCCATAGGTAAAATTTGAGACTTTGCAAGAAAAGGAAAGAGAATTTTCAAGAAAGGAATGCTTTACAGAAGACAAGAGAGTGTTGGAAACTACACAAAAAGATGTCACTGAAAGACAGGTTGACTTTGTGGGGAAAGGTTCCTGCCAGATGACTGAACTGGCCACTAAACCATTGCAGGCTCCTCCAGAATCAGCTTGCAAAATTAATTTTTGCTTGTCATAGTACAGGAATGTGAAGACCATGGCTCAGAATTCTGGAAGTCATGACTCTGCCAGTTCTTGAGCAATTAATTCACAGTGGTCTAATAAGATGATGAAGCTTGGCCTTCAACTTGGTTGCACTGAGAAGTCCTTGAAGCCTAGTAGAGCACACCTCTGGGTGTGTCTCATAGCTTCTCTAGAGAGAATTGCCTAAAGAGGGAGGATGATGTTGAGCGTGGGTGGCCCCCTCCGGTGTGTCTCATAGCTTCTCTAGAGAGAATTGCCTAAAGAGGGAGGATGATGTTGACCGTGGGTGGCCCCCTCGCACAGGCCGGAGGTCTGAAGTCCTTGAAGCCTAGTAGAGCACACCTCTGGGTGTGTCTCATAGCTTCTCTAGAGAGAATTGCCTAAAGAGGGAGGATGATGTTGACCGTGGGTGGCCCCCTCGCACAGGCTGGAGGTCTGCATCGATTGCAGGTAGTACAATCCTGTTCTCCTGTTTCTCTGTTTCTGTTTTTTTCTCTGTCAGTCTTTCTACTCTCCGCCTCTCTCTAGCACTCTCAGTCTGTCTCTGTCCATCCCGGTCTCTGCTTCCTGTCCACCATGATGTGAACTGCTTCACCCTGACACTCTACAGACCGTGAGGGACTGAAACCTCTGAAACTGTGAACCCAAATGAGTAATTCTTCCCTTGAAGTTATTTTGCTCCTGTGTTTGTCACAGTAACAAAAAGTCTGACTAACACAACCTTCATTTCTAAACTCGAGAGCTCAGAGAATCACCTGTGTCGGTGCTCAGTCTACTGCATGGACCTGAGATTACGGGAATCAGTGCGTATTGACTGTTACTATTTTGTTTTTGAGATAGGGTCTAACCACATAGCTTTGGTCAGCCTGGAACTCACTATGTAGACCAGGCTGGCCTTGAACTCAAAGGAATCCTTCTGCCTCTGCTTTCTGAGTGCTGGGGTTAAGGTGTAAGCTACCACACCCTGCTACTAATCTTCTTGAGAAAAATGATTTCAAAAGTGGCAAACTGTTAATTTTGTAAGTGAATTCCATGGTGGAGTCAGTGACACAACTATGCTGTGAATGGGAATCTTTCTGATAAGAATTTTTAAACTTTTTTAATGCATATGAGTGTTTTACCTCATGTATGTAAGTGCACCTGTGTGTGCAGTACCCGAAGAAGAGGGAGTTAGATTCCCTGAGGCAGAGTTACAGATGGTTGTCAGCTGCCATGGAAGTGCTGGGAACCAAACCTGGGTCCTCTGCAAGAGCAGCCAGTGCTCTTAACCACTAAGCCATCTATCCAACCCCCTAAGACAAAAATTTTAATAAAAATACATAGTGTATATGTGTGTCCTGAAATTCTGAAATCTGTCAGGAAGGCTTGTGGCAACTGCAGAGGAAATGTATATTTCTATTTCTTATTTACATTTGCTTAGATCTATAATGAATAAAATGAACGGGTCAAATACCCATTCTCTGGGGGAAAAAAAGTGTCATGGTGAATTTTAAGCAATGAGTGTTCTTGGTCTTGGTCTTTTCCCTCACTGCTTTTCTGCCTGCTGTGACAGAACTTTGCCTTTGCTGGGTGTTTCTCCTTCAGGTAGAAGGAATGATGTTCTGGCAGTGTCCCACACTCTGTGGCAAAACCTGAAGTCTGGGGAGAGAGAATGTGCCAGAGTTGGAGAATGAAATGGATGGAGATTTTGTTTCTTTCCTCTCCTTGTTTAGAACTGGAGTAATGTGCAACACAGGAAAAATTAAAATAGCAAGTTACAAATCTAACTGAGCCTGTTGGAGGCGCTGCCTTAAGGGAGAGAGTCAGGAACCTGAGTGAGTTTTTAATGTGTTTTAGTTTGTGTTACAGAGTAAGGGCATGCCCTCGGGTTGATTTTGAGAGACTTGAGAAAGGAAAAATGTCTTTGAGAGGTGTTACTGAGAATTACGGGATGAATCTCTTGATGTTTCCTTGAGCTGTGCAGTTAAAGAAGGGTCCTGGATTTAAATGACTTCTGGTGCAGGATTTGTTCCAAGTGATTGCATTACAGGAGAAGTGGGGTTTATTAGGATTACCCAGTTTTCTCATGATTTTTTGAGCATAGCATATGGTAGGTAACTCTAGAGCAAAAACTACTCCTTCCAAGCATGCACCACCTGTGACCTCTGGGCTGTATACAGCTAAGGATAGCTGTAAATGTGAGCCTACACAGAGAATCTTCAACTTACCTAAACAAAGGTTTGATTTTTTGTGATTTTTTTTTCTTTCTTGTAACTCAGTTGCTCAGGTTTTAGGCATGAACTACGCCACAGTTTCAATGGCAGATGCCCAGAACTTACTGATGTCTAGTACCCATTTCATGACTGCTAGTCATTTTGAAAGTACAGCTTTTCCTCTAACTACCCCTGCATATGGTTATTTTGCTGATTTCTGCTGTAATCTGTATATAGGTGGCAAACAAGCAAATGATATAATCTTATCAGAGAGAAAGAATGGTTATTGTCTGGAAAGGAACAGACAGTATAATACATCAAAAGAAAACATATACATCTTGGAAAAAATGAACAGAGAAACAACAGTAACTACATGGAAACTGGAGTGAAATAGAGAGGTGATTTTGCTGGCTAAAGAAGTAAAGACTGGGCTTGGGAAATGGCTCAGCTTTGGTAAAGTGCTAGTGGCACAAGCCTGAGGACCTGGATTTGAAGCCCCAATGTGCATGTAAAGAGCCAGGCATGGTGTCAGCCACCTGCAATCCCAGTACTGGGAAAGCCACGACAGGATGATTACTGGGGCTTGCTGCCAACCAGTCCAGTCAAGTCAGTAGGCTCTAGGTTTAATGAGACACCCTGTCTCAAAAAATAAGGTAGTCTGGGAATAGTGGTGTATGCCTTTAATCCCAGGACTCAGAGGCAAGCAGATCTCTGTGAGATGGAGTGCTGCATGATCTGTCTACATGGTGGTCTCCAGTTCAGCTGGGGCTACAGAGAGACTGTCTCGGAACAAAACAAGAAGCAAAAAAACAAAATAAGATGAAGACCAACTGAGGAAGACACTCGGTGTCGACATCTGTCCTCCAAGTGCACAGGAGCATGCGCGCGCGCGCGCGCACACACACACACACACACACACACACACACCCCCAAAGAAAAGAGGGAAGGCAGGTGGGGAGGGGAGGCACATGGTGATTTAGGGCAGAATAAAGGACTTGATAAGGATTCTGCTGAGGAGATAAAGGAGGGTTTGGACAGGACTAGAGGCAAACCTGAGCTAACATGCACAATAAAGGGCTACCTCAGACTGTGCTGTCAGACGGAACCACCGTGAAAATGGGAATGTGCACAAATGAGGGCATTTGGAAGCAAACATCTTTTATACTGGGTTTATTTTTCTCTTTTCTCAAATCTCTTTTCTCTTCTACTTCCTAAATACGCATGGATTCACCCACTTCTCTTACCTTTCACACGCATATCCCAGTACATGACACCACTGTCTTTGACTTGAGTGGCCCCAGCCTCTTCTGAGCTGGTCACTGCATTCGCTCTAGCGGTCTTCCAACCCGGCTTCAATTCAAGGGCCAAAGTTCAATGTTCCCTATCTGGTGGTGCCGCATGGCTGTCCTTCTGCTCTTTACATGCATATGAAAATCCTCCACACAGTGTCTGCGGGGTGGCTCCACCTTCCCAGCCTCGTCTTACCCCTCTTTCTTGATACCCCGTCTACTTACACAGAGCAGTATCCCCTCCGCTGCAAAGGCCTCTGAATGTTTCTTCCTCGGAGACCGGCTGCTCTCGTCCCTCTGCTCTTCTCTGCATCTCCTTGACTCCTTCCCACCTTGCACCTCAGCTCAAATGTGCCACAACTGCCACCTCTGCCTTTAGGGATTGTGGGGGTCTACCAACTCCACACCTTCATAGTATTCTTTACTTTCATCCAACCAACTTAATAGTTTATAGAAATATTTTTGTAACTTACGAGTTTGTAGAAATATTTTTGTGTTAGTCATTGGATTCAAATGATCCCCCTGGATCTTAAGCTCTCTATATCCAGGAATCTTAGTAATGGTTCTGTTTTATGATCAGTGCCTAATGGACCCATGGACATGGTCAGCAACACTCAGGTGATGGCTCAATGGGCAGATATGGACAGTTAAGCTTCTTTTTGTATTTACTGAAAGTAAGGGAACAGTTTGGGGTACATTTAAAGACTCCAGGCTCAGAATACTTATAGCGGTAACAAAGTTCTGTGACACGAGCTTGCTCAGTGCAGCGCATACAGGGTTCATTGTGGCTCTGAGGTTGGAGACTCTGTTTTGAGGAGAAGCCTTCAGTTCCACTCTAGAAGGCATCCTGAGATTGTGAAGGTTTTGGCATTTTAGAATTCAACATATTTTTAACTGATGCACAAAAATATAAAACCTGGGCCTGGCAAGATTGCTCAGTGGGTAAAGACACTTGTCACCAAGACTAATGACCTAGGTTTGATCTCCAAGACCCACATGATGGAAGGAGAGAAGTTGTCCTCTGACCTCCACACATGCTCTGTGGCATGGGAGGCCCATATAGATAAATATGTGCAATAAAAACATGTATATATTAAATCCAGCACGTACCTTTCTGCATGTACATAGTGTACAATGTTTAAATCAGGTTAAACATACCTATCTTCTTTGAACAGTTATCATCGATTTATCCGAAGTACCGTCATCTAGATTTTTGAAATACGTAGTAATTGTTACCTGCAGTCTTCCTGCTGTGCAGTAGCCAGAACTTCTCTGTGGGTGTGAGAGAGAGATGCTTGTGTGTAGATGTGCACTCACCTCTGTGTGCACATGTGCCGGCACATGCATACGTATATGGCGGTTGGTGCTGGTACCTCCCACCATTATTTTCCACCTTATTTTTTGCAACAAGGCCTCTCTTTGAGCCTGGAGCTTGTGATTTCCGCTAGACGGACTGGCCAGTGAGCCCCCAGGATCCACTTGTCTCTGTCCCCGCTGCACACTGTACCATGTAGTTACAGTGTGGATCGCCATGCCAAAATTTTATGTGGATGCTGTGCAGCCAAACTCAGGTCTTGATGTCTTTGCAGCAAGTTCTCCTCCCAGACAGCTCTCCCCGCAGCATGCCAGAACCTCTTGCTCATCTTTGCTGTAACTCATACCTAGTGATCAGCTTCTCTTCGCCCCTCCGCAGCCCTCTCCATTCCTGGAAGCTCATGTTGTGCATCTGGCTTTGTTCTTCGGAGGAGAAGCATCACATCGTATCACCCACTGTGTGCCTCTCTCCCCTCACGAATAGTAATGTACAAAGGACAGGAAAGCAGCATTAATTTCCATGACCCAGAAATGTATCTCTTGGATCTAAAAATGCCTGCCATTGACATCATGTACACTTACCTCTGGTTATTTGTAATTACCTTCATCAGCCGGCCTTTTGTTGTCACTTTACAGTAGTTTAATGTAAATATGCCATGGATTATAACAAACACCTCACTGAACCATGCATTTGGCTTGTAATTAACTGTATGACTCATAAGATAATTTGGTTAGCCTGATTAGGTTTGATTACTTAGTAGATGGACATTTATTGCAAATGTAGACGCTTGAAGCTCTGCAGCTCAGAGTTCACACTGATTGTGAGCAAGGTCCAGTATCTTAAACTCAGCTACGTACAGGAAGTTTATTTTTCCCACTTGTTAATAAAAAACAGTTACTTTCACATGTAAACATCAATAGTTCTCCTGTCTTGCTGGATAAAGTCTGCATTGCGCTGTGGGGTCGTGGGCATTCTCGTCTGGCCCAACCCGTACTCCTGACAACTCAGTCCCAAGCCTGTGCTCTCTTCACTTTTCTCCCCCGTCACGCCCCTCCTTCCCATACCACTGGTTCTGGAATTAGAGCTCAGCAATATTTTTAAAATACAGGCTTCAGATTAAACTTCTGCCTTCCAAACTCAGGAATCATTGTGGAAGAGGAAGTGGAGAGATTTTAAGAGCCAGAGGTGGTGAATGGCCATGAGGAAACAGTTTTCCAGGCAGCTGGCCGTCACTCACATGAACTCACAGCAGTGATGACAGCGTGCACAAGACCCACACAAGCTCGGGCCAGAAGGAATGCCGTCCTAGACACAGGGAAGCGAGTGAGAAACTCCAGCCGGGTATGAGGCACAACAGACTGATGACTGCTGGGGAGGGGAGATTCAGTCTCATTTAAGCATGAGACTCTTGGTAGGCTGACCAGGCTCTAGTGGATGAGCCTATACCAAGGGGCATTTGGGGACACAAATTTAACTCTAGGTATGTGTGTGTGTGTGTATATATATATATATATATATATATATATTCATATATTAGAGTATAGAATATTGATGAAGGATTAAAAAGTGGTGCAGATATGGGAAGAGATCTAAATATGATCAAAACATTGTATGCAGTTTGTAAAAATTCAATTAAAAATTTAAAACTCTAAAATTTTAATTCAGGTTTCATGTCTTTAACTGGGGACAAAATAAAAGTAACTTAAATGATATGGAGAGAGTGTTTTCATCATGTCGCTACCCAAGGCAAGCCCCTTCGGCTGACAGGGCGGCTGCCCCGGAGAGTGGAGGCCTGCCACGCTCTTCGTCTGATGTGAAGCTAGCTTTTCTCTGTGTGCAGTTTTGCTGTCCTCAGTGATATATCTGCCTTAGGCCAACGAGAAAGGAGAAAGGACAGGGAAAGGCAGGGATCAGTCTCTCCGAGGGCCTGACTGGGCTGCTGGCGCATGTTGTGTCTGCTTCTTTCCCGTTGACTAGAAGTTAGTCACATGCCTCCCCACCCCTGAAACTGCAAAGGAGGCGGGAATATTTGTTCTAGTCCAAGCTCCTTGTGTCCGTTCCTGCTATTATTATAGGTGAAATGGATAAGGACGATGCAAGTGTGAAATTTTCACCTCTTAATGCCATTCAGTTGCTAAATGGTAGGGATGTACGCACACACACACACATGAAGAAGGAATGGAGAACTAGGCTGACTTTGAAGACTTTAGGTTGAGTGGGGTGGTACATGCCTTAACTGCTGCACTTGGAGTGCAGGCTGGAGGATCCGCGATGCAAGGGCATCCTTGGCTACATAGCAGGTAATGAATTTGAGGTCAGCCTGGCTGATGTGAGACCCATTCTCAAAACAACAAAACAAAACAAAAAATCCAGAGGCCAGAGAGAAGGCTCAGCAGAACAGAGCACTTCCTGTTCTTCAAGAGGAAGGAGTGGAGTTCCCAGGACCCATGTCAGGCAGCTCACAACTGCCTGTAACTCCATCTCCAGGAGATCTGCTGCTCTCCTGTGGTGTTCAGAGCACCCACACATATGTGGCGCACGTGCACACACACATACACACACACAAAACAAAAATACAGGGGCTGGAAAGATGGCTCAGTGGTTAAGAGCACTGGGGGCTCTTGAGGAGAACCTGGGTTGGATTCCCAGCACCCACATAGTGGGCAACAACTGTCTGTAACTCTGGTTCCAAGGTATCCAATGACCTGTTCTGTTTTCCATGGCACTGCAACGGCAGGGATGCACTTACATACATGCAGGCAATACATTCATACATGGAAAAAACACTCCGCACATAAACTCATCAACATACTGTGAGGTATAATCCTGTTGTCTGAATAGACTGTGGATATTCAGTCGGCACATATTGTTCTTGCTCATTCTACTTAAACAGAATGCATCTTGTACCTAGTCTGCATGCAAGTCTCTGTGCTGCTCTTTTCTGCCTACTTGCCTGGCCTCTGTTCTCCCTCATTTTCTCCTGGCTGCAGTACTGCCTGTCCTGGAAGAGGGGCCTTCAGTATCCTTCTAGGGATAGTTGGGAACTGTGTGTCCGGCAGTCCCGTCACCGCACATCACTGCTCTCTTGCCTCTTTTGCCTTGGCGTTCAGTCTGGTCCAGCATGGTGATGATTGCTTTATGTCAGCACTTGCAAGGCAGGAAGTTGGTAAGTTATACTACATACTCAAAATTCTTTTAAGAAGAAAGAAAAAGACAGCATTCAAGAGGCAGAGGCCGGCAGCTCTCTGAGTTCAAGGCCAGCCTGGTCTATAGCAAGTTCTAGCCCAGCCAAAGCTGCATAGTAAGACCCTGTCTAAAACAAACAAACAAAACAAACAAACAGAAAACCAAAACAAAGGCAGAAAAAGAGTCACTTATGGAATATATTTTGTTTCCTATCCTCAGCACTTTAGCCCTGTGCTATCTAGAGTACAGGTACTCAAAAACTGTTTGCACAACCCAGTTAGTGCTCAGCACACTCTTTCACTGGTTCTTGAATGGCAGGGTGGGTGGAATCTCTAATGAATGGGAGAACCTCCATTACACTGTGAACAAAAATATCATAGTTAATAAAAGTTAAGTGAATTCCAAATCAAGTTCAGGACCAAAGAAAGATAAATCTTTTCTCTGATGTTTTCATCTTGCTCTAACTTTGAGGTCATTTTTATTCTTTATTTTTATGAAATGCATTGTAAAAAGCCTCTAAAAAGAACTTGAGTTTTATGTTTTCTTATACTACTATATTTCTCCTTAAGGTTTCTTCAAAAAAGCAAATCTGATATCCTCTCTAATAGGAATATATCATGCATAGTCCAAAATGTGTTGATTTTCTTCACAGGACTTAATTCAAAAGCCAATGTTGCAGCATAATTCAAAATTATTTTCTGTTTTATGTTTCTGACTTAATCAAAAAACTACTCTTATTTTCTTTATGTAATCATACTGTTTCCTTCTGGGCCCTTTGTTCTAATTTGCTTTCTATTGCTGTGATGAAACACTGACCAACAGCCACTTGGAGAGGAAACAGCCTCTTTCACCTCACACTTCCTGATTATAGTGCATTCACCACTGAGGGGTGTCAGGGCAGGAGCTGGAGCAGGAGTGGACGTATGAACCTGGGGGAACGCTGCTGACTGCCTGGTTCCTCCTGGCTCATGCACCTCGCTGTCTTATACAGACCAGGCCCACCTGCCTAGGAATGGCACCACCCAAACTGGGCTGGCCCTCCCACATCAACTAACAATTTAGAAAATGACTCACAGACATAACCCCAGGCAATCTGACATGGGAAATTCTTTTGTTGAGGTTCTCCTTTCCCAGGTGACTCTAGTCTATGTCAAGTTGACAAAAACTGACTAGCATAGCCTTCAAAAACATCAGGGATTAGTTAGAATGTGATAAAGCCATAGAACTTTCTAGGACTGTGAAATTACAGGATATTAGTTATGCTGTTAAGATATTACCAAACACTAACCGTGCAGGGCCTCGGGTGTTTTGCTGGTCATATAAGAAGCCTGAATTCAGGCAGAGATTTAGTTTTCATTCTTAATCATCTGTACTACAAAATCATAACAATATAGAGTTGTTATCCAGGTTGTAAGGAAAACATTGGCACAAAACTGGGGACTCACAAGCTCTCATTTTCCACAGGCCTAAAGGATATAATGGCAATTGATCTTAAACCATGTGTGAATTAAATAATGCACTTTCATAAGTGATATGGAGTGACTTGGGTGTGGGGCAAATTTGGATCAATATCTGTGGCACACTAAAAGGTTATATGAATCACTGCTTATTAAAATGGTTGATATCATCCAAATTAATAGCTGAATCCCTAGTGCCTTCATGATTCATCTTTCATGGTGTGACATGGTCAAGGCCTTGGAGAAAGAAGGTAAGGATCAGTTGCCTATCAGAAAACTGTGTCCTTGGGGAATGGTATAAATAATAGTTTACATATAAGTTCCCAGGCTTGTAGAACATTTAACTTACTGTGTCTAAATCACAGGTGATGTATTATCTAACTAATTAATTAGGTCCAATGCTGATCACATTTGCCTGCCAGAGCTGTGTTTATTTAACATGATTCAAGATAGAAAATGAGTCTTTGGCAATGCACAAAAAAACTGTGCAGCCGCAGTGGGTGAATGAGTCAGGTCCTGAGGCCACTCCAGCAGTCCTCGTTACAATTCCTTTGAAATACATACTGCAGGAGAAAGCATCTGACAGTGTGGAGGGTGGCTCTGTAGTCCTAGGAATCCACAGTGAATTAAAGTCGAGTCTCACTCATTTGTCAGTGTAAGGGGAGGAGGGAGAGAGAGCAAATCAGATATGCCCAAAATGTTACAGAGGTACCAGTGAACCAAGGATGCTGTTGCCGGTCTGTGCGTTGTGAGGAAGCGATGACAATAGTCCAGCAGCAGCAGGAGCAGCGTTGTTCTCAGAAGCAGTCACATAAACAGCAGCCAGGCTAGGCCTCCTCCCTTCTGAAGAAGCGTACTGCAGCCTGGTGAAATGCAAGACTGAGGGTTAAAAATCTCGAGTTGAGCATGGCTGCCTTACGAGCGTTGCTCGGAAACCCTGAGGATTCAGACAGGCAAAACTCTGTGTTAGCAATACTTACTTTGGGAAGAGAAATGCTACTTTTTGTGAATTTTTGCCAATAGGCATCCCCTTGACGAAGATCTCAAGTTACCTGTAAAACAAAAAATAATAAAGTAGAAAAAGACAGGCAGGGAGAAGAAAGTTTTGGCAAGCCTGCAGGAATAATGATGTCTGTAGAAACTACCTAGAGCAGAAGCTAAGAGTTGATTTGCCCATGACTTACCTGGGAGTGGAAGGTGGGACGAAATGGACAGTGGCCGTGACAGGAAGACGAGGCACGGTGCAGCTTGGTGAAGCCACGCGCTGACTGCGTTCTGGCCGCTCTTCATGCAGTGCTGTGGGCTGGTACATCGCCGGCGAGTTCGGGTATCCTATGTGAGTTTCTATTGCTGTGCAAATTGTGGCTAGGATCTGAAAATGCAGTCTGTGTCTGTCTTGTGCATGTTGCTTCCTTCAGATGTTTTAATCCCTGTGCTGAACCAAACAGAAAATCAATGATTTGTACCACGAGTTGTCAAGACATCTGAGATCTGTAACATTCTGAGGTCGCTCCAGTGGTGTGTGTGTGTGTGTGTGTGTGTGTGTGTGTGTGTGTGTGCGTGTGCGTGTGCATGTGTGTGTTTTATGCCAGAGTTACTTTAATAAGGTTGGAAATAACTTGCACAGGGATTGGTTTAGTGTGTGTGTTTGGTGTGTGTGTAGAAGGGGGTTCTATTGTCTCAGATCTGTATCGGTTCAAACCAGTTGACAGTCTCTTTTCCTTGGAGTAGCCTTGCTTTCACATATGAATCATGGCAGAGGAAAGAAAATTCTTTTCTAGAGATAACATACTATGGAGTTTGTTAAATCACAGATAGCCTCAGAGTCTAATAGTAAATCCTATTTTGAACAGATTCTGAAAAATAGTAGAAGGTAATCACTTGATGGATGACACAGCTGTTGCAATAACGCTCGCATTTCCAACAGCTTTATCATCCCGACTTCACCGGAACAGCCCTTATTCTGTGGACCTGCTGTGTTTTTGCAAAATGGCTGTCTGAGGATTAAATTCTAAAAGGCAAGCTCACACAGATCTTGAAGCATCAGTATTTGAGATGACTGGCTGCTCACTGAAATACACTGCACTGCTCTGCCCGCGGACAGGCTCCGAGGAAGCACGGCTTTATTTTCAACCTCCTTTGGGTGCTTCCACATCTTTTCAGGGAGCTGTGTGTGAAAGGGAGATTTATGCAGGCTGGCCAGACCGCAGTGCTGAATGGCTGAACACTGGTTTGAGACTCCTTGATGCAAAACAAACAGAGAATTGACAGTTAATGCTAATCATTTCTTAAGGGTGTCACATAAAGAAATCTGTGACCTTGGGAATCTAGCCAACAGAGCAGATCTGTGGGAGACCTCAGGACAAACAAGGTCAAAATCTGCTGTGATCTAAATCATCAAGTTGACTACCAGGGGTGGGAGGGAGAGATCATCATATTCCTATCAGACTTGAAGAAAGATTCGACTGTATAAAATTATTAAGATGAAAACTCTTAACTGAAAGGTTTTTTAGAATCATTATGAACTTGGTACGATTATGTTTTGAATGCAACAGCTGACACGTCAGGAGTAAACGCAGTAGTGAGGTAGCCAGCCAAGATTCTTTAAGATCACATCTGCAGGGATAGAGGGCTTTTTCAATAAAAAATAAATTGATTTTTAGTAAGATTTTGGAAATAAGTACTTCAAACATTTTAGTGAAAAGCTATCCACATAAAGAAAATCTTAAAATAATTTAAAGTTAAAAATCTGTATTTTCATGTATTTCCTTATATGTTCCTCAGAAGGCTCTGAACTCTGCAGCTTTATGTGTGGCTGTTTACTTCTGCACTGTAAACTAGGAGTCTGTGGCTCTGTCTGCCTATGGTGTAGGGCTTTCTGACATATGGTCTCAGAGCTGACATTTGCACTCTGTTTTGGCACTTTTCCTATGTTGGACATGTTAAATACATAGAACAGACAGTGAAGTCTGTGTTTTTGTTGTCGTGACTAAAAGTATGGAGACTGTTGCTTTGTAATTGTCAAATGTTTTAACTCTGTATTTTGAGTATGGAACCATAGAATATATAGCTGAGATATGCTTTAAAAATATCAGAAATTTGGGCTGGAGAGAGGACTCAGCAGTTAAGAGTACTAACTGCTCTTGCAGAGGACCTGGGTTCAATTTCCAGCACCCACATGGTCACAAACAATAGTCCTTAACTCCAATTCCAGGGGATACAGCACCCTCTTCTGACCTCCATGGCAATTGCATGACACAGGTACACTTACATATATGCAGGCACAAAAAATAATAATAATAAATATTTTTAAAAGATATCAGCAATTCATATGCATTGGTCACTGGTGTATGAATTTCCTGTTAGTTTAGGATGTTTTGACTTGGGAGCTCTAACCTGTTACCCACCTGTGACTACTTTATGTTGTCATGTCTCACAATTTAACTTTTGGATTTCAGTTTTTTAATATTTTGTTTATGATTTTTATGTGTCTTAGTATATTGCCTGCATGTCTGCAGTGCACCCACGTCATGCAGTGTCTGCATAGGTCAGAAGAGGGCATCAGATCCCCTGGAACTGGAGTTACAGATGGTTGCTAGCCTCCATATGGGTGCTAGGAAATGAACCCAGGTCCTCTGAAAGACCAGGCAATGCTTTTAACTACTGAGCCATTTCTCCAGCCCCATGACCTCAGTTTTCTTTATAGGTGGCCAATTGAAAGACATAATTAAGTCACTGTGAAATAAATACTATTTCCTTGAAGATAAAGAACCTACTATGTATAGATCCATAAATGAGTGTGACCTAATTTGCCTGCAAAGCTGGTACACCTCAGGTTTAGTCACTGAGTAACTGGGAGGACAGCAAGCCAAAAACAGCTCAAACCCCAGTTTGTGCTAATGGTTGGGGTACCCTCCTAGATGGGTATCTTCTTTCAATATGTTTGTAATTTGGGAGGGATTACTTAGATCATACAAGTACTAAATTCCAGTATTTGTATACATATATAGATCAAATGTCTATTAGGTATAATTATATATAGACTATATATGACATTGTAAAGTGACTATATATATATATATATATATATATATATATATATACACACACACACACACACATATATATAGTGTTGAACATTCTTATTCACCCACTGTGTATTTCAGTAAAGGTCAGCTTGATTGCACATATCACTAAGGTCTCACAAGATGAGGATGGTAGTGGTTTGCTTGTCTTAGTCTGTGTAAGTACCCCACGGTGTTTGTACAACTACAGAATCATCTGGCGATGCATCCTCAGGCAGGATCCCCATTGTTACATGCACTTTTGTGCGTATATCTCAGTCTTCACTCTTCCGTGAATTTTTCTCCCGTTTTACGTTTTTTTTTTTTAAGATGACAGCTTTATTAAGGATTCCTCCTACTCTATTCTGTCTTTCAGAAAGAATGTGAAAGTTATGTGGGCTGCAAAGAAAGTTATATGCCTGTGCATCATTGTTTTATTTCTAGGTTTTTACCTTTCATAGCTGTTGCTTTTATTTAGCACTCTTCCCTCTCCTGTTTAACAGTCCCTTAAAATAAAAAAAAAAAGTGTTCTGTGAGCAGTGGGGAAGGAGGAATCACTGTCTTTCTCTCTAAGACTTATAAGTCCTTCTTTTTGACAATATTATTTATTTTTGAGACCTAATCTTCATTATTTTATGTATACCTAAGAATCTATTTTTGAGAACTTGGCTTCATAATTTACAGTAAATTCCCATGTTTATCTAAACTGTTTTTATGTTTTCTTAAATGATAAGGCAATCTGTCAGCTGAATAATTATTCCTATTTTAAACATGTATTGCTTTCTGCGCACTCTGAAAATATTGATCTTTGCATCCTTTGGGGAGAAGGGATTGGTATCCATTTTGCTAAACTATCTGTTGAGATTCACGTAGCCTTCCATGTCCAAGAGTTCCATGTCTGAGGATTTGATCAACAGGCTCAAAAAGAAACAAGTTGAGTGTGTTTTGAACATGCAGACCTCTTTCTCATCATTCCAAAACAATGCAATATAATAGCTATTTACTAAGTATTCTTATGTACTGATGTTAAATCATGTAGAGATTTATAGAATACAAGAGAATCCGCATAGACTGTATGCAAACCTGGGACAAACATCTGTTGATTCTGATATATCAGGGGCTGCAGATAGAGGGTTGTGCCAATTGTGTGCTCCTTGTCTGAAATACTGAAGACTAGAAATCTCGGAGATGCCTCTGTTTTCAGATTTGGGAACATTTTCGTAGATTTTTTTCCCTGAGTGAGCATCCCTAATCTGAAAATCTGAAGTGTTTCAAATCCACACTCAAAAGACAGGGGTGGTGTTTGACAGCAAACATAGAAACTGCAAGTGCAGAGTCTGAGAATGTGACCATCACTTGCGTCGAGAAACCATGCGCATCCACTGCGCTTTTCCCTCGAGCTCACCGTGCCTCCTTCTGTGCAGACCCATTCTCCTGGCTTCTCATGTCATGGGCTCACTCTTCCCATGTCTGAATTTCATATGAACTCGCATAGAATATTATCTCATTTGGTCTCCCTCTGTCACTTGTTCTTCATGTATATGTTCTGGGTATAGGTACATTTGGCTATATAGTATTCACATGTTGACTAAACCATGCTTCAGTTACACATTCTGCTGTTGATGGACAGCTGTGTAGCTTCTAGTTTGGAGATAATATAAATTGCTTTAAACAGTTGAGATGAGTTAAGGTTTGCAGATTTATTTCTGTGGGATTTAAATCTAAGAGTGAAATTGTCAAGTCTGCATGCCTGTGTTCAATTTAAGTAGGTAAACAACCTTCAAAACATGCAGTCTGTTCATACTCCTGCCGGCTAGCAGTGCTTCGTGGCACTTGCTGACCTGCTCTGAGCCAGCAGAAGTCTCTCCTGAAGGCTCTACTTTGAGTTTCCTTAATGGCTAATGAAGTCAAGCACATGTTTGTGTAGTTAGCTATCCTTTGTGAACTGAAGTACGTATTCAAGTTTCTTGCTTCTTTTCTATTAGGTTATCTTTCTCTAGAGGCAATTTTGTGGGAAAAAATAAAGGAAAAAGCAACTGACAATTAGCATAATATGTGGAACTAGACTTAAGTTGAAATTTTGATGTTACTGTTTATTTATGGTGTGATAACAGAGATTTATTTTCTCTTTATGGGTTTGATAATTACTGTATGTAATCAGGATCATAGTAAAGCTTTAAAGATTTAACTGTCAACACCTACATATTGCCTGATATATTGCTTTTGAGCAACCTGATAGTTTTACACAAAGAACCCAGGACCCAGAAGAGCTATAATGAGAATAGCAGAAATGGAAGAGAGGGACGTGGTAGGCATGTCTCTGGACTTGGTTGCCGCCTGTATCACTCTTGTTACCAGCTTTGATAAATGAGTGAAAAACTGGGGGATATACTTGTTTGTACATTAAAAATCTCTTAAATGCTGACACTTTCCTTAGAGTGTAATCACTTTTGAACTATTAGAGCATTTAACTGATCGCCAAATATGTTACTTTTGTGCATTTAGTATAACTTAATAATTCAGTATTTCATTTCTGATTAATACAGTTGCCTGGTGTCCAGTCTTTCAGAGTTAACAGTTTCTGTCTGTTATTTCAGTTGACATTAAAGAATGGGCAATGAGAATGTGGCATGTACACATGTGGAATTTTACTCAGCCACAAAGAAAGTGAAATTATGAAATTTTCAGGAAATGGATGGATCTAGAAAGTATTATACTAAGTGAGGTGACCCAGATAAAGGACAAAAAATGCATATTCTCTCTCATATGCAGATTCTAAATTTTAATGTTTGTATATATGTATTTAAGGGGCAAGAGGACAAGGGTACACTATGAGACAGGCAGGAGACCCTGAGGGGAACAGAGGTGCCTGGGCGGGGTGACGCTGTAACATAAGAGCAGACACACGCATGGACGGGATGGGGGGGATGGGGACAAAGGGGGAAGTGAAACAGGAAGACAAATTTTCTTTGGAAAAAATACCATAACGGGAACTAATTCTTTTCATGCTAATAAAAATAAGTTGTTATTGCTGTTGTTTCTAAAAAGCAGCTTCAGGGGTAGGCAAAGTAACTGATGCTATTACCGTGTTACAGAAGAGAAATCGTGCATCCAGGAAATGAACTCTATTGCTAAAGGCCCCAGAATCAAACAGTGGCCAAGCTGAGATTCAACCTGAAATTGAATCTTTCTTCATATGTGGTATTTTGTTCATCTTTCTTGGAATATATTTCTATGTTTAAGTAATTTAATTATAATTAAATTAATTGTATGGAAATATTGTAATGCTTCTGAGTATAAAAATCAATTATAATTGAACTTGAGAAGTGCTTGTGTGCCAAATGATAGAGATTTCTGGTTAGCAGAATTGGAGATCACATGCATCTTGACTTGTCATTTTCCACCTATAATAACTCACACTTTCCCCACCAAATTATTAGAATTTCTCCAAATAAGTCTTAAGACGTTCTTAAGGGTGACAGTTGTCTTTTAACACCTGTCTTTTAAAGCTGCATTTAAGGCTAGTGAGATGGTTCAATCAGTAAAAACATAGACCACCAAGCCAGATGACCCGAGTTCAATACCTGGACCCACATGGTAGACAGAGAAAAGTAACTCAATACGTTTTCTCTGACCTCTGCATGTGCACCATGGCTCACAAACCCACACACATCCACATACCAAATACATTAAATGTAATAAAAAGTCACATCTAAATACGAGAGATTGCTGACCTTTCAGATTTGTGACATCACTTGGGAATAACTTTTAACTTTGTCTATAATAAACTTCTTCATTTGACCCTTCAGATTTTAATTTTTTAGACTTTCTTTATTTGTTTATTTGTTTGTTTATAGGAGGGAGTTATGCATCCCATAATGCTCAAACAGTGGTCAGAGGACAATTTTCAACAGTTAGTTCTCTCCTACTAAGACTCAAACTCAGGTCCGCACTCAGGCTTGGCAGCAAGCACACTTCCCACTGAGCTAGCAAGCCTAACCCTTCAGATTTTACAGGAAGCTTTAAAGTTCTACGTTTCTGTTTTCTAAGCCATGTTCATTTCTCTAAGAAGCGAGGGAGTTTTAAGAAGGTATATGCCTACATCAGGGCAGCATGTCTCAGTGTCAGAAATACCAAATCTAAGCATTTAAATATAATATAATACAAATACTACTGAGTGACCTAATTTTTTAAAGAGCTTTGAATTTTGCTTTAACTGTTAGCTCCCATAAACTAACACTCCATTGCTAGAGAATGAGATGGATGAACAGTTATATAAGCAATAAGGAGCACAGTGGAGGAAATGAAATTGTGTCAACAACTGTCCCTCACCTGAACAAGGGCAGAGGATGAGCTTACAGGAAATTTTTCCAGGGCACTCGGCCTTGCTGTTTCTTTAACTTCTCGGCAATCCCCACTCACCACCCATTGAACATGTAACTGACCACAGACCCAGAAGGAGGGACCTAGATCTTGCACACTAAAGAACTTTTGACAAATTTCTCGGTCCCTCTGTGACTCAAGTTCCTTCTGCATGAAATGAAGACTGTTGACAGACTCATACTCAGTAGTTTTCCATGAATATCGCGTACATTAAGCTATGCGAACCATTGTACCTCAGTACTCCGGTGTAAACTGCTCTGATTGTGGTTTCTTCCCACCGTCCCTGCAACAGAGCACTGTATATTTTATAAAAATTAGGCTTCGGGAGCTGGAGAGTGTGACAGAAAATCATAATAGAAAGATGTAATTAAGCAAAGCTTCTCATCTTGTTGCTGTCAGGAAGCAAAGGGTGTGGAGAGGACCAGGAGCAAGATAGATCTTTTTAGGTTACAACTCCAGTGACCACCTTCTCCCACACAAGCCTCCACTTCCTAATGATGCCATGTTAGGAATCTTGTTTGAGTTCCTCACTTTTTCCATTTCTCTCTCGCTGTTGCAGCCCTGTGGCCCAACAAAAACACCCGGTCTCAGGGGCTGGAGAGGTGGCTCAGCAGTTAAGAGCACTGACTGTTCTTGCAGGGGACCAAGATTCAGTTACCAGCATCCACATGGCAGCTAACACCAGTTCCAGGGGATCTGTCATCCCCTCCTGTCCTCCAAAGAGGACACAGGCACTTACGTACATGCTACCAAAACACTCATATACATAGAACAAAAACCAAATAAATCCCCCCTCCAAATTCCAGACTTGGACTTAATGAATAAATATGAAACTAATATTGGGGATAGATTGTCAAATTCTAATTTATCCACCGCCACCCTTCTGTTCCCACTCGTCATGATAATTCATCATATCTGTGTGCATAAGCACACACACAAAAACACATGAGAGATGAGAGAGAGAGAGAGAGTGAGAGAGAGAGAGAGAGAGAGAGAGAGGGAGCTCTAATAGTATCAGGTTAGGTTAGGACCCATGGTCTGGGAATATGCAAGAAGTAGCAGAGAAATTTTGAATTTTGTTGCTGGAGTTTGAAACTATTTAATGAACTCACTCTGCCGCCCTCTTATCACTGTTTATAGTCCATTTCCTTGAAAGGTTTAAAGAAAGAACCAATTGTGGTGGGGGGAGGGTAACGAGGAGCTCTTTCAATACAGAAGAGATCTTAATTCTGATTCCAATGATGAAACTAGCTAAAAACCACAAACTCTTTAAAAACTGGTTAAATAGCTGAAAAATATGTTTAAAAACAATCAAAAACTCATCATTAACTATTGTTAATCATAACCATTTAAAAATACAAACACCAAAACCCTGGAGATGGCTCAGTAGGCAAAAGTACTTGCTCTGTAAGCATAAGAGCCTGAGTTCAAATCCCCGATGTCCACATAAATGTTAGCATGTGCTTGTAACCCCAGCATTGATGAGGAGGGCAGAGACAGGGGGATCCTGCGAGCTTGCTGGCTAGCCATCCCAGCCCAAATGGTGAACTTCTATTTCAGTGAGAGACCCTGTCTCAAGGCAGGAACTGGGGAGCAACAGAGTAAGGCACTCAGCGTTCTCTTCATGCACATACATGAGTGTGTGCACTTGCACACATATACAAGCATGTTACAGCCACAACCATGTGAGTAAGTGAGTATACCATCAGATCACTTGACCTATGAAGCCTTACAAGCTACCTCAGCACCCTTATCATGAATAAAACCAGCAGCTCCAGTTTTAGGAGCTGTACATTCATCACTAGTGACCCCTCCCTTCCAAAGCCAGCTCAGGCAGGTAGCTGCCTTTTGTGTGGGTTTGGAGCCCTCAGTCTCAGGGTGACCTTTCTGCTGAATAGACCTGCTTCCCGTTGAGCTGGACTCCTGTGTTTGTTCTCTTTCTTGGTATTACATTCAGAGAACAGCCAGTTCTCCTCTGTTTGAATCATCAGAAGCGGCTTCTTTCTTTGTTGGTTGTTTTTTCTTTCTCCTTGCACTTTTGTGATGTGCATATGGCCCTTTTCCCTGTGACCAAAAGAATAAATGATTGATGTAATCTCAGATTTCCAAACAGCCAGCCCAACTAAAAGTGAGGGCCAGGTGGCTCTAACACAGAGCTCAAAACTCCGGCTTCTTGCACTGTCCATCACTGGCCGCCTCCTCCTGGCTTCTTGCACTGTCCATCACTGGCCACCTCCTCCTGGCTTCTTGCAACATCCATCATTGGCTGTCTCCTTTCTATTTTCTGATTTTTCTTTTGCTTTCTCCCTTTCTTTCTCTGTCCCCATCTTTCCTTTCTTTTTCTCTATTTTTCTTCCTTCCTTCTTCCTTCTTTCTCCTCCCTTCCTCCTTTTTTCCTCAGTCATGGGGTCAGCAGATCTGTGGAAGTCCCTCTGCAGGCCTCGCTGCCTCCTTCATGTTCGTTTGGATTGTTTTTCTTTGGTTCAGGGAGACAGTGAGGCAAAGTGGTTGCTATTCACAGAAATGAATCTCAGTTGTTTTCCTACAGAGATGGGTGGTGTACATTCCCATTAGGAGCAGAGACTTAATGATTGTGAAGAGTCCTTGTGAAAGCACGTATAGTAGAATAGTTAAAGAAGGGGAGGAGGGCTAATTAAAGAATCTTATGACCAGGTAAGCATGGAATGCTTCTTAACAACGCGCCGGTCCCCAGCACTGTGAAAATCTTCACTTTCCTCCTCCTCCTCTTCTTCTTCATCCTCTACTCGGAGAATCTGGTATCCTCTTTTGTCTTCTCCTACATGGTATACATTTCTTTTTTCTTTTCTTTTTTTTTTTTACATTATGTGTGCAAGTATATTGCGTGTATGTATGTAAGTGCATCCATGTCATGCAGTGTCTGAGAAGGTCAGGAGAGGGCATCAGATCCCTGGAACTGAAGTTACGGATGGTTGTTAGCTGCCTTGTGGGTGTTGGGAGCTGAGCCCAGGTCCTCTGCAAGAGCAGCCAGTGCTCTTAACCACCGAGCCATCTCTCCAGCCCCAAGGTATATATTTCTGTGATAATAACCACTCTCTAAATCTCATCAAGCTGCCTGGTGGTGATTGAAATCACCTTTTTAATTTACCACAATATCTTGGCAATGCATTGCTATTGCTCAGGTCACTAATGTTGAAAATCCTGCAGATTTTCATCAATATGTAAATAAGTGAAACGCTCTTTTAAACTGGAGCCTGGCGCATGGCTTTTGATGGTTTTGTGTTTAATAATCTGTCTGTGTGATTTGTGTGTGTGTGTGTGTGTGTATGTGTGTGCAGGTGCACATGCAGTCATGTACACATGCCTGTGGAGGGCAGGAAACAGTCTGCGTTGTCATTCCTGGGGGCTGTCTACCTTGTTTTTGCGACAGTCTTTCACTGACTGGAACACCTCAGGAGGGCTAAATTGGCTAGCCAGCAAGTCCCAGATGTCATTGACGTGTCTGTCTCCCGAGGACCGAGATTGCATGCATCCCCATCCCCAGATTCTTTTTATGTGGGTTCTGAGGGTCAAATTCAGGTTCCACTGATTATAAGGCAAGCACTTTACCCACTGGGTCATCTCCCTGGCACTACCCATGTGACTCTGATGTACACTATTATTTGAGGTCAGTGGTTAATGGGAGAACTGATCAAATCACAGGAAATCTAGAAGTTGGGGTCAGGGTGGCTCTGCACATCTTGGAGACAGAGACTGTGGCTTGATTTTTGGAGTCCTTCTGTGGGCAGTCAGGTCATCTCAGGTCAATATGTATCTAATTACATAAGATTCAAATTCCTTGGGGAGGAAGGAGAGAAGGTCAGAGTGGCAAAAAGGCATCTCCTCTGGCCCAGGAGGAGAGGACCACTTGACTGACACTCTAGCCAATGCTGCATGTACTCCCAAGTGTTTCCCAAAAGAAACCCCAAGTATTCTTTGCAGAAAAAAATAGACGCATGATCTGTATGAATATACACTACAAATGTTCTTTGCATAGACGCAGCTGATGAGGGGATTTTTTTTAAGTAATTGTGTTTCCTGTGTGTTCCTCTTCCTGTTGCTGTGATAAAATACCCTGACAAAGCAACTTAAGGCAGGAAGTGTTCATTTGGGCTCATAACTGAAGGTCCAGTCAGTCCATCAAGGTGAGGAGATCAGAAGCTTGAAGAAGCTGGTGGTCACATTTACAATGGTGGGGGAAAGGAGGGAGGGAAGGAGGGGAGGGGGAGGTTGAGGAATGAAGGCTTGTGCTCAGCTTGCTTTCTCCTTTTTATACAGTCCAGGATATGATACTTCCCAGAGCGGGCAGCATTCCCTCTGCCATTAACCTAATCAAAGTAATCCCTATGGGCCTGCCTAGACGTCCTGTCTCTGGTGAATCTGGATCTCATCTCTCATGGAGTTGGGATTAACCATCACCCAGTGGCTAGAACTTAGAGGTGAAGCTGTCACAGAGTTCTCTGTGACAGAAGTGGGCGTCGTGGAACAGGTGGCTAAGAACCTGGGAGTTTGTCACGGAAAGTTCAGAATTGCCTCTCTGCTGGGATTATGCCTGATAAAACTTACAGAATAAGGACTCAATAAATATCTGAATTGAATGTAGTGTTTCGTGATGACAGTAAATATTTAAGAATGGAAATTGGATTGTATTACAATATTGGGTGTCATTAAAAGTCTATAGAATTTGCCACCAAACACTTAGAAGCACCTGCTGAATTCCTTTCACAATCTAATTTTTGTTGCTGGGTCCATAGTGAGCAGACAAAGGTGAAGAATGCCTAGAATGGACAAAGCAACCGTAATATCTCATTTTCAAAATGTCCCACTTCTTGTGGGTTTTATTAACCTCCAACTACAGAGTGATTATAGATTTTGAAGAAGGAGCAGGATGTCCTTTTAGGTGACTAATGTTCTAAAGCTGACTGACAATTTCAGTCAATATCAACTTTGCCTCATCTAGATTCATTCGCCTATTTACTTCCTTATAATGATATCATGTGTTGACGTGGTGTATGAATATATATACATTTATGTGGCGGTGTGTGTATGTGTGTGGAGGCCAGAGGTTGTCCTGTGTCGTCTTCTGTTGCTCTTTAATTTTTTATATTATTTATTTATTGAGGGTGTGTGCATACTACAGTGTGCATATGGAGATCAGAACGCAGCTCACAGTAGCCAGTTCTCTCCAGCATGTGGATTCTAAGGATCAATCGCAGGTCATCAGGTTTGGCAGCGGGCACCTTTATGTGTTGAGCCATCTCCCAAGTCCTCCCACCTAATTTTTTCCGAAACATCTCTCACTGAACTTGTAGCTCACAGATTCGGTAAGACTAGCTGGCTAGGAAGCTCTAGAAACTCTCCTGGCTCCAACTCTCCATCACTAGAATTAGAAGTACATGCCTGTGGGTCCTGTAGATCAAATTCAGGTCCTCATGCTTGTGTGGCAAGCACTTTACCTACTGAGCAAGTCTTAGAAAAAGAAAGATGGAAAACATGTGAAGTAGAAACAAATGTAAAAGATAGGCTGTAGAGGTCTTCAACATATTCATCTTGCAAGGTGCTGAAAATTCCTTAATTAGAGACTTTTACAAATGCCTATGCTTATTTAGTTTGTGTCGGTAATATGTGTGCATGTGTATATGTGGGTACACGTGTGTCATAGCATATTTGTGGAGCTCAGAAGACAGCTTACTAGACTCACTTCTCTTCTTCCATTATATGGGTCCTGGGGATCCAGCTCAGTTCCTCAGCCTCACAGCAAGCACCTTTGCCACTGTGTGTACAGCTTAGATCTAAAGTAGCAGCAACACAGATAAAACCGAGATGCTGTGCTCTTGTTTGAAGGACTATGTATGGCATTGCTCACGGCTGAGGGTGGCTAGAGACGGGGCCAGAATTTCCATGTGTCCTGACATCTCCCTCGGGGTCACATTTATCTTCAAAAACAAATATTTTTTCCTCATAAGGTACAGACCTACACTTCATTTAAAGTCATATGATTTTAAAAGGTTTTTATTTTCTTTAAAGAGTCAGACTGAAACACAATCAGTGTCATAGAATTTTCATCTGTGAACTGCATTTCTAATCTGCTTGTTACCCTTTAAAGCTGATGGAACTTTCATTACCTCAGACCAAAGAGCTCTGAAATTTGGAAATTAATTTCTAGGTCAAGAGGAAAAGCCATCTCTGCAGGAAACCAATTCTCTGGTTTTTCTCCTCTTTTCCCCTCTGCAGTTTATTGAACTTTTTCCACCTGTCCAACTTACCTGTGGCGTGGTGATTGGCCACAGAATGGGATCTGAAGCGCACTGGGGAAGGATGCTGATTTGCCTTCTGTCTGCTCTGCTGCTCACGAAATGAGATGCCGGGTTGGCTTTTTTTCTCTTGGGATGCTCATGTTTACCCCCCCTTGTAAGACCTTGATGAGACCCATTCCTCCTATGGCATTTTATACAGGCTTTGTGACCAGGTGAGACCAACAAAACCCAGAATTCAGAGTAAAGTTTTATTGTTCATTTTTATTGATAATATGCCTCAATATCTGTGGTTTCACAATAAATTACTTATGCTGGTGAAACTGTGTTCAGATTAAATGAGGAACGTATGATTCCACTCTGCTTGCCCTTTGCTCACCTTCCATGAAGTTCGGTGTCAAAGTGTCCAAACACACATGTGTTGATTTCAACCAGTAATTGACATGTAGAGATCACCTGTATCACCTTGCTTTCAGCCTCACATAATATAAAGATCAGAATTGTGTAAATTCTGAGTGAAAAGACAGCAGGCAATCTCAAATAAATTTGCAATACATTAACAGAAGCAAAGAGTGAAACCAATGTAAGCGATATAGAGAAATAGAGTTTTGCCAATTCTCACTGAAAATGTCAGTCATGTACTTGCCATGTCAAGCTTCCTAACTCATAGGACTGTCAGAGGGCAGCTGTGTGAACTTCCTGGGGGGTAACTCTGCCCCCATTCCTCACATGGGTAGCCTGTATGAAGTGATCAAAGTGATGAGCACTCTGGCTCAGGAATATGAGCAGAGAATTCATCAAATCAGCCATGGGTGCGGAACTGAGAGAAGCCTATGGATAAGAACTGGAGTGTTTGGAGTGGTGGCGACTGCAAATCTTGAGTAAAAAAGAATGTGAAGGGCTGACTGTGGTTGGTTTGAAATCCCAGCACCCAAGAGGCAGAGGTAGAGGACCATGAATTCAAGGCCAGTCTGGCTACATTGTCTCAAAATAAGATCAACAACAAATCTCTGTAAGAAAGCAGAAACTGTGTCACAGAGTGTCAGGGGAGGAGGCGTCCTTGACACGCCCCAGTGTTGCACTGAAAGGAAGGCCTGCAGAAAATATGGCCCATGAAGGTGGCATTCCGTATACAGAGCGAGCTATGTTAAGTGGAGATCAGAAACCGCTCCTGGAATGTAAAACACAAATTATGTCTCATAGATAGATACATACGTATATATGCACACATACAATATATACAGATACATATATACATACACTGAAAGTAGAAAAGAGCTAGAAAGAGAGGGGGGAAGACTCAGAGACAGAGCAGAAGTGCAGGTGGACAAATCCAGGCATAATATATGTAATATGTAAATATTACTGTGAACCCCACAAAGTTGTTCAGTTAATATTTGTGAGTAATCATAACTTTTAAAAAGTTCCCTGGCCTTTCTAAGTTCTGATCATCTCGTTTTTCTGGATTCACAAATGTGTAGTCTTTAAATATAGCCCACTTTCCCTTGTGGGGATTTCAAGAATCTCTTATTTGCAACAGCTGAGCTAGACTGTAAGGACTCTTTTGTCATGTTTTCAGTTCATTTTCTTTGAATCCTCAGTCATACTTTGAGGCTCACTTAACAGAGGGGAGTTGGGATCTACTCTCCTATAACCAACTGTAACATTATGTAGGTATTTACTCACAAAATTTTGGCTTAAGACTTAAATGGGTAATAATGATTGTAGCTAGAAATCAGTTTTTACAGAATCCAACAACTATTCTCTTTTTGTTTGTTGTTGGGTTTTTATTATCTTTAGTTTGGGATTTTTTTAAGGGTCACATGTAACTGAGACCAGTCAGACTCACATGGCTTAGAGTTCATGGCATGTGCCACCATGCTCTGCTAAAGTTACATTGCTGTTAACTATACAGAGTCATTTCAAGCCTAACCACATCTTTGATGCATGTACATCATGACCAAAGTGACACAGACTTTGGTAAGACATGAGGAGCCGCCCCTCCTAAACACCATGTCTACCTCTGCCTTCCTGTCTCAGAGCCTCTGGTTTGAATGGGGGAAAGTTGGGAAAAACTGTGTCTTGCATGTCCCCACGATGAAGTTCAGAATGGTGAGAAAAGTACCAGTTATAGAAACTATTGAAAGAAAGGCAAGAAAATATGCTATACATAATTCTAACTTTTCTATTTTTCAATGAAAAACACGATTTATTTAGATGAACATTTTATTTGTAATGAAAGGAACAGAGATAAATATGTTGAAGATGGCCAGAAAGTCACTGCACATTTAGGTTGCTTGGACCCTGAAAATAGTCTTTTTAAAAGTCACTAGTAAATTATAGTAGAAATCAAGGAAGCTTCAAAAATCTTAGGTATCCTCACTGTATACCTTCATGTGCTGCTTTCTTATCAAGGACATTCTAATTTAGTTGGTTGGCAAAATTAATCAAATATAAAAGGATGTGGCTGTCTTTTTGAAAGATGTCCCAGAACTGGTCCCACAAATGGTTCTGGTTTTGGAATCAGTTCAGAGTTCCTCCCCCAACTCCCTGACCTCCTCCATCCTCTACCCCACCCTGCACCTGCACTCTGTGGTCACTGTAAGAAAGAGCCAGATGATGGCTATTGGGCTGTTATTAATAGTGACAAGTCATTGTGGATGACTCCCTCTAAGGAGATAGGATATGGTTAGACCCTCTCTTAAGACACCATTGTTTTATAACATAACCCATGTCCTTTCTTCTCTGAGTTATATTACTGCTGCATATTCTGTTGGGATGTGTCTTTGAAGTTCACTTGGCAGGCCTTTGCAGTATTTTAGCTAGGAGTCTTGTATATAATATGTCTTGGTAGGATATACTAAAATGATGAATATGTTTCTTGTCATTGAAGAATTTATAGTCAACAAGGGTCAGTATTTAATTGATAAGTCATCATAAGCTAGCATAAGAAATATTGTGACCTGAGGCTGAGGAGATCACTCAGTTATAAGGTGCTTGCCTTGGAAGCACAAGAACTTGAGTTCCATACCCCAAACCTATGTGAAAATATCCAGGTGTGGGGGCATGCACTTATGATCCCAACACTGGGAAGGCAGAACATGTGTCCCTGAGACTCATTGGGCCTAGCCTACTTGGTAAGTTCAAGGCTAGTAAGAGACTCTGTCTCAAAAACCAAGTTGAACAGCTCCTGAGAAATGACACCAGAGACAATCCTGTGGCCATCATATGTACCTATACACACAAGTACCCTCACACATAAAAACAAACATGCAAACCCCCACATACATATATACATCCAAACATCATGACCTACTGACAGAACTTTAGGCAGCCTATTAGCAATGTTGAGACCTTTGTAAATAAAGAGCTCTTCAAAGTCATCAGTACCAGTTAGCATGAGATGCATGAAACAACTTCTTGCCTAAAAGAACAAATGCTGACAGCTGTTTTAAGTCATCAGAGCTTGGTTTCTCTAGTCTGTGTGTTTCAGGTCTCTTGAACTGAGTTCATTCTTATTTCCGTTATAACCATCAAAACATCAGAAAAACAAGCTCCCACACTGCTAGGTGAACTTGTTCAAACATGTCTGTACACTTCTACTTCAGATTGTTAACACTGCCTCTGTCAGCACTATGGCCATGTGCCATCACACAGAATGTAGGTGAATTACATTCATAAGAATCATAGTATTGGGGGGGACTGGAGAGATGGCTCAGTGGTAGAGAGCTCTGACTGCTCTTGTGGAAGACCAAAGTTCAAATCCCAAAACTCCCATGGTAGTTGATAACTGTAACTCCAGTCTCAGATGACCCGACGCCCTCTTCTGACCTCTGTGGGCACTGCATGACACGAGTGCACTTATGTACATGTAAGTATAACACTTATATACACGAAAATTTGAAAAACAGAATCATGGTATTGGTGTAGAAGAGATGGCTCCACAGTTAAAAGCAAGTTGTTCTTTCAAAAAACCTCGAGTTCTGTTCCCAATACCTGTGTCAGGTAGGTTAGAACCATCTATAATTCCAGTTCTAGGAGATCCAATGCCCTCTTCTGGCCTTTGAGGCACATACATCATGTACATATACATTCACACAGACACACACATACACATAAACAAAAATAAATCTTAAAAAAAGAATCTGAATCGACCCAGGAATATTTGTTGTTTACTGAGGTCAGGCACAATCCTGAAGATTCCATATGCCCCTGGGATTCCCGTCATTTGTGATCACTGTACAGGCATGTTCCCTTCGTAAGTGACAAAACAGAGAAACAGAAGGGCTATGCCCATGGTTGTATAGTCAATAGATGCCAGAGCTAGGATTTGGATCTGCTGAGTCTGGCCCTAGAGTCTAATATTTGATTTGTACACATAAATCCCCACTGGGTGTTAGAGTCCCTCTGTGCATGTGAGACAAGGATCCTCTCTTTGAGTGGACATTTGAGAAAAGGAGGATGCAGCCCTCACTTTGTTTGCAGCTCATCCGTGTGCCGGGGCCTCTGTGCAGAGCTGCATGGAAGCTCTGTCCCCACCTCCCTTGTTTGCAGCTCATCCGTGTGCCGGGGCCTCTGCGCAGTGCTGCATGGAAGCTCTGTCCCCACTGACCTTGTTTGCAGCTCATCCATGTGCTGGGGCCTCTGCGCAGAGCTGCATGGAAGCTCTGTTCTCACTGACCTCACTTTGTTTGCAGCTCATCCGTGTGCCGGGGCCTCTGTGCAGTGCTGCATGGAAGCTCTGTCCTCACTGACCTCACTTTGTTTGCAGCTCATCCGTGTGCGGGGGCCTCTGCGCAGTGCTGCATGGAAGCTCTGTCCTCACTGACCTCCAGCATTGCCGGGGCCTCTGCGCAGTGCTGCATGGAAGCTCTGTCCCCACTGACCTCCAGCATTGCTGGGGCCTCTGCGCAGTGCCTCATGGAAGCTCTGTCCTCACTGACCTCCAGCATTGCGAGTTCCTTTACAAATCTCAAGCCGCTTTCACATGATGCTGTAATTGTGTTCGTTTGTCTTCAATGATGTGAAGTAGACTCTCATTATCTCTCCATTGTAGAATGGAGACTTAGGAGTCAAATAGGTTTGTGTAGTGATTTCAGAATAAGTACACTGTAAATAAAGTACCCACGTAGAAAGTACTGAGGCCCTCCCTTACACCACATGCTTCACACGTGGCTTCCTCTAACATTCGGAGAGGCCCTTGTGGGAGGAGTCTGGAGCCTGTGCAGGGTCATAGGTCCAATAAGTTGAACTGCTTTGTTCCAGTCTCCATGCTTCCTAAGTGCAGGCATCTGAATTTCATCCTGGTCTGACTGATTACAGTTTTGTTCCTTCTGCCACCCTGACTCCATCTCTGTTTAAGTATAACTGATTGTGATGCATGGACATGCCCATATAAAATCACACTCGTTCATACTGGGCAATTAGAGTGTGGGATAAAACATTGCTTTGAGGGAGAAACCTTCCTAAGAAAGACACTGACTGCCTTGTTAATAGGTTCTATCCTGTGATGGTTAATACTGACTGTCAACAGGATCTAGAATCACTGAAGACACAAACTTCCGAGTATATCTGTGAGGGTTTTCCAGATTCCGTTAATTTAGATGTGAAGACTCACTAACTGGGGTTGGCAGCGTTACGTAGGCTAGGGTCCTGAAGCGAAGAAACACGAGAACGTAAATGGAACACCTGCATCCACTGCACTTCGCTTCTTGACTGTGCATGCAGTGCAATCAGCCACCTCACAGGCTTGCTGTCACATCATCCTCACCCCCAATGGATCACGCACTTCAACTGTGAGCCAAAACAAACCCTTCCTCCTTTAAGTGCCTCTTGTCAGAAAAGTAACTCATACAGATCCCGAAGGAATGACTCTCTTAAAGGGAAGAACCCCTTAGTTAGTTCAGGCCCTGTGAAATGCTAAGCAGCCACTGAGGTCCTACATAGGAAACAGGGCGTAGAGCCAAGCCTTGACCCTCAAGAGTACCACATTCTCATTAGTGCGGACACTGCAGCCTGTCGGCTCAAAGGCTGCTTTCAGAAGGTGCTCACTTAGCGGACTGATTACAGAAGGAAGACTCGCAGAATCGGGGGGAAGGAAGGGGAGGAAGAGAAGAAAGAAAATGCATGCACATAGAAAAGTGCTAAATCACATCAAAATATATAAAACTTCTGTGCCACAAAACTGACCCTGTAAGGGCTGCCATGGGCTCTGTGGTGAGGGCCCATAAATACCAACTTACATTTTATTCCTCCAACCCACTTCTAAGAGCTAGGACAGTTTTTCCGAGGATAATGAAACTTATCAGGTTATTTGGGGGCAACCACTAGAGATATGAGGCTGTTTGCTTATTGCTAGAATGCAGAGGGTACAGAAACCAGCAATGCATTTATCATCTTCAAAAAGCACCACTCTCAGACATGCATGTTGACATATGCCTATAGTACCAGGACTTGAGAAACTGAACCAGGTGGATCACTAGTTTGAGACCAGCCTAGACTACTAGCAAGGCCAACTTTGATGCATAGGGAGACCTTGTCCCATATCCCATATAAATAAGAATTTTAAAAAAGAAATATCATTCACATTGGAGGACTTGAATTTAAAGGAGTTGAACTTTCAAAAATCACAGGGAACGAGGAAGTATTAAACGTGTACTTGGTACCATTTTCACTCACTGAAGGCCAGCATGAAATCGCATGGAAGGGAACTCATCCTGAGCTCTTTGAGAAATAATAAACCCATCTAAGTGTGAAGAAGACAGGTGAACAGACCTGTCAAAAGTCCCCTTTCACCAACCCAGGACTGTACTTGCCTTGCACTGGACGTAGATGGGAGTTGAGTGGATGTGTAGTACCTGATCTCCTCAAACGTCCTTCACGCCTGCCGTGAGCCATACACCGGACTCACATGCTCCGTGTGTGCACCCTCCCTCTGACTCTGAGCTGCTCTCTGACTCACTTTTAGTAAGTATGATATGCTGGCAGTAATTGCTGTATGACTCTCAAGGTTGGTGAGGAATCTTCACAGCTCCCCCGAGTTTCTGGAAATGCTTGTGCTGAGGACACTGCTCTTGGAATTGGGATAGCCTGCAACTCAAAGCTCACACTACACAGAGAAGTCTCACATTTTGCTGAGGGCATCAGCCCCAGATGAGCGTCCAACTGATAGGCAGTATCTACTGAGAGTCACATGAGCAAGCCTGCTTGGATGTTCACCCAGTGTGTCTACCTAAGGCTTGAGTGAGGCTTCAGGGAACTCAGCTCTCCCTTAGTTCTGGCCACTAGTAAACACACCATAGTCCACACATGTAAGCTATCCATTTGAACTCAATGAACTCACAGAACAGTAGTTGATCTGTAAAACCATTAAGTCTAGAGACTCTTTGTTACACGGAAAATTAGCACAGAACTTGGTAACTGACATCCAGTTTAATTCAGCTATCTCTTAGATATTGGCAAGGTTTTAATTCAGTTCAAATGTCACATTGCAGCATGATGCTTCAGAGATTTGGGTTTGAATTATTTGCTTTTACTTTTTACCAACCATAAATGCAATGTTTTCTGCTTTTAGATATCTTTGTGGAATAATATTAGTGCTTCCTATTTTTTCTCATATTATTATAAGTGAAATTTTACTGATTGTCTCATAGACCCTCTCAAAGTTAGTGAAGCCTAGAAAATTCTTCTGTGGAACAATAGTTTTTACATGAATGAGGTGAAGTTTGATAGCATTATTTTAAAAATCTTATGATATGGGGACACAGTTTTCAAAATGCTGTAAGAGGAAAAATCTATGGTCTAGTGTAATGTATTACATCTTATTAATACATTAAATAATCAAACTAATGGTGGGTATAATTGCTGTCATCATTTTGAAGTACTACTCAGCTGTGTTTTAAAAATATTTTATCGTAAACATTTTCAAATACACGGTGAGGTTAAAAGAACTTTATGGCGAATACCCATGCCAAGCCCCTGTGCTCCCGCCGGCACCCACTGTGCCTGGTCCACCACACATCCAGACACCACTGAGCAATTCTCCTGGTTTTCTGCCTTCAATGTAAGTTGCAAATTTTCCCCAAAGAGTAGCATACTTCATTAACTAGAGATGGCTTTTAAAGTTCATTATTTCTAAACAAAATCTAAACGGAGAATATCTGTGACTTCTAGCGAGTATTTCCGAGGGACTGCCGGTACTGCTTTGCCTTCTTGTTAGCATTCATAATAGAAAGTAACGATACATTTCAGTAAGAAGTGACTGAAAATAAAGATACTTTCTGTTTTAGTTCATGAATGTCAAATATATAATACAGGTAGACTTGAATGGCCATGTTTTTAAATAAGGTATGATACTTTTTATTTGTAGGATTTTCTGGTAAAATTACTGAAAAAATTCTTTGCTCCCAGGTCACATAAAGAAAAAGAATTGGCATGTGTAAGAGCTTACTGGGGTGCTTGACGGTGTGTCCAGGTGGGGCGGCTTAAAGCAGCACAACTGGAGATTAGAAGTCTGCAAATGAGGGGTGGTGCTCCTGCTGTGACTCCAAAGGAGAAGCTCCTCTTTCCCACCGTCCAACCCCCAGCACCCCCACCCCCACATTTTCAGGACTGTCCGTGAAGCCCTGCTGTGATTGAGTAGGTTGTCCTTTCCCTGCTGTGTTCACAATATTGTCCTTCTGGTGTGTCTGATTCTGTGCCCAGTGTCCTCTTATAAAGGTACAATCATAGAAGGATCTCAGGAGTTACAGTTCAACACCTATCAGCCCAGAAACAGAAATCTAATTGTATCCTCAACTAAGTATTTCTAGAAGGATCTGAAATTAAGTGTCTATGCAGTCCCATGTTCTGGTCTCTTGTAGGTAACAGTTTCTTTTGTAATGCTAAGCTTGTGCTGGATGTCCTTCATGGCTTTAGAATTTTGAAATATAAGAATTCAAATCTATATAATAATGCCTAACATTCACATTTTAACCAAAACATCAGATTTCAAGTTGCTTTATGCATTTTCAGTGGTATCACAGTGTAGAAAAATTGCATTCAAAGAACTGTTTGAAATTTCCTAATAGAATTGTAACCAATTATTACAGTAGTTATTGAGCAACCTAGAGTATTATATTTACCAATGACAAAAACATAGTCGGCGTGAGCTGTGTCCTTAGTTACTTATAGAAAAATCAGGCAATAAGATTTATACACATACCCATACCCACACACATGTATATGCCCATACACATGCACACATACAGACATGCATACATGTATGAATACACATATACACATACATGTATATACATCATATACATATACACGTGCACAAATGCATACACAAACATACACACACATATATACCCTACAACACAGCACATGGATCAGCAAGTCAATCCTTAATTTAAAAAATCTTGATCTCCACTTCTGTGTCTATTTTAATTTTTCTTCTGATTTTGAACCGATGAAAAGCCTATTAAAATCTGTAGGTTCCATTGAAATATAAAGTTTTTCCTTTTTTTAAAACAAAGCTGACTAATACTGCTGCTACCAAAAAAATCCAAAATCATTAAAAATCAACCTCATGTACAGTACACATATTAACTATTATTCTTCATTATATATAGTGTATGCATAGGCTTGTCAAGTCACAAGACCTTTGCTGACAGTGGTCATGTTTGTTCAGTGAGCTCTGTAGTCTCACTTTGTTGTTATGCTTAGTTAAAATTTATCTTAAAAGATTTCTTATAAGGAGACTTAGGACATAATTATCTAAAAAAATAAGAAAAGCAATCCCAAAGAAGTCTTACAACACTAGAATGACATATGCTTCTTTAGAAATGCATGTGTGTGTGCATGTGTACATGGGGGGAGGTGAGCAGTCTTTAGCACAACCTGGGAGGCACAAGCCCGCGTGTCATTCGATTTCAGGTAGGAGTTCAGAAAGCATTGCTTTCGTCTGTTAGGTCATTGTGGAGAGGTAGTTAAATCTTGATTTCCTATTCCTTAAAGTGATTATGTCAATGCCTACTTCCAGAGTTACTTGGGCCTGAATATATATGAATCTGTTTATATAGTGCCTGGTGTATAATAGATGCTTAGGAAAAGGGTTGGGGCATGTCTGTATCACCAGCATTTTGGAAGCTGAGACAGGAGGATTTGGAATTCAAGGACAGCCTTGGCTATATAGTGAGTTCCAAGCAAGCCTGGACTACAGGAGACCCTCCCTTACAAAATGAAGAGAAAAGGAGGGAGGGAGAAAGGAGGAGGAAGCGAGGAAGAGATGGAAGGAAAGGTTGGGAAAGGAGAAGGTGAAAGTAAGGAAGCAGCTGCCAGTCATAAGCCCCGCCCCCACCATCTCCCAGGACCTCACTCCCCATCACAGTGATATGATCACTCCCCATCACAGTGGCTGCCCTGATTTTAAAAAAAGAATGTTTAATGAAATGGAAGCCTAGTATGCATTTGTTCTCTAGTGGTTTTACTTCCAGTCTGAGAGGGCATTAGAATTCAGAAGAAAAGCAAATTATTGAAATCATTCTTCCACCTCTGTTTGGGTCTGAGTGTCATCAGGTGCCCAGATTTTCTCTTGTCTGTGTATGGCCCCCAGCAGATCCTTCTAGAAAGCTTCAGCCCAGAGCTGAGGACAGTGAGCTTTGAGGTCGCATGGTGTTGCTGAGAGAGCAGGCCGTGGCCGCCTGTATAATCCGATTTCATCAACTCACACTAATCACTACTGATAGTAGCAAAATTTAGCCTGGATCTGCTTGTTTAATCTGGATAGACAGAAGGCTAAAGGAAGGGACACAAGGACGCAGGAATAACGGACGAGAGGCAGCACTGACTTCCAGTCTGGCTCTTGCATCTGCAGCTTCTAGTTTGCTCTCCTTGGAGGATTTTTCTCTTTCCTGCCTTATAAACAAACACACACTTGGTTGTCAGGAGACCAGCCTTTCCTGGAGTGGCTCCATCAACAACAGGTGCACTGCTGAGTCTCTGAGACAAGAATCGAGTAATACCTGCCTCGAGAGGCTGCACAGAAGGTACGTCCAGGTGCGGTATACCTGAGGCTGTGTATTATTTATTGAAACCGAGCTCTCCTTTCTCTTTACCCTCTGGGCAGCCCTGCAGTCTGGTGCTCCTGAATGGACGCAGCAGCAGTGACCCTGCAAGGCCTTACACTTGCTCTTTGCTTTGGGTCTTTTTGTCAGTGATTGCAAACTCGTGCCACTGAGCTTTTTAGCAAATCTTGGAGCGTAACTGGACATTAGAGTCGAACAGCTGACAGAAGAATGCTTCTATGATTTGGGCCTTCAGCACATGGATTCAAGTTTTCTTTCTGAAGGGAACTCTCCACTCTGGATTTTGTGGGTCTATGGATGATGCTTGGATTGCAGCCGTGGCCTCCACACGCCGTGTGATTATTGCAGTGATCTAACTGTGATGTGCATGCCCACATGCCTCATACTGCACAGGAAGATGGAGTATCTGAAAGTGACCTTCTTTGTTGCCTATGACATCTGTGTCTGGCAAAGTGGGGGCCTCTTTGCGTTTGGGTAAGAAAGACATTTGGAATATTCTCCATTCGATTTTCCATGTTGGTGAAATTGCTGTTGGTCACCTCGGTCCTCCTTCATGTTGCCATGCCAAAAACACCTAAGGGTAAAAATGTCTCCTGGGTAAGTAGACAGTGATCTGCTATCTCTTACAGATATATTTTAAGCACCAGGACATACTTTGAGTGCATAACGACGTTTAGCGGCTTGATGTTGGTAGAATATTTGGAAAGCCTTCAGGAAGCACTTGTCTTAGAAAAGAGCATAAATATGGGATAGAAATCTTCTGCCAAGATCATGGTGGCATGCTTGCTAAAATATGAACAGGAAGACACACAAGCTCTGAGATGGAGTTGGCATTTTCAAGTGGCTTCACCTTTTTGCTGACACAGGCAGGATTTTACTTGCCTTCGCAGACAGTTAAGACCAGCAATTTTAAATGTTTTCAACTCCACATCTTGAGTGCGACCAGGCGGTATGGCAAATACTGAGAGTCAACCGTGGTGCTCATTCTTTGGAGATATTCTCAATATGTTTCCTTGTATCTTCTCAGAAATGTGCTAACAGTCGATATTTCTGAATTTTATGAGACTAGGTAATTCATAGCAGTAGACAAGAGGCCTATGAAGTTTAAAGTGAAAGTTGTTTAACTAATGACAGCGATGGGAGAATCCTAGTCAAATTGGATTCTTGAATATAGTTTCGAGGAGGAGTCCTACCAAAGACAGAATATGTGTCAGCTTGAGCTCAAAGAAATGAGTTCCATCTGTGAGCTCTTAGAAAGCAAGTGGCTTGGTTTCTAGCCCTCACGCTTAGTAAGTTCAGCACATTAACATTAGTAGGCAGTGTGTTCTCTTCTATCTTCTAGGTAAAGTTGTGTGTGGAATACCAGAGTTTTAGCTAATAAACATGAAAATGTGGCCACACTCACTGGACAGTTTATTATTACATTGTGATTATGGTCTTCCTTTTAAGTTTGTTTTTATTTAATGTTTATCGGTGTTTTGCCCTCATGTGTGTTAAGTGTATCACATGCATGCAATGCCCATGGAGGCCAGAAGAAGGCATTAGATCCCCCTGGAACTGACATTGCCAATGGTTGTTAGCCACCATGTGGGTGCTGGGAATCAAATCTGGGTCCTCTTCAAGAGCAGCCAGGGCTCTTAAACTCTAAGCCTGTTCTCTATCCCCAATTATGGTTTTCTTAAGGTAACTCAGAAAACAAAAGATTCTATTTAAGAAATAATTTTATGGGGTTGGAGAGATGACTCAGTAGTTAGGAGCACTGGCTGCTCTTGCCCAGGACCTGGGTTTGATTCCCAGCACCTACACGGTAGTTGGCAGCCATTGGTAACTTCAGTTTGAGACCATCCAATGTGCTGTTCTCTCCTCCATGGGCACTGCATGCATGTGATAAACTTATACATGCAGGCAAAACACTGATACACATACAATAAAAATAATAAATAAAAAAGAAATGATTTTACTACCCTAACTTGAAGTTTACCAGTTATTCTTAATTTATGCACAATTTCATAGTATTGGCCTGAAAGTGGTGCTTTATGAATCTTTTCTGTTGTGGAGGATGTTTCTTGATTTTGTTTCCATTATGCAGAGGCACAGTCTTACTATACAGTTTTCCTCAGCCTCCCTAGTGTTGGGATCGCATAGAAATACTACCATGCCTGCCTAAGTTATCCCTTATAATAAAGATGGCATATCACAGTTTAAAATGCAATTCTTGGGGCCGGAGAGATGGCTTAGTGGTTAAGAGCACTAACTGTTCTTGCAGAGGACCCAGGTTCGAGTCCCAGAACCCACATGGCCGCTAACAATCACCTGTAATTCCAGTTGCAGAGGCTCCAATGCCCTTTTCTGTCCTCCACAGGAACTGCATGACACAGGTATACTTACATCCGTGCAGGCAACACACACACATAATGTCAAAAAATAAAATATTTAAAACACAATTCTCACAATTATGTCAGACAAACTGACAAAATGTTCGACATTCTTAACACTAAAAACTCATATTTCTGCTTCATGTTATTGCCGTTCTTCCTTCCAATTATAACCAAGGCTTGTGACTCTGAGACCCTCTGCCCAACCAGCAGATTTGCTTGCATTCTTATATAGATGATGTTGAGATCTAATTCTCATGCCTAACTTTCCCCCAGCATAACAAAGAAGTGGGTTCAAAAGTAGAACCCTCCTTCATCTGATTAATCTTCCTAAAAGGTTAATTCTCCCAAAGTAGTGGCCGCCTCATAGAGCATTTCTCCCATGGGAACAAAACTTGGAACATTTAACAAGCTTTGACTGTCCTTGGATTTAGTTTACTTCAGGCTCAATTATGCTAATATTTTTTGAAAAGTTCAAATTGTTCACTAAAGATTTAGAAGCATTTATTCTAGGTAGTGTAAAAGACTTCCATCTGCTGAAGTAAACATGTCACTACTCCATTGGGTCACAAATATCGAATTTGAAATGATTTGTTATAGAGGGGACTGGGCAAATGACTTGGCTTGTCTGGGAAAACATTTGCTGCGCAAGTATGAGAACTTGAATTCACATTTGTAGCACCTATGTAAAAAGTATAGTGCAGTATCTTATTTCTATAATCCCAGCCTGAAGCAGAAGAAGACAGAGGATCCCGGGGCTCACTGCCCAGCCAGTCCAGCCGAGTAGGCAAGCTCTAGGTTTAGTGAGACACCTGTCTCAAAAACTAAAATGAAGAGGGATTGAGGGAGATACCCAAAGTCAACTTAATGGCTACATACATACATACACACACACACACACACACACACACACACACACACACATACATATCTGCACCTATGCAGACATGTGTAAGCACAGGTTACTACCTATACACACAAAAAATAAGAAAAGATAAATTTTTTCATTTGTCAACAATAAAGCATATGAATTTAATTACTGCGGAATAGCAGGGAGTACAGTAGTAAGTTGGCTGTTGTGTACTGATTTTATGTAATGAACCTGTAATTCCTGTTACTGTTGGAAAATTCCTTATGTTTAATATGTGTGTACAGAGAGGTGCTTCAAATGGCAATCAACTGAGATGCTCAGTTTCACCAGTTGTGGTTGTTTCTGATATTCAGTGGTAGTTTCCCGAGTTCTTTAGCTGTGTAGAGTGAAATGTATTCAGCATTCCTGCTTTGTCACTGGCCAGTTTCCATTTGGACTTCAGTCGTGGAAGGGAATAAAATGACTTCTCTTGTCTCCCCAGCCACAGACAGGATGTCACAGTGGTGAGAACAGGACTGGGCTCATTTGTCTCCATGGACATACTGTAGCCCTGAGGTAAACAGAAGCCCATCTTGGGACACACAAACCCAGGGACAGCTCTGCCTGCCCTTTGCTTGTGCATGCTTTGTCATGACTGGTGATTCTGCTTCCCTGACACACACCCTGCCTGTGAACGAACAGAGGTGACAGTGGTTACAGCTTGTTCTCTGAGAAGAGAGAAGGACTGTCTTGTCATCCTGCTGGGAACATTCAACAGTCATTCACAAAATGTGCATTGAGTAACTTACCAACGATAGTCTAAGCCAGGAGAACATAGCAGCTTATGGGACTTGAAAATCCAAGACCTCCTGGAGCTTCCATGACAGGGAGAGGAGACACATAAGTAACAATCCATTACTGATATGTAGGGTGCAGAATAAAATCCAGTGATGGAGGCTTAGGCAGCACCAGAAACTGCCTAGAATGTGAGAGGAAGGCCCAGAAGACCAGTGTGACTGAACTGAACTGCAGTGACAGTCTTTGAATCTCTTATGTCTCTTGCGTGGACAGGCAGCTTGTCACCAGGGAACTGGCCCCATGATCCTTGTGGATACCAAAGTCCTTAGAGTTCAATGCTGCATATAAAGTGACGTATTTGCCTATCATTTGCAGATGTTCCCATATACTTTAAATCATCTCTAGATTACTTTTCACACCTAATGCAATGTAGGTGTTATGCAAAGAGTTCCTATAATGTATTGTAGTGGAATAAAGGCGAGAAGAGTCTGTTCGCATAGGTGGGATTGTGTTGCTGTTTGGACCCACGATTGAATCCACAGATGCAGAAAGAGGAGATAAAGCAGACGGACTCTACTTTTGTGTAGTTGTGGTAATTGTTTCCTTTGGATTCCAAGACAGATGTGAATCCTCCTTGTTCAACCTCCCGGGACTCCTTGAGTATAGAGACTTCAAAGGAGGGTAGATGAGGGCACTTGGAAAATCAGGTTACAATGGAGGTGGGGAGACAGGAGGGCAAGGGTCCCTTTTGGAGACTGGTCATCACAGAATGTTCATGCTTTGCAGCTGGCGATGACCCTTGAGTGGAGAAATGGACTGTTTTTACTTTTTCCATTCCTGAGACAGTTTTTAAAATCAGAATGATGGTGTTTTGCAACATAAATTAGAAGACAATTTAAGACATTATCAAAAATATTGGAAAAGAGGACTTAGAGGTAATGGTCCAGGTTTAGGGAACACAGCTTTTCCAGTAACAATTAAGGATATCATGAAGTACTTTGATAGGGTCGCAGCGTGTTCTTCATTTTTGATCTAGCAGATACTTGCTCATAACAGCCACATAAAGTAGTTGAAGATGTGGCTCTAACTTCTTGCCTAGACTGGCTGATTCATTGGAACAGTCACTTGGCCTCAGAAATGCAGAAGCTATGGACTCACCCGGAGTCCTGATTCCTCAGTCCCTCTGCTAGCCTTTGAGTTCTCGAGAACTGAACTCAGGTAACCTGCAGTCCTCAGCGTTCTGTGATTGTAGGTATGTGTTTCCTTTGTATATTATGTGTCATCAGATGGTTTTTCCTTTTCTATTATGTACCAAAAGAAATTGACATGGTTTGTTTTAGAAAATGAAGGGGCTCTGTTGCCCTCGTCCAGATTCCATGGGCTCCCGCGCAAACATGGCAGACACACAGACACACACGTACGCAAAGCTAAACCATTTTTTAAACGTAAGGAAGTTGTGAAGGACATGAGTAAGCAATTGACATAACAAAGATGTGAATCAAGGCCTCAGAATGCCGGGCTGGCTTTCTGTTTCTGATAGAAATGCTATTAGGAAATATTCTTGGTATGCACACCTGCTATTGTAAAATATGTGTTACTAGAAGCTGGTGAAGAACCTGACATGACTATGAAGCATAGGACGGGGCTTTGCTCCTTCTGAAGCAGAAACAGCACTCTCCAGGGACAAGGATCCCTACTCTTACTGCAAACATCTGAATTCATGCATGTATTTCATCTTATTTCTTCGTAGACATCCATCGAATTGTAAAGGATCACTACCCTTTTGAGTTTTGCTTTCCTTCTGTCTCTGTGAACACTGGGTCAGTCTTGACGAATTTCAAATTGAATGGTTTGAAGTCATGACTTGTTTGTTCAGAGAACCACTTCTTGTTGGTTTTATGTTACACTGTACATGGACTTTCTTGGCTTTTGAGACAGTAACAGTATCTGAAACTTTCCTCTTGTGGATTTTTCTGCTTTGTGCTATAAATGTGTGACAGTATCATAAAAATGACGTCCCTGTTATTGTTTTCCCCTCTTCCCTTATTAAAACACCAAATGTGGTAATGCTTGCCTATAATCCTAACACTTGGAAAACTGAGGCGGGAAGATCATAAGTTCAAGGCCAGCCAGGGCTATATAGAAAGGCTGTGGGGGAAACCAACAAAAAGGTACATTAAAAAGTGTAGTAAACTTTCTTCAGACATACATGCAAGTCTGACTTTCAGCTTCAATCATAATGGATGAACTCACATTGAGTCTGGTGGCAGAGATAAGTGTGTCCATACAGCCACTAATGTCTTCTGAACATTCACACATGGAGGCAATTTTTTCCCTTCTACAATAAAGGCACATTTTGTTCTACATAGACTAACTCTGTGTCTAGGCTTGGAAACCTGAGCGGCTACACCAGATTGACATGAGTGAATATATAAACATGTAACATATTATAGAGCCAGCCAGGAAGCATTAAGAAGTCTGTCCCTGTGTTCAGCCTACCACTGTCAATTACAGTTATATGTTATTTAGATGCATGTATTTTTAAAGCAATCGTAGTTCAAACTCACAACATTTTTAGACATTTTAAAGGAACAAAAGAAGTCATATCCTGTCTCAAAACCAACTTCTTTCTTACCTCAGATCCTAGTGACAGTCTCTCCTATGCTCAAATTCAAAGTATTGCTGAAGGTGTACTGTAATGGGAAGCTAGGTGCTTTGGAGATGGATTCTGGTTTTAACCCTAACTCTGCCACAGCTGTGTGACCTTGGACAAACTATCAGCCATCTAAGTTTCAGTTTGCCTGGCTGTCAAATGAAGACAATAAAAGTTTTCTTGTAGGATCACTTTTAAAAGGAGTGTATAAAACCCTTAAGGTGCATAGACTGTGCAGAGTAGCCCTTTCCCATCCGGTTCCTTTCTCTTGCAGTTCTGCTGTGTGACACTCATCTGGGAAGTTCCTGTCTTGGTTGTACAGTCTGCACCACAAGCTCCGAGCTGGGTGCTGACTCTGACCCTTCCCTTTTTCTGTCTGTTCTAAATACTTCTGTCTAACAAACTTCTGTAAACAGATTTTCATGGTTTTAAGTATATTAAACCCCTCTCAAATTCTTTCACTATCAGCAGATGAATTAAATAACCATATTCCAACTAAACATACTGCACAGGGCAGACAATTGAAGCATCCAGGACCAGAGGTCAGCTGGGCCAGAGCACCTCTGAGCACGAACCCTTCCTGCAGGCCCTTGGGTGTGAGCCTGTATTATGTTTTTCATTGTTGTGATCAAATACTTGACAAGAAGAAGCTTAAGGAAGAAATGGTTGATTTGGGCTTGATGGTCTGATGTTATAGTCAATCATGGTGGTGGAGGCATGTTATCAGCAGTGGGAGGAAGCTGGTCACATGTCCATAGTCAGAAAGCTGAAGGCCGCAGGAAGTGACATAGAACTATAAGACCTCAAGACTCAATACCACTCCCCCAGAGAGACTTCATGCCCTAAAGGTCCTGCAACCTTCCCCAAATCAGTGCAACCCCTGGCGACCACATGCGCCTTAAGGAGCTGTGTCACATTCAAACCATAACAGTGGTTTGGATCTCAGTGTTAGGACTAGAGAAGTTTCCAGCCTGCCAGAGTGTCTCTCTTCTTGGAGTCTACAATGGCATCTCCAGCTCTGTGTCTGATAGTCAGAGGAAATTGAAAATGCATTTGGACAAGTCTTGCCCTCCCATGAAGATGCGTCATTCTCTCTCTGGGGACCCGTGTCTCTGCAGGAATTCATCATCGTAGCTGCCACATTCAAGGTTTGAGGGCCAGGGAATGGCAAGACCAATCGTGAGTCATTCTCTCAGTTCAGAAATACTACAATTTGCAGCATGTTCACAAACCACAGCCTGTTCAGTGTGATCTGAGAGAGTACCCAGTTTGGGGGTTATTTTTCCTGCTGCCTTAGGCTTAGTGTAGGTTGGCAATGAGTGACAGCCTTGTTGAGTTAGCAGCCTTGGCCAGCCAGGTCAGCAAAGAGAGTATACATCATCCCTGTGTCCTCACTGTGTGGGAGAAAGCCTGGTGCAATAGCCTTCCTGGAGAGGTGAAGAGCAAAACGGAGGTGGTAAGGATGGAGTGGCCCCTTCCACCGGGGGAGATGACTGGAGGGGACTCAGCTGAGCTCAGGTGGAAGTAAGTTCAGGGCTGCCTCCTCCCTCTGGAGAAGAAGGTAGAGAGATTTCAATGTAAGAGATTGCTAAATAAGTTTATGAGTAAAATGTTTAACTTGTAGGAATTCATTAAAACCAGGGCAGGGCAGAGGTAGGCAGATCAGCGATACGATGCCTGCTTAGAACACTCGAGGACCTGGATTTCAAACCCAGCACTGAAAAGAAAAAGAAAACGTAGAAAAATCTAGAACAAGCAGAAGTGTTACAGTGTTTATCCCCTACAATAACTGTTAATAGTGCTCCCTTCGTCCTCAGCTACGTTCTGATTAGACAGCAAATGATATAACCTCTATTGCCCTAGTCCTGGCAATAGAATATAAATAATAGATGAAGGCAGAAAGGAAGAATTAAGGTCTGGGAACGTGTAAGCTTCCTCTAGAAAATTCTCTGTTGCAAGTACTCTAAAATTCAGTGGTACCGAGAAGCATGGGTAAGCTTGTGGAGGGTGCTGGGCATCAGTTTGGTGCCTTCTTCACCTGCTGGTCAGGAATCATTATGGTGGTTGCAGGGATTAAGCGCAAGTATGCAGAGAGCACTGCAGATGAAAGACGTCTTGAGAAGAATAGTTAGAATTTGTCTGGTCCTGCTGCTAGCATGCCCCTCTGATGTCCATCTGGGTGTCTAAGGCTAGCCACTGTCCACTTTCCAGTGTCTGCCGTCCAGTGTCCGCCTGCACTTCCCACTCTGTTTTTTTCTAATTTCCATCGGGTGATACACACTCTCCTCTCCCTCAGCTCCCTCTGCCTGGTTACCAAGCTCTCTCCCATACCTCTGAAATTTATTTGCTGCCCCTTTTCCTAAGCCAACAGCAAAGGTGAATCTTACTAGCAAAGATCATGGGAAATAGAAAAGATTACTGAGATGACCCCCACTACATGTAGCTATAGGATAAAGCAAATCAATTTATATTAGTAGAACTAATGGAACACATGATATATTTCATAATACTAGCTGTTTGTCTTGCTTTTGAAAATGAGCATGTAAAATACAAGCAAAATGAACAAAGATGTAAAATGGCTTTGGGAGAACAAACTAATAGAATATTCAAAATATTCTGGGGAAGAAAGGAAGCTGGAATTTTCCTAAGAATGTGTGCTAAGTCCCAAGAAAATGAGACGATTAACAAAAAAAGTACATGCTTTTAACTTTCCCTTTTCCAAATTAAAAAAAAGAGGTGAGATGGAAAGTCTCAGGCTGTGCAGGTACAGAGCAAACACCCACCCCTTTCAATAGAAGGGAACTCATATATTCAGGACTGCAAACATATCAGGATTCCTGTCACCACAGAAGTTGAATATTTTTATCTTGGCACAGTTTGCTGGCTCTTAGCTCTTCAACTTATGATCATTATTAACTTCCATATCAAACCAAGAAAGTGAAATGAACTGGCTTTGCTTTCTGGAACACAAAAGGATGCACCTGCACCAAAGGTGGATGACAAGGTTCTTGGGTCCACTCCGCCTGGTTAACCAAGCTCCGCATAGCAAAGCTGCTGAGCCTTCTCCCTCATGCTCAGGAAGAAAATGACCATCTTACTGAGGTCCTAGAAAATAACCCAACTTGTACATGTCTTTAAGGTTAGATGAGCTGGGGATAAAAACTGCCAGCTTAGCAGAGTAGAAGGAAGAAAACACATTGCAACAGATGCCCGTTATCAGGCATCTCAGCCTGGAACAGAGAAATCAAGTGGAAATCACTGACCAAACCTTAAATTATAAAGCAGAATTTGTAATGTGGTCATATTGCCCAGTGAGGTCCAGAACCTGAAAAGCAGCAGGCAAAGTGGCTTTGTCATGTGTTTGTCTAGACAGCTTCTGTGTTGGTGGCTTGCAGATCTGAAGAGCAACAGCCATCATGGTGCATGTTTTAAACATGAGTGACAGACAGGTATGCGGGTAGACTTTTACAACCTTGCAAGCAATGTGCAACCTTGTGCTGCTTGGCCTGAACAATGACAGTGCTCTCTCTTGAAGATCATGCATGAGTAGGTAGCCTTTCCACTCTGAAGTTTTGTGGAGTCTTTCTTTGCAGAGACTTCCAGTGAAGAAGATTACATTTAAGTCTTCTTTGACACTAAGGTCGCCTTTCCAGATAAATAAGTAAGGAAAGAATTTATTTTTACTTTTGTTTTCCCAGAGGTCTTTTTCAGGAGTGCAGACTGAAAGACAAGATCTGAGATACATTTGAGAGAAGGATGAAATGAAAGAAGCATGTTTTAGTGCGTGCATTTCAGAGGTCGTAATTATCATAAGATCTGGCACTGGAGTCTGAGAAGCTGTGACAGATCCTGTGAGGGTCTTCATTTTCTGATGCTTTATCAACAATCATGTACAAATGTATGAGGCCAGAAAAGTGCCTTTAGGTGAGCCTTCCATCTAGATACACATCCAGCTCTGTCCTTAACTAGTGGGAGCTCTAGTTACTTATTTTCCTGAAGTCAGGTTTCTAGTGTCTTCCACAGCTGTTTTATCTGTCCTATTAACTCTGACAATGAATTACCAATAAAATGGTCTCTAGGAGAAGGTCTCGGCATTACACAACATTATAAAAGTGTTCTTCCTCATTTATTAGAGTTAGATTGAAATGCATTTAAATTCTGAATTCATAGCAGCTGTGGTTACCTGCACAAGACCCACATAAGATCAAGCCAACCAAAATCCCAGCATAGTGGAGTACATGCTCTGCAGGCCCCACCCTCATTGAGGAGATGTTGGCAATAGATAGTTGCTTGGGGAGGGTGGATCATTATTTTTTGAGGATGTGGTTACTGGTGAATTTTCCATGTTCCTGTGGATGGCCCCCCAACATTCACATATGGGTAATGCTAACTAAAGTTACAGGGCTTTCAAAAATACAGAATGAAGTTGAAAAGACATGAAGGAGAGCTGGAGAAACATAGGGCAGACGTTTTATTATATCTGTATACATGAGATTCTTAAAACATAGAAAACCCAGTGCTCCATGAGAACAGGTGGAACCTGTTGATACACATTCCAGCTCTGTCCAGTTACTCTTTTCTCAACCAGTTGCTCTTGTCTATTCCACAATATAAAAATGCAGCTGCTGGGAATGGGAAGGAGGAAGCCGATCGGGGAGAGCATCAGTCAGGAGCTCTGTGTTACCGCTGGCTGCCAAAGCTGATTTCTGCCAGCTGTTGTAGCACCAGTGTGATGCCCTCACCTTTGTTTGCTCTGTCAGTCTGGCTGGTCGTTCATTTCTGTGGATGCTGTAAACTCCTGGTCTGATGAGGCTTTGTTCATCCTGTCTGCTCTTTGCTATTAGCCCTTTTATATTTGCTTTCTCCACGCTTAATAAAATTCACTCATACAAAATCAAAAATAAAATAAAATACAGGACCACTGTTTTGAAACGCAAATTGCAAGTCGCAGTGACATCAGACAAGTATATTCTCCATACACAATGGGCAGAAGTATTGCTTCAAGTGAGACAATGAATTACCTTTGTTCCACTGAAGAGCTGTGGACCGTAATAAAAGGTATTAAGTGCATTGATGTTCAAATACTGAATTCAGAAGGTGACATGTTTCTCCCAGATTTCCAGGTGAAGGCTACTCGGTGCTTATTTTCACTCCTTGTTGTTTTGGGTTTATTTACTTATTTTTGCAGTGCAACCTAAACCTGTTAATATCTATATTCAGCAAAGCTGCCGTGGTTGCCTGGCAACCAAGCTTGGTGGGTTAGAAGGCACCAAGGCAAGCAATCGAATACAGCCAATACCGCCTTGATTCACACTGTCCCTGCGCAGGCATTTATTCTCCCTGAAATCTGCATGGATTTTTATTTCCAAAACATTTCAAAGATGTTAGCTTGATGCCATTAGGAGTTTAAAAATTACAGTGGTGGGGATTGGGGGGAGTGGGGGTGGGGGGTCATTTCAGTGTGAGTAAGAACGAGGGAGAAGTTGCTCACTGCTCGTCCTTGACTAAAGCCAGGGCAGTCCTTTGGCTGCAGGTCGTGCTGTGCTTTCACTCTCGCTTTTCCTCTGCAGAGAGATGTGTGTCTCGTTCTTGGAATAAGATGCACTGGAAACCGAAGCATCAACTTTGGGAAGGAGAAGTTTAGGGTTAGTCACGGCTGCGCACATATTTTTGTGTCTTATGCAATGGAGTAAAAAGGGAAACGAAGAGAATGAGTTCTTACGCACAGATTCTTCTACCTTCCCACCTTTTCTGCCTGGCTTTCTCATGCTCTTTCTTACAGGCACTTCTGTTGCCTTTAAAATGTGGAATAAGTAATGCTTTTGAACTAAAGGAAGTGAATGCTGTCCACCGCATTGGCAACATTCACTTTGTGACTGAAGCAGAATTTTCCATTTTAATTTTATACTATTTTTTTTAATCTCACATGTTCCATAGCTGAGGTTTTATTAGGTAAATGCAATAGTCAGAGAAAAAATAATCCAAAGGACTTGGAACCAGTCCTTTGTGAAATAAGGTTAGAGAATGATACAAAATGTAATAGGCAACTGGAACTATTGAAGTGGACACAGGTAACACAACAAAGAACAGGAACCAACTAGCAGTAAACTCCCTGTCAGCCAACGTGTTCAGAATCTTAGTGAATAGAACTTTTGCTTTATACAGGAGAGAAATCATGGGGATTTTGTCATTACTTTATTTGGCCACGGTGGTGGTTTGAAGGAAAATGTGTTCCCCACAGGAACACATTTATTTATTTATTGGGACATTTTGTCCCCAGTTGGTGGTGCTGTTTTGGGAGGTCTTAGAAGGTGTGGCCATGCTGGAGGAAGTACGTCTCTAGCAGCGGGCTTAGAGGGTTCTTTAGCCTTGCAGGATTTCCAGTCGCCCTCTGCTTCCTGTGCCTGCTGGAAGAGGTGAGCACTTAGCTTCTGCGTCTACTCTAGCCACCTCTGCCGCCATGCCTCCCCGCCATGATGGAATCTTGCCCCTTTGGAGAGCAAATAAACTCTTCCTTTTATAAGTTCCCTTGGTCAGTGTTTCTATCACAGCAGCAAAAAAGTGACTAATACAGCCTCCAAATAGCCATTCTTTATAAATTTTTTCATTGAACTATTGGGATGCGATTTTCAAACAACATAATTTCATGGGCTAGATCCCCCATGTGCACCTCCCCTTACGGCCCCCTTCAATTTAGCGTTCTCTATTAAACGTATATAAGGCCTATAGGGTCTAATTTGTGTCCCCAAATGTACTTCATGGTGGGTCCATCCACTGAAGGCTGGTTAACCTTCTGAGAGTCACATCCTTGAAAGAGACTGACTCTTCCCCTCCTGAAAGCCATCCACTGTCAGTAGTTCCTCAGGCCGAATGGGGTTTCTTACCCATTTCATGTCTATTGTAGGATTTTGACTGCTTTAAGCTTGCATGGGACTTGTACATGATGTCACTGACTAGTTGTCTGGAAAACTGTTTCTTTGTGGTCATCTACCACCTTGGGTTCTTAAGATCATTCTGTCCCCTCTTCCAAAATGATCCCTGAGCCGTGGGAGGCAGAAGTTTGATACAGTGTTATATTCAGGGATAAGCACTCAGTAGCCTCTTCTTGTGGGTTTCTATGTTAATCACTATCTGCTGCATAAAGAAAATTCTCTGATGTATAATGAGAACTGCATTAGTGTGTGGGCATAGCAACAAGGCATTAGGAGTCAGTTCAATACTATAACTATGTAGTAGAAAAATAGTACTAGGTTCTCCCTACGTCCTGTGACCTGCCTAGCCTCAAGTTAGTAGGCCTGATATTAATGTCAGGTATGAACTCCATCCTATGAAATAGATCTTAAATCCAGTTAGAAGGTGGTTGGTTACTTGCATGCTGCTTGTGCCACTATTGCACTGGTAGGCAGGTCTTGCCAGGTCAGTTGTTGCTGCAGTTCACAAGTCAGAGCTAGGTAACGTCGACAATTATTTTCTCCTTCTGGTAACATGTATAGCACTTCCAGTACTATGAAAGCTAGCCAGTAGACATGAGGCTTTGGAGTCAGACCCGCTTGATTTCTTCTTGTTTGTTCTAGAGCTCAGGTATGTAGTATCTTCAGCAGTAAGGTGTATCATAATATTCTGGTGGGTAACGAAGAGCAGGGGCAATGGCTAGTAGTGTTTGAGGATCTGTGCAATCCTTGGTCAACAACATCATAAAAAAACTCCACTCTTGGGATTGGGGTTTTATTTTGTTAGCCTGTAGTGTCTAGTAGGATCAGTTCCTCCTAGTGTAAGCTAACTCCTTTTCTCGTTACAATGTAGATATAGATGCTTTAAGACGCTTCCAAGGTGGTAGGTTTTTGTGAGGCTTTTCCTACAGTCCTTAGTGTTGGCTCTCTCTCCCTTCATGTTACTGCATTGCATTGCCCCTCCCAGGAAGCCTCCCGCCAATTCCATGGCCATCCAAATAGCCATTTTTATCTGTATAACAGTCTGCTTTCTATTCTCCTTCTTCCATAGTTGGTATGAATTATGGCTTTTCAAGACACACTAAATCTTTAATTTTTTTATATAAAATGTCTTAATTTGTCAGTTTTGGCTTCAGTATAAACTAACAAACTCAACAATATAGGCCAAAATCTACTGATGGACACCATTCATTATGCTCATTGTGAAAGAGGGTCAATGGGGGAATTCCAAGAAATTCTCACAAATTAAGTCTGAAAAGGAAAGTAAAGAGCTCTCAGGGAAATGAGTCCTACGGTGACTAAGAAGAGGGAGTTACAGGTGAAGAAGCAGTGTCTGGCGGGTCAATGCTCATCAACCGTGGAACATTTCATTGTGGTCTTGGAAGACGAACTCCAAGTGATTGGATAGAAGCTAGCACACATTCAGTGGGCTTCAAAAATGAAATAGGGGATCTCCAGGTGATGGAAGTGAAAGCCAGCAGGGTGGACCATAGGTGGAGGAAGTACGGCCTCATGATCTGAGAAGGTGGAAGCTGAGCACAGGTGAGATGTAGAGAACAAATTTCTGAAGCAGACAAGAGAAGAAAAGACCAAATGTCAAGTCCAGGGCTTGAAAGAATTGAAAAGAAGCCAGAGCCCACAGCTTAGTACATAAAATGTTTTGGTTAATGACATGGCTCTTGATTAAATTCGTCTAGTTCATATTAGTCTCACTGGAGTAGAGATGAGCTTCTTGGCGCGTAGAAAGGGCAGGGGGCAGAGAGAAGAGAAGGCAGGAGAGGTCGAGGAACGCCAGGGCCTGAGGAGTCGTGGTGAGGCTGGGTTAGGAAATGCAGGCTGAAATTTTCTAGGTTTCATGGGAGCTTGAAGAAATGTTGGATATTTCTTCTTGAGTTAAGGTAGGAGCCAAAGATAGATAAGCAGGCTTCTGAGTTGGTAAAGAGAAGACTTTGAAAGTGCTGGATATCGGACAGTGGGGCAGAAATGAGAGATTTGGGGAGGCGAGTAGAGGACCAAAGAGCTGCCCAGCATTCATGGTCATGCAGAAGACCAAGTTTAGACTCATTAAAAGCAGAGAAGTTCTGGACTGGAGAGAGGGCTCAGTGGTAAAGATCACGTCTTGCTCTTTGGGGAGACCCACGCTTTGTTGAGCAGCACCCAAATGGAAGGAACTGTGATTGCCCCTCTTCCGGTCTCTGCAGGCAGCCGTGCACAGGTGCAGACCCCCGTATACATACACACAAAGAAAAATAGGAAAGAAATAGAAGCAGGCAAAGGAGTAGACAAGGTTAAAAGGTGGTAAACGGTCGTGAGTAGAGAACGTTTCAGGATTCGAGGTGCTTGTTATAACAAAGTGGCGTGAAGGCAGGAGTGCCTAGAGCATAAGCATGGTGGTTGCTAATAAGAAAGTAAAAGCCCATTGAAGAGAGTGTCAGGGACCAAGGGGTCAACACAGGACTTTGCACACGACGCCCTGGATGACAGCAGGGAGGGAATCCAAGCCAGGTGAGACAGTTTTGAAAACCCCAAGGAAGAGTTCACAAGTTGACAAAAGGACATTATAGTTTTCTCATGGCGCTTATCATCATCTGCAATCTTGTGTCAGTAATGTGTGTCTGAATCTCCTCTTCCCCGCACAATTGAAGAGAGTGACCATACTGCATCCTCTTGTCACTTTCTGCATCCTTCCTAGAACGGTGACACTCACAGTGACATGCTCAGCAATCGCTTGTTGCAGGAATTTAATTATGGCGCAGGGATCGGAAGGGGGATGTGGAACAAGCTGTCATGAATGTAAAATGTGAAATCACTCAGAGAAATGAATGGGAATATTTTAGAATTGTTAGTAGAAAGTTTGTCCCTTAATAAATAAATAAAAACTAAAATTCTTCAAATCAATGATAATGGAAGAAATGAAATTAAAACATTTCCTCTTCTGCAGGGAGCAAAAAACACGAGTTAATTCTTTCATCAACAGCTGTGCTTCAAGCCAATAAACAAACAAACAAAGCTAAGATTCATTTATGTCTAAATTATATTGGCCAACATTTTCTATTTGTCACATTTCTTAAAATATTATAAAATGTTAAGTATTTTTTATTTTATTTATACTGTCTTTGGAGTTGGGAACTGAACCCAGAAATTCTATGCATTAAGCAATCACTAGACCACTGAGCTACAACCCATCCCTGAGTATGAAATGGAACTCTGTGAGTGATTTCTTGGGGTTCCATTCAGCCTTCCCACAAGGTCACTTCCAACAGTTCAGCCATGTTGGTGCTATAATGAATAGTATGTTGGATATACATTCTCCTGCCAAAAACAACCTTAATTGTGCCAGGAGTTGGAGCGGCCAAGTTCCAGAAGGCATAAGGTATGCTTGACACTGTTGGCTCTTGGCAAAATGAGTTAAGGCTATGACTTGACAGCTTTTTAGGGTGAACATGTTGTCCCTTTTGCTTAAAAATCAATGAAGTATATTTGCTGATGTTAGCCAGAAAATGAATATAATTTTACAAGAGTTAATATTGGAATATAATATTATTCTGATTCTCAGTTTTATTTGGAGATATTGCCTACTGCCATGTAAGCAATACCATTGTTTTTCTCTTCTGATTACTATGTTTGTTTTTCACTAAAATGACACTTTTAGTATTTAAGTAAGAAAAACTGTCTCCTGGTGTGGTTCTAACATTTTAAAATACCAAATGGTAACTTTCTGAACTAAATCACTTATGCTGTGGAAAAACAGTAGTTAGTGGATCCTGGATTGATGGTTTGGAAACAGAGTGGATGACAGTTAGGATCAAGAACATTTCTAGCAGGTTCATAGAGTGCCATAGATTTCTATTATTATTTTTTTTTATGTGCTCTTAACCTTGGAGCCATCTCTCCAGCCCCTGACTGGCATAGATTTTTATATGGAAGTCAGAACTTTATTAGGAAATAAATGTTCCCCCTGAATGGGATCACAATCACATGGTACTCCTCCATCCTCTCTTCCCCAGTATTAAAGAAGGTAGACAGACACTAAGGAAAATACGGATTGAGCTGGGTGTGGTGGTCTATGCCTTTAATCCCAACACTCAAGAGGCAGAGGCTGGGAAGATGGTTCAGCCATTAGGAGCACTGGCTGCTCTTGCAGAGGACCCAGGTTTGCTGCCCTTCACCCAGAGGTCAGCTAACAACCATCCATCTAGTTTCAAGGGATCTGACACTTTCTTCTGGTCTCCATGGGCCTTGCACACATAGGTGCACCTACATACATGCAGACAAAGCACTCACGCACGCATTACAATAATAAAAAAGAACTGTTTAAGAAGAAGCAGTTCATAGTGGTTCACCTTTAATCCCAGAACTCAGGAGGCAAAGGCAGGAGGATCTCTGTGAGATCAAGGTCAATCTAGTTTACATAATATTCCAGGCCATCTTGGGCTACAAGGAGACCCCGTCGCAAAAAGAATCTACAAAGAATTTATTTTTTAATTTTTAAAAAAGATATAGGAAGGGAGGGAGGAGAGGAGAGGGGAGACAAAGGGAAGGAAATGATTGATTCATTTTACTTAATCCTTTCTGTATCTCTATTTCAGAATGGATGTTCTAATAGGAATCCCCTGAGAATGAGAAAAGGGGATGTTTTTGCAGGCACATAACTGAAGGATTATTGATTAGACAATTAGAGTGGAAATAGAAAAGGGACTCGACATTGGGCTTTTTGGTTTAAAATAAATAACAAAGACATTTTCTGAGACTAGCTGTTATGTGAAAAGCTTAATTTATACATCAAACTAATAACTACTGAGTACCTGTCATGTGTGCTGGAGAATCAAAGAGGGAAACAGAGCTCTGTGACAGGCAGTCACATTCTACGGAGAGATAGCTACAGCACCAGACGAACGGTATAAATGCACAGAGTGAGAGGCACCGAAGGGCGTGCCGAGATAAGGAGGTACAGAATGATGACAGATGGGGTGTGCTTTCCGGGAATAAGATGGAGGCAGCCTCTCTTGCTAAGGGAACCTTCGTTGCAGAAAGCAGTCGTTTGATGCATAACTGTCATCGTTCACAGCCGTCGTTCTGCTGCTAATTCCAAGCCTTTCGCACATACTCAGTCACACAGCTTCTAAACTTGGTTTTATGTTCAGAGACCTTATTTTCAACTCGAGTAGCACAGCTTTTCCTTTCACTGTACAGTATGTTCAGAAATGTGCTTGAAAGCTTAATCTTTGAAATTCTGGAATTTGCCTATTAAAGTTGAATTTTGGAATTCTTCAGTATGCTGGGGGTGTGGTGTGGTGTGTGGATATGTACAGGTAAGCTTGCTGAGGCCAGAGAGGTACATCAGGGGTCCTGCCTTATTCCCTTGAGACAAGATTTGTTGCTGAACTTGGCTCCAGACTGGCTGCCTGCAAACCCCTCGTCCCCGCCCCTCACAGCACTGGTTATAAGCACAGTCATGGCCCACTGTTTATAAGCATGCTGGGATTCAAACTGTGGTCCTCATACACGGATGGCATGAGTCTTACTGTCTTGCCTAGCCACCTCTCCAGTCCCATGTTTGTCTTTGTTGGTTTTGATTTTTAAGTATTTTTACTGATTTCTAAAATTGTATGCCATGTATTGTGGTCACATTCAGACCCCCTCCCCATTTCCTCTCAGATTTGGCCCCCACCCCCTCCTATCTTTTGTACTCTATTTTTTAAGGCCTATCAAAACCAGAGTAAGCATTGGACCACCCATCTTTCTTAAATTCTTTCATATTTTCACTTCTCTGGTCTTCAAATGTAGTCATTAACACTGGCCATTATTTTTTTTTTTATGTTGGCAGGAATATTTTTTAAGATTTAGTTATTTTATTTTATGTGTATGTTTGCCTACATGTATGCATGTGCACCAAGTGCAGAACCCAGAAGAGGGTATTAGATCCCTTGAAACTGCAGCTATAGAAGATCATGAGCCACTAGGTGGGTGCTGGGAACTGAACCTTGAGCCTTCTACATGAGCAGGAAGTGCCCTTAAAACTGCTGAGTCATGTCTCCAGCCCTCAGCAAATATATTTAAATACCCAAAGACATTGTCACTGTCCCATTGGTACTTTGCCACAGGTTCTTGTTTTTTCTGTTATAAACACAATAGATTTCTTGACTCTCCCTGAAGTTAGTAATTTTGCTAATCTGCTTATGTTTGCTGTGTCCTTTCATTTCTCTTTCTCCAGGGGTCAGTTTTGCTGTTTATTTCAAACCTTCTCTTTTGGTCTTTTTGTTTTTCAAATGTCTGCTTCGAAGAATGATTTGCCATTCTGCATATGTAAATGAATGACTATCTGTGTTCAGCTGGACAGGTGCCATGGAGCCATCTGTCCTATTTCAGTTCTCTTTCCCCATTGACCCATCCTTGCCATATGGGTGGCATCTGTGGCCCTGTTACATGAATGTGAGTGGATGGCAGTCAGACGTCTCAGTGGGGTGTATGTTCAGGGAACCACCAGGTAAAGACCCCACAACCACCCGAGGTCATAAGGAAATGGAGTGCTTTCATTTTTTGTTTGCTCCTGGGAAGATATGCCTTTTCTTCCCCAACTATCACCCCTCTACACTACGGAATTGCATTTACCTTCAACTGCATTGCTTCTCTTTCTGTCTCAGAACCTTTTAAAACCTATTTCATTTTGTGCATGTGAGTGTATTGCCTGCATGTGTGTAAGTGCACTCATGTCCTGCAATGCCCATAGAGGTCAGAAGGGGGCACTGGATCCCCTGGTACTGGAGTTTTGGATGATTGTTAACCACCATGTGGGTGCTGGGAATAAAGCCAGCCAGGTTAGTGCTCTTAACTGCTGAGCCATCTCTCCAGCCCCACCAGCACCTTTTAAAATGTATTTATGTATTTATGCATGGAAGTTGGTGACATAGTCTCAGATAAAGAAAAAATTATTTGTGGTGTTGAGGACTGACTACAGAATGCATGGTAGGAAAGTATACGACCATTGTACTGCCAATCATCCCCAGCCTCCCAAGTAAGGAAATTTTAAGAAGTAAATTAGCATTAATATCACAAACAGGATACAATTGAAAATTTTCTAAATGATTGATAAAATATATAAACTTAATACATTTTAACTTAGAATCAAAAGTTGAAGCTAGTTATTCAATTATATATTTTAAACTGGATTAAAAAGCTGATCTGATTTATTGGGCTGAACTTTTTCATCATAGCACTCAGGGAGGCAGAGGCAGGCAGATCTCTGTGAGACAGAGGCCAGCCCGATCTACTTAGTGAGTTTCAGGCCAGCTGGGGCTATAGGGAGACCCTGTCTCAAAAAGACAAAAAAAAAAAAAGACAGTTGATCTCTGAAGTGCCTGTGCTTCCGCACTGTTTCTGATCCAGGCTGGATGACCCTTTGTTGCAGTCGGTCTGCCCCGTCTGCTGTGGGATGCGTCCTGTCCCCTGTGGGATGCATCCTGTCCCCTGTGGGATGCGTCTCAGCATTCCTTCCTGGCTCTGACCCCTCATATACTGGTAGATCCCTTCTCGAGCATTACGGCCCAGATTGTCTCCAGGCATTGCCAAATGCCCATTCTTCTCCTCAGAAACTCAGGAGTGACAAAAATAAAAAATGACCACTGTTTTACAGACAGAAAAGTTTACATGCTTGCATGTACATGCATTCAAACTTACTTTATGTGCATATGTATGTGTGTGCAGATATATGCATATTTACTTTCTCTTTTTCCTCTCTAATTTCATTTTTTTGGTTTTAGAATTTTCTACCTTTTCCTTAAAATTAATGTATCACATGTGAACATTCTCCTTTTCTTCCTAGATCTACAGATGAGACATTAAATTCAAAACTTTATTTAAATTAATCATGAGCCTATTGGGGGATAAATGCAGTTCAGAACTTGCCAGCTGTGGCTCTCCGGGGCCTTGCTTCGCTTCCTACCTTTGCTGCTGGTAAAGAGAATTGCAGGTGTAATCCATGAGGAAGCCGGCATGTCTCCACACTGAGGCAAAACATTGTACTCTTCCAGTTTATCATTGTCAAAGAGCTGTTGCTATTTATGGTTACTACAAAAATAATGGCCCAAGGTCATCTATTTATGATAAAGTTAATTCTTCTCCAGTGAAAGAATCTATGCTTTTAATGAAAGGAATCAACTTACTAAAGGCTTCAGGATATTGAATAACTAATTTAGCTTGTATAAAACACCAAGTGATTTTACTATAACTTCAATGTATTAATGGACTTGGCATTTTTCTTTAGGGTGGTGGTGAGGACTGAATCCAGGACTGTGTGTATGGATGGCAAGGACTGAATCACTGAGTCCCATCTAGGCTCCTTCAGTGGCCTTTTATAATTGATAAAAATTGATTTTTGAATGAATGAATGATTAAACAGAAATATAAAAGGATTTCTGTCACATAGCAATTGAGTATATATAATTATTATACTATAATCCCAATACTGTAGTTAATAAGTTTATAGAAAACAGTTATTATAAACCATAAAGTACCATCAATAGAAGTTGGGATGGGGGAAAAGACCATTTCCTTATCAAACTATCAAACCAAAATCCTCAGGAATATCTCTATCAACAAATTTGAGTTAAGTTGCTCATTTTGAATAAAGATAATGTAAGATGTTCCTCTGTGATCCCATATGGCAAAATGACTGTGCTATTTGTAACTGATGTCTCAATAGAACACACAGTCTACCTTTGTTAGATCAGTTAATATGATTTTCCTACTAATTCATATCTGAAAGATTATGAGTGGAGAAATGAGAACATGTTTAAACAATCCAAATTCCACAGTTCATCTGTCTGTTCTGTGCAAGGCAGGGTGGGAGAAGTGACCAAACCATTCCATTACCACTGCCCTCAGTCACTGCCAAGGGCTGGTTCTGTAGACATGAACCTTACAGTGCCTACTGCAAAAATTACATATTAAAAAAGCTTTCCGGGGCTGGAGAGTTGGCTTAGTGGTTAAAAGCACTAACCGCTCTTGCAGAGGACCTAGGTTCAGTTCCCAGGACCCACATGTTGGCTAACACCTCTAGTTTCAGGAGATCTAACACCTCCTCTGGCCACTAGGGGCGCTGCGCATACAATGGTGCACTTACATCTGTATGGGAATCTGTACTTCACACATGAAGTACAATAATTTTTTTTTTAATTAAAAAGCTTTCCAGACTCCAATGAAGGAAAATTTTTGATACAATAGCAATTAAAATCCAATAAAAGAATTCTGTTTCATTCTGGAAACTCCTTAGAGTTTGTATCAGGAGATTAAAAACCAAAATACTCAAAACTTATTAACTCACAAAAACTCATAGGAAAGATAAATGCCAATTGAACGTTTTATTACGGTTGGATTTTCTAAAAACTTTTATCCTTGGAAATCCCCATACTAATACTAACCTAAGAGTTATATAAAATTGAGACAGGCCCAGTGGCACAGGTCTATAATCCTAACTCCTCGGAAGGCTAAGAGACAAAGATTAGAGATTCAAGGCCTGCCTGAACTTTAGAGTGAGTTTGAGGAAAACTGGGACCGCTTAGGGAAACCCTGTCTCAAAATGAAAAATAAAATGAGGACTGAGTACACAGCTCAGTGGAAGAATATTTACCTAGATTTTATAGAAATCATAAGGCTTTGAGTTCAATGCCAAGGACTTTACACATGCATTAAAAATAAAACCATGCATGCATAAAAGTATTTTATAGATGAGCTGAGAGAGATGTTGAGGTTTAATATCAAGATAGTTTAAAAAATAAACAGAAAATCAGTTTTACTTATAGCGTTTTCCAGTTTCCATTGGTGCAAGTTTTCCCACCCTGGCCAATTCAGGGCGATCACTCCACTGTGACCTCAGCAAAAACGGAACTACAAGGGATGGCTGTGAGTTTGTGATACAGCACTCCCAATCTGCAGTCACCGTAGAGCAGAACAATCTCAAGGACATGAATACAAAGAACATGTGATGAAATAATGAGCTGGGAAATTAGTGTTGTCTTTGCCTTGGTATAATTTAGTTGTATGTTTGTTATTTATCATGTGTTACTGATGACTATGTTTGACCATGGCTCTGACGTATTTGCTTTGACTGGGCAAGCTTCAGAAGCACACCACTGATAGTTCTTAATTTACCTGCAGACTTTCCAGAAGGCTAACAGATACTTATTTGGAACATTAATCTCCCAAGTATTTTAAAGTAATTTCATTGCTGAGATGGTGTATATCTATCCATTTCTGTAGGTTAGGTAGCTAACAGGATCTAAAGTCTGGGGGTGTGATTCAGTGGTAGAGCATATATAAGGTCCTAGGTGTCATCCTCAGCACCAAAATAAGGAAAGGATGAACAAAGTAAACAAAATAGAATCTACTGTATAATAAGTTCTCAGTAAATGTTGGCAACTTTCAATGTGGAGCAGGCCTATAAACCAAAAGGAAGTTCTTTGACCCTTTGTTGATATCCTGAACACTGAAAACCTTTATCAAAAAATGGAACTTACTACAGCCTGCATAAGAACCCTGTAAGAATCGATACCAGACTCCTCTCAAGGTGGCAGGTGCCTTTCCTTTCTGGGATCATGCAAAATCTAAGCATGCTTGTGGCTCCTAACTTCATCCTTTCAACAGTTGCTCTCATCATCAAGGACGACCACACTTCCCAGGAAAATGGAGAAGACACATAATCCTGTGACAGGAACATTGCCTTTACTTCTATTTCTTCTCTCACCTGTGTTGTGCACTTGAGCCCAAACCTTCCACAACCCACGTCATCGCTGTTCTTTCAAAGGCTTCCAAGACCTTGCTTAACCTAAAGGTCTCCTTGCATAGCCTCATGCCTCTTCTCAGCCTTCATCATGTCAAACTCTCTTCTTGCGTTTGACCCCAAGGAGCACCCATTCTTCCTCAAAAATTCCCTGTTATTCATTTGCTAATATATTTATTCAACAAGTATTTATTGACTTCTATTTGCCAGAAACTGTTCTGGACATTGAGAAATTGGTCACAAATATTTTTTTTTCTCCAGTAAAGAATCTGTTTTAAATGAGGGGGAGGAGTAAATATAGAAAATAAATTCATTAACACATTAAAGACAAAGATTCTCTCCATATGACTTCCAAAAATGATCCCTGAGCTGAGATTTGCATGACAAATGAAAGGCACATAGTGGTTCACAGTGTAGAGGAAAAGTCAAGTGCCAGTGTCCTGAGGAGAGGTGTGCCTGGTTGGACTCAGGAGCAGAAAGGCCAGTGCAGATGGAGTGGGAGGTGGTGGACAATGGAAAGCTGTGAGGCAAATGTTAGAATGGTCTTCTTACAAGCAGTGGTGCTGGCCTGGCATGCTCAAGACCCATGCAGATCCAAGTAAACAGAAACCCAGCGTGGAACTGAGGAAATGAGTGGCAGGCTTCAACCTTTGCTGAAGAAATCTTGGCAACTGATTACTGTTGGGTGAGGAAGAGCTAGTCTTCTTAAAATGAGGGACTCTGGGTAGGCTGACCAGACCTCAGTGGATGAACTTGCACTGATGGACATTTGGGGACATTAACTTGACACAATAGACCTTAACACAGATAAAAGAACCGATTCCAGTTGGGGGAACTTTGAGGGGTGTGGATGAGGAAGGAGGTATAAAGATGATTAAGATTGGAGTGGTCTGTATGAAATATACAATGATTCAATAAAAAAAATTTAAAGTTAGAATGTTCTTAATGTCATTTAGTTACCAGTAAGATATCCGTATTTAATAAAGTGAGGATTGGCAAAAACACCCACTGCATTTCCTTGATTTGTGGTTAGAATTACTGGTTACAACACTGAAAGGGAACAGAAAGCTCTGAGACTGTTATTAAAACTCTTCACTCTCCACACCACAAACTGATTTCTAAAGAGCAAGCCTGGGAGAAAGTGTGTCTCAGAAAACAGGGGATTGGGAAAGCAGGAACAGTTCTTCCCCGGGGAATGCTAAGGAACTCTGCAACACTGTGGACAAGGCAAATGGGCAGGTGAGGCAGAGAACACTTGCCTGTAATTCAGCCTGCTAGAAACGGGGGCCAGGAGGATTGTGAGTCTGAGGCAATCCTAGGCTACACAGTGAGACCCAACTCAGAAACCTTTCAGACATCAAAGTTGATAGGGAGCTTTCGCACACTGGGGTACCGCCTCATCCTGCTCCTAAGATGATGGTACCCGCGAGTAGATCAGTTCCAGTGACAGAACTAGGGTCAGGAAGGTCGTCTGAGCACAAAATTCTGACTCTTGCATTTATTCAGAAAAGCAACAGTATTTTGAGGCTTTAATTTCTTCACTAGCTCCCAGGATCAAGACCAAGTGGTAATACGGAAGGCTGTTACTGCTGGGTGCTTTAGTCTCGCAAGCTCAAGTGCATGACGGTCACAGACATGGTTGCTTTCTATTGGGTCTGGTCGCTGCAGCACATTTTGGCCTAAGTCCCCTCTTCTTTTTTAAGTAACCATTGGCTCCTTAAATTGCTTCCAAGATAGTGAAGTCCTTCAAACAGAAATCATGGAAATCATAGAGTATCAACCCCATTTTCTAAAAGATGATAGCTTATGACAAGAACAATTTTAAGAGTTGAATATACTGCGAGAAAATTTCAATCTGATTTCATGGGTAAAATCTCATGACTTAAAATGGCCAATTAATGTGAAAGTGGTTTATGGCTTGTCTTTGTTCTTTTCTACTCAACAGTTCTGTTAGCATATATTTTTATTTATTTGTAAAAGCTTTTCATCCTATGAAACATTCTAAATTTTTATAATTTGAAGTTACCTTGAGATGGAGTAAGCAGATTGGAGACAGTGACCTTCAGTGATAAGGCCTAGGCTCAATCGCCAGCACCAAAAATCCAGAAACAACACAGGTCTGGAGAGACGCTCAGTGGTTAAGAGCACTGGCTACTACTCTTGCAGAATAGAACCTGGGTTCAGTTCCCAGATCCCGCATGGCGGCTAACAACCATACGTAACTCCAGTTCTGTGGGATCCGGCACTGGATCCTGCACTGCGCCACATGGGTGCACTTACCTACATTCAGGCAATACAGTCATACACATACGATCAAAATAATGAAATGTTTTTAAAAAACAAACAAACCTGCATCTGTATTCAATATATACTAATTCCCCCTTCAATAATACAATATGACAACTATTTACACAGATTTTTATACTACATTTGGTAGTGTAAGTTATCCAAAGACTGTAACCATACGGGTATGTGCGAATACATCATTTTTTGTAAGAGACTTGAGCATTTCATAAGTTTTGGTGTCCTGGCATGGATCCTAGAACCAAACACTCATATATACTGATGACTATGTCTCTATGATTTTGTGTCTTCTAAAGAAAACAGAGTGATTTAATACTATACTTTCTCTAATACCAAAATAAATGTATGTTAAAGAAATAATGACTATAATTGTCCCACTAAAGTAGATGATAAAATTGTCACAATATGACATAAAGGAGTAAATGCTTTCAGCATCTTATTCTGAATTAGAGAGTACAATCAGCTGAGCCTTTCACACCCTGGTTATTTTAGCTTAGTGACCCTCCTTGGAGTTCCAGCCATGTTGCCACAAATGACAGAATTTCATTCCTTTGTGAGTGGATAATATTCTACTTTATATATAAATCGCAATTTATCTACCAATTGATAAATAAATATCTATTAATATCTATTTATCAGTGGAGACCTTGCTTCTTTCCGTATGTCAGCCATTAAGAACGCTACAATAAATGCATCTCTTTGATCCAGTGGCTTCATTTGCTTGGAGTGCATACTCGATACTGGAATTGTTGCATCATACAGTAGTTCTGTTTCAGTGTTTGAGGAGCCTCCATGCCATTATCCCATCATGGCTGTAGTAAAGTGCATCCCAACAATCACCATTTAAGATTTCTCCTTCTTCCGAATCCCAGAATGCCAAAGATGCCCAGAAGCATTTTTTGTTTTTGGTATGCTTGATGATAGTCATTCTGACAAAGGTGGGAAGTGACACCTCCTGATTTTAGTTTTAATTTTTCTTATTAATAATGTAGGGCATTTTTGTAGATGTGTTGTTTAGTACTTTTATATCTTCTGTTGAGATGTGTATATATAATAAAAGATCTGTACAATAAAATTATAAAACCTATGAAAGAAATTGAGCAAAACATAAACAAAAATGCAGACATAGTTGGAGAATTAGTGCTGTAAACTGTATGCACATATAGCCCAAAGTGGTCTGTAGATTCAGTATAATCCCTGTCAAAATGCTAAACATTCTTTATAAAAATATAGAAGAGGGGGCTGGAGAGATGGCTCAGTTGTTAAGAGCCCTGGCTGCTCTTGCAGAGGACCCAGGTTTGAATCCCAGCACCACATGGCAGCTAACTCCAGTTCCAGGGGATCTGACATCTTCTTCTGAACTGCTCTGACATTGCACAACATGAGTGACTTACACACATGCAGACAATGTACTTATACACATAAAATAAAAATAATAAAATAGTTCTTTAAAAATGGAGAAAATCATAAACTCCACCACAAAGGTGGAGACTGGTCAAAGGAAAGCTGAACAAAACATTTTACCAGATAGGGATGTTGGCTCATGCCAGTAACCTCGCACTTGAAAAAGAGAAGCAGGAGAATTGCCATGAATTTTAGGCCAGCCTGGGCCATAAAATAAGTTCCAGATCAGTCTGGGTTACAGAGCAAGACTCTGCCTCAAAGAAATGAAAAGTTTTATAAAGAACTAATTAGTGTCTTCACAATACCTGGCTTCAAAATATATAACTAAGTTACAGTGACCGAAACAGTATGAAAATCAACTCAGAACAGAACAGAGCATGTATAAATAAAATCGTATACTTATAATTGGCTAAATTTTGACAGTGTTACCATGCATGTGCATTTGAAAAAAGACAGTCTCTTGAATGAACCATGGGAAAACTGGACACTCATATGCAGGATAATGGAGTAGAGTCCTGTTTCTTGCTGTATAAAAAACCCACTAAACGTATCTAATCAATACATTTGGAATATCTGAAGTTATTAAACTACTAGGTGAAAACATAAGAAACACCTCGAGGCATTGGCACTAAAAAAGATGTTTTAAGACAACAAAAGTAAAACTCAGCAAATGAGAGTGTGTCAGATGGAGGAGAAACAGCAATGGCTATAACCCAGGGGAAGAGATCACCTGCAGAACAAGAGAAGAGATTACAACACATGGTGCAAGGCAATGTGTGCCGTGTGGACTTTCATACATACGTGATGTGCTTTAGCCATAGTCACTCCCCATTACCACTTTACTTCCTGTTCTCCTCATGATGATTTCTTTTGTCTTTCCAAATGGTCCCCTTTTCTTTTCATGTCTATTTTTTTAAATCTAAATTCCACATATGACAGAAAACATGCATTTGACTTTCAGATATGGGTTATTTTGCTTATCGTTATCTTGCAATGGTATAATTTCGTTCTTATTTTTGGTCAAACAAAAAGCTCCATTGACTACATACATTACATATTCTTTATCCATTCACCTGCTGAAGGGCACCTCGGTGGCCCCACGTCTTGGCTATTGTGAGTAGTGTGGGGCAAACATTAATGAGCAAATATCTGTATGGTAGGCCGATGTCGAGCGATTTATTGCCACTAGAATGTGTAAACATGTGAAGGCTTTGAGCAGGTGAGGGAATGAGTTTCACTATCAGAAAAATTATCTTACTGATCCAATGAAAAGATACAATCTCATTCAGTAAATACACTGAACTGCAAAGCTAAAGGTTAAGAAGCTGTGCTTCCTGTTTTTCTTTTTCTAACAAAAATTGTATTTCATTTTTAATTATGTGTATGTGTGTGCATGTGTGTGGATATATGTATGTGGGTGTATGTGTCCATATAGGCCAGCTTTGCCTCCCCTGGAGCAGGAGTTACATGTGGTTGTGAGATGCTTGGCATGGGTACTGAGAATTAAACTCAGGTCCTCTGCAAAAATAGCAAGTAAGTGCTTTTAACCACTAAGCCATCTCTCCAGTCCCTCCTGTCTGTTGCTGTATCAAAAACAACATCATCAACAATAACAAAAAATCAAGTCAATTGATTATAGTTCTTTGAACACATTAGGAGGAGAAAACATAAGTTCAATTATCTGAATCTTAAAGTCGTTTGTGGAAAACATGACATTATATGATATTAATAGCCTATTGATACCCAACAGACAGAGCATTATCAGAAATGTGTAGAGAAAATACCATTTTAAACATCTCTCATCATATGCGCGAGAACAGCAGCAAGAAGAGTGAGTGAAATTTGAACACTCCAACTTGCAAAGGATTCGTAAGTCTTGCACCCATCCATCAACCACTGAAATGGCACTGTTGATATGTGAGTCCCTGGGATACAGAGATGAGCAGCACAGTGCCTGCTCGTGAGGAACTCAGTGACAGGCGACAGCATTATTGACAACTATTTGCATACCTGGACTGGCTGGTGCTGTCGAAATGCACAGTGGATAATAGAGAGGGGCTTTCCCCCTAAGAAGGTCAGAGGCGGCTCCCGAAAGGGAAGAGACATTGCAACCAGCACTCAAAATATGGGTTGTAATTTAACAAAACAAATAGAAGCAAGGCTCATGCCCAGATGCAGAAATGTTCGTGACATGACCAGTCACAAACGTTCATTTATTGAATAATGGAGAGTAGTAACAGAGAAATATCTGAGGAAACTCGGAAGTCAGTGAGCAGAATTCAGAGCAAGAGCAATGATACTTTTTAAAAATATTTTATTATATATATATATATATGTATGAATTATTTATTATATATATATATGTATGAATGTATTGCCTGCATGTATGTAAGTACACCTGTGTAATGCAATGCCCGTGGAGTTCAGAAGAGGGCCTTGGTTCCCCTGGAACTGAAGCTACAGATGGTTGTTAGCCTTCGTGTGGAAACTGGGATTTGAACTCTGGTTCTTAACAATTGAGCCATCTCTCCAGTTTCGAGAAATGATATTTTTTAATTTATTTATTTTTCTTTTCTATGTATGAGCTTTGCCCACATATAAGTGCACCCATGTTGTAAAACGCTTGCAGAGAGCAGAAGGGGCATCAGATCTCCTGGAATTGGAGTTAAGGACAGTTGTTAGCTGTCATGTGGTGCTGGGAACTGAATTTGGGTCTTCTGCAAAAGCAGCCTGTGCTCTTAACCACTGAGCCATCTCTCTAGACCAGAGATAATTTTAAATGTTATTGTTTATGAGAAGTTACCAGACACTGTTCCTCCAACTTGATATGTGTTACTTGTTTATTCTGCACACACATGTGTGTACGTATACACACACACACACACACACACACACACAATACGAACCATGTGTTATTAGCGGACAGGGTCAGCTTCTGTGATTAGAGGACCCTCCATTTTGATCACCTCTGTAGTCACCAGTGTAAATCCTTAATCCTGCCCACAAGCTGCCACATACACCATTTTGTACTCATCCCCCCAAATCGTATAGAGTCTGGTGCCTCTATTCCTTGGTTGCAGAAATCAGGACCTAGAGAACAAAGTGACACACTGTAAAATACTTGGCTATGCAGTGAAGATGCAACCCTAGTGAATCTGGTTGGCAGTGACTGTGTCTGTCCTTCATGCTTTGTCTCCAATGTTCAAGATGAGTAAATGGAAGACAGGAGCAACTGTAATTAGTCGAGTTAAAAGCCAGAGACAGCAGTGCATATCTGCAAACCCACCAGTTGGAAAATGGAGGAAGGAGGATCGGGAGTTCAAGGTCATCTTCTGCTGCATCGTGAAAGCCATCCTGGGATACCTGAGACTCAAAAGAATAAAAATTAGAGTTTATAAACTGACATAGAAAGAAATAATAGGTAGAAGAGAATATAAAATAGTTTTAAGGAATATTTTAAGAGCAAATGAAAAAGAGACTGGAAAGATGATTCAGTGGTTAAAAGCCAAGGACCTGGGGTCAATCCACAGCACTCACATGGCAGCTAACAACTGTCCATAACTCCACTTGCAGAGGAACCTGACACCCTCTTCAGACTTCTCAGGCATTGCATGACATGGGTGCACTTACACACATGCAGGCAATACACTCACACACATTTTTAAATAATAAATAAAATGTTTTTAAAGAATAGATAAATAAAAGGCCAGGGCCTGGTGGCTCAGACCTTTAATCCCAGCGCTTGGGAGGCAGAGGCAGTTGGATCTCTGTGAGAGATCGAGGACAGCCTGGACTACACAGGAGGTTCCAGGCCTCCGGGGCTATAGGGAGACTCCATCTGAAAAAAACAACAGCAAAGCAACAAAAGAATAAACAAACAAAAGAATAAATGAAACGTGGCTACTGTGAGCATGGCCTTGAGTTAAATAGGAAATGGGGAGACCCAGAGTAAATTATCAGTCTGTACAGTCTTTTCCCAAAGTAAACGTCACTCTGAACTCAGAATCTTGTCTCAAGGTGAATCTGTACTCTTTGCTCATCACAGGGCAGCTGGGTGTGGTCCCAGCGCTGCTTTTCCCTGGGACTTTTATGCAAGAGAAGCAAAGAGCTCCTGCTCTGCCGGGAAGGTGAAGATGCAGCTCCTCCTGCTCTAGTGAACTCTCTGTTGTGATAAAAAACCGACCAAAACCAGCTTGAGGAAGAAAGGGTTTATTTCATGTTACTCTCTTGGGTCATAATCCGTCACTCGGAGCCAAAGCAGGATCTCAGGACAGGAGCTTGAAGCAAAAACCACAGAGGAGCGCCACCTGCTGGCCTCCCCTCGCCTTTCTTACAGAGCCCAAGCCCACTTGCCCAGGGATGGCACTACTTTGTACGCTGGGCCTTTCTACATTAATCAGTCAAGACAGTTATCCACAGACATGCTCACCAGACAGTCTGTAGAGGAAATTCCTCAACTGAAGTTTCCTATTTTCAGGTGATTCTAGTTGGCATCAAGTTACAGTAATAACTCACCAGTATGGGCTTCATCAGCTGGCTGTGTCCTCTGCATGTAACGCACATCCGACTGCCTGCCTCAGAAGCACAGTTCAGGAGGAAGCTTCCCTTTCGACTGTCTAGCACGCATTAGGAATTGGACAGTTCAGTCCCTGGACTATGGGAATGTCTTCACATTTTTACACCTGCTTCATGTTAATTCCAAGAGGTGAAAATAATGCCCTTCCTGGCAGATAAGAAGTCCACATTCCATGATATTAAATAATAGCTTTCTAGAACATTCCTGATTTGTCCATTCTGTTTAAGATAATACCTTGATCTTATTCCAAAGCACCTGTGGATCTCAGGGGCCAAGAAGAGAGACCACAAAAGAGCATGTTTATTATATAAAGGACATATTTTTCCTAAGTATATCCATTACATTTTCATAATAAAAACAGCATAAATTTCTTGTGATTCATCTCTTCAGCTTCTAAAATATCAGATATACCTAGATGCTATTTTGTGGAAACATGCACATCTGGAAATACTCAAATGCTTCAGTGGTATTGCTAATGACTATATTTGTGTGCAAATATTTCCCCAAGGGCAGAAGTACAGGACAGTATCTCAGTTTCTGTTTCTGGTAGATGAGCAGGGTTTGATATACTGGGAGCTCTGCAGTCAGGACTGAGCAGGGTTCCAGCAGAACTTTTCCAGTGCTTTGCAGCAAGGAGAACTTGGGTCAAAGACATGAGTGAAGGCAGAATGGAGATTGAGAGCAGATCAGAAATGACACATGTTTAAATCTGACAGAGAGTTTAGCATACTAAAGGAAGACTTGTCTTCAGGTCACTGTTCTGTCTCTGCACCTGCCTCCTCTAGAAGGAGAGCTACAGAGATGCTGCACAGGGACACAGGTCTATTAGAGCAACCTCCAGGCATCAGCAACAAAATGCTGGGTTTCATAGCGTAGGTTCAAGAGCCATGAGAATTCAAAGTCTGTACAATGATGAAACCTGCAGAGAAAAGAGGACAAGTTTCCTGGCCCTAAAGCAATCGTTTTCTACATTGGCTGCACATTAGAATCATCTGGGGAGCTTTTAAAAATCCGCATGCCCAAGTTGCATCCCAGAGCAATTAAGGCGGAATCTCAGGAGATGGAATCCAGGCATTGCTATAACTTTAAGTTCCCCATGAGTCCACTTTATAGCAAGACTGAGAATAGATGATGTGAGGCAAGTGAGACTGTTTACCGAGGTACTTTTGGGTTAGTCACTTAGTATGATATACATGCATTCATAATGTAACTCGCAGATTCACTGCAGTTATACTTAAACATGCTTATACTTGAGTTACACTTGTATGGTTTGTGCAGACACTCAAGGAGTCTCATGTCACTGTCAGGATTTATTGTACATCGTCAAAGTCTGGGACCTCTGTAACCAGCAGATCATGCAGTCACTCTGAGAACTACTCATCAGGGAATGTACATAGCGAAGAAGATAAGGCTGAATATGCCACTGTGTGCATTTTTTCAGTGTTTTGTACTGCATTTGTGTAGAAGTATATGTTGTCATTTAATTGTAAGGGTTTTCTTTTGACTCTTAATCGCCATTTTAATGCTTTCTTCACTCAACTATAGTTCATGGTGCATTCAGATTAAATGTGCTCATTCTTGCTCAGGAAGAAAAAAAATGTGACTGGGAATATGGCTTTGTTGGTAAAATGCTTGCCCCATAAACATAAGGACCTGAGTTGGGATCCCCAGCACCCATGTAAAAGCTGGGTGGGATGGTGCATGTCTATAAACCCAGTGTTGGGAAGGCAGAGGCAGGTGGATCCCTGGAGCTCAATGACCAGTCAGCCTAGCCAAATCCATGAGATCCAGGTTCAGTAAGAGACCCTGCCTCAAACAAACAAACAAACAAACAAATAATGAAGGTGAAAAGTGTCTGAGGAAACCTCTCGTCACCACATAAACATGTGCACACATGCACCAGCACATACATGTGCCCATCCCCAGGTGAACACATGTGTACTCCACACACCAAACACCCCCCAAATAAAATAAAATGTTTATGTGGATGCATAACTGTATTACAGAAAACTGTGATAAATTCCCAAGGGGGATTCTTTTCCAGATCAAAGACTATGCAGCTATGAATCACGTCTTAGAACTTGAAAAAGAGGGTCCTGCCTGTAACATAGTTCAAATTCTACAAACTATAAAAGCAATAGTCTCAAGTTTTTACTCTCAAAAAAGGAAGTGATAAATCACATCCATAATGCTGTGTAATTGGATTATAAATATATACCTTTTCCAAAGTTGATACTCCTGAATCATCTAATAATGGAAAATAAGAAGGAGCTTCAAAATATGCCGTCGTCATCAAAATCAGGGAGCAAAAAATCACAATTTTTGTGGTTTACTCCGTTTGTATCTAAAGTAGGGTGAATTCACTACTTCACTGGAAAAATCAGTAAACAAATCACATGGTAAGAAACACTCTACCTTAGCACATGGTCTTATTTTTAGCAATCTGTACATCTTTTGGAAAATAGTACCTTTATCCAAAATTCATTGTTTTCTCAAAGATCTTTTCTTTATGTTTATTTTATTCTATTATAGTGAATTTACAAGTTCATGTTTTTAGAATTTAGAAGTTCTTTGGAAAGATAATACAAGGATATCATAAAAGTCACATTTGCACTTTAACACTTAAAATGATTGATAGACAATGTAGCTTCATGGTTCGTTAGTTTTGAAGAGTCCATAAACTCTGCATTGAAGTATGAGTATACTGGTATTGAGTGTGCTCTTTCACCAAGCTTTGGAGTAAACAAAAACAAGAAGAAATTCAGTCAACCAAGCATGTGCCATTTATCCTGACCCTTTGTCCCTGGTTAAATTGACTGAGGTCTCCTGGTGATTATAACTGTTAACTCTGGTTGATAAAATGGCTTAAAATCTTTCTTCCAACAAGTACAATAGAATAACTGTTCTAGAATTGTTGGCTTTAGTTACTTACTTCCATAGTCTCTCTGTCTCTCCCTCTGCCTCCCCTATCCTCTAAGTGGAACATCCTCTCTTTACAGTAGAAGGTTCAGGCAGATGAAACAGCTTATCCAGCTAATTAATGAGCAGAAGAACCAGGACTAATTCAGATCTCCAGGTCTAAATCCTGTGTGCTCTTAAACCTTATTGAACCTACCAAATTGTATTACTCCAAAAGAAATAGTTCTATCCAGAGTAGATATATTCAAGCTGAAGACAGCCTGATGGGCAAGCTATATGCTCTTCTGTTCTAATTAGGGAAGACAAATATTTATACACATAAATACACATGCACCATATAAACATTTATGAATATTAATTATTTAATACATTAAAATATATTTGATCTGTTTTCCATAGATATTAAAATGTACCTTTAAGTATTGGTACATGTTATAAAAGATAAGACAATGCAATGAATAATAATTCTGATTTCAAGGCTTTGGAAGACAGAATGGAGAGTGTGGAACCCAACACTAGTGTGCTGTGATGTTTCTTTAATCATTGGCCGCTGAGGGTAGAATCCAGGTCCTCACACCTGCTATTTATATGTACCCCTGACCTACGCACACCTCTGTTGCTAAAATTCTTTTCCATGGGCATCTACCCATCCTCCCTTGGTCCCAACAACAAACCCAAACTGAACTATGATCCCCCAGAGTGAACACCATGCAACCAATGAGTTTATCGCACTAACTACTGCAGAGCCATGGGTGAGGAGCAGAGCCATGGGTGAGGGGCTACTTGCAGGAGTGTGGGAGCTCCCTGCCCCAAGGCTGATGGGACAGTCTTTGCCTAAATATGGATGAAGGCTTCCCCATAGCTGCATGAAAGGAGCACCCCTTGGACCTCTCTCCAGTCTACATACTCTAGCCCTTCCCCTGGCCACATGCCCACTGCCAGTTGGAAGGTGTGGCTGGATACTCACTTGAGGGTCCCGTGAATATCTCTGCCCCTTCTTCTGTGTGTGGGAATCAGCAGTCAACAATTCCAGCTGTGATGACCTTTGGCCAGTGGGCATAGCTGAGCTCAGGAACAAGGCATCTGTCTGACTCAGAGAACAGTCCTGTGTGATAGCCCCTGAAATTCAGAAATGTGAGAGACCTGTTTGTTCAATGAGGGTGAAAGTGAAATTTCATGAGAAAAACACTCAGATAACAGAAGAGAGAAAAGCTGTGAGAAGAGGATGAGGGAAAGGAGGGATGAGGAGGTGACGCGGTGTTAAGAGAGCTTACTGTACAGGCACGAAGACACAAATTCAAATCCTGGAACCCCATGCCATAGGCCACATGCACCTGTAACTCTAGTGCTGTGAAGAATGGGACTCCAAGATCACTGGGACTTGATGGACTCCAGACTGCCTCCAGGTTCAGCTAGAGACCCCGTTTCAGGGGAATATGGTAGATGCCTGGCACCCTCCTGTGACCTGTACATACAAGGGTGTGCATACCCACAGCCATTCATCTCTGTCTCTTTCTCCATCTCTCTCTCTTTTTCTCTCTCTCTCTCTCACACACACAAATAAAAATGTTAAAGTTACAGGGGGGAAGAATACTCCTGGGGAAAGGAACGAGAGGGGCTATACCAGAAACACAGGGCTTGACCCAGCCCTTGATGCAGCCTCTCTAATCCACAGAGCATTGCATAGTCCACTGACAGATAAATTAAGGTGAAATGTTCAAATATTATACATAGTGCATTGAATTACATAGGTCTATTCAACTATTATAAAAAGTCATCACTGGTTCTTCTATAGTTATTACTATTTAATTCTAATGACATAGAAAGGAGGCTTTCCATGTTAAATGCACATTCAAAGAACCAAAAATTCTGAGATATGCTTTTCAGGGTCAAGTTTACAGTGGAATAGATCTATGGAGCAATAAAGAGGTCAAAGGATTTTCGCTCTCATCCCTTAATTTTCCTAGAATTGTTTAGAGCAGAAACTCTGATGTATACAGATAAAATTACTCTTCACTCATAAGGATTTTTAAAATATGTTTCATCCAACAGCGAGGCTGAGATATGGGATGCACAGGACTGTTTTTCATTCTTTCAGCTGACTGTGATATGTTTCAATTTAGCACAATGTCTTCAAAAGAAATTTTTTAGCCAATGTGCCCTCTCTTTATCAATGATAAAGAGCACAGAAAATTTTGTTATGTGAAGTCTTAAAAATTACTGTTTAGTTACAGGATATATTATTATGTGGGAAAAGTGCGCACGCACGCGTGTGTATGTGTACTATTTCCTTTTTTTAACTTTTTAAACTTGACATATCAAATTTTCTATTTTTATTTCTTGAGAAAACAATGTGTTTGGATACTATTTACCAAAAACACATGTGAGCCTTAACATGTGCACACACGCTAGTGTTCTACTTTACAGCAATGATTCATTGTCTGGCTCATGCATACCATCATTATTCCTATTTGTACACATATCACAGTCTTTTGTAATCAAAGACAACACTACCAATGCAGAGACTCCATACTAGGGTGTGATCAAGGGAAGCTTTTCACAATCCTGCCTGGTTGGATCATCAGTCAGTCTGTACTTTGAAATCTGAACTGGCCAGTTGAAGTATGTAGCCTCTAAAATTTATGCATTTTTTCTTGTCTCCTGGCAACATCACATGTTTATACTCTGGCTACCATATCCTTCTCCAGAAAGGTCTGCTGCTGTTTCAGAGTTTAAAACAATAAATGGCCAAGCTGTCTGGGATTGAACTGTCAGAATGACTGAAGGTCTTCTTTGATTTTTAACAATGCAGACAGCAAGTAGTGTTACTACTATGTACCAGTAAAGAACCCCTTCTCAGAACAAGCATGCATCTTTAGTTAGAAAATCAGCCCCTGAGGGGATGGGACAGATAGCTCAGTGGTTAAGATGAATGGGCAAGAGAGATGACTTAGTGGTTAAGCGGAATGGCTACTCTTGCAAAGGAGCTAGGGTTCAGTTGCCAACACTCATATAGTGGCTAACAACCACTGTAACTCCAGTTCCTGGGGATCTGATGCTCTCTTCTGGCTTCTGTGGGCATTCCACAATACAGGTGTGTACTTATATACATGCAGAAAAAACGCTCATACTGCATAAAGTAAACCTTTTTAAAAACTCAGCCCTCCAGGAGTTTTGTAATTGCATGCACAGACAGCTTGGAGCTGGAGGTGGGAGAGTGTGACCGGGAGGGAGGGCAGGAGGGTCGGGGGGAAGGAGGGGGATTGGAAAGATGCTAAGGCAAAAAGCTACTGATGCGAAAGCTTCAACACAATCCAGACATTTACAGTCCTTACATCTAAGCGCTGGTGACCAACAGCCTCACTGCTAATCACACAGTAGCTGGACTGCCAGGGACGGGCAGTAGTTGCATCAGACCACAGGGTTCTGCTCCCCTCTGCCTCTCCAGCACCCCCTCTCACTCAGGCAACCTCCAGGAGACCTAGATATTATTTACAACTCAAGTGCTGCCATCTTTGGTCTGACTGAGAGATCCTCACACTGACAATGGTGATGTCGTTCCTTCCTTTGGCCACTTTTCTGATATCATCACTGTGCGCCCTGCCCTGCGTCACTGTTGCAGGGTTGCTCCTTGTATTGAGACCAGCATCCCTGATCTTGCCCAACTCAGTGCCAGTAAACTATTCACCCTTCTCTGTCACAGGGATCAACAGTGGTTCTAGACGTTGCTCAATGTCTCCTGGGGAGGAAACTCACCCTCAGTTGAGAACCACTCTGTGTACAAAGGAAACTAACATTTATTTGGAAACTCTGATATGGCAGATGTGTGCTAGATGTTTTATGTAATCTGGCAATCATCCTTTGAAGTCTGACCCCATTTTTGTAGATTAGGAGCCTAAGGCAAGGCAGGGATAAGTATTTTGTTGCTGCTATTTGCTGGGGATTTTTTTTTCTTATTTTCTAATTATCAACAATGAAAATAAATTATAACCAGATAATTAATTTTATCCTTAGAAAAAATTTAAAATGTGATTTTAATGTATTTATTTTATAATATAGCTTTATATTTTATGTATTTACCTAATTTATGGACATCTAAACTGAAATTTTGCCAGAATTATGAAAAAGCAGTAATTACAATTGGGTGGGGATTTATTGTTCTAAGTTAAAATGTCTATTTCCTTTTTCTCTGCCTGACATCAGACACAGATTGTCTTCAGGTCTTCCTCCTCCTGGTTTCGGGCATGACGAGCCCCGCCCATCTGAACCCACCACTTCCTGTTGTGCTTGTAGGCTGAATATTCCCTTTGCTGTTTTCACTCTTTAGACTTCATTTCTCAGTGGTATGTGCCCTCTTCATCTTTTCTCTTTTCTCTTCCAAGGGACTCAACAAAATATTTCTAAGTCCCAATTGAGAGCAAGGAACACAATATTCCAACTAACACATGGGAAAATGATTCTTCTGTATCCAAACGAAAAATGTTGCATCCTCTCAGAGGATCTACTAGTGTGGGAAAGATTGAAAATTTTAGGTCTCATACAGCATTTCCATCATCTTTCTTTTGCAACTCCAAATCACTATTAGTTATTAGCGTTTCTCCATTGTTTATTTATTTCAGTGGCATTATAAATTAAAGATGGCAGAGCCTGGAAAACTAGCTTCTGTATATGTCAGTTTCGAATGAGAAGACATTGTTTTAAATTTAAAGTGATCTCCAGGTATAATGTTTCCAAAAATTCAAACTATTTATTTATTTAAAACAAAATGCAGAAATAAATATGCATCAAAAGTTGGAGGCTTTTGTTTTTTAGAAAGGGTCCCTCAATCTAGCCCAGACTGGCCTTCAATTTGTGATTTTCCCCTCTTGGGGGTGGTGGGGCTGAGATTGTGGCTCTGTGACAGGATGCTGGCTCCTAAAGGTTGCTGCTCCTCCTTTCCTTCGTTGAGGGAACCATCTGAATGAAAAAGCCAGTTTTGACAATTGTCAGAGAAAAGTAAGACTTAGAATCACTGTAAGAAAGAATATTTGGTTAAGACTGTTAAATTTGAACTGGTTAATACTCTACAGACAGTAAAACCGTAATTTAGTAGATTGTCTTTCACACATGACAGCAATCATTTGCATTTCCACCAGCAAAATTCATTTCTACTGGCCAGGGTCATTGGCATTTCTGTCAGAATTTGCATGTGTACTTTCACAGAAACATGGAATTTCCTCTCAGAATAGGCAGAGTGGTAAAGGAAGGTTTCAGGGTGTGGCCACAGCTCAGCCATGTGCCTTGTTTATTTAGCACATGCCAGGCCTTGGGCTCCAGCCCATCACCACAAAAGCAGACCTAAACAATTGCTCCAGAAAACGAATCCTTGATTTCTTGTTTGACACCTGGGAGAAAACAACAAAATGCTTTTGAGGTTGACTAAGTAGTACAGACTCATCATAGGAAGTTCGTAAAGTTCTAAACTGTTGAAAAGAAAAGAAACAATTCTCAAACCATTATCTAGCAAACCACAACTGTTGTTAAGATTCATATTTCCTTATGTTTTCCTAAAAAAAATTAACAGTGCAATATTTAATGTGAAAAGAAAATTGATACTGTACTTTTGTTTTTTCTTACTCCTATATTTAATTAAAATATTTATTATTTTTATTCTGTGTATGAGTGTATTGTCTGCATGTGTGTATAAGTGTACCCATGCTGAACAATGACTGCAGAGGTCAGAAGAGACCACTGGATTCCCTGGAACTGGAGCTACAGATAGTTGTTAGCCACCATGTGGGTGCTGAATCTTCTGAAAGAACAGCCAGTGGTCTTAAGCACTAAGCCATCTCTCTGGCCCCCTTAGTCCTATACTTATACCTTTTAGTTATCTAATAAGATGTTGTGGGCCATAGTGGCCCACACTTGTAACACCAGCACTGTGGAAGTGGAGACAAGAGTTTCACAAATTCTAGACTACAGCGGGTTACATCGAAAGTTCCAGGGCAGCCTAGTAAGCATAGAAAGACCCTTTCTCAGAGAGACGGAGAGAGAGAGATAGACCAGGCGGAGGAGGAAAGAGGAGAGGGGAAATCTCCGAAAGGAAAGAAAGTCCTACAAACACTTTAATGATCTACTAATTTATATGTCATGACTCAACAATTTTTTTCTAATTTTCTACCTTTATTTGTATTAAATATTTCAGAATGCAAAGCATAGAAAATAAGAAACTAACCAATGATATATTTATGGCTTAACTTTAAAAATAGCACTAATAAATTCCCTTCGCTGCCTCCCCCAAATTCCTCTTGAGACTGCTTCAGCTTCCTGCAGTTGGTACTCATCCTTTTCGTATTCATCTTTATATTTTTTTGCCACTTGTGTAAAGTACATAGTATTTTTGAATATTTTGAATCATTGTACATAACTTAAATTTGTCAGTGGTTAGAGCGCCTGCTTAGCATGCATAATGTTCTGGATTCGATTCTTAGCACTTAAAATAAGCTATACAACATTATGTTTTTATATATGTAGATACAGAGGAATGAGAGTGGACTCTTATTTCTCATTATATATACAAATCAAGTGAAAGTGGATTTCAAAGCTAATCCTGAGGTCTGAAACCGTAAAGCTAGAAGAAGCAACACAAACTTAGACAACTAAAGCCTCAATGAGCAACTGAATCTGCAGCAAACAATCACCAACATGAAAGGAGCCTGTCAAGGAAATATTTGCAAACGACATATTTAAGCAAAGGTTAATATCCAAAATATGTAAGAAAAATCTTAGGACTCAGTAGGAAAAAAAAAAAAGACAATCCAATTAAGAACCAATTAAGAAATAGTCAAAGGACACGAATAGACACCACAAAGACATAACGATGGCCAATGGGTGACTGGAAAGATACCGACAACACTTATCAGAAAACTCCAAGTCAAAGCCACAGTGAGATATTTATATTCATATTTATAAGGATGCCTGATTTAGAAGGATGACTGCTGTCCAGGAGACAGCAGTGTTGGGGGGTGTGGGGAAAGGACAGTCTTGTACATATGAGTTCTTCAGGTTTCGCTGCTTACTTTCAGTGGCATTGTATGGTGGAGATTTGTCCGTGGACTTAATTTCTAGAATCTAGATCACTGGCTTTCACTACAAATAGTATCACAAAGTTTATTCAACCACTTTTCTATTTAGGTGTTGAGGATGTTTACAGTTTTTAATGAAACCTCAGTGCACCATGCATGTTGCCTGTCTGTCTCCTGGGTAACTGTGTGATTGATGGTGTCTCAGGGTGTGTACACCCACACCTTAGTATCCACATGAATTGGTCCAGGACTCTTCTGGATGCCAAAATCCATGGATGCTGAAGTCTTTTTGTAATAAATAGCCTAGTATTGCCTATAAAATGTGCATATCCTTAAATAATCTGTAAATTACTAATAAATCCCAATTCATTGTAAATGCTATATTAATAATTTGTGTGCTGAATTATTTAAGGAATAAGGGCTTTTAAAAATCTATTAAACAACTATTTTAAAAGCACATGTTCAGTAAAGATGTAATATTATTGAAATAGTTAGTAGATTCCCTAGATAACTGAGGTCTCAGACTGGGAGAGCTGACTATTGAGGCACGAGAATGAAGAGTCCAAGGCATGAACCCCTACAACATCAGCATTAGGGTCCCCTCAGACTGTAGCTTTGAACCGCTCCTGCATCCTTAACCCCTGACAGTCATGAGGAGTTATAGTCATCTCTCTTATTTTGCCACTTAAAGAATGGTGTGTAAATGGAATAGTACCGCATGGAGCCGTCCACCCAGCCTCTCCCGTGGTATGCCGATGCCTCCCATCTGTAGTGTCCATCAGCAGCTGGCAGGCTTTTTGTGGTGAGTCACTAGTAAACAGCAAAGAATTTGTAAGTTACATGCTCCCTGTACAACTACTCTTCCTTGCTGTAGGGTGAAGGCAGCCATCAATGCAGGCACTGTCACCACGAACATTTATTAAAGAACATGGATCAAAATTTCATAATTTTCTTGCATCACGAATGCTCTTCTCATTTGGATGTTTTCCTTCATCATCTAAAATGTAAACAGCCAGTCTGGCCCCACACACCTATAAAAGAGCTGCTTGGGAAGCTGACACAAAAATTGAATTCTAGCCCTGTCTGGGCTTCAGAGTGAGATCAAGGCTAACCTGAGCCCTTCAGTGAGCCCCTGTCCCTAAATTCAAAGTTGAAGCTCCTAGAAACCAACCTCCTTAGCTTGTGGTTGGCAGTTGACTGGATTTACTCCTTGGGCTGAAGTTTGCTAGAACCTGCTTCATGTCTTCACTGAGATCTGGGAGTTTTAGTTTCTTAATGTTTCTGTTCTGAAGAAAGAGATGTGGGTTGTGATTTTGCTTTGTATTTCTCAAAGCATTATACAATGCTTGTACAACCAAGCATTTTACCTACTTAAATGCCATTAGAATGTTCTCTTCTGTGATTTCTTTACTGCTTTCTCCCATTTCTAAAATTGTGACTGTTGGTGACTATTTTATTTGTTTTTAAGATAGACCCATTTAAAACCATTTATGTGTATGTATGTGAGTATGGTGTGGCGTGGATGTGCACATATTTGTGTACATGCCAAGGCCAAAGGATGACATCAGGGTTCTGGCCTCTCTCCACCTTATTCCTTTGACACAGGTTGTCTCCGTGAACCTGGAGGGAGGCTGGAGGCCAATAAGCCCCAGCCGTCTTCTTGTCTCTGCCTGCCCCGTCAGTGCTAGGGTTACAGGTGTTCACTGCCACTCTTGGCTTTTTACACAGACTCTAGAGATTTGAACACAGGTCCTCGTGGTTTTGCAGCAAGCAATTTTCCCCACTGAGCCGTGTTCTGAGCCCTGCTTCCTACTTTCTAGAGAGTAACCTTTTATAAACTGCATTCGTACATGTCCTCAAGGAGTGTGGCTATTGCTTCTCTTAAAGTGTGTATCTTCTTGCTTGGTTGGTTAGTTGGGTTATGTTGCGGTTTTGTTATTTGAGACTGGATCTCAATATATAGTCCAGGCTTATATCAAGCTCAACAATCCTCCATCCTCTGAGTGCTGGGATTTTAACCACACCTGGATTAAAAGTGTCTTTTGAGGGGCTGGAGAGATGGCTCAAAGTTAAGAGCATTTGCTGCTCTTACAAAGGATCCTGGTTTGGTTCCCAGCACTCACGTAGTCGCTCACTATTGTCTGTAACTCCAGTTCCAGGGGATCCATCGCCTGTTTTGGCCTCTGCAGGTACTGCATGCACATGATACATATTTGTACATATAAGGCAAAACATTCACACAAAATAAAAATAAGTAATTTTTATATAGTTTCTAATTTAGGTAAAATAAATTTAACCAAGCCATACTTGGCTATAAACTTAATTTTGTGCTCCAGAGGCACAGAGAACTTGAAAGGCAGCAAAAGAGAAAGAAATCCCTTTCGTGCATGTAGAAAAGAAAATATATTTCTTCACTGGGTAGGAGTGAAAGAATGTTTTCACTTTTTTCAAAGACTTCAGGACAGTAGTTGAAAGCTCAGTGTATCCGGTTGCACAATCTATTGTTCTACACTGAGAAAGTATCTTTAAGAGCCTGCTGTGGCCAGTGCTGCCCAAAGGCATGCATCTGATATTAATGAAGTGTTACTCTGCTTTGACAAGTTTACAGGCGTCTCTCTTCTGAGCCAGCTGACGTCATTCAAAGTAGGAAAAGACTCTCCCACTTGGCATTTGCTAAGTAACTTTGATGGGCTCCCCTGCCTTGCCTGAGTGCCTAGAATTAGAGAGAGCTCCTGTCATCTGAAGAACTTAAAGTCATGAAGTCAAACTGACTAAGACCTCACATACCAAACCAACCAGGAGAAGTGTAGCCAGTGATATGCTGATCGGCACAGCAAGGCGCAGCCACCTCTAGCTGGCACCTACTTCTTGCTCCTGGAGAATATTCCTCTGGAGTTCTGCACCCCCTTGGAACTCATCTGGCATGCTTGACAGGCCCCTTGTCTCTCCTCAGAATCGACGCCGTGGGGTAAGCAGTGGGAGCAGAACTGTGCAGATGCGCGGTGTGCTTTGAAGGAAAACGGGAATGTACCAAACTGTTAATGCGCTCAAGCTCACCACCATGCTCCTCGCTCAGCTTTGCAAAGATTTCTCTGTCTTGCCAGAAAAGATTCACATTGTTTTTGTTTAAATACCGAGGTGATTTAAGCAAGTAAAACTGTGACCACAGTTTTAAACCTAATCTTGCTGAGATTCCTTTAGTAGCTAGGGTATGAAGTTGAGGTCAGAGAAATGTGGTAGAGAACGAAAATGCCTTTTCCATGCAAGGAGGCACTTGTTGCAGAAAGTCTGACAGCCTGGGTACCAAGCCTTTGGCTTATTTCTTTCCTGAGACCTTTCTATATACATCAGGGTGCTTTGACTTAGTGTTGCTGCAAATTAAGAGTGGACTGCTGTTTGTTTTTCAAATTTTGAATTCAGTGAAATCCAGACAGGAGAGTCTAATGTTTAAAATACTTAAAGGTGTAGTGCTTTACTACACAAGGGCTCTTTAGAACTTTTACAAAAAAATCAGATATTATGAATGACGTTTTAAAACATGTTTTTGTAATACAATTTTATAATAATCATAGTTATTATGCTTTGATTTTATCATAAGATTAAGAGTAATAATGTTTGTATTTAAAGAGAATTTTCAAACAAATCACATCACTGATAATGATGTTATTTTGATTATTCTAAGGAGAGCTTAAAAATGTTCCAGAATAAAAAATTAAATTAGAACCCATAAATATATGTCATGAGATTACAAATACATGCTAATAGGATACACAAATATTTTCAAATTAATTAAAAGCAGATTTTCTAAAGATTCTTTCCAAGTTTCTTAGTTGTTCCAACCTACACTGTACTTAGTTTAAGAGGGAAAAAATACTTGCTAAGAAATAGCTGTGTGGTAATCATTGTTTTGGGCAGTATCACATAAAGCTGTTAGCACAGTCAAGAAACCTAAGGACACTTGGCTTAAGTCTATGTGAGTCATGATTAGATTCCATTTTAAATTTTCCAAGGATGCAGAGTTTTCCTCTTGCATTCCCACATTAAATTTTGTGTGTGTAGGCTGGAGACGGCCCAGTGGTGAGCCCCTGTGTACCGTCACTCCAGACCAAGAGTGTCATTTCCACAATCACCCCTTCTCCAGGTGACAGTGATCTCTCAGGTTCGTGTAGGCTTTTCTGACTCATTATGAATATTAACTGTAACTTTTTTCTGACTGTTTGTGGCCAGCAGTGTTTGGATATTAACAGACTTGGCATTGATTTATCAACTATCCCCTTAATATAGGTGAAATTCAGCAATCATTATGTTCTCTGTTTTGACATCTGTAAAATTAAGAATAATATCTGTGTTTCAAACGAAATTAAAAGCCAGTCAGAGCATGTATAGACTATGATTATATGTAGACTGTCATGCATAGTATTTGAGGTCATTAAAGGAATACATAGACCTTTCTTAGTTTTCTGAAACGACTAAGGATGAAGGAACTGGGCTCTGAGATCCCAAGCTGATATCCACAGTAAGCAGCAAGAGAAAGTTGTGAGTTCTTTTTCTCTTGCACATTAGAAAAGGAGTAAATAACTCCCCAGTGGAGTGGGACTTTCTGAGTTGGGCACCTGTCGAGCTTATCAGAGGTCTGAAAGGAAAAGGCAGTAGAACCCTGCAAAACTGTGAGAACACTTCAAGTGTGTCAGTTTGGCCTTTGTCTGGCTTCAGCCAATTCTCAAAATGGTCCTTAACCAACAAAAGGTACAGAACCAGCATTCCTGAGCAGAACTAACCCCCGGGAGCAAAAGGAATGGAGCAGGCTACCTGTTGCGAGAGAGCTGGTGTTGTTTGTAACCATTACCTTTTCTTTCTCTTTATTCTTAAATGACTAGAGCTATGTAAATAATAATTGGGGACGACAGTATCACAGTTACTTAATAGCAATGGCAATGTGGTTCATAAAGGAAATTTATCCTTCCGTTAACTTCACTCCTATTGTTTAGTATGAGGAATCGTACAAGGGCATTTTTTTAAACTTCTTTCCCAAGCCTGGTCTTTGCATTCTCTTTGGCCTGGCTTCACTCATTTTAGATGTTTCTGGTTCCACTGCTTTGGATTCGGGAAGAAGTTCCCATGCAAGTGTGTGTTCCGTGCATTTATAAAGACATATAGCTGCCTAAAGCTATAGGTTCCTACACAGTTTCCCAAATATGTTTTGCATTTAAGGAAGTGTAATGTTGGTAAGGCCTGGTGGCCTGGTAGGTACCCAAAAAGGCTGGCTTCATCACGGAGGATGCCAGCGCATTGCTGCTGCCTTGCCCCGTTATGCAAACAGTTTACGGATGTGATCATTCTGTGCAATCCTGACTCGCTTGTCAAATTACTTTTATTATTAAAATTGATACATTTGAAAGAGTGCTTTACTCTTCAAAGAAATTAGTTCAAAGTTATTACTAAAAAAAAAAAAATGGAGAAAATCTTAAGGAAATGCTGTGGGTGGGGGAAGGCCACATCTTATCATCATGCTTGGATGGGTGTTCTTGTGCTGGTGTGCTGTGTTCCGGGACTATTCAGCACAGGTGTGATTTATAGTTGTTACTCCAGTGCATACATTTATAGATTCTGCCTTTTTCCTTCAGCTTTTGACATCACTGTTCAATTACAGGGTAATATAATATTGTTTATCCAAATAAAGTGATCATTGGCTGGGGGGGGTTGTGTATAGTGTATTGTGGTATTGTGCATGTGTGTGGTGTTCTGTGTATATATGGTCTATAGGTGTATGCATGTATGTGTGTGGCGTATGGATGTTGGTGTGCACACATGTGTGAGAATGCATGTCTGATGTGTGTGGTGTGTGGTATTATGTATGTGTGGTGGGGTGTGTGTGTGGTCTATAGGTGTTATACGCATGTGTGTTTGTGTGGTATATGGATATTGGTGTGTGCACATGTGTGAGAGTGCACGTCTGTGTGTGTGTGTGATATCGCACATAGAGGTCAATATCAAGTGTCTTCCTCAACTGCTCTCCGGTTTACTTTTCAGCAGTTTTCTGAGGGATCCCCGAACGTTGGGGTTGCTCCATTTGGCTAGACTGGCTGGCCAATGAGCTTTAGAGATCAGACTGTCGCCATCCTCTTCCACCCCAGTGCCGGCCTTACAGACACACCCATCACCTCTAGCCTTTTGTGTAAGTGCTAGAGATTCAAACTCAGGCTCTTGTGTGTATATAGCAAGAATTTTACCAGCCGAACCATCTCTGCCACCCAGGTTTTGGACTTTCAGATTAATTCTATGATTTTATTTTCATAGACAAATTTGTAATAATAATTTTAACCATTTAGTTTTTGGCCCCATTGAATGATTTTTGTGAGCTAAATTCTCAGATGTGGGCTTATTTGCCCAGTGAGTAAGTAGGTGTCTTATGAATTCTCTCATGGTGAGGCTCAGCATTCGGGGACCCCCCAGGTTTGAACCAATTGAGGGGACAGAGAATGTTCTCTTAGAGAAATTAATTTATTCCAGGTTACTTACAAAGGATTCATCCCCAGGGAGAGAGCCGGAGATTTCGTATGGTGGAGCCTGCATTTTGATCATAAGTCCCCCTCCCCCAACCTCTAGCGCACCTGGTCAAATGGAGGCCCCTGGCACAGCGCCTGCCTCTCTCCTTCCCAGCTTTCCCTGTGTTTCTGCTAGACCTCTCCCCGTAACTCATTGGTTAATTGACAGTCAATCGCATTTGGAAGCCTGTCCCTCACAGCAGAGAGGAAACTGTAGATCTATCCAACAGAAGATTTGGATGTTTTCTCTAGCTGTGCCTTTAATATTTGTTTTCAAAATGATTCTCTTGACAATGCCAATATCATAATATAATAGCCAATAGCTGTTATCCCAACTACTTGAGAGACTGAGGCAGGGGATCACACCTGAGCAATATAACGAGACCCTGTCCCTTCCAGGGATCAAACATGGGTCACCAGGATTATGCAGCCAGGGTCTTTACTCTCTGACCCATCTCACCAGCCCTAGAGCGACTTTACAGAATGGTCAATGAGATAGCTCTCTCCTCCATTGCTACCTACCATATAAATTTATCTTACATTTATGTTTTAACACTCTGCTGATACCCTTAAAGACACTTGAAGAAAACAGAATATTAATCTTAATATGGTTAGTAATGGACAGTAGAGGGACCGGAGAGATGGCTCATGGGTTAAGAGCACTTACTGCTCTTGCAGAGGACCCAGGTTTGGTTCCCAGCACCCACATGGTGGCCAACAACTATCTGTAGCTCTAGTTCCAGGGGATCAAATGCTCTCTTCTGACCTCTGAGTCTACCAGGCATGCACCTGATGCACTTACATACATGCAGGAAAACACTCATATGCATAAAATTTAAATAAATAAATCTTTATTTAAAAATTTTTTAAAGAAATGGACAGTAGACTAGTCTTAAGTTAGGCCTCAGTTTTCAAAAGTGGAGCAATAAACTTTTGACCTTATTCAGATAACAAAATTATTCTGAGCAAAGATGAAAACTATTCCATAGACTAAGACAAAGGCCATATCCAACTTGAGCTGCAGTTAGTATAAGTAAATTTTGCTTCACTTTTATGCTCATAGAATTTTCATTGTCAAGAACAGCACAAGCCAATCGATCAAGTTTGCTTGACTGACCCTGGGCTGGCAGGGCCTGGGGGGGACCTCGTGACCTCGTGGGGGCCCCGGTTCCACTGGCCATTCAGAGCCCTGCCCCTCCCATAGGTGAGAGCTGGAGTGTCTTTTCCTTCTTTGTTTTTACTGCCAGGTTGACTCCTCAGCTTCCTGCATGCTAGGCAAGTGCTTTACACCCAGCCCGAGAACTGGGATTTCCTATACTGTTTCTTAGTAAGGAAAATTGAAGTTGTTGCCGTTTTGACCCCATATAAATCATAACATTTGCTAACCCTACAAAAGGTAAAATTACCTGAGAGTATACCTTGTTCCAGTTTCAAAGATGGGTTATCGAATAGTGGCATTTAAACCACCGGTGAAGAAAACAAAATTGGTCCCCATGAAACTATCGTCTAAGATCCTTATCTGTGCTACCAGCAAATAATGGGTGTGCCACTGTGGAAAGGTGGACACCACCGATGCCAGAGGCCTGTCTGCATCTTTTTTGTCCCACTCTATGCCTAATCTTTGCAGTTATTCAGACAGTGCAGGGCTGTGAGTTCCTATGTTCATGATAGGTGAGCAGCTCTTAGTGTACTTAAAAGCAGACAGAGCTGAGTGAATTCTTGATCTGGCCACTTAGTTTTGGAGCAAACTGATTAATAGTTCTAGGCCTCTGTCTGTGTGTGTGTGTGTGTGTGTGTGTGTGTGTGTGTGTGTGTGTCCTCCTCCCTCACTCTCTATCTTATTCCCTTAAGACCAGTTCTGTCTCTGAACCCAGAGCAAAGCTTGATGGCCGTCCACCCAGCAGTCTTCTCATCTCCGCCCTTGGAATGCAGGGTACTCGGGCCCACTGCCAGGCCCAGCTTTTCCTACGGATCCTGGGACCCAAACTCAAGTCCTTAGGCTTGTGCAGCAAGTGATTTAATCCACTGAGCCATTTCTCTGACTCCATTTGTTTGTTTTTAAACATATAAAATGAGCTGAATTTAATTTCAATTGTGTGTTTTTAATCCCTCCAGCTCTGTCTAAGACACTGGAAAAGCTCTCAGAGGGGGTACAATATTCTGAAGGCACATCTGAAGAGCTGTTGTCATTTAGTCTTCTCTTTAAGGCCCTAGGAAGTAGTTGAAGAAAGTATAGTCAATGAAAAAATATCATGTGTTTTAAACAGCACAGACAGGTCTGCAGCAGAAAACCTGATGAGGCTGAAATCCTCTCTGCTAGATCCAGACTTCCCGCTATTTTGTGTCTCAGTTTAAGTTTGAATGTTAAATAAAACTACTTGGAAGGCTTCTCTCAAGGCTAAGTTCCACCTCAGGAGGTTCTGTGCATCCAGCTCAGAACTCCCAGATTTTTATAGTGGGCTGTAAATAGTGTATGCCAATTTGATGTTTAGGCATTTTCAAAAAAGAGGCTGTGTAAGTGCTCAGATATAACAGTATAAAGAAGTAATTGCTATGCTGTGGCCAAAAATATTAATCACCTACATATGACATGTAGTAATAACTATCTAAATGAAACTACATGTGTTCTGTGCTGGTGAGGAAATTAACTTGCACTTGGATAACAGAATAAAACGATATATGGAAATTCTCAAGATAAAAAAATCAGTTTATCATTTGGAAATTGTAGAATTTAGTGGCAACAATTTCACAGTAGATTTGCCAACTGCCCCTTTAAAAATGACTTAATTTAGATACATATGTTTTGCATTGTAGTTAGTAGGGGAACCCCAGAATGAATTTGTGAACTCAATCTGAGCTCCATGAAAATTGGTAATTTTGTTTTTGTTTTTTTGTCTTGAGAGAAGGCCTCCCTACAGCCCCAGCTGCCCCAGGACACCCTATGTAGACCATCCCAGGCTGACCTTGATCTCACACCGATCCACCTGACTCTGCCTCTACAGCACTGGAATTGAAGCTGACATTTTTAAGGGATGTCGGTGCTGTGTTTTGTGTTCTTGGGAAGGATGATAACTCTCGGGACTGTGTGGGACTGTGATAGGACTAAGGCTCCTGTGAGAACGTTTAGTGCACTGCCTCTGTGTGGCTTTAAGGGATGGGATGTTGTGGCTAGGAAACTAATTGGCAGAGATGCTTGTTGAAATCTATTCATTTAGAAAGACTCTGAAAAGCACAGTTTTTACTGGGATTTGAATTAATAATATTTTCGAAGTTAACGGGAGAGAACATGTGTGACTAACAATGACTCTGTATTACTCCTGCAGTGTCTGAGCTGAGGAAGAATGCGTGACCTATGAGGGCTATTTTCCGTTCTTGCAGCATAAAGTTGACACTCAAAATGTCATGAAAGCTAGGCATGGTGGTATACTTCTGTAATGCCAACATTCAAGAGGCTGAGGAAGAAATACTAGGTGGTTCCAGACCAACCTGGTCTGCATAGTGAGACCTTATCTCAGAAGTAAAAGCAAATACGTCAAAAAGGACAAGGTGGGGGCTGGAGAGATGGCTCAGCGTTCAAGAGCACTTGCTACTCTCTTGCAGAGGACTCGGGTCCTGTTCCAGTACCTAGCACTGTCCAGTTCCAGGAGAGCCAAAACCATCTTCTGGCCTTTGAGGACATTGCACTGTACATGGTGCACTTACATACATGCAAGCAAAACACTTAGTTTTTTAAAAAAGATAATATCATGAGAATTGATGACAATATGCTAATTGAAGTTAAATACTGCCTGATCCTACTTGTCTGAAATACCGTAAGTTCATAGAAACAGGAAGTAGAGTGATAGTGACAAGTGGGCTAGTGTCTGCTGAAGATGGCCTTTCAGTGTGATTAAAGTGGTAGGAGGCAGATGGGAGTGATGATTTCCTAATAATGTGAATGCAAATTATGCCACTGAACTGCACATTTCAAAGCAGTTTATTATAGGTTAATACTGAGCACATATATTACATGGGGCTGCATGATTTACATGTGGAATTGTATTTAGTCCTCAAAGCACTCCAGCAAGGTAGAGTGTACACAGTCGGGTTAATCACTGGTCTTGGAATATGCAAGTGTCAGCGCCAAACTGGGAACTAGAAACTGGAAGTAGTCACATGGGTGCCTGGAGGTCATCCACCTGCATGTAAAGTGGTCACCGGGTGTCCGGGGTGGTCGTCCACCTGCACGTGCTCTTATTGCTTGGCCTCTGATATTTCATCACTTTCACGGCCCAGCCTCGATGGCAGCCAGCCTTCTGTTCGGAATAAGGGTTACTGTTACAATTTTCTTCCCTTTTTCATGGGACGGTGGGAAATCAGGTGGTCTGCAAAGCAGAGAAAAATAATCCCTAACCCAGTATATTTACATAATGTCTTTTGCACTTAATGCAGAACAGAGGAAAGAAAATTCATTCAGTTCAGGCTAATGACAAAATCAAATTCCATTTGTTCAATTAAGAGAAAATTTAACATAATTTAAGAATTGGCAGTCATATGACTTTCAAAGTCCCTTTGACAATGCGGCATCAATGCGATTGGTTTTACTAACTCATTCATCAGGTCAGCAAATTAAAATGACTGATAATTTGTGAAAATCTAAAACAAATAGATGATTATGGAGCTGGAGAGATAGCTCAGTGGTTAAGAGCACTTGTTGCTCTTGCAGAGGACCTGGGTTCAGTTCCCAGCAACCATATGGCAGCTAACAACCATCTTGAATTGCAGTTCCAGGGGATCCATCCAATGCTCTCTTCTGGTTTCTGCAGGCACCTGGCATGCTACATATACATGAAGGCAAACATTCATGCATATGAATTTTTAAAATTATGTGTATGAATTGAAAATACAAATCTAGACTTCGAGGATTTGGGCCTTTCTTCCCTCCTGACAGTTTCTTCAGGCCTCTTCAGAGCCCCTCTGTAAGGACATCTGGTCTGTTGGTTGGACTCTGACCAATGGGATTTTTACCAGTTTGCTGATTCTTCTTCGGTATATGCATGAGAGTTCTCCAGTGGAATGGGCCAGGTTGACTGTACTCAGTCCAAGAGTGCATTTTAGGGTCTGTGTCAGCCTCATTGCATTTTATCCTTACCCTTATTAAAGGCAATGTCAGCAATTTTGGTATTCATGTTATCTGCCAGATTGCATAAATCAAGGTGACTTCTACACATCACCTCTCATCACAGGCTTCTCTGTGAAGCAGGAAACACATGACATCTGGTTTTGTTCATTGTTACACCACCGGGGAACATAGTTGCTTTATCTTACAAGGCTGTGAAGATTACATTATGTCAGTGCTGTGTGAATGCTCTTATACTGTGGAATTTGGCCAGTGATGAATGTCATCACAGGACACTGAAGTAGAGAACAGTAGAATTGATAAATTGGGATAGAAAAGAGTATCCAGTAATAATCAGTGGCTGATAAGCAAGTACATGACTTAAAAGCATTCCAGGAGTTCCATATGTAAGAACCAGTCTCTGCCTTGTTTTTCTACTGGTTTGTGACTTTGCAAGAGTGTATGCTACTTGTTATATGAATGACAAGGAGCTACATGAGTTTAGCTGCAGAATTTATGCATAATATTGAAAGGAAATTTGTCCATAATATTTCTTAGTATATGATATTTTTAAAGGAGAATGTTTTGCAAGCAGTATTTGGCATATATGGAGTTATTGCCTAGGGTATTACAAATGAAGGAATATATACATTTTTAATCATACATACTGTGAACAGACTATTATGTTTCCAATGCATCTGGTACCATACATTATAGTTGTTGGAAATCATAGTATTACATGTCTGTGCTCATGAGTGTGTGGGTACACATTTGAGTGGGTGCACATGTATGTGTATGCATGTGGATGTGGAGACCAGAAGACAATCTTGAATGTCAATCCTCAGATTCTGTTCACCTTTTTATTTTTACTTTTATTTCATGTGTATGAGTGTTTTGCCTGTATGTATGTATGCAGTTCCCAAAGTGGCCAGAGAAGGGTGTAATATCCTCTAGAACTAGAGTTAAGGATGGTAGTTAGCCTCTATGTGAATGCTGGGAACCAAACCTGGGTCCTCTGCAAGGGCAGCCAATGCTCTTGACCACTGGGCCATCTCTCCAGCACCCCTCCCCCAAAATCCACCTTTATTTTTGAGGTGGTCACTCATGGGCCTAGAACTTCCCAAGTAGGATAGGTCAGTGAACTCTAGGAATCTGTCTCCCAGCACTTGAATTGCAAACATGTGCCATACCTGACTTTTTTGCACATGTGTGTGGGAGGTGGTGGTGGTATGTGAGTGTGTGCACACATCCACTGTATGTGCATGTGTGGATGCCAGCGGTGAACTTCAGACATGACTTTCTGAGACGCAGTCTCTCATTGGACGTGTCTCAGCTGTACTGGCCAGCAAGACCCCAGGATGTACCTATCTCTGCCTCTCCAGTATTAGGGGCCCAGACACACTCTTCCACACCTGGCTTTTCCACAGATGCTGGGGATCTGAACTCAGGTCCTCAGGCTTATGGAGCAAGTACTTTACCTACTGAGCCTGACACTCAGTTTGTGCTACTTGGGTTCTAGTGATTGAACGTAGGTCCTGGGGCTTGCATGGCAAATGCTTTACTGACTGAATCATCTCTTCAGCCCAAATTACAGACTATTTTAATGAATTTGTTTTTCTTGGTGAAATGTTATATATTGTTTGACAGCCGGAAAGTGTGATCTTTTTCAATAAAATGTTAATGAAAGACAGAAATATTCTTATACTTCTTTCATAGAAACATATCATTCTTAGTATGGCCTGCATCTTAATTTTACATGATAATATGCTTTAACATAGAAAATTTAACTAAAAATTTTTATGTGAGTTTTACATAAAATCTAAATTTGTATGGACTTGAAAAATTTTTAGTTAAGAGCATGAGTCGTCTCAAGTGTTTTTATCTCAATATCTTTAATTTCTCACCTTTAGTATGTGTGTGTGTGTGTGTGTGTGTGTGTGTGTGTGTGTGTGTGTGTGTGTATCAGAAGACAGCTTCCTAAGTCAGTTCGTTCTATCATCATGTAGGTTCTGGGCATGGAACTCTGGTTGCAAGGCTTGATGGCAAGTGAACTGATATCTGCTGAACTATCTCTCTGGACCCTCTCTTTATAAACTAAGTGTATAAACATTCCTTTCTCACAGTTGACTAAACTGTGATGATTCAGTATAAGATACGCATCAAAATAAAACAGACCACAAAAACATCTAAAACTAACTGAAGGGGAAAAGAAAGTAAATATTTGATAAGAGAGAATGTAATGTCCCAGGGATTGCAACTGTTGCTATTTCTTATTCATTGAATCCACTTTAAGAATACAAATTTTGATTTCCTGCTTTACACCTTTCTGACTCTGTGGCAGGGAAGAACTTTCTGATAACCTTATTTTTCTGAGATGATGTATTTATTCTATTAACTTTGACAGCAGTCAATACCTGTTTCTTTGTCTGATGTTAAAATGTTATGAGAAAGGATTCCTTTCTAGCATAAACAATAATTCCTTTCTAGGTTTACATCAAACCTATATTCTAGTTAATTTATTGATGGATTTTGATACTTACAAATAGAAATGAGTGGGGTTGGAGAGATAGCTCAGTGAGCAAGAGTGCTTGTTCTAAGACAGGCGTAGTGGCAGATGCCTATAATCCCAGCACTTGGGAGGCAGAGGCAGGCAGAGCTCTGTGAGTTCAAGGCCAGCCTACTCTACATAGTGAGTTCCAGCAGAGAGACCCTGTCTCAAAAGATAAATAAATAAATAAATAAATAAATAGTAAAAATAAAGAAAAAGAGTACTTGTTCTACAAGCATGAGAATTTGATTTTAAATCCCCAGCATCCATGTGAAAAACTAAGCTTCGAACCTAACTCCAGGTTCAGTGAGAGACTCTGTGTTAGGGGAATAGAGTGGAGAATGTTAGAGTAGGACACCACATGTCCTCCTGTGGCCTCATCATATATGGATATGTGTGCATATAGCACACTCATATACAGACATACGCACAAACAAAATAAAAATTGTAAAAACAAGAGCAAGTTTCTGGGAGTCTTGCTTAGTGGTGGAGCGCTTGCCTAGCAAGTGTGAGACCCTGGGTTCAGTCCCCAGCACTCTAAAAAATAAACTGGAGCAGGCCTTAATTAGTTGAGGGGGAAAAAAAAAAAACCCACCCAGTATGAGGTGTGAAAGGAGATTGGAGTCATTTATCAAATACTTCAGGATTCACCGGTCCTTTTCCTCCTGACTCCTGCCCCGGTGGTCTAACACATCTGGAACAGTCTCCTCGATGAGGACCCATGCAGGGATGTGGAACCTTTTACAATTGTGATACGACCTTGTGGTCTACGAATGATGCAGGCTGTACTTCTGGCTGTCCCAGGCGCGGGCTGCAGGGTGGACACTGTCTCCTGTCCACCCTTTCCACTTCTTTGTTTCGAGTCAGAAGGCTGCAGGAAAGGTCTGGAGAGAGAAGAATGGCACCTAATCTCAGCCTGTTGTGTTGGGGCCTAAAGGCACTGGAAGTGGAGGAGTCAGCGGCTTGGGATTCCTCTGAGGTTACAGAGGAGGAAGACTAGACGGAACCTGAGCTCACTCTGTTGTTTCGTATTTTGTTGTGGCTGCTTTTGCTTATTTGTTTGTATGTCATTTACAAGTGGCCCCAGGGCATTTTTAGCTCAGTCTAAGGACATAGTAGGGCAGAAGCCCAAGAACTGAGCAGTGAGAGACAGAGGAGAAATAAGGCTGAGCTAGTGGCTCCAGGTAGCTGTCTGGAATGTTCTGAAAATAGGTCATTATCTGTGTAATCTGCACAGATCGACAGGGCTTAGAGCATTGCATTATAACACAACTACTGAACCACGTGGCGTTTCTTTCTTCAGAGGTCACGTTGAAGACAAAGTTGCTCCAGTGTGTCAGGGTGCTTAACATGGTACTTCTAACACCCTTGCTATTCGACCTTTCTAGATTTGTGGTTGATCAATAAGCAGTTTTTCTTCATCAGCCATCCTTGTAGCAGTTCTTTCCCAAATATGATTCTTGGCAGAAAAAAAGACATCATATTGTTTTTAGAACTAGGATCCTTCTTTTAAGAAACGAGGTTTCCATATGTGATTAACCATTCGATGTTCTATTTTATATATGACTTGTTCTTGGGATAGTAAGTGAGAGCTTAAAAATAACGCAGCCTTCTTGTGCTCGGTCGTGTGCTGCGAGCAGATTCTGCTGGTGCCCACTTTGCACTATCGTTAAGGAAGTACCTGGTGGAATGCAGCTGATGACACTTTTAACCAGATTCACATATCTGATTTTCTTTCTCCCTTGAGATGTCTAAATCGCTTCATACCCAAGTTCAACATGCCAAGAACAGACATCTGTTTTCCACAAAGGCCACGCCACTGAGTTCTTTGTACAGCCTAGATATTAATCCTCTGTCAGACATAGAATTAGCAGAGCTTTTCTCACATTCTGTAGGTTATCTCTGAACTCAGTTCATTTTTTCTTTACAATGCAGAAGGCTTTTAATTTACTATGACCCCATTTGTCAAGTACGATTTCCTGAGCTATTGAAGTTCTTTACAGAAAGCCTTGCCACTACCTAAATCTTGAAGTGTCCTCTCTGCTTTTTTTTCCCCTCACTGTTTCAGAGTTTAGGATCTCACATTAAGATCTTTTATCCATTTTGAGTTGTTTTGTACACAGAGACAAGGATCTAGTTTCATCTGCATTTGAGCATCTAGTTTATCAGTACCATGACTGAAGAAACTGCCTTTTCTCCAATGTCTGTCAACAACCAGGTGGCTGTAATTACATGGGTTTACATCTGGTCCTCTGTTTTATTCCATTGACCTGAGTGTCTCTTTGTGTGTCAACACCATGATTCTTTTGTTGCTATGGCTCTTTAGTATATCGTGAAACCAGATATGATGGTAACTCCAGCATTGTTCTTCTTGCTCAGCATTGCTTTGACTATCCTGGATCTTTTGTGTTTCCATACTAATTTTAGGATTGCTTTATCTCTTTCTGTGAAGAACATCTTTGGGATTGTGGTGGGGATTGCACTGAATTTGTAGATCACTTTGGGTAATATAGCCATTTCTACTACATGTGTTCTTGCCAATTAAGGCACACGGAAGGTCTTCTCATCTTCACAAAGTGCAGCAGGATTTGAATTTTTAAATGTGCTGGCGTGGTGCACTATGGGGGTGAGGAAGTAGTTAGATGTTCCCTTTCTATATAGGGAGTGTCTGTGAGGCAACATCTAAATGCAAGTTAACAGTTATATGTAACACAGCTGTGGTCACTAGTGACAGTACTTACCCATCCTTAGTAAAATTCCAAACAGAGCACAATCTTCAAGTTATTTACATAGAACTTTCATTTCTAGAAAATCTAGTGTATGTAATAACTAGGGAAAAGTCTTTGTGCTTCTGTAAAAAATAGAATTAAAATCTTAAGGTGAGATAATTATATAAGTAGACATTTTATGTTCATAACTTTCTATAAGACATTCAAAGATCACGTGTACATACACCCAGTTTATACCTGCATGGGATTTTATGTATGGTGTGGTATGTTTGCAGAAAGAGTCCATAATGCTCCTCAGTTACTGAGATGACCAGAAAGTTTTCATCAGATTTCTGGAATGCTCTTTTACGTCCTACAGCTCTACACTGTATGCTCCACAGAGGGCAAGAATCCCATTTGCCCTATCAACTGTAGAAGGCTTGACACCCAGCAGGTGATCTCCATTAGAGCAGTGCATGTCGTGTATTTAAGGAATTAGTCAATAATGACAACATGTGGGGACAGGGAGGTATATTGATTCAGCCAGTAAATATTTAGTGCACAACTGCTATATGCCAGGTGCGGTTGGAATGCAAGAGTTAATGAGACAAGTTCCTGTTCTAATGTGCTTACTCTTTCCATCTGTAGAACTCTTTCTTGATGCATTGGCTCCTGCATTTCTGGTAAAAGGTGACTGTAATTGTGCTTTGTGAAGTTTTCTTTCAGAATAATTATTATATATAGTTGTCAACTGGTTGGGATGGAGAAAACTGGCTAAGTAGAAAGTAGTCAGCATGGTGAGCAAGAGGTGTGAATTGTGCTTAGGAAACAAACAGTCAAATGAAATGGAAGGCTGCAAATAGCCTGGTTATTTATAGATTCCTTATGTCTATCAGATATTTAAATACAAATCCTTTCTGTTCTTTTCATATACATGACAATGTTATAAATGTTGTAGGAGACTTTTTTCTCTTCATGGATTTGTGTGTGTGACTGTATGTGTTCATGTGGATGGATGTGCGTAGGCATGTAGGTAGGTACCAGGTGTGTGTGTGTGTGTGTGTGTGTGTGCATGTTGACTTAGAGGCCAGGGGTTGACTTAGAATGTCTTCCTCAGTTGGTCTCCACCTTGGATTTGAGGCAGTCTGTCACTGAACCTGGAGCTCACAGCTTGGCTGGGTGACCCGTGAACTCCAGGAATCTGCCTGTCTCTATGTCCCCAGTGCTGGGGTCATAGGCATCCTCGGCTTTTCTGAGTCACTGCAGAGAATCTGAACTCAGGTCTTCGTGCTTGTATAGGAAGCATTTTCCCAGAGCTTTACCATTTGCTCTGATCTTCTTTCCTTCACTGTGACCTATCTCAAAATTTCTATGTAGTCAGGATTCAGTTGTCACCTTTAAATGGCCAAGGCTCGGATACACTTCAAACTGCACTCACCAAAGTCCAGTTCCTTGATGCACACTTCACCATGGCAACCTCACTGCTAACATCAGGTCTAAGGCAAAATTGTTCACTGCTCTTTCCCCAAACCATTTCGTTTCTAACTTCCACATCATTGCCACATGTGTATGCAGATCTAGGTTAGTTTGTTCAGCAGCCAGTGATGAGTGTCTCACCCTGGTCATCTGCTGACTGCAACCTCTTTCGAGTGGCCCATGGATGTGCTTGACTCATTTCAGCTTCTTTTTTTACTTCTTGTAGACTTCTTAAGTATGTTTATCAAAACCTTTTTGGGCCTGGGAGATGGCTCAATGGATGAAGTACTTGTTGCATAAGAGTGAGGATCTGCCCTAACATCCCCAGAACTCATACAAAGCCTTGTGTAATAGCATGTGTCTGTTGTGCTGTGACACATACATATGTCCACACACATGCACAGAGATTTAAAAATTAAATGCGTTCAACATAATTTACACTTCTAAAGAGTCATTGTTGCTTTTGTTTAAAAACACTCTGGATTTCTAAAAATCTTTTTAAAATATTTTATTTACTTGTTTATGTGTATGAATATATTGTTTGCATGGACCATGTGCATGTAATGCCAACAGAGGCCAGAAGAAGATGTCTGATCCCCTGGAACTGGAACTATAAATGGTTGCCAGCTGCCATGTGGGTACTGGGGATTGAACCCAGGTCCCCTAGAACAACAACAAGTGCTCTTAACCTCTGATTTATCTCTCCATCCCAGCAGCACTCTGGATTTGTAATAATTTTTTGAATTTTATTTTTGAGAATTTCATACATGGGTATTATATTGGCATTATTGCCATTTGTCCCAGTCCAACTTCTCCTATGTCTCCCCTCTCAAGTTCTTGTTTTCTTCTTTAATTATTATTGTCACATATGCATACATACAATTACACAGATATAGATAGACTGCACTGAGGCGGAGTCCATTTAGTGGTACTCTTGTGTACCTGTGTTAGGGCTGCCCTCTTGGGATTAGATAACCTCTTAGGGAACTGGTCCCTGGAGAATACGGATTCTCCCTCCCTCAGTGTCCGTTGATTGCCCGTAGCTCTTCATCTGGAGGTGAGACCCTGTGAAGTTCCTCCCATCCATTTGGCTTACCAACTGGTTTCGTCATCCTGCTGATCCTGTTAGCCCACTGTACTGTAGTATGGTGCAGGTTCCCTGTCGCATCTGGAATACGTAAACTAGCAGCCCGTGTCTTGTCCCTCCGGCTCTTACGTTCTTTCAGCTCTCTTCCCCCATGTTCCCTGAGCCTTTGGAGTAGAGGTTCCATTGTAGACGTGTCGCTCAGGGCTGGCGCCTCACAGTCACTTACTCTCTGTGTGTGCCCAGTTGTGTAAACTCTGAAATAGTCTCCTTGATGTAGTGAGAGACACACTTGTCTGTGAATATAATGGTATATATTTAGAATATAGTAAGAAACTACATTGGTCTAGGGAAGTGACAGAAGTAGGTTCCTCTCCAGGGTCTATAGTCGGTTGTGTTTACTGAACCACACATGAAATCCCTCACATTGAGTGGGCCTTAAGTCCACTTAGATAGCTCTTGATTATCTCCAAGATAAAAGTGCCACTACTACCCTTAGAAATCAGTGTGTAGAACTCTTACAGAACTAAACACAGATCTACCATATAGTCCAGTTATACCACTCCTCGGCATCTACCCAAAGGATTCAGTATCCTGCTACAGAGACACTTGCACAGCCGTGTTTACTGGTGCTCTTTTCACAACAGCTAGGAACTGGAAACCACCTAAATGTCCTTCGACTGATGAACAGCTCAATGAAAATGTGCCCCATTTACATAATGGAGTTCTATCTAGAGGTAAAGAAAAATAAGACCATGAAATGTGCAGGTGAACGGACAGAGCTAGAAACTGTTATTCTAAGTGAAGTAACACAGACTCGAAAAAGCAAGTAATGAATGTTATTTCTCATTTGTGACTCCTAGCTCCAGTTCCTTAGATATGAGTATGTATCCTGATGTAGCCACAGAAGCCAGGGAAATGAAAAGAAACCCTGGGAGGGAGGGGAAGAAGGCTTGAGAGAGGGGGAGAGTAGGAGACAGGAATTATAAAGGAGGAAATGGGTATTTTAACTGAGGAGGAAGGCGGCTACCAGGAGAAGAGGGTGGAAGCAGATAAATAACCCTCAAATGGTGCGAAAAGCCGAAGAGAAATGTGTTATTTAATAAGCTCACTGAAAAACACATATAAATGTGAGTGTGTGTGTGTGTGTAGCTGATGTCTATATAACAAACTCACAGTGCCAGGCAAGGTAAATGGTCCTTCAACAGCTGGAGACTCTCAAAACAATACAGGCTATTGCCACAGCCCTTGATTACACCTCAGAACTTGGAGGTGAGACAGTTACTGAAGACATGACATACTTTGGACATAGGACTTGGAGCAATGGAGCAGGAACTGACCTGGAAGCCTCCCTGAAGACTAGCTCCCATCAGCAAATACTTTGCAAACTGCCAAGAGAGAAAAACCAATCCAGTGGTCCTACCCAGCTGTAGATTCTATAGGCCACAACCATAACCGGCCCGACAAACTAGCTCTCTGGATAATTCTCATGCCAGGCAACCGTAAAATTCGTTTTAAAGAACAGACACAGAGGGAAAACGAATTTAAGATCTTTCCTTTCATTCCCTTTTCTTTCTTTTATAAAAAACGTTGGCTGTGTCGCTCAGGCATGCTCAGATCCTCAGTGTTCCTGCCTGTCTCCCGAGTGCTGGGAGTCACATGTGTACAGCCCCACGTTCAGTCATGAAATCTTTAAAACTGTTTTGCAGGAATAGCCTGTAGGAAACAGAAAGTTATAATTTCATTCAAAATATTATCCAAGAAAATGAGTGTAGCCCGCTAGGTCAGCTCTCCATTCAGTGGCCTCATGAGCTGAAGCTGATGCCTGCAGTGAAGACGTCCGCCCATCCCCGCTCTCTGCCTTGTTCACACATTGCTTTCTCACTCACCACAAGCTCTTCCCTCCTTCTCTGAACAGCATGGGAGATTTGCTCAATGAAATGTTAAGATCTCGCCCTTGGGTTAAAATCTCCATAGCTCTTTGATGTGTATAGAAGGATGAGCTGCAGATAGACGGTGTGACAAAGGCTTGCCTACTCAGGCAAAACTCTCCAGTTGCTTTACAAACTTGTTCTGGGCTGATGCTACACAGGTCTCTTGACTTTACTATGACCTGTATGCAGTCACTTCAGCCTTCTTCCTAATCTGATTCAAATCCTGTTCCGGTGAGGCCTTCCCATATCCCCTCCAAAGCCCCTCCTCCGTCCCTATTCTGTGTAGTTGGGGAGGGGGGCTAGTTATTTATAGACATGCCTGTTTCACACTTTCACATTATGCTTGTCTCCCTTGAAGCCTTCTGCTAAATTCAAAAGTACTATTTAATAGGGCTTGTAAAAAGATATTACTAGATAAACCTGATGATACGGCCAGGATGAAGCCATGGGCTGAGGGGTCTGTGTTTACATCTTTGCCTCCATGTGCATGAGGATGTAACATGAAATAAGATGCTCATCTCTGAATATCAGTTCCATTAAAATAAAAGCCAGTACTAACAGATAAATTTGACTTAAGAAGATGCTATTTGGGAGAAGTGCCATGTGTTTTATAAACTGTTATAAAAATGCTAATCCTGGGGCTAGTGAGATGACTTAGCAGTTAAGAGCACTGGCTGTGCTTGCAGAGAACCCAGGCTCAGTTCCCAGCACTCACATGGTGGCTAACAAGCATCTGTAACTCCAAGTTTGGAGAACTGGATGCCCTCTCCTGGCCCCTGAGAGCATTCCAGACTTGTGGTACACTTACATACACACAGGCAAACCGCTCATATGCATAAAATTAAAATAAAAACAAATTAAAAGCAAATTTTTGAAAAAAGGAAAATGTCAGTCCTAGCAGTGTGGTTCCTGACACTGTTCTGGATAATGCCACACTCAGCACGTTGTCCCTTGCTTGCTCTCTGCACCTGCAGCCCACAGCTTTTCTCTCCTGCCCTCTGCATCAGGCCCACCCCTGCCTCTGTCTGCACCATTTCTCCCTCTGTCCTCACCTCCTTGCGTACCTTCTTTACCACATTCCACTCACTGCAGGGCCCTGTGTCTTGGGTAGGATATCTGCCTTCTAGATCTTCAGCCTTCATTCCTCTCATAATGTCAAATTGGGCTTGTGCCGACAGGGAATTAAACAACACTCACAAATCCCAGGAATCTATACATAGTTTGCCTTTTTTTAGGATAGCAGGTTTAGTAACTGAGGCTTTATTTTATGCACCGAATTTTTGAATGTTAGAGGGAGGAAAGGCTAATGTTCATCTAATTCAATCCCCCTTCTATGAAAGCAGGTGTCTGGAGAAGCTGAGGCCCTCACTCTCAGTCTCACAATAACTCCTGATCAAGTTGGTAGTGAAGACTGGTTCTGGATTTCAGCATCCTCTTTTCTGTTTTCCTTTTGTTGTCTGCAGCTTTGTGTTTCACATTCACAGAGTTTGGTTTGGGGTACACCTAAGACTGTGCTTCTTCCCAGCATGCAATGGTTGAATCTGGATAAGTCTGGCCTTGAGAGTCTCACCAGAATATTACAAAGACCAGATGGACACATTTTATCATGTTTTGCTTATTTGTTTGATGTGTGTCTGGATCTGTGTGGGTACGAACATGACACATGCATGTGTTAGGTAAAAGGACTACTTTCAGGAGTTGGTTCCCTCTTTTTACCATGTGGGACTCTTGGATCAAACTCAGGTTGTCGTTGTCAGCCTCGGCAGCAAGAACTTTTACTTGATGAGGCATCCCACTGACATTGAAGATTTTTTAAAATTTCTCAACCTTCCTTTGTCTTTAACAATGATTAAATGGCCAGCCAGTTGTGTGTAAGTACAGGGGATTTAGACTCACTTAACTTTGTCTGCAGTGTGTGTGTGTGTGTGTGTGTGTGTGTGTGCACGCGTGTGTGTGTGTTCTCCCAAACAGCACCCAGGGTTGAACTTCATTTATACAGCTTCTTAAATTCATGCTATATTTGATCGAATTATTTCTAATTAAAACATTCTGGCTTCCTTGGAAGAAATTCTGCCCTTGAACGCAAAGATGTTTGGCAAGGGTAATGTTATAATTGTTCTGAAGACTATAGGAAAATCAAATATTTTGTTGAAGTATTTTCTTTATATCATAACGTTGAAACAGAACATGATGTGACATTCTCCATGTGTACAACCTGAAACTGGATAAAAGGGCCACATTCCTCTTTATCCTGTGACATGCATAGTATCAGCTATTCAAGGATTTCCTTATGTACCTCTCACCCAAAATAGCCATAGCTTGAAACAGACACAGATCAAGAAAGAAACACATACAAGTGTCCTTGCTGAAGACAAGAGTATGTTTATTTAGTTTGTGGAGAATATGAGACCTGGTAAATTGTAAAATCTCTTAACCTTCATAAACCAACATTTCCAATTCCTTTACATTTTGGAAATCTTTCCACCCATCAAAATACTACTTTATTGGTCAAGCTATTCTGCCATCTACCTAGGCTACCGGGACGTTGAAATGTGCTGTGTGTGTGTGCGTATGTGTGTGTGCATGCGTATATGTGTGTGAATGTGTGTGTGTGCGTGTGTGTGCAGGTCCACACATATGGAGGCTAGAGGAGAATATGTAGTGTCTTCTGTTGTTCTGCCTTATCGCCTCCAGATATCATGTCTTACTGAAGCATACTGCTTTGGCCAGATTGCCTGGCCAGAGCATTCATGAGATCTCCCTGTCTCCACACCTCAGTTCTGGGGTTATAGACACACCCAGCCATGCCCAGCTTTCATGTGGGCGGTAGGAATTTTTCAATTGTTTTATCTATTTGTTTGTTTGTTTAATGTATATGAGTGTTTTGCCTGCATGTATGTAAGTGCACCTGTGTGTGCAATGCCCATGGAGGCCAGAAGAGGATGTCAGGTCCCCTGGAACTGGGAGTTACAGTTGATTGTTAACCACCATGAGAGTGCTAGGAACTGAACCCAGGTTCTGTGTATGAGCAGTTGGTGCTCTTAATCAACTGAGCCATTTCTCCAGCCCAAGAAGTGTTGGGGATTTGAACTCATGTCCTCTTGTTTTCACAAGTGTTCTTACCCACTGAGCCATCTCCACAGCTATGAATTATAGGAGTGTTTTGATATGTAGGTTTAGATCATGTGATCAATGTACTTAAAAGAATCTGTTTTCTTAACTGATCTGTGTGTGTGTGTGTGCACGCACACACGTGCTTAAAGGCCAGGGGTCAACTTCAAGAGTTCTTCCTTTCATGCCATTTTCCTTGTTTTTTGAGACAGTCTCTTATTGGCCTGGAACTCACTGATGAGCTAGGTCCAGCTGGTCAGTCAGCCCCAGGGATCTGCTCGTCTCCACGGCCCCAGAACTGGAATGTGCTGCCCTGCCAAGCCCAGCCTTTTATGTGTTCTGGAGCTACAGCTCCTTTCTCATGCATGGGTGATAAGCATTTTACTGATTGAGCTCACATGGCCCTGCTGAACTCTGCATTTGGGAGTCTGATGTTGTTGGCCCTTGCCTGAGTAGGCAGGTGGCTTTTCTTTTAGTAATCAGTTACTATCCTGCATGAAAGGCAGTTGAGGCAGTGCATGCCTATAGGCCCTCCTACTCAGGAGGCTGAGACGAGAGGGTCACATGAGCTCCTGAGTTCAAGCCTATCCTGGGAAACATAGTGAAAACTTGTTTTGTTTACTTTTAAAGAAAAGAGAAGTGAGTGGAATGAGAAAATAATAAAGTGCTTGCAGAAACCTCCTTTTGGGGCCTGAGTCAGTCCTGGCAGAGTTAGAAAGCCTAGGAAGCTAATGTAACTATATTCTAGCTGTGGAACTGTACCACTGTGGTATATTCTTTACCCTCCCATACAGGGACTTCTTTATTTGTAATCATTTTAATTTTATGTGTATGAGTGTTTATTTGAATGCGTGGCCCATGAGTGAAATGCCTTTGGAGGCCAGAAGAGGGCATTGGATCCCCTGGAACTGGAGTTATGGATGGTTATTAGCCGCCATGTGGGCACTGGGAACTGACCCAGGGCCTCTGCAAAAGCAGCCGGTGCTCTTAACAGCTGAGCCATCTCTCCAGGTTGTAAACAGACTTCTTAATGTAGATGCTGAGGATCTACAATAAATACTTAAGACATGAGATACAGTGGTAGGGATCACTCTGCAGTAGTAAACATAAACCATTCAACTGTTGACAGCATTTTTAGCTAAATATTTTTATTTTATGTGTATGAGTGTATTGCCTGTATGTGTGTAAATACACTAATGTCGTGCAGTGCCCATGGGTCAGAAAAGGGCATCAGATCCTCTGAAACTGGAGTTACAAACAGTTGTTAGCTGCCATGTGGGTGCTGGGAATTGAACCTGAGCCTTCTGCAAGAGCAATCTGTGCTCTTAACCTCTGAGCCTAGTCTCCAGCTCCTTTTATCAGTTATTTAATTTGTTCAGTATGTTTTTAACTTTCTCCTCAAGTTCTTGTTATCACTAACTGTGAAAACTTGATTTTGAGGGATTTAGCACAAATATTGAAACACTTAGAAGTTATGTTATTTTTTGCAGTTTGATGGATTGAAAATAGCTCTCAATATCTTCAAGCATCTTTTCAAAAGACAGTTTCCAAAGTTCTTATAAGCTGGGCCCAGTGGCTCAAGCCTTTAATCCCAGCAGTCAAGAGACAGAGGCAGATGGATCTCTGTGTGATCAAGGCCAGCCTGGTCTGCATACTGAGTTCCAGGCCCATAGGGGAGATCCTGTCTCAAAAAAAAACAAAACAAAACAAAAAGAACACAAAGAAAAAGAAATGTGGATTTCAGTTTTTTTAGTCATAATTCATTAAAATATCAAGTTCCTGGACTAGTGAGAAGGCTCAGTGGGTAAAGGAGTCTGCTGTCAGCCTGACAACCTGAATTTGAATCCTGGAATCCTACGTGGTAGGAGAGAACTGATTCCTTAAAGTTGTCCTCTGACCTCCACATTCGTCCATGCCTGTCCATGCCACATGTACGTACATGAATAAATAAATATAAATGTAAAAGTCTTGAAAAACAGTTCCTGATTTAGGAGTGTTTAGGGGTGTAATTGAATGAGGCAGCTTCTCCTCTTACTCTACATGAGGAAGTAAGCACCCTAAAAAGACAGCTCTGGACTTTGGGTGTAGCAGATCAGCATCGCAGTTGCTTACCTCCTTTGGTTTCTTTATCCCAGAGTGAGATTACAGAAGAAATCAGTAATTTCAGTAGGATGGCTGATGTCTTTGTTAAAAGCTTTCTTATCTAATAATTTTGCTAGTTAATTTTTTTAAAGGCAAATAAAAAAGTTCCTTGATTTTTGCTCTCAGGTCATTGTCAAAATAAACAACAAAAGAATTGATACAGTAGATATAATTATACTCATGTTCACAGGAACGTGGGGTGGTTGAAAAATTATAAGTTTTCAGCCTAACTCAGAGAAAGCTTCTATGTGACACAAATGCATACATGTCAGCATCTCACCCACTCTGGTTATTGTCTAGAGAGGGTCTAGTTCATACACAGTGTTCAAACTGTGTAAGAGCTCCATTCAAGCATATGCTGCAGGCGGAAAACTGTGTGTGTGCGTATGTGTGTGATGTGGCAGTGTGTGTACGTGTGGGTGTGTGTGCTGTCTTTGGTATGTGGTATATACAGTGTGTGTGTGATGTACAGTGTGTGTGTTGTATGCAGTGTGTGTTGTTTATAATGTGTGTGGTGTATACAGTATGTGTGTGACATATACAATGTGTATGGTGTCTTGCAGTGTGTGTGGTGTAGTTTGTGTGTGTGTTATGCTGTATGTGTAGTGTGGTGTGTGTGGCACATGCAGTATGTGGTGTAGTGTGTGCACTTCTCTGCTTGCCTGTTGTCTTCTGTTGTTCTCCGTCTTATTTTTTATGACAGGGTCTCTCACTGAACTTCAAGCTCCCTGGTTTTTGTGGATCTTTAAAAGAAATTTATTTTATTTTTATTTATGTGTATGCGTGTGTGTGTGTGTGTGTGTGTGTGGTGTATATGTATGCATGCGTGGGTGTCCACAGGGTTAGGAAAAGGGCATCAGATCCCCTGGAGCTGGGGTTGTAAGCTGTTGTGGAGTGCCTGGCGTGGGTGATAGGAACCAAGCTATCTCTTAGCTGCTGAGCCATCTCTCGGGCTCTGAAGCTCATTATTTTGGTTAGCCTGGCTGGCTAGTGAGCCACTGGGAGCTACCTGTGTCCACCCCTCCAGTTCAGGGGTTTATAGGCAAGAGCTGTCAGGTGTGGTTTTCCTTACATGGGTCCTGGAGATCCAGACCCAGGTCATCATTTTTTCACAGCAAGCACTTTCCCCACTGGACCATCTCCCCAGGCCAGGGGAAAGTATTTTAAGGAAAGATGTTAATGTTGCAAAGAGAACATCCCTGGAAATGAGTTCCAGGTTTTCACCGTTTTTTAATAAATGCCATAAATATATTCAGAAATGATTTCCTAGAAATATATCCCAAAGAATATTTTAGGAATACAAACATTCATTAGTTAGCCCTAGTGTGTTTAAAATAGACACCTGTTGTTATGATTATGCACAGAAACCAGTTTCTCATGAATAATTTGAATCTTTTTTACATAATTTGAGAAACCATATGCTGTGGTTACAAGAGGACTTATGTGCTGGCAATACATAGAGAATGAATCTCTATTAATAAAAAGAAAAAAATGTGCTCACCTCCACGTGACCACAGGAAGACTGAGGCCTCCTGTTCCTTTGAAATGCAATAACTAAGGTCATTCTAGTTGCAAGACCAAATTTGAATTTTTTCCTGTATTAAATATTCAGATTTTTGTCAAAAATTCCTGAAAATCAGACAAACTATTCACTGAGCCCAGAAATTTGTGTGTGTTTGTTCTGTGCAATGAACTTTGTGTACCGTTTTTAAACCGTGGATCTGGCAATTCTTCTAGGATTGGATTTATAGTAAAATATGCCAGACTTATGGTGTTGCAATTAAACATTTTAAATATTAGAACTTAAAAATAATTATTTCCTATTTCTTTTAGTTCCACAGTTCTTTTACCATTTTCATAGCTGTAAATCACATATTGCTTGTACCACCAGTCACTTTCTGGGTTGACTTGTCTTTATTATTGACTCTGCTATAGTGAGATGCTATTGTGTGTGGTGGGGGGGCATGTTTGTGTATATGTGGCTACATGTGCATGTGTTTCCATGCGTGTGGAGGCCAGAGGTCAACAGCAGGTACCTTCCTTAATGGCTCTCCACCGTACTTTGGAGATGGAGTCTCTCACTGAACCTGGAGCAGGAAGCAGTGGGTCACAGGTTTATACCACTACCCCTGGCTTTTTAGTTGGACTCTTGTTGACTGCACAGGTCCTTACACTTGTGCAGTAAGTGCTTTGCCCCACAAAGCTGTTCCCCAACCTTGAGGTGCCATTTTTAATGCATTTGTATCAGAGTTTTCATATTTGTGGAAAGGTAATAATTTTCCTATGAGGTCATCCTTATTCTAGATAGGAAATATATATATCAGCACCTCTGTGCCTCTCCAGAACCTTGTACAGACAGGCAAACTCTGTTCCCACCCTTTATCAGAGAAGCTTCTGCACTGAATGATAGGGAACTCAGAGACCTGGGGTACCCAAGATGCTTAGAATAAATGACGGTTAAGTTCTCAGGCCTAATTAGGACATTCGTACTGCCCTATCTAAGGCTTAAAGAATATTCCAGAAGAGGAAGTGGAAAGAATATGAGAGATGAAAGACAGAGCAAAGGGCCGTGAAATGCTGTTACCTCTGTGCATACACAGCCATTGCAAACGTGATCTTACAGCATCGAGACAGAGGTCAAGTGTGACTCGGAGCGGAGTGTCTGAAGTGCTCCCCTATCTTTTATTCTCTCTTGTGATTTCAGCTTTTCCAGGATGTCTGAATGCTGTAGGTCAAAGATACTTACATCTGTATTAAGATAATCTCAGTGTGTTCCTGGGGATGAAACTCATGGTTAAATTAATCATTCTCTAAATCCTGTAATAGGTAGTATTACCCTTTGCCTGGAGTCCCCAGAGCTGTGCACTGGGAAAATACCAGACATTTGAAACCTGAGAAAGCAGTGTTCATTGACAGACTTTGTCCATGTTTCCCTAAGAGTCAGATTTTTCAGAAACGGAATGGAATATTTATCACAAAACACTAGAAGCAAACAACTGAACTTTAGCTCTGTGGGACCCTTGGTGGGGTACACAGCAGCCTCTGCACTGAGTGATAGCTGACACTCACAGCCCTGAGTGTGGAGGTCAATAGATGAAACAGCTAAGAAAGTACCTGAACAGTGCTTCTTTCTGTGTGTGTGTATGTGTGTCATGTACACATGTGTGTGTGATATGCACATGTGTGTGTTCAAGTGAGCATACACATGCGGAGCCAGAGGAAGATGCCTTATTCCTTTGAGACAGGATCTCTCAATGAGCCTGGAGCTAGGCTGGTGGCCAGCAGGTCCCAGAAGTGCTCTAGTCCCCACCCCACCCCCAAAAGCACTGAATTTACAAGAACACATGCAGCCACAGTAGTCTTTCTGTTTGGATACCGGTATCTGAACTCAGGTCCTCACGCTTGCACATTAAGCATTCTCACTCACTGAGAATCCTCTAGCCATTCTGGCCACTTTTGAAGGACGGTTTCATTTCCTGGTTTGCTGATGATACCCAGAAATGTGAAACTTCCACAAAGGTGCAACTGCTTGTGTGCTTTGACATAATTTGGGAAATCAAAATATTTTTTATCGTTTGAAGTTATCATTGGTTTGTAAACTAACAGTATAAGAATAGCAATTTAAACCAGTCGTGGTGGCACATGCCTTTAATCCCAGCACTCAGGAAGCAAAGGCAGAGGCAGGTGAATCTCTGGCCAGCCTTGTGAGTTCAAGGCCAGCCTCCTCTACATACAGAGTGCCATAAAAAAATTCACTAACTGCCCCTCCCCAGAAGGACAGTTAGACCAGGCCGAGTGACACACACACATAATCCCAAGAAGGATTTCAAGTTAAAGGTCAGCCTAATGGAGACCATGCGACAAGTTCAAAGTCACCCTGACCAATATAGAAAGACCCTATCTCAAAATCAGAAAAGGAAAAAGGGTCATTGATGAAAAACGAATCTGATTTATTGTCAAAATTCTATGAATCATCATGTTCTGAAACATCCTACAATTCAGAAAATGACAAACTTTTCCTGTCAGAAGCCCCACCATGCATATTGGTAGCCTTGAGGTCTCCGCCCTAACTACTCTGCTCCTGGAGAGTAGAATCAACATAGACAATTTGTGTAAGTGTGGTCGTGCTCCAATAAAACTTTATTAACACACATTGAATCAGAGGTTCACATAGTTTCAAGTGTCATGAGTTACTCTTCTCTCGATTGTTTTCAACTTTTTGAAAGTACGAACAATATTCTCACAAATTATACAAAACGGGGCAGTTGAACTAACCCACTCCAGAAGCTACAGCTGACCAACCAGCACCTGAGAGGAGATGTGTGATCAGAGCCCGGGTGGTATTTTTATAGTAGTAAGTGTGTGCTTTCTGCAAGACCCTCATATAAAAGCTGGAATTCTCTACATATGTGCCTTTGTGGAACACAGTTTTACTGGAGTTTCTGAAAATTATAGTCTCCAACAGGAACATTAGCCTTCACCCCTTTATTCAGATGTTCAGATGTTTAAATTTCGACCCAGACCTGGAAATGGACAGAAAATTAATATTAGAGATAAGCAAGGCCCTTGAAGTCTTTGGAAAGGTCATTGTCTTTGTGCTAATCAGGAGCATTGTGCTTTGCTTGTGACAGGTAATTCCATTTGGGAGATGCTCTAATTAGGAATTTGAGTGGGGAGGGTGAGGCCAGGGACCAGGAAACATGTGAGGGCCAAATTCCAGGGACTGACAACAAAGAACACTCAACCTGTAATTACAGTAAACTCCCTAGGCCTGAATGTGGCATTCAAATGTGTCACTTGTCACATTATTATACTAAGTTAATGACAGCGTGTTCCTTCATTGATATGTCAACATTTAATTCTAATGAGTGTTAATTAGGTGTTTTAGTGCTGAAATGATTTGTAACCTAAAACACTCAAACCATGTGAAATTCTCTCAATTTTATAATCTGTGGCACATCCAGGATTTGTTTCTCTAGCTTTGATTGCTTTATTCAGAGTATATAAATCCATTAGTAAATCAGAGCCATCATTAGCAGACCAGGAAGTTCTCAGCACAGGCCCCTGGGAACCTGGTTGCTTGGTAGTTGCTCCTACCTTCCTGCTCCCTTGTGCTCCGAGCTCCTCAGAACCAATCTGACTAGCAGCACTGTCAGCCTGAAGTAGGTGCTGTGGCAACAGGCAAGACCAATGCATTTTGGAACCCTGAATTCTATAAGAAAGCAACTGTTAGCGTGATGTTTCCTTTGTGTTAATTTTTTTAAATGAGGCTGACTCCGATTGGGAAGCGGGGAGGCAGAGGGAATTGTTACATTTTTCACTTCATTCTTTCTATCAAGGTCATATATAAATATATATGCATAAATGCATATACATATATCACATGTACCGTTTCTATTTATTGTGTGTGTGACAGTGGGAATTGAACTCAGGGCCTTTCATATACCACACAAGTTTTCTACTACCTTGCTGCAGCCCTAAGGCCCCTTTGCTTTTAACCATTTTTAAGTGCACAATTCCAGGACATTAAACACATCTCCATTGCTGCCTTGTATCTCCAGAACTTTAAATGTTCATTCACCTGAGCCTCTGCCCCATTGAACACTAAGTTCTTTGTCTCTCCACACCTGTCCTCCAGCCCCCGGCAACCAGCATTTTGCTTTGTGTCTCTTTGAATGTAATTGCCCTCCGGCCCTTGTGTAATATGACCGTGTAGTATATTTAGCTTTTGTGACTGGATGATTTTAGCTTGTATAATACCTTCAAGGGTCATCAGAAAATGTGTTTGTTTTTTTTTTTAATTTTAAGTTGTGATTCAATAAGGTTAAAGCTTGCATCTCAAGAATCAACAGTCTTCCTAATTCCTCTGTGCAATGATTTTGAATGTGGACTGAATCACTAGGCAGCATTTTCATGTGTTTTTGTTTCAGTTCAAAATAAAAATTCAGGGCTGTGGTCATGGCTCCCTGGGCAAGGTCCTTGCTCTATAGGCAAAAGGATCTGGGTTCGGACCCCGGCCTCCTCCTAAAAACCTGGATGAGGTGGCACGCATCTGTAGCCCAAGTTCTGTGGGGATAGAGACAGACAGATCACTAAGCTCCCGTGCCAGCCGGTCTAGCCTAATCAGTGACTACAAGCTCAATGAAGAGACCCTCTCTCATAAAAGAAGATGGAAAAGTGATCGAGACAGACACTCGACATCAATATATGGCCTCCACAGGCACCTACGCAAGGTGTGTACACCCTTGCACACACATACACTCTCATACCATATACACACCACACACACACACATAAATCACACACATGTGCACACATACATTCACATACACATACATACAACACACACGCATGTGCACACACATATGCATACATGTATACACACATTCACACACACCATACACCACACATGCACATACATACACACACACACACAGAGAGAAAAATTAAAATAATTCAGTTGGCTGAAAATCCTTGAATGTTGTAAATAAGTAGGAGAATGCATTTCCTTCTTTGCACAGGAGTGAAGAACTCTCGAGCATCGTCCTCTCTCCAATTACTTTCTGAAGTAAATGGAAATGTATTAACTAAGAAAATGAATTTTTAAGTTAGGTTTAGAGAAAGAGTCATTTCAATATTTTTAAGTGTTTCCCATCTACAAAGAAATATGGGAAAAAAATAACATATCAACTGGGGTATACTTTTTAAAAGAGTAGAAACTTTTCTCATGTAATTCACATTTTATGCTAATTAGCACATATCTCCCTACATAAAGAAAACAGTAGCGTCCTCCCAGTGTGATGGGCAGCCTTGTTTGGAAGCGCCCCCAGGAGCTACTCCTAAGAAAGAGAGCAGCTGGTTTTCCAAAAGTAGAAAGACCCTGAGATAACAGATTGTTACTACTAATTGCTGAGACCAAGTCTGCAGATGTGGTTGCAGCTGGAAAATTACACCCCAAGCCGCTACCCATTGGTACTGTTGTCAGTTATAACAAAGAGGATGCCCTGCCTTTTCTGGTAATGGAAGGTTCATGCTAATATAATTTAATTGACTACAGAGTTTGGGATGTGGAGGATCAGCGCTGTATTTGCAAGTGCTGTATTACTGAAACATGCGCTATACACAGATGGAAATAGGTCCTGGAAATATAATTTCCTGGTGACACCCATTCACCGTGTGCTTTGCCCAGAGTTCCAATATCCTGCTGGCACCAGACGGGGTCCACTTATCCCAGGCCCCTCTCTGGGTATTATATAATACTACTCTTTGAGTTCTTTATGAAGGATAACTGAAAAGAATACAATTTACATGATGGAATGAAATGTTTTATATACACATATATATGTATCTATATATATGAACTCATTTATGTACCTCTGGCTGGCCTGGAACTCACTATATACACCAGGCTGGCCTTAAACTCACAGAGATCTCTGCCTGAAGTTCCAGAGGATCTGCTGCCATTTAACTTCCACAGACATTGCATGACATTGGTGCACTTACGTACACAAAAGCAATACACAAATGCACATAAAATAAAAATAGTAAATAAAATATTCTAAAAATAATGCATGCTTGATGTGTAAGAAGACGAATCTGGCCAGTAGGTAACTGGATTGGCAAAACCAGAAGACCATGAGGAAGCTTCAGGAGAGCCTGTAAGAGATGAGAAGTGTGACTGGGGCGGTGGGGGGAGGTGGGGAGAACGGCAGTGGTATTTTCCTCAAGAGAAATAGCAGAACTCTTTACTTCCTTCTAGCAAACACTGAGTGTGATTTGTCCCATTCTAGAGGTGATACGCAAGTTATCATCTTCATCATCAAAGAGGAATAATGAACTGATAGTCACCAGCAGACCTAGGCAAACGAGGGGTCAAGTCAGTTCAGCAATCAACTGAGGTACTGGGCCAGAGCTTTTTCCTGGTTCCTCTCCTTGATCCCTCCCTCCTTCTTTCCAGCCTTCCTTCCTTTTGTGATCATGGGGATCAATCCCATGGCCTCCCACATAGTAGGCAAGTGCTTTACCATTGAGCACGTTCCCAGCACTGATTCTTTGTTTTCACCCTGTGAAGTAAGTCTTGGCAAGTATTTTATGTTACTTCCATATATATGTATATATTAGATAGTAATTAGCATTACGTTTATTTTCAGTTTTGATAAATTCTACTGATTTTATTCTAAAGGTGAATAAAAGAGTACCACACAGATACTGCATTTTGCTTACATCAGTCTTTACCAGTAAATATGGAGAGTATTTCCTTTGATTTTGTTCCTTTAGCATCAGAATTTAAATTATTCATTGTCCATTTGCTTACGACGATTTATTTTTCTATGACTATATCTTTCTCTTCCTCTCTTTCTTTCTTATTTTATTTATTTATTTACTTACATTCATTGCCTATTTCTACTATGTGTTTGATTGTTCTTTTTCTCTTTGATTTATGATAACCTATGAGAGAAAAAATTCCGTCACTGATAAATGTATTTCCAGTTTGTACTTCTGATAATTTATTCTACATCTTACATGTATCGTGTATCCTTTATATTTTCAAACTTTTCCACTAACGGTCAATAGGTGATTTGGAGACAGGTGTTTACTGGCACAGAGATCACACCCTCTGCATCCTTACACTCCCAGTGCCTTGCATGTGGTAGATACTCGCTGAAAGAGTGATTGAATGAGATTATGATGAAGAACCGTTAAACGCACTTCTTGCATCCGTGCAGGGGAAGACAAGGAGCAGTGGCATCGATCATTTAAATTCCCCATTTCTTTCTGAACGCTTCAGCTAGTACTTGAAGTCCTGAGTTCCAGAGGCACAAGCTAGCTGAATCACCAGAAGCCTTCCTCAAACCCAGAGACCTTTCCTCATTTCAAGCTGAGCCCTCTCTCTCAGAATGCTGTTCCTTGGCTTCTTTCTAGGACCACGGCAGCCTGTCTTCTTCTTCTGAACCCAATTTAAATTCCGTTTCCTCTTGGTTGTTGTTTGTTTTGCCACAGTGGGAATGGCGTTCAGAGCCTTGCACCAGCTAAGCAGGTACTGCCAGGCCATGTCTCAGCCCTCTTCTTTTCACTGTAGAAGACTCCTCTGCATGCCTTCTGTGGTCTCTCACTGTACCTTGGGCCTTCCTTAATAAAAATTAGAAAAAATCACAGCATGGTAATGTTTTGAATTATGATCTCTCTCTCTCTCTCTCTCTCTCTCTCTCTCTCTCTCTCTCTCTCTCCTTCTCTCTCTCTCTCACTTGTTGTCTCTTCCCACATGTGCTCTGGAATTGGATGTAGCAAGGCAAAGGAAGTGAGCGCCTGCCACAGCAGGGGTGTTATTACAATGGGTAGGCTAGAGGTGCGGCAGGAGGGAGGGTGCTCAGCTGGGCATGCAAGTGATTATCAGGTGAGTGAAGGAAAATATTTAGTAGTGCCTTCTGCTTTGGGTTGCCTAAGTCTGCCTGTGTTAGTAGCTGAGCTCTGTGGCTATCTGGCATATAATATATGTGCTGTCTGCACACTCAACAGGCTGGGTCAACATACTCACTTTCAGTCCTCCCCACTGTCAGGCATGATTTTTGTTCTGCTATAGGAAGGTTTTTGTTGTTGTTTGGTTGGTTGAGTTTTGTTGTGGCTTGTTTTGTTGGCATCTGTAAAGTTCTTTACACTGTAAAACTCAATCAACTGACCAGAGATATAGCTCAGTTGGTAGAGCGCTTTCTAGCCACGCAGACGCCCTGTGTTCAGTCCTCAGCTCTGCTTAAACCAGCACTGCAGCCCACTCCTGGAGGAACAGAAGGTGAGGTCACCTGCTGCAGCTACATAGGGAAATTAAGGCCAGCCTAGGCTGCCCAAGAACCTGTCTCAAAAAATAAATGAACAAAAACTAAAAATAAGTATGACCTCAAGTAGCAGATATTTCAATACATTGGATATTTATTAATTGTGAGATGGAAAATTTTACATGAATTCCTTTTGCCCAACTCTATGCCCAGTATATGAAGCATTTTAACATATTCTGAATGTTATAACCCAAGCATTGTATACGAGTGGCACATTTTTAGCTGATTAATCTAAAATTTGTAGCCTTTTAATATACACAGTTTCATGTGAACCAGGCTGTCTGTACTTCTTAAGTCACTTCCCAGAGGTGGATGGATTGCTTAAGGGATGAATTAACTATATTAGGTCACTAGGATGCCCCATGGTGCTTTATCACTGAACACTCCAGACCGCTGGTGTTTTTCCAACTAAATCCCTCATTGCATAGCCTATTTTTAATATTAAAATCTTTTAACCAAAGTCATATCTTTCTGGAAGGTGAAACTCTTAGAGCAGTATGTTAGTAACTGACTACTGAATTACTGTGTCACTCGCCTGCTTAAGTACCTTACCCAACATCAACAGAGCAGTTCAGTGCTCATGTGAGAGAAACCCAGCATTGTAGGTAGAAATTTATATCATTATTTGATATATTTCAACAGGGAATCTATTTTAGAATGTTAATATTTTGTGTAAAAGTCCTTTCTTTTAATCCAGAGTACTTACCTAACATAATTCCCACCTCAACCTTCACTTTGTTAGTTCGTTCTTAAAGAATCTTTGAGGAGGGGGCTGTAGAGATGGCTCAATAGTTAAGAGCACACGGTTTCAACACCCCCAGGGCAGCTTACAACCATCCGTAACTCCAGTTCCAGGAGGCTCTGACTTTGGTGGGTACCAGGTATACATATAGTGCACAGACATATATATAGGCAAAACAATCATACACATAAAATAAAAACAAATAAATCTTTAAAAATAATTTTTGAGGAGACTTGCTAATTAGCTCGTTTCAGTACATGCAAAGTATTATCCAGGTTAATTGACCAATTAGAGAAGATAAATATGTGCATACAGTCTCCTTTGCCACATCAAAACATTTTCAACCACACATGGTGGTGCAGGCTAGTAATCCAAGCTACTTGGAAGATGGGGGTAGAAGGATCCTCCAGTTTAAAGCCAGGCTGGATTTAACTGCAGAGTGAGTTCAAAGCTACTCACTGTAACTTAGAGAGAGCCTATGCCAAATAAAATATTATTTTAAAAGATGTTTTGATGTATCAAAGGGGTACAACACTTGTCTGGCATGTGGTATGCCTTGGCTTCACTAATAGTGGAAATTTTTTCCAAAGTGTCTATGTTAGACATTTTAATTACAATAGGAAGAGTTTTTTTTTAATTTTCATTCACAAAATTATTAACCATAAAATTTTAAGAGAAAAGTAGCCAATGTCATTTCTTATAATTTGCATTGTAATTCTTTATAAATATGAAACATATATATATATAGAAATTATGTTTAACTTTTTTTCATTGGTGTCATAAATATTTGCCTCTACATAATGCTCTATACTCTTTATCACTATTTTTAACATTTCTTAGTAGTCTAAGTATGTAATCCATAACTTAAATTTTTTCTTAAATTAAGGCTCAAAAGTAAAACTGTTGGGACTGAAGAGAGATGGCACAGCAGTTAAAGAGCACTACCTGCTCCACACAGCAGCTAACGAACGTCCGTAACTCCAGTTCCAGGGGATCTGGTGCCCTCTTCTGGCCTCTGCTGGCACTGCACACATATACATGCAAGCAAAACACTCATACCCAAAATATAAAAATAAATAAAAATTTTAAAAAGTAAAACTGTTAACCTAGATACATGTCTGGAGAACAAAAGTTGTTCTACTCAGAGCTATTGGCAAAGAGGCTCGGCATGGTGGTGCACACCTTTAATCCTAAGACTCTGGAGTCAGAATCTCTGTGAGTTCAAGGCCAGCCTGGTCTACATAGAAAGTTCCCAAACCAAAAAGAAGAACCAGGGGGCGGGGGTCGCCTCTGGAGAAAGAAGCCAAGGAACAGCATTCTGAGAGAGAGGGCTCAGCTTGAAATGAGGAAAGGTCTCTGGGTTTGAGGAAGGCTTCTGGTGATTCAGCTAGCTTATGCCTCTGGAACTCAGGACTTCAGGTACTAGCTGAAGCATTCAGTCAGAAATGGGGAATTTAAATGATCGATGCCACTGCTCCTTGTCTTCCCTGCACGGATGCAAGAAGTGCGTTCTAGCACCCAGGGCTGTTTACTGCTAAGCCTTCTCTCCAGCCCCTTACTGCACTCCCCCCTCTCTCTATATATATATGTCTTACAGAGTCTGGTTTGTGTTCCCAGATGTCCGTCAGCATGGATTCATACGGAGTTCCATCTTTTCCCCTCCCAGTCATTGCCAAAAATTCCGTAGGCTGGACTGAGATTTCTTGCCCACTTCCCCAAGTCTATGCTGGGATTTTTTTTCTGGTTGGAGCTCGCATAGGACTCCTGCATGCTGTCACCACTACTGTGGATTCATAGGAGTAAATGACCAGCTGTTTGGAAGACTCTGTTTGCTTGTGGCCAGCCACCCTCTCTGGTGCTTAGACTCTTTCCACTTCCTCTTTGACTGGGATCCCTGAGCCCCGGGGGGCAAGTTTTGAAATCGGTGCTCTGTTCAGGGGTGAGCACTCTGTGGCCTCTTGTTCTCTGTACATTGGCCAGTTATGGTTTCTGTGTTCATCATAATCTGCTGTATATGGATACTTCTTTGATGAGCATTGGAGATGCATTCATCCTATGTGTAGAGGTTGCATTGAAGATGTGTCTCACACACACACGTACATTAAGGGGCTGGAGAGATGGCTTAATGGTTAAGAGACACTTATTGTCTGTCTTTGACAAGTTCTAGAACTCTGCAATAGTCTCCATCTGTTGCAAAAAGAAGTTCTTTGATGAGGAGTGAAAGGCATACTTGTCTGAAAATATGAGGATGCATGTTTAGAATAAAGTAAGAAGTTACCATTGTCTAGGGGGGTGGTAAAAATAGGTTTTTCTCTAGGATCTATATTTGATTTTTTTTTTTTTGGTACAACCTATCTTGTTAGATGTTTCAATGTATAGGCACAATGTCTCCTATGAATTTAAGTTCTGATTCTGCAACAATGACACGGATAGTTCATTGGAAATGAAAGTCAACACCCAGCGATATAATATTTACAATATATTTTGAGGCACCTATAAGAAAATCTTCAGGTGTATTCTTTCTGACCACCTCCATTTAGTATATTCATCTGATAGATGGGAAATTTATCCTGAGTAATATTTTCATGAATTGCCTCGGATTGTGCTATGAGTCATTGGCAGTTTTGTTTTAAGATTGAAACTTTAAGTTTTGGAAATGAGAAAGTAAAATTATGGGAAAAGAGACTTAAACACAAAGATAAGCTTTAGTCATATTTACAAAATATAAACTCTCAGGTTCTTTGGAAGGAGGATGTTATATAAAATCTTAAGTATAATAACTTCTTTTTTATTTGGAGTGTTTTGGAACATGCTTATTTAATCAATTGACCTATAGTTGACATTTGCACTAAATTAATGAACTTAGTATTTACTGAGGATTTTGAGAAAACATCAGGGATAAATTCAAGCTGGAGACTTTGTTTTAGTCTTTTACTCATTATAAATATTTATCATGAACAGTCAGGTTTCTGTTGGTGATTAGTTACTAAGGAAGAAACATAGAATGTTTAGGAATGTTTAGGACTACTAAGAAAGACCCTCTAGAGGACTTCAAAATATAGAATGTGGGGAGAATACTCTCTCTCTCTCTCTCTCTCTCTCTCTCTCTCTCTCCCTCGTGTGTGTGTGTGTATGTCTCCCTCTGTCTCTGTCAAATTTGATTTTTTGTTTTGTTTTGGTTCTTTTGAGGTAGGATCTTCCTGTAGCCCCAGCTGCCTAGAACTCATTATGTAGACCAGGCTGGCCTTGCTCTCACGAGATCCACCTATCTCTGTCCTCAAGTGCCTGAATTAAAGGTGATTATTGCCACACTTGGCTGTCTCCAACAAATATTTACTATTTTTAAAACATGCCTATCACAATTCTAGGAACGTCTGGTACATGAGTAAATTAAACTGGAAAACAAAATCCAAACAAACCTTACAATGGTTATATTGAAGGGGAGAGAATCAGACATTAAACAATGAATACAGTAAGTAAATTCTGTGTAAGAAAACAGAGGTGCTGTTTTTATAAGTAAAGCAAAGTAAATGAGGCTGAGAATATTCATAAGTGAAGGGGGGTTGTGTCATTACTTTGCTGTTACTGTGACAAACACCATGATTAAAGACAGCTTGTGGAAGAAGGAGTTTATTTTGGCATACAGTTCCAGAGGACAAGATTCCATCATGGCAGATGGCAACCGCATGGCTGCAGGAGCAGAGAGCTGAGAGAGGACAGTCTTAACCACAAGCAGGAAGCAGAGAAAGCCAACTGGAAGTGGGGAATGGCTAGGGACTCACAAGACCCACCCCCAGTGACTCACTTTCTCCAGCACACCTTCTAAGTATTCTGTGACCTCCCAGACACCGCCACCAGCTGAGGGCCAAGTATTCAAATACTTGAGCCTATGGGGAAATTTCTCATTCAGACCACCACAGGGGTCACAATTGTAAATGAGATGTGTGCAGAAAACATAACTGACATTTTTGAGCAATGTTTTAAAGGCAGTAATAGAAGTCGTATGTAGAAGAATAGAGGAGGCAGGCTCCGGTGCCTGTGGTAAGAATCCATGAGGCTGAAAAGTTGACACAGAAAGATCTGTGTGGAGGTAAATCATAAAAAGAGTGTGTAGAAGTTGGATGGATAAAGAGATAGTCAGTGAGGCTTAGCAGACACACCCAGTGGGTAAGAAAAGGAACAAGCAGGGTGGGATCTATGAGGCCAGACTGAGAAGTTGATTGGAGATCAGGGAGTGCTTGTCTGTGAATGTTTCTGAGGTAGAGAAAGGTGGGGTCTGGAGTTGAATTTGGATTCCAGAGATGGTTAGTGACCTTTGTGTGTGACTTATTGGAGTAAGCAAGGTTGAGAGAAATGAAACAGAAGACTGAGTGTAGGCAACATTTCTGCCAAGGAGAATAAAATAGGAGGCAGGAATTGGCAGAGCCAATAGTCAAAGGAAGAGAGAAATCTCATGTATAAATAATAGCAACAATAATAGCACCAATAGTGTACTAGTCAGTTTTCTCATTGCTGTGAACAAGGACTTAACAAGAAATAACTTAAAGGGAGAAGAGCTGTATTTGCTCGTGGATTGAGGGGTGTAGTCCGTCAGGGCAGGGAAGGCACGGTGGCTTGGGACTCTGTCAGGGTAACTGGAATTTGCAGTGCTCTTTGTTAGCCCGGAAAGCAGTGTGATGAATGCCAGCACTCTGCTTACCTTCTTGTCCCATCCAAAGCAAGCCCATGGGATGGTGTCACCCACATTCAGGGCGGGTCTTTCATCCTGAAATAATCATCTCCAAAACGCCCTCACTGATACACCAGAGGTCGCACATCTCTGAGCTCTAAGCCTTCTCTTTCCAGCATCTGTTCTGAAAGGTAGCAGTGTTTCTTACTTAACCAAAGGTTGTTCAGGTAATCTTGAACTCTTGCCCACTTGAGGCACGCTGGTTGCCACTCAGGCTACCGAAGACCAACTTGCCAATGTTCCGTTCGTCTCCAGGAAAGAAAAACATGTAAATACTGGGTTTCTTGACTTCTGTTGTTTGCCCATTCTACCGTCTACTTTCTTCTGTAGGTGAGCAACGAAAGAATGTGTCACAGTTTTGAGATTCTCAGAGGAAAATCTCAGAATTGCTGCCAAATCTACAAAAGATCATTGCGTTGGCAAATGGGAAATTACCAGTGTTTCCTTGAGCCTTCACTGTACCTTTGTCAAGTCTTTTGGAAAGGTGAAATATGAAAACCTGTGAAGGTTGTAGTGAGTAGGAGCTCACACATGCATGCACCAAACTTCAAAAATGAAGAAATCAATCACTTGGAAGGCATCACCTGAAACTGCAGCACATGTGACTGGCAGACAGAAAAGGTTGCTTGGGATAACAGAAGCCTCAGCAGAATGCAGAAGTTTGATCTAGTCACTTCCCTTCTCTGGGCCTCAGTTTTCTCATCAGTAAAAGTAAAGATGATTTGAGATTAAATGGGATACTAGTTGTGAGTGCAGTACCAGGCACAGTACCGAATTCATAAAATCAACAATCACCATGTCCTTCATGGATCCAGTCCAACCTTCAGGGATTGATTGTCCTGGTAGTGTAATGGGGAGCATTTGCAAAAACATTGTACTTAGCGTTTGGGAAGGTAGGATGGATTTAGGAGGAAGAAAACCTAGGAGCCCTGTTGAAGTCTGATTGGACGATGTTTCCAGCCACGGAGTTTACTGACTGCAAGGGACACGCCACTTCTCCTAATTAAGAAAAACAAGAATGTTTCTTAGGTTCATCAGTGTCGTGGGTCATTAGTGTAGTAGGGCCACATAAATGCAGAATTCTTGGGACATTCTCCATGTATTTCTTAGTAAGTTTCTACATGAGCTGGAGGCAAAATAGTGTGAGTCTTCCCCCAGAGTCAGCGTGCTAGCTGCAGTGAAGACACTCAGCATTTCTTGTCCTGAGTTCCTTAGCACGTGCTGTTCCCTTTGCTGGAATGTCTTTTCTCAAACCATTTCTTTTACAATTTGGATGCTGGCTTGGTGCTGTCTCTGATCAGCACCCTGCTTAAAATACAGTCCCTCCCACATTGTTCTAGACCTTAGCCTTTCTATATTCTCCCATTGCAGCTATTTTTCTGCTATTTCTTTAAAAGTCAACCTCCTTCTCCACAACACGTCCTTAACAATTAGCTTACAAGTGGGGCTGGAGAGATGGCTCGGCAGTTGAGAGTTAAGAGCACTGACTGCTTTTGCAGAGGACCCAGGTTTGATTCCCAGTACTCACATGGCAACTGACAACTGTCCGTAATTCCAGGTCCAGGGGATTCGACACCCGCTTCTGACCTCCAGGGGCATTGCAGGACACATGCATGTAGGCAATATACTCATACATAAAAGTAATAATTTAAAAAACAATTATCTTACAGTTACAACACAGTTTCCAAGTAGTAAGTGTTCAATAAATGTACATGATTTGGTGTTTGTGGGATTTTTTAAATATAAAATTTGATATCTTGATCAGTGCATACTGTAAGTATACATTGCTTCTAAAATTTCATATTCTCTTGATAACATTGAAACTAATATATTAGCCTTTTATAATCACAAAATCACACAGATTTGACCTTGTAAAGATCCTTACTGCTACATATTTCTATTTTGACATAAGCCAAATGATAGCTAATCACATTTGAGATTATCATTATCATATGAATTTGAATAGTAATTACATGATGTTTACAACTGAAATGGTACATATGAAATGTGTTTCCTCACAACACCTTATTGTCATTGTTTAATTATTATTCATTTACTTTTATCAGACTGGAATTTTTATAGAGAACAGTAGGCATATAAACACACTCTATGAAACACAAATCTGGAGTCTTCTCCAGGCTGCCATTGAAGGCAGATAGCTTTTGAATTTGAAATCGGAGAGGAAAAGTCAGGTTTGGCCTTTTAGGATCTGTTCCTTGTGTAGGAAATTCCATTTTTCCCAGCAGTTCAGTTTCCTTATTTATTCTTTAGAGTAATGAGTGTAAGGAAAGGCAGTCTCAGGTGCCCATAACCTGGGGCTTGCAGTTCTTTTCTGAAGGACAGAGAGGTGACACAGCTGGGCCTCAGCTTATCATCTTGGCTGGGAAGATCGTTTCCTGTGCCAGATCAGTGTGCGCTCTTCTTGCTCTGATTAGGCATGGGTCACACGGTACCTGGTGCTGTCTTACTAGGAGAAAGGACAGGGTCCCTCTGCCTGGCACTCTGGGACTTGAATCCAGAACTTTGGGCATGCTGACAGGCATTTTACTGAGTTACATCCCCAGTCTATCTCTTTCTTTCTATCTATCTTTTTTGCTATTTGTGCGCATGATAATAGGGTCTCACTCTGTAGCCCTGGCTAGCCTGACACTCGGTATGTAGACCAGGCTGGCCTCGGTGTTGACGTTAGAGGTGTGCATCACTGTGCACAGTTTCCTTGTGTTTTCTTCCCTGCTTTTTCTCGGACACTTCTTTCTTGCATTTCTTCCTCATTTTACGAAACCATTGGCCTACCTGTTCAGCTGTGGTACTGAATTCAAAGAAGAGAGACAGGCAGTCTTGTACAGTGGGGCGTTTTCTTCATTTAAACTTTGCCCACAGAGTGTCCGTGAGGGGTCTGCTGACCGGTGCCTTCCTGGGACACACCCTCACATCTCTCTGGGTTTCCTTGTCTAGTTTCTTTTCCTCCTCCTTTTGGCTCCGCCTTCCTGCCATCTCTGCTCTTCCTTTCCCTCACCGTCACCATGACTCTGGTTGGCTTGCTCTGGATTTTGGGTGCACTGTGTAACTGATTGGTTTTGTATAGCAAGATTCCAAGTTTCTGATGTTGTTGTCATCAGCATCAAACTTTAGGTTCCTGATTGCTATCCTTTTGGTCTTCTCTCTTAACGGTTCTGATTTTTAGAAGTTACAAAAAAAAAAAAAAAAAAAAGACCCTAGTACTACAGAGTTTTATCCAAAAAAAAATAAGCATTTCTACATGTCCAAGGTCAAAGGAAGGGTTCCAATAAACTGACTGTCTTCTTTCTGGTGAGTTAGGAAGTATCTGTTTGGTTCTCCCTATCAAATTATTTATTTTTAACAGTTTATTTATTTTTAATTTGTGTGTAGGGCTGTGGGTGTGCACTTCAATGCAGGTGCCTGGTGAAGTCCCCTGGATCCCCTGGAGCTGGAGTTTACAGCCAGTTGTCACCTTATGTGGATATTGGGAATGGAACTTGGGTCCTCTGCAAGAGAAATCCCTGCTCTTAACCACTGACCCACCTCTCCAATCTTAATTTTTTAATTTTTTGGTGTCAACAACAGTGAATAGTATATGGTTACATTTATAAAGAAAGCCATAAAACAGAGAGCTGCTGCTAAATGTCTAAAAACAATAACAAAATCTACATCACTTCTTAAACAAAAACAGATTCTAAACTATGAAAGAGATGACGTTACAAGAAGTGAGAACATTCTCCCCAGTGCAGATCGGACCAGTTGTCATGTCCTTGGTGGTGTTGTCTACTGTCCTTTTTAAAATGTGTCCTGACTAGTCAGGCAATGGGATGGCACACCTGGCCATAGGCTGGTTCAAGGGGAAAACAGTTGGAGTCAAATTTGCTATTGAGTTGGCTTAGGCTTCATATAAGAAGAGGTGGTTTTGAACCTTCAGGTAGAAAGAATAGAGGCATCTCTGGAATATTATGTCAGTTTGATTTTGTTAGAAAGTGTCATTTTAAATTTCGTATTAAGATTCCAACAGACACAGATGACATCACTTAGGAATCCAGTGTTAGAACTTATCCCTTTAGAACTCTTATCCTCTTGTCCTTGAAAGAGAAAATACAACAACACTCATGCAGGAAACATTTTAGGTCATGAGACAGAGAACATGGCATCAAAAAAGCAAACTTTACAAATAGAAAAAAGCTAAAAGTGTGATGCTTTGTTGTGCAAATAGTTGACATAAAAATAGAAAGAGAAATTGGAGAGTAGATAAAAGCTTAAGTTAATCCGAGGTAACAGTTTCCTGTACACAAGGAGCACTTAGAGTGAAACTTCTGAAGATAAAGGGAGAAGATCCTGGAATGAACTATTGGTAGACATTAGGCCCAGCTCCCATTTTGGGACCGTACCATCCTCAATGTGAATATTATGGTGTAGAATAGGAATATTTGTGGCTGAAAAATGGGATGTGCCCGCAAGGACAAATACTTTAAACAACCAATTCATCGTGTTATAAGAACCAGGGAAATCAAGGATACATTACATAATGAACCTGTTCAAGGGTTATGGAAATGACTGCCAGATGTTCCCCACTCAAGACTACTCCAGGCACGATGACCCAGAAAGTCCATATGGTACCAAAGGCAAAAGCTTAATTGGATGGATCACCTCTTGGTGCTTAATTCCCCACTCCCAAAAGGAAGGAGGTTAATTATAATGCTTACATTTGGAGGGTGACTTTCAAAAATGCAGAAGCTCTGAAAACTAAAATGTGCTGCTATTTGACAATGGCTGTGTGGGGTGGGAGAACTTAGAGACATGGCCATGCCCCTCCTTCCCCTATGGTGACATAGAACTCCGTAAAAATGAGCTCCTCTGAAAAGCAGTTCCTGGTCTCCTAAGATAGTCAGAGGTTAATAAATTGGTGAAAATATTCAAAAGACCATTGCCAAACTTTGGTGAAGAGATTTTTTTTAACTGCTGGACTCTTTAGACTTGGAGGCACTATCAAAATGATCAAAAGCTGTATTTGATTACTAGCAAAGGACTTTTTCAATCTTTGCTTAAAAGAGAATGAAGTCATGCCAAAAAAATTTTTTTTGAGAAAGGGTCTCACTGTATCCTTGAACTTACTCTGTAGACCAGGCTGGCCTTAAACTTACAGAAATTCACCAGTGTCTGGTTTCCCAAATGCTGAGATTAAAGCTATGTGTCCCCATACCCAGCTCTCACATGATAATATGTGTTATGCACCCCTTTTTCCTGACAGGATGGGGTTCCTAATGACATACTTTCCTTATAAAATAAATTGTTTTAATAATGGGTCTTTTTATTTTTATAGTCACTGAGTATCTTAGCCTTATTTATTTGACAGTTTCATTCATGGATAAGATCAATATCGTGTCATCTTCTACTCAGACACCCTCTCTCTCAGTTTTGGATGACTTTCCTCTTCCCAGCAAGAAGACCCACCTCTCTATTCTCTCTCTCTCTTTCTTTTTCTCTCTCTCTCTCTCTCTTTCTCTCTCTCTCTGTGTGTGTGTGTGTGTAATCCACTGGTTAATTATAGTTGCTTATGTGAGCATGAGTCAGGGATTACTCACTGGAATATGGGCAACTCACTAGTGGTTCACCACACAAGAGAGTGACACTCCCTGCCTTGGTGACACTAAGGCCATACTCCCTCAGTGTGCTGTGATCCTCATGAAACCTTCCCCCATGCATGATGAAATAGTGATGGGTCCAAACTTGTGCAGCTAACCACAGTTGTGGTGAATTCGTTTGCAGTGGGCTATAATTAATCAATGCAAAACCACAACTGGTCCAAGTGAGGAAAATACGTGACTGTGGAGATCTGGATGTGAAACAGGACATCTAGCATCTAGGTCTATCTATATCACACAAACCACCCCCAGGCTCAAGTAACAGTGCAGAAGATGGGGTGGAAGAATGCAAAAGCCAGAGGATGTGGAAGAGGCTGTGACCGCATCTTCTGGACATGCCAGGCCATTTCAGCAATGGCAGGAACTTCCTATCTGGCCTGGGGTTTAAGCTGCACCTTTAGCAGGGTGGTTTGATTTAATATGCCCAAACTGCAGCTCCTCCCTTTTGGGTGGGGGAAAGCTGGTCTTTAAGGATGGGATACTAGACAGGCTGAGCAGGCTCCAGTGGATGAACTCACACTGAGGGACATCTATGGACACAAACTTGACTCCATAGGTCTTAGCAGATATGACAGAATGCATGAACTATGTGGGCAGGCTGGGGGGAGGTGCAAGCAGGGGAGGGGGATTAAATATGATTAAGATGTACTGTATGAAATGCACAAAAATTCAATATAAATATACATTAAAAATTTTTAAACATGCCTTTAATCCCCACACTTGGGAGGCAGAGGCAGGTGTATCTTTGTGATTTGGGAGACCAGCTTGGTCTACATACCAAGTTCCAGGAGAGCTGGGGCTACTGCAGAGAGACCCTGCCTCAAGCAAACAAAAAACAAAAAAATAAAACAACAATTTTATAAATGCCCAAACTGATGTCAGTGACAGTGGGGACTGAGGTCTCTGAAGGTGTGTAATTGTTCTTGATTATGTTCCCAGTTTGCTACCATAGCTGTGAGGAATTCTCTAGGGTTAGAAATCCCCCTGTGTTGAAAGGTTAACTTGTCCCTTGTATATTTGGCTTGAACAAAAATTGCAATGAATTTTTAATACCGCAGAATTTTACATTAACTTCATGACATATAATCAATTAATTCATTGCATAATATTGAGCTGAGATGTAGCTAATCTCTAACTTTTATTATGTAGTCCTTGTATTTTCTAGCATTTAGTTCCTGAAAGTTGCTGAGAATCCAAGGGAAAGAAGAATTTTCCTTTTTCCTCCCCCACACCTTTTGTTTTCTTGTTTTGTTTTTTGTTTGTTTGTTTGTTGAGACAGGCTGATTGAACTGACCACATAGCCCAGTCTAGACAGGAACTTATGCTTATGATCCTCTTGCCTCTGCCTCCTGAGTGCTGAGATTATAGGCTTATACCACCTTGTCTGGCTAGGGTTTTCTTAATCACACATTTTTAAAAAGTTATTTATGTATGTTTTATGTGTATGAGTATTTTTTGCCAGCATGTATGCAAGTGTACCACGTGTGTACAATGCCTATGGAGGTCAGAAGAGAGCATTGGATTCCCTGACACTGGAATTATGAATGGTAGTAAGCCATTGTGTGGGTGCTGGGAACTGAGCTCAGGTCCTCTGAAAGAACAGCCAGTATTCCTGTCTGCTGAGCCAACGCTCTGGCCTGTATTTCTTCTATTTACATGAGACTTTACAAAGTAATCTCTGACTACACTCAAATAAATGCAGCTTGTTTTCAAATTTTATGCATACTCTGTAAAACTCAGAAATGTGTATTTTGGAAGCATTAAAAATATAATCCCTTGGGCTGGAGAGATGGCTCTTTGGTGAAGAGCACTTACTATTCTTCAGGACCTGAGCTTGGTTCCCAGCACCCACATTTTGGGCAGTTCACAAGCACCTGACCCTGAAGTTCAGAGGGGATTCCACACCTCTAGTCCCCGTAGAGACTTGCACTCAGAGGCACATACCTACCTCCAGACATATATACATAATTAAATACATATAATTAAAAACAATAAATAATAAATATTAAAAATATAATCCCATTCATCCAGGAAATCAATAGCCTTCAAACCTTTCCTTCTTAAGCCCCAGTCACCTTATCTATAGGAAGACCATGGGCTCAATTACTGTATTCTGTGAATGTCAGCACCAGCTAATAAATCCACCAAGCTTTGAAAATTTTTCGTAAGAATTACTGTAACAATTCACACAACTATTTATTCCATTTGATTTCCGATGATATTTTTCTCCTCAAGAGAAAAAAAGTTCAAAATCATTTTGAACTCCCTTAAACTCACCACTTTATCTCTGTGATTACTTTCATATTATAATAAAATGGCCACATCTATCTTGCTTTTGTTTATGGAGTAGTTTTAGATTACAGTGGGTGGTGGGTGAGCACTAGTCGAGTTTGGCTGTTGAGCACTGTGCATGATATTTATTATGAGTCATGTGCCGTGGTGGTATAGCATATCTTTTCTGTGGCAGGCAAGGGAAAGGGATTATTCAATGAAAAGACTGCAAGCTTTTTCTTTGAGAGATGGTTTCATCTGAAAGAGAAGCTGACAAACACACCATGTGCCTCGGTTACTATAGGAGCCGAGAGACCTTTCCAGCTGTTTACACTCTGGATGGAAAATGGCAATTTGACATAGACCGACAATGTGATGCCACCATCTGCGTAAAAGGCTGCTTGTGGAGCATGCCCAGTGCCGAAAGTGCCTCCTCTCCTCCTCCCCCTCCAGATCGCCAAAGATAAGGCTTGAACTTTGCACTTGCAAATATCATTGCTGGGTTGTTGTGGGGTTTTTTTCCCCTCCTTTTTTTTTCTTTCTAAAGGTCCTGCAGTAAATAATTTCCCGTTAACAACCCAAATAGGGCAGAGAATATTTAGAATCATCTGATGCATTAAGTTTGAGTTGAGCCGGGCTTGGAATACACTTGGACTGTTCTTTATTTTGAAAGCAATAGGAAGCATTAGATGGTGTGTGTGTACGTGTACGTTCCCCGCTTGCAATGGGAAAGTAAGAATCTCCGACGGGAGTCCACTGGGGCAGGGTGCGGAAGCCACTGAGGAAGAAGGGGACTGAAAGAGGGGCTTCCCGGAGCATGGATTGCAAAGGTGCCGGGATTCTCCAGGGCTCTGAGCGCTCTGAGGATCCGTGCCCGGGGCTGCGGCTGCAGAAGATAAAGGCGCTATCCGGCTAATGAAGGCCACCTGGATCAGCCTTCTGAAAAGAGCCAAGGGAGGAAGGCTGAAGAATTCGGATATCTGTGTAAGCGCCAGGGCTTTTCGTCTGGGGGAGACGTCTGCGTTTCTGTTGTTGCAGCAGCGAGTGCCTGAGGAGAAGGTGGTTTGATGTGGTTAATATGCTCATGATAGCAAGAGAGCGAGCTGGGAGCTCGGGAGATTCTTGTCATTTTTCTGAGCTCCTTTTACTGCGCTGTGATTTATCACAGATGAAATCGCTCGGGCAGGTGTTTTCTGTATCCAGCTCTTACTAAATATCTACTTAAAGGAATTTTTTAATGTGCTGCTGAAAGAGGGAGGGGGAACTAGCCGTTTAGTCTGAGAAGGCAGCAGGTGTGGGAGAAGGCAGACAGGCGTTAAGATTTGAATGGGAGGCATGTCAAGGCAGTGAGATCCCGGAGAGTTCAAGTTTATAACTCATCAGACTTCCTTCTATGCTTTTCGCCAGACCTTGTCTCTCTCGTTGTAAACACTTGCTAGTCTGCTCTTGAAGTTATCCTTGAAACCCAACAATGTCCTTCAGCCTGCACTGCACCATGGAGCTAGTTTAACGGTAAAGGAACAGATCGTGCCTTCCACAAGGCGCAGTTGGGAATGAAGCTGGGGGAGGAAGGATGTCTTGGTACCCACAACCATCCAGGAGAGCAGTGGGCATAGCACAGCGTGGTTTCGTAGGTGGGCTGCTGTAAAATGGATTATCTTCTCCTCTTTTCAGGAATGTTTAGCGTATTCCAAGAAGCAGACTACCACACCAGGGAGGCCTCTCCAGTGTGCTCATCATACATCTGATCTATTTTAAAGGATACATTTTCCTCTTTAGGGTTCGGCAGACTCCTACACCAGCCGCCCATCCGATTCAGATGTGTCTTTGGAAGAAGACCGGGAGGCTGTGCGCAGAGAAGCTGAGCGGCAGGCCCAGGCACAACTGGAGAAAGCAAAGGTAAAACCAGGTTCTCCTTTGGGAGTGGCTGTGCCTGTGATGACTTACCAGAAGTATTCCTGAAGTTCACATTTGGTCTTCGAGAGTATTTCATAATCTAGTTTAAAACAGACATAGCGAAGGGGAAATGTGATATGTAATCATAGCCTTTACTTTTGTGTTGTTTCATAAAATCCAAGCAACTTGTATCCATGGTGGGTGGTTAGTTTAAACACATACAAAAGGATTTCTAAACACACAGAGGAAAAACTGCATGTCACATCAAAACATTTTACTTCACCCTCCCCGTAGACCATCTCTGTTTACAAAACCAAACTTTCTTGATGCTAAGGTTTCTTTCCTTAGTCTAGAACAATCATTCTCCTAAATTTCACCCCATGGGTTGTTTTATGATGCTGTCCTCTTATATTTAAAAAGCAATTTATATAGTACTTTTGAAAAATAAAGTAACAAAAGATTTCTTTGATTCAAAAAGATTCTCCCCTTGGAAAGTTTTTCTTTTCATTCCATTTTAATGAAGTGTTTATATAAGGAGGAGAAAACTGGACATCAGCTATGATGTCTATGAAGGATTTATTGCAGGCTGTATATCACTTCACTATGAAATGATAACTGAATTCATTATCCTTAGGATTTGAATCTATTTTCCTTCCCCTGCAGTCATTTGAATTACAGCTATTCTGAACCATGAATTATTGTCCAACTTGAAAGTATCTTGGTTTGTAACTTCTGAGGGAACATATTTTAACACAGTGATTGGTTGCTTTTTGGGAAAAAAAAAATGCTGCTTTGAAAAAAGAGCAAGTCCAGCATTGACTTTGCTGGAAAAATCAGGGCAGCTTCTTGCTGAAAAATTCACGGCCCTTCTGCTAGCAGCCTCGTCTCTGCAAGGAGGGACGTCTGTGTGCAGCCATGGGCACGGTGGGCGGGGATTCCAGTTTGAATGCATGGACAGACCTTGTATAATATTCATGGCGAAGAGCCTGGCTGCTACAGTGGTTCCTGAGAAGGTGACTGGAGACCTTGATTTCTAAAAAACAGGTACTTCGGTGTAACAGCTGACAGGAAAGTCATCTCTGGGTCTCACAGTCTTAACTGCCAGATCTGATGAACAGCAGAGACAGGCAGAGTGTTCTGGCTATGGAAACGGATAAGGCAGGGTTACTATCAACTGATCTGCTGAGTCAAAATCAGCCATTGGGAAACACTGTGAGGCTGAAATTCAGTAATAACAGCCAGTACTCAATGTTTAGTAAAGTTAATTGCACAAAGGTACACTGTCAGAAACATATTCTAGAACTGAGAATCCTATTCTACGTTCTATCTTTTGCTCCTGGACATAAAGAACTGGCAAGAAAAAGAGTAGTTTGTATTCTAGAAATATGATTGTTCTATTTGTAGCTAATTTTTATACTCACAAAAATAAGACCATCTTTCAGGATCATGCCTGTTATCTTACAACCCAGTATGCTACAGATATGGTTAGGGACATTTTTAATGATCTGACAGACATTACTGTTCATGGCTGTGCTCTCAGTGAGATAGCTGCAAAAACATTTACATCTTTCACCCCAGCATGCTTCAAAATGTGGGCTCTGTGTCAAACCAGGTTCGTGTTTCTGGTCATGCTGCCTAAAGAGTCTGTAGCAGCGGAGGAGGAGGAGGAGGAGGATGCGGAAGATGGAAGAAAACGGAAGAGAATTTAAAACAAAGGAGAGGGAAGCGCTGTTTTCTATTGTTTAATGAAAATCGTTCATTTCTATCCATGTGTCTTTCAGATTAGATCAGTAGCTTAGAACCTTTGATGTGGTTCAATGACTAACTCTGGGGTGAGAATTTGAATATGTTCTGGCTGAAGATTGAAGGACTACAATTTAAGTTTATGTTAAAATCATGCTTGGTAGATTTGGTTTCTTAATTCCAGTATTCTTGCAGATAGAGTGTAAAACAGGGATTATAGCTGTCTATTTCTCTTTAGGGTGCCTTTATTTGTTCTCCTTTGTTAGTTTATCAGCATGCCCTTGTGGGACCTTTTACAAACCCAAACCTTAATGTTTAAAAAGCATGTACTAGCCTTGGCGATGTGGCTCAGGTGATAGAGTGCTTGTGTAGCATGCAGAAGGCCCTGGGTTCAATCCCCAGCATCACATAAACCTGGCACAGTGGTACATGCCCAAAGTTCTAGAGGCAGGAGATTCAGAAGTCCAAGGTCATCCTTAGCTGTATAATTAATTTCCAGGCCAGGCTAGGGTACATGAGACCCTGACTAAAAACAGTAAATAAATAAAAATAAAAACACACAAATTAATGATTTAACCTAAAACAGTTTAAACATTTTGCATATCCATTTTGAAAGAATCAAACATTTTATACATTTATTTTTGCAATCATTCTTCAAACAGAAAGGCTTTACAAACTGGTGTTTTTAATTGGCCTACAGATGACATTAATATATCTGTGCCATGCCCTGACTAGACCCTCAGCTTTGCTCTTAAGAGCCTGTTCCTGTATAAAGATGGACTGTATTATCTATGAATTGACTTAATGGTACATTTGTTAAACGAAGCTATTGGCAAATAGTGAAATCAGAAGCACGGTGACACGCAGAGCAGTTGCCGTGCCGCGGAGACCGCCTGGAGCTTCTACTGCTCCAGATCCCTCAGATCGGGTTTCCCAGGCAGCTTAGTATCAACCGATTCGACCTTGTTTTTTTACCTTGGCATTTCTGAGCCCTGGATGCATTTTGATTTGCTCAGTTTGGGCCTTACTGATGCTGCCTTGCTTAAGTCAGTGTCCTTTGATGCTGGCTGAAAGACAATTAATGTGAATTTAATCAGTTTTTACAACAATCTCTTCTGAAGAGATTTTGCAACAACTACTACACACTGAGATACAATCCCCCACTTAAAGTTAGTTGGCACATAGCATATACCAAATAAATATTTGTTGGATGAATGAGGGAAGGAATGAATTATTTTGGAACTGTGGCAGGTGTGATCTTTTATTTAGATACTCCACTCTGATGGAGGCTAGTACTGGGGATATCTTGGTGTGATAGTTTGAATTTGTACTCAGAGTTTATGTGGTAGAAACTTAATCCCTAATGAAAATATCAGAAGGTAGGGCCTGAGGTACAGCATTTAGGTCACAAAGGCTCCACCCCTGTGAATGGATTAATGTTATTGTGGGAGTGGGTTTCCTGACACAGGAATGGTTTCTTTTTTTATGTGTATAGTGTACTGCCTGCATGTATGTATAAGCACCATGTGTGTGCCTGTTGCCTCCAGAGACCAGAAGAGAGCAGTAGAGCTCCTGGAACTGAAGTTACAAACAGTTGTGAACCATCATGTGTCTGTTGGGAACTGAACCCAGGTCCTCTGTAAGAGCAGCCAGTGCTCTTAACTGCTGAGCCAGAATTAGGTTTGTTATGGAGTTGGGCCCTTCTCTGTCTTGTCTTCTCTTGATTCTTCTAAAAACCAACTTGGGGAGGAAGGAGTTTATTTGATTTATAGTTCACAGCCCATCATCCAGAAAAGCTGCAAAGCGCCGACCATGGAAGAATGCTGCTTACTGGCATGCTCTCTTTGCCTGTTTTCTTATGTAACCCAGACCACCTTCCCAGTGGGTGACATCACCCACAGTGGGCTGGAACTCCCCATATCACTCAGCAGTCAAGAAAATGTCTGACAGACATGGCCACAGGCCAGTCCGATGGAGAAATCTCCTCAGTTGTGGTTCCCTCCACCCAGGTGTGTCACAAGTTGGCAACTGAACCATCTTCTCTTCTGGTTACTTTCCTCGCTATGATAAAAACACTGACCAAACCAACTTGGGGGGGCGGTATTTTATCTTAATTTTGCTCATCACCATGTATCACTGAGGGAAGTCTGAGAAGGATCTCAGGGCAGGAACCCAGAGGCAGAAACTGAAGTGGAGGAATGCGGCTTACTGGCTGGAGCCTTTGGATGTGCACAGTCTGCTTTCTTATATAACCCAGCACCACCTGCCCAGGAGGGGCACCACCCCCAATGGACTGGGCCCTCTCACATCACTCAACAATCAAGAAAATGCCCGACAGACATAGCCACAGTCCAGTCCTATGAGGAAACGCCCTCTGCCCAGGTGTGTCGAGTTGACAAGAGACGCTCTCAGCAGAGTGGGTCTTCCCTCATCACTTGTGTTCTCAGAATAATACTACAGGCATGTCCAGAGACCCAGCTCCAGTGGCTCTAGACTCTGTCAAGTGGACAATAGTAAGCCTCACAGCCCCTGATTTTGCCTTTCTAGTCTCAAGCTCTATAAGAAATTTTTATTCTGTATTTAAATAATTAAGAGACAAATGAATGAATTAATATACTTGGCCAGGCATAGTGATACATGTTTGTAATTCCAGCATCTGGTCTCCAAAAAATAAAATAGGTAAAAATTTAGTGTTTTTTTTTTTTAAGTATATTTAGAGTTGTGCCCTCTTGACTATAACCAATTTTAGGGAATTCTAATTGTTTTATTAGAAATCTTGAACCCAGTAAGTTATACCTCTTCCTTCACAACCCCTCTGCCATTGAGAGTCACCATTCCAACATTTTCTCCAGATCTATCTATTCTGGGTGTTACATATGTTTATATAGAATCAGGTGGTAGCTGATCCTTTGATACTGGCTAGGGTCACTTACCTAATGTTTTTAATGCTCATGCAATAGCATCTGTCATTTCTCTAATCTTATCATCATTGAACATCCATTATGCCTCTATTTCAGGTTTGATGCATTGTCAGTTGGTAGGAATTTGGGTTGTTGATACCTTTTAGCATTGTGAACAATGCTCTATGAATACTTGTGTACATGTAAATTTTTTATGAATGAGCTGTTTTCATTCTTCATGTGTGAAACTATTAGATCACATGATTGCTTTATTAAAAGAACATTGTCTTTCCTTACTCCTCCAAATTTGTCAAAAATGATACCATACTGGGTTGGGAAATCTGGATGTGGTAGGGATTGGAGCACAGACAAAACATGCATGGTGTAATACCTTAGTAGAGTGGATTGGCATTCAGATTTGACTGTTCTTCTTAACAGAGTGTGTGTACTATGTTACATAGGCTGTGCTTGGTAGAGATGGTATAGCAGAGCCACAAAGGACAAAGGGTGGGTCTTTTGCCTGCTGAAGCTTCTATTGTTTATTCAGAGAGAGAAGTTGTGGTAATAAAGAGCAAAACAGAAGCAGCTGGTGGGAGCAGAGAGGGTTGTGAGCATGCCCAGGAAAAAACTGTACCCAGGTGGCGGGAATAGAAAGTCCTTCCTGGAGGAGGTAGTAGCTGAAATCTAGACCTTACATAATGGACAGCTGTAGTTTACTTCAAGAAGAAAACAGTAGAGCAAAGAATGCATCAGCCAGACACTTGGGGTGACCTTCCCAAATGGCACCGCCATCTGTGAACCAAGTGTTCAGTCGCACCCATCTTTGAAGACATTTCATATTCAAACTACAACAAAATTATATATATATATCAAATTTTGCCCAATTTTTGCACATTTCATCCACTATATTTTGACCATATGTAGACCCTCCCCTGTCTGCACCCCTACTTGATTTCATGTACTCTGTCATATATACTTTTGAGTCAAATTTGTGTCTCCCAAATGTCCTTTCAGTATGGGTTCATCCACTGGAGCCTGGTTAACCTAGAAAACCAATTCTCCCCCTCCTAGTAGTTATTAGTTGCCAGTAGTTGAGCTCAAATGGGACTTGTGCATGTTGTTACCATTGCTGTGAGTTCATATGAGAAACTTCCAAGCTGTCTAGAAAACTCTGTTAACCTTGTTGTCAGTCAACTTCCCTGGCTCTTACAGTCTTCTCTTCAGCACTGGTCCCTGAGCCTTGGCAGAGGTTTGATAGAGGTGTCCTATACAGGGACAAGCATTCCACAGTGTCTTATTCTCTGTATTTGGGCCAGTTGTGGCCACAATATGTTTTTAAAAGCTTTCAAGTCCATAGAGCTCTTTGAAATACTGTCAAACTGTCAAGATACAGTACAATCCTCACTCACTGTCTTAGTAAGAAAACAAGATTCTTTCGGCTTTGTTGCAGAATGAAGCTATCTCAGCTTAGCAGTTTTAAGGCTATTTTACCTGTTTTCCACATGCACTCTGGGCTAGCTGGATGAGCGGGGATTGGGTGGTTCAGATCACTGGCCGCTGTCTCCTTCAGGGCTTTGTTCACTTCTTGGCAGCCTCTTGGCCTCCACCAGGCTGGTTCAGTAACTCCATGTGCTGTTCTCGGAGTTGTGTGAAAAGGAAGCTGGGGGTTTAGCTCAAGCGATGGAGTGTTTGCCTGTTACAGTCAAACTTCTCTGGGGAAAAGAACTGATAGAATGAATATATTAATGGGGATTTTTAGATTGTTTACATGGTATGGTCTGGGAAGTCTAGCAATGGCTTACAGTGGAGAGGCTGAGAACTTGTGCTTGGTCAGTCCACGAGCTGGATGCTTCAGGACTCCAGTATGACACTAAAGGCCTAGGGGAGTCCTGGAGAGCCACTGGTCTGCAGTCCATGCTGGGAGACTGAAGAAACTGGGTTCCCTTGTCAGTGGGGGGTGGCAGCAGAAACAGAGTAGATGAACTCACCATTTGGTCACAAAGGCAAGCAGGCAAAATGAAAAAGCCGTTCCCTCAGACCTCCTTACACCTAGACTGACTTTAGAAGGTGACCCCATGTCCAGAGTGGCTCTTTCCACTTCAGTTGACCTAATCAAGAAAACCCTCCACACACATACCTGTAGACAAACCTAATCTAGACAGTTCCTCACATGTGTCCACAGAAGTTTGCCTTAAGGGTGACATCAGAGCCTGTCTGGTTAACAGTCAATGAATGGTACCATGACACCTACCATGCACAAGGGCCTGAGCTTCATCTCCAGAACTTTAAGAAAGCAAGAGAGAACAAGCTCCGGGGATAGGAGAATCTTCTGTTTCATGTGACTGTTGTTCTGCCTTGCCATGTTGACCAAATCAAGCCCCGAGGATGAACTCAGATCAGCCTGGATGGGAACTGCCAAGCGCCAAGTGGTTGTTCATAGTCTCTGCCCTTTTGAAGAAGAAACGCCTCTGCCTGTCAACATTGACGGCTCCTTGAGGCCTTCCTTCCTCACTGTTTTGACCCTGTTGATCAGGCTTTATCCCCTTGCTTTCATTTCTTTAATTCCTTTGCTACTTAACCTTGAACCCTCTCCCTTCCCTGAAAGTAATTTCTGACTTTATTTCTTTGCTGATGAACTCTAGTGATTTTCCTGTCACCAAGTTTGTTGACCTATGATTAAGCTTTCCATGACTTCTCAGCGTGCCACAGCAATTTGTCCTGGCCTAGTGAATCCACTCTGTATTAAGCTGTAACTCAAAGCTGCCTATGCCTGTTCCGATGTCAGCTACCACCCTGGCTGTTCTTCAGATTATTCTTTGTGTTTGTGTCTGTGTATGTGTGTGCACGTGGTGTGTTGCATGGGGTGGAGTGTGCCCAGACACACACATACAGAGGTCACAGGAGAACATTGATAGTTTTGTATCTCTCTCCATCTTTTTTTTTTTTTGAGACAGGGTCTCTCACTGAACCAGAAACTCTTTGTTTTCAGCTAGGCCGACTGGCCAGTGAGCTCCCAGGATCTGCTTGTCTTTGCCCCCTAATGCTCGGATTAGAGGCACCTGTGGCCATGCTTGATTTTTATTTGGATGCTGGGGATTTGAACTCAGGTCCTCTTGCTTCCACAGCAAGCACTCTTTCCCACTGAACCCTCTCCCCAGCCCTCTTCAAATTATTCTACATCTAGTGCCCTCAACTACAATATAGAGGTCCTTTCTGCCAAATGCTCAAGCCTTGGCCCTCTGACATTTTTTTGCCTTGATATTACATTGGTTTCCACATTGATCTTTACACAGCCCCAGGGGATCTATGGATCTCTCAATAACTTCTACAGAGGCAAAGTGGTACCAAGGTGATGTGGTCTGTGAGTTCCTTGGGCGTTCATCCAGCAACTCTGTCCCCACTCATGTTATAGATTGGGATTTCTGTGTCAGGTTTCTTTGAATGTAAGTTGGTCTTCTGAAGTGTGTTTCCAGCAACCGTAGTCTGGTACTCAAGGCTTCTGACACCCACGCTTTGATCCTGATTTCTCGCCCTAAGCACTGGTATCTCAAATCTTCCTTTGCTTTCCTCTCCGTCCTCAGTCATCAGAATGGAGCTCCTCCTCGTTTTCTTCAAGCCCATCCTTTCTACATTTTCTTGACCTATCAGTGTTGCCGCCATCCTCACAGGGATGAGAGATTCAACCAATTCTTTACTTGTAAAGAATCAAATTGGAAATATTTTATCTATCTTGGGTCTCAGTTGCAATTCAACTAAAAAATATGTATTTGAATTCCATCTGCGTGCTGGGCCAACAACTTTATCTCCTGATAAATTACATGGTAAGAACAGTATTCCTGTTTGTAAAATGACAGTAAGTCTTGCTTCTTGGAGTTGAGTTGCAGTGCTAAATGAATAGCCTAGTACAGGTCAAGCATAGGACACTTGACACCTCCTTCCTCTATGTCAGGGCTCCTTGAATGGGCACAGGAACTGGGATTCGTGATGCCTCCCCTCAGAGAGCCTGGTGTCCAATGGAGAGTTTGTATGAGAAGTCATAAAATCAGCGTCTTTGTTTCCTCTGAGCATTGTTGCCATGTGCTACTTTATCCAGCCACTCTCCCGTTAGCATTACTTGTTTCTAATTTGATGGTGAGTGCTGTCACACTGATTTATAACATCTGATAGCTGCAGAACTGGGTGAACTGGACAGGCCTGAAGACTGGCTGCCAGGGACATCTCCACTGTATCCCATGTGACTCACTGTGGTGGCTTGTACCCATTCCTATGACCAAGGCATGCTTTCAGTCTCTTCACCTATGACTGAGTCCCTCGAGACTAACGATGTGTGCTGTACTTCATCACACAAGGCAGATCCCTCTCCCAGTTATCAAGTGTGATTTGATATTCCTGCTCTTCCCTGTGGCTACTTTCTGAGTAATATCAGAATATTATGAGAATAACCTTTTCTGCTGTTCTCTATGTCTTTAGGGTTATGTTTGTCTTTACATTATTCCTATGAGTGTGTTTTAAGTTTATTATGAATAAGAATGACATACTTTAAAAATAATCCTGTGCTTTGTCTAATTTAGTGGTCTCCTACAATGCATTTATGAGTTTTATTAAAGGATTTCTGGGAGGATTGAGGTTTCCCATATTAAAAACTGTATACTGGGCTAGGGAGATGACTCCACAGGCAAAGCCCTTGCTATGCAAGTGGCCACAGTTTGAATCCCAAAAACCCTTGTAAATGCAGGGTGGCATGGCATCCTGCCTGTAATTCTAGTACTGGGAAGGAAGAGGCAGGATTCCCAGAGCAAGCTAACTAGACTAGCCTTATCAGTGAGCTCTGGGTTCATTTGAGAGATCCTGCCTCAGGTCAAAGAAGGCTCTCAATGTCAGCCTCAGGCCTTCACACTCATGTACACACATATATGTACATGTACCTGCACACATGTACACAAATATATGCATACACCTGCGCATACATGTGCACCCACACATATACTTGAATTTATACCACACACACACACACACAGGCAAAAAAAATCTGTACTGCTGGGTAAGAATCCATATAAGGACTGTTAACATAATAGAGACTTTTGGCTATTTCAAAACCATAAATGGATTTGGGAAGGATTACTATAAACTTTGCAGCTCAAGCTTTTTCCTCTCAATCTGTTAAAGAGCTGGGGCTTAATGTCTTCATTATAAACACAACTCTAAATACACAGTTCTTCCCTGGCTTTTCCTAAGCAGATATGCTCAGGAATCAGCTTGGAAATTGCTACACAGAGTATAACATAGTCTCTGTTTGTTCTCCTGAATTTTGCTCCACTTCAGCTAAATGAAAAATGTTGGAACTCTGATAGAGTATAATTTATTAACAAACATTGGATGAGTGATATTGTGCTACTGAACAGAGCTTGAAGAAAAACAGACTTAGATGCGGGGGATTTTTTCCCCCTTAAGAGGTCATGGTCTAGTGATACAGAAATGTGTCACTAGACTGAGCAATGTGACAAGTGTGAGCCAAGATTGTAAGGACATCAAGTAGGGAAGCCTTGAAATTAGTGGGCTGGGGAAGGCACAGAGGACAGTGTGGATCTGAGATGTCCCCAGTGTTATGGGGATTTCTCTGAGGGGACAGAGGCCTTACTGATCAGCAGTGTGATTCTGCTAACTGAGGTGTCCAGCCAGGGTAGTTTTTCTGTTTAAGTCTCACTTAACTTTTAATGTATTCTTCAAGTAACATATTGTTTTTACCTTCTGAACCATCTTGGGGGTGTGGCGTGGGAGATTGGGGAGTGTTTGTGCATGAAGGTAGATGTGCACTTGCACACACATATATGTAGAGGCATATAGGATGTTCCTCAGGATGATCTGCATGAGTGTTTTTGAGACAGGGTCTCTCAGTGAGACTTGGAGCTCACCACTCAAGCTAGACTGGGTGGCTGGTTAGGTACCAGAGCTGGGATCACAGGTACATGCCACCACAACCAGCTTTTCATCTGGGTGCAAGGGATCCAAACTTTGCTCCTTATGTTTATGCAGCAAACACTTTACTAGCTGAAACAAATCCCACTTCTGAAACATTTTTTTAAAAATACATTTCAGGGGTGTCCACTGCATTCCCAGAGGTGTGCCATATGCCTCTAGGGTGTTTTTATCCTGTAAAACTAAATCTCTATATGCATCTAAAACAACATCTTTACTTCACTGGCCAACCACTGTGTTTTACAGTTCTAGTTTATAATTTATACATTTCATATAGATAATTCATATGATGTTCGTTCATCTATGACTGACCTATTTCATTTAGCATACAATCCTCCAGACTTACCCATATAGTCATGTGTAATAAAACTATCTTATTTTTAAGCCTGAATAACATTCCATTTGTAACGATAAAAAGCAAAAACAGTTTCATTTGAAAGCATTTGATTTTTAAATTGGGAAACAGATTCAGTGGGACCAAGCCAGCATCTGGCAGAAGGAAGGACTTACTTGCCAAGAAGTGGACTTCGAAGCTTAACATTCTATGATCTGTCAAGACGAGCCCAGCAACTGGTAACTGATATAAGTCAGGATAGCTGTAAATATTGCCGACTGTTGAAGTTTCCAGGCAAAGGGGCAAAAACTGGTCCCTTGGTAGGCCTAAAATCTTGCAAGGGGTTGTTAGATTCTGAACAGTGCTTTCTCAGAGCAGATCCAATTCCTGCCATGTGTCTAGATGATAGTCTTCCTTTCCTCCTTCTTAATCAAGCATGGGGTTCAGAAGAGGTGTCTCACTCTGGTTTTGATCACTATGTAGCCATACTGACTTTCGTTTTTATTACTTTGCCATTGGACATGTGGGCTTCCTCTGCCCCTTGGCTATTGTGAGTGATGCTTTCAGGTACGATTTTATATTGTTTTTAGAAAATGAGCCCATTGATCTGTGCCATCAAAAGGCATCAATTGTACCTGTGCTCACACTGACCCTCCTTGTTTAACTTCCACTGCATAACTCTCCTTGGTCCATGAAGCCATTCAATGGGGAATGAAGGAAAGATCAAGTAATCCCAGTTTATGGATGAAGAAATTGTGATACTGAAGATTCTCGCCCATGGTCACTGAGCTCCTAAGTGGCAAAATTAGTGTAAGAGCCCACGTTTCCATCTCAAAGGCTTCTGTGAATGTTTCTCACCTCACCTTTCTTAGAAAACATTCTTGTTCTTTAACCATGAAAGTGAAGATAATTGTCAAAGTATTTTACTTGAAAACCCTCCTGCTGCCTGTGCACGATAGTTTCCTGCAGAGTCTAGACCTTACGAACAGAGTTCCCGACAAAACACATGCTGTTTTCCTGCATCTTAATTTTTGATAGATATCTTTGATATTGACTGGGCTTAAGTCCATTTTTACATTTAAAAATATTTTTATTTCTTTGTGACTGTGCAGGAGCATAGGTACCTTGGTGCACATGTGGAAGTCAGGAGATGACTTGTGGGAGTTGGCCCTCTCCTTCTACCATATAGGTCCTGGGAATCAAACTCAGATCATCAGATTTGGCGCCAGGTACCTTTACCCACTAAGGCATTTATCTAGCACCCATTTTAGCATTTTACACAAACATCTTGAGTGTAATAAGTTGTGAAAGAAAAATATCTGAGCATATGTGTATTCTATTCTTGGTTAAATGGAGATAAGAGAGACATATGCATAAAAGCATTGTGGTAGTATTCTTCCTGTAGAGAAATGGAAAAATAATAAACTCTCCAGGAATTAGATTGCTTAAAGAATGTAGAACAAAGGATTTTGTGCATGGTGAGGGAGAGAAGATTGAAAGATAATGAAATGATTTGAAAGATATTTCATTGTTACCTGTTTTTGAGGGAAAAAGATGAGAGAAAAAATTACAGCCTAAAAATTATAACACACAAAAACGAAAGTTCTGTTTCACTACTGACTATTAAAAGATGAGAATGTGTTATAAAGGAAGGTCAGGAAACTACTTTCATGATGGTTTTTAAAGAAATGTTTATGGATTTTAAAACATCCTAAACCTTGTTTTCAGAAAGGGAGATGAATCATACCATTAGCTATGAAATTTATTTATATTCTAGTGATTTCCTACCACATAGTCTCTGTCCTGATATTTATTTGCAAGATTAATACACATTACTTTAAAAATATTAATTATGTTCTGTTTGAGACCAAAACTATGTTCATCCTACCCTCCCCAGATACAGCAGAAAATGAGTTGGGGAAGAGGCTAGACCAGACTGCACACAGGCTGGCCCTTGCTATTCTTGATTTATCCCCTGGATTTTTGAACTATTAATGATTGTTAAGATTTCATGAATAAAACTTCCCTGTCATGTCTGGAAGATGCCAGTTACCCATCTCTAAGAGGTTGCAGACCCTAGAGTAATAGCTCATACTGCCATTTCCTAAACTGATTCAATTTCTATGTATTCTCAAAACCTATCCTTAAACCTACAAATAAGTGTAGCTTTTCCTCCTTATCAAAGAAAATCGTTTTGGGAACACACAGAGATGATTATAGAGAGCCACAGCTGCTCAAAATGCAGAGACTAAGTGGCCATGGGCTACCCAACCCCAGTTGATACACACATGTAACCTCTCCACCTAAGGGTCAGGAAACATCATGGAAGGAGGGACAGAAGGCTGCTAAGAGCCAGAGGACCAGGATACTGCCTAACTAAGATCCACATAATGGCAGCATCAGCTGACATGCTGACATGAGCATGGGATCTCGCGAGGTCTTACCTTTCTCTAGGGAAGAGCTGCTGAGAGAGGGAGAATCAGTTTCTCCAGGAACAAGCTCCTTGCAGTGTATCCAATCCAAAGTGGCCAGCCATAAACATGTGTTCCCACTGGCACCACTAATGGACTCAGTGGGTTGTATATACGTAAGTATATACATATATATAAAACAAGAATGTAACAAGACTAACTAAAGGAGAGGTCAGGAAATTGAGAGAGAGTGGGAGGATGTGGGAGAACAGAGAGAGGGGTAGAAATGATATAAAGAGAGTACTTTCATATGGAATCCTCAAAAAATAATCTAAAAGAAATTACTGTCTTTCCTCCTAAGAGGAACTACAATAATCCTTAAATAAAATATTTACAGAGCCAGGTGTTATGCTGCATTTAAATCAACCTAGATTCCAACAGACAAGAGTTATATGTTCTTTTATTTTTTTTTTATTTTTTATTTCTCTGAGTACGAGTGTACGTGCTCATTCTCTGCCACATGAGTGTAGGTGCACCATGTGTGCGACGCCCGTGAAAGTCAGAAGAGAGTGGTGGGTTCCCCTGACTGGCGTTATGGATGGTTGTTAGCTGCCATGTTAGCGGCCATGCTGGGAGACAAACCCGGGTCCTCGACAAGAGTAGTCCGTGCTCTTAACCACTGAGCTGTCTCTCCAGCCCCTACATGCTCTTTTATAAGGAACTTGGTGTCACACAACTAGGTGGTTGATAATGACTAGCAGAACGAGGAGTGTTACGGTAGACAGTGCTGCCTTCCCCGTGTGTGTGAACCCCACTTCATTTTGTGATGCATGCAATAGATCATACAGTGGATGCAAAGAAAGGAGTGCACACCTCCTTTGAATAGACAAGCTCTCCACATTCTGTATTAATGTTTTCTTCACTGAACATATTTGCAAGGGTCGCCTACCTTGTGGTGGTGTGAGATAGTCTAGGGGACATAAAATCATGAAGCCGTGTGTGATCTAAGAGAATGTAGTAAGATAAAATACCATCTTATGGAGCTTCTTAATTTACAGTGAGGGCGTGTGCTGAGAGTGTACTCTCCTAGCATTCATGAAGCCGTGGGATCCAGTCCAGTACCAGCCTTGCAGAAACCAAGACTGGTGCTCACAGCTGTAACCCCAGCACGCTGGAGGTAAAGGCAGGAAGATCAAAGGTCCAGGGTCTTCTTTGGCTACATAGTAAATTCAAAGCCAGTCTGAGATACATAAGACCCTTCTCAAATTAAAAAAAATAAATAAAATTGTGCCAGTGAAATAGTTCATTAAAGAAAGGCACCTGCTGGGACTGGAGAAATGGTTCAGTGGTTAAGAGCACTAACTGCACTTGCAGAGGACCCGGGTTTGATTCCATCACCCACCCGGTGGCTAACAACCATCCATAACTCCAGTTCCAGAGGATCTGACACCTTCTTCTGACCTCTGTGGGCATTGCATGCCATGAGTCCATTACATATGTACAGGCAATACACTCATATACATAAAATAAAAGTAATAAATAAAATATTTAGAAATAAAGCCACTTTCCATCAAGCTTGATGACCTGAGTTCAATCCATAGTACCTACATGGCAGAAAGAAGGAATCAACTCCCACAAATTATCTTCTGACCTCCACACATGCCCCCCAACTAAATAAATAAAAAGTAAAATACAATAAGTGCCAGGATAAGGTCACACTGAAGCCCATTCCACACATCCTCCAGGTGTGGTGCACTATGATTTAGGAACTACTGTGTATTCTGTGTCCGTTGCTTTGAGCTGGCATTTCATAGGCGACAGAGTGAATGCCCTGTTAGGTAAAGAACCAAAAAGTCAGAGAAAAGGACATATTCAAATCTTGTGTTTCATTTAAGCTCAATACAGTAATAAATGTAAATAAACAGTAATAAATGAATACTCCAGCATTAATCTGTTACAACAAGACCATTCTTCAAGCACAAGTCAAAGATTGAGTCATTTTCTTTAGTGAACAAAATCAATGTGATATGTGTGATATGGAGAGAGAGAGAGAGAGAGAGAGAGAGAGAGAGAGAGAGAGAAAGTCCCTGATCTTCCATCTGTAAAATGGGTACCCAAGAATAATACCAGCCATAATTTAAAGCCAAAAAACCAGCTAATGGTATAAATCTCAGTCTAAGTGCAGGAAAAGATCTGTATCTGTTCAGCTCATATAGGAAAATAGTGTTAGAGAGAAAGAGCAAATTATTCTTCCACTTTCTATTCTCTTCAGTATCCCCAAACAGATTGGATGATACTCATCCACAGTTGGGAGAGCAATGAACTTCACTGAATGCACAAACTCAAAATCTAACTGTATCTACAACACCTTCCCACATGTACTAGAAATACTATCTAATCTGGGCACCCCTTGATGCCATCAGGTTGACCACAAAATAACCATCACGGGGAAATCTCACCTGTGCCTACGTAACCATCCTCAGTACACAATTCAGCATCTCATTTAAGTTCAACCCTCTGCACTGGGAATTGACTTCCTGGAAATATGAGAACTGGAAAAAGTTGTTTAAAACAGTCGTGTTTATGTCTCAAAAATGATACTCTCAAATTTCTCCTAAATGCCAGATCTACATAGTGAGTCCCAGGCCAGCAAGAGCCACATAGTAAGACTAACCCTAAGACAATTTTGGCAACTGATGGCTCAGTTGAGAGGGAAGAGACCATCTCTTTCAAGGATGGGACTCTTGGTAAGTTGACCAGGCTCCAGTGGATGGACCCACACTGAAGGACAGTTGGGGACACAAATTACACTCTATAGGCCTTTTTGTATGTTTAATAGGGTACATTAAACTGAGCAGTGCCAATAACGGAGGTGCAGAGGGGAAGAGATCTAAATACCATCAAATTAGATTGTGTGAAAATGGCAGAAACTCAATCAAAAGTGTTTAGAAAACTAAAACAAATGAGAAAAATCTAAATATTCTAGGAATTAAAGTTGTTTTGAATATTATGCTACTGATAGATACTTTGGTAAAAGCAGGAAATATATCTTAAGAGAATTTTAAGTAACATTTTCCCCTAGAAATAAGTATGTGTATAAAATGTCTTGATATCAGCAAAAATCTTTGTTGATTGTGGTCCAAGAAAAACTGTCACTTGGGGGGGGCGCAGTAAGGTGGTTCCGAGCAGCTGCATATACTTGAAGTCCTGAGTTCACTGCCTGCAAGCCACAGTGGAAGGAGACAGCAGATTCCTGAACGTTGTCAAGTTGTCCTCTGACCTACATGTGCATTTGTGGCTCTGGCCCTCTCACTCACATTTTCTCTGTCTCACAAACACATGCACACTAATTATAATATAATAAAATAAAAGCTGTCACTTGGAATTTGAAAAATATGTATCTCCTTATAATCTTAGTGCTTAAAATTAATTTTTACATTTCTCTAAAATGTACATGTTGTTTCCTTGGTTGGAAAATGCTGATTGAAGTAGGAAGCATCACGTTATATCCTTCTTAAAAGGATTTTTAAAAAAAAAGAATCAGTGGCTCTTTATCATTTTCTGGATCACAAATGCCTTTGAATATATGATCCATCTGTGGGCTTTCTCTAGAGACACAGTCAGCTTACATTCACACAGCTTGGCTTGTTTTCCTGGGGTATCCAAAGACCTCTCAACTATACAAACTATGAGATACTCTTGGTAGGAATCCAGCCATCTTTGAGTTAGAATGCATGATGCCAAAGAACTGTGGGTTATTGCCCTCAGCGTGTGGAGTGTTTTCCTTTGTGCTCAGATACTTGAAGAGATTACCACATGCATTCTGAGTTCTGGTTTCAGCTATAGTGTTTAGTCTAGTTGGGAGCGGTGTTTGGGCAAATATACAATACTCTAAATAATTTCATGTGCTATAGCTGTTAGTCCTGTTCTACTTTAAACAGTTGTCAATGATTAGGATTTCAGTGTTTTGTTTTTGAGATTTTTTTAAACAGTCTGTATGAAACTAAATCAAAGGGAAACATCCTCTCCAGTTTAACAAGTTTAGGAGGTAGTGGGAACTAATCTTTTGTGTGGTTTTGCCTGGCTGCATGCCTACACTGGCTTACTAGTTTGTGGGCTTCTGAGTTGCTTTCTCATGTGTTAACTCACATAAAATGTAATCACCATGGTTGTCCTGTTTATTCTTGTCTAGATTATCCATCTGATGTACTTAATTCCAGTGCCAATTAACTGTACAGAGTGCATCCTGACTGCTGTGTATCATAGAAGGATAGTCACGTGTCCCTCTTGTCCTTTTCCCCTGGATTACCTGGAAACTTTTCTGGCTTATTCAACAAATAAATGAAATGTTAAATGTTTGCAGCACAAAGACTTTTATCCTGCCCATAAGATTCCTGGGACAGAATCCCCGTCCTTCAGCAGCAGCGTTTTCTATGGAGTCAATGATCGGTCACTCTGTCCCATCACCCACCACGTCTTCTTATTACCTCCTACCCCAGAAAACTAATTTGTGCTTCACTCTAGCTCTTATCAGATGATAACCTGTTTCTCTTTGCAACACAACTTGCAATAACTAAGACTGGGACCTTTCTTCACGCTTGCAATTTAATTCCTTTAAAAGGCTTACCGTATAATTGCTGACCACATAGATCATAGGATTTGCTAAGTAACAGGCAATGTGTGAATGAATCCTAAAACTTTGGATGTAATATTTTATCATCTTTACTTATAACCTTTCAAAATAATGAAGTTATGTTTTGCCTCCACTAGGAGTGACCTCAGAGGGACATACGGTTCAGTGAGGATATGTGGTTCATTTACACCTTCCTCTTTCCGTGCCTAGTTTAGTGAGTGATTTGTTGATTTACTTTTGGTTACTTGAGGGCATTCTTTTTTGTTTGTTAGAAGCAAGGTCTCTTGTAGCCTAGTCTGGCCTCAGACTAACCATGTAGCCAAGGCTGACCTTGAACAAACTGATCCTCCTGCCTCCACCTCCCTGGTGAGCATGTACCACCATGCCTGATTTATACATTGCTAGAAATACAACCCAGGGCCTCATACATGCTGGGCAAGTACTCTGTGAACAGAAATACATCCTTAGCTCCAGTGCATTCTTTAGCTAAAAAAAAAAGAGTTGTTGAATAGTTCCAGGCAGAGGTAATATGAACAGATATTTACTTCCAGAATACTTTCTGTTTGGCAAAGTGAGGTCTACCTCTCCCTTGATATGCATACACAGGTGAAAAGAAGACAGTAAGGACTACATATGAGCTGCTGGGCATGAGGAAAGAGGCTCTCTGGAGTAAAGAAAATCCTCCTGATGGACCAGACTCCTCACTGGCAACTCTCAATGTCTCGTGTCCTTTGCCACAGAGAAGGGTCCATTCTGAGGAGTTGTTCTTTTGCAGAATGTTGAGCCTGTGTACCAGTTACTTTCCAGTTGCTGTGATAAAATAACATCATCAGAAGTTACCTAAGCGAGAAGGATGGATTTAGCTCCTGCCTCCTAGGGATAGTGTTCACAGTGGCAGGGAAAGCATTGCGGCACGTGGGCAGGAACTGGCTGATTACATTTTCATCCACAGAAAGGAAACACAGAAAGAACAAAGTGGGCAAGACTCTAAACCCTGGAAGCCTGTCCCTGGATGTCCTTCCTCCAGGAAGGCTGCACCACCTAAAGGTTCCATTCCTTCTCCAGACAGCTCCAGCAGCTGGGGTCCAAGTGTTTAATACATGAGCCTGTGGGGGCCACTTCTCCTTCCAACCACCGCAGATTGTAAACCAGTTGGGTTTCATCTATACAATGTGTGTTTGTGTGTGTGTGTGTGTGTGTTATAAAAATGTGTCCAGAATTATTGATTCATGTAAAGTTTAATTGTTTAGAATAATTAGACGGGACTAAGGGTATAAGATATGAAAATGGCCATTGTACTACTATGTGCAGGCTACTAGATCATTCATGTTTTTTAAGAAAAACATGCCACTATAGAACTTTACTGTAATAGCTTAAATAGTATACGGGAAGCTTTATAGCAGTGTGATAATAGCCTTTGAATTATGGCTATACTTAAGGATGTATGTGTGTATGGGGCTAGAGAGAGAGCTCAATGATTAAGAATGTTTATTACCTTTGCAGAAGTCCTGAGTTCAGTTCCCAGTACCCACATCAGGTAGATCAAAACCAGTTCCAGGGAACCAACCAACTCCAACTCCTTGAGCACCCGTACTTTTATATGCACATACACACAGATACCCATACGGACACATAATTTTTAAAGGTGTGTGTATATTCTAGTAAAGTTGGGGGATGGTATGTTGCGCCTCTACTGTTTGTGATGGCTGGTTTTGTCAACTTGGTAGGATCTAGAATCTCCTGGGAAGAGAATGTCAGTGATGGGTTATCTAGATGAGGCTGGCCTATAGCAAGTCTGTGGAGCATTGTCTTATGTGAATTGATGTGGGAAGACCCAGGCTAAAAGTGGGCTGCATTATTATTCCCTGGGTTTGGGTCTGGGTTGTATGAGAGTAGAGAAAGTGGGCTGAGCAGAGGTGTACATGCGTTTATTCTTACGTATTCTTTTTTATTGAATGTTTGTGGATTTCATACAGAACGTCTCAGTCAGTCTCAGTCATCTCAGTACCCACTTCCCCACCAGCATCCCCCACACCATAGTACCTAACTGGAACCCATACATTCTTTCATCTGTATTAAGGTCTATTGTGTGAAGTTAGTGTCCCCAAGTGTTCGCCAGTGCAGGTTCATCCATTGAGGTCTAGTCAGCCTTTCAGGAGTCCCCTCCCTTTAGGAAGATCAGCTCTTCCTCGCCCAACAGTAATCAGCTGCAAATATTCTTAAGCAAAGATTGGGGTCTGTGGCCCATTTCCCCAGTTCCATGCTGGGGTTTTGTCTGCTTGAGTTTGCCTGGGTCTTGAACATGCCAACACCATTGCTATAGATTCATATGAGCAGGTCCCAGGAGCTGATAGGATTCTATTTCTATATGGTCACACCTCTCCTCACTGGTTCTTACAATCTTTCTGCGCCTCTTCCACAATGGTCCCTGAGTCTCGGGTGAATAAAACTTAACACAGGAGTCCCACCCTCTGCAGTCTCCTAATCTCCATGCATTGGTCATTTGTGACCTTTTGTGTTACTGGCCCTCTGTTGCATGAGGGATTCATTAGTGTCCTCTTTACCCTTGTTCCATGTTGTGTGAGCCTTGGGTGTATATTCTTACTTGTTCTTAATGATGGATATGACTAGCTGTTTCAGATTCCTGCAGTGACTTCCCCTGCAGTGATGGACCGTAACCTGTAATTGTAAGCCAGGCACTTTCTCCCTTAAAGTTGCCTTGTCTTTTATCACAGCAACAGAAACAAAGCGAGAACACAGTATTGGTTATTTTTCTGTGGCTGTAATAAAACACCATAGCCAAGGTGTTTATAGAAGGAAGACTTTATTTTACTGACGGTTTCAAAGGGATAACAGTCCATCGTGATGGGGAGGCATGGCGGCAGAGGCAGCCGAGCAAGCGTAGAGCTCACATCTTCAACCACTGGCAGGAAGCAGAGAGGTCGACACAGAGTGAGGCTGTGCACTCTCAAGGCCCCCTCCATGTGGCTCCAGCAAGGTCACACCTCCTAAAGGCTCCACAATCCTCCCCAAAGAGTGCCACCACCAATCACGTGTTTAAATACTTGGACCTGTAGGGGTCACTTGTCATTCAAACTACCACAGACACCTTTACTAGGAAATGGTTGCTGGCAAATTTTGCACTTTATATCATGATAGAAGAGTTCTTTCTGTTCCGTACTCTCATAAATCAACACTTACTATTATCAGATTTAATTTTCTTACCATTCTAGCAGGTGTGAAGTTTAAATCTCATTGTGTATATTCCCATTGCCTATAAACTCAAACATTTTCCTTTTTTTTTAGCCTTTGATTTTTCCCCTGTGAATGGCTTTGGGCTAGTTTTCACTCACGTTTTGTTTTTCTAGGAATGTGTACAAGACTACATGCTCTTGCTCTCTTGTTTTTGTTGGGTGCATTGCTACAAGACATTGCCTTGTAGCTGTGGTTACCTTTCTGTATCACACTCAAGTCCATCAAGGTATATGTCCCTCTTTTCTGTCTCTGTGATTTAAGAATCTTTTAAAAGACTTTTTCACTATGAAGAATACTTCTGTCTTTCTGACAGTTTAATTTTTCATCTCCAATATTTAATTCCTTAATATCTCTAAAGTTGCTTTTTTGTGGATGGCGTGAATTCGGAATCTGATTTCACACAGGGTGCATATTTCTTTCACAGGGTTTTTGTTTTTTTGCTTTGAATGGCTTGGTCTCTTTCCCGAAACACCTACTCAGTGATAAATCACTTTTCCGTCTCTGAGTAGGTCTGTTTTGGGTTTCCTTTCCTTGTGTTGGTGCACTACTGCCTTAATTGCTGTAGTTTAAAAATAAATGCTGATATAGTTTCGTTTCAGGCTGGTATAGGACTATAGTGTTGTCTTTGAGAGCAATGGAGCCTTTTTTGGCTCTGTTGTGCTTAACTTGAGAGGCTAGGGTCCCAGAAACTCAGTGTCCACCAAAGCCACCTCAGACCAGAGGCTTTGGGGTTCTTGTCTGGTGAATTCAGGGACTGAAATTCACAGACTACAGAGAGTAAGTTTTAGAAAGGAGTATTTTATTATAGGAAGCTTAGGAGCACAAAAGAAATTAGCACTCCTGTACAGGAGAGAGCTTTCCATGGGTGGGACACCACCGAGCCTCAATAAGACTTTACTGGAGAGAGGAGGGAGAGGAGAGCTGCTCAGTTCCATTCCCATGCCAGGGGCCCACATCCCCCAGGGTTCCAGTCACATCCTCAGGTTTTCCTGGAATGGGAAAAGAGATCACGAAAGAAACCAGACTCCTCTCTCTGACATCCCCAGCTCCTAGCTATTGAGAGACCAGAGACATCTTGAGCTTAGATAGTTCTGGCTTCTCTGGCCTCAAACAAGAACAAGTGTACTGGCAGGCCCAATGACACTTCCAGCTCTTAGCCAAGGAAGAAACTTGTCACTTTACTTTGGGGGTCTTTTTATCCTAAAGTGCCTAAGTAATTTCTACTTCCTTTCTCATCAAGCCCACTATGTTTTTCAGGACAGAACTGACAGCTCTTGTACATTTTTATCCTATTTAAATTTTGGATACCATATGTGAACTTCAACCACATTGTGGAGAGGGAGGGAGAGAGGGAGGGAGGGAGGGAGGGAGGGAGGAAGGAAGGAAGGGAGGAAGGAAGGAAGGAAGGAAGGAAGGAAGGAAGGAAGGAAGGAAGGAAGGAAGGAAGGTGTTCTGAGATTTGGACATTATGTTGTCTATAGATCAATTAAGGAAAAACACCATCGTTTTAATACTGAGTCATTTTATTCATGAATAGGATTTTTTTTCATTAATTTTGTTCATGAACTTATCATAATTTTTCCTATAAAAACATTTGATGAGCTTTGGGCGGAGCATTTACCCATCATATAGGAGGCTCTCTGCTTGATCTCCACCACTCTTCTTCCTGAAATAGCCATGTTTTAGTCTTTAGATTTGTACATAGGTATTTTTTTCTGCAGCTCTTTGTATCTGTCATTATTTCTAAGCTTACTAAATACTCAGAACTTTTCAGTGGATTCTTATGACTTCTATCATTCACAGATAAGCTAGTTAGATAGTTATATGTGAATAATGAAAAAAATAATCCTTTTCAGTGCTGGATTTTATTTTATGTGACTATATTGGCTAGAGCCTCCATTGCCTGTTGGTTATGCATGATAATAGTAGGCATTCTTGCTTTAGTGAGACTGAGGCCTTAAAAAAGCATGACCAGTGAGCCCTTGATATCTACTTCTCCATCCCCATCTTGGGGTTTAAATCTGAATTTATTCCATCTGAATTTTGGAACAGTCCTCTATTTCAGAATGATATTCACACATCACATAACAATTTGTTCAAGTACCAGACTGCATGTACCACCCTGCAGTACCCCTAAGATTACAATGAAGCAGAAAATGCCCAGTGACATTGTATCCATTACATCGTCCTGTTAGTGCATGCAAACATACTGTGCAGCCAGTCATATCAAGGTGTAGTACAAACATCTCCATACAGCAAATACACCATAATATTTGACACTGTATTGGCTTTCTAGACCACACTTTTTATTGCTCAATTAGATTCCTACTTTCTAAAGAAAAGTTTACTGTAAACATAATTCAGTCTTAACGCTCGCTCGTATCATTCTTGCGTATATTACATTACTATGCATCAGGAGGCCACATGTAGTGTTTGAGGTATATACCATGTAGGTTTTTATATTCTACACTTATACAACGGTGAAATTGCTTTATGATTCATTTCTCAGAAGAAGTGCCCATGGTTAGTGACATGTGATTGTATTTATCTACTTAGCAGAAAACCAGGTTGTTTAAAAGGGTCATATTACCAAAAACAATAAAGGAGAAGAACTGGATTCTTCAAGTAGGAAATGTCTAATTGTCACACTACTCCTGTCTGAAGCAGCCTGGGAAGGTTCCTCTATAGACCTCCACTCGGGTGAAGATAGGATTCTTGATTTTACCACAGAAAAGAATTTCAAGAAGTGTGTGGGCAGAGCCAGAGTTCCTTGAATCTTATAAGAGCATAGATTTAGGTGTGGGATTTATAGGAAGAGAGGCACCCAGGATAAGCATAAGGCCTAAGAAAACGGTTATAAGCATGTCAAAAAAAAAAAGAGGTGCTTAATTATCTTGGCAATAACCATGCAAAGCTTTTTGATGTCTTCTGAAGTTACATGTCAAAGGGTTCCTGATCTATGCTGGATGGGCTTATAATTGATAAGATAAAGCCTTCTGTCCGAAGGGTTGCAAAGGAAGTTAAGGTGCTTTTATATATATTTCTCTGGGAAAGGAGTAAGGTCCTAGGCAAAGTCATATATAACCAGAATCTTAGTATGGTTTATTGTTTTCTTATTTTAAATTATCTTCATATAAAAGAAAAGGCGTCTCTTCACTACAAATGCTGTTAATTATGTTGGAATTCCTGATTCTCACCTCCTTTCCCTTCCCATGTCCCCTTAATTTTTGCTGTCTTTTTGTCCTGCCTTGCAAAGTCAGCAGACATCAGGGATACTCTCACATAATTAGGTTTGAGTGCAGGTGCATGAACTAAGAACTTCATAGTCTTTCCTGCAAAACACACGTTGTCTATTTCAGTGGTGTGCGGATGGAGTGGAAGGTGTGGATTTTTATTCCCTTAATTAGAAGTTGCATTTAAGAAACTTTAGGGGTTCTGGCTTAAATTCTAAGTGTCTCACTACAAGTCAGTGTTTCCACAAGTGACTAGATAAAACAAAACGGTATGCTCTGACTTGAGATCTGTGTTGTTGAGATATGTTCCCCAAAAGACAATACTAAGAAGAATGGAAGTAATTCTGACATGCAAATGAGCTGGGGGCAGTGTGCAGGTATATACCATCTAACTAGTTTAAAATCATGTATGTCTTTGCAAGAAATAATTCAACCAGATGAGTTCTTTTAAGATAGTAGCTATTGTTTATATTCGAGCCTAGGCAGGTGTCTTTTGTATTTGCGTTTATAGGTGGATGCTCCTGTATCTGAGATTTCGTGATGCCTGGCACACCACAGTGAACGCTTGTCTATCTTCTCCATTCTTCCACACTTGCTCAGGACTACAGAACAAAGATGCGTTTCTACTGGTGTCTAAAATAGGTCCCAAAATCTTCCCCTGTATTTCTCAACTCAACCTAAAACATCTACTTTTGCCTTTTCAAATGGTTAAATGTAGAATGAATTTCCTGTTAAATAGAGATTCTACCTCCAAACCTCCCCGCTAGGAAACAAACGTTGAGCATTCCCCCTTCATTTGACTAAGAGCTTTACATGTAAATGGAAATGTTTTTCTCCTTAAAATGCCAAAATAAGTATCTGGAAATATCGCTCTAGAGCCTGGGTTCCATCAATCCACAACACTGTCAAGAAAATGAGAGAGAGAGAGAGAGAGAGAGAAGAAAAAAGAAAGGGAATGAAAAAGAAATACTAAAAGGCAAAGCAAAGAAATTAACTGGAACCAGATCACCAGCTTATTCAACTGATAAAATCAAGAAATAAAATAACTGTCCCTACCTTGTGGTTGACAAGGTTGACAACCTTGTGTTGGAGCTTCTTCCTAAGGACATGTTTCTGTTCCATACTATTATTCATTTTTAAAAGGATAGATTAGTTTTAAAAATGGTAGTGGGACTCCCAACTATTCTCTGAGAAAAGAAAAAAAAATACTTTTTGATAATCTACCTTGTCAGTTACTAAGATTTTCCCTTGACTTTGAAACTAAACAGGGGCTGAAGAAAAAGTGCCCCGTATTCTGTTTGAAATAGGAATTCAATTTAGATATTAATAGAACTATCTGGAGCCCCAAAAGTTTCATCACCTTCCTTGAAACCCTTTCCTCTCCCCCTGGATATCCTCATAGCAGTTATCACAATTGTGGTGATAATTTTCACATTGATGAAGTAAAACTTAGAAATCCTTACTCTGTGGCTGTGTGTGTGTGTGTGTGTGTGTGTGTGTGTGTGTATGACTCAGCTGACAGAGTGCTTACCTAGCATGCATGAAGCCTTTCCTAGCACTGCATAAAACATATGTGGTAGCACATACCTGTTATCTCAGTTTGGACACAGGATCAGAAGTTCAGTCTTCCTTGAATAAGTTCAAGGCCAGTCTGGGATACATGAGGACCTGTCTCAAACACGACAAAACAAAAAAACAAACACAAGCATTTCAGACCCTATTAGGTCCAAAGCAGTGTGCCCATACTACAGATAGATAGAACATGAACAAGAAAGCTGTGGCGCAGCGTGCCCTCAAGAGTCGAAGACGGCGGTATTTGTTTTAGGAGCAGCAAGGAGCTTAGCATAATTACACAAATAAACAATTCCTCTTCTGTGAAATTATGCTAGCTTCCACCCCAATATTTCTCGTGAAATAATTTTAGTGGAAACCAGGTGATAGATTAAGCATCAAGTTCAGCATTATGCCGAGCCGTTTTGGTCTGGTGTTGTGATTCAGGTATAATCCTGCAAGAGCACAAGACCAATATCTGCCATTCTGCCTCTCAGCAGCCTTGCTGGACTTGCTTTGGTTTATCTCAGAATGGAAAGCGTGATCATCTAAGAATCTTTACGTGCTGGTATATGCTGAGCTTGTTGGCATGGTAAAGACAAAAGCCCTTGTGGGACTGGGACTGCGGCTCCATGGTAGAAGATTTGACTAGCATTTGTGGGGTCCTGGGTTTGATCCCTACAACTTCAAAGAGTAAGAAAAGTCCTTACTTTTGCAAGTACTATTTGTAATGAGATGATGAATCTGTGAGTTTGTAGTTATTTTTTTACCTTAGGAATTTTATAAACACACAGAGAACAATAATCTTTAAATATTTTATTGTTATTCCATGTGTATAAGTGTCTTGCCTGCATGTGCATATGTGCACCATATCATGTCTGGTGCCCATGGAGCCCAGAAGAGAATCCCCTAGGACTGGAGTTACAGTTATGAGCCATCATGTGGTGCTGGGAACTGAAGCCTGGTCCTCTGCAAGAGCAGCAAGTGCTCTTAACTGCTGAGCCATCTCTCTAGCCCTAAGAGAACAGTAATTTTTAATGAAATTTTCTAGCCTCTGATCTTATTTTCCTACAATCAAAAGTATTCTATTAATGAACTTATTTATTTAATAGCTTGGAATTTCTTTAATACAAATGCAGTCTTTGAACATCCTTTTACAGTGGCAATTTCCATTTCTATATGGAATTAGAGTCAAATTCATGTAAAGCTTTTGCAGTTAATTCTGAGCCTTCTCTGAGAGGATATGACATGTTTTGTATAGAATAACTTTTCTAGAATCTGAAGAATGGAAAGTGTAGAATATCACATGGAGGTGATGGAGGTGAGGAAGGTATTTTCCACATGGCATGATTTTAAGGATCAAAACAAATCCATAGTGCTCTGTATTGAACATTAGCTCTATTCATGATTTAGTCAGGGAAACAAAACCATGCTAAATACTTCAGGGAGGAAGTGATATAATGTAGAGAAGCAGGAAGTGCCAATGCCTGAAAGCACTGAAGGAATAAAATCAGGGGAAGACACAGGTTCTCAAGTGGACTAGAAGCCTTTGCAGATTCAAGATGGCAGAACTGCTGAGACCCAACATTGACTACTGTAGCTACCAGGAACACTGGGCAGGAGATTGTCAGAACACAGCCTAAAAAGCCATTCTCTAATTTCTTGGTCTGGTAAACACTTAACATTTTAGGATGTGCGAACAGTCTAAAGAGCTTTTGCTTCTATGCTTTACAGTAACTGATATTTATTACATTAAAAACTAAAACAGGTTGGCTAATCCCAGCACTCAAAAGGCAGAGGCAGGCTGACCTCTGTGAAGTTGAGGCAGCCTCGTCTATACAGTGAGACCTTATCTCAAAACAAATAAAACCCAGAAAAATGTAAACCCTCAGACTTCACAAGCACACATTCCCTGAGTCATGAGTGGGATGACATCACAAGTCATATGCAGCTTCTGGAAGATTGCAGTGTACAATCATGAGAGAGTGAGATCACAAGAAGGCTAATGTCTTAGAACAGTTATAGTGGTTTTGGCTTTGTGGAATCCCTAAGACATTCTCAGTTACTTCTGGGTGCTCCTGAGCCAGAACTAAATACTGCTGTCTTAACGGAGCTGAGACATGCTCCATTAAGGGTGTCTGTGCCCTTGCCTTCTGCTGGAGGTGGACCAATAATGTGGCTTCTCTATTGCTTTCTGTGTCTGACACACGTGGTTCTCACTGGGGGACCCAACCAGATCCCTATTGAAATGGTATACTATAGTATATGCCAGGCATCCATGCCCTATAGTATATAGAAAAACAGAAGGTTGAAGAGAAGTATTGTGATGAATTGCCAATAAATAAGCCAAGGCATCTTATTACACAGCTGTGAAAATCCACCTTAGTCACCATTCTGCTTAGCTGGCAAGTGAAACTTCTCTTTGCTGATCCATAAACTCCCTACTCCTTTCCAGTAATCACCACCCCCCATCTCAGTCTGGTAATAAAACAAGAAATAACTAACTACTTTCTCCAGAACTTCAATATGTCTATCTTTAAATTTTGTGTCTGTGTGCAAGCATTCTACACACATCAGAATTGGTGGGGTCTACTTAGAGACGGGCAAATCTGGTTTTATTTGGGGGGCTCCTAGCATCACTGAACCCAGAGCCTTAGTATTTGCCATGTAGGTCAAGCCTTGGGAGGAAGATAACATTTTAAGCACAAGAATCGAGAAAGTAATGCTTAGATAATTTTTGGACAGTGAGTAAAAAGAGAATTTCATAACTGACTATCCTGCTTTCTAGAAAGAATGTTTTAAAACATAGGAGGTGTTAGGTATGAATAACCTTGAAATCTTAATCAAGATGCAATAGAAGAAGAATAAAACAAGGAGTGAATTAAGTTATAGTTTATGAACAGTAATAGTTGATGAGTAGGAATTTTCTCTTCTTAGATAGAAAAGTTTAGAAACTTCTGTTTAAATTCAAATTTAGGTAAAATCTTAGAAGTAATTTCAAGTATATTTCAGCAGTCTGGCAATTTTAACAGGAAAGTATAAACTTGAACTTTCTGGAATGATTTATTCTTATACTACAAAGCCCAGAACAACAGATTTTTTTATGACCAATGCTCATTTTTACTCATTATTTCATTCTGACTGTTGTAAACATACAGACAAATCAGAAGCAAAACAGACATATCACAAAACGAGCATATTTAAATGCCAAGTCCTATTATAAAGGGACTTCCAAAATGAAAATTAGACCCTGACATGTTTTTAAATCCTTTGTTTTAATATGAAATAGTGGGTGATTTGGGTATATATATGAATTTTTGTGTATTCCATACATAGCCTCTTCATCCCTCTCAATCGTCTTTGCACGCCTATCCCCACTGCCACCTCCCGTACACCCCCGCACACACCCTCCCACCTCCCGCACACCCCCCCACATCTCCCGTACGCCCCCCCCACCCCTCCCGTCCCCCCCCCCCCCACACCCCCGTACACCCCCCCATAGCCCGCACTGGAATTCTTACATCTTATCATTTCTGTTAAGGCCTATTGTGTCAAGTTTGTGTCCCCGGATGTAATCAGTTGCCAATATTTCTTCAGCAAAGGTTGGAGTCTGCTGCCCATTCCCCAGTTCTGTGCTGGATTTTTGTCTAATTGAGTTTGCATGGGTCTTGTCCATGCTGACACCATCGCTGTAGGTTCACATGAACAAGGTCCCAGGAGCCTGTAGGACTCTGCTTCCATGTGGTCACGCATCTCCTCCATGGCTCTTATAGTCTTTCTGCCTGCTCTTCCTCGGTGGTCCCTGAGCCTGGGTGTCCGGTCCAGGAACCAGCATTACAGACGCTTACTCTCTGTGCTTTGGCCATTTGTGACCTGTTGTGTTCCTGGCTCTCTGTTGCATTAGTGAGAACTGAGCGATGCACTGTGTCCTCTTCACCCCTTGTTCTGTGTTCCGTGAGCCTTGGATGTGGAGGTTGCACTGTAGATGTGCCACTTAGGCTTGAACAATTCACAGATGGCGTTTGTGTGTGACCAGTTGTGGTCCTCTGTAATAGCATCCATTTGATGCAAAAAAAAAAAAAGCTTCTTTGATGAGTGGTGACTAGGATATTTGTCTGTAAATATGAGGATCCATATTTTGCACATAGTAAGAAATTACCATTAGTCTAAGAATCTGACAGTCTTGGGGTTTTCTCTAAGATCTATGACCTCTCCAGTTATGTGTATTTGGCTGTGTTTACAGTACCACACATGAGTTTCCTGCCATGGAGTGGGCTTTTAGTCCAATTAGGTAGCTGGTGATGGCCCCCAAGATAAAAGGACCACTACTGCACCAGTGTCCTGTGCTGTACCAGTCACTCATATAGTTATTTGATCGTGAAGCTGGTGCTGGGCCATTGATTGATGTTCTCCCGTGGCTGCTTGCATAATGCTCTCCAGAGCTATGAGAGCTAGCCTTCAGGGGAAGTGGCTTCCAGGTCAGTTCCAGCTCCATTGCTCCAAATCCTGTGTCCCATCTTCAGTAGCAGAGTCTTACCTTCAAGTTCTGGGAGGCAAACAACAGATTTTTTAAAGCAAAAACTGCAGTAAAACTAACAGAAGCAAAACAGTGCTGTCTCCTTTCTGTTAATCATTGTCACATTTCTCTTCCCTGAGTCTACTAATGATTTTTTTTTAATTAGAAAAACCTTTGGGCTGGGTGTGAAGGCACATACCTTTAATCCAGCACTCAGAAGGCAGAGGCAGATGAATCTCTGTGAAGTCAACTTCAGCCCAGTCTATATATTGAGTTTTAGGCCAGCTTGGTCTATAAGAAGACTCTGCCTCTAAAACCCAATTCATACATATATATAATAACTAATATCTAATATACATATATATATGAAAAACTTAAAGGATTATTGGTTCTTGAACATGTGTGTGGATTAGTTATTGTTGACTTACCTGTGATTTATAATCAAATGAATGGATTCTTGCTTACACAGTGCATTTAGCATTTTTTAGCCCCCCAACAAGTGAAAAAATAGTCAGAGCTGCTTGCATATGTACAGTGTTCCTGAGTTCCCACTCCATATAGATGCCCAAGCAAATGAGCTTATACAACTGAACAAAAATAAACCATGAGTATTTTTTCCATCTGCACTTCAGAAAGAGAATGTGCAAAAAGTAAACGTTCAGAAGCAGCAATTTGCCAACGATTACCACACATGCCTTAATATGAGCTGAGATGATTTTTCCCCCTCAAAATTGTTCAGAAAAAGAGATGGTTACCTTACCTTTGAAGCTTTGCCATTCTCTTGTGGTACAAAGAGTACATTCTAACTACTTTGTTTTGGACAGCAATGTACTATTTACTGCAGATGCATTGGCCCAAATGCTCACAATTAATCTTATTTTGAGTTTATATAAGTCAGTGGATAAGTTTAAATTAAACATTTAAGTAGATTTAGCATTCATTTCTGGGAATGAACTCGCAGTTGTAAATACTGAGTAATATGGTAAAAACAATATTTTTCAAATAAGTATTGGTTCTAATAAGTTGGATAGAAGCACCCTGTAGAAAAGGCTCAGATGACCCATCTCTACTAATGTCCACACAGGAGAAAAATGCAGAATGTGCCTTTGTGAAACAATATTTATATTATATGGTATTTAAATACTCTGTATGTGAATTTTAAGTAGACATTTATGTGGGGACAAATAATGTCATCTGCTAGAAGTCTTAGACGCACACTGATCTGTCCTAATAAAGCTTGCTTTCTCATGTATGTCACAACGGTAGCAGTATCTGAATAGCTCTTCTCCCAGCACTGCAGGTGATCCAGGCTCTGCCTATTTTGTGATCCTGCCATGTTCATCACACACCCTCCAGAGCTGCTGTGAGAAAAAGGAAAGGACAGAGGAACACCACATGGGCCATTCTATTACCAGGCTGAAAAATGGCGGGAATGGGGTCCTCTCCCATTCTTCTGGCCAGTACTCACTCCCTCCTGCCCATCCTCCATACAAGGACAGCTAAAACACCATGGTATTAATGCATACCAAGAAGAAGGTGGAGTCAGTGAGTGACAAACGCCTCTGCAGCAGCAGCTTCTGACATCCTGAGTTCCCACAGCAAGTGAATTCCTTATTTATGAAATATATGATCACATTACATTTGGAATCTCTGTTTGCACGTGGAGAAGAGCTCCTGCCTCAAAAGTCCTGTCAGAGAAAAGAATTCTTCACTGTTAGGTATTTTACGTATTTTAAAGATATTTGTAATGAAAGAAATTGACCTACAAGGAACCCAGAAATACTGTTAAAGCAGATGAACTAAACAATAGAGGTGCCTGCTTGCTCTAAGACTATGCTCTTTTTTGCTATCTTTACGTATGTGTACGCATGTATGTGCATGTTGCGGGAGTGTGTGATGTGGCACATCTGTAGAGGTCAGAGGCTCACCCTGGAGGAAAGTCCTCAACTTCCACCCTGTTTTAGGCAGGGTCTCTTGCTCACTGCTATGTACACAATCTAGCTGGCCGGTGAGATACTGGGGAGTCTCCTGTCTCTGCCTCCCATCTCATTGGGGTTACAGATGCATCCAGCTTTTCATGGGTTCTGGAGGTTCAAACCCAGGTCTCCACACTTGCATGGCAAGTGCTTTACCCACTGAGACATCTCTTCAGTAATGCTTTTTTTTTATTAAATTCCTTGTTCTTTCAAAATTAAGAATAATGACATCAGCATACAGCGTTTTAGGAGTGATAGAGGTATCAGTCTTTTCTAGTGCTCGTGTTTTGTTTTTAAGTAGAGTACTCATTTCCCCTTTCAAATTCATGTATCAGTTGAAACAACACAGTTGCCTTAGTAGATTAAGAGGAGTTCTTAATCTGAGTTTGGATCTCCAGCAATCTGGATGAGTTGGATTCCATCTCTGGCTGTCACTAAAATATTCCTGAGCCATCTTCTCAGAGTCTTCGGCTCTGAGGAGCTGAGTTGGCCTTCCACCAGTTTAATTCACCTTGCGTTGTTGATGTAGAAGTGATGCCCAAATGTATCCATTGGCAGCAAATTCCCCACAGCTGGAGGGTGGTAGCTGGATCTGTGAGGCCTCAGGCCACCTGGGCTCTGCTTGTGTTTACACTGAGTATTTCTGGTATTGTTTCAGGCCAGTTACACAACTGCTGTTCCACCCCACAGCCATCCAGAAAGGCCACCGCTCTTCTCTTGGTTGTCAGCCTGTACCCTCTGCAAACCATCTCTGAGTTATAAAGACAGAGGTCTGCCATGCTATACCATTGAGTCTTTGATCGCAGTTCTGTTCCTTCTGGGGCGTAAGGGTGTATTTGATCATCATTTTTCCTTTTTAGATATTTTTCTGGCCCAGTAACACCCAAACCCTCATGACTGTGTTTCTGTACTCCGTTACTCCTTATTCCTGTGAGGTTGTGGTATACATAGAGCTCTAACAGTACAGCACATACCGTATTACGTACTTGAGCTGTGATCTGTCCAAGCACTGAATAGAATGAACTAGAAAGGCATGGGAATTGGTACTGAGATGGATGGTCAGGAAGGGAAATCTTTATCTTCTTCGGTTAGTATCGAATTATGAATTAAATAATCAAAGTATAGATCAATAGGAGAGAACAGGAGTTCCCCCAAAACCGGGGCTGGGGAGATGGCTCAGTGGGCAAAACACGTGTTGTGCATGCCTAAGGACACAGAGATCAGAGCCCCAGTGCCCACATAAACGTCATGTAAGTGAACTAACTCCACCTGTAAACCCAGCCCAAAGTAGTTGGAAACAGCGGATTCCACTAGACTAGCTGAATTGAGAGCAATTAAGAAAAAACAGCCATTATCAACTTTAGGCCCACACATGCATGTGCTCACACACATGGAAACATATGTGCATGCACATACCACATACCCACACACCACATGAAAATGTGAAACTCAAGTAAGTGGTATGATTGAGGCTTACGTGCTATTTTCAGCAAAGAAGGGGGTGGCTTGGGCTTTAAAATGCGATGCATTGTGCAATGCATGGGGAGCCTAATGGAGGGGGAAGGCTACTTTAGTCAGGTCTGTTCTGTACTCTCACTGCAGGCTTCCTCACTAGTAATTTGGGATGCTCTTCTGATCCTGGACTAGGACAACGGGAGGAGAGGACCCCAGGAATCAGTCCATGCCCTAGTTTTAGTCACACGAGGGAAAGGCAGAGAGCACTCTGTTGATTTTCATTTGTCTTCAGCTCAAAATAATCTCTATGCCAAGGTGGCCTACTTTGGAGTGACACAGACTGATCCCCTTCAAGTGTAGTGAATAGTTGTCCCTCACTTCAGTTGTTCTGAATGCTTTCCTCTGTCCTCCAATCCTGCTACCACCTTCGAAACCGTGCTCTAAGTATCTCTTCAGATCATCCCACTATGAATCAGGATCTTTGGGAATTAGTTGATTTAAATAAGTTACGAAGCAGCTTGATTGTTTAGTATGCAGATTGTGACACTTTCTGCATAAGATATGTCTCATCTGACTCTCGGCTGAAATGCAGATCTTTCCTCCCTCCTGTCCTCCCTCCCTCCCTCCCTGTCTCCCTCCTTCCTTCTCTCCCAGCTACCAGGAATAGGATAGACAAAGTTCCTGCTCTCAGAAAGATTGTGGTGTAGTTGGAGAAAATGGGCCCTACGGAAGTCTATGCATCTACAACATAACATAGCAGTAAATGATGAAAAACTTGTTGGGCATGGTTGTGTATACCTGTAATCCTAGCACTTGGGAGGCAAGAGACTCCGAGTTTAAGGCCACTCTGGTCTACATAGTAAGACCCTGTCTCAAGGGAACAAGAACATCAATCAGCAAAAAAAAACAAAGGAATTCTACATTGTCTCAGTTTGTTCCTGCAGCTAGGACCTGGACAGTTTGTAGAGGACAGAAATTCTGGAAAGTCCAAGGTCAGAGTGGTAACAGGATCAGTGTCTGAGGCCGGGTTCTGCTTCATGCAGGGCACCTTGTTGCTATGTTCTTATGCAGCAAGAATGTGAGAAAGCAGAATGGCGTTTGTCTTCACCATGCACACTGCCTGGAATACTGACTCCCTCTTCCAATACCCTGCCCCCTCATCCTCAGTCAGAGTCTCTCTACCAAAAGCATCTTTAGAAAGGCACTAAGTCTGTAATAATGCTGCCCGGGTGACCTGATCTTTTAAAGGTATACTTCTAATACTGTTGTGCTTGGCCCTTAATTTCAACATTTGAACATTTGAATTTGAAAGAGGATACATTCAGTCTTTGGTAACTGCAGAGATCAGAAATGGCTTCTCTGCCCAGGTGACATTTGATCAGGATCCTGAATGAGGACAGCGGGGGGCGGGGTGAATATGAGGATGAGGGTGAGGGTGGGGATTTGGAAAACGAAGTGAAGTACTCCAGGCAGTGTGGATGGGGAGGGCAAACGCCATAATACCCATTTTAGCAAGAACTTGGAAACCAACCAGTGTGTCTGAGAGTAAAGGGCAGGGAAAGGTGAGCAGCTGAAGATCACATAGGTTTGTGACCTGGTAGAGACTTTAGACTGTATTATGAATACCAGGACATTAGATCAGCGGTCTTGAGCTATAGTGACATGGTTTGAGTTGAATCTTAGAGTATCCAAGAAAGAAAAAGGAAAGAAAAGCACGGTTGCTTGTGGGGCAAGGCCACAATTTGGAGTAAGCATGGAAGCCAAACAGTGAGTCAGGCACGAGTCCCTACAGTATGTTTGCCTCTCCCTTAATCCAGTCTGATGACCGTCCAAAAGGGGTACACTCCTGTAATGGGGCCTGGGTTTTGTCAGCATCTGTAGTTCCCAATAACTCTCCTTTGCCTCTGTGAGCTTTATTCCCTCCCTCTCTCCGTCCGTCCCTCTTTGCCTCCCTCCCTCTGTCCTTCCCTCCTTCCCTCCCTTTCTTCCTTTCTTTCCCTCTTTCTCTTTTTCTTTATTTCTTTTCAATTACTGCATAAACACATCTTTTTCTTTGCTTTCCTCCAGCTTTATTGAGGTATCATTGACAATTAAAAGTCATTTATCATGGGGCTGGAGAGATGGCTCAGTGGTTAAGAGTGCTGGCTACTCTAAGAGAGGACCCATGTTCAGTTCCCAGCACCCAGCTTAACAACTGCCCTTAACTCCAGTCCCAGGGGATCTGACGCCCTCTTCTGTGCTCTGCAGGCATTGCACTACCCAGGTGTACTTACACACATAAAATTAAAATAATAAAATACTAAAAGATTTTTTTTAAGTTTATCATGTAAAATGCGGTGTTTTGCTATACACAGGTATTGTATATCTGCACAAGGCCATATAGATCCTTTTATTTTCTAAGTGCATTCAAGCTGTTCTCACATTTCCTCTACAACCTTCTATGATGATGACAGAGCTAGTCCTCTGAATGAGATCAGCACACAGAAACAAGAGGTAGCACAAAGGCCACGTGGCAAGGTACTACCTGTTTTGAATCTGACTCTTCATATAAGCTAGGGTTGAGTGATATATCAGTCCTCTCGTGCAGAAAATATGATTCTTTGGGGAATTAATTCTTCCTCATCCCACTGTCCTTGAAAGTCCCATCCACTGTGGCCTGCTGCAGTCAAATGTGATCTGTTCATGTCCGGCTCATATTCATAAGTCAAAATGATAACCCCAAGGTGCTGGTATTAGAAAATGGTCCCTGTAGGAGGTGACAGGTGATGAGGGGAGAGCCTTCATGAATGGGATTAGCACCTTCATATAGACCCCCAACCTCCCAAGAGCCCCCTCATCCAGTCCACTGTGTGAGAACAGAGCATGCAGAGATCCTTGTCAGACCTGTACATCTCCAGCACCCTAATCATGGGCTTCACATTTCTGCTATTTAAACAGAATATAGCAACTCTAGTTAGCTACCACAGTGCCCTTTAGTACAACCTTTAAATTAACTCCAAGAGGTCACTGTACTAGGTTCTGATTTTAACCTCTTTATAGTCACAGATTGTATTAATTAAGAGTTGTTGTGGCTGGAGAGATGGATCAGCAGTTAAAGAGCACTGGCTTTTCCAGATCTTCCAGAGGACCTGGGTTCAGTTCCCAGCCCTCACACAGCAGCTAACAACTGTCTGTAACTTCAGTTCCAGGGGCATTCCAGTGACCTTTTCTGGCCACCACAGGCATTGTATGCATGTGGTACATTTACCAACCCATCTGTCCAGATCCCTAGTATTTCAGTTTGCGGGAGAGGAGTGTTAAGTAACTTGCTCAAAGCTACACAGCCAGTAAAGAAGGAAAATCAGGATTTGAACTCACATACTTATTCTGTAGTAGTTTCCTTCATGTCCTCAATATGCAGTCGAGTTTAAGAATCTGTTAGATAATCACCATTTGACAAAGCTTGCTGTGGCAACTGGGTAACTGTGAGCTCAGGGTGTGACACAGTGGTACAGTGTGTCTTGCCTAGCATATGTGAGTCTCTGGACTGAAAAAAGAAAAAACGCTTCCTGCCTTTCCTCACTGTTCATGTAGAGAAAAGAGACAGGCTACATGCAGGACTGAGGAGCAGTCAGGGCACGAGAACTGCAAACTGGGTCCTGAGAGTCAGCAGTGAGGTATCAACACACACAAACATGGAGCAGATTTTCAAAACCACCCTCTCTGATCTTTGTCCCCTAATTTTATTCCTTGGTTTCTAGAAAAATGGAAAATGGTTCTTGGGGTAGTAATTCTAATGTTTTTATTTGGTTTTTATCCTGGTACCTGTTGCTGGTTTGTTATGTAATAAACTGAACTCACTTGGCTGTCCTTAGCAGACCTATCTGATGGCTGAAGGCTGGCAGCGGGTCTCGCCTGTAGGCCTCACTCCTGCTCTTTGCTAATAACCAGGACTTTCATATCATTCTGTGGTTCTTCAGTTCTGTATTAAAATTTTATTGGATATTGGAACCATCTGATTCCTCTGGGGACCAAGAAGGAATTGTGGAGCAGCTGGTACCCTGGGAACTGGTGTAAATTACTAGTCTGATGGTTTATCTCAAACTCTGGTGTTTATAGTTCCCCACAGAGCAGCAGTTGAACCAGTTTACAGCAGTCAACATTAAAGGAAACTTGCACCCGAAAGAAGCACACATTTCGGTTCTCTTCCCCTTGTCCCTGGACCGGCTTTCTAATAATGTGCAAGTCAACAAGATAGACTCCTGATTCTTTATCCAGGTTATTTCTAGACTTCTCTGAGCAAGATGCAGCAGCAGGTACAGCTGGGGACATAAATATGAATGAGACAGTTGGCGTGCCCGCCATGCCACTTCCTGAAGTCGGAAGCTCTAGGATTTCCAAGGGACTGGTAATAATTTATAACCAAACACCGGGGAGCTCACTGGGGGCGGGATTGCTGCTGCGATGTGCAGCGCATGGGAGGCTCTGGGGGTAAAGGAAGAACTGAGCTGGAGGACATGTAGGGGACAAAGGTCCACTGTAGATGAGACGTGGCAGGGCTAGGGGCAGGGAAGGGGGCAGTGAGCAGGGATCAATCTGGTTAGAAAAGACTTCAACTGCTGTTTTCTGTATGATGACATTCATTCTTTTATTGAATGAAGGTGTTGAACCAGGGGGTGACAAGGTTCTCAGGTGCACTTGAAGCAAATGAAACTGACCTGAAATGAATTTTGCTGATTGAAGTTTCAGGAGCACAAAAGCAAAACCTCTAAGAAGCAGTGGGACCTGATGCAGGGTGGTAAGCAGAGCTTTCCAGGGAGAAGTCAGTGAGGCAGATAACCAGATGCGAGAGGAGAGGAGGCTGGATAAACAGCACTGGCAGATATTCCTGGGGAGATCGCTTGCCCTACCCTGTATCCACCTGGAGCCTCGTGTGGGCTGTTCCATGCAGAGTTTCTGCAGTTTTGGGTACTACCCAACTCGAACATCTCAGATGGCTGTCTCTCAGACTCATCCCACCACAGAGAGCTCTTTTATTCCCCATGTATTTTTAAGGATCTTCAAATTTTATGACATTGTTATGGGACACATTGCAGTACATTTGAGATTAATGATTTCACTAAACACAAACAGGGAAATTGGAATTAGAATTTGGTATGGACTAAGGACGATTGGTCCATGTACAAAGTATTAAAAGTAAACTATGGTGGGCCTTGTGTTGGAAGCATCTAGAAGCCTTCATGTTCTGTAGAGCTGTAGCTTAGATGAGAGATGGGGATAGTAACTGAATTTGGAGTTAGTATGTAGAGTGAATGAAACCCTCACGTCACACAGAAGAAAACAAACAGGCAAGTTGGGGCTGGAAAGGTGGCTCAGTGGTTAAGAGAGCTGACTGCTCTTTCAGAGAACCCTGGTTTGGTTCCCAGCACCCACATGGCAGCTAACAACCGTCCATAACTCCAGTTCCAGGGAATCTCATTCTTTTGAGTGCACACTGGTGCACTTACAGACAAAAACCTCATACATATATTTTTTAAAAAGAGTAGGCAGGTGTTGAGCTGGGAAACAGAGAATGAGGCGTGCTTTAAAGTTTGGGGAAGAGGCTCTCACTGGCCTGGGAGGAGTTTTAACAGAATGTGAAAGGGGAGGTGGAAACCCAACTTAAGGAATCCCAGGGTCACTTTGAAAGTGTAAGCGAAAATACCATGTCTCTTGTTTAGAAAATGCTATCTATGAAATAAAATAAATATTGCACGGAAATTTGCACAAAGAGCAAAATTCGGATTTTTCTTTTTCTCTGGTGAGTTCACAGGAGGCCAGAATGAGAGTCATTAGACGCATCAGGAAGGGAGGGCAGTGACAGAGTTGTAACTATTACTGCTAGATTCCTTGTAACCATAGTTCGTTTCTCTTTTTTAAAATGGGGGTGTGTGGGGGTGTGTAGCTGTCAGAGGACAACCTTAAGTATCAGTCCTCACCTTCTACCTTTTTCTCTGTCATGTATGCTTTCTGGCCTGTGAGGCTCCAGGGATTCTCCTGTCTGACTCCCATCTTACCATGGGAACACTGGGATTCCAGATGTGCCCTACTGTGCCTGTCTTTGTATGGATTCTGAGGATTCAATCTCAGGTCGTCACGCTTGCATAGCAGGGTCTTGGCTCCCTGACCCATCTCTAAGCTCAGAACCATGGTTTTTAAGGGAGCCTGCATTGGACCTCCTGAAGGGCTTGTTAATGCAGGCTGCTCTGCCTCACCCTAGAGTTTCCATTCAGGAGATCTGGGGGAGCCCCCAGGTGCTGTGATTGGCCACTGTTGATCTGTAATTTGAAAATTTCTGCTTGGAAAAAGGAAGCCTTGAGAGACAGAAAAGTCACATTGTTGTCAAAAACAAAAAACAAAAAAAAAACAAAACCTGCCAGAATGAAAGAAGAAAAAGTAGGAGAAAACGCGCAACCTCCAACCTTCTGAAGTGTGGCTAAATTAGGGGTGCCAGTGGGGGATGGAGATTTGCCTACCAGAGTGCAGAAAGCAGAAAGTGGATGCTGAAGTTCTGACAGTGAAGATGGGCCACGTGGAGGGCATTGCTGTGGGCCCGATGCTGACGCCATCACAGGACAGAGAAAGGGGGGAGTGTAGGCCTTGCTTGAACTTAGCCATGACTGGGAATCTTTCTGGGGCAACCAAAACTGTACTCAACACCTCAAGTTGAAAAGCGGAGAACACAGGCTCTGCCTCCACTGCGGGAAGTCAGAACAAATTTGGTGGTACCAGGCTAAACTGTTTCCATATAGGCAGAGACCCAGAGGATGGATAGGAAAAAAAAAACACACACACAAGCATATTATGTGCTTTGCATGCACTCAGTCCTGTCATCCTTGCAAGGTCTTCTGAAGTTCGTGCTGTTATTCTTATTTTACAGTAGTGACTGTAGAGCGACCTGCCAGGTTCCAGCTGTGGAAAGATGAGGACAGGACTTGAATCCAAATAGTCTATGAGAACTTTCATACATACTTACTTCTTCAGCATACTTGGGTTTTCATTGTCCTTTTCTCGGGTCTTTTTTCTAGGACCCAGTGCCTAGTGGGGACATTGCCAGCTTTGTGGGCTCATGTTGGGTGTTTCTCAGGCTGAACTGCATGCTGTAAACTTGTCGCCTATATCAATGCATGACTGTGGACATAGGTGCATTGTAGAGATGGGAACCTCAGTAGGATCTGCTGATTCTGCTAGACTGATGACTGCTAGACCGGTGAATCAAGGGTCCTCCTGTCTCCTTCTAGTGCTGGGTTTTCAGGCATGAGCCACCAAGCTCAGCTTTTTACATTGGTGGAGAATGAACATGGGTTCTCATGCTTGCTCAGAAAGCACTTACTAACTGAGCTATCTCCTTAACCTTAAAAAGCAAAATCTTACTGTGAGATCTAAAATAAACTAGCAACCGTCTGGATTATTTAGCTTGTACATCTGCAGTTGGCTTTCCTAGACCAGGCAAACAGAGGAGCATCCACCTGTCCTGTGACCTGCTTCACATTCTGTGCACATACATTGCAGGAATTGGTAGAGTGGTTCCCTCATTAAGATATGTCAAAATTGTCATGTCAGTTTGGTATTGTTCTAAACTGGATGTGGCAGAATTGGTTCAGTGTGAAGTTTTCCTGACTATTTTAAGAAACTAACTCGAGCTAAGTGTGATGGCACATTTCATTACTCAAGAGGTAGAGGCAGGAAGATCACAAGTTCAAGGCTAGCCTGAACTGCCTAGTGAGACCCTACCTCAAAAGAAGTGAACTGACTTTTGGACAGTGGTCTTCTAATAAAGACAGGTCTCCTTCTAGGAAATGACCATTCTCTTGTTCAGTCCTATAAAAAGGGAAGCTTTTCGCAAGTAAGGATTCTTTGTCCACACAGTTCCTATATTCTCATATTGTATCACCACTCTGTCAAGAAAACATTTTCCACTGTCATTATTGGGCACACTGGCAGCTACAAATATAAAGACATTAGTAAAACGTATACCCTCAGGGCATTTAAACTGAAGACAGGTGTGTATTGAACAGAGCACTAAGCCTTAATGTCAAAGTCCACATCTCCATAGATAGGACTTAATTTGCTGAGCCATTATGCATTCCTCGTGGTCTCTTTTGGATTTTCGTCCAGCTTTTAAACTGCTATATACTTTCAAGTTGTCAAGGGTTAAAGAGCTCCATTTTCCATCTGGCTACACCCCTCCCACACTCAGGTATTCCCATTACCAGCACGGTTCCTGTCTCGGTAAGTTAATGTAAATCATTCTAGTTAATAAAATAAAAGTAAGCAGAATCATAGCAATACATTTCTTAAAGAATGTTCTTAGCATGATCACATGGAAGAATTGCCCTGCAGTGATCCTGCCTCCGTATTGAACCTGCAGCTTGCTAATCTGACCACTTTCACTAGCTAGCTTGCCCAGGGACCCTGTCTCCCACCTAAACTCCTGAGAGTCTTGAGAAATGACATTTACAGATTTCAAGGATCCCCAATAAATACATTGGGTGCTTCTGTGTCAACATTCATTTGTACATAGAAAACCAGTCTCTTTCAACTTTTTAAATTATTTCTGTATGAGTTTTTATTATTTGTTTAAGGATTGTTTTATGAGCCCTTTTCAGAAATTATTTTAATTTCCCCATGAAATTTTAAAGCACAGATGTATTTCTATCTTCATGTGCTGTGCATGCATCTTTATACATTAAAAAGTAAGATTGCCTTTTATCTCTTAATAAATTTTTGTTCTCTTGGGAATGAAGATTGCCCTGTCGAAATTCTTTTATATTTTGTTTTTGTTTTATGTGTATGAGAGTTTCGCATGCATGCGAGTGTTCCATGTACATGCAATGCCCATAGAGGCCAGAGAGGGCATTGGACACCCCAAAATTGGAGTTATAGATGGCTATTAGCTGCCATGTAGGTGCTGAGAACCAAACCCAGATCCTCTGCAAGAGCAACAAGCGCTCTTAACTGCTGAGCCATTTTTCCAGCCTCATTTTGAAATTCTTACATTAAACTTTAATATAGGTAACAGGACAAAACGTTGAAGGAAATGCATTAATAGCTAGTGTAGTACTTGCTCTTTAGGTGTTAGTGGTAGGGCTGGGGAGATGGCTCAGTGGGAACATGCTGGCTGTGGAAACAAGAGAACCCAAGTGTGAATTCCCAGGACTCACGCAGAAGTTGGGCATTGTGGTGAGCTTCTTAACCCTGGCTCTGGGGGTCAGAGACGGATCCCTCGGGATTCCTGGCCAGCCCATCTAAGCTGAAACAGTGGGCTCCAGGTTCGGTGAGGAAAGACCCTGCCTTAAAAATTGAGAAGTGAACGTGGAAGACAGTGCCAGACTCTGACCTCCACATACATACACCCATACAAGTAAGCACACCCACATACATACATGTATGCACGCATACACCATGCATACACACTGAGTCACTACATTACTGAATAAGTAAGTAAATAAATGAAAGTTAATGGTATATTGATCTTGAATTTTGTAAAGAAAAAAAAAAAAAAAGGAAGAAAGAAAGAAAGAAAACCGGCACCATACTCATCAAAGTAAAAAGTCACCATCAAAGTCATAAGGACAGTTCACATAAAAATATCCACCAATATGTTGTGGGGCACTGACCTCCAAAAAGGGCATTAAAAGATGCAACAGGGGTACTTACATTTTCAGGGGAAAATGTGACAGACAAATGCACAGTAATCACATGTGGGGCTGGTTGACTCCAGTGCTCTTGCTGATATATTGGGAAGGTGACTTAAATGTGTAGCCTGAGATTTAGATTTAGAAATGATTACTAACGATTAAGTAAAGGGGTGCTCATAATGTTTGAGGAGGCAGGAGCGGAAGGGAGTTTGCAGTTCTATGGGGCCAAGTAAATGTTTTTCAAACAAAGAGAGTAATGTTTACATCCCAGTATGGCTGTCCGCTGATTGTCTTCTGAGCACCTGCAACAACACAGTAAATACCCAGCGTTCCTTCTTTGGAGAGTGGGGAATGCTGGTGAAGGAGTTTTCAGTGATGGAACTGAGCCCAAGGGAAAATTGGATATCACTCAACACCTTTCACTGGCTTATCTTTCAGGAATTTTAAGAGGGTTAAAGTACTAAGGTTTGCTCTCTGGGTTAACTCTGCAGGCTCCCTTTAATATAACAGCTGGCCTTTGAGGCTGCAAATGGATAACCCTTCTTAATAAATGAAGAGCATAACCCCAGATGTGGTGGGCTTTGAATTCTGTACTTTGAGCAGAAGGTGTTTCCTTAACTAGATAGGGCTGAGCTTTCCTGGTGTGCAGTGAAATGAGGCATGGCCTAGTTTAATGGCTCATGAAGGATGTTCAGTGAGGGTGACATTTAGTCCTGTTAAAGCTGACATTCTTATTTATACTGAGGATAGCATGTGCAGTTACACTGAATAAGAGATTTCCTGATTTTTGGAGACAGATACATGCTTGATTCTTAGTCATTTCTTGATTAACCAGGCTCCCTGTGCCTGTTCTTCATCTTGTTGATGAAATAGTCATTTCTTGACAGATTTGTTATGCCTCTCCTGTAAGCTGTAAGGCATAGCCTACCCTCGGTATTGCCTAGGGACTGATCACCTCTTTTTTCTGGCTAACTGACGTTAACCTTCAACTTTCTTTTCCACTATTTATTCCAAACACAAATTCTGAGCTGTCATGTCCTTCTTCTCCCTCTAGCCGCCCCTCCGATCGTCCTGTTGCGTGCTCACTGCCTTCCAACTGTTCTCTCCCTTGCCCTGCTCCTCGCCTCTGCCTTCTACTGTCCTGCATATTCTATGTAAGATCACTACCTAAGTGCCTAATGAACTCTGTCCATGTTCTCTCCAAGCAGAGGTGAGTCGCCTCTGTCAATGCTTGGATAGAAGTTTCTGTTCATTTTATTCATCTAACATTGTTAGAAATTACTCAGGAATTCTTGAGTCAGTATTCTGCTTACTTACCACAACCACTGCTCCAACCACACAACACTGATGTCTCCTTTTGCTCTATGGCCTTTGATACCTTGGGTAAGTGTAATGATCACTACCTACATAATGGATGTTACATGGATTTCACTTGTCACTTGAGCCTTCAAATAACAAATGAGAAAGGATATCCAATAACAGTTGTTTGAATGAGGAGATACAGTTAATCTTTTAGAAAAACTTTCCCAGATTCTACCATGATGAGCTACCTTGGACGCTTTATTTTTTTTCATTTTTATATGATGAATTTATTTTGCAGTTCTTAGTGTGACAAATTCCACATAATATTATAGAAATTAGTTTCCATAATTAAGAATATAGCCCTGGGGCTGGAGAAGTGGCTCAGCACTTGCTTCTCTTGCAGAGGATGGGGGGGGGGGTCAGTTCCCAGCCCCCACAAGGTGGCTTGCAACTGTCTGTAAGTCCAGTTCCAAGGGATCCAAGGTCCTCTTCTGGCCTGCACAGGTATTGCATGCATGTGGTGCACACAGATGCGTACATGCAGAATACTCATACACATAAATAAAAATAATTCCTTTAAAAAATAGAATACAGCCTGAAAGCCATTTACATGCCTTGCAACCACCACTATCATCCATCACCAGGACATTTTTATATTCCCAAACTGAACACTATACCAATCACACACAACCCATCCCCTAAGCCCTTGAAAGACATAGTCCATCCCATCAGTGGAATCATATAACACTTGTCCTTTGTGACGATCTCCTTGACTTACCACAAAATTCTCCAGATCTGTATGTGCTGGGGCTCACATCAGAGTTTCTTTTTTAGATTGAATAATGTTCGCCTTGTATGCATTGCTGTTGCTTTATCCCTCTGTTGACAATCACTTGAGTAGCTTCTACGTTTTGAGTACTGTGAATAATGTTTCTATTGATACCGGCTGTACAAATTGACCCCCAAGGACTTTTGAATGGAGCTCTAGTAATTAAATTCAGAAAACTTACAGTGTTACCTTAGATTACACACCATCAGTTGAGTTCTTAACCAGTGATGCCTCCTGGGGTTTTTTTTGGTCTCTTTGAGACAAGGTCTCTCTGCAGCCCCAGCTGGCCTAGAACTTGCTGTGTAGACCAGACTGGCCTCCATTTCAGAGACTGGTCTGCTCTGCCTCCGAAGTGCTTGGGTTAAAGGCCTGCACCACCATGCCCAGCTGTGATGCCTCATTTTAAAATGCTGCTGGGTAATAGTATTAGTTTAAACAGTTGCCACTGGCTTTTCTTGGCAGAGTGGGGTATTTTACAGCTACTGTTTCTAGAGTAATACAACATTAAGAGAAAATGTTTGGAGAACCTATTTCGTTTTAATTGGCTTATTTTTAGTATAATGTATTTACTTTTTCTTAACAAGGCTAATTGTTTTAGGTAATTACCTATCTTGATTTACAAGTACATTTTTCTGAGCCAGTAAATTATTTTTGAACCTTGCTGATGACACTGAGGGAAATCTCTTCTCCAATCTGTTTCCTTATGAACTTCATGAAATATTTCCTCTAAAAATACACAAGTGTTGGACTGGGAAGATAGCTCCACAGTAGAGTGCTTACATAGTATGTGCAAGGCCCTAAGTTCAATTCCCAGCACCCCACAAAAAATTAAACTTAAAAAATTTACAAGTGTGCTAAGCTATGGAAATAGTAAGATATGTTTGAAAATAAGTCATAAAAATCTTCAGACCTTCCTACATACTACTAATTTGGTATAACAATATTGAACTCCCAGTTGAAAAACAAAAGCAAATTTCATAAATCAAATAGCATGTAAACCTAAAAAAACAAATGAGAATTTTATTCCAATTCAGTTTCATGGTTCACTACTGATTTGCATTTGGAAAATTTCTGCTTATCTTAATTTTAACAGATTGTATCAACTCTGTTTAAAATGGGATTATACTCTTCTGTTTACTGCAAACAGTGGTTACATAACACATACTGAACACACCCAAATGAATAATTATAATGTTATCTTTTGGAAACTTTTCCTTCATGTGTAAACATGAAATAAACAAAATGTTAAGACATAGTCACATAAAACAGGCATTCCATATATAAATAATACCTATGAAATCATTTTAATGCCTTTTATTTACTCTTTAGCAATTCTATGTGTGGATACAGTGTATCTTGACATCCTCCCCCTCCCCAGCTCTTACCTCTCCCACAGATCCTTCCCAACACCTACCCACACATTGCCGGGGTTTTCTCTTTGATAGATGGTGAGGTCCTCACAGTGACCTCCCTGCTCTAATTTCTACACAGATGTCACCTCTGCAGTTACCCTAGAGAAGTGGACCACCACCCTCATGGTGCTGGGGGCTTCTCTGTGCTGAGGTTTTGAACTTTGTCCAGAATGAGTCTGGTAGACAGATCACTCTGGAATGACCATGTCTGAGGACTTGCCGGCCTGTGTGACAGCATTCTCTCTTTTCCTCTAAATCCAGGGTCCATGCTTCCCCTGCCAGTCTGTTGAAATATAGGCTGCACTTTCAGACTGCACACCTATTATGCATTTTTATAAAATTCTTCAGTTTTGGCCACTGTACTTCTACCTAGGTCTCTAACTCTTCAGGCGTGAATGTCACCTGCTCCCAGTCTGCCCTTTGTCACCCAGGAGGTTGTTCACACGGTATCTGAGAAGACATTACTGCCTCCACATACTGAGGTCCTCCTGGAGTTCTGGAGATAGGTCTGATGTTTCGGTTTTTCCCTTTTGGATATATACCCATCGTAGGAAGAGAAATACTCACCAGACAGGAACTCATCCTGCTCCTCCTCTCTTTGCAGAAACTATTCGTTTGACACTCCCATGGGCTTGATTCCCCAGTCTTTTACTACAATTTTGCAAAGTTTCTAAGGATCCTAGGAGAGAATATTTGATGTAAGAAATGGTGAAAGTGTCTAAAATATCCCTCCCACCTCCCACAAGTTAGAAGCTAACAGAAGCTGTTGGTGAAGTATGTACAGTCAGTGTTCATTGTCCTATGATCTGAGGTGCGTTTCTTGCCTTCTCTTCAAACTTATTACTTTATTTTAATGCCTCTTCACTTAAAAAAAGAGTCACCAGTACTTAGTATAGTTTCACTAATTTGATTTATTAACCTCACCTGATTCACTGCTGAGGCACCAGAAGTCCATAGTCACTCTCCCATCTTGCCCCAATCAAATCTGCCAACCTGCCTTCCTCTACGGCTCACACTCCCCTCCTTTCCCGTGGTTAGAAGAAGCCTCTCTCCTTCTCTGGTGCTCATCTTCCGGGATTCCCCACTCTAGTCATGTTCCCGTCCTGCACTATCCAGGCTTTGCGTCTCTCTGGAGAATTCCAGCAGCACAACATCCTGTGGCATTGCCCATCCTAAAAGCCCCCAAGCCCGCTTCTCCCACTACAATCTCAGCATCTCCACTCCCTCCCAACCAGACTTTTCACCATGGGATGATCCGTATGTACAGCTTTTCTCTTCCCAGCACTTCATTTCCGGTTTCTAGCCCAGGACTCCAACAGAGGGTGCCCAACAAGGTCATCTACAATCTCTGCGCTGTCAAATAAGCCATTAACTGTCGCTGATCTCACTCAAGCTGTCAGCAGCATTCAAAACACTTGCTTGCTCCCTCCAACTGGAAATGTTCTCTGCTCTTGACTTTGGTGACATCATGATCTCTGGTCATTCTTTGCCAGATTTTTTTATTTGGAGAGGATAGATAGAGGGACACAGACTCTAGCCTCCACTCAGTCTCTCAAAGTTAGGATTCTTTCCTGCTTAGAAATGGCTCGAGTGTCAAAGGCTTTGACACTTTCTTTGTATTCACATGGACCTCAGAGCGACCTTCTGCCCATCAGAACACTTGATTCTCCCTCTCCCTATTCATTTCTCGTTTTCTCTTCTCGGTAATGGTCTTAGCATGAGTAAGTCCTGTCGTCATCCCTATAAAGTGCTACAACCAGTCCTGGCACTGCTTCCCGTCTGGATTCTTCTTCTCTTCGTGCTCCTTTCCAATTGTTCAAGATGTGAAACTGGAGAAAACGGACAGCGCTTGTACTCTGCCCGAGAGCAGTGGGAATGAGGGGAGAAGGGGTGTGATTCGGAACAAGTAGAACACACAACTACAGTGATCCAGAGGACAGTGAGAAAGAGCAAAGACGAGATTAAACAAAACAGGAAACACTAGGTTTAATATGTGATGGTTGAACTTGGGTTGTGGCTTCATCAAAAGAATATCCTTGGTGGTATTTGGATGTAGACAAATAGAACCAAGGCACCAAGGTCAAAGACCCAGTCTGAGTGTATAACACGGATTACGAGCTTATCTATCATGATGCCAGAAGCCTTGGAAGTGGCTGCATGCAATGGAGGAAAATGGCCGATGGGAGAATAAGAATAAGAATTCCCACCCTGCTTCCGACCTCGGGTTGACTTCGCACCTGTTCCCCTTCCAGATCCAAACATGGATTCCTCCCGATGCACACCACCCTCACTGACCTCTGGCATTCCCTTCCCAGGATGCATGCAGAAGGAAGCACAGTACCCACGTTCCTTTCCATCTTGTTCACAAAGATAAGCACACACGTCCACCTTCTTTGTAAATGTTTTGTTGCTAAATATTTTGGCACTTAACCTTCAATTATCCAAGCCCCTTGAGACAGTGACAACACTTGACAAACAAATATGCTCACACCTCCGCTCCGTGGGGATTACTTATCTTACATTCTCTTCCATAGTACATGAAGCCAAGAATCCAAAAGCAGCAAATAAAGCCTTCCAGTTCTATAATACAGAGGCACCAACCTGGGGTCCTGTCCTCTCCTAACTTACATGTACTTCTAATGAGGTTTGTTGTTCTGATCATGGCTGTTAAGTTTTTAATTGTATAAAGGCTATGTTCTAGAGTTTTGACAGGGGCAAGAAAAGCAGATTCCTTTGTAGTCAGTAAATGAATAATTCACTACACATATTACCAACTGCCCCCATTTTCATGGGACTTCACGATTCTTCATCTAAAAATTCTAGCTCTCTGTTGGTGGAACAAGTTTGACCAATAACATTTAGAAACATATGTTAATAAACTCATCCCCAGATTGAAGCAAGTCTAAGGGAAATTCAAAGATAAGATTATATAGAAATGATGCTTTAAATGGAATAAGATGAAATAGAAAGGCATCCTTATGTTTTGAAGAATATGAAATAATGTATTTGAAAGTCTTGCCATTGAAATGATAAATTCATTCTGCATTCTCCTTTTGTGATGACACTCCAATATTTAATGATTTTGGTCAGCACCAGTGTTCAGGTATTAATGTTGAATTCCTTGCACTCAAATATCATCTGTATTCTGGAAAACCTAAGTCTAACTTTGAGGTCAAGAAATACTTATATGGCCAGGCATGGTGGCACATACCTTTAATCCTATCCTAGTACTCCAGAAACAGAGGCAGGCAAATCACTCAAGGCTAGCCTGCTCTACATAGACAGCTCCAGACCAGCTGGGGCTATAGGGAGACCCTGTCTCAAACAAACAAAAGACAATGACAAAAAGAAATACTTAGGCCCAGTGTATGAACACTAGGGAGAACAGTGATGACATGAGATGGCTACCCCACACATGCTCAGCTGGGCACATTTGCAGTCTGGCTAAGATCAGACCTGCACACAAGATGGAGAGAAATACAAAGCAGTAAAGACGGTCATTAGCTGTGTAGCCTGTACACCCAGTGAGGCCCACACAGCACTTCAGAGGGGGAAGCACCCGAGGGCTGCAATAAGATCAACAGCAGGATAGTTCCTGGTGTTCGCCAACCTCAGCCACCTGGAAGCAGGGAGGGCTGTCGATTCATTTTTTTTATCCACTTCAAATAGCTTCCCACTTGGGGGCAGCTTTGTACTTGTTCTGAGTCCCTCCTCTGGCACACTTCTGAACCCCTCCTTTGTGGTACCTCAGTTCTTACATGCTGATGTTGTGAGTGCATCCCCTATAAGATTGTGATTTCCTTTAGACTATAAATTTTGTGTATTCACTTAAAATTTTTTTGACACAAACACACAGTGTTGAAATTTAGCCCAGGCTGGCTTTGAACTTGAGAGTCTCCTGCCTCACCCTCTCAAGTGTTGGGATGACAGCTGTGTACCACAAACATCTGGCTTGTATGTTCATCTTTGCAGCCTTTCACTGCTTGATGTGGTTCTGACTACTGTTAGCGCCTCCTTCCATGCTTCGTTTGGTAAGTAAATGAATCAATGAATTAACACTCCGCAAGTTAAGAAGATTGTAATTCTATACTTCTAAATCTGTAAGGACTCAGCTTTGCCAGACACTTGGTGATTAGAAATTTAAAAAGTAAACAAAGCCAGGTGTTGCAGCACATGCTTATAGTCCCAGCGCTTGGGAGGCTAAAGCAGGGTGGCTTAGAGGCCAGTCTGGGATGTATTGCAAGCTCCTAGGCAAAAAAAACAAACCTCACAGACTGGATTTTAGGAGTTCTAGAAGAAATCATTGTAGGTGTTCCAGTGTTGCTTAATTCTAGCCAATTCCAAATGTAGAAATCTGACTGCCCTAAATGACAGGTTCACAGGATGACTTGTTTAGAAGAGACTGATTCTTATCTCCTTATTTTACATTTAAGCAGAAGAGACCCAGAGAGACATGCTGGCTTCCCTGAGGTGGAAACTTGTTAGTTTCCTGAGTCTACCAAGGACTACATAGTCTGGCCCAGGTGTCACTGTCGAAGCTAACCCACATCTGTGGAAGGAATATGTGGCTACCAGAAACAGCAAGTTTGATGGTCAGTTCATTTGTAACTCAGCAATGCTCGATTTCATCATATCCACACTACTTACATAAAGACCATCCATTCTGATGAGCTCTAGGGTCTCAAGCTAGAAGGTCCTGATTCCATTCATTTTTGTTCAAAACCCAACAATGCAAACATATTGAATCTATTTTTACTTGCCATGCTATAAACCTCTTTTCCCATGAATAATATATGTGTAACTTAATCATCGACATTTAAAAATAGTGCTCAACTTAGTAATTTCTTCATATATTTATATTCCATTTTTATTTAAGGGAACCAGATGCCTGCGCTAGCCAAAAAAGTATCAGGTTAAAAAGACAGGTATTAAGAAAAAGAACATCAGAATATCACAGATAGACTTTTTTAATACAAAAAGTAAGTTAATCATTTTAATAAAAATAAGATACAGTTCTTTTAGACTGCTTCTTCATAGGCCAAGCGATTATGTTAATATACCTGTTTATAGTTACTTTTTATTTATTTTTATTTTTATTTTATATATATGATGAATGTTTTGCCTGCAGTCATGTAAGTGCACCCATGCATGCAATGCCTGCAGAGACTAGAAGAGGGCATCAGATCCCCTGGAACTGGAGATGAGGGTGGTTGTTAGCTGTCATGTAGGTGCTGAGAACCAAACCTGAGTCCTCTACAAGAGAAGTCAGTGCTCTTCACCGCTGAGCCATCTTCCAGGCCCTAAGTTGCTGAAAATTTTTTGAAAAATGAACTACTCTAGTTCTGTGTGTTTCAAAATGTTGCAGCTTCTGCATATATGTATGTCACATGTGTATTTATATTTTTTTATTCATTAAATATAAACTTCACAGTGTGCCAAAGACGATGTAGTAATACAGTTTACAGTATTTATCTCAGGTCTTCTCATGCTCTGGCCTTGCATCAGTCTGCCCACACCAAAGTAATGCATCCCTCAGATCTTTGACCGTTGTATCTGTTCAGTCATTTAAGCTGGTTTTCACAAACGTCCCTCTGGGCAGCATCAAATACTTGTCTGCCTTTGTTGAACATTGGGTGTAGAATGTGGAGAAGATAAAGGCGTCACCATCTACCCGTAAAGGAACAGAGGTTCACACACAAGGCAGCACAGGCATGAGGGCCTGCTTCCTTCCTGCCTCCATGCAGCAGAGTTGATGTGATGGCAGGTGCCATTTCAAGCTGTGCCCATACCACATGGTCAAATGGCAAGGTGTGATACAAAATTGAAGAGTTTGTTGAACAGCTGTTCCTGGAGGGCCTTAAAGTTAATGACTTACACATGATAAAAAAACAATGATTTTTTTTTTTCACAAACTGTTATACAAATATTTGTCTTGCTACATTAAGGATCCATTTTGTCTTATAACTATTATTTTCTCTGAGAGAAGAGTCATTATGCTATAGCCAGTGATCTTTACTAAACTACCCATGGCTAAGCCTTTGGATTTTCCACTTCCTCTGGTGCACAAGTTAGCCAAAGCCTAAAATTGGAGCTGAAATTACAGGGTAAGGAATTGGAATTATGGGTTAGTGTCTCTACCACATGCAACCATCTGCTTTGAGTTGGCATCTGATATTCTTCTTTTGCCAAGTGGGAATAATATTTAATGTACCTGCCAGAAATGTTTGACTTTCTAACACAGAAGAAACTTTAATATTTTTGTTTTATAATTTACATAAAGAAGAAATGACTTACCCCAGAAATGGTGGGTCAGGCCTGCAATCCCACTACTCAGGACACTAAAGTAGGAGGCTTACTGCAAATTCAAGGCCATCCTGCTCCACACAGCAAGTTGTAGGCCAGTCAGGGCTACATGGTGAGATGGTCTCAAAAAAATCTGAAAGGATCGAAAAAGGAAAGAAAAAAGACATGCTAAATACATGTAAATAGTTATGAAGTGTCCCAAAGATGTTTCATGGTGTTTCAGTCCTACAGAAGGGCCATGCTAAGCCACCCACTGTCAGGCCATCACCACACATCTGTTGCTCAACTGTTGGGAGAACATCTGCCCCTGAAGGACCAGTATGCTGCATTCCAGGACTACGGAGTGTTCGAACTTTTGCCTTTTCTGTCAGTGCTCTCCATAGCTCCTTTACAACCCTCCTTCTTACTAGATCTCATCGCAGATCTCATGTAACCCTAGAGTAGCCAGCTTCCTCTGCATTCATCCCATGGTTTCAGTCTCTTTTACTTGTTCTTTGAACCCCAGTTCATCAGCCAAATCTAAAAGTCTTAATTCTTTTGATCTAGAGTCCATCTTCCTGCCTTACCTTTCTAACTTGGTTCTTTCATACCAACTATCCCTTGGCCTAATGTTAATAATCCCAAGAATGGGGCTTTGCAGAGTTGATTGGACAATTTTTGTGCCCTTGGATAAAATTAGGTCTAGATTAAAATTGTGTCCAACACTATATCTTCCAATTAAATTCTTAGTTAACTATTTTCAGTTCATTCCTTAGAAAATAAGTAGGCTTTTAGGAAGTTTTGGTTCTGAGAGTTTGTATGTGTATTAGTTTCTTTTCTGCTGTGATAGAAGCACTGACCAAAGGAACATATAAAAGGAAGAGTTTATTTCGCTTAGGGTTCCAAAGGGACAAGAGGACATTGTGGCAGGGAGGCATGGTGACTGGAATAGACGCAGAAGCTAAGTGCGTACATCTTCAGGCAGGCACAGGAAACAGAGAGTGACTGGAGATCCGGCAAGTCTTAAGAACTCTCTAAGCCCGCCCCCAGTGACATGTTTCTACCACATGGTCACACCTTCTAAGACCTCCCAAAACAGCGCCACCAACTGGGGACAAAAGTTCGAATACTTCGAGCCCATGGGGGCCATTCTGATCCTAACCAGCACACTGTGCTTCTGAATACTCTAACTTTGTTAGAATGCAGCTACCTGAATCCACCTCTCAGTAACAATCTCACTTTATTAGGTTGTCGTGAGACCTGATGTCAACATGTTTAACAAGCTTCACTCCAGTGGCCCACTCTGGTATAAAATAGAGCTTTTCAGTGTGATAGATTAAATTCTGAGCCAGGAGTGGTAGTGAAAGACAGAGACAGGAAGATCAAGAGTTCAAGATTGTCCTTGGCTCTATAGTGAGACTAGGCTAGCCTGCAATACATGAGATCCTTTCTCAAAACAGAAATACAGAGGGAGTGAGGAAGAGAAGAGGGGAGAAAAAGAGAGAGGAAGAGTCAGAAGATGGGGGAGGAGGAGAGAGAGAATATGTGAATATGAACATATTCTATTTCTTCGTGTGGAAATGTCACTCCTGGACTCTGAGAAGTTTCAGTGGTTCAATAGGATTTGCAGGGCTGTTCTGTGGCATCCATGGCTCCTAATCAAAGATACATACAAAAATCAACTTTGATGCTTTTAATGCTCATCAGTGAAAAATAGCCTCATGGTTATCCACCCAATTTAGTGCAGTTCTTTTCAGGTGGGGTCCAGTTCCCCGTTAAAAAAAAAGCACCACAGGGCGAGATGGCTCAGTAGACAGGAGTGCTTGATAGGTAAGCATCAGTGCCACAGCTTAAAAATCGGGGCGTGGCTAGGTGTGCCTGCAACTCCAGCACTGGGGCAAGGGGAGCAGGCAGAGGCAGTCAGGTCTCAAGAGTTCATTGGCCAGGCAGCCTTACCAAAATGGTAAGCTTCTAATTCAGTGAGAAGCCGTGTCAAGGCAGGAAGGGACACAGTAATAGAGGAAGCCACCTGGCTGCGTTTACATACACAGTGGTGTACATCCGCATGGGGGACGGTGGGGAAGTGTCACGAATTATTTACATCTGACGTATTTGCTAATCAGTTTTCTGGTGCCATGGCCTTCCTTAAACAAGGCCAGAGAGAATGAACCTACAGAAAACAAAGGTTATTTTGACTCATGAGTTCAGGTTCTCAACCATCCATCCTCTATTGGGTCATTAGTTTGGGGTCTGGGACAAGGCAGGTATATCGTGGTATTTGGTATATCACGGTGTATGGTATATCGTGGTATTCATATATCATGGTATTTGGTATATCATGGTGTATGGTATATCGTGGTATTCATATATCATGGTATTTGGTCTATTGTGGTGTATGGTATATTGTGGTATTTGGTCTATTGTGGTATATTGTCTATTGTGGTATTTAGTATATTGTGATATTTGATGTATCATGGTAAATGGTATATCATGGTATTTTGTCTATAAAGGTGGTATGATATGTTGTGGTATCTGGTATATCATGGTAAATGGTATTTTGTATACCAAGGTGGCATATCATGGTATTTGGTATATCTTGATATATGGTATATCATGGTATTTGGTATATTATCATGGTAAATGGTATATCATGGTATTTCATATATCAAGGTAGTATATCATGGTATCTGGTATATCATGGATTATGGTACATCACAGTATTTGTTCTATCAAGGCTACTGTGGAAGCAAAGGCTGGCACTTACCTATGACAGCTGAGAAGCAAAGAAACAAGGGCAAGGCAGGGTCCTCTCCTCCAGGGGCGGGGTCCTCTCCTCCAGGGTGTGGCCCCCATGACCTCACTGCCTCCTACTATGCCTCCTAAAGACTTTGCCATCTCTCAAAAGCACCACAAACGACCACTTACTTAGTCAAACCATAGCACTACAGTGCAATAGGATACATTTGTAAGAAAAATAAATATATGGATTCTATTTAATTGACTACAAATCAATCAGTATAAAGGTAGTATTTGGGTTATCAAACAACATGAAAATCTTATAAAAGTCTGTAGATTTAGTACAGCCTTTAAAAAATTATTGCCAACCATCCTAACCCTGAAAATGTTAGCTTTCTCCACCCCTTACTGAAATTCCATTTAAATTCAGAATCACCAGCAATCACTTGCTGGTTGACATTCAGTCCAAGACAGCAAGGCTGGAAATAGCCTTAATGATGCATGCAAAGCATTTCCCTGGGAACAGACTCTGGACTTATTAGTGTCTGGAGCTATCAGTCAATACTCATCTGGTGCACTGGTGTGTTGGGAAACGATGCCAGGGATGTGTGCCTTCCTCTGTCGCACCCGGAGAATTAGCATAAATGGCTTTAAATAGCCAAAGCGAGGAACGAGATTAACTTTATAGTTGTTCTTGATTTCTTAAAAATACGTATCTTTTTCTGGGTATAAAATAGCAATTAAAAGCTACCATCTACAGTTAAAAATAACCTGCTGAGTTTTCAGTTGTGTTTTGCCTGTTATCAGAAGCAGGGCCAGGTATACCTAGAGAAAGTCCGGGAAGAGAAGCTGGGAGCCCAGGTGTGGCTCCCTGCCATGCTGCTCAGTGACCTTGAGCAAGTCACAGAATTGCTGGGCTTCAGTTTTCTCTTTAAAGATGAGACGATTGGATTCTCTGTCAAAGGTCTCTTCAAGCTCTAACAGGCAAGGTCATGAGACACAATGTCTCAAGATACGCACTGAAATTGCTCACATAGGAAAGGGCCTTTTGCAAAGATGAAATTGCACTTTTTGATAGGCTGCGCTCTCTTAGTGGAGGGGAACTTTGCAGATCTGAACGTGACATTGCATTGGGATGGGATGGTCACCCAGCCTTCTATCTACAGATACGGAAGCCAAGGCCCCAGGAGGAAGGGTGGCTGTCTGGGCCATGAACTCCAGTGCCATAGTAGACTGGCATCAAGCCTGGTTCTAGTTGGCAGATGAAGTAAGAGGCATTAGCCAATCAGTGTGAGTTGTTAGGCTACACAAAGGTAGGAATGCCAACTCAGAAGCTCTTTCTGGGTGTTTGGACCTCCTTGTTCGTGCTCTTAGTAACAGTCCAAGGAAGAATACCCTCCTGGACAGCTGGGAAGCACCTAACCTGGCTTTTGAAGGATCACATTCATTCTCGACTCCAGAGTTAACTCCAGCAGGAACCACTCTCTCTCCGCTGCTCCCAGTGCTTCCGGCACCAGACACAGACTTTGTTCTGTGACACCAGGCATTCTCTAGTCGCCTATGGATCTCAGTTTGGTGTCCTAGAATTTAATTCCATTCTGACATCTTCTGTCTAGAGTTTGTGCAGACCCTCTTGGTTTAAAAGGCTCAGTCCCACAAAAGTAGCCCTACTTTAGACACCAATCCAAAATAGTGGCTCCCCAAGGTGTACACCATTTGTCTGGCTATATATTGGGTGTGACTACATTTGCTCCCCAAATTAAATAATCTATCAGCATAGCATATAGAACTCCACAAGCCAGTTTACAGACTAGATGACTAGTTTATCGTAAAAATGATACAATTCAGTGAGAATCACATGGGAGAGATGCATACAGTAAGATATGAGGAGAAGGTAGAGCTCTGCTGTCTTAGGGTACCTCACCCCCAGGTGGTTACCAACCTGGAAGTTTCTTTGGGGTCTCTGTAGGGGTATGAGTACTTACGGACGATTGATTAAACCACTGGCCTCTGGTAACTAAGTTAATCTCTATTTTCTATTCTGTGGTTATTGGCTAGATGATTAGGGGTTTTGCTCAAAACTCCAAACCCCTAATCATTGCTGGGAACCCCTGGCCAGGAACCAGTGCTTATCTCGTTAGTATGCGAGAAGACTCTTCACTTTGGGGAGTCCAGGACTTTTAGGAATTATATTTTAGAAAAACAGGGGCACATACCAAAAATGTGTATCTTAGCAACATGTGCTCATCTATAGGTCACATGCCTAGAGAATGGTCATGAGTGCTGATTTATCTCAATGGAAAACTTATTGATCTCTCTCCCAAGTAACTGATCTGCTTATTATTCCCGGACTGGCAGAATCAGGTTGGTTTGAAAGGGCCTCCGCAGCCTCGGGAATCGACCATCTCCCTCCCTCCCTCCACCAGCCACTTCACAGAGAGTCGTTGATTCCATTTGGCTTCACAGTCACAGAGTCATTTAGAACAGTTGACATTCACTGGCTTACACAGCAAGTTCATAGTGAAGACTGTGTCTCCCAGGCTGTCTTAGTAAAACAATGACTACATCCTTCTTTCCCCATAAAATCACTGGGGATACCCCAGATTCTGTTTGACTGCAGTCTGCAATTCTTAGTTCTATAATTTTCAAGGGCTGGAGAGATGGTTCATCAGTTAAGAACACTGGCTGCTCTTGCAGAGGACAGGGTTTGGTTCCCAGCATGCACATGGCAGTTAACAACTGTCCGTAACTCCAGTTCCAGGAGATCCGACACCCTCCTATGATTTCCCTGGGTATTGCATAACCTGGGTACACTTAGCATCATTCAGGCAATACACTCATACACTTAAAAATAACAAAATATTTTTCTAAAAAAGAACTGTTTTCAACTATGAAGTCTGCATAGCTTGGTAAAGACATTTAAAACACAAACGAGCATACCTTTGTGAGTTCAAGGCCAGTGTGATGTACAGAGCAAGTTCTAGGCTAACTGGGGCTACATAGTGAAACCCTGTCTGAAAAAATGTATATATTTAAACCATATGTGTTGAAAATATGTAGTATGTTGGTGTGGCCATTGGTGTTCGATGTGTAATACCTAAATGGAAACTTCGTAAGCTCTGAAAATAAGGGAGAGATGTTAGCTGGGAGCCCAGGCATGGTGGTATCCAGGGTTTTGCTCATGTACAATCTACTTGGGAAGTTCCTCTTTCCACTGAGAGGCATAGAGGATGAACACAAATCTGGCCACTTTGAAGCTGGAGGCAAACCACAAGAACATAAATAGCAGGCATAAAATAGTGAAAGGCTGAGTGTTGAGGGCCTACAGCTGAAAAGATAGTCACAGGTTCCTGAATAATTGACATCAGATTTTTTTTTTTAATGGAGAGCACCCTTCTTGTTAAAAAATTGATTAGTAATAGGGACCCTCACAGATCCACAAAGGCAGTCATCTTTAGCAAATGGGACCAGCTCAACCTAGGAATGTGAGAGTTTTATACTGAATTAGAACTGAGAATTTTTTAGCCACCAAACCATAGGCACGAGTAAGTGGCAGTAAAGCGCTTGTCACTGCATCTGTATAACCATGCTAATGCTGCAGTAGAATAAGTTGCGTGTAGATCTTAGTCTGTCATGAGGGCACCATTTTTCTTCATCCTTTCCCATCTGCAGTCAAGATCCAGATTGAAAACTTCCTGCACTATAAATTGTGGTGTTCTGTTGCACAGTAGGCTGACTATAGTTAACAAGAAGTATTGTCTATTTCAGAGTAACTGCAAAAGAGAATTTTGAATAGTCTGTACACAATGAAATGATAATGTGATGAATAGATCAGTTACCTTGATTAAATTGATATGCAGTGTATACATGTCTTAAAACATCTCACTAGATTCCATAAATATGTAGAGTTATGGATCAATTATATATAAACACTGGAAGAAGAAATCTACTATTTTATCATTTAAACAATCCCTCCAGGACTGCTCAGGGGCTGGGGCTGCAGCTCAGTGGTAGAGCGCTTGCCTTTGAGGCCTGCGTTCAACCCCATTCCTTCAAAACCGATCATAACAATAAAAGTAACTATTCTGAAGCATATAGTGGGCCCACCCATTAGGCAAAGACATTTAGAAAAAGAGTTGCTCTTCAAAGCTTCCTCTCCCCCCTTGAGAGCACTACAAATTACAGAGGGATATCAGTTTAACAGGTCAACAGTGTAGAAAGCCTGGCGAGACACCTGCGTTTAAACACAATAAACAGGATATGCAAAGTGAGTTCTCTATGAAGCATCTGTCATTGTCCCCCAAGCTCTTCTATCGTACATTGTGAGGGAAAATTCTGGAAGTCTGTTGTCACTCTGGAGCTCAGGCTTATGGGTAATAGTCAACACTTTTTAAAGAAGAAAAATTGATTTTATGTGATATCTATTTTTTTCATGAGCACACTATGTCAGAAACATAGATGTACATGTTTCTATCTTTCCACAGCATCAGAATTTACTAAGAAATTCTCAAGCTACATGGGTTTCATTAGCTGATTTCTCTTGATAGCTAACTGTTGACAGGCACAGGCTTTTTTATTCTACTCTTAACCATTAATATCAACTCTCAGACCATACATTACACATTGAGCAGTAATTATATTTATCTATCTATATGTACCTATATATAATACATATATCTGTATGATACAGAATGGGCACAAAGAGGCCACAGCAAAGTTCAAAGAGTGCAAAGAGCCCTACTAGATGCAGAAGTCAGAAGGCTGACAGGCATTCGAAGAACCTCTGTGGTGGGATAGTTAACCACTTGTTTGGAGAACTTCTGGAGATGTTGCTGCTGAGTCAAGCCACAGAGTCACAGGTTTGAGCTGAGCTTTAGGAGTTTATGAAGCTGCAAGAAAAATGTTCAGTACCACAGCAGGACAGGGGGGTGGGGGGCTCTGGAGACAATGTACAGCACTGGTCCCAGATGAACCGACAGGGGACGGACAAATGACAGCTGGGCCATGTTAGCAATAGGAAACCAGCAAGATGAAGCCCCTGGGATGGTTGGGAATTTTCTGCTTTTTCATTCCTTTGGCACAGTGAATGGACAAATGAAAGGTCAGTGGGGTCGACTGCCATTGCAGAATGACACATGCTCCTCCTCAGGGGGTTCAGGGGAGGATGGTGTACTCTTCCAGGGTCTGGGGTGTTTGTTAAGTTCTTAAGCCTAGTTCCGCTGATGGGATTTTAATATGCCCGTGTGCTCATATGGCCCCAGTCAATTCTGAAAAGCTTATAGGGTGGTACCCTTTTATGTTGAGAAATAAGTTATTCATTTGCCTATGTCTTATGAATGGTGCTAGACAGAGGGTGGTTCTTACATGCACAAGAAGCTACAGAGTCTGCATTGTGACTCAAAATGGAGCTGATTGCTGCTTGTAAAACAAAGTCACCCAGAGACTAAAAGACAGTTCTGCACAATATGGAGTAATTAAAAACAGGACACAGCATGATAGCAACACCATTGACTTTATGTGATATTTACCTATGTTTGTGGCAGATATTATGTGTCTGTTATCTCTCTCTCTCTCTCTCTCTCTCTCTCTCTCTCTCTCTCTCTCCTGAAAACCCATTCCTGATTATTTTTTTCTGTGAAGAGTAACACAAAAGGCTATGGATTTTATGATCCTATTTCTTAACAACTCTGTGCTGAGAAGGCACAGGAAACATGCCTGAGAATCTTAATAAGAATTCCAGAAAGAAAAATTTAATTTATAGGAGCTGTAAATTACCGGGACCCCGGTAACAATGGACATTCTTTTAGAAAATGTTGACAAACTGCTAGGCCTGTCTGCATGCTGTGCACAAGGAAGGCACATGCTATGTGTGTGTGTGTGTGTGTGTGTCTGTGTGCACGTGTGTGTGTGTGTGTGTGTGTGTGTGTGTGTGTGAGAGAGAGAGAGAGAGACAGAGAGAGAGAGAGAGCGTGCCAGTCTGTGGAAGGCAGAAAAGGGTGTTGGATCCCCTGGAGCTAGAATTACAGGTGATTGTGAGCCACCTGATGTAGGTGCTTGGGACTGAACTTGGGTCCTCTGCAAAAACAGTACAGGATCCTAACTGCTGAACTATCTCTCGAACCTCTCAATGTTTTTAATTTTAAAAGTTTATCTTCCAAATTGATCAGGGCTCTGGGTTGTTTCAGAAACTTGTTCTCAAAAGAAAGTGAGTTCCTGATATTAAGGTCATGCAAAATGTTACACCCTTTGTTCTATAGATGCTTTCTAACAGTGAATTACAATTAGTAGAAGCAACCCTAGAATATATTTTTTTTCTCAAGAATACTTGCTTAAAGGACTCACCGCTCACCTTAGATAAGTCTGTGTATGCTTTTGCCTATTAGAAAATATTTGAAAATCATGAGTTTTAAAAATTATCTTTTTTTTCAGACAGGTTCTCACTGTTTTTAAAATTATCTTTTGTTTTTCTTGTTTTTTTTTTTTTGAGACAGGGTCTCACTGTAGCCCCAGCTAACCTAGAACTCACTATGTACACTAGGCAAGCTTTGCTCTCACAGAGATCTGCCTGCCCCCGCCTCTTAAGAGCTGGGATTAAAGACATGTGCACCATGCCTGACCTAAAATTACTTTTTTTAAGTATTAGAAGTACAGGATTTTATTTTCTTCTTTCTGCTTGCCAACATGGTTATTAAATGATTGCTTCTCTTTACCTTGCAAAGTAAGGTAAACCCCTGGTGTGTGGGTTAACTGTGTGAGTTTGTCATATGCAAAGTCTTCTTTGTGAAATTTACTACAAATAGGAAGAATCATGGGGCTGATGGTTCAGCATGTTCCTTCCTGTTGGAGCATCAGCTTATGAGAACAGACCCACCTTTTATTGTTGCGCTCTGTGTTCCCATTACCAAGAATGTGCGTTGCATGTAGGAGACGATAAGCAGTTGCTGATTTAGAGGAAAAGTCTTAGGTTACTGTGCTTATTCTCCTCAGTGTAACTCAGTCAAACGCAGAAAATGAAATCCAGAGCTTTCAAATATTCAGCACAGCCTTGCGATGCTCAAGCTAACGAGCAGTGAAGAACACAGGTAATTTTATCCGCTGCTGGTGAGAAGTTCGGTAATACCTAGCAAATATCTTCAGATAAGCACTTTTGATCTAAGGATTTTTTGAGGGAAACGGGATAAAATGCTTTATAGTTTTAATAGCAGAGATGTGGTGACAGCATGCACAAGACCCATGCAAAACTCAAACCAGACAAAAACTCAGCACGGAACTGGGGAAACAGGTCAGAAGCCGAGCTTCAGTGGCTCAGTACTGGGTGAGGGAGTGTCAGCCATCTTTAGAAGAGTAACAGTAGCCAGACAGGTTCCAGTGGATGAAGTCGCTCCAAGGGACATCTAGGAGTACAAACTTGACTCCATAGGCCTTACATTTTTGACAGAATGCATAAGATCCGTGGGGGCAACGTGGGGCACAGACGGGGGGGGGGGGGGCTCAACGTGGGGCACAGACAGGGGAGGAGGGGCCTCAACGTGGGGCACAGACAGGGGAGGGGGCCTCAACGTGGGGCACAGACAGGGGAGGAGGGGCTCAACGTGGGGCACAGACGGAGGAGGAGGGGCCTCAACGTGGGGCACAGACGGGGGAGGAGGGCCCCCAACGGGGGGCACAGACGGGGGAGGGGGAGCAACGTGGGGCACAGACGGGGAGGAGGGGACTCAACGTGGGGCACAGACGGGGGAGGAGGGGCTCAACGTGGGGCACAGACAGGGGAGGGGGCCTCAACGTGGGGCACAGACAGGGGAGGGGGCCTCAACGTGGGGCACAGACAGGGGAGGGGGGGGCTCAACGTGGGGCACAGACAGGGGAGGGGGCCTCAACGTGGGGCACAGACAGGGGAGGAGGGGACTCAACGTGGGGCACAGATGGGGGAGGAGGGGACTCAACGTGGGGCACAGACGGGGAGGGGGGCTCAATGTGGGGCACAGACGGGGGAGGAGGGGCTCAACGTGGGGCACAGACGGGGAGGAGGGGCTCAACGTGGTCAAGACATATTGTATGAAATGCACAAAAATTCAGTATTTTTTAAGTTATAGAATAAGTAGAAAATAATGAAAATTAAAATAGTACGAAACCGACTGTGCTCAATTTTGATGACGGGACAGTGACTGTAAAAGAACGTTTGTTTGTTTTTATGAAAACAAAGGAAACAACAACAAAGAAGCCCTAGTTTTTCCCCTGGGTCCTTGAACTTCCTTCTCCTCTTTCTAGTAATGGGAGTAATGCCGTGTCCCATGTTTTGTTTGTTTGATTTTGTTTTTGACAAGGAGTAGTTGAGATAAGTTAATCAAGCACCGTGATTTCTATGTGGTGAGTAATCAGCAATTCTTAGTTCTCATAATCTAAATACATTTGAAAAACAGTCTGTTTCCAGCTAAATCCTATCTTTATAACTACCACAGATCAAATAACTTGAAGTTGATACTTACTAGAGGATTACCCAATCACTTTGGGATATTTTGTTTGTCTGGTTTGATTTGGCTTGGATTTTGGAGATAAATCGAACCTAGGATGGACTTGAACTCATGCTTCTCCAGCCTTGGCCTCCTGAATGTTGGGGCTAAGGAGTGTGCCATCATGCCCAACTGCTAATTATTTTTTCTAACACTTTGACTTACCAAAGACCATAATGAAGTCTTTGAGGATATTTCCTAGCTTGAATGAAGAGTAGCTATTTGGGCTATCTTTGACCTTTGAAACCATTACAAGTTTTTAATTAGAATTCATTTATAGATATTCACATGATAATTTGTCAGTCATGCTGTCTCTCATTTCTAAAAATCTTTTCACCTGTGACACTGGTTTCTGCTTCCCTCGTGGCCACCCCTTTGGCTCTTATTTCTCTCTCTTAAGCAGAGCATCACAAAGCTTTATTTTAGAAAGTCTCACACCACCAAAGTTAGGCTAGCCAGAAAAGTTTTTGCATTTCTAGAGGGTGAGCAACTAAAAAGGTATGATGTTTGGAACTCACAAGTAGTTCTCTGAAAAAATGTTTGGTTTGGTCATGGAGATAATCTCAGTTGGTTGGTTTTTTTTGTTTTTGTTTTTTTCAGTTTAAGAAAAATGAAACATTCAAAGTGAAATAAGTAGCAAAATGAATTACCCCACCCCCAACCCATTCACCTTTTGATCTCCAGCACTTGTCTTAGCTAAGAATGCAGCTGTTGGAACAGAGGGGAAAGTGAAGATTGCTAATTGCTACAAAATATAAAGTGTCTGCCTGTGGTTGTCAGCATGTACTTTGTATGGGTTTTTCTTGCATTTGTTTAGAATGCTTATTTGGAAATTCTCTGTGGTGTGTAATTTTCTAAATCAGGGCAGAAAAGACATCTATAACCGTTTAAATGCTAGGAAACAGTTTAAAAGAGACCCTGCTGCTGATTCCACTTAATCCTTCCACTCCCATCCTTACGATAGAAACAAATACGGAATGGAACCAAGATACAGAAGGTAAATGTAGAGGCTTCAGGCTTAATGCTGAGGGCTTACACTACTGCCTGTGTTACGGATGCTCTTTTCACAGCAGAGCTAACTTGCCAGAAATAAGCAGCCTGAACTCTCACAGGAGCTTTCAGTATTACCGGACAAGCCCAGCACAGTTACTCACCCGACTTACCTAGCACATGCGCAGATGAGAGCATTGAACCCTCTCTCCCTCCTCAAGCCCGACTCGCCTTCCTCCTCTCTCCACCTTCACCTTCTATTCCAGTGAGAAGTGGAACAATTGAGATGACGCTCTCACGCATGAACACTGTTTGTGCTTGTACGCTCTGCCTCCTCGCCTTTGTCTGGGGTCAAACCCATCATCTCTAAGGCCATGTTCTCTATTTGTACACCAAGACCCCTACTGCCTTAAGCACGGAGTTTGCACCAGCAATTTTCTCTTCATTTTTAGGTATCATCATATTGTAATTCCCATGTACATGGAAACAAGGTGTTATTTCTCCTACTGAAAAGGAAAAACAAAATTGCGCCGTTCCTTTCCATCTCTTTCTCCCTCTTGTCCAAACCCACCGTGTCCAGGTCCTCTTCTTACACGCTTCCTCTCCACTATGGCTTCGGCCCCAACCATGCTGCAGAATTGGTTCTTCTTCTTTTTACATATATTTATGTACTTTAATTTCTTGTGTGTGTATGTGCATGTATGTGGGCCATGTCCATATGTGGAGGTCAGAGTACAACTTGTAGTAATTGGTTCTCCTTCCACTGTCGATCTGGGAATTTTAACCCAGGTCATCTTGGTGGTAAGCACTTTTACCTGCTGAACCATCTCATGGGCCACTGAATTATGTGTTATCCAAGTCAACAGCTGACCTTTGGGTTATAACGTTCACTTAGCAGTTCCCAGTCTTTATCTTCTTGGTCTATTAGAAGACTTTGACACACTCAGTCACTTCCTTCTCAGAGCAGCCATTCTCCTTGCTCTTGGGCCTTTAAAGCCTCCATGCTGTCTGGAAGACCCACATGCATGCCTGCTTCCTTGGAGATCACATCCATGCATTTAAATGTCACTGGTCTGCCTAGCGTCCATCACCTATGTCTATAGCCGAGGTCTTCTTCCCAAACATTCCAATTCCCAACATCCCTCCTAACACTATTTGACTATTTCAGGCGATCTCAAGTTCTCCGTGTTCAACACGGAACTTCTGGTTTTTGCCTCCCATTTGATGGGTTCTCCATTCGCTAGGTAGCTAGGCCCCCAAACATTTGTGATCACCTTGCACGCTCTGTCATGTTCACGTCAAATCAGTCAGGATATCCTGTTGCTTCTACCTCGACAATGAAGACCAGTCTTTTGCACCATAGCTGCTGCTACCGTGTTGACTGAATGACCAGCCCCACTCCATCTGAACTGCTGAAATTCCCTCCAGCTGGAATCTCAGTTCCACCATTCCCCTGAAGTCTCTTTTCAACTTAACGGTCATCAGAGTCTTTTAAAAAAAAGTTGTTTGTTTATGTGTACATGCATGTATCTTATGTGGGTGTCACGTGTGTGTGGGTGCCCAGGGATGCCAGAAGAGAGTGTTGGATCCCCAGGAGCTAGAGTTACAGGTGGTTGTGAGCCCTCAGATGGTGCTAGGAACCGGCTTGGGTTCTCAGGAAGACTGACCAACAAGTGCTCTTGACCATGGAGACATCTCTCCAGCTCCATGCATGCCGTGGTTTTCGTACATCAGACTGGGCCGCATTATTTCTGTAAAGACAAACTTCCAGCCACTCTTCTTCATAGTCAGCATAAAAGCCAAAAGTCTAACCTGTGCCTGGGATTTTACCTCCTCTTTCCTTCTCTCCCTGCTTCACTCCACGTCAGCCATTTTGACCTCCTTATCTGGTCACACAGCTATCTGGCTCCCACTCTGAACCCTGGGGAGGCTGCACCCCACCTGCATTTCAGATATATCCATTTCCTTTGTGTGTTCCTCAAACATTTTTGATGCCGGCCGCTTGTATTACCCGTTTAGAACTGCTCCTGCCGTGTCGCCTTGCACACCACATTCCCTCACTGCTCCTGCCGTGTCGCCTTGCACACCACATTCCCTCATTGCTCCTGCCCTGTCGCCTTGCACACCACATTCCCTCACTGCTCCTGCCGTGTCGCCTTGCACACCACATTCCCTCATTGCTCCTGCCCTGTCGCCTTGCACACCACATTCCCTCATTGCTCCTGCCGTGTCGCCTTGCACACCACATTCCCTCACTGCTCCTGCCGTGTCGCCTTGCACACCACATTCCCTCATTGCTCCTGCCGTGTCGCCTTGCACACCACATTCCCTCACTGCTCCTGCCGTGTCGCCTTGCACACCACATTCCCTCATTGCTCCTGCCCTGTCGCCTTGCACACCACATTCCCTCACTGCTCCTGCCCTGTCGCCTTGCACACCACATTCCCTCATTGCTCCTGCCCTGTCGCCTTGCACACCACATTCCCTCATTGCTCCTGCCCTGTCGCCTTGCACACCACATTCCCTCATTGCTCCTGCCGTGTCGCCTTGCACACCACACTCCCTCATTGCTCCTGCCGTGTCGCCTTGCACACCACATTCCCTCATTGCTCCTGCCGTGTCGCCTTGCACACCACATTCCCTCATTGCTCCTGCCGTGTCGCCTTGCACACCACATTCCCTCATTGCTCCTGCCGTGTCGCCTTGCACACCACATTCCCTCATTGCTCCTGCCCTGTCGCCTTGCACACCACATTCCTTCATTGCTCCTGCCGTGTCGCCTTGCACACCACATTCCCTCATTGCTCCTGCCCTGTCGCCTTGCACACCACATTCCTTCATTGCTCCTGCCGTGTCGCCTTGCACACCACATTCCCTCATTGCTCCTGCCCTGTCGCCTTGCACACCACATTCCTTCATTGCTCCTGCCCTGTCGCCTTGCACACCACATTCCCTCATTGCTCCTGCCGTGTCGCCTTGCACACCACATTCCCTCATTGCTCCTGCCCTGTCGCCTTGCACACCACATTCCCTCATTGCTCCTGCCCTGTCGCCTTGCACACCACATTCCCTCATTGCTCCTGCCCTGTCGCCTTGCACACCACATTCCCTTATTCTGTTTGCAACACTCACCACCTTCTAAACATATTGGACAAATTTTTCCTCTTATCTTGAGAGTCTTACTATGTAGACCAGGCTGACCTGAACCTCCTGCCTCTGCCTCCCAAGTTTTGGGATCAATGGCATGGCTACCACACCCAGCCTATATACTTCATTTTTAAATCACGCTTGCTATTTGGGATCTGTCTCTTTCTAGAGTGTAAGCTCTGGAAGGCAGGCACTCTTGATGTCTGTTGTTCACTAGAGTAGTTGTTCAAAATAGTGTCTGATACAAAGATAATGGCTGACTGAAGATTTATAGATCATTAAGAATTCAGAAATGATTGGGGCTGGAGAGATGGATCAGTGGTTAGAAAGTACTGGCTATTCTTGCAGGGGACCCGGTTTTCTTTTCCAGATTCCACATGGCAGCTAACAACCATCTTTAACTCCAGTTCTAGGGGACCAGACGCCCTCTTCTGGTCTCCACAAGCATTGCACCACATGGGTATACTTAGACATGCATGCAAAAAACTCATATGCATAAAATAAAAATAAATCAAAAAAATTTGAGGGAGTCTTTTTGAGACAGGGTCTCCCTGTAGCCCCAGTTGGCCTGGAACTAGTTAGGTAGACCAGGCTAGCTTTGAACTCAAATTCACCTCTCTCTTCCTCCCAAGTGCAGGGTTAAAGGCGTATGCCACCACACCCGGCAATCAAAAAAAATTTTTTTAAGAATTCAGTTAGTAAGCCCAGATGTTCCTTAGTACAAGTTCGTCCACTAGGGTCTAGTCAGCCTAGCTACAGTCCCTGCCTTAAAGAAGATCAACTCTCTTTCACCGCCCAGTAATTAGTAGCGAACAGTTACTCAGCTAACGATGGGGCCTGCAGCCCATTTCCCTAGTTCTGTGCAGGGGTTTAGTCTCATGGAATTTGCATGGGTCTTGTGCATGCTGACACCATTGCTGAAGGTTCACATGAGCGAGTTCCCAGGAGTCTGTAAGACTCTGTTTCCATGTGATCACGCACCTGTTTCCCTGGCTCTTACAACCTTTCCAACCCCAATTCCACAATGATCCCTGAGCCCTCGGTGGGTGGCCTTAGCATATATGACAGAATGCATGAAATCTGGTTGTGGGGCTACGGGAGAGTGCAGCTGGGGGAGGAGGTATAAAGATGATTAAGATATTTTCTATGAAATGCACAAAAATTCAATACAAAATATACATTTTAAAAAAGAACTCAAAAAGGCTTTCCTTAATCCTCCACTTAATTTTGCCCATCCATCTTTAATTATGGTTAATCTAGTAATCTATTTTTACTTCAGCAACAATTTGAAAATATTCTACTCATGGAATCATCTCCACTGGAATATTATGCTATCTCAGGTCAGCAATTGGAGATAGTAATCTTGTACTTAATAAGTATTTGTTAATTTTTAAAAATTTATTCATTAAAAAAATTTTTTTGGTACTTTTGAGTCAGGGTCTCCTTGTATCACCAGCTGACCTGGAACTCACTCTGTAGACCAGGCTGGCCTCAAATTCACAGAGATCCGCCTGCCTGCAATTAAAGGAATGCACCACCACACTTAATTTTTTTATGTGTATGAGTGTTATGTCTGTGTGTGTGTAAGTGCATCCATGTTGTGCAGTGTTCATGGAAAACAGAAGAGGGTGTCAGATCCCCTGGTACTGGAATTATAGACAATTGCTAGCTGTCATGTGAGTGCTGGGATCTGAACCTGGGTCTTCTGCAAGAACAGCCAGTACTCTTAATTGCCAAGCCATCTCTCCAGCCCCAGAATATGTACATTTTTTATTGTACTTGGCTTATTTGTTATTACTTGCTTCTTTATTCAAACTGAGTCAGTGCTCACTCCTCAGGGTACACAATGATTACATTTTTTTAAATACTATGGTCTAATGTTTTGCTGTTAAAATTCTAAACCTACCTCTGATAGTTCATAATAAAGATTTTTGAAAATGCATTGATTGTCAACAATCAAGGTGAGATTTTATTTATTTATTTATTTTTATTTTGTAAGTATGAGTGTATTGCCTACATGTATGTAAGTGCAAATGTGTCATGCAGTGCTTAGAGAGGTCAGAAGAGGGCATCAGATCCCCTGGAATTGGATTTATGGACAGTTGTTAGCCACCATGTGGGTGCTGGGATTCAAACCCAGGTCCTCCTCAAGAGTAGCCAGCGCTCTTAACCATTGAGCCATCTTGCCAGCCTGAGTTGTTTTTGTTTTTGTTTTTCCACAAAAAACAAATTGAAGAAAAATTTGCCTATATGTAGAAAAAAGTTAAAACTTTTCTTTCTAACTTGGAAGGATTTTTGATTATCATTGAAAGTAGCAAAATGATCTGAAAAACTGTAATCAGGGAGGGTAACTACCAAGAAGTCGGAAAGAAAGCAGATAGAGTGATCTCTCTGGTTCCTGAGAATATCCTCCGGCAGACTCAGTGGCTACACCTGTCTTTGAGAGTACAAGGTATTATAGATATAGTATTTCTAAACATTGTATATTTATGGACCACTGCTTCACAGATCATTTTAAAAGGTGACTGTTTGGGGGGAAAATAAAATTACATTTTAGAAAAATAGAGCAAATTTTATAACAAGTTGTTATTGGGCATAATGACACATTTTTGTAATCCCAGCATTTAGGAGGTTAAAGCAGGAAGATTGCTGCAAATTTGAGGCCAACCTGGGCTTCATATTGAGTACCAGGCCAGCCAGGACTACAAAGCAAGACCTTATCTCAAAACAAACATAAGTTACTATGAACCAAAAGAAATGAAAAAAAAAAAAAAAAAACAGATTTTTTTTTCCCTTGGCATTTTGATAGTCTCTTCTAAAGAGATTTGGGTCATGTTTGAATTTAAATTTGTTTTTAAAGGATTGCAACTTTAGAATAGTTGATATTTAAGACAAATCCATTGTAAGCATTAAAACATAAATTGTCACTTTGTTATTTGCAGTTTCATAATGAAAATGAATATGAATACTCTACTGTTATTATAGTATAATGCATCTTTTTAGGGATAAAGGAATCCATACATAAAAATCTAAGTGTCTGTATTATTCATGATTTTAAGTTTATTTTTATTATTCACTGAATAGTAATATTCCTTTCGCCTTTGAATAGTATTTTGCCACATGATACTTTAATACAATTAAAGTAAACATTATGTTATATCCCAAATTATTAGCTTTAATCTTAACTCATTAGGTTATTTACTAGGAAGAAAGCTCAAACTAGTATCATGAACATATGATGGTCTGTTTATTCTAAGTCTTGACACCCGTCTCCAGATAGAGTAGTGTATGACCAGTGCAAGAAATGGAGGGCCTGAGCCATCGGAAGCCACTAAAGGTGGCCTGTTTGGCTGGTTTTAGTAGATGTCTGTAGTAGTAGTCTTTGGGATTCTTTTGGTTCTTTAGGCCAAGTAGAGCTAGTGCTAGAGTGTAAGAGGAGGAAGGTGGTAGCCTGGATTTTCAGCAGAATTTTCCAAGTGGCAGAACTGCCCTCCTTTTATTTAACTAAGTGCATTCATTCACAAGAAGATGTCTATATGAAAAGCCCTAAACTGAGGAAAACTGTGAGCAGCCACAATTAGGGCACGCTGATAGAACACAAAGTCCAGACAGACCCTGGGGAGGACACTGGGCTAAGACGTCCAAGAACTGCCACAGGAGAGAACACGAAGAATCAGCCTTTCAAAAAGTAATCAACCTGCAAAATGAAGCGATCATGTTCCTGAAGTAACCTTCAGGCTGGTTAAAAAGTCTTACAGTTAACCCTTAATATTTTTGTCCCAGGGATTTTCCCATAGCTTTCTGTAGATCGTTTTTTAGAATGGAAGTAGCTATATCCCGTCCCATGTTCCCTCTAAGTAGTTGTGGCACTTTTAGAAGCCATGACATCACATACATTTTAATATCTCAACTTCCAATAGCTTGGAAAAAAAGGACAGGAAGGAAAAGCATATCCAAATAAAAGTCATTGTTTAACACCGATATTGATATACTAGACATCAAATTGATTCAAATGCAAAGATGGGAAAGAATGTAACTTTTCTAATGAACACCAGTAGTTCTCTCTTGTGAACCTGCTCGGACTATGAGAAGCAAGGTAAACTTTTGCGTGTAAAACATCATTTTTATGCCTTCAAAATTTCACAAAATATGCAAATAACCTGAAATTGCCATGAATGTACCACCTTAAATATGCTGAAAGAACTCGAGCTTTGGAGGGAGGTTAGTTAGATTTGAATACAACATCCTTGTACTGTTGCTTAAAATCTAGGAAAGTTTTTATTACCATTTTTTAAATTTGTTTATTTAAACTTTTGTTTTTATCTATATGAGTGTTTAGCCTGCATGAATGTAAATGCACCCTTGTTGTGCAATGCCTATGGAGGCCAGAAGGGAGCGTTGAATCCCCTGGAACTGGAGTTATAGATGTTCACTGCCATATGTCCTGGGACCTGAACCCTGGTCCTCTACAATAGTAGGCAGTACTCTTAAACACTGAGCCACTTCTCCAGCCTGTTTTGTTGTTTGTATGGGATAGTGTCTTTCCCTGTGACCCAAGTTGACTCTGAACTCACTATTACCCTGCTTCAGCCTCCCAAGTTTTGGGATTACAGGTGTGCCTGGGTCCTAAGAGAGCTTTTCGAGTCTGTGTCTTCTTCTGGGAAAAACTACTGCTGATACTTAATGAAATGCAACAGTCTATGCACAGTCCCCTGCACACTGCTTGTCAGGTGGCAAGCATTCCCAAAGTCTTAGCTTTTTAGCCTTATAAATTTTGCTATAGGCCATGCCATATACAAGGTGACAAACCGCCCAGAAAGAATGTGAATTTCCTAACATTTGAATCATTTGGTCATTCTGCATTCTCTTCCCATTGAGTATTAACTGGAAATTGACTGAAGATCCTGTGGTAAATAAGACATGGCTTTTGTGTTCTCAAAGTAGATTATTTATTATTTACATTATTGCCTAGATCACAAAATGCTACTCTCTTACAAATTGGTATTTATTGATGTGAGAATTGGTTCAGGTTTACTCCATAAGGTAATGTGCAATAATCTTTTAATTCTAAGCACCATAAAGGAGCAACAGAACACATATAGTTTATTAGTCATCCTTAAGCTCTGTTGCATGTGTGTATCTATATGGCAGAGGTGCCCAATAGGGGCTTTGGAAGCTGGAGAGATGACTCAGCTGTTAAGAACATTGGCTGTTCTTGCAGAAGAGCCATGTTCAGTTCCCAGAACTCACATAGAGATTAACAACTGTCCTTGGAACTTCAGTTCCAAGGGATCCGATGCCCTCTTCTGGCCTCCAAGGGCACCAAGCACACACATGGTACACATATATACATGTAGGCATATCACATACATATAAAATTAAATTTGAAAATGGGGGGTTGATTCCTTTTCACCTTGGCACAGGATTGTAAGAAGGAAAAGCTGGTAGAATAGTCAGTCTCCTCCCTCGAGTGCCTGACGCCTCACAGCCACAAGTTTAAAAGGGATGTAGGAAAAGCGCACTGGAGCCCATGACATTGGCCTGAGAATAAAATCCTTAGGCTGGTGACAGGGCTGAGTGATGGTAGAATGAAGGATCACATTGATTTCCAATCACCTCGGTATCCTAATGATGACCTGGAACCCAAACTTGGATAGAAATATAATTCCAAACAGCCAGCCCATAAATTCCTTCCATAGGACTCTTCACAGGTCTGTGAGTTATCCCCATGTCTAGCCTTTCTGTCCTTCCTGACACCTTACCCTTCAGCCTCTCAGATAAACCTGGGAGTTCAGGGGATCTGAGGGTGGAGGAAAAGAACAGCTTGAATCCGGTCTCAGAGCTCATGCTTCCTGTGGTCCTGGAGCCTGAACTAGCTTTGCTGCCCTCAAGGTTTAGATCATTCTTTGGGTCCCGCTGTGTCCTTGCCCCACAGCATTGTGCCAGTCTATCAGTACAGTCTCCTGTTCTGTGCTTCTGTGAGCACTCTGCAAGGCCCAGGTTTCTTGGCTTCTGCTTAGTCTTGCATCTCAGGCCGAGGGAATGAGGACAGAAGGAAAACAGCCACTGGTCTCAGAACATTCATGTCACAAAAATCAGCCAACTTATGTTTTCAGTCTGGTGGATACACACGCATGGCCAGAAGAGGACAGATATCTAGCTGCAAATTTTCAGAAGCATAAAATAATGAAGACTAACTAAATTAACCTTATCTTTAGTGGCTGAATGAACTCAGGGAAGAAAAATAACAGGAAAAGGTCAGCACTTTCGTAATGCTCTGAAACCATGATTCATAGCTGCTAAGGTCACAGCACAAATCCTCGGGTTTGTTTTTCCAGCCCTGATGTTGTGCCATTGGGAATTACATCAGTAATGATTAGCTGAAGTGGGTGTTCAAGGTATGGAGGCAGTTTCTATGTTTTTTCCACCGAAGCTGTGTAACTAGGCATTTTATTCATGTGTGTGCCCTGGTTTCCAGCTGCCGTGCGCTATAATGTGAACACATATCTCGTTCATTCCCCTTCACCTTTATTCCCTCTGTGCTTTCAAAGAGAATGGTAGCCTTTCTTACCTACTTCAGAAGTGGGCGGGTGTAACTGAGCTATCTCATGCACTGGGAATACGGCAGGAGCTGTTTTTGTGATGAAGAACCCAATGTGGAGCGGGGGAGGGAACAGCAGTCACACCAGTCTTTCAGGGGTCTTTGTGCTCGAGAGGGAGAAGCGAAGGACATGGTCATTTCTTTTCTTATTGGTTTTTATTCCCATTCTCTCTTAGACAAAACCCGTTGCATTTGCTGTCCGGACAAACGTCAGCTACAGTGCGGCCCATGAAGATGACGCTCCAGTTCCAGGCCTGGCCGTCTCCTTCGAGGCCAAAGATTTTCTGCATGTTAAGGAAGTAAGGAAAATAAATTTTTGTTTCTCTCGGTATGATTTTTCTCCTTGAAATCTCATTGTTGATTTCTTATTGCTGTGAGATGGCATTGGGTCTAGCTGCAGTTATGTAAGGTGCCTACTAAACCAGAGCTCTCAACCTTTTTTGATATAGTAAACGTTTTTAATGTAGAAAGGAGTCAGAGGCTTCTGGCAATAATTTTAGGGCCCCTTGGGCTCTGTGACCCAGAAATTGGGAACTGTTAGGTTAGATGATCCACTTTTATGTGTAACGTATGCTTTATCTCTTAATGTTTAACCTTGATTGCTGGGTATTTTTTTTTCTGATGTCTGAAGTTTGAGTCATTTGAGGAAGAGGGAGTTTCACTTTGTAGTGCCCTGGACTTGCTGAGTAGCCCAGGTTGTCCTTTACCTTGCAGTGATCCCCCTGCTTCAGTACTCCAAGTGTCAGAATTACAGGCATGAGCCACCACGCCTAACTCCTGGGGGAGGGTTTGATAAGACCTAGAATTCATGACTCCCTTTTCTGCTCCAAACAGCTAAACACGCAGCTTTGATGGCCTTTCCACCCTGGATGCACATTTCCCTCAGTGGAAGGAGAGCGGTGGGAGGGAGAGCGAGCGAGGCAGAGCAGACAGGGGGAGACGCCTCCTCTCTTCTACAGGCTGCAAGTCCTTCCCACTAAGAGCGACACTGAGGGCTGCACATGGAAAAATGCCCCTCAAGTTTTTCTTGTCACATGTTATATGCCTGCTCTGTGGAACTCCACACTGAGTAACAGAAAATCCTCCTATTTGAAGTCTGAGTTCATGTAAGCTCTTTTTGGACCTGGAGTGGGGGTGGGGCTGTTACAAGTGGAGCACTTCCATCCAGGGGAGAAGTCCTAGGGAGCTCATGACAGTTCAGCTGACGAATGCTAATGCTGTAAGGGAAGGAGGTGGCGACCACCCATCTTGGAGCCTACCATTTCAATAACTCTTAAGTAGAGACTTGAAATACTGGTTTGAGAGAAGAAACAAAACAATCAGAAACATTTTCAGAAATGATGGTGAACCTAGAATGGTGGGAACCTTATAACAAGAAATTAGACTGATATACAGATCTCTTGATGCTTTGAGAAGGATCACTCTCTATTATGGGATGGACAGTGAACAGACTCTGAAGACAGTTGAGAAAAGTGAAATTAGAGCATACAGCTCCAAGATCAAGATTCTACCTGCAAGAGACAAATTGTTAGCATCAACACAAGAAAACCCATCTGAGAGAACTACTGTGTAATTACAAAACTTCACAAAGGTCCATTTTGCTGACATAAAATAGGCACGTTTCAATATTTATCTTTCAATATGAGTATTTCTGCTTAATCTGATTCCACTAGAAAAAGGCTCCAGAGCACTTCTGGTTCCTAATGATCTTTTGCTAGTCATGGCTACTAATTTCGATCCTGAATGGCTTATGACAGAATTCAGCTTGGTCCTAAAGGCAGCACCAGTAAACACAGGGAACTGGAAGTCCTCATTTGCCAGCTGAGCACCCCGAACATATTTCGCTCCTGTGTGCTAAGGCCCTGAACCTGAGGGCTTCTTGAATTAGGGCACTTCAGACACGTTACATTGTAAATGCCATATTTCTCTTCAGTGAAAATAGTTCATATAGCAGGACTCAATTCAGAAAGTTGAACTTCTGTGCACTAATTTTAATACTTTGATTTTGTGTTTAGAAATTTAACAATGACTGGTGGATAGGACGATTGGTTAAAGAAGGCTGTGAAATCGGATTTATTCCAAGCCCAGTCAAACTAGAAAACATGAGGCTACAGCATGAACAGAGAGCCAAGCAAGGGAAGTTCTACTCCAGGTAGGAAATGTCCCTGCTTCTGTGCAACCTCCCATCCGCCATCACTTCTGTCCCGCTGTTTACTGTAGTCTTTACTGTGCATCGAGCAGACTTTGATGTGCTTCACGGACATCATCACAGCAGTGTCTAACGAAACTTCATCCCAGAATCTGATTTTCATCCCCTCAGGGAGAGAATCAAATTAATTATCAACATTAACGAAAACAGCTAAGGTCACAGAGTATTAAATTCTGCCTTCAGCACACAGGAGGATCTCAAGTCCTAATCATTTGTGAACACTCTCTGGCATAGAGCAGCCATGGTGACTAATCCCAGTGTCATGCGGCTGCCAGTGTGGCTGGGAGACAGTTCAGAGATGACAGTCGCAGGCAGCAGGTTTTGTGGTCTATTAGTTTCATTTTCACCTGAGAAATTCAATTTTCACTTCTACCAACTGTTAAGCACCTAAAAAGATACTAAGTATGAAGTAAGTTAAAATTGTCTTTGCAGATAGCAGTTAGATGGGTTATGAAATAGGCTGAGCTTGACCACAGCTTCCTGGGAGGCTTAAGGTTGTTTACTCGTCACTGAGACACTCCAGTGGAGTCAAGTCCGGGAATACGCCATGCCGCTTTTCCCAGGAAGGATGGGATACAGGGAGACTTCACCGTGTGGGGAGCTCAGCTTCTCTTTACCCTGTCTTACTGTATAATGATGTAACGTCCTTTGCTAGTGACGATATTTTAATGCTAGTAGGTATTTCCACCCACCATCAATAGACAAATGAAATAGGACAAACCCATCCTCATTGCAGCTGGCATGTGGTCACTATGAAGCTCCTAACAGCTCGTCATTTATTCTAGGGAATAGTCTAGGTCACTTATAGCAGTGTACTCCTTTCTTTGGTTTTCTTGTCTTTATTTACCCCATCTCTTTACCCAAGCTTACACCTAAGTATGTAAAAGTAACTCCTATTCACTGTGGGTGTTTCCTTTTGCCTTCTAACACTTTGTATTATTTCCTGAGGACATAGCAGAGTCTAATGGTGTTTTGAAATTATATATATACACACACACACACACACACACACACACACACACACACATATTACAGAGACTGACAGAAATCAAAGGCAGTAATATTGGAGCACAGTTTAAGAACTTGGCATCTGGATATCATTAATAGCATACATCTGTACTGAACATTTTAAGTATTAGCAATATTTATTACAGCACAATATTTTTACTATTAAAATTTAGAAGTAATTTAAGTCAAACCTATTGTTGAACTAAAATTAGACTTAGTGTTTCAAAGGGAATAAAAAGGAAAGGACGGGGCTGGAATGGTAGCTCAGTGGTTAAGAACAAATGCTGCTCCCAGGGAGGACCTGGATTTGGTTCCCAGCACCCACTTGTAACCCAGTTTCTGGAAATCCATGGCCCCCGTCTTGCTTCTGTATGTATTACACAAACACTCAGGCCCACACACATACATACAGAGTTTTTATTTTTTTTACAAAGAATTTTATGTTTTATTATTTTTATTTTATATGTATGAGCATATTGCTGGCAGGTATATAAGCGCACTGACATAGTGCAATGCCCAGAGAGGTCAGTAGAGGGCGTCGGATCCCCTGGAACTGGAGTTATGGACAGTTGGTGTATGTGGGTGCTGAGAATTGTACCTGGGTCTTCATAAGAGCAGCCAGTGCTCTTAACCACTGAACCATCTCTCCAGCCTCAAACACATAAAAAAAATTTTTTTTTTAATTAAAGGAAAGGTAAAAATTTCAGGAAGGAAATGTTTGGCCTTAGCAATAAGTGTCCTGACATAATTGTCAGAAGGGATTCTGTAAGTGCTCATTTGTATTAATTGTATATATTGCCTTGTGTCTTATTTGATGCACAGAAGTATGTAAAAGCCTTAAAGAGATACAGAATCCACCTGCTAATTGTTTAATAAACTTCTTAACATTTGTTTTGTACATTAAAATTCTAGAAGGGTAGCAATAAAATTCAGCCAGTTAGTGAAGGCAGAACATTCGTTAGGTTAACAGTACCCTTTGAGGCACGGACAAGGTCAGTTCTTTCAAGGAGACCTTGGCCCGTCTATGATAAAAATAGGCAATGCAGTTATCCTTTCCAGATTTCATGACATTCTTATTCTGTCAATACGTTCCTTTCAATATTTATATATAGAAGGACCACACAACGTTTCTATGTACTGGTAAAACATAATTTTACTATTAACTCAAGTTCAGAGTTTCTAAGATACAGAAGTGTATGTTCCATCAAACATTAAAATTGGTAGTTCAGATGTTTACTAAAATTATTATTTAGGTACTAGATGTTATTATGGCTGTTTTTAAAAATCTTTTTGAAACAAGTTCTTCCTGTAGCCCCAGCTGGCTTGTTACTATGTAGACCAGATAGGCCTCCATCTCACAGAGATCCACCTGCCTCTGCCTCCTGCGTGCTGGGTTTAAACATGTGTACCACCATACCTGGCCATTAAGTCATCTTTGAACTAAGTCTTTGAAGTGACTCTCTGACAGCAGCTTAGAAGTTTGGAATAATCTTCACAGTTTTCTTAAACTGACCAAGTTTAACCCTCCTCTTTAGTATAGTCACGTTTAGGAATGTTCTTGGCACTGCCTTTTGCTTAAATCATAGAGCAATTTGTGCTGAAGTCTCTTCTTTGTGTCTTGGGTATTATGTGTTTTTCTTTTCCAGACTGCCATGAAAGCTGTACTTTCAATCTTAAGATACTAAAAGCAATCAAACTAAGCCAAAGGCATGGAACTTACCATGAAGGAAACATTTAGTGTGTGTGTTAGTCTTAAGATCCTACACACTGCTGAACCCTGGTCTCTACCACGGTGCTCAGCATGGTGTCAAAGGCGGGAGGGAGGCAAGTGTTCAAATGCCGCACTGCGCCCTGAGGTACACGCTGCACCCTGAGGCACACGCTGTCCCACGAAATACACGCTGCACCATGAGGGACACACTGCGCCACGAGGTACACACTTCAGTACTAAATAAGAAGAGCCGTGGGGTTCCAACTGAAAGCAAAGAAAATCTCACTGTCCAGCCACCTGTGCTCCGCTGTCCGATCAAGGGCTGCGGAAGTTACCCTGGCCCCTTTCTTTCTCGCAGGGACCAGTTAAACCTTGAACTTCAAGACAGAGAGGCTTATAATACTGTTTTAAGTATTCCAAGAGTCTCCATTCAGAAATTACTATTTGTTTGCTTCTAAGAAATACGCATTTAAAGTTTAATGAAACACATTGAACTGGGCCCAGAGAGATGGCTTAGGAGTTAAGGGTACTGGCTGCTCTTGTTGAGGACCTGGGTTCAATTCCCAGCACCCACATGGCAGCTGACAACTATCCATAACTACAGTTTCAGGGGATCTAACATCCTCTTCTGATCTCTATGAACCCTGCACGATTCAGGTGCAGCTTCCCACATGCAGGCAGTACACTCACACACATAAAATAAAAATAATAATTTTTTAAAAAAACACATGGAATTAGCACATGTATGGAGCAATACAAATGTTTTAGGATCTGAAGCAAATTTTGTGTTTAATCTGGATTTTTGTTTTACTTCAGTAAATCAGGAGGAAACTCATCATCCAGTTTGGGTGACATAGTACCTAGTTCCAGAAAGTCTACACCTCCATCATCTGGTGAGTAGATCAGTGCTGACCACCACGTTGAGTTTTGTGCTTTCCCAGTCTTCTCGAGTTGTGTGGTATGTATCCTGGCCTTGAGAAATTAAAAGGGAAGTTTACCAATGTGTTCATTCTAAACTGTTATAAAAGTGATGAATGAAACTTGACTGGCGAGTCCTCGTCCCTATTATGGTACTCAGTATGTTGTCAAGGACAGGAAAGAAGTACACAACTACCACACTGTGCTATGAGGTATGAGTGTCGATGCTAAAGAAGAAGTAGAATTAATTCCAGCTCCAGAAAGGGGAGACAGAAGTGCAGAGGAGGGCTGGCCCCCCTGAGCGATGCCCATAGGGCTTCGTGGAGCAGTAGACTGCGTAGAGACACTAAGCAAAATAAAATATCCTGAAAATACTTAAGGAAGAGGAACTATTTTCCGTTTTCTGATTTTGTTTCCCCGAAGTAATGGTTCATTTTTAAAGTTACTAGATAAAGGAGAGCAAGTTAAGTATGAGTTTTAGGTAAACAAATTTTAGTATAAATAAGTATAAATTTAATATATGTATACTATAAATGTATTTAGTATAAGTACAACTAAGTACAAATCTGAATTTTAGGTAAACACAAATACTTGAGTATACTAAAATTTATGAGCCAGCACTAAATTTTATATGAAATTTAAAGTTTAGTTGATTTCTACTATCTTTTAATAAATTTGGCAGCTCTATAGTATGTGTAGAAATTAAAGTTCTATAACTTTCTGAATGTTGACAGCTCTTACCAAGCAGACACTTAGCAAAACCCAAAATTTTTTAAGTGAGCAAAATCTGGTCACAAAAAGAAAGAAATTAGTTTCTTTCTTGTCAGTCATGAAACTATGACCACATAACTTGCAACATTCCTAAGCCTCTGGACAGTAAGCTTAAAATGAAAATTAGAGCCCTTGTAGCACTAATGTGAGACTTAAGCCTTCCTTGACCAAGGCAGGGTGAGGGCTCCCTAGATGCACAAGGAAAGCAGCCTAACCTGCTCTTTCTCAAACATGCAGAGTTGCAGACATGCATCTCCAAACCTTACACATCCCTTATGTATCTTAAAGCCTATCTCAGGAACTCCCAAAGATTGTTCTGGGGGTTATAACATGGAAAAATGCTACATGAAATTGTGACCAAGCCCCCTCCTACAGGTCAGAGAGAGAAATTCTTCCACATCTTCTGATAATACTGTAGCCTTGTCATCGTTTTAGTGAGATAATGAAAAATGAAGGCATACTGGAGAATAAATTAGTGCACATGTCAAGTAAGATTTCATGTTGTAGTCATATGTCATTGTTACTAAAATTAAGGGTCCATATGGAGTTTAACATAATGAAATAAAGATGACTTAGAAACTTCACCAGGGTTTTAAACAAACATAGGACTGTGAAATAACTCTCCTGAACACCAAGAATAGAGAGCACTTGTGACTGACTGACCTGAAGACAGCACCTGTTGTAAAATACACTGCCGGAACATCTGGATTCTGATGACTTTCATATTGATAGCTAAGTGGATCTAAGGGAAATCTTCAGAAAATCCTAGAGAATATTCTCCCAATCCACTTCCAAGGACAACTAAGTGTTCTACCTGCCAAGTGTGGACTGGCATGCAAATGGAACTGTTTCCCAGGCCCTATCTATAATTCACCAGACTCATTGCTAGAATAAGGAATAATTTTCAGTTCCATCTATTTAATCATGTAGTAGCCAAATGCACAATATATACCTAAATGGTACACAGTACCTACACACATGCATATATACCTCATATCTGAACTTTATTTCACTTGACCCAAGCTCTAACATTAAGCTAAAATATTTCAAAAAATGTTTCCAAGGTTCTCTACATAAATATCAAAACAGGCAAGTGATAATGAAGAATAAAGTATTTTAATATATGTAAAAGTATTTTCTTCCAAACAAAAACTGTTTGCCAAGGTATGGAAATACAAACATGTTCTGAAAGTGACACTTTAGAATTCTACACTTCAGGTGAACTCAGACAAAAGCTGTAACTACTAAGCTGGAAAGGGATTCAGATTCCTTGGTATTCAGACACAGATGAATTTCCATCCTGAACTCAGGCTCCTTGTGGGCAGACTGTGTCTCAGCTTTGTGGTTGCTAGGTATGTATGCATTCCCATGCTTTTTTGGGTTTCCAGTCTTCCTTTTAAAACAAATCCATCAGTTGACCACAGATGAGACTCAATGGATAAATCCTAAAAAAATCGAATTCAGAAATGTCACTGTCCCAAAGGCTTGTCAATTCTGGCATCTGATTGGCTATCTCACCTCAATTTCAATGAAGTTCACAGAGGGTACTAGTCCTTGAATATGGCTGTCATAGGCCAGTGAAAGCAAAAGATAGAGTATATGGGAATATGTCAACAGAATTGCGGCAGCTTTGAGGCTGGTTAAAACCTGCTATGGGAAGGATGGAGTAGTGCCCGGAGCCTCTGCTTCATATCCACAAGTTGCCAACAGCATGCTTCCTTGTTGGGATTCAAGTAAGATCATTTCTTAAGACTTGCTTTCCCATTTTTCTCAGGCTAATGTCACTCTAGGGGCTTCATAAGGAAACTCTCTACCATGTGCAAAGGTGTAGTGTGTTATGAAAGTCTAGGTTGGTCCAAATCCCTTCAGGTGTTATGATGTTTCTCTGCAAACCCAGCTCTGAACCTCTTAACTCATTAGCATGCACAGATGGCCAAAAGAAAGCTGCCCCTAAACTCCTGGAATTTAGTTCATCATTACTTTCACTCAGTGAAAACAAAACAAAACAAAATAAAATACCCATACCTTGTTTGTTATACAAGCTAGAGCTGGTATTTACAATACTGTGCAAAGAAACCAGGTATTCACGACATCGTGGATTTCTGAATTAACCATGAGATTTTAGTTTTCAAAAGGTTGAGTCCCCTAATATCATAATGACTGCAAGACTGAAACATAATGTGCTGTCAGAGGATCTCAGATGAAGATCTGTTGTCAGCCCCAGTTCAGCTTGCATAGGACAGGGAATAGCAGCTGACCACAGCACCAAACTGTTACTGTACCTGGTAATTTGTTCCCTAAATTGGGATGCATTGTGGTTTCTGTTTGAGTTAACATGTTTAGCGTGATGCATTCCTGGGGTGAGTATATTTGCTTATACTTAATCTCACCCATAAAGTAAGTATCTAGAAAGCTCAGCTCTTACATCCTTCTGAACCCTGACCCCAGGGATGTCAGTCCATGGGGAAGTAGAAAGAACTGAAGAAATGAACTCAGACTGAGGAGGGCTCTTACCTCAAGGCAGTGTGGTAGACGATTGTGACTCAGAACAAATTCCTATATTTGTGGGTTCAGCTTTTACATCTCAAAAACCAAGAGGGTTGAGTTGATCTTTGAAATGTTTTCTGCTCGATTCTGTATTTGGTAAAATTTTATAGCAATTTCATGTGGAAAAGTTTTATAAACTTGAAAATGATATGATGCATTCTTTTCCATTTACCACTTTTAGTGCTATAGTTTAAGGCAAAAGGATGTCTGAAATGAAAATATGTCAAGTGAACAGCCTGGAAGCTTCACTCTATTCATGAAGAACCAGAGGCATGTTCTCTTGGCTCTTTGTGCCCTCCATTAGGCCTCTCACGCTATATGCAGAGGCTTTAACAGTCATCAGAAATCTTACCTGATTTTGTTAGAATGATCTCATTAATCCAGTGTTTCCCATTGATCTTCAGTCAGGCTTCCTGAGGGCATGCACATACCAAATCCTATTGAAATCACCCAAACCCTATTCACACCGGAACCCTTCAAAGAGTCATTTGTCTTGTATGTGACTTCTTTGTGTTGCCTGGATTGAGGGTTTTCTATTCTCCTTCCCTCAGATATCTGTTGTAATTTTAGAGAACCTTTTCATATGATCCCTTTTGTTTTGCATATAAAATAGAGCAAAATGAGAAAGCTGAGGTCTCTTGTGTTAGTCTGCAATGTTGTCTTTTATCTAAAGCAGCTTAAGACATTGTACTAAGTGAAGCCAAATGTTCTATACCACGCGTTTATTGGGCTGATATGGAGAATATCAACATTGGAGAAAAATTAAAAATGTTTCTCTAAAAGGATTCACAAGCTCTAGCATGAAACTGATTTGCACAAGCAAACAGATACTACAAGGATAGCTTTCAGTTTTATTAGATTTGAACACACTGCATTCTTAATATGTACCTTTAAATTTTATTTCGTGTAATGTGCTGAGTACTCATGAAAGCTCTTTTATGGTGGTCAATCTATTTGTTTTCACTTTATTTTCTTTATAACCTGTTTTTCCTTTCCTACCCACCTGATGATTTTTGAATTGTTTGTCTGTATATAGCTATAGACATAGATGCTACTGGCTTAGATGCAGAAGAAAATGATATTCCAGCAAACCACCGCTCCCCTAAACCCAGTGCAAACAGTGTAACGTCACCCCACTCCAAAGAGAAAAGAATGCCCTTCTTTAAGAAGGTAACACGGACTCCCCAGCTCCCGTTGTCCACTCGCTCAACCGCACTGCGTCACATCTCTAGTCCTGTTGACTGTCTGCGTCCTTTGACAAGCCAATAACATGCATGCTCTGTTATTCTTTGTTTCCTTTCCATGCTGCTGTAGCTAAGCAGAAGCAGAAATCGGTAAGTCGACACTGACACACGCCATGCTTATCCTGCCACTGGCATCATTAGCATCAGTTTCCACAGCTTTAAGTACAGTCATCCCTGTCCTCAGAAAGCCTATCAGCAGCTAATTGAGTCCATGCATTTCAAGCCAACTAAATTCAGTGAGTGACCTGTTCAAACACCATACAGTACTTATCCTTTTTGATGGAATAATATCTACCACCAAGGAATTTGTTTAAACATTCAAGACTATCCAACACTGACAACTCCATACAATGCACCTCAATTGTGCATGCTTATACTGTCTGTCTTTGTCTTTCTTTTTGCCAGATATTTAACGTATAATCAAGCATAATAAAGCAGTTACTAGATTCTGATTTATGATATCCAGATACATAGCTTGTACTAAACAAAGATTATTCAATTTTTAATTTAGTCAGTATTTAAACTTCTAATCCACTAGGTGCAAAATCTACAGATGAACAAGACCAGTGGAAAACTGCAGGCTTGTTTTGGCGGTTTACTGTGAGTTTTTCCTGTTGTCATATATAAATACTCTCCCGGTGTTCTCGCCTTCTCCGTCAGTCGGATTTCAGCATCTCACCTGTTGGACAACGGGGCCGCTGGCCTTATGCTGAGCCTTTGCCATTGGCCAACCAAGATGCTACACACTGATGCTGTACCCTGACTAGAAACTCCAGGGAATTCCTGAGCCCTCTACAGCAGACCACCTGCTTCCTCTCAGCACGCCTCACAGCTTTGTAGCACCATTTTTAAAGGACCCTCCACAAATCTCCATTTTCCCCCTTCTTTGCCGTAACATACTCCAAAGATACTATGCTGCCTTTTGGACTTATAGTTCCTATGTCACCGGGTCTGGCAGAACCATGGGCATATTTTAACTCATAAATGCAAAGCAAAATCTATTCTGCCTAAATTTAAACATATTAAAGTCTTCCCTCTGTAAATAACCATTTTGCTCCGTGGAGGAACTAGAAGGTCATAAATAGTGAGACATTGAAGCATAAACTTTTTAAAAAATAAATTATCATTAAGAAAAGAAGAGGCAAATTTTTAGACACCTGGATTTTTATGTTAACACAGAAAGCCCTAACTTGATGATCCTCCACAGCAGTGGGCCCCTCTCTTATAAGATCTTGTAATCACACCTGAAGCTTACAGGCAGGTGACAGGCAGTGACCATAGTGCAGAAATTTAGAAAGTCAGCACTGCTCAGCCACTCTGGATTTCACAGAACAGCAGCATCAGCAAAAGCTGTAGTCAAACGGAGTGCTTTGAAGTTCACTAGCCTGTGAATTCCAAATTTAAACATGCTCATCCTAATTATCCCACTAAAGAATTGAAACAAAACAGACTTATCAGGAAAGGGTGGATAAAAACACTGTCATTAGTAACAGGGCCCAGAGTACCAATATTCCATCAAATAAGGTAATTTCTGTTGTCAACACTGTTGACAGAGAACCTGATTGGTTAGCAGCGTAAGTGACCCTTTGCTAGCTGGCAGTCACAGACTGAAGGAACCAAACCCTATCCAGTACTGGGCCACTTAAGACTTAAAGACTTGAAATAAAAAATTTTAGTAGCTGTTACTAAAATGCATGCAATTTATATTCCTATTGATGATGGTGGGAAAGGTGTTTTCATACTGCATAGACATAAGGACATGGCTTCCAGATGTTTTCAGTATAATCCCAGGTGGTATAAAGTGCAATCATTGAATAAATATGCTTATGATGCCTTCGGCACTGGTGATCATTCTTCTCACGTTCCTAATTCTGTGGTAAACAATGTAGAGTTCAGAAAAAGAGAGAGCTGGCCCACGAGTTGGCGCTGGGCTGTCTTCTGTGTTTAGGTTGCTTCTAGAATGCTGCTTGTCTGGCCTCTGTGCTGCCGCTGTACTGTGTTCGTGTCGCTTATTTTTTTCAGATTTTGTTCAAACTGTATTTTATCTTTATTGTAGCTATTAAAAGTAAGCTTGGAGTGTCAGGGGAAATTTTAGCAGTAAACAGTGATAGCCCAGTCACTATATTGACTATAGTGGTCTACAACTATTTAACTATAGTCTCCACTATACGGTCTACAATTACTGGGGAAATCTCAGCCAGAAGCTTTTGAATTTGATGTGCTTTTAAATAGTTCCCAGGAGAAATAGAAACCCATATAAAACCAGCAAGTTTGTGATAGGCGATTTTAGCAACAATTGTACTTTTTATTGACAGGGTGATGCAAATATTACATTCACACTTCCATGTTAATCAAGTCCTTAAAATAGTATAAAGAATATTTTTCTTCTGGTGCATGTGATGCTTAAAATATATTTTTTCAGATGCTCCTTAAGGGAGACAGTTTCTTACAGGGCACACAAGTCAAAAGAGCAAACGATTTGCTCATCCAGTGTCTAACACTGTTAACTACTGCTCTTTTGCATTAACAATGTTATTTCTGGATATGTTACCTAAATTTTGAAATATTTTATTTGTTGCAATTACACTGAAAAATGGTGATAGTCTTAGAAACAGCAATAAAATTGTGTTCTTTCCTTATTTTTTTAAAAAAAATTTGCAGAAAGTACAAATTGGTTGTGGAACTAAACTTTATATATGATATAGCATGTCAGATATACAAGGCTGTAACGAACATTTTGAGGTCACTGAATCATAATCAAAAAATTATTATACATTATTCACTTTTCTTCAAAACACATAAACATGGCACTCTAAGTTGTTAAATGCCAACATATAGAAGTAAAAGATCCCAAAGCATTCATCAGGAGGCCCTGAACAGTGATTGCAGTTACTGTTTATAGAACAAGCCAGTTTCTACTCTCTCATAATTTAAATGGAATTTCAAGTATTTGGTGGTGAGAGTCACAGTGTTGGAGATTAGATTTTATGAAGGTAAGACAAACATCTAACATGCAAAAGTAATAAGATCTTGCTTCCTTCCATAATTACCACGATCCTTTCTTCTCCAATCCTTTGAACTCTTCAAAAACCTCAAATGCACCCTGAATAGCAAAGCTGACTTCTAGTCAAGCCTGAAGCACTGTTCTGCATGAGGCTTGCTTCTGTTTGTTCTACCAACAAAGTTTCTGTTCAAAAGTCGAACCTTCTGCTTTCAGAACTAATATATCAATAGCATTTCTTGACAATAGCATGAAAACTACAGATCATTCAGTAACATAAAGTCTTTAGGAAAATAAACGTACCAGTCTTTCATTGGGTTTATTTAGAAGAAGCAATTGTAAAAAAATGTAAATGCCTGAAAAGCCAGTGCTTTCTATATTAGAAATTTAAGACTTATGCATAAAATACTTGAGTTTCCCTGTCTATGAGAGGTCTAAAAGCGTCTCCTCTTTCTGCAGACAGAGCACACTCCTCCTTATGATGTGGTGCCGTCCATGCGGCCCGTGGTCCTCGTGGGCCCTTCTCTAAAGGGGTACGAGGTGAGTATGCCCTGTGTGGCACGCCTGCCCTTCACCCGCTACAGTGCTTCATGACTGGACCTCCCACTTCACAGTCTGGAATCTGCACTGGAGCTCACAGCAGCAAAGCCTGTTGTTTTCAGGTGCAGGGTGGCACATGTTGCTTAGTGTTTGGCTTTCCTGGAGGTTGCCTTGCAGATTCCTGGTAGCTACAGCTTACTGTGTCCCGGAAGCAGAAGCAAATGGAGAAGGACTCCATGTACTTGCAGTGTCCTTTGTTGTGTGTCACTGAAACCTAAGTTGGGAGAAACTTTATCTTTTTGTCAGTTCATTAGAGCTCAGAAACAGATCTGGTAACCTCACATTTTTAAGTGTTATTAAAAGATGTAAAACTGGTTATCATGATCAGTAACAACTTTATCATAAGACTCATCATATTTTATTTTGTTGCTTGCTCAATTACAGGTTACAGACATGATGCAAAAAGCACTGTTCGATTTTTTAAAACACAGATTTGAAGGGCGGTAAGTACTTCCCAATACTGGTACTGTGTGTTTTGTCTTGAAGATGGCTAAGCCCTGTGGCGCAGATATGTGATCCCAAGAGTAAACTACTTCCTGGTGTCTCTGTGGCAGGAAGCGAGTTTCATCTGGTTCAGTGGGATCCAGTGTTTGTGTGGCACATCCTCATCCCAGGAGATCCCAGTTCCTACACCTGCACCTATAATGTGAATGTGCTCCTCCCTCTGCTGGCCATCACCCGGTGCAGGATCCACTGGCTCCTTACTGCTGTCAGCTCTCAGCAGTACAGGCCCTTCCACTCACTTTCTCACTCTTCCAAATGACCTTCATGTTGTTCCTTTCTCTGTAGACTTTTTTTCCTTAATTTTTAAGTCAAGCCTTTGTACATTTCATACAACAGTTCCTAATCAAATTTAGATCCCTCTCCACATATACCACCCCTTGCACTGGACCTCATGCATTCCACCATGTATGTTAAGCCCTATTCAATCAAGCTTTGGACCCAGATGTCCTTTGGTGCATATTCGTTCACTAGAGTCTAGTCAGCCTATTAGTGATCATAAGTAAGGGTCTACTCTCCCTCACCCAACAATAATCAGTCTCCAACAGTTCCCAGACTAGGGCTGGCCGGCCACCCATTTCCTTTGCTCCACTCTTGGCCCTTGTCTGATTGAGTCAGTGTGGGTCTTGGGCTCAATGCCACCATTCCTGAAAGTTTATATGTACAAGATTCCAGTAACCTGAAAGCCTGTTTCCTTATGTTCATGGACCAACCCTGGCTCTTACAATCTTTCTGCCCCCTCTTCTGCAATCGTCACTGAGCTGAGGTCCCTATACAGGGACACACACTCTGCAGTTTCTTGTTTCTAAAGCTTGGCCAGTTGTGGCCTTCTGTGTGCACTGCACTGTTGTGTAAGGAAGCTTCACTGGTGAGAGGTGAGGGATGCACTGTACTGTCTCTACTGTTCCTCTGTGACCCATAAGCCTTAGGAAGTTCCACTGTAGATGTGTCACTTAGGACTGCACATCTCTCAGATGTATATTTTCTGTGTCGGACTAGTTGTGTAACTCTTTAGTAGCCTCCATCAAAAATAAGCTTCTTTGATGAGTGGTGTATACTATACTTGTCTAGAAATATATGAAGCATATGGAAAGAAATTTCATTTGTCTAGAGATGTATGACTAGGATCTGTGACTTCTCCAGCCATACACATTGACTGTGTTTATACCCAAGAGTTCACTCCCATTGAGAGGGCTTCAAGTCCGGTTAAATAGCTGTTGACTCTGTCTCGGGGCAGGGGAAGTAGGCGCCAACAAAGATATGCATTACCCACACACATGCACTCCCCGCTCACATGTTTGCCTGAATGTTCTGCATTTCCCCTTCATCTGGTGTCTTCTTAGCAATGGTCAGTACCTCACGACTACCCAGGTGAGGTCCCATCCCCCATTTCTGTCTTGCTCAGATTACTCAGGCATGGTTCTCTCCATCCCTGCTCCTCTCTCCATGGATATTTATTTCCCATTTAATGGAAGACAGTCATCTCCTCACACTTGAACTAACATCTCCTTCCAGCTGTCTCATTTTTCTCCTTTTCTTTATAGCAGAGCTCACTGTGTTCTACATATAGCTGTCTCCTCTCCTTTTCTTTATAGCAGAGCTCGCTGCATTCTACAGACTGCCCTTGTTCTCTCCTTTTGTTTGTTCATATCTATTGTTACACTTTCCTTGCTACTGAGTTCCTGAATGAGTGTTCAGACAGCCAGATTCAAGTCCCTCTGGTAGGAACACTCTCCCTCACAGATTCTCCTGGTAGTATGTGTGTGTGTGTGTGTGCGCACGCGTCTGTGTGTGTTCTTCCCTTCCTCCCTTTTTCTTTGTTATCTTTTATGCATATGACTTTTCTGTCATTCTCCACCAACTAGAGCAGGGTTTTTCAATGTTTGAGATCTGAGTTCCTAGTGCCTATAGCAGTACTCAATATGAGCAATGAGCAGTTCAGTGCTGAATCACTGTCTGCTGAACATTATTTGCTAGAGAAATGCAGACATGTTGGAGCTACTGTCCATGCCTATGAAGAGTTCATATGTAAATATTAAGTCAAAACTTACTTAGGCCAGGCATGGTGGTGCATGCTCTTAATCCCAGCACTGTTTGGGTGTGAAGTAGTTTAAGTGTGGCAGGTCAAAGAAGAGCTGGTAAGCCTCCCTCTTCTTTCCACTGCGTGGAAGAACAGCCCCGTTAAAGCAGGACCTACTGTACCGACTGTCATGTTATCAAAGCAATCTTCATAATCTCTAGGACAATGACGGCTCAGTAACAGGGAGGCAGTGAGGAAGGAAAGCACCCACCTGGCTCAGCCAGCTTTCTTCCCCAGTAACTTTCAAATATCAGTTGTCAGCACTGAAGTGTTTAGAATTGCTTCAGGGACATTGTATACTACTCCAGAATGTTCTGTGAGGGAGTCTTACTAGAAATCAATAATCGTGGGAAATATTACATCAGTTTATGTTCTGGCGTAAGAAACTTACTTAGATGTGAGAAATTTTTTTCAAAACTATTGGTTTGCTACCTTGGCTGCACAGAGTTACCTGAAGTACAGTTGGGGGAGGGGAGCAGACACAGTAGCAAATAGCTGTGATTCCAGTACTCAAGAAGCCCTGGCAGAAGCTCTCCTTTGATGCCAGCCTAGTCTACAGAGAGATCATATGGCAAGCCAACAAAAACAAGGAAACAAACAGCACAAGAGTCAGACCTACTTTGACAAGGACCAAATTTGTAGGCATAATATGCACATCTGCATCTTTAAAAGCTAAACTGTGAGGGTCGAGAACCACTACTCTAAACTGAATTATCCTCAGGAATTTTGCCCTTAGATTCATAGAGTTATGCAGTCATCAAGCTAACCACAAGCAGGTCAGTGGAAGCTGTCACCACTGTGTCCCCAAGATGGCTCTATTACAGGGCAGCTGCCTCCCCAGTGAGCGACAGGAGCTCCCTGGAAGCTCCTAACTAGATGTGTCATCAGCATCACTTATGCCTACTCAGCTGTAATGCTAAAATCACTTAGGACCTCCCTCTTCTCTCTGCCTGGATCAGCCTTCCCAAGATGCCCCTTCCCTCCCTTCCAAGTCTGATAAATGCCACCTTGACTGAGAGGACATTTCCACACACTCCAATGATCAAAACTGTGCTCAAATTTAAGAAGGAGCATATAGTAAGAACTGCAAGTTCTGTGCTCACAGGTGGGGCTTGTCGATTTCACCTTTCACTATACAACATTCTTGCTAAGAATTCTGCATAGGAAACCTCTGACATACAGGATCATTTACCCTGTAGCATTCTGCAGCTTCCTTTCTGGCACCCAGTGCAAATAAATATAAGTAAGCTTCCCAAACTCTAAGATGGGGATGAGGGATGAGGTTCAGCATCCAAAACACTGTTGTTGCTTTTTTATTTAATCTAATACTCCCTGTCTCCTCTCTGCCGATAGTCCCTAGTGAGGGGCTCTCTGTTTTAATGCCTGTGGATAATATGTCTGTGGTCTTACAGACACAGAACTCTTACCTGGCCACTTGATGTGTGGAGTGCTCTGACTTGGCAACAGACTTTTAGGTCAAGTCTCTAGTTTTAGTACAACCACCACTTTCTTCAGAGGTATTCTAAGCCTTTAATAGATAATAAACTACATGTCCTAACATGTCTGGTTTGAAATATATGTGTATGTATATAGGTGTGTGTATACATGTATATATATGCACATGAACATTAGTGCACATATCTATGCCTGTTATGTGCATATTTAAATCGCCATTATTTTTTAAGCTCTTTATTTGACTAAAATCTTGGATTTTCTGTTAATTTTTTTCTCTAACAGGATATCCATCACAAGGGTCACTGCTGACATCTCCCTTGCCAAACGCTCAGTATTAAACAATCCCAGTAAGCATGCAATAATAGAAAGATCCAACACAAGGTCAAGCTTAGGTAAGTCTATAAATTCTGATGAACTTGTTATTTATACATTCCTCACCCAACAATAACAATGAGCAGAACTTACTAGAGGACAACTCCGGGAACCATACAGAAAAGCCAGATGTCTCATGTCTGTAATGATTTCATGGTATGGAGGGATTATTACAAGAGCTTCAGGTTAAAACATTCTACATGCTGTCAGCACTGATGATTTTGTTGTGGTGTGTTTTCAGTAATGTGCGCTGAATACTTACATCAGTGATGAAATCATATGCAAAACAGTGTGATTTGCATGCTGAGACTGATAATGAATGGAGTCAATTCCTGTCTTCCTCTGAGACGCATCAATATTTTTATTTGTAAAAGCAGTATAGGAATTTTGGTTGAAGTGTTTACAGGGAGGTAACTGGAAACTGCACATTAACGCATAGTAAAGTGTGAAGAAATAGACCTTTCCAAAGAATTTTATGAGTATGTTGACTAATCATTAAAACAATGACTGACCTGCTGTCATTCCTTCTGAATAAATAGTATGCCATTTAGTTCCAACTTAGTGGAGTCTAAAGATATATCCTTTAAATAAAGGAACTCTGTTTCATCTTCACAGCGGAAGTTCAGAGTGAAATTGAAAGAATTTTTGAACTTGCAAGAACACTGCAATTAGTAGTCCTTGATGCTGATACAATTAATCATCCGGCTCAACTCAGTAAGACTTCTTTGGCCCCTATTATAGTGTATGTAAAGATTTCTTCTCCTAAGGTAAGTAGAATGACCACTGTTTGTTCTATATTTGGACATCACTGCAATGTGTTTAATGGTCTGCTTTCCAATTACCACAGGCTCTGCCTTTATTACAGATGAAGAGAGTTTGATAAAACATCTATTAGTCAAATAGCTTTAAAATTTTATTTATTTTTATTTTATGGGTATGGGTGTTTTGCCTTTGTGTATGTGAGTATACCCATGCATGAAATACTTATAGAGGCCAGAAGAGGGTGTCAAATCCCCTGGAACCGGAGTTATGGACAGTTGTTAGCCACCCTGTGGGGGCTGAGAACCGAACCCAAGTCCTCTGCAAGAGCAGCTAGTGTTCTTAACCGCTGAGTCATCTCTCCAGCCTCCTAGTCAAGTAGTTTTTAAGATTAATATGAGCAAAGCATAATGTTATAGCTTAGAGCAGTGAGTCTATAAGTGTGTGTCATAGATCACTGAAACAAAATCAGCAGGTTCATGAAGTAGAAACTGTGTCTATGATAATACAAGGTATTATTTGCTTTTATCACTTTTGACATTTGCATATCAGATGGTAAAACTTGGAGTCTAAGCAAGAAGGCAGAGAGTAACAGCAAACACACCGTCATCTTCTTATAGTAAAAACAGCTCAAGAGCCACTTTACCTGAAAATGATTCTGTAGTTTTAAAAAAATGACTTTTAGAAACCCTTTTAACATTTTGTGTAATGAAATAAAAAGTATTCTTAAGGCCCAGCTACTGTGCTAACTAATATAAGCTGTCTCAAGGACAGGCACTGGTGTGGATGAGCCATGAGCTGAATCAGTTAGCATTCTCAGTAAAGAACTACTGGCTCGCTATATGTATCCAGACTTGAGTGTTAATCAGCTCTCTTTTTGAAGAAGATGAGCCAGATACTTCAAAGAGAGCTGTTTGTTGCCAATAATATTAATTCTAAATATCATGTGTGGCTGCTACAAAACGAACTATGTAAACCTGGAAGATGTGAAGAATTCAGTGAATGAAATTATAAATCATGCATGATAAGAGATCCATTCAGTTTCAACACAGAGCAGTGGGACTTTTCTTACTTTCTTAACTTGTTGAGCATTAGTGTGGTATCAAAGAAGATTGTTCACAACTACTTAAAGAGGGACAGCTAGTGTGTCTCCTTTCTTAATTATGTATCTCTAACAGGCCTTCTTTGCATATTTCAACAAAAACCATATACTCAATTTTCCCAAAACCACAGTTAGAGATTTATAAAAATGTGACTCATTAATATGTATAAGATTTACTATTTTTTAATGAATTAGTAGTGCCAAAATTTCTGATGTTAGAAATATTTCCCATAAACAGTGGCCCTTTGGGGTTCATGAGTTTTTAAAACCTAAATAGGTGATAAAGCAGAAAAATTGGGAACTGTTAAACTAGAAAAAGAGACTCAGAATAAGCTTTATGCTAGTGCTTAGGGCTTGCAAGAGATTATGTAGCATGTTAATTTTGTGGATAATCTTCTGCTGTATTTTGTGATATATCTCAGTGATATACATGCTGTTTATCTGGGTGGAGAGTCCTATAAAGCCATCAATGAAACATCTTGTAACTTACCTGTGAGCAGATATTCCTATTGAAACACTCTTTTACCTTTTACAGGTTTTACAAAGGTTAATAAAATCCCGAGGGAAATCTCAAGCTAAACACCTCAATGTCCAGATGGTAGCAGCTGATAAACTGGCTCAGTGTCCTCCGGTAAGTTCTCCAGACAGTGGGATTCAGCTGCAGAGATCAGGCCTGGTATTTTAAGAAACCACAAACAGTTACATACCTGAGGGAAGAGAATTCTCCTGACTTCAAAATGGTATTCAGTCCAAAGAAGTAAATTATGCTACTGGCTTATGTAACCATGTGTAGACCAAGTAATGATCATACACTTCCAAAATGCTATGTGGAGCCTATGTTTGTGCTACTGTATCTAATACAAGATTGTGGTTTGGAGGATGGATCTCTGGAGTTGGGGTCTTATGCAGTGCTAACTGTGGGAAACAAGTAGTCTCTTAACAAGTATCTGAAAAAATGCCTTACAACCATGTAAAATGAAATGTTCATGTGAATGCAGTGTGAAGTGTGAACCACAGCATGCAGATGACAACACTGGGTGTTGGTCTTCACCTTGTTTGAGACAGGTCTCAAGTAGTCAGCAACTGAGCACACCAGGCTAGCCGGCCTGTGAGCTTCCAGGGACTCTCCTGTCTCCACCGCCCATGTCCCCACAGAACCATGGGCATTTTGGAGACTCATGCTGTGCATCTATCTGGCTTTAACATAGGTTCTAGAGATTCAAACTCAAGTCTTCGTTACACAGCACACACTTTACCCACTCAGCCACCTCCTCAGCCCAAAATCAATTTTTGTTTTGTTTTTATAATAGGGTCTCCCTAACAGCCCTGGCTGGCCTAGAACTAGATATGCACACCAGGCTGGCCTCAAACTCAAGAGACTGGCCTGCTCCTGCTGGGATTAAAGGTGTGTGCCACCATACCCAGCTAAAAGGACATTTTACAACAGTAATTTCCCAGATCTTTACTTCAAAACCACATCCATACTAGTACTATGAACACATGTTTTACATATACCTTGAGGCTATAGGTCCCACTCAGTGTTCAAGTACAGAGCTATTTCAGTTGTGATTATATGAATTTGGAATTTGATTCCTTGAAAGTACATTAAATTTCTCTCTTTCCTCTCTCTCTGTCTGAGACAGCATCTCTCTGTAGCCACATCTGGTGACCTGGTACTTGCTATGTAGACCAGCTTGGTCTCTATCTCACAGAAATCAACCTGCCTTTGCCTCCCAAGTGCTGAGGGTAAAGGCATGTGCCACCACACTCGGCCCAAAAGTATGTTAAGGTCCTGATCAGCTTTTTAAAATCTCTAAAAGTGAAGCAACACTGGACCCCATGAACTGTTAAGTTTGGATCATGTCAAAGTGATAGTGGTTTAGCTACTTCTGTCAAATGTCATGACCCCATGAACTTCTAAAGTGTTCTGAGTCCCTAAGACAAGAACAGGCATCCTCCTAGATGTTGAAATTTTCTTCTTTTGCACATGTGTTTCTAGTGTAGTATCAATCTACTTTCACAACAGATAAACAACTGCCCTGTACTGCCAGCCCTTACCAGCCGTACCAGCACCTGTCCACTTTGGGGCCATTCATTAAGCATTCAGAGTTCTAATTAACGGCTGAGGTAGACACATGTACAAACTAAGAGTCAGCCAACAGAAAAAAGAAAACAGGGCACATAGCAAGCACAGATGCAAAGGGCACAGGCTCTCCTCTCCTCTGCATGTGGACTGGGTAGAGAAAGGGGAACTTGGTCAGGGTTGTCATAAAGTGAATTATTTGCAATGCTTGCTTCAGCAGGAGTCATTTGACGTGATCCTGGATGAGAACCAGCTTGAGGATGCCTGTGAGCACCTCGCGGACTACCTAGAGGCCTACTGGAGAGCCACTCACCCTCCCAGCAGCAGCCTCCCCAACCCTCTCCTCAGCCGAACTTTAGCCACTTCACCTCTGCCTGTTAGCCCCACCTTAGCCTCTAATTCACAGGTAAGAAGTCTTTCTTTTATGGTCTTCATGGAGAATCTAGACTGCTTTAGGTGATACCCTGGGGACTCAGGCCTAGCTAGGTAACACCAGACTAGAGAATCTTTTGCTCACCAAATGAGAAACTCCCAAGTTACCTAACCAAGTTCCGTATGAGTTGTGTACCTACTATGCACAATACACTACAAACACACCAGCCTTTGAACTGCATTCACTGCAATCATGAAGATGGGAGACTTCTTGGGAGTCAAAAACTCTGGCTCTGCCTCTTGCTATGCGTACAACCTCAACAAGTTCCTTGACTGCTCTTGGCCCAGAAGCCACAATGGTAATCTATCTCAAGTGACTGTTATAATTACTTGACTCAGAAGGGTTAGTATTTAGCTCAGTATGGTGCTATATGCCACAGTCCTAGCTATTTGAGAGGCTAATGAGGCAGGAGGATGAAAAGTTTCAGGCCAGTCTGGGTAACTTAAGGATACTGTGTCTCAAAAGATCTGTGAAGGCCCTAGAACAATGTCTGTCTTATATAAATGTTATCTAAGCATTCTGTAATTTTGTGTCTTAATTTTCTTAGTTTTAATCCACTCAAGCAGTCCTAGTTAAAAGTATAATATCAGACACCTGTGTCCGTGCTTGACTCACAAGAGCATATACCCAACAAAGAATGCCTTCCCTCCTACAATGAACTGACAGATGAAAACAAGTCCAATTTAGTCAGTGTCAGCACGTGTTTCAAAGGAGTGGGGTACCTGAGCTGGGCTGGGCTCTGTTTCAGCATTTTGAATACTTGAAAGGAACACACTTGCATGGTGCCACCCTCTGACACCTTAGCTCCTTATAGTCTGACCCTAGCTGATACCATGTGTGTGCCTTGGCTCCAGGGTTCTCAAGTTGAGCACAGGACTGATCGCTCCGATCCTGCCCGGTCTACTTCCCAAGCTGAAGAAGAGCCTTGTCTGGAACCAGTCAAGAAATCCCAACACCGTTTGTCATCCTCAGCCACACACCACAACCACCGCAGTGGGACAAGTCGAGGCCTCTCCAGGCAAGAGACATTTGACTCTGAAACCCAAGAGAGCCGAGACTCTGCCTATGTGGAGCCAAAAGAAGACTATTCCCATGAACATGGGGACTACTATGCCCCACACCGTGACCACAACCACAGAGATGAGACCCATGGCAGCAGTGACCACAGACACAGGGAATCTCGTCACCGCCTGAGGGACATGGACCGAGAGCAGGGTCACAACGAGTACAACAAACAACGAAGTCGTCATAAATCCAAGGATCGCTACTGTGACAAAGATGGAGAAGTAATATCCAAAAAAAGAAACGAGGTTGGGGAGTGGAATAGGGATGTTTATATCCGCCAATGACCTTGAGTGTCCCTGTCCCCAAGTCTTGCATAACATCATCCTTGAGCAAAAATCTTTGGGATCTACATTGCTGTCATAGTGATCTGTCTTGTATTTTTTGTACTGCTGTTGCTTGCATAGCAATAGCATGAAATAGAGTATTAATATACATTCTTTTGTAAGTACTATATAAATTGGCCTGGTACAGCTGCAATCCTCTGTCTACATATGGGACTCTTCAAAAACCATTTGGGGTAGCTGCCACCTACAAAGTGGCTTAACAAATGTAGTTAATGTGTCCAGCAAGCCAGACGCAGCACAGATAACAAGTGGGATTTCTTTCTTCTCCAGATTTTTAATACCCAGACACTTGACTGACATTCATTCATTCATGGACCACTGTTTCTCACTTGTACCTCTGGCTGACTAAATTTGGGGACAGATTCAGTCTTGCCTTACACAAAGGGGATCATAAAGTTAGAATCTATTTTCTATGTACTAGTACTGTGTACTGTATAGACAGTTTGTAAATGTTATTTCTGCAAACACCTTATAATTATATATATATAATATATATATATCAGTTTGATCACACTATTTTAGGGTCTTAATGCCAAGTCAGCAGATTTGCTCTATGAATCACAGGGACTACAGATGCCCACATTCAGGAAATTTGTGATACCATTGTCTAGACACCTGTTCCCACTCTATGAGAGAGCTTGTATATACTGTAAATATGTGTGATTGCTTGACTTGAGGTTTGATTTCTGAATGTTATACCATCCTTGTAAGTTTATAATTTTAACCATAAATTATGGTAATATAACCAAACTCCAGAGATTGTCCTACTCCATGAAGCCCACACTGGTGGTGACAAACACATTCTTAGCAGCTAGTGTCTGTTACAGTCACTGCACTGGACTATCCAAGCCGAACCTGCCGTATGCACGTGCGTGTGTGTCTGTAGGAGTGTGTGAGTGATGTAAGTGAAGTAGAATGCCAAGGACTGATGCAGAAATAAGAGACTGATGTGGAGATTTCTGCCCACCTGGCTTTGCATTGAATTGTGATGTATGTGGCTTTAATAACCCATTGAGCAGCCAGGGAATGTAAGGAAGCTTGCTGCCAAAGGTAACTAGGAAAGCATTCATCTGCTGGCTCCTTGTGTTTGCTCCTAAAGAGTGAAAACACAGGCATCTTGTACTGTGAGTGTTTCACTGGAAATGTACAACCTTTGTGTGCTAGAGTATTTGTTTTAGTAAGAAACGTTTACACAGCTTGTGGAATTATTTCATAGGAAAATAAATTTTTGTAACTTCTCCCACCTCATCTTCTAACCTTGCCTATTGCCCTGCCTACCTCCCAGTTACCCGCCATTCCTCCCCACCAACTCCAAGGGTGTCACTGTCAGAACCCAGAAGTGCTTCTTAGAACCAAAGTTTCTGCTCTTCAGAAGGTATCAGGGCAAAATGGGATGACTTGAAGTGAAAAAAAAAAAGTTAAGGACATTTTCCCATGTGAGACATCTGATGGGAAACCTAGAAGACACTATCTCCAGGCCTCAGTTCCCACTCTATGAAGCTACAATGCTGTTACACTAAGGTTAAAACCCCTCTGTCTCTCAAGTATCCAGTGCTGACTGGCTAGGTAAGATGGTATCAGTTGTACAAGTCCCCTAGCATTTGAAGCTTTTCCCAGGAAAATGCCTGTCTGAGATTGTCTAACCTCAGATCTGAATGTTACTGAAATAAGCAAGAGTTCTATGAAATTTATGTTCTGTTTGATTTCTTGTTATTCCAGGTTCTTCCAACTTTACATTTATTTACCCTATACCCAAGAAAACAAATGCATTTCATTATTTTATGAAAAACTCCCCTTAGAATCAGTTAGCTCTATACTATACATAGAATTGATTTAAAGAATATACAATTATATTAATGTCTGATCCAAATTTCTCATATTATTGGGAAACCAAATTGTTTTCATTAAATGTTTCCATTTTCTTCACATAAAGATAGTGAACACTAACCTAATCCTTTCCTATGTTATTTTATCCAAATCACTGACTCCAGAATACTTAAGATTCTTGAGAGAAATGGCATTTTCTTACTTTCAGTTAGCATTAACCCCTTTCGAAGGACAGTTCTAATGCCTTCCATTTGCTTAATTTTGCCCCCAATCTTAGGTCCTCACTTTACTGTGAAGTACATTAATGCAAATCAAAGTATTCCTGAACTCTACTGAATAATCTGACACACAGGCATCTGTGTGTGAAAGCCGCAAGTGGGTACATGTGTCAACAGTCTGTAATCAATCTACAAATGAAGAAATAATCTCAAGGATGGTGGGATATTTACTGACTTGTGGAATGTAAAATCAGTCTTCTTCACACAGCAAACACTCTTAACCTACTCAGTGGTAGAATCAGGACTTTTGTTTCTGTAGTCAACCTAGGAAATGCTGGAATGTACTTACCAGTGTTCCGTTTCTTTGTGGGTCGTTTCGGTCTTCCCTGTGCCCTTTCTCTACTGCTCCTGTTACTGTTACAGAAAAGGTGCTGCTCAATGTAGGTGTCTTAGTCATACTGTACTTTGGGACAACGCCACATTTTAACATGGTCTGCTCTGCATTCCTGTTAAACGAACATTCACTGTCAGCTATACTGAACTGTTTAACCAACCTGGTTTAAAGTCATTCATTGAAACAAATAAAGAGCTGGCTTCTGCACTGTTTACTAGTAGTATTAATTGCCATTTCAGGAATGATTTTTGGAGTAGAGAATGTGTTCCAGATTCAACAGTAACCACACAGAGCATCTTCCTTGGGTCCAGTGCCAATCACTTGCTTTTGTTCATCTCTCTATGTCTGATTAAAGGAGGAAACCTCAAGGTAGGTAAAAGATTTGTAAGACTAAACCACAGAGAGGAAGCATCTTGCTACCCTGATTCAGTACATGCAGTGAATCTAATATGGGGTTTTAAATTAAAATCTATTTGCCACCGAATTTAAAGACTTTTTCCATTTTTATAGAAATATCTACATTAAAGTAAGGTCTTCCCCTGGTTCTGCTGGCCCTGCGTGTGCTCTGATACTCACACTGCTCAAAGTCCCCACCGTGCAAGTTTGCTGCCAAGTGGCTTCTCTCCCATTTTTACCCCATCTTACATAAAGACATGCAGAGAGAGAACAGATTATGAAGTTGCTTAAAATACATTTAAAATGAGAGGAGGTACTGAGCCCCAGAAACAGAAGTGCCACAAGTAAGCAATGTTTCCCTTTAGTCAAATGACATCCACATGAAGGATGCGAAGGGTATCTCAGGAAGTTTGATATAATTTTTCACACTCAACAAACATCTATTGACTATTTGCTCTGAATCAGTGACAGGGAAAAAAAAAGTTGGGATGCCTATGTCTGGGTCATTTCCCCAGTGTAGGAATGCCAGGATGCCTATGTCTGGGCCATTTCCCCAGTATAGGAATGCCGGGATGCTTATGTCTGGGCCATTTCCCCAGTGTAGGGATGCCTTGGGTAACACGACTCTTGTAATAATGTGCTGAGAGTCATGAGAGAAGTGGCTACAGGCAGGCAGATATACAGAGAGTTCAGGGGTGATTAAGAAAGACTATATCCAGGAAGAGACCACTCAAAGGTCTTACTTGATCTAAGAGATGCTTTGGCCATTATGGGTACAGCAAGTAGCTGTGAGACATTCCTAAAGAACATCTACCAAAAGAAGAAAAACTCTTAAAACAGTTGTTTCCAACTGTCCATCTGACAGACCCAAGGCCTAGTAGTTTCAGGAGATGTGAATGAAAGGTAACAAAACAGTTGGGTGTATTTAAAACACACAAAGGAGTCTTTAAACTGTGGTTGGGTATTGGAAATCTTACTAGAACTTATCTAAAAAGCAGCTAGAATGAAGCAAGCCTGAAACTTAGGAGTTAGTCTTTGTGAAAAGCAGGGCGCTGGGCCACTTCTGTACTCTGGATGATGTTGTTTTGGTCCAGTTCAGATTTGATTAAGAAATACTTTTTTTTTTTGGTTTTTCTGTCTTGGTAAGACACAGTTGTCTGAAGCTGGTGTTCTATGAACTTTTTTATTCTTCACAGGGAAATCCCAGGACCAGGCCAGTTCTCAGCAACTGCTTTTCTCATTCTTACCAAGCGTTTTTCTAACGATGGCTCAGCAGATAAAAGTATTTGCCATGCAAGCATGATGACCCGAGTTTGATCTTCAGAACCCAAAGTGGAAGGAGAACTGACTTCTGAAAATTGTCCACTGGCTTCTACATGAGGGCTGTGGCATGACAACACACTGACACACTGATTATACACACACAGTGACAGTAAACATTTCTTAAAAAATTAAAAGAGACTCAATTTAGAATTAGCAAGTAGAGAGAGGGGGAGTCAGGTGACAAGCCTACTTACCTCAGCTACTGGGGCACAGTGTACACCACCCATGCCCTAGTTCTTAAGGAAGTAACTACTTACCGACTTGGGAACAGAAACTGGTTTTTCATAACCATATTAAATTTTATCCTGTCATTTTTTTAGCATCACTCTTCTCTCACATTAGAAAGACTCGTATCTACACATTAAAACACAGATTCCAACAGAAAGCATGTTCCAGACAGATCCATAGGGAACTGCTTTTCTTTCTTCTTTTGAGACGGGGTCTCCCTATAGTCCCAGCTGGCCTGAAACTGGCTATGTAGACCAGGTTGGCCTCCATCTCATGGAGATCTGCCTGCCTCTGCCTCTTGAGGGCTGTGACTAAAGGCATGTGCCACCTGCCTTTAGTGGAACTCTGTTTCTTTAGACCAAGTAAGTTCATTAAGAAAACAAGTCATTTATAAACCAGGTTATAAATTTCACAGCACTGCCCCCTCCCAGGGGCACACATAATTTCTTCTTATCTGATCCCAGGGAAACTGTTAGCATTTTCCTGTTTCCTTAGCAACCATGCCATCACTTGGCTGGCCTGACAACACTCTGGTTTAAGAAAAACACCACCACAAACAGAAAAGTTTGGAATTTTCATTTCTGAGAAATCTTCTCTCCTGTGCTTTTACATTTTAGAAATTTTGCAATAAAGAAGCCTATACAGTCCTTATTTGCCAGCAGAACCATGTCTTCTCTTCTGGAGTTTCTGAGAGACTCACTGTCAGTGACCTGTAAAGGTGCAGCAGATGGATCAAACCGCTGCAGCTGTTTCAGTTGCTCCAACGAGAGGTCAGCTCCCATCATTCCTTCTCCTCCAATCCGTGGTTCCTGTTTGGGAAAATGGATGAGTAAAAATAGTTGAATGCTCTACAGTTAGTAAGCTGGTTTTGTAAAACTAAAGTTAAAAGACAAAGGGAGTTGTGTGTGTGTGATATCTTCCAGAAGTTTGAATCAATACTAGTACCTTTGTGGGATGTATATGCTATTTTCTGGGGGTTGTGGGAGCAGTAATATATGGCCACCCAAAGAAGGAATACTTTTTGACCCACATGCTTATGAAGTACTAGGACATTGCACAAGACCTCAACTTGATGTGGAGAAGAACATGTGATCTAGCATACTTTAGCCATAATACCTTAAGTAAGCAGCTTTATCTAATATCACTTTCCTTACATAGGGAATAGATAAAATACTCAGTTCTTAAACTAAATATGGACAGTGGCATCATGCTTGGCATATTGTGAATGCTCAGTAAGTGGAACTTAATCAATAAGGAGAAAGAACAGACAGTTTTAGCATTTTCTAAAAGTGAAAGAAGTCCCTTCAGTATCTAAAATGTCTTTCTTAGGGATGGTGAAAGTACTCAGTGTTAAGGGCACCTGCTGGACCCACATGGTGGAAGGAAGCAACTGACTCCTGCAAGATGTCTGACATCCCCACATGTGCTGTGGCATGCACACACATATACACACAAATGTGTATAAAAACGAAAAATGCCTTTCTTTAACCACACCAACTCTATGATAAAAGTTTTCTTATTTTTATGTGCAGTAGAAGAATGCACATTAGAAAAGGATATCTAAATTCAGGCTACATCACTTGGTTTAAAGGATTACGGAATCATAAGGAAATGGTGATCCTTGAAAACCCCCAGTGCGAAGACCCATAATGTTAATAGACCATTGTTTTTATATTAATGTAGACAGGTTTTCAGAAGAAACTTATGTTAAGAAAACCTAATTATCCATGGGAATGATGGAAAATATGCCATTACTTCTTTATACAACTTCCAGATAAATTCTAAAGTCTCCATCTACAATGCAATTATCTTCAGTTCTGAGTCTAGGAACCATTTCAAGGTTGTTTTTAATCATTGTATTCTGATCATCTACTTGAATTCTGCATAGGAACCACAAGAGCCAGATTTTCAATGCCTTTGAATATGAGAATCATCATTATAGACTTGAATACTTCAAAGCTGAGTCAAACTGTCTTAATAAAATTATAAAATTAAGACTAGTAGTGGCTGAGACAAACTACAAAGGAGCTTTTCATATATTATATATTTCATGTAAAAATTGTAGGAAGGCAATAATCCTGATCTGCTTTTTGATATCCCACAGCCTGCAATTGTGAAAGTATGTCTGAGGCTTGATGTGGCAGAGGGAAAAAAATCAGAAAACATGTGGGAATGGAAAGGAAATGAAAAACCAATTTTAAAGAGACAACTGTTAATAACAGCGAGTGGGATAAACGACTGGCAAAACATACTCAAGTTCTGTCCCACTTTACACAGTGGCAAAATACAGAGAGGAGGGAAGCTTTGTCACTAGAGTGTGCGAGTCCCTGTGGTCAGGCTATAAACTGGATGTGAATACAGAAATATTCTTGTGGAGACAGTGTGCATAGTAAGTGCTGACTTGTTTCTTTGGAATGCTTTGTGCATATCACTGGACTCCATGTTCTGAGGGTTACCAGATTATACAGGGAAAATGGAAATGGTCTCACCTGGGCTTGAAGCTGAAGGCAAGGGAAGGCTGTGAGGGCCCAGGCAACTTGTTCTTCGTTTTCCGCCAGAGTTATCGTGCATGTGCTGTAAACGAGCACTCCCCCTGGCTTCAGCAGCTCAACTGCCTAAAGAAAACTAGGATCAGACTATGTACATGCCAAGACCATATAAACTTCTGAAGGGATTTCACACAAAACATACTGTACCTTCCGACTATCTGACAAAGAGAAAGTGCTGTCCTTTATAGTGAGGATTCTTTCAGCAGTGCAAGTGCAATGTGCACACTTCATGCTGCTTGCTTCCCTCCCCGGGGAACTCTCACAGTCCATGTGGACCAGGCCTCTCCCCTGCGATCTTCCTTTACTTCCTTTTCCATAGCATCTTTATGCTAAAACTCACAAAATGACGTTTTTAGGCCAGACTGCCTTTCTGAATCCTATGCTTATGTTTCAGTCACCTTATCAATATTCTGTCTGTCACACCTAACATATCTCCCAATAAATGATTGCTACCCTATGAAACCCACTGGAGAAGTCTTTCCGTTCTTCATAGCATATCAGGCCCTGAACCTTGGATTACCACTGATGCCTCTTATCCTCTCCTAATCCTCATATATTGCCAACCCTACTGGCCTTTCTGACTATGTGAGAGTTTGTCTACTTGCACCACTTCCTCGCTGCTAATCCAGTACAGGCCTCTGTACTTTTCACCTGAATCACTACAATAAGTAAATCTGCCATCAAAGAGGCTTTTAGGACTCCACAAGTATGTGCCCTATTATTCTGACCTCCCCAAGAACACTCCTTGACCTTCTGCTTCAACAACCTTGCCTTCTTGTTGTTCCTGTAAAATGCAAAACTCACTGCTCCCTGAGGATCCTCACACCAGGCTGGAAGAGCTACTTTGTGCTGCCTGTTTCTTCATAATGCTCCAATAATTTTTGCTTATAGGTCCCCTTTTCAACAGTGCTCTCCCTGACTAGAATGGTCCCATCTAGCACTCCTTCCTTTCTTCAGTTTGCTCCATAGCATTAATATCATGTGCTATAACAAGCTGCCTACTCCCAGCCCCAGTGAGCACAGAAACTCTTGGTTAATGGCGTGACTGTCTGCTTCTTTAATCGAGACACGGAGAAGTGTATTGCATGGGGCAAGTATCTGCCATGTAAAAACATAAATCAGGGCATGTGATCCATGCTAAAATATTTATCAGACACTCACATCATTTTATTTCTCTTCTCTCTCTGTCTTCTTTCTCTGTTCTTTCCACTGCCCTCCCCTACTATGTTCTCATGTATTCCAGGCTGGCCTCAACTCTCTGTGTAGCCAAAGATGACCCTGACTTCATGAACCTCTTGCATCCATCTCTTAAGGACCACAGGTGTGTGCTGCCCAGCCCAGTATGTTGCTGGGGATCAAACATTGTGGTTTCATGCATGACAAGAGTGATGGCTAATACTGTCAACCTGAATTATCTATGAGACAAGCTTCTGGCCATGCTATGACAAATTATCTAGATCCAGTTAACTGTGGGTGGCACTACTCCATGAGCTGAAGTCCTAGAGTGAAGAAGGAGGAGAAACTGAGCTGAGCACCCCCAACCTGCTTCATGACTAGATGCAGTGTGACCAGCTGCCTCAAGCTCCTCTTGCCACGATTTCTCCACCATGATGGACTGTATCTTTGATCACTCCTTTTTCTTTAAGTTGTTTTTGTCACAGCAACAAAAAAATTAGGCAAGCACTCTACTGACTGGGCTGCATCCCTAAAGTTTATCTGTTTTAAAATCACAGTTCATAATTTTGTCTTAGAGAAATTTAGACTTTGTGAGTCTGTGCCAGCTACTATGCAGACTTTACTATGCATTTTCTTAATGAATCCTTTCCAATCACAGGTCAGGGTACTATTTCCAATAAGGTATCCCTATAGATAGAGTTGTGCTCTCCACTTCTCCAATACTGAAATCAAAGTACCTAAAGCCACTTATGTGGAGGATCCACGGCTCAGATCAAGATAGGTCTGATCCTCAAATCCACATTCTCAGTCAACCTCTAGCCACGCCACACGGCATGCCTGCTCTCCCTCACACATGGGTCAGCTGATCATTTGCAGTGACATCACATATCTACTCTTAACAACTTTACTGAATTTCCATTTGCACTGTGACCTAAAAAGGATAATAACAACAACAATAAACAAAAAAACAAATAAATCAGTATCTTCATTTTACTCTCAAGTCAAGTCAAGCTGGACAGAGTCCTTTGTTCCGCTTTCTGTTTTTGCTCCAAAGACGTATGCTTTGTAGACTATCTCAAGAACTCATTAGATAATCTACAACTAGTGTTTCCTTTGAATATGATGTGTATGAAAAGGGACAAGGAGATGAAGAGAGATGTACTCGAAGATTTCAGAGACTAACAAGTGGAGAATATTCGTCATTGCTGTATTCTATGTATTATCACTGGAGGACAGAGAAGAAATCATGAATTAATCTCCCATGAAAAGTACTTTAATCTGAAGTTCAGCAGTTACAAGCACCTGCTGTTCTGGCAGAAGGCCTGGGTTCGGTTTCGAGCACCCACATAGCAGCTCGCAACTGCCTGTAAATTCAGTTCCAGAGGATCTGACGCCCTCTTATGGCCTCTGCGGACCCCTGAATGCACATGGTACAGATACGGACAGGCAGTCACACAGATTTAAAAAGTAAAACTAAAAGTACTTTATCCTTTGAGATCGAGTCAGTTTGACAAAATGGACAGAACCCTTCAAATACTCTACATCTTCTGAAATGCAGCAGATCAATTCAACTTTCAGTTCGTAATGATCTTCCTACATTCTAGGCTGGATGCTATCACTGCCCATTTTAATAATGTGTTTGCCTCTATTAGACTTACTACTACTTTAAAGAACTTTATGTGTGAGTGTATGCCTGCATGTATACATGTGTACCACGTCCATGCCTGCGGCCCTTGGAGGCTAGAAGAGGGTGATGGATTTCCTGGAACTGGATTTATAGATGGTTGTAAGCACTGTATGGGTAGGAGGAACTGAACCAGGTCCTCTGCAAGAGCAGCCAGTGCTCTCTGCTGCTAAGCCTTCTCTCTAGGCCCCAGACTTACTACTTTTTTGCTTGTTTTTCAAACAAAGTTTCTCTGCAGCCCCACGTACTCTGGAACTTGCTATGTAGACCAGGCTGGCCTTAGTCTCACAGAGATCTGCCTGCCTCTGCTGGGATTAAAGGCATGCATCAACACACTCAGTGAGATTCATGGCTTTTAATCTGATAACCAAGCTAAACCAGGAACTATATAAAAAGTAACTTATTTATACTGAATTCTTTGCATTAATTAGCAGCTATGCATGAACAATTCAGTCAGTTGTTGCTTTTCTTTTAAGGAAAAGAATGTTTGAGATTAACCAAATATCACAATGAAGATGTTTTATAGATGACTAGCTCTGTAGGAGCAGTCAACAAAAAAGGAAAGCACTGTATATTTAAAGCTATGGCTAGGTACAATAGGACACACAAGTCACAAGTAATAACAGCATTTGTGAAGCTGAGGCAGGATTGAGAACTTGAATCCAGTCTAGGATACACAATGAGATCCTGTCTTAAAGAACCAAAACCAAACAAAACCCAGGGCTTTTCTGAAAATATATATAAAACATAAATTTGACTGTGCACCCATTCCCACTGTTCACCTGTAGGACTTTCAGATGGGACTTCTGTAACTATTAATGGTAACTCCCCTTTCCTCACTCCCTTCTCCATTCTCTGTCGTTAGGATTTGCCAAATCTAGTTGCCTCATAAGTGAGCATTTCCTTTTGTGTACAGCTTACTTCACTTAGCATAATGTCTTCAAAGGCCATCCATTCTGCTGCAAGTACCAGAATTTCATTCCTTTTTTAACAACATTCTATATATAACCATTGAAAACTCTAGTTACTCAGAACCACCAATGACTCCTGGGTTGTTCTGCAAAAAGGCCACAGTCAGTGTTGCTACTATGCACACTGCTCTCAGTGCACTCAACGCCGAACTGGCAAAGCTCGACTCCTCCCCTGTGAAGGACCACCACATACCCCCTGTGAAGGACCACCACATACCACATGAAAGAGTTTTCGCTGTAGTGGCTGGTAGGATGTCACTTCCTTCAAAGTCCAAGTACAAGCCATATTTGGCCTCTGTCCCATTCCACTGCAAGGTGCATCAAGGAGAATTCGGTCAAAAGATTCTGGAAAGAATGGAGGTGTACCTATGGAGGGAATTACAAACACGTCTGCTACCTGGTATACAGGGCTAGAACAGAAAACTCGTGAGATGTAACAATGATGAAAAGTTAACATCGTAATCCAAAAAAAGTAATTTCTCGCTCTACACAAGCAGCTGGCTAAACAAATGTCCCTATGTGGGTGCTGGGAGTCAAAACCCAGGTCTTTTACAAGAGTGGCCAGTGCTCTTAACTGCTGAGCCATCTGTCCTGCCCCAAACTTATTTTATTATCCATTTATGTTTTCCCTATATGGGTACAACCTTTGTGTAGTCTTTTTCTCCTAAAACCACTGTCTTTTCCTATGGATTAGAATAGTTCTTTATATATTATAAGACATATTAATTTTTCCTATAATATTTTATAAACATTTCTCACAATCTTAACTTTAGTCTTTTGTACATGAATGTTAATATGAAATGCTTTACTTTCATTCTTTTAACGTCGCCCCCAGTGTGAAGCCATGGAAATGTTCATCTAGATCTGTTTCCATTACTGTCACTGAGCCATCATGAACTTACTTTTTAAAGATGCACAGGATGTGTGTGTGTGTGTGTGACTGAGTGCCATGTGTGGGTGCTCAAGAAGACCAGAAGAAGGAGTTGAATCCTCTGGATTTGGAGTTACAGGAGGTTCTCAGTTATCCAACACGGATGCTGGGAACTAAACTCAAGTCCTCTAGAAGAGCCAGTGCTCTTAAGCATTGAGCCATCGCCCCAGCCCCCAAACTGACTCTGCGCGCTCTTCGCCCCCTCTCCCTCTCTGACGCCCCCGTCAGCTCAAAGCTACTCACTGATCATTTTGTTCTTTACTCCAACTTTGGAATTCATCCTCACCATGTACAAAAATACTGTACACATCTACCTGTCTTCTTTCAAGGGCTTCTATTCTGCTTCCAACTGTAACGCTTGTGACAGTTAATCTTGACTAACAACATGATGAGATTTAGAATCACCATGGAAAAAAGTCTCTGTGTCTCTTGTGACAGATATCCAGACTTTAAATCGACTGAGGTGGGAAGATGTGCTGAATGTGAGGATTACTATTCACTGAGCTGAGATCCCAGACTGACTAAAAGAAGAAAGCAATCTAAGCATAGGCATTCACCACTCTCTGCTTCCTGAGTGAGGAGCAATATGACCAACCAGCTGCCCCCACCCCTGCCACCGAACCTTCCCTGCCATTATACACAATGCCTAGAACTGTGAGCGAAGGAAAGACAGCATCTTCAGCAAATAGTGCTGGCAAAACGAGATCTCCACCTGCAGAGGAAATCAATCCAGACCTCACCTTTCACCCGCACAAACATCAACTCCAAATGGATCAAAGACCTCAATATGAAACCCGAAACTCTGAACCTGCTAGAAGAAAACACAGGCAGTACCCTATAACATATAGGTGTAGGAAAGAACTGTCTAAAGTCTGACATCAGCTGCTCAAGCATTAAGGTCAACAATTGATAAGTGGGACCTCATCAAACTGAAAAGTTTCTGTACAGCAAAAGAAAGAACCAAGGAAGTAAAGAGGAAACCCGCAGAGTGGGAGAAAATCTTTACTTGTTACACATCCAACAGAAGATTAACATCCAGAATATATAAAGAACTCAGAAAACAAAGAATCAAGAAAATGGACTCAGGACCTGAGCAGAGCTCTCAAATGAAGAAAAGAAAATGGCTAAGAAGCACCTTAAAAAGTGCTTATCATCCTTAGGGAAATGCAAATCAAAACCATTTTATGATTCCATCTTACCCCAGTCAGACTGGCTAAGGTCAAGAGAACAAAAGACACCACATGCTGGTGAGGATGTGGAGAAACAGGAACTCTCATTTACTACAGGCAAGATTGCAAACTTGTGCAACCACTATGGAAAGCAGTGTGGAGAACTCTTAAAAAACTAAAAGTGGATCTATCATATGATCTGGTTATAACAGTCCTTGGCATCTACCCAAAGGACTCATCCTACTGTAGAGATGCCATGTTTGTTGCTGCTCTTTTCACGATAGCTAAGAAATGGAAACAACCTAAATGTCCTTCAGCTGACAAATGGATAATGAAAATGTGGTACGTTTGCACAAGGGAGATCTACTCAGCAGTAAGGAAAGACAAAATCATGACATTTGCAGGGAAAGTGAATGAAAGTAGAAAATTGCTATAATAAGTGAAGTAACACAGACTCAGAAAGACAAATGATGGATATTGTCTCTCATTTGCAGATATTAGTACCAGTTCCTTATATGTGAGTATATAATCTGATGTAACACGGGAGCCAGGAAAATGGAAAGGAAGCACAGAGGTAAAGGGAAAGAAAGAGCCTGAGAGAGGGGGATAGTAGGAAACAAATGTTACCAAGAAGAAAATGGGGCATTCAATTATGAAGGGAAGAAGGAAGGACATATAAGGAGCTATGGGGGTAGAGGGAAGAAGGAACTCAAGAAAGGAGGATAACAAGAGACAGGTACTAGTAAGGGGGAATGAGGTACTAAAGATGGGGAGAGAGAAGGGAAGGCTAGACAGGGGAGAGTAGAGGTAAATAAAGCTCAGGTGGTGTGAAAACTCACCCTCCCTGAAAAATGTACATACTAATATCTGTACATGAGTACATGTATATGCCTGAAGACTAATAACAAGAAACACAGTGCCAGACTGGAGAAACCCTCCTTCCAGTTGTTGGTAGGGTAGTCCCCAAATAACACAGGCTACTTACACAGCCTTTGATGACCTCCCAGAACTTGAAGACTATTGCTGAAAACAGGTCATACTTCAGACACAGGACTTGGAGCAATGGCACTCGAATCAACCCGACAGCCTTCTCCCTGAAGACTAGCTCTTATAGTTCTAGAGGATACCATGCAGGAAAATCAATCAAATGTCCAATCCAGCTGTAAAGCCTATTAACACAACGACTGGCACAGCAAAGTACCACTATTGGTACAGTACAGTACTTCTATCTGAGCTGTCTACCTAGACAAAAAGCCCTCTCAATGGGAGGGAATTCATGGGTGGCCTGTAAATACAGCCAAATACACATGTCTGGAGAGGTTGTAGACCCTAGAGAAAACCCTATTTCTGACATATCTCTAGACAAATTGTTTCTTACTGTATGCGAAATACTGATCCTCATACTTACAGATAAGTATGCCATACATCACTCATCAAAGAAACTTGTTTTTGCAATAGATGGAGGCCATTACAGATTACACAACTGATTACACACAGAGAATCTATCTGAGAGATGCCCAGCCCTGACTGATTGAACCTCTACACCTAAGGCTCACAGAACATAGTAGAGCAAGGGGTAGAAAGAAAACTAATACATCCCTCAACTCTCACCAGTGAAGCTTCTTCATACAACAGAATGTGATTCATGTCACATCTGGCCAAGTTTTAGAGAAACAGAGACTACAGAGTTCATGTCCTTAGGTAGGACTCCTATATTAAACCTCACTCACCTATGGCTCAGGGGCCATTGCAGAAAGGGGGGCAGAAAAATTGAAAGAGCCAGTGTCGTGCATGAACATAAGAAACAGAGGCTTTGAGGTTTCTGAAAACTTACTCATATGAACTTAAATAATTAGTGACAGCATGCACAAGACCCATGTGACTTCATCAGACAAAAACAGAGCATAGAACTTGGGGAACGGGCTGCAGGTTCCAAACTTATTTGAGGAACTATTGGCAACTGATTACTGCAGAGTGAGGGAAGAGTAGATCTTCTTTAAGGGAGTGACTCTAGATAGGCTGACTAGATTACAGTGGATGAACTTGCATCAAGAGACATCTGGATACAAACACTTGCCTGCTTAGGACTTAACATATATCACAGAATGCATGGAACACAGTGAGGCAAGGCTATGGTGGGCAAGAGTGGGGGCATCTAAATTTGATTAAGATCTAGCATAGGAAATGCACAAAAACTCAATACAAATATATGTAAGAAAGAACTGTGAGCCAAATAAACCCTTCCTTCCTTAAGCTGCTTCTGTCAGATATTTGGTCATAGCAACAAGACAAGAACTAACACAGGGCTAGACACTAAGCTACTTTCCTGTGCTCTACATTTATCCTTGTATATCTTCTGCTTGCAGAAAGAATGCGGAAGCTGCAATACTGCGAACGACCATCACCCTTGCATCATTCTTGCAGCTGGCTGCAAGCGTCATCCACAGGAGGCACAGGAGGAGGGAGCAGGAGAGAAGATGGAAGACAACAAAGATGGAGAGCAGACTTTCTCCTGCTTATTAGCATTTCCTGTCAAAACCTTCACAGCAATAGCCCTTTATCTGGGCCCCGGCACTTTCCATCTTTCCCTGATACTTATCAGCCTGCAGTAGCCAGAGTCCTCTCCTGGTGACGTCCAAGTTCCAGCTCCAGTAAGTGCCGACTCTGTCTGGCACATGCAGCAGCCAAGCAGTGATCTCCCCTTCTTTCTGCAGCTCAAAAGGAAGGGGTAGCCTGTGGCAGCTGCCAGTTCTAAATTGCCACAGTTCTGTCTGGCTTTACAGCTCTCAAGTATTTCCTTGAGAAACTAGGTTCTCTCTCTGGCTAGTTTTTGGTTTTTGTTTTGTTACTGAATTGTCTCTCTCTAGTATAAATTCATATTAATTATCTATAGAAACACTTTTTGCACCAATTTATTTTTTTCTTATGGACACATGAATTCATCTAAAACACAGCCCTCAACATTTCCTTAAAAGTCAAGAAATCTGCAATCCCACAAATTATCTCTGTGCAAACTAGAACAGTGTATCTGAAACCCCCTATTTACATGGTCCCACTACAACAAACTAACACTGTGCTGCGATTTAGACTCCCCTCACCCTTGTACAGGACGCAGCTACACATGTTGGCCCTGTTAGGGGTTGTGGCAATGCCTCCTGTCATCATTCTTAATAAAATATGCACTGGCTGATCTTTCTTGTAGTCTCCCTGGGTGGAGAAGTGCCTGGGGCATTAGTAAAGCACACCTCTGGTAAGATGGGTGATGGTGTTTCCAGATCAATCACAAGGGTTCAGATCTAATAAACAGATTAATTCCTAATACTGGGAGGTGGAGAAAGATGAGATGGGGCCTAGCTGGAGGAAGCTGGGAGTAAATCTTTGGAGGTAATACCTTGTCCCAGACAATTCTTATAACCTCCAGTTCCTGGTCTCTATAGTGACCTGCTCTGCCTCACAAGTCCTCCTACCATTACGGCCTGAAGAACCCTTCGAAAGCAGTGAGTCCCAATAAATCTTTGCTCCTTTAAATTATTTCTGTCAGGTATTTTGTTACAGCAACAAACATGGAAGCAATACAACATGTGTAACAGATGACACTGATTATGTAGACATTAAGAAACAAGGTCACAAAAATGATCATCAAATGTGCTTGGTATAAGCAAAATTTATTTAAAATTAGAACAGCAAACTGAAAACCTACTTCTACTGTAAGAATATATATGCTCTATTTATCAGAAGCTTTTCTCAACTTCAAAACACTGAAGAAGAAAACTGGAGAAACTATTAGAAGACGGAAAGACCCCCATGCTTACGAATCGGCAGAATCAGTACTGTGAAAATGGCGCTATTACCCAGACATACACATGTTTAACACACTCCAATCAAATTTCTAATGACATTCTTCACAGAAAAAAGAAATGCTAAAATTGATACAGGGGTACAACAGACCCACAAAAGCCCATACTCCTTGAAAGAAAGACCAATATTAGAGCATTGTGACACCTAGCTTCAAATTACAGTACCAGGCTGTAAAAACAAAACAGCAAGACACTAGCACAAGGACGCTCACACAGATCAACGGGACAGTGCACATGGATTAAAAATGAACCCCACAAACAACAGCCAACCTAATTTTTAACAAAGGTATCAAAAATGTACACTGGAGAAAAGACAAGCTCCTCAATAAATGATACTCAGAATACAGGGTATTCATACATAAAGAATGAAAGCAGATCCTTCTCCCACTGCAAAAATAATTCATGATGTAACAAAGCCTTTCACATAAAATCTGAAACTGTGAAATTGCTAGAGGAAAACACTTCAAGACAAAGGAATTGAATAACTCGGGAAATAATTTCGAGAATTGACAAACAGGATTTCATAAACTGAAAAGGTTCTGCATAGCAAAAGAAACAATCAACAGAGTAAAAGGACAGCATGAAAATAGGAGAAAATATTGGCCAACTATACATCTCACAGGGGATTAATCCCTAGAACCTATGAAGAAAGTGAAAAATTAAATACTCCCCAAACATCCAATCAATAAATGGGTAAACTGATCAGACAGCTGTCAAAAGAAGACATACACATGAAAATCATTCTTAGCCATCGGGGAAATGTAAATCTAATCTACCTAAAGGTACCATCTCACCTTAGTCAGAATGGCCAACAGGAAAACAATCACTGCTGGTAAGGACCTAGGATGCAGGGAAAATAGGAACCCCTGTTCACTGCTGGTGGGAACATGAACCAGTGCAGCCACTATGGAAATCAGTGTAGAGGTTCCTCAGAAAAACTAAAACCAGACCCAACACATGGTCCAGCTGACTCCTGGGTATATACCTGAAGGATTGTAAGTCAGCTTACCTCAGAGATACTTGCCTGTTCAATGTTCATCACTGCACTGTTCATATGAAAGGAGAGGTATGGAACTGACCTAAATATCCATCCATCAGTAGATGAATGAATAAAGTAAATGTGGCACATACTCAATTCAGTTGTACTTAGCCTCAAAGAAGAATGAAATTATGTTATTTTCAGGAAAGTGAATGGAACTGGAGATCATCATGCTAAGACCAACTAGAAAGACAATAGCGCATTTCTTTTCTCATATGTGTATCTGTATGTCTATATCTACATCTACATGAATATGCAAACAGAAAGGGGAGTATCTGGGGCAGGAAGGGGACCAGGGAGAAGAGGGAACAGAGATGAAGGATGGTGGTGAGAGGCTTATTATAAGCAAAGTACAAAGACATGTGTTTGAAAATGCCATATCAAAATGCATTATTAGTATGCAGATTCAAAAGATTAATGGGGGCTACAGAGATGGTCCAGTGGTTATGAGCACTTCAGGCTCTTTCAGAGGACCTGAGTTCAGTTCCATCACTCAGGTAGGGCAGCTTACAACCACCTTTAACTCTAGCTCCAGGTGATCTAACACCCTCTTCTAGTCTCCTTGAGTACTCATATACACTCACATATAGACACATACACATACAAATACATATAAATAAAAATAAATCTTAAAAAGTAAAACAAATAAGTAAACAAAAACCTTTTCTACATAATATATAATCTTCCACTGTATTTAGAGATGTAGAAAACTGTATAATTTTGGAGTAGTTTGTAACTTGGAAGCAATTTCATGTAAAAATAAGTAAAGCCAGTAAAACCTATAGTTCAGCTACTAGGGAAGATAAGTTAGGAGGATCACAAGTTCAAGGCCAGTTTGGGCAACTTATCTCAAAATTAAAAGTAAACAGAGCGCTAGGGCTATAGCTCAGTGGTACAACACTAGTGTAGCATGGGGCAAAGAAAGCCCTAGGTTCAATCCGGAACATAAAAATAGAATTTCTCTATTAGCTAATTCATTAAAGAAATGAAATCAAGTAGCTTTGGGATATGGATGGTAAGGCATCTTCTGATGAATACTGGCGACCTGTGGCACTGAGTCATGACCCACTTTTCTCCCTTCTGCCTCCCAACTGCGTCTCCCCTTCCTGAAGCCCAGAGAGAAAGATCTAGTTCATATGGGCACAGTGGAGAACACATAACCTCTTTTCTTTCAAAGCTACCAGTCAGAGGATGCAAGGAACAAAGTGTCTCCGCGGCTCTCCTTCCCAGCCCCAGCTCTATGATTTGCAAGCACTACTCTAGGTTAGATCAGTTCAAAAATTGCCACTATTTTCCTCTACCCAGCCCCCACTCATAAAGAAGCTCTACCCCAGGTACAGCAGGCTGAAAATATCAAGCCTGTTCTGTACTCAGCCTGGCTCGCTCACAGGGAAGAGCTTTCTCATATCCTGGACCCAAGTCTACAGCAGCAGCTGACAGCTTTAGTCATGGGGAGAGGCAGAAAGGAAGAACAGTTCTGAAGCCTCCCCAGGTGAGCTGACTTTATTTAGGACACAGAGAAGGTTAAGCCTTGGTGTACTTTTGAAAACAACTAAGTAGTTGTTTTTTAGATCTGAGCCATTGTGACTGGAGTAAGATTAAATCGGAGAAGTACTTTCAATTTGCATTTTCCTGATGGCTAAAGTTGTTGAACATTAAAAAAAAAAAAAAATTTCTCAGCCATTTGGGTTTCAACTTTTGAAAACTCCGCTTTTAGTTTCTTGTCCCAGTTTTGAACCAGGTTGTTTTTTGCTGTTTGGTTTTTTTTGATGTTTAGTTCTTTGAGTTCCTTATATAATGTTGAAACTAACCCTCTGTCAAAAGTATAGCTAGTAAAGATTTTTTCCCATTCTGTAGGTTGTTTCTTCCCTTGAATGATGATATCCTTTGCTTTTTAGTTTCATGAGATCCCATGTGTCAATTGTTAGACTTAATGCTTGTGCTGTAAGAGTCCTGTTCAAAAAGTCCTTTCCTGTGCCTATAAATTCCAGCGTATTCCCTATTTTCTCCTTTATCAGATTCAAGGTATGAGGTCTTCTGTTGAGGTCCTTTTTGAGCAGAGTTGAGTTTTATGTCTAGTGAGAGACAGGGACTGAATTTCTTTCCTCTATATGTAGCTCTCCACTACTATTCTGCTAAATGAACATCGTATCATATTGACTCCTAATGGTTCATTGCTACACCCACAGACTACTGCATCTCTCAGCTCTCACCAGAAAAGCCTCCTCATGCAGCAGATAGTGATTAACACAGAGACCCAAAACTGGTTAGCATGAAGAAAATAAGAGATTTCAGAATGTTTATCCCTGAATAGGGCATCTACATTAAACCTCTGCCTCTTAAGGCTCAGGGAACATTGCAGAAGATGAGATAGAAAATTCTAAGAGCCAGAAGTGATGGATGACTATAATAAAACAGAGTTTCCAGGCAGCTGGACAGTTATTCACAGCAATTAATGGCAGCATGCACAAGACCTACTCAAACTCAAGCCAGACAAAAATCCTCATAGAGATGTAGGAAGTGAGTAAAAAACCCCAATACTTCCTGAGGAACCACTGGCAGCCATAACCACAACTGACAGCTGCTGGGAGAGAAAGTCAGCTTTCTTTAAGAGTGTGATGCTGGGTACGTTAACCAGGTTCCAGTGGAGGGACCCTCCCTGAAGGGCATTTGCAGACACAAATTAGACTCGAAAAGCCATAAAATATAGTAGACTACATGAAATCAGGGGGTAAGAAGAAGGGTTAGATAGTAGGGAGAGTCTGAATATAGTTAGCATACATTATGTGAAATTCTGAAAAATTCAAAAAATATATTTTCAGAAAGCAAATTGAGTTGTGACTAAGAGGAGGCTGGTAGCTCTATGAGAACACTAAGCTACACCACGGGCAGCTAGAAGTTTATCCAAAAATGGCAGGGAGTGAGAAGAGCCTTCCTGTGGTGGGAACAGACTAGAGTCAAAGATCTGCTATGTAAGATGTTCCAAATGTATTACACAGATCAAGTACAGCCTAAAGCTTTCTTGAAAACAAAGCAGTCTGCTGTTAGTGAAGCCTAACAGCTTTTTGCTGAACCTGTGGAGACACAGAGAAGAGAACCGTGATAAACCAAGTTCCTCTCAGGACTACCAAGCACATATATGCCCACAGAATTTGAGAAGTGGCCTGAAAAGCTACACATGCTGAAGAAATGGATTTCACTAAAAGGGCACAGGCAGCACACTGCATACACAAGTCTGGGAGGTTTAGGGCCAACAGGTGTTACAATTTGTTATTGAAAATGTCCAGTTTTCATGTTGAGGAGAAATTTGTTAGTAAAGTACTTTGTTACCCAAGTATGAAGACCTGAGTTCAATGCCCAGAAACCATATGAAAATCCAGACTGCACTCCAGGGCATGGAATAGCCCAGAGTGCAAGGAAAGAATGCTTAGAAAAGACATAGAAGGAAGGAAAAGAGAGAAGAGAATTCAGAAAATCTGGCAGACTTATAGAAAGCTATTTGTGGCCCAATCCATAAACACTGTACTATGGGGTGGGGATTCCGGGCAGGAAAAGTTAACTGTATCATTAACACAATATGCATTGTTTTTGTATTTTTTTGGAGACAGGGTCTTCTTAGCCCCAGCTGGCCTGAAACTCACTACATAGATCAGGCTGGCCTCCCAGAGATCTCCTGTCTCTGCTTCGAGTGCTGAGATTAAAGGTGTGCACCACTGTTCCCAGTGGAATTTATTTGTAATTTTATACATATGAATATTTTGCGTGCATGTATGTAAATGTGCCACATGTGTGCAATGCCTGCAAAGGTCAGAAGAGGGAAATTAGATCTCTTGGAAATGGAGTTATAGATAGCTGTTAGCTGCCGTGTAGGTGCTATGAATGAAACCCAGGACCTCTGAAAGAACAGCCAGTGCTCGTAACTGCTGAATCATCTCTACAGTCCAGTAGTGGAGTTTAATACATCCTTTCAGGAGAGAAAAATTATTTAGAAAATCAACATCGAAATATCAGATCAAATTATAATTTGGATAATGCCTACCTACTGTAAAAAAACAGAGAAAAATCATACTGGTCAAAAACTTACTGGAAAATTACACATACAGTATCTCTACATGAGTCAGTCCATGCGTGTAGCTGAAGGTTACATAACAAGACACAGTGCCAGATGGGAGAAACCTTCTTTTGAGCTGTTGGCCAAAGTAGTACAAGAGACTCCCCAAATTATATAGGCTATTGCTACAGCCATTGATTCCCTCCCAGAAGTTGAAAGTAAGACCCTATTGCTGAAGACAGGACATACTTTGGACACAGGATTTAGAGTAATGGAGCTGGAACTGACGCGGCAGCACTTCCCCTGAGGGCCAGCTCTCACAGCTTTGGAGAGCACTATGCAAGCTGCTAAGGGACAACATCAATTCATGATCCAAGCCCATCTTTAAGGCCTAATAACTACATCGGTGACTGGCACAGCAAACAACTTTGGTGCAGTTGCAGTACTTACACCTTGGAGGCTATCAACAGTTACCGAATTGGTCCTAAAGCCCACTCAATAGGAGGAAACTTAAGTGTGGTATTGTAAACATAGCCAAGTATATGTGGCTGGAGAGGTCATAGATCCTAAAGAAAACCCCAAGGCTGTCACATCCCTAGACAAATGTAATTTCTTACTATGTGAAAATATGGACCCTTATATTTACAGACAAGTAACCCAGTCACCACTCATCAAAGAAGCTTCTTTTGCAACAGACAGAAACTATTACAGAGTTCCACACCTGGTCATACACAGACCTTGTCTGTAAATTGCCCAAGCCTAAGTGGCACATCTATAATCCCCAGTGATGTGCTTCTTCCAACTAGGCCACACTTCCTAAAAATTCCATGACTCTCCCCAAATAGTGCCACCAACTGCCCAAGTATCCTATGAGGAGGCCCCTATCAAGAGAGCAGAAGATAGTATAGTGGAGCAGAGCGTGGACAAGGGGGCACACGTACCCATACTGCCAACGAGAATATAAACAGTACAACCATCAGTGAGAACAGCATCACCGTCAAACAACAAAAAATAAAACTGCGGTGTGATCCAGCAGAAGCACTCACTAGTGGGAATATATGAACTGCAGCCAACATTAGCATGTCAAATACACAGCTGCACTCCAGAGATCACTGCAGCACTCTTTACAACATGCATGACACACTACCAGCCCAAGTGTCCACCAGCAGGAAAAGATAGGGAAAATGTAGTACTTATACACAACTGAACACTACTCAGCCCTGAAAGAGAAGGAAGTCTGCTTTTTGCAACAACATGGCGGACTCTTGTGTTAAATGATAAGCCAGGCACTGAGAGATAGTTATAAGCAGAATCTAAAGAAGTAGAACTCATAAAAGCAGAGTGTAGAATAGTGGCTACCAGAGACAGGGATGAGGGGATAAGTGGGAGATACTGTTGAAAAGGTACAAATCTTTAGCTAGACAGGAAGACTGAGTTTCTAGTACACAACATGATTCTATACTTAATGTGTTAAGTTTAAAAATTGTTAAGTATAAATTTCAAATATCTTACCATGGAAAGTGATAGGTATGCTAATTACTTTGGTTTTGGTCATTTATATTTATACTTAAACCAAGATATCTACTGCATCCCATGAATACACAAATTATGATTTGTCAGATAAGAATACAATTAGCAAAACAAAAATTTAACTTACCTTCTGTGTCATTAGTCATATCAAGTTTAAGTGCCTTTGTTCCATCGAAGCAAAATGCCCTAACGGAATTCAGCCCTAACAATGAAGCATTCTGCTTTATTTTTTCTACTTTACTGGGTATTTTGTCCAATGCTATTACTTCTCCCTTTAAAAAGGAAAAAGAAAGTATAAAGCAGTTACGAAAAACAATAATACAAAAGACCAGTGAAAACCTGTTCTTCCCCACTTTCTTTCCCTTCCTGCTGAATTCATCAACCAAATATGCACCCAAGTTACATTGGCTCAGGGCATGGCTTGGTAGTAGAGTTTCCTAGTAAGCACAAGGCCCTAGGCTCAGTTCCTAGCACTGAATAAAGGAAAATCCCCTTCTGGGGCTGGAGAGATGACTCAGGAAATAAGAGCACTGGCTGCTCTTGCAGAGGACCCAGGTTTGGTTCCCAGCACCCACATGGCAGCTGCTAACAACTGTCCACACCTCCAGTTCCAGGGGATCCAACACTTTCTTCTGACCTCCATGGGTACTGAACAACATGATGCACTTATATACATGCAGGCAATACACTCATTCACAGTGAATAAAAATAATAAATAAAATATTTTTAAAAAGAAAATAATGTGTCTTTCCTTTAAATAAAAACACACTCCTGACAACTGATCTTATGGCTAGCTACTTTTAACCTACAGAAATCAAAACTGAAAGCAATGTTTGTCACAGTCTCAAGAAACCTAAAAACATCCTTGATGGTAAACATTAAAAACTACCAATTTTATATGCTGACTCAGTCCTGGAAAAGCATGAAACAATTCCATAGAAATCTAGTTTCAAAGACTTTACATGCAAATAACTGTTATTTGTAAGACTTATCCTCATCTTGATATTTCGAGTTAATCAGACAAACTAAATGAGAAAAACAGGAGCTCAAATTTGTGTATATCACAAAAAAATGTTCTGGCATGCTAGAGTTTAAATATCACCGCAGGACTTCAGGATAAGATGGCAACCTAGCAGCTGCCTGTGACCCAGTTAAGAGTCAATGCAGGAGAGACTTGACTGCACAGAGAGGAAGAGGAAGCCTGCCAGCCAGAAAGGCAGTGAAAGACACAGCCACTTTGAAGCACTGTAAACAAGCTAGAACACGACTCGGGCAGCACCACCCTGGGGAACCCAAGCCTCACCCACAAGGTACTCCAGGAGGTCCTGGTGAGAGACTGAAGGCCCCTCCAGGACAAGCTTAGCTCTCACAAGCCTCCCACCCAGCTGCAGGTTTGGCTGAGGCAGTGATTCCTGCCATTCACTGAGCTACCCACTGTGCCAGGACATGAAGCTGCTCATCTTGATGGAACTGGTCATCTCATTTCCAGGTCCCACAAAGGAACTGTGCCCACACTTCACCTTTTTCTTCTTTCTTTGTCTTTTCTTCTCCTTCTCCTTGTTTTTCTCTTTTACAGTCTTTAAGCAGGATTTTAATTTTATTGTATTTTTAAATGTCTTCATGTTTTCATATCCCTTCATGCATTTGTCTAATTTCATTTATGTATCTGTTACTAGGAAATCTTTCTCTTTTCTCATATATTATGTGTATGTGTGTTGCCTGCATGCACGTAAGTGCAACTGTGCGTGCCATGCTCAAGGAGGTCAGAAGAGGGTGTTGGATCCCCTGAGACTGGAGTTACGGGTGGCTGTTAGTCACCATGTGGGTGCTGAGAACCAAATCCAAGTCTTCTCCAGGAGCAACCAGTGCTCTTAACCATAAGCCCCTTGCTTTATTCTTTCTGGTTTACTTATTAATATTTTTGTCTCATGTTTACCCTGAGTTTTCCTCTACTGTACCTTTGTTAAAAACAAAGATTCATGTTATTTATTTCTCAGCTTAGATCTCTCTGCGTTTGAATGTGCTTACTTCTTCTTTTCTCTACTTCACATAGTAGTCTACTGTTTCTACTCTCTCTTTTGTGATTGTTAATAAAGTAAATCTTGGTGGGCTTTAAAAGATTTTAAGTGTATTTCTGTATCTTACATGGTTTGGTGGCCCTGCTCCTCTGCAAAGCACTATGGTAGGGGTACTGAGCCTTCAGGAGTAGTCTTCTCAACAAGATCCCCAATAGAACAAGAGCTCACCAAACAAATAAACCATATAACAGAAATGCAAGAAACAGGAAAAGGCAAGGCAGCATGACTCCTGGGATCCTCACTCCTTGACACCAAAATCAAGATACCAAAACAGGTAAAGTGCTAGAGGAAGATCTCAGTTTACTAGTAAAGATCAATGACCTACCTCAAAGAGGACACAAAGAAGCAGATGAATTAAATTCAGAACACAGGAAAAAATTAGCAAAATGAAGGAAAAGGCTAATAAAACACATGAAAAGATGGGCAGTATGGATGAAAAGAAGCATGAAAGAAAAATCCATCAGGGAAATTGAAGTTAAAACATTTTCAATGTTAGAAATGGAAATGGATGAATTAAATATAATAGTTCAGCAGACTCAACAAACGAAGAATGTCAGAGATGGAGAAAAAGGCTGCGGAAATACTACAGCCAAACATAAATTTAACATACAGACACTGGGCTGGAGAGACACAGGGCTCAGCAGCAACAGCCGGAGCTGCCCTTGCAGAGGACTTGACTTCAGTTGGCAGTACCCCCATGGCAGCTAACAACAGTCTGTAACTCCAGCAACCTTCTGGGCCCTGGACATGCACATGGTTCACATACATATTATACTGGAAAACACTCATACACATATAAATAAAAACAAATAAATAAATCTTTAAAATAAAGACAGAAGCATGCCATTAACACCTAAGCACTCAAAGGTATGATCAAGAGACCAAACTGAAGGACTCGGGGGGTTAAAGAAGGGCTGAGATAAGCACTAGTGGAATAGTATAGACAATCTATTCAGTGAAATTACAGCAGAACACTTCCCAAACACAGAGGATGAAATGGACATCCAAATACAAGAGGTATTTAGAATCCCAACGGCATAGGCACAGAGAAAAATCCACAACCTACTATTCTATGGTCAAGATGTCAAAGATACAAAGTAAAGATATAATATTAAAAGATGCAAGAGAGAGGAGCTGGAGAAATGGCTTGGCAGTTAAGAGCACTTGTTGCTCTTCCAGACCCAAGTTATGTTCCCAGCACCCACTGCAGCTAACAAACATTCATAACCACAGTTCCAGTGGACCCAAAGCCCTCTCCTGACTTCCATGGGCATTGCACACATGTGGTACATCCACATGTAGACAAAATACGTATAAGCATAAAATAAAAATTAATTCATTAATTTTTTTTAAAGATACAAGGAATAACCATCAAGTCAGTTACAAAGAAAAGCATATCAGAATAACATCAAATCTCTCCCCAGGAGCCCTAAAAGAAAATAAACACAAAACCATGGAACAATGTATTTCAAACACTGAACATAAATAGCTACCAGCCAATGCTTATGTATCCAACAAAACTATTAAAATTAATGAAGAAAGTCACTTCAAAATAAGCACAAATTAAAACAGTCAGAACCATCCAGGCAGCACTATAGATGAAGAAGGAAGATAGTCTCAACCATGAGAGAACAGGAAAGAAAATGTCGGGAGAGAAATGGCTGAACAAAAGATAGCTAGGAAGGATTCACCACGTTCAACATAGTAAATTAGCACACCCAATACTATCAGGAAGAAGTCAAGAATAATCACCAATCCAAACAACTAGTAAGGCAACCAACAGAATTACCAGCATTAGTCAGGCTGGCGAGATGGCTCAGTGAGGGTAAGGACACCAAACCTGATGACCTGAATTATTCAATCCCTAGAATCTACATCGTTGAAGAGAATTGACTCCTGACAGCTGTTCTCAGACCATGTATGTACGCCCCCCTGAAAAATAAATATTTAAAAATTTAAGGAATTAATAAACACCTCTCTGTAAGCTTTTCAACATACCAATAAAGAAGCACAAACTACCCGACTGGACTGAAAAAACAAGATCCAGCTAAGTAACTGTTGTTCCCCAAAACATACCTTAATAGCACAGATATCAACAGACTAAGATTCAATTCAACCTATCAAGCAAAGGGAAGCCTAAAATAAGCTGGCACAGCTCTTCTCAAATCTGATAAAGTAGACTAAACCAAAGCCTGATCAGAAGAAATAAAGAAGGCCACTAAAGAAAGGGAATAATTTATCAAGAAGATATAATAATATAAATAGATATGTACCAAACCTTGTGGTTTCCAAATTCATAAAACAAATAACAGGGCTGGAAAGAAGGGTGAAGGGTTGGGTTAAGAGCACTGGCTGCTCTCACAGAAGGCCCAGGTTCAGTTCCCAGTACTTATATGGCAGCTAACAACTCTCTGTAACCTTAGTTCTAGAGGATCCAATGCCCTCTTCTGGCCTCTGCAGGGTATACTTACACACATGTGGGCAAAAACACTCATATACATAAAATAAAAGTAAATTAATAAAATAAATATTAATGGGCACAAAAGGTTACACAGGTCTTGATACAATACCTATGAGAGACCTCAATCTCTCACTCTTATCTTTAATAGGTCCTCTAAACTAAAAGTAAACTAAAACTTCAGAGTTAAATTGCATTGTAGATCAAATGGATTTAACTATAAAGTATCTCCATAAATAGTCTATCCAACAGATATAGAATATATATTTATCTCAGGAACCCATGGAACCTTCTCTAAAAGAGACCATATTCAAACCACAAATCAAGTCTTACCAAATATAAAAACAAAACAATTTCTTGTGTCTGATCAGACAGTACTACAATAGAACTAAAATCCTTTGTAAGCACAACCATAGAGACTACATACATATTTGGAGACTGAACAATACATTTGTGACTAACCAGTGATCATTGCAAAATGTCAAGGAGAACATTTTTTAAAACTAGAATAAAATGAAAAAAAAAAAAAACTTAGCAGAACCTTTGGGACATAGTTAAGGCATTTCTGCTAAGAGGACAGTTTTTCTGCTGTATTTACATGAAAAAAATTACAGTTCTCAAATAATAACCCAATGATGCAACTTAAATACAAGAACAACTAAACTCAAAAGCAAGAAATTGTAAGAAAGAAGGGCAGAAATTAATGAATTAAAGACTAAAACAACAACACATAAAATCATCAAAAATTGTTTCTTTGGAAAAACTGAACAAGATTGATAAATGTGTAACCAAACTAACCAAAAGAAGAACAAGACTCAAATTCGTAAACAGAAGAAAAAAAATGGGATGTTACAACAGACTTGGATAAAATCCAGGGGCTTATTAAAGAGTAATTTCAAAACTTATGTCTAGAAAACAAGAAAATCTAGAAGAAAAGGATAAATTTCTAAGCACTTATGCCCTATGAAAATTGAATCAAAGGAGATAAGATAACTTAAGTATATATAGCAAGTAATAGGATTAGAGCAAGAAAAAGTCTCTCAACAAAGGAAAGCCTCAAACTGGAATGATTCATGTTGAATCCTACCAAACCTCTAAGGAAGAGCCAACATGAATAACTATTCAAAACAGAAAGGAAAGATACACTGTCATACACGTCCTATGAAGCCAATATTGCCCTATGCCCAAACTAGATAAGAACACAAAAAAGAAAACTACATACCAATTTTCCTGATAAACATAGACATTAAAAAAATCCCAAGAAAATACTTGCAAAGAAAAATGAAATCATGACATTTGCAGGAAAATGGATAGAATCAGAGATTGTAATATTAGGTGCTACAAACCAGATTTAAAAAGAAAAGTTCCACATATGTTCTCTCTCAAATGCAGAATACGGCTCTGTGTGTGTGTGTGCGTGCGTGTGTGCGTGTGCGTGTGTGTGCGCGTGCGTGTATGTGTGTGCGCGCGCGTGTGTGTGTGTGTAGTGACAAGTATGTGTGTGTGTGTGTGTGTGTGTGTGTGTGTGTAGTGACAAGAGCAGAAGGGGATGATCAAAAGGAAGAAAGGATCTTAAAGAAGATGGGGGCAGGAAGAGAGAGTATGCTGAAATTTTTGCAACATATAAGCAGAAATAAGGACTGTCTGTGGGGAGGGAGCCAGCAATGGTAGGCCAGGGGCAATGTGGGTGGGCAGCGGAGGAGGGAATGAAGAAAAACAAAGTTTAATGACATATATGTATGCAAATGCCATAATAAAAGTATATTCACTAACTTAAAAATTACAAAATCACTGTACTTCAGTTAAGTCAAAACCAATATAGTCATAATTTTCAATATATATTGAGTTAGGGACTGGAGAGATGGCTCAGTGGTTAAGAGCACTGTTGCTCATTCAGAGGACCAGGATTGGTTCCCAGCACAGGGCAGTTACCAACCCTCTGTAACTCCAGTTCAGGGAACACAACACTCTCTTCCAGCCTCGTTGGACAGTGCACTTACATACATGCAGGTAAAACACTCATATACATAAAATAAAAATAAATCAAAAAAACTATTTTAAAAAGAATATGTTGAGCTATTTAGGTGCTATTTTGAAACACGTTGTTAAATAATGTAGAAATGGTGGGTTGATTCTTCCATGAATTTTCCTGCTTTTTAAAAACATAAATATCATCCTTATATATGTAACAGTATCTCATGAAACATTTTCTGGTAATGTTTCAGGATGCCACTAGGTTAAAAAGACAATACCTTGAAAAACAGGTTAAACAGACAAAATTTTGACTTTTAAAGTAGGTTGAACAGGAAAAGTAGTAAAAATAAAAAATAAAAAAATTTAAAATTCTAAGTCAACTAAGGTTCCAGCTAAGAAGAACTGTGCTGCACTAGCTGAGAGCTGCTCTGATAGGTGTTTGAGCCCGGCAATGGCAGTTATGTTTTCTTAACTTACTAGTTAAGAAATAATAAAAATAACAAATAACAAAAAATAATTAAAAAAAAAAATCAAAAGGAGCACCAACAAGTTGACCCTAGATGAGGGTGAAGGCTCTCATATTCGGGCGGTGTGTCTCTATACTGTTGACACACTGTGGTAGACTGTGTTCTTCATGTATGTTCATCCTTTGCTGGGTAACCACGAAATATGTCATGGCTAGGGCTTGGCCATCAGGATGACGCTAAATGTGACATAAAAAGACACACAAAAAGTAGTTGACCAGTTGGACCTGCTCCTCATTTTCTGCTATTTCCAGCCCAACTACTGCTCTCTGCTGGGCAAGGCCTCAGTTCTAGCAAGAGATACCCGGGGACCAGGGAGGCAGGGCATCCCAGGTGTCTCAATAGAGGGGACTTTAGGTAAGTAAAAATCACACAAATTGGAAATGAGCCTATCTGATATTGACAGCATCACCAGGTACATGAGCAGGTCCCACAAGGATCAGCTCAACCCTTAGACTGCAACCAAGGCACTGTACCTTTAAATTGCATTAAAAATCATTGAAAAATGGACACATCATAATACTGTCTTCGGAAAGACGTTTTTCCCATAGAGAAAATAAAATATCTAGGCAATATAGCTCAGGGATAGTGTGCCTTGTCAAGCTTGTACAGACGCCCTGGTTTCAATAACCAGCATAGCCCTCCCCGCCCCCCGTCACTAAAGCTAAAAAGCAAATTACCTTTTGTGTATGTGTAAATTTTTTATTGAATTTTTGTGCATTTCATATAGAACACCTTAATCATCTTTATATTCCCCTTCGCCATTGGTACCCTCCCATAGCCCCATGCATTCTGTCATTTGTGTGGAGGCCTATCCAGTCAAGTTAGTGTCCCTAGATGTCCCTCAGTGCACATCCACTGAAGTCTAGCCAGTCTCTCTAGAGTCACTCTCTTTAAGATCAGGTCTCCCTCAGTCAGCAGTAATCACTGCCAATAGTTTTTATGCTAAGATTGGCCTGTTGCCTATTTCCACAGTTCTATGCTGGGTTTTTGTCTGCTTGAGTTTACATGGTCTTGAACATACTGACACTACTGCTATAGGGCAGGGTCCCGGGAGCCTGTAGGACTCTATTTCCATATGGCATGTATCTCCTCCCTGGGTCTTACAAACTTTCTGCCCCCTCTTCTGCAGTGGTCTCTGAGCCCTGGGTGGGTGTAATTTAATATAAAAGTCCTGTCCGGTCCAAGAACCTATACTCTGCAGACTTACTCTCTACACTTTGATCATTTACATCCTTTTGTATTCCTGGCCCTCTGTTGCATGAAAGAGCTTCATTAATGAGAGTTGAGAGATTCATTAGTGTTCTCTTTACCCCTTAGTTCTATGTTGTGTGAGCCTTTGGTGTAGAAGTTGCATTGTAGGTGTGTCACTTAGGGTTGGGAAATTCACAATCTCTGTGTGTGATCAGTTGTGGTACTCTGTAATAATCTCTGCCTGTTGCAAAGAAGCTTTTTTGATGAGTGGTGACTGGGATACTTGTTTATAAATACAAGGAACCATATTCTGCACACATTAAGAAATTATATTTGTCTAGGAATGTGACACCCTTGGGATTTTCTTTAAGATCTATGACCTCTCCAGTCATGTGTATTTGGCTATGTTTATAGTACCACACATGAGTTTCCTCCAAATGAGTGGGCTTTAAGTCTAATCAAGTAGCTATTGATTACCTCCAACATAAAAGTACCACTACTTCCCAAATGCAGTTTGCTGTGCTGGTCATTGTTGTAGTTATTAGGCCTTAAAGGTGGGACTAGACCATCGAGATTGATGTTCTCCATTAGCAGCTTGCATAGTGCTCTCCAAAACTATGAGAGCTAGCCTTCAGGTAGGAGGTTTCCAGGTCAGTTCCAGCTCAGTTGCTCTAAATCTTGTGTCTGAAGTATGTCCTGTCTTCAACAACAGAGTCTTACCTTCAAGTTTTGGGAAGGAATCAAGGGCTATGGCAATAGCCCATGAGATCTGGGGAGTCTCTTGGACCATTGTGGCCAACAACTCAAAGGGAGGTTTCTCATGTCTGGCACTGTTTCTTATTACATAGCCTTCAGCTGTGCACATGGGCTCAGGTAGAGATACTATATGTGGAATTTGTCAGTAGGTTCTTGGACCAATAAAATTCCCTCGGTTTCTTTAGACTACACAGGCATTATTTATCTCCCTCTCTCCTCGTCTAACTCTCCCTACCCAGTTGAGTATCCCATTTCCCTGGTTTCTCCCTCCATAATACCAAATTTCTTTTAAGCAAATACAGTAACCATGTCATAAATAAAAGGGAGATTATCATCTTCTCAGAGAATATCAGTAATCCCAGCTAAGTTAGTAGTATACTAGAAAAATGACTTAAATTAACTGGGTGTCCCTTGGACATCCAGTGATCATCATGCCTAAGTCTGCCAACCACTTGATTTACAGGCTAGAGCCACCATGCTACATTCTTTACCTATCTTAGATTCTGTCACACACCAGTCACTCCCTTCTATACATCCTTAGCGACATACACCATGCTTCTCTTTCTGGCATATATCAGGATAAAATCACTGCTGCGGTTAAGTCAGTTCTCCATCAATTTTGCATCTACCCCCAAAGAGCTGAAAGGCATATAATCACATCAACTGACCTCACTTTGAAGTCCTGACCACATCCCTGAGTCCCTAGTGAAAAGTAGGTACGTCCACATCTCATTCTTCCTCCCAATTTCCTAGATTTCACACTTCTCAAAACTCTTACTCTCTGTCACTCTCATTCGCCTCTGTTGACCTTGCCTCCTATTTTACTGGGAAAATTAAAACAAGTGAAAGAGAACTTCTAGTGGTTTCCCACATGTTCCAAGTCACTATGATTAACACCCACACACTTGGCCCTCCTTCTTATTTCCAGGGAAAATCTGTTTCAAGGCACCATCTAACACCACCTGTGCGTCAAATTGTAGCACACTCACCTACTCAGAGACACTGTTCCAGTCATTATTCTCGCTCCCTGGTTTTATCAATGTCTCACTTAAATATCCCTATTGGTACACAAACAGTATACCTTATTTCATGCACACTTCCTGAATTCCATATCACTGCATGCCCCATTTCTCTGAAGATTAAATTTTCCCAAGCACTTAGTTTTACAGAGTTTGAAACAAAAAAGATGACATCAAATGGTTATACATCTTCAATTGAAGAATAAGATGGTTACAACTTTAATTAGTTTTGAACACAGGTAAAACCAGCCATAATAAAACATCTTGGAAAATACATATGTATAGAAACACACAGTAAAATTTGGGCTAAAATTATACAAGATCAGACTTACATTTGTGACAATAAAACATGATTATAAGTTTTTTATTATATGTTCTTTCTTTTTTTAAGAAACATTTTATTATTTTTATTTTATATAGATGAGTGTATTGCCTACACGTATCTAAGTGCACCCATGTTGTGCAATGCTCATGGAGGCCAGAAGAGGGCATCAGGTCCTCTGGATCTGAAGTTACAGACGATTGTTAGTCACTATATGGGTGCTGGGAATTGAACCTCGGTCCTATACAAGAGCAGCCAGTTCTCTTAACCACTGAGCCATCCACCTCTCTAGTCCCAAGACTATGTTCTTTCTTAGTCATACATGCACAAACGTTCCACCATGTATGTTTATGTTTACTTATGCATACATATGTGATATCAACAATAATAACATACTGTCAAATTCATTTTTAGTGGCAGTTTATAGCTTAGTAATCCAACTAAGTATAAAAATCTTAAAATTAAGAACAAGATTTCTTAACTATTTCAGTAAAACAATTCTATAAGGGAACAACTCTGAAATGTATTAGCAAACTGGGGATCCACAGTCCTCACTTAGTTTTCATAAATGATAAATGTCAACTGAACTGAACATGGTAATTGACAAAACTGATTTTCTTTTTGCTAAATCTGAAATAAGTCTGGATTAGGAATCCCTTTGTTTCCTAAATTATATGCAGTCCCACCCCAACCATCAAAGTACGTAGCACGCTGCAAATAGATCTGTATGAAGATACTCTCACCTGATCGTGCATTAGTGCTGCGATGTGTGTAGTTTTGCCCCCAGGTGCTGCACACAAATCTAGAATCTTCTCTCCAGGTTGAGGATTCAGAACATGAGCTACAACAGCAGATGGCAAATTCTACGAGAAAACAACAATGACAACAATCAATTAGTGATTTTGAGTCATTCTTAATTCTGTAATTAGAGACTATACAGAAACCTTACACCGCTGGGAGCAGTGGCCTATAATCAGGAAAACTCTGGACGTCAAACAGTACAGCCGCCTCAAGTGACCTAAGAGTCCAGTGCTTATAAACATACTAATTCAGAAAATTCATAGTTCCCCAAGTATCTTCCGATGTCACAGGATGTACATAACACACCTGTACAGGTAAAGAATGAGGATCACTTCATCTGAATTGATGTAAATTATTAAACTGTTAGTAGTGATAACTGCATATGGACTGCTACTACATAATGGCACAGCGCCAACAAAGCAGAGGAAATGGAATCGCAAAACAACTGTTTTTGTTTCATGCTATTGTTTTGAGACAGGGTCCTGGCTATGTATACAGGCTGACCTTAAACCTGAAGTCCTCCTGCCTCTGCACTTATTACATCTGGCAGGTAAAAAGAACCCAAACCAACCAACCAACCAACCAAACAAAAACAACAGTAGGCCTGAGGAGATGGCTCAAAGGGTCAAGTACTTGCCATGCAAGTGTGAAGACCTGGCTTTCAATCCCCAGAATCTATATAAAGGGCACATCTGTAACCCCCACACGTCTATGACAATATGGAAGGTAGAGACAAGAGAATTCCTAGAAGCCTGTGGGTCTGCAAGTCTACTGTAAGCAGCAGTGAACAAGAGACCCTGAGGTTGTCCTCTGACCTCCACACACATGTTGTCACTCATGTGTAGATCCCACACGACTATGCACGCTTGCACACACATATATATCATACACACAAAAAGGAAAAGGGAAGAAGCTGAAGCTAACAAGCTCAGAGTTACTCAGTTTACACTGGAAAGGTTGCCATTCTCACTAGAACACCTCACAGGGCATACCTCACTATGCGCTCAGGTCAGCGGGGAGGAAGCTGCAATGTACTCCTGTAAATCCAAGGCTACCACTAAAAGAGGAAAGCCGTAGGGAGAACATGTCTACAAAGTAGTAGGCACCCTTTCCAGTGACCACAGAAAGCATTAAAATCAAAGCAAATCATTTCAGTACCCGAAGAGCAATCTTCATCCTTAAAACTGATTAGCTTTTAGTTTAACTTATTATAGATGGTTTATCTCAATTAGGTCTTATTTATTCTGAAAAAAACTTAAACTCCAAAATGGAAATACTAAAGCATAAGGCTGCAAAAACTCTGGTGATGCTGTATCTAATTACAACTCCTGATAATTCCATTAATGGACTGACCAAAGATTACATGCATTTTCAACTAAGCATGAGTAATACATTTAGAACCTTGTGCTATTCAATACATTCATGAAGTTGTCTGTAGGAGGAGGCTTCATTAAATATTCAAATGACAGAGCTTTCTGAAAACAATTACAACCTTCCACTCTACAGTATTTCTCAGTCCTGGCTATACAGCAGAATCACTGGTTAGCACGGAGAAGGGGAGAAATCGCTAGTATAAATTTCTAACAGTTGGGCATCAGTGTTTTAAAAATCTTTCCTAGTCAGCTGAGGAAATGGCTCAGTGTAAAGCACTTGCTGCACAAGCATGAGGACTTGGGTTTAGATCCCCAGAATTCATTAAAGTGAACCATGATAGTATGTACCTGTAGTCCCAGTACTCCTATAGTCAGACTGGTAGACACAGAAGTTTAGGGGCCAGCTAGTCTGGAGTACACAGAGGCCATGAGACGCTGTCTCAAACAAATGGAAGGTAAGGACTGGCACTGGACCTCTGACCTTGGCTTATGGCAAGTGTTCCCCCCACCACACACACACACACACACATACACATACACACACACACACACACACACACACACACACAGGAGTGAATGCGCCCCCCACCAACAAAATAATAAATATATAAATTTCATAAAAATTTAAGCACACTTGCTTCTTAAGGAACCTATTATCATTTAATTATGGCCAAAGTATTCAGATTTTCTTAGATCAAACATAGCCCAGGTAAGAATCTGGTAGCTCTAAACTAGTTTGCAAGGAGAAATTTAATATAAAAAGCTCAACTAATTTTTTATACCAATTGAATACAGCCACAGAGCTCTAGGAAATTATAAAAGCCACACTTGGGAAGCCTAAGAAACAGGGAACTTACCTAGAGTCTGCACTCAGTCAGTCTGAACTAGGGCCCAGGACCTACACCTTGACTAAGTCCTGCAGTGATTGTGTACACAGGTCTCTTAGAGCCATACTTCAAGCATTGGTAGACATTTGAACAAAAGACCTGTGATCAAATTTTGGCTTTTTTGTTTTCTATCTATATGGCTATGTTGTCAAATGATCACAAGTCATTGAAAATGGATTACACAGTAAGCAAATAGAAAACTAAAACTAAGTAAACACAATTGCCTAAAATGATTCACAATCAATTAGATATAAGGTTACAGGTCCTAATATTTGACATCATCATTAATGTGTAGTTAGATGATAATATACACAAATAATTTTCTATTTATTTACCCAGGAAACAATCTCCAAATTGTAAAAGACCATTTGATTTAATACTGGGAAGAAAATAATGTATATAGCAGCTAGAATTTGGTTTGTCTTCAAACTCTACAAATTACTAGTAGTGTGAACTCGACCAAAACCCCCAATGGATCTGCTCTTCAATATTTTCATTTTATATATAATAATGATAGGATCAAAATTAATTAATTTACATGAAAGTATTTAATAAGCTGGATAAGGTGAAACAAATTACCTATTATATCACAGCATTTAATAGCAGCCAGACAAAACCTGCCAGCATTAAACAATTAGAATTCTACTGTTAAAAATAGAACACTTATATGAACATCAAATATATATAATACTTGTGAATTAACATTCTAAGATGAAAAGTGGTAATTTTATTGTCATTAAATTACCTTTGGACAAAAAAGTTTCAATATAAGAAAACAAAAGTGTAACACTTTTTTCTTACTGTTTAACAAAGGGTAGGAAGGTCAGAATATACATAAACAACAAAATTATTAATAAAGGTGAAAGAAATTAGATTTCATATAATCCACTTAAATGTTTTGATGTTACTAAACATTTTCCATCTATGAATAACTTACCTGTAGAAATAAGTAATTGGGCAGTAGGCTGTCAAATGAAGGGCTGAGATACACAGGTTCTGTCATTCTTATGCCTATACCTCTAAAAACCAGAAACTTAACATTAGTCTGTACAAATTATATAGTATAGAGTATACGTGGCTAGGAATATATCCCAAATGGCACATCAAATATAAATTATACTTTTTAAAAAATTTTTGATTTTATGTGAATGGATCACCTGCATGTGTATAAATGCACTCATGTCATGCAATGCCTGTGGAGGTCAGAAGAGGGTGTTGGATCCCCTGGAACTGGAGTTATAGATGGCTGTTAGGCACGATGGGGGGTTCTGGGATTCAAACCTAAGTCTTCTGCAAGAGCAGCCAGTGCTCTTAACCACTGGACCATCTCTCCAGCTCCTACTGCCTTTTAAAGACTTCTTTTTAAAAAAAAATTAGAATAGTCCTGTGAATTGTTTTTGAATTTTCACCTGAAATAGGAGAAGCTATCAGAAAAAAGGGGTAGCAGGATAAAGTTACATTACTAGTTTAGTTGGGCACTAACTTCTTTAGAGTTATCAATAAATCAGAGAGCAAAGAACACCTGATTCTTTTCTGATTCATTCTAATCATTCGGGTAACAAAAGCATTTTGTGAATGGCTGAATTTATAAGGATTACATGAAAACTAGGGAAAATACCTAGACTCACACTGCTGAACAGGGGCACAGGCAGGACCCTGCTCTCCTCCCATCTTTTTGTTTTTTTGTAGATTGCTTTTTGATGGGGTCTCTCTAGTCACAACTCGCCTGGAAATCACGATGTGAATCAGGGTAGCCTAGATCCCAGAGCTCCACCTGCTGCTGCCTCCCAAGGGCTAGGATTAAAGGCACACGCCACTAAGCCTAGCTCCTTCCATCTTTTCTTAGAACAATGGCATGGTACAGGCACAATCCCAAAATGACCTGCTCTACCTTTGTCCTGTTTCACTCGTGGCAGTGGAGCTGTTGAGAACAGGAAGGGCCAGGGCACAGGATGGCATGGTGTACAGTGATTCAAAAGACAAACACTGCAACCTGAGAAATGTGGTCAGAGACTATGGAAAGGGAGAAAAAGCACACAAGCACCAGCAAAGGAATCAACCAGCTCTTTGAAGAATGGCTGCCTTTTATTCCCACCCACAAAGGAAACATGACTCACACAGTAAATAGAAAGAGAATGAGCAGTACCCCATTAGCAATGAACTAACACAGGTAGTCAAAATGTCAATTTCCCACTACAGACCCAAAGACAAACAGCATATTTCGAGCATGATCATATTCACAAAACATTTAAGGAGCATAAAATCAGTTTGGAGCTATTTTGAAAACAATGCTTTCTTGAGTGTTTTCCTGGGTTCATTAATCTGTTTCTATAGGAGAATTAATTTCATTGATAAAGGAAAACTGCTTCAACAAGACAAACTGTTCCAAGAATGAGGAATATTGTCCCATTCTAAATGGACTGACTCACAGCTCTCAATGTATGCATATCAGCTGTCAATCTTGGAGTGAAGGAGTCTCTACAGCACTCCTAAAACAATGTGATAAAACTAGATAAACAGCTGCTGAGTTGTCCATAGATTGGATTTATTTAGCTACCAATATTCAGATGTGGTTGAGAACTAACTATAACTAAATTTAGCTTGAACAAATCAAAACATTTACTTTTGATCATAAACATCTATATGAGTGCTACTTTTCAGGAACAACTTATTTTTATTTAAAATAATTTTAATATTTGACTTACACTAAAATCAAACTTTTCTTTGATAAAATCAGAATGTTTGAAAGTATAAAAGATAAGCCATCTAACTGATTCTCTATGAGGATAAGTACTGTTCTTCAAAGTTTCAACAATTCAAATTCAAAAGAACAAATCAAATTGTTAGGCAATTATAGCATGCCCAGTTGCTTGCCAGGCTTTTGTTTTCGACAAGGCTAAGAATTAAACTTGGGGCCTTGGGTACCACAGGAAAGCACCCTATCACCAAACTAAGGTCACAGTCCACTGCTTTAATTTTTAATCTGTTTACTTTTTTTGGACCAAAAAGAGCTTTTTCCAAAAATCAAAGAAAACTAGGCTCTTTTTTTTCTAGCTGAATCATTTAAAAATTCATATAATGCAGCATGGTATACTTTTACATTGCTTTACTTTATCTTTTTGAGCCCCAGAAAGGATGCTCTACCCCCAGCACCCATGACACACCTCAGTTCAGGTAGCCCACTGAAGAGTTCTTTGCGGCTTAGTTCAGAAACTCCATTTCCAAGAAATACTTTTATTCCATCAAATTCTTTGGCTCCTTTCTTACATTTCCCTTTAATATCAGAATATACAGAAATAACATCTCCAGCTTTCATAACTAGAGAGAGAAGAAAATCATATTGCATTAATCTCTGCTTAGGTAGACTAGCAAAACTTCTTTAAGCTAAAATAAGGATCTGTAGAGACATCAGTTATGGACATGAAGTTCAAACTGGCTCATCTCAATATAATTCTCAAAAGGAAATTAAAATTTTATATTTTCCCTCATGGGGCTGGAGAGGTGCCTCAATGGTTAGGAGCACTGGCTACTCTTTCAGAGAACACGGGTTTGGTTCCCAGCACCCACATGGCAGCTAACAACTGTTTGTAACTCTAGTTCCCAGGGATCTGATGCCCTCTTCTGACCTCTGTGGGCATTGCATAACATGGGTGCACTTACATACATGCAGGCAATACATTCATACACATAAAATAAAATAAATAAAATATTTTTAATAAATAAATATTCCCCAACATCTAATTGGAGATTTTTTTTCACCAAAAACAAAGAAACAGTACTACCAAAACATCTTACTTAATTGGAAATCTTCAACTAAACAAACACAGGCATCTCCTATATATATTATTACTCCCAAATCTAATAATCTTAAAAATTTTTAATGTAAATTTTGGTATCATGACTCAATACTGAATTTCTAAATTGCCTACAAAACTCGTGCTGAAGATATGGCTCAGCAGTGAAGAGCACTTGATGCTCTTGCAGAGGAACAAGGTTCAGTACCCAGCACCCACAAGGTAGCTCACAACTACCTAGAACTCCAGCTCCAGGGGATATGATACCCCTCTTCCAATCTCCTTGGCCACTAGGTATGGATGTGGAAGCAAACACATAAAATAAAAATAAAGAATCATTTTTTTAAAAGTTGCCTGCAAAATGATTCCTCAAAAATGTACATTAAAAATCCAGTCTAAACAAACTAGGGCCAACCTAGGCCAGCAGTAATCACACACAAGAGGTCCAGGAACTGAAAACATTTGTAATAGGTCAAACTGGTGTTCCTGATTTCACACCCAGCAGTACTGTCCCACTGAAGTAGTTAAGGAGATGTAATATGGCATCAATACTGCGAGTCAATAAAGAATACTAACTGTGTTCCCACTGTTCAGATTCCACATTCTGGACACCCTCACAAATGTTCTGGGGATGTTTGTAAAGTCAAGAGTACAAAATAGAACCTCACTACCACTTTTTAACCTGCACACGCGCGCGCGTGTGTGTGTGTGTGTGTGTACCATGAAACCCAAAAGAGGACATCAGATTCCCTGGAGCTTGACTTATATGTGGTTGTGGGCCACCTGATGTGGATGCTGGAAACTGAACTCTGGTCCTCTGCAAGAGCAACAAACACCCTTAAGCACTGAGCCATCACTCTAGCCTCTTCACTACCATTTACAATCTGTATCACATATGGTTTCCTAGACAAGTACCACATAGGTTCTTATAAGGAAAAGAGAAGAGGTGACAGAAAGCTTTATGAATGTGATGGCTAATCTTGGTTGTCAACTTGACTGGATCTGGAATCAACTAAAATGCCAGCTGCTGGGTATTCCTGTAAGGGATTTTCTCGATCAGATTATCTGAAGCCAGGAGATCACCCTAACTGTGGGCAGCCCCTTTTGTTGACAGCCCAGATAAAAGGACACAGAAGGAAGAAACTTTTGTTTTCTGCCTGCTTACCTTCACTCTGGTGGGTGAGTTTATCTTGCTATTGTGGCATTCCTTCACCATATTAGAAACAACTTCGTTGTGTTCCAAAACAGAATGAAAATGAGAAGCTCTCTGGGAATCCCCCTGATCTTTAGTGCCAGATTGGAACTTCTGAGACATTGAGCCTCGTGGTTTGAGCAACTAGCAGATTCTCTGCCTCTCCAATGTTGCGCAGCCATTGTTGAACTACCCACACCCTACCCTGTAAGCCAATCTAATAAATCCCCTTTATTTATATTTATATATGTGTATATACATATATATAGATAATCACATATATATATGTGTATGTGTGTATACACATATATATAAAATCAAATATATGTGTATGTGTATATACACATATATAATCACATATATATGTGTGTATATATATATATAAAATCACATATATATATATGTGTGTATATATGATCCTATTGGTTCTGTTCCTCTAGAGAACTCTGATTAATATAATGTGGATGTCTAATTGTCTTAGTTCTATGTCCTGTCACTGTGCTAAAATACTTTGACAAAAGCAATTAAAGGGTGAAAGAGGTTTTTTGGTTTACAACTCCAGGTTACAGTCCATCATCGGAGAGAAGTCAAGGCAGCTGATCATATTACATCCACAGTCAAGAGCAAAGGGCAGTGAATTCATGCATGCATGCAAGTCAGTTCTCAGCTTGCCTTCTCCACTCTTATACAATCCAGGATCACCTACCGAGGGAACAGTGCAGTACAGAGGTCTTCCCACCTCAATGAATGCAATCAAGACAATCCCTCCAAAGTTCACAGGCCAATCTGATCTAGACAATTCCTCATTGAGCCAAGTCATGATCAAAACTAACCATTACACTAATTTATTAATTTTTATAGGCTAAAATCCTCCACGGCTATACTACATACAAAGCTCAGAAAATACCTAACAATGGCTTTTCCAATGTGTATCCGGGTAATAACAATTTTCCCCTCTGGTCACACACATGCATTGCAGAGCTATACCTACATTTTGAGGCTGACACAATTCCTGGAACATAGACATGGGCTCCTCTTAACACTGCATTGCCACACTGGGCTCCAACCACGGCTTCACACTGTTGTTTTTTTATATTCTTTCTAGGAATGGAAGGCAAAAAAACATTTAAGAGAGTAATATTCCTCCAATGCCATAAACATTTTAAATATTTCATTAGAGAAGCAGTAGTGGATGAATATGATCAATATACAGTATATAAATGTATGACATGTTCAAAGTATTAAAAAGTTACATTAAAAAAAAAAAATCAAAAAACAAAAAACTTCATTCCCATGAGCTAGAGCTGTGGTTCAGTCGTGGGAGCCGGATCCGTGGTCCCCTCTTGTGAGCTGGGAACCTGGGCAGCAGTCTCAGCTTTCCCTGAGGCTACATTCCCCACAATTCATTCCCTGGAAGTCCCAGGATGTGTATGGCAGTGGCTTTGCCTGTGTGTTGGGTTTATGCTGGGTCAGGGGAGGTTTCTGTCATTTGTAGATTCTAGACTTGGGAAGACTGATCTCTAGAATGGACTTCCCATCTCCCCTGAGGGCCAGCTATAATCTTGACTCCACATGTGGTCCTGGGCACCCTACCTTGACAGTGGACCTATCACATTCCCAGATACCATGGAGTTTTTCCATCATTTTTCTATTACTCTTTTACAGACCCAGTGTACCTTCACCTGTGCCCTACAGAAAATGTAAATCACCCAATTGAACTTCTAGAGAAAAAAAATCAGTCTAAGAAGTAAAAAAAAAGTACTTTGATAACTAAACTGATATAATTCTCAAACTATGCTATTGTATTTTAGAATGGAAATCTGCAATTTTATGTCTATTATATTTTTAGTATTAATTACTGACAAAACTGTAGTTACAAGCTTCAATGATCCTGTGAAATTTAGCACTTTTGCTGAAATATGAATTTGACATTCCTTTTCCAAATTCTCCAATCTACAAAGTTTTCCAATGTAAAAAATAAAAAAGTTTTTTAAAAAGCGAAACTAATGAAAAATAGTATGAATAAGAGTATTTTTCAAAAACTTTACATAAATAGCTTAAGTCTAGATTTTCCTGAATAAATGAGAATGAGAAAACAGAACAATTGTTTAAAAATAGGAGGAAGATAGAATGGGAGTTTGGGGAAAGAAAAAAAGGCCTGTGAGAGGGCTGGGGGGGGTAGACGGAGGGCTGGGGGGGGTGGGTGCAAGGCTGGGGGGGTGGATGGAGAGCTGGGGAGTGGATGGAGGGCTGGGGAGTGGATGGAGGGCTGGGGAGTGGATGGAGGGCTAGGGGAGTGGATGGAGGGCTGGGGAGTGGATGGAGGGCTGGGGGTTAGATGGAGGGCTAGGGGAGTGGATGGAGGGCTGGGGGGTGGATGGAGGGCTAGGGGAGTGGATAGAGGGCTGGGGGGGTGGATGGAGGGCTGAGGGGGCGGTGGATGCAGGGCTGGGGGGTGGATGGAGGGCTGGGGGGTGGATGGAGGGCTGGGGGAGTAGATGGAGGGCTGAGGGGGGGTGGATGCAGGGCTGTGGGGTGGATGGAGGGCTGGGGAGTGGATGGAGGGCTAGGGGTTGGATGGAGGGCTAGGGGAGTGGATGGAGGGCTGGGGGGTGGATGGAGGGCTGGGGGGTGGATGGAGGGCTAGGGGAGTGGATAGAGGGCTGGGGGGGGTGGATGGAGGGCTGAGGGGGGGGGTGGATGGAGGGCTGGGGGGTGGATGCAGGGCTGGGGGGTGGATGGAGGGCTAGGGGTTGGATGGAGGGCTAGGGGAGTGGATGGAGGGCTGGGGGGTGGATGGAGGGCTAGGGGAGTGGATAGAGGGCTGGGGGGGTGGATGGAGGGCTGAGGGGGGGTGGATGGAGGGCTGGGAGGGGGATGGAGGGCTGGGGGAGTGGATGGAGGGCTGGGGGAGTGGATGGAGGGGTGAGGGGGTGGGCGCAGGGCCGGCGGGAGGTACTCACTGAACCTAATGACCTGAATTCTATCCATGTGCCTCACATGTCAGAAGGAAACAAATGACTCCCACAAGTTGTCCACTCACCTCCATACTTGGACACATACTTGGACACATAAAGCAAATAAGTAAATAGTAAAAAATATTGAAAGAGAGGTCTATCTAGCAGCAGGAAGGACAGTGACAAAAGATGCTATTTAACCGTTTAATAAGCAATACCATTTTCATAATATCGTTAGGAGAAAAACACATTTTCCTGCCTTCTAAAACTAAAACATGAAAATACAAAAGGAATTAAAAACATTTCCATATTGGGAAATTGTTGCACGGTGGTTATGAGGATTACTGGCTAACCAGACAAAGGTGCGCCCTTATGTGCTGCCCAACCTTTCTGGGTCTTCTCCAGCTTCTCACACATCACCCATTCCTTAGGCCACTAAAATCTAGGCATCCTTCCCGACACTTAAAGACGTTCATAGATAAGAGGTATAGTTTGACCAGCTCGGAACAATACTATCGAACACTAAATGTCTGCTGCACTCCCCTGCCTGGCACCACTTCTCATGCGTGATCCCCACTCACTGCTGAGTGAGCTGTTTCCCCTCTTCCCTCTGTGATGCGTGATAACACAGACACAGGCCAACTTCACCCTTTCCTGGTTCCATGCATTCTCACCACTCCCTGCTTGCCACCTCCTTACAGAGGCTCATTCCTCCATCTTTGGAAGTACATCTAGTATCATCTACTTTCCACCTTGCAGTCTAACCCTTGGCAATCTTACAATTTCAACATTAACCCACAGAACTAGACATGGTGGTAGAAGCTTGCAGTTCCAGTTATTCAGGAAGCTGAATCAGGAAGGCAACTTGGACCTATGAGTTTAGGGACCAGCCTGAACAACATAGGGAGACCCATACCAAAAACCAAAGAAACAAAAAGTGCTCATCATTTAGCCTTTCAAGGTTCTAAACTGATATTTTAAATCATACAGATATAAGTATACGAGATGTCCCATAGTTATTCCAAACTTAACAAGTCCTAAGCAATACCTTTTGCTCATACATACCCACAGGTTTTTTCATCATGTTCACAGTCTGGAATAAAATATACCCGGATAACCAAACTGGAAGTCTCAGAGCTATGGTTTCCATGTGTCTCCCTAAATTCACATGTTAGAAATTTTAACGCTCAATACAGCAGCATTGGGATATGGGACCTTTGCCCTTGTGAGTGGACTAATGCTGTGATAACGGGACTTGCAGAAATGGTTCCCCCTCTCTTGCGCTTATACCCTTCATCCTGTGAGGCTTTGGCAGAAAAGTCAATTATCTGAACCTTCATCTCTAGAGCTATGGGAAATAAACTTCTTCATTAACTAACAGACACAGCACAGACTAAGACACTCTGCACAATCCTAAACCCCCTTTTTCTTAAGCCTGACATTCACTGAGCTACGGAGCTACATGCTGCCTCAATCTGGTAGGTCTCCTGACATCCCGATGGCAGATGCTGTGTAACCTCCGTAATCGTAGAACATGCCCTCTTGTTGCATGTTTACACCACTGTTGTAGGTTCATTCTGAAGTATCTACGTACAGATTTATTCCATTTTTCAATTGAGACTTCAAGCTTATACTTCCTAAAGTTGTCTTTCATTGATTCTGTAAAGAACTGATTGATTAATTGATTCCTTACATTTCTTACTACTGTCTTTGACCTATTATCTCTAGTCTTTTGTCTAGGACTCAAACTGCCTTTCCCTTTTGTTCAATTCCACCTTCACAGTTCTGAGTCCATTCTGCTGCATTCTAGGTAATTTCCTCAGAGTCATCACCTAATTCAATAACATAAAAACTGGGTCTAAATTTAACCTGTGCAATGAGCTTTTAATTTCACTGACATTTCATTTCATGTGTTCACTGTAAATCTTTCTCCTCCAAGGTCATTTATGTGCAATCATTTTAATTAAGAAAACAATTACGTCTCTACCAGACAGCTCCACTAGTTAAAGTTTTGGGGAAAATTACCTCCTCAGCTTACTGTACACAGTGGGTCAATTCCTAAGACAGTCTGCAGTGATGAGAAAAGTGTGTGACTTGTACTTAAAGTACACAACTCCAGAACAGTTTTGCTTGGTGTATGCCAAGCCTTTCAAGAACTGACTAAAAAAAGACAAATTTTTGTGTCAGTTTCCCAGATTGTAGGTTCTAAACAATTTGAGTAGTAGGAATGTAAATTCAAGACTTTTTATGGAACCACAGTTCTCAAGAACTTTTATCCAAATCTACGAGACCGTTTCCTAATTACTCTCTTATGCTGACTGCTAGGTACTTCTCACCTCCAGTGTTAGTATCTGTTGCTAAACCAAGGCCCCTATATTTTGAAAGCTGGTCACTGAGTTCCTTCTCAGGCCCCAGCTCCCTGGTTCTGGCTCACACTCTTCTTGCTCCTCGGTCCTTCCCCATCACTTGCATTTCTACATGACTGCACATTTTACAGGATAGTTGGCTTTCTACTTAGCACTCCTGGATGTGTGCAGCAGAAGCATTTTCAGATTATCAGATTTTGGATATATTATTGGATTGAAACTGCTTCTTAACTTTTCTACAGCTTTGAAATTCATCATGTGGAAAGGGACTCAGTCCCCAGAACCCACATGGTACAAGGAAAGAACCAACTCCCACAAGTTGTCCTTTGACTTCCACATGTGATCCCATACACATACACATCGATATGTACATGTAAAAGAAATTTTTTTAGGGGTTGGAGAGATAACTCAGTGGTTAAGAGCACTGGCTGTTCTTGCAGAAGACCTGCTTTAGTTCCCAGTATTTACATGGCAGCTAACAATCACCCATAACTCCAGTTCCAGGGGACTCTAACACCCTCTTCTGACCTTGGCAGGCATGGCACAACACCAGTGCACTTACACACACACAGGCAATACACTCATACGCATAAAATAAAGTATCTTTAAAAAAAAATTTTTTTAGAGAAAGGGAGACATGTAGAAAAAATTCATGCAACATGGACCTTATGCCTCTATGGTACCAAAAGAAAAATCTTAATAAGAAAAAGGTGGATTAAAGAGGGTACAAAAAGGAAAATATTTTGAAAATGTCTCTGTATGTTCAAAGACACTGAAATAAAAAAGACTTCAATAAGGAGGGAAAAACCATGAAAACACAGAGAAAAGTGTATTATGTGACTTTAGGAAATAAATGATAACCAACTATGAAATATAAATTTAGCCAGAAGTACATAAGAATTGCTAATTCTTTTTTTTAACATGTATGTGTGCTATGCCTGCATGTACGTAAAGGCACCCATGTCATGCAATGCCCATAGAGGCAAAAAGAGGGCATCAGAATCCCTGGCACTGGAGTTAAGAGATGGTTGTTAGTGGCCATGTGGGTGCTGAGATTCGAACCTGGGTCTTCCGCAAGAGTAGCCAGTGCTCTTAACCACTGAGCCATCTCTCGAGCCCCAAGAACTGCTAATTCTTAATGTCTACAATGTGCCATGCACTGCTGTAACCAATTACTAAAGCCTCACCACAATCCTGTAACTAGCAAGTGCTTTTAATAGCCATTTGAGGATGAAGGAAAAGAAAGACAACTTTTGCAATGTATTACTGACAAAGGGCCATTTTGAAACAGAGCAAGCACAGATCTCTGAATTAGGAGTTCATGTCACATGAATTAATTCCATATACATGCTTACTCACGTCCACAAATATTCATGACAACACGAATTTTGACAATAAATAAAATTGTCTTTCTTTCCATAGAGCAAAAAAGCCCAATTAAATTCTACTCATTAACAACAACAACAAAATCAAAAAAACTAAATCCAGATATTCTGGTGCATGCCTACAATCTCAGCACCAGAGAGGCTTAAGGAGGAAGACTAAGAGTTGGAAGGGAGGCTGGGCTACACAGCCTACAAACCTATACACCTCACAGTGTATGTGAAGAGAGAGAGAAAATAAAACTAAAACAGAAAATTAGACAGTAAGAATATTTTTAGAGAATGACAAACAGCCAAAACATGAGCCCAATCAACTGCAATTTTGCATCCATGTAACGAAATGCAATCCAATGACCTGTGATCATGAACTTCTGTAGTAACACTTTCAAAACTGCCTGGTACAGAGCACAAGAGCTGATGGAATAGCTGCATATGATGACCAACTGGGTCATGGGCAAACAGTTGCACATTTGGCAACATTTAGCAAACTATACACTGAGCATGGTTCTTTTGAGCATATAAATTCTACCTCTCTTCAGTTGTGTAACCTGTAAAATCAAATTTTAATTATAAAAATAATACATGCTTAGAATGGAAAATAAAACAAAGATATTGCAAATGAAAAATCTTTTACTGATTCCCTTTCTCCCAGTCTAACCTCATTGGTATGAATCACTATTAATTACTAGCTATGTTACAGCTTCTAGACTTTTTTTTATATATAAATACACAAAAATATACAGTCTTATGTTTTTTAACTGTAAAATATTGTAACTACCGTAAGTGTGGCAGTTTGTTTTTGGCATTTCATAGACTGTAAGCATCTCATATTGATACGTAAAATTCTACTAGCCTGGGGCTGGAGAGATAGCTCAGCAGTTAAGAACACTGGCTATCTTCCAGAGGACCAGGATTCAATTCCACATGGTGGCAAACAACCATCTCTAACTCTAGTTCCAGGGGATCTAATACCCTCTTCTGGCCTCTCTGTATGCTTGCCATGTACTTATGTGCAGGCAAAACACTCTTACACACATAAGAAAGAAAACTAATAAAGTGCTTTTAAAAAAACTCTCCCATCATGTAAACCATATAATACTTCATAGCTCGGCTAAACTGTAACTTATAAAACCATTTTTTAAACTATTGAATTACTTTAAAGTTTTAGCAACATAGCATTTTTATACTTATCATAACTCAAGTTTAACTACTTTACAGCACAACTAGGTACTTTCTTATGCTCCTTGGGAAAAGAACTCCCATTATAACATGGAAACCTCTTTTTTCAATTTTCAAATATGTCTTCCATATATATGTAAGGACAGCCATACCTGGTATACTGTATACCTGGTATACAGTAACTTAAGATAATTATTAAATTAAGTGTAACATTTTACAAACATTTCAGTTATGAAAGTAGGAAACAAATGCTTTATATTCTTGTAGCTCAAAAGAACTTTTCCTGCTGGAATCCCATAAGAAATACAATTAAATAAAATGGAACTTCTCAAAAAATGAAAAGAAAACCAATCACTACACTAACAGGATCTAAAATCTGTTACTGTCATGGTACTCAGACCCATTCCTGGTCCTCTAGCATACTGCTTCTAAAATATGCTTCAGGCTCTATATTAGAAGCCCTATGATGGCCAATCTGAGACTTCCTGTATGTAAAATTGCTAAAAATGCCACAATATTGTCAACACAGATCTTGGGACAAGTTTAATTTAAAAGAATAATGGGAAAATGAAACAGTCACAAACCTGGGTCCAATCACAGGGATAAGTAAGACATCTGGAAGGTCTGGGTGTTGAAGAACTGGAACACTTAATCCACTGAACTGCTATAGAAGAACAAACACATAAATTATAAACCAATCAGTGTATTTTATCAATTTCATGAAGCTTTCTCAGTATTTCTATCTGCAGGCACCTTGATTTATGCCAATTTCACCTTACTCCACAGAATACTGTAAAATAAACTTATCCCCAGGCATGGTACCACACCCTTAATCACAGCACCGGAGTGGCAGAGGCAGGCAGATCTCTGAATACAAGGCTAGCCTGGTCTACATAGTGAGACCTTACTTTTAAAAATTAAAAACTATGATAAAATAAACAGATCTCAAAACTCCTGTATGATTTTATGATATCCTGATTTTGGAGGAAATGGGTCCTGGGAGGTGAACCCCAGGACTCAGGCATGCTAGGCAAGTGCTCAACCACTGAGCTCTACCCCTAGTTATTTTTATTTTGAACAGAATCTGCCTAAATTGTCAAAGCTGGTCTCAAATTTGCAATCCTCCTGTCTCCGATTCTCTAGTAGCTGGGATGACACACAACAACCACCATGTCAGCTCTGACTTCTAACATTTGGTTTTGTTTACTGTTTGCTTTTAAAAACACAAACCATGCATCCTGTAAGTGATTTACTTCTGTTATGTTTTTTGAAGACATATATTGAATTAGAATTCCACACAGATGTTGTTTTTTAAGCTTGATATGGTGGCATGTATCTGTAATCCCAGTACTTGGGAGAGGAAGGAAGGAAGATGAGTTCAAGGTCAAGCTGGGCTACATAATAAGTTACAGGTGGGTCTTGGTTACATAATCAAAGTATAACTCATGCATACACAAGTAATTTTTACAGTTTCAAAACAGAACTTTAAAGATTGAAATTATTAAATATCACATATACCATCAACATTGGAAACCATGTTCATTTTGACAAAAGAAAACAATGGGTTTATCAGAGGTTCTTTCATACTTGGCTGATCAGTCTGGAAATACATACAGGGCGAGAGGTACAAGCTGTTGAGACAGTTCCCACAGGTTCCCTATCTGGTTCTTCTAGTGACATGGTCATCTATTGCAACTTGGAAAAAAAGCACAGCACGACAAACACTCCATGAATACAAGGAGGTGAGAGAGAAAGGGATAGTTGGGGAGACTGTCCAGCTGGTTAAGTACAAGAATGAGGAACTGAGCTTGACTCCCAAGAACCTACACTAGAAAAAAAGAAAAAAAGCCAGATGTGGCGGCACACACTTAGAATCCAAAAATTGGGGAGGTGGCGAGCTCCAGGCCACTGAGAGACCCACCCTAAAAGACAAGGTGGATGGCACCTCTGCAGGGGAGGTGGCGAGCTCCAGGCCACTGAGAGACCCACCCTAAAAGACAAGGTGGATGGCACCTCTGCAGGGGAGGTGGTGCGCTCCAGGCCAATGGGAGACCCACCCTAAAAGACAAGGTGGATGGCACCTCTGCAGTGACACTCTAGATTGACCTCCGGTCTCCACAACAAGTACGCATATACACCCATCACCCCCCCACACAAACATGCATGGACACGGACACACACACACACACACAGAAAAAAGGATACATCAACAAATCAAAACTAGTGACAGATAACTTGTTTAAAAATTCTAAGTGTTAAATCCATAGTTCTAGGATCAGAATGAATGACTCTACTCACACATTTTTATAATGAAGCTCATAGGGCTCAGAAATTTATCCTACATATGAATAAATTTAGAGTTAGAAGTTCTGGGCTCAAGTTTCAACATTATCATTTACTATGTAACCTTGAACAACTTAATATTCATGACCCACATTCCCTATTTATAAAAATGGAATATTCTATTATTCACAGGATTTTAATGGAGCACATGGCAGCGTCAAGACGTGTAATTACATATAACATATCAGAATTGCACAAACCTTCTGAAGTTCATCCTGCAGCAGACTTTTCACATGCTCAACTGAGGCCAAGTGAGTATTCACTCTCACAGTTGTGAATGATGGAGGGTGTGACAAGTTATTTAATAGAGTTTCAAACTTCCTTTCTGCATCTTGTTTTCTTGAAGCAGATACAACCTGAAGTGGGATGAAGCATCAAAGCTCTACTTCACCAAAGTGAAAACCAGATAAATCTGCAGAATACACTTGTATATTCGCTCTGCTGAATGAGACATCTTTTAGGAATGTTCCATCTCATTTTGGTGATTTGTTTGTGTTAGCAACACTAAGGAGATGGCAATGTTTCACGGGAGTTTTTAGTTTAATTACTAGGAAAATACCTGGCATAAAGAGGTCAGAAAAATGTCATTGCTTGAACTTCAAAGCATTAACATGCTAAAAATAATATCTAGCACATGTGTTCACGTAAATTAAGGATTGTAGGAACAATTACAGACTTCTAGAGAGCTATTTACTTAGTTAACATCACATTCTCAGGCAAACTAGTTAGTAGCCTTTTAAAATACCAATATTGGAAGATAAATAACATTGATATGCTCACTGTTCATCCAAAGATGCCCCAGGACATCAACTTTTTAATATGGCATTGTTAAATGTAATAATATAGATCCTCAAAAAAAGATAGGGACAGTAGCAAACAAATCTGTCAAGAATCCAACACCCTTTTCTGACCACCACGGGCACTGCATACATGTAGCACACTTATATACATGCAGGCATAACACATAAAAATAAACTTTGTTTTAAAAATGAAAGACTGAAGACAAACCACCAGGTTCCCTTGTAATTGTGCTTTCCAAGGCCTCTATTGTCCCTATGACTACACTTTGCCTCAAAGAATTCTTTTTAAAGATTTTTCTTTTTTGTCTGTATCAGGTATGTGCCTAGTACCCAAGCAGACCAGAGAAGGGTGTTGGATGCCCTGGAACTGGAGTTACAGATGGTTGTAAGCTGTCATGTGGGTGATGGAAAATGACACTGAGTCATCTGTAAGAGCACCAAGTACTCTTAACTATTGAGCCATTTATCCAGCCCCTCAAAGGACTTTTTTTTAAGACAAGGGCTCACTGTGTAGCCTAGGCTAGCCTTAACCTAGAATTCACTATGTGGCCATACTGGTCTGGAACTCCCAGCAATCCTCTTGCCTGGTCTCCCCGGTGCTGGGATTATACGCACATCACGCCATGCCCAACATCTCCTGCCTCACAGCATCTTTGTAAACTACTTGTCTACCTACTAATTCTACCAGGCTTAACATTGTTAAAGTTTCTCAAGGTTTTATTTTGTTTATATTATTCTTTTCCTTTCCAAACTTTTTATAAATGGATGGACTTTCTTTTTGTAAACCATATACTAGGTGGATTTTAAAAAGTGGTGGCATGAAAGAGAGATACTTGAATACTTTATAAAATAATGTTCATCCCATTAAAAACTGCTGGGAATAAAGCTGAATGCCTCAGTCTGTCTCTCCAGGTCTAGTTGTAGGCCCAGCTGGCCTCAGTCTCACGGAGACCCTCCTGCCCCTCCTCCATGCTGGGATTAAAGGCAGGCACCACACCTGGACTCCCTCTCCCAATATACATTTTACATAAAGAGCTCCTGAAATAAACAGTAAATACTTTCTCTTTCTAAATGATTTATCCCCAGAACACAATCTTTGGGAATAAGTTGCAGAAATCAAATATTGAAATCCTGGCCTCAAAACATATCCAAGGGTCTGGAGAGATGACTCATTTGTTAAGAGCACCGCCTGCTCTTGCAGAGGACCACGGTTCAACTCCCAGCACCGTAACTGTCAGTTACTCCAGTTCCAGGAGATTCAATGACCTCTTCTGAACTCCTCAGGCACTGTACAACACTGGTACACACATCTACATGCAGAGGCAATACACATACACATAAAATAAAAATAATGAATAAAATATATTTTTTAAAAAACGTATTCAAAAATAAATAGGATTTAAGAGGCTTTAATTTTGTTGGAAAAAACAAAGATTTAGAAAATTAAAAATTGCCTAGAGGTGGTGTAGTACAGTGAGCAGAGCCGGCCACAAACCTTGTTTTCACAGCCAATCAACACTCACTGGGAACTTCCACACTTTGTAGTACCAGTAACCAGTAATATTTCTTTTTTCTTTTCTTTTCTGTGTATGAATGTTATGCGTGCATGTGTGTAAGTGCTCCCAAGTCATGCAATGCCCACAGAGAGCAGAAAAGGCATGGGATCACTTGAAACTGGAGTTATGAGCTATCAGCATCCATGTGGAGGCTGGAAATCGAGCCGGGGTCCTCCATAAGAGAAGCCAGTTGCTTTGCGCTGAGCTATCTCTCCAGCATTAACAAATAACATTTCTTTTTATGTCCTGGGGCTGCAGTTAAAAGAATTGGCTGCTTTCGTAGACCAGAGTTCGAGTCCCAGGATCCACATGGCAGCACTCCCTTCCGACCTTCGAGAGCATTGCAAGGCACGGTACACTTACATACATGCTGGCAAAACACTTATACATGTAAAATAAAAATATCTTTAAGGAGACTTATGTGCTAAAATGTCACAAGTTTGACATCCCAAGACAACCTTGAAAAGTACTTTTTAATCCTGCTCAGTTTTTACAAAGGAACTCAAGCTTAAATCAGTGAGAATCAACTTTTAAAAACAGTAACACAAAAATAAATGTTTGAGATTCTCTTTCCTCACACCGGAGCTCTTCACCTGCAGAATTTAGGTGTTTGACAGCTACATCAGTTTGGATCAGTAAGAGAATTTCTCGGATTCTGTTATCTGGGTTTTTAAAGTGGAAATAAATCACACTCTACTAAAAAACCTGTTAAGATTAAATGTAAAAGTGTATAATTGTGTAATTGGTCAGCTGACATTTAAAGCACTCAAATTAGTGCTCTTTCCACCTGAGTGCAAGCCTGGCCGTCTTCTACACGGGACTTGGATTTAGAGGCCAGTGGCTTTTTCTTGCTGATCTTGCTACTGGTTCAGCACTATGTGTACGAACTGGTACATAACCTTTTTTCTCGTTCTTTCATACATCTAAGTGTCAACACATAGATTCATCTCTTGTCTCAACAAGCTGCAGTCTATAAAGTATTTTAACCATTCAGATAGACCAATGACAAAAACTATGGCTGTTAAGATTTCCCTTTGGGCTTTTTTGACTTCCCCAAACGGTATTTGAATTGTTGCAAGTATCTGCTATATTTATGTGACCTACCTGCTTATCCATAAAGCTCTCTTTGAGATAGTTTTCAACCTCAGGTCTCAAAGATATCTTGGGAAAAACAGACATTTTTTGTTTGTTGAAATTCTCCAAGAAAAACGTTGGGAAGCGGCGTTTTTCCTTTGTAATTACAGCGAGGTGAGTCACGACAGCCCGAGCCCAAGGCCCTTCGGAGCTCGGCACGGAGTGCGGGCCGGCTGAGTCCAGCCCAGCGGCCCCTCTCCCGGCCCCGGCCCCCGCCCCGCTCCGGGGCGGTGGACGCTCGCGAAGTGCAGAGAGCGAGGGCCGGCTCCGTGACCGACCTGTGCTCACTCCCGCAGCCTGAGCACGGTGCCCCCACGGCGGCCCTGGGACTCTTGACACCTCACGTTCCAAACAAGCGCCCCCAGCCTCGGCTGGGAGAGCCGCTTCCGGGTTGCGTCACTTCCGGCGTTCGTCCCGCCGGCCGCGGAGCGGGTCCGACGACTGTGGGTGGTGCTTCCAGGCGCAGAGCCGCCGACCGCTAGGAGGCAGGCCTGCGTGCGGCCGGAAGACCCACTGGCTCGAGTCCGCGCGGATTCCAGTTAGGGTGTGGAGGCCAGAATGTGTTTGACTTCACCAGCTACCAGGGGATTTCATGGAAGTACCTCCCTTGGGCACACAGGTCCGACGTCAGCTGTGAAGCAACACTACCCATAGTTTTGAAGGTTGAACTGATATCCAGGAATACTCGGATACTACCCACAAGTAACGTTTACAAAGTAGTCCTGAGCCTAATATTTAGTTGCATCATTGTTGACATACTTCAGAGAGCTGGAGAACCCTGGTGTGATCATTTATTTACTTGTTTGGTTTATTAGGGTGGTGGAGGGATGGTTGATAGCACATTGCATTTATATACAACTGTAGGAAAGGCTTTTTTAAAAAATCTTTTTAGTTTTCACATATAAATTTCTCATATAAAATTTAACTTCCTTTCTGAGTTACACCAACTGTTTACTAGCTGGAAATATTGTAACATGAGCAGTCTGCCACAAATTCTGTAAAGTGGTTATTACTAGTTTTAAAGAGGAGTAAACGAAGGCTATCAGGGCTGAAATAACTTCCAAGGCCTCATAAATAGAAAACAACCTAAAATAAGTTGGTTTCGAAATCTGTCTTTTTAGCATCTATTTCTTTACTGAATGCATGGGGTTCTTTCATGGTCTAATCATGTGAAATCAATAAAGGAAATGCTCGGATCATACACTGCCAAGGTGTTGCAGGTCTTTTCTGAGGAGCTGTGAAAGAATCTATTCACCCCACACGAGGAAGGTGCGGAGAGACCAAAGAAAGACTGACAAGTCCGACTAGGAAAAAGAAATGAGTTAATTAGGTTTACTTACAGCAGCGTGGCCCTCGCACCACCCAAGATTCCCAGTGCTCTGCCCATCAAGCTACCATTTTCATACAGCTGTTTGGTAAGCGCATAGCAGAGTTGGTGTAAACCTAGTGCAGATAGCTGCCTGTTGTTAAAGCAGTAGAGGTGACCACAGGCTGAGACAAAGAGATGTGAGGCACAAACAAATTCTGGGGCAGTTATGTGCTTATGTGTACTCCATCCTTGCTCTTATCAGGATTCTGCAGGTCTCTGCACCCACTGTATAGTCCTGAGGACAGCGTGCTTTGTTGCCTTCTGGTGGGTAAACAAGTAAATGACATTTTGCTGCATGTCCTAGAATTCAGAAGACTAGTCCAACTAGTCTCACAAAGAAATTTTGGCAGGCTGAGGTTTTGTGGTAACTTTAACACCAGAGATAGTTGAAATCTGTAAGAGAAAAAGGAAAGTTGAACATGAATAAAAAGTCTGAGTGTAGAAACTGTACTTCCCTATTGTTTACCCAGTGTCAAACATGAAATGCGTTCCACTAAATGACTGATTTCATAGATGGGCATTATGAAGGAAAAAGAAATCGATGCTATATGTATATATACTACATGATTTAATAGTGCTAGAACATTATACTAATCTTGTCTAGATATTATTAAGTACAGATATGTGGATGAAAAGGTACGTTGGTGTTGCAAACTAGAGTCAAGAAAAGCATGCTACAAATCTGAAGTTGATACAATGGGTTTGAACTGTGTACACAAAGGAAGACCCCAATAGGAAGAGAGATGTGCAGGAGTCATTGAGGCTGTGTGCTGTTTAAGGGGCACTATGGCTCCTGAGGGCGTACTGAGGCGAGGGAGACAGTCAGATATAATCTCATCATCTTAAGCTTGTTTGTAGCACTCTAAGCTTAACTTCACAAAAACTTCTTATTTAATTTCAAGGGGCAGGGTCAGGAGGAAACTAGACAGGGTATGTCTAGAAAGGCTCTTTACAAGGATGATGTTCTTAGAAGATGAAGCAGCACTGATTTTAAGGTAATTCCTTTGCTACCAATGTAGAAGGGTGACCGATTTCCAACTGACTCCTTTATAATCTTTCAGAATTCTTTCAGATTCACCTACTTTGCTTCAACAACCAGAAAAAACAGGCCTCATTTTACTTCAGGGTTTGTTTTGTTTTGAGACAGGGTTTCCCTGCAGCCCCAGCTGGCCTGGAAACTAGATACATGGACCAGGTTGGCCTCCAGCTTACAGAGATGCTATCAGAGACAAGGAGGAACAAATGATGTTGTTTCTGAAACAGGAAAGGTTTAACTTTTGAGTGTTGGGTTTATCCAGTTTGTTGGATGAACAGTATCCTTTCAATTGTTAGGAATTTCACTGCTGATCTAAACTGCTAGCCTTCAAATGCAGATCATTAAAGTTTTTGCACTTATTTTCTCATCCATTAAATGGAGATAATATTACACTTCAAAATGTTACCTAAGACTAAACAAATTAGATAAAGTGCTTAAAAGGTCAACCTTCACGAAGTGTTAGATGGTGATTATCCATGTACTGGAAGAATGCACTCAGGAGGAAGAACTAGAGTGACAAAAACTCTGATAGACTAGGAGTTAACTAGTATGTAATGGAGGAGTACAGATTTCAGATTTTTTTAATGAGGGTTATATAAGTGTGTGTAAGAGGTCCCACCCTACAGTACAGGATTTCACAATGAGGGTTATATAGGTGTGTGTAAGAGGTCCCACCCCACAGTACAGGATTGTAGCAAAAGGCAGGGTACAGTTCACAACGGATCAACTTCAAAATACTCCTGCAAACAGGTATTTTACTAGCCACCGTGGTTTCTTGAGCCAAAAGGGAGAGTTAGCTTGCTTCTAAATGATTGCACTGCACATAATAACTGCTTGTAGCAGGCACCTGTTGGTAGGAACATTTATTAAATGTGAGAAGGCCTAAAGCACTTATGGTGAGCCCTAAAGTACACAAGAGGTGTTAATTCCCATCAATGAACTTATGACCAGCATCACAGACCTGAGGATAGTTTGGCCTGGTAAATGTTGAGAAACTCAGGATATTATGCAACCTTTCTGTGACTATAAATATAACTTCATCAGAAACTTACTAACATACTCTTTCCCACTGTCAGGAATGAGATGTTAAATTTCTTTTGCATCAATCACCTACAGCATATAAAAAGCGTTTTGTCTCTTAACAGATATTTACCAAATGAAATCATATCAATTTCTTAGACCAATGGCAGTAGAGAATTTGCTGATGGGCAATCAATTAATCCCAACTCTTCTGGAAACTGACCAACTGGAATAAAATCACAGCTGATGTTATAAAGGTTGGAGAGAGCCTTTAAAGAGTGGCTTTCACTCGCAGTTGGCAGAACACCCAGTTCTGTGAGTTCTCCTTTCCAATCGTGTACGAACTGATCTAACTTAACTTATTAATAAAGTGAATTCATTTCCAGCCACATCCAGTTTTTCCAAGTATCATCTTGTAAGTTTATAAGAGTTCTTTCTAAGAAATCTGTGTAGTTTTCAGCATTTTTCTTCCTTGAAATTTCCATTTGTTTCATGCTAAATACAGCATTTACATATTTTTAAATATTTTGTTCAAATAAGAAATTTTTACTGGGATTCCATTTTAATGAAAGAATATAATTTCTAATTAACACAGAAAAAAATAAGCTACACTTTTGATAGTATTTTGTCTCTTTTTATCATTATATTTGTTCTCATTTCATGAGAACATTTCTCATAGTTCTCATTTCAGTTTCAAATGGCACTATTCTGTAGAACAAAGTAACTTCTATATCAAGGACTATATTGAATAAGTTAAAAAAAAAAACTTAAAGGAAGTCAGGTGTGATGGTATACACCTTTAATTCCAGCACTCTTAGGCAGAGGCAGGCAGATCTCTCTGAGGCCAGCCTGGGCTAGTGAATGAGACCGCATCTCAAAACAGAAAGAAATAAATCCCAACAACAGCAAGAAAAACAACAGAAAAGTTTAAAGGGCCAGGCATAGTGGTGCAGGGCTTTAATCTCAGCACTCAGGAGGCAGAGGTAGGGAGATCTCCATGATATGGAGGCCAGACTGGTCTACATAGTAACAGGCCAGCTGGGACTACAGGGGGACCTTGTTTCAAGAAAACCAAAATAAAATTTTAAAAATATTTACAGGAATATTTTATGAAAAAATATTTGATTTTATGTGTTACATTTAAAAAAAATATATGCTCAGAATTTCTAGTTTGATTAAACTCCTGATAAGTATTCCTTCTATAATTTAACATATGTAATCAACAAATGGCATAATATGAACTGAGGTACCATTTTTTCTAATAAGTACGTCAGCATTATATTTGTATAGATAATATACAAGTTTATTTGTCAGTAATAATAATTTGTTTTCATAGGGTCCGTTTTCTTTCCTTCCAGTTAATAAAACTTTCAGATTTCTAAATCTTCACGTAAGGAAGTCGTTACGGAATCTAAAACGTGTTTTTTAATAATGAAGCTGAGTTGAAATGTCATTTTCACCCTGCGGATTTACACAGCTACAAACTCGTTTACTTGATAGCCTAGGGGAAAGTCATTACCGTGAAGCTTGGATAGATTCAGTACATCCCTTTCACTTTATATGGGAGGTAAAACTTACCTTTAATATCATAAAGTTCGTGCTTATGACCCTGCACCTGTCTTGACATTTTTTGACCTATTAATTTTATTTTCTATGTAGGAGTATTTTGCCTGCATGTATGTAAGCAAGAGGCATGTATGCAATGCCTTGGACGTCCAGAAGATCCCCTGGAACTGAGTTAGGGATAACTGTGAGCCACATGTCGGTGCTGGGAACTGAACCAGGGTTCTCTGCAAAAGCAGCCTATGCTCTTTTAAACCACTGAGCCCTCCAGCACCCCTACACCTTTATGAGTCTTTGAAGCGCAGCATTAAGCAGGACATCTCAAGTCATTCACACTTGTTTCACTACAGGTAAAGGAATAGTTTAGCATATTAAAAGGCCACGCTAGCAGCGTTAAAATTTTCCGACTAAAGACCATACTCTCTTTAGTTAAGCCTGGCCGGCCAAGTGATTCCTAGGGCAGTTTTGTCTCATTCCGGGCTATCAGACTTTTCTTTAATTGATAAGGCTTTTGACCAACGACTAGACCTCACCCTGGGCCAGCGGGTGTTTAGTCACCACTAAATTCTGACTGCAGGCATTCCAAGGCGCGAGTCCCCATCATTCTATTCGGAATTAAGAATCCTGACGGAATATCAAGAGCGGTGTTTGACCGGGAACAGGAGAGGAGAGCTCCTCTCCGCTCAGCGGGATCTGCCGGTTTTTAGGAGGCCGGGTGGTCCCAGCAAGACGGCGGAACGCACGAGCCCGGGCGCCCGTTCCCCAGGGTGACCGGAGAGAGAGCGCGCCAACAGAAAACCCCCAGCTCCCCCCGCCGCAGCTCAGAGGTCGCCCACCGGAAGTGAAACGGAGGACCCGCCACGTCGGAGCACGGACTGACGTCAATGCGCCGACGTCACCCGCCGGCCTTCCGGCGGTGGGCGGTGCCGGACCGCGGCGGGGAGGCGGGGCGGGGGCGGGGCTCGGGGCCGGCCGGGGCCGTGCGGGGTAGGTGGGCTCAGACCGAGGGGACTACGGGTCGGTGTTGGGCTCAGCGCGCTCCAGACAAAGGAGTCTCCGTAGGGGCTCCGCGGGCAGCCGGAAGCCGAACGGAGAGGCCAGGCGGCGCGGCCGGCCGAGGACCAGAGGCCAGAGGGGTCTTCGCGGCTGCCCGAGGCTCAAGCGTATCACCGGCTTCGCCCCTCTTCGAGGCTCCGCGGCTCCCGGTCGCCCTCGCCCGGGCCCCACCGCCGGCGCCGCGGCACCTGCTGCCGAGCGCTGCCCAGGGAGCCCGCGGCGCGCCCGGGGCTCGTGATGGGGTTGATCTTCGCTAAACTGTGGAGCCTCTTCTGTAACCAAGGTGAGGATGGCGAGGGCTTGGAGGCGCGCGGCAGGTGCGCGTGTAGACCGGGGCAGTGCTCGGGACGGACGTGACATCTGCGGGCGGTGGAGGCTGAGCTGGGGAGGCTCTGGGGCCGGCAGTCCGAAGCCTGTGCAGATTTTAGCCAAGCCTAGGGATGCCTGAGTTCTCTCTGTGGGTCTTTCCGGTGTCGGTGAAGCATCCTTAGATCACATTAGCCCCCGGGAAGTGTCCATCCAGACCCCCAAACTTTCCTAAATGCGAAACAGCAGTTTTGCTTTGTTTCTACTCTCTTATCCAAGCTAGTACACCTTCCCGTTGTCTCTGACTTGACTCAGAAATGTTCTTACAGAAGTACAGGTCTTTGAAATTTTCACACACACATACCCCCTTCGTAGGCGTTAAAAAAACAACTAAATAGTTTCTGTTATGTGTAAGGTGTTACGTGTCCCCAGTTAATCTGGAACAGGTTAGGAGACACCTAGAAGTTGCAAGTCGGAAAAACCATGAAGTTGTAAAACCTGTTCTGAGTCAGAGTGTGATGCGTAGTCTTGGGGAAACGCCTGTACCTACAGAAAGGGGACCCACGATAAAGTCTGGGGCATTATGTTTTTTGTAACAGAATGGTTTCCTAGAATTGAAACCAGTTTTAAGTTTTGTTTCATTTTCTAGGGCATGACTTATAAGCCAATTTTGTTTTTATGATGGTGCCAATTACCAGTAAGGTGCACATCTGCTTTTCGGATTTAAGTCACTTGCTCTGTAGGTTAAGTCTTTTTTTCAAGCTTATCAATGTAGAGACGTTCAAGTACACTAATACCTGTGTCTGTATGTATGCAGGTGCCCGCAGAGAAGTAGCCCTTTTTAAGTGGTTTCAGAGTGGCCAGAGCTCAGCTCCCTGCAGATGTTACTCATAAATTTGATGCATTATTTTTTCAGCAACTTACATTTTCTAATGCTTGTATACATTTACTGTTCAAAGGAGTGTTTCAATCCATGATTAAAATCATGAAGATTGTTATCACCTGTTTATCATTCCCCAAAGCTTAAGCATCGAAATTGCTGGAGTTGTTGGCTCTCCCTTTATACTCTGATTATTGTGCTTACCTCTTTTCACTCGAGGATTCAATTCCAGAGCAGACTGGAAAGGAAAAAAAGATGAAAAGGTAAATCCCGGAAGATGATAACTAGACGTGGACTGACTTTTGTTCAAGCCTCCTAAATCCTCACCTCGGCTTAGAATTTCTTTTTTAACTTTCCATAAACCAGATCTCAAAATTAGACATGATAGGAAGATTAAGAAGATACAGTGGAGCACACCTTTAATTCTGGCACTTAGAAGGCAGAGGCAGGTGGATCTCTGTGGCTTCAAAGGCCCAGCCAGGGCCACATAGTGAGATCCAGTCTCAAAAAAAAAAAAAAAAAAAAAAAGTAGGAATAGAATACAACTGTCTCCTCACAGAGCACTCATATTTAGTAAATTAGACGTGGAGTTATTTACAGGTGTAAAAATGAATTGATAGTGTCAAGGGTTATTGATCATAATTGGGTGGTTCCCGGAATCCTTTGCAGACTATTGTATGCTTGGACTTACTATTGAGCAGGAGTTTAGGAGGCGCGCAAGGTAGACTGAGTGAAATAGGGTGTATTATTGTAGGCAAATTTACTGAGGTATGAAAAGAGAGTACCCAAATAAATTTGGTACACTTAAGGAAGCTGAGCATAGCTAAGTTTGGCTATACAGACCTATTTTGCTTCTCCAGTTAGAAGAGATGAGGTTGGAGAGAACTGGGAAGTGAGATCACCAGGAGCATTATGCTGACCGAGACAGCAAAGTAGTAGACCCTTGGAAGAATTTGGTCATTAAATATCTTCTTAATCTAGCATAATGGGGTCAGGTTTGTGTTTCATCCTGTAATTTTGTTTTTGATATCAGCAACATTAACACCAGTGTTGGCATTTTCCCTTTTTATCAGTATACATTTATTCGGAGGGGCCCAGAATAAAATGTCCAAGTCTTCACTCTGCCATCTGAGTCGGTGGGGTTGGGTGGGGTGGGGTGGGGTGGACTGGACTCGACTCGACTCCAAAGCCCTTCTAAGGTGCAGCCAATGTTAAGGAACTAACAGTAACTTAGGAACTTCTTTCCCTTTTCTCTCATTCAGTATTCCTCACTTTTATCTGATTTTTGTGGTTTGTTTAAAGGGCCTCAAGCATCTTTTCATGTGTGGTATATTTCTGGAATTTGGTATACTAAACCATGCATTGTCTAATGGAATTTTGTATGCTTCATTTTAAGCTAGAAGGCTGATTATTTTGACGTAATTATCATTGGAGGAAATAATGTAAAAATCTGATGACCTTTGCAGACATTTTATTTATTTCTATGAGTATATGTGTTTTTATAAAATACGTACTTGTGTATGTATGGTGACATCTTTAAAGCTCACTTCTGAAGTTTTATTACTTTTAAAAAAAAATTCTTTCATAGGCACAATCTTTTCCTCTTTTTGATGTGAATATACATACTTGTCATCAAATTTTCCTTTTACCCAGAAAGGTAAATGAAACAAGGCTTTAATTGTAGTTCGTTTTCATAATCAAATAGCAATAACATCTCAAGTTCATTATCTAAATGCCTTGATGCTCATCAGCACATTGCATGATGTCTTGAATGCTGATCCCAGCTGTCCAGAAGAGTAAACTGTTATTTTTCATTATGACTGCTCAGACACTGTCTTGACCTCTTTCCTTTGAGCTAAATTCTACTTTTAATTGTGGACTTCTGCTGGTTGCAAACATGTCAGATAAAACCTATTCCCTGTTTTCTAAAATGTATTTTATCCATACCTTTGCAAAATCGATTCCATTCATTTTGTTCTTATTTCTGTTCAAGTCTTGCTAAGAGGCCTTCTTTGACAGCTATATCAGAAATAGGCCTCTGCCCTAGCATTAACTCTGTGTAATTACTGGTACAAACAGTTTATCACTGTTTGTAATTGTATTATAAATTTTCTTGTTGTCTTTTTTATTCAGTAGAAATGATTTCCTTGGGGTATGAACTTTTTCGTGTGTGTGTGTTTTAATATGTATTAATGTTTTGCCTGCATGTATTTTTATAAGTGCACCCATGTATGCAGTGCCCATGGAGGCCAGAAGAGGGTGTCAGATCCTCTGGAACTGGAGTTACAATGAGTGTTAGCCACAATGTGGGTACTGGGAATAGAACCTTGTTCTCTGTAAGAACAGCTAATGCTCTTAACTGCTGAGCCATCACTAGCCCTGTGAAGTTTTTCTTATTTGTTGTTTTGTTCACAGTGCCTGGTATATGTACTCATTTTCGGTGTTAACGGTTTTATTGAATTCTAACATCAAATTTTATATCATAGTAACGTATACATTATATTTAAAAAGAGAAATGGCTCTGAAGTCTTAATGTAGAATCGGCTCAGCATTTTATCCGGTGCCATATTCTTCCATATTTCTGAATCTGTTTAGATGGCAATGTCACATTCTCGTAGCACGTACTCTTCCTCTTCCTGCTTCCTTCCTTCCATCTTGGAGTTCCAGACCCTACACTACTGCAATTGGCTATGCATACGTACCCTTTTTTTCTATAGCATTTTGCCCCTAGAATAAATACACCATTGTCTTAGTTGTCTCTGTACATTTGGCTAATAGGTTTGAACATCCAAAAGCTCGTCCACAGTGGTTTTCCCACCTTGCACCTGGCAAGGGGTGTGTCCTCCTTCTGCGCCTTCAGTTTCCCAGTCTTCTTAAACCGACATTTCCCTGTCGGGCTTGGTTCTTAGCTCATCTGGCTCATCTTTGCAGTCATTCTAGACATTTTCTCTACTTTTATATTTTACCAAACTATGTCTTCTTTTAAAAACTGAAAATTACGTAAATTTAAAAAATTTTTCTTACAAAGGTATCTTTGTGATTTTCATTTTTTGCAGTTCCAAATGCCTGAAAATTTATTGATTTATCTTCAATTTGACTTATACTTAGGGTGGCTATGAATTGGAAAATATTTCTTTTACAATTTTGAAGACATTGCCTTGACCTCCATCTCCCAGTATGATTGAGTAAAACTGTAGTACCTTGATTTATTTTTCTCTGTTAAGTAGTTTTTAGAATATTTTATCTTTGATGTTTTTAAATTTCAAAGAAGTATATCCTTACGTGTCTTTTTTTCCAGCTATTTCTGTGGATTCTCTAGACTTTTTCAATCTAAAGATACATCTCTTGGTTCTAGGGAATTTTTGTTTGTTTTTGTTTTTGTCTGGTCTCCCTGTAACCCCAGGCTGTCCTGGAACACACAGAGATCTGGTGGCCTTTGCTTCCTAAGGGCTGGGATTAAAGGCATGCACCAATATGCCTGGTCTTCTAGAGAATAGAATTTTTTTTCTTTTAGGGTTTATTCCTGCCTTTCTGGAAGTCCTATTGCTCAGAATGTGTGAAATTGGTTGTCAGGATTGTATGTTAGGGGTAGTTTTGCTTTCCACTTATTTCCTTTGTCTGATCTCTACCCATTCAATATTTTCATTCAGCAAATGTTTTCTTACTGTTTTTGTTGGATTTTTTCATGAAAACTGTCATCTCCCGTTTCTTTGACATTTTCTTGCACTCTATTTTTGTTTCAATAACTTTTCACATTGGAAGCTTTCTCCCTAACACTCTAGTAGTAAAGGAATCTGTTGCACAAGTATACTATTGCTTGACTTCTTCCTGTGCATCTTAATGGGTTATGCACTTTGAATAGTCGCAAGACAAAATCCCTACCTCCACCCCATAGTACTGAAGATGGAATTCAGGATCTCAAGAGTAGATTCAGATCTTTAAGTAAAAAGCTTTACCATTAAACAACACCCATTTACCACTGAAAAACCTTTTGTAGACATATTTCTCTTTAAGTTAGTATGTAGAGGAACAATTTCTAAGAGTAGATATAAACATATATGTTGATTAGTTTTCTGAAACACTGCTGTTATTGTTCATTGTTCTTGTGCTGTCTTTATATTTATACTCTAGCCAGCAGTGTTCAATACCCTCACTTGGAGTTGGCTAGTATCAGTGTTTTTAATGTTTGACGTTCTGTGGCATGTGTAGTATATATGATTGTAATTTTAATTGACACTTTCTGGTGACTACTGGCTTTGCCACTTTGCATGTGTTTGCTTGCTTTTGTAGACAGTTTAAATCCTTTGCCCATTAAAAAAATGTTCTTTTTTAAAATTATGTAACTTCAGGAATTATTAATATATTCTAAAATAGTAGTCTCCTGGGTGCCGGAATTCTAGGTGTGCACCACCATGCTCAACTGTTTGTTTTCTTGATGAGCATTTTATTAAACATGCATTTCTAATTTTGTGAGAAATGTAGTCTAGCTCTAACCAAGTATTTGAGTATGTATGTCTGCGTGTGCAGGCACTTGCCTTGCAGGTATGTGTGGAAACCACACATTAATGTCAGGATGCCCTCCTCCATACTCTCCCCGTATCTTTTGAGACAGGGTCTCCTTCTGAACTTCCATTTTTTCTGGCTAGACTATCTGGCCAGTGAGCCCCTGGGATCTCCCTATTCCCCGATCCCACCTCCCCCAGTCCAGGGTCGTAGCTGCCATGCCTGGCTTTTACGTGGGTGCTATGGATCCTGACTCAGGTCCTCACTGCTGTCTCCCAACCAGCCCTCAGAAAGTGTTTTGAAATGGCCCTTTGTTTTTAACAGCTTCGAGACACCTGCTCCTTCCCTCCAGAAGCTGTAGCTAGTCTGCTGGCATCTGTGATCAACCTCACATTATTTTAGGGTTATGATGTGAATAGGGATTGGGTTTCCTTATTTTTTACATGAACATCTGCTTGTTCCAGCATGATTTTCTGAATACATTTTCCCTCCAAATGAATTCCTTTGGAGCTCTTTGTCAGAACTCAAATGGCCATAAGAAATGTTTTATCTCTGTTTTTTTTTTTGGTCTTTTGTATTGATCTTCTTTAGGCCGTATTACATAGTCTGTTGCTATAGCCTTAAGATGAGCTGTGCAGTTTGTGAACTCTCATCCTTTGAAAGAAAACATTTTAGTTTTCTGTTCTGCTAACTACTACAGTTTATTCCTGTCTTTCTACCTACTTTAGGTTTGCATTTTTCTTTTTGCACTAAATTCTTGACAGGGCACATTGGTATTATTATTTTTTCACAGATAAACATTTCAAAGTTGTTCTGATACAGCCATATTCCATTAGTTTTAATTTGCAGTATTTCGATATTAGGTTTACAGTATTTTTACATTATTGTATTTTTTTTTTGACCTGTGGATTGTTGATGTCTGTTTTCACAAAATTGTGTGTGGGGGGATGTTCAGTTTAATCTTGGTTCCTAATGTAATTGGAAATAAGCTGCAAGATTTCCATTTTATTTTAAATTTATTGAGACTTTTTAATGGTCCATCTATGATGTGTTTGGGTCTGTATTGAGACCCAAACTTCTGAAAGAGAAACCATGTACTCTTTACTTGTATAGTGTTCTGTAAATGTTCATGAAGTTAAGGTTATTGTCAGTCAGTCTTGTTCAGATTTTTGTATTTTAACATCTGCTGCACAGAGGATATTGCCCACTCTCGGTTTGGTTTTTTGTTTGTTTTGTTTTTTAAAAGTCCATTGTGACATTTGCCCTGTTAGTATAATCTTTGGTCCAGTTTTGATTGGAATGCTTAATGGAATTTATTAATAGGGCTGGATGAATGATGCTTGTGTAATAAGGTCTGCAACCTTATAATTGTCTTTGCCTCATCTGCTTTTCTTTCTGGTGGTTATGTTCTTTTCTATATTTTAGAGTTAAGTGATTTTTTAAAAAATGCCTTTATTTATTGCCTTTTTATTTCGTTTTACAGTTTTTAATTATTAAATTTTGGGAGGATTTCAGATCTTAGTACTTTACACCATTTCCATCTCCCCTCCCCACTGCAACTCTTCTCATAATCACCCCCCACTGTCTCAATTTCATGACCTCTGATTATTTTTGTTGCATATATACACATGCATACATAAATACATACCTGCTTATACCTACCTATCAGAGAACTCCCTGGAGAAAACTGGTTCTTCTCTCCCGATTCAGAACCATTAATTCTTGGGCTCTTCATCTAGAGGCAGGATTATTGGAAATTTCCCCATCCACCTTGGCCTGTCAACTGGTGTCACTATGCAGGTCTTGTTTAGGCAACCATATTGTGGAGATTTCATGGGTGTAGCATTCCTGACATGTCCAGAAGACACTGTCTAGTAGCAGGTATCCTGGTCCTCTGGCTCTTGGACTCTTATCTGTCCCCTCTTCCATGGTGTTCCCTTAGGAGTAGGTCTTGCAGTGTAGATATGTCAGTTGGGGCTGGGCTCCCTACAGTCACTTATTTTCTGCATTTTGACCAGTAATGGAGCTTTGCAGTAGTCTTGATCTGCAGCAAGTAAAAGTTTATTTCTTCTTCTTGTAATAGATGGGGATGAACACAGAAGCCCATGACTGGTCATTGCAGAGACTGAGAGACTGTGGAGTACTTACCCTTAGTAGGACACCTGTATCACACCCTATCCTCCTACAGCTCGGGGATTAGTGCAGAAGATGGGGTGGAAAGATTGTAAGGGCCAGAGGTGGTGACTACATGGAAACACTGTTTCCAGACAGTAGGACAGTTGCTCATGAATTCACAGCAGTTGTGACAGTATCCACAAGATTATGAAACTTCAAACCAGACAAAATGCCAGCTTGGAGAGGACGTGGCAGATAAGAAGCCCAAACCTTAGCTGGGGAACTGTTGGCAACTGGCAGCTGCTGGGAGGAAGGAGAATCAACTAAGAGTGTGATACTGGGTGGGTTGACCAGACTCCAGGGGATGAGTCCACACCCAAGAACGTTTGAGGATACAAACTAGGCCTGGGGAAAAGAAAATAGAGAACATGAAATCAGGTGGGGGAGGGGATCGGAATTGGATAAAAATACATTGTATGAATTTTTTTTTATAAAAATAGTTCAGAAATACTTATACAAGTTAGAGATGTGTATACATATATATATATATATATCATTTCTATGGATATATATATATATATCTGGAGACACATATATAATATATATATATATATATATATATGTATATATGAATATAATCCTTAGAGGCTGGCACCAGGAAGGAAAAACCAAGTGTAACTCCCAGACTTGGGACTCTAAAAATTGTGTTGATGGGTAGAAGCTTTGGACAAACAGGACTGATGGGGGTGGAAGCGGGAGGGAAGGAAGAAAGGGGAGTGATGTGCTCAGTGTACACCCGGATGAAAATGTCCAGTGTAATACAGAACCAGTGAGTGCACACAATGGAAACAGTTTTCTAAAAATATAAAAACAAGCTTCTTTGATGAGTGGTGAGAACTACTATTATCTGTGGATATATGGATTAAGTATTTAGAATATATTTAGAAATTGGATTGGTTTAGAAAAGTGGCAATAATAGGTTCTCTTCTAGGATTTGTGACCTCTCTAGCCACTGGTATTTGTCTTTGTTTACAGTGCCAGACAAGAATTTCCTCCTATTGTATGGGACCTTAAGTCCAGTGAGATGACCATTGACTACTCCCAAGATGAAAGTGAGCATTGCACCAATAAAGATACTTTGCTGGGCAGGTCATTGTTGTGGTTTGCAGGGGAGGACTATTGATTGCTTTTCTCACTTGGCAGTGTGCAAGCAGCTTCTGATACTGTGAGAGCCAGTCTTCTGGGAGCAGGTTTCCAGGTCAGTTCCAGCTTGATTCCTCCAAGTCCTGTGTTGGAAGTATGTGCTGACTTCAGCAACAGGGTCTTAACTTCTTTAGGTTTTGAGAGGCAGCCAAGGGCATTGGCAATAGCATGTATTTTAGGGAGTCTCTTGGACTACCCTGACAAGAACTTGAAGAGAGGTTTCCTTTGTCTGGCACTGTTTTCTCATTTTTATGACCCCTACCCCAAGCCCTGGGATTACAGTTCTTATCTTTGTGGGAGTCTAGTAAGCATAAGTCATGTCCTGTTTCTTATAAAATGTGCATGTTACTGTAGTATAGCTGTGTCCACCCAGAAGCCTTTACGTTGCTGAGTATCATGCATGTTATGTCTGCATGTTTTATTAATTCATTAAAAAATTTTTATTTTTATTTTACGTGTATGAGTGTTATGTCTGCATGTGTGTAAGTGCACCTGTGTTGTGCAGTGCCCTTGGAGGGTGTTGGATCCCCTGGAACTGGAATTAGGGATGGTTGTTAGCCACCAAGTGGTTGCTAGGATTTGAACCCAGGTCTTCTGCAAGAGCAGCCAGTGCTCTTAACTTCTGAGACATCTCTGTGTATTTTATTAACCTCACAGCATAATGTCAATTTTTTTGCCATAAACCATCATATGTATTTGCAAGTTTTAGGAGAGGGATACATTTTTATCTCATATTTGTCTTGTTGTTGTTGTTGTTGTTTTGGTCTTTTTAAGACAGGGTCTCCCTGTAGCCCCGGCTGCGCTGGAACTTCCTCTGTAGAACAGACTGACCTCCATCTCTCAGATCCATTAGCCTCTGCCTTCCAAGTACCAAGATAAAGACTTTGCACCACACCAGCCCACAAACTACAGTTTTAGTATTCAAAAAGATACGGAAACATTTTTAAACATTTAAAATAATGTGTTAAGGAATTAAAATTAAGGTCTCTTAAACATTTTATTTGTACCTGGACTGCCACTAATGTATAAATGGTGTTCAAAGATGGTTGGCAAGCCAGTAAATTAATCTTGGAGCTCCATCTCTGGAATCAAAAACCCACTAGGATTGTCTTTACATCCCAGCACTGTGATCTAGAGCAGGTTATTCAGCCTAAGGCTCTGTTTCCTCATCAGTGAAAGAGGAGTGATGGCACTTTGTTGCAGAATAATTATGAATATTAACTTACACACTTAGAATCACACTTCAGGGTATTCCTTTTTTATTATTGCCATTTCTTTCCGTAGCTGAAAGTTGAATATTAGATCTTATCCGTGAGGATATTAATGTGTACCTCAGTGTCTCTTACTTTGTGTTAATGATGTCGTTTTATAATTGCTTGTTTACATACTCTACCTCAGGATCCTTCTGGGTAAAGTCCTTGCCCTATTCACCTTAATCACAGAGTCAGACATTTAATGAACTCACTAGATACTGGATATTAAATCATCAGATTTCCATTGATACTTTGAAAAAGTGTAATACCCAGAAATATAGTTCTAAGTGAGAATGGAAAATGTTAAAAGACCTGGGCAGGGAAGTTAATGAGCTCCTTTGCTAGCATTCAAACTTAATTCTATAAATCTTAAATTCTACATTTGCTACATCACCATATTTGGCATTTTTAATTTCCTTGGCTATATGGTTGTTTACATGTTCAGTACTTGTAAAGCTTGTTTTAAGCTATCTAGCATTCAGGAGGCAGATGTCTTCGAGATGGACGCCAACCTGGACTACATACAGAGTTCAGGGCCCTTCAGGCCTACAAAGATCTTGTCTCAAAACATTAGTAACAAGGAAACTTGCTTTAGTGACACAATGTTGGTACAGATGTTATACACCTATAAGGTATGTATGTTTGTGTGTGTATATAAGGATTGTTTGTCTTGTCTTTCTTATACATTAAAAAGTTGACTATTTTATCATGTAACAATATCAAATTTTAATGTGATGATACAAATTTGGATACATTATTTCACATTTAAAAAAAATTTCTATGTGTCTGAGTATATTGCCTGCATGCATGTAAGTGCACCTGTATCATGCAGTGCCCATGGAGGTCAGAAAAGGGTGTCATATCCCCTGGAATTGGAGTTACAGACAGTTGTCAGCTGCCATGTGGGTGCTGGGACCTGAACCCTGGTCCTCTGCAAGAGAAGCCAGTGCTCTTAACCACTGAACCTTTTCCCTGTATTTTTTAAAGTGTCACTGTTTAGTGCTGTTCTAATATTTTTTCTTGCCACGGTATTATTCTGTTTGGCAACAGTTGGTATTATAAGCTGTTTTGTTCATCTTAGTGAAAATGAAAAAAAAGTGCAGGAGAAAACTTTTTTTTGCTTAATATTTCTTGACTTTTTAGAATCCCTCTTTTCATCATTTTTCTTGTTAACCATTTTCACCTGTGCTTATCTACAAGCCAATGCTCTAAACCTAAACTTTGAGTATTCGAAAAAAGCCTAAAAGATTCTTAAGAATTTTTCTTTGCATCAAGACAGTATCTTGCTATGCAAAGCCCAGTTGGCCTCCATTCGAAGTCCTCTTGCTTCAGGTTCCGGAGTTCTGGGACAGGCTTGCACCATCATCCCAATTACAGATAGTTGACCTTCATCACAAATACTGCTGCTGTACTCTGTGACAGAAGATTGATTTAAAATGCTGCTCTATCCATGTGATCATTTCCCTGCCTAACACTAAGTGTGTCGGTCAGACCAGCAACTGAATATTTAATTTTCCCCAAGAGTAATATGAGGAATTAAAGAACACATGGCTTACCTATCTGTATGCCTTAAGGATCAGGTAAGATTTTAGAGGGTCTCATCACAACTTTAAATATGGCAATTCTGATGAAATGGAAATCTGTACTCCCTACATTGAGGTCAAAATGACATTATATGTTCAATGTTCATCAGATTAGGGCAACAATTTTGACTTTTGAAACAGATTACTTCTCACCTTTAATTGAGACTACCTTGATCCTGATAATATTTTGATTTTTTTTAACCTCGTGGATCAGATAATAAAAGTTATTGCTGAGTATTGTAAATAGTATAGATTTATAAGCATCTTTCCACGTTTGTTTTAGTTTACTGTGGGACAAATGAGGGAAATTATACCAGCGCAGCATCACAGAACGGTCTCTGACACAGAGTTCAGTTGATTTTGTGTTTATTTCAACACACATGAGATATGTGTGTGTATCCTGTTGATTATGCTCAACTCAGACATTGTATATAGATCAAGTGTGCTGTCATGTTTTCAAGCCAGAGTATCCCTTTTAAACATCAAATAATATCAAGTGCACTATATGTAGGTAGTTTTGCCTGGTATGTATCAATTGGAAATCTTGTAGACCACTATATTCAACAATATCTTCAAGAAACTTTGTGCTTTATTAATTTAAGCATTACAGAAAGCAACACATTTTAGACTCTCCACCCCTACTTAGAGAGATTGTAAACACACCTTCACATCACTTTCTAAGTTTTTCTGATTTTTGAATGGTTAAAAACTTTGCTAACTAGTATGTGTGTGTTGAACCCCTTCAGCCCTTGACTTACTCAAGCAGCAGCTAAGCGCAGTAGGCAGATGGAGGAAGAATTACAGTAACATAACAATATGAGCAACTTTTTTGAATGTGGCCTTCAGTAGCTGGCCTCGGAGCTTGCTTTTATTTTTACTGTGTGGGTGATGATGTTTTCTTCAGAGCTGTGCTCTAATATAAACCCTATTACATCATGCTTTTAATTTTAAATTTAAAAGTTTTAATTTTAAAAGCATGTAGCTGTTCCTTTTTCTTGTTTTATATATGCAGATTTAGTTTTAAATTTCTCACTTGAATAGATAGGCCACATCATCTGAAGGGTATTTTCATGCCTGAATCATAAGATGAGTTAAAATTGCACACTTTGTGTTAATTGCCAGAATTCCCTCTCAGGTGAAGGAGAAGGGATCTGATGGTCAAGTGCTTAGAGCATTAATGAGAGCCATAACCCGTCTGCCTCCAAGATCTGCTCCTCTAGTTCGCATTGGAGAACAACCCTCCAGAGTGATGGATTATTGATGATCACCACTGTGATATAAAATATGAAGCAAGGTTGTTTAAAAAAAAAAAAAATGACCCCAGTTACTCACGTGTTGCTTGAACAGTGAATCATCCGTCTGGTGCTACCCTTCCACTCTCTTCCGCAAACAGGAGTTGTGTTCACCCCAGTTTTGCCTTCTGATTTGTGGCCTTTTTCTAAGTGTTGCTGGGTACTATGGTCTCTAGAGCTAGGTTCTTATCAAGATTGAGAGTAACTGGTGCCAAACAGTCTGTTTGTTCCTCCACAGATAAGAGAGCCCTTGTTCTGGAAGGGACAGCAAGCAGGGAGCACTTCAATTTTGGCTCCATTACAGCTTAGGAAATTTGAACCATCGGTTATAGACAGAAAATTGAATGAGTTAAATGATTTTTTATTTACAAAACAGCTTTTGCCAGCATGACCAGTGGATAGCCACGACCCCAGGAGTACATAGCACAAACTGGGGTGTTTGGTTATTTAAAAAAAAAAGAGAGAGATCGGATGTTGGGAGGTGGTAAAGGAAACAGGATGGATTTGGGGATAGCCTTTCCACTGTCTATCATCCTGCGATATTAGATAGTACTTATGTCACTGGAGGGTACAGGGACATTTATCTTCTCAAGAACTTGTCTAAAACAAATTTCTGTCCCTCTTCTTGGTAGTTGATGTACTGTTAAGACTTTAAATGATGTCAGAATCCTGATACTCTTTAGAGGTTATCAATAGAACCAAGATTTTGATATGAAATGTGCTGTATTTTTGGCTCATATAAGCTATGCTGTGCTTGTTTTGTTTGAGACTGCATCTTATTTTTTGGTCCAGATTGGTCTTGAACGTAGGAATCTCCTATCTTGGCCTACTGAGTGCTGAGGTTATAGGTTGGCATTATAGGTCCCACAACCACCCATCCTCAAAAGCCAAATGAAGACACAAATGAACAATGGTAAAGGCAGGAAAAGAATTTTCTTGGTGTGGCCACACTAGGGAGTGACTGAACGTGACCCACGTTGTGACTCTCGTGGTGACCTCCCTGTTCACCCTGTTAAAGCTCAGTATCTTTTAAATAATTTTGTACTAGAGAAGGAGAATTTTTATATTTTTATTCTTTGAGAATCTCATATATGCATACAATGTATTTTGATCATGTTTACTCTGATATTTATCCCCAACTCATCCCCAAATCTGTCCTGTTTTCTTTACCACCTCCCAACATCTGATCTCTCTCTCTCTTTTTTTTTTTTTTAAATAACCAAACAACCCCAGTTTGTGCTATGTACTCCTAGGATCGTGGCTATCCACTGGTCATGCATCCTTAAAGAAAACCGACTCTCCCTTTCCCCCAAAGCCATCACCTGTCAATAGTTCCTCAGCTAGAGAGGGGAATCTGAACATACTCCATACCCTGAAGAACCTAGGGAAGATGGTTTCTGGGAATTTCCTATCTTGCATTCGAAGGCGATTTCAGAATATGTATCACTTAACAGAATAATTGAGCCTTACTAAGTACTTACAAAAGGAGTGGTTATTCAGTGCATGCCACCAGAGAGAGGAAGAGGCTTCTGTTATACAGCAGCAGCAGAACATCTCAGAATGGTTAAATGATTAGAGAAGCTAGATTTAAAGCAGTGAATACTAAGTAATTGCTTATATTTCTTCAAATTAATGGAAAAACGAAAAACCGGTTGAAAGTATGTCTCTGATAATGGAAAGCATTGCAGTTTTCAGTAGCTGCAATTTTTAAGTCTTGAAAGGCAAAAAATCTTGGCACATGAGGGTGGGAAAACTTGCGTGTGTTAAAACAACTTTTTAAGAAGCTAATTTGATTAGCAGGGACTTTGAGCACGTGTATAAAGCAGACAGTATCTCTAAACTTGAAGATTATTGTTTAGAGTATTATTTGAGTGACCCCCAACTCATACGTGACCAAGGTCTATGCTTCTTGCTAACAGATCTCCTCAAGGCTTACAGGAGGACTGCATGGAGCATCATAGTGGGCAGATTCACTTAAGGCAGGCCTTTAACTTCTTCATAAGGTTTCGTCCTTTAACAGTCCAGTAGATACTTAGTCAGTGATTCCCATTAATAAGCTCGCAATAATCATTGAAAGCCTGTAAGTATAGCTTGCAATAGTGTACATGTTTATTGTAATTTGCTTTCTTATAGAGCACAAAGTAATTATAGTGGGACTGGACAATGCGGGGAAAACCACCATTCTTTACCAATTGTAAGTATGGAAATAACAGCTTTTTATTACTGTCATTTTTTAAAAGAAGTTTTTTTTAGAAGTTATGAAATACCATTCTTTTATAAAACAATAATAAGACATACATGTTTTAATGTATATTTTTATTGAGTTTTGTGCATTTCATATAGTAGATCATAATCAATTTTAGACCCCTCCCGCATGTCCCCCCACCAGATTTCATGCATTCTTTCATACATGTTAAGACTATCCAGTCAAGCATTTGTGCCCAGATGTCCCTGGTGCAAGTTCATCCATTGGAGTCTAGTCAGCCTGTCTAGAGTCACTCCCATAAAGAAGATCTGCTCCCCCTCACCCTGCAATAATCAGTTGGAAACATACAGGTTTTTCTATTTTACCAAACAAAAGCATAATATAAACTGCCATATGTCTGCTAAAGCTTTCATCAGATATTCTGCTTTCTGCCTTTGAAATAAAGTACAATATAATCTTGGGGTGCGGTGATAAAGTGGATTTCACCTAACTCTTCCCACAGTGAGATTTGCATAAATAGATTGCAGTCTCTGAGAAGCTGCTGCTCTCCTAATAGCTTTGGAACTGTTTAACATAGCGGACTTGTCTAAAGTGATGGTGGTCAAAATACTACTTCAGTAGCTTTCAGAAGGAAGAAGCCTGACATTTTCAGAGAAGTATGTTAATGCTTATCCTCAATAAAATATTAACACCCCATCAATCACTATCCAAGGACTTCCCATCATCCTTTCAGCGCCAGAGGACTGTCTCAAGCATTTTAACAAATTATGTAGCTCTTACCTCCTCCTCTCGTCTCATCTTGCATTTAAAGCACAGCAGTTTAAGGACTGGGTTATAGCAGCAGAACACTTAAGGACTGGGTTATAGCAGCAGAACTCTTCTCTGGCATTCATGAGACAACAGTGGTCTCAATCAATAGCACTACAAAAGGAAAAGAAAAAAACAAAAACCATCCATCTTCAGCTTGAGAAAAACACTTAGTGAATGTCCAACACATTTTTTAGTTACTTTACTAAAAATTGCTTATGTTTTGTAGTTTCAGAATTGAATCTTTATTTTTCTTTAGAACCTTTTCATTCATTGACATTTTCTGTGTGTTTTGATTTGAATTAGTCTTTAATATAAAATTTAAGTATTTCTGAAACTTATCATCTTTGATGAAAGTCTTGTACATAGTTGCAAACATATAACATATAAAACCCAAGAGAAAATTAGAAGCATGAAGTATTAGGATGTTATTTCCAAATACTTACATGCTGAATGAATTATTTAATGCAACTAACCATACATACATTAAGGTATTCAAGCAGTATGAGAATTGGTATTCAGTTCATTTTAAGTAAAAGTTCTGTTTACCTGTGGCCTTATCTTTTAACAGTATACATTGATAACCCTGAATTAGTTTTTAATGGCTGTCCCACCTTGCTCACATAGGTACTCAGCAAAATGATGTGTAGACTATTACACTGTTATTGCTGCTTTGCAGTTGTTGGTGTCATAGTCACCTAGAAATTGTTGTCAGGATGGGACATTGGTTCTCATCTATGTAATAAAGCAGTGTGGTGGTACTAGAATTTTGCCTACAGAAAGGATAGTTTACACCACAATGCCACCTTCTATTTGTATCAAGCCTTCATTCGGTTCATTGCATTAAAAACACAAAACAGTCTTCGAGGGCTGTTCTGTGTCTTCATCTTTATTGCCCAGAAAATCTCCAGGTTCGTGCTTATGATTACTCTCATTGGTACAAAGAAGGAAGGTTGATTGGTCTTAAAGATTTATAGAAATAAAACCTGCTTGGGTTGTTAAGATTTAGAGGAGTTTTTAATGGTGTCTTTCAACAGCTTGATGAACGAAGTGGTTCATACTTCTCCAACCATAGGAAGCAATGTTGAAGAAATAGTTGTGAAGAACACTCATTTTCTGATGTGGGACATTGGTGGTCAAGAGTCTCTGCGGTCATCCTGGAACACCTATTACTCGAACACAGAGGTATACCCAAATTGCTTTGGAATTTTAATGCAAAAAAGAACCAAAGAATAAAAAATAGTTAGGCTATAAAGTGGCTATAAAGGTTTATAGTTGTCTTTTAATAGGACCTTTGTGGAAGGAATTCAGGGTTTTTCATAGAAGAGGAAGAGCCGGTGGGAAGAGCATCAGGAAGAGTTTAGTTTTGTCTGAGACAGGAGTTCATGCTACAAATCTGGCTGGCACAGAGTTTGCTGTATAGACCAGGCTAGCCTGGAACTTGCAGTGATCCTCTGGCCTCTGCCTCCTGAGTCCTGGCATTGCAGGTGCACACCACCTCACCTGGCCAGGAGTTCTTCATCAGCTCAGAGTGTGGTGTCCGGCAGGCCTCTCTCCCTCACAGTAGTGCTGGCCTGTCTCCAGATGTTGGAGAAATCTGACACTATTTGAAATTGCAGAACTTTCCAGAGGACCTGATTAGGGCAAGGATAAATATTTTATGCATAATTTAAGGTTTTCCAAAAAGCACGCTACATTTTGAGATACCATTAGTGTAAAATAAAGTCTATCCCCAGTATTCACTGTCACTTAAAAAAATTTTTTTTGAGATTTTATTTTTATTTTATGTGTGTGTTTTGCCTGCATGTATGTAAGTACACCATGTGTGTGCTGTGGAGGCCAGAAGAGGGCATCAGATCCCTTGGAACTGAAGTTACAGGTAGTTGTTAGCCTCCAGGTGTCCCCTGGGAATCGAACCTGGGTCCACTGCCAACAACAGCCAGTGCTCTTTAACTGCTAAGCCATCTCTCCAACCTCTCCTAAATTTTAGGATATTTTTCCTCTGGAGTGGAGAAAGGCAAAGAATACAAAATTTCTACTATGTATTTATTATGAATTTTGAACTATGGGAAGGGATTGCCTGTGTTAAAGTAAAATTTAAAAATAGAAGAGGGGCAAGAGAAGCTGTGTTGAATATAGTTGTTTCTGCAAACACTTGTTAGATGTCAGAGAAGAGGTTTGTACTGCATTAGTGACTTGACAGGACTGAGAAGAAACAGGCCTGTGACTAGGTGACTAGGAGGATGTGAGATGGGCATTAGTTCATAGGGACATGTGTACTGCAGTGCGGGGTCCTGGGACTGGCACGAGAACTGTAGAGAGGATGTCTGCAGAGCTTCATAGAGGAATGAATTCTAAGTGCGATCGTTTCATTGTCTTTTTTTTTTTTCCTTATTTCTTATTTATGAGTTCAGTGCCAACTTGGGGAATAAATCTATATTAGCTTCCATTTCTGTTTGTTTTCTACCCAGAGAAATGTTTTTCAGTGAGTTTCATCCTTTGTAGTCATGGACGATAGTTACGCGCATGTAATTTTTCTTTGTAAGGAGGCATATCTAACCAGTTATGTTTTCTGAAAAGAAATTTTGTAAAATTGGAGATTGGCAAGGACACATAGTTGCCATTTTAAATAAAAAAATGTTTTTGTGGATCTATATTGTAATAGTTTATCTTGTATATGTACGTATAGTCACTCTACTTCAGTGTGAAAGTAATCCAGAATGGCATATCACCATATTCTACACTCCTGATAGCACTTAATTATTTCCTTTGTGGTGTCTTGGGAGAATGGAAGAGGTTGATAACAAATAGTTATGGGTCAGTGTAATATGCATTTGTACAATAAAATATTAGTTATACAGCAAGGGAATTATAGCATTTGAACATCTGATGTATTTAAAGAGCATAGGTACTTTTTCCCAGAATGTTTTTTCAAAGCTAACAGTTAAATTCCAACTGTACTTACAGCATTTCCGAAGGTAGTTTTTGAAACTGGTGTCAATCTACCAGTCTTAACCTGAGTCCAGAATGAGATATGTTAGTACTTGTGCCATTTGCATTAAATGTTCTTTTTATATACATTTCTACAAGTATATTACAGTTACTGCAAACACTTTATTGCAGTACACCAGTATGGTACATTATATTTGCAGACTTAATTCCTCACATGTGTAGTGTTCCACTAAGACCTCATTCTCCTAGACCTCTTGTATTGAGAAAATTCTTTGCTTTGGAGACATCTTCATTGTCATACACAGTTACAGGTGTTGATTGCTGGTACCTGCTTCACGACCCACTGTAACTTCCCAGTGTTCTGACCATTCTTTGCCTCACTCCTTTCTCTCTCTCTTCTTCTTCCCTTCTAATAAGCCCTTCTCGTTGGTATGCAGATTACTTTAATTGGCTCTCCATAGTTTTAGGGTTATCCTGTAACTGGATTCCTGTCTTTTGTCCCAATTGGTTTTTGTATCACTCTCCCACTGTGTAATCTTGTTTTTAACCTTTGCTTCTCCATGGTATTTGGTTCAGTAGCTCTTTCTCTTAGTTTCCTTGTTTCTACTTAGCAAAATTATATTTGAATTTGCTTCTGTTTATAATGTGTATGCACACATATGCACAGAGATTTTCCATTTTTCCTGGCTTTCTTGTTTTGTTCTAATTCCACCTGTACCTTATGCTAGTGTCGATAATTCAGCACAAATCAGTGCAGTTCTCCTTAACCTTTTGTTGTTGATACTCCTGTAAAAGTGCCTTATTCGTTGTTTTTTAAGAATATGTTCATGTTTTTTTCTATCAAACTAGCTTTTTTAATAGGCAGAAGACCCTATACATAAAGCAACTAACATTTGTCTAAATGGATGATAGAATGAATCCTTGAAGTTTAATGAGAGAGTATTAAATTCCTGTTCTGTTGTAAAAATACCTTTTATTACCTACATTGAAAAATGTTAAGATTACATAATATAGATTCAAGTAGTAGCATTTGGATTTTCCTGCCGATGTGTTCGTGTTCTTAAGCACTAACATTAAAAAGTAGTACTACCTGCTTAGAGTGATGCTGCTGTCGTGTGAGAAGACTTACATCATGTTAGTAATTGTGCAGAAATTGAGCATCTCACTGGTTTTCTCTTTTCTTCTAGTTCGTCATTCTTGTTGTTGACAGCATCGACAGGGAGCGGCTCGCCATTACAAAAGAGGAGCTGTACAGGATGCTGGCTCACGAGGTGAGTCGTAAAAAGCAGATCTTAAAAATGGTGGAATAAGTTAATCTGTGTGTTCATTTTGTTTTTATACAGAGATTACTGTGAGTCCTGGTTATTTCATCGTAAGCAAAGCTTTGTATGTTAAATTGTCTTAACTTTGGGTCTTAACATCAAAAATTATATTACTTCTTCAAACCCAAGAAGCTAATGTTAATTTTGAAGCTATAACTATTCACAACTGCTCAAATTTTTTTCAAGGTTAAAACTACTTATGTGTGCCTTTAAAAGTTCAGTAAATTGAGATTAAGGGAAAAAGCACAATAAAACTCAAATGTCTTTTCCCCACGAATTTATAATACCCTTCATGCATTTGAGATCACTGAGTTCTGCGTATTGGAGATATTAAACATGCCCGTGCAGACAGCACTTACACAGCACAGTTGCCTAGACCACCCTGGGTGTTCTTCTTCTCAGAAGAATCTGATGTCGGAAGCAGAGGTGCTTATTTCTCTGCGTACTTGTATTTATTCCTTACATTTTCGTGCATCTAAGTTTTGTAAAATATTTTCTTAAAAACTAATGTTATCTTTCTGTAACTGTACTTCTCACATTTGAGTTTAAAATCTCATTGTTTGGGACTGTATTGATGGCTCAGCAGTTAAGAACACGGGTTCCTAGTATCCACATAGTGGCTAACATCTGTTCATAACTCCAGTCCCAAGGGATCTGATATCCTCTTCTCTCGTCTCTGTGAACATCAGGCATCCATGTAGGCAGCACACACACATAGAACAGGAAACAAATAAATGAACATGTAATTTTGCATGTTAATATACAAAGTAGTAGTGAGTTGACAATGGCGTTTTCAAGCATATGTGTTGCTGTGCTTTGTTCTCCCACTTCCTGCTGCCTCCCAGCAGCCCAGCCCTTTCTTTCTCGTTGGCCTCCTTCCAGTGGTCCTGCCTTTTGCTCGCGTAGCGCGTGTTCTACTGCCTTCTTTGTCTCTCCCTTCCTTTTCCCCCTTTAAGATCTAACTTTATCCTCCCTCTCATGATCCCTTTTCTAGTTGCATGACCACCCCTTTCCATATATATTCACTTACAGTTTTAAAACTAGATTCCACATAGGAGAGAAAATGTATTTGTTCTTCTAGTCTCACTTATCTCTCTTTAAAAACTATATTTTATTTATTGTTTTCTTAATTTTATGTGTGTGAGTGTATTGCCTACATATGTGTGAGTGCACTCGTGTCAGCAGTGTCTGAGGAGGTCAGAAGAGGGCATCAGATTCCCTGGAACTAGAGTTATGCATGGGTGTTAGCCACCATGTGGATGCTGGGAATTTAACCAGTCCTTTGCAATATCAGCCAGTGTTCTTCACTGCTGAGCCATCTCCCCAGCCACCTCTCTTAACAAATCATCTCCAGTTCCATCCATACGTTATTTTCTTCATAGTTGAAAAGATTTCATAAGGTACATATACCACATTTTCTTTATTCCTTCAGTTGCTGGCAGACATCTAGGCTGGTTCCATTCCTTTATCAGTAAGCATGATGTGCATATATGTCTGTGGCATGTTGACCTGATATTCTTGGGAGCCCTACAAGGAATGGCATAACTGGGTCATGTGGTAGTTATGTTTTCCGTGTTCTGAGGGACTAATACACTGTCTTCCATAGTGGCTGCATCAGATTTCAGTTCCTCCAGCATTGTAAGCATTTGAGCTTTAGCCATGCTAATGTATACATTACTGGAGTGTATTTAAAAAAAAAAAAAAAAAAGGTACATAGGGACTGGAGAGATGGTAGTTAAGAGCACTGGCTGCTTTTGCAGAGAACCTGGGTTCAGTTCCCAGCACTCACATGGTGGCTAAACACCATCTCTAACTGCAGTTCCAGGGGATCTATCACCCTCTTCTGGCCTTTTCAGGTATCACATGACAAGTGTATTTACATATACACCAGCAAAACATTCACACATGTAAAATGAGAGTAAATTAATAAATAAATTAAAAAGTGACATCGTACTTCACTGTATGTTGCAGCTGGTCTTTGAGGTTATTCCTGATGGTTTGATTATTTAGAAAATGCTGGAGTGAGCAGTCTTAGTGTGAGTTATATAAAGGTGTTGCCCCACTCCCATAGTGCCTCTCTGTGAGGCTCACTCACATAGTTTGAAGTTGGTATTTAAGCTTATTGAATTATTTAAGCCTGGTTTTTTTTTTTCTTTTTTTAATTTGATCGCTTTGGTCCGAAAATAGAAAAATGACTTTTTTTTTTTGTCTTTTTGAGACAGGGTCTCCCTATTGCCTCAGCTGGCCTGGAACTTGCCATGTAGACCAGTCTGTCCCTGAACTCACAGAGATCCATCTGCCTCTGCCTATTGAGTGCTGATTAAGGGCGCATCACCACCACGCCTTGCAGAAAGATTACTCTTGATCCTCCAGCTTTCCCATAGGCTTTTTAAAAGTGAATCATTAAATTGTGATTAAGATGATTTTTATTTCAGTAAAGTTTTTAATTGTTAATACAAGATTATTTTTAAACAGAGGCATTTCATTGTAACTGTGTAGTTGGGTCTGTGTTAACCCTCCTGCTCCATAGTTTAATTTGGTTTATGATAGTTCACATATTAATTAGATTTATGATACTTCACGTGTGTAATATTTCAGTGTTTGTATTGATCACAGGACTTGAGGAAGGCTGCAGTTCTTATCTTTGCAAACAAACAGGATATGAAAGGGTGTATGACAGCGGCTGAAATCTCTAAATACCTCACCCTTAGTTCAATTAAGGATCACCCATGGCACATCCAGTCCTGCTGTGCTTTGACAGGAGAAGGGTAAGTGCAGTTCAGTCTCTGCAAGCCCGGCCTTCTCTCAAATGCCTTTTTCGGTTTTAGTCCTTGTTTTTTATTGTTTTTCTTAAAGATGTTTTTTCTGAAGCTTAGAAGATTGAGGTAATCTTAGTGAACAAAATTACTGGCAAGTTCTTTATATGATTCTTAGTGTAAATGTAATGTTAAAAAAAAGATATAATATGCTTTGGAATTAAAATGTTCACATTTTAGGTTTTTTACTTATCTGTTGCTTTCATCATTTACTTACTGAGATAAAACTATAGTGTTACCTGAATTATCATGTGTTCTTCCTTTCCTGAGAACTTGAATGTGATACTAGGCTGAGCAGAAGCCTGCGTATCATATGTGGACTCCTAGTTTATGCCTAGAACTGTCACATCAATATCAGAGTACTTAGCTTTTCTTACACACTAAGTACTTTGCCATGAATAGCTGCTTGTTACAGACCCTTTAATCTTCCATTCTGTAGAAATTAAGGGAGTAAGGAGAGGTTTGTGCTTTTTTTTTTTTTTTAATGTGACTCTCATTAAAATTACACTTAAGTGTTATCTGAAAGCTGTCACTACTGGAGGCTGGGCGTGCACTCAGTTGGTAGAGCTTTGGCCTGGCATGCACTAACTCTGGCTTCAATACCCGGCACTGAATATACCAGCTCTGGTGGCCAAGCTTGTACTCCCGAGCTCGGGAGTGTGAGGCAGTGGAATCAGAATCTCATGGTCTTCTTCTCTACTTAAGGATCTTGAGGCCAGCTGGGCTACAAGAGACCCCTCCCCTCTGTTTCTTTTCTTTTTTAAAAAAAGTTTGTCACTAATACATATTAATAATGATTGTAGTGATTTAGGTAAGACTTAAAGTTAATTAGTATGGATTCAGCTTTTCAGCAGAAAGTTTTTAATTTCAAAAATACTTCTGTCTTTTGTTTAGGTTATGCCAAGGTCTAGAATGGATGACCTCCCGGATTGGTGTGAGATAATTATTTGCTCAAAAAAAAGACTTCTTTATTTATTTTGTGACATGAACATTTTTCCTAATACCTTTGGCTGCTGAGGCAGCGGCATGTTTAATTTATAACAACACAAACCTCTATGAGCAACACTTGAATCAAGTGCAGCTGTACTGGAACATAAAAGATGTTTTCTTACCTTTGTTTAAATGCACTAATCTTCAGTTGGATAAGCATAATGTTTAACTTTCAGCAACAGAATTCTTCTGACTGCTTATTCTAATTATTCGGGACTGCCTTGTAAAAACTGTTTGTCATATTTTAATCTTTTCTAAAGTATTGTTTTGTCTCTCTCCCTTCCTTCCTCCCTCTCTCCCTCTCTCCCTTCTTCTCTCCCTCCCTTCCTCCCTCCCTCCCATGTCATTGCTGGTTTGACAGAACAGTAGTGGAAACCATCATGTACTGCTTCTCCAGCACTAAATATTTTCTCTCTACAAACCATTTTTATCTTTTGAACAGAATTAATTATAAAGAAGAAAATCTGCCTAGCAAGCATACATATATATATATGTATATATGTATATGTAAATGGAAGATTAAACATCATGAATTCTTGCCTTTAAACCTCCTTATCTTATTGCATGTCATAGGATAATTTTAAGTTGCTGTTTGCATAAAAATTAAGTAGTCTATTTATTTATCTAAGGAATTCACTTTTCTGATGACAACATTTGGTCAAAAACTAATCAAGGTGAAATATGTATTTGAAAGCCCAGCTTCAATGGAGATCATCAGCTCCATCTGATATTTTAAGATTGTCACATTTTTCACTACATATGTAACTATCAGAATTTGTTAAAGCACACCAACATGAAATTAAAGTAGGACACTTGGAATATATTTTAAATACCAATTTACATACTGCTCTGTTAGCAGCAAAAATTTCAGCTGTTGTATTTGTCAGAGACATCATGACTACTTTAAGCAGTAACTGAAGCAGAACTATGCACATTGCTTTTTATTTCTTAAAATACGTAATCCTATCCGCCATGGCATTTTATCACCAGCAGCAGATACTGAAAAAATGACAACCCTGGACTTGTCCTTAAATGTGGTAGAGGATGTTGTGAAGTGGGCTTGAAACGGTTGCTGTCTTTGTAGTTAGACTTCATGTCTTAAAATCGTATAGGCTACTGCTGAATTTAACGTTAGCTTTTAGAATATTCCCCTGAGACTCAAAGTTACTATTCTTAACAACTTGGGTCATTTTATTAATGATACTGAAATTTATCAGGTAGTATTAAAAGATTCTCAAGGCAGTTGTCTTAAGATGAAAAGTAAGAGTGGATACCTTAAATGAGGGGAGACAAGTATTGTTATTTCAATCCTGTGTATTTCAAATGTGTCATTTTGCTGTAATGAAAAGGATAGAATGTGTACTTAGGACAATTCTTCAGTTTTGCAGTATTTTTTTATTTGGCTAAAAATAAGTTCCAGTGTTCATAAACATCTGCCTCAAATTTCATTTTGTTTGTAGGTTGGTTTATATTTAGCTATGTTTCAGATACACTTGTTCATTTAATTAATTTAGTTCAACTTGGGTAATGTTTTTATCTACTGTTTGAACCCTTGAACTGAAAAAGTGGCCAGAGGAAAATTTTCTGAACTTTGAGAAATGGTTGTTTTAACTTACTTTGAACCTGTTTTTTTAGTGATTCTATAAGATTATGAGAAAAGAGCAGATGAAAATCAATGCAGATGCTGTGTGTGTGTGTGTGTGTGTGTGTGTGTGTGTGTGTGTGTGTTGGGGAGGGAATCAAGAACATAACATTTACCTAAAGCACACTCTGCCCGAACTTCTGCTTCATTATATTGTTTACCATACATATAAAAAGTCTCAAAAGCCTATCCTGAGAAAAAGCATATTTAATATCCCAGTATTTCTTAGGAAATAATTATCTGCCTTCTTGTTTCTAATAAGATTGGCTGGTTCAATTTCTTCTATCAGATTATATGGTTATTTTTTATATTACCACATCAGCATTATATTGAAAGTGTTTTTAATAGTTGATTGTATTTTGTCAAACAGCTACTAGTATAGACTCAAATTTGCTATTTAATTATTAAAGTACAATTTTATTTTTTAAATCCTTTTTAAAAAGCATATGATTAGTTTTGGATTAGAAGCAAAAAGTATGTTAGCTATTTGAAATGAAATCGGCATTCAAGTAGATGCTGTGCCAATGATTGGAGAAACTATTAGGAATTCTTGTGAGACTTCGAAAAGGTTTTGGTCAAATCTTCCTGTTTACAGTAATAAAAAATTGATTATCCTTTACTCCAGGAAAACGTTTCCAACCAAACATCAACTTGAATGTTCATTGTAAATCAGCTGACTGTAAAATATTATTTGGTGAGAAATGAAATTTATGATTGGTGCCTTTATCCTTCTTTTGAGCTAAGTTCTTAGTGTTCTGCTCTGTTCTCTAGGAGTCAGGTGAGCAGCTGGTCGGTCGGGCAGGGTGGCTGGTGTCGCACTGGCCCTCTTCCCATGTTCCTTAGCGAACTTTCTGTTGTAGGAAATAGAGAACACACCTGCTTTACCTTCAGATTATATCTTATTTTTAATTAAAAAATAAATTAAGTTTTAACTAAGACCTTTTCAATATGTTAGAGCAAAAATGTAAAGAGCTACCCTTGCAAGTTTAAGTAAGCTGGTTTTCTTAATCCAAATATGTTATGTCCTTCACTTAGAAACTCCTCCTTCTTATTGAAATGCATTTGAGAATTGTTTTACAAGTAACAGTCACTTTTGTAAGGGGTTGTACTAAGTATTTTTATTGTTAATGTAATTTAATTCCTTAAAACCTGAAAATTTAATATATATAAAATCTATCGAAAATTGAGAATTGAATATGTAATGTTGCTGTTAGGTTCTTGTGTAATATTCGTAAAGGGATAGTAGTTAGTATGCTTAAAGGGATAGTAGTTACTTTTATTCTATATTCACTAGAAGGGACAATATACACATTTCATTGTTAGAAAAAAATTTAAATGACACTCCCCCCAGCCATAGCATTTTTTAAAGTGGGGGAGCAGTGTGAGTCAGGGCCTCTGTAGCAGCCAAGGTTGAACTCTAGCTCATGATGCTCCTTCCTCTGCGTCTGTAGTGCTGGACCTCCCATGGTCATTTTTTATTAAATACAGTTCAGCTTTCATAGAGCATGAAGAGAACAGAGTGGCTTCCTGTGGAAATAGTGGGACACACAGTGCTGTAAACGTATTCTCTGATGCTACGTCGTCTCACAGTAGAGAGATTTTTGAAGAAAATGAAAAATGTTAAGTCTTTGATATAGTATCTTAGGACAATAATGGGACTGAATTGTTTCCAAGAGCAGTCATTTAGTCCTCAGCTATGGAAACCATACATTAGAACTATTAGTATGCATCTAGGTGACTTTTTTTTTTTTTTTTTTTTTTTTTTTTGCCATTTATCTTTGTAGACCAATTAAATCCCACTTTTTATCTGTGGCTTTGGAACCAAATTCCTTGCTCATCTAAACTTCAATTCTAGAAGATTCTTTTCCTTTTGCAGGGTACAGTCACTTCAGGGTACAGCTTGTTATCTCATATCCAGTGGAACATTGTGCTGGCTGTCTCAAGAACTGGGTTCGAGTCTGTAATTGCTCATTCATCAAGTTGACCCAAGACACTTAAGTGTTCATGGCCTTCTTTTTGTCCTTGAACTGAGGAACTTTTAAGCAAAGTAATGCTCAAATATCTTGATTTTAATAATCTAAAGTCTGAAATAATAGGAAGGTGCATATGATACCAAATTTAAGTCACTTTATTCATTTTGATCCCCACACTCATCACTTCCTTTAGTGTATTAATGCAGTTAAGTAGGAAACAAAGTATCCATTTATAACTGCTCTTCAGTTTAAACTGAATTACTGGCTAATGACAGTGCAAAAGAACAAAGCCATATTCTCTAGAAATGATGTTAAACTGTTTATAAGTATCACCAGTGTGTTGGAAATACTGTTCTAGAGAATTTACCTTGCCTATTTTTCTGACTTTGCTAATTGGCTGAAAGTGGTTAGTTTCCTTTTTTTGATGCCTGTAGAAGGCATTCAAACACTACTCTGCTGCTGAGAGAGTAGTACGGGTGAGGGAGGCATAAGGATTTCACAGGTGTCTGCATCTGTGTGAAGTGGTTCGTAGTCAAAGTCAGTTATTTTCAGCGTTACTGTGAGGACGGAATCCCAAGAGCCAGGTTTCTTTCTAAAAATGTATATTTTTAAGAATTCTAGTTGACTAAAGCTAAAACACAAGTCAACAAGAAAAATGAAGGGAGTGGGGAGAACCCTGTGATTCCACTTCAAATTTAAAGTAAAAGGAGTTCAGGAACTGAGAGAGATGGCTTGGTGGTTAAAGAGCACTGGCTGCTTTAGAAGAGACTTGGGTTTGAATCCCAGCACTCACATGGTGATGGCTAACAACTGTCTGTAACTCCAGTTCCCAGGGATCCAACACCTTCTGACCTCTGTGGGCATTGCACAACATGGGTGCACTTACACACATGCAGGCAATACACTCATACACATATAGTAAATTTTTTAAAAATGAAAAAAAAATTCAGTTGGGCCTAAGATTGGCTCTGATTGTATATTCGATGAAATGTTTAGAGAATGTTAATTTGGAGGCTTAGAGGCAGGCATACCTAGAAACAAACTTAAAAGTAGACAAACTTGATGTAGTTAAATCTTCAAAAACTAGATAAGGAAATATGGATGGAAAAATACTGACCTTTCTCCCTCCTTGCATTTAAGGCACCTAACGTTCTAGCCATTTATGGTAGAACTAGGTCATCTATATTGTATTTAATATGGTTCAGAGGCTTGAAGAGTGATTACCATTTAGAATTTGGAGCTGTAGTCACACAGGGGCATCTTTTGCATTTTTAAAAACCAGTACTCTACATTTTCTCCTGGAAATGGAGAAATAATACAATATGCTGTATGCAGATCTGAGTATAGAAAACTAAACTTCTTAAAGAATGAAAATGTGTTCTTGCACAACTTGTCAAATTTATTTTTAAAGAATTACCTCATTTTTCAGTCCACAGGTGCTTTGCTTAGATTGGTGAGGTATTGTACCATACCCTAAATCCCCCTTCACCCAGGCTGTATTTGAATTCACAGTGATAGGGTTAGTGCTCCTTGTGGATTTGTTTTATTATTTGCCACCAGGAGGGCTAGCAGGTATTAATTAAATGCAATAAAAGAAAGGTCCTTCGTGGAGATTGGGTTAGTATACTGTGACCGCATCTCTTACCAGTATTGCTAGGACAGCAAATGACCATCATTTGATCTCTGGCATATGATTTGTTTGCATGTTTTAGCTGTAGCCATGAGAAACTGTAGTCATTTTAATCTTATATTTTCTTGCAGGAGATCTGGGGACTCTGAGGCTTGTTTTTATTTTCTTATAGCAAACTTTGAGTCTAGTGTGAAAACTTTTCATTTTGATTTTGGAAAAGCTTAGCTACTGTTTTATTTAAATTGTGAAATAAAATGATGGTTATGACGTTCTGTAATTGTGGAATAGTTACAAATTTCACCATGCTCACGTGTCTCACAGAGCATTGTTTAAAATGGGGAAAGCAAAAACTTGAAGCTCAGCCTGCTGCTCCATCTGTTACAGTGGGCTTGTGGCGAGTGTGACCACATGCCATCTTCACAGAGATCGGTGCTTTAGAACACGAACGAGGAAACTGGCCCTGTGTTCAATATACTCCTTCATCAGATTGTAAGACTATTTAAATGTGTGTTCATATTTATGTTCATCTTCTAAGATCTAAATATAAACCATTAACTTTCCCATCTCAGGCTTTGTGCAGATGCTCTGACAATATCTTTGTAAACCAGCTTGGTCAAACGGAAGATATTAATAAGGTCAAAATTAGGAGTTCAATCTCTTCATGGTCCCCTTGGTATTTACAGAGGGGGAAAACTGTCTCTCATGCTACAAACTGCTTCTGAACCCTAACCAAGCAGCTGAAATGTGTGCCGTTGGTCTAATATATGCACTAGCATAGAAAATGTAAGAGCAAGTGATGAAAGGCATTTCCCATCATCACTTCTTGTAAATGACTCCAAGATTGTTCAGATGGTGAGGTTGTTGAAGACATGTTCTTTGAATTTTAATACTTCTTTACTGTTATGAATGCTTCTTTTATATGTTAGGTCATACTCATGAGTTTTCACTTATGCAATTATGTTATAATGAGTTGTTTGCATGCCTACTCAAGTAAAAAGATACAGTTTGCTCTGGAATGTTCATCTTTTAGACAGGTTTTGGCTCATTTGCAATCATGGTGCAATATAGTGTAACATTCATTTGTTTTCCGTCTACAGTTTTATTTTTGTCATAATAAATACTTTTCCAATATGAAGTGAATCTTGTGTGTTCTTTTAAAGACAAGATGTATTTTAACAGTCTTTTGGGTTTCAGATGATGAAAACCTACCTAAGCGGAGGGGTGTCTTTGATTATAGTGGTGGCACGATAGAGACTCAGAACTCAAGGTCAGAAATACAACTCAGTTTCTAGAACCTACAGACCAAAGGCTGGAAGAACCAGGATGTTACCTTCCCCTGACCATCGTTCCTGATCGTTCACTGAACTTGACTTTTCTGTTTTCTGGTTCTCGGGATAGATGATACCCAATTCTAATCATTCTTATATTTCTTCGTATTAAGGAAAAATCAGATTATTATTGGATTCTTAGATACAAGTCTGTTCCCAGGAAAGTGTTTACTAAGCCTGCATTGAGTCCATTGGCCTCTTTGACCCAAACAACTGGCTAAGTATAAGGTACATTTATCAGGGGAGGGGAGCCCCTGGAGAGTTGGAATGAGTGTAAGTAGGTACACTGTGTCTGCTTAAATTCTTATAAAAAACGTTGATGCTGTCTAATGAGGAGGATAAAATATATTGACTGTTCAGTATTTCATCCCTGTAAGCTAGTGCTTTTTAACTCTGCCCTTTTTTTAGAATGTTCTGAAGACACTTGCAGATTCTTATGAAAGATAACTAAATTACACTTAAGAAGGTAGAAATTTTGTGTCAGAAGTTACTGCATTCATTTTGTGGAGCTCTGACCAAAAACCTGGCAACTGAAAAGAGGAATTACTTTTTCTCAGTTTGCAGGTTCAGTGCATGGTGGCTAATGATTGTACATAATTCCAGTTCTGGGGGATCCTGCACCTTCTGGCCCCTGTGGACATTGCATGACACAGGTGCACATTGATGCAGGTAAAGCATTCATGCACAGAAAATGATTTTTTTTTAAGTTAAAAACAGTTCTCAGTGGGCATGGTGGCATAACCTGTAACCTGTCATTGGGGGTGGTGGGTAGAGGCAGGAGGAAGAGCTGAAAGCTAGCCTGGGCTACATGAAACTGTCTCAAAAACAAGCAAACAAAAAAACCCACCTTTAGGTGGGCACATGCCTTTAATTCCAGCTCTCCAGAGGCAGAGGCAGGAGATCTCTGCAAGAGTAAAGCCAGCTTGGTCTACATAGAGGCAGAGGCAGGAGATCTCTGCAAGAGTAAAGCCAGCTTGGTCTACATAGTGAGTTCTAGGCAAGTTTGGATTATAGGAAGACCCTGTCTTAAAAAAAAAAAAAAAAACCTACAAAACACATTTCATATATATATATGTGAAATATGTAGATACAAGACAGAATTTGTCAAAGATGTATTTAGGCAGGCATGGCCCCACATGCTGAAGAGGCTTAGGCAAGAGGACTTCAAATCAGAGATCAGCCTGGGGTATATTGTAAGAATGTCTCAAAAAATAAACTCAAACATATAAGGAATCATCTGGTTATGAAGCTGATGCAAATTTTATATCTAAAACACTCAGACTTTTCTATATGTTGACACTTTAGACACCCCAGGTCCAGGTGATAGGATAATAAGACAAAATTGTGTCTTCCTACGTCAGAAAATATTAATATGAACCTGATAGTGACCTTAAAAGGATGTAGTTATCTTTTGATCATTTTCCTAAGTTTTGCCTAAGCAGGAAAATTTTTATTTTGCCAAAATACTAGCTCATCAAAATATGAATACAAAATGCCCTTCAAGTAGGGAATAAATTTGATTGTCTATGTAGACAGGGTTTTATGTAACCCAGACCATCCTTGCCTTGTTAATCTTGCCTCAGCCTCCTGCTAGGATTACAGGGGTCCGTCGCCATACTCAGCTCAGGAAGCACCTTTTGATTCCATGAAGAACAGGTTCTGTAACTTGGACCCCAGGGTGGTTCAGTCTAAACATGTAACACCCTCCTTTCCCTCCCCTGCTAAGCCGCACGCCTGGAGAGCCCGCAGTGGCGGCCTCATACGCCCCCTTTGCCCCCAGCCACTTGCAGTGGTTGCTTCGGTTCAGGTCAGTGAAGGGCCATTTGACTCCCCAGAAACCGTTGTAGCCATGTGTGGAAAAAGTATCTCAGCACATTATTTGGATGTTTATTTTTTCATCCACGTGAGTCGCCTCTTTTGTAAACTCATGAGTACAAAAAGTGCATAAAAGCAGCTGTGAAAGCCAGCAGAGTGGACCTATGTACCCCTCCACTCACTGGTCCTCAGCATCTCCCTAGAGATAGCTTCCTGTGTTAGGACTTCCACCCTCATCAGGGGTGCTTGAGATCATTTTCCACATCCACCAGCAACCTTGATACACATTGTAAGAAATCTGGTGTGCGGGGAAGGCTTTGATGGCCCTTTCCCGTTCATCCTAGCATTTGTGACCTTAAAAGAAAAAGATTTTTGTTTTGTGGTACGGGGATTGAACCTAGTGTCTCAATTGTGGCAGACATGCAGTCTACTGCTGAGCTACATCTCCAGTCCTTTTAAGTTTTAGTTTGAGAAAAGGTCTCCCTAAACTACACAGGCTTGCCTTCAACTCAGTCTACCTGGGAGGCAGGACCAGAAGTTGGGGTCCTGCCTCGGCTTCCCCTGTGACTGGAATTAAAGTCCTGCACGACCAGGACTTTAGCACAACCACTAAAAGAAAGTATATTTACCACCACTGTTGAGCAACATTCTTGTTCAAACCCTGGACACACAATAGTAAAAATATTATCTTGGAATCTTTTTTACACAGAGCTGAGTTGACATTTCCAGAGAAAAAGTAAACAAAAAAACTGAGCCACACCTGTGTCAAATATTCTACAGAAGTGGCTGATCATTGATTGTGGAGAGCTGGAATGTCACGGGTCCAGAGCCAAATTACCTTGAGTTATCTTTGGCTGCCTCGTTTCCCACCACTGTGTTTGAACTTGTAACTAGTAACTAGACTATCTGGTATACTCCTGGGAATGTGCAAGCAGACTTCTAGCTTCCTGCACCCAAAAGGCTAATAATGTTATCAGGTAGCATCTAAGGTTTACAGGAGATAACACACACAAACACACACACTTTGCCTTCCAACTAGCTGTTTCCACTAATGTATTTCTAAAGTACCTATGAGTTTCTTTGTTACTGTAAATTTTCTGAAACTGTTGTGTTGGGACATGGTTTTGGAGTACACTGAATCTGTGTTCCTGGGCCATGGTCATTCATATTTGCTACAAAATAAAATTGCCTTGAGGTAAGAGCCATGGCTTGGGGGAGATGAGCATAAAGTCACAGTAACAGATGGCGAATACCTGTATCGGGATAAATGTAAGTCCCAGCAACAGAAGCCAAAGGCCTGTTTTCCAAAAGTAGCTAGTTGTGTCCAGTCATTTGCAACACCTGTGAATTTTGACGCATTGACTGTATATAATTGTAATTTTAAGATTTAGATTTTAATTTTTAGATTTAAGATTTTAGGAGGGAGCAGAAATATACAACTCTTGGTTGAAGCTGAACTGACTACAAATTCTTCTCTATAGAAGGTACTTTGGTTGGATCCCGTCAGTTGTCCTTTCCCGCCCCCTGCCCCTGCCCACTGAACTCCCTCACCAAGTCCCCCTTCTTTTGTGTCTGATTTTTTTTTCTTTGTGGCCCACTGAACTTAAAGTTGCCTTCGTGAGCACGGCTAAGGAGTAATTGACTTGAACAAGGGCAGTTCACCAGTGGCAATAAGCTGCCTATAGCAACTCAAGGAAGGGTGGGGCCTTATGAGCTCCTTCCTGTTCATGAGGGAACATTGATGGGCCCAGTCTCATGCAGATAGCCACTGTTGATGTGAAGTCATGGTTGCAGCAACCATGTCATGTCAGCAGACAGCCTTTCACAGTACTTCCAGTTCTGCCCCATCTTCCACAATACTCCCTGGGCCTTGGCAGAAGTTAGGAGGCAGTTGTAGATGTCCAGTTCCAGATTGAGCACTAACTGAACTGATGGCTGCTAGACAGTTACATCCTTATTTAAGAAGGAAACAGACTTATCTATGAGCATCCAGTAGGGCTGTTCAATGATGTTAGAGGGCTGATGGGACAGGATTTCTAGCTACTGTTATGGGTTAAATTGTGTTTTCACTAAAACTTAACTGTTAAAGTTCTAACCCACAGTGCCCCATTATGACCCTGTATTTGGAGGTAATCAAATTAAAATGAGTTCATTGGGTAGAGTGGAATCAGTCTGGTATAACTGGTGTTCTAGAAGGGAAGTGGGCACAGAGGTATGTCTAGAGGGAAGTTAAGTGACAGGGGTGGGTGGGGGGCAGTAGGCAAGCTCTGTCAGGAAGCCTTGATCCTTCACAAGCAGCAGAAGAAAGTCAACCCTCCTGACAGGTGACCTTCGACCTCCAGCCTTCAGAATTGTAAGATATTAGGGTTCTGTTCAAATCACCCAGTTTGTTTCAGCAGCTGTAGCACACTAATACAGTTAGAATTTTCAACAGCTTCTTCATAGACTTCAGTCTGTTTTCTTCAGTTCTCCTTCTGTAAGTCTCTGACCCAAATGATCTGTTTCACTTTACTCTAAATGCTATGTGATATGCAGTGATGACTTTTCCTTGTCATTCTAGAGAAATCTGTTTCCGGTGTCATTATTGCTGTTTGCAAATGACCGCAACCCAAGCATTCATAACCATCAGCAGAGACCCCATTGCCAGCAGCCCTTGGTTCACATTCTAACGATATGACTAGAGTGAGACAGAAACTTCTTCCTGCTGGCATGCACTTTGGTTGGTGGGTAGCCACTTTAGAGCTAGGTATCAAAAGCGACCAGTGTGCATCTGCCGATTTGGGAGTGAGGGCTGGTGGGTAGAAGCTGAAAACAGAAAAGGTGGTGGACAGCAGCAGAGAGACAAGCACGGCTGCGAGCTGGGCACCGCCTCCATTGTGCTGCTGCTGCTGCCTGTCTTCTCACTATGATCAAAGATAGATGCCATATGACATGGTGCACGTGGCTTCAGCATCATCTACATACTCCATACCAGAAACTTACTGAGGATAGTGTTTCAGGGGTGAATTCCAGGGTGGTTTTAAAAAAAGCATAGTTCTGGCCTAGACATGATTTCGCCACTTCTATGCCCTTTACTTCTAAAATCAATATAAATTTCTCTAACAGTAAAATTGAAATGGTAATAAGAATTTGTAAGTTCAGTAGTTATCAGCTTGGAGTAGGACCCAATAAGCTCACAAAGTTGATAAAGCAGGATTAGGTTATGTCAGCTGATCTGGACAATTCAGAGTGCGACACATTTGGCAGAGGGCAGGCAAAGTGCCTCTCTATCATGGCTTTTCTACTTCGGGTTGTATGTTTTGGGGCAAGTTATATGTTTGTGCATCAGTTTCTCTAAAACCCTTGTCTAGGCTATTGAAAATTAGACATAAGACAAAAAGAGTACTTAGAAGAATTCCCAGAGCACGTCAGTCTCTCTAATGAAATAAAAGCTAATTCTCTCTATAATTCTTATCATCTATACACAAAAGTTCCTGTAAATTAGCAACAGACTTCCTTCTGCCAAATGCCAAGCTAGAACTCTAATTAAGTCACTCTGATGGAGAACCCGTTATTTTCTTAACGAACTTGTCAGCAGATGACCAGCATTAGAATCTTCTGGAGTCATTGGTGAAAATACTTGTTACAGCTCTTTCCTCACTCTTGGGTCTCTCTGAAGGTATAGGCTAGGATTGGGGTTTGTTTTTATAAGTACTTCCAGATGCTTCCAGACCTGCCACAGGTTCATGCAAGAAAGCGGCTGTGGGATGTAATTCACCGTCACGCTGCGAAATGAATTCCAGCTGTTCCACTTTAACGTTCAAAATAAAACTGAAGGATCCAGTGTAGGGGTGATCCTCACCCCCCCCCAAGAAAAATTCCAGTGTTCTGAAGGCAGAATCGGGAGGATTAGAATTTTGAGGCCAGCCTGGGCTATATAGTGAACACAGTCCAAATTAGTATCATCTGTAATTTCTTATTCCAGTAGCTTTACAACCACCTTTGGTCAAAAAACACTAAAATTCCAACCTGAAACTGAAGCAAGCAAAGATGGAGCGTTGCCATTTACCCTTCAGAGCTGTCAGCCTGGCACTGACACGAGTCCGCAAGCAGCTTCTTTGGACTAAAAAAGAAAAAAAATTCTTGGCAGGATTTCTGCTTCTAACCTAGAAATCAACCTTACAAAATAAATAAATTCATTAATATATAGATTCCTGGAACACATACTGAAAAAAAAAATCACCTGTCTTACATTCCTCAGAGAATAGAGGTCACAGAACAAACTGTTTTCTGCCAAAACTGTAGAAAGACTGGTGGAGAAAAGAATCCCCACTTTCTAAGAGTAGCCATTGGCTGCTTGCAAGCCATAGTTAAGAAGGAATTGAAGAAGCAAAAGTCCAAAGACAGCAGGAGAGAGAAAGAAGGACATGGGGCTGGAGAGGTACTCAGCGGAGGCTGAGCTCACAGAGGATCCAGGTTCCGTTCCCAGAACCCACGTGGAGGCTCACAGTTGTTCATAATTCCAGTTCCAGGTGGATCTGACACCCTCTTCCTGGCCTCCAAAGGCACTGCATGCATGTGATGCACTTTCTATATACAAAGCACTCATATATAAAATAAGAATAAATAAAACAATTTAAGGAAACCATGGTCTTTAGCCTTTGCATCACAGCCACCTCAGGGAACTGACCAACCTCTTAACAGATGAATGCGAAATTTCACACTCAAGGTCTGCCTACCACCAATACAGCAGTCTGGCTTTCCACAACAAGTTACAGGTGTGCTGAAAGGCGAAATGCAAACACCAACCAGAACCACAACTCAGAAGAGATGTTTGACACAGATTTCACAAGTATCACACAGTGGATTTAAAACAACTGTGTCTGGTATTTCAAGACCTTACACAAATATATGAAATACACATTGCAATGCAAATATTTTGTAAATGTAAATAGTTGTATGTACTTTATAATACCATTTGAAATTAAGAAAATTTAGAGAATCTTAACATGGAGTATTTAAACTCATAATGTCAAGAATCATAAAAACAAGATTTTAAGATGAAACAATAAAATAGGTTATCAGAGCCCTTGAGATAACTCAGCCGCCAAGCCTGACAACCGGAGGATCTTGATCCCTGAGACCTATAGGGTGGAAAGTGAGAACTCCCTTAGGTTGTCCTCTGACTTCCGTGGGTACACACACCCTCCACAAAATAAATGTGAATTATACAAATTTCCCCCTCCCCCTCGCCCTCCTCCCCTCCTCTCCCCCCCCGCTCTTATTTCCTCTTCCTCCACTTCCTGCTTGTGAAATACAGATTCAATACACCCTGCACAGAATGCACTTCTTGCTTTTCTCTTTCTCGATTTCTTGTCACTTGACATCTAACAGAACCACACCCTGCACAGAATGCACTTCTTGCTTTTCTCTTTCTCGATTTCTTGTCACTTGACATCTAACAGAACCTCTCAGGAGCTGGCATGTCATTAATATTGAAAGAGGAGCACAGGTCGTTGCTAATGAGACAGTATAGGGTTGAAGGAATCTAGAACCATTTGGTAGACAGAATCATATCCTAGAGCACAGTGTCTGTGAGTTGTATATGAACGTGTGCGTGTGCATGTGGAGGCCAGAAGTCAGCATTAGATTTATCATCCTCAGTTGCTCTCTGAATTATTATTTTTTATTTTTAATTGTTTCACATTATTTTTTGAGACAGTCTCCAAAGTGAACCTGGACTTTGCCAGTTTTACTGACCAGGGAGTTCCTGGGATCTGCCTCACTTATCCACCCTCACCTCACCTCACCTCACCTCACCTCACCTCACCTCACCTCACCTCACCTCACCTCACCTCACCTCACCCTCACCTCACCTCACCCCACCTCACCTCACCTCACCTCACCTCACCCACCTCACCTCACCTCACCTCACCTCACCTCACCTCACCTCACCTCACCCACCTCACCTCACCTCACCCTCACCCACCTCACCTCACCTCACCTCACCTCACCCACCTCACCTCACCCTCACCCACCTCACCTCACCTCACCTCACCTCACCTCACCCTCACCCACCTCCCCTCACCTCACCTCACCTCCCCTCACCTCACCTCACCTCACCTCATCCTCACCCACCTCACCTCACCCTCACCCACCTCACCTCACCTCACCTCACCCTCACCTCACCTCACCTCACCCTCACCTCACCTCACCTCACCCTCACCTCACCTCACCTCACCTCACCCACCTCACCTCACCTCACCTCACCTCACCTCACCTCACCTCACCCCACCTCACCTCACCTCACCTCACCCTCACCTCACCTCACCTCACCTCACCTCACCCTCACCTCACCTCACCTCACCTCACCCTCACCCACCTCATCTCACCTCACCTCACCTCACCCCACCCCACCTCACCTCACCTCACCTCACCCTCACCTCACCTCACCTCACCTCACCTCACCCACCTCACCTCACCTCACCTCACCCTCACCTCACCTCACCTCACCCTCACCTCACCCTCACCCTCACCTCACCTCACCCTCACCTCACCTCACCTCACCCTCACCCACCTCACCTCACCCTCATTCCCCACAGTAGGGTCCTTTGCTTCCTTGCATGATTTTCTCTGGGTACTGGAAATGTGAATTCAACACAAGCACTTTACTGACTTAACCATCTCCCTAATTCCTCATAAATTCCTGCAGTATTTGGAAAATTGATGATTCTGACCAATCAAGTCAAACTTGAGTGCTCATAATAATTATGGTTGTTTCATGCAGACAGGTGTGACAAAGTCCATGCTAATGGGCTGCAGTGGCCTGGTCAGTGTTTGGAGTTGGGGCTAGAGATGGATCCCTGCATTTATAAGGATTCAAAGCTATCTGGAGCAGGTAGAGGTACAAATTTCACTAGAGTTAAAAACTCCCCTCGTACACGCATAAGCTACAGTGTTCTCTTTCAATACAAGGTCTCCCTGTGTACCCCAGGTTGGCCTGAAATTTGCCATGTAGGTCAGGGTTATCCTTGAAGTCATGATGCTTTTGTCACAGCCTGGGATTACAGGCACGCCATAGACTTTTTTAAAATGTCTTTTGGAATGATTCTCCATAATGAAATTTGATATTAGTAATGCAGAAAAATATATAGTCTTGCAAATCATTTTTAAAAAGTTATAATTACTGTGTGTGTGTGTGTGTGTGTGTGTGTGTGTGTGTGTGTGTGTGTAGAGGTCAGAAGGAAACTTGGAGGAATTAGCCCTCTTCTACCGTGCAGGGTCCAGGATCAAACTCACTCAGGTCTCAGGGTTGACAAGCAAGCGCTTTTACTCGCTGAACCCTCTCTCTCACTCGTCTTTTTTCTTTTTAAACACAGTTATCCCTTCTTCTCCTGTCTCAGGGGCTAAGAGGTAAGTTGTTTTCTGGTCAGCATCTCTCTGCTTCTTTTTAAAAACAGTATGTCTTGAATATCAGGGGCGGAGGTTTTCAAGTTGGTGAGTCTCTGTCCTCTAGGTGGCAGAACAGGATTCCATTTTGCACTGGACCCCGCTTTGCTCTTTCATTCAAAATTTTCTGTTGCACAGATTTTAGTTGTTTGCTCTCCCCCATAATTAACGTTTTGTCTTTTGTAAAGATAATACCTCACTGACCCAATATCACAAAATGGATTTCAGTAGATTCCTGAGAAATATGAATAATGAATTAAAGTAATTCAAGTTTGATGTTTGATGGTCTGAAGTTCCTATGCAAAGTCAGTATCCCATTTCTGAAATGCTTTCACCAGGAGTGTTTTGGATTTCAGAGTCTTTGGATTTTGAAATGTGTTCATGTACCTATGTACTTGTTAGTTTGGGCCAACTTGACATGAACTAGAGACCAGTGGAAGAGGGAACCCTGGTTAAGGAATTTCCTCCATCTCATTGGCCTGTGGCCATGTCCGGGAGGTATTTTCTTTACTGGTAATTGATGCAGGGGGCTCAGCCCATTATGGGTTGGGTCATCCCTGTGCAGATGGGCCTGGGCTGTTTGGGGAGGGTGACGGGGAGCCAGCCAGTTCGCAGCGTCCAGCCACAGTCCCTGCTGCAGTTCCTGTCTCCTGAATCTGACTGCAATTCTTGCTCTGATTGTTTGTTACCTGGAAGTGTGAGCTAAATAAGCCTTTTTATCCCCAGATTGCTTTTCGTCAGTGTTTTCTCACAACAGAAACCAAAGTAAGACAACATAAAAAATGAGGTATCCTGGTGATGAAGTTTCACATCAACATAGGAGGTTCCCATATGTTTCATATACATGGAGCTGGAATTTTACACTATGTTTTTAGTGTGCTTGTACTTTGACTGTGACTAGGCATTTGAAGTCGGGTATGGAATTTTCCACTCCTGGCCTCACATCGGCCCTCAGGAACTTGGATTAGGCATGCTCGGCATATATTATCGTGAATCACTTACTAATTATTATCTGCCAAAATTTAGATCCAGCTGGACTGGCTTTAACAGACAAATGATGTGCTTCAACAACATCTACTGTTGTTGCTAATGAAAAAGTTTCTCTCCCTTTGCAGATGAAATGCACAGCAATACTATTTGCTGCTTTGTCACAAACTTGCTTTCTGACACTTTCTATTTTTTTACCAAAAATATTTTTGTAGAATGAGCTTTAGAATGGAGTTGACTTCATTATTAGGAATTTTGAATTAACTACCATTTATTTAAAAAGATTTATACACTGAGTGTGATCTCTTAATGCAGTTGACATTGGACATCTATTAGCTTTCTCATATCTCCCAAGAACTTATTTGTACTTGGGAATATATTTTTTATAGAACAGTAGATTCTTATGAATTTGAGTTATTTGAATATAGGTCGCATTCATAACTTTGATCTGAAGCATCTAAGGAGAGATAGTAGAGAGTTCAACTTTAATCTTCCTTTTGGAGAAGAATCCTCTTTTTATTTCACAAACACTTAGATCTAACATCTTCCAAATGAAGATCAGTATCTACTAATAAGGGGATGAAGCAATGAAGACTAATTTCTGAGTTGTACTTGGCAACATGTGTCCATAATTAATTCCAGCTCTTGGAAGGTAATGACAAGAAGATCAGGAGTTCAAGGTTCTCCTCAGCTACATAGTGAGATTGAGAACAGAATAGCTTGAGTTACTTGAAACCCTGCCTCAAAAAGAAAAAAAAAAAAAGAAAAGAGAAAAGAAAACAAAAACTCACTTCTGGATTGTAGATCTGCTCATATTGAAACTCAAGTTGTGTCATTTTTGCTTTAGACAACAGAGAAAAATATGATTTCTCAGTCTCTAGAAATTTTAATTATGACCAATATTTAGCAGGAACAATAATAAATGAATAGTATCTGGAGTACTATGGTCAGGCCTTCTAGGAGAGCCATGAAGAAGATTCTGCAGTCACAGAAAGGATGCAATGATTGACAGCATTTCCTGTCATCGTGACAGACCAGGACACAGATGGATGCATTAGTGCTTTGCTTCTCTGGGTTTTAGCTGTGATTTTACAGGGATTTAAAATTCATTTTTTTTCAGAGGAATTCAGCCATGTGACTCTTAGATTGCAGGATTAAACTAGTCTCTCTAAGAGGTCTTTCAGCACCATTTTGTTTATAAGTGAGGCCAGAGAAGAGCAATTTCAAATTGCTCTTTATGCCTTTCCAAACGTCTTAGGAGGCTTCTCTGCACTTTCATAAGTTGCTTTTGTGGGTGTATGGGCTGCTTTTCATTTTCTTATACAAGGTATTGCTAAGAAAATATTACACATTTTAAGAATCAGAAGCAGTGATTCTTATACATTTTGAAATTCGTTCATTTCAACAGCAGATATGTATTTAAAGGACTGTTACACAACCTGGCACTTTAGTAAGTGTAGAGGCTTCTGGTGCTAGGAGAAAAAAACCTTGCCCGTGCAGAATTTCCTCTCGGATTTGAGTTCCTTTACATTATCTTGCTGAGCAAGAGTCTTACTTTCTTTTTCTGTTGCTTGATAAAGTACACCGACAAAAGTAACTTGAAAAAGAAGCTGTAGTTCCGCTTGCAGTTCAAGGATACAGTGTAAGTGTGGGGAAGCACAGTGCAGGGGTTCCACATACTATTCCCATTGTATCCGTGGTCAGGAAGCAGGAGCGCTGGGCTCACTTTCCCCTTCTGTCAGGTCCAGGAAGGATCCCAGCTCTAGGGTGGTGGGTGCCTCCTGCTGAGGTCTTTTCACATCAATTGATCTAATCAGGATAATTCCCCATGGGACTGGAGAGGTAGCTCAGAGGTTAAGAGCACTGGCTGCTCTTGCAAAGGATGGGATTTGATTCTCAGCACCCACATGGCAGCTAACAACACTAACTCCAATTCCAGGAGAATTAGTCCTCCTCTGACCTCCATAAGCATTGCACGACATGGGTATACTTGCATATATGCGGGTAGTACACTCATACACATAAAAAAAAATAAATTTCCCACCGGTATGCTCAGTTCATCTCCCAAGCGATTCTGGATTTTGTCAGGTTAACAGTATTGACTATCACAGTGGGTCTTGTCAGCTTGATTCTTAGACTGTGCCATCTGATATTCTAGGTACTGGGGTATAGCGGTGATCACAACCAAGTTCCTGCTTTCAGTCATTATAGCAGGAAGAATAGATGAATGCATAGCATCATTCTGGTGGCATATAGAGGAAAGCAGAGGAAAGATTTGAAAGACTGCTCATGGACAGAGAGGTTTAAAATTTTAAGAGACACAAATGAAAAAGACATCTATAATCACAGCACCAGAAAGGCAAAGACAAGAGGGTCTCTGGTGCTGGCCAGCTAGCCTCGCCTGATTGTTGAGTTCTGGGTCATAGTGAGAGTGGGAGTGTGTCCTAGGAAGGTGAGCCTCTCCTGAGGAAGGACAGCTCTGATCTCGAAAGACACACCCACCCCCCACATATACACCTGCCTCATGCATGCACACATGCACACACACACACACATGCACGTACATACAAATAACGAAACAGAGATTAGTGAAATGCAGAATTATTGGCACAATTCTCAGAAATGCATAAAAATTCAATAAAATTTTAAAATTCTAAATATTATGACACTGAAAATATAATAAATGAATCAGCAGTCATGACAAATCACAAAACGCTCCATGCCTCGATGCACTCTTTAAGACATTTGAAGCTGGTTAACTTTTGTGTTGTCTAATATGACATTCTAGAAGAACAGGAGCCCATGACAATTACATGCATGTTTGGAAATGTAACAACCTATTGTTTTATATGCTAACTTAAAATATAATGAAAGAAATGTTAACAAGTAAGTCAATGGTTTTTAAAATAAATGGAACAGGATCTCCTTTTGTAGACTGACCTTGATCTCACTACATAATCTAAGCTGACCTCAGACTCTGGATCATCCCGTCTCAGCCTGTCTCAGCCTCCCAGTACTAAGATTATAGAGGTAGGCCATCACTACCAGAAGCTACTGTCTTCTTAATTTAAATTTTAAGAAACTTAAAAGAGGGCTGGGTATATAGTTCAGTGATATAATATTTGAAAGACTACATGAGGACCTGTAGTCCTACACACACACACACACACACACACACAAAACACAAAAGATACACCAAGGCCCCATCTGTCATCCTGTACAAACCCTGTGATGATGCCAAGTTTGAGATTACATGTGACAAAAACAAGTATGCCTCAGACAAACCCACATCTAGGTACTCAAAGTTCCAAGCAGTTTGGACTTCTAAGAATATATGAAGTGTTGAAGAAAGAATATTAGTTGTTATTATTAGACAGCCAAAGTTGACTACATTAACAGTGCTGTTTGACCTTTGAGTTGGAAATAAAGATCAAAGGTTTCCTCCTAGTGATATTTGATGCTGGGCAGGGCTTGTCATCAGTGTTACTTGCTAATAGCTGGGTACATGGAGCAGCTGTGCTCCTTGTCGGATTGTTGGAAACCTGCTCCATAGTTCTGGTCAGGGACTTCAAAGTGGAAATGATGCCTGCCACTTCCGAGCCAAGTCTTTAAGTGCTGTGGTAAGACCTCACAGAACTTTCTCCTCTAGCATGATGACTAACATTTATGATACTGTTCTCAATTAGCTGGAGTTTCTGAGTGACATGGGTGATCAGTGCTCCCCAGAGATCATCCCTCCTCGCCCATCTCCCTCCATCTCTCCTGCCAGGACCATATGCAAGACAAAAAATGAATCTTGGAAATTTTAGGCTGCTTAATCAAAATGTGGTTGGCTGGTAACTAGTATAATATAGTTTCTTATCTAGGCAACAAAGTTTTCTCTGGATGGAAACATCATTATGAAATATTCATGGTTGTCCTTAAATTTTTTAGTGGACCATTTTATTATCCAAAAATATTTTAATTGATAAAATCAGCACAATATCAGATGCTACTGGAAAAACAAAACCAACCAACAGACAACTTTGGAATCCAGCAAATCCTGTAGGAGATCAAGGAAACTATGTATAACATTGTAGTAACTATCCAGAGAAGTCAGAGAAGTCAGGGTAATGCTTCTTGCATTTTAAATGACTGCAAAATATGGACCTACCTCAGGTATCAGACACTGATTCTTCTCTTTTTCTATCACTTGTAATTTAGTATCATGATTTAAGAATTCCAAACCCAGTGCTGACTAAACAAAAAGGTGAAAAAATGCAAGAGTTGATATAAGGGTGTCCATCATAAGATAGCAGAGAAAAGCCTCTATGGAAGGCAGCCTCCAGTCTCTCTACCTCCACTTGAGGTCTTAGGTGTGCATCACCGGGTTCAGGTTATACATTGCTGGGCATAACCTGTGTACTGTGTACTCTAATAAGTGAACTACATTCCTAGTCCTTCTTGTTTGTTGCCATATGTAAATTTTGGGACCATGTTTACTTGTTTTTCTTATAGCCTATAAAACTTTCAGATTGCTTCAGTTCTTTAGAAAATGGCAACTAGCAGAAGTCTGCATTCTAATATACAGAACTACGTGCTTCACCAAAGGGTTTTGGACTGGTTTGAAAATAGACCAGGATGTAGTGTGGGTCTCTTGTTTAATTTTTTAAAAATATTTTCTTTTATTATTTTTACTTTATGTGTATGAGTGCATTGTTTGCATGTTTATAAGTGCACCTGGGTCATGCAATGCCCGCAGAAGTCAGAGGAGGTCGTCAGATTCCCTTGGAACTGAAGTTATGAATGATTGTGAGCTGCCAGATGAGTGCTGGGAATGAAACCTGGGTCCTCTGCAAGAGCAGCCAGTGCTCTTAACTGCTGAGCCATCTCTCTAACCACTCTTGTTTCATTTTTATGATTTTTGTTTGTTTGGGGTTTGGGTGATAGTTTCACTAGCTAAAGGCAGGCCTTAAACCCTGGATCCCACTCTTTCAGTCTTCTGAGTGCTGGGATTACAGGTGTGTACCCCCACATCTGGCGGCTTCACTTTTGTCTTTTAAGTCACACTCATATCTGGGTTTCCAGACACAGCATACTCTAGGAAGGGGTCTGGGAAATCTCCATGATGTCTGTCATATTTGTAAAGACAGCAGTCTCCTGCTGTCAGTTTATGACCACCCTGTAAAAGTACATCAAAGCTCCTGGATTATTCATTCAAATATTAATCAATTACTCAGTAAACATGTATTCAGTGCCTAAAATTTGCTAGGGACTGTGTTAAGAATTAGAGACACAATAAAGAAGATTTGGTCTCAGCCATTTTGAACAACAGAAGCTATGGGCAAGGTCTCTCCTAAAAACCATCAGATGTAGCAAGGGCATTACAGAGGAGATACAGGACAGATGTGGTGTGTTGGAGTACAAGGAAAGAACTCCACTGGGAGATCCTGTGCAGAGACATCAAGAGGAAGGTGGATGTGGTGGTTTGAAAGGGAACGTCCCCTATGTGCTTCAAGTACTTGGATATTTTGGCTCCACTTTGTGGCACTGTTTTGGGAGGCTTTAGCAGGTGTGGTCATGCCAGAGAAAGCTCGTCACTGGGGCCAGGTTTTGAAAGTTCTTGAGCCTTGGAATATTTCCAGTTACTGTCTGCTTCCTGTGCCTGCTTCAAGATGTGATGCTCCAGTTTCTGCTCTGTGCCTTCTTACCATGATGGACTCTGATCCCTCTGGAACCACAGTTCAAGTAAACCCTTCTGTAAGTTCCCTTGGGCATGGTATTTTATCACAGCAATAGAAAAGTAACTAATACAGAAGTTGCTACCAGAGAGTGAGCTGTTGGCTATGAAGAACCTGACCATGTGGGCTTTTGGAGGAATGTGGAAGACTTTGGAAGTTTGGACTAGAAGAGTGGTTGAATGCTACTGCAGAGCGTATCAGACTATCTAGTTGGCACCAGGAAGGAAGCAGTGCTGAAAGCAAAGTAGTTCCAGAGGGAAATAAAGACTCAAGCAGCTACTGGGATATTTTGGCAAAGAATCTAGTTGATGTCTTCCCACAGCCTAAGAGCCTCCCTGAAGCTGAGTTGTGGCTATTAATGGTGAATATCAGGCAGATCTACAATGAAGAAGAGCAAACAGGGCAGAAAGAAATGCAGATTGAAAAGGAGCTCTAGGAAGATTAATGTTAGAGTGGAGTCATGTGCTGAAGGAGAGGATCCCTATGATAAAAAGATTAAAGCATTTAAGGAGAGGCCTAAAAATTTTCACTTAACCAATGAAGAGTATTTTCAGAGCAAGATCACATCTAGCTAAGCCTCCAACTTGTGAAAGGGAAAAGGCCTAATGCAGTTTTCTCCAAGAAAACTGCAACCCACAAAATCTGCTCCTAATGTGGACGAAGCAGGCCAGTGTCCATTCAAAACTGGTAGCCAAACTTGGCAGTGTCAGCTAGTTACGTGGTGCTGGCTCTAGAGGCATGAAAGATGCAAATGTGGAGGGCTCATCAGTTCTTTGTCCAGTTTCTGAGAGCCTCCATGGCCAGGCAGAGTGTACCAAGGGCATCTCTGCATAAAGAATGCTCTGACCAGCCAAGAGCCCCTGACAGACCATTGTGTGAAGCTGTGAAGACTTCAGGCACATGTCTGTGATACCAGAGCTGTGAGACATCTGCCAAGGAGAGCACCATACAGGGAGTGGTAACAACCCGAGAGAGATGGATGTTGCACACAGCAAAGCTAGAGAGATTGAGCCATACAAGCCCCGTGGAAGTAGTCTCAGAAGTCTGGCATGGAGCTACTGGATTTGGTGTTTGCCTTGCTGCTTTTGGGCTTGTTTTGGCGCAGGATTTGCTCACTATGCCCTCATTCCTCCCTTTTGGAATGGGAATGTGTATTCAGTTCCATTGTAGGCTGGAAGTAAATAATTTGTCTTTTGATTTTTACAGGGGCTTACAGTTAAGAGCCTGCCTTGAGTTTCTGAAAAGACTTTGGACTTTTAAATACTATTGAGACTGTTAAAGACTATGGGGTCTTTTGAAGGTGGACTAAATGGCTTTTGTATTTTATATGGTCATGAGCCTACGGCGGCCAGCACATGGGGAGTGGAATGTGATGGTTTAAGTGACAATGTCCCCATAGGCTCTAAGTATTTGAACATTTTGTCCACAGGTGGTGGGATTATTTTGGGAGACTTTAGGAGGTTTGACCATACCATAGGAAGCATGACCAAGCAGAGGCTAGGCTTTGGAAGTTCTTAAGTCTTGCAGGATTTTTGGTCATTCTCTGCTTCCTGTGCCTACTTTAAGATGAGATTGATCAGATTTCTGCTCCTCAACTCCTCAGCATGATGAACTCTAATCCCTCTGGAACCATGAGCTCAAATAAACTCTTCCTTCTATAAATTCCTTTGGTCATGGTATTTTATCACAACAACAGAAAAGTAACTGATAGAGTGGAGGAGGACGCAAAGCATGTTCAAGAACGCCATGCAAAGAGGAGCTGAGAGGAGGAGGGGCTAGATGTGTTGACCACTGCAGACTTAACTAACCTCCACAGAGGCAGTGAACCTTCCAGAACCTAATCTTGTTTCCGGCACCTCCTGGTCTGAGAAGCTTTGTAAGAAAGAGACTTCCTGAGAAGTCCCCAAATTGACCAGGAAAATGAACATATTTTCCTTCTTGATTTTGACTTCTCTCCTCCATATTGTTCATGTTCTGGAGAATGAATTTGATCAAAGGCATTATTTTCCCTCCCCAAGCTTCACTGATGGGTGAACTTCTTATATTTGGCTCATGGTTCCCATTCCAGGCTATTTTGTTTGTTTAAAATCATCTGCAATACATTAACATGAATTTGAGAGGTTAAATGCTCAAGCTTTAAACAGGTGTAGAATATTTTCTGTGGTAAAGGTATGTTTAATTTTCAGAGTGCATTTTAATCCAAGAATTTATCCAGAATCCATAAAAAAATGATCACTACAAGGCCATGCGCGTATATCCTCTCTTTGATGCTGGAAATACTTGGTCTCAAGCTGTAGTCAAAACCTAGTCTTTTGCTTTGACTAATTTCATTGTAGAACATGTGAAGCCACCACAATGTCCTATTGTTCTGTCTGTTTTATGTAACTCTACCAGTGGCTTGGAAATGAATCAACTATTCCAGAACTGGTCTCTTTACAAGAGCAAATCATAGAATAATGCTAGAGTGTGTTTTTTGATGACAACCGGTCACTGGCAAAACAAAGTGGTCTGAAATGAGGTGGCTGCCAGGTGCCACCAACTGCGTCCTAAGTGCCAAGAGTGATTTGTGGGAAGAGGCCACCTCTCCTGAGCTCATCTGCGTGTTGTGGCAGGACACCCTGCGCGGCAGCTCGTTTATCAGGAAGTAGCACCATTCGCATCGATAATGTTTGCAATTAGGGCCTATTAGGGCTGATCGAAAGTGAAGCATCAGTGGTACTAGGCGATTTTAGAAAGGAGAGACATCTGGAGGCCTGTCATCTTGGAGGGAGTCTAGGGCACAGTCAGTGCCAGCTTTCGTAAACAAGAAGCAAGCTATGCGGCCGTTTCTGGAGAGATCAGAGTCTACAGAAACACTGAGCCGCACAGCAGCACTGAGGGTGTCACAGCACTGCGGCAAACACTTACATGTGAGAAGTCCTCACAGCCCCGTGGATACATGTGAGAAGTCCTCACAGCCCCGTGGATACATGTGAGAAGTCCTCACAGCCCCGTGGATACATGTGAGAAGTCCTCACAGCCCCGTGGATACATGTGAGAAGTCCTCACAGCCCCGTGGATACATGTGAGAACTCCTCACAGCCCCGTGGATACATGTGAGAAGTCCTCACAGCCCCGTGGAAAGGCACTATTATCATCCTTCACTGTTGGGGTTTTATGTGTATGAAATGAGGGAATAATCGCAACCAGGACAGTGCCCAGGGCTGGGGAAACCGAGGCTGGAGCTACTGGTAAGAGGAGACAGTGTGCACAGGGCTGTGGGTCTGTAATCTCAGCAATCAGGAGGCTGAGGAAGGAGGGTCTGGAGGCCAGCAGCTGTGCTGAGTTTACTCACACAGGTGGGCTGACACTCCATAATGGTGTGCCAGCCCTTAGTTCCAGTCTTTAGGGACATTTATATTGTACTCATTGTAAGGTGTGAATGAGACCCCCAACAGTTTTGGACTCTGGAAGAAACCTGGAGCCAGAGCTTATCTAAGCCTTGCAAACCGCTTCAGATCCCAAATTCCTTGGCAGATAAGCAAGGAATTCACGAACAGCGCTGGAAAAGGACTACTTCCTGGCCAGAAGCTTGCCTGAAACATCAATCAGATGTCATGGCAACCCCCCTCCCCTAAAAGCCAGGAGGGGACTGAAGGTTTAAAAAGGTTTTGAGGACTTGGACAACGTGCTTGTGCTTCTGCTGCTGCTGGTGCTGCTGGTGCTGCGTGGGGCTTTTGAGACTCAGGCTTGGGCTGATCACGCCAGCCTGGTTCCCCGGAACCCCAGCCCCAAGATGGGGGTGAGGGGGCTAGCCTCCCCGAAGAGATGGGAGCTTTTCTCCACTCGTGGGTGTGGAGGAGCTAGTCCCATCTGGTCTTCTCTCAATAAAGCCGGGTCCTGTTAACTGCCAGCGGAGTCTCTGGTCCTTTCTGGCTGCTGCGTCTCTTGAACCCTGAACCTGACACTCATATGCCAAAATATTAGCAAGCATAAACATGGTTACAAAAGATCACAAGAATCTAGCAGTTTGGTAAACAAAGACTTCAGTCATGTGTAGATTGGTAATAAACTGCAGGGTGGGGCCAGATTCCTGTTTACCTTCCTCCTCCTCATTTCTTTTTTCTTATCTCAGGGCCTTTCAAGACCAAAGTTCTTAGCAACCATCCAAAGTTCTACAACCATCACATCACATCGATAAAGTTCTTAGCAACCATCTTATGAGTTTTCTTACTATTACAGGTGGTGAGTTTCAGACCAACGTAGAGTACCCAGCAAGAACTTCTTTCTAAAAAGTACATGGATAGATAGACAGGTGAAAGATAGATAGATGATAGATAGATAGGTGATAAATAGATACATGATAGATAGATGATAGATAGATGATCGATAGATGATAGGGAAAAGAGACTCAAGTCTCAGGCCTGTCTGGCTCCTGTCTTCATGTTACAACACATTACCACTTTTTACTTTACAAACAAAATGACAGACACTAAGGACTGAAGTTCTATGAAAAATAAGGGACAGACCTGGATTAATATAAGAAGATTAGTTGCTCATATCTATATGATTTATGATGAAGAATGAGATGTTTGGATTTCCAAGATATTTTCTGTTATCTGCTAACTGATGCAGAATTCCAGGGTCTTCAGCCTTGGGTTTTAATCTGATTAAAGTGCATATTTTTCCTTCTGTTAAAATGCAAGAAGGGTATATTGTAAAGCCCTAAATTTAGTCCTGCTGTTTGTAATATGAATGAAAGGAAAGAGATTTGGTTCTGGGAAATCAGAGCACCATGATGCCACTTGATTGAAGATAATGATGTAGAGCGGGACTCAGATATATGAATGGTGCTCCAGGAAACTGTACAACCAGTGGTGGACAGGGGGCTGGGCAAAGTGTGTGTGTGTGTGTGTGTGTGCATGCATGTGTCTGTCATGTGTGCATACATGTGATGTTTGTATATGTATCCATTTATGTATGTGTGTATGATGTGTGTGTTGTGTGTGCATGTGCATGTGTGTGTAGGGATGTTCGTGTGTGCAAATGATGTATATGTGTATGCATGTATGATGTGTTGTGTGTGTATGTGTGTGGCATGTGTGTATGATGTATGCTACATGTGCATATGTGTGTATGGCATGTGTTTATGTGTGTATGATATGTATGTATATGTGTGTGGATGTAGATATGTGTAGAAATGTGGCTATGTGTGTATTTTGCTCCCTTTCAAATGCTTCCTATCTTAGCTTCTGAGATAGTTCCATGCACAAATGTTCTGCTGTTACACTTGGCTAAGTTTTAGGGGTTTTGAAAACTTGAGTTTATCTACACATTCCCTCAAGTTAAGTGGACTCAACAGCTTGTTCATGTTATAACCACAGAGAATGAATATGATGTCAATAACTGGTGCTAGTCTATGCTGGTTAAAATTGAAAAATTGGTAGCTTATGAATATTTTGTTGAACTCTGATTGGAATAGCAAAATTTGAAAAATTTTCCCAGCATAGAAGTTATAAAAATTAGTCTTTTAAAATTGTTCATACAGGCAACCTACTTTGAGTTATTATTAAGCAGGAGGACGTTAGGGCCAGGTAATCAACAATGAAAGCTCATGTGGTTTCCTGGCAAGTGTTCCTGAAAGGGCCTGATGGTGTGTATGCTTCTAGTTCATTGAGTCTCCTCTGTGACCGCTTTGATGTGTACTTTGGTTACTGAATGTTCTACTTTCATGAAGTTCTGTGTTAGAACTTACAGAAAGGTGCTTCTAAAGATACCATGTACTGTGAATACTTTATAATATCTGTGAGTGTTGACCATTTGGGTGGGGATTTAAATTTTTAAAAATTTAATTCTATTTATTATTATGTTGTTGATGATGATGATGATGTGTGTGTATGCATGTGTGGAGGTCAGATGTCAGACCCAGTGTTTGTTCTTCAGGAATCATCCACTTTGTGTTTTTGTCTGTGTGTTTCTGAGTCAGTCTTTCACAGGGACCTGAGGCTTGCCAATTAGGTTAGGCTGGCTGGTCAGTGAGCCCCAGGGAAACACCAGTCTCTGCGTCCCTGTGCTGGGATTACAAACTCACACCACAATTCCTGACTTTTTCGTGGGTACTAAGGTTTGAACTCAAGTCCTCATGCCTGCAGGTCAAGCACTTTACCAACTAAACTATCTCCCAGCCCTGGAGAAGAATTGTAACTTGAATGTCATTGCACTAAGTACACTTAGTATGAATATCCAAATGTCAAAATGAAAAATATATTTCATTCACTAATGCTTCTTGAAGGTTCTTTCTCCTTGTGTGAAAAGTTTTAGTGACAGATATTACAGTTGGACTGTCTGGGCTTGGAGTCGGGCTCCGCTGCTCCCTGGTTGCTCTGCCCTGGGAAATTATTTAATCTTCTGTATCTCAGTTTTGCTTCTCTGTTGTTAACAAATAAGGATGGAAACAGTGTCTACCACTCTGAATTGTAGAATTTAAGATAAGCTTCTGGAAGTCCCAGCTCAGTCACCTTCCCCAGAAAGCCAATTAAGAAACAAATGAGGGCTGTGATTACAGCTGTGTGACTGGATCTTGCCCATCAGACATGAAGTTCTTGGCTCATTTCTCAGTACTGCAAATTGATGAGAGAGAGAGAGAGAGAGAGAGAGTGAGAGAGAGAGAGAGAGAGAGAGAGAATAGACAGATGATAGATAGATAATTAGATAGATAGATAGGTGATAGATAGATAGATAGATAGATAGATAGATAGATAGATAGATAGTGAAAACAGTAAAGAGTCCGCTTTGGGAAGAATAGAATTCTAAGGATTTAAAATAATGCACTCAGAATGCTACAGTAGTCTCCGTGTTATATGCTAGAGCAAAACAAAGGTGAGGGTTGGGCTACCCATGCTGATAGTGATCTGGGTCTGGCTATGATCTGGCTGATCATTATCCCAGGATCTACCATGAATAATTATATTGGTACCAAGAGGGTCTCTATTGCTTGGGGGATAGTTTCCATCCTTTTGTCTTAAGAATAATAAATCAAACCAGTTTCCTCTGTTATCCAAAGTATACAAGGAGGAAGGACTCAGGAGAGCAGAGCAGGAAGAACACGAAGCAGGTGAAGTCCTAGTTCCATGCCTTCGTCTTTCCTGTTCCCACTGTCCAAGCAAGCACTCCGTTTTGATGAGAGAGGGGCTGAAGACGGGGTACTGTTACAATAATATATGTAAAAAGCTTAGAATTGTGAGCACATGGATCTTAATAAACATGTTTATTTGGTTGCTCTTTCCAGCTTGCTTTTTCTAGCCTTTCCTCTACCTTTTTTCCTTTCTTTTCTTTTTTTTTAAGTTCAAGCAGGTAGATTCTTTTTTAAAAAAAAATTTGATTTATTTTTACTTTACATATGCAAGTGTTTTGCCTGGATGTATGTAAATGCACCATATGCATGCCTGGTGCCCATGGAGGCCAGAAGAAGGCCTTGGAACTGGAGTTACAGACAGTTGTTAGTCACTATGTGGGTGCTGGGACGGAACTCAGGTTCTCTGCAAAAGCAATCAGTGCTCTTAACTGCTGAGCCATCACCACTGAGCCATCTCTTCAACCCCCTACTGTCAATTTGTGGTTGGTGTCTGCTCTCACATCAGAGGCTTTCAAAGGAGAGCGGACAGTCTTAGTTAACTGTGGCACTAGGCCAAATGCAACACCACTTCTACACGTGTACACAGTGCATGGATAATATACAAAGACAGGGCTGACTTTCAGCTGAAGAGTGAAATACAGTCTGGGGAAGCTTTTCAGACAACCTACCGTTTGTGTCAAACTCTGAACAAGACGTTTATAAGCTGAGCAAAGGCACGGAGGCTAGAAGGCAAAGAATGAATCAGAACAAGTTGAGTAATTGTGAAGTTGAGACCTAGAATGCCATGCCTGGAAATACAGCTAAGGAGTCAATGATGCCAGAATTCCTAATCTTTGAAATGTATTCAAGGGCAACGAGAAGCCACCAGACTGAAGCACACAGAGCAAAACCTCAGTTCTTTTTGCCGTTTTTCCTATAGCACCGATGAAGAGCTGGTCTTCAGTACAGGGAGCTTAGCAATCCTCCCTAGCCTTTCTCTCTGCCTTGTCACTGAACTTACTGAACTCTGAGGAGGACTGAGTGTCCTCAGATAAGATTCTATCCTCTGATAAGGTTATTTTTGCTACCCAAAGTGATCTTAACTTACCTTTGCATATTCAAAATGATAACTGCAAAGAAGCTGTTCCTTATAATGAACATTTTATGATGAGCTTTTTCAGTAGATCAAGTTTGCCTTGGTCACATGTTAGTGATACAAACTAATGAGTGGGTGGATGCTTATATTTGAATAAAATGAGCCTTCTTTTGTAATAGTGCTCAGTTGTATTGCAAGTTAAACACAAGTTTAAGGTAAAGATAGATGAAAAAAGGTATTCTGAATTCATAAAGACAATCAAGCCTCTTTTGAAAATATTGTCTTTCCTTGTATAATTTGATTGTTATAGCTTAGTGTAAGAAATACAAAATTTTTTCTCACTTATGTGAAAACTCTGTTTAAGGCCTCCAAATACTGATATATTCTTTTTTGTCTGTTTTATTATTGTGTTTGTTGAGGCAGGATCAGATCTCACTAACCCTGGCTGGCCCCGAACTCACTGTAATGCCCAAACCGACCTTGAATCTGTGCTTCTAGTGGTGGACGTGGAGATGTGTGCCACCTCATCAGACTTGACTATATTCTTTTTTATTGAATTTGGGTGTATTTTGTACAGAACATCTTAACCATCTTTATATCTTCTTCCCCATCGGCACCGCCCATAGCCCCCATCCCCCGCCCCACTGTATTTCATGAATTCTGTCATTGATGTTAAGGCCTATTGAGTAAAGTTAGTGTCCCCACATGTGTCTTGGGGCAAATTCATTCAGTGAGATTTGGTCAGCCTATCTAGAATCCCTTCCTTTAAGAGGATCAGCTTTCTTACTCAGCAGTAATCAGCTGTCAAAGTTCTTCAGCTGAGACTGGGGCCTGCTGCCCATTTCCACAGTTCTAGTGTGGGTTTCTGTCTGCTTCACTTTGCATGGGTCTTGTGTAAGTTGACACAATTGCTGTAGGTCCATATGCGTAAGCTCCCAGGAACTTGAAAGATTCTACTTCAATATGGTCATGCACCTCCTCCCCTTGGATCATACAATCTTTCCTTCTCTATGATGGTCTCTAAGCCCTGAATGGGTGGAGTTTAATATAGGAGAGCTGTCCAAGGGTCCGCACTTTGCAGATGCTTTGTTAATGGACTTCTGTTATGTGAGGAAGCTTTGTTGATGAGAATTGAGAGATGGTTTAGTATTCTCTCTACTATGTTCTGTGAGCCTTAGATGTAGAACTCTGTAATAGTCATCCACTCTGTTGTGGACCTCTATAATAGTCATCATTTGTCGCAAGAGAAACTTCTTTGATGAATGGTGACTGGGATACTTGTCTGTAGATATAATGATCCATACTTAGCATATAGTAAGAAATTACATTTGTCTAAGGGTGTGACAGTCTTGGAGTTTTCTCTAAGATCTATGAACTCTCCACTCATGTGTATTTGGCTGTTTACAGTACCATACATGAGTTTCCTTCCATTGAGCGGACTTTAAGTCTAATTAGGTAGCTGTTGATTATCCCCAAGATAAAAGTGCCATTGCTGTACCAATATAGTTTGCTGTGCTGGTCATTATTGTGATTATTAGGCCTTAAGCTGGGGTTAGCTAAGTGTGTATTGTGTGTGTGTTCATGTGTATGGGGTTGCACATGTGTGCAAAAATGTGTACACATGCCTGTGGAGGCCAGAGGACAATCTCAGGAGCTTTTCCTCAGTTGCCATCCACTTTTGCTTTGATGCAGTCTTCCCAGGAAGGCAGGTGTAATCCTGTTGGTAAATTGTCATGTGCTGTTTAAGCTTGTTAGAAGTGGATTCTGGGACAGAGGAGGCCCTCCCTTGTCTCAGTTAATAACATGTTTATTTCCAGAGTCCTTAAAAATTCTCTGTCCTGGGCAGGTTGGCCCCCACTAATATGTGCCAGGGAGAGAGGAAAACAGCAAATAGCTAAGGACATAAAACAACACTGACCCCTGGAGAACAACTAGGGGGGCTCCATTTCCAACAGGTGTTACCTTTGTTTATTTCATGGACTAAAAATGCCTGCTGTGGGAACAGGAAGCCAGAAGCTCACCCATACAATGAAAGTTCTCAGTTGGGAGCTCTAGCTGGCTACCTCAGTGGGACTCCCCCCAGTCATTTTCTGCTAGATGTTATGAGCCCCCAGTTTGACGATGTTACTTTTGCTTGCTCTCCCAGTCAGGCTACTCCAGTGGTCTCTGCTGGATGTTGTAAGAGGCTGAGTGGATGGTGTTTTGCTTGCTCTTGATGCTACTTGCTATTTGTTCTTTTCCTTTGCTTTCTATATGCTTAAGAACTCATTCATTTGAAAGCAAAACTATGGATATTGTAGTTCATTCTGTGGGCCATGCAGAACTTCTAGGCTGGCTGACAATGAGCTCTAGCGACCCATGTGCCTACACCTCCCCAGCACTGGAATTACAAGCACACACTATCATGCTGACATTTTCCATGTGGATTCCAAGGATCAAACTCAGGTCCTCATGCTTAAAAGGCAAGTGCTTTGCCAACTGAACCTCCACAGCCTTCAGCTATATTCTTGTAGAAAAAAATGTTTAAAGAGAGCCCTGGCTTTTGTTTTATCAGAAAGCTAGAGCCAATTCTGTGTTTTTCTGTTTTCTCAGCAACTTACTTTGCCTCCTTGAATGCTTCCTTATCTGCAAAGTAGTAATTATAAAAGTAGCTGCCCCCAAGTCAGGTGGTAATTATTAAGTATAATTATGTCTACTGAACCTTTTGAATATATGACACAGAGCAAACTGCTCAGGTAATTGTGCTACTTTTCAAGGAGGATTAGGCTGCTTTCTCTACTCAGTACATGTTCTCTATTCATTAATTAGGTCTTTGTAGAAGAACTTTAAGTTCATAGCAATGCCAAGAAGAAGATCCAGAGAATTCTCTGGGTCTCTGCCATAACAGACCTTATCAGTATGGTTATAGTAGAAGAACATACATAAACACATCATCACACAAAGTCCACAGTCTGCATTAGGGTTCACTATTGATTTTACACAGTTTGTAGGTTTGGGCATTTATATAACAGTGTGTGTCCACTACTCAAGTATCATATCAAATGGTTTCATTACCCTACAGATGCTATATGGTGGGTCTGTTCATCTCTCCAGCTTCCCCTAATCCCAGGCAACCACTCACTGCTCCATTGTCCCGTAGTTGTCTTTTCCAGAATGTCATATAGTTGGAATCATGTTCTTTCTGACTGAACTCCTTTCACCTCCCACTGTGCCTTTTGGGTTCTTCTATATTTTGTCATGTGTAGGGGTCTGGGTATTAAGCAAGGCAAGCAACTCTGGATACCCTGAAGGGATGGCAGGTATCTGGCCTGCTCTGCCTGATGTGATAACCTGGCTCCAGGAAATCACTGAAGATATGAATCTTCTTTTCCCAAACCCCAGACCAGAACCAGGTTTTTGAGTTTCATTTCCTTGTTCCTAATTTCCACATAGGCCCTACATCCTTCCTGCCTTTACCCCAAGGACCCCACCTTTAACTTTCCCACCTTCTGTAATGGTCAGAAAGGCCTCCCTATATAAACCCCTGCCTTGGTTTTGATAACCAAACTACCCCCCGACTTAGTACCCTGGGAGCTTCTCCTCCTGCTGCACTGTGAGCCACCTGAGGCCATGTTCAGTCGTCCTCCATTCTCTGGCATGGCTGGAGCACAGCAGCCCTACTGGAGATGGAGACCCACCCACAAATGACACCCAATGTGGATGGATAGAGACCAACAATGGTGATTGAACAAGAGACACTCCAGGATTCGCTGGAGAAGGTGAGTGCTCTCCACGAGGGACATCGGCTTCAGCTCCACCATCCCACTCTGAGGACAGGCACAGTTTCTTTCTAACTCCCGTCTTTTTCCTTTGGTCTGAGCCCTGGCGAGGGACTGGTATTGTCATGGGGTAATTGAAGCTTTCTGACCAGAGCTACTCCCTAGTGTTTGCTGAAGGCCAGCATGTCCTCTGTCCAGACCCCAACTGCCCGACTGGGTGTGGGCAACGACCTTCTATCTAACTTTCTCTGATCAAAAACCTGGTAACGCAACGACCAGTTAAAAACTCTTAGAGTGGTCGCCAGTCTCTTAAACTTGTGGTGATACTTACGTGTGTATACTGGACTGATTCCCCTCAGGACCACGGACCAGGGAATGTTCTTCCTGTGTACATGTTCTCTCCTCTTTTCCTTTTCTATCATAGGCAATGCACCAGCTCCAGAAACCTACTTAGGCAGGTAAGGGAGTGAGAGCATGTTTGCCTCAGGGCATGTTAAAGCGGTAAATACCTTGCCTCTAAGAGTTAAAAAAAATGGTTTAAAAGACATTCTGTTCCTTCGGCTTTCTGCCACCATGGGTCCCCTACATAGGTATGGAAAAGAACAGTTAGACTGACCTGAGATTCAAACCTCAGTCACCTGTTAGCACCAAACAAACATATGTAAAAATGGCTAACCGGTGAATTTTCGCCTCTCCTTTTGGTTCGGAGAACTGATCATTTGCTCTAGGGACCTAGACTCAGCAACGGCCTGGTTTGTGTTACTTGTTTATGTCTATTTTGGTTTTGCCTAAGTGTTGTGATTGCTTCATCGTGGGCCAGAAAATGTCTGAAAATGTCAAAATGTCACTACTTTTGTATACTGACCAACTTTTCTAAATGCTTTTATCTAGCTTGTTATCTGAAAATGTAATTACCTCTCTACAGAGAGAAAAAAGGCTTTAAAAGTTATTTCTTTCCTTAGACTTTTTCTCCACTGTGGTTCTCTTCATGGATGTGGGAAAAGTGTGGTTAGAGGGCCTGAACTTTGGACCTCAGTCACTGTGGTCCCAAGACAGCTGCCTTTCTAACTAGAGCTAAGCATTTTAAGTTTTAGTGAACAGGAGAGTCATATACCATGCTGTATATAACATTTAACTGGGTGCCTTTTAAAAGTAAAAAAGAGGTTTGTATTATATACCATGTGCTTATTCACCATCATGGCAGGTGCCCTTACTAGGAGAGAGGCAACCATGTGGTCTGGTCTCCATTATCTTACGTGTGTAATTTCATCAATATGGTGACAGTCACATGGCCTGACTGCCACCTTGGACAAAAATTTTCAAAATGGCATTGACCTGCTTGACCTTGCCACCATCTTAATCCAGCCACATGGTCAGTTCAAAATGGCCACACCCAGGAATTTACTGGTTCTATAGAACTCTAGGAGATTATGAGGACCACAGGCATTTAATCATATGTCCTAATCCTTTTGCAATTTATGTTTTTGCTTTGGTTTTCATTTTTAGATTCTTGATGGAATCATAGAAAAGCAAGATATTCTCACATGGTCTTTTGTCTCAAGGTTAATGCATTTTTATGTCAAATTAGGAAGACAATATCAGCATTTAATATCATTTTGGACTGTTTCTAATGAAAAGTATTTTAACTTTTAGTATGGTATTTACTGCTTTTTAAAATGATTATTCTTACATTGTCTTTTGCATTTACTGGTTTTTATAAGGAATTATTTTAAATTCTGATATTTGTTTATATAAAAAAATTTGTTTTTAAAGGAAATTATTTTGGATTTTAACATCTTTATATGGTATATTTGCTGATTTTTACATGTAACTATTTGAAATCTTACATTGTTTTGCATAATGTATTTGTCAGTTTCTAAAGGGAACTTTAAAAGGTTTTTCTAGCCATAGGCCTCCAAGATTAGCTAGGTACAAAGTGAGCTGACATTTTGTGATGGCTTAACCTAGGAAGCTCATGTGAATTTGCAGTACTCCAGTGCCAAACTTTACAAGAGAAAAATATTTTTTTATCAACCCTTTCCAGGTTCTTTTAGGTATCATTGTTTTCTGTGTTCCTTATTATGGGTATATAGTTCAAATTTTGCATGGTAAATTAGAATGTGGTTTTTCTGATCCAGACAAACTCAAAGCTCTCTTTAAAAGAAACCACCCTGTGAGCTAATAGGCTTCCTCCTGTTTAGTTAAGAAAAAGTTTACTCAAGTCATAACTTTAAAAAAAGGTGTTAAAATATTTAAAGAGTACTTATTAAATCTTTCAGGCTGTGATTAACATGAATAAACAAACTAATGAATTATGGGTATAAGTTTTCATGGCTCCGGTCACATCAAGTACAGCCAGAGAGGATCTCAGGTGTGACAATGGTAAATGCAAAACCTTCTGTCAGCCTAGTCATGCTTGATCTTGGGTGCTCACCAAACACCCATGGTTTTATAAAGTTAAAAATATTAAGTAAAGTAATATCTTAATAGTAAATGTTCTGTTTTAATTGATCAAACCCTGTTCTAGATAAAGGACCCAGCAGATGAAAAGACTTGCCTGCCTAGATAAATGTATACAAGTTATAAGAAGGACAAGTGTTTTTCATTTATGCTAGTAATGACTAAACTTAACAGCTCTCCTGTGCAATGACTTTTGTCCAGTTTCAGGCTGGCCCCCTGATCCTGTCACAAGAGAATAGGAGAACAAAACAGCCTCAGAGGAAAGCCGTTGTGCTATTGAGATTAACTAAGGGATAAACTAATTGCAATAAGGTTATGATTATTCATCTTATGATTTAAAATGTCTATAGCAAAAGTAATTCATGAAATTCTCTATTTTCTCACAACAATAAAGGTCACTAACACAGACTAATGCAAATATATAGTAAAGTGGACAATTCACAGTCCTTGGAAAAGATAGACAGCACCCTCTGTCTAAAATTCCTCAGTTAGTGATTTATGCTGGAAATTCTAATCTTCAATTTGATAATGTATTACTATGTACCAGTTGCTTCCTTCTCCCTAGTGTTTACACTCCCTCAAGACCTAAAGCAAGGTTTTTGGTAGACCAACTCTCTAAAATAGATTAAGTAAAAAGAATTTCAACAGTTTTGGTGTTTTCTATAAGGTTTTACTAGGCACTTATAAAGTACAATGTACATTATTTTATGTCTGTAATTTACATTCCATGTTCTTTTATTGAGATGATGCTGCACAGCACTCTTCTGAGTTGAGTAACTGACATCCTTATAACTTCAGCTGTGCCTACTTATAGAAGTTCATCACAGTTGGGTTTGCTGACAGTTGTATTCTTCCACTGAAGGAGAAGTAAGCAGGGTCACTGGACCCTCACCTGAGTATCAAGCCACTCTTCCCAGCCAGCTGTATGTAATTTTGCTCTGATCACAAATGGTCTCCTGCATTTGGGGAGGAAATTTGGGGAAGGATAAAAGAAAGGACCTGACCTATAAGATTATAAAAAGTCAACATCCATGCTAGATAAAGACTTTACAGTGCATCTACTCTCAGGTCGCCTATATACTTGTTAGTAATACCTCACCCATCTGTATGAATAAAGTCATTTATTCCTCGGGGTGAACTTTAATATGATCAAGCAGTGTTTTGATACTAGAGCCTTAGAAAGGGAATAAACATTGCTTAGTACACCCAGGAAAAGAATTTTCTTAGTGTTACTATGTCTCATGATCTTAAGAAAAGAAAATGAGAAGGTGAAAAAAATTTTTATTAAAAAGGGTTTTTTGTATAAGAAAGACTATACAAGTGATTAAAGATCTGAGTTTATATTTCATATTATAGGAAGTGTTAGATATATAATGTCTAAATAGTCTTAAAGTTTCTAAAGTAATTCTTCAGTCAGATACTTTAAGAAACAAAATATATGTCTAGTCAAGATTTATTCAAGAATGTTTGGCTTTTGCCCAAGCTTTAGCTACATAACATACAGTAAGTAATAGTTTAGTATTGGTGGAACTAACCTTCTTAGCTGTCTAATAACCATATTTAAAGGCCTATAGTAATCTGGTCAGAGGGACTTAAAGAGACAAATTTTTGTCTCTTGCCTCCAAGGCCAACTAAGTTCCAGGGGACTCTGGAGCATCTCTCAAAATGTCCTGTAACTGTGATGAGTCACCTGTCCTCCTGCTCAGGGAGGTTGTGGAGATCCCACTAGAAGGACTCAAGCTAGTGTCCAGTCTGCAAAGAAGAGGGTCAGCACAGGAAAACGTTTCCTTGATGCTTCTGAGTGAAGCTATGGTTTAGCAAGCCCTTCTGACTTATCTTCATATAGATGGAACTTGTAAAACAAAGGCCTATGGAGCCAGGCGCTCCTCTCAAGCCCATGTGACACCCCTGAGGAACAGATACTCAACTGACCTTAAGAATAAAATTAAGTTGATTTATTTGGGCCAAATTGTATGATCTTAAACACCCAAAAGGAAAGTATAACCAAAAAAAAAAAAAAAAGTGATTAGTATGCTTCTTTAAGATTATGAGGAATTACACTTCCCAGACTTTAGGTTTAAGTTTATAGAAGATGTTATTTACACAATTTCTCACTAATGATTTTGTTCTTAATAAGAAAATGCTACTCAGATGTAAGACTTCAATTCTTGGCCACCCTCAACACTGTAGTGCATACCTGTGGCCAAGGAAGGCAAGCCCACCATTGTTCTAACCTCCAGCAGCCATGCTGGAGATGGAGACCCACCCACAGTCATGACCTTTTAAGGTTTCCTTTTTAAGTACCAAATCTCATGGTATGCATATACCACAGGGCCTTAATCAGTTAATGGAGAACTTCTTGATTGCTTGCAAGTTTTGACGATTAAAAATAAAACTGTAATAAGTACTCAGGTATATGCTTTAGCTTTGTAAAATAATATTTTTATTTATTCTTTGAGAATTTCATGCGAAGTATTTTGATCACATTCAGAACCCTTCCTCCATTCCCACCCAGTCTTACTACCCACTCCCAGATGTCATTATTGTTTAAGGCCCAGTGAATCTAATTTGTATTTTCCAAATGCTCTTGGGCATAGGTCCACCCTCCAGAGCCTGGCCAACCTACCTGGAGTCACATCCTTAAAGAAAACCAGTTCTCCCTTTCCTAGTGGTTATCAATAGAGTCTCAGCTAGGTGTGGGGCTTCTGACCCATCTCCTCCCTCCATGCTGGAATTTTGTGTGGCTTGGGCTTGCGAAGGTCTTGTGCATGTTGTCACAGCTATTGTGGACTCACGTGTATAACTTCCTTGCTGTGTCCAGAAAATTCTGTCTTCTTGTAGTAATTCCTGCCTCTGGCTCTTACAGTCTTTCTCCTCCTCTTATCTGATGCTTCCTGAAGCTTTGGGGGTGGGGTATGAACATCCATGCCCTGTTTAGGTCTGAGCAGTTCCCAGTCTCTTATTTTCTGCATGTTGACCAGTTGAGGGTTCCTGTGTTAATTCCCACCTGCTTCTCTGATGAGAGTTGAGACATGCCCTAATTCAGATATGTGTTTTTGTTGGGGTATAACTTTTCAACTCACTGGGGCAAATATTAAGGAACTTAGTTATCAAATGATAATGTACAGGTGTGTTTAGGTGAAAGACGCTATCAAATTGTCTTCCACAGTGAATGTACCACAGACAGGAAGTGAGAATTCCTGGTGTTCAGATCCATAGCAGCATTTGGTGGTGTCAGTGTTCTGGGGTTTGGCCATTCCATACCTGTACTGTGGGTATCTAATTGCTGTTGTAATTTGCCTTTCCTTGGTGATATGTGTCACCGAACACATACCGTTTGCCATCTTCTTTGGTTAGGTTTCTGTTCAGGTGTTCGTGAACAAATTTTTTAAAGATTTATTTTCATTTACATATGTGTGTGCATGTATGTGCTTGTGTGTGTTTGTATCTGAGTATGTGCATGTGTGAGTGCTAGTGTCTACAGAGTCCAGAAGAGAGCATTGGATCTTCCATATCTGGAGCTGCAGGTGGCTATGAGCTGCTTGACCTGGGTGCTGTGCACCAAACCCATGTCCTCTTTGGAAGCAGTGCATAATTCTAACTGTTGAACCATCTCAGCAGCCCATTTTTAAATTGACCTGAGATTATTTTTTCACCACTATCATTTAAGAGTTCTTAGTATATGCTGGATATCTTTCATTTATTTTACTAACATTTCCTTTCTGTCAATGGCTTATCTTTTCATTTTCTTGTCCCAGGTCAATCTTTTACAATAAAACATTTAAAGAAATGAAATTCCACAGAAGGACAGAAAAATAGCATCTGAACAGCCAGTGGAAGTTATATTTAATAATATTTTATTTATTCCTTGAAAATTTCACAGCTGCATGCCACCACCCCACTCTCCGCCTCCACCTTCCCCCCTCTCCTCACGTCCCCTCCCAACTTCCTATCCTCTTTTTAAACTGCAAAATATTGAAATCACCTTTCCCTCACATTATTATTTTTAAATAATTTAAATATCTAAAAGAATTACAGATTTAGCACAGAATTACTATTTATCCTTCATTGAGTTTCTCTGAATGTTAAATCTTACATAATCATGATCCAATGATCAAACTAAGAAATTAACTTTAGAACACTATTTTTATTGAATTCTGTAATTTTCATATAATATAATTTGATATTACATTCCTCTCCCCATTCCTACCTGCCCTTATTGCCCTCCAATTTAATTTAATGTGCTCTAATATCTGTCTGTCTATCCTATGAATTCTAATTTGTGTCTCCAAATGTTCTTCAGTGTGGCTCATCCACTGGAACCTTGTTAATATAACAAGAATCCCATGGTTGGAAGAGACTGTTCCTGACCCTCCCAGCAGCCATATACTGCCACAATTTCCTTAGGTGGGTTGGGGTTTCTAACCCACTTCCTCATGGCTATGATGCTAATTTATCTGGTTTGAGCTTGCATGGGACTTGTGCATGCTGTCACTATTGCTGTCAGTTCATATGAGCAACTAAGCCTCTGTCTGGAAGACTCTGTTTCCTTGTGGTCATCCAACACCTCTGGTTCTTATAATTTTTTCTCCACTTTCTGCAATGATCCCTGAACCTTGTGGGGGTGGGGTGGAGGTGGCAGAAGTTTGATATAGGTTTGATATAGGCTCGGTGTAGGCAGAGGAAAGCCTATTAATTATTCCAAGCTTACTCTTCAGGGGCCTCTCTTCTTTCTCTCCAGATAGCTCACTGTGAGAATCAGATTAGAGCCAGCCTTGCCACCAGCAGTTGCTCTTCAATGTGAGGCAATAGCTTCCCTGCTAGCAGGAGACATGTTTGGCTTGATACGAGAGCAGCCTCCTTTGAGCCAAGGCTGACTTCTCTCAGCATCCAATGCATCAAGCAGGCACTCTGGCCTATGGCAGCACATATATGGATTAAAATTCAAAAGTGAATATAAAAGATACTTTAGCTACTGAAGTTGGGCTCAAAACTAGAGTCTGGAGGAGCTGGGAAATTAGCAGAATTGTCTGATTCATTTTCATCTGAGCTAATTAAATTTGCCTTTTCTGGCCCTCTTTTGCTGAACTTTGTCAAGCTTTGTGTGATTCATAGAAACAACAATCTTCATAATTACTCAATAGCTCAACATATCAGTAAGTAATTTATTTTTTATAGAGTTGATAAGATGCAGGAACAATGTACAAGCAACACATCATCACTGACAGATCAGCTTGGAGAATGAGACAGATACTCAAAAGCCTTATTCTGCAGTTCTAGAACCCAATGAAGAATGGCTTCACATAAAACTGGAGAGTAGGCCTGTTAATTACTAAGAATAAGAAGCAAATCAGCAGGGTGGCCCTTCTGTGTGGTGGAAGTCACAGGCAAAGCTCTTTCATTGTACTTTTTGTTTTCTTATGTATCATTACAGATAGAAACTGAGTTTAAGAAGCTGATTTGTCAAACTTAAAGGACAAACGTAGCTAGTAAGTTAGCTAAAAATGCTGCAGTGATGAAATTATGCCTTTTCCTGGTAGACATGTTGATCTTTGAGATTTTGGAAAGATTCGTGAAGAAAAGAATATATAAGAACAAGGAACCATTGAAATTACTAAGAAAGCAACCTTTTAAACTGACATAATGAAAAATCTCATGCTATTTGTTGGGTAGCTGATTCTCTTCTAACCATATCTCCGTCAAAGATACTGGGCATGTGAAGGAAGGATCAAGTGGGGATTAGTGAATCTGTGCTGTGCTTGGGGCTGCCTGCATAATTATGCTTCTAGAACATTCAATAATGTCTGAAACTCTCACACAGAAAAACATTTATCATTTTGTATAGAATTGGAGTTTCCAAATGCTGTGGCTTTCAGAGAAAGATTTTAAACATTAATAACCACCAAATCCTAAATTAACTAAAATGAATATGAAAAACCCTTTCCAAGATATGACAGGAGTTCTCTAGGGAGTGTTCATGAGTTACCACGGTGAGAAGAGCTCAGGCAGTTTATTTCTATGGAAATAATCATTGTACTGTGTTGTTAGGGAAGACCAGCATGAAGAAAAGACTGCATGTCCAGTGGAGTTGCAGAATGTTCCCCTGAATATTGTTGACTTACCTGTGGGATTTGTGGAAATGGAAGGGCCATTATTTAATACTGCAACCATTATGGTTTGAATCAAATATCCAACAAAGGTTCATGTTTTGGAAGCTTGGTTCCATTTGGTGGCCCCATTTAAGGAGTGTCTGTAAACAGGTCGTGGGTGATGCAGGAGCCTGGTCCTTGGTGTTATAATATCATTATCTCTGGCCACTTCCTGATACACTCTGCATCCTCTCCACCACGATGTGAACTTCTCTGCTGCCCTCCCTACCATGACAGAATGATCCTTCTGAAACTGTGAGGCAATGTTCATCAGCTGCTTAGGTCAGGAATTTTGGTCACAATGACAAAAGAGTACAGCAACTTCCTTACTCTGGCAATGAAGCAGTAAAGAAGATCCCTTCTCTCCAACTGCACCTCACCACAGTTTTCCTTTGACTTACTCTGCTCCAGTCACATAGACTTCCTTTTGATTCCTTAGAAATTTTTGCCTCAACCCTGTGTTAGCACTTTGCCAGTCACTCTGCCTAGAAAGCTCTATTTCCCAATTCCTGCTCCAATGCTACGCACTGTCAACTCGTGTCAACTGCACTTTAAGGCCTGAATTGCTCTCCAAACCTAAGGTTAGCTCCCTCCCAGTCACCTGGCTAGGTTTTGTTTGCTTTTACATATCATTTTTTATAATCTGGAATGATCTTTTCCAGACCTCTGTTTATTGTTTCCCATCTCTCATGGGTATATCATCTCTACAATCCCTTTCCCCTCAAGTGCTTTCAGACTAATAACAGTGTGTGGTAGACATGTAGCATGTAACAGGGACAAGGTAAATATTTTTCCCAGTAAGAATCTTTTCTTCTTTTCTTGGTTAATGGGCAACTAAAAAATGCCATATAGTATGTGAGCTTTAACTACTTTATGTACTCGGTGTAGCAATTATTGTTGTAGGGTAAGAAAAGATTTTCCTTGATTTAGGAAAGAGTTAGATATATATATAGAAATATATATATATATACACATATATTTAACATATGTGTCTATACATATATACATATACATGTATACATCTACGTCCAGAATATTGAATCTGGAATTTCACACGTGGCTAGCAAGTGATCTATTAATGAGCTACATTTTCTATCCTTTAATTTTCTTTTTTTTGAGACAGTATCTTGCTAAATTAACCAGCATAGCCTTGAATTTCCTTCTGTGATCTAGATAGGCTTTGAACTTGGCATCTTCTTGCCTCAGTCTTGTAAGAACCTGTGATTACAGGCCTGTGCCATGACGCCCAGGTGTATATTAATGCTATGTTTGGTAAGGAATAGACAGTTGTCCAGGTCTATGAGTAGAAAAGGGGTTGTGGTTTGAATGTGAAATGTCCTCCCAGGCTTGTGCATTTGAACCCCGGGTTCTCAGCTGGGGGCAGGCACAGAGGTGGGGCTTACTAAAAGAGGTGGGTCAGTGATGTGAGCCTTGAGGTTTCTGAGCCTGTCCCTATTTCCTGTCCTCTTTGTTTCCTGTCTACAGATGACTGTGACCAGTCACCCAGCACTCTTTCTGCCACACCTTCCCTGACACGACAGGCTGTCTCCCCTTGAACTGTGAGCCGAAACAAACTCTTCTTCCCTTCAGTTGTTTATTGTTAGGTGTTTGGTCGCAGCAATGAGAAAAGTAACGAATGCAGAGTCTGATGTGATAATAAAGTGGAGAACTTAGCAATGCCTGCTTGTTCAGAGTCTCCTCTCTGCCTTCATGTCCTCAGAGATAAGGATGCTCCTTCCAGGACATACAGAAGGTACCTCTTACCCCAAAGACTTAGGACCTGAATAAGAAGATTAGAGCATCCTTTGTAGGTTTTAGGACTTGCTTCTGAAGGTCATGCAAGTTCAGAGTAACCCTTTCTTCTGACATTTTCTTTGAACATACAACATGTCATTTAACATTATCAACTAATGGCACAAATATGAACTATGAACTAATAACAGTAGTCCTTTGAGTCTAGAAAAACAATAGTACTGTTTAATGGTCAATCAGTCACACAACACAAATTACAAAAAGTGGGCTAAGGAGGAGGTTGAGCTATGGTTGGAGGGTGGACAGGTATATAGATTAACCAAGGAACTTCTTGTTTTTGTTGTCAATGTCTGGAGACCTGGACGCTCATTACAGGGAGCCCCTTGGTGACCCTTTAGTACTCTTGAGGTTGGCCAGAAAAACTGAGGTGAGTGATGTGAGGCAAATAGCGAGAAAGACAATTTGTCTATTAATCATCAGTGAGTACTGAGCAAGGGAAAATTTTCCATTAAAGTAAATTTGGTGGTGCCTCAATCCAGCAATCTGTGGAACAGTGGAGAAAAAGTATCTGAGTCACCCTCCTGGGAAAGAAAAACACATTTATAAAAGAGATGTTGAAGTCGTGTGTGGAAGGACGAAGGGCTTTCTCGATCTTTGTCCTGGCTGGTAGCTTGGGGGGAGGAGTGGTGTACAGTGTTGGAGACTGAGAGTCCAGCTATTTAACCTGATAGTCAATGGCTAAGTGCTTTCTACCCACCAGGAAAACATGGCTACAAAAAGCTATCAATGAACTCTCTGGACATCTGAGAACATTTTAAAAGGCATGACCAGGTGACCAGGGCCCATGAGGGAACTGAAAGAACATCAGTTTTCAAGAGCCTCTGAACCTCCACACAAGGGTTTGGATCATGCCTTATGTATGTTTATACCTGTGCAATTTAGTCCCAGCTTTCTCTTGGATTTCTAGGAGGGTGCTGGGATGTTTTTTCTTTATTTTTATGCCACATCAAGAAGAACTGAACTCTGGGTTTTAGATGTGCTAGGCAAACACTCTAGCTCTGGGCTACAGCTAAGTCAGTCCAGGGTCTGTGATTTCCTGACATGCTGCTGGAAGGCTTAGTCTAGTGGACCATTTTGTAAAGAGAACACTCTTCTACTTTTCTCTCAGATAGGAGCAATCAAGAGGAAGCCTTTAGCACCAAAGGGACAAAATTATTACTAAATTTTTGTGTGGCTTGTTATATTTGTTAAAGGCAGCATGGGAGAGAATGGTCGTATTTCACAGAAAGGAAGAACGGCCATCAACAAGAATGAAGTCAGAGCTCCTGGTAGAGCGTGAATAAGTCTGTATAGACCGGGTGATAGACAGGTGACTCTCGCCCAAGAACGCTGTGGACAAGACTCTGCTTTGCATCTGTGTGTACTGTAAATGTGCTTTTGATGGATTCTGTGATCATAAGGAATTTGAAAATAGGAAATAGAAAGTGTCATCTTTGTGAGTTGATGCTGCTATTAGAAGTTAAGCACAACTGAAGCAGTTTTGAAAAATGTTTCCCCATGTTCTTTCAAGCAGCTAGAATTTGGGTAGGAAAAACGTATTCTTACCCTTGTTAAAAAAAAAATCAGTGGACTCAGCATTCACTGTAAGCACAAAAGGACAGGTAATCTGCATTTTGTAGTTGGGGACAAGTTAGTTTGGTAATATATAGGTGTGTTGGGGGATACATTTCACTTATTGCTGTAATTTAGAATGATTGAACAACTATTTTTGTGGATTCTGTTTTGTGAGAACTCACAAGTGTTTGTCAGACAATCATTGTAAACCATCAGGTGTTGGACTGAAGAGATGGCTTGGCCATTAAGTATGCTTGCTGCTCTTTCAGAAGACTGGTTTAGGCTCCCAGCACATCAGGTAGTTATCACCACCTCCTGAAACTCCATCTCCAGGGGATCAGATGTCCTCTTCTGGCTCTGGGGGCACTCTCACACACATAACATACAGAAACAGATATGCACACATTCACATAAATGGAAGTCAAAGTAGAACATCGAAAGAAAATTCACGTGTTTACTGTCATCGAGCTTTGGGCTCACAAATTTGTTCGTTGTTTAGAGTGAAGTGTTTTAGCCAGACCTAAGATGCACCATGATGCTTCTGACTTCAATTCACTTAGTGTCATTGGTATTTTCAGATGATACACTGACTTTAAAAGTCAGTGACTCAGTGGGTGAAAGCACTTCCTGTGCATAACTGATGACCGGAGTACTGTTGCATGAATTCTCTCATGGTGAGGCCCAGCATTCAGCCTCACCCCAACCTGCAGGTTTGAACCAACTGAATGGGTAGAGAATGTTCTTTAGAGAAATTGGTTTATTTCGGGTGACCCATAAAGTCATTGTAACTGGCAGCCCGCCGGTCTAGAGCAACCACTGTGGCAGCACAGGGCTCTTTGTCCGCCGCACAGGGCTCTTTGTCCATTCCCAGCCTGAATTTCACTTCCACTCATATGATTCTTAGGGCTGTGGGGACTCAGAAGCTGCCTCCTGGGTCTTGGCCTTCCGCCTGGGCCTGGGACCCGCGCACTTTTTCTCCTGAGTGGCTTTGAGTATTCTCTGTATGCCCTCTCTGGGGCTTGGGAACTATTTTCTCTGCTTTCTCCCCGCCTTCCTGCTCCCTTATTGGTCAGAGGGTGGGACTTGCCACTGAATGAAAAAATACCTCAGAGAGAACCAGTGTATTTACCATACAGTACAAACCCCAGAACTCACCATCTAAGGAGAGAACCTCCTCCCCAAAGTTGCCCTCTGACCTTCACATGTGGGCCATGGCATTAGCACCCCATAATAGTAATAATAGATTATTTTTATTAAAAAGTACTTTAATAAAATCGGGGGGGGGGACTGGGTGTGGTGCTATACACCTGCTACATAGGGAGCTGAGACAGGAGGATGCAAAGCTGAAGCTTGCCTGAGTAGCTTAGGAAGACCCTGTCTCAAATAACAAATAGCAACAACAAAACAACCGTCACAGAAAACAAAGGGGTGAGACTATAGCTCAGTGGCAGAGCCCTTGCCTAGTACTTGCAAGGTCCTGGGTTCAATCCCCATCACTACACACAAGTCACAAGTCATTCTGGAGTCTTTTTAATAAGTATCTCTATGCATGCCTGAAAAAGTCCATACCTCTGCCTCCTGGAAGTTCTGGGCCAATTGGATTTCAAAAATATAGCTTAATGTTTTCCCTTACCTGTCCTGGAAAGATTAAGAGAAGAAAGCAGCATGCCCGACTCAATAGCAGATAAGCAAACACACTTTTTCTTTCCTTAGCACTGTGTAACCTTAGGGTCAACCTGAATGTTTAGAGAATTTTATGTCTGAATTGTGCAGGCATTTTAAAGATGGAAGGAGACCTATGAGTTTATATCAAGGAAAACGACCTCCTTAAAAAAGAAAAAGAGGAGCCAGTTCCGCTCACCTGAGTCAGCAGAAGCTAAAAATCCTTTAGCCCACTCTTGTCTTTTCATCTCCCCTGCTCAGGGCCTCAGGTGACACTTCTCAGAGCCCAGGCAAAGACGGGCAGAGGCCTCGGGCTGCTCACACTGCGCGTCACTGTCTGATAAGCGTGTACTCGGAGCTGGAAGCCAGGCGCTCCGCGTCCCTTCCCTCCAGCCAGCGGGAGGGTGTTCTCACAACGGCACAACGGCCCTGTTGGCCTCGGTTCTTGGTCTGAAACAAGCTCTGCTCCCATCAGCGGAGCCCAGCCAGGCTTCCGGTGCTCTGCGGATTCATGCCCCTCAGCCTCCGCGCGCTTCACGTGTTCAGTTTTGGCCGCCTGCTTAGCCTCGCCTGACTGTTGCTATGCCACACTCCGCGTCACTTTGCAGGGCTCAGAGACCCTTTCGGAAGGCAGAAGTTTTGAAGTCTTTAAAAGCTGATTTCCTGATTTTTCTCCCCTCGTTTCTGAGGATCTTACTTTCCTACTTTCTTGTCTTCGTTTCCTTGAGAACTTGAACTGTTATTGCTGATCTTCTCTAGATCATGTATCTATGTGTGACCAACTTGAAAATTACCCCTAGTGCTCAATTTCCAGTATACTGGGAATCCGAGCACACCCCGAACTCAGTGCTCATTAATACATCTCTCTGTCTTTGTCTCTCTGGGCATACCATGGCCACCACTGTCTTAATCTGAACGACTGTGATTATCATAATATGATAAAATGAAGTTTATCGACTTTCCCTCAAAGAAGGAGGGGTGGGGAGGGTCATTAAACCCTCTCCCGAAGTTCCAGACACTTGCTCCCCCTGTGATGTGCTTCTGCCTGTATTCAGTTCTACTCCAGCTGCATGTGGTCTCATGAGGTGATGCATAGCAGACTGAAAGTCAACTGAAAGGGTACTCCATGCATGTGAGCTTTTGGGAGGTCATTGCCTATATGGATGGGATGGATTTTTCTATAATGCAGCTTTTGGGGGTCCACCCATGCTCCATGTAAATCCAGCAAACTCAGTGGTTTACCAAGGTGGAGTTGGATTGTGTTGTTCTCTTCGTCTGTCCTTGGTGCCTTATCTAGGGTAGTTAATATTTTTGTTGTCTATCCCTGGAAAAATTCATGTAACTGTGTGTAAGAAATTTTTAGAATGCGTTACATTTTTAGAATGTGTTAGTCTTAGGAAGCCTGTGACAACTTACTTAACTGTGGCACATTAGATAATCTTATGAAATCATGTTGTAAGTTGTAATGTTTTGGACAGATTTCAGGAATCTTTCTTGTACCACAGATTTTTTTTCTAACATGCTTCTTAATGTGATAGACTTATGTAGATTTTATGTAGGAGTGAGTTACCCTCTAGGCTAGACTTTTCTCCATCTTGACAAAACACCTCACATAAAGCAACTTAAGAGAGGTTTATTTTAGCTCACAGCTTCAGAAGTTTCAGTCCACAGTCTTTGGCTCTCTTGGTTCTAGTTTGTGGTCAGGAAGACCATTGTTATGGTAAAAGCATGTGGCAAAAGCTTTTCAGTTCACAGTAAACAGGGAGTAGAGAGAAGGAAGTAGGGAGCAGATAGACGCTTCAAAGGTTCACTCCCACTGACCTACTTCCTCCAGCTATGGTCTTCCCTAGTGTATGGAGAGCTGAGGATCAATCAACCTGCAGCACACCGTCAAGGGGGTACATTTCACATAAAACCACAATTCCTCCACCTACAGAAGGGAAAAGCTGAGGCAAAACCCTCCTATCTATTGAACTGGATCTCTGATGATCTGACTATATTTAAAGCAGGAAACTCAACAATTGGAATTTAAACAGTGATTCAAAATTCATTCACAAATATTAAAACTCTATGTAAACCATATAATTAAAATATCTTTTGAAATACTATAAGGCATCAGTTTCTAGTATTTATATTGGAAGCAACTTGTTCTTATTTGGCAGTGAAATTTTTTGTATTTCCAGTCACCTGTGTATGAACTTCATTGTGTGTCAGCAGCAAAATTGCCTTAGTCTGTGGAGGAGTCACTCAGTGGCTTAATTTATGTCTGAGAAATAAAAATATCTCAGTGAGGCTGAATGTGGCAAGCCTTTAATCTCAACATTTGGAAGGCAGACACAGGTTGAGTTCTGTGAGTTTGAGGTCAGCCTTTTTTACATAGTGAGTTCCAGGCCAGCCAGGGCTACATATGGAGAACCTGTCTCAAAAATAAAAGTATATCCGCCTTAAATCTGATTTTGTTTATGTGTGTGTCATATGTATGCATGTGTATTTATGAGTGCATGTATGTATGTGAATGTGCCGTGTACATGCCTATACCCATGTGGAGGCTAGAGCAGGTCACCAAATGCTGTTCTCTATTGCTGTTTGCCTTGTTCAGCGTCTCTCACTGAACCTGGAACTCACTGTGTTTGCTAGACTGACCGGCTATGTGCTTCTGAGATCTGCCTGTTGCCTAGCTTTTATGTGGGTTCTGAAGATTCAACTCAGGTCCTCATTCTTGGACAGGAAGTGCTCTTACTCACTAAGCCATCTTCCTGGGCTCTGATTTTTTGTTTTGTTTCCTTTTGAGACAAGTTCTTACTTTGTAGCTTAGGCTTGCCTTTGATTGGCCATCCTTTTTCCTCACTCTTTGCTGGGATCACAGACATGCATCCATCACGCCCATCTCTCAAATTGGGATAATTAGGGAGTGAACAGACAACATACTCAGCTATTCTGAAAATTCAGTTGATGATTGACTTGGACTCTTCAGTAAACCATGTGAGAAAGTGGGTAGATGAATCAGTCACTTGCCTTGCAGAGGCCTTTTCAGGATATAATTTATCCAGAGGAACCAGAATGAAATGATCAAATAGGTAATTATCAACTGTTGTAATTCTGAAGGATTTGAAATGAAAAGAAAAAGGTCTACATTCCAGTATTGGGATACAGGCCATTATTATACAAATGCTTGCATCCACCATTGAAGGGCAGAACCAGGAGCATCCCTGGGATTTGTTGACCAGCCAGTCTAGCTGAATTGGTGAGCCCTGGGTCAGTGAGACATTTTGTCTTAAATAGTAAGTTGGGGATTGCTGAAGACACCACGAAATTTGGTTGCAGAACATAGAGAAATCAATCTTGAATTCACCTGGGAACTTCTTCCCTGTTGGCTAACTTTCACAGTGATAAGATACAGGCTGCTGGGGGTTGAAAGACATCAATGTTCTTCATCCAGCATTAGACCCTGCATGCTACATACAATACTGACCTTCCAGGCAAGACCCTCTGGTGTGAATGCTATAAGGATGACCATTTTCCCATTGGATTTGAGGCCTGCTTTACAAGAGGAAATTCATGCCTGGCACTGTAAAACTGATCAAAAGCCCATGGCTTGGGTGGGTCATAGGCTCTAGGCAGAACCTACTATTGTTTTGTTAAGTGGTCATGTTGTCAAACTGTCTTATAAATATTTATGTTTTTACATCATGGATCTGGGCTGCTCTCTCAATGTTGGTCAGAGAAGCTTCTTTTTGCAGTGGTTGGCAGTCAAGGTAGTGATTCATAACTGGTCAAAATGCTAAGAATAAACAACTATGAGTGCTTTGCCCTAAAAGGGATATATCTATCAACCCCTGCCTCAAGGCTCAAGGAACTTCACAGAAGAAAGTATGTAAGAGCCATACCAACATGTACTTACACACAAAATAAAAAATAAAACGAGAATGGAAAAGTCAGCAATCTTGCCAAATGATTTGTTATTAAATCATTATGATTTTATATTTCATAAACATAACCATGCATTATAAAATTGACCTTAGTCATAAAATTGATCTTCTTAATAGTAAAATTGGTATCATTTCTTATACTCTGTGTGGCATTCAGTTCCTTTCTGAGAAGCCCAGGTGGAGGCTGATCACAGAAAAGGACACTCCATTATAAAATGATGTATTTGATGTCTGATCGGAAAGAAGCCATGCTGTAAGCAGGAGGGGAGAGAGAATGGCTTTGTCTCTGAAACAACAGTTGAAGAAATGTTTCCTTTATCCTCAGCAAGTTGAAAAATAACCGGTGTTCATTAGAAAGCATCCCTCTGGGGGCCACTTTCCCCTCCCTAATCTCAGAGGATTTTAATGGAGATGAAATGTAAAATTGTAACTGTTTATTCACACATTCTTTGGAACTTTTCTTTAACTGCATACTCATTTTATGAAAGCTTTTGAATAGCTAATCTTGTCTGTAAAATAATCTGCAAAATCATTTACATATCAATGTGTTGTGACTCTCTTCTTCCCCCAAACATGGTGCACTTTTTAGGTAGCATACAACCAAAGGAATGAAAAGACTGAGGGACTCCAGTCTTTTTGTTTATTTATTAGTTTGGGCCCTTGTGTGCAATGCATCTCCATTGTTTCTCAGGGAAGTCTAAGACCACTTGAGGTCACAAATTAGGCTTCAGCAACATGTGAGTAATTCCAATATATTTACTAGTGTCCTTTGGAGTAGTTATTTTTTTGGTTACAAAATCTTATGGAAGTCTTTAATGAATGTTAGAGTTAAAAATGAGTTGAAATTATATCTTAGCATTTGTATTATGTGTACAGATGTCACTGGAAGAAATTAATGTGTGGTTCAGAGAATTACTGAAAAGAGTTATTATGTTATGTTATGTAAGCTAGATAAAGCACCTGAGCAAATCTCGAACCAGAGGGTCCGTCAGAATGCAGACAGCATTTCTACTAGGCTCCTCTTCCACTAGGTGGGTATAAGGCAGAGAGATTATGGTTCCCCAAAATTTGTTTTAGAACTGCTTGGACGGTAAAGGCTTATACATCAGCAAAAATAATGAACATTAGTGTTAGTGCTTAACGAAGGAACCATCACTCTGAGTGTGTTGCCAGTCCGGGCAGCTCCAGTCTTTCTATGCCCCTGCATTGGGTTAGCCTGTTCCAGCTGTTGAAACAAATGCCGACAGACCAAGTGGCTCACAGAATTTCTGAAGGCAGAAGTCCGAGATCAGAGTGTCTGCCCTTGGGGTGATTTCTCCTGAGGCCTCTCTCCATGGCTGAGGCTGGCCCTGGCCTTGTCCAGGCATCTTCATGTTGCCATCCCTCAGTAGTGTCCTCATAAGAATGTGTCAGATTGAATTGGATTCATTTTAAATTGCTTACCTTTTTAGAGCCTCTTCTAGCTCTGTTTAAAAAAATTTATTTTGACAAATTTGGCTTTTAGTAGAGATTCATGAATGGGTCAGTCAGGAACAACTGGGTTTTTGTTTTGTTTTGTTTTGTTTTGTTTTGTTTGTGAAGTAATCTGAGCCACTTTAGGAAACACTAATAGTAATTTTTAAAAAGCAGACTCTTTAACATTAAGGTACTTGAGGTTACTTCAGTGAAAGGGTTAAACAGGAGATTCTTTCTCCTCATGCCAGGTCAGCTTGGCCAGGCCCATTCTGGTTGATTTCTGTGAATCTCCTGTTGTTTGGACAAGCTGGTCTGTTTGGAAATTTTCCTGTTTTTGTAAAGTTTCATCTTGATAGGATGGTACATAGCACGAGTGACTCCATTTTTGTTTGGTCTGTTGAGGAAGAAGCTAAGACCAGCATGATAGTACCTTATACTTTTAATACTTTAAATATAACCCCATTTTTAATGTTAGGATTTTGCTACATGAAACTGGGAAGGAGGCAAAGTTCATCCCATAACAAGTATAGTAGTTACTTCTCTCATGGCAGTGACAAAATACCACAGCAACATCTTCGATGAGGAAGGTTAGTTTGCTTTACAGCTTTAGGGGACTTCCGTACATTATGGTAAGGTATGCATGACAAACTTTGTGGTGGCTGGACAGTGTGGTCAAGACTTCTCACAGCTTGTTAGAAAGGAAGCAGAGCAGTTGAGTCTTGAAAGGCAAACCTTCAAGGCTTGTCCTCTGTGGCCCACCTGAACCAGCCATACCTCGTCCCAGCACTTTCACAACCTTCCAAAACAGTACCACAGGCTGGGAACCATGTGCTCAAACATGCCAGCCTGCTCAAAGCGCAGTGACAGGCATCTCAAAACATCTTAAAGTAAGAAGTCAGACTAGAGCAAGCATCCACTCCTGTTAGCTAGGATAGGCATGTTTAATCATTAAGGTAGCCTTGCTAACACCCACATTCTCTCCAGGTTCAGATAAACACCATATATTGCTATACTACAGCTTTAGAATGTCCTAGTGTGGTGTTATGTTCTGAACAACTGCTCCTGCGTGGCGGGAAGATACCAGGTCCTGCCTGAGAGTTCCAGCCCAGGCCCTAAGTAGATGGCAAGGGGCTGCTTTACTCTCTCAGCATCATCAAAAAGTGAGGGAGAAGAACTAAAATAAAACACTAGTTCTCCTTTATTAGTGTAAAAGTAGGCACTTTTGGACAATGGAATGTGGATAGCTTTTCCGAATAGGCTGCTACCTAAAATGACAAAATAAATGTATTACTACCCATGGAAGATAAACGGATCAGTGAGAAGGTGAAACAGGAATTGCATGGTTAAACTGTACCACAAGATTGTTTACTTGTGTTGGCTTATTATTTAAAGCTCCATTAAAAGATGCAGTAGTTACTTGTAGTTACTCAATGTCATGGAGATGTCTGAGTCGCAGGCGAATCACAGACACGTGACGCCACAGGAAACATCATAGAGTAGGTGTCAAAGGCATAGTGGGGGAACTTGGGCTTTGATGGCAGAGCTGTATTTGAACCTTGACCTTCTTACCACAGAAGTGGCTTGGCTTTTCTGAGTGTCTCCCCATCTGTGAAGTCATAATACTTAAAGGATTGCCATGTTGGGGGGGGCGGGGGGTGTGGCTAACACATGAAAAGAATTCGACCTTGCACTCTGTCTGACATATAACGAGTATATATTCTCAGTCAGAAGGAGTGGGAAGGAAGAGTGGGGGAGGAGGGGGAGAAGAGGAGGAGGAGAGGGAGGAGGGGGAGGAGAGGGAGGGGGAGGTGGAGGAGGAGAGGGAGAAGGGAGAAGGGGAGGAGGGGGAGGAGGGGGAGGAGGGGGAGGAGGGAATTCTTCCAATGTCTTTTTCTCACTCCCCATTGTATCTGCAATCTTCCAGCAAATCTTTAAACCTGTACTGGATCGGGCCCCTTTACCATCTCTTCAATGCCCACCCTTGTCCAGGTCACTGTAATCTCCAGTGTGAATTGCTACCAGCTTCTTGTATAAATTGGCTCTTTATTTGAAATTCCATTAAATCAAACACGAACAATAGCGTGACTGTTTTCTGCATTCTTTCTGCATCCATCAAGCAGTCTGTTCCCCACTTTCAGAGGTATTTGAATCAAGACACACATCTATCTGTTTCTACCCCAGAGCAAAACTTAAACTCTTTCTCATGGCCTATGATGGTTTTATCTTCCGGAACCACTCTATCTTTCTGCTCCTGGAGCCCATTCTAGCCCCCTTGGCCTCCACTGTCCCCATCTAATTCATTCCTCGGTTAGGGATTTTGCTGTTGAACATGGTATTTCTTCAAATGTGAAATCAGATGGCCTGTTCCCCTGTGTTGTAGAGGTCTGATTAAATTTTACGGACTTAGACTGACCCAGCCTAACATCTTACATAAAGTACCACTGTCCTTTGCCAACTTCTCTCAGTCCCTTTAGTCTGATGGAACCCTTTCAGAGTGTATTTCATAGATTACAATTATTATATTATACCATAGACTTATTTATTGTTCATCTAGTTCATAAGCATCTAAACTCAATGAAGTGTCCAGCACAGGCTCCACACTGCCAGTATCCAGTAAATCTGTTGAATACATAAATTGTAATTGTATCACTCTAAGTAATCAAATGTTGACTTTCTTTCTTGCTTTTTATTTCTCATTTGGCCTGAGTTGGTGACCACTTGTCACTTGTAACCTGAAGACATTTATTGTAGCTTGAGTATGAACTACTTCTGAAGGCTCTGGTGGTGAAGGCTTAGTCCTCAGCTAGTGAGGTATTGAGTGGTGATTGGATCATGGGGTGCTGGCTCCATTCTCTGGCGAGCTCATTGCTGCATTGGCTATTAGGAGGCAGGACATAGTTGGGGAAAGGTGATCACTGAGAGGGTGTTCTAGCTAGTTTTCTATTGCTGGGATAAAACACTCTGACCAAAGCCAACTTGGTGAGGGAAGGATTCATTTGGCCTTTTTATCCCCATTACAGTCCTTCACTGAGGCAGGTAGGGCAGGAATTCAGGGCAAGAACCTAGAGGTGGGAACTGAAGCACAGACCTAGAGGAATGCTGCTTACTGGATTACTACCCTGACCTGTGCTCAGCCTGCTTTCTTTTACAACCCAGGATCACCTGCCCAGGAGTAGTACCACCCATAATGGACTGGGCCCTTCCACATCAACGACCAATTATGAGAATGCTGGTCATAGGCCAGCCCAATGGAGGGAATTCCTTAACTGAGGTTCCTTCTTCCCAGGTGTGTCAAGTTGACAACTCTTGCTATCCAGCACTGGGAGGGCGGGGGAGTGGCTTTGAAGGTACACGTTTCCTGGACCTTTGTCTCTCTCTCTCTCTTTTCTGCTGAAAGGAGCCAGTTTTCCCTACCTCGTCTACTTGCTCCCCACCCTGGTCTCTGTTTCACCATGACCCCAATACCTATTGACTAAAATCTCTGAAACCATCAGCCAAATTAATCGTTCCATCTCTCAAGTTGTTTCTCTCAGGTATTTTGTCATAGCATTGGAAAGCTGACCAACACAGCATTGGATGTGCCAGTGACTGTGGTCCACTCTTATTTGAACATTAAAATTTCTAGAGAACACACACACACACACACACACATACCCACACTCACACTCTTACAAGCACACATATGTCAATTTAGAATATATAAACAATTAAGTTCCGCATGACTAAAAGTCAACATTTTCAAAGGAATAGAGGACAATAGCTGATAAAAAGATCTATGTATCTATTATTAATATAAGAAAATACTTAAGGGCCTGGCGAGATGATTCAGCAGATAAGAGCACTTACTGCTTTTTCAGAGGACCTGAATTTGGTTTCTAGCACCCACATAATGTTTCACAACTGTCTGTAACTCCAGTTCCAGTGGATCTGATGCCCTCTTCTGACCTCCATGGGCACTGCATACATGTGCATGTAGACAAAACACCCATAAACATAAAAAATTCAGCAATGGTATATAAAAAGAAAATAACTAAAAGAAACGAGGGGGAGGAATAGGCTTATAAGGGGCACTCGTGTCTTTTGGGGGGTGACTAGAGACAGTCTGGGAATGTAGTACCACTTTCCATTCCTTTGAGGGTTCTTTCCAGTCACCCATGGCAATTGTCAATGTTCATGGTGTTGGAGGGTGTGGCATTAGCATGCAGATGGGATTACAGTGAGCTTAGAGATCTCTGGAGCCATCTTAGCTCCAAATGGTTTCAGCTAGTTTGTGTGAAGAGCAGCTTCTAAACAACAGGTATCCTGTCCTCAAGGACAAGATAAACCTGGGCATGGCCCCAAGCATCTGTTCCCTGATGCTGTGGGGGAGTAGAAATGGCGGATCACTGGGGCTTCTTGGTTGCCAGTCTAACTCTGGGTTCTGTGGGAGACCTGATCTCAATGGAATAATGCAGAGTGTGATAAAACAGGACAGCTGACACATCCTCCTCTGGCCTCCACCCATACATATGTATGTATGCATACACCCATACATACATTTACATATAACACACACACATGTGTGTGATAAATAAGATTAGTGTGAAGTACAAATCTAGCTAGTCACCTAGGCAGTGCTCAAGCTAACACAACTGTCTGTGATTATTCCATAATCAGTTGTGGGTACTGTATCAATCCAAGCATCATTTAGGACATTGCTCTTAAATCTTAAATTAGTCTCACCATCTGCTTTAGTAAAGAATTTTTAGGAAACCAAAATTATCATTACTTGAGCAAGAAGTTGATACAAGAGAACTGCCAGTCTTTGCACAAGGATAAAGCATCTTTATAAGCCCAATCATCAAAGGGGTCAGGAGCTAAGTGCTCATACCTGCTTTCACACAAGTAGATACTAGAAGATAGTCAAGGAGAGGAAGCTATTGTTGAAAGAGAAGGAGGCACATGCTTTCTCCAGGGGGAGCTATTATTTGTTTGGGGAGCTTAAGAGCTTGTGATGTCACTGGCAGGAGAACTTCCCTCTTCTGCTCATGTCAATGCTTGAAAAGTAAGTTCCAAACCATAGCAATCATTAATGAAAGGTCTGGAGGGTTCTGTTGTTTTTTGAAGGGCCTACTTACTTTAATTTTGTATGTATGAGCATTTTGCCTGTATGTATGTAAATGTACCATATATGTGCAATTCCTGCAAAGGCCAGAAGTGGGCATTGGATCCCCTGGAACTGGAGTTGAGAATAGTTGTTAGCTGCCATGTGGTGCAAGAGCAGTCAGTGCTCTTAACCTCTGAGCCATCTTCCCAGTCCCCTGGAGGCTCACCTAGAAAATGATTTAACACTTTTTTATGTTGTTATTAGTTTTTTTAGACAGTAGCCCCAGCTAGCCTGGAACTCATTATGTAGATCAGGTTGGCTTCCATCTCACAGAGATCCACCTGACTCTGTCACAGAGTGCTGAGATTAAAGGCATGTACCACCATGCCCGGCAATTAGAAGACAATTTAAGTTGAGAAATTTATATCTGGTGTGTCCAAGTCTAGGCTGATTTAAACGCCAATCTATAACATGAAAACAATGCCTACATGCTGTGCACCCGGCTTCAGTATTTTCTTAGTTTTGCCTTGCCCTCATGTGGGTTATGTTCTCGGTGACTAGAGATCTTAGTACTTTCTGTTGTCCCTGGATAGTTGTTTCCTTGGGTGGTGACTTTAAGGCTGTGGCTGAAGCTCAGAGTCATTGAACTCCAAACTTGGTCTAGCATCAAGAGCTGATAAGCACTTTATTTTTAATTTGTATTTGACATGGGATAAGAAATACAAAAGATTGAATATTTTTGTATTTTTCGTATTATTCTTTTATATATTTCATTTATTCCTTTATATATCTAGTGATTCACTACTAAATTTCTGCAGTAACTTTTTTTTTCCCAGTGCTGGGCATTGAATTTAGGGTCTTGCTTGGTTGTCTCTGAGCTACATTTCCAGCTTGTTCTTTCAGTAGTTGATTATAGCACAACTGCTGCTCCATGCTGCAACTGACCTGACAGCCATCAATGACTCAGGGTTCCTCACTTCCCAACTTTTGTCCTTTCTCTTCCAGAACCATGTGACTGTAAGACAGGCTTGAACCCACTTCTTCACACAGTCTAGGCAGGCATTTTGTCATTGAACTACACATCCAACCCAATATTTATTTATTTATCATTCATTTTTATGGTTCTGAATCCTGGGAGCCCATGGTCAATGTGTTAGCAGGCTCACTTCTCCAAAGTTAGGGCCCCTCCCCTCAGCGTGTAGGTGACTGACTTTTCCCTGTGTCCTCATGGCCCTTCCTCCATGCACGTGCATGCCCATTGACCGAGGCTCGCTCAGGGCATCACTGAACTTTAGCTTCCTAATCGCCCAGTGTTTAAAAACAGTCACAAGCCGGTCAAGTCTTCAACAGCTTAGTTTTAAGAAGATACAAATTAGTCCGTAATGAAGTTCATAATGATCTTTCACCACTTTCCAGATCCTGGACTGGGGAGGGGACACCTAAGGCTGCCAAAGGTAGACATAAGTGGGGAAGGGGCTCTCTAGGAGGATCACTGAAAAGGAAGGACACCGGGGCACTTCTGGAGTCTCGAACTAGGTCCTCTCACAGGCTGCTCCATCTTTTCCTGGCTGTGCCACGTTCTGGTGTGCCTTCTGTTGCTGTGACAAAACCTGGTGATCAATCTCGGAGAGAAAAGTGTTTATTTGGCTCACATCTCCCAGGTCACAGTTTATCACTGAGGGAGCCCAAGGTAGGAACTCAGGGCAGGAACCTGGAGGCAGGAGCTGAAGCCCAGGCCATGGAGGAATGCTGGGTACTGGCTGGTTCCGCTTGCCTATACTCAACCTGCTTTCTTATACAATACAGAAGAACCTGTCCAGGATGGTACCATACACAGTGGGCTGGGCCTTCCCACATTACTGTACAATCAAGAGAATATCCTATGGACATGGCCACAGGCCAGTTCAATGGAGGAAATTCCCCAATTGAGGCCCCCTCTATCCAGGTGTGTCAAGTTGAAAACTAAAGCTATCCAGCACACTACAAACAGCAGTATTATAGCGCCCATCAATTTTTTAACTAAATGGGGCAAGGAGCGTCAGATAAATCACAGAAAGGTCATCTTGAAATGAGGAGTCAGTGTAGAAAACAAAACAAATCAAAATAAAATCAAACAGAAATATGATGAACATCTAGACATGTTTAGTCCTTGCTGTGATTCACCTTGCTCCTTGTGGAATGTATGGGTTTTGCAATCCTTGCAAACCTTTTCGGGGTCTGTATTGATCATAGAAGGCTTGTTTGCTAGGTGCTGTGGTACCTAGTTGTGTCTAACTCGGTGACATTTTCCTGAGTGTCTCCTATAATGGGTTCTGATGGTATGAGTGACTTTTTGGGGCATATACTATCATAAGACTTCCTTGGGAAACAGACTGTGATACTGCAAGAGCAGTCGGAAATTTTAAAACTGTGTGTGTGTCTGCGTGTCTGTTTGTGTGTGTACTTACCTCCGTGTGTGTGCATGTGCATATTAAATAATGACATAAATACTTTTGTAGATAAGAAAACAGAAGCTTGTAGAACTTAATGATTAGCAGGACCGAAACCAGGATTTTCCTCTTCTTTCTCGTGTGTATGCATGTGTATGTGTGTGTGTGTGTGTGTGTGTGTGTGTGTGTGTGTGATGCATATGTGTGCAGGTGTGCTTGCCTGTGGGAGTGCATGTGGAGGCAGGGGTGGTGTTGGGATATTTGTTGTCTATCACTTCTTAATCTGCTTTTGAGACAAGATCTCTCTCTGAACTTGGAGCTCCTGGGCTCAGCGAGGCTGTTCCTGTCCCACAGCACAGGTCTGAAGGAGCATGCCACTCCTGCCGGCTTTTACGTAGACACTGGTTATCTGAATTCAGGTCCTCGTGCTTGTGCAGTGCTCACTCTAGCCACAGAGCCATCTCCCCGCCCCGTTTTTGTATTTTAACCCACTCATGCTGGTGTTAAGTTTGAAATGCAAATCGTGTAACCTATTTAGCACTAATCCTTAAAGATTAAAAGTGGCATTAAGTCTGTAGTGCGCGTTGACACAGATAGAATTCTTCTTGCTACTCTTGACAGGATGCTTAAAAAGGTGAATAAAAATTGTTGAAATAAGCCACCTTTAAGTTTTGCATTGGTGTCTGAAAGAGAAAAAGATATAAGGATCTGTCAGAAGAGCAACAACAAAGGTCTGAGACATGGCTTCCATGTGGAAAAAATTACAACTGAATGCAGAAATTTCTAGAAATGCTGTATTCGGAGGTTTGAGGGGCCAAGATGAAGCTATACAAGATAAGCTTTGGTGGGGAAGAGACCTGAGCTGAAAACCAATGAAGAAGGAGTACAGCCAAAGTTGAGGAACGCTTTTAGCTCACATGCCTACCTGAATTCAGATGTGGTAAGCTGTGAAGAAAAACCAATTGTCCATTCATGCTCTCTGCAGGGATTCCTGTGAGCTCGTCTGCTGATACGGATGTAAGGAGATTGTCTCTTGCCATGTCTCTCATCAGAAGGGCCTGCAACTATGCCTAATATGAGAAATGACAAATTACATCAACAATCATGTATTCAATTAATTTATGTATCACCATTCCTGAGTGGTAAGAAGCAACCTCACGTGTCTGTATCTTTACGAGCTTTAGCATTCCTCCCTCAGTATGAAGAGACTCTAGAGACAGTCTGAACAGCTCACTTTTAGAGCTGGAGGAGCTAGTTCAGTTGACTTGTGTAGCTGTGAGGTATATTTTAAGGCTGTGTCTGGGGGCTGGAGAGATAGATGGCTCAGCAGTTAAGAGCACTTGCTGCTCTTGCAGAAGACCTGGATTCGAATCCCAGCTCCCACATGATGGCTAACAACCATCTCTAATTCCAGTGCCAGGGAATCCAACGCCCTCTTCTGACCTCCGCAGGCGTTGCATGACACCAGGGTGCTTACAGACATGCAGGCAATATGCTCGTACACATAAAATAAACATGATAAATAAATAAGAGATTTTAAAAAAATATTGCATTTAGGGGCCTGGTGTAGCTCAGTGGATATGTTCTTAAAATTCATGGGCCACCAGCACCAATAACTCTAAATAAGGACATGAAAACAAAACAATTGAAAATATCTTCTTATTGATGAGAAAGCAAAACTTAGAGCAATTAACTGCTAGCAAAGATTACTAGGTCACTGTGTTACTAAGAGAGAGGAGTTCAAATTTGCTACTTCAAGAATTATCATGAACATTATGGTTTTAGACACCACCTCAAAAAGGAACAGGATTGCGCCAGTCAATAAAAAATAGTGTTTTAGCTGATAAAAAGTCATTCTTTTAAAAATTTATCTATTTTATGTGTATGTGTGTTTTGCTGGTTTATCTGTATGTGTATGTGTGCTTTGCTGTTCTGTCTGTATGTGTATGTGTGCTTTGCTGGTCTGTCTGAATGTGTATGTGTGCTTTTCTGTCTGTATGTTTATGTGTGCTTTTCTGGTCTGTCTGTATGTGTATGTGTGCTTTGCTGGTGTGTCTGTATGTATATGTGTATTTTGCCTGTCTGTCTGTATGTGTACCATGTGTATTGTGCCTGAAGAACTAAGGAGAGCATTGAATCCCCTGGAATTGGAGTTATAGACACTTATGAGCCATCAGATAGGTGCTGGGAACGTAACCCAAGTCCTTTGGAAGAAAGACAAGTGCCCTTAGTCATTGAGGCATCTCTCCAGACCCGAAAAGAGTGATTTAGAAAATTATTGATTTGTTTTTATTTGTACAAGTGTTTTTATTGCTTGCTTGTATGCTGGTGTGTGTGTGCAATGCTGGTGAAGGTCAGAAGAGGGCGACAGAGTGGCCATGTGGGTGGGAATTGAATCTAGGTCCTCCGAAAGAGCAGTAAGTGATCTTAACCCCAGAGCCTCCTCTCTAGCCCAAACAGTGATTCTTATTCTTTCTTACAAATGACATTTTTCAGAACAAAAATGCAATTAAAATTAATTGTGAAACTTGTTTTTCACCTCAGTACTGCTGACAGGACTTAATGGTCTCAAGCTTGCTAAGCAAAACTCTCTCACTGTGCCCAGACTGCTTTTGTTTTTTAAATAGGTCTCACTAAATTACCCAGGCTCACCTTGAAAGCCAGTCTGTAGCCAAACAAGTGTTGAACTAAGTAGCTAAGACCAAAGACCTATCCACCAGGCCCAGCTTGCAAAGCTTTTTGATAATAAGAGAAAATCTATTTTTCTTTGTAAAATATTGGCCCAGGGCTGGTGTGATGGCTTAGCAGGTAAAGGTACTTTCTGCCAAGCCTGATGACTTGAGTTCAGTCCTAAGGACTTGCAAGAGAGAGCCAAGTCCTACAAGTTGTTCTCTGACCTCCACAGGCACATTCATATGCATGCAAATACACGTGCACACAATAAATTATAATATATAAAAATGTTTAAGTTAAGAAAGCAAAATGAAACAATGGTCCCTCTGGGTAGTTATGTTAAGGTCTAATTGTACGGTTTCACCACAGCTTTCTTTTCTCTCTAGCTCTTTCTTTTTGTGTATTATTTGTACGAATGGTATTTGTGTGCAGCGAATACACACGTGCCTGTGCAGGAGTGTCTGTCCTGCATGTGGAGGCCAGAGGGGAACTTCAAATGTCCTACTGTGTCACTCCCCTCTTTACTGAGGCAGGGCCTCTCTCTGAGCCCAGCGGCCGGAAAGTCCCAGTGGTTCTTCTGTCTTCCTCACTGCTCAGTGCCCTGGGTCACAGGCATGCCTAGCTTTCTACATGCTGCTGGGGATTTGAACCCAGGTTCTCAAGTTTGTGCTGCAAGTGATCCTACCTCCTACGCCAGTTTCCTAGGTCCCCTCCTTCCTTCCCCATCTCTCTTGCATTCTTGCTTTTCTTGTGCATGGGATTGAACCAGGACCTCCTGCATACTAGGCAAACGCTTTGTCACACACTTCCAGCACTTAGCTAGTATTTTCTAAAAGAAAGTGAATCTTGGTAGAAAATGCCCCAATGTTTTGTCTGTGGAGAAAACCATAAGTTGATATGGTGGATATGTAAGTTGTCAAAATAGCACGTGCTAGTGTACATTATCAACTTCCACCCTTAGCATATACGTTTTTAAACTTCAGAAACGGGAGCTAATAACTGTGATCCATTTTAGCTGCTTGTCTAATACAATTAATTTCTAGCTATTTTACTGAAGTAAAAATAAGAAATTATTAGTGGTTAAGGAGTAACTCTGAATGGTAATGCCTTTTTAAATCTTAAGATTGCTTTGGGGGACATTTTCTGAGAGCTGTTTACCATGTATATAGTCTAAGTAAATGCTTGCTTGAATCAACTGTGTGCTAAGCGGCAATAAGCATTGCAAATGTGATAGCTATGGCTCCTGGCCATGGAAGACTTTGAGACTCAGGGAGTCAGATATGGATGAACTGATTCTCTGCAGCTCAGTTCCCCTCCCGTATAAAGTTCTTCCTCTGTTTTTGGTGAGCTGGGAGTCCTTGTGCTTTTATACGAGCTGTAATTTATCTTCTTTGTTCTAATTGATGTCAGAGCTGTCAGCGTGAAGTGCTCACTTACAGGATCCCCTGAGAGACTGAAGCCTGGAGCTGCATTGCCAGGGTCTTTTCTTCCTTCTCTCTCTCTCTCTCTCTCTCTCTCTCTCTCTCTCTCTCTCTCTCTCTCTCTCTCTCTCTCTCACAGAAGATACCCTCAAGTACTGTTCCTTGTTCCTTAGGTGTCATTTATATTTTTTTTGAGACAGAGTCTCTTAACTCACTTGGAACTCATCCATGGGGCTAGGCCATCTGACCAGTGAACCAACCCCAGGGCTCTGCCTTTCTCTGCCTCCCCAGTGCTGGGATGGTTAGCTTATAGCACCATGCCCAGCTTTTCTGTGTGGGTTCAGGGACCCTCGACCCTCATGTGGCAAGCACTTTATTAAAGATTTATTTTACTTTTAATTATGTGTATCTGTACTCAACTGTGTGTGATTAATGCACATGACGGCAGGTGCCCACAGACACCAGAAGGGCTAGATGTCCCTGGAGCTACACTTACAGGTAGTTGTGGGCCTTCCAGTATGGGTGCTGGGAGCCAAACTTGCTCTTAACTGCTGAGCTATTTTCCGAGTCTCCTTATTTAGTTACTTATTTACTTTTGATTATCCAATCCAAATCATCTAGAACTCACAGTCCTCTTGCCCAATCTTGAGAATGCTGGGAATACAGATGTGTGCCACCATGACTGACTTATTATATGTCATCAGATGCCTATTTCCTAAGTCTTAGTTATTAGCGATAGAACCTAGGACCTTTGCTCATGCTGAGCAAGAAATTTACCACTGAGCCACGCCCCCGGGCCCCCAGCATATCTTTAATGATGGCCTTATGGATGTGCAGAGCATCTGTCTGCAACTCAGTTACGGATGATACCTGGGCATGATTACTCTCTGTGCATGGGTTTGATACAGCCACTAAATGCTCAATTTCAGTCTCCTGCAAAGTTGACAGTCTGTTTCTTTTTCTTTTCCTTATTTTTTTCCTTGACATAAAGCAGACATTAGAACCGAATATTTTTTAAGTTTGTGTGTGTGGAGGGGCGTTGTATGCTGTGTATATGTATGGGCATGTGCTGTGTGTGCATACCCACGCTCCAATGTATTCTTGAAGATTCCCGAGGGGAACATCAGGCATCTTGCTCTGTCACTCTTAATCCCTTGAAACCCTGAAACTAGCCTGGTAGCCAGCAAACCCCAACGATGCACCTATCCCTGCCTACCACAGCACTGAGGTCACGGGCATATGCAACCATCCCAGCTTTTTAGGTGGGTTCTGGAGATTTGAACTCAGTTCCTCACGCTTGTGCAAGAAGCACTCTAATCCACCCAGCCATCTCCCAAATTCCAGTCTTTATCTTTTTAAGTCCACACAGTCATTTTGCTATGGAAATTCCGTCTAGCATTTAAAACTGATCCCCTAGCGTCAGTATGTTTGCTTCCCTAAGCCGTTTGTGTGTGTGAATGATTATATATGTGTGTATGTACTCATCACGCATGTGCAGAAGTCAAGGTTGACTTCAGGTATCTTTTTCTATTGTTCTTGATCTATTTTTTAAAAAAAGATTTATTCATTTTTGATTATATGTATATGTGTGTGGGAATCGATGTGTGGGTATATGCACTCCAGTGAAGATGCCTATAGAGTTCAGAAGGGGGTACTGGAGCCTCTGGAGCTGGAGTCACAAGCAGTTATGGAATACCCAACATAGGCATTGGGAACTGAACTCGGGTCCTCTGCTAAAGCAGTAAGTGCTCCTAACTACTGAGCCTTCTCTCCAGCCCTCTACCTTATTTTTGATTCAGGGCCTCTCTCTTACTGCACTTGGTGCTCATTGTTCTGGCTCAAGTGGCTGGATGGAAAGCTCCGGGGATCCTTCTGTGTCTGCCTCCCTAGCCCTCCTAGCCCTGGTGTTTCAGGTGTGTGTGTTTCATAACGCCTAGCTTTTATGTGTTAGTGCTGTGATTCCAAACTCCTGACCTCATGCTACACAGTAAACACTTTATGCACTGAGCAGTCTCCTTACTCCCATCCCGAAAACATTTTGATGGTCCTTGAATAGAGTTCAGATCATTCTTATATCAGCTGCCTTTTGTCAGGGTCCTCTGCTCCCCACTGAAATTTCATATAACACCTCCCTGGAACACTACAAAACACATTAGATTAGATAGGTCTTGTCAGCACTTTTATAACAAGCCAGAGACTAGATTTTCCTTTTCTAATATATAATGTACACTCCTACAAGTACATCACGAAGAATTAAAATAAAAATTTAAAACAATAGTTAAGAAATTAAAAGTGACGTATAAAAGAACATTAAATAATTAAAAATGAAGACACTAATTTGAATAACACCATAAAGCATTTCTTTAATGTCAGACAGTTCTAGATCTGTGTCTGAGCAGGTTGTATTCTTGAGCAACTCACTAATAATACTCTTATTAAACTGTCCATTGGCCTATTTTTTCTAAGAATACATTGGATGCAACTTTTACCTGATGCTGGGAAATGTATATGCATTGTAAGAGCCCGGTGGTCGATTATACCTTCCTGGAGCTTTTAAAGAGGTATTGTGCTCAGTATTGACTTTGCTTTTGGAATCTAGGACACAGTCGAAATTGCTTTGTGCCAGTGGCTGACTGTCTCATTTGGAGTAATCTTCCTTACATTCTTTTTTAGCCAAATAGGTACTTCAGTCTCACGCATTCGCCCAACAGACATCTGCTCTGTTCCTTTTCCACTGTTTCTTTACAGAGAATGAATAGTTCATTGGAGTGAGAAAATGAAAACAAACCAGTAAACTTTACTTTATAAAACGATAGTGCAAAATGAAGTTTGCAGTTTAATGTGAAATCAAGAAGATTTGTCAGGTGCTGTTCATTGCCCAACTTTGAAAAATAATAGTTTTCAATGTGTCCTTTCTCCATCAGAAGAACACTTAGGTTAGTTTGGGGTCGTTATACATAAGGACGCTATAATATATTTATAGGTTACTTTTGGAGACAGCATCTGACTTTCTAGCCATGTATCCTAGATAGGTCTCAGATCTCATCTTCTTGACTCAGTCTCCTGAGTGCTAGATAAACATTTTCTGCTACTATGTAAGTCACATTTTAATCTCTCAGTGGAGCCTATCAAAGCTCAGGAGTGTCTAGCTTTAGGTGTCTTTTTAAAAATATAAAACCAAATTCTTGTTTCATGTGTGCAAACACATGGGAACAAAATTGCTGGATTATTTGATAAGTGTATGTTTAGCTTGCTAGAATGTACCAAACTATTGTCCAAATGAAGTGGACAAATATTCTGCATTCCCACTAGGAACTGAGGAAGGTTCCAGTTGTTCTGCATACTGTTGAGCACTTAATATTATCAATTAAAAAAATCATGGGCATTATATTAGGCGAATTATGGTATCTTACATTCTCATTTCCCTGATGACTAGTGCCCGAAAGTCTCATGTGATTATTCCTATCCTTGCATCTTCTTATATGATTTTGTTTTTGGAATCTAGGACACAGTTTAAATTACTTTGTGATAATGACTGACTGTCTCTTTTGAAGTAACCTTTCTCACAATCATTTTCTAGTCTAATATATTCAGTATCACATATTTTCCCAACAGACATGTTTGACTAATTAAATATTTAAAAAACACATTGACTAATTAAATAATTTATGAATATTGTGTTGTAAGAGTTCATTATATGTTACGGAGTCAAGTTCTTTATCAGAATCATGTTTTGAAAGTGTTTTATCCTACTTTGTAGATTGTTTTCCAATCTTTTTATAGTGACTTTCAAAAGGTAGAAGTTTTTAAGTTTTAAAGTCAAATGTTTCAATTATTCTCATCTTTTGGCATCATGTATAACAGACTATAACTCAGCAACAAGGAAGCATTTTGTTAATATACATAGAACATGGCTGAAACACCAGGTGATTTAGTAAATTAAGTGAAAGAAGGCAGACTCAAAAGGCTGTTTGCTGCCCTTTATATGACACATTCCAGAGAAAACTCCCCAAACCAATCCACAGTTGTGCTGGGTTGGGATGAAAGTAAGGCGGAGAATAGGCTACAGAGAGAAAAGGCAGTGTTTTTACCCACACGTCGTACAGACTGCTCGACCACGTCCTTGTCAAAGCTCACAGAGCCGTACACTAAAACTAGTGGCTTTATTTTATGCTACACATTTTCAAAAGCTATCTCCCTCTTGGGCTTACAATAAGATAACTTTTCCAACATCTGAAAGTTTTATTAATTGAAATACATATAGTTCAGCTATTGTAACATTCACCTTTTAGAATAAACAATTCATCAGTTTTAGTTTGGATAATTCAGCAGTTTTAATAAGTTTACTAGGTTGTGAAATTCTGACCATTATCATCTTCATTACCCCAAAGAAACTTCTGTTCTTACAGCACTTACGCCCTGTCCCAGCAATCAAGAATCTATCTTCTATCCTTTGGGACTTGCATATTCTGAAAAACTTGTATAAGAGGAATTGTGCAATATATGGACTTTTGTGACAAGATTGTTTCCTTCAGCACAGTCTTTTCTTTTTGATACGTTCATGGGTATGTACAATGTTATGGTCATATTTATCTCCCATTACACTCTGGTGCCCTCACAACTCTTGCTAATCCCCTTCCTCTTCCTAACTAGTCCTGTCAGATCATTGAAGCTTCCCCTGGAAGTATGCCTAGCTGTGCAAATAAACGTTATATTGTCCTGTATCTTACTGGACCATAAATATCCATTACACATTCTTTCCTTTCTCTTTCCCTAATGACTGAGTGCAGAAGACCAAGTAGCAGATTTAAGATCCCATGACACAGCTACTAGGTCACAACAAGCTGGGTTCCTATAGAGTCATATTAACTGACCATTTAATTCGTTTAGAAAATGAATTAAAAATAGTCTTTTATTTTCTTAAGTCAAATGAGATTTATTATAATTTCTTGTTGTCATATCTTGAGTTACTTATCCTAACCCAAAGAGGAAAAATGGTACTTCCTTGCCTGTTCAGGCATGTGAAAAGGTTGAAGTGTTTGGTAAGTGTATAACTAGATAATAAATCCACATGACTGGAGGCTTTCACATACATTTGAATGACATTTTTGGTAGGTTTTCATTGATACATTTTTTAGGAACACAAATCAATCTTTACCCTAGATATATAAAGACCTTGAAATGAAATATAAAATTAAATGGGGAAATTGTAAGTATAAAACTTTTAGAAGAAACTATGGGGTTAGTCTTCTTATAACTTTGAATTGTTCATAGATACAAAACACAAAACATGAAGCAGAACAGAAAAAAACTGGAAACTTGAGAATCAAAAATCACGTTTGCTGCCTGGGCTGCATGGCTTCTCTTGTCAAATTGTCACGCCTGGGTTGAGGGAGCCTCAGTTTGGGAATCGCCTCCATTGGACCGGTCAGTGGCCATGTCTGTGGGGTATTTTCTTGATTGTGGAGTGATGTTCTAGGGCCCAGCTCACTGTGGGCGGTACCACCCCTAGAAAGGTGGTCCTGGGTCATATAAGAAAGCAGGTTGGGCACAGGCCACAGGGAGCCAGCCAGTAAGCAGCGTTCCTCCATGGCTTGTACTTCAGCTCCTGCCTCAGTTCCTTTGTTTCTGGGCTTCCACTGATGCCGATCGTCAATCATGTGCCAGTTTTGGTATTTTTCCCTGTAGTCAACCAGACATTTTCCCTCTCGTTGTATTTAAAATTTTTTCTCTTTTTTTTTAAAAAAAAATTATTTTTATTAAATTTTTGCAATTTTCATGTAATCTAGTTTGATAGTATTTAAATCCACCTCCTATCCACATCTCCCCTCACTGTCCCCTGCCCAATTTAATGGACTCTCTTATGCATATAATAGGGCTGATGGAGTCTGATTTCTACCCCTAAATGTCCCTCAGTGTAAGTCCATTCACAGGGCCCACCAATAGCCCAGCTCTGTAACAGACTGTCTTTCCCTCCCCAGGAGGCATCAATTGCCAAAAGTTCCTTAGGTTGGTATTTCTTTTTTTTTTTTAATTTATTACTAATGATGTGATAATAATTATTATTAATAAAATGTTCATTTAAAATTTTATATGTATGGGGTATTGTCTGCATGTGTGTAAGTGTATCTGTGTAATGTAATGTTCATGGAGGTCAGAAGAGGGCATTGGATCCTCTGGAACTGGAGTTACAGGTGGTTGTCAACCACCATGTGGTGCTGAGAATCGAACCCAAGTCCTTTGTAAGAAGAGCCGGTGCTCCTAACCACTGAGCCTTCTCTACAGCGCTAGACTGGGATTACTAACCTCCATCCCGTGTCTATGATGGGATTTTTTCCTGGTTTGAGCTAACCTAGGATTTGTGCATTCGACCACTGCTGCAAATTCATATGAGTAAATGATCCGCCGTCTGGAAGACCGTGTTTGTGGTCATCCGCCCCCTCTTGTAGTCTTTCTGCCTCCTTTTCAGCAATGATCCCTGAGCCTTGGGAGGCAGAGGTTTGAAACTGGTGTCCTACTCAGGGATGTATCATTCTGTGGCCTCTTGTTCTCTGCATGTTGTACCAGTTGTGAGTTTCTGTATTAATCATGATCTGCTGCATAAGGAAACTTCTCTGGTTGAGAATTGAGAGATGCATTCATCCTATGTGTTAAGGTGACATTGAAGATGTGTCACTTACGGTTAAGTATTTCACAGACACTTATCCTCTGTGTTTGACCAGTTCTGGAATTTTGCAATAATCTGCATCTGTTGAAAAAAGAAGCTTCTTTGATGTAGGCTTAAAGATGCACTTGTCTTTAAATACAAGGATGCATGTTTAGAATAAAGTAAGAAATTATGTTGGTCTAGGGATGTGGCAATGATAGGCCTTTCTCTAAGATCTATGGCCTCTCCAGCCCTGTGCATTTGGCTATGTTTAGAGTACCACACATGAATTCCCTTCCATTGAGTGGGCCGTAATTCCAATTGGACAGATGTTGATTACCCTCAAGATAAAAGTTCCACGACTACATCAATAACAATGGCTTGCTGGGCCAGTATTACTTGCACAGCCATATTTGTTGCTGCTCTTTTCACAATATAGCCATATATATCCTTATATAATCCAATATAAGCAATGGAAAGAACCTAAATGTCCCTCAGCTGATGAATGGATAATGAGAATGTGAAACACTTATACAATGGAGTTCTACTCAGTGGTAAAGAAAAATGAAATCATGGATTTTTCAGGTAAATGGATGGAATTAGAAGCTGTTATACTAAGTGAAATAACACAGACTCAGAGAAACAAACAACATATGTTCTCTCTCATTGTGGCTCTTAGCTCCAAATCCTTGTATGTGAGTATATATGCTGATGTAATCACAGGACCCAGGAAACTAGAAAGGAACCATGGGGATAAAGGACAAGAAGGAGCTCAGGGAGAAGGAAGGCATAGTAGGAGACGGGGTTGTTAAGGGGAAGTGGGGGAGAATGGGAGTGCTGTGACTCGGTGCAGTGGGGGTCTCACAGGAAGAGGAATAATGCTTAGACGACATGAAAAACCACAGGGAAGTGTGTTAGTGAGAAATTCTACTGAAAAAGACACATCCTATAAATATATGACTGCATGTGTATAGCTGAGGGTATAGACCAAAAAACTACAGTGCCAGGCAGGATAAACTTCCCTTTGAGTTGTTGGTCAGGGTAGTCCAAGAGACTCCCCAAATAATTCAGGCTATTGCCAGTGGATGGGGCCACACTGGAGGACATTTGGGGAAACAAATCAGACTCTATAGACCATATTATATCTATAAGAGAGAACATTAAATTGGGTAGGGTAGTGGGAGGATTCGTGTGGCTAGGGGAGGGGATCTAAGTATCATCAAAGTACATTGTACAAAAATCATAAAAAGGCAATAATAACGAAAATAAAAAAAATCTTTCAGCATGCCCTTTTCAGGAATTAGTAAACCATGGAGGAGAAAGCCATTAATTAGCAAGTAAAGAAATGCTTGAAAAATTAAAATTAATGGGCAAATAACTACTCTCAGCTTTCAAAACCAACCATATATACACCAAGCATATATAGCAATGAAATTCTTTATCTTTATCCTAGGCATAAAGCATTGCATAAAAAGAATATATCTTAATTTTAAACATATGTGAAATACTTTTGGAAACTGAATATGCATTAGGAATTAAAGGAAGCACTAATAAATTTCAATGAATTGGTACTTTATGAGGCATCTGACTGATTATCTGACTACAGTGCACTTGTGTAAAGTAAATTTTTAAATGATAAAACATAGGTATGGAATAAACTAGTGTTGGATTTTAACTCAAAGTACAATATATATATATATATTAATATGTGTAATATATATGGATATGGATATATATTTATATATGATATATATGGATATATATGGGTACATATGATCTTTTGCTTAGCATTCTCAGCATTCTTATTTGGTTTTTACTTGAGAGATTAGTTACAACCTGCTTTGCACTGTTAAATGAATTCCATGGTACAGTTGACTCCATTTTAATAATTGAATTATAATATATCTATTAATATTTAAATTCCTCCTTCAGCAGTTATCCCTTAATCACTACATAGTTCAGTTTTAACAACCCAAAAAATGTATAAATGCAAAATGCATCAGAAAATTCAGGAGAGGTTTTGCTTCGATGGTTTTTAATAATCTAAGGTAAACTTGCAGTGAAACTGGAGTGAGGTGCAAATGTTTCAAGATCTAGTAGGAGATTGTATTGTGAAGAGCACACACACCATTTCTTAACTATTCACGGTAGAAATCACAGAACTTGAAGGTAAGATCCTATTTCTGAAGGCACCACATACTTTGTATACAAGACTTGGAGTAACTGAGCTGGAACGGACCTGAAGTCTTTCCACTAAAGATTAGCTTTTATGGTATCAGAAAGTACTATGCAAGCTGCCAAGGGAGAAAAGTAATCCGTGGTCCTCTTCAGTTGTAAAGTCTATGAACCACAACAATCACCTGCCCAACAAAACATCTATAATGGTGTAACAGTGGCACTTTTATCTTGGGGGTAATCAACAGTTGTCTGTTTGAACTCAAGGCCCACTCAGTGGGTGGGAATCCACACATGGTACTTTAAACATAGCCAAGTACACATAGCTGCAGAGGTCGTGGACCCTAGATAAGAACCTGCTACTGTCACTTTCTGGCTACATTCTAAACGCTTGTCCTTAACCCGCAGGGAAGTATGACTCGCACCGCTTATCAAAGAAGTTTCTTTTTGCAGCAGACAGAGACCATTTCAGAGGTCTACAAGGATTAAAATGCAGAGAATCAAGACTGTGGGTGGCCAGCCCTAACTGATACATCTACAATGCAACACCTACTCCTTATGACTCTGGGAATATTGAAGAAGAGAGGAGGAAAGATTCTAAGAGCCAGATGAGCAGGGTGCCTGCTGCTAAATAATGCATTCTAGGTGGAGGTAAGCTGCACCATGAAATCACCGCAAGATGACAGCCCAACAAGGCCTGCGTTATGACAAAGCTGACATGCCATGTGAATGTGGGAAATTTCATAGGGTCTGACCCCTAGGTGAAGAGTTACAGACAATCAATGGATGCTGAGGGAGGGACAAGCTCCCTGATAGGTATCAAATCCCAAGTGACCATCCCATACACATGAACACATGAGCACTGCTAAACAGACTCAGTTAATTATGTATATATGTATATGTGTGTGTATACACATATATATGCAACAATAATAATGAAGGAAAAGGACAAGAAATGGAGGGGGAGGGAGTGGTGGGACAAGAGAGGAGTTGGAAGGACTCAGGAGGGCTGTGGGAATGATGCAGTCTCAACACCCACATATGACGTTCTCAGAAAATAAAAAATTGTATGTGCATCAAAATAATTTTTATTTAATTACTTCTATTTGTATGTGTATGAATGTATTGTATGCATGTTATGTTAAGTAGACCATGTGTGTGCAATGCCCTCAGAGGTCAGAAGAGGATGTCAGATCCTCTGGAACTAGAGTTATGAACAGTTGTCAGATACCATGTAGATGCTGGTGACCAAATCCACATCCTCTGCAAAAGCAGCCAGTGCTTTTAACTGCTGAGCCATCTTTCCAGCCCCCAAACTACTATCTATCATCTATCATCTACCAGAAAGAGAGAGAGAGAGAGAGAGAGAGAGAGAGAGAGAGAAAGAGAGAGAGAGAGAACTGGCCTAGAACAACTCACTATGTAGACCAGGCTAGCCTTGATCTTACAGAGTTCTGCCTGCCTCTCCTTCCTGAGTCCTGAGTGCTGGGATTAAAGGCATGAGCCACCATACCCAACTTGTATATATATTTTAAATGGTTTCAAAATCGCACAAAGAAAAACTACTTGATAACTATGAAGAAAAATCTTTTGAGTAAGTTTCTATAAAAGGAGAAAAATTCATTTCCCTAGGTTCGTAAAATTAACATGTCAGAAATAATATAATCAGAAACTGTTTTCATGGATTTTGCTGGGACTTAGAAAGCACTGAACATATAAAGCCGTGAAAAGTTACGGTTTGCGTGCTGCCTTCACTTTAACCTCTACCTTACCATCCAAGGGAAGCAAATTCCTGGAGAAGCGAACTTTGCCATTTTAACATAATTGTCTCCAAAGCCCAGCATGGCATCTTGCATTAACAGAGGTTCTTGAAGTGCAAGGAGCATCATTTACCTACAAAGCCTTTCTGATGAAGCAGCATAGACTGCGTCCTCTCGGCTAAGGTGTTGCTTTTCCTCATTGTCCAAAATGGCCTGACCCCTTTGATGCTCCTGGCTTATCACAGAGTAAATGGAAGGAAGAGAGACTTCTTGAAATTAGCATTTTCCCTGCAGATCATTAGAAAACTGCCATTAAATGCTCTCCCCATAAAGTCCTTTTTTACAGTACTAAGCACAAATTGTAACTCTTACCAAGTAATAAACAAATTCAATGTAATATGCACAGTTGTTCCAAAACATAAAAAGTTTTTTTTTTGGTGTACGTATGTAATGGTCATCAACATATTTGAATTGGCACACATTGTAGCTCTGTGTAGGAGGTAATACATACTCAACTCATTTTAGATTTGAGCTTTTGAACTTTCTACAGATAAAATACGTTCTCTGGGCCTATATATATCTAGTGGATAAACTTCAAACTCCATACTCAGTCTGCAAAGCCCAGCCCACATTCATTTTGTAACAGTCTCACTCCTTGTCTTGTCTTCTATGTTATCTTTTGTTTGGGACTGAATGACATGCTCATTATAACAGTATACGATTTTTCAGAACTAAAAGCTGATGGAAGTCTATATTATTGCCACATGGCAACATTACAATCAAGTCTCCAGTCCACGTTGTCTAGAAAGTCAGAGCAATGCTGTTAAAACAGATTTTCAGAGCTATAGGTATGAAATTATCATGTGCAATTGTAATGAATGTAGCATTACCCCTCACATGCAGTGCAAGAGGCCACAAGCTGAAACATTTCATTTCACAAACATTTCTTCCAGAATGATAGAAAATGAGATTGACAATGAAATAGAATTCAAAATCTCTTTTCTTAGTGCAAAAATTGAACAATGATAATCTTAGAATGCTGATAACAGAAATAAAAATTGTACAAACACACATTAGTTCACTGTGGGATGTTTACATAGGCTCTTCTAGGATAAAGATAAAGAATTTCATTGCTACATATGCTTGGTGTATATATGGTTGGTTTTGAAAGTAGTTATTTCCCACAGAGATTAGGAAATAACTAAAACTGGCTTTAGTTAGCATAAGATAAGACATTGAACCCTGCTGAATCTCAGTTAATGGCACTTCTCTATCTGAAAGCTAAAGGTGCTACAAAATGAAGTAGAATGATTGCAAAGTCAGTCTAAACTTCCAATCCCAATATAGTGAAGAAATTCTCTATATGCTTAAAATTGGCACGAGTAAGAATCAAGTCAGAAGATTCTGTCTATAGGACACACACAAACACACACGCACACACACGCATGGACACACACAAGCACACGGAAACACATACACACAGACACACACACATGCACACACACAGACACACACACACGGACACACACAGACACACACACGGACACAGGCACACACGGACACACACATGGACACACACACACAGACACACAGACACACACACATGGACACACACACACAGACACACACACGGACACATGCACACAGACACAGAGACACACAGACACACACACACATACAGACACACACACGGACACATGCCACAGACACAGAGACACACAGACACACACACACACACAGACACACACACGGACACATGCACACAGACACAGAGACACACAGACACACACACACAGACACACACACGGACACATGCACACAGACACATGCACACACACGGATACACACACAGATGGACACACACACAGACACACACGCACACACACTCAAAGTAAACCTTGATTTCTATGAAGGATTATATTGTGTAGGCATACATGTAGATGTGCATTTGTGTGTGCACGTATGTGTAACATGCATGTGTGCAGGCCAGGGTTGATGTTGGCATCTTCCTCAGTTGCTGTCCACATGGTTCTTTTGAGGCAGGGTCCTTCTCTTTACCTGGAGCTCATTGATTTGGCTAGGTTGGCTGTCCACCAGACCCCCGGGGACCGTTCTGTCTCTTCCACTGCCACCTGGGATAGAGTAGTAATAGTCACCATCTGACTGTGTCATTGTGCCTGGCTTTTACATGGGTGCTGAGGACCTGAACTCAGGTCCTCATGCTTGCACAACTGGCATTTTTCCAATGGAACATTGCTTTAGTTCCTGTACAAGAGAAATATTTTCAAATAACCCATTAATCCTTTCTGTGAAATAAACTGGGATGTCAAAGAGCCATGCAGTGATTCATGTTGTTTTGGATCCTTCACAAAATCCCGTTGCTTTTCTTGTGTATGTAAACTCCTACCAACAACTACAGACTGCATGTAATTTAGTCAGGCAGCACACTGCTGCAGTTGAATTTCTCAACTAAAACATCACCCAGTGACCTAGCGTGAAGAGAGAACGTGCGGGAAGCAGAGTTCGACATTATTGCAATGTTGGCCCTGAGGACACTTGGAGTCTAATCTGGACCCAGTAGTATCACTTCTGCTATGCACACCTCATACCTATATTCCTTTTGCTTAGCCTTCTTTTTCTCTTTGGTACAGGTATCGTTTTATAGGCCAGGTCACCCTTGAACTCATGATCCTTTCCCTCAGCTTCCTCAGTGCTGGGATTACAGGTGTGTGTTACCTCCAGCTCCAGTGGTTGGCCATATTCAGATATAGCTACATTTTTTGACCTTTAAAATGTTTTATTTGTTTACTTTTTGTTAATTATGTTGTCATTTGTTGGTATGTCAGACCTTTAATTATTTTGTCTTAGATTATATGTAAATAGGTAATTCCTCTAAATAATATTTATTGCTCACATTCTCACAATCGATGTTAGTTTACCTTTTGTGTTACTTCCCTAAGAACTTTTCCACTTAAAATTGTCATTTTTGTTTGTCTGTCTGTCTTCTGAGGCAGGGTCTTCCTGTAGCTTTAGCTGGCCTGGAACTTGTTATTGAAGCCTAGGGTTATTGGGTCCTTTTCTTTACCAGATAAACAATAACAAGAAGAGAAGTTTGCAGTCATGGCACACGGTCAAGTTTATTGAAGCATAAGTGACCTTCCCCATAGCAGAGACGGACTCCCTGTGGCGAGGGGTCCAGAGCTGGAGCACCACCTACATCCCGGAGAGTCTGCTGGGCAGTCCACAGTGTTAGGGAAAGCATGGTTAGAAAAGATGAGAAAAGGAGAGGTTGTCCTTTTCTGAAGAATTCTCAGGAAAGGGGCAGACGTACATAGAGAGCTCACACCGTGGCCCGGTGCACAAGCACTGTCCCCACCGGTGGGACATGCAGGCAGGAAAAGTTCTCTGTTTCAGCACATTAAGTGTTCCACCCATATGTTTAGCATGAATTAAGTGAACTTGTCTTCCTAGGGTTGGTCCCATGACCAGGCCACCCACCCAGGAAAACTGGAGAGTTCAGGTCTTCATCTAGGCCAGAGATTCCCCGCCTCTCCACCAGATTTCTACCAAGGGGTTTCCAGGCAGTATAACATGTCTGCCTGCCAAGGATCTGACTCCTGTCCCTTGTTTTTTTTACTTGTGAATGAGTTCACTGTATAGCCCAGGCTGGCCTCAAACACAATGATTTCCCTGTCTCGATCTCCACTTCTGGTGACTTTGAATCCTCTTCTAATTTCATATCCAAATAGTGTCTTTCCTACAACTAAAATCTGAGACTACTTCAAAGTTATATCTAGTGTGCTAGGTAATATTTTACAAATATTTAACACGTTTCTTTTGTCCATTTGCAAGCATGAGTTTTCAAGGAAAACGAAATGAACCAGCTAAGTAATTTGAACACAGATCTTGTTGACTCAGGTTTTGAATCATTATTATTATTTTTAAAAATATTTTATTTCTTATATTTATTTTATGTGTCTCAGTGTATTGCCTGCATGTATGTAAGTGCACCCATGTCATGCAGTGCCCAAGGAAGTCAGAAGAGGATGTCTGGAGTTACTGTTACCTACCATGTAGGTGCTGGGAATTGAACTCAACTCTGCAAGAACAGCCAGTGCTCTTCACCACTGAGCCATCTCTCCAGCCTCTATTATCATTTTTTAAATTAAATTTTACTTTTATTGAATTTTTGTGATTTTCACACAGTATAGCTTAATGGTATTTAGATCCCGTCCCCTGTCTACACCTCCTCCCACAAGCCTCCTCTCACGTCCAATTTAGTGTACTCTCTTATACATACTATGGCCTATAGAGTCTGATTCGTGTGCCCAAATGCTCTTCAGTGTGGATCCGTCCACTGGGCCCACTAAGAGTCCCGTTCCTGTAAGACACCTGCCTCCTTGCAGCCACCAAATGCCAAAAGTTCCTTAGGTTGTCAATGCTGGGGTTTTGTCTGGTTTGAGCTTGCATAGGGCTTGTGCATTCGGTCACCATCATGGTGAGTTCATGTGAGTAATCACCCAGCAGTCTGAAGACTCTTTGCTTGTGGCCATCACCTGCTCTGGCCCTTGCAAACTTTCTGCCTCTCCTTCCTCAGTGATTTAAGATCTGTCAGTATTCTGGCTGCTTCTCCCACTGTACTCACTCAGAGAAGGGCAGCCTCGTGTTAGACTAGATTATTGCAGTATCCTGTTAGTCATGTGGCTAACTGCTATAACGAGTCCCAACTCCTACTGGTGTAGTGCCATGGAAACAAATAATAAACATTATTGCCCTACCCTTCTCTGGAATAAGGAATTAATCTGCTGGGTTTTCTCCATGTGTCAGAAAGTAAGTGTGGGTTTTCTTAGGGGCCGGGACTGGAGTAATGTATATCATTTTGCTACTTTTGACTGGAAGTCAGTTGCAAGATCCAATCTCCCAAGGGAAACAGGAATATCTCCTTCCTGTGTGATAAGGGGATGAATGAGTTGAGAAACCCTTAGCAGTCTGTTATGTAAGCATAAAGATTTTTTTTCTTTTTTAAATGTTTTATTTATTATTTTTTGTGTATGACTGTCAGATTACCCTGGAACTGGAGTTACAGATGGTTGTTAGCCATCATGTGAGTGCTGGGACTCTAACTTAGGTCTTCTGCAAGAGCAGCTAGTGCTCTTAACCACTGAGATATAGACAGACCTGTGTACTGGGCTCTGAGGCTGTACATGATCTGTTGCCAGAGTCTCTCTGACTTTGTTTCTTACTCTTCCCTTCATGCTGACTTCACTGATACTCTTTCAACATTCCAGATAGAGATGAGTTGAAGTCACATTATAAGGGACCCTAAGGCATACAAATCTGACTAACACACAGAGAACAACATTTGAGTCATGATGCCTATCTATCACTGCTTTGGCCCATTACAAGCATCTTCACAGTCAAGTGGTAGTGAAAACAGGAAGGTCTTCCAGATATAAGCCTTGTGATAGGATTCTTTCTTCGGCAGGAGATCATTTATACATGTGTCTAAATCTGAATGGAGCCATTTCTAAAAGGTGATCTTTTGTTTTGTTGTCCCTGATACAGTTGTGTGTGTGTGTGTGTGTGTGTGTGTGTGTGTGTGTGTGTGTGTGTATGCCTGTGTGCTCACATCCTGGCTGTTACAGGACTGTGAATAACAAAGCCTCAACCAGGTATTATAAAACCATTATAAACCCAGTGGTATTATATGTATTGTGTAGGAACCAAGATTACCCATCAGTTTCTCACTGAATGATCTAGATGGTACAAGCTAGAAACATACTTGCTTTCTTTTCTTTAATGATAGAAGCCATTCCTTGCTAACAACATATATGTATATTAATAGTGAAGAGATATAAAATTCCAGCTTCCCAGGAATAGCACACTTGAAAGCCCTTCTGTCATAATACATCATGAAAATGGAGTCCTTTCTGAGCACTGGGAAACTGGTGGTCTAAAGCCCCCAAGTCTGGACTGTAATCTCTCTGCGCACTCATTTCACACTGAATCATAGAACTTGGCACAAGTACACCGGACTACATTCTGGGCGTCCTTGGTGTTTCATTTGTGTGGGTGTTTTTAGTTTCACTGGCTTGGAAACAGGCTCCTTAAAGGACTGTGAATTACAGCCTTCTCGAGCTTCCTCATCCTGTTTTGCTTCAGTGTATGCTTGGCTCTTCCTCCAGCTTTCCTGGTACAGGCAGGCTCTGTGAAACCTCCACTTCATCGTAGGAGCGTCTATTGGAACCTTCACCTCAAGGTCTCCATCACCACCGTGCAAAGTGCTGTGGATGTTTCTGCTTTAGACGCATTCATTCATTCATTCATTCATTTATTCATTCTGGCTGTGTTGGGGATGGAACCTAGGGCTTTCCACATTCAGGCTAAGCAGCTGGCCACAGAGCCACATTCTAAGGCCTCGGTTTACTTCTGTACAATCAATCATAAAGAAGAGGCTGCAACTTATTGGGTACTCATTTTTGGTTATAGGAGGCAGAAAATGACTTAGTTTTGAGAAGTTAAGAAAAGTCTTTCCTCCACACTCCTAAATTCTAAAGAAATTGAACCATGTAGGTGTCCTACTTGTATCATTTATATCATTTAGAGTCAGAATAAACAACAGCTACTCTCTATAAGAAAACAGACTCGTTCAGTAGTTCTTACTCTACATATACCTCTCCTCTCTCTCTCTCTCTCTCTCTCTCTCTCTCTCTCTCTCTCTGTGTGTGTGTGTGTGTTTGGTGCTCACACATGTTGTGGTTCAGCAGAAGTTGATGTCTGATGTCTTTCACAGTTGCTTTCAACCTTATGTTTGGAGGCAGGGTCTGCACTAAATCTGGAGCTCACTTATTTGGCTAAACTAGCTGGGCCGAGAGCGCTGGGCAGGGATATCCCGTCTCTGCTTCCTTAGTGCTAAGGTTTACAGGCACCCGCTGCCATGCCTGGATTTTTACATGGGAGCAACCAACCAGTTTCTGATGAGATTTGAGGCCTACTCCACAAGATGGCACTGTTACGAGGGCCAAACACCTGTGCTGGGCAGGTCATAAGCCCTAGAGGAGAACCTACTACTATTATTGAACATAGTATTAAACTGTCCCCTAATGACTTATTGTTGTGCTCATAAATGAGTGCATCTCTCAGCTGTCATCAGAGAAGCTTCTTCTTGTAGCAGGTGGTAATTACCCCAAGCTAGTCAACATGTAGACAATAAGAGACTTCGGAATGCTCAGCCCTAGGGACATCTACGTGATGCCCTCCCATCCCAAGGCTTAGAGGGGTCATCAGGGAAGAGGGGGCAGAAAAGCTGTAAAAGGTGGCGGATAACTACAAGGAGACAGTTTCAGATACAGCAGGGCAGCTGCATGTATGAACGCACAGTGGTTGCAACAGTATGTGCAAGACCTGAGCAAGATCGAGCCAGCCAAGGTGCCAGCATGGAAGCCGGAGTGGAGCACAACGTCCCACACACGCTGAGAAGCTCTTACAGCTGCTGGGGGAGGGAGAGTTGGCTTTCTTGTGCCCCCCATCCACCCCCGTAGGTTAACCATGCCCAGCAGATGGCCACACACTGAAGAGTATTTGGGCAACACTAGACTGGATGGCTAGAAAATAAAGACACAAAGTTGGGCAGGTGGGAAGCGGGTAGATCTAGGGAGAATTGGGGTAGAGGGCTGAATGAGCAAAGTACAATGTATGAAATTCTCAAAGAATTGATGTATATTTCTTTAATCACCAAATTAGCTTTCTGAATTCAAATACTGGAGTCTTCCAGGGCATAAAAGTCTGATTTTTCTCTATATTCACCCACTTGGCCTTCTCATTTTGACCCAGAGATTTGAATTGTCTCTCTTTGCTTTAACTCTCACACTTAAAATTATCAAAATGGTCAGTCCTCCACTTACAGTGTATTCTGATTTTGAGCCATGGATGAGATGTTTTTAGTCTAAGACACGGCTGTCCTCATTCGGTGTCTTGCAGTTGGTTTCTGCCATTTCTCCGGTCTTTCCTCTTGTTCTGCTCACCCGAGCCCTGACTATGGCTTACAGTTTCCCTCAGAATGAAACCTAAGTGTGTACCATGACACAGAGTGACCTCTATGAAATGGCCTTTGCCTATTTATTTGCAATTCCTGGCCGACTTGACCTTGCGTATTCCCCCCACACCTGCCTCCCGTGATTGTCCCCAACTGTGCTGTCTACTTGGGTCTTAGCACATTATGTTTCTTCCTCCTGAAGCACATACATCAGAGCTTCATAGTTCACTCTTACACCATCTATGTGCTTCTTCAGAAGAACACAACTAGGGAGTGATGTCCTGACGCTCCATCCAACACGTGGGACCTGCCAGTCTTTTAGCTTGCCCAATTTCACTCCCTGTAGAGAACGTTATATTATTTTCAGTTGGTTAATGGAAGAAATAGGAAATGTTCTTTCATGTGTAGGTGCAGAAGTGCGTTTACTATGTATAATTGAAAACACGCTGGGTATAGTGATATCATTAATCAAACCATAAAGCATCACCCTGAGTGTTCTATCCTCTGTCAAGTTCATACAAAGGTAATGGAAGGGTCTTTCTAAATGCTTTTTGCTGGAAGCATCTTTTCCTTCTTGCTTTCTCCTGGAAAACTGACCCATGACTCCAGGGAAGCATGACTGCTGTGCAGTGTCTTCAGTAACACTGCTGTAGATCTGCCCTGCACCAGGAGGTCAGGGCCGGAACAAGAGTATAATGTTTGCTTATTTCCTTCCAAGAGTTGAATTACTTTCAACTAATTATCTTCTGGATCACAGCTTTGTAGAATCATTGTTTTGTTAATTTATGTGGAGGTACTAAGGACAAGTGTTTAAAACAGCCATATATATATATATATATATATATATATATATATATATATGTATATGTATATATGTGAAGTGTGTCCTTTGTGGTAACATTGTTCCAGTTTGACTACAGAGACAACTTTTTTTTTTGCTAATTTTATTGGATGTTCAGTGCTTATCAAAATCACTTGAGCTGAAATCAAATGTCAGCTGGAGGAATACATTTTACTGGTAGAAATTCAAGGTTTTATATGAGTCTTGAGATCGGTATCTCTTCAAGTTACCGTTTGACGCAAGTTAAATTAAATCTGCCACTTCAATGATCCCAAGAACTGAGAAGTTATAATTTTCAATATTTGATAAAGATATGTTCTCTAGCAATGAATACCACAACCAAAATAAACAAGTTTAAAGATTAATATAGGAGATATTAATGATATATTAGGTAAAGGTAATACACAGAAAAACTCCAATGAAATAGATGTTGAAGTAGGAAGTTGGTTACAGTGTTCCGCAGATGTGAACATCAGAAGTTATAAAACTGCCAGACAGGTACCAATATTGTATTTCATTCATTCAAACTGTTCTATGTGTATAAGGCAAAATGTATGTTCAATTTTCGTGATATATCCAAAAACACAGTAGGCTAGAAAAGCCAAATGTGCATATAAGGGACTTTTTGGATAAAAAATAGGTAGTTACAAAAGGAAATGTAGAAGACAGGGCATACTACTATAAAACTATTAAATATAGTCAGTAAAACCTATTATTTGGGGGACCGGCATGACGGCTTATCAAGTTAAGGCACCTACTGCTAAGCCTGACGACCTGAGTTTGTTTCCCAGTGTACAGGGTGGAAGAAAAGAACCTACTTTTGCAAGTTGTCGTCTGACCTCAGGTATGCATGCACACAGGCACACAATAAACAAATAAATAAATGTAAAACATTTAATATGTTAAATTTAAAAGAGTTCTAGCATTAATATAAACATTTGTAACGTGTGAAATGAAATCTTGGCATCAATATATAGCATGCTCTTCACAGTCCTTGTTTCAAGCTGTGTGTATTTTTCAGAGAGACAATCACAAGGCATAATGCAATTTTATGCATATGAATTTCAGTGAATGTGTTTTTATGTCTTGCCACAGTCTTTTATGAATATGAATTTTGGTGTGCGCGTATGCCGTGTGTCTGTGTTTGTGGGTGTAGGCCCACGCATGCCGGGGTACACATGTGGAAGTTAGAGGACAACATTGGGTGCTGGTCTTTGCCTTCTGCTGTATTTCAGGGAGGGTCTGTTTTTGTGTTGTTCACTGCTGCATATACCATGCTAGCAGCCCATGTGCTCCTGGGAATTCTCCTGTCTCTCTCTGCCTCCCACAGGAGGCCTGGGATTAGAGATGTGTTCTACCATGCACAGCTTTACATGAGTTCTGGGGATTTAAATTCAGATCCCCATACTTGTGTGGCAAGTTCTTTACCCATTGAGCCATCTCCCCAGCTCAAGAATATGCTTTTTAATGATCACTTAATATTCCAATCCGGAGTCCTATAATTAATTCTCTTTCTCTCTCAATTGAGCCTAGGGCTTTTCTCACAATAAGCATGTGCTCTAACACTGCATGACACCCCGGATCTTAACTCAGTCTGTCAGTCAGTCAGTTACTGCTTCTTGATCAGTAGGGTTGGAGTGGTGATGAAAAAAGATTTCTCATTTGGAAATTTCCATGAGAAGTTATTTATCATTCTACTTTGGGCTGAATCAGATAACATGTTATTCTAACCAAAATATGAAATATAGTTTGAGCAGAAAAGACACAAGGATAGTGCTCAAAAACAGGCTTAACCTCCTGATCAGCTCTTGTGTGAGTGGCCATCCCATAGGTCACAGGGAGCACCTCATTTTCAGTATGAAATCTACTATTGGTGTGGTATAAAAATTGCATGACTTGAGGTTTGGTTCTGTAGAGATACAGGGGGAATCTGTGAATAGAAACAACTACAAGTTATTTGTTTATTGTCTTTGTGCTGAAGAAAGCCTGGGAGGCATGTTAATGATTTGCAATATGCATTCCAATGTAGGTAAAAAAATAATAAATTGCTTGATTGGAAATTCTTTTCGATTCATGAGCCTGGCTCTAACAGTGGTTTAAATCCATAAATTCAGAGTCTGGCTTGTTGGTCTTTTGTCATCCCATCAAGGGAAGATGCCAGAGACTGGCTCTGTCTGGACACTGATATCTCAGCAGATTCTTCCACAGTCTAACTGACCAAGACATTACTGGAATAAAGGATTGTCTGATTCATAGAGCAATATGCAAGGATAAGTTAAAATGCCTTCTCCCTTAAAATAAGGCTGATTTTTTTTCACTTAGTTCAATTGTGACCATTTATGGCTAAAATAATACTTAACTATGGACTTGACTAGAACAAAGAAGTAAATTATAAAGTTATATAGATTGTAAATTATATGTGAAAATATAGTCATAATTAGCTTATTCATGCAGGTAGCAATATTTTTGTGCTTTAAAAAAAGTGGTGTTAGACACTGTTCCAGAGGGTACAGTGGCATCTTTGCTCTCTCCAGTTTACTTCTAAATCTGTTTTGGTAGAGTGAAAAAGACACTAAGAAAAGTTGCAATTACATATACAAAATTTCAGCTTTTTTGTCTACAATAAATTAAATTCTAACTACATTAAACTAAATTCAAAACATTCCAATAGTGTCTGTTTTGTGTAAGATGGTCAGAGACGATCTTTCTAAGTTTGGGATATTTACATCAAGACCTTAAAAAGGAGGGTGGCTGAAAAAAGCCAACAGTTGTTGGGAGAAGAACTTCTGGATAGAAAGAGCAGGTGCCGAGGTGTCAAGTGGGAGTGCTGGGGGCGCATCGAGGACAGACACGAGGCAGCGTGGCTGGAGTGCAGCGAATGAGGGTTTGTATGTGAGACAGGCCACATAGGAAGGCTGCAGGGCAGAGATGCCTCTGAACCACACTCCAGACATCGGGTGAGATAGAAATTCACGAGAGGGTTTGCTTAACGGAGAGACACATCTCTTCGTTTATGAGAATGACCCTGTAGTGTGGGAAGTAGGCTAAGTAAGTATCAAGTGCAAAAATGGGAGGCCATGGAGTAGTCTGGGAATCAGGTAGAGGGAACTCCAGTCTTGCTGCAGTAGAAATGATCAGATTCAAGACAGAGTTAGAAGGAAGAGTTGATAGGTCTTCTGTGGGAAGACTTAACAACTCATTAAGTGAGAAACAAGAAATCTGAAGTATGTGGTTGAGTACCTGGTCGGATGAGATTGCTGTCTGCCCAGATGCAGAGGAGTGTGGAGGAAGCAGGTTGGTGTGCGGGTCTAGGACGTTTGAATTCAAGGTGTCTGTTAATCATTCAGTTAGAGATCATGCTGAATGGCTTCCGTTTTCAACGTGACCCACCTGGCAAGAGGAATCTTGAAGTGGGATTTCCTCAACCGGCCTGGCCTGCGGGTGTGTCTGTGAGGAAAGCAGACTGAGTACAGGCCAGAGGAACAAACCAGTAAGCAGTGTTCGTCCATGATCGGTTTCTTCAGCTCCTTCCTACAGATTTCTCCTTTGAGTCCCCGCCTTGGCTTCCCTCTGTGATGAACTGTGCTGTGGAAGTATAAACCAAACAAACCCTTTCCTCCCCAGTTGCTTTTGGTCGGTGTTTTATTTTTATTAGTTTTAAAAAATATTTATTATTTTTATTTTATGTGTATGAGCGTATTACTTGCATGTATGTAAGGGCACCTGTGCCTTGTGTCATGTAATGCCCAAGGAGGTCAGAAGAGGGCATTGGATTCCCCTGGAACTGGAGTTACAGACAGTTGTTAACTGCCATGTGGGTGCTGGGAATCGAACCTGGGTGCGCTGCAAGAGCAGTCAGTGCTCTTAATTGCTGAGCTATCCTTCCAGCCTCCTTGGTCAGTATTTTATCACAGCAACAGGAAATAAACCAGGACAGAGATGTTTCATTGACAAATTAAGATAAATCTCAATCTCATGGGCTCCCTCAGGTGATATATTTCAGTCCACTTGTTAGGGTGAGATCATAGCTAGAATTAGCTCTGAGCAATAAGGACCTTGGAGGAAGCGAGGGTTGTATTCAATAGGATATTAGAGTATGACGCCAAGGAACCCTGAGTGAAGATCCACAGACTCTTCCAGTCTGTCCGATGCGCTTCTGTTCCCAGGTGACTTACTGCAATTAAAATTATCTGTTGTTTATCTGACTTCCAACAGCAGGGCATAGGAAACAGCAATAATATTCTAGCTTGGTCATTTTAGAGGCACAATAAACTTCATTCAATTGAAGTAAATTTCTATCTCTGTGAATTTGGTCACAGTGGGTACCTGACATAAGTGAAATCATACAGGATTTGACTTGTGACTGGCTTACTTCAATTTGCATAATGTCCTCGAGTCATGGTCCACTCTTTCAATGTGATTTTCTTCATCTGGGAAATGGTGATCATAAAATAAACCTCACGGAGCTATTGGGATGTTTCAGTTAAATTAGGTAATATAGGTGCCTAGCATGGCTATATGTGGAAGGCACATAGAAAATGGTAAACGAGGGCTGGGGCTGCAACCTGCCAAGTATACATGGAGCCCTGAGTTCAATCCCCGGTACTGTCAGAAAAACAAAAAAAAGGAAACCATTTTCTGGGTTCAGGAGATGGTTCAGTGGATAAAAGCATTTGCTGTACAAGCCTGAGAACTAACTTCAAATCTCTCAAATACACACAAAATCCAGGTGTATTGGTTAGTGTCTGTAATCTTAGTATGCCTGCAGAGAGGAGAGGTAGAGACAGAATTCAAGGAAACTCACCGGCCAGCTGCATGGCATGCAGTTTCAGAAAACAGACCTGACGTCAAAAACGGTGGAGGGTGAAGACTGATTCCTGAGGATGTCCTCTATCCTACACGCACACACACACACACACACACACACACACACACACACACACACACATCTGCTTTCACACAGTCACAAATGTGCACATAAAGACATCGTGAATACACACACACAAAACAAATAAAAGGAAATGGTGGATGGTACTGATTGATGTGAAGTTAACTGGTTAAAAAGGGGCCTACTTGTGAGCTCGTCTTCTTCAACGTACTCTTCCACACTCCAGGAGTGGTTTAGCACAATGTGCAGCTCTATCATCCATCAACTTTATGACTCTCTCTGTTCATCCGTATTGCATAATCCCTGCCACTAACACATCCATTTTTGGATTTTGATGCCCCTTTTCTGATTATATGCTGTTCCTTCAGCATCTCCCAAGGCAATATTTTCCAAAGTGCTCTATGAAGGTATAACACAGATTGAAACCAATTAAATGATGTGTGGTCAAGGAAAGGGTATACAACGCTTTACATACCTCTCTTTTATTTAGCTACGAAGTCTTACAACACTTCTCTCCTGCTGAGTCATAAAGAATAAAAGTTCTGTTGTAAACACTCGAGTTTCTCTTTGTTGAATCTTATATTTCTGTCTTGATAGTTTAATCTTTTAACAGTTTTGCCTTGTGTATTTTACATAATTGTAGTAAAATTCTCATAACATCACTTTTACCATCTTAACCATTTTTGAAATTTTTTATTTATTTTTACTTTATACGTATGAGTGTTTTACATGCATGTATTTTGTCATGTGTGCAATTCCAGCAGAGGCCAGAAGAGGGCATCAGATACCACAGAACTAGAGTTACCCATGTTTGCAGCTCTGTGGGTCTGGGAACTGAACCTGGGCTCTCTGCAAGTCATCTCTCCAGCACCATCTTGACCATTTTTAAGTGTACAGTTCAGTCTCATTAAGTACATTTACATTGTTGTGTAACCATTAACTTCATGTATCACCAGAAATCTTTTCATCTTGCAAAGCAGGAAAGCTCTTCCCTTTAAACCCCAAATCTCAAATCATCTCCTCTCTGCTCCTGACAGCCACTATCTGTTCTAGGTCTTTGTTATTCAGATGACTTTAGGTTTCTGATGTAAGTGGAACCACCCAGCACTTATCTTCATGTAACTGATGGATCTTTTATAATGTCTTCAAGGTTCATCTACATTGTAGCACTCTTAAGAATACCTTGCCATTTCATGTCTCAGTAATATTTCGTGATATGCACAGATAATGTTTTGTTTAGCCTCAAACACCTGGGTTGCTTTTATCTTCCAGTCTTGTAAATAACACTCTATGAATATAAGTATATATATATATATATATATATACATATATATATATTTCTTTGAGAACTTGGCCTCAATTCTGTGTGTGTGTGTGTGTGTGTGTGTGTGTGTGTGTGTGTGCAGACTCACTGGATGATATGGCAATTTTTTCAGTGTTACCATACTATTTTTCAAGTTATTTTATCATTGACAGTGTACAAAGGCCTCGAATTTCTTAAAGCCCTTGTCAAGAATCAAGATTTTTGTAAATTAAATGGAAGGTAATTCAATGCACGTTGGGTGGAATCTTGTGGTTTTGATTTATATTTATTTAATAACTACTGACTATGATCCTTGTTAAATCAGATGAGTAAGAATTTTTTGTATACTTTTATATACATTCTGGCCATTTGTACAAATTCTTTCGAGAAACAGGTCCTTTGCTTATTTTTAAATCATTTTATTGTCTGCTGGGTGTTTCTCCCTTATAAGATATCTGGATGGCAAAAACTTTTGCCCATTCTGTTGGTTTTCTTTTCATCTTGTTAGTTCTGTGTTTTAACGGGTCAAAGTTTTAAATTTTGATGTAGTCTCATTTATCTTCTTTTATCTGTGTTTCTGGTGCCCTAGCCAATCATTGCCAAATCCTGTGTTCTGAAACTTTATGTTTTCTTCTAATAGCTTTATCGTTTTATGTTTTATATTTAGATCTTTGCTCCATCTTGGGTGAACTTTTGTTGATGAGGACCCAGCTTCATCCATCTGCATGTGACTTTCTAGCTTTCCCAGCACTGTTTGTTCAAAGAAAGGTTCTTTCCTCACTGATTGGCCTTGGCTCCCTTGTGAAAATCATCTGTCCTGTATGGGGAGGTTATTTCCAGCTGCTTATTGCATTCCATTTGCATGTATATCTGTTGTTACGTTGGGAAAACACTGACTACTGTAGCATTGTAGTAAGCGTCAAGATCAGGACATACAAGATCTCTTACTTTGTTCTTCTTTAAAAATTATTTTATTTATTATTTATTATTTTATGTGTGTGAGTGTATTGCCTGCAGGTATGTAAGTGCACCCATGTCGTGCATTGTTCATGGAGATTAGAAGAGGGCGTCAGATTCCCTGAAACTGGAGTTAGGGACGGTTATTGGCCACCATGTGGGTGCTGGGATTTGAACCTGGGTCCTAGGTAAGAGCAGCCAGTGCCTCTACTTTGTTCTTTTTTAAAGATTTTTTTTTCATTGTTCAGGGTTTCTTGAGATTTCCTATGAATTTTGGATGGATTTTTTTTTTAATTTATGCCCAAAACATTGGGGTTTGGATAGTAAATGTACTAAAGTTTTGGGAAACTTTGAGTCGTATCGACAACTTAAAAATATTAATACTAACACAACCCACAGACAGGGATGTGTGCACCTACAAGACGCCCCTTCATCTCTCTCAGCAGCGTCATGTAGCCTCCAGCATCAGAGCTGCTCTGCTCCTGTTTGATGTTAGTACGAATAGATTCGCTTCCTGAAGCTGTTTATTGCTAGCACAAAGAATATGCAACTAATTTTTGTTGAATTTCTAAAAATTATCTTCTGTCTTTACATTTATTTCTTCATTCATTCATTTATTTCTGTTGTGTCTGTAGGCATGCCTGTGCCACAATGGACCTGGGGAGGTCAGAGGACAGTTTGTGGAGTCCATTCTTGCCTTCCACCATGTGGGTCCTGGGAATTGAACTCAGGTTGTCAGTCTTGGTGACAAGCCTCCTTACCTCCTGAACCATCTCACTATACCCTGCTGAACTGTTTTTAAATCTCATAGTGTCCATTTAGCATCCTCAAACACCAGTGTTGTGAAGAACACAGTTTGGGAAACGCTGCTCTGAGGGATTGTTACTGTTATTGTGGTCTTTGTTTGAATTTACTTGCTCTTCTAGATCTTTTGGAGAACTTTATAAAAATTAATTTTATGTGTATGAGTGTAATGCCTGAATGTAGGTAGGTGTACCCATGTCATGCAGTGCCCACAGAAGTCAGAAGAAGGCATTGGATCTCCTGGAACTGGAATTACAGACAGTTATTATGGGAATTGAACCCAGGTCCTCTGCAAGAGTAATCAGTGTTCTTAATTGCTGAACCATCTCTCCAGCCTATGGGGAACTTTCTTTATGTCACTTTTAACCTTAATAATGGATCATGTTTTTATTTATTTTAAGGGAAAATGACCCAGAAAAGATGAATAACATCACAATTAAACAAAAGTTTATCCATCCATAATTTCTCTTTACACCCATTTCATAAAAGAGAAAATCTATACTCTACTGCATATGAATTGTATGGATTGGGCCTCTTGCTGGACGATCTGAATGTTAGCTTTCTAACATGTAAGAAACAGGGGCAAAACTGGATTTACTATTATTATAATCAAAGAAGAGATTTTAGAAATACTTTAAAAAATTTATTTATTATTTTCTGTCTATGTGTGTATTGCTTGCATGTCTAAAGTGCACCCATGTCATGGAGTAAGAGATTTTTTTGTATAGATTTTTGAGACAGGGTCTCACCATGTAATACTGGCTGGCTTGGAAGTTAATATGTAGATTGGGCTGGCCTCAGGCTCTCAGAGATCTGCCTGCCTCTGTCTCTGGAATTCTGGGTTAATCCGCTGCCCCCAGCTGAGGAGAGATATTTTTCTTTCTTTGTACGGAGTGTTTTAGGAAACGTGTGCATTATATTTGGGTTTTGACATTGGTTCTTTAAGTTCTAAGTTAAAGTATCAAACTTTAGGACATCATTTCTTCACTTTTAGAAGAGACAGGAAGTACATACAAATGATAGATCTAATAATTAATTACTAGATATTAGGTAGGATAATCACACAAGATCTGATTAGTACTCATATATTGATTACCACTTAGTATTTGGTTTTGGCAGTATTACCAGGCTTACTGTCACTTGAAAGGACAAGAAGGTGAGCACTTCCTAACACAGTGGTGGCAAATGAGGCGTTAAAAATATTTTTGTTGAGTTTCTATACAGTTCCTGTAACAGCTCTTCATCAAATTTAGACCCCACCCCATCCACACCCTCATCCACGCTCCAAATAATCCCTCTCTGGATTTCAGGCATTCTGTCGTATTTATTAAGTTCTATCCAGTTTCCAGCCATTCCTCAGTGCAAGTTCATCCATTGGAGTCTAGTCAGCCTATCTAGAGTCACTCCCTTAAAGTAGATCTACTCTCCCTCAACTCACAGTGATCAGTTGCCATCAGTTCCTACCCATCTCCCCAGTTCTCTGCTGGGTTTTTGTCTGACTGGGCTGGCATGGGTCGTGTGCATGCTGTCATTTTTTTCTGTAAGTTCATATGAGCAAGTTTGCAGAGACCTGAAAGCCTGCTTCCTTATGTTCATGTACCAACCTTGTGTCTTAAAATCTTTCCACCCTCTCTTCCACAACAGTCTCTGAGCTGTAGGTGGGTAAGTTTTCATATAGGAGTTCTGTCCAGGGAGGCACAGGCTGCATCCCTTATTCTCTAAAACTTGGTCAGTTACGGCCTTCCGTGTGCATTGCACTCTGCTGTGTGAGGAAGCTTTGCTGGTGAGAGTTGAGGGATGTGTTAGCATCCTCTCCAACCCCCGTTCTGCTGTGTTCCATGAGCCTTAGGTGTTGAGGTTCTGCTGTGGATGTGTCAATTAGGGCTGGGCATCTCGCAGACATAAATTCTCTGTGTATGATCTGTTGTGGAATTCTGTAAAATCCCCCATCTGTTGCAAAAAAGTGGTGACAGATATACTTGTTTGTAAACATAAGGATCAATGTTTAGCATACAGTACGAAATTTTCATTTGTTTAGAGAGATGCCAGAAATAGGGTTTTCTCTGGCGTCTGTGGTCCTTCCAGTCAGTACCACCCATGAGTTCCCTCCTATTGGGACTGAGAGGGTCTTAAGTCCATTAGTTGATGCTCCCTAGGTAAAAGTGCCACAACTGCACCAATACAGATAGTTTACCGTGACAGCCATTGTGGTAACTGGGCTTTACAGACATGGTTGGATCATTGGTCTTCTCCCTTACAGCTTGCATAGCTGAGAGCTAGTCTTCAGGGAGAAGTCTTCCAGTTCAGTTCCAGCTCCATTGCTCCAAGTCCTGTGTCTCGAGTATGTCCTGTCTTCAGCAACCGGTCTTACTTTCAACTTCCCGGAGGTAATCAAGGGCTGAGGCCGTGGCCACAGGCAGTCTCCTGGACTGCCCCGACCAACAACCGGAAGGGAGGTGTCTCCTGTCTGGCACTGTGCTTCTTGTTATTTCTCCTTCAGGTACACACTTGAATTCATGTTCAGTTATTGTGTGTGTTATTTTTCAGGGGGCGTAGAGGTGAGTTAATACATTTTCTTCTGCTTTTTCCACCACCTGAGCTTTATTTATGTCCCCCGCCTCCCGTCTAACCTCCTCCTCCCTGCCCAGTTGACATACCCCTTGATAACACTTGATAACACTTCTCCTCTATCCCCCTCTCGAGTTCCTCTTCCCTTCACCCCGTGGCTCTTACGCTCCCTTCCCTGCTCCCTTCCCAGCTTATTTCCCCCAGGGTGACCTCTGTCTCCTACTCTCCCCCTCTCTCAGGCTCTTTCTTTCCCTTTGCTGTGCTTCCTTTCCATTTTCCTGACTCCCGCTGTTACATCAGGATATATACTCCCATAGAAGGCATTGCTGCTAAGATCCACAAATGAAGAAGGAACACATGTCATTTGCTTTTCTGAGTCTGTATTACTTCACTTAGTATAAAAGTTTCTAGTTCCATCCATTTACCTGCAAATTTCATGATTTTGTCTTTCCTTACCGCTGAGTAGAAATGTACCACATTTTCATTATTCATTTGTCAGCTGAGAGACATTTAGGTTGTTTCCATTTCTTAGTATTGTGAAAAGAGCAGCAACAACAGGTATCTCTACAGTAGGATGAGCCCTTTGGTAGATGCAAAGGAAGGGATAAACGGATCACACAGGAGAGCCACTTTTAGTTTCTGTTTAGTTTTTTAAGAGTTTTAAGAGTGCAGCTTTCCATAACGGCTGCACACGTCTGCCTTCCCACCCCAGTGAATGCACGTTCTCCTTTCTCACATCCTCACCAGCAGGTGGTGTCTTCTGTTCTCCTGATCTTAGCAGTCTGACTGGGATAAGATGGAATGTTAAGATGGTTTTCATTTGCATTTCTCTATTTACTAAGGATGTTGAGCACTTTTAAGGGTGTTTCTAGACATCTTTATTTCTTCAGTTGAGAATGCTACTCAGGTCCTTAGCACATCTTTTTATTGGGTCATTTATTTTCTTGTTTCTTTGGTTCTTAAGTCATTGATCCTTTGCTGGATGTGTTGATGGTGAAGATTTTTTCCCACTCAGTAAGTTTCCTCTTCAGCCCTTTTGCTGTTTCTTTTGCTGTACAGAAGCTTTTTAGTTTAACGAGGTCCCAGTTGTTGATCGTTGCCCTTAATGCCTCAGCAACAGATGTCTTCCTTAGAAAGTTCTTTCCGACACCCCTATCTTGTAGGGTACTGCCTATATTTTCTTCTAGTAGTTTCAGGATACACACTGAGGTTTTTGACTCATCTGGAGTGTGACTTTTGTATGAGACAGGGTGAGAGAGAAGGGTCTAGTTTTGTTCTTCTACAGGTCAAGATCCAATTTTGCCAGCATCATTTGCTGAAGATGTTATCTTTCCTCCTGTAGCTAAAATTCCTCTTGGGAGGGGCTAAGTTTAGTCCCTCCCTCCCCAGGTCCTATAACAAACGAGACACAAATTCCCCAACTCACAGTTAGGTAAATTCTAGTTAATTTACTCGGGCTTACCAACAGAGCAGTGGGTAGGGGGTTACTTAGAGAACATGGACACCCTCCTTCCCCTCTATGATAAATCCACAACGAGGCTTGGATCTCTCGATTTCTCAGTGATCTGATCAAAAATAGCCAGGAGGGGATGACAAAAGGAGCCGGCCTCGTGGTGCCCTCAGCTCAAATGCCGTTAGCCCTCCCCTTCTTACATCCAACGCCAATGGACTGGTTGGGAGGGGTATAGGACTTTCCCAGCTCCTCGGCTTTCCTCCTCGAAGGGTAATCCTGGGTAAATACCACTTGGCTTGGGAGGGGTGGGGGTGTTTCTCCAAAGCTCATCCGGCTTGTCCCTCAGAGAATTAATTCACTCTACACCTCCATTGTGTGTTCTTGGCACCTCTGTCAAGTATCTGGTAGCTGAAATTGCATGCACTCATGTTTGGGTCTTCTATTATGTTCCAGTAATCTATGTGTCTATTTTTGTAGCAGTACCATGCTGTTTTTATGACTATAGCTTTGTGACATAGTTGGAGGTATGGTATGGTGACCCCCTTGTTCTTTGTGCTAAGGGTTGCTTTAGCTATCTGGGGTCTTTTGTGATTCCATATGATTTTTAAGATTGGTTTTTTTCTAGATTTGTGAAAAAAGTTGGGGGTTTTGATTGGCATTGCATTGACTCTGTAGATAGATTTAAGTAAGATCATCATTTTCACAATATTAATTCTACCAGTCCACTAGCACAGTAAGCCCTTCCATCTCCTGGTGTCTTCCTCTATCTTTTTCTTTAAAGATTTTACATTTTCATTGTAGAGCTCTTTAATGTCTTTGGGTAGGTTTATTCCTAGATATATTTTTTTTGAGGCTATTGTGAATGGGAAGGTTTTCATGAATGCTTTTTCTGATTGCTTGTATATAGGAAGGCTACTGATATTTGTAAGTTGATTTTGTAACCTGTCACTTTGCTAAAAGTATTGATAATTCTAGCAGTTTTCTGGTGGAATTTTTTTTGGATTTCTATGAATAATATCATATCATTTGCAAATAGTGATAATTTGATCTCTTCTTTTCTAATGAGCACTCCTTTAATTTCACTCTCTTCTCTTGCTGCTCAAGCAAGAATTTCAAGCATTATATTGAAAAGAGGGGAGATAGTGGACAACCTTGTCTGGTACCTGATTTTAATGGGAATAGTTCCAGTTTTTTCTCCATTAGAAGGGTGTTGGCTGTGGCTTTGTTGTAATACAGGCTTCGTTATGTTGAGGTGTGCTCCCTCCAGTCCATTTTCCTCTAGGACTTTTAACATGAATACATGTTGGATTTTGTTAAAGTCTTTTCTACATCTATTGAGATGACCATGTGATTTTTTACTTTAAGTCCATTTATATGATTTATTATATTTATTGTTTTGTGTATATCGAGGCATCCCTGCATCTCTGGAATAAAGATCAATGACTTGATCATGGTGGAAGATCTTTTTGATGTGTGTCTATAAGCAGTTTGTATTTTGTTCAGAATCTTTGTGTCTATGTTCATTAAGGATATGGGCCTACAGTTTTCTTTTTTGGTGGTATCTTTACCTGGTTTTCGTATTACAGTGATATTGGCTTTACAGAAGGAGTTTGGGAGTTCTCTGTTTCTATCTTTTTGAATAATTTAAGAAATATTGGTTGTAGATCTTCTTTGAATGTCTGATAAAATTCTTCTGTGAATCCATCTGGGTTTGGACTTTTTTTAGTTAGGAGGTTTTGTATTGCTGTTCCAATTTCCTTATGTTATGAGTTTATTTAAGTTGTTGATCTCTTCTTAGTTTAGCTTTTGTGGTTTCCATGAATTTAAAAATTCATCCATTTCTTTCAGACTTTCAAATTTAATAGAGTGTAGATTCTTAAAGTATTCTCTTACAACATTCTGGATTTTTTTTTGTGTCTGTTGTGATGTTTGAATTTGATATTTTGGATTTGCTCATTCTTTTGGTTGACTGGGATAAGAGCCTATCTTGTTAAACTTTTCAAAGAACTAGCTCTTAGAACCATTGATTCTTTGTATTGTTTTCTTTGTTTCTATTTCACTAATTTCTGATTTTTGTTATTTTTCTTTGTCTACTTGTGGGTGGGTCTGAACTAAGAGTGTAGTCCAGAAATCTGGGGCCCAAGGAGCAGGAGCAAGCCCAGGCTAGAGACTAGAAAGGTAACCCATTTTTTCTTTTCATTGTATGTGTGTTTTGTCTGCATGTATGTAAATGCACCAAATACATGCAGTGCCTGTAGAGGTCAGAGAAGGGTGTTAGGTTTCCTGAAACTGGAGTTATAGACAGTGTTGGCTGCCATGTGAGTGCTGGGAATTGAATCTAGGTTCCCCCTCAGAGCAGCCAGGACTCTTAAGAGCTGATCTACCTCTCCGGTCCTAAATGAGACATTTCTGGAAAGAACTATTGAACAAACTAACGAGTGAAAAATAATCGGACCCTTACCTTTGTTCCCAGTCTTCCCTTTCATTATAGAATGCTGCCGATTTTCTTTTTCATTCCCGGTATGGTATAAGAATTCACCCAGTGGTAAGCGCGGAACACCCTTACTGTATTTCAAACCACTGAGGTCAATATGCGGCTGAGAACTAACTTGGGATCTTTCTTCTTTCTCTTAGTCAAGGTTGCGGAACAGATTAGCCCCCAAAGATCATAATTATTCTCCTGCTTAATCTCAGTCCTTTCAGAGAAGTGTAAGCTAACCCTTACCGCAGGGCTTACATGTGGCCCTGCAGCTATCCTGCAGCATGGTGTGTCTTGTGCGGAATACAGTTACAGTCATTTCCCACCCGCTCAGCACCTTCAGCAGAACCCGCTCTAGTGTGAATTTCTCTACACGGAAATCCTCGGCAGTGAATGGCTGCTTAGTCCTCAACTTTGCTCGGAAGCGTAAAAAGCAGGAAAGTCATCGTATCTCCAAGTCTTACTGTTCCAAGAGGTGTGGTCAGCCCTGAGCGCCTCCTCTGCTTGTTCGCACATCCGTTCTGCTGTCTGCCAGCAGCTCTGCTCATCGCTGGTGCATCCATCACTTTCCTTGGGACTGTGACAAAATACTTGGCAGAAGCAAATGAATAGAGAAAAAGGGTTATTTTGGTTCACTGTTTCAGAGAGTTTCAACCCTTGGTGCTGGGAAGGCCTGGTGGGGCAGCTCAGTCCAAGGCAGTGGGAACGTGTCGGAGGCAGTTCACATTATGGTGCAGCAGGCAGCAGATCATGAGACTGGAGGTCAGGAGGGGTAACATCCCCCTAGATCCAGACCCAGAAGCTGCTCCTCCGGGTAAGCCTCACCTCCAGTTTTCAGAACCTTTTAAAAATAGCACCTCCTGATAAGGACTGTGGGGGAATATTTCATTTTCAAATCAACCCCCAGTCCCAGCAAACTCTAAGTCAACAGATGCTAAAGGATGCATTCTTTTCTGTTGATTTATTTATTCATCAACATGTGTATATGGGGCACAGTGTATTGTGAATTTCAGAGAATACACAACTGAAAAATAATTTTTGACCTCAGGTCTCTCAGACTATTGAGTCATGCTAAGTAAATATAACTCTGCTAGATTCCAGATCATAGAGGAAAGGCATGTTATCCACGAGCACACAAGAGCAGTTTACACTGAGGTTAAATGATAAATGAAATTTTCCTAATTTAGGAGTGGACTCTGAAATTCCAGGCCTAGAAGACAAGATTAAGTAATTGTGTTTGTAACCTGAGGATGAACATAGCCAAAGCGATCACCCTGAGTGTTGCTGTGGAGGCCAGGCTACTACGAGTTTCTCTTCTACAAAGGATCAAGTGCTTCCTTGTCTTCACATCCAGGGTCAGGGAGCTGGCCTTGATGTTTGGAATTGAGCCTGATGGCTTGACAGGGTATCAAGACTTTGTGGGTCCCCTGTGATTCCACTCCCAGAAGTAGACACTATTTTCTTTATCAACTTGTATGATTCTCTGGAAAGAGCTGATCAATGTTACTGTGCTTTGGTTTCTCACTACGGAATAGCTCTGTCTGCTCTCAGGATTTTAACTTTTCATTGAAATGAACTTTTCTGCCCAGCATGAGCTTCTTCCAAGCTCTTAGCTTCAATTGCTCCCCACAGGCCTCCCATCCCATTACACTGAGTTTCTTCATTCTGGCCACAACAACCAGTTGGTGGACTCAGTTCAGTCCAACTCCTATGTGAGTCTGAGGCAGACAAGTGTAGGGGATGACTTAGCAACATGGGACTCCACTTGATTGGATTATGCACACACTCCTGTCCAGACAATGCATCTGGCAATCTGTTAGCAACCCAGGGGTTCCACTTACAAAGAGCAGCACCTATATCAATAAATTAACGGAAACAAACCATTTTCTATTTCTATTCAATAATGTTCTAGAGCACATCCTGAAATTAAGAGAGATGGGCTAATCCAGCCTAGATTTATTTAGGGTGTTTGTGCTGTAAGGCAAACTGTCATCAAAGCGAACTTTTAGGGATAAACTTGTATTTACCATCTTATGTCTATGGGTATGATTGAAATTAGATGAATTACGGCGAGGGTCACATACGATGAGCAATGGCTTATATAATCCAAGCCTGTCAGTCAAAGTACAGAATCACTCAAATTATGTCCTTAGTAACCAATCTGGTAACCAAACCCCTCCTTTCTCTTGAACCTCATTAAAAAAGCTCTCCCCCCGTAATCAGGACCCTTAATACTTCAACTAATGTGACACACAGTCAGTCTTGACCTCGTATTTCTCATCTGTTCCATTGTTTTCCTTTGAATGAAGTTTCCTCGCTGCTTTGGAATCTGTGAGGACTTTCATTGCATTCTTGAATAAGAGGCCAAGAACCTGGAAACTTCCGTCCCCAACCTGACCATCAATAATTGGTCTTCATCTATGTAGGATGAGACTGTTTAGGAATCTTTAAAGGAAGTCCAAGAAATGGCTGGCCTATAGATAAAGAAAACAGAATACAGTAGTAAAATCGAAAAAAAAAAGTGCTGAAAGCAGTAAAGTGATGTAGTGTGAAAATTCATGTTTGAAATACATATCATTGAAGTTGTGTCTCCAAAGCCTTTGGATCTGATAAGAATTTTAGAAATTACAGTTCAGCAACATTTAAACATTGTTGTAGTATGTGTGTGTGTGTGTGTGTGTGTGCGTGTGTGTGTGTGCGTGTAAGCCTGGTGTAGACATTTTATATGTTCCTCAAAGTCTCTCTCCTTTATTTTTTTGAAGACTCATCTGCCTAGATAAATGTATATAAGTTATAAGTTACAGATGTTTTCATTTCTACTAGTTGTGACTAAACTCAACAGCTTTCCCATGCAATGTAAACCACTAAGTTAAATTCTAAAGAGAAACAAATGCCTCTTTGTGTAAATAATATTGGTAAATTGTCACATGGTGTTTGAGCTCACTGAGAAGCTGACTCTGGAGATGGGATTGGCCCTCCCACTTCAGACTCAAGCCTGTTATCTCAAGATGTTCTTCAAGACTTTTGTCCAGTTTCAGGCTGGCCCCCTAACTCTGTGACAAGAAGAAAAGGAGAGCAAAGCAGCTTCAGAATAAAGCCATTGTGCTATTGAGAATAACTAAGGGATAAGCTAATTTCAACAAAAGTTATTATTATTCGTCTCAAGATATAAGATTTCTATAGCAAAAATAACTTATAAAATTCTCTATTTTCTCACAACAATAAAAAGTCACTAACACAAACTAATATAAATGTATGATAAAGAGACTAATTCACAATCCTTGGAAAAAATAGACAACACCCTCTGTCTAAAATTCCTCAGTCAGTGATTATGCTGTAGATTCTAAACTTCAATTTGATAATGTATTACTATGTACCAGTTGCTTCTTTCTACCTAGTGTTTACACTCCTTCAAGACCTAAAGCAAGGTTTTGGTAGACCAACTCTCTAAAATAGATTAAGTAAAAGGATTTTAACAGCTTTGGTGTTTTCTATAACGTTTTACTAGGCACTTATAAAGTACAATGTACATTACTTCATGTCTGTAATTTACATTCCGTGTTCTTTTATTAAGATGATGCTGCATGGCATTCTTCTGAGTTGAGTAACTGATATTCTTATAACTTCAGCTGTGCCTACTTACAGAAGTTCATCACAGTTGGGTTTGTAAATGGATGTATTCTTCCACTGAAGGAGGAGTAAGCAGGATCACTGGACCCCCACCTGAGTATCCAGCTACTCTTCCCAGTCAGCTGTATGTAATTTTGCCCTAATCACAAATGGTCTCCTGCATTTGGGGAGGAAATTTAGGAAAGGCTAAAAGAAAGGACTTGACCCATAAGGTTATAAAAAGGTAAACATCCATGCTAAATAAAAACTTTACAGTGCAACTACTCTCAGGTCACCTATATACCTGTTAGCAATACCTCACCCATCTGTATGAATAAAGTCATTTATTCCCCAGAGTGAACTTTAATATGATCAAACATTGGTTTGATACTAGAGCCTTAGACAGGGAATAAACATTGCTTAGTACACCCAGGAAGAGAACTTTCTTAATATTGTTATGTCTCATGATCTTAAGAAAAGAAAATGAGAAGGTGAATAAATATATTATATATATAATATATAATATATATATCTTATTAAGAGGGGCTTATGTATTAGATCATAATAACTAGATATTTCCAAAATAAAAAAGAAAAATAAGAAAGTCTATGAAAGTGATTAAAGATTTGAATTTATATGTTGAAGTATAGGAAACATTAGATAAATAATGTATATATAGTCTTAATGTTTCTAAACTAATAGTTCAGTCAAATATTTTAAGGAACAAAGTATATGTCTAGTCAAGGTTTATTCAAAAATGTTTGGCTGTTGCCCAGGCTTTAGCTACATAACATATAGTAATTAAAAGTACCAGATTGGTGGAACTGGGTGTCTAACAACCATATTTAAAGGCCTATACTAACCTGATCAGAGGGACGTGAAGGGATGACTTTTTGTCTCTTGCCTTCCAAGGTCAACTAAGTTCCAAGGAACTATAGGGCATCTCTCAAAATGTCCTATAATTGTGATGTGTCACCTGTCCTCCTGCTCTGGAAGGTCATGGAGATCCCACCAGAAGGACTCAAACCAGTGTCCAGTCTGCAAAGAAGAGGGTCAGCACAGGAAAATGTTTTCTCGATTGCTTCCAAGAGAAGTTGTGGTCTAGCAAGACTTTCTGACTTATCTTCACACAGGTGGAACTGGTAAAACAAAGGGCTGTGGAGTCAGGGGCTCCTCTCAAGCCCATGTGATCCCCTGAGGAACAGATATTCAACTGACCTTAAGAGTAAAATTAAGTTGGTTTATTTGGGCCAAATTGTATCATCTTAAACACCCAAAAGGAAAGTATAACCAAAAAATTAAAGTGATTAGTATGCTTCTTTAAGATTACAAGGAATTGGGCTTCTCAGACATTAGGTTTACATTCATATAAGATGTTATTTACACAATTTCTCACTAATGATTTTGTTCTTAACAAGAAATGCTACTCAGATGCAAGACTTCAAATCTTGGCCTACCTTAACACTGCAGTGTTTACCTGCAGCCAAGAAAGGCAAGCCCATCATTATTCAAACACAAAATTAAATGATTAGTTTCTTTTCTCTCCATGTTTGGAAGTCATTTGGGAGGGAACTCACCCTGATTTTAGGCACTCAAGGAAGCTCAAAATGCCTGAAAACAAATCCTGACTTCAAGACTCTCAAGTTCAGCCTTGCTAGTCAAAAAGAAAAATAAAGGAACCCAAGAGATGGATGCTTTTGCAAATCCCAAGCAAGAAATTCTAATGGACTTGAATTGGATATTTGAATTCTTCCCAGTTCTGACTATTTTGTTTCATCTTCTAGGCACCAGTCAAAGACTTTCTTTTCTCCATACAACTATCAGTTATGCAATTCATGGGTCTTTTAGATAGACTCATTGAAGGGTACCCAATTGCCACAACCTACATCCCTATTCAGCCACAAAGAAGCCAGAGCGGTCAGCACCCCAATTCTCTATTGGCAATTAGGGTGACCTCTTCAGAGGGTGGTGTGATGAGAATAGGAGATAGAATTTGACTAGGCAGTTTAGAGTAAAAAAGACCCCAAAGAAAAGTAACCAGTTTCTTTTTGACCAAAAACCCCAAAACTGTCCTTGTGCCCTTTAGCAGCCTACTGTATACCAAAGGTAAACTATGTCTAAAGCATTTGGGAGCTCTTATCTAATTCCTAAAAGATCTTAGGGTTACTTCTTCAAAGGGGATACGTTAGAAAGCAAATAGCTAACTGAAAGAGATTATAAATTCTCTCGTTTATGAAGTTAAAGCCTGTTATCCCTCCTGTTTTGTCAATCCCCTCATGGCCTGGTTCCTTCCTCTACTGGAGCCCTTGTATACCTCCCGTTACATAAAAAAACAAAGGGGGAGATGTGGGGTCTGGATCTATTGCAAAAGGTATTGAGCAAGTCAAGCAACCCTAGACACCCTGAAGGGATGTTAGGAGTCTGATCTGCTCTGCCTGAAATGATAACCTAGGTCCCAGGAAGCCACTGCAGGCCTCAGCAGTTGCTTCATCTTTTCCCCCACATAGATCACCCCAGACCAGAACCAGGTTTTTGGGTTTTGTTTCCTCATTCCTAATTTCCATGTCAGCCCTACAACTTTCCTGCCTTTACCTAAAGACCCCACCTTTATCTTTCCCGCCTTCTGTAATGGCCAGAAAGACCTTCCTATTAAACCACTGCCTTGGTTTCAATAAATGAACTGCCCATTGACCAGTGTCCCAGGGACTTTATTCCTGCTGCACTCTAAGTCCCCTGAGGACTTGTTTGATTGTCCTGCTTTCTCTGGGACAGCTGGGGCACAACAGTCGTGGTGGTGATGGAGACTCACCCACATTTAATCATTAAAACAAACAAAAAGAATGCCTGCAGTTATCTTAGTCAAGGGTCTGAAGTGTTGAAGTTTCCTTGTTTTTTCAGTCAGGACATGGGGCTCTGACAGAATCCCAAGAGTCATCCTCACAATAACAAACTGACTAATCTACCAAATCAAACACAGTTCAAGAACTGGAAAGAGAAACTGAAGACAGTCCAGAGCTTTCACAGGACTTGATTCAAATGGTCTCTGTGCATCTGCTGAGTCAGTCACCTTTGGCAGGGATGTGTGACAGGCCTAGGCAAATTTGTCCTACTGAAATTCCTCTGGCCCCAGACACAACCCTGGGGGTAACAAGCTGACTTTGCACTGTTTTCAGCTTTCACACAGTGACTCGCTGTCGTGTTCTTGGCTACAGGACACTGACTTGGTGCCGGGGCAACCCAGAAGTATGAGCAGAAACCGCTTTTCCTTCTTTTTCAAAGAGCTGTTTTTATTTTGTGTGTATGAGTGCTATGCTTGCATATATGAAAGTGCACCCATATTGTGCCGTGCCTGCAGAGGTCAGAAGAAGGCATAGGATTCCCTAGAAGTGGAGTTACAGATGGTCGTCAGCTGCCGTGTGAATACTGGGACTTGGACCAGGGTTCTCTGCAGTGCTCTTAACCTCTGAGCCATCTCTCCAGCTTGGAATCCACTTTTCTTTATGAATTTTGCAATATCATATATTCTGCTAAACAATTTTATCTCCATAGCTCCAGGCAGTTTATTTGTGTTCTCTCTCTCTCTCTCTCTCTCTCTCTCTCTCTCCATCTCCTTCTCTCTCTCTCCCTCTCTCTCCTCTCTCCCAGAGAAAATTGGAAATTATTAATTGATCAGGAGACTTAAGAATGGGTAAATTTACTAATTTCTGGGAAATAGAAATGTTTTAGATGCTGAGAGGGAGACTGGAGAGTGCAGTTAAGAAGGTACTTTCAAAGAGGAAAAAAAAGGCTGGAGAGATGGCTCAGTGGTTAAAAGCACTGGCTGCTCTTGCAGAGGACCCAGGTTCAATTTCCAGCACCCACACGGCAGGAAACAATGGTTCTTGGGGATCTGTCACCTTCTTCTGGCCTCTGCAGGTATTGCATGACACACAAGTGCACTTGATGTACATACGTGCACATAAAGATAAATAAGTTTTTTAAAATTAGGGTGTTTTCATAGTCTTGTGAGATGGGATATGCCTGCATTAAAGATGATATCTCTTCATGGCAATGAGAACAACAGTGACCAGGAGAAATAACAGCACTCACAATATAGCATTTCACATGACTTTTACTGAAATAACATCACTTTTTGTGCAATCTCTCTGTGGCTGTCTTATTCTTATTGTATGAATGAGACTGATCACTGAGGAGCTGTGATGTCTTAATGGTGTATAGTTATCACATGGCCCAGGCCTGACCCAATTAGACAAACTGCAGAGCTTGTGCTTGTAACTTCCAAATGCCATTGTCTCTGGAATGAAAAGAAGGTTTTTATAAAGAAATACGGAGAGTGTGTGGAAAGTCTATATTGTATACTGAGAAAGGTGCTAGTACCATAATGTTCTGGGTGGCTCTGAACTGTTTATTTAACAGAGCATATTTTTTCTTGAGTTAAGGACAGATAACAGATTTCCTAAGTAGACCGGCAGAAGATACACTGAAAAAAAAATTTAAGATCTGCTTTTAAAAGAGTGGGAATACTCAAATTTGTCAAAATGTCTATAAAATGATAGGAATTTATATTTTACAGAAATAACATTTTGTGGTTGGAATTGCTAGTTTATGAGAAGTGTCCTTTGGAATTAAAAAATGTAAATGATGGCGTTGTACTTTGAGCACAGATGGAGCCTGTTGTGTAGGCAGAATCACAGACTGAAGCTTTTGTACTGAACCTATACATTTTCTATTCGGAAGTAGGCAATTTGCCAGGACACTTTGGAGACACTTTGTGATGTGCCAGTGAGTAACCTGATTTCAGCTTCACTGTCGTAAGAGCACGTGGGCCTCCCATGAAGCCAGAAAATGACCTTTAGAGAAATACATTTCTGTTCTGTTTTCAGTACTTACTCATTGTTAAACTGGAGAAATATACTCCTAATAAGATGAGACCATTGTTGTTGACATCTGTGACTCAATAAGTGTTTACCATCTTTCTTTGGGGAAAATTTTAGATTGTTTTTAAAAAATTCTAACAGTTTTATATCAATAGCCAATCAACACTAGAATACTTGGATTCATATAATATTTGACTGGATTTGTGGTTATATTCTTAATGATATGAAAATCAAGTTATTAAAGAACTCAGAGTGAATGCATAAAAATATTTAATTGTTTTAATTTTAATTACAATGTCCTTTAGCTTTGTTATTTAAAATATCTTATGAATTATTTGTGAATTTCACATAATGTATTTTGGTCATATTCCTCCCCTGTCTCTCCCTTTAAAGCCTCCAAGATCCATTTCTGTCTCCTTATTCCCTCCAACTTCAAGTCCTCTTTTTAAATAACCCATTGACTCCAATTTGTGCTGTCTATATACTCCTGGGTGAGGGGCTACCCACTGGAGTCTGGGCACCTATCAGAAGCCACACCCTTAAAGAAAAAACTGTGTCTTCCTCCCCCGGAAACCACCATCTCTCCACAGTTAGGGGTGGGGGCTCATAAACTCCTCCCCTCCATGCTAGAATTTAACTTTGTTTTTACATTTATAACATATTTCAAACTATTGGGGTTGCACATTATCTAGAGGTGAAATTGGGTTTGTTTTCTCAGCCAATCAAAGTGTGAAAAGGAACGAAAGATCTCAGACTAGCAGAGAGCAAGAAACAGACTTTTATTGAAAGATAAAAAAATCACATCCAGACACATGCAGAATCACACATACAGAGAAAGCACTCCATAAGTGGAGAGCGGGAATTGGGAACCAAGAATTGCAGGTTCTTCCAGGTGAATCTGGGTTTTAAGGGTTTTAGTGATTTCCCTTCCTCTAATTCTGGACTGGACAACTTAAACAAAGAAGAGAAGGCTCCCTGATGAGACATATCCAAGGCTACGTGGTTTTAAGCAGGTCAACTGAGAGGGTGCTATTGGAGTTAAAACCGAGGCCTTCCTGCCAGAACCCCCGAAGCAGCAGGAGGTGTTGCCATCTTGAGTGCTCTTCAGGGACCCTGCTTGCTTATTAGAGACTTAGTCCCTTAGACAATAAGGAGGATGTGTGTTGGCTATATTTTTAAAGAACAACAAAAAATTCATCTTGTCAATGTGTAGTATAATATTGCAACTTTTATTTTTAAGAAAATTGAATCTTTAGTTTGTTGTGTTGAGCTCTTTGGTACACACTGGTTGTTCTAGTGCAAAGATTCAAGCTCTTTCTTACATTTTCAAAAGAGGACAAGAATATTAAAGACTCTGGATGAAAGAGGCCTGTTTTTCAGGAAAGGGACTCTTCTTTCTAGGGCTTTTCAGAATTTGCTAAGGAAATTCTATGGGACATTTAACTCTTGCTTGTGTTATCTGACTTACTCAACTTATTTGATTTCCATGCAGGGATATATGGTTTAATTGCTGCATTTGTACAAAGGCAGAGTTTCTGGGTGAAAGACGTCAGTGTCTGTGTGTGAACAGGACAGACAGAGTAGACTTGAGAACTGCTAGGAAATAAATCTTTGACTGATTTTTTTGTGGTTTAAATTTCTGGAGTTATTTAGAGAAAGAAAACAAGAAAAGGAAAAAAAAAATAAAACAAAAAATTGTTTGTCCCCAATGATATTGATATTCAAGCTGTGATTTCTTATAATTTAAATGATAAGATTTTCCTGAATAGATTATACTCTTGTACTGTGTAAATAAAAAGAGCTCACATCCATGATGGTAAAGCCATAGTCTGAGAAACTCCTGTATAGGTTGCCAACTTGCTAAATATTGTAGATCTTTCTTTCTTTCTTTCTTTTTTTTTTTTTTGAGACAGGATCTTCTTAAATAGCCAAGACTGGCGCCTCAAACTCATGGCAAGCCTCCTGCCTCAAGTCTAGGATGAGAGCTATGTGCCATCCTACCTGGCCCATCTTAGATCTTAAGTTAGATTCTCATAATTTTCAAGTAGCAACATGGAAAAAAGTGGTTCTGGTCTCATTATCAAAGTTACATAGGTTAGAAGAGCTGGTAAGAAATACAAAAGGATCAGGAACAATCAACGGACACCTTAACATTTCTTGTTGTACCAAGATACTTTCAATATAGAAGTACAAAGAAGAAAGAAAAACTAAAAGATACAACAGACATTATTACCATCAGCTCTTTGTTTTTATGTCTTTCCTTTTTCTTAGTTTTCTTATATGGGCACAACTTAACCTGGATTATTTCAAATTATTCTTGTTTTTGCACTGACTTTTCACTAACACTGTATGTAAAACATATACATTGCATTGAAAGTTAAATTTTCTAGCTGCAATATATAAAAAGGAATAATATACACATGTTTATAATTTTGCATTAATGATGTCATTATTTCAAGTTAGTTTGTTTACAGTCTATTCCTGTTATAAAAATGTATAATGGCCCCCTTGACATGCTAATGTTTATCATTAGTATGTCATTGTTTCTAAATTGATCCCTAGAATTGGAGTCACTGGGTAATTTATTCATTTAATAATTCTTTGGATGCTTAGTGCTATTAAGCATTTTTAAGGTTTTTGATACCTACTGCAAAGGCACTATCCACAGTGGTTGTTCCAACAGTGTTTATTGCTGGCCATTTATATCCTTGAGGTGTCCTCTGCATAATACATAGAAGTCTATCTGTGTAAATAAAAATACTGCTTCAGAAATGAAGCCTGGTCAGAATGAACATCCACTGTGTCTACATTTTGTTCTTTGTTGGGGATACCTGCTCTGGAAGAAACCAGCAGCCATGTCACAAGAATGGCAGCCTAAGGAGAGGTCCAGGTGGCAAGGACCTGACTCCCCCTGGTCACCCCAGACATTAAAGCCATCCTGAAGATGACCCAGTCCTGTATGTTTGTGGCCAGTGAAGGAGGGTTCCCATCCAGGGCCCTAAAGCTAAGTCAGTCCTGCATGCCCTATTCTCAAAAACTGGTGAGGTGATGAATATTTTTTTTAATTTGCTACATTTTGGTGGTAAGTTGATACACAATGGAATCTTTGCTAACACCGTCATTTTCAGTTACTTTTGAAAACTGTCGTCTTATGGCTTTAATTGGTACATCTTGATTTTTAGTTTCCTATTAACTATTTTTCTTCTTCCAATTGATGATTTAGGTACATGTATTGATCTATCAAGGTTGGAATCCCCCTGCCCCCCCCCCAAACTTGAATCACTACATTAACCACTATCCTCTGAAATGAGAAGCTTCTCTGACCAGGGTATGGAACAGCACAAACCCACAGCTATAAACTTAAATATTTAGAAGAGAGTTTCACAACATGACTATTTAGCAAAACAGTACCAATAGGTTCTCCCCAAGGGCCTCTGGCTTCCCTTGCCATGGGTTTTGACCAGGTCTACAGTACCAGGAATGAGTTTCCTCCTGTAAACCAGGCTTCAAATCCAATCAAGAGAGCAACTGGTTATTTCTATAAACAGCCTTGCCACCACGGCACCCAGTGCACACATCTTGCCAGGCCATTATTGTAGCATGTAGGTAGGGCCCAGCACTAGGTAAAACCATTGATGTATTTTCTCCTTCAGCAGCCTGCATAGCGCTGTCCAGAACTGTGAAAGCCAAGGAAAATTTCCTGGTCAGTTCAAGACTGATTTCTCTACATCCTGCAGCTGAAGTGTGTGGTATCTTTAGCAGTAGGGTCTGACCGTCCAGCTAAGATGATGGGGACTGGTCAATTACGATGGGGACTGGTCAGTTAAGATGGGGACTGGTGGGCTTTCACAGAGCTCCGTTAGTTTTGGTTAGCCCGCTATTCAAAATACTGAACATAAACAAATGTCTGTGTTCAGCCATAGGTGGAGCATCCACCCAATCCCTCCTGTACAGGACTCAGAGACTATCTCAGAAGAGGCAATGGAAAGACTGTGAGAGCTGGAAGATGGGAAGGAGGCCTGGGAAAGGCTGGGTTCCCGACACAACACAGCTGTTACACACATGATCGCAAAGCAGCTGTGGTTACTTGCACAAGACCTTCCCTAAATCAAGAGAGTTATAAATTCCAGCATGAATAAAGAAGGGCTACTTTATGCCCCACCCCTCTGAGGAGCTAGACAGAGTCACTTTTCTTTGGGGGATGGGGCTGGCCATTGGTAGGTTTCTCATGCCCCAGTGTATGACGCACACACGTGTATATGAATAGCACTAACTGGACTTAGTGGGTTATATTTTTCAAAAGCCATGAAATTTGGAGATGGAAGATATATTGGAGGGACTGGGAGCTGGAGAGAGGGAAACCAGGATACACTGTATGAATGTATGAAATTTTAAAAAAGGAACTGAAAATTGCCAAAAGAGGGTTGAGAAAGTCTCAGAAATACATAACATAGATTTTCTTAGATTAGCAGTGTGTGAAGATTTGGAAAAAATTTAATTCTTTAAAAAATGTTTTATTTATTATTTTTTGTGTACAAATGTATATCCTACATGTATGTAAGTGCACCTGTGCCATGCCGTGCTCACAGAGATCAGAAAAGGGCATCACATTCCTCTGGAACTGGAGCTATCAATAATTGTTACTGCCATGTGGGTGCTGAGAACGGAACCTGGGTCCTCTGCAAGAGCAGCCAGTGCTCTTAACCAATGAGCTATGTCTCTAGCCTCCCACCTCCACCCCAGGCCACATTCTTAAACCTTTGCATTTCTCCTGTCACTCTCTTTATCAAAGCCAGCATGAAAGATTTTCTATTCTAATAGTGCCATATGTTTTCAGTCTTAGATGTTCTTCTTCCAATATAAATTTGACATTGAGTGGGTCTATGACTCCATTGTAGTGACCTTGAGATTGTACAGTGTGAGTGAGGTCATGTGACTTTTAAAGTTGGATCATAAAAGATGCTATAGGTTCTGCCTCTGCCTAGATATCTTTTGAAACTCATCCTTAGAACTCAGCTACTAGAAAACAAAGGAAGTTCAAACTAACATGCTCTGGAGGCCACTGGTAGATGTTCCAGCCAGTTGCCCAGCATAGATTGCCAAATAAATGGATGAAGATACCTCTGGTTCCAGTGCAGAATCCAGACACTTCCAGCTTTCAAGCCTTTCCAGGGAAGACTGCAAGCATCTCTGAGTAGAAACTGCCAAGTTTGTTCTGTTCGGCTTTGATTCTCACTGAGAATCTGTGGGTGTAATTATATGGTTGTTTTATCTACCTAGGGTTTTGGTGATGTGGTTTAAATATGTAATGCGTCCACAAGCTCATGTTTGGATTGCTTGACCCACGGCTGGCTGGTGGTGCTATTTAGAAGTCTGTGGAGCCTGTGGGAGATGGAGTCCCGCTGTGGAAGCAGGTCGCTAGAGTGCGCCGTGGGAGGTTATTCCCTTTCCTGGTTCCTTTCGCTGTCTGCTTCCTAGTTCACCACAGAGTAAACAGTCTTCATCTTCCACTCCCACTGCCAAAGGCATGACTGTTCCGTCATGCCTTCCCTCCCATAATGGACTGAACTCTCTCTGGAGCTATGACTCAGATAAGTCCTTTTCAGTTATTTCTGTCTGATGTTTGGTTATGGCAGTGACAAAGCAGCTAATTCAGATGGTTTATCGTGTGATAGGAGTTGTTGGAGCAACCATGAGAAAATAAACATCAGCTGAATACTTTTTGATACTCATTTTAGTGCTCATGAAGTGCAAGGTGAAGAGAGAGCAAGCAGGTGACATTTTCAGAGTGTTAATTAGGGTTCTCCAGGGTAACCATGACTAACACACCAGACGCACATGCACACACACAAATACGCACAGACACACACGTATACAGACACAGACACAGACACACATACATATATACACACACAGACACAGACACACACAGACACATATACACACACATACACACACACATACACACAGACATAGACACACACACATACACACACAGACACAGACACACATATATACACACACAGATACAGACACACACAGACATACACACATACAGACACATACACATACACATACACACATATATACACACATATACACAGACACAGACACACAGACACATACACAAACACACACATACACACAGACCCAGACACACATACACAAACACACACATACACACACAGACACAGACACACACACACACACACAACATGCTTTAATTGGGTCTTGTGATTATGGAAGTTGATAGGTTCAACCATCTACCATCTGTAAACTAGTGAATAAGGAGAATGTGTGGTGTGGCATTTCAGCCATTGGAGGCCTGATTACCAAAGGGCAGGAGAAGTGGCTGTGGTATGTTGGTATAGTTCCTGGAATTGGAAAGCCCAAGATTGCTCAGCTGTGGGTGGGTCTCCATCTCCAGCACGGCTGTTGTGCTCCATCCATGCCAGAGAATGGAGGATGATGGAACAGGTTCTCAGGTGGCTCAGAGTGCGGCAGGAGGAGGAGCTCCCAGGATACTACGTTGGTGGGTAGTTCGGTTATTAAAGCCTAGGCAGGGATTTATATAGGGAGGCCTTTCTGACCATTACAGAAGGTGGGAAAGTTAAAGGTGGGGTTTTGGAATAAAGGGCAGGAAGGCTGTGGAAGTTTAGGAATGCAGAAACAAAACCAAAATACCTGGTTCTGGTCTAGGGTGGGGAAAAGGAAGATTTATATCTACAGTAGCTCTTTGGGGCAAGATTATCACATCAGGCAGAGCAGGCCAGACAACTGCCCTCCCTTCAGGGTATATGGGGTTGCTTGCCGTGCTCAATACCCAGACCCCCCACACTCAGCCTAAGAGGGGAGAGAGTAAACTGTCCCTTCTACCCAGGCTCTCAACAGACTAGAGCCCATCCAGGCAGGTGAGGGTATTAAATGCTGATTCATATGATTGTCTCTTCTCACAGCCACTCAGAAATAATGTTTTACCATCAATCTGGGCATCTCTGAACCCAGTTAAGTTGATGCTTAAAATTCATCACACAGAGTTCCCTAATAAATTAGTGCCAGTAAAATAGTGCATCCTTCGACCGTTAACTTTGAATGATGAAAATATAATGAAATCATTTTGTAGCTAGTCATTTATTCAGAGGTATTTATTGAAAAGCACCATGAGGTATCAGATATTAGACTAACTATTCAGATTTCAGTAGTTAGCAAACAGCTGGACGGGTTCTACATGCTTGGCAATTATAGGCCAGTGTAACAGATAGACTTTAATCAAATAATCCATCACATGCACAAAGCCTAACAACTGGGTATATCGAATGAAGGAAATTATTACATTGACATGAGAACCAGGAGTACATTGATTGTGGTCAGCAAAGTTTATGAAGCTCTACCATTTGAGTTGAAAGCTGGAGGACAGGCAATTGTAGTTAGCTGTACTTAAGTTTTCTTTTTTACACATTATTTGGTTTCTTTTTAAATTCGTTCACTTTCTTCCACTTAATTATATACTGCTCCTGGCCAGAAAATGTGCTTTCTATTTCACTTGAATAACTCCACAGAGTTTTGCAAATGACTTAGAGGCACATAATGGACTTAGGGTAATTGAACTCAGGTCTGCGTTTTTGTAATTGGTTTCCAACGCTGCATTCTTTTCACTCACCTGCAGGGTTTAGATGAAGGCTCTGCACCACTTATACAAAGATGTTCTAACGAGTGTGGTGCCAGTGGGTTTGGACACCCATCTTCAGGAGCCAGTTCAACTGGCTGATGGTCATTCACGAGTTACAGTATTAGTGAGATAAATTAGTAACAATTTAAGGACAATTGTAGGACTAATGTGTTTTGTTTCATGCAACAAGGTCTCATGATGTAACCCAGCTGGGCTGGAGCTCACAGCCCTGCTTCAGTCTCCCAAGAACTGGGATTATGGCCATGTGTCACCACACCCAGTTCTGAATTTATTTTGACTAACAATGGAAAACATGTGCTGGAGCGTAGTCCAAAATTCCTAGAATTCTCTAAAGTTCACTTTGAAACTAACAGTCTTATTAAAAAATCTCGGTGTGTAATGATTATATTTCCTCCAAGATTGGAGACTTTCAATAGACCCAAATGTAGAAGGTCTGGTGACACATTGATAGGGTGGCAAGTACTGGAGGAGGTGGAAGAGGGCAAGAAGAAAAATGGAGTCAGAACATAATGGCTTCTCTAGTTTTGACTAAAAAACACTTGTATTCCATTAGGGCTATCAAGAGCAGATGTTCTGTGATGAATATCAATCTAAAATTACTTTTTGATATATGGCTTTCTTCCTTTTGGGAGACTTATTAATTGTGATACTGAGCCTCTTGTACCCTTTCTGAAGCACCTTTCATTAATCTTCCTGTCAGAGACTGGGCTAGCTAAGGATTAGGCAGTGGTTAAGATACCCCAGAGAGTAGCAGGTGTAATATATTGATACTGGGGACCAAGGGAAGCTGTGAAAGGGTGTGTCCTCTGGTATATGCACTGATTTATACCAGAACAACTGCATAGCTCAATTTTCTCTGTGGTAGTGGGGGATAAATTAGAGCAATTTCTTTCCTTTGGAGTTAATTCATCATTCTGATCAGTTGTGTGTCAAAGAAAAAGAACAGTCATATCAGAGATTTGGGGAAAGATGTCTTAGGTGTGAAATATGGCTGTGAGGCTTTTAACCCACGGTGATGTGTCTTGGGAAGTCATGGATCAAAATGTCTTGCAAGGATAGTGTTTTTCTTTAGATAAACTGAAGAAAAGCCTTCTGTTCTGTAGTTGTGCCAACCCAGTAAACTTTTGTTATGATGCTGGGGGTTAAACGCAGTGCTTCCTGTGTGTTACATGAGTACTGTGCCACTGAGATGCATCCCAAGATACAAATTTAATTTTAGACCCATTTAATCAATGACAGCTGTACAGACATGGCAAAGAAGCAGTCACCAGACCAAATTTCAAAATTGCTTAGTTGGCAAGGGACATTTCAGGTCAGTAAACATGTAACTAGAAGATAACCTCGGATGATAGTTCACACTTGAAATCGAGATAATCTATGGTGAACCCGCTCCAAAGAACGGACTTCTAAGTCTAATGCTAACTCAGTCCCACCTGTGAATAATGTAAAATGTGTTTGTCCGAGGCTGGGTGGAGGGGTAGCTCAGTCTGTCAGTGCTTGCCGAGTATGAGCAATGGCGTAAACGGCACGGGTCTCCTTTACTTAGTTCAGGTTTTTGGTTTGGATACCAAGTGGTGGCCTCTTCCTTTGATAGTTTCAGAAGTTGGACTCGTAGAGTGATTCATGGACAAGAAAGGAGGCAAGTTGGTCTTTTGGAGGGTGTCGTCTTGGACCATAAATGATTGTTGAAATGGTGTAGGCTCTGAAAAAGCTGTCATATATCCTTGCCGGCGACAGTTGGGAGATACTTCTTTATGAATCTGTTAACATTCCTTCACTTCTTGTGAGCAGAGGCACTGATGACTTTTGTTCTGGACTGCTTTGAAGGATTTTTGTAGAGTGACCAGCCTTGGAGTATAGAGACTAGTGCCTTCTTTTTCCGAAGCAGAATGCAAAGTTGTTTGGTGGAGTAGAATTAAGGCGGCATATCTGCAGAATATAGCAGACCAGGCAGCAGGCAATCCAGGCAAAAAAATCCTGATTAGTGAAGTAGCAGGAGAGAGAAGGAGGAGGATGTGTGCTGGATATCCACCCTTTCTCTTCCATAAACTGGATTCTCTAGGGCATCATAATCCCGAAGCTAAGTAATTGGGATGACATCTAAGGGCATGATCACTCTGGCTTCCCCTGAGTCTCAGACCCGAGATGTTTGGGCTAGACCTCAGAGGGATGAAACTGAATGGGATCAGGACATGTATAATCCCCAAGGCTTTCAAGATGGGATTGCCATGATCTTGCGCTGACTCTGTCACAGCTCTGCTCACAGTATCTTTCTGTGAGAGCTTTCTTCATCCGTTAACCTTCCCTTATCTTATTGACCCTTTGTGCCTGGGTCATTAAAGCCTTCTCCCTTGTTCTCACATTACTGTGTCCATCAGTTTATTAACATCCCTACCAGTGACTCAATCCAAGTGTGTCACCTCTTGCTTGCCAGGTCCTAATTTATCAGTCCTGATGTGAGGGTACAGAGAGGGAAATGACAGGAATGGTCAAGTTAATGTCAGAGGCAGAGGAGGCGAAGCTGCCACTTTGGAATTCACTGAAAGTCTGTAAGAGTAGAAGAAGGCTTAGACAGAGCAGTAGCAGATATAACTGTAAGAATAGCATACTTGACACACAGACAGTCAAAATGCAAGACTGGCCTTCAGGACAGAATCAGGAAGAGATGTATAAATTCATTTGTTCATATGAGAATATTGGGAACCATGGGACTGATTAAAAGTAACAAAGGGAGATCCTGCATTTACTTTACTAAGCCAGATTTGGCTCCTAGAGTCCAAACCTGAAGCAGGTTTGCTATCCAAAGATACACAGTATACAAAGTGTAAATAGAAGTAATTAAAGTATTTGCTTTATTGCTCAAACACTGTAAAGCAGGTCAGCACATGGTATACCTTTTCAGTCCTCTACCTATTAGTTCTCTGCCTACCATCATTCTCCCTTTGTAGTACCAAATATATACCAATCATATGCACATTATAGCATTTCCATTCTGCTCATCTCTAGGCTCATCATTCTGAACAAGGTGGTTTGGACAGAAGTGGTGAGAAGCAGTCAGATTTTCAGATATATTATAAAGGTAGAACCACCAGATCATGCTAACAAGTACAGCAAGTGTGTGTGTGTGAAAGAAGACTGAGACAATATCAGTGAGCGAGAGAAATGCTGGGGAGTCAGTGGAGAAAGGAACATATACTTCATAGTTCTACTGATTTTGATGAGCCCTGATAACTTCCTCTTCAATGCATGTGTGTGTATATGTGTATGTGTGTGTGTGTAATAGAAAGTCAGGCAGGGGTGAGATTAAAAGTTGTAACTGATCCATTGAAAGGACAGAACTTCAAAATAGCCCTAGAAGGGCTTGATTTGGAAGTCAGTATGTTCATCAATCAACATGCTCTGATAACGACTTCTCTGAGCCCTTGAGAAGTCCTCGTAAATTGCATTTTTCTATTTAGGTTCTGTTTTGGCTTTGGGTGTTTACAGTTCAGGGTTTAAAGCAGCCAATGCATATTTATATATTTGTATTTTATTTGCAGATGAGTGTTTGGTTGACATTCACCTGCACTGCCTTACAGAGGGACTGTAGATGATGCTAAGGAAGAGTGATGACTTGGGACACTTTGGAGCCAGGCCGCAGGAGTCTAGCAGTGTAGAATGACAATGATACAAATGAGCTGGGAAGTTCCAGGCATGAAAGGACAAAATCACCCAAGTTCGTTGAAGGCAAAAACCTAGCTTTCCTATCCTTAAACTATCCCAAATTTAATATTTTTGTAGTAAATTCACCATGACTGTGAACCTTAAGTATTGTTCAACCTTTGTTCACAGATGTTTAAGTTCAAAATCTAAATCACTTTTGTTCTTAAACTGAGCAGATTGTTATTTTCTACAAACAGCGAAATATCTTGTATGTAGTTTTTATTGTTTTTACCCATAGAGTAATTATTTTGCCTGTTATTTTTGTTTTATGTGTCTCAGTGTATTCCCTGCATGTAAGTGCACCCACGTCTTTCAGTGCTGGAGTTAACAGATGGTTGCAAACCACCATGTGGGTGCCAGGAATCAAACCCTGGGCTTCTGCAACAGCAGCCGGTGTTCTTAACAATTGAGCCATCTCTCCAGCCCTACAGTAATTCTTTTATTTTAGGTTTCCTTTAACTGCCAACACGTAAGGAATAAAACTTATAAAATGGTCATTTTGTGGCTGGGGAGATAGTTCAGTTGGTAAAGTTCTTGCCTTTGAATGATGAGGAAGGACCTGAGTTTGATCCTGGAATTGACATTTAAAAAGTCAGGCATAGTGGTGCTCACTTACAATTCTGGTGTTGACTAGATCTAGCCTACTTGGCAAACTCTAGGCCAATGAGAGACTTTGTCTCAAAAAACAAGGGCAATGGCTCCTGAGGAACAGTACCTTAGATTCACCCCTGCCCTCCACATACATGCACACACACCTCCCTCCCCTATGTGTACTTACACACTTATAGACATGTTACTGCACATGTGTACACACAAATACACTAGTATTGTATAAAATATGACGTCTATGAAATACTTTAAAGTCTAGCATCCCCTTTCTTGCCTTCCAAATGCCCTCAGTTCTCCCCTTTGACAACATAGGTGTATACGCACATACTAAAATGTTCGTGGTCTTCTGAACATGGTACATTCTGTTATGACTCATCTTTATCTGTTTAGTCATGCTGTCTCTTGCTGGGAAGACCTCCTCAGACATGTACAAATATTCATCCTATATATTTCACTTCAGAGAGGACTTTGAAATAAATCTGTGTTTTTAATCTCAGGAAAAGAGTTGATTGTTTCAAAGTCTTAATTAGCATCTGAACATGTTGTACAAGGGATGGGATTGTTTCCTCACAGGCCAACAGATTCCAGGCAGGAAATGTTCAGTTCTTCTTTTTCTTTGTATTCTGGATGGCAGAATCAAAGACTTAGAAGAAATGTTTGTTAAATGAATACAAATGACCTTTCTAATCGGTGGTAGGTGAAATGGTGCTTGGGGTTCATGGCAATGAACTACTAGTTGTTTTGTATCTTGAGATTTCTACTATATTTCTTGACTGTATTTTTTGAAGTATAAGAGATCTTCACGTCAAAAGTATTAATAAGTCTTTTAAAATTTACATTTATTTTTATTTGTGTGTGTGTGTGTGCTATTTGTGTGTGCACCACCATGCTATTTTTATTTGTGTGTGTGTGTGCTAATTTGTGTGTGCACCACCATGCATGCAGGTGTCTGCTGAGACCAGCAGAGAATGCTGGATCCTCGGGAACTGGAGTTGTAGATAGTCGTGAGTCTCCTGATGTGGGCGCTAGAAACCAAACCAAGTCCTCTCTGAGAGCAGCAAGTGCTCTAAACCTCTAAGCGATCTCTCCAGCTCCAGTACTAATTCTTTTTTTTTTTTTTTTTAAATGCTTATTTAAAAAAAATTTGTTTTATGTGTATGTGTGTTTTTCCTGCGCATATGCAAATGCGCAATGTACTTTCAATGCCCATAGAAGTCGGAAGGGCACATCAAATCCCCTAGAACTGGAGTTATGGATGGTTGTTAGCCCTGTGTGGGTACTGGGAACAAAATTGGATTCCTCTGGAAGAACAGCTAGTGTTCTTAATCACTGAGTCATCTCTCTAGCCTATCTGCCCCAGAGTAAGTCTTAAGGATAATTCTAACTCTCCTGGTTAAAATTTTTTTCCATCGTGGTCGTGGCTATAACACCTCATTTTAAGATTTCTGTGGTGGGATTTGATCATTATGATTTTCCCATTTGATAGTTTTCTTAAATCCCACAAATCTGAAGAAAAGATATCCATTCACAACCTTACCTAATTTCTGGTCAAAACGACCTTGATTTGAACAGGCCCAGGTAGAGCAGCACTTACTGTCAGTGTCCCGGCCTCTGCTGAATGCAGGGACTTTGCATATGAAGTCTGTTTTCCTGGAGTCTAGGCTTTGTTTTTCTCTCACCACAGCTGCTATTAGCAGGCTTTTAGACTCCTTGCCATTCAACTCTAACAAAGCTGTTGTCAGTTGAGTGTGAAAGAAAAAAAATGTATACAGATATGCATAAAATCATGAAAAGTTTCAGATAAATAGTGTTTGAATTTTTCATGCTAAAATTAGATTTATAGATCATTAGGAAGACTTATGAAGAATACAGTTGTAGATTAAAAGCTAGCAAAAAGAAGCTTCATTTCTTTTGAGTTCTCTTTGAATATGAAGCCAGCTCGTATAAAGTCAAGGTCAGATCTGTATCTGGGACTACACACATTTACAGGCTGGACAAAGTCTTGTCAGAACAGCCAGGCAGTATTGTTCGGAATGCCAGGAAGGAGCTGTCTTCACAGGAGCAGGTTCCGGTTTCATCCTGGCTTCATGATTGCAAGAAGGGTCAAAGGACACGGGATCAACAAGCAGGTGTTTAAGTTGCTTTGAACAAAGCCCTGTTTCACCCTCGGGGAAAGTACTTCAAAATACATATTCTGTGTAAAGAGATTGCCTAGGTCAGCAAATGAGTTCCCAAACCAAAATAGACCACAACAAGCAACAAATGAAAACCAACATCAGAGTCCAAACTAAGTCAACCCCCATCTCTGCTTTAAAACAAAACAAAACACACAAACAAAAAACCAAAACCAAGCCTTTCCTTGAGGATAGGTCAGTAACATCACAGATATGAAAAGGCACATTCAGAATTTAAGTGCTTGCTTTCCAAGCCCCCAGGCTAATGTTCCTTTTCATTAAGAAAACAACAAAAAACCCAACTACAAATGATTTGAATTAGAACATTTGCCCTAGAAAAAACTAGTTAAGGTTTGATCAGGGACTTGGAATTTAGAATTTTCAAATACATATGCCAAATTAGCCATGCCACTTTGGTCGTGACCTTGCTTTCAGTATGTATATTTTCCACTGAGAAAATTTAATTAGATGAACAGAAAAGTCTTCTGTGAAGACTGGTGTTCAAAGATTTCAGAGAAGGGCAATTATATTTGGATGCAGAGGTTCTGAGTGCCAAATGATACAAAATTAGAACATTTCCTAGAGCTGAAGGGTGTCAAGGAACTTAAATTATTGATCATGGATGGTGCAACAAATTCAGTTAATTTCTGCTTGCAGTGATGGAACAGATCTCAAATTACTTTCTAGGAAATCCTGACTCTGTTTTTAAGAGGTCCTCTGTAAGATTGTAGTTTATGAACTTCCATTTTATAATAAAGTCTAAGGATAAATGTCTCAGCTTGGAAAGCCCCAGCTAAGTTGAGAAACTCCAGCCCAGAAACTGTGTGAAACTCCATCCCCTCACCCAGTGACTGTGCTATACGGGAAAACGTATGCCAGCACGCATGTCCCAAACCTCCAAACTGTAAGGCCAGCATATTGTCTCAACGTCTCAAACCATAAAAAATAGGACTGCAGAAAAATACCTGGACGTTCTTCCTAAGCCCTAGAAAGACAGAGCTTCAGTTTCCATCCGCGGAGAAACTGGTCCTTCATTGCTCTAATAACGAACGATCTGTTCCTGAGATTGGCCTCATCTTTCATCTTCATGTACCCTGATCTAACCTTTTCTAACAAAGTTTTTCTGTATTCATAGAAGTTAGAACAAAATTTCACAAACCTGATTGTGCAACTGTATTAACTGCAATGCAGATTCTTACCCTGGAGGCCAGCACAGGCTAGTCACAGAAATCTGCCATTTTAACAGTCTCCCAAGGGGGACGAGGGTACAACTGGGCAATCTGATCCCTGAGTCAGGTTTTCTGTTAACTTTAACAAGTTGTCCTTCTGCCCCTCACCAGCTTCTACTGCTTTGAGCTAGCCCAATTTGAGCAGCTTTCACAACTGATTCTAGTTTGTCAGTTGGAGTTGGTTCTCCCCAGTCACCTGTGGTCCCTTGATCTGTAAGAAGACTCCTGCACGGTTCTGGGCAAAGTATAGGAACTTAACCCCACCCCTTTTTATTTACATCAAACGTGCTTATTCAATATGAGTAATACAGAGAAATACAACTTTATTTGACTTAGTTTCTCAAAGTTTTCTGAGCTAAATGTGATGCTAATCATCCCTCTATGAGAAGTACGAAATCTTGCCACCTATTTAAATATTTTTAATTACATATTTCTTTATTCATGTACCTCTAAAGGGAAGCCCCATAAAACCCACAACCATAAAGCTATTTCTGTTCTGCAAACAAGTCCTTCCATCAAAAGAGATCCTTATCGGAACAAGGCAGGCCCTGAGCTCTTTGGAAATGCCCCTGCACAAGCCCCAGGACTCTGTTTCCACATACAAACCTACTGAAACAGCCCTGCTGCGGCGGCTACTGCTGATTCTCACAGGCCAGCCAGCGTCACCTGTAATAAAGGTCGATCTGGGTTGGTGAAGTTAACTGCTTTCTTTTCTACCTGTGACTCCTATTACTAACATTTTGGTGCCAAAACCGGAGGGGATCTTCTGAGCATAATCCTCTTACATTCCCCCTCTCTCTTCTTTCCCCGTATCGGATCCCAGTCATCCCCGACCTACTTCAGCTAAAGGTAGACCTCACCCCACCTGGGGCCACCGTTTCCTATAGCCTCACTACCATGTAGACAGGGAAGGCCTTCCTCCTGAAGGTCATACTGGTTGACCTGAGGAACCTATGAGGAAATATCTAAGCCTTTTGTATCCCTGCCATCTCTACCACTGAGCTCCAACACGGAGGCCTTTGCCGTTTGTTGCAGGCAGCATTCGACACTTTTCTGACTCAGAGGACAAGTGAAGGTCCGGATCCAGACACATCCGGTGATGCCCGAGTAGCTCCTTCAAGGACCCTGGGGGTCCTCTGTTTCCTTTTTTGGTGCCTCAGACCTGGAGATACACAATCTTTGTACCAAAATGCCTCCCAGGTCTTTGTCTTTCTTGCCTTTCCACGGCACTAGGAGATGCCTTGTTGGCATGGATTCGGCCCTTTCCCCATTTTCACTGCCCACTATGGGCCCCAACAATCTAATCCCAAAATATAATCACTGACCTGTTTCAAAAACAAACAAACAAAACCTTCCCCTAACTCTCACAACTTGGCCTTACCAAACTAAAACCTATATGTTTGATCTGTTTGTGCCCCCAAATTTGGCCTAAATGCCAGCTCTGTAACAGAAATATTTAATTTGAATTCAGGACTTTCAGTCCCACCATTTTATAGGACTTAGTTAACATCCTTCAATGAAATGGCAAATGGTCCGAGGTGACTTACATCCAACTTCACTTCCAGCCCTCTCTCTGTTCTTCATCCTCTGGAGACCAGCTGTTTCCACCAGATCTCCCACCGACTGTGCTTCTTGACACCCCCGTGCTCTCTGATCCAGACCCTGCAGCGAACCTCGCCCCCATGACCTCCCCTCTCCGACCTCAGCCCTCTAATTCCAGTCCCGTCTTCCCTCAGCCCACCTTTCTCCAATCCCTTCTTTGAAGGCTTCATCTTTGGCTTTCACTCTCAACTCCCTCAAACCTCCTTGCCTCCCCAAACCTCCCTTCCTCTACACTCTAGCTCCACCCAGCCTCCTCACATGCATCTCAATATACACTCCTCTCTCCAAACATTTCACCCTCACTTCCCTTATTGAGGGACCCCCAAGAGCGACCCACTTTTCATCAGAGGAGTCCCTCGATGGTCGCAGGCACCAGCATGGACTCACTGAGCCTAGCCATCGGTGTTGTCTCCTCAGGTGGATTGTGGTGAGTTCTTTCTGGGGTTCCAACAATTCATTTGTTTCTTCTGAGCTGCTTACACAAGGATCCTGTTTGATAGATAACTTTTTGGATTTTGTTTGCTTTCAAAGTGATTGGTTTATTAAGATATCTATTTTATTTGTTTGCTTTGAAAGCATTTTGGCTTCAACATGCGGTTTGATTTTTGACTGCCTTCGGACCTCTAAAGGTATGTTTGATTCTAACCATTTGTTTGTTACAACTTGCTAATAGTAATTTTTCCCTCTATTTCCTTTTCTCTGGACACCTCTCTCATATCTAATCTAAGGAGTGGAGAAATGTTTCAAGAACACCAAATTCCTGCTGGTTGTATGTTTGATTATTATGTTAATTTGACTTACAAATGTAAAATAAATAAATAGATAGATAAATAGATATCTAAGTAAAGGTAAGTTCCCCTCAGTGGAGAGCATTTATGAGCTCCAAATTGACTTCTTTTGTGCACTCAACTAGAAGTCTTAGGCAAGGAAATTTAAAAGCATCACAGCTGAGCAGTCTACTTTAGTTGAAATGCAAAATCATCTAAGAAAGCAAAACCAATAATTAATTTGGTAATTTACAACAATAAGAGCTCTTCAAAAAAAAAAAACTACATGTGAATAAAAAATAAATTAGTTTTAAAATGCTTAGAGATTGTATCAGAACTAAAGATAAATCCTGGGATTAGTCCTATTATTAGTCCTTTTCTCATCTTCTCTGACCTGGACCTTCATCTTTCTCTTCTAACCAAGCAAAATTCTATATATGAATAGATTACGATCTGTTTTAAGGTAAAAATTTGGGCTGGAGAAATGGCTCAGTGGTTAAGAGCACTAACAGCTCCAAGGACCCAGGTTCGAGTCTCAGCACCCACATGTTGGTTAACAACCATCTGTAATCCAGTTCCGTGGGAATTTGATGCCTTCCTCTGACCTCTGTGGGCACTGCGCAACATGGGTACACTTACATACTTGCAGTGAATATACTCATACACATAAAATAAAAATAATAAATAAAATAATAAAAAGATAAAAGCTACCAAAAAGAAAAGGAGAGATTCCAGGCTATATTAAAAATCCCCACTTGTGAAGGCCACTTTTTCTGAGACACTGTCTCACTTGGATAGGTCTCACGTTTTTCATTAAGCTGCTCTTTTGCTTTTAACTCTCACGCTTAAGTCTACATTAAAATGTCTTTATTACAATAGCCAGTCCAGAAAGTCCTCTTGTTGTGCCCAGGTTATAGAATCCTCTCAAAAGACCACCAGGGAGGTCAAAGCCGATGCAAGCACAAAGGGTCTTTATTTACAAGCTTGAGCTCGGTCCACAGTCTGACACACCGACGCAGCAGGTGATAAGACAGTGGCCCCGAGTGGAGGGTGAGGTGATGTTTTATGGGGTTAAAACAAAGAGAGGAGGGACAAGGGTTGGGATTGGTTAAGGAAGCCCACTGGCGTGAAAAAGCATCTTACTCATATTCAGGTTACAGGGCCCGTGGAATGTGCTGACCAGAGGATATTACAAGGTCTTGTTTATGTCTCTGATTTTAGCCTTGGTCAACCTGACCAGATTTCATGTAGTCCTAAGTAGGGTGTTTTTACAAAACCGTCTGGTATTTGAAGGCTACGTCCTTGCAGGTGTTTTCCTATGAGTGTGGGAAAGACTGTTTGTGGTCTTTCCTGGAGCTGGGAAATCAAGCTTACATAGCAGAGGTTTTTCTCTAACCAAATGGAGTCAGGTTTGCTGCAGCCTTCACTTTCCATTTCTGGGGGGTCCTTACACTCTCAGCAGTGAAGCCATGTATCTAGGGGTTCCTAAAACCTTGGAGAACTTCTCAGGCTTTGAGGGATGACCCCATGAGAGCTATGTCTCAGTCTCTGATGCAGTTTCTGGGTCCTCCTGTTGAGCTCTGTCTTGAAGCTCTGTTGCTGAGTTTCCTGCGGTTGCTCATATGATCTACCCCGCTAAGCATGGCTTGCATGTTACTTGGGTTCTTTTGCTTTCTGTTTCTCTGACCCACTTGACAGTCCCCTAGACTCATCTGTACTCCAATGCTGGGTCAGATGCAATAGTACAGGGCATTCTGGGAAAATCATAAGAACTGATCCCCAGATGACCTAAGCCAATCTCTTGCCTCCAAGAGAGTAGCCTGAGACCAAATGAAACAGCTTAACATGACTGGAATAACTGCTTTCAGAATTTATTCTTATCTGAAGTCGTAAAGGATTCCCTTCCCATCCTCAGGTCATCTCTGGTTTATGTAACGCTAATATCTTAGACAAAGGAAACTCTGCTGGTTCTATATCTACCCCTCAGTCATTTAGCTCTTAAAAGGAAAAAATAACTCCCTTAAATCTACACAGCAAATTTCACCTTTTGTTATTTTAGGCCACTAAGCCTTTCTCATACCTTGAAGAATCAGAGATACAAGTCTCTAAATTCCCTCACTCTGATTTCATGTAATTGTGTCATGGGTCTTGTTTTCATGTCTTGTTTGTGTCATAACATTTTTTTTTTTAACAAACTGGTCTCTTCAGTTTTTTTCATTCTTTTAAATTATTAGTTTTTGTTTATTTTTGGCACATCCCATCAAAATGCTCATGTGCAAATGTATACATATGAGTATTTGGGTGATGTATTAAAAGACCAGATAAATACATACTGCCTTATAAACTTGGACACTGTGCTCATCTTAAAGCTTATTAAAACAATATCTTTGGGTATATTGTCTATTAAGTGTTTCACAAAATACTTTTATTTGAAGGTCACCACTACCTCTCAGAATCAACAAAAGGTTTCTCAGGGTTCATATCTTTGCCAAGCCAATGTAAAACAGCTGTAACGTTTTTTAAATTGGTCATTTTAAGTCTAGAGAGATGGCTCAGTGGTTAAGAACACTGACTATTCTTTTAGAGGACCCAGGTTCAGTTCTCAGCACCCACATGACAGCTAACAGCCATTCCTAACTCCAGTTAGGGGATCCAACATCCTTTTCTGACCTCCATGGGCCCTGTATAGATATGTAGGAAATACACGCATACACACCCACACAAATAAATAAAATATTTTAAAAAATGTGTCACTTTAAAAACCCGTTTCAAAACTTAAAAAAGATATTTAAAGTCATAGATAATCTTAATGTTTCATTATCATAATATATTTCAGATAACTACTCATTTCTGTGTTTTAAAATAGTTTAGCTAAATACTTGTTAAATGATTAGTGTAATTATTACAAAAGTAAAGAGGTGACTCAAAAAAATTAAAGTGGAAAAATGCCTAGTTTCTTTCTTCTGCGGTGGAGATGGAGTTTTGTCAGCGCCATTTGTTAAAGATGCTGTCCTTCTTCCGTTGTGTGCTCTTGGATCTTTGTGGAATATCAGGTGACATTGTACCTACTCATGTTTGAGTCTCAGTTATGTTCCATTGATCTATGTATCTGTTTTTCTGCCAGTGCCATGCTGTTTTTATGACTATAGCTCTGTAATATAGTTTGAGATCTGGTATAGTAATCCTCCTATACATTGCTCTTTATGTTCAGGGTTGCTTTGGCTATCTGGGATCTTTTGTGACTTCATATGAGTTTTAGGACTTTTTTATCTAATTTCATGAATAATATCATGGGGATTTTGATTGGGATCACATTGGATCTCTATGTTGCTTTTGGTAGGAAGGACAGTCATTTTCACAATATTAATTCTTCTAATCCATTAGCATGGGATCCATCTACTGATGTATTCCCCAGTCTTTCTGTGAACATTTGAACTTTCATTGTAGAGATCTTTAATATATCTCTATATCTAATCTATATATGTGGATGCTATTGTGATGGGAGGGTTTCTATGTAATCTTTCTCTGATGTGGGCAAGAGGAACACCCATTCCCTGCAGGTGGGATTGCAACCTCAGGCAGCCCCTATGGAAAGCAGTGTGGAGAACTCCTAAAAATCTAGAAATAAATCTACCGTTTGACCTGGTTTTACCACTCCTTGGCATGTGCCCACAAGACTCCTTCCACTGCTGAGATACTTGCACACCCATGCTTTTCGATGTTCTTTTCATAATAGCTAAAACTTGGAAGTAACCAGATGATGAGTAGATAATGAAAATGTGGTACATTTACACACTGGAGTTCTACCCAGATGTAAAGAAAGACACAAATCACAAAATTTGCAGGTAAGTGGATGGAACTAGAAACTGTTATACTGAATGAAGTAACAGAGGCTCAGAAAACAATGGATGTTTATTCTCTCTCATTTGTAGGTCCCATCACCAAATCCTTATATGTGAGTATATATCATGATGTGACTGCAGGAACCAGGAAAATGAAAAGGAACCAGGGAGGGAAAGGGAAAGGAGGGACCTGAGAGAGAACACTAGGAGACAGGTGTTGCTAGAAGAGAAATGGGAGCGTGTAGCTGCGGGGGGGGGGGGGGTATACAAACAACTCTGTAGGTAAAAGAGAAGAAGGATCAAGAGGGGGACCGCAGGAGACAGGTGTTGCTAGAGGAGAAATGGGGAAATGAAGGTACTTTAACTTGGGGGAGGGTGTTAGAGAGAGAGGAGAGGTAAATAATGCTTAACTGGTGTGAAAAGCCAGAAGGAATCATATTAATTCAGAAACTCACTGAAAAATTACACATACAGTATCTCTACAGGAGCCCATGTGTATAGGTAAAGGCTATGTAACAAGAAACAGTGCCAGACAGAAAAAACCTTCTTTTGAGTTGTTGGCCAGGGTAGTCCAAGAGACTCCCCAAATTACACAGACTATTGTCATAGTCCTTGATTGCAAACTGCTAAGCGAAAGTATCAATTGATGGTCCAACCTCAGTTTTAAGGTCTAATAATCACAATGACTGGCACAACACACTGTATTGGGACAGTAATGGCACTTTTTCTTGGGGGTAAACAAGAGCTATCTAACTGGATTTAAAGCCCACTTAATGAGAGGGAATGAATATGTGGTACTGTAAACATAACCAAATACACGTGGCTGGAGAGGTCATAGATCTTACAGAAAACCCCACGCCGTCACATTCCTAGACAAATGTAATTTATTACTATGTGCTACATATAGATTGATATACTTACAGGTAAGTATGCCAGTTGCCTCTCATCAAAGCAGCCTCTCTTGCAACAGATGGTGACTATTACAAAGTTCCACAACAGGTCACACAGACAGACTGTCTGTGGAATGCCCAATCCTCGGTGACAGATCTCCAGTGGAACCGCTACGCTTAAAACTCATGGTACATAGTGGAACAAGGGGCAGAAAGAACAGTTAATGCATCCCTCAACTCTCATCAAGGAAGCTCCCTCGTGCAACAGAGAATAATGAACCTAGGGCTCAGGGACCATTGTGGAAGAGGGACTAGAAAGACTGTAAGAGCTAGGGGAGGTGGTGCGTGACCATATGGAAACAATTTTACACTTCTGGGACCTTGCTTACTTGACTTTTAGCAATGGTGTCAGCATGCATAAGACCCATGCAAATGGAAGCAGAAAAACCTAACATAGAACCGTGGAAATGGGCAGCAGATGCCAATCTTAACCTAAGAACGATTGGGCAGTTGATTACTAATAAGTAATAGATAGTTGATCTTCTTTAAGGGAGTGACTCTAGACAGGCTAACTGGATCCCAGTGGATGAACTTGCATGGAGTGATGTCAGGAAACACTAATTTGACTCGATAGGCCTTAACATAAATGACAGAACACATGAAATCCAGCAGAGGGGGTGTGGAAGCGTCCTGATGCGGAAGGGCATAAGGAGAATTAGGATGTGTGTGAAGTACACACAAAACTCAATAATATATTTTAACAAATGCCAAATTTTTATCTTTTGGTGCCTCAAACCTTAATGGGAAGTGAATGATTTTAACAAAACTAGTTTCAAAGTGTTCATTATAATGACTTAAATATTTAACAAATAATTATTTTAAATTGGTTAAGAAATAACAATATTATTAATATGTTTTACCTGTATTTATTACCATTGGATATTTAAGATATCATATACATGTTTTCTATGTTTCAGATATGGCTTCTCGGATTTTCATTTAAAATGTTTTCTAAATTTTACTTAAACAAACAAGAATCATGGTAAAAAATGGAAATGAAAATGTTAGAGATTTCAGATATATTTTTGATAAAAATGCTTTCTGATTAAAAGGAACATTGTATGGTCAGAAAAAGATTTTTCCAAAATGAAAATAGATAAAAATGATGTTAGAAGTTTAAAATATGTTGTAAAAAGATTAATAAAATTAAAGAAAATAAATAGGATTATAAATAAATTGATTATACCATAAAGGTTATTAGAGTTTTAAAGGTCAAAATTCAGTACCCTGAGGTAAAATTAATGCTTGATATTTGTTTTACAACAACCACAACAAAAGGTTTAATTGGCTTAGAAAAACAAGGACTTTCAAATATATATACTAAAATTCAGAATTAGTTGCAGAGTCTCCCTTGAGAGGGTGGGGCAAACAAGCCCCAGGGATTTCATCAACTGAACGGAGTGACATCACATCAAGTACTCAATTCAAATGGAATACAAAGACCACATCCAGGTGTTTCTAATCTGCTCCTATACTAAAAGATTCAAGGAGATGAACTTTGAGATTCACATGTGCCCAGTTCATCTCAGAACTCCTCCATATCGACTTCAAAGATGATGGATGACGCTGACCTTCAACTAACTGACTGTTCAAAACCCCCAAATTCTCACAGAATCATATGATTGCAGTAGCCCATATGACTACCCAAGCCAACACCCAGGACCAAATTAAGATTACAGTCCTACTCTGTGCCACCAGAGGACTACACTACACTCCTCTTTCGACAGACCCTGAAGCCCCTAGGCCCTCAATGACCCCTCTCAACAGGAAGCACTTAGACTCAAGTATGGCATCCCCACCCCAATCTATTCCTCTTCAGTGTCTGGAAGTAAGAGAAGTCCCAGAAAATCCCTCAGCCATCAAATGATTCCTGTTCTGCAAACAAATCCATCTGACAAAAGAGACCCTTACCAGAGCAATGTGGACCCTAAGCCCTTATAGACACCTCTGTCCAACCCGCACAGCTCTGTCTCTTCATACAAACTTACTTGAACCCCCTGCCGCTTGCTTGGTGTGGCATTTGCTGTTCCTGCTGGTCAGCCAGCCACCCCTCATTGCCTGTGTAATAAAGGTCAATCTGGATGGCTGAGATTGGTTGCTTTCTTTGCTACACGTAACTCCTATTCCTAACAGCCTATGTGAAAGTCAGAGGACAACTTACAGTGGTTTCTCTGACCCACTGAGCCGTTTCATTTGCCCAGGAAATCTTCCTGCCTTTACAACATCTTTGTGCCCTTTCCTCTCTTATTTTGGTATTAAAGAAAGCCACTCACTGAATGACATTCTTTATTCTTTGCTGCTTTAGAGTTCACGGCCCATTACTTGCTCAATGCTCTTTAAGATGCTTAGCATAAAATTGTCCTAACACACAGATTTAAGAAAATGTTGCTTGTGATGTACTGATGGGTTTCTTCTAGTACACAAAGGCTTCCTTGATAAGTCAAAATTTCCCCTTACTTAGGTTTTGAGGGCAAAGCTCTGCGTTCAGCTGTGGTGGCACTTATCAATCAGGCTAGTAAGGACATAATTTCAACCTTCCATTCTTTATAAATTGGCATTTAAATTTTATCCAAAATGTATTACTGGAAATTCTGGGGAGTCCCATCTGGGTTGCTGAATGATACTGGGGGAATCAGGGTCCCTTCTTGGGATTCTTAGTTTCATTAATAAAAGAATTTAAGAATTAAACAGTCACTTAGGGACAAGTTTATTAAATTTTAAAGGCAAACCTTCAAGGCGGACAAGTTATGAGTCTCGGAAGCTGCCCAGAGGAGGAGAATGGAGAACAGAAGGGAAAAAGAAGCCACGCCATTTAGACAGAAGAAAAGGAGAAGTTACATTTCTCTGCACGGCTGTGGCCCTAAGGGCTTAGGGTCGAATGCTGGGACAGAGAGGTGCATTATCTCATTAAAGAACTAGTTATTCCTCCAATCTCTTTAGCATGGCTTAAGATGAGCTTAACCAGTTTATTGACCATGTCCAACTGGGATGTTAGATCTCTATCCAGGCTTCAGATTTCATCCTCTTGATCAGAAGGAAATAGTTTCCCTTAGTGAGACTTTACTCTGCCTGTGTAAATAGTGGTACCTTGATGGTTTTATTGTTAATCAGTGTACATACTTTATTGAACTGGGAGGAACGAGTATATTTAAGGAGGATGATTAAAAAGTCGTACTTCAGTTATTAACTGCTATCCTATGTGTTCTGACAAAATGAGTTTCCTTGTAATTTACAAACAAGGCACTAGCTGAACACATTTCCATCTACATTAAGGAATGTGATGATTAAGGCCTGGCCATTCTTTCCCTCCCCTCTCCCTCCTTTTCTCCTTTTCTCTCTGCTTTTCTTCTTTCCTTATAAGAGAAGGTCTTACTTTGTAGCCCAGACTGCCCTTGAATTCAGGCATGTGTCTCCATTTGAAATTGTTTAAAAAAATTGAACTAAGGGTTGGAGAAATAGTCAGCAGTTAAGAGCACTGACTATTCTTGCAGAGGACCAGGGTTCAATTCACAGCACCCACATGGTGGCTAATAACTGTCTGTAACTCCAGTTCCAGGGAATCTGATGCCCTCTTCTGACCTTTGCAGGCACTGCACAACATGGGTGCACTCACATACGAGCAGGCAATGCACTCATGCACATAAATTAAAAATAATCGGTAAAATGTTAACAGTTGAACTAACTACTGGCTGTTCTGCATCCTCTTCGTGCCTTGACTGGTTCCCTCTTTTCTCTGCCACGTTATTTAAATACCAAGGGATTTTGGAAGAAAGAATTTATGAGCTGTACACGCTGGTTAGTTTTTGTCAACTTGGCAAGAATGAAGGTAACCTAGAAAGAAAGAACATCAACTGAAGACCTGTTGGTGGCCATGTCTGTGAGGTAGTTTCTTGATTGGTAGTTCCTGTGGGTTGGGCCCAGGCCCATCTGGGTTGAGCCGTCCCTGAGCAGGTGTGCCTGGGCTGGAATAGAAAGCTGTCAAAACAAGCTTGGGGAAGTGAGTCAGTCAGAAGCTTTCCTCCATGGTCTCTGCCTCTGTTTCTGTTTCAGTCTCCGGCCTTGAGCTCCCCACTTTCCCTCGACCATGGACTGTTGAGATGAAACGAACTCTTTGCTGGCTTCTATCATAGTAACTGAAAGTAAGTGAGGAGAAAGATAATTTCATAAAATGCTGCGTTTTCAAATCTTACTAAATCATATGATCACCTGCAAGTGTTTGTGAAAAATGCGCAGTCTCAAGTCCCCTTCTCCGTGCCCAGAGAGTGTGCCTGGCAAGTGGTGATATGGAATCCAGATGAGTTATTAGTACTCAGTTTGGCAAATGACCAAGCCATGATTTCTTTGTCAAAATACATATGAATGTTGGGTTTCCCCTAACAGTTTCAGATTTTGCAAAGGATTTAGGGCTCATATTCTGTGACATCTGGAATCTTGGCTTCATGGAGAAAAGAGCCTAATACTAGATAAGACCCAGTAACCAAAGCCAGAAACAGAGATCAAAATCAAGGTGACCCAGGTTTGGTGGCATACAGCTGTGATCCCAGTGCTTGGGAGGCAGAAGCAGGAAGTTCAAAAATTTAGGGCCATCTTTGACTTTGTAGCAGTTTTGAAGCCAGCCTAGACTATGGTGGTGTGGAAATCAGGTCTTTTACACTGTGCTGGGGATCCAAACTCAGGCCCTCATGCTTGTCCAGTAAGCACTTTAGTGACGGAGACATCTCCCTAGCCCACTTTATTTAATTTTAATTTATACAAATCAAGTAGTTTCATTAAATCAGAATCTTTTTGAGGCAGGAAGTAAAATCTGTATTTAAAAGAAAAATCTGAATTGAATCTGATTATCATCTGGGTTTGGGAACCTCTCATGTAATTATCAAGGGACTTTGGAAGAAAGAATTATAAGAATTTAATAAACTCTTTGAAGGGCCAACAGTCTCCATGTTAACAACATGGAGCAGTATCGTTTTCCATTTCCGGTCTGAGGACCTTGGAGGTAAGTTCTGTGATAACACAGCTTTACCTTTTCTTCCTTCGTGGCTGTTGACCATGCTTGCAATCTGGAGCAAAGGATTTACTTTTATGTTTTTATGGGCTAAAAAAACCTAGCTCCTCCTGCTTGTCATCAGTGAATTCCAGTTTTTAAATTCCAGCTGAATCTTTTTCCTCTTCTTCCTGTGCTGGGCCTTAGCAAAGGAAGTTCCGCCGCTGAGCCGCGCCTCCGCGTCACTAGGCCTTCTGCACTCCACCACCCTGTGTTGCTGCTGTGCCTTTCTTTCATTTTTATTTGTTTTTGAATAAATATTTTATCATTTTTTAAATTTTATATGTATAAATGTCTTGCTCGCCTTCATGGAGATAAGTGCTCCGGTAAGGGGGCAGTGCCCGTGGTCAGAAGAGGGTGTTGGAGCCCCTGGAGCTGGGGTTAGTGACAGTTGGTAGCTGCCATGCGTGTGCTGGGAACTGAACCTGGGTTTTCCAAAAGGGCTGCCGGTGCTCTTAACCACTGAGCTGTGTCTCCAGTCCCTGTCACGGAGTCCAACAATAAAGCAACAAAGCCTGCTGAAAACACTCCATGGACAGGGTAGAGACAACTGCTATTTGCCTGAAGACCTGAGGTCCTTCCTTGGGACCCACATGCACGCCCCAAGTCTCAGGCACACACAAAAGCAAACAAATAAAATGCTAAAAAGGAGACCATGGGGCCACAGTCTTCCGGTGTCTTGTAACCTGAGCGTGTACTGCCAAACTCCGTCTTCCCTGGGGCCACGGAATGCAGTTCCGCACAGATGCGGCTCCGCACCGAACGCGCTAGGTGGACAAGGCTGGCCTAGATCGCACAGAGATCCACTGCGCCTGCGTCTGCCTCCCAAGTGCTGGGATTAAAGGCATGTGCCACCACACCCAGCTCTGGTTTTCTTTCATTGTCCTTTTTTTTGTCTGTATGATTATAAATATTTTTACAAACTTTTCCGTGGAGACTTTATGTAGACTTTACAACATTCAAAATATGTCTATATGGAGCAAAAAATCCCTTTATTCTTGATTTATTTTCCAATTTAGGTAAAATTAGATTGTGAATAATTTAGTGAAATCGTTTCTAAAGCCATAAACATTTTGGACACTCTTACGATTGAAGGAATCAGAGTAATGAGATGGTTGTTTCTTTAGAGAATTTGTAATTCATTATTCATCAAACATTTAGCTATTCCCTGTGTTAGATGTGATGCTGCAAACTGGGACTGATAAGTGAGTGCAGACCTTCTGTACTTAGGGAGTTCAGAATACTGAGAGGATAATAAGGAGAAGATGGAGATCTGTCTGCAATGTAGTTGAGGAAATAAAACCAGTGTGCATGTCCCAAATATTAGGAAATGGTTTTTAGATCACAATTAGATTATCTGAGAATGATTAAGCACCAAATAGAGTGTTACTTAAAGGCAATAGGAATTTAGAAAGCAGAGAGCCCAGTACAGGTCGAAGTAGTTGAAACAGGCTTTACGAAGGGCGGGCCTCTTTGCTGCATCCTGGCAAAGGTTAGCATTGAGGTGGACAGGGAAGAGGAAGACGTGTGGGCTTAGGGAAGATAGAGTGAGGACACACAGCACTCACATAGGTACGGGGCAAGTACATGCAGATACAGAAGAAATAAGTACCTCCATTTTGGAGATGATGATAGGAGTCCTTTTGATTTCTATGAAAGGTGTGTAGCCCTCCATCTAGAACAGTAATATAGGAGACACGAAAAACCTGTGTCTAATTTTAGCATTTTGCAAATTCCTTAAAAGCTAATGGAGAAAATAAACCATAGATTCGTTTCAAAATAGCTCTGGAGTTATGAACAGGGGAATGAAATTACTACATTGGTCTCAGGGATTATTTTCCAAAAATAGGGAAATTTTCCTGGTAGCTCTACAACTGGACACAGGAAGGCCCCGGAAACTGATGGCTGTCCGTGTGAAGGAAGACCGCAATGGGAAGACAGCAACGGGAGCAGACAGTACGATTAGTACAGACAGATGTTCGCAGTGAGGTGGAGACGAGGGCTTAAATGAATGGACTGTGATGACTGTTTTTGTGCGTGCACGTTTTGACTTTTATATTTAATGTTCCAGTGTTTTAGGTGGTAGTCTATTATGTCAGAGATTCTACAGTCAGTTACACAAGACTAGTAGAAATTTGAGAAGTAGTCATTGTGTGGGAGGGAAAACTTGTACTTTCATCAGATTACTTTGAAAGAGATGGAAGAGGGTAAAAATAAAATAGTGTTAAGTTTGTTGGAATTTTCTGGAAAGGGCTATGAGTTCAGTAACAAGAAGTTGTACCAAATACTACATTATTGTTTTCATTTACTATGGGTAATTTTGGCATCTTAATTCTATTTTTCTTAAATAGAAAGATGGAGAGCTGGCTACATGGCTCTGATCCTGTCCCCAGATCTGACCACTGGAGTCTGATCCCATGTAGTGGAAGAGACACTCATAAGTTGTCCTCTGAGCCCCACATGCGCACAGGACAAAAATAAATAAATAGATAAATATATAAATAAATAAACAAATAAATAAATAAGAAAATTTAGAATAGAAAAATCTGCAAGGGAGGGAAAGCTGTGCCCTTCACACTACATAAAAAAGAAAATGGAAAACTGTATACGAAGGAACCACACATTCTTGGAAAAATGAGCTTGAAAACCACTACTGACCAGCAGGGGGCATGTGTTCACCACTGTACTATGGTGTTCAGTACTCTAATATTTTTCTTATCAAGAAATGACTGACTCTTGAGGTCTTACTATAACAGAGTGGGGCGGGGAGAACCAAAGTTATGAGAATGTTGTCACCTTGGCAACTAGAAGCAATTACATTGTTTCAGGAGACTCTCTGCCTCTTGCTTTTATGGAATTAGACGCGAGGCTGGATTTGGCCCACCGATTGCTGTTTTATTCATGCGTCCTGCAAGGAAGCTCAGAGCTTTCCTTGTTTTCTGCCTGGTTGCTGGAAGGGATGTTTGATTTTTCAAGAAATGAAGTGTGGTAGTGCGGAAGTTAAACATTTCGACAAAAATATTTTTCTTGTATCGTGTTTCCCCTAAGAGGGTGCATTGCAAAAATCTTTCTTGTATTTAAGTGTTATGTTGTATATATTTATTTGAAATTTATGGTTAACTTTGCATGAACCTTGTAGGACAAAGGAGTAGTTCTGGAGGAGGCTGCTCTTGTGATGTTTTGCCTACCAAAGACATGCACAGGAACTGGTAACAATACTCAGCTAACAGTGGTTTAAAATGCAATTTTGTGATAATCTGGCCACTGTGTTTCCGATATAAAGAGCTCTCTAACACTGTATAGTTTTTTTTATTACTTCTTTCTTTTTATTGAATTTTTGATAATTCCATACATTTTGGTCATATTTAGACTCCCTCGCCCCCCACAAGTTTTCATGCATCCGTCTTATATGTTAAGGCCTATGGAGCCAAGTTTGAGTCCATCCACTGGAGCCTGGACAACCTATGTAGCGACTCTCCCATAAATAAAACCAAACTCTCCCTCTCCCAGTAGGTATCAGTCGTCAATAGTTCCTCAGCTAAGGCTGGGGCTTCTTTCGCGTTTCCCCCTTCTATGCTGGGGTTTTGTCTGGTTTGAACTTGCATGGGTCTTGTGCCTGCTGTCACCATTGAGACAGTAGAGTTTTAATGAGTGTTCCATCCATACTCGTCACAGAGCAGGATTACATCAGGGTTAAATGAAATTAGGATTTTCAAATAGGTGAAACTCAGAAAATTAGATTTTTGAATGAATATTCATTTAGCCTCGTTTATAAAGATAATGCAAATTATGTACATACCATTATTACTATACGACTCATTTAGGGAGCTGGGGAGATGGCTCAGGGGTTAAGAGCACTGGCTGCTCTTGTAGAGGTCCCAGGTTTGGTTCCCAGCACCCACATGTTGGTTAACAACTCTTTGTAGCTCCGTTTCCAGGGTATCTGATGCCCTTTTTGGCCTCCACAGGTATTGTACACACGTGGTGTGCTTCCATGCATGCAGGCAAAACACTCACACACATAGAATAAAAATAAAATAGGTTAAAAATTTCTAAAAAGACTCATTTGCCTCAAGCCAACTGATTAAAAGAACAAAGCATAATTAAAGTAATAATTACAACAATTTAATTTAATAGCTCTTTGAAACATCAGGTGTTATGTAGTCAAGACTGACTTTGAACTTGCTATGTAACTGAGGATGACTTTGAACTTCTGATCCTCTGGCCTCCATTCTAGAGTGCTGGGATTATAGGCAGTATAACATCACACTGTATTTATGCAGTGCTGGACAATGAGCTCAGGGCGTCATGCATTCTAGGCAAGCAGTCTCCTAATTGAGGAACCTGTCTCCATAGGTCTTAATGAATAACAGGGTATGTCATTCAAAAGAATATGAGTCAGTGTGAAAATTCACCTAGACGACGAATAGATGTTGTATTAGTTAGTTTTTGTTACTATCCAAGCAACTGAGGCAATCAACTTGTAATGAAAAACTGTTACTGGAGTTTGTAGCTTCAGAGGTTTTGACTCATGATCAGATATGTTGCTTTGGGCCTGTGGCACATCATGGAAGAAGCACATGGCAGGGGAAAGCTGCTTGTCTCATGCCTCAGAAATGAGAGAGGAGAAAGAACAGACCTGGGTCCTGTAGTCCTCTTCGCAGCATCCCAGGAGCCTAAGACTCCAATCAGACTTCTCCTCCTGCAGTTCCCACACTTCCCATCAGCAGGCTTTGGGATCAAGCCTTTGCTACCTGGGTCTTTGGGGACACTTTAGACCCAAAGTGTGGAACTGTAGAAAAAACAAAGGGAGAATTAAGCTTAAAAGTCAGAGGTAGAAGAGAGAGAAATGCAGGGTAAATGAATGAATATAGAGCTGGAGTGAGATCAGAATCTGACAGCAAGCTATAAAATCCACACATACACTGCAGTTGTTAATTCTGATTCTATTGTAGGAGATTTTCTTTTTTTTTTAAATTAAAAATTTCAGCAGTTTTAACTGACATACAATCCACATACCAAACAGTCACACTTTTAAAATACTCAATCCAATGGTTTTTAATATCATTACAAAACTGTGCGACCATCACCTCAGAACATTTCCACCACTTCAAAAATGTCTGGGCTTCTATATGAACGAAATCACAGAGTGAATGCTTGTTGGTACTTGACTTTCAAAGTTTGTATGTTATATAGAATTTTATCTGCTCTTTTTCTCTCTGATGTCATACATGTGTGTGTGTGGTGTTATATGTGTGTTGTGTGTGCATGAGTGAGTGAAGGTTCACATGTGGAGGCCTGAGGTTGACAACGGGTGTCCTTCCTCAATAGCTTCCACCTTTAATTTTTTGGAGACAGGGTCTCTCTGTAACCCTGAAGCTCATAGGTTGAGCTAGGGTGACTGGCCAATGCGCTTCAGGGATCTACCTGCTTGTCGTGGCTGCCCAGTGACAAGGTCATAGGAGAATGCCACCTACCCCCAAGTATTTTACATGGACTGTGAGCGTCTGTGAACTCAGATTCTCATTCTTGCATGCCAGCTGCTACTTTATGGAATGAACCTTCTCTCTTTCATTTCTTTCTTATGGTTGAATAACAGTTTACTATGTGACTATACCATGTTTTATTTATCTGCATGTGAGGGATAGCTTCAGTCGTCAACTTGACATCCTGGAAAGAGAGAACCGCAATTGGGAAATTTCCTTTAACAGACTCGCCTGTGAGCATGTCTGTGAGGCGTTTCCTTGATTGTTGAGTTACCTGGGAGGGCTCAGCCCACTGTGGGTGGTACCATTCCTTGGCAGGTGGTCGTGGGTTGTATAAGCTAAGGGAGCACTATTCTGCCTAGGTCTGTAGTTCAGCTCCTGCAGCTAGGTTCCACCTCTGGTTTCCCTTGGTGATGAGCTGTGATCAGGACATGTAAGCCAAATAAACTCTTTCCTCCCCAAGTTTTGATCAGAATGTTTTATCACAGCAATAGAAAGCAAATTAGGACACTTTATATCCATTGATGGACATTTGGGTTGTTTCCAGATTTGGGTTATTGTATGCAAATATTCAAAGCAATGCTGTTCTTGTTAGTTTCTATGTGGCATCTGTTCTCATTTTCCTCAGATATATACCCAAGGGTTGAGTTGATAGCATGACTCTAGGGTCGGTTATTTGAGAAAATCCCAAATTTTCTTTTTAAATTTTTAAATTAAAAAAATTTCTTTTTAAGCTTTTTTAAATGACTGTTCCATTTTAAATCTCCACAGCAGCAGATTAGCACTAAAATTTCTCCACATATTTTCAATACTAATATGATGTAAAATTTTTGATTGATTTTGTGTGTATGTGTGTGTGGGTGGGTGGACATGCCATGGTACCCATGAGGATGTCAGAGGACAATTTTCAGGCATCGATTCTCTCCTTCCATGACGTGGGTCCTGAGGATGGACCTCCGTTTCTCAGGCACAGCAGGGAGGGCCTTTACCCACGGAGCCATCTCACCAGTACCATCCGACTGGTGTTGTCCTAGCGAGTGTGATGTGACTTAGATTTCCCTGATGACTGATGATTACCATTGCATGATCTTCACTGATTATAAAATATACAGATTCTGTTTAATGTATTGTACCCACATTTCTGCTATGCACATGAACCAGAGAGCTCTTCATCTTAAGAACTGTGACGGGGTCTATAACATTCCTATAGCCAACATGGTGCTACAACCCACTGGGTACAGAATAGTTAATAAGTGGCCTCATTTCAGAGTTGGGAGATGTGAACCCTAAAGAAAGACTAGTCTTTAAAACTGTGTTTTGTGATTGGCATTACCTAAAATTTCTTTTAATGATGCCAATGGAGGGGATACAGCTGGTTCACAAACATGTTTTCTTTGAAACCCATCTTCTGGGCACCTGAGACTCACCTGTATTGGTCCTGATAAGTGCGTGAATCTTACCAAATAAATCAGTTCTACATGCTCTCTGTGTTCAGCTTCAAAGTCAAAAGAAACAAGGCTGCTCCAAAGAGTTCATTCTAGATAACAGAATTCCATTTGTCCTTCCCAGGAATCCTGCTGGATTCCTAGAGGAGTTCAGGGTCAATGTGCTTTCCATCCCTTGGGACTCTGTTTATATTCCCAGATCTGCGGCGGGGGGGGGGGGGGTCGGAAATAAAAGCAGACAAAAGCCCCAGGAAGGGACACAGTCAAGGCACAGTAAAGGCTGAAACAAAGGTATCATAAAAAGAAAAGAGTACTCTCATTTTCCTTCAGATTAAACCCTGTGGTTCTGAATTAGCCCTGGGAGGTGTTGGAATAGGAATAGTACATCTGTTCAAAAATTAGATGCTTTATAGCCAATAAGACTACATTTGATGCTACATTATTCCCTCATCAGAACTTTATGTAATTTCATAATTTTGAAAGTACTGTGGGAAGTTATAACAGAACTTTGCTGTTCTTCTCAGCAGCCTTTTGTTATCTGGTCTCCTGTAGCTTTAGGGACTTAATATTTTGCTGACTTATTTAATGTGCTCCAAACTCTCTGAGTTTGGAAAAGAAAACTTGCATTAAAAATCACTAACTGCCCTATTTCTGAAATTTATGAGTCTCAAGCTTTGCACTGTGAATTTTTATCAAGCAGATGAGAAACAATTCAGATATATATGCATATTTTAGGAGATACAGACAAGAACTAGGCAAAATCAGTTCAAGTCAGGTAAAGTGGCAGGTGCCGGTCGTGTCAGGGATTGTCACTGGGGCCTGTGTGTTCCAGACCAGGCTCAGCAGTATAGTGAGACCCTGTCTCAGAAACAAATGTCCCATTTCCTTATTACAAATAACATATATCAGATATAGAGTTCTCTTCCTCCTCTTCTTCCTTTTTCATTAACTTTCAATTAATGTGAGAACTAAATTCAATGAGAAGTAGATCAAATTTTTGGAGTCCTTGTTATTACAGTGACAGAAGTAATTTGCCTTTAGTAATGTGTAGACACTGGTAGAGAATTTGATTTCCTTTTACAAAACAATTTCTGGTTATCCAGCAAAGCAGACTGTTAAATGTGATACTGAAAATAAGGAGGGAGGGAGTTGGAGAGAGGACTCAGCATGCTTGAGAGCACTGGCTGCTCTTGCCGAGTACCAGGTTTGATTCCCAGTCACACAGGGGACATGGGGTTCCCTTTCAGGCTTCTTAGTCTCATTCATAAAAGCGTTTATGAATGGACTTAAATGGAAATTTTAGGACAATTTTATTGTAGTTTAAAGAAAAGTCCTCAAGAGGGCGAGCTGTGAGTCCAGCATCTTTCCTGAGGAGGAGAGTGGAGGGAGAAGACAAAGGCCCTAAAGCCATGCAGGTTTACAATGGCATGCCGGTCACACACGTCCACACATGTCCACACACGTCCGCACACGTCCACACAGTGGGGAGGGGAAGACAGCTTCCGAGAGAAGGCAACGGAACCCGAGGTGATGGGGCAGCCCTGAGTGCAGGGAGAGCGGGCTTAGAAAAGAAAGGGAGAGGTTACAGTTTCCTGAGTTCTTCAGAAAAGCGGGGTGAGAGCTACGTCTGCGGCCCCTCTAGAAGCTCTGCACGAGGGCCGGGGACTCCGGGCAGGAAAATTCATCACCTCAAATGAATCTAGGCGTTCTGTTCATCCGATTTCCATGGTGTGAAGTGAACCTGTCTCCCCAGCAGTGGTCCTGTGGCGTGCTGATTGATCTCTCAAAGACTAGAAAGTTAAGGCCACGGATTCCAATTCTTTTGACTGTTTTTCTCCTAAGGTTTTTCTTTTTTTCCCCCCCTATTGTAACAGCAGCACCATATTGCCGCTAACAACCATCCATAATTCCAGTTCCAGGGGATCTGACACCCGCTTCTTGCCTCCTCAGGCCCTGCACACATATGGTGCATTCAAACACGCAGGCAAAACAGTCATCTGTTAAAATGATAACAATGAGAGAAAATGAATCAACTCAAAAGCTTCCAGAAAGGCCCCAGCTTCCCCATCTTGGGTTTAATCTCAGTGGCTTCTTTCTGGGCAGCTCCACAGAGCGAGGTAAGACTTGGAAAGGGGGGCTTTGCATTCTGGAGCAGCATCTGCACTAGCTCTAACCGGTCACACGTCGTCTGTGGGCCCGTATGTCCTTGGCTGGGAGGACCCTCTGTTAGCAGGACAGGCTTCATGGTTTGGGGCCATAGTGGCTGCAGAGAACTCACACTTGAATGCTCTTCAATGACCATGTTGATGTTCTTGACTTTTCCCCTTGACTCTGCGCCCTATAGGTAAGGTCTAATGAGGAAACGGAGTGTGTGTTGTGGGCCTGGGGACTCGGCTCATGTGGGGTCCACCTCTGGTGACCTGTGTGCCTCTCGAGGATGGCTGTGCAGTCACCTGCTTCCCTGACCCTCTCAGACACTGCTTGTCTCCTTCACGTCCCAGTGACAGCCTGGGCATCAGACAGACCTTAGGGGGCTGGAGTTGGGTTAGTGCAACATGAAACAACCCAACCCAAACCCTACCAACACCCTGGCATGCCAGGAGACAAGGTCAGGGAGGACAGGAGAGGGCTTTATGTCAGTGTCCTGATAAAGGGGCTCCACATTTTTATTTTGCATGGACCTTGCACATGATTGAGCTGGCCCTGTCTGCTACGCAGTGTCTCCTGACACACTCTTGCCGCTGGATGATTTTCTTTTGATATGTGTATATAGAAGGAAGATTACATCACATTCTCCCTCTCACCCTGCTCCCAATGCATCTGAGTGCTTCTACTGAAATTTCTAAGCAAAAGAGCTCAGTAACACTCTCTTACAAAGGCCACTGTCCCAACTGCTCCAGGATGTTTGTCTCTAAAAAAATCCATGGGATGTTTTTCCCTTCAGGTAATATGAGGAACCATTATATAAAATTTTTTGAAGTGCTTGTAATTTCCACATAATTATTCTTGATATTGACTGTATTGATTAGCAAAATCTTACAATCAAAAGCTGCAGAGGCATAAAAGGCAGGCTAGGCATCAGTTTTCCTATAGTTTTAATGATTGATCACCTTTCCAAGCAGGTCCAGAACTGTGCATATAGCTTCAAAATACCACTGAAAACTTCTCTTTTGTACCGTAAAAACTGTTCATAATGCATTCAATCTCAGAATATATCTATATTATGTAGGCCTTTGTATTGCTATATCATAAAGTATAGTCTTAAAAGTTTCTAATTGCTAAAATCGGATAATTTTCATTGTTTTGTGTGAACCAGAGAATGATCTATGATAGCCATATTTTAACTGATATTTTGCAAATTTGATACAATATATTTTGATCATATTCAGACCCCTCCCTTATTGGTACTCCTTCTTGCCAAATTTTGTATACTTTCTGTTTTAAATGAATTTATATAGAGAAAGAGAGAGAGAGAGAGAGAGAGAGAGAGAGAGAGAGAGAGAGAGAGAGAGAGAGAGAGAAACATCGTCAAATTGGGTACTCAAATCATCCAGCAGAAACTGGCTGAGGAAGTTCTTCAGGCACTGGGGTTCTCAGCAGAGAGTCCCTGGCAGACAGAGTGCTTCCTGGGGGGAGGCTTCCAAGTGAAGGACGAAATAAGAAGAATTAGTGATAGCCTCATCAATTCAGATACTCATGACATTCAGAAGAAACTGACAGGGAGGTTGAGGCAGTCAGCTGGAGCTCCCTGGTGAGCTTTCTCTCTATGGCTGAACTTCATATGGCTCAAATTTCCACCATTAAAATTCCAGCTTCTCTTTCCCACCGAAAGCAGTTTTATATCATGGGATAAACAATAACAACATCTGTTGGAGATGGTCTATCTTCTAGCTGTTCTCAGGGGCACAGTGCTTTTATTCTTGGGCTGTTTTGCCTTTCTCTTCCCTCCCTGTCAGGAAGTGACAGGCAGCCTATCCCAGACCTTGAAGGACACCTTGAGACAAACATGAGTCTAAAGTGAAATGATGGAAACTCCACTTCTAAAGCCAGCTTCTCATTGAGCTCAAACTGGTAAGAACTTATTTTCTTATAACCAGACTGTATTTTTATATAATGTCCTTTAAGCTTGGTCTATTTGAATTTTCCTCTTGTTTTATTTACTTGACATGCAACTCTGTGTTGTTTTGCCACCCAGTGATGTTTTATTACTCGTGATGTTTTCACTACTCTGAGATGTTTATTACACCGTAATATCGTGGAGCTCTGTGATGCTCTCTAACTAACCATGCTTAACTACTGATAAAGATAGGAAACAGAAAATGGGAAAGTCACCAAACGGTCTAATAAGACATTTGGTCTAATTATTCTTACAAAAATGTAGATCAAATGTGGCAACCATATAAATTTCTGCCTGGTTATCTTTTTTTTTTGTAAACAGCAGTGCTGGATTACCCAGGCAGTTAGGCTGCAGATGCCCTGATCCATGCCTGTGATAGCTAACTTTAATGACCAGGTGAACTCAGGAAGAAGGTTTCTTGAGATATAACATGTGCATCAAAGAGAAGAGCCATAGGGCCCAGGTGGTAAGCATTAAATGACGTAAAAAGTCCTATATAACCTCATTTTTATGTTGCTCTGGACCCAGAAAATCTTGAAGCCTTGCTGCTAATTCTGGGACCACATGCATGTATGTGTGAAAATGCATAAGCTTTTTGACTCTTCTAGGTGAAGGCTTGATCTCTTAGCTGTTTGAGGAGTTTTTCTGTAAGAAAACAACTTTACCAATGTAAATTTACCAACACATTTCAATAGTTTCTACAGATAATACCACACATGCAAAGTGACGTAATGTGGTAAACAGCGCTGGGTGGGTCTGTTGAGTATCGTTCTTAAGCAGGTAGACAACTGAAGTCCAGCAATATTTCAGATTTGCCCTGGACCAGATTTTCCTACTCTGTAGCTCTCAGGAAGCTCTTCCTGCCGTTCTCTAGCATCCCACAGTTATTTGTAATTGCAATCTTCCTTTATTGCATTTGTAAGGTCTAGACAAGAATTTCACAAAATATTTTCTATATATTATCATTGTCCCTTAAAGTGACTTCCTCAATAAAGGGTTCCATGTTCAGTTCTCCCAACAGAGTTCCAACAGCAATCATCCCACTGAGGACTCTCAGTGGGACTGGAGTAAACTGAGTACCAAATCTCATTTTAGCTCTGATTTTTACAAATTGACTTTATAAAGAATAGTTTTCCTCATTAATATTAACAAATATTTTTAGCACCAGAGCAATTCATGCAGAACCCCTTGGTAACTACTGGTCTAGATGGCTGGTATTAGATTAGATAAGAAAGGAGATGGGCCTGCATCTTGAAACAATTTGACCTGGGGGAGTATGAATCTATATTGGGATTCAATGATGCCTAAAGTTATCAGAGAAACCTAGAACCCAGACTTGTCTGTTTTGGAACTAGGTGCCTGTAGTTGTGAGTTGAAAACAAAAGAATCTATATGCATAAATGTAATGGCTTAAGTGTGAAATGTCCCCCATGGGTTCACAAACCCTTGGCCCCCAGCATGTGTCACTAGTTTGAAGATTATGAGTCTTTAGGAGATGGGGTCTGGTCACTAGGGTGGGCCTTTGAGGGTTAACCAGCTTCTGTCTCTATTTCCTCATCAGTCAGGTCATGAGCAACTGCCACTTCGTTCTCCCGCTGCACTGCAGGGACTCATTGCATCATACCTTCCCAATCATGATGTACCACAACCTTCTGGAACCGTGAACCACAGGCAACCTTTTCTTCCTAAATTGTTTCTGTCAGGTGTTTTAATTCCAATGAGACAAAAATAACTAATACCATAAGATAAAATAATCATCCTCTAAACATGCAAATCTTTGCAAGAGGGGTGAAAACTATTTGTCTTGTTTTCCTACAATGCCTGTTAGTATGAATATGAGCTTTGTGTCAGTGAGGGTGAGGTGGGGTTAAATTTTAAGGTAATTTTGAAAGATTATGTAATTCGAATCCAATAAACTAAATAGCGAATAGCCCCAAATCATATGAGGTCCCAGTCTCTGAGACCTAGAAATGGTACTGTGTACAGAAAGAGCATTTTTATTTTCTTCTTTTTTGAGTGTGTGAATCTTACGACATTAAGTATCTTGAGATGGAGAAATTATTTTGGACTATTCAGGTGAAACTAACTCAGCATTCTTATAAGGCAGAGAGAGATTACTCAGAGGTGGGGCCAAAGACAGAGCTTGGCATGATGTAGCAACAAGCCAAGGAATGCGGGAACTCAACAATAAACCAGAAGAGGCAAGGAATATGTTTTTCACTAGAGACTTTGGAAGACGTGTGGTCCTGCTGATGCCTTGATTTTGGTCCAGTAATGCCGATTTTGGAATTCTGGCTCTGAACTGTGACAACAAATTCCTAAATTACTAAATTTAGCTGCCCTAGAAAACTGAAAGAGTAAACAAAGGAAATGGCTCAAGTTTGACTTTATTGATTTGAACTTGAAACCTCTTTTTAAAAATCTGTTTTTAAAATGTTATGTATTTGGGTATATTGCCTGCATGTGTATAAGTGCAGCTGAGTTGTGCAGTGCCCACGGAGGGAGGTCAGAAGAGGGAGTCAGGTTCCCTGGAACTGGAATTACAAACGGCTGTTAGCTACTATGTGGGTGATGGGGACCGAACCCAGGTCCTCTGCAAGGAGAGCCAGTGCCCTTAACCACACACATACCACACATGCACACTCATACACATTCACACGTATGTATACATGTACACTACACACTCATATAGATGCATCCACCTACACACACATCACACACAGACCACATAAGTACTCACAAACACATGCATTCACATACACACACATGTATACCACACACATTCATGTATCCCACTCCCATACACTAAAACATACATACACATACACCACACACAGACATATACACACACTAAAACATACACACATATACATACACAAACACCACACACAGATTCTCTCACACACACAAAGACCAATAAGGGCCTTCCCTAAAGACTGCAAGGATAATGAGAAAATTGCTATAATTTAGCAGCAATTTTCAAGGTATACAACCAAATATTAAATGAATACATTCAAATTTGTCATGATTAAACACAAAAATTCTGAAATGCATTTGGCTTAGGGAAAACACTGCTCTAGTCACAGTCATATACTATTTAAATTTTATTTGTTTCTAAACTCCATTCACACCACAAAGTTGCTGCCTTGAATGCTACTCCATTTAGAAAGAGCAAAAACCTTCATTTCAAAATTGGAAAGCCTTGGTGAGGCTCCAGTGGGGGAACCATGTGTATAATGGACACATCCTGGGATGTGTTTGTTAATACTAATGATGTCACTAGTCAAGTAGGGGAGGTCAATCCAAAAGCAGCAATGTCAAGGATGGTCTGATCACTACGTGCCTAGGATAGCCCTGGTGAGCCAGCCAAGCTGGTTTTCCAAATTTGGAGTCCAGCAGCATGGCATCCATGCTGGTTTCTGCTGTAAAGACAGGCTGAGTTCACCTGCCAGTGCCAGGGTAAATGGAAACGAACCCTCTGCGCAGCATTGGCTCCCTGGGCAGTGGGTGTTGTCCTGGCTGGCAGCACCTGTTGTCGCCTCCTCCCTCACTCATCTGGTGCAGGGACATTCAGTATATTCTGGTTTTGACCTGGGTGAGTTCCTGGAACCAATTCTTTGCTGACCTTGAGCTTGTTTCAGTCCCCATCCCTGCTAGTTTGTGATGAAACCACACTTGTTATGAGATTTTTGTTTTATTGTGGCATCGAGCGAGCTTCAAATCCTACTAATTGGCAACCCAGCACAGAGGGGACCAGAAGCGATTATAATTTTTCTGGCTTTCTCATCAAATATTAAGCTCAATTATCTTTCCTCCATCAGCAACAATTATATAGGTTTGTATAAATTCACACTGCAACAGTAGTCCTATTGCCTAACTGCAGTTCTGGCAAGTATAAATGTCATTGTCAGAGGCAATTTATGTGCAATTCAAAAGACATACTCCTCAAACGAATCTCTTTCTGAATCTCAAATTGCTAGAACAAGACCAGAAATGTAGAAAGCTGCATGTAGGGGAAAAAGAAATGCCATAATGAAGGGAGAGAGAAGTAACAAAATGATTATTGCTGGTTTCTGTGTGGTGTGTGTGTGTGTGTGTCCTGAAAGAAGTGGAAATTAGACAGGGGAACAAGAGCTCTGTTTGGGTCAGGTCAGTTCAGTTTAAAATTCTTTGAACCAACAAGGGCATCAAACATTGATTAATGATGTGACTTGATTTAGGGAAAGGCAATGTTTATCCACTAAAAAGGAAGACAAACTTGCTGTAATGAAGCTACCAGTGTGGTCTTTCATTAATGCTGTTTTGTTGAAATATCTTTCCTGTGTTTAATGAGCCAGATCACAGATTCATTAATAGTTAGGTCAAGACCACTTGTAACTTTGAAAATGATTCTATAATCCCAACAACCCGAAGGAAGCCTGGCCTAATGATTTTGCATTTTCATTTGTACAGAAAAGAAGACAATGGTCATTCCTTAATATTTTTTATATTTACCTTAAAGAGATTCTGTGCTTTTAAAAAATATTTTATTTATTTGTTTTATTTATGTGTGTGAGTGTACTGCCTGCATGGTGTAAGTGCACCTGTATGGTGCAGTGCCCACAGAGGTTAGAAAAGGGCATCGGATCACCTGGAACTAGAGTTACAGATGGTTGTTAGCCACCATGTGGGTGCTGGGAATCGAACCTGTGTCCTCTGAAAGAGCTGTCAGTGCCCTTAACTGCTGGCATCTTTCCACACCCGAGATTCTGTGCTTTTTATATACCCAGTCGTTTTCTCATTGCTGTGACCATGTACCAGGCAGGAGCAGCTTCAGGGAGGACGGGTTTATTCTGTCCATCGTGGTGGGGAAGGTGTATTAGCTCCTCCTACTGCCGTGCTTGGGCTTTGATCGGTGCCAGGGCTCAATCCACAAGGCCTGCCTCCCTGGGACCAGCTCCTAATGGTTCCACAATCATCCATAATAGTGCCACTATTTGTTGACCAGGAGTTCAAGCACATGAGTCTGTGGGAGCTATTTCACACGGAAAACGTAACTCCAGTGAATACATAGGACACAGAGTAAGCTTGACGTGTGACCACACAAAGAAAAGATGCTTTTTAACTTGTTGAACTTTAAAAAGTTAGATAGCATTTTAATGGGCTCCTAATTGTGAAGAAGAAAGATACTGTATTGACGCTCTGTGTTTGTTTAAGGGGTGCACCTTAAACTCCTCCCATTTCTTACAACTCTGGAGGTGTAGGTAGACACAATAGTCATCAAAGCAGAAATAATAGCCCTGTCTGCTTCGCGCCACTCTTTGCGTTCTTTTGGGAACAATCGCAATTTGGTTTTAAAAGCACAGTTTTTCTTCCTTTGAAAAAAGATCAGCTTGAAATCCATAAGAGTAAAGCTGCGTTTTATTTTCACAAGGCAAGTGACTTACTGTTTTCTGCTCTAATGTTGCCTGAGAAGCACAGCCCTGGTTCAAAGTAAATAGCAACTTCACTGGTTCAAATTACTCCTGGGGTGGGTGACACTTTCTCTCCGCTGAATTCAAATACATTTTCACTGTTAGATTTATCATTTTATAATGTTTCTGAACTCATATTTTTGTGAATATTATTCAGAAAGGAAAAATGTCAACACAGCTAATTGATTCCATTTTGAAAGGAAATATTAAGCTTTTCACCCAGGAGAGATTTTATTTGAATTAAATTGACTCAACAGGAAGACTCAAATCAGTCATTACAGGGAGTATACATTCTTGCCAGAAATCACCTTAATACAGGCACATCATAAATCAAAGAAATGTGTATGTTAGGTTTATGAGGTGTATGAATTATGCTTAAAAGCATTGATGTGGTTCCTCCATGTGTTCTTGTTATGTATGCTCTCACATACAAAACATGCATACATGTGGTATATTTTACACATACGTTTATATGTGCACACGTTTGCCTACATGTATGCCTCTGTGTCTGCATGCATGTGTGTATGCATATCTGCATGTATATTATGGATGTGTGCTTGGATGTTAGTACACATGTTTGTATGTGTGCCTGCCTGCATGTATATTTTGCTTGTGTGTATTGTGTTGGTGTATATGCATACATTTATCTTTCCAGTCAAGGTTTTGCTACATAGCCTAGACTGGTGTTGAACTTATGATCCTCCAGTCTTAGCCACCCGAGTGCCGAGATTGCCAGTGTGAGACATCATTCCCGGCTTTGTATTTTAGCCTGTGTAACTGTTACCAGAACAGGACTGAGGATGGTCACCGGCTGGGGTTAGGTTCCTTTTCTCTGCCAATTAAAGAATTAAGAGACAGGAAAAAAAACTCAGACAGCAGAGAATAATAGGCAAACAAACTTTTATTGAAAGATGAAGAATGACATCCTTCCATATATTCACACAGAGAAAAATGAGCTCTTCACATGTGGAGAGATGACCAGGAAATGGAGAATCCGAAGTCCTCTGGGGAGGGCCTGCCTTTTAAGGATGATAGTGCTTTCCTCTCCCCTAAGTTTGGATTGGTTGACCTAAGCAAGGAAGAGAAGGCTGAGAGGTCACAGCTACAAGCTGAGATCTGTGCAGAGCTGTGTGACTCTAAGCAGGTCAGTTAGAAATAAGACCTTCCTGCCAGACAAGAAGCAGCAGACAGTGTGCCATTGTCATCACTCCTTAGTGACCCTATTTTTTACAAGGGACTTAGCTCTTTATATAATCAAACAGAATTGTCTGATTCTTTTACTTTTATCACTCCTTGAATCAGAAAATTGGGTCTCATTAAGCAGTGAACTATGATGATACAAAAAATGATTGAAGATTAAATTTTTTTTTCTATAATGCATTGAGAATTAAACAAAAAATGAGTGGCTATTAGAAAATTTCTGAGAGATGTAGGCTCACAAAAGAGATTAGAGGGGCTGGAGAGATGGCTCAGCAACTAAGAGTGCTGGCTGATCTTGCAGAGGACCTGGTTCAGTCCCCATCACCCACATGACATCCAGCAACCATCTGTAACTCCATATCCAGGGGAATTTGACGCTCTCTTCTGATCTCCTTGTACTGCACAACACAGGTGTGCTTCCACACATGCAGGCAACACACTAATGCACATAAAAAATAAAAATACTAAACAAAGAGACTGAAACTTCTCGTGTCCATTGTGAGAGAAACCACTTTATTGAGCTGAAGATCTGTATGTTTAACTGTGTACTATGTGTCTAGAGAGAAGTGCACACCATAAAACCATCACCACAGGTAATGAATTCATCCACTACCTCCAAGTTTCTTTCCATCTTTCTTTCTCTCTCGCCCTCCCTCCTCCTTTCACGTCTTCTCCCTGCTCTTCCTCCTTTTCTTCTGGAACACTTACCATCCATATTCTGTGCAAAATTTTAAGTATATCCTGCACTTTTGTTAACCTTAGGCACCATACTGGGGACTCAGGCTTGCAGGACTGAGACTTTGTACTCTGACAAGTTCTTCCTTATCACCGTCTCCAGTTCTCTGCTTCCACAAGTCTGATTTACAGTCTTCACTGAAGTGGGATTATGTAGTATCTACACTTCTGCATTGGCTTACTGAATTTAGTGCTCATTCTCCAGGTCTGTCTATGTTAACACAAACCGCAGGGATTTCTTTGTCTGAAACGCTGAATAATATTAATTATTGTTATTCCATTGCATGTGTGCTAAATTTCTTTATTCTTTCATCCATGATGAATATTATGGTTGTGCTTCTGTTTTGTGGCCACCATGAATTATGCTGCAACCAACAGTTATTTATTGAGATCTTGGTTTCAGTTTCTTTAGATATATACACAGAAATGGAATTTCTGGCTTCTATCAACAGTGATTCTATTTAAAAATTTTAAAAATAAATTACACTGTTTACAGCAATGGTGTCAGTATTCACAAGACCCATGCAAACTCAAGAGTGCAAAAACCTTGCATAGAACTGTGGAAATGGGCAGCAGGTCCCAATCCTAACCAAAGAACTCTTGGGCAGCTGATTACTGCCAGGTGAAGAAGAGCTGATCTTAAAGGAAAGGTCTCTAGATAGGCTGACTAGACCCCAGTGGATGAACTTGCACTGAGGGATGTCACAGGACACTAACTTGACTACCTTAGCGTAAAGGACAGTATGCATGAAATTCAGTGGTGGAGGGGGCGGTTATGGGAGGGTGTCAAGGGGGAAGATGGTATTAAGAAGACTAAGATGTTGTGCATGAAATGCACAAAATTCAATGAACATGTTAAAAATCGATCTTGTTTTACAGTTTTGCAGCAATTTACATTCCCATCAGGTGTGTGCAGATTGCCTTTCCCGCGTGCCTTCGTCAGCGCTTGCTGTCATGCTTTTTGCTTTTGGATAGCCTCACCTTAGCAGGTCTGAGGTGGTAGCTCCCATGAGACTCTGTTGACATTCTTTTGATGTTTGTTGATTTCACATCCCTGCGGGACATCTGCATGTGTCTTCTTCTGGGATGTCTGCTCAAATTCTTTGCACCATTTTTAAACTCAAGTTACTTGTTTCTTGCTGTTGAGTTGGTTTCATATTCTTATTGGAAATCCTTCTGAAGTTGTCTAGTTTGCAAGTATGTTTTTCTCATTCCATAAGCTGACTTTACATTTAGTTGATGCACTTGTACTTGTTTGTTTTAGCTTTTGTTACAACAGCTAAGAAATCATTGTCAAGCTCAAGGTCAAGAGGGTTTTTCCTTCTCTTGTCTTCTAGTCTCTAGACTCTGATTCTTAGTTTTATTCTCTTTGAAGCAGATCTAGGGTTTGGTTCAAGGTGAGTCCTTTCATTCTTTCACATGTAGATGTTGAATTTTCTCAATGCCAGTTATTAAAGAAATTCTCACATTTTGTTCTGACATTTTGGGGGGAGTTCATAGATTTTTCTACATCATTCCATCTACAAACAAAAGTAATATTACTTCTCCCTTTATTTATTTAGAGTTTTTATTTCTGTCTCTTGTTTAATTGCTTTCTGTAGTTCTGAATGGAACTTTTAAAAATATTTTATTTTTTAGTTTTATTTTATGTACATGAGTATATTGCCTGCATGTAAGTGCACCCAGGGTGTGCAATGCCCACGCTGGTCAGAAGATGGTGTAGGACCCCTGGAACTGGAGTTATGGACAGTTGTTAGCCGCTATGTGGGTGCTGAGAATTGAACCCAGGTCCTCTGCAAGAGCAGCCAGGGCTCTTAACCGCTGAGCCATCTCTCCAGCCCCTACTTTGTTTTTTAATCATAATATGGTGCTGAATTTTTCAAATGCAGTTTTTGTATATAATGAGATTACTGTGTAATTTTTTCCTTCATTTGATTAATATTGTCTATCAATATCATGCTGATTGATGTGCACGTTAAAATTCAAATCTTGGGGATCAGTCCCACCTGGTCATCATAGATGTTCCTTTTAATATGATTTTGACATCAGTTTGCTAATGTTTGCTTGAGGGTTTCCGCACCTTTGTGGGAGTTGAAGAATGCTGTTACGGCAATATTTTTCGTTGTTCTTTCATGTACCTAGATGCTTACTTTTATAGTAAGTACTCCCATGTCAAGTGCAGATATATTCAAAATTGTGATATTTTTCTTTGGAATTGGTGCTGGGATCATTAAATAATGAAGTTTTTGTCTTCTTTGGTAGGTTTTGACCTGAGATTTATTTTGTCGGGTATAAATACAGCCACACCTACTCACTTTGGATTGCTATTTGCATGGATTAACTTTTACCTACTCCTCCAGTGGTAACTGTTTTGTGTCCTTAAATTTATACCAAATATGTTACCAACAGCATAAATTTAGATTCTTTTATTAGTAACCCATTCAGACATTCTGTGGCTGTTGATAAGGGGAATTTAATTCATTCACATTTGAAGGAATTGCTATGTGATTTAGCCAGGTTTCTCTTACAGCAATGAAATGCTTGAAATAATCAACTTATACAGAGTGAGACTGCCAGGGAAAATGTGCCCAGTGGTGGAATAGTGGCCCGAAGGGTATGTGTTTAATGAACTGCATTTGGATTGGGTGTGAGGCCTGCCCCACAGGAAGGAAGTCAGGCGTGGTGCTGAAAACCCGGTCAGCAGCCCATGGCCTGCATGAGCCCTCGCAAGGAACATACCGCTGTTCATTTTGCTAAATGTCAAACGACTTTTTAAATATTTATCATCCTTGGTCAGAGAAGTTTGTGTCTTCAGTGGTCAGCAGGTACTGTGGAGACTCACAATTGGTCAAATATTGGAGAATGAATGTCTATTCTGGGATCATTCTCTAAATGGGACCTCTAAATCACTCCTGTACCCTACCAAGGCTCAGGGACTCAGGGAAGAAGGACAGAATGTAAGAGCTGGGGGATGGGGAAGAGGGCTGTGAAATGCTGTCTTTGGAACATGATATGGCCATTGCAGCCCGAACTCACTGCAGCTATGATTACCTGCACAAGGTCAAATCAGCAATAGGCAGCACTAGACTCTGGATCATTAACAAAAAGGAGAGGACACAAAGTAGGGGGGACATGTTGAGAGTGGAGGGTGGACTGGTAGGGAGAGTTGGGGATACCTATGATCACAATGCATTAGTTACATGTATGAAACTGCCAGATCATAAATAAAAGATATTATACTTTTAAAAAGAGAGCAGAGCTTCATTTGAGTGGTAGTTTTGTAATTCCGGTCCGAGATCGGTTGGCTCTGCTGTTTTTCATCTGTGGTAAGGTACATATATGGCAGCAGCAGCCGGTAGAACAAAATCACCTAGATCACAGGACAAAGAACAAAAGAGATAAAGGAAGAGATGTCAGTCCCAGACGCTCCTGTGAGGGGCATGTCGCCAGAGTCCTAAGCACTTCCACTTGGCCCCACCTCTGGAGATGGCACCACCTTCCCAAAGCACCAGCCTAAGGACCAAACATCTAATAGACCGGCCTTTGAAAACATTAAACAGACCAATAGGTGCGGACTAACCATCGTTATTTAGTTAATGGTTATCTGTTTTCGTAGTTTTTTCATTCTCTCTTTGATTCCTTGTTCCTTTCTCTTCTCTGGTAATAAGATTTTATATTGATACAGTTTGACTCTTCCTTCTCTCTTTAGTCAGTGTACTGTTACCATTTCAAACATGCAAAACTTTCATGGCAAAATTATGTCTAGATGTATTAGCAATAATTGTGATAGCAACTTATTTCAACCTGTTTTCATAGTCTAGCAGAACCACTAATGGAAATAAAACTATGTATCATGTTTCTCTGATTCATATAATTATCTGCATGCTTAATGAGTGAACTTTTAAGATGTTCAGTAACACACACAGGTAGTGCTTTCCCACCAGGCCATAGCTGTAGCTTATTTAGAACCAACCCTCCTTGCTTCGACGCCACACTAAGATCATTTTACAGAAGCTAAATCTTAGCTGTTTGAAAGTTTTTTCCTCACATCTTCAGGTAAGATTTTAAAAATGCAGACAAAAGTAATATTACTTCTCCCTTCATTTATTTAGAGTTCTTTATTTCTATCTCTCGCTTTAACTGTTTTCTGTAGCTCTGCCTAGGTCTTTTAAAAATATATTTTTTATTATTTTTATTTTATGAGTATGAATGTATCGCCTGCATGTATGTAAGGGCACCTGTGCCATACAATGCCTGTGGAGGTCAGAGGAGGGTGTCAGAATCCCTGGAACCAAAGTTATGGGCAGTTGTTAGTCACCATGTGTGCTGGGAACTGAACCTGGGTCCTCTGCAAGAGCAAACAGTGCTCTTAACCACTGAGCCATCTCTCCAGCACCAAAGGTAAGATTTTTTTTTAAGTGCCAGTATTCGACCTTGTAGATTGAATGTCAGACTGTGGAGGAAATACTGGAGAGGAATGAAGCCCTTTGTGAATGCTGTTTCATCAATCCTGATGACAGGTAGAAAGTATGGGAAAATAGGAATACCAAGAGCTCAAAAACATGTCACTCAGTCCTGTTTGAGGAAGACCATTACTGCTTAATTTTGCTTATAGTTTTCCTCTATTAATCAATCACAGCCAACTTTTAAACATATTCTTCATAAAGAATTGTTTCTGTAAGTGTGAAATTATAATTATAGCGACAAAACATTAGTTTTGATGCATATTTATATGTTTACAGTTGCTTACTTCTATGTTTATTGTAATTAACATTGTACCCAGTATTGCATGTGCATGTTATACTGTACATTTGCATCAAAAGGAGTGATCTCTTTACTGTCTGCTGCCATGTTTAGTGTTAACTCTCCTTAGGTCTGTCAGGGAGAATCTTAGTTATGTTAATTGATGTGGGTTTCAGCATTCATTGGGCTTGTGGTGCTGGACTGAACAAACTGCAGAAAGATAGCTGAGCACTGATGTCCTAGTTACTTTCTGTTGTTGTGATAAAACACTGAGCAACAGCGAGTTGGGAAGGAAAGGGTTTATTTGACTTACATATCAAGGTCACAGCTCTCAGGGGAAGCCAGTGCAGGAATTTCCAACAGCAACCTGGAGGCAGGAACTAATCACAGACCATGGAGGAATGCTGCAGGCTTGCTTCCTTAGCCATGCTCAGCCTGCCTTACTTTACAACTCAGGACCACTTGCCCAGGAGTGGCCCCACCCACACTAGGCTGGGCCCTCCCACATGACTCAGTCAAGAAAATGTCTCACAGACATGCCCATAGGCCAGTCCAACAGAGGAAATTCCCCAACTAAGGATCCACCTTCCCTGGTGTGCCAAGCTGGCACCTGAAGCTGTCCGCACAAGCAGCACCCATCCATAAATTCATTGCTCTCTGGTCTTGACTGTGGATGTTATTTGACTAGCTGCTTCCCCACGTGGATAGACTGTTCTTAGTTACTTTCTATGCTGTGATAAAAACATCGACCAAAGCCATTTTGGGGAGGCAAGGGTTTATTTGGTTTATAGCACAATCCATCAAGGGAAGCCGACGCAGGAACCCAGGGCAGGAACCAGGAGCACAGACCAAGAGAAACACTACTTACTGGCTTCTTTGGCCTAGGCTTAGACTGTTTTCTTATCTAACCCAAGTCCACCTCACAGGGGTGGCACAACCCACAGTGGTCTGGGTCCTCCCACCTCACTCAACAATCACGGAAATGTTCCACAGATTTGGCCACAGGTTAATCCAATGGAGACAGTTACTCAAGTGTGGCTCCCTCTAACCAGGTGTGTCTAGTTGACAACTAAAGCTATCCAGTGCAGCAGAGTGTAGCCTGGAACTGTGAGCCAACCATAGCCTTTCTCCCTTAAGTTGATTTTTGTTAGATTTTTCACAGCAGAAGGAAAAGAAACCAAGATATTAGCCATAACAAGGGTCATAGCCAACTCCCACATAGCAGATTAATGAGAGAAACACATATATACTCTTGAATATAATTTTGTGTGACATAGACTTTGATGAATACTCAAAGACCTGTGGAGGACTATTGTTTTTACGTTTAGGTCAGTAGGAACATGGACAACCATTTAGAATTATGCTGGGACAAACTGGTACAGCATAGGGCAGAGATATAGCTTCACAGTAGAATACTTGTCTGTTTTCCCATGAGGCTCAGGTTTGATCTCTAGGACCTGAAAAAAAAGAAAGTTAAAAAAAAATGTATGGTTTCACAGACTAGACTAAGGGAGAATTTTAACAAGACTGCTGCGGGGCCTGGATTCCTCTCTGGTTTTCTATGAAGCATCCTTCCTTCTGCTCATGGGGTCTTTCAGGAATGGGGATCTTATGACCTGCAGTGAAACAAGATGGATGTTCAGAGAGGTTATGGCCAAGTATTACATAGAAAGTTAGAGCAGTGTTGTTTTTAGATTTAGGGGAACTGGCCTTGGGAGAAGAGAATGATTTCTATGATATACCTTGTGAAAGAGAAATTCTAGGTTCTGTGGCTTGTCTCAGAGAAAAGGGTAGGAGACGATTGCAAAGAAAGAGTCACAGAGAAGCTTTGATTCTAAGGTTGCTTCAGTGTCCTTTAGAAAATTTTAGTTTAACATACAAAGAAATAGGTTTCTTCTTTTACCTTTTCTTTCTTTTCTTGTTTACTTGTGTGTGTGTGTGTGTGTGTGTGTATGTGTGTGTGTGTGTGTGTGAGAGAGAGAGAGAGAGAGAGAGACTGCATGCTCACAGGCTTGTGATCTAATTATATGCACATACTGTGTATATGTGCATCTTAGAGACTGAACAGAGGTCATCAGGCTGGGCTGCAAGAATCCTTACCAGCTGGGCAATCTCATTGGCCACCAGAAATGGGTGTCATTATGACCTTTTTGCACATTTATATTACGCTTTGTTCTTAAATGTCCTTCCTCAAAGTTGATGAATCATTAAAACTCATGTTAAAAGCTTCTAAGAATAATTATTTATAAAATACTAGTCATATAATAAAATAGACCAACAAATATCTTCCTTAATGTAAATTTTCTAGCATATTACCTCAAAAAGATGTAAAAAATTTTCCATGTAATATAAAATGAACATATATATAATTAGGTCATTTCTTCTAATAATTCTACATAAAATATTCAAGTTTGAGATTTACTTTGGAAGATTAAATGTCAGTTCTGAGCCTCTGCAGATGACTTTAGTTAGTGATGCTTTGTTTTAGGTTAGTAGGAATCCAGATATCTAAATAAAGTTCTCTTGCTCAGATTTTTATTCTAGGAAGCCATATTCCTCAAAATGTCACATCTAACATTATGTTGAAGACATATTAGCTCTGAGATGTCAACTGTGCAGAGCATACAGAAAGTCAGGCTTTTCTCTGAAGATGGCCTTACTTTTGCTTTTTAATTAATTGAGGCAGGGTCTCCCTATAGCCCTAGTTAGCTGGCCTGGAACTTGCTATGTAGACCAGGTTGGCCTCGATCTCACAGAGAGTGACCTGTGACCTGTGTCTGCCTCCCAGTATTGGGATTAAAGGTGTGAATCACTATGCCTGGCCTTTTTTTTTTATATTCTCTTGCTTATGGAATCTATGTATAAGTTCCATTTTAAGTGCACTTGATATTAGAGCTTTCATAAACATTTCCCAGGAATCCATTTGAAAGCTTGTATCACTTTTTCTATAAGTTCAATTTATACTCTAGAATCAAATGATTTGGTTCCTAGAAAGTATAATATGCAGAAGAAATTGTGAGTTAGATGTAGGCAGGACCAGACCATATGCCCACATTATAGAATACATAGGACCACACGATCCTGCAAGAATCAGTGCACTGGCTGTGGAAGAATTGTTTCTCTTCAGCTCAGTTTAAAATTCTTCTGTCTTTAATTTTGATTCATGTCTTGGTTTTCAGAGAAGTGTATAGATATTCAGATAAAAAGCATGACTTCCTGAGCAGATCTGAGAATTTTTTCCCTTGACCTTTACAATTGAAGTAAAGTTATGTATAAAGTTCTGTTTTTCAGATTTTCTTCATCATCGCTAGGTGGGTGGGCCTGGGCTGTGTAAGAAAGCAGGCTGAGCGAGGCAGAAGGAGCAGACCAGTGTCATTCATTCATGCTCTCTGCCTCAGTTCCTGTCTCCAGATTCCTGTTTGAGTTTGTGCTTCGATTTTCTTCAGTAGTGAACTGTGATGTAGAAGCTGAATAAATGCTTTCCTTCCCAAGTTGGTTGTAGTTAGTGTTTTATCACAGCAATTAGAAAGCAAATTGGTACAACCAACATCAGAATTTTCTGAAGATGATCTTTCTATTTGGCCTCTACCGTGTTTGAGTTTGATTTTTCCCAGGCTGGTCAGTGCAAATTGGAAATCTCACTCACATGCTTTAGAAGGGAATGTTTGCACAATTATAAAAGCTGTGTAACTCCCAGTTGGGAAGTGCTGTGATGCACACCTGTCTAGTGAAAGGCCTTACTCAAGAATGAGAGCCGAAGAATCTAGGGGTGGACGGTTGGCAGTGGGCGTGTCATATAACCCGGGCATTATGGCTATCCACCACTGCTAATCTGATGGCAGAGAGTGCACTTGAACCAAGGAGTAAGGCCTGGGACACCCACCCCTGTGCTCACATAAGCAAACGGAGCCTGAATTCCAGAGCTCTCCCATGCTCAGTATTATGTCCAGGTTAACTATCACCCAGCCACACATTGTGAACAAAATCCTACTAAATTACATTTTTATCCACTTGGTAACATTTGTTCCAGGTCTTTCTTACTAATATTTCAAGTATTTACTTTTAGATTGAATTTAAAATAAGAAAACTACCACTTAGGTACTTTGGGTAAATGTGTGTTTTTGTATGTCTGTCTGTATCTATGTGTATGTATCTCTGTGTGTCTTTGTATGTGTGTGTCTGTGTATCTATGTGTTTGTGTGTTCATCTGTATAACTCTGTCTATGTGTCTCTCTGTGTATGTCTGGGTGTCTGAATCTCTATGTGTCTATGTGCCTGCGCCTGTGGTTCTCTCTCCCTTGGCTCTGTCTCTGTGTCTCTCTGTATGTGTGTTTGCTAGACTCATAATGACTTATTTCTATTTTCTAAGGCAGAATGAGAAATTTTTTCTTAGTTTTGTTACCATCCAAACAAATCTGATGCAGTCACAGGAAGTACATACTTTTGGAAAACCACCGAAAATGTGAAATGAAATTTTATCTCAAGTCCATATCCTTGTTTTATTTATTAAATCATTCCTTAGCTACACTGATTTACATAACTTGAATAAGAATGAGAGAAGTCATTCAAAGCATGGTGAGCTGCCTATCAAGTCAATTTTCCATTGTCTTTGTATTAGTTACTTTTCTGTTGCTGTGATAAAATACCATGACCAAAAGGCACTTAAGGAAGAAAATCTTTAGCTGATCACACTTCATCCACACAGGAAGCAGAGAGAGAGAGAGAGAGAGAGAGAGAGAGAGAGAGAGAGAGAGAAGCAGAAATTGAGGTGAGGCTCTAAACCCTGGAGGCCTACCCTAAGTGATGGACTTCTTTCAGGAAGGCTGAACCTTCTAAGGTTCTACAGCCTTCCCAAGCAGTGTAATGAACTTGGACAAGTATTCTAATATGAGCTTATGTGGGACATTTCTCATTCACACCACTGTAGTCTACATGTGCTCCTGTAACTTAGAACTCCTCAGTTGAATATCTAATGGGCTGTGAAGGTTGCTGAAAGAAGATAGTTTGTAATTATTGTACACAATTTTGACTAAAAGTGTGTTCCTCTTTTAAAATTATCTTTTTGTTTGTATGATGTGCATGTGTGTGTGTGTGTGTGTGTGTTTGTGTGCAGTTGTGTGCATGTCATGGCATATATGTGGAGGTCAGAGGACAACCTCAGGTGTTGATCCTCCAATGTGTATGCCAGGCTAGTTAACCCACAGACTTGTAAGGATTCTCTTGTCCTCACCTCTGTCTTTCCATAGGAGGACGGGGATTGCAGAACCCTGTGTTCCTGTGCCTGGCTTTCCAGGGGGTCTGAACTCAAGTTCTCAGGCTGTGCAGTGACCACATCACCCGCTTTACCCACCTCCTCAGTCTAAGTATGTTCTCTTACTGGAAAAATCACACTGTCATCATTTCCAATGCGGTACCTCCCAAGCTTCCCCACACATCGGCATCACCCAGAGATCTTGCCTGAGAAGACCATTCTGCCCCTGACTGGGGTTTTGCATTCACTGACAGGAATATGACTCCGGAATTTGCATTTCTAATCGGGTGATTGCCTGCTGCTGGGCTGGATCAGACCTGAAGAACCACCCAGCTAAGCAATGAGGGCCCTGTTTTTCTTGGCCTCCCTGTAATGGTAATTACAGAATTTTACTTATTTTTACAATATGTGTATGGGTGTTTTGCCTGTAAGTGTACTCATGCATACAGTGCCCTCAGAGGTCAGAAGAGGGCATCAGATCCCTTGGAACTGGAGTTATGGACAGTTGTTAGCTGCCATGTGGGTGCTGGGAACTGAACCAGAGTCTTCTGTGAGAGCAACCAGTGCTTTTAACTGCTGAGCCATCTCTCTAGCTGCAATAGATAATTATACAGCATTTTTTTCCACTTTGCTTATGAGTATTCATCACTTTTCTTCTCAAAACATTACCTCAAATATTTATTTCTTCCCCTGAGGTTCAAAGCGTAAGCTAGGGCAACCTTTTCAGTTGCTAGAAACTAGCTTTGAGAGTTCAGATGAAGTCATTCCAACCTCGGGAAGCATCTTCCCTATGATACGGAACCTTCTAGCTTTGCTTCAAGTCCCTCTCTATTTCATGTACCTAGTTTTCAGTTACTATCGATTAATGACTATAACGTAACGTAGAAACAAGCTATGGATACCGTAGTTTGAAAACCACATCAAACAACTAAATATTTTCACTTTTATTTGCATGCTTTTGACCAAATGTTCACAAACTTACACCTTTAGTTTTCTTTTTACTCGTTTTTTCGACAGGGTCACGCCACATAATCCATCCTGGCCTTGAACTCACCATCCACCAGCCCCAGCCTCTGAAGTAGGGAGAATACGCTACTACCCCTGGCTTCTATGCTTGATGTTCTTAGTGTGTCTTTCTGTTTTCTTAGACTGTAGTTTTAGATGCTATTTTGCTTAAAAAATACTTTGGATGGTTTCTTCAGTAACTGTTGCTTCTATTGTTGAAAGCTTCTTCTGCCCAGAGGACGGATATCAAACTGCTTTGAGAAATATGGAGAGGACGGTGTATGCTAGTGTCAATGATAAATGTATTGTTTACTTATAGCTGTGGGCTCCAGGGACCCCATTTCATGTAAAAGTGGGCAAAAAATCCAACTTAAAAAGATGGTATCAATGTATTTCTTAACTGCATAATCTTCATAGACCTTATAAATGAAAATTTGTATAGTCATAGGAGCTCTGGAACTCCTCACGTGATAATATTTCTTTCCGTGTGAAAAGGCTTTAATAATCACAATGTTAAATAAATATGTCGTAGGTCATCTCAGAACCATTTTTCTGTAATAGGCTCAGAGTTTGCTAGCTCCAAATGATTTAAATTCCCTTTGGATCTATTGCTTATACAGGGTTCCTGTGGCATATTCTAAAAGTGGTTTTGTATATGCTCTATCCCTGTTTCCACACTTAGATTGTGAATTTTTACATTCCTTTCCCCAAGGGGTTGAGTCTACTTGCTAATTCTTTGACTCAGAATGTGGCTACATAATGTGTTTTGAGCAAGTATATCACAAGTGTAAGTTTTAAAAGTGCTCTTCAGTGGTGTTTGCTATCTTGTTGCCTATGGAACCCAGTGTATATGGACAGAGCCCATCCCCCATGAATGAACACAGGCCTTCCTGACAGAGATACAGAAGCTACGCAAAGAAGAAGCAAAATACGTTGGTTGATAATGAGCTAATCAGGTAGACATATGGGAGACCACTCTAGACAAGGGATGGGCAAACCCTGACTGCAAGACTGAAGAGTAGGTAGAGTGCATCCACCACCTGCCTGTATAAGCACGATGCAGTCATGCCTACTGGTTTACCGACTGAAGATGGATACTTTTTCATGACAATAGAGGATTGAATAGCTGAAGTGGAGACTGGGGTTTGGAAATTCTTCTGTGGGGAAGATTTGCTGACCCCTGCTCTAGACTTTCCTATTCCATGTGAAATGACCTGACTCTGAAGAACAGTCCATCCAACATACAAAATCATACAGGATAGTAAATATTTGTGGTTTAAAACTGCTAGGTTTGGGGGTGCTTATTTATATAGTATGAAGTGATATCGACTGAAACTGACTACAAATTCATTTCTACTTCTTTAACTCTGAATTGCATTTCATCTTTTAATTATTTATTTATGTATGTACATGTGTGTGTATGTGTGTGTGTGTGCCAGATTAGTTGATACTGGGTGGACCTTCAATTACTCTCTATCTCTTTTTTTGAGACATAATCTCTTACTCTCTGATTGGCTAGACTGGCGGGCACCAAGCCCCAGGGATCTTCCTGTTTCTGCCTCCCCAGGTGTGTCCTTCTGTGCTCAGATTCTGCATCAGTCCTGGGGATCAAACTCAGAGCCTCATGCTTTGTGGCAAGTACTTTACCAACTGAGCCATTTTACCAACCTCTTTATCTTTGAAAACAGCTTCTTTTTTGTGGCAGTCTTTGTTTCCTCCACCACCTGCAAAGCTCAGGGAATACCATGGAAGAGAGAACAGCAGGATAATAACAGCCAGAAGCTGTGGAGGACAGTATATTCTGGACATGATGGGGTAACCGGACTCATGAACTCAAAGCAGCTGAGGTTGCTTTGCACAAGACCTGTGCAAGGTCAAGCCAATCAACACTCCAGCATGGTGGGCAAGGTGCTTACAAGCTCCACTCCTAGAAGAGGAGATATTGACTGCTGAAGCCTGATTTGGGAGGGAGAGCCAGTTTTCTCCAGGGGTGTAGGCTTCTGGTAAGTTAACCATGCTTCAATGGATTACTGTACACCCATGCACATATGGACAGCCCTAATCAGAATATATATATATATATATATATATATATATATGAAGTTGATTGTAGATATCACATAAGCTCAGTGAATGTTAGTGGCAAATAATCTTAGATAGCATTTACTCAAATAACCCCCATTTACAGGCACAAGTAAAGTAACTGAAGGCACACAGTTGTTTTTGTCAACTGATTGCTTATAAGCTTTTTGCTGTGAAGCTCAAGCTTTCTTCCTTTCCAATTTGCCATGAAATACTTTGATTTTATTAAACTGGAAAGAAATTACACATTTATTCATTTATCCTTAAGGTTATTTGGCTTCTTCCACATTATTTTCCAAATGAGAGTGTTTGGAATAAGGGACAAGGATGTAACAGCTTGCAGTTACTGGAACTCCTGCCACAAGTGTGCTTGAGAATTGCTGGAGAGATGAGAACTTCGTGTCTGCTTACACTCTCACAGACAGTTTGGCCTTATGGGATGATGTAAATGGTTTGTATACTTTTTGCTCGACCCTCAGTTTTCTAAATCTGATCAGGTTTTCAGGAAATTCTTTTTTTAAAAGATAGATTTTAAAATTATTTTTTATTTTGAATTGTGTGTCTGTATGTGGGTTTGTACATGAAGGTGAAGTGTCCACAGAGGCCAGAAGAGGGTGTGAGATGCTCTGGTGTGGAGCAACAGGCAGTTGTGAGCCACTGTATGTAGTTCCTGGGTACAGAACTCAAGTCCTCTGTAAGAGCAGTATTTGCTGTTAGCTAATAAGCCATCTTTCTAGCCTTTCAGAAATGCCATTATCAGTTGATTAAATACATTAGGTGACCTGTTTTTACATTTTCAATAGATTTCTGTTTAGTTGCCAGGCAGATACAGATGGAAACGACCATCTCACTTCAGCACTCATGGGGAGGACAGTTCCCTGTACTGGGATATAGCCATATCGGTCAGTCTCAAACTCATTAGGGAACTGCATAAAATGGCTAATTTACAGGAATAATCGGCTCTCTGGTTTCATGTGCTGTGATGTGATAGTACAGGTACAATTTAAAATACCTAAACAATTGTATTAGGAGGTGTTGCTAACTCATCCAAGTTTAGATGTGAGAAATGGAAATCTTTTCTATTGTCTCTTGAGGGAAGAATGATTTCAAGATTCACAGGTTAATGTTAATATTTACTTGCAGTGAATCAGGTAGTAAGCTAAGCACAGATATGCAAAGACTGAAAAGAAGTGGCTATTTCAGTTAAATGTTCTAAGGAGACCCAAACTATAACTTACTAACAATCATTAATCTACTGCCAAAAGAATACGGGAAATTTTCTTAATAGTTGCATCTTAATAAATTGTACATGGTGAATGTGTAAAGGGCAGTCGAGATTATTAGAATGAGGCAGCGTGGGCATTTCTTAAAAGCAGCGGATAGGCATTTATCAACAGACACAATACACCTTTTCAGAAGCAGAAATAGTATTGAAGAGAAGTATTTGCAGAAGAAAATTTTTGTATTGTAGTATTGTTCAAGTATCCTGGGAGAGCTGGCCTCACCCTGACAAAGCTTGCTTGAAGCAGGGTGTTTCATAATGTGAAAGTTCTAAGTACCCAGGGAAGAAAGAGTCAGGTAAGTAGGTATAATGACCTTGTAACATATAGTAAGTTTTCTTGGTCTTTATCCTATGAAATAGACTATTTTAAACATGAATTTGATGGATGGAAGACCATGATTTATTTTTTACCCTATGGCCCAATTTTAAAGGTCCCCAGTTGATTTTAAAGACTGTCTTTGTGTTTAAGTGTCAGTGTATGTGGGATTGATTTGGTGGTACATTATACTTCAAAGTAAATCTTATTGTAGAAAAGATATCTTCTGCTTAGACATTTCCTATTTTTAAGAGATGTAAAATGCAGCAAAGACTCCTGCTCTGCTCTCTTTAAACCCAAAGATTCATTATGGCGTTATCAATCCTAATATATCCAATGATAAAGTGTGACTCAAGGGACTATTTTTGCAAAAAGATATGATGTCTTGCATACAACTCCAATAACATTTTACCAACTTTAATGGCAAATACTTGTACTATGGTTAACTCAAAGAACAAGTTATTTTTCATTGTTTATAAGCAAAGTAGCTGTTATAGTTCTTCAAATAAATTCAGATGAGATACTGGCCAAATTAAACACTGAATATCCTAAAAGACAAATTTGTATAGTACTTAAAGCATATGATCTTAATTTGGAACATGAAATAAAAATGTCCCTCTCCAGTAAAAAAAAAATTTATTTTTATCTTTTAAAATTGTGTGTGTGTGTGTGTGTGTATGTGTGTGTACGTGTGTGTGTGTATGTGTGTGTGTGTTGCCCATAGAGGCCAGAGGGGGTTGAATTTCCTGTAGTTAGGGTTATGGGATTGTGAGCCCCTTGATGTGGGTGCTGGGAACCGAACGGTCCTCTGCAAGAGCAGAATGCACTCTTAACAGCTAAGCCATCTCTGAAATACCTCATTTTGAATCTATTCATGGCAGTTCATTCATCTGGAAATAACTATTACAGGTATGTTTCTGCAAGACCAATATTTAAATGGAAATGTGGAAAGCATTTCTTCATTAATTATATTTTATTCACACACAATCATATCGCTTTTCATCTATGTTAATAAAAACGAACAGGGTCAGTTACACCTATTATGATTCAAACAATAATTTTATTGGCAGTGTCAAACGTGTTAAGTACATATTACAGTTCTAAAGTAGGTGAGCCATAGCTTTCCACCATCCAGTCTGTGATAGTTTAAAGCAGCTTTAATCATCTGTTATTCTCTAAGGTTAACCACTGCTGCTATTTGATGTCCTACAGGTAGCTTTCCATTAAGTTGCATATGTATGCAAGGTTTGGACTATATTTTAATATCAAGTGACTTTTTAAAACTTCTAAAATCACAGGTCTAGTGTTTTGCTTTTCTGATGCCAAACAACCTGTGTGTTATCTCATGTACTGCTGTGTGTTATCCCATGTTCTGATGTGTGCTATCACATGTTCTGCTGTGTGCCATCACATGTTCTCTGTGTTAGCCCATGTACTGCTGTGTGCTATCCCATGTTCTGCTGTGTGCTATCACATGTACTGCTGTGTGCCATCACATGGACTGCTGTGTGCCATCACATGAACTGCTGTGTGGTATCCCATGGACTGCTGTGTGCTATCCCATGTTCTGCTGTGTGCTATCCCATGTTCTGCTGTGTGCCATCCCATGTTCTGCTGTGTGCCATCCCATGTTCTGCTGTGTGCTATCCCATGTACTGCTGTGTGCCAGCCCATGTTCTGCTGTGTGCCATCACGTGTTCTGCTGTGTGCCATCACATGTTCTGCTGTGTGCCATCACATGTTCTGCTGTGTGCTATCACATGTACTGCTGTGTGCCATCACATGCTCTGCTCAACACTCTCAGCATGTGTAGTCGCCGTTTCCTTCCCACTGCACCTTCGTCATGCTTCGTGCCTTGTCTGATGATTGGCACTTCTTTGAGGTGTGGCTCCCCCACCTCTCAAATTTTCTCCACCCTCTGGGAAAGAGAAATTCACCTTATGCAGTACAAACATTTCACTATTTGCAGAAGCATTTTACTTCTTGGACTGCTTCCTCATAACCCCTTAAAGACAGCATAAGAAATGGTGACTCACAGATCAGAGCTCTTCCAGCTCTTTCATAGCATCCTTTCTCAAACGTTCCGCTAGGCACACATGCTTCTGGCTTAACAGATTTCACAGTTGTCTGCTTCATGAAAAAGAAATAATCTCAATTTTTTGTACATTGTATATTTTATCAATAAACTTTACCGACCATAGTGTTTTTCAGATCCTAAGCACAGTTACTCAATGTAACAGTTTGATATTTCAAATGGATCACAAAATCACATTGAAAACCCTATGGCTGAATAGCACAAGTAAGACTGATGCCAGTGTCTCTTAATTTAGCTTTTATTCTTTCAAATTTAGTGCTACATGGGCTGTCAAAATTGGCACCCATGTTTCTTATGCCTTATGTTCTTAACTGGTAGTGTGTACTTAAAAGTAGAGTAATAGGAATAAAATATTTCTAAAACACTTAATAAATTTGAAGTACATTTAATCCCTCTTACCAACACCATAGTCTGATGTTCTAAGAGCAGTACAGTACAGAGAATTTAAAAGCATGGATAATGCATTTCCATTTTCAGTCATTAAGGAACACCCATAGAGAAAGGGTAATTATTTTCTTCTGATTATGAAACCTTAGAGTGTGATGCTATATACAGAAATTTTGTCTAATTATAAACAGAGCAGCCTGTAATTTGACATAGTGAGAACGGCTGGAAGAGTAAGGTTTAAGTGCCTCTCAAGCTGTGTCTGTTTCATTAAGAAGGAGCCGTCTTTGCTGTGTCTGGTTTTTTGCCTTAGGAAATAACAAAGAAAAGCCTCCATGTCTAAATTCTAATACTAGCAATAGTCGTGATCTAATTTCCTATAGAACAAAAGTGGAGCCATTAACTATGTCTCCAGTGTCTTTTACTGGTGGACTACTAGACATTTTGAAAGCTGTACAGCAGGTAAATATGTTCTTGTTGCTCACGGTCACAGTAGTCATTTGTTGGACATTGTTGTTCCGGATCTACAGACCTATTCCACAACTTTGGAAACTATAGTCTAGGATAACAGGGTCACCCCACATTTCAAGGATGGCTCTTACTTGTAGCTTTTGTATGAGGACCCCAGAGTAATCTTGAAGTTGAGGGTGATGTGATGTTATCGCACAGAGGTAACATGCCCTTGCTTTTTTTGTGCAAGTAGTTTAGGGAGAGAATGTCTCCATATCCTCCCTGGATTGGGTGGAGTTGCACTCGCTGTTGTTCAGCGTTTGTGGGGACGGGTCTAGTTCTGGTTGTCTTTATTTTTAAATTAAATTTCTTCTAATTTATATTTATCTATTTACTTACTTATTCACTGTGAAGCCAGAGGACAACTTGGAGGAGTTGGCTTTCTCACTCCACTATGTGGGTTCTGGAGCTCAAACCTAGGTCATTAGGCTAGACAGCAAGAGTCTTTGTTGGCTGACCCATCTCTCTGGTCCCCAATCAAACTACTCTTTTAGATTTGTTTATTTTTTTTAAGTTTATATTTGTGTGTGTGTGTGTGTGTGTGTGTGTGTGTGTGTGTGTTGATGCCTATGGCCTCAACAGAGTGTGGGTTGTAAGCTGCACCACACAGGTGCTGGGAACTAAACTCCCGGCCTTTGCAAGAGCAGCTGGTACTCTTCACTGATGAGCCCTTGCTCTCCTTGGTCCTTCCTCTCGGAAGGTGGCCTGCAGGACCGCAAGTGGCAGCTACGCCCCCAGCTCAGCTCCGGCGCTCGGCTCCCATTCTCGGTTTCGGTGCTCAGTCCTGTGAGCTGGAGCTGGGCAAGCTGTTGAGCTCTTCCCAGCTTTACAGACTTCCGCCTCTACTTGCTGTTCATCTTTGCAGGCTCTCAGGTCACACCGACAAACCAATGACTCCTGGGAAAAGATGATGGCAGATTTGGACTTCCGTTCTCTCAGGGACATCCACCCGTCCAATCCTACTGCTTGGAAGCCTCTTGCCTTCAAAGTCGTACATTTTTAAATTCATGTTTTTCTACTCAGTTTGTCTTGTTTTCAGCAGCAGAGCAGTCTGAGACAGCTAGTCCTCCATACAGTAAGTGGAAGTCTTCCGTGAAGCTTCTGTTCTGGAAATAAATTCCAGCATTCTTATGGAATCACGTAGATTTGATTATTGACAGTTTACCAATAACTGTTCAAATCACACGAAATCTGAAAAAATGTAGTGCTTTCTACAATATTTATCTTAAGAGGAAAATTGTCCATGTGACAGTTGAGAGGTGCCATTTCCAAATGCTGTTGTTGCCATTTAATTAGAAGAGAGATTAACACTAAGACCAGGTGCTGATATTTCACATTACTTTGACCTATATTACGGTTATGAGATGTTAAACAGTATTGTTGCTAAAACTTCTTTCCTGGGAGAGATGTAAACAATGTCCATCTGCTCTTCCCAAGGTCCCAATGACAAACCGAGGTATGATTCCACCAAGTTTTACTCTGAGGAACCGATGAATTTATTGAACTTACTTTATAGAGCGATGTAGTAAGCAATTATTTCTAGGAATGTGGATATTCCTTCCCAAGGCTGCACCAGAAAGTCTTCACCCACTAAGCAGGGATGAATGAATGATGGCTCCCTTTATCCTATATTAGCCTATATTCTCCAGCCTTTCCTGATGCCACATGACCACCATTAGCCAGGAGGTATGGTTAGATGCTCAGGTGAAGGTCCTGTGATCTTCCACACCTTGGTCAATGAGGGATGATCAGTAGTTAACAAGTCCAACTGTGATGATCTTTGCATGTGGACACAACCAAACTCAGAAAAATGGTGTTTGTCTTGTTTGGAGGAGAGTCCTATATGACACAGACATGCAACAGTTCAGGCCGATTATGAGTATTAAAGACCATTTTGAAATTTTGAGGATTTTCTCACATTGGAGAATTCCACTACTTTGTTTGCTACCTGCTTCCTATTTAGCACCCAGCAGGCAAATAGGAAAAGCAGCACTCGTCAGCTATGACTCCAGTCTAGAATCATTGGAGATTTTTAGGTATATATTGTGTTCGAGGTCTTGTCCATGGAGAGTGCGCTTGCATTGATCTGGAGTAGGACACAGCTGTCTTCACATTTCAAATGACCATCTGAGTCTTAAGCATCTTCTTTGCAATATAGTCTCTGTATCTTTGGACTCTATTTTTCTCTTTTCTGAAATGTTCAAATTGACTATCCCCCGGAACGTATTCATATACCCTAATTTTATCAAATCATCCTAATTTCTTAAGAAGTCCTGCACATGCCTTGCCTTGCTATGTCAGCCACCAACCTTTTCACTGGGGAATAGTTCATGTCAATTTTATATAAGAGCAGACACTTCCTAGATCCTAGTAAAGAGAAAATATATAAGGGTGAAAATCAAACAAAAAGAGATTACTGCTGGGGAAATTGTGGCCACTTTTGTTTAAGGAAAGGAATGCCGAGGAAAGGGTGTTAGGAAAACAGCCAGATTGCGGCAATAGTTGCACTTGCTAAATGCTTGTGATCTGTAGATGTGAGGTGAAGGGGAAAGCAAAGAATGGAGAAGAGGAAGAGAGGGAATCGGGGAGAGAATGCAGCCGGGGAAGGCCAGGAGCCTCTCTGGAGTCAAGAGGCTGGGAAATTTTAATGAAAGGAAGCCATTATTGCACCTGAAGCTGTTTATCTTGCTACATTTGAAAGAGTAGCGAGATGTGCTGGGACACACCTTTAATTCCAGCACTCCGGAGGCTGCAGCAGGCAGAGCGGTGTAAGGTGGGGGTCAACCTGGTCTACACAGCAAGTTCCAGGCCAGCTGGGAGACAATGTTTCAAAAAACAACGACAACAAAAAATAACATTTTTGTCTGATCCAGAAGATCACTAATTTGTTGCAAACTATGCTAGGAAACCTACTGTAACTTACCTAGAGTTCTCCTTTTTTTTTTTTTGTTAAATGGTGGCAAATGACTGGTTCCCTCATATGATTTCTTTGGGATTAATGTATAGGATGCTGCTTGAGTTGAACTAATTCAGTGAAAGCCAGAATGTGGAGTAAAGAATGATCACTTCCAGGGTGTGTAGACATCATGAGGAAGTCAATAGAAAGTTTTCAGTACAGTGAAGATTCAAGCCTAGCACGCATAGATTTTAAATTTAAGAATTTAAGGTACGGCATGGATTATAGAAAGAATTTGTTATTTGGTATAAGGAAGAGAGAGGGAGGGAAACAGAGAGAGGAGAGAGAGAGACAGAGAGAGAGAAAGAGAGAGATAGAGAGAGAGAGAGACAGACAGACAGAGAGACAGACAGAGAGACAGAGAGAGAGAGAACTGGGTGGGCTTACATCCTGGCTCCACCATACATTTCTGAGGTGACTGGGAAAATTACACAACTTAACTATACTTCATATTTCTTAATTAAAAATGTTGCTAACAACTAAAATGTAGCTAACAACTGTGTTAACAATAAAACTGTGTGATGAAGATCAAATAACTTGGCACATGTAAACCCTTCAGCTATGAAGCTGGTACGCAGCAAGGATGCAAAAAGTGTTATCCATCATGGGTCGTCCTGCACCGTGGCACCTCTCCATTCTGCTTTGCACTGGAGTCACCTGTGGAGTTTGAAAACAATGTGCATGTTCTACCTCAAGCTTAAATCAAACAAAATTTCTGGAATTGGAACCTGGGCGTGTGTGGAAGTGAGCCACAGGAAGTCTGATGTATACCCTGCTCAGAGAAGCAATTCTGTGATATACTCTCAAAGAGAATAATGCAGAAGGAAGGAAGAACAGTGATCACATTTGGAAATCCTATCACTAGGGATGCTGAACTCCAGCTACAGAGTTAAACTCTGACCTCCTCAGCACCGCTATGGAAGTCAGCAGTGGCCAACTCTCTTTGGCTTTCAAACAGAGATCTAGCAAGCCAGCTGCTGAACACGTCTCTGGCTCCAGCTGGCATGAACACCTGCCTCTTTTTCCAGGTTCGTCTTCTCGAAGGCAATAGGATTTTTTCAATTTGGTATGTTTTGAGAGCGAATGCAATTGGTATCTGTGATTATGAATGTTCATACTGAAACTCCAAACTGCTTCTTTCTTTTAGTAGGAATCTACCTGTTACTGCATCAGGGGCTTTTGCATTTTAGATGTCTAGACTGATGATTGTGTCCTGACACTTATGACAAGGTGGATCTTTTCACCTGGCCACTGACTGCTATGTATCCAGTATTATGTTTCTTCATCAGATGATTACTGGAGCTCTGAATCATACAGCCTGCTTGTGATGCCCAAATTCTCACTTGCAGTAAGAGAAATATATAATATGCAATTGGGAAAAATATTTACTTTTGGTATTGTTACTTTTTGGAGAGAGAGAAATTCTGTCTGACTCTCTACCTTGCTCACAGAAGTTTTACAACTCATATAAACAATGAAACAAAAGCCAGTAATATGCTGAGATGCCCTAGCCTTAGCTGAGGAACTGTTGGTAACTGATAGCTGCCAAGAGAGGATTGTCAGTTTTATAAGGGTATGACACCTGGCAGACTGACTAGGCTCCAGGGAATAGACCCACACATAGCAACATTTGGGGACTGCATAGGCATAACAGAGGAAAAGAAGTTAGAGGTGGGTCTGAGATGAAATAGGCCTGAATATGATCAATGTATATTGTATGAAATTCTCAAAGAATTAATAAGATGCTAGTTTAAAATGATAAATGTAAACAAGATCATGTCTAACTATTCTTTACCAAAAATAATTGAAAGATCTTATATTGATAACTTAATGATTCACCTGAAAGACTTGGAGAAACCAAGAAAAACAACACCCAAAAACAGTAGCCAGGAAGAGATATTCAAGATCAGGGCTGAAATTAATGGAGTATAAATGAACAAATGAAAGGAAGAGTTGGTTTTTTTGAAAGGATTGGTAAGATGGACAAACCTTCAGTTAAATTAATCAAAACAAAGAGAGAACCCAAATTAATAAAATCAATGAAAAAAACCCTCACTACAAGAGACAATACTGAGGAAAATTAGAGAATCGTAAGTTCATACTTTAAAAACCTGTATTCCACTAAACCAGAAAATCTAAAAGAAACGGATGAATTTCTAGATATTTATGGCCTACTAGGGTTAAATCAAGATTAAATAAATAATTTAAATAGACTCATAACAACCAATGAGATAGAAGCAGAAATTAAAAATCTCTCAACCAAAAGCTCAGAGGCAGGTGAATACAGTACAAATTCTACGGGAACGTCAAAGAAGAATTATTACCAATATTCCTTAAGTTATCTCATAATATAGAAAAGGAAGGAACACATCCAAACTCTGTATACAAAGCCTATATATATATATACACCCTGATACCCAAACCAGACAAATAACAGAAAAGAAAATTATAGACCAATCTCTCTGATGAACATAGATGCAAAAATTTGTCAAATCAGTTCTTGTATACTGAATGCAAGAGCACATAAAAAGTCATCCACTGACATCAAGTCAACCTCATGCCAAGATGCAGGGATGGTGGGATGGTGCAATGTATGTCATTCAGTAAATGTAGTACACCACATACATTGACTCAAGGACAGAAACTACAGGATCATCTCATTAGATTAAGAAAAGGCCATCAACAAAATCAATATCTCTTCAGGAAAAAAGTCCTGGAGAATCTAGGGACACAGGGCACATATGTCAACATAATAAAAACAATATATATTAAACACACAGCCAGCATCATGGTAAATGGAGAAAGACAAAGCATTTTTACTAAATAAGGATGAGACAAGGATGTACACTCTCTCCTTCCTTGTTTGAAATAGAATTTGATGTCTTAGACCACCATGACAGGTGGAGAAGATAAAGGGGCTACAAATTAGAAAGGAAGAAGTCAAAGTATCCTTACTTGCAGATATAATTCTACACAGACAAGACCTTAAAGACTCCACCCGAAGACTAGAGCTGATAAACACAGTCAGCAAACTGGCAGGATACAAAATTAACACACGAAAACCAGTAGTAGCCTCCCTATACAACACCAACAAACATACTGAGACAGAAATTAGGGAAAACCTGATTTCCCTGAAATATAAAATATAGAAATACCATTCACATGTGCCTCAAAAATATCCAGGAATATATCTAACTAGGGAAGTGAAAGACTTGTGTAATAAAAACCTTAAGACATTGAAGAAAGTAATTAGATACTAGAAAATGGAAAGGCCTCCCATGTTCACGCATCTGTACGGTAAAAACTGTGAAAATAGTCATCTTACCAAAAATAATCTACACATTCAATGCAATCTCCACTAAAATTTCAGCCCAATTCATTATAGAAATTGAAAAAAACTCTCAGTTTTCATATGGAAACACACACACACACACACACACACACACACACACACCCTCCCCACAACCCAAGAGAGACAAAACAATTTTGAGCAATAGAAGAACTGGAGGCATCACCATCCTTGATTTCAAATTATACATATTGATAAATGGAATAGAATTGTGGGCCTAAATTTAAGTCCACATACTTACAGTTGTCTGAATTTTGACAAAGGGCCTAAATCAGATATTGGATAAAAGATAGCATGTTCAGCAAATTGTGCTGGTCAGACTGGATAGTTACATGTAGAAGAATGAAACTAGGTCCCTATATCTCACCCAGAACAAATCTCAACTCCAAATGGATCAAAGGTATTAGCATAAATTCAGTGCCTTGAATGCGGTAGAGAGGAAAGCAGGGAGCACACTGGAATGGAGTCATAGGCTCAGGAAAGGACTTTCTGAACAGAACCTCAAGCATTAAGACCAATTTTAACAAATGGGACCTCATGGAACTAAAAAGCTTCTGCATGGCAAAGGATACTGTCATTCACATTGAAGAGGCTGCCTATAGAATGGGAGAAATCTTTACAGGCTATCCATCTGATAGAGGGTTAGTATCTAGAATATAGAGTGAACTAAACAAGAAACAACATCAAGAAAACAAATGGCCCAGGTGAAAAGTGGACAAGAATCAAAACAGAAAGTTCCCAAAAGATGAAGTGAAAATTGCTGAGAAATATTTTTTAAATGCTCAACATTTCCAACCACCAGGGAAATGCAAATTAAACCACTTTGAGATTTCTCCTTACTCCAGTCAGAATGGTGAAGATCCAAACGACAAAGGATTGCAAATGCTAGTGCGGGGCACAGAGGAAGGGGGACCACTACTCACTGCTGGTGAGAGTGCAGACTGTGCAATCACCACGGAAGCCAGAATGGAGGTTCCCCATAAAGCTAAAGTAGGTCTACCGCATGATCCATTACGCCACTCCTAGGCATATACCAAAGGACTTCATATCTCCAAACAAAGATACCTGTTCAGCAATGTTCATTGCTGATCCATTCACATTATCCAATAAATGGGAACAACCTAGATGTTCATCACCTGATGGACGGATAATGAAAGTATGGTCCATTTGCATAATAAAATATTATTCAGTTGTTAAGAAAAATGAAATGATAAAAATCATAGGCAAATGGATGGAATTGGAAGCAATCATCCTGAGTGAAGTAACCCAGACTCAGAAAGACATATGTCACACATACTCCTTCATCTAAATCTTTAGGATGTGTGTTTCAATAGGAAAATCCATAGAGGTCAGGAAATATTAGGTGCCAAATGTGGGGGACTTCATGGGACAGGAGATGGAATTCAGTGATAGAAAGGGAGAAGGGAAACAGTGGAAGAAGAAAGGTTAGACCGGGTGCGGAATGTACGACAACACAGAGCAAGGGGTGTGTGGAGGATAACTCACACTAAAAAGTCGTATGGAAACCCACTACTCTAAAAATGTCTTTAAAAAAGTTTAAATGAAGTCACCCTATAATGGGGGACATTGCCTCTACCAGACCCCGCAGTAGCAAATGAAATGTCCAGTGCCAAGAATGGACTCCTTTGGGAGTTGTTGGCAAGGGAGGGGTCTCATAGACTCTCAAACAATATTAAATTTTGCCATTGCTTTTGGCCACCTGCTAGAGCTTGATGGTAAAACCCTGTTGATGAAGACACTACATATGTCAGTCATAGAACAGACAAGGAAAAATCAAGCTGATACTGATTTGGATGCTTCATCTCTGCTGTCTAGTTCTCCTAGTGCTGGAAGGTGCGATGCATGCCACTGGAAGAGAAAACTAATTATGAATGATACACGGATGTGAACTCTGTGAGCTACAGTAATGACTGGTCTGGCAAGATATTAACACTGGTGCAGCAGTGGCGTGAGTGTTATGTGAGTAACCAACCAATGTTGATTGGATTTAAGGCTTGCTTCACAAAATGAAACCCATATTCTGTTTTAAGAGTCAAGTATCTGTGTCTAGACAGATCACAGGTCATAGGGGAGAACCTACTACTGTTATTTTTCTAAATGAATGTAGTATTAAAATAATTCCTAATGACTTATTGTTATACCCATAGATGAATGCATTTCTCACCTTTCAACGTTAAAGTTTCTTCTGGTAGCAAATTGCAATCAAAACAGATACAACTGGTCAAAGTGCAGAGAATAAGAGACTGCGGAGTTCTCGGCCATAGATAGGACACTTATATCATAACCTCTGTTCCCAGGGCTCAGGAATCCTTGAGGAAGAGGGAGAAGAAAGATTATGGGAGCTAGAGTTGGTAGATGAGTGCAAGGAAACACTGTTGTCTGCACACTGTGGGGAAGTTTCACACATGAACCCACAGTGTTTGTGATAGTGTGCACAAGATCTGCTCATGCTCAAGCCAGACAAAAACTAAGCAAGGAGAGGGGAGGTGGACAAGAAGCCCTAGTCCTAGCTGAGGAAATATTTGGCCATAGATATATTCTGGGAGAGGGACAGTCAGTTTTCTTTAAGTGCATGGTGCCAGGTTGGCTGGGCACGCTTCAGGTGGTGGACCCACACCCAGGAACATCTGAGGAACACACATTAAGACTGCAAAGGCCTTTAAAAAACAGTGGTAGTGGAGGACTTGAAGTGGGGTGGGGAAGGAGATGGAGAACAGGTGCGAATATGATCAAAACACATTGTATCAAATTCTCAAAGAATCAAAAATATTAAAAAACAAGTTCCTCTATGTTTATAGACCTTAAAAAACTTTCTGTGAAGTTTAATGTTTTTTTAAAAATTGTTTCAAGATGTTTCAAAGTAGGCTGCAAAACCCCTCCACAATGTTACAATAACTATGCTTGTCTATTGAGAGCTTACTTTAAATATATAATTTAATATAGAATTTCACAAAGTAATCTTACAGCTACATATGAAAACCTGATGTAATCCAAAAGGTGGAAAACTATATGTAATTTTGATAAATTTCTGCTTTACTGAACAAGTTCTGACAATTATATAACTCCTTTGTCTTACTAGCTTTTTTTCTCTCATTGTCCCATTAGAATGTCATAAATTCAAGTCAAGAAAAATCTTGGAAGGATACAAAAGCACGTAAAGAAACAAAAAACAGCAAACTAAACTAAACGAAAATGGAGATAAACCACAATATTTTACAGATTTAGGAGAAAACACCGAGTCTTATTATTTTTTCTTTTATTACAGTTCTGCGACAGAATACCGTATAAAACCCATGTGAGGAAGGTAAGATTTATTTTGGCTCACCGTTCTCAGATTTCAGTCCAGAGAGGGTGGAGAGGAGTGACCTCATGGTGGTCAGGAGGCAGAGAGGAGACAGGGTGGGGCTGGGACAAGACGTGTCTTCCCAGGACACACTCTCAACCACATTCTTCTTTCAATTCGGCTGCATCTTCTACTTTGCCCCACACCATCGAATGCCATCAAATTATGTCATCGAGGAACTAATGCATAAATGAGACCGCAGCCCTCACAAGCCAATTGCCTCACAGTGATTTGTATACTACCAGAAGACCAAGCTGTTATGGTTTGAATCTGAAAGGTCCTCAAGGGCTCATGGTTTGAATGCTTGGGAGGCTTTGGAAACTCTGGGTTTGGAGTCTAACTATAGGAAGCAGGCCCTGTGGGCATGTTATCTCTGAGTACTTCCTTCTCTCTTCTTCTACTTCCTGGTCCCTGATGTTGTGAACAGCGTCCAGTACACATTTTTTATCTGAGTTTCCCTGCCATGACATCCTCTCAATGAAGTCTTCTGAATCCATGAACTAAAATAAGTATTTTTTTCTCAAGTTGTTTCTATAAGGGGTTCTCATGGGATTGCAGAAGTAACTAATAAAGAAAATTGGCACCAGAGAAGTGGGATCATTGCTGTGATTCAGTTCAGTGTTAAGCCTTTGCCACTGGTATGCTGGAGGAATTTGGGCAGATTTAGAGACATAAGCTGGAGAAACCCTAAAAAGAGAGCTTAATCGGTCAGGCCTATGGGAATTCAAAAGACCAGAACACAAATACAAATGCAGACAATGAAGGACATGTCCCTGAGGTTTCAATGGAAACAAGGACTTTATTGGGCATTGGATCAGAGGCCGTTTGTGCTACATTCTAGCAAATAATTTGCCTGCATTTTGCACTTTAGCTTGATTTTTCATGGAAACGAGGATGATACGCATATGAAAAGAATGATATACATAGTGTAATATTTTTATTTGACAGAGGAAGGAACATGTGTTGGAAAATGGAAAATTCAATCAAGAAAGGGAAGGCACTCAACAAGAGGCCACCTGAATCTTCAGCCCACTGAAAAAGCCCTGGATTATTCTGTGGTGAATTAGTCACTGTCTGGGAACCAGAGCTGGGCAGTATCCTCTCTCCTGCACCTTAGACCAGTCCTGGGTACATAGGACATCACATTCTTCAGCTCCATGTGATTTATTCTGGAAGTCCTCTAGCCTCATAGTGTCAGGGAGTCTGATAGCATGAAGCAGGCTTGAGAACTACAAGAGGAGAACCAACAGAAGTTGTGAGACCATGGCTAGACTCACCAGCAGTTGAGTCTAGTCAGTAAGTCCCAGTTCTGCAGAAACTGTAAAACTAACCCACACAGAGGAAGTAATGACAGGCACAATAAGGATTTAGTAACGAGAGCACATGACTTGACTTTCCCCGCTTTCTTTGCTGAACTCTGTGAACCAGGCTTGAGATGCAAAATAATTCTAAAAATGTAACAAAGAAGGAATCCTCAAGCAGACTGGCTCTTAATCCACAACATCTATGGGAGTCTCTTTGTCACAAGCGCTACAAATGATAAAAGAAAATTTATGGTGAAAATGATAAAGGTAAAGATTATTTCTTTTACTTTAGAGAAAGGCAGGAAGTGTAGTCAAACTGTGTGATTATGGCTGAGGGATGGCTTGTGGGTACAGGTGCTTGCTGCAAAGTCGGAGGGACTGAGTTTGATGCCCAGGATCCATGCCTAAATGATGGAAGGAGAGAACCAACTTCTACATGACCTCTCTCTTCCAAATGCATGTGTGGCATGCACACACATGCATGCACACATACACGTGCACACATATACACACATGCATGTACACACACACATGTACACAAGCATAAATAAATGTAATGCAAAATGTAAAGGAAGCAAACCCAGGAGGACCCACCCTGAATGGGTTGCATCGTTTCTGGGCTGATGTTCTGAAGTGAACAGGAAGGAAAACGTCGAAGAACAGCTGAGCTCTGGGTTCATCGTCTCTTTCAGACTCTGGACTCCGTAGGACCAGATCTCTTCTGTTCCCACTGCCTTGCTTTCCCTGCCATGATAGATGTACTCCCTAAACCTGTAACCCAAATGAACCTTTCTTCCTGCCAAAATAAAGTCCATCCAGAGACATCTACTGACATTTTCCTGGCTGGGAGACGAACAGATAAACAGAGACGTGGCGGATTCAGGGAAGGTCTCTGGATGCTCCAATGTCTATTTTAGAGGAAGTTAAAGGGGAAATGATGTGAATGATTTTTGCATGGCTGTTCCACAGCATCCATTTACCTTTCAGCTTTCATAAGGTTCAGAAACATTTAATTATGGAAACAATTATATTTTACATGGCTTAATCTATGACATCAGAATTAGAAAAATATTATGGTTTAGCATATTGACTGGATTTGGTAGAATTGAATTTCATTTTGTCATTTTTTAACTAGCGTTAACTTGAAATTTTTTTTAATCATTGAGAAATGCAGAGCATGAAGAAAATAAAGAGCAGCTGCTGGGCTCATAAATCCCATGAGGGTTTCACAGACTCTTTCTCCTTTCAGTCAATGTAAGACAATTCCCAGACTTCAAAGACGGTATCAAAGCCAAGCTTTCAAGGCCTAGAAGGAGTGGTGGATAAAATGCTTATGGGAAGGTGGCTATGTGTGGAGTTACTATGCCAACATTATAATTACCTGAACAAATAAAAGCCTGGCTCTTAAATGTAGTTTAAAAAGTAGGTTGAACTTGGAGGACACTCCTCCCCTAGATATCTCTGGGAACTGTCTGTCTGCTGGAACTGTGCTGATGGAACTGCCTGACTGGAACTCAGCCCTGGAACTGAGTCTGGTCCCATCCATAATTTTATCCAAAATGGTCGTTCCAGCTTCAATTGGGGAAATCAAAGCTTGGATGCACTGTAATCTTAACAGACCATCAGGCCTTTTTTATCAATACGTCTAAAATATCTCACTCATTCAAGGTCAATGGTCCTTCCCAACCTCCACTGTACACATGGAGACACACACAAACACACACACACACACACACACAGAGCGAGAGAGAGCGAGAGCGAGAGCGAGAGAGAGAGAGAGAGAAGCTGTGACACAGGACACAAGGTATATCTATCTTATATCAACTGGGCCCACCTTCCTAGGTTCCCCCCACCATTCAATAATGCCACTATCTGTTTATGAATCCATCAGCGGATTAACCGATCCATGAAGTCAAAGCTTTCCTGATTCAGTTACCTCCTTAAACCTTGCCTGATGCCTAGCCTTTAATTCCCCAGCCTTTCAGGAACAGACATTTCAGAGTCTATATATATCATAAGGCAGTGAAGTTAATCAGTTAGAGGTGATTCAAAGGAGTTAAACATCTTGAATTAGACAATATGACAGGTAATAAGGCAGGGAGTTGCAGACAGGTCTGCATCCGAAGTGGAGTTCTTTCTGGTGTAGGATAAAAGACTGAGGAAAATTACATGCGTCAAAGCTCAGCAAACGGAACTGCATGATGTTCTCTAAATAACTGCAGAGACAATGTCACTTCAGAGTTCATCAGGGTTAGAGCTGCTTGTGGTGATGCTCTAAGTATCTAGAGTTCTAGGAATGAAACTATACTGTGGACTTGAAACAATTTTGTTTCATGGTAGCACTAGTTACTTTTGCATATCGTTTCTGAGCCAATAAAATGAAAGACTGGGGAACTGAAAAGTAATGAAAGCTTTGACGTTCTGTAGCTCTTCATGCTCTGGTTATTACTGTACAGTGTTTGAGCATCTCTGGGGATATTAATTAAAAAGTAGCTCTTGGATATCTTGCTTAAAATAGCTCTGCCTCACTTTTGTGCTGCTAAACTCCTTGGAAAACACATGATAATCACTGGGAGGAGGCACTTCTCACATTTTATTTCCATTCAGGCTTTTCATGACAGTTTACACTAACAAGAGCTATAACAATTTACACTAGAAGGGAAGATGGAATTGTATACTGAGTATCAGTGCTAGAGCTATTTTGTGTTTGTTTGTAAAGTTCATGCATTGATATCATTGGTCTATGTGGTATATTTTCAGGCTTCTTACTTTTTGTTTGTTGACTTTTTGTCTAATATAATATTACAATTTGCATTAGATAACCTAGTAAGTGGTACTGCAGCAGGGATTAGCAGACAAACTTTAAAGTGAATGCTTTTCCACTGGTACAGGTTAAAAAACCAAAGAAACAATTGCAAATAAGTTATTATACTACTTTTACTAGTAAAAGTCATGATAGGAAGACTGGAAATATACTCAAGGATTATTTTAATGATCCCCAATTTTTCAAATGTCAGAAATTCTTTTGTTTTGTTTTGTTTTTTGTCTTTTTGAGACAGGGTCTCTCTGTAGTCACCGCTGGCCTGCAACTCACTATGTAGACCAAGCTGGCCTCATTCTCAAAGAGATTTGCCTGTCTCTGCCTACTGAGTACTGGCAGTAAAGGCTCCTGGCTCAACTATCAGAACACTTTAAAAAACAAAACATTAAAAGAAATATTTGCATATTACTTTGTGCATGTGTGTGTGCTGGTTCATGAGGTTGTGCATGGGCTTGTGGAGGACAGAGGTTAATAGCTGGGTGTCTTTGTGTCTCTATCTTAATTTCTGAGACAAGGTCTTACCAATTGCCTGGACTGGATGACTAGCAAGCCCCAGAGAGCTTCCTGTCTCTGCCTCCAGCACTGGGATTATAGGTGCATGTCAGTGTCTGGCTTTTTATGTGTGTGATGTGGATCTGAACTCAGGTCTTCATGTTTTACAGAAACTACATTATGTATGAGCTACCTCTCCAGTCTCTTTAACTTGTATTACTTAAAAAAGATTTATTTTTAAATTATGTATATGTGTATATGTCTGTGTGTGACTTTGTACACATGAGTGCAGTTCCTGCAGAGTCCAGAGAAGTGTTCAGATGCCCTAGAGCTGAAGCTACAAGTGATTATGGGCTGCCAAGTGTGGATGCTGGGAACTGAACTTGAGTCCTCTGCAAGGGCAGTGTGAGCTTTTAACCTTTTAACCCATCCCAGGTTACAATTTTAAATATTAAAACAAGGTGGAAGGCAAAGACCAGCTGCCAAGATTGTCTTCTGATCCCCATATTATGTCATACATGCACCTCCACCCTCATGCACGGATACAAAGATTTTTTAATAATGTTCACATCACACATAGGAAACTTAGTGAGAGATGGTCACAGTGGATTCTAGCTCCACTGAAGATAAACTTGGCATTTTAATTTCCTAAACTTCCCAACATTATTTTGAATTATAACTATTATATTGGGTTACCCCAAAACATTTAATTTATTCATAGATGAAGTGTCAATTCCAGAAAACAGTCACATTTGGGATACTTTGATGTTAACACAGAAACAACTAAGACTCGAACACCGGATATAGCGTGTGAGACACTGCAGAAAGTAATTCCAGAGATTGGCTTGGGACTCAGAACCTGGTAGGCATTTGAACTCAGAGACAGTTTATGTCTTTGAGAATTTTATATAATCTCTCTGATTGTCAATATCTTCCTGTGTAAAGGGCCAACTACTGGAATTTTTTGAGATAAATAGACATCTAATGTACCTATGACAATTTTGGTACATTTTAACGCTTATGAAATTTTGAGGTATTAATAATTGTTATTACTGAGTTCCATCCTTTCTAAATAATTTCTGAAACAAATTATGATTCCAGAACTGCATAGATAAATCTTATTATGGATAGAAAGATTTATATTTTCCTTTAGGGACATGTTTCGCTTTATTTCCAATAGAACTTTTTGATCAAGTTTTTTTTTTTTTGTAATATCAATCCTATGTGAGTTAGATTAGTTGTGGATTAAAAAAGTATCAATCTGGGGTCAAGAATGTCAAAGCCATTTATGTGAGATGTCTTGATATTTCTGAAGTGTCAGTACTCAAAGGACAACTTCAGTACTGATGACTGATTGATTGAGAGAGGTATCTCTCTGTAGCCCAGGCTGGCCTTAAATTCATGGCAATTCTCCTGCCTTACTCTTCTGAGTCCTGGGATCATATGTGTGAGCTACCATAACCAGCCATTCTGTTATTTGAAGTAGTTTACACTGTTATTTTTTTGTTATAGACATCATCTCCTTATATATAGAATATTAAGAGAAAGAATCTCAGTGTAGCTGAGGATTCCCTTGAATTTATGATTCTCCAGGCATCACCTCTTACATGTTGGGATTTAAAGGTGTCTGCAATGAGTGATGCCCAGTTTATGGAGTACTGGGGATCCAAACTCCAGGACTTTGTGCATGTTGGACAAGCACTATTTTAGATATGATTTGCCTGCCATTGTTCTAAAGATATTATCATTAGAAGGCTAGGTAAAATAAAAACACATTTAAAACATACATGTCATATGGAAACTTACTACTATAGAAGCTTCTGAAAAATATACATAAATAATATAAAATGGTTTATAAATATAGTTACCCTAAAACGGGGCAACAATGTTCCTCCCAGATACCACCGGCTAGCAAATAAAAGCCCAATGCTGGGAATGGATTTACACTTTTGGAGTTGTTGCCCAGGGGGGTCGCAAACAATACTGATATTGCCATTGTTCTTTGCTACCTGCCAGAAGTTGGTTATAAGACCCTATTGCTAAAGACACTACATACTTGAGTTATAGAGCAAAAACAAGGAGAAATCAAGCTAGTACTGACCTCAAAGCTTCATCTCTACTGAATAGCTTTCACAGTAATGGAAGGTGCTATGCATGCTACCAGAGGAGAAAAGTAATTGTCAGCCTTACTGAGCTGTGAACTCTGTGAGCTTCAGTGATGAACTGGCCTGGCAAGATACGCCCTCTAGTGGAATAGCGGCATGAATGTTGTGGGAGCAACCAACCACTGTCTGCTTGTTTTTAAGGCCCCCTGTCCCCAGATGGAGCCCACGCATGGCATTGTTACTCAGAGCCAAGAACCTGTGACTGGACAGGTTATAGGCTACAAGGGAGAACCTGCTGCTACTATTCTGCTAAACGACTCCTATCGATTTAGTGTTATACCCATAGATTAGTGCATATCTCAACTTAACTCTCACCAGAGAAGGCTCTTGCAGGTGATGGTGATTAACACAGAGACTCACAACTGACCGGTGTGCACAGAATAAGAAACTGTGCAGTGCTCAGCCCTACGTGAGCACTACATCACACCCTCTCCTCACATTCTCAGGGATCATTGTGGAACAGGTGGCAGATGATCATAAGGCAGCACTTTTCTAGACACAGCTGGGCAGTTGCACATATGAATCCACAGCACTATGTCAGCACGCACAAGACACGCTCCAGTTCAAACCAGACGCAAACTCAGCATGGAGTGGGGAGGTGGTCAAGAAACTACAGTCACAGCTGCGGCAGTGACTAGCTGTTGGGAGAGAGAGAGTCAGTTTTCTTTAATGTGTGTAATTCCGGGTAGGTTGGCCAGGCTTCAGGGATGAACCTACACCTATGAGCAACCAGGGATCACAAACTGATAGGCCTTTAAAAATAACAATAGAGGACGTGAAGTTGAGGGGTGGGTGGTAAGATGGGGTAGAAATGGGGGGGCTATGATCAAAAGGGGGAGGCTATGATCAAAAGGGGGGCTATGATCAAAAGGGGGGGCTATGATCAAAACACACTGCATCACATTCTCAAAGAATCCACAAAACACTTTAAAAAGAAACACAAAACCCCAGTTATCTTTATCCAGTGATTTGTGATTTTTTTTTATGTGTATGAGTGTATTGCCTGCATGAATGTAGGTGAACCCATGTCATGCAGTGCCCATGGAGATCAGACGAGGATGTCGGATCCCCTAGAACTGGAGTTACAGACAGTTGTTAGCTGCCATGTGGGTGCTGGGAACTGAACCCAGGCCCTTTGCAAGGGCAGCCAAGGCTCTTAACCACTGAGCCATCTCTCCATTCCCAATTTGTTATCTTTAAAACAACAAATTAGAAATATGAGAAACCAGTGCATCTACATGGATATGATGGTGTTTAAAATAAAAAAGTCATTTACTTTAAAGTGAAAAGAGAAGCAGTAATAGAAAATGAACTCAGTGGTAAAATAAATGAAAGATATTTTATGAGTAAAACCACGGAGGAGTTAATGTCTAAAAATAAAGTTAGCGTATATTCATTTTATCATTGTGTGTTATTACATACTGTGCTTGTTAATGTTGCTGTGTGAAAATATAAAATTAATCAAAAACTAATTGAACTGCATTCTATTACTTGGTCTTGAAATAAATAATTGGAAACTAATTATTAAGTAGTTGTTAACTAAATAACGAAATGTTAACTGTTTATCAACAGGAAAACAACGATTAAATTAACTGGCAAAGTAGCTCTCTGTCATTTTATTTTGGGAACATCAGAGTTTTAAGTGTGTGTGTATGTGTGTGTGTGTGTGTGTCTGTGTGTCTGTGTGCCACGGCACACATGTGGTAGTCCAAGGACAACATGCAGAGGTTTGTTCCTTCTCCTACCATGGAATCTGGCCACTAAACTCAGGTCATCAGGCTTGGTGGCCAGCACCGTTATCTGATGAGCCAAAGTAGCATAAATAAATAACTGTAGTAAAATAGAGCACAGCACGGTTAGAAACCATTGATGGACAGTATGACAGGAACAACTGCATAAGCCCCAGAAAGTTCATGCAAGCATGTAACGCCCATAGTTGCACTGAGAGACTGCAGCTGTGAAGTCTGGAAGTGAAGTCACCCCGCCTGCCCCTTCCTCACTGAGTGACCAGGATTTACAGACAGAAATCGGCACTTTTTCCATCTGTGTCTCTGCTTCTCCTGATGATGCTCTGTGCAATTTCATTTCTGAAAATGGGCTGTGAGACTGAGTTGAGGAGGGACTAGTTTAATGAAAATAGATATAAAGCTAATTTACACAATCGGAGTTTGTAAGGGTAGAATTTCCTATTTAAATGCATCTCCATCCAGGCAGCTAATTACTACCAAACTGAATTTATATAAATAGCAATACAGACAAATGCTTTCTCCACTGCACTTTTTGGGAGACATATATATTAATATTAGTATTAATATTAATATTAATGACATAGTATTTATGGAAATATATTTAAGGAAACTTAGTACCAAACTAACCTGGCCACATTTCCTCTAGATTTCTCTGTATCTTAAGTTATGTCTTGTCAAGCTGTCTAGTGTATATTTGAGAGCATTTAATAACATTCTAATGTGGTTCTACCTGCTGAGATCAATTTTGATTCCAATGCCATTAGGACCTCTGCTCTGCTGTTGTTAGCAATGTACTCTTTACGTTGAAACATTCCCTCCAATGACAGGGTGGGCTCACGAAACTCAGGAATGACAAAGTTGATGTCTGGGAGAACTAAAACTCATAAGATTCATGAAAGCCTCTCAAGGTTATAGGAACAGTGAACAATTGCCAGGGGAGGAGGCTCGAAGTCCGGAGGAAGCTGAGCGGCCTGGAGGAGATTCTGGACCTGCCATTGGAGCAGGTTTCCACTGTTGCAGCTTTTGTGAGTCATCGTGCTTGTTGGGGTGGTGCAGGTACATTTGAATCATCCCATGTTCCCATAGGTGACCCTTTACCAATACTCCAATACTTCTATAAGGAAGCAGGATTAAAAACTCATTGGTTCACCAAGTCAGACTTCGGTAGAATTGTTATTTTGGTTGGCTGTGATATCTATTTGGAGTGAATAGGTGTGTGTAAGTTGTGTCTCCTTAGGAACGGAGTCACACCATGTCTGCCATGGTCAAATTGTTAGGTATTATGAAACATTTTTGTGAACCATGGAACATTTATGGTATACGGCAGAGGTGAAGTTAGAGAAACAACAGGGAAAACTAAGTTTTAGGTAAAACTTTCCTTTTGAGTATAAAATGAAGGTCCAAGAAGTAAGCTTCACATGTGGTGAAGATTCTGCAAGGCTGAGTGACTGATTCTAACATCTGTACCTGCTGAGAGCTGGAATGTTTCAAGTCCTTGGTCAAATTATCTTGGAATATCTTTAACTTTCTTAATAGCCACCCTGTGACTGATTTAGATCCTTTTGACTATGAGGTAATTTCATCTTGGGGGCATACAAACAGACCCTCCCCACCAACTCCAATGCTGATAAAGTCATCTGATAGCATCCGAGGCCTTCAGCAAGGAATTCCTCTCCTTTTCTATAACTTGCCTATTTGATGTTCCTACCAATGTGATCACAGCAGTTAAGAGACTGTTAAAAATTAAAAAAGATGGTCTATGAATAAAGAAAGCTATTGTCAAGCTATTGGACCAACATTTATTGCAGATTTCAAAGCAGCTGATATTTGATCTTGGCTTAGGTGGAGCTGTTTTCGGTACAAGCAGAGAAGTTACTCATCTGATCTTACAAAGGGCAGCTAAAAATCTCTGTTCAGTTTGAGGACCATGTAACTCCTGTGTAGATCTTCAGCTCTGCTGGAGTGTGAAGAAAACAGCTGTTTGCAATGTGTAAATGATCGTGACTGTGTTGCAATAAATCTTTACAAACTTAGTAGGCAGGAGAGATTTGGACAGTGGGGCATAGTTTAGAAACCTCTGCTCTGTTTTCATTTGCTCATAGAAGATATGAAAAGTCCTTGATAGGGTTTCAGGAGAATAAGCAATGAGTGAGTTCTCCTCCATCCTGCATGACCTTTGATGGAAACACAGTTAATCTTTGGAATCTTTCCTTTATTAGACCGTATAACTCCAGCCTAAAGCACTGAAGAAACAGCATTGACTGATTTCATTTCTGTGTTCCCCATGAATAGCATAGGGCTCATCACTAAATAACTATGTAATAGGTACTTGATTTGAAGCATCGGATATTTAAGCACTTCTGGGTACTTTAAGTACAACTCAAATTCTGAAGAATATCTTTGCACACAGTGATAATTCTGTCCAAAAATGTTCTACTTTGCTTTGGAAACATTTTTATTGTTGCAATAGAAAACAAAAATCTTCCACTGAAACCCTTTATTCAGAGGTTCTATGTAGTCAAATATACAGACTAGATAGGTTTATGTCAAGGACTCCCCAAAACAGCATCTTGAGAGCTAAAATCCAGTTTGGAAATGTAAAGATTCTGCCATCTGAGGCCCTACAGAAACAACTTGGAGGACAATGCTAAATCACATTCTTCGGGTCTTTTGTGAGAACAGTACATATGACTGGGATTCAGCTGGTCTCCTTGACGCTCCAGTGACAGCTGAGGGGTGGGACATGTTGACTGTAAAACATTTCAAAGAGCCGATGTCTCATTTGCTGGAAATGCTCCATGGCTACTTTGGAATAAAGAGAGGCTAGAATTTATTATTTGTTTCTGGATCCATGTTTAGTGGATGGGTCCTGCTTGTCTTCAGCACTGACTGAAGCCTCCATCTGGGAGCCTCTCTCTTAGAAAGGAGCACATTCTATCAGCTCTTGTCATGAGCTTCAATTCAGAAATTAAAAATATCCTATCATTCCCTGAACAAATGCTGAGTGAACTGCATGAGGGTACACCGGGTCACAGTGCCACATCAGACATGAGAGACAAAGGTGAGGGCTGTGCTTAGATGCTGGGTCACAACACCACATCAGAGATGAGAGACACCGGTGAGGGCTACACTGTCGTCGCAGGCTAAGAAGGTCTAGACAGTGGTGTGCAGAGGGGCAGTCTTAACAGCCACTCTGAGTTGGAGAAATAGAGGCAAAGTTGGGCGTGGCGGCTTACTTCTGAGGCTGAGACAGGAGGACTGCAAACCAAGGCCTGCTTGAGCTATGTAGCAAGGCAATCTCAAACAATAAAGAACAACAAAACAAGTCAAAACCAGAAATGAGACAAACTACACACACATGAAGGGGACTGAGCGTCTCAGGCAACAAAATCATCTCGAGCTCACAGTTGATAATCCTGGGAAAAAAAGTTGTTGCTTCAAGAAAGAAGCCTTGCAATCTTCCAGAAAACCCCAGAGAGTCTGTGGAGTAGGGATTATTGTGCGGAGGCTGAGTAAACAAAGGATCTGGGCAGGGAAGGAAAGATCTGAACGGATTAGAAGGATTTCTACATGGTGATTAAAAAGGTCAGAAGAGCTGCTGTCCTGGTAGACTGGAAAATTTCATAATTGGCAGTTCTTGCCTCAGAAATGTGGACTATGAAACACTTTGAAATATTTGAATGTTTATGTAGAAATATAAACTTATTAAGGTCCTGGAGATCAAAATCATGTGTAAGGTGAAGCATATAGGGGTTTGGATTAATGTAACATTTGATATAACAAACAGAAGAAATAGTCATGTTGAGGGTGTAATAACAGAGTACCTAAGTGGAAACACAGAGAAAGAAACACAGAACGAGCAGAGAGCTATTGGGCCCCTTAAGATAGCTGAACATACACATCCTCAAAGGAAGATGGGCAGAGTAATGCCTGAGAACATGGATGAAGATCTGTCAAATCTGATGAAACTGTAGTTCCAGTAAGCCAAGAAACTCAACACATCGATGAACGAAGAGCTCTAGAAACGACAGTGCAGCAGTCAGCACAGATTTTCCCCCTTGTTTAAGTTTTAACTATACTACTGGCTGGGAGTGGTGGTGCATATCCAGAATCCTCGCGCTCTGGAGGTAGAAACAGAGGATCAGGAATTCAAACCTACATAGGCTCAAGGTCCGCCTGGGCTACCTGAGACCTTGACTCAAAAAATGAAACAAAACAACAAATGTGCTTAAAGGAAAATAAAATTATAATTTGAAGTTCATTTTTATGTATAATACATACTAAATATATGTGTATATGTGTAATACATTTTATATGTGTAACATTTCTGAAAAAGAGTTTAGAGACTGGATGGAGAGGAACTGAAGTATGTGATTACCAAGTGCTGCTGTATGAGGTATGCTGCTCTACCTTATAGTGCTGAGTTCCACCACACTGTATTAAACATCTCATACCATTGAAAGCAGGCAGAGATAACTTAAAAATGGAAGAATAAACCCTACAATAACCAGTAAAATATGTAAACAAAAAGTAGTTGCTATGCCAGGACATAAAATGAATTCATAATAATTCTTAATCTAAAGTAGAAAAAGAAGGAAAACGTAACAAGCAGATAAAGCAGAGAGAAAGCATCATTCTGAAGTAATCACTTTGTGCCCTCACTGACTGTACATGGCATATATACTCGAACAAAACACAAGGATAAACAGAATGAAAAATACGAGAGCCTATTTGACTAGTACCTTCCAAAATCCAATTTAAATACAAATATACAAGTAGAATAAAAGTAAAGAGAAAGAAACTCTATAATGTGAACATTAGTCAAAACACTATCACTATCAAATAGATGAAAAATTCAGAGGAAAGGATGCTACTGATAAAGAATAATCATTGCATAAAAATGTCATACACACTTGAAATCTCTTTACCAAATGCAGAGCATTAAAATATGAAACACAAACTGATAGAACTGCAAAATGAAAGGACAGACCCATCCCTGGATTAAGGGACTCTAACACCTTTCCCTAAGCAGGTGAGAATAATCACACAGAAAGTCCAGAGCCTGTGGAAGACTCAGTCAGTACTCTGGGCTAACTCCGTATAACTGACACTTCGGAGACAAAAACTGAATACACACATTTTCAAATCAGAAAGATGCTCTGCCAAGATAGAACATATTCTAGGCCACGGCACAAGTTTAAATGATTTTAGAAGGATTTAAACTGTGCAAACTGTTTTCTGTAACCATAAAATTTTAACTAGACATCTAGAAAATCTCTGGAAAAGCCTCGTATTTGGAAACTAAGATAATTCCTTATAAACGCTGTTTCTAGAAATCGGCTAAGAAGAAAATTAGAAAATATTTAGGACTAAATAATTGTGAAAGCAAAACATAAAGTCATTTTATTAGAAGAAAGTTCTCAAATCAGTGAGCTTAATTACCTTCTTAAACAACAAAAGAAGAAAAAGAAAGAAAAAACAGCAATGAAACTCAAAGTAAACAGAAGAAAGCACGTAAATTCCAGAACAGAAATCAATGATTCCTTTAAAGGCAGATTAATAAACTTCAGCTAGACTGGTCCAAAAAAGAAAAGACATAAATGAATTACCAAACACAGCTAATAAAATGAAGGAATCACTATCGATTCCAGAGACACTACAGGGACACTGTAGGAATATTTATGAACAATTATTTGCCCAAATGGTCAACAGTTTAGAAGAAGTGGGAAAAACACACAATTATAAATCCCACTTTGGAAGAAATACAAAACCAGAATAGTCCTATAATTTTTCAACATATTAAATTTATAATTAAAATTATACTCACAAAGAAATCTTAGACCCAGATGGCTTCACCAGTGAATTTTTCTAAAGAGTTAAAGAAATAAATTCTCTACAAGTTTCTCTAGAAAATTAAAGAAAGTGGAATTTTTCCTAACTCTTTCCATGAGATCAACAAAATTTTTATTCCCAAAACAGGTTTTCAGAGAAATAAAAACATTACTCGTAAACATATATAAAACCAATAAAACAAACTATTAGCAAACCAAAACCAACAATAAAAGAGCAAGATAATGTGGTATGGGGAAGAGGGTGATATTTGAGTAACACAAATTTGGTTTACTCTTGAAAACTAGACAATGCAGTTCATAATGCTAACAAAGTATAAAAGAAAATAAAACATGGAGCTATCTCAATATACACAGAAAAGACATTAAGCCAATTGCAACATTCTTCCAGATAAATACGCTTAGTAAGGAGATCTTAGTAAAAAAAAGAACCTCCTCAAATTGATGGAGGCAGTTAGAAGAGCCTCAAATAAATTTGGTGAAAGGCAGAATGTTTTCCCTTGAGGTCAGGAACCAACTCTCCATGCTTACATTCACTCATCTCTTTAGCACTTTACAGGAGCTTCTTGCCAGAGTAGTAAGACATGGATGTGAAAGAAAAGCTAATGCTGGAAGCAAGGAAGAAAGAAAGGAAGGAAGGAGGGAGGGAAGGAGGAAGGGAAGACAGGAGAGGAAGAGGGAAAGAAGAAATGAATTTCAGGCAGTAAATTCTTTATGAATAGTTTCAATTAAAAATTATGTGTATGTGTCTGTGTACACACACATGTGTGCAGATGTCAACACAAACCAAAAGGGAGCATTGGATCCCTTGGAACTGGAGTTACTTGGGACTTTTGAGTTGCCAGATGAACGTCCTGGAATTTGAACTGTTGTCCTGTGATGGAGCAGTAAGCCCCTTAACTTCCGAAGCATCTCACAAGCCTCTTCCTAAGTATCTTTAGAAAATAAAAAACAGGGAATATTACTTGCTTCTAGTAAATCAACAATATTATTTCACATATGATCTCTTCATCTGTTTTAAGAAACCTCATGGAATTTTCAAAAAGAAAACAAAATCAAAACAAACAAAACAAAACAAAACAAAAGCAAAACCAAAATTCCAGTAACCCTAATAGAACCAATAGATGGATTTGATAGGGTTGCAAGTGACAACATCTGCATTGCTCAGGTTTCTACACATTAGTCATAGACAGTTGGGAATTTAAGTGAAGAAATACCTTTAAATAGTATCAAATATTAAAAATAGAAAATCAGCAAGTTTTAGAAGGATACTTGGAAACTGGAATGCTCATATCATCTTGATAGAAATACAAAACTTTAGAAACATTTTGGGAACTTCCAGTTTCTTAAAAAGTTGGCGCATATTTGACATGTGACCAGAGAATGTAAAACATGCATCCATAGGAAGATTTCTGAGTCAGTGTTCACAAGAGCATTATTTATAACAGTAAGAAACTGGAAACCATCAAACTGATTATCAGCACATGATGGATAAACAAGTTATGATTTACAAAAATAACCAATGAATCAGAACTGTTGCTCCATACCATAACATCAATCCATTTCATGTATGCTGAGTAAAACAAGCCCAATAAAAATCAATGTGCTGCAAGAATGACTTTTATAAAATGGACAGACTTTTATAAAAGAATGACTTTTATAAAATTTATAAATGCAAACACACTGAGCCACGTGCTCTTATGACCTGGGTATCGAATTTTGATCCCTTGGAACATCATTTTGCTGTTCCACTCCAGATAGTGAGTGAACGTGGGTGTGCTTGAGAATTAAGCCCCTGAAAGGTACCACATTTTCACTGAAAACAAAGAAGACTGAGAAGAACGACATGGTGTGTAGAAAACTGTCTGGGTAAGATAAGGGTGGATGCAAGCTTGTAGTTCTGCAACTGAAGTGGAGAAGTGGTTTTGAATAAGATTGTGGGTTCTCAACATCGAGGTTTAGAAGACACCTAGGGGAACAGACTCTGAGTTCAGACCTTATAACAAAAGTTAAGAGTCTAGGTATCTGTAATATGGCATGGTAATGCTGCAATTATGCCCTATAAGATTTCAACTATATAGAATTTTAAAAAACATTTTTAAGGGTTGGAGAGATGGCTCATCAGTTAAGAGCACTGGCTGCCCTTGCTGAGTACCTGGGTTCGAGTCCCGTCACCCACATGGCAGCAAGCAACCGTCTGTAACTCCAGTTTCACGGGAATCCAAAGCCATCTTCTGACCTCTGCTTGTATTGCAGGACACGGGTGCGCTTATACACTTGCAGGTATTACACTCATACACATAAAATAAAAATAAATAATAAATAAAATATTAAAAATTTAAATGTAATTTTCCATACTTTACATACAGCGATATAACTCACCTACTAAATTATATAATAACATAATATAGTATTTTTATTAAGGGAAAATTTTATACATGTGTACAATGTATTTACATCATAATCATCACCTGCTCTTCCCCTAACTCCTCCAAAACACACCCCATTTCCTCCAAACTTCATGCTCTCCATTTTTTTATAACCCACTTAGTCTAATTTGTACTGCCCAGATATACATAGGTGTGGGACAATCCTATGGTGTGTGGCCAACCTACCAGGGGCCAAATGGTTAAAGAAACCCAGCTCTCTCTCTCCTCCAGAAGCCATCCGCTGTCAACATGGGTGCAGCAATGCGGTCATGCCCAGCAGACACTCTTTCACCTTGGTCCTTCCCAGCCTCTGATCTTCTGAAACGGTCCCTGAGCCCCGGGGGAGCACGTGTGATGCAGACGTCCCAGTTGTGGCGGAGCACTCCACAGATGCTACCTTTGCACTCTGACCAGTTTTGAATTTCTTTCTTAACGCCATCAACTTCACAAAGAAACATCTCTCATGAAGTCAGAGAGCTGCATACGAATTTAGACCACAGTTAGATACTACGTTCATTTAGCATATAATAGTAGGCGGCTCATTCCAGGGACCTATGAACTCCCCACCTAGGGGTTCTTGACCAGATTCTGAATACCATGCCTGGATTTCCTCCTATGCAGAGGGCCTTGAATCCAGTTAGAAAGTGGTTGGTGGCCCCCTTAACATTAATACTACAATTGTGCCCATGAGCATATCTGAACATGCTCATTATTGTAGCTTACAGGGTTCACAGATGGGCAAGACTGTTGTTGACTGTCCTTGTCCCCAGCAGACAGCATAGCGCCTTCTATTGCTATGTATGCTAATCAGCAGAAAGGACGTTTCCTGGTCAGTACCAACTTGACTTCTCCATGACCTGTGACCAAAGTGCATGTGGTCTTCAGCAATATGGTCTTCTATCAAGTTATGGTGGGCAACAAAGACAAATAGCAACATAGCCTTTATTGTTTTGGGGGTCTCCAGGATACCTCTGAGCAACTCTATTGGAGGTTTCACCCACTGGCACTGATTTTTATTTGGCAATTTACGGCTTCTGGAACATTATCCTTTATATGGGGTAACACACACACACACACACACACACACACACACACACACACATTACGTATATATGCATATACATATATTCCTGAAAATGAGCAGTTGCATTTTTGAGTTGTAATTTTTAGCTGAGCAAGGGCCTAAGGGCATAAACGTGCTTATGGAAGAGCACCTTCCCCTTAAGATGGACATTTTGATCATTTCCTGTGACAAGCAGAGGCTTATGTGGTTTTGTGATTCACCTCCATGTTACAATTCAAGATGTTGAGCTGAAATGAAAAATCTTATGATAGGACCTTAGTTATGCTAGAAAAGTGTCTTTCTCTCCTGCCGTCTCACAAACGGGAAGGGTCACTGTGCTCTCACCACTGTGACTGTGATTAAGCTTGAGGAGAAGCAGCAAGAAGTTACAGTGCTCACATCCCTGGGTTTGCTCTTCCCCCTGCTCTGTCACAGACTTATTCAAATAAAATACTTTAAAGCAGCATGCAGAGCCTATGTTTTCAAAGGTTTTATTTGTAAAGGTGGAACTTGTCAGGGCAAATTTTAGCATTCAGGTCTGGCAATTTGGAAGGATGATTCTATTTACAAGGATATTATTGTAGAATAATAAGAAAATTACTCTGCTTTAGAAGCATTTTTTTGAACATTTAAAATGAACAACATTCTGCTATCATGTGCTTAAAGTGCTATTTCATCATTAATACAAATGTTTATATTTATCCTGGGGGTTTAGGCATATACTATGCTGAATAATTTAGATGACGGTGCCAGCAGCTCAGCGATGCTCATTTAGATCCTTTTTGAAGAGCATGTAAAACAGTTAACATCACTCAATAATATAACTGTAGTCATATGAGAGCCAGAGGAATGTTAGGCGTTTGAAAGGAGTGTTTTAAAGCGCTATTGTTCACTATATCCAACCAAAGATATTTCTGGATGATGGAGATGATGATGGTTACTATTTTGTAGTGCTAGGGACTGAACTTAATGCCTTGCACAAGTTTGGCATGCTCTTTTCCTGGGGAGATGGAAACATCTACTCACTCCAGATAGGGCACCAAGACAGATCAAAGTAACAATTCTACAATAGTACTTGGTGAAACAATGTGTCTTACTTACAGAGAATGAATGTGGGCTTACTTACAGGAACTGTATGACCCTAAAGAAACTACACTGCAGAAAAGCATCACCCCAACATAGATGATGCTCCCGAAGACCTGTGTAGACGGAACTCCCCATTTCAGTTAACCTTCCACACTCTGCGTAATCTCTCCCCTCCTGAGCCTAGGCGTCTACAAGGCTGTGTGAGGCTTGGGCAGAGTCGCATAGGGCTGTGGGGAGCTTCGGGAAGTGACTGGAGTGTACCCCTCATTCTGTGAGGGAACACCAATTGGCCGTATATTGAGGGCTCTTGCCAGGAACCACAGCTTCTCTGATGAAGACAATAATGGCTGTTACGCTTGGAGACAGACAATGTATGCTCTACGTTCTACCCTTGAGCATTTTCTCAGGCATTATATATATATATTTTATTTTTTATATTATACGTATTTTTTAAAAATAATAAAAGCACACTTTTATTTAAGGTGAGGAGAGGTGCTCAGTGGTTAAAAACATTTATTATTCTTCCAGAGGACATAGGTTTGAATTCCAGCACCCACATGGTGTCTAACAATCATTTGTAACTCCAGTTCCAGGGGATCTGACACCATCTTCTGACCTCCATGGACACTGCATGACACATACGCAGACAGTACACTCTTACACACATATTAAAAAGTATACTTGAAGCACTTGACCAGAAATCCAATGATGAGCTGTGTCCTAGGTGGCTTTTCTGTTGCTCTGGTAATCACTGTGACCAAAAGCAGCTTGGGCAGGACAGAGTTCATCTGACTTACACTTTCAGATCACAGTCCAGTCTGTCACTGAGGTAGGTCTGGGGCTTATGTGGTTTTGTGATTCACCTCCATGTTACAATTCAAGATGTTGAAGAGCATGTAAAACAGTTAACATAACTCAATGATATAACTGTAGTCATATGAGAGCTAGAGGAATTTTAGAGGTTTGAAAGGAGTGTTTTAAAGCACTCAAGCAGAGGCAGAGAAAGGAATGCTGCTTCCGGGCTTGTTCTCTCTTTGGCTCACGCTCAGCTGTTTCTTGTAAAGCTCAGACTCTCCTGCCTAAGGATGGCATGCTCACAGTGGGCTGAGCCCTCCGACATCAATTGTCAAGATAATGCTTCCCCAGACACGGATTCTCTGATCAAACTTCTTCCCAGGTCACTATTGGTTGTGTCAGGCTGACAACACTAAGCAGATAATCTCTTAGAATATCTTCACAACATGCTAAATAGCTCAGCCTATTTTTTAAGAGCGTTTCTGCTAAATTCTCCCCAACCACAGAGCCGAATTCATTTGGCATGCACATCTTGCATTTATGCCTCAGAGGACATATCATTCTTTTTACAATGCAATACTGTTTATAGAATTTATGAAGATTAAAATATATTGAGAAGTATGTTAGAAAGGTGTATTTGCTTTTTTAAGCTGTTTCTACTTAAATTTATTTAAATTTATATTTTATATTTATTTCTCCTGAATTTTTGAAAATTCAGAATTTTTCCAATTTACAAGTTATGCTATAACTTTTCTCTCTTATGTCTGTGGTTATTGATTTTTTTATACAGAGCTCTCCAGAAATATGGATATTATTCTCAGCGGGTATACTTAGGGTTTTTGTTGTTCTTGTTATATTTTTCTATATTCTAGAAAAATACTAGGCAATTTAAAAATGAAATTTAAAATTTCTGTTGTCTTCATCTGGCATCGGTGTTGTTGATTTTAATCCATGTGACATAACCAGGGCCGCACTTGTAGAAACAAATGCCTGAACTCAAGAACTATTAAAAATGATATTGTTAGGATTTGAAGATTCCTTTCCCACTTAATGACTTTTAGCGTATATCTTATCTTCCCTCAAAAGTTGGTCCTTAATCCTGTCTACCTGGAAGAGCCAGGTGTCAGTGGTTAGATATTTTTGCTTCAAGTCGGTATAATAATTTAATCTATCAATTAATAAAAAGAATTAAAATGCTGGTGTCTGTTAGTCAATCCTTTATGTATGGCATGCTCTTAATTCACATATTTCAAATAATTTCTGCAGCTTTTTAGGAAGGCTGCTATTATTATCTTTCTTCTAAAGACAGGGTCTTCTATAACCATAGTTGGCCTGGAACTCACTATGTAGACCAGGGTGGCCTCGAGCTCACAGCATTCCACCTGCCTCTGCCTACCAAGTGCTGGGATTAAAGGTGTGCACCACAACTGCAAGTTTCTTATCATTTATAATTATTTTTGGATTAATTTATTTTTATTTTATGTGTATGAGAGTGTGGTCTGTAAGTGCATTCATATATACAATGCCCAAGAAGACAAGAGGAGTGTCAGGTCACCCGGAACTGGAGTTATGAATGGTTGCTAGCCATCATATAAGTGAGGGGAACAGAATCTGGTTTCTCTGAAAAGCAGCCACTATTCTTAACTGCTAAGCCATCTCTCCAGCTTCCACCATAAAAAGTGATTTTAGGTTTATTTTATGTGTATGTGAGTTGTATACCACAAGCATGCAGTATCCAAAAAGGCCAGAAGAGGGCACTGGATCACCTTTAACTGGAGTTACAAATGATTATGAGCCACTTAATGTGGGTGCTGGGGACTGAACCTGTATTCTTTGGAAGAGAAGCACGTGCATTTATCTGCTGAGAAAATAAATCATATCATTCTCCGTATTTTTGTTTATATTTTATTATGAAAATATTCAAAGATAAAGAAAAATAAAACAAAGAAATTGAAATAGTATAGAATCAGTCTCAAAATGACTTTTTGACCATCTTATTTTACCTCTGTTCCCCATTTTCATCCTGTTATACATCCTCACAGACCAGGGAATTTAAATATCTTGCCCATGACCACAGAACTAACAGGCTTTCCAGCATCCGATGGGCCAAACACTGAGTTACTGTGGTTAGAAAGAGCATCTGTTCCTTTTTAATACCTCTGCTTATAGCAACAAATATTTATTACCCATTTTTTAAAAAATAAGAAATTGCTCAGTCATTACAGCAGTCCCAACATGTTGGGAATTATTACCCATTTTCCAGATGTGGAAACATTCATAGAGAGGATGAGCCAGTTGCCCAACAGTAGAAAAGCTAGAAGTCTGACCCAGATGGTCTGTCAGGTAGGGAGGGAGACCAATAGAGCGTTGGCAGTGGCATAAACAACTGCCTGAATGGTGCATCCTGCTGGCTCCATTGGTAAAACCACAGCCCTCTCTCCTGAATACTTGCTTTCCACTGCCAGTTTTACTATTCCTCAAGGAGAGTGGACATTTGAGTGACAGCACACACATTACCATCAGAGGGATGGTCTGACTGGATGCCAAAGCTAGTGATAGACATTAACTTGCTTACGTCTGAGTCTCCTCCTAGAATGTGTTTGATTGAACATGTTTAGTATGAGATGGTCAGGCTAGCCTCTGAAAAATCTTCAAGGAGTTAAATTTTTAAAAATTCTAGCTAGAAATTGTTTCAGCCATGCTGAAATCCAGTAAGCTGGGCTTTATCTGGAGCATGTTCACCATATCATCATGTTACTTTCAATTAAATAATATCTCAGCCATTAATAGACATTGTTCTTTTATCTACAGAAATGAGGAGCAAAGGCAATTCCATCAGGAAGGAGATATTCCTCTCGTTTGATTCTCTCAGCTCCCCATGGATATTCAGGGAGTGTGTGACGTACACTCAGATTAACTGCCTATGTGATTAGCAGAGACTTTCTTCCCTGCTTCAGGGACTGAAACAGCATCATTGTTATTGCAATTCAAGTGTGTAGGCATGCAATTTATAGTTGCCGTGTTGGCATGAATAGGAAAAGGAGAAAAGAAATGATAGGAACTTGAATGAGAAGAGAATAGAATACATTGTTTCCTTTGTTAAGACTAACGATATTATGAGGTAAACATTGTTTCCTTTGTGAAGACTAACCATATTATGAGGTAGATATTGGACACCCTAAAATCAAAATAGAAATGAATTTGTGGTACAGGACTGTATGATTGCTACATTTTTATTTTGTCTTGAAATGTCTCTTTGGAAAATTCATATAAAGCCTTCTGTGGCTACCTAAGAACTGAGACTGTACCTCTGGTTGGAGTTCAAGGTGTATCAAGGGAAGAAGGTTGTTCTGACTGATAGACTATAGTGGTGAAGTGCTGTATTCTCAGTTGCTCCCAAGTTGATTTTGTACACTGCTCTGGAAGGTTGTATTTTCTAGCTGCTTGGTGATGCTGGATAGCTCCCGTTTGGCAAGTGAAGCTTTCACTTCATTGTCACAACACTCCCCCACTTCCACTCACCTTGCAAACTCTCACTGAGCTTTTGACAGAAAGAAACTATAACTCTCACCAAGCTCACTTTCTTATTAAAAGAAGAAAGGAAAGAAAACTCTGTCACGATGATTCATTAGATTCAGCCACGCATATCCCAGTTCATCTAAAGTTCATTAAGTTCCAATTCCCTCCAATGCCAAGTTCCAATAACATTGTAATCCAGGAAGTCAAGAATATAATTTCTCCCAACAGTTTATACACTTGTAAATGCCTTGCTAGGTTTGTGATGTAGAGCACTGTGTTAGACTCAGTCCTATGTATGCTAAGTTTAAACATCAACTTTGGGCAATAGGAATTTTTACCCATTACCAGGTGGTTATATACTGACTAGCTAAAATTTTGAATTCTCTGTTGGTTTGTATAACTGCAAGGTTTAAAACTATTATTCTCAAGAATACTCTACTCTTTAGAAAATGTTCAGAATTAATTTGAAGAACATAATTACGTTTCCTCCCTACTTTGCATACCTTTTTAAAAACCATACTGAAGATGGTTTTCATCATTCAGTAGCAAGTAAGAAGCTATACATATTTAATATATACAACTTGATGAGCTTAGAGTGCGTGGCTCTCAAAATTATAATTTAAGAGAAATTATGTTCCTTTATGAATCTAATGAAAATGAGAAGACAGCATAGTAACCATTAACATTTGTTTTATTATATACATGGTTATTAAGGAGCATAAGAAAAGTAAGTTTGACTAAAAAAATGAATCATATTACTAGTGAGATTTAATTTATATACTGGGCATTTTAATTAATACATTCCATCAAATATATGATATCTCTTATGTTTCTGTTGAGTACTAAATTTGAAAGAGAACTACTTCCTGAATTTGTATTCATTTGCTATATTGATTGTTTTTCTGACATTGCTATATACCGCTTTTGAAGAGGGTTAAATGTTTAATGGTGGATCCTGAATGAGATTATGATTATGTGAATTATTACTAATATTAGTTAATTTCTGAGGGGAAAATATTACATTGCCATGCATTAGAGTTCTTCAGTATGTACAGACATTTATAGATAGATAATCAGACAGGCAGATAGATAGAAATTAAATATGAAATTAACTGTGTAATTATGAAGGTAGACAGCCCCATGATCTGTTGCCTGCCAACTGCTAATGTGTGATTCCCTCCAAAAGCTCAAAGACCTGGGAACCAGAAAGTCAGTAGGATAATTCCCAGTCTGAAGCTCAAGACTTGAGTACAGAAATGGGGGTGATGGAATGGTGTGGGTTGGCGGGAGATTCTGAAGGCCTAAGGACCAGGAGCTTAGATGCTCAACAGAAAAAGCAAAGATAGGCCCCTACATATGACTCCTCTTCCTCCGTCTCCTCTCCTCATTATGTGTTGCCTACACAGGAAAGGTGGGCCTTGCCTTGCAGGGCATAGCTGATCTTTGAGACTACTGAGTCAACCTAGCTTTTCAGCCTGTCCTTCTGAGGCATCAAATGTCCCCAAGATCTCTGGCCATGGCTCCTGTCCTTTCCAGATAGACAGTTCTGTGCATCTTAGTTTTGAGGTTCCTACCTCTTATCTAAACTTACTCAGAGAGCTCATCCCAAAAGGTCTGCCATCAACTTCAGATAAAATGAGGTGTAGGTCAGACATGACCGCTCGGGAAGGAATTTTAAAAAGAGGCACGCCCCTCTGGTGCAAAAAGCATGTCAGTTTCTCAAAAAGAAAAAACAGAATTACACCCAGTAGTTCTTCCTCTACTATTTACCTGAAAGCATTGAGAGCAAGGCAGGAAGAGATCTGCTCACACGCACGTTCCTACAGCACTAGTCCAAGTATCTGGGGGGCTGAAGCAGCCCAGGCACCCCTTAACAGGTGGAAAGAACGAGGCTTCTGTACAGTGACTACTAGTCAGCCAATACAAAGACACTGATACATGTAACAATGCGGAGGAACCTTGAAACCACAAGATGCCCTTAGAGTTGTCACACTCCCACATTCACAGTGGGTAGGGTTGTTGGAGGTGATGATGAGGACGGGACATTGTTTAATGGGGGTGGAGATTCTACTGGTGGTTTCACAGCAACGTTAAATGTGAACTACACTTAAGAATGCTTAAGATGAAAAAGCATATGTGTATTTTTACCACAATAAAATAATTAAAAAATAAAGAATAATTAGAAATCTTAAAAGGTAAATTGTGAATTGCCAACTGATCTAGTTGTTGCTGTAATAAGAAAAAAATACAGTATTAATAACAGTTAATACATAAATAGAATTTAAAAATTCAACATATTTTAAGCAGTAATTATGATTCAGGGAGAAGCCATGCCCTCTGTTTTGCCATTCCCTTGGGCTGACTGGAGACTATATCCATGTTTCTTCCTACTTATTTAACTATAGCACGTTTCATCTTATTAAGTTCAAGTAGAACCTCTCTGTCTAGACCTCTTAGTTACTCAAAGTTACTTTCTTAACTCGTTGTTACATCTTAGTTACTCAAGGAGCTTCATTAGACTACATAGGTCATCTTTACTCATTTAAAAACAAGGAGGGCTGGAGGGATGGCTCAGTGCTTAAGAGCACTGGCTGCTCTTGCAGAGGACCCAGGTTTGATTCTTAGCATCCACATGAACAATCCCCTGTAACTCCAGATCCAGATGATCTGATGCCCTCTTCTGACCTCTGTGGGCATTGCATGACACGGTGCATGCACACACACACATACACACACACACACACACACATACACACACATATATATGCAGGAATTACATTCATACACATAAAAATAAAAATAATAAATGAAATATTTTAGAACAAAAAAGCAAGTATTTGTTTGGTGGGCATTATGTTCTAGGCTCTCTGTTAGTGATACAACACTTTGACTTCGCAAGGGAACCAGACCGTGATCACACACAAGCCGTCTATGTCTTGGATGGAATAGGTACCCATGTATTGGGGAAACAAAGTTGGGTAAGAGCATGTAGGGAAGAGAGACACGCTGTTTTCATTGGCTAAGGAAAACCCCTCTGAGAAATGATCTGTTGACCAGAGCCCTGTAGAAAATGAGGAACAAGTCACGCAGTAGCTAAAGAAGTATGTTCCAGGCAGAGGCGTATAGCATGGGATGGGAATGGGTTCAGCATGACCGAGGGCCACAAGGCAGGCAGTGGAGTGCCTGAGGGAAGTTAAAAGGAGGTTGTGGCAGGCGAGCGGCCTTACTGTACAGGACCCACGCTTTTAAAAAGCTTAGGTTTTTACGTGGAGGAAGGTAGGAAGTCACGAGATTTTGGTCAGAACATGATATGCTTCATATTTAATGGGATTATTCCATCACACTATAGAAACAGAGCGTAAGATTGAGAGACAGGAGGAGGTATCGGCTAAAATCCAACTGCGGTGACTGGAGAGATACTCAGCATGCGTATCTCCTCAGATAGGGGAGGGGGTTCACGAGCCTCTCCCCCATCCATCATGAGAATTTGGCTGTCTTGATCTCGTACAGGTTTTGTGCATGAAGTCCCAGCTGATTGTGTGTTCATGTATGTAACTGTGTTGCCATGTCTGGAAAATACCATTTCACTACAGACATCTAATCTCTCTGGGTCATACAATCTTTCTGCTTCCTCCACTGAGCCCTGAGGGAAGAGGATACATTATATATATTCCACTTAGAACTCAGCGCACCACCATCCCCTTATTCTTTGTGTGTTGACTGGTTGTTAGTCTCTGTATTAATCAGCCTCTTCTGAAAAAATAAGCTTCTCTGGTGAAGGTTAGCGATGCACTAATTTATGAAAGTAAAGAGAGGTGCTCAGATGACAACTTATTACTATGTTCCCATAGGGCCCGTGACCTCGCCAGTCATGGGTTTTCCCCCAACTAATGGTACCTGGCGTGGGTTCCATCTTGTGAAATGATTGTTTACTCGCATGATACTCACGGCACTCCTGCTCCAGGGGCATGTTTTTCCAGGCTTGTCATTATTGTAGCTCATGGGTTCACAGGTGGGTAAGAGTGAGGATGTCCTGGAACTGTGCATAGACTCTTTCAGCACTACCAAAGCAAGCAAGTAGGAGTGAAGCTTCCAGGCTCACACCAGTCTGATTTCACCATGTCCTATGACTCAGGTATGTGATGTCTTCAGCAATAGGGTCCCCGTACGCCCTCCTCTAACCTGCCTGCCACCTTCCATGCCATCCTTGAACCTGAAATTCCCACAGGGCTCCTTCCTATTTCCTGCTCTCTATGGGTACTCCAATTTAAACACACAGATCTAAAGATTCAAAATTAGCATCCACATCAGAGACAGAACATATGACACGTCTTTCTGGGTCTGGGCTACCTCACTCAGCATAAGTGTTTTTCAGTTCCATCCGTTTACCTGAAAATTCCACAATTTCGTTTTTCCTTACAGCTGATGGAATTCCATTGTGCACATGAACCACGTTCTCATTACTCACTCTTTGATGCATAGTTAGTTGCTTTCCATCTTCTGTCTATTGTAATGACAGCAGCAAGGAACACGGGTGAGCAAGCATCTCTGCAGTAGGATGTAGAGACCTTTGGGCACAGGTCTAGGAGTAGTATTGATGGATTATATATATATATATATATATATATATATATATATATATATATATATATATATAATGTCTGGTTATATTACCAGACTTTGAGAAAACTTTAAACTTACTTCCATAGTGGCTACAAGAATTTGAACTCCCACCAACAGTGAATAAATGGTCCCATTTTCCCACATCCAGGCCAGCATTTGCCATTTTTATTTTTATCTTAGTCATTCTTACTGGGATAAGATAAAATTTCAAACTAGTCTTTATTTGAATTTCCCAGATAGCTAAGGATGTTGAACACTAAAAAATTTGTGTTGGGGGCATTTGTATTTCTCCTGCTGAGAACACTCTTTTTAGTTTCAAACCCCAGATTTCGATTGGGTTGATTTCTTTAGTTTTTAAAACAAAAATATTTATTTATTATTTTTAATTTTATGTGTATGAATGTATTGCCTGCATGGATGCAAGCCCATGTTGTGTAGTGCCTATGGAGGCCAGAAGAGGACACCAAATTCCCCTGGAACTAGAGTTACAGGAAGTTGTTAGCTGCCATGTGGGTGTAGGGAATTGAACCCATTCTTCTGCAAGAGCAGCCAGAGCTCTTAACCACTGAGCCACCTCTCCAGCCCTTTGGTGTTTAGTATTTTAAAAAAATTCTTTGTACATTCTAGTCACCAATCTTTTGTCAGATTTTTTCCCATTCTGTAGGCTGCCTCTTCACTTGAATATTGGTATTCATTGCTGTATAGAAGTTTTTTCGTTTTAGGCCCTATTTGTCAATGATTAGTCATAGTGCCTGCACTGTTGGGGTCCTGTTCAGAAAGTCTTCTCCTGTGCATTTATGTTCCAGTGAATTCCCTACTTTCTACTCTGTCAGTTTCAAGGCATCAGGCCTTCTGTTGATATCCGTGATTCATTAGGAGATGAGGTTTGTGCAGGGAGTGGGTAAGCAGCAAGTTTCTTTCTTCTGCATGTAGCTCATCCATTTGATGAGCCCCATTCGTTGAAGAGACTCCTTTTTGCAATGTGTATGTTGGCACTCTGTAAAACATCAGGTGGCTGTAGGAAGGTGGGTGTATAGCCGGGTCCTCGAGGCTATTCCATTGATTGATAGTCTGTTTCTGTGCCAGCACCATACTATGTTTGGTACCGTGACTCTACGGTATAAGTTAAAATCAGGAATGGTGATAAATCCAGGGATGCTTTTATCGTTCAGGATTGTTTGGCTCTTCTGGAACTTTTGTGCTTCTACATAAACTTTAAGATTGGTTTTTGCTTCTGAGTTGTATGGGAATTTCATTACATATATAGATTTATTTTGGTAGAATGACCATTTTCACACTATTAATATCACCAATCCATGTACCTGGGCAGTCTCTCCAACTTTTGGTGTCTTCTTCAATTTTTTTCTTCAGTGATTTAAAGGTTTTCATTATATAGGTCTTTCACTTGGCTAGATTATTTTCCATGATATTTTATTACATTTTTTTTGCAGACATTGTGAATGGGATTATATCCCTAATTTCTTTCTCAGCATGTTTGTTGTTGGTATATAAGAAGGCTACTTATTTTTTGTGCATTAATTTTGTATCCTGTGACTTTGCTGAATATGTTTATAAGCTACAGGAGATTGCTGGTAGAGTCTTTAGGGCTTTTTATATATAGTATTTTATCATTTGCAAACAAAGATACTTTGACTTTTTTCCTTTCAAATTTGTGCTACTTTTATCTGCCTCTTGTCTAATTGCTCTAACTAAAATTATAGGTACTATGTTGAACAAGAGTACAGAGAGTAGACATCCTTGTTATCCCCCTGATTTTAGTGAAAATGTTTCAAGTTCATCTCCATTTTGCATAATGTGGACTGTGTGCTTACATATTGCCTTTATTGCATTGAAATATATTTTATGTCTCTAGGTTCCCCAAAACCTTTACCATGGATTTGTCAAAGGCCTTTTCTGAATCTAATGAGATTTGTGTCCTTGAGTCTATTAATGTGGTGGATTATGTTTATTGATATTTTGAATTGTTACTTCATATCTGGCATGAAGCTGCTGTAATATTGGTGGATGATGGTTTTGATGTGTTATGAAATTCAATTTGTAAATATTTTATTGAGAATTTTTGTGTCTATGTTCATTAGGGAGATTGACCTATAATTCTCTTTTTTTATTAAGCCTTTATCCCATTTAGATATGAGAATAATAATGGTTTCAAAAGAAGAATTTGGAAGAGATTCTTCCCTTTTTATTCTGTGGAATAATTTGGGAAGTATTGCTGTAAGTTCTTCTTTGAAGATTTGACAAAAGTCATCTGGCCCTGGGCTTTTCCTCCTTTGGAGATTTTAAATTGATGCTTCTATCTCATTAGTTGTTAAGAGTATGTTTATTTATTTCATCTTGACTTAACTTTGGCAGATCACATACAGCTAGAAATTTAGAAGTTCTTTGCATTTATATTTAGACAAGGTCTCACTATGTGGCCCTAGTTGGCCCAAAGCTCACTATATAGACCAAGCTGGCCTTGAACTTACAGAGTCTTCCTGCTTCTTGAGTGCTGGGATTAAAGATGTGTCCCATCACACTAGGCCAGAATATAGAAGTTTAAATATGTCTTTATTATTCTCTGAATTTCCATCTCTAATTTTATTAATTTGGGTCTTCTCTCTGTTTCCGTTAATTTGGCTGATGATTTGTCAATCTTGTTAGTCCTTTCAAAGATCCAACCTTTAATTTCACTGATTCTTTATATTGTCTATTTCATTTCTAGTTTCACAATTTCACCCCGATGTTGATTATCTTTTCTATTTTGGGGGGCATTTTTGATTCTTGTTTTTCCAAAGCTTCCAGGTGCATCAAAAACTCAGTATGAGATCTCTCACAGTTTTGATGTAGACACTCAGTATGAGATCTCTCACATTTTTGATGTAGACATTTAATACTATTAGGTTTCCTCTTAGGGTTGCCTTGATTTCACCCGATGGATTTTGCAATTATGTGTTTTCATTTTCATTCAATTATAGGAATTGAAAAAATTTCCTTCTTGATTTCTTCCTTGACCCAGTTAGCATTCGATAATGTGCTTAATTTTCATGCTTCTGTAATTTCTGCATTTTCTATTGCCGATGCCCTCCAGCTTTATTTTTTTGGGTTAGATAGAATGTATAATTTAATGTCAACTTCCTTATATTTGTTAAGACTTTCTGTCCCAATATGTGGAAAACCTTGAGGGACATTCCATGGGTGGCTGAAAATAATATGTTTTTCTTAGTGTTTGAGCAGAATGCTCTGTGCATGTTTGTTAGGTTTGTTTGATTTGTGATTTATTTACCTCCTTGTTTAGTCTTTTTATAATGAATTTTTGCACAGTTCATGCAAAGCATCTTAATCATCTTGCATCCCACACCCTCCCATTGTCCCCTCAACTGGATTTCGTCTATTCTGTCGTTTATCTTAAAGCCTATTGAGTCAAGTTACTGTTCTCAGATGTCCCTCAGTACAAGTTCATCCACTGGGGTCTAGCCGGCCTATCTAGTTTCTCCTTTAAAAAAGATCAACTCTCCCTCACTCAGCAGTAATCAATTACCAATAGTTCTTTGGCTAAGGTTGGGACCTTTTTCCCATTTTTCCAGTTCTGTGCTTGGATTTATCTGCTTGAGTTTGCATGGGTCTGTGCCTGAAGTCCTATGAATTCTCTCATGGTGAGGGCCGGCATTCATCCCCACCCCCACATCTAGGTTTGAACCGATTGAGCAGAGGATGCTCTCTCAGAGAAATTAATTTATTCCGGGTTACTGACAAAGGATTCATCCCTGGGGAGAGAGATGGAGATTTCATACAGCAGAGCCAGCATTTTGATCAGAAGTCCCCTAAAACCTCTGGCACACACACCCAAGATGGAGGTCCTGGCACTGCGCCCACCTCTCTCCTTCCCAGCATTCCCTGCTTTTCCATTAGACCTTCCCCCTTAAATCATTGGTTAGTTGCACGTCAATCACATTTGAAGACATGCCCCTCAAAGCTGAGAAACTGTAGATTTATCCAACAACCTATGCCCTTTTCTCTCTGGCTCTTACAACACCTTCTGCCATCCTCTTCCGTGATAGTCCCTGAGCCGCAAGAGCAATAACAGGTATAGGATGATGTTCTTTTCACTGTGGCATGGATTATAATCTTGCTTCAGTGATACTCCTTCTAATGTAAAAGCACAACAATTGTAAAACAACAACAGCAAAAGTAACATACACACAAATACTGAATGACCTAACCTATGGGCATAAGCACAAATGCTTAGGCAGTACCTAAGTAGGCACATCATATTCATCTTGCAAGCAATTACAGTAGCTTCTTTACAGGGGTTATAACTCCCCCCACCACCACTGGGGGTCGACATTTTTTTCCTAATATCAGATGTGTGTTCCCTCCTTGAAGAGTGGGTCCTAAATCCAATTATAAATATGCTGGGGGGTGCACATACCAGGCGAGACTCTATTACACCTGTAGAGACATCTTGTTTGGCATCTGACAGTGAAGCATGCAAGATCTGTCATTAACAGAGCTTTTCAGGACCGTTCTCCCATAGCGGCCTGCATAGTGCCCTCTAGCACTATGAAGGCCAGTCATCGTTTGTGGGTAGTTTTCAGCTTGGTCTCTGTTTTCATGCTCGCACATCTTCAGTAATAGGGCCTTACTGTCCACTTCCAGTGTGCAACCAGCATTATTATGTGGCAGTTGCCTTCTGTTTTGGTAGAAGGGAGCTTCCAAGTCTCCCTTGGCCAACAGCTCACAGGGGGAGCAACCCACACCTGGTACCAGAATTGCTAGATATAAAGTATCCTTTACTCTTTGGTGTCTATAGGCCTAGGCCCATAGAGCTCCCAGAATTTCACAGCTATACTTCACCCTTGTAACCTCTATGACTTACATTCCATTCTTGTTTCTTCAGGTGTACTTGACATCTCTCAACTGGGTTTCATATCTGTAAAACACTCAGAAGTTAACATTCTATACACATACAAGGTCTAACATAGCAAGGAAAATTCCTTTTCATTTGCATCAGCTGTTTTTTCAACAGATCCATGTTGGGTACAATGGCATGTAAATTAGTAAATTAGTCAGTCCTTTACTATCTCCAGTTATTGTCTGGAATCCATTTAGTGTCCTGGAGTTCTCACATGGAGCCTCCATGCATCCCTTTATCCTTGCTAACCTCGTTGGGGCTGGCCCAAACTGCTTGGTCCTACATAGGGTCAAGGAGGAATAAGGCTTCTCTTGCCCTTGTTACACCTGTTGTTTCTCAGAGCCAGGCAGACTCTGGGTCTGATTCCTGGATCTAGCCACACCTGTGGTCTCTGCATTGACCACACCTGGCTGTTGGGAGAGGCCCTAGCCGGGCAAACTGTCTCCATTTCTCGAATAGCTATTCACCAGGGAGAAATGTACCCTATTTACTCTGGGGGGTGTGTGTTAGTATCCACCCCTGGGATAATCTTTATCCTCTCTGTACCTTTTGTGAACTATTTATCAGGGCTTAAGGCCTCCCAGAAGTGCTTTAGCACAGAATTTGGCTTTTTGTCAATTTTTTCTTTAGGAACTTGGGCTAGATGCAAGTCTTATCACATTTGTCTACGTAACCCAAGACCTCCTTGTCTATTTTGTCTCTTTTATACATCTTTTAGGTTGTTCTATTCTTTTACAGACATACATTACATGCTCATCTAGGTTGCTTAAATCTGTCAAAGCCTCTCTTGTCTTGCAAAAATCCTTTCCCAATAGAGGACTTAGCAGGGACACTAAACCTCCATACCAATGTTGAGGTCCTTGTTCAATGAAGTTCATCATTAAATCTCTAGTGAACACAGTCCTATCTGGTCCTGTGAATGGGGCACCATATGTGACTTTCCTCATACCCAGTTCTCTCAGTAGTGCCTGTTCCACTTTTATTGTTCTCCAGCTCCTGACATTCATGGGAAACTCCACTGGTGATAACCAAGTATCTCTAATGGCTCGCACAAGCCAGTCCATCAGAGACTGCTTCCCCTTGTACTGCTTCAGGTTACGCAGCCTAAATCTCAAGGAGGGGTGAGCGGTTATGTTGCTCAGCTGTCCTGCCTCAGCAGCACTGAAAAGCTCATCTGCTCCTGTGTCCCACAGCCTTACAAGCCAGGTAGCTAAGGGCTCCTTCATGACTTGTCTTTTCTAGCTCCAGCAGCTTTAGGGCTGCGAACCCTTTATTTACTAAATTCTCACCCTCCTTAAGGCCTCTATCAGCATGCTGACATCTGGATTTTTCCTTTTTTTGTATTACAGGTCGAACCTGGGGGGCACTTTTATTTTCTTCGGGGTTGCTCCCTCCCTCGTTGCTGCCTGATTCTTGCCAGGGGTTCCAGGTCCTGGGACCCCAGGATGGGTCTTGTATTATCAAGCTGACCTGGGTTTCTGTCCCTTTTCGACCTCCCAGCTTTAAAAAGCAGCAGACTAAAACTTCTATCTCCTTTTCTCTTTTATCCAATTTACTAGCGAGCTCAGAGGCTAGTATTGAAGAAGTAAGCCTCATATCTTTCTCTCAATCTAATTCATCTCTCACACTTTGAATCTCTCTCTGTGCTACGACCTCAGTCTGGGACCGACATCCCGGCATTTGTCCCACTGATCTCATCTGCTTAGGCGAGTTCACCTTAGTTGCATATTTCACTATAAACCACCCTAACCCTGCAATGGCCACCATACACACCAATCCTATGGGGATAGTCCACCATATCAAAATTTCTTCTGTTCATACTCTTCCCTTAGCTGGTCCCCACATTAGCGGCAGCCATGTAAATCCTTTTCCCTGAAGCATTCTACTTTTGTCAGTAGATTCTGCTGACTACGCCATTTGTCCTATGAATTCTTTTGCAGTAAGGCCTGGCATTCAGCCCCACCCTCCACCCCTAGGTTTGAACTGATTGAGCAGCCAGAGAATGCTCTCTTAGAGAAATTAATTTTTTCGGGGTTACTTACAAAGGATTCATCCTCGGGGAGAGACAGAGATTTCGTATGGTGGAGCCAGCATTTTGATCAGAAGTCCCTTGAACCTCTGGCACACACACCCAAGATGGAGACCCTGGCACTGTGCCCCGTCTCCTCCCAGCTCTCCCTGATTTCCCACTAGACCTCCCTCCTTAAGTCATTGGTTAGTTGGTTGTCAATCACATTTGGAGGCATATCCCTTGAAGCAGAGAGAGAGAAACTGTAGATTTATCCAACATCTGCAGACAAAGGTTCATATGAACAAGTTCCCAGGAGTCTGTAGCACTCTCTTTCCATATGGTCATGTACCTCCTCCCCTGGCTCTTCCTATTTTTTTTGCCTCCTCTGCCACAGTGGTCCCTGAGCCTTATGTGGGTGAAGTTTAATATAGGAGTTCTGTCCAAGGACCCATTCTCTGCAGACTCTTATTCTCTATGCTCTGGCCATTTGTGGCCTTTTGTTGAGAGATGCATAGTGTTCTCTCTACTCCTTGTTCCACTATGTTCCATGAGCCATAGGTGTAGAGGTTCCATTGTACATGTGTCACTTAGGGCTGGGTATTTCACAGACACTTATTCTCTTTGTGTGACCAGTTGTGGAACTTTGTAATAATTTCTGTCTGTTGGAAAAGAAGCTTCTTTGATGAGTGTGACTGATATACTTGTCTGAAAATGTAAGGATCCATATTTAGCATATAGTAAGAAATTACATTTGTCTCTAAGATCTATGACCTCAACGGCCATATGTATTTTGCTACATTTACAGTACCACACATGAGTTCACTTCCACTGAGTGGGATTTAAGTCCAGTTAGGTAGCTGTTGATCACTCCCCCAAGATAAAAATGCCACTATCTATCAATATAGTTTTCTGTGTCAGTCATTGTTGTGGTTATTAGATCTTAAAAGTGGAGTTGGATCATTCATTGACATCTCCATTAACAGTTTGCATAGCATCCTCTAAAACTATGAAAGCAAAGCTAGCCTTCAGGGAGCTAGGTCAGCTCTAGCTCCATTGCTCCAACTCCTGTGTCTGAAGTATGTCCTGTCTTCAGCAACAGAGTCTTACCTTCAAGTTCCAAGAGGCAATCAAAGGCTTTAGCAGTAGCCTGTATAAATTTGGGAGTCTCCCTGTAACCCCAGATGGCCTTGTATTCACTATATAGACTAGTCTGGCTTCAATCTCACAGAGATCTTCCTGCCTCTACCTCCCAAGTGTTGGGAATAAAGCATGTCCAACCATTCTGGGAAGGAGGCCTGCCTTTGTATGTGATTTGACAAAAATTCAAAAGGATAATTATTAGTTTGTAATCTGGGCCATATGGAACATCCTCCCAACCCTCATCCTTACATGGCATTAAATCCAGTCCTCTCCCTGGGAGGGCAGCCTCACTGAAGGACTGCAAGATTGGGAATTTCCCAAGCACCAATTTATACCTTAACCTCTTTCGGGACAGCTCCCCCCATCCACAGCATCTGCAAGAGCTAATGGGAGAGATGGAACTTCTGGAGCATCTGTAGACCCTGAGTTAAATCTGATCCCCACTTTGGCTCCACCGCCTCCTCCTGGTTCATTTTCAAAAGCTGAAACACAATGCTGAAAATATGGGTTTTTCTTAAGAGCAACAAAAGGCATATCATTTTATCCTGCTGTCATACTGATGAACTAACTTACTGACATTTCCTAGATAGTGGCTGAACAAATAAGCATCTTGGGTTAGGGAAGAAGGAAACTTCATCGTAGAAACAGCTAGGTTACTGCACTCTTACACCTCTTGTTCAGATGCTCGTTCCTACATAGTGATGTGAAAGCAGTCAGATGACACTCTGTGCATGCACGATGGTTTTCATCAACAGAGTGGAGTGATCTTTTGTAGGTAGAGTATGCACAATCTCTCTCTCTCTCCCTCTGAGATGCTCTCAGAGTATCCCTGGATGAGATACTCTTCTTAGTGTATAAAGTAAACATACCTACCTATCTACCTTTTGCTTTAAAGTGAGGGTATTGTCCAACAGGGAAAACTTGCTCCTTGTTCTGTCTTCCAAGACCATTTTTTGTGCAAACATCTTTGAAAAGACATGCCAGAACAAAGGACAGTCAACACATTGCTTCTGAAGCTTTCAGAAGAGTACAGGATACTTGGGAAATTCTTTCCCAGCAATGTTGCAAGAGCGTGCGTTCTCATGGAAGAATTTATGCTGAAGTTGCTGTATTTTCCAGAAAATGGGATAGTTTGCATAAAGTTTTATAATGATACTGTATTTAAATGCTGTGAAATTCTTCCTTACAATAATCCTACATTATGCATATCAGTGAACGATTCATGTGTAGTTTTAAATCTGGCATTATACCTTATGAAGTAAGAATTTGGGAGGCAAAGCTGAGGACATCACTCATTTCTTCAACCATGAGCAAATAAAAAACTTTAATACTGCTTCCTTATTTGCTCCAATTTAATCATCCCCAAACTTAGAGCAAACCAGGGAACTTCATAGTTCTCTAATGGCACAGTGGTGAGAGAAGACACTCAGGAGCTCATATTCATGAATTCTTAACCACCATATTAATAAAATATGTAAACTAGCCTGTATAATCAACAATAGGTATTTCCAATTTAGTAGGCAAATTTTTGGAAGAACTTCAGTCAACAACTATTCCTTAGAAGCAGATGATAGCACAGTTGTGTAAGTATCACAGGAATCGAAGCAGAAAGCATTTCCAGAAAACAAACATCTGTCATTATTCTTATAACAGTTAATTTTAGAAAGAAATTTGATATAAAAAAGAAATTGTCATCCTTCCAGTCCTGGAAACTGTCAATTAGATGATGAAATGATTGAGCTAAAGACATCAGTAAACATGAAGTATCATTTAGCTTTTTATATTAATCTGATTCTTATCTGCCAGACAGGAGACAAAACAGGGACAGGAGAGGGTTGTTTATTTTATTTTGCTAATCAGAAGGCAGAAAGTCTTGTTGGTCCTTGACTTCATGTGGAGGGGAGTCCTGAGCAAGGCTCAGGTGTTTTGGTTGCATGAGATTTGCAGTGTGCATAATTTTCTCCTTCATGGTCTTGACTTTTCAGATTTGTCTAACTTCTTCCACTGGAAATTTTCTTCTTCACACTCTGTTGGTATCTATTTACTGGACATGAATGAGATACAAGGTCTGATGAAAGTACAAGTTGTAAGTTGCATAGGATTCCTACTCAGTCAATTTGCAACTGAATTGACAACTTCTAGAACTAGCTATTTCTAACTTAAATTGAATTGTGACAATGACTCATTAGAGTTTATATCCAGTCAGAGCTGATTTAGGTTGCTAACCTTTGAGACTTTCATTTGGTTGACCATTGTTTTATGTGATTACAGGAGCTTAGGATGCTTGGCTACTACCCAGATGTCTGGATATAGCCTGGTTGCCAGTAGTTAATAAATATTATTACTTAAGGCTACGGAAGGAACTTTGATCACAAAATAAATGTTTACACCGGGGATATGCATTTGTCTTCCATTGTAATGTGAGTTTCCTTTGCCCTGATTAGCACTGGAGTTATCTTTTGAAGAATGCCAATTAAGTGCAGACCTTCCCTAGAAGACAAATGCCTTTCAAACACAGGCTGTGAGCAGAGAGGCACAGGCTATTGGCAAAACATCAAAGTCAGATGCTGAAGGATTACTTTTAATCTTAATGCTGTTCCTCATTAAATTCTTAATTGTGGGTAAAGCTTTTAACTTTTTGGTGACCATCTTATTTACAACTGAATATACAGGCATCTCTAAACTGTAATATGTGCATGACAGCATTTGTTACTTGCTAGTACTATTTGTTTTTTAACTTTTGTGTATGATTTAAATTTATGAGTGTACAAACTTCTGTGTCTTTGTTTCTACTGACCCCAAACAAATCACTTTGAAACGGTGTCTTGAACACAGATAGACTCACATATTTAAATCTGCCAGGTATCTGCAATTAGCATGGAGATGGATTTGGTAGCAGAGTGCTGCTCATCTACCTCACGTCGGCCTCGCTGCAAGGTAGCACACAGTGGTTCAATTCTCAGACCCTTACTTGCATGTTTTGCAGAGTGTACTGGCCATTTGGCTGGGAACTCCATCAGTTATGGAATCAGGGCTTGGTTCCTCCACACCTAGACCTCTTCAAGAGCTGCTGACAGCTGCTCACAGCTTAGCATAAAAGATATGCAAATAATCAAGCATCCCAAGATATACGAAGTAGAAGTTTCCCACTTCCTGAAATCTGGGCTTGCAAACAACCTCAGTATTAACTTGCTATTCAAGTTGTTTATAAAGGTCCAGTTTAAGGGGAGGGAACATAAACACCACTTTTCAATGAGAGGTGTGCCAAAAATTTGAGTCCTATCCGTTAAGCCATTATACCTCTCAGATCTCCCATTGCCCACAATCTATCATGCATCATTATAAATGATATTTTCAACTATTTGATTAACCAATTTCCTTTAAAGCATGAATTTTCCCCTAGCTAGCCTATGTTATTCTTCACCATTCTAGTCATTTGTTCATATATTTATGTAATAACCTTTAATTTTTTAAATTACAGATAATTATTTCTTTATTTGCACGTGTATGTCTGAGCACATGCATGTCAAGGCAATGTTGATCATGGGGTTCAAACTCAGGTTGTCAGGCTTGGCAGAGCCCCTTTACTTCTGGAGCTATTTTGATATAACAGATGGACAGAGAACTAGTCAACAGAAGAAAAATCTCATCTATTTGTTGTCAACCACTTCAAAAAGTACGTATGAAAAAATATATATAACTTCATGAGTTAAGAAAACAAAACATGACACTGAGGGATTCTCAATGTGATATCAGTTTAACCCTGAAAAGAAAGCCCCGGGCAGAGATAGAGGTCTGTCTGTCTTTGGTAAATGTAACATGACTATGCTTTGCTCGAGGAATCACTGCTCTGTTTCCTTAATTTTTCTTTTTTCTTTATGAGAATTTCATGCATGAGCATTGCTTCTGCATTAGTTCCATCCCTCCCAGGCCCCTCCAAGTCCTCCTCCCACGTTTCTCTCACTCCCCCTCTATTTCTTTTCTTGTCCTTTTCTTTGAAAAAAATATAAAATGTATTGAGTCCATTTAGTGGTGCTCATGTGTACCTGTGTTTAGGGCTCCCACTTGGGATTAGATAACCTCTCAGGGAGCTCGTCCATGGAGAAAACTGATTCTCCCTCCCTCAGGATCCACTGATTGCCTGGAACTCTTCATCTTGAGGTGGGGCCCCTTGACAATCCCCATCCACACAGGCATGTCAAGGGGTTTTGTCATTATGCAAATCTGGTTAGGCTTCCACACTGTGGAGATTTCACTGGTGTAGCCTCCCTGTCATGTCTAGAGTGCAGTGACTAACAGCAGGTGTCTTGTCATCTGAGTCTTACTGTCTTTCTGCCCCCATTCCACAATGTTCCCTGTGCCTCTCTAGCAATATTGAAATCATTTAGTACTAGTATAATATATATATATATATATATATATATATATAATCAGTCTGAGACTTACTACTCACTAGTGTCTATTTTATGAAATTGTGCATTCCAATGTTCAGTGCATATGTATTTTGCAGTATCTTCTTGATGACTTTTTTCTCCTAATCAGTGTAAAGTGAGTCACTTTATCTTTCTGCATTAGTTTGAAATCTAGTTTGTCAGATATTAGTATAGCTACACCTGCTTGTCTTCAGGTTCTATTTTCTTGGAATTTTTTCATCTCCTCACTCTAAAGCTGCTGTTGTCTTTGTCAATGGGGCGTATTTTTAAAAATATTTTATTATTTTTATTTTATGTGTGTGCTTTGTCTGCATGTATGCAAGTGCACCATGTTGTAAATAAAGTGCTTGCTGAGTCCAGAACAGGGAGCTGGATTCCCTGGAAATGGAGTTATTGACAGTTGTTAACCACTTGGTGAGTGCTGGGAACCAAACCCAGGTCTGCTGGAAGAGCAGCCAGTGCTCCTAACTGCTGAGCCATCTCTCCAGCCCCAATGAAGCATGCTTCTTAAAGCCAAAAAATAGATGGTTCTGATTTTTAATCTAATCTGTTAGTCTATGTCATTTGATTGGAGAATGGAAAGCATTATCATTCAGATTTGTTTCTGAAGGTACTAATCTTGTCATATTTTGTTTTCTAGTGTTTTGTATTTTCATAATCCTTATTTATGTACAATTCTAGGGCATATTTCTCTTTCCTATAACCCCATGGATTTGTTTTTCTTTCTCCTCAGCTGGTAAGATTCCTTCTGACATTTTCTATAATGTTGGCTTAGTGATCGTGAATTCCTTTAGTTTATGCTTATCATGGAAAGTTTTACCGTGTCTGTCAATTATGGTGGACGCATTTGCTTTATACAGTCTGGACTGGCACTTCTTGCCTGTCAAAGCTTGAAATACATCATTCCACAATGGCTTGGCTTTTTAAAGTTTCTGAGGAGAACTCTGCTATTCTGGTCTTTGCTTTTATGTGGCCTTTGATGTTCTCCCACAGCTCTCAGTGTTCTTTATCTGTACTGGGGGCCTAATGTTTTGACCATATTATGGTATGGGGAGGACATGTTCTGCTCTTGTGTGTTTGGCATTCTACATGCTTCCTAGATCTAGGTGGCCATACCCTTCTTTATAGTTGAGAAATTTTCTGCTATGATTTTGTTGAATACATATTATATACCTTGACCTTGTACACATTATTGCATGCTATGGTTAATAAATTTAGTCTGTTACTGGTGTTCCACAGATCTCACATATTCTGCTTGTACTTTCTTATGATTTTATCTTTATTTTTTACTGCTGTCTGGTGCTCTAATGAAGCCGCCCTGTCTTCAAGCTCACTATCCTGTCTTCAAGCTCACTATCCCGTCTTCAAGCTCACTATCCTGTCTTCAAGCTCACTATCCTGAATTCAAGCTCACTATCCTGTCTTCTACTTTGCCCTTTCCATTCTTGAGGATTTCCACTGAATGTTGTTATTTGATCTGTTGATCTTTTCATTTCCAAAATGTCAGTGTGCTAATTTTCAGTATTTGCTCATCTTCACTGAACTCCTCTTTCATCCACTGTGCCGGTTTCCTTATTTAATTCAGTTGTTGGTTTGTGCTCTCCATGAACAAGCTGGGGAGTTAGCCACATCCTCTCTCACCCAACTGAACATTCTTATATGTATTCTTTCACATTATTTATCTGGGATTTCATTGAATTCACTGTCAATGCAATCCAGTTCTATAGAATTTATTGTATTTAGAGGGGTTGTGTTGACTTGGTTTTCCATGATTTTTATGTTTCTGCATTGGGATTTAGCATCTGGGAAGAAGTCAGTTAGATTTTTGTAACCACTCATACTGTTTTCTGTTGATGTATCTGTGGTGCTCAAATGGGACCAGGTTGTGATAGGTTTGAGGTATTCTCCACTTCAGCATACTGAGGGTGTATCTCAGTAGCTCAACTCTCAGCTCATGTGCTTGGGGAACTGAACTTCAGCAACACTCTCCAAGTAAAACACTAACTTCAGCAGTAACTGCTGGTACATGGGCCTGAGCTGTCTTTAGTTGCACATTTTGCAACATAATATGTATGATGAATCTTTCCTTCTGAAAGAAAACAGATATGCTTTAGACACAGGCCAGGCCGACAGCAGATTTTACTACTGCTCACAATAGTAAGTTTTCTTTTGGGGCCGCGAGTTCCCTTCTGTTTGTATATTTTGTTTAATTATTTTAGTTCTCGTAAATTTGTCTTATGTGTATAAAAAGAGAAATGATAACAGTACATGCCGTCTCCCAGCCATGTGTTCAAGAGATACGTACTGAGATTTAAGTGATACTTCTCAAATACTTTTACATAAACTTTAATTTGTTAGATAAACTATGATGCACAGGCTCCAGTAAAATGCATCAGAATTTCAGAAATGATAAAATGTGAAAAACAACAGTGTTTGATTGGTTCTGTCTAGTCAGCGAATTCCCTCATTAAGACATTAAGATCCAGCTGTTGAAACAGTAAACCAAGGAGTACTGGTATTTCAGATTCATTCACTGCAGCCTGCCTTTTGTTCCCGGTTTAAGTAAGCAAGCAAACAATGAATAAACCAGCCTACTAGAGAGCACATTTTAACTCCTGGAGCTGTAACTTTAACACCTCTGTGAATTAAAAATTTTCTTGGTGGCTTCATATCTACAAATTCAGAGTGATCCAGCTGAAGATCTTCCTATTATTGCTTCACACCCTTCATACCTTACACAAGCTTCCATCTATATAAATTAACAAAAAAGTAGTTATTTTGGAGAGGAGCATACTTCTTATTTTATATCTCATCTTTCAGGGCCCCTGAGGCTGGATTCTAGTTACAGGTTCAGAAACACAAAAGGGTGATCCAAAAGGCAATCTTAATATTTACAAGGCACAGTCCTCATGGGAGTCCATTTCAGTTTTTTGAGACAGTGCAGGGCTAATTTCCTCAGTAGTAGAGAACTCGCTTCTACCAGCAAGAAGATTCACCAGAATTGAACGGCCCAGTGCACACAATTTCACCATGATTTTCCCACTTATTGCCCAAACTTCAAAATCTCATCCTTCATGGGTCTTGTGCATGCTGTCACCGTCACTGTAAGTTCATGCGAGCAAGTTCCCAGGGTTCTGGAAGATGTTTCCTTATATTCAAGTATTAGCCCTGGCTGAGTGAGGTTTAATATAGGTTCAAAAACTTGACTTGATAGGCCTTAACATATATGACAGAATGCATGAAATCTGGTGTGTGTGTGGTGGGGCGCTATTAGGAGGTACAAATGGGGAAGGACTCTAAATATGATTAAGATGTATGAAATGCACAACAATTCAATGAACATATACAATGAGAAAAAACAGCTAGATAAAAGAAGTATATTGTTCTCTAACATTTACTTTAAAATTAATTTTTGAAAAGTATATCCTTCATGAGGCTAAGGAATACAACTGGCATTTTAGTCCCTAAAGATCCTAGTTTCGTCTTCAGATTAAGGAGACCCATGCAAGTGTCAGCAAGTTAAGCATTGTCTTCCGAGAGAGGAGGGAGCTAGGCGAGTAGTAATATCTTACCTTTTCTGTATAGCAGAGAAATTTCAGATCAAGAGAACAAAAGTCTAATCTGAACCATAAGGACAGGCAATCCTGCACTGCTGCCCCTGACTATCAGTTCCTCGTCTCCGAACACAGTGAAGGAAGCAAGAATAAGTCCTTTGGTAGAAGGGTCCCATTAGAGTGCTAGCAGTCAAGCTTGTTAATCTTCCTCCTAACATTTCTCAAAAAGAGTTCAGGCATTTTCCAGAGTATCTGCTCATCTGGACAAGGAATACTTAGATCTGTTGAAGGCTACTGGACATTCTGAGCAAACACTGATTCTAGGCAACCCAAAACTTTACTTTAATCTACCAGCCAGGCAGTACCTCATGGAGGCCAGGTGATAATTGGAGTTTTGTCTTAGGTCTGTGAACCTTGTGGATTCCTGAACCCATCCTATAGTAACTTCTCTAACTGCAGAATTTATAATTGGAGTAACAACTGGTAGAAAACTCACAGTGGTTTCCTGACTTACGGAATGAGTGTCATCATGGAAGGACCATACAAAGGTCAGCAACTGACACCAGCTTCACCTAGAAAAGCAAACCATCTTCAATTCCGAATCCTGGAGGACTGATGATTCCCACCACGCTTCCACTCAACTCAGTCATTTTTCTGCATATAAGAGAAATAGAACTTGGAGAATGACAGTGAATTAGTGTCAAATTAACCAGATGGTGATGGATTGCAACTGTAGAACCAGATGAACTGGTTTAGCTGCTTGGGTACATTAAAATGACTCTCTTGATAATTAGTATGTAGATATTCATCTGACAAATACCTTTTCTTCTGGACCTGTCGATAAGGGTCAACAGAAAACGATTACTTCCAGCTGGTAAGTTCAACAATATACCTTTACTTCTTTACCTTAGGGATATATCAGCTCTTCTGTCTAATGCTTTAAATTAGTTTGTAGGAATCTTGACAGCCTTTCCCTTGTACAGGAAACCATTCTGTCTCATTACGCTGATGACATTGTATGGATTGCACTTGATAAGCAAACAGAACTCACTACTATGGACTTATTAGTAAACCATTGTAAGACAGCAGAAAATAAATCAATCTAAAATTTTACTTCAGTGAAATTTCTAAAATTCTAGGGCCCAGAACATAACAGCACGCGCCCTTTAATATGAAGGAAACACTGTTTATCTTTATCCTGTTACAAACCCCAAAAGAGGCTTCATGTATAGAGTAGGATTCTGTGACTTTTGAAGACACTAAAAGAAAAGGTTCTGCAACAGGTCCACAGCAGCTACTCTGCGACTCGGACCATGTGATCCAATTGATCCAAAGGGACTGGAAACTTTAATGGAGGTTGGGATACTGTTTGGTGCCTTTGAGTGAATCATAGCAAGGCCTGTAAGATTTGGAAACAATTTTTTTTTTTTCTGGGCATCCCTTCTCATCTTTAAAAAAAAAATGTTTTTTTTCTGTGTATGAGTATATTGCTTACATGTATGTAAGTGCACCCCTGTCATGAAATGCCTTTGAAGGTCAGAAGAGGGTGTCGAATCCCCTGGAACTGGAGTTACGAGCAGTTGTTAGCCACCACGTGGGTGCTAGGAACTGAATCCCCGTCTGCTTGGAGAGCAGCCAGTACTCTTAACCACAGAGCGTCTTTCCAGCCCTAGCTTCTCAAATTTTGAGGCTGTTTTTGGTTTGCTAATGCATTGAATACTTAGCTGTGGACCAGTCAATTCCTATGTAATCTGAGCTATTCATCATCAACTGGGCATTATATCATCCTCCAAGCCATCAAATTGGATGTGTGGGGCAGCACTCCAACACAACAGAAAGAGGTTACATATTTACCAGGTAGGCCCTGAAGGCAGAAAATAAAATCACATGAAAGTGAGTCACAAATGCTCATGGTCTCCATTCCTGCTGTGTCTGCTTTTCTCTCCAAAGCCACACCTGTGACATCCTGAGGCCGTCCCTTCTATCAACTGAAAGAGGAAAAACAAGCCTAGTTTACAGATAGTTTTGCATGATATACAGGCACTAACCAAAAGCGGACAGCTGTAGCTATATGCCCTCTTTTGGGAACATACCTGAAGGACAATAGTGGAGGAAAATCCTTATTGGGCAGAGCTTCAAGCAGCACATCTGGTTATTTTGTTTGGAAGGAAAGATGACCAGACATGTAATTACATACTGATTAATGGGCTACGGCCAACGGCTTTGCCAGATGGTCAGGGACTTGGAAGGAGCATGAATGGAAAACTGGTGGCAGGCCGGTATAGGGAAGAAGGAGAGAAACTTTCTGATTGGTTTTATAGATGAAGATATTTGTATTACATATGGATTTTCATTGTGGGATAGCTTGATAGAAGGAGATTTTAACAATTCAGTGGGAAGCATGACTCCTTCTGTGGTTCCCTTACCAGTCAGTTTTTTTTTCTGCCCTTTCCTGCCATTGCCTGATGGGCTCGTGAACAAAATGGCTTTCATGGCAGGACAGAAGTCATGTATGTGTTCAGTAGCACACACTTTTGCTTACCAACACCAACTTGAATAACAGCCCTTGTTTAGTGTCCAGTATGCTGACGGCAAAGGCCAACACCAGGTTCTTGACAGGACACCATCCCCTGCTACCTAGGACAGCTGATTACAACACATGGCTGCCGTCACTGGAACACCTGTGTATGGATCAGCCTTCTCTGCACACAATGTTTCTGCCCAAACTGCCATCTCAGTGATGAGAAAATGCCTTCTTTAGCATTGTGCTGTGGTACACATCATTGCTTCTGATTAGGCCAACCACTTGCCTGTCAGTGCAATGTGCTGAGGTGCCAGTATTTGTGGTTTTCACTGGTTTTACCATTTTCCTTATCGTCAACTGTCTAGAGAGAATCATGAAATGGCCTTTTGAAGGCTCAGTATCAGTGAGGTAGGTAGACATTGCAGGACTGAAGCTCCTCAGAAGGTCAATTAGCATCTGACTTATGATAGTATTTTTCACATACTCAGGACTGACACAGGTCCAGGAATTGGGGGAGGGGCAGTGGGATGGGAGTAGGACCATTAATGATCTTCTAGTGACTCACTGTAACAACATTTTGGCTTTAATGTTCCCACAACTTTACTTTCTACTGTTCTTACGGTCTTAGATCCAGAAGGAAGAGCGCTTTCACCAGGACGCATATCAATGAGTCCATTGAATGGTATAAATTAAGATTGCTATTATGACACTTTGGATTCCTCACCCTCTTAAACTAACCGGCCAATAACCCAGTGTTTGTTGAGTTATTGATTCTACCTCTCCAAAGGAATGGAATAGCAATTCTCCAGTGGAGGTAAGATATGATGTGTTGGGAATACAACTGGTTACTCAGACATGTCTTAGTGTGACTTTATCTTTTAACTAAGACAAAGGAAATACAGAGTGGATTATGAAGTCGGCAGTTATCAATATCAGCTGTGACCATGTGGCCAGTTACAGAAAGAGGACTCTATTGTCTTTGGCAATGTGAAGGACAGACCTAGGGTCTGTGTGTGACAGCAAGTGATCCTACAACTGTGCTCCATCTCTGGACTATGAGGATTGTAATTTTCATAAGTATTTCTTCCTCATTTTGTTAGCAGCATGTATACAAGTACACATAGTATCTGTTTTTTCTCTTATCACCTTATCATTAAATATGGGATACACTGACTTTGTATCATAGCGTTTAAGTACCTTTAAATTTATTACTTTGTACTTAATTTATAAGATATTAAAAACAGCACCAGTTAATAACTTTTCATCTTTTTCAGGGAAAGGATTAATTGCATTATGCTAGGAGTATGCTTTAATGTACTGAAAGGATGTATGTGGACTTCAGGATTGCTAGGATTTGAATGTGAAATGACCCTCACAGGCTCATTGCTTGAGCATCTGGTCTTCAGCTGGTGCTGCTGTGTGGGGATTTGTGGGACCTTTCAGATATCAGGCCTACTTCTTTCATGAACATAAAGGCACAAGGGGGAAACTTGAGGGTTAGTCACCTGCTCAGCATGTGTTTTTGTGGCCTTGGGCTCTGCTTCCTGATTCCACAGAATGTGGGCAAGCTACAAGCTTCTGTCATGTAGACAGCTACTTCATCTACTGTGCCATGGCAGACTGATTAGACTGAGCCTTCACCTTCAAACGTTTCTGTCAGGTATTTTTTCATGGTGTTGAGAAAATAATGTATATAGTCATAGTTAATTGCATGTGGCCAGTTAGCCATGCCAGGCCATGGGGTGCTTAGGTACATGCTCACCAGTTTGGGTGCTGAGGTGCAGAACTGTTGACTGAGATGAATATCTAAATTAGTGGCCTCAGAAGGCAGAGTGACCTTCAGAAATCAGGTGTGCCTCATCCAAGCAGAGGAAGGACTGAGGAGACCAGAACAGTGACCTCCCATATCTAAGAGTGAATTTTTCCCATAGATGATCTCGAAACATGAGCTGCAACACTTGAAATGGAACACCTGCTCTCCTGGGTCCCCAGCCTGCAAGTCTTCAGACTTGGAGTAGAGCAGGAACTGTGTCCGAGTCTCATGCAGAGTGTGGACTCACCAGTCTGCACACTCATTCGAGCCAATTCTTTCATAAACTCTCTTCGTAAGCTTCACTTGGTCTTTTCCTGGAAATCCAGTATACCTGAAAACCTCTCCACTAAGGCAGATATTAAAGACATCAACATGTGCCTTTAATTTGAGCTATTCTTTTTGTTTTTGAATCTTAAAATCCTAGAGATGACCGTGATGCCTGGTAAGTGATGTGTCCGCATTTCTTTGTTTTAAAAAGTGTGTTCAAAAAATTATCCAGAATAATTGTTGTTTCCTTCCCTCTAACGTTTCCAGTGCCTTCCCGTCGTAGCCCATGTTTCTAGGCCAGTGTCTACGATACTATTTCCCTGTCATGGGTTACCGATAGGACAGTTCACAGAACTCAGGTTTGATGGCAGACACCTTTACCCACAGAGCCATCTTGCCTAGTTATAGGCCTAGTTATGGCCTAGTTATAGGCCATGGCCCGGCCTATGTGCTTTCCATCCGGAGCAATAATTGGGCATGTGAAGCTTATTTTTATTCCCTAAACGTTTAGATTACCTCATTTATTCGTGCTGCATTTGCCTAATCTCTTTAGTTACTGTTTGTTCGGTTTTCAAATACAATGTTTTGATTTTGAGACTTCAACACGTACGTATTGCATGTACATTATTTCCATCCATTCCAGTCCTCCTCCGACTCCGACCACGTCCTCAATCCCCTCACAGTTTCTTGTCCTCTTCTATGATTATTTTTGTTACATAAACATACATACATTTATAAATACACATGCACGCACATAGATACACATATGTATATATAATATACTGACTTTATTTAGTGGTGCTCATGTGTACCTGTGTCTAGGACTTCCCAGCTGGCATTAGAAAACCTCTCCTGGAGAACACTGACTCTCCCTCCCTCCACTGATTGCAGCTCTTCATCTTCAGGTGGGGCCCTGTGACGGTTTTCATAAGAATGTCCCCTATAGGCTCCAAGTATTTGAACACTTTGTCCCCAGCTGAAGGTCTGTTTTGGGAGGTCAAGGAGTGTGGTTTTGCTGATGGAAGCAGGTCACTGGGCCCAATGTACACTTTAAAAACAACTTTGATTTGGTTTGTTGTGCATGGCCGTTTTCAGTGCTGTCTTGATCCTTGCCAATCTGGAGTTTGACATTTATTATTTAAAAACTTGACTCCTTGATTAATTGATATACTATGCATTTTAGTTTTGGAATCCTTGAGGATCTAAATATGTGTTTGTTGTTTCTACCAATTTTCACTTCGGATGGCTTGTTTTCTTCTGGATTTGATAATTATTTGGGGCTAATATTTGACTGTGAGGAAGCTGTGGGAGTTAAGTAGGAGATCTTCCCTCCCCAAGGAGTTTTGTTATGATGTGCTGGTCACTTGTTTTGCCATCTCTTCTACTCCTGTAGCATGATGTTCCGCCCCAGACACATACGGTAACAGGACTATGGTCAGAGTTTTAGACAAGAGACATTTTCGTTTGTTACACCTCTTCCATCCTGGAACATAGGGCTATCACAGACAGGTGTTTCCTTGGCTCTCTTAGCTTCTTGAATGCAGGCCAGGGTGTGTGCTGATGTGTTGGTGGAGTTGCTTCTTCCTATGGGAATCTAACATCCAGCGGTTTCTGTCTTGGCAAAGTCCACAGCGCAATCCTGTGTCCAGTGTCAAGACTTTAGTCCCCAAAGTTCCTGTGACTGATCTCTGCCCCCTGGACATTTCTGGCTTACTCTCTTTTCACTTAACTTTTAGGTTTTTAAACATTGTCTTTACTATCATCATTCATTTTGCCTTTGGGAATCTTCCCAGATGTTCTTTTCAGATTAGCATTGCATTAAAAATATGGAGTTTTGGAGGGATAATTTATATAATGTCTTTTAAAAAATGCAGTGTTTGGTAGAGGACATTTGGAATATTAATTCCCAAATGGCCAGAAACAAAAGTTCAACACTATTTCAGAAATGCAAATAACCCATATTTCAATTACTTTGAGCTCCTATGAGAAAATGAAGTAAATAATTATCTTGCAATGTGAGAACTTCGACTGCAAAACTGAAAGTTTAGATGGGGAGAGGTGTGGGTCACTGAAAAATACTACTAAGAGGTGACACTTTAATAGGATTCTTAGTACAATTTTCTTAACCGAGTCTCTGTTCTAAGATCCTTCTATGTGGCATTGTCTACAATGAGAATTGTATCTCAGAGCCAATATAAATTCATTATGTGCTGAATGACTTCATAGTTAGCGTGTGCTGATTTAATTTTAATAATGAACCAAGTGAGACCACTCTAGTAGTGGAAATAAAGTGTTTTCTATGAATCTTATTAAGTATTTAACACCAAGGGGAAATTGAAAAAAATTCAAGTTAAATTTCTTCATCATACTAGAAGATTTAAATGGTCTAAATTTTTGTTTTCCAGTTCATCTTATGGGCAACATTAGAATATTTCCTTAAAGAAAAAAAAATCTCAGTAAGCAATCTTATTTTCACTAAAGAAATGTGAATTAATTGCTACTTTTCACTGCTTGTTAGATACTCTGTCCTGTCTGGATTCTTAGCTTGCAGTTCATTACCATCATTCTGAACCTGAGGTGCTTTCCTTTCATTGAGCCAATCTATGGAAGCCTTTCTTAATGTTGTATTTTGTGTATGGCAAGATGAAACAGTGACAGGTCTTCCCTTTCTGGTGTCATTCAGTCTAGTGGACTGAAGGAGAAGAAAGAGAGAGGGACCAAAACATGTGGAAAAAAATCACATGACAATGTAAAAGCCATAGTAGACATTTATGTATGTAATCTTTTCTTTCCTAATTTTCAAGAGTTCACATGTCTTCTATGATATTATTAATGTCTAGTTTTAGTACACTTACTTCTGTTTATTGAAAGGGAAGACTTGTTTGTGATGTCTTCTTCAGTCCTCCATCACATTTAGCAGAGTGCCTTGCCTGGAAAATATAGGAAAGACACAAGAACTATAAGGCCGGTGACGACAGAAATCATGTCAAAGTCATTAGCCACATGCTCACCTCTGCACTGGGGTTTTGTGTTTCACCCACAGTGATCTGTGAAATCAGTATGCATTAGTTATTTTTCCTGTGGCTATGAGCAAAGTATTTGAGAGAAATACCTTAGCAGAGGAACAGTTTCTTTTGTTTTCTGAGATTTCAGTTCACTGTGGCAGAGGAGGTGTGGGACAGGAGTTAGATCCCCCTGCAGTGGCTGGGACAGGTGGTAGGTGCTTCCTCACATGGCTGCACGTGGGAAACAGCAGAGGTCAGAACAGAAAGCAGGTACAGCCTTCAGAGGCCTGGCCCTATTGGACTATTTCTGCGAGCTAGGCCATATCCCTCAAATTCCTCAAGTTCCCCAAACGGCACCACCCACTGGGAACCAAGTGTTCAAACATAGGAACCTGTGGAGGATTTTTCAGACTCAGACTCTGTGGGGTACCACCAATGTCACACAGTCAATGTGGAAACTGAACCTCAAGTATATTAAATAAGCTGTTCAGCTTCACACAGCTAGTAATACAAATCTCCAAGCTGGGACACACTCAGGAAATACAAACTGAAGTCATAATGAATTAACACTGTGCAGCTTTCCAAAGAAAAACTTAAACACAAAAGTCTTGGAAAATCTACATCTAACACTAACACATTCCTCTTTGTTTTCCAGACTACATCATTGGTGGAGACTATAAAAGTCTATCTGTATTAAAAGACTTTTTTATGTCTGCTAGGAAGCCCTTTAATGTCCTTACCTTAAGACATAAAAGATTGACATATTTTACCTCTAGCAATTTTCGGTTTTGTTGTCTTGTTTTTCAAGCTGGGTAGGCCTCAAAGGACAGAAACTTCATTAGTATGCAGGCTGTTTTTTATGTTTTACAGGGAAACTTCCCCAATGCTCTGAATATAAATAAGTTTTACCTACAGTGCATAACAACTGACTTTATAACTTGCATATTAATGGAATGCACTGACTGAAAGTCATCTGGAAACCTGGACTCCTTTCCCCTTTCTTCTTCACAGTCCTTCACCCTCAGGACCTGAGACCATTGCAACTTGTTGGAGTTAGTTTTAGTAATCACATGGTTCAAGGAAACTTCAGTTTAGAGAAGCTTTGAGTCACCCTGTGCCACAGCAGACATGGGAAGGGGATAAAAATGAGAACAGAGATGAGACTGCCACACACAGAGTAATCAGAGGCACAAGGGGGGTTAGCAGGAGTTATCACTCTGAAAAACAGGTTGGAGAACGGCCTCCCTGTACTCACGTAACCGCAGTTAGCAGATAGAGAAGTGACAAAGGCTGGCCTGCCTGACGGGACCCACACATGTGACAGAGCGGAGGCTGTGGGACTACAGAGGAATGAGGGGTGTGTGCTGTCTGCAGGAAAGCTGGTTTAGTCATTTGATATGTTTATGATTAACACATGTTCTAGGCTGATGGGGAGGAATTTAGGTCTAACAGATGGAAGTGGTGCCCTGGGGAGGCGGTGGGTGAGTCAACGGTTGGGCCTATAATCTAAGGAAAACTGGTAAAAGGGTAGATTTTCTCATTAAAAAATAAGTATGTATCATGAGAATATAGAATTAAAACTGCATTCTCTTTCCTTACTGGTGCACAGTGGGGGAGAGGATTATATCCTGTAGGAACAGCAACACAGAAAGTATTTCAAAAGTCTGTGAGGTAGTCCTGGACTAGTAGAAACAGAAGGGATTGGAGTGAAGTGGTGGCTTTTACTGTTGGTTCAAGACCTAAAGGATGAAATTGGTATAAGGAATAAATCCAAGTTTATATATTTCAGCAAACTTTTGTAGTAGTAGACAGCTTTTAACATCAGTCATTAGAGCAGATCATGTATCGAGACCAATGTGAGCAATGAGATTCTGAACGGAAGTGATTCTTCCCGGGAGCAGCTGACTCAGTGGATTCTATGCCTCTGGGAAGGTGAGGGAGATTAAAGCACAGGTGCGCAGGAGACACTGCCTAGGAAGGTAGAGGTCAAGATTCAAAGCACATTGTTGCCTCTATTCTGTCTTATTCACTGTTCTTTTTGGAATAATTGGGTTTAGACTGCAGATAAAGATTTGAATCTTACTGGGATGTTTCTGTGGTATAAAATCTGCGGGCAAGCATGATTTTTTAAGCATAGTCATGTTTTCATACATAAGTCTTTGCTACTGTTTCAGTTATTCCTCTAGAATATTCTAGTTACTTTATTCCTAACTTTTGTGCATTGCTCTTGGAATGTCGGAGACTGGAGGTGGAGGGGGCTTTATTATTTCCTTTCGGATGCAGACATGAGAAACTCAGCTTGAATTACAGAAGTATACGAATGATTGGCAGAGGAATGGTCACTGCCACTCGAGTGACTAATGACTGAAGCTAGCGTTTTTATGCACTAACTGCTGTAAGTTTCACAGCAGTCTTGAGACACGTCACTGTTCTTATTTTACACATATAGAAAGTGAGACTGTGAAGGTTAGTCCAAGGTCTTTAAACTCCTCTCTTTGACTTCCCAGGATCTGCTTTTAATATGCTGAGACAAGTAAATCGAAGTAGGCAATTACCTGTATGGATATACCCAAGCCATTTTTGATTAAGGGCTTTCCTGATGTTTTAGGAAGAAATTGTTCCTTCACCTTAAAACATCCTTGCAACGTTTCCCTTACTTTGAAATATTCTACTCCAACCACCTGTTTACCTAGCAGTTTCCCAGCCGTTCTTCACCATTGTCTTCCCCCTTTGCCTTTGCCTTAACCTTAAGAACTATCACCACAGCATGGTTAAACCTTAGTGCAATAGTGAGATTTATTAACCCACTATACACGGTCATCCCTCAGTAGCCACAGGAGATCATAGAAAAGAATGTGAGCACATTCAAGCTCCTTATAACTGTCATAGCATTCTGTGCTGCCCAGAGAAGGGGTCTACGCAGTGCTGTTCTTAATTTCTCTTGTTTAAAGAGAGATTTTCACACATTGCTGGGAGCCTTTGACGCCCTGTAAATGAAGGAGGGCCATGTCCCCGTAGTCCTTTCAGTAGGAGCCTGCTTGGGTGGCACCAACCTTGATTTCCTCACGGAACAGTGTGTCTACAAAGGAAAGGTAATGGTCTCTGCTTCATAAACCCCAAGTGGAGAAGCTTCTGAGGGCAGTTTGTGCTGTTGTTGTCACTGGAACCCCTGTTAGTATCAGCATCACCTCCTTCAGGAATACTGGTAAGCCAGTGGGCTGTGCTAAAATCTACCTTTGTGGCTGGAGCCACTCTAACTGCTGCTGCACCACTCCAGGATGTTCATTAACCAAATCTATGCAGCCTTGTGAAAGGTACATCTATCTGCTGGTGACTGATCCCAGGGCTAACCACCAGCCTGTCACAGAACGTCACTTCCCCCTGTAGCACAGATTCTCCTCCGTCATATGTTTATGGCCATCCCGTGCAATTCTGGCCTGTGAAGTTTTGCACGTGTGTGGAACCACCTCCCATGAGCGCCCATGGGGGGCGGCGTTGAACCTCATTTCTTCTTCCTGAGAGATCCTCAGGAGATTAAGAAGGAAGAGCAAGCCACTGATGGGAAAGCTGTTACCAAGGAGATTTCAGGACAAATGGACTGTATCAGGTCCTGAGTTCACGACTGTTTAGCGTGAGGAGCAGATTGGTCCAAAGGTAACCAGGTACCTTCTGTGCCTATCTGATAGCTCCCAATCACAGACTGCGCTGCCTAGCCAGTCACTGAACTCTGGTCTGCAGCTCCCACACCTCAGCCACTGAATGGGTGGGAACGAACACTAAAGGTCTCAAACTTATGCAGGTGCTAAAGCGAAATGGAAAGAAGGTGTTTGAAAAACAAACCGTTTCTGAAAAGAAAGCTGTAGCATTGCATAGAGCCTCATGTGCGCTGGTGACTAGATTCCTTATTACATCTAATAGGGTGAAAACGCTATGTAAACAGTTACATGATGCAGTGGTAAGTATCTGTACATGTTCAGTACAGATACTGTTTTCCCCGTAAAGAGCTCCCACCCGTACTTGGTTGGATTCATGGATGTAGAACCCATGGGTACAGAGGCCTGCCTCTGTTCATTCTCCAGCGTGCATTCGGGAGTCTGAAGTAATCATTGCTCTCATCATAGTTACATGTGTAGAAGACCTTAAGGACTAAGCATTTTTCCACGCGATCTTGGCAAGCGTTTGTCCCCAGATAGTTCTCCCCAACTTCTGCTCATCTCAATTTGTCCACTCAACAGCTGCTGAACTGCAGAATCTTCCCTGGAGTCTTGCCAGGCCCCAAGGTTAGCACAAACTGATTCTCAGAAGTTTCTCAGAATTTGAATAACAAACAATTCCTAGAACAAAATTGATTGGTTTTTTTCCTTTCATAAAAGATTTTCTGCAGATATCTTAAAAACATGATTTGGAGGTTAATTGATCAGCCTGAGATCGGAAATTATTTGTTTTAGTTTAACATTTCAGGAAAACCAGGCAATTGAGGATTTTGTGAATTTATTCTCAATAAACACATAAAGCAATAGTGACATATTTTTATTTTCAAAAACTAGTGTTGAAATTTAATTATCTCATGAGAATATTGCATGGTGAGACCTTGAAGAGGTGGTTAGAATATGGGACTTTTGTTTTCATGAATGGATTAAGGCTGTTATTGCAGAAATGGGTAGTGATAAAAGAGGACAGTTTGGTTCTCTCTCTCTCTCTCTCTCTCTCGCTCTTTCTCTTTCTCTCTCTCCTGCCATGTGATACTTTAGCCATGGCATTACATGGCAAGGCAGCATTCAGCTAGAAACATCACCAGACGCAGCCCTTTAACCTTGGGCTTCTCAGCTCCAGAACTGTGAGACACATAAGCATTTATTATTTATAATTATTCTAATATGTGCTCTTTTGTTATAGCAGCAGAAAATAGATTAAAACACAAAGCAATTAATGTCATTCTCTGAGCAGTTTATGGCACCGTGTATTTTCTCAGAGGAAATGCATGTGGACCAACTACAATCACATTTTATAATGAATGAAAGTGAAGCTTAGTATAAATTACTTCTGATGTCACAGACAGTAAATGTCAGAGCTTCATTTTCAAGCTTGCATGTACTTACTCCTAAAGCCTGGAATTATAACCTCTACAGAGCAAATACATGTAAGTCATTCCTTAAAACAAAGAGTAATTCACAGAGAAGGCACAATTCATTGCTAAATTGTTATGCAAGCAAGTGTTTTCATGGCAGCAAGACTTCTAATTTGATCACAAATTCCAATTATGTGTCAAATAATTCTTTCACTGACTCTCCTTACTTTCCGAATAATTTATTAAAAGACAAATGTGAAAGCCACATCTTTCTACAAACAAAAAGGAGCAGAAAGCACTTTACTTAAAAGTATGCTAATTTGTGTTTTAATTATGCCTTTGGAAATGACAGAATCTTGTTTGAGTACATCTGTTTTATAGTCTTGAAAGCAAGGGATTACATCATTTATTTAAATTTAAAGAACATCTTCAAGATAGCTTGACAGTGAATTTATCTAGATGACTGCTTTTTTCTGGATAATTCTTACCGAAAGAGCATTTCATTGATACTTTTCATAAATGTCATCATTAAGCAGTTTATTGGCCATTTGCTTGACTATTTATGTGTCTGCTGAGACCTAGGCAAATGATCAGCCAAAGCTTAGCTGATAAAGAGGAGACACCCATGAGTTGGTGCTGTCTGTCAGGTTTTTAAGATCTAAAGGGCAGATTTAAATAAATACCCTGCTAATTCCCAACAGTAACTGGATAACCCTGAGCCATCTGCCTTGGACATTGTTAATTATGCTTTAGGCCATAAATTTACTGGCAAAGTTTGTCTCAGCCCCGTGTTTTGTTCTGTTTCAATGCATGTTATGCCACCATCTCAAAGTCCAACAAAATCACCACAGTCCTAAGAATTTGCTGTGCCATCATTCCAGGGATGGGTTTGCATCAAACCATTGGAATAAAAATGATCACTTTAAGTGGGTATGGAGCAACGTGTTGGCTTGTGTTCAATGCAGCCTGGGAGTCAATCAATTTCTTCAAAGCTGTTCTTATTATAGCATTTTATTAAAGGGTGTACTAGATTTTACTTATAGATATTCATAATATACCAGTCTTGGTAGCACTTCCTTTCCTTTCAAATCCATGCATGGCAAAACACATTTCTACAGTGCTAAGAATGAAAATCAACAGAGTAGAGTAGGAAGCTTGAGACTGCACGTGTAAGCGAATCTTTCAGTGAAGAATGCCTTTCTATGCTCTTTGCTTTCCTTAAGGTGCAAGGAAAATGCTTGTTTATAGTTATAATGTATTTTCATACATAGGTTGACATATAGCTTTACTATATACAGAACTTTATGATATGTATAAGTTAATTTATGTCCCACAGATAATACTCTTATACAAGCCCAGAGATGAGGTGAAACAAAAAAAGAGATATTTAGAATCTTAGACTAACATTATATTTGCCATATTGAACTATATACAATAGTCAGAATAAAAAACCTAATTATCTTCTAAGATTTTTTTCCTTAGAAATAAATTTTATCGAGTTGTGGTTTTTTTTTTTAGTGTTTTAAATATTTCATTTTTATTTCAGGTGTATTAATGTTTTGCCCACATGTTCATAAATGCACTATGTGCATTTGATGCCCAGAGGCCAGAAGAGGGCATCAAATCCCCTGGAATTGGAGTTACAGATAGCTGTTAGCTGCCATGTGGGTGCTGGGTATCAAATCTGGGTCCTCTGTTAGAGCAGCCAGTGCTCTTAACTGCTGAGCCATCTCTCCAGCCCCTCAGCTTTATTAATAAAGCAAAATTTCCTGTCAATGGGAAGACTGAACACAGCTCACATCTCTAGGCTCTCACCTTAGATATTTTTAAAATGTGGCAAATATTTTAAGAAAAATATTTTTCCTTTCTGAAAGGAACATTAATATAGTTCTATATAGAGTAAAGCCATATTAAAGGACATGCTAAATTTTACTTATAGATATTCATACTGTATCAGTCTTGGTATTCTTTCCATACCTTTCAAATCCATGAGTGGTGAAACACATTTTTGTATATATGTGTATATGCAATATACACACATATTATATATATGGCATGTGTGGGAGTTTATAAAGTAACAGTAGGCTCCACATGGAATTTTGAAACATCCTTAGTGTTAGCTACCCTTCTCCTGCCTCTCCCGTGCCCCTCCCCTTCCCTTCATTCCCCATGACTCCCTCTCTTCCTTCATATAGCCTGTGTTCTTCGATGCACTGCCTTTAAGAAGAATCTTGACAGTGTGCTTGACACAAGCTTTCATTTTCAAAGCACTGAGCAACCAGGGGAATTTTGGTATGTCTTTAGAAAAAACTTTGGTCTATGACCCTTTTTCTTTTCAGCACTGGACTGTAGAGATGCAGTGTGAGGACGTCAGCTACTGCTTCAGCGCCCCCAGCTTTCAGTTTGCACACAACTTCCCTTATCAAGACAGTTTGTCTGGTTTCCGTTCCCCATGGCTAGACTCTGCTGAGATAAGCCTGAATAGGCTTCAGCAGACCGGATCTTTGGTCTATAGCTAAAATTCGCTCATGATCCATTGGAAAAAAATCTGGATACCGTTAGCTTCCATCAGTCTTACAGAGTTCTTAAAATTTTCCTCAGATTTTCATTTCATCTTACTCATTTTAGGCAAAGATTCCCAGCATCTTGATAATATATTTGATTATTTACATATCTTCTTGTTGTTACTGTTGCAGAAGCCTTGGCCTTCTGTGTTAGTACATGAGACCTAGAAACCAAAGTTGGAGTGCGTTGCCTGTCTTTATTGTCATATATATCTCCTATTATCTTTATAGTTACAGTGTCATTCATTTTTCAGTTTGAAGTCACCTTAGCTATCAGAACATACCCATTTCTCTTAAGTTTAAAACTTTTTTTGAGAATTTCATATGTGTACATTGTATTTACATAATTTCCATGCCTTTTTCCGCTACATATATATGATATATATCATATATATATTCTATTTAGTGTTACTCATGGTTTTAGGGCTAACCATTTGGAATTGGATAACCTATCAGGATACTCATTCCTGGAGAAGACTGATTCTGATTCTGATTCATATTCTCTCTCTCTCTCTCTCTCTCTCTCTCTCTCTCTCTCATTAATTTCCTGTAGCTCTTCATGTAAAGGTGGGACTTTGTGAAATTTCTCCCAAGCCTGTTGTCATGTGGTGATTATGCTGATCTTGTTTAGACAATCATATTGCTGAAATTTCTTGGGTGCAGCATCATTGTCATGGCTAGAAGACACTCTCTAGAAATGTGCCCTGGTCCTCTGGTCTTTATGAGTTTTCCATCCCTCTTTTCACACTGCTTTCTAAGCCTTAGGTGCATTTTAGATGTACAGTTGGGCTGCACACCCAGCAGTCACTTATTCTTTGGATTTTGACCAGTTATGGGCCTTTATAGTAGCTTCCGTCTGCGACATGAAGAGGCTTCTTTGGTGAGGAATGAGAGCTATTTGTATCTGTGGATATAAGGATAAGTGTCTAGATAAGGACAAGTGTCTAGAGTACAGTGGGAGATGCATCGATGTAAGGAAATGGTAACGGTGGCAGTTTCTCCTCTAGGGTCTGTGGCCTTTCCAGCTGTAGGTAGTTGGCTAGGTTTACCACGCCAGGCATGAATTTCCTCATATGGATTGGGCCTGAGTTCAGTTGGACAGCCGCTGCTCACCCCCAACCTAAGTGCCGCTATTGCACCATTAAGCATATTTTTCTGGGTCAGTTATTGTTGTGGTTTAAGGACTTTATGTCTAGGTAGAACTACTGACCTTGGCAGCTTGCGTAGCACCTTCTGATACTATGAGAGCCCGCTCTCAAGGAGGAGGATTCCAGGTCAGTACCAGCTCAATTTTTCCAAGTGCTTTGTCCAGAGTATGTGGTGTCTTCAGCAATAAGGTCTTACTTTGAAGTTCTGGGAGGCAACCAAGGGCAATGGCAACAGTTAATATTCTTGATTATCTGATCAATAACTTGAAGAGAAGTTTTCCTTGCCTGAATCTGAAACTTTTGTTAATCTATGGTTCCTGGGGAGCATTACTACCCTATGTCACATAATTCCATTTAAATTATACATATATGTATTTTAAGCAAGCTTATTGAATAATGTATTTCTCTGTGACTTTTTCATATATTCTCAGTGGTACTTCTCTCTCCTTTCTCCCTCTCAGGACCCCTCCTCTTTTCTCCTGTTCTTGTTTACAGCACCTATGTCTCTATATCTCTCTCTTGAGTTCCGTCCCCCTTCTCCCACAGTCCTTTTTTACTTTCTGGAATTCTGACGTTATTCCAGGCTATGTTCTCAAATCTAAGGATTTGGCATATACCCAAAGGACTCAGTATCCTGATAGAGACACTTGCTTTGTTGTGTTCATTCTGTTCTCCGCACAATAACCAGGAATGGAAGCAATCTAGCTGTTCATCAACTGATGAATAGATAATGATGGTGTGAAGTATATACCAAATGGAATTCTGATCAGTCATAAAGGAAAATGAAATCATAAGACTTGCAGGTAAATGGATGGAACTGGAAAATACTACACTAAATGAGGCAGCTCAGTCCCACAAAGAGAAATTCTGCATGTTCTCTTTCATTTATGGCCTACTGCTCTGAACCCTGAGATCTGAGATATTCTTACTGCTTTGTGTTGCTTAGGAAAGGTGCTTCTACTATCTATTTATGCATAACAAATTGCCACAAGATTTAAGGGCATAAGCCAACATTTTAATGTCTCATATTTCCGTGGTGACTCTGGCCTCCCTGGCTGTTCTTCATTGGGTTCTCTTATGGGGCTCTAGGTAGTCAATGACTAGGACTAAAGTCGCCCAAAGACTCAGCTGGGCTGGACTTTCATGTTTATTTAACAACTATGTTTTCTTAAAATTTTAATTCATTTTCCAATTTTCTTTTTTCCTAGACTTGTTGAAATTATCATTGTGAGGAGTAGTGATCAAAGGGAGTTTTTTTTTTCACGCTTTCCAGAGTTATCTGGATATAACTGACAAAAATTCTACATACTTATGATATGTAACATGATCTATTCAAACATTACGAAAGATAATCACTTATCACACAGAATAGGTCTCATTATTTATTATAGTCCTCAAACAATACATTATCATTAATTACAGTCATCATGTTGTACAAAAGATCACCAGAGTCCATTTGTTGCAACTCAAGCCTTGTTCCTTTTGACGGATGTCTCCCTTCTCTGAACTGCCCCATCTGGGCAGACAGTCCTCTAGTCTCTCAAGTAACTGGAATTTGTTGCTGCTGTCAGTGGGTGTTGTAAACTGAGTAAATGGTTTTCCATTGCCTAACTTTCTTGGGTAGTAGATCTCCACCCCCCTCAGTGAAGGCCCCTCAGTGCACTCTTCTCCAGGAATTTGATTGACCCCATGGTGATGTTCCACCCTCTAAATGCTTCACAATGGAGATTAAAATCCAAAATAGGTTTTGCATTGGACAAACACGTTCAGACCGTAAACATTTCAAACTCTGGATCTTTAAGGAACTTATATGCAGTCTTCTACTTTCTCTGTTCAGGGTGGTTTGCATCTTTAGTATATGAAGTAACATTTCCACCCATCTGTTTCTTTAACTTATAACACTGAACTTTTAATGAGTCTAATTAGGAGTTTTTCTCAACCCAATTTAATGCCATAAGTCATTCAATGGAATATATGAACCTTCCATGTTGTGCAGAGATAGGAGGTGGTGGGGACATTCAAAGGAAAAATTGTGTGAATTTTTACTTCTAAATTGGTTCTGAAATTCCCTTATCTTGTGGAATATATATTCTGATATAGGGCTTATGCTGGCAAGATGGCAGATTTTTAATACTAAAAGGACTGTGTGAAAATATTTCTGATAAAGCCTGGAAAACTAATCTCTTCTCATAGATGCTACTTACAGTGTAAGCATCAAGTCCTTGCTTCCTTGTACTAATCGAGATTCGGGTGTAATCTTCTACTTATGTATGCGTCCAAGTCCGTGCTGCAGGTACAGTTTCAAGGACAGTGACCATTCCTATTTATTTTCTATCCTCACTACCTAATACAACCATCCTGGATGTTGATCTGACCTGAAAGGAAACACAGGCTATAGATCTGAGATCAGGGCAATTATCTAGGATATTTTTCAACAGTTTAGTCTCATGGCTCTTAGGTATGAAGAACTATGTATAAAAAGAATGAAGTTAAATATTTTGTTTAACCATAAGGATGGACAATCTAGTGTTATCTTGTGTAAATCAGGTTTTGCTTCAATATGAAATGATTACAATGGTCATTAGGTAACAGGAAGAAATTAACAAACGTTCAGTTGTCAGGGAAATAAAAGGTCACTGCACATTTCTGTAAATACTAGCGTTCTTTGGCTGTATCTCTGGCTCTCCCATGTTTTCTATTCTCTTACTGATCACAGGCAGATGACATCACTTGATTTCTATCACGTATCAAGTTCTAGAAATAGAAAAGAAGGCTGTAAATTGGAGGCAAATATTCATTGATAACTTTATTTCACCAGGTATTGTTCAAGACCCTTATGGTTATTTTGGTGAACCAGAGCAGCAAGGTCCCTGCTTTCACAGAAGTTAGGAGGTGTCACTGTACTTGATTGGACATGTGAAGGAGAAACCATTACTATTAAGCTGCATAGATTCAAAGTAAGTCACTATAAAAACTAATCTGATTAAGTCTCTAGGTAGAGGATTTTTGAATAGTGACACTTCTCTACGTAGGAGGATGCTCTGTTTATTAAACTCCTTGGGTCAGACAGGCATAGTGCACACACCTTTAGTGCCAGCACTGGATAGGCAGAGTTGGGGAGATGGATCTCTGTGAGACTGAGGTTAGTCCAGACTATATAACGGGTTCCAGGACGACTAAGTCTACAGGGAGATCTTGTCTCAAAAAGTAAAACCAAAGAAAAAACTCAGTCCTTCGACTTGTGACCCTTTTGGAAGTGGGAGTACAGTTTGGTTGGACCGGAAGATTTGGCAGAGGTTGAATGGAAAAAGATTGAAAGAGATAAATGGAGATTTGATTGTTAAAAATAAGCACCTGCTCCTGTGAACTGGAGCTAGGGTTCCCTCCCAGGAATTAGAGTTGTGTATATGGGAGTAACCCCTCCCCCAACCTCACCCAGTGAACTGGAACTAAATTCCCCACCCCTGGAATTGTGGTTCCCTTCTGTGAGTTACAGATGTGTTTCTCTCCTTCCTGTGAACCTGGAGCTGTGGCCCTCTCCGGTGAGTTGGAGCAGTGGTCCCCTCTTGTCATCCTGGAATTGTGGTATCCTCTTGTGAGCTGGAGACAGCTCTACCCCCAGGAACAGGAGCTATTGTCCCTTCCTGTGAGCCGGAGCTGTGGTCCCTTTGTGAGAACCTGGAGTTGAAGTTTCTTTTTGTGACCTGGAGCTGTTGACCCCTCGCATGAGCCTGAAGCTTTGGACCCTTCCTGTGAGTCACAGTTCCACATTCTTCTAGTAGTAGGCTGATGGTGGAGTAGAATACAGCATGAATGACTTCCTGATGTTGGGCAGCAGTTTCAATCTTCTCTGAGTGACTATCTTCCCCATGGTCCCTTCCCCTGAGGTCCCAAGTAGTGCATGGCTGAGGCTTTGCCTCTTATGATGGGGACAAGAGTAGCATTTATTATTTGCAGATTCTGGTCTTGGGAGGACTGGTTCTTTGTAATGGGCCTCTCACCTCCCCTGAGGCACAGATGTGGTCCTCATTCTACACAAGGTCCTGTGTACCCAGTCCTTGATGTTGGACCTCTCCCAGGCACCAAGAGGCTTTCCTTTATTTTTATACCACTCTTCTACAGCTCCAGGATGCCTTCACCTATGCCCCAATTAAACTTCTAGAGATAAAAATGACAGTCTGGGAAGTTAAAAAAAAGAAAAGAAATGGAAAGTACCATCATACCTAAACTGAATAATCTTCAAACTAAAAATACATAATTATATCTAAAATATACATTAGAAATTCTATATCTCTGCAATGATTCTTGAATATTGTTTACTGACAAAATTGTACTGCCGAGCTTCAACAGTAATGTGAAATGTGTCACTCTTCTTATAATGTGAGTCTGCCGTTCACTCCCTTTCCAAATTCTCCAACCTATACAAAGTCAAAGTAACCATGTTATTTCTTAAAGAAGGCAATGCTAATAAAATATTTCCCAATAAAAAAGCACTTATCTGTAGCTCTCATCCCCCAAACTTAGCCACGTTATGCAACTAAATTAATGTGCTAAACAGAACCAAGCTTATAACCACATATGTATGAACATCAGATTGCTTATAAAGACCAAACCCATTGATCTCAAAGCCATTTCTCACCTAAATATCTACCTCTGACAAATTTGTGTCTGACCACACAAAGGCTTGCAAATTCATAGTGCTTTTGATTGTAATAGTTCCTAAATGGAAACATATAGAATGTTTAGCACACACAAATTATAGTATATCTATGTAATAGAATAATACTGACCAGTAAAGAACAATGATTGATATACTCAACATCTCAGATGATAATATTGGCTGGAAGGACCTATAAGAAAATAATCCATGCTTTGTATTTACTTTTACATAGAAGACTAGAAAACACAAAATAACATATATAACACAGCAGTGAATATTTGATATATTAGGATTTTCCAGCGAACCACTAAGATAGATAAATAGATTTGTTGTAAAGGATTAGTTTATGCAAATCTGAAGCTTGGGGAATATCCAATCTACAGTTGGAAAGGCCCAAGAAAGCTGGTGATTTAAGTCTTTTTTCTAAAAGTAATCTAATGTTCTAGCAGTTGTGGAGTGAGGGAGAGACAGAAGTCGGCTCTATCTAGTTACTTAAGAGATTGGATGATACCATCATCATCCCAGTCTTGGTGCAATTTGTTTGACTCAGTCTCCCGAGTAAATTCTAATCTCATTCAGAAACAGCCCCCAAAATACAGCCAGAAATAGTGGTAATGAAGCCATGCTTAATCTTCAGAGAAGGATATTGATGAGTTTGTGATTAACATGATACAGTGTCTTGGGTATGACAAAATATACACTGATCTCTGTTCCAGAAGAGGAAATAAAGTCCTTCAGTGATGTTTCCTCCTCCTTTCATCTGCCATGGCTTAAATCTGGTGAGATCAAGTCCTTATGTCTTATGCCGCTTTATGGAACAATGAGAGGAAAGAACACAAAGATAGCTGATTATTACACATGAATTATTTCCTGAAAACGGGGAAATCTCACCACAGGTACAGGGCTCTATTTCCTTTAGAGGGGATTTATTTACTTCTGTTTTATGTGTATGAGTTTTTAGCTGCGTGTGCGTGGTACCTGCAGAGGCCAGAAGATGGCATTGTATCCCCTGGAACTCGCGGTACAATTTCTTGCCCATGTCCTGGAATAAATCTGAACCCTAAACACCTTTACCAGATTCTCAGCAGACCCTCATACAACTACTTGCATTCATACACACAGTCTAAGGCTCTCTGGTATTTGAAATGCATCAGTCCTTGTAGCCTTTGGAAAGCAATAGCCGAGTTTACTTTGGGAATTCAGGGATAGTCACCTCAGCCAGCTCAGACACTCACTTCTTTTCCCTTAATTTAGAGTCATGAGGTCTTCCTCTGCAAGTGGCCTGATGGCGGCCTTCACTCTTAGTTCAGAGGAATCCTTTTTTTTCCTGGAGGAAGCATTCGGTACTCTGCTTCAAAGACCTGCAGGCCAGCAGAGCACAGGATGTAGGAAAAGAAAACAAACATTATGTCAGTGAATCACTAGGGAGGAAGGGAGCAGTGGTGCCTCTCCTTCCACCCCTGCGTGCTGAACCTGCGACCACCGGCTGTGGGAGGAACGGCGCCATACATTACAGACTGACTCAGCACATAGTCTCCTAGAGAGACAAAGGCGCGAGCCATAAGATCCTCTGTGGAGTCTATCTGCCACACTGGGAAGAGAGGGTACAAAAGGGAGGAGAGAGGGGTGGAGCCAGAGAGGGGTGGAGCCAGAGAGGGGTGGAGTCAGAGGGGGTGGAGCCAGAGAGGGGTGGAGCCAGAGAAGGGTGGGGCTAGGGAGGGGTGGAGTCAGAGAGGGGCTCAAGGAAATTTTGTGATGCATTCGCTATCTTGATTGTAGTCGTTATAATGGCCATTTCATGGCTGAAATAAGATGTTAAAAAATTTTAACTTTTAAAAAATTATTTTACATGTATGAGTGTATTGCCTGTATGTAAGTGCACTGATGTTGTGCACTGCCCACGGAGGTCAGAAGAGGGTGTCAGGTCCCCTGCGACTGGAGTTACAGATGGTTGTTAGCCATCAAGTGGGTGCTGGGAACCAAACCTGGGTCCTCTGCAAGAGCAACCAATGCTCTTAACTGTTGAGCCATCTCTCCAGCCCCAGTTAGTACAGTGCTTATCTAGCATGCACCAATCCCTGGGTTCAATACCAAACATCACATAAACCTGGCAAAGTGATTCACACCTATAATCTCAGCACTAGTGAGGAGGAAATAAGAGGATCAAAAGTTCAATGTTATTATCATCTAGACAGTAAGTTCAAGGCCAGCCTGGTATACATGAGTCATTGTCTCAAAAATCAAAACTAAACAAAATAAAACACATTAAATTACAGCTGTCTTTCAGTATCCATTGGGATGGGTTCTAGGACTCTCTGTTACTACCAAAATCCAAGGAAGCAATATTTGCATCAAAGATGTAATATTTGCTTATAACCTACACAATCCTCTTATATATTTTAAATCAACCCCAGGTTGCTTATAAATCCCAGTGAAATGTTACTGCCTTGTTTAGGGACTAAGGATAAGGAGAAAAGTCTGCATAGGTGTAGGGCACATGTAAGTGCTTTCTGCACATACTTTCCTATGATGGTTAAATCTGCACATGCAGTACTCACAGGTATGTTAGGCCAATTATATACAGAAAAATTTTGATGTTTACTGTATTTCAATAATATATACACTAAAGCTGTTTTTAGAAAGAATCATGTTTCATTATGTAGTTAGATTTAAATTGATACTAAGCAAGAAAAGACACTGGCGTTTCTTTAGCTGTACCCAGTGAGCCCATGGTTATGCCTTTCACAGCTTTCTACATGGAAGTGGAAATGATACTGATGTCTCCAGCTTTATGTAAACAAATTCAAGGTACAAAACATTAATGCAATTGATATCAATTTAAATGTTATAAAAGTTATGAGCTGCTGTAATTTACATCTTCCCAGGAATAATAAAGAACAGTGTAGTGTGTGCATACTTCAACTGGCAAGTTAACTCCTCACATAAAGCATGAGCAGAATAGGGAGTAGGTTGTCACACTGGCGAACCTGGAGTTAGCGCCCTTCCACAGGGTATATTATTTTAATGACGGAATGCAAGCTCTTTTACAATTTATTAGAATAACGAAGCTATGAAAACTTATTTTATAGCACAGGCAAGCATGGTGTAGCCTGACAGGAATGTGGGTATTAAACTGTACTGCTTTAATGCTTCCTACTAATTTTAAATGTGTATGGAAGATATATCATCAAAAGAACAAAGCAGGAAATAACATAGTATATGACTTTCTGATAAAGATTAATCCTGGTAAGTTAATGCAGTCCTGCTTGAAGAAACAGAAGCCAGAAAAGTCTCTTCTCTTCTCCCTCCCCTGCCTCCTTCTTCTCCTCCTCCTCCTCCTCGTTCTTCTTCTTTCTCTCTCCCTCTCCCTCCCCCTCCCTCTCTCTCTCTTCAGTGCCAGAGATTGAATAAATCCAGGCCTTGCATATGCTATACAAGCCCTGTGCCGCTGACCTACATCTTTAGCAACTTTCATTTGCAATGGAGCAATGAGGTAGTGATTACTGAGTATCCGCTGTATGTTAAGAAAGAATGATGGCATTTTATATGAGTTGATTATTTAGTACTCAGAGAATTGCTATGAAGAATCATCTTTGGTCCCACAACGCATGGACCAAAGGAAGACCCAAGGAGGAGGCAAGAGCTGCTTCAGGGTATGGTGCCCAGGTCTGTGGGTCTCACAACATGCATAGGAGGCTACAGAAGTGGGAACTGGGCCAGACCTGACCCAGAGTGAGAAGCCGGGTTGTAGAGAGGCACCAGTTAGGAACTGCCAGGTGTGTGGTAAGGCTTTGATTATTATGCCAGACACTATCAGACTCACAGAGAAAGACTAGGGATAGAACCTTTGGCCCTAAATGCTGCTTCCACAGGAAAAGGACACTTCAACTCTACCTTGACTTCATTCTCTTCTGAACATTGCAGACACCTTCACTGAAAGAAGACAGGCGACTTGAATAGAAGGAGCATGAAAAGAAAACTCCAGACGCACAAATCCTAGTTCAGAAACCAAAATAATATGAAAAACTCTTCGTACTCATGAGCTCTTGGCAATTGTGGTTAGTTCCTGTATAAGACCTGCTAAGATAAACCAGTCAAAATCGCAGCATAGACGGGGAGGAGACGCGGCCTCGCCTCTCTCCGAGGAGCTACTGTCAGTTGATGGTTGTTGGGAAGGAAAAGTTACTTTCTTTGTGGGTGTGACCCCACACCCACGCACATCCAGGCATCATTAAGTGGAGATCAGTGGCTTATCAGAGACAGACAGAGGACATGAAGTTGAGAGGAAGGCATGTCGGACGGCATCTGGGGGGAACTGAAGGGCAAGACGGGGTGAAAGTAATCAAAATGCATCGTAAACGTGCATGAAATTCTCAAAGATGAAAATTTTAAAAGTATAAATAATGGTCCTTGAGGAGCCGGGAGAGATGCGTCAGTGGTTAGGGCTGCTCGCTGTGCAGTCACGAAGACTGGAGTTTGGATCCTAGCACCCACGAAATAAGCCGAACACACTGGGTCTGGGTGCCCCAGTGGCAGTCCATCTCACCACAAGGACTCGTTTCTCAAAACAGGAGAGTGCAGGATGGCGGCTGGAAGCTCAGACTCTGGTCCAGCATGTAGAGCTAAGGTTGACATGCTGGCTTTCAACCTGCTGTAAATGGTTGTTTGTTTTCTGTACAGTAAAAATCAATAGCAGCCAACTTTTAGGATTGTTCGTGAGGAATGAGAAAGTTAGCATAAAAATCCTTAGAATCCCTGTGTTTGTTTTCATTATTATCACAAGTTCTTGGTTATGTGTAGTAGGATTTTCCGAAAAAACAGAATTAACTTAGAGAGCAGGAGCAGGAGAGGGAGGGAGGGAGAGAGAGAGAGAGAGGAGGAAAGAGAGGAGAGGGAGAAGAAAGACTCAAAAGAACTGAATCATGCAGTTAGAGGCTGACAAATCTCAGTATCTTTAGGGTAACTGAGAAGCTGGAGGCCTAGGAGAACAGATGGTTTAAGTGTGATCTGAAGGCTTGAGACCCAGAAATGACAGGTGTTGGACAAGCAGTCTGAAGACCGGAAGGAAGCAGCTCATTCAGGTTCAAAGGTGGTCAGTGTGGAGAGACTCTGTCTTGATCAATGTGGGCTCAGGGTTTTCATTCTACTCAGATCCTCAACCCAAGTCCGTTGACATCAGGGAAGACAATCTACCTTATTCTTCTTACCAATTTAAATTTTAATCTTATACCAGAACCCTCATAAACATACCCAGAATAATGAATGACCAAATATCTGGACACCCCACAGCTAATCAGTTGACAAATATAAGTAGAGCACCACAGGCAGTGTTAACACACCGCAATGACACTGTGTATAACTCTGGTCTATTTTCTGTGGTAGCTTTGATTGAGTCTTACTGATGCTGAAATGTTAGCGGAACATCTTTTTGTCATGTTCATGCCTTTTGTTACTAATCCTGAATGGTTTAGTATCTTGGCACATTCTCACTTCCAGGGTGACTGATTTATAAGTCATTGAATGGAACAGGACAAACTGGCTGTTTATTAAAAAAAAATAAGTCAGAATATTTGTGAATGCTGAAGTAATAGATCTTAGCAATTTATTCTTAATTTTTGGAACTATTTTTAACTACTATTAATGACTATTTCAGCCTCAAGTGAGATGTTAAACTAAAAATTAAAAACAATAATGATGATTGAATTAATAACATCAGTAACACTATTTATCAGATAACTTCTGTGTGCCAAGCCCTGGAATAGGTGTTTCACATCAATTATTTGCTTAATTCCCATGCACAGCATGCATGTAGAGCAACAATTGTCTTTTTTCAGGGAGACTGATAACTTAGGGAAGATACAGAGCCAGCCTGGGCTTGTAGACTTACATACTAAGACTCTTAGTACATCTCTCTGTCCTCCAAAGGAAGGCGATGTGTCAATCTGGGATCACCTGGGAGATGGATAGCTCCTACCAGCCTTCCCTTCTAAATGACAGGAACTGGGGAGTGACACATTAACTTAAAACCTGGTTCAGGCTCACATAGTCTCCCTTCAGTCGCTGTGACTTTTTTCTCCTGGGACAGTGTTATAGTGGAGTCAGCATCTGTTTCAAAATCTAGTGTATTAAGTGTAAATTTGAGCTATATCATGGGAAACATATCAGGTGGTGCCTGGCACTGAAGAAAGGTTTATCACTGATAGTTTCCAAGAGAAGTGGCTATGGCACACACACTGTAAAGTGGCATACACACTGTGAAGTGCCACACAGGTTTGACTGAGGCAAAGGGAGAAGAGAGAACAGCAGGTGAGATCCTTTACTATAGTTTCTGCAAGAAAGAGCATAAGGTGGTGTAAGCTGCCTTCCAATCAGCTTCTTTGAATAATTTCAGGAGGCCCAGAGGCATAGTGAATTGACCTCACTGTACAGTGTCCAGCCCCACAGTGATTAGGGTTGGTGTAGAGTCTGAGAGCCTAGAGTCTAGAGCTTCGTAATGGAAGCGGTTGTGGATGTGGATTCTGGTTTGGTTGGGCTGTATTTGAAAAGTGCATCCACTTTAAAAAGTGGATACTGATGAGTCAAAGATAAAGGAGGCAGGAAATCCAGGAAAGGTGAGTGAAGTGCTCGACCAGGCTGCACAGAACAAGAAACCCTGGCTGTATATGTGCAGGCTGAATGGTAAAGCACTGGGTCAGCAAAAGCTAGAGACATGGCTGTGTAGCAGCTCGATTTTCATCACTCAGAGGAAGAAGATTCCATCAAGTCGATGTCTGCAGCGGACGTGGGCAGCAGTGTTCCTATAGTGCTCATGCCTTGTGGTTTGTAGGCGCCTGCCTGTAAGTGAAGAAAACTGTTGTACCAAAGCGGCAAAGGCAAATGCTTGTTTGCCACTCAGAGGTGGAAGGGGGCAGAAATTCTCCATCATACGGTAATACGGTATAAACGGGAGACCAAAGCAAAGCTGAAGGCCATGGGCAGCACTGATGTGCATGAGAATGTGCTGGGGCTTGCCAGTCTGTACACGTGCCAGTATGTGACCTCAGGAACAAGTGTCAGGAACCCCAGGGTAGACATGTGACCCCAGGAATAACAAATGTCAGGAACCCCAAGGTGGATATGTGACCCCAGGAACAAGTGTCAGGAACCCCAGGGTAGACATGTGACCCCAGGAATAACAAGTGTCAGGAACCCCAGGGTAGACATGTGACCCCAGGAATAACAAGTGTCAGGAACCCCAGGGTAGATATGTGACCCCAGGGACAAGTGTCAGGAACCCCAGGGTAGACATGTGACCCCAGGAATAACAAGTGTCAGGAACCCCAGGGTGGATATGTGACCCCAAGAACAAGTGTCAAGAACCACAGGGTAGACATGTGACCCCAGGAATAACAAGTGTCAGGAACCCCAGGGTAGATATGTGACCCCAGGAATAACAAGTGTCAGGAACCCCAGGGTAGATTTTTACCTTGATTCCATTTTCTCCTAAATTAGAAAACATAATTGAAATGCATCTTTTCCCAGTCCTTTCCATTTTCCTGTGTTTTCTACCATCATTCTATGCCTCCGTGTGTATGTGTGTGTTTGCGTTCATGCACCTGTGTGCAGGCGAGGTGACATGTATGTGGAGGATGGAGGTTGATGTTGAGTGTCGTCCCTAGTCACTCTCCATTTCTTTTTGGCCTCATTCTCTGGCTGGAGCTCACCAGTTCAGACAGCCCGGCCAGCCCACAAGGCCAGGGACCACCCATCTCTACTTCCCTCATGATGCGATGACAAGCATGCACTGTTGTGCCTGACTTTTTATGTGGTTCTGAGGATGGAACCCAGGTCACCATGCTTGTGTAACAAGGATTTAACATCTAAGCCATCTATCTCCCCAGTCTCATTCTTTGCTTCTTGAAGGATGTTGCAGTACTAGTGAAAAGAAAATAATGAAAAGCAAGTCTGACAGAGACCCTGACAGAGAGGAAAAGGAGCCGTGCTGAAGCAGCTTGGAGGACACAGAGATATCTTCCTTTTAATGTAATTTAGTTTAGTTTTGTGGTGCAAGGTATTGAATTGAATCCATGGCTTCATGCGTGCTATGCAAGTACTCTGCTGCTGAATTACATCCCAAGCCCAGAACCTTCATCTTAACAGACAGTGGGGGAAAGAGAAAATTTGAAAAATATATGTAGCTCGACAAATACCTGTTAGGTGTCAAGAAGGTAGATTGGGCTGAATTGAACATTTTATGGACTTTAATAGACCATCAACCTCTAGAAAAAGACTGCTTTGAATGTGTGAACAGACCCAGATACTGAAATCTATCAGCTGTATCAGGCCAGTAGGATTTAGAAAGAAGTTTTAGGTTATACCTCCCTTCCATTCTCATATTAAGCGCAAAGTGAGGAGAATATTTTTCTGTGTGGTCTAGGAAGCTGGATGGCGATCATTGTTAAATGGTTAGGATTCTGTCAGGACAAATTAAACAATATAGAGAAGCCATTCCAGATGGAGTCTGGATAGCAAGGGAGGATTTTATTAAAGGAAATAATTATTCTGTGTATTCTTCTCATTTGCACGAATGTAAAGGATTTGTTAATAATGGGACTTCATGTTTTGAATACAGCCTGTTTTCCTGCCCTTCTAAGATTTGGTGCACTGAAAAATAATACAGATGAAGAAACAACAGGAAAGTTGTTTGCTCTTTATTGAGAAATCTTTTCCAAATTCCAGGCGCTTTAAGCTTCAACCTCTGCATGAACAGACTACATGGTTAGTTTTTAGTCATAAATACAGTGGGAGATAGGAAACTATTATAATGTGAAAATTACATGTGTAATCTAACAGAGCTCTAAAACCAATGAGTTGTAAGGTTTTCAGAGTAGGCATGGAGTGGATTTTTCTGAGTATTCTTTATAAACATGACCATGTCTGTATACCACATGATCAAGAAATTGCTGAGAAGTTTTTTCTAAGGTTTTTGTCGTCTTGAACGAGACTAGCATTTTTTTTGTCTTTTGCTTTGAAGCACACATACACTATACACACATATCTTTTCATTGGCTCTCTAAGGTTATAATCAGGTTGTCTCTTAAGGATAAAACATACATGTTCTTCCAAAGGAAAAACATCAAGATCTGGGGTGTGTACAGCCCGTGAATGAAACAGCGTGGATGGTTCTTTTCTCTTGGCATCATATACATCATTGGCTCTCTAGTTAGTGAAGGGGCTTCTACATCACGTCATCAAATAAACTGAGTCACAGAGATTTGTTTTGGAGGTCAACAGTTGAACAGCAAGCTATCATTTTTCCCGGCTCTAATATGAAGTGTTCTGATTTAGGTGCGGGCATTCTGTAGAACTACTGTTTAGCCAGCTCGGACACTGGAAGTGGAAGTACCCTTTCTGGGTCAAGATTTCCAGTAAGATACCTAAATCAGAATTCCTTGTGGCTTTCTCTTGGCAATTGTACTGACTGTCTCTTCATCTTTTCAAGATGCCACAATATCTGGCAGCATTATTTTCTCCATATTTCCTATGTCAGTTTTGAAGCCACTAAATTCTTAGAGATCTGAGCCAGAAATCTGGGCACTACCTTTCTCCCATACTGCTGTGTTGAATTTGTCTTTAAATCCACTATTTTAGTTTTTTCCCCAGAATTCAAGCCTCCTCCTCCCCTTTAATCCATCCTCTATGTTGCTACCAGAATGAGCTTTCTAAAATGAAAGTCAATTTGCAATGATTTCTGTTACCTATAAAATGAAAACCAACTTTTTAAGTGTAGTTATAAGTAAAGGGTTAGGAAAATATTCCTCCTTTTACACGTGAAATTCATCTCAAATTGATTACCTCCAGTTGTTGTACCATGAAGAACAAATGAAGGCAGAATGACCAGTTGTGCTAGTGTGTCATATCACGGAGGCAAAAATGTCCATCTTTGACACACTACATCCTGTCGAAAGGAAATGTCAGTGAGAAGCCACAGTTTGGCTCCTGAGTGGTGGTGAAGGAAGTACTGATGATTTCTCTTTGGATCTCTAGAAGCTGTGCTTATAGGGTCATTACAAGTTATATTTGAGATCTGAGATGTATAAAGTGTGGTAGTTTCCACATTTTCATGGAGGTCTTTTGCTTTGTTTTTTTTTCAATGTATATTTTGTGTTGAATTTTTGTGCATTTCAACCCAAACACCTTAATCATCTTTACGCTCTTCCCCCATCCCACCTCCCATATCTCAGCCCTGCTGGATTTAATGTATTCTGTCATAAATGTTAAAGGTTATTGAGTCAAATTTATCTACCCAGATGGTCCTCGGTGCAAAGTCATTCACTAGGATCTAGTCAGCCTATCTAGAGTCTCTCCCTTCAAGAAGATCAACTCTCCCTCACTCAGCATTTGTAAGGATGGGGTGTGCTACCCATTTCCACAGTTCTCTGCTGGATTTTTGTCTGCTTGATTTTGCACGGGTCTTGTGCCTGCTGACACCATTGCTGTGAGTTCCTATGAGCAAGTTCCCAGAGCAAGTTCTCTGTTTCCTTGTGTTCACTCACCAACCCTGACTCCTACAATCCTTTTCCCCCTCTTCCACAATGGTCGCTGAGCCATGAGTGAGTGAGGATTATTAACACAGGAGTCCTCTTCAGGGACATGCTCTCTGCAGTCTTTTATTCTCTGCTTTGACCAGTTGTGGCCTTCTGTGTGCATCATCCTCTGTTGCATGAGAAAGCTTTACTGGTGAGAGTTGGGAGATGCATCAGTGTTCTCTCTACCATGTCCATATGTTCCATGAGCCTCAGATGTAGACGTTCTATTGTAGATGTGTCACTTAGGGCTGCACATCTCTAGGATGCTGAGTTTCTGTGTTTGACCATTTATGGAACTCTGTAATCATCTCCATCTGTTGCAAAAAGAAGCTTCTTTGATGAGTGGTGACAGGTATACTGGTCTGTAAATACAAAGCTCCGTATTTGGCATACAGTAAGGAATTACATTTGTCTAGGGATGTGACAGCCTTAGGGTTTTCTCTAAGATCTATGACCTTGTCAGCCACGTTTATTTGGCTATTTTCAGTGCCACATGTGAGTCTCATTAAGAGATCCTTAAGTTCGATTATGTAGCTGCTGATTACCCCTGAGATAAGGTGCCACTAGTGTACCACAGCAGCTGCTGTGCCAGCCATCCTTGCGGTTCTTAGGTTGAAGCAGGGGTTGGAACGTTGACTGATTTTCTCTCTTAGCAGCTTACATAGTCTCCTCCAGAACTATGAGAGCTAGTTTTCAGGGAGGGGCTTTGAGGTCAGTTCCAGCTCCATTGCTCCAAGTCCTGTGTCTGAAGTATGTCCTGTCTTCAGTAATGGGATCTTACCTTCAAGTTCTGGGAGATACTAAAGGGCTTTAGCAATAGCCTGTGTTAATTTGGGAGTCTCTTGGACCACCCTGACCAACAACTTGAAGGGAGGTTTCTCCTGTCTGTCACTGTGCTTCTTATTATACAGCCTTCAGGTATACACATGCACTCATGTTCAGACAGACTCAGAAAAGCAAGGAACATATGTGTTTTCTCATTTGTGGGTCTTAGCACCAAATCCTTATATGTGAATATATATCCTGTTATAACTTCAAATGCCAGGAAAATGGAAAGGAACCGTGGAGGTTAAGGGAAGGAAAGAGCCTGAGAGAAAGGAATAGCAGGAAACAGATATTACCCAGTGGGAAATGGGAAAAACAGGGATATTCAACTGGGAAGCGAGGAGGGAAGGATGCGCAAAGCACCATGGGAGAAAGGGGGAAGAAGGCGCTCAAGACAGGGGACCATAGAAGACAGGTGTTATCAAGGGGGAAACGGGGCACTTTAACTGGGGAGGGAGGAGGGTGGTTAGACTGTGAGAGAAGAGAGATAAATGGAATTTAGGTGGTGTGAGAAACCAGAGGAATATGCACTAGCTGAAAAGCCTACAGCACTGAGGTCTTAGTCCCTAGCCACAGAAACATTAGAGTGATGACAAAGGATCGGCCAAGTGGGCTGCTGGGGATCTTCCTCTGAGGAAGCATTCTTGACACTGGGCGGCTGGCATGGTGGTGTACTCAGTAATCTCCTGCTCAGTGCAGACAAGGGCTTCGCAGTGGCGATGTGAGTTCTTGCCCGCCTCCTCTTGTTTCTCTCTAGCTCCTCTCAACTCAGGTCTTTTGTACTGCCTGTTTCTTCAGTGTGATTGTTAATTAGTATGAAGTGTATTGGGTTTTGCTGTGGCATTTTCAGGCACGGTCTCTCCTATCTTCCCCCACGTCGCTCCACCCTTCCTGTCCTCCTTCTCACCTGTAGCTTTGTTTTCACTTTCATATCACATAGTTTCTACCGCCTCCCCTTCCTCAACACCTGCTTTTCTTTTCTCATGGTGCCTTTCTAATTATATGACCTATACCCCAGCATGTACTCGTCATATCTGCACACACACACACACACACACACACACACACACACATATTTAGAACTAGAATCCACATATGAGACAGAACACTTAACATTTGACTTTCTCAATCTAGCTTTTCTAGATTAACATATTTCCCATATTCACCAGTTTCCCCTGAATATGTCATAACTACATTTTTCTTTAGGTCTGAATGAAACTCCACCATGCATGTGTGTGACATTTCCATTTCTGTGCACTGTTGTCCTTGCAGTTCCCTGAGTGTGTTCACTGTCACCTTCATTCAGTGCTCCTGCTCCTCCTTCTCATCTTACCTGCTTCTATTTGTCCTGCCCGACTCCTCTGTTTTACTTGAGAACACATATCTGAAGGCTGCTAGGTCTTCAAGTTTCCACTTAGTAAAATTCCCTATGGGAAACATTCTTTGATTTCAAGTATCAGATGCTGTTCAGTATATACATTTTGCTTTTTGTGGGGACTTGATAGCTAAGGATGATTGTCCTATTTTTCAAGTAGCTGAAGAACAATCAAATATAAAATGGTATTGTTAAACCTGAGAATTACTTGAAAGTAAGGTATCAGTGACCATAAATATCATTTTACTGAAACAGCCACATTTTCAATGACTTGCCAACCACAGGTTTTGAGCTACAGTGACCAAGCTGAGTAACCGTGTGAAAGATCATAGATCTCATGATGATTAAAATATTTACCATCAGACCTTTTACAGAAAAAGTGTGCTGAGCCACTGTGTAGGGCGACACTCTCATATCGAAATTCTGACAGAAATGTTCAGAATTCATTCAATGTGGTAGCAACCGGCCTTTGCTATTTAAACTTACATTACTTATAAATTTTGTCTTTTTGTCACATTATTCATGGGTGGCTGATGGATAGGCTCTTGTGTGGGGCTAGTTTAGAATGCAGGTCTGTTATGTCACTTAGTTTCCTAGTATTCTGGGCATGATAGACTGTGTATGATTGAATTTAATATGCTGTTTAATGGCTTCATTTTTCTTCATTTTTTCCCCTGGCCTGTGGTGAAGGTTTCAGAGACAGTGATTTTTATTTTATGTGGCATTGGATTCTTGGGCCTTTTACAATACTTGGCAGTTGGCAGACCTGTAAAGAGATTTGCCTTGTCATGAGTTCCACATCCACCACTTATGAATTGAAAATACTTAGAAAAAAATCCATATTTGTTGAACATGCACAGCTTATTTTTCTTGTATTTATTTCCTAAACAGTACAGTATAACAACCACTTACATATCATTAAATGACACTAGACATTATAGGCAATCTGGAGATCTCAGGTGTACGTGAGGATATGAGTAGCTTATAAATACCACATCACTGTACACAGGGAATGTTGCCATTTGTCGGTTTTGGTAATCTTAAGGGTCCTGGATCCAAATTCCCCTTGGAAACTGAGGAATGACTGTGTGTAGTTCCTTTAAAGTATCCTTTTCAGAGTGATTATACAGGCTTTAGGAATCCACTGTACCATGCCTGGATTTCTTAGCATGACCAACAGAATGTTTATAGCTCTTCATGTGAGCCAGAGAGTACACGCTGGCTAAATTTCTGCTTTTACAATTGGAAGTGTTAGACATATAACTCTCCCTGGTTCAAATGTTGCGAATAATGATAAAATTAAAATGAAGTCTCATGCCATGTTCACAGATCTAATTAATGTATTATAATGTATCTTGTATATCATAATAGCATATGTTAAATCTGTATTGCTTTCAAGTTTTTAGGTAAATTATAACCTGTTGTATATTTTGTCTTATATTTATATCTTGTAATTTAGAAGTATCAATGAATACCTTCTTGTGTTTATTTTATTATTTTAAATTTATGTGTATGAGTTATTGCCTTCATGTATGTAAATGTACTGTGTCCTGCAATGACTGTAGTGATCAGAAGAGGATGTCCGGTCCCCTTCAATTGGAATTACACATAGTTGTTAGCTGCCATGTAGGTGCTGGGAACTGAAAACCTGGTTCTCTGTACTAGCAGTCCATTCTCTTAACTGCTGTGTCATCTCTTTAGTCACCTCTTTTATGTTTTGTGTGTGTGTGTGTGCTTGTGTGTGTCTTTTTTTGAGACAGGGTCTCCCTGAAGCCTCAGCTCACCTGGAACTCACTATACAGAGTAGGCTGGCCTCCATCTCACTGAGACCCACCTGCCTCTGCCTTCTGAGTATTGGGATAAAAGGCGTGCACAACCATGCCTGGCAAATGCACTTTTTAAAAGTTGCTGAGAGCTGGAATAATGGCTCCAGCAGTAACACATCCTACTCCCCAGGATTTGTGGCTACATGCATGGAATGGAAATTACAGCTACAAAGGTTACCAATCAGCCATCTGTGATATCTGTGTCATTATCTTAGGTTAAACTATCTGTTCATATGAGGACTTATAAGAGAAAAGAAGGAGAGAGTTGGAAGGATGCAATGGGCAAGGACTGTGATTCTGTAGACACTGCCTTTGAGATGGACTGAAGGAGTGCTGAGCTGAAGAATTGGATGGCCTCTGTAACCTGACTAGCAGGGAAACATTCTCTCCTAGAACTTTAGAGAAACACATAGTCCCAAAAGACCAAGGTCACATATCTGACCTACAAAACCGCAAAATTATGCATTTATACTGTCTTGGGCAACTAAAAAGCAACATGATCAAGACTTCCTGCTAGGCATGACTATTTTTAATGGTATATCTGGTTTATACAACTCTGTAGAAATTTTCCAGTTTATTAAAGTGATTATCAATGCACAGGTCCTAAAGGTCAGTATGGCCAGATTTACATTAATATTTCGGTTCTTCCTAGGAGATTTTAGATTGGAACATATTTCAGGCCAAGTGAATGATTCCTGATGCAAAATTTCAGCAATTCAAGACAAATGAGCAAAGAAAGGTATTTAGGGTGAGGAAAATAATCTCAGGTTGTTTTGAAATCACACTCCACGGGTGATCATGTATTGCAGGCTTTATTGGCTGACTCCCAAGGTGTTGAAATAATAAGATTTCATTTATTTGTATGGCAGGGAAGGAATCTTATTTAGTCATCATAATTATCTTGTGTTGTCAGCGTGGAAGACTGCCTTTTAATTTCAGATTTAAAAATCACACTCTTAAAGATCGAAAAATCCCAGCTGAGTTGAAAATACTGGGTTTCTTAACTCAAAAGTGACCATATTTTAAACTTTATTTGATCTGTATGAATGTTGTGCCTTCATGTACGTAAGAGCACCTGGTGTCACGCAGTGTCGACAAAGACCAGAAGAGAGCTTTGAATCCCTGGGAACTGGAATTATAGATCATTGCTAGCCACCACGTGGGTTCTGGATTCGACCCTGGGTCTTCCGTAAGGGCAGAGCTCTCAACTACTAAGCCGTCTTTCCAGCCCCTGAAAGTGACAGTTTCTTAATTGGAACTTCCTCAACAGAGATGACGTAGCCCAAATGATGTGTTTCCTACAACTGAAGCGCTAAAACTAATTCTGGGCTCAAGGAAATAGTATTTACAGCTAACACACTGACAGAGCTCAGCCGCCCAGAATGTTCAAGAAGATTCTCCTTGTTGCCCCTCTGCCGTAATTAAAAATACAACTGAATAGCATCACGAGCTCAGTAAAAGAAGGATCTACTCTTGTGCTTGCTGTGTGTTTTTATCTTATATCTGTTCTTTTAAATGCCTAGACTTTCAAAGCATTCTGCAAGTCAGATGAGTTTTCACTAAAATATTTATCATCTACAGCTTAATGTCCCTTTAGCAAATGAGTTGAACAGAGGAAAAAAAATGAACTTTGTTGCAGTAATCTTCTATAGCTATATTTTAATTTGAAGATGTTCTTCAGATTATACAAGTAACATATGAAAATGTGTTCTTTGAGGAAATTTTTTAATGAGTAAGATTATGTATTTGGAAAGTGGGGAATCTGTCATGCTCTCTGCATTCAATCTACTTTTCTCCTTGGAGAAAAATTTTATAAATGTGTTTACACAGCTTTCTAGACTAACTCTCTATTTCCTATATATGTTAGATACAGTTTTAATGTAATGTGATTATTTTATAATTATTTCCTGTGACTTGCTTTTATGACTCAATGGAGTATTTTCCTTTGAGGCTGTTGCACATCAGCACATTCTGGTTTTTTATTCCCAGTTCCATTCTGTACAGTAGTTTGGATTTTCTATTCCTACTGTGAGGTGAGCAGCTTTGCTAGGCCTTGAACTCCTGCTTCACTCTAACCAAGGCTTAAAATAACAGTCCATCCTTATCACAACTCATCACTGGGAGTCAAAATGAACCTTACCTCTTACTGATTCTACTGGTAGTTCTTTTTTAAAATTTTTTGATTGGATCATTGTGTGTTTCATATAGAACATCTCAATCAATCTTAATCATCTTTATATCCCTCTCCCTGCCCACTCCTACCATAACCCCTCAACTGGAATCCATACATTCTTTCATCTGTATTAAGACCTATCATGTCAAGTTAGTGTCCCCAAATGACCTCAGTGCAGGATGGGGGCGGGGACAGCCCAGGTAGATGGGAGGTCACAGGGATGCAATGGCAAGGTGGGTGTGGGGACAACCTGTGAAGGCTCTAACAAACTAGACAGAAAAATGAGCTGGTCTGAGTACAGGATTCAGGATAGAGCAGGTATATCTGGACTGAGAGCATCATCTAGGGGTCTGGGGTGCCGGGAGCGGGAGTGAGCCTGTGCCCAAGGCTAGAAGAACACTGATAGTTCTTATAGTAATAGAAAATGGACTAACACAAACTAGTAGCAGAATACTTCCCAACTCAATAACTTTAAAAGACAGTCGTTTATTCTTTCTCACGAGTCATCTTGTAGTTCTTTGAACAGAAGCTAATCTTAGGTTTTAAAAACTTTTTTAGTTTGTTTTTTTCATCTACCTGTTGGCAAGTGGGCAAGGATTTAGAAGGTCCATGGTGGCCTCACCTAAATACCTTGGCTTTTCTCCTTGTCTCACTCATACCTCTTATGTGTAAAGTTACCTACGGTGTGTTGAAATGGTGGAGCACAGGATGTAAGGGTTCATACAGAGGCATATAAAAAATTTGTCAAGCCTCTGAAACCATAGAACTTGCTATAGTCCAAAGACCAAAGCATATCACAGTGTTAAGCTCAGAACACATGGGCATTAGGAATCAAGGATCTTAATACAGGAAAATGTGAAAAATTGGGTCATTAATACAACTTACAATATGGCAAGATTTTAAAAACATTTTTTAATAGAATTTTTATGTATTTCATGTACAACATGTCAGTCAGACTTAATCACTTTTATCTGTCCTTCCTCACTGGCGAGGTGAGAGAGAAGGGTCTAGTTTCATTCTTCTACATGTGGAGATCCAGTTTTGCCAGCACCATTTGCTGAAGATGCTGTCTTTTCTCCAGTGAGGAACCCTGGCCCCTTTGACAGATATCAGGTGGCTGAAATTTCCTGTTTGCGTCTCAGTTATGTTGCATTAACATATTGGCCTATCTTTGTGCCAATACCATGCTGTTTTTATGACTATTGCTCTGCAATATAGTATAGTAAATCTTAAAATCTTGTATAGTAATTTCCCCCTGCTGGAGCCCGCAGGCAGAAACCAAACCATACCTGAAGTAGGGAGTGAAGATTGAGAAATAAAGAGAGAGAGAGAGAAAAGATACATTCGGGAGGGCTCTCAGTCAATACTGAGGCCCAGACTTTATTTTGCTCAGTGTAATTATACCTTCATAACTGTATGAGGAACAATACAACCATCAGGGGTTCAAGCAAAAACAGACATGCATTTACATATGTGAAATTATTCAAACCACCTACATCTATGAACAATAGGTCCTCAGCCTTGGGCCCAAGGCAGACTTCCATTCAGGAGCCACAAAATTCTTGCATATCAAAGCATCCTGCTCCCACAGCACTTCCGTGACTGACCTCTCCTCAACCTTAAACTAGGGCATAGCTCAAAGCAGGCAAATGGCTCCTGACACCCTCAAAATTTCTCTTTGTGCTCAGGGTTGCTTTGGCTATCTCGTGTCTTTTGTGCTTCCATATCAATTTTAGGAATATTTTTTTCTAATTCTGCGAAGAATGTCATGGGGATTTTGAGTGAGATTGCATTGACTCTATATATCGATTCAGAAAGGTTTCGATTCTATTGCATTATATAATAGTGTCATAACAACATTTTTACATTTGAACCCCATGATAGTATTGAGTATTCTTTCCTTTAACGTAGACATTGGTGCCAAGAGCATCCTTTAACACATAGTTATGTTCACATTTAATTTTTAATTTTTATTTTTTGGTCTTCTTGAGACAGAGTCTCCATGTAGCCCCAGCTGGCCTGGATCTCGCTATGTAGTGCAGTTTGGCCTGGATCTCGCAGAGATCCACCTGCTTCTGCTTTCCAAGCACTTTATTTACTCTAGAGTAAATCCCTTAGGTAAGAGAGGTCATGTGACAAGAGAAGTGGGCTGATATCCAAGATCTGGAAAATCTTGTGTTTTAAGCTTCTTGGAACAGTATTACATAAATATAAATTCTGCTTTTCTTGATCATTTAATCAGTGTTTAAAATGCTAGAATTCTCTGTCATATAGTTTTGTTCATTCTTATCTATGAGTCCTTTAGGTACAGTATGAAGATGACACATAGATGAATTTGTAAAGGGCCCAGGGACTTGTGTGGGTTATGTAATTTCAGAAAACTTTCCTAAGTACAGCGTGAACAGCTGAGGCCTAAGAACTGAGTTCAAAGGGAACAACCTTATGTAAGCAGGATAAGCACTCTCATTATGTGAAGAAAATAATTCTTTTCTACTCTCAAATTGAATTTTCTAATAAGTCAAGGTTCAATTTCTTTTACTTATAACTGAATAGGCACTTTTACTCCATCTTCTCCCTGTTTATTGTAGAATTTAGTTCAGAGAAGAAGGGAAAAATAGAGTGCCATTGGTCTCCCCTAGAGGAAAGATGATTTTAAAATAATTGTCAAATTAACTTTTTTAAACATCTTTTAAAATCTGCTCTCTATAAAACCAGCTTACTGTCATTGTCACCAGCAAGAAAAAAAAGATATAGTCTGAAACAGGATAACATATTAGCACACTTTTTGCCATCATGGAAAAATAGATAAAAAATGAAAGCTAATTCTTTCTTTAACTATAACTATTACCACTAGTAGTATATAAATCAGTCATTCAGTTATGCTTTCAAATGGACAAATGGGTTGGATTTGTCCATTATTGAGAAATAATGACTTAGCTGCATTTAGAAACTATTTTATGTAAGAACCTTTCCTCCCAGGAAACTGCATAATGTAAACTATATTTCTCCAAGTCACAGGTGGCTCCAAGAGGGATCACTTCAAAATCACCTATCCACATTGGCCGATTCAACACCATCTGCCCATAAGGAGCTCAGGGACCTGCTGCTAGTACTTTGGTAAAAGCCCATGAGTGTCCCAAAAGTAAGGATTTCCTCCTCTGATGCACAACTCTGACAGTTACTCAACACACATCCAGCTCTTTCTCCTTGATGCTGTCTGCCCAAGATGCTGCTCTGGGCTATCAGAATGTCACTGATTCCGGGGCACTGAGAGAGCCCAAGCAGGCAGGCTGAAGCTTCCTCTTCCCTTTCATGGCTTTTGCACCTACCCTGTTGACCATCAGCATACTTCGTGTTCCATGCTGAATGATGAACACTGAGCCCCTATCTTTGTTCTGTGACCTTTGCCACAGGGAACCAAAGCCTGTCCACTCCTGTGTATCAGCCCCAGGGTTTCCAAGTAGCAGAACTGCAGCTTCGACCTGAAATCCCTTTCCTTAGCACTTTGAAATGAGTCGACAGACCTCAGGTTATAGCAAGCAGATGTAAATAAGCCCTCTTACCTATGTCCTGACACAAGCCTTCCTTACCTGCACCCACCACACACACTGCGCTCATGGACAACACCCTCTTCAAACTCTACTCACAAAGGACTCCTTCAAATTCAGGAAAACCAACTTCTGATGTGACTTCATGGCTCAGGCATCATTGCTCAGATGAATGGTGGCTGGCACCAGTTCAACCTAAAGTTTTGAAGGGTGAGCTATGATGACAATTTGGATGCTTCTAGAGAAGCTTTTTGTTGAATATGTTCATGCATGTTTATGATTTTTACCGCTGTTTTCTGTTTTGGCACCAGTGTTGGTCTATTTTGGAAGAAGGAATAATTTCTGCATAGTAATAATGTTAATGGCTTATGGAAATGTCAGAAGAAAGTGTATAATTTATTATTCTAATTATAAGATAACAATAACAACAGTTATGGGATGTGAAATTTACAAGTCATTAAACCTTAATGCACAGTCTAGAATTTAACCCTTGTCACAACCATGTGAAAGTAGATTACTCTGTTTCCTCTTTTATAAAATCACCAAAATTGGACATCCATGTTTGTTGATGTTAGGCTAGTAATGGGCAAAGAAGAAATTTGAGGAGTGGATCATTGCATTGAAATGAACTCATATCCTCTTTCATCACAAGCACTTACAGAGTCTGTCATTACATTTAAGGGACCAAGAACACTCAACTGGAGCAAAGATAGCACCTTCATCTCCAAATGAATCAAAGACCTCAATGTAAAACCTCAAACTCTGAAACTGCTAGAGGAAAACATTGGCAGTAATCTACAAGATATAGGTGTCAGAAAGGCCTTTCTAAATCAGACAACAGTTGCTCAGGAATTAAAGTTAACAATCTACCAGGGGGACCACATGAATCTAAAAAGCTTCTGTACAGCAAAAGAAATAACTAAGGAACTGAAGAGAAAATACCACAGACTGATAGAATATCTTCATCAGTGACACATCTGACAGAGGTTTTACCCCGTCAGACTGGACAAGATCAAGAGAACAAATGACACCAAATGCTGGCGATTGATTGCCTCCAAGAACTCGAAGGTAAGGCCTTATTGCAGAAAACAAGATATGTTTTGGAGATTGGATTTGGAGCCATGGAGTTGGAACTGACCTGGAAACCACTTCCCTTGAAGGCTAGCTATCATAGCTCTGGAGAACACTATGTAAACACTAAATGCCAACATCAATTGATGGCCCAACACCAGCTTCATTAGCAAATAACCACATCGATGACCAGCACAGCACACTGTGAAGTAGTGGCACTTTTATCTTGAGTGCAATCAAAGGCTACCTAATTGGTCTTAAAGCCCATCCAATGGTTGGAAACTCATGTGTGGTACTGTATTCAGAGCCAAATACACATGGCTGAAGAGGTCATAGATTTTAGAGAAATCCCCGAGACTGTCATATCCCTAGGCTAATATAACTTCTTACTAACTGCAAAATATGTATCCTTATGTATACAGTCAAGTGTCCTAGTCACCACTCAACAAAGAAGCTTCTTTTGCACCAGATGGAAACTACTACAGAGTCCCACTATTGGTCACACAGAGACACTGTCTGTGAATTACCCACGCCTAAGTGACACGTCTACAATGCAACCTCTACATCCAAGGCTCACACGACATGGAACAAGGGGCAAAGTGTACACTAGTGAATCTCTCAACACTCATTAATGAAACCCCTCATGCAACAAAGAGCCAGTTACAAAAATCCTCACAAATGGCCAAAGAATGGAGATTTGGAGTCTGCAGAGTGTGGGTCCCTGGACAGGCCTCCTATACTAAGATTCACTCACTTAGAGCTCAGGGACCATTTTGGAAGATGAGGCAGAAAGATTGTAAGAGCCAGTGAGGAGGTGCATGACCATATGGAAACAGAATTGTACAAGCTCCTGGGACCTTGCTCATATGAACCTACAGCAATGATGTTGGCATGTTCAAGACCTGTGCAAACTCAAGCAAGCAAAACCCCAGTGTGGAACTGGAGAAATGGGCCTCAAACCCCAGGCTTTATTGAAGAAATATTGGCAACTTATTACTGTTGGGTGAAGATGAGCAAATCTTCTTAAAGTGAGGGACTCTGGATAGGCTGACGAGATCTCAGTGGATGAACTTGCACTGAGGAACATTTGGGGACATTAACTTGACTCTAACTTAAAACTGATGAAAGAATGTTTGGATTTCAGTTGGGGGCTGTTGTGGGGTGGCAGTGCGAAGGGGTAGAAAGTTGATCAAGATTGACTGAGATATTCTGTATGAAATACACAACGATTCAATAAAAAATAATTTAAAAGAAGAAAGGAATACTAACAAAAAGAATATCATAGAAGAAAATCCGCCCCCAAACTTAGGGAAACAGATGGCCATCTATGTGGAAGGTGCACATTAGAAACTAAATGAACAGGAACAGAAAAGAAATTAGTAATTAGGAATGTAGTAGTTAGAACAGTAAGAGCAAACAAAGGATATTGGAAGCTGCAAGAGATACAGACCAAGTTCCATTTAAGGCCTGACTATCAGAATAGCAACTGGTCTTTTAATAAGAACTTTTAAAAACCAGAAGGGTTTGGACTTAAGTATGTCACATACTGAAAGGGGCCAGATAGCAACCTAAATTACAGTACCCACCAAAATATATACATCATACTTGAAGGAGAAAGGCTTTCTATGTTAAAATCAGGCTAAAGGAATTTATGACCATCAATCCAGCCCTACATAGGAAACTGGAAACAATCCTTCCAACTGGAGTAAACTTATACACACACACACACACACACACACACACACACACACACATACATATATATCCATATGAGGCTACAGGCAAACGACAGACAATGTTATGTCAGTGGTTAAGCAAATGAAGATGAAGAAATAAACACCACAAAATAATCAAATTTTAAGAATCAATATGCACCTGTCATTAACTGACTATCAATAGTCTCAACTCCCCAGTTAAAAGACACAAGATAGTAGATGGATGAGAAAACAGGATCCTTCATTTTGTAGTCTGGATGAAGCATAGCTCACTGCCAAAGACACAGGCTACCTTGGGGTGAAAGGCTGGCAAAGTATTCCGAGGAAATGGAATTAGGATAAAAGCATGAACTCTATTAGAATCTCACAAAACAGACTTCAAACTGAAGATATGCAAAGCAATGAAGGTTGCTGTATGCTGCTCAAGGGGAAAACCTATCAAGCAGCCATTACAATTCTCAGCACATACTCATCAAACCTGAGTGCACCATTTCATAAAGCAAATGTTACTAACATATAGGCACAGATTAGTCCCAACAGAGTAATTTAGGTGACTTCACCCTCACTTTAACTGGTGGACAACTCAGCCAGAAATAAAAGAGAAATGTTGGATTTAAATGCCATAATGAATGAACTGGGCCTATGAGATTGCTACAGAATATTCTACCCCAACACTAGAGAATACACAATGTTCTCAGCAGCCCATAGAACTTTCTCTAAAATAGTCCACACATGGGAATACAAAGCAAGTCTAAACAAATACAGGAAAATTAAAATGCTTTTATCTGACCCCAATGGAATGCAACTAAATATCAACAGCAGAAAACCCACAGAAAGCACACATAGTCATGGAGATTGAGCAACACCCTCTTTAATGATGAATAACGGATCACTGAAGAAATAAAAACGTAAAGAAGAATTTCTTAGAGTTGAAGAAAATGAAGACACAGTGTACCCAAATTTATGCGGTGTAATGAAAGCAGTCCTAAGAAGAAAGTTTAAGTGCCTGCCTTAAGAAAATTATACCAAACCCAAATAAATAACTTAATGATGGAACTTAAGGCCTTGAGGAAATAAGAACAAACTAACCCCCCAATCAGCAGATGGAGAGAAATAGCTTCAGACTAGAAAATAATGAAACAGAAATAACAAACAAGCAAGAAACAATTAAAAGAACAACGAAGTAAAGAGATGGTTCTTTGAAAGTACAGAAAAAATTGACCAATAGTTAACCAAAAGAGTCAAGAATCAAATTAATAGTTACAGACGAAAACAGAGACATAACTAGTTATCATTTATCCAAAGAATCATGAGGCCATACCTTGAAAATGTATATTCCATTAAATTGGAAAATCTAAAAGAAAGAAATCAATTTTTAGAAGTATATGACCACCAAAATTAAACCAGTATTGAAATAACATAAACAGATCTATAACCCAAAATGAGATTTAAGGAAAAATAACAAGTCTCCTGCTGAGCATGGTGGCACAGGAAGCAGAGGCAGGCAGGTCTTTGTGAGATTAAGACCAGCCTGGTCTCTATAGTGCGTTCCAGCCCAGCTGGTGCTAGAGGAAGACCCAGTCTCAGAAGGACAAAAGATATAAGGTCTCTTAATTATTAACCGTTCAGGATCAGATGAATTGACCTCAGAATTCTACCAGAACATCAAAGAAGAGTTAACACTAGCAATACTTAAATTGCTACATGACACAGAAGAGAGGGGAAGGCTTCTAAATTATTTTTTAGAAGAAAGTATTACCCAGGTGCCCAAGCCAGATAAAAACACAGAAAAATAAAGGGAATTACAGACAAATCTCCCTGATGAACATGGATGCAGATCTTCTCAATAAAATATTCGCAAACTAAATTCATGATCATCATCCACAGTCCAGATGTGCTGGCACAAGCCTTTATCCCAGCATTTCAGAGTCAGAGGCACGTGAGTCTCTATGAGGTCAAGGCCAAACTGATCTGCATAGCAAGTTCCAGACCAGCTGGTGATTGGCTACATGGTGACTGTCTCAAAACAAAAACAAAAACAAACACAAAACAAAATCCAGCAATGTTTCAACACACATAAATGAATAAATGTAATTCATCACATAAGTTCACTCAAAGACAGAAATCACACAGTTTCGATAGATGCAGAAAAGGTCTTTGACAGGCTAGGGATAGAAAGAGGATATTTAGCATAATAAAGAATATATATGGCAAATTTATAGCCAACATCATGCTAAGGATAAAAACTAAAAGCCTCCCTTTAAGATCAAGAATAAGACAAGGTGTCTACCTTCTTTAGTCCTATTCAGTATAGTGCTGAAGACAGAGCAATAAGACAAGAGAAGGGAATGGAAGGAACACAAACAGGAAAAGAAGCCAAAGTATCTCTGTTAGAAGAGGATGTTTGTATATGGAAGGGATTCTAAGGACTCCACCAATAAACACTTAGAACTTATAAACACTTTCAGAAAATTGTCAGGATACTAAATCCACAACAAAAATCAGTAGCTGGGGCCAGTCAGGTAGCTTAGTGGGTAAAGGAGCCTGCTGTCAAGCTTGAGAACCTGAGCTCCATCCTCAGAACCTACATGGTGTAAGGAGAGAACTGACCCCTGCAAGTTGTTCTCTGATCTCCACATGTTCATGGTGGCATGTTGTCTCTCTGTCCTTCCCAACAGTCAATAAATGTTTTCAAGAATCAGCAGCCTGGGGCTGGAGAGGTGGTTACTCTCACAGAGGACCCGTATTGCAGCTAACAACTGTGGATAACTTCAGTTCCAGGGATCATATGCCTTTTCTGGCCTCCATGTGCACAGCATGACACGGGTTCACTTACACACATGCAGGTAAAACACTCATACACATAAAATAAAAATAAACCAAAAGTTTTTAGAAGTCAGTAGCCTTCCTACAACCAATGACAAACATTCTGAAATAGAAACAAAACCAGGGCAACAATCCCATTCACAGTAGACACCCCCCAGCACACATAAAATACCTGGGAATAATCCTAACCAAAGAAATGAAAGTCTTCTACAAAGAAGACTTAAAGCTGCAACCCAGTGCCAGATGTGAGTATATCATTATGAATTATTTGTCAGACAGGTTGCTGAGGTCTGGCAAACAACACAGGCTCTTGCTATTCCTTTTCATTACCCACCAGACCTAACTGATAAACCTCTATTGCTGAAGACACCACACGCCTTGGTTACAAGGTGTACAAAAATCAAGAGATGGACACTTCCTCCCTGTTAAATAGCTTTCATAGAGTCACAATACCACAGTACCCAGAGCTGAGGAAGTTCCCTGAGTGGGAACTCACTACTGTTGTTTACCTACATGGTCATGGTTCCAAGTTGTCTTACAAATATTTGAATTTATTGATACAGACAAATGCTGCTCCCAGCCTTAAGCAAATTAGCTTCGTTTGCAATAAATGGTGATGAAAGCAGAGACCCTGGTCAAGGTGCTGAGAAAAGCCATGGTTAAATGCTTATCCCTAAACAGGACTTTAATACTGCACAGTCTAAGGCTCAGTGATCTTTAGGGAAGAGGGGGTTGGAAAGAGTAGAACCAGAAGACAGGGAGAGGGCTGCGAAGGGCTGTCTTCTGGATAAGGCACAACCACACAGTCGTGACCACACAGTCGTGACTACCTGCATGGGGCCTACCACGACTGGGCCTATCAACAGGCAATCATGGACTGGGAAGTGACTCATGGGCCCCACTTCTCCCTGCTGAATTATTGGCTACTGATGGAATGTGAGAGAGAAACAGTCATTGTCTTTATTTCTGTATCCACTGAGGAGCCCATCAGGTTCCAAAGGATAGCTCTGGCCCATGGACACATAGATGATTCTGCTTAAACTCAGTGGGTCTCAAAAACATCAAAAACAACAAGAAAATGAATGTGGGAAAGAGATTTGTAGGGAGCAGGGTGGTTAAAAGAAGGGAGAAGGAGATTAGAGAGAGTGGCGGGACAACTAACCAGAACGCACTGTGTACATTTATAAAATTATCAAAGAACAAATTCAATAAAAATCTTTAAAAAGTCAATGGTAATGGTAATCACTGTAAGGTGACATTTTGTTCACCCGTAAATCACATTTTCTTCTTCCTTTCCTTTTCTTCATAAAAAGCATCCACTTCACTAAATGAGTTTTAAAACATATATTTGTTTAAAAATATAGGCCAACCAAGGTTACTCATTAATATGCTTTTCCTTTAGTTTGAAAATATGCTTTTTCCTTTAATGATTAAAGCTTTTGTTTTAATTTAACTTCTTTATTGTTTCGAGACTTTCACATGTGAGTATGACCAGTTGTGGATCTCTGTAATAGTCTTCATCTATTACAAAAGGAAGGTTTTTGGATGAGGTGTGAGAGTTACACTTATGTGGATATAAAGATAAGTGTTTTAGAATACAGTTGGAAACTATACTGTTTTAGGAAAATAACAGTAGTAGGTTCTCCCAGGGTCTGTGACCTCTCGAGTCATGAGCATTTTGGCTAGGTTTACAGTACCAGTACTAGGCATGATTTCCTCCTGTTGGGCAGGTCTTAAGTCCTAGTAAACTGTTGTTGGTTGTCCCCAAGATTAAATACCACAACTGCACCATTAGGGATATTTTGCTGAGCCGATCACTGTTGTGGTTTGTGGGTCCTAGGTAGGACCATTGGTTTGTTTTCTCCCTTGGCAGCTCGCATAACACTTTCTGATGCTATGAAAACTAGTCCTCAGTGTGGAGACTTTCAGGTCAGTCCCACCTTGATTCTTCTGTGTCCTATGAGCGCAGTGCCTTCAGCAATAGGAGCTTATCTCCATGTTCTGGGAAACAACAAAGCACTATGCTTATAACTCATGTTATTTCGGAAGTCTCTTGGACTACCCTAACCAGAAACTCAAAGGAAGGTTACTTTGTTTTTTTGTAAGTGTGTGTGCTTGTAGAATTGAAAATTTTAAGTATTTAAAACCTGTATCCTTACAGTGAAAAATTGTAAGCTTTCAGAAATTCATAGAGATGAACAAGATGAAATATAAGGCCTTATTTTCCCAGCATGGTGCTGCATGCCTTTAATCCCGGCATTTGGGAAGCAGAGGCAGGCAGATCTTTGTGAGACGAAGGCCAGCCTCGATTCTGTAGGCAGTTCCATGACAGCTGGGTCTACAGGTAGATCCTATCTTAAACACAGACACAGACACATACATACACACACACACAAAGACACACACACACACACACACACACACACACACACACACACACACCAAAGGAAATATACCAGGGCCTTTTCAGAAATTTTTAAAGATTTATTTATTTTAAATTTATTTTTATTTTATGTGTATGCGCATTTTGTCTGTACGTCTGCAAGTGCACCACCTGCATGCAGTGCCTGTGGAGGCCAGAAGGCGGTGCCAGATGCCCCGGAGCTGGCGTACAGGTGGTTGTGATCTTCCATGTGGGTACTGAATACTGAACCCCGGTCCTCTGCCAGAGCAGCCAGCGCTCTCAACCGCTGAGCCACCTCTCCAGCCCCTTGCTTCAGAATTTGGAAATGATTGCAAACAACAGAATGAAGCAAAATTAGCGACCCTTTGCATACACAATGATAGAACATATTTTTGCAAAATCTGCGTGAATTTTAGTTTATTCTTTAACCACATCTCTAGATTTCAAGTCTCATTTTAAATGGAATAGTCTAGAAATGGTACACCGTAGCTATCTAAAAATGTTCCCATGTGCATGACACATTATCATTTCAGCATCATTGACTCAGTTTCCTATCAAACAGTAGCTGGTCTCATTTTTGGAAAATTGGTTTCTTGCGTTCTCAAGTTGTACATGAAAATCCTGGAGAACAGACTGAGACAAAATGCAAATCACGTGTGTCCTTGTGCACATAGTGCTTATGCAGAAAAAGAAGCCTGTTTTTGAGCATGTGGCCTAAACATTTTCATGTGTCACAGAATAGTTTCATTGGAGTAGATCTCTAAATCTGTTATTTAAATGAGGTGAAAGATGATATGGTTCCTGATGTAGAAAATATATCTCATTCCTCTTACTCTGCTGTCTCAGTTGGTCTGAGATGAAGGATGCCAGTGAGTCTAATGAGGAAGCCCGCTTTCATCTGCGCCGAGATTGCCCACATTAAATACATGGTCTTTGAGCATCAGTGCTCTTCTAAGCAGTGTGGCTGGTGTCTTACTTTTTTGTTTGTCAAATTTGTGCAAGGGCATTCTGAGGCTCATAATTTTGCTCTGCTGTAACAATATTAATCGAAATGATGATTGTTTACTATGATCATTAAGAGCTATAATTTTCTACTGTTGTAATATGCTTTTTAAAGAATTGTCAGATTTCTTGAGATTATTAGGGTTACACTGAAAGACTCTTCTGAACATATTTGTAACATAATTATAAACTTTTTATCCCCAATGAAGATGTCATTTATTGTCACAATGAAATATATGTAAGTTAGGATCAAGAAAGATTTTTTTTCTTCCAACAAAATCAGTTCAAAGTATTTATTTAATACCTGTACTTTCAGTGTCTTTGTAGGTTATTCTGTATTTGTTTGAATCCATTCAAGTTTAAATGACTGTTTAAGGGTGGTGTGGAATAGCATTTTGTTTATGTCCTTCCCATAAAGCATGCATACCTACATACCCACATAAACACTCACATGAACATACTCAGTGGTCATGAGCTGTCTCATCAGCTAACCCTGCATTTTCTGCCTGAAGGAGAAACACAGTAACAGTGATAAATTACAAATGGAATTATAAGGTGATTAACTGCAATTCGCCTGCCCTTTCTGGGAATAAAAATAGTAGAAATGTTTTGAATAGATGAAGACTTGCACTTTCTCTATTTAATAATATTTTAGCATAAATGTTTAAAATTTATATTTATTAGAAAGAGCAACCTAATTTGATTCTGCTTGTTTAATAAAATTAGGCCAGTATGGGATGGACCTGGCAATGCTTTGGGAAACAAAATGGCTGCAAGGACGAATTAGCTTAGGAGAGGATCGATCACATGGGAATTCCCCTTTAAAAATTGTTTTTGATTTATTTATCTTTATTTTACATTCATGACTCTTTTGCCTGCATGTATATAAGTACATCTATGTGAATAATGTCTGAAGAGTACAGAAGAGGGTGCTGGATTCCCTGCAACTGGACAGTTGTTGGCCACCATGTGGGTGCTGCGAGCCAAAGCCGGGTCCTCTGCAAGATCAGTCAGTGCTCTTAATTGCTGAGCTGTCTCTCTGGCCCCAAACAGGAATTCTTAACTGTCTGCTGCCATGTGAGGCATCCAGAAATGCAAAGTGAGATGAATAATTGAACTATGAAGAGAAGAAATTCTATGTTACAAAATTATGTGTACATAGGGATCAGGTGCAGATATTACTGGAAACATGACATTTATCTGCAGTATAATCCTCTTCCTGGGAGCAGATAGAGTTACAGAGAAGACAAATTCTGGAAAAACAAAACAAAACATAGCGATGGAAATGAGATGTGTACGTGTGACTGATGGAGAAGGGTCTGATGACACCTAAGCCTGAGCGTTTGCTTTTGATCAGATTTATAGGAAAAGTTCAGCACCAGAATCAAAGGTTAAAAAACAAGGCAGGGTTTGATCGACCTGCAGGTCAGGGAGCCAGGCTGTCCTCTGGGAAATGATTGAGGACAATTATCAGAACCTGAGAACTTTGGACTGATAAGACAAGGAATGTGTGTTGAAACTGAAACCAGATCTGTGACATTTACAAAGATGTGTTTGCACAAGTATCATAAACTCTTCTTATTGAGTTCTAAGCCTGTTTCCCTATAATAAATCCTGGTGGAAGACAAGATAGCTTACAATTTGCAAAGACAGAGAAGCCTGTTTTTTTTTTTTTTTTTTCTTTTATTTCATTTCTTACTTGTTAATGAATGAGGAAAGTCCGCAGCTCTCCCCGCCGCCCCCTGGTGAATCTTTTCCCTGCTCTCCCCTGCTTTGGGGTTCTTTGCCATTTTTGGTTGGGAAGAGAGGGTGGAGGGACATCCAGGGTGTCATGGTGGGGCAGGATGGAACTCAAGAGACGGGGATGGTAGGAGGTGGGTATAATTGGGGGGAGGGTGTGGATAATGGGGGTGATTGGACTGGAGAGGGAGGAGGGAGGTCAGATGGGGGAAGAACAGAGATGAACGGACCTTGGTGGGCTAGGGAAACCAGAGGGAAATGTATGGCCTCTGAAACCCCTGAGAAAGGCACACATGGTGTCTGAACATTAGTGCATGTGTACACTTGGGGGCTGTATGGCAGGGAGCACAATGCCAGAGAAGAGAGCCCTCCCCTCCGGTGCCTGGTCAGAGAGGTCCAAGACTCCCAAAATAACACAGGCTGTTGCCAGAGCTCTTGATTATCTCCCAGAACTGGAAAATAAGACCCTACTGCTGAAGACGGGACACACTTCACACACAGGACCGGAGCAATGGGGTTGGAACTGACCTGGAAGCCTTCTCCCTGAAGACTAACTCTCACAGCTCTAGAGGATCCTATGCAAGCTGCTAAGGGAGAAAATCAATCAATGGTCCAACCCAGCCCTCAAGACTAATAACCATAACGACCACCTGTGTTCCTGCAGCAGTGGCCATGCCATCTGGGAGAGATCAACAGTTGCCTGACTGAACTTAAAGGCCTCTCAAGAGGAGTGAACTCCCGGTAGCTCTGTAAACACAGCCAAGTTGACATGGCTGGAGAGGTCATAGATCCCAGAAAAGACTCTCCGCACATCTCTAGACAAATGAAGCTTCTTAGCACATGGTAAATATGGATCCAGACAAGCATATTGTATATCACTTCTTTTTACCACAGGTGGAGGCTATTGCAGAATCCCACAACTGGTCAGTCACAGAAAATATACATCCGAGAGATGTCCAGTCCCAGGTGACACATCTACGGTTGAACCTCTATACCTAATGCTCATGGAACACAGCGGAATGGGAGGTGAGAGGGCGAAAGAGAAAACTAGTGCATCTCTCAACTCTTAGCAGTGACGCTTCCTTTACAGCTAGCCAAGCTTTAGAGAATAATGACGGCAGAAGTGAGTGTCCCTGGACAGGACTCCTGTATTAAACCTCTCCCACCCACAGCTCAGGGACCACTGCAGAAAAGAGGCGGAAAGATACTAAAAGCAGGGTTAATCCATGAACACAGGGAAGCAGAGGCTTTCAAGGCCGCTTGCACATGTGAACTTGTGGCCATGGTGGCATTGAGCACAGAATCCATGCCTACTCAATCAGATAAGGGCCCAGAGTGGAGCCAGGGAAGTGGGTGGTGGGCTGACTCTAGTGCTGGAACTGCTGGAGACTGATTAGTACTGGATGAAGGGGAGTAGACCTTACAATCTCTTAGATAGGTTGATTAGACTCCGGTGGATGAAGTTTCACCAAAAGGCATTTAGGTAGAAATGGGTAGAACTTAACATGTGTGCTGAAATATGTCGGGGGAGGGGGCTAGAGGCGTGGACGGGGAAAGGATCTAAAATCTGATTAAGAACTGTTACATAAAATGTACAAAAGCTCAGTGATTTTTATTTTTAAGAAGAAATAGAATGAAGAAAGCACAGTCTCCTCCCCAACAGGGAAAGGTCAGTGCACAGGAGCGCCTCTGCTTTTCAGTGTGTTCAGCCTTTGCCATTTGCCATTATTTTCTCCTTCAGAGACTCTTGTCCGAAGGCCACACTTCCTCCAAACACAGGAGCAGAGGATGCGCTTCTCGGCAGCGCCTCAGCTCTCTGCCTTCCCCTGATCAATCTTCCTATTAAAACGGCTGTGATTTAATGGACTTTGTTCTGTGCATATTTTGTATAGTTTTGATCCTTTTCTTTTGAAATTCCTACTCTTTTATTCTCTTCTTTTCATATACTTTTGATACCAAAAAATTCATGTAGCAAAAGTCCAGCAATCTCAAAAGTGAGATGCAGATGCTTGAGGGCAAGTTATTTGAACTGAGGAGGAAGCTTCATTTTTTATGTCCCTATATTAATGCTCACAGTTGTTAAATAGTTGAATATACCTTAGGCAAAACACTTGAAGTCTGTGGACACTGGTGTCTTCATTTGGGATGATAATAACTTTTTTAAAAATCAAAATTAAAAGAGGCTACCATTTTGGAATAAATCCCAGATCAGGCTAAAATGTATATGTGATCATTTTATAAAAGTTCCACATCCTTCTAAAATTAAGTCATTTATTTGATAAAAATAAATAAACCATTTATTTGATCTCCCAAGAAATTAGGGTAGAGTGACTGCAGCTGAATTTCCCAAAGAGACCAGTTTCAACTGGGATGAAAATGAGTTTCCTTTCCCCTAAAAGAAAACCTGAAGTAAGATGTTGACTTATCAGCTTTACTGCTGTGGCTCCTGTCACAGGCACAGAAGGAAAGTACCTTTTTAGATTTCTTCTTTCTCCTCTCCTTCTCTGTGTCTAAAGCCAGTATTCTCAGTTCAGTGGAACATTATTGTCTTATGGATGTGTTGCCTGATTCTAGAGTCAAAAATAGAACCAATCAGATTATTAAACTCAGTCATAATTTTGTCCCCTGACACGTGTCACTCTGCATATCAGTCATCATGCTAGTACATAATAAATCCTGCTAAAGGCAATATTGGCTTATTTCCAGTCTTTGCACATACATAACTAACACTTGGCACATGCTCTGCAAGAAGCACCTGCTGATTGTAGAATAACTCTGTGGGATAGCTTTTCCTTGTATTACTGGCTATCGAGTTAGAATCTTGCGTGGTATACCACTATCCTTAAACAGTAAAGGCTCTGTATTTATACCTGATGTATTTCCACAACATTTCCTATTCAATTTATTTTCCTCCTCCATTATCAATACATCATTATATTACTATTACAGGTACATTTGAAAAAAATAAGAAAAAAACATTTGCTACACAGGTAGCTCTAATAAGCAGAACTAATTATAGATAAAAGGATATTTGCCCCATTTTTCAAATTATTCACTCAATTCTAACCAGGGATGGTAAAGAAGAAAGGTCAACAGAGATTGTTCAAAGGAATAATGTATTAGTGAAAATAGAAAATTTTAATAGAAACCGTTTTGCAAACTTCTCTCTGGAGGTTGTTGAAATTGGAGATGCTGGTCTGAAAAATGTGATGAAAATGTTCAGTAACAGGCCTGTGACAGCTTTCAGAATTAATCTGTTCAGTCGCTTCATAAATTCAACTCTTTTGAGTGTTGTTCAATCTTTCTGTGGTTTGCTTTTGAGCTCATTAAATTTCTTACGAAGCACTGATAACAAAAATATGATCGGATCATAACAAAAATGATCTGAATGCGTCACACCTAAATTTACTTAAACACGTGCTACCAGTAAACTAATCTCATGTATTTTGAGCAAGTTGGCATTAAAATCACGCTTGAACTAGACGTGGTGGAGTCTTTAATCCCGGCTCTCAGGAGGCAGAGGCAGGTGCAGCTCTGTGAATCGAAGCTGACCTGATCTACAACATAAATTCCAGGCCAGCTGGGGCCACAGGAGACTCTGTCTCAAAAAGATGAAAAACATATTTTCATGATGAAACAGCTTCACACTTTCTTTTTTAAAATCTTTATTTTTTGAGAATTTCATGCATGCATATCTTATTTGCATAATTTCTCATCCTCTATCCCCCTCCAACTCCTCCCTTGTCCTCCCACTCCTCCCAATTTCTGGCCCTTCTCTTTGATTATTATTGTTACATATACATAGATTTAAAACTATATATATATATATATATATATATATATTTGGTGGTGCTGGTGTGTACATGTGTTTAGGCTGACCGCTTGGATTGGATAATTTATCAGGGATCTAATTCCTAGAGAAAACTAATCCTCTCTCTCTCTCTCTCTCTCTCTCTCTCTCTCTCTCTCTCTCTCTCTCTCCCTGATTGCCTGTAGCTCTGGATCACGAGGTGGGACCCTGTGGAATTCCGCCATCCACACTGGCATAGTAACTGTTTTTCTCATCATGTAAAACTTGTTGGGCTTCCACTCTGTGAAGATTTCATGGGTGCAGCCTCCCTGTCATGTCTAGACTTCATTGTCTAGCAGCAGGTGTCTTGTTCCTCTGGCTTTTACAATCTTTCCACTCTGCCCTTTCCAGCAAGTTCCCTGAGTGTTAAATGTAGACATTGCATTGTAGAGGTGTCACCTGGAGGTAGAAACCCCACAGTCACTTATCCTCTGCATTTTGATCAGCTGTGTAACTCTGTCATTGTCTCCATCTGGTGCAGAAAGCTGCTTCATTGAGTGGTGAGAGTTATACTTAATGATATGTGTTTGAATATAGTAGGAAATTACATTGATCTCAGGGTTATGACCTCTCCAATCACATGTAGTTTGTTACGTCTTCAGCACCATGCATGGATTCCCTCCTATTGAGTGGACCTTAAGTCTTTCATATTTCAATAAGAAAGAACTACAGGCATCAGAGCATGAAAATGATGTGCCTGCTAGCATGAAATGTTAGGGTCTTGCACATTAAAGCTTTAAATCCTCAGTCAAAATAGTCACAAATGCTTCTTTTAAAATTTTTATTTGATGTGTATGAGCGTGACCCTAGCGTGCAATGCCCACAGAGGTCAGAAGAAGGCAGAGGGGAGGACATCAGATCCCCTGGAACTGGAGTTATGGATGATTGTTAGGTTCTAACTGGAGTTAGGACCCTGTCGGTCCTCTGCAAGAGCAGCCAGTGCTCTTAATCACTGAGCCATCTCTCCAGACCCCAAACATGTTTTCTAATGGCAGCGTGCCCTCTAAAGCAGTTCCTTAAATTCCAGTTCCTGTAGTTCTATTTTCGAAATTTATGTTTATCCAAAAGTATTAAAAGACAGTGTGGTCCCTGCCTATAATCCCAGTTCTTCAGAGGCTAAGGTAGAAACATCACTGTGAGTTTGAGGCCAGCCTGGACTACACAGTAAATTCAAGGCCATTCTGGGCTTCCAGTGAGAACCTGACTCAGAAATCCTAAATAAATAAATAAGTAAATAAATAAATACAAACATACATACATTCATAAACAAAGAAATAAATGAAACGCTTGTGGTTTCTTGTTTTCTTCGTGGTTAGCTCATTTCTGTTTATTGCCTAGTAATATTCATTGTATGAAGGTTTTCTGTTCACTCATTAAAGGAAATCTTGTTGGTTTATAATTATCGATAATTATGAATGAAGCTGCTATAAATATTCATATGCAGAGCTTTGTATGGATGACAATTTCAACACATTGGAGTAAATACCTGCAAAGGTAATTGATGGATTCTTCTAATAAGTTTGAACCTCATTTTTTCCTTCACGGTATGTACTTTTCCTACCCGAATGAGCCATCATCTAAGGTCACTTAGATTTTCCCCTGTTCCTTGTCTTTCGGGAATATTCATAGTTTTGTGAGTTTTATATTTAGGTCTATGATCTCATTTGATTTAATTCTGTGAAGGTCGTGAAAACCATATTTAGATACATTTTTGTGTCTGTAGATGTTCGATCGTCCCAGTGTCATTTGTTATAAACACTGCCCTTTCCCCTGGAATCACCTTTGCTCCTTGTCAAAGCTCCATTGACTTTTTTGTGAGTTTCCTATCTGTTCTGCTGGTATAATTGCCTCTTTCTTTTTTGCGGGAGTCTATTCCATGCGTCATAATTGTGACAGCCTTACAGTAAGTGGATGCCAGGCAGTGCCTGTTCGTCTCTGGCCTCTCCTTTGGCATTGTGGTTCCAGTCAAGTTCTTAGTACATTAATTGTTGCTTTTTAATTCCTGTTTGATAATTCCTATATTTCTGACCTCTGCGGTACATTTCTGAGGCTTGCTTTGTGTCACCTTGTGTTTTCACCTTGTAATATGCCTTGAAATCTTTTGTTGGAAAGTAGAATAAGAAAGGGAATAAGAAGTGAATAGACCTGTAGTTTAAACTTCAATGTTTATTTGGCTAGAAGTTAGGTGTCCACTATTGGCTGAAGAAGCACACATGTTCCTCGATTTCCTTTTCATTTGCCCTCTCATTTGGGGGGAGTCCAGGGCGGTGCTCAAAGTGGCACCCAGGAATATTGCATATGTTAGGCTGGTACTCTGTCACGGAATCTCACTGCAGCAGCCTCTCCTCTGTTGTCTTTCATTTTCTCTGGAAAGGGTTTGAACAGGATCTCAGGTTTTCAGTCCCTCTGTTGTGATCCCTTGTTACAAGGGAGGCTGGTTGATGTGGGAGTAAAGTGAGGGACAGGAAGAACATCCCACAGTCCTCTGAGTAGGTCAGAGTCTTCAGGGAGCTGAACTGGGCTGTAACTGTTCTAAGTGCTTCTCAGTCTTCCAGGATTCTTCACCCAAGAGATGGACTAGAGAATCCCATTCTCTCACTTCAAGGGACAGAACAGACTGGATTTGATAGACTCTGGGGAAAGCCACATTGGGTAGAATCTGGTAAAATAGTTCTTACTAAGGACAGGCCTTTCTTTGTTGAAAGGAACAGAATCTCAAAAATTAATGGAATTGCTTTTCTCCTTGCTGAGCCGGGGTATGTGGAGATTTTTCTCCAGTGTTCACCTTGGGAAACTGACAGTTTCTCAGAAGAAAGCTCACAAAAATACTGGTCTCCCTCACGACAGGTTCTGAAGAGAACTCGTCTCTCAAGTTTGCACATGCTTGATCGACATCGATGGCGGAACTGCCTTTTCCGTTTTCCTCTCAGACTCTTCTCAGTTTTGCCTTCTCAGCTGGCTGTACTTCTAGAATGTTCTGGCTCTCTACATTTGTCTGTCCTTGTTTTGGGGACAGCCCTTAACTGAGGGTTTTCAGTTAATTATATCCAAAGTCAATGTTCAAATGTTTTAGAAGGCTCTAACTATATTGTTTCCAGATTACATTAGCCTATTTTGTCATATTTTTTCTCTGTCCATTATATTGGGTGCAGTCTTAGAGCTCTTCACAAAAATGATGATTATGGTTCATTCATTATGGTTGTATCAGATCTAAATAGAAAAACCCAAAACTTGCAGAGTCCGTAGAAGAGTATGTGCCCATCACAACATGGTAGAAGGCATTCTCCTCCCGTGGAGCTTCTCAGACCCATATAGTATTTTCCTGCTTTTGCACCCATCCCATCCATCATTTTCCCAAAATACTGAATAGGGGTGTGCTATTAGTCCTGAGTCTTCTTCTCTCTCCCGCTGTCTATATGCCATCAGTTTTCAAGCTATCCTCCATACCTGCTTCCTTTGAGTTCCAGATGAACACATCCTATTGCCTACATCACATCTCATTTGGCAGCTACATGTTGATACACAGCCATTAGACATGCGATGATGGGGTTGTGTGTGGAGAAATACAGCTTTAGGCGATTCTGCCATGGTGCGAGCATCATGGAGTCTATTTACATGAATTGGGTGACATCACTAGTCTATGTTATCCTAAGGGGCCAGAGCTACATCATTCAGTCACCTGTTATGTGGTGCATGTCTATGTCCATTCTGAGTTCATCACCCTGACCCTCTCCACCTCTTCTTGCTTCTTCTTGTCTGCTTATCATTCAGTGGTTAATAATACCTCTGCTCTTGCTCCTTCCAGAAACGTGAGTACCTAATTAACCCCTTTCCCTGATGTATACAAATGTCAACAATGCCTTCTAGGCGCAGCACATGGAAAGATACTCTTCATTTTAGAATTCCATAGAAAGGGACTATATCAGTTATTATGATCATATTAGTTATTTATGAATGGAGAAATGATTTGTTTGTTGCAAGGGATCAGCAGTTCAAAGTCACATATGTACTTGTGAACATATCCCCTGAAAAAAAGAGCCACCTGAGAACATTGCTAGATCAGAAAGCCTACGAGTTTAAATCTAGACATAGCCTAAATTTTTATCTTTTAGCCTATCTCCTTTATGTTGAGTCCCACACTGGAGGGGCTATAAACAGGATGTTGAGGAAATCTAGCTAAGCAAGAAAGTTGACCAATTGTGTAATTGCACTTAGGGAAATCAAGCAGAGAAGGTCTTGTTTAGTATCTTGTTACAAAATCAAACCCTAGCAATTTTCAGTACTTGAGAATTTTCTTCAGTAAATGTTTTAAGGTTGTTTTCCTGTATATTTCATTTCTTTGACTCTAGTTTAAACCAGTAAGACTGCCACAAGTCCCCTGCAATAATGTTTTTATCAATATTTTTATAAAGAGTTTTAAGGAGTTGTTCATTTCATCACCTAGGATCTACGTTTTCAGCATGGTTAGGTTTGCAAGAGTTCCAGTACTGCATTGTTATTCCATGTACACAAAAGACAGACTTAACTGAGTTTACACCTTAAGTGATGTTAAATTACAACCATTTGGGCCATGAAAACACCTTTTGCATAATAGAAATAATATATCTAACCCTTCATTAGCAATGAGGCAGTTGTTATTTCTTTGGTTAAGAGCATTTCTCCTTTCTTTTCTGTTTCTGCAATGATTTTTTACTGTCTTTTCTCATATCAATTCATCAAGTTCTTTACTCCTGGGTTGCTATAATTTCAGTAATCATTTCAAAAGCATCCTGGATGCTGTGATTTCCTGAAAACTCTGCAGTGGTTTTCCTCTGATGTTAAGATATAGAAATTTTTATCATGTCATATATTTCTGCACGAACTGGCTGGTGCCTCCCGGAGCAGCCATGTTGAGCAACTCTTCTTCATCCTTGGTAGGTTTCAGACCATGTGTGCTTCTGTTCATTGCAGAGTCTTTGCAAAGGCTGTTCTCTGTCATGTTGTGAACATCTAAATCCTTGGCTTTCTCTTAAACCTCCTTTTTTCTATTGATCGCTGTATTTCAGTACATCTTCTTTAGCTTATTTTTGTATATTCCCTTAAGTTTCATAGCATTACATTTTCACTGATGTCCATTACCTCTCTTGCCATCCCCATGAGAACAGAGGAAGGGCCTTACTTTGCCTTTCCAGGCCTAACTCATGAAAGTACACACTTGCTTAAGGAAAGGGCACTAAGAACAAATCGCTGGACCATTAGTGAAGGATGTTGCACTTCATAGCCTCAAAGGTTCTTAAATGGAAAGAAACATATTGGTAATAGACTTTAAAAATAAAATTGAGGGGCTGGAGAGATGGCTCAGTAGTTAACAGCACCCGCTGCTCTTGCAGAGGACCCAGGTTTGGTTCCCAGCACCCACGTGGCAACTCATTTTCGTCCGTAACTACAGTTCCAGGAGCTCAGACACCTCTTCTGGTGTCCTCAGGCATTATATGACCTGAGTGTACTTACATACATGCAGGCAAAACACTCATACACATAAAATATAAATAGATTTTAGAAGATTGAAAGAATACAAGTTCTCACAACATACAGTTAGACATTTAAAATTTTAATTGCTTTATTTTGTTTTATGTTTATGAATGTTTTTGCTTCATTTAAGTGTACCTGTGTCATGTACTCCCTATGGGGGACAGAAGAGAGTGCCAGAAACTCTAGATAGTTGTTAGCCACCTCCTTTGTGCTGGGCACTGAACCCAGATCCTCTGCAAGAGCAGCCAGTGCTCTTAGCAGCTGAGCCCTCTCTCCAGCCCCTAATTAAATGTTTAAATGGAACAGTTCTGTGGCATTTAGTATTTTCTCATTGTTGTGCAACTACCACCTCTACCTACCTCTATTTAAAAAACAAAAGACGAAGTCAAACAAACAAATTCCATTATGCACTTATTCTCTATTGCCCCTCTGGTCACCATCACCATGATTTGTTTCTTTATCCTTTTTTGGGTTTCTTGTTATGAGTATCTCATGGAATGAGAATCATGCAATATACGTCCTTTGAAGGCGACATCTCTGATTTAGAATAATGTCTTGATCATTTCTGATTTAGAATAATGTCTTGAAGGGTCATCTAAATTATTGCATATTAGTACTAAATACTTCATAATACCAAATAACATTTCATTGCAAATATATATATATATATATATATATATATATGATCACTCTCTATATATCATCTGTGTCATCATCTGTATCTCTATGTATCATTATATATCATCCTATCTCCTTTATCGATATCATCTATATGTAGATGTGTGTCGTGTCTTTATATTACAATTAGTTTTTTTATGAGATTTAACTTTAAAGGCAGAGATATTTCCTTGGTTCATCTGAAGTAGTAAAACATCAATATACAGAGAGTTTGGGGTTATCTAGCCTAAAGAGCGACATTGAAGGACACTAGAGCACACAAATCATACTCTATAGACTCTCTCTCTCTCTCTCTCTCTCTATATATATATATATATATATATATGAAAGTGCATTAAATTGGGTGGGGCACTGGGGGAGGTGTGGAGAGGAAGGGGATCTAAATGCCATCAAGCTATATTATTGGAAAATTCAATTTAAAAAAAAGTTTAAAAATTCCCTTATTGGGCAGAGTGGAACACACATTTAATTCCAGTACTCCAGATGCAGAGGCAGGTGAATTTCTGTAAGATCCAGACCAGCCTGGTCTACAGAATAAGTTCCAAGCCAGCTGGGGCTACAGGAAGACTCTGTCTCAAAAAGAATCAAAATAGAAAAGAAAACTGATTCTATAAAGGAGACCAGGTTGCTTTTATCAAAGGATGAGCAGTGACTGTGAATGGGAAAACGTGTGTCCAATGCGGAATCTGGCTTCAGGGTTTTGAACTCTGAAGCTTTGGAACCCCAGATAGATTTTGCAATTTAGATAACATTATTGATTTTAGGCTGTAAGAGTCGATAGTTTTCACATTTACACATTTGGAGGTGTGCAAACTACAATTAGGTAAAAACAGTTGCTAAAAGAATAATTTTGAAGCCTTATCTGATCTTTACTTAATACTTGAAATCCTGCCAGCCCTATACTAATACAAAATGATAAAACACTTAAAAGATTTTTATAGGTTAATTTTACATTTTCATCCAACAAGAAGCCATAACTTTATTAATCATAGAAACTTCACATTTCAAACCAAACTGCAGTTACTGTTTTGAAACACCATAAAAGAACAATCCTGCTTCGGGCGGCAACAGCCTTGATTTCCTAGGAGTATGTCTAGTGTCCTTATGGCCTACTGCCGTTCTCCTAGCTTTGCCTGCCTTGGCCCTTAACATGCTTGCTCCTGACAGGATTACTTTTATAACCTTCCACACCTGTTTCAACCACCTCCTCTGCTCTGCTCTCCTTTTTTTATACACTCTGTGTGTTTCCTGACATTTGAGATGACAAGGGCGATATTCTTGGATTTTTGAATGGTGATTTTAGTAACCCCTTTTGCTTGCCAAAGACCCAGTTCTGACATAGCTTCGCACGATTTTTTTTCATTCTGACTTTGTTTGCTTTTCCGACTGGTTTTTCATTTAATTCATTTGCTGATTTCAGCTGGGTTTATTAGGGGTCTGCTTGTGTGAAATACTTCAGCTCTAGTGATGATGTATCACTGTCAGGTTCTGTTCCAGACTTGTGTGGAGAACCCAAAATCATGGCAGTCACAGCAAGAGTTTGGAAGTCTTCATTAATTGAGCTCTTCATGTCTTACAAATAGGTATTCTGGATGTTTTCCTTCTGACACTCGAAGAAAATGAGATAAAAAATATTACAAATAAACACATTATCCACAATTGTCTGGAATAATGGTAGAAGGGCATCTGTCTACTGAGAGTTGCATCTTCAAAGACTAGACATAAAGTGGGGGATCACGAGGTCATGTCCTATACTAGAAATTTATTTTAAAAATCATGATATAAACAACAGTTAAACTATTTTTGTTATTCAAAAGTGAGTAATGCTCAACAAATATAATGCATGAGCATAACTAAAGTTTCAGAATTGTAAGGGTATGAAATGTAGGAACACAGCTAAGAGTAGAAAGTATAGAAAGGCAAGCCCAGTAATGGGAGGCGCGGAGAGAAGGCTGCTTTTCTGTTCTCACAATCCCATCTGCAGACCATGAGCTTCAACTTATTTCTCTTTTCCTAAACCTCTGTGGCACCCTTTCTGTCTTTTCTCATCTCTGCACCTGAGCTGAAAACTACTTAGTCCTAGAAGTCACCCCATTGTTCCAGATATCCCCTAAACTCATAGACACGAACCTCATAATTTCTTCTTTGTAAATCTCTTGTCTTACCTTTTCATATTTCTTGAAATGGGTCAAAAATCTTGTCCTTCACTGTTAAAGAGTCTGACAACACTACAATTGTCTCCTGCCTTCACCCTGTCAATCCAACCACTCATGGGTAGTTTATCTATGTGTTAAATTATCTTCCATCTGACCCCTAAGGTGGGCATCATCAATCAGTTTGTCAACTATTTAACAAGTTCACAATAAAATAGCAAATTCTAGTGCCCTAGCCCCACTCCACACTGGTAGATTTCTTTTGAGAGCAGCCAGCTAGTTAATTGTATTCAACTTCTTGTAATGCTTCTTACCTTCAGTTAAGGCTAGCTCTTGCTCCTCGTACATTGACTCTTATTTTTTCTCAGAAATGGATAAACTCTTTGAGGATCCATGGATGTATGGATAATTTTTTTTTAATTCATTGATCCAGGTATCCTCCAGAACACAAATAGAAACAAGGGTTAAGAGAACATAACTGAAATTGAAAAGGAAGAACAATCTTCTCTTAGCTGCTCATGGCTCTGTTGAAATGAAAAATGATGTGATTCTCAGAATGAATTCTTAGCTACCAAAAATATGTATACCGTAATGCTTCAGGGTGGCCTTTACCTGATACGGATTTAGGAGAATTTGAGAAGTAAGTCTATTTTGCTTTTAAAGTAATCTAAAATCTAGTAGGATGTTTAAATAATGACATGTTGAACTAGAATCAAAGTAAAATTAACACCAGGAAATAAACATCAGGTCAAGTGTTGTGGTGCACAGAAAAGCCACAGAGCCTTTGGGCTAGAATACTTTGCTAAGGCCCTCAGCTAGTGTCCTTTATAGAAATCCACTGTATTTTAAACTTATGAGTTCTATAGTGTCAAGTTTAAGGTATTCTTTCTAGGTCAAAATTGTTGCTTACCTTATTGATATTTCTTTCCTGAGAACTCTTTTTTAATTAAAGTCTAAATAGTTTTAAATGGTGCTGTTTGGTTTGGTTCTCCATTTTGCACATGGCTTACTCAGGCCAAATAGAAGGAATTCATTTACATCATCTGAGTGGGGTGGGGAGTCCTGGGTTCTGCAGGAACCAGTGGGAACTGGGTTCTATATGTACTTCCTGAGCTCCTTTGTTTTGGAGGCAAAGATACTGTAACTCTAACTATATGCAGTTCGGTTCCAGTCTTCAAAATATCGCAGTTTGAGGCATTCCCCGAGTCTGCACCTTTTGTTTCTTGACCATCGTCTGCCGCGGTTATTATGTAAAGTGTCCAAAACTTAAGTACCAGTGCTTTCAGGCCGTGTCCACAAACGCTCATGGGTGTCTGATCTGAATGAGACCGTAGGACATTGCATGACGATCCAGTAGAGTCCTCGCTTTACATTACTTTTCAAACAAAGCAGCCAAACTGATAGTAGTAATTCACTGTAACACTAAAGAACAATACCCTAAGAACACTGGAAAAGCGTGGGAAAGTCAGGGTGCCACAGTGGGGTTCACTCCGCACCAGATAGCCCTCAACTCGAGTTGATGGCCCTGAACCGGGACCTCACCTCAGGACTCAGTGCCCAGTGCAGTAATTCAGTCTAGGACTTGCTCTTTTTCTGTGTCATCTTCTGGTATGTAGCCCCCATTCTTGCATACACATCTCATGGTGGTTTCTGTTTTTGATGCATCGGTTGTTAGGGCTGAGGCTCGATCTGTGTGATTTCTCCCAGTCCACCGAGAGGCATTCTTTACTACACTTTTCCTGACATCTCGATTTCTCTTCTTATTCCTGTATGTCTTCCTTTTCCTGCCATCTGTTTCCACTCCTTTTTTACTTCTTAATGATAACATTCTATGGCTTTAAGAAGCCCTGAAATCTGTGCCATCGAACAGCATTATAGTTTTCTGCCCCCAGCAGAAAACTTTTCTCATTGTGGCTTTTTATTTTCAAAGTTGATCCACTTTTGTAGCTCCGTCTTTATCTATGCTACTTCCCTCCCATCCTGATATTATTACTTAGTGAAACATATTCTATTCCTCTGGTTATTTATTCTCCAGGAGTTATTTAAGTCAAAGGGGCTGTTGCAGTCAATTGACTAGTACAACATTTGCATAGTAGTATTTTCCAGAAGCTGTGATTGCTGTCCAAGCTAATATTATACTCAGGGAATGATTTATAGTTTGCACCAAATATTCTGAGCTCCTAGACTGAGGACGTATTTGCCAAACTATGAACCTCAACTTTGCCACATGTAAGTCCCACTTGAACATTATAAATACTTCAACAGAAAAATATAACTAACAAAAACTCAAGTAGTGAAATGACCTCTGAGGTATAAATTCAAAGCAATAACATACAAAACACAAAAAGTCCCAAAGCAGCATACCTCTTCTAAAAATGACTAATCAACACTACAGTAATCATATCCAGTAAGAGTGAGTTAATCAAATCCCAGACAGAACTCAGAATGATCATAATTATTTTCAAATAAATCAAAGAAAAATAAAGTTCATGATTGAAAACACAAATAGACAGAAAAGCAAGGTAGGATATGAAAGGGAAGTCAACAAAGAGAGAAACACTGAGGAAAAACCAATCTGCAATGACAGAAATGTAAAACTTAATAAAACAAGTAAAGACCCTGTGGAAAGTTTCACCAATAGAATGAATCCAGAAAAGCACAGAAAAGCTGAAACTAACAAGATGTGCACACTGGAATAATCCAACATGGACAAAGATAAAAATAGTACAATATGAATGGGAATTCCAGCATACACAGCACTATGGAAAGACCAAGGCTGCGGCCATAAGCATACAAGAATGAGAAGAATCTCTCTTTTTCCTCCAGTATTCCATTATTAATAAAACACACACACTCTAATAAATATAATCATTGTAATTGTAATACAAAGAAAATTGAAATTTTAATTACCAAAGTAAATGACAAGTCATCCCCCCATCACTGCCGCTGAGCATGATCATTTTCTATGATCACACTACGAGGAATGGACACAAACACTGGGGACTTTGAAATTACCATATGAATGCAAACATGAACTAGAGCTCAGGACACCATCTGAGGAAGCAGCTTTCAGATACCCATTGAGAATCAACAGCTCACACGGTTGGACATTCTTGAAAAATGCTCATTCAGCCTTGTCCAGATGGATTTATTTTTATGATAATTATTGCTAGTAAAGCTACTGATTATTGTAAATTCTGTTGTGTAAAGTCTTGGAGAACATTATGGCTATCAATAAAAATGTTCTTGACTCCAGACACATAAATTTTTTATGCACCAAATAAAAACTCTACAGTGAAATACAGTATAGTCATCTGATTCACCTCTCTCTTGCATAGAGATAGATGATAGTTCACTATTTGTTACCAGCTATACATGTAAAGGGTAATCCCAATGTTTGGAGGATTTGCTCCAACCTCAGCACATCAATTGTTCTTCAGAAAGGTGCGGGATAGCACTAGGTTTTCTCTGCAAGCACTAGTTCTGTAAGAACTGATGATTTGTGCAAACTTTCCACTAGTGATAGCCTTCTGAACACGGAAAGAAACGAGGGTGAAGTAAGAGTAATTTCTACTTTATCAGTTATCAAAATGAGTCCAATAAATAGATTGTGTTCAAATTAGTCTATCCACCTATAGTGATAGAGCATACTTTGTGAACTTCTCAGGTATCTGCCTACCTAAATAGTAATGCTAGTGTTCAGACTGCTGACCATAAAGGATGCTCTGGCCTCAGGTATTTAGGCTACAGTATGCTCGAGATGCAAACATGCAGGCTAACTGCTACATCCAGGGAAAGCTCAAATACAACATGAGGGATGTCAGGGATCTTTACCATTGACAGTGTCATCATGGGCAGGAAAACCAACTTTTACTGAAAATGCCTTCAACTTGATCACTCTCTGTGGCCCTTCCAATGAGAGGGACAAGGCCAGAAGAAGATGGAAGCTTAGCCAAATGTTACTCTTGTGACAGTCCTGTTATGCCCAGAGAACAGTTCCCCAAGAACCACCACGGAGTCTGGAGTGCATGCAAGAACAAAGAGCCTTTATTCAAACTTAAGCTTGGACTCTCAGACCTCACCAAGGCAGTGGATCCGTGCTGAGAGCCCTAAGGAAGGTGGGAAGAGGCTTTTTATAGGTCTGAGACAAAGGGGGAGGAGAATGACAGTGTTGTGTTTTGACTGGTCAAGGGAGCCTGTGTGTACCAAGCACATTTTAAATTGATTGGTTACAACAAGCCATATACCAAAATTGGTTAAGGGAGACTTGAGGGTCTCTCATTGGTGGGTCTGTCTTCAGGGCCAAGGAATGTATTGACTGTCAGTCAAGCTCACTGCAGGGTCCTGCTTTTCCTAACATGCCCGGGCTTGCTCCCTTTCTCATGGCCCTTGTAGCCAGAGGCTTGCAACAGCTTGAAGTAGGCGAAATGGAGACGCTGGCCTCTAGCCTTAAGATGGAGTCCAACTTAAAATGGAGTCATTCTAGCCCACTCCCCACAGCCCGGCATAGCAAAGTTCATTTCCCAGATGCACAACCGTGGTATGACACGCCTTGCTCCATCCTCACAAAAAGAGAGTGAGGCCAAGATGGCTGACAGAATGTCATGCCATTGTTCTACTGGGAGCCCCCCTCTGGAGGCTCAGAATTTGCCACACAATTTTCTACAACCCCTCCATCTGAGTCATGGGTTCATATCACCAAGCAATGCAAGTTTTTATATCAGTTTTCTTGAAACCAGAACTGTCTTGGCCACTCAAACTTGACCTTATTGTGGATTTCCTCTCCTTGTTTTAAAATTCAGGTTCAGTGGATTTCAAAGAGGCATCATCATTGTCTGGGTCTTCATCAGATTCTGCAGCACCAACTGGCTGTTCTGTAAAATACAATCCATCACACACACTGCCATTCCGTGGGTAGGACTAAACTGAGGATGTGAACCAGTCAGAACATAGCATTGGTAAGTGGCACTGAGATCACCGAGAATGAACAACATTCTCCACGGTGAGGGCGAATTACCCAAATCAAGTGTCTTCAGATCCCACGAGATCTTAAAGCCAACATGCTAAGTATTGAGATCGCTGCCGTTGAAGCTGGATTTGCCCTCCCTTTCCTCCTCAGAACCTTGCCAGCTGTAGCTGCGCATGGCCACCAGGCTCTCCTCGTGGTACCAGTTCACATCCATCCTCCCCATGCCAAAATAAGGCTCCTCTGTCAGGTACAGCATTTTCTGAGGATCCATGAACCTCAGCAAAGCCACAGTTGTAGGTTTCCACGTCTGCTTCATCACCACAGGATGACACCCTGCCAATCCTGGAGAGAACAACCATGCAAAATGACACATCTCACTAGCCTTCTCACTGACAACAGTTCCTTCCTGTCTTCAGGTAGTCATTGAGCTTGATGGTCTGACATGCAGCAGTGATCTCTCCTTCTGTGTATTTAATGTGGAGCCCCTCACCAGCCAGGGCACTGTAAAGAGACTGGGTTCATGTACTTGAGGATGTAGCCTGGGTTCTTGATGAGAAGATACTGGTGTGAGCTCATCTTTGTCTTAGACTCTAAACAGGTCCAGAAACAAGAAGCCATAGTTATGCAGTATGAGAAAGCCCTCTGGGACCCTTTATGCAGCTCCTCATACATGTTCCAAGCCTCTAGGACAACCAGTTTAGGGTATTTTAGCAGACACTGTTGACAGAGCTCATGGTCTTTGGGGGTCAGACAAGGAAGCCAAGTGTCTTCAAGTTCCTCAAGAAGCCACAGTTTATTGGCTTTGTGCTCTAGTCCTCTGCAGTCTGAGCACCAAGAACCTCTTTCTAAAGGCAAAGAAAACATTTTCAAAAGAATCATAATGGAAATTTCCCAGAGTTAAAACAAAATGACAATGTTGTACCAGAAGTATTTAGGATTCCAAACAGACAAGACTGTAAGAGAAACCCTTCTCACCATATTATATTAAAACACTAAATATGGGGGACTGGAGAGGTGGCTCAGCAGCTAATTACACTGGCTATTCTTCCAGTGGACTCAGATTTGATACCTAGCACCCACCTGGTGGCTAACAGCCATCTGTAACTCCAGTTCCAGGGGATCCAGCACCTTCTTCTGGCCTCTGTGGGGCATGCATGTGGTACACTTACATGCATGCAAGTGAAACACTCATACACATAAAATAAAATTAATAAGTTAAAATTAATAAAATATTTTGAAAACACCAAATATATAGAACAAAGAATATTAAGAGTGACAAGAGAGAAATACCAAATCATATAAAGACAGGTTCATCAGAATAAAAGCAGAGTTTTCCACTGAAAATGTAAAAGAAACAAAGGTATAGAAAGAAAATTTAACTTCTGAAAGACAACTGCCAATCCAAACTACTACACCTAGCAAAACTGTCAGTCATGATGAAGGGAGAACTTCCCATGATATAAGCAGACTAAAGGAATTTATGGCCATTAAGTCAGTTATGTATAAGATAATTCAAGGAATCCTTCAGAGTGAAGAGGGAAGAAAATCTACCCATGAGGCCTCAGGAAAGCATACCACATTCTAGAATAGCAGTTAAGCAAGAGAGGAAGAGAGAAAAAAAACAAACAATACAAAATCAGCATAACAACAGGAGTCAATGCCACTTTCTGATAATAACTCTGAATAGCAATGATCTCAATTCTCTGATGAAAATGCACAGACTAGTAGACTGGATCAAAAAGCAGAAATCATCCACTAACTGCATCCAAGAAATGCACCTCACTATAAAACATATACACTACACTAGGGTGAAAGGAAAGAAAAGGACAGGGACCTTAGAAACAGGCAGGGGTTGCTGGTCTACAGCCTGACAAAACAGTTTCAAACCATAACTACTCAGAAAAGCTAAAGAAGGTCATTTCATTCGGATTAAATGCACCGCAATTTTCAAGTATAGGACATGACCTGTGATCCCCCACTTTGTCTAGTCTTTGAAGAAGCAACTCTCAGTAGACAGACGCTCTTCTACCATTATTCCAGACAATTGTGGAGAATGTGTTCATTTATAATATTTCTGATCTCATTTTCTTGGAGTGCCAGAAGAAAAACATCCAGAATATCAGTAGGACACAAAGAACACAGTAATTTCTAAGAAGAGTTACAAGCTCTTGCTCTGAGTACCTTGGTTCTGGGTTTTCCACACAAGTCTGGAACAGAACCTAACAGTGATACATCATCACTAGAGCTCAAGGATTTCACACAAGCAGACCTCTAATAAAACCAGCTGAAATCAGCAAATGAGGAAATTTCGATAATTATAAGAATACACTTTAAAAATTTGTATTCCACTAAACTGAAAAAATAAAATAAATGGATGAAATTCTAGATGCATATGACCAGTCAAAATTGTATTATGATGGACAGATAATTTAAAGATTTTTTTAAAAAAACTAATAGATTATTTAAAAAAAAACAACAAACTCTTGACAACTGACAAAAGCCCAGGGCCAGATGGATTCAGTGCAGAGTTCTACCAGACCTTCAAAGAAGAAATAATGTCAACACTCCCCAAACAATTCTGTAAAATAGAACGGGGAAGAACATTACCAAATTCTTTTATGAAGCTAATATAACTCTAATACCAAATCTTGGTAGAGATAAAAGTAAGAAAGAAAATTATATAGACCAGCCTCCCTGATGAGCATACTTGATAAAATTCAACAAAATATTTACAAAGCAAATTCAAGATAACATCAAAAAGATCATTCACCATGATCAAGCCACCTTCATCCTGGAGATACAGGGATAGTTCAAAATATGTTTATCGGTAATCTACCACATAAATAGATTCAAGGATAGAAATCACAAGATAATTTTATTAGGTACAGAAAAGGCCTCTGACAAAATTCCACATACTTTCATGAGAATCTAGGGACACAGGGCCATTTCCGAAGAGCGTGAATGCTATATACATACAGCATGCTACAGCCAAAATTGTGCTAAATGGAGAGAAACCTGAAGAACTTCCATTAAACTTAGGAACAAGACAAGACTGTCCGCTTTCAGCATTCCTGTTTGATATAGTGCCTGAAGTTCTAGCTGAAACAATAAGAGAAGAAATGCAGATGTTTACAAATCAGAAAGGAAGTCAAAGTATCTATATTTGCAGATGATGTGACCCTATACACAAAAGACCTTAAAGACATCACCAGAATGTTCTACATCTGATGAACAGTCACTAAAGTACCAGTATTCAAAATTCACACAGTAGCCTTCCTATGTACCAATGACAAATATATCAAGAAGAAAGTCAAGAAAACAATCCCATTCAAACAATATCTTGGAATAAATATAACAAAAGAAGTGAACGGCTTGTACAATAAAAACTTCAAGACACTGAAGAAAGAAACAGAAGATCCCAGAAGATGGAAAGACCTGTTATGCTCATGGATTGGTAGGGTTAATATTATGAGAATGGCCACCCTACCAAAAGCAATCTACAGATCCAATGCAGTTACGGAAGTTCTGATTCAACTGTGTACAGAAATCAAAATTATTTTGTAAAACTAATATGGAAATTTACTTCTATAGAAGTTTCTTTAAATATATACGTGTACAATATAAAAAAAGAATTAAACAGAGTTTCCCTACAATGGGGTGGGAGCAATACCTCTATCAAATACCAGAGGCTAGCAAATAAAAGGTCCAATCTAGGATGGACTCCCTCTTTTGAAGTTTTTGACTGAAGCGTCCCATAGACCTTCCAACAATAGTAGATATTGCTGTTTCTCTTGGTGATAAGACTCTATTTGAAGACAGTACATATCTGAGTCACAGAACAAAGATAAGATGGCAGACTTTGAAGCTTCATCAACACTGAGTAGCTTTCACAGTTATGGAAGGGGCCATGCACAATGGCACAATGGTGCTAAGAATGTTCTGGAGTAACCAATCACTTTCTGGATTTAAGGCCCACTTCAGAAGATGGAACCCATACCTGATACTGTTATTAAGGCCAAGAACTTATGGCTAGAGAGGTCACAGGGAAGAACAGTCTACTATTATTTTGCTAAATAGATATAGTATTAAACTGACTCCTCATGACTTTCCTAATGACTTATCATTATACCCAGAGATTAATACATCTCTCAACTCCCTCCAGAGAGAAGCTTCTTTTTACTGCAGATGATGATTAATACAGAAACCCACAACTGGTCAACATACTGAGAGTAAGGGACTGTGGGGTCTTCAGCCATAAATGGGTCAACTATATCACACCCTCTCCTCCAGGCTCAGGGACCTTTGGGGGGAAAAGGGAGTTTAAAGAATGTAAGAGCCAGAGGGAGTGGAGGACCACAGGGAAACATATCTTCTGGTCACAGCCGGGCAGTTGCACTCTGAACTCACAGTGCTCGTGACTATACACACAAGACCAAAGCACGCTTAACCCAAACAAAATCCTAGCATTGAGCAGGGAGGTCCCCAGGCCCAGCTAAGCAACTATGGGTGACTGATAGCTGCCGGGAGAAGGAGAATCAGTTTTCTTTAAGGACTTGATGCTGAGTAGGTAGATCAGGCTTTAGGGGATGCACCCATCCTAAAGAGCATTCAGGGAACATAAATTAAAATGGATAGCGCCCTAAAAAAATAATAATAGACCGAGGCTTCAGAGATCGCTCAGTGGTTAAGATCATTTACTGCTCTTCCAGAGGATCTGGATTCAGTTCCCATTACCCACATGGTGGCTACCATCTGTTCTTCTGGTTCCTGGGATATCCCGTGCTCTTTTCTGAGCTCCGTAGGCACCAGACATGCAGTTACAGACATGCTGCCAAAACACTCCTGCATCTAAAATTAAAATAAATAAAATCATAAAGAATAGTAATGGCAATAGAGAGCACGAAGATAAGGGTGGAGATGGCGACAGAGTGTGAACCTGATCAAACTGCATTATTTGAAGTTGTCAAAGTATCAGTAAAGTATTTTTGTTTGTTGTTGTTGTTTGTTTGTTTTGAGGCAGAGTCTCCCAGTAACCCCAGCTGGCCTGGAACTTGCTATGTAGTCCAGACTGGCCTCGAACTCAGAGATTCGCCTGCCTCTGCCTCCCGAGTAAGTGCTGGGATTAAAGGTGTGCACCACCAAGCCTGGTTCAACAAAATCTTTTTATTCATGTATTATTTTATTTTTAAAATATTTTATTTATTATTTTTATTGTATGCCTGCATGTGTGTAAGTGAACCATGTCGTGCAATGCCAGTGGAGGTCAGAAGAGGGCGTCTGATTCCATGGAACTGGAGTTACAGACAGTTGTGTGTTCTGGGACTTGAATCTGGATTCTCTAGTGTTGCCAACTCTTAACATCTGAGCCATCTCTCCAACCCCCAAAAGTATATTCACATTGCTGTGAAGACAGAACCACTAAGAATTCCAGAACTTTCCACCACTCCTTAAAAAATAACTTCTTTAGCTCTTCCACCAGCTCCTGGCAACCTCTGATGTACTTTATGTCATTGTGACTGTGTACATTCCATGTTATAAGTATGAGCATATGATATCTGATGTTTTGTGTCTAGCTTATTTCACCTCGTATAGTCATCAAGCTTCACTATGATTGTAACAAGACTGTCATTCCTTTTTAGTGCTTATTAATATTCTATTGAACATTCATATCTCATTTTGCTTGTTCATTTATATGTAGATGGATATTTGGTCTCTGTTCACATTTGGGCTTTTCTGAATAGTGTCATTATGAGCACTGATATACATATCTCTGAAAGTTTACTTTCAATTCTTTGAAGGTATATATGAATCAAAGAATTCTGGATCATATGTAGTTACACTTTGAATATGAAATGTTCCCTACAATGTCATGTGTAGAACTCTTGTCCCTAGGTACTATTTTGGAGGTGTTAGAAATCGTAGGAAATGGAACCTGGCTAGAGTACTAGGTGTGCCTTGGGGGCTAGAGCTGGCTGGTTGTTTCTCTGACTTCTCTCTCTCTCTCTCTCTCTCTCTCTCTCTCTCTCTCTCTCTCTCTCTTCTCTCTCTCTCTCTCTTTCTCTCTCTCCTCTCATTCTCTCTCTCTCTCCTTCCTGTCTACCCTGAGTGAAAGGCCTTTCCACCCATACTCTCCCTGCCATGATATTCAGTCTCAGCTCAAGCCTGGAGGAATGGTGGGGTAATGGAGTCCACTGACTGATACCTCTGACAGTCAGAGTAAATACTGTATTCCTTTAAGTTGCTCTCTCTCAGGTGTCTTAGTCACAGGTAAGCAAGCTAAGCAACACGTGTTAATTCTAACGACCTTTTTGGGATCACTAAACATTTCCACAGCAGCTGCTTCATTCTGCATTCTCAGAGCAATGCCGAAAGATCTGTTTTTTCACAGCTCATTGTTGCTCTGACCTTTGTTACTGCTTTTCCTCTTCCTTCTCCTCCTCCTCTTCCAGCCCCTCCTCTTCCTCCCCCTTTATCTCCTTCTCATCCTCATCCTTCTTCAACCTTCGGCTTCTTTCTCCTCCTCCTTCCTCTGTGATCTTCATCATTCTTCCTTCTCTTCTACCTCTTCCTCTCTCCTCCCCCCTCCATCCCTCCTCTCTGTTCCTCCTCAGCTCTAGCTCCTCCCCCTCTTGCTCATCATCCCTCCTCCATCCTCCCCTCTCCTTTCCCCTCCTCGCTGTTCTGTCTCTCCCGTCTTCCCTCTTTCACCTCCCATCTCCTTTCCCTGTTCCTCATCCTCTCGCCCTTCCTTTTCTTCCTTGTGCAGTTCCGGTCCTCCTCTTCTCCCTCCTCCTCCTCTTCTCCCTCCTCCTCCTCTTCTCCCTCCTCCTTTCCCTCGCCTCTTCCTTTCACCATTTTCCTCTTTCTCCCCTGCATCATAAGGAATGTGAAATGAATGGCAAATAGTATGTTGCTACAATTTTGCTTTGTAATAATTTTATCAGTGTGAAGAGACATCGACTGTGTAACATTTAAAAATTGGCTGTTGGGGGCAAGACAGATGACTCAGTGGGTGAGAGCACTGGCTGCTCTCAGAGGACGGATGGTTCGTTTCAGCACCAACACATCAGCTAATAACTCTGTAACTCTGGTTCCAGGTATCCAACACCCTCTTCTGTCCTCTTCAGGCAGTGCACGACTCAGTACACTCACATACACATAGGCAATATGCTCAAACACTTAAAATAAAAATAATAAATAAAATATTTTAAGTTGGTTGTGTTAGCTACTGGACCAGGGTTCAAGTGCTGCCCCTGTGGATAACTATACCCATTAGGGTAAGCATGGCATATTTATTCAACTTTTGTCCCCAAGTTTATTCAAGACTAAAATGGAGATGATAATACTGATAACATAGAGATATAAATTAAATACATTGATTTGATGCAGTCATAAGAGTTTTATTTTTATATTTTGAGCTTGATAAGTGTTTTTTTTTTTTTTTGGTAAGTTTGGTAATACTTTTGTAAAAATGCATTTTTGTGTTACCCAGAAGTTTCTGTGACTTGCAATAGGAAGGATAATTCCATCCATCTCAGTCTGTGCTGTTGCTGATGACCCTCCATGAACCCCTTGAAGAGGTGCTTACTCACCATGTGCTGAATCAGTACTCAGATGCCAGCTCTGCTCTATGGTAACATTTTGAACCCATCTCCAGTGAACTTTTAGTGGCGTTTGTTCTTTAGAACAAGGTTTATAGCAAACTTGAACAGAAATTATAGAACTTTTCCACACACTTCCAGTTCCCCCACCAGGTACAGCTGCCTCCATTATCGACATGACTTGCCCAGGTAACATATTTGTTTCATTTTTGGTGAATCCCCATGGAGACACCATTAATAATGTGTGTAAGGTTCACTGTTGGTGTTGAATATTTTATTGACTTGGACACATGCATAAATATGCACCCACCACTGCAGTATTGGGCAGGGTAGCTGCATTCTTCTTTCTATTTTTCATTTCTTCCCTACTAAGGCCTGAAATTTTGGCACCTACAATCAAAACTGCTGTAAATATCCCTGTGCAGACTTTTATGTGGGCATAAGTTTTCAATTACATTCGATCAATACCAGAGGAGCATAATTGCTAGATCATATGGCAAGTGTGGTTAGTTTTGTTAAGAAACTGCCAAATTGTCTTCCAAAGTAGCTGTAAAATGTTGCGATCCTGCCAGTGATACGGGAGAGTTACTGCTCTCCACACCCTCGCCAGCAGCTCTGTCCTCCGTGTTTGGAATTTGGCCTCTCTCACTGTTATTTCAATTTTCATTTTTCAGATGACATACACTGTGAAAATCGTGTCATGTGCTAGTTTACCATCTGTGTATTTTCTTCGGTGAGGTGCTTGTTAGTTTTTAGGTGTATCTTTTAATCTGCTCGTGGAGTATTAAAAGTTCTTTGTTGACTTGGTTAACAGTCGTCTGGAGAGTCTGTTTCTCACGTTCTTTTCCTCCTCTGTGCTCCGTCTTCTCAGTGTGCTGACCGTGCTCTGTGCAGACACCTTCATGGTCTTACTCCCGCTTAATCATTCTTTCCTGGATTGTACTTTCAGCATTCCATCCAAATAGTCACCACCGCCAGGCATGGTAGCACCGCTGTTAACCCCAGCACTCAGGAGGCAGAAGAAGATGGATCTCTGTGAGACTGAGGCCAGCCTGGCCTACACAGCCAGTTCCAGGCCAGCTGGGGCTACAGGGAGACCCTCTTTCAAAAAACAAACAAACAAAACCAACTAATGAAGCAAAAACCAAAATCCAACCAAACAAAAAAGTTATTATCAAATGCAGTCATCTATATTTTTCTTGTGTTGTCTTCTAAGTGCTTAGGAGTTTTATCTCTTTATTTAGGCCTGTGATCCCATTTTAGTTTTGTGAAGTAAAGCCCTCGGGGTCTACATTCATGTAGCTGTTCAGTTGTTCCAGCATCCTTGATTGAAGGGATTAGCTTTCCACGGTCTGTGACCATTGCTCATTTGTCAAAGATCAGCTGACAGTGATAAGGTGTGGCTGGCTGTTGTGTGCCTGCGAGGTTTCAGCCCTCTGCACTGAGAAACAAGATGTGCTGCCGTACTGCTCTGCATCTACGCTGGTGCATTTTTATGAACTTGAGACAAACCTCGACATCTCGAGGAAACGGAGGAATTCCTCCTCCTCGACTGAGGCATTTCCTCCATCAGGCCCGTGGTCATGCCTGTGAGGCATGCTTTAATTGCTGGCTGATATAGGAGGGCCCAGACCAGTGTGGGCAGTGCCATGCCCAGGAAGGGGGGTTTTGGTTCTGTCTAAGAAACGCAGCTGAGCAAGCCGGAGGAAGCAAGACAGTAAGCAGCGTTCCTCTGCGGTCTGTTACACTCAATCCCTCTGGGTCCCTGCCTTGGTTTCCCTTGTTGATATACTGGGATCCGCAAGCCAAATAAACCCTTTCCTCCTCACCACAGGTTGATTTGGCTCTGTATTTTGTCAAGGTGGGAGCACACCTATTTCTGGGCTTGCTAGTATAACACTGCACTAAATGTGAAAATGTCACTTCATAGCAATCCCTGAACTCCGGTAACGCCAGGCCTCTCCTTGTTCTTTAGTCTATGCTAGCTATCCTGGATCTTTGAGATCTCCACATAAACTTTATGATCTGTTTGTTGATATATAAAAAATGCCTTGTTAGGAATTTAACTGCAATTGCACTTAATTTAGAGTTCAAGTTTGGAAGAACTGAAACTATTATCCTTTACATTTGTTTAGTTCTATGATTTCCTTCATCAAAGTTTTATAGTTTTCTTACTTGTATGTATTTTGTTAGATTTATACCTATTTCATCTGTTTGGAGTTTAATATAAATGACTTTTTTTTTAAACAACTGATTTTGGTGTATTTTGTTAAAATATAGCAAACATGCTATAATTATGAGATCCAAGTGTTTCGTTTTAAAAGTTTCTGTCTAGATTATTACATTGCCTATGAATAGTCTGATGTTTTTCTTTCCAACCTATATACTTTTTATTTCCTTTTTTTGTCTTATTGTATTACTTAGGGCTTTTAAACACTGTGAAAAACTATAGCATATATCTATATTTCCTTTTGATTAATGTAAATAAGATTTATTTTCCCCATCAGTTTACATATATATATATATATATATATATATATATTTATATCTTTAAGTTTACATGGGTTTCTTGAAGGTGGTATACATTTATTATTGTGTTTTCATTCATGTGGGTAAGCTGTGTCTTTGTGGCATTTTGGCCATTGGCATTCAGAATGATTACTCATATAGTTGGATTCATAGCTATTATTTTGGTTATTTTCTATTTGTTACTCCTGTTATATGTTCTTACCTTTGTCCTCTACTATTTGCCTTTTGTGACTTTACTTGAGACTGTATAAGGTTTTACATTCTCTTATATGCATAAATATATACATATATCAATCACACACACTCCGTGTATATGATATATTAATTAATTTTCTGTTGCTGTAATAAACACAATGACCAGCAAGAGAAAACCTTCCATCTTGCAGGGAAACTGAGTAAACAATCGGATGTCTGAAGGGAGATAAGCAACTAGATGTCTCAAGCCGAGTAAACTGGATATTGTAAATTTTGAAAGACAGACAACAGAATGTCTGAAAGGAGGTAAAAAACAAGGTGTTCTAAATCTAGAAACGTAACAAACAGGTTGTTTTGAAGGGAGATGAAACAATTCATCCTCAGGGAAGTTCTCTAAGCCCAGGAAGTGAACAACTCAATGACGTCAGGAAGTCTCTGAAACTGAGCACGTTCACTAGGCCCCTCCCTCCCAGGCATGTATGAGCTTCAAGGATGCTAAGAGATGTTCTCAGACCAGCTGAGAGACGCTCTCAGACCAGCCAAGACACCTGGAGGAAGCAGACTCGCCTCCCAGCTGCCCGGAGAAGACACGGTCCAACCTACTCGCAGATTGTACGGTACGCTCCAGGTTTCCTGCCTTTGTGAGGCAGGTGGGTGAGACATTTCTGCTCCTGTAAGCAACCCTCATCTAGACTCCTGTTAATAACCTCTTTAAAACTTAATTGAGTCACCAAGTTGGATTTGGGAGCAGTCTATTGGGCTTACGGTTCCAGAAGACTAAGAAACCACCGTGGCAGGGAGGCAGCTGGAGCTGAGAGCTCACATCTCTGAGCATGCACAGGAATCAGAGAGAGACGAACTAAGTGGGCAAGACTATATATTCCGAAAGCCAGCTCGCAGTGATGTGCTTCCTCCAACAAGGCTGCAGCTCCTAAACGTCTGCCGACATGCCGTCCACTGGGACCGAGTGTTCGGATACTTGGAGAGTTTGGGGATATTCTTCATCTAAACCACCTCGTATTGTGTGTGTGTATGTGTGTATGTGTGTGTTCATGTGGTGTGTGTGTGTGTAGCATGGGTGTGTCCATGGAGGAAAAACTGCCTCAATTACTTCTCTGCCTTAATTATTTTGGGGATGGAAGCTCACCATTTTGTCTCTCCTGGCTGGCCCGAAACCTCCCAGCCTCCTCCCTTGTATGTCCACCAGTGACTGGGTCCAGGTCTCTGTTGCCGAGCCCAGCTCTCACGTGGGAACCTCAGCTCCGTCCTTTCGCTTGTGGAGCAAGCGCAGTATTCATGGTACCATCCTCTTGGCCCTCAGCTATAATCTTATTCTTCTGTTTTTATGTGATTTCCCTTGAGTTTACAAAACACATTTATGATCAATCTAAGAGCATTTTTAAATAAACGTGCTGCTTCGTAGTCAGGAACGAGTATGAGTTTATTCTTATATTAACTGCAAAGCTGGAGCGATAGCTCGGCCGTTAAGACCACTGGCTGCTCTTGCCTAGGATCCTCCAGATCCCTTCCCAGCACCCACATGGTGACTTAAAACCATCCATAACTCCAGTTCCTGGGGATCTGATGCCCTCTCTGGCCTCTGTGGGCATTGTACACACTGGTGCACTTCTATACATTCAGAGAAAACACTCATACATATATCAATAGCAAAATAATCCTAATTCCTGTTTCTATCTCTTGTTTCATTATTGAATATTTCACTGTATTTGTCACCACATATTTATACATATTCTTATAATCACATATATGATTTATGAATAGTTATATAAAACCATCATTTGTATAACTTTATTTTTAAACTCAGTATATTAGTATTTAGAAAAACCTACAGTGTACATAAATATTCAAACAACAATAAACATAATTTACAGCACAGATTGACTTATAAGGTAAACATCCCCTCATGGACTCATATGGACTCTTATCTAAAGACTTATCCGGTATTCAAAATACATTGTATCTTGAGAGAGCATTCGAAGAATTTACATTAAGTATAGTGTTCATGGGAACTCCCATGCTGACTCAGTCAGACAAAACACCAGCGTACAATGGGGTCATGGGCAGTAGGCCCCAACGCTAGCCAGGGAACTATTGGCAAATGTTTACTGCCCGCTAAAGGAGAATAGATCTTTAAGGGAGTGACTCTAGATAGTCTGACAGGACTCCAGTGGATGAACTTGCATTGTGGGACATTTTGATACAAATTCTTGCCCATTAGGACTTCACATGTGACAGACTAACAGAAATCTGTTAGGGGTTTATGAGGGAGTAGAAAGGGGATCTAAGTTTGATTAAGATGTGTTATATGAAATGCACAAAACTCAATAAAAACATTAAAAATAAAAAATTACTCGTTTTATTTTCTAGACTAAGGAAATGTATCTAATCTAGTTGCCTATCAACAGACAGATGGCTAGTGGAACTATGGAGCATATATAAAATGGAATAATACTCATCACTAAAGAAAAATGAAATCATAAAATTTGTGAGAAACTGGATGGACCTAGAATAAATAACAGTTTTTAAAATATTTCATTATTCTTAGTTTATGTGCATGAGTATATTGCAGTGCTCACAGAGGTCAGAATAGGGCATTGGGTTTCCTGAAACTGGAGTTACAGACAATTGTTAGCTGCCATGTGAGTGCTAAGAATGAATCCCCTGATCCTCTGAAAGAGCAACCAGAGTTCTTTTAACTGCCGAGCCATCTCTCCAGCTCCTAGAATGGACAATATTAAGCAAGCTCACCCAAACTCAGAAAGAAAAAAATTGCACGTTCTCCCTCATATGCAGACCCTAGGCTGTAATGTATCTGTAAAAATACACATGTGGGTATTACAACATTTGTGGTTTTCTTTTTCCTATCTTCTGTATATGAGAGAAAAATGATCATGAATTCAAATTCAGATGTTGAGATGGCTCATTATTCCTTTAATCTTAATAGTTAACCAATGACTAAACGGTAGATAGTGCCCCTGGCACTTAACAAGTCATGCAAACCACCATGATGATCATTTTGTCTTTTCTGTTGCAACTGGTATTGCCGAGGATAAATTATATTGTAAATAGTATGAGGTTTTGGAACAGATTAGGAATAGATTTGGAATAATTTGGAAGTGGTGGAGGTTTGGGAGAAATATGGGTCCATTTGTGAACTATGTAATGCATTTAAGAATAGGCAAAAGAAAATAATCAAGCATTTTTTTAAAGGAATGAAACCAAGTATGGGCAACCATGACTTGGCTCATTGTTGGGGATGGCGTAGAACTACAGTGGTGATACTCAGGACACCAACTAGAAAATTGCTTCGTGCATGCCTGACCCTCTGAGATGCATTGTGTGACCCTCTGATGGGAAGGGATCACAGGCTGTATCTATTTTTGAAGCTTCCGTATCTGGTAAGGAAAGAAACTGTGGATGATAGTCAAATGTAACCTTACTGTTTTGTGGGTCATATATGATTAAATAATGTTTGTGATGGTGAATACTCTCAACTTGACAGAGTTTAGAATTGCCTGGGAGATAGGCCTTTGGACATGTCTGTGGTGAATGATCATGATTATATTAATTGATGTGGAACGACTCAATGGTAAGCGGGACGTTCCCTGCACAGGGCCTTTTGGACTGTGTAAGTGGAGAAAGCCTGAGCCAGCCTGCATTCATGGAGAAAGCCTGAGCCAGCCTGCATTCATTCATCACTCTCTGCTTCTAGACTGTGGATGTGATGTGGTCGGGGCCTTAGGCTCCTGCTGCTGTAGCTTCCATACCATGATGGTCTGGAACCTGGAACCATGAGCCAGAACCAACCCTTTCTCCCTGAAGTTGCTTTCACCACAGTATGTTAACACAGGAAAAGAAACAGACAATGTCAGACTGTAGCACTGGAGTGGGATTTTATCTTAAGAAATATGTTAGTGTACATGAGTTCAAAGCTATATATTTCCATGTAGCCTAACTTGCTTAAGCAAGAAATAGTGGCATTTCTTCTCATTGCCAACTGAATAAGTCAGACCTAGAATGCATTTCCCTCATTTTCAGCAATGATGCTACCAGTTTATCCAAAAGAGGGCCATAATTCTGAGATTTCTTAGTTACTTTTCCTCTACTATGATACAATACTCTGACAGAAAGTAAGTTAAGACAAAGAGGGTTTATCGTGGCTCACAGTTAAAGGGTATTACCCATCATGGAGAGGAAGTCAAGGTGGCAGGAGTTTGAAGCAGCTGGTCATGTCACATCCACAACTAGAAGGCAGGAAGTGATGTATACATGCTGCTGCTCAGTTCCCTCTCTCCATTTATACACTTCAGGATCCCAGCCAGGGGATGGTGCCACCCACAGTGGGAAAGTCTTCCCACACCAATTAATTCACTCAGGATAATTTCCTGCAGGCACATCTAGAGGCCCATTTCCCAGGTGACTGAGTGTTCTGTAAAGTTGGCAGTATTATAAGGTAACTACACAAACAGACCAATTCAGTCACTAAATTCTTTTGGGATACTTCCCACTAACAAGAGCAAACATTATTGTTGTTCTTATTATGTACAAAGCAATTCCAGCCTCTGGTGCTGACAGTAGAAAATAGCTCTCACTTTGAAATCAACCTTGTGGCATAATTTAAATAAAATAGGAGCTATCTGCATAAACTAACTTCTTACAGATTCACTCAAATTTTGGGAAAAAAATAATAAATTAAGGACAAATAAAATGACATAAAGTTTTACAACCCTTGCTCAGATATTTGAAGAGTCTATAGAATTTCTTTTTTAATATTTTATTTATATTTTCATTTTAGAATGTGTGCATATATCGCCTGCATATAAGTGCACCCATGTCATGCAGTACCCATGGAGGATGGAAGAGGGCCATTGGGTGCTGTGATTCGAATCTGGGTCTTCTGAAAGAACAGTCAGTGCTCTTAACTGCTGAGCCGTCTCTCCAGCCCTGACACTATAGGATTTCACCACAGAAAATTACATTTAATCTATCATCAAAGTGATTAAACTGCAAATATAGAGGAGAATCCTCAATGCCAGGTGCAAAAATGTGCATAGTGTTAGCTTGGTATATATAAAATAAGAGTAGTCATTGTGTATTCTTAGTTGGTGTAAAGCTCAATAGTTAATTCAGTTTTTAAAATGAAAGGTATGCTCTGTTGAGATACAGCCTTAATCTTCAAGGGGCTGGGCTGATAATGTGATTGCAGGCTGAGTGCAGTTAGAAGTGGAATTATAACAGATGCCTTTGGCTTCTTGTGGTAGGAGAGAAATTAATAGCACAAATAATACGAATTTCAGTTCCAGCATTTCTGTTTATGCTAATAGTGCATGAGATCTTGACAAGGTGGTCAGTTCTGATCCTACAAGGCAAGAAAACATTACACGAAGAATCAAATCTCTAATACATTTTTCCTTTTTTTCCAGTTCACTTAGTTTCCATCTACAAATCCCTTGGTGCTTCTATTACAGAGTAAATTATTTTCCATTTTAAAGCCTATTCATACATATTTTACTGTTTTGTTTTGTTCCAAATGAACTATTTGTTAGGATATGCTTTAATTATCATTGCTAATTAAAAATTTCCAAAACTCCCACTTAATTCTTTTGAAGTTTACATTTGCTTGGGGAATTGGGGACATTGTAATTTAGTAGCATTCTTGAGGAAATATGATTGCAGCCACTACAGAGAGAGCTAACTTTTAAAGACCGCCTTTGACGCAGAGGTTGGGATCTTATGACTTCTGATGGCTAAACTAGAAGACAAATGAAGATGGCAGTCATTTATATATGGCCAAATTATGTTTGGACAAGGACCTTATGAAGGCAATGTACGAATTTTTGTTCTCCTAAAATTTATATTCTGAAGTCCTAAGCCCCAGTGTGATGCTGCCTGGATATGCAGCCTCTGGGAGATAGGTAGGGTTAGATGAGATCACGAGGGGCTCGTGGCATAGAAGTAATGACTTTAAGCAACACCAGAGAGCTTGTTTGTTCTCCATCTTCCTGTCATGCGCAGACACAGAAGTAGCGCATTAGGTGGACGCCATCGTTTATGCGTTCAGCCCTTCTGAAACATCATAAGGCAATGTATGGCTACACTCACAAACGAATTACTAAGGTAATTCGTGCCTTCCTGATCCTCTTCGGTATCTTTTCTCTCTTTCTTCTACCCCTGAAGTTATTTAAAGAGTTTTACCACCTAACATGGCAACTGAAGGACTAATTCTATGTACCATTTTAAATTTCAGCCCTACGCATAAGGCAATATCAAAAGATCTCATAGAGGAATCTTTTAAAATGCTTTATTGTTTATTTATTTGTGGTGTGTGTGTGTGTGTGTGTGTGTGTGTACACGTACACGCATGTGTGTGCTGGGATCCTTGGAGGCTAGAAATAGGTGTCAGATACAGTTGTGAGCCACCAGTGAGAGTGGTGGATTGCTCCTAACCACTGTGCAATCTCTCCAGTCCCTTGAATAAGAATCATAGACAAGCTATCAATTAGTCAAATGATTGAGCCTAAGCAATAAAATAAGATCTGTTCATTTTTACTTATAAATTACCTTGTGTCATTTGCCTATTTAAAAAATACACATAGACCACATATATAGAGAAAGCTTATTTTACACTCATACATATATACACACATGTATATACTAACCACACACACACACACACACACACACGCTGTATAACACAGCTATGACCACGAGTGGCTCAGTCCTGACCTCTGTGCGCTCAGTTCCTGCTGTTGCAGTCCTGATTTTGTGCCATCCATCCCTGATCCTCTTCTTCACGCCATACTTCCCCTTATTTTGGTTAGCATTTAGTGCATGTTTAGGAAATAGCAACTTTAGCTTTATTGTCTTAGCTTCTGGGATCCACATGCTGTGCACCAAACAGCAGTGTGGAGTCGTTCCACAGTCCTGTCTTAGTCAGCTAGATGCCTGCACCTTGACTCCTGTGAGAATATGAGCAAGTGTGTGCTAGCAGATTCTCCCTCCTCCAGTGAAGCCCCTCAGGTGTACAGGCAGTCTGTTATCTTAGGAACTATTTTCCACATGCTGAGAAAGTCTAAATCACTGATTTGTGAACTCTCTGACCACTGCTGTTCCAGTGGAAAGAATTTATAGGATTAAGAGAAGAAAAGAGCATGTTCTGAGGTTAACAATAACCCAAAAGGGTCATTTTTGATAGACAGACTTGATGATACTTTTTTTCCATAGAAAATATTTTCTTGATTTAGTAACTTCTCAGTCACCAGAGTGTGTTAGTCATACTTTCAAAATATATTATTTTATTTGATTTCTCTAAAATCAATATAAATTAAGATGCTTGAAATTCCACTTTTTATATTTATAGATAAGGATTGTCCAGGTGCAGGCTACTTTTAGCCTCAACAATATAAATGGCAAAATTTATAGGAGCAATGGTGTTGTATAGAAAAACAATTTTCTCTCTGTTTGCTATGAGGAATGGACTTCAAGTGTGATTAACATCCAACTAACCAATGACTTAAGGGGGGAGTCTTAATGGAAACTCAGGGAAGGCTGGGAAGGAGAGAGGTGGGCACAGCGCCAGGTCTCCATCTTGGGTGCACTTTCCACAGTTGAAAATGCAGGCCCCACCATAGGAAATCTCTGTCCGGGGATGAACTCCTTGTAAGTAACATGGAATAAAGTAATCTCTCTAAAGAACATTCTCTGTTCAGTCGGTTCAAACCTGGGGGTGGGGTGAGGCTGAATGCCGGGCCTCACCATGAGAAAATTCATGATACAAATGGCAACAACAATTTAGTGACATGTTCTAATCAGCTCTCTTGAGTGCTCTGACATAAATGCAGACCCCTGAAGTTGTAGCCAAAGGTAGGTGATTTTTGTGAATAAAAAGATCTTTATAGATGAGTATTTTAGAAATGATTAGCTGTTGAAATATGTGATTTCAAGGGTGATGCTGGTCGTTCAGTGTCTGGTGGAGTCCTCATTATATGCTTCTGGCTTTTCCATTTCTGTTTTTACCTTTTCATCCCATTACCTTTATTTATTTATTTCTGCTGTGTTTTCCTTTTCTGTTCTCCGGCTTTCCTTAGGCATCATCTTGTACAGGAAGCTCTTTAGTACCAGGCTCACTAGAAAGCAGACAAAGTGCTGCTCTCCACTCCCTTGTGCTTATTTGCCTTGTGGACTCAGAAGGCACTTGGAATTCACTGGGATGATTTTTCATGGTGGCCACTGTGCCTCATTCCCTTTTGAGCATTTAGATCACTGAGCACTGTATTGTATCAGTGTGAGTAAATACTTTCTCATGTTCACAGGAGAAAGAAACAAGAGCAGAAATTATGGTTTATACCTTCAAGAATAACAGCAGAAAAGATGACAATGAAGGAAAGGCAGAAGTGAGAGTCATAGCATAACAGAAGTTTTACTAACATCTCCTCATCATTGCTACATTATGAACAAAAGATTATGTTGTCAAGACAAATTTAGAATGGAATGATTCTGTATCATTTATACTCTGTAGAAGAATAAATCTAATTTTATGTACTTAGATTATTTATTGATTCAGAAACAGTCTATTCTATGAGTTATATTGATGGATGTTAGGAATTTAAAATTGAGTAACAAAGAGACATGGCATTTGCTTTTATAGTGTATGGACTATTGGGGTATAAGGAGAAAAAAATAATAGCAATTTGATAGTATTTTGCATATAGAATGCCCCTCATCACCAAAGACTCATTGAAGATTTGGTCACCATCTTGGAGTACTATTGATAGATGGAGGAACTTTTAAGATGTAGCCCAGTTTCTAGCAATGAGGTCATTGGGGATATGCCCTTGTAGAGGATACTGACGCTGACGCCTTCCTCTCCTTCACTGTGTTCTGGCCACCACTGGGGGAGCCCCTTCCTTCTCCACGCAGGACACTGACCCCTTCCTCTCCTTCACTGTGTTCTGGCCACCACTGGGGGAGCCCCTTCCTTCTCCATGCAGGACACTGACCCCTTCCTCTCCTTCACTGTGTTCTGGCCACCACTGGGGGAGCCCCTTCCTTCTCCTTGCAGGACACTGACCCCCTTCCTCTCCTTCACTGTGTTCTGGCCACCGCTGGGGGAGCCCCTTCCTTCTCCATGCAGGACACTGACCCCTTTCCTCTCCTTCACTGTGTTCTGGCCACCACTGCGGGAGCCCCTTCCTTCTCCATGCAGGACACTGACCCCTTCCTCTCCTTCACTGTGTTCTGGCCACCACTGCGGGAGCCCCTTCCTTCTCCATGCAGGACACTGACCCCTTCCTCTCCTTCACTGTGTTCTGGCCACCGCTGGGGGAGCCCCTTCCTTCTCCATGCAGGACACTGACCCTTTCCTCTCCTTCACTGTGTTCTGGCCACGGCTGGGGGAGCCCCTTCCTTCTCCATGCAGGACACTGACCCCTTCCTCTCCTTCACTGTGTTCTGGCCACCGCTGGGGGAGCCCCTTCCTTCTCCATGCAGGACACTGACCCCTTCCTCTCCTTCACTGTGTTCTGGCCACCGCTGGGGGAGCCCCTTCCTTCTCCATGCAGCCCACCGTGATTTCCCGTGCTGCCACAGGTGCAAAGCAACAGGGCCAAGCGACTGTGCAAACTGCAGTTGTGCGCTGAAATGATCATTTTCTCCTGATTTTCTGAGGTACTTGTTACAGTGAAGGGAGGCTAACTGATAGAAATTACAGAAAAAGAACAGACGAAATACAACACGAGAGTGACATTAGCCTCTGGTAGAGTAAGAATTCGGGGTGCCATTCTTCGACATGGTGGGAGGACTCAGAGCTTTCCCTCTACATCTCCCACCTCGGCATTCTAAGGCGGGGCTTACTGTCAGACAGTTTCCATCCTCTTCCTGGAAAATATGGCTTCTTTTAATTCCAGGCTTTCATGGGTCTTAGCATGTGTGATCTCAGTTTTTGTAGCTAGGATGAATTTTTCATGGGTTCACTATGACTTGGAAGAACTGGACTGAATTTTAGGTCTATATTGGCAATAGATGAATTTTTGTCCCCATGTAAGTCACTTAAAATGTGTTTTCCTAAGCAAGAAAACCTACTTTTCAAGGGAGGAAGAAGGGATGATAGGCAATTAAAAACAAAAAAATAAAAAACAAAAAATTGTGGTAACTATAAAATCTGTTGAAAATGTACAATTATGTATAAACAAGTTGGAGCAGTAAGTCTGTACAGTGGGAACAGTATTGCTCATAGGCATAACATCATTATAGGAGCATAGCAGCTATCTTCCTAAACAGAGAAGCAGATGTGTTATATTTACGATCACCGATGGTAGATATACCTATAGTCATTACTTGTACTAAAAGTATACTAGATAGGGGGCCTGGAGAGACAGCTCAATGGTTAAGAGCACTGACTATTCTTGCAGAGGACCCAGGTTTGATTTCCAGCACCCATATGGTGCCTAACAGCCTAATTCCAGTTCTTAGGAATTCAATGCCCTCTTCTAACCTCCATGGGCATTGCATGGCATGGGTATACTTAAATGCATGCAGGGAATACACTCATACACATAAAATAATAAAAATAAAATATTAAAAAATACCAGCTATTATGGCTATGTAATACACCAAGAAATCAAAATTAGAGGTTTAAAGATGGGAGAGGAGGAACTCTCTTAACAGGTCTTCATGACATAATTATCTTCAGAGAAAAATATACAGTAATCTATTGTCAAATTATTTCAGATTATTAGATCTAGAAAGCCTGCTTGCAAGATGAGTAGACATAAGATCAATGTAAAAAATCAATTATATGCTACTTATCAGAATTTTAAATAATAACAATAACATAATAATAAAATTATGCAATGCCTGTAGAATAATAAAGATGAAGAAAGTATATAATTGTAACATTTTAGTAAAAGCAACAGATAAAAACCATTTTATGCCAAACTGCTGAGTAAGAATGAGAATGCCATTGATAATTCAGTTTTCTCCAGTCCAGTGCCACAGTTCATGAAAAATCAAGGCCTGCTCCAAGAGATCCATTCACAGGACTTGAAAAACCAGTTTCTCCATTTGTATGGGAATGAAAGGGCCAAGAGAAGTTAGGACAGTGGAGATGAAGGAGGATGAAGGAGGACAGGACTACCAAGTCTCAAGACTTATGGCCACAGTGATGAAGATACTGTGATGTTAAGACACACTGAATAATGAAAAGTGTAACTGTAAGCTGAGAAACAGACGATATACAGGAGCTGGTTCTTGACAGAAGTGAGAAAGCATGAGAATGAGAGACCATTTTACAAACGAACTTCCCCAAAGTGGTATCTGGTTATACATAACATTATACTTTAACCACACTGAAAATTAAGTCTCCAATGAATTAAAGACATAAATATTAAAATCAAAGTTTTAAGACATTTAGAAGATCTGTCTTGCTAGTTTAGAATTTGAAATGATTTCATTAGAATAAAAAAATATCAATTGAAGTAGAAGATTTAGACATGTTTGCTAGCCAGAAGCATTAGAAGTCTGCAGCAAAACTGTTTGCTAGACAGGACAGGCCAGTGCACACATGAACTCACAGTGGCTGTGTCTGCATGCGCAAGGCCTGCACAAGATCAAGCCAACCAAAATCCAAAGGATCTAGGTTTGATTCCCAGCACACACATGACAGCTAACAACTGTCTGTAACTCCAGTTCCAGGGAATCCAACACCCTCTTCTGACCTCCACAGGCACTACATGAAACAGGCACACTCATAAACACAAAATAATAATAAAATCATAAATAAAACATTTAAAAACTCATAAAGACTGGTGTGTTGCTAAATATTTAATGATCAAGTTTCCAAGAAGAGAAAAACATTATCTGCATTTGTTGATTTTCATGTTATAAATCCTGCTATGGTCAATTTCAACTTGTATAGATATACAGTTTCCTCTCTGCTGCTGAGGGACAGGCTTCCAAATGTGATTGACAGCCAACTAACCAATGACTTAAGGGGGGAAGTCTAGTGGAAATGCATGGAAGGATGGGAAGGAGGGAGGTGGGCGGGCACCAGGGCTCCATTCTTGGGCATGTGTTCCAGAGGCCTGGGGGACTTATGATCGAAATGCAGGCTCCACCATACAAAATCTCCATCTCTCTCCCCGGTGATGAATTCTTTGTAAGTAACCTGGAGTAAACTGATTTCTCTAATTAAAGAGCATTCTCCATTTGCTCAATCAGTTCAAACCTGGGGGTGGGATGGGACTGAATGCCAGGCCTCACTGTGAGAGAATTCATGACACACCATCACATGAAACTCACTGAAGGTGAGTTTGGGAAGAAATACTTATTTTGTAACTCTGTAAGCCAGAAGGAGCCAGTATACCAGTGTGTGTATTATCACTGTAATTTTTATTTAGAATGTTTATCAAAGGTTCAAATGACCAAGGCTTAGTTACCACTCAGAGCATTATTAGATATGTTGGATTTTTAGAAGTTGGGGCCTAAATTGGTGTGGTGGTACACACCTTTAATCCCAGAACTTGGGAGGCAGAGGCAGGCAGATCTCTGTTAATGGAGGCTAGTCTAGTCTCCATAGGTCAGTTGGGGCTACAGCGAGACCCTGACTCAAAAAAGACACAGAGTTAAAAGAAAAGTATGGCCGAGTAGAAGGAACTTCAGTCCTGTGCGCATGCCCTAGGCGGAGGTTTGGAGGCTTGGCACTTCCTTCCTCTCTCTTTGCTTCTTGACCATGGTGAAGAGAAACATCTTGATCCAACACACATGTCCTGTTATGATGTAAGGCCTTACCACAGACCTCGTACACAGAACTTAGCTTCAGAGTTAAGCAAATCATGAATTGAAACATTGAAACCATGAACATACCTTCCTTCCCTGTAAGCTGCTTTTCTGAGTATTTTCGTCCCAGGAACAAAAAGCCGATAATTACAAAGCTCTGAGGGTGGATAGACAGATGTGAGGCTGAAGATGAATCAGATGACTGTTTAGATTCTCTGTCCTAATTCTTTACCCTCGATGCTGACAGACTTTACTGAGTAGATATTATAGATTAAAATGCATTCTTTCTAAAGTTTTTTTATTTTAATATTTAAATTTTTATTTATTTTATTCTATGTGTATGAGTCCTGTACCTGAATGTATCTAAATGCACCTCATGTGTGCAATGCTTGTAGAGGCCAGAAAAGGGCACTGGATCCCCTGGAACTGGAGTTAAGGATGGTTGTTAGCTGTGTGAACCAAAGTTTCTAGAAAAACTGCATCTAGAAACTCAGCCTTCTTCAAAGGTTGATAAACTGATAAGAACTTCCCTAATGGTGGAGAGTTTGGAATGTTGCAGGCCCAGGGCCTAATTACAATTTATCTAGGGCCATGCTTAGGCCCCCAAATGGCCATTCCTTGCCCACCTTTGTTCCTGACTTCACACCCTGTGATTATCAGATAAAAACCTTTTGAAATGTATTAACTTAGTAGACTACCAGGTCCCACCAGTCAACAAACAAAGACCGTCATCAGATAGCATATGAGTCTGTAGGAACAACTCCCACACCCCCGATTGCCATGACTTGCCTACTAAATATTCCACCACTGTATTTGTAATGTGTCTTGATTTATGACTTTTCTTTGTTCTGTTATAAAAAAACCCATAAAACTCTCACCCATAGAGTAACATGGAATTTGGGGTAACCTGAATCTGTGTTCCTGGGCCATGGGCATGTCATTCATATTTGGCTCCAGAATAAAATATCTCTTATCCTCTTTGAGGTGAGAGTTATACTTTTGCATCAGCAGCTGCCATGTGGATGCTGGGAACAGAGCTTACATCCTTTGTAGCCAGTGTTCTTAACCATGTAAAAGTCTCTCTAGCACCAAATTTTTATACATTCTTATTTCAAATACTTGACATTTTTATTCATGCTAGTTAAATCTAAAATAATAATCTATGCAGTAATTCCCAAGACTGTGTTATCAGCAGAACAGGACACTTAGTTACCCTAGAGATTAAGTCATATAAAAACAGAAAACCCAAGTCTACCAACCAGCCAAGGGCAACTATGATAAGAGCCTCCAAGAAAAGAGCAGCTGTAAAATTGCTATCTGCTTGCTTGGGGGTTTTTATCTTTTACAACACCAACTTTGACTTATCTCCAAAGTGATCTTCCTTGTGATTACAGGTAGTGCTGAGAATTATTAGGCCAAAGTGCACACACAAGGAACAAAGACAGAGCCTCATGCATTTGGACTTTGATATGCTGCTGCTTCCCAGAGAAGCAAAGTTAGTTTCACGAGGCAAATACAGTAATGGCCTGGAAAAGCACATATGGGGGGAGCTGAAAAAGCACGTGTCAGTGGGAGAGTGTGAGGACAAAAGAGCTATGAGACAGCCAGGAGCTGAGGAGACATTCAAGACACCATTTTAGCCTAAGGGCTCTTAAATGTTAATATGTCAGGGTGTGATTTACACTAACTCCCAAATAAACATTTTAATCCTTAATAAATACTTTGGCAAGTAAATAAAAGTAGAATGCTTGAAATTCTAGTTCATTTTTTTCTGAAAATTCAAGGTAGAAAATATTTTATTTTCCCTTTATACCCAAATAAGCCAGGTAGTTGGAAAGGAGTGATTCCAGGTGCTGAAGCACATTTCTTTAGACGTAATTTAAAGGTTTTAATAGATTAGTAGAACTTCCTAGTCTAGAGTTAAGAACGAAAAATCCCTTCACTATAAGAAGAAATGAAACACTTTAAGCTGACCTTGGGTTCATATTTCTAATATCAGATACTTACACGAGTGCTTTTCACCTCAACTTAGAAGACACCAGAAGACAGAAGCTGCTAACAAATACATTTTCTTGGAGTCAGGGTCTTACTATATTGCATTGGCTGGCTTAGAACTCACCATGTAGACCAGGCTGTCTTGAAATCAGAGATCTACTTGCCTCTGCCTCCCAATATTACAGTAGCAAGAAAGGCCCCTTAAGGGAAGGGGTAGAAGCCCAACATTCCAGTTTTGCCGGGCCGTTCACCTAGCTCAGAGACCAGCCCGAGAAAGCATGTTCACTCCAAACATGCTCAAGACACAGAGGGAATATGAAATGGTGTCAGTGGAATGGTGAATGTTTCCTGCCCAGAATCCCTGACTCCTGGGACAGACAGTGCTTATCAGGCTGGCCACAGACTTCTAGTTTTCCTCAGGCTTGCCAACACTTCTTGCCTCTCCCTTTCTTCTTTCTGAGCTTGCTTTCCGTACCCTTTGGGTTATCCCAGCATATTGAGCTTCTTTACTCTTTCATCAAAACTCCCCTCCAGGCCATGAGGCTGCTGGTCTGTTCTGTGTCTGACCTCCTTGGTGGCTGAAGGCAGGGCTTTCTCTTCCTTTCCTCCCTCCATTCTCCTCTTCTGGGCAGCTGCTGAGATTCAAGACTTGTCTGCATTGGAAGTTTTTCCATTAAACTCTTATCAAATTTCGCCTGTCTTCCATTTGAGTCCATTCTTAAATTCTTTCATTAGTGAGACTAAGAACCCCACAACAGGACCCCAGTTCCCCTGTACCACTAAGTGCTAGGAGTAAAGGCATGGCCCATCCATCCCAGCTTCTGTTCTGATCTCTAAACAAGAGATCGTGCAAATATCATTGGGCTGCAGACACCAGGAAGTTGTTTCTTTAGAGAAGATTAAAAATTTCACTTAAACAAAGCACAGCTTGCGGCTTAAAAATGAATTAGGATTACAAAACCAAAGCAAATAGCTCTCAAAACCCATAGTAAGATGGAGTGCCGTGTGCCGATGCATGACTATACACGTTTTTCTAATGCCTCTAACGTAGAGCCAAGACACAAAGCAATAAAAATTAAAACACATTTTATTCAAATCTTTAAAAATCAATGGAAGAGAATAATTGAAAGATAACTATGAAATGAATAAATCTGAAACAAATAAAATGTTGGTTTACAGCATGTAGAGCAGAGTAAAGCCATTAAACTGTCAAAGGAAATATTACACTCTTCCTGTTCTCTCTTCTCTTCTGTTCCTTTTCCTTTCTTCCCCCTCCTTCCCCTGCCTCTCCCCCTCCTCCCCCGACTCTTCCTCTCCTCCTCCTCCCCTTCCCTCCTCCCTCCCATGGTCCTTAATTTTTGTTCAAGTTTTGGCTATGTTCCCCAGGCTGGCTCCCAGCTCCCTGCCTCTCTTTGCCTCCATGTGGTGGAGTTACACACGTATGCCCAATGCTTGGTCATTCTTTTATTTACGGTAGCTGTAATTGCAAATTTGTCCAATGGTTTATGTAGATCCTCAAATCACGCCAGTCAGTGTTCTGTGATCATTCGTGGACATGCAGGATGCTGGGAAGTTTGAGCTGCCCAGTGCACATGTTTCCAGCTGAGGCTGATCAGGCATGTGTTTCCTCGTTTCAGCTCCCATGAACAAGTGTCCTTTTGGAGGTGTATTTGGTGCCATGCTTTTTGAATTTCTGTGCTTTTTGTTGGTGATTGACTGCTTAGAGTGGGCTCAAAGTGCAGTGCTAAAGAGCTGTCTAGTCTTCCTCACTGGAAGAAAGTATGTGTGTTGGATAATCCTCCTGTAGGAGTGAGTTGCAGTGCATTTGGCTATATGTTCAATGTTAATAAATCAACTCTAAATGTATAAATACACATATGATGACTCAATAAGTAATAGAAGGTATTTAATCAGAAACATACATTAAGTAAGGTTTTGCAGGAATTAGTTGAAGAATTTGTGATCAGGACACATATGAATCTAATGGTGTATCTCTATCAGGAAGAGTAATTCATTATTTGGTAATTAAGATTACAGTGATTTGCCAGGTGTGGTGGTGTGGCCTTTAATCCCAGCACTCTGCAGGCAGACACAGACTGAACTCTGTGAGTGGGGCCAGCTTGGTCTACATTGTCAGTTCCAAGCCAGCTGGGTCTTCACAAAAGACCCTGTCTCCAAACAAGTAAACAGACAAACAAACAAAAACAAACAAACAAAACCATTTAGATGAATTTAGAAAGCAAGGTTTTATGAATTTAAAGAGCATAGTTACAGAGAGGAAGGAGACTTAACTGCATATACAGCCTGCTGCGAAAGAAGCTGAGGGAATGAAGGCTGGAGCTGTAGGTAGCATTTCCAGGTTATCAGTTCAGGGTTCTTGTCATGAAAATCAGTTGGAATTTGGTAACAAGAAAGACTGAATGGTCAGATTGATGCAGGAGGTCATGTCTCTTGTTTTTAAGTGAATGTTTTGAAAGAAATAGTAGCCAAAAGACCAAAGTTTTATTTGCATAATTTCATGAATGAAAGTCATATGTAAGGGGAGAGGGAATAGATCCTGGAATTGGAAAGTTCTTTGGAATCTATTTTTTTTTTAATTGAACCATTGTATACAGAACATCTCAATCAGTCTTAATCATCTTTACACCCCTTTCCACACTGGCAATTCCCACAGCCTCCAAACTGGAATCCATGCATTCTTTCATCTGTGTGAAGGTCAGTTGTGTCAGGTTAGTGTCCCCAACAGACCTCAGTGCAGGTTCATTCACGGAGGTTTAGTCAGCCTACCCATAGTCCGTCACTTTAGAATGACAAGCTCATCCTCACCAAACAGTAGTCAGTTGCCAATATTTCTTTAGCAAAGACCAGATGGGTCTGCTACCATTTCCCCAATGCCCTGCTGGATTTTTGACTGCTTGATTTTGCATGATATTGAGCATGTTGAAATGATTATTGTAGGTTTATTCTGAGATTTTTTTTGAGGTTATTGTAAATGAGAGGGTTTCCTTGTATTCTTTCTCCAAATGCTTGTTATTGGTACATAAAAATGATACTTGATACTGATTTTTGTAGATTAATTTTGTGACCTGCCACTTTACTGAAAGTGTTAATCATTTCTAGGAGTTTTCTGGTTGAATTTTGGCATCTCTTAGTCGTAATATCTTGTTATCTGCAAAAAGGGATGCTTTAACTTCCTTCTATTGTCTTACTGCTCTAGGAAGAGTTTCAAGCACTATACTAAAGAGGAGTAGAGATAGTGTACAGCCTTATCTAGTTCCTGATTTTAATGGGAATGCATTAAATTTCTCCATTTAGAATGATGCTGGCTGTGAGTTTTTGTATACAGCTTTAATTATGTTGAGCTATGTCCTCTCCAGTCCAATTTTCTCTTGGAATTTTTAACATAAATGCGTGTTGAATTTTGTCAGAGGTCCTTTGTGCAGCTATTGAGAAGATCACGTGATTTTTGTCTTTGAGTCCATTTATGTGTTTTAATAAATTTATTGACTTACGTATACTGAACCACCCCTGCCTCTCTGGAATAAACCAGTTTGATCATGGTAGATGATCTTTTTAATGTGTGTCTGTATGTGGCTTGCAAATATTTTGTTGAGAATGTTTGCATCTGTGTTCATTAAGGATATGGCTCTATAGCTTTCTTTTTTGGTTGTATCTTTACTTGGCTTTGGTATTAGAGTGATACTGGCTTCATATTAGGAATTTTGGAGTTCTCCTTCTGTTTCTATCTTTTTGAATAATTTAAGTAGTATTGGATATAGATCTTCTTTGAATGCCAATAAAATTCTGCTGTGAATCCACCTGGGCCTGGGGTTTTTTTGGTAGGGAGATTTTGTATTACTGTTTCAATTTCCTTATATGTTATGGGTCTATGTAAGCTGTTGAGATCTCCTTGGTTTATCTCTATTGATTCCCATGATTTTAGATATGCATCCATTTCTTTAAGGTTTTCAAATTTAAAAGCATATAGGTTTTTAAAGTATTCCCTTATAATGTTCTGGATCTTTTTGTTGTCTCTTATGATGTTTCTGTCTCGAGCACATCCAGAAGGATGCAAGGAGACCAGGACAAGCTTGTATGATGTGTAAACAAACAACATCTTTTATTGCTAGGGGAGTCACACAATCACACAATACCTCAGTCAACCCGAGTGTCTCAGCGCACGAGAGCACTGAGAGTAGAAGTAGGCAGAAGCAGGCAGAGTCCAAAGATGTCCGCCAACGGTGGGACCGCCACGGTGGTCCGGGTTCGGCCAAGCTTCGGGTTGCGACGTCTGGTCATACAGGTCCGGAGCGCGACACTTCCTCGGATGTCCCAGCTACAGCAGCCGATGAATGCCGAGTCGCTGGCTCCGATGAGCCGCGCGAGATCAGCCAGCATGGAGGAGAGTCCCTGATAGAGAGCTCTGAAGTGCATGGAGTTTCTTCTGCTTTTATACTCTTTTTGGGGCTGGATTCTCGGCCGGCTTAGATTACCATATGTTTATCTTATCTATAAGTCACACAGGTCTCACAGCAAGCCTTCAAAGGCCACACTTGTCACTTAATATTTTACTTTCATTTTTACTCACACTGTCACACATCTTACTTCTAAATAACTTATTAATTATAATTTAATTTATTTACTTAAATCTATAACTTCATTAAATATATTTCCTTATCTATTCCATGTTCCATACGGTTTCCCCTTTCACCTCTGATTTTGTTGATTTGGAGTTGCTCTTTCTTTCCTTTGGTTAACCTGGCAAAGGGTCTATCTATCTCGTATAACTTTTCAAAGAACCAGCTCTTGGATTCATTGATTATTCATATTGTTTTCTTTATTTCTATTTCATCAATTTGTGCTCTAATTTTGTTATTTCTCCTTGTCTTCTGGGTTTGGGTTTCATTTGTTGTTGGCTTCAAGATTTTTGAGTTGCAATGTTAAATCACTTATTTGTGCTCTTTCTGATTTTTAATGTAGGGACTTAGAGCTATAAACTTCCCTCTTAGGACTGCTTTTAAAGTGTCTCAGAGGTTTTGTTGGGTTGTCTTGTCCTTTTCACTGATTTCTAGGAATACTTTTATTTCTTTCTGAATTTCTCTTTTGACCCATTCATTGTTCAAGAGTGTGTTATTTAGTCTCCATGAGTTCTGGAAGTTACTAGGGCTTCTTCTGGTGTTCATTTTAAGCTTTATTGCATTGTGATCTGATAGAATGCAAGGAATTATTTCAGTTTTTTTTGTATTTGTTATGGTTTGTTTTGTGGCCCCTTATGTAGTCGATTTTGGAGACCATTCCATGGGATACTGAATAAAATGTGTATTCTTTGGTGCTTGGGTGGAGTATTTGGTAGGTGTCTGTGAGGTCCATTTGATGTAGGTATTGTTTAATTCAGATGTCTCTCTGTTTATTCTCTGGTTGACCTATCTAATGGAGACAGTGGAGTATTGAAGTCCCCTACTATTAGTGAGTTGAGACTAATCTGTGTCATAAAGTCCTTTAGTACTGTTTTTAGGAAGTTGGGTGTACCGGAATTTGATGCATATATGTTCGTGATTGTAATATCTTCTTGGTTAATTATTCCTTTGATCAGAATGAAGTGACCATCTATATCTCTTCTTATCAAATTCATCAGTTTTAGTTTGAAGTCTATTTTGTCAGATATTAGAATGGCAACTCCTGCTTGTTTCTTAAGTGCCATTTGCTTAGAATGTTGTTTTTTTTTTTTTTTTTTGGTCTTTTCACCTTAACCTAGTATCTGTCTTTGAAGGTGAGATGGGTTTCTTGCAGGCCACAAAAGGATAAATTTTGCTTCTGGATCCATTCAGCTAGCCTGTCTCTTTTGATCTGAGAGTTCAGTCCGCTGATAAAATTATTATTGAAAGATGTGTATTGATTCCTGTCATTTCAAATTCTGTTTGCAGCTTTGGTCTAACTTTGTGGTTTCCCAGTTTACCTTCATTTAGTTTCTGTTGCTCTTTGAGTATAGTTGTTCCTCTCTTCAGCTCTTTGTATCGCTTTAAGTATTCTCTGAAAAGCTAGTTTTCTGGATATGAATTCTTTCAGACCATTCATGTCATGGAATATTTTTCTTTCCCTTTCAGCTATAATAGTCATTTTTACTGGGTAAAGTTTTCTGAGTTGACATCTATGGTCATTTAGAACTGGGTATACCTTGATTCAGACTCTCCCAGCTTTCATAGTTATCATTGAAACGTTAGCTATAATTCTCATGGGTTTTACTTTACATGTGACTTGTTATTTTTCTTTTGCAACTTTCAGAATTTTCTCTTTGTTCTGCACACTTAGTGTTTTTACTATGATGGTCCATGGGGAGTTTCTTTTCTGGTCCTGTCTATTTGGTGTTCTACGTGCTTCTTGTATTTGTATGGGAATGTCTTTCCTTAATTTTGGGAAATTTTCTTCTATAATCTGGTTGAAGAGCTGGTCAATACAAGTATTCTGAGATTCTTCTCCTTCCTCTATGCTCATGATGTGTACATTTTTTCATGGTGTCCCACATTTCCTGTATATTCCATTCTTGTGGTTTTTTTAAAAAAATTCATAATCTTTGCTTGACTGCTCCAATTCTTCAACTTTATTGTCCAGTTTTGATGTTCTGTTTTCTATTTCATTCCTTCTATTGGTGAGGCTTCTCCCATCATTTCAAATCGGCTTACTGAGTTTTTCACTTCCTTCTTCATTTCAGTCTGAGTTTTCTTCAATATTTCTATCTCTTTTGTGAATATAGTCAGAAGTTTATCCTTGTCTTCTTTTAGTTCTTTGATTTATTTGTGTGTTCTTTAAATTCTTTGAGTTCTTTGATCATGTTTATGATTTTTCTCTTAAACTCTATGTCCTGGTTTATCTCTATGGAGTTTTCATTGCAGAACTCTTCTATAGGACTGGTGATGTTTGTTGGGGACATATTATTTGAGTTTTTCATATTATTAGTTTTTCGTTGTGATTTTGGCATGCGGGTTTCTTTTGTTGTTTGTGATTCTAATGTGGTACTCAAGCTTTCCTTTGCTGCATTCAAGTCTAATTCTGTTTGATTAAAAGCTGGTTGGTCAAGGCTTCAGGTTCTCTCTCTTGGTATTATATTGGAGAGACCAGATGGCTTTAGTTCAGCTGCTCCACAGTTCCCTCAGAGAGACAATGTTAGGTGACATAAGATGCACTCTGACTCTCTCTTAAGGTCTGGGACCCTCTAGCCAGAAGGCACAGCATAGTTTTGGAAAATTACTCCACAAAGGCTTAATTCAGGCTTTCTCAGGCAGTCTGGGAACGTCTGAGCCACTAAACAAGGGCACAGAAGCCCGGCAGCAGTGGACAGAGCTGCAAACTGTACCAGCACGGGGCATGGCACGACGCGATTTCTAGACAGATAGATCTGGGGTCTACAAGGAAGACTGTGCCTGTTCCCAAGGTTAGATAGCGATCAGGATGTGTGGTAGGGGAGTTAGGAGCTGCTGTTGTGGTGGGGCAGTGGAGACACACCGGGCAGGTTCAGATTTACCAGGGAAGAAGGCTGGTCTCCAGAATCCAAGGCGCATTGGAGGCAGGAGCTGTCAGAATAGAAGGGTGGTCTCAGGAATGCAATGGCAAGTTGGGGTCGGGGACAACTTGTGAAGGCTCTTACATGCTAGACTGAAAAATTGAGCTGGGGGTGGCGTTGGGGGTGAGTCTAGACTAAGAGAGTAGCCTAAGAATCTAGGGGGCTAAGAGCAGGAGCAGGCCCATGCCCAAGGCTAGAAAAAGAACAGGATATGGGTGTGTGTGTGTGGGAAGTACCAAGGCAGTGGGCTGGGTCAGACTTAACAGTGAAGAAGGCTACTTACAGAAATCCAAAGCATGTTGTGGAGGGGGTAGTCAAGGTCATAGACAAGTTGGGGGATGGGGTGAAGGCTCTAAAAATCTAGCCTGAAAAATTGAGCTGGTCTGAGTATGGGACTCAGGATGGGACAGAGGATGGGCCTGAACTAAGAGAGCAGTCTCCACATCTGGGGTCCTGTGAACAGGCATGGACCTGTGCCCAAGGACAGAAGAAGCTGGAATCTATTTTTTATAAATGGATCTGTCAAGAAAATAGGGGATGGGGGCATTCCATTCCCCAAATTATGATTGATTAGGTGGAGACATTAGAATATATTTATTTTTCTGGAAATTGATATTGTGTTTTAATTATTATACAGTCTTGTAAGAAATGTGACCATGTTTTATTATAAAATTTGAGTTAGTATTTGCAAGGATAGGGCTGTGAATATAGACAGCTCAGTGGTAGAGAAATTTCTTAGTAACAGGCATGAAACCCTGGATTCATTTTTGGGGACCACAAAAATAAACAATCAAACAAACAAATGATAACCCAATTAAATCAAAGTCAAAACAAAAGAATATTTGTAGTTACTTTTCCAAGATAGGCCTAAAATATAAAATCATTTGAAACTCTGGAAGAGAAAATTCCTGATAAGCTTTTTTCTTATAAAGTGAATATATGTTCTTAAACTGGAATATTATTTGTATCTGATTTCAAAAATTAAATATATCCTAGAAAAGCTGAGATAATATAGTAACAGACAATCTAAAGTGTTATATATTCCAAAGATTCCTATCTAAAGATGTCTAACTCACTTGAGTATACTCTATTATTGCTATACCGTTAGCAAAGCAGAGTTCCATATCATAGAGTAATGATATCACGGTGTGGAGTGGCAGAAGGTGTTTTAGGTGAAAATGTGAATCACACTGCTGCTTGGCTGGCCCGCACAGGTGTGCGAAAGACTGACAGTGAACAGAATTGTTCATTCCTTGTTTTACGGAGCAGATTGGAAGTTACAGTTTGGGACACAAGTGACTGAAAGTGGAGAAGGGCATGTGACTGGTGACTTTTGGTTTGGTGATCCAACACATTTTCTTTCCTCTAACAGAGATGCTCCATGTTTTTTCTGGAGAGGCACACTGTCAACCTCACATTCTTTACCATGTAGAACTTGAATTCAGCATCAGATTCACCAAGTACTGCTTTGTCTTGGTCATAGAGATTGGCTTACTGATGGATTTGAACTTCATAGAATCAGGGACACTTCTCCAGGGACTATTGAGAGAGAGGATCATGTTTCTTTCTAGACTTATTGGTCCTCTGCCACCAAGAATGACTCTCCACACAACCACTGGTAAAATAAGGAAATACTAGGGACAGCAGGAGGTAGTGAGGAGGAAAAGGGCCTGGTGACTGCTTTAACCCAGGTTGGACTTTTCAGTTGTATAAGGACTAATTTCCTCTTATTTTTGTTTTGTTTTAAAATGACAATTTGAAATACGGTTTTTACACTTACAATTGAAGATGTATTAAAAATATAGATACACAATCAGTAAAAGTTCTATTTCAGAACCGACAAGTATTTTGGCATCAAATTTCACAGCTCACCTTTCTGTTCCTGACACAGAAGCAAAGAGTGTGCTTCAAGATAATCATTATTTTAAAGGTCTTAAAATTGTATGTATAAGTGTTTTGCTTGCATTTACACACATGCCCAGGTATGTGTCTGGTGCCATAAAGGCCAGAGAGGGCATCAGGGATGGTTGTGAGCCATCTCTTTAGCCTTGATGACAAATATAATTTATTTTAAACATTTATTTTTATTTTATGTGCATGAGTGAATTGCTTGCATGTGTGTACATACACCTACGCCTTGCATGTCCATGGAAGTCTGGAACTGAAGTTATGGACTCCTAACCACTGTGTGCCCTTAACAGCTGAGCCACCTCTCCAGCCCCAATAATTATTTTTGAAGAAGGAATATACTAAGAACTTTACCCTGTATAGTAGAGTTTGCCCTTGGCCCAATAGAGATTTACTAAATAGAGCATACAAAGGACAATTTTAGTTGCCTAAAGTTTTACTGAAGACTGAAAGAATTTTAAATAAGATGCCATGGAATATATTTCCATCATGCTTTTAAATTTATTTTCTGTTTTAAGGAAATATTATATTCATTAAATTAAGATCAGTTAATTGATTTAGCAATAAAATGTGGGCAAATGCAAATGATCCTCTCTACTTGTTACCATGTGAAGGTCAAGATATAATTGTTTTCACTTTCTATGATGCTCAATAGGAAAGTTAAAGCTTATACACTATAAAAGATTTTATGGGTGTCTCTGCCAGAATTAGTTCTGCCTTTTTAAGCTTTAGTATCTATTAGGAGAATGTACTTTAGCATTAGCTAATCCTCCTGGTAGGCATATACTTCCTAGTTGACCTCCTAATCAAAGTAACGGATCAATATATCTAGCTCTTACCTGATAAAGTCCAAAAGGAGAATTGTGGTTTCAAGGAACATTTTGTATATTTGGCCTTTAACATGTCAAAGCTAATTGTGTGGCTTTGATTTGGAATTCATCTTGTCACAAACCAGGAAGGGCTACTGGTATTATATTACATTTTGCACAGAATTCATTTTCAAAATCTAGCTCTGCAATAAGCTCAGGAAAAGAAAAATGCATTTAAAAAGACATTTAGAAAGAATATGGGCAAATTCAGGAATGGGAACTGCTGGGTGTTCCAGGAAGGCAGACGTATCCTTAGAAGAGAAGTTGGTCATAAAATTCACTGGGCTCACTGTTTTTTAAAGGTATGTTTCCTTTTCACCACTGAGATTCAATAATGGACAATAGCTAGGTTAAACCAGCCCTGTTCTAAGTGTTTACAAGAGTCTTGATGTTTGAGAAATAGCTAAAAAGTAAGTTTAATAGCTATATTTCTTTGAAGAGAATAATATATTTCTTTTTAAACCAGTGCAACACAAAAGATCTTATATATAGAAATATAGATTCATAGAATAGATAATAGAACTGAGAAAGAATATAGAAAATAATGTGTCTGTGCTAATTTTATTATTCATTTATTATTTATTATTGATTTGTGTCTATGTGTGAATGTAGTGTATTTTACGTATGGGGGAGCTTGCACCTCTCTCTGTGAATGTGTGGAGGTCAGAGAATGAGGTGCAGGAGTTGGTTGGTTCTCTACTTTCACCATGTTGTCAGGCTTGATAGCAAGTACCTTTACAGGCTGAGCCACCTCATCACCAGTACCTAGTTATTATTATTTTATTCTTTATGTAAGTGCATGCTTGTGTGGGTGAACATGTGTACATATGAGTGTGTGGAAATCAGAGGTCACCTGTGACTATTGGTCCTCCTTAAGTGTGTCAACCACATTTCTTTTGAGACAGGGTCTCTCCTTGAACTCTCCAAGTAGGCCAGGCTGGCCAGCCCATGAGCTCCAGGATTTCTTGCTTCCACTACTCAGCGCTGGAATGACAAGTATGCACCAATAGCACGACTGGCTTTATCATCTTCACCATCATCATCCTAGTCATCATCATGATCATTGTTATTTGCACGGCTGGTAAGAATTAGGCAAGAATTGCTCTACTACTGAACTACAACAATAACCCCACATTTTCATTTTAGAAACAAGGAATTAAGTTTACTTCAAGAAAATAAGGGTCCTGGAAATGAAGTGACACAATTATGGAAGATAGGTAGATGAGAGAGAGAGAGAGAGGTGAGAGAGATCGAGAGAGGGATAGAGAGAGAGGTGAGAGAGATCGAGAGAGGGATAGAGAGAGAGACAGATAGAGATAGAGAGAGAGAGACTGATTAATTCACACACCTACACAAACATTTGCATATATGTACACTGACAAAGAGGGCTGATGTGAAACTCAGTGGTAGAGCACGTGTGCCTAGCTAGTAAAGTTAAAACCCTGGGCTCCGTCCCCAGACCTGCCATGGGGGACAGGGTGGGATGATGAATGGAGAAGGGATTTAAAATTTTACAGAGAGATAACTTGTTTACAAGAGTTTGCTTTCATGTACTTTAAAAAATGCAATTTAATTTTTTTAATGAGCCAGGTGTGTTCACACATGCATTTAATCCCAGCACTCAGGAGGCAGAGGCAAGTGGATTTCCGTGAGACTGAAGTCTGGGCTATATAGGGAATTCCAGGACAGCTGGGGTTACAGGGAAAATCTGTCTCAAAGAAACAGGCAAAAATTTTATAAATTGAAGAAATTATGTAGTGTCACACAGATTATCATTTTGTAATTTAAAATTTTTATTTTTTAAGTCTTCCAGTTCAAAGCTAGATACACAGAAATATATATAACAATAGTTATATTTTCCTTGTTTGATCTCTAAGCAAAAGACTTAAAAATAAGAGATTTCAACAAATGGGCCTCAACAGAAGAAAGAGGCATGACCTCTATGTTGGTATTATTTTGCTATTTATTATATAATATTCCTTTCAGAATTTCATAATTTTGCATTCACATGGATGACATTAAAAACAAATAAATATATTGCTATAAATTATTTCTTTTTAAAACATGTTACTCTTCTATACGTTTTCCTTGAACTGATCATGAAATTTGACTAAAAATGCGGTTTGATCATAATTATTCTTTGGTGTTTGATCTTGATCTTTAGATAAATGATAAATTGATGTTCATTCTCTCAGATCCCATATGAAATCAAGAATATTTTAGTGATCATCCCCCTTTTTATAGTAAGTAATTGATAGGTAAGAGAAAAGATTTTTAACACATTTATATTGGGAAGAGAACTATTTTTAATATCCGTTTTCAAATTTTTCAATCTTTTATATCTTGTTTTCAATGAAACTTACCAGCAAAAATTCACCATCTAGAACTCATTATAGATATAGATTTTTTTCATTAAGTCTAGCAGGGTGACATAGGACACTTAGTTGGCTAACTTATTCCACAAATCAAGTGAACTAGTTCTCACTAAAATGAGTTATTTGTTAGGGCAAACACAACATTTTCATTTGCATGTAGAACTTGATTACTATCTTTTGATAAATTTGATTACTTTAGAGTTGAACTTTCTATACTTTGGTAGAATAATTTAAAAGTGCAGGATATTTGGAATGAGTCTGTTATTCAGAGAGAGAGCTGAATATTAAAGAATTCAGATTTGACTTTAGATAGAAAGGACTGGAAAAACAGTACCAGGAGTTCCGTCACAAAAGCAAACTCATAGGTTGATGGGCAGGTTGGGAAAACCAATTTACCCATGTGTGTTCCATTTACTATTGATGCATAACAAACCGCTCGCAAACCGAGTGACTTAGAACATCAACGATTCAATTATATCCCATGCATTGTGTAGGTCAGAAAATCATGTCAAGTTAAAGTATGCACCTTCTGAGGTGTCTGCGAGCAGCTGAATCTCTCGAGTCTCCAGTTGGCTTTGCTTTTATTCTGAGGCCTCAGCAGCAGGTGCTCGCAGGGTGGGCTCAGCTAGGGAGATTAGACTATATATTGCCATGGTCTCTCCTGCATTTTCAGGACGTTTCGGATTCTTACATGGTAGCAGGCTTCCCTAAGTGAATAACCCACGAGAATCAATCAGCAGCCATGTTGCCTACCGCAGTTTAGTATCAGAAATTGTAGACATCACTTTTGCCAATTTCTGCAGGCATCAGTTGACCCACTGGGCAAATCCAAGTTCATGCACAAGTGAGATGACCCCTGAAACACGTTGTTGAGCATGAGTCGTGGGAAATGTTCCTGCAGTCAGTGTGGAAAATTTAAGCTGTCACGATATGCGTGTGTCACAAGATATTCTTGATTTTACTCAGCTTAGTAGCTTAATATTATTATAATAATATATATAATAAAATAAAATATTAATATTTTATTCTTTATTATCTGTAAAGTTTCGACAGCAAGCAGAGCAATGGTTATTTGAGTTACACATCACCATTTTCAACCTTCTCTTTTAAAGTATTAATCATTAAAATATACGATGATATCATACTATATTCTAGAGACTAGAGGAAATATTGAAGTTATTTGACTTGTACCTAAAGAAATGGTCATAAGAGAACTTGTGACTTCCGAATTCTTGAATTAATCGTTTTCCTTATGCAGTTTGTAATTAGCATAGACTCAACCCACAGAACAATAACTAAACAAAAATATCTACTGTAAATTTAATGGTCTTTGTCTATACCAAATATATTTATTTGACATATTATTAGTAATTCTTACCCTTATTTAGGAGTTTTGCTCTTCTCTACATTCTGTAGTACTGGTACATGCCTCCCAATGATTGAAGGGGGTCAGATTTCCTAGGATAGGACAAAGTCCTATGTTCTATATGAATAAAGCATAATTAATATAGTAGTTTAAACTGGTAATGTTTTAATATATTTATTTTTCAAATATATTTATGCATTTTTTCAACATTTTTATTAACATCATTCTCAGATATTTTGAATATGAGACTATTTTTTAGTTATTAACAGGCATTTAATGAGAAACACATATACCTCTTCAAATAGGTTTGGAAAATTAACTACCACATACTGTCTGTCTAGAGAGCTCCTAGGGCAATCAAGCATGACTACATGACAATCTATGATAAATTTTGGCTGCTTCAATATTTCCCACACTAACATGAATCTGTCAGTAAATGGGGCTCTTGTAAATAACTGCCTCACGAGCCTCAGAAGCGTGAAAGAAAACTTCTCTGAAACTCAGGGATGGCAGGCTCTGGTCTTTTATTGGTTTTGGATTCAGAAGCTCCGCACAACTACTTCAGCAGTCTCTTTTTACATTTTATTCAGAGTTTATAGTTGTTTGTGGAAGAATTGATCACTCAGTAAATAAGTTGCCATTCTGTAAATGGAATTCCTCTACTGTTATTTCTTCTGGATTCTGAAAATCAACATTATTGAGTTGTGATTGACATCTATAAACCTGTACATATTTGATATATCCATTTTGATGTGTTTAGGCACAAAATTAATTCATAACACCATCACCTATGCCATAAATATCATAAATTCTTTCTCCCTTTCTTCACATGTGGTTAGATTATTTTGTGGCTGATAAGAGCACCCAAGTAGGTCTTAGTAAAATTTTGAGTATTTGGAGACTGGAGAGATGGCTCAGTGGTTAAGATCACTGGCTGCTATTGCAGAGGGCTCGGGTCCGAATCCTAGCACGTACACAGCAGCTAACAACTGTTCATAACTCCAGTTCCAGGGGACCTGATGCTCTCTTCTGATCTTCTTAGGCATTGCATGGCCTGGATACACTTACATGCATGCTGGCAATACACTCATATACATAAAATAAAAAATGATAAATAAAATATTAATTTTTTGAGTATTGCTAATTATAGAGAGGAAACTAGACAGCAGATTTTCATCATGTATTATGTTGTATAATTGAAACATTTCTCTTTGATCATTTCTCTTCCTCCTCTTCTTCCAAGCCCTGCACTACCAGTCTATACTTCTATCAGATGGGCAATTTTAGATTCCTCATTCAAATATGATCATGCAGATTTTGTTGACTGAAATAAATTGGAGTCATTCTATTACAGGTGTCTTCCTTCCAGTGCTCACTTGTACTGCCATTCACAATTGTTAAGACACAGAGACTTCGTGGGAGAATGAACGGATCCAGAGGGTACAGTGGATGCAAATAATTCATCTGTATCCAGCTTTACAAAGAAGGAAGTTCTACCAGTTGCTACAAACAGTTGAGCCTAGATGACATCATAGTAATGCCTGGTGTTCATCAATATTATCATTTGGGATAGAGTCCCAACTCATCAGTTACTGTCACTACATTTTCCTCATCATCATTATTTGATATTTTAAACTGCCTCATTCCAATGTGACTTTTGTTAAAAAGTAACAACAGTTATAGGCATATGCTACTGTGTAGTATGTTCTCAGTTATTTACACTCCTGCCTTCAGCTCTATGAGACATCACATTTGCTTACATGTCCTGCTCTGGATAATGAAATATAGGCTGAATTTCCTCATGGAACTTCCATTTCAAACTCTAAGAGCAGGTGGGGCATTCTCTTACTTTTGCACCAACAATACTCTCAGAAAGAAGTCAACATAGATAAAACTCAAAAATGGGTTTGAAATTCAAGTGAAAAATTGTGTGTTGTCACAAGCCAGGGGAATTGGGACAGAGTTTGTTACCATGGTGACCTTTGCGAAAGCATAGTTCTTTTACTACCTGGACATGCTCTAGGCACATGGCTGTTTTGGTTTTACATGAATTTTAGCTGTTTGGTAAAAGTAGACATTAAGTATTTTCGATTAAAATGAGAATGCCATTTTGAATAGATTTGATTCTATGTTAAAAAGTGCCATCTCTGATTAGCTTCAACAATGAAGATGGCTCTAGCGGTTTACATACCCTTTAAGAAATGTAAAGATGGAAACTGTCCTTGACTCTGTCTGGTCTGTTATAATGGTTCAACAAGTTTATCAAAACTGAATGTGTCTTTCAAGTCTGCCTTTAATAGTGTCATATACATATTTTTTTCCTTAGGTAATTATCCCAGGGCTACGTGTTTCCTTGTTGGAAACATGGTGGTTGCACCAGGGAGAGAGAAAGGTCATTCTAATGGCTTTCGGAGGAGTGCAAAACATCTATCTTGGAATTCACAATAAACTATTTTTCTTGAATTTTATTGACAGAAAATGACTCAATTTCCCATTCCTGAACTAATAATTGTAACCAGTTAGTTCAGAGCTCAGATCTAGATTGAACTGCTCATCCAAGGGTCGGTTAAACCACACTTAAAGACACAGGAGAGGCAATTTGCCCAAGAAAAGGGCAATCAGTACTTAGAGGTGGTGGGCAAAATTATCATACATACTATGCATGAACACAGCTTTTTAATCAACTCCCAAATATGTATATGTGACACATTTATATGAATTAGATATTTTTTCTGATAGTCATTGAATAAACCTATGTATTTAGTATACCACAGGAGGAGAAGTAATCAAAGAAGCTATAATCTGGTAAGCAAAGGCCCCATTCTACCATTACTGGAGTCAACCAACAAGATTGTTTCTGACATGGTAAATATGACAGAACTGCAGTGTGTCCAGATTTTATGCCAGTTTTCCCTCCCTCCCTCCCTTTCCTTCCTTCCTTCCTTCCTTCCTTCCTTCCTTCCTTCCTTCCTTCCTTCCTTCCTTCCTTCCTTCCTCCTTCTTCCATCTTCCCTTCTTTCTATTCAAGCCACCTATCTATAATACTTGTATATATAACTATATCTTGAATTTTAGTAGATAGCTTCTGATTTTTCTTCTTCAATAAAATATAAGAAAGTTCATTTAAATATGTGGGGTTGTTTCAGTATTGTTTTCTACTGTTAGTCTGACATTCAAAATGTTGACCCAGGGCTAGAGAGATGGCTCACCAGTTAAGAGCAGTGATTGCTCATGCAGAGAACCTGGGTTCAGTTCCCAGCACCCATATGGTGGCTGATAACATTCTGTAACTTCAGTTCCAAGGGATGAGATGCCCTCTTTTGGCTTCCATGAGCTTTGTATGACACAGCTGCACTTACATTCCTACAAGCAGTACATTCATACACATAAATGTAATAAATAAAATGTTTTAACAATGTTGTACCAATCCTATAATGACATCCACTTAAAATTTTGAGTTTTCCTTCTCCTTATTTGTCTAGTTCTTAGAGATGGTCTAAAGATTTTTGCTGAGCACCATTTCCTTTTAAATAATTTATAATCAATGTGGTTTTTCTGGTGGTGCTAGGTGACTGATCATTTATTTATTACTTGTAGGAGTATTTTATATTTCCAAATAGAATTGTAATGGGCATTAAATCAATTAGACCATATTTGACAGTCATTGTAGATGAAGTATATGTGGAGCTTGATGATGAATGTGCATATGTAACGACAGCACTTAGAGCTGCTGAAAAGCTCATGAAAATGAAGAAGATGTAGAAGAACATTTCCTATTTCATTATAAAAAGGAGACCCTTAAATGCAGCCTAGAACTTCCAAAGCTCCAGTTTGATAACTGAATGACTACAGTACAGTTTTGCAGTTTCTTAATAAAAACGTGTAGCAACATTTAAAGCTAGCCAATCTGAAATTAATGTTTTTATTCTTAAAACAGAACAGTTCTATGGTAAGGAGGTTGCAGTTAGTTTCCCAGTAACAATATGAAAAATCTCTTCTTCATTTCAAACCCTGGTTGCTCAGAGTGCATCTATCAGGTAGCTGCCCAGGGGAAATTAACAGTGGCGATGCCCAGCCGCTGGGTTCTGCAGCAGAGAGGGGAAGGTTAGCACTGAAGCGCTGACTGCAAATGAGTCTTCAAGTGATGCATTGTTTATGTTTCACTATGAATAGGCACACAGGAAGCATTTGTCTGTGGCGTGGAAATTGTGAGGTTGCCCTGTTGCCGGAAAGTCCATTATGATGTTATTTATTTCAGGAATGGGGAGAGGAGGAGTATGTAAACGCATCCTAAATGTATGCAGGGAAAGCAAGTACTTAAAATCAGTCAGACCTAAACTTTAATCCCAGTCACACAGAAGGATTTTGTGATCTGCATGTAACTTATCTCAGGGGCAAATATCTCTTTCCCTGTGTCTCGCAGAGAAAGATGTTTAACTGGGTTAACATGTGCCCTATGTGACACGTGGAAGGACTCATGTCCTTACTGAATCCTGGCCTGCTTTTTGTGTTCTCCCTTTCTCCCTCTTCTGCTCCCAAAGGAAGTGGCAGAGCTCTGGAAGATGATATAATCACTTACGGCTTAGTTGAGCTCTGGAAGATGATATAATCACTTACGGCTTAGTTGAGCTCTGGTCCTCAAAAGAGCAACACCTAACATTTACAGTGAAACGTGGAAGATGTTTTATTTCCTATGACTTGTGATGCAGGCTTCTTGTCGCACAAGCTGCTTCACAAATTAGGTAAAGTGTTGTACACATTAACCTTGATGGGATTTCCTGGGAAGAAACCTTGGAGTCAGCTAAATATCCTTCATTCTAGAGTCTTGGGGAAAACCTCTGCTTCTCTGAGTTTTAGTGGTCTCTTTTTGAAGTTGTAGTGATAAAGTGTACAAATTGATGTCGTTTGCAGCTTGGCACTGAGTGGATCTCAGTGGGTTCTAAGTCCTGAGACTCCGTTATAAGAACTAAAGCAAAGCGGGCTGAACTGTGTCCAGTGTTAAACCTGTAACTGTCAAGCAGGAGAGCAGGCTGTGTACAGGTCTTGCTTGATATATCCAGTAGCCACAGCTGTCATTGATTGTATAATGGCTCAATTAGCACAGTGTTAAGTTGCTACTTTCAGACAACTTGTATATTTGGGAAAAGATTTCAAATAGTTTTAAAGAGGAAGCCATGTATTTCAATTAATTCTAAAAAATGTGTGAAACACTTTGATGACCTTGATTTTAAGTTTTTACTTAAACTATTTTTAATATGAGCTGTACTCTTTTTGAAAAAGTTTTATATATGGTATATAATGAATCACTCTGACAGTCAGAATACACAGTGGTAATTGTATTACATGTTCCATCAGTCAGGAGAGCAAAAGTTTATTGCTACACTTAAAAAACCTAATGCTAGACATAACTATTAAATTAGCTTCGAATGTTTTAAATTCAGAATATTATGGAATGTGATTGGCCATGCTTAACACACCTAGCTGCTGCCAGAACCTGATATATAAATTTAGCAGTAGGAACCTAGTTTGAGGATTAAAGGTGAAGATGTTAAAATATGAATATAGAATGGGTATTAGCAATGGCTGTGAAATTAGCTTTCACTGTGATGTAGGGTGCTGAGGGACTAGGGTGTTCACCAGCCTGTAGCAAGGCATCAGACCTCCCTCTGCTTTCAATAGCTACTTTTTTCTATATTGCTCATGATTAGTCTAATGAAGAAGAGGCCCTGACACAGACTACATAGATCTGCAAAGGTTTCATGACTATGGTAGAGATAGACTGAAGTTTTTCATCTCTGTCCTCAAAGAATCTGCCCATGGTAGTCAGAATTGAGAGAATCAAATGAAAATTTCTTAACCCATTCCTTGTTTCTCACTAAGATACACAGCAATGATTCTCAAACTGTAGTATCACTCAGAGACTAGGGATGGGCCCAGTCATATGTGTTTCTGCAACATTTCTAGGGAAGGCTAATGGTCCTGGCATTGATATGCCCCTTTAACTGTCACTAGTACAGAGGCTGGAGAGATGACTCAGTGTTTAAGAACACTGACTACTTTCCAGAGAACCAATGTTTGGTTCCCAGCACCCACTTGGTGGCTAACAACCGTTGGTAGCTCCAGTTCCAGGGGATTCGACAACTCTTCTGTGCTCCTTAGGTACTGTATGTGTAGGCAACACTCATACACACAAAATATAAATAATTTAAAAACTAAATAAAGAACCACTGGAACAAAGGCAGTGCGTCCAGTGGGATGCACTGTGGGTCGAGCAGTGGAACACCTGACTCAAGTGGCTTAAATGTTGATGTGTCTCTTACAGAATCTGAGACTTGGAAGAAAACTCCCACTGTGAATTCAGTAGCACAGTTGGTCATTAAGTGTCTCCATCTTTCCATGCTTTTGTAACCCTTGTTACTATGAGCATGTCTCTCCGTCAAAAGGGAAGAAGGGAAAAGACTGGAATGATGCCTTTGGGAACCCAAAAACCATCAACAAATTTGTATGCAACGTCAGGAGACTGTTGTCTGACTTTTGTTTTACCCACAGAATCTAAAATAGCAGAAAGCACTGATTGCTTATGTCGTCCTGATTCCTTCTCTCCCTCCATCCACTCTCCCTTCCCACCCTTTCAAATTCTCTCCATAACATCTCTTAGTACTAATTGCTTTTACTTAACTTCTTTCTTCTCATCCACTCAGAATCTTCAATTACATTTAGCACAGTAGATAATAGTTGTTGAGCGTTTGAGAGTCACATGAATGACTTTTCATTTCAGTCTATGGGGAAGAGTTGTATTTTCTTTTTGATTCTTGTGATCCTCCATTTCCGATCTTTACTCCTTTGGGGCAAAAGTTTTTGGGCAAGGCAATAAAAACTTAGTTCATCTTGCAGAGATCCACTTTTAAGCAGTAGAAAGCTTTGTTGATTGCTGGGTCAGATGTCAAATCTTCAGAGGAAGCAGTGTTCAGGATTTCAGCCTGAATGTAGATTTCAGGATTGAGTTGCATCCTTAAGTCTCTCTTTTTCTGCAGTAGAAGCAATTCCATCTGCAAGTCGTTTCTGTTCCTCTCCTTCCCTGAAAGAATTCTTTAGCATAACTTGGCAATTTTGACTTCAGAACATGCTGCCCATCTGACTGTTTCTTCACACCTTCATAGCTACAACCAGGGTCCAATGCATCATTTTCTTATCTGGATTCTTTCTTATCTCCTGCTCTCCCTGCTCTCACCTTGGAATCCTTGAATTTATTCTCTAGGCAGGAGCCAGAGCAATTCTATTAAAATGTAAATAAGACCAAGCCACTACTCTGTTTAAAATCCCTCAGTGGTTTAATATCTTATTGCAATTAAGAGCCAAAGGTGTGACACTGGCCTGCAAGGTTCAGGAATTTGCAGTGTTTCTCCCCCAGATCTGCTTTGTCTTCCCAGGGATGCCACCACCTGGTGGGGGGCATTGCTCTCATGGCTCCTCACCCACTGTGATCTACTTTTTACTTTCTTCAAGCTTTACCTCAAATGCTCCCTTCTCAAAGAGTTTTTGTCACTCTACATAAAATCCCTTTTCTCCTGTCCTTCACTTGTCCCCATACCTGTGTTTCCTTTAGAGCTCTGATGACCATCCGTAACATTTTAACTTCAGCATATACCTAGCTGCTATTTCATTCATTCTTCCACTGCAAGGCAAGTTCTTGACTGTGCCCCGCCTGTTGTATTAAATTGCTGTTATCGTCTGAAATGGGGAAGAATCGACTAGCACTTAGAAATCACGGAGGAAATGTTCGTTAACTGAGTGAACCACCACACAGCAACTTAAAATTGATATCATGAGAAATATGAAACAAATGCAAAGCGAAGGGTTCAATTCCCTGTCCCACCCACTCAGGCTCCTCAGAGATGTCATTCTGCCTGCCATCTTATGTCATCAGTTGTCATTTGCCGTACTCAACCACTGGAGGGGAACTTCACTTTTCTTTGGCATTTTTTCCAGATAAAATTGTTTATTTATGAGATGTATAAATCGCGCTGATTCCCTCCATCATGACTTGCTTTTACCTGCTTTAGCTCTTTCTGTATCTTGAATCCTAAGATGTGTCTCTGTTTCTTTCCTCAGTCATTTATGCCAAATAATATCTGTGATATTTATTAATGCTTTTCTGTGTATTAGCAATTAGTTTCCTTATTGCAAAATAGTGTTTGATCACATGAATAGAGGCAATTTGTCATTCTATTTTACTGAAGATAGACATCTAGGATTGTTTCATGATCCAGCAGATGGACTAGCTGAATTTTTCATATTAGGTTGAAAAAAATATAGTTTCAACTATCATTCAAAAACTGGCATAAACATTATTGCACAAGTCTTTTGGGAGGCACAGGTTTTCACTTTTTTCTTGGATAAATACTTAGGAGTATCATAACTGCTAGGCCAAGTGTATGTTTAAAGAGATAACAAACACTCAACATGTCTACAAAGTAGTTGTAGCATTTTGCATTTCCATTAGCAGTGTTTCATGGTTTTAATTTGTATTCCTTGTTGGCAAATGATATTGAGCATTTTTTCAAGTGCTACCAGGTATCCGTTTGTCAATTATCTTTGTCAAACTACTGAATATATTCTATTATAAGATCTTGGTTAGCTGCATATTTATGAATATTTTTCCTACTTGATGACTTACTGTTAATTTTCTAAACACCTCTTCATGAGTAATTTTTAATTGTCAAAGAGTATAGCCCATATTTTTCCTTATTCTAAGAAAGTTTTTCCTAACCTCAATCTGCAAAGAGATTTCTTTGTGTTTTCTCTTGAAGATACTGTAATGTTATCCTTTACATTTGACTTCTGCTTTATCTCTGCATTGATTAAAAAAAAAATGAAAATTACAATTATGGAGGTAAAAGGAACCATGTGTCATAAGCCTATCTATGGAGATCAGAGGTCAACTTGCAGAACTTAGTTCTCTTTTTTCACTGAGTGAGTCCCTGGAATTGAACTCAGGTTATCGGGCTTGGCAGCAAGTGAATACCCACTGAGCCATCTCACAGGCCTTCATGGGCTATCTCTTTTGTTGACCAATGGGTTCCCTTAGACTCTCCAAACATTATAGCCTATCGTCATTGCTGCTCTCCAAAACCTGCCAGTAAAACATTATTGCTGAAGACACCACAAACTTCAATCATAGAACATGGAGAAATGAAGCTGGTACTGACCTCAAAATTCCATCCTACTGGCTAGCTTTCATAGTTCTGGAAGATGCTATGCCTGCTATCAGGGGAGAGAAGTCATCATCAGTCTGACCCATCTGTTAGCTCTTTGCACTATGTTCACTATAGGACTGGCAAGATATGCCTTGTTGTGTAATAGTGTCTAAATGTTCTTGGAGCAATCAAAGTGTTTTTGCTTGGATTTAGGTCCCACTCCAGAGATGGAACCCATAACTGGGCACCATTATCAGGACCCAAAACCTGTGACTAGATTTAGGTCCTAAGCATGACCCAAATATTCTTGTGTTAAATAGCATAGTATTAAACTATACTTGCTATAAGTCCACAACTTAATGCTTATTGCCAAAAATTGGTCATTTCTCAACCCTGATCACAGAGGGTTCTTTACGTGGTTCATAGTGACTACCATAGAAACCCACACCTGGTCAAGGTGCAGAGAATGTTGTGTGGAGTGTTCAGTCTTAGATGGAACATCTGCATCACACTCTATCCTCCCAAGACTCAGGGATCATGATGGGGCGTGGTGGATTGTAAGAGCCAGAGACAGTAATGAATGAAAGGAAACTGTGTTGTCTAGACACCTTAGGGTGGTTGCACGCTCACTGTGTTTGTGACTGTATACAGAAGACATATAAGCCCAAGCCAGGCAAATGCCAGCCTAGACTAGGAAGGTAGGCAGAAAGCGCAAATTTTGGTTGAGGAACTATGGGCAACTGCAGTTGCTGGGAGAGAGTGAAGTGCAACTTCATTATTACTTAAATCATTTGTTTTGAGATTCTCATTCAAACACCACCAAGGTCATTTTTTTCTTCTAATCGTGCATGATGAAATGTCTGTTATATTTCTTATATTTCATGCTGTGTATTCTATGCAATTCTACCCGTTAACTGCTAATTTTTACTGTCAAGTATGAACAAATTGGAGATTTATTTTAATTTAAAGATATTATTCACGATTCACAATTTCATGCATGATGATCTGCAATTCTAAGGACCCAGGAGATAAGAGAAATGAGCTGCTGTTTCCCTGTGTTGTTCTTCTCTAAGGGCAATGGCTGAACACAGAGAAGCTTGGGTGGATGCTGTATATCTATGAGGGTTGAGAAATCTCAAAATTTAGGAAACTTTTAAAAAAGTATATTACTTTTATTTTATGTGTATGAATGTACCACAATGCTCACAGAAGTCAGAAGAGGGCTTTGGATCTTCTGACACTGGAGTTACAGACATTTGTTAGCCACCATGTGGGTGCTAAGAACCAAACCCAGGTCTCTTGTAAGAGCAGCCAGTGCTCTTAACTACTGGGCCATCTCTCCTGCCCCCCTAACTGAGTCTTTTGAAATGTGGTAGAAATGTATCTTGCAGGATTATTTTGACTGCAGGGAGACATTATACTCATAATACTGTATAATTAATGAACCTGAGTTCTGTTCTCTCTCCTGTAAGTTGCTGTAGACTCTTCAAACAACATCTCTGAAGAGACAGTCTGAAACAAGAAGTCAGCTCGTGCTGTGTGTAGAAGCACAGAGTACCTGCCCTGCATCTTCTAGTGGCTTTGTGAAATCTTCAGCTCTCATGTGTCAAGCATGTTTCTAGTGCAGCTGCTGTACATGGTTAGTCAATCGACATCTGTATGAAGAAAATGAAATGACTGTTTCCGTTGCCTCCTGCTGCTGTCTGTATTGGCCCAAGTCCTACTGATCTGAATTAATTCCAGTTTAGTATATTTTTAAAAAAATATTATTTGAAAATTTTTAAGTGCTCTATTTTTTAGTCATCTTTACTTTGGGAACAGTGGATTTGGGGAAAGCTGATTTGTCAGATAGTCACTGATTGTGGTGGACTTAAAAGCATAAGATACAACTGGGGGATCATCTTAGGCAAAAATGAACAGGCATGTTGAGCAGTCAGCTCTGAACTAAATGTAAATGTAGAAGCAGAGGAAAGAGTGTGTTTAGGGGGGCCGTAAGTAGGCACAGTTGTTTGAAAGGAGATCCCGCCTTCTCAGCCTCCCAGTGAGGATTCTGGGAGCATGAGGAGGTCAGTACCTTTACCATGAATGGAACTTTGCTCAAGGATATTCTTGATTGGAAGGAATTTTCTAGCACATTCCAGAATGTCTAGCATCTCTCATTCTTAGGCCTACATGCCAATGAAACTTTCCATGTATTATTTATTGTATATATTTATTAAAAAAACCAAAAAAAAAAAAACACAAAAAACTCAGCCAAACCAAAAAACCTATGGCCAGAACAAAACGAATTGAGCCCCTGGCCAGGAACTACTGGGCAGGATGAAGAAATTTTAAGGTGATGAACTGTGTGTCAAGATCAAGAAAAATTCTTTTGCTTATGGGAAATAGCTACCAGATTTGTGAGTACCAGTCTTTTGGACAGATATATACCTCTCTCTCTCTCTCTCTCTCTCTCTCTCTTTTTTACAGGGACTCCTTAGTTCCAGCCCACCTGGAAGTCACAATGTAGACCAGAGTGGACTCCATCTCAAAGAGATTCATGTGCCTCTGCCTCCGGAGGGCTGGGATTGAAGGCACATGCCATCACACTGGGGGTTTGGACAGATAATTATTCTTAAACTGAAATCCAAAGATAAGATTTCACATAGATGCCCAACTTCCCTATGAAACCTTAGAATTCCATTTATTTCATCTGTACTTTTAAGATCCAGGAGAGTTTATTCATTCATGTGTCCAGTATATTTGCTGAATCACTACTGTGAAATAAATACAATTTTCCTGCATATTTGGATGGGGCACTGGATAAAGACTTGCCTCTGGGTTCCTCCATTAAGAGGAGATAGATGATAACACTTTGCAAAAAAAAATGGGAAATTTCGTGTAGCGACAACTCTTAAAGAAGCCAGGGCTATGGGGCTGGCTGGGTGTTGTCTTGTAGTAACTTTCATTACCATGACAGAAGTGACTTATTTCCTGAGCCTTTAACAGGGACTACCTGTAGAAGGACTTTACAATGTGAACATAATCTAGACCAAGGACTTTTACTTACCTTTGTGGCCCCAAAGTTACTGTTTATAATATAAAAAAAGCTTACTGAGTCACATGTTCTTGTGATCTGAGCATGTGTAGCAACAACTCTTAAGCCAGAGCTATGGTCCTTCAGGACCGCACTTTGCCTTGTACCCAAGATAGTGAATGAATGCTGTGCTTGAATAGCGTAATGTGCTGCGTGAAAAGCATATCAAGTGCTGGAAGTAGCATTCAGTTCTCATTAAGACAAGTGAGAATTTAGGTCTGTAATTGTTGGTTTGAGATATGTTAGGCCTAGGAATCAAAGGGCAACATTCTCTGATGAGGGTGGGTCCTGGCTTCTACCCACCCAGTTATGCTGGAGATTCTGTTTCATTAAAAGAACAAGTGAAGTCTGACTCAGGAGCACAGTGCTGTGAGAAATCTGCAGGAATGGTCGTTCAGAGTTCTGGTCCATTCTTAGCTTTACAAAGAATGCTAAGAGTCAGGCTGTTTCTTGACTTTGGTAATACTGTAATGTGGCTTAGAGACACCACAACTACCGTTTATTACTTCATTCATTTCTCACAGCACCTCTATGAGGTCAGTATGATTATATGATTACTAATTTTAGAGATGTGAATCTCTGTCTTGGAGAGCTTTGGTTACTTGGAAGATTTGCACCCTTAACCAGGCTAACTGGACAGGAACACAAGCTTCTCACTCTATGTGTTTTGGAAGAAGTAGTTGTGGCTATTAATTGCCATTAATTGTGGTCCTCTCACCTTCTGTGTAGAGTGTGAACTTGATTAAAATGATATATTATTTAATCGTGACAGAATACCATAGGCTGGGCGACTTAAACCAGAACTCCTTAAGCTGTTTCTACTTGTAACATCATTTCACCCCCAAATTTTTATTAATCACAAGTAATAGGCATATAAAAAGGCAAACCTATCAAATATTTACCTACAGCAATTATAAATTTGTTTTAAAACAATTTATTTAGTGTGCATATGATTTTACCATTTATTACAGACAAAGGCAAACTTACAAACTAAGAGGGACGTGCTTGCTTACTTTTACATAAATATTTTACTTTTGCACAAATATTTAATTATTGGTTGGATAATTGATACCACAGTTTGTGGAGCCTCTTCAGCACTTTTGAAGTTGATCAATATTTTGATTGTATGGTTGTCTATGCTGAGCACTTTGCTTCACAAAGATGCATAGTAAAGAATGGCAGAAGTGTGCTCTGTCATTTCAGAATTATTAGAAATGCTTTCTCAATTTTAAGCCAAATCATTTAACTTTTAAAAAATTTTAGTATTGTGTTTATTTTTTATGTCAGGTGCATGCTGTGTATTGCCTGCATGTCTGTAAGTGCACCCACATCTTGCAATGCCTGCAGAGCACAAAAGAGGGCCTCAGATACCCTGGAACTGGAGTTATGGACAGTTGTTGGCTGTCATGTAGATGCTGGGATTTGAACCCAGGTCTTCTGCCAGAGTTGTCAGTGTTCTTGGCTACTGAGACATCTCTCTAGCCCCTTGACTTTTTAAAAAATGAAAATGAAGTCAGCAACTCAATAATTTTTTAAAAATTATTTTTATTTATACATTTGTGTGTGTGTCTGTGTGTGTGTCATGTATGTGTGTGTGTCTCTGTGTGTATATGTCATTTATGTAGCGCCCAAGGAGGCCAGAAGACATCCTCGGATCCCTTGGAGCTGAGCTCACATGTAGCTGTGAGCTGCCTCACATGTGTGCTTGGACTCTGTGAGCGCAGGAAGCACTCTTAATCATGGATTCAAGTTTCTGGAAGAGACACATAGAAGAACATAAAACACTGCATTTACACTGTGATTCATAACATTTAGTAGACTCTGAAGTGTTCCAAGCAGCACTCGTTGGTGGTGTGAGGCATGATAGCATGTTCAGGGCTGGCATGTTCAGAGCTAAGGCTGTGGTGAGGTTGCATGATGCAGCTTTGGGTACATTGTGTTTTATTGAATTAATTTTTGATATTGGACACTTAGAAACCTTTTAGATTGCCAACATTTTTGCAACCCTCATGATTCGCAGTTAAAGAACTGGGGCTTAAACGAGAATTTCCCACAATTCTGAAAGCAGAATGTCCAAGATGAAGGTGCGGTCGGTTCAGTCCCTGGTGATGACGCCCTGCCTGGCTTGTAGGTAGTTACTTCCTTGCTATGTCTTTATGGAGTTAGGAGGACTGAGAAAGAGGAAGCATTCTGACTGATCTTGTCTATCAGTACTGATCTCACCATGAGGGCCTCTTCCTTATGGCCTCATCTAAATCTAGCTACCTCTTAAGAACTTACCTCCAAAAATGATCTTCTTGGGAATCAGGGCCTCAATATGAATTTTGAGAGGTCATAAAGATTTAGTCCATAACAGATCAGAGCCATTCATTATATACATTGGGAATCCTCTAAGATAATTATCATTAAATGCTATTGGGTGCAATAAGGATACCAACTTAATTTAAATAAAGATCTGGATCTTAAAGTCAGGTTAGCTCTGACTTTAACTAAGTACACTCCATTTCATCTTCCGGATCACTCCTAATTGAACACATTTTTACCTTTTCTTCCTACTCTTTCATGTTCCAACTTATCTACTAGCTTTCCAGGAAAACTTTACCCTGGCTTATTGCCTTAATCATTTCAACAGCGCAATGAATATACATTTGTTACCTGGTTTTTACATATTCTTCTGATATATATGCTCCTTGAAGGCCATCACATTCCTATTCCTATTGTGCAGTGGTACGGTATCTGTTATGCAGTAATACTTAATAATTGTTCATTTAAATTGATGGTTGATCCTTGGCTAGCTGCAATATTTAGTTTCCTCATTGCTAATGGGTAGATAACCCATGAATCTTACAAGACTTTGATGGACTGATGGATATGGAAGTATTTTTGTTGCTTTTATCCCCTTTGCCTTATGACATATCATTTACTTATCCTCTTTTAAAGTTGTTTATGTTACCTACAACACACCTTGGCTTTATTGATCTGAAAAGGTTAAACACACTGAGGCAGGTGATCTCAAAAAATAGATCTATATTTCTAGAATGGTAGCTGTAATTTATTAAATGCCAAAGCAAACACAACACAGTGATTGCTTTGTCTGAAGGTGACCTTTTACTGTACTGAAGATATAGGCAACAGACTCTTCTGTATTGATTTCTTGTATATGGTTTCAGAATAATATAGAAATAACATCCTCAGTTTGTCTAAGCTAAATTACAATATATTATGGACATGGTTAGAGTAATAATATATTTGAATCAGAAAGTTAGGTCATATTGTATATTAAACATAAACACACTTATTAGGATAATTAGACATAATATTAGAAATGTGACTTCTCAAAAATCTAGGAGAGTATGATTAGATGAGTTTACGTGATTTCAAAGTACATCATCTACTCATACCACAGGTTAGTTACTTCACAAAGCTCCTCAAAAATGATGAGCTGTGTCTATGAATATAGAAACACACATATACAGTGATGGGATTTATATGTATTACTTGCTATCATATTTTAAGTTGATTTTGCTTTTATTAAGATAATGTGCACTTAATATTAAGACATACGAAGCTTATGTAAATTGTGGGTCTGCCATCGTGGCTCCCAGTGGTCTGTTTTCCCTTGGAATTGACATTCTTATTAGTAAACAACATGGAAATGTTACTTCTCAGCCATTGATACTAACTTTTGTTTACTTGAGGCTCTAGTGGATGAAATGTCTTATGTCACTTTACTCTGTTTTGTCGTGATTATTTCATAGTTTTTATTTATACACTGGTCAGTGTTCGTGTGAGTAATCTTAATAGATTCCTTTATCCCACAACCTTTTTCCTTTCTGGAATTGATCTCTCCCCTGGTCCCTCTAGCCCTCAACCCCCACCCCCATTAGCCTTGGTTTTTTCTTTCCCCATTTATTTTTTCCACTGTGTATTCAATATCCCAGTAAGTTTCCAAATGTTCTTGCATATCAGTTAGCCTATGATTCCCTCTTGGTTTTCCCTCTCAGCCTCCCTCGCTTCTCTGCCTCCAGGTGACTTCAGCCCTTGCTCCTGTTCCTGGACTCCCGCTGCTGGCCACAGTGGCAGACTCAGCTTCAATCATGGATCCTTCTCTCTTGATGTCTTCCTCGTTTCCACAGCTGCTCTCCTCTAACTTCTGAAGGAAGGCAGCAGAGGCGGGAATCCTTTTTCAGTCCCTGTGTTTCAGAAAGTCTGTTTTATATTTGAAACGACTCACAGTTTAGGTGTAAAATTTTGGTTAAAGCCTATTTTTCAGTACTGGAGGGATGGCTCAGTGAAGAGCACTGGACATCGCTCTTGCTGAGTGCCTGGCTTCAGTTCCCAGACCAACGTGGCTGCTAACAACTGTCCTTAACTCTTCTGACTTCTGTGGGCACTGTATGACATGGGCGCACTTACATACATGCAGGCAATACATTGTACACATAAAATAAAAATAGCAAATAAAGTGAAAAAAAAAACTATTTTCATAGAGTGTGGTGGTGCTGGCCTTTAACCCCAACATTCAGGAGGCAAATACACAAATGAATTGCATATATGATATAGATGATAGATACATCAACTTTCCATTTGGGAATCATTCTAAATTCACAAACATTTTCAAAAGTGGTACAGCTTATATGTGAAGGTGGCTGGCATTCACGGTGCCTCTTCCTTCCCTCGATTCATTCAGTGCTTCAGGAGGCAAGAATGTTCTTTAACCGCAGCACGGTTTTCTAGATGAGGAATAATGTTGCCACACCACTGCTATCTAATCTGCACATGCTTTCTTTTATAGCAAATAAGAAGGTAATTTCCTTCCCACTGTGTTATTTTCTTAGTATCCGACGGTTAGTACTAGCTTTCTTCATGTCTGTGTTTTCATTCTAGAAAAGTCTACCCACTGAGCTCTCACAATGAGGATCTGGACCATCTGTGGATCTATTTGGTCTGAAGGTTTGTGCTGTTCAAATGTAGATTTTTATAGTTTTTTAACTTTTTAAAATGCTGTATTTCCTTTCCCCTGAGCTTCCTATTTCTGAACACCGACTATATTCGGATGGTGATACTCTGGACTGATGCTCAAACTTCCTACTTCTTTCTCTTCTGTGTCCCTGGTTTGGCCATTCTGATCAACTTTCTGGTAGTTATCTTGTAGGAATGACTTCTACAGTATATACAGAATTTGGACAAATTACTTAACCTTGCACCTAAAAGCTACTGTCTATCACATAAACAAGCTCCCTGAGTCATGGGCTCTTGTGACCTGGGCATATGACCTTAATCTCTCAGGAACCCACTTTGCCTTCCATGATAGTGGATGAATGTGGATATGGTTAATTAGCACATCAAAGTGCTGAACACAGCACATTTATATTCCTGTCCTCATTGAAAACAGCTGAAAAAAAGAGCGCTTGACATTGTGTCTATGAGATATTATAGGCTAGGGGATCAAAGGGCAAGATTATCTGATAAGGGTTGCTTCAAACTTGGAGTTCCCCAGTTGATGCTGGAGAAACAGTTTTGAATAACAGGATGAATAAAGCTTGGCTTGGGAGCACCATTCAAAGAGAGATCTAATGATCCAGACTCTGGGGGTTTGGGTCTACTCTTGGCTATTAAAACAATGCTAAGAGCCAGGCTGATTCTTTATTTACGTACACCTGTGATGAGGCTTAGAAATATTGCATTATCTTTGCTCTGTTTCATATCATCTCTATTTGATTTTATTCCAATAAATTAAAACTTTAATTTCTTAGTTTTTCTTAGTTCTCTGGTTTCTCCTTAGCTTTCTCTTATAACTGATGTTTGCAGGGCGATGTCACAGAGAGATGGTGAACACCAGAGGCCACCTGCAGCAACGGGTGCTACCAGGCAGAAGTGGCAACGGAAGTTAACAGGACTGGAGACAGTGCTAATTATAGCCGCCACTGGAAGAGAAGGCTTGCTGAAGGGAGCTACAGCTGTTTGTAAACTTTTCTTACTTGTTTAATAAAGTTTGTAGCCCCTGCCAGCCTTTGGCCCAGCAGGGAGAAAGACGTCAGTGTTGACTTTTGTCCTCTGAATCTTGTCTCCCATTACCTTACCAACCTGGGAACCTGGGAACTCATTTTCTAAGGCTCCTGGTCTGCGGCAGCGTGGTAGGGAAGGAGGTAGTTCTGGAGAGACAAATGGAGATTTTCCAACCTAAAGCCTTGTTCAAGTACTAGTGACCTTTGGCTAGCCTCCCATTCATGGATGATGTAGGTGAGAGTGAGTTGGGCCATCTAGGACTTCTTGGAGGACCTGTCTGGTTTTCAGTAAGGTGATGGAGGAGAATAGAGAATAGAGGTCTGATTGTTGTGGGTAATAACTGGTAAAGTGATTTAAATAATCCCCATTTTTATTCCTAAAGTTCACTTCTGCTTCCCTGGCCTGGAGAAACCCAGGATCTCTATCAGATAATTCACTTTTAAGAGAAATTTATTTGTCATTTATTTATTTATTTTTAATTTGTATAAGTGTTTTACCCACATGCCTGTAAGTGGACAACATGAATGCAATGCCCATGGAAGAAGAGAGCATTGGGTCCCCTGGAACTGGACTTATAGATGGGTGTTAGCCTCTACGTGGGTGCTTCTAGGAACCGAACCCAGGTCTTCTGCAAGAGCAGCCAGTGCTGAGCCGTCTCTCCACCCTGATAATTCACTTTTCATCTTCTCTTCTCTGCTAAGTTATTAGCAACTTTTCTAACATTCAAAAATTTCCATTGAGATTTTATTTTCTTGCTTTCATAGTCTTAATTTCTTTTGTATTTTTGCAACTATATGTATCTTAGCCTTTTATCCTCATATTAGTTGGATTAGGTAATCCAGAAGAATATCTGCCTACTTAGCTAAGATTCTTAGGCATTTTTATAAATTCACTCCAAATGAATGCAAATTTTATGTATTGACTAATAGGTGAATAAATTAAGAAACTGATGAATGTCAACTCTATTGACTGTAGAGTGCTTCAACTGTAGAAATCCATGCAACTGAAAACTGTGTGGTACCACGAAAATTCAGCATATAGGGAGAAGGTTCCTAGTGTTGTGGTCACTTTTGGCTGCTTGAACATGAGCCGATGAGTGGCGCCAGCGGTCCTCGTGCCGCGGACTTCGGTGGCTGGGAGTGATGAGCGTTCGCTAAGTCTCTTTTGCTCATTCTCTGGCAAGAGTGCAAATAACAGATATACCAAAACAGGAAGGAGAAGCAAGCGGAGAGGTCTTCTACTTTGGGTGTGACAGACACTGCCAGTAAGAAACACTTCCTGCAGTCTTCTTTAATCCAACATAGTTATAGCTCAGTCCTTAGAATGTGTAATTTAACAATCAAATTAATTTCATTTAACAGGCAGCAGATGGTGTGTGATTATTGCCTTCTGAATACAGAATGCCTGTCAATAGTTGTTAAATACGGATTAAGCCAAGGGTTACTGCAGTGCTTAGGTTTTTATTAATATAGTTCCTTTCTTTTGAATTTGGCAATTAAAGTGTGTAGATACCTGTGAATTGCATATGCATTATGCATCTATGGAGCCCCAATTTCAAAATGAACTGGTTTATTGTGAATTGTACAGGAAACAGAACTTCTTTTGCTTATTTTGAATTAGAATAGAAAACTTCCCGTGTGTACGTAGGCAGAAGCTTGCAGATTTTTAACCTGATTATGCTTGTGAAATGCTATACTTCGAGGCCTGCTCCAGCTCTGTGTTCTCCTGTTAGAAGATGCATAGTGCATGGTATCCAGCAAGCACCGGCTTCCTGACATGTAACCAGTGGTTGAATTTAAATGTTTTTTTTTTTTTTTTCTCTCTGTCTGTCTCTCTCTCTTCAGAAACCTTAACCACGTTTTTTAAAGGTAAATTATTATCCAGAACGTACATAAACTCTTTCACTAGAGTCTAGGTCCATATATAATCAGCCCTTTCTACTAAACTCTGCTGGGGTAGCTGCGATTTCATTTGGAAGTTTTCAGACCGGAATGGAACTCACCACATTGGGCGTTGCGGGGAAATGATGCTAATAGTCATTTTGTCCCAGATTTGAAAGGGCTTTTGTTTTGTTTTTGTTTGTAACTGAGTTGACTGTTTCAGAGAGGACTGCTGCTTGTTTATTTTAGGGCCGTGCTCCTTGTTCAGCCCTCAGTTGACGGTTCATTTCTGAGGGGAGCCTCTGGTTCAGGCCGGCCTGGAGGTGGTCCTGGACCAACTCCCGCTCTCCCTCCCGGGCTTCATTGATCTTTCTATACAGTGGATCCATCACTTCCCTCTCCGCTTCTGACACTTCATTGCTTATTGTCTCCTGACTAACTTGGATGCTTCTTTGCTCAATTTAGAAAAACACTCTCTGCCAGTCCCCCCTTCCTCCTCCTCCTCCTCCTTCTCTTCCTCCTCCTCTTCCTCCTCCTCCTCTTCCTCCTCCTCCTCTTCCTCCTCCTCCTCCTCCTTCTTCTTCAGAAAGTTTTTAGAGCTCTTTTTAAAAATACCAGTCTGAATGCCATGAAGTTCTAAGAAAATCATAGGAAATGTAAAGACTATGGGGACAGCTGCACCATGATATTTCAAGTAGACATCAAGGCATAATATAAATCCCATATAGGGACTGGGACCCTCAGCAAGAATTGGTAGCATAATAACAGAACTGTAAATATGAATGGGCCATGGGGACATTCTCATTCAAACCACCTGGTAACCCCTCAAGGATGCCCTCCAGTATTATCTCCTCTTTGACATTTACAACTTTTTCCTTCCTTCTGTGCCCTCGTAAACACATAAACATGATATAACACCTTTATTTTTTTAAATTTTGAGACAAGGTCTCCTGGTAGCTCCAGCTGCCCTGGAATTCCCTATGCAGACCAGGCTAGCCTCTGTGTCATAGAGACCCACCTGCCTCTGCCTTTCCAGTGCTGGGATTAAAGGTGTATGCCACCATACCTGGTCACATCTTTATTCTTCAAAGAACCTGCTCAGGGCTGGAGAGATGGCTCAGCTGGTAAGAGCACATACTATTCTTGTAGAGGACCTGAGTTTGGTTCCCAGCACCCACATGGGCTGACTTACAACCACTTGTAACTCAAGTACCCTCTTCTGGCCTCTGAAGGTACTGCACTCATGTGGACATACCCACAGAAAGATATTCACACACATGCACACACACACACACACACACACACACACAAAATTACAAATAAAATAAATCTTAGAAAGTAACCCACACTATTTACATAATTTTTATTTGTTTCCACCTAATGTTTCTTTCTCCCAAACTGTGATAAGATTCTTGAAAAAAGTCATTTCCCCAAACTCTTCTCTTGCATTCAGTCTTGAGCTCCACACAGCTTCTCCAGTTGTCTCTCTTGACAAAGCCATCAGCAACCTCGGTGTTCTGGTTTCATCCCATGGCCTGTTCTTCCATCTCTCAGCGGTTGCTGACCTAGCTGCTCCACCAATAACTTTTATACTAATTTTGCTGCTCCTTTTGATTTGAATAAATGTCAAATATGGGGCAGGGGAGATGGCTCAGTGGTTAAAGGCACTGGCTGCTCTTGCAGAGGACCAGGGTTCGATTCTCAGTGCCCACATAACAGCCATCTGTAACTCCAGTTCCAGGGGATCCGATGCCCTCTTCTGACCTTGACAGGCATTGCATGGCACAGGTGCACTTACCCACATGCAGGCAATATACTTCTACACATAAAAATAAAAAATGCCAAAAGCATGACACATATTATTGGATATTCTTTTTTGTTATTTTATGGTTTCTTATAACACACTAGTCATTTTCACTCCCATCACCTCTCTCACCTCCTCCCTGTTTTTGTTTTCTTCCTGTGTTGTGTTATCTGGGGACTTTCTGCCTGTGCCTCACAGTGACTCTCTGGGTCTAGTGGGTGAATTCCTCTCTCTTTCCACTTGCTGCCTCTTCTGTCTTGGCTGACCTGACTCTCCCATTCTCGTTACTTCAGTTTTCTCTGTTCCTGGATGGTTCTTCTACAAAAGAAAATGAATGGAAATGAGCAATAAATTCTGTTCGAATCTTCCTATGAAACATCAAGGATTTTCCCACAGAAACAGACAAAAAAACATTGAACTGTATTAGACTGCAGAATTCCCATGTCAGCCATCATCTATAATCCTATCTCTGATGAGCTATCTATGTATCATCTATGTATCATCTATCTATCTATCTATCTATCTATCTATCATCATCTATATCTGACATCTGTATAAAATTACACTAACTCTACACCCTTGAAATATTTTATAAGCATTCCTCTACATGCTTACACAAATCCATGCATAGATGAAGATGTTTTTTTCCTTTCCTAATTCTGCTGTCTAATGAAACTATCATAGTTAACTGGCCTCCAATATAAACGAAATTCTGGTTTCTCCTTGATGGCCTAATCTTTAACTTGCTGGTTGATGTCTTCTGTCTCCCATCTTAGTTCTGCCTGCCTTTGTGTGTATATTCTCCCTTAAATTTACCTGTCAACATCTCGTGCATGTCTCTGACCCGTGCTTTCTCACCTTAAACCCACGGAATATACAGCTTATATTTTCTTACTTTGAATTTTATTCAGCTACAACTCTAAGAGCTTCAAACAGATCTAGGCCTTTAAAAATTTAAAGAAAAATTAGTTCAGGGAAAAACAGGATGGTAAATGGAGTTAGAAAAGACCAGACACAGCATTGTGACCGTTGAGGACCCAAAAGAAAAAAATCATTCTTTATTATTCAGTTGGGATCTTCCTGTTCTCTTTGAAGCTTTTAAACTCAATTCTGTGAAGTTTGGAAATAATACAGAGTACCTTGGGCTTCAGCTCTCTGTTCCCTCAGTTTCGTCTCTGCGTGCTTGCCAAACGAAAAGGGTAGAGGGCGAGTAGAACAGCAGATGTCATGTTACTCCTGCACATCACCAGGATGTAATCTCAGCATTTGGCCTACTCTACATCTGATTTATTTGTCTGCCTTCTATCCTAAGTGTCAATGACAGGTCCTCCATACGTCATGCTGTGAGGTGAGACTCTTGAACATTTACTAGGTGTCCAAATCTGCATAATCTTAGTGACACATTTTCCCAAGTAAACATATGCATGTGCTCAGTTTGTTTATTAGAAACTATGTATTTCTGGAGCTGATCTCCTTAGCATGAGAGGGACCATCTCTCCTTGATGTTTCCAACATTTTCATACTGATATTTTCCTCATATATCAATTTCTAAGTCTTTTTCTCTGCAATTATTATTTTGTGCTTCTGTTCTAACATGGCAACAAAAACTACTGATGGGCCAGGGGGATTGCTCAGGACATAAAGCATTTGCTTTGCAGGTGTGAGAACCTGAGTTTAAATCCCTAGCACTCAGGTAAAGCTTAGATGTGATGGTGCACATCTGTAACCCCAATGCTGAGAGACAGAGATAGAAGAATCCCAGCAGCTCACTGGCCAGCCAGTTGGTTGATCCAGTCCATAAAAGCTCCAGCATCGGTGAGAGGCTCTGTGTTCAAAAGTAAGGTGGAAGACAATGGAGAAGTACGTCTGATGTTGACTTCAGTCCTCCCGCCTGCCATGCACATGTGCACATACTGAGATGTATCCACCTCCCCCTCCCCATGCAACACAAACCTGAAGATAAGACAAAGTTGAATATATTGATTACCATGAAAGGGGAGATGTTAAATCCTGAATCTGCAGCAATGCTGACAGGAGGAAACTGCAGTTAGCTGACTTGCGAACAGGCAATTGACCCCTTAGGTAAGTCTTTCAGTGAGTCTGTATTCAATGACTTGAATACAAAGAAATGCTTCCAAATAATTCAAGCGTGCATAGCTACTGTGAGGTTATACACAGGACAGAGAAAGTTTAATCAGAAATACGATTGTAGATTACTGATGTAGCGATTCTGCAATCTAATGATGCCTAATGTTTTTCTATTTTAAAAAAAATAGAAATAGAAACTTTCATAGGAAGGTTTGAACAGAAAAACTGAACAGGTTAGGGATAGCGTAGGGTACAAACCATGTTAGTCCTTGAAAAGAAATGCTCATAAATACTTTTGGTTTTCATCTCTAGGCTGAGGGTTGGATTGATAATTTGGACCCTCACCTTCTTTCTGCCTTATCTAGATCCTTGAAGAACTCTTGTGTTTGAAGCTAAATACACTTTTCTGGCATCCTCATTGTGTTCAAAGAGATGATTATCTTCTTTCTGGTGATAGGTGTTTCCTACTGTGAAAGCATCCATATCTTCTTTCTGTTGATTTCTTGTGTGGTCAGACTACATCTAGTGTGTAGAGCAAGCTTACACTATGTCTCATTGTGGTGATCACTGAGACGTGAACACCACCTATCTCCAGGGAGTAACGTTTCAGATATTTCATCTTACACCCTGGAGCAAACAATCAAAATAAACAGCCTACTGTATCACAGGCATCATGTATGTGACAAATGTTAGGATGAGGCCTATTTCTTCTTGATTGACTTATACCCTTATCATAACTGATCTTCAAAGGTTAAGGCAGTTGGAGATTTTTCTTAATTTATCTTTTCATCTGCTAACTATTTTTCCTTGTTTGAAGACAAACATTATTTTCCTCTTGTTCCCCATTTGAAACACTTCACACGGGTATTTATTTCCAAGTCTGTGAACTGAATGTCATTCTCAGAGTCGTTCCGGGTTCTAGATGGGAGCAGACCTGCCCTTCTTTGGTCTTGCATAATATTTGTAAAATAAAGGATCGAACTGTCTTCTCCTAAATGACATACAACACATGGGAATTGTATAAATATAAGTATCAAAAGAATTTCTCCCAGTGTTTCTGTGAGGCCATATCTGAGCCACATGTGTCAAGGCACGTATGTAGTGGACGCGCACACAGCTTTAGGGTTGAGATTTACTCTCTGCGCTCTCAACTGGGAAGTGGTGTGAACCTGGGCATCTGTCTAACCCACTGCCTCTTAGTTTTGAAATTTGAAAAATACGATTGAAAAATTACCCATTTCATTGGATATTATGAAGATTCATATGAAAAAGTACACACCATGTCCAGGACCATGTGGCACATACATACCTGAAATCTAATCAAAATATTAGCATTGATTATAGTTTAGGTAGATCTAGTTTTCAAAGTAAAAATAGCCTTTGGTTATAACAACGATGCATGTTCATTGCTTTAAGAATTAAGATGATGGAAAGAATAAAAAAATACAATTTCATCACTAGAGAGCAGCTACTATCTGATGAGCATGGTGCTCACTGCCTTCTAGATCTTTCTGTGGATATACACTTGTGTTTACAGTATTACAACAAAACTATCATATATGTTTTGTTGCACAATATTTGTTATATAACTGTCTTTCCACTCCGATTTTTGCAAATTTACAGATCTAAAAATCAGCAAACACTTTTCTGTAATAATCTAGACAGGAAATATTTTATTTTGCATTGTGAACCACATGCAGTCTCTATTGTATTGTTTTGTTGTTATTATTGTTTTAAAATATTTTAAATATGTGAAGAACATTTCTTAGCTTGCAAAATACACATAAACAGACTTAGGCAAAATTTAGCCTGTAGCTAACTCTTAATCTATATCTTGGAATTTTTTGTTTAGTTTTGTTTTTGAGACAGAGCCTTGCTGTTTAGACCCAGCCGGCTTCTAAATCTATGTAGCACACAGCCGTAATACTACTGTTTCAATCACCTAAATTACAAGCATGTGCCACTGTGACTGGCTTTCTATTTTCCAATAATTTTATTTATAAATACATTATATGTATTAACTTTTTATCATTCACATCTTTCCTGTGTTAAGAAATCAGAGATGATATTTCTATGTAATTTTTTTTTCTGGATAATTTCACTTTCTCATTGGAGAAAATTTGAGCTAGTGAACTACTTGGTTGTGTTTTTTAAATACACACCAAGAACTTCTTTTAAACTAAAAGCAGTATACTGAAGCCCGAGCATGGCTCTGTCATATAAGTTAATAGCTGTTTCACACGACCTTTAGTGATTGATGCACGTCTACAACAATCCCTCACCTGCTGTTTAGTGAAAGCAGGGCACAGTGCGGTGCAATCACCTTCCTATTTTTGCCTCGACATCATACATTTTAGAATTGTTTGGAACTTTTAAAGCACTTTTAAAACTTTAAGAACAATTCTAAATAACTGTGGATTTGTTAAACATACATTTTCCCACTTAATTCTAATCATATCAGAGGTCATGAAAAACCTAGTTAAATTCAAAACTGTTTTGTTTCTTAAGGATTCATATATCTTCTTTAACTATTCAAACTATTTTCCTGAGCTGATATCAACCTTTGGACTTCAGTGGGTGGGATTCTTATTATTTATTTATTTATTCTGACCTCATTTTCACATGAGTTACTTAGCCATGCATTATGAGAATGTTGATTACAGAGATCTCAGGGAATGGGGAAATGGCTCAGTGGATAAAGTACTTGTTTTGTAAGCATGGGGACCCGAGTTTGCCCCCAAGATCTACATAAAACACTGATGAAGCTGCACGCACCTGTACTCCATGCTGGGTAGGCGGGGACAGGAGGCTCCTTAGGGCTTGCTGGCCACCAGTCTAAGGGATCTTAAGTCCTAGTTCCAGTGAGAGACCTTCTGCCAATACTAAAGTAGAGAGCAATTAAGATGCCTGATTTCTACCCCTTACAAGTGCATGTGTCCTCTCAAAAGACACACACACACACACACACACAAATGAATTTCAGCCATATTCTCAATTCTAGTGGTAGCAAACAAAAGAGGGATTACCACACATGTTGACAATGAGCATGAACTTTGCACAAGGCAAGCATAAGCAGCCAGATTTAAACACAAATGAATTTTAAGAGTCTGAAAAAAAACCCCCCAAAACCGCCTAACTGCTATCTTGGGTTTTCTCTATACTCTGGGAGGTCTGAACTGATTTAAAAGCAGCAGTTATAGTACTGCAACTTCTGAATGGATGCAAAACTGACTGCATAGCTGAGTAATGATTTTAGACCGATATGGATAGGACACTAAAAATATTGACTGGCCCATTTTAGTTAAACAAATTCGCATTAATAGTGATCCTTCATCCAGAGGGCCAGATCATGAGTTTTCTATTTAAGAGTTAAATTATTAGAAAGAAAATGAAAATTATAGTTTTTCTGATATTAAGAGAAGTATTGTAAAATCATATCCAACAACACTTTGAAGGCACCATCACCATCAAAAACGGATCCTTTTCATTTCATGTAGTGAATTCCTGGTTTCCATAGCTGGCTGCATTTAATGTTCAGAGTGCCATTTATGTCACTCAGTAGAGCTAAATCTTTCAAAAGTTTTTGAAAATATTGCTCTGGGCATATTGTTATAACTGAATATATCAGCTTTCAGTTCAAGGAGACAAAGTGAGTCCTAGTCTTAAACAGATGGGTTTTGTAGGAACCTTGATGGGAATGAAATCAAACTTACTTCCTGTGATTGATTTTAGTCTTTGAGACCATCTTTCACCACTGAAAGTTGATCCCGTATAAATGTCTCCCCAGGGCCAGAACTGATTCTTCCTAAGTCTAGCTGTCCTGTTTTGGGGCTGTCATTTTTGGAGGGTTTGACTTCAGATTTTACTTTCAATTTCATCTTGCAATGTAAGCTTTTAAAACCTTATTTTAAATTTCAAAACATCTTTATTTATATTTGGTACATTTAAAAAAATCACATGTTAAATGAAAGTTATTTACAGTCCCTTAACAAGGGAGGAAGTTTTGAAAGCTAGGAGTGAGCTCATTGTCTGGCTCTGTAATGGTACCTGTCAATGTGACTGCTATTGCCCAGTGTTTCATATTTTCTGTATCTTTGATGGAGTCGCAAGTAATTTATGAAGATGTTTATTCTGATTTGTATCTGACACATCTCCTAACAAGTCCCATGTTAAAGGCTTGTTCCTCAGCCTGCTGAAGCTGTTAGGAGGTGGTGGAAACAAAGAGCTGGTAGCGCTCAGTGGAAAGTTTCTGGTCATTTGCAGTGTGCCTTCGAAGGAACTCTAGGACCCTGTTCTCTTCTCTCGTTGTCATTTTGTTCTCTGGCTGCCGGGAAGTTGGAAGTCTCCTGTGTTATCATATCCCGCAGAATGGATTCCTTCTTCGTAGATCCAAAAGCTACAGAAACTGTCGGTCGTAGGCAACTGTCAAAAGCAAGCCAGAGTAACCCTTTTTCTCTTTATACATTGATTGTCCCAGGCATTTATTAAAGTAATAAAAAGATGTCCAATAGAAGATTAAATCCATCAGTGTGGATTACAGGATAAACTGGCGAATGGTTCCTGAAAAGTTATTCTTTTCCTGAAGAGGAGATAATATCATTTGCTCTATGTGCTCAGCACCTTGCTGAGAACTTGACAAACAGTAGATGTTCAATGATTGCTCATGGATGAATGTAACTCTATTAGAGGCCCGAAAGTATGATTTTAGCACAAAAATGAGAGAATACTGATGTGACATTCTTCTAAATTAATTAGAATATCTGAGTGAAGATTTTATAAATGTACTTGAAGTTCTTTCGGAATGGCATTTTTTTCTTTTTTGAATTGAAATTAAATTTACTTTAACAGACCTTAAACATGAAAATTGTACATATTATTGAGGTGCCCAGTATAATATTTCAATCCAAGTTTGATATATGGGGTACATATATCTGTCTCGTCAAACATTTGTCATTTCTTCATGGTGACACTTTCATCCACCATTATTCTGGTCTTAAGAAACACACAGTGCATTAGTGATATGCCATTGAGAAGGAAAGCTCCTGGATAGAAGCTGTACCTTCCACTGAACCTTCTGTAAGACTGATTCACTAATTAGAACTTCAATGTTTGTGGGGAGTTCGGGATGTTACAGGTTCAGAACCTAATTCAAATCTGCCTTGGGCTATCCTCAGCCCCTTAGCAGCCATTCTTTTCCCACTTCTGTGTCTGCTCTAACATCTTGTGACTACCATGGGAAATCTTCTGACATATATTGACTTAGTAGACTACTAGCTTCTGTCAGCCCCAAAGCGACAGGCTTCATCTGTTGCTTATAACAGAAGTTTCTCTTTGCGGTACCCCGCCTATCCAGTGTTTCCACCAATATATTTGTTTCGTTTCTATTAAAACTTCATGAATTTGCTTCACCTTATTGGAACATGGAATTTGAAGAAATCGAAATTTGTATTTCCAGATCAGGGCAACACATATTTAGCTCCAGAACAAACTGTGTTTATTCCTTTGAGGTGAGAGCCATTTCTTTCACTGCCACCATGCTATATTGTTTTGAAAGATTCTCTCACCAAATTGCTAGTCTATTAATTTGTCATTCAACCTCGTTACCTGGAATATGGTCCCAGTGTTGCAAGATTCTTTGCTAGGATGCAATATGAATTTTTTCTAGCTCCATTGATAGAGTTCTTGTCTCCATTTGAAACTTACTGAGCGCAGTTTTTATGTCCACATTTCCATTGGCATTCTTCTCTTCCAGACTTCTATTAGAATGGCCAGTTAAGGTCTCTTTCTAGCAGTCTAGGGTTTCACTTACCTGAAGCTCCAAACTCTTTCACATTCCTCCTGCAAACCAGTTTCAAAGACAGACGCCGTTGTCCCATTGTCATATTTAACCGCCACAAGGATATTGCTCTCGTGTCAATGTGGTATCTTAGTTATTTTTCACAGCACTGTGGGAAAATTCTTGACAGAAGTTATTTAAGAGAAGAAGGGTTTATTTTGCATCACAGTTCTGGAAATTTTAGCCAGTGATAGCAGAGAAGCTGTGGCAGAGTCCATGGTGGACGGAGCTTGTAGCTGATGCTCCTCACATTGCAGCCAGAGACGCAGCAGCCTGAGACAGTGCACTGTCCCGGTCCAGTGGCTTCCTCCTGCCGACCCTCAACCTCCTCAAGTCAGACTGTCACCTGGAGACAAGCGAAAACATGAGACTGTGACGGATATTCCAGATTCAAACCATAACGACTATATACCCAGAAGTGTGAATCATAGAATAATTAGATTTTTAGCCTGTGAAAAATCTGTATATGGATCTCTATGGTGGCTGAACCAATCGGCATTCTCACCGACAGTCCGTAAGGGTTCATTTCCCTGCACATCCTCATCAGCTTTTGTTTGTCTGTCTTGTTGAGGATGGCCGTTCTGATCACTGTGAGATGGAAGCTCAGGGCTGTGTTTGCATGCCCTTCACGGTGAAGATGTTGAGCATTTTAAATGTATTCGCGGCCATGTTTTCACTTCTTGTGTTGAAGTGTCTGCTGAGGTCATTTGCCTGGTATTGATGGGGTTGATTCTTTTTTAGGTGGTTTCTTTTTTAGCCTTGTAAGCATTTTCACATTCATCCCCCACTGGATGAATTGCTGGAAAGGAAGGGAACAGACTCCGGCGTTTCTCCACATCTGGGCACCGGAAGTTCTGTGGTTCTCAGGGCGAATCCTCTCGCCACGGCTCACATGGCGCGGCGTCTTCTGCCTTCCTCCCCTCCGCTTGCTTCTTCTCTTTCCCTTCATTCTTTGTTCCCTTCCTACCTTCCTTCTCCACCCTTTCTTCTCTTCTTTCTCCTTCTGTCCATATTATTATCTAATTGGCTGATTGTTCTATTAAAGACATACACATAAAAGATGACATTTGTAGGTTGTTTATCATTGTGCTTGGCAGCCAACCAAAGCTGATTGAACAAGTCTAGGCCTAATATATATTTCCAATAAATTTTATCCCCTCACCCATCTTTGCAGGAAACTTGTATAAAGTTTCCTAGCAACTGAAAGAATGGCGAGAAAACAGCTCACATAGTACTGATATTTATATTGTCATAGTTCCTTCACTCATACTTAGCTTTGGCTTAATTTGATTTTTATAAGGGAGTCTTGACAGAAATCATCCACCCTATGCCCAGAAACCCTAATTCTCTTTAAGACTGTTTGAAATTCACTACATTAAAGATTATCATTTTGTTAGTAAGCTTCCTTAAATAGTAAAAATCTCTAAGAACTCAGTTCTTTCCATTGTGAAGTAATTAATCAGAAAGTACATTAAATAAGGTTTAGGAACTAGCAGAAGGACCTGGATGATGAAATGACAATGCTGAAATAACCTAATTTGTTAGGATTTGGAGACAGATTAGTGGGCAAATGCACTTGTCATGGAGTGTGAAGACCTGAGTTCAAATTACCAGAAGCCACATAAAATCCATGCACCTGTAACTCCAGTGCTCTGAAGGTAAGGTGGGAGGCAGAGATGTAAACATCCCCAGAGGTTTTGTGGACCATTTTGCCCAGCATATGTAGTAGTCAACAACAAAATAGACCAACAACAAAAGGAATTCAAGGGACAGCACCTGAGGTTGATCTCTGACCTCCACTCCTCCCCACACTCACGTACAGAGACATACACAGACATCAAATACACACGCTGCACACCCAGAGGAACTGTATGTCAAAGAGACGAAGGGCTAATTCATCCTTCAGTGACAGGAGACTGCAGGGATGAGATGGAGGAATGGTGGGAGAAGAGGACACTTGCTACATTCTGAGCCGAGCAGACAGTGTGAATGCTCATGTCCACGTATTTTTTTCCTTGGGACAGTGACAGACATGGAAGTTTTTGGGGGAAGACAGTGAAAAGATCACAGCAACTTTCAAACTGAATCAAAATGTAAGTGAATCCAAATTCTCTGTCTCTTATTTTTTTTCTCTAGTCAGTTGTACATCTCATAAGAGTACATTTCTTCTTGAACCTCAACCTTGTGGAGCCCATCTACTCCCTACTAAAGTGGTACATGAGACCTAAGACAGGGTTGGAAAATTGACTCAGTGGTTAAAACACTGGCTGCTCTTGTAGAGGTTCCAGCTTTTGTACTTAGCACTCACATGATGGCTGACAACTGTAGGTAACTCCAGTTCCAGGGGATTCAGTGCCCTTTTATAGCCTCCATGGATATTGAAAGCACATGGTGCACTGACATACATGAGGGCAAAATACTCACACACTTAAAAAATAAATGAAAAAATTCAAAAAAGGAGCAACTTAGAACATCTCGTACTAACATCTGATTATCCTAGGAGCTTCTCAGGTATATTGCTCTGTCTCTATGGATCTGTCTTTCTCTTTCTCCGTCTCTGCCTTTACCTCTCTTTCTTTCAAAATGTACAAAGTATGAGTATGTAGGGGTGAAAAAGTCTGGCTGTGTGTTCACATATACCTTGAGAAAATGAACTCTAGTATTTATTGGAAATCTGACCTCTTTGCTCTCTCTTTGCTTCTGCACAGTTAGCTCTCCATGGGGTTGTATTTTCTTATGGCAGAAACCAGTAATAACAAATTCCCACCCCACCGTGGTGAAAAGCAATAGTATCTGGCAGTTTGAGTGATCGTACAGTTTTGATTACTCCAGAGCCTCTGGATGGCTCTTCTTCAACTAGGAATGTGATCATTACATTCTGTGTTCGATGCCTCAGGGAACAAAGTTGTCAACAAAACATTTCCAAGTCTAAAAGGTAAAAATTATATCTAGTTTAGAAAATAACAATGGGTATTATAAAATGAAATTGTTTCTGAGGTGGTTTCATTATCTTCATTAGAACATCTAAACAGTGAACTGAATGTTTGGGGAAAATGGTCTCAGATTCTTATATCCAATTCTTTCATCTACTGTGGTTCTTTCCTACAGATGTTAGAAGACTCTTTTTCCTTTTCTACAGTTTAGAAAGTTTTCAGTTTTGCATATGCTCTTTGGGGACCTGAATCACAAAGGTGCTGAACGTGCTTTAGTAAACAAGTGTAAGATGAAGCTAAGGGCCTGGGTGCACTTCTGTTGTACGGAAGGTCATCTCCATCCTGAATGGTATGTAGGATGAAGATAGTCCATGGCATAAGGTGACAAGCCAGTGGCTAAAGATTTTATCTGTATTGACTTGGGAGGTAAATCCCCTTCAGGGAGTAATGAGTAAAACATTTAAGATGCAGGGGTAGAGGGAAACCACACTTTCAAAGATAGCAGAGCTGGTTGGTCACTGGTAAGTGGTGTTGATTCCCTGCAGAGAACTAAGGAGAAAATGAAGCCCTTTGGCCAGGAATTTAAGGCCAATAATGGAAGTCTACAATGGAAGTCACCAGAGTAGACCTGAGTATGGCTGAGCTGGAGCTGGGGCTAAAGTGACTGTTGCAGAACTCCAGGGACTTTTAAAGGTCCAACCAAGACAAGCCTGCTTTCCCGAGTTCAGAGCCCTAACTAGAAATGCTTAAGATCCGGAAGCTTGGGAGAAGAACAGATGTGTGAATTCCACCATGATCATTGCTTTATAGAATGCCCAGAGGCCTCCGAGTTGACACATCAAAAAGAGCTAGTAGAGGTTCACACACCGCCCTGCTTTCTGGAGTCCTGGAGTGGAATGAGTGTAGGATGCTGCTGGGATCTGAGACAAGTGGAGGATCTGTTATTGTTGAGTGTGTTGTCTGTTCCTCATCAGAGATGACTGTCTCATATCTAAGGTGATGAGCAGAGCTGTAGGCTCTTATAGTTAATGTGAGTGGCAGCTCATACTTCAACTGCATGCTGTTTATAGTCTTCCTGTACCTTGTGTTTGACTCATTGTCTCCCCAGGATTATAAGGAGGGCTAGAATGCATTGGGGTTCTAGGATGTGTAAATACTCAAAGACCACCCAAATGAGAACCAACAGTGGCTATTCACTCCTGGTTTGTAAGTTTTAGTCACCAGCATTTGTACAAAGACTCAAAGACAGAGGGGCGAGAAAACTCTAGGATGGAGGAAGGGAAGATTTCATTCTGTTCTGGCTTTAGGCTCTTGGCACAAGGACACTGAAACTGAGGGTGGGCTCTATAACTAAAAATGGGACATTTCATGTCACTGATTTGCAGAGCCTGCTTGATTTTCTCTGGATGGTTCTCAGTTGGATATTGGAGGAACAAAGAGATGAGCTGATGGTCAGCAAGCAAGTCCTGATCATTCTGTGCTGTTTCTGCAGTGGTTCTAATTTAATTTCCTAGACTATCTGCAGGGTCAGTGGTAGGTGCATGTGTTGTCTCCATGTCTATTCAGCTTTTCACTGGAGTGGCTCCTCCAGTTCCTGTGGGGCATAAAGCAGCTGCACCATGTCTCTCCATTTCTTTGATCGATACTATCCCCAAACAACATCCTTTCTGCCCTCTTCCCACATCCTACAGAATTTCTTTTCACTCTGGAGAATTGAAGGAGCACTGGAGGAGGCTCTAAGGGGAGCTTCCTTTCAGGAACGAACTAACTAACTAACTAACTAACTAACTAACTAACTAACTAACTAAGACGCTGCAAACCTGTCCTTCACAAGATTTCTCCCACCCACTTCTCTTAGGACTTGTCTGTCTCCATTTCTACTCTAGTTTAAATGGAGTATCCTATTGTGGGATGCAATGCCCCTACCAGACCCTGTAGGCTAACAATGGCAAAGCCCAGTGACAGGGGTGAATTCCCTCTTCTGGAGTTGTTGACCAGGGAGGTCTCATAGACCCTGGCTTATTACATAGGTGCTGGGTTCTCAACTCCGGTCCTCATGATTGCTCAGAAAATGTTCTTTACCTTTGAACCATTTATCTAGTCTCTATTTTCCATTTGTAAAAACTACTTTATTTGCTATTTTTATTTTATGTGTATGAGTCTATTGCCTGCATTTATGCAAGTGTACCTGTGTCAGGCAATGCCCACAGAGGTCAGAAGAAGGCCTTATATCCCTTGGAACTGGAGTTTTAGGTGGGTGTTAGCTACCATGGATGCTTGGGATCAAACCCTGGTCCTCTGCAAGAGCAGACAGTGCTCTTCACCATCCTTCCAACTCCCATTTTCCTTCTTAAATCTGTTGACACTTTCCTTTTTCGAGCTGGATTGCATTAACTGATGTACACTTTTAAGCCAGAATCACATGTATGAAATAATTCCTTCTTGTTTATTGTGTTTAATTTTTTACATTGTCAGAACTGACCCGTTAATTTCCAAGAAAATTTTAATCAGTGCTCTTCAGAAATACTGGTAGGGAACTTTCTCTTTGGTAATGTTTTTTCTGAACTGAGTGTTAGGATAATATCTTGATAAGTTAAGTTAGGAAGTCATTCCTCTGATTTCACTTTTGTAGAAGAGGTGGTAGAGAATTGGTATCATTTCTTTCTTAGATGTTTGCAACAACCTTCCAGTGTTATCATCTCGGACAAATACTTTCTGTTTTGTAAAGTCATTAAACATCAATCAGTTTCTGAAGGTAGGACTCACTAGGTCCAAGTCATGAAGAAGTGGCTAGGTCAATCTGAGGAAGAATACTTCAACACTATGAAAAACATCAGCTATCATTTTCATCCAATTCCTTTTCAGGAAGTACAATGAATATTTATTTGGTTTTTACTATACATAAGTGTGCCTGTTCAGGTCCTTTAAGAGGCAATGCTTGAGACAGAACTGTAATTTTTAAAATTTCTTAGCAGTTCCTAGAAATACTTTATAACATTTACCCCTCTGACCTGAGACTGACATTTCAGAAGTGACAAATTCTGGTAATAGATTACATTATATTTAACTTGAGAGAATACTTTCTGTTGTTTGGTTCTGACCCTTAGTTGATAATGCACTTATTTGTAAGTTGGTTGTCAATTATTGTTTTTTAAAAAAATATTTTATTTATTATTTTTATTTTATGTGTGTGAGTATATTGCCTGCATCCATGTAAGTGCACCTGTGTCATGCAGTACCCATGGGGATCAGAAGATGGTGTTGGATTCCCCTGGAAGTGGATTTGCAGATGATTGTTAGCTGCCATGTGAGTGCTGGGAGTCAAATCCAGGTCCTCTGCAAGAGCAGCCAGTGCTGTTAATAACTGAGCATCTCTCAGTTCCCAACTATTGTTTCCAAAAGCAGTTGGCATCTCAGATAAGAACTTGAACGTGACTGAGTTTTAAGGCAGAAAAATTCTTATGATTGTGGCACTAGTGTTTTGTGTTAGACAGTTACCTTTCATTTGTGGTAATATTGATTTGGATGTAGAAGCTCCAGATTTGGAGTGGTGGCACACACAAGAGGAGTAGCTAGGAGACTCAGGAGCACAGGGTCAGCTGGGTTATTGGCTAAGTTCTAGGTCAGACAGAGCTCAGCCCCATCTCAGAAACAAACAAACAAGCAAATATAGCGACAAACAAATGTACAAAACACTCCAGAAATGCACAAATTGTGATTGAGAATGAGAAATAGGGTTGCTGTATGAAGTGGGTGCAGTTTTTTAACATAATGCTTTTATTGATTCTTTGAGAATTTCATACAATATATCTTGTTCATATTCAGACATTTTTTCCCATCTTCTCCTCAGGTCCACCCCATTCCCTATGTCCCTCAGTTCATGTCCCCTGTTATTTTTTCTAAAGTCTATTGAGTCTACTTTGTATTCCCCAAATGCTCTTGGTATGGGCCTATCCCCTGGAGTCTGGTCAACCTCCCCGTGTCACGCCCTTAAAGAGCACTGACTCTCCCTCTCCCAGGAGCTATCAGTTATCAACAGTTCCTCAGCTAGAGCTGGAGCTTCTTGCCCACCTCCCCGTCTATGCTAAGTTTCGTTTGACTTGTGTTTGTGTAGGTCTTGTGAATGCTGTCACAAGCACTGTAGGTTCATATGTGGAACTACCCCATTGTGTCTGGAAAACATGGTTTCCTTGTGATGGGCACAATTTTTAAGGACAGAAAATGACATATTCAAGCTGTTAAATTCTTGTAAAAAGGCATGGTCATAGGATGGGTAAATTTTATGATTCCTCCAAACAACCTTAGTTTGTTTGTATATTGAGTCTGTTTGTACAAGTTGTTGATTTTAAAGACTGCTTGAATTTATAGACTCATTAAAACTCCTGTGTAAAAACTATTAAAGTTAAAGAATTGTTTATGAATGTGAATGGAGAGCTGGAGAGGGTTTGCTTGGGTAAAAACTCTCCAGGGTTTGCCCCCGCCCCCAGACATCCAGTTTTTCTCGTATCTCACTCCAGTCAACTTCATTCCTTTCAGAGTTATAGGCAGATCTGGGAAGAGCAGACTGAAAAGCTAATTCAGTATATTGCTAAATTATGAAAATGGAGGATATATAGGGACTAAATTAATATAGGAAGAAACAATTTTGAATTGAGAGGAATATTTGTGGTCATTTGGAATATGTAACTATTCAGGCTAAATCCTAGATCCTATAGAGACTGGTGTTTAGTATATTTGCGATGCCAGTAGTGAAGATACAGTAACTCAAGACCTAGTAAGTAGCCTATCAGAATAGAACATTAAGCAGTTAATGCTGAGCAGTAACTAACGGGATTACTATTATAATTTGCTATGAAGTGAGATGGTCCTACAAGACAGTGTTTACCAAATGTTTGGCAATTCCTTGAGGAGGAAACTAAGAATTCTTGCAAAATACTAAAGAGGAAGACCTACTTGAACTTTGGATGAAGAAAGATGATGTTCTCTCAAAAAGATCCTGACTTAGTAACAAGATTTAAGCATCACAGGTATTGCTAGCCTGGTTATCATAACATAATACTCAACAAACATAGGTATTTGAGTGTAAAGTTCTTGAGTCCTCACTCACCGTAGTTATGCTCAGTTCACCCAGTAGGGTATCATGGAATTACATATGAAATATTGTAACCTAGAATGCTCCTTAGAGGCTCTGTGTCTGTGGTACTAGTTGGGTTCATTCATGTAGTCATAAGACTCTGCTTGGTATGCACCAAAAATCCAGTCCCCTATAAGGAAAAAAAAAAAAAACATTTGGCATATCCATATTGTTTGTGCAAAGAGTTTAGACACAGTGTGTCACCATAGTCGCAGAGTGGTAGGAAACATCTTGAAATATAAGATTCCAGATGATAGCCAAGGGCGAGGACTGCTAGCAGGCTTTTCTAAGGACAGTACTCAGACCTGCCTTGTGAGCTCTTTTCTGCACAAGTAGGAATCGACAAAAGGAAGCTGTGCTCCCAGGGGAGTAGACAGATGAGTGCCGCCATCCATCGGCGCTCATGCTTGTCCGCACTAATATGACCTGCCTTTTTGTCCTTTGCTGAAGATGGATGAGTCTTGGAAAATAACGGAGGTTTATTGAAAATATAATCAGATTAGGACACTTGTAACAGCTGCGCCTCCAGATGCAGGTTCTGCACCAAAACAAATAATCAAGTTTCTTTACAAAATCAGTTTGGAAAATATATTGCTTTCTTTACCCCATCAAGCAGACAACACTAGAAATATTTTGTTTTGAATTAAGAAGACAATAATATGCTTTTAATAACTCTCTCTGTTCCTGTGTAGTGTCTGTCTGTAGGTGTTCATACATGTGTACATGTACATGTATATGCAAATCATGTGTGCGTGTGTGTGTGTGTGTGTGTGTGTGTGTGTGTGTGTGTAGTCAGAGGTCAACACTGAATGTTTTTCTTGAATGCTTTTCACATTACTTTTTGAGACAAGTTCTGTCACGGAACCTGCATCTCACCAGTTTAACCAGCTGGCTGGGCTCTGAGCCCCAGGGATCTTCCTGTCTCAGCCTCCTTACTGTTGGGATAATAAGTGTTTGCCATCGTGCTTGGCATTTTATATGTATGTTAGAGATCTGAACTCAGGTTTTCATGTTTGTGTCACAAGCACTTGACTGACTAAATTATCGCTCCAACCTTTAATATCTAACTTCAATGTTAGATATTAATTTTCTCCTAGACATAATGCATTCTACGAGGGTTTGGTTGGTCATTAATGGGCAGAGCATTGTGTTTACACGTGACAGACATGACATTGTTCTGGCCCATTCTGATCAGCATGAACTAGCAGATTGCCTTGAGTTCTTGATACAGTCTTCATATGTGGAGGTTTGACAACAAACCATACACATGATATGCATATGTGCATACATATACTTCTGATATTGTCATGAAGTTAGGGAGGATGTGAACATTTGAGCTAGAAGACAGTTTGCTGCGTGTTGCATCTCATATATCTCAGAAAGGCAGCAAAGTCAGCTGGGTCTTTGAAGTTTTGAAGAAAGATGAATCCAAGGAGAAGCACAATGCTGTATGGTACCTAAAATAAGTTACGTTCTTAAGCACAAGCTGGCACTATAAACATCTCTGGAGGATTAATCCATCCTACAAGACTATCTCAAATGCTGTAAGAACATCTCGGTGCCAGGTTCTATTGTTTTGGAGCAAAGCCAGCAAAGAGCTTTTCTGTTCTTGAGAAATGGCTAGTTAGGACAGGTAGAGACTAAATTCCATGAGACAGTGGTGATCCTGCTACTGCAATATGATTCACCACATCGTACAGTGGAGAGTTCCAAGCAACCCTCCTTCACCAGCCGCAGCCCAGGGTGCAGGACTAGATTGAAAATGTTCTGAAATCAACAGGACATTCCACAAACAGGTGACTCCATTTTTAAATTTCTGACATGGCACTGAAGGGTATCTCTATCAGCAAATCATTTGTATAACACTGAAGCTTCGAAATAGGTGGAAACTGGTTTTATGAGCTAGCATTCTATTTATGTGTATTCTTCTGGGCATATAATTTTTAAAATATTCATTATTTTAGAGCTGTTAGGAGCAAGTGCTCTCAAGTTTTAATTCATTCTTTGAGAATTTCATACATGTATACAGTGTATTTTGATCATATGACTCCATAATTCCCCCTCCAACTCCTCCTAGACCCTGTCCCATCACATCTCCCTCCCAATTTCATGTCTTCTTTTCATAGCCTGCTTAGTCCAATCATCCACTTGAAGATTGGGAACCTAGCAAAGGCTACTTCATTGAAAACTGACTCTCTCTATCCAGGTAGCACCAACTGCTAAATCTCTTTAGCTGGAGGTGGAGATAATTGGGAGAGGAACCTTTCCCACCCATGCTGGACTTTTGACTGGCTTGATCTTGTATGGATCTTGTGCAGGCAGCTCCATCTGCTGAGTTCTTGATAGCAATGGTCCTCACATGCCCAAAAGTACTGTTTGGCAGCAGTCTTCTTTAACCTCTGGCTAAGATTTTTAACACCCTATCCTGAATAAAGGTGGATTAGCGGCCAGCGGTGGTCCAATGACATTTTTTTTCTTCTCACTATGCAAAGAAGCACCTTACATTGTACCACACGGTGAGAGTAAAAGGACTACTAATTATTACTAGAGCAGCTGTAATTGACTAATTCGTCATGAATCATCTGCCTACTACAATACATTTTTTAGAAGGCTCATTTTGTACATGAGTTCTCTAGACTTGTAACAGTAGTCAAGATAAAGAAGGTATCTGTGTCTATTTATTGATGGGTGGATGAATAGAGACTGCTGAACAGAAATACAATGGGAAAATTTGAGCTTTACAACAAGCAGGCTTTTACCAATTGCTGAAAACTGGGCGATCCTAAGGGACAGTGGTACAAGGGAAGTAATCTAGACATAGGATGAAGAATAGTGTATAATTCACATATAATTCATATAATTTTAGAATATAAAACCTCAATATAAAGAAATGTGGAATAAAGCATGGTTACCAGAAGAGGAGAGCAAAAGGCAAAGGCTGAAGATACAGCAACAGACATCCAGGATGAGTAAACCGAGAGTCTAACGCGCAACTTGCTTAATACTTATAGGCCAATGTGTGATCACTTAAGTAAACCGACAGCTACCATACTGGGCAGAGGGATGTTAAAGTTAATGAGTACTGAAGAGTGTGAGATGATCTAGAAATGAAACTCAATCCACTCTAGGAAATCATCCAAGATACTTTAAAGAAAGTCCTTTATTAATTTCTTTTAGTGTTTTTATGACAAAATATGTAACAGAAACAACTTGAGAGAAGACGTATTTTGACTCCTGGTTTCAGAGGGCTTCAGTCATCATGTTAGGGAAGGTGGGGCTGACCAGATTAGTTCATGGCAGGTGGAGGAAGGTCATCACATTGCAGGAGACCACGGAGTTTTGAGCACAGGATGCATAAAGCTGTCAATTACATGCTTGTAATACCTTCCACTGCCATCTAGATCCCAACGCCTGAAGGTTCTACAGCCTCCCCAAACACTGTCAATTGCTGAGGGAACACGTGTGTAAAGCATGAGATTCTGGAGCTTTTCAAATTCAAACCACAACAATCTTCTCACATGAAAAGTAAATAATAAATGTTGACCTGTGGAGCTGAAGGGAACTGGAGTCTTGAGATGGTATTTTCAGGAATTTTCCAGTGCAACGGCACATACACAAGCGAATGGAACAATGCACCTGGAGAGGTGAGCATTAAGGCCTTGATATACTGATTTTAGCGGGAAACAACTGGGAATGCATTTGTACTTTAGAAGTGTGACTCTCCAAAAGAACAGAAAATGAGTTATGTGTGACTAGAAATATGTAGTTTGGTATGATATGAAAATGAGAATTGGTATTCTTGAACTCTGATGTAGAAGATGTACCATTTGGTGAAATGGGTGAGCATAGCTCAAGAACGACAGATGTCCCTGATGCAGACAGTTGGCGAAACCACCATTCATTGAAATATGAAACACAGAGCAAAAACTGGTTGATTAAGTTGGGGAGAGGAAGGTGAGTTTATTTATTGATCCTAGTATACCACATCAATTAGGGCATGTGTGTGTGCATGTATACATAAGAAGGAGAAGGGTCTATCAGGATTATAGGTATAGATTTGGAAGAAAACAGTAGTCAATTACTGGCCTCATGAAAATGAATCGAAAGCTGAGAAGAAAGTATAGATGATCAGGAAAAGAGACATTACATAGGACTGTAAAAATAATACTGAAAAGAGAGGCAGAAAAGAGAGGATGTATTTTTAACTCATCATTTATAAAATTAAAAAGAGAAATATTTCTGGAAAAGAATGAAGCTCAGAATATTAAAATGTGCTAGTTTGTAAAAAGTGTTTGTAGGTCAGGCAAGAACAGACCTTTTTTACCTCCAGAGTCTTGAATATTCATGATATTCATACCTAAGCTGTATGCGTGTTGTCCCCCTAAAATACGGGGAAAGTTCACTTGGCACATACCTCAAATTCCTGCAATCAGGAGGCAAAGGCAGGGTAGGAGAATCAAGAGTTCAGAGCTATCCTTGGCTACATAGTGAGTTCAAGGCCAGCCTGGCTACATGAGATTATCTCCCTCAACTCCTACAGATGAAGAAAAGGAAAGGAAGAGCTCTAATACCATATATGTAGAGAAACATTTTAAATATTGGACTTCATAAAAGTTTCTGCCGCTGTCATGGTGTTCTTTATTTCATGTCCTCATGTCCTTGCAACGTCAGTGCCCTGTTCATTCTGAGCATGCTCCCCAATCATATTCTTTGCTAGTAAAGCTAATCAAGATGAATGAACAGATGAGTTGGTATAAGGTGTCAGAAACAGTTACATTCATCAGCAGGATAGCTGAACTCAAGTTCCTTATAAAAGAATTTATGTTTCTTTCACCTATATATTCTAGAATTTCCTCGAGTCCAAATTATGTAACTTACAAAGCAACAATCTCTAATATCTCTCCAACTTTTTAATTGTTTAATTAAAAATATTTTATTTATTATGTATTATTTATGTGTATGAGTGTATAGCCTGCATGTGTATAAGTGTACCCATGTCGAGTAATGCCTGTGGAGGTCAGAAAAGGGCATTAAAATCCCCTGAAACTGGAGTTTAGACAGTGGTTATGGCTGTTATTTGAACCTGGGTCCTCTGCAAGAGCAATCAATGCTTTTGACTGAGCCATCTCTCCAGTTTCCCCTCCCAACTTTTAAAGCTCCAGATGGCTCAGTGATTAAGAACACTTGCTGCTTTTGCGGAGGATTACAGACACACAAATACACAAAATAAAAAATAAAATAAGAAATAAAAATTAAATATTTATGATTCATATCTCAAAAGTAATGTAAGATTTATGTTCACTTAAAAAGGGCAAACAAGTGGACATGGTGATACATGCCTGTTAATCCTGGTGTTTGGAGGCTGAGGTAAGATAATAAATGCAAGGCAATCCTGACTTTATAGAGAAACCCTGATTCATAGCTCACTGGTAGAGTACTTGCCATGCATACCCAAGACTTAGAGTTGGATCCCTAGGCCTGAGTAACTCTACCAATTTTGACTGACAGTAATGTCCCACTTTGCATGAGAGGGATTAAATGGACACATGAATGAAGGCTGAAATTTGGCATATAATTTTATGACTTTATTACAGTTCTCCAGTCAGTTTATGTACCTGCTATTTGTTTTTCGTTACTCTTTGTTTCTTTCAGTAGATAGCATGGTCATAAAACTATACATCAGGTGATAAACACTCAGACTCAGCCAGCTACAATTACTCAAGGTGCAATTACTCAAGTTAAATATTTTCTAAAGGTCTTCCTCTGAAAGAGTCAATTAACTGCCCTGGAAGACGTTTGTTAAGAGTTACATCCAGTGACAAGAAGCAAATCTGGACAACAAAAAGAGAAGAAAGGTCTCCCGTGATGAACTCTTATATTCAAAGTGCCTGACCTCTCCTTCCCAACGCTAAGGGGTGGTCCAGTGCTCTCAGCCTGGCATGTCGGCCTGCCCAAGGAATGGAGCTGTCTGTTTCCTTTGGATTTCCTGTCTTTTCACTTCTCTACTGAGTCAGCAAGAAACTGAATCCTTTCAGTGTGGAAATGGGGTCTCTCTGCCCACTGACCATGTGTGTGACTTCACAGACCAGTGTGGGGACAACAGCGACGAGCAGCAATGTGAGTGTCATTTCCGTCCTTGTTTCAGGTCCTTGTCCATCACCAGGGCCCTTGAGGAACCCATGAAATTCAGCTAGATTCCCGGTTCTTTATTTCCTATGCTTTTAGTGTAATTCACAGAGTAAGATGTACTGTTTAATAAAGATGGTCCTTGCATCAAGTTGTTTAAATATCAAACAACCAAGATTTTAAGTAAACAGAAAGGATTTTAAAACAGTTTTTACTGATTATATAGAAGGGCTAAGCAGAAACGTAGCTTTAATTTTTATTGATGAAGCAAAATTCCAAAGAAACTCTTCAATCCAGTTGCAAAATGGCCTGGTGGAGATTATGAGCTAGAGTGTGATTGTAATATGGAAATCAATTTTGATTTGGACGGATAGCTTTTATTTTCATTTATGAACCATTACTGCCAGTGACAATTATGTAGCACAACGGAGGATTGTTTTGTGATTTCAGTGAGTGGAACTCACATAAACATCATGGTACACAGGACTTGTGTGGTAGTTCTAGCTGAACCATTTGATTGTGTGAACTTGAATCTCCATTTTTGGATAAAAGATCACAAGATGAGAGAAATTCCACTGTGACAGGTGAAAACATGTTACATGAATGAACAGGAAACAGTTTACCAAAGCAGAGCATAGTTGATGACGTGTGTGCCTGTAGAAGCTACTGTAATATAAAATCTTGAAGAAACATTACATGTTGGCATTCAAACTGGTGTCTTTCATGCACACATCCGTTGCTTGCAAATGACATTTTCATAACATTTCTACAGGCTCCTGGCTGGTTCATAGAGCTTAGTGATTAAGTTACCTGGAGCACTAATTCTGTTACTGGGGACTCACTTTACTCAAACTTCTATTTTCTGGTTTTTTGTTCTGATAAAGTGGCCAACAGTACTTGCAGAACACATCATTCTCTTCAGTCGAAATACAACTCTGTGCATTTCCTGCTGTTGTTAGCCTTTCACCTATCCGGCCCATCATTATTATAGCAAAAACAATAACGAGATTAGTGAGCAATGTTTTTTCTCTACAAAATGAATCAGGGCAATGATTTTTCTCCCAGGTCGTGCTGTCTACCATTTAGTTCATATTTAGTAACTATTAAATACAGAGAGCAAGTAAGGACAAGGATCCATTTATATTTGTCCAATTTTCCCAGTGAGGCTAAATGCGAGGACGATGCTGTCTCATGCTCTGGTCTGTCTGGAAAGCCCTTCTGGTCCTCAGCGAGCAGCAAAGAGGAACCACTCTGCTGGCTTGACAGGAAGTGCAAAGTTCCTTCATGATTAATCTCTGTGAGGCTTCCCTTAGCACTCTTGCTGTGATAACATGCATGGTCTTGCTTCAGGGAAAAGGTTAATGTGGAGAAGGAGAATGTTGCCGAGCGGGAAAGGTCTCTGCTGCATGAAAAATTCTAATAAGCCGGCTTCAGAGGAAAGCGAAGGCTCAGAACTGTCGAATAAACACATTTCATTTTAAATGTTACATTATGAGGTCACCTTTTGGCTTTTTTGCTTTTCGTTGTCATTTTCCGAGAAGGTTCTACTTTGATACTTTAAAATGTGGGCAAGGAACTTAAATTAAAATGAGAATCAGTTTAAGTTAGTTCTTTTGTGCGCCACACTAGGGGAAAAGTGCTGTGAAGGATGATGGACAAGCGATTTCACACACGAAAACTTGTGATACTAAAACGCAGGGTTTGGCTTTAAAAAAAAATCAAACTTTAAAATGATGGTACAGTAGCTACTCTGAAATAAAAATCAATTTATGCCCCCTCTAACGTCCAAATGGTATGACCTTTAAAGAATAGATTAATATGAAAGACTTTGAGACTTTTCTTAATAAAACTGGCAAAGCTGAAGTTGAATTTCAGAAGCAACTGAAATTTGTTTTGAAAGCATTCTTAGTTTACCTCATGAAATTCTTTTAATTTAAATTTGAAATTTTGGAGAATTTCCATGGCCTATGGAAGATGAGATTTTTAAGTTATTTTTCCTGTTCAAGCAGTACTTTTGTTTGGAATTTGTAGTCGGGCAGAGCTCCATGTTGGGCTATGAATACTGGTATGGTGTCTGGGTTCGCCAGAGATTGTTGTTCCACATGTATGTATAGAGATGTCCTGCCTCTAAGGCCTTGGAACACTGAGGGTTAGAGCTGTTAGATCACTGGCTGTCTGTTGGGATGGGAAAGAACAAATTACTGACCAGGTACTTGCTCACTTGCACTGACTTCTTGACCCTGGAGTAGTTTAAGGAGATGATAGGGCTTGGTGAGTCACCCAACTGGGACTCAAGCCTGGTAGACGTACAGTACAGACTATGTTAACTACACAGCAGGACAGTGACGACCCCGCATAATGGTGCTTTTAAGGGATGGAAAGGAGGGTCAGCCTCTAGATCTGTACACTGCTCACTGTTCCTTTTCTTCTTTTCTAAGTGATGCCTCATGGTTTAGTCCAGAATGTACCTCCAATATTTCCCATGGGGCAAAGCAAGAATGAGCCTTCAGTGAAGAGTCCCAGGATGTTGGAGAATCATGTTCCCATTCTCTTCTCCCTGGTGCTCAGTGAAACTTCTTTGAGGTGGTATGCAGGTCTGGGTAAGGGGCAACTGAGTCAATGTGAAACCTTTTATCTTTCCAATGTAGGTTTTCTAAGCTTTGCATTTGAAGAAGATATCTCAGCCTCACTTCCACTGTCTCCCACATTCACACATGTATTTTTATACATAGGTACTGTGGAGACTCTGTGAGGGGAGCACATTCTTTTCTATGTTGATCAATTTGGCTCTTTAATGCCAGGGCTAAAAAGGTACACGCAATGACAATCTAATTTATTTACTTATTAACAATTGCTCAAAATTACTTGCTGTACAAAGGCTTAAATCTGCATAGATTTTAGCAATAAATTTCATAGTATTATTTTTGTTACATCACTTACATCTAAATCAATCAGAAGATTATAGAATACACTATTAATGCAATGGAGCCCCCTCATTGGAAAATTGACAGTTAACATAAAGTTCCAGAAAACATTCTTAGGTGATTACTGTTGCATATCTGCAGATGGTATTAACATTTGCTGCTACATACATTCATCTTTAGACATATTTATGATGACCCAAAAGAGAAAAAAATGTATTCAGTTAATCAGGCATTTTCTTCCTAACCATAGATTATGCTAAGAATATTTCTTTTCATGCTAATATTTTGATAGTGGAAATAATTTTCATATATATGATTTCATGCAAAATTTCACACCGTATTTAGGTTATAACTCTTTATTTTGCATTTTCGTATCAAAGAACAAATTTTTCTAATTGTAATTACTTCAAAAATTCTAAATGTATATGCAAAAGGTAGAAATTATCTCAGAAGTGCATTTTTAAATCTGAGAGGTTTAACCAGATAATGTTAAGTGCCAAGAGTCTTTCTTTGATAGAATGAGTGTACTACTTTTAAAAGTAAATGACTCAGTAACGTGAGATGTCATATGCAGCATTTATTCCATGATTATTCTAGTACAAAATATTTCATGAAACAATGAACAGAAATATTTGAAAATCTTACTGAAACTGGCGGCCTGCTTCACTGTGTTTTGGGTGCTGTGATGCGTACATGAATTGGGTGGCTTAAGCACACGGGTGCCATGTCAGTGTGCTGGGAGGCACACTGTCCAGTCTTCTTTCTGTTTACAGATGTTTGCTGAGTCCTCAGAGGGCAACAACGAAACCCCTCACCCCAGCATGTCTTCTTTCAAGGGCACTCATTACATCACAAGGGCCACATTCTCCAGATCAAATTACCTCCCACAGTTTCCACTGCCAAATGTTGGTACCTTTGGGATTAAACACACAAATTTGAGGTGAAAGGCGTGTGTGAGTGTGCAGCCCAACAGAACTGCATAGCTAAGTAATTTAAACATAAACTGGGAAGGCCTGTTTGAGGAAAATTAAAGGAATTATACAGATATTTTTCAATGTCTTATATTATTATTCTGCTTCTAAATGGGGTACTTCAATCACATAGACAGGAGTATTTTTGTGGAATTGATTTATATGTTAATTACAGTCTAGAGCAAAGTCTAACCAAGGTAAATTTTGGAACCTGATGAAGTATTTTTCAAGGTGATCTGGAAAAATAACTGATAATAAAGAGAAAGATATCACAGAACAGACTAATGGGAATGCATTTTTCTACCAATGGGAACTGATTTTATGAATAGGTTTATAGCAAGGTATTATATACTACTCTAACATTATGGAAGTTAATAATTAGAAATTATTGTTAGAAATACAAAATGTGGGCTGGTGAGATGGCTCAGTCTGATGACCTGAGTTAGATCCCTTGAACTCACATGGTAAATGGAGAAAACTGACTCTTACAAATATTTCTCTGGCCTCCACACATGTGCTGTGGATATGCATGGTATGCATGTGTACCCCTCCAGAAGATAAACAAAGCATGTTTTAAAAGAAACAGGAATCATGCCTGTAATATATTTAATTCATAATGGTGCCAACCCCCAAAAGTTAAGAAAGTATTGTAGTTAATACAATTTCAGTTGAAATGTGTTCCGCCAAGTACCTCTAAGCATCCTCCTTCCAATATCTCGTGTAATATGTACCAGGTATCCAAATGGTAGGAGCTGATGTTTTCCTTTTATATAGGCTGAAGGAAAGGAAGTTCAGATAGGGGAAAATGCCAAAGTACAAAGAACTGTGATAATACTGGCATTCACCACAAACTCTTAAGTCTGCAACCCTTCACACTAACCACCATCCACCACTGACTATGGACTGTATACAACAAATGCGTATGGGGTCGTTTCATAAAATTGATTTTTCATTTGTTCCACACATAAAACATTCCTAAAGTTGAAATGCTAAATTAAAAAAATGAAGCCATAATCTTTATTTCTTTCAGAATCACTTTTTTAGTATTAAAAAAATAAATCACATTTGTATATTTATTTAGTGCATATGTGGTTGTGTGTGTGCTCTGTGTGTGTGTGCTCTGTGTGTGTGTGTATGTTTGATATGCACACTATAGCATGTTCGTGGAGGTAGGAGGACAGCTTGCCGAGGTTAGTTGTCTCTTTCCCAGTATCCATCCACTGAGTCATTGCACTGCAAGATGACCAGCTCTTAATAATCAGTTCTGTAAGTCAAGGAAAGCAACTCCTTTGTTTTGCTATGTAAACAAATTCTCATAATGTGTTTGCCTAATGTTCCTGCTAAATAAACAATGGAATGAGCATGGGCCTTTTTTGTGTAAAGTGAAAAGAAGTTGAAAAGTTCAGTAAGTTAGAATATTGAAATTAAAAATCTGAGTATATGAAAAGCATCACAGAAATGCAAAAAGAAAAATGTTTGTAGAATGTCTAACAAAAAACTCTGTGCCAGGTCAATAAATCACAGAAAAAATGCATTCAGTCACAGAATTCCTATAGGGTAAATGTGCTAAAAAGGCAGGTCATAAGAAAAGAGAAATGGCCACCTCAACAAAGTGATCAGTCTCTGCAATGAGCATAAATCACAATTGAAAGCAAAAGCTGTCAATAATTTTTAAATGAAATAAACATAAATAATTTAAAAAGAATGCATTGTTTGGAACAGTGTGGGGACGTCTACATCATGTAGTGAGAGCAGGAACATAATGAACTTTTACTTTTTGAATGGTACTGCTGTAACAAGAATAAGAATTTATAAAATAGTTATACCTTCTGAGTGGTGATTTCAATTTAGGAATTTATTTTAAGAAACAAAAACATTACAATATTATCCTCTGCAGAATATTATCTTCTGCACAATAGTATCAAATATGATAGAATTGGAGATCATGTAATTTTATTTTAGGTTAATGTTTAAATAAAATATGTCACTTTATAAAAGAAAATGTAGTCCTTTGGACATGTGTGCTGTCATCTGGCATAATTTTTTACGCTATTTAAAATGAGAGAATGTTGAGGCTAGAGAAATGGTTCAGTGGCGAAGAGCACTGGCTGCTCTTGCAGAAGACCCGAATTTGATTCCAAGCACCAACATGGCAGCTAACAACCATCCATAACTCCAGTTCCAGAGGATCTGACACCTTCTGACTTGGGTATCACACGGCATGGGTGCACTTGCACATATAGAGGCAATACACTCATACACATAGATAATAAATAAAATAATTTTTATAATCTTAAAAAATAAAATAAAATGAGAGAACGCTTATGACGTATGGTTACAGAACAATCATGATTACAATCAATAAATGTACTGAGGAGTATAGATTGCCCTTGAATAGAAAACAGCAGATCAAACTGTCTATTGTGCTTACATCTGCATTTTCTTTTTAAGATATTTATGATTTAAAAAAATGACATGTTTTTAAAAACAGAATCAAGTAGTATTTTTAAATTATCAAATAAGCAGTGTTTTTAAGCTATTTTATTCATTTAGAAATGAGAATTCAGGTAAGATGGGGAATGCTTTTCCCTCTTATGTCTTTCTTTTGTCCCTTCAAAAATATTGAAAGGTGTTTTGTATTACTTTTTGCAGAAATCATTATTTTGGAATCCGCTAATAGAACCTGAAAATTTGATAATAGTATGTTAGAGTTGCGTTAGCAAAAGCAGCCAATATCAGTAAGATACTTTTTCATGTGACGCATGTCTACTGTCTATTCCTTCCCACTGTCAGGACCTCCTAATCATCCTTTCCCATCACACCTGCTCAGTTGCTTCCTGAGAGGTATGTGGTTTCCTCCTCATTTTGGAGCAGAGGGCTCGCTCTTCCTGCGTTAATGCTCAAGGTTATCATGCCTGTGTAGTTATCATGCCAGCATCCATAGCTTCTCCTGTTAGTGAGCCTCCTGTCTGATGTGGGGTTCTCATTGATGGAGTTTGTCTGACAGCAGTGACCACAGCTTAAGTGGCTCCTCTGTGCTAATGTATCTTTGAATGCAGTAGCTTATCTGTAGACTTGGGCTCAGTTTCCTGACACTGAACTAGAGGTGGCTTGCTGATAACATGTGGTCCCCATGGGGTCCTGGAAGGTCAGATTCTTGTCCCGAATCCCCAGCTGACCTCATTCATAGTTGTTTTCATCTCCCTTGGCTTCATTATCCACTGTGATTTTTAAAACTAATCCATGGCGGTGAAGTCTACATCTTGCATCCTCCAGACCTTTCTTTGCTATTTGAAGAATCGATGCTTATATGGCCAGATTTGAACAATGTTTCTTCTTACTTTTCTACTACAATAGTTCTAGATTTTTGAGAGGTAACTAGTAGAGTGGTCATACTAAGAGATGAAGAAAAGCCAAAAGCATAGCTATGAAGATTTCAAGATTGTTGCCAAGGTTGTCTTCTCTGACTGTTCTGAGAGAATTGGGTGAGAATCATGATGGGGAAGAATAAAATCCCACCTCTTAGTTCTTCAGAAGGATCACGGGAGATCTTTACTATATAAACCCAAGTGTTATCATATACATAATGAGAAGAAAAGGCCAGAAGGAGAAAGGACCAAGCAGATCTAGATGACGGGCTCCATATGGCCCAGAGGTCATTTGATAAAGCAAGTACGATGGCTATGTCACCTGTGTTCATGATGTCAGGTAAAATGGTTTTGTTGTGACAGTGAAACCATGCCTGCATGTTAATCCTGCCATCACGGGTTTAACTTCGGATTTCACCAGACCCCACAGTGGAGTGGCCGAACAGCATCACGGGAATGTTGTTGTAACTGTTGGGATGCACAATCATAGAGTGTGGTGAATTATCACCTTAATTATGAAAGTTGGAATTTTGGTTCTTATTTCTAGGCAACCCTGCAAAAATCTCAGTTTCTCCTATGCTAGACAAATATTCAACTGGTCCTCATTCCTGTATTTCAGAATTTAAAATGACTAAAGACCATTCAAGTTTCTAGGTTCATAGAGCTTATCTAAAAGCTATTTAAAATGTTCATAGAAAACATAAAACTCCTTTATACCTTTCCATAAATTTATCTAATCAAATTGGCCTTTCCATGAGAAATAACAAAGTGTCTTCAGATGCATATACACTCACTAGTGTAATTCTGTAGTCATGTCTTTGTAGATCTTTTGGATCTTAGTAGAAAGTGATCATAATCTCAAAGTCATGGTATCATAGATGAATAAACCTGTTACACTCTCATGTCAGCAGGAGTATATTATCAACGCAGAGGAAGTGGAGGTTAAGACACAAATGTTGGTTAGCTGGAGATACACAGAAACTTAATGGTGACCTGATACTTAAACTGGAGTTCTGATTCATGCCATGTTTCTTTTCTTAAAAAATAATTTTATTTATTCATTTATATTTTATTTGTATGTTTGTGTGTTTGCATGCATTATGTGTATGATTGCCTGCATGTAGGTAAATGCACCCAAATGTGCAGTGTCAGTGGAGGCCAGAAGATGGTGCTGGTTCCCCTGTAACTGGAATTGCAGATGGTTGTTAGCCCCCATGTGAGTGCTGGGAACTGAACCCAGATCCTCTGCAAGGGGATCTTAATTTAGTGATATTAATTTAACACTGAGCCATCTCTCCAGCCTCATCCATCCTTCCAGCCCCACACTATTCTTTAAATAGGAATAAAAATGAGAAAATCACATATCAAAACACTTTACATTTTATGTGCTGAATAACCTCAGAGGATATTATAAAATATGGCAAATTTTCTAAGCAAAATGACCCATTAGTTATGGCTATCAGACTATGTTCATGAATCTGCCTTAAATTGTATTTTCTTTCCAAGAAATGTAAGTTGCTATTTTATTTATACATACTTTATTTTGGGCCTAAATTATTTCTTATTTTAGATAGATAGATAGATGATAGACAGATAGCACAAAACCTAGGATACGTCAGTTGAACTTAACTGGGAAAGGAGGCAATAATCTCCTTGGTGAAAATTTGTGTTGTAGATTCTGAAAACTTTCCAGACACTAAAAGACTATATAAATAAAATATTGCCATTACTTCAATTAATAACAAATATATAAATGTCTATTTAAAATGTATCATTTGTTATAGGTAAATAAATGTATTAACATGAACTCTTATTATTTTTCTTATTTAATTAAAATTCTTTCTTGAAAATTTAATACGTGAGCATTGTATCTGCATCATTCCCTCCCCTCCCAGGTTCCATTGCACTCCAACCCTTTCTTGTCCACCCCTACTCCCTCTCACTTCCTTGTTCTTTTCTTCGATTATTATTGTTGCATATATCTACAGTTGTAAATATATATGCACACATACACGCATATATAATACTCTGAGTCCATTTAGTGGTGCTCGTGTGCACCTGTGCTTAGAATTTGGGATTTTATAACCTCTCATGGAGCTGGTCCTGAAGAAAATGGATTCTTCCTCACTCAGCATTCATTAATTGCCTGCAGTTCCTCATCTTGGAGTTGGACCCCGTGAAATTTTCCCACCCACATTGGCATGTGAACTTGTCTTTCTATGCAGATCTTGTTCCACTACTGTTCTGTGGATTCCATTGGTATAGCAGCCTGGTCATGTCTAGATGCCCTAACTAGCAGTTCTCTTTATGGCTCTTATGATCTTTCTGCCACCTCCTCCATAATGTTCCCTGAGCCTTAGATATAGAGGTTGCGTTGTAGAAGTGTCACTTAGGGCTGGGACCTCGAAGTAACTTACTGTTGATATTTTGACCAGTTGTGGAACTTTATGATAGTCTTCATATGTTGCAGAAAGAAACTTCTTCGATGAGTGGTGAGAGTTATACCTGTTTGTAAATATAAGGATTCACATTTAGAATATGGTAAGAAGTTACATTGGTCTAGGAAAGTGGTGGTAGTAGGTTTTTCTTTGGAATCTATGACCTCTCCAAACGTGTACTTGGCAATGTTTACAGTACCATACATGGATTCTGTCTTATTGAGCAGGTCTTAAGTCCAATTAGATAGCTATTTATTCCAAGATAAAGGTGGTACTATTGCATCAGTAGGGATAATTTACTGGGTTGGTCATTGTTGTGGTTTGTAGGCTTTACAGTTGGGTAGGACCATTGATTGCTTTTCTCTCTTGGCAACTTGCATCGTATCTTCTGATATCATGAGAGCTAGGCTGTGAGCAGGAGGCTTCCGGGTCAGTTCCTGCTCAATTACTCCCAGTTCTGTGTCCAAAACACGTCATGTCTTCAGCAATAGATTTACCTTCAAGTTCTTGGGGGCAACCAAGGGCTGTGGAAATAACCAATATTTTCAGGGTCTCTTGGACTGCACTGACCAACAACGTGAAGGAAAGTTTCCCTTGCCTGTGGTTGTGATTTTTTGCTACATAGCTTTCATTACTCACATTTGCATTATATGCATATTTTTAATAGACTTACGAAATAACACATTTCTTTATGGTTTTTCCACTACACTAAGTATTATTTATGTCCTCTCTTTTCTCTCACCCACCCAGTGTAGGGTTTCCTTCTGCCTCGACAGGTAGTAGAACTCCATTTTTCCCTTGATAATGTCGGTGTCTGTGATTCACCCCCATCTGAGCTCTTTCTCACGCTCACCTGGAGATCCTTTCTATCTTCCTTGCTCATGCAGTTACTTCAAGATATATACTCACCTGTAAGGATCTGGAGCTCGGATCCACAGGTGAAAAATGGCAGGTGTCCCTTCTTTTTGTGAGTCTGGGTTACCTCACTGAGTATGACATTTTCTAGCTCCCTCCACGTAACTACAGATTCGCGACTTCACGTTTCTCATTTTTACAGCTGACTAGCACTCTCTTGTGTAGGAGTACCATATTTTCATCATTTATACACCTGTTGAGGGACATTTGAGTTGTTTCATTTCCAAGTTGTTGTGAAAAGGGCAGCAATAAACATGTATGAGCAAGTGTCCTTGTAGTAGGATATCAAGTTCTTTGGGTTTATGTCAAGGAGTTGAGCTGGGTCATATGTTAGATCTGTTTTTTTTTTTTTTCTTTTTTAAGAATTCTTCACACTAATTTTCATGATGACTGCACCAGTTTGCAATCCCAGCAGCACTGATGAACGTTCTCTTTTCCTCACACCCCCTCCGGTTTTTGGTGTCAATAGTTTTCTTAATCTTAGCCGATATGACCAGAGTAAGATGAAATCTTAAAGTAGTTCTAATTTTCATTTCCCTAATTTTAAGAAATTAAAAAAATATATTTCTTAGACATTTTCATCTCTTCTTTTGAGAACTCTGCTTAGATATTTAGCCCATTTTTATTGGGTCATTTGTTTTCTTCATTCTTTGCTTTTTGAGTTCTTTGTATGTTCTGGAAATTAAACCTCCACTGGATATATAGGTGGCCTTGCCTTCTCTCACTCTGAGGGCTTCCTCAGCACTCTGTTGATTGCCCCCTCTGCGGTGTGGAAGCTTTGCACGGAGATCCCACTGTAATTTCCACGCTAGCCTTTTCCTTTTCTCCAAAGCTACCTTTCTAATAAAGGAACTGGACTGAATGTTGATCCCAAACATAAGTCTTGGAGTGAACTTAAACATGCAATGATTTTATAGATGTGTCTATTATATCCCTTCTGTTATTTTGCAAACAGTGTTCATAAAATCCTTCTCAGGTCAAACAGCACTCTCAGCTTCTCTCTCGGCAGCTGGCGAATGACTTGGATGTTGACTGATACCACAATTGAGTAACAGAAATAATTCTCTTGACTGTATTTTCACTTCTCGAATTGTTTCAGATTTTGTGGGGTGTTTTGTTCACACTGGACAGTAGAAATATGAAAGAAAAGATAACCATATGTAAGTTAGATCAACCTTTCATCTCTGAGTATGATTTTGTCCAAAAGTGGGCTATGAAAACATAACAGCAACAAACAGAAGTATTCTCAACACATTTAAACACTGGCCTCACAGTGAAATTTTCTCCCAGAGAGAAAATAAACCTATTCTTGAATTTTATTTTGCCATATTCTCCTGGGTAACATTATAACCCAAACAAAAGAAACCTTATAGCAATTGCAACAAATTTGATAGGTCCAGTTACCAGGTTGGATCTTTTTGTAAGCTACAAAAATATCTAAGGGCACCTCCAATGAAACAATACAGTCCTTTCCAAGCTGAAGACAGATTCTCTAATATTTTGAGGATGGTTATAAAAATTGAAATATTATCTGTATTAGGGAGGAAAATGGAGCTAGCTGTATTTCAGGAACAATGCCTCTGACTCTCAGTTAATACTAGATACACTGGAAGGACCCTGGTTTACTGACCAGTGCAGGGATGTTTGGAAGAATCAACACCAGATGTAATATTTTCCTTTACTGTGGAATCCAATGAAGCTACTCACCCTTTCCATGACTCTTTTCTTGCTTTGTGGATTAAGTCTACCAGCAGACATGATCCAAGAGGGACATAGGGTTTGTGAACTCTCTTTGAAATCACAAAGACAGTTTCTTTCACTAACAAAGTGCCTCTGGAGCAAAAACTCTGTACATGCATTTGACCTCCATGCTTGTCATTGCCATTACCTTTTCCTTTCTGCACAAAAAGATGGATGGAAATCAATACTGCCTCTCCATATAGAAACAGTTTCCACATTCTAGGTTTGGGTATAATCCTCCAAGACAGTTTACATTCTGTTATGAAAGCTACGGACTTCAAAAAGTAGGACTTGGAATCACAGCTTTTAAATAAAATCCCATAAAAATGATGAATACAATATTCTCTGTGTCTCTACAATCCAGAAATAATTGTGACTTTCTTTTTTATTTTTAATGATTTATTTTATTTGTGTGTGTGTGTGTGTGTGTGTGTGTGTATGTGTGTGTGTGCCAAGACCAGAAGATGGTGTCAGATGAACTGGAGTTAGAGGCTCTTGTGAGACACTTGCTTGTCATGAGGTTTGCGATCCAAACTCTACTCTATGATTGTGTAGCAAGCACGCCTAACTGTTGAGCCATCTCTCCAACTCCAATAATTGTGGCTTTTTAATGGATAAAATGCTTGGTTGAATATGGAAGAATAATTTTTCATATTTGGAGAGAAACTGAATCCCTACTACAAAAATAAGTGGAATTCTTTTAAATGAATATTTAATTAATGGAAAATTTTTCTCAGCAAGAGATTCAATTAGAATGATCTATATAGGAATATTCTGAAAACAATCAGATCTTCTGGTCAAGCTGCTATCTTAGACTAGGGCAGCTTATAACATTTCTAATACTCGAGTGAGTGCTGTTGCTAGATGAAGTGAATTTTATACTGGTTGATATTGCTGAAGAAATCACCAGTTACTCATGAACACTGGAGCCCTCTCTAATGGTACTAATTCCAAGGCAATGTTAAAGTTGAAGCATGATTTAGTAATTCTTTGCTTATTAATAATGATACCATTGTGATATACTTCTTGCCAAAGACCTTCTCAATGATGAAGATAAAATGGGCATAAAAGCAATCTCCTGACAAGAGTAAACATTAAATAATATTGGTTAATTCCGTTATAAGCGAAGGAATCCTAATTTTGTTTGCCAAAACATATTTTGTGATTTAGAGTTTTTCTTTTCTATGGGTCAATTAAAATGTTCTTGACAAAATGCATTCAAACTGTCAGGCCAAATTCTAAAATGTGTTAGTGTTTGCTCTTGAAGACATGCTAAGTGAAATAAGCTGTCTGCTTCGATGCAGGTGAACTTGTCAGATTCTTAGACAGAGAAGGTGGGCTGGCAGCTTTCAGGAACAGGCTGCAGGAGTCTACAGCTTCCGACGACATTCTTGAACCCGTGGCAATAATAGTTGCTTTATAAATAACCAGATTCACACAGTTAAAACAGTTAAATGGTACGTTTTGTGTAATGTACATCGTACCACAGTAAAAACAGGGTAGGATTAATTACTATTGATGATTAAAGTTGATTGAGATGTTCTGTATGAAATATATAAAGATACAATAAAACAAAAGGAAAAAAGAGTAAAGCTGTGTTTCAAAGAGCTTTTGAGGGAAAGAAAAATGTATATTACTGACTTGAGTCCAGGGGAAACTGTGAAATGAGTGTGGTTGGATTTTAATGATTTCTACCTTCCCTCCTGCCTTCCTAGATTTTTCTCATTCTTACTCCAGGCCATCCTTTTCAGAATTCATCCAGAGCTCTGGATTATCTGACTTTCCTCACTTTTATCACTATTAAAGTTCTCTTTCTTTCCATTTTCTCAGAAGTATGTCCTCAGCTATTACTTGGATATAACCGATATTTTTCTTTCTATTATTTTGTAAAAGATTGACTCTATGAGTGATTCTTCTGAAATTCCCTAATGAGCGAATCTGGTACTATAGAAGCCAATTCAGTAGATAATTATGCCTTCCAAGCAACGTTCAAAACAGAACATGGACATAGTCTCCCTTCCTTTGCTAGAGTAGGTCTGACCTTTGAAGCAATAAAACTGAAAGCTAAATGATGAGTTTCATAAGGTGAAAAAGTACAGGAATTCTACTAAGTGCCTGTGTGCCTCGTTCCTCATTACGTTGTCCCGGTGTAATTTAACCACACAGTATATTGATAGCTGTATTAGCAGCAATCCTCATGGTGTCAGTTTTTATTATAGCAAATAATTTCAGGCAGATTTGAATGCAGAGAAGTAGTATATTAAATTAAAAAGCGAATGAGCCACAATTGTAGGAAATTTATAGAAATGGTTTAAAATGTGCAAATCTATATCTGTGGAAAGATGAATACTTAGAAATTTTTCTTATGCCTTTGGAATAATCCAGTGGTTCACAATTGCATTTTCAAACAAAATTAGCTGGACATGTGTGTTGATTTAGATTCATTTTATAACAAGATGAACCCTGTTGAGACTATTCAGAGGAAAAATGTTTTATTTAGCTATTTTCCCTCTAGTTTTAACATATCTCGAAGTTATCATTCTCCTGTATTAAAAAGAACAAAGTGCATCACAGACATCAACTAAGCAATTGTATTGAAAACAATTTCTTGGTATTCTAAAAATGTTTGTCACCTCTGTGAGTGTGTGCACATTTAAACATTGTTGAAATTCGGAGGTAAAAGAACAGTTATTTAATTAGGGATCATTGTAAAAATTTTTGGAAACTAAAATAAAGCTTGAAAATGAACAAATATTTATTTAACTACGTAAAAACAGTCGTGCATTCTCTAATGAAAAAGATATATTCTGAGAAATGTACTTTTAGGTGATTTCCTGCTCCGTGAATATCATAGCATATAGTAACATAAAGCAAGATGATAAAGTCTCCTGTCCATCTATTATGAAATAGCCATGTTGTATGTCTCCTTAGTCCTCCAATGAATCACATGGTTATGCATATGTACAAGTGACTGTAATTTAGTTCAGTGTTCAACCAGATTTTGTAAATATTTTAAAGGCCTCAGGAATCTGTGAATTGACCTTGACATAATTAATAGACTTAATATAGTTTTTGCTTTGGATAGAATGATGTCAACTGTCTCTAAACACCGGTTTTCTTATGACTAGAATCTGTGGTCTTTAGTTCTGTAAATATGATAAAGACAGAACAGGAACTTAACTGGGCCTCAGATCAGGTTCTGGAAGCAACAAGATGGACTCCAGTCTTGACCCAATACTCATAAGTATCCTGCTTGGTGCGTAGTATCCAGGAGACATTGTCTCAAATTCCCATCTTTAAAATAGAAGAAAATGCCTGCTTCATGAGGCAATCAGGAGAAATAAACAGAATAAATCACCTCAATAAGCTGTAGCAGTGAGGATTCTTGTTAGTCTTCCAGAACACTAGTCCTTAGCTAAATCTTTCAGAACAAGGCAACTAAGAGCAACATTAATAAAACAGAGCATTGGTAAACGGAAAAGTCATTTTTATATTAGCTTTTAATTCTCATGGAAGCTATCAAGAAAATCCATTTGATATATGGTTAGATAGGGAAGAAATTTACTCATCCAAGAACAGTCTTCAGCAGTGTTAAGGCCTGTAACACAGGGCATGGGTATTTGAGAGCATTTAGTATTATTGTTAAAACCTACAACTTAGGGAGAGGTCATTTGAAGTTGGAAGTGTTTACTTTTGGAATGTGACACTTCCAAAAATATTGGATAATAGAATAAAGAATAATGCTTCTGGTTTATAAGAAAAACCAAATGCTCAAATCATTCTGCTTCTGCCAAACTTTTAAAACTGTTGTATCAAAGGGTGGGTGATGCAGAGGGGATCCAGAAATGCCCCTGTCATGACAAAAGCACCAATATTTATGCCCATGCTTGGGTTCAGCAGACGTGCTGTGCTGAATTCCAGGAGTATATGCCACAGCTGGTTGACTTTAAGATTGCTCTTCCCAAACCTGAAATTCTTATGTCATTTTGTAGAAAGAAGATCAAGATTTAGTTGAAAATGTGAATGTTTTAGTAATTCTTATATAGTATCTGGAAGTTGTAAAATATTTTTATACACATAGTACTGTTAGATATTTACAATAGCTGTTTGAGATTGGCTGGGAAGGATGCTATTCTAATCTTACAAGTGAGAGAAAGGCTCAGTGTGGCTAGATCGTTTAGACAAGCCACTTAGTAAATGGGAGGTCAAATCTAGAATAAGTCCTACGTCTCTGAGTTCCATATTAACAGTCTTTCCCTTGAAGCACTATAGGTTTTGTGTGTTGGTCTCTTTTATAATGTTCATGTGCAAACTGCATTTGGAGAGTTAAAGCAATGAATTACAACTCTTTGTTGTTAATCTTTTTTTTTCAGATATTGTTTATTTAGTACAAAGACAAAGTAAGTTATAAAAGGTAATTAAAAAAATTTAATTGTATCATTGTGTACAGACATCTCAATCAGTCTTAATCATCTTTATACCTCCTTCCCCACCAGCACCTCCCACAGCCCGGCAACTGGAATCCACACATTCTTTCATCCGTGTTAAGATCTATCATGTCAAGTTACTAAGTTAGTGTTCCCAAATGACCTCAGTGCAGGTTAATCGGCTGAGGTCTAGTCAGCCTACCTGGACCTTCACTTTAGGAAGACTAGCTCATCCTCACCCAATAGTACTCAGTTGCCTTTCTTAATTTCTTTCTTTCTTAATTTCTTTCTTTCTTTCTTTCTTTCTTTCTTTCTTTCTTTCTTTCTCTCTCTCTCTCTCTTTCTCTCTCCCTCCCTCCCTCCCTCCCTCCCTCCCTCTCTCCCTTCCTCCCTCCTTCCTTCCTTCCTTCCTTCCTTCCTTCCTTCCTTCCTTCCTTCCTTCCTTCCTTCCTTCCTTCTTTCATCTTTTTGAGACAGGGTTCTCCTGGTAACCCCAGCTGGCCTGGAACTCACTGTGTAGACCAGGCTGGCCTTGAACTCACAGAGATCTCCCTGCCTGTGCTGGGATTAAAGGCATGCACCCCCATGTCCAGCTCATCAGTTGCCAATATTTCTTAAGCAAAGGTTGGGGTCTGCTACCTATTTCCCCAGTTCCATGCTGGATTTTTTTCTGCTTGAGTGTGCGTGGGTCTTAAGCCTGTCCACACCATCACTGCAGGTTCATATGAGCAGGTCCCTGGAGCTTGTAGGGTTCTGTTTCTGTATGGTCACACACTCCTCACTGGCTCTTACAGCCTTTTCACCCCCTCTTCTGTAGTGGTCCCTGAGCCTTGGGTAAGTGAAACTTAATATAAGAGTCCTTTTCAGGACCCACACTCCCCAGATTCCTAATCTCAATGGTTTAGTCACCGTGTCCTTTTATGTTACTGGTTCTTTTGTTGCAGGAAGGAGCTTCATTAATGAGAGTTGAGAGATTCATTAGTGTCATCTTTACCCTTTGTTGTATATTGTGTGATCCTTGAGTGTAGAGGCTGCATTGTAGATGTGCTGCTTAGGCACTGTGAATTCACAGACAACGTTGGTGTATGACCAGCTATAGGATTCTGTATTAGTCTCTGTCTGGTGCACAAGAAGCTTCTTTGATGGGTGGTGACTGGGATAGTTGACTGTATATATAAGGATACATATGTTGCTTTTAGAAGTTACATTAGGCTAGGATAAAAGATAATTTCTTTTTGTTGTTCATTAGGCCTGAATTATGAAAGATGTGACTTTGAGGATGGGCTCTGCAGCATGAAGCAGGATCAGAGTCTGCAGCCTGGCTGGACAAGAAGCAGTGGGATAACTGGCTCCTTACCTCCATCCAGTGATCATAACGGTGACATATCTGGTAAATTCTTTGAACAGTTTTTTTTTTTGATTCCATACTATATTTGAAGTTACAAAATTGTTTTGTTACCAAATATAAATTGTATAAAGTCAATTAATAAAGTGATCATAACGATGACATATCTGGTAAATTCTCTGAACAGTTTTTTTTGATTCCATACTATATTTGAAGTTACAAAATTGTTTTGTTACCAAATATAAATTGTATAAAGTCAATTAATAAAGTGATCATAACAGTGACATATCTGGTAAATTCTTTGAACAGTTTTTTTTTGATTCCATACTATATTTGAAGTTACAAAATTGTTTTGTTACCAAATATAAATTGTATAAAGTCAATTAATTCATAGTGGATTTCATTGTGGCATTTCCATGCATCGAATGCTGCACTTTGGCCAGTCTGTCCTCTTCGCTCTCCTTTATTTTACACCTCCTTCCCTTCCCCCACTTCTTTCATGTCTTCTTTGTCCTCTAAATTCATGACTGAAAACATGGTTTACTTGTCTTTGGGCTTCTGGCTTATTTCACTTAACACGATTCCTCAGATACCACCCACTTTCCAGAATATGAACTCTCCACCTTCTCCTCCTCCTGCTCCTCCTCCTCATGGATCAGTAAAATTCCTTTGTACATATATACAATACTTCTCTTATCGTTTACTGATTTATGGGTGCCCAGGCTGATTCTATGACTTTGCTAGTGTTAACTGTGCTGTGGTAAAAGTGGATCTCACTTCTCTTCTTTCAGGTATGTATCTAGGAGTAATGTAGCTGTATAACAATTCAATTCTATATTTAGTGTTCTGTGGAATCTCATGACTGATTTCCACAATGGCTAGATTAATTGACCTGCCTGAACCTACTTGTTTCTTTTTTCCTTCTTTCACTTGTCTTTTTCTGGGAGACAGTATCTCCCTGTAACTGCAGCTGGCCTGGAACTTTCTATGTAAACCAGGCTGACCTCCACTGCTCAGAGATCTACCTGCCTTTGCCTCAGTGCTAAGATTAAAGCTCATATTACCAAGACTAGCTGTTTTCTTTTCTTTTTTTTTATTGGTTAATCCTGTTTTTTGTTCAGTGTATTTGATTAGGGATGCAGAATCCTTGCTTAAATCTATTTATGTACTCTATGTATTATTTAGTCATTTAAAATATTTCTGATTCTAAAAAAGAACACACCAAATTTTATTATTGGATTCCTGGGTTCCCAATTGTTCTACTTAGCTAACAATTGGTATTTTGCTAGCTAGCTCTTTTGCAACTTTAGGTCAATCATACAGATAAACATGATAACACAAGAAAATTGTATGGTCAAATTTATTTATTTTTTAAGTTGTTTTGTCTGGAATGGTTTCAACTCTGTCTAGTCACACTTGTTTAATCAGGATTACTAGGAAGATCCATAGACTATTCCCTAGCTGTTGAGATATCTCTGGGACCAGATTTCCATTTGGGTAGTTTTTGTTAATTAGATATCTTCATTCCGTCTATACTGTGATCAAGTGAATGACTTACATTAGAATGAGCAGAATTCACCTCCGTATTGGCCTCCAATGCTGGCTGTGACACTAAATGAAGCAGGGGAATGCTTGTCCAGTGTAACTTAAGCTTGGTGTTTTTTTCATGAGAGAGATTCCCTTAAATAAATACAACAAAATATTCAATAATGAGTATTGCCATGTGATCACTTAGAACAAGCAGGATCATGGTTTATGTACTAATTTCTAAGTATCTGAATACATTTTAGACATGTGGCTTAGATTGGATCTTCCATTCCCTAACTGTTTTTTCACTTTAGTTTTCTGAATTTTAAGACAGGAAATAAGGATGCTAAATTCATGGTATTAACTAACAACAAGTAGGATGGATTTAGGAGCTAAGTGAGACATTGTCAAAGCTTGTCATAGAGTTTCTGGCAGTCATAAAAAGAGAATGTTCATACTTCTGAATGATTTTAAGGATATTACCATTAACTTCTAAATAAGCCTATTTTGCTTGACTATGCTGAAAATACTTCTGTTGAGAATCTTTGATAATGGACAAGAAGAAGCCAACTTTATTACAATAAAAATCAGTTTTCCAACAGGAAACGTCACTGCGGGTTTAATCACGTCAAATGTCAATGCTGATTTCACTCTGATCTTTATTCGTTGCGTGCCTCACACATTATTTGCTTTTGAAGTTTCCCCTTTGGTACTTTCTCCCACACATCAGCGTTTTCCTAGCGAGCACTTAGACACTCCAGCCTGATCCATAGACACGATCTTTCGTCTTTTCGTCATTCTTACCTTGCTTTTTATTCAAAGCACTCTCATATTCCACTCCTCAGCTTGAGTGGATTCTGAGGAGCTCTAGCTGTGTGTGCCTCTACCTTTGTTTTTCCTTCTTTGTCTCCTTTTTCTCCTTATGTTTTCCATGTTTGTTTGATGACCTAGTGAAGATATAAAATGAGGTCAGATTATATAAACATGATGTTGCACTGACCTACCTTTTTAAATGTATCAAATGGGTTGGTTTAAAACTCTTTGGACTCAGATTAGATTTGTTACAATCTTGACACTGCTGTGGCTTGCTTCACGGGCTTAGTTTCTCCCACTGCAAAATGAGATGAGAACGCCAATAAATAGACAGGAAGAGAGTAAGCTATCTCATGGCAAAACTAACTGACGGTTGATGGTTCTATTAATAGTAATGGATCTTTTATAAATACAATTACTATTAAGTAATGAGTATTTCCTATTAATAACTTTAAGTACAGAATTCTTCTGACTTTAGATGTGAACTCTTGAACATATTTATAGTCTTGAACTCTTATCTCCATTTCAAAATACTTGTTTCATAATTTGTAGTACAAATTTTATTAACTTACTCATGAAATAATTTGCTAGTGCTACAAAATAAGATTTTCCATCATGCAACCAATGCCTTGAGTGTTTAAGTTGAAAATCTTTTAGGACCTTAAAAAATCAGTCTTGTCAATATTTGAAATCTAAAAAGCTTCAGAGGCAGAGATTAAAGGGTAGTATTGAGTTATAAAAGTGTATAGCATTACAACCGGATAGAGCAATATCCCTACAACAAATTCGAGTACATTTTGCAATAACATTACTATTTTGGAAAACTATAAGAGTTTCAACTAATTCTGAATGCAGATGGTATTAAAATACTATAGATGCTTTTAAGATTCATAATCACTGTAAATCTAAAGTGCATAAGCCATCAAAAAAAAAAACTTGCTTTTAAAGCTAACATGTATCTCCAATGACACAGATTATTATTTTCAGTTTGGGGAAGCCCTGTATTTTAAGTGACAGAATCAGAACTCTTGTTATTATGATCAGTTCTTACATTTGATCTAAAATACATTCTTACATTAGATCCATAATGTAAAATATTGTGAAGTATGTACATTATCAAACAGCATCTACTATTTTATTTTTTCTATAGTGGACCCAAGTACTGCATCTATAAACATATATATATATATATATACATATATATATATATATTACAATTCTAGCAAAACATTTTTTCTCTTTTTCCATAGCATTAAAATCATTCTTTTTTTATATTTGGTATTTATAATATTTTTATTTTTATTTAAACTTTCATGTTTTGAGAACTTCATGAGTATATGAATTATGGGAATACTCCAGTTATGTCATGTCTAGCCCTTCATATACTCACTCCAACTCCCCCATGTGCCCCCACTCTCTCTCAAGTTCATGACCTCTTCTAATAGTTATATTGTTACACACATATACACACAAACACAACCTACTGAGTCCATTTAGTGTTGCTTTTATGTACATGTGTTTAGGGCTGACCACTTGGGATTGAATAACCTATCATGGGTCATCACTGGAGGATACAAACTCTCTCTCCCTCAGCACTGTTGACTGCCTATAGTTTTCATATAATGATGGGGTCTTATGACATTTCTGCCATCTGCTGCTGGCATGTCAACTGGTCATTGTAAAGGTCTTGTCTGGCTAGCCATACTGTTGATATTTCATTCGTGCAGCACCTCTGTCCTGTCTGTAAGACCCTATATAGCAGCAGGCATCCTGGTGTGTAATATTTTTGCACTTTCTTTCAAATTTGTTTTATGAGGCCTAGGTATAGGGTTGCATTGTAGATGTACCAAGTGGGGCTGGCCACTTGATGATCAAAAACTCAGTGTGTGCATTTTGACCAGTTGTGAATCTCTGTAGTAGCCCCTATCTGCTGCAAAAAAGAAGCTTCTTCTGTGAAGGATGTGACACTTATCTGTAGGTATAAGAATAAGTATTTGGAATACAGTTAGAAATTATACTGGTGTAGGGAAATGGCAGTAGGAGGCTCTCCTCTAAGGTTTATGGCCTTTCCAGCGTGGGTAGTTGGCTAGACTTGTAGTACCGGGCATGCGTTCCCTTGTGCTGAGCAGGCCTTATGTTCAATTAGACAGCTGATACCTATATTGCCCCCAAGATAAAAGTGCCACGACTGCATTTGGAATATCTGGCCAGACTGGTCTGTTTACAGTACTTTCACCCTTTCTACTTGTCTGTTTGTCTCTAATATCACTTTCAGGTTGATAAATTTCCTTTAGTATGTCTTATAGTTCTGTTGACAAATTGCTTTTGTTTTACTTTTCTGAAAATGTTTTTATTTTGCTTTCATTCTTAGATATATTGTTACTGGCTATAGAATTTTTTGCTCCTTTTTAATCTTCTAGTGCTTTCAACATACTGCTTCACTATGCTCTGCACTCTCTAGCTTTTGATGTTGACATTCACTGACTGAAATTTCTTTTCACTTGACATCTTTATTGTTTTGATGATTTATGAATTTGGTGTTTGCTTTTGCTTATAAGTAAGAGATTCTAAATTTATCCCACTTGTGGTAGTTAGGTTTCTTGAATATGAAATGCATTTTTGCCAGTTTTGGAAAATGTTCGTTTACTGTGTATCAGACATGCTTTCTTTCCCTTTCCTCTTCCCTTTCCTTCTGATGCTTTAGTCATCAATGCAGTAATTAACAAGCTTAATCAATACAGTAATTAACAAGCCAAACACTGTTAGATGGCGTTGTTTTCCCCTTTCTCTATATTGGATGATTTCCATCAATCTAATTTTAAGTTTTGTGACTTTATGAATTATTTTTTTCATCTTTCTTGTAGTGCTAACACCATCCAAATGTAATATTCAAATATTACATTTTTGAATTCTAAAATTTCTCATGTGTTACCTTAAATTCTTTTAATTTTCTCTAATCTTCATATATTATAAACCTGCTTTCTTACCTTAAATATATATAGTTATGATGCAGTTTTATATGTCTATATCTTCTTAGACTTGTCATCTGTTGATTGTCTTTTTCTATGATATGATCTCATTGTGCTTATTCTTTGTTAGATAATCATCAATTTTCCCAGGCGTTAAAGATACTACGGAACTTAGAAGAAATCCAGCTGGCACTGGTCTGGAAAACTCCTCCCCAAATTCTGCTTCTCATAGTGCCAGATTTTGCCATGAAAGCTACTAAGGGAGAAAGCTAATCAATAGCACTACCTAGCTGCTAAGCCTGCAAACACAGTGATGAACAGTCTGACAAGATAGCCCCAGCTGCAAAGTGTCACTTATATCTTGGGGGTAGCTGTTTACTTAGACTTAATGCCCACTCTCAATTTAGGGAACACATGCCTGGTATTGTAAACCTAGCCGTGGTTGGAGAGGTCATAGACTCTAGAAGAGAACCTACTACTGCCACATTCTTAAATCAATATAGATTCTAACTATAATCTAAATATTGATCTTTATATACATGAGTAAGTGTAACTCTCATCCTTCATCAAATAATCTTTTTGCAATAGATGGAGGCTGCTATAGAGATCCATAACTGGCCAGAATAAGTGACCTTGGAGAACCTAACCTCATTTAGAGAATCTGCAAACAACCCTTATATTTAAGACTCAGGGAATATAGCAGAATAGAAGAACCAGGATGCCTGCTGCAATCTAGCAGAGTCTTATACAGGGGACCAAATGCTACACCCATGAAATCTGAACCATACTAGTTGTCTAAAGACCTTTATAATGACCACAACAGTTGCCTGTAAAACAATAGTATTTATAGAAGAAGTGGTCATGCATCTGAGAGGAAGAGAGGAGGGGGAGATGGAAATGATGCACATGTAGGGTACTCATATATGAAATTCTCAAAAAATGTATCAATAGTAAAGTGACTTCCAGTGCTGTTTTTCTTTTCCAGAAAATGATAGAGATTTGCTCAAGCATATGATTAACTTGCATAGATTCAGTTGCCACATTGTCTTGCTTTTTGTGGACAGCAGTTTAATTATCAAAACAGATTTTCAGTCCTGGCTGCTGGAAACAGTTTCTTCACATGCAGGTTGACATTTTAGATAGAGACTTAGCCAGAATTCTTATTTGAGCATTTCATACATGTATACAATGAAATATCATTAAACCCACCCCCAGCTCCTCCACTCCCCTGTATCACCAAGTCATCTCCCTCCCAACTTCATATCTTCTTTTCTTGTAATAGTCCACTAAGTCCAGTGAGTGCTGTCCATAAGTGCATATGTGGGAGGTCATCCTGTGCAGCATGGGGAACATACCTGTGGCCACCCCTTAAAGGTGAATGAGTCTCTCTCTCTCTCCCAGAACAGCTATAAAACGCCAGTAGCTCCTTAGGAAGGTTTGGCACCTGGAGACCTCCTTCCTCATCTCTGTTGGAATTTTGGCTGGCTTGGTCTTGCACAGGTCTCCTGCAGGTCACAGGTGCTGTGAGTTCATTAGTGCTACAGTCATGTCATGTCCAGCAGATGGCATTTCCCAAAATCCCTCCCCATCTTCCAGCTCTTACATTCTTTCCACCAACCATTCCATGATGTCCCAGGAACCCTGCATGGGATGGTTTGGAGGTGGATGAAGATGTCTTATCTAAGTCCCAGCAGGCTCCATCTCCTTTGCTCAGCGTTCTGACCAGTTATAATTCTTTGTATTGACCTCTGTCTGCTGGAGAAAGAAACCTTTTCAATCAATGTTCAGAGTAGCCCAGATCTATGGCATAACCATGCATATTTAGAAGAAGCTTTCACAATACACATGACCATATAGTAAAATAAGAAGAGCAGGTTCTACTCTAGGGCTTATAACCTCCCCAGTCATGAGCCTTTGATTGAGATTACCCAACCAGGCATGAAATCCCCAACTTTGAAGAAAGCCTTGGATCCAATCAGAAAACAAGCAGCTTCCTGATCGTAGCGACCACCACTGCCGCAGGGGCTATTCCTTGCCTGCCAGGTTGCAGTACTGGGCTAGACCCCATGTCCTTTCTCTCTCAGTAGTCTGAATGCCACCTTCCTGCTCTATGAAAGCTAGCCAGCATGGAGGAAGTTTCCTGCTTGGCTTGAGACTTTCTTTTTATATCCTATTCAAAATGTGAGGTGTCTTCACTAGTGGTGTCTTGCTGTGCAGTTACCTGAAAACTAAGAGCGCTAGCAATTGTCTGTGTTTTTCTGGGTACAGAGACTCTCTGAACAAGAACTTGTAGGGAGCTATCCCTTACCTTCACTGCAAGCCTTGTTTGATAAGCCATGTCCTCGGAGCGGCATTGGGTTTCCATAAGGATTTTCATCCTCTCTTAGTTTTGGTTAAGCCATTTACGCCTCCTCTCCCCGACCCCACACCTGTTTAACCCTTCAACCTCCAGCAGTGTCCACTCCTTTCATTTCACATTTTATTCTATTATCTCTCCAATTACGTTTTCTAATTGGATTGTGAGTAAGCATTCACATGGCCTTTTCACTTATTCTTCTTAGGTTAACCTCCTACCGATCCCTAATTTCCCCAGGGCTCCAGCCCTTTCCTGCTCAAGCCTGCCTGCCTTCCCCCCACCCCTTCCATCTCTCTACTTTCCTTTCACCTGCTTTTACCCTCTTTACCGCATACCTTCCCCAAGTCCCCCTTCCCAGTTTCCTGGCTTCCATTTGTGCTCTGTGGATCACAAGACACTGGTATTCTTCCACTCTTCTTTCTAGAACTCTTTCTTTGTGTCTCTGCTAGATTTCCTAGACTCTTTTTCTGGGCTCCCAGCCAGAAGCCTTTTCATTAGAGTTTTAGTAATATACTCCTGGACACTGCATCCTAACCCCAAGCCGGTGTCTGAAGGGATCCCACTTGTTCTGCTCCCTTGGAAAGTCTCATTCCTTTAGAAGTATTTATGCTGGGGCTGGAGAAATAGCTCAGCGGTTTTAAGAGCATTGGCCGTTCTTGCAGAAGACATGGATTTGATTCCTAGCACCCACATAGTGACTAACAACTGTCCATAACTGCAGTTCCAGGGGATCCAACATCTTCTGCCCTCTGCCTGCACTGCGTGACACAGGTTCATTAACACACATGCAAGCATAAGACTCATCCACATAAAGTAAAAATAATTAATTAATTAAAAATATTTATGTCTTCTTTCTTACATTTTAAGCAAGTAAACCCTAAGGTTTGAGCTTTCTGATGTCCCTTGTTCCGTAACATAATTATTCTTTTCTTTCATCTCTGGGTTCTTCACTTGAGTGAAGCTGCTGCATGCAGTGGGGCCAGTGAGACGGCTCGGCAGGTAGAAGCAATTTGTGTTTCACCCCAGAACCACGATGTCAGGAGAGAAGTAAAAGTCGTCACCTGACCTTCACATACATGCCATGACATACATGCACTGACACACACACACAAAAATAATAATAAATGCAAATTGAAAAATTAAAAAGAATAAAATTTAATGTTAGTAGGATTTATCAGTGGGGTAGGGGTTTTCATGTTCAATAAACACTGAAGATTTTTATGTCTTACAGCATGGCATTTTATAGTAAAGAATACAACTAATATTCTAGGAATAGTGATAAGAAAACAATTTCAGCATAATTATTAAATAGAACCCAAATATGCTTCCATTATATTTGTTTTGTGAACAGCAGTCGACAAACATAAATGAAGCACTGACTTATTCTACGTAGGAATAACCTTTATTGTACTATTTCTAAAAACCCGTCTGAACTTTCCATTAAAGAAGAGATTCGGTTATGCAGTAGTTCTCCCTTATCAATGGTGGGTACATTGCAAGACCCCGGTCGGTGCCTGAAACTTCCTCCATGATATGCATTTCCCACATACACATACTTTGAAGAGATTAATAACAAAATAGAATCTGATACTGCCTGTTTCTTTTCCTATTGCTGTGATAAAACACTCTGACAAAAGCAACGAACTAGAGAAAAGGTTTATGTTAGCTCACAGTTCAGGACACAGTTCACTGTGGTAGGGCAGTCAAGGCAGCAGGAGCCTGAATTAGCTTGATGCCCCTAGTCAGAGGAGAGAAATGGGTGCTTGTGATCGCCCCCTCTCCACATTCCATTCAGCCCAGACTCATGCGATGACGCCACTAGTGTTTAGGGTGGTCTTTCTCCCTTAGTCGCTGTAATCAAGATAATCTCCCCTAGACCTTTTCACTTCTCTGAAGTTATCCTAGATTTTGTCAAGTCGACAACACTAGTCATCACATATACTTTAACAAATATTGTTTAAAGTCATCACCTGACCTTCACACACATGCCATGGCATACATACACACACACATACACAAATAATAATAAATACAAATTGAAAAATTAAAAAAGTAGACTTTAATGTTAGTAGGATTTATCAGTGGGCCATGGATTTTCGTGTTCAATAAACATTGAAGATTTTTATGTCTTACAGCATGGCATTTTATAGTAAAGAATATAATTAATATTCTAGAAACAGTGATATGAAGACATAGAAATGATTTATTTCTAGAATTTTTCACCAGATACTTTTTGATTGCAGTTTATCTTGGGTATGTAAAGCTACAGTTGGGAAAATCATGGCTAAGGGAGATGACTGTAAGAATCAACCCTGTTTCTTAGAATAAATTTACAAATAAGATATGTCACTGTGATAAAATTACATTGCATTTCTGATATATGTACAATTTCTGTATGGTAGGTGGATTATTTTAAATTAAAAAAAAAGAATGAAAAACGAAAACTCTATGTTTCACATAATTATTTTCCTTATATTTATTTACAGTGATAATTGCTATTGGGACAACTGAAAATCTTTCTTTAACTGCATTGTGTAGAACATCGTGGCAAATTCTGTGATCTAGTAAAGACAGTTAATGTGTGTCATCATATAATGGATCTGAATTTCTCTTTGACAAATATGTTTGGGAATGATATGGTTAGAGAGAGAGAGAGAGAGAGGAGAGAGAGAGAGAGAGAGAGAGAGAGAAAGAAAATCAGCTGTACTGTGGGTTAGAGCAAATTACCTTGGGACTAGAACTAAATCTGATTCTAAAAGGGAAAGAGCAGTTGAGAAAGAACCTGAAGAATAAATATATTCTAATGGGCAGAGGGGATCAAAAACGACATTTAAGATGAAAGACCCTCAAGAGGAACAGGCAGAGGGAGCAGTCTGCTCCAGAAACAGCGTAGCAGTGTGCATTGACTAAGTGTATTACTTTCGAAAATGAAGTTTAGGTTAATGTGTATGTTGGGAGTTTCCTGCCTTACGTCACACAAAAGTTATTGATTTTCTAATTGCTATCATTTCCTTCTCTTATTTCTGTCTTGTACCCAGACTCCCTCAGAGATGACAGTCTTGTGTGAGCCACTGCCCAGTAAGTGAGACATGCAGGTGTGGTGATGAGTACAAGGGCGTGCGTATTTAGAACCTAGCAATCCATCTCTTCCTCAAACAGCATTTTGTGCAAAGCTTTAATTTCTGCCATAAATTGTGATTGAAGCTAATAATTTATGTATGTTCACATCGTGTATGGTTATGCATTTGTAGAAAATAAACTCTATGAGGTTTTCATAGTTACTCAGCAAACGACATTTATTGCATATTGGATAATATAATATCTGCTTATTTTCCATTTATTTTATTCAAATTGATTTATATGTCAATGAGGGAATTGTAGCTGACAGCTTAGATACATAAATTTAACTGATATTATATTGATGAAATTTCAGCATTTAATCTTAATAATCAGTCTGTCAAATATCTTAAAGTAAATATGAAATCAAAACCTGACTCATGCTCTGAATCTTTATTGAAATGTAGAAATGCTTCTCTCTATCATTTGCTCTGTTTTGGCAGGAATTTCATCTTTAAGGGTAAATAGTTTGTTTTCTTATTAATTCATGCTGATAAATATTCTACACATTAGTGTAGCCACAAGTGAATAACCATCATTCTCAATGGAAATATGTAAAACAAGTAACATCATATTACAATCAATATAATAGAAATTTCAAAAGATGTATTTTTGAATGACAATCAAAGGTTAATTAAATTAAAATTCTGTTAAATATGATAATGAATTGATTGGGAATAACCCAGTAGGTGTCATTTGTATGCTTATGATCTCAGGGAACGGTTATGAATATGCACTTGGGTTTCCCACACCCTATAAGTTAGTCAAGAAAACTTAGTAATTCAAACTCCTTTTATGCTTTGGTCAATACCTTGGAGAGCATATAAGAAACAAGAGAAGTAAACTGGCATCCGCCTGACCCTGGCTGGCAGAATTTCAGAGTTCTTGGCAAGACTCCTTAACTCTAGTTATTAAATCAGACACAGAACTGCTGTGAAGGGACTTCACAAATGAGGCTAAGGTCACCAATCAGCTAGTCTTAAAATCTGATTTTCCTGGACTATTGAGGCAGGCCAGATGCAATCATACAAGCCACTAAAGACAGAAGAGGTAGACAGGAGAGCTAAGGTAGAAGGGAGCAGCAGAGATTTGAAGTTTGTAAGTTTGAGGACATACGCCAATGACTGTGAAGTTGGAGAAAAGGAATCACAAATTAAGGAGTGTCAGAGTATTCAGCAGTCAGCAAGCCGACAAGAAAGGGGAGGTTAGGCTTGTAACTGTGCAGAATGGGAGTCTGCTAAGAACAGATAGATTTGGAGACAGATTCATCCCCAGAACTGCTAGATACACAGCTAACCAGTGTCTCAGTTTCAGCTTTTTGAGCACCTAATGGAAGACTCAACTAAGTCACCCTGTGTCTCAACTTTTAACCCACAGAAATGGGGAGATAATGCATTCATGTTGTTTTAAGGCACTAATTGTGAGGGAATTTGTTATGGCAGCAACAAAAAATGAATTCCCTAATTTTTTAAGTTTTGGAGCAAAGAAAGATTTATAATCTCTTGATATGCATTCTTGCTTATGATGAACTTTTCAATATCTATGAAATCTCTTTTCCTTGATAAAACAAAAAACAGTCCCATATTTGAGGTCTGGTGACATGCATTCTTGACTCTACTTTAGCTCAATAAGCACAGTGATTTGGTGGCAAGTCCATGTGTTTTAATCTTTTCTTCTTTTACCTGAGTCCATTGCTTTTGTTTTCACATTAAAATTTTTCAGTAGTACTACTACTTTATTGTCCTTAGGAAGTGTGCAAACCTAAGGACGTCTCGCTTGTTAGGACCTGTTGCCTCTCTTATTCTAGCCTATATAATTTTCAAGAAATTTGTAATTATAATGATGTATATGACCACAATGTATATTTTTGTTGGTGTGCATGCAACAGAGTATGTTTTGAGATCAAAGGCTCTGTGGAGCTTGTCCTCTTCTTCTGTCTTTACGTGGTTTCAGGGGATCTAACTCAGGATGGTATACTTGAGTGGCAAGCACCTTTAACTTCCGGGTCAACTTGTCTTCCAGCCTGCATAACTTTTATGAAGTCAGACTTTCGGTGAGCCCCTCTAACTACCCATCCCCTACCCACTCACCCATCCACCTTCATTCACTCAGTTATTTACCTCTGTATATATCTGGTGGTTCTTGTTTTATATATCATGCCTAAGAGACCATTTCCCTAATATAAGGTCAGAGACACTCTGATGATACCTTCTAGGAGTTTGCATCTCGTGGTTACATCTTAATTACTCTTTATTTAATTTCTATACAAGGTGTGAGGTATTCCCTTTCTTTTTCATGTACCTGTGCAGTATTTTGAGCACCAATGGTTTGAAAAGATTTGTATGTCATTGAGTTGTTTTAGCAGCTGATCAAAATTCAATAACTATGTACAGGTATATTTCTGAATGTTTGATTATATTGATTTTTTTTTATTTAGAGACTGGAGAGATGGCTCAGTGGTCGAGAGCCCTTGCTGCTCTTGCAGAGGACGTTAGTTCAGTTTCTAGCACCCTCATGCCAGCTAATAACCCTTCGTAACTCCAGTTTCAGAGGGTCAGATCCCTCTTCTGGCCTTTGTAGGCATTATCGGACGTGGATGGCCTTACATACATGCAGGCAAAACACCCATATACATAAAAATAGGTTAAAAAGCTTTTACTTATGCATATTGGTGTTCATGGAGGCCAGGAGAGGGCATCAGATCCTTTGGAATTAGAGTTACAGGTGGTTGTGAGTCTAACATCCTTAGGCAATGAGATTAGAACTCAGATCCTCTGTAAGAACAGTAAGTGTTCTATACCACTGATCTTTGTCTCCATTTTATTGTATTGATCTTATTATACTTATATTACATATATTCCTATATACAAAACTATATATAAGTATATGCCTATTGTGGTAGAATTGCACTATCATGTTTATTGGTGTTTTGTAGAAAGAATTGACTGAAAATGTGAGCCCTCATGACATGTTGTGCTGCTTTCATTTCCATATAATTTCTGAATAAAGTCAGTAGCCTTGTGAATATATTGAATTTGTGATTATCTCATCACCATTGTTATTTAACAATATATTTTTTCCAATCCAATATACTTAATGTCTTTTATTTAGATCTCTCTTAAATTATCTCAGTAATGTTTTGTGGTTTTCATTTTAACAATCTTATGTTGTTGTTGTTGTTTTGGGGACAGGGTCTTCCTGTAGCCCCATGGAGCTCAGTGGCCGGCCAATCTTGTCAAATCAGTTAGCACCAGGTTCAAAGAGATCCTGTCTCCAAAAATAGGGTAGAGGGTGAGTAAAGAAGACACCCGGCATCTGCCTTGAGCCTCCATACACGGCCATGCACAGCATTTCTGAACTTATTTTGTGTGGAGGTTTTCAAATAATTTTTTGTCTCATTGCTTTCTCTTGGTTTGAGTTGTTTATATTTTCTTCACTTGGAATGTCACATGGTGTTTAGCAATTTGTTCATTTCTTCTAGCATTTCCAGCTTTGAGATATATGTCTAAAAAATATTCCTCAAATATCCTTTGGATTTCAATGTAGTCTGGCACTATCTCCCTTTGCATCTCTAATTTTATTAATTGGAGTCTTCTTTCTTTTGGTTAGTTTGGATACGAGTTTATCAACTTGGCTTTTCAAGTTGGTTGATTCTATGCAGTTTGTTTAGTTTCCAATGCATTGATTTCTCCCTAATCATTACTGACATTTATTACATTTGAATTTAGCTCATTTTCACATTTTCTAGAACTTTGAGGTGCACGTTGGGTTTTTTATGTAAGAGCTCTCTGATTATTAAAATGAGCATGTATGGTTGAAAATTTTCTCCTTATGACTTCCTTGGCTATATCTCATTAGTTCTAATAAGCTACACTATAATTTTTTAGTTTATTCCATGGATTTTTCAGTTTCTTTTATTCTTCAGTTACTACTATTCATTTTAAGGTGTATTGTTCAGAATGTAATTATTTGCTTAGTTTCTTGATGTTTCTAGTTTTATTCCATGAAGATCTGTTAAGATATTTTTAAAAATTCTATTTGTTTGTATTTGTTAAGGCTTTCTTTTGGGGATATAATGTGACCTGAAGACTCTAAAAATTTCTGAAAAATGTGTTTTTCATATCTGTTGGATTTAATATTCTGTAGACATCAGTTTAATACATTTGATATATGGCTCAGTATAGTTGTGAAATGTCTTAGATTTTAATTTGGGAGAAATTTAAATATGAGGGCTGAATACTGAGGTTTCTCACTGTTATTCTATCAGAGAATATCTGGTCTTTCATGCTGTTTCCCGAAACTGAGAGCTATAACATTCAGGGAATGTTTTCAGTAATATTTTTATGTAGCTTTTAAACAATTGAATTTTTGAGAATTTCATACAATATATTTTGATCATATTTAAATCCCCTCCTCTATTGGCAGCCCCTTACATTGTCTTCTCCCCAATTCATGTACATATATATGCCTATAGAGTCATCTATCTATCTATCTATCTATCTATCATCTATCATCTATCTCCCTATAGATCCCTATAGAGTTTCCCGAATGCCCTTTGGTGTAGATCCATCCACTGGAGCCTGGTCAACTTACCAAGAGTTTCACCCATAAACAAGACTGACTCTCCCCTTCTGAGCAGCCATCAGTTGCCAACAGTAACTCACATAGGGTTGGGGTTCCTTACTCACTTCCTCACGTCTATGCCTGGAATTTGTCTTACTTGTTTTTCCAGTCTCCATTGCTGTGAGCTTAGCTGTCTGGAAGATTCTATTTCCTTGTGGTCATCCACCACCTCCAGCTCTTACAGTCTTTCCTTCCCTCCTTCTTCAATGATCATGAGCCTTGAGAGGCAGAAGTTGAATATAGGTGTCCTATTCAAGGATAAACAGTTTTCAACCTCTTATTCTTTTCACCATGAACACTTCTGGTTCTCTGTGTTAATCACCATCTGGTGTATAAGGAGGCTTCTCTGCTGAAAGTTGAGAGAAACATTAATCTATGGGTATAACAATGAGGCATTAGGGGGACTGGAGAGATGGCTTAGCAGTTAAAAACACTTGTTATTCCAGAACTCACAAGGCATTTAGCAACCAACTTTAACTCCAGTTCCATGGGCTCCAGGATCTTCTCTGGTCTGGGTGGGCACTGAAATTGATGGGTGCATTTATGGACATGCAGGCAAAACACTCACGCACATAAAATAGATAAATAAGAATAAAACATAATGTATCAACTTAATACCATATCTATTTATCAGAATAATAGTATTAGGCTTTCCTTTATGGCCTGTGAAATGTGTAGCCTCAGGTTCCAAGGCCTGAGATCAATGTCAGATATGGGTTCCATTATATGAAATGGATGTTGAATCAAATCAGAAAATGGTTGGTTACTCCCACACCATTCATGCCAGTAGTACACCAGTGGGCATGTCTTGGCAGGACAGTTGTCGTTCATAGCATTCATAGCTGTGAGTAAGGTTAATGATTATTTTCTCTTTGGATAGCTGGTATAGCACCTTTTAACACTATGAAAGCTAGACAGCAGAGATGAGGCCTTGAGGTCAACACCAGCTTGATTTCTCTTTGTTCGTTCTGTAGTTCATATATATATATATATATATATATATATATATATATATGTATATAGTGTTTTTAGCAGTAGGGTCTTCTTATTTCTGTTGTGTAACCAAGAGCAGGGCCAATAGCCAGCATTGTTTGAGGACCTATGGGACCTGGTCAACAGTTTCAAGAGAAGGAGTTCATTCCCGGCACTGGCAATTTGTCAGCCTATGGTGTCTAGTAAGGGCAGAGTTCCCTTGATACAATGCAAACCCTTTTAATCTCTTCTTGGAATGTGTATGGATGTCGTTCAGTGGTAGGTTTCCATAGGCTTTTTCTACAAGCCTTTATTGTTATCTTTCCCCACGTTCCGTCCTCTGTGCTGTGCTCTCATCAACTGCCTTGTTTAACTCTTCCTACGCTCTTTTCCTCTTCTCTCTCTTTATATCAGTGCTTGAAAAGTCCTCCCTGCCCCTGCCATGGCCATTTACTAGTTTCCTGACCTCCCTGGATGTTCAGATGGAAACATGAATATTTAAAATTTCAAAGCTAGCATACAACTATGAGAGAAAACATGGATCTCTCTCTGTGTCTGGCAGGAGCCTTCCTTATATCTTCCTCGTAAATAAAATACCACCAACACACATATCAAGAAAGAAATCATGGAAATGATCCCATTCATGATAGTGTCAAATATCATAAAACATATTGAAATAAGTCTAACCAAGGGAGTGAAGGACTTGTATAACAAAAACTTTAAAACACTGCAGAAAGAAATTGAAGAAGATAGCAGAAATGGAAAGACTCTCCATGTTTATGTAGGGATAGGATTAATATTGTGAAAATGGCCATCTTACCAAAAACAATGTACAAATTCAATGCAATATCCATTAAATTCTCAGCTTAGAAATGGAAAAAGTGGCCTAAAATTTCATATGAATAAACAAAATACCCAGGGTAGACAGAATAATCTTGAAGAATAAAAGTACTGGTAGAGGCTTTACCATCTCTGATCTCAATTATACTACAGAGCTATAGTAATAAAACCAGCATAGCACTGACATAAAAACAGACACGTTGCTCACTGGAATAGATTTTAGGACCCAGATTTAAATCCATACATCTACAACAACCTGTTTTTTGGTATAGGTGCCACAAATAAATACTGGTGAAAAGAAAGCATGTTCAACAAATGGTGCTGGTCAAATTGGATAATGACATGTAGAAAAGTGAAACTAGATCCCTATCTCTCATCTACACAGTACTGAAAATTCCAAATGGATCAAAGACCTCTGCCTAAGAACTGATACTCTGAATCTGTTAGAGGAGACAGTAGAGAATACACTATAACTTAGAGACACAGGGAAAGGGTTTTCTGAATGAGACTCCTCCAGCATAAGCAATAAGTCCAACAATGGACAAATGAGACGTGATGAAAGTAAAAATCTTCTGTACATCAAAGGGTCCCATCAATTGAATGAAGAGACATCATACAGAATGGAAAAATGTTTACCAGCCTTATCTGTGACAGAGGATTAGTATCTAGAATATACAAAGAATGAGAAAAACTAAACATAAAAAAAATTAAACACTGGGTCAAGAAGACACACAGGGAGTTCTCTAAGGATGAAATGCAAATGTTTGAGAATTAAAAAAAAATGCTCAGCATCTTTAGTCATCATGGAAATTCAGATTAAAACCACTTTTGAGATTTCATCTTACTCAACTCAGAATGGCTAAGATCTGAAAACTAAGAATGAAAAATGCTGATGAGGTTGTAGAGTAAGGGAGACTCTCGTACTGCTGGTGGGACTGAAAACTGGTGCAATGGAAATCAGTGCGGCCATTCCTCGAAAAGATGAAACCTGATCTACCGGACGATCCAGCCACATTGCTCTGGGGCAGACACCCAGCAGACACTGCACGCTGCTACAGGAATGCATGTTCATCCATCTGCATTGCACACCCAGCAGACAATGCACACTGCTACAGGAATGCATGTTCATCCATCTGCATCGCACACCCAGCAGACACTGTACGTTGCTACAGGAACGCATGTTCATCCATCTGCATTGCTGCTCTTTTTCTCTAGCCAGGAATTGGAAACCATCTAGATGTTCATTAACTAGTGAATAGATAATGAAGTTATTTTATTTGCCTGTTTTCACTCTCTGCTGGAGTCTTTGAAGACAACAGATAACTGCATCTTATTTTATCATTGTATTAACTAGTCTGCATCTTTTAAAGCTAAATTAAAATATATTTTAAGACTGTTTTTGAAGGTTAAGGAATTCCTTTATTTTTCTCACATTAAGGCTGTATAGCTGTTATACATTTTTAAGTCACAAACATCTTTGTCTTCACAGTATGAGTTATAGAATGCAGCCTGAGTTGAAAACCAAGGAGCTAGAAAATAAAGTGGAAATTACAGTAACGCTTGTTGCTAAAAACCTGTTAGGAATTCTCTTTCAAAGCAGTTTTATATTTTATTATTCTTGATACAGTTTCTAAAGAAAAACCCCTTTATCTACAGCAAGATGTTACATGAGGTAACATTGCTCACAGTGAGGATGAACTCAGATCATGAGCCCAGTAGAGTATCAACAATTTCTGGAGAGTTGCTGAGGACGGTCTGGGTAGAAAGAAGTCCTTTAGTAACTCAAGTCAGAGGCTGGAGGCCACAGAGCAACGCCCTCAGCCGGTCAAGCTAGTCTGGGCAGGGCATTCTAGTTGGTTCACAAGGCAGCAAACCAGCAGCCACTATGTCAAACTGCTCTGGCTTTGAACAGAAAAAAACCCAAAGCAGCTTTCAATATAGTCTGCTTAATTTTTTTCTTTTTTGGCATCTTGTCTATAATACATCAGGGAGAGGCTGTTCAGTAGTCATGTCTAAGAAAAATGCTTCTTAGACTCTATTTGGGGTCCAAATGTCTCTAAATGGACATGTTTGGATGTCCTTTTCTTTCTGTAGGTTCTGGAAATCTGCTACAAGTTCACTGAATAAATTATCTATTCAGTTAGACTGTCAGCCATCTTCCCTGTAGATTCTTAGGTTCCGTAGATGGGGATGTTTGGTCATGATTATTTGTCAAATTTACCCTTGGACTCATCTTGACTGTCAATTACGCTTCCCACCATCACTTTCATTTGATTGATAACTCTGACTTCCCACATTTCTGTTTTCAATGTCTCAATTTCTTTGATGAATTTCTCTACTATGTTCTTGAACTTCTCATCCAAGCTGCTGACAATTTCATATGCTTTGATAATATTTTAGTCTAGGTCCTGAATTGATTTCTCTACTTCATCCATCATCTGATTAATGGATAATGAAAACGTGGAACATAACACAACGAAATCTTATTCTTCACTAAAAAATGAAATAAAAAATTAAATAATAATTAAATGACCAGGAAAGCAAATAAAACTGGGAAATAAAATACTGAGTGCTCAGCGTCAGAAGAAAACAAAAAGAGAGAACGTGCACTCTCATATACAGACCCTAAGTACCCATTCTTATATTTCTATGTTTACATTGAAGTGAATGTCTTTAGAGGCCAGGGAACAAAACAGGGGCCGTGGAGGAGTGGGACCGAAAGGAGAGGGATGTGTGAAACATGGCCTCAGAGCAGAGGCCAGAATCGTTAGGCACGGAGAAGTCAAAGGGACACAGAGTGAAGGATGGGAAAGAGGGAGGGAGCTCACCCCACACTAAGTACGTTGCCGCAGCATGCTGTAGGGTCTGGAACGTCTAGCCCTGCCTCTGCGAAGGTTGTTGTTATTCCATTTGTTTGCGCTTCCTTGTTCTGAATTAATGATTTTCTGGCTTGATTCGGGAAGGTCTTTATTCTTCTCATGTTTAGCCGCTAGAGTTGTTACTTTTGTCAGCATACTGCCAGGTTCTGACACAGGAGCCATTCTGTAATTCCTTATGTCTTGTCACTTCTCGGTGATAGCACAAAATATCGTAAACCTAGCGTCTTATAAACAACAGAAAAGCATTTCTCTCTGGTCTGAAGATGAGTGTCTGCAGGAGTTTGCTTCTGGTTCACAGACTAGCACGTGCTCTTTGCTTCTTCACAGAGTACAATGGTCAAGGCAGCTCTTCTGTGAATACTGTCTGCATCCATGACCCTTCTGCCCCATGATCCTGACAGGTCCAATCGGACAGTTACGAGCGTTGAGGCATGGGGAGAGTTCTGCCTTCACTGTAGCTCCTGGGATTGCACCCAGGAGTGGTGGGTGCTGCTCTGCAAGGTAGCTGCCAAGTGGCCTTACAGAGAAGGGCAAGTCGACCCCAAGGCTCTGCACTTTCTGACCTGAAGACTCTTCTGTGGGGTGGAGCACAGGGTGACTTTCTAGAGCTCTGAAAATGCTGAATCTATATTTTGTCAGTTAAAAAAACTGCTTTTATGGAGGAGAAAATTTTCAAAGGTATTCATTTTGTGATTTTCGCTTATATTGCCTTCATTATTTTTTGTGTTTTATGACAGTAAAAAGTTTATAAAGTAACTCTCTTCACCGATGTCAGGCATAAATTGGTATGACAGGATTCATACAGAAGTTTCTAGCAAATACAACTGAAATAAAATGAATTTCTGTCTGAATATGCCTTTTGTTTTTGTGTTTTGTTTTTCAAGACAGGGTCTCCCATTAGCACCAGCTGGTTGTTTGTTCAGGCTGGCCTGGATCTCTATGAGGTCCTCCTGCCGCTGTCTCCCAAGTTTTGAGATTAAAGATCTGGGCCACCATGCCTGGCTTGAGTATGTTTTCAGAGGTACATTTTTTCTATATTTTCCAATTGCATACAGCTTGTCCACTTAATGAACAAGTATTTCACAGAACTTAAGACTGATGGAAGCAATCTAACAAATACAGATTCTATAATCCGAAGGGTTCATATTTAGATTATTTCGGCTGTGTTATTTGAACACACTTTTCTTGTTTTTAAAGCTTGATGTTTTGATTTATACCTCTGATGCTGTTAGGAGGACCTGTTTCTGAAGCTACATTTCTTTGGAAATTCACTTAATGAGCCGATATTAAAGTCCAACACTGGAGTTCCTTTGAGTGCGTAGCTTGCAAAAAGATTTACATTTCCTCTGTTCAAATTCAATCTTATTAATCACTTAAGACTTGGAAAATGGAGGAAATGCAAGGCTGTCTATCAAAAGTTTAAGCAAGTGAAACTGAAAATCCTTTCTTGTCTTCCCTGAGCACCAGGTTGGTGGGATTCACTGTTACTGTCACTAGATTTAACTTTTGAAGCTTGAGTCATGGTTTTTGTTGCTTTCATATTCTAAACACCTGATGTTTATGCCATTCAGCTCCGTTCTTGTTGGGATTTCATTCTGGCACTTATATAGTTACTGAGAAAGTAATCCTTCCAAATGCCTGCTTATAAAAAAATAACTGGACAGGAAATAGTGATGCTATGTTTTGATTTTATCATCTTAATAATTAGCACTTTTATAAAGTTTTTTGTTACTTCTGTCTAGTGTATGTGTGTGGGGTACCCACAAGTGTGTGCATGTCTGCATGTGTGTGTCTGTGTGTATATGCACATATCCATGATACAAATGTGTATGGAGGTCAGAGGACAACTTGCAGGAGTCAGTTCTCTCTTGTCATCATACAGGTACCAGGGATCAAATGTCAGGCTTGGCAGTAATCACTGTTATCTATTGAGCAGTCTAACCAGCCCTTCAGAATTTTTAAATGTATGTTTTAGTGACATGTTGTACATTTGCTTTTGTTAACTCATGGATAAAAATGGGAATTTGTAAATCCTATAAAAAAATCTGAGATAAGAATGACAGAGAAAATAAAAATAGTCATGATGCTGATGATAGGGTGTGTGTGTGTGTGTGTGTGTGTGTGTGTATGTGTAACAGAAATTTCCTTTGCTGCTTCAAGGAATAAGAGGGCTATATAGAGAGAATATTACGTGCATTGTTTGGTTATCCAAGCACTCCGTATAGTCCCTTCTTGATGAATAAACCAGAGAAGAGGGGGATGATGTGATAATCATATGAGAAAACTCTGTCACTAAAGAGTTACCTTTCTCTCTTAAGTAGACACAATGACTAATGTCCTCTAGAAAATAAGAGAACTTCTGACAGGGTAATGCTACTCTCTAAGGAAATTTTCATTTGTTGGTTAAAATTTACACTCATAGTAGAAGATGCCGGGCAAAAGTGTACACTGGAAAAACAATGAAAAAGAAAATTACTTTTGTGACTAAGAAGGATTTAAGTGTAAAAACAGGTATTGCTGTTTCTGAATGTTCTTCTGGTTCCTCTTCCTGCTCTTCCTCCTCTTCCTTCCCCCTTTCGCCTTTCCTAACCCCTCCTGTTCTTCCTCCTCCTCCTCTTCCTCCTCCTCCTCTTCTTCCTCTTCCTCCTCTTCCTCCTCCTTTTCCTTCTCTTCCTCCTCCTTTTTCTCCTCCTCTTCCTCCTCCTCCTCATGTTTTCTCTTCACCCTCACTTTGTTCTCATTTGTCTCAGGTTTAGTAGTCAGCACTACAGCAAATGCAAAAAGATCTCAGGTTACTTCTGAATTTAAAACCTCACTTTCCCTTATACCCCAAATATTAACATTTATTAACTACTTAAAATATATAGAAAGTCAATGTTTCCATAGCCTGTACGAAATGACAATTCACATTTATAAAATGATCTTCCTGTACAATTAAATAATGTACTCTCTCATGATTTGAAAAATATTATATGTGTACTTTCTTATTTAAAAGCTTAATGTGTCATGGGACTAGAGAGATGGTTCAGTGGTTAAGAGCACTGGATGCTCTTGCACAGGACCTGGGTTTAGTTCCCAGCTAACAAATGTCCTTAACTCTAGTTCCAGGGGATCCACTGCCCGGGGATTACACAACATGGGTGTACTTACATACATGCAGGCAATACACTCATATGCATAAAATAAAAACAATAAATAAAATATTTTTAAAAGTTCAATGTGTCCGATCTTGTTTTTAATTCCAAACCTTTTAAAATATTAGTAATTTAAGCAATTTTCTTGACCAATGAAAATAATTTTTTGAGTAATGCTCATGGATGCTGGTTTTGTAGCCAAATATTTATAACCAGCAATTTAAAGCCCACTGAATGCCATTTGTATGGATAATAATATAGCTTAAAACGCTGCAACCTCATGGCCCTTTATGCTTATCAGATTGTTGGCATGCTTAGTATCTATTTACCTGCTTAAGAGCAAGCTCACAACTGTCCACTTGCACCACGGCAATGCCAGATCTTCATTCAAATTATGTTTATATAATAATTCTAGAAGTATAACCTTAGCATAATTTTAATTATGCATTTGATGGTATCTTCAAGCCATCCTTATTTTCACTGTTTAATGCTTTGAGAATAAGTATAAAGAAGAGGTTTGTTAGGCTTTATAAGATTACTCTGGACTGTTTTAACGCTGTGACAGTTAGAATTGATTTCCAGTCTGGCTTTAATATACCACTGAATAACTGGGCTAGAAATGTCACTACAATCATCATGGAAACTGCTTTTCCTCATCCCTTTTGACGAACAGCAGTGCTGGCTTCCGGGTCGGCCAGGGCAGCCCTGGAGAAGCACAGCAGGGAACCTGTGAAAGGCCAGGGAAGAACATTGCTTCTTTTAGAGGCTTCCAGACAGTGACAGCGTCACAGCACACCAGACAACACTGGGGCTCAGTGCTGCTCCTCCTGTCCTGGGAAGAGCTAAGAGTATTTGGTTCAGCCCTGTTGGAGCAAAAGCCCAGTAAAGAATGATGTTTATTTTGTAGGTAAGCCCAGTATTGTGCTTCCCAGATATTGTCTTTGTGGAGTTGTCACTTTTTGTTAGATGCTATAAATTATGTTGTGGTTTGTTTGCCCACAATGTATAATCATTAGTAGCTATTTAAGTGGGCAATAAAAATGTAAGACTATTAGTTAATTTACTAGCTAGGATGGTTTATTTTTTCTCTTTAGATATAATTACACTGACTTTGCATATTTATGTGCCTCAGTCAGCACTCTGCTTAAAATGAGTTTGGGTCTCATGTGCTAACTCTGGTTTATCCCAGCACATTTTCTCACACTGGTCTCTGGAGTGGATTCCATTTCTTCAAACTTAAGGAGCAGAGTTTTCCTTCCAACAGATGACCAACAAATTTGTCAGGTATTTGAAAGCATCAGCATTTTACATTTTTTAGCACACAGCAATTCTTTTTACAGTAATTACTTGGGAATCAATTTTTCTTTACAGGTTACGTTTTATGCCTTCTCCAGTCATCCGAATGGTACATTGATAGTAGGCCTTCAAACCGGATGCGACCGCCCTATTCAGCTTGTGTGGCAGAACACAACGATGCCCCAAAATAAGTGGGAGAGAAATGTTGTTCAAGCTCAGAGCTCCCAGAGGTTTCAGGTGAGCTCTTGGTCTCCAGCTAGAACTTTGAAGAAAAATAAGAATTCTGATCTTCACTAAATTAAAAAGTTATTTAAAGATAATAAAAAATCAAGTAGCCAGTTCCACTGCCAGGGACTGGAATTCCCTGAACATTCTACTTCCAAACAAATTGGGGTGGTGGTCATCCTAAAAGGCATTTTCATAGCAAAGTTTTAAATTTATGTAATAATAATGTTGACATATTTTAAGATATATTGAATTATTCATTAACTATAAACCTGTAATTGTCTCCTCACTTCCTTGAACTTATTTATTTATTGTCTTCCCGTCATATTTTTACTCTCTTCTCACTTTTCACTTTTTTCCTCCCAGGAATCATTTTCTCCCCTATTTTTCTTATGTATTTGAGAGAAGAGGATAATTTTGAGTAATTTTTAAAGAGACTGATTGATTTAAATGCTATTAAAGTAGAATAATTCTAATATTCATTTGGGGGTAATCTAATTTCAGCCTTTATTTTATTTTATTATTGAGAGTTGAATTCTATACAAGACAAACTTGTTCATGCAGCTTAATAAAACCAATGTGTGACAACAATTATAATCTAGTGACCATTGTGAGGGTTCTTGGGCAAATATTGCATGTGTTTACATTTAGCATAGATAAGGCAAAATTTTCCAGTTAAAGATGAGATGTTTTTAAACATTTCATTCTCTGTGAATTTACTTTCTAAAACCTGATCTATGGATCTATTTAGTCCAAGTAGATTTTCCTTTATCATCATTAGTAGAATAATGTAATACCCAATAGTTTTCTTCCTTTGATTTTGTTGAGAATTTCATGCATGTATACAGCTCATTTGATTAAATCTATTCATCCCCTTCCCTTCCCCTCCTCCCCTAACTCTCTACCACTTTTCCCTTCCAATTACCTGCTCCCCCAGCCCCAGTTTTAAACCATTGATTCTACCTGTTTGGGAGCATCTACTGGAACATGGGTGGCCTCCAGTGGCCACAAGAACACTTATTCTCTTACCCTAAGCAGCTATCAATAGTCAACAGCTTCTAGGCTAGATGTGGGCTGGAGGAGCCCCTCCCTGGCCCATGCTGGGATTTTAGCTGACTTGATCATGGGCATGTTATTTGCATGCAAATACAGCACACATTGACTGCATGTGTGCAATGACTCTCTCATGTCTAGCAGATGTCATTTACCTCGATTGCCTCAGTCTTACAATCTTTTTGCCTCCTTCTCTATGATTATCTCTGAGGCTTAGGGATGGGGGGTTCAGATACAGATGTGTCCTTTAGAGCTGAGAACTCCACAGTTTCTTACTCTCTGAAAACTGACCATTGTGTGCCTCTGAATTAGCTTCCATCTACTGCAAAAACAAGCTTCTACAATGAAGGTTAAGTGATGCCCACTGGGGGCTGGAGAGTTGGCTCAGTGATTAAGAGCTCTGACCGCTCTTGCAGAGGACCTGAGTTTGATTCCCAGCACTCACATGGCAGCTTACTGTCCCTGACTCCAGTTCTGAGGGATCCAATGCCAATTTATGACCTATAAGAGCATTGGATGACATGGGTGCACTTACACACATTGCAGGCAACACATTCATATACGTAAAAATAATAATAATAAATAAAATATTTAAAAAAGATGTACACTGCCCCCTAAATTTATATCTTCAGCATTCAATTCTTTAAAAATTACTTCATGAAATATCCCCTTTGATTATTTATATCCACCTGTTTACCTCTATGTAAGGAATCAAATTCAATATTACCTTCAGCTAATTTTGAGTAACTAAGATGCAAAGGATGAACGAACGAACCAGATCTCTAGTATAAAGGTTGAGTTATAAGCTGTAAGAATGACTTGTTTTCTTATCAGATGCCACAAATCACTATTCTTGAAAGTTTTCAGACATTAATAAAGCAAAAAGATACCAATAAAGATAAAAAATAGCTTGGTATCTGATTAAGCGATACATAGATTTAATAAAATTAGGTTGGAAATACAGTTACACCATTTGAGAGTTCGACCTCTGTTCAAGTCAAGTATACATGTTTCTTCATTGGAAGAAGCGGTATCTTAAACTTTGAGCCATCTAAGTTTTCTACAGTGATTGATTTGTTTATTTAAAAGTAACTTTTGCCTCTCTGTGAAAGCAAAGCCAACTTGATCAACACAGTAAGTGCAAGGCCAGCTGGGGCTACAGGGAGACTCTATCTCAACCTTAGCCAAGAGACTCTTGGCAGCTGAATTCCTGGGTGAGGGAGAGTTGGTCTTCTTTAAGGGAGGGACACTGTACAGGCTGAGTAGGTTCCAGTGGATGAACTCACACCGACAGAACCTGGGGACCCAAATTTGACTCAATAGGCCTTAGCGTATAAGACAAAAATGCATGAAATCTGCTGGGGGGACACGGCAGTATGTATAAGGAAGGGGGGGTCTAAATATGACTAAGATGTATTACATGAAAGGCACAAGATTCAATAAAAAGCTATTAAAAGCAAAAATAAGTTAATTAAAAAGTAAATAAAACAAAAATGACTCATTTGGAGCACTTGAGATGCACTAAGCATCTTGGAGGAAAGATTCCAAGGACTACTTAAAAGATGTTTGGCAGTTGTGGTGAGCAGATATTCTGGTCCCAGTGGTTTTGGCAGTTTGGCATACAGAACGAGTTCCCCTGGGAACCAATAATATTTGTTGTAACAGTTGAGATGTTATTCGATGTTACAGAAGTTTCTAGTGTATTTCTTATGCTCTTCTCAGACTTCTTATGTCTATGTAAACAACAACAAAAACCAAAACAAAACCAAGACTGATTGTGTGAAGACTAAACCATGTCAACTAGACTCAAGAGTGAATCTGCCCCATTGGCCGCTCTCCCACAGTTCTGATAGCATTAGTGCCCGAAATGAGAATCTTGTATAGGCGTATGTTTTGAACATAAGCTGATTCATTTTTCTCAACTTTGAAGCAGTGGGTGCTAAAACAAGCTTAGTGCCTTTGTATGGCTAATTGCCCATGTCCTTAGGTCAAGGTCTTTACCAGTGGGTTAATAAAGGTTTGGATGACAGGCAAAGTTGATATTTGTTGGACCTTGTTAGTCATAACTTTCTATGTGAATTCCTTATTTACCTGAGGTTTTTGTTTCTAAATATCCTAGATTTTGCTAGGTAACTATGTGCAGTGGATAAATAGAAAACTTAGAATTCTAGAATATGTCATTTCTGGCCTGATTCAGTTGTGGATGGGCGGTGAGGTTGTCCACTGGAGTGCTTTAAATGCAGAAGTGACTTTAGCTAAAATAGATACTTTTCCAGTATATTAATGCTTTTTCCCAAATACTTGATTCCTGATATGACCAGTGCCTGTAATTTAAAGGCTGTAAAAATGAGGAGACCATGTGACTCTCTTGGGATCCCTACGTTATATTCATCCTTTAAGACTGCAGGTACCTTTTAATTCTGTTCTGTCAGCAAGTGAACAGATGTTCATTTTCTCCCATGCGGTGGGCTGCAGAGATGTGCTGTGCATGTAATACACCCCAGCGCTGTCTACTGTCTTGTTCCCGAAGAGCTTTTGTGAGAAGACTATTTTAAGAATTTCGCAATCAGTGCCTCCGCATTAACTCTGCTGGCTCAGCAATGTATAAGCCTGGGAGAATGGATTTGTTCTGTGCAATCTCTTCTCCGTGCTGACTTCTGAGAGTTTAAAGCCATGCATTCTTTCTTTAGAAATATCCAAGTAGGCTATTTCATTCTCAGCCCCATCCTGGGTCAGCGTGAGTATTTGAGTAATCCCTGGAGCTTGCTGTCATCTGGCGTCTCTCCCTTTTTCATCTGGAAAAATACTAGATGCATCCCCTAATAAAGCTGAAGTGTTTTAATTTCCAAGGAAGTGCTGCTACACAGACACGGAGTGGCATCATGAACAAAGATGGCAATGTTTCGTCTGTGTTTTGAAGACAGTTAGGGTATTATAACTAGGTCCTGACTGAACATTTACTGATGCTAAGGAATTCTGTTTAGTGCTTCATACCATGATCTAAAAGGCCCCTCAAGAAGATCTTCAGAGGCAAAATAATGATTAACATGAATGTTATGAGCTAAAGCTCCTTAAAGGGAGTTTAATAGCCTGTTATATACCATACTGTATTAGAAGCCATGGAAGTTTGATTTCAGTTTTCAGTTACCTGGTCACTGAACTATAATAATTTCCTATAACATGTTAGAATTTCATCAGGAACTTAGGAGATGTGGATGAACAAAACATAACCTCCAGAATAGTAAATAATAAAACCTGTATTATAGGACTCATTAAATACTGTTTTGTCTGTAGTGTTGGGTGAAACAACAGTGCTAATGCATGGTATTAATTAATTTCAATCCTTGTTTTAAAAATGCAGAACTAAACAACTGACTTCAATATCTTCCTAAGAATTTCAGGAAGGGAAATCACAGTTAGGTTGCTGGCCCACACCGTTAATGCCAGCACTTGAAAACTGAGGTAGGCAAACCTTGAGCACCAGAGCACCAGACCTATTTGGTCTCTGTGAGGAGACTACATCTTTAAAAAAATACAAGGAAAAGAAATGAATAAGGGACTGATTGACAAATAAATATATGTATACTACTAATGAAGGAAGCTCTAAAACTGCAAGTGTCTGCCATTTATCTAGGTGTCATCTGTCTATCTAGTTATATAATTGTAGGAGTTTCTGGTAGTTACTTTGAAATCCCAGTCTATTATCCGTTTACTATCACAACTTGCCATAACATTTAAATAAAGCATTCTGAAGCTGGGCTCCTAGTTGCATTCAGAGGTCACTTTTTTCTAAACTGCCTGGGGAAAGAAATTTGCCTCATGTTATTACTGAACTAGCGCAGGCTGTCCCTGACGACCGCACCGCAAGCTCCCGTCCCCACGCTCCTCCTGTGTCTGGTTCTTTCCCCCTTTTGTGCCCCTTCGCTCCATTTTCTTTTTATTTATTTATTTATTTATTTATTTATTTATTTATTTATTTATTTATTTATTTCCGACACCATCTAGATGACATAGAGTTTTGGAAAAAAAACTTCACCGAAGCTTTGAATGAAACAAGGAAAAATACACACCTATTTTTTTTTTTTTCGTCGAAATACTGCCGCCACAGTCCCACGGCATCTCTAGCTTTGGCTCTTCATGGGTCCGGGCTGTCTCTCCTCAGCCTGGAATTCTCCTTGCTTTATTTCTTTTTCCAAATCATAACCAACATCCCCAGAAAAATGTGTTCTTGTTACAGTTGTTTAAATCTATTTAGTGGATTCTGTTAGTTACGCTTGATGGGCTTTGCACTTTGTAGCCTCACAGAGCCATTAGTAAATTCCCCTCAGAGAAATGGTTCCTCCCTTAAGAAAAACGCGCCTCTTCATGAGCCGGGGGCTTAATGCAAACCAAGTTATACCAAGTCAGCATGTAATTCAACTGTACCAAATAAACATATATCTATTGCAAACTGTAATGAGGAGAGGACTAAGGCAAGAAGGTAATTTAAAAGCTGCTTCGATAGATCAAACATGAGGATATAGAAATGGAAACAAGACGAGAGGGAGATAGAGTTAATAATAGGTCTTGGTTGATTGGACGTGAGAGCAGAGGAAACAGCCGTTGGAAAGGTCATTTTGGAGTTCTGGACTCTGCAGAGTCACAGTCTGAATCAGAGAATGAATGGAGAGGTCCAATGTGGGCGAGAGTGCGGCACGTTATGAGTTAGAAGTAGCCTGTGTCATTTGAGGGAAAATGTCTGGCGGGCTGCAAAGGTACAGCTCCGGGGAGGTGGCAAATATTTGTGAAGTCAAATATGTGTTTCTTCAGGCCAGGTGCTAGTTGAACCCTGAGGAAGAATGAATCCTGTCGGGAGAGAAAATGCAGAGAAGCAAAAACGAGACTGGTGGTGAAATAAACATTTATGTCCACCTCTCTCTTTAGATATGGCGTACGTTTAATCCACCAGGAGCTGTAGCATACAGCCTCCCAAAACCATTTGCAGAGGAATGACAGAAAAATTCTAGAAATATTCAAGTTTCTATCCTCAACCATTATTCATATAATAGCTCTAGCATCTTCACAACTGTGCTATTATCATAGTAGCTAATAATTATTTAATGCCAATTACATACTTGGTTCAAATACTAGGTAAATGCTCCCAGATACAGACGTGCTGTTTGAAGTTCAACTTGTTTTCTTTCTTTGAATCGTATCATATGGGTTACTTTTATAACTACTCTTTTACAAGAAGAGGCAGGGACAGAGAAATTAACCAAGTTCTGCATGGTCCCATTGCTTTTAAGGTAAATAGCTGAGTTCTGACCTTAAGTAGTTCATCTTTTACCATGCACTTTAAAGTACCATGCTGACCTGCTGTTCTTAGAAATCATTGTTATCCAACAATGTTGTCTGAGTCTTTCCAGAACAATCCTGATTTATACATGATCCCTCAGGTAGTCTGTTTTGTGTGAAGGAAAAATGACTTTCTTAGAACTACATTTCAGTAGGTTACTCTATTGGTGATGTGTTTCCTGTTTGATTTTTAGTGGAAAGGTGAACAGTAGTTTCCTCAAAAGGAAGCACATTAGCACAGCATAGAACAAGGTAAAAGAGGTAAATGCAGCACAGGAAAACGATTTGCTCTGGTGGATCCACACCAGCCATTAACCCAAGAAGGAACACTGACATTCCGAAATAAACCTGTACACAATACACAAGGTTGAGCAACATGCATGTTTAATACACACTTGCATGGAGTCATAGACATCACTAATGTTCATTAGTGAGTTTGGGATAAAACTGCACCAATACACCAATTTTCTATTGATTTGTGTAATTAGAAGTTGGTTGGGACTGGAAAGATGACTCAATGGTCCTCTTCTTACAGAGGACCTGGGTCCAATTCCCAGCATTCACATGGTGGCTAACAATTGTATGTAACTCCAGTTCAGGGGAATTCAATGCTCTCTTCAGACTTCTGTGTGCATTGCTTGATATGGTGCACCTACCTACATGCAGGCAATACGCTGATATACATAAAATGAAAAATAAAAAAATATTAAAAAGGAATCAATGTCCTCTTTCTGAGAAGACTCATCTCAGCATGATGTTTCTTTGTGATGTAGACCTGGGTTGGCTGCATGCAATAATACACTCATTCATTTTAGCATTATGTCACTAAAGAATCCATTTTCAGTCAGTTTTCCAAGCTTTAGATTCGACAATGACAAGTAACACGTAAGATAGCACAAGGCATCCTAGGCAAGACTATGAACAAAATCCAAAGAACCAGAAGTAAAATGGGGCAAACTGCCAAGATCCAGAGATCTCAATGAAACTGAGATTCAAAGACTGGTGAAAGCCAAATATAGAAACACATGTACAGAATATATGGGAAGCAAATACGTAAGGTGGCCCTAGGGTAGATGATACGGGAACTAAGCACAGTAGAAGGGGTAGAGAGCAGTTGTATTCATGATCATGCTGCCTAACACACACCGGGCATCTGCCGCACGGGGATGACTGTACATTTTCTTGCTCATGAAAATATTTGTTTTGAGCCACACACTTGGAATTTGTGTAGCTACTCCGGAGCTTCTTGAAGGGCAGGCATCTTATTTGTAGACTCTCTTCCAGAGCACTGAGACAGCCAGCCACCTTGCTCTGTGTTCTTTGTTTTGTTTTTCTCATACAGGTTGTTTTTCAAGGTCAAGTGACTGCAACTCAAGAACAGGAGGAAATAGTAGCTGTTGATGACATATCTTTTAGTTCAGGCTGCTTGCCTGCAGATGGTAAGAACTTTTTCTCTCATTTTGATTATTATTGTGTAAAATGAATTTGAAACAATGTAAACATTGTAATGGCTTTGATCTGCTCTCTGTTTAAGTACTGACTATTTTTCATTGTTTTAATATGTTGTATAACAGTGACTTTATATTTGGAAGTGAAGATAGGCTATTTTTTTCAACAACTCTGATGCTATAAAGGATAGTGAGATGATTTAACTTAGATTTTAAAATCTTTTAACAATATTTACAATGGCTAGTTAGATGTTTATTAGGAACTCTTTGGGTTATGGAGAGCTGATAGAAAACTGGCTTCGACACACAGGAAATTGTTTCAGCTTGATATTCCACTGCAAAACACAAAATAGAAAAAGATACTGAGTATAATGTAGCTTCTATTTAGAATTAAACAGATGCATTAGTAATATCCAATGTTTAATTTAAAATAATAATCATATTGGCTTCTTGATTATGCTAATAAAATATTCAATTCCCCACTTATATTTCTAATACAAAGTTTCAATATTAAACTAAAATTTTCTTAGAATAAAATAATTCAATCAAATATGCAAGAATCAGGCATATGTATACATATTTTCCTTATATTTATATTTATATTTATAATTAATACATATAACATGTTAGTTATCGTATTAGTCCATTGTCTTTTACTATAACAGAATACTTGAGATTAGACAATATATAATGAAAATAGGTTAGTTTAGCTTTCAGTTCTAGAGGATCAAGGACATCCGCCTGGCTCTGGAGAGGACTTTACAGCGGAAGTGCAGCATGGTGGGCGGCTTCACAGAGAAAGGGTCTACAAGAGAGAGGATCAGTGTGGGAGACTGGAAGCCAGAGAGACTGAGGAGGTGGTGTTCTTGGTCTTTTATAGTACTCCTCTCATGAGAACAAACCTAGAGCCTACAAAAACTACATGAGTGCCTTTCTAAGGTGATGACGCAAGTGATCAGTGAGCCCCCCCACTAAACTCCACCTTTTAACGGCCCCAGTACCTCTAAACACGGCCACACTGAAGGTCAGAGTTTGGACACATGAAAATTTGGGGAACACACTCAAACATGGGGAACACATATGCAAACAATAGCAGCTATTTTATAGAAAGGGGTTCCAAGTTCCAGTGTGGTCCAAAGACATGGTAGCTATGGTGATTAATGTTTCAATATCAAATGAGGTACGCTGGTCTTCCCAAGATGGAAGAAGGATTTTGATATTTGTATTTGTATTGGGGTGGGACTGTGAACATGTCATCTTGCTGCTATACATAGGTTACAGATGTGTAGTCTTTATGGGAGTTGGGACTGCCTCTCCCACACTGAAGAATACATGTCTGTTTAGTAATGCTCAGTATGTAGCACACAAATCACTGTATGATGTGTCAAAGTAGAGAACTTCAGGGACACAGACTGAGCACTCCATCCAGTTTCAGAAGTAAATAATTGAATTATCAATCTCAACGGCTTTTCAGTAAAAGCGGATGCTATATATTAGACTTACCAGAGGGATGTAGTGTGTCAGAATGGAATGTGTGGTTCATTGCAGGCCACATTATTCCCTTTCTGACAGCTCTTCTGTTCAAATCTTCCCTCAGATTCCCTTCTGTTGCCCTGGGTGGTGTTTCTAGATCAAGAATGCAGCGAGCTTGTGCTGGATGTTTTAATAAGACTTGTATTTCCCGATCCTATTCACTTCAGCTGTATCTTTGCAGAAATTTTACATGTTCTGATGAAATTGGCTCTGCCAAAGAAAATGACCTCCAAGTAGCCGTATTCATTGGCCAGTCTGCTTAATCACCCTCCAAAGAGAAATAAACAATGAGATCAGCTACTGGCTGGATTTTTCCTGTTTTTTGAGATTCTGCCAGTTAAACTGTATTTACATTATAAATTTGCACAGGAACATTCTTGGTGGTGTTTTGGAGTGGAGATGGCCTGTAATAAGACCCTTCTATTGTTTCAGACATGAACTTTCTCTCCATTGTTGGCCCTAGAAACCAATGCAGTCTTTCGAATGATCTGTGATCTGCATACTGGGACAATGGCCAAGGTAGATGGACCATAACAAATATTCAAAAGATAAATGCCAGATTTTGTAGTAAACACTCCAAAGATCACAGAAAGAAGTATAATAGATAGATGGAGTGAACAGATGATAGATTTGAGCATTTGAGAGAAACCTGAGGTCAAAAAAAGAAAAGAAAACTACTGGTCTATACTTGTTAAAGCAGGGAGGCATTATTCTCATAATGTACGTGAGATGGTGTGGACGTGAAAGCTACTCAAGGTAAGCCACCTATAAATGACAAGGCTATTTTCCACTATGCCTTTTGTGTATTAAACTCATACAACATGGACATGTTTGGGAACAGAGAAGATGACGTTAAACTCTAAGTCCGAATTCTTTAGTAAATATGGAAGTTCAACTTGCATAAAAGACAGAGTCAAAATAAGGCAGATGTCATGAACCTAGACAGTTTACATATAGAGGAATAAATAATTGTATAAAGGCAAAATTGGGGGATTAGAGGAATGATAATCTTAGTGTTAGGTCTTATAATGTATGAGGTGTAAAAAGGAGGCAGCTCTCAGTAAAGCTGTAATGAGTACGTTTCTTTTTCAAAATTTTCATTATTTTTATTTTGTGTGTTTGAATGTATTTCTTATATTTCTTGTATGTGTGTAAGTGCACTTCTGTTGTGCAGTGTGTATGGAAGTCAGAACAGTCATTGGATCTCCTGGAGCTGGAGTTAGAATGGTTGTTAGCCAATATGTGGGTGCTGGGAATTGAACCTGGGTTCTCTGTAAGAGCAGGCGGTGCTTTTAATTGCCAAGGCATCTCTCCAGCTCTGGATATGTGCTTTTTAAGAAGACATTGAAGAATTAGATAAAGTCATCTGGTGTGTTCTCTGAAGGTGAGAGAACTTTTTTTTTTTGTTTGTCTACAAATAAAGTAAAAACTTAAGTGCAGAATTAAACTTCTGGAAGAGAACACTGGCAGTGAACGGAGTAGGGAAGAAAAATTTAGCGCGTTGCTGGGGAGTATTGGCTCCAGGATGCAGTTACATTTTGTAGATGGCAGGGATGTGAAAGATGGTTAAATTAAGCAGCCTTAAATTTCTAACTGGACTGTGCAGCCAACTCGAGTAACACAACAGACTGAACATGGTTAATCATCAGAGTCACATGTGTGACTGCCTGGTGCTGGGCTTCCCTCCAGACCCACTAGCTGACAATCACTAAAGATGTGCTCTCATTTTAAATTAGATCCTTAGGTTGTTTTCTAAGGAGTGAGCTAGGCCAAGCTTAAGACAGAGATCCGGCATTTAGAAAACTGAGACCTGGTTTATCCTTGATTCTTATACAGGGTGATGTCTGCTATGAAGCAGAATCTCAATGACCTAGAATCAGAGGGTGAGATTCCTGAACTCCTGAGGGTAGAGGTGGGGATTAGCTCGGGACTCTGAGACATGGAAGTAAGGCCAAATCGAGGTTTTCTGGTCTTCCCATCAGAAAATCCCTTCCAATGCAGGCCAGGCTTAGGCATAAATTTAGCTGCATGCAAACAGACAAGTGTGGTTAAATGACTTCAGAGAATAACGGAGAAAGTCATGGTGAAGGTAACTAGGTCATTCCACTCTGACACTGGGAAAGTCAAGACTGAAGTGGCAGCTTTGAGAGTTCTTCATGCTATTTAGCTTATGGTCACAAAATAGCTGTTGACACTCTGGACACCTTAAGTGTGGGACAGGAGGAAGGAAGAAACAAGCTTGGAGAATATTTTTGGTTATGTCATTGGCCAGCCACTATTACATGGATGACCCGAATATTTAGCTTTTAGCTCCTATAGTAAAAATAGGCAACAGAAACGGGTTTGTCAATTGATTGAGCAAATGTTTTTCCTTCAGGAATTCAGACTCAACTCATTTAGAGCTAAATTTCTATTTTCTTCTACAATCTGCTCCTCTCTTCCCTGTCTCATTTTTGTCATTGGCATATTCATCACCAGAAGACCTTCTCTACAAAGAAATACTGGGGGGAAGCAATGCCGGAGAAAAGCTGGTAACTTTAAGAATAAAGGACAGACTGAAATAAAAAATACCTATGCAAACAGAAGAACTTCTCTCCTGTAAAATGCATACATATTTACAGGATAACCTTTGAGATAAACATTCATACTTACATGTAAATAAATGGAGTTTTATATATGTAAGTATGTGCTATATGCATCACCACTGTTGAAAGTTACCATCTCAGCACGTTTCTGCTGTATGTAGATACAACACATATAACCACCGCTTAAGGTGAGGAGTGTAAAAGTTCTAGGGATGTGAGACGTCAGTATTTATTGAGAATGCTAACTTAAGCTAGTAAGAATGTTAAAGTCTGCATGTCTGTAGAGCTCCATTAAATACAAGACAACAGGTACCTTGAAAGTCAAGTGTATCAAAGTATTTGAATATTGAAACAATCCACTTAAAAGCAAAGAGAAATAGATAGTGAGGAGAGAAATACGGTCAAGGCTAGTAAAGTGAGAGAAAGATTGTAAATGCAGAGGAGAAAGAATTACCAGCGTTTTATTTTGCCTTTTTAAAACTTTAACTTTTTTTTTTCTTTATGTATATGAGTGTATTGCTTATATGTGTGTAAGCACACCCATTTTTGTGCAGTGTCCACTTAGGTCAGAAGAGGGAATAGTATCCTTCTGGAACTAGAGTTAGAATGGTTGCTAGTTGTCACGTGGGTGCTGAGAATCAAGCCCAGGTCCTCTGCAAGAGCATTCGGTGCTCTTAACCTCTGAGTCATCACTCCAACCCTAGAATTACCAACTTTAACTGTAATTCATATGATAATGATTAGTAGAAGTAAGAGTTTGCCAGATTGGTAAAGAAGAAAAACCAGTTTTATTTTTATAAAAAACCTATTTTAAATATACTTATATATTAATTAAAAGTAAGGGGGTGAGCCGGGTATGGTGACTCATGCCCTTAATTCCAGCTCTTGGGACGCAAAGGCAAGTGGATCTCTGTGAGTTCAAGACCAGTCTGGCCCACATAGCCAGTTCCAGGCCAGCTGGGGCTATAGGGAGACCCCCTCCCCCATAAGAAAGAAAGAAAGAAAAGTGAAGGGGTGAAAGTTGAGCTGGGTGGAATGTTCCTGTAGCCACTGCTCTCCTAAGACTGATTCAGGAGGACACAAAATAAGGGCCTTCTGAGCTTTATAGCAAGACCCTGTCTCCATAAGCTAAGCAAAGCAAAACAACAACCACAAAGACAGAGTGATGGAGAAGATGAAGTTCATAGCTCAAACGGAAAGAAAGGTAAAATAGAGCTATGACTGTCAAAACGTACTTCAGAACCGTGAGAATTAACAGTGATAAGTAGGGATGTTATATTACATAACAGTAAAAAAGCAAGTTCACTAAGAAAATAGTCTAAACATGTATGCTCTCAACAGCAGTATTCCAAACTATATGCAATATATTGTTGAAAATAAAAGAAATATGCCGGGAGACTTCACTACATGTCTCTCAATAATAATCAAATGAGCATACAAAACCAGGAAAATGCAAAAGATTATAATTGAACAAAATGATCTACTAATTTTTTAAAATGGACATTTATTAGAAATAAATTTAAAAGAATACAATGGTACAAAAACCACAGAATAGAATGTACATAAAGACGATTAGTGAGCATAGGCCATGTTAGCTGGCAGCCAGAGCCTAGCGTGGGGTAGTGGGAAGGAAGTGAGACCCCTAATAGAGGAAAAATGTTAAGGTCAGAAGGTACACTTCAAATGTGACAAATTATGTCCTCTTCTACCAAGTTCATATGTTGAAGCCCTTGGAGACCGGATCACAGGCGATAACCACACTGAATGAACGAGATTCTAAGAATGGCCTTTATTACACGGCCCTGTGGCCTTGGAAGAATAGGAAAATCTCTGTCTTTATCTCTCTCTTTCCCTCTCTCTCCTTCCCTCTTACATAAAGATAGAAGCTAACATATCAAATATTGTAGATAATGTAAACGGAGATTTGATTCAGAATGGGAAATAATAGAGAAAGGTAGAGAAATAAAAGCCAGTGTTTAGAAAAAATAAATAAAACTGATAGTTTTCACTAGATTGTCCAAAATGAAGACAGAAGACATCTATTACCAATATTGTGAGTGAAATGAAGGCTAACACTAAAGATCTTATAGATATTAAAACAATAATAAATATTAGAAATGCTTATTTCAGTAATCCATTTGCAATAAGCAGGTTCTTTGAAAGACACAAATTACTAAAATTAATTAAGAGGAAGTAATACCCTCAAGAGCTTTGTTGAAGTCTCATGTTGAATATTTTGCATAAAAGAAAAATTTAAGACCACGTGATTTCTCTGGCAAGTTGTATCCAATATTTAAAGAGAAAACATTTCAGTTCTGAAAATAGAAATGGAGAGAACACCTGCACCTTGTTCTGAAAGGGCTACATACTACCTCAACAGAAAATTCAGGCAGAATATACAAGATTTTCCACAAGTCCTCTACAGGTCAGTGTTCCACCAAATCCACAAGCTTTCTACAAAATAGTATAAAAAAGAATCAAGCAATATATAAAAAGATAATATTATGCAAGACTAGGGAATGGAAGACTGGTTCAGTGTTTGGAGTGTGTTCAGTATAGTTTTCCATGTGAACAGACTAAAGGAGAAAAAGACAACGTGAAGTTCTCAGTAGAAACAGAGTGCTTGACAAAATTAAAAACGCCCTAGTGATCGAGAACTTCCTGCAAACCATCAATTTTTCAAATTTACCAACTGTCCAAAAATTCCACAGCTAACATCATATCTAAAGATCAAGGACTTTACCCCTAAAACTGGAACCAAGAAAGGCTGTCTACTCATCACTGTCATTCAGCAACTTGCCCACATCCTAAGTGGGTCACAAGCACTGCTGCTTACGCATGAGGCCTAAGTAAGGCCTGCAGCAGGGGTGGAGGACCAGCACCTCCCCACTCATGTTGTGACTGTGTGTAATCCCACAGAATGTATTTCAACCTGGAAAATTCATCACAGTATTAGGAGACAAGGTCATAAAAAATAAATTTACTTTCATATAATTGCACTAAGCCACAGAAAATAATTATGAGAAAAAGGCTTCTACATGGACTAGGAAACAATTCTTAATCATAAATCTAACAGATATTAATTGGATCTGTATTTGGAAATCTGCAAAACCTTGAGGAAAGATATCAAGAATGAAATGTTAAATTTGTGAGAGGTAAATTCAAAACAAATTTATAAAAGAAATGGTGGCATTTTAAAATTTGAAAATTCTGATGCTGGAATTCATGCATACCTTATTAATTATGCTATTCAAAGAAGAACCTTATTGTTTTAGTATGTGTTTCTGTTATTATAAAAATATAGACAACTTTATAACAATGTTCAATTACATATATTTTCGTTTCTGAATGTTTTGCTGAGGCAATAAAATTGTTTAAAAAAAAACATTTTATTTATTTCTATTTTATGTGTTTGAGTGTTTGCCTGCATGTATGTAAGAGTACCTGTGTCGTGCAGTGCTCTCGGAGGCCAGACAAGGACTTGGAATCTCCTGGAACTGGAGTTATGGATGGTTGTTAGCTGCCATGTGGGTGCTAGAAAGCAAACTCAGTCCTCTGTAAACGAAGCAGTGCTTGTAACCCGAGTCATCTCTCGGGCCACAAATTAATCTCTTCTTAGTGTAAGGAAAGCTTTTAGACTACTTCCACCACTTTAAGTATTCCATTACCTTTCCAACACACAAAACTCATAGTAGATTTATTGGAAGAAATATCACTTAGCCTCTATCAAAGTGCCAAGCAGAAAATGAAAATCAAGGCAATGAGTCTGATTAAACAAAAATGTGCTTAATCAGTGATTCTTGAATAACACTGATTGATTCTTGAATAAATTGATGATTATAATTTTTGTAACGATTGCATGCTGTGCCTCATAAGCAGAATATTGTGAAATTCTGTGAATATTTTTGATTGGCTTTTCAGGACTTAGCCTCAGTGTCATTTGTTAAATGACAAAAATATACAAATCATCACTTAATTAGAATCTTCATGATGCATATATATTATTCAGTCAAATCCTACTTACCTTTTTTATCTTGACTTTGCAGTAAGCGTTTAAGAACCAATAACTAATCATTGAAATCCATTACTAATTAAAGAAAACTGACAAAAGAAATTGTCTAAAACCTCTAGGATCAAAACTGGATGTCAATTATAACTTTTCCTTCAATAGCCATGAGACCTGGACTTCAATCTCGAAGCAATGAGTGTTACTAGGTAATTTCAAACAACCTGCTTGTGCAAGATAAGCTTTGAAGGATGGCCTTCTCTAGACCTGTGACTCCATTAGTGTAGATGCCTTGAGATGGCTGGCAAGCCTCCTTGCCTCCCTGCTGCTGCTGCTGCTGCTGAAGGATTTTAAATCCCCAAATATTTCTCTATATCCAGATGGCAGTACAATGCAAGAGAGGGAGGAGAGAGAGAGAGAGAGAAAGAGAGAGAGAGAGAGAGAGAGAGAGAATATGAATATAACATCTTTGAAAATTTGTGAGCTCCTGCATTGAATGGATTACAATTTTGAAAAGCTGCCTAGAAACTTATGATTGATAGTCTATGTTTAGCTTACCCAAACATAAAACTCTATTTCTAATTATAAAATTCAGTCTGGGGGACAATAAAAGTGGTTGAATTGACAAAATATGTATTGAATCCCAGAGGACACAAAATACATTTGAATTTCATGCACTTTATATTTAGTTAGCATAATAATATAAAAATATAATATTATATAATAATAAATAATCAACTTATTTATTATTTTGTTGATTTTGTTTATAGTACATTTGGGGTTTGTGCAAATTGAATAAATTAGAAGTAATATGTAGCATGTCATTGAACTATTCCCAATATTTAAATGTGTAGCTCCAAGTGTCAGTATGTGCAATGCTGGTACAAACCCACAGAATTGCAGCTGCCACTGTTAAATCCTTGTTTCATTTATTACCATCATTCTCTAAATTGCCTTTACTGTTTTATTTTCAGTGTACCTCACTTTCAGAAGGGTCTGAAGATTCATCATTTGCAAAACACATTATGAGAAACCAGATTATGAATGTACTTGGCAATTCATTTTTATAATCAGTTGATTCACTTGAATCACAAGTAAAATAAAAAATGATTTATAGAGAACTTAAATGTTTTGTAAATGTGCTTATGTTTCTTTGGTTATTTACTCATTTGTTTAATAAATAAATATATATTAAATACCTATATTCTGCCAAAACATTTTGTAAGATTTGGAGTGATCAGCCATGAAAAGACAATAATTCTTGCATTCATGGAGCATCCTTTTTTGTTAGGGGTAAAAAGGCAGTAAAGCAAGTGAATGCTGAGATAAGAGCTGCAGATGAGAGAGAGAGAGAGAAAGAGAGAGAGACAGAGGAGACAGAGACAGAGACAGAGAGAAGGGTTAAATGGAGCACTCAGCGTGCTAGTCTTCAATCTTCAATGCAGGGATAGTAATTGAACAGAAAAGGCCAAGGGGTTGGAGAACCGGCCACGTGCAGATTAGCAAGAAGTTTACATGTAAGAGTAAGCCTGCCTAGAGGACGAAGATATGGCAAGGACTTTAATGTCTCCTTCTCACGCAATGGAATTTTTGAAAAGGTTTTCCTCCCTCTCTGCCTCCGGGAACATGCAAAAGCAGGAGAATCAAGAGGTCAAGGTCAGCCTGGGCTCCATTACTATAGCAGGGCATGGCGGCACATGCCTGTAATTCCAGCACGTGTGGGTTGATAAAAGAAGAAATGGCAGAAATTCAAGGCTAGCTTTGACTACATGGGACCCAGACCAGCAAACGAACAAACCAATGGCAATTATGTAAAAAAAAAAAGTCATTACTATAATCCAGAGTAAAATAGCATTCCCTGAGCCGGAACCTAGAGCAATAACGGACTTTCATCTGCGCTTTGCAGATTAAGCAGAGATTTTTTCTGATGGGAATTATGGACCCAGCGGGGTGGGGGGCCAGGAGGGGCGGGGGGAGAATAGAAGGGAAGGGTTGCCAATTTCTCGTTTGAATCATAAGAATAAGTTGTTTCTTGTTATTGTTTTTTTTTTTAGTTTAAGAGCAGAAAAACAATTACAATTGTGGTTAGAGAACGTTTGGGCAGAGAAAAAGAAAAGTATGGCCTCTGACCTACTTCTTTTAAAGTGCTTCTAATTTCCAAGGAAAGGAACGAAGCAGGCAATAGGGCATTTGAACGGGAATCGAGATCAAGGGCTGAAGCAGAGCTGGAAATGTAACTCAGTGCTGAAATCTCATAATATAAGAAAAACAAAAAACCCAGCAGAAAACTATGAGCTAGAACTTCAAAATTACCCCATTGCATTTGTTCCCATCCTTATCCGCACGAAACCTCAGGTATCAAGACAAGGGCGCGATATGTTCACATTCAGTGCTAGGGAGAATGTGCTGATGTGGGAAATGTAGATAATTAGACGCCGAGCTACAGAGGTAAGTCTGGACAGAGCACTTTCAACACTACCGAAGACAGTAAGGAACGGCGTGCCGTGCGTGGCGGCTTTGGGGGCAGGTGCTAAGTGGAAGCAGATCCAGAAAACCACACGACTGCATTTATGTGAAACGATCAGAGTAGATGAATCCACAGTGACAGAAAGAGTGACTGAGGCAGAGGAGGAAGAAATGGAGCCCGTCGTTTTATCTTGTGGTGAAGAAATTTTTTGTAAGTTGGTTCTGGTTATTATTGTATGACATGACAGCTATATAAAAGGCCACTGAATTGAACATTTTCAAATGGTGTAAGGAGAGGATTTTATGCAAGAGGGATTTTATCTTAAAAATCACACTGGGACAAGTCAAGGACTGAAGGGGAGAAGGGTTGAAATCTAGAAGAATGGGCAGGACTTAGAAAAGTAAGTTGAGGGTGGTCAGTTCAGCAGAAGAACTGACGATGGATTAAAGGTTGCCGTTTCAGTATGCAAGGGAATCATCTCAGAGAGCAAGAGAACATGGCTGTAGAGGGAGGATGACATCACCAGGTGAATTCCTGAATAGCAGGAGAGTATGCAGTTTCTGTACAATAAAAATGATGTTCAGAGAGAAGCACGGATGCTAGCTTACCAGTTACAGGAGAGGTCATGGAACACACGGCTGGAAGGGGTGGGATCTACCTAGGTTTCTTCTGCATTCCCTCAGCTGATTGGCAGGAATGATGGAACGGGAAAGTGGGGAGGGAGGGAGCAGCTGTCTAAGACTGAACACAGGAGAACTGGGCTGTTCTGATGTATGAAGTCGGCAGTCACAAATATGAGCTTATTTCAGCCAACATGGCTGTGGCCTTTCATGCCAGTCAGCTGGTATGAAATCCAAGCTGGAGCAGATGGAGGGCTGTATTTAGCTTTGCTTTGAGAGTACTGGAGGGAGATTGAGAAGGCCAGGGGAGTGACTGCCTCTCTATTGTCTGTAAGAAAGGAAACGAAGACATCACAGGATACAGAAGGAACTGGAGACTTCATGGTACAGTGGGCTGCTACAACCCATTCAGTCATTGTGTAATCATCATAGAATGTTCTCAAGATGCTCCAGCTTCAGGAGGTGATGTGATCTTATGGCATCAACATTGTATATACAGCCTGTCATTAATGAATGAAATGGCATTAAGAAGCATGTGACTGTATTGTCAGAGCTGAGACACCAAAGAAAATTAGTTATGTATGTAGCGTGAGTGTGATGGAGTAGACCATTTGAAGTTTCCAATAGGAAAGTTCAGTATCATCAGTAGTGAAAATAGTTAATTAAAGACTTGGAGTTGGGTCGGTCTTCATCAAAATTATCCTTTAAGATCATCAATAGAAGAAATCATGAAATGGAGACCTAAGGTGAGGGTGAGTGCTGAAATGACAGTAATGACAGGAAGTCCAGAGACAAGACACTAAGATGCTGAGACGTCTGCACTAAGTCTGCTGACGACCTGCAGCAAATGCCCAGTGACGAGCACTACTGACATCAACAGGCAAAGCTCAGTATTTTGGAATCTAGAGTAATAATTTTTTGCAAGAAGCAACAGGACAAGACAGACATCAAGTGAACTTCCAAATCCATTTCGGGTCTAATCTCAACCCCAAACCAGAAGCAATACGATGGGACTGCTGAGAAAGTCCCAGAGCAAGTTCAGTTCCCAATGAAAGAAGACACTGAATACTGCATTAGAGACCTGCATTGTTATAGTCCTGGGTTCTTCATGCTGACATTAAGTCAGGTTACTTCTGTAGAAGCAGATGGTTTAGTTTGGGCACTTGAATGACACTGATGACATAATTTAAATACAGAAGCACTGGCCTTGTTGCTTTATTTTCTCTTTCTCTCTGTGATTGCCCAGGAGTTCTGAAAGTGCTCTTTACTGAATGCTAAGAATTTGGGAAATGTGGGCGTTTAAAGGAGCTCATGCATCTCACTAATGACCATTCTCTACATTTAATAGATGAGATTTTACCATGTCAAGAAGCCTCAACCACAAAGCAGGATCTATGTCATCCAGATACAGATCTCTGCAGATTTGATTCTACAGATGAAGGTTTGAGATGTAAGTATTAAATTGCTGATGGGTACACAGTTTATAAAACTCAGACACCAGTCATCAGAGCACTTGTGAGCAGACCTTTGCTGGCATTAATGTCATAGTTTTAGCTGGGATTTCATTGTAAGCTTTCAGTGTATTGAAACAGTGAAAATGATTAAATACATCTGTTTAAGATAATGTTTTGCAAAATAATCCCATTAACACTGAATTGTAATCATATACAGTGTTGCTCCATCAATATTCCAGTTTGGTGATGAATGGTGAATAAATTAATGAATCTAATTCCTTAAGTAGTTAAGGTGAAATATAAAATAAAAAAAAATTATACCAGGGACTGGAGAGATGGTTCAGTGGTCAAACTCATTGGTTGCTCTTTTGGAGGACCGGGATTTGGTTCTAAGCACCCACCTGGTGGCTAAGAACTCTCCTTAACTCCATTCCCAGGGAATCTGATGTCCTCTTCTGGCCTCTACGGGCATTGCATGCACATGGGTGCACCTATCTACATACATGCAGGCAAAACATTCATACACATAAAATATTAATTAATTTAAAAAGTATTTAATACATTATACTAAAACTGTGTTGTGAGAAAAACTAGAAATCTCGTTTTCAAGTCAATGGTTCTCATTAGACAGGTCTACAATTCTATCAACTGAAAAACTTTTGCAAAACAGAGTTGCTGCTGTACTCAAGGGTGTGCCCAACCAGTGGTCTGTAGGCTACATGAATCCAGGATAGCTATGAATTATGGATCAAGGCAAAATTACTTAAAGCACCACGATGAGATTCTTGTGTGTGTGATTTCTTTTGATAATACAATTTCATGGGCCCGAGTGTGCACTTTGTAGAAGCCTGCATATGTCACAGTGTCTAAGGGTTCCTGAATCAAAAGTTCAGGTTAGTAATAAAGGCTGCAGCATCATATGTGTTTCTGTAAAAGCTCTCATAGTTCATTGTAACGTATAGCCCTGGTTAAGCTATGACCTTGGAGACTTCAGTAATCAATGGAGGTCTTTTATTACATTCTCTAGTGTGTCAGGCCTGCGGATTTGATGCTGACATGTGTGACTGGGCAGATGAGGACTCTGTTGGGCAAAGTTCTTGGATGTGCACAAAAGCAAGTGAGGTTCATTTACTGGAATCCACACCCAAGCAGGATCAAAGTGGGAACAATGAAGGTACCAACTAAAATGTAATCTACTTTATACAGAAGTATTAAAATTCTGCTTTATTTTGATGAGTTACATCTTTAGACCTGAGGTGTTGATAAGTATATACTTTAATAAATTATATTATGCTATAGATATTGATAGCGAAAAAAATGAATGTTTCCAAATCTGTAGAAGAAAAAATTGCCTCATTAACTGTTGTCCTTAGTAAACATTATTTTTTTTTGCCAAGGTGTATTAAACACAAAAGTATGAAAAGTCTTTGATCAAGTCCAGTAGCTCTGTTTATTACTGCAGTGGCTGCAGTGTTGAGTTTCTTTCTAATGTAAGTTTTTATTTTCTGTTTGCATTTCTCCCCATCATTTCCCTTCTCTCTCTCTCTCTCTCTCTCTCTCTCTCTCTCTCTCTCCTCTTTTCTCTTGAATTTTCTCCCTCTGGTTTGTAACCTTTATATGATATGTCTTTTTTCAATATCCGTAATTTAAAAAATATTCTATTTACTTATTTACTTAGTATTGCATATATGATGTACATGTTCATGTTCATGTGTGTGTACGTATGTGTGTAGGTGTGCGTGTGTGTGTGTTTACATCTGCACTTGTGGTTACAAACATGCCAGGGCATGTATGTGAGTTTTTTCCTTCCAGCAGGTGGATTTTGTGAATCACACTCAGGTCAGAAGGCTTGTGTGACAAACACATTTGCCTTCTGAGACATCTCACTGATTTAGTATGCTTACTTTTTAACATATATTCTCTATTCTATTCTATTCTATTCTTTCTATTCTATTCTACTTTCTTTAGTGAAATGTAAAGTTAGGACTGGAGAGATGAATGGTTAAAGAGCAGTTCCTGCTCTTCCAGAAGACCTGAGTTTGGATCCCAGCACACATGGGGGCAGCACACCACTGTCTCTAACTCCAGTCCCAAGGGATCTACTACTTCCTCCAGCCTCCCTGGGTGCCTGCACACATATGTGCACATCCCTATGGAAGATGAACACACACACATAATTTAAAATAAAAATAAATAAAACCAATAGTTCCTCAATATTTCTGTCTTCTCGAATGTGAGAAATACCTTTAAATTTGTACTTGACATTTTAATGCTCTTTTGGCCTTCAGTCATTAGTGGACATTTTTGGAAGATTTTAAGTCACTGTTTTAGGTTTTCATATCAGGATGATCATAATGATGTATTTTACTGCTGCATTGCTCACCTTGTTTCTTATTATTTCCCGGTTCACTGTTTGCGTGATGCTGCAGATGGATCCTAGGGGCCCTGGGCATGGCCAGTACGTGTTTTTCACAGTCACACCCCAGCCCTCAGCACTGTTAGCTTGTTTATTTTTCATGTTCTCCATCTTGGTTCTTCTTCATATACAGATTCATTTCTTTAAAAATGAATTGTTCTTTTGTTTAGAAAATACCTGTGCCAATAATGTCTCTACCTAATTAGGCTTATTCCTAAATAATTATCTGATCAGATCATTTTAGAAAGAAATTCATTTACTTTTCTCTAGATGCATGGTGATTACTCTTCTTTATCTATGGTAACTCTTGCTGTCATTAAGAGGTCTGAGTTCAGCTAGTCATTTTCTAAATTAATGTAGATTTAAAAAATGTCTTTATCCTTAATGTTTGAAAATTTCAATATGCTGATTAAGTGTGAGTACGTGTAAGCATATTTTTATTTCACAATGCTTATCATTTCCTCAGTGGTGGAAATTACTTGTACTCTGTGGAAATAATTCTTTCTTTCTCTTTTTCTCTTCTTATTACAAAATTTATCAAATGTAGTACTTTCATATTCACTCCATAACTTGACTGTTAATTTTCAGCTATATAGGATTTTTTAGTTTTGAGTGATAGTTTTTAGTAATATTCCTGAAGGAAATTTTTTCTTTGCCTATGGTTAGTTCACATTATTTCTTATTGAACATTTAATTTCTATACTGTTTTATGGTGGGACAAAAACATAATAAGAAAATACTCCTAATTCTTCTCTCCCAATCCTTCTGTCAGCTAATTCAGGTATTTCTTTGTATATGAACTACGATAATCAAATATAGTCTTTTCTTGACTGTTATTTTCTTGAGCAAAATGTTGTTAGATCAATTAGGAATGAGAAAATAAGAATTTCTATATATTTCTTCTCTAATTCTACTCTTTCCTTTATATACACGCAAGTTTCTGACCCGAAACTCTGAACAAATTTACTCACTTCTTGCAAAGCAGGTGTCATGGAAGAGAATTTCAATTTCCGCAGAGTATTTATTTCTTTGTATCACAGGTGATTTCATGGGCTAGGGAAGGTCAGCTTGTTAATAGTCATTTCTTTTTGTATTTTTATGTACGTTGTAATAACTTAAGGCCATGCGTAGGACAGCTGTGTGTTCCTCCAATAGATTACTATAGACTTGTCACGTTCATGCCCTCTGTGTCCTGTCTTCCTACCTGCTCCCTACCTCCTGCCGCTTCTGCATTTATGGTTCACATATCTCATTACCTGCTCTTCCCCCACTCAGGAACACTTCTGATTGTGAATACCCAGTTTCCCATGGGCCAATTGTCAATAGAGTTGTGTTTTTTCCAAATATATATACGTATGACACATTCGTCTAAAATAAGGCAGTCAGACCCATGTTGGTTTCCCTGAGTCCTCTGTTCTGTTCCATTGGTTCCCATCTATGTTTCGTGCCAGATCATCTACTTTTTATTACTATGCCTTTGTGCTATAATTTGAAGTCAAGCGTTGTGATAACTCCAGTATTGGTTTTGTTTGCTTGGGATTGGTTTTACTATTCAAGGTATATGTGTTTTCATACTCTAAGTTTATTTATATTTGTGAATAAGAATGAAATTGGTGTTTTGTGAGGATTGAATTGAATCCATAGATCACTTTAAAAATTTTTTCTCAGCAGCTTTATTATTTTGGTTATGTTGCTAGAACATCTGACACAGAAGCTTATAAGCTTAATTTATAACTTTTAATATCTAGACATATAATAACTAAACAGACATTTGTGTGATTGTCTGAGTCCTGACATTGTAAGGCATGGCTAAACAGAGCACCTATGATGAAGAAATGCAGTGCTTCAGTCAGAAGCCAGAATATTTGAAAAGCATCTCCTAAGCTCATAAATCCTTGAGAATACTGCAATGAAGTTATGACCTAAACCTCTAGGCTTCTCCTAGATATGATTAGGAAAAATCAAGAATTTATAGCACTTCTCTATTTAATGATAAATTTTATGGACTGAGAACCCTCCTTTAAACATCTGAACATACATATAAATTCTTATATTTAAGATGATATATAATTTAAGCTTTAAAATTCAGGAGTCCAGTGTTTATGAAAATCTAGTCCATGTTGTGGGATGCCAGAGCTGAGCTGACCACAGAAACTCTTTGTCCACATTAGAGTCCAAAACTTCATTACTTTTTGAGAAATTGCCTCCCTCTAGCCCCAGGTGGCCTGGATTCACTGTAAACTGGGCTAGTCTTAGTCTCACAGAGATCCACCTGCTTCTGCCTCCCGGAGTGCTGGGATTAAAGGTGTGTGCCATCATGACTGGCTTATTTTTTAGTGTGTGTATATGTATGTGCCCCTGTGTGTGTCTGGGTCTCCTCTCAGGTGGAGGCTGGCTAAGGGTACTTGGATGTCATGGTTTTGTGGTCTCGGGTTTGACTTTGGTACTTGTTAGTGTCTGTGTTCTATTCCTCTGCAGTTGGGAAGTGAGTTGCACCATGACCTCTACCGCACTATTGTTGACTTGATTTTTTCGGATTAGCCTTATTACACGGACACGAGTGACAGATTCTAAGTCCCTTATATGGGTGCAGAAATTAGCGGAATTTTAGGAATGTTTTTGAGGTTTATTCTCTGTCCTCTTCCAGCCCACCTGCTCTTTGCTTTGTGTCTTTCCTCTACTTAGTGATTTTACTGAGGCACTGCATGGCTTTTTGAGGCCTGAGGACCAGAGCTAATCGCAGGTTTTATACTCATGGCGTTCTTGGACATTCCTGTGACCTGTTGCTTAGCTGGAGTCCACAGAAGCAAGCATTATCAGTGGGCTTCCTTTCTCCTGTCTGCTGCCTTCTTTTGGAGAGCTCGGTACTTGTTCCTCTGCCTTTTCTGTGACATTTAAATCAGTCAGAATACAAGCTATGACAGGCTCTTTGGCCTCAAAGTTAAAAAATTCTTTGGCTTCACCTCTGCTCATGATTTAGCGAAGCTATTTTTTGCCATCTTTTGAAATTGTTCTTTATCTCTTTGATTCTCTTTTTAAAAGTGTTCTATTAGTATTTTTATTTTATCTGTTTGAATGTACTGCCTGCATGTAAGTGCACCCATGCCATGCAATGCCCACAGAGGTCAGCAGAGGGCATTGGATTCCTGGAACTGGAGTTATGAACAGTTTTTGGCCACCATGTGGGCTCTGGGAATTGAATTTGGATCCTCTGTGAGCAGGCAGTGGCTCTTACCCGCTGAGTCATCTCTCTAGTTCCCAATTCTCTTTCTTAAAATTTTATGGTTGTTTTTGTGTGTGTGTGCTTAAATCTGAGGTGAAGTATTAACTTGTGCTATTTTGCTTAAAGAATAACACTTTAAATAAAAAAGAGTTTCACTTAAATTTTTTTTGTAGATGTATTTATTAACCTGAACATAAATTGAGATTTCAGAGTTTACTTTTGAAAAATAGATTGTAAAAACTGGCTTATACCTTTGTATTATCAATATTATTGATTCAAGAGCAGTCTAATTTGGTTTTAAATATCAGATGTAAAAAATATTTTTATTTAGTACAAAATCCATAGGTACAGTTTAATAAGATTGTATATATCTAATACTTACATGTGGTTTATAAGAAAGTATTTTAAATTGTACTCTTTGAAACTATAAAGATTTTTATATGAATAATAGAAAAATAGAGCCCAAAAGGGAATGAATTTTGGGCAAAAAAGAAATTCTTGATTAAAGAAAAAAATGTAGTGTGACATTTAAAAGAAAATATTGTACTGTTGAGGGTCTCTGTTCATCACGTGTTTGCTTTACAAGCAAAAAGACCTGAGTTCAGTCCCCAGAATCCACGTAAAAGAAACAGCTTTGGTGGCACATTTGTAATCACCGTGCTAGAGAAGAACAGATTGGAAGTTCCTAGGGCTTCCAGGCAGCCTGACTCATCTAATCAGTTTGAATCCTTAAGCCCTGGCTCTCAGTACTAGATCCTGTTTTAAAAAAATGAAGGTGCAAAATGATCAAAGAATGCAGCGGATCTTGACCCCAGGCTTCTCCATGCACATGCACAGCACTCCCTCCCTGTGAACATGCGTATGAAGGCTCCTAAACCAAAACACACCATTAGAAAGTCAGTTCAGTGGTACAGAGTTTGTATTTCTCAATTTCTTTTATATGAAGGTTTAATTTCAACATTGAGATTGTCATTATACTTAGTTTGAAGAATTAGGAATGATTTGACATGCATGTTAAAACCTGTCATTTGTAGTTGGTATAATCATTTCAGGTGTTATATCCTTTAAAACAAAATATTTGTGTTTTAAAGCTGCTTGTGAAAGCCCCAGAAATAAAGTCATTTTGCTAAAAGAAAACAGCTCATTGTGTCCCTAAATTGCTTCTTTTTCTCCTCACGTTTAGGTTACTATGTGTGGATGAAGGCCAATCCTGCTTCTACTCTGGGTTGCTTAGAGAACAAGCTGTTTATAAACAGCTCTGCATGTTACTGCTTGGGCAGGAACTGCCACCTTCGATTCTATTACACTTTGGAAGACAGCATTCTGAGAGTACGGTTATTTGATGATGAGGTAAGATGAAACTGCATTTATATCAAATCCATTGAATATGATGCATTTCTCCTCTTGAATATTTCTATTTATATTTCTTCATCCTGTGTAGGACTTAGATATTTAAAATATTTTATTTATTCTTATTTATTTATTCTTATATGTGGCGGGGTCCTGTTTGTCTATATGTCCATTATATGTGTGCAATGTTCATGGAGGCCAAAAGAAGGAGTCAAATTCCCTGGAGCTGGAGTTACAAGTGGCTGCAAGCTGCCTGATCTGGGTGCTAGGAACCAAACTCAGATCCTTTGCAAGAGCAGCAAGTGCTCTTATCTGCTAAGCCATCTCTCCACCCCCAGATTTAGCTATTCTTTATCCTAACTTTGTTCACCATGGTTTTAAAGGAATTATTAAGATGTCATTTTGGGAGGCACTTGTCATAGTCAAAAGAACATGTGATAGGATGCATAAAATTCCTAAAGTCATTAAAACTCATGAGCCCATGTTTAAGAAACTGCAGATCTAATAGAAATGAGACATGTGAAACATATAGTGTTAACTCTGTTTTGAAGTTGTGATGCGATCTATGTTAGAATTTATATCTATATATTATTGAGAGCATAATAATGATGAATATAAGGTGCGTTTTGGTCAGTAAATGTGATTATAAGAACTAAAGTGGGAATATGCAAGGTTCTCTGAGAAATTATATTGTGATGAAGAATCTATTTACAGATGAGAATAAGAAATCAGAGGCAAATAGCAGTCGTTCTAGAAATGGGACACATTTGAAGACACACAGGACCTCTAATGCTGAATGAACGGGAGAGGTAGTAAGAGTGACCGAATAAGCTTGCTTTGTCTCCGGATGCTCTGAACAAGTCCAGCAGAACTTTCAGCTTTTCATCCACTAAAATCACTTTGGGGTTCACTGTAGAGGACTGACTCATTTTAATATGCATATTCTGAAAGGTTTCTTGTCTGTTCTGACCTTTGATTAGCCATTTGTTAGCCATGAATGAAAACTATCTCAAAGTACATTTAAGTGACAAGTTGATATTTTATCACCCATAAAAGACTCCTAACCCATCTTTAAAGTATGTCTTGATGAAAGCCATAATTTGCATCTTCTCTGAAGAGGATGGTGTTCTTCATTCTGAGCACCCAGCTTTTGTTTATGCCATCTGACTAGAGATCTCTGTCCTTCATCTATAAAATAATGCTCATAGAACAGTCTGTCGTTTTTCTCTAGCACATCTGTAGAACTTGGCACACCTGACTTGTGGCAGAGTCTATGTGGTTTCTTCATTGCCACTGGCAAATAGAATGCATACAAGGCTTGTATTAGAACAAGACATCTTAGAAAGTATATTTTTCTTGTGTGGTACGGACTTTTAGGACTTGTGAGCTCCATTGAAAGAAAGCATTTACCACATTATATGCCTCTCATGAGTTCTGTTCAAAAGTAGTTTTGAAGCAAGTGACCTTGAGTTTGGTACATTTGATTTTTTTTTTGCTGGAAGAGGGAGGGACAAGTTGACATTTCTGAGAGAGGTGATAATATATATTTTTGTTGAATGGTAAGTCAGAATTACTGATTCTGGTCTGGGACAGTGGAGACACTTTTAAAATTTTTGCTTGATTGACTAATGATTGATTTTTTAAGATAACAGAAAGCTAGAACAACTCTTGAAAAACTTTTGATACTGAAGAATTCTTTGTTTATTGACACCTGCTAAAACTAAATAGATAATAAGAGAATAGGAGCAGAAAGATAAAATCTGCCTTCATTTGGCATGAGGTAAATTCTTTTTATCATTGTTTATGTTTCCAAAAGGAAAACAAGGTAGAAACATCTCAGTCTCATTTACAATACGCCATTAAGTTAGTATATAGAAAACCGTTTGGAATTTGAGAAAACTGCTCAGTTAAATAAAAATGTAAATGCATTCATCTTCAGATAGAATAGAGGGAAATCAGTTATTCACAGTGGAAAAAAGCAAATTGTTGTAAATTATTCTTATAACAGGAACATGGGGAGTAAATGGTGGATGCAATTTGCCATTCAACTTCACTGAGAGCATTTGTGGAAGTACCTGATACTAAATAACTGAAGCTGTGCAGGAAATGATTAGAGGGGACATTTTTGTAGGTCTCAACTTTTGATAGTCAATTCATTCCAGTTTGACATGGAAGCTCCCAACTGCAAACACGGTGAGCTTCCCCGTCCTGCAGGAATTATAACTGATGACATGGATGAGCAATGGCAAGGTGTGCGTTTCAATGGCTCTGAACGACCTGCTGAAACATTTAGGATTTGAAATCCTAAAAGAGACAGAGGAGCCAAATATACAAATACAGCAATTATGTTGTGTGAAAGTGCGAATCGGCTCTGCCGTAGGAAAAAGGAAATGGCACAGAAGGCGCATCTGTATCTTTCCACATCACAGTAAATGTCAGCCTCTTACTTCTTTCTGTTTCTGAAATAGTACCTTACTTCTGTTAAGGTTCCAGTACAACTTTTGTACTGCCCTAGCACTTTTGATTCAAGGAAAAAAAATGGAATATTGGCAGTTGGATATGGTCAATGTCTACTGTACACATTTATGAAAATGCTACACTGAATTCTGTTGGTGGGTTTGGTTAATATGCACTAATAGAGTAAACTGAAATATTTAAAATAAGTTTATTACTTAGTTATGTTTATTTCTACTATTTCATTCAAAATTGTTACCCATCTCCTTAATTCTTTCAATATTTTCTATTTTCTATGCAAATAAAATACCTTAGATAAAGTAACCCCATCTAAAATGTAATTATAAGACTGCATGTGTAAGCACCAGTAAAATCTGGAGAATGAATAATATTTTTCTCTTCAAATCAAAGGAAGAAGTAGCAATTTGGACATTCAACACATCAACTCACAGCGAATGGGTGAAAACAGATGTGTTTGTACCTGAAGGTCTGAAGACATTTAAGGTATAAAAAGAAATCAAACAAGGTTTTACTATAACTTTAAATTTACTTTCCTGTGGAGAATTTATCATCTACTGCTAAATTTAAGTTAGCATTTAAGTTAGAAAACGGACTTATATATTTGGTGAGAATAATTACATTTTTCATTATGCTTGTTCCTTAATAGGCTACATTTTCTATGAGTAAAGGATCCTGCCAGAGGGAATATTATTGCTCAAAACCTGCTCATTCCCATGGGTTCTCCCCTGGTATACCCAGTGAGCACTGCACCTAGGCAAGCGCCTTTGATCATAAAGCAGACAGATAATAAACTTCTGCTGAAACTCGGTTGTCTATTGTTGGCTGCCACGGGCACCAGGTGTTGGCTGGCATGGCCGGATCCCTCCAGGGAGTGGGTAAGGAGGCGCAGAGTCAACATCACAGACCCCAGGAGACAGTGGAAGCACGATCTCATTTAATTTTAGAAAGGAACAGGATTTATATTTTTGTCAGGCTTAGGGGAGGTCTTTATCTAGTCATTTGACGTGCTTCATTCTGGTAGGTCCTGAACACCTGACAATCCGAAGTTCATCACTCCCATTGGTCCTGGATGGCTGTTAGCTTGAGAACTGTCCCAGGTTCAATCCCAGGAGGTGTTCACTGCGTACCCATGCTCAATATCGGTTCTAGCTTGTTGTAGGCCAGCAGGCTGGAGACCGCCTGGCCTTGCCAGAATCATCCTACAGTCTATAAAAATGATTTAAAGTTACTATCTGTACCAATATACATCTGAAACACATCTGCTCAGAGAAGACCCACTGGTTATGTTCTTAAAACATTAACTTGAAATTCTATGCTGTATATAGTGTATGCATTGAAAAAGAATGAGATTGATCATATGTATGACTTATGAAAAAATTTTTATTCCTTTATGGTATTGCTATTCTTGCATATCCCTCACCCTAGATACTGAGGTATAATCATATGGACTTTTAGAATTCCATATGCCATGAGTCTGAATTTTTTTTTTTTTTTTTTGAGCTAGGGTCACCCTGTAACTCCAGCTGGCCTGGAAGTTGCTATGTAGACCGTGATGGCCTTGAACTCACAGAGATCTGCCTGCATCTGCCTCCTGAGTGCTACAACTAATGTTATGTGCCACCACACCTGGCTTGAGCCTGGAATTTTTGAACCATAGCATTTTAATATCAGACTTACAAGTTGAGGTTTATATTACCCCTGTTTGGGGTAACATTTTGACGTTATTGTCATATTTCATAAACTGGTATTTATAACATCCAAAAGAAATGTTCAAAAGGTTTATTTTTTCCACAAACTGAAGATTAAAACTTGTCTTGTTATTTGACTACAGGATAAAGGAAGTCACATTTTGGAGTCACAGGTTCCCAAGTACATAAGGAATGGAATTAGAATATGGACATGAAAGGGAAGATTCACAGCTCTCAGTGTAAACTCATCAGTGTTGAAAACTGGTGTTAGTATAGATGATAGATAGATAGATAGATAGATAGATAGATAGATATAGATAGATAGGCAGGTAGATAGGTAGATAGGTAGATAGATAGATAGATAGATATAGATCGGCAGGTAGATAGGTAGGTAGGTAGATAGATAGATAGATAGACAGATAGATAGATAGGTCTTGCTGCCATGAAAACACACAGCTATTGGCTTAATAATTGTGGGTACACATGTGATATTGATTGTGGAAAATGATGTAATTGCATGCATAATTTTCTTATCTACAATTTAAATTTAACATCTTCTGAAGCAAAATTTTAAATATATTTGCCAACTGATACTTGATCTAAATTAATTTCTAAGCAAGAAATAGATGACTTTCAGTCTTTGAAAAGATGAAAATCTATGCAGAAGCCTTCAACTGGGTGTACTTGAATGGAATCAATCTTATTTCAAGCACCCTGTGGACCTTCTGCATGTGGTCCATGCGGTTCAACTGAGAGTTCTGCCACCATGGAACTTTTCTCGATGGCAGGACTTTTCCTAGGGAGATGCTAACAAACGTGTATTCATCTCAGATAGGGCAACAAGAACAGAACAAAGTCATAATTCTACCAAGGACCAACTTGGCCAACCAATGAGTTTATTGGGCTCATGTGCAGGAGTAGGTTAAAGAGTTACTTACAGGAGCATGGATGACTCAAAGGCAGCTGCATCACCCCAGTCTGAGATAACTCGCAAAATCTGTGACCCTGGAGCTCTCACAAGACTCAGTGGCAGCTTAGTGGGTCAGAGTCTCTTACAGGCCACTCTGATTGGTGAAGAACCTCTTTTTGTAAGCCATTGTTCACAGCTTTTACTGTTTTCAGGAAAGGTCTTCTGTGTGAAACTTTCTGGAAAGTTTCAGCTTTTCCAGACTTGTGGGTCTTGGCTTCCTGGGTCCCTCCAGTCTCCTTTTCCCCTCAGAAGAGAAGGCTTCAGTTCCAAGGAAACTGCTCTTATATGTTAATATTGGTGCTTGTCTACTATGGTGACCACTTGCCTCCTGGGTGTGCTGACCATTTGAAATGGAGACAATGTGTTTCAGAAACCGAATTTTCCTCTTATCATAGTTCTTTTAAGTTAATCATGTAGTGGTTGATAAATTGGACAGCAGAAAATTAGCTGCTATATAGTGAGCTGTTTATTCTGTGCTCTCCTGTAGTTCAAGGAATTCTAAAGCTTTGACTTTGCCTTTCCTTTGACTGGTGATGGAAGCTTGTTTCACCTGCTAATATTATAAATCTCCAGAAAAGCCAGAAATTCCATTAGAGAACTTGGGGCTTCTCTTGTTGGAGAACTAGATGTTTTCTGCAAGTTTGATTTTTATGTTTGCTCTTTAAAGTTTTTATTTTTATATTATATCTCTTTTGCTTTTCCTGGTATTTTCCTTCAGGGTTTCAGATATTAATTTTGATAATTTTATCAGACAAAATAGCTCTTATGTAAGTAATAATATTTTACCTTTCCTTGAAAAACAAAAGAGAGCTGTAAAAGTGATCCCCAAATAACAAGTTTATAGTCAGATGATATTTGCATAATTATGTGGAGCATTTTATTGTGCCTGAGCCTGAGTGGCTTCTAGAAACCTTTGTGGAGCAAATATGCTTATCAATACAATTTTAGAATTGTAGATCAAATTTATCAAACAGGAACTTTGTTATTACTTGTATTTGGCTTTTTTTTTTAAATGTTTTGCTCAGTCACCCATCTCCAGTAGTCTTCTTTGTTTTTTTATCTTTTCAAAGACTATAAATTCATAAATTAATCAACTATTTTTTTCCCCAAAGATTGTCTTTGAAGGCACTGTTTTGAGCCAGAGAAGTTATATTGGGCTAAATCACTTGTCCACCTACTCCTGCGGGCGGACTCACTCACAGCAACTTCGTTCTGCTGGTGGACTTACTTGTCCCAGTGCCCAGTGCCTTGCTCAAGCATCAGTCTCTGACTCTGGACACAAACACTCTAAGGGAAGTGATGGAGACCCTGAAACACACCGTAAGTCACCTCCTTGCTGCTGTCCTTCATGACTATTGGGTTTTGAACAGCCTTTGGTTTCGTCAGGGGATAGCTAATGTGTTTGAAATAAGATGAATGTGCATTCACACTCTGAACTATGGGCACTGTTCCCTTGAGTATCTCTTTCTTAAAGTTTGCTGTTTGTTGCTAATACTGTCAAATGTTTCTCTTTCTTCAGGAAATGAATTGTTATCATTAGTGGTGTTTTGTGTGTGTGTGTGTGTGTGTGTGTGTGTGTGTGTGTGTGTGATTTTGGAAAGGATCTCTTGGAAACTTTCCTCAATTAACATATTGTAGATTGGTAACTTTGGTTAAATACATGTTTTTATTTCCTCCTAGCAATGACTTTGGATGCTAAAGAGGAAGAAAGTGGGCAAGGGTACCTTGTTTTCAGGGAAGCCATGGTGAATATTGATGTCACTTCCAGAAAGCTCTGGCCTTCATGGGGACCAATCTAGCCCAATACTTTCTTTTCAGGCCTTTTATGGGGCATTTCTGATAGGGGGTTACCAGAAGTCTCATAAGAATTTATACCTAGTCATTTTTCAGATAAAATAGAATTTAGCTTACAAGTCACATGATGGTTCTCATAAGAGGCAGGTTAGCGACTAAGATCCATTGGTTCTTCCTAGAAACCATGAGTTCCAACTAAGTGAAATCTATTTTCTGTCTTACAAATAAGAAGCTTTAAAAAAGTTAAACGTTTGACATTTATTCTCCTGCAGTGTTTTATTTTCCTGGGATATTTTGTTACATAAAGCAAAATAGTGCAGTAAGTAAGATAAATGTCATTCTTTAATGAAGAGATCTTGGCACAACATGCCTCTTTTGATGGGCAAGTGATAGTTTTATTAAGAGCATTTGAGACACCAGAGGAAAGAAATGGGAAAAGGAAGAACTCCCCTGTTGGCCTGATTATAAACAGAAGTTCAATTAATTCCTCAAGCACCTCACTTTAAACCATATAATCTTCTAACCAGTGTGATCTCAGTGGGGTTTTTAGTTGCCTTTCTTTTTCATTCAACTAGTTGTGCCCAGGTTATAGAATCCTCTCAAAAGACCACCATGGAGGTCAAATCTGATGCAAGAACAAAGGGTCTTTATTTACAAGCTTGAGCTCGGTCCACAGTCTGACACACCACCGCAGCGGGTGATAAGACAGTGGCCCCGAGTGGAGGGTGAGGTGATGTTTTATAGGGTTAAAACAAAGAGAGGAGGGACAAGGGTTGGGATTGGTTAAGGAAGCCCACTTGGCGCGAAAAAGCATCTTACTCATATTAAGGTAACAGGGCCCATGGAATGTGCTTACCAGAGTATACTTCAAGGTCTTGTTTATGTTTCTGATTTTAGCCTTGGTCAACCTGACCAGATCTCATGTAGTCCTAAGTAGGGTGTTTTTACAAAACCGTCTGATATTTGAAGGCTATGTCCTTGCAAATGTTTAACTAGGGGAGTGGGAAAGAGTTTCTGAAGCCAGGAAGCCAAGCTTATGTGGCTGAGGCTTTTTCTAACAAGATGGAGTCAGATTTGCTGTAGCCTTCATTTTCCATTTCGGGGGGGTCCTTACACTAGAATAAAGAGCATTAACTTTCTTTAATGTATGTGAAATTCTTTTCTATGCTTTATTTTAAAAAGTCTTATGGACAATTTGGTTCATTTCTTTGGAGGAAATTAATTTTTCTGTCAGTTATTATTATTTTTAATTTAAATAACTGAGAGAAAATATATTAATTTTCTATTGTGCATTTTTAAGCTTAGTTTCTTCTACTGTCTTCCTCTATGGTAAATGATTCTTTGTCAGCTCCTTTTAACAGGGTTCCTTAATAAAATTCAAGCATAGAATATTAGCTGATGTTTTGTTCTTAATTTTGAAAGCATTTTTTTCATCTTGTTGAAGTTTCATGGATTGCTTAATCCCAGTATCCATGTAAAAAGTTAGGTGTGGCAATGTGCACCCAGTGCTGGGAGGTAGGGTGTGGAGACAGGAGATCTCAGAGACTTGCCAGTCAGCCACTCCAACCAAGTCAGTGAGTGACCCTATCTTGAAAACTCTGAGGGATGCTGAGCATGGTGCTGCATGCTTTAATACCAGCACACAGGAGGCAGAGGGGGGAATCTCTGTGAGTCTGTAGCCAGCTGGGCTAACACAGCAAGTTCCAGGCCAGCTGGATGGAGCACTGGGATTATGGGTGCACATTGTCATACGTAAGTTTTTACATGGATACTGGGATCTGAACTCAGGTCCTTATGCTTGCATAGCAAGCAGCTTATATGCAATTTAAGCAACTCCAGAAATATTTATGATATCCTGGAGATGTGGCAAACCTTACCTTAGGGAGATTTCCAGCTGATAGTCTACAGTGTCCTTTTCTCAAAGGCACCCTCACTCAGATGCTCTTTAGAGCTGTTATGTTAGTTGCTATTTTAGTGAATGCATGCTGAGCTTTGAGTTCAATGCATTGTCAGAGGCAGGTGGTTGTACAACACCTCTGGGTTTGCTGGCATTTTGCTTTGCTCCTACTCTCTGCGGACCTGAGCAGCTTCAGCTGGAACCTGTTCAAAGACACAGACCCGTGGGCCCTAGAACCAAATGCTGCATGGTAAAACTGTCCCAGGTGAGATTCCTCTGCATCTTAAGTTTTGTGAACTACTGTGCCAAAGAGATTTCCAAAAGTATAAACAGCTGATAAGAAACAGATGGCATACTTAAAAAACATGATGCAAGGACTCAATGCCAAGTTCTCAGGGCCCCCCATAATTGAGGCCCCCGTTTTCATTACTTCACCATTCCCTAAGAACAACAATGAACACTAAATAATAGATTTTATCTTTTATGAATAACTTGATCTTATATAAAATAAGCGCAGTGAACATTCGAAGACATTTGCATTCTCGTGTTCATTGCAACCTTAGGAGCAAGAGCTGAAATACACAGAACTAAGTCTGTGCTGATGGATGGGTTAAAAGTAATGCGAGATGTATCTGAACTTTCTTGAGGAGTAAAATGAAGGTCCTGCTAATATGTGCAAGAAGAATGAATCTAGAGAGCACAGTGATAAACAAGAGAAACCAAAATGAGAAGGGGAATACTGCATGACTGCCCTTGTCCTGGAATCTAAAATATGCTAGCTCAGAGAATCCGAGAACAGCAGGTGCAAGAGAATGACGCTAGTAGAAATGGGAGATGCTAGCCAAAGGGCCCAGGCTTTCCCTAACAAGGTGAAAGAGGTCTCTGAGCTCAATCCAGAACACTGACATAGGTAATAATTATTTGAAATGTACTAAGAGAATACTAAAAGTAGATCTAAAGTATCCTTATCATATGTAAAAATATGCAAAGGGCAATTCTGAAAGGTGGTAGGCATGTGCGCTGCTTCGTGCATCATGAACATGTCACAGTATATACACAGAGCAGGCCATCATGTTGCACATCCTAAATAGACTGTGACTCACCCACTCCCTGCTCTTCTCCACCTACCTTACCCGTCCTTTCCTTTTACCTTTCTCCTTTTTCATATGTATTTAAGACAGTGAAAATATTTCTATCAAAATAATTGAAATGAAACATGTGCCAAACATATCCTAAGATATACACCAAATTCCTAAATAGTTATCACATACAGTATACTTTTTTTGAACCTTGCTTCAACATACATAGATTAACCTTGAATAAGATATGAAAGTGAAATAAATAATCGATAGAGGAACACATTTGATATGGTTCCACTTTTAAAGGAACCAAAACTAGTGGGACTCAGAAACACAGACATTAGACTGTTGCTTGTTGAGCTAAGGGAAGGAAATGACAAATAAAGTTACTGTTAAATGGATGTGAACTTTCATCTTGGGACGGTGGAAATCTCTGGAGATGGTTGGCTGTGATGATTTGTTAACAGTGGTCACATACTTAATGCTGCTTTCCTTTGCAATTGAAAATTGTGAAGAAAGCACACTCCAGACAATATATTTTATCAAAATACGCGTATCTCTTCACAGTGTTTTCAGTAATGACAAGACAAAGATACATCTATTAAACCTTTTCTACAGTATTCTTAAAAAGATGGAAGGATGGACAGACCTGTATTGAAACTGAAATAATTTAGGAAATTTGATTGGGGGAAATTTTTCTTTTTTAAATTGTAAGTCATCTAGAATGCTAATATACCTGTCTGAAACTCCAATCCCAGTGAGGCTGAGGCAGGAGAATGGTAATTTTGAGGCTGGCCTGGGCTACATGAACAGTTAAAGAAAGAATATGCTAATATGAATTGTCAATAGTTGAGGAATTTGATATATTTAAGTGAAAGATGTGTGAATCAAAACTATTGTTTTAATTTTGATGGTGTCTCTAGGGTTCTTTGAATTTTAAAAAATTATATACTAAAATGCTCCTGAGGGGAAGAGCTGACCTGTATTTATGCATATGTGTAACATAGCAGGGATCTTCATGGGTGTCCCATAAATACTAACAAAGGATTTATAATCTAATATTTTAAAAATATTTATTTATTTATTTATTTATTTTATATGCACGAGTGTGTTGTGCCTGCATGTATCTGAGTGCACAGTGTGCATGCAGGGCCTGCCAGAAGAGGCAGTCAATCTTTAAACCAGGGCTTTACAGGTGGTTTCCCATCTCCATGTGGGTGCTGAGAACTGAACCGGAGTCTTCTGGATGAGCAAGCTCTCTTAACTGCTGAGCCATCTAGCCAGCCCTCTGTAATCTAATCATATTAGAACCTAATATACAAAGAGTCACTAAATGAGCTACTTTCTATTCGCTTCCCATAAAACTTTCTTCTTATGAAGAACTCAAATGAAGAATTCATAAATATATTAACTTTGATGATTCAATTTTTTCTCAACTTCCAGAATGAAATTCTTTTTCTTGTGTCCATATGATACCACAGTTAAATATGTAAGAGAAATCTTTGTCATAATATGGAAATATTAGCCCACCAAATGAACTCTGAGAAATTTCTTTGAAACTGTGAGCAGCACAATATGCTGTGTTGAAAGGTGGTGAAATATACCCTATGATTAGAGGAATTTAAAAGAGAAGTAATCAGATAATCAAAATCCCTCTTTATAATTAATGTGCTTTATTTGTAACACAGTGTTACTATTTCTTATCTTACACATGTGTGGCACTTGTCATTCGTACTGTGTATGATGAGGCATTTAACACTTTGACCCTTCTTTGCTCAGATACGTACTACCTTCCCCTCAGTTATGTAGGGAAGGCATTATCAATGAAAACCTCAGTGTAAGGGACTACATTGTTATTTCTGTTCTACAGCTTAGTTAAGTTATAGGCTATTTAGTTGTGAAAAAACCCTTGTAAATATGCTGGTACAAATGTCACCAGTAAAAACTGCTGAACAGCACAGCAAGTTTCCACAGGGATCAGAGCATCATATTGCTCTCGCAAATCTTTATGGTGATGGATTTTAAAAATTAATTTTCATTTTCAAATAGTAAATTTTTAGTATACTGTGGAAAGCACTGTAGTTGGCATTTACTTCTGTATTTGCTTTGTGTGGTACGGATATGTGTATGTGTTCCTGTGTCTGTGCACATGTGTATATAGGTGTGTGCATGTGTAGAGGTCAGAGGTCCGTGTGGTGTATTTTCCTCTATTGCTCTGTACCTTATTTTTAAATACAGAGTCTCCTAATTAAACCTGGAGTTGACAGAATGGCCAGACTGGCTGACCAGAAAGCTCCATGGATCTGCCTGCATTCACCCAGCTAGTATTGGGGTTACAGAGGCACGCTACCACATCTGGCTTTTTAGGTGTATGCTGAGCATTCAAATGCAGGTCCTCACGCTTTTAGGACAAGCACTTTACTCACTGAGCCATCTCCTTAGCCCAGCAATTAAACTGATAGAACATGTGGATGAAAAAAGACATGATTTGAAATTTTGTCCTGAAGCCGATTTTGACATTATGCAGCCGGATGTAATTTTGATCTGAAAGCTTTTTGCATCTTTGCTGTTGTCCGAAGGTTTGGAGCGTGTTGATCCTGTGGCCCTTTCCATTTTTCACACTCACTGGGTTTTCACCATTTCCCATCATTGCCTGTGAGGATTCAGTGTGGTGGATCAGTCCCACCCACGACTCTAATGGGAAGACATTTATATAGACTTGTTTCTTAGACAACAGTATTTAATCTACTACCCTCAAATGGTAATATTGAATCATTACTCAATTATGGATAAATGTGAGCTATTAATTATCACCAAAGACAACAGACATAAAATGAAAGGATCCTGGACCAAACTAGGTATGCTCTCACACCACCCATAGAGGATTTCTAATGTAGAAGCATGTGCTTCTAAATTGGGGACACTCTTGAGAATAGTTAGAAATAGGCCAAGTTTATGGCCAAGAATTTAGAACTTTAAAGTATTTTGGAAATCAGGTATGTATTTTAAGTCTTAGTTTTAAACTCTGCATCCTGACTTAAAATACCTACAGATGATTAAGCTTACAGAGGACCAAAGAACTAGTCTAAAAATGTCTGCAAATAGCCAAGGAAACAGTCACAGGTAGTTTATAGGTCTTTATGAGTGTGTCAATAAGCACAGCAGACTCTTTGCAGGAGTTACTTTTTATCAATAACATACCCTATAAACTTGCAGAGCCAAAAAAAGGAAACCATTTTCAGGAAGAAAGCTTTCCAGGGAGGGAGGTGGGTAGACTGCACCTCCCTGTCTTGGTGCATACTAGGTTATGGGCAGCACATTTCTTTTTAAACTTACTGTTCTGTAGTCAATTTGTTTTCATTTGAGGAAAAACACGTTTAAACGTGAAGATGCTTGCTCATAACGAAAACTGTATCTGTTGTTATATATCCATTAAATGATGCTCTAAACAAAGGTGGTTACAGAAATCTAAATACTTCCCTTCACTGAACATGTCGAGTAATTTTGGTAGCATGGCCATCTGCATACTGCACCTTATGGTGTTAAGAGCTGATCTGTTAATGACAAAATATCTTCTTGATTTGAAGATTCTTGGCTATTAAGATATAATAAGCTTTGCCACATGCTGATCAAATGGGGGGCATTATTTAAAACTGCAAATAATGCACATAGCAGTAGGGTTTTAAAATTATTCCTTTATTTTATGTGTATGAGTGTTTTATCTGCATGTATGTAAGTGCAGAGCATGTGTGCAATGCCCTTGGAGACCAGAGGAGGATGTCAGATACTCTGGAACTAGAATTATGAACAGTTGCTATCTGCCACGTGAGTGCTGGGAACCAAACCAGGGGTTTGTACAAGAGGACCTTAACTACTGAGCCATCTCTCCAGTTCCACAATAGTTTTTATAAATAATATATTTTTATTGAATTTTTGAGGATATCATATATTACAATCATATTTAGTCCCCTCTTCGCTATCTGCACTCCCATTGCCCCCCTCACTGGATGTCATGAATTCTGCCACATGTGTTATCACATATAGAGCTAAGTTTGTGTACACAGATGTCTCTCGGTGTCTCGGAGCCTGTAAGGGTATTTCCTTGCGGTCATGCACCTCTCCCTGGCTCCTACAATTTTTCCACCTCCTCTTACACAATAGGGTTTTTAAAAATCAAGAGTTAAATTTTTGCTTTAGAAAAGCTTTGTGAGTTAAGCTTTAGAGTCAGAGAGTCCCAGGTTCAAAGTCTAGATATTCAGTTTATTAACACATCACTAGGAAATTCGCTTAGTATTTTGAGTTCCATTCTTTTATTCTATTCTTGGAATTTATATTTACCATTCAGGGTACTTGTAGGAACTAAGGTTAATATATGGACATTTTCTGGCATGTGCTAAAACTCAGTGATGTTTGTTTTTATAAAATATGATCTTGGGAAGCTTGTCAAAATTGTGATAGTTTCTGACTCTAATTATTTCATTTCTTTTCCTTCTCTATATGTTATAAAAGTGCTTTCACATAATGAGAATTATGTAAATAAATCATAAATTAATTCTATCAACCCATCTCCAGAAACCACTCAGTACAAAGCCCAGTCAGTCTCTGCCTGACGTCAGGTGCATGTTCTGCTCCTTCCTCTGGTTCTCATCCTCCTCACTGGTTTCCTTTTCTGCACATGACAGCAGATGATCTCACCTGGGACTTCGAGTCTGGTTTCTGTGGCTGGGAGTCATTTTCCACAGAAGATCCACACTGGGAGGTGAGGAAAGCCTTGAACAGTGGAGAACACCATTTTCCGGAAGCTGTTCACATAGGGAACACAGACAGAGGTAGGCCATTTTGCCTTACAAAACGTTTTCTTTCTTTCATGTTGCAGAATAATGATACTGTGTATTTTCCTTTGTGTTTATAGACTATCTAAGTGAAACTACAGTTTGTCTTGCCTTAATCCTTCCTGACCAACTTAAAAATTAGTGCTTAATTGAGTGATTTGAAAGGGGCATTGTGTTATTACCAACAATTTGATTTTATTTTTTAAAAATATTAATTAGTATTTACAAAAACTACTATCTACAGAAATATTCAGACAAGAATAAGCATAATTTAAAATTCAGATTTCCTGAGCTTGGAGTGGTGGTTCATGCCTGTAATGCCAGCACTTGGGAGGCAGAGGTGAGAGCAAGGCCAGCCTGCTCTACATAGTGAGTTCTAGGCCCAGCTGGGACTGTAGGGAGATCCTGTCTCAAAAAAAGACACAGTTAAAATTTCCCTGAAGGATAATAACATCTCTTGGAATTACATGTGGACACTGCCCATTTGAGGACTTTCTTCACATTGAAAATGTGTTATATCTTGAGAGAGCATTCAAAGGACTTACATGAAGTATACTATATATGTGAACTCATTAAGATTACCCTAGCTTGCTCTGCTTTTTAAATGTTATAACAAACCCCAACATGTATATGTTTATATGTGTATATGTATTTATTATAGGCTATGATCTCCATACAAGGGAGAAGGTGCTTTTTTTTTTCCTTTGTCATGTTGGGTGATCTTTTTAATATTATACATTTTAGGGCTATCAATTTTCTTGCTAATTTTGTGATTGCCTTATTTTTAGAGCTGAATAATATTCCACTGTATGTATTTACCAGATTTTCATTATCCATTCACTTGTTGATGGACAGTTAGGTTGGTTGCACTTCCTTGCTATAGTGACTACAGCAGCAAGAAACACAGGGTGCATTCTATGGCATGGTGAATTAACATGTTGGACTGAAGACCTGAGGAGGGAGAGACTTTTCAGATAAAAAGTACCATACATAGTCTTGCCTTCTTTTTAAAGAATATTACATTTTACAAAACAGAAAGAAAAATAGTCTAATCTTCTTTCTGGAAACAGAGAACAGAGAATTTAGCACTCCCTATAAAATCTGAAAATACCTTAGCCTTCTTTATAACAAACACTTACTTCTTCCTCATATATATTTTGAGTCATCATTACAACTTTTAAGGATCCTCTTAAAACCGAGGGAACATAATTGCGTGGAGTCTTCTGAAAAAGCTTTATGAAACTCCAAGGCAAGCACAGAGGCTTTGCTCTCGAGTTCTCCTTTGCTTTGTTTACCGTTATGTGGCATTGCCCATGTAACTTAGTGTCACACAAGCTTTGCAATCACACAGCTGTAGGTTAGACCCTCTTTCAGTCTCACTGAGCATCATCCTATCATCCTACTCCTCTTTGTGATTTCCTAAGAAGTATGACAAACATCAGTCTTGTCTGTACTTTTAAAATTTGATTTACTTATTTTTATTTTATATTTATGACTGTATTTAGTCTTCATGTATGTAAGTCCATTGCCTGCAGAGGCCAGAAGAGGATGTCAGATTCCCTGGAATTGGAGTTAGGGCCAGTTGTTAGTTGCCATGGGGATTCTGGGAACTGAAAGCTGCAAGTGGCCTGTAAGAGCAGCTAGTGCTCTTAACTGTTGAGCCATTCTTCAGCCCATTGACTGTATTTTTAATTACAGTCTTCGGAAACCTGGATTGGCGGATTTTTGGAAGGGACTTAGGGAGGAAGTCTATTGGCTACAGCTATAAACCTGGTTCATTGTTGCGTGGTGCAGTGAGTTCTGATTTCCTTTTCTGGGCCATTCATTGAGATTACAGCATGGACTAAGATTTGGATGTACAGCGGTAGAAATCATAGTCCCTGCATTTGAAGCATACAGTTTGGTAGCTAAAGAAGATAGGCGAGGAAATGCATTAGGATTGGACAAATGTTTTAAGGACTTGGACGGAGATTAGAGTGGGATGGGAGAAGCTTAACTGAGATTGGCTCCTCAGTACAGTGCCCTGACAGGAAATGGTACCAGGAAGGTGGAAGGAGCCACGAGGAGGGAGGGTAACACGATCAAACTGGGGAAATACCCGAAAGAAGGCAGAGAGGTCTTCGCTGTCCTGGGTGAGACGTACATGTATGTGGACATGATACAGGAGGTAAAAACGCAGGAACCCAGAGATCTGAAAATTGTCTATAGGATAACAAGAACTGAACTGATCAGGCAGACTGAAGGCTGTGACCAGTCACACTTGCTCTAGAAAGTTCTTCCACCTGAGATGTACGAAAGGGGAGGATGGAGACTGGGCTGGGACAGATCTGTGAAGTAAGAGCTGTGGGAAGTGTAAGGGAGGAGAGGCTGAGATTCTCATGGAGAATCTGTGCACACCTCTGTCGTGGTTTGAGATGAACCTCATCATGACAAGGTTGTGGATATGCTGCCCAGGGTAGGTCAATGCATTGATGTTGTACAAGGCACATCATACTTGTAAGCTATGAAATAGGGAAAGAAGGACTCATCCATGTAGAATTATAAGGAATTTTCATAAGACTTAAGTGAAATCATTGCTAAGATTTTTCACATAATAAAAGCTCCAAAATATGAATATATATTTGTTGTCTGTTTCAGTAGGAATGCTTGGATTAATGGTGGACCTAGCTATGAGACTCAAAACCTCTTTAATGTAATGATTATAATATGAATTTCCTTTTTATTACATCTATCTATCTATCTATCATTTATGTAGGTGTGTGCATTTATACAACTATACATTTCTTGAAGTCAGAGGACAACTTTTGGGAGTCACCACCATGTAGTTCCAGGAATGGAACTAGGCCATTAGACTTGACAGCAAGTTCTGCTACCCATTGAGCTGCTGAGTCAGCCCCAGTGGCGTTCTTAAATCACAGATGAGAAGAACCAAGATCAGGAAGAGGAAAGAGGGAATGATATGAGAGTTTCTAGGAGAAACCCAGTGTGTTAGGCCATAAGGCACTAATCTAGTCCATTTTGTTTCTGGAGCATTGAGCTTACAAATTATAGTTTGTTTTTTAAAACTAATCTCCATTGTTTTCTGTTTATATCCACACACCCATATTCACTTTTCTGTAAAAGTCAAGTGATCTGAATGCTGTATAAGGCGAGAATTTTTTGTTGTTTGTTTGGGGAATGAACTCTTAGTCTTGCTTCCTTCCCTTTGCTTGACTTTTCTTTGCCCACTCTTAACTACCCTGCAGAACTCTATGAACAGGTAGCCCATGTGTCACCTCTCCCTTTCATGTGTGCCCACTGGATTATACACGAGTGTATACATAATACATATGGACATACAGCTCACAGATGCTCTCAGGCATATCAGTTATGATCCATTATTTGTTTTCATTTTTGTTTTAAATTACAATTGACATATAAGAAAATTCAGTCTTTTTAGTGAATGCCTCACTGGGTCATAGACAAATAGACACAGTTCCAGAAACACTGTACAAAGCAAGATGTACAATAGTTTTATCTTCTCAAAGATCACTCTGTAATTGACATCTCTCCCTCCTCTGCCACTGGAACCCTTAATGTGTTGCCTTCTTTAAGACTGGCAGGTAAGCAGACATACTATATGTAGCATCTTCATTCTGGCCACTTTCAGTCAGCACAATGGATTTAAAGTTCATCTTCCTTTTTACAGGTGAACATACTTCATTGTGTGGATGAACGATGTTTCATTCATTCAAATATCAATTGAAGGGATCTGAACTATAAATGTTTTTCTCCTGATACACATTTCCATTTTCCCTGAGTACCCTGCCCAGCTCTTATATTTCTCATGCTGATTGGTAAGAGAATCCTGCTATTCCTGGTCCTGTGTCATCTGGGAGATGTTCCAGCTATTCCTTTTCAGTGCTGATTCTCCTGTCTCAGGGTGTTTCCCCATCAGTGCACAGGTCAGCACACAGGATTCATCAGGATCTCAGACACAGCCAATCTCTGGAGCTTGCTTCCTTTGCGTCTGTAAAGAGACGGAGTTCCGGTGCTTGGAATGGGCAAGTTTTCCGTATCCCTGTGCTTAAGTATCCCCTCAGTGCCCAGAGTGGGTGCCACCCTCTGAACTCCAGCCTGCAGTCTCTCTTGGAATAAGATGGGGAAAGAATATGGCTTATCTCATTCCTTTCCCTCTCTAGGACCTGGCTGGTGATCTTGTGGTCTAACAAGATCCTACTCTTGGTAATGATTGCCTCACATTTTTTTCTGACTTTAATTGCTAGGTTTTGTGAGATTAGATGTGGCTTGGGAGGAGAATCAGCCTATTTGCATTGCTTGTCTGCTTCTTTAATCTGGAAATGCCATGGTATCTCTACTTGCTTTCTTACAGTGATGTAACATGACATTGCTACAATCATTCCTGTCCCCATTTCCTGACAAAGAATGTTTGTATTCCACACAAAAGATAACTGTGAGGGAGGTATCTATATTTTCAAAGATTTGTTTCTACTTTTAATAAGTGTTGGTAAATTACTAACCTAGAATGTTAGGACTGCAATTTCCAGTAGTAAAATAGTATTTTCACTTCCTACAAGCAAGGAACATTTAGTTAGCTTAGAAAATATTCCAATTTATAGATGTAAAATGATTTCTCATAGGTAACCTTTACAGTGTACTGAAGATTATCTTTTAAAACGCTCCAAATTCAGGGCAGCAATGACACAGCAGTTACGAGCTTGCAGAAGTCCCAAATTCTGTTCCCAGTGCCCATGGTGAGAAGCTCACTCCACGGGGTCCCACAGCTCCCCTCCAGGGACACCAGAACTCAGATGCACACATGTAGTTAAATATCCTATCTGTGTGCATACATAATGCCCTCCCACCTACTCATAATTAAAAATAATCAAATCATCTTTAAAAACAGTTCAAATTTTTCAGATTGTTGGGATGTTATTATTTAATTTCACTAAGTGCTTTGTAGATTTCAGTGTAGAAGTTTTGAAAATCTTTTGCCAGTTTTGGTAGATGTTTGAAGGTCTTGTTAATGCTACCTTGTACAATATTTTTATTTGTTTATTTTTATTTTTATTTTGTATGTATGAGTGTTGTGCCTGAATGTCTGTGGAGCCACCACATGACTGCAATGCATACAGAGATCAGAAGATGGCATTACATCCCTTGGAACTGATTGTTAGCTGCTATGTGGGTGCTGGGAACTAAATCCAGGTCCTCTGCAAGAGCAGCCAGTGCCCTTAACTGCTGAACCATCTTGTTGGTATATATATATATATATATATATATATATATATATATATATATACAGATATATATATATATATATATTGACAAACACCTTTTCTTTTTTATTAAAATTATTTTAATTTTTATTCATGTATGTATTTGCATATCTGCCACAGGTGTATTGGTACCTGTTGAGGCCAAAAAAGCACATTGGATCCCTTAGAACCTGAGTTAGAGATGGTTATGAGCTGTCCAACAATGTGTAATCTCAATGATTGGCCCAGAAAAGGAAATCAGAACTCACTGCACCAAGCAACAATGAACCAGGTTTATAGCTGTAGCCAATAGACTTCCTCCCTAAGTCCCTTCTAAAGATCCACCAGTCCAGGTTTCCAAAGTGCTGGGATTAAAGGTGTGTGCCATCACTCCTGGATCATCTTTCTTTGTTTTAATCTTATGTGAACAAAAGTGTGTGTATATGCATGCACACATGTGCGTGTGCAAGTGCACGTATGTGTGTGTGTGCATGTGCGTGTATATGTGTGTGCAGGTTTTTAAAAATTTCTGTTTCTTTATCATGTACTGGATAAGGTCTCTGGGAATTTTGAATAGAAATGGGGGTGGTATTAGATTTGTTTTGTTCTTGTCTCCAGGGAAGAGCTGTCAATATTGAACCTAAATGCCATGTTTGACAAGACTGATGGTCTGTATCAGATAAGAACAATTCCCTTGACACATAACGATAATGTATTATAATGTATTCATTATTTTTAAAAATTTTACACATATGTCAACATTTGTTGAATGAGTTTTTGGCTTCTGTTGTGCTAGTCATGTGACCATTAGTTAACCTTTTGGTTATAATGGAGATTGATTTTTGAAATATTGCACCGACTTTGTCCATTCTTGACCCTGCTGCATTTGGGTTGATGTTGTTTCATCTACTGAATATTTATGTAGTCAGCATATTAGTGTTTGCTTATGATTTTCTGCTTATATTAAGAGACTGTTCCTAACATTCTTAGAACATTGCCATGTAACGTTCAGACCATTGCCTGAAACAAGTACATGGTTTGCAGAAGTTGAGGTGAGATGGATGTGGACACTTTCACCCTTGATTGTTTGGCTAAATATGTGAAGAAATCTATATAGTAGTACATATTTAGTATGAAATCCCTTACTTTGTGGGAATCACAATCAGCACTGACAAACATCCATGAAAATTACTGTCTGAATGAGGCATTTTTCAGTCAAAACAGTTGGCTTTCTAAGTTGCCAGTCACTTTGTCACTTTGTGATTATCAAAGGACAGGATCAGACTTTGTCGTTGCTCCCCATAGCGTTCCTTGTAAATTTTCAGTATTCAAAGAGCAACCCCTGACGCATCTCAGAGTGTGTGATCTTCTGAGCTGCGAAGAGATGTCATCCCCTGCGCATTTGCTGTGAGTGCATCTGCAGCAGTTAAAATCTAAAAGCAGTTATTTTGTTAATGTTCAGGTTAGATCTTTAATTAAGCTCTCTTCCCTTCCAGCACAGACAACAATGTCAACCATGTAAGCCCCAAGAGGAACCAAACTCATTGCATAGGCTCATCTTCTTCAGTACTTTGTGAAAAGACTTAAAAATAAATCTCTCAAGGGAATTTCTTGAGGGCATGTTGAATATCTAACTGTAAACTTAGAAGATTCATTTAATTTGATTTCAAACTCCTTGACATGCGTTAAAGCAATGAAAAATGTTTGTTTAGGCAATTTGGACTGAGAGTTTGTTTTGAATCAATTTAAATTTTATTTGAAACATTTAATATTACACATATGAAATGCACTGATGATTTACAGAGGTTTATGAAAAATGGGAAAAACTGTGACTTTCTTCATCTAACTGACAGATGAGTATGGCCAAGACGACAAGGTAAGGTACAAGAGCAGAAAGCGTCAAGTGTGTGATAGAAATGGTATCCATGAGAATTTGCTTATTTTTTGCAGGATCATTTCTTTATTTTGGACCACAGCAGTCCCCTGGAGTAGCGAGGCTTGGAAGTCCTGTTCTTACCAAATTGCGTACCAGCTCTACTCCATGTCAGGTAATCAGCTTTTTTGTATTCCTATTGGCTCTTCTGTGGCTATAAACAACCGAGCTCAGATTGCATTGCTAGTAAAGCCCAGCATGTTTTAGTGCCATTTTCATGATGCATTAAGGGATTTATATGAGCAACTTCAGCGTGAAATGGCATGTCCTTCCAGAAGCCTGTTTATAACACATTACCTACGCTGTGCTTTTTGGGGGCCTGTTAAAGCTTTCAGTGTTTTACATTCTTTTCACATGTCCCTTTCTATTTTCTAAAGCTTGTGGATACATGTTGTTTAATTTACTTCTCATTTTGCTAAACAGTATTAATTACGCAGAATAAAGTCAGTTAAATTAGTGCTTGTTGTGAGAAAGACAAAAGAATAATAAAAGGATGCAGAAACATAATTATATTTATGGAAATTTTATTTTTAGTTAGTTTGCTAAAGCCAGTCAAACACATAGCAAGCAGCAAACTTTTCACTCCCTCCAGACAACAGAGAGGAAAGCGGATCTGTGTGGTCAGCATGAATTCAGATCTCAGCTTTGCCACCTTTAGTTGTGGCACACGCCTGCATGATCATTACTTTTGAGATAGTGTCTTTGTCTCTACCAAAATAATAAGCATTAATGTACTTCCTTCACATAGCTGTAAGGATGAAACTTCAACTAAATAATGCCCTGGAAAAATACTTGACATATTGTAGGCATAATATATAAGCTTCATTGTCAACTTGACTGAGAATCACCATGGAAATGATGGTGTTTCTAAAAGCTTTAACAGAGAAGGGAAGACCCACCCTGAGTGTGGACAGTGCCATTCCATACATTGAGGTGTGCCAGCCTGAATGAAAATTAAAAAGCAAACTAAGCACTGACATTCAGCTCTCTATTTTCTGAGTACACACGCAGGGATAACCAGCTGCCTCCTGCTTGGTTCTGTCTACCCTGCCATAATGAACTGCATCCTAAACTGTGAGCCAAAGTAGCCACCTCCCTCTTTAAGATACTTTTATCATGTAATCTGTCACAGCCATGAGGAAAGTAATACAGATTAATGCCAAGAAATGGGGCCATATGGTTCTTATTGCTGTGTGGGGAAAATGTGCAAAAGTTTGGAGTTGCCAACTAAGGAAGTTCTATAATGTTTTAAGTCAGCGAAATGGGCCATTCTAGTGTTAGTTTGGACAGTAAAGACTTGGATCATGAGGTTTAAGACACGGAACAAAGATTGTATGGGTAAGTTGACTAACGGTCTTTGCTATTGTATTCTGTCAGAGAACATGGCTGCATTACTATGTTATGCCCTGAAAACTTGTGGGAAGCTGAGTTTTAAAATAGTGTACTAATTTGGAACAGAAAATTCCATGACAGAATAGCACTTAGGCTGTGTCCTGGTTACTTCTCACTACTCTAGTCCAGATCTACAGTGATAGAGAGCAGAAAGATCTAAAAATGTTCAATTTGAGGATGAAAGCAGGGTGAGCACATTTAAAGGTGCAGATAAGTTGAGTACTGAAAAGAAACTTTTATTGTTCAGGAAGTTTCAAGAGAAATTTCCGAGGGGCAATATCCCACCCATTAATGCTTCAAAATTATGAAAAATATAAATTATTTAGAAAGCAGAGACAGGAACTGAGGAGGCCACTGAAGGGATTCTCTGCTGAAAAAAAAATCTGCATAAGACAGGGGCTATCACAGACTCATTCATCAAGACCCACAGAGGTTACTGTGGCTGTAATAGAAAGGGACCAGACTCTCACTCAAGTTGGGAGGCAGAAGTTGGCACAGCATCTGTGTGGTGCTGGTTTAACATTCATTTAATGGTGGTGAGAGGGTCATAGAGGCTTATACTAAAAGTCCAAAAAAGCTACAGAGGACAAGCAATGTGTAACAAGGTCATGTTCCCTGCAAGAAAGCCCTGAGAGCCTATTGCATAAGCTTGCAAGCAAAGCCCAATTTTGAAAATTAGATTCTAGGCTTTTGGAGATGCCAGGATCATGGGATGTCCATTGAGGAAAGCTGCAGTCATGGAGTAGACTCACTCCCAAAGAGACAGACAACAGAGCTGGATGAATGGGGCTCCCAGGGCTTTTGAAGCCCAGAGGACTCTATCATGAGCTCTAGATGCTACACATAGAGCTATAGAACTTGGTGTTTGCCTTGCTGGATCTTTGTCTTGTTTTGTTGTGTTTTCTTCCTTGCTATGACCTTGTTTCTGTGTTTTAGAATGGAAATGTTTACTCTGCTATTTTGGTGTTGGAAGTATGTAACTCTTTTTTTTTTTTTTATACTAGGGGCTCATAGGAGAGCTCTTAGGAGAGACTTTGAGCTTTTGACTTTTGAGCAATATTGGGACTCTTAAGGACTATGGGGACTTTCAGAGACAGTCTAAATGCATTTTGCAATACAAGTTGAAAATCATGCTTTAGGGGTGAAATTTCACCGGTTAAGTGGTGTGTCTGGGTGTGAAGTTGGCATTGTGATGGTTCATCTTCATTGTTAATTTGAGAGGATTTTGAAAGACCGTGCAAACACTGCTCTGGGTGTGTCTGTGAGTGTGTCAGGCATTATAGAATGAGGTATGGTCCACCCTGACTGTGGAACAGTTCCACCGATGGGCTGGGATCCCAGACGAAAGGAAGGGGAGCGCAAGCTGAGCAGCGCTCATCCTTCTGCTTTCTGTCTGCTTGTGGACCAGACATCCTTGTCCCCAAGACTTCTCCACTGTGACAGATTACCGCCTTAAACCATGAGCCTAAATAAGCTCTATTGTGAATTGTTTTGTCCTGTACTTAACCACAGCGGTGTGAAAAGGAGTCAATGAAATAGATAGTCCCTAAACAACCTGTTTTCTTTCTGTGACACCAGCACTCACACAAGATGCTTCTGTTCATCAGGCCTTATTTTCAGTCCTTTGCAGAATTTCAGCATCCCTCTCAGTCTTAAGATTTCAGTTCATTTTTAGAGTCTTTACTTACCAGAAAATAATGAGTAGATCAATACTGGTGCACAGTAAATTCACGCCCTCTAAATATAGGGCTACAGCAGTTTACTCAGGCATCCTTGGTGATAAATTACTTATCATTCAGAGGTGAAAACCTAATTATGCTTTCAGTTTGGTGCAGGTCTGAGTAGAAGTGCCTGGGGCTCTTAATAGTTGTCCTTAGCTTTTATTTTTTTTACCTTTGTTTTTCTCCCTCATTTCTTTGTGGGAATGAAGATTAAAACCAATGCTTATCTTCATTTCCACCTTATCCAAATGCCCTCAACATGTTTCCACCTTTCCTTCACTTTAATTAAACCCTATGATAGAAAGAAAGATATAGATTTTTTTAGGAACCCCCGAAGCACTCCTCTGCACTTTAAAAAAGTACTTTGCAAGTTAACTTAGCTTTCATTCAAGGTCATAAACTGAGTTATATGCACAGAAGTCATTGGTCATTGAATGCAAAGGAACAGAATGTGTTGCTGCTGCCTTTATTCCTTGCATTTGGAAACAAGTAATGCAAGTACTGTGAGTTTGTTCAATATTCTTAGAACTGACTTTCACTGTTTTCTCTCTCTCTCTCTCTCTCTCTCTCTCTCTCTCTCTCTCTCTCTCACACACACACACACACACACACAAACACACACTGAAGGTGATCTTCATCTCCTCCTATTATATGCTTGTTGATGGCCATTAATTATTTTTGGCTTTAGGGATTTCATGTTTTATCAGTTAGTTTTGGAGATGTGTTGCTGTGTTTACTTAAATAGAGAGCTTTGCTGTGGGAATTATTTAGATGGATCTCAGTGAGAACACCTTTCTGGATACTTCAGTTGCTTGATACTTGACCTCAGAAGCAAGGCTTCAGATCCTGACTTAATGGACTGCCCTATTTTTTTTTGAAAACTAAGAATGTCTCAGGTATAAACTATGGACTTCCAGAAGTATTTACTTTTCTTTTTTGCCTGCATTTGCTTCTAGCAATCTTTGAGCTGGAGAGATGTGGTTACTTTATAATACTTCTAGCCTAGACCCTGGAGACTAAGGGGAAGCCATGTACAGCCACAGATACAAATAGCTGATATTCTTCCTCAACGGATTTTTCTCAGAATATAATGTGACCTATTTAAAAACTTGTGGTAATATCGGATACTTTCATAAAAGTTACAGAATAAGCAAAAAATTCAAATTCCTATCTTCTTAGGTAATTGGAGAATTTAGCAGATTCTCTGCTTCAGAACATGTTGATAATAGGGATTTTATGGAACAAATGTTCTTCATTATAAAATAATGAAGGAGAGCAATGAAATAACCCAAGCTGGGAACTTTGATATGATTAAAGCCTTCATTTTAGGAAATTATGTAATTTTTTTTCCCTCCTACACAGTCATATCAGGTTAATATTGCTAAGGCTATATTTTGAAGGGTCTTTATTTCTGAGTCACCATTTCTAACAGCACAGTTTAGGGCCATCTTGCATAAATTACCTTGTACATTATGTATGGTCACACACGGCATCAGCATGCACAATTGTGCTTATAGCGCATCTTTGTTCATAACGTGGACTTTGACCTATAAGCTTCAAAATTCCTTCAGTCATTGGTGGAAAACTCGGCACATTTCCTTGAAACAGGATGAGGACAAACAGAACACATTTTGACCAGGAACTGTTGTTTCTCATTGATGTTGAAATACAGTTACTAGTATAATTATCTAAGAAATATGGTATATGAGGGGCTGGAGAGATGGTTCAGTGATTAAGAAAACTGGCTACTCTTGCAGAGGAACCAGGTTTGAGTCCCAGTACCCACATATGATCAGAACAACCATCTATAGCTCCAGTTCCAGGGCATCTGATGCTCTCTTCTGGCCTCCACAAGGATTGCATGCAAAAGGTGCAGTTATATACAAGCAGTCAAAACTGAGTCACATAAAATAAAAAATATGAAATGTAAAGGAGACTAATGTGGGCATTAATGCTTTCTATGTTCATATTTATTGCTGAAAAAAATCATAGCATTTTGATTTTAGGGTTTTGTAATTAAATGCCCAAAATTGATAATATGAACACTTAGAATTTCAATGTTTTTGAGTTTCTTTCTTAATTTTCTGAATTATTTTGCAATTATTTTAAAGTGGCTTCATTTAAAGAAAGTTTATAAATTTCTTCCTTTAAAACTGCTTAAGAGGAAGTCACAACAAAAGCTGGTGTTGGGAGAGAAGGATTGACTCTCAAAGTGATGCTCTTAAGGATGAAAGGCTATAGCCTAGGTTTCTCAGTCCATGCAAGATTCACACATGAGGTTCAGAATCAAGAAAGTCAAAGGAAAAAAAAATGTTAAAAATAGTTCTTCCCCAAGAACCTACAATTGAAAGGATGTGAACATTCTCTCTAGGCTTCAATATGAAAACATTCCTATTATCCGAACTAATCACAGTTCTCAAGGCTGGAATTTACTAGCAGTAATCTAAACACATGCTTGCTCTAGAAAAATGTGGAGGCTTGTGAGAACCACTGTACTTGTTATGTTTGTTACTACTGTGACAAAATACCTGATGCAAACAACTCAAAGTGATGAAGAATTTATTTATTTAGTTCATGGTGTCAAAGAGTTCAGTCCATGGTTGCCTGGTCCCAGGTCCTTCAGTGAGAGATAATGGCAGGAAGAAGGATGAGGCAGACTTGATTACCTCCTTATGGTGGACAGGCAGCAGAGGTAGGAAGGACCCACCATGAAAGACTTGCCTTCTCTAGCTAGGATCCACCTCTTTTGTGAGATATTATTCTTGGGAAGATGGGAGCAAATGTTTACTCACCCCAGAAAGGGAACAAATGACAGACCAAAGTGAGGTACCACGACTATCCAACTTGGTGAACCAAGGGCTTTTACTGGAGTTATTTACAGGACTGTGGGTGAGTAGTCACTTACAGGGGCAGAAATGACTGAAAGACAGAAGCCTACCCAGTACAGGTGACACCACAAGTAAGCAGGAACCCTGCAGTGTACTGCACAACCTGCAGGCAGCAAAACAGGTTGGAGAGTGTCCTTTCCGGGTAGCTCAGTTGGTCTAAGTGTCTTCCTGGCAGTTGGAGTTTCTGAGCTGTCTTGGGGAAGGAGAGGCCTAGTGAACCTAGTCAATTTTAGAGACTTCCTGAAGCTATTTGGTAGTTTACTTTCTGAACCCAAGGAGTTTCCCTGAGGGATATTTTCCCTCCTCCCAAAGCATCCTGTTGATGCAGTTTCATCTCAGAGGAAACTACTACACAAAATCACCTACATTTGGTAGCGTATAACGAGAATAGTGCCACTAGCTAAGGATAAAGACCCCCAAACAGAAGCCTTTTGTGAGCAAGAGCCTGGAATGGGAGATACTTCATGTCCAAATTGTCATGGATCAAAATAATGTTTTCAACACCACTTGGCTGAAGTATCAAGAGACTTTATTATGGCCACCGGGCTGAGTGACTCAGAGCAGATGCAGCCCTGATCAAGGTCGGAAAGAAGCCTTTGTAGGGTTTCTACAGCCGTGGCTGGCTACAATCTGAAATATCCAGTAAGAATCAAGCATTTTCCCAGGCTCACAGTATCCCCATTACATTCTTGTTACTAACTCACAGAAACAGCTCAAGTAGTTAACTATTTACAGCTTTCCCTCTCAGACTGGGGCATCCTGGGGTTTGTGGTCAGGCCAGATCTTGGGATTTGTGAGTTTACTCCTTTCCAGGTATGTCACTGGGAGGGGTTGAGTAAGGGTTAAACACAGGCAAACTTTAAGTCTGGACAAAAAGCAAAATGAAATCTTTACCTAGGGCACCACATTTCCTATTCCTCTTGTGACTGGAGGCAATTCTTTGACTTTTTGTATTTGTAGTTCCACTCCCCCTCCTGCCGGGATCACCGGCAGGTAGGGCGGTGGTGAAGCTGGTCCAGCCGGCCTCCTCCAGGGGCTGAGCGGGCTGGTGAGTGTTGCGACCCGGCCCCTCTCCACTCCGGAGGAAAAAAAAAAACACACCGAGTCGGGAGTCTGTCCAAGCAGGATCTCGTTTATTAACCATTACAAAATAACATATAGGGTAGGGGCGGGGCTAAAGGGGAGTGAAGGACCAATCTATCTTTGTCCCATAAAATGCAGCCAGGCAAAGTCCATTCTGATAGGCCGTCAGACTCGGGTGAGGCTCTGACAGCTGCATTCCAAATGGTTGGTGACGGTTGGTTGTGACGGTTGGAAACTGTTAGAAGTCTGGCCGTGGCAAGCAGGGAGGCAAGGCCTGCACTAAGGCCAAGTCACGATTGTCCCACGTCGGCCTCCTGCCTCTGCCTCCTTCAGCAAGTCCTACTAGTGTGCGCCACCATCACTGGCCCCCGGCAGCCTGCGAGAGACCCAGAGCGGGGCCGGCCGGCGTCCTGCCCTGCCTGAAGCTGCTGAGCCACGCCGCGTCCTGCGTGCTGGACAGCGGCCGTCATTTTTGCCTGGGGGCCGCGTCGCACCACAGACTCGGCGTCAGCGGCCCAGGAGGGAACGATCACTGGGGGCAGTGGCCCGGGAGGGGGTGATCGTTGGGGTCAATGGCCCAGGAGGGAGCAATTGCCGGGGGTCCGGGAGGGGGCGATCGGCAGGGGCGGCCACCTGGGAGGACGCGATCGTTGGCGGCGCCTGTTGTGCCACCATCCCCCAAACTGTTGGTCACAGCCTGTGCAGTCGGCCCCACGGGGAACTGCAACCCTGCCCTAAAAGGGCTGGCCGGAGACGCAGCAGCGCTGGAGGCCCAACACCCTCCCATGGGGATTAGCTGGTCACATTGACTCCTTAGTGCCGTAAGTTTAACAGACTGGTGTCTTTGGTTGACAAACCTAATGAGGATGTTTAAGAGACATGGTCCACAGGTCAGGACTATGACTATGAGGAGTAAGGGTCCAACAACTGCATTTAGTAGGGCGCTAAAGTGAAACGGGGTGAAATGAGAGCGTCCCCTAGAGGGTTCTTAGTCTCATTCATAAAAGAATTTAAGAACGGACTCAATCAGAAACTTTAGGACAATTTTATTGGAATTTGAAGAAAAATCCTCAAGAGAGACAAGCTGGGGATCTCAGCAGCTGCCTGGAGGAAGAGAATGGAGGGAGAAAAAAAGAAGCCAAAAAGTCATGCAGGTTCAGAGCCTGCATGGGAGTCAGACATGTGGACGACTGGCAGCCACATGGCTCAGGGAAGAAGCTTTAGAGAAAGAGTAGAGAAATACAAGACACTAGGGCAGCCCAAAGCCTCAGAGAAAGCATGTTTAGAAAAGGGATGTGAAGAAGAGAAGGAAAGATTACACTTTTCTAATATTCTTCAGCGAGCAGACTTACAGAGAGCTACATGTCTGTGGCTGGGTCCAGGAGAACTGCACTGGGAGGCAGAATTCCCAGTAGGAAAAGTTTGCTGCCTCATTAACACACTCTGTATTCTGCCCACCTATTTAGCATGGCTTTTGTTGAACCCACCTTCCTAAGGGTGGTCCAGGTGATTGACCAGTGAAACTGGAATTGTGGGTCTTTCAACAGATAAACTAACTAGAGAATTTATAGTCTATCCCAGCTAAATAGCTATTTGCTCTCTAACAAAAGGGTACAGGACACTTTGGTTTTTAGCTAAGAAACTGCCATTATTTTGGGGGGCAGTCTTTTTACCCTAAACTGCATTGCCAATTTCTAACTTCTGTTCTTATCACACCACTTTCTGAAGAGGTCACTCTAATTGCCAATAAGAAATTGGGATACTGACTGCTCTGACGTCTGAAAGGCTGAATAGGGATGTAGTTGGTGGCAATTGGGATAGCCCTCAGTTATTCTATCTAAAGGACCCCCAAATTGTATAACTGTTAGCTGCTTGGGAGATGTGAAGAAGTAAAAGCAAGAGTAGTTATCATTATACATTACAGACAAGGAACAAAACATATTCAGAAGAAGGAAAATTTCAAATGTCCAATTCAAAGTTCATTAGGATGTCTGGCTTAGGACTTCCAAGAGCATCCATCTACTGGGTTCCTCCTTGGTTTACTTTTTGGTTGCCAAGGCTGAACTTGAAAGTCTTGAAGTCAGGATTTGTTTTCAGGCACTTCAACAGCTTGATGGAGTGACTAGAATCAGGGTAAATTCCTTCCCCAAATGGCTTCTAGCTAGGAAGAGAAAATAAATTAGTCATCAGTTAATTTTTAGGCGAGGGCAATAGTGGACTTGTCTTTCTTGGTTTCAGGTAGGCACTGCAGTGTTAGATTAGATCAGGTTTGAGGTCTGACATCTGAGCAGTATTTTCTTGTTAAGAACAAAAACATTAGTGAGAAATTGTGCAAACAATATTGTATATGAACATAAACCTAATGTCTGGGAAGTACAATTCCTTGTACTCTTAAAGAAGCATACCAATCACTTTAATCTTTGGTTATACTTTTGTTTGGGTGTTTAAGTTCATACAGTTGATCTAAATAAACCCATTTATTTTTACTCTTAAGGTCAATTGAGTATCTGTTTCTCAGGGGAGTTACCTGGTCTTTGGAGGATCCCCTTGCTCCCTAGGCCTTTCTTTTACCAGTTCCACCTGTGTGAAGATAAGGTAGTAGGTCCTGCTAGACTGTGGCCTTACTTGGAAGCATTGATGAAAGGTTTTCCTCCACTGACCCTCCTCTGTGCAGACTGGACACTGGTTTGAGTTCTTCTAATAGGGTCTCTATGACCTCCCTGAACAGGAGGACATTTTGAGAGATGCCTCATGGTCCCATGGAACTTAGTTGACCTTGGAAGGCAAGAGACAAAAATTATCCCTTTAAGTCCCTCTGCCCAGATTAAGATAGGCCTCTAAATATGGTTGCTAAACATCCAAGAAGTTTAGTTCTACCAGTCTGGTACTTTTATTTCACTCTGGGGAATGGATGACTTTGCTCATACTGATGGTTGAGGTATTACTAACAGGTATATAGGTAACCTGAGAGTAGTTGCACTACAAAGTCTTTATCCAGCATGGAAGCTGACTTTTATATAACCTCAAGGGTCAAGTCCTCTCTTTATTTTTCCCCAAATCTAGATGATCATTTGTGAATAGGGCAAAACTACATACAATTGGCTTGGAGAAGTGACTGGATACTCAAGTGAGGGTCCAATGACCCTGCTTACCCCCTTCAGTGAAAGAATACAATAGTCAGGAAATCCAACTGTGATGATCTTTTGCAAGTAGGCACAGCTGAAGTCATGAAGATGGCAGTTATTTGGCTCAGAAGAGTGCTGTTCAGAATCCTCTTACTAAAAGATCATAGAATGAAAATTATACACATAAGATAATCCAATAAATTAATATTACCTGTGTACACACTGCAGTTTATAAGTTCCCAGGTAAACCTCATAGAAAATGCAAAAACCACTAAAATCTTTTAAAAATCTATTTTGTTGGGTTTTTTTTTTACTATACATTTGCATTAGTCTGTGTTAGTGGCTTTTCTTATTGTTCTAATAAAATAGAGAATACAATTAGCTACTTTTGCTATAGACATTTTATACCATGAGATGAATAACAATAACCTCTCTTGAAAGTTTATCCCTTAGTTATTCTCAGTAGCACAATGTCTTTACTCTGAGCTGTTTCGTTCTCCTTTTCCCTTGTCACAGATTCAGGGGCCCAACCTGAACCTGGACAAAAGTCTTGAAGAACATCTTGAGATAACAGGCTAGAGTCTGAAGTGGGAGGGCCAGTCCCATTTCTAGAGTCATCTCTCAATGAGCTCAAAAGGCATGTGACAATTCACCTATATCATTTACACAAAAAGGCATTTGTTCCTCTTTACCTCCCACTGCTGTGGTTATGTAGTACTGCAAATTCATATGAGCTTCTCAGGTCTACATATCACAAAATGTCAGCTCACTTTGTACTTGGATAGTCTTGGAAGTACATGGTTAGAAAAACTTTAAGTTCCCTTTAGAAACTGAGAAATACGTAAAACAATGTAAGATTTTTAAATAGTCACTTTTAGAAATTGTAAATATACCATATCAAAGTTGTTAAAATTCAAAATAATTTCCTTAAAAACAGATAAATATGTAATGCAAACAATGTCAAAACCCCAAAGAGCTCCCTGTGAAGAACCAGTAAATGCCTAAGACAATGTAAAAATTTTAACAGTCATTTTAAAAACCAGTAAATATACCATAAGAAGACATTAAAATTCAAAGTAATCCCCATTAGAATCAGACCAAAATGATGTTAAAAGTAAAAGTACCATTGTTGAGGCCTGGCATTACTGCCTTAGTTTGAAATAAAAATGCAATGACCTTTTTACAAAAACTGTGTTAGAATCTCTTGCTTATTCATAATTCTATCAAGAATTCGAGATGAAAACCAAAACAAAAATATAAATTGCAGAAAGATTAGGACATATGGTTGAATCCCTGAAGTCCAGAGATTTCCCAGGTTGTCATGATCCCCTAGATTACTTTAGTACTAGTAAGTTCTTGTGTATTGCTGCTATTTTGAATTATGCAATATGGTTGGGTCAAGGGGGTGGCAAGGTCAAACAGGTCATCGCCATTTTGAAAATGTTACTGACCAAGATGGCAGCCAAACCATGTCTCCATATTGATGATGTCATCACCCAAGATGGAGACCAGATCACATGGTTGTCGTCCTCTTGGCAAGGTCCCTAGCTATGATGGCAACCAAGCACATGGTGAAATTATTCAGGATTCTCAGGAGCAAAGGGTCTTAAAATTCCCTGGGGGTGCGGAGGAGGGTCCTCATCCTTTCCTCCAGCTTCCTGAAGGATAGGATATAATCTTTGGGACTTAGAGACAGAGAGGCCAGCAGGAGGTTGGGGAAGTTTTGCCCCTTGTTATGCCCAGAGAACGGCTCCTCAAGAACCACCATGGAGTCCGGAGTGTATGAAAAAACAAAGAGCCTTTATTCAAGCTTAGGCTTGGTCCCCCAGACCTCACCAACACAGTGGATCTGTTCTGGGAGCCCTGAGCAGAGAGGTTAGGAGCCTTTTATAAGTTTGAGAAAAAGAAAGGTGGGGAATAACAGTGTTACGTTCTGTTTGGTTATAGGAGACCGCGTGCCAAGCATATTTTAAATTAATTGGTTGTCCAAAATTGGTTAGTAGAGGTTTGGAGGTCTCTTATTGGTGGGTGCTGCCTTCAGGGCAAAGGAATGTGCTGACTATTATTCAAACCTTTTGCTAGTTTTTGTTTTAGCCTTATTTAATCTTGTGGCCTTGTGACTGCTTAGAAGGAACAAAGAACAAATGGAGTTATATTTATCCATTTTCTGACGTCCTATAGCCAAGCATTTTTTGCAGAAGTGAAGAGAGCAGTTATTGGGTTGAAAAGGGGTTCCAGGGAACACTGGCAGCAGGTCCCCACATTTGTTAAGAGGGAGGGTTCTCTAACAGATCCACCAGGTGACAATATAGAAAACTTGGTCCAGGTGTTTCTGTTTACAGAGTAAGGAATGTTAAGATTGAGAGTTCTCTAGGAAGGCCATTCAATTTCATGGAAAGTGGGCACTCCCATTGGCACAGGATGCATAACCTGGGTGGGGCAGGGGTTTGGGCCAAAAACCAAAATCCTCAGCTCACTTCCTGAAGGTAGAAAAGATAGTTAGCATACATTCCAAAGGGATGACAGAGGGAGCCACACACAGCATGAAAATGAAACAGACACAAACAGTGCCAACCAGGTCATTGTCTAGCAAGGTTGTCCTCAGTGAGGGGGTCAAAACATAGACTTGGCAACCAGGTGGGCCCAGGACATCTCCTCTGAGAGCCAATACTGGGGGAATTTGTGCTGCATCCAGCGTCCCACGTAGTGCATCTGGTCAGAACCCAAACCAGAAACAGGTGAAAAACCACCAGGTAGCCAAACTTCAAAGAGAACCAAAAAGAGGTTTCTCTGAGCACCCTTGTCTCAATTGACCATCCAGCTCACCTTTTCATCTCTAGTATCTCATTCTTCCAAGATTCTCAGTTTCTAATGGGTGTGGCTGGTTACACTGCTTACAGCTTTTTGATCTCTGAGATGCTAATTCTCAAGCATATCTACCGCCACTCATTATCTTTGTGGTGGATTATTAAACTGAGGTTGCCAAAGAGATGCCCCTATCATTAGACCCACAGCAGGATTCTCCTGGGATTAATTAAAATATCATTAATCCAGATTACGCCCATTAATAAAAATCATTCCTATAAAAAGGAACACAAATAAAGAGGAACGGGCTTTAAAACTTCTCAATAATATCCCAGGGTACTCTTTAATTTCACAGCTAGCCATCTGCCCCGCTCTGGTCCGAATCATTTTTAAGCAGGCTCTGTAGCTTTGTTGAATACAACCTCTGGAATGATGGGGACGTTTCCTCAGGTAGGCTAAGTATTATGACCAATATTCTGTACAGACATTGACACTTAAAATGTAATGAGTATTAACAGAGATGTGCAGTTTTTCACATTGCTTTATTTTAATTTGTATTTAAACAGTTGTATTACTCTTTTGAGACAGGGTTTTCCTTTAGTTCCAGCTGCCCTGGAACTTCCTGTGTAGACCAGGCTGGCCTCAATCTCACAGAGATCCATCTGCCTCTGAAGCTATGCTATTTTATACCTTTGTTATATTTCACATTGCACTCTAGCGTTCTGTTTCACTGTTTGTTCTGTCCCCTCAAAGATTCTATATCCTAAAGGCACATGATACCTTAGGCATTTTCTGGTATAGACTATATTCATTCCCTCCCCCTCTCTCCCTTCTTCTCTCTCACTTTTCTGCTTTCCTTCCCTGACCTCTCTTACCTTCCTCTTTCTCTTTAAATGCTTACAGATATTAAGCACCCATAAATAGTTCACTCGTTCCTTTCTTCTTCAGTGTGTGCCTGCTCAATGCCCCCAAATTGCTGCACTAGATTCTGCAAGGAATTTACAAGCTATGATGTGATTTCGACTTTCAGGCTTAATGTCCTATTGTTAATGTTTACTAGATTTAGAACTTTGGAATTTTCAACCCTGATGACTATCTATTTGGAATCATACCTGTAAGTTTTGTTTCATGATTTCTCCCTTAGCAATACTAAATTTGAAAAGACTGATTTCTTAGTCTATAATAAGCTAAAGAATTTTAGTCTTTACAATGCAAATTCTTTTAAATATAACTTGCGGCACTTCTGCTGTTGAATATGGATCTCCTTGGCATTTGTCTTAGCACACTATTAAAATGACTTCATGCTAGTGAGGTGCTGAGTGACAGTTTGACAGCTCAAAATACTGATGGGGTATGCACATCCCTTATACAACTAAGTTTAAAGCTCTGTTTTGCATTTTTACAAGATGGGAACATGGTGAAATGTACAACAGGGTTCTAGAATTTAATAGCAGTTGGGGAACATGAGTCCTCTCTCCGTGGTATTTAATTAAATACTTCTGTTTAACTTTAGTTTTCTAATTTACTGACAGGTTTGAAGTTAGGTAAGCATAGTAACAAATTCTAAAATGTAATGGTCAATCAGAAAGAATGTTTTGATCAGGTATTTGCCATTACAAATACACAAAAAACTGACTAACTGGAACACAGAATGCTTAATATTTTGATCTGAAGAACTTTTTTTTCTTTTTGTGTGTGTGCCAGTATACCGCCTGCATACGTCATGCAATGCCCCTAGAGGTCAGAAGAGTGTGTCAGATCCTGGAACTGGAGTTACAGATGCTTGTTAGCTGCCATGTACCTGCTGGGAAGTGAACCCAGGAGCTCTGTGAGAGCAATCAGTGCTCTTAATTGCTGAGCCATCTCTCTAGTCCCAGAACTGAAAAAATTTTAAAGCATATTTAAAACACATTTTTTCTAACTAGCTAAAGAACTTCATACATGCATGTTTAGTTTTCCTTTAAGATGTTTGCATAGTTTTAATGTTCTCTATATAACAGATATAATAAAAATTGTCATGTATATGAATTTCATATTGTAGAAGTTAGTTGAGACATTATGTAGAATGAATTATTTCAAAACTGAAGGGATTAACTTCACCTGACATGAGGTGTAAGGTACTAAGAAACTGCTTATAATTACTGCTCAAACAAGGAAATGCTGAATTCTGTGTTAGGTTCACTAACATGAGGACCGAAAGGAATCCTCTTTAATTACGTCATCATTAATGATGGATGAAGAGTGGATTATTAAAAACTGCTAGCCTCCCAGAGACAGCTTTGTATTCCTTAGATTACTGATGACGTGCATCCCCTGAGCTCTCGTACATAAATAATATCAAACAGAGAAGAAAATAATGAAGACTATTAGTTATAATTTTCCCAGAGCTGAGGAAGTTTTTCCTGTTTGGGTGCTTGAATTAGCAAACAACCTGTTTAGTTACACCTTATTTTGTGATGTGGAATCGTGATGTGCAGTCCCAAACATATAAGAAAAAAGAGTAAAGAATCTGAAAGTCTTCCTTAGGAGTAGAGTAATAATATCCATGGCTATGTTGGAAAGGGGTGTATTCTCAAACCTATGTTAGCATAGCATGTTATTGTTTATGTATATAGCTACCATTTTGACATATGTCAAAACAAAACTTGCATAGCTACCTGGGTGCCTAAGGGGAAAAACTAAAAGGAACAATTAAAAAATAATTAGTATTTTCTGGGGTTGACTCTTAAGGAAGTAAGAAATAAGAAAGTCATGTTTACCATACGATCAGTTTGGGAAATTTTAATTTCTAATTTGTTCTATTTTGTTTTGTTGAGATGGGAGTCTCACTGTACACCAGCTGGCCTGGAACTTGCTATGTAGATCATCCTAGGCTGGCCTTGATCTTACAGGGATCTGCCTGTTTCTGCCTCCCAAGTGCTGGGATTAAAGGCATGTGCCATCATGCCTGGCTAATTTTTAAATTACTTTTATCTAATGTGTGTGCCTGTAAGTGCTTGTATGTGCACATATGCTCATGTGTGTGTATGCATGTGTGTTGGCACATATGTACTTGTATGAATGCCTTGTCTTGAATGTGGTGTTCAGAAGGTAACTTGTGAGAAGCCAGTTCTCTCTGTGCCTTTGTAGGTCCTGGAGGTTGAACTCAGGTCATTAGGCTTGATGGAAAGCACCTGTACTCACTAAAATCGTCTAACTAGACTGATATTTTGTTATAGATAGACTGTGTGTGTATGTGTGTGTGTGTGTGTGTGTGTGTGTGTGTGTAAATGGATATTCATATAATTTCAAACCTTTCCTAACAGGTGCAGTTTTGGTATCTTTTGTCTGAGCATTCCAGACTCTCAGTTTTCACAAGAACATCATTAGATGGCACTTTGCAAAAGCAAAATGAAGTGACGAGATTCTTAGGTTCTCAGTGGAGCCAAGCAGAAATCGATCTCTATTCAGAAGCTGGAGAATCTATTCTGCCTTTCCAGGTAAGATATTAGTGCCTCTCAGCAGAGGATCCTTGTCTAATGCTAATCATTTCAGACACCAGACCAATATACCCAATGAATATATTCACTATTAATAAAGCCCATTTTTGTTCAAGGAGGAGTAGACAGATTACTTTGACCTAAATGCTCACACTTATGTGGGGCAGAGTAGCAAACATTGGGGATCAACATCCCATCCAATGGATGAAAGAAGAAAAATTTGGAAAGAGTTTAAGAGCTGGAAGATGGGGAGCAGCAGCATGAAATTCTGTCTTTCAGACACGATATGGCAGGTGGTGCCACGAACTCATGGCAGCTGTGGATAACTGCGTATGTTTAGGTCCTTCTCGTTCCATCATTGATAGAAGAAGGGCCTCTCAGGCCATACCTTTCTGAGGAGCTAATAAATGACTGTTAATGGCTGCGGGGGAGAGAGGATCCTGTCCTCTAATAGAGTAACTACTGGAAGATTAGGTGAGAAGAGGATGGGGTTCAGAGGGAAAGGGAAGAGAAAAACAGAAGTATTGAAGGGTAAACATAATCACACTATATTGTTTACATATGAAAATGTAAATAATAAAAAATAAAAGAGAATGTTCTTCTAGGTAAATATGATATATATGATGTAAAGAAAATTGATAGATTGTACTTACGTTTTAACCCTACTGTTCATGTCAAATAACACAAGGATTTTTATTGACCTTTAACTGTCTTGCTAAATAGTAAAGATGGAAACCATGACTTTGTAAATAGATACAGCAGTTCCTGCCTTTCTAGAATATAACCTCCTTCTGAATGATGTTTGATAAAAGCAATTTTAGAAACTAGGTCAGGTAATGGGGTTTTTGGAAAGCACTACCTCCAGAGTCAGGTGTTCTGAGTTCTGATCCTTATACCCACTCAGTAACCTGAGCTATTGCACATATTATCTTTGGACTTCCTAGTAATCCATCTGAGGAAGTCACAGTGTTGATGAAAACAGTACAAGAGGAGTCTGAGCATTCAGGAGACTGTAGCAAAATGGAGACTGGACATGAGTTGTGGTCTGGGTTCAAGCACAAATACATGATCACAAGGAGCTTCTTTAAGCCTTCTGAATTTCTGTTTCTTCTTGTAGTATGGGTTGCAATATTGACTGCTGGGGCTAGAGTTGATAAGTAATACACCATTATATGACACTCATTTCTGAACCAGTTGTGATAAATGTGGAAGTGAAGCAGAGGAAAAAGCATTTGGAGCAGACGCCTTTATAATCTACTGGCGAATTTTTAAAAAATAAGCCTTGATGACTAGTCCTAACTAGTCCATAACTAGTCATCAGACTAAATATGATGATTCAGAGTAGAACTGACTGCTGGAGGAACAGCAGGCTCTCACTGTTGGGAAGCCATTTTATCATAAACAATAAATAATATCAGAATGCATGTGCTTAATGTCTTTTCCTGCTGCTAGGATAAAATACTCTGACCCAAACAACTTCATGGAAAATGGTTTATTCTGACTCACAGTTCCACGTTACAATCCATGACGGCAGGGAAGCATGGCAGGAGCTCAAGGAGCTGACAATTTGCATTCCCAATCAAGAAGCAGAGAGAGATGAATATAAACTCTGGATCAGCTTGTGGTGTCTACTTTATGGAGCTCAGAGTCCCTGCCCAGGAACAGTCCTACTCACATTCAAGATAGGTCTTCCAACAAAATCAAAATCACTTCCAACAAAACCTTACAACAAAATCAGTTAACAAAATCAAGATAATCCCCAGAGGCAAGCACAGAGGCCCAGGAAATTCCAGAGCCTCTCAAATTGACAGTTAACACTGACCAGCACAGCTTGTCCCATGGGGAAAGACAGACTTCCAGAAAGGAGTCTTTAATGGGACAGGACAGGGGATGAGCTGAGCATGCTCAGAGCATTCTTCTACCACTACCCATCATTAAATGCTAAGCCTTCCACAGGAAGGAGAAGTGTCACGTGTTCCTGTGGAGAAGGTCCTCCCTGAACAAGGAGGAACAAGTCACTAATGTCAATCCCTATGACTATCTTCTACTTCGTAGAAGCACTATAGCGATTAAATGTTTATAAATATATGAAGCACCCAGAATTGGCATGGGGTAAACTGGCATAAGGTACCTACTAGAGTTACTACTTCTATATTACCTGGGAACACCAAATCCATAGTAAATATTAAGATTCCTTCACATTCTGTCTGATCAGTCTGATCAGAACTCTAGGCTCACCAATTTTTACTTCTTTACTTAGAGGAAGTTTCTTGATTCAGTGCCCACATTTAGTGGAGAAAGCCATGTTGGTAGCTGTTACTGGGGAAGCATTTGCATGGAAGACAGCCATGGAGTCCTCTCAGTCCCAGTCTCCATTTCCTGTGACAGGAGAAGACAGTAAGGACAGTTTGATTCATTGCCTCTAGTGTCTGCATTAGACTGTTTTCATTAGGTTTGTTTTTGTTTACATGAAGTGAACCTAGAATATTTGTCAGAGTTTGTAATACTTAAAGCATCGTGCGGTAAACTGAATCTCTGCTGATAGGACTAGTTATGAGCCGTAATAGGAGCTGTTTTTTCCTTCGACTGGAAGCTTTCTGTGCTTGTTATTAAAGAATCTTAGCACAGTAGGGTCTTTATCATCTTTTATCCATTTGAGAGGATTTGGGGTATGAATTTGCTTTGCTTTGGGACTCACACTGAGATTTCTTCTTATCTGGTCATGTTAACGGCTGAAGAATGGCTACAGTTTTGCACCATTTTGTAATTTGGTGACAACAGATTGCTAATTTCTGACATGGCTCTGAGTGCTGATCTTTCTGTCCCTCTCCTGTGACTCGGCACATGCTGGCTTTTCTTTCCAACCTGCTTTGACAGTGGAGTTTTGCTGAGCCCTGGCTGAGCCCATGTTGAATTAGCCCAAAAGTAGGCATGGATTTTTCTCTTCCTTCCTTCCTTCCTTCCTTCCTTCCTTCCTTCCTTCCTTCCTTCCTTCCTTCCTTCCTTCCTTCCTTCCTTCCTTCCTCCCTCCTTCCCTCCCTCCCTCTCTCCCTCCCTCCCTACCTCCCTCTGTCCTTTCCTTCCTTTCTTTCAGTTTTATGTGGTGTGTTGCCTGCATGTGTAAGTGCACCCGTGCTGTGCAGTGCGCACAGAGGAGGGCGTTGTGAGATGACTGTTAGCCACCATGTGCATGCTGGAATTCAAACCCGGGTCTACTGCAAGAGCAGCCAGTGCTCTTAACTGCTGAGCCATCTCTCCAGCCTTCCTTCCCTGTTCTTTAACACACTTAGAAGCTGGCTATAGTACAGACTTGTTTCAGAAAACACAAACAAATAAAAAGAGTGTGGGGAGAATCCCTGACCTTTACCATCAAGTCTTACCATGGTAGTTGTATAATCTCTAATCATAAATTTGGGATACTAAATCTGAAAGGCAGTATCTGTTCAAATGAATTGATAGGGAAACACTTAACTTAATCTTAATTAATTACATGGTTTACTTCACTATTGACTTGATTTTACTGTGTTCTACCCATATCCTGAAGTATATCCTATAATAAATGCTATTCAGTCTCTATTAACATAATTAACTTTGAATTATATAAATCCTGAGCCCATCTAGCCCCATATACTTTGGATAGGAATTGTGGACTTATGCTAACTTTTATTTATAAATCGATTCAGATTTGATAGATATATAAATATATTAACACAGTATGTAAAATACACACAATCACATGTACATATAAACACAATATTTTATTTACTACATCGATATGACATAAATTTATAAAATGTTTTGAGCTAGTTGTAAACACAGAGAGAAATAAACACACACATATACATCTCTGAATTATTTAATGTCAACAGTTTGCTTTGAATACTAATGTCAACGGAAAAAGAAGCAGCTTTGGTCTTGTTTTTACCTTTCTTTGTCCTCTGCCAGAAAAAATACTAATATTATGTTGGTTTTATTCTGGTTTCTCTAAGTATCTTTTTAAATTTATGAAATTATGCAGGAGAATTCTAGCTATGTGTAACTCACATATCAACAAAAAATAAAGATGATATTGTACCATTCAATAGTCTATCTGGAGTTTAAGTTTGCAAATATTTAAAGTGGGCATTTTTAGAAACAGATCGGGATTTGGCCACCTTAAGCTTGGCTGACTGCGTCATTAAAGTGGCCTCTTGGTCTTATCATCATTCAACACGGGAAGCCCTTACAGGGTAGTCAGAGTGATCCAATCTTGTACAAGCACCAGAAAGAAGAAAGGTGCTGGATTATGAGACCTGTGTGTTTCATTTTGTCCATGAAATCTGGATGTGCTGTGGTGCTTCGATGTAAATTTGAGACCATAACAGAGTACAAATTGTTTTGTGTTTCCTAGGAAATAAGCACCCTTAGTTCATAGGACATTTGTTCTTCCCTCTGGGAAAGGATTAAGCTTTCTGTTGTTTCTGTAAGAAAATTAAATGAAAACCCTTTCAAGATTCTCTCTATCCCCTTGGTGAAAGAATTGGGAGAACTGAAATCAAATAGTTAATTATGTTCCTTCCAATCTGTTTTAACTTGGTCTGTTCATGCTCAGTTGCTCTGCTGAGATTTTCATACAAATATATCCATGTCATTTGCAATTTTGTTCTTTCTGTAATGGCTGTTCTAAATTTTAATATCTGAAATATGAGTGTTACCTATTGATTTCCTGTTGATATACTTTCTCTAGGTTCCACTTTAAACATTGTTATATCACATTTTAAGTTTGATTTTAATACGACTCTTGTGAATTTTCCACAATGATTCATGATGTAATGTGCATTCTTTATCAGAGTTAATGATATCAATTAATAGCAGTTTCCTAGCATTATCTGTAGATTAAGTGAGGGGTCAGATTTATAATACAAAAGTAAATATTGTCTGTGTAAATTTGCTGTGTCCTCAGTCTTCTGTATCTAGGATTTCATCAAATCTGATTTTGATGGGTATGAATCATGCACTGAGGAACGTCTCTTTATTTCACTGAGATGCAATATAATCACCATAATTATCAATGGCATGTTAGATATTTTACTAGTTATGTGACTTTTAATTACTTCTGTTCTTTAAATGTCGTCTTCTTTCACTTTATTATAAGTACAAAATGTAGTACCATCTCCATAAGATTAAAACTATCATGCACACCCTGTATGTAGCAAATTTTCTAAGTTTAGCTATTTGTATTGTTATTGATACAGTCTTTGTTCTTCAGAAATTACTTTATTCTTTGTAACATGTTTCATTTTATGTTAGTTTTGTAATTGATTTGTCTTCATCTCATTTTATATAACAAGGTATGTAGATATGCAGCTTGACTGCTTTTGGGGGACAACTTCTGTTAGTTTTTCAGATATATAAAATAATCACTTGAGTGCCAGCAACATTGATGAACTGTGGTTTGTGAAAGCAAGGAATTATTTTTCCCTTTCTTGAGTAAAGTAAAATAAATGTACCTTGAGAATGAATTTTAATGCAAATACATCTACATTTAACTGGAAATTTGAATTTTTTCAGTAGAACAGACTTTCAAATATGGAGCCCTACTGACTTTGAAGAATTAAGCATCTTTAATTTATATCATCTACACATAAATATTATAATATATGAAAATAGTCTTTCAAGTTTAAAGGTGCCACAATAAATAGCAATTATGAGTAACATTTTCTAATTGTAGTGCATATATATGTATATCAATGATCAATGCAAACCCTTTTCTAAAATATCTGTTAGTTTCTGTCTCTCATATTAAAACCAGATTTTTTGGTCAACATTTTATAGAGGACAACTATAGTCAGAATTTTACAAACCATTTAAATTATATGTATTTTCAAATACAACCGCAAAGGAAACAAACACTGTTCCTCATGACTCTTACTTTCTAACAGAATTTACATTTTGCTAATTTAAAGACACTGGCTCATTTAATTTTCACTTCACTTTTTATTTATTAAGTGCATTATATATATATATTACCAAATATATCTAAAAACCTAAATCATTTTGTGATTTTAGCCTATCTGCATTCTCTTTACTAAACTCCTACCAAATTTCAGACCTGTGGAGTGAGGTCTGTGTCCCTTCCCACTGAGTCTGCTTAGTGCTGCCTATTATTCATGGGTATGGAATAAGTGACATTCAACTTGTTTCTAGGAACTGTGCTGACTCCTGCAATTGATCCTTTCAGTTTATTATCGGAATTAATTGGTTGCTGTGTAAAACTCTAGAGTCCTGTAATGCCCAGAGTTTTCCAAAAGACCACCACTGGCACATCTCCTTGGTCTGGTCAGATTGTTACCTCCTCTCTTCAAGAAAAAAAAATCTTTGCCAAAAGTTATAACCAGGGTTCACATTACCTCTCCACCTAATATTTTCTCAAACACTCCCATGTTCTTGGCATAGATAATGGAGTGATTTTGATTCTCTTAACTCTTGTACTTGCATCCTGTGAAACATTTCTTATTTTTAATGTAGCTTATTTGTTACTGTGTTACATTACATGTTGGAGAGACAAGTAATAGCTTTTCTTCACTGATCACCATGTTTATCGCTGACACCCCATCATAAAATCAGGTTAATAAGAACAAAGCAGAAAAGGTGCACATTAGGTTTGCTTTCACACTGGCCTTAGAACTGAACTCCTAAGGATGAAAGGGAGATTGTTCGGATGCTTGCTTAGGTTGAGTGAAGAGCAGATAGGTAGAAGTATGATTGGACAAAAGGATATGTTCTAATGGTAATATATTGAAAGGAGCTTTACAAAGCCTCTTTATTCAAATTTTTTGGCTCTGCTGTAGAAGAATCTTTTCTCCAGATAAGGGGCAGGTTACCTGACACTGGAAAGTACTTAGGACCTAGAAGTGCCTTAGAAGTACCTCCTAGAATTCCTAACCTAGCTAGCTACCATGCAGAAAGGCAACAGAAAACCAAAGCGATTTCTGAAATGCCATATGCAGAGATGCATGATCTGAGCTCCAAGGTAAGTTGTGAGGTTCTGGATATTACATATTCATGGTGACAGGATGGGACTGAATTCTCCAAGTTTGTCTAGAAGTGGAATATACTAAGCATTGCCCAAGGCTGTAGAAACAATCTCTCTGTGTCTCTGTCTCTGTCTTTCTCTTTTTCCCTCCCTCCCCACCTCACTTCCTCCCTCTCTCTACACCTTTCTCTTTCCCACACACGTACCCCTTCCTCCCTCCATCCTTTCTGTCTACCTCTTTCTCTGCCATTCATCTTCTCTGTTTCTCTCTCAATTATTTTCTCTTTTGCGGTAGAATAAAAACATAACATTGTGAGTGATTAACATGAAAGAAAGCAAATCGTACCAGAAAGAAAACCAATTGTCCCAATCAGTATTCTGAGTTTAATATAAGTTAAATTTAAATAGATACCTCCCATGGCTTTGACAGATGAATATGATTAACCACTATATGTAGTTAATGATTGGATTCTTTACCACATTAAAGTAGGTTTCTATATATGTATACATAATATTTATGCATATTTAAATATTCAGATAAGAAAATGAATCACTGCAACCAAACCATTGCAATGAATTCATACCTCAATTAAATTGACTTGTAAACCAACAGTTGATTATCCCAAAGAGCTCATTTTAAATGCATATGAGTCTTAATGGCTCCAATGGGAAGAGAGAACTTCACTAGTGATGAATGTTGCAACTTTTAATTGAAACAAGGCTGCCTAGGGTATTAAGGTTATATAAGAGGCTGTCAAAGCAGTTATGACTATATAAATTTATAATTTGCATGTTCTGGTCAAAAGAATTTTCCAAAATTAGATTGGAAAATGGAACAGGTATAAATGAGTTTCTTTACAGAAAAGAATATTATCATGGGATTTTAGCTGTACAGCATATGCTTAATAATTTTATCTTTCTGCAATTACAGTTAATTCTAGAAGCTACTGTTTTGTCATCGAATGCTACGGTTGCTGTAGATGACATCATAATTTCCCAGGAATGTGAAATTTCCTGTAAGTCACTACCAGAAACCAGTATGCAAAACAAAGGTAAGATTATTTCTTGTAATTACTGCAACTTTAAATACCAAATTAATTAGTGCTTATTTAGTAAGATTTAATATATATTAGAGTCACCAGTAGTTAATACAAGTTATGGATTATATCATGTTTTTATTTATGTATTATAATAAATAGATAAAATTAAATAACTAAATATATATATATATATATATATATATATATATATATATATACATATTTTTTTTTTAAGACAGAGTCTCTCTACAGTTCCAGCTGGCATGGAGCTCACTATATAGACCAGGCTAGCCTCAGTCTTACACAGATCCTCTTATAGAGATCTGCCTGTTTCTCACTCCCAAGTGGTGGGATTAAAGATTTGCACCACCATGCCTGGCTGTTGATATATATTTGGAAATGGTAAAATTTATCACAGACTTAGTCCTGTCTTTTATTAATGAGGAAGAGATTTCCCCAGATAGGTAAATTTGCCACATACATATTACTTTTAATTATAGAATTTTTGAAAGAGTTTAATTTAAAGACATCTCTATTACAAATTCCCTTTCCCGTGAATTTTGATTGGCCCTTAAATGAGCATGTAGTGGGTTCACATTCAGTGTCACGTAAGAATGCAAAAGTAAATCATCTGGAAAAGTGACAACGATCAGCCAAAAGTGAAAATTTGACCTTGGTATCTATGTGTACGTTCAGCACACAATATTTTCATGTAACAGATGGAGTTTAGCAAATTTCTAGTAACTATTTTTTGTAGATAATCTCAGGTAAGTGACAGAAAGGCTGCATACAAAATGCATGTCTGCTTGTCTGACAGGAACAAGACAGGACAATGTCAGGACTGGGAGGACTAATGAGGTGACCCGGGGCTCCGCCCTGCTTGATCCCTCATCCTTCTAACACTAATGGCGGAGGTTTCTCTTTGACCATCTCCGCCTCCAGGTCTTCATTCATAAGGAGACAGCTATGCGAAAGTTTCCACAACACCATCGCTCTTAACTCTACAATCCCTGCATTCAAAATATCTGCATGTGAAGCCAGGCACACCACATATTCAACAGCTACAGTTCCTTAAGCAACCCACATTTAATGAGTGGAAAATCTGCATTTTTACAGGAGCTAAACGAGTGCAGAGAAGGGCCAGATGTTATGTGTGTAGTTTCCCCCACCTCAGCTAGTTAGGAATGTGAGGCAAGCAACTACTAGAAGCCACTGAGTTCAAGACCAACCTAGGCCACCAAAGGCAAAAATTAAGACGTAGAGTACACAACTTAGAACTGAATTCAAGAACTAATTTTAAAAATTATTTTTTTATTTTAAAATTTTGTTTACATTTTTGGATTATGCTTGTTGCTCTATGATACATACAATGTATAAAGATTAAGTTTGGGTGGTTAACTCTTCTACCTTAAATATTTGTAAAGTTAATTAGCACATAATAAATGTATACGTTTATTGTAGAGTATGATGTTTCAAAGATAAAAACAGAGCAAATCAGGGTAATTAACATTTCTATTTCCTCATCACTGGAACAAACTCCTCTCTTCACTGATTCACAAAATATATAATAGGTTATCAACTGTAGTCACACACTGTGTTGTAGAATTCTCAGATTACAACTCCTACCCACCTGTGCCTCTGTAGACATTGTCTATCTAACCTTTCTCTAGCTGCCTTTCCTCAGCCTTCTCAGCCTGTAATAATCTATGTCATATTGAAATGGCTTGTCTGTAATATCCACATATGGGAGAGAACACACAATGTTTGTTTTTCTTCCTCTTATTTATTTCACTTACCCTGATCACTGCTCCTTCCATCCATTTTGCTGTTAATTATAGGATGCTATTTCCTGTGGCTGAAGTATACTCAGTTCTGCACGAATATCACATTTTCATTTCCTAGTCATTTGTGACAGGTATCTAGCTTGGTTCTACACATTAGGAGTTATGAGTACTGCTTTTAAATTATAGGTCTTCTATTGCAAACATCTTTCATTTCATAAGATAATGCTATGTGCTAGCATCCTATGCATTGGAATGTATATCCTATATGTGTAATAAACCTTTCTAAGTGCTCTCTCTTTCTCTCTCTATTGACTTGTTATGCATGTATTTTTTTTGTGGCTCTGGTAAATCTTGAAAAAAGCAAAGCAACAGATTAATGATACGTTTAGTTAATCAGTATTGTCTTGTTTCTGTTTAATTAAATTTCTCCAAATCAAAGATCATATCACAAGAATTAGAATGATTTAAAAGTATCACAGTTGATATGACGTGGAATTGTTGGAGGTAAGAGCAAAGAGAGCTGTGACACCTCTCTATACTCATAAGGGTCATGGCTTCCATTCCTTTATATGAAAGACGGGTTAACAAGAGAAAAGCATAGCAATTTACTTAAACAACATTTAGCACGACACAGAGAACTTTAGAAGTGAAGACATAGAGAACCATAAAACTGTCTACTGCTATGCTTAGGTTCAATAAGGAATGGGAAGTCATGTAGAAATGTGATTGGGTACATGACGTAATACAGTAGACTGAGGGGAGACTGAGCAAGGCTCTCTGTGCAACGTTCCTTCCTCTCTCCAGAGTGAGTCTTACGGCCTGTTGTCAAGCAAGGTAGGTTATTGAAAGGCTTTATGGCAAGCTCTCACAAATAAAGATGGAAGGTCATGACTCGCTTCTGAATTCCTCCATCTCTCTCCATTCAAGTTGATCGTTACCATTTCTTCAACACTGAGAAGCATATGGGTTGAGAATAATTTTAAACTATTACTAATGTAAAGCTTAGCAGAGTTGTGAGAAAACTTGATTATGTATAAGAATAGATCTTCTGAAACAATGCAAAATTTTATGTGCTGTCTATCCCAAAATCAAATCAGCTAGTCAGAGCATAGACCTAGTTGGGCCAAAATTCTATGAATTATTCCCAAGGGACCTACAATTTTACACAGAGACAATACTATCTTTCTTACTAATTCACAGATAGGTCTGCTATGTAATTATGTGATCTCCTTATGACTGTAGCCTTACAACTGGGCAGAGGCATAATAAAGATTTGAAGGGACTTTAAAATTAGGCCCCTTCCCCCTATCTGTGGGGAAGAATGGGCAGAGCTTTGCCAAAATCCAGTACTTGAATGGGAGCTTATGAAAGCGTTCCCTTCCATACAAAGGTCTTCAGCACTTCAGAGCATTCTTGCGTGATAGACAGACTTGTCTGATATTTACTATTGGTGTCTAAGGCGCTCTCCGAGGCAGCTCTGTAGACACCCACTGCCTCTTTCTCTTCTGAAAGCTTCAGAAGTCTTTTTACTTTCTCTTCTTATTAGTCATCTTCACCTTCAGCAAATTCAAATACTTGTGTTGATGAAGCAGTTAAATATTCCATTTATTTCATAACTGGGGAGAGAATACGTTTATACTCTCGATCTTAATTTGAAGCTGAAGTTGAGTCACTGTGAGTCACAGGCTATATTTCATATACCAAGGTTTGCGATTTCATTTGAGTGCCCACACAGAGGGGGTGAAGGTAGTTGTGAGAAAATGTCTGGTTTATGGGGCTGGAGAGATGGCTCAGTGGTTAAGAACACTGGCTGCTCTTACAAAGGACACAGGTTCACTTCCCAGCACTCACATGGGAGTTAACAACCATCTGTAAATCCAATACCAGGGACTCCAATGTCTTCTTCTAGATTCACTGTTGGTTCAGAAATAATTCTCTGAGACTTGTAGGATGTCAAATAGTAACACAGTACATGATATGTGGAAGGTCTTGACCTATTCTATAAAAAAATCCTTAATCCACTTTTCTTAGTAGCTATTTTTCAAGTACAAAACATGTCACAAATATGCAATGATAGCTTTATGGACATAGAAGGAATACAAAACATGACTATTTGATCGCGGTCACGATCACCATTAATGGAGTCTAAAATTCATCCGCCACTTCCATTTTTAGCTTGCTTTTTTCTACTGCTAATTTTGTGCTGCGAAGCTGTTTATTAATAGAAATACTAACACTTTATTCCGTTTCTATGAATATTTCACTAAAGTTCTGGCAATGAGTTGAGATGAGGTAACAGCATAAGGAAATGCTTAGAGGGCTAAGCTTATTTTTTTCATGTCCTTGCAAAAAAAGCATTAAAAGGCTGTGCATGAATATCATGCCAAGAGTCTGAACTAACTGGCACAATGATTTCCAATCGAGAACATAAGTTTGAAAACACAGGACTTCTCTGTACAAAGGAGAAGACCTTGTCACCCTCTGAAGTTCTGTTCATAAACAGAAATGCTCCTGAAAAAATTACTATATTATAATAGATCTTCAAATATTTAATACTGTGGTGCAATTTAATATATTTTTCTCACTTTCACAGTCATCTTGAGCCCAATGGGTTGCTCTTTCTTTTTTGCTCTACCTCAGAAAATATTAAGCATACCCAAAATTGAGGGGTTTAGTAGTTCTTAAATATTTTAAGATTTTTATGAAAATATATTAACTATGTTCTAATCAAATTTTATAAATGAGAGAAAAGTCAACTGTAAGAAAGAAATGTTTGAAATATGTACAAACTATGAAGTTTTGCAAATTTTTGATAGCTTTGAATAATGTAGTTGAATATTTTTAGTCATCTATATTATAGTATAAAGGTGTAAGTTACACCTTAAGTGTACAGGTTTTCAAGAACTCTATCCTCTCTCCATCTCTGTCTCCCCTCTTCTTGCACCTCCCCAACTCCTAGTTGGAATACTACATACTGACTATGATGTTTAATTAAGTTTCTACCATATTTATTTATGGCAATTGAGGTAAAATCTTGTAACATTTAATCATAGGAATTGTTTATTCAGTTTACATACTGGGGGCATTCTATTGTCCATATAATATATGCAAACTAAATGGGTCCAACATCCCTCAGTGATATAATTTTATGGAACCACAGCGACGCAAGTTGTCTGTCACTGAGCCAAGTTTTGTTATACACCTGTCATTACATGACAGGTAAGATTTATCTCAACAGGACTTTTGGGTCCTCAAAAGGGGCAGGCTGCAGGATGAAGTACTGTACATATGGCAGGCATGGGCCTGATAATATCATAAAATGTCATAAAATTTAATGCAGGGTGCTTTATACCTAGGTATGTTGCCTCTTACAAATAGTCTGTGTGTTTGCATTTAAAGCAACGCTTACATATTTTTCTTAGTGTATTAGTACTCAAGCAAAGTCCTGTCTCACTAGGACAAACACTAATAAGAGGGTTAGTGGATGTGGGTGTCAGAGAACAGTTCCCATCCATCCTTGTGCAAATAGCTCTATTGTTTTGAACAGTCCATTTCTCTTGGATGGGATATTTGATGGCAGAACTTTGAGTACTTGACTACCATAACTTCTGAGAATAGCTTGCTATTTTGCTTAGGTCAAAACGCTACTTTGAATCAACTTATGGCTTACATTAATAATGAGTATAAAATGCATTCAGTGATTCCTGTCAATCCCCAAACACTATGTTATGTCAATAAGCAGCCACATCATAAAACAAAAGGAGTAAGGGGCCATTTTTCACTGAATAAAGCTCACTTAAAATGTGCCTTCACTTTTCTTTCTCTCAAGATACTGTTTTAAGTTCTTTCCTTTGTTAATAAATAATCTTTTTAAAGTCAACCATAGATAAAACTGGGGCTGGACAGATGTTATTCTTGTATAGTACACAAAATCCTTTCCAGCACCCATGTTGGGTAGCGTGTGACCCCAACTCCAGGGTATCTGATACCTCTGGCCTCTGTGGGCACCTGCAGACACACACACAACCACAGAGAGACACACACACACGTACACACATACATACACATATACATATGGCATGCATACATAAAATAAATCCTTAAAAATAGATACTCAAGCCTGTCAACATTCTAACAGAGAGGGTATCATGAGCCCCAGTTTTGAGGAGCTATTGGTAGTTGATGATTTTAAGGGTGTTTCCCCTGGAAGGTCCCTCACACTCCAGTGGATGACCCCACCTGTGAGTATATGGTCAGTGCGTGTTGAACTCTGGGTTAGTTTTTTAAAGAGAACATGAAGTTGGAGCTGTGGAGAATAGAGCTAGGTGTGGTTAGGGAAGAAGTGGGCTGAATGTGATCAAAATACATTGTATGAAACTCTCAAAGAATAAAAGTATGTTAGAAAGTATATTCTACAGTTTTACATAGCATTGCTCAGAAAATGAGTTACATTTGTTAATAAAGATCTCATGAGCCAAATAACATTAACGGAAGGTTTTACTGTCCGTATTGGATGAAAAGACGTGTGGTCATTATTGTGTTCTAGCCTATGTTCTGAGATGCAAGTTAGGAACCTAAAATTTACTTCACAGTTCTGAAAGTTGTAAAGATAGTTTACATAATTTTTTAAACAATGTTTTCTGAGTACAAATTTTTCCCATCTAAAGATTGAGAAATCCTCAAAAGTCTAAACACTTTCTTACTGTCTACTTTCCTATCTGTTCATAGGGAAAAAGCACTCTCTCTTTAATCTTTGAATTCAGTAAGACTTGTGCAAAGGCAAGTTAAGTGCCTAAGAGAAGGAGGATTTATGATTTTCTAACACATTCATCTGACCTTGGATGCTGATTGTGTGTTTTCTCCAAACCACTATATCTGCTCAGCGCAGATATACAGGGAGCTCTCTACAGAGAAGACAAAGACAGCCCAGCGATTTTAGTTGTGCTGGAGCTTTGTAAGCCATTTCCATGTGTTTTATATAATCATTACATATTAGTAGTAATTATTGCATTCTACATGGAAACGTCCATATTTCCTTTATTTAAAAAGTGCATTGAAAGAAAACCTAAATTTCTCTTATCAGAAAAGTTTGACTTAAGGTTCTTTTTGTAAATACATACTTTCTGAAAAATAGTTTTGAGTAAGTCTATTTGGTAAGCTTGCAGATATTTATGCTTAAGTACAAAAAAAATAAAAGGCTTCTTGTAATATGTGTCTCTTTATAGTTTTTTTCTTAATAAATGATGGGAAAATAAACTGTCATTTTCTGCCCTCTGTTGTCCAGGATACAAGAAAGAATAAAAGAATCACAAAATAGACCTAAATTTGCTAAGTACTGAACATCTTCCTTCTTTATTAAACACCCATTGGAAAGCAAGTCCTGGTAGAAGAAAGCTTGTTGAGTTCTTGTTGAAAGGGATTTTTGTTTTCTTCTCTTTTTAAAATCTGGACACTATTCTCTAGTCAGAAAACTGCTACAGAATGAGGTAACTGAAAAATGCCCTAATGGGAAGTTTCATAATTTTGGTGAGGGTTCATCATTTTTGTAACATAACACCAAGAAATGGAGAAAAAAAAGGCCATTGAAGGCCAGTTATTGAGGTCCTTGGTCACCTAGGAAAAGTGAAACGTCTTCTGTAGACAGCTGAGATCTGCTAAACTGCCCCGTGGTACTTTGATCAATCTCTGCTGAGGATAATTATGTTGTTAAATGGAAAATTCTACATAGGACTGAAAACGAGTGACTTTTCTTTGCAGAGAATTCAGTTGAGGTTAAAATCTTGATATTAAAGCTTTTCTATGATAATTTAAAATTATATTTTAATGTTACTTCTAATGATGTCAGATTATTTTTTCTGTGTCATTACTTTGAGCTCATTTTGGATTTATTTTCAGCAAGATCATTGTTCACTCTTAAACTTATAAATTATAATTACAAGTGGATTTTTTTGTTGTTGTTGTGAACTTTTACTGTTTAGTCCTTCTCTTTTATTCTGTCCACTCTGTCTGGCTTCTGTTTTCAGGTTAGTAATGTCTGGAAAGGATAAAGAAAGTATAGGAATCCTTTCCTGCTTCACCTTAAGTTTTGCAGACAGTCTGGTAGAACTTTATCACAGTAGATAATGAAACCAACACTTCCTTCGGGTTGTTTACACCTGCCATTGCTGTATCAATTTAAAGAAAAGGAAAAGTGATGTAATAACACTATACTTTCGGTATTTCTCAGTACTTGTGCCCCAGTGTGTTTGAAGTACTTTATATGTATTAGTTACTTTATAGCTAAGAAAGTGTGATATGTAGAGGATGAGTGTCAGGGCCCATCCCACTGTCACATGTTTCAGGAGGCATCTGGGACTGCAAAGTGCATCTCAGGGCTGATTTTCATTCCCCTTACTGAGTCTTATAGGACAATTAAATTTGTAAGGTTCTTAAATAACATAAACCTCTTCACATCCATGAGTATTTAGAGGGAAAGTGTGAAAACAACCTCATTAGTTTTTAAATTAGAGTAAGTACTTTTTGAGTGTCTTCATCATTTTGATGGGTTTATACAGGAAACATAAAAAGAATTTGTCCCTTTAAGAAGTCCAGGGACAGAATCTAGATCTATGTACATCAAAGGGAACACAGCCACTTTACTTCCAATAGAATAAAATCTGTACTTATTCATACCAATGAGTAGTTAATGCCTGATGTAAGCAGTGGAGCAGAGTAAACAATGTTTATTATTCTGCTGTGGAGAACGGTTTATAATTTAGATGGACAGGTAGAAACTAGCCAGAGCCATGCCACTCACTAACAGAACAGAAGGTGGCTTTGCCCCAGTGCTGATAAAGAAGAGTCAGGGCAAGCATGAATAGGACCCTAGGAGAAGAGAATGTGTATTTGAGAGGAAGGGTCTGTAGCATTTTGAGAATAAAGACATTCATTGGCATACCAACTGTGTGGGGGAAAGTAGAAGCGTGGTTTGCAATCATAAGACGTAACTGTTCATAATACTGTAAGATACCTTCTTGGATGAATTTTCTCCTTGAAATTAATTGTTATCACTATGGCAAAGGAATAGTTACTTTAGGAGATAACCTGGGAGGATCTGATCACAGTAATATTTGGTTTGTGTAGAGTTGTTGCTTTCTGCTTGTTTCATTTATTCAATATTTACCAGGCACAGTGCTCGGCTCCCCAGCTGTTTACAAGATATAAAAAGACAAAGATGATCCCTGCCTTCAATGAGATTACAGTATGGCAGGAGAGCTGCAAGCAGTTGTCTGTAACAGAGTTTATCTGAGTAAAGAACAGCTTAGGAACCATCCACATGCAGAACTGGTGGAAGTGAATGTGGAATTTCTGGTTCTGGTTTTGAGAATTAAGAGTAAATTTTCGAGCTTGCCCTGGCCTAAATTGACTTGTAGGTATATGTCATGGTATAGACTTATCAGGTGCAATGAGGGAACACTTGACACTTTTATTTTAGAGGACAGACATCATATTCCTCCATTTTTATCTCAAGGTACTTGATAATCAGAGAGGGGAAAAGCAGGCTGTGTGGAGAAGACTGTGCTGAGATGTTCTGATGCTTTAAAGAAAGCAGAGGTGTCGTGATGATTAAGTTGATTACCATAAGACAGTATTGAAGCATTAATCTCAGATACATTTTAACATGAAGGCAGGATCTATTCAGTACCAAGATTTTCATGCTAAAAATATGACATGGCTTGTCACTTAATATTTTCCATTCCAAATGCATGATGGCCTTTCAGAGGTAATTAAATAAAAATATGCAGAAACAGGGCCAATTAGTCAGTAAAGGGAGAGGAAAAGCTAGGAACCCTTAGAGTCTTCAGTAACATCGAACTCTGCGGCAGAACCAAAATCTGAAGAAGGGGTGAAGGGAGAATGGAGAACAGTTTACATTGAAAGTAACCATATTTGTTACTTTTCCTGTTACTATGACAAAACACCTGACACCATCAGTCTAAGGCAGAAAGGGTTTATTTAGGCTATCAGTGTAAGGATAGAGTGTGCTAATGACTATACAATATGGACATACTCTGGACAAATAACTTTTACCTAACCTTACAACTGTAAATTAATCTTACCTTAGCTTGTTTATAATGTAGACAAGTTCACTGAGCCCTGTACTCCTCCTGAGACCTGGGCATGTACCCATCATCCATCATGAGCAATCTTTCCTTGCTGTAGGCCCAAAACAAAGTATGAATGTGGGTATGTGTGTTTTGCATATTTGTCAAAAGCAACCATTTGTGTTGTCAACAATAGGATTAAATCCATACATTCTGTTTATGGTTGAGTGTTGGGATAAGGGTCAGTAGGGATAAAATCCTCAGATACGTGCCCAACCACATTTCATGTTGGATATACTGTTGTGATAAAATAAAGATCCAGACTTTTGTTTAAGAGATTAGTTCGTAGAGAAATCTGAAGGAACAGGTTCTCAGCAGTCCGGGACCCTCGTGAAATGAAACGGGTGCTGAGAGTGGACTGTTCACTCAGGCCTTACTATCACGTGCTGTGTTGTCACCGCGCCCACACGGTCCTATCTGGCTGGAGGGCTACAGTGAGAATGCGGCCACAGGAGCCGGGAATGCTGGTGCTCAGTTCTCCGTTCTCTCCATTCCGTCGAGGACCCTAGCTCACGGGGTACCACAGGAGCCGGGAATGCTGGTGCTCAGTTCTCCGTTCTCTCCATTCCGTCTAGGACCCTAGCTCACGGGGTACCACAGGAGCCGGGAATGCTGGTGCTCAGTTCTCCGTTCTCTCCATTCCGTCGAGGACCCTAGCTCACGGGGTACCACAGCTCATATTCATCGTGATCATCCCTCCACATTTAATGCTTTCGGAATCATCCTCACAGACAAGCCCAGGGCCATGTGTCTTGGGTGACTTTAAGTCCTATCATGTTGATGATGAAGATTAACCCATCATGAAAGGCCACACTTGCTTGTAACAAGTGTTTGTTGGGTGTTTAGTGTATCCAACATTGTGTGAGTCCTTTTGATCCTGCAGGAGGTAAAAGATACTGGGAAATGTAAAGGTATCACAGCATAGATCTATTTTGTCACTTTTTGCTATAACAACCTCTCAAATTTAATTTCTCATAAATTAAAGCAGTACCTGGAAGGAAAAACAGAAGCTCTTCTGTTAGCACTTGTTTTCCAATCTGGAAGAAACTGAAATCTGACAAACACAAGCAGCATTCTTTAGATGGGGATGTGTGCTGCAGGAAAGGGTAAGGTCAAGGCCATTGTGAGGTGGTCATAGTGGTGTCAGTGTCAAACTTAAGAGGGACAAGTGCATAGACCCTTATGGTAGCTCGAATAAAATGGTCTAGAAGAAGGAACCATGTTAAGTTTGACAGAAATACACCTGACAAACTGAACAATAGCAAGAGAGACAGTGAATTGGGAGGATGGTAGTCACTGTGGAAGTGAGCACGAAGACTGGGAAAATTAGGCTGCTGGGAGGAGCAGAAGTTGCTCTCCTTCATGTCCTTTGAAAAGCATGCCGCATGCTTAAAAAATCTTGATGCCAACATCAATTAAATTACAGTTACCGAGTAGGGAATTTGGGCGTTCATAGCTTTGAACATCCCAGTTGATGCCACTATGCAACCGAGATTAAGAAACATTTAATGGAGGGCTCATGGGTTTTTGTAAGGACGCTGGCGTGCTGGGATGGATAGGTTACAGGACATGTCTTACCAGAATCTTTATGCTTGCTCTAATAAGGACCAACAGAAAGAGAGCCTTGATGCCCATCATAGCCCATCTGGGATGAATTTGGGTTTAGTTCTCATTCTTTAAGGAAACAGGCCAATGTGGGAAACTGTCTGTCTTTACTTGGAGGAACTTTCTGAGGAATTTATGTTTATGCTGAGGATTTCAAGGTAATAACTTTGTATAGATGGTGTCTTTTGAAGAAACTTGATAATGCTATAATTATATATGTAATTTAGAGATAAATATTTTACCATGTTCACCAAGGTCTGAGAAACACCTGTCATTGGTCTGAACTATGGGATGGTGTTAATGGCTCCATATTAATAATAATGGGTTCATATTAATAATAGCAGCTATGGTTATGCCTTTTTTTGATACTGCTAGTACTATGGTGAGATAGACTAGGTTATTAGGCAAAGAAGAATCATTTATAGATAAAAGTCATGGTATGGGGACAGGGAGATTGCCCATTAGGCAAAGGCACTGGTTGCCAAGCTTAGTGGCCTCAGTTCAATCCATGAATCTTCATAGTCGAAGGAGAGACCATACTTTAGCAAGGTGTCCTCTAACCTTCACACATGCACGTGTATAGGCACACGCACATACACACACACACACACACACACACACACACACAGACAAATCAATGTAAAAAAACTGAAACTGGGACTTGGAGATGGCTCAGCGATTAAGAGAACATAATGTTTTACCAGAGGACCTGAGTTCACTTCCTGTCACCCACATCAGGTGGCTCACAACCATCTGTTACTTCAGATCCAGGGCATTCAGTGTCCTGCTCCTGATGATGCTGGTACCTGAACTCATACATGCACGTACACACAGAAAGACACATATACCATCAATGAAAAATAAAATAAAGTCTTTAAAATATTTTTAAAAAACAATAAAGGCATATCACAATAATATACACGAGCAGAAAATATAACACATAAAAGAACTTATTATAAGAGTTGCCAGGAATTCATTTTCTAAGTAGTTAATTTTGTCTTCCCTGTCAAACTGTTGCTCATTTTGTCTTTGAAGAGTTATAATCTTTTATTTTTCAGACTCTGTTAATGATCCCGCTATCTTGTGTTTCTTGGTAAAAAAAAAAACAATTATTTAAATGTTTGGACAGGAATATACTAAGTTGAAACTGATTATTTGCTTTGATTCTCAAGAACATTTCACTATCAACACATCCTATACCACACAGATTTCAAACTTAGCCATTTTAAGACCCAACCCAAGTCTAGTCTCTTTAGTATTCTCAAATTTTTAGCATCATTTAATAGTTAACTTTTATGTTATGGTGGTGAATAACTGATATTAAAAGTTGTTTTATGATTGTATCCCATTTCTTCTTCAAATTATATTGTGGATTATTTTATGAAGCAGTTCTGGCCTTCTTTCTGATTTCTTAAAGAAACTACAACATTTCCAGGGACTAAAAAAATATTTGGAGAATAGTTCTGTAAAGTTCCAAAGCTGAAGGAATGCAAGGTTTAATTCAAGAAGTACCAGGAACATCAAAGAAGAAATAAAAGGAAACCTTACAGAAGCACACCGTAGTGAAACTGCTGAGAATTTTTAAAAAAGGAAATGTCTTTACCTGGAATAAAGTATAAGTTAACTTTAAAGAATAATATTATTTCTCTGTAATAAAATGGATGGAATCCAGATAAAAATGAGGTGCTATCTTCAGAGTGTTAGAAGACAATAACTTCTTTTAAAAATATTATATTTATTTTTATTTTTTATGTGTATGAGTATATTGTCTGCATGTGTGTCATGCAAGTCTGCGGAGGTCAGAAGAAAGGTGTCAGATTCCCTGCGACTGGAGTTATGGATGGCTGTTAGCTGCCATGTGGGTGCTGGGAATTGAAACTGGGTTCTCTGCAAAAGCAGTCAGTGCTCTCAACTGCTGAGCCATCTCTACATCTCAGAAGAAAATACCTTCTAATCAATTAGTTTTCCACTGTTACCCAGGGCATTTACTTTCTATTACTGTATTTACTTTCCCTTCTAGATAATTAACTATTGACATGTAATGACTGAAAACAATGCTCATTTATTACAGTTTGCCCTCTCTACTGATCTAGTACCTGCTGATTCAACTAATTGTTAATCAAAAATATGTAAATAGAAATGTTGCTGGTACTAAACACGTGTAGATTTTGTAATTATTCTTTTCGCACTGTGACTATTTACATAATATTTCTATCATGGTTTCTATTATAATTAAATATGATTCAAAGCATGTAGGGGGTGCCAGTAGGTTCTATGTAAATACAATGCCATGTTATGTAAGTGACTTGATCTTTGGAGGATTTCAGAGTGGAGGGATAGGAAAAGATGGGTGTGGCTTCTGAAACTAGTCTGCTCCTACAGTAGGACTACTCTGTCTCACAGTGCTCGAGGTTAGACACACAGAGTGGCATGATTTGATTCTTTTAGTGTCTGTCTCACAAGTTTATAGTCAGAATGTCTGTTGATATGGACCTCATCTGGAGACTGGGAAAATACCTAATTCTTGGCCTGTTTAGCTTGTTTCTTTAACTGTTATTTCTACAAGACTGAAGACCTTGTTTTGTTTCTTAATATCTGTTCAGGGCTTCTTGTTTCTTTCATTCTCTTAAAGTGCTTATATTGTGTCTCCTGGGGCCTCTTCACTAAACTAATTTCAAGTCTTTATGTTTATCTTCTCTGTCACATTTTCTTATTTTGATGGTATTTATATGTAACATAAAGTTTCTTATGCTGGGGAGGTAGCTCAGCTGTCTAGTATGCACAAAGCCCTGGCTTCAGTCCCCCAGAACTGAATAAAATCAGATTTGATTGTGCATGTCTAGAAGTCCAGCACTTCGTAGGTGTGGGAAAGAGGATCAGGAGCTCAAGGTCATCCTCACCTACATAGCCAGCCTGAGACACATTACTCCTGTCTCATAAAAATTAATCTTAGACATTTTTATTATGTAATTAAGTAGGACTGATATATTCATATTGTTATGTAACCATGACTCTCATCCATCTACAGTATTCCCCATCTCTTTGAAACTCTGTACCTAGTAAACAATGTCTATCTCGTTATTTATAGGCAACTACCAGACTACACCGTCTTTCTCTATGAATCTCCTACTCTAAATTTCTCATTCAACAGAATCATATAGTATTTATTCTATTGCAGTTGGCTTGTTTCACTTAAGGTAATCTCTTGAAATTGTGCATACATACATGTATAAGTATATTAGCCCATGGTAGAATTTCCTTTTATTAAAGAATGAGTAATATCCTTTGTCTCTATATTCTACCTTCTGTTTATTCATTCCTCTATGTGTGGATACTTGAGTTACTTTCACATTTTAGCTATTGTGAAAAATCCTTCTGTGAACATCAGTGTACGATAACTTTTCAAGACTCCTCTTTGAGTTCTAGTATGTACCCAGACCTGGAATTACTGATTCATATGATACTGAATCAGAGTACCATACTCGGTTGAAGAACTGCCATGCTATATTCCACAGGAACTCTGCTGCTTTGCATCTCTACTAACAGTAAAGGTGTGTTCTGTTTCTTCACCCCTTCATCAACATTTGTTATTTTAAAATATTTTATTAGTGCATCTTAATTTCACAAAGTGGGCTTCATTGCGATTCTTTTATTAGACAGATGATGTACATGTTCTTGCATACCCAGTGATTCCTGCCTCCTCCTTTGTCCTTACGTTCTCCACCTCCTCTCACAGTCTCTCCCCAGCTTTCCTGTTGCTTTCCCGACCTCTTCGATTCAACATGTGATACTTGTTTTCTGGCTCTGGTTTATTTTGCTTTACAGGATGATCTCCACTCCCACCTATTTTCCTACAGATAACACCAGTCCAGTGTGTGCACTGATATGGCTTTCACCTCATGCTCAGATATCTCATCTCATCTCTCACATACCCCACACTGCTTTGTCCTTCATTCATTGATGTGAACCCATATGACATCGTAACCTGTCTATTACGAATGGTAAACATGAGTGTGCAGGTGTCTATACTGTGTGCCTTACAGGAATCCGCACAGTGTGCTATCCGATTCCTTACAGCAGAGATACTTACAAATGATATAGCTGGATCCTATGTTAGTTCTGTTTTATTTTAAGGAACCTGCGTGTAAGTTCCATAGTGATTGGGCTAATTTACATTCTAAGCAACAGGATATAAGGGACTTTTCCCCTGACATATTTACCAGAACTTGTTCCTTTCTAGTTTTCCTGATTATAGCCATTCTGACAGAGATAATACAGAATCTCCATGTAGGTTTGATTTACATTTCCAGTGACTAACAATGTTGAATGCTTTTCACGTGCTTATTTACCATTTGTTCTTGTTTCTAATATGTCTCTTCAGTTCATTTTCCCATTTGATTGAATTATTTATTTGTTCCAGTGTTTAATTATTTGAATTCTTTATATATTCCTGGATACCCTGTTGGTTGATTAGCTTGTAAATATTTTCTCCAGTTCTATACGCTGTCTCTTAATTCTCTCCTTTTTCCCTCCATACAGTAGTTTTGAATTTGGTGACGACCCAGATTACAATTTTTGATGTTATTTCTTCAACTATTAGAATGCTATCCAAAAATCTATCACCTGTGCCTATATCTTGAAGTATTTTCCTTGTGTTTTCCTCAGTGTTTTAAAAATTTCATATATATATATATAATCTTTCAAATTTTCATGGCATATGATAGTTATAATGTGTTCCTAAATTCAACTTGAAAACTATTTGTGATGGAATTTTACATATACATTCATCAAAGATACTTATCTAATATCTCTCTCTGTCTCTCTGACTCTCTCTCTCTCTCTCTCTCTCTCTCTCTCTCTCTCTGCCTGTGTGCCCTTATCAAGTTTTACTATTGGGATAATACTGGCTTCATTGAATCATTAGAAAATCTTTCTTTCCTTTCTACTGTATGGACTAATTTCCTGAACATTAATGTTGGATCTTTAAAGTCTGGAAATTTCAGGCATGTGTTTCAGGTCCTAGGTTTTTATTTTGGGGTAGCTTTCTGTTGCTGCATTAATCTTCATTTAGAGATTTATAACCTCTTATTTTAAGTTTGATATGTAATATGTGTCTAGAAATTTATCCATTTTTATTCTTATTTTAGATAATTTCATACATGTATAGAATATATTGTGATCACATTCATTCCCCATCACCCTTTCTTATCCTCTCCATCTCATGCTGGCCCACTCCTTCCCTTCTAGTCCAGTACTACTCCTCCTCCTCCTCCTCCTCCTCCTTCTCCTCCTCCTCCTCCTCTTCCTTCTCCTCCTCCTCCTCTTCCTCCTCTTTTTCTCTCTCTCTCTATCTATCATCTATCTATCTATCTATCTATCTATCTATCTATCTATCTATCTATCATCTATCTATTTGATTGTGTATATGTGTAGTCCTTGTGCCAGTAGTCAAAGCTCCTATGTGTTCATTGTTACAATGGTCATGTCATGTTGCATTTTGCAACACTTAATGTCCTCCAGCTCTAACAATCTTTGTGTCTCCTTTTTCATGTTGTTTCCTGGGCTCTGGAGGGAGTTGATATTGATGTCCCATTTAGGACTGAGTACTCAAAAGTATCTCATTCTCAGAACCTTGACCAGTCATGAATCTCTGGATTAACTGAGTCTCTGGATTAACTGCTATTTGATGTAAAAATAAGCTTCTCTGACTAGCAACATGAGTCTATGGATATGTAAGCATAATTACTTAGAAGACAGCTTGACTAACATGATTTTTATCATATATTTACTTTATATAGATTTTTGTCATTCCTATGTTTAGAACATCTCATTGAAAATTATAGCTCAGATTGCGGCGGCCTCTCTGATTCCATCTCTATTATTCTCTTCTTCCTTGCTGTCTTCTGGACATCCCGCTTTATTTGATATTTCTGAAACAGGAGAGGCACGTTTTTCCTCAAGGCTCTGGAGGCTCTTGCTGTTCCCTCTGTGCTGGGAGTTCTGTGCACAGCTGTTGGCTTGCTTCCTCACCCAGCACTCCAGGAGTTTACCTACCTCATTATCTTTACTCTTCTCTGAAGGCTTTTTTTCATCATATTGTTTAAAATTGTAGTTTCTCTCAGGCATACTTTTTAATAGAAATTTTATTATAATGATGTTGATATATCTATAAATCTATCTATATTCTGTCTCTCATCAATTGATCTGTCATTTATCAATCAATCATCTATCTATTGATCATCTATCATCTATCAATCTATCAATCATCTATCTATCTATTATCATTTACCCACCTTCTGACCTACCTATCACCTAACTACTCCTCCTTCCACAGATACTTCCTCTTAACTCCTGTATGTCCGCTGAGGACAGAGTTTTTAATTCCTTCTCATCTGTTCCATTTTACTGTTGTGTGCCTACATCTTATACCTTTGCAGACACGTTCTCCATATCAAATTTTGTCAAATGAACAGATAATGAATGAATAGTGAAGGCTGGAAAATATTATTCTATCAAAACTGCCTACTCACCTATTAATTCTAAGTTCCTGTTTGATGGAATATGATGAGATTTAATGTGTTATATGTCAAGAACTCTAAAGGTTTTGAATTTTTACCCTCACTGTAAGCTAGCAACTTACCTCCTTGGGTGACCTTATTTCTTGAGACAGGAACTCTAATCAAATATGAAGCTATTTAATTATTTATTTATTTTTGTTTTTATGTGTAGGAGTGTTTTACCTGTGTGTGTATAATTGCATGAGTGTATATAATGCCCGTGGAGGCCAGATGGTTCTTAGTCACCATGTAGATGCTGGGAACCAAACCCAGGTCCTCTGCAAGGGCAACTAGGGCTCTTAACCACTTGACCATATCTCTAACCCCAAAGCTGAAGCTATTGATTCAGCTGTGCTGGCTGACAAGTGAGGTACAATGACCCATCTGTCTCCCCCCGTCCTCCTAGCACTGGAGTTACAGATGTTCTCAGATTTTACATGAGTGCTAAGGATCAAATTCAAGTCCACATTCTTACACTGCAAGTTACTGACTGAACCAATTTTCCACCCTTTGAAAGGAAGAGTACCTTTAAAAAAACACAGAGTAGAGAGCCAACCTAGGATATTTATGATTATCTATCATTATATAGTTTAAAACATGTATGCAATAATTACAAATATTATTGTTAACATTTATTACCTACTAAAAAGCATATATAAAGCAGAGGTCTCAACATCAAGTCTAGGTCAAAATTATGTCTATTTCAATAAAAATCGAACAATTATCTTACATTTTAAAACTCTATTTTTCTCATATATAAGAGAAATACAGTGAGCTAGGAGGATGGCTCAGCAGGTCAAGGTGCTTGCTGCATAGCCTGACTGCTCAAGTTTAATACCAGCACATCCGTGGCAGAAAGAAAGCTTGGTCTCCAGTTATCCTCTGAGTTCCACATGTGAACAGTGGCATTCCCATCTCCCCTCACACAGATACATAAATAATGCAATAAAAATTTTTATAAAAAGGACAATGATATTCTCTTAAGCATTTCCTTTGAATTAAATAAGATGATACCTGTACCAAGATATTTCCCACACTGAATCAATGACTTAGATGGCACAGATCTCTCAGAAAGTTGCAGTGGTGGCCCTTGGCTCCTGCTCACAAGTTCTGCCCAAGTCCTTTGAAATTCAACAGGTGCATCTTTCCTATGTGGCTAGATGAGACTGTTTATGTTCAATCTATTACGTGTCAAAACATACTTTCTCCTAAGAACGTTTGTTTCTTTGAGAGGAGGTCTTTTGCAACCCAGCTGGCATGGTCCTTGCTATGTTGACCAGGCTTGCTTTGATCTCACAGAGGCCCACATGTATCTCCCTCTTTAAAGGCACGTGCCAGTCCTCCCAGCATTAATAAGCCTTTGTTAAATTTTGTGCAATGCCCAGATTATTAACTCAGAATTATCTCTTTGTGCTTATTCCTCACAATAAACTTCAGTGGGATCATTTATCTCATCAAAGAAATTCTAAGAGAGTGAACCCAAAATGATACAGAGTCAGAGATTGGACCTTTACCATCATGATCTTTCTTGGATTCCACTCAAATTCAACTTCTTATTCTATATAGGTCAGAAAACTGGCAGTGGATGGACCCATTTGCCAGCCCACCAGGTATCTCTAACACCCTTTTCCTAGAGGCAGTGAATGTAATTATATTTACATCATTAGTTTAGGCCACTCAGGTAATTTTTCAGTAATAATTAAAAGCTGTTGCAGTAGCTTTTCTACCATAGTTACACACGAGATAAGCATAACTTTTAGAAAGTCTGTTGAAACAGGCATTCTATTATAAATGTAACTACCCCTAGCACACTAAACTCTGGATTGATGGTAACTATAGCATTGTGATTGCTAATGTAGCTTCTAATGATCATAGCTGAGGGAGTCAATAATGGTCAAGAAAAAGTAAAACAAATCCTTGAGCCTCAATTATTAAAACATACCCAGGGCATTGCATTTCTCAGTCAGAAATGGATATGCAGTGAATAACTGTTCCTGACTGTTCTAGTGAAGTATATATTCAATTAATAGCTAGTTTTGAGATTGATTACTACATTTGTAAGTAATTAAACATGCATAGGAATCTTGGGACAAAGAACATTTGCGTTTTCATAGCATTTTACCTATTAAAGTAACCATCTTAAAAATTTATCTTTAAAATATAAAATTGTATGTATTTATGGGGTACATTTGATGTTTAAATACAAGTCTACATTGTATACTCAATGTATCATAGTCAAATCATGAAATGTATATTTATCTCTTCAAATGTTTAATTTCTTGTGGTGAAAAAATTCAACACCCTTTTTATCGTCTTTGAAATACAGAACCAGCTATTGTATTGTGTATTCATGCTGCTGTGGACTAACAGCTCCCCAAGGCTTCTTATCTTGTCTAATTATGGTTTACTGTCCAGTGGCCATCCTTTGTCCACCTCTCCTCTCTCTAGTCTCTCTCACAGTTACTTTCTACTCTCACGTCCCACATGAGAACAATCATGTGGTACTTGCTTTCCCTGTCTGATTGTCTTTTCTTAGATGTTGGGAAAATACTACAGAGTCCATTGGGGTGGTGGTTCTTCTTTATTCATGTGATTGGAGCAACTAACCAAAGCGTACTGCACGCTAAGCTCAGAGGCTTTTTTAACCCTGCTATCATTTGAAGAGCCTCTCTATCTACAGCATTATATCGCTTGGTACTAAATCAGATTTCTTCTCCAGATAGCTCTATGAGTTACTTATTATATAGTAAGAAAACTTGCTCTTTTCTGTGTTTGTGTAACAGGAACTCTTAGATCCTCTTCTGAAGGTTGTCTGTAGTACGAGTCAAAAAATCTGCTTCCTGGAGATTAATATGTCATTCATATACCTTGAGGTTCCTTAAATCTATGTATATTTATGTATTACTTGTACATCATAGTCTTTGAAATACAGATAGTATTTAAACTACAAAGACTTAAACATTATTTGTAGTTTATCATTCTAAATCTTAATTATTATTCTTTTCACTTTTGAATTACATTAAATTTTACCTCATCAAAGCTCTAAACTTTTTTGAGAAATTTTTGTTCTAAATATAAAATGCTTCCTTCATTCATACTGTTTATTTCTAGTTGCATTTGCATAGCGAAACACAGCTACTTCTCACTAGAGTGGTCAACACTTTAAAAGACACACTCATATATTCCTACTGACCTTATAAGACTCAGAACAAAATTCTGAGCAGGAATCTTGATAGGAAGGAAATATATTTCTGAAATTTATGTTTTAGAGAAACTATCAAACATTAGATGCTTATGGCATTCATCTATCTCCCCATGCATAAGTAGTATTTTCAAAATTGAAGATGAATTGTCATGAGATTAAAATACCCTTATTTAAATTCATAATTTCATTTAGCAATTTACTTTATACATTAATACATGAAATTATTCCTTCCTGCCAACACCTTCTACAAGGAGCTTCTTTCACTTTTTACAAGGGACAATGGAGTGTTTTACTATATCCTTGGGGAAAAAAAAAACAAGTAGCCAGTGAAGGCTTTCAATGAAATAATCAATGGCCAATGAGAATTAGCCTCATTTTGCACTGGCTGAACATTACACTAAATTAACCCAGATTATAATTCTGTGGTTTATCTTTTCTTCAGTGTAGTAACAATAGGATTGTTCCCATATATATTTTTATTGTATATATTTGTGCATTTCATAATCTTCATCATATTTCGCCCCGCTCCCCTGACTGTACTCCCAAAGCCCCTCCCCAGATTTCATGCATTTTGAAAATAAATACTAAGGCCTATCAGGTCAACTTTGTATGAGTTCATCCACTGGAGTCTCTTCAACTAATTTAGTGTCACTTACTTAAACAAGACCAACTCTCTCTCACCCAGCAATGATCATCTGCCAATAGTTCCTCAGCTAAGGTTGGGATTTCTGGCCCATTTCTCCAGTTCTGTGGTGGGGTTTTGTTTGATTTGAGTTGCACGGGTCTTGTGCATGCTGTCACCATTGCTGTAAGTTCATATGAGCAAGTTTCCAGAAGCCTGGAAAGCTATGTTTCATTGTGGTCATTGTACCACCCCGGGCTGCAGTTCAGACCAATATAAAATGCTTTTTAAAAACATTAAGCTCTCCTAACAATATTAAAGGAAGAAATATTCTCTATCTGAATGAAGTAGGCAAATGTAACCAGCATTACCATGGCTGAGTAATGCTATGTCCTAGAAAGAATATTTGGGAAAGTGTCTGGATTCCTCAGACTGAGAGTTCTGCCTTCCCCATCTCCAACATGCGAAGCATACCTATTTACAGGACCTAGTGCAGTCATTTCTGCTTGAGTGCTACTGTTTCAAAGCAGAACACCGCTGTGGCTGCCATCTAAAGAGTCCTGTTTCTGTTCTTCAGTGGCCAATTGTGATTTTGAAGCAAGCAGTTGCGGATGGTTTGAAGCCAGCAAGGGTGACCATTTCGACTGGGTGTGGAGCTCCAGAAGTGACCTCCCTGAAGACTTCAAGCAACAGGCCCCACCTGGGGATCACACTCTCAGCACAGAGCAAGGTATGAAGCTTTACAAACTTCCACGTAGGTCATGGTTAGGCTTAAAGAGACAAAGATCACAGTGAACAGCAGGGAAATACTGAAATGATTCGTTTATGAGGGATGTGGTGAGCTATCGATATGTTTTTACCTGTATTGACTGAAACTATCAGTTGCCCTTTGGCAGCATTTAAATCTACATGTATATAATACATATATACATAGCTCATTTTATATGAAAGCAAATTTCGCTAGCAATTGATATTGACTTGTTTTTATTACATGCTTTCAATTTTATTTGGACATGAAGCTTGCTTGGCACATGGGTAAGTGACAGAGCTCTCCTGGAGGAATGCAGCAGGTCACTAATGCTTCGTGTTTGTATCTCCACAGGGCATTTCATGTTCATCCTGAAGAAGAACAGCAGCTCGTCTCAAATTGCTAGACTTCAGAGCCCAACTTTCAGCCAGACAGGGCCTGGATGCATGCTGTCATTCTGGTAAAAATTAGAAATGATGCAGAATTGTCCAAGTAGGTTGATGGCTATAGGCATAGCCTATTACTAGTTAGTTGTTTTAATTGTACCCTTGGTTGTATTCTAAAGAAGTTACTGCACTAAATTCCAACAATTTTTAATTTAAGAATATGTTATCAGTATTTGTTACTTTATTTCTTAGATGAAAGGAGCTCTTTCTTTCCACCAGGGGATTATAATTGAATTTAGTGTCCTCCTGTGTTTTGTAAGAGGCTCCCAGAGTTGTGAGAGCCACAGAGTATGCACTCAGAAGGAAACCCTTACACATGGGAGCTGCAATGGCTGTAGGAAAGAAAAGTACCCGTTTTCATACCTAACTATTGATTGGTTCTCAGGATTGGAAGCATCCAGAGGTTAATTATTGATTCTCTCTCAGAAAATGCTCCCATTTCCTGTGTCTCCTCTTTCAGGTTTTATAACTATGGTCTGTTAGTGGGAGCAGCTGAGCTGCAGCTCCATCTGGAGAACACCAGTGACTCCACAGCCCTCTGGAGAGTGCTCTATAACCAGGGCAAACAGTGGTCAGAGGCTACTGTCCAGCTGGGACGCCTTAGTCAGCCCTTCTTCCTGTCACTAGAGAAAGTCAGTCTGGGGGTTTACAAAGGCATCTCTGCTGTGGACAACATCCAGTTTGAGAACTGTGACCTTCCTCCTCCTGCTGAGAGCTGTGAAGAGCCAGGTCATTTCTGGTGTGGACAGACGAAGGCTTGCATAGGAAGGCAGTACCTCTGTGACCTGGTGGACCACTGTGGAGATCGCTCTGATGAGGTTAACTGTGGTAAGGATTTTTGGTGTTTTTGTTGGGGAGGTGCTATGTTTAGCCCCTTTTACTTGTTTAGGGAGTGGTGAACTTAATTAGCTCACTGCTTTTTAAGTTGATCAAGCCGATGACTGACACATGATGAATAATGTGTGGTTGATTAATCAAATTAACCAAGATGTCAGTCTTTTTTTCAATGATTATTAATTTTTTATTAAATTTTATTTATGCATTTATTTATGTGTGTATGAGTATATATTGCATGGCACCACGCATATGTAGAGGTTAGAGGACAACTTGTGGGAATAGATTCCCTCCCTCCAGCATGCGGGTTCAAGGGATAGAGCTCAGCTTGTCAGGTTTGGTGGCAGGTGCCTTTACCTGCTCAGCCATCTTGCCAGCCCCAGATTTCAATCTTAAGATTTATTTCCTGACTCCTAGAGATAGGCTGATAAGGAAGAAAACAGAGTTTCAGCCTGCCTGGGTCTTAGTCTGATTGAAGAACTTGCTATTCAAATATTTATTAAAGAAGTATGTAATAGTGGCTCTGAAGGGAACTGTGAAGAAAGGAATGATGTGACTTTATATAACACTGTGATTTTTCTGCAGGCAGTGATTTAGCTGAGATCTGAGAAATGGCAGGTCACAAGCAGGTTCCAAAGCCCTGAAATAGGACTTGTGACACAACTGAGGAAGGAGACATGAGAGAGGCTGAAGTCCAAGGTCTTTTTGATCTACACTGAAGAAACATTCTTTATTTTTAAGCTTTTGGGGGAGGTGATGGCATTACAAAATTGGCATATTTAGAGATGTCCCTGTGGGTATGGTGTAAGAAGTAGATTCAGGGAGAGCAGATTCAGGAGACCCATTGGGAGCACTGTAGGTACCCCCTACAGTGAACTGCTTTGACATGAGGCCTGAATCTGGGGGGAGGTGTTCAGGAGGAACATTGATTGTGCTTTTGCTTTCAGGAGCAGAGAGAGTCAGTCAAGTCCTGGTTTTCTTATTTTAATCATCAAAGACTTAATGGTGTTTTATGATTGTCTTGGCTCCAGCGTGGAATGATGGACTTACATCTGAAAATGAATTAGACATTAATAGTATTTTTTATTAGAAAAGCCTTTCATAGAACGTGTTTGCATCAAACTGGGACATCAATTTCTTGTCGAAAAAAGAATTATTTATAAATTTCAAGCCATGTGCTTATGAAATTAGAGATCTAATTGGAAACAAAGTAGAACTGCAGTAAGTTCACTACCTCAGGAAAACAATGGTTCTACTAGGAATTTCCAGATAAATCGCTGTAGAAAGCTTTATGTGCATACGCTCATTAATACACATTATCAAAAATATATTAAAGTCAGATTTAGAATCTATACAACTATATATCTTATACAACTCATATTTGAGGGGAATAGAGTTAACATCGATTTTTGACAGTGACAGTCATATGGAGTGTAACTTGTCTTAAAAGTCTATTTTTTTATTTTTCTAATTTGGAAAGCTTTTTTAGCTTTTCTTAAATTCTCTTACTCCTAATCAATTAAATAATGCTAATCCATTGACAAAGTGCGTTGGCTATTCTTCAAACACACCGAGGTTAGTAGAATTGCAACCAGTGGTGTCATCATGATATCAACTTCTTGATTATTAGTACAAAAAGATAACTGAGGCATCTGTCAAGATATTGGCTAATTTCATTGCATGTGTTAGGCATCCGGACCTCCAAATTGCATTTCCAGCAGGATGCTCGGAGATGTGGTCCTCCGCTGAAGGGAGGGCTCCCTACTTTCCCATTTGGAATGAAGATTGAGTGTGGAGTCAGTGTGAAGGCAATTGTAAAAATCTGTTGGCTTTAGTGTCATTTTTATGTCAAAAACTCAGCAAGTTGACATCCTCCTTCTGCTCCACAGCAAAGAGAGACACCTTGGGAGTATTTCACATGTCCCCAGTTCACATCACAGCGGACTTGATTAGTCACAAGTGAGGAGACTTCAGATGAAAGCTCATCTCTCTGCTGACATTCGCTCACTTGGTCCCCTTCATTAGATCTGAACTTCTGTTCTGCGCTGTGCAGACAGATGATTTGTGCTCGCCTGGCTGCACTGATTCAACTGAACTTTTATTTATTGTTCAGGGTGTTTGCTTGCCTTTGGCACCAAGTACCACTACTAAAATGAATAGTTAAAAGACAACTGACATATTTTTAAATATCAACTTATGTAAATAGAGCTAAAAGGTGGAAATACCTGTGAATTTTCAATATGTCACCTCAGCCCAGTGCTTCTAAATGTTTGTTTTATCAATTTATCCTAAAGCAAATATCTGGTGTCAACAAAATCCCCATGTCTTGAAAAAAATGAACAAATTCCAATATTACCCTAAAAAATAGAGTGTTTAGTTGATAAGGGCCTAGTCAATTCTTTATAAATCTGATATGTTGTAACTGAAGGATGTCAGAAGTTTAAAAGCCCAGCTCCTTTTATACACTGTAGTAAGGATGTAGCTTGGTGCATTATGGGGTTCCACAAAATATTAAAAATATAACTACCACGTGATCCAGCTATACTACTACTAGGTATATACCTGAAGAAATCTAAATATACAGTGGAGATTCCTGTATAGCTGTGTTTATTCAGAAGAGTCAAGTTATAGATTCAGTTCAATGTTCATCAGTGGACACATGAGTAAATTAAAGCTTGTGCGTATAGCCAATAGTGTACTGTTCAGGCATGAAGAAGAACAAAATCATGTCACTTTCAGGAAAAATGATTAAAAGTAAAATTGATTAAAGTAGAGGTCATCATATTGTATGGAGTATTCTAGATTCGAATAACAATTTGGCATGTCTTCTGTCATGTGCAGAATCTGATAGATGCCTTGTAAGGGAGACTATTAAAAAAGAGGAGGGGGACAAGGCAAAAGGGGGAAGGAGGTCAAGGAGGGTAGTAGAAGTGAGCAGATATGACTTCAGTACGTTCTATGCATGTATGAAAATGTCAGGATATAAACTGCATAAATATTGTACTTTTATTATGTATTACTAAAATAAAAGCTCTAGAGAGAAAGACCACCATTGATGATATACAGCCAAGAGTCAGCAAGGCACCCAGTGCATCATGAGGCACAAATAGGAATGGAGGAAATGGCGACTGTTTGGCATACACCGGGAAGACAGTGTAGGCTGTGGGGAAGTGAGGGTGAAGAAGAACTAAACACCACTTGAACTTGGGGCTGAGCTAACAGTTGAGATTAAATGGGAATGCACTAAGAAAAAAATGGTAATATTGCCACCGAATGGTTATCATTTGGGCTATGCTTTATAGAGGTGTTTGTATCTGGGGCAGGAACGACCAGTGAGAAGAGTCTTAGAGTGAGATTTGAGAAATCCCCCATCAGGATCATCTGTCTTGGGAAAATGTGGGTTTTGTCCAATAAAGTGGCATTTGTTTGATGGTTTCACGATAAAGTAAGCAGTTTTGCTGTCGTCTCACAGTGATCTTTAACTACTGAGACACTTTAGAGAACTACTGTTGTCAGTTTGCTGGAATCACTAGGGGACCTTATACAGAATCCTGATGTAAGGATAGGGGATGGCTCAGAGCGGACTGTTCCTGCCAAGCGAGCATGAGGACCTGAGTTAAAATCTCCAGTGTCCACATAAAAGCCAAGACTAGTTACATCTAACAATAGCACTTGGGTTGGGGGTTGCAGGAGCAAAGATGGAGTTCTTGGCCAGCCATTGGGACCAACTGAGTACTGGATTCAGTGAGAAAGACTTCGTGAAAAACTAAGGTGGAAAAGATTGAATCAGTGGCACAGAATAGCAGATTGCTTCCTGTGCATACATGAGGGCAGGAATTCAGATCCTAGCTCCCATATAACAACCCAGATACTGGGCACGGTTCCCCCACAGGCCAATAAGCCCAGCATGGAGAGAGTCAGAGACAGAGAATCAGTTGAGTTTCTTAGATGAGAATCTAGCAAAAAGGCAAGCTCCGGGTTAAGGTAGAGAAACCTCAAAGGAACGAGGCAGAGAATGATAGAGGGAGATACCTGATGCCTTTCCTCCGGCCTCCAAATGCCAGACCAAGCCTTAAACATGCCTGCTGCCCCTGACATGTGAATATTCAACACACACACACACACACACACACACACACACACACTCACACACACACACAAGTAAGGCAGAAATCAACTGAGGAGGACACCACCTAATATCCATCTCTGATCTCTATATAAGCATGGATTCCTGCATGATGCCCAAGTGCATATAAAGCAGGAACACACAGGTACATGCACTATACACAAAAGAAAGCACACACCAAGAAATAATCCTGATGCAAGCCTTTTCTATTTGGACAAATTAAATAAACAATTCAACTATGACTTCTGAGGTTTGGTGGTTTTGTTTGTTCATTTTTTAAATGTGTTTTTATTGGATTTTTGTGCATTTGATACAAAACATCTTAATCATCATTATACTGTTTTCCCTATAATCCCCCACCAGATTTCATGCATTCTGTCATATGTGTTAGGGCATATCGCGTCAAGTTAGTATATCCAGATGTCTCTTGGTGCAAGTTCATCCACTGGGATGTAGTCAGCCTAGCTAATACTGTTCCTTAAAAATGTTTAATTCATTATTTTTATTTTTGTGCATGAGTGTATTGCTTGCATGTGTGTAAGTGTACCTGTGTTGTACATTGCTTGTGGAGGTCGGAAGACAGTGTTGGGATTCCCCTGAAACTGGAGTTACAGATGGTTGTTAGCCACAATGTGGGTGCTGGGAATTGAACCCTTCAATGCAAGAGCAGCCAGTGCTCTTAGCTGCTGAGCCATCTCTCCAGCCCGGGGTCTCTCCCTTAAAGAAGATCAACTTTCCTCTCTCAGTAGTACTCAGCTGCCAGTAGTTCTTTGACTAAGTTTGGGGTCTGCTGCCCATTTCTCACTTCTATGCTAGTTTTCTAAATTGAGTTTCATGGGTCTTGTGCATGATGAGATGACACTGTTGCTCTAAGTTCATATGAGTAAGGTCCCAAGAGCCTGTAAGACACAGTTACCTTATGGTCAGCACCTCCACCCTCGCCTCCTAACCCTTTCCCCTCGCTCGTCTGCAGTGGTCCCTGAGCCCCGGGTGAATGATGTTTAGTACAAGAATCCTGTTCTAGGGACATATTTTGATATTCCTTGGCGTTTGGCATACTCAGCTAAGACTGAAATTCACCAAGTCAAAGATTGGTCACAGTGAACCACAGCCATGAAGTCATAACCTGAGATCATGGTATTAGCTGAAGAAGGGGCAGACATTAACAAGATTCAGAAGACAGTGGTACAGCAGCTCATCTTTGGCCCATGAAAATTATTTGCTGTCTTATCTAGGGTTATTCACTCTTTCTGAAACCATCGTAATGCCACATTTAAAAATTACCACAACTTAGCTGTGTGCCTACCAAGTATCAATTAATGTTCTTACTAGTTTTCAGATATGTTTTGCCTCAGCATTTTTTTGATATGTTTCATGCCAATTTCAGCACCTGAACTGCAGTGTGACTTTGAAAATGGGATTTGTAACTGGGAACAAGGAACAGAAGATGACTTTGATTGGACCAGGAATCAGGGTCCAACCTCAACACTTAACACAGGCCCAATGAAGGATAACACTTTGGGCACAGCAAAAGGACACTACCTCTACATAGAAACATCAGAGCCACAGGTTTTCCAAGACAACGCGATTTTACTCAGCCCAGTCCTTAATGCCACTGAAGCCAATGGCTGCACCTTCCGCCTGTATTACCACATGTTTGGAAAGCATATTTATCAGCTGGCTGTCTACCAGAGAATCTGGAGCAACTCCAGGGGTCAGCTGCTGTGGCAGATATTTGGAGATCAAGGAAACAGATGGATAAGGCAACACCTCAACATTTCCAGCAGACAGCCATTTCAGGTAAGGATAATGGTTTTCATCATTTATATTTGAAGTGCTTCTTAATGCCCAAGTAGCAGAGAATACTGCTGTATTCTGGAATTACAAGCTAGGAGAATTGGATCACAGTTACACTGAAATACATTAATCATTTATTGAATGATGTGCTAAGGCTCTTTATGTTGCTTTGGTCATTAAATACCTATGATTGGCATTTTATGGATTAGTGTGTGACAGTGAGGCCAGCTGTAGTTCCTTCCAATGTTAAGTTCTTGCTTTACTAAAATAAAAATATCTAGGAGAAAGAAATGAGTTTGGCATAATGTCTGAGGTTCTTTAAAAAGTACACACTTGTATGTATATGATTTAGAATACATCATTTGACATTTTAGCTTTTGATAGGTGAGCAGCTGAAATCCAGGCAGAGTGTATGCCTTATTTATTTATTTATTCATGTATTTATTTTATAGGCATATATTCATTGTACATAGTGCTGGGACTCATAAGACAATTTAAGTATATTGTATACTTTGGGCATATTCATGTCCTATACCCTGTCCTTTGTCTATATATATTTTTGATTTTTCCTGTGTGTATAAAATATAGAATCTATAAATGAGAGAATACAGGCAACACTGGCTTTTAGAGTCTGGCTTATTTCACTTAGATATAATGATTTCTCATTGCATGGATTTTTCAATATATGACAACATTCCTTCTTTTTTGGTTGAAATAAAACTGCATTGTGTATATATGCAATATCCATGCAGCTATTGATGGGCATCTGGGCTGATTCTATGAATTGTGCTATAATAAACATGGGTATACAGGTATCTCTGTGGTATTTTGACTTAAGTGATTGGAGTACATATCTAGGAGTTGTATATCTGGGATTAGAATGGCTTCCATAAAGAAAACAGCTAGCAAATATTGGTAGAGATGTGGGGAAAGGCAACTCTTATATGCTGCTAATGGGATAGTTCATTTGTCCAGCCACAGTTGAAATCAGCATGGTGTTTCTGCAAACCGAAATGAGAAAGTGCCTGCTTTACTGAATAACACATAGCTTTCTTTGGCAAGAGCTCAAGTTTAAGTTCATGTTTCTTTATTCCTGATGGAATTCTTTGTACTCTACATTTCATCTGTCTTCTAAGAGTCAGACTGGCAATAGTAAGTTCATGTGCGCATGTGGTTTTTACAACTTTTAAAAGACTTTTACATATGTTTACTATTTGATTCTCTTAGCAATCCCTGAAGTGCTTAAGTCAGAGGACTTTCTTGCCAATTGTGTTGATGTGAGGAGGAGCATTTCAGAGAAGTTGCCGTGTATCTTTGACCAAATAGCTTGTAAGCAGCAGAAATGGAATGTAGGCGTCGACCAGAATGCAGGTTCTAAACCACCGCCATTCCTCCTCTACCAGCATTTCATGAAGTCTCTAGCATGTGAGGGCTTGAGTGTTTGTTCTTTCTCCCTGTAGCCACAGAGATCTACATATAATGTACTGGAAGAAAGTTTGTACATACCTAGGACTCAAATTTCTGTTTGTTTTGTTACCTGTGCTAAATGTCTTTCAGTTACCAATGTTGAAAGCATTATTTACATCTAAGTACCTAAATGTAGGTAACAATTTCACAGACACAAATATAGCTTCAGGGTATCTTCTAAGAGCATCTAACAATTACAGTTGTGCATTGTATATTACTCAGTCAATAAAACACACATGGGGTTTGGCGATTTGTCCAGAGAGATGTAAGTTGAAAGCATGAGATTTAATCTACCACAGGCAACTCAATATTCTCGTCTGTCACAAAGGTAAAATGCATGTAATCATCTGATAGGAAATCAATTTCAAATTAATTCTTAATGTCTAATCATGTTATTTATAATTTGGACTAAATTCCTATATTTACATACTTTCTATTGCTGAGATAACATATCATGACCAAAAGTGACTTGTGGAAGAAAGAGAGTTTTGTGGCTGATGGTTCAGGTGGGTCAGAGCCCATCACGGCAGGCATGGTGGAGATCCAGTGGGTCAGAGCCCATCACTGCGGGCATGGTGGTGATCCAGTGGGTCAGAGCCCATCACGGTGGGCATGGTGGTGATCCAGTGGGTCAGAGCCCATCAAGGCGGGCAGCATGGCGATAAGTGCAAGCAAGGTGCAGGAGTGGGAAGCTGAGCGATCACATCTTCAACCACAGGGATCAGTCCCAGAAAGAACTGGAAGTGGGGCGAGGATAAATACTCCCATCCCTAAAGATGTGCTTCCGCTCCTCCCAAAGGTTCCGCGTCCTCCCCAGACACCACCACCAAGTGTTCAAACATATGAGCCTATGTCAACATTCCTCATAAGACCACCTCAGTGAATCACATCTTTCTTATGATATATACTTGATCATTGATTTCCAGGATAAAATAACTTTATAGAAAACAACTTTCCAGCCAGATAAACATGAGACTTACCAAGGAACCCTTTAGTCATGATTTCGGACGTGAAAACTGAGTGTTGAAACACACTGTGGCTTTGAGGGGACGTGTTTTCTTGGATCCTATCCAAAGGTCCTTTTAGCCTTTTGTTCTAAAATAGATGCATCCCAGAAATGATGAACTTAGATATTTTTCATGCTGTGTAAGTCAGGGCAGCAAAATGAAGTCTAATTTAAGCAAGAAGATATTTTCCCTATCTAGTAGCAGGTAGTCATAGTTTCTATTCTGAGAAACGGCAGTAATGGCAACACTTTAATTAAGTGTAATATTATTAGGGAAATTGCATAGCATGCAACCCAGAAGGCAAGAGGTGCTCATTAAATGTTTGCTTAAAAAAAATGTTAAAGACTTTTCAGGATCGCTCCTCCAAAATAAAATCAGCAGCAAAGGACTGGATTGTAGACGCTCTGCTTATGAACCTGTTCAGGTCATTGGAATAATCAGCCAAACTCAGGTATAGCATGATCGTGTAAGACTCAGTAAACTATTGTGAATAATATATTGAAACTTCAACCCAACTTTTATGATGACTTTTGTTGAGGGATAATTGATGTGTAATAAACCATACATATTGTACATTTTGGAGTCAATATCACAGTGAAGATAATCAACATAAACTTTATCTTTCAGAATTACTTCATGCCCCTGTAGAAACAGCCTCTGTCCTCTCTTTGTATTTAACTCTCACTGGACATTTTTCTGTGCGTCTTGCAAGGAAATGAGTATAAACTTGTATTAGTATGGCTTTTTTAGTGCCATTATTTAAGATTTATTTATGTCCTGGTATATATCGATAATTCACTTGAGTAAAGCACAGTTTATGCATTAACTTATTGAGTATTTTTAGTATGGGCTATTATAAACAAATCTTGTATGTACAATTGAATATGTGTTCACATGAGCATCCTCTGATTTCCACGGGTGAATAGTCAAGGTGGAATGTCCGACTCACCTGGTAGACATATGCGTACCTTTTTAGGAGACTTTTACCTGACTTTCAATATTCACTAGTTCTCATTCATATCAACAGTATGTGAGAATTTGGGGTTTTTCAGTTTTAAGCCAATTCCTGTAATATTATTAGTCTTCTTAATTTGTCTTTTTCAAAGATGGTAGGTAACAGCATCTCAGTGTGGTTTTAATTTGTGTTACCTCACACACTGAACACATTTTTATGTGCTTATTTGACAAATATGTACTTAGGATGTATTTTGTAACCTTTTGTAAAATTTTGAACTTGGTTGATTTAAATTGAATTTTCAGCTTTTTATATTGTGAATGGAAATTTTTTATTAGATATATAATTCACATTTTTTTTGTTTACAGTTTTGTTGCTTTGGCACCTAGCACAGAGGCTGTAACTCAGATGTGTAGTCGATGTTTACTCAATGACTGTTTGAATGATGAGTTCATAGTAAGTAAACAGCTAGGACTGTTCTTTGTCCTTAAGTCTGATTATGTCACTTTATACTCCAATAATTTCTTCCCAATTATATTTGTCAAGCTAATTTATTGGATCATGGCCATAAAGATTGGCTTATAATAATAAGATTTCATAATTATGAGTTTTTATTTTAGTTTCAAAAATTGTAAAAAGCACTGAGAAGATGGATCAGTTTGTAAAGTGCTTTGCTGCACAAACAAGAGGGACTAAGTTCTAATGCCTAGCACCCCTGTGAAAGCCAAACACAGGAGCATATGTCTGTAACCCCAGTGTTCTTACAGAGAGACAGAAGCATCTACAGGAGTATCCACAGAGGTCTGCAGTCAGTTAACCTGGCTTATGCAGTGCTGAATAAGAGACCCTGTTCCAAATGAGGTGGAAGACAAGAATCAACCCCAAAAGTTGTCCTCTGATCTTCACACTGTTGCAAAGGCATGGGATGCCCAAACTCACACACACACACACACACACACACACACACACACACATACACACACACAGGAGAGAGAGAGAGAGAGAGAGAGAGAGAGAGAGAGAGAGAGAGAGAGAGAGAAATACAGAGCACTGGTTGCTTTGCAGAGAACCCAAGTTCAGTTCCCAGCATCAACATGGCAGCTAACAACCATCCAGACATCTAGTTCCAAGGGATTTGACACCTTCTTCTGACATCCACAGAAATTTCATGCACGTGTACACTTAAGTACATGCAGGTAAAACACTCATGTACATGAAATTAAAAATAAATGAATAAATATTTTTAAAATAAATCTAAAGCTTTAACTTTCTATGTTCAAATTATTACTTTATTTATATTTTATATTTCATATAGATGAATTTTACCAAAATTATATTTGTGTCTATGTTGACAGACTAAAATCATTTTAGATTTACATCAAGTTAACAGTTTTAATTGACCCTAAATAGTTAAGACCATGACTTCCTCTTTACTTGTGACTAAACTATTAGATTCCTGTAAATTATATAAATCTTCTGTAGAAATGTGAATTTTCGGGGTCAGCTAGATGGCTCAACGGGTGAAGGTGCTTGCTGTCAAGCCTAACTACCTGAGTTATTCAGAACCCATTCACTGGAAGGAAAGACCTGACTCCAATGAGTGGTGTTCTGACCACTACCTATATGCAAGCATATACACACCATCTAAGTAAATAAATAGAATAAAAATTCAGAGAAAAGAAGGGGAAGATTTTATATTTATTACTTTTCCTACTAAGATTCAGAATTCCTCTGTCACAAACATCTTCACTCCCTCAGAGCAGTTGGCATTAATATTCATATGTTGTTACACAAGCCATAGCAGCCTTCATTTCCATCATCAATCTGTATAGAAGATGATCTTTGTTTCCAGTCATAGAATTAGAAAAATCATAAACAGAGTGGTGTTATTTTATCCCACCCACTCATTTTACTAAAGGAAATGGAGCTCTTATTTTTTACAGCTTACAGGTAGTTAAGAGCAAAGACTAGATTTTTGGTCTCCTGGATTCTGCCTCAGGATCTGTACACTGTAGTATTTTTTTGTCCTCATTATCTATAAAATTTATCATAGTTCCATGTTAGATCTGAAACAAAAGACCAAAGGACTTTTTAATGATACTGTAATATTATCTAGAACAATTTAATCTCCTAATCCAGTATGTAGCAATTCAATAATTTCAGTAATTCCTGGAGCAAGCCAGCATGATCATAGTTACTAATCTAATAATTTTGTCTGCTCCAATCACTACTCTGATTGTCTAAAAATTATGTTTATTTGAGCCTTAGAAAATGACTACTAATTCCAAAATTGTAAATATATGACTTGTTTGACACTATACATACTTGCCATAATATATCCTTACAGAGAAGTCTAAGATTTTATGATGTACAATAATTGTAACACAAAAACCTGATGAGAGAGAACAATGGTGTTTATATACTGTAACTTCTGAACATCATAATCCATTTTGAAATGTGTCTGAGTTTTGCTGGGTTTGATATTCATAGTTATGTTATATTAATGTAATAGTTTATCACAACTATTTTGAAAAGTATTTCCAAGTTTTATTTCTAAATGTTTCAACTCTTAATTAGCATACCAATGACCTTCTAACAAGAACATTTGTAACCTTTAAATCATTTATTAAATCTGACATCGCTTATATGTCATGTTTCTATTTAAACTTGAGAGTCTAGGTATATAATGAAAATAACTATTTCACATATTTACAATGATTTTTTTGGCTACAATTATGGATGGTTCACTCAATGGTCTGTCTAAATCATAGAAATTTTGCATATTTAAAATTAGATTTAATTGCTAGATAAGTGGCTCAACTGTTAGGAGTGCTTGCTACTTTTAAAAGGACCAAAGTTTGGTTCCCAACACCCATGTTGAGCAGCTCACAACCAACTGTAACTTCAGCTCCAGGGGATCTGATACCCTCTTCAGGCCTCTTTAGGTACCCCACATATATAGATATCTAGACACACACACACACACACACACACACACACACACATGCACACACAGAGAATGAATAATGAATAAATGAATAAAAATAAATAATAATAAAATTTTTCTTTAATAATTAGGGCCAAGAAATTTCTCACCCAGGATTTGGCTCAGGTACATTTGTACCACCTTGCTTGGTGCAGTTTTCTATTCTGTCTGCAGATAAACTGATAGAACTCACTGTTTTACATGGAACTCCATTTTCTCCACGTTTGCTTGTCTCCTGCAGGATCGAGACTTTGGCATGGATTGTATATATGTGGCTGTCATTGAGGAATGTTTCAAAATCTAGTTTATTCCAGTTTATTGATTGTTTAGCAACACAGAAACCAGGGCTCATAACTGTCACCTCCATTATTATATAACATGTCCATTTTTTTCTAATGTATATATTGATATATAAAGAAGACCTGGTGCAGAGACAAACACTTTTTCAGAGAAAAGCTGCTCCAATTAGTGGTGTCCAACATTTGGACATATTGTGACATGGCATTGTCATCTATGAAGTACACACTGGAACACCACAAAGTCCAATTACCAACGAGAATCTCAAAGAAAAACCTCATGATATGGAAAGTAGGTTTGTGGTTTTGCATTGGACCACATTCGTTGCTACCCTAGGCTGCATATACAAGCCCACAGTTAGGACACCCCTGTTTGGACCTCTTAATTCCACAGACCTTTCTACTTAAGTTGGAGAGAATTCTACTGTGTTCTGGTAAATTACTTCAATAATAAAGATGAAGACTTTTTTTTTCAGATGTATTTTACCGTGATAGCACAATTTAAAAATTGTTTGTACACTAGGCGTGGTGGTGCATACTTTTAATCCCAGCACTTGGGAGCAAAGGCAGATAGATCTTTGTGACTTCAAGGCCAGTCATGTCTGTATAGCGAGTTGCAGACCAAAAAAAAAATCTCGTTTATTATATTCTTATAATATTCAGGTTTTACCTGGGTGGGATATACCTTTAACTCCTCAAAACTGCCTTATTTTCAAACTTTCTGGGGGAAAAATGCTCTTAAGTTGTGTTGTAAATAAAGCAGGACCATATTTAACAAACGTTAGTTTCATCCCACTTTTGCTAAAATTATTTTCATAAATCCTGACAGAATAAATCTTCACTCACTTTGCATGCCATTTTTCTTTCAAGTGTGTGTAGTTTCCTAGAATTTGCATGCAAAGGTTTTAGATCGAATTTGCTGTCATGAATTCTGGGTAACACTCATAGATTTGTTGCTTTCTGCAAGACACACTAAATCTCACAGGAATTCTGTGGTTTCAAATGCTGTTCGTTTTATTATCTCTGTATTAAAAATGATACAAAGTGAGGAGCTTGTGAACAGGGACTAGGGAAGGAGAGGAGTCAGGAGGATAGAGTTAGCCAGGCGTGAAGAGCCAGTCAGGCATGCCTGGCTAGCTCGACATGGCGATACGCACTCTCCCACAAGAGGCAACGTCAGGAACACCATTAGTTTGATGTCAGGCTGGGCTGTATAGTGAAATTCTGTCTCATAAACAGAAAATAAAACAAACAAACAATTCAACAAAACCCACATAGGTGAGTTTGTGATTCAAACAAGATAATATCTTAAATCCATTCTTTTAATCCTATTGAATATATTAGGATTTCTATGGCACTATAAGAATCGATCATTTTTTGCCCTCCAGAGTTAGAATATTAAGGGTAGTCTTCACTGGAGATATGCAGAAAAATTTGAAATTAATATATAAATGTGATAGCAGCCAAATGCTCATGCAGCAAAAGTAAGAGATAGAGAGAAGAGAAAGATTGTGGTTATTGAGAATGAATTTTGTAATTTTGTTTTAATTTGTCGATTGGTTGACAAAAAATAGTAAGAAAAATACTAAGTATAACCGTGAATGAGTTAATTACATGATGTTCTTTAACCTTTTCAGTTTGTGGTTTATGGAACTTGATGAAACTACATCTTAATCTCTCCCTGTTCTCCATCTTTTTCTGTCTCTCCCTTTTCTATCTGTGTATAGAATATATACACAGGTATATACCAGCATTTGGGCCCTTTCTACTGAGGAATCTTGTCAAGTCCCTTTGCCTTGCTCTCTGTCTGAATTTGGGAGAACAGAATGACCAAAATACTTTTGCATCTGTGTTGATCATGTTTGATTTGGCAGATTTTGTCAGGTGGAGACTGTGGAGATGGCAGCAATGAGTGGGTCTGAAATCTCTTCTGTGGGATTTAGTTGCCCTTCGGAGATGTCTTTGAGCATGCTGGGTCTGCTAACACCTGTTCTGTGGGCCTCCACTTTCCAAGGAGTTATTCAAATATTCTGTGTAATGGTAGAAAAGTGTGCTTTCGATTGTCAGAGCTAGATTACTTTGTTGAAAACCTTCCACGCAATACCACATCTGATGAGTATTCTTAATCGGACAGTCTCTCTCTGTGGCTATGTCTCTGTTTTCCACTGTTTCTATCTCTCTGATTCTGTGTCTGTCTGTCTCCACTCCCGCCTCTCTCTCTCTCTCTCTCTCTCTCTCTCTCTCTCTCTGTATGTGTGTGTGTCTACATGCACAGCCAAATAAGCAGTTTCTTGTTCTCTGGTGTTCTTAGTCTTTATCAATAAACTTGATGAAATATCTCCTGAACATGTTTTTCTCAGCAGAGCCACACTGGTTTCAATCATGAAATATCTCGTACTTGCCTTTTCTCTGCAAGTTTTTTCCAAAGCTTTGTAACATATTGCACCAAATCCTCTTGCATGCTTATATTGATGACACATGATTTTGGCTTTTATCTTCAGTGAAAAATCAGTGTGTCACCTAGTGTTCACTAAGAAGAAGATCTGGGGTGCTTTTGTAAATCTTTGTCAGATGATTGCTTTATCTTGATTTATGTCCTCAAACTTTTTCTCATTCAGCAGAAACTATTGTTTTGCTATCGATGAGAGTGTAGAGATCCATACCAATTTATGATTTGAAGCCAGCCTCCTTCCAGAACTACTTATGAAACATATCAACTCACTGTATATCAGGGATTCCATGCATACTTCTGTCTCAATGTGTTATATTGGAGATTTGATTTTAAATCAAATTTTTTCATTTAAGATACGTTAGTGAAAATATTACTTTATGTATAATAAAAGAAAAACGTAGGTGATTATTATTCTAAAGCTTTCTATAGAACATCCATATTTTAAAAAAACTCTAGTAACCTATATCTGACAAAATTGTCCCTCTACTTAGATCTGTCACATGGAGTGGCTTTAGGGACCATTTTCTAAAACAATTTTCAAAACAGCATTGCCAATTCTGACCAAACTGGAATCAGATTATAATCTTTTGGAAATGAGATTCTTGGAATGAAAGTCAAGACTTCTAAAGTGTTTTTTTATCCAAACATTCATTCATCTTTCTTTTTTTGTGTTGGAAACATGGTCTTTCATTATTACCATCCTGAAATCTTCACCTTGAACTTAAAACTTATTAGGCCTCCTTTATAATTGCTAGAAGATGTAATTCATATTTTATGGTATAAAGCCTTAAAGCCTTCTGCCAAGAGGAAGGTAAATATGAGGAAATTTCATTCTAAAGTAGTTAAAGCTATAGATGTTTATATGTTCCTGAACCAGTCTCTAGGAACACTGAGCATAGAGAAGAAAGATTAGTGAATTTTCAAAAGTATGGTTAAAAAAATAGAACCCAGTGTGCATAATTCTAAACTTTTGACCCACTGGGAAATCCTGTGACATGTCTACAACTTCAATGTATTCCAAATATTTAACAGAATAAAGTTTTCCTTAATATTTTAGAGCTAGTTGCTATCTGTGAAAATTTCATCTAAATATTAATCTGGCTTAAAAACCCTCTTCAAACCTCATATTGAACTTAACTGCTATTGTGATAATTATGATACTAAGCCATGTGACCATTCCTAAGTGATTAAATTGAGGACTACAACCCAGGGAAGGGAATGATGTCCTTACTACTGGAGTGACATAGTTTACATGGGAGAGACCTTGTTTAAAAAGTACTTCAGGAGCTGAAGAAATCGCCCAGCAGCTAAGAGCTCTGGCTGTTCTTGCAGAGGACCCAAGTTTGGTTCTGCACCCACATGAAGGCTAACAATCATCTGGCCTCCATGGGCATTGCACACCCAGAAACATTTACATATATACAGTCAAAACACCCACACACAAAATAAAATTTAAATGCACAGGCAGGTGGAGACACATATTGACCACGAAAATATCTAGGACATTTGAGGTGTTCATGGAGATGAGTGGAGCTGCTTAAAATAAGGAGCCTTCTAGAATGTGTGTTGTATATAAGCACATCTTTCTAGGCACAAACTATTTCTGTACTTTAATGACTGTAGATTCACGTTTCTTTTTAACATAATCATACATACAAATACATGCCAGTCTATATTAGTCTGTACTATCAATATCACTCTAGTGTCCCAAGCATGACTACCAATATAAATTCAGTACTCCTATAATTGTTCAATGTGTGCAGAGCCAACCTTGGCTCACAGTGTTCCTGGCTGTTATTTCAATGAACTTTTAGTGTGGTCTAAAGCAACCACAAGCCACAAAGAAGAGCCACAGAAGCTAGAGTGCAAGCAGGCTGTCGGGATAGAGGACTTCATTTTCTTTCTCAGCACAGTGTGTACTTGTATTGATTCTCCATTGCAGTTGCGGCTTCCAGGTAACTGTGCTGGGCTTTGAGATCCTCCATACGATTGCACTGGAGATTTCATCCTCGCCTTGCTCTTGGCTCCTCCCACCTCTCTGTGCTTCCGTAGGTAATGGCAACCTCCTCTAACGTTCTCTACTGCTCCAGGTAACATAACTTTTACTCCTCAGAAAGCAGCAGCTTTAAGGACCAGCCAGATGGTTGTGCTTGTAAAGGTTCCTCAATACATCTGATGAATAGAACTTGATCCCTGGAACTCACATGGTTGAAGAAGAAAACCGATACCCACAAGTGTCTTCCACATGCATGCCATGCCATGCATGCAAGCTCACATGCACCAACACACACACACACACACACACTCACACGCAGTCACATGCACACACACATACAAATGGTTAAAATTTTTAAACAACTTTAAGAAATAAGAGGGCTCTGGTGCTGTAGCTCAGTAGTAGGTAGCTCTCCTCGTGTTTATTAAGTCCTGGATTTGGCCTCCAGCACCATACACACACATACGAAAAGGAAAAAATCACAAGTTAGGAAAAACTTACAAATATACCTATAAAAGAGTCTTATTTAGAATATATGAATAAATGTATCAGCTTAATAATGGAAAAAAACAACCTAATGATATATGAAAAATATTTTAATAAGAATGGAGGAACATATGACCAATAAATAAAGGAAAGGGGCTTAATTTCACTTGTCATAAGGGAAATCCAATTAATACAAAAATATGTATTTCACTGACATGAGCAGAACTAGCCACAGAAAATGATGGCATATTTGAAGTCATTCGCATGTTGCTAGTAGAAATGAAAAATAATAGAAGCAGGCCAACTGTGGTGGCACAAGCCTGTAATCCTAGCTTTTGGGAGGTGGAGGCCACAGATCAGGAGTTCAAGACCTGACTTGGCTACATAACAAATTCAAGACCAGCCTGGGGTATATGGGACAGTGTCTCAAAAAAGAATAAAGGAAAATAACAATAGTAATAAGTCACAGTTTGTAAATTGCTTATTATAGCATTGTATTATATAAATTATAACATTAAACTTAAATTTTCTATCATATGGAAGCAATTCCATTCCTATCTAAAAGTGATAAATACATCCACAAAGGTTTGTATCTGAAGTTCACCTAGGATACTGTCCATCAAATGAATACTCCCATAATGGAATGCTGTAAGTGAAATAGCACTCAGCAATGAAAAGGAAGATAGTACTCTTATAATAGCCATAAGGAAGAATCTCACAGGTATTGTACTCTCTGAGACACTAGTGGCCAAAGACATGCGTGTGAGTCCAATAGCTGGGTAGTCCAGAAGACACAAACCTTAGTGACAGAGTGATTGGTTAGTACCCTGTGGTAGGTTTCAGGGAAGTGGATGCAAAAGAGGAGGACAAGGCGTCTGTGTCATGTCAACTTTGTGTATATTTACCATGGCTGTGGTTGAAGGATGATGCTCATCTGACACAAGTCATTAAACTGTACACTTCTAAAGGATAGATTTGATTGATAAATTATGCTTATGAGAATAAAATGTTTAGAGTGTTTGTGTGCTCATAACTTGCAAAACAGTAATTATTTTATGCAGTGGAAATGTAACTAACAAACTTCAGAAGGATTGACGGAAAGGCTAGAATTTTCCAGTGCATTCTTGTTAGAACTCTTTGAGGCTATGAATATGATTTTCTGTATTGAAGTCTCTAATTAAATGACTTCACATCTCTAACAATCTCAGAATAGTTCTAAATACCCAGCATATGTACAAGGTATTCGGTTTTACTCTTAAGGTTCATGAGCAAATTCTGAAAGACTTTAATAATATACACGTAGGGGATGAGTGTGTGCATGTTTGTATTTGAAATCTAAGTGTAGTAAAGCTGTTAGTAATTACTTGAGAGCGTTGTGTAATTCTTTTTAGGATTTATTTTTACGTGTGTGTGTGTGTGTGTGTGTGTATTTGTGTATTTGCACTAAAGAGCAAGTTCCCACAGATTCCAGAAGACAGTGATGGATGTCCTTGTGCTAGAGTTACAGGCAGTTGTAAGCTGTCCAACTTGAGTGTTGGGAATCAAACTTAGATCCTTTGCAAGAACATAACAGGCTCATAAACACTGAGCCATTTATCCAACTCAGTATTGCATAATCTTATCATATTTGAAATAAAAATAAATGAACACGGTGATATATGAATTTTAATAGCATTTCTGTGGTTGCCTGTTGGATTTACTATATGAAACCACATTATGGTGCTGCTTAAGTAAAAACAGCCTGATTTTTAGCATTCATTTTAAGGCCAAGAGCAGATCCAAACTGTGATAACCTGTTCCTTCAGAATTCTCTTGGAACTGTGTTCCTAAACAAGGGCCTTCTCCTTCTTTTATTGAAACAGTAAACTCAGGATGAAATAGGGAAGCAAAAGTCAGATTCTTATAAGAGGAATTTTCGTCCTTTCTGCTCCCCAGACCTTGACCAACACAAACACACAATCAAAAGCAGATATTATCAATTGAATCCCATCTATTTTTTGCAAAACAAATGCAAAAATCTGAAGATCTTTGTTGGACTCCCTATATTGACCATATACACACACCCATACATACTTTATTCTGGGTCCAGGGTGAGGAAGGATATTGAGGATTTAAAGCTATGTTTAGGTCACAAGAGGAGCTCAAGACCTAGAAGGCTTGTCTACACTACGGACAAACTAAGAGAAGATTAACTTTTTGGTTGCCAGGTTAGGTAAATGCCATTTGTTCAGAGCATGTCCACATTGTAAGCGTCGTCCCCACAGTCGCCAAAGCCAGGTGCGTGCATTTCCCACAGTGCATCGGCTTGGCACGTCTTCAGCCTGTATGGCAAGGTAGCAGAGAATACTAAGTAAGAAACTAGTCTGGTAAAGCTGTCTTTTGATTGAAGAACAATAATTATGGCTATATGTGCACATTTTTCCTTAATGTCTTAAGAAGTTAATACCAAAATATGTTAGCAATGATAGATCAATTATCTTAAAATTTGCTCAGTGGACACCTATATTGAGGAGGTGCTCCACTGGTTCCTTTTTCAATGATTTCGGTTTGGCGGTAGCTATGGCAACGGCTTCCATGCTTTTCCAATTTGTCTCTTTGGTTTCTCTTTGGTTCTTCCGGATGACCTCTCTTTGAATCAAGGCCTTATCCTCATTTTTGTGTGCCTCTGCCCTGATTTGCATCTAATACACCTAATATGTATAAGTTCATCCTCTGAATCCGCAGCTGCCTCCCATACAAGCCCTTTATTACTTCTCATTGACCATTTCTTCCATTTTGTGGTTTTCATATGATGGAAAATATAGTCAAACAATAAGAAGAAAATGTGTTTCTTTGTGGCTAGAGATGTGTTCTAGCACCGTGCTTGTTCCCGACATTCCTTATCCAACCTCCATATCTGCTCCCGAAGGATTCCTGGTGTCTCCTTGGGAGTGCTAACATTCACTGAGACAAAAGCCATCTGTTTTCTGCCTGAAGATAGTTCATCTTCTTGTGACATCAAAGCATGAGACGCCAGACTCTCAGCACTTCCACACTCTGGGGAGAAGAATGGGGTTAATTTCTCTTCTCTCGATCTGTAATAATTCACCTATTTATTAGAATGGTGTGCTCCAAAATTCATTTTTAAGAAAAATGGAAGTGGATCTGCCGTGTCCCTGCTTCCCTCCCAGTTCTGCGCATTTGCCGTCTCTGATGTATTAGAACCTTTGTGGATCCCCAGCTCTGAGAGCTTTCCTCAACTGCCTTGATCAAAGGATCTCTCACCTCTAGCAGAGAAGTCTTCTTATACAGCAGACAGTGATTAACACAGAGAATCACAACTGACCATTCTGCAGAGACAAAGAGGCTCTGGAGGCTTATCCGTGAATAGGACATCAGTAACAAAATTCTGCCTCCCAAGGGTCAGGGATAATTGTGGAAGAGGTGGTGGAAAGATTGTAAAATCCAGAGGTGTTGAATGACCACAGGGCAACAGTTTTCTAGACAGCTGGGCAATTACTCATAGGAATTCACAGCAATGGTAGGGTCATGCACATGTCCCATATAAGCTCAAGTCAGACAAAACTGCAGCAGACACATGGGAAAGTGGTTAAGAAGCCCCAACCCTGCTTGAAGTTTGGCAACCACTGGCTGCTGGGAAGGGGACATTCAATCTCATTTAAGAATGAGACTCTTAATAGGTTGACCAAGCTAGGGACACAAATTTGACTCTGTAGGCTTTAATACATACATACATACATAATATATATGTATTATCTATGTCCATATCTATAGCTATATAATATATATATATTAGAGGGCTGGAGTGACTTTTCAGTGGTTAAGAGCACAGGCTGCTCTTGCAGAGGACCTGGGTTCGAGTCCCAGCACCCACATGACAGCTAACAGCTGTCCGTAATTCCAGTTCTGTGAGAATCTGACACACTCTTCTGACCTCTGTGGGCATTACACAACACACATGCACTTATAACATGAAGGCTGTACACTCGCACATGTAAAAATACAAAATAATAAATAAAATATTAAAAAATATATGTTAGAGTACAGAAATTTGGGGGTGGTAGTAAATGGGCGCTCTTTCTGGAGGAAGTACAGCACTGGGGGCTGGCTCACGCCTCGCCCCTTTCCAGTTTGCTCTCTGTTTCCTGTCTGTCCTCATTTACGTGAGTGCTCAGCCTTCCCTGCCTCCCAGGCCATCATGGAGTTTCCTTCTACAAGTTGCTGTGTTCATAGTGCTTTCTCATAATGACCAAAAAAGCAATGAATGCATTACTTCACTGATTTATCTTTATCTTTCATTATCTTTATTTTGATGGCCATGAATTAACTGTGCCTACGTTGTTTCTCATGAATCACTTGGAATGAATACTGTTTGTCTGACCCAAACATTGTATTGAGGTTTTTCTTTTCCTTTTAGTTATCATTTGTTTCAGCTGCTGCAGGCATCAGCAGCGAATGCTGTCCAGGTGATTCTTTCTCTTGACCTCGAGCAAATGGACTTGTCATTCTCATTTTAGCTCTCTGTTACTGTGTAGATACTAAATGTCCAGCAAAGGCCTATATGTTAAAGGCTTACTCCCTAAGATGGTCCTGTTGGGAGGTGTTGGGATCTTTGAAAGGTGGGACCTAATGGGAGGTATTTAGGTGATTAGGTCCCTGTTCTTGAAGGTAATCATGGGATCCAGGGGCCACTTTGGCTCTTTCTCGCTCCCTGGCCATGAGGTCAGTTTTTTGCTCCATTGCTCTTCCCACCTTATGTGCTACCTTATCACGGGCTCAGATTGAATGCTTCATAACTACAAAGCTGTGAGCTAGAATAAACTATGTCTCTTTCTAGATCATCTCAAATATTTTGTTATCATGGAAAACAAAACCCCACCTAATAGCCTGTTGGGGCATCCCATGCCTGAAGAATGAGTGATGTAAAAGTGGACGACTCTCGTGTGGTTTCGGAGTGACTGAAGGGTCATCTTAGCGTTGGGGACTCAGGTCCTGTGACTGCATCACAGTTCAGCTTCTCCAGCTCTGCTTTTTGACTTCTATAGCCTTGGTCCTCAGGATTTTTAGTTTTTATTTTTTGTTATGTATGCATATATGTGCATATGTTGTGTGTTTATGTATGAAGGCATGTTCACATGTGACTATACATGCCTGGGGGCTATGCATGCATGTGTGTAAGTCAGAGTTGGGGATGCCAGTGTCTTCTTTTACCACTCTCCACCTTCTATAGGGAGGCAGAGTATCTAACTTGAACCCAGAGATTGTCTAGCTGACCAGGTTGCTCTGCGGAGCCCCATACCTGCCTCCCAAGGGCTGGCACTACAGGAGAGACACCTTGCCCAGCCAGAATTTATGTGTGTGTTGGCTAGTGAAAGGCTGGTCTTCACATTTACACAGCAAGTGTTTTGCCCACTGAGCCATTTCCCCGAGTCCCTAAGTTTTTCTTAGAAAACCTCTAACTCTGAATCAAATACTTGCAGAGAACCTGACCTGAGGCAGGTTTTCATTAGGTTTTTGGCCATCACCCTGATTGGTAACTGGAGCCCAAAGCCAGATCCTGCAGCTGCGCTTTCTGCTCTTCTTTCTAACCTTCATCTTTACTGGAGTTTTACTTGTGTAGATGTAAAGCAGAATAATCATGACTAATGCTCATTTAACACTTTCCACATGGCAGTTGCTGTACAATCTTTTCATATGTTCCTCATGGTACTGAGAAGGCTTCACTCTTCCATGAAGAAGTTTAGGATTATATGTAAAAATCTTCACATTTGAGGACAGTACAGCGAGGAACGTGGACGACACCAAGCAGTTTTCACAAGCGTTCTCCAACGTAAAGTCAAATAAATGTTTTGAATCAAAGATTAGCAGAACTAGGTGGTTGAGAATGTCACTGTGATTTAGGATTAAATTATTTTTTTTAATTTTATGTGTATGACTGAATTGCCTGCATGTATGTAAGCGCAACTGTGTTGTATAGTGCATGTGGAGGACAGAAGAGAGTGTCGGACCCCCTGGAACTGAAATTATAGATGATTGTTAGCTGCCATGTGGGTGCTGGGATTCAAACCCAGGGCCTTCGTCAAGAACAGCCAGTGCTCTTAACCACTGAGCCATCTTCCCAGCCCCCAGGGTTAAATTCTTAATTACTAACCTAAATTGCCTTGAAACAAAAGTGTTTTGTTTATTAACAGGAGCAAAATAAAATGCTTATGTCTTTTTGTGCAGAGTAAAGTGGGGTGTTTTTCCAGAAAACAGTTCAAGTGTTGTTAGAGACAGATAGCTTATACAAATTTTCTTCTTGATGATGGCAGTTAGATTATAATTGTTTTACAATTTATGTGATTTCATATACCTTTTGCTGTATCAGGTAGAATCAAATGCCCACAAAGAAAGCATACAGAGAAACTTCAGAGCTATAGAACAGATGAATGAATCTGGGATTCCCGTCTCTGTTTCTGCTTTTGCTATAGGTGTTTTCCTCACAGCCGGGTGAACAGATGCGAAGGCAGCTCAAAACACACTGTTATCTCCTGATGTCAGCTATCAGGCAGCATACCATACATTTTAGACATTTGTCCAAGTATGTGTACGTGGACATATACTGTCCTAGTTGTCAGGCAAAGGGCCTATCATCTATTTGCATACCCCATCCATTTAAGCAAAAAGTTTGTATTTTATTTATAGTTCATAAATCTTCCTAATTAATATACTACTTGGAGTCTTGAAAGCCAAAGATTCCCGATCTCTATGTATTCAGTATTTGAAACTCAAAAAAAAAAAAAAAAAAAAAAGGTCACAAGAATCTCTATTTCCACAAAAGCCCTAAGTAATTCTGAGGGGAAGATGTTTGGGAACTATTAGATTAAATATTGTCTAAATTAAATGTCTATGCATGAATCCACTTTTAAAATACCATGGGAAGAATTGGAAATGTGACAATTCATTCAACCTTATCTCTTTCAACAGCATCAGGAGGCTCATATTCTCTCTTTAAATTGCATTTAAAAAGATATCAACGTAAACGTAGTGAATAGGAGAAAGTTAATTACAACAAATTATCATGTATTATATTCTTAAAAGACACCTTTTGTTAATGAAGATTTTGTCTGTTTCTAGGTCTGTATAAAAGGGAGGGGACTCGGTGGGCTCTTCCTTTCCACTTGGTACACACTGTCCGCACTGGCTTGCCGATGCCATTGCCTCAGAACACCTCACGTGCCCTTCCCCTGCTTTATCTTCTTAAGAATATATGTCTGATTTGGATTTTGTTCAAGATTTCCATTCTCTAAACCACAATTTGATAAGTATTTGGATTAACATTTAAGGTTTTCATTTCATATATATATAGCCTTACATTTTTGTTTTATATCCAGTTTTCTGGAGAAGCTGCTTGAGTCCTGGTTCACCAGATTGAGCTGAACACACCCAGGGGCGGTCTCTGTGTCAGCAGCGTGAAATTCCAGCACTTATGTTTTTGTGCTGGGTGTGAGGGAAAAAAGTCCCAGATGTAATTTGATCTGAGGTTTCTGACCCAGCGAGTTACAGATTTCTCCTTCAAGGTACTTCTTGAATCTAACTGATCCTCTTACAGGAGCTTGCGGCTGAGGCTGGTCCCCCAGGGACAGCAGAGAAAGCCAGAGCTCAGCTTATCTCTTCTCAGGTGAAGCTAAAATGACAGTGGCTTGAAGTTCCCCAGGCAGATCCAGGACAAAGGACAGCCTTGCCGAGGCACTCAGCACCCTTAGAATGGGAGTTCCTTGTTGTAAGACGTGCAGTGTATTCATCTGTTAGAAATGAATGTTTGAGATTGATATTTATCTATACAAAGAAGGCTTGAGTTTGTAAAAAGCTCAAGTGAGCAATTTAGTTGCTTAGATGGGAAGAGCTATTGTCTATCACTTGATTTGATATGGAGATCTGTTGCTGATCAATTAGGGTTCTTTTTTCTTTTTACTGTTATTTCTGTTTTGATTTTGATAGGACTAATAGCAGCATGAGCAATTCTATCACATAGCTGTGTTCAATGAAACTATCTGCCACAGTATTTGGTGAAATTATTAGAAGAGATTTAGAGGAAATCATTGAGCAGTGTAAAGAAAATTTAATCCACACAAGGCAGTCTAGATGTTTCCAGCCTTCAATACTCAGATTTAAAAAGTACTTTATGAAAATGCCAGAGACAATACTAATTCTTTTCTATAGGAATCTAAAAACGTCCACATGTAAGAAGTAGTATACTGACTTCTATACCTTGTAAGCTCAGAAGACAGACAAAACAAAACAACAACTAAGAAAAGGAAACACTTAAGAAATTAGGGGCCATTAGCACAAAACTTTAAGAGTTTCACTAATATTCTCTTAATATTTATTATATTAAGATGTTACATAACAATAAGAACCAAGTGTTAAAATATGAGTTGAGTTACAAAGACTTTACACAGAATAAAATGTTAGTACATCCAGGCGTGGTGGTGCATGCCTTTAATTCTAGCACTTGGGAGGCAGAGGGAAGTGGGTGTCTGTGAGATCAAGGCCAGCCTGGTCTACATAATCAGTGTCAGGCCAGCTTGGGTTATAGGGAGACCCTGTTTCAAAAAGATCAAAAATAGTATGTTAAGTATATTTTTTTTGTAGATTTCATAATTAGAATTACCCCTCTTTCTTTCATGCAATCAAGGAAGGATTTTTAGTTACTAATTAAAATTTATGAATATTCCCATGTGTTCTGATAATTTTAGATTCTTCTGGGGTCTGTTATATACTTTGGCCCATCAAAAGAACACACGTTGTAGCAAGAATTTGATGTTAGGTTTTATTTTCCATAAACTACCTTATAATACGCACATTAGGTTAAAATTAACAACCCAAATACTCTGAAAATGTCACCTTTTGGTTAATTGGTTTAGTAGGCAAACATTTCTGTATGTAAATTAGTAGAAATACAGAAGATGACATTAAAATCAAATCTTAATTTAAGGAAGTAACACTTTGAGAACAGTTGCAAGGGGAAAGGAAGCAGAATAATGAATATTTTGAAAGCACATTTCAATGGCATGCTGGCACTTTTTAACGACTAGAATTTCATTGAATGTCTTAGTTTCAAAAATAACTATTGTTTTAACTAGAGTGGCATATAAGTGGGATATCAGTTCATATTGGGTATACAGGACTCACCATTCTATGCTAATGAGCTGAAGTGCTAATGATCTGAGGATAAACTCCAGCAGTGTGACAAACATGAATGTGGTATTGCTAATTATACGACAGCGCTGAACACCTAGGACATGTTACCGTTTCGTAAGGGTTGTTAACAATTTTCTAACTATAAGGAACAGACAGGAGTAGTGGCACAGGTCTGTGGTTTCAGCACTCAGGAGGCTGAGCCAAGAGGAGCAGGACCTCGAGGACTGTAATTAGAAGCCATTAAATGTAAAAGTAAAAGAAAAAAGTAAAAGTTTATTTGAAATCACTTGGGTGTCTAAAAGCAGTGCAGAACAAGTGACTTCTTTGAGTGTGTCAGGCATCATTTTACCAAGGACTATGGGTGAGTTATTTAAGCTTTCTAGATCTTGTTCAAATGTGAAATTAGGACTTCATACGCTGCGTGCTCCTTCTAAGTCTTCATTCGGGGTTAAAATAATTTTCTCAGGTGTACTGATACACACCTATAATCTTAAGATCAAGACCAGGCAACTCATTTGTTACCATGGTGATGTGGAAGAGAAATGCCTCATATAGGCTCATGCAATCAGCACTTTGTCCTGGGTTGGTGTTGCTGTTTAGGGAGGTTATGGAACATTTAGTTAGTTGAGACTTGCCTGAGAAAGAATGTCACTGGGGGCCTTTGAGAGCCCACAGCCCTGCCCGCCCCTAGTTCCCTCTTTCTGCTTCTGGGTTTTGGTTGAAGATGTGATCTCTTAGCTGTGCCAGCACTTCCAGGCCTCCTCTGCCACCATGAACCTTAAGCCAAAATATATTGTTCCTTCTGTAACTCTCTTTTAGTCACCGCGTTTTATCTCAGAAACAGAAAGTAACTAACGTAGTTACTTTTCTCCTTGCTGTGAGCACCCGAGAAAAGCAGCTTAAGGAAGGACCGGTTTATTCTGGCTTCAAAGTTTGAGGGTAGAAGTCATCCTGCCGGGAACATGAGAGGACTTGTCATATTGTGTCTGCCGGGGCTCAGCTTGCTATTTCCCTTTCTGTCGAGTACGTGGATTAGTGCTGCCCACATCCAGTGTGGATCCTAACTGCTCCATTAAGCCTTCTAGAAAGACCCTCTTTGACACACCTGCTCTGTGCTTCTGTGTTGACTGTAAGTCCCATCATGTTGACTAGGAAGATTGCCACTGTTATGTAGTGACGAGACACCGTCTGAAAATGAAGGACAAACAAATAAATAAATGATAGACTTTTAAGATATAACTCTATATACCTTTATTAATTTGTTTTAATATACACTGAGTTGATCTAACACATAAAATTATTATTCTAGATAGAAAGCGGTATCTGAGAAATAGCCAAAGAGTGAGGGGAGGGATTAGGAAGTGCATACCTAACTGGATTTAGGGATGGGGAGAGAAGAAAGATAATGGGAAAATGACATAAGCACAGGGAGGAAGGAAGGTTTGTCAAGGTTGCACAGCAGGGTGGCCTAGTGGGAAGAATAACGCTGTTTATTAGGTCTTTGTGTGCTCTGGAAAACAGGTGGAGAATAAGCCACAGCATCATGAGAGATGCAAGAAGTCTAAGTTGCAAGTGAAGCTTCCTTTCCCCCTAAAACATACAACGTGCCAGCTACAGGGCTTGCTCTGGATACAGTGCTGGGTTGTCCTCGGTGGCTCTACTGAAGCTTATCTTCAACATGGCCTTAAGAGGCCAACATCTAAATACAGAAATGCAGAACTGGATACTATAAGCAGCTTGGGAAGGAACACAGCTTTAGTTCAAGTGACTGAAGAGGCTTCTCTGAGGAAATGAAGACAGGAACTTAAACTCTCACTGCAGTTTCAATTCACCATCACTAGTTGGGTGGGATTTGTAGGATATTGCTTGCACCAATGACAACTGATTATTGGTAGGATCTAGATTTACCTGCTGTTTCTTCTGCATTTAAATTGGCTCAGAGTTAAGTTGCTAAATAGAAGGAGTATGTAGATGACTTATAAACAAGAAGCTTGAGAGGTGTGTAAGAATTCTGAGGACGTACTGTATATTTAAAATAATGAACTTGAGCTCCATTCCCTTTTCTTTAAGTATCATCTTTAATGGTGTAGAGAATTAGTTGAGCTTGTGGATCAAAAACATAATATTTAAAGACATGATGGTGGGAAAGATACTCATAGAAAGAGGAATGGTGATAATGGGTTGGGACATAAGAGAGGATGGAGGTGACATCACTCAGAATGCATTATGTACGTATATGAAACTGTCAAAGAATAAAGTTAATCAAAATGAAAAAAATATAACTATGATTCTTAAAGGAGAATTCAATTCTGGCATTTGTATGAAAGTCATTTAGACAGTATTGCATTATATCCTGTTAAAATTATATGCCAAATTATGTCATTCTTAAATAATAAAACGCAACTTTCTGAACTTTTAAAATCAATAGTTCTAAACCACATTTTCATTTTTCTTTCCAGTATCGACCAGGCTTTTTTCAATTAAATGCTTCATTGTGACCAGCAGTCAAATGTGCTTTGTATAAATTCTTAAGATTGGAGAAACTGAGCGTTATTTGTCTTCATTCAAATAATAGATGGGATGTGAAAAGGCTTGCTCGGTTATCAGTCTCTAAGGGATGCTTTACAATAGGCTGTGGGTTTGCAGAGCTTCGAGTCACAAATTAGTTTCAGATTGATCAACATTTATCCCTTTCAAAATCCACTTAGGCAAGTTCCAGAAAAGCACTGTTATACAGTAAAAGAAAATGAAAAATATATAAAAAAGAAAGAAAGCTGCATCCGACGTTGTTCCTTATGCACATCTAACTGACAAAAGAAAGAAAATCAACTTTGGATTTTGGTCCATTTGAAAACACCAGATGTAAACAGAACATACATGAACTAGATACATAGCAATGATTGTGTGTGTCTATGTGTGTGTGTCTGTGTGTCTGTGTGTATGCATGTCGCTTCATTATCTTTTATAACAAAGCATGCCTGAGTTTCAAATATCTTGTTTCCTCACCCAAGCAACCACACTCTTCAATATTTTTTTCTCTGACCCCAACACAGCAGAAACTCTGATGGACAAAGGTTTTCTGAGTAAAGAGAGTCCTCATGAGTTTCAAGTAGATGTAGTCTCTGTGACTCTAAGGAAAGAGACTCCTTCAGTTAAAAAATAGTATAAAATAAGAGAGTAGAGAAGGTGAAAGAGGCTTCCTTCACATAACTATTTCAGATATATTTCAGAAAGAGTTAAGGACTAGTTTTGCTTTCTTCAAATTGAGTTTTTACAGTGCATAGCAATGTCCAAGTATATGGTTGGAAGACAGTTATTCCTGGGTTTCTTGTATTCTACAGTTCAGTCTCAAGACAAAGTAAATATTTGAATGGTCTTTTCCTGGAGACATTTGCATCCATTACATGGTAAAAATAAGTCCCCTGCTCAATCCTTCCACCGCCTTCCCTCCAAAATAGACAGTTATTCTAGCACTATAACAAGTCTCCTAGTGCTGGCAACTCTCTTGTGGTGTGACTCACCACACAGACATACAAATAACTGGCTCTCCTTATGTTACTGATGGGAAATGAAAACTGATGAAAAGTACTTCTTTGTCTACAGCTTTTTACCATCTCTTTATATAGAGAATCTGCAGCCTTCTGTTAGCATGTGTGCATGGTACTGTTGAAAACTAACTTGATATTTCAGAAGAAGGGTACAATCTCAGACCCTTCCATTACTGACTGAACCTGCCAAAGGAATTTGAAGACTCAGGTGCCTGTGAGAACCAGGAAAAGGGCATGAACTTGCACAAGGATGCCAGGAGTAAGACAACAGTAAATGGGAACTGAAAGTTGGGCTTAATACTGGACATGTAGAGGGGAAGACAGGAGACTGATGATGGGCGAGCCATGTCTTCTTGAGGAATATCCTACTTCAAAAGCTCGTATGGAGGTGGCTCTGTGGTTAAGTGCACTGGCTCCTCTTGCAGAGGATATGGGTTCTGTTCCAGCACCCACAGGGAGCTAACAACTGTCTGTAACGCTTGTTCTGGGATATTTGAAGCCTCTTTCAGCCTCCGTCGACATTGCAGACATATGGTGTACTTATATATATGAGACAAAACACTCATCTACATAAGATAAAAAATCAAAGGAAAAAGATCTTTTAATATGTAATCCATATGATTGAGAGAATTTTTATGGGAGAACTTCAGTGATGTGGGTCTAGCACAAGAGGAACCAGTTAGTCTTTTTTGCACTGTATGTAAGGTATTCAAAGAAAAGGAGATTTTTTTTTTCTTTTTCCTGGTAACTATGGAAACATCAAGATGCCTAGGTAGGCTCTAATGTTTCTTTTCTACATCAAAAGTCTGTAGCAAGCCATATGCTATAAGGTTAGACATTGGTTAAGAAGAAACCCAGTCTGATGGCTGAAGATCAGCAGGAAATTTCCCATTTTCTAACCCTTTAAGAACCCAACAGGTTATGTCAACATTTTTTCGTTGAAACAATGTAACCCCTTTAAGAACTCAACAGATTATGTAGACATATTTTTCTTTGAAGCAATCTTATTATCTGCCTTAGTCTTTTCTTCTAACTCTTCTAATACAATAATGATATTTTTATTATCCACGTCTATGCCTCACTTTTTGAAGTTTTAAAGCAGTTTTTTTATAATCCATATTTAACGATGAATGCTTTTTCAAATCTAGTGTGACAAGTGAAAATCTCCAGTTATTTTGTACTGTTCTGTATGTACAATACAGCCAGTCAGGATAGACTCACAAATGTAAAATTTGTAGACCAAATCTGAGTTTTATTTCACAGAGATTGTTATATAAGCAATTCTAAAGATGGTTAAAAACTATTCTAGGTTGATCTCAACAAATCTTTCCCTAGATAGTAACTAAGTAGTTTCTAGATTCTAAGTCAAACTTCAAGCAGCTCTCAAGAATTATAGGTTATTTGATAAATATTGTGTAGTTCTCTGAATGTGTTTACGGCAGTTGAGAACAACTGTTGTTAGTCAGATTTGGTATCAGACTGAATGAGAATTCAATGTCTCAGAAAAATAAATGAAAAATAAGTGGAAACTATTAAGAAGTATGAGAGCAAATGTAAGTGGATAGTAAGGGGTGATATTTCAATAGTAGAATGTGCTTGAAATTACATTCTACTGATAAAATACTACACCCACGTGGTAAATTAGCAAATGAAAAAATGTGGATATAATCATTGAAATGATGATTTATGATAGTAGGTATACAATAATGTTTTATGTTTGTCGATAAGTTAGAGAAAGTAAGTTTCATCCTTCTTTGAGCACCTGTTATAAATTTCAACAGATGTGCAGTTATATAGTCAACAGAAACAACAAAAAATGGAGATTATTAGCGTTTGTGTTCGTCAACGTTTCTTCACTGTGACAGAACACCTGAGATAATCAAAAGGAGAAATGCTCACTTTGGTTGTGGTTTCAGAAGTGTTAGCTCAGGAGCTCATGCTTTCTTGACCTTGTTGTTTTGGGTCTGTGGTAGCACAGGCTATCATTGTGAGAGAAAATGGTAGAGAAGGGTTGTGTTCCTTATAATGATTACAAAGCAAAATACAAAGCACAAAAGTGAGAGGAGAGAGAGAAAATCGTGAATCCATTTCCAGAATTCTTTAGTATACATAGAAGTCATCCTTTGTTAGAGATGAAGTCAAATTTGCATCCTAACGAGTTGAATGTGTTTATTTATTTTATCATAAAGAATTAACTCTTGGCTGCATATCTGATGCTGAAGGATGAGGAGAATATTCAGTATTATTCAAGTTAATCAATATTTTCATTTTATTATTGTTAATCTGAGAATGCTACTTCGGATAAATAGGTAGAGGAATGGCAGGAGTACTTTTAGGACCATTTTAGAAATGATTGGAATTTCTTTACTTCTCCCAAGTCAAAATTCATTTACCAATTTCTGTGAAAATCAATTTAGCAACTCAAACCATGATTTTGAAAATTGAACATTGAAGCACAATGTAATCCAAAGATAGACAAATTTGTTATTCATATGCTACGAAATGATGATAAAAGCATTTTTTTCATTGTAGTGCTAATTAAACCACTATGAATCTGTAAGTACAGTTAGTGTATAGTAAAAAGCACTGCAGATAGCATGTAACAGGGTTGACTCTGAACTGCGGTGTTTCAGGCTGTGCCTGCAGATAGCATGTAACAGAGCTGACTATGAGCTGGGGTGTTTCAGGCAGTGTCTGTTGGTGTTACCTGGTAGGATGGTATGTGCAAGTAAGAGAGCACATGCTCTGTGTTTAGAATCAAGGTAGCAGTGAAGTTACATGACTCAACACTGATGACCACTGCCAAGATGGCTCAGTTTCACTATGTGTTATATGTTGAATTAATTTGTGATCGTTGTACTAACATGCAAAGTGAAAGAAATCTTCTACTGTTGTCAAATTTTCCATGGCCCACCACATTCATTTATATGGCCCATGAGTATAAGAAGGTGTAATTACACTTAACTGAGTTTTCAATTGCCCCTTAAGTTACTTAAAAGAGATACGATGGAACTCAGACATAAAATTTGCCTTTCACAATTTCCATAATGGCAGTACCCTGGTTTACTTCTGACAGTTAATGTTTTAATGTGTTTCCATGCACTATAGAGACAACATTAGAAACGAATTTTCAGGACAAAGATACTTGGGCTTCGTGTGTGTGTGTGTGTGTGTGTGTGTGTGTGTATGAGAGAAAGAGAGAGAGAGAGAAAGAAGAAAGAGAGAATGATAATTAAAAACTTTATATAAGCATAAACTAAATACTCAATATAGGACAGAAATTATTTGTGAGGCTGCAACTTGTTACTAAGTGGTTTTTGTGTTTAGTTTCTATTACGTTTAGTTATTATTCACGTGTGGTGGAATATGTTTGCCATGTGTGCTTGTGGAAGTCAGAGGACACTTGTAGTACTTGGTTCTCTCCTTCCTTCTGGTAATTCCAGGGATCAAACTCTGGTCGTTCAGTTTGGTAGCAAGTACCATTATCTGCTAAACCATTTCTCAAGCTCATCAGAGGTATTTTCAAAAACTGGCCTTATTAAATATTCAAGAGACTGAAGTTAGACATATAAGTTTATATTTTTAGTATCTGCACTTGAAACTATTGAGGTTTTGAGAAAAATTTATGTTTAAATTTTCTATCAGTGAAAGATCTGGCTGTGTTCTTGACTTGACAGAAGTGACATCAGCGTACTTCTTATGCTGAATGAAATGAAGGTTAACCAAAGTAGGCAGAGAAGATAGCATCCTCCCAGGCTGGGTGCTTACATGTTGTGGCACAGAGTGTCACACAATTTCCTATAATTTTTGGCAATGGCTAGTTCCTTAATTTGTGAGCACACAAAGACAAGAGTTGAGTTACTACATTCTTGCATGAAGATTTGTTGGGGTATATATAAGCAAAGTTATCTTACAAATATTTACATGTGTGATGACTGCATTTTATGTAAATTTTGGATTCTCATTAACTTTCTCTCCCTGCTCATGAATAAGTTAATGGCACTGATGAGGTGAGTGGCCGAATCATGGTGTGTCTGGTGTGTCTCTGTTTACCCCGGTTTTCTTTTCTTACTTTCCTCTGAGCTGCTTGCCAGCACATCAGTCTGCTTTGAACTGGATATTATATATATATATATATATATATATATATATATATGCATATACATATATATGTGTGTGTGTGTGCATATATATAATTTATCACCAAGTCTCTTATTAAATTAGTTATTAATTCACCTCTGCTTATACCTCTTTCCATTTTCAAGTAATTACAGTCTTTTCTTCAGTAACACACACTTTTATTATCAGTTATGCCAAATGCTGATGGTTGATTTCTGTTCACTAAGAGTAATTATAGGCTGGAGGGTGAACATTCTTTCCATGTTTTTTTTCTGCTATTTCGCCTCATAATGTTTCTTTTTTTAATTAAAAAAAGATTTATCTGTTATTTTTATTTTATATGTATGTTTTGCCTGCATATATGTAAGTGCATCCATGTTGTACAATACCCATGGAGATTAGAAGAGGGTGTTGGAGTCTCTGGAACTGGAGTTATAGATAGTTCTTAGTCACTAAGTGAGTGCTGGAAATCAAACCCAGGTCCTCTGCAAGAGTAGCCAGTGTTCTTAACCACGAAGTAATGTCTCCAGCTCCCATATTTCTTTTCAAAACAATTTTTAAAGTTTGTTTCTTGACAATTTTGTGCATGTGTGTGCTGTACTTTGATGATTCGCACTCCATCCCTGGGCTTTCTTATCTCCCTCGCACCGCGGTCAATCCCCCATCATTCCTACATGCCCCCTTCCCACATTTGTGTCTTTTTGTTTTGTTTGACGACCCACTGATCCTAACTAGGGGCATCAGTATAACCATGGTTTACAATCGTTTCTCAAAACCTGGAGTGGGCTCCTTCATGGGTGCACAACCGAGGACAATGACTGCCCCTCCCCCAGAATCCATCAGTAGCCAGTAGTTCAACAGTGAGGGTCAGGGCCTTGTGATACCTCCCTGATCTATGATTGACTCTCGACAGCCCCAGTCAATTGCAGGCCCAGAGCAGGCCACAATTGCAATGGCTGGATCGTGCCCAGGAAAAGAGTACTCACCTCTGTTTGTGGCTCTAAAGGCTTTCCACACCTTAGAAGTAGGTAGGGTATGAATGCCCTCCCTGTTCAGGGGCAGTTCAGAAATAGCTTCAAACTGTTACTTATTCTCAATTCTTTGCGCAGACACGATTCTCTGCATTCACTGCTTGTCTGATTAAGGCAGACAGCAGCACCTGACATTGGTATAAACGCACAGTTTTAGAAGGCAGTTTGGCTCCCTATCAATTTACTTAAATGATAATATCAAGTTCCTGTCTAGGGCCCAAGACCTCCTCAGCCACGGTATCTAATACCTTTTACAGAAGCAGGCATGAATTCCCTTCTGTGGAATGACTCCTCTTAACATTTCTTCCCATCAGGATGATGGGGAAAAGAATACATTTCATAAAGAATGCAAATTCTCCTTCAGTGTTATCAAGTAAACTATCTTTGCCCATTCGTCAAATGCTTAAATCTTTTTCAAACTGACAAATCTTTAAGACAAACTGGTCTCAAAAAACCCCAAAAGCAAAATAAAGCAAAATAAAGAAAACTTTGAGGAAATTACCAACAGGTTTGAGATCAGCCCATTTGACCATCTAAAACTCTCTTCCTGGACTGGTATATCAATAAATGATGTATGTGATAATTTTTAATGCAGGATAGAATTTGAAAACAGAAGTCAAACAATTTCAACTTCCATATACAGCATTGTGAGGAAAAAAATGAAATGGAAACATATGCTTATTTAATAATGGGAAAGAGAGTGTGTTATTCTTTTAACTTTGAGGGTCCTGGAAATTCTTTTTTTATTAAATGGTAACAGGATACCTAGTAAGCATACACCATATTTGCATAACTATTAAAATAATTCATCATGATTAATTCTATTCCAGCAAATCTCAGCTCTAATCACTATCTTCCAGGCACTGTAGTGATTTACCAGTATTTCATTTTTTACTGGGGTTTGGTGAAATCACAGTTCCTATAATAACACAAGGGTGTTTAAGTTCACTGTGATTAATGTGGCTCCAATGAGGGTCTAATAAGGATTAGCAGTTTCATAAAATGTTGCTGAATAGGCCCATGTGAAAAAAGACTGAAAATCCTTCAAAATTCCAGCAATCAACCCAGCAAATGGGCTTCTTGGAGGATGAAATCATTTAACCTTGGTAGTAAAGGAACAGGTGAAGAGTTAACCTCAGACGCAGAAGAAATCTTGATAAGAAAAGACAAAAATGGGCACAGGAGACAGTAGACAGTAGATGGACTTCAAATCCTTAGTGTCTCAGAAGGAAACAAGACAACTTTAGAAGTAAGGTTGAAAGTTACAGGGAAGTCAGCATATCTGAGATGTTGACATTTCAGAGAATTGAAGTTATGAGGCAGACTGAGCCTCACCTAAACAATAGGACTGACAATCATACTACTTCCCGTTACCAAGGAAACCAGGAGAGGTAAAAGGGCCATGTTGGAAACAATCATAAAGTGTTTTTTTTCTGTTTTTCAATATGTGTGTGTATGTATGTGTATGCATGTGTGGGGCAGACACATGTGGAAGTCCATGTGCACCTGTGTGTGTGTGTGTGTGTGTGTATCCTAGGGTGGCATCCTCAGGAACACCTATCTACCTCGTTTGAGACAAGGTCCTTCAATGGCACCAGGAGCTCCCAGTTAAGCTAGAATGTCTGGCAAGGCTCCAAATCCTCTTGTCTATCTCCCCAGGGCTGGATTACTAACACACACAGGCACCTGGGCATTTTCATATGTGTGGTGGGAATCAAACTCAGGTCCTCATGCTTCCACAGCAAACATTCACTCACTAAGCTTTCTCTTCACCCTGTTTTCCAAAAGAAGAGAGTTATCTCTGAGTAAATTGTGGATTCATTTTCAGCCCCAAGTTTCTATAACTTGATTTCACTCATAAATTTAATACCTTTTTAAAATTTTCATCAGATCTTGGTGGAGGCATCAGTCGGAGATGGCTTCACAGGAGATATAGCAATTGACGACCTGTCATTCATGGACTGTACCCTCTACCCAGGTAAGCAAGAACATGACAATATTTGAGAATTTCCAAACCAGCTGACTTAGAAATCAAAGAAATCAATATTTCATTTTCATGAATATCCTAAAATGCCTTTGTACTTATAGTCTTAAATTCATTGATATTGGCAAAACTATTGTAAATCTTTGCTAGCAATTAGCCTTAAAACCTGTTTTTCAACATCATACAGGTGTTTGAATCAGTTATTTTAATATCTTATCAGATACAAAAAGCTAAGAGGTCATGTCTGAAATTACACTGCAACTACATGATCTTTTTAGGACATAGATAATTATAAAAATAAAAAAAATGTTTTGAGTAAAGTAATTATAAAATTGTTATAGATACATTATGTTTTAAACTTTATTAACATCACTTTTCCTGAGTTACACTGTGATATTTTAGCCTGGTGCTCTAAAGATTATTTACAACCCATTCTTTCCATGTTATTAATTTATAACTATTGAAAATAGACTTCATATTTTGCAGCACACTGTCTCTCTCTTTCTCTCTCTCTCTCTCTCTCTCTCTCTCTCTCTCTCTCTCTCTCTCTCTCCCCATTTCTATCTGCATCCTTTCTATGGAACTCCAGACCTACCTGCTTCCCAGCATCACAACTCTAGATGTCTAACAAACATCTCAGACTTAATGAGGGGAGACAGTAAAACATAGTCCAGGCTCGGCACAGGGTGTAGGCGAGGGGCTTTTACTTGGCAATGCAAGGTGGTTTAGTAAAGCTGGAATTCAAACTATGAAACTTCACCCTGGATCTCAAGCTGGAGGCTCTTACATCCCATGACGTAAGGGATCAGTGTCGTCTGTGGAGGAGACTAGACCAAGAGTATCTGGATTTCTGAAAACTGGAGTCAGTGTGCCCTTGCCTTGGCATCACTGGTGGAAGATATCTCCACGCTGGGCATATCCAAGACTCCACCACTCACCTTTCTCAGTAGCTGGGCACCTTCCTTTCTTCACTCTCTGAGCAGAACTGATTGCTCTCGTGGGTCTCCAGCTGTCTCTGTAGAACACTTCCTTCCCAGAAGGCCCATATGAGGCAACACTTCATCCCTTACTATTTGGTTTCTTGTGCCAGTTTCTGCTTGTCTACTCCACATTTACAAATATGGACTTCTCTTACCTCAGATCTATCAGAACCTACTCACCCCCCTTCCTTTGCTCTAAGCCCTCACTGTCTCTTTTCAGATCATTCCACTCCCTTTGTAAATGCTTTCTCTGTGCCTGCACTTGAATTTCATACTGTTTTCAAAACAGCAGCCCACTGGTCCTTTTCAAACTTAGATAAGATCATGTCACTGTAGACACATCTCCATCTCCTTCAGAGTAAACTTCTGCTGAGCTAAGGGCTCAGAAGGAACAGGTGACCAACTCCTTCAGACTTCTTGACTTCACTTTCCACAGTTATGTTTTTGGTTCTCCAATAACAATGTTAGTTGCATAGAAGCCGGCATATTATTTATCTATTTTCTCTCTAGCGCTAGCCCAATAGTGGCTTATGTTACAAGTATAAATATCCACAGAAAGGATGGACAGATAGAGGGATGTCCATCTTTTAGGTGTTTTATATATCTTCATTAGATGTTTTCTGTTGCTAAAGCATTAAATAATTCTACATCCAAAATCTATTCAATTGTGAATCAGAGTTCTTCAAAGACAGTTCTCAAAGACAGAACAGTGCTGATGTAGAACTAAAGAGTGTATTTATTGCTCTCAAGCATGTGGGTTGATATACGATAAGAATGGAAATACCGTTTCTCTTCTATTCAAAGCTCTGCAAACCTTCCTGAGTTCTTCAGTGTAGATCTGTACTCTACTTGCCCTGTATCTCTGGAGCAGTAGCTGAAGGGCCACAGCCCTGTCTGTGATGTATGCTGTTAAATCAGATGCTGAAAAGAAAGCATAACTATAGCCCCTGTTACATTTATCCACAGTCACTGGCCAGAACTAGTCATGTAAATTAAGCCTAGTAGTAGAACAAGTAGTATCTCTACCACAGGGAAGTTGGCAAGGGTAGGGGATGCTGGAATTCTTTACAAGATAAGGAGCTGAAAAATGGACTTGTTAATACAGTACAACACTCATATGTGTGTTTTATATAATCTTACACCTTGTTTGGTAGTGCTGCTGATAAAATGGGGGATCCCTGCATGCTAGTAGGTAAGCATGCCAACACTGATCTGTACTCCCAGTCCTATCCCACAGTGTTTTAAGGGTAGATAATCGTTCCTAGTCCATTTGAGATCAATAGAGGTTAAATGCAGAGTGGAACTGGTGCCTTTGCTAGCTAGTTTTATGGAGAGAAATGAAGAGGCAAGCTGGCAGCAGTACCCACTCATGAGGCATCATACTGTATCATCACTAGCGTTGTGCTGGTCATGAGATACATTAACCCTGCAAGGAAGACAGAGCCATCTCCTTTCCACTGTTGTGAAAAGTTAGTTTCAGAGAGTGCAAGTGACCGAGGAGATGGCAGAATACTCAGGGTGGGAATGAGAGTGTAAACTAAGCTTGTTTTATTTTAATGGACAGAGTTCCTCACACACAGCTTTCCATTTGAACTTGGAACCACTGTGTCTTCAGAGACTTAGAGGGGAAAAGGGACACAGGAAAGGCTCTGTGCTTCACCGCTGAAACTCTGACTTCCCTGGTTGTCCTGCTGAATTGACTCTGTGGTTGATGGTGCCAAGGTGTTCACAGTGGAGTTGCCAGGGCAGACGCAGAGATAGGAAAAATTTGTTACAGACCATTAGTCCCAAATTTCTAGTTAAGATTCTGGAAGAAAAATATGAACCTTTAGAAACGGTTTGAACTGTGTGGGGTATATAGCTTCCTAAGAAATGAAACTTTGCGTCAAACCCTTTGCGTCAACAAAGCCTGTTGAAGCTAAATGTTCCATAAGAGAATCTTTACAACTTTGCCTCCAACAAAACGTAAACAAAGAAATAAGACTCAATAAAAATATTGTTCTTTACACTTCTCAGCCATTTTTCTCCTGGCGTCAGGTTAAATAAGGTGACAATAATGCTTGTACCTTCAATTACAGACATCAATTTGCTTCCATTGTTAACTGCCATTTTTTCCTCTTCAGTAATATAACAATGCAGAATAAAATTAAAATTCATGAAAATACAGACAGAAATCATTGAGCTATTCCCCAACGTGCTTCTGCCTTCTGTGTCAGCTGTAACCAGTCTTTTATGGAGGAGAACTGAAAGACCTATTACGTGGTTCTTTTCGTTTACCTCAGATCCAGCCTCTCTCTCCTTCAGGTTTTTCTTCCTGTTTTTCATATCATTAGTTGTTTCCAACAAACCCAGGCTGAAATTCTGTCATGACCTTTGACTTTCCCCTTAGGCTTGTTCAAGGACAAATCCTGCTGACTCTAGAGCAGATTAGCTCTGACATTCCCTTTGCAGGTTCACTTATCGCTCTATCATGACTCTCACCTAAAGCATGGTCACTGAGTGCTAAATTTCTCAGTTTCACAGGATCATCATGTCTTTCCCCCAGCAGATTTCTCATCAGCCGAGTTTATTTTTACATTACTCTGTGACATCATTATTTGGTCTTCCAGAGTGACCCTTTTGGTTTCTAATTTGTACTATTTGAAATTAATTTTATTTTATGAGTGTATTGCCTGGAGTTATGCAAGTGCACCTGTGTCGTGCAGTTCTTGAAGAAGTCAGAAAATGGTGTTGGATCTCCTGGAACTGGAGTTCTGGATGATGGTTAGGCACCATGTGGGTGCTGGGAGTTGAAGCCAGGTCCTCTGCTAGAGCAGTCAGTGCTCTTAACTGCTGAGCCATCTCTCCAGCCCAAAGATAGGCTTTCTTAGCACCGTTCAAGTGTGTAATACGTATCTGTTGTCGTAACTGCTTGAACTTACTCATCTTTGACATTTTCCTGCGGCCCAGCATCTCTCCATTTCTCTTTGCTTTGTTCCGCATTTTGCACAACTTCGTCTCTCATGTGTACCACAACTTCTTCAAAGTCCACACATAAGTGAGATCCTAAAATATCTACATTTCTGTGTCTGGCTTGACTCACTAAGCATAACGGACATAACATTATGACAATACCACAACGGAAGATTTTTCTGATATTTTTAAAGCTGAATAATAATGCTCCATATGCTGTGTAAGTATCTATTCCACATAGTGCCATTGTTTTTTGCCAAAGGTTGAATTGTTGAATCATATGTAAGTTCTATTTTTGATTCTTCGAGAAATTTCAATCCTGGTTTCTGAAAAGTCTGTATTATTTTATATTCCTACCATTGTAGTTATATAAGTTCCCTATAATTTTGGCTATGAGCACCTCATTACATACAGAACTTGAAATGTTTTCTGCTGTTCCCTAAGTTGCCGTATCAGTCTCCTGAGTGTTTCACATGCTCTGCAGAAACCTTTTAATTTGCTGTAATTCCATGGGTTTCTTTTTGGTTTTCTTGTCTGTGGTTTGATGCTTCATATTTTAAAACAATCATCGTCAAGAACAACATCGTAGAGTATTTATTTTCTAACAATATTAATCCCAGGGGTTTATAGTTTTGGGTCCTAAGTCTTTAACTCCCTTTGAGTTGATTTTCTATGTGATTACTATTTATTTATTTCATATGTAACACATTTATGGAAGATATTATTCTTTCTCCATTGTGTGCTTTTGAATATTTTTAAGGGTTGGTCAGTTCTTACTGGTTTATTTATGGGTTTTCTGTTATGTCACTATGGTCTATCTCTTTTTATTCCTGAATCATACAATTTTGATGACTGTGGTTATCTGATACCACTTCACAGCAGGCAGTGTGATGCTCCCCTTTGTTCTTGCTCAGCATTGCTCTGAATATTTGATATCCTCTATTCTTCTGTGTGGATTCTAGGATTCTTGTAAAACATGCTTTGGCGTGTAAAGACATTTAAACATTAATTCTTCTGACGAATATGAAATATTATTCATGATTTTTCTCTCTACTTTATTTCATCAATATTTTATAATTTTCATTGTACAGATCTTTCACTTTCTTGGTTCAATTTATTCTTAATTACTTTCCATTTTCTTGTACTTTGCTAATTCAAGTAGTCTCTTGTACTGTGCTAAGAAAGTCTGTCTTGGGGGCTGGAAAGATGTTTCAGCAGTTAAGAGCACTGACTGCTCTAGTTTTTTTCTCTAGAGAAATCACTCAATTTTTCCTAAGGGTAATTACTGTAGGCTAAACTTCAATGAGATTAAGCCCCTTTTCTTGTGTCTCATCTTGGGGAACAATGTTTTTGACCACAAGATAATGTTCTATTATGGCTTGTTGCATAATGGCTTTATTGTTTTGAGGGATATTCCTTATTAACTTCCTGATTTTTTAAAAAGTATTAATTTTAATTACAGAAGAGTATCAGATTTTCTCAAATATGTTCTGTGCATCTATTGAAATTCTCATATTTTATTTTTCACTCTGTTAATGCAATGTATCGTATTTATTGATTCTTATACTCCAATGATAAATACCAATTTGGTCAGGGTGTATGATCATTTTAAGGTATTACATTCCATTTGTTAATATTTCGTGGAAGACTTTTACATCTATGTTGATCACAAATATTCTCTTATTGTTTTCCTCTCTTCTGGTGTCCTTCTCTGGCTTTTTATCAGGGTAGCACTGGCCTTTAAGAATTATCTGGAAGGGAGCAAAAGAGATGGTTCAGTGGTTAAGAGCATTTACTACTTATCCAAAGAACCTGAACTCAGTTCCCAGCATCCACATGGCAGCTAACAACTGTTTGTACCTTCAGTTCCAGGAGATCTGATGCCGTCTTGAGACCTCTATGAGCATTGTGCACATATGGAACACTTACATATATCCCAGCAAAGCACTCATCATAACAATTAAAAAATTTAAAAATTTAGGAACTGTTCTAGCCTCAGTTTTGGGGAGTTGAAGATGATTCTTTCAATGTTGATATAATTTGGAGTAGAAGTCATTGAATTCTGAGCTTACATTTGATGGGAGAGTTTTGATCACTGATTCAACCTTTTCAGTGGGATGTTCTGGATTTTTCTTCATTGTGGGTCAGATTTGGAAGGCTGTAGGTTTCTAGGAGTTTACTCATCACTTTTTAGTTATCCAGATCACTGGTCTGCACTTGCAGGCGGTAGGCTTTGTGACCCTTCTGTGGTCTCTAGTATAGCCCCTTTCCTTGTTTGAGTTTCTCTTCATTTATTATTTTACATACTTGATTCTTCTCTTTTGGTTCTTGGCGTATCCAGAGATTTTGTTAATCTTCATGAACGGAAAAGTTTTCTTGGTTTTGTTGGTCTTTTCTATTATTTTTTTGTATACATTTTGTTTATTTCTGCTCTAGTCTTTATTATTCTTTCAGTGCTTTCCCTTAGTTTGTTATTTACCAGGCTCCTTGGGAATGCAGCTCTAAGTCCTTTATCTTAAATTTTCCCTTTCTCAGTATAGATATTTATGATCCCAAGATTCTTCTTAGAACTACTTTAGCTATATTACATAAGTTTTGATATATTGTGTTTCCAATCTCTACCTTTTCTTGTTTTTTTATATTTCTTCAATGACTGTAGGTTGTACATGCGTATGTTTGTGAATTTACCAGGTTTATTTTCATCTTTTACCTTTTTAACAATTTGGAAATGATTCTTTTGGATTTCAAACTTCTTAAATTTATGAAGACTTGGTTTTTATCCGAATATATGATACATTGTAAAGATTGTTCTCATTGTGGTTGAAACAATTGTATAGTCTATTTTTGGTAAGAGTGTTCTGTAAGTATTTGTAGGTACTTACCTTCTAAGGTGTGTGCCCTATTTTCATACCGACTTTCTATCTGGAAGATCTGTCCATTGTTTGAACTGAAATAAAATCACCCTACTTTGCACACTGCTCTGGTTTACTGATACTGACTAAATGTTTCGATGCTGATGTTGGGCCATATAGAATTGTTATATCTTGTATATGAATTTACTCGATAATTATGCAAAGAATTTATTTTTTTCGTACAGATTGTCACCTCCCATGCTCGCCTTCAGTCTGTCTATCTTCACAGCCAAAGTTAGTGAATTAATTAATTAATTTCTTTGTTTATTGTAGTTTTTACAGAGCTAAGGACCAATAAAATACCTTCTACATTGTCGGCAAATGATTTATTGCTAAGCCACATCCCCAAAACTCACATGAATGTTTTGTATGTAACAAATTATTGGGATTCAGTTTTGGGGGGATATTTTTGTCGTTGACACAGCTCACTGTGGCTGCCCTGGAACTTCCTATGTAGACTAGACTTACTTCAAACTCGTAGAGATCCACCTGCCTCTGTCTTCAGAGTGCTGGGATTAAAGGTATATACCACTATGCCCTCTAGAGTCTTAGCTTTTTGTTTTAAATCTATTTAGCCACTTTATTTTGACTGAAAAATGTCAACTTAATACATTTATAAACAAACGAAGCAAAGACTATTGCCATTTTGTTGATTGTCTTCTGGCTGCCTCGTGGATTCTGTGTTTCTTCCTCTCCTGCTATCATCCTTGGTTCTTTGATAACTTTTCTATAGTGGTATATGCTGGTTCTTTTATCTTTCATGTCTTCATGTCTTCTTACCATGGGCTCTGCTTACTGTAAAGTTTACATAATTAAAAAATATATTTGAAACAATATATTTTATGTTGATATATATATATATAATTTTAATTGTCTGCAAAATTGATGATCCTCACATATCTACTTATGGGGCAGGGGGTGGAGGATAAGACAGGGTCTTCCTTTAGTACCTGAAGGCCTGGAACTTCCTCTGTACACCAGGCTAGCCTAGATCCAACAGAGATCCACTTGCCTCGGTCTGCCCAGTGCTGAGATTGGAAGCGTATGTCACCATGTTTAGCCATAGCATCTTTTTGATGCCAGCATGACCATTGTAATCGCTAGTTTCTACATTTACTTATTGTCAGAGTGTAGGTACATGTAGAGTATTTATATTCATAGTATTTATTAGCACTTCAATTCCCATAGAAACCATTTCTAAATAAATATCACATTTGGTGGCTGGAGAGATGACTCAGTAGTTAAGAGCACCAGCTGCTCTTGCTGAGAACCTGGGTTCAATTCCCAGCACCCACATGGTGGCTAACAACCACCCAGAACTCCAGTTCCAGGGGAGTCTGATACCCTCTTCTGATCTCTGTGGGCACTGTACCACATAGGCACATACATATACATGCAGGCAATGCACTTGCATACTTAAAATAAAAAAAAAAACAGAAGCAAATAAATATATTTTGCACCTCATGGTGCTTTAAAATTCAATTTTAAAACAGTCTAGCTATTTTAGGAATGATTAACAGCAACTTTTATGATGATCGTGACCCCTTCACACACACCTTCATCCTACACACTTAGTAGGCAATTTTGTTTTGGGTCTAAGATGGTTGATTAAAATTTTGACATCCATACACATTACTTCAGTGTTTCTCCATCTGTATTTGTAAGTCTTGCTGAAGACGCTCATCTTTTTGGAAAGGTTCCTCTGTATCTCAGTGCTAAGCTCGCCCATCTTTCTGCAAAGGTTCATCTGTGTCAGTGTGAACAAAAGGCAAGGGCACTGTGTGAGTGTTACTTTCTCCGCTTTTAAGAAATCAACTGCTGCTTTCCATCTGATTAAGACAATACTGACAGGCCTAGAGACAGCTCCACACTGGTTGCTCATGTAGAGGATTGAGGTTTGGTTCCCAGAACCCACGTGGCAACTAACAACCATTCACAACTCCAATTCAAGGGATCCAGCACCCTTTTCTGTCCTTTGCAGGTTTGTATGCATAGGTGTGCACTTTCATACATGCAGACAAAACGCTAGTACACATAAACTAAAAATGTAGATCAGAAAATGTGTTTAAAAGATAATGCTGAACAAATGACTTGATTATATTCACCTTAGATTATAAATTATTATAAATAATTCATATAATAAAATTAATGAAAATACTGTATTTTGACATTCTTTTGTATTTTCTAAGGATGTACAGGATTCAGAAGAAAATGTATTATCATTAGTTTATAGTTAAATAGAGGATTTGAATTAAAAAATCAAGATATTTGAGATGGTGATTATAATTGAACATATTCTAATTTTAAATTATTTGGTATAGCTAAATAAAATGGTTGCCTATTAAAAGGAAAAAGCCAAGTTGAGCCAGTGGAATATTCAGTTTATCAATTTTATCGTGTTCCTAGAAAGTAAAACTGGGTTAATAAATGACGACTCGTTCTGACGATGAGACCTTTAAATTTGGTTTTCTCTCATTGAAGGAAACAATAAATACTAAAGACTGAGATTATTTACAAACTTAGATTTCAGGTAGAAAAGTTGACACCTGCTACTTCTTTCTGCTTGTGTTCATACTTTAATGTGATGGAATGCCTAGGAAGGTAGAATTATCCTTTGAATTCATGCTTTAAAGGAAACATTTTGAAAAGCTGATTGTTTACCAGTTAGAGAAAAATTCTGTATAATATGCCATAATATGCAGCAAAGAGCTGTATCATAGTTGCTGTTAATCATATTCAACCAGTAGCTGTGCTTAACTCTTCTCTTCATGAAAGCAGACCTAGCCCAGACACTAATATGACCGCACGAAATGGGGCTGCTTCCCTCTGTAAGGTTAACTCTAACCTGCTATATTAAATGTCACAGGAAATACCTATGTTCTGACCCTGGATTAATAGACAGTGCTACATCATCTTCAGTCGTGGGAAGACTGATTAAGTTTAAGCTTCAAGAGAACATTTAGGTTTTTAAACGAAATATGTTTCTTTATTCAGATTTATTTTTTTACTATTTTAACTGGATTTTTGTGCATTTCATCCATCTTGCACCCCATAATAGTAACCCCAACAGATTTCATGTATTCTGTCACATATGCCAAAACCTATAGAGTCAAATTTGTGTCCCCAAATGTCCCTCAGTGTGAGTTCAGCCACTGGTGCCTGATGAGCCGCCTAACTGGTGTTACTTCCTAAAGACCAGCTCTCTCTCACCCAGCAGAGATCAGTTGCCAATAGTTCCTCAGCTATGGTTGGTGCTTCTTACGCACATCCCCAATTTTATGCTAGGTTTCTGTCTGTTTTGTTTGTTTGTTTGTTTGTTGTTTGTGTGCATGAATTTCTTGTGCATGCTGTCACCATGACGCAAGTTCATATGAACAAGATCCCAGATGCCTGAGAAACTCTGTTTTCTTGTGGTCATCCACCACCTCTGGCTCTTACAGTCTTTCTGCTCCCTCTTTTGCAATGGTTCCTCAGCCCTGGGTGGCAGAGATTTAATATAGAAGTCTTATTCGGGGACATACACTCTGCAGTCTCTTATTCTCTACATTTTTGCCAGTTGAAATGTGTTTCTTAAGATGAGAGGTCACAGGAAAAATATATTGATACCTAAATACAAAATAAATAATAACCATTATTATTAAGTCAATTAATTCACCCAGTTATACTGAAAGCTGATAAACTGTATGTAGAACTGAGGGTATTAAGATATTTACTCTATTTGTTTAATGATCAGTATGGGAATGGCTGTGGGGAGAAAAGATTAGCATGAGACAAGCTAGAAAATCTGTTTTATCATAAAGGATTTTATTAGTACAGCCTGAAATTTATCATGTTGTTGCAAGGAATTCAGAGTAAGAACCTAGAACACTGAGTCTCTCTGAAGCCTGAGATATCCACTTAGGAAACCGTCCACAGGACAGATGTGCACATGGTTTGCTCTCCCTCTGGCTTAGGGATGTGAAGGATGATCAACTAAAACCAGACTAATCTCTGCTTCTCAATGAGTGAGTAATCCAGTCACTTGCTTGTTGACTTTGCAATTTTTGCTTTAACTGAAAAGCTCTTGTTTTGTTTATTTCCTTAAAAAGACAAATCTTTTATTATAACCAGTTTACCCTAAAGCCAAAAGACAAAATCATAAATTTTGCAGTGAACTGAATTCTTGTGTCCTTCCTAAACCTATAGGTTAAAAACTCTAATTTTCTTTTTGGCGGAATTGTGGAGATGAGAACCTTGGATGGGTTATGGTTAGATTAAATTATGAGGCAGGACCTTCATATGGGATGAATAGCCTTATAAAAGAAGCAAGAGAAAATGAGATTGCTGTCATTTATGGTAGAGCCCTGTGCAGACACCAACCAAGAGGAACGCCCTGCCAAACGAGGTGAAAGTGCGAAGCAGAGACACCTACCCTACCAGAAAATTAACTGACAGTGTTCGCCACAAGGTGGAGGTATTGGTAGAATAACAGACAACAACAACAAAAAATCAGCAGTGAGATCCCAGAAGGGCAACCACATAAAGACAGTGGCCTTACCTACACAAGGGAACACCATGCAGAAAGAGGCTTCTTAAAAAAAAAAAAAAAAATTAAAAAAAAAAAAAGGTCGATACCTATAGCGAGAGGACATCTCATGCCAAAGACTGAATCTCCATATGAGTCATGCACCCTTTATAGAAAATCAACTGAAAATGGGTTTAAGACCGAAGGGTAAATGACCAAACTTAAATTCCAATATGGTAACATAAAACACGTAAGACATTGGATTCAAAGATAATTTTTAAGTACAACCACAAAAAAAAATTACCTATGAAATACTGTGCCACTGATTTGGATTTCATCAAAATTAAAAGGTTTTGCTCTTTGAAAGATACTGGCAAGAGAAAAAGAAAACGAGTTATAGATTGAAAAAGAATTTGCAAAAGACGTATGTGATGAAAAACTGTTATTCAAAACGAATAAGGAGCTCTCACATCTCAGGAATAAGAAGATGAAAACCTGATTTAAAAAAACAAGGAGTGGGAGTGAGATTTTGGAAAAGAGAGTAATTCAGGGTAAATATATAATTCACATACATTATATACATGTATGCAAATATTATGAAACACATTATCACATATAACTAATATATGCTAATAAGACACTAAAAATTAAAAATAGGCAAAAGACCTGAACAAATACCTCTCTATTGTGAAAATATGTTCATAATATGTCATTAGGGAATTACAAATCAGAACACTCCCCATATACATTACACCTCTTATAGAATGTCCAAAATGCAAAATAAGGACAATTCAAATATCAGCACAGATATGGAAGAATAGGAACACTTATTTGCTGCTGGTGGAAATATCAAGTAGTTCAAACACATACAGGAGCTCTGGATCTTCTGTAAATAAAATATTCCTAGTATATGATCCATAATCAAGCACATCAGTATCTACCCAAATGAAGCAAATGCTTAATGCATACAAAACCTACACATGAGTGCCATTCATAACTGCTAAAACCTGGGAGCAAATAAGATGTTCTTCAGTAGGTCAGTAAATAAACAAAATATGACATCTCCAGAAAATAGAATATTATACATTACTTAAGAAGAATGGCCACCCAGTGGTACCTGAATTGTTAAGTAAAAAAAAACAAAATCCAAATTAAAAAGGCTATATACTCTACAATTCCAGAAATATGAAATTTTAGAAAAGGTGAAATTATTGAATAAGCAAAAGATTAATAGTTACTCCTGTGTAGGTGCTAAGGTCAAACGAATGCGGACAATAGAGGCTCAGTGAAGCAATTTTGTATGATACTTGGAAGACACATGCCTGCATATGTTTGTCAGTTTATGGAGTGCTTAGTACAGAGTATGCTGGTTGGACCACTATGGGCTTCCTAGCTTGTGATGATATACTTGAGAGTTCTCTGTGCCTTTTATTAAAAAATAAAGTCTAGTAAAAGATAATATTTTAAAAGGAAGATGATATTTGCGGTAGAGCTGAATGGGAAACACCAAGATCTAGTTCTTCTGTGGTGATAGCACTTAACAACAGCGTATGAACCAAGTGCTCTTGTTAGCCCCAGATGCTGCTTAGATTCCTGTGCCCCAGGTGAGCACATAACCTGACAGTTCTTCCACCAGAGCTCATCCCCATGGCAAAGTGTCATGTCATAGGGAGTAAATAGCATGCACACAGCCTTCTATCAAACGGTTTCTGTCTTGCTCAAATATAAATGCTAGTGATGAGGGATGAGACCCAGGCCACTGACCGTAAAGAGATCCACTCACGGCCGCCAAGCATGTGAAAGGATGGATAACTGTTACTATTCATAAAGAAATGTGAACCACAATTACAATGACATATCACTTCACTCTCATGCAGATGGCCACTGTCAAAAGAAATTTAGAAATTAATGAATCTTGGTGAGAATGCAGATAAGCTTTGTGTGATACAGATATGAATGCAAAATGGTACAGTTGTTACAGAAAACAATATGGTAGTTCCCTAGAAAATTAAAAACAACCACAATAACTCACCTGCCGCGGTTATATATCCAAAATAATTCAAAGAAGATCTTGAAGAGATATGTGTACACCCAGGTTAAATCTGCAGTACCATAATGAGCAGGAAAATTCAAATATGGCTGATGAGTGAAACAAGAAAATTTGGGATAGTCTTACCATGGGCACTTATGGAGCCTCAAGAAGGGAATCCCCTCATGTGGCAGAAAATAGATGTGATCAGCTGGATAATTCTGCCCCCCCTAAAAGTACATTAAAATTTTAACCCCCCTTCTTGTTTCTGTAACAAAGATCTTTAAAGAGCAACTTAAGGGAGGAGAGGTTTATTCTGGGCTCAGAGTTTAGAGAGTGTAGTCTGTCCTGGTGGAGAATTTGTGGTGCGGACGTGGGGTGGTTTATGGCAGTGGAAGTCCGCAGTGGTGTGGCTTCTCCTATGACTCTAGACAGGAAGCAGAAAAGTTGGGTTGAACCAGAAGTGGAAATGCCCGTCCAAGCCAACCTGCAGGATCCACTTCAGTTCGCTAGAACATGTCTCAAAGGTGCCACACATTTCCCAAACAATTCTATCAACTGGATATACAAGTATTCAAATGTGTCAGCCTATGGGGCCTGTTTCATTAAAACATAAAATTCTGCTTCTGGCTCTGATAGGCTCATGGCCATCTTCTAAGGCAAAATTCATCAGTCCATCCTCAGCGGTTTCCATCATCTTGGGCCGAGGAGATGACTCAGTTGGTAAAGTGCTTGCCGTGAAAGTATGATCAAGTCCAAGAGCCCATGTAAGATGATTCAGTGCAGAGTTGTACACTTGCAGTGTCGGTACTGGGGTCTCTGGGCTCACTGTCAGTCAGTCGGGGAGAATCAGAGAGCTCCATGAACTGAGACAAAATTGCTGTCTCAAAATAAGGTATTTTTGGCAACTGAGGTTGTCATGTGCCCCATGCACCTGCACCATACGTATATGCACACATATAAACACTCTAAGGCACACACAAACTCACAGTGTTACTACGCTCAAGACAGTTCAGAAACCCCAAACATCTCAAACTCACTATAAACACTCAGCTGTGAGTCCTTATAAAATCACAAAACGAATCACATATATCCCATAATGCCAAAATATAAACATCATTCCAAAATGCACAGATGGGACACACCAAGGAAAGATTGAACCATAGCAAAACTGAAACCCAGCAAGGCAAACATGAAATCCTGCAGATCCACATGAGGATCTGGGGGATCATCCATGCTTCAGTGACTTTAAGCCTCCAATCGATGCATTTTTTAACAGCCTCCTTAAGACAGAGGATGAAACCTGAGGATAGTATGCTAAATTAAATTAGGCAGGCAATAAGGGCCAAATACTTTATGCTTCAGCTCATTCAAAGAATCTAATTCATCAGAATCATAGATATACACATAAGAAGGTATATACCAATGGCCAGGGACTTAATGTTTAATAGAAACATAATTTCAGTCTTGAAGGATGAAGAATGTCCCAAGATCTGGGTACAGGAAGTATATCTGCTTCACCTCACGGAACTACTCAGTTTAAAAATCTCCCTTTTTCCTCTCTCAAAACACCTCTGATACCACACACAGCCTTCTTCATATGATACAGATGATGTAATGTTTCTGTGATGAGATGAGTTATGTACGCCTTCGGACCCTCAATCTACAGATACACTGCCTGTTTCTAGTTGTCCTGGATCACTGAGTCAGCCAATATCTACTACATCAGGCACACATAATTTGATGGAATGCGTCCCATACATGAAAAATTTTTGTTTGTTTCTAAAACCTTTGTAGGAACACTGTAGTCACAAATTGTTCTTTCTCGTGTGTATATGTGTGTGTGTGTGTGTGTGTGTGTGTGTGTGTGTGTGTATATATATATATATATATATATATATATATATATACATGCATATGGAGCTGGGAGTCAGTATCTGGAGTCTTCCTTAATCACCCTTCACTTGTCTTTGAGATAGGTCTCTTGTTGAACCTGGAGCTTACCAGGTGAGTGAGCCCTAGACAAATGCCCAGCCACCTTCCAAGTGCTGAGATGACAGGCAATTACTGCGTGCCAAGCTTGTTCATGAGGTGGGTGCTGGGGATTGAATTCAGGTCCTCATGTTTGTGTGATGGGAAAAATAGATCTCTATCTGTAGGAGATTCAAATTAGACCCTTATCTTTCACCTTTTACAAAAGTCAGCTTGAAGTGGATCAAAGACTTCAATATGAAACTTGAAGCAATGAAACTATTAGAAGAAAATGTTGTCAATAATCTACAAGACACAGGTGTGGAAGAGAACTTTAAATCAGACAGAAGTTGTTCAGGAATTAAGGTGAATAATTAACAAGTCGGACCTCATTAAATTAAAAAGCTTCTGTACAGCAGAAGAAACAACCAAGGAAGTAAAGATAAAACCCATGGAGTGGGAGAAAATCTATACCACTGACACATCTTGACAGAGGTTTAACATCCAGTAGTCATAAAGAACTCAAAAAACAAAGAATCAAGAAAACAAGTGACCCAATTAAAAGATGGGCTGAGGATCTGAGCAGAGTGTTCTCAAAAGAAGAAATAAAGATGGTTGAGAGACATCTTAAAAAATGCTCAACATCGTTAATAATCAGGGAAATGCAAATTAAAACCACTTTAAGATTTCATCTTACCACAGTCAGACAGGCTAAGATCAAAAAACAAATGATAGCAAATGCTGAAGACGATTTGGGAAAGAGGAATGCTCATTCACTGCTGGTGTGATTGTAAACTTGTGCAACCTCTATGGAAAACAGTGGAGAACTCTTAAAGTTTGAAAATGAGTTTACCATTTGACCCGGTTCTACCACTCTTCAGAATATATGCAAAGGACTTATCCTACTTGTACATCCATGTTTTTTGCTGCTCTTTTCACAACAGCTAAGGAGTAGAAGCAACCTAAGTGTTCCTCAACTGAGACTAGTAAATAATGAAAATGTGGTAATTTACACAATGGAGTTCTACTGAACTGTAAAGAAAGATGAAATCACGACATTCTCAGGTAAATGGATGGAACTAGAAACTGTCGGGCTAAATGAAGTAACAGAATCAGAAAACCAAACAACATATGCTCTCTCACATATATAGATCCTAACACCAAGCACTTACATCTGAGTGTGTATCCAATGTAACTAAGTAGAACAGATCCAGGGAGGAAAAGCGAAAGAAGGAACTCAACAGAGAATAAGAGGAGAAAGGTGTTACTAAGGGAGAAAAGATAAAAGAGGGGTCTTTAAATGGGAGGAGAGGGAAGGTTATCCAGGGAAGTAGCGGGTAAAGGGAAAGAAGGAGCTCAAGAGAAGTGGGTTCTTATTAGACTGTTGTTATCAGTGGATAAATGGTAGATGGGGACACTTTGAATGGGGAAGGCGTGGAGAGAAGGTTAGAGAAAGAGAGAGAGAGAGAGAGAGAGAGAGAGAGAGAGAGAGAGAGAGAGAGAGAGAATGCCTAGCTAGTGTAAAACACCAGAGGGAATCATATTAGTCTAACAATCTAATGACAAATTCCATATAGAGTATCTCTACATGAGCCCATGTGCATAGCGGAATGCTACATAACAAGAAACAGTGCCAGACAGGAGAAACCTTCCTTTGAGTTGTTACCAGGGTAGGCCAAGAGACTCTAAAAATTACACAGGCTATGGCCACAGCCCTTAATTGCCTCCCAGAACTTGAAGGTAAGATCATATTGTTGAAGACAGGACATACTTCAGAGACCAGATTTGGAGCAATGGAGCTGGAATTGACCTGAAACACCAAAGGCTAGCTCTCACATATCCGGAGATCACTATGCAAGTAGCCAAGAGAGAATATCAATCGATGGCCCAGCATGAGCTTTATGACCAAATAACTACATCAATGACTGGCACAGCATCCTACATTGGTGCAGTGTAAGCACTTTTAACTTGGGTCCAATTAATGGCTGCCAAATTGATCGTAGAACCCACTCAATGGGAGAAAACTCATGTGTGGCAATCATAGCCAAATACTGAAGAGGCTATTGATCTTAGAGAAATCCCCATCCCTAGCCTAATGGAACTTCTTACTAAATGTAAAATATATATCCTTTTATTTACAGTCAAGTATCCCAATCATCACTAATCAAAGTAACTTCCTTTGCACCAGATGAAGACTACTAAAGATTACCACAAGTGGTCACACACAGACATGGCCTGTGAAATTTCTTTGCTAAGTGGCACATCTACAATGCAGCCTCTACACCCAAGGCTCATGCAATAGAACAAGGGGTAAAGAAGTCACTAATGAACTTCTCAACTCTCCTTAATGAACCTCCCTCATGCAACAAAGGGTCAGTAGCACAAAAGATCACAAGTGGTTAATTCATGGAGATTAGGAATCTGCAGAGTGTAGGTCCCTTGTCAGGACTCTCATACTAAGTTTTACTCACCTAGGGCTCAGGGACTACTGAAGAAGTGGGGATAGAAAGATTGTAAGAGCCAGTGAGGAGGTGTATGACCATATGGAAGTAGAATCCTGCAGGCTGCTGGGATCCTGCTCATATGAACCTACAGCAATGGTTTCGTCATGATTAAGACTCATGCAAATTCAAGCAGACAAAACCCCAGCATGGAACTGGGGAAATGGGCAGCAGACCCCAACCTTTGCTTAAGAAATATTGGCAACTATTTGGTGAGGATGAGCTAGTCTTCCTTAAAGTGGGGGACTCTGGGTAGATTGACTCGATCTCAAAGGATCAACCTATACTGAGTTCATCTGGGGTCATAATTCGACACAATACAGCTTAACACAGATGAAAGAATGCATGGATTCTAGTCGGGGGGCTGTGGGGCGAGCGCTGGTGGGAAAGGGTATAAAGATAATTAAGATTAAACACACAATATGAAACACACAATGATTCAGTAAAAATATTTTAAAAAATAGTTAATATCATAAATTTCATGTCATGGGTTTTTTAGTACTATAAAAACGATTAGAATAATAGGGACTCAGGCAAATTGATACACCTTTGTTGTGGAGGCATGAGCTTGCTAGAGATACTGGGAAGGAGGAGAAGTGCCTATGTTGCTTCCCTCCCCCCCCTCTCTCTTTCTCTTAGCATAAGGATCAGGATCCATTAATTGATAATATCCCACTAGTGTAGTTTATGGGGTCATGTGTTTAGTATATTATTAATATCTCTTAATATTTTAAAGGAATCATTATTAGGTACAATGTTGAAAAACAGAAAAGATGAGAATGCCATTAAGATTGAATCAAATACACATCCAGTCTCCTTTATCTCAAGTAGTGAAATCTCAAACTTGTACAAGGTCACGACACTCAATTCATGGGTATCAGTCTTGCCCTAAAATTGTCTTCTCTGGAATCAAAAATAATAAAGTAAAAAAAAAAAAGAGTAAATTACCAAGTGTGGTGATGCATGCCTGAAATCCCAACATGCAGGAAGTGGAGGCAGAGGCAGGAGGATTTCTGTGAAGTTGAGGCCAGTCTAGTCTACATAGTTGTGTTCCAGGCAAATTGTGGCTACAAGGTGTTCCTGTCTCAAAGAAGAAATCTTAAGTAGTGATTAGAAATGCATTCTGCAACAAATACTAAAGTACTGCGAAGACAACTTGCATTTATTTAAATTTAGTTGCTATTGTAGTTTCTGTGCAAGAATGCAATATGATCAAGTATAAGTATAAGTTCTTATAAATATATATGATTTATACTAATGCCAAGAATAAGAAAGCATTTATGGCCCATTGCCATTCAGTCTTACTTTTCTAATATATCATGAACACAAATTACAGGTCCCCTTTGAATCAAAATAAATGCCTAGATTAGAGCATAGAACACATTTCTCAGTGCAAAAATGTAAATCTCTGTGAAAATCACCTCTACAGCCTAAGCCTTAAAATGTATCCATGGCATCTGTCATATGGGCTAAGGCAGCTTGAACCAGCGTGGGTTACCATACAAGAACATGCCATGATATCCTGTTTTAAAAACAGGCTAATGTTGATATGAACCTCTTTAAAATATGCTGCCTTATAGATGAAATTCTTGATATAGGATCTACAAATCAAAAGTTTACATGAATGTTCCTTCATGAATTTTAATTATATTCTGTGTTTTCAATAAAACTGCATGGATGAATCATTCTTAGGTTACAAAAACAGCACATTTCATAGTTAAATTAGATGTTGTTTGGAGATTTGTTTTTAAACATGATATGGAGAAGATTTACAAAGGAATTGGTTCTGACAATATAATGATACATATAAAAGCAACATTGACATTGAATAGTTTTCAGTTTTCAATAAATTACTTCATGTACCATAACAGTCTTCCCATATCTACAGGAAATATATTCCAAGGCCTCAGTGGATGCCTCAAACCTCAGCAATTATAGGTAGAAATGATAGATGATAAATGATTGATGATAGATAGATAGATAGATGAATGAATGACAGAGATGTGGACATAGATGTATGTGTAGATGATATAGTTTTGTCATATACTCTATACTTATGATAGAACAATTTATAACGTGGTCAGTGTAAGAGATTAACAACCTCCAATAATGAAGTTTAACTCCACACTAGAGCCAAGCTTATCTGAGTATGGGCTCCCTGTCCCCTCCCTCAAAACACCTATGACACTGCACTCATTCTTCGTAAGTAATAATGCAGATGATATAATGCTTCTGTGGTGAGATGAAATGAATTATGTAAGCCTTAATAGTCTCAATCTATGGATATACTGCCTGTTTCAAGCTGTCCTAGATCACTGAGTCAGCCAATATCTAGGGTGTCAGGCACACATAATTTAATGGCTTTCATGTTCATTCATGAAAAACTTTTTGTTTGTTTCTAAAACCTTTGTAGAAACATTGTAGTTGCAAACTGTTTCTCATATGTGCGTGTATGTGTGTGTGTGTACATGCATATAGAGCAAAGGGGCAATATCTGGAGTTTTCCTTAATCACTCTTCACCTTGTCCTTGAGATTGGGTCTCTTGCTGCACATGGAGCTTACCAATACAGCTAGGCTGTCTAGAGAGCGAGCCCCGGAGAATCTGCCTGTCTCCACCTCCCCATTGCTGAGATTACAGGCAAGCACCGCATGCCAGGCTTTTTTATAAGGTCCTGGGGATTGGTCTGAGGTCCTCATAATTGTGTGTCAGCACCTTACAGACTGTGCTGCCTCTCCAGCACCATCTTTCTTTTTACCTCAGTGTTGCTGTGGAGGTTCAATTGCTTAAGAGATCACATAGATGAGTGTTCGTGCTGTATTCCATCCAAGGTTCATATTCCAGAATTACACTTTTTAACATCTATGTGTTTTAAATACTATGGCAAATTTTGGTGGTGACCACATTTCTGGTTCTGTTTCAGTATCTTCTTAGTCTTCTTCCTCTGCAAGGGACACAGCAAATTCTTCCCATTTTTGTTTAATACTTTTGTATGCTCTTATTCATGTATGTCAAATCTATCCCCCTCCCTTTGTCTTTTGTGTGAGTTATCTTTCTAATTTCTTCATCCTTCCCTGGATGCCCTTAAGATCATTTATGAGGTCAACTCGGTAGTACTCCAAGCAGGCGTTTTCCATTTTATCCATCTTCTACAGCTCATATGAATACACCGCAGCAGGAGGAGGGACTATCTCCAGCACAGCATTGTGTCCAGATTAGGGGCATCATCAAACTCTGATCAGACAAACATGACGGTATATGTGGCCTTAAAACAAATGATGCTCAGCCCAAGGTCTACAATACTGAAAGTGGATTTAGTGGTAAAAATACTGTCTCAAGATTTTCATTTTCATTATAAATAGATTCAGAATGGCCATATACAATAGTATTAATAAGGTTTTCAATTCTCACCTTCCTTGGTATGAAATATTGGTGGAACCCTTCCACAGATGAGATGATTGTCACCTATGCTTTCTAATTATACAGTTAGACCTGGACAGCTAATTTTCAGTCTTGTCTTTTGAGAATATTTGGGCTGTTCATTCTCTCCACTCCGTTGTTTAGCTCTATACCTGCAGTGCTTACAGTGTAGCAAGGTTAATAGCTCTTCTATTTTATGCCTAGATAGCTCCTTTATACTTTCATAAATATAGTCTCCTGGGCATCTTTTGGAAGAGCCTGATTTCATCAGAGTTGAGGGCTTGCTTTGGACTTTGTTTTTTCTCCTTAGTAAGTTACTTCATCTCTGCCACAAATGAGCCAGCAGCTTTTTCACGGGCAGGCATAACCTCTCCAGTGAATTGCTTGATATTTATCAGTCTAAATCTTTCCTTGGATCTCTGTGATCATCCCTTACTTTCAATAAAAGGCTTGTTTTCCTTCATTTCAGAGATTCCCTTGTTGAAGTCTTTGTAGAGACTCAGAACTTTCTGGCATAACAAAGCATTTTCAATTGGAACACATTTTCTGTGCATTTCTTCTGTCTGCAAATTTAATATCTTTCTCATCTTAATTGAACACTTAACATGCACCATGACCATAACGTTCATAACTTGAGATGTGACAGAAAAAGATTCCACATATTTCGTGTTTTGTACTGATTTTCTATCAGAAGATAGAAAATATTTCTTATTATAATCTCTTCCCTTTTCTTTTAAGTATCTTTATGTTTTAGCTGACAGTGTAATCCAATCATCTAATTATTAATCATCTTACTATTGTTAACTCTACCCTAATGAAGCAAGATACATTTTGCTTGATTGCAATGTCTCTTCTCACATGGCCTGAACTCAGTAGCCTAAGGTTTCCATCCCTTCTCTTCTCCATGCATTTCTTTCCAGGAGAATGAACAGCAATGACTTGTGAGTCTGGAGGGTGCACGGACCAGTGTCCCTGACACCTCATTCACTCTTTTCTCTTCAAAGCTGACTTGTACTAAGAAGCCCAAGTCCTGGCCTGGCCTTATTTCCATACATGGTGCTATACTATAGGTTTTCAAGAACAGGTTATAATCTGGGGATTCTGCTTACTTCTGTGTTTCTCACTCTAGACCACTTATCTCTAGATATGTGCCATTTCATTTGGCATTGATTTCATATCTAAAATTTAATGTTTTAATCTATCATCTGCCATACACTTCCATTTTAACTTTCTGCTAATGCATAACTTTATGCATTTTATAACTTTAACTAAGAAATGAAGTATTGCTTATTAGGTATTCCTTAAATTTCCAATTGTACCATAATTCCCAGCTCCATTGATGTAAGATGCTTAATTTGGTCAGGCTCTTGCTTTCCACACTAAACCAGCTTTTCTTTGGTTTATTAGTGGCCCACATTTCAAAAATCATGTATATCTGAGTTTCTCTTTGTCAAACTCACCTCCAGTACATCCTCTACATTCATTCTAGAAAGAAACACACCTTGAGATAGAAATTTCGTATATTGCTATTTCTCCACGAACTGTTGGATTTATCCCAGACTTCTAATTTTATCTCAACTACCTCTCTTGTGACCCAGTACCTACCTACTCTGTAGTTCTGTTTTTAATTACTCAACAGTAAGCATTCGAAACATATAAAAATATTTTAATGTTATTAAAAAAGAAAAGGAAAAACAGATCAGTTTGCTTTTCTTCCATTACAAAAGTTATCCTCTTGTTGCCTGTAAGATCTTTCTATCCTTTTTACACTCTTGAAGGTTAATTTTAGCATCAATTTTGCAAGAACTCTTCCTGAATCTGCACATTATGTGCGTATTTCCTTAATTCACTCTTTTCATCTGGTCATCTCTCTATTAAATGGTCCATTAATTTATCCACGTGCCAGGTGTGTATTTATCATACACTGTAGTTTGAGGATCATGCTTCAGATGAAGTTAAATGGGTAGGTGTCTGGAGAGTCATACCCTCTCCCATCAACGTGTCCTGTGGAGCTAATGCAGTATGTATTTGGCTCCATTGCCTGGCAGTGGTAGGTAACATTTTGTGGCATGTTTTTTTTTTTCTAGACTTGCTGTATCTACAATCAAATGGTGTCCAGTTGTCACTAGAATGTGTTTGTCAAACTCTTTACCATATGAATGAATAAACTTCTATAAGTGTTTTCTAATTTTTAAAATTTCCAGTTATATAAACTTAGCAGTTCTGAGCTTTAGACAAAGACTCCTATGTTGGATCTGTCTTGCAATCTTGAAAATGTAAAACTTTGTGAAACAAAGTAAGAAAATATTAGATTCATTGGACATGTGAAGAACAAATTCTGTGTTTTTGTTTTTGTTTTATTTGGTGGACTCTATGACACGTCTACTAAGACCTTGACTCTGGGACCTGAAGCCAGCACCTAGCAATCCTTTGGTTCCTGTTAGTTCTCCAAGTCTTTTCCTTGAGTCTCCATTTATTTGGCTCTAAACCATTTTTCTATTTGAATCATTTACATGAAACTTTCATCTATTTGTGATTAAAAATCTATTTATGCTTTTTGACTTTGCTAAGATAAATACCCAAATTAAAATGCTTATATAAATGAGTTTGACAGATTAATAAATACTATCAAATATCCTTTATAAAACTGAATGTAAAACATACTGAGAAGTATCAGTTTCATAAAACCTTTAAAGTCATTAAAAAGCATGCTTCTATATTATTTCTCTTCAAGGTAATTTGCCAGTCGACATTCCAGTTCCACCAGAAACTTCTGTTCCTGTGACCTTGCCTCCAAACAACTGCACAGATGACGAATTTGTCTGTATGTCTAACGGTCACTGTGTTGGGAAAATGCAGAAATGTGATTTCAGATATGACTGCCTTGACAAATCCGATGAGGCATCCTGTGGTAGGTGAATTCCTGCATCTTGTGTTAGACAGAACTGAGTAGATAAGAAAACACTAGAGTAATCTGAATGTAGCATAGGTTGATGTCAAAATTTTCAATATGGCTTAGGGAAGTTTATTCTTGTAAGAGTTATTTATATAAAAATATAAATAACTACAGTAATCACTAGTCATTTTAAATCAATCTCAATAACAGGTAAGTGTCCTTCAGTTTATGTTTTAGAGATAAAACGATTGTTTTAATGAGTGGTACTTTTCTCTGCCAATGTTATTAGCTGACTGTTCTGTACCCATTCTCCTCCTAACTGTTCCTGCATTACCAAGTGGGGACTATTTGGGAATAAGGCATTATAATATCTTCTAAGTAGATTAATTATTTAAAATTATGCCATTGGCAAAATGTACATGCAGGGGTGATTACCATAGCAAATATGTTGAGTTCATAAGAAGACTAATTTCAATACAAGTGAGACAGTTCCCACATTCTTGTAAAATATGATTCTTTTTTATGGGCACCTGCCAATTCATTGCTTTTCCTAAGTGGACAAAAGGCAAATTATGTCTTTTCTAGTCAGAAACTTTCTAGACAAGATACATAGAAAAAAAAATAAGCTATATCTGGAAGGTGAAACACCAGGTCACAAAAGAACAAATACTTTGTAATAGTTTCCCCTTTTATGATTTTAAGTGACTGATATGTACATTTACTGCACTGCAGTATTACTCAAATATCTTCTTAATATTTATAGTTATGAATGTGTGATTAGCAGTAAGTATAGTGAAATGCTTAGCTATTTTATATCAGCTATGCCAAGTTGTAGAATTTAAGAATTCTTGTGAGGTTTGGTTCTGTTGTTTTAACCCCAAAGAAATACCAATATAGCACAAGTCTAGACTAAGAAATTCAAGGCTATCTTACTCCATAATTGAGATTAGCAGTAACTCCATCAGGGTGGCCAGGGCTTTATATAGTGTATGAGAAAAGGAAGATAATTAGATGGAAGATGTGGTGTCCAGACTATCTCAAGGGAAGCCACAAAAATATGTACTAGCAGTGATATCTGTGAATGTTTACCCCAAACCTAACCAAGCACACTTAATGAATGCCTTTAGAAGGTAGAGAATTTATTCTTTGTTTAACCTTGCTGTTTTAGTAATATCATTTATGACAAGATGAAAATTTTATAAATTATTTAGATACCATAAGTGATCATTTACTCATATTGTTATCTTGTCATCTCCAGATCCTTTTATTTTGAATACATGAGATCAAATTTTTATTTGATGTTCAAATAACCTAGATAGTCTTGCATCATTCTGTGTATCTTTGTTAGATTATTATGATAAAACATAGATTCACATTCTCTAATTGTCTTTAAAAGTGTTTCACTAACACTTACCATGACATCTACTATTTGCATATATTCCAAGTCAGGCATACATTACTATGAACTGAAGGTACCATACCATATAGCAGATTCCTGGAGCTTGCTCTTAGTCATTGATAGTTTATGCAAATTATTTTACAATGAAAACTCCTGATCATTTGAATAACATAAAGAACAGTATTTATTGAATACTAAATTTCTTCACAAGAAAAATTTATACAAAGCATATTAATATCAGAGTTTAAGTAACATACTACATGCCATGAAGTATCACATATCATTGAAAAGGATTACTTTATGGTAAGGTTTTCTTGTCAGATTTTTTGTTAACTTATATATTCAGTTTTCCACATGGTGGTATACCATCACTTGTAATAACGTTTGAAAATTGAGCCCACATCAAATTGTCTATAACACACTTATGAGCTCATTAAATTGAATTTTTTTGTACTCATAAAATGGGAGTTTAATATAGATTCCTGTACCCATTCAAAGAGAGAAGAAAAAAAGAGATTGGGAGAGAGTGTTTTGAAAACGTCTTTACACAAAAATCATTGGACTTACAATTTCCAGTTAATTTAGTAGAGTATAATCACTACGAGAACCTTAAATACTTTGAAGGTAACAAGGCCAACATGAAAATTTCTGTAAATTACATTCCATTTAAATCGAATGCTTTGGAATTTGTACTGACCTCTTCAGGGACGAAGCTGAAGGTAAGCAGTGCATTACCGTGTACAAGAACAAACTCGTCAAAGATAGGTCAGGCAGGCAACAAACGTGTGAGGTTAAAAGAGACTGAGAGTGCTCTAGGAGCTAATGAATGCCTCACCTTCTCAAGAGAGCACAGGGTTAAAATATGTATTACTTGCTATAGAAATTCTCTATGAGAAATTCTTTTGGTGATTTAACTAAAAATTTTACTTAATATTTTAATAGTGCATAAAAGGTGTATTATGGGAACTAGGGAGGTAACTAAGTTGGTAAAGTTCCAGCATGAGGACAGGAGTTCAGTCCCCAGAACCCTCACAAGCCAGGCATGGCAGTGCATGCTTGTAATGCATGTAATCCCAGTGCTGGGAAGGTCCAGACTCCCACTGAGGCTCGCTGTTCTAGCGTATTCAATGGACACCAGTCTGAATGAAAGACCCTGTCTCAAGAAAATTAAGCTGGACAGCATCTGAGAAACAGCATCTAGGTTGACTTCTGGCTGGAACACACTTATACACCTAAAGGAGCACACACCTGTGCACCCACAGGAACACACACGCGCGCACACACACACACACACACACACGCACACACTGTAGCATTATTTTGAAATCAAACCATGAGAAAATGTTGTGGAGCTAAAAATCATCCCTTAATGACACGTCTATTGTGATTAGCTCATCTTGTCTTTCTTCTATTTTATCCCAGTTAGGGAGGTTTGCACATTTGAAAAGAGAAGCCTGTGTCAATGGTACCAGCCGATCCCAGCAAATTCACTTCATGATTCAAATACCTTCCGGTGGGGACTCGGCAATGGGAACAGTATTCATAATGGAGAAGAAGACCACAGATCATCCGTAGATCATACAAAGTAAGTCCCACATATTTGGAACGTGTCTTTTAGGAACAATCACTCTGTCCTGTCTTATTGTAAGCCAGGACTATTGGATAGATGAATGTTTAAGTTCAAAAACAGTTCTGTGTGTATTCTTTGATACCACAGTGAAAAAAAAATCACTTTAAAAGAAGAGAGTGGAGCTACTAAGATGGCCCAATGGGTAAGAATGCCTGCTGCCAAGCCCGATGGGGCCCAGAATCCTCATGGTGGAAGCTGTGAACCATCTCTGCAAATTGTTTTCTGACCTCCATGGATACACCATGGTATGCAAGCATGCATAAACACACATACACACACACGTGCATGCGCACACGCACACACCCTTACACACACACAAATGTTTTTTACAATGTAGGACTGAGTCCATCTAAGCCATTCAAACTAGACAAAAATGTGAGCATATAAGTAAAAATTTTACACAACACTTTTAATATTGCCACTCCTTGAGAAGCATAACAATTGTGTTTGTACTTGTCTTATTTTCTTTATTTATTACCTCAACCCAGGGCCTTGAATATTCTAGGCAAACACTCGGCCATTCAGCTCTATCTCCAGTATGAAAAGGAATGCCAATATGTTGCTTTAAAAATATTTTGAGGCTGAAGTCAGTAGGCTGTGCCAGGAAGCAGGTGCGCAGATCCTTCCGGCTTCGCTGCCAGGTGCACCTGTATACACATGGACACGCGTGACTCTGAACACACACAGACACACATGACCCTGAACACACATGGATACACATGACCCAGAACACTCACGAAAAGAAAAGTCAATGTATTCCTGCCCCTCCTCCGAGTCCCTTGGCCTCATCCGTCTGTCTATCCTCCGGAGCTTTGTCCCTCCTTCTCAGTTCTCCTTTCTCCTCTCTTCCCTTTCTATCGCCTCTTTGCCATTCAAACATAGATATGGAAACTTTGTGCATAGAATTATGAACATATTTTGTGAACTTTGCAGTAAATTATGTCATTAAATATCATCTACAAAGTAATGTGCACTTTAGGGATTTGCAGTAATTTATTGATCTGTTTCCAATTAAAAGCTTCATGTTAACTGTATTTTCTCCAATGATATTAGTTGCAAGAAAGTAAGCAAATATAATTTCTATTGTGCTTTCATGGGGGGATTAACAAGCAGATGAAGTATGATTTAAGCTCTCATTGGGAAGACTTCAGAAAGTCAGTATTGTAAAACATTGGGCATAGTCACAAAGAAAGTGCAGCCAAGGCAGGGATTAGCAAGTGATTGCTCTAGTTTGGTTTCTGTTGATGTGATAAACAGAATGACCAAAAACAATCTGGGAGAAAATGGTTTATTTGAGCTAACAACTCCCAGGAACAACCCATCATCGAGGGAAGTCAGGTCAGGGACTCAGGGCAGGAGCCTGGAGCCATGAGATGAAACAGAGACTGTGGAGGAAGGCTGCTCACTGGCTTGCTCCTCTGTCCTGTGCTCGGCCTGCTTTCTTGTACAACCCAGGACTATCTGCCCAGATATGGCAGCACCTGGAGTGGACTGGGCTCTCCCACATCTCTCAAATTTCAAAAATATGGGCTCACAGACATGTCCACAGGGCAGTCCAGTAGAAGAAATCCCCTACTGAGGTTTCCTCTTCCTGGATGTGTCAAGTTGAAAACATGCTATCCAGCACAGTGGTTATTGGGTTCTTTCTGCATGGTGACCATTAGGGGTCCTCATTAGGTGATCCTCAGGTGTCGGCATGTAGGAAGACTGGTATACCCAGGGCCAGTAGAGCCAGTCAAGCTACCTATCACATGGAATTTTTATTCTATTCACTATTAAAACCTTTGTTCATTTTAATTGTTTTCACCTTTAGAACTGTATGAATATTTTGTCCCTTTGAAAGCATGTTTTACATTTTAAGTATCAGCCATCTATTGTTTCTTAATTTCCTTTTTATTTTGTATATTGCATTTTACAAATTAACTTTTCTCAAAATCGATAGATGTACACAGTCCAAAAACATCAAAGACATTGATGACACATTGACACAGCTGTCACTATAGTAACTGCAACCCGATTCCCAGAGACATCTTAATTTGTTCTAAGATTATATACTTGTTCATATATACTTTTGTTAGAGACTGACTATTGGGAGTGGTCCCTACTTGTAAAATAATGTGCTCATGTAGTCTATAATCATGCCTTCATTCAAAAGGGAAGCTCTTCATTTTTATTATGAGAAATGGAAATTCTGTTCTCAACTCACCCTCCACACTGCCCTGAAGTTTGCAGATGATGTCATTTGATCTGTAACTCAGCACTATTGCTTCTTTTCTTACTTTTTAGCTAGATATTAAACGATGATCATTTCCTTCATGCATGCCTTTTGTTTACATTGAAGTTAATAATTGCCTGGTCTTTACTTTGTTTAGATGTTTTATGCAATTGAATTTCCCCAATATCAATGTTGTTTTCCACCGTTCTAAGTTTGTAAGAAAGTTCATCTCCCTCTGCCCACTTTTGCTGGAATAGCCTCCTACCATATGTCCTGTAAGTTACTCTCTAACCTGCCAGAGGGTTCATTTCCTGACCCGGCCCTTCACATGGAGCTAAATCCCCAGATCTCTAAACACTGTGATTTCCCCGCCTTGGCTAAGCCTTCATTTTCATATTATCTTGTTTCTGCGTGATCTTCTAGAATTTGCATGTATCTTTTGAATAGTTAGAAATAAGAGTGGATAGAGTGAAGTGTAGACAAGCAAGCAGCCAATCTCAACAATCTAGATCGACCTTTATCATGGCCCGGGAGTGCTGGTGGTTATGGTTACAGCAGCAACCCAGGTCAAGCTGTGGGAGAATTTAAGTATGTTCCTATGCAGAGACAGTGTTTATGGGGCATGGGGAGGAGTGTTTGTAAAGGACTTTGAACCTGCATTGTTCAGGAGGACTTGTTTGCAGAACAAGAATCACTTTATACTTGGAAGTTCCTGGATCAGATCTCAAAACACAGGCTAAGAACATTAGAAGATCCATCAGCAGGAGAGATGGCTTATGACCCCTGAAATAAATCGCTGTTTATTCCAGAACTTGAAGAGAGATAGATTGGGTGGGTGTCCCGTAAGTTGGCCCAACTGCTTCCTACTGAGAGGGGTCACCGTAGGGATTCAGACTCTCTTGGAAGAGGGGCAGAACAGAGTCCTTTGGTAGTGTGGAGCAGGAACACAGTCTTGATTTGGTCCCTGGTGGTGGCTTAGGCAATTGAACAGTTTACTGCTGTCATGTAATTCTGTAAGAATCTTTGGAAAATATTGATTAAGCAAGGACCAACCAAGGTAATGGAGTCAGCTGTGGTCAATTTCCCCGTTGTCCCCATAACCTGTTTCTTTATTCTGGGTCCTTCTGGCACTGATTTAGGCTGCTCAGAGCTGTTTTAGAGTGTTCTTAACCATGCCAGATTGATGTACTTAGTAACAGCATTCTTTCCCACAAAACAAGCAAGTTCATCCATAAAATCTTGGTCTATCTGGGAGGAAGGATAGCCTTGCTAAATTAATACGTTCAAATTGTTTTTTATCTGTTAAGTCAGAAACAGTGATAGCCAAGGAGTGGTTGTTTAGAGCTAATGATGGTACAAGACAGATGGTACTTAGGCTTTCTACCTGCAACATTCCAAACTCTATGCAATCCCTAAAGTTCTAATCAGTTGATGAACCAACCTTTGTGAAATGTTTGGTTTTAAGATGTTGGTTTTCTGGTAACTTTTGCTCACATTTTCCCCTGTTGTGCAATCATCATATTTTGTGCATGCGTTGAGGGGTGTATATTATTCCTATGTTGCTAGGAAAGGCTTCCTAGGATCTGATGTACAGGAGGCTGAGCAGCAGGCAGGCACAACAGTCTTCAAGAAAGAGGAGGAGCTGGTAAAGCCAATAAGGAAAAACCCCTGGGAACTATCAAGGCTATTAGCCATCATGATCTCAATCTGACTTTTTTTTCTTTTGTACTCTGTATCTGATGTAACATTTACATGTGACATATAATAACTTTATTATACTTAAAAATCAAGAACATTGCTTAGGAGTAGGAGCAATGTAACAGATTAAGGAAACAGACATTTAGAGAACAAGCACAGCAGCCAATGCTCTTAACCCTCAAGTCATTTCTCCAGCCTTTAAAACTTATTTTTTAACCTAATTAATACTTAACGAAACCGTTTTTCGTTGTTATTGTAACAGAGAATCGAGCATTAATTTTACTTCAAGATATTGAATTTTAACTTTTAAAAAGTTTAACTTTTATCGTATAAAGTCCTTTTACTACAAAAGCATCTTTTTAGACCTCCCTTTGACAAAAATACACCTGTAAACTTTTAATCTCCTTTTTTCCCCTTGATTGTGGGTTTTTTAAATTTTAAAAGTCAGAGGATATTTTAATAAGATAATTTAAAATGAAAATCCAAGAGGCTGTATTTAAAACAAAGAAAACTTATATGTGGTATCTTAAATATATAATGGCAATAAATACACGTAAATATATTAATAATCATATTTTTATAACAGGAACTTTGAAATTATTCAGTTCTCATTAGGGTTTGAAGTATTCAGAAGTTAAAATTTTGGCATTTTTTTACTTTATTCTTGAACAATCTGTTTACGTTTGAATAATTTTGTTAATCACTTAACAATTATTGAGCTAAACTATTTTTTTTTAAATTTAAAACATAGAGATGAATTATTATCTCAACTATATTTCATAATTTAGCACATTAAGATTACCTATAAACATTAAGATGTCTCTGTAAGTACAGAGGCAGGTTTTTACAATGACATATTTTAGAAAAAGTTTAGCATTGTTTTTTACATAGGCTTGACATAAATATGGACCTTGACAAACCTGTTCGTTGATTTTAAAGAACCTATAGTAGCCTTAAAAGCCTTAAAATGTTTATACATACACACACACACACACACACACACACACACACACACACACACAGGGTTGGGGCGGATAAGTCACTTAAATCATCTTTCTTAATCCTTAGCATCTCAGAGACCAATTATCCATAGGAGAAATTACACCCTGAAGCAGCAGTAATCATTTCTTAAAATTAACTTATATCCTCAAGCAATAGGAACTGTGGTGTAAAGCTGGAATTGATCAAGGAGATAACATCTTGACAAATGCTGTGTAATTAAGTATACCCTGTCTTAAAAAAACTTTTAAAAAATATTTAAACATGAAAATTTTTGTTAACTTTTTCAAAACGATATAAAACCATTAGTCACCACGACTTCTTCCCCCAAAATGGTCACATTAATTTAGTATTTTCATTTGACATGTGTTCAAGCTAACTTAGTCTAGTGATACATTTCCCTTAAAATTTTACTTTCCCTATTAGCCAAAGGGAGATGGACTTAAATTTAACAGTTTTTACGTGAGCACTTACGTAAAAGGCAATTTGATATCAAGCAGATTATTATTTTTAAAACATAAGCACATGTAAAGTGTATGCACACATAATCATACATGAGATTGAGTTTTAGCAACCAAAAGTTTAAGAGGACTCCTTGTTGAGTTTATATGTCCTACAATCGTTATTGTAGAAATAATTCAGGGATGTTTAGTAAATGTGTATATCCTTAATTTTATATGTAATTTAGCCTTAATAAAAACCTTACATTAAACAGTACTTATTAAGTTTCATATTAAGAATTGTAGTTCCATTAATAGTTTCATATTAAGCATATTCTGGAAAAGAAGTTATTTTGTTACCTCTATTATATAACTGAAATAAAAATTTTAATTAATACGTCTGGGAAGAAGACTGACATCCAGGGTCCTCTGCACATAGCTGGATCCTTACAGTCACTGTTGTCCATACTGGAAAAGGTGCTAGATGTGGCCTGCAGGAAATGACAATGGGCCTCTGGATTAGAGGTTGTGGTAGAGAGAGAGGATACAAGAAGCTTTCCATGTGTCCCTTCATGGGCTCCCTGAGTTAATCCAATGTGACTATCAGAACACAGGCCTTCCCACCTCTGTGCAGTGAGGCTGCAAGAAAGCATGGCCCCAAATGGGTTGAAGTCTCCAGTCATGTATCAGCTGCTGTTTAACTGAAATAGACTTGGGGGGTGATAAAAGTTATGGGAGAGAAGAAAAGAAGAGATGATGCATTAAAGAGAGGATTATGTTCAGAAAATGTGTTTCTGCACCAAAATGTTAGGAATAGGAGTGGAAAGAATTACATGTAGGAAAGAAAGCATGAGCTGGACAATCCAGATAGATCTTTTTTATGGCCATTGAGGGCTGGGAGCTGAGTGGGAATCACTCACAGCTGTCTCCAGCAGTCAAGCTGCAGGGGAGTTGAAGTATGTTCATATGCAGATAGAGTTTATGGGGGCTGGACTGGAGTGTTTGTAGAGGGCTTAGGGTCCTCATTGTTTGGAAGGACTCCTGCAGAACAGGAATTGCTTTATGGTTGTGGATGGTGTGTTCCAGGACCATATCTCACAAGAGAGGCTAATAGTGCTCCCATAAGGCCTGTCAGAGGGAGAGGAGGTTCAGGATCTGTCATGGGGTTTTTGTGTAATCGCTGTTTAAATATTTCTTTTCCCATTTGGCCCCTGGGTACCTACCTATGAATGTTAAAGTGCAAATCCCTTATGCTAACTAGATATGAAAACAAATACAGGGTCTTAACTATCAGGTGATGAATTCAATTAGGTTTACTGTATACCTCCCTTGTGATTTAAAAAAGGAGACTGCTTTCTAATTTAAAATAGTACAGTTTAGCTTCCATGTTTTATTTCTTATGTGCTATAATTGGGAAAAATGTTTTTTCCTCCCTTGCAAGTATGTAGCTCTTCAACCTACATACAATTATTCTGTGTAGTTTAAATTAGGGCCTATTTACAGCTCTCAGAACCTAAGATGCTATTTGAAGTATTAATTTGACTTTGGTCCTCATTTTTCTCTGCTTTTTTTTTAGCCTCTCTTTTATCTATAAGGTTTTCTTATTCATTTCATCTTAATACTTATTTCAGTTGGTCTTTTGCTATGCTGCTTTCTCACTTATCATTATTTATTTGTCTTCCTTCAGGGTCCTGTAGGTAATTTTGTCCTCTGTTTGGTAGTTTACAAGTCTGTGCAGTGCTCAGGACCCACCAAATCTCAGGCTTCTTTTTCCCATTCTGGAAAACCTTGTTGCACTCAACACAGGGAATCTCTCTTTATATTTCAGGGTCTTTTCAATATCTTTATGCCTTTCCGTCTTGCTCCGCAGTTAGGGTTAAGGGGTCCTGTGCTGGCATGGCTCTGCTTCAGAGAACACTAGTGCTGTACACATTACCCAGTCCCTGCTTGCTTCGGTAAAAGTGGTCTTGCACTCAAGGGAAGTGATAATATCTTTCCCAGACAGCCATTTTCTTAAGGCTGACAAATTTCCCTTCTTTACTGAGCTCCTTTTTTGTAGTGTTTCTTCTATCAAAATGTTTTTTTTTTTTTGCTATCATTTCACTTAAATGTTTTCATTATAGCTGCTCAAAATATACAGAGTAGCAGATATTAATAATGTGTTGCTTTAATCATATTTGTCAGTTGGCAAGTAACAACTTGACATTTGCATACACACAATTTTGTTGAGTTTCTTCTGACTTAAAGAAAGTTCTCAAGAAATTTCTGTTTTATATATATATATATATATATCTCATTATTAAAGTGTATCAAAATGTTAAGGAAAATAGGAAAATTAACTAGAATTTCACATAAGTGTAATGAAAGTGTGAATGGAAATATATCAATATATAATAGAAGTCAATAGCTAGTTTTTGCTTCTTCCTACCAGCCCACAACCAATAAGCTACAAAATGCTTGCTGAATCCCAGGGAATATACTTCCCAACCCGATGTATTGTTTCCAGCTCTCTAGCCTACAATATATCCAAACACTAAGGTAAGGCTCAAAACTAAATACATTTTAAATAAGAACACTTGGCTGACATTGCTTAATTGCTGTGTTCTACTTGACAGTGAGCCTTGAAAAAGACAAAGGCCCTAGGCCTGCAGCTCTTTGAGTCTCTTTTACCTTTGCTCCAGGCTCCATCCTCAGCCAAGGAAGCTTGCATGGTCTATTCTACAGCTTACAGAAAGCTTCAAGCTCAGTTTTCCAAATTTTGTTTTTTATTTGACTGAAAGCTTTGCCCATTTCAGAAATGCTTTTCTTCCTCCTTTCTCCAGTGTCTGGCTCTAGAAATATAAAGGCAGATTTTCAAAGCCATTCTGTCTGAAAGAGTTTTTAAGACCAGTTTTGAAAATCAAAAAAGATTATGCCAATTATCCCTCCCTTTTATGTTCTACACTCTGAGCTCTCCCCGAGGTAAAGATTGCTTCTGGCTCAGTACAGAAGAGATCAGTTACAGGCAAGTAGTAGAAGAAAAAGGCACATTAATATATTTTTAAAATATTCTTCCACTTTAAACATTTAATGAGACAATGAAAATCTAGAAAAGTCATGCTTAGTAGAGTTATACAGTAAAGTTTTCGTTGTGTATCTGGGTCCTAGACAAGGTCTAAAAATGTTTATTTCTCTTCATAAAAATAAAATGACAACCGAAGTAGAATAAATTTCAAGTGAGGTTGGCTTTAAAAAAGTTTCTAGGAGGGGTGGTAGAATGCAGTGATAGGAAGGAGGACAGGGGAATATCAGAGTAGGAGAGGATAAATGGTGGGGGATGGGAGGCAGGACAGAGGAGCACGGCGTGCTCAAGTAACATTGAAGCCTTTAGAAAAGGCCACATCAATATCCACCGCTATAGATGCTTCTTAAAGCTTTTTTAGGGAGGAAGCGAAGAGGGAGGGAGGGAGGGAGAAAGAGAGAGAGAGAGAGAGAGAGAGAGAGAGAGAGAGAGAGAGAGAGAGAGAGAGAGAGAGAGAGAGAGAGAAAGGAGTTACCTTATCTACAACAGGGGGACATTGCCCCCCACGACTGGACGCCATAGGCTAGCAAAACCTTTAATGCCAAGAGTAGGCTCCTTGTCTAGAAACCGATGACCAGAGGTCTCTGTTGACCAGAGGTCTCGTAGACCCTCAATCAGTACTGGCTACAGCCCCTGGTCTTGGCTACTGAGTATTGAAACTTGATAGTTAGACCCTATTGCTGAAGATACTGCATATATGAGCTGAAGAACAAGGAAGGAGAAACCAGGCTGGTGCTAACTTCAGAGCCTCTTCTCCACTGGCTAGAGTTCGCAGTGCTGGAGGATGCTATGCAGGCTACCAAGAGACTAAGACCACGATCAGCCTTACTCGGCTGTGCCAACGTCGCCACTAGTGCAGGAGTGGCGTGAATAATAGGGAGCAGCCCGCCACTCCCTGATTGGATTTAAAGTCTACTTCATAGGATGGAGCCGGTACCTGACTCTGACAGCAGGCTCAGGATCAGAGGGCACAAGGCCTAGGGGAAAACCTAACCCTTTGTTTCTACGAAATAGTTATAGTGTTAAACTGACTTCTAACGACTTATTGTTACACCCATAGATTAATGCGTCTCTCAGCTCTCACCAGAGGAGCGTCCTTATGCAGTGGACGGTGATTAACACAGAGACCCAAAACTGGCCAAATACCATCAAATTATATTGTATGAAATTCATACAATTTCAATTTTAAAAACTCACAAAAAGTAGAAAGAGGGCGCGTTTCATCTATGTTTTGTTTTTAATGAGGGGGCCTCACTATGCACAGCACACTAGCCTGAAACTCGTCCTTCTGCCTCGTTCTTCTGCGAGCTCTTACCTGTTCTATGCCCCTGCAACTAGCAGAGTGGCTGCAGTCCTTTAAATGTCTCTCATAGGCTCTTATGTTTAAATACTTGGTTCTAGTTTATGGTTCTAGTTTGGGAAAGATATGGAAACCTTAGTAGATCAAGTCTTTCTGGAGGAAGTATATCACTAGAGGTGGGCTTTGAGGTTTTATAGAATGGCCCTTCCTCCTATTCACTCTCTCTTCCTGAGGATGGACGAAATGTAATACGCTGGCCTCCAGCTTCTGTTGCCATGCCTTTCTTGCTATGATGGACTCTACCCCTCAGGAAGTACAAGCCAAACTAACGCTTTTCTCCCTTAAAAAAAAATATCCACACCATCCAGGCATGGCAGTGAATGACCTTAACCTCCCTCAGCACTTAGGCAGGTAGATCTCTATGAGACTGAGGTCAGTTTCACCCACATAGCAGGTTCCAGGCCAGCTGGGGTTACAAGGAGACACTGTCTCAACAACAGCAACAACAAAAATGGAAGCAAAAAATATTGAATGGACTACACATTATATCTGTGATGTAAAATTAAGGTAGTATTTTATTTATTTACGTATTTATTTATTTATTTATTGGCAAGACATATCACTGTTTGATACAGATACGTAACTTGCTTCACGTAAATTAGAAAATCACACTCTTTTTAAGACTGGGATGTGTAGCAGGAAGCCGGTGAGCTCACCCTGCTTGTACACTGCCTAACACTTAGGAGGATGCCTTTCTTTACTGTGCTCTATAATCCTACAAAGTAGCAAAAGAAAGTTCCTAAAAGCATCAGGTGAAATTTGTATGTTTTCTTGAGACTGGAGTCAGAGCAAATCTTGTTTTCCCTTAATATTAAGAAATGGAACATGCAATAGAAAAGATATTTTAGTATTCTGGAAAAAGTACCATAATCTGGTAAGGAAGAAAACGTGGAGTTAGAGGAGGAGGAGGAAGGAGGAGGACAGATGAATATGAATTTGTGTTTTTTCATTCTCGGAAGCTACTTAGGAATTTGGCCAAAATAGCAATTTTGTTCAGGTGAATTTAGAAAAACAACTCTTACTAGTTTATCAAGGAACCAAGATATGAGGTTCACTTAACACTGAGCTTCATCTATCTCACCAAAATTTAAGCATGGGTGGAAAACTGTAGACTCGGAGTTGCAGTGTAATAATTCCTCTGAGTTTGTCATTTCTTGTGATTTCAGCATCCTGTTCCTTGACCTACACAGGCAGTTTGATTAGCCAGTCTCTTAGCTCAGGCAGAATTACTGTAGAATGTTTATTGGCTCATAGCTAAGCACCATAAATATTCTAATCAGTTTTATGTCTTAGAGTATGCTCTTCCAGTCTATTTTATTTGAGTAAATGCCTATCACATGGTTAAATAAGATCAAATAATAAGACTTTGTAGAGCACGAATTCATGCCCATTGGAAAAATTAAGCCCTCTACACATCAGTTAGAGAGATTGTTCAATGGAATACTAATGCTGTTTGAGTTAATGATTCCTAACTGTGCTCACAGAAACCATGGTGGGAATTTCCCAAAAGTTCAAGCCCCTTTGAAATAAAAGCATGTATTTCCAGATGTGTATTAGTATAGTTGATATGCATATATAGCTACATTGAATTTACATACATATACAAACACATTAAAATATAGGGTATATATGCACACACATGTACATGGACACACATTTAAGGTTATATTTAAAGACAGATTTTAAGACATTTACATCAAAATCTCTGTGAATATGCTTAGGAATATATATTCTTTTTAGTTCCATTCTTGATGACTCTGGCAGGGGGGGCTCAGCCCTGCTAAAAGAGAAATGGATCCACCTAGAAAAACAAACAAACAAACAAATCCAACCTAATAAAAAAAATGAATGTAACAACTGTTGTAAGAACAAAAAAATAAGAAAAAAAGCTTTAGGATAATTGTACTTAAAAATGAAATCAAATGTGTGCGTTGTAAGAGAATAAGAAGTAGTTTCAGAGAAAACATTTTATTCTGAATTGACTTTAAAAAATCAAACTGAGGGGCTAGAGAGATGGTCAGAGTTAGGAGCACTGGCCGCTCCTGGGAGGACCTGGGTTTGGTTCCCAGCACCCTTGTGGCAGCTCACTCTCACCCGTAACTCCTGTTTCGGGGGATCCGACACCCTCTTCTGAGCAGCACGGGCACTGCACGACTTGAGTGCAATACACATATACATAAAATAAAAATAAATAATGTGTGTATTTTTTAATCACTTAGAGGTGTGCTCTGGCTTGTCTTACTCATTGAATAACCCCTGTACCTTTTCTCAAACTTTGGTCTTTATGTTCTTGTAGTTCTCTAGCTCTCATCAAATGACTTTGTCTTTCTGGTGGATTAAAACCAAAACGAACATACTGATCCAGTTTTCTTGAGACTGACAGATCTTTTTAAGACATTCAGAGTCTAGTGCTTAACGTCTTGCAGATAAATATGAACCGTCCCTTTCACGCAGATGAAAATATAATTCCTTAGGTAGGTTATTTATTTGGAGAATAGCAGTACTCACAGTCTCCTTGATTCCTAACACCAAGCATTGATTTTCAGGTGAAAATGAACAAGTCCTCTCTACCTGCACGTTCCTGTATCCTTGACTATCCCGCATGCACACTGGCTTAACATTATGAACTAAAGGCACATAAATAACGTGAACCGTCTGTTGTCTGCATGATCTTACTCTGCCTGTCGTCATGACCTACTGTTAGATGTTCCTGGATGAAAGCTTCAGGGAAGGGAAATGGAGATACTGTGTACTCTATAGGATGAATAGGGTTGTGGTTTCAGGCCCCTAGGTATACGAACTACGAGAACTCTTACTTTCTCAGTGACCCCCTGGGTAGAACCTAAGCCGATATTTTATAGAGCAATTTAAATGCTTTAGTAGTCTTTCAACACAATTTCTAGCATATTCAAATATTTTAAAATTTATAATAATAGTTAAATACAACACAATTTCTAACATATTCAAATATTTTAAAATTTATAATAATAGTTAAATATCAGCCTTTGGAAACAATTTTATAGTAATAAAAATGTGCAGATTCTTAAAGTCTAAATTAACTATATTTCTTTTGAGCTGTTTTAATACTTGTTGGTAATTGGCATTTTTTATTGTATTACTGTAAGGCAGAATGAAAGCCCTAATTACACCTTCAATATTTGAGAAAAATGTCCCTGTGTTAGACTGTCCTGAGGTTAAGTACCTATTAGTCACAGTTTCATATGTATTAATAATTTATTTTGTTTAATTAAGTAAATTAAGTTACAAATTTTAATTTAATTCAAAGTATTTTTTCTTGACAGGTAGTTTGTAAATGTTAACTACAATGATTTAAAAATGCATCTAATTTAAGAGCACAGAACATTTGTCAAATCTAACACATACCAAGAGGGATTTAGTAGCATTTTTGCCTCCCAAGATAATGTTTTAAGATTGATTTAATAATAAAATGAAATAATTTGTGTTACAAAGGACCACATCCTCTTTTATATATATAATAAACTTTTATACCACCTACAATTTCATTCAAAATTTAAAATTTATTTTCATATTGTATTTTAAAAATGCTTTCTCTTTCACCACATGAAAATGAAGTAAACATAATATATTCCAACTCCTGCATACAGTCATTATAACTGAACAAACACAGAGGAAGAACATTTTTCTCCAGCTGAGTGAAGGAAGATTAGCCTTAATTCTCTTTGTTGAGATAAAACTTTAAATACCTGTAATTTTTAAAGCACGATGTGCTTTTCTAATAGTAACTGAGGCATAGAGTCGTTCCCATCAGTGATCTTTCATGCCTGTAAGTCTCACAGGTTGTCAGTGGAATAGGTTGACAGCTCTTTATAGTATGCATGTGCTTCCGAACCTGGTGCTCTAAAAGCAGAGTGATTCTCTCAGCATGGACCCGCTGTGTGCCTGAGTGGGTATGCCATACACACCACAGTGTTAACTGCTGTCTGTGTGTGCTCTAACTCTGCCTGTCAGACACCTCGCTTAACAAGCTATCAGGTCTCCAGGCTCGACTGAGTGTCTGTCTTTAGTAAATCACAGAAAGATTATCGCTCTTGAGAGACCATTTTCCCTTATTGGTGTGTCGTAAGTGGGTAAAATAATTGGTTTCATTCAGATATTTCTTTGCACATATATAATGTTCTTTGCCATAACCCTCCCTTGTCCTCTTCCTACCAAATAGTCCTTTTGCTATCATGCCTAATTTATTTTTAAGTCTATCTTCCACATGGAATAGAAAGAATAAAGAATAGAAAGAATACACTGAATATATTTCTTTTGGGGTCTGGCTTTCCTTGCTTGATCTTCATCCATTTCCATACAAATGACACAATTTTATTCTTTATGATCAAATAAATTCTAACACCCCCACACACACACTGTTTTCTTTAGCTGCTCATCTGCTGATGGGCAGTTTAGGCTAATCCCATATCTTGACTTTTAGGCATAGTGCTGTAATACATAGATGGACATGTATTTCTGTGAAATGCTGACTTAGATTTTTCTGTGTCTGCTCCACTAAGAATGGTATATTTAGATCACATGTTGGTGGTAGTGTTAGGGTTTGAAGGCGCTTCCATGCGGATTATTCACAGAGGCTGTTCTCATTTCCATTCTCATCAGTAGTGTGTAAAGCGCCCTTCTACCGGTCCCCTTTCACTTCGTCCTCACAGTGTTGCTGTTGCTACATTTCTTTACACAGGCATCCGGACTGGAAGAATGGCATCTCAGGGTAGTTTAATTTTGCAATTACCTAATGGCTGGGTGTTATTGGATAACACAAACGAATCAAAACAATAAGATCATATGCTGACTTCATTAACGTTTTCCTATTTATTTATTATTTGTGTGTGGAGAAGTAAGGGAGTACATGTCATGGTACATATGTAGGTCAGAGAAAACTTGTGGGAGTTGTTTTTCCCTTTCTACTGTGTCTAGGGATTGACTCAGGCTGCCAGGCCAGGCAGCAGGCACCCTTGTCCACTCTATCACCACACCATCCTTTGCTGACAGCGCCTTAACTGTCATATTGTTAAAAATGCTTTTCATTTTTAACACAGAGTAATTAAATTATATTATAGGAAATATATATAAGAAAGAATAAAAAGGTATCAGCTATCTTCTACACAAGTATTGTCCATACATGCACATATGCTTTCAGTAATAATAACATGTGTAATGCTTTTTTTTTCTAATTGACTTTAAATTTCACAAATACTCTCTCATGAACTCTTTATCAAGACTTTTAAATGAGCCAATGGTATTCTATCAAATGAATTTACCATGATCCACTGTCATTTTTTCACTAACTGACTTACAAGTTACTTTGGAAATAACTCTTATCAGTTTTCACTCTACACTATTTAACTCTGTCCATATATATGATACAATGTGAACTGGGAGAATAAAAATCACAGAGCAGAATCTGTATGCTAATTATCCACATTATGAAATTTTGATTTATAAATACTTATGAACTTCCTTCCAAAATGCACCACTTTGTCAGCAGCAAAGGGTAATGTTTATTTCTCTATGGTCTTGCTAAGACTGAATTCTTAAGTATTTTATGATTTTGAATTTATGTGTGTTTATTGCCTGAATGAATGTAAGCGCACCCATGTCGTGCAATGCCCACAGAAGCAAGATCTCCTGGAACTAGAGTTACAGATGGTTGTTAGCCACCATTTGAACCCAGGTATTCTGCAAGAGAAGCCAGTCTTCCTAACCACAGAACACCTCTCCAGCCCCAGCTTTGCATTTCTTCATACTAATGAAGCACTCGTATTTTTTCCTTCTCCCTTGTTTAACTATTTCTTTGTATTGTTTCTCTTTTGTGTTTGTGCTTGGAGTTCATAGGGCTTTTTCCCTGTACTGATTGGTAAGGTGTGTGTGTGTGTGTGTGTGTACATGTGTATTTGAGTGTGGGTAGTCAGGTGCACACATGCTTGTGTAGGCCAGAGGTTGATACTGGGTATCTTCCTCCACCGCTCTCTTCTTATTTCTTGAACGGGCCTCTCTCTGAACCCGAAACTCGCTGATTTGGCTAGTTTAGCCGGCCATGGAGCTCCAGAGATCCTCCTGTCTCCACCTGCCTGGCTTTTTTTAAAGCAGGTGTGCACTTCACTCCTCATGTTCTAAACCACTGAACAGTAGACCCTAACATTGACTTTCGTATACACGTGCTATGGAGAAGGTCTGAATATAAACCGTAAAGTACAAGACTGACAAATTTAAAATTTCTGATCTGTGTGAAAATAGGATACATAGTAACAAAGGGTCAATAAAAGTTTAGAAAAATATTTAAAGTATCTACAGTAGATTAAACGACAATTAGTTCAGTTCAGTACTTTAAAAGTTCTTACAACAAGGATTTCAGAAGATAGCTCAGTTGCAAACTACTTGCAAGGGCGTCATTTTTAAAGATATATATTTTATTTATTATTTTAACTGCATGTGTATGACTGTATTGCCTGCATGTGGGTATGCGCACTTGTGATGTGCAGTGCCTACAGAGGTCACAAGAGAGTGTTGGATCCCTGGAACTGGAGTTATAGATGGCTGTTAGTTGCCATGTGGGTGCTGGAAATGGAACCTAGGTCTTTCCAAGAGAAGTCAGTGCTCTTAACTGCTGGGTATCTCTCCAGCCCCAAGAATCTGAATCTCAAGTTCTTGCTAAAGGGTTTAAACAGTGAAATACCCTGGGCAATGTAGGTTCATGTGCAGAGGGGAGTGCTGAGAGGAAAGGATTTCCTGCTGACAGGGAAGTGTTTTCATCAGGAATTCAAGGCATGTTTAGGGGAAACCTGGAAGCGGTCTATACCTCTTCCCTGTCTTTTCTGCTATTCAATATAAGATCATATGTTGGGATCACCATGATGGAAATGTCAACACTGCATTGATAAATTCCTTGTAAGAAGAACCATCTTATGAGCAATGGTCTCGTGTAGGTGCTGCATTTCCAGTTCCTGGAATTTCCCACTCTGTGACATACTTCCACCTTTCCTGCACTGACTTGTTTTCAGTCATAAAGGGAGGAAGATGGGTCTCAAGTGGGAAATTCAGGAGCAAGAAAGTGGTTTCGTACCAGAAAAGCTGACGATTATCATTGTAGGCAAAGAAGTAAAGGTAACTGTGTTTTGGGGGTTGGCACCTTGGTTTTAGGGCAGTAAAAATACTCTGAATATGGTAAGGACAGAAGATGTTCAAGGAAAGCTAACACAGAAAAGCCCTCAAATATTAAAGATTAAGGCCACTAAGTATTTGTGTCAGAATTAAATGATTGGAGTTCAAGTTGCTAACAGAAAGCAATCGAGCACCCTGTTAGAGGCATAGGCTGCTGCAGCACTTTTCTCTGGCTCAGCATCTGCTCATTGGACGCGTCACTGGTACCAGGTCCTCAGCTGCCAGTCGTGCTGTGAGTCCTCCTCTCTCTAGGTCTTCAGATCTTCTGACTGCTTACCCTGATTCTCACCAGGCTAACGTACCAAAACCAACTTTCCTAAAAGACAGGGGCCACCAAATGAGTTGGTATGGGTCAAACCAGAGTCACAAAGGCATCTGCTTGAATAAAGCATACTCCTGGGAAGCGGAGACATGGTTAGACGCTGAAGTGCTTTGTTTCTATTAGAACAAGGGATCTGATGAAAGATACACGTGAACATCCATAACCAACTTCTCTAGAGTCCCCGTAGGGCAACACTAGCCAGAACTAATGAGAGGGAGAGAGAGAGAGAGAGAGAGAGAGAGAGAGAGAGAGAGAGAGAGAGAGAGAGAGAGAGACTCGTGCCTAATTAGAGGAAAACAGATCACTTCTGCTGCCACTTTACTTGAGGTGACTTTATCAAGTGTTTTCCTGGTTTGCTGAATCTGTCTTTGACTACAGTCTGCATAAATTTTAATGGGTATATTTTTCACTTGCACTTGTTGGATTTGATTCTACTTTCCATTTTAACCTTCATTATAAACATTAGTCATCCCTTTAATGTTTCACTCACCAAGAAAACCATAAAAGTATTTTTAAAAATTCTGTCCTTTTAAAACAAATTCACTATGTTGAATATAAACTCCGTGGATTTGGGCGTTTTAAGTGCATGGAACAAAAGTTAACAGTATAGTACCAAAAAGCTCAGCATAAAAATACACCGTGAGCTTTAACAGAGCAGAGAGGGTCTACTTCCTCCCACTTTTATTGTATATTCATTCAGGAGCAGCAGAAGCAGGAGTCAGGAAGAACAGTGCATTTTCTTTGTGGCACAAAGCTTTCGGCTTGAATATGGCGCTTGTGTTTTGCATATTGAAGAGATATTTATTTGCAAGATGATGTGACTTTACTGCAGTAATCTACATATTCTGGCATTAAGAACATAAATTGTTCTTAAGAGTTATATGATATTCAAATTAAACAATAAACTAGAAGCAAAGGATAGTTTGCATTTAGTAATCCTATCTGGCACAGTCCTGATCTTTTAAGTACTGTTTACATTAATCTTATGGAATCTGTCTTTCAGAACTCTAGTCACAATGAAATGCAAACTAAAGGTTCCTAGTCGCTGGGATTTTCCAGTAAGGTTACCAGTCAGAATTTAGGGCTCTTCGATATCTTTGTGACCTTACCATTAATGAAGAGTCGTTTTAATTTTGATAGCAAATGGGGCAGATAAGAATAAAAGTAGTTTATTTAATAATATTTATCTTTTTCTTTAGTTATAAAGACCAAATAACCAGATGAAAGTTTGAAGCATGTGTTTACCATAATTAAGAATGTAGATTAATTATAGTTTACGTGTAAAAGCTATGTAAAATATGTAAAAGATAGAACTATCTCTTCATGGGCTGCCACCATAGTAAGCATTTATAAAAATCATAATATAATAAAGTCGTAATTCAGTTCGGCCAAACCTGGTGATAAAAGGCTTGGTCCCAGCTACTCAGAAGGTGGATGTAGGGACATCAAATTTGAAAATCTGCCTGAGCTATGAAGTAAGTTCAAGACCAGCCTACTCAACTTCATGGGACTTTGTCTCAAAATCTCAACAATGGCAACAAAGGCTGGGGGTACTGTCCTACATGTCTTTTATGGACTAGGTACTCACACAACTTTATATACCAGCAATCATGAAATCAAAGTCTAGCTCCTAATAGTTGGCTATTACTCAGTTATTTCAATCATTTTCCTGTGGAGATTTTAGGTGAATTAATTATGAGTAAATTTCAAGACGAACAAAATCAATTATTTTATACTTGAAACCTGCATTTATAGAAAAGTGACTAACAGAAAATGATTTAATGGAGTACAACTTGACCCATCAGTCTTGGTTGGAGCTTAGTTCATTGAGTCTTCTGCAGCTAGCCGAGTTCAGTGATGGGAGAAGCTCGATGTGAGTGTGTCTGTTAGCTCAGCGCACAGGCTGCATTACATGGAATCCACGGCCTCTAACAGGCGTAAATGGTAATAAATTAATTAGCAAACTTCTAGTGAAATTGAGTTTCTAAACAGATTCTGGTGTGTAAGTACTGTAATATGTCACTGAAGAGAAACCCTCCAGCAGTTCCACGACTCACAGTTGTCATCTGCAGAAGGGGAACTGATAGATACCTTGGCGACTCCAGCTAAACTTCCAGAAATCACAGTTGCACCTGTGAAAAGGGACTGCCACTACTTAACACCGACAGAGAAGCTTCCTGACACCAATTATCGACTGTTTTTTGTTAACTACCTCTTACTGACATCAACTGTCAATCTGGTCCATACCATCAAACTACTCGACCCCCTCCCCTCCACCACTTTAAAAACCCTATCAAACAGCAAGCGGCTACTAATTGCTCCACTCCCTAGTTTGAAGGGTAGCCCTGTGGCCCTTAATAAACTGGTCCTGTTAACTCTTCTGCAGGAGTCTTTCATTCATTTCTGATGGATCTCAGGATGAGCCAAACCTTACAGATGGTGAAAGTGCCAGGATCTGAACTGAGGGGGTAAACCAAACCTTACAAGTATGTGTGGACTCTCTAATGTTGCCCTCCTTGACTACAAAGAAAATGATAGAGAGGATCCATAACTATGCATTAATGGTTTTCCTTTAATAAAATCTTCTAAAAATAAAGCCAGACTACTTGAGTGTTGACTTTGTGATAGGATTTGTGTTTTACTTTTTATACAGAATTACACTAAATCCTTCCAATGAACTTTTGGGGAGGTATAATTAATTATTATTAACTAGTATTAATTATTCCTGAATTCTAGGTGAACAAAGTCAAGGGTCAAGGTTGTTAGAGCACTGCTTTTGATATTTCCTTTGGTAAACTGGAGAGTTAGAATCTTAAAATACAGATATCACAGATTAAACTCTGTTCTTCAGCACTATCCCACATCATATGAGACTTAGCCTAAAAGTCAAGTATTTGGAAGATTTACAGAATGTTTTGATTGCTGTTTTATGCCACTACAGTTAAAGAAATGCCAGAGCACTCATCCCAACACTGATCCCAAAGGAAAGGAAGATAAAGTACAAGTCGCAGCTTAAAGAGGAAATAGTATTTTTAAAATATCCAATGACCAGAACTTCCCTTCCCCCTACATACCGAACCTGAATTTTGTACACAGAATTTATTATGTTGATTTAAGACAATCAGCTTTGCTCATTGTTTTAGGCCACTGGTGTCTCCCTCCCCGCCCCCTCCTGCTGTTTTGTTGCTTTTGAGACAGGGATTCACTATGTAGCTCAGGTTGGCCTTGAAACTGAGATCTGTCCTTGTTCAGCCACTTGGTGCTGAACTTTGCCAGTGATTCTCACAGTACTCTACTTAGCTGTGTAACTCATTAAAACAGTAATCTGGAGCTCACCCTGAAGCTTTCAATTATGTGTTTCTGGGGTGAGCCCTAGGACTTCACAGTTTTGCCTCATAGTTCAGCTGTGGGATATCTTTGAGCCTCACTTTGTTGCCATGTACCTCTGATGGTCAGGAAGTATCACTCTAGGACTCCTGGTTTAGGTAAGTTCTGGTTATGAAATTGACAGCAAAAGGGACCCCGAGGCACTGCTGAGACACCAAACCCCAGGCCCAGTTGCACTTGTTGAAGTCAAAACTGAAGTGATAGAGATACTAGTGTTCCTATAATCATCTTGGATAAATCCTCAGCAGCACAAAGCAGCTAATCCAGCGTACAAAATCTGAATCCCACACAGGAATGTCTGCAAAAACTGGGCTTCTGACCTGGGTACCTTTTCCTCTTTATTTACTTGTATAGTCTGTGCTCTTATGATTGGACTTAGTTTCACATCTCTGCTGAACTTCTAAAGGTAATTATTCTGTTCACTTATATTCTTTTGCATATTTATTTATTTATTTACCTGTTTACGTATTGATTGATGGTTTCTTAGTGAACATGTGGATAATCTGGCTTCCCCTGCAAGGTGTTTATGGGAGAATCAAGCAACTCTGGCAAGGTTTCTCTAATAAAGCCAAATACTGAGGTCTTTATCATCTTGTGAAGAAATCTTCTGGGAACATTTTATTTGGAGCTTTTATTGACTTTTCCTCAGTATGTAAACATTAAAAGGATTCCAGATTTAAAGGACTTAAGGCATATGTTCTCTATAAAGACTGGCAACATTATGCTATCATGATAAGTTGCAATTTGTTTAAAAAAGATGAGGCTCATTAACTTACATATTACTCATACTGATTTATTTTTGCATATATATTGTTTACTTACAAAACATAAGTAAAGTAGCCTTTGGAAATGAATGTGTTATTATTTATTGTAGAAATGTGCCTGGAGTAATTGTTAATGAATATTTTCCTGCTCTCTCCTGAAGATAATTGTAAGAAACTGGTTTTTCAGTTTTTCAGGAGCACATAATAGAATTTACTGAACAATGAGTTTGACTTTGTGTTTACTTAAGGCTCTTATACATGTTTCTTACTGTGGTTTCCTCCTAACACTGGTTCAAGTAAATCTTAGAACCAAATCTTCATTATTTGTTTTTTTGCTAATATTATGTGTTTAGCAAACAGAATGCTTGTTTGCCCGGCCCTTGTGCATCACTCCTCTCCTGCTCCTGTCCTTCCTCTACCAGCCTGTCTCCTGCTGCTCTGCCATCTACCTCTTCATCTGTCTATCTAGAGATTCCCATATTTGTATGCATAAAATAAAGTCTCTACTTGGCATGTGAGAGAAATCAAGTGATGTTCTTTGTTCTCCCAGTCTCAGCCATTCCTTCCCTCGTATTGATTTCATTTTCCCATTTGTGCTTCCATATCATCTCTCTCTGTGTGTATATATATGTATATGTATATATAAGTAAATAATAAATATAATATAGTACATATGAGAAAGCATGAGATTAATCTTTCTGAGCCTAGCTTATTTTTCTTAACATTATGATATCCAGTTCCATCCACTTTCTTGCAAATGATATCATTTTAGTGTTTTCTTTTTGGCAGACTAAAACTCTATTCCATGTATATATATGGAACATATATACATATATGTCCACTCATCTGTTGATGGACATCAAGGCAATGGAACCAATTTTTCACTCAAATGAGTATAAGATTGTCAACTCTTCGAAACCGCATTTGTAAATCTACTTTTATCCATGATTTCATAATGCATATTTTCTAATCTTAACTGTATAAAATGTGAATATGTATGTGTATATCGCACATATATAAAGTACATGCTTGAATGTCTGGGAAGAGGGAGTTTCAACTGAGACATCAGCTCCTTCAGAGTGGTGTGTGGGACTTCTGTGGGGCGTATTCTTGAGTGTGAATTGATGCAGGAGGGTCCAGCTCTCGGTGGGCTATGCCATTCATATGCAGGAGGGCCTGAGCTATATATACAGGAAGGTGAGCAAGCCAGAGATATCAAGCCAGTACCCAGCTTTCCTCCGGGGTCTCTGCTTAGTTCCTGTCCCCAGGCCACTCCCTTGGTTTCTTTACAAGATAGATTCTGATGTGTGATATGGAATAAATCCTTTCCTCCTCAGGTTGGTTTTAATTAGTATTTTGAAAAATATGTATTACTTTTATTTTTATGTGTATGAGTGTATTGTCTACGTGTATGTAAGTGTTCCTATGTTGCATAATGCCCGTGGGAGTCAGAAAAGGGTCCCAGGAACTGGAGTTACAGACCATTGTTAGCCACCATTTGGGTGCTGGGAATTGAACCCAGGTCCTCTCCAAGCGCAACCACTGCTCTTAACTACTGGACCATCTCTCCAGCCCTTTAGTCAGGATTTTATCACAGTAATGAAGAAGCAAAGTAGAAGAAATTGGAACAGAGTATCTACAGTACACAAAAAAAGTGGCATGAGAAAGGCAATTTTTGAGCTGGTTATAAAGAGTTGCATAGAATTGTACCAAGCAAAATCAGAGTGGTGTTCATGCCAGCACAGAGTATATATATATATATATATCAATGCATAAATGATATTTGTGTGTGTGCCTTTTAGGTTCTGTTACTGCAGAATGCCATCATAGATATTTGTAAATAACATTAAATTTGAAAACACACTGAGATTAAATACAATAAATAATAAAAATAAATTATGAGCATATTAGTTATCTTTTATTAAAATATACTAATTTGGAAGCTTTGTTTTAATTGAGGTAGTTTATTATTTATTGAGGATTATTCTTATTTTCATGAATTAATCACAATTTTCTCATTAATTTCATTGATCATAAAATAATTAAAAAGAGTTATTAAAATGGTACAATTATAAGATTAGAAGAGGTAGTCTATAGAGGTTTTTTTTCTTTATGTCCATAAAATATTTAGACATTTTAATGAGTATTTTGACTGCACATACAGCCTCATAATATATCAAGCATATTTACACAATTTGTAGTTTTAAAATATTACTTTTCAAAACATTAGAATGTCATTTAAGGGACTCTAGAGATGACTCGGCAGTTCAGAACACTCACTACTCTTACAGAGGACCCAAGCACCCACATTGCAGCTAACAACTATCCGTAACTCCAGTTCCAGGAGAATCAGATGCTGTCTTCTGACCTCCACAGACATCGCAAGACATGGGTGCTTGTACATTCAGACAATATACACATAAAATAAAAATAATAAAATATTTTTAAAAGTCATTTAATAGCTAGTCTTGTTTACTATTTAAAATAAATACTTTATGCAATTAAGAGGATATGAAGTTCTAAATATTTCAATATGCAGAAAGAAAATGAGATACCATTTCAAGCAGACTATATGGGATACAAAGGTCACATAGTGTTCACTGAGCACAGGGGCCAGGTGCTTGTGGAAGACAAAGAAACAGAGCTTCATGAGAGGGGACTTTGGAGCTGACTCTAAGGAGCTGAAGAGAATTTAACTGACCAAAAGCAAAGTGATGTTTATAACTGCATAGAATAATGATAAATGATTATTGTCTTATATGAAAATGAAGTTTAAGCAACCACTTAGAAAGGAAATAAACTCGCTACTTCAGATTCTGGAGAAGAAGATACCAAGGCAGAAACACAGATCTTACCAGAAGAACATTTCTTACAGGAGAGCTGATGAGAGAGCCGACAGAGAAAAGAAGTGACTCACATGTCAAACAGGTAGCAGAGAAGAGGGAGGGAGGAAGAGTGGGGCGGGAATGAGAGACTCTAGTAAACCCTTGATGGTAATGGAGTAATGGAAGCACTCACCTCTAAGAAGCAGGACTGTGAGTCCTTGGAGAGTACACTTTAGCATCAGCAGCGCTATAAAGGAGGCACAGAAGTCAACAGTCTTGAAGAAAATGCAATGTTTGGAGCATGAGTCACAGGAGAAGAACCTGAGGCCAGCGTCATCCCACTCTGTTACGTCTGAGTTATCGGTTTGAAGAAAATAATCTCCCTTCTCATTGTCTACTTCTGAACGCAAAGCATGGGAAGGAGATTCTAGAATTCTACATTAAGCAAAAACACTCTCCAAAATCCAAGGAAAAATAGAGGCACTTTCAGATGAAAGAAACCAAGAAAATTTGTCAATAGTAGACCATATAAAGATATTTTACTCAAAAGGGAAAATTTGGATGGGAACCAGGATTATATTGATGAATTAAGTACTGATATGTAATACGAATGGGAACAACTGAGTATTTATGCCTTTAAAATATGTAATTTTTCATCTTTAATTGCCCAATTAGGAGTACAAAAACATAGGAAGGTTTGAAACTTTACAAATGTATTCTTCTGCATATTTGTTTCATAAAAAAATTCACGAAACCTATCAAATAAAACTTTCAGAACTCTGCAAAGTAATTAATGCTTAGTTCACAGAAGTGATGAAAAAAACTTTTTCTTTCGATTTTCTTGCTCCAACTCCATCTATGTTCTTTAAGATCTAGAAAACAAATAACTGTGCAATCTCAATTGAAAAACCAACCCACCAGTCAAACAAACGAATATCAGAATGTACACTGAAAGGGAGAAAAGGTTTGGATCTTCAGAAACATGTTTCCAGATAATTAGCACTATTTGATCTCTTTGCTTGCTGGAAAGTCTTGAAAAGAGAAATGTGCAGATCTTAATCTAGACTTCCTGACCAGGAGAAAAAGGATAAATTGTTAAAAATAAAATGAGCAGGTCATTACTCTCAGTCTTAAAGACATCAGAAATGTTTTGAAGGTTGAATTGTGTCTTGTGTTATGATATTAAAATGAAAACTTGTGGGCAAGGAATCAAAATGTTGTAGTGTGTGTGTGTGTGTGTGTGTGTGTGTGTGTGTGTTTTAAACATTTAAACATTTATTAATTCTTTTTGAACTTCATATAATGTATTTTGATCATATTACTCCCTATCTCCAAAGTTTATAGCTTAAAACAATGTGTTTGTGTGTCAAGCTGACAAGGGGTAGAGTGTCCTAGTTATCTTTAATAATCAAGTCATTTGAGAGAAAAGCTGTGATTGAGGAATTTCCTGGATCAGGTTGGCCTGGAACATGTTTGTGAGGGATTGTTTTGATTGCTATTTAATGCATAAGGGCCCAGCCCTCAGTGGGTAGTATCTTCCCCAGGCAGGTGCTCCTGCGGTGTGTGAACCAGAGGTAAGTCAGAAAGCAGTGCTCCTCCGTGGTTTCTGCTTCAGGCTCTTGCCTTGAGATTCTGCCCTAACTTCCCTCAAGGAAGGACTGTAACATGGAAGTATAAGGCAGTAAATCCCTTCCCCTCCTAAGTCACTATGTCCAGTGCTTTACACTAGAACGCATGATCAATCATTTGCAAAGGAACTAGGTAATATTGATAAGATGGAAAAATTCCTAGAAGATACCAACTCCTGAAATCAACTGAATACCAAATAGAAAATATCAATAAAATAATGGAGACTTGATAAAAACTAACTTTTGCAAAGAAAGAAAGAAAGAAAGAAAGAACCAACCAAGTCCCAGATAACTGATGCCAATATTACTCAGATAACCTCATAATGTTTAGAAGAAATGAACAACTAAAGCATTTCTTGACTTATTCTATGATGCCAATATTTTTCCTAATTTAAAAAACCAAATACATCATAAAACATGAAGACCGCAGAGCCATAGCCTTTATAAATACAAATATAAAATGCTCATGAAAACGCAAATTCTCTATATCACATATAAGAATTATATACTATGAACAAGGGAAACATTCTAGGAATATAGAACTGGTTTCAGATATAGGAATATCTCTTAGCAGACCTGCAAGAGTATTTTGAGAAGAGTTTACCATTTGAATCTCTTTGGGCAGTATAAAGGTGGTCATTAGTGGGGTGGCAATCAAGCTTATCAAAACCAAGATAGAGCAAAAGGACCCCTCTTCTCCTGTCCTGAGACACCAGAGTATCAAGTTCTCAGGTCTACAGACTCCAGGCTTTACAGATGCAGCTCCCAGCATTGTCGAGTCTTTAACCTTAGATCAGGAGTTAAGCAAATTCCTTCTTCTCAGACCTTTGAATTTGTGCTGAACTATTTTACATGAAGATGTCAGATCATAGGGATTCTCAGCTTCCAATATTGCATAAACCAGGTTTCAATTAAAGTCCTCCTATATACATATCTATGTCAAGGTTCTTCCCATCTTACATCAGAGTTATGCCCTGTCAAATTCATCATAAGTTAAAAATATAATAAATATGAAGTGAGTTTAATATCAGAGCTTATCTGAGTCCACCTTAAACATGTTCAGACAAGCTCCATATGCTGTTGGAAGATTCATCTAATGTAAATCTCTTTAATAGTAATGTATTGAGTATTCTATACATTGTAGAATACTTGTATCCAGTAATTCTGGCAGTGTGGTACTCTGTAGAATACCATTTTTCTCCCTTGTGATTGTGTGGCTGACAGAGGCTGTTACCACTTACTGCTGCTGAGCATCATGGGAGTATTGTATCACACATATTCCTAGTACAGAAAACAGAGACATTCAAAATTCAGTGTAAGGTTTTTACTGCAATGTAATTTTTACATGCAAACATTGTATGTCAACACATTCAACACATTATACCTTGGAGACTGTGCATTTGTGCATGTGCTACTGGCTATGTTTTTCTGGAGAATGTTTTCCAAATTTGATGTTTCAAAATCACTTTTGTATGAATTAAATTTCTCAACCTTACAGCACTTAGTGTCACTGACATCAGTTTGAAAGGTCAGATATCCAGAAGCAACTTTAACTCCATCAACAGCAGCAAAACATTCCTCAAATTTTTCCTTATAGATTTGCAGCAAATTTACAAGATGCCACTCATTGTCTTTAACTTACTCTGCATGGCGATTTAGGTTAAAATATATAATATACTATCAGTGATATACATTAAGAAAAGTTGAAACTGCAACATAAGTTCTTGTATCACCAGTTCACAAATAACTTTTTTTTTCTTTTTTAATTTCCTTGATGCATCAGATTTGGTTTGCTTAGCCACACTATTATATCAGTGAAAATGTAAATCAAAATGCCAATATTTTTGTCTTTGATTATTGACTATTTGGAAAAGCACTTTTATTTTTCAAATAAGTGTTAGAATTGCAGATATAGGCTTGAAAACTCAATCAGTAGGTGTTGCAAAGGATACATCAACATTAAATGTCTCGCCTTTTGCCTCCTTCTTTGCTGTCCTGAGCTGGTGAGGACTCACCGTGAACCCCACTGACTGAACACAGTGCGTGAGTACAGTTCAGAGGAGGAGTTTGTAAGGGGCCATTTTTGTCATGATGTGCAGCCTGAGCTGACGATGTAGATAATAGTACTGTTTCTAGAGTTGAAGTGTGTTTCACAGACATTGTAAGAGTTTGTGCTCATGGCAGAGATACCTATGTTGACTCATAGTGATTTTCATGTTTTTGGTTACTTCTGGTCATCCAGGATCCAAATATGTTAAACTGAAATATTTAGAAAGAAACCATTCACGAGTTTTAAATATGCACCACTGTAAGTAATAGATGGCTTGGACCTTATCACCACAACCCATCTGGCCCTTGAATCATCCCACTGGTGAGATTATGCACACTGTACATGCCGCCCGCCTGCTACTCAGAGGTTATCTCGACTGCCAGACTGACTGATAGGCTGACATAGTGCGTGTGTTCAAGCAGCCTTCCTTTTATCATTGTAGCCATTGTTCTTTTAGACATTACTGCTGTTACTAATCTCTGTGCCTAGTTTATAAATGAAATATTATAGCTATGTATAAGACAAGACTAAAGGTACATTTTCCATTATCTGTCATACCAGGCATCCACTGGGGATCTTTGAAAGTGGGAATACTTTTATGAGCTTTGGAAGAACAGAACTATTATTTCCTACAAAAATATCAAACTCTCATTTGACCCAATGGATTTTTATCTGTATTCCATTAATCTGTCATTAAGAGTGATCCTTGACAATTATTTCTGCTAGACTCCTCCACTTGGCTGTAGCCTATGTTCTGATTGGCCTGGGATAAAATTTCTATGTGCCACTCAGTGGTCAGAGAGGAGACTATATTAAATGTATAAGAATTATTCTTGGTGCAACCAACTCTTTCTAACTCCAGGTCCAAGGAATCCGTTGCCCTCTTCTGACCTCTGTGGGAATTGCATGACATGGGTGCACTCACATTCATGCAAACAATACAAACACTTAAAATAAAAATATTAATAAAAAAGTTATTCTTAACATAGCTAGTAATTATACCTCTTCAGCTAAAGAGACATGAAAAATTAAGAATTTGACACATTCATATCTAAAATACATTCTCAGTAATATGTTAATAACTAGTGGTATGGATTAGGTACTAGTTTGGTTGAAGATAACATTTTAAAAAGATTATTTTTATTTTATGTGCATGAGTGTTTGCTGTATATGAGTGTACCATGTGCATGAATTATCCATATAAAAGAAGATGATGGATCACCCAACTGGAGTTATAGATGGTGGTTAGCCACCATTTGGATACAGGGAATGGAACTTGTGTCTTCTACAAGATCAGCAAGTACTTTTACCCACTGTGCCATCGCTCCAGTATCATATTTCTTAAGAGAACAAACAGCAGTATTTTTACCTGCAAAGCATAAGACACAGCTTTATAATTAAATTGGTAATTCAGATAGTATGCTAATGCTCATGGCAGAGTTATAATTATTCATAATCTTATCCTGGGGAGGAAAAATATTTGTTGGACAGAGAATTGGGTTTGAGTTTCAAAAGAACTGAATTAGCATTTGGCCACTTGCCACCTACCACTGGCTTGAAGTAGTTTGAAGTTGGGCTTGTTCATTAGGAAGAAAAACTTTTCGGTGTGGGTGGGGGAATGGAAAAGTTATAGATGCTTGGCTGCTTGTTGTTAACGCTGGTTTATGGAAGTGCCCCACACTTTCGTTCTTTAGAAACAGTTATCTCGGCTTTTTCTAAATATTGAAAATACCTCGCATAGCTCAATACACTCTAATATCACATTTCCAAAATGCAGTTGCAGTTTTCCACTTATTTGGGCAGTAGTTAATATTCAAGATGATTCAAAGAAAAGACTGGGGAATGATCAGAATGGGACAGAATTCATAAATTTGAATTTGCAGTGGCGTTTTTGTGTTGTTGTTGTTGTTCTTTGTTCGGTAGTTTTTGTTTTTGAAGACAGGCCCTCTCTGCTTAGTTCAAGCTAGTGTTTCATTGATTCCTTCTGCCTCTGTTTTCCTTGTGCTGACATCCAAGCAGATATCTCCACATCCAGCACAGGATCGACAATAATTTTAAAATTGGTTCTATCAAGATAATCGTCTCTGTAGAGCACTTTGGTTTTCTGTTTGGAGTGCAGTTCTCTTTTTGTGCTGACTTTGTGTTCCACAGTGTTATCTCATTTTCCAAGTTGACTTAATCACGATGTCAAGGAAGGGGACCATGTGCATGGCGATAATTTTTCTGTCATGGTTATTGGTGTAAGAGCACATTTCTTTGGGATGGGCATGTGAGTCAGTGGAAGAGCACTTGCTTAGTTTTGTAAGGTGCTGGATTACATCACTGCCACTTCAGAACAAAATGAAAAATCTAAAAGACAGCAAAATTAAAACCAGAAATCAAAACCAATTTCTCCTCTTACACAGTAAAAATTTTAAGGTTAAAATTGTATCATATCTCCTAGAGTAATGTTTGGAACAAAAGAGCTCAATTCATTTAAAATTTTACCTTCTGAGAAAAGAAATTAAAGCAATTGACTCTTAATAAATAAATCTTTAAAAAAAATACTAAGAATATTATTAATCAGGGCAACCAAAGTAAGAACCCATGGCATAGTCTAATATATAAAAATTGATTTGTGTATTTAAGATCCATGCAATAATAATGTACTTTGCAGTTTGTGCTGACTTTGCAAAGCAGAATTAAGAAACTTAAAAGTCCTGGCAATCACAGGATTAAAGGCTTGTTCTAGTACCATAAATCTAAATTTCGGTTACACAAGAGTTATATGAACCACAATTTCTTGGATTTGCTTGCCAATCGCATTTTAGCACAGGTGGATTTTGACAAAAGTATCGTATGGCCATTAAATTATGTTTAGTAAAGAAATACCAATTAGATCATTCCAGTGGGATCCAGAAAAGGCAACTTTAACTTTTAAACTATAGCCTCTACAGAACAACCACTACCAATCATCAATATTTTAGAAGTTTTATGTTCTTGGTTTCTTCCTTTTTTAAAAGATGAGAGGAAGTTTTTAACCAAGATATATCCATTTTCCTGCTCACATTCATACTTCTTAAATTTAAGTTTATTTTATGTGGATCTTTCTGCAGTATCTGCATTGTTAAAAAACATTTTAGTGATATTGAACAGGTGCTGTACTGTGTGCTGGAGACACAGTAAGCTGTCTCTGGCTTAGGAGAGATAGAGAGGAGAAACAGTAGGAAATGGCTATGCAAATGGGTAAACAAGAGAAGAGGTGGTTGGTGCTTAATACTGAGAAATGTATTAGATGGACTAGCTGGTTGAACTGCTCAGTGAAGAGTTAATGGAATACAGACACCTGTTGTAGGATGCGAGACTGGTGGGCAGGTGCAAGGAGCTAAGAAAGATAGATGGTGACAGGATGTAGTCATCAGTGTTCTCACTAAGAATCTAACCACGCAGAGGGAATCCTAAAGGGATTAAGGGATTCACCCCAAGACTCTCAACAGAGGGAAGGCTTCTTCCCATCTCTGAATATACAAGTAAGAGGTTTAGAGTATAGTGCGGTAAAACCTGGAACTTCAGAAGAAGCCCTGCACAGAAGAATGCTTGAAAGGAATGCAGCTCCCTCAAACCTTCAAGAGGTGGGGACGAGAAGTATGGTATTGAGATAGTAACTCCTTGGGCTTCCCTCAAGCTCATGCCTTTCCTCTTCAAGTTCTTTTGAGTAGTTTGGGTTTTCTTTAAGTTTTTTGATCATGTTTATGATTGGTCTTTCAAATTCTGCATCCTGAGGTTCCTCAGGGTGGCTGTCATTGCAGTGCACTTTTGTATGATTAATGGGCTTTGCTGGGGACACAGTCTCACGGTTTTTCATATGATTTGTGTTTCTGTGCCGGCATTTAGACCTACAGATGTTCTTTGTTGGTTGTGTGTCACTAGGAATGTCTACTCTGCTTTTGTTTAATTTAGTTTGGGTTCTGTTATATTGTTTATGTAACTTGATTGCTTTTTGTTTAGGACTGGAAAATAGACTGGCTTGTGTTTCAGGTTCTTACAGCGTAGTAGACTAGTCTGGGTGGTTGGGGCACAGTGTAGGTTAGTAGGAGGGTTCGTCTGCATCAGATAGAATAGAGCACAGTGGCATTTAGCTAGTCTGGGTTAGGAAGCTAGTCCAGAAATCTGAGGGGAAGACCTCATCCTCCCGTGTCTTGGGCATCATTGCAGAAGAGGTGGTAGGAAGATTCTAAGAGCCAGGGCTGGTTCATGAACTCAAGAAGGCAGAGCCATTCAGACCACTGGAACTTACACATGTGAACTTGTGGTAATGGTGGCAAGGGGCACGGGACCCATGAGAACTCAATCAGACAAGGGCCAAGAGGGGCACGGGACCCATGAGAACTCAGTCAGACAAGGGCCAAGAGGGGCACGGGACCCATGAGAACTCAGTCAGACAAGGGCCAAGAGGGGCACGGGACCCATGAGAACTCAATCAGACAAGGGCCAAGAGTGGAGCACGAGAAAGTGGTGGTGGGCCAGCCCTGGAGAGAAAACTAGAGATTACTACTGGGAGAGGGAGAATATGCCTCACTATGATTTCTAGATAAGCTGATCAGAATCCAGTGGATGAATTTCCATTAAAGGAAATCTGAGTACCAGTGCTTGACTGAATAGGACTTAACCTGTGTGGCAGAATACACGAGGCCTGGTGGGGAGTGGGGGTAAATGGGGAGGGGATCTAAATTTGTTTAAGAACTGTTATATGAGATGTATAAAAGCTCAATAAAAATTTTTAGAACTAGTAAATATCTGGAATTCTAGTTCCTCTCACCCTCCATTCTCCTGATGGCGTCACAAACTAGGTGCATTCGTTCCTTTTGTGTTGCTGTAACCAAAAGACCTGACAAAAGAAACTTAAGAGAAAAAATATATTTGGACCACAGTTTCAGAAATATGTCTATCAGGTTGGAGAAGGCGTGGCCAACTAGCTCAGACTATGATGACTGGAGCATGTGGCAGAGGCTGTTTTCGTCATGGTAGATCAGGAATCAGAGAGACTGGAATGAGGTGTGGGCACAGCATTCAAAGGTCTGCCCATAATGATGCCTTCACTTCTCAAAGGTTCTGCAGCTTCCAATATAGCACTAATTACTGAGGAGCACACATTCAAAACATGAGGCTATGGGGTATTTTGTATTCTAGTTATAACAGTGGGCAAATCAGTCTAGGTCTGACCCACCACCAATTTCTGTCCCTCCACTCTGGGCCCTTGTCTAATTTGAGTTGATATGGGTCCTGTGCTCAGTGCCATCATTGCCACAATTTGACATGTTCAAGCTTCCAGTAGCCTGAAAGACTCTGCTTCCGTAAGTTCATGAACTAGTCCTGATTCTTACAGTCTTTCCACTCCCTCTTCCACAATGATCCCTGAGCCATAGGTGGTTGAGGTTCAATATAGGAGTCCTATCTAGGTATACACACTCTGCGGTCTTTATTCTATAAAACTTGGCCAGTTGTGACTTTCTGTGTGAATAGCCACACAGAAGCTTGAGGAAGCTTCCCTGGGGAGAGTTGAGGGATGCTTTAGTTTTCTCTCCAGCCCTTGTTCTACTGTGTCCCATGAGCCTTAGGTGTAGAGGTTCAGCTGTAGACCTGTCATCTTGGCATCTCTTTGTCATATATTCTCAATGTCTGACCGGTTGTGAAGTTCTTCTCTAGCCTCTGACTATTGCAAAAAGAAACCTCTTTGATGAGTAGTGTACTGTACGCTTGTCTGTAAATATAAGGATCCATATTTAGCATATGGTAAGAAATTTCATTTCTCTAGAGAGATGACAGAGTTATGTTTTTCTCTAGGATCTATATTTCCTCCAACCTCATGTATTTGGCTGAGTCTACACTTCTTTTAATCTACAGTGGTCACGTTTATTGGCTTTTGATTACATGGTGAATGCCATCGATAATGGGTGTTCTGCTGGGTTCTCCCAGGTCCATCTGAGGTGTGCAGGTGTTCCCTTAAGGAGTTACGTTCCTGGATTTAAATGGTAGACTGTATCCTCTCCATAGTGTGCAGTTGCTAGCATCTCTGCTGTGTTGACATTGCTTTCCGCTGCTGTTTTCTGCACAGCTTGGTGGTCAGCCAGGGATCACGCAGAGATGTAGCTCATCTACTCTGCAGCTCCCTATCTTCTAGGAATTTCCGTACTTATCTCTGTGATGTCAGTTCCAGACTCTGTTTTCTAAAACACCCGGAAGGTATTTGCTTAGGTTCCGTTTTGTGTCTCTGGTACAAGTACTGACAATTATCACAACAGTTGTTGATGTAATACAGCTGCAATCAGCAAACTGTGACCTGCAGACCTCTGCCTATCTTTTGGAAATACTGTTTATTTGAACACAGTAAATAATATTCATTCATTTGTGTATTTTTATGGCTACTTTTGTTTACAAAAGCAAAGTTAGGTAGTTGAGATAAGATCCTGTGTCCTGCAGAGTGTAAAAGATCCTCTCTCTAGCTTTTCACAGTCAGTTTCCCAAAGTCTGAAACATAATACTATTGAATTTGTTTCCATGTGTGTTTGTTTCTCTCTGAAACATTAAATATGTAATCCTCTGGAAGGCAGGAACAATGTTTGAGCTTTCTACCAGCAACCAATGCAACTTATTCTGACTAAAAGGTAAAATGGTTCATTTTATTTCGTTACTTTATTTTCTTTATTATTTTTATTATATGCGTGTGAGTGCATTGCCTGCATGTACGTAAGAGTACCTGTGAGGTGACTTACAATGCCCACAGAGGTGAGGGTGTCAGATTCCCCTGGAACTGGCATTATGGACAAGTGTTAGCTGCCGTGTGAGCGCTGGTATCCAAACCCAGGCCCTCTGCAAGAGCAGTGGGTTCTCTTAACCTCTGAGCCATTACTCCAGCCTCTCATTTTCTTTCTTTAATTCAAACTGAAATAAACATTAGGTAGAAAGAAAATCTTTTAGTAAAGTTGAGAGTTCATGTTACGGTAATGTTCATGTTCTTATTGAATGATAAGGCAATGCCACTTTTAGTGATAGAATTACTTTTGGTAATAGTAATATCCTCAGCATATTCTTATGTGCCATTTCACCTCGGGAAAAGTGTGGGTTGGCACTGTGAGCTTGCAGCAGCAGACCCTCATTCTCTCTTCTTTGATGGTGATTTTGCAGTCCTTACTCCCTTTTGGGTGGTTATTTCATTGCCAACAAAGGTCACTGGCTACTTCAATTTACTTCATGAGACAAAGAAACAAAAACTCAGTGGCATTCTGATAAAACTGTAAGTTTATTATCAAGATTCAAATGACTTGCGTTTATGAAGGGGAATTTGATAAAGAAAAATCAGAACTTCACTGCTGCTTTTATTTTACCACAGAGTCAACAAATAGTTTAAATTATCCATTGGATTTAAGATTTTTTTAAGATTTCTAGATCATGTGCAGACTATCAAAGCTCACAGTTGAATTGAGATCTGGGAAAATGGGTGTGCTGTAGGTGCAATGTAGAAAATAGTTCTTACATGAGTAATCTTTTATTAAGGAACTGTGAGCTCTCCAGAGATAATGACTTGGAAATATTTAAGTATGTGCAGATTGTGGGTTATAGACTTACAGAGAGAGGAAGAATGACAGAGGGTAAAGCTGTGCCAGAAAAAAGGAACAACGACAACAACAACAACAACAAAAAAACAAGGAGGCACAGTGAAAAGAAAGCACATGGTGTACTTAAATAAGTGCATGAACCCGAAAAATGGATGTAAATCTGGAAGCCCAAATAAAATAACGTAACAAAATTGACACCAAATATTGGAACAGAAAGTTATTTTGTAGAATCTGGCAAAGTTATTTTGCAGAGACATTATCCATAGAACAAGAGTAAAATGTGCTGTGTGGGCTATATCTTACTCTAATTTTCATAAATGTTTTTATTGATAAACTGATCCTGTCCATTGCTGGTTTTGTGCTATGAAGGCTGGTCTGAATAGTTATCACAGAGAGCACATGACCTTCCAAGTTTAAAAATATGAATAGTTCTTTTTCAGCGTTTCCGGAAATAATTCTTTTGAGTCCAGAGTTCACTGAAGTATGAAGCAATACTTTTGTGTTTGCTAATTACAAGTGCAATTAACTAATAACCAGAGAATGAAATTCACCAGAATGAAAAGTAATCCACCTCGTTCGTTACCAAAAGGGCTTGTTATTAAAAAGAGAAAAGTTAAAGGAGAAAAATTGCTAGCCCATCTGGACATCATACTTAGAAAAATTCTCTGTATTTTAGTGATGCTTTAATTTACTTGGACAACTAAATAACATACAGTTTAGTTCAAGAACTTCACCCTGAGTCAAAAGAGATGTGCTGAGCATTTCTAAGGAGGGTGATAGAATCAGATGCATTCTTTAGAAAGAACCAATAAGACCACATAGAAGGCTTTCTTTGCTCCTCTGGAACATTAACGCAGAGTACATGGGGTGTGAAGTGCTCGGAGTTGTAGCTCGTTTCAAACATGGATGAGGTGGCTAGAAAAGACATTTGACATGTACTATGAACAATCTGGAAAATATTTGCCTCTAATGTACTTCCAGTTCCCACAAAGAATTATGAGTAGTTTTGTTCGCTTCCAAAACCTGTTGACACCAGCAACACTTAGATATTGAGCTTTGTTCACTATACACAAGGGAGTTGGTATTGGGTTGGAGAAGTCCCATACCGCTACAGTTTAAGATGATTCAATGGAAATATTACAATACCTGCATTATAGGAGCTATATTTGTCTATGAAAATATTTCAGAGGAGGTGGTTTGTGAACATTGATTTCTCACAGTGCTTAGAGCCTGGAAGTCAAGACTCACGAGGAGATGCTGCACTTGGTAAGAACTTTCTGGTTTATGCTGCCCTAGTTTTTTCTTCATATGGTAGAAAGGTGAGTTAATTCTCTGGGGTGTCCCACATGAGCACTGATCTTACTGACTTAGTCACCCCCTAAGGATCAAAAGCCGTAATGCCAACCTGGGGAGGCTAGCTCCAGCTAGCTTCCTCATTTCCTGAGACCTGGGAACACCAGCCCAGTTCCCCAAGATTAGTGGGCCAGTTTCCTCACTCGTGACCTGAAGATCTAGCCCATCCCTTTAATAAATGTCCTGTTAATTCCCAAGTCGGAGTCTCATTTGTTTCTCCTGGGTCTCTTGGGACCAAGTCTTACACAAAGAAGATTGGACTATAAAGTAAATATTTTATCATAATAATTTAAATGGCTTATACATCATCACCTTGGATATTTACCGTTGAAAAATCTGAAGTATGACTATGAATTTCATAAAAACTTTAATGTCTTCTTAAGGAAAGCTATGCTTCTCTACGGCTTCCCATGCTGTGTGAGGAAGCATAATTTGAAGGTTAACAGAGAGAGGTGGATGTTTTATGGGTGACAGGTCTGTGGTGAGCTATGGTCAAAGCCACTGTACTCATTTGAAAAGAGGAACTGATATTTTCTGCAGGTACATGCTTGAGTAATCCATCCCAGGTGCAGACAAGTGTTTGTGCAATCTTTCATTTTTCCGTTAGGAATCATACATGTTATCATGTGCCTCATATTAATATCTTCTAAAACTGAGTGGCTGAGTACTGTACTGTTGTTACACTGATCCTATGCTTAGAATGATATAGTATCACATATGCTGTTTAGTTATTTTTCTTTTTCAAATTATGTCTCCTAACATATCTCCCCTTTTAATTTTCAATTTCAAGTTCATGGGATATCTTAGGATATAGAATGTTGCATAAATATTTCTATTTATTTTTTTGTCTTTTTTGAGACAGGGTCTCCCTGTAGTCCCAGCTGGCCTGGAACTCATTATGTAGACCAGGCATGCTTGAACTCACAGAGTGCTGGGATTAAAGGCGTGCAACCACTACGCCCGGCTGTATCTTTATAATATATATTTTGACTAAATATTTAGAGTAGTTATTTTGATTTGGATAACTGAACATAATTTTTGTTTGGCTTCTGGAAAATTGATAACTAATATGAAGAATTTTGACTGTGTGCCTTTATGATTGCCAGACCTTTTGATATGAAATTCCCACATGTCTACAGCTCTTCCTAGCACTTTTTCTTACCCTTTGCCTAGAATAATGAGCACTCTTGTTAAGCCAGCTCTTGATGTGTGAGAATTCCATGTCTAAGGATTCAAACAAACATTGAGAACACATGTTTGAGAAAGTTCTGTGTGTATGGAATATCTAAAGACATTTTTCTTGTCATTATTCCTTAAAAAACAGCATAATTATTTGCATATTATTTATGTCATAGGAAGTATTATTAGTGAGCTTTATGAAGTACATTTTTGATCATATTTAGGTCTCTAGCCCTATCTCCATCCCTCTTACTGCCCCTGGGAGATTTCGTGGACTCTGTTTTATAGATGGACTCTGTTTTAATATGACCTATTGTATTAAATCTGTGTCCCCAAATGTCCTTCAGCATGGGTCCATCCACTGGTACCAAATTAACCCATCAAGTGTCACACCTTTGAAGAAAACAGGCATGTTCTCTCTCTCTCTCTCTTTCTCTCTCTCTCTCTCTCTCTCTCTCTCTCTCTCTCTCCCTCCTAACAGCTATCAGTTGCCAATAGTTAGGGTCAGTTTGTCTTACCCACTTCTGCCCTTAAATCACTTCAAGTATTTCAGAGTTTATATAAATAGTTGAAATAAAAATGTGATGCCATGGGATTAGACATCTGGGGATTTGTTTGTCTGTAGGGGGCCTGGAATAAATTCCCATAAGGTAATAAGGAACAGGTATATGATTTAATCTAAGCATATAATTAATTTCTGCCAATTCTGTCCTCTTTTCATTTGTGTATGTGATTTCATGATTTAAAACTCATTTATTTTACTGAATAAGCATATTTTGAAGCTCTAACAATATATCCACACTGTTAAGGAAACAAATACAATGATGTCATAAGCATAGTAACATTTTTATGTCTCATCTAGGACTTGCTCTCAAGTGTGTGGTTATATAACATAACATGCACATACATAGATGGTTGAATTGTGGCATTGTTCAAGAGATATTATAAACAAAAATGTTATTTATTAAATGTGAAACGAATGTCTTATTAGCCTTTGGAGCTCTGTATTTATATCTGTGATAAGCAAATATTCTTCCTTTGGTCGTAGTCACATTTTATACTATTTTCCTTCAGGGTGATTTTATTTGCCCCTAAAAAAGTATTCTTATTCCCACATCATGATTTGTGGTAGTTGACTCTTACAAATTTTAGTGTTTTACCTTTCACACTTCAATTTTTGAGTACCATGAGATGCAGTTCAAAGTGTGTTTTCCCCTGTGGCTGTCTATTCAGTTCACCTCATAAATGTTTGTCTATTCTATTACTGCTCTGAAGAAGCAACTTTTTTCATAAAATACATGTCCAAATGAGTGCGGCTGTATTTCAGACCTATTTCTTCCAGTTCACGGGCGGTTTTATTGTGCCCTAATCATGCTTTCTTTAGGTTAGTCTCCTCAGGTTAGGGGCTTCTAAGCAGCAGGCATCTGTTGCTCACAGTTCTAGTACTAGACCAGGGTCTGCTAGACCTCACCTTGTGAAGATGAAAGAACTATTTTTCTAGAGTCTCTAATAAATCCCCATCAGTGATATAATGATGTCCTCAAAGACCATACTTCTTGTGACATCACCTTGGTGCTTAAGATTTCAGCATATGGATTCTGGTGTGCACTCAATCATAATATGATCCTTGATGACAACACCTTTATAGAGTGTCTTGGTGTCTGACTAAGCCTCCAGCTTCGCCCCCCCCCAAGAAAATAGCTTACTTTTGTCTGTTTCTATTTCCATATGAATGTTTGTATAGTTTATTAATTTCTGAGAAATATATTGGTAGTGTGTTAGGATTTCAATGAATATAGAAACCGGTATGTGAAGAATTGACATATTTCAACTATGGAGATGTAGAAATACAGTGCTGTGCTGGAGTGAGGCTGTTCTGCCTCATGAAAGCTGATTGCACACATTTCTTCCCCACTCCAATTCCCATTGGGACTCATAGGCAAAGCCATGTAGAGATGTGTATGGTATAGAATATGTTATTGTATCCCAAGTCATCTGAACAGGACTTAAAAAATTTCAACTCATGATACCTTTTATCCCTTCTAATTACTTCAACTTTATAGTAAGATTTTGGAAACTGATAATAAATCATAAAGCAATCTATTTAAACATATCTGTTATTTGGGGCTAGAGAGATAGCTCAGCACTGGCTGAGCACTGGCTGCTCTTGAAGAGGATCCAGGTTCAATTCCTTGTACCTACATGGTAGTGAACAGCTGTCCATAACTCCATTTCCAGGGGATCTGACGCCCTCTTCTGACCTCTGGGGACATTTCATGACATGGGTGTACTTACATCCATGCAAGTAATACACTCATACATATTAGGAAAAACAACTGTCTTTAACCATACCTTCTGTGTTACACAGCTTTCCTTCACTGTAACAAAGTATCTGTGACAAACAACTTAAAAGAAGAATAAATATTGTGTCATTGTTTCAGGGTCTCATACCAAAGCTCCTTCTCTCACTACAGTCAGAAAGCAAAAGCGAAGAGGCCAGGGACAGTGGTACACTCACAGTGACTTACCTCCTCCAACTAACACCCACTCCTTCAGGTTCCATCACCTGACAGTGCTCTTTAAGCTATGGAGCCATAATGAGCTAGAATTCTAGCCATGATGAGGCTAGAATGTTCATGATCCAGTCACTTCCCAGAAGATCCACTTCTGATCTCAGGTGCATTGTGAACCACATTTTTCTGATCCAAATAGTATACTTTGGAATGCAGGACACCAAACTGCTTATTTAATTTGTAGCATCTTATGACATAAACATAAACATGAATTTACTGCTTATCTAAAGTGTGCCACATAATCACATATTAATTTCTAATTCTTTAGACCTTAAAGTTAACTATGTTAGTCTATAAAATGTAGAACCTTGGTTCAGACAAGTTAGTCTGTCCAGTGTTGCACACGTAGTAATGACAGGGCCAGGGGCCAAACCCCAACAAGTCTTTTGCCGACAATTATGTTTCTAATTCTTTGGACAGCCACTGGCCAGTCTGGAAAGACTGAGCACTCAATAAATATGTGGCCTCTGAATGAATGCATCTGTCTTCCTTTCCATCTATTCTCTGTTAACAAGTTACCTATCTTTTCTCACCATAAAAGTTGTTTCAATAAGCAATGAGCTTAATTTCTGTGATATCTAGTAGTGGATTGGAGGATTGAAAGTGTTATGAAAATACACTATTTTAAAAAAGAAAGCTTGTCTCAAAATATGAAGAATTATTTCTTTACATAATGTTTCAAAAATCTGTGTGACCACCTAGCCTGTTTTCAGTATTTTATATCTCCCTTTGGAATTATAAACTTTGTATCTTTTATGGAAGTACTGTATAGCTATTTAATTATTGACATCATTTCATACTTGTTTTCCTTTTTAAACTTGGGTCTGGGAAGGAAAAGACATACTTGAAAATTATCTACAATGCTATTAAATATGTAGACATCAAACTGAACTTAGTCAGCAAAAAGAGGATATATTTGAACCAAAAGCCTTTCAGACCTGTGAGTTGCACTCCAGCCCTGTTTTGTTATTTTTTTCATGATCTGGGTATTTGTGGGTTTGTTTTTTATTATTCTTTTCAATGTACTCAGTAATTCAGCATCTCATTTTACCCACATGAAAATAAGCTTTAGAGGTAGATTAGAATATTTGTTCTATCATTATTTTGAAAGAAAATCAACCATGTTCTTGAAGATTTGTCCTTTTTCAAAATATTTCATAATTTATATTCATCTGCCAATAGATGTCCTGTCAAGGCCCATGAATTCTGAGTCAAAATGGTGGAATTATTTCTGGTGAAGGTTACAGAACATAATTGTGCCATAAAACACTATACTTACAGGGAAAATTATAGAGCAATAAAATGAGGTTATTGTCAAACTATGTTGTTTTATACTGCTTCCCCCAGAAATACTACAGACGGTTGGTACCTGTACGCTGATAGCTCAAATGGGAAATTTGGTGACGTCGCTGATATCCTCACTCCTGTCATCTCGCTCACTGGACCGAAGTGTACTTTGGTGTTTTGGGCACATATGAATGGGGCCACCGTTGGCTCTCTCCAGGTACGGTGTATTCAATACCAGCGAAGAATTCTCTCTGAGAAATTTATAATGTGCATAATCTAGTGTCGTTAAAAATATAGTTTCTTAACAAGTGAAACTTTATTGGTGACACAATGGCAAGGATTTAGAAAATCCTTTATCTAAATTGGACATTTGTGGCTGGAAAGTGATTTCCTTTTTACTTAATACATGATTATTGCCAATTCTGAGGTTGTGGCAAATGTGAGATCCTTCTGTGCTTGAAACTTGATGAATAAATTTCAGTATTCAAGTTCAGAATGTGACAGTATACACGCTTTGGAAACCTGTCATATGTATTCTTGTCTGGAAATACTATAAAGTTCTATATTCCAGGAATCTTTTTCAAATAGTTTCTTTAAGAAAAATGTGAGTGTCAGTAAATGTGGAAGGATTTGGGTGGATCAAAATACACTGGATGAAATTCTCAAGGAATTAATAAAAAGTTCATACAACAAAACAGAAAACAACAAAAAATAAAAACACAATTAGTTCAAAAAATATTTTCCAAATAACAGTCACAACTCATTTATTCCCTTCAATTAGAAATACCGTTTTTAGTTAATTGTTCAATTAAACTTGCACAAAACAAAGTCCCATGAAAACTAATTACATATTATCGCCAGTTCTTTTCTTGGTGGCTTTCAAATGAGCATTTCCTTCCTCTTCCCGAACTTCTTTGACCTTGATATTTTCAGTTTGTAAACAAGGCATTTTTGAATATCCTTCAAAATTTGCTTGATGTGTCTTTTCTAGGTATCACTCCAAATCATGTTGTATTATTGTATGCCCATTTATTTTGTCCATTTTATAGCAATAAATATTTTTTGGAAATATTTAAGTTTATGCAAAATCTTTTCTTTTTTGGGATAAGATCTCATTATGCAGCACTGACTGGCCTCATTTATTGGGTGGATCATGGTGGTGCACACCTTTAATCCCAGCCTCAGAAGGCATCGGTAGGCAGATCTCTGTGAGTTCAAGGCCAGCCTGTTCTACACAGTAAGTTCCAGGATAACTGGGACTACAGGAAGACCCTACCTCAAAAAGACCCCCAAAAATTGTATTTATTATTATTGTATGTTATTTATTGTGATTGTATGTATATGTGTGTGATGTGTGAGTATAGAACACACATGCCACAGCATGTGTGATTATCACAGGACAGCTTTCAGGACTCAATTATTTCCTTACACCCTGGGTTCTGGGTTCTAAACAGGTTGTCAGGCTTGGCTGGTGAATACTTTTTCCCACTGAGCCTTCTCTCCAGTCTGATACTTTCTTTTTTTATAAGTTAAAACCTTCCTGAACCCTACATAAATAATTATTCAACTGTATAAATTAAATGTTTTTGAAAAGTAATGTTGTGAAATAAGTAATAAACCATCTTATGCATTTTAACAGAGGACCTGTACCACGCTCACCATCATTGCACGTCGCTGTCTATGTTGCCTTTTATTTCTGTCTCTGTCTCTGTCTCTATTTCTCTCTCTCCCTCCCTCTCTCTCTTTCTTTCTCTCTGTGTGTGTGTTTGTATGTTTATTTTCAACAAGCCTGCACTTTGATGTCAATGCAGGCCTTAAACTCTCTCTGCAACACAGATTGGACTTGAACTCATAGTCTTCCTGCCTCCGTTTACAGATGTGCACCACCATGTCCAGTGAACTGCTCTCTTGATGGCTTATTCTGCATCATTCTAAAGATGAGCCACAATAACTGAAGAGAGTGATCCAAGTTCTCGTTCCTAGTGAGAGTAGGCCTGTGCTAGCTATCATCATAACAAACACTGTCATTCATTTATACAAAGAAAAGTTTCATTTGGGCTCAGAGTTCTGAAGTCAGTAGCCTGGCTGACTAGCCTCAATGCTTTTGATCCTGTGGTGAGGCAACATTTTGTGGAAGGAAATCATGGTAGGAAAAAACCCTTCATTGCCTGTAAACAAAAGAGAAAGGAAGAGAATGGGACTATGTCCCATGATCCTCATGGGCACACACTCAGTACCTGAGGGAGCTTCTGCTAGCCTCTCCCTCCTCAGGACTCTCACTGCTTCCGAGTTGTGCCACACAGGGACCAACCCTTTACCTTGTGGACCTTTATTGAAATATGAACAATGGCAAGTACTGTGAGTATTGATCATTTCAAGCCTCTTGGGTAGGGAGCTCCCACAGCATGAATCCTAATGCCTATTACTCATTGGTGCTGGTAAATGTGGCTCATGTTGTGACATGTGTCCTGCTGAAACCAACTGCATGAAGACAAACAGGAGGGTGTGTTAGTAAGTAATTTCATGTGTTTCCTTTCAATCATACCTATATTATTTAATAGAGAAATATTAGTTCTCACTGTTGCCACACTTTTTATAAGGCCAATGTAGTTGAATTCCTAATAAAATGGTGTTCAGATATCTTAGGACTTGATTGTCAGAGCCTCATGGAAACCTTTATTAAGTGAAGCTTTCAAGGTTTCCCTAGGGCACACACAGTGCTATCCCATCACAATGGAAAACAAAGACATCTGATGAAAAATGTCTCTGCTTTTCTCTCAGGGACCACATGTAGGAATTTAAAAAAATAAGAAACAGCTAAGAATCATGGAGAAAAATTCCCCATGTTTAAAGCTAAAATATTTCCGAACCTATTACTTGATTTATCTCTGCAGGTACTCGTCAAGAGAGGCAATGCTACCTCCAAAGTGTGGGCTCAGAACGGACAGCAAGGCGCGCAGTGGAAGAAAGTAGAAGTGTTTTTAGGGATCCGTTCCCATGCAGCGGTTTGTAATGCCACACTATCCCGTGAAGAAGGAGCCTTGCTCATTGTTGTCTTGCCTTCTAATTTATTTCTTTTGCTTGTCATCCTCACCTTATTCCCAGTCAGATGTGCCATATGAATACAGAACACTTAACACTCCATATGGCGTTTTCCAGAAGGAACTTACTATTTTAGAAAGCCCAACTTTTCCCAATTAGACAGTTGCAATTCTAGGTACACACGATTGGCGTGATAATCTTCTTCCACCCTCGGTGAGCTTCTCACACAGAAAGTATACCGCCTTCAACTCTGCAAATGTGTTCTCAGAGATTATAACGCAGCTATTTAAAATGTGACTTCAAAGACTATTTTTTTGTAACTGAATCATATTACTGAACTTTCTTGTAGGGAATGCATTTATCTAATTTAAAAATATTTTTGGAAGCATAATAGTATATGATCTTGTATTTTTCTTTACTTAGATTGCAGTAATAGGGCCTGAGGAGATGCCTCCATAGTTAAGAACACTTGCTACTCTTGCAGAGATCCCGAGTTCAATTCCCAGCACTCATATGGGGGTTAACAACTGACCATAAATCCAGTTCTAGGGTACCCAATGCATTCTTCTTACCTTCATGGACACTGAATGCACATGGTGCACTTAAATACAGGCAAAGCACTCATGTACATAAAAATTAAAATACATTAGATTGAGGTACTATTAGGATGTAAAAACCAATATATATCTAGTAACTAAAGAAAATTCAATTACATAGATTACAGTGTTTAAACTAGAAATAATCATTGTTAGGATATTAGGTATGCATTTTTATTTTTAAAGATTTATCAAGAATCAAGATCCCCATGATTTGGATTGGAATTGAGTTTGAAGAAGCTTAGTTATTAAATCTATTAAAACTCAGATAAACAGAGCAGAGACCCCAATAACATTTCTGTACACGAACATTTTCTTCTTAGTCTTGATCACCTGAGCTTGAGTTCTGCCGATGGGAGAAGACCATTGGTCAATACTGACTCTCTTGTCTTCTGTTCGTGGAGCAGAGGTACCCATGCTGGTACCTCTGTCAGTACTGCTGTCAGTCCTTGGCAGATGTCTCTGTGATCCTGTGCCTTCCCTTTAGATCAACCATTTTCAACACTGGGAGAACTATCTGAGGCAGCTGAGTAACTGTTCATATAACATTATGCCCAATGGCTTCGAATGCTACGAGGAGCAAATTCCATACCTGTTTTCCCTACTGTTTGACTATTGTGTTTCTTATTGAACAGCTAAGATAGTTTAATAAGTGCAAAATAAGCTCAATGTAAAGAAATAAAGATGGGAAAGCAAATAGATAACTTTGATAATACTAGATTTATCATTAGAAGGATTCTAGATATTCAAACTCTGTAGTCTTTCAACTGGGACCAAATAAACCCCTCAACAATACTACTTGGATGTCCCACTCTTATCAGACTTATGCTTCCATCCTAAGCAGTCGACTCTTTGTTAGTTCCATACACAGACGTTATTTATTCGGTGAATTATGCTCAAAGTGATGTTAATTACAAGATCAGCATGAGGAAACAATTATTAATTTAGTTCTTCTAAGATTCTAATTTTTCACATCTTGAAATTTGACTCTAAAGAAGTGTGTACATCTTAATTGAACCTTAAAAGTACTAATGGCTTATAAATATTTGCTTTGTCATATGACTTACTCATTCCCTCAGTAAAAGTGTGATGAGTATCCACAATAAAAAATACAATGCAGTGTATGGAAGGTCCAGGGATGAATGTGCACGCTCCGTATGACCATTCATTCTTTGTTTCCACTCTTTTTAGACTCAGATAAAAGGTCTGTAACCTTTCCTTACACACTGAAGCAGCACTGAGAAGTTTTCATAGGATTGAGAGCCTTAAAATGTACAGACATTTCATAATAATTTTAATTAATCAGTTATATATATGTGTGTGTGTGCTAAGGACTGTGGTGAATTTCAAAATATTTGCTTATTTACTAATACAGTTCTATGAAGTACATTCTGTAACAGGGATCTCTTCAGTTTATTGATTTGAATACTGAGGTGTCTAAGCTTCCTGCTTCCATGAGCATGGGGCTCTGAGAACTTTGCTGTTGTCTTGGATCTGAGAGCTAGAGTAGGCAGCAGAAGTGGGTAGATGATGCCTGCCTGGTATCTAGGAACTGTGCGCCAGCTATACAGATATTAGCAATGTTGTTGTCCTTCTTACCTTCTTAAGTGCTGAGGCCTAAGATCTGGTGATGCTCAGGCTTTCTAGGTCACTTTCCTTATGGAGGTATTTTTATGAGAGTCAAGCTTGATGTCCTTGATATGTTGTTTGTGTTATGAACTTTTTGCTTGACTGCTTCACTGTTAATTGGCTTTTCTTATCCTTTTTATCTTTTTAGATTGTCTTCCGAGCAATACGTGGTGTCAGTTACATAGGAGATGTAGCAGTGGATGACATTTCCTTTCAAGATTGCTCCCCCTTGCTTCCTGCAGACAGAAAGTGTACAGCCGATGAATTCATGTGTGCTAACCAGCACTGCATCACAAAGGACAAGTTGTGTGATTTTGTGAATGACTGCGCAGATAATTCAGATGAGACCGCGTTCATCTGTGGTAAGTGAAAGTGTTCCCTGTCCTCACTAAATATTTGTTGTTGAAACAAAGTTTATGTAGATACAGTGACAGATGTAGTCTGGTGACTACTTAATCATCTGTAGTCTCCTCCAGAATACTTAACTTAGGACCACAGTTTATAGAAAACTAATGGATGGCGTTTTGTTTATATTTGTAAAGTGATTGGAGTTAAATTGGAAGACAGGTGTCTTCAAAGACAGACAGCAGAGAAACAATCATTTACCATATGAAAGATTATGTTTAAAAAAGAAGCAGAACTCCCATCAAAATCAGTTTATGCAGGATATGTAAACCTTTATACTTTGATGGATTTTTAAAAGCTTTTCATTTCTTTGCATAAATAATTAGCTGTGATAAATTGATAAAGACAAGAGATACTCTGAAAATATATATAAAAAAATATATAGTCTTCAATAGGAGATACAGATTAACTCTGTAAAGTTGTTATAGGGCATCCACTCTTATGAGACAGTATCTGTTTAAACCCTCAGCTACATGGTCCACATGCACTTATTCAGGTAAATGTGTAGCATTTGTGTCACAATCTAATGTTGCTTCATTTCATTGTAAAAGACATCAATGTTGATTATTAAAATGAAGGTTGAAAGTCATTCTGCTGTTAAAGTTCTGAACCACAATATTACAGTGTAATATTCTCTGTGTTCTTGGAGCCCAATCTGCACTATCAGAAGCAACGTCAGTATGTGAACTGATATTTACATAGAACTTTAACACTCAGAGTCTTTTCACTAATATCCACTTGAACTTCACAGAAGCCTTTAGAGGCTAAAGGGACAAATATTGTGGATGAAGCCACCAAGAAGACTAGATTGGATCAAAATGCATACAACTAGTAGTAAGCTGATTCTGGAGCCCGAGTACTTTGCTTTATGATCAATTGCTTTGTCTGAGCTAGCATATCACTGTGTGCAAAATGCAATGTTTCAGAAAATGAGAGATGACTCCATTGGATAAGTGCCTGCCGTGCAAGCACTGGGACTCGGGTGTGGGTCCCCAGTACCCATGTAAGGGGCTGGGAAGGGGTGTGGGTCTGTAACTGCAGCAGTGGGGGGGTGGACACAAATGGATCCTAGAGCTCATTGGCCAGCACACCTACGCATTTAGTGAGTTCCAGGTTCTGTGAGAAACCTGGTCTTCAAAATAATGATGGAGAGTGATTGAGGGAGTTACCCAGTGTTGACCTCTAGTACCCTCATGTGCACAGACCTGCAGACACACTTCTGTGAATGTGTGAGCATACCCACAGGAGCATGTACACTTATATACGATATACACGTATACATATAAAAATAAAGTCATTGATATAGAAATTTTATGTCACACAGGTATTTGTTTCTTGAACATATGTAAACCAAGCATAAATGTGTATAAACTAAGCAAAAACATTTAGCTAATCTTGAATGCTATATTTATAAGTATGTATTTTTAGCTTTGACTATTTTCTGTTAAGTTTTGGTTCATTTTCTTCTCAGTGAGAAGTTACTTGATTGCCATTTTCACTTGACTAACTTACTAATTTATCACACTATTATTTGGAAATAAGTTGTAACGTATTCATTGTAGCTTTAGAAGGTATAATTTAATGAATTTTTCAGTACTCAAAATATCAACTTACTTTTGTGTGAAGTTTATATAATGGCTATTTTAGGAATTTGGGCATTTGGGAAATTAATGCACTAGCTATGAGATGTTTATTGAATGCTTACTGTCTTAATCATTTAATCATTCTTTTACTTGAAAAAGCCTTTGGGAGGTAAAGTGTATTAGAAAGTTTTTAGTTCTCTCTTTCTGTCTCTGTCTCTGCCTCAAATTTCTTTATTCCTGAGAATATGATGAATTCACAGCAGCTGAAGTTACCCGCAGAAGACCTTTTTTCCTTTTTTGAGATACGTTTTCACAAAGCGCAGACTCTTCTTAAACTCACTATGTAGCGGAAGCTGGCTTTGAATTTGTGGTCTTCCTTCCTTTGCCTCCCAAGTTCTGGGAATTATAGCCAAACTGCACTATGTATGCCCAGCATTTAGAAGTTGTTTTGTGATGATCACTTTGCCAAATACCATTAAATTTTTAGTGGGCCTACACATATAAGAACATTTAAGCAAGAATGCTAAATTTGTTCTAGATACTACACAAGAAAAAAAGAAAACTTTTCAACTCTGAATAAATTACCAGGAAAAGTTAAAATGAATCCTAAAAGTAGTCCACATTTAACCCTAGTTCTAATTTCTGAAGAATAATTTTTCCTTTCACAGCATTGCTCATTTTTACTACACAATTGCAAACCTTCTAGTATATTCCCAGTCTTCTGGTCTTGAATGTTGTATTTTGATCTTAGAATTGTTAGAACCTGTTGAAGAATTACATATGGTATTATTATGCTACCCAGCTATAAACTGTGATGTTCTAATTAGATCTGGACAAAATGGGAGAAAAATGCAAAAGAATCATCATAGCAAATGATTTTAGAAGTTTGCCTGGAAGCCAATTAATTATTGGGGGCTAAAATCTACATTTTGGGGGGAAATTCTAAGTACAGCTTGAACATGTATCACACCTGGTTAAAACTAAAACTACTGAAGCATTGTTAGTTAGATGTGAACCATGTACACTATACAAAGAATGGAAACCCACTCTGGGTGTAGACCGGTCAGACGCTAGAAGAGCAAATAGCTAGTTATGATACAAAAGTTGCTCTTGCTTTAAATTTATGTAAAATAATAATAGAGTTTTGAAACTGCAGTCTATCAGAAAGATGAAAAAATTTGGTTTTTTAAATTTTGAATAGCATTTCTAAAGTATAAGAGATAGTCAACAACAGTGACTTGAATATCTAAGAAGTGTAAATCCTTTAATTTTCAAAATTAAAAAATTTGGGCTTTTGTACATTCCATACAACAGTTCTTAATTAAATTTAGACTGTCTCTCCCATTTCTGTCTGCACCCCACCTCGTACATTCCACCATACCTGTTCAGTACTATCCAGTCAAACGATGGTACTTTTGATGTCTTTCGGTGCAAATCCATCCACCGGAGTCAAGTCAGCCTATCTAGAGATTTCAAGTAAGGTCTATTCTCTCTCATCCCGTAGTAATCAGTCTCCAACAGTTCTTAAATTAGGGCCAGCTGCCCATATCCCTTGTTTCACTCTGGGCCCCTGTGTGGCTGGGTTGGCATGGGTCCTGGGCTCTACGTCACCACTGCTACAAGTGGACACGTGCAAGCTGCCAGTGTCCTGAAAGCCTCTGTTTCCCTATATTCGTGGTGGACTAATCCTGGCTCTTACAATCTTTCTGTCCCCTCTTCCACAATTACAATTTGTTATTATCATTTTGTGTGCATGAGTGTTTTGCTTGGGTGTAGGTAAATGTACCACACGCATACATTCTCCATGCAGGTCAGAAGAGGGGTTGAATTCCCCGGAACTGGAGATAGGGATGCTTATAAGTGCCATGTGGGTGGTAAGAACCAAACCTTGGTCCTCTGCAAGAACAGCCAGTTCTCTTAACTGCCAAGCCATTTCTCCAGTCCTAAGAATTGTAAATTCTTTTTTAATTTAATTTAACTGCCTTAATGTAGTTTATATGAAAAACAATTATATTTTCGGTTTCCTTTTAATTTTGTCTTATTTCATTTTGTGATAGGGTTTTGCCAAGAGGCTGGACATAAACTTGCTATGTCACCTGTTGTTAAACTCAGGGTCCTCATGGCTCAGTCTCCACAAAGTGCTGAGATTTCAGGCATGCATCATCTTATTGGGCCTTTTTTTGTCGATTTTAATTGAAAAAAATTGTAATTGATACATAACAAATGTCTCAGACATTTTCAAAATCTTCCATTATATTGTTTTTTTAAACGTATTAGTTGTTTAACTAGGTTCTTGGTAAGACTGATGGAACACCAATTTGTGAGGACACATACCATTTGTCAGAGCAGAGCGAGACAGAGCTGAGGAAGAGTTTGATCTCTGGCAAAATGTGTGAGTCCACAGCTTTCTGATCAGCCTTGCGCTGCTCTGTAATCTCGTATTTCTCTTTCTCTTTGTCGAAGGTCTCACCTTCTTGGTGCCAGGGTTTCCCTAGCTGCTTCTTGATAGGCATCTGGGTGCTGGGAGATTTTCATATCGCTGATACGACTTTTGTGGAGGTGACTATGCCAAATGTCTGGTGTGTTCTACGCACAGGAACTCGGTTGAGGGTAAGGGGTCCAGTGACAAGTAGCAAGCCCCTGGCCAGCTGCTCCAAGAGAACCATTCTCTTTCCCCTGTGGCTCCGGGTCAGGATATCAGGTCGGTCCAGAGGTGATGCCGGCCCACAACTTTTTCAAGTGCTCACCGAAGGGCATTTTGCCCTGGCTCAGCTGCTTCCGAAGCAAGCCTACATTAGGATAACATACGGGCATTTTGTGAAGCTAAACGATTGCCACCATTCTTGTCCCCACCAACTGCTGTTGTGACCATAGCAAGAACCCTCCCACCTCTTTTCAACCTTGGATTTAGTAAAGTGCTTCCTTCTCTCCCTCTCCCTCTGTCTCTGTCTCTGTCCCTCTTTTAATCCTTGGATTTAGTAGCCAAGTGCTTCCTTTTGTACAGAGCCTCTCTGGACTACATAGCAGACCAGGAGAATGTGCCATTTCTCCATGGAGAATAGGCTGTGGGCTGCATGAGGCTTCCACTTCTTCAGCTTCTTAACTTTAGGGTCTCCCTTTTCAGGCTTGCCTGCAGAGGCACCATCGCCACCAGCTATCCTGGCTGCGGGTTTTAACTTTGCATCAGGCCTTTCAGTCTTTCACCCTCCATCCTGCAAGACAGGAGAGAGCTAAGGTATCAGGCTCATGTCTGTGCCAAAATCTTATAATTCTGTCCCATGGTGAAGATACAATACGGTTGATCAATGTACTTAGTACTTTGTAATCTAATAGGTTTATGCCGCTCTAAACACACAAAACATATTTTAAAACAATGATTATATACTTAAACATTAAGCAGTTACAAAATATTGGGTGAATTAAAGACGCTTAGGGCATATGTTTTGAAATAGGCTAGAATCAATTATAAGACAAGGAAATTCCTGCTGTGTACTGTTTGAAACAACATTTTTAACAACATATGCTTTCCTTCACAAAATCATAATAAAATTAGAAAATGTTTTGAACCAGAGTCTCAAAATAATTCATAACAAAACCAATGGAGCTTCTTAAGATAATACTTAGAGACTATTTTATAACCTTTAACTGTGATTGAAAAATAAATTAGCTGGGTACACAAATAAGTGAAAAGGTACGAAAAGTTAAGATAGAGGACATTTGGAAAGATTGGTAAAATTTTCAATAGTCTGTTAAATCAAGCGAAATAACACCAAGAGAAATGTAAACGTCATAGATGTCTATGGAGCATTTCTCTGTTGGGCAGTGTTTTAGATATATGCACATACACTAATAAATTTATTATTATACTAATAAGTTTATTCATGGGCATATACCACACACTTCTGTTAACTGGAGAGTATCCTTTCTCTGTATGTAGCTGTATGCCCAGAACACCCCGTAGTAGACAGAGAAATGAATGGATACGTGTGTGTGTGTGTGTGTGTGTGTGTGTGTGTGTGTGTGTGTGCATGCACATGTAAGTAGAATGAGGGATAAGCCTTAATAAGAAGGTATTTAAACAAATGATTCAAGGAGCTCAGGGACTTGTTTTCCTTTTTAATTTTTCTTTTCACAATGAACACTTGCTGTAGTTTGAATCAAAATTTCCCTAGAGACTAATGATGTTGGGCATCTTCTTTTGAAAACTATTCATTGAAATCTTTTGTCTATTTTCTTTGTTAAATGTGTTCACTTACGGTAGCATGCACATGCACAGGTGTCATGCTGTATTTGTGGAAATCAGAGGATAACTTGGCACAGTCAGGTCTCGCCTTCCACCATGTGGGTCTCAGACTTCAAACTCAAGTCATTGCACTTGGTAGCCGGGGCTTTTCCACTGAGCCATCCCACTGTCTCTCTTGCCCATTTTTATGGAATTGTTTAGCTTTTGTTACTGAACTGTGGAATTCTCCTGTCTTAACATGTCACAGTAGGCATGCTGGGATTGCAGATGTAAGAAACCACATTCAGCTTTTTTAGGGTTCCTGGGGTCATACTCAAGTGGCCAGGCTTGCACCGCAAGCGCTTTTACTGACCAAGCCATCTCATTGACTCAAGATTTTATTTTTTTAATGGATTATATTGTTCAAAACAAAGAGAATGGAACCTACAGAAAACCCCCACATCTCTCTGAACCCATGCATGCAGAGCCTGCCCCACCGTCAGAGTGACAGAATTGCTGAAGTTGGCGGGCATGTGCTGTTGCGCCCTTACAGTCAGCACGCCCTTACAGTCAGCACGCCCTTACAGTCAGCACGCCCTTACAGTCAGCACGCCCTTACAGTCAGCACGCCCTTACAGTCAGTCAGCACACCCTTACAGTCAGCAGTCCAGAATTCAGATTGCTCCACTCTTGCTCCTGTCCGATCTGTAGGCTTTGTAACCACATACACTAGAAGGTGCCCCAGTGTAGTGCTACACCGATAGTGTCTCTGTCAGAAGGATCTTCTGTTCTTAACTTCTTCTCCCTTCATCTACATCACTTCCACTGCTGACTTTTCTCACTGTCTCCACAAGTTTGCCTTTTCTGGAATGACATGAGGTGTATCATTTTCAAATTGCCTTATTTTAGTATTATGTATGCAACTAGGCCAGGTCTTTCTTTAGCTTTATAACACAATTCTTTTTAGGACTGAATGATATTATATTTAACTCTACCAGATTTTATTTGTACACCCAATGAAGAGTGATTTCTAAATTTGTCTAAATTTCTGAATACACCTGTTACAAATGTACAGAACATTTTGGACTTATAGTCCAGCTTGGGGTAACTAGCAGGGAGCATGAATAACAGGGTGGAGAACACTATATGTTGATGGATATTTCTTTGGATATGCTTGTGACCTAATTTTCTTACAGAGTCTTCTGCAGACAACCAGTTTGTAATTGTAATAAACTGCAATTCACCATTGTATCTTTAATGGCGTGTTCCTTTTACATTGTGTTTTAAGTCATTGCCTTAACAAAAGGATCTCTGGATTTTTGTCATGCTGTTTTGCAGGATTCCTATAGTTTAGTGCTCTATGCTTGAGTCCACAGTTCACTGTGTATTAATGTTTGCCAAGAACTTGCAGCCCATGAGTGCATTCATTGTTTCAGTGCAGATGTCCACTTCTCTAACACTGTTTTGAAAAGCTTAGCCTGCATTGTTTGGCCTTTGTCTTAATTTTACATATACTCCTGAATATAATTTTGTACATCTATATACATTTTTACAGTTTTACTTTGTGTGTTTGTGTCTGTTGATGTGCACATATATATAGGGGATTTCCATGGAGATCAGATGTGGGCAGAGTGAGTGTCCCTCCATAGAGCTAAGTGTACTTTTTTCTTGATCTGCTTGCCGTTTGGGGGGCCAGAATGGCAGTGCGTTGATTACTGTGGTCTATTGAAGGGCCTGAGGCCATTGGTAGACACTATCAGTCATTGCTGTCTTTTTCTTCGGCACTATGGTCTTTTCTACTCATGATTTATTTTTCTGCTTCATGTAAATGTTCATGATCAATTGGTCAACATTCTTGAAGTTACTTGGAATTTCATTGGAGTCGCATTTAATGTAGAGAAGAAACTGGCTGAGAACTGATGCTGTGGCAACACGTAGTTGTCTTACCCAGGAATGTGGAGAATAGTGCCCTGTGATCAGTATCTTTGGGTCTGTCATCATTTTCTTTGTTTTCCACATATGAATCCTGGGTGTGTTTTGCTACTCAGACTCATCAGCATAGCAGTAAGTACTGCTCTTACACTCCACTTGCTTCCTGCTACCGTATAGCATAGAAAATGGACTTTTATGTATTAATCTAATATCCGGCAATCTTACTGGAAATGTTTATTAACACCCGGAATTGAAGTTGATTCTCTTAGATATCTTTAGCATAGACAATCGTGCCGTATGTCAAAAAGGAACTTTCATTAATTCCTTTTAAACTTACTTTTCTGGCTTTATTACCATATTCTTTTTTTCTTTCTGATGTCAGCAGGAACGCAGCCTTTCTTCCCATTAATTATATTATCTATAATTTTTAGACACAGTTTTCTCCATCTCTTGATGTGATTATATTATTTATTTTAACCTGATGATGCAATAATCTGCATAATATGATGTTTACGTGTTGAACCAGACTTGAAAACAGAACTGAGCCCAGTTAGTCATAGGAAACATTTTTTATGCATTACTGTATTTGCTATGCTCATATTTTGTTGATGGTTTTTGTACCTTTGATTTCAAGTAATCTGGGAGAGAATCTTCCTAGTTTGTCTTTTTTTCTTCTTCCCAAAATTTTGACTAAATTGATTATAACACTTTTGACTCAAGACCTCGAGATATGGTTAGAATCCAGGACTGCTTCCTATGTTTCTAATCTTACTTGGACCAGTAGCTCCCTAAGGCATGTCCTCTTATTGCCAGAAACAAACAAACAAACAACAGACAAAAACAAGCCCCAGCATCACAAAGACATAAACTTCCACATGCAAGTGCATGTCTAGTGCTTGCCTGTGCCAGGGACTCTGGGTGTTCCATAGACTATCTCCGACTTGAAATCAAAATCAATGGGATAGGGATATGAACTCAGATTGGGAAAAGGAGGAGAAAGAATATTTAATAATCAATAAAGCAATCTCCTACACTTGTTTTCTTAATAGCAGTCATACTAAAATTATTACAGGTTATTTTCTTTAGAAATTACATCCTATTATTTTGCCTAGACTGACTTTGAAATCCTGGGCTCAAGTGATCCTCCTGAAACAGTTCCATGTGTGTGTACATATGTATTTATTTGTGTATAATATATGTATGTATGTGCATGTGAGTGAGGGTGTATATGAACATGCAAAGCAGATACCAGTGAAGAATATCTTCCTCAATTACCTCCTACCTTATATTGTGGAATAGGATATAATACCAAAGTATCTTTATTATAAAGACTTATTCTTACTAGCTAAAATGTTCCTGAAAATATTATTGCTTTATATGACATGCCAATCAAAACTTCAACATTGCTGAAAAATGAAGCTTAGTTGTTCAAGTCTTGGTCCACAGGCAATGGGAAAAATTCTCATCTTATTGATGCAAACATTTTAGGGAAGGATTTAATAACTGTGTTTATTTGGGAATATGATTTATTTATTAAAAATTTTAGTATTGTAAAAATAGACACTCATTTATTTAATAAGCAAATTGATTATCTGTTGTGTGCCAGGCTTTGTTCTGTTACTTGTAATAATGCAGTGAAAGATAGACATGAATTCTCTATTCTTGTGTAATTTCCATTGCGGTTCATAGTGGTGGGAGTGAGAGACATGAACATAAACTGCATAAGTAAAACAGCATGATATTTATAAAATAACTAATAAAAACAAAGTAATACAGTATGTGTGTCAGAAGCATATACAGTGGCTTATAGTATTAAATTACAGAGCTCTATTAGTTTTGAATACTGAAAATCTTTGGCCTACATAATTATAATGTTATTAAACATATAGTGGGATTGTATTCAAATGCATTCATTGTAAATGAAAATACAATGAAGTAAAAATCATGTAATATGTCTAACCTATTGCCGAGCACAGCTTAGGAGCACAGTATGCCCTCAAGTAGTGTGTCCACTGAGCTTGAGACAGCTTGCCTGACTGGGAGCTGTCCAGCATGGTAACAGAGATTATTATTGTATACCCCTAGACCAGGGTGATCAAAATTCAATGTTTGAAGTGTGGTTATTACTAAATATGTGTCTCTGCATATTGTAAAGTCTGAAGCCAAATCACCTTGAGTTGGAGTCCGTGTTTCATTCTGAGTAAAAATCATTTCAACTCTAAATGAGTTGTAATTAACACAAGCCTTGTGATTTATTAGTAGCAAGATTCTTCTGCCTTCTTTGTGTGGTAAACTGAATGCCTCAAATACATATGGCACTGGAAGAACCAAGGAAAACAGAATACAACCTGAATAATTTTGAGCTCCTTGTCTAGCAAAGATTCTGTATACATAAGCATCCACATGGAGAAAGAGAGAGAGGAAGAGAAAGGGATAGAGAGAGAGAGAGAAGGGAAAATTACTCTTGGAAGGAAGAGGAAATAATTGTCATATTTAAATAGAATTCCAACATGAGCTTGCATAAAGGTGATATATCACCTTGATAACAACCAGCATATCTTCAAGAACTTTATTAATCATGAGCTGGGAATAACTTGTTTTTTTGGAAGATTATGTTAGAAAGTAGGTCAGGTATCATAATGCTAATAAGCCAGGTTTCCTGTGAAGGATCAGCTATCCTAAGCTTCAGGAATTCATTACTGAAGACTGCTACTGAGTGACTTGGGATTTAGAAACTTTTCATTGTCTATTCAAATTATTGGTAATGATCCCTGCTCTTATTTATCCAGTGTTTTATGTAACACTTTTTAGGGTAACATTTTCAAAATTCTGCATTCAGATAAGAAGAAGGAATTATGTATGAGAGGCTTTTTCTTGCTTTCTTCCTCTTAAATGGAAAAAAAAAAACCTTTTTGTTAACTTTTTAAAGAATAAAGACAATTATATTAATGCATGTAGTCATGAAACAATACATGGAAGGGCTGGAGAGATGACTCAGCAGGTAGGAATAGTGACTATACTTGCAGAAGATCCAGGTTTGAATCCCAGCAACCACAGAGCTGTTAATTGTCTGTAACTCCAGTTGCAGGAAATCCAACCCCCTTTTTTATTCTCCGCAAGCACTGTATAACACTGGTGCGTTTGCATACATATAGTCATAACACTCATGTACTCAAAAATGTAGTAATCATATACAGTACATTATCAGTATTCTACGTTATTGGTATTTTCTCTATGAAGAAGTTATCAGTTTCTAAAACTGCACACTTAACAAAATTGCATTGTTTATTTCTTCTACAAAAGTTCAACTTCTTTTAAAAATTGAATTTTTGTGATTTTCATGCAATATAATTTGATGATATTTAGATCCCTGCCTCTATCCTCACTCCCTTATTGTCCCCTGTCCAATTTAATGCACACTATTATTTAAATAATAAGGCCTGTAGAATCTAATTTGTGTCTCCAAATGTCCTTCAGTGTAGGTCCATCTACTGGAACATGGTTAATTTACCAAGAGTCTCATACTTGACTGTCTGTCCCCTTCTCAGTAGCCATGTGTTGCCACAATTTCTTTAAGTGGGATCGGGGTTCATCCTCACTTCCCCATGTCTATGTTGGGATTTTTTTTCTGGTTTGTGCTTGCATGGGACTTGTGCATGCTGAGAGGCTTTCTTTGACTACTCAGATGCTTTGTATATATGAAGTACGTTGTAAATTTTCAAAAGACTGGCATTATCAGGATTTTTTTACAAATTATTTATGCCTGAAAACCTTTTCATATGCAAACAGATATTTGTATACAACATGTTATTTTAAAGATCTATTTATTTTATTTATGTGGACAAGTGTTTGCTTGCATGTATGTAAATGCAGCATGTATGTGCAGTGGTCATAGAGGCCAAAAGAGGGTGTCAGATATCCCTAAACTGGAATTACGTATGGTTGTAACTTGCCATTGGGTGCCGAAAACCAAAGCCTGAATCCTCTACAAGAGCAACATGAGCTTTTAGCCATTGAGCTATTTCTCCAGGCCTAGAATTATTAGTTTTTGTTTTCTGTTATGAGTGTGTTGTCTGCATGTGTATAAGTGCATCCTTGTGGTGCAATACCCACAGAGGTCAGAAGGCATCAGATCCACTGGAACTAGAGTTACAGACAGTTCTTAGTTGTCATGTGGATGTTAGGAATTGAACCCAGGTCCTCTGCAAGAGCAGTCATTGGTTTTTACAATGAAGCCATCTCCCAAGACCTATAGTCCTTGAATTATTTTAAAAACACTGTCTTAAAGTATTAGTTCTTCATATATTTTTATTATTTAATGAAAATAATAAGAATATATGGAAACATGAATGAAATAATTATATCACTAATCCCTACTGAGATCTTTCTATAATATTCCAAGAATTATATTAATTTTTTAATCTGTAATTTTGAGATAATATGAAATTATTGGAATTAACACATATCTCAAAAATCCTGGGTCCCTCACTTAGTTATATCACTGGTGACATACTCACAGTAAAGTGTCAAATCTAAGAAGGTGATTTGGACTCAACATGAGTGAATAGCTTTCTGGTAATTTATTATATATGCAAATTCTTGTAATTGTCACTGCAGTCCAGAGTTTCTGCACCCACAGATATCTCCCCCTGAGCCCGTCTTCATAGTTGTATTGACTCTTACTACCCCCAACTTTGGAAAATCATGAGTATTATATTTGCTTTCTTTTATCATTTTTAGAAAATTTTATAAATGGTTTTTTGAAACTATTTTCTTTTAGTATATTTTTGTTGATTGCAGCAAAATTGTTTATATGAATAATTTGTTCTGTTGGATTTCTGAGTTATGTTCTATGGTATGCATAAAATATTCAATGGTGCTGTTTCCCTTTATAATTATATCAGTTTGCATTATCACTGTCAGTTTATGAGAGACAGTCTATTTTTCTCCCAGACCTTCTAAACATTCGGTGTTATATAACTGTTTTTATTCTTGTTGTTTTCATCAGTGTGGAATAAGAATCCCATCATGATTAAATTTGCACTGCCCTGATTTCTGGTAATATTTAGTATTTCTCATGTTTATTTTATTTGTAATGCTTTTTTATTGAAATGTCTCTATATGTCTTTTTCATATTTTCTAAGGGAATTTTATTAATAAAGCTAAATTTTGAGACCATTTTATCCATTATTGATAAGTGATCTTGTTTTCATTTCTTAACAAGGATTTGGACAGCAAACGTTTTTATTTTGATGAAGTTCAATGTATTGATGTATCCTTTTAAGGATCATGGTTTTGAGGTTGTGTTTAAGAAAGCTTGGAGCCTAATTACTAGATCCTCAGTTTTCTTGGATTTTCTTCTAAAAGTTTTATGTATTCAGTATTCATTCTATATTTGAGCTGATGGCCTGTTTTGTTTATTTGTGTACAAGGCATAAGATTTGAGACAAGATTCTTTATTTGCCTACAGCTATCCATTTATACCCACAATAGTGTCAAGACTGTCCTCCCTTCATTTAATTGCTTTTGACTTTATTGCTTTTTCATTTGATTGCCTTTGCACCTTTGTTTAAAAAAAAACCTTGATTGTAGGATGTGGTGTTGTACACTTTTAATCCCAGCACTTAGGTGGTAGAGGCAAGTGAGTTCAAAGTCATCCACGTTCACATAGTTAAGATCCAGGCCAGACAAGGAATATTTAGTGAATCCCTGTCCCAAAACTTAAAACAAAAACAAAAACAAACAAACAAAAACAAAAATCTTCCCTATACTTGTCCACAGCTACACTGAGCGCCCTGTTCCGGTCCTTTGATTTCTAAGTGTTCTCTTGTTTGGATTTGGCATGTCTTCCAGAGGCCCATGAGATAAATATTTGATGCTCAGCAAGGTGCTATAGGACTATAGTGGAATAATGAAGAAAGGGAGCCTAAAAGGAAGTTTCCTTCACTGGGGGGGGTCAAAAGACTATAGGATTACTATGTCACTCTATCTCTTTAAGTCTCTCTAACCCTCCCTGTCTGTCTTTGTCTCTGTTTCTCTCTGTATATATCTCTTTGTCTATCCCTAGCTGTCTCCCTGTCTCTGTCTTTCTGTCTTCCTCTCTGTGTCTCTCTCTCTCTCTGTGTGTGTGTGTGTGTGAGTGTGTGAGTATGTGTGTGTGTGAGTGTGTGGTGTGGTTTCCTGATTCCTGTTATTGGCAACTCTCTGCCATGTATCCCACCATGATGGGCTACTCACAAGAGGCCAAATATAATGGGATTAGCTAATCTTGAACTCAGACCTCCAAAATTCTGTCTCTTTAAAGAGCTGCTTTATATCAGTTTTGTTATAGGCATGTAAAGCTGTCTATCATAATGTTTCTATTCTTCTAGCCTAACACAGTCTTTATAATCACAGCTATGTTATAAATAATTCTTAAGCTAATACAGTAATACTTTTAAAATTTTTATTATTAAAAATTATGTAATGATACCAATTAATTTGTTACTGTTTAACAATTTTTTGTTGTTATGGTTCCTTTGACTTCCCATATATATTTTGAAATATGTATATATATATATGTATATATATATTATATTCAGAATTTCATTTAATAAAGAGATTGATCTAGGGAGCTGCAATATTTTCAGTGTATTTTGTCTTCCACTTCATGAGCACAATATTCCTCTCCATTATTTAGATCTTTGACTCTTTTCATCAGTGTTTAGTAGTTTCAACATATAAGCCTTTTTTAAGTTTTATTAGTATTTTTACTAGTATTTGTGTTAGTAATGAAATATACCTAGTGAAATACACCTTAGAATTTCATTTTGGAAGGGTTTTAAGCAGTGTACAAAATTTTCGATTCTATGTGTTTATTGCCAGGATTTACAAAATGAAATGAATTCTGTATGCCTGTCTCATTTGCTATGACATGCTGACTCATAAAATTTCTGATAATTATATAATATACACTGGAGGGTTTCTGGTTTTTAGTTGTTTGGGCTTTTTTTTTTTTTTGAGATATGATCTCTCTGTAGCCCCAGCTGGCTTAGCACTTGATAGGTAGACCAAGCAGGACTGGTTCTCACAGAGATTCATCTGCCTCTGCCTCCAGAGTGCTGGGATTAAAGGCGCGCACCACCTTACCCACCTTGTATACTCCAGATTTTCTCTGTAGACAGTTATGTCATCTGAACATAGAGATGGTTGTATGCCTTTTTTTTTTGTATTTTCTACAAATCTTCAGTGAGATGAATTAAGCCTGGAAATTTACGTTTTGGAAGTCTTTAAGTCATTACTTCTATGTCCTTAATCATCAAAAACTATTCAAATTATCTGTGTTTAATCGCATATATTTGTATTGTGGAAGAAATTGGTTTATTCGATCCAACATGTCCATTTTACATATCTATATATGTTCATTGAATCTACAAGACCTTTAATATCTCCTGCTTTGTGTCTGTTATGATTGCCTTCTGGTTCTTTAATGTTAGCTTTTTAAAAAGTACCATAAAATAGGTAAATAATGAAACAATGAAAACATCATCAAAGAGTTATTAATCCTTTATATAAACATAAAACAATTAATCAAAGTACAGATAATTAAATATGAAACAATTGTAGTGCTAGAAGGTTCTTAGAAGTTACTCCAGCTCACTGAAGCTGCATTTAGCACTGAAACTTCTTGAAGGGATCAGTTTAAGTCTGTTTTAATCAAAATTACTTTCTCCTTTGCCTCCGAACACTTACTCCTCCCCATTAAAATGTAAGAACTCCTCTAGGACACGTTTATTGGTGAAACAGTGTCAGCATACTAGATTGCTCTTAAATATGTTGATAATTGAAGTGCCAACCAATATAGAGATCATTTGTATAATTTCTGTGAGTTGGAAGAGGAGGAATGGAGCAATGAAGTCCTGTTGGAATTCCTCCATAAGAGTGAACAGCCTTTCTCACATAAAAAGCTTTCCCAGCGGTCGGCTTCCTTATTTTGATCACATTTTTTTTTTTTGATACTGAATCAGCAGCTCCATATTTTTTTCTCCTAAAGTCTTTTTATTGTTGTTTTCATTTCAGTTCATATGGTTGTTTGTTCAGTTCATTTTTCTTAGGGTCTCCTTGTAGCCCCAGCTGCCCTGGAACTTACCTTGTAGACAAGGCAGGCCTCAGTCTCACAGAGATCTATCTGTCTCTGCCTCTTGAGTGCTGGGATTAAAGTTTTGTGCCACCACGTCTGGCATTGTTATGGCCTTTTCATGATATTTCCTGAGGCTTCTACTTCTCAGTAATGAAATTTGAGTATGAAAAACGTAGATAATACTGATTATATGTCATATTCCTTTAATGTCCTTTCTCAAATTCTTAGTAAATCAGGATATTTGTGAATCCTTTAATATCATTTTACATGTATAGTTTCAAATCTTTTTACCTCATTGAATGATTTTAATTTCTAACTTGTTCTTTAAATACCCAGAAAATACTGCAACCATCTCATTATTATTAGACCATCACAAATGGCCACTGTTGTTTTTGATTATCATAGAAATTTCATGCAGCCTAAGAATTTTAACAGTTTATATGCTTTAATTAGTCTTGTGCTGATTGTGTCCATGAATACTTAAGACATGGTTGAATCAAAAATAAAAAAGAGAGTTCCAGATGGCAAAGAACTTCAGAATTGCTTGGAAAAATACAAAGGTAAGAGGGATCATTGTGACTTGCATTTCGCCAGCCAGGAACATTTGGTGTGAGTCTCAGACACAGTTACTCATGAGTGAAAAGAGACAAGTCTGTGATGGGAACAACTTTGGAGGTAAAGTGTCACAGGGAGACGATCTGAGTATTCTTTTAAAAAGACAAATGTGTCAAGTGTTTTCAATGAAAGCAAAGTTAACAGATATTTAGGGGAAAAGGAAACCCGAAGATCCTGTGATCAGTTGACTGTAGAGGATTTTTGGGTAGAGCAAGTGTATGACTAGCAGTTTTATGCACTGACCTTTAGTTAAAGAAGGATAAAGAAACTTTAGAGGTCTCAAATTTATGTGTCAATTTATACATAACAATTATGCAATTCACAGTGGAGATGTGAGATGTGTCCAGCTGACAACTGGTCATGAGACCTCAGGCTTGAGAAGGTCCTTTCTGCAGGGTGTACAGTATCAGAAAACAGCAATAAAAACACATTCTTTGTCTAAAGAACATAGGGGTGGTGCAGTCGACAGAAGGAGAGTGAATCATTCCCAACACCACAGCATGAAAGGAAGGTGCTTACACATTGACAGAAGCAGAGGAGGAGAAAAAAGGGAGAATAAAGCACCGATCCTGGTAGACAGAGGACACACGTCTTCTGATTCCAAAAGAAGTAGTCAACTTTGCTAAATATGCGAAAGTCAAGTAACATAATGATTCAGAAACTTCTACTGAATTTAATGACAAGAAGGAAATTGGTAATCACTAAATGCTAGTTTTACCAACTCGGAGTAGATAGGCATTTTTGTTTGTAGATTTTCTCAGTGAATGACCAATCTTATTTCCTACTATGGATATGCGGCCGCTCACCTATCTCAGCCATCTACATTTTACACTTAAAAACGTGATTTGGCATTTACTCACAATAAATTGTTACTGTTATCTCTTCTGACGGTTATTGAGCCTACCAGAGTAAACAAGTTGACCTTTGTGCTTACATATTCCCCAAATGTCCTCTTTTAACTGAATGTATTTTAAGTCAAATGTATTTTTCTTATCCATACAAAAGAGAAAATGTCATTATGTATCTATACATAATTTCTGAATTTCTATGGTGATTATAAAATGACTACATTTCTTTTTAGTAGCACAAACTAATGTTTAACATTTTAAGGGGGCAGTTTTTTTTTTAAACAAAAAAAGACTATATGCTTTTCTCCACTTAATTACTGAAGTAAAAAACAGTATCACATAAAGTAAAAGAAGAAGCTTTATTTTCAGTTATAACAGCATTGAGAACTGATGAGCCGAGTTGAAATAAAGGGACAGGATAGGGATATAGCCAGGAAGCCAGTGTCCGTGTCCTGGGCTGTTGTTGTTGTGATTGTTTATAGACTTAGTTTATGGAAGAGTCACAAGGCCAGGAAGTAGGGTGATTAATAATTGTATATCATTTTAAAAGGTCATAGATGTTATAGTCTCTGGTGTACTGGAAAGCAATGTGAACAAAGCACGACCTCCAGAATGCCCCTTCCATCTAGTAGATAATCATAAGAGATCTTCTGGCCAATCAGAAATACCTTGGAGAAGAGCTTATGATCAATCAAAGATGTCTCAAGGATCTCTTGATCAATCAGAAAGATTTTGAAGGTATTTAGTTGTAGAAAGTCTGAAGCATAAACCCAAGTGAGTCCAGATCTGAGCAGTGTTTTGTCATAAAATAGGAGAGGTTAGGGATTTAGCTCAGTGGTAGAGTACTTGTCTAGCAAGCACTAAGCCCAGTGGGAGAGTGTCAGGACAGGGAAGGAATATTTCTTGAAGTTGATATACTAAAAAACAGCAATATAAATATGAGTCAAATGAAAGCACTAGAAAATATGAACATCTCTGACGAAAAGATAGAAAACATAAAAGATCCTTGGAAATTGAGTTTAAATTTTAATTCCTAAAGACCATACCTCAACCAAAAGTGCTCTGAGCCAACCCTCAAAAATATACTCGAAATTCCCCTTCCCACACTGATAATCACACTAAACCTTCCTTCAGCAAAACCATATCTAAGATAAAATTTAAGAAGAAACAGTCAATGAAAAGAGCGACAAAAAAGTCCTTTTCTGGTCATATTAAGGCTGTACTGAATCCGATAAAGAGCACACATATATATTTTAACATTTAACTTTTTTACTGTTCTTGTTAAGATATTTTCCTTATATAAATTTTAATGTGATCAGTCTGTTAACTGAACATTCAAATGAAAGGAAAGATGTTCATCTGTTTTGTCTAAAAGAGTAGGAAGGCGGCCCAGTGTGGTGGTGCAGCCTGTAGTACATGTTCTCAGGAGGCAGAGGCAGGCTGATCTCTGTGTGATAGAGGCCAGCTTGTTCTACATAGAGAGTTACAGATAGGCTGGGTCTACAGGAAGACCCGTTCTCAAAAAACTAAAAAAATAAGCATATATAAATAAATAAATAATAGGAAAGTTAGTAAGACAGAAAATGACTTTGAATAAGTGTGTCATTAGAAACACAAAACTTTCCAACATTAAAGAATGTGTTTCATTGGATTTTTTCCCTTAAGCTCTAGAATTTCATGAGCCTTAAGAAAGCCTCTATTTCACAACTAAAGTGACTGATACAGATTAATTTTGAGTTAAAATTCTGTGCCACAGGAATTGATTTATTAAGACTGAATTTTCGTGCTTGATGCTTAAATTCGTACTTTAACATTTATAATTCCAGGGATATTTGTGCTTTTGACATGTATGCATACAAATGTGACATTTTCCATTATTTTATTTTGTAAATACACAAAGCAATCAAAATTTGAATATAGTTATGGAAAATAAGGTAATTTAAAACTATGAAAACTTTAAATAGAAAATGAGATATCATTTTATCCAGTGTGTGTGTCTGATGTGTCATGAATACTTTTGTGTATCACAGTTCCTTTTTATGGAAGCAAATTGATATTAAAACATTAGAAAATGTAAGAAATCAGGACGTGGAACAGTGCTGGGGAGACCTCTGTTGCCAGGTGTGACAAGAAATAGCCATGGGCCTGTGCTTTGTCAAAAGACAATAAGACAGCACACAAAGCTTCTTAACAGTTTCCTCATTTGCTTTTACTCTGGGAATTAATCTTCCTCTTTCCTTCATTATGCTTTTTACTGCTTTTTTATAATTTTGGAGACAGACCATTAATTTTATATCTTTCTGTTCTTGTAAGATAAATACATAATCCAATGGTAGCTCTTGACTCTCTGAAGATGTTTGCTTTGTTTATGTTTTGTGTAATATGCATATTTTCATCTGATTTGCAACTGTTTTAAAACATATTTACTTATTTCCGTTAAGATATTGACCTTTTCCTAAAAAATTATTCATAAAATCATAGAATGAAATTATCAATAATAATAAAAATATAATAAATTATTTGGTATTTCAATGTCAATGGAGTTTTTGGTCTACTTAACCTTTTAATACTGACATTTGTCATCTGTATTTTTTCCTTTAATTTTGTTTAGTTCCAATACAGGGGTTTATGTTCAGTTGCAAAACTAGATGAAAATATGTACATTATACAAAACTGAATTTATAATAAGGCACTTCTACAGTTTCAGATGACTTTATTACTGAAACTAGTGTACATTTTTCTTTTTGTATTGACTTTTTGATCATGTTCAAATTCACTCCCTCTCCCAATTATTTCCCTCATGGGTTTCATGTTTTCTATTTTTCAAAGGCCTATCAAACCTAATTTCTGTTTCCAAAGGTCCTTCATTGTAGGTCCATCCCCTGAAGCTTGGCCAACCCACCTAGCATCATACCTTGATGAAGCTATCAGTTGCGAAGAGTTGGAACTTCTACCTGCTGTCCTCTATGCTGGGAATTTGTCTGGCTTGAGTTTGTATGGGCCTTGTGCATGCTGCCACATTTCCTGTGAGTTCATATGTACAACAGCCCAGTTGTCTAGAAAAAGAGTTTCCTTGTAGTTTTCTATTACCTCTGAATTTTACGATCATTCTGGCCCCTTCTTCCAAGATACTTTTAAGATGAATTTTTGTGATTTTTCACACAATAGAGTTTAATGATATTTAGATTCCCTACCCTCTTCTCATGCCCTCTCCAATTTAATACAACATAATAGTACATGTGTGTGTGTGTGTGTGTGTGTGTGTGTGTGTAGAGAGAGAGAGACAGAGACAGAGACAGAGAGAGAACAGCCTATAGAGTCTGATATGTATCTCTAAATGTCCTTCAATGTGGGTTCATCCACTGGGCTCACTGAGAGTCCCATTCCTGTAACACACTCTCCCAGCTGCCATCAATTGTCAAAGGTTCCTTAGACTGGGTTGGGATTTCTTACCCATGTCCCCATGTCTGTGTTGGGATTATTAAAAAATCAGAAAGAGCACAAATAAATGACTTCATGTTGTAACTCAAACATCTGAAAGGGTACGAACAACCCAAACCCTGACGATAAGAAGAAATAACAGAAATCAGAGTAGAAGTTAACGAAACAACAATACGGAGACTCAATGAACCCAAGAGTCAAAACATATTTTCTTTACATTCAGATCGCTTTCCCATTCTTGCTTTACTACCCACGCCTACTTCATGTCCTCCATTATTATTTGTCATTTTCAAGGCCTACTGAGTCTAAGTGTCTGTGTTTCCCAAATGTGCTTGGGTATGGGTCTATCCCTTGGAATCGATCAGACACCATTAGAGAAAGTGGGCCTCTTCCCAGCATCTTCCGTTTGCCAGATCCTCTGTGTGCGGGACTCCTTTTCCACCTCCCTCATTCATGCTGAGTGTCTGTCTGGCTTGGGACTGCACAAGTCTGGTGCCTGCTGTTGTCAGAGCTGTGGGTCCATGTGTGCAGCTGCCCTGTGGTGTCCGGCTACTATAGACTCCTTGTTTTCATCGCCCATCTCAGGCTCTTACAGCCTTTCTTCCCCGGCTTCCAACATGATCTCTGAGACTTTAGAGGCGAGGGTGCAGTCTATTGTGAGCACCCCACAGTTTCTTATCTATGTTTGCCAGTTGTGTGTCTCTGGGTTAATTGCCATCTGCTGTAAGAATCTTCTCTGATGAGAGTTGAGAGATCCACTAATCAATCCGGTGGTGCAAACAGTTCTTGGGCAAGCCCAGAGCATAATCCTTAGGTGCTGAAAACTATTCCATTGTGTAAATACACCCTATTTTCATCATCCATTTTTTTTTTTGGCTGATGGACATCTAGTTGTATTATTTTCCATTTCTTCCCTAATGTGGCTAAAGCAGCAATGAACATGGATGAGCAGGTTTTTCCTGTAGTAGAATGCAGAGTTTGGGGGAATATGCTCAAGAGTGACATATGGCTGGATCTCACAGAGATCCTCCTGTCTCTGCCAAGTGTTGGGATTAAAGGTGTGTACCACCATGTCCAAATCCTATTTTTTTTATTAATTTTTATTTTTGAGAATTTCATAAATGAATATTGTCTTTGCATTATTTCCATACCTGTCAGTCCCACCAGCTTTTTCCATGTTCACCTGCTCCCTCTCAATTTCTTGTCCTCTTCTTTGATTTTTGTTACTTATATATGTTACATATATTACATATATATAATTACATATATACATATATATACATTACATATATGCATCCATATACACACACTTATAAATATATATATACTTCTATAGAGTACAGAACTATTATATATCAGTATATATGTATGTGTGTGTTTGTCTGTGTGTGTGTGTGTGTGTGTGTGTGTGTGTGTTGAAGTCCTTTTAGTGGTTCTCATTGGTTTCTGTGTTTATGGCTGCCCACAGGATTAGATAACCCCTCTGAAATAGTATCTGGAGAAACTGATTCTCTCAGCATTCCTTGATTGCCTGTAGCTCTTCATCTTGAGGAGGGACCCTGTGACATTTCCCTAAACCACCTTGCCATTTCAACTGGTTTTGTCGTTATACATATTTCATTAGAAGATCAAATTGTGGAGATTTCTTTGGTGCAGGTTCCCTGCCATGTCTAGAATGCGTTAATTAGCAGCAGGTATCTTGTCCCTCTGGCTCTTATAGTCTTCTCCCACCCACCCTCCTCCATCTCCCATGCTGTTCCCTGAGCCTTAGGTGTCGAGTTTGCATTGTAGAAGTGTCACTTGAGGCTAGGCATCTCATAATCATGTATTCTCTACATTTGACTAGTTGTGGAACTTTTAATAGTCTTTATCTCTTGCAAAAAATAAGTTTCTTTAATGAGTGGTGAGTGACACATTTATCTGTAAGTGTAGGTGTAGGCATTTAGAATATAGTAAGAAATTATGTTGGTCTAGGAAAATAACAGAAATAAGCTTTGAATTCTCCAACCATGTGTATTAAGGTATGTTTATAGTAGCACACATGATCCCCCTCCACACTTACTGAGCTTTAAGTTCAATTAGACAGCTGCTGATTACCTCCAAAATTAAAGTGCTACTACGGCACCAATAGAGATAGTGTGTTGTTTTTAAATGAAGTATATATTTACACATATGAAGATATTGATCAGTGAGAAAATTATAGCAAATGAAAGATGGAAACAGGCTCGGCTGATAATAGAGCTGTAGACAAGGGTGGTGCTTATGGCAAACCTGCTTGTCACTGGCAGGAATTTCAGTGTGAGATGCCAAAAACTGATATATGTTCATGGGACTATTTTCTCTTTTCCTGGTCTGACACCTCTGGGAAATAATGAACTATGAAGTTTCTAACCTTTTCTTCACATCAGCACAGTAGTGTGAGATTCTAACAGCTTACACATGCCTGTTCTATGTTTTGCATTGATATGTTAGAAGTGAAATTTGTACCAAAATATATTTTCACAACTATTAGTGAGGATCAGAGGAAAATATGGTTTGCATTGCCAAGATTCATGTAGCGATGTTTCTGTGGTTTTTCTTTTTGAACAGTCAAGTTTGCGTTCAGTACCCACACTTAGGAATGGATTGCCTAGATCCAGGTCCATACAGTAACTGGGTTGTCATTCTCCAGATTTTTTCAACACAAGAGCAATGGTTATTTCATTTTCTAAGTCTTAAACAAGACACCTAAAGCAAGTGCTGACTTTTGTAGGGACATATATTCCCTAGTCCTCTGAAAGAACATTTTGGAAAATTTTAATGTTCTAATCTCAGACTGTAAGTATCACAGTCTCTCATATGGAAGACTAGATGCTAAAATGCATATCAAATGTAACTTTAAACATGAATTAGCAGTTGGTTATATCCTTAAAAACATTAGAAATTGTTTGTTAAACCGTTTTGTCAAAGGATATTACGTTTGATGCTTTCTTAAATTTATCATTTTAATTCTTTTAAAAAATTAAAAGTAATCAGTTTGTACCCTTTTATTGAGAAATGTTTCAAATGAAAGTATGATAAAATTAACAGGTTTTATAATTTTATATAACCCAAAATGGAATAGAAATAATTATAAACCTATAAGATTCATACTCTCCACCTATAAAATCATGGGATTTATTTAAACAATTTCATCTTATTCATGATAAGAAGAAAGAAAAAAATATTCTTTTGATGTCATCTAGAAATAACTTATAATTCTTTTAAAAGAAAAAAAAAACAAGAAAATGTTTCAGTTATAAAACTAACTTGTGGGAAGGGGAACAGGAACCTGATTCTCCAAAGTGGATCTGTCCCCAGGCCACTCCACAGGACAGGGACCATCTATCCCCAGGTGGGGGCAGGGTTAGTGTTGTAAGATGACTATCTAAATAGGCTTCTAGGAAACAGAGGCTGTCTGGGTGCAGGAGTCCTTTGCTGCAGAGACTGGGGAGGGGCGGCCGCAGTCTGTCCCCCTACAAGTTGCAGGAAGGGCGGTTGGGGCTCCAGGAAAAGGCCACTCTTCAGACATTTGTGATTGATCTCCCAATGGTCCAAGGGTAGGGACCGAACACAGCCAATACTGGAGAGTCACACCTGCAGGCTGAGGATAGAGGAGCTGGTCTGTCAGGCGCACACACACACACACACACACACACACACACAGAGGCATGCACACACCTCTCTCTGAGTGTCCTCTCTACTGTCAGTGGCTCCTGCTACATATTTCCTCTGATGGGCTACTGCTGTCTCCTGTGGACTCAGCACAAAGGAGAAGGGCCTGTCCTGGACAGTGAAGGTCCCTGAGAACGTCACTTGATTCCTTGTTTTCCAGTGTTGTTTGCAAAGTCACAGAATCAAAACCGGAGTTCAGTAGTACAGTCCCACACTGAACTCCCAACTCAGTGGTGTATGCAGTGTCTTGTGGGTTCCGGGAGTGGGCTGCCCCACTACTGCTACTTGCCTTTACTGGGCAGAGTAACATAATTCTTGAAGAGTTTTATAAAGTAGTTTTCTGGGATTTGCTCTGACTTCTTTATGATTTATTAGTTTTCCTTTAGTCAATGTGCTAGAGAGGAAGTCTCCTAATGGTAAAGGTAAATCATCCTTACTCTATTTAGATGAAATTGCCTTGGGATACTCAAGCGGTTGACCAAATAAGCTTTTTCCACTGGAGTGGTATCTGTTTGAAAGCTTGGGGACATGATGAAAAGGGTTTCCTCAAGTGCTTTCAGCTTTGGGATATTGCTCACGTCATCTCATAGTTAATATTTAAGTAGAAGTTAGTCACTAGGTATTGATTTCAAATAGTAATAAATGGTATATATCACTATGTTTGAGAACATTAATCATAACTTGGGTTTCTGAAAAATCACATATATTCCCTTAAAAAAGTGTCCTAAACAAATGATTTGGCAATTCATGACCCATTGAAGATAATGCTTAGTTCTAAAACATCCTCAGTATGACCTCAACTGTATAGACTACTGTGTAATTATAGGAAATATTATATCCCTCCTACTATCCAGGAAATGGAAGAAAATCATCGTTAATGATGCAAGAAATAAAATATTTAAAAGAACACCTGGGAGATAATTTGGTATTCATAATTTAACATTTAACTTCTGAAACTTATTGTAATAATTAATTCAAGTTATTCTATATTTTACCTTTTATATTCCACAGGTTTTCACCTCTAAATTAACGTTTTAAAAATCACAGTTTCCCAGGTATGGTGGCACACCTCTTTAGTACCAGCACTCTGAAGGTACAAGCTAGTAGAGCTCTGTGAGATCAGGCTTAGCCTGGTCTACATAGTGAGTTCAAGTACAGCTGGGGCTATAAGGAGACCCTATCTTAAAAAATTACAATGATGAGTCAAAACTTTTGTTTTAGGCAACATTTCTCAAGTAAAACTGTATTGATAAATAATGAACTTCCTAAATTATTTAACAAGAACTGAGAAGCAAAGACTCCCCAAACCAAAAGAATTACACTATGTCTGGAGGAAAAAAAAAAATGAATGCAATATTAAAATATTTGTCTCAGTGATTTTGAGGCGATAGCCAGATTTGTGGAAAATATAGTTACATAAGCCACAGAACTAGCTGTATATAACAAACTTAACGATTTAAATGGTGCTGTCACATTATCACTATAAGCTTTTTATATCCCACGACATAAAAAGATACATTGTACTTTAAAATGATTTATTCCTATCAACCATAAATTTGCAAATGTCTTCCAGGTACTTCTGGTGAGCGCTGTGACTTTGAATTTGACCTTTGTGCCTGGGAGCAGGATCAGGATGATGACTTTGACTGGACCCTGAAAGCTAGCAACATTGTGACTACAAGCACAGAGCCAGCTGTAGACCACACACGGGGCAACTCATCTGGTCATTACATCCTTATAAAGAGCTTCTTCCCACGGCAGCCCATGAAAGTAGCCAGAATATCAAGCCCAATTATAAGCAGGAGAAGCAGGGACTGCAAGGTATGGAGGGGAAGTTTGTAAACATTACCAACAATTGTTGAGAAAGTCCTGTAGAGAAATAGGATACCTGGAACCAGAGCACATGGATATTTGAAGTTACTCGTCATCATACATTTGTGGGAGAAAAGCAAAATAAGAATAAATGTGGACTGTTAGATCTGTTGGAAAAATTTCTCTGTAGATTCTAGAATTTTACAAACCAATGTAAAAATCTCATATATAATTATTCATAATCATGGATGATACAAAAGAATCAAAATACCAGTTGTGGAGCTTACTTGAGCTGCAAGAATCTCAGCAACAGCAAACAAAAAATAACTCATAGGCAATATGTAAATAATATGTCCAATATTTTGAGATAATTAAAGCTATAAAGGATTTGAATTCTGCTTAGAAAGGTAAAAAGTGAAATTGGTGTGTAAACATATTCATAGGCAAGAAGAAACCATGATACTGTCCTTAGCTTTTGAAAATTTGAAGGAAATAGCCATGGTGTTTCACAAATACAAAGGTATGTGTGATTTTTGAGTCTAAAGAAACCTCATGTAAAAACTACATTCTTAACAAGGTTTTCTCAGTTTCCTTTATTTACTATTATCTCAGACATTTGTTTTAATTCTATACATTTTTTGACCCAGCTAGGGCTCCATATAGAATTTTTGATTTAGCTATGGCTCAGTATAGAACAGAATATAACTAAATACTAAATAACTAAATAATTTAAGGCACTAACTATAAATTAACCTACCAGAAATTATTTCCAATAAAATTGCTTACCAGGGAATGATTCATATAAAAAGATGTCATTTATTTGTTTTCTGGGATATACAATCTTCAAGGGATCTCAGCATATATATGTGCTGGTTTGGCCACTTCCTAATGTTTGAATGCTGAAAAGAAAATAAATTTCATCCAGAAAGTTGTTAGCTGATCATGTCATGCTAGAAGAAAGTAACATGACGTAAATAATTTGATCCTAAAATCATACTATTCTGACGCACCTTTGTGCCCAGTGGCACATTCTCTGGGACAATGGCATGTAGCCTTCAGCAGATGGTGATCATCAACATCAGTCTCTAAACCATGTGAAACCTTTCACTTGTTAAATGAAATTTTCTGTCTTATCTTGAGTTGATTTTACAATTTGACTCTCCCAAGGCAATCTCATCTCTCAGAAGGGCAGTGAATATTTTCCATAAGGGAAATCAGATAAGACTCTGTAGAGAGAGAATTCTGCAGTCCAGTGGGGAAGTAATAAATCACACAATACTATTAAACATTAAATTGGCACAAATCGAATTGTATCAAAATAGCTTTACATGCTTTTCATTTGTTGCAAATTATTGAATTATTCCTCAAACATAAAACCCAAACACACCAGATTTTGTATATGTTAAGTGTGTGTGTCTAAATTCTCACTTTATGTACCCATTACAAATTAATTTTAGTCTTAGATACCTCCTTAAATATTAAGGCATGAACATCTAAAATTGAAATTTGACTTCTAAGCTTTTCCATTTAAATATTTTCCAAGAATGCTGAAAAGTTTTCTAAGTTATAGTAACTAGTAATTCATCAAGGTCTATGTTCATCTGGCTCCCAATGTTAGTTCCCCACCCCCTGAATATGAGAACAATGAAAAATATCTGGAAGTGTCAAAAAATAAGAACAAATGATTTATTATGACTTTATGACATATAATTAGCACAAAGAGTCAGGGAAAGGTCACATTAAGTATTGTTGGGTTGCACAGATAACAAATATTTATAACACGTAAACAGAATGATTCACCAATTTCCTCTAAATCCATTTATGTTCTGTCACCTTTTAAAATACCTTTAACCAGAGATCATTGAATTGATTTTCCTTCAACAGTAGAAGATAGGCAGAAGGGAATATGTCAACAGAAACTGGTGGGAAAAGAGATCAAATCCCTGAATAATGGAAATTTCAAGTAAAAAGAAATTCTCTCCTTAGAAGAAATATTATTTATCAGATTATAATTTCCTCATATTGCCTTGGGAATAGTGTATTCTTTCATCAGGGGTCCCCGGGTACAGAGGTAAAGGTTTTTGTTCACATAGTTACCTATTGGTCTGGCTGAGAAAATGTCTCCAGAGATATGAAATACAAATAATCCTGGGTTTCTGAGGATTTGATGCTGTATAATGCCCTGGGTTCTTTTTATTCCTCACTAAAATAAGCAGTACTTACCAAGCTTCAGTATTCCAAAGACAAACCATTACAGAGTTCATGTTGGAAAAATTAAAGACATGATTTTGTTAAGAAAAATATTTGGAGATTTCATTAGTAGAGAGCTTGAATAGTCCCTCAACATGGCTACCCTCCACTAAGACTGCATTTTTTGTAATAGTTCACTGTGTGAACTTTTTAATCATATTTCTCATTCTTTAAACACATGTTTTCTTTCTCTTTAGGATTATATGTATGATTATTAGAGTTCAATAGTGCATTCTTCTTGTGTAAAGATTACCTACTATAATCACTTTCAGTCACCTGGCAAAACAAAAGCTATAAAAAGCTCTGAATTTCTATTGTTTCTGACCTATTTTCACCTTTCTTCCAGAATTTTCCTTCATTTTCTCCCACTGTGTAACAATGACTAAAAATCTAGTAAACCCTGTGTTGACACAGTGAAAAATTAATATCTTGGACTAGTGTGATTAATTTTTACTCAGGAGAAATCTCCTGAGCTGTAATTTTCTATTGCCTCTCTCTCACATTTCAAGTAACAATTGGTAATTATTCTTCTGCAGGGCTGGCTAAGTGTAGTGGAGTCCTGCTCATCTTGCAGATCTGAAAATGTGTTTCAAGTATATAAATATGGTAGAATAAGCAAAAGACTGCATTATGATTTTAAATAAAAACACTTATCTGTCCATAGTGAATCCATTCTCATGGTGACATCCATCAGTTCGTGACGGCAAAGCCCTCATGGTCACTACTTCATAAAGTTCCCATTTCTTAACACTCTTGCATTGGAGATTAAATCGACAACACAGGTATCTTAGAGGGCACATTCAAACCATAGTGTTGAGGGATTTTGCTCTAGAAATATCATTATCCTAAGCCCGTTCTATTTTCCACTATATTTCTTTTTTATAGGACCTTCTATAAATCTAAATCAAAGCTGGCCCAGCTTCAGTAATCAGTGTTAGAATGCTCAAAGAACAATAAAATATGCAGATTTAGTATTCCTCTAAGGTCTGATAATAAAGGAAAAGACATTAAAATATATTTTAAAACAAAGCAGAAATAATGATACTCATCTAATTTCCTGTTCTTGATGCAGATGATTTTTAACTATCACATGTATGGAACTGGCCTTAGAGCTCTCACCTTGCTCCAGGTTTCAGTCTCAAATCAAACAAAGGTCCTCCTTAATCTCACTGAAGAACAACGTAATTTCTGGCATAGAAAAGAAATATGGCTGTCTAGTGATGAGGACTTCCAACTCAAATTTGAAGGCAGAATTGAGATCGGTCACCATGGAACCATTGCACTTGATGACATCGTGCTTACAAAGGACTGTCTGTCATCCCACCTTTCCAGGAACCAAGAATTGCCTGTTCCTCTCCCAACAGGTATGTTTGTCCTTTTTGTCCTTTGTGTATGTGTGTGTGTGTGTGTGTGTGTGTGTGTGTGTGTGTGTGTTTTACAGGGTGGAGGGCAGAAGGAAAGGAAATGAGGGAGATTACACAAATCTCTAATAATTCATTGCTTCATAATGAAAAATAATATTTTTGAAACTAAAATATATCTTTCAAGTCTTTATTCACAAAAATGTCTTCCAAATTTTCTTCAAGCTTTGCTATTTATAGTAGTCAGTCCCAAGATTCTCATTCAGGCAGTTTTCTCTCAGGTAAGTAAAATGAAAGAATTTCATTTAGAATCAGATTCAAATTTAAGGAAAATATCTAAATTCTGCTTCAATTAAACATTATTGTGTGAGTAAATAGCACATTTATTATACCTAACCTGCTGGCCATCACACCTTAGCAACACTGTACGCTGGAGAAAACCAGGCACTTAGCCTTGTGACTATAGGGCTGACAGGAGCTACTTCCCCCAGCACCAAGACAGTAATTATACCATGCATTGCCACCCCAGGTAAAGAGCAAAATCTGGAATTCTTGATGTGGTTTTCACTGGATGTTATAATCTCCCTACCAAAAATGAAAAAAGGTTCTTGAACAAACCGTAGACTGTGTTTATTTGTTCATGCTTTCTAGGACAATGTATATGTCAGTTTGATTGACTTTATATATTGAAATAATGTATGATTGAATATATATAACTGCTCTTTCCTCCTAAATTATTTAACAATTTCTCTAAGTTATTATTTGGAAATGTTGAGTTAGCAATTTTCAGCAAAATATATACAGTGACAACATTGTAAGAAGTGACAAGAACAAGCACTATTAATATGCATATTACAGGTGTGGCATAAAACTAGCAGTTTGGGTTATATCAATGATAAAAGAAAATTTTCAAACTTATACCATGACGAGTGTTAAGATGTAAACCAGAAATTTAGTGTAGAAAATAAAGTTTCTTCCATTACTATCTAAATAGCTCTTGCAGCTAAGGAAAGCAAATATCTTTTATCAACAATAAGTTCAGTTATTTGCCCTGGATTTTAAGCTGTTGAACAGAAAGCGGAACACTGATACTTTTGCTTTTATTTTTCTGTTAATTTGAAATATTTTATTTATTAGTATGTACATTAATTGCTACTATGTAACATTTTCAAGAACACATACTTGAATTGTGTTTATTTTCTTGATTTTTAGTGTACTTATTGGCTGACTGACTGACTGACTGACTGATTGTGTGTGTGTGTGTGTGTGTGTGTGTGTGTGTGTGTGTGTGTGTGCTGGTGTCCCACAGTATGAGTTTGGAGATCAGAGGAAATCTTGAAGGCTTCGTTCTTCTTTTCCACCATGTGAATCCTTGGCAATTGAATTCAGGTCGTCAGTGTTGGCAACAAGTCCATTCACCCACTGAGCCATCCCACTGGCCCTCTCTTATTCTTATACTCTGTTCTCTCTCCCTTTACCACATTCACATTTCTCATAGCTCCCATTACTTTCTGATGTAACTCCTTAGATTCCATATAGAACTAGTACTTAGTACCAGTATTTACCTCTGCAAATCTGGCTTACCTCCCAGTATATGATCATCTCCATTTTCATTCATTTTGTTGCAGCTGACACTATTTCAGTCTTCTTTATAGTTGAATAAAACTCCTTACTGTATAAATGCCATATTTTCTGTATCCATTTATCCTTGATGCATAGCTAGTCTGATGGCATAACTAGGCTATTGTGAACTGTACAGCAATAAATGTAAACTTACAGATGTCTCTGCAATAAACTGACTTTTATTCTTTTAGGTAAATATTTAAACATGTTTATCTGGATCATATGAAAGTTTGGGGGAACCACCATGTTGATTTCCGGTATAGCTAGGTCATCTTAAATTCCCACCAGCACTGAATAAATGCTCCTTTCTTCCTGCCTCCTCACCAGCAACTGCTATTGTTTGTTTCTTTCATAAAAGCGTTAAGATTTGAATAAGATGGAATCTCAATGTGGGTTGAAGTTGAATTTCCCTGATGACCAAACATTGGAGGCTTTCTGCTGACCTGTGGACATGGAAGGTCTTTTCTATCTTTTAGTATCTTCCACAAAAACTTCCCAGTGCTTTGTTGACTGCGTCTGCTGTATGGTTTTCTTCTTTACTGCTAAGGGTACTTGCTAGTCTAAGAGTATTTGCTCAACATTTCTTTCAGTCTTTTAAGTATAAGAGTATAACCTGCATCGGGACCGGACTCCTTCCCTCACTGTTTTTGTCCGTTCCTCTGTTCTTGCTTTTATTTTTTTGGCCCTGGTTAAACTTTCAAGAATGATAATTGAGGCCATGCTCACCTCTTTATTCTTCAGTCTATTCCAGTGTTATCGTTTCAACAGAAACTATCTTAAAATCTTAAGGAGACATTGTATATTCTTATTTCTTTTTTATTGATAATGAGCATCTTTTGCCATTTTTTAGTGATAATGTTGCTTCTGTGAAACTTTTGTGTAATGAATTCTGAACATGTTCAAACCCCCGCCTCAGATCCAGTCCCATTTCTCTGCCCACACCCCATGCAATGAGCTCTATTATTTTGAAGGCTTATGAAGTCTAATTTGTGTTCCCCAGATGCTATTGGGTGTGGGTCCATAGTGGCTTAGGATAGAAGTGGGTCCATAGTGGAGTCTGGTCAACTGGCCCAGCATCACACCCTAATGCAAATGGATTCTCCCTCTCCCAGCTGCTATCAGTTGCCAAAAGCTTCTCAGCTAAGGCTGGAACTTCTGACCCACTTCTTCCAGCCATATGGAGTTTTGCTTTTACTTACATGTATGCAGATCTTGTGGATGCTTCATATGGGCTGTGGGTTCATTTGTATAATTTCCTTGTTGTTTCTGGAAAATATGGCTTCCTTCTACTCTCCCGCCACCTCCAGCTCTTACAATCTTTCCACCCTCTCTTCTACTATGATTCCTAAACCTTGGAAGGAGAGAATGGATCCCATTTAGGTCTGAGAACTCTAAGTATCTTATTTTTTTGTGGGTTGACCAGTTGTAGGTCTCTATGTTAATTGTCTTTTGACGCAAGAAGAAGTTTCTCTTTTGAGAGTTATGATATGCATTAGTCTCTGGCTGTAACAATAAGTCATTAGGAGACAGTTTAACATTATCTCTCTTTAGCAGGATAATAGTAGTAAGATCTTCCCTAAGGCCAGTGACCTGCCTAGCTACAAGCTCTTGATAACAGTGCCATGTAGAGGTAGCTATCATCTTGGGAAGTGGGCCTTAAATCCAGTCATCTGAATAATAACCTGTTGTATAAATATACCACATTTTTATATCCATTCATCATTTGATAGGTATCTAGTTTGTTTTCACTTCCAAACTATTGTGACTAGTGAAGCAATCAACTTGGATGTACAAATGTCTCTGTGCTAGAATATAGACTTCTTTTTCTCAGCGCATATTTTTATTGAATTTTTGTGTATTTCATACAAAATATCTTAATCACCTTTATACCCCCTCTCTCATCTGATCCCCAGATTTCATGCATTCTGACATATATATTAAGGCCTGTTGAGTCAAGTTTGTATACCCAGATGCTTTCATTGAGGGATATAGATCTCTTTATCCTAGGTCTTTAAATCCGGTGGATACTGTGCACTCACAGAGCATCTCCAGCAGCACAGCCTGCATTTCAGCTGCTTCACAGGCAGTGGTACCTGTGGACTAGCCCGGTGGACAGCACTGGGACTCAGGGCACTTTGAGTCTGTGTTTGACAGCATGGTTTTGCAATCCAAAGGCAGAAGGGGAAATCACCATGAAGTACAGTTATATGGCTGCTTAATGGGCAGCTCAGAAGTAGGCCCAGGTGAACAGAGGTGCCACATTGTTGGCAACTGGGTACTAGTACCATACAGGTTGTTACTAACTCTGTGTCCCCTCCTCTAAAATAGAACATTCACATATACCTAAGGTTCTAAGTTGCTTAAGAGTTAAAAGAGATGTGGGTGGGTCTCCATCTCCAGCACAGCTGTTGTGCTCCAGCCATGCCAGAGAATGGAGGATGATTGAACAGGGCCTCAGGTGGTTCAGAGTGCGGTGGGAGGAGGAGCTCCGGGGATACTACATAGGTGGGTAGTTCGGTTATCCAAACCAAGGCAGGTGTTTATATAGGGAGGCCTTTCTGACCGTTACAGAAGGCGGGAAAGTTAAAGGTGGGCTCTTTGGGATAAAGGGGGAAGGTTGTAGGGCTGACATGGAAGTTCAGGAACGAGGAAACGAAACTCAAAAACCAGGTTCTGATCTGGGGTGGGGAAAAAGAAGATTCATACCTACAGTGATTTCCTGGGGCCAGGTTATCACATCAGGCAGAGCAGGCCAGATACCTGCCGTCCCTTCAGGGTATCCGGGGTTGCTTGCCTTGTTCAATACCCAGACCCCCACAAAGAGATAATTGCTATGCAATGTTCCTAGTGTAATGTTTTGTGTATCATAGACATTACCAAAAATATATGGGTATGCCTATATCTTTGAATTTAAAAAATTTTTACTTTATCATTTATTATTTATTTTGTGTGTGTGTCCATGTGTGTAGATATCAGAGGCCTATTATAGAAGTCAGTTCTCTCCTTTCACTTTGTGAGTTCAAGAAATTGAACTCAGGTCATCAGGCTTAGCAGCAAGTGCCTTAATCCATTGAACCATCTCACAACCCATCTTTGAAATGTTTAATGATTCTTATTTTATCTTTTCTGCAAAAACACTTCACTTGGAACTTTCACAGATGGACAGGGTAAATGACATTATGCTCCAGAAGCAACGGCACCCTTCAATTTTTGTTGATAAATGACTCTGCTTCCCCAGACTTTTTATCAGTATGCATAGTCACAGAGTCATGACTCCATCAAGGATAGCTTAAGAGAGAAAGACCAGAAAAAGGAGGCAAAACAGGTGCATCTAGGAACTTGTAATTAGCTGAATCTGGAGTCAGGATTCTAATTAATCAAAATAGAACCAAGACCTTATTAGCAAAAGTGATAGTTATTATTGAGTCCCCTGAAGTAATATTATAGAGCTTAACTCAATGACAGTTTTATGAATTGCTAAATTATGAAAAACAAAATAGTTGTTTCATAAGTTTAATAAAAAAGCTAACAAGTTCCTCTTTGAAATAACCATATGCAAATCCACCCACTATTTTTTTCATCTTACAGTAGATGTTATCTTACTGACAATTTAGATATTACTAAACTCTAAGCATAATGAGGATAGGGGCCAAATTTTGGTTGTATATTTCTGAGTTTAAACACTATTGTTTCTTCCAAATAAAGTTCTCTATAAATCTATTTGAGAATATAATATAGCAATCATTTTTTTTATTTTAACTAAAATTGTATGTAAAGTCAATGTATGTAAATCATATATTTAACATCAGGAAGGATATATTTTATTTTTCTGGGTTTTTCTTGAAAAGACATTATTTTTCTCTTTTCTTACATGGTTGTTTATATTAACTGATGGTCAGACAAAAGCTTGCATTTTGACGTAAGCATGGAAATTAAATTGTATATCTATCACACCTTTCCTTGAAATATGCCTACAGTTAAAAATACTGCCTCCCACTGACAAGCATGCTGGTACAGTAATTCAGTCAGAACTCTGTCGGGGGCATGATAATCTTTTGCATACCTCATATGAGGCTTAGTACAAAATGAAGGTCTTCTGAGACACACAGCACACCCTGGGTCCTGGCACCACTTGCAGGCTGTGTGACGCTGTCTAGCCTACCTCTGTATTTCCAACCTTATCCTCTATAAAATGTGGGACTGCTGGACTCTGAGTGGGTGCCGTGAACAGTAATGAGGTAATGATATATCACTTTGCTTGAACAATGTTTGTCATATGGCATTTCATGTTCCTTTTCTTTCTTCCATGGCATTCCTTTCCTCTTGTAGTGACACTAGCAAATCAAACTGTACATGAGAGAATTTCCTTAAACACACGTAGTGAACTTAAAGCTCTTCATTAATAGGAGCAGGTAGTCAGATATCCTTTGAGTGTCCTATTCTTTTCAAAGAAATGGCTCCCGTAACAGCTCCAAATTCTGAGTTTACTAAATGTGGAGATTTAATTTACTATCTGTAACTTAAAATGTAGGATAATTCACAATAAAGATCCAGAGGTAGATGGATATATCAGGCATAGACAGATGAAGGAGTCAGAGAGATGACAGAAAAGACTATAGAGTTTAAACGTGGAGAAATTTATAAGACTCCTGAGATCTACAGATGTTAATGACTCAACAGGTGGATGGTTGGGAAGGGAAGAAGAAAGAATTTCATTTTATATATACAGAAATACTATGAGATGGTTCTTGAATTAATGATTGCTGCATAGAATATGTCTTGTTTTTTAATACCCAAAGTTCAAAAAAATCTACTGTGCTTTATAATATTTTTTGTTATAGTATTTAGACCGGAAAATATATTTACATCACCTCACATTGACTAGGATTCTTTGATTGCAATACTTTCTATGCGATTGTACAGAAAAATGTTTCAATGCATATGTAATTGGTAAGCAATAGCATTATGAAATTTCATGAAGGGCAAAGAGCGGGCATTCTTCCCGGATGTCACCGTGGCACATCACACTGTTTAGCATGTACAACCCGGAATTCAGAATGAAAATATGGGTCAATTTGGAAATTGAAATAATAGACTGTTCTATCAGTTAGATATTCAATGAACATGCAAGAGCCCACATTTATCAAGTCAAAACAAGTTGTAAGTAGTCAACTACTTTTCCTTCACCTTGACTAGTACAAAAGCAATTGAACAGAAGGGAATTCAGTACTTGACTGTTCGTTTAGCATAAATTACTGTTTGTACAGGGAACTTGCTTGAGCAGCTATTTCTGAAAGGATTTTCATTTTAGCATCTTTATTGCTTTTTTTAAAATAAAGGCTCATTTTAATATGTGGTGCATTTACTCATAACTTTTTAAATGGTTTCAATGGCTTAGACTGCATATATAAACACATTTTAAAAATGCCTTAGTAATTTAGACTGCATGCATAGTACAATAAAGTATAGATAAAGAAATCAGGTTTCTTGTAATATAGAATGCATTTTAATATTGCGGGTATTATATTGTATAATCTTGCTGGAGTATGTAGTTCAAATTTCAATTTATGCTAATACTATAACCTATTTCAGATATATTAAAAATTTCAGTCTAATAGTCTATGTGATAATGTTCACCTTAAAAATTTGATGATTGGTATAAATTCTAGTAATAGAATCAATACCTTATTCAATGCTTTCTACACTATGAAAAACTTAAGGAATATGCTTTCTAAAGCACAATGAAAAGTTTAAGGTGGTTACATGCTTTAACTTAATATTATATAAGTGATTTATCACTTATAAGATGAATTAGAATCTTCTGATAAAATTTGATTTTCTTGATTGTGCTTCACAAAACTCATCAAAATGACTGTTGAATAGACAGGAATCCAAATTTAGGTTGTGTATTTCCAACTTCCATAGCTTCTTATTCTGCACAAAGTCCTGAAACATGGGCACTCATGGTGTTCCAGTGTAGTAGAAGGAACTTGCCATCCATCACTATTATTATATGTAGTCCAGAGATGTCGCTCTGGGATCGGCATTGAAAATACTACGTTTGTTTTCATTTTGTCTTTTCCTTCACCTATGCAAGACAGTTTCTTTTCTTTTGTTTGTGTAGTTACTTGTATTCATAAATTTCAAAAAAACTTCTTACATCTAGGTATAAAGGTGATTATAAATGGTCATGTGTTCTTTCACCAATTTACAGATTCAGCAAATAATTTTGTGCCTTGGTTCATAGGAGTATTGGCCTATAGTTTTATTGTCCTTACAGTTTTTTTTTTACTTTTGCTATTTTAGTAATATTGACTGCATAGGCTGCATGTGCTTCTTCTTCTGTTTATGGGAGTATATTAATATTCTTCCTATCTTAAGTATTGATAGAAACCAAAAGCTAAATCTGCCCTCCAATCATATTTGTGGAAGTTGTTAATTATGGATTTGATTTATGTAGAATATGCAGAGTTAATCAACCTTTCTGCATCCTCTTGAATTAGATTTTCAAGTCTGTAAAAATATAAGTATCCCATCAAAGTTGTCAGATTGATATTCATTTTATGAACTGAGTTATAATAAACTGATATTATTCTATTAAAAGGTACACAGTATGAAATTCCATCTTGTCATTTGCTTCTGCTACTGTTGATTTCACTCTTATTTTCACTTTAAAAAGATCAAATTCTATAGACAAAGTTTATCAAATTTATTACTTTCAGGGAAATGACTTTATCAACATTTTACCTATCTTTGCTCTTTATTTCACTAGCACATTTATTATCATCTTCCATCTACTAATTTTAAACTAAATACGCCTTTTCTATTAGAAATTTAACTTAATTCTAGTATCTTTTTTAAAGATAGCACCTACAGCTTTCTATTTATTCTGGAGTTGTCAGTTCATCTTTGTTCATTTAGGCTAATTTTAAGGCATCAATGATGCCCATCCAGGTGAATGTTCTACAAGATATGCACAGAAATGATATGTGTCCTCTTGTTTGCTGTCGTGATGCTCACCAGGTTAATCTGCTTACATAACGAGCTCAGGTCTTCTGTGTCTTTAAGACTTGTTCTGTCAATAACTAAAAGGGCAGAAATGCTTCCAGGCAAAGCTGTAGATTTGCTTCTTTCTCTCTTCTGTATTCACAATGTTCGTTCATAAAATAACATGTTGTGTTAGTCAACTTTCAGTTATATATTAAATACCTGAGATAATCAGCTTATAGAAAAAAAACTTACTTCTGACTCACAGTTTTACAAGTTTTAGGTTGTCCTCCAAGGGCCTCCTTTCTTTTGGGTCTATGATGAGGCAGATCACAGTGGGTGCACATGACAGACAGAAACTCTTTACCATGGTCCAGAAGCAAAAGACAGAAAGACGAACTTTGAGACTTCCACGGCCCCTCCAAGTGCTTACTCTCAAAAGGAACCTCCAATTCATTATTTCAGCTTTCTACTTAACATACAAAGCTATTTTGTTGTGACTTTATTATGGAATTTTATGTATACATCGCCTTATTCTTTTTTCGTACATGAGTCCCGTTCCATATTTCCTCTTCTTCCCACAAAGTAGCCCCTCATTCTGCTCTCACATGCCGTACATTCAATTGTCTTCTGTTAATCCCTCCTCCCTTGTCCATCAAGGCCTCTTTCTTAGTTCTTTTTCCCCCGTTTTAATGGAATTTTTGCAAATTTCATAAATATATTCTGATCATATTTAGACCCCTCCTTTTTCTGGAGCCCACCTTACTGTGCTCCACCCAGTTTCCTGGGCTCTGATAATCTCACCAAGTCCACTGTGTTGTCCAAATAGTCCTGGCTATAGGGCTAGGAGCCTTGTGGACCATTAATGGCATTTCTTGGATCTAGTAAGGAAATCCTGCTATCTGCATCCTTAAGTCGATTTATGTCCCATATTGTTTGATTGACTTGTGTTTGTTGAGTCAGCCTTTAGACCTGAATTTTTGCAGTTTTTTTTACAATATACATTGATGGTATTTAGATCCTCCCCAACCACATACTATATTCCCTGTTCAATATATATATATATATATATATATATATATATATATATATATACACACATACAGTATGGCCTACAGAGTCTGATGTGTTCCTACATATCCTTCAATGTGAGTTCATCCACTGGGGTCTGGTCCATCTACCAAGAGTCATATCTCCATAAGAGACTATCTCTTCCTATTCCAGAAGTCATCAGTTTCCAAAACTTCCTTAGGAGTTGGGATTTCTTTTCCATTTCCTGATGTCTGTGCTGGGATACTGTCTGGTTTGAGTTTTATAGGACTTGTGTATGCTGTCACCACTGCAGGGAATTTATATGTATAACTGACCGGCCATTTGAGAAAACTTGGTTTCTTGGTGGTCATCCACTCTCTGGCTCCTACACTCTTCCCACTGGCTTTTCCACAGGGATCACTGAGCATGGGGAGGCAGAAGTTTGAAGTAGGTGTTCTGTTTGGGAACGAGCACTCTGCACCCTCTTGTTCTTTGCATACTGGTCAATTGTGGATTTTTGTCTTAATCACCATCTGCTGCATAAGGAACCCTTTCTGGTGAGAGTTGAAAGATGCATTCATCCTATGTGTAGAAGTTGCTTTGAAAATATGCCGCAAGTAAGGTTAACCTCTCACTTTAAGCTTCTCTGTGCTTGATCAGTTGTACAAGTCAGTGTTAGTCTCCTTCTGTTGCAAAAAGAAACTTCTTTGATGAGTGGTGAGAGGTGCACTTGTCTGTAAATATGAGGATACATATTTAAAATAGAGTAAGAAATTAAGTTGGTCTAGGTATGTAGCCAAAGTAAGGTTTATCTCCAGGACCTATGACCTCTCCAGCCATGAGTATTTGGCTATGTTTACAGAACCACACATAAGTTCCCTCCAATTGAGTAGGTCTTAGTTCCAATTGGACAGCTGTTTATCACTGCCAAGATAAAAATGCCACTACTGTACCAATAATGATAGTTTTCTGTGCCAGTCATTGTTGTTTATTATGTTTACAGCAGAGTAAGACCATTGATTGTTTTTCTCCTTTGGCACTTTGTATAGTAGCCTCTGTTATCATGAATGCTAGTCTTCAGTGAGGAGGCTTCCAGGTCAGTTGCCCTAAGTTCAGGAAAAGACTGTCTAAATCGGAAATCAATTGCTCAGGAATAAAGGTCAACAGTCAACAAATGAGACCCCACTAAATTAAAATTTTTCTTTATAGCAAAGAAAAAAATTGATCTAGTTAATATGAAGCCAACAGAATGTAATAAAATCTTCACCAGCTATACATCTGATAGAGGATCAGTGTCAAGAATATATAAAAACCAAAACAAGAAAGCAAATGACCCAATTAAAGAATGGTCCAAGGGTCTGAACAGAGCTTTCAAAAGAAGAAATAAAAAAAATGGCCAAGAAACACTTGAAAATTGTTTAACATCATTAGTAATTGGGAAATGCAAATCAAAACTACTTTGAGATTTCATCTAATCCCAATCAGAATTGCTAAGGTCGAGAGAAAAAATGAGACCAAATGCTGATGTGGATAAGGGGAAAAGGAACACTGTTGGTGGGATTGTAAACTGGAGCAACCACTGTGGCAATCAGTGTGGGGAGCTCTTAAAAAACTAAAAATAAACCTACCATATCATCTGGTTAAATCATTCCTTGGTATACATGCAAAGGACTCATCTTGCTGCTTCGTCTGATTAATTGATAATGAAAATGTGGTACATTTACAAAATAGAATTCTCCTCAGCTGTAAAGAAAATTAACATCATGAAATTTGCTGGCAAATGGCTGAAACTAGAAAATGTTATACTAAGCAAAGTAACACAGATTCAGAAAAACAAATGATATACGTCCTTTCTCGTTTGTGGATCTTAGCTCCAAATGCTTAGAGCTGGTGTGGCTGTAGAAGCCAGGAAAGTGGGGAGAAAGGGGAAGAAGAAGCTCAAGAGGAGGAAGAGTATGACACAGGTGTCATCAAAACAGCTAGCGCATGGAAACAGCTTCATGCCCATCCGCTGCTGAATGGATACTGAATATGCAGTACCTATATAGACTGGAATTGTGTTCAGCTGTGAAGGAAAACAAAATTATAAAATTTTCAGGTAAATGGATGGAGTTGGCAAACATTATCCTGACTGAGGTAGCAGAGCCCCAGAAAGACAAATGTCACACGTTCTAACTTATGTGTGCACTTTAGCATGCAGTCTTTAGATCTGTGTGTTTAATTTGGAATGTTTGCAGAATTTAGTAAACTAGAAAAGAACGCGGTAGAAGAAATCGATCTACAGGGAGGGGTTATAGAACACAGACGATGATGTACAGGAGAAAGGGACCTGAACAGGGACAAGTAACATTAAGAATTTTTGAAAAAGTCTCATGGAAAACTATTTCATATGCTTCCTTAAACGTAAAAAGAATTTAACTGGATCCTACACATGGGATATGTTCAACCTAAGAGCACTTAATTGAGAGGTTTTCTGTCAATGCTCATCAGGGAAGTTGGTCTGTCATTTTCTTTTTATTTGTGTTTACCTGGTTCTGTATAAGGTAATGCAGGATTTGTAGGATGAGACTGCTCTACTTCGTGTTTCATGGAACAGTGGGGCCAGCCTTGGTGTCACCTCTTCCTTAAAGATTTGCTGGAATTCAGTCATGGATCTGTGTGGCCCTGGGGTTTCTCTTACTGTGAAGCTCTTTATGACTAGTTCAGTAATTCTTTTTTTTGGATCTTTTTATATTGATTTAATTTTCATAAGTGACATGTGTCCAGAAACTTGCGTATTTCTTCTAAATTCTTCAGTTTTTTTGGAATACAAATTGTGAAATCCTCCAAATTTTGTTGAAATTTATTATACTATCCCTTTTCTTTTCTAATTTTATTACTTTGAGTCTTCCCTTTCTTTTGTTTGGTTTGGAAAGGAATGTCTCAATATTATTTATTTTTATGAAGAACTGACTTTTGTTTGATTGATTCTATTTTAATTCTTCTGTTCTACCTTTCAATAGTTTATACCATGCCCTCTATTACTTCTTGTCAGCTCTTGCTTTGTGTTTGCCCTTTCTTGTTTTGGTAATGCTGTGATGTATATCATCGGGTTATTTGTCTGATGTGTCTCTTCTTTCATACCCTTCTAAAAATTGCCTTGACTGTGTTCTAAGGTTCTGTGTTTACACTTTCAGTTGAACCTAGTAATGTTTTCATTTTCTCCCTTATTTCTTTAATTAGCTATTGGTTGGTCAATCAAGAGTGGTTTGTTCTATCTCAAAGTATTTGTATACTTTTTGTGCATTTTGTGTTATGAATTTGCAGTTTTATTCCACTATTCTATGATGACATATAAGAAATTGTTTTGGTTCTTTTGTATTTGCTAAGACTTCTTTTGTGATTTAGAACATGATCGATTTTATGGAAGATTCTCTTAGCTTCAGAGAAGAGTATGTCTTCCAATATGTTGGATGGCAAAGTTTATAGATATCTGTTAAGTCCTTTGATCTGTGATAGATGTATGAAGTTTCTCTGTTGATTTTTCATCTTAAGATGAAATTTTAGTACTGAATCCACTCATTATTACTGTATAAGGGCTATCTGACATTGTATACCCTAGTTCTGTTTGCTTTATGTAACTAGAAACCCCAAAGTTTGGTGCATAAATTTTACAATGTTAATATCTCCTTGATTAGTTAATTGTCTCTTTATTAATTCATTGTATTTAATTTTTGTTTGAAGATAATTTTATCCAATGCCAGAATAGGTTCATGAACTTGTTTTTTCTTTTTGCTTCTGTTTGTTGATAAATTGCCTTCTAACCTTTGAGTCTCAGTCTGTGCACGTTTTGCTCCTGTCGTGTTTCTTCAGAACAGCAGGTAGTTGAATCATGTTTTTTAAATTCACTCTAGTAATCTGAAACTTTTTAATATAAGCTGAGGTCACTTACACCTCACGTTGTTATTGGATAAAGTTTATTTCTGTAACTCTGTTGGTTATTTTTCGAGTTGGTTAGATTATAGCTACTTCTCCTCCTCCTCCAGTTGTATGAGGAGCTGGTGTAGTGATTTGGGTGTCATGGATTTCACTGCTTCCCCTTTGTTGATCTCTTCCCACCATGTAATTTGCTCTTCTTGGGTTTTTTTTTGTGTGTATGATCTAAATTACCCTTCTTGTACCTGTGTGTAAATATAATAGTCCTTATGTATCTTCTAGATTCGGGGACTTGGTGCTCAGAAACTGCATAACTTGTTCTTATCTTGAAATGCTGTTTTCCTGTCAATTTAAAGACATATCTTTGCTGGATATGGCAGTCTTGGTAGACAGTTACTTACTTTCAGGACTTGAAGTATAGTATCATATGCTTTCCAGATTTTGGGGTGCTGGTGAGATTTGATGTATTTGCATGTATAGGAATGTTGATGTAATTTTTTTCTTACAACTTTTTATGTTTCTCTGCTCCTTCCTCTTTGCACTGTGCTACGGATGTACTGGGATTCAGCTCGGTTCATGTTTGCTTCTGATATTAGTTTTCTCTCATGTTTGGCTGTCTACTCGTACTCTAGATTTGTGAGATAGGTTTTTGCTGTAATTAATTGCGTAGATTTCTGTAGTTTAGTTATTATCTCACCTCCAATTTCTACTCTGGATTTTTTATTTGTTTTTTGATCATTTTTCAGAATTTTTGGGTATTGTGTTTATGCATTTGTTTTCTTTATTGATACATGAATGTAAGGTTAGCTTGAAATTTATCTTTTATAATTATTAGTATTCACTTTTAGCTTCATCTTAATTGTTATTGATGCTTTCTATTGGTTTTATTTGATTGATTGATTGATTGATTTACCTATTTCCAGAATTTATATTTGATTCTTTTTCAGAATACCAATTTTCTTGCTTTATTTTTCTTGTTTATTTGTCTTTGGCTCTTCTTGTTGACTTTTACATCCTCCCTGCTGTGTTTCTTATCTAGGGCATAAATTGATTATCTTACTTCATTCATCTGGTTGAAGCCTCTGTATTATTAATATTCTATTTAAAATTGAGACTTGGCTAGAGAGATGACTCAGTGGTTAAGAGCACTGACTGCACTTTCAGAGGACTCTGGTTCAGTTACCAGCATCCACATAGTGGCTGGCGGGGATCTGATGCATACACCTAAAATAAAAATAAGAAACTTCGTTATTTTTATTTTATGTGTATGCGTGTATTGTCATTGTGTGTATGATTGAGCACGTGTCCTTCAGTGCCCACGGAGATCAAAAGAGGATGTCAGATCCCCTGGAAATGGAGGTAAATGGGTGCTGGGATTTGAACCTGGGCCGTTTGCAAGAATCGTCAGTGCTCCTAACTGCTGAACTATCTCTCCAGCCAATAAATAAACTATTTTTTAAATTGTTAAACAAATAAAATAAAAAGTGAGACTCTGACTCAGGAGGCAGAGACAGGTGAATCTCTGTGGCAGCTAGAGCAACCTGGTCTATATAGTGGGTTCCAGGCCAACTGGGGCTACAGAAAGGCCGTGTCTCAATAAATAAATAAATAAATAAATAAATAAATAAATAAATAAATAAATAAATATTTGAAATTTTTTCTTGCAGGTTAGCTTTCTCATTATGTGTAGTCAAAGTTATTGCGTTGAATGCTAATAAAGATGTCCTAGTGATTTGAGTTTTCATGGTGTTTGCGTGTATGTCTGAGACTCTGTGTGTGTGTGTGTGTGTGCGCATTTTCTTGTTGGTCGTGTTTTATGTGTCTGTTGCGACAGGTATGCTTTTCAATTTGTAGGTTTCTTTTTCTCAAATAGTTTTTATTGTTTGCTTTATAAATAATCTTTTGGGCAATTTGTCTTCATTTAGAGTTATTAAGTTGCCATTATTATTTAGAGATTGAAAGTCATTAATAGGAAGAAAAACGATTTGAAAATATGCTTCAGTTTAAAATGCTAGGAAAAGTACTTTGGTACTTCATTGAGATTCTGACAAGTCTCAGAGACTAGGCTCCATGCTTTGATAGGCTCAGCTACAGAACAGGGAGGCTCAGACTCTACACTGACTAGACAACTAATACCAGCTTACTGTCAGCACCTCTGTTATTCTTTGTTGTTTGGAGAAGTTTAGTTGTATCCAATCAGATTTTAATCCAGCAGGAGTTCAAAATATATTCATGGTGGTATATTGCATATCTTCTTTCCTTTAGAAAATAAGTAATAAGCCTTCTATTAAGTGTAGTTTCTTTATGTTACTGGAAGTTATTCTGAATTTTTGTTCATTCAATAGTAATAATGTATAGCTCCAAAAGATCTGTTTTAAACACTTAAAATATTCTAAGTGTAGTGTTAAGCTTTTACATGATTCAAGTTTCCAGCCTCTTTAATATGAGATATGTTCATCCACACATTCATCATTTATTTATTCAAAAGCATGTTCAATGTGATGGTGTAAATGGAAGTACTTAAAGTCAATAATTTCATTTCAATACATTTACTATGTTAGTGGAGAGTCTACCAAGGGGCTGCAGTGGGAGAAGGCATGAAGCATCTTGCGTTCTGTGACAGTAAAGTGTCACAGAAGAGGCTGCGTTTGAACTTGAGGAATGGTTAATAGAAACATGAAGAGACCACTTGTACAGAACTAATGTCCTCCATGCCAGACAGAAGCCATCTTCCTCATTCAGGGATCCCCCATGCTCACCCTGGCAAAAATCTTCACAGTTGGGTTTGTTGACTGTTCCCGCCCTGCATAGGATGGGGAGGGAGAGTCACTGGGACAGCCACACCTCCCAAAGCTTCCTGGGCAATTAAAGCCTCTTTATTCCAGCCTGGAAGAGCTAGAGTGTAAAGGCTGGGGCAGACTAACAGAGGGGCTTTCTAGTTATAAGGCAATGGGAAAGTCATGCAGGTTGAAGACTTTGTCCTGTGGTTTTATTGGGGAGCACCCACATTCCTGTAGGTAATGCCTTGAAAATAAGCCCAATAAATTCATTGATTCCCCAGGGTGAACTTTGGTGGAGTTGTGCCTCTGCTTGTCATTGGAACTTTGGGAAGAGGAGGTGGATGTTGTTTATGGCCCTCCCAGGAAGGAGTTTTAGCAACCCTCCTCCATAATGAAAGAAATTTGCAAGAGTTAAGAGGGGTTTGGGAATTGGTGAGTTTTCTTTTATGAGTCCTTAGATTTGCAATGATAGTTTGTATCTGTAGTAGCAAGACTTAAATTCCTTGTTAATATGAACCTCTATCTGTCTTTGGGATCTATAGAGAATTTTGACTCTAGAGAATAGTAATGTACTTGCGGTCATTAGAAGAGGTACAATTTATTTGTTAATTAGAAAGATAATAGGAGCTGATAGCATGTGGGAGTAATTAGAGGAAGGGTAAATGCTGATGAGCTGTTTCCGATAAATCCTGATGAATGGCTGAATGGAGGCAGAGTGGTGGGGTGAGAGGAGCTATAATAAGCAGATTTATCTGGGCTCTTTGCAGAAATTAGTATATTTGTTAGTGATCACAAAGACTGAATTTCTGTGTGTATGGAATTTTAAGTATCAACTGAGGGATGACAGTTCCACATTTGGGTACAGAAAGTTTGCAAGTCAACAATAAAAAAGGCACCTGTAGATTTTGATTAAAGAATAAGCTATGTTGGGGCTCAGGGTTAAAAGCACTGGCTGCTCTTGCAGAGGACCCAGGTCCAATGTCCAACATCCATATGGCTGCTAACAACTGTCCATAACTCCAGTTCCATTGCATCCAATGCCCTCTTTTGACCTCCCCAGGTATTACAAGACATGGTTGCACCTTCTTCCATCCAGGTAATACACTCATACACATAAAATAATAAATAAAATATTTAAAATTTTTGTTATATGAAGAATAAGCTGTGTTTAAAAGGGACTTGAAGCCATGAGTAACAATAATGAGTGTATTTATCATGAAAGTTGAGATTAACAGAAAAGAATCAGAGATAAATGACTATGGTTTAGTATTGATATTATTAAAGAATATTTCCCTCCCCTAATGGGATTTTTTTCAAGGTTGAATATGCTGTGGAAATAATGGAAGAATTTTAATGTTAATTCTTGTACCGTGTCCAGAGCATTGCTTGGAATGTAGAACCAAAACTGACATATGTCATATTTATTCTCTTTCATATTTCATGAGTATTTGTCAGCTAACTAGCCTATGTCCACTAGACTATTTCCTCTTTCCCATGCTATTCACACCAGACTGAGGACAGTGTTCCCCACATCCACAAAACACTCATTTCCTATGGGAGGAGATATCTCTTACACTCGTGTTTCTTAGCTTACAAATCCTCCATTTATTTGAGGAAAAAAAGAATAGTTTGATTAGCACCTTATTGTCATTCAGTTCTAAAAAAGATGTTGCTGGCTATCTCTACCCCTTAGTACATCTTGTTTATTACCTTCAGTCATATTGGATTGTCTATTCTCTTAAAACTTCCTATAATATAATATATCAGATTTCTTTTTTCATCAGTGTATATTCATTACATAAACGATGGTTTTGTTGCAGCATTTTCATGTGACTATTCCCTGTGCTTTCATTGACAGTTACTGAATATATTGTATTTTTGGAGAAAATATGAACTTCCAATAAATGCATACCACGTGTAATGATCAGTCAGAGTAATTAGTTTATCAGTTCAGGCCTTTTATCATTTCTTTGTGTTGTGAACATTCCAAATTCTCTCTACTAATTTCTCTAAGATAGTCATTTTATTGTTGCCAACTATAATAGCAGGATATATCAAATTTCTTAAACCAATATTATGTCTCAGTCTCTGTGTACCACAAAATGAATTTCTGATATGTGTATACAATTGTTCCTAGGATTCGCAGAATTGTTTAGGACTCACATAATTCTTTTTATTTGTTGGGGATATACCCCAAGGAATATTGCTTTAGTTACTTTTCTCTGAAGGACAGAAAACAACTTAAGAAAGGAAAATTTAAATGTGGTTTATAGTTTCAGAGGGTTCAGTTCATGGTCACATCAACACTGTTTCTGGGCTCCTGGTAAAAGAGACAGAATATTTTGCCATTATACAATGTTGTGAAGGCTTTTGGTGCACAAGAGAGTCAGAGAATATGAATAAGGTCATATTCCAAGGCATGACTCCAAAGGACATACCTCAGAGATCCACTTCCTCTAACTAGGCCCCTCCCCTCCACTGATGCCATCATGCTATAAATCCATAGGGACTGATTTACAGATTTGGCCAGGGCTCTCTTCTAATCTTATCTGGAAACACCCCAGCGCATGCACATTTGCTCATGTTCTATCAATGCCCTGGGCCTCTGTAGGTCCAATCAAGTTTATAATCAATATTCACCATCATAGTAGTTACCATTATGTCTCTTGTAAGGAAAATCCTTGTGAGCTGTGCTTTGCAGTACATACCTTTAATGTCTGGAGACAGAGGCAAGTGAATCTTTGTGAGATTGAGGCCAGACTGAATTTCATAGCAAATTCCAGTCCAGCTGAGACTATAGAGAGACCCTGTCTCAAAAAGGGAAAAAAAAAAATCCTTGTAAAACAGATTTTATTCAAGACATGTAAGACATGTGAGTTTGTAACAGTGTTTTTCAACTATCCATGGCAAAAAAATTTCCTTATATTTTCATGCATTTTTGTCTACTGATACAGACTTTTATTAACTCAGTTCCCAGAAAAGAGATGTGTCAACATGTAGTCCCTTAGTGAAAAATGCTGTTTTTAAATAAGTGCATTTATCTGGTACTATATTATTTGTTATATAAATTCCATTATAATTTATGAGTATAATATTTTAGTACCTTGCTTCATAAAATTAAGTATAATTTCTTCTTGTCTAAAGTTGCTTTTAAGACACAAATAATTAAGATTCTACACTTTTTCCACTGTTGACTATTTAGAAGAAGGAAGGATAGAGGAAAATTTTTTATAAAGCTCTAACTCATGTTTTGTTCAGTTTGAATGTTACTTTACACAATTCCTCTCATTTTTATCTCAAGAATTAATGATGTGAAATCCAAGACAATAAATCTAATGTCATACATTTTAGAGGCAGAGCCATTTTATCTTAATAAATATTCATAAAATTCAATCTAATTTATATCATAACTATGTTGATTCAACACCACAACACTAAAGATTGAGGGTATATAAATATCATTTGCATATATTACAAGGTATGCAATGCTTCTAATCTTAAGGAAAGAATGCTTAGAAAATCCCTGCAATACATTCCATTGGCCAGTAGTAAATTAGGCCACAAGTTTGGTGCAAGCACATTATCCTCTTCTTAAACTATGTAGCATATTTCATTCTCTGTCTCATTTTATAAATGTGGCTATTGGTAATATTTTGCAACTGCAGGTAAAATGAGCATTCAGAGAAATATGTACTTCCAACTGACAGGAGTTTTAGCTGAAATTTCTTGTTCCTATTAAATATTATTTTTCAAAATATGCTAAAATTTCTATATGTATTCAGGTGTTCATATGAGAAATAACCTGTAACTGACTCAATTCCAAATAGCTTTTACATCTCATCCCTGAATATAAACAACTTGTCTATGCTTTTAAGTGTTATTCATCTTTAACAATTTAGAACTATTCTAGTAATTTAATAATGTTATACTTATGTTTAAAAAAAACAAGCCAAGATAGGCCTTGCCAAAGTTCTATATTAACAGCAGATCGGATCTATTTGTATTATGGTATGGTGCATGTTATGACACCTGACACTTGACAGATGGAAATGTTTGCATTTATGTGTACATATGTGTTGGTCTAAACAAACATAATACAGGGCATATTGACTTATTTTCGCACTGTTAAATGACCACAAACAAAATGACATATTTTCTTAATTTCATGTCCAACTTGTATAATATACTCAAGATGTTTGAGATTATATATAACACAGGATGAAAGAACTGAAGAACTTGAGATTTACATCTGCTTTCAAATTCGAATAAGGGCTTTCCTTCCTTACATCCCATATCTTTTTATGTCTCTTTCTCTTCCTATCAGTTCTCTTATAAGATATATATATATATATATATATATATATATATATATTCCTATCATTCTTCTTGTAAGATATATATCATATATATATCATATATATATCATATATATATATCCCGAACCCTCAATTATCCTGGAGTCACAGCAAATAATCGATCCAGTAGATTTCATAAAATTCCACAAATACAAAAGTTTCATCCTATTTCACCCATAATGTTCTGCAGAGACTCAAACAATGCTTAGACATTTCAATTACATTCAATAATTATGTTCTTATCATCTTTTAGTAAGAAATGTACCTGTATTATCTATTATCTGTTATTAAATCTTTCAGTGCAAATTATTATCACAATAATATAAAGACATCTCTACATACACATCCCAAATTCCTTGAAAGGATAATCAGATAATATTATCAATATCTGTATTATCCTAATCAGATATCTTAGATGAAATGAACATATTTACTGAACGATATAACCTGACAGAAGAAAATAATAGATAATTCTGTTTACACCTATATTATTAAATAGATTGAGTCACTAATTAATACTTTTTCAAAACAGAAAGTACCAGGTCTAGTAGGTATACTTGGGGATTATACCAAATGTGCAAGCACAACAGATTATCCTGTTTTGTCCTGAGTGCCAATCATCTGGAGAGTAATTAATGCCCCAGATCTTCATCCTAGTGAACTTTGGCAAATGGCTCTCTGGATCCCTATGTGACTGGTAAAAGCATTGCCATGAACTGTCACCATAAGACAACAACCTGACAAGAGAGAAGAGACCTTCTGAATTTCAGCCACATGAAAAGCCATCTTCTTTCCCTTCGCACAGTGCTGCCCTGTCTGCCACATTATCTGGAAGATTGTCCAAGATCACATCACACTGACTGGTGTTGCTTCCCCAGCACACCGCACCCCACCCAGCTCAGCACAAGTGGCCACCACATGGAAGTACTTCTTTCATCCAGAAAGAGGGAACTCAGAGAACATCTTTTCTGAGAATGCTTTCTGTCACAATATAAACATGCTTCTTCTTTTATAAAACGAAGAAGGGAGAGGCTGTGGGAGTGACTTCTGCAACACAGACATGCACTGACTTGTTTATAATGTGCCATGTTCTCCTCTCATGACCTGGGTCTATAACAATAATCCCTGAAGACACGTCTTGCCCTCACCCAAGATGGTATATGAATGTGTGCATGCCTTACATATCAAAGTGCCTCAGACAGCATGCTTTCCTTACTGTAAAGAATGAGAGAAATCGAGATCCGCCTGTTTTATAACTGTGTGTGTGGTATTCTAGGTCTAGGGATCAAAGAGCAAGTTTTTCTCTAATAACAGTGGATCTGACTTATTTCCCCATTTCATGCTAGAAATACTGCTTCAATAAAGAATGAACTAAGCTTTTGCTTGAGAGGACAGGTTCAAGACATATATGAAGCAGCAGATTCTTTGCAGTTTAGGTCCACTCTTGGCCTTAAAATGAGTACTAAGAGACACGCTGTTTCTTTTTAAGGCATAACTGTAACGAGGCATAAAGACTGCACCTCCTAATGTTATAATCATAAAATTTATCATAATCATGCTTGGCATCATCTTTTATCCTTCCAGTGGAAGTGTTAAGTCTCCTTATGAATTGACTCAGCTGTTCACAGTTTATGTATATAAGCATTGTTCTATTACTTGTAGGGAAAGTATTATAAAGAAATTTATTTTTTTCTGTCTTCTAGCAGTCTGTTCTTTCGTAGGAAATTATCATGTACTTTATTGTTCATAACATTAGTTGCATATTCTTGTTTTCAGTAGAACCTAAAACTTGAAAAGAAATAAACAATATTACTTATTATTAAAAAAATAAGAATCCAGACACTGCAGTGCACATATTTAATGCTAGCAGTGTGGATGCAAAGGCAGGTGATCTCTGTGAGGCTGAGCTCTGTCTCAAAAAAATAGAAGAGGGGGAAGGAGGAGGAAGAGGAAGAGGAAGAGGAGGTAGAGGTGGAAGAGAAGGGAAAGGAGCAGTAGGAGGAGGAGGGGGAGGAGCGGGAGGAGGAAGAAAGAAGGAAAAGGAAGAGGAAGTCAAACCATTTTTACAAAATTTTTGTCAGAAAATAGAATCAGAGGGGAATATTTTCTAGATCATTTTATGAAGCCAGCAAGCATATAAAAGCCAAATCAGTAAAGATATACAACATAACTAAAGGCCAAAGTTGTTCATGACATAAAACAGAACTCTTCAATAAATGTTAGAAAGCCAAATCCAACAGCGTATACTATAAAAAGAGTCATTAACCATGGCCAAGAGCAGTTTATCCCAGGTACTTGAATCAGTTCAACATTGGAAAATAAATGATTTAAGTAACTATCTCAATCAGCAGAGGTAAAAAAGTACATACTTACATCAATAGATGCAGATTAAATTTGCAAGTTAGGGCAAAAACTGTCAGTTAACTAGAAATAGAACTTCTAGAAACTCTACAACAAATGTCACGTTTAAATATTAGAAACTCAAAGTTTTACAATTAGATCAGAAATGAGACAAGGATGTCTCCTCAAACCAACACTCCTTTTCAATTAGAAAATGAAATGAAAGTATGCAGATTGAGAAATAATTAAGAATACCGTTTTAACTGCTTAAGTTATACAGGTACATTAGAACTCAAACTACAAGCTATGCTATCTTAAGATGACAGAAGGCAATTGAGATGTCCTAATACCTGTCATGGTGAGATTTGCTTTGACATTTTGCCAATCTTTTAAATAAATGAAATAGGATAAAAATGGGGAACAGAAAATGGTCCAAACATCAAAGGAAATTTTTCAGAAGTTAAAAACATGTTTTTAATGGAAAGTGTCAAGGCAAAAGCACAACTGTCACCTCAAAGGGGATAAGAGATACTTTACTCTGGAGCCAAATATGAGTGACCAAGGCCTGGGAACATAGATTCCATGTTTCAATGTGGAACCAGTTTCATGACATTTTTCTAGTAGTAGAAACAAGAAAAGTCATAAATCAATACAGCTTTCCAAACATTGGTGGAAGCAGTCAGTGGGCAGTAACAGCAAAGGAGAACTCTCAGCTCTATGCCTCATGATACTCAACAACACTTAGTCTTTGGTTGGTGGGAGCTAGGACTTTGTTGATACATTCCAAAGGGTTTTCATCTGTTAGTCACAGGATGTTAAGTCAGGAACAGATGTGGGCAAGGAGTGGTGTTTTAGGGGATTAAAGGTAGCCCAAGATAAATTGTAATTAGACTCTGGACCTGCAACATTACAAACTCTCCACAATCACTGAAGTTCTAATCAGTTGATCAGCCTTTTGCAGAAGGTTCAGTTCAAGATGCAGTTTTTCTTGGAACTTTCATTCACAAAATGTAAAAGTACTAAATGTCAAAATTATTTATTGAGAAGTACACAATAAGATCTGGAATTGCATTTAGTCAGCATTTGGAAGACTGAATATCCACTTTTTATAGATAGTGACAAATATGATTAATGTCCCACAGAGCAATAGACTCTAAATTTTGAAACCATGTTTTTATTCTGTTTTGAAATGAAATTCTTTGTATTTTTACTGATAAGAACACTGTCAATTGCTATGTCACTTCATAAAGTCTCATTCATTATGAGCAAATAATAGATCATGAAATAGCATACTGTCCTAGAAAATAAAATAATCTCTGGCTCAGTCTCTCGTTGTTCCAGTATGACACAGACAAGATGTGTGGTTCTTTGGTGTTTTATTCTATAGCATTGTGTAATTCTTCTTACCACTACAAGTAAGAGAAGGCTGATCATAGGCCGCTATGGTGAGCCAATATTAAATACATATTTAGTTTCTAGAACAACATTTAGGTTATAATTTAAAGAACATTCAATAAAATTGTAACAATTTTTAAATTTGTAGCTTAGCTTGGGCAACATTACTATCTGTATTAATTATCAGAATAGATAGGATTTGGCAGATGGAAAACCACTGATTATTGGTGCTTTTAACATAAAGAAACACCAAGGAGGCCTCTATATTTTTCATAGGTTCCATTTTGGGGACTTAATCTTGCTATTTTCTACAAGAGATCAAGATGACTTGGAGACCCAAATGTGGATTATCTTTCTATCATGACACAGCAGATAATAGGATAAAGAAGAAAAGAGCAATTGTTAGAGAATTTGCTGAAACAAACTAACTGCCTTGAATATATCAAAAGAATCATTCACCATGACGAATGACAGTTTATTCAAGTATATAAACAAGTTCAAAATTAGAAAAATAAATTATATAAGTCACCATATCAACAGGCTAGAAATGAAAATTTACATACAGCAATAGATGGGGAATAAATCCACAGGTCACGGCAAACACTGTCAGAAAATAAAAGCCAGAGGGAACTTCTTCAATGTGATAAAGACTATCTACAAACCCAACAGCAGACATCATGTTACCTTTGTACAGAAGATGTTAAAGTAGATGAAACAAGGAAAACCACAATTCTGCCTCACACACATTCAACAACAAACTTTGCCAACTAGTCCACTTTTTAAAATAATGTTTTATCTCATTTATTTGTACGTTCTCCTTCTGAGGTTGGCTAGTTTTCATAAGACTTGAGAACATCATTAAGCTATTTATCTGAGAAATCTCTGTTTTTTGACATAGACACTCATATGTATGAACTTCCCTTTTAGAATTTCATTTGCTGTTTCTAAAAGGTTTTGATAAGTTGTGTTTTTACTTTTATTTCTTTCTAGGAACTTTCAGTTCCTTTCCCTGATTTCTCAAATGACCCTGTGGACATTCTAGAGAATATTATGCAGTCTCTGTATATTTGTATAGATTTTCACAATTGACTTCTCATTTATTCCCTTATGATCTAATACAATGCACTAAATTATTTTAAGTCTTTCAGGTGTTACAATTTCAGGTGTCTCTATTTTGGAGAAAGTTCCATGAGATTCTGAGTATGATATGTATTCTACGAGATAGACAATATCTAGGTAGAATATACTGTAGATATCTGTTGTCTATTTTATGTATAGCAGATCAAGTCTGGAATTGCTTTGTACATTAAATTTGTCAGATGTCTATCTATTGATGAAACTGGGACATTAAAGTCATCTAGTAATATTTATCTGGACCAGTCTGCCCATTTATAGCCAATAAGGGTCCTTTTATGAAATTAGACACACCAGCTTTTGGTATACAGACACACACAGACACACAGACACAGATAGACACACACACACACACGCACACACGCGCACATAGCATATCTCCATGACTGTATCTTTTATTTATATCTAGTACTTTTTATCTCTTTTGACTAATTTGATTTGAAACCATGGTTTGCTGAATACAGGAATGGCTACTCCTGTCTGTTTCCTTCTTTTATTTGTTTGATTTATCATATTCTAACTTTTAACTGTCAGTCCATGTGATTCCTTGTCAGTGATGCACGTCTTTTCAAAGGAAGTTGGATTTTGAGTTTTGATACATTAGCTAGTCTGTATCCCTTAAATTGTGAGTCAAGAGCATTGACGTGCGTGTTTATTATTTGGAGATACTTGTTGAACTCTGTAATTCTGTTGATTATTTTCCTAATTAGTTCACATACTTTTTGGTCTTTCCTTGCTCCCATGTTCCTTTTAGGAGTTTGCTTATTTACTAAGTGAGAATTTTAGTTCTTTCCTAGATTTATTAAACCATTTCCATCATTAGATTTATCATTTCCTGTGCTCTTGTGTCGAGACTGCTTTTCTCTGTACTTTTTTAGTATAATCTGTAATGCTACCATGGTGGCCGTGAAATGCTTCTGTTTGTGTTCACCTTTGAAGATCTTTGTTTCTCTAACAATTTTAAAGCATAACTTTGCTAAGTCTAATAATTTTGCTTAGGTAATCATTTACTTTCAAGGCATCAAATGTATCAATATCATTCCTTTATCACATAACTCTGGTTTCAAATTTTGGAATCTGACGGCGCTCAGATGGATTTGTCTTCGCAAGTTGGCATTTTTCCCTTGCTGCATTTAATATTGCTCATTGGTTCTATAGCTGTTATAATATTTAATGGTGTCACGTCATAGGAGGGTCCAGGGTCTGCCTGGGTTCCAGATGCTTCCTCCTGTGCCTCTGTAGACCTGTCTTTCCCTAGATTTGAAATATTTTCTTCTATAACGTCATTGCACAGTTTTATTTCAATGAAGTTTTCTACTCTGTGGATTTTTCTTTTATTAATTCCTCATGTCCCAAAGTTCTGGAAAGCTTTGGTTGTACTGGATTACTGTTCTCTTTATTTATGTTGAGATGTCATAGTTCTTCGAGCTTGCCTTCCATCCCTCGTTCTTTCTTCTGCTCCAACTTCTCTGTGATTAAGGCTTTCTGGTGTTTTTTGAACTTTTTTCGAACATCTTGGCCTCATTACTTTTCAAAATATCAGTTTTGATAATATGTCCAATTAGAAAGCTGTTTATAAATAAATAAATAAAATAAATAATAAATATTTATTAAATATTTATAAATATAAAAGTGCCACTACTGCACCAATAGAGATAGTATGCTGTGCCTGTTGTTGTAGATTTAAGACTTTAGAGCTCTGTTGACCATTGACTGATTTTCTTAGTAATTTGCAGAGTATCCTCTAGAACTATGAGAGTTGGTCTTCAAATAGCCCAGTTCAGTCCAGTTCTGTTGCTCCAGGTCCTGTGTCTGAACTATGTCTGTTAACAGTAGGGTATTATCACCTTCAAGTTCTGGGAGGTAATCCGGGCTGTGGCAATAGCCTGTGTTGTTTTGGGAGTCTCATGGATTACCCTGACCAACAGGGAGGTGTCTCCTCTCTGGCGCTGTATTTCTTGTTATATAGTCTTTGGGTATACATATACACTCATGTCGAGATATTGTGTGTGTATTTTTTGGGTTTTTGAGTTGATGTACTTTCTTCAGAGTTTTAACACCACCTAAGCTTTATTTATTTCTCTTCTGTCCCTGCCTAACTTCCCTCCTCCCCTCCAAGTTACAATGCCCCCACTTTCCCTTGATAACACTTGTCTCCTATTATCCCCCCTCTTGTGAGTTCTTTCTTTGCCCTTTACCCCTGTGGTATGTATTGTGGCCTTCCTCCTCCCTTCCTATTTGGATGCCCACACTTGACCTTTTTCTGCCCTGCTAACATTTGCTTCCTACTATCCCCCTCTCTTGGGCTCTTTCTTGCTCTTTACCTCTGTGATTTCTTTCCATTTTTGTGGTTCCTGCAGTTATGTCAGGATATATACTCATATTAAAGGATTGTTGCTAAGATCCACAAATGACAGAGAACATATGTTACTTGTTTTTCTAGTCTGTGTTACTTCACTTAGTTCAGAGTTTCTAGTTCTACCCATTTACCTGCAAATTTTATGATTTTGTCTTTCCTTCCCGCTGAGTAGAACTCCATTGTGGAAATGCACCACATTTTCATTATCCATTCCTCAGTTGTGGGACATTTAAGCTGTTTCTGTTTCTTAGCTATCATGAAAAGAGCAACAGTGAACACTGACAACACAGATGTACTGGTATCTCTACAGTAGGATGAGTCCTTTGGATATTTGCCAAGGAATGATACAGCTGGTTCATACAGTAGATTTAATTTTAGTTTTTTAATAGCTCTCCACACTGCTTTTCGTAGTGGTTGCACGAGTTTGCAATTCCACCAACAGAATTTGGTGTCTTTTGTTCTCTTGATCTTAGCCAGTTTGACCTGAGTAAGATGAAGTTTTAAAGTGCTTTTGATTTGCATTTCCCTAATTGTTACGGATTTTGAACAATTTTTAAGGTGTTTCTTAACTATTTTCATTCCTGCATTCGCGAACTCTTTGTTCAGATCTTTAGCCAATCTTCTTACTGGGCTGTTTATTTTCTTGTTTCTTTGTTTTGCTTTTTTAGTTCTTTGTATATTCTGGTTATTAATCTTGTTTTCTTTGTAGCAGGTGAAGGTTTTCTCCCACTCAGTGGGTTTTTTCTTTACTTCCTTCATTGTTTCTTTTGCTGTACAGAAGCTGTTTAATTTAATGGAATCTTACATGTTGAGTGTTTACTTTAATCCCTTAGCAATTGATACACAATTTAGAAAGTCCTTCCTACAACTGTATCTTGTAGGGTACTGTTTATGTTTCTTCTAGCAGTTTCAGAGTTTCTGGTTTTATATTGAGCTCTTTGATTCATTTGTAGTTGACTTTTCTGCAGGGTAAAAATAAGGGCCCAATTTCATTCTTCTACAGGTGAATATTCAGTTTTGCCAGCACCATTTGTTGAATGACCATCCTGCCAAGAGCAATCTATAGATTCCATGCAATGCCAATCAAAATCCCTGTGACATTCTTCACAGTTAGAAAAAAAATAGTCCCAAAATTCATATGGAACCACACACACACATAAAAAACCCTGATAGACAAAGTAATCTTGAGCAAAAAGAGCAATGCTGGGAGGATCAACATACCAGATCTCAAACTATATTAAAGAGCTGTAGTCATAAAATGACTACCATGCCAGCATGGTACCTGGCAAAAACAGATACTTAGATCAATGGAATATAATAGAAGATCCAAATATGAGTTCATAGAATTTAAGCCACCCAATATTTGACAAAGACGTTAATAACACACAATGGAGAAAAGTTATTTTGTTATTTTGGGTTTTAGTTTGAGCTTGGAGCTTCAGAGTGTGTCACATTGGTTTGCTTGACATGGTTTGGGGTTTCTATCTTAAGATCTGCCATTTGTGGTGATGGATGTGTCTAAAGGCTAAGGTCTTAGGTTTATGTTAGACTTTTTATGAGTATTCTTCATTTGGATTCATCCATCCTCTATCAATGGAAGAATCAAATCACAATAATAAGAACAATCATTTGACAACAAACCCTGTTTCTAGCCTAGAAATTCAACATATGAATTTGGGAGTGAAATAAAGAAAGTAAATGATGATGATGATGATGATGATGATGATGACGATTAGGACACTGGTAGTAGTGGTGAGTATGTCTATCACCCTTAGAGTATATCAGGTATCACATTTACTCATTTAGCCCTCAAAAGTGTCATATGTGAAAGAAAGCATAATGCCCTTGTATTATAAGAAAAAAGAGGAGCTAGTCCAGATAGCATCTGGTATGACAGTGTACTGAGAAATGTGTGCTTGTTTCATTTGTGAATTCACATATTGATTTCCTAACTTCTGATGAGACAGGATTATGAGGAAAGACCGTTGGGAGGTAATTAAATAATGAGAGCTGAGTCCTCATGAATGGGATCTTTGCTTTTATAGAAGGATAGAAGGCAATCTGCTTCTTTCTATTCTTCTGTATCTGAAAGTACACCCAGAAGCTTGTCATCTGGAAACCAGAAACAATGTTCTCCAGATATCCAACCTGGTGGTACATTGATTTGCACTTACAAGGGTCCAGAAAGATGGAAAATAAATGTATGTTTATAAAGTTGAATGTGCTTTTGAAACTGCACATTGGTTTTGAAGATCCTGTGGACCGATGGGCTAACTAGAACTTTATGATAGTGGAGTGCTGGAATGATGCAGTCTGAGCAACAAAATTGTCAGGGATAGTATTTTGCCCCCTTAAAATTTATTTCTCATCCACCCCTGTGTTTAACATAACATCCTTTTGTTTACCATATAAAATGCATGAACTTAGCAGACCATTAGCTTTCATCAACACCAAAGCCAAGAACGTCCTGATCGCCTCTGAAAACTATTACAGTTTTCCTCACATTCCTACAGTAGAAATGATGTTTCCAGTGACAACTGCATAAGAGCCATCTCAAAGATCATTCTCTCCTGGTCTCCCAGACCTTCAAGAAAAATAAAACTTCTGAAAGACTCATCAAAACACCCAATATTCAATCTTTGTGTACTTCCCTTCATAAGAATTTGGCCACGTTAATATGGTCTATTTAATAACTGTCTATCTCTGAGAGAGATGCTCTCCTAGTTACTCTTAGTATCAGCTCCACGAGGTGAGTACTGCAAATTAAACTCAGGAAAACTGACTGCTAAGGGTATATACTGAAACAACATCTGACTTAAAGGCAACTTTATTCATCAGTAATGTAGAATCTATCCCTGGAAAATCTAAAAATTAAAGTGTATTGGGGAAGTTACTGCTACTTGGAAGAGCTACATAATGCTGAAGAATCCCCAGACAAAACAGAGCTGGTTCACCATACACCTACCTCCCCTTGTCCTTACCAGTGAAAGACATGAAGCCCTGACTAAGAAATGCCAGAATCCATATGCTCTGTCCCTGAATGTATTTAGTCATTTGAACTAACTTGGTCAGTTAATAAGTGCGAGGTGTCTAATAACTGACCACATCCGCTTGATATGGGCGGGTTTCTGAGCACCTGCTCTCTCAGTGACATGTGGTGGAAGAGAGAAAGTATCTCATGCTGACAAGCTTCTCCAGCGGAAAGAACCTTCTACCCCCCACCCAGCTTCATTGCTTATGTGTGATTAATTGACTGCCTTGCTCCCTTTTTATTTCTCTGGCCCCATTAGAGAATTTTCTTTATTTCCTGAATTCCTAAAACCAAACATTCAAATATAGCCTTGATTTGAGTCACTTTTGGAAGAGCTAGGACACTGTCTTGCAAGTTTTGAGAAATATAACATTTTTATAAAAGTTCTCAAACTTTTTCAAGAGAAGAGTTATTCAATAAAATCAGAACTAGGCAGGAATGAAGTTGGAGGGTTTAGTGCTAGAGGGAAAACGCCAATCTCCAGGGCTCATACTGTGAATTCAGAATACAATTATTCTTTAGAAGAAATTTCAGAATTCTTTAGCGGATGTGCCTGATTCTAGGAATGGTACAGGAGAATTCAAGATGGGCTTATAAACTTTACACTACATGAAATAAAGTGGTTAACAAAGGTTTGTAGTATCCCGCCAAATACTTTCAAGAGAAACCTTGATGAAAATAAACAGGTATCAGAAGTAAAACGATGCTAGCTTTGGTGAGTATAACAAATAAAATTCAAGGAGCATAGCAAATGTGTTAAATCCATGGACGCTCAGTTGTCATTGCTCACGTCACTTTGATTCATATGATTTAATGTTAATAATATGCATGTGCATTAGGGACATACTAGATAGCCAACTAATCATTTCAAGACTTATTAAGTAAAGAGGAAGAAACATTATTTCATGCTCCTTATGCAAACTGTATTCAAGGTAAATTTAGTTTTCAAAGGAAATTTTCTCATTGTGCAAGTACTGTACTTAATAAATGAAGAAGAATGAAAGAATTTTCCACAGCTTCATGGGTGTAAGTAATGATCGTGCATGAAGATCATGAAAAGCTTCACAACCGAATATTGTTACTTCTGTATAGAAATGGACGCTAATTATGAAACATACTTTATTAACAACCAACTTCAACTTGATAAAGCCTGTATCCAGCAGACAGTTTACAGAAAGGAAATGCTTATCATGGGAAAATTTAATCCAACACATGAATATATACAGCTGGAAGAAATTTTACAGAGCAAATCATAAGAATTCTGTAATAAATTGCAACAAAAAGCCTAAAGAGAAAAATGATAGGTGAAATAATACCTACTTGTAAGACTAATTAGTTTTGATATCAAAACTTTATTAATGTTTTTATTAACATAAAAAAGAATATCAAAGTAATTCAGGCAACAATAAATATTGTAAGCTATTAACATTTTACTTATATTTGGATCTTGAGTTGAAGCTATTTTTCATTGTATGTTATCTTTAAGAAATACATAATCAAATAATTTTAGACAAAGGAATATGTTGGAGATCACTTGAAGCTATTTTGACGGTGTTTTAGAACATAGTGGGGTTATTAGGAAAATGAATTAGTTCATTTTCATGAACAGTGGTGGTGGGTTTCTAGGCCTATCCTCATACTATTCTTTTTAATATGCATTTGCATGTTTTACAAGAGCAAATATTTTTCTTAAAAATGGTTCTTACAGACTAAAATTATTTAAAAGGTAAAAAATATCTGGTAAATCTGGGGGGAAAGCCAGTAAATTATTAACAAACAAAAAAAACAGAGTTATTATGTGAGTAGTACAAATTGGAAGGCATCTAGTACTAATTCCAGAGAAGGGGAAAATGAAACTTTCTCTGAAATAACTCGAAAAGATGGCAGAAAGAATGCTTGTTTTCATTCATGTTGTAGCTTACAGTAAACCAACAATGCTGCTAAATCAAATAAAATGGACTGGGGGAAAAAGCAAACTAAATCTACCTGAAAGCCCTGCAGAGAAGGCAGGAAACAAGAGATAAGGTCCTAGAAAAGAAAAATCACAGTGATGGAGCTCACACGGCCTTTCCTGTCAGGCCTGTGCTGGTTACTTTTCTGTTGTGGTGATAAACATGACCAGGCCTCTTTAGAAGGAAGAGTTTATTTGGATTCTGCTTCCAGAGGGATGAGAGTCCATCATGGTGGAGGACGCATGGCAGGCGGCTCTGAGCAAAAGCTGAGAGCTGGCATCTTCAAGTATGCACAGGAAACAGAGAGAGAGAGCAAGCTGAAGTGGGACAAGGCTATGAAGGCCCTGACAGATGTGCTTCCTCCAACTAGACTACACCTCCTAAAGGTTCCATAACTCTCCCCCAAGAGTGCCACCAACTGACAAAATGTTCAGTACCTGAGACTCTGGGGCCACTTCTCATTCAAACCACCGGAGATTGATTATTTATAAATTCTTGGAACAGTCCATAGAAAACCTGATGAGATAGAAAATGATCTGAGATTTTGGATATTTATGGTAGGGAAGTACAAAAATTGCAATTCAATAATGCCAGATCTGAAAGGAACTTGACTCATTTAACTGGGAATCAAGTCAACTTTTCCACTGTAGAAATAAAATCCAGATGGCTCCAGCTTTTCGGCTTCAAGGTCCAGCCATTCTTTATAGAATTACCTTTATAGAATTATCAAAAGACAACTATATATATATATATACATATTGTTGAGAGAGAGAGAAAGAGAGAGACAGAGAGAGACAGAGAGAGACAGAGAGACTATGAAGACCCAGGAACTCTTCAGTTTCAGTTTAGGAAAGTAGCAGACATGTTTAAAAATAACAGATTTTTAAAAGATGTACCAGAGTATGTTTAAGAATGAACCAAATACAGAGTTGTAATAGGAAACTAGAATCTATAATTATGCAAAATTATAATTTAATTTTAATACTTAAAAACACAAAGGAGCCAAGTGTTCTGGCTTGCTATCCTCATCCCAGAACTAGAGAGGCTGAGGCAGGAGGATCATGAGTTTAAGGGGCTCTAGCTATATAGAAAGTACCATGGCAGCCTGAGCTGTATATTGAGACTGTGCCTTAAAAATACATAAATAACCCATCAAACAATCACGGAAACAGACTGAATGGACTCAGTGGATTGTATGCCGACTTATATTTTTAGAACAATAATTAAAGGAGAGGTCATGAACGTTGAGGGAGTTAGGGAGACATGGGAAGAGTTGGAGGAAAGAGAGGGACGGTGAGAATGACATAAATACGGCATTCATGTACAAAATTCTCAAAAATGTAAAAAAAATGATAGATGCATGGATTGCCTTGTAGATGTATTAGTCTCAGGAACACGATGGAAGGTGAGGCAGAATGTGTCTTCGAGGTAGAGGAAAAGGACGCCTGCTGCTAGAAAGTTTCCTAGACCCGGCAGTGAAGCTGCAGCCTTGACATCTCCACACTGTGGTCCCTGAACAAGATCTACCCAGTGACAACACCAGCTGATGTGCCAATGCAGATGGGGGAAAGCCCACAGGGCCCCACCTCTAGATGAAGAGCTTCAGGAAATCAATGGTGCTGAGGGAGAAAGGATCAGTTTTCTTCAGGGGTGAGCTCCCTGATGAGTTATCTAGTCCCAAATGGTCAGCCCTAAACATACATACAGAGGAGCACCATTTAATGGGCTCAGTGTATTATATATGTATGTATGTATGTATGTATGTATGTATGTATGTGTATATAGCAATAATAATCAAAGAAGAGGACCAGACATTGAGAGGCAGTGTTGAGAGATACGGCGGGGCGGGGGTGGGTAGGAGGGGAGAGGGATGGGTGACTATGATGTAATATAGCACCTGTGCATGAAATTCTCAAAAAATTTAAAAATATATAGTAAAATAGAATGATTAGCTAAAAAGGGCTGTAGATGAAGAGAGGGCTAATGCATTAAGATACAAACTTAAAAGTAATATTAATTGAGAGCAAAGCAATACAGAAAACATAGTTCCTCAGGGAGGGGTAGGCTCCTTCTTGATGGAATGTTGACAGGCTCAATCTTGTTATTGTTTTGCTTTGTTTTCTTGGAGTTTTGTTTGCTGGTTTTAGCATTTGAGACAGGTTCTCATTTGACCCCTGGCTGCCCTAGAGCCCCATCGACCAAGCTGTCTTCAAACTCACAGAAATCTACCTCTCTGTGCCTAATGGGTGCTGGGATTCAAGGTATATGCCCCGAAACCCGGCCACAGCTGCTGTGGGTTCATGAGGCCACAGTCATGTGATATTCAGAGGTTGATGCTTCACACCATCCCTCCTCCATTCTCTTGCATCCTTTCAAGTCCCTCTTCTAAAATGTTCTCTGAGTCTTGGAGGGGGTGATAAGCCCCACTGATGGCTGAGTCCTCAACAGTCATTTAACTCTCAGCACTTTGACCAGTTATGTTTCTTTGCATAGGCCATTGCGAACAGAAGCATCTCTAATGGACACTGAGGGTAGCACTAGTTTATAGGTGCAGCATGAACATTTGAAAGGCTGCTTGACATTATGTCCATTTCTCAAAACAACAATAAATTAACTCCTAAGACCCAGGACTTCCTCAACTATCAGATTTTGATGCAGTTTCCACTACCAGGCATCAGATTCCATCCTGTGTAGCAGGTTCAAAATCCAATCCGAAGGCAGGTGGTTTAACCCCTAAGGTCAGATAATAGAGAAAAGTCAACAAGCCAAAGTAAAGTAATAGGAAAGGAAGCTTCACATAAGTGAGTCTTCCATTCTGCTTTTGTGTGATGGTCAGGAGCCCTTTTCTTCACACTTAACACAGAGCAGTTTGTCTTTTAAACTTTCCAGTCAACGGCCTTCTGGATGAATACCTGGCTGAAACTTTGCTGTTCATTTTCCTCCCCAAAAGAACCCTTAAATGATGGACACGTGTAGGAGAAATATTTCTCTTTACAAAGTACATAACAGAAAATAGCAAGAGGCCTCATGAGCATGAGGAAAGAGGAAACGTCAAACTCCTTAGATGCCAAACCCATGTCTGATAAAGCACCAAATCCATATCTGAAGCAGCTAAAGAAAGAAATGAGTGAATCAGAAGGCTGCAACTGAGGAGGGCACAGATTTGCACCGTATTGCCGTTGTTCTTGGTGTTCATGTTATTTATTTCAGAAGTGAAAAGCTAGGAATAACTTTGTCTCTAACCACTTCCTGATCCCGTCTCCTCTCTCAGTCCTCCTTAGGTAATAGGTGCTTTATGCAGGTAGTAACTGGAATCCTGGCCCTTACCGACTTGCGAAGTCAGGCTGAAAGCACATCTACATAAATCATAAAGAGTCCCAGGGTTTTTTAGCTGCCGACCCAATGAAAAATGCAGCTCACAAAGTAGACTTCCAGATGCCTACGGGCACTGTGTAAGATGTCTGTGCTACAGTAATATTCATTATTTTTCATTTTATTCACTTTCCGCATATATTTTGTATGCTCAAAGGACAATCTGTTTTGTACAAATAACTTTTCTAAAAAATTGTCAATATTCTTAGGACCCAATTATGATTCTCCTCAAGGATTACTACTTTGCCATGTGTAAGACACGAGTCATAACCACTGCCAAATTTTTCATTTGTAACCTTTAAAAAATGGATGTTGGTTTTCGCTGATTGTATGATCAAGGTTCCTTAGAGGAACAGAACTGGGAATCGATGCTTATTTCAAAGGCGGAATTTTTAAAATCAGCTTTACAAGATATAGACTTGTTAGTCCCCAATAATGGTTGTCTGCACGATGTAGAGACTTAAAAACAGGTACCTTTATTCAACAAAGCTAGATGCCTCAGCAGCTCCAAATTGGTGCTGAAAGACTAGTGGATTACCTCTGATATTCAGTCCGTGTTGGAAGTCTGAATCTGGGTTCTGAATGGCAGGAAGGATGGCAGCAAGGACAACAGGGTAGATGCACACGCCAGCAAGAGGAGGCAGGGGACCAAGGGACTCTGCTCTTTACTCCTGGAATGCGTCCAGAAAGAGCTGTCCACTCTGGGCGGTCTCTCTTAGGAAATGCTTCCAGGAAATACCCTCCCAGACCCACTGATCGCCATATCGCTTAGTGGATTTCAGATTAAATCAAGTTGATTCTATCACAGTGATCCATCAAAAATACTTCAAATATACTCTACTGGATCCTTATTTTGACTGTATATTTAATGCTCTAATAACTCCAATATTAGCATATAAATCCTATAGAGAATTGCTCAAGGTACTAGGAACACAAGACTATGGTGGTTGTGTTTAAGCTGTTATTAAGTAAATGTAGAAAAGACAAAAGAGGTGTTATTGAGGTGTTAAGACAGGATCTCATTAAGTAGCCTGACTGGCCTGAAACTCATTGTGTAGACCTGACTGGCCTCAAACTGACAGACAGCCATCTGCTTCTCCTTCCTGAATGCTAGGATTAAAGTTGTATACCATCACATCTAGCTTGGGTCATATTTATTTTAATGTTGATTAACAGTGAGAAAAGTATTGGGGTTAGACTCCATGTGGGGAAAGAATCAAATAAGTACATCTAACAGACATAGAGATTTGTCATCCCGTGGTGTAATGGAGAAAATGCATATATTCTTAAAATCGGTTCATGTTGACAACTCAAAACTTATTAAAGTTCTTGTATATTATTAAATAAAATCCAGAAAAGTGGAATATGACGGTATATACCAACTGATGCTAGTTTAATTTATTTAATAAGATTTGAATATGCAATGTTCCCCCAAAGGTTCATCTGTTCAACACTTGGTCCCCAGCTACTAGCACTATTTGACTGGTTGTTGAAGTGCATCCCAGCAGGAGGTAGACGGCCTCAGGGAGCAGGCTCTGATGGTTATGCCTGCTCTGTGGTTGATTCCTGCCCACTGTGACCTGAAGGGCTCTTCTGTGCTCTTACTGCCTACCTTGTTCTGATCAACAAGGAACCCAGAAACCACAGCATGAAACTTCTGTAACCAGTACCAAAAGTAAATCTGTCCTTCCTTAACTTGCTTCTGTCTGATATTTGGACACAGTGAAAATGGAAGTAGCTAATACAGTCTTGGACTGTTATTTCTTTGAATAATTCGAACACCAGGAAGTTTTGACAAATTCTGGGCAGAAGATCAAACATTGACTCTACTTTGCATTCTTAAGTGTGCCAAACAGTCCCCTAATTTTGATTAGTCTCTGGAGCTATTCAGGTAGGCAATTAAGTATATTAAGGTGATGAGGGTGACTGATTCTTTCCTGAGATAGGATTGACTACTTTGAGGGTTATCATAAGACAAGGGGAGCATCCTGCACTGAGCAACGTAAGTACAGTCCATCTGGATGCACCACTGGATGTCACAACGTGTCTGTACTACTAAGATTATGGTCTATAACATATGGAAGAGAATGGAGATCTGTGAAAACTTAGAGCAAAAGAGGAGAGGCTTTGGCCAAGTCTCTAGGAGAAGAGAATTGTATTCTTGGAGGACAGATGGCAGCACCCAGGCATCTCATGTATGAATTCTTATTTCAAGCTGCTGGGATCCTGCTGGGAATGGGCCCTTCACACAGCAGATCTTCCTATTTGGATTTATGGTTTCTCGTGTTGGGCCAAACTCCATGTGGCCCATGGTGGATTCTGCTCAAAACTGTTTTGTGCTTGCTGAATAATTTGAACAAAATGCCTGATAGTGAGTCCCTCATGGAGAGGATCGATGAATTTTGGAATCAGCTCAACTATTGTTAGACCCCACTCTCAGCCCGGGGACTCGAACCCCAATGGGCCACCTGGGCGACTAACGTCAGGAGCCCCAGTCCCAAGAATCCAGACCGTCAGATACAAAAAGCAAGAAGTAGGTTTATTTCACTTGCGCAAGTGGGAGACTCAGCCTCAGGAGACTAAGCCCGTCTGACTTCTGCCAGGCCAGGTTTTTATAGTAGGAATTCACAGGATAATTATGTATTGACATATAGTTTAACAAACAGTTCACAAACAGGATATTTGCTTACAGATCAGGGTTACAGAGAAGACAATTTTCCAGAAATACCACACACATTACTTTGCAGTTCACAGGAGGTAAACTTTAACAGAATGTTTTAACCCACAATTCTATAGACGGGATATTGGGGAACTGTTTAACCTATAATCCTATAAACGGGAGATTAGGGGGCTGTTTAACCTACAATTCTATGTTAGGGGAATGTTTAACCTACAATCCTAAAACGGGATGTTAGGGCACTCTTCCTGTGGAATGTTCAACCCACAGACGTTATCTCGCATACCAAGGGATGTTGACATGACCTTTGTATTCCCTGGGTCTTTTCCACCTAGCCTTGTAGTTTCTTGGTTACTTTTCTAATTAAGGGGGGTGTTCGTAGAGAGGCTGAGCTTGTATCACAAAGTGTCTCACAAAACAAAGTGTCTCACACTACTACCATCAAATGTAGAAGAGAGGGTTGATTATTGGGCCTCAGAGATCCTGTGTGGAAGGCTCTGATAATTTTGATCCAAAAGATGTCCAAGATAAAGATAGACTCTCCCGTAAATCAAGTGAAATCTACGATCTGAGGCAACTAACTAGTTTTCCGTCTTGTAGAACTAAAAAGTGCTTCTTAGAATCAGACACTATTCCCTGCTGTCCTATGAAGTCAGTTGTGTGATGCTCAGATCACTTCTGCCTCTCCTCCAGATTCTGAGGCCGAATGAAAGACTCCAAATTTGATGGCCTTTAGGGAAAAGGAAGGCTGAGAATGGGCCTTATATTCTCTGATTCCAGTGGGGAAAAATGCATTAATTGTTTACTAGTTACGATACAATGAGCAGGTCAGGGGCAGTGGAGAGCACTATGTAGAAAAACATTTCCTTTGAAAATTAGTCTCTCTTGAATGTGAGAAGCATTCCTTCAAGGGTACGGTTCAGAATAGGAAAAAAAAGGAAGACTATTTCATTCTTGTGGGTGAGACTGTTCAGACTAGTTTTCACCAAAGTAGATGCTGCTGAATTTGTAGCTGTCATTGATGTTCACCTGTGTGCACCATGAGTGTTTATCGAACATTGCACGTCTCTCTTGACTCTGAACATCATCTTGTAGGGAGATGATAGACCAGTAATAAGGTTTCTTATACTTACCACACAAAAAAAAAATAATTACATTCATGGGAAGAAAAAGAAAATGACAGTTTTCCTGAAGCACTGCAAGGTAGTAAAGCTAATTTTTACAGCATATCAATGTAGTGTGGACAGTTAAAGATGTGCAGTTGACTGTCACCAATGAAATATAGTCATTTTCTCAATGATTAAAAGTATTTAAGTTGCCGGTAAGTCCCCTGAATAAAACATACAACCAACAACCTTGACTGGCCCACACAATTAGGTGATGCTCTAGTTCAGATCCCTTTCACATCAGATAGAACCAGTTTGTGACCACCTGCCTGTGCTCTCAAAACTATGTACTGTGCCCCTACAATATTTTAATTTTCCCAGTTGCCTCCCGTGGTGCAGTTCTCTTTTAAGGGATAATTGCTTCCCTTACAATGGTGACATTTTATGTTGCTAGAATTCCTCGGGGGTTGGGGAAGATAACCAATGTCCCCTTCTCCTGTGGTTCCAAGGACAAACTGGGGTATGATTTGACCAAATTACACTCCGGAAAAACGGGTGACTTTATTGGGCTTACTTACAGCGTAATGAGTTTACTTACAGGAATATGGGTGTTCTCTCCTAACACCATACTGGAGAATCTTTCAGAAGCATAGCGAAACAAGAGACGCTTCCCTTAGTCTTCCCCAGTGTATTTAATCTAGCCTCACCTCCAAGACATTGGCAGTTAGGGCCAAATTGCTCCACGCAGGTTGGGAGGTGTGGCCGACCCTCAGCCAAGGACTTTCCCTGTCCCTCCTTCCATGCGGGGTGACTAAGGTCAAGAAGCCATGCCTTAACGATCTTAGACGAATGGTGTGGCTGAGCTCAGGAAGATGGTGTCTTTCTGTCAGAAGAGTATCCTGTACAGCAGTGCTGCTGAGAGTACCAGGACAAGGTCACAGGTGGTGACAATTGTCAAGGATGTCAGAGCCAAATGTGCCATTCACAAGTGTTGAATTTATTAACAGTAATTCACGTTCACCAAACCACGAGGATAATGCAGATTGTATCCATGTATTTCTGGGCACATATATGTGAGCAAAAGTCATCCTGAGGATCCAGAGCGGCTTGGTTAGATTGGAGGCAGACATTGGAGGTCCGGTGGTTTCTGGAGGATATAGTAGATACGCTGGCTCTAGCCCCAAACCAGAGCTCTAAAGCAGGCGGCTTCCAAAAACTTCTTTCAAGGGTGGTGGGTGAACTCAGAGGAGACACAGTGGTGTGTTCCTGAAAGTGGCTTGCTGGCAAACTTTTTTTATGTCCATTTGCCACCATTTTCATTCTTAGTGCCATCATTATCTGCACTGACCAGCTTAAGGCCCTCTCATTCACATACAATGTAAACAAAGGCTTCACTATAGTCCTTATCCTAGGCACCTTGGGCATCGCTCATTAACATAGGAAACAAACAGGCATTTCCAAACAACATTATCAGAGCTGCCCTGGAGTTAGTGCATGTCGGGAGCTTAAATAAGGAAAGTAAGTAAACAGAGGCTTACTCTCTTTTTTAACTCTTACAAGCGCTTAAGCTCCAAAAAAGGAAAGACCAGTGGCTTTGAGGAGATACTCAGACCTGACTCCAGGAATGGCTCTTTACTCCTAATGAGATATTGGGACCAGCTATCTAATATGGGGAGGTAGTTTCTCACGTGTCTCTTGCATCTCTGCACATTTTTCTGATCAATATATTGATTGCAATGTTTGGGACTATATTCTTCTGGACATTCATATAAACGTAGGTTTGGAAAATTTAGCTGTCTCCTTGACAAGTAAGTGAAGATTTACTAACAGCTTTGGAATGTAGAGATCACTTCTCTTTCTGGGGCAAAAGACAAGCACATCCATTATAAACATTTCAATTCCTTGAACTCAGAATTTCTTCCTCATAGCTCAGTCTAGTGTATAATCAGGTATCATAAGTTCCCGGTAAGTCACTCAGCACATCTTGGAATTCAGGAAGCTAGAAACAAGAAGTTAAAAATAGTACTCAGTTTTCAGTTTATTGTTACTGAGATATTGAAATGTCTTTCATCTCTCACCAGGGGAATCTGTGCCTTCTACCAGCAGCCATCGTGCTGTGACTAACTAGCTTGTAAGTAAGGTGGAATGGTAAAATCTCAGAGACTAAGACCTTTGATAACTCACTCAATCTTGGGAATATTACAGGCTAAACTGCAAAAATTGATTCCCAAGACCAGAAAGGAAAGTTAATCATGTTGTGGCCTCTAAAAAGAAAAGAAACTTTGATTGATCACATTGTTTGGGTCACTAGGGACAGTATTTCCCTCGTCAAGACGTTTTATAACAAGTGGATCGGAACATTTGCCAAATTTAACTCTCATCATACACAGTGCTATGACAAGGCACACACAGTCCTATGACCAGATATGCAGTCCCATGAGCAGGCACACAGTGCTATGACCAACCACACAGTCCAATGACCAGGCACACGGTGCTATGACCAGATATGCAGTCCCATGAGCAGGCACACAGTGCTATGACCAACCACACAGTCCAATGACCAGGCACACGGTGCTATGACCAGATATGCAGTCCCATGAGCAGGGACACAGTGCTATGACCAACCACACAGTCCAATGACCAGGCACACAGTGCTATGACCAGATATGCAGTCCCATGAGCAGGCACACAGTGCTATGACCAACCACACAGTCCAATGACCAGGCACACAGTGCTATGACCAGGCACACAGTGCTATGACCAGATATGCAGTCCCATGAGCAGGCACACAGTGCTATGACCAACCACACAGTCCAATGACCAGGCACACGGTGCTATGACCAGATATGCAGTCCCATGAGCAGGCACACAGTGCTATGACCAACCACACAGTCCAATGACCAGGCACACAGTGCTATGACCAGGCACACGGTGCTATGACCAGGCACACGGTGCTATGACCAGGCACACGGTGCTATGACCAGGTACACGGTGCTATGAGCAGGCACACGGTGCTATGACCAGGCACACGGTGCTATGAGCAGGCACACGGTGCTATGAGCAGGCACACGGTGCTATGACCAGGCACACGGTGCTATGACCAGGCACACGGTGCTATGGTCAGGCACACAGTGCTATGGTCAGGCAACAACAAGCTGTCCTAGCAGTACCACCCTTGAAACTAAAAAATTCCAAGATCTCCGAACTCTAGTGGCAAAGAAAGCTTTCTGCCTGAAAAATTCTGGGTATTAATTCATTTCTTCCTTAGGAGGTCTACTTGATACATTCCCTTGGAAAACAGTTACAGCATATGGGATAATGTTGTGATATACCTGTGTTATTGAGGATCTCAAAGTTGAAATTAAATGTATGATAGCAGTGTTGATAACATCCATCATTTACTGGCAATCTTTGGTATGTGGCCTACCAGAACACTATAAAATATTTTAAATAGATTTTATATAATCATTACCAAAAGTGTTGTGTTAATGTAAGATTACCTTCTTTTTGCAGATGATGTAACTGAAAGAAAATGTTATCCATTAAAAGTCACATAAGGAAGAGCAGGATTCATATTCAAGATTGTCTAATTGCAGCATCCATCCCACAATGTATTAGATCCATATATCTGCCATGACACACTGCTGCAATCCTAATGTTGTAACAGAACACTGATCTATTACCCCACAGTCCTTTGGGTGCTGATGTCAGATTTTGCATCATAATAGCAATAGCTATTTGACCCTTTCTGGATGCCATGTGTAGCATGAAGTTTTCCTCTGTCAAAATGGGGACACGAGCAATCAGAAAACGGTATAAGGAGCTTGACTGACAAAGGAAGAAGCCAATAGAGTCAGTTACCTCACCCAACCAGCCAGTGACTTGAGCTGTATGTAGGTGGAAGGACAGTAGTAGGTCGCCATCTTGGCAGAGGTCAGTAAAGTCAGTGGTTCCATTGAAAATGAAAAAAAATCTGTGGCCCAGCCTCACTAGGTGGATCTTACCCCCTCTCCCTGATAATTTCCTTGTAGGTAAGCCCAAATAAACTCTGGTTTCCCCAAACTGTGATTTGGCGAAATCATACTTCGTTTGCTTGGTTGTTCTGGACCTAGAGAGGCAGAGACGAGGCTGTGTCTCCCCCAGAGAAACTCTTAATACACTGCAGAAGCAAATCTGCATCACTTGTGTTGCGGGAAGACTTCAGTTACTATAGTTGCAGAACTGAGGTCCTTCTTTCCGTGCTAAATGTTAGCTGAGGATTGTCTCCAGCTTTTCGTGGCCACTCCCGATCACCTGAGTACTGGAAAGCTGGCTGCACCTTCAAAGTCAGTGGCAGTGACTAAGGACCTCCAAGAATTTAAATCTTTATGCGTCTTTTTTAGTTTTTGTTCTCATCACTCTTTGGTCATTCTTTTTTGGTTTTAAGGACTTATGCAATAAGATTGGGCCTCCAGGGTAAGCCACAGGCTCATCCCAATGTCCCCTAATTTAGTTAGATAGCTAACTTTGCAATTTTATCATATCCCTGTTCATTATACATATTTGGGAGTGAGAGAAGATGGCTTTTAACTTCCAGCAATTAATTATTTGGTCTCTATATGTTTTTTCTTGAAGTTCCATGATAAACAAATGTTATTAGACAAATATATGTATATACATTTTCATACATGAGCACACATGTGAAAATGCTTTATAAATTATAAAGCACAATCAAAAGAAACATTAGCTTGCTCATCAAATCATGCTGATTTAATTCTCTTCTACAAGCATGATGTAAGAATCATGGCTGTCACTACATGCCACTTTTAATTTTTGCAAAGGTCTCATCTTCTGTCCCTATCCTGTGGTCTGCATTCATGTTGTAGGACAGTTTGGTACTTAACTCAGTGGAGTCCTTACTGCTGACCCTGCATTTTCTGCAGCCCTTCCTCCTTTGCTTCCTTTTCAATGAAATTCAGTTCTCCTATCACGAGTCCTGTTCTTAGTAAACCATGAGTGTAAGTGAACACATGGTTGTTATTATGAGCTCTTATGGAAAATAATATAATTTCATTCTAGAGATCAATCTGGATTTAATTGCTAGCTGGGCCCCATACCCTCTGTATGTATTTACTCATTTTAATTAAGATTGGTATAAAATAAAGATTATTTTTCAATGTTATAATAATTGGAGATAATATGAATAAAATTTTTGTTATATGAGTTGAAATTCAATTAATTTTGTCTATGATAATGAAAGCAATGACTATTAATGAAAATTTCAATCTTTTCTGTTCATTTGTTTTGTTTTTTAAGACAGGGTCTCCTTGTGACTCTAGCTGGCATGGAACTCACTGTGTGGACCAGGATGGCCTTGGTCTCACAGAGACCCACCTGCCTCTGCCTCCCAAGTGTTGGAATTAAAGGTGTATATCTCCATACCAAAATCAAAGTTTCGATCTTTTTAACCGAGTATGTGTTCACATAAGTTTATTTTGATATATAAATCGAATAGTGATCTATTCTTTTGCAAATTATCTATAACCATTCATATTACTAAATAATCTCAATAGTGATGAATTAAAAATATTAGTAACTATTTTAGCAGTAGAAAAACATACAGAAAGGTTATTGGAAATTATTATGACCAAACTTTGAGTCTATAGGTCTGTGGATTGAATTTAGCATGTTCACTTTTGGTCTTAAGCATAGTTACCTCAATGAGTTTGTTTAATGTAGTTAACCTTGTCTTACCAAATACAGACTAAACTGCTTTACAGTCCTATGTGTTCATTAAAGTTATCTGACCTTTTAATTAATTAATTAAATTTTATTTTGTGTGAAGATGTTTCACTCACTTGCAATGTCCATGGAGGCCAGAAGGGGACCTGGAGTTGCAGAGGGCTGTGAGCCACTATGTGGGTACTGGAAACCAAACCAGGTCCCCTGTAAGAGCAACTGGTGATGCTCTTAATTGCTGAGTCATCTCTCTAGCCCCTGTTTAACCTTTTAAATATACAACACACCATCTCAAAATATTCAGATATTTTTCATTTATTCCTCATTTCCCTGTCATTTCCACGTTTTCTTCTTTCATGTATCAAAAATTTCAGGGGAAAATAATTTGCTTCCAGTTTTAGTTATCACTGTTCCATTCTTACAGTTTTTGATCAGTTTCTTAACATTTTCTAAGTCATTTGGGGCTATTTTTCCTCTGTATAAATGCATCTTGTATATCTGGTAGGCATGAGTAAACTTCAGGGAAATTTCAGGATTATTTTTCTCCAAAGAGAAGAGTTGAAACAACAGTACAGTCACTATTTGCCAGTGTGTGATTTGCTGTGATAATATATCTTGACTGAATTACGGGCTTGAAATTCATTTAGTCTCTTCTCAAGTTCAATTTTTGGTACAACAAGATTCTGGTCTCTGAAGCTCACAGGAAATTATATTGAGCGGGCAGTGAAACAATACATGCCAGTGTTCTGTAAAAATAACATGTTTGTGTATTCTGGTACGATCTTTTCTGTTCTTTTGCAAGTAAGATCGATCTTGATTCTGCTTCAGGCTTCTCTCTACAATATTTCAGTAAATGATTGGTTCATTCAGCTTGTGTCTCATGCCAAAAAAATTGAATGCAATTCTTAGCAGTTTAATGTTCACTTTTATCCACCTTGAATCCACAAATAATTTCTCCAATAATTTTCACAATATTTCCAAATTCCACTACTTCTCAGCATCCGTTCTTCCCCAACTCTAATGTAACAGCTTACACTGCTTGGGTGTGCACTATATTGGTGGTACTCTTTATTTAACACCTCTGCTACCTTGAATATGAACCCACTTCATTGTCCACATAGGCTACTCTAACAATATTTTAATGGAGTGACTAGTGTATCTGTGTCTCTATAGATCACTTTCTGTGTGCTTGCCAAAGATATATTTTTTAATGTTACCTATATTCCCATGATTCTGTTAAGGTGCCAGGACCCCTGGGAAGGACTATTCAGACTCCAGATGTCCCAAATCAGCCAAGTTTATTAACTGGCCAGTGAGTGTACTCTCTAGGCCCAGATCTAGAGAGAACAGTACTGACTCAGAGGAGAGCAGGGCTTATAAAGCATCCTGATGGAACAGGTGGTTATACAAGATTACACAGGAATGACATATTTGTTCCTACAGTAGGCATGGCATATTTGTAGCAAGTAGCTACATAAGCCAGTTAAGCATTAAGCAAGCCAGATAAACATTAAGTATGATAAACATTAAACAAGTGGTTATAAAAGTTATAAGACTGAGTGAGACCTTTCAGATTCTGTGGATTGTGTTTTCTGTGGTTAATTCTTTCTGGAACAGCTCTATTGTTAAATTTTTCCTAAAACTGCGTGCAAGAGTCAGGGACAGCTCATCAAGACAATGGCCTTATACAAAAAGGAAGAACTCAAGCCATAGCAATTCTAAGAGAAAGTATCGGTGACTCCTTATCTAGGATGTAACCAAAGTCCTTACAATGACCAGTAGAACTCACAGAGCCTGGGTGCTGGCCTTACCCTCTCCTACAGCACCCATACTCTGCTCCAGGACTCTCTGAAGCTTCAGTCTCTTTATTTCAGAGGGCTTTGCATTTAGAATTACTTCACTGTGCTCTGCATGACTTTCTCTATTCACTATATTCACTTCTCTATTTACATGTCACTTCCTTAGCCGTGCCATTAAAGAACCTCTTCTTCTTCCAGCCTGTTACTGTCTCCACGTGTAGATCATTGCCTTTCTTCTACACTAGAGGAAAAGTACAGTGAAGACACACTCCCCATGCCAGATCACAAAGCCTGGAATGAATGAAGTGACCATTAATTTTGTAAAGAATAAATCAAATAATTTCATGAATCTTCTTGATATTTTTGGTCTTAGTGAAAGCGTACTAGAAATAGAATTCCTCTCATTTAAAAATATCTGCTTTACGTTATTGAAGATTTATAGGAGAAATTTCTTTATAACTAGTGTTGAGGACTGTGTTTGTCCTATGCAACTGTTATGTTTCAAGGCATATGCTCTTATTTTTTAAATTCCTTCTTGTCAGTTCACTCAGTGAACATACTCTCTGGTCACTTCAATTCTTTTATAAAGGAAATAAAATACAAAAACATTAATGAAATGTATCCATGCCTTCCTCACAGAGATGCTATTTGTCATTCTCTGTACTGTGCATGAGCCCTTCATTCTTTAAATGAAGACTTAAAACTCCTTGCCCTTGATTTAAGAGACCAAAGCTGACTACATGAAACATTTAGTGACCCTAAATCCATTGCCACCTGTCCTGTCCATGCCGACACTTAGAAGACTCTCCACGAGGAGCAAGGCCACGGCTCTTCTGATCATGATGGCTTCTATTTTTTCAGTTGAACAGGGGCTTCAGACAGTCTTTCTCCCTCTCCTACCCTCTTCAAAGCAAGGGGAGAAGGAGACTTGTGAGTTGGACTTTTAGCATTTCCCAGATGTGTTTTGGATTGCAGTGGGCTTTTCAAGTTAGCTACTTAGTAACATGAGCAATAGCATTATAATAACTGTTTGGGATGTCAGTGTTCTCTAGGATAATTTCAGATCATATGACATAATGTGCTATATGCCTTTTCACAGGGCCTGGAAGAATAAATATTCAACAGAGGTTTGTTGCTCTGCTACTCTTTTGCTTTGTATTTGTTAGTTAAATGGTAATAAACTTAGACACTTTAATGACAGACACACATTAGACAGAGTAGCTTTGGAAATTTCATTTTAGCTTTCCCTTCCTTATCCTTCCCTTTCTCTTCCCTCAAGGTCCTGCTTTTGTTTTTCCTCTCTTATATTCTTATATTTTTGGGCCTTGCTATATAGCACAGGCTAGACTTGATCTCATGATCCTTCTTCTTCAGCTTTGCATGTAGCACCACAACCAGCCACTTTAGCCTGCTTATCCTTAATTTACACATTCAAGAATAAAGATAATATTCCTAAGTGCTTGGCATAATAGACACTATATAAGAAGTAATTAATAAATAGTATTTATTATTATGATTAATTTTACCAGTCACACAAAAATTGATTTCTGTTCCTTTTAGCATACATATTTTATTCATATACACATACATATGCGTAACAGTGTGGTACACATGTACACTAGCACATACATATTGTGTTTTATTATTCACATGTATGTGATGTATACATGGTGTATACATAAATGTACATACGAAAATATTGAAAAACAACTCACCTTAGCTAGATAATAAAGGTTGTGAGGAAAGAGAGCTGATGATCTAATCTGTGAAATATTTACTTGAATATGAATCACATAATACAAAGTCACAAACAGCCTAACTGAAATTAATCCAAAGAGTTTACTTCAGCAATTCTAAAATATATTGAATACATGGAACGGATTTTAATGGCTAAAAGAATGTGGAATTTTTGGCTTCCTACTTATAGTATTTAGCTTAAATGATCTAATGTCTTTTATTTCCTCATATTTGAATTAGTAAAATCAAATAAAACTTGGTTCAACCAGGTCAGCAAAGATAGCTAATAGAAATTTCTTGCTTTATTGTAGTCTCAAATTATATAAAGGCATTATTAAACTAATATTGTAAATATAGAATGTGATCTATGGATATAATAAAAAATTTTGCTTAAAATATTGGACATGTTAATTTTGAAAAAACAGAATAGTTGCTATGACTTTTCAGAGCAAAATAAGAAATTCTTAATATTTTTCATTTTACTACAGTAAATGGGTGTTGGAGATTGTCTACCTGTCCAGCCCGCAGTTTTGCTGCATAACAGTTCTTTAATAGAATATATCCCCTTGTCAAACAGCAAAAATGCAGACTCACTGTCTAGCCAGCCTCACTAAGATGCCCTCACTTGCTCCCTTTGCTCTCTTTGGATGTGTGCAGCTCCTTCTTTCAATTTGTAATAGTTGTTATTCATCCAGCAAATGTACGGTACAAGAGCACGCAAGTGTTTCTCACCCACGGACCTTACAGTGAAGGAGGTCATTCTGCAAAACCCATACAAACAAATACAGAACACAATGTGATCTTTAACTCCTAAGACAAGCTATCTGGTGCTGCCAGAACCTACCAGAAATGAAGTTGACTTCTTCAGAGAAATAGAGGCCGAGCTAAACTCTCTAAGAATTTCAGAGATTCCTAAAGGGAGGGAGCCCTGAATCTGTCAAGCATCAATTGTAGGTGCTACAAGAAATCAGTTGGGGAGTTGAGGGACAACAGCCTAGGAAGGAAGCCTTGAGGTATGAATACCCCATGGAATTTGAACTGATCCTAGGCCATGCTCATGGAACTTATTTTTACCCTAGTTGTGATTAAATAGTCTCTTACCTTCCTCCACACCTACCCCCACAAAACAATGAGACAAGGTGGTACAAGAATGGAACTTTTAGCTTTAAATTTGCAGGCATGGTGGTGATGTAGTTTGCATTTTGAAACCATTACTCTAGTAATAAAGGTTAGATAAAAAGAAGATAAACATGAGCATATAGCAACCAATTAGAAAAGAGGTGCATGTTCCTTGAAGTCTTCTGACAGAAGTCACTATGTTTTCAAATAAGTTCCTGGTACGTATAGGCCCTTTTTGGTTAGCCTTATGCTATTGCTTCTTAAGTAAAGGACAAGTTCATTTATTTAATACGTACATATGGTGTTACAAAAAAAAGACCGAAGATTTTTAAATGATGTTTTCTGATTTCTATGTTCCTGTTTTTAAAGAAATTATTAAGTTCTTGTGTTTATTTATTTATTTAATGTATATGAGTGTATTACCTGTTATGTGTGTAAGTACACTCATGTTATGCAGTGCCAAGGAGATCAGAAAAGGGCATTGGACCTCTGGAACTGGATTACAGAGGGTTGTTAGCTGCCATTCAGGTGCTGGGAATCAAACCAGGGTCTTCTGCTCTTAACCACCGAGCCATCTTTCCAGCCCCAGTTCTTACGTATCTTTTAAGCGACTATCACTAAATATACTAGTGTGTGCATAAGGTGTATATAGATATGTGAATGCATACCTCTGCTGGGCGTAAAAAATATTGCCATCACCCTGTCTTTTGTATCTCTCATTTTCACTCTAAAAGTTCTATTCTGTGTTCCAAATTCCAAGGTACTTTTCAGTTATATCAAAGTTTGAATGTTTTAAAAACAGAAACATGAAATCATATAGTAATAGAAAAAGTATGGTCTCATTTTATTTAATATTGGATGGCAGAAAGCCAAAAAGGGAATGTTGGTAACTCTTGTTCTGTAAAATTACTAAATATAATTTTGCTAAAATGATTTTGTTCTTGAGCTTTCTCCTCACATCTTGCCTCTAGCGATAGTTCTGTCTCCTAGAAGCCACTCCATTTATAACTGTGGCAAAAGCAATTCTCCTTAAATACTCTAAGCCTCTATCAGGTAACCTGAAACACCAGGAGAGATTAGTGTATTTTGTCTTTTTTTTTTTTTTGGTAGGAAAAAAATACTGCTGTCCCTTTGTGTTATCTTATATAAGTTATGTTTCAAACTTCACACAACAGTGATTTTTTTTACTGTTCAACCCAATTTCTTTACCTTATAAATTTAATAAGGTGTGAACTTGGTGTGAAAGATATATTTATCAATGAGGCATGAGAATTTCACTCCTAAGAATCATTAAGGAGCATTTACCTTTGAAGGAACTCTGGATTTATTGTTTCAATGTTCTTCCAATAGAGAATTACAACTAAATTTATATTTGCATACCACATAAGGACTTCTTAAAGTTTTGGTGTAAAAAGTGGATCTTCATAAAGTGGTGGAATTTGGGCCAAGAAGATGGCTTAAGTGGCTAGTGCTTGATGCTCCTCCAGAGGACCTGAGTTTGGATCCCAGCACAAACCTCCATGATTCCAGGTCCAGGGTGTCCAATACCCTTTTCTGGCACAGTCAGGCCCCTCCCACAGGACATACACACACACGCATAGACACATAAATAAAGTCTCTTAAATGGTGGAATAATCATTCTTTTTGAAAAAAATTAAACAAATTTTATGTGTATGTGTAGCAGCCTGTATATAAGTATGTCCAACCATATGCATACCTGGGAGCCACAGAAGCCAGATGATGTTACCTGCCCATATATCATTAGGGAGGCTACTGCAGTATGGACTTCTCTCCTGTCCATGATAAAATGTTGAAGGATCCAGTTTTGTATAAATAGCCACTGTTCTATGAGGTTATGGGTACAACAGTTCATAAAACATCTCTTCACTGCACATCTTTACATTCTCTGGGTCTTAAATTCTTGCTGCTCTCTTCTGCAATATTCCCTGAGCCTTGGAGGAAGATATAGATGTGGATGTCTTGTTTCAGGTTTAGCAATCAACAATTACTTTTTCTTAGCGCTGGGACCAGCTCTGGGTCTCTATGTTAACTGCCCACCACTGCAAACACAAATTTTTCTGACCACAACTAGGAGCAGCACTAATCTATGGAAATAAACATTTAGAAAACAGTTTGATAATCATGGCTGTATATCCAAACAGCAGTAGTAGGTTCCCCGATAGGGCCTATGACATCCATAACCATGACTTTCTACCAGGGTTGCAGAACCAGCATGAATTCTTTCTATGGAACAGGTAACTCCTGGCAGAAAGTCGTTGGTTACTCCCATAACAGTCCTGCCACTATTGCACCATTGGACATATCTTGCCTGACTGCTTGTTGTAGCTCCTATGTTTTACAGATATTAGTGATATTTTCTCCCTTAGCAGCCTGCGTAACACCTTCTGGCACTATGAAACTAGCCAGCATGGATGAGCTTTCCAGCTCTATTCCAGTTTGATTTCTCCAGTCCTGCAACCAAAGTGTGTGGCTTCTTCAGTAACAGGGTCTCATCACTTATACTTTTTAAGTTTTTGGTTCAAAGTCCTAAAGAGAGTAAATGAAGAGAATTAAGAAGTTACAAATATTTAAAAGGTTTCAGGGTCTTTCAAAGCAGTGTTTTGGTTTGTAGTGGTTGATCTACTCTAAGAAAATAATCAGAAATCCCAATGGGTTTTGTTTCTACACTCATATTACATAAAGATTATGCTGTTCTGTCTAAATTGATGGTCATGTAAAGAAAATTACAGAGGAAGAAACAGGGATGTGGTTCTTAATATCCAGGAACTGACCTGGAATAATCAGGAAGATTTCTTAGTGCTTTCTAGCTGGCCTGATATGCAGCTCACATCTTTTAGCTTCTCTGACTCTGAGCAGTATCCCAGAGCATCAGCATCAACCAAAGCTCCTCAGGACAGATACATCCAGCAACAAACAAACAAACAACAACAAACCCACAGCTATCTTACAGCTATGTGCAGGACAAACTGAACCTCAGAACTTTATAACTAAATGAATGACAAAATGTCTCCCTGTCTTGATCCAGAAAAGCAGAAGTGGTAGTTAACCCTTAGAACACTGGTCTAGTCTAGTTCTACCATTTTTAGCAAGTTTTTTTTAGATAACCAGTCATAGACTTGGTCCTGCTTTCTCATATCTTTCAATCCAGAGCAAAACTGCACCTCTCTGGACCTGCCTTTAAATAACCTACCCATGGTCCCATCTGAACATTATGTTGAAATGCTGCACCAGGTCCCCTGTGTGTGTTTACCATGACTGCAAGGAGTAGCAAACTCAAGTTGTCCAAATCCAGGTATCTGCCCAATGACCCTGGCTGGGTAAGAGAGGAAATGGGGAAGATTATGTTGGACCTATGGATCATTTTAATGACTTTATAGTGAGCAAAATTCACATACCGTTGGAGAGGGTGTAATTTTTTAAAAATTTTCATTAAAAATTGAAATAGTTTCACATTCACAAAAAAATGGCAACCCATTTATTGTTTGTTTTATACAGATTTACAGCTGTGTCCTGAGGTCAAGTCCATCAGCTTTCTGGCTGATTTAAGAATCCCTGTATTTCTAGACCTGTTTTAGAAACATTTTGCTAGATTCACTAAACACCTATGGAAAGTTTGATTGGAATATTAATTACAGATGTATTTAGGGCAATTTGCATTTTTGTCAATACTGAATTTTTAAATTTATGGACTTAGTGCATAAATTTAGACCAATTTAGAACTGGTCTCTGTTTTTTTTTTTTTTGTAAATGACACTTTCCTAGTCTCTGTCTCTGCTGCTTCATATTGGGAAATACCTTGTTAAATTGCCTTAGAACCTTAAGTTTTTATGCTATTTTAAAGTATTTTGTTTGTTATTTCTTAACTTTCAGATTCTAGTTGTTTACTGAAAGCACATACAAATGTCCTTTATCCTTATCCACTGATGGAATTTGCTAACTGACTTAGTTTTAGAAGCTTTTTTATAGAATTGAAAATGGACCCAGTGTGTCTATTTATAAAAAGCTCCTTCCATTCCCTGATCACTCCATTTCTCCATCACGCCCTTATCTGTAAAACTGTTTCTTCTTGCAGTTTTATTGCTGTTGAAATTATATCTATAGATCATGTACCACATGATATATATATATATATATATATTGTAATGGCTGAAATAGTATATGTATGCATACATATATCTGATTTTTCATGCTGAAAACACTTGGAATTTCCCATCATTTCTAAAAGCGTAGTACATTGTTTTTAACTATGTTGACCACGAAGTCATAGGTTTCTTGAAATTTTCTCTCCTAGATGAAATGCTTTATCCTTTGACCAACATTTCCCAAATTCACCACCTTCCAGCTTTCTGCCATATCTGTGGCTAACTCTCAGCAACGATTTTTCTCCAGGCTATTTATAGATCACATTTACCTAATTCTTCTTGAATTGTGAATGGCTGCTGACTGCAAAAGTTTGGTACAGTTCTTTTTCAATGTATATTTTTATTAAGTTTGGTGCATTTCATACAGTTAACCTTAGTCATCTTTACACCTCCTCAGCCCCATAACCCACTGGAGTTCATGCATTCTGTCATATGTGTTAAGGCCTATGAAGTCAAAGTTTTCATTCTCAGATGTCCCTTGGTGCGTGCACTGGAGTCTACCAGCCTATCTAGAGCGGCTCCCTTGAAGATCAGTTCTCCCTCCCTCTGCAGTGATCATCGGCAATGCTTCCTCAGCTGAGGTGGAATGGAGACTGCGATTGACTTGTTTCCTGTTCTGATTTGGCCATTTGAAGTCTGTTTTTAAGCTTTTGGGGGAACAAGTAAAGAACAGAGTTCAGGGCAATTTAGTCTGTGAATATCCAGAAAGCATTTTTATTTAAAGTCAGTGTATTATAGCAGAACTATTCTGCTATCATAGTATAGTATAAAAATAATTTTACTGTAATATGTGAACAAATGTGACCAGATCTGTGTGTGTCTCAATAAAACGTTCTTACTGATATGGGTGGATTTGTACTTGGGATTATATTGGCTTGTTTGTAACGTAAAGAATATTTCTTTCTAGAGTGACTTTGTATTCTACTAAAGCATCTCGTTTCTGAGTTCCTACTGATCACCCTGTGTTTTTGTCAGTAATTCTACCTTAGGGAAAAAACCCATTGATGTCTGGCTCTCTGTGAGCACATGAAAGGTTTCTACTGATACCTCGTAGTTATTGAACTCTTGAAATTTACTTTTTTTTTTCTATGTGAATTCTGGGCTGTCTACATGTAAATTAGACTCCAGCTGAAGACCTAAGCATATTTCTCGATCTCTTTATCTATGTGGCTCCTTTTCCCCCATTTCCCTGCCATACAAATCTGAACTGCCACAGCCTCTGTGTCCTGCACTCACAGAGACGAAGTTTTCTGCTTGGTTTATGCTTTTAGAGTACAGCCTAGAAAGTGCCATGGAGTAGAAAGGTTGGGTGATAATAAGATATCACTTTCTTTTCCTTCGGGATCACAGTCCAAGACTTCCTGTGTTTTGCTTGGTAACAACTGCTTAATATATTTGATGAAGGTTCTGGCTGTTTCTGATTGAGGATAATTTCATATCTTCTCTATCTTTCATAGCTGGGAGCAGAATGTTCTTCATTAGTTATTCTGATGGCCAAATGGTTTCTTTTGGGGGCAGAAAATTGGCCTATAAGTCCTTAAGTCTATACCACATTTTCTTATTGTAGCTCTCTAAACTTCTTTAAATCTTTCCCCATATTACCACTGTTTTGTTTATAACTTTTAAAATTTCTGGCACACACTCAAATCTGAGACTCATCTTCAACTATCTTTTCCCTGGCTCCTAGTAGGTTGTTTCTGAAGACTTGGTTTCCTATAGTAGAGACTACTATGGAAATAGTTTAAGGATCAGAGCAGATATGAACTTAAAATTATATTGACATAAAATATGATTTTTGATTATTACATCTTGGGATAAAGTTAGAGAAACAGAGGTTGGACAGGAAGTTATGACAATCAAATCCACACAGCAATACTGACTTTTCACTGAATTTATGAGAGTAGATGTGATGAGATCCATTCTAATGGTGGGATTACAGTTGACAGAGTTTACTAAAAGATTTTGTGATTGATGAGATTAAAAATTACTGAAAGTAAGTACTTGTTACTTGTATGAAAATTACAACTCCCAGAGCTTCGTGGTCATTCATAGACATGTTGGCCTCATACCGAATGTGGTTAGATGTTGAGATGGATGTCACCATACGTACACTGAGAACCCACGAGAAGTTGTATTAGTCACATACTGGAGCTTTGTGGGAGAAGAATATGAATCTGAATCATGCCCACAAAGGAGAGTAAGGAAAAGAGACCGGTTTTGGGGATTTCATGGTAGTTAGGAGTAAACCAGGATGAGGTTTCCTGCATTCCTGTAAGTGAGTATATGGTTTGACCATTTGCTAAAGGCAGTTTGAAGGCTGCATCAGATGCGAAACATAAATATTTTGGCAAGAAGTCTGAAGCTCCACACATGCTGTGATGAGACAGGTCATATAGCTAACAGGTACAAGAAGTAGATTTCAAATGCAGGTATTTAAAATCTTGATGTCACTCATCATCTGTGAATAGCTGACAGTGCTTTGCACGAAAACTGTAAGATACCAAGTAATTCACACACAGAGACACACACACACAGACACACACACACACACACAGATGCATACAGACACACATGCACACAGACAGACACACACAGACACCCACACACAGACACACACACAGACACACACACAGAGACACACACGAGAAAAATCTTAAAAAGATGTGTTATTATGTATGTCTGACCCTGCAGCTGGAAAGTGTGCTATATATGCTCACTTCTGAAAAATATTGAAGTAATTGGATGCCAAATATACAACTAAACACTGCATAATAACCTATGTTCTTAGCACCTTAAAGGTTTTATTTCAGTGTAAAAAATGGGAGAAGTTTTTCGCCCCTTAGATGTAGTTTGTAGTCAAGTTCAACTTTGAGAGTCCTGTGGTGCTTACCTAAATAAATTTTAAACACACACACACACACACACACACACACACACACACTTGTGAATGATCCCCATAAGTCATCTAAAGCCAGAACTCAGGAACAGATTAAAGGGAGAAACAGGAATCAGAGTCTTCAAACACCACGATCCTTTGCACGTCACAATTGATCCATTCTTTCAGTCCCTTTTCATGTGTCAGTAATATTCTACCATCCTGTTTTTGTTTTTATTTCATTCCAGGTGTTTGCCCACATAGCTATTGGGAATGTCAGAATGGCAGATGCTATAGTCCAGTGCAAAGCTGTGATTTTGTGGATGACTGTGGAGATAATACTGATGAAAATGAATGCGGTGGCTCCTGTACCTTTGAGAAAGGCTGGTGTGGCTGGAAAAACTCCCGGGCTGAAAACTTTGATTGGGTTTTAGGACCTGGCTCTCATCAAAACCAACGACCTCCCAAAGACCACACACTTGGAAATGAAAGTGGTAAGTAGGTGGGCTGTGGTTGCTGTTATTCTGCTCCTGTTCACAAAGTCTACCTCATTATCTTCATTTGTATTCAGACCAAGCGCAGTTCAGCCAAAGAGTTAGCAAATATGATCGCTTCCTTAGGCAGCTGGAGCTATGCATGCAGCACAGGTAGCTGAGAAGGAGACAGGTTTGTGTCATAGTCTGAGAAGTCAGAAATCCAGGGTCATGCTGGTGACAGGGCTGTGTGGAAGAATCATCTCTTCTCTACCTCTCTGCTGGGTGCTGACAGCCTCAAATATAGACTTACAGATGAAGGTTTGTCCTGAGTCTTCACACCAACTTCTTTCTATGTCCATCATTTTCTGTGTCGGTGTTCTTTCATCTTATTAGTCTCTAGGCATGTTGGCTAAGGTCCACCTTAATAGCATCCACTTCACTTGATTTTCAAGAGTCATTATTTTCAAAGAAGTTAAGGTCTACAAATACTAGGGATTAAACTGTGACTAGGAGGATATAAATCTAATATCAATCACAATTTCTCTGAATTTAGACACACATTTGATCATGAATAAATGACTTAACTTTTCAGAATCTCAAATTCATTGTTTTCCAAATGGAGATAGTAATATGTACCTTGTGTGCTCAGTGGAGGTTATGAGATCAAACAGGACCATGTATGGAGGGAAAGGAGTTAAAACCTGTTAAGCAGCTGTGAAAACGTAGCTGTCAGACCATATTTGTTAAGAGTGTTGAACATGGATTAGTTTTGCAATAAGTACTAGCAATCGAGTCTCAGATTCAATATTCATGAAGCAAAGGACAGTAACAACATAAAGAAAGGATCCTGAACTCCTGGATAGTACAAAATAGAGAAACACTTTCCAAATATTGAAGTTTCACAGGTTCATAGAACAATCTTATTAAGCTAGGCTCATCAAGTCAGGGAATCAAAAATCTAAGTCACAATCATGTGACTATATATAAAACATATACAGTTTTATATTCAAGAGAAATTAATAGCTTTCCCTTCTTACTGCCTCTCGGAACTTCTGGTATTTTCTTTACATATTCAGCAGGCAACTGAATATTCCCTTATTTTGATTTTATCAGTAATCCTCACACTCTTTCATAATAATTGGGTAGTTTATGGAGTCCATTACAAACTTTCTATGACTACTTTGTTGATTTGATGGAATAAATAGCCTGTCAGATCAGTTAGTCTTCATGCTGTGAAGCATTTTGTTAAAAGCACAGACAGTTGGGAATTGTTCTGTCAGTGAGCTGGAGACAAGGCCATTAGATTTGTTCTCTGTTTCCAATGAAAATGCCTTTGGCAACTAGATCATATGAAATGTAATAAAAAATATGAACTAAGATTTTTTTAAGCCAGCTCTTTTGATCCTATCTAAATCCGTTCTTATTCCTAGGTCACTTTGTGTATTTGGAGGCTACCCCAGTGGGCCTTCGAGGTGATAAAGCCCACCTCAAGAGTGCCATGTGGCAAGAGTCCAGCGCTGCCTGCACCATGAGCTTCTGGTATTTTATATCTGCAAAAGCCACAGGGTCCATTCAGATTCTCATTAAGGTAGGATCTTGGCTCAGGGTGCTGCTGAGTATTGGGAAGCTCCCGCAGGGAGGCATGGGTCTGAGGTGGCTATAGGAAGCCTTGTTTTCTCACAAAGAACAGCTCCTGTGTCCACATGATTTATGGAGTTTGATTCGCTGGGACTTGGGTACCTGGAGTTGTTTGTATGTCACTCAAGAATCATTAGTAGTTAATTGAAGTCATCTTGTTTAGCTGCTGCCTTTCCTATCATTCTCAAGAAAAGAAAATAGGTTATTTGCACATTGGAAAGAGCACAACTGCATTTTTCTAATATTCTAGTAATTACGGAGTGCTAGTAATAGACATTCTGGTTCCAAGAACACTCCACAAAGGACTGAACTACTCAGGAAAATGATCAAGATATGATTGCATGAACTGCTTATTAAGCGGGCCATGTGAGTGCATTTTCTTCGTGATTACTAATCAAATGTTTCCATTAGAATTTTTATTTATTACAGAGTTACAGAGTTTGGGAAACAAAACAACAAAGTCAACATTAATGAGACCTGGCATATAAACACTTTTAGTGTTTAACAAGTTAAATCAGCAGCTAAAAGGTCGGGGCAGAGGGGTATGTGTGTCTGTTTGTGTTTTAAGAATCTACTTATAATTTCAAGAAAGTTTGCTTTTAAGCATGTTATAGCAGACACTGCTGCTTTGTCACATGTGAGCTTTACTCAAGGGCCTCAGCATTCATGGAGAATGCCTGACCTGAAAGTCAAAGAGCTCATCTAGCTGAGTAGTGTATGGCTGTGTAGTTCATGTTTTATTGGAAACTTGGAATGACTTTATAGCTTTGGATCACTCTATAATGATGCACAGAAAGGAACTTAGAAAGACACATGTGGCGAATCATTTATTCTTATGCTTGAATCTAGAAACTTAGATGAAGCTTAATGTTCTCACAGAAGTATTGCTTTAGTGCTCTGCCGAATGTGCTGCTTGATTATTCAGCACACACCGTGTGAGGATTTGGTTCTCCTTTGTGGGATTTACTCCTGTTATTTGCTTGATGGATATTTACTTTTAACTATCATATATTATAGGTGCAAACTTCATATTACAATAAGATGTCAATTTTAGCTCTCTTAATGGATTAGTCTTATAGGGTCTTCTACCACTCTGGTGCCTCCTTCAACCGATTCCTATGGAAATTTAACATCATTTTAAAAGACCAGTGTTTCTACTATATACACATCCATTCAGAGAGAGAGAGAGAGAGAGAGAGAGAGAGAGAGAGAGAGCGTGCTGGATTATTGTGAACAGGGCTGTGAAACTGTTTTAGAGGCATGACCAGGCAGAGCACTCTTGAACTCACAAGACTTAAATAGGGCCTGCACAGCAGTGATCCCCGAGACGTTCAATAATGAATACGAAGGGCTCGTAGGGACCCTCCCTACCCACAGGAGCTAGTGACATCTGAGAACTGCTGGGAAAGAGAAGTTAAAGATTCAGTTGATGTATATCCACTGGCTAGTGACTCCTGCTCCAGTGGAAAGCTCCACACCCATGCCCAGGCAAGTGGACCTGGTCAAATCCAGTGGGTCACAAAGGAAAAGACAATGAAAGTGGCCTGGGAACTTGATAGGAGGATAAGAGAGGAGAGGGTGGCATTTCACCAGAATGAATTATATATACATATGAGGCTGTCAAATAATAAAATATAAACCAGAAATAACCTTTGGCTTCATAAAATTATGACCCAAACTAGAAGAAAAGTGTATGCTGTTCTTGCAGCTGTGGCTGTAGCTCAGTGCACGGGCACTTGTCCAGCATGCACAAGACTCGGCCTGGCACTAGCACCTGAAACAGAGGACCAGACAGATAAATAACGTGTGCCTATTTTGTGCAGTCACAACTACTCTAAAGGAGAGAAATCCTTCATGGCATGTATTACATTTATATTCATGAATTGTAGGGAAATCATGTCACTTTGGTGAGGAACAGGATGTGTGTTCTGATCCTGTTTACAAAGTCCGTCTTAGACTTCCCTCTGTGTGGACCCAAGCTGGATTCTCCCTTCTTGTGAGTCTGAAAGCATCCTAGTCAGATGGCTGACCCAATAGGGGTGGAATTCTGCCTTTCCTTCTTCTTCTACTCGATATTAAAATACATCCTAATTCACGTTTGTGTCCTTTCTGACTCAGTCTCTTCTTTTGATTCTCAGAAAGGTCTCCTCTGTGTTCATGCCCCACACCAGTCTGGAAGCTTCAGCCTTCTACACAACCTTTTTTGACCATGTCTGCTTTCTGCGATTCCTTCTCCTGGAGTCTTAGTAGTCATTGCAACTTTGGGACTGCTTCCTGCTCATTGATTGACAATAGGTGAAGTTCCGTTCAAACAAATAGACTGTAAATTACTGAGAGCTAGGTATGGTTGTTTTGGTTTTTGCATGCCCCCTTCCAGATCTTCCAAAAAGCGGGTGCTGGATGAAGTGAGAAGGATGTGATGTTTTTTCCAGAATCCTGGTTAAGAGTTGTCCTTTGAAGGAATGGCTGTGATACATTTCATACATGATAATCTTATCTGAAGAACTTATAATCTAACCCTAAAATAAGTTATGCAGTCAGCCATACAGACACGTAATCATTAAACAGTAACTTAATGTTGGCATAATATAGGGTAGCAATTGATAACAATTCACATTAACAGCACATACAAGCATGTGCCATTTATTATGCATTGACACTTAGATTTTTTTCTTTTTTTAATTCTCAGCATAGCCCTCTGAGATCCTCTGTGAATCCTGTCATGCTAAAGGGCTAAAAGAGTCTCACAAAAATAATCTAGCCACTCTGTGGCTCACTCTGGTGCTCACAGAGCAGGAATTTACATCTGGATACGTTTACATTAAAAAAACGTATGTTCGCTCCCCTCCCTCCATCTAACTGTTCTACACAGAGTCTAACAGTAAAGTGGAGATTCTGATTGGCCGAGTTTGATACTGATTGTGTGAATCACTTTTGAAAAAATAAAATAAATTAAATTATAATAGAGATGTGTAGATATTAAAGTACTGTGTAAAAGGAGCCACAGGGAGACTTAGAGAAGCCGCAGGGTTAGAGACCACTGATGAAGACCTGTCCCACTTTATAGAGTACACGTGTTTCACACTGCCCCCTTTTTCTTGCTACCAGTTCTATGAAAGATACTTTTCCCAGAGAAGTACCATGGAAACAGTGTAATCGTTGTAACTGAAATCAAGGCAATGTGCAACTAACAAGGAAAAAAAATAGTTTACTGAGACATTGATGCCAATTGTGTGGTTTAGTTTTTGTCGACTGGACATAAACTGGAGTCACTTGGGAAAAGGGGACCTTGACTGGAGAATTTCCTCCATCAGAAGTGCTCGGGACCCCCTGTACGAATCATTTTCTTAATTGCCTAATTGCTTAAATTCAGTTTAGTTTCTTTCTTCCCATGGAGGACGTTTTGATGTTAATCTGTAGTCTGCACACTATGGCCATTTCTGGGTGTAGTAATAATTGATCTTAAAAATGGAAAATCATCTCTTTTTTACCTATTTTTCAAGCCATTCACACTCATTTAAAAATTCTCATTAAATTTAATTGCATTGCTTTCGTGAGCAGTGAAGTTTTTTAACAAAGCATAAAACAGATATTCAGAAATACAATATGGATTGTTGTCAGAGGCTGGCCTCCATCTCACAGGGTGATCACAGGCGACTCTGGACTTCTCGTTCTCCTGGACGCTGGGCGTCCAGCTGTGTGCCCTCATGTCTGGTTTCATGACGTGCTGGCATGCAGCAGTGGAAATACATTTCCAGCCCAGGATAAAGATTCTCTAACATATAACAAACGTAGCTTCAGGTGGCTTTCATTCTTTCATCAGTTGACTTACTATTCCATCTACTGTTTTTTCTGATGGAGTTAACTAAGGACAAGAATTGTACAAATGTGAACACATTGAGAAATTGGGGGGTAGTTTTACCTTTTTTTTGGTGTTCCACAGTTCATTTTTATAGCGGCAGTCATCATCGACATAGCCTCAGCAAGAAACAAAAGACCTTTTGCATCTTTTCAGCTAGTCATTTGGATAGAATGCAGGAGCACCTGCTCTCTGAAGAACATTATCCCCTTTTGGAATTACTCCATTTGTAATAAACTGTTGATATTTTAATCAAGATGATTGCATGCTTTGGGGAATTTAAATATATTTAATTGAAGGCATTCAGGACTATCCATTATGTAGTCATGATAGACCACATAATATATTCAAGCCAGGAATGGAAAAAATGTGTTTCAGGAGCGCTTTCCTGAAAGAGCTACCCTGTTATGCTGAAAGACCATAATTCAATTACTGTGTCGTTTGTCTTGTGTAATGGTATAGAGGGTTTAGACCTGGTGAGTCCTTCGAAATCAATCTAATCTCAGCCTTTCATTTTGCAGACGAGGGAGTAAGGGTAAGAAGCTACAGTTCTCGAATCCATTCACTGGGTATTTTAAGGGGAAAAATGGTTTGAATTCAATTTTTATGACTTGTGCTTTGGAAATCTTTGATTTGATTTCTTGGAAATTCTATTTAATGATTTCTATATTTGAGAAGGAAATAGAATCAGCCTTCCCTATCTTTGAATCACACATCTGTAGATTCAATCATGAAACATGTAAAATAGTGCATCTCCACCATGGTTTCTTTTCTGATCATATAAGAAGTACGTTTTTGTTGTTATCCCCAAGGCGATACTTTGTAGCAACTATTCATATAGCATTGAAGTGGAAATGTTCGGAAGTCCTAGAGGTGGTTTAATTACACAGAATGAATGTGCCTATATCATATAGGGTATCCCAGGGTAGCTGGAGCAAATTCCTTAGGAACAGTGAGGAATGACTATAGAGAGTTTATTCAATAGACTGTGGAAAATATCAAATGATCAAGCAAAAGGCTAGCTTCCTTCACGCAGCAAATGACTCGTCACCCTGGGTCTCCTTTCGTGACCTTTGAGCCTTAGTTGGACAGAAGTTTCAAATGATAGAGACTGACATCTGCTATGTCTGCAGACCCCCAATTGCATCATCTCCTACACAAACCCATCACACTAATCAGAAAATCCAGAAAGAATTGCTAATATTCCATGTTACTTTGTAAAGATTCTAGACTTTGCTTTACTTTGAGCTCTTCAACCTTCTGAAAAGTTAATGCTGCTATGTATACTTTCCGGACTTTTTATTCCTTATATCCCAAAGAGGGTGTATGGGATTTAGATATAAAGATTATATACAATCTGGAGTAAAGAAAACTGATTTTGCAAGGGCTGTCATGTGGATTTTGGCATATAAACTAATTAAACTGAACTTTTAGTGCCAGAACTACATTTTAAAATGATTTCTGAAAACATAACATAGAATCTATTAATACACAGCACTGGCTACGTAGTATACTATAAACTTGACAAAATTAATAGGAAAAAGTTTCAATTTTCTTTTCATGTATATCCATACACGAAAAATTTCATTTCAAAATGTATATCAATATGTGGTACCCACATGCTCAGTGTTTACATTAGAAAGCAGTCCTCTGGCCTGTGGAAAATAAATGTCTACACCTAAGTCTCATGGAACGTAGCAGAACAGAGTTAGAGCGTACATAGTCATCCATCAGCTCTCAGCCAAGACACTTCCTCATTCAGCAGAGCGTGATGGGCGCTGAAGGCAACTGTTGGCCAAGTTTTAGAGAATAAGAAACAGTAGAGTGCGTGATCCTGGATAAGACTCCCGTATTAAACTTACCCACCCATGGCTCAGCGACCATTGAGAAAAAGAGGGATGGAAAGATTTCAAGAGTCAGAGTTGGTGCGCAAATGTAAAGAAACAGGTTTTCAGGCCCCTGGGAACTTGCTCTTATGAACTTGCAACAATGGTGACAGAATGCAGAAGACCCATGCCGACTCAGACAAGGACCCAGCGTAGAACGGGGAAAATGGAAGGCAGGCCGTGGCAACTGCTTACTGAGGGGTGAGGGAGAGCTGATCTTCTTCAAAGTAGAGACTCTAGATAGACTGACAAGACTCCAGTGGATGAACTTGTACTGAGGGCCATGTGGGACAAATGCTTGACTGGATTAACCTACATGACAGAACACATGAAATACGGATGGGAAGAATGAGGGAGGGGCTAGATTTGATTAGGATGTATTATATGCGGCACACAAAAACTCAATTTAAAATAGACATAAAAGAGAAATAACTGTCTTTCTATCATCCTAAAATATTACAATGCTTATTTTACACAGGATTTTGATGATGGAAAAGCTTTAAAAATATTTAATTATTACTTTTGTATATGAGTGTGTTGCCTGCATGTGTGCAAGTGCACCCATGTCACGCAGTGCCCTCAGAGGTCAGAAGAGAGCATCAGACTCCTTGTAATTGTAGTTACATACGGTCCTTAGCTGCTGTGTGGGTGCTGACATTTGAACTCAGGCCCTCTACAAGAGCCGACTGTGCTCATAACTGCTGAGCTATCTCTCCAGTTCCTAGGACTTTCTTTTTAATGAGGCTGTTGGGATGGCTCTGTCAGTAAAGTGCTTGCTGACTGTATGAGGAGTGGAATTCTGATGCCCAGTACCACGGGGAAGAAAAACAGCAAACATGACCATGGGCCTCACTCCGGGCACTGTGGGGACATGGACAGCAGGTCCACCGGGCTTGCTGGTCAGCCAGTCTGGCTAAATCAGCTGACTCCAGGTTTAAGGAAAGATTCTGTCTCAAAAATAAGCTGGAGAGCAATTAAGGAAGAGCCTGAATGTTGACACCTGGCCTACACACATGTGTGTAAATGCATGTTCAAACACACACACACACACACACACACACACACACACACAATCCTTTACGTTTCTCAGGACCTCTGATGCTCTGAGGAGATCTGGTAGCAGACAGCTCCACAAGGGTGACTTCTGTCAAAAAGAAGGAATGTGTGCTAAGAGCTTAGCATGTTAGTCTGACTCAGGAGGTTTGGCCTCCCCTTACCGTCTTCATTCTGGCCCCTCTGTTCAGCCATTTCCTCTCTGTGAGTGCTACTTGGCAGTGAGCTCCCATTCATTAACTGATCAATTCATATTTTAACATACACTGTGCTACATTTTTGACCAAATGAATTCATTGAATCGTCACAATAAAACTGCAAGAAATATATCTTTACTTATTTGACAGCATAAGAAATTGAGTCACAGGTCCAATAGACAGTTGTGTAATTATTATTAAAAACCAGTTCAGACTCCATTAGCCATAATATTAGCTATTATCCTCACTTCATGCCACTGGAATGTAAAGCATCCTGGTCCTCGGGAGACAGAGATATGACTGTCCAGCAAAGCATAACAGGGTTTGTGGTCACACCAAGTAGAGATTTCTGTCTCTGCACATCCTTAGATCTTCTCTACATACTAGATAAGTGACAGCTATCGACTGACTTATACAGTTTCTTTTTAAATGAATTTTCTATTGTTCTGTTTTGATGCTCCCTGTAGCCTCAGCTGGTCTGGAACTTGCTATGCAGACCAGGCTGGCTGAACTCAATCTCACAGAGATCCATCTGCCTCTGCCTCCAAGTGATGGGATTAAAGATGTGCACAACCACGTCCAGTGTTTTTAAATGAAATTTTAATTGACATAATTACACATGCCTATTGGGTACAGTGTGGACTTTTAGACCATGTGGACTCTGAGTATTGGTCAACTCGGGATACTTAGATTATCCATTATTTGTCTGTGAAGAACAGTGTTTTGTGATTTAGCTTGTCATCTAGTCACAGAACCCAATTTTTCTAAATCATTTTTTTTCATATCTAAAGAAATTTAAATATGAAGTTGTATTTCATAGCTACAAACAAATGTTGATGAGGAGCTGATTTCAACCATAGAGCTATTTTTAGATATTTGTTTTCTAAAACTGAATTGGAACTTAAAGAATAAGACCTAATATAAGATGACGTCACCACAGCTGTTTCAGAAAGGTGACTAGCATAAGTGAGAGCTGTAGATACTCACATTACTGTATTGTGATAATAAAATATCCATGAGGCAGACTTGTCCATGATTGGCTCCTATTATTTATTGCTTCTGTTCACAGATTGAAAAAAAATACAAAATTTTAACCTGAAAGAAAAAAATGAAGGCATATTTTATGTATTCATTTTCTACCCTCTTAAAAATCAATATTCTCTATATAATAAGGCTGGGGGATTTTTAGGAGTATGAGGACATCTGCCTTATGTATTCAGGCTTGACATTTATTTTGTGGTCATTACTAGACAATTTGAAACGTAAAGGAGTGCTAAGGGAAGAATCAGCTGGTAAAAACTGTATCTAAATAGGAAAGATAATTTCCTATGTTTGTTTGCACAGTAAGGTAATTGTATTGTAGTGTATATTTCAAAAGAGTTGGCAGAGAAGGTTTTAAAAATTCTCACCATTGAATAATGTTGAAAGCAGTGAATAGCTTGATTTCTTTATTGTGTAAAGTTATCATGAAAATATCATACCATTGGCTGTATTGTACAAACAACGAATGCATAAGTTAAAAACAAAAATTAAAATACAAGAGAATAAAGGAAACTAATGAGCCACTGCCTTTATATCTACAACACAATTTGAGAGAAAAGAAGAAAAATAGCATTCCTGCTTAGCTAGGTAGAGAATAGCAGTCCAGAGTTCCCATGGCCAATGTGCATTGCAGCCCTTCCCATCAAAAAAAATCATAGATCCAAGTTTTCTATCTGAACTGTTCTCCAAGAATCCTGAGATCGTCTTGATTCAAATTTGCTTCCTTATTGATAATATTAGTGTTTTAAATACTTACAAAGCTTTATCATGGGAAGATGTCTCTTGACCTTGCTTGCTTTTTTCCCTAGGGCATTGTCTGGAAAACCAGAACACTTTCCAACACAATAATAACTCCATGAAATTTGTCTGTTCTCATCAATTGTATTTTGGTGTCTATTCAACTCATTTTCTATAGTGTTTACAGCACATATTTCAAACAAAATAGAGTAGAATATCTTATTTGTGTAACTGATTCACACCCTGACAGGTGGAACGACGATACTAGAGATTTGTCTGTGACGATTATAGGTCGTAGAATTGGAGTACACATGCCATGTGACTCACTTGCTTGTGTGTCATCAGAGTGAGCAATTGACATGGGAAAGTAAGCAAAAGTGTCCTATTTTCAAAAGTAATCTCGGAATAATCTTAATTAAAATGTATTGTCGTGTTCGTTTCCGTCATGTCAGTTCCACCGTGTCTCACCACTCGGGGCCAGCCTGAGGGTTTGGGGGTGAGTAGACACAGAGTCAAGCCACAGACTCTGGGAGTTGGGCAGGAAGCAGGCCAAGCCCGTGGCACTGCTAACTCGTTTATTGAATATGTGCACAAGCTCTTATAGGTCTGGATAGCCAATGATCTTATGTGGTGGGGTCTCAGATTCAGCTAATAGTAAGTTTGTCCCCAGGTAGGCAGGTACTTTCCAGATGCTGGTCTCACAATTAGCCAGAGCAGAATGCCACACCCACAGGAGCCATTCCTCTATTCCTCCCAGTGGATGGCCTTAGGCTAGGCCCACCTTACATTATGCCCAACATACCCTCCTTTTGGTTTTTATTAATTGAGCAACCCTGGGAGGCATGATTCTTTGCCATGCCATTTTTGGCCCCAGGCCCTTAGAGATCACCTTAGGCACTATCTTAGGTCACCCTGGCCACCAGGGTCTTACCCATCATTGGCTACTCACCATCCTGGTGAATTAACCTAAGAGGTTCATCTTTGCTGGCAGTGCCTGTCTTAGGTTGCCTCAGCCCCCAAGGTCTTAACCCAACAAAAATGAATGTGCATAACCCAGTTTTTAATGGTGAGAAGATGTGTTCCTAGAATACTGTATATCTCGATATCTGAAGAAGTCTGGAGTATTCCCCAGAGCTCTTTGTCAAGGTCTGTGCTCATTTTTCACAATGCACGAATGAAAGATATAAATAATGAAAAGCTGAGAAGGTTGGTGTATGCTTTCTCTATCTTAATTCCTTTTCTAGCCAACAGTCCCTGAATTTAAAACAGCTATCCTCTAAAGAAAAGGTTCTAGGTCAATCCCAACTTCTGTCTCCTTTGTATCTATTCTGTGTTCAAGCAGATGTCTAGTGAGCACTTCTTCTAGAGGAGAGGAGGTTCTGAATTTAGGGCAGGCCCTCCTGCTCGCAAAAGATGGCAGTATGGTTATGAGTCTTTCTGTCAGAGGCTTCAGAACTCTCCTGGGATGGCCTGTGTGTTCTTTCATACTTCTTGCCTTCTGTCTGAAGCCAAAGGTGACTTCCTGAACTGCACTATTAGTCCTGGAACCAATTTGAATTCCATGATAGGTGGATATTAAGTGTCAGTATGTGGTCCTGTGATGCAGTCTTTGTCTCCTAACGCTGCCACACAACTTGGTGTCCACTGACAGAGATTTGTAGTACACAAGTATAGTATTGGCCTTGCTTCCTCTCTTATCTCTAGAACGGCAGAGTGTGCCGTTCATAGGAGATATTGCATAGACTTTTAATTCAAGGACAAATGTATGAACAGACAGCACGTAATTAAACATCATTGAGAGAACAGACTAATAATCTAGAACTGCAAATATTAAAATATGTATGACTTTAGACTATGGATGTAAATAAATGTTTATGTTGAACCCTGAAAGATAAGTTGAATTTGGGTAAATAGAGAGAAGACAGTTATTTTAAATGAGATATTTGAAGGTATTTAAGATGTAGCCAGTGAACCCCAATTTTTCAGTTATTCAAGAGTAACTAAGGATATATTGCTGTTAATAATACTGACAAAATCAGCATTTATTTTCTTTAATTTGTCTTAATTATAGTAAGTGATTAAATTTTAATGCAATGTATTTACAGTAAACAGTGTGCATTTACCATAATGCCAGTACAACTATAAGACATTGTGTTATCCTTTTTTGTGCTAATTCATTGGTGGTAACGGGGCATAGCCAGTGCTACAGATCCATATGCTGAGGTCTCATTATTCTGAGTACCAGCTAAAGAACTGACAAAGAGGCTTAGTTTTAAAAAGAAGGGCAAAGTAATGTTTAAATGCACAGATTTCTATCCATCACAAGTCATGAGCTACAAGAACTTAAGGGGTCTTTTGATGGCTTATTCTTTCTTCTTCACTAAGGGGAGTGTCATTCAACAAATAAAACTTTACTGAAGTTATAGGAACCTGTGTGTGGTCTTACTAAGCCACATTGTGGTTGTGTCTGGATAAATAAAAACAGCCTGACCCTTAGCATTCTTTTAAGAGTGAATCAGAACTCTGAGAACCACCTGCTTTGTTTGATGTCTCACAAAACTGTGTTCTGGAGCCTGGCTTCACCCAAATGTTCATGGAGAAGACTTCTTTCCAGCAATAATTTGGGAAGCAGAAGCAGGATCCACCGTTATCTTAAGAGAGACTCTTGGCCTTTTATCCTTAGGTCTAAAATACTGTCACTCTATATCCAGCAGACTTCTCAGTTATTTTTACTGTTTTCAATGAGAAAGACACACTGCTTACAGATCTTTGATATACTAACTAACCCCCCCCACACACACATTCATCCTCTGTCTTTGGTGAAGGGCAAGGTGGGGTCCTGAAGGATTAAGTTCAGGTGCCCAGATCAAAACAAAAGCACAAGACTCAGAGAGCTAGTTTACTTTATGAACAGTAGCTTTTTTGGTGCAAGGTTAAGTAAAAGTTCAGACTTTGTCCATATTCTAAAAGTCATAAGTCATCCCTATATGCATGATTCTAGGATGATGTAAGGAAAGAAAATACTCTTTTCTGTGTGTGTGTGTGTGTGTGTGTGTGTGTGTGTGCGTGTGTTTTCCAGAAAATCATAGGAACAGCACTGAAATGAACAATTAATTTGGTTTCTTCAGAAATGGAGATCAATTTTTCTTTGTAGTGAAAAAAATATACATATGCACACACTGAAAAACAAAATAGAACACCAAATAGCACTAAGCAATCAATTCAGGATCTATGCAAAGAAGCATTGCTTCTTCTTGTTAATGCCTAAGGAGAAATTAAATTAAGAACACAAATAGTCAAAATTAAAACTAAAATTTCCTTTTTCACTTTGTCTCTGAATTTGCATAGAAAATACGATGGAAGCATATATGGATCTTTGGCAATTTACAGTGTTTACTTAGATGTGGAAATTGTGAATAGCTTTATTTTTACAGATATACAGTTAGCAGTAATTTCAGAATGCAATTATGCATCATCATTACTACCATCTTCATATCATACTAATAAACTCCATTTGGAAAAACACACCAGCTAGTGTTAAACAGCACAGCACTTGAAAAATGTCTTTACATTTTGTAAAATGATTAAGGCCAGAGTGTGGGCTGAGATAATTTATCTTTCGCTAATATGTAGTACAATCTCTTTCTCATTAGAATTCCTTGATATGTTCTGCTTTCTCCAAAGTCATACTTTTATTTTCTAAACTTTCTAGCCACAAGTATGTTTACTTTTCTTAAGCAACTGAGATACTGTTAAATATCTGGGAGAACGTTACTCATGCAAACACGGTTAGATAAGAAGAACCAGTAAGTGGCTGCACAGTGCTCAGAATGACTAAGAAAACATTACCAGAGATATTCAATTTTCCTAGCTCTCTGGGGAAGTTGTAATTCTATATATAAATAAAATAGCAAAATTTGCCTATAACCAGTTGCGGCCTTCTGTGTACGTTGCACTCTGTTGTATGAGGAAATTTTTTTGGTAAGAGTTGAGGAATGCACTATTTTTTTCTACCTGTTCTGCCATGTTCCATGAGCCTTAGGTGTAGAGGTTCCACTGTAGATATGGCAGCTCTTGATGGGCATCTCTCAGACGTATATTCTTTGCGTGTGACCAGTTGTGGAACTCTGCAGTTACGTTCATCTGTTGCAAAAAGAAGCTTCTCTGATGAGTGGTGTTTGGTACACTTGTCGGTAAATGTAAGGATCCATATGCTAAGGTGATTAAGATATTTCATTTGTCTAGAGATAGAACAGAGATGATAGGGTTTTCTCTGGGATCCACGACCTTTCCAGCCACGGACATTTAGCTCTAATCACAGTGCCACCCATGAGTTCACTCCCATTAGAGAACTTAAGTTCAATTAGATGCTATTGATTACTCCCAGCTAACAGTGACACTACTGCACCAATAATCCCTCCAGTGCGTAGCCAGACTGCATCTTCAAATCGCACCACTCGCCAGGCACGGGACACTGCTTCATTCAGATGCATTCTCCTCCTTTGTGTAAGACTGATCAAGACATCATGGCCTGTGCGGTTAATCTCCCAAGACTAGAAGTATTTATTTGACATAGAATTACAGGAGGTCCTGAATATGAAAAGTGATCAATCACTGGCCTTTCGGTCAGAGAAATACGTGGATTTGCAACCCTACTGTGTTCTTTATTAGCCTATAAACACTACTTTCTCTACATATACAGAACGATATTCATCATGTGAACTACAGATAGGTTCTAGGATCATCAAATATAATGAGAATGAGTGGACGTTCTTTGGGAGCTGTGAACCATTTAAAAAACCTTATCTCTCACTGAAGGTGAACATACAAAATGATCTGAGTAAACCCAAAGTATTTATTTTTCACTTCAGTTCAAATAAATGAGACTACATCAACATCTGTATCATCCAAAAATTTGTGACATATTACTTTCTAAATAGGATCTTATTGCTTCTCCACCGAGCTGACCTTCCTTCAATACCATCCCTCATCATACAGCTTTGTTCTCACTCCTCATCTCTTTGGATGGCTGTGCATAGATCTCTGTGTCTGGCATTCACTGATAGCGGAGGCAAAGTGAGATCTGTCTGGTGTTAAGCTTGAACACAAGTGCTTACTGTTTCTTTCCTTTAACCTGGCTAAAAATGCCTGTCATCTAGAAGATGATGTCGTAAAAACAGGATGTTATAAGGGGTAATTTGTTCAGAAGTAAAATGTGTTTTTAAAGCAAAGGAAGGACATTGAGATCTAAAAAAAATGAGTCGTTGTCCTCTGCTCCTCATGTGACAAATGTTCAAATCATCACCACCTCTCACAGGCAGAATGGCATTAGGATGATGTGGTACAGCACACAAGTTGTCTGGAGCCCTGAGGAAAGACACGCTCGTCCTTATTCTGTCCTGAGTATGCAAGTTGCCATAAAAGCATCAAACACAAGAGGATAATCAAATGCTTGACACAATTCTAGATGACCTTTGTTTAGTTTTCTATTAATGACTTGGTCTTTCCAACTCCACTCATTTGCATTGTTTCTTGTCTTAAATGAAAAAGGGTCCACCTCCCTTTGAAGTCTAATTCCTGAACATCTGAGCTTCAGTCTGCCTACATTGATTTCAGTCCTGGAACCTAGGTTTATTACCCGGGTAAAATCACAAGATTAAAGCTTCAGGAGGTATATTTTTTACCGCCATAACAGCATCTCTATAAATTAACAAGACCTACAGATTGCTAAAATATAGACAAATGGGTCAAAGACATAATAGGCTTTGTACCTAGAGAACAATAAAATGCCCCCTAAGCAGTAAAAGATTTAAAATTGGAATCATTAGAATAATGGAAATTAAGGCTACAATGGGATATTATTTAAAATTCTTAAAAGTTTTGCACATATTAGACAGTGCTGAGGCTGGTCAAGGGTGCGGAACAAGCAGCTGGTGACTGCTGTTTACTCTTGTAGGACTGTAAATTTTCGTAACTCTTTTAGGAAAAACTCAGCAGTGGTAAGATCTACCACTGTGCCCTCCGGGTTCATGGTGCTAGCCTTGCTCTGTACACATTAACACGAGTACTCGCTTGTGAGTGAGGACGCACACACAAAAGCATTCACAGCACAGAGTTTATAAAACCCCTAAATGAGGTCAACCTCAGTCTGTGGAAGGATAAATGCTTATGATTTTGGGCTACAGCAAAAAAAGACCAAAAATGTTGAACTTTCAAATGTGGATTCTCTGGGCAAACTGGCACTCATCTGTAGCCTTGATTCTTCACTTCAGTTGTGACTCCTACTGAATAGTGAATGGGATGTTTACACAATCAAAATGCACCCTAGTTGTATGGAGTGGTAAAGTTTAATCCAATTAGCAACAGGCAAAAGACATTTTACTATTAAGAATATGAATAAAAAACAACAAGCAAAACATAAATTTTTAATATCATTAACCATAAGAAAGATCAGCTCAGTTCGCATTGAAATATCATTAAAACCTCTCAGAGTGTCTAAACTAATGATGTCGGCATCAAATTATTAGCGGGATGTAGAGATGCTGAGTCATCTTTATGCTATGAGTGAGAACATAAAAGTGTTATATCTTTGAAAAATATACCAAATATATAACTACCATATGAGCTAGCAATTATGCTATTTGTTTCCCCTAGAGAAATGAAGATTTATGCTCACACAAAAGTTCGACATGTATGTGCAGTGTACATTATTTGAAATAGCTGAAAGTAGAAACAATCCATCAGTCTTTCAGTAACAATGACTAAGCAAAGTATTTCATGTCTATACCATGAAATATGATTCAGTAATAAAGTGGAACAAATCATTGCCACCTGTAGCAAACTGAAGGCTCTCCAAAGAATTATTCTGGGCCAGAGATGAGTCCTAAAGGCTGTGCATACACAAAGCAGCCCAAAGGCAGGATGCCATGCACAGTCCATTCTTGAGGTGACAATGATTAACAAGTGGTTAAGGAAGGGGTATGGTAGGGAGGGGATGTAGCTTGGGAGGCATGAGCAGTCTCAGTCTAGTGGAGTGCTCTGCCTATGACTGTGTTAATGTTGGCATCCTGCTGTGATGGTGTTCCATAGTTTTAGAAGCTGTCATCAAAGTAAGAACTGGGGAAAAAAGTGTCCTGGGATCTCTCTGTATTATTTCTTCAAACTCCTGTAAGTCCATAGTTGCCATAACTTAAGAAATAAAATGAAAACTGATTGTATGCTTTCAAACTTTAATCTTGATTTGCTTTCGTCGTCTGTACATTTAAATCATTCTTTTTGTAATCTGAAAGGACCTCTATCCATTGAAGCATACTTAGAAGTGCAATCTGTAGTTCATGACATCATCATCATGAAATGAGCAATGAAAAGAATCTTAGTACATGATAATACAGCTGTTGGTTAATTAGTAATTTGCTCTGGGTCTGTTTTTAAGCCATGTGTGATGAATAGAAAGACAACACACACGTTTATAGTTTCTTATCCATTTTGATGTCATTTAGGTAGTTCTTAATAATCATTTCCCAACTGTGTATTTACATACTGCCTCCTCTTCACATCCTTCTATATTGTTGCATATGAAGCTTTATACTGTATCTAGCAGTACAGTAAATCATTTTTTGAGATTCTGAGCCGAAGATCAATTTGGATATTTTAGCCTCATTACAAACTGTTCTACATGAATCTTGTCATGGATGTTATGAAAGCCAAATCTAGAAAAGAGATGTCTTCCTCATTATTTTAAAAAGGTAAAAGAAATAGTTTCGCTCTTTGGAATGAAGATATGGTCAGGCATGTCAAGCCAAAAAACTTGCATAACACAGACACACTTCTTGACCTCTCAAAATCGAAGTGTGAATTTAGGAATTTGAGAATATAATCTGATATATACTGGCAAAGTAAAACCATGTGGAGGAGCTAGTGATTTCTTCCCTCCCTCCGTCCCTCTGTTCCTCCCTCTCTCCCTCTCTCCCTCCCTCTCTCCCCCCTCCCTCTGTCCGTCTGTCCTTCCCTCCCTCCCTCCCTTCTTTCTCTTCTGCTTCACCTGCCTTCCCTTCCTCCTTTTCTCCTTTTCCGCTTTCCTTGCCTTTTCTTCCTTCCATCCAGCCTCCCTCCTTTCTCCCTTTCTCCATCCCTCTCTTTGCTTCCTTCCTTCATATTTGTTGAAAATCTATAAATAAGGTTAGAATATATGCTGTGTAATTACATCAAATAATTATTAATTTAGTATTCTAGGAATTATATTCAGCTATTGGGATGGTTCCAAGCTTCCCAATTTAGAGTTTCTGTGTCCAAAAGCCTAAAACTGAAATGAATCTTCTTGGTATTGATATTTTCCGATTTGATTAAATTCATTCTGTTTTTTGTGAGAAATATGGCACAATCATTTCTCTAGAAAGATATTAATGGGTCACAATTCTAAGTAACAATAAATGGAACGGGGACTTTTAAAAATATGCTCTAACAGTTGCCCATGGTGATGTGAAAATCAATATAATCTGTAATTTCAACTTGCAATAACTTAGCACTGGGACTCCATTTTTTTAAGTAAAGGTACAAAGAGCACAAATCAAATAGTTGGATATGTGGAAGCTTACACATAATTCTCATGATGAGCAGTCATCAATGGTCAGAATTTCCCAAGTGGTCTCTATCACTAGCATTACCTGCCTAGACCCAGTATCTAGTGTATGGTTAGTGAGTGCACACTTAGTGAGCAATGAATAACTATGCCTATTCTTCTAATCCTATGAAATAATCATTCGTATCCCTGAATGTAAAGGTATGACACAATTTAACCCTAAAGGGCATTGTTATCAGGTATTCCACTGGGATAACTAGGTCACAATGTGCTCTTAGCTTGCTCAGACTAGTGTCTGTGGTTGCACTGGAGGATGAAGCCGCATGGTTCAGTTACGGGATCTAGTCCCATTGCCTCATAGTTCCCCAAGTTGTGGGACTCAGAGGTCTACGAGTCCGCACAACCTCCGTGGAACGTTCAGGGTACAAACAATCGGGGACTTTATCGGGTCCCCGCTACTATTTAAACATAGCAGTGATTAGTGCTGCCTGACATAGCTTTTCCCACTTTATTATACTCCCATCTTAAGGTTTTTATAAGAAAATATAAAGTTTGTGGAAGAATTTACTGTACATTCATTTTGAGACCTTTCCTTCACACTGATAATTGCCTAAGCAAATTAAAAAACATGGATCAGTATTAATTAGTTTATAATGGACTTCTCTCTTAAAGATGGGTAAGTGGATTTGGGTACACACAAAGTATGCACATAAACTGAATACCCAATGGAGAGTTTGTTGGCAAAACTCCATCAACTAGCTAGGAGAAACAAAAAAGAAATTTGTCATCTAACAATAATCTTGTTTGAAACTAAAACATCATTGAAATAACTTAAAAATTCAAATGTATACAGTAATAAATGAGAAATCTAAATATATATTATTTATGTAATGAAAACATACCAAATAAACAATTTCCAGGAAAACAAATGTACCTTTAGGGTAAAACCCGAAGACTTTAAGAACACACCAGAATTTAGCACACACCTCCAGTGAGTGATGAGCTTACAGTGAAAACACACTGGTAGAGCGAAGTCATCACAGGTCGAGTCGCCCTCCACCAGACAAAAATTATGTCATTTCCATGCCCAAACTTCTATCTTGTGACTTCCTCCACAAACATCCCGCTCCTCTGTCAGGAGAACTGGATGCTCTGTCCATCCCTGCTTTCTCTCTTGGTAACACTAATTGTAGCTACTCTAATCTCTATAAATTTAAAAACCGTTCCTTTCAGACCAAACATTTCATTTTATAGAGAAGGGGAAAAATACACAGCATAATGTATTTTAGATAATAAGTTTAATTTTATAACTTGAGGCAACGTGTAGCTATACTGAAATCTTTGGAAACAAATGGTAGTATATTCTGATTGTGGAGTAGCACTTGCACACAAGCTTACCATCCAGTATGTGATGTAATGCACTTCTCTTGGGAAACTAGAGAAATACTATCCTCTTCATTATGTCCAAGAGGGATTGAGATTCAAAGATTTTTAGGTCTCTCTGAATTCACAGCCTTAGGCAGCAATGAACTACCACTAAATAGTTTTGAGATATAAGAGAAGTTCATGGTTTTACACTGGTTCAATTTTGTAAATTGGCTCTAACTCTAAATCATTTTGCAGCATGATTTCAAATTTAGGCCTGAGGCACTGATAAAATTATATGCTCAGAAAAAAGCACAAGGTTACACACTGTTACTGTGTTTAGTTTCCCTATCTTTTTTAAAAAACAATTCACTAGATTCTATTAGAATGTTCTAGTAGACTGATTTTGAGAGATAATTTTAATTTCCAAGTTTGACCTATGTTTTGAAAATTACTAATCACTTACAACTCAGTTGTGATTTTTAAAGATAATACAGTTTAGCTGGAGTAATCTTTTAAAATCTAGCATAGGATGCTTTCTTTTTCCAACTTTGTTCACTTACTGAAATTATTGTCTAGTTTCTACTTTCTGCTCTAGCACCTAACCAGTACATTAAAAAAATAATTTACCAAGCTGGCATGTTGGTACACAACTTTAATCCCAGCCCTTGGGAGGCAAAGGCAGGTGATCTCTGTGAGATGGAGGCCAGCCAGGTCTGTGTGTATGAGTGTATTGCCTTTATGTGTAAGTGCATCTGTGTTGTGCAATGCCTGTGGAGGTCAGAAGAAGGCTTTGAATTCCCCAGGAACTGAAGTTACAGACAGTTGTGAGCTGCCATGTGGGTACTGGGAATTGAGTCTGGGTCCTCTGCAAGAGCAGCTGATGTTCTCTTAACCTCTGAGCCTTCTCTTCAGCCTCCTAATTAGCTTCTTTGTGATCGATTCCTTTTGAGTTCAATTTTCTCTTTAATATAGTTTATCAATATTTTTCAGGAAATTTTCCTAGTTCTATACCCTGCAGAACTTTATGTCAAAATCTATCAATTAATTAGATTTTTGGACAAATAATCCCTATTCTTTCTCTAAAAAATATTCTAATAGCAGTGCCTGGTATGCACAGGAGAGTGGGGTGCAAAATCCATTCAAGTGTGTTTAAAACTATACAAAAGAGTGTTGGTCAGGTAGCTCAGTGGTAGAGTACTTGCTAGCATATTGAAGTTTTTGGGTTATAACACAATTAGAAAAAAAGTCACAGAAGATAATCATGAAGAAGCTATTTTGTCACAAATATGATGCAAATGATATCAAAAGAGTAGAGAGAGAGAGCTGAGGGGTTAAGAGACCGGCTGCCCTTGCAGAGGACCCAGTTTTGGATTCCAGCACCCACATGGAGTCATTTTAATTCTAGGTCAATTTAGTAGAAGATGACTAACAGCTTATCCCTTTGGGCCCAGAAGTTATCTAGCTGTGCATTCTTAGCTATCACAACAACATAAGGTATAGATCTCATACCGTGGGTGGGTCGTAAGTCCAAGCAGAAAGTGACTAGTTACTCTCGTAGCCTCCGTGACACGACTGTACTACTGGTCGTATATTGACAGATCAATCTTTATTGTAGTTTTCAAAGAACACAATTGGGTTAGGCTTAGGGTTATTTTTCTCTTCCAGTAGTGTGGGCAGAACCTTCTAGCACTATGAAAGCTAGGTAGTAGGGATGGAGCATCCAGGTCAGTATTTCTTAGATTTCTCCACGTTCTATAACTCAGGTATGTGTTGTTTTCATTTTTTAGTCTTTTTTTTTTTTTTTGAGACAGGGTATTCCTGTAGCTCTAAGTGACCTGGAACTCAATATGTAGACCAGGCTGGCCTTGAACTCATAGACATCTGCTTCCTGAGTGCTGGAATTAAAGGCATGTTTCACCACACCCATCATATGTGCTGTTTTTGACAATAGGGTCTTATCATCAAGTTCTGAGGTAACTAAAAGTAATGGCATGTCCTGTAATGTTGGGGATCTATAGGATCCCACTGTCAAGCAACTAAAAGAGAGATGACCCATTCTTGGTACTGGAATCTTTATTTGCTAGGCTAAGTTGTATAGTTGGGGTATTGTCTCCCATCATAGCGTAATTTCACGTAAACTCTTTATACATGTATAGGTTTTAGGGAGCATCAGTAGTTGTATGGTTCCATCTGATCTTTCCAATGTGCCTTTAGTGTTAGCTACCCCTAAGATTGAATTGTCATCTAATTTTAACACTAGTGTGTCATCCAGCCAACAATTTCCATTTTATAGTAATGTTGAAAATGATGTTACTGTTGAAGATGAAACTTGAAACTTCTTCACAGAAAGATGTTTATCTGCACGAATAGCACATTTTTCTTGACTGTCTGCAAATCTAACTTGAACTTGCAACACTTTCTGTGTATGTAGAAAGAGAATTATGTAATCATCCCTTGTTTTGCTTCCTAGTCTTTTTTAAAAAGATTGTTTTAATTTTATTATTTCATTTTTATTTTATGTGTACGAGTGTATTGCCTGAATGTAAGTAAATGCACCCATGTTTGTGGAATGTCCACAGAGATCAGAAGAGGGCATCAGATCCTCTGGAACTAGAGTTATGGACTGTTGTTAGTCTCCATGTGGGTGCTGGGAACTGAAGTTGGGTCTTCTGCAAGAACAATAAGTGCTCTTAACTGCTGAACCATCTCTCCAGCCCTTACTAGTCTTAAATCCCAATTTAAATAATAATCTCTTCATTTGAAATTAAAATAATTGGTGTAGAAAGCATCCTTTTTCTTGCTGAAATATCAAAAATGTAAATAAGAATGCAGGACAGACAAAATACAGTGGAAAGAATATTCTGAAATGAATTTTATTAGAAATAAATAAAGCTAACTGAAAATATCTTAATTGTGTAAAATAGGTTTCCAGTTTCACTATTGGATGCTAACAATGAAGAACTATTACATTTAAATAGGGACTAATAAAATGGATGGGGAGACAGAAAATATCTGAATCTTTGAACATTTGTGGTATTTTTAATTTCAACTCATAATTTTGTTTTTCTTTGGTAGTGGTATACTGCTCTACATGATTATCTTATTTCATTTAAATATTTGGATTATAGCCGAACGAAGTGTTTTCATTTGAAAACCCCAGGCCCCTAAAACTTCAGAGCTAAAATTCTGTATTAGTCTCCCTTGATAAAGTTTTTGTATTTAGTTTCTTGTCCTCCATTCCTTGTTCCTGGCGGAACCTGAAGATCAGGTCACATCCAGTTTCCTTTTCTCTCTTCCCACCTCTGTTGGTGCTATAATGAACAGTGGGGTTTCATATATATTATGCAAGTGCTCTACCACTGAGCCTTTCATTGCAGCACAGTGTCTCACTACATTGCCAACTTGGCCTTGAACTCACTGTTTTCCAGACAGGCTTGAAAACAGGATTCTCTGGTCTTAGTCTCCTAAGTAGCTGGGATCACAATCCTATGCTATGGGACTAAACTTCCTTTTTTTCTTTTGTCATCTCCCTGTCCCTGCCCAGACTATTATTTTTGGCTAGGCAGCAGTCTTGATTCATGAGACCTCTGAGCTAGGACCACCGGGATCCTTACACTTATGTTCTTCCCTCTTTAATGGGCCCCTCCCTCTCTGAAAAGCTCATACTCCAGCATTTCTTAACTTTGTGCCTAAGTTCCTCTACCCTAATGGCATAAAAAATTGGGGGAGATTGGTGATTGAGCATTATGGACTGTTAAAGCAGCAACAAAAATCATGGAAGACTCAGGCCTCCACATCAGGAACCATGGACACAGAAGGGTGGCTAGCTAGATCTGATGAGTCAAAGGAATAAACTCAAAGGATGCCCAAAAGGAGGTGGGAGGGAGTTTGGGACCTGGGTGGGGTTAGTGGGAACCTCCATAAAAACCCACCTAGACTACTGGCCCAGTGTACACACAAATTATTCAAACACACAAAAGTTCTTATCTTGCCCTCAGATTTATATTAGATTGGGATTCATTTTGATGAATGTGATTACATAAACCTTACATAAAATAGTTAATGCTGAAATTCCTCTGCCTAGTAACTCTCCGTTTGAGTTATTAGACATGAGCTATAGTTTCAATATATAATTCTTCAAAATGTTTAGTGACTATTGGTACAGACGCTTCATGTTTCTACTTCCATGGGAATCAGGGTAGGGTTTCACGTCCCTGCTCATTTCTATGGCACTCTGAGTGGGGCTAGAGAGTTTGTGAGGATCCTGCCGAGTCAGACTTCCAAGTGGTGGGATTAATGGGCATGAGCCACCACATCCAGATGATAATTGATATTTTCATAAATAATGTATTATTATGCTGTCATCAGTCTAATTAAGTTAATCAGCATATTGAGACACTCTAAGTGATGGCATGGAATTTCTACCTTGAGAGCCTAGGGACCAGAAGGAGTGGTTCAAAGGGACACAAAGAAATTACCAGATCATTTTAATTATTGGCTGTCTATTTCATGAAATGGCTTTTCTAAGAAAGAGGTCTTAGACAATAAATAATTGCTGCAAGCATCTACATGATAACTCTGTCTAAAGGCACTAAGACAGGGCCAGGTGTGGTGATGCTATTTCAAGACCCACCTGTGAAGAAGATCATGTCTCAGAAAGGAAATAAAACAAAACTAAAAATCAAAACAACAGAAAGTCCCCAGAACAGCTTTCATGGTAAATGAGAAAAATGGAGGGATTTTGAGAAAGGAAAAACTTTGATAACACAACACTGTCAATGACAAAGGTGGCTCTAAGCAGCAAATCTTTTCAAAAAGGTGTGACAGTTTTTTGTGTTGTTTACATATGAATCCCAAACTTTAAGGACAGAACTTGTGGAGCAGAGAGATAGATCAGTGGTTAAGAGCAATTGATGATCTTCCAGGGGACCTGAGTTCTGTTCCCAGCACCCAAAACCAGAGGTTCGCAACCTTCTGTAACTATCGCCACAGGGTCAGATGTCCTCTTCTGCAGTCTGCAGTCAAGCACGTACATGTATACAGTCAAAATCAATCTTTAAAAATTCAACAGGGCTTGTTATAAATAAATTCAGATATTCATTTGTAAAATAGTTAACGAAGTTTTAAAGAGAAATAGACAATATAAGTGAAGGAAGATTTGTAGATTGTTTCTGAATAGAAATAAACAATATATACTTGTGAAGGCACACTAATTATCAACTAATTTGACAAGTTCCTCAAAGAATGGAAATTTTATTATAATTTATGGAGGATTATTGTGCCGCTTTTAGGATTTAGAATTTCTATCTAATATTTTGATGCATGGGATCAATAAACAAGTAAAGACAATGCTATTCTAGCTGAATCAAATGCAATTATAGAAAAATAACCGGAACCAGCTCCAGCATTCTGAGACTAATTTAGAGTCCAGCCTATGTTATCTACCAGTCCTCACCTGTCTCCTAATATACATTCCATTATGCCTCTTTGGGGTTTTTGTATTTGATTTACTGGTTTGTTTGCTTGTTTGACAGGGTCTTCCTAGCCCCAGCCCTCCTGGAACTCATGCGCTCACTATGTAGATTAGGCGGGCATGGATCTCACAGAGATCTGCCTACCTCAGCCTCTGGAGTGCTGTGATTGAAGGCACACTCCATGATGCCTGGTATTACACCCCTTTGGTTTTATGCATAGTCTTTTTAGAATGATAAGACTTCTTTTGCATGCATTCTAATGCTAAGACCTGATTTTAAAATTCTGGGTTGAAAGATGTGTGAAGAAAGCATTTACTTTATGTAGGTAGTAACAAGCAATGCCGTTCATTTAGGACAACTGTAGGAAATGATCCTTAAAGAGACCATTTTAAATTCTTAGTTTAAGGCCTTAAAGCATGGGAGTTTAAAGACTTAAAACTAAAGATCTAAAACTCTGTCTCCAGATGATTACTCCAGAGTTCATGAATACTAAAAAGCTGTTCATATGCAAGTGTATAAGAATCACATTTTATAATTATTAGTTTGACCACCCACAGCAAATGATTCATGGCTGTTCTGATCAGTGCATCCTGTGTGTTCAAGTCCTGTTGATACGATAAAACTATCCCTGTACTTTTTTGCATCATCAGAGTATTGGATTTTCAGTAGCTCACAAGAAAGATTTTGGCAATTTATCACTTTTCTCTCTTGCCTTTTTCTTATGTGGCAGGTAGTGAGTTAAAATTTTCTACATGAAAGACATCTTGAAAACTTGGCTTAAGGACTGGATTTTCAAAGATCAGAGCCAATGTCAGTCTGTGCCAGGAGGGAGATTGGAAGGAGTGTGTGACTGGGCCCATCTGCAGAAATTGCTTTTGATGATGCAACAAAACATAATTAAAACACAACGAAGGGTAGCGAATGATCCCAGTAATGAAGAAAATGCTCTGAAATGCCAAGAGAGATGCTGGTGAGGAAAGATAGCACGTCTTCCGAGAAGAAATTTTGAGAAACAAAACCCATATATTTAACCTTTAGAACACTCTCTCAGTGTCTTTGTTCCTGATCTACTTACACGTTTTTGCTCCTGTGCTTCATGTTGGCATTGATAATATTTAGTCAAATTGGCTCTGAAACCCTGAACTGAAGTGCCATTCTGCAAAATCTTTACAACTGTATAGTCAATAAAATACCTTTTGCAAGACCATAGTACTCAGTATATGAGAAATTAATTTACAGCAAAACAATAACTAAGACATTGGCAAAATAGATATTCATTTAATAGTTAATATGTCACATAAAGAAAATAACCACAGCAACATGTAGACCAAGACCAGAAATCAGAAATATTTCAATTCATGATAACAAGCAAGAAGGCTAATGAGACATAAATGTTAGAGATGGTTTAAGAATAACAAAGGTGCTGGGCATGAGCGTGGTAGCTCATGCTTTTAATCCCAGAAATAGGGAGGCAGATGCAGGTGGATCTCTGTGAGTTCAAGGCCAGCCTGGTCTACATAGCAAGTTCTAACCTAGCCAAGGCTACAGGAAAACCCTGTCTCAAACAAACAAAAAGAAAGGAAGAAAGAAAGAAAGGAAGGAAGGAAGGAAGGAAGGAAGGAAGGAAGGAAGGAAGGAAGGAAGGAAAAAAGAAAAACAGAAAAGGAAAGAATAGCAAAAGTAAGTGTCACCCCACATTATTTGTGTGTAGTACTTGCTTTCTGGATCTCAAGGTACAGAATTGCAAGAATACTGAGCAAATTAGAGCTGTATTTATACTTAAAGACGAGATGTGGAGCATTTGGATCTGTGGCTTGCTGCAGCAATGTGAGATAATGATCTATTATATAATCTTCTAAGCAAGATTTCATTTTCTGCCTAGAATATTTTCCTGAAGTTCATTTTACATGAGTTTTCAGATTTTCTTCAACATTGGATGTTTATGAATCCTCACTAATTGGGTTGGAACTTTCAGCAAAGTTTACAAAGTGAAGAAAAATGAGACCATATTCTTTCACTCTTTACTTTTGTTTCAAGGGAACACCAAGAGACGTAGTTACAGTCTGTACCTTCTGTTCCATTCTAGACAGTGCTATTGGGAAGCAGTCCCTCACTGTTGATTACAATCCCTGTCCTCACAAGCAGCTGAGCCCCCAGGGTGAGTCTCACGGCCACGGCCACAGTAACCTCATCATGGCCTCATGGTTTGTCAGGTCATCCTGCAGGTTGAAACGTCCCTTAGAACTAAAAGTCTGAGGTCAACCATAGTATTGTGCTTATTCCTATTAAGAACTTCTGGGAAGTCTTGGTATTGCTATATAAAGTTAAGCTAAATCTTATATGTGGGGTTGTTTGGTTTTGTTTTCCTAGAATTGTTTGTTGTTCTTAGACAAATATGGGGCATTATACATACTTCTCATGTCATTCCTCAATAAAATACAATCTTATTTCCTAAATTTTATTCAAAATATGTCTGTCTGATGACACGTTGATATTGCTCTAGGAACACATATAAGAGTGATTATTTCTGTGGGCAAGGTGATTTATTTAACACAAAGGGTCACAATTTAAGGATTATAGTCTTTAAAATTATTATGCTGAAGAAATAACCCTACAGAAATACACACACACACACACACACACACACTCACAACAACAATAGTAACACTAGACTGCAATGAACTTCGAAGGATAGGGTAATGGCAAGACTAAACTGATTGAACAAGTCCCAAGTCACCTTATTGCTAAAAAATGTCAGGCGTGCAGTACTCTGAACATCCAAAGAGGATAGAGAATTGTGAGGGATGCAGTGGTGGGTTTTCACAAGTACCAGGGGAGACCAAGAAAGCAAGATGCCCTGGAGATTGGTGATGTGATTCTCCCACATGTTGCCCAGGAACTTACTGTTAACAAAGCTAAAAAGTAGGTTTGTAAGCTTGGCAGCTTCAAGTGACCCTGAAGCACATCATTCTGCTGCTCATGAGGCCAGGCTGCAGCAAGCCGGGAGGGAGTCTGATTTCTCCTCCAGCATAAGGAAAGCCATCCATACAACAAACATGGGCTAACATAAGAAGAGGCTGGGTCAAACAGGAAGAAGAAAATTAACTGTTGAGTAGGTCACATGGATCATTTTTGTTAGATGTTATTCATACAGGATACAAACTATAAATGAAAAAAATTAAAGAAGAGATTGATTGTAAAATAATACCAAAAACAGAAAAGAAAAATAAGTTAGATGATCTATTTAAGTGAAGGAATTAAACCAATAGTTTTGAAATCTGGCTTGCGTGTCTGGAATTATGCCAACTGTGCTTTAACATAGTTGTAATATTGTAATTTCAACTGTGAAATAGCAGGCAATATTTCCTACACAAAACATGAACTATGATGAAATTGGGTCTTTACATGGAATATTTCAAAAACTCTCCAATATAGTAATAGTCAGGCTATAGTGAACATATTATGTGAAAGAGACAATTCAGTATTATGTACTTTGACTTTCAGAAACTCATTCATCTTTGATGTTAAGTATGAAAATTTCCTTTAAAAGTTATGGCAGATTTTATTCTGTGTCTTGAAAATAGCCTCTGTCCAAAAACAATAGAATTCCAACCTACGTTCATTTGGCAGCTGATATAAGCAACCTGAGCTAACACCAGGTACCAGAAAACTGTGAATCTCTAATTAATGGAAGTACAGCTCTTTAAAACTGAATTCTATGAGAATCAAAGACTGAATAAAGAGAAAAATGATATAAAGAAGGAGGTTGGATTGAAACAGAGGGATCAGCTTCCCAAAAAAATTTATTAATGATTTAGCAAGAATTACTTTTTGGATTTTTCTTTTAGAAACTTATAGCATCAATCACACGATTGAAAAGTGGGAGTGGAGAGGTGGGGAGCTCTTGCTCCCTGTCTGTCTGTCTTCTAGAATGGGCTTTCAGGACGATCACAATGTTCCTTTAATAGCTACTAAGTGACACTGTGATACTGCATCTGAGCTCTTTTAACTAGCCTCTGAAAAATCAATCATTTCTGTATTGGCATTAATAATGTGTTTGGTTGTTTCTTTTGACATCTGTCTTACTGTGTTACTCATGATTACCCTTCCTCTCATTCATCAATAATGAGTCAGTTCTGTGGCAACGAAAGAAGAGTGTGTTGATTCTCAAGAAACAGCATTGATTAGATTATGGTAGATATATATGTGTGTATATATGTTACATAAGTATATATTACCATGCATGTCTCATTATGTGTCTAATGAGCAGTGTGGCTTAGGGGTAGGATGTGGCTGTTTTCGAGGGTTGTAGTGAACTACAAGGTTGGAGGAAAAAGTGAGAGGACGCCGGCTTGTTAAATAAGAGACGCCTGTGCATGCTCCTTCGATACGAAGAACTGGATGGGAAGGAAGGGTGAAACTTCCAGCTTCATGTCTTTACAGCAAAGATGGGTTCAGCATGGAGACTTCTGTGACCCAAGATGAAGCAGTGATTCCAAGGTAACTGCTCTTCTAGTCTCCCAAGTCCTGAGCAGCCAGTTTATTTGTCTCCCATCCTCTCTAAATGCCAGAACACTTGCTAGTCTAATTTATAGGAAATTAGTATTACCTCTTTTTTTGTTTGGCTTTCATTTTCTTTGTCTCTTTACGCAATATCTCATTCTAAAGAAAACAGTATACAGGACTGTATTGCTTAAATGATTGCTGTATATTTCAGACACCAATGTCTAATTTCTCATGATCTGAATGAACTGCATATATGAACATGTATCAGTAAAACATTCTTGTCATCTGTGGCCAAGGCATCATGTTGGAAACCTTGAATACTTTATTTCTGATTCACCCAAGTATGCTATATAAATTTGACAGTTTTCATGTTCCTGATGAGGGAAAGAAGGTTCGTAGTGTTTGTGAACATGTCATGGAGAGCTGGACTGTCTCCATTTACTCCACTGAGCTCCAAAAAAGTAAATGCTGATGAGTTAAGTTGGGATGAAGTGGAAGAGTCTAGTTCACTTTTCACATCATGTGGAGTGTTAGGGAATGGAAATTCTACATAATGTAGCTCTGACTCCGAGCCAGCTCCCGTGGAAGGCATCGGTAATTGATCCTGACAATTTTCCTCTAAGCCCACATCCAGTTTTGGAGTTGTCAAGTCTTTGATAAATGAGAAGAAACTTGGGCAACTCGAGTCTCTGAATAGAATTTTATATTCATTTCAATACGTTCTTCTACTATTTCTCAGTACCTTCTGATTTCCAACTGTGCTAGACCGGTCCACACTTGTATGAGTGTGTGTGAACCTGCATATCTGCAGTTTAACTAGCAAATGTAGTTATGACCTCTGTAGTCAACATGTAGGTTCCTGTACCATGCTAGGATTTACCTATTGAGCTTCCTTTTAACCAATTTCATATTTAGAACCATCTCATTATATAGAAATAGTTCCATTTTTAGTTCTGAGACAGCATGTGCATAAAAAAAGTGGTAATTATTTTTCTCCCAAGTGTTCTTGTCCCCAGAGAACATCTTAGCATTTATTGCTAATTAATTCACTACTCCTGGGTGTTTGGGTCTCAGTGCTATAGCCCAAGGCTTTGAGGGACAAACACAGCTCTTCTATTATATTAAACCTTAATGAGCCTGGATGCATGGGCTTTATATACATAATAAATTGAAAGGCTAACCCAAATCAAAACTTCATTTTCAGTTCTTACTCTTGCATTTTACCGGTTAAAATGTCCAGATGACAGATATAGAGTGAGTGTTGCTATTGGCTTTTAAAAGAGAAGGCTATATTACAGTTGACCCAGCCAGACTTAGACCAGGCCAGGCCTGTTGTCGTGTGATTCTCTACTTCTACACCGTGGCAGTTGCACGAACTCTGCGCCCAGACAAAGGTGTTTTCCATCTTCCCTTGACCTTTCTCTTCCTTCCTGTGTGTTCTCTCTTCTGAGCCTCAGCTTCTCTGTTGGTGGTTAATAACAGAACATTCCAGGGTTGTTATTGGCATTATATTTGCTGTATCTGAAACCTTAGTGTGATTGCAGCTATCATCGTCATCATCGTCATCATCATCATCATCATCATCGTGCTGTATATACACACAAAACCAAAACAAGTTTCATGTATTTACAGTTTTCTGAGCGTCCTCTGAAGTGGATGTTTGCATTAGAGCATTAGAGGTGAATAAGGTGCATAATATATCATGAAGAAACTCAAACTAGTAAGATACTTGGTGCTACATACATTTGTGGATGTGCGAACAGTCATTTCTGGAGCTGTGTACACCAGGAACTTGAGATTTTGCCCCTTTCTCATCTCCAGTCCAGAAACTCTGACCAGCAGTCTTCTCTTCTAGGTCAACACCCCAGATACTGCACAGAATGAAGAACAGTATCGCCCAGCACCTCTTTCCCCTCCTGCCCTCCTGTCTTCTTGGGGCGCGGAGCTAAGCTCGGAATATGAGGCTCTGGCAATTACGAGGTGTGTGGATTTTATCCAGATGTTTAAGTGCACTTCTGCGGCATGTTCTGCCTGGGGTTGGTTTCTTCAAAGGCAGCCCTTCTGTATAAAGTGCATACTACTTATGTTCAGCCAGGTTCTACCTTCCTCTTGTCTTCAGTCTCTACTCTAGGAACCTGCCTCAGAAAATACTTCCTCCCTTGACAGTAATCCGTGTCTGAAATCTTCAACTCTAAAATGTGAATCACCAGTAAGACCTGCCACTTCCTTTCTCAAACGACTAACACTGTTGTCTTTCTCCTGGCGATCCACGAGTCTACTTATTCTCCTCATCTCTGCCTCGTGTTCTCTGTCACTATCACCGTCATCAGCTTAAGTGAGTTCTGCGCCTATGTGCCTTGAACCATCCTTTACATGAATCATCTGTTCTGATCATCACAATCCAGTGTCTCAGGTGCTATAGTTCCCTTTTATTCATAAAAATCAAAGTCTAAAAAGACCCAAAACATTTTTAAAGAGTATAACTCATGGGGCTAAAGAGATGACTCAGTGTTTAAGAGCACTGACTGCTTTTTCAGAAGACCTGGTTTGATTCCCAGCACCCATATGGCAGCTAACAACCGTCAGTAACTCCAGTTTTGGGAAAATCCTTCAGTGTCTTCTGACCTCCTCAGGTGTTTCAGGACACAAGTGCATTTGTACATATGCAGGCAATATATCACACACACAAAATAAAAATAATAAAATATTTTTAAAAGGTCATAACTCCTTAAAAATCAAAACTGACATGAGATTATTTGTAGTATTTATACTACTGAGCATTAAATAATCATATGCTATTTTGAAATCATTAACATTATGTAATTGGTACAGAAAACTCAGGAGAACATTATATTGAAGATGTGGTACATGTACTGCTTGTGTAATTTTTAAATTGAAAAAATATCTGGGGACTGACAGGATAGCTCAGTAGTTAGGAACTCTTGTGCTCCTCCAGAGGACCCAAGTTAAGTTCCTAGCATCCACATTGTGGGACATACAATCACTTGTAACTCAAGCTCCAGGAAAACCAGTGCTTTTTACTGGTCTAAGTGTGCATCCACATACACGTGGTAGACACTCACATAGACACATACATATACATAAGTAATAATAAAAATGAATCTTAATCTAATGATAAAGGCTTGAAATGTGGCACTGTGAGTATTACTGGTATGATTAATTTGAGGGAAATAAATTCCAAATAAATAGAGTGACTTCTTCAAAGTCACACAGTAGTAGGTGATGTAGGTGACGAAGTCTTCACCCATAGCCTGGCTTCCAACTTCTGAGCATGGAGATTCTTATCATAAATGGCATTGTTCATGTTTTTCCCTGATCTGATCTACATTACTTGTGCATGTTCAATAACCTTCCTTCTGGGAAACCCATGCATTTATATTTATCAGTTCCATTATGAGTGCAGGATTTCTAGTTTCCACTTGGTCTTCACGTGTTCATTCCATGGTGGTGTCGACTTCCAGGCTCCCCGATTTATCTGACTTTTGGATGACTCCTCTACCAATCTCATCTGTCTGTATAAAATGATTTTCTCCATCACCTCAGCCTGTCAATATCTTCAGCTTGATTTTTCTGTAACAGGTCTTACCAAGTTATTTCTTTGTTAACAGCTTGTCAGTGGAATCTCTTTGGTTTGGGACTGAGTCCAAAATTCTCAGCATAGAATTGAGACACCCATGTAATTACACCTTGGCCTCTGTACCTAATCTGATTTCTTAGAGTCTCTATCTCATTCACTTTGATGTTCTTTCTTTTTCACACCATTGAGGATTTCAAAACTATTAAAACACTTCCATACGCCACGGTCTTTGATAATGTGCTTTTCATTGCTTGAAATAATGTCCTCATTGGCTTTATCCTTGTGGTATTATACGGTTTAGTTTTCAAAGAAAATTTCTGTTATATAATTTATTACACCTTCCTAATTTTATAGTTGCCTTATGTTCCCCTCAACTCTACCAAAATACTATTGTTTTTTTCTACGTTATGTTGGAATTTGGTTACACTCAACTATAACAGTTATAGAGTTATTTTCTGATTTATTTATGAGAACATCATCCTGTCTTTTTATTTTCATCTCATGATACCTAGCTGTATTAATTACATATAAAAGATATCTGATACTAATTGTCATAAATAAAAGTACAAACTTCACGTGAACCATATCTATGAAAGTATTTTTATTTGTTCTTCATTTTATTAGGGGCATCAAACTATAGTGAAGTATGACTTTTTTAATGTATATGAAGTAATGTTAATTTAAAATTTTTCTTCTGTTAGAATATCCTATCAACAAGTAGAAAGGTGCCTGACATAAATTTGGTGCTTAGTATATGTATTTAGCAAAAGGAAAGTAACTACATATATCATGTTAGGGTTCTAATATTGTTAGTAAATGTATTTATCCAATTTTATTTCCACTCTATAAATTAATGTCTAAATTTATCTCTTTTATTACTGTTTTGTCTTGTCTTTTCAATCTTGGATTTCCATTTTGCATTCCTCATTTCAAACAATGTTTCTATTTCATCAATACAAGAATAAGTTAAAAATAAGATGGTAGATATTTTGGGTTGCCCATTGTTAAGAAGATATATGACAATGCCTATTTTTATGAGTCCAGAGAATTACTGAAACAAGAAAATTCTCTTTTACACGTTCCTTGTTTATTTCTTGAACAATACCACCTTTCATTTCATTCAGTGTCTACTGTTAAATAGTACTGCATATAACACATTGAGAATTTTATTTGTCTACTTCCTGAAGGAATTTCAGGCATGCCTCATCCACATGTGTGTGGTTCTTGCTTTGTTCAGGGAAATTGTAGGAGACTCAGTCTAATTTTGCTGTTTATTTGTATACTATTGTAGTTTTATGTACATATATTTGTTTTGTTTTCTACTTTTTCATTCCCCAAACATCCTGGAAGATAAGTGAGCTAATTTTTGCACCATAATTTGGTCTTAAAATGTCCTGTTTGCATTGACTCATTATCGGCCTTCCTGAAAGACTGTGCAAAAGGACAGAGCTGATCGCTCATAACTGTCATCTTGCTTTTGACCTTGCTGCCTTTTCTGATTAGTCTTCCTGTCAGATGCTCTCTAAGGACTTTTCATTCTTATTTTTCCCATTCTTCTTCTGTGTTCACTCATAGAATTTTTTTTCTCCTTGAGGAGCCAAATGTAGTGTGAAAGATGATGGAAATTAGCCATCGATCGCTGAGTAGAAAATCATCTTGAATATCATAGATTGGGATTTTAATTGGGTTACTGAGCCTTTTCTATATAGTGAAGGACAAAGACCTTGCAAGAGTCATTTGGAAGGTTACTTTTTCAGAATAGCTCCATAGTTTATTCCATATATCCACATTATGTAATTCTTGACTCTTTTTGTATTACTTGATATCAAGATAAATTGTCATATGTCCTAGGAAGCTTTTCTATATGAATGCAGCAACTCGTTGCTTAAGGAAAATAACTTTTAGTGACTTTTTAAGTGTTCATTTGGCATTCATGAAATTTAGTTAAGCAATTTTACCCCAGTAAAATCAGTAAATAGAAAAAAAAAGTTAAATGACGTGAAATAATATTAGAAAAAAATCTGAAATCCGTTAGTTGTGGAGAGAAGCTTTGAACCAACCTTCAGTCGGTGGTAACATACAGCACATTGGTTCTGTCAATTAAAATTAAATATTCAAGTATTTATGAACTCAATATTTATTTACTGTGCAGACAAAGCCAAGCTGGTTTTAGTCATGAGAGAGCCAGAAAAAAGATAGTTAAAGACCGTATTTCTGTGAACCGTAAACCATTGTGGGAAAGCAGACAGTTTTTGCAATGTGGGAAAATCTGAAATAAAAAGCACTATAAGCATTAAGGCAAATTGGTACAATATAAGACAAAATGGAACCTGCTCAAATATTCTAGAAAAACTTCTTTAATGGGTGGCATAGAAAAAAAAAGGCCAATCATTAAATACTGCTAGCAGTCTAGTAGATACATGCATCATATTTCTCGTCTTTGTCTCTTAAACTTATCCTAAGATATCCATGAAAGATTTTAAAAAGAAACTAAAATAGATATTTTATAATAATTGTTTAAAAAATCACTTCACTCTCCATGCACACTCAGTTAAATTGTTAATTCTCTTCAGACATACATGCACAGTTGACACATTCATTCTACTTGCTTTATTTATTGAGCAACTATGATGTGCAGGCCACTATGCTAGATGATGTTTATCAGGGTATTTTTATCATTTCACCCTGTTTATCAAATGGCAAAGGGAGACACTTACCAAGTTGTCATGGAAGGAAAGCCACACTGTGATAAGTACAAAAGTGCTTTGTATTCTTGGAGTGTGTGGTGGGGTGGAGCCAGTGTTGACTGCTGGAAAAAGCTGGTGAAGCTGACTCATTAAGAGAGCAATGGAGGGCGACCGCAGCAAGAGCAGGAAGAATGTGGACATCCTGGCTAGTAAATGAGGACAAACAGCAGCCTCTGAACATTTTTTAACATGAGATGGAGTTGTCTTTTAATTCAGCCCTAGCAGTTCATAAGTCTCACATTAGGGATGTTGATCTCATAAGACTAAGTGTTAGGCCAGCCTTGTTAAATAGGCCTATCTTTGTTAAATAGTTATCTGCTAATTGAAAATGCACACTGTTTATTAAGGCATGATCTACTTCACTTCTACAAGACACGTATCATGCAACAGCTGTTGCACTACATGATACACCCTCGAGTAAGAGTCCTGATCAGTGAATATCTTCAGTGAATAATAGAATGGTCATGCATCATGGGCACCAGCCTCCCTTGATGTGCAGACTCAACATATTCATTTTAGAGCAATGTGGAGTGTTAAAGAATACCTTCTGAAGGCTTTTTCCATCTATGCTATGACCCCAACACACATTTATTCACATACAGGTGTAATTATATTATACTTATGTTTCTGTGAATAGGAGGCAAGCTAAATGTTTTTATGCTAGGGTGGTTATGGTGCTATATTTAGAAAGCCTCAAAAACACAGTAAGTTGGATAAAAAATTGAAAGTAATTGCAAGAAATGATTTGTAAGACTTCAGCTTCATTGATCTTTATACTTTGCATCAAACTGCCTGTTTCATATTAGAATCTCATTTTGGTTGCCTGAACCTGTGAAAAATATCATCTAGAAATAAATTTTAGGTTAAAGGGATGTTCTTGTATGAAAGTGGGGATATTCTGTCGAAAATAACTTCATAGCACATGTAAAAGGAAAACATTTCACTGTCTATGACCACACATATCTGTTCAATGAGTTTACTCCTCCACTTCATATAAACACAATAGTCAGCAGCTGCATATTTACCTTCAGATAGTCAATAGAAGTTTGCAAGATGTTTCTGTGCAAAAGATCAAGATTATGAAAACCTTAAGTAGTATTGTTTTCATTTATTTTTGAAAATTCAGAATGACATTGGTGTATTAGTGTATACATTGAACATATTGTTGTATTTATAGTTTAACAAGCAGTGTGGATTCTGATTCTTTATTATCCAGGTTATTTCAGATGCTTAATATTCTGTAAGATTTATTATTCCTTTAATGTTTTTTTTGGTTTATTTTTCTGTGTATGATTGTTTTCTCTACAAGTGCATCCTATGTGAGCAATGCCTGCAGAGACCAGAAGAGGGCATCAGATAGCCCTGACTTAGAGTTACAGGTGATTATTAGCCACCATATGAGTGCTGAGAACCAAACTTGGGTCCTCTGCAAGAGCAGTCAGTGCTTTTACCCACTGAACCAGCCATCTCTCTTAATTTGTGTGTGCTGTTGGGAAGAGGTGCTTACATGCGCACCTCATATATGCATATTCCTGTGCAGGCCAGAAGAGGGCATCAGATCCCCTGGAACTGTAGTGATAATCATGAGTCACTGGCTACTGGGAACTGAACTTACTGCATTAGCACTATGCACTTTTAACTGCTGAGGTATTTCTCTTGCCCAATAGATATCTTAAATGATTTGTAGAATATTTATCTATTCAGTAAAGACATTATTCTAACTTCTAATCGTTCTTTTCCATGTCTTAAAAGAAATATAGTGTTGGTGGCTTTTCGTGCCAGTGAAACGATCTCTGTGGGTTGAATTGTGCTGTGCTCTAGTCCTTCCCTGCAGAAGTAAGATGAATCTAGGCTTCTATGAAGTGATTTCTCTTTTGCTGTTGTTTATGTTTACATGATTCTGGCATGACAAGTAATCTTTTTATAATATAATTTAACTGCTTTGTCTTTTAAGAGTATTACATTTGTTTTAAAATAATTATAATTTTTGCTCAATCGATGAACTAAAAAAATGTTAACACAAAAAGAATCTTGGATATAAAAAGTGCCATATATATCAGATACAAAAAGGAAGTTTCATTTAATTGTATGTTTAAAAGCTATTCCCTCGGTGCTCATTGTATTTACATGAGTGAAGATCAGTAAATCTATAGTCATTACTTTTCCTGAATTTATTAGATTTGACTGATAGATTATAATTACTCAAGAGTTTTACATAAAAGTTATACATATATAACATGCATAATATATAATTTAATATCTGTAAATAAAAACCAAAATGTTAGAATTTGCTAAATGACTTATTTTACCTTATAAAAATTTAGATTTATATAATTATTTCAAAAGTAGTGCAAGAAGTCCTATATATGTCTCATTTGTTACTTATTAGCATATACCATTAGACTAGTAACATTTCTGTATATTATTAGTACCGGAGGTACATACATCAGCTAGATTTTCTCAGCTTCCCACTAAACCGCGATTTCTATTTTGTAGTACATGCTCCCTCTTAATCTCCTCTTGTTTACAATAGTTTCTTGTTTGGGATGATGTCGACACTCTTGAGAAATACTAGCCAAATCATCTGTAGACTGTCAACCCACTGGTGTTTACTCTTAAGCTTTTCTCTTTGAATGGTGTAATGTATTTGGAGGAGGAGGACCACATCAATCCGTAATGAAGGACTGAGAATTTATACTCCATATCATTAATAATGGGCTATTTTCACAAATTATTCACAATTACTTAGCATAGGAGATTTTTCTGTTTCCCCATTCATTCATTCAACTTATGGTTTATTCATATCAGTTGGGCTTGTTGATGCTTATTGTTACTGTATATTATAATCTGATAGGACATTATTTTGTTTACATTTTTCACACTCTGGGTATTGGCACCCTTGCACTTGGTTGTTGTATTCCTTTGATATATCCACCATGTTTGTGAGCCTCTGTTTTAGCACTTGCCCGTTTTGTAGCAATATAAGCCACAATGAGTTCATGTACATAACTTGACTCTGGTCTAGAATCGGTTGTTTCACTAATACCTAGGATCCTTTTATCAGAGAATAGGGCTTACAGCAGATCTAGCACCAAGTATGTTTCTTGAAAATCTGGTCCTGCTGTTTGTATGTCCCCTCACTTGATGGCTACAGAAGATGTGCATGGCTATGTGAATAGTAATATGCATATAAGGTTCTATGCATATATGTATATCTACAGATATTTCTGTGTGTCACTGTTTATACAGATCCAACTATAAGTTCACAGCATCTCCAACTTTGGCCCACCAGGCAGATCACACGGCCCTTCTCCATTAGCTTAATTGTAATCACTCATTCAAACAGCCTCCTACCATCCTTTAACTATGGTTTCATCTACTCCATATGTATCTTCTGTTCCTCTGTGTAAAACTTTATTAGCTAGAGTAAAATGCTTATGTGCAGTTCTTTTCCTTGTTCATTCAAGTTCCATTCATTTCCAGCTTTATTGCACTGGTAAGGCTACCTCACACATTTCTCACACATTTAAATTGATTGTCAGATTGTGCATTAATTCTGGACTGTTCAACTTCCTGAATGTTCTTCTAATGGGATACTTTAAAGTTACTCTTTGTACTTATCATTACCTAGATTTCATAAATGCCCAATGCCTGCATTTATCATTGCACTTAGCATTGTATATTTATAGATATCTTCCTCTCCTTAATTATTCCTTAACTCCCCTATTCAGTTCTCTTCCTAAACCCTCAAAGTAATGACTGCCATTGATACCCTTACTATCAATATTATTTTCCAGTGTCATGGCAGTTACATTTGAGAGTGTTTGAGAGACAGAATAATGATTATTTAAACATTATAAGCATTTTACAGGCCAGGGACACAGGTCAGTGACAGAGTATATGTGCTTAATAAATGAAAAATTCAGTGTTCAATGCCTAGCACTAAAACATCTATGTGTATTAGCAAAGAGTATGTAATTTGCTGTGGACAGAGTTCTGTTCCATACAGGAATGACAAACAACTCAAAATGACAAGACCCACTTTTATGGAAAATTCTTAGTTTCTTTTCACTTGAAAGTCCTGAGGGGACCTTGCCATGATCTGGTGTCAAAGAAGTGTAGGTTCTTTGCTTAGCCTAGAACGAAGGTCAGACTGGTTTTTTCAGAATAGTCTAAGCAGTATCTTTCCTGGTAAACTTGCCCCTTCCAGATCTTTTTGGCTATAAATGGCAACCTGGGCCTGTTGGACTCTTCATTTTATTTAATTCGAGATTAATGGTGACAAAAGAACACTCTGGCACTCTGCACCTTTAGGTTCTCTGAGACCTGTGTTTCCTCGCTATTCTGTCATCTACCCTCACTCCACTTTCGTAGTCTTCTTACGTTCTATGTAACTTTATATATTGCCCGGGCACTTTAGCTGTTCTTAACAGAAGGAATATGGAAAATACATAGAAAAAATATCTCCGGAAGATAAAATTCATAGTGATTTAATAGATGGCATTGATGAACAAAACAAGTGAGACGAACGTAGAATCTCTAGAAACTTTTCAAATATGATAAAGATGTAAATGAAGAAAAGTGTTTCTCACATGGTTTGGGAAAATTGGCCAATTACCTGGTGAAACTTGGCATATTTATCTCAAACATATGGGGCTGAATTTCCAAGTGAATCTGTCTACTAATATGCCTCTAATAGTGAAGTAGCTTTATCTTCTTGGAATTTCTTGTTATCTGTCTTTATTTGACTATAAAAGGAAACTTTGAATGAAGTATGAAGGCTAAAGCATTGCGAAGCATGTATGAAATACACGAAAATAAATCTATTTAAAATAGAATAAAACTTAAAAGGAGATGGCATTTCTCCTATTTTTGCAATTTAACCATTTTTTTGTAATATATATATATATATATATATTTACTTTTCTATGATTAAGACTTCCCTTGAGATCTTGAATTAAAATCTACATTAATCCAAGAATTAAATCTGTAGACAGTTGCAAAGTCCTGGAGTGATATTTATTCTCCATTTATAAAGAATAGAAATCAAGACATTGTGTAATTAAGTAAAGCAAAAAAAATGAGATTACAAAATTGATCACATAAACACATGTTAAAATTTTGCTTTTGTGTGTGTGTGCGTGTGCCAGGTTTTAAAAAAAATAAGTTGATGTGTGTGTCTGTAGGGGGGAAATGATAGCAATTTATTATTTTTATTTCTATTTATTTTTGAGAATTTCACAAGTGAGGATTGTATTCTTGTTATTTCTGTCTTTCTTCCCAGTCTTCTTCGGGTCCCCCTCATTCCCCTAGTCCCTCCGTCAGTCCCTCCCCCAGTCCCTCTCATTTCTTTTCCTCTTCCTGGATTGTTACTGCTTTTTATACATACATACATGTATAAATATACATATATACATATATGTGTATATATAATGCACTGAGTCCAGTTAGAGGTGTTCATGTGTCTAGGATTGTCCACTTGGGGTTAGATAACTTCTCAGGGAACTAGACAGACTCTGGAGAAGACTGGTTCTCCCTCCTTCAGTATCTGTTCGTCACCTGTAGTTCTTCACCTCGAGATGAGACTCTGTGAAAGTTCTCCCATTTACCTTGGAATGTTAACTGGTGTAGTAATTTGTTTTTATGAACTGCTTAACGCCACAGCATAGGCGTCATGTCTTTTCACTATTTTATTCCAAGTCTGTAGCATTGTCACTGTATAAGTGTCTAATGGTTTCTGGGTAAACAAATGAATAGATGGGTGTGTAGAAGAGAAATGTTCATCGAACATTTTGGTGAAAACTCTGGCGACTATAAGGATAAAATTTGATGTTATATACAAAGTGTGTGTGCATTAGAATATATGATATGTGTAGCCATGTGAGAGTAATGCTGTGTTATGCCCCATTGTGGAAGATTTAACTCTTTTTCAACGTATTTAACTTTTTTTGCCACATACAAATCAGTGAACACTTTTTCAAGTCTCTTTCCTTTTTTCACTAGAAGCCTTATAAGAAGATTTAAGAAATGATTCATATTTTGATTAAAGGGATCACATGAGTTCTTTGATGTTATTGGTTAAAAGCTCTTTTGAGGCCTAGTGTATCTCGTGAGGGGTTCCATGAGTTACAGAAGTTCATGGTTGGAGAAAGTGGTACATTTATGAATTCAGACAAAATCTCATCTGTATGCATACCTCTGGTAGACTTAAGTGTCAGATTCCTCTATTTAATCTTTAATTTAACTTCTCATCCCTTTGATTTCTAATCACGAAAACATCACTGAAAGTCAAAGACTAACCTGGAAAAGGACTTCTCTTTAGTTAACAGAAAGATGAGATTTCATTAATTAGGTGTGAATTTCTCATCCCCTTCAATGTGGAGGTTACATGAGCCTCCAAGGGTAAATATGTTTTTTGAGGAAAATGTGTCAAAAGTTTTATATATAAATTTCTAGTCATTTCCACTTTTTAATCTGTTGCCTCTGATTGAGAGAAAGAACCATTTGTACTCATCTGTTTCTACCTGCATAGAGCAAGGCTTCAGCCATGTTCATTAACCTTAATTCTCCAAAGCATGAAATTATAGATGATGTAGAACTCCTTTGTGTCCTTTATTCAGACAGTCTCTTTTTAATTACTCTTCATCCTTAAAATATAAATAAATTATGTGTTTCCTGGCTGTTCATTATAAACTTGTTGGCACATCTCACATGGTGTTCTGGACGCCATTCTACCAAATACTCTCCTCTGCCCCACGATTGGATTGCAATGTTCAGAAACCAAATTTTCACTGTGGATTAATCCTGGGAACACAATGGAACAGCAATAAGGGATACAAGTCATTAAAGTGCTGACTATAAACACAGTGTGATATTAATGTTGTCTTTTGCTAAATACCCATCGTCATGATTTGTTAAATTTCTACTTCCTCTTCTGTTGCTGTGATAAAATACTTGACAAAAGCCACTTAGGAAGAAAAGTTTTTTTCTGGCACACAGTTCAAGGGTAGAATGCATCCTAGAAAAGACGTCGGCAGTGGCTTCAGGCATCTGGGTGTATCAGAGCCACAATCAGGAAGCAGAGGTTGACGAACGCTGCTACTCAGTCCCTCTCTCCACTTATACAGTCCAGAGTCTCATCCAGGAATTGGTGCCCTTCCCAGTAAGCTAGTTTTCCAACCTCAGTTAACCAAAACTTTGCAAAACAATATAGATCAGAAAAGCCCTCTGCTTCTTAGCTGGCTTCTCTGTGTGTTGAATAGGGATATTATATTGGCATTGGGTTATGTGATGTGTCACACCACATCATGTCACAACACAAGGGACATTCATGCATTACCATGATACATTGCTTATTTAGAGGAGATATCTGAATGCATTCTTTTTTTTTAGAAAATTAGCTTTTAGTTTCTCTTTTTCAATATATTGATTTTAATTTATGTGTTTTGTCCTTGTATATGTAGGTGTACTACATGTGTGTAAAGTACACAGAGACCAATCGAGGGCATCACATCCTCTGGAACTGGAGTTAGGGTAGTGGTTGTTAGTTGCCATGTGGGTGCTGGGAATTGAACTCTGGCCCTCTGGGAAAGAGCCCATGCACCTCTCTCTAGTCATCTCTACAGCCCTGGCATCTGTTTTCTAATTGCAGAATTATAACTTGAAACTCTTATTGCTAGTGTTCAGATAATTACAGTTTTAAAAGTGAAAATTATGTAATAAGATATTTGAAATCTGACTGATTTGGGGAAATAAAATTTCCTTCTCTGTTTAATGCATTATGCAGGGATCAGTAATTTCCCTTTCATTCTTCCTTTTCTTCTCTCTTTTCTCTTTCTCTGTTAGTGGTTTAAGCTCTTGGAAGGAATGTGCAGTGTGACTAATTGGAGATTGATTGTCTTAATAAAGTACGAAAGGAGTGTCCAGAACCAAAAGCTCTGCGCTTCTAGAACTTTTTTTCAGATTCAATTCAGTCACCAAACGTTCATATGTATGAGAGACTAACTTCAGCTAACTGATGAGGACACGCTAATAATACCAATCCCTCTTAAACTACCACAGCGGGTCCATGGCTTTGAGGAAGTATGTAGGTGGGTTGGTCTTGCCTCTGTTTTAGTGAGATAAAGTCTAGCATGGATATTGTCAAGTTCCAGTACTTTTCATTCTCTATGGAGTTTTTACTGGCTAAGGGCTTCTCTGCTATGTACTATTTTTAAGTGCTTCACTTAACCCACTAATGGAAAACTCTTTAATTTCAGACAGAAAAAGGACTATCAGAAGTATGGCAAGAAAGTAAGCCACACCCTGATAACCACTGGCAAAAGGCTGTCATCCTGCTAGGAAAGCTAAGGAATTTTGAAGTCATAATTCAAGGCATCAGAACAAGGGACTTAGGAGGAGGAGCTGCAATTGATGATGTTGAATTTAAGAACTGTACAACAGGTGAGTTTCCTGGAAGCCTTTCCACTTGAAAACACGTTTATAATGTCATTTTCATCTTTGTTTCACATGTTTAAAATGCTCTGCTGTTATGTATTTTGTCTGTGCACACACAAATCAATTGAAATGCAGTTTCATAACTGTAAACTTACAAATACATATTAATAGATATTATTTATCATGAACAGCTACAGGTAAAATCAATGGATGGGGAGGGAGGAAAAATCAGTTTTCTCCAGAACTAACTCCCTGACAGGTCATCTAATCCTAAACTGAGAGGGATGGAAATGATGCAAACATAATGCTCATGCATGAAATTTTCAAAATTATAAATAAAAAGAGAGATAATCTATCATAAGATATTATTGTAATAAGACACCATAAACTAGAACATAAAAAATAGCAGAAACTCACTGCTCCCCTGTTCTAGAGTCTGGGAAGTTGAAGACCATCACACAGATACATGTGATGTCTGGAGACAGCATTGTCCTTCTGTGCTCTCACATGCTGGAAGGGCAAATTCAGTCCCTCAGGCCTATTTCATGAGGGTAATTCCATGATTTTTTTCCCTGTTCCCATGACATAATCACCTCCAAATGTCCAACCATCCAATAACATCTACCAAGAAGTTGGGATTTCCACATTAAATTTGAAATAGATATAAAAATTTACAAGTTTCAATGTCTTTGCCATTCTCCAATTGAAAAAGTAATCCTATATTTTTCCATATCATCTTTTACATTTGTTTTTAATACATTGTAAAATGTAAGCCTGAGATTTATAGACATTTCTTTAATTTAAATCAATGAAATCGTGAACAAATAAAAATATTAGAGGCTGCCTGCTAATTCATGTATGAGAAATAGATATAACCAAGACTACTTTAAACATATCTTGAATTGAAAGTTCTATTTGGGAGATTTTAAAATGCTACTGTAGCATTAAAATTGCATTCAAATAATAGTGTAGAATAATTCTGCAATCCTTTATCACACTTCTAAATGTGAAATCTATACAGATTTTTCTCTATATTATTGATCTATTTGTTTTTATTTCATGTGTACAAGTGTTTTACTTACATGTATGTAGGTGCACTGTGTGCATGCTGTGCCCTTGGAGGCCAGAAGAGTCCATCAGATCTCCTGGATCTGGAGTTATGAATGCTTGTTAGCTGCCATGCGGGTGCTGGAAACTAAACCAGGGTCCTCTGGAAGAGCAGCCAAGGCTCTTAACTGCTGAGCCATCTCTCCCGCCCCCACTTAGATTTTCTTTACAAAACTACCCAGAAAATGTGAAATATAATTACCAATTCATTTGTACAATTTCCCAGTTGGTGGAGTTCTTTCAGAAGTGTTTTCAGTTTGATATTCAGAATAGTGTTCTGTGATGCATACTGCTATGAGGATGACTCTGTGGATTCTGCACTGAGAATCTGCACTGAGAATCACCTTTCTGTTCTGGGACTAAAGAGCTAAACCCTGATGCCATTTCATTTTACTGTTCCTCTCATATTAAAACATCATTTCACCGAGGCAGTTCAAAGTGTGGGCTTTGGTTTGTGTGATGGTAAGTCATCTGCTCATTTCATGAATAGTGCTGTTTCAAAGGGTTCTGGCTCATTAGAAACAAATCCTTTAAGACTTTATTCCCCTTTATTTCCAGAAAAGGTGGATGCTGTGTGTTACATAAGATTGAATTCATGTATCCCTTATGATATAGAGAGCACATAGCTCTGGGTATGTAAGACATGGCTGATAGGATTGGGGGCTGGAGATGTTTGGGTCTGATGCTTCAGCACACAAAAATGCAGTTCTGTGCACATAATCAAGAGAAGAGAATCTTAGTCTGCTTCTTTAAACACTTGGAAAATTTTCTAATAATACATTGATCTTTATTACAGACTGTAGCTCAGTCTAAAAGTTATTTTGGCAACATAGAAAAGAGAAATATTTCCAAAGTTCTAAGATTTTAGAAAGACAGTTGTTAAACAAGAAACCCCATTCTCTTAGGGCTAGAGAGATAACTCAGAGGTTAAGAGCACTTGTTGTTCTTGAAGAAGACCCAGGTTCAGTTCCCAACACCCACCTGGTAGTGAACAGCCTTCTCAAACTCCAGTTCCAGAGGATCTTATGTCCTCCTCTGACCTACATGGGCATTGCACACATATGGTGCACTTACACACAGACAAAAAACTCATACACTTTAAAGAAGAATTAATAAAAATTAGAAAAAGAAATTCAATTCCCTCATGCATTGTTGTAGAGCACAAGAGAAACAGAATGTATTGTTCCAAAGTTTCCTTTTCGTGTAGAAACCACAGCTTTAGAATTCTGTTAGTGTCTTGGTGCCCTTTGAGAATATATTTTAATGTGTTTATTAATTTGAGAATCTCCTAAAATGTATTTTGGTCAACTCCACCTTACTGTCCCTCCCTGACTTTCTGTCCTTTATTATTTGTTTTTATTTTTTTAGGTCTATAGCATCTAATTTATGTCTCCCAACTGCTCTTGGGAGTGGGTCTACCCTTTGGAGGCTAGTCAACCTGCCAGACAACACACCTCTTCCAGTGTCTTTCGTTTGCCAATAGACCCTTCCCACTTCCCCAACCATGCCCAGTGTCTGTCAGGGTTATGTTGCCATCCCTCAGCTCGGGGCCAGCCAGAGGAGGATGCAGGGTCTCTGCTGCGTAGGGAGTGAGAGGTGCGGAGTCAGAACACAGACACCGAGAGCTGGGTGGAAGCAGGCAGAGGGCGAGCTGCTGCAGACTCGTTTATTCAAGGAAGTGCAAGGGGTTTTATAGGTTTGGTTGGCCAGTCGTCCTATGGGGTGGTCCCAACTGCAGCCAATGGTGTTCTGTCTCCAGGTAAATCATTTCAGTGCTGGGTCTCTTCAGACACGTGGGAATGCCACTCCACAAAAGCCATTTCCTTATTCCTCATGGCAGGCGGCCTGGCTAAGGCCCATCCTGCATTATGCCACACTATCCTCCTTTTTGTTTTTATTAATTGAGCGACCCTGGGAGGCAAGTTTCTTTGCCAAGCCATTGTTGACCCCAGAACCCAGAGATGACCTCCCAGCAGGTGGTGCCTGTCTTAGGTTGCTCCGATTATTGGGGTCTTACCCGTCATTGACTACCCACCATCCTGGTGAAAAAACCCAAGGAGTAATGCCTGTCACTTAGGAGGGTAATTAGGATGGCATGGGAGGTTAGTGCGGGAAGGGTCCTGTGGCGTGCGTGAGGGTCCTTGTGGAGGAGTGCTTTTGTGACCTGTAGAAGGCTTAGGAATAAGAGAGATGAGTCAAGTATCGTGAAGAAGGTGGCGTTATTAAGTGGCCAGTTGAACGGGATTGTCCTGTATTGCTGATATCCAGGTTTGAAGGGTGAAAAAAAAGTCTGAAATCCTTTTAAGTAATTGTTGCCCAAAGCTCATAGAAATTATTGGGTCAACTGGGGTGGAATTTATATGATCAATCTGGTAATTAAGGGACAGAGAGTAGTTAAGAAAAGCCTGTGACCATGGGCTTGTGATTCAGCGGGCTGTAATGGTGGGCAGTTGGTAGGGCGTGCCCAGAGTTCGGGCAGGCAAAGTGGTTGAAGCTCTGTCCGAGGGTAAAAAGGAGGACGGTGGGTGGTGTCTTATCGTTGGCAGTTGGGGGTTCCTCTTCCTCATCTAAGCTATCGGGAGGGGGGCCGACAAAGATGAGGTCTGCGGGGTCAGTTTTGGTTCCTCTTTACAACTTTCATTATGGGTGTTAATAACTTCCTAAACTGAGGAGCCTTTAAGGCTGGTGGTGATGGCAAAAGGGACAGAGAAAAATGGGGCGGGGTGTGTGTCCCTCATGGACCTCACATTTCCTCACGAGAAAGAAAACATGGGACCAAGTGGAAATCCCAAACATTTTGGGAGCTAATCCATGGGGCTAGGATGAGCGTTTTTGTCTCTAAAACTATTAAGATCTTTTTGTTTCACTTTCAAGCCACACTGCCCAAGAAGAGCCTTAAGAGCCTGCAATTGTGGTTCTTTCTGGTGGTGGTAGGGAGAGATTTCCATTATGGTGGAGTGATGTTTGACAGAGAAGTGGTTGATTAAGGTCCCCGTGGGAGCAAAGACCAATGAAATGGAAACTCAAAGCTGCGGTGATCACTATACAAACCAAGATACCTAATATTGGGGCCAACTGAGACATACAGACAGAATGTTGAGGACCCAAATGTCTCGTGCTTTGTGGGGGAATTCCGTGGGTCATTACGCCATGGCCGTATGTCCACATGGTGTCTCTGGAAAGGCTTGACCGATAGCCTCTCCTTGGTTCTGAAATCGGAGGGGTCAGGCCCTCATGTGATCTCTCTGGGACTAACCAAGAGTGGAGGGGCCAGCATGTCTTCAGGACCATGTGGTGAGGTGTGCCTTCTTATGGGAGGAAAAGACAAACACAGAAAAGGGGAGAGGAAGGGGTCGCCCACTCACCCTCGGGTGACCATCAGCACACAGACAAAGAGGGGCCTACTCACCGACAACCAGGGTGGGGGTGTCATGCCAACGCCGGGGGTTTAGGGTCCTTGTTCAGGTGCCAGTTGTTGCCGTCCTACTGGTCGGGGCCAGCCCAAGGGGGACACAGTGTCTCTGGGCCAGCCCAAGGGGAACACAGGGTCTCCGCCGAGAGGGGGTGAGAGGTGCAGAGTCAGAATAGATACCAGGAGCTGGGTGGAAGCAGGCAGAGGGCGAGCTGCTGCAGACTCGTTTATTCAAGGAAGTGCAAAGGGTTTTAAGGTTTGGTTAGGCAATCATCCTATAGGGTGGTTCACAACTGTGGCCAATGGTGTTCCATTTCCAGGTAAATCATTTCAGTGCAGGTTCTCTCCAGACATGGGTGGAAGCTGGTGTCATGCCTGGTCAGAGCGAAATGCCACATCCATAGAAGCCATTTTCCTATTCCTCATGGCAGGAAGCCATTTTCCTATTCCTCATGGCAGAGAGCCTGGCTAAGGCCCATCCTGTGTTACACCATATAGGGTTAGGATTGCACAGGTCTTCTGCATGCTGTCCTAAGTGCTATGAGCTCATATGTGCAACTACCCTGGGGGTCCAGGCAACAGGTTCCTCGTATTCCTCTACCCTGGTGGTCCATTCAATCTTCCCATCTCCTCTTCTGCAATGATTCCTGGGAGGAGAGGATGGGATATAAATGTGGAATTTAGGGCTGAGACCTCTAGTCTTACTCTGTGCATGTAGATCAGTTGTGGATCATTTTAGTAACCGCCATCTGCTGCATGATCTGCTTCTTTGGTGAGACGAGTCATGCACTGATCTGGGAGCATTACAGTAAGTCATATGAATCAGTTTAATACCATGTCTATTTAGCAAAATGATAGTAGGTTGTCCCCTATGCCTGTGACCTGTGTAGCCACAGAGTCTCGACTTTGATAGCAGTGTTAGGTATGGACTCCATACTGTGAAGTGGGCCTTAAATCCAACTAGATGGTGGTTGGTTGCTCCTATGATATTCATGTCATGATTGCACCAGTGGGCCAAGCCAGTTATTATTGTAGCTCTCACGGTTGACAGCTGGCTAAGGTTGATAATTCTTTTTCTCTGTCAGTAACATACATAGCAACTTCTAGCACCATGAAAGCTAACCAGCAGATATGTAGCTTCAAGGTTGGCACTAGCTTGATTTCTCTTTGTTTGTTCTGTGACTCCAGCATGTAGTGTCTCCAGCAATAGGGATTCCAGTTCAGTACTATTGGATAACCCAACGCAGTGGCAATGACCGGTATTGTTTGATAATCTATGGGATCTCTCTTGTAAATAACTCCAAAGGAGGAGTCCATTCTTGTTATTGGTCTTTTCATTTGCTAGCCTGTGGTATCTCTTAGGGCCAGGTGTGGGGAAATGTGAGGGTGAGGGCAGAAGATAAATTATATTTAAATCTATAATTCTATGTCTTCTTCAAAAATGTTTGATGATTGTCAAATGAAGCTAAATTTGGTGAACTGCATTTGAAAGAATATATTTTAGGAAAAATGGTCATAGGATTTTAATAGCCTAGCCTACTAAAAGCAATGATACATTTCAAATTATTTTTAGTTAATATAGAAAGCATTAAAATAGCATTAAGAGAAAGTTTAAAAGTCTATGAATGGAACCATAAAAATAATTTTGTAAATCCTACATTTTCAAAAGTTACATGCCAGGAACACAACAGTGCTATGTAACATGTAGACCGTGTGTAACAATGAGATGGTACATGGAGGACTATACCCAAAGCTGTTTCTGATGTTATCAGTGCAGAAAAAGCAAAAGGTAGCCAGCACACTGGGGTCATTGTGGTGGCACACTGCGGGAACTGTGGCCTTTTAACTTGGTGCTAAACCAGGAGTGTCCAGTCACACTCCAAGTACTGAACGTGGCTGTGAAGGAGCTTGGGGACATTTTATCATTGCGCATTGCCTCAGTTTCCACATAGCAAAACTGAGCTGGTAATGCACTTCTTCGATCATAGATTTTTGGGAAAATTAATTATGTGGAAGTCTGTGAAGGTCTTGGAATAGGCTTGATGCATAATACAATTATTTTGCTACATTTTACTGTCACAATTACCACCACCATCATTATAACCTCATACTCTGAAATTCTGCTGTATAATTCTGTATTAGGAAGGCAACATGAAATCATATGAAAATAGCTATGGAGGCACAGTAAATTGATTATGAAATTGCTATTCTGTGGTTGAAATGACTTTTAAAATGGCTCAGTGTCTACTTCTATCACTGTCTACTGTCAGTCACTGAAAACAAAACCCAAATTGTGTGATACCACATATATGAAATACCCAGATTAGGGAAATGTTTGAATACAGAAATCAAATTAGTAGAGACCTGGGACAGAGGGAATGGGGTTTGGGGAGTGACAGATAATGGAAATGGACTTTCTTTATAGAGAGATGAAAAGACAAAATTGTTGTATAGCTTTGTACCAAGACCATTACATGTTCAACTTTACCCAGCTGAGCCAAATGTGCAATTATAAATTATAAATTAAAACGCATTAAAAAGGATGACAGAGGAATTCTAAAAAGATTGTCGCAATAGAAGCAGGACAGTTCTGGGTTTTCCCAAGTCCTCAAATCAAATCTGTGAGAACAGTTCATCAGCAGTCAAGCAAAAACAAATGTATGCACAACAAAATTAACTGAAAACACATCCTGGAAAGGCCCACGCTACAAATCAGTGAGGGCAGACCATGCAGGGCGGCTAGAGTTGTGTGTGCTCCGGTGTCTAAGGGAGAGACTCAGAGACTTGGCAGGCATCACAGGGAAATGGAGCTGGGTGGTTTGAGAACCACAGCTGACACGGGCAGATTCTGTTCACTGAAAGAATGGCTTCCAGAATGCTGTAGAAAATCCGTGGTGCTCAAGATTCTACACTGTGAACTTGCAAAATAAGTCCACTGGCCTGACTCCCTTTCAGGAAGGCAGCCCACATTTAAGAACAATACAGAGCAGACAAATGAATAAAATACCACGGGTAGTGAGATCCAATTGAATAAACTAGAGGGACTTAAAGAAAGAAAAGATCCCTGCAAAGCAACGGAGCGGACTATGGTGTGCAAATATGAAAAGGCAAGTCGCGGAGTGTTTGGACATTTAGGCAGATTTTGTAGACTACTGTATTCTTCCCGCGGTTCTGACCTTCATCATATAATTTCCGTCATGACATATTAGGGTTTGAGTGTCTCTTTTGTAAAATAATATAATCACAATAGAAAACTATGACATCTTAACATATATTTGAGTTTGCGGCTTATGTGTGCATTAGATTTCAAAGTTATTTATAGAAAAGTTTAAAATTGTGACTAAAAACGGAAGAATATATGGTATTTAATACATATGTGTCTGAATTAATCAGTATATTCCATATATGCATATATCATGGCTATTCACGTTTCTTTCTAATTAAAACATTATTTGACCTCATATTTTCCTTTATATTATAAATATTACAAATCAATTAATTATACAACATTTAGCATGTATTTATAATAAAGCTAGGTATAGTCATTTTTATCTTGATGCATTAGAAATACATGTTGCTACTATGCTAAAATTAAAATCAAGTTTGTTATTTTTTAAAAAGAAAAATAAACCAAAAGAATACGAGCACACTGAGAAGTGTTTATCCTTTTGGGACAAGTTAATTAAGAAGCAAATAGCTTATGTAGTAAAAGATAGTGAAATTGATGTCACTCATTTTATATTCTGCTTTAAAAGTGTTTACCTACAAATCTTATGAGTTCAATGCCCATTTCATAATACAGAGAGACGAGAATAGAATACAAAATTGAAAATTAAATGTCCATCTTTGTAATTATAAAAATTCTTAATTTACCTTAACACTCCATTTTCAATTAGTTTACTTTTAAAAATATTTTATTTATTATTTTTATTTTATGTGTATTAGTGTATTTTCTTCATGTATGCAAGTGTACCCTGTCATGCAGTGTTGGCCAACATCAGAAGAAGGAGTCAGCTCCCTTAAAACTGGAGTTAACAGATACTTGTTAGACTCCATGAAGGGGTGGGGAACTGAATCTAAGACCTCTACAAGAGCAGTCAGTACTTTTAACCACTGAGCCATCTCTCCAGCTCCCAATTTAAAATTTTTATTTATTTTATATAATGTGTATGATTGTTTTGCCTGCATGTATATAAGAATACCCTGTCATGCAAAGCCCGTGGAGGGCAGAAGAGGGTACTGGATCTCCTGGAACTGGAATTACAGATAGTTGTCAGCCACCCTGTTGGTGCTGGGAACCAAACCCAGGTCTGAACCCAGGTCCTCTGGAAGAGCAGTAAGTGCTCTTAATCACTGAGCCATCTCTCCAGCCCCTCAACTTGATTATTTTTTAAGTAGAATCTTTTCTTAATTATGATCATTCACCAGATATTGAACTTACTATTAGTGCCAAGCAGCATTTGTATAAATGTAACCCACTTCTGCAACGGGACCTCTGCGTGCCTGACTGACTCACCCTTTGCTGTCTATTCCATGGCTTGAGCAAGTGAAACATTTTCCATGTGTCTGATTTTTCTCATCTATGAAAGATCAATAATAATGTTCCTATCTCATAGTATTATCACGAGGATCAGTCCTTAACTCAATACAAAGTGTTTTGAATAATGTGCGAGGTAGACTTGGTATCTTAAAACACGTTAGCTTCAGAAGGGTAAATGCACAATAGCAAAATGAAATCATTGTTTTAGCGGTGAGATCTTTATATATCAATGCTTGCAGCCTGGTTCTGCTGCATTTTCTCATTTTCACACGTTGTTCAAATATTTCTTGATTATTGCAAGGTGCTGTCGGCCATCTTCAGGGCAGGGCTGAGTATGTGTCCCTCAGGGTTTGAGCATGTGGACCTTCCCATTTCATTGCCTCTTTCATGACTCCTGCATTCCTGCCCCTGCCCAGGTTTGTATCTCTGAGTCCTCATTTACAGGATCTCTCTGTAAAATATCTCCAAGGCACCAGCAACCTACGGACCTCAGGGAAAACAAGATCCAATAATTTCATAAAATCTTCCCTTTTTTTAAAATCTAGAAATCCAATTTATTGATGACCGGTTTCCAGTTCAGGGAAAACAGAAAGACAATTTAAGGACTAGAAAACATTTCCAGGAGTCAATGAAATCTACTAAGTAGAAAACAGCTTCTCTCCCCACCTCTCAGTTCAGATCATGGCCCCTCAGTAATTCTGAATATAAAAATAACATGATAGTCAGCATAGATATAAGTATCTGGCATCATTACCACTTTAGATGTCTGGTTCACTGTCTTCACACCGAACCTGAAGCGACGTTCTCTTTTATTATAGAGAATTCCACATTTCGCTTTCTTTCCTCTTAGAACTAAATTAAGACTCCTAGGTTTCCTTCGACGAGTAATTGGTTTGGAGCGAAGGTAGAGGCAGAATGACAACAATTTCAGTGCAACATTACTCTGGATTCAAACTGAACTTGGAAGATCAGAAAAAAATTGCTCTCTATAAAGCTCACAAATAAATAAATCTATAAACAGACCTTGGTAGAGTTTGACATTAAAACTTGGCTTCTTCACTTAGTTTCAAAGACAAATTATGCTTCTGTTCCACATATGAATGTCCTCACTGGTGTATTCAGATAGTTCACAGTTTTAAAGTAAATGCCAAAAACAAACAAACAAACAAAAATATACTAAATAAAACATACAAGCGTCTCTGGATGAAATAATTAGAAGTGACTTTTTAATAGTGGATAGTTAGAGATTGTGCAGCACTTTGTAAGGTAAAGGCGAGCTATGAATGGTTATGTAGACTGTGGATGCGTGGATGGAAAGATGAAGGGATGGGTGAGTGGGCAGAAAGACAGAGAAAAAGACGGATTAATAAAGGTTATATGTATATATATTAACAACAGAGAACGTTTGAACATTCTTTTCTTCTTTTAAACCCTGGTAGTAGATGGAGATAGAAATAACCAATATTGTACATGTAATGGCAATCAATGTAATGCATAATCACAAAGAGAAAAGTGGAAGAGAGTTCCTTTTCTGATAAGAGTGGTCAGAAACACTCATTTTAAAGGTCACATTTGGTCAAAAACCTAAATAACACATTTGGTCAAAGACTTAAATAAAAAATAAGGCAAATATCCAGACATCTAGAGAAAGAATAACTCAGGCCTAGGGCCAAGAAGAGCAGATTTACCAAGCAAGCGCATTGCTAGAACAGTTATTGTGGAGAAATAATGATGGTCCACATTATACAGAATGTTGTCCTAGGAAATGTCTTCAATATACAAGGGACTTCTCCCAGCCCAGGAAACCAGCAAGGAGAAAACGGAGTCAGATTTCTTATGTGTAAATTTTGGTTCTGTGTAAGACTGAACCACCAACTTTACCATCATTTTATTGGCACTAAAAATTGCACTTACTTTATTGACTGATCATGGGGATATAACAAATTAGTATATGCAATGGGCTTTTAGCACCAACTGTCCATTTTAGTGCTGCTCCTCCGTCAATGCTGGATGATTGACGTCATTTTATTTTCACCATCATATTTAATTTAATCCTTGTAAACTCTAAAAATTAGGGTACATAGAAATTCTTCCTCATATCAGCCTGATTTTTTTGTCAGTTGCTTAATGGTATCTGCCTATTATCAAGCTGGTCCTATAGCTCATGGTGTGTACCTGGAGAAAAAAGGCAGGGCCCGGAGGGATGGCTTAGTGGTTAACAGCACTGGCTGCTCTTGCAGAGGATTTAAGTTCAGTTCCCAGCACCCACATAATGGCTAACCACTCCCGCTCCAGGGGATTTGATGCCTTTTTCTGGCCTCCATGGGTGTTGCATGCACATGGTGCACTTACAGGCAAAATTCATACACATAACAAATAAATAAATAAACAAACAAATAGATAAATATGACCATACTAGGTGACACATCTTGTGTCCAGGCCACAATGATTGCCAAGTTTTCTGAGTCCATTGAGACGAATCGTTAAATATGCAATGAGTTCCATTAAAAAATGTATTATGAAACATAAGACAAGGACAGACAAATGAAGCCGAGGGTCCATGGCCAGCTGGGCCATTAGGTCTCAGGAGAGTAGCCCAGTTTGGATGAAGTCTTGTCTCCACATTCACCAGTTGTCCTGTAGCTGTCAGACCTGAGAAAAAGCCTACTCTGGGCATGAAAACCTGTATGTTAGAAGAGACATCACATTCTACATCCAACTCTACCTTATGTTCACATTCTCCTTGTGCATCTTCCCAATCCTCCACAATTTACAGTCTGTCAGCTTATTTTAATCAACTTGCTTTATTCATAATCATGAATATCTGAGTGACAAAATGTATTATACAAGACCTGTAGGTTATGTTTAAGTAGAGTGTAACCTAAGCAGTCCTGTCTACAATGTAATACAATTTCCTGTATGAATGGCGTGACATTAGAGTTGGAACTACTCCATAGTAATTTTGTACATATGTAGAGCTGTGTTTAATAGTGAGCCTAGCCTTGTGACCTTGATGCACAATTACATTGATATTTTTAAGGTCTCTTTCTTAGGATTATGGTTATTTAATTATTGAATGAAAAGACGTGACATACAGCTTCTTAAGCCATTATAGGTTCATTCAACACAAAGATGTAGGCATGAAGCCTGTTCATCTTCAGTTCTAATTTTCTGCTAAGGGCTCCCAGCATTCCCAAGTACAGACTGTAAGGAAAGCACTCAGGGTGGACACAGTTGACATTGAAGAGAACTCTGAGCTAAGAGGTGAGCTAGCGCTCAGGGCACCAGTCCTTCACTCCCAGTCATTGCCAGCTATGGCCCTCACTTGCTTCCAGTGCTGGATTTGATTAAAGACGGGCGCAGGAGACCTCACTGTTAGGGTCATCCAACTTCATTGTTCTTCTTCAAGCCTTAAAACCCAATTACGTACTTCTTGTAAAATCAGAGAATAATTTTTTTGCTGGCCCAGAGCCATTTTATAAACAAAGAACTATATCATTAAGTTGACTTTATCTTTAATCAGTTATTTTAATTAAAAAAATCAAGGCTATGCATGAATCTAATTAGTTTAACATTGCATTCAAGTAAACCATTTGTTGCATATTGAGAAAATATCAGATATTGCATAATCTTTCAATTGAGAAAAATACATTTTAATGTTATGAGGCCTACATTTGTGGATGTAATTTTATGGATATCATAATCATAAATGAAATATTATAATTAATGTTATTATATTTGATTATAATCAAAGCAAAATGGTATGACTTGCTTCATTTAAAATACTGAGGAAAAAAATTTACTTGAACAGATATTTTAGTAAGGCTTAAATAGTCCTTGAAATATCCATAGGCTCAAATGAAGGCACTGTTAATCTGAATGAATGCTAACATTAACCCCAGTTCATGTCATTTCTTAGAATTTGTTTTAATTCTAATGAACTTCTAACATTACTGAATCAGTAAGACCATGATAGAGACCATTTCATAGCCTACACATGCTTCAGTTCTTACTGAACTATATTTTACTCATTTTTCTGTTCAAAATAATATTAATGTTTATCATTAAAACTTAACTTTTCTTCGTATATATTTTTCATTTTTCATTGCTCAATGGTAAGATGTACTCTCCAGTTCTGAAATGCTAGTATGAATATATAAAATGTATAAGAAATCAAACTTTGGGTGTACTTAAAATAAGAATGGTCCCTCGTTAGACCACATATAAGAAAAGTTACAATTAAATCTACATACATTAGATGCAAACACATATAGTAAGCCAAGATTATAATTCAATTTTCTTGGTTAATGCTGTTTATTGAAAATATACACATACACACCAGAGAATGTTTCCAATAACAAATGCCTTATGTTTTAAAAAATATAAAGAGAAGGGGCTGGAGAGATGGCTCAGCAGTTAAGAGCAGTGACTGCTCTTGCAGAGGTTCTGGTTTGATTCCCAAGCACCATATGAAGGTTAACAACTTCTGTAACTCCAGTTCTAGGGTATTTGATGTCTTCCTCTGACCTCATGGGCTTTGCACCATACAGGTGCATGTACATACATACAGGCAATGCACTCCTATACATAAAAAAATAAAAATAAATATGAAAAGAAGAGTGCTTATGGGAAAAAAAAGCTTGGGACAAGCTGAGTTGTACACCATGAACATAAATACTAAGAATCATTAAATACAGCTGCACGATTAAAGTATTAACAATTACCAATGCATAGAACCTTAGTAAATGTATTACTTTGAAAATAAGGTAGGTGGGAAGAAAATAATCTTGATGATTATTGTCCTACTAAAATTTCTATTGCTGAAATTGGGGAGGAAAGGGTTGGTTTCATCTTAGTCTTCCAAGTGACTGTCCATGAGTGAGAGAAGCAAGGAGCAGGATGGGAACCTGGAGTGGGAAATGAAGCACGGATCCCAGAGGGACTGCTCGCTGGCTGGCTCACGTGGCCTGTGTGCAGCCTGCTCTCTGGCTGGCTCCCATGGCCTGTGTGCAGCCTGCCTGCTTACACAATCCAGAACTGCCTGCCCAAGGCTGGCACCACCCACAGTGAGCTGGGCCTTTCCACATCACTAACAATCAAGTAACTGCCTCCCAGACATGACTACAGGCAAATCCAATGGAGACAATGCCTCGACTGAGCTTCCTTCTTTCCAGCCATCACCAACTGAAGCTATCAGCCAGAGCAATAATAAAAGATGGGTTAAGGATATGAACTTAGAGACTAGAGGATAGTGCTCAAAGTCTAGGGGTTAAGAGATGCTCAGTGGGTAAACGCACATGCCCCCCAAACCCAGTGACCTGAGTCCAAGTCTCCAAAACCCACATAAAAGCTGGTAATGCTGGGCACTATAATCCCAGCACACCTGTAAGAGATGGAAGGCAGAGACCGAAAGCTCTCCAGAAGGTCACAAATACACAAGGAAGTCTTGTAGTTTATGTAGCAGCAACAACACCCTGTCTGAAAGTGGAAAGGCAAGGACAGTCTTGAAAGTTGTCTTCTGATCTCCACACATGTGCTGTGGCAGATGCACGCCCATATGCATTCTCTTTCTCTCTCTCTTCCTCTCCCTCCCCCCTACACACACACACACACACGCACACACACACACACACACACACACACGGCTGGTAAGAATTATGTAATCAAAAAGAGCATAGAAGGTGGAGTAACTGTGTAGAGAACTATGTGTAAAGCCCATGCAGAAGAGTTCTGAACTCCTGTGTGAGGGCCCTGTGCCGGGAGCCCTGTGCTGATTTTCCCTGCTGTACATCAGCACTACTGTCACTACAGTGAATGTGACATGTGTGAATCCACACAGCTACTGTCCTCTGTGTTATACTGACCCAATTCTTTGATTGATATATTAAATATGAACTTCTTTGTTTCATAGAACAAGCATTGTATCAATAAAAGGAAGCTATTAATGTCATATATTGAACAATGAATAGATTCCAAAGTGAAGCTAACATCAGTGCATATATAATTTCATTTAAGGAGGTGAATATAGAATGTTGTCTTGGTGGACTGGAGCCAGATGAATCACAGAAATTGCCTGGCAGGCTGCCTCAAAGGGACTGAAAAATGAAGAATTTTAAACTGTTGATTAAAAGTTCAGAGAGACACTCAGAAAATAGAAACTAAACGTAGTTCATAGCTCTTTCCAGTAGCTTAATTTTAGATCTTGTGTCTTTATACATCCTCATGTTAATTTCTGGGAAATCTAGGTTTTAATGAGTTCTACTCTTAATTGCCAATAGCATCAAACATAAAGAGTGTTTATTTAAGGATAGAAGGAATTTCATGGAATGTAAGATCTGGAATGCTGACCAGCTTCAGGAAGATATTGCAACCAGAGCCTGAAAAGTGACAGAGAATTTACACAGTGTTCTTTCTGTGCATTTTGTCTCTTTGGGCTGCAATAGTCTCTCCATCGAGTTCACCCCCCATTTTGTGAAAACAGCTTTCTCTCCTTCACCATAGATATACCAAAAACATGGCTGAACTGAGTTCAAGTACCTAAACACAGACATCCTTCCCTATGTTGCCACACTCAGATGGAGTTATCCCTGGGGAAAAATGCCCTCATACTAGTTACCTGCAGCTGGCTGGCAGCAAATAGACCTGCTAAAACCCCACTCTGGAGACCATGAGATTGCCATCAGAGAGCTGGGTGTGCAAGCTATGTTAAACTGGTGCTTTCTTTTCTGTATTCTGGTGCTTCCTGTAGGGTGTTTTATAAATTCCAGACTCAACAACCCAGGGTTCAAACATCCAACCCTCTCTTTTATGAATCTTTCATACGTTAAGGGCATTCTCAGCCTGCTCCAGTCACAGCTCCAGAAATGACTACTGAATCCCAGAGCTTGCTAAAAACACCCACACTGGCTAACCCTAAATCTGCTTTCAGAAACCGCGGTTGCCTAACATTGCCCCTATCCTTCATTTGTAACCCAAACTAGAACTTCTTGGTGTAGCAGGCCATCAGAGTAGTTCCCCCTGCACTGGGAACTGTGAGCGTAGTATACAGTCAATATGTGGCAGTCACCTACCCATCTCACTGTACCTAAGTAATCAAACTCTTGTGAAAACCCAGACCCACACGAGCTTACTGAAAATACGTTTTAGAGTGTCAGAGCATGCATTCGAGCAAATATCAACATAGTGCTTTCCATAAGCAAGTGGTGGAAGGTACTTCCCAGTTATGCTTGTCTAGTAAATGGTCACTCCAGTGTTGATCTGAAATAACGAAATGATCAAGGCCAAGAGAGTTGAGAGCGTGAATATGGTGGGAGGGGATATTCAGGATGACTGCTCAGCCCGTTATACGGCTTGTCGGCTGGCAAGGTTGAGAAGGGTGGGAAGAGGCAGGACACAGCCAGCTGCCTTCCGGAAAGATTTTGTTGAAGTGGCTGCGGATCAATTATACTTACGACTAATGAAGCAAGGTTTATTTGCATAGCCAAACCACAGGGAACTGTAGGAAACATATTTATTCAAAACTGATTTTTATTACTTGGGAAGGTATATTTGTATTAAACAGGAAGTTACCAGATGCAAATTCCTAAAGGTCATTTTTTGAGCTTCAGATTGTGAGATGTTCTAAGACTTTAATGTAGCCAGCAATCCCTGTTTAACTACTGGTGATTGATTCCAGGATCCTCTAGGGTTACAGACATTCATGGATGTCCAAGTCTCTCATATAAAATATAAAATGGCATACAATCCTGCCATATACTGTGAATCATTTTTAACCTCCCTAGGATACCCAGTGTAATGGAAATGCCATATAACTAGTTGCTACAGCGTATTGTTAAGGAGATGATGGCAAGATGTAAATCTTGTACATGTTTAGTACAGTTGTGTTTGTTTTCCAAGTGTTTACCAAACAAGAATGAATACCCAGATGTTGAGTATGGAGATATGGAGAACCAAATGTGTTGTCTAAGAAAGCAAGTCACATCTTCGCTGTTTCTTCATGTTTTCTCTGTTGAAGTTGTGTACTCTTGGTTCTCCATAATCTTTAGGGATTTCCTCATCTCTATTATTCAAAACACTGACACCTTTCTCTTGATACACCACTTCCATCAATGTTTCTTTCCATCTTTAAGTAAAACATAATTTATTTCTTTAAATCTGTACAAATAATGATGCTTGCTAAGTTTGTAACAATATACTTTCCTAACTGCATAGATGACATAGTGCATTGTTCGTAATTTCTGTCTATGATCAACAATAAGGTTAAACCACACCCTTATAATTCCCGTCCGGGTCAGTGCCTATTTATTTCTCTCTTAAAATTTGCCCGTTTGTCTTTTACCAGGCATTTCTATGGCATTTGCCTTCTTCCATTGATTTTGGATACTTTTTCTTCATGAACTGCATTAGACCTCTTCTATGAGGTACTTGGTGAATATGTTTGCCTTACCTATCTTTCATTGACTTTCATACTGTTCTAGGAATTTGAAGAAAACCTCTAATCTAATTTATGTACTGTAGGAGAGTCGCTCATTGTTTTCTGCCATTACATTTAATAAGCATTCAGATAATTTTTATTCTTCAATTTTCTATAATACTCTTCTTCATATTTTAATGTTTGTATTAGTTTACTAGGACTGTCATAACCATAAGTGTCAGCCTAAGAAACTTAAATATCAAAAATGCATTTTCTCAGTTCAACAGGCTGGAAATCCAAGATGACTGTGTTAGCAAATTCCCATCTTCTCGAGATCCCGGTCCTCAGCCTGCTGTCCCCCGTATTTCCCTACTTTCCTCACATGAGCTTCCCAGCTTTCTCATAAGGGCGCCAGTCGGGCTGCACTGGGACCCCAATGAATGTCCCCAGCTTAATCCCATAACTTCTCTGAGAGCCCTTTCTCCGCACATGGTCTTATGGATTAGAGCCCTCTCCTGTGATCTCATTCACTCCACAATAGACCCTTATTGGGAGTTCTTATCATGTATTTCCAGTCACCCACAGCACAGCCCAAATGCAGTTTACCAGCACTTGGGGTCCAATGATCCTTTGCTAAGCAATAAGCAGAACACAGGACTAAAATGCTGGCAATTTGGATGTGCCAAAGAGAAACCATGTGTGCTTCTGGTATCTGAAAAAGTGAAAGGGTTAGGGTTAGGGCTAGGGTTAGGGTTAGGGTTAGGGTTAGGGAAAAAATCATTGTTGAGGTTACTGAGATCTATAGAGTAATATTTTGAAAGACAGTACAGCTTTACTTCTTTTATTAAAGTACAGTTGATTTGGGCCTGGCCTGGTGGTGCATACCTTTAATCCCAGCACTAGGGAGGCAGAGGCAGCTGGATCTCCCTGAGATCGAAACCTATCTGATCTACATAGTGAGTTCCAGGCTGACTCAGGCTACAGGGAGACTCTCTCAAATCAAAACAACAACAAATATATATATATATATATATATATACATATATGTATATATATATAATTTTATGTATCACCAGTTATTAATCTCTGATTGTGCCAATTAAAATTCTTTTTCTTCTATATGAATGTTTAACCTGTATGTATATGTGTACTTGTGTCATGTAAAACCGATGGAGGGAAGAAGAGGATGTCAGATCCCCTGGAACTGGAATTATAGGTGGTTGTTAGCCACTATGTGGGTGCTGGGAATTGAACTTGGCTCCTCTTGAAGAGGACCAGTGCTGCTGAGCCATCTTAGCTGCTGAGCCATCTCTCCAGCCTTTGTGCCAATTTTTAATTAAAACTTGTCATAGAGGTGTGTACATAGGAAAACCATCAGATCTAGGGTGTGGTCCTGTGTATTGCTTCAGTCTCCACTGGTGAACTTACAATGCATATTTCTGGAGAAGAGGGCATTATTATAATTATCTCTTTTAAATTCTTAGGCCCAATTATTGATCTCTTTGGAGTACAAGGTAGTAGAGAAATCAACATATACACGTGCATATAGTGGCATTGATCACTTGTGTTTGTCTAATTATAATTATAATTATGCTTATATTTTTAGTTGTTCCTTCTTCCCAAGCTATGTGAAAATGGATCATAAGTTGTTGTTTTTTTCTCCTTTAAAAAATTTTGTTGAATGAAAATTTCATACAATGTGTTTTGATCATATTTAGATCCCTTCTGGTAGTTGCACTTTCCCTCAACACTCCCTGCCCAGTTCACATACTGTGCATCTGAGTGTGTGTGTGTGTGTGTGTGTTTGTGTGTGTGTGTATGTGTGTGTGTGTTGGTCCACTGGAGCCTGTTCCACTTATCCAGCATCACACCCTTAAAGAAAACTGATCCTCCCTCTACAGTAGCCATTGATTTCCAATGGGTCAATAGTTTCTCAGCTAGGACTGAAGATTTCCACCCATCCCTCCAATGAGATTCTGGTTTTCAGTCATTTAAACAAAATTATTCCTTGAAAATTTCATGCATGTGTACAGCGTATCAGGACCATTTCCAAACTCTCCTTCCATCACAGTTTCTCTCCCAGGTCCTTCCCAAGCACATCTCTCTCCCATTTTCAAATATTCTTTTTTCTTTTTTTGTTTTGTTTTGCCTTTTTATTTTTTGTAACACACTGAGTCCAGTTAGTCAGTTAGTGCTGCTAAGATATAAAAGTGTATGGAATCATCCTTTGGGACATGAATAACCTACCAGTGAGTGGTCATGCCCTAAAGAAAAGTGATGATCCCTTCTCCAGCGACTGTCAGCTGCCAATAGCTCCTCAGATGGGGGTGGAGCCAGAGAAGTCCCTCCTCCCTGCTGGCCATTTCATTTTTTAAAATTTCATACAATATATTTTTATTGTATTTGTATTCCTCCTCTTTCTGTGGCCTCTCATGACTTCACATACTCTAATATGTACATATTATATGTGTATATATTGTATGTAATCTAATATAAGTATATATTAAGGTTCATAGAGTTAAAGTTATATCCCCAAATGCCTTTCAGTGTGGGTTCATCCACTGGAGCCTGGTCAGCCTAGCAAGACTCTTACCCTTAAACTAGACTGTCTTCCCCTCCCAGGAGCCACTGGTTGCCAATACTTCCTCAGATAGTGTTGGGATTTTTTCCCCACCTCTCCATGTCTATGCTGGGGTTTTGTCTGGCTTGAGCTCGCTTAGGACTTGTGCCTACTGTCATCATTGCTTTGAGTTCATATGAATAAACAACCATCTGTCTGGAAAATTCTGTTTTCTTGAGGAAATCCATCACCTCTGGCTCTTAAAATCTTTCCACCTTCTCTTCTTCAGTGGTCCCGGACCCTTGGAATGCTAAAGCTTGACACAGGTGTCTTATTCAGGGACAAGCAGTCTGAAGCCTGGTATTCTCTGAAGATTGGCCAGTTGTAGTTCTCTGTATTAATCAGCATCTGCTGCATAAGGAAGCTTCTCTGCTGAGAGTTGAGAGATGCATTACTCTGTGGGTGTAACAAAGAGTCATTGGAGTCAGTTTAATATATCAATTTAGCAGAATAATAGTATTAAGCACAAAACTATGGACAGAAAGATGAATATTTAGAAGGTATTTTCACAGCGTGATCATTCTTGGGCCTATGATTTCCCTAGCCATGTGTATAGTACCAGGAATGAATTCTCTCCTTTGCAGAGTGCCTCAAATTCAACCAAGAGAGCATTTGGTTACCCTCATAAATGTCTTGGCAATATTGCATCTTGTCTGACAGGCTGATACTGCCATAGGGTTAGACCAACCATATCTTTTCTCCCACAGCGACTTGCATAACACTTTCCAGCACTTATGAAAGCCAGTGAGCAGGGAAGATTTCCTGGTCAGCTCAAGACTGTTCTTTATTTCCACACACCAAAGTGTATGTGTCTTACCATATACTTATGGTGTGCAATCGAGAGTGCTAGTAACCTGTACTGAGTGCTTATCGGGCCTCTCTGACCAACAATTTCAAAGGTACTTTCCATGGCCTGTGCCTGGCACTGACATGCTCATTTACTATCACGGGTCTTCTGGGAGCAGCTTTCTTCAGTTAAGCTCCTGCATACCTCTGTTCAAATTCTCTTTTCAAATTATACTTTTAATTAGCTTACAAACTAGTGAGTTTCATAGGTTTCCTCAGATATAAATCATTTTAGATTGCCCATCCCCTAATCTGCCATCTCTGTTCAACCTTAACGCCCGCTGTTATTTCAAATTCCATTTGTTCTGCTACCCCCCCCACCCCAATTACATAATTTTTACTCAATTTGCGCCATCCTAGGTTCCCAAGTAGCTTCTTCCTGCTCACTCCCCATCTCCGTGGCTCTACTGCCTGGGTACCCTTTCTGCCTCTAGTAAGTCCACGTTCATCTCACCCACGTTCTACTCCCTGCCCCTAAATATGCCCTTTCCCGCCACTCCCATTTTGGCTTTCCTGGGTTTCACATGTGTTCCAGGTGAAACACACAAAGGAATCGAAACTGAGACTCATGTATGAGAGAGAATGTGCCGGGCTTGTCTCTGAGGCAAACGTGACCTCATTCAGTCCTCTGAGGGTTTGGTGTCTGCTGTATGTCTCCTCTTTCCAGGATGCTGGTATATTTTGCTTTCCTGGTCGCATCATCTGCAGGTATTTTTTCTCTAGCTCACGCTCTGCATTGGGAATACCGTGGATTCATTTTTGTTACTGAATTTTCAGTGGTTAATTAGAATTCTCTTAATTGTCCCACTTTGGTGGAAACTCAAACATGGAATTAGGTGATTATCCTGATTATCTGGGACTCGCAGGAATTCATCTGGCTGGATGATGCTTTCATTCACTTAACTGCTTTAAATATAAGCATCATCCAAAGTATTAAAAGGTTCTTTTAATCTACAGGAAGATTAAATATGTAATTTGAACTATTAAAAAATGGAAAAAAAGTAAAAGTACTTAGGAATTAATAACTTTATCACTTAATAATTGTTTTTAAAATCTGGTTAATTTATCTCTAGAGCATCTTTACATAAATTATTTTAAGATGGGATATATTTTTCAGAGTGAAATCTGAGATTGAAAGTTTCTGGTATATATTAAAAATAACCACAATGAAATGAAGTTTACTTGAGTTCCACTTTCTATAAACTCCATGCAAAAGGATACACCTGCATAAGGCTTCCTGGAGGTTCTAACAGGCACCCTGCCTTGGCATTTGGATAATCTGTAAACCCCCTGGATCTCTGATACTCTTGATTACAGAAAGTCACATCCAGAAATGCACTCTCCACTTCACTCTGATCCTCTAGTGGTCACATTGCGATGCTGGTGCTGTCCACAGCGGCAAAAATAATATCTTTTTTTCCTGTTTGGCTCTTTTCTCTTCCCTCACTCTATGCAAAGAGACTTCCCTGTAGAAAACAATTACACAATGTCTCCTTCCTGCTGTGAAGTGCCTCCCAGATGATCCTGCCTCTGAAACCCCCTGGGGGAGTCACAAACACTGTCTGTGCCTCCGATTCTCTCCTGAGTTATTAAACCATTCTCTCTGATTTGGGGGTCCACTAATCATACTTTTGAAAGTGCTTCAGGTTATTGGAATGCTCAGTAATGAGGCCTTACCAGTCATGTGAAAGAATGTTTTCAATGTTCATGTTTTAGCTCAGTGATAAAATGGAACCACCCTCTCAGTGTCTCACAAAGTAGTTGCTACGTTATCTGTACTTTGAACTCCTTACGTACTTTCTCTAATCATGTGCTTTTCTTTTCTGCAAAGGAAACCAGTATCATCCCTTTTTTGACAATAATCTTATGGATTTTATTTTAGATTTAGTACAACTGATTATATTCCTAAATGATATTATTTAATTTTGCTGTTTTCTAATTTTTGATTTTATAAGCATAGTCTCAGAAAAATCTTTCACCTATGACTGTAATATTTGTTAAGATGGAAGTCTTGTTATGGCATTATTTGAAGTGGGTTACAAGTCAAATTTTTAAACTGAAAATAAGCATTTTATAATAAAGGACTATCATTTGTTACATTTCTTATACTTAATTGATTGAGGTCTGGAGAGATAGCTCAGTGGATAAAATGCTTTCTGTGCACTTCTGTATCCCCAGCACCCATGTAAACCCTGGCACAGTGCTGCGTGTGCACAGCCCCAGCACTGGAGGGACAGAGACAGGTAGATCTGGGGGCTTTCTGGGCAGTCAATCCAGCCAAAACAATGAGCACCAGTTTCAGTGAGAACTTGTCTGGAAGCAAAGGTTGAGAACTATACAAGACTATTCCCAGGGCCTGCAGAGTTGGCTCAGTCGCTAAGAACACTTGCTGTTCTTTCAGAGGACCTAGATTTAATTCCCAGCAACCACATGGCTGGCAACCCTCTGTAAATCCAGTTCTAGGGAATCCAGGGCCCTCTTCTAGCCTCTGTGGGACAATGCACACACATAGTTCACTTATATACATGCAGGCTAAACACCCATATGCATACAATAATAGATAAAATATATTTTAAAAATGGATATACCCAAAGGTGACTTCTGACCTTCACACATGTATGTATGGACATGTACATACATGGGCACATACATGCATACACCACACAGACACACAAACACAAATGACACACGAATACTTTATTGAAATATAATTACCATATTAAAATTTATATCTAATGTACACCCCGAAACACTCATGACCGTCAAGGCAATGGGCATCCCAAAGTATCATCTTGTTCCCTATATTATTTAGGTGTTTCCAATAATAAAACTACTTAACATAATAACTACCTTCTTAACAATTTTAAATGTTCAATGCCGCATTGTTAACTATAGGTTACAATGCTGCATAAAACAACTCCAGAGCCCACCTGACGTGCATTGCTGAAATGTAGTCTTTAACATCACTCCCACAGTCTCTATCTGTGCTACCACCCCTTGACAGACCCTGAAACCAGTTATGTTCTCCAGTCTTACGAACTGGTTTCTACATGTAACTACAAACATATACAGTGTTCCTCTCTCTGTGACTGGATTGTATCATTTAGCATAATGAAAAATGCTACATTTTCTTTATTAATTCATCCATGAAAATTTAAATTGTTTCCTTGTCTTTAATATTAATATCCTAAAATGACCACATAAGTGTAGGTATCCTGATTTACATTCTTTTACACACATACACACACTCGCACGCACACACACACATCCTTTTGTATTTCCAGTTAGTAATATATGTGTGTTTGTATGTGAACTCTCTATCATGTACAGTTACTTACACTTCTGAATTTGGGACATTCTCTACTGTGAATATTGTGGGGTTTATTATATCAGTTGGAATCAAGAACTATGATACTTTTTTCTTCTACTTTGGTTGCTAAGCTCTTTTGTAATCTCATTTGCTATAATGAATGCTTTTCTACTTTATAAAAAATGCTACTGGAATTTTATATAGAAATTACATTAAATGTTGAAATTGTCTTAGGGTAATTCATGCAGAATGTCTTCAAAATTATTGTGAGTCTTCTTTAGTTTCTTTCATCATGTTTTATAGCTTTCATTGTCCAAATGTTTTATATCACTGCTTATATTCATTCTTAAATGTTTTATTTTCATGATCACATTACTGGGATTATTCTCTGAATTTTGTAGCCAGATAGACTGTTGTTCTTCTCTAAGAACACAACTGACTTCTGTATGTGAATGTCTCTCTGCAGTTTTACTAAATTTTAAATTAAATGAATTAAAGTGCTTTTTGTGGAGCTTTTAAAGGTTTCTACATAGACTATTGGGTCATTTGAGCACAAGTAACTGTTCTTCTTTCAAATTTAGATCCCTTTGTGTCTTCTTCTTTGTTTGTCCAGGTTGAGACTTCTGGTACTATCTGGGTGTAGTAGCAAATGCTTTTAATCTCAGCACTTGGGATACAGAAGCAGGTAGATCTCTGTGAGATGAATCCAGCCTGGTCTACATAGTGAGTTCCAGGTCATCTGGGGTTACAGGAAGATCCAGTTCAAAACACCTACAAAATGAGGCTAGACAGATGGCTCAGTGGTTAAGAGCACTGACTGATCTTCCAGAGGACCTGGGTTCAATTCCCAGCACCAACATGACTGCTAACCACATATAAATCCAGTTCCAACGGAATCTGTCACCTTCTGACCTCTGTGGGTATTGCCTGACATGGGTACACATACATACATGCCAGGCAATATATACATACATATCATATAAAAATATTTTTAAAAGATTTCCAGTACTGTACTGAGTTCAACTGGTGAGAGTTAATGTTCTTGCCTTGCTCTTGATCTTTGAGGAAACCTTTTCACCTTTATATTGTTGATCATGATGGTATCTGTTGGATTAATTTCAAAGATGGATTTTATCATGTGGATGTACATTTCCTCTACACCTAGCTGTTGAGCATTCTTACCAAAGTAAGATGCACAAATCTCTCAAATACTTTTCTGCATCCACTGAGATAATAATGTGATTTTTGACCCTTATTATATTAATGTAATGTTTTATATTTATTGTTTTATATATGCTTAACCATGTTTGTATCTCAGTGACAAAGATGGATAGAGAATAGTATTGGATTCCTTTGATATGCTGCTGGCTTGTGCTAAGGACTGTTTTGGGTTTTTTTGTTTGTTCATTTGTTTTGTTTTGTTTTTAGACAGAGTTTCCTAGTAGCCCTGGATGGCCTGGATCTCACAGAAATCCACTGCTCAGTTTTGTGAGTAAAGGTGTGTGCCACCACGCTTGACCTTCTGTTGGGGAATTATGCATCTCCATTCAATGACTTATTGAGCTGTTGTTCTTTCTTGAAATGTTCTCCAAGGACTTAGTTATTAGCATAATAATGTTGGTCTTTGAAAACAAATTTGGAAGTGTTTCTTCCTCTTTATTATTTCAAAATGTTTGAGAAAGATTGGTATTAATTCTTCCTTAAATGCTTGGGGAACTGTACCAGATAATCCATTTACTCTTGAACTTTGCTCACTCTGTATTTAGAACACCTTGAATCAACCTCTTTACTCATTATTAATCTGTTCTGATATCCCATTTCTTCATTGGTCAATATCGATATTTGATGTGTTTTGGAATTTATGTATTTCTTTTATATTATTCAGTTTGTCAATTATAAATGAAATGATCTTATGATTATTTATATTTCTGTGATATATATGATCTCCTTTTTCATTTAAATTTTATATGTTTTTTTTTATTCTTTAAGAAATCTTGTTAAAACTTGCCAATTTCTGAATGAAAAAACAAGTTGATTCAGGTTCTGTAATAGTTCTCATTTTTTCTTGTGACTAATTCACTCTATTTCTTCTCTTCTAAATTCAATCATTTTTAAATTTGAAGTTATCCTATTTTTTTAAATGCTTTAATATATGTATATATATGCTAAATAACCCAGAAGATAATATTTTAAGGAAAATAGACTGATGCAAATCAAACCTACGCATTTTGTATTCAAAGCTTGTTATTTATAAAGGCATTTTAAAATGTAAGTTAAGGATAGAGTAAATTTATTTTGTATTTTGCCTAAAACAGTATAGAAACAGAAAATATCTTTATCATCTGGGAATTTTTGATAATTTGAGCTAAATACAGAGAACGTATGAAATTTACCATCTTAAGACTTTCAGTAAGTAGTTTAGTGGCTCTAACTGCAGTCACATTCCTGTGCCCAGCCACCAACACCCATTTCTAGAACTTTGTGTCTTGAAAAACTGCAGTCCCATACCCACTCACTGTTGTGAGTAATCATGCTATGAATAGCCCAACGTGCACTTTTGCACATATGCTCAGTAGTGATTACTAAATATGTGGTAATTCCATTTTGAATGTTTTGAGGAACCACCACAGTGATCTGTATGACACTTTCAGTTTCACATCCTCTGAAACTGACTTTCCTATTTGGGGAAGTGACCATTCTGACTGTGTGTGATGGCATCTCATTTCTGTTTTGATTTGTATTTCTGTAGGAATAGTGATGTTCAGCATTTTCCATGGGCTTATTGATGCTTTGAAGATTTTCTTTTCAGAAGCAAAAAGCTATGGAAATCATTTGTCCACCTTTTAATTGGCTTCTTCTGTCATTGAGTTTAGGTAATTATTTTTCCAGTGAGTGAGCAGATTAATATGAACAGTTGTTCCATATTATCAATGAACAGATACAAAATGAAATATAAATACAAATATTAAAACACTTATACATTTGTCTTATTCAAAATAGAAGTTTAGGTAAAGGAGAAAATATCGTGATATTTCACAGATCTTTTAATAAAATAAGCGAATCTTGTTTTCCTGCAATCTCATTATTATCACTAGCTCTAAGGCAGAGCTCCTTTCCAACGTACCTTATGACACTCTATTCATTGGTGGTTTCTGCCATGATGTACATTAACCAAACACAGATCATTATCTAAAGTCATTACATAATTAGTCTATTATTGTTGAAAAATAACAACTTGAAAACTAAATATTTACGTTTACACAGTAAATGATAACATAGAATATTATGACTGCCTAAGATAGCGTTTTGTGGTGGGAATATCAGTGGCCTACAATGGAGGTAATAGGATCAGGACTTTCAACATTTTCTTTAAGTGTAAGATTGGTCTGTCAAATTTATACATTTTAATTTGGATAAACATTATAGGAAATTGCTTTGCAGATATAGAGGCTAAAGATAAGTATGTAAGAACTGAGAAGGAAATGTTGGGAAAATCACAGTATTAATGCATCAGTTCATTCAGTGATATCTATCTACAATCTTTTTCATTTCATTTGTCAGATGAGAAATTTGAGACTCTGAGAGAGTAAATAAATCACACAAATTTGGACGATGATATGCAGGGAGATTTGATTAAACTTTTTTCAAAGTTGTTAAAAAATCTATTTGTTACTAGTCACAAGGTAAAAAACTGTAACATAATCAGTGTTTCGGGTTCAAAACTTGCCTTCAGTCCTCAGAAAGCCCAATAGTATCTGGAGATATGACTGAAATACTATATCAAAGAATTCTTCTAGATGAAATTTTTATGCATGCCCTAAATATAAGTTCAGTAGAAAGGATCGGAAATGATATTATACTTTGATTAGAGTTGTTTGCATTCATTTTATTAATGAAAAAAATACAAGTTGATCATGATTTGACCCTGAAATTTGCATGTAAATTGAAAATTATGTACCAGTATCCTGAGGTGGCCTTACTATACAAATGATACACGAAAAGACTAATTAAAAGTTCTGGATCAGATTGCTCTGCATCTGAAAATGGCTTGTTCATGAAAGCTCCTTTAGTGGCATTAAAAATTGAGAGTTCCCAGAACTTCTCACTTTTAAGAAAGCCTTATATTTCCTTGAATATGTGATTTTTTTTCTTTACACATAGTGTTGATTATGAATATAGAGCTCCCTTCTCAAGTTGGAGTAACATAATGGAAAAATAGATGTAATCGGTGTTATGATTTATAGAAGATATAGGAAAACATTTTTGACTACCTTAAGTAATTAGGGACCCTTCATTAAAGATTCTAAAATGGTGTGTCAGAGAATTAAAGAATCCAATGAATGAACTATTCTTGGGGAAAAAAAGCGGACATAAAATTGCCTGGTACTAGGCTCATAAAACTTACCCAAGTGAGATGCCATTCTAAGCCTTCAAGCCCCAAGCTGGGCAGGGAGCTGGGTTCAAAATAGAGTAATCAGTTGTTACAATTTATTCATAAAATACATTCCAAAGGGCTCATATGTTACAGGTTTGCTCTCTCAGGAGGGATTGATTCATTGAGAAGGGATGGGATCCTGAGAATTTTGACTCAGTCATCGGATGATTTGTTGGTGGATTTATAATATGATAACATTAGGAGAACAAGGCACCAAATTTGACTCCATTCACTGTGGGCGTTCCCTGGAGAGACATGCTTTGCCTCTGCCCCCTTCTATAACTCATTCTGCCTGCTGGCTGCCGTCAAGTGAGTAGATCAGCTTGTTATGACGACTTTGCCCTGCCCCAGGCTCCAGTCAGTGTAGCAGCTGATCCTGAACTGAAATTTTTGCGCCCTTGGCCCAAACAAACTTCTTCATTTAGTATGATGTTTCTCCCAGGTATTTATCCCAGTGACAAAAAGCTCCGCTAACACAGTTGTCTATTCTTAAATTAACCATGTAGTTCCAATCTAAGACTTCTTTTCATTTTATAGCATGGATTGTCATCTCTAAAGTTACACTTGAGAACTCCACCATCAAATTACTTAAAAAAATAATAATCTCATAATATTTTAAGTGATTTTATATTGGATCCCATCCATAGCTATCCTTGGCCACATTCAATCACATGCAGTCACAGAGGCCAAGGTATAGACATGCCTTTAATAAATTATGCCCCTTGCGAATTACAATTCTCTCTCACTTGACAAGGGGGTCTATGAGCTAAGAGAACATGTCCACTTGGAGCACACACTATCTGTTCAAAATACAAAACATCAATTTTCATGTTAGGCAGCATTCAAGCCCACTTACCATGTCAGGAGATTCGCTGTCCTCTTCCCACACTCTGCCCTCTGACAACCAAATTGTACGGCTGGTGTGCACACCCTGAGCTGGACATAAGACTAACAGTGACGACGGAGATGAGGATGGCCTCTGGATCTCCCTATGTTGACGCTGGACATACAGACATAATTTGAACAGTGTCCTTTGAAACAGGAAGTATGTCTCTTGCCTTTGCTTGGAAGATTGACCCAAGCTATACAAACAGAATTAATTTGTAAAGTTCTCATGTTTTACAATTTTATCCTTATGACAGTTTCTCATATACTTACTGTAGAAGATCTTGGTCAGTTTCTAGGACATGCTGTGAGCGTGTCCTAGAAATATATTATTATTTTATCTGAAATATACTATTATATCTGAATATGTATTTCTAAACTCCCCAGCTCAATAGCCTAATTTCACTGCCCAATTCATTTTATACATTTTGCCCTGTAGGATGTTAGTGTTTCGATTTTTCCAGCTATTTCCACATCATATTTTATAAGGTCAATTTTAATAAATATTCAGACTCTAAATAACTCTTAATTTGTCCATTCTATGTCAAGTATACATGCTGGGCTAAGGCTCCACAACCTTTTGTTTGCTTTTTCTTTATGATTTTCTTTTGAGACAGGGTCTCTCTGAAGCCTATAACTCACTATGGAGACCAGGCTGGCCCCAATCTCACACAAATCTTCCTGCCTCTGCCTCCTGAGTACTGAGATTAAAGATGTGCACTACTATGCCAAGCCTGAATTCTTAACAACTTCTTAAAGTACACTTTTACCTCTTGATGCATAGCAATGGATATTTTGACCTGATATTTTATCCATAAGAATAATTTATATTTGAAGTAACTGAAAATTATTATCTTTAATAAAATATTATAATATTTACATGTTAGCATTTACATGATTTAAAAATTGCCAGAATTATCAACATACTGATTTGATATATATGTTTCAATGTAATACTCAAAATCTGTAAGATTTAGAAGTCCAGGGTATTTGAAGGTTTTCATGCCAGGTTACACTGGGTATTTTATAAAGGTTGTACTAGAAGTAAGGTTCATTGCCTCTGAGTTTAGTGATTATTCTGCTTCTCTGAAGAGGTTAGAAATGAGAAAGACAAATAACAAAACTTGCCATTTGGTCACTTATTTGTTAAGATAAGAATACTTTCAGCTTTGTAAAATATGCTAATTGATAAGCAAAGGGGGTCCTTTCTAGACTGTTTTTCCACGCTATAGTATCATGTTTTTATCAAGCTACTTTTTAGCTTAGGTAAATATTTAATCTCGTCTTAATCCTATGCCATCTGCTGCTTGCCAGATAATCTTCAACTCTATTCTGAGCAGTCTTGGCTCTTCCTTTAGTTAATAGTTAATTAATAGTTAATAGTTAATTGTATGTATAACCCTGTTGCTTATTAATGCTTTACAGTCTCTACCAGGGGGTTGGAGAGATGGTTCAACATTTAAGAGCACTGGGTGCTCCTGAAGAGGTCCCAAGTTCAGTTCCTGGCACCCAGGTGGTGGCTAACAGACATCCATGACTTCATTCAGTTCTAGAGGATCTGACACCCTCTTCTGATATCCACAGGAATTGAACACATATTTTGTGTGTGTGTGTGTGTGTGTGTGTGTGTGTGTGTGTGTGTGTGTGGTGTGTATGTATGCAGATAAAATATTCATCCACATAAAATAAAAATAATTTAGCTGGAGCTGGGCATAGTAGCACATGGCTTTCATTCCAGTCATTGGGATGCAAAGATAGGGAATTTCTCTGAGATCAAGGCCAGCCTGGTCCACATAGTGACTTCCAGGTGGGATGGGACTGAGGAGACCCTGTCGGTTAATTAGTTAATGCATATTCAAAAGCTGTCTTAAAAATGAAGTAATAATATCTGTAGACCAAAATGAAATCATGATTTCAGGCTGTTGTTTTGCCTTCCCCACCAGGTACACGTGATAGCACTGGTTTATTGTATAAAAATCCTTCTTACTCTTCCTGTCAAAGAAGCAGAGGTTAGCCTTGAGCAAAGGGTGTGTGTTCTTCCCACTAAGTGATAGTGAGACCACCTTAGTTAGGTCTAAGCAGGCAGCATATCCCTTCATTATGATTTTCATACACATAAAATAAAAATAAAATATTTTAAAAAAGAAAATAAAATACAGCAGTCCCATTTTGACCTAGTATATGACTTACAGAACAGTGGCCTGGTGTCATCTTGGAAGGGTTGCTGTCACTGAAAGCGGGCAAACCTATAAGCGTGAGAACAGGAAGCAACCACAACTTAGGGAGTCTGAATTTAAGCACACACAATCCAGTAGTGAGAGACTTTTGTGGGAGGCTTTTGTGGAAACCAGAATGGCCCAATTCTAAGAAGCTAAAATGTGAAGGTTATAGAAGTCTCACTTCAGGCCTCGAAGTAAATAAGGAAAGAAACGCCACTCTTTGTGAGTGGGATTAGATCTGAGAATAACCTGGAGTTTGATGACCTCAGGCTGAGTTCAGTAGGCCAGTAACCTATGGAGCCAACTATCTTCTTCTCATTGTTGCCAAGGTAAATAATACTTAGAAGATTTTATTAATTTATTATTTTTATTTTGTGTGTATGAGTGTATTGCTTACATGTGTGTAAGTGAACCCCTGTCATGCAATGCCCATGGAGGTCAGAAGAGGGCATGATCCCTTGGAACTGAAGATATGGACAGTCGTTAGCCACCATGTGGGTGCTGGGAATCGAACCTCGGTGCTCTGCAAGTATAGTCAGTGCTCTTAACCGCTGAACCACCTCTGCAGCCCCTTAGAAGAACTTTAAAGTGCAAAGACAGGACTCGGCTGTGTAGATCTTGGGTCTGTGATTGTCCCTCTGTATACACATGGAGTATATGATTTGAGGAGCTGGAGAGGGAAGAAAAACTGTCCAAACTGAATTGTAGAAAGCTCTTGGTATGTAGAGATGGGAGTACAGGGAAATTAAGACCGCTCTGGTGGATAGTATCCCTTGCCCACTACCAGATCACCACTATCCCAAACCATAAGACCGAGGACCAGAGTTTCAGCAGCCTCTGCCCCTGTGCATGGAAATGACAGTCTCCAAGTTTGCAGAATGCAGACACTGCACTAGCACTTTATCTTTGTCTCTGTCGGTGTGGTAACTCCTCTTAGCAGTACTTCTGCATCATCCTACTTGTAAAATATCTGTTTGTACTTCCCTTCAAACATTCATCTTACTTTGTTTACTTTCTCTTTTGTTTTTATTGCATGTTTACAAATTTCTTCAAAATTTTTTCAATGCATATTTTTAATTGACTTTTTGTGGATTTTATACAATACATTTTAATCATATTTAGAAGTGCCCTGTAGCTCACCCGCAGGATTCCATGCATTCTGTCTACTAAGTCAAGTTTGTGTGCCCAGCTGTCTGTCTATGTAACTTTACCATATCCACTGGATCCTTCTTGGTCAGCCTATAAAGGAGTCACTCACTCCCTTAAGGAAGATCAGCTCTCCCTCACTCAGCGATGATCAGCTGCCGATAGTTCTTCAGCTGAGGTTGGGGCCTCCTGCTCATTTCCCCAGTTCTATACTGGGTTTTATCTGATTGAATTTGCAAGAATATTGTACATGCTGTCATCATTGCTATAAGTTCATATACACAAGTTCCCAGGAACATGTTAAGACTCTGTTTCCTTATAGTTATGCAGCACCCCTAACCCTTACAGTCTTTCTGCCCATTCTTCCACAGTGGTCTCTGAGCTCTGGGTGGGTGAGGTTTAATACAGGAGTCTTTCAAGGGACACACACTCTGCAGGCTCTTATTCTCTAGACTTTGGCCAGTTGTGGCTTTCTGTGTTTATCACCTTCTGGTGCATGAGGGAGCTTCACTGATGAGAGCTGAGAGATGCATTAGTATTTTCTCTACCACTTGTTCCACAATGTTCTGTGAGCCTTAGGTGTAGAGCATCTCATACAGTATATTTTGATCATATTTAGGCCCCTCCTCTTACAGCCCCCTGCTGGATTTCATATACTCCGTCATGTATATTAAAGCCATATATGTGTCCCCGAATGTCCTTCACTGTGAATCCATCCACTGGTGCCTGGTTAACCTTCATTGAACCCTTCAAAAAATCAGCTCTCCCTATCCCAGAAGTTATAAGGTACCAATAATTCCTCAGGTGAGGCTGTTCTTCTGCATTTCCCCACTTTTATGCTGGGATTTTTGTCTAGACTGAGCTTGTATGCTGTTACCATTGCTGTGAGTTCATATGGGAAACTTCCCATTTGTATGGAAAACTGCTTCCTTGTGATCATCTACAACCTCTAGCTCTTATAATCTTTCTGATCCCTCCTTTGTCATAGTCCCTGAGCCTTGGGTGGGAGAGATTTAATATTAGTATTCTACTCAGGGATAAGCACTCTAAAGTTTTTTATTCTTTACATTTTGGCAAGTTTTGGCTTTCTTGACTGATCACCATCTGTTTCTTGAGGAATCTTCTCTGATGAGAGTTATGAGATGCATTAATATTCTTTCTGTGCCCTGTTCCTGTTTCCTGGAGCTTTAGGTATAGAAATAGCATTGTAGATATATCATCAGTTAGAGTCGGGCACCTCACAGGCACTTATTCTCTGCAATTGACCAACTATGGAACTTTGTAATAGTCCCCATCTGTTGATAAAAGAAGCTTCTTCGATGAGTGGTGAGTCAGGAGCTCTCCAGCAGCACAAAGTAACCTAGTCCCAGAGCAGGATGGTGGTAACCAAGTGGAAAGGTTCTGACTAGCTATGCAGGGTAGGTGGGAGTCTGGAGCACCAGGCCCAGCGTAGGACAGGAGCAGGAACATGACTACTCTGCATTGCTATTTTATTATTGGACAATCTTCTTTCTATCAGGCTTCCACTGCTTTCGTTTTTTGTCCTATCTGTCCCTTTCTTCTTGCTCTACTCTACCCATGTTAGCACTTACACTTTGTTTTCCAGTTAAAATTTTAAAGAACTCTGTCATTACCAGGAAATCTTTTTATTGCTGTTTTCTTCTCTTTTCACTTCCTATTTCTTAATAATCTGTTCCTCTTGTTCCCTTCATAAAATTCTTCTCTATTACTCTTGTCCGTTTTCCATCTGTTCCTTCAGCACCCATCTCCTCTATTCTGTCAGGTAACAATAGACTCCTTTCTTTTCTTATGTGTTAACTCCATGTTTACTCTAGATAATTTGAACTTGATAGCATGTTTTGCATTAATTATGCCACTTACCTTATCTAAACATTGGTGATACATTAGTGAGCTTCAATTGATTTTGAATATGTTTCAATATCTTAGTGTGATGTTGCTATGAGAACACTTTGATCTCATCTCTCAGGATGAAAATGTGGATTTATTCCCCAAGGGTCAGATATCAATTACAAAAATCGCTGGATAAAATAAGAAGGTAAATCCCAATTAACAGATGTCTGAGTCCCAACACAAAGCAAAAGAAACATGAAGAAAGCAGCAGGATTCCCTCTGAAATGCACAACTCCCCAACTACGGAAATCAAAGATGTGGAGATGGTAAAATGCTGATGATTTCAAAGGTTTACTAGTAAATGTGATCAGCAACCTCAAAGAGAATACTAACAGACAGATGGATGCAACATAGGACAGTTAAAGTCAGCCACATTGAGGAAAAGGTCAGCAAGTGGATGTGAACAAAGTTCGTAATATGGGGAAAATGAGCAAGAAAATATGTATATACCAAGGAGAAATCTTGTAATTGAAAAGTTCAATGAATCCAATAAACATAATGGAAAGTGTCATGAATCAATGTGACCAAGCAGAACAAACAGAGATGGGAGGCAAGGCCAAAGAGCTACCACATTACAACATCAGCAAAGGAAATGGAATAAACTAGACCCAATGTCTGAGAATCGGGGACAGAAGCAATCAAGGAACCAAAACAGGCTAGAAAGAGTTGAGATAAAAAATAAGTGACATAGAGAAACTATGGAATAAATGGTAGCAAAAACCTTCCCAAACATACAAAAAGAAATCGACGTCTACGTACAAGTGACATTTAGAATCCTAAATCAGTGACTTTTCCCATTTCTTTGACCAAATAGCTCTTAGGTATTCTAACCCAGTGAAGTTGACAATAAAGATTTATTTCTCTCAAACCCAAAATAGGCATGACCAGATAAGAATCTTTCCATGGCACTATAGTCAAGAGCCAGAGGTAGCTGCTGACCATAAGGAGACAGAGTTTTCCAGATAGATGGGAAGTTACTCATGTGAACTCACAGCAACCGTAACAGCATGCACAAGATCCAGGGAAGCTCAAGCCAGACAAAAATTCCAGCACAGAAGTGGGTGATGGATAAGTCCCAGCCTTAGTTGAAGAACTAGTTAACTACAGGCATCCAATAACTGCCAGAAGAGGAGAGTCACTTTTCCTTAAGGGTGTGATGCCAGATAGGTTAACCAGACTCCAGAGGATGAATTCATATCGAAGGACATTTGGGGACAAAATCTTGGCTTGATAGACCTTAGTATATATGACAGAGCATATGAAAACAAGGGTGAAGATCTAGGGGTGTAAATATGATCAAAATGTATTGTATGGAGCTTGCAAAAAATTCAATACAAATATATTAAAAATAAGACTAAAGAACCAATATTAAAAGCTGTAAGAAGAGAGCCAAACTCATCAAAAAGGCAAATACATCAGAATAACATTAAATCTCAAAGCAACACCTCTTGAAGTCAGTAAAGCAGAATTCAAGACAGTTCATGTCCTGAAAGTAAGTAACTGGCAAGCAAAATTCCTGCATGTAATAAGCTCTCTTTTAAGACTGATAGAGAATTATGTTTATTTCAACACAAACATAAACTAATGCAGTTCTTAGCCACTTTGCTAGTGCTGTAAAAGAAATGTGAAGGGGCTATATATACAGAGGAGGAAGGAACCCGTTTCAATAAGAATACAGAAAGTAATGAATCTCATAATAATAGAGAAACAACGGTGATCTAGGAAAGAATCCATCATATTCAACATAATAAACTAGCAAACCCAAAGTATTAAAAAGGGACTGAGAAAAGAACAAACAATAACCCATATACACATCACAAACATAGATAAATAAATAAATAGAAATTATTAGAAGAAAACAGACATTTGGGGACACAGCTTGACTGGCTAGGCCTTAACATGTATGACAGAATGCATGAAATCTGGAACAGGAGTGAGGACTATGGGAGTGAAGATAAGGGACGTGGTCTAAATAAGATCAAGATATGTTGTGTGAAATGCAAAATAATTCCATTAAAATAAAAAAAAATATTATATGAAGAAAGCATAGATTCTGACTTTGTAATTAAATAGCTATGTGAATGAGCTAATTTTTAAAGAAATGTAATGTCTACTTCAAGGATTGTGTTAACAATTAAATAAGTTAGTATATATAGTACACTCAGACATAAATGAGGGAAGTAAGAAACTGTTCACAGGAGTTAGAGTTGCCACCATCAACATCAGCATCAGCATCCCCATCACCAACATCATCATTATCACCATTGTATTATATTGTATTAGGCTGCTACCATAACAAAACAAATAAAAAATGTATCATCATCTAAGAAATTCATATCCTGTTCACTCTGCAGTCATTGCCAGATGAACAGATCATTGGAGAGCTTTTCTTAGACATCACTTTTTGACACAGCTCAGGCACATTTTCATCCCATGACTGTCCAGGTCTATCCTGGTATGCATGATTTTACTATCCATCTGGGACATTATATAAAAGACCATGGAGGTAAGTGTGAAAATCTTTGTGGCCTCCTTCTGACCTAGAGCACATCACTGTTCATATTTCATGGGCTATAACCATAAAAAAATAGGAAGCAGAAAAAAGATGAAAGAACCGACTTCAACAGAATTAGTAGGCCTATTATGCCGAGAATAAACATGAAAGGGTACCTCTACATGTCCCGGAGTTCAGAGAAAGTGAGTCTTTCTTAGAGACTCCAGGTTTCTATATTTTTTCTTTTAGGGAAAGGCTTGTGGTGGCTGTTCTGTCATATCTGGGAAAGTGGTTGCCGGGTGGTCGTCATGCAAGGTTCATTCAGAACCTACTATTTTTCCATCAACAGTGCAGCCTTATGGCTTCACTGATAGCAAATGAAGATGAAAAACAAGATGTGTTTAGTGCCATGGAGATATCTCATTCAATAATGCTTGCCACACAAACATGAAGCCCTGAGTTCAATCTCCAGCACCTATGTCAAAAATTTTAATCCCACTGGTAATCCAAGCAATGGGTAGGTGTAGACAAGGACTCCCTGACCAGCCAGCCTTCCTAAGCAGTAAGCCCCGGGTCTCAATGAAAGGTTCTGTCCCAAGAAATAAGGGACATGGCTCTGGACTAGCTTCCGTACATGCATATCTGGACACACATTTCCTGCATACAGACCTGGCCATATGCACATACACACTTGCACCCCATGTGCACAAACATACTAGTAGGTAGCCAGTACTTAACAAGTAACACACTAATAGGTAGGTACTGAATAATTGCATGCTATTGAAAGGATGAACACATCTATTGTCAATAGCAATGCGTTTCCACCACATTGCCAAGTACATAAAATCTTGAATAAAGGCAACAATGGATAAAAAATGATGTGTATCTATGAAACATAGAGAAATGTTTTTTAGAAGATTATTCTGAAGCAAGAAGTGAGAAATAAAGGAAGCCAAGAGAAATACAAAGTGCATGAATTTTTGTTTTTCTGATATACTGCAGAAAAGATATTGTGTCTAGAACTCCACGAGAGGGCCAGATTGAACTACGTCAGTTTTGTATCATTCACCCCAGAGGAGCACTTAAAATCACAACAATAAACGTGATCCTTGAGGAACTGCAGAAGAAAGTGACACAGGCTTACAATTTGTTCTTCTGCCCTTGGAAGCCCTGCACTGTAGAATGAGCCAAAATAGAAGAGAGAATGTCAAGAGATGTTGGCTCAGGGCTAATAGAATTGAGGTTTGGAAAATGGAAAGCACTTTAGACATATCAAAAGCAGCAGGCACATCAGAAGGGCAAAAGATGGTATGTTCCATTTGAGAGGTAGTTAGAAATCATAAGACATCTCAGCAACAGTTTTAAACCAAGGTAGTAAGTACCACAAAGAGGTGACAGATCATTAAACACATGTTTCTTTAGGGACTGGGCATGGGGTTCCATTGGTAGAGTGCTTGGTTAGCATGCATGAAGCTCTGGATTTGATCCCCAGTGTTTGATTAACTAGGTGTGGTGGCTCAAGCCTGTAGTCCCAGCACTCAGGGGTTGGAAACAGAAGGATATGATAGTCAAGGACATTGCTGGCTATATACCAAGTTTGAGACCAGACTGAGATACATGAGATACTATCTCAAAAAAAATAAATTAATTATGCAGCAAATCATGATTGCCATGACTGTTTTATCACCTCTCGTCTTTCATTTTATGCTTTCTCAACATGATTTTCTGTCCAATCTTTCAGACCACCGAGTTTTAGTATTCTTCAAAATATTGTTCTAATTGCATGGACAACTGATAAACAAAAATGGATATTTAAAATATGTCTGTATGTAAAATTTTCAACATAAAAATTTGTGTTTTATCATAGAAAGGTTAGGTTGACACATAATTTTTCTTCAAACAAATATATTAACAATATATTTATCAAGTCATGTTTTTATTTTGTAAAAGTGAAAATCTACTCTTAGTAATATATTCCTCTGTGGATATCAAGGGAAGTCACATTTGGCTATATTTGTCTAAACTCTGGCTATGCACTGGTACACAGCCCAGTCCCTGTGATCATTTGACGCACACTGAATTTTACTGTTGTTGGGATCAATAACGTTGCAGTTTCAGATGTTTTATTACCAGCTGTCTGGTATGTGTTCTGACCATCTTTAAACCGTGTAGTCTTGAACGTGAAATAGATTTAAATGGTTACGGTAAACACACATAATAAAAGATTGTTATTTTCTACATAGTTGAAAATGCTGGCCTCACAATATTTCATTGTTATCAATGCTTAGATTTCCTTTGATTTGCAAAATTTGCCCCATAGTTTTTTCTAAAGTAAAAGAATATCCAAGTATACTGGGCCATCATCTGTGAAGAACGATCTGGAGCATATTCTCTCTAAAATAAGTTTCTTTTTTATTATCTCAAGTGTTAACCTTTCTTCAAATAAACAAGAAGTTTCTAGTTATAATAGTTTGCAATATATTGTCAAATTTGCTTGAGAAGAAACTAAATAGAATGGAGTTTATGAAGAATACAACAAGAATCTCCTTTCAGTTATATTACATGACCTGCCTTCCTGCCTGACTGCGTGTCCTAGATGGTATGTGAGGCAATTTGAAAGACATATTTTCTAAATAAATCCATGAAATGTGTACTAACACACCTGCTCATGATAAGACCACATGGATTTTCCTCTGTGAATAACTTCTGGGTATCTTCAATTATATTACTAAACACACTGGTTGACCAGGTTATCAGCGATATGTCTACAATTCTTTGAAAATGAAAACTATCTCAGTGTCTACTGCAGTGTCAGACAGTGGTATAAGGAAAATCATGCCTGGAAGAGGCTGAATGCACCAGTGTTCATGTGGGCGACCATGTTCATGATGATAAAGACTGTTTTAAGTCAAATTGAAATTTAGAAGATCACAACTTCATAGCTTCGATCTCAGACACGTTCATGTTCATATGGGTGGTTCTTTATTCCAATCCACGGCAGGCTGGTCCTGTGAATGCCTCGTGCTTTTACTGGACTAAATAGTCATTTCTCATGCTTTTATTATATTCGTAGGTATTTCTTTCTAGACTTTCTCATTTTTTCATGTTTTGTATCATGTCTTTGTGATGCTACTTTTTATCTAAATGAATTTCTAATCTTGTCTTAGTCTTATATCATCTGCGGCTTGCCAGGAAATCTTCATCTCTATTGAGCAATATTGGTCTTTCATTTCCTGGCTTATCAGCTATAGAAGATGTGGAATTATCTTTTGTTTCACATATTTGTCAATCAGGTCAATAGTTACTTTTTTATTATTTTGGCTGAATAAAAAGATGGATAGTAGCTGCATGTGTCCACAGCGGCCTCTCTCCGTAACCATCTTTTCCATTTATCACACTCTTATCGTAAATGAGGTCCACTTTTCTCAGCATTTTGAAGGCTTCATCTTCTGTATTTGTTCCTGCACACCTGATTGCCACAGAAAACCATGCTAGCTGTCCCTCCACTTACTACATTTCAAAATACTTGATGTCTCCTCATATCTTTGCAAATCTGTACTGCTGAGAAAAATAAGCCTTATCTGGAGGTATAGTTTATTTCACTAGATTTTAAGTAACTAGAGGGACAGTTATTTACATTGAGGTTCAAACATGTTTCCCCCATGAAGTAATCATATGAGTTCATATCCTATGGCATAGAAAAATAAAATAATTCCAAATGCATTGACTTGCATACAAAAGGGTGTTCATACACTGCTCTGGGTTCACTATAAATTCTCCAAAGGGTCAGTTAAAATGATATAGCAAAGGTTTTCAACTACTTGATGAACATGACCTTTGAGCCCATAGTTGAAATACTATAGTCACAGATTTCCTTTCCTTCATTCTTCATCTTTGTTTAATCTTAATTTTCTCAATAAGCTATTTCTGGAAATTATGTTGGTTTTAGCTACTGTACTATGGAGATAGTTCAAAGATAATGCAAATGCACTCCAGTCTAATCGGTAGAGGTTTTTCATGGAAACACAAACTAAATTTAAGTAAATTACCCAAACATTGACTTTATCAGTTTAGAGGTTTTAATCAACTTATGTACTGAAGACTTTTCTAGTTTAGTTACATTGTCAAAGGGGATGTGATAGTTTCACAGCTTTAAATTATGCTGAAACTGTGAAATATCATTTGTCTTTGTGTCTATAACAACGATATTCAAATACATGAACTACTTTGAAGAGTTTAGGCAAATCCACTAAAGTCCCCAGTATACATTGGTTATTACAACCTGCATTTATTCATCACCAGCAGTGTATTTAGTGGTGTGTTAGACGCAATAGAATTTAATGAAAACCTCGGCTTTGACAGAAGTTAGAGTCCTAGAAAACAGTACTGAACTTCCAGCACGAGTTCCTAACCAGAGTTTCAGTCTATGTAAATGAAAATGAACCGCTGAAAGCTTAAAAGATATGCCCTATCCTTTCCTTCTGAACTATTGGCTATTGATAGATTCTCGAAGAGCAGGAAGCACTGTCTTTAGTTGTGTACCCACTGCTGAGCCCGCTAGGCTCTGAGGATGGCTCTAAGTCCATGCTCACACAGGTAGACCTGGTTAATTACGCTGGGCCATAAAACCAAATGAGTGGACGTGAATGTGAGAGATTTGTGGGGAGGAGTTGGGGCGAACAAGGGAGGTAGGAAGGTGAGTAATGAGAGAGGGGTCTGTGTGCATCAGTCTACCTTGGGCAATTGTTAAAGTCACCAATGCTATAGTATGAAATCTATAAAACAACCAAGAAGCATCTTCAAATGTCATGTCCATACTGACTCGGTGTGCTATTTACCACCTTGTTTGTGTTTTCCTTAGCTGGAGAAACATCTGAGATTTGCTCAGAATCCACGGAATTTTTGTGCCAGGACAAGAAATGCATTGCATCCCATCTCGTTTGTGACTACAATCCAGACTGCTCTGACAGATCTGATGAAGCTCATTGCGGTGAGTATATCTGCCTGCTAGGCAGCCAGGTCAGCTCTCTGAGAGCAGAGTGATGGTGAGACAGAAGGCTCAGAAGAAAGTTCTTTGGGGCAATGGAGAGATGGTCTGTGCATAAAGCACTTGCCGTATATATATGAGGACCTGAATTTGAATTCCCAGATCTGCTGACATGCATATCTGTAATCCCAGTGCCTCTGTCCTCCGATCCCCATACAGGGGCTACGGCACATGCACACTGGCATTCACACACATGATTGAGAGCACACACACTCATTGTAATACTCACACAATGATAAATAATGACAACAGTAACGTTCTTTTTATGCACAAGAATCAATTTAGAGTCACCAAAACATTTTCCCCAGAAACGTTCAAGTGTCAGCCCTCTTATCCTGTTCTCTTCCACACAAAAAAGTCCATTGAAACATCTTACAAAAGTCCCCACCATATGTATGTGCAGATCTGTAGGGACATCGGAACTAAAACACCCCAAATTAAAGTAGCTGACACAGTTGACCTGAGCTTGATTTCTCTTACCATTCCTGGTTTTATAAAAGAAATCATTGACTTTGTTGATAAGACTAAAAACAAACTCATTATGTAAATAGCAGCTCATTAACAATTTTTATCAATTGTATTGAAAATTGTATTGGAAAGGAACACTAGGTTTTCATTAGTTTTTCAATTCAAGGTAAAACTGATTCTTTAAAGTGTATAACTGCAATTGAAAACTACAAGGCAGGTGAGAATACAATTTTATTCATGCATCTTACAGTGGGCTTCTATTTAGAATCCTGCAACCTTCCTTTTCTGAAGAGTTCTTGCTAGATGTGCCTAATTGACCTGAAACTTCTGACTCCCATGCCTCAGCCTTCCGTGCGCTGTGATACTAGACTTGTGCTACTGTGCCTGGCTCCACCTGGAACCTTTTCTCATTGTTTGTTTGTTTGTCGTGGTTTTGTTTGTTTTCACAATGCTTGGGATTGAATTTAGGGCCTGTCCATGGTAGGCAGGTACTTACCACTGAACTACCTTACCAGCTCCTCCACATGGAATCTTGATACTCTAGAGTTATCTATTGCAATTATAATTTGCTACAAACAAGCTACCCCAAAAGCTAGTGGCCTCAGCAACAGCCTCATTTTTGGTCTTACTTCAGTGAGTTGTTAAGTCAACTTGACAAGATGTTTCTGATAATAATTGAATGGTTTGGTGGCATGGGCAGTCTGTTCCATGATGGCTTCTTCCCCTTTAAACTCTTTGGTTTCTCCATGTTTCTCATATGGAGACTCATCCTCCCTGTGTGTTCCATGTGACTTGAGCCTCATATACCATGGCAGCCACACAGAATAGTCTTCTTATAAAGAATTGGCTTCTGGTAGAGTTGGTGATCCAACAGCTACCATTCCAAGATCCCCAGGCAAGCCAGCAAGAGCTCATCTGACTTAGTCTCATATGTCACAGAATATCTCTTGTAACCCGTTCTGACAGTCAAGCAGATAACAGTCCAGCCTAGATTGAAAAACTCGGACTTTACATGACAATAAGTCCTACGTGGTGGGGGACAGGGAGGACTAATGATGACTTAGAGGGAGGTCTTAGAGACGAGGTGCCACATAAGTGGATTTATTTATACTTTTAGCTCAGCATCGTTTTTATTCTCTGTGATCTAATTGTGGCAGTGATTCTTCAGGGTTTCATTTTCTTTCTTTAATCATTTTGGTCGTATTTATCAGTTTCTAAAATTGCTATAAAATAAACAGAACAAAACCTTTAAGTCATTTAAATCATTTTAAGTGTAGAGTGTAGTGACGTTAATCACATTTATATTGTTGTATGACCATCTTGACTATCCATCGCTAAATGAAAACATACAAACTACTCATTACATACTAACTCCCGAATATTGATGTCACACCCCATGGCAACCAGCATTCTACTTTAAGTCTCTATGATCTAATTGTATCTCACTTAAGTGGACTCGTGTCAAAAGTGTCTTGCTGTGGTGGCATATTTCACTTAGCTTAACGTTTTCAATATTTACCCAATGTTCTATAAAATGTCTTATACCACGTAGTTCTCTTATGTAAATTCCTAAACTTACAAAATACTGAAAAACACTTTCTAGTGTTTTTCTTTCTACTTTTTAATGAACCAAAATATATTTTGGCACTCATTGTAAGGAATGAATTTTAGTGGAGATCTAAGAGAAAGTATTTAAACATTCGTGAGATCAACATTTTCACATGACGTAGTAGGTAGAGAATTCAAGCATCACCAATACACAAAATAAGCTTGGATGCATTTGCAAAAATATTAAAGGGACAGTCATTTTAACATGATGACATTGACGTTATATATCTGACTGGAGAGAAAATGCCAGTGTCATATTCATATAAAAGTTTCTACTAGACAGTATTCTAATTTTATTTCTGTTGCTATGACAAAATACCCAGACAAAAAGCAGTTTAGGGAGAAAAGGGTTTATTTTTAGCTCACAATTCCAGGTCCATCACTGCGAGGAAGACTTGGCAAAGGAACCTGAGACAACTGATCCCATCAAGTCAAGAGCAAAGAGGAAATGAATGCACAGTAATATTCCACTAGCTTCCTCTGCTGTGTGTGCGGTTCAGGAGTCCCTCCCCAGGCAATGCTGCTTCCCACACTGGGCGGGTCTTCTAGCCCAGTTTACTTAGTTAAGGCAATCCTGAACAGGCATGCCCCTAGGCCAGCCTACTGTGGGCAATCTTGCTTTCAGACTCTTCCCTGATGCTTCTTGTTTATGTCACACTGATACTTCAAGCCAAGCATTACAGGTATTAAATGGTCTTCCTTTGATTTGGCACATGTATTGAAAATATTTGTGCAAATATCATACATTTGTATTCATAGTATGTGCCAGAAACAGAGAGCTGAGTGTATAAATATGTATACAAAATTATTTTAGTCTTCAGAAATTCAATTCCTATTTTGAAGAAAATTTAGGTGGAAAGAATATTAAATGTAATGTAATGTTCTTTGTTTTTGACTGTTCAAGTTCTTCACCATCAAGTGACGGTAATTACCTCATAATTACAAACGCAGAATTGTGTGTGTGTGTGTGTGTGTGTGTGTGTGTGTGTGTGTGTTGTAACATGCTCATATTTGTATACACAACAAATATAGTCATAAAGCAAAGCAATTCCTTAATGCTTTGGTTTTCAGATGTGAATGTGTACATTTCCTCTTTGCTTCCGTCATGATTCCTCCCAGACTCACATGATTAGTTACTGTTCCCATGACGACTTGAGGCGCTGGTATGAAAGCACATGGGGCAACTTTGGTTCTCAGAAACTAAAGCCAGTTAGATGCTCCTGTCTGACTAATGCTGCCTGGCATTTTGGAGGAACTACTTCAAGAAATACTTAAATTTATAAAAGATCAGAGCAATGTGTTGTCAGATATCACAGTCACTTTTGCTAAAACTCTATAAGGAGCATTGCACAGCACACATAGGTTAGTGAGATGCCAAATTTACAAACTGATTTCATATGAATGGTCTTGTGTATGCATTGCAAATATTAAACCTGGAGTTTCTCAAGAAGATGGATAATTTATTATGAAAACTGAATAAATGAGAGTCTTTTCAAAATGATATTCAGAGAACTACATGGACTAAACTGATCTTTGGGATTGTTAAACTGAAGTCTATTTTAACTAAGACCCTCACTTGTAGGCAATTATTTAAATTCTCAGATATTCATTTTCTTCATCTATATTGTAGACACAATGCCATTCATCCTGTAGAGTTATGAAAAATTGAATTAATATACTGAATTAGGTGACATGTTTATTTGTTTGGTATTCTGGGAGAGGTGATAGTAAAATCTTCCATCATTATTTTTACCTTCCTTTGAAATTTTTCAATCATAGTTAATGTCTCATGTGTCCTTCACACTACAGGAAAGAAATACAGCTCCTCCTCATGACTCAGTTATTACTACAGGCTATGAACAAATTGAAAACTCCACATCACTCCCTCCCGCTTCAGAAGCACATGGTGCATAACAATGGGGTCATTTTCTTTAAAACATTAATACGGTTTCAGAAAATAGTTGTCTTTTCATGGAAAGAACTCTCACTTAATACCGGTTTCCTCTGGACTATGGATTTGCAGTGTTGGGGGGCAGGTGTTTTCTTTTTTCCTTTACAACATGGACATACAGAATTATTCACCCATGGCATGATTTCTAAGTCTGTTCAGATTATTTGAAATCCTGCTCAATGCATGGTGACAGCATATTTTTCACTTAAGAAAGCATGAACACCCCATCCATAATTGTGGTGGCTTAAAGTCAGGTGAATTTGTGGACATGGGGTATAAAAATAATTAATAATGAAACTATCTCTATGCTAATAATATTTACACTGATCATACTGCCACATGGTCAAAACCTGTATGACAAGGAAAGCGGTTATTGTTGAAAAAGGACATTAGTAATGAGTTAAGTCCCTTGAAAGGATGTGACAGAGATCATCAACTGAAAAGGATTTTTTTCTAAATTAATTGCTATTTTGAAAATAGAGATTCAGATGCATTATCAAGCATTATCACAGTCTTCATGTCTCCCATTTTTCAATGAATATTAATGTACTGAATCAGTTACAGCAGATACAGTGCAGCTCAGAAATTCTAACCAATAATTTTGAAATGTTTATAGGAACTCAAAGTTAAATAACAATTAAGACGACAATATAAAATTAAAAATAGCCTTCCAAGTAAATGAGAACAACTGTAGTTCTCTAAGTGCCTCACACATACTCAGAATTAAGGTGGTCCGGAGAGGGAGAACAGGGGTTTAAATTGGTTATTCAAGGACAAATTTGATGTGAGCTGAAATGGGAAAGAGAAGATGTTTTAGTTAAGAAACCTAGAGCAGAAATTCTAGCCCTGGCTATCATTGCTATACCTGCTAGGAGCCTATTCATTCATTTATGTTCCATAGGATGTAATTCTAGTTTTATTTGTTGAAGCATTGTGACAACCTATAACAGAAAGTTTGGAGATGTCCAAACTTCTACAAAACCACTAGAGGCCAAAAAGACCCATGTCAAAATTTGGGAATGAAATCTATCTCATAAGGGAAAAACATAGGAAAAAAGAATTTTCTCCTTACCTCTTTCTTTTTATTTTGGTGCCTTGAGTATATTTGACACCTAAAAGTGCTGTGATTGTCTTGCAATTATGAGTGAAGATGAAGATAAAAAGTGGTCCAAAGACAGATTACGGTTGCATCATTATCCCTGACTCAAACTGTCAATTTCCAGAGTCTTATAAATTCATATAATCCATGTAGATTTAAAATTCTTACAGGTTGTGTTTTAGGTGCTTGGAGCCAAATGCATTTCTGTTAATTTCCATCGCATAGAGTAAGAAGTCTAAGGGCTTGTCATCTCGTTGTTGGATAATTAATTGGTTAGCTTAATACTATCATCAGAAGTATAGAACAGTATGGACTCGTTCCTTTCAGCCCTGCTGTCCTCAGATGGTTGGCTTTTTATAGAATTGGTTCACCTCACAGTTATCTGAATTATGAGCTGCCTGTGGAGGTGAGGAAGGGGCTGTTTCACACATACCACCCTGAGTGAAAGGGGATACTCAGATTAAAAATGTCTGTCTTAAGCAAGGCATGAAAAGAATAGCTCATAAAAGAGTAAAGAACTACTAGAGAAAAGTCTTTAAAAGAGAGGTGTTGTAGGCTTAAGAACATAAGTTGTATATAGTCAGTTTATTTTAAAGAGATGATCTTCTGAAAACTTTGGATTTGAGACAGTTGTGTAGATGAGACAGATTTCAGCTTAAAAATACTTTGCATCCAAGTAAAGGTTATTGTATTCAAGGCTAAGAATTTGGAAGAATATTTTCACATAGTGTGGAAAATGGAATATTTTAAGCAAGAGAAAATAACACAAGAGCAGTGTAAAGGATGATTAATGTGACTTGAGTTTGTAAGGTAGTCGGAGGAATCCCACATTATAAATGAGCTCTGCAAACAAACCAAAGGCTTGAGCAGGTATGCTTCTTGCAAAATGTTAAAGGACGAACTGGACCCAACAAATTCTCAAAGGAAAAACATTTAGGTGTTGGTAATACCATGGGTTCTTGAATGAAGAGTGTGGAATCAAGGGAGATCCTAGGGGTTTCGGTCTTTCTGACTGAGGGTCAGAGAGTTGGTTCAGTGATTAAAGGCACTGGCTGTTCTTGCAGACTGAGATTCAGTTCCCAGCATACATAGTGTGGCTAACAACTGTCATTAATTCTAGTTCCAGGGAATCTGATACCCCTTCTTCTGGCCTCTGCAGGCATTGCATACATATAGTATACTTACCTACATGCAGCAAAACACCTATATGCATCAAATAAAATAGAGGTGAGAATCATGTTACAAGATTCTCACAGAGAAGGATGCATTTTGAGAAATGAACACTGAGGTTTGAAAGTGATGGTTGCATACTCTCATTGGAATGTTCCAGGATGGCTTAAGTTTCGTTGTGGATATAGATTTTCAGGCCATCTGTTTTAAGGTCTATGGGGGGACAAGTGAGAGACTAAGTAGTGGGAGAAAGCTAAAGAAGCAAATGGATTTTTGAATGAGGACGGTAGACTAATGTATGTGCAAATCGTGAGAGTGAAATGGGAAATGAATGTAATATTGACAGACAAGGAAACACGTGGGACCTGAAGGAGGGGAGCTGTGGAAGAGGACAGAGTTCAGAGAGGTAGTTGATATAGCGGCTGAGACTAGTCTTTAGAAAAGAGGAAACTGGATGTACCTTATTTTCAGGTAGAGAAAATGAAGAGTAGGAGCGTTTATTCTGGTGGCCCCCATGTCTTGAAGGTTGAAGATAAAGTTATACATAAGTAAGGTTAGACAGGAGCACAAGATTGTCTAGGGAAAAGGGGTTGAATAGTTATCATACAAGTTATTAGCTGGAGAGTGACTTACATAGAATCACAAACAGACAGAATCTATGTGGGAAGTGTAGCAGCCATCCTGGATGCATGCTGGAAGTTTCTGAATGTTTTCAGACATTCTGGTTAAACTCTGAGATGAGTTTCTCGTATTTAATATAAGTGTAGTCTATACCATAGAATGCTGGCATGCATAAATGCAGAGTTCATAATTAAGCATAAAAGTGAATGGGTTAGAAAGTCATTTAGAATGAATGAGAAGAATATACCTGATTAAACTTTTAGTTTTTAGGGCTAAGATAAAATAATGCTTAAAGAAATAAAACTATGGTAGTTTCTGGAATTATCTTAAGAATTCAGAAAGCTGAATAAGAACTTGAAAGTTGTGTTCGCTGTATGTTTGATATTCATTTAGCACCATGGCCTTTTTTTCTGATTAACATTCATATGGATGTTAATTTAAGAAGAAGCTATGACTAAGACAAAACTTTAAAAATAATATAAGACTTAATTCTTTGGAAAGAACAGAAATGTCAATGTCAGTTTATCCATGCTGATAAATAAACTAATAATTGATACTGTCTGAGTAACAGAGTAAAGTTTTACAATGCATTCTCAGAAATAGTAACTTCTGCATCAAAAGAATGGTCAAATGGAAACCTGGATCTCAGAGCATTACTTCAGAACTCCTCACAGATGACTAGTGGACTTTCAGTTAACCGCTATTAATTATTCTTATTGTGAGCAGTTTAATTTTCATGAGTTTTAGAAGAGAATGTCTTTCGTTACTTAGAGGTGAGCTGAGAAATCAGTTCTGGCAATGGCCAAAAGTGCTTGTTCCCAGCATGTCTCGGAGCATTCCCAAAGGCACCTCTCTTTTCGTAGATGGCTCAGCCTTGTTAATGGCCTGTGCTGTTCAAACGACGGAGTCAACCAGTAGATGCTGTTTTTTATTCAGCCAGAATTATCCAACTATGCTCATTGTTCATGCATAGACATGGCTTTATTTATCACCTGTAAATATTATTGGTCAATCCAGATAATTCTATAATGTGTAAATGATACAATTCAAGACAGGCTGCTAGATTCTTTGAGAAGATTGCATAATATACCATAATATACCAAGGAGTGCAATACTTTGGTGGTATAGAAGTTGTTTATAAAGAATTAGAATCTGCAAACAGTAGAGAGAATTCAGGGAGTAAAGGAGGATCTGAATTTGAATCTCAGAATCCACGTAGAGCTGGGAGTGAGCAGTGGCTTGTGTCTGTCCTCTCAGTGCTCCTAAAGTCAGATGAGAGGCAGACACAGGAGAATTCCTGGAAGCTCCCAGCAAGCTGACTGGCTCATATAACTATAAACAACAAAGACCCTGTCTCAAACAAGATGGAAGGCAAGGACTGACACCAGAAGTTGTCCTCTGACCTCCACACATGCAACACTGCATGAGTGCATCCCACTCACTCACACGTTATACACACCAGGCATGCATGATAAACTCAAACAATTAAAAATTCAATTATTGCAGTATTACTATTACCAATTTGAAATCATATAGTGAACGTTGGATGCTGTATACGTTTTCTGAAGCTTTGACGGATATTTCTGTCTCACTAGGATATTACACAAGCATTGCAGGGAGCTGCAATTTTGAAACCACTGCAGAAAACTGGATGACAGCGTGTGGTCTCATACAAGATGCTGAGGATGACTTGGACTGGATCATTGGTGGCACAAATCCCGCTGATGGGCTGAGTCCAGATTCAGACCACACACCAGGTAAATCTAGCAGCCTAACCAGGCTGGGCAACCTGCTAGGTTCAGACCCCGCTTTCCACAGTATTTGTGCGTGTTCCCATGGGTAGAACTTAGCAGGCTAATGAAAGGAGGCATGTTCCCTTCTGCTTTAGCTCCTGAAATATTAATTAACTCAGTACTCTCAGAGCTGGCATTGTCATGAGGAAGGCCATGACTCATATCTTTTTAAAGATTTATTTTCTTTCTTACACATGTGGATGTGTGTGTTTGAATATGTGTCTATGAATTTAGGAGCTCATGAAGGCCAGAGGCATGGGACTCACGTGGAGCTGGGGTTGTAAGCACAAGTGAACTCAGGTCTCTGCAGGAGCAGGGCCGTCCCTCCAGTACCTCCCGGACTCGTTTCAAGAGACTCATAGACTTTATTTACTCTGTCCTAAAAATGTTCTTCAGGTTCCTTTGTTACTTTTCTCATTTCTGTGACAAAACCCTGTGCAGAAGAACTCAAGGAAGGAGTGTTTGTTTCTACTCATGATTTCTGGGGATTTCTGCCAGTCTTGGAGAGAAAATGATGACTACAGCAATTCTGTCTATGTGGGGGGTATGTAATGTAATGCCACATCACAGCAGCCAAAAAGAAGCAAAGAATGGGAACAGAAGCAAGGCCAGAATATAAATAACACTTAGGGTCACCCTAAATGACCCACGTTCTTGAGCAATGTCTTACCTCCTAAGCGTTCCATAATGTCTCAAAGTAGTGCTCCCAGCTGGGAACCAGGTGCTCAATAGCATGAGCCTGTGAGGAACATTGCCTATGTAAACAGTATCAGTTTCTAATGGGATCAAGTGAGTGAACTTCAGATAAATGGATGAAATAGGCAGTGCCTGCAACTGACTATAATAAGAATGGTCCCACTCTCACAGGCCAGTCACAGACTGCCAAGTTCATCCTTGTCAGTCTGCTGCATGGGTGACGAGGGGGATGAGGTCAGTCTTGACATGATGAAGGAGCATCAGCAGCATCCTGTTAAGTGCTGTGCTCTCTTCTGTGTTTAGGGATGAAGCCTGTCTTTAATGGCTTTATCCAAGTACAAGTAATTTGAAATCATGCTTTTACTTAGATGTCTAAGAAAAGATCCTCTTTCTTAGAAGTCTGTGTGTTTTCTTGGTCATGAAATGTAGCTTTTCAAGGGTAAGAAGTAGCCTGAGATATTTGGTATGGTAAATTTCATTAGTCCATATGGATGGTGTTTTGGAGGATATTGACATTTAAACTGGTGAAGTGTCAGTAAAACAGACCACTATCTGCAACATCGTCTCCAGTGAGGTGACAGTCTGAGCTGAACAAAAATAACCAGCTTCTTCAGGGAGAGCGGTGGGTCCTCACTGGACTGTGTTTGGGCCTCATCTTACCCATGGGCTTTCCGAGGTCTCCAAGCTGCTGAACCCATCTGAAAATTAGAGATTTTCAAACTCCCATAGCTTAACGACTGTTCTTTATAGTCAAGATCTTTCTACACATGTATGTACATTCTATTGGTCTATAGCTCTAGCAAATCCAGACTAACTCAGTAGTCTACAAAAGAACCCAAGCGTTGGCACCATGGAAAAGAAAAAGATAATATGAATTAGAATGATTTTTCAAAGGCAAAGTATATAAGGTTGGCTTCAGCAGAAAAGAGCTCACTAATTTTATAGTTATGCATTCTAAGCAGATTGAACACATTATTAAGTTCAGTTATAGTATGAGTGTCTTTTCATGTCTTAATTTTTTTTCAAATTTATCTTCAAATTGATTCTTTTCCTCTTTGACCTCCAATTCCTCATTCTTGCACCCGGAGATTTGTTTCCATCATCAGAATATGAAGTTAGTGTCCGCTAGGTTGTAGGTAGAAGAACCCCAAGAGTCAAAATACTCAAGTCAGTAATGGGGGGTGGGAGGGTAATATAGGACCAGGGTGGGTATTTTAATCCATGAAAGAAGAGAAATATTGTTTAATACACTGATTATTTGCCCAGAAGACCATGAATTTGAACCTTGGTACTGAAGAGACAAACATTCAAGATTGAGTAAAGACTTAAATGTAAGAAGAAGAAGAAGAAGAAAAATGAAAGTACTTTGCAAGAAACGGTAAAATTATGTGTTTGAGAGGCAGAATTTGCCTTCTAAAATCCGTAGAGAATTTATACAACCAATTTAGAAATCATTCTCACTGAAGAACTGCATAAAAGCAATCTGTAAGGACTTACACATAAAGATGCATATTTTAGCATCTTTTCTAAGCAAAAACTGGGAACACGTGAATAACTAACTCGTGTATTTGTGTTCCTTTGTGTATTCATTTACTCGTTTATTTAATACCAGAAATTATTTCAGTCACTAAGGTTATTTGAGTGACTAAAAAGAGAGAAATTCTGCCACAATGGTGCTTATATTCTAAGAAATGGAAAAGACAGTGGATAGACATAATTAATAATGTGTGTGGAACAAACAGAGTTTGAAAGGACAGTAGATGGTGCAGATGTAGGCGTCAGGGAGTGCAGGGCACTGGTCAAAATAGTCCACTGAGAAAACCCCACTTGAAACGATACTGAAGAGAAGTGTGAATGAACCAAGTCTAAATTAGAGCTTCTATCTTTTGAAAATTGTTTCCCTCGGGTTTTCTTTTTATAAATATCACATCAATAAAAATTATACTTTGTGATGAAAAGTTTAGAATACTAGTAAGCAGGAAAAAATATACATATTTGTATAATCCTAGTACAGTGATATAACCTTTAACAAGTATTATGTTTGTATTTGCTATTTTTTATTGTTTGTTTCTTGAAACAATTTCTTATACCATACTCCAGGAACCTACTGTGTAGCTCAGGCTGGTCTTGAATGCCAGCCATCACTTCTTGGCCTCCCAAGCACTGAAATTCCAGGTGTCTGATGATTATTCTTCATTGTACTTAGAAGCATCGTGGAAACACACATACTGGTGTTTCCAGAAGTGTTATAATTAAGGAAGGCCCACCCTGCATGTGGTGACACCATCAGAGGTGACAAACTGAAGTGAGCACGCCCAGCACCAGTCACTTTCTGCTCCCCAATGCAGGGTGGCCGCTACCTCACACGTCTCCCACTTTGACTTCCCCACCATTAAATGCCCTGAGCCATAATAAACTCTCTCTTTCGTTGCTTTGATAACATATTTTTATCACAAGAACAAGAAAATTAGCTAAAATACAGTATGAACCACTGCTCCTAGCTCCTTTCCCTCTTTAAGGTATTAAAATACTTATTTTTATTATTTTTCAATTAAGAGTAACTCTGTGTGTGTGTGTGTTTGTGTGTGTGTGCGTGTGCAAGTGAGTGTAGGCATCCAAGGAGGGCAGAAGTGGGCATCTGATGCCTTAGAGCTGGAGTCACAGAAGAAACTGAACTTTGGTCTTCTTGATGAGCAGGCAGTGCTCCCAATGACTGAGCCATCTCTCCAGCCCTGTGTAGGTTAATAATTTTAATACTATTTTACTAAATTTGATAGTATAAAAATATAGCAAAAATTTTATTTTTTGTGAAATTTAAAAAAATTAATTATTTTTGTTTTATGTGTATGTTTAGGCTGCATATATACGTAACTACACCATGTGCATGCAATGCACCGCAGAGGCCAGAAGTGGGTATCAGATTCCCTGGAACTGGAGTTACAAACTGTTTTTGGTCACCTTGTGGGTGCTGGGAAGCAAACACAGATCCTCTGGATGAGGAGACAGTGCTCTTCACTGCTGAGCCATCATATATTCAGTCCCAAGTTGTGAAATATTTTCAGAGCATATTTTAGTTATAGTATTCTGATCTGGAGACTATCAGCAGTCATTAAATTATTTAATAATAGACATAGTGCATTATCTATAGATGTTTCTCTACAATAAACATCACAATTAACAGGCAATCTGAAGGAATCTTTTTATTTTGATAATAATTTCTGAGGTTGAATCTTATTTTCCTTTCAGAAAATGTAAGAAGTAAGCTGTGTTTTGTTTGGGCTGCTGTGCCCCAGAAATAGCATAGAAAACCCAAATTCTTCAGATGTTATCCTGCAGTCGCCTCCTTCTTAAGAAGGGATTTGGAATCTAGACACATTGCTATTAGTCTAACATTATTTTATTATATATTATATACATATATATACAAATTATACAAAACTATATTGTACAAAATGATAGCATTCTCAGCTGCAAAAGACAGAAGTCTAGTCAATGGGTATGTGAAAGGTCACATCAGAGGTCCAAAAGACAAGCATGAGTGACCAATGATGCCATTTAATGAAATAATTTATTACTACTAATGAAAGCATTTTTCTTTATTGAATTTTTATAGCTTGTATAAGTTTATTAGAGTGTACAGGAGAAGTTTCAATCTGGCTATTTATACAATATTATCTACAAATATGTTTTGCTCAGATGAAGGAGCATAATCTTTCAGACAGTATACTTTATTACCCTTCCTTGTAATCACTATGAAGAGAGCATATTTTCAGAGTGCTCTCTTCAAAGCAGCCTGATTATATCATCTTGATACAAAAATATGTCTCAGTGAACTTCTTTTGGTATCTGGGACAATGGACTGATAAATAAATTGTAAGGACATTAATTAATTTTAACCCTCTGGGAAACACAAAAGTCTTATTAAAAGGCCAACCGATTCAAAGAGCCTATGTTGTATTCCTAAGTATCACAGCGTTGCTGTTAATTAAAGCTGCTTTATGGACCTTCACTTAATGTTACCAAGATGAAGAACTGGAGACATAAGGAGGCCAGTTTCAATGCTCATCACAGGCCTATATATGAACCCTTTTGGAGACATACTCTTGCAGAGAGGAACTGCAAGCATAAATCTCTCCTCTTTAGTCTTCACATACATAGTGTTTACTTTTAATATACATCAGACTTAAGAACAAAAATGACATTTACATGACTTGAATTAACAGAGGCATAACACACAACAATGCTTTCTTTTGATTTCCTTTTCTTCATAATGTTATTTTCTTTTTAATGATATAATTGACCATCTGCAGAATTGGACCATAAATTCTAATGGACTAGAAGTCACAACTTCTGAAATTTATATTTCCCCTCTAGAATTAGAAACAAGATCTGATCACACTTCAGAAATGGTTGTGTAGGTCATATGTTATTGGGTTCAGTCCTGTCTATATTGTTGCAGTTTTGTGTTTTTGATTAATTAATAAAAATTAGCATTTCCTTGGTTTCTACAAAATACTGTGAACTCTCCTGGGATCCAAAGATGTGAGCTAATTAGTATTTGGAATGTGGCATGCTTCCTGGTACAACTCACATACTTGGTATTGTCCATTTCTGTTTTCAACTCCCAAGGTCATGCATATTGCCCATTAATCTTGGTGCTGAGATGTTGACAAGTATATAACAACATTTGTCTTTTGGAATTTTGAGAGAGAGATTCATGCAATCCAGTTGGGCTTTGAACTGTCTATATAGCTGGAGATGACCATCACCTCTCAAGCATGTACCACAATGCCTGGCTTTAAAAGTCAGTGTCAAGTATAAAGTGTTCAGCACATACAATTTAAGTTGATATTTGGTTGTCAATCTCCTGTAGGTTAGGAACATGGTAACTGTACTTCCTTTGAGGCAAACAGGATATATGCTTTCACCACTAGCTCTGAGATGAAGGATATGGTTATTATACCATTTCTGTAAATATATCATGAGTTAACAAAGCCTGGTCAGATATACCAGGTCATAAAGCTCAATCTAAAACCCTCTGCAGGTCATCATGAAGAAGGTCTTTGTTTTTATATACCTCTAGCTGGGTTCCCTTTAACTCCTTATTCCGGGCACATTGACTTTTAACTGTAGGCTTTTAACTCTGCTCTCTGAAGGAGAATGGGGCGGCTGGGAAGGCTGGCCAGACAAGGACATGAAATTTTCCATAGAAAGCTGGTCCTTGCTACACGTTTGGCAGATCATTCTGCTCGACTCCTCTCTACTCTTACACACACAGACACCCCTAAGCACAGAGCAGATGACTATATTGTTATACATTCCTCGAAGTTCCAATCTTGGGACTCAGAAATTTTGGGAGAATTTAAAAAGTGCATGAGGAGAAGGAGGAGGAAGAGGAGGTGATGATCGAGGAGGGGGAAGGAGGGAAGAGAAGGAGGAGGAGTTGATGATACTGGCAGTACCAGACTGAATGGAGCAGACGCAGCAGGCACCCCAGACGTGGGAAACTAGAGTTGTTATAGGTCTTTCTAAGGAAGCTAACAAATATCCTAATTCAGAGTGAACATGAATGTTATTTCTCTTGAAAAATTCTGATTGTATGCATATTTAGGCCTCTAATTCTCAGTGTGACTCTATTTGGAGGTTTGGAAAAGATAATTAAAGTTAAATTAATTCAAAATGATAGAGTCCTAATTTGATAGGATTGTGGTCCTCATTAGGAGAGATAATAGAAATAAATAGTCTTTTACAGAAGACAGGTCATAAGAGAGCAGAGATGGAGCCTGCCAGCTCAAAGACGATGAGAGAATCCATTAGGAACTGGATATTATGCTTTGATTATGATCTCATCTCTGGGATTGTGAGAAAGTACAGTGTGTGAGTCACTCATGCAATGCTATTTGGTTTTGGCTGCCCTAGTGGACAAACAAGAATATCAAGAAAATTCGATGAATTCTTCCATGTAATTCAGTGAGCAACAGTATGCAGAATACCCAGGAGAGCTGGCACCGTGGAGCCTCATCCCAAGTATTCCTGCACAGCTTTTTTCTCAGGATGAAAATTAGAAAACAGCTGTGCAGAACACTGAACACCTGTCTGGGAATGCATGATGATGACGTGATAGCCTGGAACAGAGACAAATCCAGCTTGAGGTCACACAGGATCAACATTTTAACAGGCTTTCAGGGGAATAAAAATTACTTCTCTTGGGAGAGATGGCTCCATGTTTAAGAGTCCTGGCTGCACTTGCAGAGGACCCAGGTTCACTTCCCATCATCCATGTGGTGGCTAACGACCAGGTAACTCTAGTCACAGGGGACTCGGACACCCTCTTCTCCCTCCACAGGTGCTGCATGACATGGGTGCACTTACATGCATTCAGGCCATATGCACACAAGGTCATTGCAGTTTGGCTCCATTAGTGCCCTTGGCCTTAGACCCAAGGTTGAAAAAAAATTAAATATCGCATATTATATACTTATATATAATATAAATGGTCAAATATCTATGTATAGGAAAATAGAAAATCAATATTTGGCAGTGTTATGATAAGAGGAAATGGGGAGTGGGGAAGAAGGAAATGCACATGAGGACATAGTGTAGAAATGGAACGTCATTTAGCACTTAAAGAAGGTCTCCTTCTCAGGAACAAGGATTAACCCGCAAGGGGTGGGCCAGACACGGACAGCAGCGCGCTGCAGTTTCACTCACAGGTACACTCTGAAAAGAAAACCAGGAGACCACAAGTACTTCGAACCACATACTAGAACATGGCAGAAAAGTTTCCCGGGGCAGGGGAATAAGGAAGTGGGACAAGAAAGACCAAAGCCCACAGCGTGATGGTCACATAATGTAAATGGGTCTAGAGGGCAAATGTGCAAATGACAAGCACAATTGATATTTTATCATCTGAGGAAGGTTTTAAAGGACAATAGGAACCTTTATGAACCTCACATAAGGTAATTATGTGAACTGAGCAATTTTACTCTGTATATGCATATCAACACATCAAAATGTTATGTAAAATAGAATCTTTTAAAACTGACTATAAAATTTAGGGACTGGAAAGATGGCTCAGTGGTTAAGAGCATTGGCTGCTCTTGCAGAGAATGTGGGTTTGATTTCTACCACCCACATAGTGTCGAACAACTGTCTATAAGGTCAGTTCCAAGTAATCTGATGACCTCTTGTGACCTCTCTAGGCATTGCACACACATTGTGCACTTACAAACATGCAGGCAATATGCACATATCATAAAGTAAGATAAAAAAAAATATTTTCAAATTGACAATAAATTTTAGTATGATATAAGAACCCAAAATTTAGAAAATCTGAAGGAGATGTGTCTAAGTTAGAAATCAGTACACAAAAATGGCAATTATAACAAAAATATATTACTAGGTTTTCAAATGTTAAAGGCTGAGGGTGGTTAAAGGTAAACACCTGTGGCTTGACTAATGTTTTCATCTAGTTTAGAAACATGTTAACAAAGTGAATGAATAACTCCAGATGTCTAAGACATAAATAAAATTATATTCATTGGCATGGTGAAATGCTTGTTCAATCATCATTGATTCGTTTGATGTGTATTTGTTGAGGCTTATTGATTTTCTAGTCAAGCCCATGGAACTTGGAAACGTTTTGGAGAAATCAGAGAAAACTCTCTTCCATCATGTGACTGATTATATAGCACAGGGAAATAGAAAATCAATGCCAAACATTATAAATTTACAAAAGTGGACAATCTATCAGAAGATGATGAATTCAGTGGGAAAGAAGGAGCTTGTGGCAGTGCTGAGGAATGGGAGGAAGCCAAGGCAAATCTCACACGCTGCCACTTGAATGCGGAGACCTTCAGTATACTTCTGTCAGTTTATAAAGGTTTACTGATGAGTGTTGAATAGACGTTCTTTTATGTGTTCAAACAAATTCAAACAAAGCATTTCAGATAAATTAAAGAGGAATTCAGAAGGAGAGACTAACATCTGTTAAAACTTTGCTAAGATTCACAAACTACAAGAAGATTTGAATATGTCACTGATCTAATTCTTTTAAACAGTATGGTGTAGAAATCTAATTTTTTTTTTTCTTGAAAGGTTAAAAACCAAAGTAAGTCACATAGATGGCTAAGAACAGAATGGAATGCCAAGCTGTCTCACTCAAAATACTTTTCTGTAGCCTACACTGTCAAATACAACAATGCTTGACATAGGGAGCCATTTAGGCTGGAAACACAGGCAGTCCAAACTGGGATTCACATAAAAGACACACTGGACTCCAAAGACATGATATGAAAAAATATATAAATGCTATTAACGACTTCTGTATAGATTGCATGGGTAAAAGATAAAATGATAAAACTTTTTGACATATTGAGTTAAATAAAATAATTTCATTGTTTCTTTTTCTTTAAAAACTCACAGCCCACCAAAAAGTCTTGCAATTACATAAGTGCCTCATGTTATTTTCTACTGACCGTCTCTGTCTGATACTAAGCTGTGTACATAGGGAAAGCCTTCTTGACCACAGAGAAACTTTTTCTATCAAGTGAATATTGTAAAATCAGTTTTGAACAATATTGAATAATATTGAAATCATTATAATATTAAAAAATATTGAAAGGTCTTCACTCCTTGATGTCTTTGCAGACCAGCAATCTCTTGCTTGTGACTTCATAATTAGGAACTAAGAAGATGATGTAGTTAACACCAATTCCTTTGAAAACATATATAGACATAACTATAATAATTTAAGCATATTTGAAGTATTATCATCATGACATTACATTTTACATATAAATAAAAATCCTAGTAGGTATCCATCGACACGCCAGTCTTCTCGTATCAGTTACTGTAGCCATGAATACTGATTTCAGAGCTGTGCCCAAATAAGAGACTTACATGTTGCAAAATTGTCCAAGAATCAGTGTCATTATTATATTTTATGTTTTTCTTTTTATAATATTCAGCCAAAGTTGAGATTAAATAATTTTTTATAAAATTACCAAGTCTTCACTGACCTTTTAATGTGTGTCAACAACTATACAATGGAATATCATGTACCACAATTAATCATGAAGAATTGTTCAGGAGCTATATTTTGTTTTATATTTTACAGGGTATGTATTTTCAGGTAATATTCTGAAATTCTTTTCATAAATACTAAAATGCAATAAGCCTTATTGGCAGAATGGCGTTTTCTCTATTAAAATGTTCCATTACTTCACCAACAGTCATGTTCTGAAGCCTCTTACATAGACAGAACTTGATCAGCCTCACAGGGCTGGACTGTAGTAGAAATCACCCCATATGGATCTCACACTCCTGTGACCAGCCTGGCCGGAGCCTCTCAAGTCACACTCTTGATCTCTAAATGCCTTCTTTTAGTGAATTAGGTAAAAGATTCCTGTGATTTGTTTGAGATACTGAGAGTCCTCATTTTTAAACTCCCCATAAATTGATCTCTGATGGTGTCATGAGCTTTCTCTTTCCTGTGTAGAGCTGTCCATTGTAGAGCTATCCATGTCCTCTTCATGAATAACTGAGCTGTCCGTGTCCTCCCCATGAGTAACACGCACAATTGTAGAGCTGTCCATGTTCTCCTCATGAGTAACGCAATTGCCGCTTTATTTTCCCCCATATTTTTAATTAGCATCTTGCAGTCATGAGAAGTAGCATTTACCTGTATTATTAGTCATGGTATTTTTCCTTATTTCTCCTATTTGTACTTCTTTTATCCTGTCTTTTCTCCTATTATTTCACCAAAACATGTAAACTTTAGATGAAAGGAGAGACTTTATTAAGAAGAATGGCTTGGGGTATTAGAATGAATGATACAGAAGAGTCTATTTGTTAAATACTCAATATCTTACCTTTATTTTACTCTTTGACAACCAATAATTTGAGATTTTAAAACTAATATATCTGATCTTTAAAAACATATTAATTCAAGCTAGGCATGATGGCGCACACTTTTAATCAGAGGCAGAGACTGGCGTATCTCTGTGAGTTCAATCTCCAGGACCCACATAGTGGAGGGGAAGAGGGGCAAGAAGTTCTCTGACTTCCATTAGGATGTTGTGACACATGCATAGGCAAATACACATGCACTACAGGCATGCACACACACACACACACACACAAATAAGTAAATGTGAATGTTTTAAAGAGAATTTATATTTCTGTCAAACTACATACACAGGCACAGACATAAAAACATACATAAAGGTGATTTTAAAATATTTTATCTATTATTTTTATTTTGTGTGTATGAGTGTATTTCCTGTGTATATGTAAGTGTACCTGTGTCATGCATGCAGAGCTCACGGAAGTCAGAAAGGACATCAGATCTCCCAGAACCGGCATTACAGACAATTGTTAACTACCATGTGAGTGTTGGGAACTGAACCCAGGTCCTCTGCAAGAGCAGCTCATGTTCTTAAGCGCTGAACCAACTCTCTAGCCCCATGATTTTTTTAAAAAGAGAATTTTTGTTTCTGTCATACTAGACACACGCACATACACACACACGCATACACACACAGTTGCATGCACAAATGTGATTTTTTTTAAATAATTTGTCTCTATCAAAATAGAACATATCAAAAACTAGTGTGAGTCTTTGTAGCTTCTGTTCCTTGAGTGCTGCACACTGCACACTCAGGTTTACCATCCTCTCACCCTCATTTAATCTCAAGACAACCTCAAGGGTTTTATGAGTGAAGAAATGAAAGCAGACAGAGGGTTATTAATTCCCTCAAGTATCACAGAATGGTCAGGTTGGATCTGGCACAGAGAACCACGTTTGAAGAAATGGTCTGTATTTCTAACCACCTAACCCTCTACATCTTCATACGATACTTTCAACATTTAGTCAAATGTCTAAATGTGATGCCATAAGATGGTCAGTAATGGGTACTTTCTGGTCTAAAAATCAAAATGATGAAGTTAGTGTCACTTTTGTTCTTGCCTTTGCTTGTACCAAACGTTTTGATGCAAACAAGCATAATTTTCTCTTACTGCTTCTTGTAGTTGTTATTTGTCATAGGTCAGCAGTATCTTAACTGCCTCTTCATTTTGTTTTATGCTTCAGCAATGCAATCATCCCCTCAAAAATATTCACCAACACCAAGGAAGAGAGCAGGGCATATTTGGGAGATATGTGTCTTTCAGGTTTCCCTTGCTTAGACCCTCACAGTAGTACATAAAAGTCATGGGTAACTAGTTAGCCAGAATTAAAATAAAAGCATTTGTAGCTGGTAAGATGGCGCAGCAGGTAAAGTCACTCCCCCACCCCGAGCCTGGCAATTTCAGTTCCATCCCTGGGACCCATATTATAGAAGGAAAGACCTGAGTCTCAAGAGTTGTCCTCTGTCCTCCATCTGTCCTCCACACCTGCACTGTAGCACACGTGTGCCATGGCATGTGTGAACACACACGCACACATATACACACACACTCTAAATGTAAAAAAATAATTAAAAAAATAAATCATTCATTTTCATGATACTTTAGTAAGTATTTAGGCCCCTCCTGTTCCCTTCTTTCTTTCTTACTTACCTAGAAGGCTGACTTTACTTTGGCAGTGTTTAGGCAGCAAAAATAACAAGCCAAAACCACACAAAATTATTCTGTGTTGCTTTGACCATCCTGGTGATTGCATTCTGTTTTCTAAAAGTATTGCTCAAATTATGGTTCCCATCTGGATCATCAGATGACACAGAGCAAGTTGGGATCTCCTCTTGGGGTTCTTCCACTATTAATAAAATAATTTAAGCTGGGTGTGGTGGCGTATGCCATTAATGCCAGCAGGCAGATTCAGGCAGATATCACAGAGATAGCCAGCCTGTTCTACTTAGTGAGTTGCAGGTCAGCTGGGATTACTGGGAGACCCTGTCTCAAAAAAACCAAAATGATGATGATGACAATGATGATGATGATAGTAATAATAATTTAAGAATGGATTCAAATGGAAACCCAAGAACAATTTTCTTTAGAGTTTAAAGGAGAACCTCCTAGGGTAGGCAAGCTGCACGTCTCAGGAGGTATGAAGAAGCACACAGGACGGAAGGAAAAGAACCAGTCCTTTTAAGCCAGCACAGAGGTCAGCCACCAAGACAGACTGGCTGCCACAGGGCAGGGAGGGGAGCTTCAGAGAAAGAGTAAGGAAACCCAGAATGTTGGGGAGACCAAAGGGTTAGAGAAGGCATGCCCAGCGAGGAGGAAGAAAGAAGAAAAAAGGGCCACGCTTTTCTGAAGAATTTAGAAGAGCAGTAGATTTACAGTCCCGCTTGGCTGCGGCTAGGTAAGCTACTGCATTAGGGGCAGGATTTCTGAAAAGGAAACGCACATTGTCTCATTAACTAGTCTGCCTTTTTAGCATGGCTTAAAGCCAACCCTCCTCGTTTGGAGTGGTCCGGAGGCCAGGTGATTGACATGGCCCAACTATGTTAGGTCTCAACCCAAGGCAAAAATTCTTTTCTCATGAACAGAATGGGTTTTCTCTTAACGGGTGTTGCTGTAACTCTAACAAAGGAACTGACGATGTCTTAGCAGAGGCAGAGAAATACAATTTCAACCTTATATTTCTGTCATTTATTTTGGCATATTTGTCTACATTTATTCAAAACATGTCTAAAAATGGTTCATAACTGTGTCAAGGAGGAACCAAATGATATATGCTTTAAAAAATTCAAAAGATGTGAAGTGTGTGGCAGAGTGAAAAGCACTTAGTGAAAAGTGAAAAGTTCTTGTGAACCTTGGAATTAAGATGAAATTCTGAACATATGACCCGAAAGCAATGCAGCTTGACTACGTCATCTTCTTATGAGCATCTGGGCACTTTAGTATTGAGAGGATAAATTTATGAAGTATATAGATTTATAGATTATTTCTCAGCAAAATAATGGGCCCTTAATCTTATCCTTGCCTGCATTCCTCCCACACATTCACTCCTATGTTTAAACGTCCTTACAAAGCTCTATCATAACTTCATACCTTCTGCCTTTAGCAACACAGCCACTTCTCTTCTATCTTGACTAAGGAAATGGAGAGGAACAAAATGAAAACTCAAGCTTAGCCTCACTTCCCCTCTGTGATTTTTATTCCTGTGTGACAAAGTGCCATCTCTTCTGCACTGTGATGCTCCATTCACGGCCACACTCCCGTGTTTCTCTGTGTAAGCTGTCTTCTGCAAAGCAAATGTGGGTTCCAGATCTAGACACTAGAGAAGTAATTACAAAATATACACATCTTCATAAATATATTGTTAAAGTATTTTACTCATCCACATGCATGTATTCTAGCTCTCTTCAAGTAGTTTAATGATTTCTCAATCATTGTTCCAATACTTATATTATATGCACTTGACCCTACATCACCATACGGCTTGATGGAATTTTCATGTGGGTTTTCCCAAAGAGTAGATTGTGATTCTTTCCCCCTGCTATTCTGTCTTTAATGTTTTCTTCTTTCCTCTTCTAACATCAAAATGTAGGTCTCAGTACTCCGTTTTCACCTTTTACATCACTTCCTACCTGTTTCTGCTTGCTGAGGAATGCTATTCCCGGCCGCACTCAGACTTTGCTAATTCTGGTTTGGGTCTGGTCCTTATTTCTAGTCTGGTCCCTGACTCTCAGTTTCCAGCTGAGTAAGTGCCGCCTTTCCCCAGTGGCATCGCTGAGCTCAGCTGTCACCTTCAGAACCCTGTCCTCGCTGTCCTCATTGTTAGAACTGCTGATTCCTCTCCGTTTCACATTCTGCCTGCTCCTCATTCTCTACGCGTTTTATGTTCATTTCTTTGCATTTCCTTTTGTGCCACTGCAATGCACTCCTCTTCTGTGGTAAATGTCAAGAAAATCCATCTGCACTGTAAATATTCACCCAAAACAGACCATTCCTGTTGCTCAGCTTCACAGTCTTCAGTGCTGGCTCCGGGTCTCCCAGATCATCAGAGGCTTATTTCCTTGAGAACACTTCCATTCACTATCAAGAGCTTTTCGTGGTTCATCCAAATTGCATTTCTGATTTTAATTTATATGTTATACATTTATAGACTGTATTCTATAATGCCTCAACTACACCTTGGATGTTATAAATAGGAGTTTGATCACAGTGTTGTTTGAGTGTCATTGCAATTCTTTCTTGGTAGAAGACATTAAGTACTGTGTAAAAGTAAATGTAAACAGGATCTCAGTGTGAGGTTCTAAGTTTCCCTGGCTAAGTGTTAGAAATTGTGATCACTGTTGACTGTGGTAGTCAGTATGGCAAGGTAAAATTCCCGGTGGCGTCCTTGTTTTCGTCTCCCTTACTGTATTGATTGGATTTTCCAAGAGGGTTTTCCTTTAAGGGCTGCAAGATGATGGCCGTTCCATTGTAGGCCCCTGTTATTGTGTAAATGTCGTATAAGGTCTTTCTTCATTTACCAAATGTACACCGCGTTTTATCTATTGCACACATGGCAGTTACAATCGGCATCACTGTATGGTGTTGCGCAGTTACAATCGGCATCCCTGCATGGTGTTGCGCAGTTACGTACTCCCACTCATCCTGCATCCCCCTCGGCCTTCTTACCACTGACACCCACCACAGGATGAAAACTGTGAAGCACAGTTGTGATTTGCAGAGTTTCCCAATTGTTACAAGCATAAGTTTCAGAATTTGGATTCACACCCATGTTGACTGACCCAGGACATGTTCGAAGAAGGACCTAGTATTGCCTTTATTGTAGGACTTTATGGGATGTGTCTCATATTTTCCCTGTTATATCTTACTAATTTCTCTAGCAACCAAATGATAGTCACACCATAGGCTCATATTATCTAACTAGTCAGTACTGTATAGTTCATGATCTTATTTCCATTGGTAGAATTATCTTTATATCACCCCTCTAATTTTCCCAGTAGAATAACACTAATTTGCAACTATGCTCCAAGCATTCTACATGTATCATTTAATTTTTACCACAACCCCATGGGGCAAAACTACCTATGATAATTATCACTTATTGCCTCTGAACATTAGAGAGTTTAACTAGGCTACCCAAGGTCACACGTAAAATGAGTGGTGCGGTCAGGAGTTGAATTGGAGCCGGTGCCTCAAGTGTGCATTAATTTAACAAGTGGTCAATCTTGCTCAAAAATTCTGCTGTGAAGCTGAGTATGGTGGTGCATGCCTTTCAGCCAAGCACTCAGGAAGCGGTGCAGGCACATTTCTGTGAGTCTGGGGCCAGCCTGGTCTACAAAGAGAGTTCCAAACCAGGAAGGCCTTCTTTATGGGACCCTGTTTCAAAAAAAACCCTCTGATAATATCATTTTCAGTTTCAGAGAGATTGATAGTGTTATTCTTGCTTGCCTTCCATATTCTTTCATGAAAACTATGTCTGAAATCTAAATAAAGTGAGGCTTTTATAAGTTAATACTAATAATTCACATAATTCACTAAGGAGTTTCTTATTTGTAACATTAATGCTTCCTTTTTACAAGATTATAAAACCAGCTTTCTTTGTATTCTCAAATTGGAAGGTCAGATCAAGTTACAGAAATGTGATTAAGCCAATGCATATTTTCCAAGACATTCTGAGAAATAAATGACACTTAAAAAGACTCATCAGACTCATTCAGTGTAAGAATGAAGATTTAGAATCCTGTGTCTTCTTAAATTTATAGAAAGAGCCAACTAATTCCATTTGTATATCATCTTCATGTGCTTCAGGTATCTTTGTTACCACTTAGTAAATTAAGAAGTTTCAGAGTAAGATGAATCTACCTTGTGTGAACAAGCCACCTTGGGAGGCTCCATTTTCATAGCTGATAACACATGCTGAAAGGAAAATTTTATAGGATCAAGTATGGTAACAGTTAATAGTATTAAAATGAGTCATTCATGTAAAAACAGCATCCTGTCACTAATCAGTTCTAAAGAGAATAATTACTAAAGCAAGCCTTCTGGGTAAAGCAGAAATAAGGGATATCATGCTGTGGTTGTATACTCTGAAAGCAAATGGTAGTAGCACAGTGATAGGCGTTCTGTAATCCAATGCCAGGCGGAAATCTCCTTCACTTGCAGGATGCTGCCCATGGCTTCCACTTCAACACGTTGGAGGAAGCTCTTGTACTCTCCACACCCTTGAAAAATTGCAGACATGAATAATCAGAGTCTCAGAAATCTGGACGGGGGTGGATGGAAGTACAAAAAGATTGAGGACATTTCAACTCATAGTCATTATGCACCCTCCTATTTTAGAGTAAAGGACAGGCAGAAATACAGAGGATGTCAAGCCAGCCAATTCCCTCTGAAGAAGGGAGACTTTACTGTTTTGAAGAAGAACCATATCGAAACCATTAGCAGCTTTATGAGCAGGAGAAGAAAGATGAAAATTGCTACCAGTTTAAAGCAGGGAGTAAAGTTAGATCATTTACCATGAGAAATTGTCTTTTATGATTTGAATGTAAGTACAAATGAGCATGATTCTTCTTAGAGCAGAGATGGTATGAAACTAGAAAATAGAAAGAATGCAAGTGTCCTTTTCAAAAAGAAATTCCAAATTTATTATCTTTTGATACAATAATTCAATGAAATATTTTTAAAAACTAAGACGGTGGCTAATCATTTCTAAAATACAAATCAGACTCTATATTCTCTGGCTGCACACTAACAGCCAGGAAGTATGACGACATCTCACATGCGTTTCCGCTCTGATAGAAAACTGCCATTGTCATTTGCACAAACTGCACTGCATTGTTGAAGGTCTAGTGCCTGTGTTTGACATTAAGTGGCCCAATTTTCAAACCTGTGGGCAATTCTTTAAGTAATTATAAAAGTAAAACTTGAATATTATTCAGAAACTTACTTATGCCTGATTTTAACTAATTAGGTATGAAATATAAAAATCTTTACCCTGAAAATTTTAGAAGTTTGAAAGCCTAAAACCTGTACCAGCAAAAAGAAGTCTTGCACTTAAATTGTGTGGAAAGTATTCAGGGAAAAAATGTGAGAAAAGTAAAACTTAGAAATAGTCAATAAACATAATGTTATAGAAAACTATACTCTGGTCATACTTAATTGAGCTATGACATATTTTACAAGATAAACTGAATGTACTGTGACTATATATGAGCACTAAGGAAATTTTAAAATGGCACATAAAAAGTTGTTAAACAACCCCAAAGCAAATAAACAAAGGATTTTGCTTCCTTAAATACCTGTTCTCTGGATCCTATTGACCATTCTACAGAGCCTGAAGTGAGTTATGGAAATGATCAGGTTTAGTGACTTACCATTAATTTCCAAATATGTCCAGGCAGTTGAAACTTTTAGGCTTTATTTTATGCTGTAACAAATTCCTAACAGTGTGGGGAGGCTACACTGACCTTCATGAAGGATTTTACAGGCTATTAATAGTTCTCAGTAAGCAAATGATAGTTGGTGAATGTTTGAAAGTGAGTCTGGTCTGAACTTGGAGATAAAGAATGGCTCTATTTCTGAAAGCATACTCTATGGAAAGCATATAACTGTGTGATGCAGCATATCTCCACAATTCACATATTTCCAATAATTTTGAGAAGCTAAGCACCTTCTCACCTTTTGATTTTTGAGAAAAAATTGTGGCAGTACAACAGATTGTCCCCTTCCAAAGTCAAATTTAGATGGGGAAGAGGCTCACAATTAAAATACTAGTTTGTAACAGTGACTTCTAAATCTGCAGGCCAAGTCTGCATTCTCATTTTAAAATGGAGCCGTCTTCACCCAGACAGGCATCAACCTCTCAGCCAGGAGTCAGTGTTCTGGTTCCAGTGCTCTGCTACAGGAGTTTGTGAAACCCAAACCGAGCTTACAAATTAGAGCAGGCCATGTGAATTATACTTTGAAAACTCAGCCCAGAGTCCCCAAACTCATAGTTGAAATTATTTACCTTTTCTTAGCTGAATTTTACATGATATTGCCCAGCACTGTCCTAAAACTGTACATTGTCGTCACCAAAAATTTATTCTTACATTGTGTTTCATGGTATAGCACCAGACTCCAAACTATTAAATAATACAATAACCCCTTCAGTGATAATGTATGTCTGCACAACTGGTTCTCAGAAGCTCCAGTGAAAACTTACACAGTGGAAAAATAAAAGTAGAATGGGAAATTGAGACAGTTGGTATTCATTGTGAGCTCACATTTTATGAACTTGCATCCAACAGGCATATAATTTATTAGAAACTAATTAATCACTGCTATTTAAGAATAAAGTAATTAAAAAAGCTATTTTAGCCATTGGTGTGGGTTTTTTCCAAATGCCTACAGTGCTATAGAAATATTAATAAGTATTAATTATTTCAGACATAGTACTTAAAATGCAATGCTGAGATACTGTCTCCAGCTTGGTATAAAATGGAAAAAATACTGAAAAATTGAGGTTGCTGTAGCTTGAATTAATTTAAGGACTTGTAGGCAATGATGAAAGTCCGGGCACTTTGGTATGATTAGTTCAGGTGGCTTGAAAACTTGAAACCAGTCTTTGAGATATATAGTGTGATAGCTCAATATGCAGTTGAGGTGGACAACCAACGCGTGCTCTTCTGGGAGCCGCTGGGACGTCCTGCATCTATAAATCTTAGGGAGGGATCGTGTGCCTTGTACTGAGATTTTCATTTGATAACCCATGACTTCTGAGAACAGCATTGTCTACCCACGCGGGATACTTCTGTTCAAACTCCTTTCCAAACAATCAGATATTTTAATTAACATATAAGTTAGCGGGTTCCCACAATGCTTCTTCATACACCCTTATTTCTGGCGACCTCGCCCTGCCCTCCCCCAGTCCCTCGCCCTCTTTTTACCGTTTAATCTCGGGCGTCCCTCCAGCCTGTCGTGTTGGGTGTGTTCGACCACCGGCTCCAATGAAATTCTATTTTTTGGTTGGAAGCACTATTGCTTAGGATACTAATCACTTTAGAGCCAACAAATAGAGACATAAACCTCCAGGAGACTCTTTCCTTGCTGGCTAGTTTACAGAGTGCCCAAGGGGCTTTTGCAGACTCCTGGGGTGTAAAATACATCAGTGATCTTACTAGTGCTGTACCCTGTATACCACAATACTGACTGTTCTGGCAAGATGTGCCCACCGGTGCAGTAGTGGCATGACATGGTTCTGGAGCTAACTAACCAGTATTTGATGTGGTCTGCTCCACAGGGACGATTTCACACCTGGCAAATCTGGTCAAATCCACGACTACGGAGAACAAAGGTCCTAGGGAGGAACCTACTGTTGTTTTGCTAAATGCTCATGCTATCGAACTACGTTCTAAATATTTATGTAAATCTTTATTCTAAAGATCTGTGATGGTCTCAGCTTTGGTCGAAGAGGCTTGTTTCTGCAGTGGGTGCGGTTAGCACAGAGGCTCCTAACCCGTCAAAGCACAGGGTTTATAAGTAACATTGAGTGCTCAGCTGTAGCTAGGTCACCTACATTAAGCTCCCCCCATCTGGAGCTCAGGGAATGAAGAAGCAGGAGTAGGAAAAAAAAAAAAAAAGAGCCATTTGATGAGGAGGAAAGCTGTGTAATGCTGACCGAGGGACCTGACATAACCGGTGCTCATTTCAACTCTCTCCAGCTTCAGTCACCTGCACAAGATCAAACCAGTGGATGGGGGAAGGGTTCATGAGTCCCTATCCTTAGCAGAGGAGCTTTGCCATTTTATGGCTGATGAGACATGACTTCTGGTGGGTAGGCCCTGGGCAGTGGATGACCCAAACGCTTGTGTACATATGGACAGCATTAACTGAAATTAAGGGTTTAAATTAATAAAAATTTAAAAAGAAGACATGAGGTTGAAAGCGACATGGGTTAGGGAGCCCTAGGAGGAGCTCAAGGGAGGTAGTGGTGAATGCATATGAAACTCTCAAAGAATAAAATGTTACTTTAAAAAAATCATCAGATAAAGTCAGGCATGATGACACACACCTTTAATCATCCCAGCACTTGCGAGGCTGAGGCAGGTGGATTTCTGTGAGAATATAACAAGGTCCTGGCCATGTGGGACTACAGGGAGACAATGTTTCAAAAAAATAGTCATAAATAAATAAATACAGTGTTAAAATTATTCATAGGAAACGTGAATTAGTGAAATTCCAACATATGTATGTATATATATATATATATATGAATAAACTTACTGAAATACAAAGTTTTAAATATTAATTCAATCCCCTCTTTGTAAACTTGATCAACTTTGTATCTGTGAACAGTGAACACAATTACTGCTTTTCCTGTGACTAAATATTTGACTTCCAATCTCAGGTTAGGCATAAACACAGAAGTTTGAGACCAAAATCCATTTGTTTTTGTTACTTATGTGACACTATTTAAGGGTTGAGCTATAAAATCCAAAATAGTTTTATTCACACATATTGACTTGTTTTGTGGAACTAGTTTAAGGCTATTTTTCACATCAAAGATAAGACAAACGGATTTCATGAAGTTAAAATACATTGGAAATCATCAAGTACATAAATAGCAACAAAACAAGAGCAAAGTTTAATGTTCCTGTTTAGTTGAAGATAGCATAAAATTAAAGACTGTGTTTGCAAGCAATAAGCCATTGTCCTTGGCAGGATCAGTAAGGTGGAGTCTTCGTAGGGTCTTTGACTGGGAACCACAATGGCTTTTGTTTCCAAATAAGAAAACAAAATAGCTTCAAAAACAGTGAGATCTAGAAACCATTTGTGGACCCAGCAGCACAAGCAATAGCCTTCAGAGGACTTGTGGGAAGGAAGGCAGCTGCCAAGCTGTCCCCTCTCCACCTTTCAGATTGAGCGATGTTTTGCTGCAGTGATTCTCAGATTGAGTTCCTTAGCTATTTTTCTATATTTGTGATCTGTTTTAGTTTTGTTGTTGTTTTTATTAAATTTAATACTTACATTAAATCCGACAATTTAATACTTACATATAATGCATTCTGGTTACTTCCTCACCCCCACCCTATCTTCCTCACACCAAATGCCCCTTCTCTGAACAAGTCCCTTTCTTTAGTTCAAGGCTTTCTGATTTGTCTAGTGACCCACTAATCAGGGCCAGAAATAGTTTTGAATTTTTGAGACTGGCTGGCCTCAAACTCGAGGCAATCCTCTTGCTCAACCTCTCAAGTCTGGGATAACAAGGTTCTGCCACTACGAGTGGTTATTTTTCTTGATTGAAATTTTTGCCAGACTTTATAACCCATTGTAAGTGAAAAAAAAAAAAGGTATTTCAGTAAGGAGCATTTTAAAAATAAATGTAAGTTATTTCCTCTTCCTACCCAGCATGTGAGGAGGTTGAAAGGAAACCTTCCCATCCTTTTAACAATAAGCCAGCTGTGAAGCTGAGAACCAACAGCTTTTCCTTAAACTATTAGAGAGATGAGGTCATAGGAACACCCCTACCTTCGTGACTGGAGGGACAGAAAGATGGAAACAGAATCACAATTTGCTGGAGCAAAAAACCATGAACAGCTGCTTCTGTGGTAGCCAGTACCCAGGTAGGAAATCTAAGCTATGACTGTCTAGTAACTGCAGCCTTAACATGGAAACGTTAGGGAGGTGGAATTCAGGGAGAAGCAGTCTCAGGGAAGCTTTTACTCCAAAGCTCTATGCTTTTTCATAGACAAGAGGAGTTTTCTTTGCTCTCAGCAAGGGGAGGGGGAAAGTCGTTATTTTGAAACACTAATATAACATTCTGCTCTCAAGAGGATCTTCCCTTAAAATAAACTATTTTATCAGAACTTAACTGACATGAGGAAGAAAAATATTCAGCAGTGTAATGACAGATGGTTGATATAAATGGAAGTATGCTGTCAGACATACCTGCGAGGCAGTGTGTGAAGGAACACTTGAGTTCCTTGTAATGTAGTTTTCAAATATAGGGTCATCCACTAGAAAAGGTGCTTTTTACAAGATACAGAACTAATGTACTGAGAACATGAAAAGTAACTAATACAACACACTTCATTAAAGCTAGAGGAGATGGAAAATAAATAGAAGGGAAAAAGAAAAAACAATACGAGTGATAGATACAAAACAGGAATTATAAATACCAATCCAGCTACTTCATTAATCCAGCTATATGAGTAAGCATTAAGAATTCAGGTTCACCAATTAAAAGACAGAAATTAGCCGGGCAGGTGGCACATGCCTTTAATCCCAGCTGTTGGTAGGCAGAGGCAGGTAGATCTCTGTGAGTTTAAGGCCAGCCCCATCTACATGGTGACTTCCAGGCCAGCTGAAGCTACAGGGAGAGGCTGTCTCAAAAAGGCAAAACAAAACAAAAACCCGAAAAAACAAAACAAACAAAAAACCTGAAATAGTATCAGTACAGAATCTATAATACATACAAAGACACAGATGGATGAAAGTCAAGGGTTAACAGTCATCAAAGAACATGAGCATTCACATGAAGACTCTGAGGAAAAGCAAAGTATCAGGTAAAGAAGTCATTCCTCCTTGAAGGCAAAAGGAGCCCCTAACATTGTCTAGGGAAAAGCATGGCTCTCACCTCAAAGCGAGTAAGAGGTAGTTTATCCTGGAGCCAAATATGAGTGACCATGGCCTAGGAACACAGATTCAGGTACCCCAAATTCCATGTTCCAAATGATAACCATCTCAGGAAGTTTTTACAGTAACAAAACAAAGAAAAGTCATAACTCAAGACACTTTTCAAATACATTGGTGGGAGCATCAAGCAGGCAGATACAGCGGAAGAGAAAAAGAGACCTCAGATGCTTTCTGACAGCTTCAGCCTTTCGGCGGGTGAAAGCTGGTGGTCTGCTAAGGATTTTATCTGTTAGTCACAGGTTGTTAAGTCAGAAACAAAGGTGGGCAATTTGAGTGACTATTTGCAGGGGCTAACGATGACTCATATTATCATATTAAATGATAATTAGGCTCTGACCTGCAACAATCCAAACTCTCCACAATCCCTGAAGTTCTAATCAGTTGATCAATCTATGTAGAATGTTCAGTTTATAAAAATGCAGTGTTTTTCTGAGAACTTTCTTAAGTACCTAGTATTAGACCATCAAAACGTGTGAAGCAAAACCAAATAGAAATTAAAAGAGAATTGAATTGATCTAATATTATAGCTAGAAACTAAAACTTGTTTAGCAGGGTCAGAACTATCATGCAGAACCTCAGGAAGGACATGATTGCCTAGACACCAACATCTACCAGTTGAATCTGATGACATCTATAGAGGACTTTATCCAACAGCAGCAGAATGCAGACCTTCTCAAGACGCAGAGAAAAATCATGTGACAAACGCCATGTCATGGGCCTTGGAACAAACAAACAAAAAATCTAAAATACGGAAGCATACAAAGGATGCTTTTATCAGATTCTCTTTGGGAAGACAGACATTTCATGCAAAAGCAGATGAATTCTTCATTTTCTTACATGCTTGCATTTTAACTTAAGTAGAACCCCTTGTCTCCCAAGGATTAGGACAAATAAGACCTTTCAATTTACCCATTTTCCCCCACATCTCTCCCTAGAATGCTAGAAATCAGCCACAGAAGGTGATTATAAAACTCCCCAGGACACAGATTCAACAGCCTCTAAATCCCTGAACGTATTCCTATTAAAAAGAAAACATAAAGTCAAAATGTATGAGTTTCAGCAAATGAAGTGTGTACAGGCCAGGGAATTTTGAACAGAAACTGTGTATACTTGAAGAAAACAAAGTTATTCAAGCAATTTTAAGCAAAAGAAGACAGGAGAAATGGAAGCATTGAATATTACAGTATATATTAACAGAATATGTATACAAAATAAAAATAAACCAGCAATATTAAAACATCATCCTTTGGAAGTATGGGAATGACTTTTATTAATGGACATAATCTGCACTAATGACTTAATTAACCCCAGCAAAACCATGAACTTAGTTCTGATGATCTGGGCATCTCCTTGGCAACCTCAGTTTGGCAAAAAGATAATGAATGAATGTGGGTATGCTTGAGAATTTACATCCAAAGCCCTGCAGGCAGCACACAGAGGTTGGAAGCAGTGGAGGTTGGAAAGTGCCCCCAACCTTGAAAGAATGTAAAGTAGGAATGAAACGATCAGCTGGTTGTGAGGATTAAGGTGGAACTGAACGTGAATTTGTGTTTTCCTAAAGATGCTGCAGAAATTATGGGTGTGACCTGTTGGGGCGGGGCAGGGGTGGGGGGACACAGTGGAAACCACAGGGTTCCAGGCACAATTCTATTGACTTAGGGTGAGAACACAGATAGCTCTATCTGCACAGGCTGAGGGGACAAGAGAGAACCATCCACACAGTTCTGGGAGACAGAGGGATCTAAAAGAGAGCTAGGGGTACTAGAGTTATCCAAGTTCAGGCCCACTCCTAGAAACTTATTTGTTCAGAATAGTTGTAATGTTGGCTTAATTAAAAATACCCACAAGAAAGGACAAATGAAATTGAAAACCTCTAAGCAGCTTAAGTGAAACAATAAGAAGAACATACCAAGTCCTAATATTGGTTCTTTGAGAACCAATACGCCACATGAAAAGCAGTATTTTAGAAAGTGATTTAAAAGCCTTCATTTGGAACTATAAAAATTCTTTAATTATCTACCCCTGTAGATGATGCCACACAAACAAAGACTATTGTGATAAATTCTGACAATGTCAACAGAAAATAATCCAGTTTTATTTCTACAGAGAGAGCTTTGACTTACTAATGCACCCTAGGATTACCGTAGTTAGAAAGAAACAATCAAATGAAGCTATTGAGTGGCTCAGTGTATAAAATCCTTGCTGTGAAAATATGAGGACCTGAGTTCAGAACCCCAGCACCCACTTAAAAGCCAGGCATAGAAGCAGACAGCTACAATCCCAGCTCTAGGGGATGAGGACATGTGGACGAAAGTGGCTAGACTGCCTGACCAGTGAGAGACCCTGCCTCAGAAGCTAAGGTGCAGAGCAATAATAGAGACATCAACCTCTGGCTTCCATCATGCTCGCAAAAGTAAGCACATGCCAGATACACACACACACACACACACACACACACACACACAAACACACACACACACATAAATGACAAGCAAAATAATATCCTTGTTTTCAGCATCACAGTTTACTACAATTGTAACCATCCTTAATACTCTGGTTATTGTACAAGTAACTGAAAATAAGATACAGTATCAATCAGTTGCTAGTACTTCCTGCCTGTCCGGTGCACTGCATACAATATGCTATAACTTGAAACTGACAAGTTTGAGCAAATTAGGAGGGAGGTGCTATACCGGTCAATACAGATGTCTGAGGACTTTAGAGATGACGCAGTTAAGAGTTTCTTCCGTTCTTCCAGAGATGTCACTTCAGTCCCCTGCACCCACAACCCGATGATTCACAGCCAGCCGTGCCTACAGCTCCAGGGATGTGCACACTCTTCTGGACCCTGGGCATCTGCACTCCCAAATTCACACACACATACACATACTTAAACAAAGAATTTTGTAAAGTATGTGTCACATGTCAAAATGGATTTTGTATATCACATGATCATAACAAAACCTTTATTCATTCAGAAAATTAAATGCTATTGAGAACTCACAAGTTGTGAATTGTGTTTAATTTGTATGTACGAAAGAGAGACAAAGAAAGAGAGTGAGTTTAAGGTGAAAATACTATTTTTTCATGCTTTAACTATATTCTGTCTTACGCTAAAAAAATGCATTTTTGCACTGAAAAACAAAATGCATCATTCTTTTTCTAGGAAGTGGCCAGCATTTCCTGTATGTCCACTCTTCTACCCTCAAAGAACGAGCCACTGCAAGAATCATTACTACAAAATTCTTCCCGGCAAGCCTTGGAGTGTGCATTGTTCGGTTCTGGTTCTACATGGTCAATCCCCAGAATACAGGGGTATTAAAGGTATGAAAGAAGACAGGTTTCTGTTCCCAGAAATATCCATCACATGCGCTAAAGCATTCTTTTCTTCTTTTTATTTTCTGTAGGCCACCACTACTAGTCCCGTTCACTTCTCATTTCTTGCTGGGGCCATGGGTCTGTGGCATGAAGAATTTTCATTCATCTTCATCTCAGTTGAGATTGAGCTCACTGATACCCACCTGAACCCAATTAAGGTGTCTGCCATATAGAAGATTATCTGTACATAAAAGAGATCGATTGTTAGAAGGGGCAGATTATACAGATATTTTGCTCATAAGAACTTACCTAGGGACAAGGAAGAAATGTGATTCAAGGGATAATGATAAGGAGAATTCTTTAGGCAAAACAAATTTAAGACTTTAAATGTGTATCAGCTTATTGCACAAAGCAGCAACCCTCCTTAAACTTTAATGGATTTAAGACAGAGTCTGCAGCAAATACTTTTAGCCTTAAAGAAGAAAGTATACTTACACAGTTTATTTTATGAATGATTAATAAGATTTTGAATATGATAACCAATTTTGAGATCCAGTTGTAACTAAAAGATTATGTATTCAAACACAACACCTAGAGTTATGAGCTAGGACCTAGTGGATGACTTATTATTTAAATAAACATGATTGGAATTTTTGCCTTTATCTCAAACATTGTCCCTTGTAAATGGGGACAGCTGTTGATAAGTGCTATGCACATTTCAGGGTAGGTTTTGCACACATATATGTGTTACCAGTTTTAATTCACAAATTTACCTGATATGCTAAGTATACTAAGTATATTTTCCAAATTAAAAAAAATTATATGTATGTGTTTTGCCTACATGTATATAAGTACACCTCATGCATGTCCTTGGAGGCCAGAGTGGGTATAGGATCCCTGAGAACAGAGTTAAGTAAAGGTGCCAGTCGCCATGTGAGTGCTGAAAACCTAACCCAGGTCTTCTGTAAGAAATGAGAAAGTAGTAAAGGAAAGAAAAGATAAACAGATGCTCTTAATCACTAAGCCATGTCTCCAGCTCTTATTTTCCAAATTTCAAAATAAAGATAGTGAGACTCAAAAATGCGTAGCTATTTTACCTCGGTTACACAATTATCAGAAAGGCATTTCTCAAAACTCTGGCGTTCATTAATTGCCACTCACAGCCTATCTAAGAAGGATTAACGGAAAATAGAAGACAGGCCGTATCAGCCCTAGTCACTGACAGTGAAGGGTCGTTTCCCATGTGAAACAGTGAGCTTGCAAAGAACGCAATATTTATGCTTTCTCCTTGTGAAAATTTCTGAAAAGAAAACCAGTAAAAACAAAGAACATTAGTTCTAATAGTTTAGGGAGGTGTGAGTAATGCAAAGCCTGCGATACTTTTGAATTTTGCATATGGTTTATATACGGTACATAACAAATCAGCACATTGATTTAGAGGTTGTGATACATTTTATGCAGGTTAAATTATTGGCTACCTTACAGTAGTCTATGTCCATTTGTTACTCATGAAAGGAAGCAAATTTTGTTCACCTTCTAACAGCATGCTGTTTCCTCCATTCAGAAAGAGCAGCCAGATACTCTTTAACTACTGCCTAGCAGGTCTGTCAGGTGTTTCAGTTCCTCAGCCCCACTTAAAGCCATGTCTCTATAAATAGCCTTTAAGATACGAATGGTAGTCAGAATCTTGATTTGTGAGGCTTTCTTTTGGGTAAGTTATAGTTTTTCTAACCAAAGGGGAGCAGTAAAACTTAAAAATTACATCTGTATTCTGGGCAGCCCTCAGAGACGTCTACTGGAAAGAAGATCGTGGTGAAACTGACTGTCAACGTAATTGGTATTGCTGCTGCTGCTGCTGCTGTTATAAGGAAGTTCCTCTGCTCCACTTTGGCAGTGTTGGTGGGGTTGAATGTGCAGTGGCTTTCCTTTGAGCAGTCCTAGTGTTTTCTATTTGATGCAGACTATGGGAAGTTTTCTTCTGCCTTAGAAGTGTATGGTATAGGTTAGGCTTAGGTCTATTTTAGAGCATTCTTATAAACATGGAGAGATACTGTCAGAAAAGAAGTTAGCACACACACTCCGGGAGTGGGGAGAATAAGGAAGGAAACAAAAGGCAAAAGAGACAACTAGAAAGACCCATTCTGTTCAGTTCCAAGACCATTCTTCCCTTGAACCAGTAGCTCGTGAGTGTAAATAGCTACTCAGAAAGTCACAACCCATACAGAAATGTGAATATAGCTGCTTTCCTAAACTGTACTTGACTGAGAACAGCAGCTGAAGCAAAGCTCATTTTTGCAAATTGACGTTAGCAAGTAACATTTCTACAAGTGTATGAACCGCAGAAATATAAAACCATTCCCTCTACTTCTCCTGTTGAGGCTTTTCATCACTTTGAGTCTGTCACATGCTTTCAGCATTTCTTTGTTCATTGCTGCTGAGTTGAACCTGGGCCTCTGGCTTGGCTGGAGAAGCACCCTCTTGGAGACATCTCAACCTAACTTTGCACTGCTTTGAAGTCCTCTTACTTGGGTATCACTTTTTACTACATTTTTTTGAGCAAAATGGCTTTTAACTAATGGACCTGTTAAAAGTGCATGGGCACATTTCATAGGTGGGTAACTCATTACACAGAGTGTGAGAACCTGTGTTTGGTCTTCCATTTCCTCAAGCAGTATGCCGAAAGTCCAGTAAATACTGTATGGAATTAGGATGAGAATAACATATGTATGCAACAAAAGAGAGCTTAGCATAATAAGGTCAATAATATACCCATTGGTCCTATAGGTGTTAAGAAATGCCTATTTGTTGATAATTGAGACCATCAATTTGCAACCAAAAAAAGCTTAAAATTTTTAACAATAAAAACATAAACATTTTTATATTACTCCCTAAGGAATCCACATCTATAAGTTTATTGTGGGGAAATAAAAATATATACATGACATTTTACGGGCCTCCTTAATATATTAAATAGTATAATGTTGCCTGAGTGTGAAATAGTAGGAATTAGCGAAATTAGTATATTCACATAATGAAATACTATAGGACAATTAATAGTGAGACTCAATAGTTACTGATAAAAAATATTAATAACAAAAGCAGATTATTATAGATATGTATAGTGGGATGACATTTAAAAGATGTCTAATTATGTATATATTTGCCTATATTATTATATACTAATCTATGTAATTTTTTACGTGTAGAAAAAAAAGACTGGTTGATTATCTGTAACTGATAAGATGAAAGGCTTTAGACACTAGTGTATAATTTTATAATTTTATGTTTCTGACCAAGTTTAGTATCATTTCATCAAACAGAGTTAGAAATCCCCCACACAAAACAGATAGACTTAACATGGGCTACCAGTATACACTGGAAAGCAATGCCCACAGAAATCAGATAAGACTTATTGCTTCACAGGCATATCAAGTTTGATTTGAAACAAGACAAACCTCAATTCCAGCACCATGATAATGTAGCACATCATATAAGACCAAAGAAATCAATGAAAACTGGTAGAGTTGATGAGTTTAATGTGAAATTCAATTGTGAGTTTCCCATTACATTTTAGGAGTACAAAACCAAACCACTCTGACTTACCTCAGTTTCTGAAGTAGAAGAGGAAAGCAAATACTCCTTAATAACTGGAAACGCTTAATAGCTTTAATAATAAACGAATAGCATAATATTGACATGTTTCTACACACATCACTGTACTTTGATGCAAAGACTAGAAATTATAGAAAATTAGCAATACCTCATTAATGATGGTATGTTTTCTCATCAATACAGAAGAGCATAGAAATGTCAGTCTCCTTCTATCTTTCACCTACCTGCCTACATATGAAATTTAAAGCACTCTTTAAAATGACAGTGGTCTTTTGGTCCACATTGCCAAAAGAGCCTTAAGGAAACAAAATTGCTCTCCTCTGAGATTACTGGACTCCAATAGTTCAGTTTTTTAGCCTCTGACTTATTCAGATTTTAAATGCAACCTCAGATGAGAAAATGTCAGTAAAATCAGATGAACTTTGGACACAGGACAGAGACTTTCTCTAAGAGTGACTAATACTTTCTTTTTCCAAACACATCTTCAGTGAAATCAAATGTAGTAAATAGATACTTATTAAATTTAAGCTTTTCATAATCCTTTGTATAGTCTATAGAAATTTGTAATTGCTCAGGGAAAAAATATTGAGCTAATTTCTAAATCTTCCTTCTGTGATAACAGATGATTTATATCTGAATGGGATCCTAGAGGCTGAATGCTCATGTTTAAGAATAGTAACCTTACCCTTTTGAAATGATTTTGCCTTAGAGTCAAGGACTTTGTAGACCTGAATGGTTTCCAATAAAAGCTCTGGAATGTGACGCTTCCATGTAAATATTCTTTAAGAAACCATGGACATAGTTTTTTATGATGGTGGCTAAAATTTCAAAGACTTCACTTCTGTGTTCATCATTAGCCATATCACCTGAGGTCCAGGTGCTTATTAACTTTTCTTTGCTTGTCTTTCTCTGTGATCATCCTTTACTGTCCTGAGATACCTCCCAACTGCTGCCAGCCCAATCCAAATTTTCAGTTGTGTTTCTATTTTTTTATTAACACATAATACATATAATCAATGGCCAGTTTTAGAGTTCCATGTATGCATACAATGGGTAATGATTCAATTGGAGCAATCAACCAATCTTTGGCTTCAAGCTTCTGTCATCTCCAGTATCAGAGACATTCAAGCCCTGTCTTCTAACTCTTTGAAACATGTAAGAATTTCTATTAACTGTAGGCACCTTGCTGTGCCAGAGAATGTTAGAACTCCCTCTTCCTAAATGTATTTGTGTGCCTGTCAGCCTCCTTTCCCCATCTCTCCCATCACCTAACTAACAATTCTGCTAACTACAATTCTACTCTCTATTTCTGTGAGATCAACATTTTTAGTTTCCATGTAAAAGTAAGACCTCTCAGAATTTATCTCGAATGGCTTATTTCATTTAATATATTATCTGTTTCATCCACAATGCCGAAAATATCAAAATTTCATCAGAAAGTTACTATTGTGGTCTGGTGTTCATGTATTTTTAAAAATGGAATATTAAGAAGATAGGAAGATCACACAAAAACACAAGAACCATGTCAGGCACAATCATATTAAACAGTTATTACGTGTTATACACTATTGGAAACTTTTGCATGCATTAGATAATCTATTTATCATCCAATGATGCTATCTACGGTATAACAGATGAGGGCAATGAGAGGAGAAAGGAAGCTTCTAGAACTTGTCCAACATCATAGTACTTGCACCTCCCCACATCTGCTGATTCTTCTTTCACTCATGTCTTTCTGCCTCCCAGAGAAGGGCTATTTTCATGGCCTATTTAATATATACATATCCATTACTCAAGGTTATTTTTATATTCTAAAAATAGATGTTGAAATCCAGTTCTTTAAAAAAATGCTTTGCGTATTTTGTGTTTGATATACATTTAGCACAAATTTGGTCAGTCATAAATTTCATAAAAATGGTATGCTAATCAATTAAACAATCAGTTGTCTCCATAAATGAATCCTGTGTAGATTCTGTGAAGCAGACGTTATAGGTATTTTTTGCCTATAGCTGTCTATGAAGATCCCAATTTTTTATTTTGTCTTGGAATGCTTCATGGATCAACTTTTAAATGAGCAATGGAAGAACAGCAGTCACTAAGACAATAGCTTCTTTGTCAAATTGAGATCTACTCTGGTTCATTCTGGAATAATCTGAAGTGTGACATTGTTGGCAGTCTTTTGAGAAAACTCAGACCTTTCAGTGCTTACCCTCTTGGCTCTTGCAAGGGCAGCTCTTCTCCCATGGTTCTCCTAGGCTCACGAACCTCCACATAACAGGTGAGATAAGAAGGAGATGCATTCGAATTACGCTTATGTCCTGAAAGGCAAGCGACTGTGGATGCTTGGGAGTGTGGTGCCCAGACACATGAGACCAGACACGGGCAGAAACTTTAGACATTCACAGCTTCCTCATAAGCCACATAGAATGTGATGACAATATGAGCAACTGAAAACTCAACGAAGGGAATGTGATGAAAAATTGCTCCTGGTCATGGAAGAAGTGCATTTTACATTTATAGTCACATAATTCGTCAGGTTATCATTTAGCACAGTAGGATTGTAATTTAAAAAGTGTGCTAGGAGCTACTCAAGAGGCTCTGGTTCTTCCCTACCAGATATTACTGCAGAGACAAGGACTTGGTTCATTTTGTAACTGTCACTTCTACAGAAAGTTCCCAATCATATGTTGGATAGAGAGATGGGGAAAAATAGAAATTGGAGAAAATTAAAAGTTTCTAAAGGGAAAATGTGCTGAGTTGAATATATACTTGTATTTATTAAGGATGTGTATCCAAAACTTAAATAGTCATCAGTTTGTATAAGATAGAGTTAAGGCAACATTCATATGAGATTTTTAAATTTTCCTTTTTTTACTAATGATATTTAGGATGAAAGTGTGTTTTACGTTGGCCTGAGAGCTGTCAAGAGTTGTTATTGGTACTGTCTTTAGAGCTGTATTTTTTAAAGCACATTTTAACTGGTTTCCAGACACAACAGCTCACTTTCCTTCCTCCTTACACTGAACTTCATGTTTATTGTTTTCACAAGAAGTATGACAGCCAATTTGGGGGCATGATCCTAGAGAGTGCTTAAGAAAGGACATGAGGATCCATATGAATGTCCCCAGAGAGTAGATGTGGAAATGACTGAAACTACTAAGCAAGTTGCTGCCCTCTAGGTGGGCTTGCAAGAAACCTGGGCTATATCTTAAATTTCATTACGTCTTTCTTTTTAAGCTGACATAAAGAAAATAATATGCTACGGTAGTAGTTCTCAATGTGCATAACAAATGCAGTCACTTGTGGTTCAAGTGGTACAAACTTGTGGTACAAATAATGTCGCCACAGCAAGTTAAAATGAACTAAGATTTTTTTTGGTGAATGGTCCCACTTTGAAAAATAGAGTCAAGACTTTCCCTGAATAATATCAATGTCCTAGATACTAATCTGTTATGTTTTATTAAATAGAAGAGAAAGATAACATTTTGGGTTTGACAGAGACACTCAAAACCCTGACAGATACAACTTTGGGTGTTTCAACATGCAACCATCATCTGTCACACAGCAAGAATTATTAGCCCATATTAACAGTTTCGTATAATTGGGTGTGTCGGTTTTGACAACAAAGAATACTTTGACACCTGAGATAGAGAAAACCATGCTGAAATATTCTGTGTATCTCCCATTGCTGATAATAGAAGAATAACCTTAGAAGGAAACACTGGTATAAAACAGCGAGTTATAAATTACATAGGACAGGATGGCGCTGCACAAAATGTAAAGGTTGACACTCCAGAGAAGGAGCTAATCTAATTTGACCTTCCGAACAGACTTCCCCTTCATAGTATAATAAAAAGAGAAAGAGAAAAGTGACCTCCAGTTGAAGAGTTATGCTGCTAAAAATTAAAATCTAGTCACATTTTAAGACAGAGAAGTGGGAATTTACAAAAGAAAGTATTTCTTGCTCTTAACTATAAATGGACCAGATACAAAGTCACCTTGAGAAATAACCAAAATCAGCTTTGCTTAGAAGTCTGGGTCCCAGGCTGACTATGATTTCTTCAAAGAACCATTTAACATATTGAAAGCTAAAGAAACTTTTCTTCTGCATTTTTAGCTGATGAAATCCATCAGTCTTTATATTCCTTACAGTTTCTGAATTTTATGCCTTGCTGAGCAAGCCATTTCCCATCATAAAAGAGCAAAACATACTCATTTATCATCCTATAATTTGGACTAGTAGATTAACTAATTATCATTTATTCTTTGGTAGGAATGGTGATGGTGATAGGTTAGAATCTCAAGAATTTCTTTCCACATAGTAGCCATTGTTCCAGTACTGTGGTTTGAACCCTTTGTCATAGAATTCTATTGTCTTAAGTTTATATGTGCATATGTAAATTTTTTTCAATATGTGAAGGAATGATTACACCTCTGCTCATTGCTAAAATAAGTAAATGCATAGTTAGATTAAAAAACAGATAAATTAAATTGTTTGGTCTGCTCTTTCTCACTGATAGACTATTTTGCCTCTTTAGGAAACCAGTGTGTAAACCCCTCACCTCACCTATCATAATCAGTTTCTGTATGTCTTTGTGTTTATCAGTCTTAGATGTGTAAATTTTGTTTTTATTTACTCAGTTATTGATTGTCTTTTATTGAGACAGGTTCTCCCTGTAGCTCCAGCTGTCCTGGAACTCACCACGTAGACCAGATAGGCCTCGAACTCACAGTGATCTGCCTGTCACTGCCTCCCCAGTGCTGGGATTAAGGTGTGAGCCACCATCCCCAGCACGGTCTTAGCTTTCTATAGGGTAAAGGTCTGAATGTTTAGTGATACCAGACAGTTCCTTCTGCTTGGCATAGTGTAAGTTTCATCAGTGCTAGATATCTCTTCGTACAGTCTATGGACGTCTTCTTTGCTTGTTAATGAGCAATGTTCCCTCACTGTTTCATCATTTGTGTCATGTTTTAACCACTCCTGTTTTTGCAACTGTTCCACGATACGATACTGGCCTGGATATGCAGTATATGACTGGATTTTAAAATGAAACCTTTCTTTTCTCTCATACAGTACTTTCATTTCTTTCAATGTATATTTTTATTGAAATTTTTGGATTTCATTCAACCCGTCTTAATCATATTAAACCTCCTCCTCCACCTAGACTGCCTCCACCCGATTTCATGCATCCTGTCATACATCTTATGGCCTATCAAGTCAAGTTTATCTGTACAAATGTCTGTCTGTTTAAGTTCATCCACTAGAGCCTGTTCAGCCTGTCCAGCATCACTCCCTTAGAGACCAGCTCTCCCTCACCCAGGCATGATCTTGAGCATTTCTTTGCATTTTAACAAACCCTTTCTGCCCTTCACATACCTTGGAGTTGCTGTTTTATCATATTGTAGCCTCGTCTTGGTTTCTGTTGTCTTTAACTGTTCTCCACTTTACGATAGTGGCAGTCACTAGATTTCATCTGTCCTTCATTATTCCCAGGGTGCTTATGTTTTAATTAATTTTCCTTTCTCTAAAATGTCTATAATTTTATTAAATAAGTTGCGAAGTTCCATCTCTTATAATTGAAAATGAGTTGCATACGTTTAATCTAAACTCCTACCAGTAAAAGAAAACTTTTGACAAAATTTAAATTGTGTGGCTCTATGACATCTTAAAACTGGATGAAACCATGCATGTGATATATAAATAATTCACCTAAAAAATAAATAATTCGCCTTTTTTTAGCAATCATACAAAATTCCTGGACTTCATGGTTTATTAACATTAAGTAAAACCGTGTATTTTACAGATATCTGTGCTTTTACTTCCATAAAATCCACTGTATTAGTATTTTTTATTTAATATGTGTATTTGTTTGCTAGGAGCCACAGCAAAATACTATTGACTGTGTGGCTTAATCAACAGCCGTTGTTGATTTCCTCACAGTTGTAGACAATAAACGTCCAAGTTTAAGTTGTCCGTAGGTCAGGTTTCTTCTCAGGCCTTTATTTTTTGGCTTTTTTCTAGCCTCATGTGGAGTGTGCTCTGTGCCGAGACATCCTCAGAGTTCTGTCTATGTCCAAACTTTCTCTTCTTCCGAGGAAGCATTTCATATTCCACTTCCGTATTCCGTGAATTTCGCTGGAAATCAGATGACCCTTCTCCTTCTTTGCCTCCGGTAGATTCTGAATTTTTGTATTTGATCTGGTCAGTCATGCTGTTGTGTGTATGTCTGAGGACGTCATCTGGAAAGTCATGTTGTTACCCTCTGATCTTTGAATTTTCTGAATACATCCCTTATACGTGCCTGCTAGATATCACTGGCACTCGACTCTCTCAAAGGGTTAGAATTGTTTATTTTCCCACTGTTTCTGTAGCAATCTTGCTTGTGAATTTGGACATTCTTCTTAATTTAGTTTTTTTTTTTTTTTTGTCTTTACATTTCCACGTTCGATTACATCTATGTATGTGGATAAAACTACTTTAATGAAACTATATGACTCATTTACTCAAAACAGGGACTATCATTCCTGTCAGTGACTATGTTTTGTGTGTCACTCTGTCAAAGAGGAGCTGTTATTTCAGTGGACTTATTTTAATGATGCACTACTAGTTTGCTTTTGGTGAATGGGGTATAAATCTTCATGGAAGGCCTAGGGATGGATCATGGCCTCGTTTAGTCCTATTGCCCTCCTTTGAAACTCCTAAGCCAGATCACTTCCACAGTATTTACCCACTGCTGTGTTCTGGGTACAAGTGCTAGAATTACCAAGTCCCCAAACAAGTTATGCAAAGGCATGATTAGAGCCCTTGATTCTTTAGCAGCTGGTACCAAAGACATAGTTCCTTCTTGTGATCTCCCTTTCTTTGAGAGATTCCACAATTCTGCTAGGAGAGTTAGCAATCTTTGTTGTTGATGGTTGTGGTCTTCTATCTGTAAATTCTCACCAGCAGCTTGGTTCTGTTGGTCTGCTTTCATCAAGCAGTTTCGTTTTGATTTAAAACACCCAGAAAATCCTTATTGTTTTTGTATGTTAGTAGTTGTTCCTGATTTTCCGGAACTTCTGGGGATTTATGTCAGTATTTTTCCTGGCTTGCTGTGGAGTATTCCTTGGAAATATTCAGGCATTTTCAGATAACTATCAGAACCAGAAACCACTTTTCTAAGTACTTAATAATCTCTTACAGAGCATTCTAAAAGGAAGTAAATCAACCCACAGTTCCATTTTAACTTCTGTTTGATGTTTCTAATATTGAACTATCTTTAGTTTGGGGGCAAAATATTTTGAAAGCATTTTGAAGGTGATCTGTACAATAATTGATGTTAACAGGAAGAACTGTGCCAGTATCAGAATTATAAGAAGGCCGTGTAGGTCATTTGGCTATCATGAAGCATTCTATGGGTGCCTTATCTCTGCTTACTCCTAAAGAGCCTGCCTTCTTCAAAGACTGGGGGTTAGTGTTACAGAGCTAAAATATAAATTGGGCATTTAAGTTTTGAAGTGCATAATGGCTGTATTTTCAGTTATTCCTTCTCTGATTCATCCAGCGGTAGCTACTATAGACCAAGCAATGTACAAAGAAAAGCCACTTCAACTGAACCTAAAATCCTGTATTCTGTGTGAAGACTATGGCACTACTGAATGAGGGGTCCCATATGTGTGCATGTCACTGCATTCACCTGTGCACAAGTGTCTGGAGGCCAGAGGTTGGCTACAGGTGTCTCCTTCTATGGCTTTCCCCTGTAATTTTTGAGACAGGACTTTTCACTGAACCTGGAGCTAACGTTTTCCCTCAGCTGGCTAGCCAGTACGGTTTGAGGATTCCCCAGCCATGGGGTTCCATGAACGTACAGCCATACCCAGCTTTCATGCAGATGCAGGGATCTGAACTCAGAACTCATACAGCAATTACTTTATATCCTGAACCATTGTCTCCCAGAGCTCAATAATTTTTCCTTAGAAAAAAAACCTGAAACTCTTAAAATTGCACTCATATGTTTGTTGAAGTTTCTTTCAAATCCCACAAGGGTGCTATCTCAGCATAAAGAAATTATCCAGTTAGTACTTTTCATTAAAAGCATTCACCCTGGTCTATAAACACTCTTGTGCAATGGATGATATGCAATCTATCATGCAATCTCATGAATAATTTAAAAAAGGGAAATGAATTTAATGTTAAGCCTGGCTTTATATACATCATTGTATTTATTTTATTTTATTTTTTACTTTCGAGGTAGGATCTCACTATATTTCTTAGATGGCCTGAAAAGTACTATGTAATCAAGTAAGCCTTGAACTTGCAATGATACCCCTGCCTCTGTACATAAAATAAACTCTCTGTTTTGTACTTAAGATTACAGGACTTGAAGCAGACACGGGCCGTACATGGAGTGAGTAGATTGGGAGGTATATTTAAAGTTAGAAAAGCAGAGTAAGGATAGGAAAGTTGGGATATGGGTTCATTTCTAAACCTGTGTCAGAGTGGACCTCACAATGAATATAGACATGTGCACACATCCCAAGGATGGAGGGAGCTGTGCAGGCAGGGGCTTAGGGGCCCATCTCACCCTGGTTCAAATGACGAACACAAAGAGAACACGTGACAACAAATGACAAATGACGGGGAGGAGGAGGGAAAATAAGAATTTTCTAAAACTAGTACCAGAGGGACAGATAAAGAAATATCTTCACACTGCCCCGGAGGGGTGTAAATTGGTGCATTCACTTATGGAATTCAGCATGAAGGTTCCTAAAATCTGAAACGAGAACTGAGATACAGTCATATTGCTTCTGGGTTTATCTCAAAAGAAAATAAGATTCTTCTATAGAGAATCTCACAACTGGGTTTATCAGCACAGTATTTTAAAAATTATGAGGACTGGAGAGATAGTTCAGTAGTTGAGAGCACTGGTTGCTCTTGAAGAGGACCCTGGTTAGATTCCCAGCACCCACACGGTGGCTAACCACCATCCGCAACTCCAGTTCCAGGGTAATCAACAACCTCTTCTGACCTCCCTGGGCACTACAGATCATGGGTGCACTTATCCACACATTCGGTCAATACACTCATACACATAAAATAAAAATAGCAAATAAAATGTTTTTAAAAGAACTTACAAAGTTATGAGGACCACCTTGGATTTCTATCAACAGATCATATGTATTAAAAAAGAGAGTCATTCAGAATATTGTTATTGATTCATTGACAATCTCATGCAACATATTTTGATCATAGTCAGTTTTGATCATAGTCAGACCCCTCCCCATCTTCATCCACAGTCTCATGTCCTCAATTATTATTTCTCTTTTTTTTTTTTTTTGCAAGGCCTATCTAATCTAATTTCTGTTCCCCAAATGCTAGGGGTGTGGGTCCATTCCTTGGAGTTTAGTCAACCTACTAGACAGAACACCCTGAAAGAAAACTGACTCTCGCTCTCTCAATGCCTGTCAACTGTCAGCCTTATAAAATGGTATCCTAGCGCGGAGAGCTAACTCTAGAGTTGGGAGACTATACTGGTCTTGCAGAGGAAATGGGAAAGAGAAAGGGGACAGGAAGAGAAGCAGGGCGGGGTGGGTATCGTCAGTGTACAACACATACATGCACAGGGATATCGAATGTAAAGCAGTTTGTCCAGTTAAGCACGCTAAAAACATTGCACGTAAAGAGAACCGTCACTGCAAATATCCCAAGTCGGGATTGTTCTGGGTCTTTCTGAGGACTGGCAAGTGAGGGAAAGAATATGAAGTTCACATAGTGGAGAGAGGAAGTGGAGACAGAGCCTGAAGAAACAGTTTTGAACATTTGACTACTAAGTAGTAGGAAATTTCATTTATTCTTAAGAAAACAATTGTAACACTGTAAAGACTCTCGTGACATGATTCTGGGAATCAGTTCAAAAATCCTGTGACTTGGAGAATTTCAGTGCCTCGCCCTTTGGTTGTCCTTACCTGTAATCAGGCAGAAGTGCTTGTCTTTAAGAGTTAAGGGAGAGTATTTGACATTGACAAGGTTAAAGATTGCATGCCATCTGGTTTTATTTAAATGCCCAAAATCACAGGTAGAAACTATGGTAGAGGAAAACTAAAGTAGAAGTGGCTAAATGCTTCTAGTGCAGCAAGTGCCCCTGAAATAACTGTTTGATACTGAAGTGGAGCCATCCTTTGCATTTTATCAGCAGCGTAGACAGTGGAGCGAATCACAGGCAAAGGGAAATCTCACCTCGGTTCTGTCGCTTCCTCACTTTGTATTTTGATTACCATTTTTCTAAATTGGTAGACTTTTGGGCAGTTTTAGGTTTATTTAATAAAAGCTGAGTCAAAAACCAAAGGAAATGTTTCTCATGTAAGTCCTCACAGTCCCACCTCAGAGCCACTGCGCTCCTTTCCTAGGTACCGTCTTCCTTTGCTGTGGTACATTTGTTACCACTGATGAGCCAGTCCAGGTACACTATTATTAAATACAATCTTTAGTTAGCATTCATTCACTCTGTTCTGTACCTCATATGTTTGGATAAAAGCACAGTGAAATATATCCTTAAGACCATACAGAATGGGTTCACTGCCACGGAAATCCCCATAGTTCCATCTACTCACCTCTCCCTCCCCACACCCCGAAACCACTGATGTATTTCTCTAGCGATATATTTTCCTTTTCTATAAACTAATGTAGTATGGAGCAGATCATATGTAGCCTTTGGAGACTGACTGCTTTCACATAAAAGTATAGCTATGTTCATTATTCAAGTCTGTTTGAGGCTTCATAACTCATTCCTTATTTTTAATCACCTAATAAAATTCCACATCCCATTGTATGAATGTCCAAAGGTTTGCTGAGTCTCTTGTTCCAGGTCATGACAGATGCTTCCAAGTTCATGTATATTTTTAATTGAAATTTTCATTTACGAATAAAGCTGTTAAAAACCTCTGGAAAGGATTTATGTGGATGTAAGTTTTGAATTCAGGTGAATTTCAGGTCCACAATTTCTCCATCTTGGAGTGTATTTTTGATTTTTAAAGTAACTGTCACACTGGGGCCGAAGTTGTCTCTAGTACCTGCATTCCCACAGCCAATGAATAAGAGGTGCTGTTCTTGCAAGTCCTCCAAAGCATCTGCCGCTGCTGTCATTTAGTGTGATGACGTGTGATGCTCAGCATTTTCCCATGTGCTCACTTGCTCTAGGAGTTTCTTGAGTTAATCTTGGTGACACATGTGTGTCCTATACCCGTATTCTTTTCATAAACTTTATTTATGTCAAGTCGGGACAGCATTCTTGTTGGAAAGGTCACCCTGTCTCCACTGTGCTGTCTGTTTCTCTGTCAAAGAGTGACTGATTGCTCTGGTGTACCTCTGTTCCTGGGATTTCTACTCTGTCCCATTCATCAGTTTGTTGTCTCTTTTGTAAATACTGCACTTCCTTGATTGTCATGGTTTACATTATGCCTGAAATGATATTATGATAGAGTGTGTCCTCTGACTTTATGCTTGTACATTGTGTTCATTTTTTTTTCTGTAATTTCAAACTTTTTTCTGTAATTTCAAACTTTTTTCTGTAATTTCAAACTTTATATAAATATATAACAATATCAGTCCATAAGTATTCTTAAGCAATCTGCTTTTCTCATAAGATTTTCCTTTCTGTAAATTTTTAATTGAATTTTTGTGTATCTCTGTCTGCTTCAAAAGAAGCTTCTTTGATGAGTAGTGACTGGGATACTTGTTTGTAAATACAAGGATTCATATTTTGCATGTAGTAAAAAATTTCATTTGTCTAGGGATGTGAGAGCCTTGGGATTTTCTGTTCATTCTTACTTGAAGTTTGGTTTTCTTTATAAACTTTTAAATAGGTTTGGTGATATATTCAAAATAACCAGATGAGAACTTGACCAGATTGAAGGGATGAAATCTGAGATAACTTGCAGTTTGAAAATGTTGTCTTCCTCATGAATATCTCCCATTACTGACCTTGAGTCTTCCTTCAGTTTCATAGTATTCTGTATAAATACCACGTGTTTTTGTTAAGAGTTACACATACACAACCTTGAGTCACATTATATATTGGTTAATGACATATAATTAATTAAATGGCAATGATTGTCCAGGACTTTATTTTCAAATGATATGATTGTTGTTTTGATTTGTACAGATATATTCTATGATGTTCCCACAATGAAACAATCTCGTAGCAAACTTCTGAGAAGTTACCCACATTCTTAAATGGCATATGACTGTATATTTCACTTGTTGATGCTAATACAAATGATATTGTGTATTTAATTCATATTTCAATTTTTCATTACTGGGACCTAAGAAAAAAGAACTTCTGTACGGAAGCCTTGTATGCTCCAGTCTTTTTCCAACTGCTTATTAGTTTCAGTAGATGCTTTCTTTAATTAGAGAACTTTCCTAGGGGATTTTCTAAATAACCATGTCATCAGAAAAGAGTTTTATTTCTTCCATCATGTACTGATTAGTACATATTTTCTTCTCTCATCATTTGAGTAAAGAATTCCAGAGCACTGTGGAATAGGAATGGGAAGAACTAATGCCATACGTTGTTCTTAATTTTAGTGGGAAAAGACACCATTTTCATCATGATGAATGGATTTAGCCAAGCATAACAGCACATACCTTTACTCCCAGCACTCAGGAGGAAGAGGTAGACAGATCTCTGTGATACCAAAGCCAGCCTGGTCTGCTAAGTGAGACCCAGGCCAGCCGGAGCTACAAAAGAACAATACAAGAATGTTTTAGTCCTAGGTCCTTTGTAAATACTCTGATTAAGCTGAAGACAATCCTTTCCATTCCTAGTTTCCTAAGAGTTGTGATGAATGGATCTAGATTTTCATCAAATTCTTTTTGTGTGTTCCCGTGTGTGTGTGTGTGTGTGTGTGTGTGTGTGTGTGTGCGTGCGCGCATGTACAAATGTGTAAGAATAAATGTAGAAACCAGAAGTAGATGCTAGGTGTCTTCTTGAATTGCTCACCACTTAACTTTTCGAGAAAAGTTCTATCACTGAAACTTGAACTTTTTCTATTAAACTTGTGGCCAGAAAGCCCCAGGGGGCCTCCTGATCCTACCTCCTCTGTGCTGAGATTATAAGTATGCACCACTGTATGCGGTTTTTTACATGGGTGCTGAGATCCAATCTCAGGTCCTCTTTGTAGGGCAAGCAAATTACTGGCTGACCCATCTCCTACCCCGGTTTGATAGGTTATATTGACTGATTATTGAATTTTCTGGTCTAGTATGTTTGAAATAAATCCTACCTGGTCATGTTATATAATTATTCTAAATATACTGTTAGCTTTTATTTATTAATAATGTCAAGGAATTTTCCTATTAATGGTAGTCTTGATCTGTAGTTTTTCATTTCTTATGATGGCTTTGGCTTTGGTATTGTTTTGGAAGGTGGTCAATAATTCATGCAAATTGGTTAATAGGTTTACCTCTATTACATCCTGTAATACTTACATCCTGTAAGTTTCTCTCTGTGTGAGTTTTGGCATTTGTTCCTTTCAAGGAATTACTCGGTTCACTGCATCCAGATTATCAAACAGGAGGCACAGCTCTGTTCATAATAATCCCATGTTTTAAAGTTCCTCTCTACATCTATCATCTGTACTTTGTCATCTAAACTTTGATCAGCAACCTCTTCAGTCATTTTGGAATATCATTTTACTTCTGAAACTTCTTTGGCCCACATGTTACCTTTCCATAATGATTTTCAGGTGTAATTCTACTGTGACCTGAGTGTGCAGAGATGTCCTTTCATTCTTTTGAATTAGCTGCAGTGTGTATTATGGTCAAGATGCTGTCAATCTCAATGATGGTTGTGTAAGCTCGAGAAGAATGTGTCTTCCTCTGTTGCTAGATGAAGTATTCTATGAATGTAAATGAGACCCAGTAGACTGATGCTTTTCACTTCAATCCTGTCCTTGATGCTTTCTTCCCCTGTGATCTGTCAATCACTGATAAAACAAGGTTGAAGTCTGCAACTATAATAATGGATTAATTCATTTTCTTCTTGCAGTTCTATAAGTTTTACCTCAACTATTTGATACACCATTGTTAGGTACATATACATTATAGATTATAGTTTATCAAATGATAATATGTGACAAGCTACTGTTTCAACTCACTGGGGTTTCAATAACAAAATACTGTAGGTAAGGTATTTTATAAGTAGCAAAATTTTCTTTCCATAAGTGCCCTAACATGGGAGTAACTTCCAGTAAGTTCCCTCAGCCCTGCTACATAGGTAGTCACCTAGCTGATGAGGACAGGTCCCTGAGATCTCTTCCCTTCCAAACGCTGCACATTTTATGAGCATCACCGCACAGACTGTTTCAACAGATTGATTTCGAGTAAGAACAAAGGCTATGAGACTACGGCACGTGCTGTCATTATCCCAATATTCCTTTCTCTGACCCCGTTTTGCCTCCAACTAACAAAGCTTCTTTTGACTTCTTTCATATTAAATGTTCCTGGAACCCCTTTTCATCTATCTCTATCCAGTTTTACTTCTTTATTATTTTTGTTTTAAAATATTCTATTTATTTTTAAAAATATTTTATTGAATTACTGTGTATTTCTTACAGAACATCTCAACCAATCTTAGTCATCTTTATCCCCCTTCCCCCTGGCACCTGTTTATAATCCCCCGGCTGTAGTCCATACATTCTTTCATCTGTGTTAAGGTCTATTGTGTCAAGCTGGGGTCCTTAACTGTTTCTCAGTGCAAGTTCACCCACTGAGAGCTAGTCAGCCTACCCAGAGCCCCTTGCTTTAGGAAGATTAACTCATCCTCGCCTAGAAGTAATCATTTGCCAATATTTCTTCAGGAAAGATAGGGGTCTGCTACCCATTTCTTCAGTTCCTTGCTGGGTTTTTGTCTGCTTGAGTGTGAAGGGTCTTGAGCGTGCCGATACTACTGCTGTAGGTTCATATGAGCAGGTCCCAGGAGCTGTAGGATTCTATTTCCATGGGTCACACCCCTCCTCACTGGCTCTTACAATCTTTCCACCCCCTCTTCCACAGTGGTCCATGAACTCTGGGTGAGTGAGACTTAATATAAGAGTCCTGCTAGGGACCCACACTCTGCAGATTCCTAATCTCTATGATTTAGCCATTTGTGACTTTTTGTGTTACTGGCCCTTTGTTGTATGAGGGATCTTAATTAATGAATCTCATGAGAGCAGCTCACAACTTTCTGCTTGGATTTAAGTCCTGCTTCACAAGATGGAACCCATAACTGGGCACCATTATCAAAGCTGGGAATTTATGGTTAGAGACAGGTCACAGGTCATAGAGGAGAATCTACTACTATTTTTTAAAATTTATTTTTATTATTATTTTATCCATATGAGTGTTGTGCCTGCATGTGTGCAAGTGCTCCAGTGTCGTGCAGTGCCTGTGGAGGTCAGAAGAGCGGTATCCGGTATCGGATCCCCTGGAACTGGAGTTACAGATGGATGTTAGCCCCCATGTGTATACTGGGATTCGAACACAGGTCTTTTGCAAGAACAGCCAGTGCTGTTCATTTCTCCAGCCCTGAGAATCTACTACTATAATTCTTCTAAATGTACTTAGTTTTAGACCAACTCCTGATAATCTATTGCTACACTCACAGATTAGTGCATCTCTCAGCCCTCCTGAGGGCAGATGGTGATTAACAGAGTCTCAGACATGGTCAAGGTGTAGAGAACTGGAAACTACTTAATGTCCACCTGTAAATGGGACACCTTCATCACATTCTCACCCCCCAAGGCTCAGGGAACTTCACTGTAGAGGATGCAGAAAGACCAAAAGAACCAGAAGCATAAGGAACCATACTCTAAGGATGTTGGATGGACACAACAGGGCAGGTGAATGTATGAACCCACCGCCTTTGTGAGGCATGCACAGGGCCTGTGCACGCTCAAGCCACACAGAGTCCCATCATGGAGAAGGAAAGTGCTCATGCAGTCCAAGCTTAGGTGAGGAGCTATAAACAATGGACAAGCACTGGGAGAAGCTGAGTGGGTGTTCTTTAAGGGTGTGGTCCCAGGTACCGACCAAGTAGTTCCTGTGGCTAGCAGCCCATCCAAGAGTATATGGGAAGCACAAATCGTATTCTGTGGGTTAAAATTAAACTGAGAACGTAAAGCGGGGTGGGTCAGGAAGTCGGGGGCGGGGTGGGAAGAACTGTGTAGGAGGTGAAATTCTCAAAAGACTAAAAATGAGGAAGAAAAAGTACGTTTAAAAGACCCAGGCATGTTTACCCTTGCCCCTGTAAGTCAGGAGTGCTATCCCGGGTGCTACTTCTCCTTATCTGTCTTTGCTTCTTTGACCTTTAAATGCCACGCAGATAAACACCTGTGTGGCTATTTATCCTGCTTCCAGTCCTCAGATCCTGAATCTGTTTAGTATTAATTCAGGAAAATTCACATTTCTTATGACTTTAAGTGTTTGTTTTTCTCTCTCTTTCCTTCTCCTCTAGTCCTCTTATGTGTGACATATGCATTGTATAGTCAATCTACAGCTCTGGGGTAGTCTGTGATATTATTTTTATTATTTTTTTTGTCTTTCTACTTTAAATTTGAAGTTTCTATGGACAAGTTTTCAAGTTCTTCATTTCTTTTATTAATATTTTATTTATTCTTTTTCATGTATAGGGGTGTACTACCTACATGTATGCATCATACAATGCCCAGGGAGATCAGAAGAGGATGTCATATTCCCCTGGAACTGGAGTTAAGGACTGCTAGCCGCCATATGGGTGCTGGGAACTGAACCTGAGTCCTCTGCAAGAATAGCCAGTGCTTGACCCACTGAGCCATCTCTTCAACCCAAGTTCTTCAAGTATTTTCTTTTCTCAGTGTAGTCTGTTGAACCCATCAAAGGCATAATTCCTTTCTGTTACACCAGTTATTTCTACTTTTGTTATTCTCGTTGGTTCTTATAGTTTCCATTTCTAACTGATGTAACAGATCTGTCCTTGTATATTCTCTACTTCTTAAATTCCTGAACATAATAACCAGAGCAAGTTTCTTGTGTGCTAATTCCTACTTCTCTATCGTATCTGAGTCGGATTTGAGACCTGTTTCATGTTTTCAATTCATGCACATTAACTTACGCTGTGCCGTGTAAACTTTTGTTGTTACATTTTCTGTGTACAGACTGGAAGCACTGGGAGTAGGCCTGTAGTGTGAGGTTTCTTTGTCTTTTGACCAGAAGTTAGTCTTTGTTTTTATTTGCTGTAAGCATCTGTTATAGAGTTTCCAGATGAATTTCTTCTTTTCATATAAGGTCTTTTGTTCAGGAGTGTCCCTGTTATTTTGTAGAAGTCCTACTTACATGTTGGTAGTTTTAGGTGACAAGGAATTTTCTTTAAATCTCAGGCTTTAAATTCACTGTCTTATGATTATTGTTTTGGTTGTTGTGTGTCTGTGTGCACGTGTGTGCTGACACATGAATGCCATTTCATGTCTTTGATGCTCAAGAACAACTTTTGTCAGCCGGTTCTCTCCTTCTGCCGTGGGTTCCAGCCGGAACAGAACTCAAGTTGTCATGTTTGCAAGACAAGTGCTTTTGCCCACTGAGCCATCTCCTCGACCCCTAAATTCTGTTTTTAAGTTTTGTTCTGTGAGTGGGACTCTGCTCTGTGTTCTGTCCTTTAGAACTGCCTCTCAGGTTTGACTTTGTCCCTTCTTAGGTGAAACAAGAAGGCTGGAATTGGTTATCTCCTTCCTCCATACCAAAATGCTGAGCATTTTCTCCACAGGGAGGGTTAGAGGCAACTAAACTTTCATATCTCATTTGATTTGGTTATGCCAAGAAAACAGAAACAACATTCAGCTAGGGAGATGGCTCCGTGGGTAAAATGGGTGCTTTTGAAGTATGAGGACCAGGGCTTCAGCATCCAGCACCCACATCCGTCAAGGATGCGTAACCCCATAACCACACCACTAGCGCACCAGAGACTAGGGAACCCAAGGGCTGACTGCATTACCGTCTAGCCAATCAGTGTGCTCCAGGCTCAGTGTGAAAGCCTGTCTCAAGAAGTATGGAGAGAAGGAGGGGTGTCTAGCGCGCACACACGCATGCACACACACGCACGCACACACGCACGCACACGCGCACACACACGCACACGCACGCACACACAGCAACTGGGTCTTGTTAAGCGGTTTACCCTGAGAGCAGTACAGCAGTCCTCGTCAAGAACAGGCTGTTCTGTGTGTATTTTGAAAATTATGCTCTGTCACTTTCTGTAGAAATATGCGAGGCCGACATCTTCATTGTAAGACTGTGTTGGGGACATGAGAGTAAAACGCACAGAAGTGTGAGGGTCTTCCTAAGGGCCCACGCTACAGAATTTAAACAGTCCAAACTGAGCCTCCAGCAATTCAGAACCTGTCGTTCCGAGCTTTCTACCTACTTAGTACTGCTTGCAGTGGCATCTGCCCAGAGCGCCGCTCCTCAAATACCTCCCTCCTCTTCCTCGTCCTTCCCTAGTTCCCACCCTGTCCACCCCATCCCTTCCTTTCCTGTTCCCCTCCTTCCCCTCATCTCCCCTCCGGAAGCCCTCCCTCCCTCCCTCCCCCACTTTCCCGTCCCGCTCCTCTTCCTCCTCTATCTCCCACCGCTCCCAGTCTCCTCTCCCTGCCCTTCCTCCTCACCCACCCCTCCCCTTTTGTCCACCCTCCCCCTCCGCCATCACCCTCCCCCCTCTCTGTCGGCCTCCCCCAGTCCTCTCACCCCTGCATCTCCCCCCCACCACCACTGTTCCTCCTCCCCTTCCCCTCCCTCTCCCGACTCCCTGAAGATTTGAGGAACTGCCTTGATTAGTGACTTCAAGTCTCCCAGGAATCAGAAAAGTTGTTAGTTCTCAGTGTGATCAGATGATTTTCATTTCTTTTTTTTAATAGTTCTTTCATTGATTCTCGAAGAATTTCATGCAATGCATTTTGATCATATTCAAACCCCTCTTGTCACCTCCTCCCAGGTCCACCCCCACCCCCGCCCCCTGCACGTCTCAGGTTCACCCCACTTCCCTGTCCCCTGCACGTCTCAGGTTCACCCCACTTCCCTGTCCCCTGCACGTCCCAGGTCCACCCCCCCTCCCTGTCCCCTACACGTCTCAGGTCCACCCCACCTCCCTGTGCCCTGCACGTCTCAGGTCCACCCCCCTCCTTGTCCCCTGCACATCTCAGGTCCACTCCCCCTCCCTGTCCCCTGCACCCTGCACGTCTCAGGCCCAACCTCCCTCCGCCCCTTCACCTCTTCTCTGCATGTGTTTTTGGAAACTGTTTCCTTGCATTCATCCACCACCTCTGACTTTTACAGTCTTTCCATCTCCTCTTATTCATTGATATCTGAACCCTCGGTGAGATGTAAATATCCCATTTGATCTGTTATTCTCTGCACATCGACCAGTTGTGAGGCACCATGTTAGTTACCATCTGCTGAAAAGTTAAAAAAAAAAACAAAAACAGTTTTTATGATGAGTGAGTTGAGAGATGCATTAATCTATGTGTATAATAGTAAATTACTTTAATACTATGTTCATTTAACATTCAGTTTTCCATAATGGCTTGGGGCCCAGCTAACCACAGGTTCTTGGCCCCTGGCAAGAACAGGCATGGATTCTATCTTGTGAAGATAGAATACAGGCAATAACTTGTATTGCTTGACAGTCCGTGGGAACCCCATGATCAACAGCTCCCAAAAAAGGATCTCATTCCTTACAATGTGCTTTTTATGTATTAGCCTTTTCTGTTTGATGGGACATTGTCCCCACATTATAGATAACTGCAGTTTGTAGATGCATTTGCATATATATTTATAAATATTTTATTGATTATTTTTATTTTATGAATACGATTGTAAAGCCTGTGTATATGTAAGTACACCTAAGTAGTGCAATGCCTGAGAAGCTCAGAAGAGGGTGTTAAACCCCTAGAAATGGAGTTAAGAGTGGTTATTAGCCACCATGTGGGACACTGGGAACTGAACCCACCCAGGCCCTCTGCCAGAGGAAGCTTCTACAGTAAGTTTCCACGTGACTTTTTCAGAAGGTCTTTCCTATAGTTATTCCTTCCCATAGCCTCTCCTCTACACTGCCTTCTCATTCCACACACCATTGACCCTTCCTGTTCCATGACTGACTTTCTCCGTTTTTATCACTACATTCTATCTCCCCTCCCAGGAAGTCCACCCTTATTGCCTCTAACAAGCTTCCTGACTTCTATGGATTTTTCAAATAAAATGCACATCTAGAATCCTCATGAGAGGAAGCATGTGATCTTTGCCCTTTTGAGTTTGGGTTACCTCATGTGGGATCATTGTTTCTAGTTCCATCCTTTTAAGTATGGATTTCATGATTTCACTTTTGTTAATATCTAATTAATATTCCTTTGTGTATCATGTTTTCATTAGCCATTCATTGGTTGATGGATATCTAGGTTGCATGTACTTCCTGGCTGTTGTGCATAGAGCAGTAATGAACTTGGATGAGCGGGTATGTCTGCAGTAGGATATATTCCTTTTTTTATATGCTCAAGAATTGTGTATGGCTGGATCTTGTGTGTAGATCTGTTTGTAGCTTTTTGAGGAATCTCCAGGCTGATTTCCATTCTTGTGGGGAGTGGAATGGTGATTTCCAAAGACTTCACTTTTGTGTGGTATGCATTTAATTCATCATTTGATCTCCATTTTTGCAAATCAGACACTCATCCTACCCTGAATGCACAATATCAGCTGAGGGTCATCTAACAGAAAATATAGACATGAATGAATTTTTCATTAATATAGGAAGCATAGTTATTACTGTATTCTATTAACTTAGATTAATCTGTATAAACTCTCATTTTAGAGAAATGTACTTTTTAAATTTTTGATACCTTTTTGTTAAATAAAATTTGAGTATTTTTATGTTAAATGACATGAAATCATGCACTTTTAAGGATGAAGCAGGAACTTGTTTGGCACTTCGCCTTGCCGGTGGTGGTTAATGAGCAGAACCCGAGCAGAACCACTCAGGGCTGCGGGGTTAAGTCAAGTCACATTCCCCTCTCACTACAGCATTCTCTACACACTGCAGTTAATGAGCTAAATACTTAATTAATGTGCAAAGTGTCTTCGATCGAGGTGCCCACTCAGAGAACACAAGTCGGTGCTGTGACTCTCTCGCAAAGCTGGCGGAACCTGAAGCTTCTGAGGGATGGAGCAAGAGAAATTGGGAAAAGCTGCTCATCAGTTTGTTCAAGTCTGTTTCATCCTTTACCTTTGCACTATGCATGCAAGAATATTGCTAATTCAGTGTTATGTAATGGAACCAACTATGCTCATCTTCTGTCACTCCTTTATATCTGTTGACAATGATCTTTTCCCACCACATGTACTTTATAATAAATGATGAGGAAGTACTTTGTTGGAAAGCTTATGTAAATGGGAACAGAATGATGGCTCAACAGTTAAGAGCACTGGCTGCCTTGGCAGAGGACCTGGGTTCAGTTCCCAGCACCCACATGGTAGTTAACAATATTCTGAAACTCCAGTTCCAGGATCCTATGCCCTCTCTGGTCTTCATGTGCAATTCAAATATCAGTGCATTTACACACATGCAGGCAAAATGCTCACACACATAAAATAAGAATCAATTTTAAAATTTTCAAACATACATGAGTGAAAAATATAATAGAAGTGTTACAATATTTGAATTTAGATGACATTATTCCATTCTGTGTTTTGATTTAGCAAGCTTTTACTACCACATAAGAAGTTGCTTTTATCATAATATAACTCTTTACTGTAACATATATTTACACTAAAAAGTATTTATCATTCACTATCTTTATTTGTGTATTCTTTTACTTCAGAGTGTTTTCATCATAGTTGTAAAGAAATGTTTACTTGATTATCTATAATACTGACCACTTGTTCTTTTCAAAAATTTTAAAATTTCAAACTGAATTCATTCAGCAATTAATCTTCAGAAAGCTATTTGAAATAATAAATCTTTGCTGTGACATGATTGATTTTTCAGTAGCCGCTGTTTAATGATACAGACTAAGTTGGTATAATTATTTTCCAAGAATTCTAATTAGTGTTTCCAACAGAATATATTTTTAAAGTAAGTGCTAGTTGGCAATCTTTTCCCCCTCAGAGTCCGAATGTGGGAGGAGGGACAAGAGAAGGCAATGGGGAAGGAGCAACACGATCAGTGTGATTAACAAGCAGGCGTGAACATCCTGTGTTGAGAGTCACTGTTGTGTAGTTAACATGCTAGAACATTTTTAGATAGAATATGAGGGGCACTCACTGCCACTGGAAAACAGAAATATTCTTTATAATTTTGGCATTTTGTATATTTTCTATCAGCCATAATAATCAAATAGCATTATGTGAAGTTTTTTAATTATCCTACTAGCTTTTTCATTGGCCACTGAAGCTATAGAAACACTTGTCAATATGTTATTGTTCAGCTTCAAACATTGGTGATTGCAAATATGTATCATTGTTGATGGAACCTTTGTTTAAACTTAGTGAGTGAAGTTGACCAGACTAATTTGGAGTAGCATTATGATTAACTACTGGGATTAGATATGCTAAAATTTATTGGAAATTTTAATGTCTGCGGTGGGCAGGGGCATGATGGAGTTCTGAGCAAGATGAAAAAAATGGAAGGAAATGAGTTTGGCAAAAAAGCATGAAGGATTATTTCAAGATTAAAAGGACCGAATTCAGGAAGGAAAAAAAAGAAACACAAAATTAATAAAATATGTGCATTAATAAAGTGTATACATGTACGAAAGCGTGTGAGACACATAGAAAGCACTGAAATTGCATTTACACATAACTTCATTTTCTGTATTTTTTTCTCAAAAATTACATTAAGAAATAAATACAAGACCATTTCTTTTTGAATCCTTAGAAAGTAAACAGTAAAATTTATACAAAAAGCACAGTCACTTAAGTTAGATTGTGTATAATAAACCTGTTATCAAATTGAATTAGAAAATTCATCTGTTTTTATTCTTCAAAAAATGGTGTGTGGGGAGCAGGTAGTTCATGAACTTAAGAACTAAGGGCAGGGGAGATGGTACCTGCCACCAAGCATAACGACCTGAGATCAAGCCCATGGCCCACATGTTGGAAAGGAAGAACCAACTCCTGCAAATTGCCTTTTGACATCCACAAACATACACACATACATGCACATGCACACATGTATGTGTACACACATATACACATACACAAAATAAATGTAGTAATGTTTTAAGGACCCATCAAATCATGGAACTAAAGTCTCTTTGGGATGAGTTTAAAATGTGAGGCAGATTCCTTTCATATTGAACTTTAGTTTATGCCATTACATAATATCTAGTATAAAAGGTGATTTCTGCTTGGACAGTATTTTCTTTTACAAAATATTTAATTTTAATGTAGTGTTTGTCTCATAATTCATAATTCCAAAGACTAGCAAAGGTTTTTAAAGTATCCTTAGTCTGCCAGCACCTTGGTTTAATTTTGTTTTCTTTAACATTTATAAGAATTTGATTCCTGATTTGACTGTTAGATTTTCTTATAGTGTTGGGCATTGATAACATGTTTAACATATAGCCCTGGAATACTGGGTGATTCTTTGTAGTATTTCTGAAAGGCCAACTTAATTTCATCACATCTAACAGGATAAAGGGTATTATTGCCTCCTGACTTTCTAAAAAAATTATAAAACTTTGTAACATAAATAATCTGTAAATACATTTGACACAAAACAAAAATACTACCTCTTTTTTTTCAATAGGAAATAAGGTCATTAGGAGAAAAAATGGGAGCTATGCTGCAATAGAAGCGAGTCACTAACCATGTACTTCTTTCTGGATCTTCTTTTTTCCATGTGAAAGAAAAGTTTGTTTAAATGATGGCTGGAGTCCATCACAGACAACATATAGATATAAATAATGTAATATAAAATAAAATGTTTAGCAAATAAGAAATAACTTTGAACATAGAGCATAAAGAGAGAATCTAAAAATGTACCTTGGGCTGAGAGTTTTGTCCAGGGGTAGAATGTTTGCCCAGTATGCACGAGGCACTGCATTCAGTGTGTAGCACCACGAACATCAACGTAGCTGCATTTCACATCTTCTTCATTACATTTGTCAGACCTTTCTCTTTAAGGCTGAATATTGGTGTGATTAATGCATGGAGGTTCTCTGTCTCTGAAAATGTTAAAGACTGTGTATATGCCCCTCTGGTTTATAAATGACTTATAAAATCCACACACATTTATTTTGAGGTTCTTCCTCTGCAGTAATACTACCTTAGTCTAACAGGCAAAGTTCCTTAGTAATGAAGTGCTCTAGCCACATATTCTCTCTCAGTTTTTCTATGCTTAAGACGTGAACAAATTTGCTTTCTGTTGCTCTAATAAAACACTGACCAAAAGCAACTTACGAAGGAAAGGGTTTATTTGGCACAAAAGTTACAGTGCACTGTTGAGGGAACCAAGACAGGAACTGAAGGCAGGAATCTGGCAGGAGCTGAAGCAGAGGCCATGAAGGAATGCTCCTTTCTGACTTGCTTCCTCTGGCTTGCTCAGCAATCTTTCTTACATAGCTGAGGACTATCTGCCCAAGGATGGCCCCACCCACAGTGGGCTGGACCCTTGCACATACATGAGCTAACAAGAAAATGCCCCACACATGCCCACATGTGTGATGGAGGAAGTTCCTCACTTGAGGTTTCTTCTTCAAGGTGTGTCTAAACATGTGCCAGGTTGACAGAAACTAATCAATAGAAGAGGGCTACATTTTGGGTCATATGCTTTTTAGCAAGTAAAAATGTATATGACAAAACCCAAATAAAATATAACATCTCTCTGCGTGCTTAAAAAATCTATCATTTTTAGGAGGACTGGACATGGAGGGACTCACCATTAATACCAGCACAGGCAGCTGGATATCTGGGAGATCAAGCCCTGCCTGGACTATATATAACAAGTTCTAGGCCAGCTGGAGCTAAAGGGAGACCCTAACTCAAAAAGAAATCTTTTTTTCTTTTTTTCTTTTTTTTTTTTTTTTTTGTCTTTTTTGACACAGGGTCTCCCTATAGCCCAAGTTGGCCTGGAACTAACCGTGTAGACCAGACTGGCCTTCAACTACCAAGATCTGCCTGCCTCCAGAGTGCTGGATTAAAGAAATGTGCCACCATACCTGGCTTAGAAATCTATATTTTCAAAAGAGAGAATTTAATAGAGTCAATTAATTGAGCTGTCACGTGGCCAGCAACTTCATTCTTTCATTAAACAGTCATCTGGATCCCAAAATAACCAAATAACACTAACATCCAATCATAAAGTGTTGAGTTTTTTTAATTTATTTTTTTATTTTTTAGGTATACATCATTGAGGAGTCAGGACTGAACATCCTGGTGTGGTCCATGATCAAAAATAAAAGCACTGGATGGACTTATGGATATGTGTCCCTCTCTAGTTACAGCCCATTCAAGGTGGCATTTGAGGCTGACTTGGGTGGAAAGGATGTCTCCATTGCCCTTGACGATATCACGTTCACCCCTGAGTGTGCATCTACAAGTGAGTAATTTTTCCAGAAAACGGGAATAATCATCATCTTCATTTTTAAATACAGAGTGATTGGGGACCAAAGGGAATTGCATTTAGTTTCCAGTCAAGTCTTATTCCTACATGATGAAGATAAGTGTACATGTTAAGAAATAAAGTCTCTGTGCACGTGAACTTTGCTATGAAATTTTGATGACTTTTAGGCAACAAATTAATACTGCACCAAAATCATTTAAAATGCCCGAGGAAATATACTTTTGCTAATACAGCTTTATTGTCTACTTTTCTATTCCAGAGTTCACCATACCAGCCCATCACAGAGGTCACTCTGGTCTTGTTGACCTCCAGACTATCCTCTGTACTCCCATCAGCCTTTCCCATGTCCTGGGTTCTCCCTTTTGTCATCTGCACTGCCCAGTCTAGAACTCCCTGTGCATGTCAGTAGGAAAACACAAGTCTTGTCATGAACTTCTCTATTTGAAATCATCTCTTTAACTGACACCTGAGTTTCTATAACTTAGGATGTCTCCACTTAGGTGGAGTTATTTGTTCTCCCATAAATCTTCACATTTTAATTATTAGACAGTTTAGTAATGTCTTTCTAATCTACTTAATGCTTCCATTAAGAGTACTTTTTAGGCTGAGACAGGAAGACAAAAGTTCAAATTTCCAGAACCCATATAAATGCCAAGTGGCATGGTGGCCTGCCTGTAATTCCATCCAGAAAGGCACAAGGTTGGGATCCCACAGCCAGAAGTCTAGCAAGATTAGCAAAATGGGTGAGCTCTGGGTTTGATTGTTTCTACTTTATAACGATTCCCCACATCAGTTTATGCTCTCAAAATGTATGTGCAATCACGTTCACCCAAACAATGCAAAGTGTGCGTGCTTGCGTGCCCGCGCGCGCGCACGCACACACACACACACAGATGAAAATTACTTCATAGTTTCCTTCTAGACGGTAATTCCAGGGTCTTACTTTCCAAGTGACACAGTCTATGTAAGCATATGTAGTCATCACTGATTTGATCAGATGTTTTTGTAAAGCCATGAATTCAACCAGTGCTTCCGAAAGGCTTATGTGCACACCCCACACTGACAAGTTGAAGAGTGTGCAGGACCACCCAGTAGACCTGGAACAGCTTCAAAGGCTTTATTTGAAGATTTGAGGAGAAACCATAAATAAAATATAAAACAATTGGAATAAACAAAGCTGTAATATCAAGGGTAATGCCAAATATATATTTTTAAAAAAGGTTTAAGGAAATATTGATCTTTTACTTCTAGTACTGACACCTTTTCCTGAGATATACAATAGCATGATAGGAAAGTTTGGGAAATGTTCAGTAAGTGAACCCATAAAAACCTACATTAGAATAGGCAATGTTCATAATATGTCAGTGAATTTGAAAGGCATCACCCACATAGACCTAAGAAATACTGTGTTGCTAATAAATATAGAACATTATGGAGAAAATATGAACCCAATTTTAGTAAGCTAAAGATATAAATCTTTGATGCCTGAAAGAACATTAAAAATGTTATACATGCCTCTGAGAAAGAGAAGTATGAAAAATATTTTCTTTTTTGTATTTGTTTTGTATTTTTAAATCTTTACTTGCAACAATGTTGTTTATAATTGCAAAAACAATTACTACTGCATGAAATTAAGTTATAAGGTCCTTATCAGTGTAATTAAGGATTATATATTGAAAATATTGTTGTATTTACTTTGTGTATGTGTGTGTGTGTGTGTGTGTGTGTGTGTGTGTTACTAAACATTAGACCCAGGGCTTTGCATATGCTAGGCCAATTCTCTTATTTCTGAGCTACTTCAAGTTTTAAATCATTTTTAATTTTTTCCTAAATAAGATTATTTATCGGAATTGATACAGGAAGGTATAGCACAGATCAGTTTACTTTCATTCCTTTGAATCCTGTTTTTCCCATAGTTATTCCAATTAATAGCATCCCATCTCTTTGAAACTTTGAGAATCATGAGAGAGGATGAACCTTAGCTTTTTTCACTTCCTGGGAAGGCATTAGACATATCACACCTCAGGGATGATTCATTCCTTCAGTAGTTTGGGCATCTCATTGTTCTATTATTGTGTGGCAGAAATCCATATGCGGTGTAAGAATAGATAATCTGTAATTAGTTTTACATTAGTGTCTTTTTCTAATTGTCTTTCATTTTCTAGGAAGTAGCTCACAAACTCAGAGTTTTAAGTCTTTCAAGGAAAAATAAATGCCTCAGAAACATTTGCTCTGAAACAGCTTCCCAGTTGCTACTGTTAAGAAAAATCCATGTCTGCTAGGCATAGTGGCACATATCTGCAACATTTAGCACTATAGCCACTGAAATAGGAGGATTTCAAATTTTACAATAGTTTGGAATACATAGAACCCATTTAGAAAGAAAGTAAAAAGGAAGGAAGGACAGAAAAAGAGAAGGCAAGAAAAAGGGAGGGGGAAGAGAGATGGGGAAGGTAAGAAAAACACACCACACATCATGTCCTAGTACTTCTGAATAAAGGAAGGATTCTTTTAAGTTACACTGTAAAATAATAAGATTTTAATGAATTTCTCTCCAAAAAATCCTCAGAATGAGGCATAGTTTTCCACTGAAACATAGTTGTAAAAATGTAAATATCCGGATAGTACATGTTCCTCAACAGCGAATGCTTTTTCGGATGAAGCAAGAGAAGAACATTTCTGTAGAAGTTTTCAGTTTTCATTTAGATATCTTCATCTCTGCCCCCACAACCCAAGAGAAAAAACACTGCGCCACTGAAAAAGTGCTTCGTCTACTTTTCCTTAGTTAATTCAATCTAGACAAAAATGAGAAAAGACAGCTAAGCTAACTTACAAAATTTTCTCCAGATCTTGTAGCAAAACATCCGCATTTGTATGTTTAACAAAGCGGCTCTTTCTCACATCAGTATTTACATCCTGACATTAAAATAACTGTCATCTTCATTTCAGACTCAGATTAGGATTTTTTGTTGCTTTACTCACCTATGCATGAACATATAGAGACTCTCTCATATATAGTCTCTCTCATAATGAAAACATGCAGAACAATGGTGTTTATCACTCAAATTACCTACAGCATTGTTCCCATTTGGAATTTTTCAGTAAAGCACCGGCTCCTTTCCCATCTTTATTTTTTGCATTGTTATTCTCTGTCTTTCCCTAATTACTTTAGGCTTCTTGAGCAGCATTCTGTGAGACAAAGTCCACACAAGTAAAGCATTGCCAGCAGTTCTGAGTCATGAGGAGAATGCATTTGTTTTTCACAGAATATGCCTTCTTTATGTGAGTTTCCCATAGGAGAAAGGGGTTTCTGTTTTTCTTCTACCATTTGAAATAGAGATCATATTTTTCTCCGTGTTGAAAAAACACTTAATTTTTTTTCCCCCAAAACTGTGTGGAGAAAATGTGCACTATTGAAATGATGGATTAAAATATGTCATTTACTGTGCAGATCTTTTCAGTTTTGCCAGGAGTCTAATGAAGGGACAAACACCAGGACACAGAAATGTAGAGTGGAGGCACAGGCAGGAAGCAGATGGTCTCTGCATAGGTGTTCTCTCCTCTGCTAGGTCAAATAATGTCTTCCTTCATGTCCTGGTTTGCCTTGTCCACTGACAGTAGAAGTGGCCACGGAAGAATTGTCTAATCAGGTGGTATGCAGGCATGTCTGTGAGGGGTTGTCTTGATTATTAATTGATGCACAGGGCCCAACTGATTATAGGCACTGTCATCCCTAGGCACATGGTCCTGGGTTGTACAAGAAGGTTAGTTGAGTATAAGCCAGTGAGCAAGCCAGCAAGCAGAGTTCTTGCCTGGTTCCTGCCTGCACTGAGTCCCTCACCCTGTCATCCTTCAGTGATGATGGGGTGAGATCCGGATGGGTAAGCCAAAGTTGCTTTTGCTCAGAGTATTTTATCACAGGAATCTCAGAATGAAACTGTAAAGCCTCAACTCCATGTCCTTCTCAGAACCTCAGAATGTGACATCATTTGCAAATGAGGTTTATTTTAATGTGTATGAGTACGCTGCCTGCGTGTAAGTGCACCTGTTCATGTAGTGTCCACAGAGGTCAGAAGAGGATGTTGGATCCCCTAGAACTGGAGTCACAGCTGGTGTAGGTGCTGGGAATTGAACCCAGGTCCTCTGCAAGAGCTGCCAGTGCTCTTGACTGCTGAGCCATCTCTCCAGCCCACAAATGAGGTGTTTTACAGACATAATTAGGCTGAGATTGTCTGACATCAAATTGGAGTAAGGGAGAGCCTTTATCTAGTGTGGCTCATGTCACGAGAAGTGACAGGAACAGACACACAGAATGTCGGGTATGGACAGAAGCAGAGCCTGAAGTAATCAAACTGTAATCCCAGGTTTATCGAGAATCCTCTACAAAACAAAGGGGTGAACCAGCTTCTCCCACAGACCCTTCAAGCACAGTGTAGCTCTCACAAGTCTTCGAACTCAAATTTCTGGCCTTCATGACTTTTGGAAATTAAATATGTGTTGTCTCGTCTTTTTCATTTTTCTTTTCTTTTTATTTATTCTTTCCTTCCTTCCTTTTTTTCTGAGATAGGATCATACTGGGCACTTGTGAGCTATGAACTCATGATCTTCCTGCCTCAGTTTCCCAAATGTTGCGATTACAGGCACATGCCAGCACACTACGCGACATCTGACATTTCAAGCCATCCAGTTTGCACTCTTTGGTGTAACTGCCTTAGGACAGCAGCACACCGTTCTTTGAGCTCACCTAATAATCATGTACTAATTGCAAATCTTTATGGTCCCTATTTCTAACCATTTGTCTTGATTTTTTTCTTATCCCTGAAAATGTCACTTTCAGGACTTAGGAATGTATCCTTCCCAAATAAGTTTCACTTACCATTTGAATAGGAAAATATGAACTAATTTTTCAAGCCTAAGAATAATTCCTATGTGATTTGACACATCTGGTCTTTCACAGTATTCCTATTAAAATAGTCTGAGTCTAATGCCCTGCGCCTTAGAAAAGCACAGTAAACATTAAGCTGATTGTTTTAGGGTGACTAACATGGAATTCCCGCCCCCCAATCAGCTTCTTTTTTTAGGGGGTGGAAAGAAAACAGATCTTCAGACCCTGAAGGCAGATTTTGAAGAAGAGAAGAGTTTTCCCAGGGTGTCACATTTGTCTTGACTTGCTAAGTATAAATTCTCAGTACGTACGGAGCTGCTAACAAAGTAGGGGACAGAAATCAGGACTCATTCAAGGGCAGCAGGAGGCTGGGACAACAGTTTCTTTCTGCTCTTCCTGCACAGAGACCACATTCTTGTTTCTTATCCCTGGACTCAAGCAGCCCAAGGGATGGCTGCAGCCCAGGTATAATCTCAGAAATGTAAATGGTTTAAAGTCAGAGATATTTTTGTCAGTTTCATTCATTTTTTATTCTTCTGCCTGCCCAAGAGTTCCTGTTATAAAGTAGGAACTCAGCAAATATTTTGTATAAATAAAGAAGCATGTTGAATGAATACGAAAATATACAGCAGCCAGCAGCAGCTGAATTTTCAAAGTACCACCCTCCACATCACCAGTACCTGGCCTCAAGTTCTGTTCTCAGTACCTTATTTGGGCAGGAGAGAGGGATAGATTTGTGAATTGTTCACTTCTCTGTGTGGATATATTGAGTGATAGAAAGAGGACAAGTTGACTAAAATTTGGAGACAGGAATCTAAATCATATTTGTCCCTCTAAATACTTGTATAATTTTGGGCAAATTATTTAAGACTTCTTAGACTATGTTTTAGCATAACATAAATTAAATAAATGATCTGTTAAGTCACCTGAAACTCTGTCGTTTTACGTCTATATCAGAATAGGTTTGTAGAAAAGAACAGGAATGTAGAAGAAGGCATGAAGAACGGTGGAGAAAGGGAGAGGATGAGGAGGGATTTCCGGAGCATCTGAGTTTTAGAGCAGGTAGATAAACAGAAATGCCATTGAAGCTAGATGAAGGAAATTTCTCACAACTTCCAGTACTTCAATAGAATCTACCATTTCCTGCCCTACATTTAAGATGGGAAGAAAGATATAAATATAATCATGTTCCCAGCTCTCAAAAATTGTAGGGAAACATTGGCATAACTATGCATACCTAGAAAGTTAACTAGTATAAAATTATATTCAAAATTCATAAAATAAGTTATACATATAACCTATATCTATGTATATATATAATTTTAAAAAGACTTTATTAGCTCCAGAGTCAACATCAAATGTAAAAAGTAACTTCTTGAGCCCTCAGTCACCTGATTCTGGGAACATTCAGAGGTGTCCAGCTGGCAAACAAACCATTACCAAAGCCCTGATCCTCAGCATTTGCCCATTTCCTTGGGGTAAGTCCTGCAGGCATGGTGGAATTCAGGGTGCAAAGATGACATTATTCAAGGTGGAGTAGAAAGAGATGCTGCGGCCAGCTGGTGACCCAGGACAAGCAGGCTGAAGCTTGTGACACACCGAGAAATGGGCTCCAGTGCAGTGCTCTTGTCTCCCCCAGCTAGACTGCGGAATGAAAAAAGCCTGCGACTCAGCCAAAGGAGAGCACGTCTGCCTGCCGTTATGAGTCAGGAGTTTTGCTGGCAAAGCTTTGTCTAGAGTCAGGGTACTGATTTCTTCTGTTCCTCAAACTAACTTACTAATTCCTCAAACGTTTTTGGCTATGAATAACCATAGGGAAATATCAAGTATTCAGCGCCTCTCTATCTTTTTCTAAATTCCGTCTTAGAAACCTGTTAGTTTTTAATTCCTTCATTTCCTTACTCTCAATGTAGCAGGGAACAAGTTCTAAAGACTTCCTTTTAATACTCCTCTTGATTCCATTTCATTGTCTCGATTCTAGTCCATGGCCTTGTTACTCACTAGACTCTAGAATGGACATAGCTGTGTAACACACACACACACACACACACACACACACACACTGCCAAGTAACTTTTCTAATACCAATTATATTGTAAGTTACACAAAGACCGACCTTTCATCTTTTTACCACAAGAAATGAAAAAATATTTTGTGCAAACAAGAAAATCTGGCTTGGATTAACTTGAACAAAAAAAGAAAACAGAATATTGGAAAGATATTGGAAAATTCAAAATAAGTTTGAAAATTTGTGAAAACAATGAGGAAGGAACGTGTGGGGCTGACTTGCCAGATGGTAAGTTTGGCTAATGCCGATCCCTCTGAATGCTGGCCTCTGAAGTGGGTCCCTCACTTCCTGCTGATCATGATGAAGAACCTCTGATATCTTTGTATTACTTCCTCAAAATTAAAATTACCAAATGGAAGCATACTTTCAGCCCACCCTAAATCCACAGTTACATGTGGAAATCTCATCAGTCACCCTAGCACACCAATTTCTACCTCGGTAAGAGGTGCGTGTCTTCTTTTTCTCATAATCGATCTTGAAAGTGATGTAAAATTTTCAACCAACTCTGATGTGTATTGATAATAGTGAACATATTGTTTACACTCTAATGTCATATGGGAAGAGAAAGCAACAGTAAATGCAGTCACATTACATAAATTCCTATAACCTCCAAAAGAAAAATATTTAATGATTCCCAGTCACCTACTAAGTTTCTGTTTCAAACAAATCATTTGTTATGTGTCTTTGTCTGTAAAATGATTCCTTCCAAGGTGACCTCTAGAGATGCCTCATATCTCATATCCTCTCATATCCACAACTTTAGTCCTAATTGCTTTCTTGGTTAGGAACTTTCTGACCTTTATCTTCCCTTGCAAAAATCCTGTTCCAATGTCAAGGGCAAAGCCAATGCTGCCTTCTTCAAGAATGTATCCTTAATTCTCCCACAGGAAGTTTCACTCTATTTCAGAATCCTTTAGCCTTCAATTTGCGATTCTCCAGGGTATTACTGTATTGCTTATGACATTTGTAGATAGTTATATCTTGTTTTAGTTTTGCTACATGAAAACATCCCTATCGACATTACTTTGTTTTGTTTACAATTTAGCCAGAACAAGTTAAAGAACAAGTGATCTTTAACTACAATATTGAGAATCACATAAGATGAATTTCAAGTCGGTGGAGAGAGCATATGATAGCAATTGTAGCTAAAATTATTTAAAACATGATATTAATATGTGGTTTAGTTTTGTGGGTTTGCCTCAGCTAGTGAACCATAAAATGTCCTCATTTTAAATGGAGAGTGGTGGAAGGATAAAATGAAAAAAGAAAACGATTATTAGTCAATCCTGATTCGCTACTGGATTATGGAAGATTATTAAGTTTTAAATCTATTACTGTGGGGCATGAAGCCCTTGCTATTTGTTAGTGTGGCAATATTTCTACAATATTTTTCAGAGGGATATATTACACAAGAACCAGAAAATAGCATTAAAAGCTAAAGCCATGGAAGCTCAAGGGGGCCAAATTCCTCCACTCCTCAACTGCTTTTGGGGAGCCATCAGTTATTGTAGGAGTGGTTTCATCTCGCTTTCCTGCTGACCACTGGGCCGAAAGGAATTTAGTCAAATAAGGGAAAGAAATCCAAATGACAGCCATAGAAAAGCCACCCCCAGTGTGAGTTGTATTCTGTCACCTAAATTTGAAAAGGACCTCAGATTGGGCCTGAACATAAAACGCAAATCACCATCCCAAATCGATCTTTCTTTTAAAGGTGAATGTTTTTATATGATCAATAATATTGACTACATAAACTTATATTTTCAGAGTATATGCATGAAATATGCATATATACATCAAAGCATAGACTAGTAACAGTAATTTATCTATCATATGGAATTAATAGTGAATCCTATGCACCTTCTCACTTTACAAAACATTACCAGAATCTTTCCTGACTCCTGTATTCCCTCAGACACACTCAGCACCCTGAGTCTTAGCAGGCCAAGAGTGTCAAAGAGATTCAAGAGAATCTGGCCTGGTGTGTTCTCTTGGGTGACTAGAAGCTACTTTTTAAATGATTTTCTTCATTCCCTGCACACACATGGTTGAAGCTGGAAATCATTCAGAGCTTATGAAATACAAGTGTGCTGAGAAAACACAAGAGCATGAGGCCAATTCACTGAAGAAACGATTTATGGAAAGCTTTTTTAATGGAAGAACAAATGACCTTAGCAAAATACCCAGTGGTTAGGGGTTTTGTTTTGTTTTGTTTTGTTTTGTTTTAATCAAATGGCTCTTATGGGCATTTTACTCAGAAAAGATGAGTTTCCCTTTGTGGAAATAGTTTGAAATGGAAAAGAAACAGAAAGCCTTTCTTGGCTCAACATGCGTGACTGTGTGTGTGTGTGTATGTGTGTGTGTGTGCGCGTGCGCATGTGTCAAATTTTTTTACTGATGTAAACTTCCTTACAAATGGGAAATGCAAGATTAAAGAATTAACTAAATTTGAGTGTAACAGTGTTCAAAGAAGTGACAAGCCCACACTGAAGTCTTTTAGGCTGGACAGAGCAGATAATTCAGCATTTTTTTGTGTGCTCTTTCAGAGTATACTGTAACTAGTGTAAATCTGATCGCGTCTGTGTCCTGGAGGCTTCTGTCTTTGTGTGCTTTTGCTTACATCTACCTGATGAGCAGCGTGGTCTGACCAATCATCTAAGGAACATGTGCAGTTTAATGGGACAAGATAATCTAATGCAACTTAATACGAATCACTTTGTATTAGGAAAGCAAAACTAACATTACTTAACTGTTGGTTTTAAAGATGGGAGTACAGAGACTGGAGAGGTGGCTCAACGGTTAAGAGCATTGATTGCTCCTGCAGAGAACTCGGGTTCAGTTCCCAGCACCCACATGGTGATTAACAACCACCTGTAACTCCAGTCCTAGGGCTTCTAATGCCCTCTTCTGATCTCTGTGGCCATTTCATGACACACGGGTATACTCACATACATGCAGGCAATACACTCATACACAAAAAATAAGTAATAAAATGTTTTAAAATAGTAGTATAGTAGTATAATTATATACAACATTCCAAAATCTATTTTAAGATATTCATTCATATTCCTCAGAAATTCCTCCTAAGTTAAAAATAGCTGTATGTGGGCCAGTGCCCTATTGTGACATCACAGTTAGTGTCTATTAGTAAGATCTTAGAGGTGGTTGAAGCATTATACTTGGAGTAACTTAGACTACCATCTAGAATGCTTTTGACTTGTTTATCTTCCTACACGAGTACGGCAGCAATTTTCAAAGTGCCTATGAAATCGAATACCATGCCTACACACAAAGATGGTCCAAAACTCCTACATTTCTTCTAATTGTGTATGTTTGGTATATATTAGAAAGCTGGAGCTTTCTTTTCCACTCTCAGGCTTCATATACTAAGAGAAAGATGTGACAACTGATTGCTGCCGAAACTGCTCGCATGCTCTCAATGAGTTCCCGCACTCAGAACCGATGACAAAGTTCTGTTGTCTGTCTCTACACCTAACGTCATGAGTGTTTTACTTGTCATCAGTTAAAAGACTTTATTTCTTCTGAACCTTGAAGTTTTTCTGAGGAAAGCATAAGTATAATTTGCACTCCCTAAATCCAGTGGACTGAACCCCACAAGGACTGAAAGGCCATTTTCGAGCAGGGTGCAGAAACATGTGCCAAAAGCAAAGTGCAGGACCAATTGAAAGAGGAATGGAAGAAGTACTGGCCTGAAACCTAGAAGCTGAGAGCACAGAACTGGAGGATTCTTCAGCTGGTGAATCAGTTTCAAAAAATGCGTGTATCAATGATAGCATTAGATTAAGCTAAATCTAGAATTGGTCCAACCTTGTATATTGCATATAATGGAAGCTACTTTAGACCCACCCCCACATTAATATGCTCAAGCCCCGCCCCAATACACTGGTCCAACAGTATATAATCAACACACACATACACACACACACACACACACACACACACACACACACACACACACACGAGACCAGGAAATACAGCATAATTTTGAAATGATAAAGTGAGAAAGAACTTCCTGATAAGAAAGAAACGCCCAGCATTCCCTCCTAGTGAAGATTTTTATGTACCTTTAGAGTCAGACACCTGTGCATAAGTCAGGGGAAGGACAGACTTCCTGTAATAGGCCATCCACTCCTCCTCCAGAGACTGGTGTTTCTCTTCCTTGTAACGATCATCACTCCTCGCCATACTGTCCTCTGGAAATGGTCCCCAATGGATAGCTTCACAGTCAGGTGTGTGTGTGCACACTGCAAATGTGCACTCTCACACACACACACATACACACACACATCAGGGCATGTAAGCATGCTTATATAACATTTTCACTTCTGTTAGTTCTCTCCAGTCTTCATGTAGGCTTCACCCTTTACTGACCACAGCTATTCCTTTGAAATGGTTTTCTATTTGATGCGTGTCTTCAGGTCCTTACCAGCTTCCACAACGGACCTAACATCTTCAAACTTTTTACTTTCCTCTGTGTTTGTCTTTTTTCTCGAGCTTTTGACTTTTCTTTAATGTGCAGGCTGAAAACCAGCTGGACCGGCTACTGCCTGGTGGACTCGGCTCCCTCTCAGGATAGCTTTGTATGTGCCAGAAATCTCCTATTTTCAATGTTCAAAACAGAGGCACATTCTGTCTCTCTAGTTAGCTATTAGATTTACAGAAACAAAATAAGAATAACAAAATTGCTTTTCTTTTGGCCACCTATAAGAGATGACTACTCTTAAAAATTAAACTCATATTTGCATACATTTTAAAGGGTTCTTGTGAAAATATTAACATATATCCAAAATGTAAAATTCAAGCCAAGAATCCTTATGAATTATGGTTGAAAGTACAATCTTCTCTCCCACATAGATTCATGCAATATTTTTAATACTGTTGATATAATCATGTCCCCCAGACGATAAACAATTTGTAGCTTATATGCAGTATCTTACAATAAGCATCTTTAGCAACTTTGTCCTTGAGTATGGTGATATCTGTAAGTAGATGTTTTTGAAACAAAGTTTCATACACATATTATTTTCTTTTCATAACAATCAATGATGTATTTACTAAACATATTAATCATATAAATAAAATCCATCCTTGAATGTCATGTTTCCACTCAATATCTATGAAATTATTGAGACTGCCCCTCTGAGTTTCACTACGAAATAATTTTCTTGGTATCAGAAATATATTCCTCCTGCTGTCTGCATATAAGTGAATGATGGAACAATATTCTAAAGGGAACAAAGAGACAGTCACGATGTCAGGGACTGAAACATTTTCCAAGCCAAAAAGTGAAGTGGAATGCAGTGAGCAGACTAATGTATTGATTATTGGGAAAATTTGAATTAGATAACAATGTTAATTCTTATTCAATATTAATTCTCTTACCCCAGGAGGATTGGTATGTCTAAGATATTTTTTGCTTTCCTCCCTTCTGGGACCTTTTAAGTAACAAAACTAGTATGTAAAAGAATGTATATAGGACATTTTTAAAAACCTTTTATGGAAAACATCTAAATTACTCTAAAATAATTGATCAAATCCCCAGCATTCATATAAAATGATCACTCTAGTTAATAAAGCCTATTTTTATACTTAAATATAAGGGGGACATTATTGTGTTAAAAGGGTTTTCCGATTTGTATTTTCCTGTTCTACCCCTTAGTACTGTGGTTTATTAAGTCAGTGGAAATTCTTAATTAGTCAGTGCATTCTGTAGTTCACCCAATTTGTCTAACCCTACGTTAGTTAGAAAGGAAAACATAATTAATATTTAAGGTACTAATTTATTATTAATCAATGTAAGATATATTTAGTGAACACGTGCCAGCAACTCTGCCTGGGTACCAAGATGTCTCTGAATTCTCCAAAAAAAGGAAAGACTTGCCCCATTCCACCTTGGTATTTCCAAATTCTATGTAAAATCAAAGCTCTGATTACATAAAGACCTTGTAAAGATGCTATTGTGGGACTGCAATTGCTATTTCTTGATGGTACTATATTGTTTTGATTATGGATTTTCTTTTGCATCAGAATCCTTTTTCTCAAATCTAACTCACAAACTAATTCTAAAGCCTACAGTGCATTTTGAACCTATCTTCTGTTGATATTCACCTGCATGGTACACATCTTGTGCAACAGAGAGAAGAGAATGGTGCCTTGTATACAATTTCCAGATAATACTTATGAATCTTTAACTTTGTTCTCCATTGACAAAAACATACTTGCTAGGCAACAAATGGAAGAGAATAGCTCTTTTGGATACAACCCTGAATCAGGTCAAATATGTAAGGAATTAATCAGTTGCAGCCTAAAATGAGATCCTTTTATACTGTATAATTATTTTTGTTGATTCCAACTTTCTTGAAACTTGTGATCCTCCTTTTGGGAAACATTACATTAAAGCTTATAAACTATGGTTTTGTAGGATTAATTTTTTTTTTTCTTCTTGCCTTAGAATCAGGACTATATGATACTTTTGGAGTATCATAGTTTTGCATAAATTTTCTCATGGTGGGTCCTGGCCTTCAGCCTCACCCCACCCTCCAGGTCTGAATCGACTGACTTGAATGGAGAATGCTCTTTTTAGAAGGATTTATTTATTTCAGGTGAGCCATAAAGTCATTTTTACCAGCGACCCACCAGCCTAAAGCAGTCACAGAGGTTGCACGCAAGTCTCTTGGTCCCAGGCACAGAGCCCTTTGTCCAGCCTTTCGCTTCCACTCACGTGACTCTTAGGACTGCAGGGACTTGGCATGATGTCTCCTGGGTCTGGCCTTCTGCATGGGCCTGGAGCCGGGGCATTTTTCTCCCCGTGTGGATTCAATACGTGCCTCCCCAGGACCGCCGCCATGTTGTTCCTCCTTTCTCCCCGCCTTCCTGCCCTCTTATTGGTCAGAGAGAGGGACTTGCTGTAGAATGAAGCAATAGAAAAAAAAAAACCTCAGAGAGAATCCTGAATTTACCATACACATAGCTTGAGAAATGTTGACTTAAAAAAACAAAGAAAATACCTTTGAGATAAATAATGAAACAAATATGCTGTCAAAATAAAGCAACATTTATCAAGTCTCTCTTTTTTCCGCATAGATTTGTGCAATGTTTTTAAATAGTTTTGATGTAATAACTTCTAAGCTAATAAACAATTTACAAAGAATTTATAAATTATTTACTATATTTTATAATAAGAATCTTTATCAACAATTTCATGAGTGTGGTAATATTTAAAATTAAATTAATTTTTTTGAAAGAGAATTTCACATACATATCATTCTATGTCTTTCTCATGCACACATACACACACAAGCACACACACACACGCACGTGAATATAATTACTAACATTTCCGAGTAGCCCTTTATTAGTCTTTCAACCTCTGTTTTACAGCATTGCCAGCACAGAAATCACTATGAACTCCAGTTTTTTGTTGTATGAGCGTGTTCCACTGTCCTGTGGAGCAGCTCACTCTCATAATGAAGAATGACATGCATTGTCAAGGAAGCTCACCATAGTCGAGTTTGATTTGACAAGGTCTCTTGAGTTCTACACTTTCCCTGCAAATAAAACAATGCTATTATTTGAATTAACCTGACTGTATAACCTTCTGACTATAGTACAGAATGGAACAGTAACCAGAGTGGTGAGCACCACCAGGGTGGTGCTTTTGCTATCAATGAATGACTACGTGACACCTCATTACCACCGAAACGCCATACCTCATTTGAGAGCTCACTCTGATGTGTTGAGAATTCAGAGCATTTTGAGGAATGGCAAATGTGTCCATTAGAGGAAGATCAGCGTGCACTCACTGCCATAAAGCGTCCTGTGCTGCACTTCCCTTCCCTTACACTCTAAGAAGTTTCCCAACTCCCAGAAGTCACTGACCTACTTGCTGGCTCCACAGTCTTGTCTTTCTAGAATGCCTTTCTAGTTGAAATTCTACAGTACAAGCCTTTCAGATTGTCTTTCACTTGTAGTAGTAATTTAAGTTAGTTCTGAGACTTCTCAGTGTATTAAAAAGAACAGTTACTATTACTACTAAATGAAAATTTTTAACTTTAATAATTAAATAGTTCCATAAGTCACATTCAATAATAAACTCATCAAAATTACAATTTTAGAAAAATTTCCCTAAGTATTGAAATTTGTTAAAATATATAGGCAGAAGATCTCATCCTCTCATTTGATTCAAAACATAACAGTGCTATTTTTTCCAAGATTTTAATTTTATATGAACACTAAAAGAAGTGTTTATATTAAAAAGGAACTACAATATTTTATGGCAAAATACAGAATTTACATTAGAATAAAACTACGAGTTTAAGGAATTATTGAACTAATGTAGAAGGGCTCCTAGCCTAGACTCTCACGAGAATGGAATTCATGTTCTTCTGCTATGGAAAGTTTATCAGTGGAGAAGCTGAGAAGGAATTCTTAGGATATTTACTTTTACCAAGATGCATATTGATGGCTGGATATGCTTTAGATCAGGGTCCCTGGAGAGCCAACTCCAAGGTAGGTTCCTGCTTTGAAGGTTCATTAGAAATTCTCTCAGGAAAATTTTTCCCACAGATCAACGAAGGAAATAGGACTGTTTGTGAGAGGGCTAACTGAGCTGACATCATGTTCTTTTTTGCTTAGAAGAAGCAAAATTACTTCTTTCACATTTGTTTTTCAAAAAGATTACTAACCTACCACAAATAACTATTTGATATATTACTAAATTTGTTCTAGATGTTTTATTATATGTAAAATGTTCACTACATCTTTTCAATGTTTGATGATCTAATAGATGTGATTTTTTGAAAATATTTTATTTGTTATTTTTATTTTTTGTGTATGAGTGCACCAGTGTCATGCAGCGCTCGTGGAGGTCAGAAGAAGGTGTTGGAATCTCCTGGAACTGGAGTTACAGACGGTTGTTAGCTGTTATGTGAGTGCTGAGGCTTGAATCCAGGTCCTCTGAAAAAGCAGTCAGTGCTCTTAACCTCTGAGCCATCTTTAAACATGACGTTTTAATGAATAAGACATTTCTATAAAAAGAATAAAATCAGGAATTTTGCCCTTCCTTCAATGTGAAATTAATCTAACAGAGAGAATGAACAGAGACTATTCATTCAACTCTGGTTACATATGAAAAGAGCGATACCCAACAGTGTCAGGGAGTTAGAGAGACAGTGCAGTGGTTAAGAGTAAGTGCTGTTCTTGCAGAGGACCTGAGTCAGGATCCCACATCCAGCTCTGGCAGCTCAAAACCACCTAGAATTCCAGCTACAGGAGATCCAATGCCTTCTTCTAGACTCTGCAGTCATCTGTACCCAGTTGTACATATCAACATATAGTTGCACACATGTACATATAATTAAAAATAATTTTCAAAAAAGCTTTATAAATGTTTTTCAAAGATATTAAAATTTAAAATAAATTGCCTTCTAAGTTTGGTTTCAAAATTTGTAAACTGAAACATTGCAGCAGCTTGTGCTGACATTGTCTCAAGCAGGAAAATGATATCGTGGTGTTAACATCTCGCACTCAGGAGCTTATTCCTCCTCCACCAAAATATCCTGACGTGAATAAGCATAGATCCTGAAGTACAGTCATACAGGTCTTAGACACATGGTTTTGAACTCAGAATCTTGAGACATTCTAGGTGGATCTCCATCCCTGAATGAGTGGTGATAAAAAGGAATTTGCACATTTCAGTCATAAAATAAGTCAAAAATAATGCCATCATTATTTTTATAAAGTTCCATTCCCCAAATCCACATAGAAATGGCTTTAAAATGTAAAGTAAGCGAACTTCCTGAAGTGGTACCGACTGCCTCGGTTGTTTCCTGTAACAGACTCAAGAACTCATCAATAACCAGCACAGACACATAATAACTTTCACAGTAATGTTCGGCAAGTCATTGCAATCCTGTGTGTTCACATGTATTAGTTGATCCCTAGAAACAGCAGCTAATCAACACACAGCAATTTTGGCTAAGGATTACATTTGACTCCTCGTTGATGAAAACCTGCCATAGAATAGTTTCATGTAACCTTTGTTAAAGTAGCCCTAAGTCTTTGGATACTTAAACGTTGGGCCTTCGCCTATTAAATGAGTTCTTACTTGAGTTGGTTTGACTGGTGAGTTTAGGATAAGATGGCTCTGACCCTGTATTCAGCATGGGTGTTTGCAAAGGGCCATTGTGGCTTCCCCAGCCGTTATCATCAACACCTCTTCCACTGAAGTACTGTAGCTTAAACTGACACATCACCTGTACTTTACATGTGATACGATGGTCCCTGAGCAGGAATCAAACTCCAGAGTGGAACACGGTGAAGCAGCAGCATAACTGCGGACCTCAGCTTCTGTAGCTCCATCTTTTTGAGACAGATTTTCCCTTAACCCCAGCTGACCTGGTATTTGCTATGGAGACCAGTCTGGCCTCGATCTCACAGAGATCCATCTGCCTCTGCCTCCCAAGTGCTGGGATTAAAGGTGTGAAATCATATTTTGTGGTCAAATTTAAGGCACTTGAGTAAATGTCTTATTCCATTTGAAAATCTCAGGATTTTTGTGTAATTTTATTGAATTTTTGTGTATTTAGTAGAAAACATCTTATTCCTCTTTATGCCCTGCCCCATCCTCACCTCCCACATCAGCCCCGCTGGATTTCATGCAGTCTGTCAATTATGTGAAGGCCTATCCAGTCAAGTTGTGTGTTCAGACATTCCTCAGTGCAAGCTCGTTCACTGGGGTCTAGTCAGCCTGTCTAGAGTTCCTCCCTTGAACAGCATCCACTCTCCCTCATGCTGCAGTGATCAGCTGCTGTTCTTTGGTTGAGGCTGAGCTCTGCTGCCTGCTTCCCCATTTCCATGCCGTGTTCTTGTCTGCTTGAATTTGCATGTGTCTTATGAATACTGTCATCATTGCTGTGAGTTCATATGAGTAAGTTCCCAGGAACATGTAGGATTCTATTTCATATGGTCGTGGACCTCCTCCCTGGCTCTTACAATCTTCCCACCCCCTCTTCCACAATGGTCTCTCAGCCTTGGGTGGCTGAAATTTAATACAGGAATCCTGTCCAAGGACTCACACCTGCAGACTCTTATTCTCTGTGCTTTGGTCGTTTGTGGCCTTTTGTGTTCATTGCCCTCTGTTGCATGAGTGAGTTTCATTGATGAGAGTTGAAAGATGCAGTTTTTGCATCAGAAATTACCTCTTAAAATGTCTGCTGTATTTATTTATTGTGTGTGTGCATGTGTGTGCACACGTGTGCACATAAATGCATACATAGAGAAAGTGTGGAGATCAGAGACTAATTTGATGAGTTGGTTTTCTCCTTTTAACACGTTGATTCTGAGTGTCAAACTCATGTCATCTGGTTTGGTGGCAAGCACCCTTATCCTCTGAACCATGCAGCTGGCCCCCAGCAATGCCCTTTTTAAAATGTAGCTTCTGAGTTTATATAAGGCATGTGTTCTGTTCATATTTATGTTTTATGCAGTTAATATTTCCTAGTTAGAAATTAATTTGTTTAGATTATCGAACTGTTTTATATTTATACAACACAGATGTATGCTGGGATGATTCAATGCTGGTCATTGAGAAAGCATCCTAATGATCTGTCTTGCTCTGTTTTTCAGGTCCTGGTACATCACCATCATCACTCTGTGAAGCTGATCAGTTTGCTTGTATCTACACACTCCAGTGTGTCCCTGCCTCAGGGAAGTGCGACGGGCAGGAAGATTGCGTGGATGGATCTGATGAAATGAACTGCTCTCCCAGCCCTTCTCCTCAGCTCTGCAGTAACATGGAGTTCCAGTGTTCCGAGAGGGAGTGCATCCCGTCGCTCCTGCTATGTGATGGAGTGACTGACTGCCACTTTAATGAAGACGAATCCAGCTGCTGTGAGTTGTTTTTGCTTTTCCAGTCTTCCAGGGAAGTCATTCTGTTTGAAATGATGGATTGAGCTTTGACAGATGAAACAAAGTTCTCTAGAATCTTCCCATGACCATATCAATAATAGTATCTTTCTCCTTATGTTGCTATACAAACCGTGTAGCTCTCGGTTTCCATTTCTCGAAGCACTCCATTCATGGTCACACCAGCTTCTGCTCAGCCTCTCTTATGCCCTGGTCCATTTAACACTAGATCATTCTAATGAGGGGTGCCCCTTCTTATCTTTTCACACATGTGTGGAAATGTTTTAAAGTCAATTAGAATTTTTTCTACCCTAGATGCTCAGAAATATTGTTCAAGTTAAGGGCTATAGACAAGCAATTGACTATAATGAATACCCATATAACATATATATGTATTAGTGTTTAGGACTGAACAATTACATGGTTAGATGTCATGTCATTAAGAGTTCTTGGAGTGGTAAGTACTAAGGACACAGACTGACTACCTGTGTAGCCCAGGGAAGGTATTTTAGTGCAGCCAGTATCATTTCATCATCTATGTAGTGAGGACAATAGTGCTTAGCTTACCAGACTGGGAGAATTTGGGCAAATGTGTAGAAATTCCAAACCCTGCATTCAGTACTTTCCATTTTTGCTGTAATTAGCTGTCATCAGCTAGGGAAGGTGGAGTTCAAGTGTATGCTATTTATTTGTTTGATTCGTTCTTTATTACTTCAGTATATTTGTAAGTTCCCATAAAACACACAATAGTGACCACTAAACTATGAAGTCATCTGAAGATCTAACCCAAAGAAGTAATCAAAGGGAAGAAATATAAGGCTCTTTTGAGTCAGGCATCTGGAGATATGATTATTGGGAAAGAGTAAAATGAAGGAAAGAAGGGAGGCAGCCCCTGGGTATTTACAGGCTTTACTCTTACATCAGTGAAGCTGTTTCCCTGATGTAGACATGAAGCTTTTTCTACTTCCTGTTTTTTCCTGGTATTTTCTTTCTGTGATTAAAAAGAGCTCTTCAGGTCTTGTAATATTTTCTTATTGGTAAAGTAAGCAAATGGAGGTGATGAGAAGGAGGAATCCTGCCAAGTTACTCAGTCCTGTTCCCACCAGGGCTCTGATGCAACTTGGCTAACAGAAATAATATTATGTTCAATATAGTCATATGATGTTTGGCTTCAAACAAGAATGCTATTTAAAGAGAAGCTTTGGAGAGTACCGTGTCCTCATAATTTCAGGTAATCATTGGAAACTTGGACTCTAAGTAGCTAGTTAGATGAAGTTCCCTTCCCAAAGGGCAAAAATCCACAGGAGCAAAGGATGAGACACAGAATGTTATGGCAAAACTCACAGAATAAAAACTTTGATGAACACAGTGAACCAGATCTTTGAAGGTATTATGGTTTATTTCTCAGCTCCCCTGCTGACTTAGAATAGCATGGTATAAGTGTTCGTTCAGTTATTTATTCACAGGCCTTCAATAGAACCCTCATTGGTACCATATATTGCATTCGGCGTCAGTGATACAGAGAGATGTAGCTGTCTCTGGCTGTATGTGCAGTATGCAGTGATGAGGAAGACTAGTAAATGATGGTTTGAAATACTTTATGACGAGTTCTAGAATAGGGACAAGGACATTACATTATAGAGCTAGAGGAAGAGACAGTGGAAGGAATATAAGCCACAGGACAAGACACCTGCTTCTACTTACTGCATTCAAGCTACACCAATAAAACCTCCACATCATGAGCTGCTTTCCAACTGTGCATCTAAAATCTATAAATTTTAACAAGAAAAGTGACTGCAAAGCCAGACTTGGAAAGACAAATAACCTTTGGACAGACAAAGTAGGGATGCCAGTTCAAGTGAAAACTTTTCCAGGCAAAGAGAATAAGTTATTTTGAATGAGGAATTTTTTTTATTCTTTAAAATTTATGATAAAAGTAGAACAAATTCCAGGGGAATAATCTGGAAGATGGATCAGTGTATAGAGTGAGTTGCAGGGAGGGAGACTGGTTAGGAGGTACTGCAATTCCAGGATATAGGGATTTATCACATCATGATGAGTGGTAGAGATTATGAACAGACTTAAGACACCATCAGATGCTGAAGAAAAGAATGAATCCAGAATGGCTTTCAAGTTTCCTCTCTGGGCATCGGGACAGCTCATGTGCCATTGTGAGAGCTGTGAATAAAGGCAGCACAACTTTGGGGAAGATTATGACTTCATTTTAGAAGCTGTGCATGTAGAACCTATAGCACACCCAAATGGAAATGTTCAAGATGAGTTAGATCAGGAGAAAAATACAGGATACAGAAAGGAACTTGGTATCCACATTGATTGACGCCATGCATTCTGATGAGTTAAAAATAGGAGAAAGATATGATAGCCAAAATCTAAAGGAGGAAGTAAAGGACAGCAAGGAAATGGTAAGCTTTGTGGACATGAAAGCAGATGGGACAGTGTGCAAAGGCAAGAAAGGAACCGATAAGCAGGAGTGGGAGAAGGGGAGAGAGAGACAAATGAGAACAAGGTACGTATGAAAACACCGTGGTAAAACCCATTTCTTTGTATCCTATCTTAAAAATTGGTTTAACAAAGCAGAGATTGGAAGAGAAGACAGTTTTAGAGGCATCTAAACTTTACTTCTAACCCATTAAGTCCTCAACAGAATCAAACTGATGTAAAACAGATTGACAGAAGCAAAGGAAAGTGAAGTTTTGCTTAGCACAGATGCCATAAAGAAATGAAAACCAAAAGAAACAATCTGGGCAGGTGCTTATATTCTGGAGTGAAAAAAGAATAGTAAACTATAAAAACATGAGTAACTTGTAAGGGATACTTCGAAGATGAGAACTTTCCTAGCAGAATTGTATAGTATTATTCTGGTCTCAACTTCTTGTCCTCAGAGATAAGGCCTCTTCTTTTATCATACAGTGTCTTTTACATGGGAATTTTAATCTATTGCTATTAAGAATAGCACAAAGATCAGTTTGATCATACAACTGCTACTCTCCAAGTGCCTTTTGCTTAAACACTCAATATGCCTGAGTAACATATTTTAGCCCTTTCATGATCATGAACAAAGAATAGCAACAAAAATAGATAAGCTTAAAAACCAAGGATCTGAGATTTATGGGTTACAGTGTCCTTAGAGAGATCAAATGAGTGTATGTTAACCTGTAAACAAGCAGATTAAATTGGATGTCATAATTATTATGTGCATTAGAAAACTTGGTTTTTACTTCTAAGATTGAATTCTCCTTTTCTTATCTCCCCTCTCTAGACTTCGTATGAGTGTGGCTTTCTATAAACCAGTGAGCTCCAGTTTAGAGAGTTGTTATAAGCCAGGATTGTTTTAGGCAGTTGTCCTGTGAAATATGGTTAGCATCTGTTCTGCTTGCTTCCAGAACATGGAGGCCAGCACTCATGAATTCTGCTCTACTGCAGGCTGTTGCCAATATTGATGCTGATCTTGTCTCTGAGCCCTTTTATGTGATGGCTCTTCTACGTAAATATTGTTATATGTACGGAGCCAAGATACTATGTTAAACATGACCCACTGCACTGTTTTGTCAGAAAGACTGGGTAGTGTTCCAAAGCACCTAAATTAGTGATGTCAAACTGCATTTTCTTTCTAGTTCTGATCCTTGGAGTCTTAATGTTCCTGAAAAGATACATCAAAGGCATTATTGGGCAGTACGAGCTTTCTAGAACTTAATGCAGGTTGTGCAAGAACAGCTCTGAATTTATCTTATTTAATGGACACAATCATGCCCAAAATCTTATTTGAACATTTTAGTCCAGCCCCGATGTTAAAACTTTCAAAGATTAGTGTGGAAAATTTCTTTCAGTAGAATAAAGAAAATTAAATCTCAGTGTATTCATGGTAAACTGATCATTTCTATGACCCATAAATAAAGGTCCCTATTCATGGGTCTAATACATATTTTGGTCCACTATGTTACATAATCATCTTTTCTGGAAGTACAATGAGCCAGGAAACAGCTATTTGAGGTTTTCATTCCAATGTAACTTTGAGATTCCCTATCAAAATCTATTGTAAAGTTGGGCATGAAAAATGATGTTTTTGTGTACGTATATGCTGGCTTTGGAAAGCTGAAGCTGTACACTATGAGCATTTCTCCCTAAGGTATAGGACATTAGTTCCCACCAATAGCTATCACTGACTTTCCAGCACAGGTAAGGTAACCTGCTTTGCACTTACAGAGCAAAGCATAGGAAAAGCATTTGATGAGAGGAGTGAAACTAAAACAATCAATAGCAAAAGAAACGCACGGCTAAGCGAAGTTTGCAAAGCCGTAGTATAAATACGACATATCAAAGGCAGTTTGGGACAGTCGGAGCTTTCTCAAATTGAACCTAGTTCCAAAGCTAAGAATTCTACTCAGAGGAAAGAGACAGGAAGATGATGAGTTCACAGCCAGACTGAACTATGGATAGGAGAATCTCAAAAATACAAAACAGAATTATTTTCTTATGCAAAGTCTGAAAGAGACAGCAGACAGTAAGAGTGGAATTCTGAAATATGTTTTAAGGGCTGGAGCCATGGCTCACTGGTTAAGAGCACCGGCTGCTCTTGCAGAGGACCAAGCAAGTTTCGATTCCCAGTACCCACATTATGGCTAAAAACTGTCCATAACTTCAGTTAAGGGAAATCTGACAACCCTCTTATGACTTCCAAGAGCGTTGTGTGACACGCGTGTACTTGACATGCAAGAAATACACTCAAGCATATGAAATAAAAACACAAAATATTTTTAAATGTTTTAAATTTTAATATTTCCAAAGAAAAGTCATTTATCTGAGTGGGAACACCATTGAAGACTGTACGGTGCATTAGCAGTAATAAAGTGATAGGTAAGGCTCAGAGTATACTATGACGATGAGTGAGTAAACTCCCAGTCAGAGGGTGATCTCAGTCTATCCAAAGGATTAAACCACTATATAAAATACATTTATGAACAAATTATGCTGCAAACTAAGAAAATGAGAAAATATAAGATTTCTCTAATTCTTACAAGATGAAGAAATGTTTGTAAAAATGAGTATGTATGAATGTTTATATGATTATTGATGTGCATATACATATGCATATAATATTTTTGTGAGTATACATAGTTTTCAGTTTCTGTGGATTTTATATGATGTCACATTAAAGCTAATGAATATTAACTGGTTTCTCTTTAGAAGTGGGTAACAAATTGTGAATTCAATTACATACTTAATACAAACACATACATATATAATAACTGAGATTCATAAAGCAATGAATATATTTAATATAGACAAATGATATAAGACTTTGATTTTGTATTTCTTCTACTGTTAGCTCCTATATAATAAACATTTCAAATTAGCTCAAATGAAACCATAAAATTCACAAGAAATTGGGGTTTACAAGTATTTCTGTTAGCAATATCTAAGTTGTGCCATATTCTCTTTCAAATGTCATGTTTTAATGTCTGTAGGTATGCTTACTCCAATCTGTCATCATCTTAAAGATATTCCTTATTACAAAATAAGCCTAAATAACAAAATATTTTGTGGCTATAACTAGAGTTAGACTTAGTAAATGCTATTTAAGAATAACACATTAACAGTTCATAACAGTACTTTTCCTAATATAAAAAATCCTTTATAGGTCACAGTTGCTGGATAAACATTATAAAACATTTGCATAAGGGGAGTTAGGGACATAGCTCAGTAGAAAAATGTTTTTTCCTAGCTTGTAGGACATTCTGGTTTCAAATCTATAAGGGGAAAGGTGATTTGGTAGGAAGAAAGGTAAAGATGAACATGAGGAGAGAAAGAAAGAAGCTCAGTTTTCCTAACAGCAGAGTAATTATAGTCCTGGGCCATTGGAATGAAAATGAGAAGCTAATCACAGAACTTGCAAACGAGCTCAGAGCAGGAAGATATAGACTGTCTCCTTTAATTAAAACTAATTGTCACTTTTATTATCAAATAACTGGGCAGTTTGTTATTCAATGAATCTAATATTCAATGAAACTGGTGAAAGAATGATAATTTCTTATCTATGTGTTATGCACTTGACCATGTTAATTTCACATAATCATACAAGGCATCTATAAGATGGATTAAATTACCATCCATTCAATGGTGAATCAACAGAAGAACACTGTTACAAAAGATTCCTGCCAAATCAGAGAACTAATCCTCACATTCTCACTGAAAAGCTCTAAAGGATACTGAGATGTTAGTTGACATATCTAATGACCAATTACAAAAATATTGACAGGAACTTGGTCCGTTACATATCATCATAAGTGACACTAACTTTCATGGGACATGTCAACAACTACTGAGAAGTAGGTCAACCACTGGTACTTCTGTTTGTTCTCCCAGCCCTGCCTAAAGTCAATGGGTCATTTATACAGGCTTCTCCTCATGCCTGACCTTCTACTCTTACTCCAGGCCCTGGGAGGCTGAACTATGGGTACATTTCAGTAAGTTTCTTTAACTGCTAAACCAATGTATGGCTGAGTTTAGCCTATAGATTACTGTAAGAGTGTCAGTAAGAATAATCGTTCCACTTTTGTGGTATCTTTCCATATAATTATAAACACAATTAAGCCAATCATGTTGACACATTCCTATAATTACAGCATTCAAGGAGCTGAGGCAAGAAGATCATAGATCTGAGGCTAGCCTAAGCTACATAGCAAAATCCTATCTCAAACAAAGGAACTATGTTTTATCATTGGTTTTTGAGAAAGTAGAACTTTTATAAAATAAATGCTATGTCAATATATCAAAAAACAACATATCCAATGGTGGGTGGGACAATGTTTGTACACTGACCTCACCACAAGTCTAAATAGTCTGTTAGCTAGAAAGTTTATTTTTTGCTAGAGTAAAAAGCCTTCAAATCAGCTGCTATTGATTCTCCTACCTAAAACTGTAAATACTCCAGAATCTTTGTTCTTACAACATTTAGACTTTCGCAAAGCACTCAAAACAAGCATATTCTTTTATCTACATCCCACTGGAATGCCAACTTTTTGAAAGAATTGCCTTCATCTCTTTTTGTCATTTCTTACTTATCCATAAAAAAGATTGTCTTTTAGAGTTCTGCCCTCTCAACCACAGAAAAATTTCTCTTTGAGACCAACAGGAATGTCTACTTTTTACCACTTGTTAGTATTCTTAATGATAAATGCATTATCGTCAAGACAGTGAAGGTCCTGTGCGGTGTATACTCTCTCCAAACTCTTCGTGTCAGTCACACTCCTCCTGTGACCCCCAGCAAGAGGGAAATTCCCTGGAAGTTCTGCTGTGCCTCCATCGCGTTACCAGAGCACAGAGGAACGCAGTGCAACGCACCGAGCTTCCAATAAAGATTAAGATTTCAATCTCAATTTGGGGGCATAAAATTTAGTCCATAAGAAACAATGTTCAGAAAATGATTATTATCCTACCATTGGATATGTAATTTTTAATAAGCTGAAGTGATACTTATTTTGTCAAAAATCTACTTTCTCAAAAACTGATGACAAAAAATTATTTTTTGCTGAAATTTTCAAATTAATTTAAAATGTATTCAAAAAGAACCATTTTCTAAACTACGATATGGACAAATAAAGGATACTGCAATAAATATTTCATTTCGGGAAATTCATGAAGACACACACACACTACCATGACCATTGTTCTTTTTATTTCTCAGCCAATCAAAGCTGCGCTCATGGATTTCTGGTGTGTACGTCATCAAACAGCTGTATCCCAGCTCACCAGCGCTGTGATGGTGTTGTTCACTGCTCAGACTTCCGACTTGATGAGTCGAGCTGCTCAGGTACTCCGATTCATTCCACATTTTCTTTACAATATGAACTACTAACTAAATTTGCAGGTGATAAAACATTAAAAGCTGATTTTCTAAATAATAAAACATTGGTTACTGGGCATGCCTTTTATCGCCGGTTTGGGAACAGGAAGATTATTGTTATTAATTGCTGTGTTTATTTAAAAAATTATAAACAAATAAATAACAGAGTTGTTTATTCCATACAATATTCAGTAGATAATGAAAAGTGAGACGCGGAGGAGGTGGCTCGATTAGCCAAGTAATTGTAGTGCAGGCATGAGGACCTGAGTTCAGATCCCCAGAATTTATGCAAAATGGTGAGTTGAGTGGTGTAACCGGTAACCCCAACCCTGGGCAGGCAGAGACAGATCTTTAGGAATCACTGACCAGCCGGTCTTACCCACTCACTGAGCTCCAAGATCCGTGAGAGACCCTATGTGAGCAGTTAAAGGGGAAAGCTATAGAGGAAGCCACCCAAGGCTGATTTCTAGTTTCCTCAGGCACAGGCACATACATGCACTGCAAACACACGTGATCATATACATTAACATATACAAATACCATGCACACAGATACAAAGGAAAACAACGTACCGTTATAATTTAGTACAGTATAATTAACACAATTAATATTTAATAATCTATGACATCTGTTGTATTCTGTAATAAAAATCCAACAATCTAACAATAGTATTTTTTTTAATTGTGTTCATTTTCCTTAAGCAATTTAGTCATGAACTTTTACATAAACACATTAAATCTTAGGTTGCTTTTGAACCATTCTTCTGAGCCTGGAGCATTCATAAAGAACAAGACCTGGTACTGCTTAGTGGTCCTGTGTGCATCAGAATTGCTCTAAAATTCCCTTATATTTTGTATGCTATTGCTGTCATGAATTTTTATTTTCATGCAGGAGATAGTTCAGAGGTGATATAATTCTGTCACAATTAAAATAAGAAATCAGTAATAAAATATATTTAATAATTTTCCTAAATGAATTGGAAATATTATATTTTTTTATCTTCTATGTACAAATGATGTTATGAAATAGTGACAAAAGCGTGACCAATTCATAGTCTCAAAAAGACTTAGGCATGGTGGTGCATGCCTTCAGTCCCAGCACTCCAGAGACAGAGGCAGGTCGATCTCTGTGAGTTCAAGTCCAGTGTGGTCTACATAGCCTGTTCCAGGGCAGCTGGGACTACAGGGACACCCTGTCTCGAAAAGACCAAAAAAAAAAAAAAAAAAAAAGCTCATTGACCACACTACTGCATTTTATGAATATAACAGGAAATGAAGAAGTCACAGATCTTGTTACCCCAAATATACAAAGACGACATACAAAGTCACTTCACATTAATTCTTTGCCATGTGTCTTTGGAACTCAGATAAGTGACCCCAGTGGAAATCCTGTCATTCTGTTGAAGGGAGTAAGAAGGAAGGTAGGGCAGAGTGAAGGTGCGTGGAGATCGGACCTGTGCTCCCATCCCTCAGATTCAGAGGTAGGACTGTGAACTAGAGTACAGCCTGGGCTAATACTGAGATCTGCCCATAAATTAATTAATTAATTAATTTTTAAATAAATAGATGAAGAAAGCTAAATGAGATGGTACTATTCTTTGGGGCTGTTGACACTACTTATACATGCAGAAAGGTGAGGGCTTTTATTTTTTAGAACATCTCTTTATGAGCACAAATCATACAGTGTTGTGATTTATTGTCTGCATTGACATGATGAACCTTTAAAAATAAAGTCAGAAAAAGAAAATATTTGCCACTCTAGTGAGTGGCAGATACTCTATGTAATACTAGAGAACACGTTTGTTACCCTGCCTGTCTCAGTCAAGCACCGTTCACTTGCAGTTCCCTTAAAAAGTGTGGGTCACGTTGACATAGCTGTTGATTAGAGTGACATACAGAGCCAGCGAAGCCATTTTTAGAAAGGAAATCCATCTTATATTAGGCTGTCTGTATTCACATTTTGCATGCTTTTGGCTCATCAATCAAATATGATAAAGTTAACACTTGTGCTCTTAAGAATGCCTTTAAGGCAGATCCATACTACAGGTTTGGCAATACCAACCATACATTTCTCTGTATTTCCAAACATTATGTTCCTGTAAGGTCAACCTCCCACAGATTTTGATGAGCCCAATTCTTGCAGTGGCCAGTAATCCCCACAGTGGTCTCATAACAGATGGTGAGCATCTGGCCTCACACACCTCAGGATTTAAGTCATTAACAGGAACATTAAGTGTATTTCAGTGAATCCTTTCTGTTCCTAAGTCACAATAGAAAGCCATATTATTTTCAAGCTTTTGTTACTTATGCCACAGGAAAATATACTGACCAGAACTCACCTAGCTTTTACTTAAAGTACATTTTTTCTAGTTATTTGCAAAGGCAATTAGTAAAATTTATGCTAATGTAATACTATAATTATGACATACTCCTACTGGAAAAAAATTAGAAATGGCATCTAAAATGTAAAATGAGATATCACAGATATCAAAGCTCAGAAATTTCCTGAGCAATGACCATTAAGCGATCCCAAGTCTCTGAGGCATAGTAACCTCACCAAACCTTGTGCTTGGATATCAAGATCTATAAAACAGGACTTAGGGATGTGTTCAGTCAGTAAAGTGCTTGCCATGCAAAGAAGAGGACCTACATTTGGATTCTCAAAATGAGTGTAAAAAAGAATCAGACATGGTGGTGTGTGCTTACAAATCCAAGTGCTGGGAAGGCAGAGACAGGTAGATCTCTGTGGCTTGCTGACCAGCCATCTTAAATAGTTACCACTGGATCAAAAAGCAAGAAGGATGGTGCCTTCTGAAAATGACACATGAAGCTGTTCCCTGGCTTCCACAGTGTGTGTGTGTGTGTGTGTGTGTGTGTACATATGTACACACATACATATGTACATACACACATATACATACACAAGACATTAACAATCTTTTTCAACTTTCTGGAGACGTCTATGCTTCATGAGTCCTTCTGGAATCTATACATCTCTTAAACTATGCACAGAGATTATTGTACATATGTAGTTTTATCTTCACAGGATTCTATGTTACTGAAATTGATTGAAATAAAACATTTAACGTTTCAGAGTAACAAGTCGAAGTTAGATGACCAGGATTTAGTTATAGTTTGTACGGTTCTTTGTTATTAATGTAAACAAGTTATGTTCATTATATGAAGCTTTCATTTCCTCCTGTGGAAAATGAAGATTGTGGTATATACCATTCAATGTTATATGAACTAAGAGAGTAGCACGTGTCAAGTTCTTTAGATAGTCCCTGACTCAGCAGACTTTCAGAAACTGTACTGATGACGGCAATTATAACAATGAACGAAGACCAGCTTGCTCATGCCTCCAATGAATGTAGAGATGAGTGTGAACAATTATTTAATACTAGTATAAAAGTGTTACAAATAGATGTGCTTTCATCCTCGCAGAGTCTTACATGTATACTTATTTTATAGTTGAAGAAATTTACACATAAAATTCCAAACCCACACAGGTCACAAGTACCTGAGCCAGGTGCCACAGGGGCAAAATCAGGGCTTGTGTGGTTATCCTTCTTCCCACCAAAGTCCATTGCAGCAACTGACACTTTCTAAGTCTCCGTACTTATTCAAAGGAAAAAAATAGGTGCCTGGTTGCTTATTTGAAATTAAAAGTTATATCTATGCTTGTGTTTGTGGTCTTCCTTGTCACATATGTGCTGGAATGGGATTAAATGTGAATTCTGCAATGGCATATCTATATGTTCACTGTGAGTTATGTTGATCCAGACACCAGATCTTAGTAATCAACTCCACAGGGTACAGGTCAGTGGGACGTCACTGTGGCTAAAGAAACAGAGACCTGTGCTCACTGAAATATACTCCATGAATTCTCATATCATCTGCTGCAAATACAGGACATGTTTATCCCCAAGTAGCGCTATCGACCCCTTCTTCACCCCACCTACTCGGCATTCAGAATTGCTTTAGAGAAGATTAAAGACCAAAGACTCTGTTCACTGCCTTTCCTTTTAAGGGTCCATTATGAATCTATAAAACTGTCACAGAAGTAATCTATAAATCTGTTCTGAAGAATATCAGCGTGGAGCCGTGGGAAATGGCTCAAGTTGAGAAGTGGTTGCCTTGAAAGTGCACAAAGCTGAGTTTGACGCCCAGAAACCATTTCTAAAATGAACCTGGCATGGGGCACTCTTGTAACCCAGGCTCTGGGAAAGAATGCCTAGTTGGTGAGTTCCAGACCGATGAGGAACCCTGTCTCTAAAATAAAACTCTAAAAAACAAAATCCCACAAATAAAACAGTTTCGCAAGGAGACTTGAGTTGTACAAGAATACACACGCTCGCACACACGCAGGTGCATACACATAAGCATCCTTCCTGGTTCCAGCCAGACTACTAAAAGTCTACTACTGTGTTGGTGTCACTCCACACTAACTGTAACAATGGCAATAAAGTGATTTTAGCAAGCCTAGTAAGTAAAGAAAAGGTCTAAATCCATTTCTCTGACCCATATTTCTCATGGATCCAGCCAGCATTATGAGCCTGAAGCCTTAAAATCCTGACCTGGATGAATGTGTATGTTCTGGGCCTGGGTATCTCTGACCCTCCTATGATAAAGATCTCTAGGCTTACTTTGACACATAAGCATTTTACTGCCAGAATAAATGACCACTGCTTCTGATCCACAACGCATTTCCTTATCCCCAGATTTACTATAGTGTTGACCCTGATGCTCCTATCGCTTGAGTATATCCATTCAAGACACCACATACTTTGCTTACTCCTCTTACAACCTCTGTGAGCCTGGATGGTCAGTGATAGCAGGGACGACGCTCACATATCCTTATTGAGTCTTTATTTATTAAACATTTACTGTGAACTAGGTGTTCTCTGACATTCTCAACACTACTATGAGATGGAGACTATTTTCAGCTCTGTTTAATAGAGAGGAAACACACGCATAGAAGTTAACGACCTTCCCCGGTGTTACACAGCTAATTAGTTGAGCTGAGATTTCAACTCAGGCAGCTAACTCTAGTACCTAAAGCCTCATCAAGCGTATTAAGCTGCTTGTATTATTAATGATCAAGTTTCTCAGGCCTAGCTCAGGGTCAGACATTTAATAGGTGCCCAGGATCAATTTGTTGTGTTAAACCTTAAAGACAATGTGGGTTTCCATGAAGTATTAGAGTTATAACAGCGAACCAGTAGGAATAGTATCCTGAAAGAACGGGTATACTTAAAGATGGGAGAAGCAAGCTAGGCCTTCAGCAAACCAAATCCCTGGCCAGCCTTAGAGTGTGAGGACTGTGGGGTGAAGCTGATAAGGAGGCTGGGCTGATGCATGTGCCACCGAGAGCTAAAAGCACTAACTGCTTCTGCAGTAAGTGAAAATACTTAGCTCAAACATTTTTGAAATATTTAACCTGCCTGTACACCATCTTTGAAAATAAATGTTCATTCTAAACATGAACTAGAGGGTGGCCCAGGCAAAGACAGCAGTGCTTGTGGAAAAGGGGACAAGCTTACGTCGTCAGCATCTGTCGCAGACTCAGATGTGAGACCTACACATGCACATGACTGATTTATCCCCCAAACAAGACAGGGGCTGCTAATCAGACTGGGAATGAGGGGTGGGCACGGGCGAGTGGACTTCAGCAACTGAGATGTTAGGTACCCTCCACGCGCAGTAAAGGTTGTATACCCACCTTCCTCTCATGTTCTGTATAATTAACTGTCGCTTTTGCTATGCTTCTTTTTCAGAGTGTCCGATAAACTATTGCAGAAATGGTGGGACTTGTGTGGTTGAGAAATATGGTCCTATGTGTCGGTAAGATTATTATCTTTTTTTTACATGTATGACAGTTGACTTACTTGTCTGTCTTGAAGCTGATATAATATAAACCAATATGCGGTTATTCAGGCAAAAATAACAGATTATGGAACTATTTGCATAAGATAGAAGAAGATGTGTGTATATTTTAAGAAATAATAGTTATTTAATGTGACTTTTGCATATTTTTAAACATTTTCAGCGTATAGGACGCATCATCTCAATAATGTGTATTACTTGTTTTTAATTGTTTACGTTAGATTTTTCAAAAGATTTTTGTTTGTGGATTTGAAGCAGAGTCTTTGTAGCCAGGCTGACTTCCCGCTCTCACTGCTTCTCCTGTGCCTGCCTCTTGAGGACTGAGTTTAAAGGCATGAGCCACCACACTCAGGTCAAAAGATTTTCATCGGATAGGCCTTCTCCCATTTCAGAGATAATTAATGTCTGTATTTCCTTTCTCTCTTTTTGACTTCAAATTCCATATTTGTCTTTTCTAATGAAAAAGGATAGACAGAATTAATAAATAAGGCTATTTCCTAGTTTGTGGGATGGATGTTTATGAGAAGGAGGAAGCACAGATAAGGAATGCATTTGTATACTCAAAGCAAAAAGAAACAAAAAACAAGGCCTTGTAATGTCTTTGGGGAATTACTAATACTGCAGCTCAAAAACTGCTTGATTTTTGTCTTTCTTATCCTGTAGGGAATTGTGCAAAAAGTTCAACAAACTCCAAAGGAAATGATGCACATGGCATTATATTTATGTTTATGACTTTTTAATCTATCAGAGTGCTGGGTATATTACTTTGCTTATTATAAAACTGATTAAAGGTTGACACTCGAATCATAATGAAACACACAAATATCTGGAACACGCCGATTAATAGCTATCAATATCCATACATCTTTCTGTGTCAGTACTCATATTTTAGGAAAGGAGCTTGCTTTTGCAGCGGGGAGGAGTTTTAGAGGTCCTATCCGTCACTGCTGAACTAGTGGTTACTGGTGGATTCTGGGAGAGGGACACTCATTGTCTTCAGCTGTGTCCCCACTACGGCGCTCACCAGGTTCTAATGGATAGCTTCAACTCCATGTTTACAGACATGAGAATGGTTCAACTCAGTGAGTCTGCAAACAACAACCACAACAAAGTAATTAATGTGGGAGGGAGACTTGGGGTGGGCGGGTGAGACAGAGGTGAGAGAGTGACTACAGGGTGGGTCATAGCGACATACATGAATACATGACATATGTAATATATGTAGACAGATAGACATAATATATTGTCCAAGAACAAACTCAATAAAAGGTTTTTAAAAAATGAAGGAAAAAAGAACCTGGAACACGCATGATAGACGGAGAGAACTGATTCTCCCAAGGGTCCTCTGTCTTCCACACATACACACCGTAGAATACATGAGTCCATGCAGACATATAAACACACACACACACACACACACATACACACACATGCACACGCACCACGCATGCACAATAATTCTTAAAATGTACAAATAAAATCAATTAATTAAAATGGCAATTTTATAGTGAAATATACTTAAGTAGGACTTTAGTGTTGCTAAAGCTGAATACTTTCTCTTGTGTCTAGGCATGAAAACTAATTTATCACAAATGAGAATGATGCCATATGAGGTTTAGTGAACATCAGCTAAATGGGTAATTCTATTTGATGTTAACTGTTTACAGTAAGGCAGTTTGTGCTTTTGTCCTCTCCAGTCCTGATAGGCTAGCAAGCTCCTGGACTGTAGATAGTCTCAGCTGAGCAAGCAAAGGGCTTTGCATTCTTGGCAACATCCTCAAGTACTTAAACTCTAGCCATTGAAATTCAGCTGAAGAGCTAAATTTGTTTCTCTCAATAAGAAACTCAAAGGTGGGGAGAAGATACAAGAACATTGAGGACTGAGGGGACAGCAGGGTTTCAGAAGGAGCAAAATGTGGAAAGAACCTACTGCATGAAGACCCACAAAATAATCGGGTGCATGGATTGAGCGTCAAATAGCACTTTTCAAAGAATATAATTCAAATAGCCATCATTATAAACAGAGGCTCAGGATTAGTGCTGTTTATTTCTGTCTATATTATGAGGATGGTCTCTACAAATCCTGTACATGTGGCATAAATAAGTACATTGTGCCTAATCTAGTATAGAAAAAAATGTTTCTTATAGTGAATCATTCAAATACAAAAAGGAAAATAACCCATCCAAGACAGTAGGGGCCACTGACCTGGATGAGTGGGCACAGGAACGTGGCATATGTAAGGAAGAGAACTAGGAATCTGAATGCAATTAAATTGCATAGCAAAAATTAACTTGAAAGAAGACATTCAAATTTTTCAGCAATTATCATATGTAAAAGTTAGTCAAAACACAGACTGTCAAATTTTGATATATCATACATCATTATGTAATATATAAATGCAGATTTGATACATAAATGTATTTATAAGCATGTGTATATTATATGTACAGTTTGGTTTAATTTATTTTGCATGTTTAATTTTAAACAAGAAATATACCTAGAATAATTGAGAAAACATCACAGCAAAACAATTTAGCAAATGGAAATAAAATTGTTGTAACATTAAAAACATCAAATGCAAAATTATAGTACAAATCATTTTTAAAGGAAATATGCTATAATTAAAAATTAACACTAAAGGTTAAAATAGGTAAAAAGCATTTATTCATCAAACAGTGTAGCTATAAAAGGCAAGGGTCTGAGAAGATGGCTCAGACATTGAGAGCACTGATTGCTCTTGCAGAGGTCCTAGGTCTGGCCCCCTGAACTTGTGTGATAGCTAACAAGCATCTGTAGCTCCAGGAGATCCAACAATCTCTTCTGGCCTCCAGGAGCATTTCACATACATAGTGCACTTGCATGTGTGCAGGAAAAACAGTCATATGCATAAAATAAAAACAAATCCTTTTTTCATATATAAGGCAAAATTTCAAATATTCATATTTCATTAAAAACACCGAAAAGAAAAACACATAGATCCATTCACATCCTTTTAGACGTTCATTACTATAACAACGAAGATCCATGGAGTATGTGGGCAGTGTATTCAGGCACCTGCCTAAATAGAAGACCCAAATAAAGTGCTAGAAATCTGTATACTAGTCAAACAAAACATCATTGATAAAAGAAGAAAAAACAGACTTTGGCATTTTAACTACTATTTCTAGATATGTTACAACATCTCTTTAACTTGCAATTTAAAATTGGAAACAGGACCTGGGGAGATAGCCAGTGAAGAGATTTACATTCAGTCCAGAGGACCTGAGTTCAAGCTCCAGCAGGAAGAATTCATTCCACGGGGATGAGCCCTGGCGTCCATCCAAATGCACCCTCACCGTGTTAACACAAATGCACACATCCCCTAATAAGTATAAGTTTGAAATAAAAATAAAAGAAAATAACAGGAATTCCTCCTTTTTCAACTTTAAAAATTGGCAGTATTTGATAGTGCAGCATTCTTTTCCTTTGAAAGTAAAGATCATCTTTTTCACTGCCTTTCTCGGTACATAGCACAAGTCTGCTGCTTCAAGGGCTATTTGAATAATGTGTTGAATAAAGAATGAATGAAGCAATGAGTGAATGAATGAATGAGATCAATGCCAAAGAAAGATCTGTAATCTCAAGACAAATATCATTACATTAAAATGTGCTCACATGCATTGAGATTTGAATTGATTACTTCACTGTAAACTAAATTAACAGTCACAAGTGCATTGCTGGAGGATTTCTAAGTATGTAGAGGAAAGCGTAGGGGGTAAGCATTGATATGTTTGTGATAGTAAGCAGAAATTCATTTTAAAAGCCACTCATTATAAAACACCACTTTGTTACAATGACAGAAGAGGGTGCTCTAGGAATATTGTTCTACTTTGTGCCTAACCCTAGTCACAAAATGAAAAGACAAAGGTAATTTTTTATACAAAGCCACTGTTTAAAAGGAAAACTCAGCTTATAAACACTTTGCCTTCCTTTCCTCTTCCCTTATCTTACTGTGAAAAAGAGAGAGATGGTGGTATAAGAACAACTCTAATTCCAAAGGGAATTAAATATTGCCAGCATTCTGGGTTATTTAAACCTGTATACACATAAGACCTTAACTGAGAAAGTCAAAGTCTAAGTAGAAAAATAGGCAACAAAATATTAGAAGTCATTTAAAACCAAGAAAAGAGATTCTTTGAATCAACTGATTGATAGAACTCAGGGGAAAATGAAATTTTCAAAAAGAAATAAAAATTATCATTGTTTCAAAGAACATAGGTTTAAAGATCAAATATTGAAAACATTAGGGCAAAGGTAAGAGAATAACCAAAGGCAAATGAGGTAACATTTTCTTTTAAAAACAAGGTCAAAGGACGTAGTGGAGGTAGAAGATAAAAGGCACACATCTGCCTGCAGTTCCCTCAGGGGAAGCAGAGGGGTGCAGCACCTCTAACATTTAAGACAGTAAGATGGAAAGGCGAGGTTGACTGGTGTAAGACTGAGTTTGGGGGTTAAAGTATCACAGGCTCTGATGTCTAGGGCTGGTGGAGATGGCTTTCTGCAGAAGAGAAGGAATTCTTCCTCCTCCACTGTTTAATCTCTTCAGGCCTTTACTGATTATGACAGTCCAGTGGTAAATATGGGTCTTTGTTAGTCCACAGATTCAGAAACCCTTAGACATAAATCCAGAATTCTTTTTTTAAACTAGCTATCTGGGCAACCCTTAATCCTGTTAAATTGACCTATTAAAACTAACAATCATGATGCTTACACATATGAGAAAAAATTCAAGTACATTCATAAGAGAAAAGCAAACTTTAATCATGCTTATATCATTCCCAATTTATAGATGAAAGTGCCAGAGGGAAGGAACAGTCAGTCCTCCAGGGAGTGAATGGGCAATCTCTAAAATCCACTACTACGAGAGGAGAGAAAGAGTTCTGGGGGAGGGGCAAGAGAGGGTAATGAGAGAAAGATAAAATACACATCCCTCCGGTATGGAATCTAGATTTCAACACACACACACACACACACACACACACACACACACACACGCATGCACACATGCACACACTATATGAAAATGAAAGCAGAAGGGGGGCTATTTAAAAATACGAAGGGGACCAGAGAGAGTGAAGAAGAAAGGACAGGCAATGATAATGGGGCGGAGGAAGAGCCAGGTATAACCGCATTATATACGGATCAGTCTCAAAATGAAACCCATTATTTTCTATAACTAAAATCTTGCATCTTTATTTATATTTTGATGAAAAATTCCATTCCTAGAATGTTTCTATTGGCAAATTCTAAGATTGCAATAGTACCCAAGAAGCTAGCCATTATGGCATTATCATAGTTTCAGTTTCCTAGGAATAACATGAGCACCTACATACAGCAGAGCATTACATAAGCCGTGCTATGATACATGCATACGGGAGTACAAAGGGACTGTGGCAGGGTTAAAGATTATCTCTTGGGCCAGGGCTGAGAAAGATCTCTCCTGGGACAAACTAAAGAACAATCGAGAATGGAGTAATAGTCTCAGGAATTACTGTGTAGCGTCCCCCATCCGTCTCAACAGATAAAAGTTATTACCTGAAACATGGATTATTGTAAATAATTGCCTACCGGATACCATTTAAGTATTTTGATATGTCAATGGAGTCATGAACTTAAATCTTTAAGACATATAAAAGTGTATCTAATTTGTAAATTTAAAAGATGAGACAGAAATACTTAGTAATTTTCCCAGAGACAAAAAGCTTAAAAAGTCGAATGTGCCATTCTTATTCAAACCTGGGCCCTTAAGGCAGAATATATGCTGCTAGAATTTCCGCTTCTAATGCATCTTGCCTCCTTGGACTTTAACTCCATGGCTTGTGATTTGAGAATTGCAAGAACCTATGCGTATGGATGTTTATCACATGTCTGAGGAAAACTGAGAGCTAAGCTCCCCTTCAGCTCTTTACTGTTCCTGAGCACAACATGAGCTTTCATTCCTGAAAGCGCTTGCATGTTACTTCATTAGTTACGAACATCTTGAAGATTCTTCGCCTCTCTGTGGAGAATGCAGGTAATCAATTTGCAAGTTGTTTATCTACTATTACCATAACTATCTCCATAGCAACAAATTATAGTTCTTTACCGGGTGCCATACTGAACAAACCAACACAATGTAAGATCATCACTTCTGTTGTTATTTTTTTGAAACTTGGTGTTCCAGAGCTAAAGTCTAAAAACAGACTTATAACAAGAGTATACTAAAATGAAAATCACTCCATCTCAAAGTCAATTCAAAGGAGTTAACATTTAGACATCTTTTATGTAAAATGCTTTTCCATTTTTTAAATCTAATAAATGAAAGCGATATCTTTAGCGTTTTGTCTGTTTTGCCTTTTTTGAGACAGGGTCTCCTTGTAGCCCCAGCTGGCCTAAAGCCGGCTATGTAGACCATGCTGGCCTCAACCTCACAGAGATACGCCTGTCTCTGCCTCTCAGGTGCTGGGATTAAAGACATGGGTCACCAGCCTGTCTCTTTGACAGGGGTATCTTTAAAGGAAAATAAAAACTATCAAGATTCTCCCAAAACAGGCATAATTTAACTACCATTAAAAATATATTGCATTCTTGAATTCATTAGCAGAAGTATAAAAGTGTTCTCATCATGAATGTGATAGCCATGTTAGACAATGTGCATGTTAGTGGATTTAATCACTCCACAGTGTATTCATTCTTCAATGTATACAATCAAACATCATTAATATGTACAATTTTATATTTCAAATTAAAGATAAGTACGTTTTAAAATTTACTTTATGAGTATTTTACTTGCATACATAGATAGATGATAGATGATTAATAGATAGATGATTGATAGATTATACATAGATAAATAGATGGTAGAGAGATGATTAATAGATGATAGATAGACGGTAGATAGATAATTAGAAGATAGTAGATAGAGGATTAGTAGATAGATGATTGATAGATAGTAGTAGATTGATAGATGATAGATAATCAATATATATTCAAACCATGCCAGCAGTGACCTTAGACGCCCAAAGAATGTGTCAGATCCCCTGGAACTAGAGTTAAAGATGGTTGTTAGTCGCCATGTGGGTGCTTGGAATCAAATCCAAATCTTGGAATCCAATCTACAATAGCAGGAAGTACTCTTAATCACTAAAGATAAATATGCAGGGTGCTATCCCACATTACTGTGATGCCTGACTGAAAACAGCCATAGCTCTATTAAAAGCAAGGGTAGGGCCCATCTACTCTGAGAACTTGTTTCTTCAGTTTTTCCTGAAACTCTGCCCTTAGAACTGTTCCCCTCCAACAAAAGCCTTGTTTTCTCTTCTTGAAACAATATATCCAGCATGATAGGGGGAAGGAATGAAGAACCTGTCAGAGAAGAACTTCCCCTTTCTGATCCCTGTTGACCCAGAACAGCACACAGAAACACAAACAAATGCTATCGACCTAATCTCACCTGTCTTTGACAGCATAAATGGAATAATTCTTTGCCTCCAACAAATATTCTTGCTTGAAATGTTTGATAGTTTCAGAAAATCACACACACACACACACACACACACACACACCCCACACATGCACACATGCACACGTTATTCTCTGTCAAGAGCAAGGGACATGAGGGATTAAAACTGCATGTATAGGCTACAAGAGGAGCCAAGGCCTGATAAGCTCACACTGTAAACAAGCTGAAATCATGTCAAATTACCTCAGAAGCTAAGATCACCTTCAGTTACAAGTCAGGTAAGACCTCATTTGTCCCACAGCTCCCCCTTGTTTGTTCTGTGGAAGAAGCAAGTCCATATTTAAGGGAAGACACACCCAGGAAAGTCATTCCCATATGAATATTTTGTAATATAAACATTTTTCTGCAAAACAATAATTAATAAATATCTGACAGATAACTAGGTTATTTTGTTTGCACAGGGTACTTTAGCCAAAGGGACAAACTGAAAAGAAACAGATGCTAAACATACTGGCAAATAAAGAACATAAATACTTTGCAGATTTTGACAATCTAGGAAATCCACCAAATTAATTAGAATGATAAAAGGGACCAGTACGGTAGCTAGATGTGAGATAAATGTACAACCTGACTGATTTTCAGCAATATTAATAACTGAATACAAGAACTGTGAAAGAGCTCTATTCTGAAACCACAGTGATATTGCAATGTTATTATACTCAAGACCTATAATTAAGAGTATATATTTACTATCAATACAAACGAAGTAAAAAATCTCAGACAAAAAGGAGCTTTCAAAAATGACTAACAGATGGAAGAAATGGACAAACAGCACTCTAATACTATCAATATTCATTACCCTACCAGTGACAACCAATTAATGATAACTAAATGATTTGATTAATCAAATTCAATTAGTATGCTCTACCTGTGCTGTTTTTTGAAAATAAGAAATAGATTTAAATGTTCTCCTAGTTAAAAAATATAATCCTAATCTTAAAGCCATAACTAATGATTAATAAAGCTTGCTAAGAATTGTAGTAAATATTGGGAAACTGAACAGAAGTAGACAAATGGATTTTTGGAACGAAATAAGCAATCTAAATGATGATATAATTATAAGACATTATAAAATAAGTTAATGGACTGGACTATACAAAAATTAATATTGGAGCAAATGATTAGCTAATGATAAATTATTGAAATTTATATACAAGAATTGCTTTCAGAGAGGCAGGCATATCTTTGTGAGTTGAAGGTCAGCCTGATCTATATATAGCAAGTTCCAGATCAGCTGAGGTTACATGGTGAGACCCTATCTCAACAATAACAAAAGAACTGCTTTCAGTTTTGTTGAATGTATATACACAGGGAAACCTTATAAAAATTATTTAACAGATGTACAGAGCACTTTAAAATCTTGAGTTATGTACTTTCTTCTTTTAAAAAATATTTTAGTCATTATTTTATGTGCATGAGTGTATTGCCTGCCTGCGTGTAAGTGCACCTGTGTTGTGCAATGCCCACAGAGAAAGAAGATGGTTTTGGATCACCAGGAACTGGAGTTACAGATGGTTGTTAACCACCATATGGGTGCTAGGAATCGAACCCAGGTCCTCTGCAGGAGCAACCAGTGCTCTTAACCACTGAGCCATCTCTCCAACCCCCAAGTTATGTACTTTTTTCTAAACAGACATAAAAAAGATAAATAAATGAGACCTTGATCAAATGGATAGTTCTTAAACAAAATTAAAACTGAAATACAGTAAAAGACACCATGAAGAAAATTTTAAAATAGAAAAATAACCAGTCAGGAAAGACTAAACAGTCTATACTACAGACTGACTAGCTATAATGCATGCAGTATTCCCTCAAAGTAATAAAATTGTATGATAGATAAGTGGACAAAATTATTCACAAAGAAGTGAGGAAAAATTGTAAACACATGTCTGAAAACAATTCAACCTCATTAATAAATAATTCGCAAAGGAAGCCATTGAATTCCTAGCTCTATATGTTATTGAAGTAACGCATATTCCGAAAACAATTTAGTCATAACCACTATGAGAATGTAGACGCACAGGCCCCTTTATATACACGTTGTGGGAATGTTACTTTAAAATTTTTTAAGAAAGTAAAGACAAAGCATGGAGGAAAACAGAATTTTCAGGAAGACAAGGTGGCAGTGTCCATTCAAATTCATGCAAAGGACATACTGACCAAGCAGACTCAGTCCCACGAATGAATCAATACTAGTATAAGTAAACATAAACCTGTTCATTGTTGCTCTTATGCAATAGGACCATATTGACAACAAATTTAAATGTTCAGTGTAATGGAGTGCTATGTAACATTTTAATGGAAAATATAAATCTTGTCATATAACAGTTTCTATATAGTAACAGAGAAAGCACTAACCCCAAATCATATGGTTTTTAAGATACTATTTCACCGGAAAGGAAAGGTGCAACCATGCGCAGATAAAAATCAGGAGTCTAGCAAGGTGCACAACAACTGCAACGAAAAGTTGGTGAGCTCTAGGAAGGGCTGTGTTGGGAAGGGAAATTTGACATTTTCATGTCTGCAATTTTGTTTTAACAGGCTATGCTTTCACCACTTAGAAAGCCATTTTCCATGTCAATTTCAGAAACAGTTGTAACATTTAAAAATTAATAGTTAAATTGGGAGTCAGGATCTGTTGGCCACTCTTAGTGATGCTCTGTAGATGGAGGCGCTTTGTTTCTTGTCCTATTGTCAGAAAGCATGGCACACTTCCTGCCTCAGGCCCAGCCTAGCACCTTAGACCTGCTAAGCATGTGACTGATGGTAAAGCAAGAGACTGTTCTCACCAACCTCTCCAAGCCTCTCTCTACCTCAGACCTGGAATCTGATTTTATCACATGTCCCAACAGCCATGAACATAAAAGGCACAGTTAATACCTCCTGTTTTTCCCTGGGACTTTCCTAGAATCAAGTCTCAGGATGTGCTCCTTGACCCAGCCTTAGCTGCTAAATTGGTTTCAGGTTTCCAGTGCCAGCTGTCAGTTAGCTTCTGAGCTGAAAGCTGTGTTGCTTTGGCAAGCTAATGTCTGATCCTCTTGCATGACCCACTGCCTTTTAGGAAGGGCATTCTCTGAGGAAAGACATAGCCCAGATTCTGCTCACTGGTCATTCCTGACAGGGATTTGTGATCAAGATGTTTTCCAAGGCCTCTGCTATGACCTGACTGTTAAGTAGATACTTCTGTCTTCTGAGAAGAAAAGTGGTGGGTTATTTCTGGGGCAGAATCTAATGCCAAATAATTTGCTTTAAAAGAGAGAACAAGAAGTATCTGTCTATAACATAAGGATTAGAGTTTTGCAAAACTCTGACCCCTCCTCGGATCTGCATTGGAAAGTGCTTCATCATATTCAACACAGTTCTTACCAGTTTTCTGAGTATGTGCACAAGAAAGTTTTAACAGGGATGCAGTTGATTAAAAACAACATCTTTTTTTCTAGCGCTGTGGGATGTGTGGATGTGTCCAGGACTCTCTAGTGAATGGGATTGGAGAGAGCCTAGTGGATGCCTCGGGAGACATACCGGTCTAAGATGTTGACAAAAAGTTATTCCTCTGTCTGAATTTCACAATTTCCCAAATCTGGTTCCCTAGTAGCTTGGGAACAGGACCATCCTGTTCCCACACAGCTTTCCTTCCTGCTCAGTCACCATTAAGTGTAACCTGTCACAGTGGAGTGCTTTGTGCTGTGGCTAGGTGACTAAGGTTGGCCTTACAGAAGCAAAGCTTAGCAGGTGAGGAGGAACTTTTGAACTTATCCTCTCACAGGTGAAATGTCAACAGCCCTTAGCAGTTTGATGCATTTTAATTTGGAAACTCCTGTGGGATTTATCCTCATCTGTCTGCCATCACCCTAAGACTATTGCCCTTCAGCAACTCTCAGATACAGGGATTCTCTTTGTATTCTTCACAAAAAGACTTGTTTTCCTGGTTTTTATCAGGAGGACCAAGGAAGCAAGGATAGTGGCCTGTATCCTGAGTTGAAAAGGAAACTGTGACTATGACCAATGGTTAAAAATTTTAATAGTGTATATATAAATATACATCACCATTTACATTCCAAAACGCATCTCTTGAATTTACCGTCTGGAACTCCAGACTGAAAATACAGATGATCAGTTCCTGGCAAGTTTTTTTCTTTTTGATTTCACCACTCCTGCAGTTTGGGGAACTAGCAGGACCTGTCTTCCGATTATACATGGAGAACTTGAACTTTTCAATATGAATATTTTCTAATAACCACTTTTCTTCATTTACTAGATAAAAATTGAAAAACATTTTTTTTGTGAGAATGTCAGAATGAGAATTTGTTTAGCTTGAATAAAGACTCCAACTATAGGAACTAAGGCTTTACTTATATTATGGTTTTCAATTTGTTGGAATTAAAAATGGTGTTTTTAGAATTTCCCCCAGTAACCATGTAAATTGTAATAGATTATCTTTTGCTATTATTTGTGGATTTCACTATGCAGAAGGAATACAAGCTGCAGACATAAAAAGGCACGTGTTGATAAATGGGAGAAATATATTATTTTGTAGTTCATAGTTCACTGAAATCATTCTAATATATATGTATATATTAGGACTAATAAGCACTTATTCTATTTCTTTGTTTTTACGAGAAATATCACAAATATGTGAAACTTGGTCTTTCATTGATGTATGAGAACTATAAAATGCAGGGAAGGAAGACTGAATTGGGGGTAGATCTGCTCAGTATCATCCAGGATGAGAATTAACCTTAAATGCCCCAAATAACAACACTTTCAAGAAATGGAGTGGACAGAAATGTGTATAGATGTAGTCAAGTCTAAAAGGGCAACCGCGAGCACTGAGGCTTCGTGGGACGGACAGCTGTAGAAAGTAAATGGAGAGGACGGAGGGAAAGCTGGGCCCAGTTTCCAGTGAGAACTGGACAGCAGGGGAAGGACCTCGCGGTAGCAGCTGTGGCTGGGAAACCAAGCAACTGTGGCCACGGCAAGATGCGGACCCAAGTTCTCTCTCCTGCTCCCTGCTCAGCTTGACTTCCACGGTCAAAAGTCAAATGAGACACCGTCCTTAGCAAGAGCCCTTTTTCTGCAGACCCAGTATGGATCAGAGAGGGCTCTGGGCAGGGTGATGGCATTCGTAAATTCTCTCTTTCCTAGGTAGGGTGGTTCATATATTTACCTTAACCGCATTAAATTAATAACCACAAATTCTATCTAATGACCATAAAAACCTGGTATCTTTTTTTTTTTCTTTATCATGTAATGGAGGAAAATATATACATATTGACCTCACAAAGTTTCAACAACTACTCCTCTATTGATGGTATTAAAAATGCTTTACCACATTTTCATGAATTATTATACTCATTTTAGAAACAGAAAAGAAAATGTATTTTGTTGGTTTTTTTTTCAATTTTTTTTTTGAGAATTTCATACGTGAATACTGTTTTTGCATTTTTCCATTTCTTCTCATCTGCCACCAACTCAATCAATGCACCCATTTTGTGGGGCGGGCCAAACTTGCCACCACCCTGGATAAAGAACAAGAGAAGTCTAGCCCAGTGCTTCGTAATGGATATGTGGGAAACTAAAAAGGAGTCATCACTGAACACAGTTCCCGTTAGTGATCAGCTAAAATAACCAAGTTTGCCCTGTGGTAATGACAGCCCTGGATCCGTGTTTGCATGATCCAGAATCACATTAAAAATGCAGGCATTGATGGTTTACTGTCACATCGATCCCACTCCCAAAATTCTGGTTCACTGGTCAATAGTCTCTTCGCTTTCTTGAAATAAGTGAAATGGCAAACGTTACAGCTGCATAACAGTGTAGGCACCAAGGGCTGACTCAGAGAGCTGCTATACAGTTCTGGAAGGAGCTGCAGCCCGCAAACAAGTCTGAGGTCCCTTTCTCGAAGAAGGAGCCCAGGAATCCTCTGACAACAGCTATGAATGATCTAAGGATTCTGTAGAGAAGCCCAGAGTCAGTCCTATTAGTCAACATCAGGAATGCCAAGGTGTGTTAGGTAAGAGTTTAAAAAGAGTCTATGAATAAGTTCGTGTGCTGAGGCCAATCGTTTTTCTTTATTGGCTTCTCTCCATGCATTATGAAAATATGTGATGTGTTAAAGGCACAGAACAAAACAAATGGAGATGGGGTTGAAGCTGGAATCATCCATGAAAGTTCTGGACACACTACTCATAACGCAGTCAATGTGATGCTGCCTTATGAGGGTAGCAGGAGGTTAATTTTGGAAAATATATTTTAGAATTTAAGAATTAATTGAATATGAGTGGAGATGATAGAGAAGGATTAAAAATCAAAGTAGCACAAACTATTTAGTAACTTGGAAAATGCTGGTACTGAAAGCAGGAACTTGAATATGTGGATGGAGGGTTTTAAAAAAAAATAGAGAGAGAGAGAGAGAAAGAGAGAGAGAAAGACAGAAAGAGAGACCTACTATTCTTTTAATCTATCCAGTGAGCATATTTCCAGCCACTTCCGGAATGTGTTCCAAGCAATCTTTCACCAGAATGAGGATTTGTTTGCAATTATTATGGCACATTTTTTAGCCTTTGCTCTCGAATTCCAGTGAGGTCACCACCCACAAAAGTTCAGCCGAAGAAGCAGAGTGTTTGGCAAGACTCATGGTAAAGGAAACTTAGACTCAAACCATAAGAGACATGTCAGCAAACAGCTTAACTTCCTTTTTGTCATGTGGGTGATCAGAAATGCAGGAAAGGTTTTCTGGGGGTTGGTTTGGTTTTTATTGTTGTTCTGTTTATTTGTTTTGCTTTCTTTCTTTTTGTTTTCCTCTTTTAAACTGAAGCCTTGTGAATGTTCGGCTCTCAAGCTGCTTTATTTAGGACAAGAAAGGCCACTAGCCAGACCTCCATAAGACATACAAGTAAACAGAAAGGGAAAGCAGAATTAGGACAACAGAAATAATGTTCTATAGGTTCAGCTATAGAAATGCAAGCAAGGTCCAAAATAAGCAGTATATTTCTCCTTCCAAAACTTATATACTGAAAAATATCAGCCTCAATACTGTGACTTTATTTCATAAGAAGTATCTGTCACACCGTCAGGGAAGGTGGAACTATACAAACATAGAAGAAACTCACAACTGTATTTGTCCTTGGAGCCCATAAGATGTGGCAGTCATCTCTGGATGGTGCCAAAGAGGAAGTGGCTGAGATGAGAGGAAAGATTTCAAATACAAAAGACGCTAGACAACTCTCAGCCCTCACTCGTGGAGATGGCTGTCCTCTAAGGCAAAGTTCTTCAGTTCCCTCATGCATTGAGAGAAATAAATGAATATTAATATTTTGCATAATAATTTTGTCCTGCACAGTGTTCCTAAAGAAGTCATTTAAATCTCAGTGTTTGTTCTTTTAGTACTGGGAACTATTAACACAAATCTCCAGTCTGCTCCTATGTAGTTAGTGTGAGAAGAGGTATAAATTAGTTCATGGAGAGAAAGAATTGAAGATAATATAAATGTACAACAATTTCACATTCATATTTCCAATAAATATGCCTCAGGTGAGAAGCTAAACACTACTTTTATTGTCAGAATATAAATATTTTGAATGAATTTTACCTCAACAGGATGGTATGGCCTTGCTAAACAGTCACTGTGTGCGTGGTTTGTATATATATATCTCGCATATTTTAGAACATACAGAATTTTTAGGGCAGTGACAGTATTGGTAAATTCTATACCCACAGCAGAACTGTGCAGAGTAAATTGAAAGCATTTCAAGTTATCTCTTCTCCACCAAGACATTAACCATGGTCTACCATGACCACTAGGAAGGAGAGGGGAATGTTCCATTGTATTCTGTTCCCGCTGTTTCTTCTAGTCCTACTGCAGTAAAGAAAGCCCTTCCTACCAACTCTCCTCCCAGAGAAGGACAAGAAGAAGACATGGTTTATTCTTTTTTTAATAAAGGAAAATCTGCAGGTTCTTCCTAAAACATTCCACAAGAAACCGAAAGTATTAGCATGCCTTTCTCCCCTGGCCACATTCTGTGTCAGACATTCTGTATCAGACATTCTATGTCAGACATTCTGTATCAGACATTCTGTATCAGACATTCTGTGGACCTTTTTAACAGCACACTATTTTGGAAAATGTGGTGACCACAGCATCTAATTCTACTTGGTATCTCTGTGGGTCACTGTTACCCTGTGGTTAAAATGTTCCTTTTATTTTGATTCTCTGACTTATCTAGTTTCCTCCTTTCTCCTTCTCCAGAACCTAGAAATAGCTACGGTTGTGGTATTACACAACAAAAGAGAGGAAATGTGGAAATTATGTAACACTTTTTGTTTTCAAAATGAAAAAAAAAAAGGAATTTTTTAGAATAATAGAGTTCAGGGATTTATTTTTCCAAAAAAGAAAAGAAAAACATATGGCATAGATTTCATAACTAATCTAAGTCACTGAGTAATTGTCTTCTGCCCCTGTTATCGGCATCTGTATTTGTTGGTCTTGGAAACTAACTTTACTGGTGATCTCACAGAAGAAATAATAATTTACATAAACTAAAGAGGCTATTGAATAATTTTGTCAGGTTTAAGCATCCCAAACACATATTTCATATTGTGTCATCTCTATGCTACAGAGGCATGTCAGCATTTACAGTGTAATGAATCTGAATAATAAAAATAAATCCTGACATTCAGGAATTCACAGTCATTGTCTCATTCCACCCCATAATATCCAAAACCTCATCTCCATAAGATTATTAAGATGCATTTGCCACAGTAAAGATACTGCAATTTTGTATTTGGTACAAGGAATAGCTGTGTGTACACACATTGCCTCTGACCAGCAAACTGAGGCTTTCCCTACAACAAAATAATATGCAGCATTCTGAAATAAGAAAAGAAACAGGAAGTGGCAAATACTGTAAAAGATGTGGCTCTTACAATCAAAGCGCGTCTGTCCTGAGACATTAAGATTTTGTTTTGTTTATTGAATTTAATTTTCCTCACATACTCTTGAGCTTTATATGAAAGTGTTAGTTGCATCCCGGTGTTCCGTTGTTGTATGTGGCATTCAGCATATAAATTAGGGCAAAGGTGAGGGTTTCAAGGACTATCAGAAACCATTTATTATGTTCTAGGGGGTCAAGAGCATTTATTAGCAAAGGATTAGCATTATAGTTGCGTTTCTTAATTTACTGGGGGCTGGGAGTTTCCCTCTATGCAAGCTCATTAGCTGTAGTTTAATGCCTGCTTCAAGCAGCCCCAATTTAATTGCAAGTATATTTTACAAAGTCTTTTCAACTCATTAGATGTGACATTCTCAGTTAAATTATAAATTCTACACTCAGGCAGCCTAAAGGACCAAGTTATGTTAAAAGCCATAGACCTAAATCTTCTTCTTTTATTGCTGATAATAACAACTAAACTCGTAAAATGGGAATTTCAGATTGTGTTTGAGCAAAAATAAATGTATACTTTTCCTAAAAGTTAAACTCAATTGTGACTGTTAGGAGGAATATTTCCAAAAGATATATTTCAACAGTATATTTAAAATTTAAGCTAAACTAAATTTATCAAAACATCACAACATTATTTTTAAGAATTATATCAGAAAAATTATTGTTTTTAAATGTATTTTTCTATGTTGACTTTTACTCTGGAAACAAAACGACAGGCAATTCCAGAAAATCTACTAAGTAGTTGCTCTTGTTACGCCTCTATGAGGGTACTTGCTGGTGCCCAGAGTCAGCAAGTGGGGACCATGTAACAAATTATGAACAAGACTTTGTTGTCTCTGCTTTGGGGGTTCATTCAGGAGGGCAGTTATGAAAGGCATTCTAGTTGTATTAAAAATCAAAATTCTGACTTCTAATTTTAGCCTTCCACCTCCACCCACTAAAAGATCAAATTAAATGACAGCTACTAGAATATTTGAAGCAGCAGTTCATTTACTAATACGCACAAATGCCCCACGTTCTGTCCCCCTTTCATGATGCATGTTCCCATTTTCCCTTCATTTGTGGTCACCGACCTGTCCCTATGCCCTGTGCCTGAAGTGCTAACCTTTCTGTATGGACAGGCGTCCTTGCCCTCTGGTTTCTGATGGGATTCAGGCAGTGCAACGCACTGACAAAGTTCAGAGGGTTGGAGAGGGAAAGATTATATTCCTTGCCTCCCTCTCTCCATGGCCCCTGCGAAGTGTCTCTTCCCTTCTAAGGACTAGACTCTAAATTTGCCTTCCTCAGCTACAACTCTGTCTCTGGAAAAGAGCTCTCTTCCCTTGCGCCTTCTATTCTTCTTAGCATCAGGATCATTGTTTATTACATTGCTTAAACTTGGCCTTCACGTCTGTCAAATTTCCCTTACTACACTTCCCTCAGGCACCCAGCTTGTCTGTGCTTTATGCTTTTTGCTAGAACACTTCCTTTCTAAGCTCTTGATTATCAAGAGAGAGAAGACTCAATGATAAGCTTATAGATCCACAAAGTTTAGGACCCAGGGATTCTGTGAGATACTGTTTTCTTGACCTCTCAATCATTGTTCATTTGGGAGACATACTGAAGAGAACTTTAAGTTCTGGAAATGCTAACCACACTGTCCTCTATCTTTGTTAAAAGGAATGGCATATGTTTTTCTTGTGGACATCAGAAATAAATGAGGGAGCAGTTTATTCAGTCAAATCACATATAGTTTGTACTTCTGTAAGAACACACACATGACCTTATCCTCCTTTGCCATACAGCAACTGATTCTAAGCAGTGAAATGGGTTACTTAAAGTGAGACTCATCTTAAAGACAGAAACTTAATCAGATCCTATGACAAGAGCAGAACAATTGTGACAGCAGACAGCATGTCTCCTAGTAATAAAAACGGTCGCCATGGGTTCAGTCGAGACACACTATTGTCTCGTTTGATCTTAAGAAAAAGGATTAATGATGATGCTTTTTCTGATAATGGTTTTGAGCACTGGGCATTTAAAATTTTCCTAAAGTCATTCCCCTAATATACATCAAAGTTTGAAAGTAGAGCCAATGTATCTAAACATAAATAATAGTCTCTTAATTCTTTACCTTCAAAATTAGCCTATTGTTTCCTGTAAAAAGTAGCAGTTCTTATAGAAAGTAAAAGTTACTCTCTATGTGGGATGATTGACAGAGTCCATAACAATAGTCATGTTTTCATAACAGTTTGTGCACTGCTCTGTAAACTCAGAGATTTTAGTAAACCATGCATTTTTCCTTAGTTTGCTTCTGACAGTCTCTACATGTTGCCAAGGCTGGCCTAGAACGTGTACGCCTGCTTTAGCGTTCTGAGTGCTGGGATTGCAGGCATGTGCCTCCATGCTCGGCTTCACGCATACAGCAAGTAAAAGTAAAGGCTCCACCCAATAACTGTTATTGTTTTCTCATGTTAATGTCATCATTTTGTCTTATAAAATCTTAGATAACTATATGAATTCAGTATACAAGACATGGGTAGGAAAATAGTTATTTCTGTAACTCTTAAATAATAAATTAACAATTTGCCTTTTCAACCACAGAAGCATATTCTTATCTTCCTCATTTCATTTTCCTATTTAAGTATTTGCAAGCGCTAAAAGTGGACACGGCTTTCCCTCGACTTTCTTTTCTTTTAAGCAGTGTTTCGTCTCTTGCTCTAGCTCCTACATGTTCCAAAGAAGAGCATCTCCTTTTCTGCAGCTCATTAGAGACAATGCTGGCATGTGGCTGGGGGTGAGATCAATAGAAAAACTACTGACGCTGTTGTGTAATCCATATTGTTTGCAACTTTGGGTTTAGCCAATGGCCCAGAACATTGGCAGAATACGAGATATTTTAGGCTTGAAGTAGCTAGTTGATGATTTTTTGTTAGCCTCGTGGCTTCTATGTGACAGTGACTTCTACTTTCTCTGGCACCATATAAGCCCTTAAAAAATTATACTGAGAATAAAAGCAATTATTTCCATAAGGTTGTTCTGTGTGTTGAATAAGATTGCATATATAGTCTTTCTCTCTCTGGGTTCTGAAGGTAAAGGAGTAAAAGAATATGTTTTGTTTTGGGCCTTTGGAGACATAAAATGTGCTGACTATGTAATTCATAATGGAAGAGCTGCCATCGAATCTACTGAACACTAAGAGACCAAGAGACCTGTGAGAGATCAAGAGAAAAGAGCCACAAAAGTACGTTTTAGAAGGCGAGTGAGGTTTAAAAGCTATCCTTAGGTAACCCAGAACTGTGCCTTAGACTTTGTTGTTGCTGTTAGTCAAAAGAAACAAGTGGCAGCTTGTTGGAGCAAGCAGGATTTAGCTTGAGTTATAACTACTCAAAGAATAAAACTACCCAAAGGTCACCTGGGAACAATTGTTATGACATCAAAAGTTTGAGAGAGCAGGGAATACTGGAGATGTTGAAAGCCCCTCCCAAATACCACAGAACTATCTCACTGGAGGGATGTCCCTCGCATGTAATCTCAGTTCTCAGGAGACAAACAGAAGACTGCTGCAAGTTATGCGCCTGCCTGCCTACAGACTGAGACACTGTTTCAAACAGAAGTAGCTTATTAACATCTTTTAGTGCCAACGACATGCAACTAGAACTCTGGAATGCATACAATCAGAAACATAGCATTCTACTTTAGGGTGAATGACAGCACCTCAGAATAAGGACTATTCCAGACCCTCCTAAAAAAGTCCCAAGCCAAATCTTGAAAAATTTTCCAGGTATAGAAAGTTGAAGATTGAATCTTGCCAGGTTGAAGGAGGTTGGAGAAATTCTTGTTTTTACAGAAATTTTTACAGATTTGCCCCCACAAAGCTTCAAACTACACCTTGGTAAGTTCAAAGTAAGTAACCAGGTATTGAATTGTTTGCTAGAAGAAATAATCAGAGCTCTTCAGAGGGAGATGACAGGATGTTCGTCCCATAAGCCACAGTGACTTGAATGCAGTAGTTAGAAAAGAGCTTGAAGAATTAAATAAAAGCTAGCTCTTTTACAGAGGCATTCAGAATATCAGCAGAAAGGCAGAAACCATGAAAAAGAACAAAATGGAAGGACTGGACCTGAAAGGGGATTATAATGAAATAATTGCAGTGAAAAATCCCTCACTAGAATGAAGATGAAAATAGAGATGAGAGAAAAGTGTTTCCACGATCTTGAAGACAGAAACTACCCTCTTTGAAAAACCTAGAGGAAAAAAGCTGGCAAATAAAAACTAGAGTCATAGGGACATGCCTAGCATACATACATACATCTAACAAGATAGTATGACATTGAATGCATTTTAAATGTGAGCCAGGGAGAAGGCATAACCACATGGAAATAAGAGGCCTACAGGCTCCTGGGACCCTGCACATATAAATCTACAGCAATGGTGTCAGCATGCACATGATCCAAACTCAAGCAAAACCCAGCATGATCTGAAGAAATGGGTAGCAGATCCCAATCTTAGTGGAAGAACTATTGGCAGCTGATCACTGCTGAGTGAGGGAGAGTTGATCTTTTTTAAGGGAGAGACTCTAGATAGGCTGACTAGACCATAGTGGACAAACTTGCATTAAAGGATGTCTGGATACACTAACTTGACTGGATAGGCCTTAACATAAATAGAATGCATGAAAGGGGACTATCGGAGGGTGCAGGTGGGGAACAGGATATAAAGAAGGTTAAGATGTTTTATATGAAATACACAAAAATTTAATAAAAATTACACAGAAATATATTTCTGATGACTCCTGGGCTAAGACCATGAGAACTGAACGTAAATGTATTTAAGAAGATAAGAACAAAAATTGACCAAATTTTATAGAGTACATCTACTCATAAACTGAAGAAATTTAGACAGCACCAAGAAAGAGAACCACAAAGCAGAGTACATCTAGACATTTCACAGCAAACTACGGCAGCAAAACTGAACAAGCTTCCAGGGAAGAAAGGCTTAAAAGCTGCTAGTGAAGAAAAAAACAGACTTCATCCAGAGACCCAGCAGTGTACACAAAGGCAGACTTCCTGTAGGAAGCAACAGAAGGTCAAAGACCATCAACCACTATCTGAAATGCTGAAAGAAAAAGAAACTGTTGAGCACAAGTATCATCAGGAACAAATGTGAAATGCAAGATTACAAACAAAACCAGATATGAGCTGCCAACCTCCATGTCTTCTCAGTTTGCACAAGAATGACATTCCAAGTTTAAGAAATAAAACTGAGATGGAAACTTGCATCTACGGAGGCAAACAAATGCATCAAGACCAGCAAGTACGTGATATGTAAAAGGCTATGAGCTTTTTTTCTCTTTTCCTTTCATGACAATTGACTGCTTATAGGAAGCATATAGAGTAAGAGATGAAACAATAGACAAATGAGGGGCGAATTGGGTAAATGTGCTGTTAAACTGTTAGAAGTTTACTGTTTGCGAAGGAGAAGAGCAAGAATCTAAATGAGGGTTCCCTTTAGGGAGGCTCCCTAATCAGAAGCTGGAAAAGCTACGGATGTGTAGCTAATTCCTTAGCACAACCAACAAGAATAGCAGCAATAATAAAGATAGTGCAAAGAAGCCTAGAGAAGAAGAATTCTAGTGCTAGCAAAACCATTCCACCTCAAGAATTCAAAAATGAGGCATTAGGCCGGGAAAGATGGCTCAACAGCTAAGAGCAGGGGCTGCTCTTATAGATGACCTGGGTTCAGTTCCCAGCACCCACATGACAACTAACAACAGTCAGTTCCAGAGGGTCTGACACCTTTTTTCGGCCTCTGCAGGTACTTACACACAGTGTACAATTACACACATGCAGGCAATACACTCATGCACATAAGATAAAAATAATAAAATATTTTTAAAATAAAGCATTAGAAAAATTAGGTTTTTAAAAAATAGCAAATGGAAACCAAATATCCAGACCCAGCCATCTGAGTCAATCTCCAAGAGATGTTGCGAACTTTAAAGACACACATTGGCTGGAAAAAGCACTGTGGGAAACTGAGCTCTGGGACAGGTCGCAGGAATGAGACATCTGAGGTAAAGGTGGATCTGTCATAATAAGTACAGGGCGGTGTTCATAGTGGTAACAGGGACAATTAACCAAGAAGACCTATCTGATCATCTACACAACAAAACGTGTCAGAAGTTATAAGGCAGAGGCTGAGAAATGGCTCAGTGGGTAAAGGTAATTGCTGCCAATTCAGATGACCTGAGTTCGATCCCCAGGAAGAGGGAGAGAACTGAATCCTGCACATTGTCTTCTGACCTCTACATATGACCCAAGCTCTGTCTCCTCACACACGAGCATGCATACACGTATGCAGACAAGTAAATAAATACCTAATTTTAAAACTGTACTTCAAAGAATGGAAGAACTAAAGGAAAAATAGACAAACTTACCATTGTAACAGAAAACTTTTAACACCAGTAACTCATTAAATGATATTGATCTATCGAACAAGTAGGCCAAAATTTAATACATAGAAAGATCACCTGAACAGCATTCTCAACTGTCCTCACATGTATGATATTTTTATAACACTACACCCAAACAGCTGAAGAATAAGTTTGGAACATGCACAGGCAATGATCCTAAAAGGCTTCTGGGGTCCATTAAGATCCCAAAGAGGGTTGTCAATACTAACTTCTGTATAATCCTGGAAGGAATCATGTGATTACTCTCTGGTAAGGATGCTTAAACTATGACCCCTGAGTGAGCAGCTCCTCAGGTAGCAAGCTCCCCAGCCAGGGTAAACAGTCGTTATTGCTTCTGTATTAAGACTAACAAGAATCCTGTGTACACAGTGAAGTTCCCGCAAAGAGGCTTTTAGCTTCCTCTTAGGGAGTAGATCCATCTTGGTTTCCGTAAAGATCACTGCTATGGTTTCAGCTATTTTAGAGATTTTGACGCCAGGCGTTGTCATGCATTATATTCATTAATCCTCAAAAGTATTTTTGTGACATACTGAAATGTTTTACGTTTCCTCACTGGGTGGGAAAGTGAAGCAAAAACATTAATCTCCAGCGGAGCAGCACTAGGCAGCACCCAGTTCAAGACTCACAGTCAGCTGACACGGTCTGTGGAAAAGCTTTCCTTCAGCCTCTCACTCATCCGGTTAGGCTGAGTGTTGTGACAGCATCTGAGGAAGACACTGATTTTGAAAATCAAATATTCTAGGGTTTATTACATTTAACAAATGATGTCCCATCTTTAGCACTGATTTAAAAACTTAAGATTATTCATGTTTATTAGTCAGCAGCCCTGATACTGGTGCTCTTAATTTTAAGCACCTTGGAACGGCCTGGTGGCAACACCCTGCAACCCTTAAGGGGGAGGATTACAAGTTCCAGGCCACTCTGGGCTACCAAGTGAGGTCCAGGCAGACCTAAAAAATAAGAAAGTACAATTCACATGTGGGTAATTGCCAAGATGTTAAGCCTGCTATGAAACTAAAACAAATTATTTAGCACTTCTTTATAAAATAACAGATAAACTGACTAAAGCCACAGGCAATTATTCTAATGAATATTGAGGATTTCACTGAATAGTTTATCCATCAACGGATATGAGAAAAAAAAATAAAGGTGACTTGGAGAAAGCAACTTCTAAGTTAATTTTAAGGGGAAATAGCTAAAGAACTTTATTCTGTTAGGGCTTAATTCCGTTTTAGGGTGTACCAAGTATTGTGTTTATTCTTGAAGATAAGCGGATGAGTACGAAATTCCAACCATGCTCTTAACCTCAAGGTGGATTGTGAAGAAAATGGCAAGATTGATAATTATGGGATGCAATCACGAAGTCATTAATGGCATGTTGCCGCCTCAGCTCAGGTAGACATCCCATTTTCCCAACTTGTTCCGGCACATTTTCCAAGACAGCTCAGCCTCCCGAGTCTGCCTCCTTTGTCTAATAGGTTAAATATGCAGCTGAAAGTCAGGATTGGTCAGTGCAGCGGATTGACGCAGAGAGCTGAGCGGACGGGGAAGACAGTAGGTGCACTGGGATGGGTTCCGGTGCACAGGGATGGGTTCCGGTACACAGGGATGGGCAGCAGGAAGTCTAACTCTTATCCTTTTTAGACCCCTTCACCCAAATCAAAGGATAACTTCTGTTCCTGGTTCTAGTATTTAAAGTGAACAAAGGAATATTTTACACAATACTATTTCTCTTCCTTTCCTCCATTAAATGTTCACAAATAAATAGCCACAGGTCAATGAACCTAGGTGTTGCTTTATTTACAAAATATTTGTTAATCAACTATGATGAGGAGGAGTTTGATGTGTCCTGTTACCTGAAGATCAGATTAGTGAGTCAAGTTGGTAGGAACTGGGACATCCTTGAACCCATCCCCATGATCCTCTGGGGCGGCTTATGTCTTACCTTCAGAACTGTTTCTAATCAGACTAAGGAGAGGACTGTTTGACCTCTCAAATGTACGTCTTTAAACACTTTAAATCATCAGGCTCAGTGAAGGAAAAGTTAACCTGCTTTGTCTTCATTGTTATTTTTTAAAGGAGGGCCAGCATTTTAAGGAGCAAAACTATACGATGGAAAAAAAAATTACTTCAAAAAGACAATTATCTAGTTACTCATTAAACGATTCCCTCATTCAAAACAAACAAATACTTACTGAGCGCTATTATGTACTACAATCTGTGATAGATGTGGGCAAAAAACATAAGGAAGGCAATTACCCTAGCTCAAGATGATTAATACAGCAGGAGAGACAGCTGAGTGACAGAGCTGCAAGAACGAGATGTGTGCATAATAGAACATCATGAAAAGAAGGCTCTGAGATCAGACGTAGGCCTGGCTAATGAAGCGACTGTTCCATTACAAACAATAGAAACAAATCTGGTGGTTTATTTATCTCCAAATAAAAACTGTGCACATCCCATAGAAGGCTAGAATCCAGGTCTGACCAGGAACAAGGACCACATCCATGACACAGAACTGACAGAGAAGGCACACCAGTGTGGCTGCCAGTCGACTCAGAGCTAAGCTTGTGGCGATGCTGTCCCTTTCCTGCAGTTGACAACTGTCATTAAGGTCAGCGTGGCCAGTGGGGTTGGCGTGATGCATCGCTAGATCCAAGTTAAATACGCATGCCTAATAGAGTGTCTGTGGCAGAGTAAGTGTCATGGGGCGATAGCCTAGCTGTCATAGAACCAGAAAAGCAAGTGTCAGGTATGTTCCCCTTCAGGAGAGTTTGCCTTCTGCTTCCTGTGTAGTTTGAGGACTAAACTGGAAGAATCAATGGATGGTTACTAAGTACAGTAGCCTATTCTCAGAAGGAACAAAATGTGCAAAATGGATTTACTAAGCTGTGAGTAGTTCAGTACTGCCTAAGTAGCCTCTGTGAAAAGACAGTAGAAGGAACATGCCAAAGGCACACAGACGCTGAGTCACGGAAGTTCATGGATGCTCAGGGTAGCAGTCTAGGTTTTAGTCTGGAGTAAAAGAGAAACACTGGAATTGCCTATTGTAAAGATCACTATGCTTGGAAGATTCTTGTTATCTTGTGGATGTAAAATGTCCCCCACAGGCTTGTGTGTTTGTACACGTGGTCCCCGCTGGTGATGATGCTTTGAGAGGCTGTAGAACCTTACGAGGTTGATACTAGTTGGAAGAATGAGGACCTGTGATAAGAGCTGTCCTTGAGAGTTAGATCCTGCCCCTGTTTCGGACCTCCATTTTGCTACTGGTTCTGACCCGACGTGGGCAAGCAACCTCACGTTCCTACTGCCATAGTCAAGAACAGCACTGACCACTATGCTTTACAAGGCACGGTGAACAGTGCCCCCAATCCATGAGCCAAAATAAATGTCCCTCTCAAGTTGCTTCTTGCTATGCTTCTGGGTCAGTGACTAGCAAAGTAATTGGTACAATGCTGAAGAGGAGACAATATAATTTTTCCTTAACTCTCCTAAGCTTATAGCTGGGACAGATTCCTATAACCCGGGGCAGAGCCACAAGAGAAAAACAAACCAGTTTATTTACTCTGTGTGATGAAAACCAAGTGAGAGAAAAACAGCTTGAGAGAGTGGCTTAGGAGTCTGCTCTAAATAGCATTTCAACACAAAATAATAATAAATTTTAGAGAATTGCTAAGACAGAAGGAAAAGCCGTCTCAGGCATCAGAGATGAATAACATGAGAAAAACTGATGGGAAGGAGAGTTGGCTCACAGCTGATAAGCCAACTTGGTAAAAAGCTCACATTCAGTTTCAAGGCAGGGAAAGAGAAATCAAGGAAGTCTCTGTGCCTTTGTTCTCCACTCCTTGTTTTAGGGCAAACAGAAAGAAGGTGGCTTCCTTTGTAATTTGGTTGTTTTCAACTCAACATATTTTATAGTCTGGGGAGAAATATTTTGGTTTCCTTCAGTGATCAAGGAGACAGGGGTGGGTCAGTTCTGCATAGACTGGAAAAGAAGCATTTAAGATGAGGCTAGCAGCTGGAGCTTTGATGAGTTTGGGTAGTGGCTATGGCTGTGGGAACAAAGAAGAAGACCCAAACTAGAAATATATGATAGGGAAATCATTAAGACTTAATGATTGATCAGATGTCAGGATAAGTGAAATGAATTAGCCTTAGCTATCAGCTAGCAGGTTGTGGAGAATGACACTCCCCGCATAAGAGAGGGAAACACATTGTAAGGTTTTGTGAGGTAATGTTGAACTCAATTTTAAGCATAGTGATCTTGAAGCACCTGTGGAATACACATGTTGCACCATGCCCTGCAGAGTTCTACAGAAGCTCCAAGCACTCAAGCATGATTTTTGAGAAAGAAACAATGTGCAGTGGTGAGAGGTGCCAAGGCTTTTGTCTCAGCAACTTTCATTTGAATCATTCTTCTATTTCTTATAAACTATATGATCTAGACAAGTGACCGGCTATCTCAATCTCACTTTCTTCAGCTATCTAATAGGAATGGCATATAAGATCATATAAAGAGAGAGATTATTATAGCATTTACAACCCATTATGAAATGTCCTGTTAACATTTAGAACTATGTGTTGTGATGTTGAAGTCATTAGTGTGTAAGGAGTGAGCACTGGGCAGAAAGGACTCTAGGAAGGAAGAGGCTGAGCAAAGGAGAGGCCTGAAGATAGCTTCATGAGGTCCTGGGGAGGAGAGATTTCAGGCACAGCTGCCATCACCATTGAACAGTGATAGCCAAGAAAGGTAAGGATGGAAGACGCCCAGCTGTGGGCAGCCAGCGTGTGATGACTGATCTTGCTGAGAAGAGACCCAGTGAATTGGGAGGGTACATGGAGAGAATACTCAAATATTCAAATATTTAAAATGGGGATACTGGAATTACCTTGCAATCTGAAAATGAAAAAAAAAAAAATCCACTGGGTCTGGCTGGCTGGGAGATGGCTCAGTGGTAAAGAGCATTGGCTGTTCTTCCAGAGGACTCAGGTTCAGTTCCCAACACCCATGTGGCAGCTAACAACTGTCCATAACTCCAGGACAAGGGAATCTGATGTCCTCTTCTGGCCTTTGAGGACATTGGACATGCATGATGTACATACATGCAGGCAAAACACTCATACACATAAAAATAAAAAATAAAAACATTTTTTAAATCCATTGAATCCAATAAATAACATTAAACAATTATGAAGTATGTATTTTCTACAAATATATGTTGCATTTTCTACAGGTATAGAAATGTTTTAAGTAACAGAATGAATGGTTAGGAAAGTTTAAATTTCACTCATCTTCTATTTGATATTTTCTGTGTTTATTTCTCTGTATGTGTGCATGCATATGTGTCCACACATATCTCTGTGTGCACATGTGTTCACACATCTGTGTGTACATGTGTGTGCACCTGTGTGCAGGCATTTGTGTGTGCATACATGTGTGTGTTTGTGAGTATGTGTCCTAGAAGACCTTGTTCTTTATTTCTATACAAATAACCGAAGAGTAATTTTCCAAAATTTCTATGTAAACTTTCAGATGCTATTTTTTTAGAACAATGCAGATTTATAATCTATAATTTCCTATGACTGAGGCCAATACTTTGGAGATTCTAGGAAGAGAATCTGTTTCTTTGCCTTTTTCAGTTTCTAAAAGTCACCACACTCTGAGGATGGAGTGCCATTTCTGTCATCAAAGCCAGAAGCATAGTAACATCTTCCAATCTCTTTCACACCTGTCTCATTGTCATTTATAAGACACCTTGTGGTTATCTTGAGCACCTTGCTTCTGAAGATTCATGGTGGTCCACTTTAAAGTATCTACTCCATTATTAGTTACATCCTCCCTCTTCTATGCATTTTGAAATCTTGTCAGAGAGATCGGCTACTTGATAGAGAGGTAATTTGGCCACTACTTTGTGGATGAGAAATGATCCTAGATTCAAACAAAGAATGATCCAGTCGAGTAACCCTAAGTAGTGTTAAAGCACAAGTGTTAACTTTGTAATTAAGTCATTTGCTGTAGTAAGAAAGGTTGTCATTAACTAGTGGCTTCTGACACAAACAGCATTTGAAGCAGGCAGTCATACACTTCATAGTTTCATATTGTCTCCTATAGGAACAAATGAATTTGTGATTTTCTCCAAGTGACAAAGTGATTTATCACCTCCTAAGTGTACTGCCATCCATCTGGCAGGAGTAATGCTCCTGGGCAAGCTCCCTCCAGTGCAAATAAGCAAGTGAGGTGGATAAAAGACTAATCTAAGATTAAGAAAAGGGAAAGGAGAATATTATCTATACATGTGTGGTTTTAATACTGTTTATGAACAAGTTGTAGGACAGAACATAGTTAACCAATCATGATCATCATTCAAGCCCATAAGTGAGTCTGTTTATTTTGTCAGTGCTTAACTGATTATAAGAATTGTGTGTGGGAACAGATATAAAGGCTGGCTTTGACTGTGGATAGCCATTATCCACATTTCTTCAAAGATGAACCCCAGGAGGAAAGAGATGCCTTTGGTATGATAAGTGACTATATCTGTTTTCATTTATATACATTCAGTTGCAAACAAATAACTCTCGGCTGAATTTAAAATTCATCTTTCTAAAAGTAAAAACTAGTTAGGAAACAAAGTTCCTCAAAGAAACTCCCTTTGGTGTTGAGTAAGCACAGGAAAAGCAACTGAAGCTGAAAATACCAGGTTCAGAGGGAAATGAGGAAGTGACTACCAAGAGAGTTAGACACCTCAAAGAAATGCCAGACACATCAGTGTGTCTGGGGCGGATTCTTGAATATTTATACTGTTTCAACTTCCTGCCTCCTCCCTGCATAAAGAGCTTGTGATGATTGGAGATGTTTGGATTTGGTAAAGAGTAAAGAACTGTAGCTTTTTTTTTTCCTGTTTGACAAAATGGAATCAGTCTTCCTCTTCTAGTAATAACTTTAACTTAATCACAGAATGCATTTGAATCCAAGGAGTCATTCTGGACACAAACAAATGTGATGTGATTGATCAATACTTTGCCCTGTTTTGAGGACTAAGAGTCACAGAGAGTGGAAATCTGTTGTCAGAATGAACCTGGAAAAGTTCCCAAAGCCTCATTCAAGATCCAAAAGAAATAAGCAGATAAGCTCCCCGAAAGTCTTCTGGCCCAGATCACTTTAAGATGAAGTGCAAACTGTAGACTTCTGATTGCTTTTTACATGAAAACTTCGTTGAGAAATCATTTCCTAGGAGTTTACCCTCTTTAGAACTGAACGCTGGGCAGTGACCAGTGATTTTATAGACCATTCCTGGAACTAATTTGTGCATATTAATTAACATGCTGGGACTTTATTTTAATCGTTGATGGGTTAAAGATAAGATGAGTCCTAAAGAAGCTAGAAATTCCAGAAACATATGCATGTATGGAAGCAATAAATGATGGTATTCACAGTTTTTCTTATTATACACAGCTGACATAAAAGATAGACACTGTGTGAGGTATGTCTTGTCACCTAACATGTCTGTTTCTGAAAATCAAGCACTGGTAAGAAGAAGATTCATTTGTTAAGGTGTGTAAAGAGCCCATCGCCAAAGCTCTGATTCAATTTCCCACAATCTCCAGCATGTCTGCTCTACAGAGGGCCACACTCTATCCTGACATGATTTTAAGCAACAGAGTGTCAGACTGAGTGTACAGACATCGATATGAGGGCATTTAAGATGGTACCAGACTGTCATGCCCCCTGCCTATGCCTATTTGCTATATTAATTACATTCTCTTCAATATACACATATGTAACTTACAGTGTCTCTCTAACAGGATAAATATGAAAATTAAATGAATTAATCTTGATAAAGTCTTTAAAACAATGCCAATTACCTATAGAAAATTCTCAATTCTTGAAGCTGTTAGAATTATTTTGCAAATGGCACCAAGACAGAGGCCTACCATATCAAAGACCTTCTCAAAGAAACAGAGTATCTGATGCTTTGATCAAACATAGAAACTCTAGCTATTCTTGTGGTTAAATACAGCAACATTTATAATCTCATATTTTAAAGATGCCTATAAAAGATCCATTATCATAGAGTGTTTTCTTTGATAATGTTCACAGTGGCCAATACAGTGGTCTCATAATTAATCATATTTTTGAGACAGAGACATTTATGTAGCCCCCAGTGGGCTGCAACTCACTAAACCAGGCTGGCCTTGATTTCACAGAGGTCCTCCTGCCTCTGCCTCCCGAGTGCTGGGATTAAAGGTATGCACCACCAATCCCAGCATAATTAATGTTTTATAGAAACAATAAACAGAAATATTCACCTATATGTTTTGTTGTGTTAAGTCTATAAATCCATGCTTTCTTTTTAGATACTCTGCCGTGATAATATTCAGTGTCATTCCCTCATCCTGAATTCCCCCATTCGTTTTTAGTACTCATTTTGCTGGTGTCACCCAGGAAGAAAGACCACTATCGCATTCTCTCAGTTTCCTCCTCCTCCTCTTCCTCTTCTTATTCTTCATCCTCCATCTTTGGATGCTTTGAGATAAAGTTTGGCTCTGTAGTCCTGGCTGACCTGGATCACTATGTAGATAAGGTTGTCTTTGGACTCATGGCAATCCTCTGCCTCTATCTCACAAGAGTTAGGCAAGAGCCACTCTGCCCAGCCTCTTTTTCTTCTTCTGCATTTGATAGTTTATGTGCTGTCATGGAGGACCAAGGACTAAGCTCCAAACTCCCAGTCATCCAGTCCAATCCTTTCTCTGAGAAGACTTCAGACTTCACTTTACTGACATGTCTATCCCTTGTAATCCTTGGATTTTTGTTCTTGGTTGGATTGATACTGTTTCATCTTCACAGTATATGTCCTCCCATAGTCAACCCTCCAACCACGGTTTTCCTGTCTTTTAATAATACAGAGTTCAGAGTTCCTTCTTCCAAACACAATGAGATTCCACTTTCAACTTCACTTGTCCACCTCAGGGACCTTCACAACTACATCTTGCAAACCCTATCAGGTGGTGTGCAGAGTACTCAGAAATGACTGTAGGGAGCGCACATAAAATACAGTGGGGGGACTAAGGGGGAGTAAAGGAATTAAGAAACAAGATGCAGTGGATTAGGGTGTGTGTCAATGGCAAAGTGTATGCTTAGCATGCATAATGTCCTAAATTGTCTCCAAAAGAAAGAGGAAAAGAGAGAGGGGGAGAAGGAGGATAAGGAAGAGGATGAAGGAAGGAGGGAGATAAGCCACAAGTCCTTTAGAATTTGCATGATTCTTAACTTCTCACCAAGATCTCAGATTACACTTTTGTCTTTACTGTTACTTGTAAGACCTCCATAAACACAGACCGCCTTCATCTTTGAAACGTGTTACCAAAGCTGCCTTGGCTGCTCTATAGGGCTACACTGAGAACAGAATGGACAAATACATTTAGGAGGTATTTGAAAATTCAACACAGCTGGGCATGTAGCTAATTGGGAGAAGCCTGACCCAGAGGGCACAGCACCCTAGGTTAAATTCTAGCATGGTGTTACAAACCTGTGATCCCAGCACTCAAGAGGTAGAGGTAGGAGAATGAGAAATTCAAGATCATTCTCAGACACCTAAGGAATTCAAGGCCAGCCTGGGTTGCAAGAGATCCATCTCAAGAAAATAAAGAGAAAATTAAATTGTATTATGTGGATATAAAGTATCATGGATGACAGATTATGCAATTCTGATGTATTTCTTAAACGTTTTGCAGTCTGTCCTGCTCTTCTCATGTTACCCTGGCAATACTTGTCAGTTGAACTCACATTATAATTGGTTTCTGTGCTGTAATAGTTGAGTAGAATAAAGGTAATTAGATTTTTTTAAGAGATAGTCAGAGCAGAGTTGAGAATCATATTCACAGGATAATAACATTGCCTAAGGTCCACTAATGATATTTCACATATACTCTTGACTTTCCTGCCAGGTCATAGCAGAACCTGACAGACGTTATATGACTGGCAGGGTTAGCTGTGAGGAATGGGGACATATTACCTCATAAGAACAGTCAGAAAAGGGCCGCTGACATTGTCTTCTCTTTGTATTCCTGCTACAAACAAAGAACAATTAAAGAGCACTACAGTATGTTACAAAGAGAGATCCTGATGGTGAAAGTCAAGGGCAGTGGCAGCTGTGTCACAAGTTGAGGTGTCTCCACTCCACTGTGCCTCCGAATTCCCTGACATACCTATGCAGGAGGATGAGGACCGGGAGCAGAAGCTCAGTTAAGGATACATTCAGCATGCATTTTTATTAAGCTCTTCTATTTACCTACATGGAACTTGGTACCAGCTTGAATTTCCTGTCATTTATTTTCTACTATAATGTTGGCTACAGTTGAAACACACGCTGGGTCATTTGGGTATTTACCTTTGAAAGCTCTCTGATCAGTGCATGGAGTTTCACTAGTTGGATGCCATTGAAAACAATCATGCTATTTTTATAAGAAAGAAATGAAGAATCAATGAACCTCAGAATTTACTTTGGAAGACAAATGGCTTGTTATCGTGTGACTATTTTAATTGGCAAAGCATGAAACTGTCTGTTTACTGAACGGCCACAGAAAAGTCACTAGTCTGTGTTTTCTCTGCCTTTTGCTCTTTAGCCATGGAGGTTATTTTAGGACAGGGAGTTCTTGCTTCTCTATTTCAGTCTTTTGACTTTTACTCCAGCAGTCACCCCATCAACTTTTTAGCAAAATGTCCATTGCTTTAGGCATGGTAAGTCTAATCATTAGCACTATACACTGAATCTATTAGGAGCTTAATAAACATTTGCTTATGATAATAGTAGCTGATCAGCATAGAATGCTTACTATAAGCATTCTAGTAGTTCTGAACACTTGCATATACTAATGAATTCACGATTGCCGTATCTCCAAAACATAGCTGTGTTTATCTTTATGTATTTTACAGATGAGGAAACCAAAGCATTGGGAGATTATAGAATTATCTTTTTCTCCTACACATCTAGGTAATGGAAAAGACTTAATCCGTGCCACTGTAACATATTTCTAAAGACTTCCATGTTTCTTCCTGTATTAAAAAGGAATATTTTAATACTTTTTAAAATTTAGAAGCTCATGAAGAATAAAAACTAAAATCTCAGAAGGAACCAAAGTTTCTATGCTAATATATCTTTGTTTTTGAAATCAGGACTCGGCTGTCTACATCCCAGTTTCTTTTTGTACTTTTATCAAAATCTCATCTTTCATTTTGTTATAAAAATTATTTTAAAATGCTGTTATGCATTTAGATTCAAGGCAAATATTAATTTCCAAGAGTCTTGTTTATTAAGAACTATTTAGAGACTTGGTTAATCAATCCTATTGGGATTGATTATATTCACTCTCTTTGTAGGGGAGGAAAATCAGTTTTTCAGTGAAGCTTGCGTCCACGCTGACTGCTGCCCTGGACTTAGGTCCCTTCCCTGCTATCTCTCCTGAACCACCAAATCCTCTCATTCCGCAGATAGTCCACCCCCTGCTATCAATCCCATGTCTCCATTATCCCTTCTATTCATGCCCTTAAAAACATCTGGGGGTATAACCATTTCTATGCAGAGTGGTGAACAATCAGAATCACTGGAAGGTAGATGATAGAGATACGCAAAAGGTGAAAGCAAACAGAGGAAAGAGAAGCTGGAAGGTGATGGCGCAGCTTTAGATTACAATTTCAAACCTGAATTCCAAAGCCAATCAAACTTAAAATTGACCACGAGCATGGTATTTCCAACAAAAGATCTTCAACTTTCCATTCATGCTGTGCTCCAGCAAAGTGAGGGAGGGCGCTGACCCAAGTGAGACAGGGAGGGTACCCAGTCTTCTATGCTGCCCTGCGCTGTGAGAGCTGACAGCTAAGTTCTTAAAGAGCCAGACCAGGGTGGCCGAAAGGGACAGAGGCTGTGGAAGTCCTCTTGAAAATTCCCTTTCAGAAGTTTCTCTTTCCAAAGTAAAAAGAACTAAAAATCTTTCTGATGCTTCAGTCTGGTAGAAAATCATACTGAGAACTTGTTGGAGAGTTTAGGAATTAACCACAAAGCACAACAACTAAGAAGTTAACATGGATTAGATATAAACTCCAGAAAATTAAGATAAGTTAATATTAATATACTATATTATACTAATATATCAAAATATATTGATATGCTATTGGCTCATCAGTGAATAAAACATCATGTAGTGATTCATGTAAGTGTATAGATGGGCAGTTCAGTATTAATTTAATTGTATGGAATGGAAGAGGACAGCTAAGAGGCAATTCAGAATTTATGAGTTATATAATACAGAGAAATTAGGAAATTACTACAACAGTAAAACAAATGAATCTTAAAAATCTATCTATCTATATATATATTTTTTTTTAATTTAAAAATGGGACTGTAAGAAGCCAAGTGTGTTGGCACATGGCTATAACCCCAGGATTTGGAAGTAGAAACAGGAAGATCAGGAGTTGAATTGAAGGTCATCCTTGGCTATATAGCAAGTCCCAAGCCAGCCTGGCCTATAGAATTTCCTGTCTCAAAAGAATTGTTCTCAATGTAAAAACATTAAGTGGGGACTTAAATTATGAGAAACAGTTAAAGAAATTATTACTCTTCATCTTCAGAGCTTGACTTCTCATGCAACTTGAATATATTTGATATTCATGCAATGCTTTAATAAAAAGTAAAGAGGACAAAATATCCCCTTCTGTTTTCTTCTGTTCCTCTCCTCTCTCACACACACATAGTATTAATATAACCTTAATAAACACTAAATTTTCCTGGAAAACAGCACTTCAAGTTAGCAATGTTATTTGTCTGTAAGAGTGAAAACTCGTCTGGTCCCTCTTCCAGGCTCCCTTCGTTCCACCCCACAGGGCCATTCTTGCCAGTGTCTTCCCCCCAGATTCCTCAAAGATGCTCGTTATCAGAGAACCGCTTTAGCAGACTCCATCAGAAAGGCAGGCTTCACCTGTCACATTTCACAACTTCTCTCTGAAAAGATTCTCTTCCCCGGGGGCTCTGATACACTTTCATTTACCTCCTCCCAAGGATCACTTCTCCGCCATTTTTCCTGTCTAGCAGACACCAGCCTCTCCACTGGATCATCCACAAACGTGCTCCTGAGGCTCCAACCTCCCGTTCGCACTCTCTCATCAGGCTCTCAGCAGATTTGTCTTCTTCGTTTCATGATAAAACTTCCTGAAAGAGTGGTCTACACTCCACACTCAACCTCCTCTCTGGTACTCAGTTGGGCACTGCAACCTCTCTGATTCCCTCACAGACCCATTCACTTGGGTATGTTTGTTGCTCCAACACATGCCCACACGCCTCTATAAAATGGAAGCTTCATGAGCTCAGGAAGTTTGTCACTTTGCACTGCTATTCCAACACTTAGTAAATAGCCTTGGGCCCTAATACATATTTCTGAACAAATGAATATAAAGTCTTTATTTCAAAACATCATGATGATTTTAAAATATTTTTACTGCACAGCATGATAATTACATGAATTTTTAAGTCTGAGCTTCAAAAATCTTGTATTTAATATAAACAAGGAATGTGAACCAAATGTAAATGTATTTTATTACTTATGTTAGTATGTCTGAATATTATTTATACAAATAGAACATGCTACAAAAATAGTTAAGCATTTAACAGTGCAAACACAAACACAAAATTTGGAATTTACTTTCTGACGAATGTGGGAAAACTCTCAAGAAATGTGAATATATGTACGTTTGAATTGAATGAGAACTCCATGGGTGTGGTGAAATCACGGATCTCAAGATGCATCATGACCAAAACCGCCAAACCTAAAGAAGAATAAAAGGTGGCATCTGTTCTGCATCCCGAGTTCTCTCTGTTCACTCTGCTTTGGTGTTGTTTGCCTTTCTTCTCTGTTTTATTCCTTCCCTCTCACTCCCTTCACCTAGAGTATTCCCAGTCAGGAGGCAAATGGCCTACTGTCCCTAGAATTGGTAAGATTTTTTAAGAAATGAAATAGCCCTTAGCAAAGTCATGTTTCTGCCCTCACCCGCCCTGCCACTCTAAAGGTCCCCAGAGCTCCCACTTCTTCATCCGGTCCTTCACAGAGGTGTTTCACAGCAAAGGCCATGATTCTTGGCTTTATCCCAAAATGAGGTTTAAGAGATCAGCAGTTAACCTAAAAATGAAGATATATGATAATGGAATTGCTCTATGACACGTATATGTGCATGTGTTATACATGCATGTACACACACACACACACACACACACACACACACACATTTGACAGTATTGCATTTCACCCCTCAGTAGAAGTGTGATGTGCTCAGTTGTTGATTTTTGCTATTACATTCCTTAGCAGGAGGTTTTGTATGGTACTGTCAGCCCTCAGTACGACAGGAGTTTGGTTCCAGGACCTGCTATGTATAACAAAGGCCATAAATGTTTAAGTCCTTGACATAAAATGGTGTAGTGTTTGCCTATGAACTATGTACATTATCCTGTGCATTTTAAATCATCTTTAGCTCACTTAAAATACACAGTGCAAGCCCAGCACAGTGATGCACACCTTTAATACCAGCACTCAGGAGGCAGAGACAGGTGAATCTCTGTGAGATCAAGACCAGCCTAGTCTACATAGCGAGTTCCAGGAGAACCGGGACTACAGGGAGACGCTGTCTCAAACAACAGTAACAGCAAGAAAATACACTGCCCAATGTAAATATTGTGTAAATAGCTGCTATGCCATATTATTAGGTAGTAATGACAAGAAAGGTACTTCCATATGTTCAGATCATAACCAATGTTCTGTCTGAATATTGCTGAATCTACACATGAAGAAAACATAGCTTCAGAAGGTACAAAAATTTAATGTGGGGATTTTTGTATATCTATGTGAGACCAATCCATGTTCCTGTGGATGTGTTATATTTGATTTATGTTATAGAGATATATAGCTTTATGAAAGAAATTGTTAATCATCTTGTCAGACGTTTAGAAGCATATAAATATGTATGCATACATTCATATGTTATTAAAAATTTGAGTGAATCCTTCAACAAATTATCTAAGCCAGGCCATATCTTAAAAAATAAATAACAAAATGGCTTTGATTCATTTATATGTTTAGAACAGCTTCTGTAGCTGTTTTATTCATTTAGACCTTGAAGAAAGTTATCAGATCTGTGATTTGAGCTGGTACTTGTACTATTGGAGGTAATCTGTTGGTGACTTAGAATAGCAAGCTTGGGCTGGAGAGATGTCTCAGCAGTTAAGAGCACTGGCTGTTCTTGCAGAGGATCCGGGTTCAATTCCCAGCACTCAGATGGCAGCTTACAACGAGAAACTCCAGTTCCAGGGGATCTGATGCCCTTTTAAGATCTCCAATGGCATTTCACAACATAGGTGTACTTACATACATGCAGGCAGTACACTCATACATACACATAAAATAAAATAAGTAAAATATTTTGAACAGCATGCTTTCTATCATATTTTTACTGTAAACCAACAACCTCTGTTCCTTATGTAAATTCATTTGCCTTTACTTGTGGGTTAGCTCCCCAAATTAAGGAGAAAGGAAGTTTTACTAAATCTCACAGCGTGGTAAGTGTTTCTATTCAGGTTTCTGGAAATTTACTTAAAACATTGGCATCTCTCTTTTCCTGAGACTTTCACACATGAGTATTGTATGGACGTTATTTCTACCCCCGGCCCTCCTGCAACTGCTCCCACGCCCCCTCTCCCTCACAAATTCTTGGCCTCTCTTTTGACTATTGTTACATAGTCAAAATATACATGTATATTATTGCACTGAGTCCACTTAGCGGTGCTCCTGTGTACCTGTTTTGTTTAGGGCCTCCCCTCTGAGGACTAGCTGTCACTGTATCAGAAGTCACTATTCGAACTGCCAGCTATAAAGCATACAAGACTCAACAATGACCAGCCTAGCAAATTATCTCTATTGGTGCAATAGTGGCACTTTTGCCTCGAGGGTAATCAGCAGTTACCTAATTGGACTTAAGACCCACTCAATAGGAGGGAATCCATGTATGATGCTATAAACATAGCCAAGGCTTTGACCTCTTTAAGTGTTATTCTTAGTGTTCTGTGTATATTTGGGGAGGCTCAATCATTAACCAAATATTGGCTTATTTCTGGAACAGTATGCATAGGATGAGAACTCTAGAAACCTGTTCTTGAAACTTTGAATGAATAAGAAGTCTGACCTGAAACCCTTTAAGGCTCTTTCAATATCATAGGTATTTAACAGTCTGTGTATCTTCTACTTAATTACTTTTATTTTTAATTGTTTTATTATTTTTATTTTATGTGGATGAGTATATTGCCTGCATTATGGAAGGCCACCCGTGTCATGCAGTGCCCATGGAGGTCAGAAGAGGGTGTCAAATTCCCCTGGAACTGGAGTTACTGACAGTTGTTTATCTCCACATGGGTGCTGAGAATCGAACCTAGGTCCTCTGCAAGAGCAGCCAGTGCTCTTAACCTCTAAGCCATCCCTCCAGCTCCCTTAAATTACTTCTATAATTTACATTATCTCTGCAAAATTATTCACTATTCAGGCTTTCAGATTTGTCTCATGCAGTTTACAACAAATCATATGCATGAATATGTGCATAATTTATAAAGGTTTGTGTTTTACTTACAAATAAATATATTACTTGCTGTACTTATACATATATAATTATAACAAATATAAGAAAAAACAGTGAGGTTAAGAAGGTTTCTGCAAAGACAAGGGAAGGATGATGGCAGCCATTACATCGCAGAGTTGTTGGCTCAGCCTTTTCTGACAGGGTGGGAATTTAATCAAAATAACAATTTTTTAAAAAATGCAACATATCCCAAGAGTTAGGCACAGTGCACCTGTTATAGGAATTAGCTGAGTCCAGAATAAGTTGTCACCTAATCTTGAGTAAGTTTGAGGGCAGAAAGCATGCTTATTGAATGCGCTGTGATACATGGCTAGCAAACATAAGATGCTCAAAACTTACTCCAAAATCAGAGTGTAGAGTTTGGACTTCTTGCTCAGTTTGTTTTAAAGCCATGTAAAGACTCCTGGTTTTGAAGTGAGCAGCTAAAGCTTCCTTTATTTACCGAAAGGTCAAACGAGACTCCTACAGTTGTTCAGCCCAGCCTTTGCATTGCCCCTGGTGAAAATTCCTTCCAGAACCAGCAGCTCCTTGTTTGTTCCTTCTGCATTTTAAACCTCCCTGAACTGTGTTTGTGTGTGTTCATGTATAGTTCAACGGGAAGCATAAATCAAAGGTCTGGTTGGAACTAAGAGGTCAGAATATGCTTTAAAGGAAAATTCTTTCTGGATTTCATGGGGAGAAGAAAAAGAATTTAATCTATTTTGTATTAGAACTTAGACTCCACAGCAAAAATTGGACATTTTTGCCTTGTTCAGTCTTAGAAGGCCCAGTTTCTGTTGCCAGGTAGCCCGTTTTCTGGTGTCCAGTTTTTGAATTATTTAGTTCTCTTGCTATTTCTTCTTTCTTTCAGTTTTCTTTTGTTCCCCATAAAACTCCAGGGAATGACTACTTCACAACAGCTGGAAGAAAGCAAAGGAAATGGAAAGCTTGCAGCATCAACTTCAAGATTATTTTTAACTTAAAAATTGTTTTTACAGTATCACTTCACTTATCCACCACACCACAAACCTGCTTGAACAGAGGACACATAGCACGTCTATCTCCTCTTTACTTGGACGTAATTAAAGTTCTTTCTAGTGTGCTGCAATCATTTCAGGAAACATGGATGTGCCTCTTCTCATAGACACACCTCTCTGCAACCTGACTATGAATTTAAGTGCAAGTTACAATAAAGTCCCACAGAAGCACGCATTTTCACTTTCAAATTATCACCCCTAAGGACAGAACGTGATAATATATGAACTATGTTTCATGAGAAACTAGAACTTAGTATTTCACTGATAATTTTATGATACAGAAAGACAAGCAGACCAGAGAACCCGAGTTCACTGCTAACCCAATCACTGCTCTCCGATTTGAGCTCTTCTTTAAATTAGGAATGGTTACTCTTAAGCTCAAGGAATGTCCTCAGACAGTGGTTTCCAAAATGGGGCCCCCTGACTAGAAGAGGCAACATCACCTGGGGACTGTTAGAAATGAAATTTGGGGGCCTCTTCAGTCCTACTGCATCTGAAACCCTGAGGTCTGGGCTTAGCATTCTATCCTTGGACTGGGACTAGTCGCCCAGGTGATTCCACTGCATGATAAAGTTGTAAATGGCAATTAAAAGGTTAAAGGAGATACAGTATATGCAAAAGAAAAGTGCTTTGATAACTTAATACATAATTCAACTGATAACCACTATCATGTTGAAGTTAATGGATATCTTTTAGAAAGTATTTATGCACTGAGTGGTGCTAATTGAAGCCTACAAGAGTGAACAGATATAGGCCCTGCTTTCAATAAATTTAGCCTGAAAGAACTAATATTACGTGGCTACATCTTGTCCTAAGAATCCACAGGGTACCAAGGGACCAAACTTGGTATGTATAAGTCAGCCTAGGGAATAACCCCAAGGTTTTCAGGAGTCAGTGACCACTGGTCTGTGTCCTTTAGAGATAAATAATAGTTACCCAGAGGGATAAGAAGAGATACCATCTCCTAGACACTGACAATGGATGTCATGGAAAATCCAAGAAGTATCAAAGAATATCTCTCAGTGAAGGGGCTTTGAACAAGCATAAAGGAGTTGTGAACCAAATGAAAATTAAGACCAAAGCTATGCATCAAGAGCCCATCTCAGAGGAGGTCCTCTGTGTAGGGCCACCTGGCCTGACAGAATTTTATAAGCCATGGGAAAAGAGTGAAGGTTTGAGCCAGAGAAATAGGTGTGGTAATAATCTGGAGTCTAGAAATCCAGTTGGGCCCTGTTCCCACAACAAAGTGACACAGGATTTTAGGCAGGTGGCAGGGCTGGAGGACAGAGATTTACGGGGTAAAATTGATGTCAGTGGTTGATCGCAGTGAATGAGTGGGTGTCATAATTTGTCTCTTTTTTTCAAATTACAAATGATTGCGTATGTGAATGTGTGGGTCTAAAAAGGCATATATCTGTGTGCGGACATGAGCGTGTCTGCAAGTATGTGTGTGCACATGCATGTGCGCACATGTGAGCATGTGGCGCCTAGTGGTCAGCCTCGGGTGCTGTTCCTCCAGAGCCTTGTTTAGTGAGACAGGCTCTTTTACTAGAACTGAGACTCATGGGTAGTCTACGCTGGCTGGCCAGTGAGCCCAAGAGGTTTATTTGCCTCTGCATGCCCAGTTCTAGAATAAGAAGCCTGTACTGCCCTGCCTGGCTTTTCGAATGTGGGCTGAGAACTGAACTTGTGCTTTCGCAGCAAGCACTTTTACCCACTAAGTCCATCTCAACATCCCCCATTTTTAAAGCACAAAACTTATTTCTTTCTGGTATTGGGGTGCAATATTTTGAAACAAGTTGAAGATTCTTTTTAGATCCATACTTGCTAGACATTCCACAAACAAATGTGTTTCTCCAGTTTTCTGAATCAGTGAGAAGTACTGGATAGTACCCCATTTCTATGTGTAATAGCTTCTGGATTCAAATATTCAAGCAGCTACATTCTTATGAACTGATCCTGGCTCTGCTCTAGCATTTGCTTTACTTTACACCTATGAGAATGATTATAAAGGAGTTAAACTTGGTTTTGTTGCTTAAAACATACAACTATACAGTTCACTTAAATAGCCAAAGCAAACCCTCTGCCAATTTCCAGTACTTAGTCCATAGCACACAAGCTGAGTGAATGTGTGGCACCCCCTGTTTTCCCTGGCAGTGTGACAAGTTAGCAACCAGAAGGATGGGAGACCTAGTGTTCCAGATGTTGGTGAGTAATGAATGGGTGGTGCCCAGCACACCCAGAAATGACTTATTTCAATAACATCTCATTTATATCCTACCAAGAGCAGAAGACCTACTGGAATTCAAAGAAGGTGAGGGCGTTGCTGCGGCTGAGAGAATCTAATTATATTTTACTTTCTCCCTTCCCCCTTTTTGTGTTAAGACGACAGGCCTTTCTGCAGGAATAGAATGGGATGTTTATCTTTTCTTTGAGGTGGGCTCCACCTCATACTTATACATATTAGAAAACATGCTGAAGCTAATTAGCCATGGAGGAAGTTAGTCCAAGCAAATTAAGCACTGGTACTAACTGTGGAACGGTGCCATGGTATGGCTCAGAGATTATTCCATGCCTTCTCTTGCTTTCTCCTTTTAGATTATGATAAAATTATGCAGGCGACTAAGCTGGCTTACTCAGGGATTGGCTCTATTCTCCTACTTCCCTTCGCCTCATACAAGCTCAGTTAGTCACCCAGAAAATGCCCACTTTGTACAGAGGCCTCCGGGTTTCTTCACTGTCTCTCCGGCTGGAGAATATCCAGTGGGTAGGCATCTCACCCAGCTACAGGGGAAAGGATGCCCAAGGCAGGCTCGCAGTACCAGTGAAACCTGCTTCTTCGGCCTGTGGATCTGCATCAAGAACTCTAAAGATTAATCATGTATTAGACTGTTTGGGGGCATGTTTTAGAATCCTTGACATCAGATGTGGCAATGGCTTTTTGATCTTCTTACATCTTCATGAAATGTTCCTGAGGGGATGAGAGTCGACATTTGTTGGATTTAGTTGAAAGCCAGGCTGCTAGGGCATGAAACCATCAGCGGATGATTACAGAGAATATAAGAAAGCAAAATTATGTCTCTATGTATCAAACAGCTTGGCACAGCGCTTGACTGAGTATAACTCTTTTGTTTGTATTATTTTATGTAATTCTCCTACGTAGTCTATATGTTTTCATTATGTCTATTTATAAATGAGACACTGACGATAACTGAATTGTCCAAAACCACATTAGCTAGAAAGCAGTGGTTTTTTTCACATAACATCCAGGTGTTCCCACCTCTGTGTCTTCCTCACTCTCCTTCCTCAGCTGCCTTCTCTGTCCCTGTTCCAGAGAGGGCTTCATATGATCAATAGGGATTTTTCAGGCCACGATGATTGATGATCAGAAACTTCTCTTGGTCTTGCTCTTCTAACAAATAAAAACTGTAATGCCAACTCTCATTATATCCAACTCTACTTCAACTTTCAGCTGGAGAAAGACTCTGGGAAGCAAGCATGTGAAGCCAGTACAAGTTGTCCAGGAAGCCAGAGTTAAACTTATTCTTTAGCATGACCTCTACGGTGGTATAAAACTCAGTTTCTCCGGGTCTTCATTTTCTCAACAATGAAATGAAGAAATGTGTCATATTTTGCAACATTATGATAAGTGTGGAATATAAATACAGAGTGAAACTGGTTCCTCCCAGCAAAAGTAACAGATATGCATTTAATACTTACAACACAATGGTATAAAATGCTTAATAAAAAGGAAGATAAGCCTACCTTTTATGATGCTAAATTATAGATCTAGTCTTTAATATATTTAAAATGTGCACTGTTCCTGAGGGAGTTTTCCTTCTATGTCCTTCTAAACTACATAAGGGAATGGTAAGGAGCAGGAGAATCTGGAGGTTGGTTTAGGAACAAGTAAACAACGCTCATTGGAACATGCCTGCCCAGCTCAGTCTGCTGTAGATGGTTTCTAATCCTGGGATGGCCAGTCTTTCTGGCCATATATATGGCCACTATATGCGTACATACTATATAATAGATGTCCACATTTGATTCTGAAGGGGGAATATAATTTACTGTACTACATATCCTGCCAATGCCCAGGTAAGATTCTTCTTGAAATAATTGTTTCATTATTTCCTTTAGCATTTTTCTTTACTTGATATATTATTTCATTTCAATGTTTTGTCTTATTTATTTCTAAATGTCTTTTGAAAATTTTATAATTTTGTGATTCTACAAATTCACAACCATATCTGATCCATCTTTACCTCCTTTGTGTATCTATCAGAATACTTGGAACATAGTAGAAATTCATCAAATAGTGTGAATGTTCATCAAATAAATGAATGTTTGTTAATTTGGTGGGAACCACTTTAAGGAACAAAATGGAAGCAGGGAGAAAGTAAACTTTGTGTGTGTGTGTGTGTGTGTCTGTGTGTGCATGTGTGTGTATGTCTGTGTGTGTCTGTGCATGTGTCTGTGTGTATATGTCTGTGTGTCTGTGTGTGTGTCTGTGTGTATCTCTGTGTGTGTGTCTGTGTGTGTGTGTGTATGCCTGTGTTTGTATGTCTGTGTATATGTCTGTGTGTGTGTCTGTGTGTGTGTGTATGCCTGTGTTTGTATGTCTGTGTGTTTATGTCTGTGTGTATGTCTGTGTGTGTATGTCTGTGTGTATGTGCATATATGTATGTATATGTGTATATGTATGTATGTATGTAGGTGTATGTGTGTGTATGTATGTGTGTATTAGTTATAGAAAACCCAGCTCAAGGGGCTAGAGAGATGGCTCAGCAATTCAAAGCACTTATGCTCTTCTAGTGGGCAGAGTTTGGCCGACAACCATCTGTAAGTACAGCTTCAGGGAATTCATCACCCTCTCTGGCCTCTACAGGCACCTGCACACATGCAGCACACACTTCTAGAGACATAGACATAAAAATAAAAAAACTATTTAAAAAAGAAAATCCAGCTCACAGAGATCCAAATGTTAAGTTAATGTATTGACTAACAATAGAAAATCTATATGAAGAGTACTGGAACACGAGCTGATAGAGAAGTGTGTGATGCTATCAGCACTCTTCCTCCATTTCCCGGTGATTGCCCCGCCTCTGCCTTCATATTTCTTGATAGTGTCCTCATGATGACTTTTGCAGCAAAACAGTCCCAAGATAACCACTTGAGCCTATGACAGGGGGTCTTGCATGATTCCTCTTTCACATCAGAGTTGAGGAAGGAAGGTCTTAAAGTATAAATAACTCTGAAAATGCACCCCCTTGGTAGTCAGGTACTTACAGAGACTTATGTCCATGCTATGTATGAGCTTTGCATGCTGACTGGGAATACTGTGCGGGTTAGAGGTTGTCCTGCCTGGGTCATTGCAAGGCAGATAGGGAGACACTGGAGATAAAATTAGTTCCATTCCACCTAAAACAGGGAAAAGACATACAGTTTGATGGAGGGTGAGGAAAAAAGAAGACTGCTGACATGAATTTGAGGGACGCACCCACAGTATCCACTAGAATCGTCTCATGGTTCGAATTTCCAGAGTTGCATAAAGAACATTGAAATAGAAGACTCACTCGATACATGGAATGACTGGTAAATAAAGATCTGTGAAACTCAATTCAGGTTCTGTTCATATGTATTTTTCATATGGATATTCTGATAAGTGTAGAATGACTCAGCATTAAAATATAATAATTTCATTAAAAATTCAAGGTTGTGGGTTTCTGTGTTAATCACCATCTGCTGCATAAGGAAACCTCTTGTGAGAGCTGAGAGATGCATTAATATTGGCCATAAGATTAGGTCATTAGAAGACACTTTAATACTATAACTATTTAGTAGAAAACTGATATTAGGCTCTTCCCTAGGCCCTGTGGCCTGTCTAGCCTCAGCTTCCTAAGCCTGATGTCAGCTATGGGGTCCATCCTATGAACTGACCTTAAATCTAGTTAGAGGGTGATTAGTTATTCCCATTACATGTGCACCAATGGACATACCTTCCTCTGTCAGCTGTTGCTGTGATTCACAGAATTCACAGCTGGGTAAGATTGACGATTATTATTTTTTCCTTCTGGTAGCAGTCATACCACCTTCCAACTATAAAAGCTAGCCATCAGAAATGAGGCTCTGAAGTCAGCATCAGCTTGATTTCTCGTTTTTTCTTTAGCTCATATACATAGTGTCTTCAACAATAGAGTCTTACCATCACGTTCTAGTGGGTAACCAGGAGCAGGAACAGTGGCCAGTATTGTTTGAGAATCTATGGGATCCCTGGCCAACAACTTTTAGACAGGAAGTCCATTCCCAGCACTGAGGTTTTATTTTGTTGGCTTATGGTAGCTAGAAGAAGTGATGTTCCCCTGTTGTAAGGCAACTCCTTTCGAATTCTTTTTATAATGGCTGCATGTGTGGACTTTAAGGTCTCTGTAGTCATGGATTTCCACGCAGCTTTTTCCAGGGGCCGTTACTGTTACTTACCTCTCCCTACACTCCCTCTCTGCCCTCCCCTCCCGCTCCCCACCCTGTCTTACCCTACCATTGCATTCTACCAAGCCTCCCCAGGAAACTGCCCCACGCCCCTTCATGGCCATTTATTAGTTTCTTGACTGCTCTGGATTTTTAAATTGAAACATATCTAAGATTTCCAAGCTAGCATCCATCTATGAGACAGAATATGTGATTTTTTTCTTTCTGGATCTGGGTTACCTCACCCAGGATGATTCTTCCCAGTCTCATACATTTCTCCTGTTCCCTTGGGAAGGAGCCTCTAACCTCGGCAATTATGCAGCATGTACAAACCCACCAAACCACTCTTGGTCTCGTCTCTGTACCGAGACTGCATCGTTTCTCCAGCTGTCAGTCGCGTCACCGAAGCACAACGATTCCAGCCCCGCCGTCGTCCACTTTCCCTGCTATTTGTCTCACAAGAGCCTTCACCCTTCACTTTCACCAACCACAAAAACTCATTCACTACTAAAATCGGAAACAGCATTTTCCCTTCAGGATAAGGCACTGTCTCGTTTCTCATTTGCCCTTTCAGGCCTGCTGTAAGGTTAAGTAATGAGAAATCATTGAGTGAGAAATCTAAGCTTTCCCCTCCAGACTCAGTGGGAAAACTGATGACGAAAATGATGCTAGTATTTTCTTTCTAAAAAATCTTAATGCTGTTTAATAGGGATTTATGTTCAACTTGGGGGAAATGAGTCTACTCAGCTCTAGTATCTTCTGCTTTCCCTTCCAGCCTACGGTACTCAGGGGAGAGGACGGAGGGAAACCCATTTCAATACCGTTGCTAGAAGGATGGGTGGAACCTGGCAGAGCAAACCTGGCAGGGTACAATGCTGTCCTCAGAATCCTGGATCGAAGCTTCAGGACCACCCTGTCGTGGAAAATTCACAGAGCTCTAGGCATTAGATTGCCATAATTCCTTCAGGCACTACACTTTCCAGAGGGCAGACTTAATTTGACAAAGATGGCAATGTGTTCAATAGTCATACTTTCATCTCTCTGTCACCAGTAGATGGTCCTCCTTTTTCCTCCCCATCCACTTCATCAGGTTTTATGGAAATCTCACAATCTGAATATAGTCATGGATGAACAATAGACACAGATAGATGATGGACTGATACATAGACGCAGACACGTGATGATAAGCATTCACGCTATTTCTCCACATGCTTTGGTTTTCCCCATGATTTTTTAATTCATATTTCCAAATACTTTCCACTGGTATTTATCTCAATAAACACATTCAAATACATAGCGTTTGCCTAAAGGAGAGGTTAATGTAGCCCCGACTCTAGGGATATGACACTCTAAAATCTGGAGGAACCCAATTAACCCAAAACGAACCCACAATTGACCTAGAATGTAAAGTGTCTTTAAGTCACACCAGCTTACACATGTGAAACTGCCATGTAGGATTCTAATTGTTGAAGAGGGCTGGCAAGGAGACTTGAGAGACTAAAATTTTAAAGACTGTGAGACAGAAACTAACTGCTACAAATTCAACAATCCAATTAAATTTGCATTTGAATTCCAGAAACGTGAAAAACAATCAAATTGTGTTGCATTTCCACTTTTTAAGGCATATTAATTTAGTAAAGGAAAACAATATAATGACTATCTTAGAACCTGTAAGCAATATACGTGTGTGTGTGTGTGTGTGTGTGTGTGTGTGTGCTGATTGCTTTTGGAAGGGATTGCTTTTGAGTATACACATTTTCAAATTTAAAAAGAGATTGACAAAATAATCTGTGCTCATTGAGCAGGACAGCCTCTGACACACGAGTATAAACACACATATTCAGAAGCTAGTTTTAACTCTAGTTTTAATGCTACTGTGAACTTGCAGGACGTTCAGCCTAAACCACTTCAATTTGTATTCTGCTATTTCTGGTAAACAAGAACATGTATATAAACTTTTACACACATATGCCACACATTGTACCAGAGAAGAAAACGGCATATTTTCTACTTAGGAATAAGCATTTCCCTTAGAACAACAAGCTGGCTCCTAATTTTGTGGTTTCTGAGGTTGATCCAGCCTAGTGTCACAAGTTCCATTGTTTATATTCCTAAACACATCAGAGATCATGGAAGCCTGGTGAGATCTGGATCTTTTTCGCTATCAAACAAATGAGATTGTTAATCTGACTCCAAATCTAAGTAACTGAAAAAAAATCAACTCTTTGTGCTGAGAAACACAGTTGTTATCTTGTTTATATTTATGCCATTCTGTTATTTGGATATGCTTTATTAGTTATCTGAAAGAACTTCAGTCTCTTCACTAGCAAAATATGATGGCTAGATAGGTAGTTTATTGATAGTGTGCTTGTCTTACAAACATGAGGATCTGAGTTCAATCATTAGAAGCAATATCAAAAAATTAGTTGGGCATGGTGACTTGCTTGGAATCCTAGCACTGAGAAGAACAAGACAGGCAGATCCTGGAGCAGTAAGTCTAGTCTATTCGTCAAGAGCTAAGCCAGAGAGAAACTCTGTCCAGAAAAGGGTGGGGGCACCTGAGAGAAAACAGCCAAGTTTATCTGTTGACCCCATACTCATGCACTTGAACACACATAAACACAATACAACACAATAGCTTTTGAATTTGAGTCAAATGAGAAATAAGGTAAAATGTTAACATACTAATGAAAAAGGTGAATTAATATTTACAACAAAAATTAATATAAACAACAAAAAAGGAATGTGTAGAAGACAAGTCCCTGCCTTTGAAACCTGACAATAAAATCATGTTACACTCACATATAAAGATAATGATCTTGAATTTTATTTTCATCTTGGCCTAGCCACATTACCCACATTTCTGACACCCCTCATTTCTGACCTTCATCGATATCCCATTATAGTTCTGCTTAAATAGTTTTCTAAGCTCTGTTTTGCTTTGTTTTCAACGTGCACAAATTTTCTGTTTTCCAGATGTGGACAAGGATGGACGGGAAATCGATGCCACGTCAAGGCTGGCCCTTCTGCCCCCAAGTTCGTGTACACTCAGAATGGTAGGTAGCATTATGACTAAACAAGTTGTGTGGGATCATCAACACTTTTGCTGCGTATTTATCTCTTCCATGGGTTTGAATTTCCAGATCTATGGACTCTGCTGGGTATTGGATCTGCATTCCTCATAACTCATGTCACAATCGCCACCTTGTATTTTCTTGCAAACAGAAGGGGACTAGTGAGGTGAGTGGTGCCTTTTAACGGCTGAATGAAACAGAGCAATTTTCTGAAACATTTCATTCGCTGTATTTTTCTTCTGCCCTGTTTTATATGAAAGAAGTTTTAATGTTTCCTTCTCTGGGGGCTTATTTTACTAGAGAAATGCAGCAGCATTTTTCATATCAAGAGTTTTACTTTTTCCATTATAATAGGAGTCTTTCTGAAGGCACCAATGAAAGAAAGCAGGCCATTTTTCAAAGACTAAACAGAGATGAATATAGCCTATCACATTGGTACCCAGAGAAGGTCTCACCTCTGCAGTGCAGAATATTTCCTGGCTCATAGCTCATACAGAGGCTTGCCAGTGTTGCAGCAAATACTCTCATGCCCTGAGCAACACACAGGACAGAGGCCAAGATTTACTGGAACTGAATCAACTCTACAGACTAGGCTCTTGCCTAACTCTGAGCCTCCTACCAGTCTACAGAGCCATTTAAGACCATTTCTGACCATTACAGCTTTAATCATTAGTAGTATAAGCTAGAGATTACCCCAGTAATTAGAGGAGTTGACATATTCACAAACTCATCAAGATAAGGGCTCACAATAAGTGTGCATGAAGTTTTAAAAGATATTTTATTATTTTTATTTTAAGTGAATTGTATGTGTCTGTATGCACATAAGTGCACTCATGTTACACAACGCCTGTGGAGGTTAGAAGAGGAGGTCAGATTCCCTGGAAGTGGCGATACCAGTTGTTAGCCATCATGTGGGTGCTGAGAATCAAACCTAGGTCCTGTGCAAGAGAAGCCAGTGCTCTTAACTGCTGAGCCATCTCTCCAGCCACAAGAGCATGAAATTTTTAAGAAATGAATGTTTGGTTAGATTTAGGCGAGATACAAAAATATACCACAGAGCAACGGATACCAAGTCGTTTTGCTTACCTCCCTAATGAATTCCTCTCATATCCACCTTCATGTCATGAATTAAGGCAAAGTTGTTATAGAACTATGGTCTGCTTTACCAAAAAAGCACACTTTAAATCCATTCTCATCACAGTGATAATATTAACGTATCAATTTTAAAATTATTTTTGTTGTTTAAAATATACCAGACAAGCCAGATGTGGTGGTGTATACCTTTAATCCCAGCACCTGGGAGGCAGAGGAAGGTGGGTCTTTGACAGGTGAGATCCAGGCTGACCTGGTCTACATAGTGAGTTTCAAGCTAGCCGGGGCTACAAGTATATATTTCTGGTAATCTATGTCGACAGACATGGATGAGAAACAATCTACACGTAAAGAAGCTTTTAATCTACAGGAGGAAACAAACCCATAAAGCCTATGAAATATTGATAGCATACAGGAATACACATATATTAGTTGTGATTCTTCAGTTCTGTGTATGAAAAAGAGAGAGGGATAGAAGGGAGAGAGAAAGAGAGAGGGCGGGGAAGGAGAAAGAGAGAGGGGGGAGGGAGAGAGGCTAGTTTTAAGGAATTATTTCATGCAGCTGTTGTGCCTGGAGAGGTGGAGACCTGTGAGGCAGGCTGGCAGACTGGAATTTCAAGTCAGAGTTGAAGACACAGCCTTGAATCCAAATCTGCTGCACAAGTCAGCTGGAGGAAAATCAAGCAGGGTTTCTTTGTTGTTGACTTGAGGTAGATATTTTTTCCTTGAAAAACTTTTAGTTTCTGCTCTTGAGAGCCACCCACATTGTAGGTAAGTGAAAAGCATACTTTAACTTCAATCAAATTGCTTTACATAAATTCAATTGATTGTAAACGTTGATTGCATCTGGAAAAAATAATGCCTTCACAGTAACACCTAGACCAGTGTCTGACCACACAACTGGCAGGGCGGCCTCGCTGAGCAAGGAGATTCCTGATGTAAGGAACACCTTGCAGGAGAGTTGTCCTCTAGCACTGCCCCTAACTTTCACTGTCTCAGTCCCCACAGGACAGCCTATACACTGAGGCTACTTAGAAACTTCTAAGGCAAACTGTGAGGTCCTTGTGCCACAGTGTAACAGTCACCTATCTTCCTCTGTCCTATTTCTTTGTGTGGTGTGTGGGGGTACACATATTCATGTGGGTATGTGACATGTACATGCATGGTGTGTGCATATGCTTGAAGGCAAACGTCAACAATGATGTTTTCCTCAGTTGCTCTTACCTCATTTATTGAGCAGGGGATTTCTCTGACCCTGGAGCTCAGCTTATTGATTCTGGCTAGCCAGTCTGCCTGTCTTTACCCCCTGCACACACCTCTTGCTGAGACTCCTGAAGCATTCCACCATGTCCAGCTCTTTACATGGGTGTTGGTTGCTGAACTCAGGATCTCAAGCTTACACTGCAAGCCCTTGACTCGCTGAGCCATCTCCCCAGCCATTTCTTCAGTTCTGCTGACACTAATCTGCACACTCTCAGTTCTGCTGACTCTCATCTGCATGCTCAGTTCTGCTGACACTCAGTTGCACACTCCTCCTGTTACTGAAAAAACACATAGCTCTCCAAATCCTGTTACTGCATAGCTATTCAAATTTGAATTTGATATCATGCAAATATGTTCAACAATCCTGTCGATGTTAGTCATTCAAAATATTGTCCTCAACAATAGTGTTGCAGGGCATATTAAATGATATTGTAATTGAACTATTCCCTATCCCACATCAGTGCTTGTCTTTATGTCAGTCGCACAAAGCAGTGTATGTATAACTGGTACATACTATTATGTGTACCACATCACATGATTATTGATTTTATCAATGCTTTATTGGGAATTACCAAAATAATTACTTAGAAAGATCCATTTATTATATTAAATAAAGGTAATACATTTGAAATTTCAGAACAAGTCTTTTTGCCCTAAAGTTCTATGAAATATTTGACAAAGAGCTTATTAAGTATAACAGTGGCTTAATTGAAAATAATGCCAAGATATAAATGTACACAAAAAATTATTTCATCAGGAAATTATCACCCTCTCTAAATAAGCATTGACTATAATATTTTTATTAAATGTTGTAAAAAGAACCTATGATCACAAGAGACCCCTGAGTAACTTGAAAGAAAATTTTTAATTAATTTCATTTAAAACATAGTCTGGAGATTCTATGTTCAGACAATGCTAAGGAGAAGAAAAAGCCTCTTAAACTGATGTTAAAGAATTCATTTCCTGGTTTTTGTTGTAGTTCCCATGACCCTTTTCTTATCTACTTGCCACTTTGATTACAGGGGAAAGAAAGCAACTCTAGCTATCTTAATCAAAACAGAGAGTTTAGTACAAGACACAGAATGCTTCCTAAAGATCAAGGATAAGCATAAATAAGATGGGATCCCAGAAAGGCGTGGACCGAGTAGAAAATCTCACCTGCCTCTCTTCACCCATTTTTGTCTGCCTGCTTTGTGAGTCTCTCTCTAGAAATATAATAAAACTGTTTGTTAGAGGATGAATGTTACTTGTTTGCTATCTCCCTATACATGTAGGAAATGAAATCTCTTTCTTCAGGTCCCAAGTCCACAATGTACAGGAAAACCTTTTGGTTAGCCAGCTTGAGTTTAACTCTTGTTTCTTGTCAGATCACCTAGGAATGAGATATGGATCAGATCAATAGCACACATATGGCTCCACAGAGCCCATTCCGAGGTTCCTGAATGATGAGAATGGGCAAGAGAGATATCTCCATGAAAGACCTCTTAGGAAGGGAGAGATCTCTGTGGAAGATCTATTAGGGTATCTTGTATGCCTGTTCCAAAATGTACCAGAGTTTTTATTCATGACACTACAGAAGATACATAGCATATGGTGACCTTAAGAGTTGTTCATAATGCATGTAAGATGCCTCAGCAGGCAAAAGTGCAGTCCTACCTCATCAACTTGATGACTTCAGGTTGATCACAATATCCACTGTAGGACAGAGTGAACTTCCTAAAACTGCCCTCTGACCTCCACTCAGATTCCATCACACACACACACACACACACACACACACACACACACACACACACCACTCATGCACAAACACAGAAATAATAAAAATAATAATAGTGTCATAGTAAGATGCCATTATCAAATCTGTGCCCTTGGATCATGATCAAAGACGCATGTTCATAGTGAGCCATTTGTACCCAGATTACACCCGTTCCTTTCCTGTTGTAGAATGTATTGTCCTTGCTTGGGGAAAATTTTACAACAAATTATAGTTATGATCCTGCCTCAGGGAAGATTGCATTAATTTAATAAATAAATAGCAAAAATGCAAAAGCAATATTTCATTTACTTATACTAGGAAATAAATAAGCCTATGTGAAAAAGTGATTGAAAGGTTTAAATATGAAATATTTCTAAATAATTTTGCAGAACTACAAATTAAACAACTGTAACAAAATATCATAGATGGGTTGACTCAAGCAATAGACATTTATGCTTCGCCATTCTGGAGGCTGGGAAGTTCCAAGTAAGAACAAAAGGAAGTAGATTTAATTTCTGATGAGCTCTATTCTGTCTAGTTGCAGACTTCCACCTCCATCCTGTGTCCTCACAGGACAGATGGTAGAGTATATCTGGTATCATTTCTTCCTCTTAAAAAAGATATTAATTGGGACTGGAGAATTGGTTCAGCAGTTAAGAGCATGGGATGCTCTGTAGAGGACCCAGGTTTGGCTCCCAGCATCCACATGGTGGCTCATAGCTGTCTATATCTCGAGTTCCAGGGAGATCTGATGCCCTCTCTTGATTTCCATGGACATTTCATGACATGGGTGCACTTATATACATGCAGGCAATACATTCAAACTCATAAAATAAAAATAATAGGTAAAATATTTTTAAAGTAAAAAATAAAATGGTATTAATCTCATCAATGGATTATCAGCAGCCTTATGACCACATATAAACCTAATTGCCTCCCCCTAAACCCCATTTATTAATTCTGTCATTTGAGGGATAACAGCTTTAACATGTAAACTTGAGGTTTTGCAAGTATCAGCATATAACTCTAGTGTGTATACAAAAGAATGATGGCTCGGAGGAATCGTGCTGCTCTTAGGAATGTGCTCTTACTCAAGTCTCAGAATGCAGCTACACAAACATTTAAGAAGGATCTCTTGTGCTTGTCCAGAGAGGGTAAAAAGACATGACGAATAATACCTCTGATTTCTGATTCATACTAGACTATTATATATTTGATTCTGATGTACCTATAGAAAATTTTCTATATGAGAGAATATAGACCAAAACACTAAAGACCAACATGAAAGGAAAGAATGGTGAGCTGAATGATATTTGTTTATATTTATGATTTTTAAGAAAGAAACAGATGTTTAGGATCCCAAATTCTATACTAACTGTCTATGTCCATTAAAGACACAGATGGTTCTTGAGCTTCCTGAGTGAGTGGTTCTGGCTCAAACATAAAACATGTATTCCTTTTATATTAAACTTTGTCTACCCGATCTTTTCCCACTGCAAGCATATTTTATAATAATGTGAATCTTTGAAGCCAGAAACTTAGCAACCATTCAAGTTTGAGATCCCCTGATGGGCCTTACCTAGTCTGGCAATGAATATTTATTCTAAGCAAAAATCAGTCCCTTGCTTATTCTCTGCCCTAAGCCATCCAGCTGTTTTGGTAGCTGGAGGGTCACTTGTGAGCTTGTCTTCGTCCCAAAAATAAACGCTTAGAGACCAGAATGCCACAAATGCAGAGGACAAGGTCGTCTCAAGAAGTTGGCCAAACCTTTGCCCTCTGCATGTGCGCACATTTGCATTCACCCGTAAGAAACAATTGTTTTCACAGCCTGAGATCCAGGATTAAATGCCCAAATTGCAGTTCCCTGTGCATGTCTTGGCCAATCTCTGGCAAGCCTGCTCCAAGTTAATATTTCAGCAAGAAAAGAGGAATGGACAATAGAATTCTTTAGAACAATATTAAGCCATAAATGTGATGCTGCTCCTTTTCCCTATTTTGAAAAGAAACTAAAGAAGCCTGTTTCCTGAAAACATTTCCCTTAAGTCTAACTCTAATTTCCTGGTTCTACAATGATAGGAAATATTCAAAAATGATGCCTTAAAAAGAAGGAAAGCACTTTCCTCCACCTCATTAAACCTTCTGTATACCCTTTGCACAGAGAGCGGAGAGGTGAGCAGAGCTTATTCACTGTAGACAGAGAGGCACCCGAGGCAAGTCTTCGACTTGAAGTCTCGCAGTCTGGGGTGCTGGCAGTTCAGATGAATGTATGAAGAGGACTGAAAGGAGGAGGAAGTGTCTGTGTTGAGATGTGAAGGAAGAAACCAAATGGAGTTCAAAAAAGATAAGAAAATTATGGAAACTCGTGGGTTCAAAATGGTACCAGGAACTGGAGCATATGGGAAGATAAATGAATAAATTAATCTTTAAAATGTGTGTAGGAGAGATGAGGGTTTAGTGTATTTTAATGTCTATGAGAGAGATTTTGATTGACGTTTTTCTTAAAAGGACAAATGCAGTCTTCTCTATGCCCTAAGAGATCTACTCTCTGCCACCAAAGGGGATGATTTTGTAGGCTGACCCTGAGTTTACTAAGGAGCCCCTGTCACCTGAAGTTATATTGCATGTGATCAAAGAAAGATTGCTGAGGGAAAAAGAGAGAAGGGCCAGGCAGTCCCAGCCGAGCGTCTGTAGGTAGACCCTCGAATGCCATCCCTCTCAGTAACTCCTACTTCTTCCTCCTTCTGGCTGACGGTAGTAAAGAACCTAGTGTTCCTAGTCCCACATTCTGTCCCATCCCTCATGCTTTCTGTATTCTGGATGCACTTTGTAAACTGACACTCTGTCAAACAGGTTTCCTTTTCCTGTTTGAGAATATCAGCCATTTCCTACCGGAATCCTACCTATCACAATTGAAGAAGTGTCTTAAGTAAGGATAAGATTTTGTCTATGTTCTAAACATAGTGTGAGAATAGATTGGAACAGATCCGGAAGATAGCTGGTGGTCAAAGGACAGCCCTATTCCAGAGGTTCCGATGAGACAAGGTGAAAACTCGAAGTTAAGAAACAGATGAGGAAGAACAAGAACCAAAGTTATAGTTGGCAGACAGCATGGTTGGTAGATCTGCTGAGACTGACTCCCCCACCCTCCAAAAGGGAAGAAAGCATGTTTGGGCAATGGAAAGGTGAACTGTTTTGATATTCCATATTTTATATGTCAAATGGTGAAACATGACTGAAATGATTTTCTCGAGGCTTCTACCATGTTTGGCGTATCCCCCAAATGTGGCCACAGCAACCTATATTTGCTGATCAGTTTAAAGTTAGTTTTTAGTAATAGAGTTAGATATATTTATTTTTTACTCTGCCATATCCTAAGGAAAAAAAAGTTTATAACATCATGGATCTGATATTCAACTTAGAATTTTTCTAGTATACATTAGTATGAAATGTTGTCATATAATTATCATGCTTCTGCTGCTTAATCTTTCATATAACCAGTGTTATAAATGCTAAATAATAGGAAAGTATAAACTATGTTATTTTGATCTTCTTTCCCAATTTTGAAATTGCCTGGTTTGAATCTAACACTGAGCTTAGTTCTTTGCAGGGGAGGGCGGGGAGTCTGTGTGTTCCCTGGCTGTGTTGGAGCTGTAGTAAGCCTTTCAGCTGTCAAGGGCCTTCCATTTGAGAGTCATGTCTTACTTTTATCTCTGCATTACAAGTCCCTGGAGGAGCTATGATTATTTGAAAAAGAAAAAGCAGGGAGGGAGCTAATTTATATTTAGGATTAGTTGAGATACCTGGCAAATCTTTCTGCATGGTCTAGGTTTTGATAGTCACAATGTCTAGGACTCCATCATTTTAACTGTTTGCTGACAAAACCCTGAACAAACCAGAGCAAATAATATTTGCTTGCTTGCATTTTGCTTAACATATGACAAGTATTTCATATAATCAGGTAGAGCAAGTAACAAATAAGATAGCTGAAACTCTAGGCATAGTGGTTCATGCCTTTAATCCCAGCACTCTGGAGACAGAAGCAGGCAAATCTCCATGAGAACATGGCCACCTGCGCTCTAGAGGCAGAGGCCGGCCTGGTCCACATAGTAAGTTCCACACCAACTGAGGCTGCAGGGAACCCTGTCTAAAAGCAACAGCAACATCAGCTAAAAGCTAGCTGGGACCTAGAGAATTTACAATGAAGCATCAACGTCTTGGGATTAGGGCTGTGTGTGTTGAAGCAGACCAGGATGTAGACGTTGTGATACCACTGCGGTCTTCCACGTAGAAGTTGTGATACCACTGTGATCTTCCCAGGTAGGTTGTGAGCAAGATGGACTTACTAAGCAAAAGGAGATAGAACACATTTTTAGAGATGCTGGACATACCTCTTTCTTTACCATTAAAATAAAACATGAGAAAGGAAGACCTCCACCAAGGTCATCTCGTGCTTCCTGTGCTACAACGTAAAAGGGAACCACTCCCACCTTCCAAAACTCTTTACTTTCAAGCTTGTTTTCATTTGACTTATTGGCTTTTGTTTCTGTGTCTCCTGTAGTAGGTTATAATCATCTTGAAGAAGAATCTCCTTCTACAAGTGTTTTTACCCCTAAGTTAGCAAAGGGCAGAGGGCTTTGTCCCAGCAGAGATTGTTTACACCCAGTTTCTCTTCCTGTCTATACCTGGTTTTTGGAGCCCAAATAACAATTTTTGTCTTACAAATATAATGATTTCATATGGATGTGTCCTTTAATGTATTCGTATAAGAATTCTAGTAGGCATCTCAAAAGGCTGGGATATCCTTGTATCCTCGAAGAAGTTTCTTTAAAGTTGATTAGTTTCATTCCATTCTATGGAAGCCAAAAGGAAACCCAGAAGAATGCCAAATAATGCTCACCTGTGTGACCTTTGGCATAGTCATTCCTGTGCTCAGCGATGGACTTCAAGATCAGCCTTTGATTGGAATTGTAAATATTTGAATTCTAATGAAGATTAAAAGCAAAAATTAAAAACCTGAGAGTACAGTTATTCATAATCTATCGAAGGACTGAGGTACAAAAATCTTGCCATTTTAGGAAAACAGGAAATTAAACGACTGTTGTATGTGTGCCCTAATCCTAAACTATTTAATTCAGGTGGTCATATGTGTGACAGATTTTGCCCTGAGTTACAGCTGGAATCTGACAGCTTAATTACTACTCTATTTATAGAGCTATTTTTATTCTTGCTCTGTTTTTCTTAGAGCAAAAGGTCATTTCTAAATGATTTTATGATGGAATCCTTTTCAAGAATATGTTATATTTATAAAATAGAATTTCTACATGGGTTTCAAAGTGACTTAATATTTAACCCCATATTTAGTATTTGCTTAAACAATGCCTGATCATTTAAGATATTATTTGACCACATGAAATCTATCAGCATCTAGTTGTCAGAGATACAAGTATTGAATAATGCAAGTGTCATGGTGTGTGGCATATGTTGGTATGTTACTGTTAAATGTCTTAAATTGTTCTTATCATATGACATAAACTCCAAATAGGCAAATGAATAATATTTGTGCCAAAATATTTTCCTATTTAGCAGCATGTTCTAATTAGTTATTATGAAGATAAACATTTCTCTCTTAATTCTTGTGCCAGCATCTCTGTTCAGTAGAGATAGTCCTTGAGGCAGAATTTGCTTTCTAGCACTTTCTGCCATCTTCTCTATGTTCACTTTAAGTCTTCCGTAGTGGGAAGTCGGCATTCCTGAGCCTGCCATATTTCTAGGATGTATTTGTTTTCCCTAGTTCAGTAGAATAAGCACAGACAAATGTGTTGTAGAATCAGAAACACTCATTGAAAGTAAAGTAAATAAAGAGATGCAGAAAGGCACTGAGGTAAATGAGCTGTTTTATCAGTAGTACACAATATAGTGTTACTGTTACTGTAATGGTTAGCACGTGCATTCAGTGCCGTTAAGAAGACAATCAGAATTCAGACTGGGATTCATTAATGTTACCAGAAAGCTGAGAATTGGAAAGATGACTTCTTAACTCTTCTGTTCTCCTCTAGATAGACCTTTCTTTTCTTTTCTTTCTTTCTTTTTTTTTTTTTTTTTTTTGGCTTGTGAATCTTCATTCTCATCATTTCTCTTTAAAAGCATCCTTGGAGACACTACTACAACTTCAGCAATCTGTTTCCTGTGCTGGAATTTCAATCACACCAGTGAATCAAAGGATAGAATGGCAACCGCCCTTGTAGGACCAGCTTGCTTTCATTTTTTGATTAAAAAAAGAAACTTAAAAATCAGGAACTCTTAGCAATTCCACTCATGTGTTTGTTTGCAAGTATTTATTAAGGACCTAGTGAGTGTCTAACTGTGCTAGAAGCTGAGACTATGAGAATTAGCAATGTGGATAAGAGTACTTGCTTCATAAGTATGAGGACCTGAGTTCAAATCCTTAGTATGCACAGTTAAAATTTTAAAAAGTTGAGCATGGAACTCTTGTGCCTGGAATCCCAATGTTGGGAGAAAGAGGCCGATACTAAACTATTTAATTCAGGTGGTCATAGTGTGACAGATTTTGCCCTGAAGTTACAGCTGGAATCTGACAACTTAATTACTACTCTCATTTATAGAACTATTTTTATTCTTGTTCTGTTTTTCTTAGAGGATCTTTCTTATTTTAGCCAGCCTAGGAGAAACAGTGAGCTTCAGAAGCAGTGAGAGCCCTATCTAAAGGGAATAAAAGAGAGAGCAGTAAGGGAAGACACCCAACATCCTCTTATGACCTCTACATTGCACACACGCAGGCCTGTGCATGTGCATACACCATACAAAACACGATATACACCAAAAATTAAATAAACAAGTAACAGTTTATATATTGAGGAAGGTACATGTACATCAAATGATCCCAGTCCTTCAATAAGCATATATCCATGGAATATAGTTATTTCCCAGAAAGCAATGGGGAGGCCTGGGAAAGCATGGTGCTTTGGAGGTGATGAGAGAATGCTGAGAAAGTTGAGGAAGGATTTGATGTCACAGATCAAAACCCAGATGACTAAGGAAGAACATATCAGAAGAGCAGAATCGGTAATGTCAGAACTGAGAAATAGTGCAGTCAGTGAGAGATGGGGTCAGATAGGAAAACCCGAGAGGAGCTAGCTGGGAATTGAGCAGGAAAAGAGCATTTCAGAGCAATCTGCGTAAGGTACTAACTGGGTCCTGATGTGCCTATAGCTCCTCTTTATGTTTTTATTAAAAATTGTTTTCAAATAGCTGTAAGTAAATACTATTTTATTACCTTTAAAATCTTTTCCTGTTAGGTGACAGAAGCTAAAATTAGACATAGAGGCAGGAGACTTTTAACTAAAAGCATTAATAAATCACAAATGGTATACCTTTAAAGGAATTTGGGGGATATTCAAAATTCATGATGAAATCAAAACCAATTTTCTCAACAGATTCCTTACATAGAGTTGTCAACTTGAAATTAATTGTCTGTAAGCTTGGAAAGAAAGAAGTTGCTAGGCAGTTGCTGAGAAAAATCACAGAGGCTGATAATTAACTTCAACGTTGCAATCAGCTTTCAATCGAACAGATTATGTGTCTAAAAATTCAATAAGGAGATTAGAGTGCGTTTTCATATTCAGTAATTCACGTGAAGGAATACTTCACTCCGATGAAAGAAAGTTACAAAGTAAATGGTCCTCCCCAAGCATGGGACTTTGAATGTAGGGAGAAGGGAAGGGAAAGGTGTTTTGGAGCAGGCAGCCAGTGAAACCTAGAAGTCAATCAGACCAATAAGCGCTTACCCACATTTGGACAGCTTGTGGTATAGAAGTAGTCACTTAAACTGTGTGTGGAGATGGATCAGCTATGATTTTGTCTGTATTTCTAATCTATTATGCCCTAATGGTTTCATAAGTCTAAGACAAGAACTATTACAAAAATGAAATGAAAACACAAAATTAGTCCAAATAGCTAAGAGATAAATGAAATGAGTATTTCTTTTTCCCTTAAACAATGCCTGATTTATTTATTAGTTATAATTTTTACTTTATTCTTCATCATTTCATATATGCATGCAATGAGATATGGTCATATCTAACCTCCATCTTTCTCCTCCGATTCCTTCCCTTCCCTATAGCCCCCAACATGTCCCTTTCCAACTTCATATAAATTTCTTAATCCATTAGTCAAATGAGTGATGTTTATATGTACATATGTGTGGAGCTGTCCACTGTAGAATAGGAAACCCAACAGTGGTCACACCCTGAAACAAGGATGGTTCTTCTCTCGTCCCTCAGCAGTTGTCAACTGCCAACCGCAGTGGTGACTGGGACCTGGGGAGCGTTTCCTCCACTTATGCAAACATTTTGACTGACTTGATCTCGTGTAGCTCTTATGTAGACAACTACAGCTGCTCTAAGTTCCTCGGTGTGACAGCCGTGTCACATACATTTACTTCACAGCACTCCTCCCGAGTCTCTGTTGCTTCTGTTCTTTCTGTCTCCACTTTTATGCTGTTCCCTGAGTCATGGTTAGAGTCAGGGGAAGGGTTTTGTTCAAAGACATCCCATTTAGGGCTGAGTACTCTGTCTCTTATTCTCAGCACTTTGATTAATTAAGCTTCTCTCCTTTGCTGCTGACTGCAAAATGAAGCATCTCTGACTGAGCTGAGAGCAGCCCAGGTCTACAGGTGGAAATATAAATATTTAGAAGGTCATTTGGCAGTGTGCTCACTGAGCAAAATAATATTAACAGGTTCTACCCTAGGACCTATGACCTTCCTAAAAGAGGACTTTTGACTAGATTTACAGTAATAGGCATGAAATCCCTCTTATGAAGCAGGTTTCAAATCCGGTAAGAAAGTTAGCACATAACAATCAAGCCACTATGGTATCAATGGGCCTTTCTTGCCTGGCAGATCAGTGTGTATAGTATATAAGGCTCAGTGAAGGAAGACCATTGATATGTTTTCTCCTCCAGCAGCCTGCACTGTACAGTCCAGCACTATGAAACACCGTAGAGAGAAGATGCCTTCAGTTTGAGATTGATTTCTCTATGCCCTGTAGCCAACATGTGTGGTTTCTTCAGCAACAGGGTCTTACTATGTAGCTATGGTGAATAACCAAGTATAATGGCAACAACCTGTGTTGTTTTGAAGACCCTTGGGGCCTCCCTGAGCAGAGAGATCCAGTACATTGTATTCAGTTTTCATTTCAGAGCCCATGTCTTCTGAGAGTGGCAGTGCCCACCCAGACTGGGTAATTCTGTTTGATCTCCTCTTTCTTTAAGTTGTATTTTCTAATTAGCCTACTAGTTAGTGGTTCAACAATATTTCTGAGGTAATTATTTCTAAATACTTCCTTTTTTGATCCTGAGAATTGTATAAGGACCACTTACACATTAGGCCCGTTATTTTACCACTAAGGCACATCCCTAGCCAAAAACATTTACTCTTGATTTTTATATTGTCTCTTCCTGAAACTAAGATGAATCGGAAGTTCCACATAAGCCATTCCCTGAGTAGCACTATAGCAGGATATACAGCAGAGCGTTGACCAATGCACTGTCTCCTGAATAAACTGAAAATAAATAAATACCACAATGTCCATTTCTCTAGAATGAACCTTACACAGGTAGTCACCTTTTCATTGCCTAAACAGTTTAGAAAAATAATCTCTAGATGATTGCTAAGGACAATCACATGCATGCCAAGCAAAGATATTGTGTCCATACTAATTCTAAAATGAAATTAAGGTGAGTTTTCATGTAGGGTCATACAATTGGAAAAATTCTTCATGTCAACAAGAGACAGTACATGATAAAGGAGAAAAATCATGGGAGTCAGAAATCATGAGCATCATTCAGTCATGAACAGTGAGAGCCTATCTACTGATTAAATGCTCACAAGGAGCTGGTGGAGTTGAGGCGCTCAAGGAGGGAATCAATGTGGGATCTCTCCTGAATTATAAAACCATCCCTCTACCCATCAATTCTGATTCAAAAACACCTGGGGAATCACACTTGGGAAACCCAGCTAAAGACCAGAACGAATTTAAAATTACATTTAATCTCCCCCTTTGATGTTGACATTACGATGTATCATCTTTGGAAATGTGTGCACACGTGACACATCTTAGTATCTATGAATTTTTTATCCTAAAGTTTTACTTTGACTATTTTTTTTCTTTTGATTTTAATGTATCTTTCTCCTATTCAATACTAGAGAGATCCCCCATGAACTTTTGTTTATTTTTATTTTATTTCATTATTTACCCTATTAGAAATTTAAACTAACAAATATTTAAAATTATAATTATTGATTCATTTTAAATAGAAATGAACCCCCTAAATATTAACAAAAGTAGTATGAAAATATAAAATAGAATATATAATATGTGTATATCTCAATAGCATTTTCCGAAAAATGAATGCTAGATATCCATAAAGTATCACATTTGTAGAAGAAAAGGAGGAGGAGATATTCTCAGAAAAGGGAGCTAACAAAACTCTATTGAAAAGTTAGACACGGTGGCTCACACCTGTTATTACAACATTCAGGAGGCTAAGACAAGAGGATAGCTGTGAATTGAGCTCATAATGGACTTCATGGTGAATTCCAGACCTAGAATACAGAGTAAGAGCTGTCTCAACTGCCTAGAACTACAGAGAGAGAAGACTGACATAAAAGGATGTGTTATCCAAGTGAATGGCTATTTATTCATGTTTTAATCTTTGTTGCTTAGCGAAGCAAAGCTACTCAAGCTAAAAGGTAATTTTAATGAGGACTTTTAAGGAATACTAATATCTATTTATGCATATTAACCACTGAAATATGTTGTTTTGTTGAAGTATACAAAAAAATTAAGTCATACATATTGTGTGTGTTTCTGTATGTGTGTGTCTATGTATGTGTCTGTATGTATGTGTGTGTGTGTGTGTGTGTGTGAGTGTGTGTGTGTACCTGGAAAATCAAGGTTTATTTTAATAGCTCTTGATGTAATTATGGATAATTTCATATTGCATCCAGACTTAACATTGTGATAGTTCAAACCGGGGTTGATCTGTGCTGTCTAAAATAATACCAGTAAAAATTTTTATATGCTAACATTACAAATTCATGGGCCTATCTTGTACTGGAAATATTATTTATTCATGTGTGGTTTTGTTGCATCATATGTTAAAAGACAATATTAATTCAGAAGTATATGCAGGTTTCAAAGTGTTGAGGTACTTTGTTATGCAACAAAAGAAAACTCCTCATCAGTTAAGTCTTAAACGTATTTAGAAGCTATTACAGTTGTGGAAGAAAACTTGTTTTGTAAAACATTTTTTTATTTGAAATTTTGAATTTTCTCACCAGTAATCAATGTCATTAGGTCCTTGCTTTGATGTATGCCCCCTGCTTCATCTGTTTTTATGAAATGAATACTAAGTGCCCTAGCCTGAATAAGCATATTTTATCTGAATAATCATATTTTATTTGTCCATCATTTTTCAATGAAAAGCATTGATCTGTAGAAACCAAACAACAAAAATAAACAACTACAAAAAAAAAGATGGCTAGTTTAGCATGTAACTCAGTCTCACAATTTTTTCCTAGAAGACAACATATGCTTGTAGAAACCCCCCAAATACTGACTGTACACACTTTCTACAATGTAGAACGACTTGTGCTTAAGATTTGAGAGTTAATATGATCATTAATTGTTGCTGCTTTATTAAAATTGAAATGACTTTCTAAATTATGTTGTATGGATGTGGTAGTTAAGAAAACATGTTTCCATATCATGACCTTGACTTATGCTAAAATAGTAGCAATATCTGCTCTACAACGTTGACACTGCCAATGAAAAAAAGATGTTAGGACAAATGCTAATAAATTGACCTGGTATCTTATTACCTCTATGAGAATAGTTTTGATCCCAAAGATCCCTGAGAGGGGTTTTCAACCCAGGGGATCACAGGCCACACTCAAGAAACACAGCCCTCTTTTTCTAAGTGTTCTCTAAATGGTTGTTTAACATGTCTGTACAAACCTGTCTCAAGAACATATATCATCATTTAATCATGTTTGGATTATTAGACACTGAGGTTGCAGCTAATATTTTTTGATACTCTGATGAACCACTTTCTACATAAATCATCTTCCCTTCTAATTACTGTCTAAATATTGTCTTCCAGTTATTTTACCATGTCAGGAAATATTTTTACAGTGTGCTCTCAAATTCGCTTCCACAGGGAGCCCCTTGCCCTGCATCTGGTTTAAGTTAGGTGGCTGTGAATTTGCTAACACTGCACTCACGGGGTGGAGGCAGAGCTCCCACTGGCAGTGGAAGCTCAAGGTTAGGTTACAGGAACGCAGGAGCTTCATTCGTACTAATCATATCCATATTTCTGGGCATGTTCCCATGCGAGTGTTCCACCATGGCAAACGTGCTTTTAAACAGTCACAGGTTCTGTGGGCAACATATTTACTCTTTGCCTGAAATGTGAAAGAAAAATATGGCATCTGCTACATCATGTGAGTAAGTTTGGCAAAATCCGGTGGCTGGGGTGTTTGGATCTGTGACCCTCAAGATGAGTCCTTTTCTCTCCCCTCTGTAGATCTCAATTCATTCTTCACTTTTCCTCCCAAATATTTTGCCCTTAAGGACTTGGAAATGAAAGCTCATTGATACTTTGCCTAATTCATCCTGTGTCTTCGAATCGGCCTGTCTCTCTCTTCTTTGCCAGCTCTTTAGTTTTGGATTCCCTCCCTACTTTAACTCATTCATTCATTCTCCCTCCGTCCTTCTTTCTGTTTTTTTCCTTCTTTTTTTTTCCTACAGAGTGTATCTTTAAAATATAAAACTGTTGGGGTTAGAGAGATGGCTCAGTGGCTAAGAGCATTGGCTGCTCTTGAAGAGGACCTGGGTTCGATTCTCTGCACCCACCTAGCAAGTAACAACTGTCTGTAACTCCAGTTCCAGGGAAATCTGACACCCTGTTCTGACCTCCACGTGCATTGCACAACGTGAGTGCACTTACATACATGCAGGCAATACCCTCATACGCATAAAAAAAATAGAAATAAAAAATAAATATAAAAAACTGTCAAACTGGAGAGATAGGTCAGCAGTTAAGAGCACTCACTGGCTGCTCTTGCAGAGGACACAGGTTTGGTTCCCAGCACCCACATGGCAGCTAACAGCCATCTGTAACTCCAGTTCCAAGGGATCCAGTGCCCTCTTCTGGCCTCTTCCAGGCACTGCCTGCTGGAAGTACATATACATATGTGCAGGCAAGGCTCTCAAACACAGAAAATAAAATATCAATAAAACCTTTATCTTGCCAAACAATGACACATTCTTTCTATTTCCTGTTAATCCTGTCTCTTTCTTCCTTTATCAGAACTCAGCTTACAGGATATTATATAGAGTATGCAATCAATGAGAAAAGGTTATTCTAATAGATTCTGTTTCTTTCAATGTCTTAGAAGAGGGTACAATTTATTCCACCCGCAGATTCTTAAAACAAAATTTGTGTTTTATTTTTAATGCTGATTTAAAAAAAAATCTTTTTATGTGTGTGCACTTTCTCTATGTGAGTGCATTTTCTCTATGTGAGTGCATTTTCTCTATGTGAGTGCACTTTCTCTATGTGAGTGCATTTTCTCTATGTGAGTGCATTTTCTCTATGTGAGTGCATTTTCTCTATGTGTGTGCATTTTCTCTATGTGAGTGCATTTTCTCTATGTGAGTGCATTTTCTCTATGTGAGTGCACTTTCTCTATGTGAGTGCATTTTCTCTATGTGTGTGCATTTTCTCTATGTGAGTGCATTTTCTCTATGTGAGTGCACTTTCTCTATGTGAGTGCATTTTCTCTATGTGAGTGCATTTTCTCTATGTGAGTGCATTTTCTCTATGTGAGTGCACTTTCTCTATGTGAGTGCATTTTCTCTATGTGTGTGCACTTTCTCTATGTGAGTGCATTTTCTCTATGTGAGTGTGCACTTTCTCTATGTGAGTGCATTTTCTCTATGTGTGTGCACTTTCTCTATGTGAGTGCATTTTCTCTATGTGTGTGCACTTTCTCTATGTGAGTGTGCACTTTCTCTATGTGAGTGCATTTTCTCTATGTGTGTGCACTTTATGTGAGTGCATTTTCTCTATGTGTGTGCACTTTCTCTATGTGAGTGTGCACTTTCTCTCTGTGAGTGCATTTTCTCTATGTGAGTGCATTTTCTCTATGTGAGTGCATTTTCTCTATGTGAGTGCATTTTCTCTATGTGAGTGTGCACTTTCTCTATGTGAGTGCATTTTCTCTATGTGAGTGCATTTTCTCTATGTGAGTGCACTTTCTCTATGTGAGTGCATTTTCTCTATGTGAGTGCACTTTCTCTATGTGAGTGCATTTTCTCTATGTGAGTGCATTTTCTCTATGTGAGTGCACTTTCTCTATGTGAGTGCCAGTACACGTGTGCCAAGGCCTGAAGGAAGAGGTCAGGGGATAACACTGAGTGTTGGCTCTTACCATCGACCTTTTGTAAGCAAGGTCTCTTTTTGTGCATGACTTCATATACTAGATGTGCTGTCCCAGTGACTACTGGGTATTCTGTCTCTTCTTCCCATCTCCCTGTAGAAGGGCTGGTATTATAGAGCTACACTACTGGGTCAAATTTCATGTGAGTTTTGGGGATCTGAACTCAAGTCCTCACCTATGTGGCAAGTACAAGCATTTTACTGACTGAGACGTCTCCTCAGCAAATGGTGTTGTCTTTAAAAAAAAAAAACAAACAAACAAACAAAAAAACATAAACATGAATAAATAAAAATGCCTCCCCAGTTAAATTCTCTCTGTCCCTACTGGGCTTCCAGGTCTTCAAAGAACCTCTCCTCCTCCCTTGTCAGCACCATATCCTGCACAGCTTTTTACGAAGATACATCTTGGCATAGTTATAGCATGGCTTTTGAAAGATAGTAAATCACTGAGGGAAACCCATGCTGCCTTCTTAAAACAGTGTTCTGAACTTGCTACTTATTTATGACACATGACAGTAGCAGACTTCACACAATAAACATTTGGTTTACTTCTGAATACCTTTGAAATGGTGAGTGTAACTGACTGTTCTGATTACATTTGAATTCTGGCATCCTAGGGTCCTGGTCTTATCCTGCCATGAACAAACATGGTCTCTGGAGGTTCCTGTTCCGTGTGCTGTTTAGTTCACGCCCTCTGGCTCATTTCATTTCCCTGTCCTGATGTGTTGCTCCCACTTTCTACATCTTTGCACGACGTTATCAGTATGTTTTACAGAAAGGGACAAAATAGAGTTAAAACAGGGTAATTTCCCTTAAAAATCAGTCTGTTCAGACAAGCTAAAATGTGGACTATGAATATCAGAGATCATGAGTAAAATAAAACTTGTCTAAAGTTTTGAGACAAGAAAGATGGCCCAGGGGGATTATTTGACACTAAGAATGCTTGGCAAACACAGTGCAACAATCTCTTGCTGTTAGAAATGATCAAAGAAGCAAATACAAGCAAATTATAAACTGAGTGTGGTAAAGCATGCACTGGGGAGGCACAGGCAGGTAAGTCTCTGTGAGATTGAGGCTAGCCTGGTCTACATAGGGAGTTCCAGGTCAACTGGGGCTACGGGGAAACTCTATCTCAAAAAGCCCCCCAAATACATTATGTGTGTGTATGTATATGTGTGTGTGTGTGTGTGTGTGTGTGTGTGTGTGTGTGTACATATTTATCTATGTGTTTGTAGATCAAAAACAAGAAAGTGACGAGGGGGAGATATCTTAACAGAAAAGGAATTTAGAGAGGTTAATGGAGCGCACGCAATAGGAAATGAAGGGAAAGAGAGGGAACGGGCCGGATGCTGAAGAGATCCTGGAGGAGGGCAGCCGGGAAGGAGCACCTGGAAACAAAGCCCAATGGCATATTTATGAAGATGATGAACCTCATTACATGTTAGCTTAGATTAACCTTTGAATTATCTCTTTATTTCTGTTGCATGTATATGAGCCTTTTGCCTGCATGTAAGTGCGCCATCTGCGTGCAACGCCCAGGGGACTTGAAGGGGTGGTGAATCCCCTGGAACTGGAGTTGTTAGCTGCCATGTGAGTGCTGGAACTCAACTCAGGTTCAGTGAGGTCTGAGCTATTCCTCTAGCCCTTAAAATAAAATTTTTAATTAAAATAAATAAAATGAAAGTATGATTCGGCATGCTTTGAAGAGGCAGGAAAAGTGTCAAGTATAGTCTACTTAAACATAACAGGAAACCATTCACCAATGATTCAAATAATTTCTCAAATGCTGTTGCTTTTAGTTTCAAATTTTCTACTTAGATTTTGAGCTCATTTTCTCCTAAGCATTTTATAAGCCTGTTTTAGGAGGAGGAGGTATGCTTGTGAACTTATCTATGTTGGTACAGAAGCAAAATTCTCATTTCAAAGGGGATAAGAGATATATTCTGAAGTTTATTAATGACCAAGGTCCGGGAACACAGATTTGGGTTACCCCAAATTCTGTGTTCCACCGTGGTAACAATTTCATGAAGTTCTTATAGTAACAGAAAAATGAAGTCATAAATCAAGATACTTTTCAGATATGTTGGTGGACACAGCAAGTAGGCAAATACAGCAGAAGAGGAGGCTTAGCTATTGACCTCAGGTGGTGTCTGATGGCATTCTTAGCCTTTAGATTGCTGGGAACTGTCTCTTTTGTTAAGTTAATATATTCTATTGTCACATGAAGTTAATTCAGAAACTGGTGGAGCAAGGAGTGGCTACTGGGGGAGAAGGTGTGGCCTAAAGATGTCCAGAAGTAGTTTGTGACTAAGCTTGAGATCTGCAACATCCCTAGCTTGCCGCAGTCACCTACGTGTTAATCAGTTAGTTGGTCAACCTTGAAAGAAGTTCAGTCCAAGGTGCAGGATTTTCCTGGAAATGTTCCTTCACACTCACATTTTTTGTAGATACATGTGCTCCTGCATGTGCATGTGAGTTGTATGTGAGTGTGTGTGATGTGTGTGTGTACCTTTTTTCTTTTTTTTTCTTTTTTTTTGAGCTCTGGTCTCTCACAGGCCTAGAACTCATGAACTAGCCTAAACTGGCTCTTCTACAAGCATTAGGGATCCAACTTTCTCTGCCTCCCCAGCTCTGGGATTACAAGCATACACCAACACATTGGTTTATCAAGTGTCCCTGGGGACTGAACTCAGGTCCTTATACTATGTTAAAAGCACATTGAGGAGTGAGCTCACGTCCTAGCCCTTAAGTGTATTTTTAATATCAACATATTTTGACAACTCTGCTCCAGTGAAATAGTAGCAGGATTGGATTTGATGGATGTGACTGAGCAGCCTCTGCAGTTTCTCTGACATACAAACTGACAGGCTAGCAAAGTGGAGAAAAACAGCTCCAACAAAAGTATTAAACTGACTTATGATAAAAATGGGAAACAATTTTTAAATAAAATTAATAAGAGATGCTCTTACTACCCTGAAGTAGAAAAAGAAACGACTTGCATTAATGGACATAATCTGGACTAATGACTTTTAATTAACCCTAGCAAAATCGTGCTCTTGTGTCTGAAGACAGACAGGAATGCCTCCTTGACAACCTCAGTTTGGTACTCCACCCCAAAAGATAATGAATGAATGTGGGTATGCTTGAGAATTAACATAACAAAGCACTGCAACAGTGCACCCACCCATTGAAAACAAGGTAGGTTGGGAACGATGGAGATCTGGATGAACTTGAAATAGGGATAAAAGGATCAGATGGTCTGTGGGGGTTAAAGGTGGAACTTGTACTTCCTCCATGAAGCTGGAGAAACCTCAAAATGGTTTATTACAAATATAAATTATAGGTGTGGCCTAATTGGAGGCATGCCTTGGGGGCTTGGGTCGGGGAGACAGTGGTTGAGGGGACAAGAGAGATCCTTCAGCACAATTATGTAAGTCAGACAGTTTTAATAGTCTGTTTGTTCAGGTGATTATGATGTTGGCATAATATTAAACACCAAACTAATCATAAAGTAATTTAAAAAACCATAAAAGTACAAGTGTATAAAAGTTGATAAAATTAATCGGGAGACTTATCATGTGTGCATTAGTAGGTTTCTCCTGACATTTTTCTGTCGCTCCATCCCTGTCTCCTCCTGAGGGGCAGCCTTCAACATTTAGGGTAACGTTTATGTTCAGTGTTACCTTTCTGTTCCCTGAAGCCTAGTCCAAGTTTGTTTACTTTATTTAATAATTTAATATTTCATAATAACAGCTTTCCCAACACACATTGGTTGTATATTAAGGAAAGTTTTATAGCCTTGCTAACTGAGGGAAATATATGATAATCAAAAAATATGCCATTACAAGAGCAATTGTCAAAAATAAATAAAAATTACAGTAGAAAGGAAGGATTAAAATTCTGTTCAGAGATGAACACATAAGTACCACAGATGATAGATAAACTTGATGAGGTTGCCAGGTACAGCATAAACATCCACAACCATTGTGCTTTCATGCCAGCCATGAACATCATAAAAGAAATTCGGAAAGCATTCATGCTTGGCAAGAGCATCCGAAAGAACAAAGTACCCAGGAGCAATTCACCAGGAAAGGGAGGGATTTGTGCACTGTTTCAAAAAGGAGTTTTAAAAGACCTCACTGAGTGGAAATCTATCCTAACCTCATGGAAAGAAAGAAAATACTGTCAGAATGCTGATACAAACAAGAGCAGTCAACAGTTTGAAGACAGTCATCCACTATCAAAATTCCAACTGTTTTTTTACAAAAATAGCCAGTATTCAAATTCATATGTGATAGCAAAGGTACCAAACAGAAAAAACAATCTTGAAAAGAAATGAAGCTGGAAAATTCAAATGTCCTAGGATCAAAATCTATCATGAAACTACAGTAAATAAGAATAAACATATCATTTGATAGAGGAGAATTGAGTCCAAATATAAACGCAGACATCCGAGTGATGCTTGCCAAAGTTTCCAAGTTGATTTAAAGGGAAAAGAATATCCTCTTTATCAAATAGTACAAAGACAAGACAACTGGGCTTCTGCATGTAAAAGAAAGAAGTCAGACCTCAACACATACCATGTAAAAAAGCTAGTCAAAGGATAAGAGCCAGTATGATGGCATACTGACATGATCTCGAACTTGGCAATGATCTCTTAGCTGTGACATCAAAAACAAAACTGGAATTCCAGCAAAAATAGGGAAACACAGCTTAACCAATATCAAAAGCTTCTTCCCAAGAGGCCATTATTGAAAAAGAGAAACAAACAAAATGGGAGAAAATGTTTAAACCATGTATCTGATGAGTTTATTCTTTCTATAATACAAATAAAAGTCTCCCACAGCTCAACAATAAAAGATAGGCCAATTTAAAGACTGACAAAGGATGTGAACAGATTATAAGTAGCCACAAAGCACATGGAAGATTGTTCAATATCATTAATCATTAGATGAATGCAAGCCAAAAACACAATTAGATGCCCCAATGTACCTACTAGATTGGCACCAAGAATTCAATAACAAACAGAAAGTAACAAGTGATGATGATACAGGGGACAAAGAGTGTCCCCAAGAGGGTTCTTAGTCTCATTCGTAAAAGAACTGAAGAATGGACTCGACCAGAAGATTTAGGAAAATTTTAATAGAATTTAAAGAAAAATCCTCAGAGCAGACAAGCTGTGAATTTCAGCATCTTCCTTGAAGAGGAGAGTGGAAGGGCAAAAAAAAAAGCCATGAAGCCAGGCTGGTTTAGAGCCTGTCTGGAGGTCAGACACTTGGTGGACTGGTAGCCACATGCTGGGGAGAGGGAAGCTCTAAAGAAAAGGTAAAGAATACAAGATGCTTGGGGCAGCCCCAAGCATGAGGGAACGCATTCTTGGAAAAGGGATATGAAGAAAAACAGGCAGACTAACAGAGAGCCACGTGTCTGTGACCAGGTCCAGAAGTACTGAACGAGGAGGTGGGATTCCAGGAAGGAAAGGTTCACAATCTCATTAACCCACTAGGTGTTCTGCCCATCTATTTAGCTTCACAATGTAAACCTACCTTCCTAGGGGTGGTCCTATGACCAGTTGACTGCTGACCAGTGACATTAGAAAGGTGCGTCTTCCAACAGATAGATGAAGATTTTCTTTAGTTATTTTTAATATTTACAATTTTATTTTAAGTGTGTGTTGTCTGCATGTATGTAAGTGCACTGATGTCATTCATGGAATCAGAAGAAGGTGTCAGATTCCCCTGGAACTAGAGTTACAGATGGCCGTTAGCTGCCATATGGGTGCTGGGAATCAAACCCAGGTCCTCTGCAAAAGCAGCAAGTGCTTTTAATAGCTGGGCCATCTCTCCAATACCAAGATTTTACTTTTTTGACTGGGTAATCTTAGTGAAGCATTTGGCTTTGGATGTGCAAAATGGCCCAGTGCCATTCAAAACTCTGAAATGCATTAATTGAATGGCCAGTAATTTCACTTCTATATATGTACCCAATGTAATCAGAACAGACCCTGGAAACGAAGTGTTCATCCATTGATAAATCAATAAGACTATGACTTACACACACAATGCAACTTCATAAAACATTAAAAAAATGAGTCTAATGCATAATAAATCTTAAAAACATAGTGCTAAGTGAAATAAACCAGACAGAAAGTACAAATATTGTTTTGATTTTATTACTGAGATAATAGACAAATTTGAAAGCATAGAAACTAAATTAGAGATTACCAGAAGTTTGTTAGAAGTGGGAATGGGAATTACTGATTAATGACCATGGACTTCCAGCTTGACATGAAGAAAACACTTTGGAAATAGATAATACTGGTAGGTACATAATACTGGTAGGTACATAATACAAATACTGTGACTGTGGTGTAAATTGTGGTGATACTAGAAAACTTGTCACATTAGTAACTAAAAATTTATACATTATTATCATGAACTCATTGAGATGTTCATATACACATGTATGTGTGAATGCGTAAGTATGTGTGTGTATGTGTGTACACATATGTGTACAGCACTTGCTGCTCAGTTGTGAAGTTTTCTGTTCAGAGATGGAAGGAAGGGGCAGGAGAATCCCTAGAAGCTTATGTTCCAGTTAGCCTGGTGTGCATACCAGGAAAACAACAGAGAACCTTCTTCAATAATGTAGAAGGTGAGGGATCACACTCTATCCTAGGTCCTCCTTTGACCTCCACACATGTACACTGGAATTTATACACACAAACATGTACATATACATACACATATCATATGTACACATACACAAAAGATTAAAAATATGTGAATTATATCCTAATAAAGCTCTTAAAAATAATAGAAATATTCACCACAAAACTGTGTTTACTGGCTATAGCATACATGAATTTGGGTTTTATTCTCTCTTAATTTTCTTCATTGCCCATTAACAACACTTTTAGACTGATACTATGAATAACTCAGTGTTTATAATAGTATAGTTATTATCAGCATTAAAATAGCTTGCATATAACTATAAATTTACTTAATGAAGCTATCTGTGGGCTATGTGTGATATTTAACTTACGAGAGGAAGGATAATAATTTTCAACCATAAGAATTGATGATCCCAAGACAGGGAGCCATACCTTTAATTGAGAACAATACAGTGGTATAAGGCTGCTAAGAAGCAGAATGTGAAGTATGATTTATGACCACTTGCCTTCCACTTCTCATGTACAGACTCCATCCTCTTTTATTACCACTCCACACCCTGACATCAGGTAATATCATTATTCTTAGAGTCACCAGCCCCCTGGAATCCAGACAGCTCCAAATGTTTTCAGTCTAGTAGAAAATTATTTAAAACTTAAGAATATTTTCAGAAGAAAAATGGTTCATTATACAAATTGTGATGATTGGCAATTTTGTCAATTTACCTGACTTCTCTTTGCCATTCTTGGTCTGAGTCTTTTTGGGTTCTATCAGTTCAAAGCCAAAAGTCATTACCTCATACCAAGGTTCCTTGTGTTACTTGTTCCTGTTGTCAGTTTCTGGTCACTCGCCTGATCTTTGGACCATCTGTCCTGTCTAGCCCCAGGGTGAGGCATTTTCTGCTTTCTGATTTCATTCCCAATTTCATCCTTGACATTTTGTGAGCCTTTCCTCCTTGTGAATGCCACATATTTACCTAGTTCCTAATTACAATAATGTTTTGATACTTGCTAAGTCATGTTCAATCTTTCTTGAACCAGCTCCTGCTTTGGCATGTTGACACATTTCAAAATGATCTTTGTTCTCTTCCCAGCTTTCAGTTAGAGAGTGTCCCTGCCTAGGTGCATGCCCTTACCATGACTGAATTTATTGCTCTAAGGATATAACATGGACCAGTTTTGGAAGAAGCAAAGACAAAGAGTCAAAACTGATTTATTCAGTTTAAAAGGAGAATTCATAAGCATTCCATTGGAGAATAAGGAATTAACAGATACTTGTTGAGTTATTTAATGGCAGACCTATGACTGTCTTTCAAAATATGACCTGCAAAAAGCTACATGGGGTCCTGTCAGTATCAAAATGTGGCCTGAAGTACAGCGAGTTATTTCATCCGTTGCATTTCTAACCCAATGGTCTTAAGCCAGTCAAGGCAGGATTCTGAGAAGACACTGACACCACAGGGAACTGATTTTCCACACAAACATAATCACCCAGATTAGTTCAGCAGTGATGTTTCTTCTTAGAGAAGGGTCATGTCATTTGGATATAAGGCAATAGGAGGTCAAGCCTCTAGAAATTTCGAAAATAAATCAGTAAGCCCTTCCTTTCAGGATTTAAGGAGATATATACTACTGATTAACTTGCTGTCACTATACCCTGATTAGGCAAAAGTATTAAAATATTCCGTATCGTTCCTCCTGCTTGTCCTTAAGACATGGGTAATCATCCCAGAACTGGTCTTTCATTTTCTTAGCGTGTGTGTGTGTGTGTGTGTGTGTAAATACATGTGTTCAATTTTTCCTCTTATCTGTAACTGAGTATTAGTTATTGGTTGTATTATTTTTCTTCCATGATGGGCACTATTTTTATCAGCAGTAACAAAGTATTCTGGGGCTGCTTGTCTTCTAACAAGTATAAAACACATAAAAAGAAAATAACTATGTAGGAACTCAGTCTGACAGTGAGGCAAAGGCAACGAAGGGCATGAAAAGACACACTCGCCTGAGAAACACTTTGATGACTTAGGGAGGTGGTTCAGTGGGTAAAGAACTTGCCACACAAACTTAAGGACTGGAGTTCTGATCCCCAGGACCCATGTAAATGTTGGATTGCTATAGGGCCAGCCTGTAATTACAGCCTTGGAAGGCAGAGACAGAATCCCAGCAGCAGACTGGCTAGACTAGTGAAAATGGTGGCCTCTAGATTCAGCTAACAAACCTTTTGAAGACTCCTGTTGTCAGCTTCAAGCCTCCACTTAGATACACACACACACACACACACACACACACGTAAATATGCATATGCGCGTACACACACAGACACATGCAAAAACTATTTTAAAAAACCCTTCAGGGACTGGAGAGATGGCTCAGTGGTTAAGAGCATTGACTGCTTTTGTAGAAGACCTGGGTTCAGTTCTTAGCACTCACATGGCATCTGACTCCTGTCCTTAACTCCAGTTCCAGGGAATCCAACACCCTCTTCTGACCTTCGCAGACACTGCACCACATAGGCGAACTTACATACATGCAGCAAATACACTCACTCCTACACATAAAATAAAAAATAATAAATAAAAAAGATTTTAAATACTTTAGAGCACCTCAACTTAAAGTTGTTGATTAAAATTCTAGATATTATGACTCATGGGCTATAGATCTTTGTAACAGACAGTGTTATAAAGCATGGTCTTGAGGATGTGGTTTGGCACTTGTGTAGTCTGAGAGAGTCCAAGCTGGCCTTTCCATATTAGAGTTTCATATTACATTGTCATTTCCAATCATGCATTGTTAGAATGACTTGAGTAATAATATTTAAGAAATCGACACAGAAACCAACTTATGTTACTTTTATTTGCCAGAGTTTATTTGGAGCTAAATACCCAAGAGTTCACATTATATTTGTTTTGAAGAATGTGGTTGCCTTGGTGTCCTACTAGGGAAAACTATCGTATGGTAATACATTTATGAAAACAAATAGGCTGGCAAGACAATGTGTCTCTCAAAGGTTTCTACTAAACAATGGCCTGACCATGCATCACAGTGCTTTTAATACTTACCTTCTGCCAGGAATGGTGACACATGCCTGAAGTCTCATCACTCCAGTCTGAGGAAGAAGAGTTTCAAGCCAGACTGAGCTACACAGCCAGACTCTTGTCTACAAAACAAGAAAACAACAACAACAACAGTATTCATTCACTAACATTTGATGACTATGTTTTCTTTAAGGAAATCTGAGGGGAGAACCAGCTGTGCCTTTGTCAATCCAGTTTATGGTAATTGGAGCAACTCAGAGAAGACAGAGGTAAGTGACAAGATGAACTTCCTTTTTTCAAAGGCAGAAACACACACACACACCCCTACCCACAACCAACCAATTGTGTTTGGAATTGTTTCTATGTCATGGCTAAGAGAAATGTTCTAGCAGTTATTTCAGTTGCAGGTGAAGGGTTTCAGCCTCTGTAAATGAGTGAGATTTTCCATTTCAGGACAATTTCAATCTATTGTGAAATAAATTCACTGTTAAATGGCTTTGTGGTCACTGTTCATCCTCCAAGAAAGCGGGCAAATCTAGACAATAGCAGTTTAACCCATAGAGTATATTAGTCAGCTATTCACAGGGATAACTTATTAAATGTTATTCATATTGCATTCTCAAAAGATTAACAGGAGGCTGACATTCTGTTTTTGTTTTGTTTTTAATTTGGATCTGGATGATGAGGGCCATTACCTGATAACTTAAAAAGGAAAACAGAAATTAAAAGGCCTTATATCTTTCTTGGCTGCTTGGGGATTAAGCATTTTTATAGAAATAACAAGGAGAAAATGTCAAGGAAAATCTTTTCTTCCTTGTATAAAATGTTTTAAGTCATATTGTTAGAGAGCAAATAGCTATCTAACTGAGATAGACAATAAATTCTCTGGTTTATCTGTTGAAAGACCCACATTTCCAGTTTCACTGGTAAATCACCTGATCATAGGACCACCCTTAGGAAGGTGGGTTCACCTTAAGTTATACTAAATAGATGGGCAGAATACAGAGTGTGTTAATGAGGCAGTGAACTTTTCCTGCCTGGAATCCCGCCTCCCAGGGCAGTTCTTCTGGACCTGGCCAGCCACAGACATGCAGCTCTCCGTAAGTCTGCCCGCCTTTCTGAATTCTTCAGTAAAGCGTAATCTTTCCTTCTCTTCTTCATATCCCTTTTCTAAACATGCTTTCTCTAAGGCATTAAGCCAACATCTCAATATGCCTTAGCATATTGTATTTCTTTGTTTTTTCTCTAAAGCTTCTTCTCCCAGCCATGTGGCTGTCAGTCCGCCACGTGACCCCATGCAGGCTCTAAACCTGCATGACTTTTGGCTTCTTTTCTTCTCCCTCCATTCTCTTCCTCCAGGCAGCTGCTGAAATCCCCAGCTTGCCTGCCTTGAGAATTTTTCTTTAAATTCCAAAACAACTTGTCCTAAAGCTTTCATTTGGATCCATTCTTAAATTCTTTTATGAATGAGAGTAAGAACCCACTACGGAATGCTCTCTTTCACCCGTTTCAATGTTTTCAGCATTTTTAAGGTATAAACGACAGTTAAAATATGTGCATTTTAAAGGTAGTCTATGTGGTTTGTGGTACACATGGACAATGTGAAGTGATCACTGCCAGTCAGCTAGTTAACATACCCATGGCCACACAGGCTTACCATTCAAATGTGGGAGAGCTACTCTGAGCAAATTTCAGATACATAATTTGGCATTGTTGATTCTAATTGTATTATTATATGGTCATTCTCTAGAACTTATTCATAAATAACTGATTCTTTATACCAATACTGAATCCCTTTCTTAGGTAGGAATATATGAGCCTTCATTAGATATGTTCACTAATTACACATTACTTTTCTACCTATGAAATTTCCTTATATCTGACTTTATATTTGTTTTTCATTCATTTATACAAATAATTCTATAGAAAGCTTTTAGTTTTCCATATTACCTTTAATAAAATAAGCCATCACTAGTTTCTTTTATTCTTGTTCTTGACATTGACGATGGACAGCAAAGATTCAGAACAGATGGATTCTAACATCTTGACACCTTTGTGTAAAATAGTTGAAAACTAACAACCATTGACTGCTACTTTGTTTCCACGTTTTCTTCAATATAAGATGCACACTTTTAGTATGATTCGGATAGGAATGGGAAAAAGAAGTAAGAAATTCTGAGGGCTGGTGAGCTGGCTCAGAGGGTTATGGTGCTTGCCACCAAGCGTGAACTGAGGTCAACCCCTTAGCTTCACACGTTAAAATGAGAGAACTGCAAGTTGTCCTCTGACCTCTACACCATATGAATGAAGATGGATACACACACACACACACACATGCACAAATTAAATAAGTGAAAAAAAAAAAAACAAGCTCGCTTAAGAATCAAAAGAATTAAATGTGAATGATTCAATGACTGAATCAATCAGACACAGTGGAAGTGGAAATGCATTCCTCCTTGATGGACAGCAAATGCCTGTAGACATGCATAGATGGAATAAGGAAGGCTTACCATAAACCTATTTATAGTTTTACAAAAGTCAAGAAGATTTCTTTTTTTCTCCTCAGCTTAGATTAGATTTCAGTCTGTGATCAATGCTAATTTCAGAAGGGGATAAGGGAAAGTGTTTTAGATTTGAAAATGTGTGTATTAGCCTCTCACACACTTGCAGGCATTAAAACTGGTTTTGTTACACATTCTTCATTGAGAAGAAAACTTGACTGGAGTTTGGTGTGTTCTTCCTGTCATGTGCAGGAAGACATCTGGATCAAAGGCCCACCTTTCAACATGCCTGCTAGCTGTATGCACAGAGGAGGCTGCAACTGATTGTTCTAGGGGAAACTCAGAAGTCCCTTTTATTTCCTAATAAGAGAAAAATTATTCCTTTTTCACATTCTTTTTTTTTTTTTACATTCCTCTTTCTCTTCATTAAGAATGACTAGAGAAGAAATTCTGTCATATCTCCTGATTTCTATTGTTTCAGAAAGAAATTACTTAAATTAAGCCTATGTTCTTTGACATAACAGAAAATTAGATTCATCTCAAACATTTTTCAAAGAGCTCTTTCAGAAATGTCATATCCTGTAGATATGTAGGGTAATTTTTAAAAATTCCCTTGTAGTCATTAACAACCAAAAAGTGTTCAACTTGTAACTATCCTTCATCACTTCCTATTGACTGTGCCTCAACCCACTGATGATGTCTTAAGCAAATACAGATATTACTTAACTTGAACTATAGAACTTCAGTTGTATCTTTAAAAGATAATAAATTTATAAAACATATAACTATGATATCATATTTAAGGATTTAGCAATATTTCTTAATACTATCAAAAATATTCAGGGTTCAACCTACTCCAGTAGTCTCATAATTATTTAGGGATTTTTATATTAAGATTTGTCTTTTGCAGTTTTTGCATTTTACAATCAAAATCTGTATAAAGAATATTAATACAGACTGACATATATGTTTCTTTTAAGTATCTTTTAAACTCTAGGTTTGATATTCTCTTAGTTTTCTCCTTGCAAAATATTTATTAAAGAAACTAGTTCATTTCACATATTTTAGATTTTCTTGCACTTTATGTTGCTGTTGGTTTTTATATTGTTTTTTGTTTAACCTAACTATATTCAGTAGAATAGGCTGAGTGAAACCGGCAGCAGAGGAAATGGTGGTCATAAATACTGGTCACTGAGTCCCTCCACCCTTCCATAAGTGGGACCCATGTCCAAGGGATCCATGTCCATGATGGGGATGAGCAGTGGGATCCATGTCCATGGGATCCAGGAAACATACTGAGCCAAGCCCCGTCTGATGTTCAGGCAGTGTGAGCTGGAGATGCCAGAGCAAGCCTCAGGGATGCTCTAGTTATTGATCCCTTGGCAATCTGTTAGGAATACTCCTCATTACTGATGATCCTTTTGGAAGCTTCCTATTTTAATGTCAAAAACCTTCTTATGTTTCTTCCTTAGAGTTCCATATACTCCTTCTCAAATCCATTTTATGGTGCAAAACCAGGAAGTCTGGAAACAGTGTCTCATCATCTCAAATCTTAACATCAAAATCACATTTGATCAAATGTGTGTTTATAGAAAATTCTATTCTTCAGACCGTTCCTACATGAAGAAAAATAAAAGATTCGAACTTTAGTGTGATTATGGCATACTAAATATTTTCTTACTAAATTTTTGTTTCTATGGAATCACGGTCGGTTCTTTAGCTTCTTGTATATCTAAGTACTTCAATAAAATGTTCCGTCTAATCAACTTATTTTTGGCTTCATTTTTACTTGTTATTTTTTTCTTTCTATTTTTATGCTTGTGAGTATTTTGCCTGCATGTATATAAATGTACCCTGTGCATACAATGCCTGCAGAGGCCAGAAGACAGTAATAGATATCTGGAATTGAAGCTGCAGCCAGTTGTTAACCACCACGTTGGTACTGGAAACCCAACCCAGGTCCTCTACAAGAACAGCCAGTGCTTTCTTCTCTGGCACTGAGCCATCTCTCTAACCCTATTCTAGCTATTTCTTGAAGTTACCCATCAAATTGTTTCAGATCCTGAATATAAAGAAACATTGAAACATTAGATCTTTGCAATAAGCTTAGAAACAAAAACGAATGTACCTTGCAAGCTAATAGAAATCATACTAACCCTGATCAACATAACCATAGTTACTTTTGCATTTTGAAAAATATATGGTCACTGACCCCAAACTCATGCATTTCAGATTATCATGGAACTTTTACATAGACATAAAAATGCTAAAATATGAGTTAAGGAGTATGGGTCCATATAAATTGAAACAGTTTACATAATATAGCAGCTATTACCCACAACTGAGAAAATTAGATGTGTGCCATTTGGTTGGTCACTGTAATAGCTCTATTATCTCAGCAATGACTCTGGTTGTTTAGAATTCTCATTTCTCTTTTCTGGGGCTAATTCCACAGCAGATGAAACAGTGTCTTCATCAAGTACCCACATAAAGACTGGTAAAGGTAACTTTTATTCTGTGTGTCATGTTTTAACACTCAGAAAATTCTTCCCAGTATGCGCTTCCAGAAACTAGTATTCAATATGCATGTCCACCAAATATTTCCCAGGATGCACTTCCCAACAATAACTTTTCATTGTTCAGAATAGATGTGGTGCCCATGCTAAACCAGTTACTGTAATAATATAGGGGCCACTATCCATGACTAAATGCTACCCTTTAACATGCCGTGGGAGTCTGAGACCACTCTCCATGACCAAGCACAAGCCTTCACTATGCCATGTGAGTCTGAAAACAGACCTTTGTAGCACATTTAAAAATAAGAAGTAAATACTTGAACAAACTTGGATTTAGAAAGTGTGATAGTTAATAGGAATGATCAATTTGATAGACTCTGGAATCACCTGGGGGATGGCCCCTGAGATAACTTTGGGGGAGTTATCTCGATGTTATTAACTGAGATGGGAAGGCCCTGACATTGTGGGTGAAGCTATTCCTTGCTCCAAATCCTGGGCTGTCTGGAGTGGAGAAAGGGAGCTAGTATGCTTTATTGCTCTCTGTTTCTTGACTATGGACCTGACAGTGACAAGTTACCTTAAGATCCTGCTGCTGTGACGATTTCATGATGATGGACTGTAACTGGGGCTGTGGGAGACAATAAACCCTACCTTCCTTCCTTGGGTTGCATTTGACAGAGCATTTCTTTAAATTTTATTTATTATTTTATCTTCATTTTATGTGTGCAAGTGTATTGTTTGCATGTAATAGGTGTACCCGTGTTGTGCAATGCCCACAGAGGTCAGAAGAGGGCGTCGGAACCACTGAAACTTCAGTTACAGATGGTTGTTAGCCACCATGTAGGCCCTGGGAATGGAACCTGGATCCTCTTCAAGAGCAGCCAGTGCTCTGAAACACTGAGCCAGCTCTTCTACCCTTGACAGAGTATTTTATTACACCTCCAGGAAAAGAAAAAAAAAAAAAAAAAAACTAATACAGAAAACTTGTTACCAGAAGTGGTTGTTGCTGAGATAAATCTGATATTGTTCTTCCGACCTTGTAATTGCTTTGTGTCTGGAATTTGAGGTTTGTGCTTTGGGCTACAAAAGCCCTAGAATGAGGGATAGAGAGCTTTGTAGTCATTTCTGGTTAGAATTAGGGAGACAAGAAGCTCGAGAGAAATACAGATAGAAGAGGTCTAGCTTCTGAGATTTTGGAGGTTTCAGAGGAAAACAAGCTCTGGAACTGAGTTGGGGACCATTCTTGTGAGATGCTGGCCAAAACATGGGCATTTTTGTGGGGTTTTGTTTATTAGTTTGTTTCTGCCCAGGAACTTACTTGAGGTTGAATTTGAGACAGATCTCTGGGGTGGACAAAATCTCTAGATAAGATAGCAACTTGGCTATTGCTAATTGTTAAAGAGATTCACTTCACTGAAGAGAAACTGTCTGTGAGACAAGATAAAATGTATCCTGAGGGCAAAACCCCACCCATCAAATTCCTAACTCGTGAAAATGCAAAAGAAAGACAACCTGAGTTACAAATGCCGGTGCTGGCAGGTCCCCGCTCTCAGAAGTCGGGGTTTCCTGAGGTCAGCTACACAGAACATACCATCTGTAGTCCATGGGGCCAAACTACATCTGGAGCTGACAGCCGAACTTGGCACATCCATAGGGCAGGGCACTACTGGTTTTGAAAGCATGGGATGTGTAAGATTAAGGTGGCCATGACATTTTGCTATATAATTTCAGAAAGAAGCTGAGGCCAGACAGTGTGTGACAGGATTAGTGTATCTGAAAGAAAGTCTCCAAAGATCATCATGTGACAGTGTGAAAGTCAAGCCTAGGCTACAGTGGAGATCCCGAGAAAAGGAGATTCGGGACCACGGGACATCTTCTGGGGCATGCTGAGGGCTGGGAGTGGTGTCTGCTCTACAGAGGCCACCTGTGCTGCAGGCGGCAAGCTGGAGGGCGGCGCTCCTTAGGGAGCCCTCCAGCTTGACCTTAGGGAGCCCAGAGAGTTCCATCAGGTGCTCCAGACTCTGTGGAACTCCAGAACTGAGTGGTTTCACTTGTAGATTTTGGGTTTGCTTTGCTTTGATGGTTCCTTGTTTTTCCAGCTTAGGATGGGAATATCTAATTCTTGTCAGTGTATGTTGACAGCATGTAGCCTGCTTTTTGTGTAATAGGAGCTCATGGTTAAGAGACTTTGGACTTTGGATGTGACTGTAGGAACTTTTGATGGTGGACTGAATGTACTTTATATTATAATATGGTCTTGAGCCTGTGGGGAGCAGGTGTGGAAGCTTATGGATTTTACATGATGCTTTTGGGATATAGTTATGATGATTAATTCAGTTAGCAACTTCAGAGACTCTAATAATACCTTCTAGCTAGGTCTCTAGGTATGGCTGTCGGAGAGTACCTTGATTGTTTTTATTGAGATGTAATGACCTACGCATCTGTGGTTGGTGTCATTCTTTGGCAGGGTCCTGAGTGCCTACAAATAGAGAATGTGCTCATCTCTCTCTATTTCTTAATTATGGATATAATGTGACTTGACTTCCTCCCAGTGATGCACTGTACTCATGATCTACGAGCTGAAGGAAGCACTTTCTCCTCTGAGTGGCTTTTGCCAGGGCATTCCATACCAGCAGCAGAAATGTGGCAAAATGCTGTGAGATTACAGATTGACTAAAAATATCATTTTTCACGAACTTTACAATAAGTCAGGCTTACATTTTACTTTTTAAGGATTTATTTTTATTTATTTGCATGGATGTGCATGCCACTATGTGTGTGGGATTCCAAACAGACCAGAAGAGTGCATGGGATTCCCTGGAGTAGGAAGAAAGGGTGGTTGTGAGCAGAGCTCCAGTCCTCTGGAAAGCTGCAGGTGCTCTAATCTGCCCAGCCATCTCTCCAACCCTAGAGCCAATTTTTGAACCGCAGTGTTTAAGTTAATATGTATTTCTAATTTTCCCTTTCATTATAGCAATGAAAGCTCTGATTCTAGAAAAATTAACACAGAAATGATCAGAAGAAGTTGTTTTTTGAGGATTGGTCTCAGTGTTGTTGGACACAGGCATTAAGGGCAGTAGAGTTGCATTTATGGCTTCAGTAAAGGACTCAAGGCTCTACGTGAAAAATGAAAATGCATTAAATATACGGATTATAAAGAAACAACAACAAAAATGACCCTCTGACCTAAATTGGCCTGTTTTGTATAAATTCTTAGAGGGTACATGACATGTTGAACACCTTAATTTTGACTGATGACAGAAGATCAGCACAAAATAGAATTGAGAGAGAGTGCTTGTCAGAGCATTTAATTCTTTTTTTCAGATAGAGGATAAGTTATATACACTTCAAACATTCTAAAACTTTAGGGCTGAAGAAATGGCTCAATGGTTAAGATCACTGACTGCTTTTGCAGAGGACCTGATTGGATTCCCAGCGCCCACGTGGTGGCTAACAATAATTCCAGTTCCAGGGGATCTGACACCCTCTTTTGACCTCTTTAGACTCTGCACAACATATATAAACATATATGGGAATTCTATGAAACTAGGAGCTTGAAACGTATTTTTCTCTATGCAATAACTAGCATTGGTAAGTTCTCACATCCAGTTTTCCCAACTTAATGTGAGATTGAAAAACAGTTTCTTTTTCTGTGCATCCTTCATCTGAAAGCATTTGATAGAAGTCCATCTTGGATCCAGTATGATTATAAAATTAGGTAAAGGAAGGAGAGACAAAAAAACGGGATGCTGAGTACATAATTGATACAACTTTAGACAACTGAATGTCTGAAACTTTACTCTTAGAATGGATTAAATGTTTGAGGGTTGTTTTTTTCTTGTTTTTGTTTGTTTTAGTCTATTAGATAACAAGATAATGGATTGCAATGGCTAATGCTAATAGATTTGTGGTGATTTCAGGATGCTGATGTTAAAAACAACATTTTTAAAAATTAATCTGTTCCATGTAATTCAACTATTTCCCAAATATAAAATGATAAAGTCACAGAAGCAAACACTAAAATAAAGTGAACGTATGATAAGTGCTGTTCTAGTTATGTTCTATATCTTAATTTATAGATCTAAATCATGTGCTGCGATTTATGCTATACTGTTACTGTTTACATGCAGCCATGTAACATGGAGATTTAATTAATTGAAACTGATTAAAATTTAAAGTATAGTTCTTCAGTTGCACTAACCACATTTCGTGGTTGAGAAGCCACATGTGGCTAGAGACATTTGTACTGGACATCATGGAAAACATTTCCATCTTCCCAGTAAGTTTTCTTAGATGTCACTGACTTAGAATAATGTTGAAATCATACATGATAAATAATACAGTAATAATATCTGTAAATCTAAAAAGTACCAAAGCGCTCCCCATATTTACATTTTAACTAGAAGCAGTCAATTTCCACAGAATAATAATGGATTATAAATAAGGCAAAACATACTTATTTCAGAGGGCACTGGAAGTACATGTGACAAAGTGTCTTTTAAGAATGCTTCTTTGCCATATAAATGCCACATAGCATTTTTGTAGAGCCATATCATCTTGGCTCATCTCATTTTTTATGCTTAGATGGCACCTTGGAAACATTATAATAATTTGTTTTTCTCTTTCCGTCTTCTTGACCTTCAATCATTTTTCATGTTTATTGCTGCAAGAACTAAAGATTCAAGTTTGCCTCTAAGTAACAACTACTTTGTTCTTCCCACATAAAAGCCTACATATAGATAAAAATCACAGCAAAACAAAACTACTGTATTCAGGGTAATGTCTTTTGAAGTAAGTAATATCAAGCTTCATTCTTATAAATGAAAGAAAAACAGAGAAAATTAATATTGAGATATAAGAGGACTGAGGGAGTTTTCTTTCCCAGAAGGCTTCTTAAAAAATAAATGAAACTTTTAAGTGTGTACTCCACTGACAAACCAATGCCATGTTTGTGCTTCTTAATATGATTCTGCTTTTTTCGGTGTCAAATTGCAAAATGTTTTTCAGCTCATTGCTAATATAACCAGGAAACTACTGAAGGAGTTAATATCTAAGATAAGTAAAATTAAAGAATGGATTTCATAAGCCATCTGTCCAAGTAGAAAGACAACGGTTTCTATGAGCACCACTTCCTGAAATTTCAGTGAAGCAAGGCTCAATGGTCCTGTTATTTCTTGGAGTAAAGAACTCTATAACTATGAATCAGTTAAAGTATGCATAAAAACAAACACTTATAATGCTAAAGTATCCACTTAAACGTTCACACTGATACATGTCGTTAAACATTTTGACAGTGAAGTGCTCTGAAAAGCACTTTTTCTTTGCCAGAGTGTGGAAGCAGTAAGAACGAGCTTTTATTTTTCCAGTATTTAAAATACAGGATTATTTAGGCATGGTACTGGCAGTTTCACAAGCAACTTCCTGAGAGTCTCATAATATTTGGAGAGATGTTTGTTACTAAGAAATCATCACAGGAAATTGGGATAATTATATCAACATAATGAAACCTTGAGAAAATGAAAGAAAGGCCAGCCTAACAGCAGGAATAGCAAATCTGATTTCTCTGTGCAGTCTCGTCACATTTTGACTTTTGAGACAGAGCCTTACACTGTAACCTAGGCTGGCCTGGAACTCATGGACCTCCTGCTTCAGCACCTGCAGCGCTGGGATTACAGGCGTAAACCACCTTGCTGGATGTCTATTCAGGTTTTTAAACAATCGCTATTAAGTGAACATTTAACCTATTACTAATCACAAACTTTTATCAAGGAAAAGACTTAGCCGTTGTGGAGAAATAACTTGTGTTACTAATTTGTCAACAAATGCTTGCAAATATATTCACAATGAAAGAAGAAGAGAAAGTGAGAAGGTAAGAAGTACAAGAAGAGCAAGTCTAGACTGGGCCTCCACCCCTGTGAAGCATCTCCTTCCGTAGGGGCTGCTCCCAGGTATTCTCCCTGTTATTAGCACTGGAGCTTCTTCAAGGAAGATGCCAACAAATGAGGGAAAAGTGAAGCTCATCAGCAGACCTGAGTGCGAGGTGGTGGAAGAGTAACAAGTCCATGACGAAGTGAAAACTATGCTCGACCAAAGTATAAAATGACTAGCAAATGCAGAAGGGAATACACCCAGGGAAAATGTGTCCAAATAGCCTGTGTTGGAAGTGGAAATGGCAGTGGGAGCACAGATCAACAAACATTCAATAATGGTGAAGATATACAAATAATAGCATAGGAAAAGTAACAAAATTTAGAGAAGATAAATCTCCAGAAAAACGCAGTTTTCTAAAGCAACCCTCTGAAGAAATAGAAGGCTAAAATTGCCCTATCACAAGGTAATTGATCCATATTTGATGAACATTTCCAGAGAATAGGAAAGGAAGTGATTCTTTCTAATATATTTTATAAGTATTGCAAGATTTTTACAGAACCCCTAAGAAAGACATTAGAAGGGAGGAAAGTTTTAAACTGATATTCATAAACACAGATACAAAGTACTGAATATACATGTGTGTCCTGACACATATGTGTGTGTTATGGTTAGGATATGAAGTGGTATCTGAAAAGGGTTCTTGTGCTGAACCGTTGCTCCCAGCGCAAGCAGTGTCAGAGTTGGAGCACCTACGTGCGCACCACTTCGAAGGGGCCAGATGCCATTTGAATTCAGAAACTGAACTCCAAGAAGGGCTGTGGCCAAGTCATCAGACCATGAGGGTGCAGAGATGACTGGAGAGTGGGTCGCTGGGTGTGTGTATTAAAGGGTAGACCTTGCCAAAGCCCTTTCCAGCCCTTCTTTGTGCTTCCTGGCTGTCAGAGGATGAGTGGCTCTGCTCACCACAACCTCTCTGCATTTCAATGACATTCAGGTCTAGAGAGATGGTTCAGTGGGTAAGAGCACTTGTTGCATAAGTTTGAGGGCCCGAGTTCTGCTATTTAAAGTGTTCTCTGCCATCATCCTCTTTTCAGTTGTACTACCTGCACTATATTACAAATGAAAGTCAAAGACAGTAAAGAAAAATGAAATTTTGGCTAGCATGCCTTATAAAACTGATGCTTAAATTCTGAATTAAATATAACCAAGTTCTATATAGACCAATTAAATTCTGCTGGGAATATGCATCATAAGCAAAGCACATGAGACTGAAAAGCAGTTAGGACAGAAAACAGTAGGGGCTGAGACATCTAAAGGAGCTGCCTAGAAAGACAAGCTTGTTTCAGTTGCAGGGACACTCAAGGAAAATAAACATACATCCTTTACAGGTTCCGGTCATTTGATTTTCCCATTCATTCTGTGAGCTTCCCGGGATCCTTTCGATGTGTCTCTTTTCTTCCTTAAGCTGATCAAGGGCAATTTCTTTTGCTAGGAGCCAAGCACGCCAACTGAAACAAACACTGGTGATCCTCTTGTGTGACTTCAACAATAGAAAAATTTCTTCCCATAGTTCTAGAGATTCATGAGTTCAAGGTCAAGAGACTGACCAAGGAGAGATAAATAATACTAAACATGTCTGAAAAAGACATATGGAAATATATTATGTTATAATCTTCTTAAAAAATACATATTATATATGTATGAGTGCATGTGTTCATGTGTTTACAGAACTAAAGGTTATTTAATAAACACCCCCTGCCAGACAAGGAAAGAAATTCCTTGGACTTGCTGGTCAGGCTAACGTGACTCCTAAAACATGTAGGCTATTGCCATAGCCTTTTACTGAATACAAGAACTTGTAGGTAAGATGGTACCACTGAAGACACATTTTGGATGCAAGACTTCGGTGAATAGAGAGAGCTAGAACTGACCTGGAATCTCCCTCCCTAAAAACTAGCCCTAATGGTACTCGAAGGTGGTAAAGTGCTGTACAAGCTGTCAACAGAGAAAACCTACCAATGATTCTATCACCACAGATACGACTGTCCCAGAAAATACTCATTATCGTTACACTAGCAGTACTTTTGTCTTGGGAATAACCACCAGCTGTGTATTTGTACTTAAGGTCCATGTAACAGGAGGGCCTGAAACTATAACTATAGCCAGATGCCCATGACTGGAATGATCATAGACCTTAGTGGAGATCATACTACTGTCAGTTTCCTAAACCAAGGTAACTTCTTATTATATTCTAAATACTTATCCTTGTATTCACAGATAAATGTAGGTCTCACCACTCATCTAAGAAGCGTCTTTTTTGAAAGAAATGGAGACTATTATAAAGTTTCATGCTGGTCAAAACACAAAAATGAAGTGAGTGTAGGATGTCTTGCCACAGCTGTGACATCGTCAAAGCAAATCATACATCTAAGACTCAGGGAGCACAGTGGAAGAGGAGGGCAAATGATTATGAGTCAGAGGACCCAGAGGCCTGCTGCTAGATAATGTCTTCTAGACATGATGGGGAAGCTGCACCCATGACATCTCAAGAAAAAGACCTGCACGATGATAACAGTAGTTGACATATAAATGTGGATGAGGGAAATTCCAAACGGTCCCACCCCTAGATGAAAGCTTCAGGCAATCAATGACTACTGGTGGAGACAGAATCAGTTTACTCCAAGAATCCAGCAACAAGCTCACTGATGGGGTATCCAATCCCAAGTGGTCATTCATAAACACATATACACATGAACACCCTTAAATGGACTCAGTACAGTCTATACATACACATACACACACACACACGTGTACTAGAAATGTATTCTGATCTGATAAAATTTGGATGTGAAGTTCATCTATTTGTTAATTTAAAATTTTTTAATTTTATTTTCTGAATGTTTTGTTTGCATGTATGTGAATTCACCATGTGTGTGCAATGCCCACGGAGATCAAGAGGGCACTGGATCCATTAGAATGGGAGTTACAGACAGTGGTTAGCCACTATGTGAGTGCTGTGAACTGAACCTGGGTCCTCTGCAAGAGCAGCCATTGTCCTTAGGCACTGAGACATCTCTCTAGTCCCTGAAGTTCAGATATTGATGTCAGTAACGACACATGACAGTAGATGAAGAATGTGTCAAGAAAATGTAGCTTTTTGGTTTCTAAAAAATTCCTTCACCTCTTCTTCACAGGTATATCCTGCTCCTTTTCAGTAATAAGGAGATGGCAGCATAAAACATAGTGAATTTTGTTGGAAAACATCATTATTATAACATAAATGCATCATTGTTTGGAAAGAACAGACTTTGACATAGATGAATAAAATATCTTGAAAAAGTAAAAATCATAAATGATGAACAGTTTTACCAAAATTACTTATATTGCTTTAAAGGTAATCTATGAAGAATCAAGATAAATATTTACTTGTTAAAGTTTGCAGATATTCCATATCCTAGAACCCAGTGACACAAATTTCACTTGAGTAACTTTCTTAATAACTGTTCAGAGATGGTTACATGTTATTATCTGTCACAAACCTTTGTTTCGAATGCATTTATGGCTAAGAGTCCTGGATTGTATATAACCTAGAGATGCATTATTATAAAGATCTCTTAAATCTATTCATTATTAATCTGTTCATGAAAACTATTTTCAAAAAGGAAAAGATGCCAAATTAGACCAATAATAGCGTTTGACATTGTTATCCCATTAATATAAGAAATAAAAATTTATGTACCTGTGCCTGAAAACTATTACCCAGCTGAAGTGACTTGAAAATGTATTCATAGAAATGGCATTGACTCAGTGCTAGAGAGGTGGCCAGATGGTTAAAAGCACTTGCTAAGCACATATGAAGACTGAAGTTCTGATCCCCAGCATCCACAAATATTCAGTAAGCATGCTGGCCTGCTTGTAATTTCAGCACTTGGAAGATGGAGATGGGATCCCTGAAACAAACTGACCATTCAGACTATCCAGATCATTGAAGTCTGGGTTCAATTGACAAACCCTGTCTTAATGGGTAAGGTTGAGAGAGCCATTAGAGAAGACTCCCTACATCAGTCAGACCTCCAAGTGCACATCTCATGTTTATATTCACATGCATGAGAACACACACACACACACACACACACACAGACTATACATTCAAATTAGAACAAAATTAAAATGCAAATGGCACTGAATATGCAACAAGCATATTCAAGTCCATACACAATTCTTTCATATATATGCAGGTAACTCATTCCATGGAGTAAAAGAAAACCTATCTGCACACGTAATGTGCATTTCATTTATGATAGAAACAAACTATGGATAGGTATAGATGATTTTTAGACAAAATACTAAAGATAGAGATAGATATGGTATAAGTAGATAAAATAAGAACTTACAAGAAAAACCCTTGGAATTCCACTTTAGCAAGGGCATGTGCTGAATTACATCATAATCAGTAATGCTATATGAATGGCTGAAATAAAACATTTAACATTTTCATTTAAACTATAAATGTTCAGAAAAGAAAATGGTGGAGAGAAATCTGTGCCCCAAGGATTAGAGCAACTAACTTATGGTATGTCAAGTAGTTTGTGACTTAGAGACTTTTTTCCAAATGAATATCATTGATTTTCAAATGCATGAGATATTTTGTTCTCGATGGACATCTATTTGGCAACATCTATGTGTAAGTCTCTGCTATTTGCACTCTGTATACTTAAACCGCTTGCCAGAAACATATATAAAACAGAAAACCTCAGTTCAAAGGATTGTCATTTCAGTGCATGATATCATATATTTCAAGGCAGGATCCTTTCATATTGCCACAGAAATTAAACCTGTCCTTTGAAATTGAATTCCCACTTGATGCGCCATGTCTTAACTGCAGACCCACTTAATACCCTGAAAATTCACATCACAGAGAAGCTATCTTTCCAAGAAAGCCTGGCTTCTAATGATTATTTCTGTCTGAAGTTATAGACCAATCCTTCACAATAGACACATAACAATTGTGCACAATTCAGTTCTCCTCTATGATTGATGCGGAATAGATACTATTGTTGCTGCTTCAAACATTCCTGTTCCTCTGTGTCACTCTCTATCACATCCTGACTGGACAGACAGTGAACAAGTTCCAGCTTTTGAAATGTTTAGACTGTAGCATCCAGAGGCAGAACCAAAAGGAGAGAAAGGGAGATGGGAGGAGGTTTTTGGAAAACCAGTCTGGTGCAGGTTCATTCCCCTGCAAAGCATGCCACCACCATCCAGAGAGACTAGACGTAGACCTGATGTAAGGGAAGGGTCAGTGATACATGTGAATCTGAGAATCATGTCACAGCTCTAAGAATAAATATAGAAGGTAAAATTAGGGCCAAGTTGATTGGATTTAAAAGTTCAACTTTCTTTTCACTGGAATTAAATGTATTTCATTGGGGACTAAAAGGACAAGCATAGTAGTTTTCTTCTCTTTCAGTCCAAATCCTCATTAAAAATGAATTTACGTCAGGTGTAGTGATGCCTGCCCTTATTCCCAGCACTCAGAAGGCAGAGACAGGTGGATTTCTGTAAGCACATAGTGAGTTCCAGGCCAGCTGGAGCCACAGAGAGACCCTATCTCAAAAAGTAAGAGCAAAGACATAAAGGTCTTGTTCCCATTAAAACTACTACATATAAATTTTGTTTTGCCAGGAGACTGTGTTCTTCACATTGTCCATAGGTTTTTTGATAGCTTATTTGGAACATGTTACCCTGGGCAGTGATTTTTATAATGCAAAGTTATTACTTTCCTACCATAGTACGGAATGGAAAGTGAGAGAATCCATCCTATTGCTCTCTGTTTAAGTGGAAGTACTCCTAAGTTTCCACTAGTGTGCTTACAGGCGCCAGGATTATACATAAGAAAGCATTTGCCACATGATCCTTTACTATATTAATCTTTGTTTGAGCTAATATTTGAATTTTCAAAGAATCTATAACATGAAAAGGTAAGTTTATGGGCCTTCAAACTGAAAACATGAACAAATATTCTGTGTTTTGTAATCATACCTAGAGTTTTGTAAGAGCAGACCTTCACTAATTTTGAAGGATTTAAAAATATAATAGTACCTTTTATTAAAGATTTTTATATCTTATTGTAAATTGTGTTTTTAAAATGATTTTCATCATGTTTAAAAAGCACGTCATTAACTTATTACAATCTTCAAATGACATTCCATGTATAAGAACCTTACCACAGTCTTTTCTCCCCTGTACACTGTTTTGTAATACTTTATAAACCTATATCTGCTTTACAAGCATCAGGGATTTTCATTTCTACTGTGTTATAAACTAATCTCTTTCTAAGAATTTGGATGGCAAAGCTTTAAGATTTATTTTTCTATTATTTTTAAGTATTTACTTAATGACGCACGAGTGTTTTGCTTGTTTGTATGTAAGTGCGTGGTGTTGTGCGACGTCTGCTGGAGGTCATAGCATCAAATCCCTTGGAACTGGAGTTACAGATGGTTGTTAGCCCCCATCTGAATGCTAGGAACAGAACCTGGGTCTTCTGGAATAGCAGCCAGGGCTCTTAACTTCTGGGCTAGCTCTCCAGCCCATTATTTGTGTCATTTTAAATTATATGTACATATGTGTGTCTGTGTGTGGATATGTGTGAGTGCAGGTACCTGCAGAGGCCAAAGTCCTAGGACCCCGCTAGAACTGGAGTTACAAGAAGTTGTGAACTGCCTGGAAAGGAACTCCATTCCTCCGCAAGAGCAGTATGTGCTCTTAACTACTATTCCAACTCTCCAGTCTCTGAATATCAAACCTTAAAATCCAAACACTTCAGAATGCAACTACACTTGAACTCATTAAACTTTAACACTATCTTTTACAAAGACTCATTAAAACTTCATTGAGTGTAGAGAGTTTAAAACGTTGCAGGCCCAAGCCTCATTACCATTTACCTTGGGCCATCTTTAGCCCTTAAGTAGCCAACTCTTAACAGCCCATCTCTGTTTCTGACTTTACATCCTATGACTAACAGACTAAAAATAAAAATACTTTTAAAATATATAAACTTAACAGACCACCAGCTTCTATCAGCCGTAAGGTTCATATCATCTGCTAGCATCTGAGTCCTATAGCTGAAATTTCTCTTTTGCTGTAACTGTCGACTTCATGTTTCTACCAATGTATTTGAAAAGTATTTTGATGCGTTACTTCCTTTGTTCTGTTACTATAAAAATTTTGTGAAATTACTTTCACATTGGAACATGGAATTTGGGGTGACCTGAATCTGTGTTCCCAGGCCATGGTCACTCACATTTGGCTCCAGAATAAACTATCTTCTATTTTCTTTGAGGTGAGAGTTGTGCTTTTGTATCCACACAGGAGAGAGGAGTCTATGACAAAGTTGGTACTCCAAAATTCTCCCCCAGCAATAGCAAGTCAGCAGTATTACCACCAAAGGAGAAATACCACTGGCTGTGTCAATGCACACTTTTAGTCTCAGCACTCAGGAGGCAGAGGCAAGTAGATCTCTCTACATAGCAAGTGTAAGACTAGTGAGGCAGCCAGTGAGACTCCACAAAAGCAAGAAATGAAAGGAGGGAGCAGAGGGGTAGAAATCCTGTCTCTCTCTACCTGTGAAGGAACTCTGAGTGACCATATCTCACCATATCTCACAAGACATTGCAAACTTGTATGATAGTTCACATTTGTCCTTTTAAAAATAAAAACTATCAGAAAGATCTTAGAAGAAAGCATAATGGATCACTTCATCACCTTAGACTTGCTAACACAGTTTAGATATGATGCTAAAAACATCAAAAGTGAAATGTATACAGTATTGCTTTTACACATTCTATTTATATTGGCCAACATGTGTAAATAACCCAGCATCTACAAACTGATAAATACAAAGCAATATATTAATGTGGAAATGACTTTTCTGAAAAAATGGAATTTTATCTAAACTTGTAGCCTGCTCTACATAGTGAGTTTCAGGCCAGCTGGGGCTGCAGAGAAACTCTGTCTCAACAACAACAACAAAGCAAACAAACAAAAAGAAAAACACATGATGTCAACAGATAACTACAGAAAGACAGATAAAGCCATTTTTAAAAGGGGAAACAAATTCTGGAAAGAAGCTAGACAAATAATGTGAATAAACACCTGAAAAAACACTTGACATGATCATCAGAGAGATACAGGTTAGAGCCATGAGTGAGAATGACCGGTATAAAAGTCCCCAAGCATCAAATGTTCTTTGAAATTAAGTAATAAGAATCCTATGCACACTAATGAAAAAGATGTCATATAGTACATCTGATTTGGAAGATGGTCAGGGAGTTACTCAAGTTAATAAATATAAAGTTACCAGAAGACTCAGCAATTGTACTTCTAAAGAAATATGAGCTTATGTCCATGAAGAAATAATATCAGAAGTACAAGTCAAGCCAATTTAGTAAAGGACATTGTATCTCCATAAGGAACTTGGATTCTAGTATATAGTTCCCAGAAAACTCATTGAACTATTTTATTGAGGAAATTGCATGACTATATATTTTTTATTATTTTAGGGCAAGAACTCTGGGTGCAGTGTGATAGATGGTTGGAGATGGGGATAGTTAAATGGGTGCAGTGTGATAGATGGTTGGAGAAGGGGATAGTTAAATGGGTGCAGTGTGATAGATGGTTGGAGAAGGGGATAGTTAAATGGGTGCAGTGTGATAGATGGTTGGAGATGGGGATAGTTAAATGGCAGCAGCAGGACCACTGTACAGGGTAACATTGGACCAGCCGTTATTTCCAGTTGAAATAGAATTATGGGTGTGTTTCATGACAACATGGCTAAAAAGCATTAGGAAAAATAAGACTGCTAAACGGCCCTCATCATCCAGCTTGGGAGTCTAAGTAGATTCTGATGGAGTGACCTAAATTGTGGATGTAAAGGAGAAATTCTGATCTGGAACAAAACTGAGTTCAGTTCTGACTGGCCTGCTAAGAGTCTCAGCAGTACCAGGTGATCAGGCCTCAAGGTCAGACTATTGTGAAGGTGAAAACGGATGGATGTGTATTTTGATTGTCTTGAAAAAAATTATTCAGTTTCATTTTTATAATACTGGCTATACCAACTACTTCATAATTTTTAGTGAGCAGATAACTGAGTTAAAAGAGTGACTCAATAAATTACAGGGATATGCCACTTATTTTAAAATCATTATTTGGATTAACAGAAATCTATTAAATCATTCAGAAAGAACCCACAAGTTGATCATTGTTTATACAAATTTTGGGGACAGGTTTTCCAGTTCTGAAAATTAAAAAAAAAAAATGAAGTGTTTAGCTGGGCATGATGATTTGTACCTTTAATCTTAGGCAGAGGCGGGCAGATCTCTGGATCTCTATGAGACTGAGACCAACTTAGTCTACATAGTGACTTCCAGGTGGGCTGGGACTAGGGAGACTCTGTAAACAACAAAAACATTGAAGCAAATATATATATGGTGGGGTATCTTAGAGCTGTTACTCAAGCAAAAATAAAATTCATTTATATTTCAAATAGCCTTATAAAAATAGCATGAAAGGAACTTTATATGGTATTTTTAATGTACCTGTGTTTTGACTGCAATCTGTCTTATGAGGTCAAGTGATGAACTTCCTATATATAGTAACCTCATTTCTGTTTGCAAAAGTTTCCAAATTTGTAAAATTTCATGTTTTATATTTTTGGATTAGGATGTTCAACCTGTGTAAGGTGCTGTAAACTAAGTATACAAGTATGCTATAAAATACAGTTTCATGGCACAGGAAAGTACTTCAACTACAGGTCAAGGCTGACACCTCAGGATAACAGTGCAGTAGAAAACCTAAATAGAATTTGAGATTCATCTAAAATTTTATGTATTTTGTGTTCCTCCTGATGTATGACCTGATTACATCCCAAATGCCATCTTCGGCATATTACAATTGGAAGATCTCTTTAATTTTATCTAGTGTGCTGTATAACCTCACTAAGGCAGTCATAATATATCATTATAGCAGTAATCTTGCGGAACTGGCTTCTGCTTTATCACACACAACCCCACCACAGCAAGTTTGCCACCCAGTAGGCTCAACAGTCATGCTGGTGTTCTAAAACTTTTCTGAGACCAAAGAAAGCGGCTCTAGGAATTACTGCATCTGGAAGGCAGCTCTTGTGCATGCTGGATTATGACTTTTCACTGGAGAAACATTTTCGAAAGGCTGACACAGAACCCAAACCTCCCAGGTGTTAAGTGTATCGTTCAATTAAAGAACTTCCCCATATATGTGATGATAGCTGATAATGCTTCGTTTCTGCAACATCTATACTGACATTCTAATGCTGTTGTACAGGAAACCAATCAAATTATAAACATGTTACACTTGTCTCTAAAAATAATTATCCTTACAGAGAAACGAATGCATTTTATTAGTTTTATGTTGATACAGTAGAGGACAGATAGAAAGTTATACTATGGGTTTTTCTTCTTTTCTTATTCATATATTCAGTGCTGTAATTCTTCTTTGGTTTTAAAGATAGATATCTATGTTTACTGAAAGACATTGAAGCCCATAAACAATATGTTTTTTTCTAAGACCATGAAGCACTTCCTGAAAACTTTCTCCTGCAGTCCCATTGTTACTGCCTACCATCGTGCTAATAGTCAGTTTCACCATCTGTGAAATGGAGTTTATTTTTTACAGGTGTTCATGGCGTCGTTTGGCAGTTTCCTTCCTTTCGTGATTCTCAAAGCATTCATTAAAGTACCTTTTCTGCTTATTATGAGAACACTTTCCCTTCAAGCTGGTTTCTACTGCTTTCTCGTCATCCATGAGCTAATATCCCATGACACAAAATGAGAGGGACTTAATTCTGTTCAGGCACAGAATGACAGCAATCCATGACAAATCACAGCCATAGATCTGAGTTTCATCTAAAAGGTATAATTACACATTAAATGACCCATTTTATGCTGGACATCTGTAACACAGAACTGTAATTAATCAAGAATAGGTAAGTATAAAAATATTAAGTATGTAGATAAGCTCTAGAATTCTTCCCTTCCATGAAAATAGAAAACATATGTCATAGATTTATTATGAAATACAATATGCAAGGAAAATCTGGAATCATCAAATGTTTAATACAAATAACCCTTAAAAAACTGGTTCATGGGCTTCTAAGATAGATCAGTGGGTAAAGGTGTCTGCTACCAAGCCTGGGGTAATTCAAACACAAGGCTGTTGCAACCAGACCCCATGACAAAGCATTTTACATGAGTTCTGGGAATCTGAACCAAGGTTTTGTGCCTATACAGCAGATACTTTACCTACGGAGCCATTTCCTCAGCTGTAAAACTGGTTCAGGAAAGGAGATAGATACAGTGATATATGTGAAGAAAGGTGCATGATGGGACAGGACGGGTTTACTAGGGTGGGAAATGGGAGGACAAGGCACACGTTAACTAGCACTCAAGGACTTTTTAAAAAATCGTGTGCAGACCTACTGTAGAAGCTTCTTTCAGTATACACATACAATATAGAAAGAGTTAAATGTAGTTACCCTATATCAAGGTTTCAGGTGCTCTATTACACAATAAGGCTAGCAAATGAAAACCCAGTGCCATGAATGGATGCCTTTTTAAAGAGTTGTTGCCCAGGGAGGTCCCAGAGACCCTCAAACAGTACTGGTTATTGCTGTTGTATTTGGTTACATAGCAGAACTTTATGGTAAGATCCTATTGCTGAAGACACTTCATACCTGAGTCATAGAACAAACAAGGATAAATCAAGCTGGTACTGACTTCGAACCTTCATCTCTATTGGCTAGTTTTCATAGTACCAGAAGGTGTTAGGCATATTATTTGCAAAGAAAGGTAATCAACCTTACCCAGTTATGAATCCTGCACATTACAATAACAACTGTTTTGGCAAAATATGACCACTTATGCAATAGTGGTGTGACTGTTATAGGAGTGACCAACAACCTTCTGACTGGATTTAAGGTTCACTTCACAAGATGAGTCTATACCTGACACTATTATCAGGCTAACTATGGCGAGATAGTTCACAGGTCATTGGGGAGAACCTACTACTATTTTTTTTGCTAAATAGGCATTATAATAAATTGACTCCTAACGACTTATTGTTCTAACCATAGATTAGTATTGTCTTTCTCATTAGAGAAGGTTCTTCTAGCAGCAGATGACAATTTATACAGAGACTCACAGTGGCTCAACAACCAGAAAAGAAGAGACTGCAAAGTACTCAGCCCTAAATGGGACACCTGTAGTCTGTACCATATCCTCTCCTTCTAAGGCTCGGAGATCATTGCAACAGAGGAGGCAGAAAGATTAAGAACCACATGTGGGTAATGAATACAAGGAAACTGTGATTACAAAAATGAGCCCACAGCACTTGTGACAGCATTCACAAGACCTGTACAAACTCAAGCCAGACAGGGACCCAGCAGGGATGAGAGAGATAGGCAGGAATTTCTAGTCCTATATGAAGATCTATAGGTAATTGGTAGATGCTTGGAGAGCAAGACTCAGTTTTCTTTAGTGGTGTGATACTGGTAGGTTGGCCATACTCCAAGGGTATTTTGTAGACACAGACTGACCTCAATAGGCCTTTAACAAGAATAGACAAATATAGACGACATGAGTTGGGGTGGGGGAGGTTATAAGGCGGGGATGGAGGGAGACTGGAATGATCATTCTACGTTGTATGGAATTCTCATTACAATAGTTTTTAAAAGCTGGTTCTTACTAAAAGTCACCATTGGTGGATTCAAAGTAAAATTAAGAGAAAACTTTTTTTTTCTATGATCAGAAGACAAAATAGAAATAGAGAAGAGAAGAAACTTTGGGATAATTCCACTTAGTTCTTCTATGAGGAAAAGTCTAACAATTAAATATGTTTTAACTGCACTAAGTCTACTTGATCCCAAGCAAACTAAGATATGCAAAATAATCTAGTGAAAACATTACAACTTCCAAGATTATATGCAACTTATTCTAAATTTCCTGAACTCCAAACTTATCATTATGCTGGAAGAATTTTAGGTCCTATAGCATCTGAAGAGGAAAAAAAAAAAAAACTTTAACTCATTAAATATGCAGGATACCTTCTGTCTTATCTGGCCTGGCCCTATCCACAAAAATACAAAGATGAATAACAATTATTCATTAAATAAATTATAATGTAATGTATTACTGTAAATGAGTTATCATTAAAACCCACAGCAACAAGTGTTTCAGTCTTTAGTTTGAGGAAATAGAACTACAGAACAGCAGTAGACCTCCCGCAGGAAGTTGCATTTGAACTAGCATTTGAAAAAGGAATACTTGCTTCTAGGTGGGGTAGAGAAGATGTAGAATGCTTTTAGGTCTCTCCTAGGCACCTTGATATGTTTAAATCACACATATGTTTAAAATGTGCCTGGCCCCAATACTAAAGTATATTTTATAATTCATGAATAATCCTATTAATTAAACTCCCTTTGATAAGATGATAGAATAATTCTACATCTTATAGACATTAGATTAACTATTTATCAACTCAATTTTGTGGGCTTTTTGCACAGGTGATACATACTTAATACAATATGGTATCATTCAGTTTTCTATAACTATGACAAAATATCTAATGTAATTAGCCTAAAAAGAAGAAAAGGCTTATTTAGGTTCTTGGTTGTGGAGATTCCAGTCCATGGTTGGCTGAGGTGGCACATCACTTTAGAAGTGGCTGGTAGAGAGAGTTCTTTCCTCATGGTGTGGAGAAGTGAAGAAAAGATGGACAGGAAGGGTCTAGATTGCTTTATCCACTTCCTCTCATGAGATCTTGACTCTGAAAGGTTCCAGAGCCTCCCAGTAGTGTGACAGACTGACAACCAGCCCTTGTACACAGAACCTTTAGGGGACATCCAACCATGCAAAGTACATTTTTCTGTATTTTCCCTGACTTCTACCATTTTCTTAAACTCTTAGAAAGCTTGTCTCCAATCACTGTACCTGTAGTGCCTGGAAGAAAATGTCTGAGAAAAAGGCCTTCTAGCTACAGGATTCATCTGGAGCACAGACTCTGGGATGGTCTATATTTGAACAGGAAAGATTCCTAGTCACAATAGCTAAGCACCTTATATAAACAGAAGCTCATTTCTCACCATTTAGGAGGCTGGTAAATGCATGATCAAGACTCTGGAAGGCCTGCTTCATAGATGGCTGATTTCTTGTGTGTCCTTGCAGAGCAAGAACAGCAAGGATGCTCTCTGGTATCTTACTGACGCAATCATTATGACAGAATCACCTCCCAAAGGTTCCACTTCCTCACACCCTTATGCTGAAGATCACATGTCAACATATGAGTTTGGAACGAGCACAGGCATCGGTGTGTTAGCTATTCTCGTGTTGCTGTGGACACCGTGCTCAACAGAAAAACCCTAAGGAAGAAAAGATGGAGTTTGGCTCCTTGTTTCCGAGGGTGTCGGTCCATTGTGGTGGGGAAGGCATAGAGGAGTAGGTTCATGCCGCGCAGTGGTGGCCAAGAGGCCGAGAAAGACAGAAACTAGAGGCCCAGTATCACCTTCAAAGTCTCACCCTTAGTGAGCTGCTTCTACCAGAAAGGATCCCCCTCTAAGGATTCCACAGTCTCCCAAACAGCATCAACAGCTGGAGACTAATCGTTTAAAACATAAACCTGTGGTAGCCCCATTCAAACCACAGCAAGTCTAAATAGAAGAAATACAATCGTTCATTAACTTTTTAAAAATTATTTTTATTAATTTTAATTTTGCGTGGCCCGTGAAGGCCAAAAGAGGGCATTGGAACTAGAGTTACAGGATGTTGTGAGTTTACAGATGTGGGTGTTAGGCACTGAATTTAGGTGCTCTGCAAGAGCAGTATGAGTTCTTAATGGAGAAGTCTCTAATTAACCTTTTCATTTTACTTTATTTTTTGTATTATATGTATGAGTATACTGCCTGCATGTATGTGGGTGCATCTGTGTCGTGCAATGACTAAAGGGGTCAGAAGGAGATGTTACATTCCCTGGAACTTGAATTAAGGATGGTTGTTAGCTGTCATATGGGTGCTGAGAATCAAACCAGATCCTCTGCAAGAGCACTCAGTGGTCTTATCCACAGAGTCATCTGTCCAGCCCCCATTAACCTTTTTAAAACATAAATATTTCCACGTTTGTGTGAAATCTCCCTGTATTCAGGAAAGTAAAGACCTGCAGAGGGTTCACCCGGAGAATGTATTTCCTTCCTGGCACTGTAACTGTAGATATGACCCTGAGTGTCTTCAGACTTTGTTTCCTTATTGGTAAAATAAAGACAGATTGTAGTACCACAAATGTAGTGACCTTGAAGTTTCATATGGATGTCTTTCTAGAGTTATAAAGAAGTAAGGCAGCTGCAATAATCCAAAGCTTTGGCCTAGTTCTTTGCATGGAATCAAGAATGGCAAATGTACTTAGAATGCTCTCTTCTTAGGGCTTGAAAAATAGCTCAGTGGTTAAGAGCGCTTGCTGCTCTTACGGAGGACCTGGGTTCGATTCCCAGCATCTACATGGCAGGTAACAACTGTCTGTAACTCCAATTACATGGGATCTGATGCCTTCTTCTGACCTCTGCAGGCACTGCACAACATGGGTGCACTTACACACATGCAAGCAATATGTTGAACACATAAAATAAAAGTAATACATTTTGTAAAATGTTTTCTTTCCCAGGAAGACAATAGATGAGAAGACGAAGAAGACTCCTTCATTCTTTGGTCTTAGTGTTTGATGGAGAGCTTTTCCATTCACAGACAACACTGGAGAAAATGTTAGTTTTGCTTGGGAATTATGTAAAAAGTACAGCTTGACTGATGCAGTGTAACTTAAGCTTCAGATCAAACTGTGAGGAATTGGGCCTGAGTTTTTCTTGCAAATACAGAATGCCCTAGGCATTTGGGGCTGGAGAAAATAGCTAATGAAATAAATAAGTAAATGCACAATGAGAAAATAAGTTAACATTTAAAATATGAGAGGGAACAATTTTTTAAATGCTGAATGAAATAAACCTTGGAGGGGCTGGAGTGATGGCTCAGCGGTTGAGAGCACTGGCTGCTCTTGCAGAGGACTCAGGTTCAATTTGCAGAACCCACATGGCAGCTAATAACAGTCCTTAACTCCAGTTCCAGGGGAACCCAGCAGCCTCTTCTGACCTCCACGGGCATTGCATGACATGGTGCACCTACCTACATGCAAGCAATACACTCATGCACATAAAATTAAAAAAAAAATAGTAAATAAAATATTTTGAAAACTAAACATTGGATCTGAAAAGTTCATCATTGAAATACCTTTTTTGATCTACATGTACATAATCAACAATGTTTGTTACATATTACAGCTCATTAATAGCCTTCAAAAAGTTTAATATTGTGCTTTCTCATTTCATTATGAGTGTTCTTGTCAAGAATTTGGTTCTTTCATTGTTCTTGGTAAGATTTCACTAGATTTTTGTTGTGAAGTTATAATTATGTATTTGAAACACTACAAAGCCTTTAGTCTTTTGGAGGTCTGCAGGTTTGGATGAGGTCCTGAGGGTCAGGTCTATGATGGGACCGGACGGTGCCTTAAAGGACAAAGCCGAAAGCTGTCCTTTAAGCTGTCCTCTTCCTCCCCCACTCTCCACTTTACCTCCCCCTCCTCTCTAAAGTCTCTGTTTGCTCTCCCGTTTCCAGCCAGAACAAGAGCCGGCCCCTCTGCAGCAGATAGGAAGCAACGTCTGTTGTTGAAGCCACGGCTCTACAGTGTTTTCTCACAGCAGCCCTAGCTAATGACAGTGCGCACAGCTGTGGAACATTTCAAACACACACCAAAGAACCTGGAAGTGTGGGAACGCACGCAGAGCAGAGGGGGCAAGGGATCCCGGCAAGGAAAAGTTCACAGCCGAACCATAAGCTTGTTTATTTGAGCATATATCTTTAAAGAACAAATATTTTCCTTTAAACATGTATAAGACGTGCTGGCATTTTGAGCCCCAAATGGAAAATGCTAGGAGATGCTTTTGGCTACAGCCAACTTGTTTTCCACCCTCTGGCCAATCATGACTATTTCAGAAATATATAACCAAGGAGAATACCATGTCCCAACTGCTCGGAAAAAACAAATTGCCAAGTTTCCACTGCCGGTCACAGCTTTAGTGAAAGTCAGACCTCGTTAAGTCTGGACACTTGCCGTTCCTTCCTCGATGAGGTACTCTTTCCCCTACAGGTCCAGAACCTCAAATCCTTTATAGGCATTGCCCAGTGGAGCCAAGAGCCAAGCAGATAAGGAGACTGGACCTTACATTCCAAGGCTTCCAACTGAGAGCCTGAGGCACCTGCACTTTGAAGGATGAGGAGGGGAAATTGTCTTGAGTCTGACAAAATGTTGACAAAACCCTTCATCTGGGTGATGCCTTTAATCCAAGCTCTCCGGAGACAGAAGCAGGGAGATCTCAGTGAGGCCAGCCTGGTCTGCATAGCAGGTTCCAAACCAGCTGGGCCTACAGGGAGAGCCTGTCTCCAACAACAGCAACGTGGAAGCCCTCTTTATTCATGTTAGAGCGGGGCCAGCAGCTGAACACATGACAGGGGTTTCCCACAATAGTGCCACCTGGGTTCTCTATTGTGTCTCTTTCATCTCCAGAACCTCACATCACCTGGGCTTAACACCTCGAAGTGCACTCAGACCCCTTCAAACGGCTGGCAGGATGTCCCCTTTCTGTTCCCACCATACCAAGAAGGATGGGGCTTGCACCAGTCCTAGTATGTTGGGGGTCCCAGCACTCAGAACCAACCTGAGGGGGACCGAAGGAGCTCCGCCCATAGAGGAGGGGGTGAGTAGGCGCAGAGTCCGCACACAGACTCTGGGAGTTGAGCAGAAAGCCAGCAGTGGTGGTCTGCTGCAAATTCATTTATTCAAGAAAGAGCAGAGGATCTTATAGGTCTTGTTAGCCAATAGCCTTATGGGATGGGGTCCTGACTAGAGCCAATCACAGTTTGTTCCCAAGTGGATTAGGTTCTCTCCAGGTGCTGGGCAGAAGCTGGCTTCACAACCAACTGGTGTTCAGCACCACACTCATGAGAGCCATTCCTTCATTCCTCCTGGCAGGTGGCCTAGCTAGGCCCACCCTGCATTATGCCCAGCACTAGTGGGGCACCATGATGTCAGGGAAGGGACAGAGATGAAGACAGGTCCACATACCATTCCTGTCTTCTGTGTTCAACATTAATAGCATCCTTAAAATAAATTTTGACTGCATGAATTCCGTGATGACAAGTCTATCCATCTTTCTTAGAGCAGCTTCACAAGTCTTTTGGTTTTTCTATTCTTTTTACATAGAAGAAAGTAAAAATATCCATGATGATTATTAACATGTACTAAAGCTTACCAAGTGATCGATATTAGGCACTTGTCACATGTATTAATTCATTGATCTCTGAAGTTCCAAGATAGATATTCTACTACTCCTACCTCACTATTGATGACACTGAAGCCGCAGGAGTTTAACAACTTGCCCTAAATCATGTCTTACAAGTTTAGGAGGGGCAGGATTCAAACTATTTGGCTCTAGAAATTTTATTCTGAACTTTGAGGTTTGGTGCCTCTCACAATGTCCATTCCATAGTAACAGCCAGGGTATGCTTTGAAGAGTGTCAATAAGCTTAAGAATTTGCACTGAATTAAGAACCAAATCATTGGTTCCTCTGCATAGGCGCTCGCTCATGGGCGTAGGGAGGGAGCTACCTGGAGCTGAAAGAGTGGTCTATAGCAATGGAACATTAGAGATTTGAGTTGTCATTAAATATAACTATTTATTAATTGCTTTTTTTTAACTCTGTAAGTGTTTACAGAGTACTATTATTAGAATCTATACTTCAAAGTATAACTCAAAGTTTGGATGCAGTCCTTGCTCAATCTTATCATATAAAAGGGAATCTACTCCTTTCCTACATTAGAAAACTGAAATTCAATTGGAAAAGAGGACATAGAAGTGAAGTTTATTTTCCGCTCTTTCTCCATGAAATCTATGTTCTTCCTTTATGATGGAGACAAACAATTATTAGGAAACCTTTTTTATTCTTCCTATTTGCAATACTTCCTGGCTTTAACATCTCATAAATTTGAAATGTTCTGGAATTTTATGACTTGGTGGTTCCCGGGAAAGTGTTTATCTTTCCTGTTTGCTGAGAGCATTTAGAAAAATGAGAGATTTTAGCTCCATTTGTCATGCCAAAGCAGCAGCTGAGCACTCCAATTACTTCCTCGGAATCTATTCTGTGCATACAGAAGCCTTGTGCTTTTAGGGGCGTTTTAATCTCCTGTTTCTTTCATGGCACCTCCCAAAATTTTAGAGTCACCTTTAATACTGCCCTTCTGAAATCCACAGAAAATAATTTTCTCTCCTGTTTAGTACCACATGAAGCCAAGAATGTATGGTTTTGCCATCACTACCTAATTAATTATCATTAGGCAAGAAATAACCTGAATAAAAGTTTTCCAGAAATTAAGAATCTACTGATTTAAGTGTTTAAAATGTGGAAAAATATCTGTGGCTTATAAATGTTTCCTTGTTTTAAAAATATGAGACACATCAAACTATGGACCCACAGCAGCACACCCCAGGCACGTCACCAGGACCTTTTGGCCATCAGCCCTTCCTTAACTATTCTCTGAGGTCTCACATCATATGTTTTCTATGGTGACTTCTTAATCAATTGAATTATATGAGTATTATATTGCACCTTATTATGTGTTCAGCAATACACTTAGGGCATCAATTCATTCGGAGCAACACATTTTATTGTTATAAAATATAGACTCTACAGCATGACAACAATTGCTTATAAGTTCTACTGTTCATAGATATCTTGATATTTTTCTAATTTGAAATTACATGAGCAATGCTGCTTTAATTATCTTTGGACATGCCTTTAGGTCAACATGCATGTGCATTAAGTATATAGCAGAAATAGAAGGATAAGCATATGCTAAATGTATATCCACTTTCAAGATAAGGACAGCATATGGATTAGCCTCAAATAACTTTCTAGAAATCTCGTGTATTTCCAACCACACCACTTTGACCATAAGCTCCACTAGTGTCAAATACAAAACTGCAGGACACACATGAACTGAATGGATTTCCATTTTAGTACAATTTTAATTCTGTTACCAAGAAAGAAAGGGAGAGCCAGCACTCCAGAGGCAGCAGAGGCCGGATCTCTGTGAGACTGAGACCAGCCTGGTCTACACTGTCAGTTCTAGGTCAATTAGGGCTACAGGGAAACCCTTTTTCAAAAGGACAAAAAAAAAAAAAAAAAAAGTGAGATAAGGTATGACAAACAATGGTCTCTGTCATATGACATCTTTAGTCCTATCTTTCAAGAAACAAACTATGGCTGCCTAGTGATTCATATAACATTCCTGGCTAATTTTTCTTCCTCTTCTCATGCAATCCATCAACAAGTCCCCTCGGGTCCATTTCCAAAAGTCATCTTAAACATCTTCTCCCTTTCTCCTTCGCTGAACCCTTAGTATAAGGCATCATCAGATCTTGGACAAACTGTTCCAGTTCCTCTCACTGTCTCTTCCAGTTCTGTTTCCCTACTGCAAACAAATAGTTTGACCTGGTTTTAGTTTACTGGGAACCCTCCCCCTCCCCAAAGCCTTAAAGTTTTCCTGTCTGAAAGGTTCTAACTGCATCCTGTTTTACAAAGGAAAAGAAATTAAATGTCTTAACAATGGCCTGCATGGGCATCTACACATAGGTACCACCTCACCTCTGTTCCCTCTCTCCAGCCACAAATCTTCACACACATAGCGTTCTGTTCCAGTTCAGGATCACTGTGCTAGAGCACGTCCCCCACTGGGAGATTATACCCAGATTTGGAAGAGGGCCTGCCTGACCCCTGGTAATGCACAGTACTATTGAATGAGCACGGAAAAACTGTGAGGTTATAAGCAAGTTTTATTCATATGGGACTTGCAATCAATTCTAAATATTATGAATATTTAGCAGACAATATGTAAGGTATGGACTTAGGAATATCCATTATCAAATAAATCAGGAGAGATAAGCTACTACTGAGTTTTTAGAAGACACATTTTGGAGGCCTTAGTTTATAGTATACAGTGAATGCCTGATGACACTGAGATGTGTTCAACAAGCTGTTTATTTTTATGGACCAAGACTACTATCATAAAGTATTGCAAAATTTAGCAATATTATGGTCCTATTTGAGTTCACTTTGATGATCTCTTTTTATTTTCAAAGTTACCATTTGAAAGGTAGTTATTGCCATAATTTATTTATATGAAGCATCCTCATAATTCTAAATATGAACTACTTAATAAATAATAGGTACTTAGAATACTGTACCATATAAAGCAATCCAGCTATATTTTTCCACCATCCCTTATAAACCCTGATTCTGTCTAGGTGCATCTTAGGTAGTTAATATGTATTTGCTTACTTCACTATAATGTTGAGAAAACAGCGAAAATACCAATATAAGAAACATTCAGATATGAATTTCTACTCTGTCATTTAATAAATGGAACTGTGTGGAATGATTTTTCATATACTCCATAATTGCTAAGGCTCCCCAACTGTTAATCCTTTTATTTTATTATTTCTTTCCTAATTGTCTTCCTTTCTTCCTTCACTTCTTTGCTTATTTCCTTTATCTCTTCCACCCTTTTTCCTCTTTATTTCACATTTCCCCTTTTGAGGGCTGCATTCAACCACACTGTGGAAGGCCGAATAAGGAGTGTGCTCTGGGGCGATGTGTGTCTTTGCCGCATTACTCCTCCAGCAGGTGAAACTACTTGAGAAAGACCCTGTCTGGGGCATTTTGTTTTGTTTGCTTGTTTTTTTTCCCCCTCTCTCTTTTTAAATTGAATTTCGCAAATTTCATACAATATGTTTAGCTTGTATTTCCTCTATCTATCTGCACCTCCCCTCTGCCCAATTTTATGAACTCCATGTTTTTTTGTTTTTTTGGTTTTTTTTTTAAGACAAGTCTCAGTAAGTAGCCCACACGGGCTTCACACTTGGGATCCTCCTGCCTTAGTCTCCCAGGTACTGGGTTTACAGGTATTGGTCACCATGCCTGGCTTAACTCATTCTTAGATCTTTCTGAGGTGTCTAGAAGAGGGATATGCTTTGTAGATACCTTAAATGTGTGTGTGTGTGTGTGTGCGTGTGTGTGTGTGTGTGTGCGTGTGTGTGTGTGTCTATGTTTGTGTAAACATATAAATGAATACAGAAGAGAAGAACAAATGATTAGCTGAATAAATGAAATTGAAATGAAGCTTTAACCTCTTTAGGTCTGAGGAGGTTTTCATATTCTTGCAGATTGATTCTGAAGGAACTGCAGATGGCTGGGACTGGAGAGCTGGCTAAACAGTTAAGAGTACTGGCTGTTCTTAAGGAAACCCAGGTTAGGTTCCCAGCACCCTCATGGTAGCTAAAAACCATCTGTAACTCCGGTTCTAGGGGATCCAACCTCCCCTTCTGACCTCTGCAGCTACTGCACAACATGGGTGTACTTATATACACGCAGGCTATAGACTTACATATAGAATAAAAATAAAAGAACTACAGATAGCCTCAGACAGATTGAACCACAGAGACAAAGTACACACTCGATCTCTCTCTCTCTCTCTCTCTCTCTCTTCCTCTTTCCCTCCCTTCCCCTCTCTCTTTGTTTCATTATCTCTCTTTTATGTGTCCATTCATAGGAGCTTAATTTTCACAGACACCAGTGTCCTTAAACAACCTTAAGAACTCTGAATTCAACATTCACAGCCAGAAGACAAGCATTTTAAATGTTCACAAATGGAATTCTTCCCAGCTGAAGTTTAGTTTTTCTGATCCCACCATTGGTTTGCACCAATGCTTTGAAATTATTTTAAACTCATTACATTTTGTCCTTATCACTTTCTGAAAGATTCAAAAATTGAAAAACAAAACATACCAATTCTGATGTCAAGAATAAGACTGTCATGAACTTGAAATGTTTTAAGGGGTGCTGGGAATATTTCAAAGTTAAAAATCATATCTTAACTAGACTCTTGTTAGATTTAAACAGGTACATAATGCATTCGGTTTCTAAACTAAAACAACCAATTTTAAGCACATGCATAGAACCCTGGAATTCTGTCATAGAAGAAGAGTTCAAACAAAAGATAGGTGCTTTTTAAAAAATTCTCCAAGAAGAGAAGACATATTTAATTACTGTGTATGTGAATTTTATACACATCTTCCTAAGTAGATTAACATGAAAGTAAATTCACCCAATGAGAGTGTATGGTCACCTGTGATAAAATATTCCTCCTCTCTTTTCTCTATCTCCTTTATTTCTCTCTTCACTATTGTGAGACTTTTCTCTTATGCATTAGGCCTGCTAGTGACACCTAGAGGTGTCTGCAGGCATTGCATACTTCAGATTAGACCTAGAGAGGAAACTGAAGTTGGCTTAACTCAAAGAATAATAGAACTTGGGTTCTTCATGCCAGTTTTCTCTTTTTTTTTTTCAATGCCCCTGAGAGTTTTAAGAAACTTTGTAATCTTACAAATGGTTGATTCCGTAGAATAGCGTGATGAAAAATGTGTGTGTCCGTTTGTGGGAATTAAAAACTTGGCTCACATAGCCTTGAGCAAGTTGCTTATTCATTGAGAAAATACGTTTCTTCATTTAAAACATATGTTCAAGGGGCTGGAGAAATGGTTTGGAGGTTAAGAGCACTGTCTGCTCTTGCAGAGGACCCAGGTTTGATTCCCAACACCCACATGGTGGCTAACAACAGCCTTTAACTGTTCAAGGGGATCTGATGCCCTCTTCTGACCTCCATGGGCATTGTGCAACATCAGTACATCTTACTCTGAGGGCGTGCAAGCAGTACACTCACATAAAACTTAAAAATAATCAATAATTTTTAAACTGTATGTTCAAATGCTGCTCACTCAAGATTGCTGTGAGGACTAGAAAAGCATATGGCGTATGCCAGCTATGGACGGTTACAGTATATAAAATAAAGCATGAAGACAGCCTCTGGCCTGCATTAGAGAAGGAATGGCACTTACCATCAATATTGTCACATGCTAAGCATAATCAGATTCCTATCATGTTGAAAAATACTAATGAAATTAAAATTTCACCTTTCAAAAGCCTTTCATAATTAAAAGCAAGCTCATTTACCTTTCCTTGTTCTTCTCAGATCCCTAAGAAAGTACTAATATGTTCTTAAATGTTCCTCGGTGGAACCTTAGGAAGCAGTGACAGAGGCTCAGGTAATCAAGACAATGCAGAAGTTAGCTGTGAGCGAGGCTTTACCTTAAAAATAAGACAAGGAACAAGATGTTGGTGTATCTTTTTTTATAACAACAGAAATGCCAGCCTTGTAATGAAGCATGATGGCTCTTGTCTTTAATTAGGGAAAAATAAGAACTTCTGTAAGAATGTGATTCACAGAGTTTTCATCTAAAGTTTGAACTGCAGTGAGTGTTGAAGGTCTGTTTCTCTCCCTTTGCCCTGCATGGTAGAGGCCTGAAACACTCAGGGGTGCCCACAGAGCGGCCTTTTGAGACTATCAAAAGTCAACAGCCATGTGAAGAACATGAATCTTTCAGTTCTTGTCCTATCTGTTTTGTTTTTGAAATGTCTGTCTGTCTGTCTGTTTTCCCCATCCCCCATGTTTCTTTCCTCCTCTGACCTAGACAGTGACTTCTCTTCTCCCAGCATCTCAAAATGCCTCTCCTTTCTACCTTCTTCCATGATTCTTTTCATTCCTACCAGTCTGATGATTCTGTACTGTGAGAATAGCCTGAGCTTCGGCATCAACATTATGGATCAGATAAAATGTGAGTCTGAAAAGCAAATTACAGTAGTCCCTCTCCTGCCCCCACTTTATTGTGAGAACCGCATTGCCGGAGCCCCAGGGATGCCTGAAACTGCACACAGTACTGAACTTCATGTTTTTGGGTGTGTGTTTCCTATACATATTCAAACACATAATAAAGTTTCATTTTTGATTCAGGAACAGTAAGAACTTAACAATAATACAGAATTATAACTAGTACAATTTTAATAATTTAATCTATTAGTAGTTAAGATCCCTTCCACTCTAAAATATTGCATGTACTATATTTTCCAACTTCAGCTGACTCCACAGAAGGAAAACCCTTAGAGAGTGGGGACCTACTGTATGGGCATGAAAGTGTGTGAAAATCAATGGAGATGTATACAAAATCTCACATTTTTCACTATAGCACTCTCACAGAGACAGGGCGTTACATCTTCAGTTGTAGGTGTTCAGCAAGTGAAGATTTTTAAGGGGTTGTCAGTACATTTCTAGTAGAATAAAATGAAAAACATGAGCAAGTTACTAGAAGCAGAGAAAAACAAGTTTGGGGAAGCAGAGTAAGTTGTGGGGTTTAGAGCTAATGGAAGAAGAGCCAGGTAGTAGGATGCTGGTGAGGACCGTGTTGAGTGACAGGCTGAGGATAGCATCAGAGAACATCTGGAGATAGGCTGGAGTATAACATCTCAGAGAAAAGTATCAGAGCAATAAAGGGTCATAGGCAGAGGCATAGTTTATCAGTAAGTGTTACCAGTCCAGGGACAAGATTCTAAGCATCTGAAATAATAGACTCTGAATACTTATTCAAGAACTTAATATCTCAGATAGAAAATAATAAAGTATCTCCAATTGCCTCAGACACAGGTACAATGTGCTCCCAATTTTATGTGTAATGTAAGTAGGCCAGGAATTGTTACCTGCCTCTTACACAAGAAAAAAAGTGGTGCTCAGAAGACACGAGTGACATGTTCCAGAACACATTGCCAACAAAGTCGACCTGGACTACAGATCTTTTAGTTGAATCTAGCGACTTAAGAGACAATATCAACAATCACTATGATTTATCAATTATTTAGACACATCAATGATGTGGGATATTATGTCTGCCTTCAAGCATGGCATAATTTCTCTATGAAATTAAAAAATAGTGCTAAGTGGAAATAATTCATCCAGTGGGTGGCTAATTGTGCTTTATCAACACCTATGCTATTAATTCAGTAGTATCATCAGGAATTATCTGAAAATGAAAGCACTAAAATTATGGTTAATGCCATTAGTCAGACTTATGGATCATTTTGGAAATACAAATGCCTTTCCAAATCTCTTTTAAGGTCTTGCAAATAATGGGGGGAATGCTGATGATTATCATCAGCAAAAGTACATAAAATAATAGGCGCCTTTGATGGCTAATTTAGGAAGGCTTTTTGTCTTAAGAATTCTCCTCTCTGGCAATGAGGCCCTGAGTTCAGCCCTGCCTCTCTAGGTTTGAACCTATCGAGTGAATGGAGAATGCTCTCCAATTAGAGAAACCAGTTTCTTTGGGGTTACAAATATTTACAAAGGATTTATCCCCTGGGAGAGAGACAGAAATTTCGTATGGGGGAGCCAGCATTTGGTTAGAAGTGCGGTGGACCTCCGGCACACAGACCCAAGATGGAGACTAGCCGCCTATGTGTCTCCTACCCAGCTTTCACTGCTTTCCCAATAGATCCTCCCCCTTAAGTCACTGGTTGGTTGGAAAGTAGTTGACTCTATTGGCTTCATCTCTGTCAATCACAGTTTTGGAGGCATGTCCCTTGAGGAAGAGAAAAACTCTGTAAATTTACCCCTACACCTTTGAATGTGTCTCTAAGGCTGTTTTCAGACAGGATTATTTGGTGTGGGAAGACCCATCCCTCTCATGGGTTGGGGTCCCAGACCTAAGAAAAAGTGAAACGAGAGAAAGTGAGCTGAATTCTGCACTTCCTCTTTACTTGCTTCCTGGTCAGCACCGCCAGCCAGGCTGCTTCTACCACTTCCTGCCAAGATGGCCTGAGAGCTCAGAACCGAAGCAGAATAAACGTTTTCTGCCTTAAATTGCATTGTGTTCGATATTTTATCTCTGCAATAAGAAATGTAACCAATACGGGAAATTGTCACCAAAAACTAGGGCCAGTTCTGTCACTACCTGGGTGTGTCATTTGTAGGCCTCTGGGACTGGTTTGTGGGAGAATTTTGGGGGTTGATACTTAGGAAATTGCCTTGAGCCTTAGAACAGACTTCAGAATTTTGAATAGTGCTGAAATTTAAGTCTATGGAGCCTTTTTCAAGATAGAATGAATGAAATTTACATTATGAGACAAGCAATAAACCTATTGGTTAGAATTGTGTTGTCTAATGTGATGTCTTGATGTTAAAATGACAAGGGATGAACTTGCGATGATGACTTTTGATGTTAATTTTACTGGATTAAGATAAACCAAGGACATTATAAAGGTACACCTTTGAGTGTGTCTGTGTGGGTGTTTTCCTAGAAGTTTAATGAAGTAATGAAGATGCCCCCTGAATGTGGTGCCACCATCCTATGGACCAGGGGCCCTAATGGAACATAAAACAAAGCCAGTCCAATGTTCACATTCCCCTCTGTCTGCGTCCAGATAAGTGGCACAGACCAAGCCATTCACACCTCCCTGCTTCTGAATCATGATATGAGCCAAATTAAGTCCTTCCTCCCTTAAGTTGCCTTTTTCAAGTATTAGTGATAAAGGGAAAGCCCTCCCTCCTTTCCCAATTAAGAGTTCTTAGTCTCATTCATAAAAGAATTTAAGAATGGACTCAAATGGAAACTTTAGGACATTTTTTTTTTTTTTTTTTTTAGAATTTAAGGAAAAATTCTCAAGACAGGTAAGCTGTAAATCTCACCAGCTGCCTTGGGGAGGAGAATGGAAGGGAGAATGAAAAAGCCATGAAGCATGCAGGTTTAGGCCTGGCATAGAGGTTAGACATGTAGTAGACTATCAGCCACATGGTGGGAGGGAAGGAAGTTTTAGAGAGAAAGAAAAGAAATCCCACAGTAGGGGTAGCCTGATGCATCAGGGAAAACATGCTTAAAAAGAGACATACAAGTAAAGGAGAGGTGGGTTTTCTGAAGAATTCAAAGAAAAGGACAGACTTACACAGAGCCACGCGTCTGTGACCCCAACCCAGCAGCATGCACCAAAGGGCAGGATTCAAAGCAGGGAAACCTCGACACCTCATTAACACACTGTCCAGTGTGCCACCTATTGATTAGCATAACTTAAGGTGAAAGCACCTTCTTAGGGGTGGACCTGACCAGGTGATTGACCTGTAAGGTCCCAGCCAGGCCAGAGAGTTTTATTTTCAACCAGCAAATCTTATGGGGCTTTTTTGTTACTGTAACATTAGGACATGGAGAAGAGAAAAATAAATAGTATACGCCTTTGAAAGATTCCCTTTCTTCAAATGTTTGATTAGTATTTAAGGAGAGTTTTCCATGTATAAGAGTCTCTCGCAAAATGTAACAAATTTTTTTTTAATGTTTTAAACCTGTTTTGTGTAGTGACTTCTGAACTGAAACAGTCCTTAGTCAAGGAGGAGGGAGAGTCAAGAAATTAACATCAGGAATTCCACAGTCACCAAAAGTAACAAGCGGGAAATGATCGCTGGAGATCCTGATTGGCCAGGGTGCCTGGAGGAGATTCTAGCTGAACAGCTTGCAAGCTGGGCAGAGAGCTCCAGAGCTGCCACTCAGACTGGGATGGGCTTCTCCCTGCTACAGCTGCTGTTGGGTCACCCTGCCTCACTCAGACTCCTTTAGGCCATCTCAGTAAACTCACTGATAGACGTTTGTTCACGTCTCCCCAAGAAAAGTCACACAACAACCACCAGGAAATATAACTGGTTATTCTATATAACTGGTTATTCTATTTACTTACATGTTTGAGGTTCTTTAAGTTTTGATTTCTAATGAATATTTAAACTATAGGTAATTAAACTGGGGCTGAGTCTATGTTGGAATGCTTGGATGCAAAGTCCCAGGTTTGATTATTAGCAACACTTGTGAGCGCATGCATGAGTGCATGCATGTGTGTGTGTGTGAGTGTGTGTGCGCGTGTGTGTGTGATATATGACCATTCTTTAATACACTGGTAATCTCAATAAGTTCATTAAAACAGAAAAAAGGAGACCAGTAGAAAAGAGCCAGTCTTTGTTAAACCCTTGGAGGAGATCACTAGTAGTTGAAAGCAGAAAGTTGCATGCCATTCACTGTGCTCTGAAACTGCCTGTGTTCTTGTTTCACAAATGTCCGTAATTATAGCATCTTCCCAGACTTGACTGCGCATGGGCTAGAGAAAGGAGAGGAGGGAGTGTGAGTCCCTGGAGGGAGGCCTTTGCTCTTCACAGCAGGTGCTGCACGATGCTGAACTCCACACTCCTGGCTCAGGTGTCCATGGTCTTCCCGGCAGTGCCATCCCAAATGGAGCCATACTGCTCCTATTTCATGGATTTGCTGGGGCTCTTGAAGAAGACCAGGCTGTACTCCTGGAAATGGAGTTCTTAAGATTGCAGGACATATGGGAAGTTCTGTGGCCACAGACAACACGAAGAGCAGTTTTGAGAATAGGCTTCTGAGTTTCTTTTCCATAGCTGTTGGGCTCATTCTTCATGCAATGACTGTGGGGTACAGGAAGCAGAAGAGAAAGTAAATAGCAGAAGCAGGCTGTTACTGTCTCTCTTAAGAGTTCTCCAATGGATCTCAACAGGAATCTGCCCTGATGCCTCTCCACATGGAAGGATTTCATGAGCAGACCAAGATCTTAGAAAATGTGCATATAAGAGTCAACTCCCATCTGACAGGCAGAGAAAAGAAAATTAATTAAACAAATAAGTCTTTGGCTTCTGTCCTGTTGCAAAAATACATTAGTAAGTAAAGGACTCTACAAATAAAGCCCTTTTTAGTTCCAAAAAGAGTAGTGTTGTAGTTTGTTTCTCCTTTGCTGTGAAAAAGCACTCTGAACTAAAACAGCTTGGGGAGGAAACGGTTTACTTCACTGTACACACCATATAGTTCAGCACGGAGGAAGCCAGAGCAGGGGGTCAGGACAGGAACCCAGAGGCAGGAACTGAAGCACAGACTCAGAGGGACGCTGCTTACTGGCTTATTCCTCTCTCCTATGCTCAGCTTGCTTTCTTATGCAACCCAAGACCACCAGCCCAGGGATGGTACCACCTAAGGTAGGCCGCATCCTCCCACATTACTCAACAATGGAGAAAATGCCCTACATACAGGCACACAGGCCAGTCCAATAGAGGAAATTTCCCAACTGAGGTTGGTGTTGAGAGGCAAAGCTAGTCGTGACATTCTACCCCTTGTGAGCCTTGACACACAAACATATCACTTTAAACAATAACCTTTCCTTTCTTGTTTATCTCTGATCTGATATTAATATAATATGACACAATCTAGCTTTTAAAAACTCCATAGTCTTTAAAAAGTTCCAATGATTTAAAAGTTCAAGTTCTTTTTAAAAGTTTGAAATCTCTTAACTGGGGCTCCTACGAAATAAAATACAGGATAAATACTTTTTTTATTTCAAAAGGGAAGAATCTGGAACACTTGAAGAAACCCAAGTCATGCAATATGGCTCAATGTTCAATTTACTCCTAAGGGCTCAGACAACTCCACCTCTCCAGCTCTGCCATCCAAGGCACATGAAGATTGTTTCACAGACTCAGGCTCATTCTACTCCATACCCTTGGTAGTCAAATCTCAGTATTAGTATCTTCATTATGCTGAGGTCTCCACTGCAACAAAGGCTTTACCTTCATCAGTGGCCTCTCCTGGCCTCTCAGGGTACCAAGCCTCAGAGTCTTTCCATGACCCCTTTCAGTCCAACAGCTTCCATGCCACCAAAACAAGCACCTCATGGGAGAAGCACATTCAAGTTCAGCTACCAGCTTGATGTGCAGCAGCAGCAGCAGCTTCTGGACCATGGTTCCTGTGTGCTGATCCTGAAGAAATACCTCCTAGAAGATTCTGCATAAAAAATGCTGACCTTTTGTTAATCACAGTTGATTTTTCAGCGCCTATTGACCAACATCCACTGTTCCAGTAAAGCACAAAAGGTGTCACTTTCAAAACTTCTTAATTAAAATATATCATACGAATGGCCCAGATAGAGTCTTTGAGGAACTCTCAAATTTCCCAGGCCAGGTCTCCGGCATCTGCCTTTCTCCAAGGTCTCATAGAACAGCTCACTAAGCTCTAAGCATTCAAGAGATTTTCCAGTACAAATTCCAGTTGTTTCCATAATCCTCCCCATAACAGCATGGTCAGGTCCTTCACAGCAATTCCCCCCCATTTCTGGAACCGGTTTCTGTTTTGGTTTGTTTCTCTGGTGCTGTGATAAAACACCATGACTGTGTGGCATAAAGCAGTGTAGGCCTTAGCCAGGCCACCTGCCATAAGGAATAAGAGAATGGCTTTCGTGGTTGTGGTATTCCGCTCTGGCGGGGTGTGACACCAGCTTCCACCCAGCACCTGGAAGACCTGCCTAAGAGTCCGAACACTAATGGCCACAGCCAGGAACCACCCCATTGGGCAACTGGCTAACCAAACCCACAAAACCCTTTGCACTTCCTTGAATAAACTGATTTTGCTGTGGCTCGTCCTCTGCATGCTCTCACCCAGCTCTTGGGGTCTGTGTTTTGAGTCCACGCCTATCTCACCCCCGTCGGTGGTCAGCAGAGACCCTGCATCCGGCTCCGGCCAGCGCCTGAGCAGAGGGACCCCAACACATGACAAAAGGCAATTTGAGGAAGAAGGGGTTTCTTTCACCTTAGAGTTTACAGTTCATCGTGGAGGGAAGCCAAGGCAGGAGCTCAGCGCAAGAACCTGGAGACAAGATCCGGAAGTACAGACCGGGGAGGGACACTGTTGATTGGCTTGCTCCTCTAGTCTGTGCTTCTGTGCAAAACTCCAGGTTCCGCTTAAGCTCTCCCTCAGTGAAGGATGACTGTGGAGTCAGAAGAGGACATCATATCCAATGGAACTGGAGTTTTGATGATTGTTAGCTGTCATGTGGGTGCTGGAATTCAAACCCAGGTCCTTTGCAGGAACAGTCAGTGCTCTTAACCCCTGAGCCATCTCTCAGCACTGTAAGAACATTTGCTTATAGATGGTTGATTTCCATGCTTGCTTAATTTCTAAAAGTAGGTATTGGGGATGATGGCACATGCTTATAATCTCAGTATTTGGGTGATACATGCAGGAAGGTCAAGAGTGCCTTCCTGACTATGTGATGATTTGGGGGTCAGAAAGGGTGTCGTAAGATCCTGTCTTGAAAACAGAGACAAAGAGCTAGACATCTGGGTGTTACCCAGAAAAATCATCAGAAGAATGCCATTATATTAGGGACACAACCTGAGAGAAGCAACCTGGTAACTGTCAGAAATTATAGACTGATGGGTGCACTGCAGACAGAATTCTACAGTTATATAACTGTAAAATAATGGACCATATGCCATTAAAAGTAGCAGTCAATAAGAAAATAGCTTTTCAGGAGAGCTTCTTTGCTTTGTGGTCAACTGTAGCCATATAAGTCTGTATGTCTGTCACGTAGAAATGGAAAGTAGTTCAGAGCCCTCAAGAGCTAGCCCAACCTCCCACTGCTTTGTTCTACGACATGGTGGCTTTTTCCTGCCTTACACAATGGCCTACTTCAGCATATCTGGCTGCTGAGTGAATTTTCAAACATTGGTGAAACAGTGTACAGTGAAACAGTACACAGTAATTGGGGCAACGTACAGGAATGGTAAGGTTGTGGATGGTACTTAAGAAAAGCAGAGTTGCCTGGTGTCGGGGTCACCTTTAATCCTGTCACTGTGGAAGCAGAGGCAGGTAGATCTCTGTAAATTTGAGGCTAGCCTTGTCTACATAGCAAGTTTCAGGTCAGGGCTATATAGAGAGACCCTGCCTGAAAAAACAAAGCAAGAATGGAAGGGAGGAAGGAAAGAAGGAAAGAAGGAGAGGCAGAAGGAAGGGAGGGAGGGAGGTGATAAATCCAAAAGCTAGTTCTTCTCATCTAGCATTTTCTTCAGTGTCAGGCAGCATTTTCACTGAAGAAGCAGCAATAATGAATAAACATTTAGATTATAAATGGGTGAAGCGTTATGGAAAAATAACTGAGCTGGGAGAGAAGCGAGATTTTAAAGGGAATGGCCAGTGGAGTTCTCAGCTGACATATAGGCAAAGATCTGAGAAAGGGGGCATAAACTCAAGAAATATCTGGAATTTGATATATTCCAGGTGGGTGAGCCTGAAACACTAAGCTCCTGAGACAAGAGCAGTGTTTGAAGAAGCAAATGCAAGGAGCACGGAGCTGGGACGGGGGAAATCTGAGACCGAGGAAAGGGAGTGTGCTGGACCGGCATTGAGGGAGTCGGTGAGGAGCCTTGGGGGTTCTCGGTGTTGGGGCTCTACCCTTAGTACGATGGGAAGATGATGGAGCCAAGCTTTGAGCGGAAGAGAAACGGAATCTGATGTGTGCTGAGCAGATCTCTCTGGCTACTGTGTGGAGAACAGGTTTGGGCAGGGCTAAGCAGGAACGCCTGTGAAGACACTTGGAATAATAGTGAGAGTTGAGAGAGGCTCACCTCCTATGAAAGCAGACAAATTTGCTTTTCTATTCATTTGTGTTACAAGTTACGTTTGAGTGCTGGCTATCTGAAGTGAGTCTTACTAGGCCAAAACAAGTTACACGTTACACGTATGGGTAGGATCTGGGTGGGGGAATCCGGTCCCTTTCTACAGTACTGAATCCTTTATCCTTATATTAGTTACCTCTTTGCTGCTGTGATGGAAACCCTGACCAAGGGAACGTATAAAAGGAAGAGTTTATTTACCTTACAGTTCCAAAGAGGCAAGAGTCCATCATGGCGGGGAGGCATGGAGCAGAGGTGGCCGGAGTAGACACAGAAGCTAAGTGCTCACGTCTTCAAGCAGGCACAGGAACCAGAGAGTGACAGGAGATCCCGCAAGGTTTAAGAACTCTCCAAGTCCGCCCCCAGTGACGTGCTTCCTCTGGCATGGCCACACCTTCTAAGACCTCCCAAAACAGCATCACCAACTGGGGACAAAATGTCCAAGAATAGTTGGAGCCTGTGGGGGACGTTCTCCTTCAAACCACAGGCACCCTCATTGCACCTCCCTTGCTCCATCCCAGCCTGTGACTTCCACTGTCTAACCTCTGCCTACTCACTCTCATCTCTCGCCTCCATTTCCTAAAGACCCTTGTGATTATATCCCAGCCACCCAAACAATCCAGATAATCACTCTGTATGAAAAGGTTTAAATTAATTACATCTGCAAAACGTTTGAGGGACTGTCATTCAATGTACCACATTCAGCAAACAAACAAGAACATGGAGATACTTACTATCCTTAGAAGAACATGCCTTGCCTGTGCAACGTCCTGGGTTTAATTGCCAGTACCACAAAAGTCTGTTTTGTATAACAGAATAAGCATAAATATTGTGAGGGAAGCTGATGACTTTTGTGTCCTGCTTCCCTCCCCACAACCTCAGAGACAAAAGGATGGACAGGATCAAGAGGGCGGAGAGATGGGTCATGTTAAGGGCACTCACTGGATGCTCTTGCAGAGGACCATAGTTTAGGTTCCCAGCACCCATATGATGGCTAACAACCATCTGTAACTCAAGTTCCAGGGGACCCAGGGCCTTCTTCTGATCTCCACATGGTACGCTTGCATAAACACAAAGAACTTCCACACATTAAAATAAAAATAAATCAATAAAAACTTTAAAAAATTTTAAAAGATGAAAACTTTCAAGAAATTTGTAAATGTACAAACTCTTACTCATGGACTATGCTGACCTGATGGGCCAGTTTCAATGCTGTGTGTATGTTGTCCTAGCAACTACCAGGGTTTTCTTGTGTTATTAAAAATTTAAGAAATGTAGCCAAGGTTATGAAGAGTAGGTTATTTATGATAATAACTCTTTTAGAGTCAATATATATATATAAATCTGCATGGAAAAAGAAAAGACATGCAAATATTAAGAGAAGTGAAATGCAGGACCAAAGAGTGATCTAACCTGGACTGTTTTTCTAGATTTCCATCTCCTGTCCTCTGCTGATTCTGCCTAACATTCCTAGTATAAAAATACAACCTAAAGCATAAAATCCTCAATTATGTGTTTACAAGCCATTACTAATTTTGTCACTGTTCCCAAATTAGTCAGATTGGCCTGTGATTTGAACTGTGAAGGAAAGGCTATAAAAAGGGACATTGCTTCCTTTACTGTAACTGACTGTTTCATTAGGGTACCGTGCTGGCTGCTTCCCAGGCTAGCTTAAGAATAGCTCCCTTTGTCAAGCTTGGTCATAATTTGGGCAAACACCCTGCTTATGCTGAACACAGCTCAGCAGTGCCCAAGGATCCCTTCCTGCTGTGGAAGAGCTCACCACGGAGGATTTGCCTTAATGGAAGTCCCCAATAACAAGTGTCTCACATTTAAGGTTCTAAAGATTTATAACTTATAAATAAATTTATCTTACAACGTTTGTCTGTGCTATGTTCAGTTTTCATTAAAACAATCATTTTTATTCATTTGGAAGAAAATTCTTCTTAAAATACATTTGTTTTTGTTGTTTTATTTGAGGCAACACCTCATTATGTAGCCCTGACTAGCCTGGATCTTGATATGTAGACCAGGCTGGCCTGGAATTCCTGGAACTCCTACTGACTCTCCCTTCCAAATGCTGAGATTAAAGGCATGTGGCACTATATTCAAAATGAGCAATTCTTTTTGCCCTTCCAAGTACTGAGATTAAAGGCATGTTGGTCCTTGTCAATATAAATGTCCTAATACTTAAATTTTTAGGTAATATAACGTAAAGAAGCATTATAAAATATAAATGACTAAAATTTAGGTAGCACATGTTTGTATTAATTCCTATAACATTTTAAACAAACAAATCTACAAGACTAAAATCACTATAATTTAGTAACATGTTTTGTATTAATTTACTTTAATTAAGGCAAAATATTTTAAATAAGTAAAATCATAAAGCAAAGAACTAAGATTTATAGGTACAAAAGATATTTGTATCGTTTCTTATTGCATTACATGGAAAAAATAATATGTAATATTTTCTTAGATAAAACTATAAACAATGTTTTTGTTAATTTCAACAATTAAAATTTGAATTAAAATGTTAATAACATATATGCATCCATTTTTAAATGTAATGTATCATTTCATATAGCATATAGAAGATACAGTGAAGATAGAGCCTATAATTAAAGAACTAGTTGTTTTCTAAGGAATGGAACTCTGCTTAAAGTAATAGGGTTATATGAGCAATGTGTGGTATTTAAATTTTTTAAAAAGATTTTAGTTATTATTTTTTATTTTATGTGTATGGATGTAATGCCTGCATGTAGGTAGGTACACCCTTGTCATGCAATGACCAAGGAGGTCAGAAGAGGGCATCAGATCCCCTGGAAATGTAGTTACAGAGGGCTGTTAGCCGCCATGTGAGTGCTAGGAATCAAACCCACTTCTTCTGCAAGAGTAGTCAGTGCTCTTAACCACTGAGCCATCTCACAAGCCCCATGTGCGGTATTTTAAAAAATTTACTATTATGAATGAAGCTGAGAGGGAGAAAAATTCCCACAAACACTTCTAAAAAGCTCTATGAGAGAAACTACTGTTTTGAAACTAAAAAGGTCTAAGTCTTGAACTGTATAATGCAAATGTATTTAAGAAGAAGCAGCTTCATAGGAGGGCTGATCCTCCACTAGCAGTTACTTTCTACATTCTGAACAGCACCTCATCATGTAAGCAAATTTAATCTTGAAAGAATGTGCTTTATGTTTCATTTTTAATTTATGCTTGGTCATACAAATAAAACCAACTTTAGTCATGAATACGTGAGAGAAGGTATCTTTTAATATCAAACCGGTTTTTAGGGCAGATTTTCTTTCAGACTCATTATCATTCATTATTTACATTTGAGAGATAGTTTTTTGAAAACATGGTGAAAGGCATTTTTACTAACCCCAATGTAAACCCAGGACTGTTCTTGGAGTGTGACATTAGGGTAACTTGCATCATGTAATCTGCTAAATAGCTTGCTTAAAAAAAGAGTTTCCCACGTTCCACCCTGACTTAACATCTTGGAAGAAAAATCCCAGGCAGGGTGTGACTCAGAAATCTGCATATGAAACAAGTTTAGCTGGTGAGACTGGTGGGGAAAGTTCTGGAGGGGTCAGAGTGGTGCTACTCTAGAGGACTTAGGTTACAGTTTTCCGCAGTTTTGCTCTACCAAGCTTCTCTTTGCAGCATACCCCGAGGACAGATGTATGTATCTATTTTATATTTTGTGAGGCTTCATTTTGAAACTACTGATGATAAACTGAGGAATTTTTCAAAATGATGGCAATCGTTATGGATTGGTAAATACTATGAGTTAGCTGGAATCTCAAGTTGACACCAGGCCATCCAAAGTTTCTCAAATGCTAACTGTTGAGTGTGACACTAGATAAATAATTATGCAAAACTGATATTCTCTATATCATGTCATGCCTTATGAAAACTTTCTCTTTTTTCAGAGGATTCTGGTAGCCTCCTTTGCCAGGATATGCTAACTTCCTCTCAACCCCAGTTCTTAAAAAAATTCTCATTAGCTGAAAATTTATCTCCGTAATTTCTATAAAATGTTTTCTTTACCAAATACAAAAATCATAGAACCATACTTTTCTACCACATAACCTCCTTTTCCTCAAACAGACTCAGCCCTACAAGACATACATTGAATTCATCCTGTTGAGATTCACACTTACATAAAATAACATGTTTAGAATAAAACTTCAGATATTGACTCAAGTTGTCCCTCTGACCTTGGCCCCAGTTTTAGAATAAGATTGAACTGCTGGACCATGAAATTATTCTGTGATACCAGGACTATAGGGCATCACTTAAAATGGAGAAAGAGGCTGTTATGGGGTTGTAAGTCTGTGGCTCTACTTTGATCATATTTTCCCTGTGCACCTCTCTGTTCTGTGTCTGGTTTCAGTCCTTTGAGCTGTCTCCAGAAACTCTAAACACTTTTTCACATGCTATCTTTCCATGATCTTCAGTCATCAGAGAATCAGTCCAGGACCTGCCCACCCCAGGATACTAAAGTATACTGATGCTCAAATGCTCTAGACAAAGCAGTTTAGTATTTCCTTATAGTAGACACACATCTCATCTATTTTTAGATGAACTTTAACTGATGTATTATACCTAATATAGCATAAAGGTTATAGAAGCATTATACTATACAGTTTAGAAATAGTGTTAGCAAAATCTGTGCATGTTTAGTATAGATATCTTTCTTTTCCTTTGTAAAGGATTTTTTGACCTGCTGGTTGAAACCATAGCTAAAATGGACCAAATGTACATGTCTGCATCCCAAACATACTGTGCCTTTGCAGCTTCTCAGACAACTCACACATCTTAAAAATACAATGTCTTGATTCTTATCCATGACCACCTCCTACATCCTTAAGTAAAGGGTTAGCTCCTTCTACCTTAATTCTCTCTTCCATGGTAGATGCTACCTAAGTAACTGTAGCCAGTGTCTCCTGTGCCATATGCAAATAGTTTCTTAGAACTAAAGAGGTTCAAAGCCCTGAACTGCAATATACAAGTGTATTTAATGTCCGTGCAACACTAAATAAAAACATTAAATGATTTTGAGGGGTTAATGCTAAATACTTATTCTACAAAATATTAAACACTAGTTAATATGATCTAGTAATTCCAAACCATAGGTACAGGATTTAACAGTTGTAGAATGACAGAATTAACTTGCTATAATGAGGAGGGGGGCGTGGGATCACTCCTATAATATTGAATGTTTCAAACAGACATACAGATGCAAGTTTTAGAAACCCAAGTGATATTTCGCATAAGGAGCAGGAAAAGCATAAAAAAAATAGGAACATGAACTGAAGTGAAATGAAAACGAAAATGCTGTTAGAGAACTTAATTTGAAAACGTCACAGATATATTTCCAAAGTGACATATCAGGAAGAAAAAGCAGCAAATAGCTCGAGCTAGTGATGCAGTTCCAAGTCAATAAGGAGAAAAATCTCCCTAAAAATGATGGATGATTTAATCAAGACACCTAGAATTAAATCAGAGAGAACACATACAGGTGGTAAAACATGTCACAGCAATTCCTTGGGGTTGAAAAAAATAGGTATTGGGTTCTTTAATAATGAATGGAATCCTCTAAGTATTGAAAGAGACTAATAGACTTTTCAGTTATGTGCATAAGGCATTCATTAACAATAGAATGCCAGCAGTCATTAAAATCTTTAGATGCTGCAAGAGATTCAAAAGCTTTAATTTGCCCTTTAATATACAAATTACACTGCAATTTGTCTATTATTTTAAGTAGATCATAGAATACCTGAACTTAAATATTCTTTCATCTTTGGCTGAATTTTAATAAATACTGTATATTTCAGTGAATCAGACATGATTAAATAATACTTATGTTCCATCACAGAATTCCGTAGCCACCAAATTTGCAAGCACCTATCTCTGACAAGTTCAGTAGGAATCTGTCACAAGGCTGCATGTGACTTTTGCTGTTCTCAGAGTATTTAATCATAATGCTATTAGATAAATGCAATATTACCCCATGTATCTCTCTGAGACATTCTTTATCCTCTTCTGGTTTTTGTTAAGCAGTAGGGTGTTATTAGATGGTCATCTCATGTAAAGTACTAAATATATATCTTTTTGTTTCATCAATTCTTTTTTCCCATATAAGTACAATTTCAGTAGCATCATCAATGACAAAAAAGATATTTAGCCTGTTCTAATGATTTACTGTGGTGCCAGTCAGTCTTAGAGAATATCATCACACATTTTCCAAGGGAAGTTTATTCCAAACTAATGATTAAAAATGACAGGTTTGGACCTCTGGAACACAATGAACCATGACTTTGAATCTTCTCTTGAAAGATGCTGGCTTGTTCTCACTGGTCTTAGTAAGTTGGGAAGGGGAAGTATCTTATACTCTCCTTGTCTGTCTCATCTCCATCAACTCTACTTTAAATTATATACAACTTTTCCCATTGAAATGGAACTGTCCAGGAGGTTACTTCAAACTGATTGTATGCTTGTCTGTGAATTCTCTTTCTGTTCTAACAGAATTTACCTGATATGTATGTCACAAAACAAGAAGGAACAGAAATTTATTTTTAAGTTTAGAAGTATTAACTTAGATCTGCAAAGGAGTAAGTTGATACGTCCCTTACCTATTTTGAGTTTACCTTGCCATGGTGATCAAAACAGGGACAAAGTTAAAAATCCCTGAGAGGAATGCCATTGACTTTAGCTTTAGCATCTTTATGTGAGGTGGGTAGAAGCTTGCTGTGGCCATCAAGTTTCAGTTGGTTGCATGCACAGCTTAAAGAGTTGTTACCACACCCACTTCTTGCCTTCTCAAGCCTTTGCATCACAGTGTGCAAGCAACTTTGTCTCACCCACAGGCTTATTTTAATTCTATTCATCCATCCCATGTGAGTCTTGGCATTCAGTTCTTAGTGAAGGTTGCTGTACTTGGAATAGCTCAGTGACTTGACAGCTTACCAAATTTTAAAGGTCCATGTTTATAATTGCATTACTCCTTAGGAGTAATATTAAGTCAAGAATGTGGCATTTTCTTATTAGATCATTAGCAAAGATAAAGAAAGTGGGAATGGGAATTCAATTATTGGCTTTATTTTGTTGCTGCTGATTGTTCTCCTTTGTTTTTATAGTAGCAATACTGCGGCAAAGACAAACTTTTTCTGTCTAAAATTAAAATTTGTTTAGTGCAAAATTCATGCCATAAAGGACATATTACCAAATATTCCTTAAGATTTGGGGAGTATATTGTTAATATAAATCTTAATGTTGAAAATAAAGATTTGTACCAGAATCTAATAACATGGAATAAAATAACAAATGCATATGAGTTTTCAATTAGCAACAGTAGTGTGTCAGTGTCTCAGCACAGAAGATGAAGACCTCACCTTGAACTTCATATAAACCATGGAAATATGATACAGCTTCCCCTGCTCTGACTGCTTCATTTCTATATTCTGGCATAGCTTTCTATTTTTCCACCTTAGTTCTTCATTGTAAATATGAACTAACATGGCATAAATTTTTGTTCGTAACACTGGCCACGGTGGCATTTGCCTATAATCCCACTGCTGGAAAGGAAGAGATAGGAGTATCACTGGAGACCACTGGCCAGTTAACCTTACACAGTCCATGAGCTCCAGGTCAAATGAGGCATTCCGTGCCAAAAAATACGGTGAAGAGTGACAGAGGAAAACACTGACATTTTCCTCTGGCCTGCACATGTTCACACACCTCCACGCACACACACAGCACCCACATGCATACATATACACACACATACATACACACAAACACACACGTATGCATGCAAACAAATGAAATTCTGACAAACGCTATTCCATGAGTAGACACTGAGAACATTGCCCAAGTTGAAAAAGCAAGCATTGCATAGTTGCATTTATTTGGGGTCTTTAAAATAGTCAATTGCATAAAAAATAAAAATAGAGCAATGTTTACCTGGGGGTAACATTGGAGATTGGAGTAACATGTAGAACTTGACTCTGAGATGAAGGCAAAGCTGTGGACATGGATGATGGTGTCAGCTGCATGACAGTATTAGAGTCTGTGAGGACATGAAACTGAATACTTAAACACGGTTAAGATGGTAAATTCATCGTCTGTATGTGTTACCACAAAGAAACAAAATGTAGAGAACCTGCCACATTTTTGGTTCATAAGGAATCTCTTATGGTTTGAATATAGAATGACTCCCCTAGGCTCATGTGTTGGGGGACTTCTTGGGGAGATAGTAGAGACTTTAGGAGGTGGGGCCTGCTTGGAGGAAGCAGGTTACAGGGCATCGTTTTGCCTCATTGTCTGATTTCTGGCTACCTCGAAGTAAGAAGCTTTGCTCTGCCATGTCCTGCTGCTTTAACGCTGTTCTGCCTTACAGGGTCCTTAGTAGCAGAGCCAGTTGACTAAGGGCTGACACCATTGCAAGCGTGACTAAAAGGATGCCTCCTCCCGTCAGTGGTTTCTCTTAGGTATTTGTCAGAGTAAGAAGAATGGTAATTAGTGTAGGTCTGGTCACTCAGCAGCATGGTGAAATTAAACTGAAAAGGCTACTGAAGAGTCACAAAAGGAGCTAATGTCACTGTGAATTAGCCTTAAAATATATGCTATCTACTACAATTAATAACTTGAATGAGCTGGCTTTTGTGAATACGTGTGTATTTAAAAACTCTTTCATAAGGGTGGGAAGATTGCTCAGTGGTTAAGAGCAGTGGCTGTTCTTGCAGAAGACCTGGGTTAGAATCCCAGCACCCACATGGTTACTAACAACCAGTAACTCCAGTTCCAGAGAATCTGATGCTGTCTTCTATCCTTCATAGGTACTGCATGATGCAAGTGCACTTACATACACAGCACTCATACACATTAACAACAAAACAAAGCAAAAAAACCCCTCAGGTAATCCCACTGCCTTTAAGGAATGTTATGAATGCTATGTTGTGCTCTTTATCTGTTTCCTTATTGAAACTCTCGAATAACAATATTTTCACTTTTAGAAGGATGCTTTCACAAGAAATCAAATTAGAAAAATAAAGTTATTAAACTTTAGTTGAATTATTTGCTAAGATTTCTGAGAACCTAAATGTTAACTTTTTGATGGAGCTTATTTTTATTTTATAGACTAAAAGATAATGAACTAGGGGCCTGGAGAGACAGCTCAGTAGTTAAGAGCACTGGCTGCTCTTGAATAGGACCCAGGTTTCATTCCCAGCACCCCACATGGCAGCTAACAACTCTTCATCACTCCAGTTCCAGGGGAATCCAATGCCCTCTTCTGACCCCCGTGGGCATTGCAACACACTGGTGTACTTAAACACATTCAGGCAATACACTCATAGACATAAAAATTTTTAAAAATTAAAAAAATTTTTTAAATCAATGAGCTAGTTAAAATCATGCAAGGAGGTACTGAGCAATGGCTGGCGGTTTGTATGAGAGCAGCCTTCATGAAGGAGGTGAGCTTAAGGACAGATGAAATTTTTACGATGGTATGTACTAAAAGTTTAACCCATGCCACATGAAGGGTAGCAGAGGGCTAGCATACCTTTCAAAAGTGAAAACAAACTTCCTTAAACATAAAGATCGCACCAACAGAATCATTTTCTTCTGTGACATTTTAGAAACAGAAATTCAGGAATTTACAAAATTTAACGTTTGCCTTTCAAAACAGATACTTTCAAATTTGTTTATGACTTTTAATCCCCAAAGCTCCCCTTCTGTTCTCAAGGAGGGCATCATTGTCAGCCACAGAGGGAAGAGCCCTTAAGCTTCACTTCATTCCTATAAAGTCTTCTAGCAAAAATTGCAAATTCATAGTTTTCTAGACTTCTGGAAATTAATCAAAGGTTTATAGTAACCTATGGAGTGTTTTCTTCAAGACAAACAAACAAACAAACAAAAAAACTGCAGTTGAATCTCTGTAAGGACAGTGAGTTTCTGGCATGTTACCTGCTAGTCCTATTCTTGTCTGTTCTACAGCTCAAGGCTAAACAGAGACTAGCAGTGATTTCTTGGTATTGGTTATTGGTTAACAGCCACTGTTAGCCAAGAGATCTGGAGTTTTTTCAAAGATTTTTCCAAATATCTGTCCTTCTCTGATTGGTCAGAAGGATCACAGGAAGACCCAGTCTAATGACTGACTTGTGGCTCTACTTTATGGTTCATGAGGAGAGAAATTTTCATAGTTGTATACATTAGGAACAATTACAGACAAGTATGAAACTTTTGTGACCCTCCAAGGGGGATTGGTAACTGCTGGTCTGATATACTAACCAAAAATCTTTAAAGGCAAAATTGCAAATTGAGTCCATGGACTTTAAAATGACTACATGGACTTTAAAAAGCTTTAATACATTTCTGGGAAAATGGAAGTCCACATGTATCAGTAGGGTTGAGGGAGGAAAGATCTTATCAGTTTGTGCATAAGCACATTAGGGCTTAAGGCACAATTGTGAAGTGCCAAGCAGAGTGTGGTAGGACTGGCTCATCATGCACACAAGATATCCCTGGCAAACACTGAGTTTTGACCCAGTCATGCATGGGAATTTATGCCCAATCATTAGGTGACTACCAGATTGACCAAGCAGAGATTTATGTGGCCATATAAGACAAAGAATATAAGCTTTCTAGAAATAGTCTGGAAAAGGCATTCAACAAACAACTATAACAGGTAACAGAAACAACAAACCTTAAGGAAAAGGAGATGGTCTGATTTATAGTGTTGTCACATGTTATTCAAGATGTCCAATTCCCAACAAAATATTTTTATGAAATATGCAAAGAAATTAGGAAAGTTGATTCATAGCTATGACAAAGATAGAGAAATGTGACAATCAGACTTTCTTTCCAGACACAGTTTTGGTGACTATTAATTTGGAGACCAGGAGTGAAAGTAAATTGCTGGAAGGCAAAGAAATCCTCATGTATTTTTGGGGCATTTCTGTTTGTATAGAAATGTTCTCTGAGGACACTCAGATGTCAGTTCTACCAGATAAAGATGTTTGCCAACTATCTTAAATATGTTCAAAAAGTGAAAAGAAACCATGCAGTAAGTAGGTTACGCTTTTGAATGTGTAACAATGGTCTGTCACTAATAGCATTATTTTTACAAAAAGAGATGAAAGAAATTCTGTGGTTGAAAGTTGCAGTAATTGAAATAAGAAATTTACTACAGGAGTTCAATGGCATATTGGATTAGACATAAGAAAGAATCAAGTTTGAAAGTAGTCAGTCATGATGATCTTATCTGAGGGATAAAAAGGAAAAAGATTAGAAGGAAAATGAGCAGACTTCAGAGAACTGGGGATATCAAATACGTTGGGGTGTGCACTCCTGGATTCCAGAAGAGACGCCAAAGAAGGGACAGATAAAATTATATGAAGAAGTAGTGACAGAAAATTTTCCACACTGCATCAAAATAATTTCTGTACACATATCAGAAATTTTAAAAACTCTAGCTAAGATGAAGTCAAAGGAATCTGTACCTCGACACATCAAAACCACACTACTGAAAAACAAAGAGAGACTCACAAACATACCAAGGGAAAAGCAGCCTTTCAAGTACAGAGGATCCCCAGGAAGACTAACAATTTCTCACTAAAAAAGGTGGGGGCAGAAGGCAGTAAACGGTATATCAACATGCTAGAATTATATACGAAGGGGCTGGAAAGATGGTTCAGCAATTAAGAGTGCTTGTTGCTTTTTCAGAGGACCCGAGTTTGGTTCTCAGTACCAGCATGGTTGCTAACAACTGTTCATAACTCAACTGGCTCACAATAGCTTCTAACTCCAGCTATAAGGTATCTAAGGCTCTCTTCTGGCTTCTACAGGGATCTGCACACATAGGCACATAATCACACACACTCACACACACACACACACACACACACACACACAGTTTAGATGGTATGGAGAAGTAGAGGGAAATGTATTAGCTCAAAGTCCTATTGAAAAACACATATACAATAAAAATACAAGTGCTTGTGTACAGCTGAAGGCCACATAACAGAAACAGGCAGGAGAAACCTCTACATACAAACTACATTGTATGAAAATGATGAAAACCAAAGTATTTCCAGACATACAAAATTTTTTTTCTTAAGCCAAGGCCAATAACCTGTGACTAGACAGATCACAGACCATATTATATTAAACTGATTCATAATGACTGATTGTTATACCCATAGATTCATGTGTCTCTCAGCTCTTACCAGAGAAGATTCTTCTTGCAGTAGATGGTGATTAACCCAGAGACCCACAACTGGTCATTGTGCAGAGAATAAGAGACTGCAGAGTGCTCAGCCCTAATGGGACACCTATGTTTCACCCTTTCCTCCCAAGACTCAGAGAGCATTGTGGAGCAGAGGGCAAAAGATTGTTAGTGCCAGAAGTGGTAACTAAACACCAGAAACTGTGTTGTCCGGACACCACAGGACAGTTGCATATATGAACCCTCAGCACTTGTGGCAGTATGCACAGCCCATAGAAGACAGGGACCCAACAGGATTAGGGAGGGTGCAGGAAGCCCCAGACCTATCTGAGGATCTACTGACGATGGATAGATGGTGGGTGAGAGCCAGTTTTCCTTTCTGGTACGATGCCTGGTAGGCTGACCAGACTTCAAGAGATGGATTCATGAAGCACATATGAAATTTAATAGGCCTTTAAAAAAGAAAAAGAGAGGCTCAGTGGTTAAGAGTACTGGCTGCTCGTGCAGAGGATTTGGATTTGGTTCCCAGAACCCACATGGTGGTTAACAACCTTTCATAACTCCAGTTCCAGGGGACCTGACACTCTTTTTCTGATCCCGTCAGGCCTTGCAGAACATGTGTGCACTTACGTTCATGCAGGCAATAGAGCCATCTACATAAAATAGAAAATACTAAATAAAATATTTTTAAAAAGGAAAAGACAAAGAGTAACAGACATGAAGTTGTGGGAGGGTAATAAGGTGGGGACGAGAGGGGCAGGGGGTTGACTGTGGCCAAAACACACTGTATGAATTTCATGAATTTCTAGAATCAATCAGTCAATCAATCAATCAATCAATCAATCAGGCAGGAAAAGAGAATAGACTACGGAACATTTCCTATATCATGGCTATATCTGGGAAAAGATAGAGCCTCACCATATACTAGTTTAAAATTGAATTCTACATAATTTGAAATGTTAAATGTAAAAATCCTATAAAAACCTTTGTTGCTAGAAAATCTGCCCAGCAAGAAAAATGACAGGGAATTCTTCAAACCAAAGTGGAGAAAGAGAAGGTATTAACCTGTAAACCACGTGAATATAAAACAGTATGATTAAAAACAACTGCAGGAACACAAAACATGTAGAAGAATGCACTGCCTTTTCTTCCTATTATATTTAAAAGATAAGTATGCAATATTTATAGATACTTGGTGCTGGGTACGCAGTATATAAACGTGATAAAAGCAACGTTATGTGGCAGGATATATATAGAAGCATATTTTTTGTGCAGCACTAAATTTAATATGCTGTTAATTGAAATCACATAATTGTAAATAAGATTAGTTGTAAAACCCCAAACAACCACCAGGAAAACAACTTTCTATAGGAAGTAAAGGAATCAACAAGGTAGCAATGCTCTAGGAAAAGTATTCATCATAACAAAATGAAACAGGGCTATAAGAACAAAAGACACAGAACACAGCAGAACGTTTGGCTGCTGAGTCCTACCTTAGATGTAATAATATATCAATGGATTAATGCATATGAATGGTTTAAATTCTCCAGCTAATAGGCAGAAACTGTCAAAATAAATTCCACTTAAAAGGAGTAATTATATGCAGAAAATGAGACAAAAGTTGGATTCACAGATACAAATAAAATAAATGCTAAAGGATGGATAAAGATACACTCTCCAAACAGTAGGCAAGATAACAGCAGAGGCTCTATTCACAAAATATGTGAACTTAAATGGGACAGCATTAAAGAGACAAAGAGGCAATTGAAAAATAATAGAGATTCTAGCGTCTCACATTCAAGAGTGGACAGTGAGCTGGGCTTGGTGACACAATCTTTAGTCCCAGGGCTTGGGAGGCAGAGGTCGGCGGATCTCTGTGAGATCTAGCCAGCTGGGGCTACAAGGAGACCTTGTCTCAAAAAGACCAAAAAGAGAGTGGATAGAGTAATTAAATGGAAGAGACGATCCAAAAATCTTGCAAAAAGAGACTGAGAGCAAGCGAGGATATAACTTAGAGGATGTAGTGCTTGCCTTGTACGCACAAGGTCCTACGTCCAACCCCCAAAAGAACAAAAACAAAAACAAAAGACAGTCTTGCACAGAACTTTAAGCCCTTTATACCAAGCCTCCACAGAACACCATAGATCTGCAGAGTATCTGGAGAATGACAATGGGACAGTCTTTTGAAGTACACACAGAGAAGTCTCCAGCATAAACCATAAATTAAACAATGAAACAAGTCTTGATAAATGCAACCTCACTGACATCATGCAAAGTATGTTCTGGACACAGTGAATGAGATCAAAGACAGTAATATAAAGGGCTCTGGGAAATTTACTAATATGTGGAAATTAAATAACTCATTCCACAAACCAGACCAAAGAAAAACTTACAAGAGAACTTTTTAAAAAATTGAGCATATTTTTGAGAGTAATAACAATGAAGGCTCAATAAACCAAAACTTATAAGCTATAGTGTAAATAGTACTCAGAGAGAAAATTATAGCTATAAATGTCCACACTAAAGAAATACCTAAAGTCATATTCTAGTTTTCCACACACAAAAAAATAATAATTAGAAATATAGTGTCTTACAGAGTAGAGACCGCTGGTGGGCCCAGTGGACACTGGGGGCGCAATCATGTTCTATAGGCCCTGTAATATGAGAGGCTAACGGGCAGTGCGGGGGAGAATGGAATAGATCTAAATGCCATCAAACTGTATTGTAAGAAAACCACAAAAATTCAATAAAAATGCAAAAAATAAAAACCCTAGAAATAAACTGTAATGTAATCAAAGGAAACAATTAATGCATATCAGGGTGGAAAGAAGTGAAATAGAGAATAGAGCAGCAATCAAGGAAATCTAAAGGTATTTCTTTGAATGATCAATAAAATCGACAAGACTTTACCTCAACTGCTCAAGAAAAAAAGCAGGCGCACTCAAGCTATGAATGTCACAAATGAAAAAGTGAGCATCACCACCCGCCTTAGACAACAGTGACTACAGGAGAGTGTTAGGGATAGCTGGTGCGGAGCTGAGTAAGTGAACAAAGTGTACAAAGACACACACACAAAAGAAGCTCAAAAAGAAAACCTAAATGGAATAACAATAAGAGGATGAATTACTGGAACATCTGACAAAGAAAAACTCCCATACAGGTGGCTCCAGCCTGTAAATGCTAGTAAAGGTCAAAGATTAATCTATACAGTAAAGAATTATATGAGAAAAGCCTAAACATAAATTATCAGCTATTTAAAAAACTTTTACAAAACAAATAACCAAAGCACACATCCCTAACACATTTTATAAGGCCTATACTGCTCTGCTACTCAAACTTAAGACAGTATGGGAAAAAAGTTCCAATACACCCCTGTGGCTATGATGAGAAAAAAATCTTCAAATGATGGGAAAAAAAACATTTTTAGTACTATCTCAGACAAAGGAGGCCATTCCATGGCCAAAAGGAATTTATTTCAGCTATGCAAAGTTGATTCAACATGCAAAATCAGTCAGAGTGCTATTATCCTACAACAGTGGGATAAAGGGAATAAATTCATAATTGTGTCAGTAGTTACAGAAGTAACATTAGCAACATGAAGTACCAATCCCTATTAAAATAGGGAAGGAAGTAGGAGCCTACCGAACCTGTTAAAATGTCAATAAAAAATTCACAATAAGCATCAATGTTTAAAGAGTTAAAGCTCCCCTTGTAAGGTCAAGGACAAGGCACCATGACACTCTAAATGCATCTATTCAACATTGTACTGGGGGTTAACGGGTAGCTAGACATGAGTGTGAAACAGAGGCCATCCTTATTAGAAATGATGATTTGAGAGCTGTGTTTGTAGATGTCTTAATGGTTTATAGAAAATAACAAAGAGAGGAATAATATTAAGTGAAATAAGCCGGACTCAGAAGATAAATGTCACATGTTTTCTCTCTTACATCAATACTAGCATATTGTGTGTGTAAAATAATTTCTACATATGACAGAGAGGGAGAAGTGAGACTACCGGGGAGAAAGAGAGAAAGCTGGTAGTGCGGAAGGTACTGAGCAGCGGATGTGGTCAAAGTTCCTGATGACTTCAGTGAGAATCATTATGACACCCAGACCTATGGACAACTGACATATCCCAGTTAAAATGTTTTTATAAAACCCATAAGGAATTGTCACACCTATAAACAACCATTAGAGCTAGTAAAAGAGTTCAGCAAGGTTGCAAGACATAAAAGAAATAACAAAAATAATTTGTATTTCTATGTTCACTGCTATTTGCTGAATTCTCTCCCCGTTCTCTCACCACAAGTTCAAAAACCTGCAATGTTACTGTATTTGGAGATGATCCCTTTTTATTTTTTTTAATATTTATTTATTTTTGTTTAATATGTATGAGTGTTTTGCCTGTGTGCATGCATGTGTACCATGTATGTACAATGCCCGCAGAGGACAGAAGAGAGTATCATATCCCCTGGAACTGGAGTTACACAAGGATGTTAGCTGCCATGTGGGTGCTGGGAACCAAACTTAGTGCTCTTAACTACTGAGCCATCTCTCCAGTCACTGGAGATAAGCTCTTAAGGAGATAAATCAAATTACATTGATTTCATTATGGTGAGCCTTACTCCAATCTGACTGCTATCTTTATAAGAAGAAAACATTTAGACAGATTGAGAGATCCACTGTACACCTGTGCAGAGGAAAGGCCATGAGGGTCCCAGTGAGAAGATGGAGCCCCCACAGGTCAAATAGAGAGGTTTCCAGAATTATGAGGAAGGAAGCATTGGCATGTGCGGCCCCCGAGTTTGTGGTATTTTGCTCTGACAGCCCTAGCATACTGATCCACTAGTCTCTAGTAATCCAGAAATGAAATTTTTAAAAATTCAGTTTTGATAGCATCAGAAAGAAAAACTACTTAAAGACAAGTAGTAAGAAAATCAGTGTAAGGCTCCAACACTAAAACTGAAAATCTATAAGACGACGTTGAAAGAAGGACAAGCTAAAGCAGTGGAAGACATCTCACACGCATGCCTGGGAAGACAATATTGTCAAGATGACAATCATATTAACCTACAGAGGCAAAGCAATCCCTAAAAATAATTCTGAATGCCTTTGTTGCAGAAACAAGCTGTCAGATCCTAAAATTCCTATGAAAATTCTGGGGGTTTGGAATAAAAAAGGGAATTTTACAAGAGCATAGCAAGTTGGTGTTCTTATCCTCCCTTATTTCTACACTTACTGAAATGCTACGGTCACGGAACAGCGTGGTTTTGATGAGAACATACATAGCAAGAGGACAGAGCTGAAGGTCCAGCGTCTCCAGTTGATTGTCAGTGAGATCAACAACAATCACTGGGAAAACTTGCTTTTTTTCCAACAAATGGATGAAACATCTTCATATTCACAAGCAAAAGAATAATTTTGGTCTCCCTTCATATACTGTTCAAAAATTTGCCTATTTGTCTAAATGTAAAAACTAAAATTAGAAAACTCTTTGCAGAAAACATAGTTATAAATCTGTGTGGTTTTGGATTAGGAATGAATTTCTTTTCTTTCTCTCATGTGCACGCGTGTATGGTGTGCATTAGTATCTGTCTGTCTCTCTGTGCCTGCATGTTTGTATTCTGTGGATGTAAATGTGAGTATTTGTACATGTGCATGTGCATGTGGAGGCCCTCAGGATGATGTCAGAAGTTTTCCTTCAGTCTTCATTATATTCGTCCAGGCAGGGTCTCTCACTAGAACCCAGGGCTCGCTGATAGGATACCATTACGGCAGTGAACTGACAACCTGCAGAATGGGAGAAAATGCTGCAGTTCATTTGAATGAAATGGGCCTAGAACTAGAATATATACTGCATGCTTAAACCTCAACAATGAGAAGTTAATCCAGTTTAATAGGGAAAGGAGCAGACAGTTTTCCAAAAGAGATACATTCATATCCAAGAAGTGGAGGAAGAGATGCTCATCATCAATAGTGAATAGAAAGATGCAGACACAAACCACAGTGAGATTTCCCTTCACATCGTATAGTATGCCAATAATTTTCAAATTGTCTGGGGGATGGCAAGACAGCTCAACAGGCTATGCAAGCCTTGCAACCTGAATTCAATTTCCTTTAATCCATGTAAAGATGGAAAGAAAGAACCGACCTCACTGAGTGTCCTTTGACCTCTACATGTGTGCTGTGGCACGCTCACGCCATGCCCATATCATGCCCACACAACGATAATAAATTGATTTTTAAAAAAATAAAAAGAGAGAAATACCAAAGAGCAATTGGAGTCTTTACCTATTGCACAGAATGTAGAGAGCTGTTACTTCTTTGGAAAATAGCTTATTTCCTACCAAAGTTAAATTTTAAATGTCCAGATCATCCATATGTCCATACCAACTGCAAAACTGCAAAAACTAAAACCCAAAGGAAAAATGTACATCCATTTTCCAGTGCCTATTTCATGGAATATTATTTTGAAATAAAAAGGAATAAAGTTCTGATTTATGCCACAGAATGGTGAAACATGAAAACATGTAGATGGAAAAAATCATATACTAAAGATCTCAGATCCATTCGTAGAAATGTCTCCAGACACTTGTCCTCAATTCCACAGAGACAGTCAATTAATTTTTGCTAGGCGCTAGACTGAGAGGGGAACAAGACCATGGCTACTGACGGCATGATGTGATGAAAATAAGCTCCAATTAGATGATAGTTTTGGTGATGCCACCTTAGAATACATTAAAAACCCCATCAAATTATGTGTGTTAGGAATGTGACTTTTTTTTTTGAAAGGGGGCTACCAGAGAAATATACTGTCTCAAAGAAAACAACCTGAGAATAATTTACATACAGCTAACGTAGAATGAAGTTGAATACACATTCACTGACAGAAGGCTTAAAATTGCAAGATCATCTCCACAGCCTAATTTTAGAATATTTATATCATTCCCTAAAGATTCCTGGTCATCAATTTTTGTCCTTCCTTGTCTCTTCTCAAGCCCCAGGTAATCGCTAGTCTATTTTCTGGCGTTTAAGAAACTTTTTAATTGAATTTTTGTGAATTTTATACAATATATTTTGACCATAATTTTGATCATTTCCAGGTCACTTTCCATATCCTCAACCCCCCCCCCATTAACTCCCACCAAATTCCTGTACTCTGACATATACATGTATATATGTTATATATGAAGAGAGAGAGAGAGAGAGAGAGAGAGAGAGAGAGAGAGAGAGAACTTTGTGTTCTCAAATGCCCTTTAGTGTGGGCTTATCCACTGGGCCCTGATCAACCTACTGAGAGTCTCACCATCAAATGTGACTAAAACCCCCCTCCCAGCAGCCATCAGTAGTCATGTGAATTAGATCTAAAAAAATCATGGAGAGGAAAATAAAAAGAAACTTGGAGAAGAAGAACCCAGAGCAAATGCAAGATGAGAAAAGAAACATAGGGCAAGCCGCAGGACTGTCTCCTGGCAGGCTGATGCTCTGTGACTCATAGAAGCTGCCAATTCACAAAGCGCGGTGCCATGTGCCAGCAGTCCCTGCCTCTACCAGGGGCTCTTCAGGAAGCACAGCTTCTCCTGGGGCTGACACTCAAGAAACGTTTGTTTAGAAAAATCTGGGTAACTAAATCCATAGCACGACCATTTCAGCCTTTTGCCACGAGTTCCATTATTTGTGCATTGTGTTGCATGGGTTCTCTAACAAGGTTGTCATATTATTTAATTCACTAATGCTTACTGAGCACTTGTCTAGTTTCCTTACTATACTTTTTCCAAGACTCAATCGCAAACTCACCGTTGAGTGCAATCATTCTGAAAACAGTTGTGTTTATACTGAGTAGTATTTTAACTACTGTATTACTATTTTAAAGGAAATGTACGGTGCCCACCCTCTCCCTGGGCTTTTAAATTGTGAACCATTCCATCTTGTTCTTTCCTTTCTGCTATCTTGAGTGGCCTGTTTTGTTTACTGATATTTATTGCACAAACTCCCTTTAGCTGTTTACAATTCAGAATACTGTATTATTTTAGTACAAATGTGCCAAATACAATTGTGTTATTAATACAATTTCATCTAGGCAGTAAATGTAACACTGATATACAGCTTAAAAGACAGTAAATGTTCTTGTATGTTAAATGTTCAGTCAATAAAGAGTGATTTTTAGATGGTAGGTGATTTGTCTTAATGTTTATTTGATTCGAAATACTTTATTCATAAAAAAGTGCTGCTTAAAACTGGAAACAACAGAAAGCTGGAATACCATCAGCGGTACAATAAAAGTCAAGTTGATTTTGAGATCAGGTCAGCCAAGATGAACAAATGAGTCTTGTAATTGCAGAACAGAGGTCAAAAAATTAGCCCTATCTATGAGGAGGCAGAGGAAATGCTGCTGACCGCAAGGAAAGGTCCTCACATTAGGGCTGAATAAAAACTCACTAGCAGTGGCTTTTCATCAGATTAAAATGGTAGAAAGTTTTAACAAATCTTGTTAAAGTGGATAGAAACCATTTTAAAGAAGATCACAAGGAACACATCCATGTGAGCATGAGGCATTCTGTTAGCTGAGCTTCAATATAGGACAGCTCCTAAGAAACACTGCTCCAGTTGGAGGAAGGGTGACATGGTTAACTGAAAGTATCTTTATTCAGATAAAATTGTTCTTTGATGTGCCAAAAAAAGACCTCTGAAAGTTGGGAATCTGGGGATGTAGTTCAGTTGGTAGAGTGCATTACCTAAGATGCATATAGTCCTGGGCTTGATCCCTACAGCCATTTAAACCAGAGGTGCTGGCATGAAAGTCTGAAATCCTAGTACTCTAGAGGTGGAGGCTGGAGAACCAGAAGTTCAAGGTCAACCTCAGCTACCTAGGGACTTGAAGACAGCCACAAGAAAGACAGCCACAAGAAAAACTCTGTAAAAAAAGGATCTTTGAAGGTTAGTGGAGATAAGGTGTTGCAAACAAGTTTGAAATCCAAAGAAATGATAGCTCGGGTCTGAGGTCTCCTCAAATTCTGCGTTGTTAAGAATGAGTATGGTAAATGACCTTCAAGGAGAGGGGATCTTGTAAATTCTGGATCTTCACCTTAGATAAGCACCAAAGACCAATCATTTGCAGTTTCTAATTCACTTGTACCCAGTGCGTAAACAGAATAGTTATTTCTTCTTTGTACCTTTAATAGACACAAGCTCACTCATTACAACACCTCTGTCATGTCAGATGGAAGAACATGTCAGTGTTCTTAATTTGTCACCATGAAAGTGAAACAGATACAGTGGTGACATGCATAGGGCAGATCCAACAATTCAGACCACAAAATACATCACTTTTAATTAGCGAGAGTTGTATGCGTCGTCAGCTCTTGCCATCTCACTCTGAGCACACTGTCTCACATATTTTCTTTGATACTCACTACACTGTGAGGGCAAAATACACTTTCACAAATTAGTTGACATTTAAGGCAGTGTCACAGCCCTGGTTTCCTGCAGTGGTACTTCTTTGCCCTTGGTTCTGAGCTCAGGGTGGGCTTCTTCCACTGTTAACGGTCAGTTATGGAGAGCTAAATTGAGTAATATAGTATTCTAGGCTTACTTTGAGCCTGTTGTTGTCTATGTGATTCCATGCACCGAAAGCTTCTTGGATGCTCTCAGTAGGCTCCTCAGCATATTCCAATATCCGCCGGAAGTGGGCTCAGATGTATGCAAGGTTGAGAATAAGATCAAGATGGGATGAAGACAGCTCCCGTGATATACCAACAAATGCAAGTCTGACCACACTAGTTTTAAATGATCAATTGGCTCCTTTTCAGTTTTGGTCAGCTAATTTTCACTTACAAAGGGAGATTTATAACCGCCATCAGGTGGCCACAGACTGCAAACTGTAAGGAAAAAAATAAATGCTACTAATTTGCATACATACAATTACAAGGAAAAAGGAGAAAGAAAATGATGAAGAGATAGACACTGGTTTCTTCTCAAAGGAGGAAACACCCTCCACCATCACCACCATAAAAGCAGAGGAGGGGGTGGGCTGAGACTTACTTTCTTGTGCTCATTACTAGATTCCCTAAAATTGTGGACATTGCTGGCCTGGAGCTACAGAGAGTTTGGAATCTTGCTATCTGAAACTCCGAAGAGGTGGTCTGGGTTTTTGGTGATGGTGCATGGTGTTAGCTGTGGGAGGGAGGAAAACTGAAAATCTATCCCCAATTTTGTATCCATTAGAAGACTCCGTTTGGGGGGCTGGAAGATAGCCTAGCAGTGGTTAAGAGCACTGGCTGCTCTTGCAGAGGCTCAGCACCCACAAGCCAGCCTACACCCATCCAAACTCCAGGGGGCTTTGACAGGCAGTGCATTGCACAACACGGGTGCACTTACCAACATGCAAGTAACAAACTCGTGCACATAAAAAAGTAAAATACAATATTAACAAATAAAAAAAGAAGACTCCATTTTTAAACTTAGTGATAAATTAGTAAATATTCTAGGTACTCAGATTCAGATATGCCAGTACCTAAAACTCCAGCACTCTTGGCAAAGGAGAAAAAGAGTATCAGTGGTTCTCAGTATGGTACTAAGGAGGAAGGCTACCACTTGGAAGAAAGCTCTGGCTAGAGAGCAAGCCACTGGGCCTAATAAAAGGTGTAGGTATGGCATATTTAAATGTTCACAGGTTAATACTGCTCTGAACCAAAAAGTGAAATGAGCATTATAATGGGGAAAATATGTTATCCTTCTGTTTCTCAGGACAGAGGCGTACTTTCTTGTCACAATTTGCACTTAGCTGGGCCCACTTCCATTGGGATATTTGACTAGTTGAGGGATCTGTTGAGGGCATCTATGAAAGTCTTCATTTGAAGCTAAACGTGATCAATTCTATTGCTCTATTTAGCGTGCCTTTTATCTTCAAGAAAAGTTCTATACGTCAGGCTAGGAAATGTTTAAGCAAAAATTAAGTTAACTGGTCTAGTCCATTGCTAATATTCTCTGTGAACTTGTCTAGAATTCTCCTGATTCAGTGCTTGGGGAATTTCAGAATTCCGCTCCTGGTGCAGAAATTGGAACTGCAGCCCGAGCAGTGCGGGTCTAGAACGTGCACTTCAAACCGAAAATGCTTTGTCTCGTTATTTTCTATTTACCCTGTTAAAAACGATGCTAACTGGATGTGCAATAAAAAGGTAATGAGAAGGCCGGAAGGGGTTAACCGCGAAGCAGATAGGCCAAGCTGAAAAAACAAAAACAAACTAGGAAGCTAAAGCCTGTTAAAGCCCCCTAGGAAACTCAACGGGCCTCCTGTTCCTTTAAACTCTGGCTTTCGCTCCCGCCGACACTTTGCAAAGCGCGGTGCCCACCTCAGCGGGACCGCGCGGCAGCCGGCTGCCTCCACCCGGGCGCGGGTCGCGGCTCCCGGGGGCTTCTGCAGAGGGGGAGGGGACGGCCGCAGACCGACCGGTTCCAGTTTGCTTTAATTTCCACACTCCAGCCGCGGCCAGACCAGCTCTCGCCGAAGGATGGGCTGTAATTAACTCTTCAGCGCCCAGGCCGCCCCGCCGGCTTGCCGGGCGCGCGGATGCCCCACCCGCGGGCGGGCGCCCGGAGCCCGGGGGCCAGGTGGGTGCGGGCGGCGCGGGCTGGGCTGCGCGGGGCGCGAGCCGGGCGCGCCGATGACGTCCCGGCGCCCCCGAGGGGCCGCCGCCCCGCGCCTCCCAGTCCCGGCGACCCCGGGGCGCCCCGCGCTGCCCCGGCCTCCTCGCCGCCGCGGGCTCGGCTTCCCGGGCTTAATGCGCCCGCGACCCGTGCGGCGGCCCCCGAAGAGAGCGCAGCCATTGGACAGGTCGGTGCCGGCTGCCGGTTGGCGACCGGGGAGGAAGGTGGGAGAAGCCCGAAGGAGCGAGGGGGAGGGAGGAGGGAGGAGGGAGGAGGGTGCCGCGGCGGATCTGGCAAATTGCGAGCCGCCTTCCCTCCCCTAAGTGCGGCGCGGGAGCGCGGGGGAGCGCGGCGGCGGCTCCTCGGCCACCGAAGTCCCGGGCTCGGCGCGAGCGCCGCGTCTCCCGTGCCCGGAGGCGCCCTCAGCCCCGGCTGCAGCCCGCCTCTGCCCGCGCCACTCTCTCCTCCCTCCCGCTCCTGTTCAAAGCGCATTTCTGTGTTCAGGTCGCCGCGGCGCGGACCTTCCCCGGGCGCCGCTCCTCGGGGCTGCCCTTCCCTCCCGCCGCCCGGAGGACGCGCGCCCGGCGCCGGGCGAAGCAAAGAAGAAAAACTTGTCGGAGGGGTTTCTCCTGCCTCCCCAGCCCGCCCTCTCCCGCACACCCAGCCCAAGTCCGGGAAAGTTCCTCGCGGGCTGGCAGCCTCTCGGACCCGGCGGAGCGCGGCGCGGGCGCTCGGAGTCACTGTTGGCGGGCGCCCGGGGGGCGCTGGCCGTGCGGATCGCGGAGGTGGTGGCCAGCCCCGGCTGCAAGCGGCCTTCCCCCCGCAGGGTGCTGTTCTGCGTCTGCTGAGGGCTCCGAGTGTGACAAGTTTCGAAGGGAGACGCGGAGGTCCGGAGAGGACTGCGCCCCCCGCGCTTCCCGGCTCCGGGGAGTGAAAGCCCAGCGACGCTTGCCAGGGCCTCGGGATCCCACCGGAGCCCCGTCGGCAGCGCTCGGCCGCGTCGCCCCATCCCTGTCGAGAGCCCCGGAGCCCAGGGCGCCGAGGAAGGACTGGCGGGGACGGGGAGGACGGTCGCGGCCGCGGCATGGCGAGGTTCCCGAGGGTCGACCTGGCCGCGGCAGGAGTTGTGTTACTTTGCCATTTTTTAACCGACCGGTTCCAGTTCGCCCGTGGGGATCCTGGAAGCACAGTCAATGGTAAGATTGCCCCTCTGTGTGTGTGTGTGTGTGTGTGTGTGTGTGTGTGTGTGTGTGTGTGTGTCTGCGTGTGCAGCTGAAGATCCTGCTGGGACTCCAGTACCTCCATTCCCAGCCCACTGCTACCTCGCCGCTCTGCCCTTGGGAAAGTTATTGCAGTAGTTCTTCAGGGAAACTTGAGCTTCCCCAAGGAGAGAAGACAGTTGACTAGACCTAAGATGTTAGAGGCTGGGGCCCTCCTGAGGGCCCTGAAGTTTGGGGCTTACTTCACCTGGGCGGCAGGGGCTGGTACTGCCCCCCCCCCCCCCAGTAGTCCAGGAAGGCACCAGCGTTAAGAGCCTATCTCCTGTGGCTACCGCGCCAGGGAGCTGGTCACCCGGGGTTGTCCCCTTTCTGGCTTCCCTTTCCTTGCAGCTCAGAGAAACTGTGCTGTGTGCAGAAGGGGTGAATGTGGGATATGGTGACAGCAGGAGATGGCTGCCTCCCCCCCCCCCCCGCGCCGCCAATAGAAGATTCCGTGACCGCAGATCCCTCCTCCAGGCGAGTCCCACTAGCTTTCTCCGTGTGGGGCTGCGAAGTGGGGTGCGGTTGGAGTAGGTGCAGCCGCGTTCATGGATGGGAGGGAGGTGAGAAAGATGGGGACGGGCGTGCCTCTGGGGACGACACCTGGCCCCATTGTCTGACAGCTTCACTACAGGCCTGAACATGCCAGAGGTTCCTCAGAGTTCCTTGGTTCTGTCCCCAGTAGGAGGCTGGGCCTGCTTATCCCCGCAGCTGGCCTCAACCCCTGTCCCGCTGGCGGCTGCTGCTGCCAGGTGTGTGGTGGCCCTGCGCGCCAAAGCTTGCTGGGTGCTGGCTGTTGCCAGGCTGTCTCCCCAGACCACCCTGTCCACTGCGACTCCATAGCCTTCTCCCCATTCCTGCCCTTCAGTGAAGAAACCGGCAGAGAGCTACCACGGCAGAAATTTGTAGACTGCTATAGACTCCCAGAAGGGATGAACTGAGCAAAGAGCACTTGGAAAGAAGGAAAGGAAAAAAATAATAATAAAAGGAGAACTTCCTGGTTAGGATGATCAGTTTTGTTCTGTTTTGCTTTGTGTATGTCTGTGTTTAATTTGAAGGAGAGGTAAATGTTTCCTCAGAAAGTGCATGTACCCAGTTTTCAACCCCAATGAGTCACAGAAAGAAAGGTGGGGTTTACCTGGGAGTTCCAGGTAAGAGATTCCAGGGAAAGGGAATCCTGGAATAAAATATCACCGTCTTGAGACCCAGAAGAGTTGAAATACTGTATCTATCCCCAGTGTAAGTTTTTACAGAGAAAGCAGACACTCTTTCAGTGCTACTGTTTGGGTTGGAGAGATGTATGTGCTGGTTGCGGGGGATGGTGGGGAGAAGACCACATGGAAAAAGCTGAGATTAAACACAGACTTCCAAGTTGTAGATTCTGGTCACCTGCAATTGTCCCAATTAATGGACATGAGTTCCCAAGTATGCATGATCTGTATCAGTAGACCACACCTTCTGTTTATTTTCCTGGTGCATAACAAGTGGCTGAAAGAATACTAATACTTTTATTTTTATTTTTTTTTTTTAGAAAACAACACATGTATTTGAATGGTACAATAGTAATCTTCATGAGCATATTTGGAATAAGTGAATACTTAAAGTGATTTCACCAAAGAGATTGGAGTGTGTGTGTGGCCAACATGTATCCCAAATTGTTTGTTTAAAAACTTCTTTGGCACTGGTAGTAAATAATGCATTTACAACAAAATTAAATGAAAGGTCAACAATTATTATCATTTTTTATTTTTTCATTAATAATGTTGCTGAGAACAGAATACACAGACATCCAAGATAAGTTTGCTATTCCGAATTTTCAGACTGAGGATGAAATTCAGTTCATTCTAAGACTGGCCAGATAATGAAAAGCATTTGCCCTTAGGAGTATAACATATCCAAATTGTCAAGATAAATGTACCAGTATTTTAAAGGAATTCAGCATTTTTGATGGAACTCTAGGAAACATGTAAACTCACATGAATGTGTTGGAAAAAGTGGAGCATTAATTATTTTGGTACTTCTTTGAACACCTTGTTATAAACTGAAATGTCTGTTTTGCTAGCTGTCAGACTATATGAAGTTTTATGAAATCCTACAGAGGAGGGTGCAACAAAGGAAAATAATTCTAGTTTCCTTGTAAAGTAAGTTAAATACCAGGGAAAAATTCAAAAGTTTAAATGTGATATATATATAACAATCAGAGTTTTATTGCAGATCTTTTGGCAAAGGAAAATCATCTGATTTCATAACAGGGATGTTTTACTATGCATGACTTTGCTAAATGCTGCAATTGATTCTGTTGCCACTAGAGGGCAGAGACCACTAATTTCTTTTATCACTAACATTTCTGTGTTCTAGAGACAAGTAGTTCATGTTTAAAACTATCATTTCCTCTTATTTTAGCTGTTTGAAAATTTTCATCTTTCATTTAAAACTTAGTTTGCAACATTACTAACTTGTCCTGTTTGTTATAATATTATCCTGCTGACTTACTGCTACTAAAATTTCTGTTAGCATGTATATCTAGAGCAAAATATTATAACAGGCAGATGACCCGAGTGAGAATTTGATATAAAAAACAAGGACTGGTGAGACTATTGGACAAATAGAAGATTAATTATCCTTGTCTATCAACGACTTATGGCTTTCTACAAAATATTTAAAGTAGAAAATATAACTTTTCTCTTTGAGAGAACACATGCAGATTGTAGCCTAAGTTTTCATGAGTTTGTACTGTGACATATATGTGTTCTAGAACACTCATATGAGCATTTCAATTCATGAATATCTGCATGGAGGCATAGAACTATTAAAATTAGATATAATGCCTATACCTAGTTGTAGCTGTTATAACCATACATTATATAAGATGCCTATTTATTAAGGAATAGATGTTTCCAAGCCTGTTTCTCCTCAGTGAGAATGTGCTTGAAGGAAATTAGCAATGGAAGATCTTAGTATGCTCCTAACAGGTTTCTTCTCTGCAGGAATCCAATAGGTCCATGCAGAGATGTAGAAAATATATACTTTTTCCTTTCTAAAAGTATCTCCTATTGCAGAAACGCTGTGTTTTACAGAGGAATAAATTGACCAACAACTGTGATCATGAGATCTAAAGACTAGTTCCTTCTGCATGATCTGAAGACCATGACCTTATGGCCCGAGCCACTTCCCACTTCCCATCCCCCATCCCCTGTGTTCTTTAACTTTCACCAAATGTTCCCTGAGTGAGTACCACATGTTCCTACCTCTTTGCTCTTTCTTCTCTAATCCAGTCTCCATCCAGACATTATTTTCTTGCAGGCTTATTTTAAGTGATACGGTCCGAGAAACGGATGTGTTGTCTTACTGTCTCCTTTCAGGCACTGCATAGAATTGACCTGCCTGTAATTATTGTGTTTTTTCTCCTTTTGATTGCTGCAACTCTCTCATGTATTCTATTAAACCTGTCCTCCAGTTCTTGCAGTCAGGTTTTATTGTCATAGTTTCTGAATATACTGTAGTATGTACCGCATATGTATGAAATAAAAAGTTGCAGAACTGTGTGGAACAGCATAGAACTGTAGTTCAGGCTAGATCACTAATCTGAATGTGGCCTTGGGAGTCTTTTAAAGAATTCTCTCAATGACACTCTACCAATATGATAGAAATGGCTATTAAAATCTAGCTGCATGGAATTATAATTTAAAAACAGAGCATACCATCTATATGTCTACCAGACTGCCCTAATCCCCTGACAGATAGCTACTTACCTTAAAACTTCTAATTAATAGGTAGGACTTTTAAAAGTTCACACTCTGTTCTCCTGTACTGCTTGTTTCTGACTGCTTATTTATTCATGTTCTTAAAAATGTCTTAAAATAAAGATCACGCACATGCACATATATGCATACATAGACATATACATATATGCATAACTGCATACTGGTGGTGCTGATCTATTTACGATTGAGATGAAAGATATTAGATAATTTTGGTTTGGGGGAAATTGCTTTTGATTCAAACTGTGTTGAGGCCTCATGCCATTGTCTTATGAGGCTTTAAGAACTTAGTCTAATAAAACCTGGTTTGCTGACTGTCATAGGGAGGTTGTTGATATTAACCCATAAAGTGCACAGTATCTGTGTCCTGTGTACCTGTGAGAGAAGAATACAGCATCCTGCAGTTCAATAATAATTAATGCTACTTCTTTTATACTGATTTTCTTATATCTTCTAGATATAAGCTTTGTTTGTTCTTATTTAAGATGTTTGGGATCAAACACAGAGACTCGCACATGCTGGATGTGCTGGATCGCATCAGGTGTCAACTTGACACATCTGGGAAGAGGGAACTTCAATTGGGGGTTTTCTCCTGTTGGATTGGTCTGTGGGGATGTCTGTGAGACATTTTCTTGACTGCAGAGTCGTGTGAGAGGGCCCAGCCCACTGTGGGTGGTACCACCGTGGCCAGGTTGTCCTGGGTTGTAGAATAAAGCAGGTCGAGTGCAGGTCAGGGGAGTAAGCCTTTAAGCAGCGTTCTCCGATGGTCTGTGCTTCAGTCCTACCCCCTGGTTCCTCCCCTGAGTTCTGGCCCGGCTTCCCGCAAAGATGGATTGTGCCTTGGAAGAGTAAGATGAAATAAACCCTTACCTGCCCAAGCTGGTTTTGTTTAGCGTGTTCAGTCACAGCAATAGAAAATAACTAGAGCTCTAGGCAAAGTGCTCCTCCCACTCGGCTCCATCTTCAGCCCAACTTGTTATCTTTCAAAAAGTAATTTTTTTTTGTAAACTTTAAATTGAATTTTCTTTGTGTTTCATGTGGAACATCTTAATCATCTTTATACCCCCTTTACCATTGGCACCCTCCCATAACCGCCCCCCCCACTGGATTTCATGCACTGTGCCTTTTGGTTAAGGCCTATCGAGTCAAGTTCGTGCTCCCAGATGTCCCTCAGTGCAAATTCATCCACTGAAGTCTAGTCAGATTATCTAGAGTCCCTCCCTTTAAGAAGATCAGCTCTTCCTCACCCAGCAATAATCAGCTTCCAGTAGTTATTTGGCTAAGATTGGGGTCTGCTGCCCATTTCCCCAGTTCTAAGCTGGCTTTTTGTCTACTTGAGTTTGCATGGTCTTGTGGGTGCTCACACCATTGCTATAGGTTCATATGAACGAGGTCCCAGGAGCCTGCAGGACTGTGTCCATATGGTATGCACCTCCTCCCCTGGCTCTTAAAATCATTCTATCCCCTATTCTGCAATGGCCCCTGAGGCCTGGGTGAGTGAAATTTAATATAGGGGTCCTGTCCTGGGACCCATATTCTACAGACTTTTATTCTCCAAGTGTTTCTTAAGAACGTGGAGCCTTGTGTGTGGTCTACTTTTAAAAAATACGTAACTTTTCTCGCCTAAGTTCTGTGTACTAGCTTACTTGTCTCTTCTTATCTTCCCTGCTGTGGTTTGGAAGTCATCTGTTCCCTTCAAACCTCACACTAAAATTTGTTTCCCAAGTTAACAGCATTGAGGAATGGTGGTACCTTTAACAGCACTAGGTCATTCAAAGGATTGATGCAGTTTCCCAGGACTGGATTAGGTACTACAAGAAAAAGACATTGCTAAGTGACAGGAAAACCACAGTGTAAAGTGAGTCCCTGCTTCAGCACTGTATAATAGCTCCTCTCAGTCTTTGTATTCTCTTCTATATTACATCACCGCGTGACTTTCTTGACAAAAGCCAAGCAGATGGCAGCCTTGCTGTGAGACTTTCAATATCTAGAACCATGAGCTAAGCAAACATTTTTCTTCTTTATAAATTAGTCGATCTCAAGTATTCTGTTATAGAAACAGAAAATGGACTAAGACATGACCTTTTATTACTTAATGCCATCTCGTATTTATTTGTTTTAGGGATGGGAAAGAAGTGAATGGAATATGATTTCCATGACTAATGCTATTCAGTTTACTCTTAATCTGTTGAAATGGCAAAATTTCTCTTTGCTCTGAACACATTTTTCCCCTTTTAATTATCTGTAGAATATTCCATTCTACTAGGCATCTCGCCTCCCCTGACCGATGGTTCTGATCAACTAAGGAAATCACTGCAGAGTGACAGTCTAGTAATGGTATCCTTATTAAGACAGTTTTTCTGCTTTTGATGGTGTCAGATGTGTCCTTGGTCAAACTGACAGAATACTAACAGACTGACGCAAGTGTAAAGTAACCACCTTGTGTTTCTAGCCAAACAGCCAGCTCGTTTCCTGTTTGTCTTTGGTTTGTATTTTAGCCTTTAATGAAAATGTTGGTATGAGTTGGAATGATTATCCAGGTTTGTGTATTTAAACAGAGCCTGAAGACTTGTTGAAATTAACAGCATCTTCTGAGCATGAGGTCAAACACTGGATGACCTTACTTAAAATCCAGATTCTGACATTCTCCTCCGACGGACGGCCCATCCGATCTAAGCACTGAGAGCCTTCCTTTACCTTCTGAATTAAACAGACTGTTGTCACGGTTTCTGCTTCTGTTACCATAGAAAATTCCCCTTAATATTCGTCAGGAAATGACCACACAGGCGAAGATGCTGGCCTTTTTACCTTTTTAGGAATCGTATTACTTATTTTTCCCCATCTATTATTTTATTCACGAATTAAGAATTTTCCTTAGAATCTACGTAGCTTAAGGTCCCATCCTATAAATAATATGTGACTCTTTAAGATTAGCGCACATACAGAGAATACTAAGAATTCATCCTGTAGATGAATGGAATAAGAATGTGGATATTTAAAGGTCAATTTTCTACATATTCCTTTGGTATTTACGTAATAAGAGAAGTCTAGCTAAATCTACTATATTCTCAAAAGCATGGTACTTGCCTTATTTGGATTAGGATAGAGCATTATATAGTTGGAATATAACACACTCAACATGAAGTAATCATGTTGGGCTGAAAGTGACGTGCTTCTGTGTGTATATGTTTGTTTGCCATAGAAGTACCCAACTTTCTCTACTTGAAACTATGATATGAACAGACAATATTTATTTTCCTAAAATAGACATGAGCTAGAAATGAGGGATGAGATTCCTCATTATGATTTTTAGTATTTGATGGTCTTTTTAGGTGCATTATGGGTCTAGATCATGCGGAATACTTTCTATATCTTTGCCTAATTCTCACCAGGGTTGAAACTACCACTAAATTGGTGAACTTAAGTTATTTATTTGGCATGTACCGTTTTTTGTTTGATCCCTTGACCTTGCAAGCTTAGCCTGGGCACAAGCCCAGCGCTGTGTGTGATTTCTTTTGAATGTCCCTTCTCCATTTTTGCTCTTTCTTTCAATACATTAAGATATATATTATATATACATGTATATGTACATATACATACACACACACTAGCACACACAAACATATTACATGAATGTTATGCACTGTAAAATATTCACAGCAAGTATATGTGAAATGAATTTTTGGTACACTAAATCATATTCTTCGTACACATGGGGTCTGCTATTTAAAAAAAAAAAAACTTGTCCTGAAGTTTTGATTAAAAATAAACATTTTCGCTATTGCTAGTCTATACTTTCATTATTTAGATTTGCTAATACATGATAAAGTACACAATTCTCTGACAATTATATTTTCTAATTCTGTTTAGTACTTAGATCTTAACATTGACTTTTGATTATTTTTTGTAATTTAGTCATTTTACCCACAAATTTCAAGAATCAAAAATTGAACTTAGAGACATACCGCTGTGTCTTTGCATTGTTTGTTCTTGGTTCTTGTTTGGAGTAGTAATAGGGAGAGACACGGAAGGATTTTTGTCACACACAGAAGCTTAAAGAATATATTAATGCTTTCTGTAAACCCCTTGTGAAGTAAAGTTGACATAAAATTGAAGCCAATCTATTTTGTTTTACCTTGAAAGTACTCCTGCAGTTCACTTCTGTATTTTCATATATTAGTGTAGCATCATAAAGTATGTCTTGCAGAGCTGGGCTTGGTGGCACATAGCTTTAATCCCAGCACTCAGGAGTCAAAGGCAAAAGGATCTCTGTGAGTTTGAGGCCAGCCTGGTCTACATATGGAGTTCCAGGTCAGCCAGGGTTACATAGTGAGATCTTGTCTCAAAAACAACAATAACAACAACAATATAAAAAATAGAATATGCCTTACAGATTGTATATTTGTACCTGTTTTAATTCATAACTTTAAGATTTAAGTGTGTGTGTGTGTATGTGTGTGTGTGCATGTGTATATGTCTATAGGGGTTTGTGTATATGCATGCAGTTGCCTACAGAGGTCAGAAGAGAGCATTAGATCCCTTGGAGCTGGAGTTACAGGCAACTGTGAGCTGTCTGATGTGAGTGCAGGCATGAACTCTGGTCCTTTGGAAGAGCAGCAAGTCCTTTTCACTACTGATCCATCTCTCCAGTCTCTATAACTGGTATTTTGTATACTGAATGAGGAAATGTATGTTTCATATTAGAATAGTATAATCATACTTGTTAATATGGCAAGATTGGATATGTATGTTATGAAACCATTTTGGTTGAGGCTGAGTTGGGTAATAATTCCCATAATTTCTGTTTTAATTTTAGCAATTACTTGTGGTTTTGTTGGTCCAAAGTCTCCCCTGGTTGGTCTGTGCGCTCTTCCATGACTGGATGACTAGTCTGTTGTGAGCAGGGTGGTCTGTGTGTTCCTCCATATATCTCTTTATGTTATAGGTGGGAGTTACTCGGCTTTCATGTCCAGTAGGCATTCCTAGATTCCTGGGCTTGTGAATGTTCTACTGTAAAAGATAATTTCTGGGTAAGCCCTGCTAAGATAATAAACTTCAAAGATAAAGGGAAGAAACTCATAATTATCTCTGTACTGATATCATGCAATCCCAATTTCTATGTTTCTATAGCTTTATAATAAGGAAAACGCATATTCCTTTTTCCTGATCTTCAGAAGTTTTAACTATGCTCATTTTTTATAGCTACTCATAATATAATACATATTTTAGGCTTTAATAAAACTTCTTGGGGGTTTTGATTAGAATCCTTATTTGTGGGGCCTTTTGTTTAAAATTCAACCTTTAGGTCACTGGGAAACTATGTAATGTTTTCCCTACAGTCTCTAACAGCCATAACTGGTACCACAACAGTTCATAAGAAGTTGGCAGTAGTGCCTATTTGGCAGTGACCTTTCTCTGTTGAAGTGATGTCCCTAGCTGGTGGGCTGATCACATCATCAAATTCACCACATCATCAAATTCACCACAATCCTAACTTGTTCCTAGGAAGTACAGAAGGGAATCACAGGAGAATTCAAATGAACAGCTCAAGCAGAGGAAGGAATGTTTCTGTCTACTTCTCAGGAACTACTCCAATACAGAGTGAGCTCCATGCAAATAGGTGGTAGAAATGATCAAACTTTTACTGTGTGTCTTGAAGCAGCCTATCTCTGGAATCAGACTTCCACACAAAAGTGGAATCTTCCTAGAGATTATCATTTTAGGGCAATTAATTTGGAATAAAAAAAGGCAACTGTTTCCTCTCATTTGTGGACCCTTGATATTATAAACACACATAAAATCAAATATCTATATATGACATGAAAGTGGAAGCGAAACTGCCCAGGGGACGAAGGAGGCAAATGGGAGAAGGGAGGGAAGAAAAAGAAGAGACATCAGTATGTGCTGGTGGATGGTGATCAAAGTGTATAATGTGCTTGTGTAACACGTCCTTACAAACTGAGTATTATGTGCAGTGAATATCACCAATCAAAAAGTATTTGCTCATCATAGGTAGAAGCTCTTCGGAGGGCTGGGGCGATAGCTCAGTGGGCAAAGGGCTTGCTGAATAGGTATGAGAACCTAAATTTGGATCCCTGGCATCAACATAAAAGCAAGATGCGGTGCTGTGTGTCTGTAACTAGAGTTCAGGGGCAGATCCCGGGTGGCTTGCTGTCTAGTTAAAACTGTAGCAAACTCTAGGATCAACAAGAGCCTCAGTCTCAAAATATTAGGTTGAAAGGGACAGTGACCTCCAGCATCTGCATGCTCACACATGGATACAGGTAATTATATACATGTATATGCACAGGCATAAATATTCACCTGCACAAACACATATAGGCATACAATAGAGAGAAGGGGGGGGCACGCTCTAGAAAGATTCATAAAATCCCCTGGATTTAGGGTTCTCCTTTTTGTTCATTTTCTAATTTTAACTCCACGGGAGATTTACATTGAAAGAAAGTAAACTAGACAAATTGCTGCCACTCTAAAGATAAGAAATTTATAACTTTATTTAGACAGCAAGCATTTACAATCAGAGGTTGATATCAGACAGTTATGAGTGGCTATTATGTTAGATTCATACTTAGTGAGCTGAGTGTATTTTAATCAGAAGTCAATGGACAAGCTAGGCCCTTGGCTTTCTTTCTTTCTTGTTTAGGCTTCATTATCTTTTTAACATCTGTTGTTCATTTCAGATATTTTTAAAAACAAGCATGATTCAAAGTCATTCTGCAGATGATAGTCTCATTGTGTGGACATTGCAAAACAGCTCTACACAGGAAGCCAGATTTGTGCAATCATAGCTTTGTCAAGTTGCTTTTAGAAGAGACATTTGTCAAACAGACCCAGCCAATAAGGAGCTGATTGTTTTTGCAATCCATGCACTAGTGTTTGACTTCTGATGGCTTTTCTCCATCCTCAGTTTGAACCACCAGCCTTGTGCCTATTATTCCATCAGCTTCTCACCTTGCCTCCAGACCTGTCTTGCAGTAATCCAGTCATAATCAGTTAGCTTTCTTGTAACCTTGATCATATTACCTGACAGAAACAACTTAATGGAGGAAGGGATTGGTCAGGCTCACTATTTTAGAGGACTCGGTCCATCCTGGTGAAGAGGGCGTGAGGAAGCAGAGCGGTTCAGTCCACAGCAGGCATGAAGAAGCAGAGAAAGGGAACAGTGGCATCCTAATACCCCCCCCTTTTATTCCAGCTAGGCCACCTCCCACATTCCAGGTGTGTCTTAACCTCTCAGTTAATCCCCCTGAAAATGCCCTCACAAGATATGTCCTGTAAGTGCCTCATCAATTTCCTTGGTGATTCTGAGTCCAAACAAGTAAACACTGAAGATTAATACACATAACATCCTTCGCTTCACAGCTGGAAAGATCTTTTAAAAATACATCTGTTGGAAACACTTTCATGTATACTTGTTGCATTCAAACTAATGATTAAGAGTTTTGATAATCTGGCACTGGTTTATGTTTCCAAGTTCAAATTTATCACTATTCCTCCTTCTCAAGTTTCCCACAGTCTCCCTTCTAAAACCCTGCCACTGCCTCCTCTGAGAGTATATCTTCATCTCTCTCTCTCTCTCTCTCTCTCTCTCTCTCTCTCTCTCTCAGCAATTTTGCTACTTAGTTTTAGGTGTAGTGAACTAGCATGAATACATGTTTCTTTCTTAACACCAAGTCTGAGTAGACACTTGACCAGAATATACTTTGCACATCTTCAGCATATTTTCTATCATCAATATTGTAATTCCTTGTACATGTACTTGACTTGAAACTGCTTGACTGGCCTTCCACTGAATCACTGACTCCAGAGACAGAAGTCTTCTTTGAAAATTTGTTTTTCTTGTGTAATAGAATGGCATCTGTTCAGATTTACCACCCAGGTAGAGTTTATAATTTCTTTTTACATTTTTTTTTCAATTGCAATCTCTGTAGCACAGTACATTGGGTTTAAATGTCAATATAAAAATGTAAAGACAAGTCAGGAGTTGGATAAGGGAAACTGTCAAATATATTTCTAAGTAATTCATAAAGGTGGGTTTAGTAATAATCCAGACACATAATAAATCAAAGAAAGATAAAAGAATTATACTTTAAACAATCTTTAAAATGTAGTTTTACATTTCTGAGCTTTACAAATTTGAATAACATTTCAAATGCCCCAACTGACAAGATTTTAATTTTTTGAAATGATTAATAGCTAAGTCACGTGAATTTTTATAACCAGTTTTCTAGGAATCTGAAAGAAAAAGTTATAGACTAAGAAATATTCCCCATGATTAGATGTTTAAGTCTTTTTTTTTAAGGTCTAGGTTATTGGGTAGAGTTTCAGATCTGTTTTCAGAAGTATCTATATCCTTAGGGCTTCACTCTGATTTCTTCAAGCTCTCCAGTAGGATCACTTGTTCATGTGAGAGCATTTTTGGTGAGCACACTTTACATGCTCATCCCTCTGCTTTTGTTGGTCTCAGAGCGTATTTCTTTCACCGTTGCCTTTGTTTTCCTTGGAATATTCTTCAAAGTTCTTCCCTCTTCCAAACTAATTGTGTGCTTTAGCATCTCATGTTGCACTCTGCTCAATCGCTCCCTGTTGTCCTGGTCATAGAGCTCTCCCATCCTGTGTGCGTCCTCCTGGAGACTCAGATCTGTGCTGGATTCTGACTGTAGTAAAATTCCGTCCTGCTTCTCTATGTGGCCTGTGTCTAAAATTTCACTGTTTACTATCAGTTACTGTCTTCTGTCTTTCAATATTATCTGTTGTGGTTTGGATCATAAATGTCACCCCAACTCTTAACTGTTGAAGCTTTGGTCCTCCACCAGTGGAGCTGTTGGGAGAAGGTGAAAACTTGAGGGGTAAGAATGTAATTGGAAGAAGAAGGCCGTTGGGGCATTCCCCTGGGGGGTACACTGGGACCCTGATCTCCTCTTCTTTCTCTCTTTTTTTGTTTTGTTTTGTGACTGCTGTGTGGAGAGCAGCTTCCATCTACCACCTTTCCACAACACTGAGTGTAGCCTTGCCTTGGGGGTAAGAAGTGAGGCCAAACAACTGTGCAATAAAATCTCTGAAACCAGGAGGCCAAAATTAACATTTTCTCCTTTGAGCTAATACTCAGGTTTGTTGTCACAACAATGAAAACAGTACTGATATGTAGATCTTCTAGAGGATGTAGCCTGCCTCTGTTGATTTTGGAGTCTATACTGGGAAGATGAAGATCTAAATCCATCTATAGCCAACTCTACACTCCCAGTGATGTAAATTGGCAATTCCAATTTTGAGTTGGAAGTTGTTTTTTGCCACTGAGTGACTATTGCAAAATGCATCAAAGATTTCATTTATATTGATAGTTATATAATTCTTCAGTTGTTGACTTTTTCTTCCATTAAATTACAAGCTCTGTGAGCCTCAGAAATGTTTGCTTTTTTCCTTTTATTTTTTGCCTTCTTGGTGCTTTTCGTAGAGCTTGATATAGAAAACATTCCATAGATATGCATTAAATACAGTTTCTACATAAGTTCATGAGTTAGAGCAAAATGCCAGTGGATATTAATAGAATTCAAATTTAAGCCATCAGATGTCATTCACAAGACAAAAAACCCTGTCGATTATCGTAAATTTCCTGTATTTTTCTTAATTATCATTGACTTTTCATTTTACATATTGTATTAGCTGATTCTACTCTTAGTATCTTAATGTTTCTTTGTGCTTAATTTGATTTCTTCCATTATTTTGTTCTGCTATCCATATCACCATTTTATTTTTCCTGCGGGTGTTAATTTTCTTAGCATTAGAACCTGTGGAGGGAGAAACTTCTGATTCTTTAATGGATGCTGTGACACGGCTTCTGTGAGTCTCTCGATCTGTACTTGGACCTAAGAAGGGAATGAGTCACCACGCTCAGTACCCTGGCTCACTCATCTTGATTTTTAGCACCAGTGCTTGTTTGGCTCTTCTTGATCATTAACGTTTTAGCAAAAGAAAATAATTGCACTTCAGACATAATACTTAGCAATAATTGGTTCTCAATTTAAAAATCATCAGCCTAATTATTGATTTTTGTTTTTATAAAGGCAGTGCTCGTTACCATTAATTTATTCAAAAATTAACCAATATTTTAAAAATAAGTGTAGGTTTAAGTTGATCTATCTTTTAGAAGCAAAGCTGAGGTAGGTGAAGCTGCTTGTTTGTTGCTCTGAGTGTTAACTGGGCTTCTCAGGTGGTGAGGTGGAAGAGCAAACGTGGGGCCTCACTGGGAACGGATCTCCTTGTTGCTCCATGAGCCACAAGCCAAGTCATTTTGCCTTGCTCTGGGCTCCCCAGCATTGCCATCTAGAACCCCCACCCGAAGCTTAGCAGCAATAGGTCTGTCTGATCATAGACTGGAACCCCTAAAGCATGAGCCGAAAGGAAGCCTTTTGTCTTTATAGGCTAAATATTCTTATGTGCTTGCTATGATGACAGAAAGCCGACTAATGCAGAATCATAGCTGTTTGTCTCACGTTCTTGAGCAACGGATTGAAGACCTCATTATGTAATAAATTCCAAGAGACATATGGTCAAAGGATGATTTTTTTTCATGGTATGATATGAAATTGCTTCATGAAGTTCAATTTACCTAATTTTCATATTAGTTCATTTTTCCTTTAATACACTACAGTTGAAAGTTGTTCCTGTAATTCAACTTAATTTCATATTTCAGTGCATGAAACAAAAATAAATATGTATTATGCAAGAAATGTGATCTACAACAAAGATGAGCCTATCTGTACTAGCATTCCATCCTTATGACAAAATGCCTGAGAAAATTGAAGTAAAAGAAGGATAGAGTCGTTTCTGGTATACAGCTCTCGAGGCAGAACAGCAGCCCAGGGAGCACAGAGCATCACGAAGCTGCTCACCTGCGTGGCTCCAAGAAGTAGAGAAGGAAAGAGGAGCATTTGGGACAAGACACACGCTTCAAAGCTGTGCTCCAGTGCCTGCTTATGCCAACTAGGTTCTGCCATCTTGCCCCCCACTTTCTGATAGATATCCTATTAGCTTACAAACCCACCAATGGATTAATATGCATTGATGCAGCCAGAACCCCCATCCTCGTCCGTGAACATCACCTCATTAGAGACCAGCTTTCAACACAGGAGCTTTGGGAGCATCTCAAATCAAAATTGCAACCATGCCTATCAGATGTATATAGTCCAAGGAGCACAGCAGCATGAGTCTAGTGTAGAGGACCAGCTAATTGAGTCAGAGTGACAAGGCTTGGGAAGTGGCTGGTTGGGGTGTGCATAGTAAGGAAGACTCTCAGAAATATCACTTAAGTGCCTGTTTGCTAAAAGGATGTTTTGATCAGTGTCTTTTTCATTTACTTTGTGATTGGCTCAAAATATGAGTCCTCTGATCCTCAATTTCTTCATTTCTCAAATGACAATTTAAAAAAATCAATGTATAATGATAACTGCTGTGAAACATTCCTTTCTCTGAGGCATTGGTTAGGTATTCATAGAAAAATAAGGAAGTTGGGAATGGTGTGTCTAGAAAGGTTGTAATTCAGAGGAAAGTACCGTGCAGGTCAAAGCAGGATACTTCCCTCAGAATGATGAGCAATGAGGAGACTTTCATCAATAAAGATAAATATTAATTTAGAGAAAAAGCATGTCACATCAAGTTTCGTTGCCACCATGTACATTGACACTATTGGTGTCTGGGGAAAAGCTAACTCCAATCAAGGGTGCTCATGGCCAGGTGCATACTGAATGCTGTGCAACTTGATCTGAGGCTACTACTTGCCCTCCAGCAGGCTCTGATGTGCATGACTTAGTCCTGGAATGCAAAGCACTTTTGTTATTCATAACCCCTAACCCTCCAATACCCAATAGGAGCCCAGGGTAAGCTTTGAGTTTGAAGAACTTTATTCCAATAAAGCATCCATTAATAGAACTTTCTGTTCATTTATTTTTTAACAAACGCATGTTGTATAAAAGTGAGACAAGCTCCTGGAAACTGTCTCCTTCTCTTGGCCTGGGCTGAGAACACAAAGCAAGAATTCTGCTGTGTCATTGACTGTAAAACAAGAAAATGATACTTTGACCTTATTAATTTATTTGCTCCTGGGATAATGCATTGTCTTAAGGATTGTGCAAGTGCCTTGGTTGACAAGTGAACCTTTTTGGTAATGATGCTCTGAATATATAGAGATCCTACATCTTGGTGAATTTATCTGAAAAGTAATGACAGAGGCCTTCAGAGTTCATCCAGGAATGGAAGACAAGACATGTCAAAATAAAAACGAACCTGCGTCTGTAAGAACTGTTTCTAACATTTCATGGTTTGCCTTTTTTTCCAGAGCAGTGCAGAATCCTTTGTGCTTAAAATGAGCTAAGTCCCTTCCATATACACCGCGGGGTTGAATTCATGGTGCTACCTGAGAGCAGTGGACAGCTCCTTCCTACCGTGCTGATGCTTCCTGCACTAATGTGCTGGTGGTTCGGCCTTAGAGAGTTTAGATTTAGGCCGCTTACTGAAAATGGTAAGTGTAACCTAGGGGCACAGTGGTTTCCCATGCCTCTTCTGTTTGAAAGCTGTAGAAGAACCAGTGTAGTAAACAGGTGGATATAGAATCTAGATTCACAGAGACAGGGAGAGATGCCTTGTGGAGGGTCTCTGGTTTTTCCCAGAATTGCAGGAACCTAGGAAGAGTGACATTGTGAGGGGAGGAATGTGCATGCCTGCAGGTCTCTCTCTCTCTCTCTCTCTCTCTCTCTGTCTCTCTCTGTCTCTCTCTCTCTCTCTGTGTGTGTGTGTGTGTGTGTGTGTGTGTGTGTGTATGTGTGTGGTATGTGGGGGAATGGGGTGAACAGGGCAGATCAGCAGGGGGAAACCTGCAGAAGCGATAGCCAAGCCAATGTGCTGTTTGCCTCCATCTGTGCGTAGCACCTGTGCCTCTATTCTAAAACGCATGGGCTGTTGCATAGTGAATACCATCAGAAGTTAATAGAACATGCAAGATATTCACGCTATCCAGTTGAATTAGCTTATGAACTAGAAGAAACTGGACCAATATATAATTGTTTCAAAATAACTAAGGTGAATGAGCTAAATTGAAATGAACTTGTCATCCCATGGGGTGAATGGTGAAGTTGAGTTCTCAGAAGCACCAGCAAAACACGAAACGCGTCTCATGTGTATGGCGCATTGTGCTGTAGAGTTTCAAAATGTGTTCCTTCCCAACCACAGAGAAGTACTGAAGAGAAGGCAGTGCAAGGGACAGTTCTAAGGAAATGTGGGAGGGAGGCCGGAGGGAGGGAGGGAAGGGAGGAGGGAGAGCAAACAGCACACCATGGCATCAGAAAATGGGTAGTTGAGGTGACTGGAGGCAGAGGAGGCTTCCTAGAAGATGCAGCGTGTCTGGATTTGGCTTTGAGGAATGAGTGAGGTTGAGGAAGAGACTTCGGAACAGAGAGAGCAGCCAGGACACAGGACACAGCGCATACTCCGTGGGAAAATGCTGTTACCTTTGGGGAGGGTCAGGCAGAAGGCAAAAAAGACCTTGTACATGCCTGATGTGAAAGTGTGGCACCTCTCCTGGGACAGCTGGCCGGCGGCAGATTGTTAGAGCTGAGTGACCAGTTCTGATGGGCTTTTTGGAAAGGTCTCTAGCCATGGTGTGGAGAGCAGAAGAGAGAGAACCCGGAGAGAGAGCAATCACAGACTACCGGACCGTGAAGATGGAACAGAGGTGAAGCCTGAGGTAAGGGCATTCACCAGTCCCCAGGATGGTTTAAGAAACAGAAGAATGAGCGCCACCTCAGACTGAAATATTGAGACACTCATGAGACAGAAATCTCAGTAGAGATACCAAGTCTCCCAGGCTCAGGGCCACAAGAAGTCTCAATGAAATCAAGAGTTGGGGTCACAATACAGTGTGGGTGGTGGAAACCATCTACAAACAGGAGTAAACAGAAAAGAGCAGAGAGGCCAGATACAGAGTCCCAGAAAGGGGAACAGGAGAAGGTAAGCTTCTCCAGGAAGACACTGACATGGAGAAATCCAGAAAAACCAAGTTCCCTAAGGCAGAAAAAAATAAATATGCATATGATTTGGCAAGAATGGAGTGATAGTGGACGGAAAGGGGCAGCTAGTGCCAGACTGTGGTAGAGAACACAAATTTGAGAGGAAGACTTGGTTAGCTTTATATAGACAGGTCTGGGAAGGACATACAGAGAGGAAATGGAGACGAGGACATGTAAGAAAGAGTTTTGCCAGAGTGGGAGATTTGAGCCTGTATGTAGGTGCAGTGGATGGGCAGGCTGGAGAGTCAGCTGTGTTTCAAACACAGGGAAACTGGTTGTGAGAATAGGACCGCGTTTGTCTCCAAATGCAACTTGGCTTCAAGATGTTCTTTATCGTAAATAAAAAAATTGCTGTGACACCTAATAAAAATTTAATTAAGACTTAGACAACATCATATTTTATGTAACCAGAAGTCACTTAATCCAGGCACTTTCTCAGCTAAAATAAAGTTTGTTGGAAAAAGTATCTCCAGAAGTGATGGTGGGGAGACACAGACTTTCCACTCACTTTAGTAGTTAACTCTGGGCCACAAGATGACTGTGACCTGGTAAAGGAGTTATAGGTATAGTTGAGAAAAGGATGTTTAGATTCAGAATTTTTTTTTTTCAACCAGTGTCACACCTCAAATGAAATGCAATGGCAGTTTTAAGAATTGAAACAAGCCGAAGGGGAATGGGTATTTTTCTTAACTGATTAATTTTTTTCACTCTTGGGCTTTTCCCCTCCATATTGTAACTATTTTTGTGGTTGTTGTGAAGATGGATTTTTTATAGCAAACGAAACACAGGCTGGAGCATAATAGCTATTCAGAAAATATTTGTGAAAAATATCCTAACCTAACATTTAAGGAAGCTAGGAATAAAGAAAATAATATTTCAGAAAACACTGGAACTCTTTTTCACTAAGAAACCATAAACTCTTACAAAGATGACATTATTTTCATCTAATATTTCCATCTCAGTGAGTTCTGGTTTGTTTGTTTTTAATCAACAGTCATTTTATAAAGTTGTCTGAGGCATGAAAAGACTGATTATCATCATCTATGATGTGCTCCCCTGTAAGACATTCCAAAAGAGCTTGAGGTTAAAGAAAAGAGGGAGAAAATAAGGCTATTCAAATTTCAGATTAAAAATAAGAGCAAAAGTTAAAACCACAAGCTGATTTCTTATCTGTAGACTAATTTTTCAGGATATGATAATTTTCAACCTGGAACATTGCTCAGTGTCCTCAGTGAGTGAGTGTGGGGAGGCGGGAGGAGGGGTGGGCAGCAGAACAAATGGACATGAGAAATCAAAAGTGACAAGGCTGGTGAATCTCTGGGAGATCTAGGTCAGCTGGGTCTTGGTCTACATAGTGAGTTCTAGACCAACTGGGGCAACAGGGAGGCCCTGTCTCATAAACAGAAACCAGAAAACAAGCATAACAAAGAGAAGGCACAGTTCGGGTTCTGACAACTTCACAGCATTTGTGGACATATGAGGTAGTTACATCAGTTTTCGAAGGTTACCTGTGCTATGTGAGCTTTGAGATACTTTATGAAGCAGAAAGCAGCACAATGCACCATTAATGAGTTTTCTTTCATAAAGCGTGTAAAAGTGTTACTGTAGAATATAAATGTGCTTTGTATAGTGCTCCTTCAGCTTGTGACTGAAATTGCTGGGACATTTGTCATTGTTTGTTTAAGTAAATTGCTTTGTCGCCTGCTTCCATATAAGTCAGAAGCAGAGACTTCTCTTTCTGTTTCTGTTAGCTTATTTCTTAGTCCTTTTAGACTCTTAATATTCAACCTGTGATCAAAGGTCATTAACATAAAACCATGTACTCTATCAAAAACAAAAAGAACTTCTAATTCAATTAATTGATATAACATTTTTTTCATTAAAAATTTCGGGATCTAAATACTTGTCCTTCTCGAATTGGTTGTTTAATGCTCCATTTGTACAAAAATTGAGTAAGAATGGCACAAGTTTGTAAAATTTCTATATGGTTCACTTTGGTTCTGCCCCCTATGTATTAATAAGTGCATTTGAAATCATAATTTAATACATTTAATAGCAGTAAAATAAAAAGAGCTTTTGTCTTCTGCACTTTACAGGAGTGTTGGAAAGATTTTGAGAAGCATAAACTCAGATGCACCTGAATCTGTTACAGTTTGAGTTTCATATACCAGAAATGCTTAGGGCCAGAGCATTTGGATTTTTACCTTTTTTAGGATGTGGAATATTTACATATATATGTATAATGAGGCTTATTAGAAATTGAGCTCAAGTCTGAACATATGATTTATTTATGTTTGGACTATACTTTATAGACATAGCCTGAGGAAGTTTTAAGCAATATTTTGAATGATTTTGTTCATGAAATATAGTTTTACTATACGGAATTTTTTACTTGTATCACTCAGCAAGTTTTATATAGTGGAATATTTCAGATTTTTATTTGGGGATTAGGAATTTTCAGTCTGTGAGCTGAACATTTAATCTTCATGTGAATCCAGTCAGGGCATATAATCCAGTAGGGGTTGGTTGGTTTGTTCAAGATTACAGAGATAGAGAGAGGAGAAACTGCCTTTCAAGACTGTAATTCAACACACGAATCTTCCTTTTGATTTGTTATAAAGAGTTGCATTGTGAATTTATCCTCTAAACTTTTTGAATTATTTGTATAAATGAATATGCTTAGGTCAAGTTAATTTATTTTCTTGATTTTTCACATATGCTTAGAGAAACTTTATCTAACGTATAATGTATTAAATACCACAAAATCTATAGCTTGCACTATTGACTTTTTAATGCTTTTATCCTCGTTGCTTTTTCTTGGAATAATTTTTAAACTCAAGTAATAAAACATAGAAATCATATGTATTTATGAACTAAGTTATGTTTCAGTATCATATGAATGGGTAACATCACCTTTGGCTTTCAAGCCTTCTATCGTGAGCAGGGCATTTTTAAATTTTTACTCGAAAGGAATCTTTTTCAATACAGAGTAAACGTGATATAATTGAAGTTATGAATCATGAAAAATACCAATTATCTGCAGACTAACATTCACTAAAAATTGGCAAAGCGTTTACCTTGGGTGTGTACCTTTTGTGTTATTTAGCTTTCCCTGACTATAAGGAATGCCTCAGCTGATCAAAGTAAACAGAGAAGGAAGAGCCAGGCCTATAATCCCAGCTGTCAGGAGGCTGAGGCAGGATGATTACAAGTTTCAGACTTGCCTGAGCTACAGAGAGTTCAAGGCCCTTAACGACTAAGTAAGATCTTATCTTAAAAGAAAAAAATAAAAAGAGGGATGGGCATGCAGCTCAGAGGGAGAGTATTTCCACATAGAGTATTATCTCTATGACCACAAAAAGAAAAGAAAAGAAAGAAAAAGGTATATTTGGGCTCATAATTTCAGAGCCTTCATTTTTGCTGAAAAGCAGTGGTCTGTCTTGGGCAATTGCTTTGGGGCCTGTGGCAAGGCCAAATATCAGAGTATCATCACAGCTGTGATGGAGCAAAGCTGTTCACCTCATTGTGTCTGGTAAGTGGAGGAGAAGCAGGATGGATCCATAACATCTCCATTACTCTGCAGCCATGGATGGAACAAAATAAAACAACCTGAAAAAAAGAATGAAAAGTGTCAGTTATACTAGAAGGTCATTAATACATAAATTTATTCAATGCATAATTCATTTCTTATTTTTGTATTTAACACTAGACACATTTTTCTTAAAGTTGTCATTCATTTTGGAAACAGTCTAAATGTGTATACAATTGGAATCTATTCAAACAGTTCCATTTAATTTATGCTTAATTAAATTTATTTTCATGGCCATTTTATAATTTGGAACTGATGATAAATAAGGACAACATAATTGCTGATTTCAATAATCTGCTGGTTGATTAGAAAAGTGACAACAAATGTAAACTAGATTGTGGAGATCACTGGTGAATTTTGATGACTGGATGTTGCAAAGTTTCAGCTATAATTTGTCATAAGCAAGGCTTAAAATTTGCCAAGTTCTGCATTCAAACAAAAGAGCAGGGTCTGGATCAGCTCATGGATGTTCTAAAAGACTGGGCTCTCGCTGGTTTCTGGTTCTATGAATTTGTAACTCCATGATCTTGGGGAAAATTGCTTCTCCATTTTTCTGGTTTTGTCATCTACTAAAAGTGCAATGATAATATTCATCTCTCAAGATGTTTATGATTTTTGAAGTTTGAAATATGGAAAAGTCCTTGGATTGAGACATGGTGCTCACTCATCCAGGTTAGTCACCATTTGTTCTTAAAGAGATATTATATCTGTTCAGCAGATAATCACATATAAATTGTATGCTCTTTAGAAAGTTCCCGTGAATATACATCGTTTACTTTCATGATATGAATTAAGGTTTCATATGTATTAACTTTTTACAATTATAATAAAAATTAAATCCAATATTTATCTGTTTCATTTATTTTAAAATATCCATTTAAATATTCAAAAGAGTTATAGAGTTTGAATAAATGACTCAAACAGAATATTTTAAAGTCACTTCCTATTGTAGAGGAATATATAAAAACCCAAATTGACATTGAGAGACATCATTCTGAATTGTACCATGAACTTAAAGATTTGGCTTCTTACTCTTCTCTAATGCACTGATCACTTGTAAAATCTACTTTGGAAAAATCAGGGGAGTGCAGTGAGTTTTGGGTTGATATTTAATATCTGTGAGATGTTAACTTTTTGCACAAAAATATATTAACATTAAAAAAGAAAGGCTTTATTTATTTTACTACAGAAAGAAAAGAGCTTACCATTAACTAAAACCATAAGAGTTTAGTCTAGGGCTGGGTGTGGTGGAACACACCTTTGATCCCAGCACTCCAGAGGCAGAGGCAGGAGGATCTCGGTAAGACTGATGCCAGCCTGGCCTACGTAGTGAGTTCCACGCCAGCCAGGACTGTGCAATGAGATTTTGTCTCAAAAATAAAAACAAACAAAAAAGTTTAGTTGTGGCTCACCAAAAACTTACTAGATCTGATTCAGTCTCAATTTGTACAATGAAACCATTTTGTAGGCCTTTTGGATGTGCCATTACTACTAGAAATGTGATTGGAGCCAGAGTGCTGTCCCTGATACTCCCAAGTCAGAATTACCAAGCTCACGGTTATAGGACAGACTTCCTTAAACTGTATCTTTGATAATAAAAGTGAAATAGTGACAGAAGTTTTAAACAAACTGTCCATTGCTATTCTTTGAGCTATACCATGTGTATTTCACTCCTATTTCATGGAACGACCTCCTTCATAATGGACCTTATGTATATAACATCAGTAAAGTATGAAAACAAATTATTTTAAGAGAAGAGCAAATAGCATTTTTGTTATATATATATACATATATATATATGTATATATATACACACACACACACATATATATGACATCACATGATCAAAAGAATTTGTTGAGGAGCATCTGTGATTGTTATATGGCATCATTTGGTTCTGGGGAAGCATTAAACACTTCTCATTGGATATGAACTCTTCATGCCTTTGCTGTTCTCAAAGGTCTGCGTGTGACATTGAAGCAGATGTCAGCTGGCACTGACAACATCTCTACCATACCAATTTAGTTCTAGAAACTTGCCCAGAATATTTATGCAGCAAATAATTTTCCTTGCAGTCCATAATGGGCACTGTAAGTATCCTTTGCCCACTGCAATTTAAAAGAAAATTGCAGGGCAGGCAAGATGGCTCAGCACCTAAAAGCCCTTGTCATACAAGCCTAACAGCCTGAGTTAGATTCCTGGAACCCACCATGGAAGGAGAGAACGACTTTAGCTCAGAGTGACTTAAGACCGAAGCTTAGAGATTGTCTGCAAAACCTAACCTAGCAAGAAGCTCTTCTCTTTCCTGGTTAATGTTAATTTGAAGATAGCTAAATCCATTGCACATTTCAAAGATGGCTGCCTGTCACAACTTGTGGTTAGACGTTTCTGCATGCACGTTTGTTCATCCTTGTTAATGGAAGATCGTTCTCCCTTATCTTCAATTTTGCTTCTGTCTCTCTTATCTGCATTTAATCATGGTCAGAAAATATTAAATGAAAAATTCCAAAGGTTGACCATTTGTAGGTTTTCTTATTTTGTGTGACGGTATGTGTGAGTGTCACAGTGTGTATGTGGTGGTCGGCAGACAACTTCTGGAAGCCTGTTTACTCCCAGCACCATACGGGTCCTGGGGATCAAAGTCAGGATTTGAGGCTTGGTGGCAAACACCTTTACCTGTCAAACCATCTCACTGGCTCCTGCAGCCCCTCAGTTTTAAATAGTTCAAAAGCATTTTAAAAAATTTTTGTGTATTATACCTGCATGTATGTAAGTGCGCCTATGTCATTCAGTGCCAATAGAAGACAGAAGAGGGCTTCGAATCCCCTGGAACTGAATTTATGGATGGTTGCTAGCTGCCCTGTGGGTGCTAGGATTCTAACCCAGGTCTTCTGCAAGAGAAGCCAGTATTCTTAACCACTCCAACTCCTAAAAAGCTCAAATTTTAAGTGGTATAGTAAAATGTCATGCTATCTTGTTCTGTCCTGCCCAAAATATGAACGTCTCTTTGCCCAGGACTCACTGTGTACGGCACCCTCCCCGTGCCTTAGCAACCACGCTGGCCATGAGACAGCTTGTGCTCAGACAACCCTTCGGCAGTAGCTCAGCGCTCCATCCCAGTGTCTGTGTCTTTCACCTCATCTCATCGCATAGGCATTGTATGAACACAGGTAATCAGAGGAATCAGTGTCATTGCAAGCGAGAATGAGTGAGCAGGTGAGAGAGAACATGCTTGCATCTTTGATCAGCATAGTTATAGTTATTTTTTCCTAGTTATTGTTAATCTCTCAATATGCGTAATTTACAAATTCAGCTTCATCACACATATGTATATGCTAAAACCCACTGACTATATGGCTTTGCTTTATCGTTGTTTCAGGTATCCACAAAGGCCTTAGAAATATTCCTCTGTGGATGAGAGGAGACTGAAGTGTGCCTAAATAGGGACCTTTTTTGTGGCATCGTTTTTCTGATATCATGTCTATATTATATGATAAAATATAAATACATCTAACAGCACTAATAAGAAAGCAGTGTGGAACTGAGATACAAGCATATTAGGTATTCATTAACAAAGGTAGTTTCCTCAAATAGCTTGATTTTAAAGGATATTTTTATTCTACATTAAAAATACTTTGTATTAAAGTTTTTGGCTTATGTTCCTTTTTCCTTTGTAAAATTTGCTGGGTGGCTAATCTCTGTGAAAACATGCATTATAACTGTAACAGTTAAAGGGTGTTCATTCTCAATCAAAGGTGTTTTAAGTCACACTTAGCTTAAGTAACTTACTTATGAATATTGCCTGAAAACAAATTGTCTGTGTTGGAAATGTCATTTCAGCTGCTACAGTTTAATGAGTAACAAATGTATTTGGATGTTAAATTTTTGTGTTTCACACCTTAAAGATGATATTTTAATTTGATAATTATCCAGTACTTTATTCTCCAGTTCTGTATTTATAAAATTTCTTCTGTGTTTCCAGAATCAACTACTGTTCTATTAGTGTTTCCATAAGAACTCTCTTTATGGGTGTCATTGCAAGTATCAAGATACTTTTTAGTGAAGAATATTGGGAGAGAAAGGAAAGTTCGAAGATAAAAGAACTTAAGGGGAAAATAGTTCAAGACTAAATAAAAGAGAAAGGTAATAAGCTTGTATATACTGAAGACACCCCCAAATCATTTGCTTCAGTATTTTCATTCCAGAATCTTCTATGACATAACTACCAAATCAAAAGCTAGATTTGTTGAGGACTAAACATGATTCTGAATGATAAAATGTTTAACATCTTAGCTTATTTTATAAATTTGTTCTGGAACTAATGCTTACTCATCTTATAGGTAGATGATCCTATTCCAAGCAAATTTATTCAATAATACTAACATAAAGCTAAATTAAAGCCATGTATTTTATAGATGCCAGTCAATGTCTAGAGAGAGAACACAAAGAAATAAAGTCTCATAGCTGGATCAGCTTTCCTAGAGTCTTCTGACTTTTACAGGGACAGATGTTAGTAGAATGATATGTGCTATTGATCTTCATGCATAATATTTCTCTTTATAGGATTAAACCAACTGTAAGCTCTTTTTGTCCACAAAATATAATTGATTTTTTAGATGGATCTGCAGTAATTCCCAAAGGGCAAATTTCCTTTACCTTACCAAACTTTATTAAAATTATTTCTCAGCACACCATTATCAAGATTCACAATGTGGGAGAAACAGCAGGATGGGGAAAGTCTTTTAAACTGAGACTCCCTTGTCATATCATTGACCTTGCATTAGGTGGCAAGAACAATGTAATAAACCACTCCACAAAAAGAATTTATTGTTTTTATATATGCTTTAAAAAATTTACAGGTCATGTTGTTCTACTGTTTTTCAAATTCCTATTGAAAAATAATGAAACATTCTATAGATTGTCCGACCAAATATTTGGATGACCACACATTGTATATTTGGCTAGGGGGCGAAGTCTAGATTATTTCAAACTATGCCTTTTCATGATGTCAAAGCCATCATAAATATATAGTGAATAAATTTTGGAAAATGATGCACACACATTGGTTTTTCCAGGCCTACGGAGAACCTTTAGAAAGCCCTTCCTCTTTGCTCTTATGTATGGAGGTAAATGCCTCCTTGATATGCAAGTCCTAATTTAGTAAATTCTCAATTTATGCAGCATCAGCCTCACTCTGGAGCTTATCACAAGTGCAGCTAAGATCAGAAACTGGGAGGTCAGGGTCTGTTGATCTGTCCATTAATAACCAGCCCTCCAGGGTATTCTACTGTATATTAAAACTTGAGCACTTATACCTGTGTTGATCCTTTGCCATTCCGGTGGTGCTGCCTGATAATCTGAAGCTCAGTTTATTCCAGCTGAACTCTAACCATAGTGACCTTACTTACTGCTCTAACTGGTATTGTGGAACATTCAAGGCCTTCACATGTGTTACAGTCTTAGAACAGCCCTATAAATACAGATGCAGTGACTAGATTCATTTTAAAGGTTGACTGATGCTTGCAACGATAAGTCTTCTGAAGAGTGCATCAGTGTTGAATAGGAGTCCCTAGGATCTTACCTGTGCTGCTAATTCCATATTCCTGCCCGCAGAGTTACATTCCTATACCTTCATTGCATGGGAGGCAGTTGTATACCCGTGCTAGAATAATACAGTACCAGACCTAGTGGGATTCCGTCTTCAAATGTTGGTAATTGATTTGTCTTCAGTGACTCCCTGTGTATATGGATATTCCAGCCAGAAAATACTGTTCTATTTACTTCTCCCTCAGTCTAGTTTTGTGGGTGTTATGAAAACTAGAATCATGACATAGCTTCTCTTAGAGGCTCTTTTTGATTTTGTCTGTGGAGTGGTGGACCATCTCCTCAGGCTTTCCTCGCCTTTGGATGCTTTCTCATCTTCTTGTTGGATGTTTTACACTAGGTTTGTGCTTCTTACTTCAAATCCCAACAGTGAATTGTGTGTATTTTCAAGAGAGAAGAAGACTGTTTACTAGCAAATTCTCTCAGTTCTCCACCAGAGTTCTGAGCATGAGAGGCAGCCGTGGAGGCCTACTGAATAACAAGGGTGCTTATAAAATCTCTTCTATATGAATGAAATGCCAAGTCGGGTAGAGATATAGCCCTCCTGAATCACTGGAAGGAAATGTCTTAAATAAATGGGAAGTATTTGCTAAAATCACCCAGTGTTGAAACCATTGTTCTTGTTGTTCACTAGAATCTCTAAACATCATCTTTGCACAGTAAGGAGAGTGTCACATGTGTCCATGTATTGTCCACAGAGATTTCTCTCCTCTCTGCTGTGCCACTGTTATATCCATGGACTGTTCTTTTGACTGAACTTGGACTTTTCTGAGTGGAGCTGTTTGCTTCTAAGGGTTTGAATGACACGATGGAAGGTTTTTGTTTGTTTGTTTTGTTTTTTAAATGAACCCACTGTATGTCCCATGGAAAGAAGCTTTCATAGAAGACAGCTCGACTCTATGGTTACAGTCAAAGGCAACACTAGGAGAAGATTTTTAAATATTAAGTGAGAACTAAGATTTGTCAGGTTAGGGTTCTTGTTATATATGTCACATGTATTTGTAAACTTTTTAATCCTCCATGACCTTCAAGAGCCCATACATTTTCCTAAATATAGAGATTTGCAGAATTTTTTTGAGAATCTCACTATATAGCTCAAAATGGCTTTGAACTCATGCTGACGGTCTTCCCTCAGCCTTCTGAGCACTGGGATTCCAAGTATGTGTCACCGCCCTGCCTGCATTCCACAACATGTAATAAATTTGTTAGCTACATATGTGTATAGCTTCAGAATGAAGCTAACCTCTTCGCTATCAAAAATGTTTACTGTAGACAAGGGAAACCTACAAAGAAAACACAGTTAAAGAATCCTGCTCCATGTTTATTTTCCTTTTTAAAGATAATTTTGGAGGGAAGGAGAAATGTCTCAGTGGTTATGAGCAATGGCTGATCTTGCGGAGGACCAGGGTTTGATTCCCAGCACCCACATGGCAGCTAACAACCATCCATAACTCAGTTCTAGGGGATCTGACTGAGGCCCTCTTCTGATCTCCACCAGCGTTACACAACACAGGTGCACGTACATACATACAGACAATACACTCATCCACACAAAACAAAAACAATAAATGAAATATGTTAAGAAAAGATTTATTTTTATTTCTATCTATGTGTATGTGTCTGTGTGAGTGAGCGCCATACATGTGCAGTTGCTCATGGGGGCCAGAAAATGGCATTAGATCCCTGGAGCTGGAGTGATGGCAGATGTGAGCCTCCTGACATGGGAATGGGAACAGAACTCCATTCATGGAAGATCAACCAGTGTTCTAAGTGCTGTATTCTCCACTTCCATGCATGTTTCTTTTCAGTGTGGCAAACTTATTGACATATATTCTAAAATAGCATACATGCATACGGTCATTAATTCTCTTTCTCTCTCTCTTTCTGTGTGTGTATGTGTGTGCATGTGCATGCGTGCACATGCACCTGTCTATCTTTATCATAAAATAATATCACAAACAAATGCCATTATTAAGGTTTTAAAAATGAAAGTCTGAGTCACCAAAATGAAGTCCAGTATACCATGTTATATGTCATCCCATTCCAGCGGATGAGATATGTTACTGTGAAATTAAAGTAATATGATATACATTTTATTATAGCATACGTGGGAGAAAATAGGTGGCAGGAGAAATTTTTTTCCACCCTGCCTTCTGAATGGCTGTTCTCCACCTGTGTTGTCAGTGTTGCTGGTAGTCCAGAGGCACCAGTCCTCAGCAGAATTAAGTGTAACTTGCTGAGCCACAATCTCTTCCTCCCTAAATTACATTAGAGTAAATCAATAGACCTAGGTAGAATCGAGTAATTGCCATCAATTTGTTGTTAGTAATTTCATCAATATATTACTCAGATTCTAAACAAGAGCAAAGGACATGGAGATTATGCTGTTTAATGCTAACCTCATTGCCTACCACCCTCCCCTTTCTGCATGTGCCCGTGTGTGTGCATGTGCGTGCATGCCCATGCACATGCGTGTGTGTGTGAGTGTGTGTGTTGCACAGTTAAATTAGAAACATTCTTTATCTTAGCCCCAGGGAAAATTATGTCTGCCTTGCTGTTTGGTTTTCATCACAGACAAGTGCATATATCCACAGTTCGAAGAAGAAAGATTAAATATATATTTTACCTCACAGCAATTTTCAGTACCTAAAATGGATTCTTCAACTTTATTATAAGTCTCTGTACTTCAAAATGTTCAGTGAGAAGCCAGGTAAATTACCTACAGATGATTCTTCTAAAACTTCAGAATCTCTATACTTCTTATGGGATATTATAATTAACAAAGTACAAAGTAACATTATGAAAAAGATTGATATCTCACGCATGTTTAATCATGAAATATTAGTCTAATCGAGGTCAATATGACCAACAGCTTACACACCTTATATAGGGAGACTCTATAGAACCACAAGTATTTACTTGACTATTCAATTCTTTATGAATCACCAAACTATGCATTTTAAATAAAATATCCTGTACACTGCACTTTAGGAAAGATACGGATGTTAATGTATTTTCAAGTTGCTGATAAGAAAACTAATTGTGGCTTGCTTAGAATTATCAAATGATAGCTCTGGACCTAGAACTTAAGGAACTATAAGCCAGCCTAGACGCCCATGGTCCTTTAGCTTTGGATCATGAAGAGAGGATCTTCAAATGAAGTAGGCCCTTCTTATCATCAGCTTGCTCTCACAAATACTGTTGATAGCATTTAGATAAGTAACCCCAGACAATTCATAGAATAATAGGACCTAGTTACTATTAGTGGATTATTAAATAAAGGATTATATAATTGGACACACAATTGTATGAGTTATTGCGATCTATCTAATCTGTCCATCTGTAGTATTGCATGATGTTGATCAGGGTTATAGATAATGACATTCTCATAGTCCTATGTTTTGGGACATAAAAGACTATTATTCTATCCTGGGATAATCAAATCCAAAAGAACTGATAATCTCTGGCTCCACTGTCATCACTTGTAGGAATAAGAACACACAGCCCAGGGTCTATACCATAATAATCATTTAATATACATTTATTCATTTGATCTGAGTTAATGAATTCATCATTTTTAGGAGTGGTGATACTTAAACTTAGAATGTTTTGACATAGGTTGCACTTCCTGGGACACTGCCTTCTAAACAGACATTGTCTCCCATTTGTCTCTCTCATATCCTCAAGGCTATTTAGGACATGACTCAGAAGCACTCCTTGATGACCCAGATGGGGAGCAGAGTAGCCCAGGGTTTATCTCAGTCCTTTTCCATTCTTCCTGAAGAAGGCCAGTTAGCCAACCCTGGCTGAAAAGTAGCAGATCTAAATGATGAGGACTTTTACTCAAAAAGTAGCCAGTTCTTGAAATTTAGAAATAAGAATATGAACAGGCTAAACAACAACAATCATCTACGAGTCTGGTTCCTCAAGGCTCAGTGCCTGAACTAGGAACATCACCTTCACTTGAGAGCTTTGGAGAGATGCAAAAAATCTTCACAAACCCAGTCAACCAAAATTTACATTGTAAAAAGGATTGCAAGTGATTCTGCTGCTCATTAAATTTCAGGAGGACTGGTTTCAGTGCAAGGGAGGAAAGTTACTGAGAAACAAGAAACATAAAAGGATGTTGGAAACTAATGTTTTTTTCAGCTAAGTTGGTGATATTTTTCATTTTACAGTTCATCTAAAGGTTGTTCACTATAAATAATATAACCTGCAAATGGTGGATGAGTAAGACCTCAAAACACACGTACAGTTCAATGAACAGTATTGTGGACTTTATATCGTGTGTTTTTAGAAGACACTTAAAAAATAATTCTTATGTGGTATGTTAGTGTGTGTGTGTGTGTGTGTGTGTGTGTGTTTGTGTGTGTGTGTGAGAGAGAGATAGGTTTGCATTTGTAGCTTAGACTGGCCTCAGACTCAGTTGGGCTGGCCTCAAATTCATGCAGCCCTGCCCCCGAGTGGTGGGATTTCAAGCACAAACCACCACACTGAGGTGGCAGTTTATTATTTTTATTTGTATACAGACTAAGACCTATTGCAAGATCTTTCTGAGTTAAGTAAATTTCTAGGCGTCAATCATTAAGCCAAAGAATCTGCCTATTACAAATATTTCTCGATCTCTTCACGTTGCAGCAAGCTTCTCGCTCAATCGTGTTATGAGACTCTCACAGTAAAACAAGCCATACAGCTATCAGCAGGCTGAGAGTGAAAATACTTTTCACTAATTTTATAGACATGAACTACTCAAAGTAATTTGAATCTTGGATTCACTTCAAGAAAGCAATTTATGTAACTACTCTGAAATGTGTTCTTCCAATTGCCCGGTAAAGGCTACATGCAGATAGAGAAAAATACAAGAAATAAAGGCTATGGTTTTAAAATGTCCAAGGAGTGCATAAGGTAACGGGGAGGCATTTGTTATCTGATGTTGTTGGACTTAAAGTGAGTACCGGCTTGCTTTGGTTCTCTTTGGTTCTTAGCTTGTGTGCTATACTTAGTATTAGAAGTGATATTATTTATTTCTATGTTGTCTAGTAGAAATTGCCCAGAATGTGGAAGTCATTTTCTCTTGCCTGAAGAATATATGTGCGTTGCTTTTTACTGCTTCTCTGTAATGGCTTTCCCGCTGTTATCCCAGGGGATAGCTCAAGGGAAGAAGGGTTATTTTGACTCACAGCTTCAGAAGCTTTAGTGTATCAGGTAGGAAGGCCCTGACAGTGCAGGTCAGTGTTCCATCAAAGGGACCAGAAGGCAGAGACTCTGGCTGGCATCACAGGCATAACCTTGAAAAGCCCACCCCTATTGATTACTCTGCCAATCAGACCCCATTTCCTGAAGGCCCTTACTTTAACTAGCTGCCAGCTCCGGAACAGGCGTTCAAAATAGTAGCCATTTCAGATTTAAACCACTGCCAGTAAAAAGAGCAAAAGGAAAACAGGAACAAAAGCAACGAGGGTGTTACTGATAATTACACACACACACACACACACACACGAATGCTTGCTCTCACAAATGTAATGTGGAAAGACCACGTATGTTTTGGAACAGAGCTTCATTTCTAGACTCTTCTTTTTTCTCTTTGGTACAAGCTTTCCCCACAGGGATTTTCCTTTGCTTTGGCCCCCTAGGAAGCTCCTCAGAAACTTTGGGGTTTGGGCTAGACCTCCTGAACTGCAGGTATTGTGACTGTGGTAGAAGCCATTTGGTAGCCTGGCCCTAGGCTCTCACAGACTCAGACACAGAGTCAGTGGATCTGTTCTGCAGGAGTCAAAGCCATCACAGCAGAAGCTGGGTGCCATTCTCCATCCAATGACAAGACTGGTGAGGACCTCACTAGGATGCAAATCGGGTCAACTGCTGAGACCCCAGAGGCCAGTGGGCTCAGCAGTCCTGGGACATCACATAAACTGCATCCAGTACAGTCTCTGCATAATGGAGTACAATGATAGCATCTTAAAAGAAAACACTGATCTCTCTTGCCACATAATCAAACTAGTTAAGTGCACTAAAGGCCTATATGTGGTGTTTTATAATATAAGTCAGTGGTATCAATTCAGAGTACTTTTGCCTCCCAGGGGGCCTAGGGCAATGTCTGGAGACATTGTGGGTGGTCACCATGTGCTTCTGGCTTCTAGTGAACCAGAGATGTTGCAAACATCCCAGGACATAAGCCAGTCCTCCCTAGAGAATTATCTACCTCAAAATGTCTACGATGAGAAGTGTTGATGTACACAAGACCTCAATTTCTCATTTTAAGTTTAGTTTGCTTTTCTTAAACAATTTAAGTAAACCTATCAGTTTCTGTTTCTTCAGCCTTGTTTGGGAATTCCAGCCAAACCTAGCCGCCTGAAACTAGTAGAGTCTGAGACAATCAGTGCCTCAGCAGCTCCTTGGAGAGCTACTGGGGACAGCCAGGGGGCAAATTCCAGTTCTTAAACATTTGTCCTTAACTAACTGTGCAGTGCAGAGAGGTTAAACTTTGATCTATGGTTCCTCTCACTCTGCATTTTCATAATGACTGGGTTCAAAAGCAAGAATTCAGGCTAGAATCTTGAAGTTTGTATTGCTGTAATAATTTACGGTGTAAATATACATCAGTGTCTGACCACCATTCATAGCATGGTGGTATAATTCATACCAGTGGGAGTATACCAGTGGGAGTGTATTCTATTACAAGCAGAGGAAAAAGAATAGAATCAATCTAGCATTCATTACACACACACGCGCGCGCACACACACACGCACACACACACACACACACTATATATATATATATATATATATATATATATATATATATCTGTGTCTCACATGTGGAAGAAATCTTCCACAGATTTTAAAGTTAGTTTTGTTGTTATTATGAGTAAGATCAAGTATAGTAGACTTGAAATGTAAATTATTTAAGGGCAGTGATGATTGACTTTTATGAATGTAACCCAAATAGACTAAAATTGTGCCTGATTCATAGAATAACTGCTTATTGAATATTTGGATTTGTAAAAGTAAAGATGGCGGTTTCATATGAGAAGAATGTATTACTACACAAACAACTAAAACTCAAATGCCATTTTCCCCACTTTTTTGTTGTTGTTTTGTATCTTAAATTCAACAGAGATACCAGACCTTTTAAAGCCAGGCTCCCATTTTCACTCAACATCTATTAGCCTTTGAAGTTCTAGAAATGAATGTTCTCTATCTTTTTTCTTTTTTCCATATTTATATTTTGGGGGCTGGGGATGTAGGTCGGTGTGTGGAGTGCTTTTTCTAGTATGCAGGAAGCCCTGAGTAGATTCCCAGCTACTGATAAACCTGGGTGTGGTGGAACTCATGCTACAATCCCAGCTCAGGGAAGGAGGAGGCAGGAGAATTGAAAGCTTAGATACTCAACAAATCAAGGCCAGCCTGAGCCAGGACAGGCCCTACCTATCTGGATATATATACAGATAAATGTATGTGTATATAGAGTTTTAAATGTTTGGAATCAAAGTCAGTTTGAATTCTGCTTCTGCTTCTCATAGCTGTGCAACTTTAAGTAAATACAGTGAACTTTCTAAACTGGTTTCTGCTGTTAGAAAACCTATAATAATAAATTTAGTAATATAATGATCTTATTGTAATGCCTCTAAGAAAGAGGTGTTCATAGTTATTAGTTATTGTTATTATTGTATGCAATTAAAAAATTAGATATTAGGTCCTTTTGCTTGGCTATGACAAAAATCCTGATGTAGTCATCTTAAGGAAGGAAAGATTGATCTTGGCTCATGTTTTAGAGACTTTCAGGCCATCATGGCACAGAAAGCCTGTCTGAGCTGCTCAGTTCCTGTGACCTGGAACATGTGGTGGAAGCTGTTCACATCACAGCAGACCAGGAAGCAGAGTGTGTAACAGGAACCCTGGGCTGCGTGTGTCTCAGATGCTTACCCCAGCGACTTGATTCTGCCAGCGAGGCCCCACCTTTTCGAGGTTCACAGGCTCCCAAAATAATGTCACCAGATGAGGAACAGGAGTTTAAAGCATAAACCTTTGGGGACATTTTGCATTCAGATCATCACAGGGTGCCACCTGCAGTCATTGACCTAAACAACTGTGAATTATCGTAAAGCAAAGGTAGCAGCATTAAGAAACCTGGAAACAAGAATTAGTAGACTGAGTCTTGTCATTAGTTGTCTACTTGCTGTGGCACTAAGGTTCTTTAGCAAACAGGTAAGCTGACCCAGGCTTTGGCCCTGTGTCTAGTGTGGAAAAGAAAATTGAGAATTGTGGAAGGAGTGAAAGAAATGGATGAATGTTACAAAGTTAGGGATTAGTAGTGGAAGAGAAGCCTGTGCTTTGGGAATAGCTCAGTGGAGATTTGATTCATTTTCACCTGTTCCTCTTTCTTCTCCTTGTTGAGAGGCCTAAATTCCCGAGAGTAGGAAGCAAGCTTGCCTCCTCTGTCCTCATCAACATGGACTATACCAATGCCAGCAAATAGCACAAACAAATAGCTTGATGTCTGTGTGAAGTGTACAGATCCTTCCAACTCTTTGACTCTCAACCCAAATCAGTCCTTTCCTTCCGTGCTACAAGGTGTTTCACTATAGGCATCACTGTGCAGCCGGTCTGCACTCTTCAGTCCAGAAGGAACCTGAGTGCCAGTACCCAATCTCCTCCCCAGCCTTCCTGTGCAATCAGAGGCTTGTCAAGGCCATCATTTCGCCTTCTGCATGTCATATTGGTTCCATTCTTTGTGTCCCTTAGGAAGCTTCATTGTCAGAGTACTTTTGGCTTTGTTTTCTGATGCCATACATATTACAGTAGCACATTAACAGTCTGCTTCTTTCAGTCAGTATCTACTGACTTCCTTCCTGGTTAATATTTCAAGTGAAACCTTACTTTACAACACCGTCCCCTTCTTGAATAAATGTTGGCTCCCCAACCAGCCTGTGACGTCGGAACCTCTTAATTAGCTCCGTGACATGTAGCCTTTTCAGCCTCATTTCATGTACTCTATTCTCAGCTTCCCGTAAATGACCTAAGTTTGCCTCACGCACCGTCTTCTTTCGTTTCTATCCGTGTCCTTTTAGTCTGTGATGCCCTTCTGACCTGCTTTTCTGCTTTGTGATTTCTGACATCTTTTAAGCCTCTGTTCAAATGTCCAGTGGTTTTGGCCTCTGTGGCAGCTCCTCTAACCCTAACTGTACCTCAGTTAAAGATGGGGCACATCTTTTGTAACCCTTCAGAATTCTGAGATAATCGCCCTCAAGCTAGTACCTTCATTGCACTCTGAATTCAATAGTGGCTATTTTTCCTTCCTTACCCAGTAACACTGGCCCTTCACACAAAGAAGGTGTTATTTGTTGGTGTACTCATACTGAGTAGTAGATAGTATTTATTTCAGCTCCAAGGCAAATGCTAGCCCATATTCTTCAACTCTAAATAGAGGTGCTATATTACATGGTGATAGCATATACAAAGAAGAGAATAACTTGCTCCAAAAAGTCTACTTTTATAGAATTTAAAGTTACAAATTATTAATAATGAATTTGGCAAGTATAATCCAACTTACGGTAAATCAAAGTCACACACTTCAACTAACTGGTTTTTATTTGTTTGCTTTTTAGTTTCCTATGTAGTCCAAGATGAACTTGAACTCATAATTCTCCTGAATTAGCCTCTCAAATGCTGGAATCACAGACATTGGCTACCACATCTGGTTTCAAACTATAACTTAATTGTTGTAATTTCTAGAAAGTTTATACATTCCTGTGCTTAGTGTGTATATACGTTGTAGTGTACATTCTCAGATGTATTTTGTGTAAATGTGAATTTAAAAAAGCAGAGATTCGTGTGCAAGCAGCATTTATTTAGTCATTTAAGATCAGGAATTGGAGGATGGAGAGATGGCTCAGTCTGAAAAGTGCCGACTGTGTGAGCAGGAGGACCCGGGTTTGGATCCCCAATACCCATTTAAAAAGTAAGATGTGGGGCCATCAAGATTGCTTAGGTAGATCAGCCTGTAAGGGGGCTTGTTGCTGAAATTGAAGGCCCAAATTTCATCCCGGGATTCACAAGGTGGAAGAGAAACCTGACTCCTGCAAGTTGCCTTCTGACCCCCACGTGTATGCTGTGGCACATGCATGCCCACATACATACACTCTCACATGAATTCAAATATACACACAACAAATAAATGGAATTATCTGGAATACTGTGGAATGCGGTGGCATGCGTCTGTATCCCTTGTGTTAGGGTGCGAGGGAGGGACAAGCGACTCTTCCAGTGAAGTCCAGGTTGACAGAAACACTGATCCAGAAAACAAGGTGGAGAGGAACAGAGGAAGACACCTGGCATCTGCCACTAGCCTCCACATGCCTCCACATGCATACGCACCCCCACACATGTGCACAAACACACATGCATATACATTATACACTTGAAAAATTAGAGTAATTAAAACTGTTTATTAGATGTTGCTATTGTTCAGGCATTACAAGTTCAGTAGTTCTCTAAGGGTTAAAATAGATGTAACAGTAATGCTGCAATCTGGATGTTAAATGTCCCCTTAAGACCCAGTTCATTTTTAATAGACTATTTCTATTCATTCTTTGAGAATTTTGTTCATGCATGGACATCAGGTATTTTGATCATATCTACCCTCCACTCCCATACCTGGTGTTCTCCAACCCTAGGTCCCGCCTCAACTTTATGTCCTCTTCTTATTTCTTAAATAACCTGCTGAGTCCAATTAGTGCTGCCCATGTACACATGCTATGAGGCCGTCCGCTGGAGTATAGTCAACCTACGAGATACCATGCCCTAAAGAAAATTGGTTCTTACTCTCCTAACATCCTTCAGTTGTCCACAGCTCTTAAGCTACGCATAGGGGTGTATGTGTCTCTCCCTCTTCTATGCTAGATGTTGCAGGTTTGATCTTGCGCAGATCTTGTACAGGGTATTACAGTGACCATGAGTTCTTTAGTGCAGAAATCATGTCATGCCCAGAAGATACTGTTTTGCTCCAATCTTTCCCAGCCTCTGGCTCTTTATAGACTTTGACCACTCTGCTGTGATGTGCCTTGAGCCTGGGGGAAGGGACTGTGATGTCACATTTGTGGAAAAGCACCTCCTGGACACTTGTCTGTGGACTTTGACAGTTGTGAGTCTTGTGATTGGTTAGGCACAATCTAGTCTACTACACAAAGATGCTTCTCTGGTCAGAACTGACAGTCCACTAATCTATGGGTAATAAGACACATATTTAAGAAGACACAGTTTGATATTATGTCCATTTAACAAAATAATCGGGACAATTTCTTAAAAGCTTAGTCTTAAATTGTGACTAGTGGAAATAGTAGATAGTTTAGGAGGCAGGGCCCAGTAAGAGGCTTTCTGGTCCCTGGGAGGTCTGCTCTGGAAGAGTTCCTGGGAGTTTAGACACTTGCTTTCTTTAATTTTGGCTTCCCAGTCATGAGAAAGTGATTTTGTTCCACCACACACTCCCTCGATGAGGTGTTGCCTTCCTCTCCTAGAAATAAAAGAAATGGGTCTACACAATCACAGACCAGAACATCTGAAACCAAGAGCCAAAATAAACCCAATGAACCTATTCTTTTTGTAAGCTGATTATACTGGCTGTTTGTTACAGTAGCAGAAAGCTAATGAATAAAGTAGGATTCTGGAAAGAGGGAATGTAGTTTTTGTTTTACTTTGTTTCTTTTCTCTGTGTTTTCTTCAAGTTTGAGAATTTAAACCAGCTCATTGATCATGAATGAGAAAGTTTGCTGGCTTTATGCATTGCTGTTAAAAAGCATTTATAATGTCTACATTACACAGTACCTCTTCAAAGGAAACTCATTTTTCTTTTCTTTCTAACAAACTTCCCAATCACAGGAAAGGATGTAGGATCTATTTACATCCTGCCAAGAGTCTGCTCAGCTCCTTAGACTTACTGCAGGCTGGCATCGTGTGCTTTTTAATTGCCATCCTTCCCTGGAGTCTGAATCTCTTATTCTTCCAGAATCTGAAAGTGAGGGTCGAGCTATATGGAGCTCCAACTCTATTTAATTCTGCTGCGAGGAACAGCAAAAATAGGTTGTGAGTGGTCTCATTGTCAATGGGAGTGCTGTCTATTTTATACCAAATTTCTGTTTTCTTTTAAAGAGACCCAAACAAAGCCACACATGGTACTTCCACTGCTTTAATCTTTGAAGGTAAGAAGAGGTGATTTTGCTATTTTAGATACAGAAATGAACCCATCTCTGTCACCCTTCAGTCTTCATATTTCAGTTTTTCATAACATCTACCATGCTAAGGATGTGAGTGTTGTGTTATTGTGTTTGAAGCCCTTCTGTCATCTAGAATTTGTTCAGATAAATCTTAGATTTATCTTTTGTTTTTTGCAAAGTTGTATTGACTAAGACATCTGTGTAGTTCCCACTTCAAAACAATCTTTAGTTCTGGGAATAACTGAGAAACAGCTGCCAGCTGACGCTACACTATGTTACAGAAGCACTTGCTGGGTTGGTCCATGACACCAGAACATTTTGTATTTGCTACTTATAAACGGACAGCTGGGCTGCTAAGAAATTATATTTAAGGTAGTGAGGAGCAGCGTATCAGACATCTCAGGTTACAGGTGAGAATCAGGGCACTACTCAGACAGCCCTGGCAAGGCTAGTACGCAGCGCAGCAGTTCAGAGTCTGTGTGCTCTTTGAACTCCACACATGGGGTTTTGTGAGACAGGATTGGAAAAGGAGCAAGCACATGTATCTCGCTTTGATTCAACATCACCATTTACTTCTCTTTTTTATTGCTCTCTGCAAAGGTTCGCTGTTTCCATTTTTTGAGAAAGAGTGAAGTATGATGTATTCTCTAACTTGTATCTCAAAAAATAGTAGGCATTTTAAATACTCGTTTCAATACAGTAAATAAGTTATATGCTGGATGACAGGAAAAGCTGCTATTTTATTGGTTAGGGATCAGAGTTATAGGTTTGTTTTATTTTGTTCTGTTTTTTACTACCAAGGGAAAAGAAAATTGGACCCACCTGATCTGTGCTTAAAATATAAAAATTCATGAAATATGTAAGACTCTGAGCAATTAAAACTAATTATTCACAGCCATTGTGACATTACCTGCAGGAGTGAAATGGAAGAAATGAAGAAGAATGTTATTTGTTAAGTCTGTGAGGGTTCTTTTATTTGAATATCACAAGTTTACATGATACGCTACTATGTGGTACATAATCTTGAACAATAATTTTAAAATAGCATTTTAAAATTATGTTTTTTATCCTGATTTTGGCTTGAGTTAGAGCATGTTCTTTAAGAACATTTCAAGTAAATATTATCACAAATCTTTCAGCTGCTGCAATTTACTGTAAGACTTCATTATGTGTAGATATATAGCAATCCCTCTTATCTGTAAGAGCTGCATTCCAGTACCCTAGTTGGGTCCCTGAAACCTTAGTAGTGCCTAATGATAAAGCTTAATTTAGGCACAGTGATAGATGATTAACAATAACTCATAATAAAAAGCAACAGTTTTAACAGTGTATTTGATGAATGTAATCTGAATGTTCTCTGGCTCTTGTTCACCCACCGTAGGCTTATATATAGAGAGAGAGCATAAGACCATGAACAGAGGGATGACTCATGTTCCTGGTGAGAAGAAGAGGGGCAATGTGAGATTTTTTATTATGTTACTGGATCAACCTGCAATTTAAAACTTGCAAATTGTTTGTTTTTGGACATTTCTACTTACTGATTTCTGATCTTGGGTGATTGCAGGCTACTGGAATCATAAAAAGAGAAATCACAGATAAAGGAAGACTGCCGTAGTCTCAAGGCTGTCAGTGTTGTATTCTACATAGGCCCAATGAGGTTGAAAGAAAGGCAGAAATGTAGATGGATCTGTGTAGGTTGTGAATGCCTGCAAGCTGCGACATTTTTAGAAATTTTAGTCACTCTTCACCGGTCATAATCAAACTTGCACAGCTAATAACCCTCCACTGTGCATGCTTTGATCAATAAGGCACCTGCTCAAATTTTGGGGTAAAATGTTTTGCTTTCTCATTGAGCAAAGAACACAAGGAGCAGATGGAGGAGGGGTAGCTCTTGTTTATCCTTAGAAATGCATCTTTCTTCTTCACAGAGGTAAAGATGGGCTATGATACACATTGCAAATTGCAGAAAAAGCTTTTGTGTGCTCTGAAGGTCCTGTGTCCCCATTAGTGGAATGAATGACCCAGAAGATAGCCTCTTCGGTTTGGTGCTTTTGACACTTTCCTCCACCATAAATGTTTATGCTGCTCCTTCCTGGCAATCTGACATCCCAGAGCACAGTCAGGAGTATCCATCGTGTTCTTGAACATTCCTATGAAACTTCTAATGGAAGGTTGTTATTTTTCATTCCAGCCTTGGCTATCTTGGAAAGCTCTAAAAAGAATTGAAACTTTAAAAACTGGGACAGTTAGCAAGAGCAAACCATTTTGGCAACAGTCAGCACAAAGCAGGCTTTCACAGTTGCTTCACAGATTTCCTTAAGCTATCTGTCTGGAAATACATAATTTTAACATCCAACTTTCAGACACATGATAAACAACTACATTTTGGTGCCTTTAAATCTTTCCTAGTTTTCCTAATAGACTCACAGCTTCTCTGCCAAGCCTGCTGGTTAATACTTTAGCCAAGAGGAAGATGCTTACTGTCTTCCCAAGCCCTGCAAATTCACACCTTCACTGTGAGTGGTCAAAGGACTCATAGGGAGGAATGCACTGTAAAATGTTATCCTCCAAGTTATTTTTATTTTTCCTGATGTTTTAGAGTGGTTAAAAATCCCAAGGCAGAAAGTACGATTTCCTAGATGAAGCTGGATAACATAATAGTCCTATTATTAAGCTATGGTGTTCATACTGTGGTAACAGTGACCAGGGCAGGGTGAAGTTTCCTCTAGGGAAGCATATAATGTGTGTGAGTCTACCCTTGGAAAATCAAAAGGAAAAATTATCCAAAGTTTCATCAACTATTATTAATATTAAGATATTGATCTTAATAAAATATTCTATTAGATATGAGCATTAAAAATGATAAAATGTCTCAGGATTGCAGGGATGACTCAGCAGTTACAAACACTTGCTGCCCTTGCAGAAGACCAGCGTTCTATTCCCAGCACCCACATCAACCACATGTGACTCCACCTCCAGGGGACCCAATGCCCTCTTCTTTTAACTTTCACTGGCACCCACACCCATATATGCATATATCCACGTAGACACACACATATATACACATAAACACAAATTAATCTTAACAAAATAATGAAGGATCTCAACTAGGTTTCAATGTGCTTTTAGTAAATGTGCAACGTTTAGAGAATGAAATTTTAATCTCTGTGCCATGAGGTGAACAGCTCTTCTCTGTCATCTGCTCCATGTCATGATGTGTTGTCTGGGCCAAAGGCAATTGCTCAAAAGCTATGGGTCCAGCCAGTCATGAACCGAATCTCCAAACTGTGGCTAAAATAATTATTTTTCTCTTTATAAGTTTACTTATTTGTTACAGTGTTAAGATGCGAACACAGCAATCATTTTTTAAAACTGACATTTAGTTAAGTCATTATTTTAATTACTACATGAAAACTACCAGTAGTATTTTCTGCTGGCCTATGAAAAAAGTATTGCTTTTATTTAATGAAATTTTATTTTCTTTAAAGCTACTTCTACTCATTGTATCAGCTTATGTTTTTGACCATGACACATTTATCATTCTTTAAAAATTATTCAGAATATGACAATTGTATAGGAACCCCTGGGTGAGACATATTTGTAGTTAATAGGTTTAATAAAAATGTTAAAATTTAATTAACTAATTAATTTGTATTTCATGTGTATGAGTGTTTTGCTTGCATGTGTGTAAATAAATGCACTCGTTTCATACATAGTCAGAAGAGGACATCAGATCTTCTGGAAGCAGAGTTTAGGATGGTTGTTCACTACCCTGTAGATGCTGGAACAGAATCCAGGTCCTTTGCAAGAGCAGTCAGAGCTCATAGCTGCTGAACCATCTGTCCAGCCCTTAATGAAATCTTTAAACTTTTGAATTTTAAAACATGTAAGGCTTGGTTTCTTGTAAACACTCCTAGTATCATTTAAATGCATTCCCAATAAATTTTGGTTGAATATAAAACAAAAACCTTTTGTTTTATCCTACAGATTAGTATAGACAGACTAGGATAGGCTTGCATGGGTTTTTGAATAAAAAAAAAAAGTCAACATTCATGACTGAACTAAGTTCTTGTATCCTGTAATAAATGTGAACAAGTTTAGTTTAGTTCCTCTAAGCCTACATTTTCTCATTTGTGTAATGTATTAATAACTATATTATAGATTTCTTGTGAGGATTAAATTGGAGAATAAACAGTATAGTTAGTTATATAGTACGTTTAATATTAAGCTATTTAGTGATTGTTTAATATTATATTGGATAGAGGTTATTTGCATTTAATTATGTATAATATTTAATTTGTATTTTGTTTAACAGAATAGTGTGGTATTACATTCCTTAACATCCTGATTTATGTTAGACATATATATATATATTATTGTAAAGAAAAGGAAGAATGTATTTTAATATTTACTTTGGAGTAATGTGCAATAAAACTTTTCAAAACTTTTAGTATGTCACAATGAGTATATCATTTGCTGTTTACTTTTACAATAGTTCTGTTACCATCATTTCTAAAGGCAACAAGAGATCAAAGATGAATTAAATATGTATGATCTTAAAAGGAAGGTAATTTCTAGCCAGACTAACCTAGTGATGGAGAAGGAAGTGGGAGCCTTTTGTGAGAGCAGTTGTTTCTTGGCAAGGTTTTGCATAAAAGAGAAAAAACACATAAACCTAGAGTTTAATGCAAATGAAGGTTGTTATTAGTAGTTGGGCAAGAGTAAACAGTATATATGATTACTTCAATGATGCTAAATCAGCAGCATTGAACCTGGAACGCAAAACATCTGTTACTTGTCTATACATACAGATAAAGACGATAAAGTAAAATACATACAGTGCTTAAGTAATTTTTTGGCATGAGAATGTAGTAAAGGAAAATGTGCTACAATTACTAATTCTATTGCTTAATCTTATGCTCATTGTATTTGCTTGTGAAGCTGTCTGGTGTTAGTTGTTACAGGAGAGAAAATCTATCACATATAACTTATTTAGTGCTGACTATGGACAAGACTCCCATGTTACACAGCTACCTTGGGACCTAAGCTCTATCATCTCCTGCGCTGAGATGTATAAACTGAAATTCAGGTTGAGCAAGGCATCCAAGACAGGAGCTGGATTCTGACCACAGGCGATCCAGCTCTGACTCACCATTAGGAACTGATTTAGTGCTTAATCACAGTGGGGTACTATAAAGGGGCGCCAGGAAGCCAGGTGGCGATTCTCTTTGAAGTTGAGACATTGTCATATTTAGCGTCCCCCAGAGGAGGGGCAGCAAAGCTGAAAGATAATCCTAGTTTCTTTTCTCAAGATTTAGAACCTCGTGAAGTGTTCAGTTACATAGCGGCATTCATGGGGACACCATCATTCTTTTAAACTCATTGTGGCCATTGGTTCATTTTATAATTGAATGTTTCTAGTAATTGCAGTACAAAAATTTTAAGGCAATAAAACAGAAGATGATAGACTACACGACTGTGGCAATATCAAATTGCATCAGAGTGATCCATTTGATGACATTTAGCATCACTGAAGTAATCATTGTTCAAATATACGCTTATCACTGAGGACTATTTGGATGTTTCCCATATAATTATATATTCTGTATTATCAGTTATGGCCTCTTAGCTGGTTTCCTCCGACCTTGTTTTCTTTACTCTTGCAAAAATGGCATATATACTGTTTACTTGTCCCTTTCCTTTGTTGGAAGCCCTACATAGGTAGGAATTTGGGTGTGTTTTATTCACTTCCTTACATAAAGAGCCTAGATAAACTCCGAGCATATATAAGTCATTTAATTAACTGTTCTTGAAAGAATAGGAGGCACCTTTCCAGAGAAACTAGTCTGAATGCTGAAATAATGAGTGTATTATTTTTCTCAGGACATCTGCCACGTTTGAGAACAGATTTGTGAGGCTATCAGTTTAAAAATAGTCCAGAACATGAAGTATTTTTACAAAGGTAGCTTGGGTCAGCTAGAGCAGAATTCTTTGAGGAAACTCCAGGCAACTCCATTCCCAGGTAGAAAAACACTGTACCAAGTCAGTGAACACTCAGATGAGAAGAAAAAACAGCTGTGTGGAGTAGTGGAATCTCACTCTCCATGACTGGAGTGACAGCCCTGTTAAGGGATGTAATAGGTCAGCCTAAGATCCTAACTTGGCAGGAATCCACAACTTCCAAGAGAGAATCAGGCCAGCAGGGTCAGGCGTCAGCCCATGTTTTTTTTTTTGTCCAAAGGACATCATGTACTTATTTCTGTGATTTTGCTTATACATGTCGAAAAGAGATTCCTCAATAATTTTGACATTAAGTAAGGTCAAAGGTGCTTTAGCCACACCTAGACAGATGTGTTTTGGAGCTGTAGGATGCTCCAGGGGGACACAGAATGGCAGACCTTGAGCTGAAATGCTTGGTGGAGTGCCTGGAGGTGGGGTGGGGCGTTTGAAGCAGGCTGGGTAGCGGAGGGGTTGAGCGAGTGTCCATAGGCCTCATCCAGGGTGTTGTCCTTCAGAAATGAAGGTCTTCCATCATGGGATGTGGGTTGTTTTCCACAAAGTATGTCAACTAAAATGTAGAGAGCTTCCTTTTGTTGTGTCCTGAGAGTTCCCTTTAAAGTTTCTCTGGCTCAACTTGAAGGTCACTAGTATTTGGGAAAGAGTCTGGGGTTGTTTTGTTAGCTCCGCTTTCCACATGCCTAATCTTTATGCTGATACAAATGATTGCACAAACTCCTAATAGAATGTTTTGGCTGTTTATAGGACAGAGTTGTTTTGACAGAAAGCCTCCTAAGACAGTAAAAGACCATATTGGTTCAAAACAAGGGTGTCTAGGCAGTGTATTTTTTATCACATGTGCCAAAGTGAAGCATAGTTCAGAAATAATGTTTGTCCATGATGTACCCAGAGCTTTTTGCTGCACTGATTTACGATGGTGGTGCCTCATGACATGCTGGAAAGAATAAAGATCTCTGTGTGGGATGTTGGCTCATTCTTCGCTTATCACACTGAGCAATCATCAGAGTGCTACTTTGTGCCAGTTTTATTTGTAGAAGATGATTCTCCATGTGGAGGTAATGTGTTGCTAACCTTACTTCCCACTAACAAAAACTGGCTTCCTTAATTGAATATCATTTGAAATATGATATTTTTCTCATACCAGTTCATCCATAAACTTTCAGTGGATCTAGAATTGAGTGAAATAGCTATGAAAATCTTAGAGAAAAATTGTATAAAGTTTATTTTTTATCAAAGAGCTTATGATAAGCTAGATATGGTGACTCGTGCCTATAATCACAGCCCTTGGGAGGCTGAGGAAGTAGGATTACTGCAGGTTGGAGGCCAACCTGGCCTACCATGTGAGACCCTGTCTCACGAGATAACAACAAAAGCGTGTATGAAATACATGGCATAAATTCCTTTTTTGTGTCTTAGTATCACAAAGATTCGTTTCCACTGTACAGTAGGATTCAGCGGTATATGGACACCATGCAGTATTAGGATTCAGTGTATATGGACACCATGCAGTATTAGGATTCAGTGTATATGGACACTATGCAGTATTTGATGCTCCCTGAAGTGTCCTGGAGTTGAAAAGGGCAGGGAGTAGGTTCTTAGAACTGATCGCCAGTTCTTACCAGAACACATTGTAAATGATCCATAACCCTTTTTCAGATAATCTTGGAACTATTATAGGAATTGATATTCTTGATGTATTTTAGGAATATATTATAGGAATTTATATTCTTAAAATTCAAATATTCTAAAATTCAAATATGCTTTGGGTTGCCAAAGATGACGGAGAGGGAGTCAATTTAGCAAATGCTAATGAAAGTACGCTGAACTTTCCAGTGACATGGTTTAATTTGATGGTGCTCTAGCAAATTTCAGCAACACTGATTGATGATCACAGTTGACTGTGGGTGTTCAGTCCTGCAGTGAAATCAACATTGAGTGTGGGCTTGCTAACTGGCTTCAAAGATGAGTGGGGGATCTAGAGACAGGATGGCAGAATGAATTGGTAAACATGTAAAACATTAAAAGAAAGCCTTGATGTTTAGAAGTCATTTATACCTAGCAAATGGGAAACAAGTTTCCAGGCCACAGAGATTCTTTTAGTATGGAAAGAAAGGTAAAGGATAAGTCCTGAATCATCCCCATAGTCTCTCATATTTTGAGTACTTAGTCTGCAGTTGGTAATGCAGTTTGGGAAAATTTGGAACATCTGGGACTTGGTGTTTAACTGACAAACTTAGTCCAGTAGGGGCAGAGCTGGTACACCAATCTTAGGTTTGGGTCTAGCTCTCTGCTTCTGGTAGAGTACCCTAGATATAAGGAGCTCTTGCGTCTATACCTACTGTCATAGAGCAGCTTTGCCATTCCTCCACTGATAGGATGAACTTAACCTTCTGAAACCATAACAAAAATAAATCTTACCTCTTTCAAGATGATTCTGCCAGGTATTTTGTCATAGTAATAAGAAAAATGACTACTATAGAAGGAAACTCACTTTTCACAAATATAAGGAGTCCTGCTAAGTTCATATGCTTATATGAATCCCTGACGTTTTCCACCCTCTGTGTTTCCTCAACGTGATGGTCAGGGAGTACAGAGCCCCAGCATGAAGGCACTGAGGCAAAATTCCTGAGCCCAGAGTAAGTCCACAACAGGAGCAAGAAACGCATGCCAACACCTAGGACTTAAAGTGTGGTGTGCTGGAGAGAAGGACCACACCGCTGGACACAGAGACAGTCAGATGCAGGAAGGGTAATTTCATTTTGGGGAACTGGAGGAAAGAATTGCATGAGGCTTCATGAGAAAAAGAACTTTGAAACATTTGAGCTGAACTTTGAAGGGTGGATCTGAGGTTGGCCAAGTGGATTCAGAAGCTGAAAACATTTCAGGTGGAGGCCGTAAAAGCTGTGTACTTTTCTGTGGAAGCTGAGGAGAATCAGGCTAGAGTTAGTAGTCTGGGGATTCTTCAGACAGTGCTGTCCCACCCCTCTGGAAGATTCCTTTGCCAAGTGGGAGAACCTGAGAAGCAACTCTATGGAGGATGTCTCTTCACAGGCAGAAGATTCACCTAAATGATTCCTTAGGTCAATTATATTATTCTAAGACTGAAAGTCCAAAATTAAATAATAAATCTGGGGCCACCCCTCGTGAGATATGCATAGTTTTGTTGATGTTTCTTTGAGCTTCAGCCTAGAAATGGATGCAGAGTACAGAGTACAGAATTCTGTGTGTCTGATTTTCTAAGTAACTTGCAAAAATAAGACATAGAACAAATAAAAAAAGAAGTGGCATTTTCTTGTTTTACGCATCTTTCCGTCCCACAAGAAAAGTAACTCTAGGTTGGGACATAATTATGGGAGTAAAAGAATGAGAGTTTTTTTTTTTTTTTTTCTTTTCCAGAAAGAATAATGAGAGGGCTGGGGCTGCAGCATGGCGTAAAGCACATGCGTAGCCTCTGCTAATGTCCTGAGTTCCTCCATTCTCAGCACAGGAAAAAAAGCCAAGAAGCTGAAACAATGTACAGTAACTGTGTTAATCTTTAGAAATGTTTCTGCATGTGTGGGAGCGTGTGGTATAAATTCATCTGTGTGTGTGTGCTTGCATGTGTGTGGGTGCACATGTATATGCAAATATGTATTCATCCTTGTGTGTGCATGTGTGTTCATCCCTGTGTGTGTGTGTATGTGTGTATGTAGATCCAGAATTGACATCTGGAGCTATTCCCTCTCACTTTCCATCTTGCTAGTTTGGACAAGGCCTCTCAGTGAGCTTGCTGATTCGGTTAGTCTAGGACTCCACCTTGCACTAGGTATCCTTCATATCCACCTCCTGTATGCTCTGGGATTACAAGTGCCCCAGCGTGTCCACCTGGCATCTATGTGGGTGCTGGATCTAAACGCTAGTCCTCATGTTTGCAATCCAAGCACATTATCTGCTAAGCTATCTCCTTGGCCCAAGACACATTTTATACAGTAAATCTGAATAATGAAGTTATGACTTAGTCAGATGATACTTTAGAGTCACAGAAATAGTAAAATATCCCCCAAATGACGGAAAATAAAGAATAAGTAAAATAAAATAAAGGCACATGGTGTGTGTGTATACATGTGTATTTAGTCATCCCTTTAATGATGATTCAGCTGAATATGAGACTGAATCTTCTTTTGAATTTGTGTTTTAAAGTTGAAATGGAAAGGAACTCAGCACAGCTTGTTCAAGTTTCCTTACAAATCAATAGCAAAATTTCTGTTGCCTTCAACTATAATTTTCTCTCAAAACAAAATAGAATTCATGAGTTTGAGAATCAGTCAATGAGGTAAGAATATTTGTCATCTTTCTCCAGTTCAGTATCACGTAAAATGCGGGTCATTTTAATGATTGGAGAACAGCTTATAGTGTTGATTTTCTTGTATATGCAAAGGCATTCAATTAAAATTTACTCTCCAATTTTTTAACTTTTTCAATTGAAGAGAAATAATAACATTCTTAGCAACATTTGCTATGAGCATTTAGGTAGATTCTGAAAGATTAGAGGGTAATCAGTGTTGGGGATGACGAGTCTCAACACTGCTCCATGATTCATCCTTCTCCAGTGATTTTTGACACATGCTATTTACACTATGGTTCTGGGAAAGGAGAAAAAGTACCAGAAAGGAACTCTGTAAGTCAGGAGGAAAGATTTGGTCCTGTGTAGTAAAAGATCTTTCTCATCATTTTGGCTAATTTTAAAGATGATTTGAATCAAGAAGGAACCTTTGTATCCACATTCACAGATCTGCAGGAACTTGATTGTCCTCCAAATCCTTAAAATGAAATGTACCCAGAGCTGTGAGTTTTGATTTCTCAACCAACATTAATGCTGCATGTGTATCGTCCTTCATGAATGAACCTGTTTTAGAAGATGATTTCCTAAGAGGAAAGGCAGCGTTGATTCATCTCTAGTCACCACAGTCTCTTCTGGCTGTAACCATGGATGCCAGGTCACTTAGTTTAATTTCATGATGTTTCTCAGACTTTACCACAATCAGACTCAGGAGTGCAAGAAAGTTACATAGCCAAAAGAAAAGCATATCGGAACCCTAAAAGGTGTAACTGCTATCTAGTTAAATGTCATCTTTTGGTTAACTTAAAGTTGTTAGACTCAAGATTTCCAGCAGTTTTTTTTTTCTCTCTACATCGCAGATTTTTAGAAATACTCATTCAAAGCACTATCTGATCTTTGAACAATCAAATTAATAGCAGCTATAGATTGGCCTAAGTTTTGAAAGAAGCCTAAAAATAAATGATCCTATTTAAAATGAAAATTCAGTCAAGGATCCAAACCTGGGACCCACAAGGTGCCCAAGTCCAAGTGACTATTAATTGATCATTGAATTGTATGGGAATGGAATGCCACAGGTGACACTCAGAGGGGAAAATCTTATAGATAACTCAGAGCAAGGATGTTAAGGGAAGGAGGAGTGGGAAGAATAGAGAGGTTGACAATCATAATTTCTATTACATGGTATTCATGTCTAATGGGTCATTCCTCACTCCCCAAATGCTCTCTTAATTTTTTCACAGTAGTAAAATTTCAGTTGAATACAGGGTTCAATGATGATCTTTCTTTTCTTCTCTCTTTCTGATGAATTCATATATGTGTGCAATATGTAGTGATCATATTACCCGCCCCCCAGTTGCACTCTCTTTCTCTCCTACTCCTATGGACCACTTTCCTCTTCCTAAATATACCCCACCCTTCTTTCATGTATTTTGCTGGACCTTGGAGGGGTGATACCGATATCTTATCTACGGGCATAAATACAAATACAGTTTGACTATCTGTTTATTCAGAAAACCATTAGAAGGAGAACCTCTGTCCTGTGACCTCCCCCAGACACAGACTATTGACCTGGTTTACAGTATCAGATATGTATTCTTTGTTATGGGGGTAGCCTCAGATCTCCTCACAAGGTAGTAGGTCATCCCTCCAAACCAATCAGACCACCCAGGTACAGGTGAGCATATCTTACCTGACAGGTCCACATTGTGATATGTAGGGTCCACAGCTGGGTAAGACTATTAATGACTTCCACCCTCTCCCCCCCACCATCCCCACTCAGCTCTCTGCTTAGTATTTTCCAGTACTATGAAACTTGGCCAGCTGGCCAGAAGCTTCTGGCTCTACACCAGCTTGATTTCTCTGCATCCAAAGTATATGATGTTTTTAGCAATAAGATCTTATGACACCTTGATTTTTCTTACTTTCTGTGCTGTTATTTTCTTTACTGTAACAAAATACCTGACATAAACAACTTAAGGAAAGAAGAGTTTACTTTTTCGCATATCTGTCATAGCAGGGAGGCCTGGCAACAAGAGGCTGAGGCAGCTGGTCACATTTTATTTGCTTCTAGGGAAGAAGGCTAGGAGAAGACAGAGTGAGAAAGAGAGAGAGAGAAAGAGAGAGAGAGAGAAAGAGAGAGAGAGAGACTGGTGCTCAGCTCACTTCCTCTTTGTTATTCAATCTGAGATGCTATCCAATTAAATGATTCTGCTCATATTCAGGGTAGGTCTTCCTTCCACAGTCAAACTCTCTGGAAACAGCCTCAGAGATATGCTCCTGAGTGTGTTTCCATGGTGATTCTTAACCCAGTTAAGTGAGCAATGAAAATTAGCCATCACACCTACTCATGAATCTAGGTGTGGTCATGTCATACCAGGCTGTTGCCAATAATGAGCAGAAAGAATAGTGTGGAGAATCCTTCCTTGCTTGAGGGAAGACAGCTTCCATTTCCATGGGCTGAAATGTGGAGCTGGGAGCCCAGTATGATATGGGAACATGGTTCACGCACTCCTAGAACACTGCGTGGATCTGAGAGGTGGTTCTCAGAATCACATACTCAGCCTGGCCTGCTGTCTGCCTCTGAGAGAAAAGAACGCCATAAAGCCATTGTGCCTGTGTTGCTTTCCCTTGTCGTGACACCATGGCTTCATTACTGCAGTGGGTACAAGTTCCTTCTGTCCTTCATTGTTCCTTTTCATGGATTGGCATCCCTGGCATATTCTCTTTACTATAATCCCATCAAATACTCTGAGTGAAGCTTTGAACCGCAACGCAATCAGAATTAACTTTACCTTTTTGGAACGATCAATTTGTGAATAAAACAGTGGAGACAGTTAGAGGAGACTAGTAGAGCAATTTGACAAATGGTTACAAATAAGAATTAATGCCTTATTAGCTCTAACTATTACAAGAAGTGAAGGCATAAGGATTTGGAAAATAACACGAAGTCATATACGTCTTCATAAATCTCTTGACTTTTATTGTTTATGGTATCTTCTCAAATCAAAACAGAGCCCTGAAGCTACCATTTAAAATAATCTTAATATTTTAAAGTAAATGTTTATCTTCTTTTATTGAAGTTAAGGATTTCTGAAAAATAAACCACTTACAATACGAGTTTATAATCCTTTCTCACAATTATTGGATTTCCTAACTTGCATTCTCTTTAAAGAGAACTTAACATTTTAAAAACTTAGTACACTATCTTCTATGTTTCTGTTGGATATTCTTCCATGCAATGGGAGAATTCCCAGAGAAAATCTTTGAAAGTCTATAGTACTCAGTTCTCAGCAAAGTCTTCTAATCATGTAACGTGGTCGCTACATTTATTTGATATAGCAGGGAGCTGTCCTTAACCCTTGTAGGTAACTGAAGCTAAAACGCCTGGGTCTTTCTGATATATTCATTCTATTGCATAGCTCACACAGCTCAAGTTGTTTTTATTGCTCAGCAAATTATGTTGTGCTTTTTTTTTCCCCACTAGTATTTTTCAGCTTCAAATTATCCTGTCACTTCTCATACATTAGTGAAGATATGTGAAGTCAGTTCTGCCTTTTTCTGGGTGTAATACTATTTCAAAATGGCCCTCATGTAGGATTTTAATTTTTTTGTCAGAATTAACAGTAAATGAGTCACTGCATGAAGAAACAAAGTTTTATGCCACAAACATCATGCTCCCTGATTCGGATGGAGGTGACCTCTTGTTAAATATATTGTAAATTGAGAATACTATAAATAAAAAATGCATTAAGGACCAGATGACCTGGTATGTAAAGGCTCTTTCTACCAAGCCTGATGACTTCAGTTTTATCCTGGGACCCACAAGGTGGAAGGAGATAATCGATGACAAAAAGTTGTCCTCTGACCCCCACCCCCCCGAGACATACACACTATATGTGAGAAATATGAAAATACTCTGAATATATTTTACCTAGTGAACACCATAGCTTCTCAGCAGCAAACTGCATTAAGGCATGACCTTGCCCACTCATCTGAGGGCTGTGGTTGGTGACTGCTTTCCAGCCTCACAAACTAGTAACATACTATACATCACTACCCTGGGAAGAGATCCAAATCCAAAATTTATTTTTGTTATTATGATCATTATCATTATGTGATGAAGGGACCAGATGTAGACTCTGAAGAACAGTTACTCCTGATGTACATCACTGCCACATCATCATAAGGTCAAAAAACCTTAAAACCGACCAGAATAGCCTGGTCTCCTTTGTAGGGTATGTCCTCATTCTCTTGCTGTTTACTCTTGTATTTCTTTGTTACTATTGATACCCCGTTCTTGTCTTTGCAACATTCACATTTCAGAATCTTTGCATTCGAATTTCTTAAGCCCTCGTCATGAAAAAAACACAATCACTTCATTAAAGAGATGAAAGCAGCAAGACATAGAACCCTCAGAACTCCTGCTCTTTTCCTGCATGTGATTTTTTTTTCTCAAGTCCAAAACTATAACATAAAAAGAGAAACCAGGAGCTGGAGAGACGGTTCTGTGGTTAAGAGTAGTGGCAGTTCTTGCAGAAGACACAGATTCGAATCCCAGCACCCACAAGGCAGCTCACAACCATCCATAATTCCAGTTCCAGGGGATCTGACATCCTCTCTGTCCTCCACAAGCACTGCACAACATGGGTGTACATAATCATACACATGCAGGCAATACACTCAGATACATAAAATAAAAAAATAAAACATTTAAAAAGTGAGAAGCCAATATACTTGTTCTTATTCCCTTCTTATTCATCATCTTATGCCTTTAGACATCTGTTTTGGTATGTGGTGGTATAATGCCATCTTATGGAGACACCCTGACTCTTACCATCCGTTTAAACAGAGAGTGAGGGCCGAACTGTTCGGAAAACTTGTTCCTTCCAGTTTGTTCCAGAACAAAGGCTTTTCTTTTATTATTGAAACTGTATATCTAGCATGAAGTAGGAAAGGGAAGGGTTTGTGCTTTCTTTCTTACTGATCTAGGACAACACATGCCAAGTACACATGCCCATTAGTCTGGTTCCGCCTGCTGCTTGTATCACAAATGGAATAATTCCCATTGCTTCCACTTAATATTTGCTACATGCAGAGCTTGCTATTTTCATAACATGTACACACTCATACATTGTTCTGGGTCAAAGGCAAGGTAGGGTCACGAGGAATTAAAACTAAATGTTCCCATTACTAGAGGAGCCCAAGGCCTAGTAACCTTGTTCTATATTATAAGCAAGCTGAGATAACTTTTTGGATTATAAGGTTAAGTAAAAATCATTCCCACGTTGGTAAGCTTTTGACAGCTGGTTCCTTCAGTAAGTGACTGGTAGATATCGCTCTTGATGGGCTCATGAACTATGTAATACTGGTACATGTTGGAGGAACTTGAGTATTTATAGTAAGATTCTGGATAAGTAAGAAACCCAGAATTGCTTGATTTTCCTTGTGAGGTCTTAAAATTTTAACCTTTCTTTATTTTGTCAACATTTCGCTTTCTGAAATGTTATCAATATTTTATAATAAAAGTAGTAGCCAGAATATAGCCAAAGATAATGGGCCATCACCTTTACATCCTCTAATCAAAACGGAAAGCCCAGACAAGTTCAATACCAAGAGTGAAAAGTATGTTTAGGTTATGACAGGCAGGGGAAAGAAAGGATGAGTTGACTTAGGAAAACAGTGCAGTCAACTAGCAGATCCAGGCCTCAAACCCAATTCCTTCTGACAAAGCCAGACATTCTCTTTCTAACTCTGTTAACCTGTTTTCATAAACAATGCTGCAAGGTGTGCACTAGAGATAAATCCATATATCCAATATAGCAGGCTGAAGGGCTTATAAGGGCAAATATGAAGTTCTGCACATGGATTCAAAGAAGCAACTACTGAAGAATGAGGGGATGTGGGTAAACAGGAGCACACGTCAAAAATTGTTTAATGGAGCTTCAGTATTTTTCCATAAGGCCAGCTGAGGAAGTGTCTTGAACAGGTTCATAGCCATGTGATATTAAGAAGAAATAAGTTGAGAGTTCCATTCTATACTTTTGGCTTGTGCTTGCTTTTCTTATACTTTAGAAGGAAGATTGGCAACTAAAAATTATTAAAAATAAAACAATACAGCAGGAAATGAAGAGGAAATGGGGTAGCCTGATGGGCTGCTACTGATTAAGAAAACTGGACCCTCTTCAGTAGATGGATGTGTTTGGTTCAGAGTTAAAATCCATAGTAAGAAATTCAACTTTGAAAATTATCATCCTATTTGACAAATATATAGACTACTCTACCTGTCACATTAGTACATGGATGTTTGCTTTAAGCGGTTTCTCAGCCACAATGAGGAGGTAAGAAGCATACAGGACTCATTAACGGGTTCTCTCCTGCGTCTCTTTCTTGAGTACTACAGTTATTTGAGAAGAGCGGCTTAAGATCAATATTGTGCCTTCTCTTTTCTTAAAGGAGTGTGTGTGTTGTGGGAGGAGGATGGTAGATGTGCTTCAAAGTTGGCATATAAATTATAGGGAGGAGAATGTTAAAAAGTAAAACTCAGCTCGGTCCCTTTGTCCCTTGGTCAGAGGGCTCGCTTCACTTCTGTGCATGCTGGTGTGATGGTGAACAGTTACCTGAACTTATGTTAGTGGTGCTGAAACATTCTTGCTTTTAAGAATTATTGAGAGCATATAACATCTTTAATAGGAATTATATTTCTCAATATTTACATATTAGAAATTAAATGTAAATAATGCACTTTTTACTTATCACTGCACATTAAAATACTAAGGAACGTACCATATATTCATAAAAGTGCCATTTTGTGAAAAATATTATATTTATGAGAGCAAATATAACTTACAAGAATGACACTGAGTATTTTAGTTTCTGCAAATCTCTAGAGATGATTAGAAAATGACTAGATACATATCTAGTTCTTCAGTCGGTCTCTTATATGAATCAACATCACAACAAGATGTTATGACATACTCAAGACAAATAATGGGTCAGCATTATTATGAGAATAATTTATATTCTACAGCTCTGCTGAAAGTGTCTAGCAATGCCTTAAGGCTCCCAGAACACAATGCTTTGAAAAGCACTGTTTCAGATGTTAGATGGATGTTTTCACATCTTTCAGTCCTGTCTCTTTTGTAGTACTGAGAAGGTATTCATTGTAGAATGGCCATTGTTTATTCAGTAACATTAGAGAAGCTACTGATCTAAGCTCTGAAAACTATATGAATAAAGGATGGGCTGAAGAATGCTACAGACAAATGAAAAATCTCTCTCATGTGTGTGTGGACACGTGTGTGTGGACACGTGTGTGTCTGTGTTGTGTGCATACTCACAATTTTATGCTACATAACGTACCTATCAATCAGTGGAGACGGAAGAAATAGAAACGACTCCAATCATTCACAATAACAAAGCAGATATTTCTCTCTGCTGTGGGTGTAGAAGTGCAAAAATCTATTGAGATCATTTTATAGAAGAGTAAAAAAAAACTAAAACTGCTCCTGGAATTAAGATGCACAGCTTTTCATAACTACAAAGTCTGCATACGAGGCACGTTCAGATGACACGGGTGTTGAGCCAGTCAAAATAAAGACGAGAACGAGATTTTTGAATTACTTCTGCGTGCTCCACATTTGTAATTTTTTCATGGCATGTTCTGTGCCGTCCTGCAAGGGAATGTGCCAGTCATTCTGCTGTAACACAGCAAGGTGTTTTGATATCCGCCAGTGAGAAATTATTAGTGGATTTGCTATAATTAGAGCGCACACATGTGCAGAAGCTTCCCTTGTTATACCTTTATTTTTAATTTATATTGCTGTTTTAATGTTTCAACCAGACAGATTATAATTTTAATGTGTTAATAATACAGAGTATGTGGTTTCTTTATGAAATTTCTGTACCATGTATATAATCTACTTTAACCATTGCATTAATTTTAAAAAGCAAGCGAGCAGACTGAGTTTCTAGCTTTTCTAATGATACAAAAGTTTTGCTTAACAATTATTATTGAACTGAGTTCATGTTAATGTGATAGAAATTCTAGGGTATTAACATGATGAGGAAATCATTCCTCTGTATATGCAGAAATCAATCTGCAAAAATTACAGATCATATTTGTAAGGCCATGTTCTTTTTCTTCTTGTAATTGATTTCTAATAAACTATTTGGCAACTTTCAAAACAATTATTATAAATGAACCGGGGTGAATTACCTGTGGAAAGCACAGTGGACTGGAGTGAGTTACACTTGAGGAGATAGGCATCTGAGGGAGCAGAAAGGGAGGGATAGGAGACTGGGATGGAGCAGTCAAATGAGGGGACAGTGCTGCTTGAGTGTGCAGTGGGGCAAAGCCATCAGACGCCATTAGGGTAAGAACACTGTCAAGCCTTGTTGGAGCAACTATATCTAGGTGGTCAAGTGACTGGCGCTGATCAACTTTAGACAGGACAAAAGTCACGGTATTGACAACGTCAGCAAGTGTTCTGTAGAGACTATCCTAAAGACTTTCAGATGTTTGAAATTTCGTGTGTGTGTGTGTGTGTGTGTGTGTGCCACATATGTACAGGTGCTATAAAGAACAGAAGAGGGCATTGGATCCCCTGGTGCTGTAGTTACAGGCAGTTGTGAGCTACCTGATGTGGATACTGGGAACTTAACTGAAGTCTTTGGAAGAATAGCAAGGACTCTTAAATGCTAAGTCATCTCTCTAGCCCCAGAAGTTTACCTCTTACATGCATTAATTGAGGGGCTGGAGAGATGGCTCTGTGGTTAAGAGTACAGATTGTTCCTGCAGAGGACCCAGGTTTGGTTCCTAACCCCCACATAGTGGTTAACAACCCTCTGAAATTCCAGTTCCAGGGAATCTGATGCTCTCTTCTGGCTTCTGTTGGCATTGTATGTATGTGGCGCACTTACATCAATGTAGGCAAAAACACTTCTACGCATACAAAATAAAAATTAACAAATCTTTTAATTTCATAGGATCTTTTAAAAAGTTTATCCCATGGTTTGATCTTTCAGAAGGCTGTAGAAAAAATACCATGTACCTTTGGAAAATCTTTTTATGATAATATAGTATAGTACAAATTTTGACTCATTTATTGAAAAAGTGGTTCAAGGCAAGTGTCCATCTTTCTCCTTGTTTAATTTAAAAACCATCATAAGACATTTGAAATGCTTTCTGAAACTGCTGTGCCCCCTTTTGAATAAGTATACATTTAAAATTTACTTTGTGACTAGCTCTGTTGATTATTTTCATTGCCAGTTGTTTTTATTTCCTTCAATGGCCAAGCCCCTCCTGTCATTAATCATGTACTGGGGGACATGCATTAACTCATTCAAGCCACTTGGGTCCCTCCAAATAGACTGGTGTTCAATTCATTAAATGAGTCATTAATTGTTTTCAAACCACAAGGGTCTCATTTAATGACTTGCTGCAGCCACGTAATTAAGTTGCGTCCTAGTACCCTCAAAATGCATCCTAGTTTAATGACTCAGACTTGAGTGGGGAATTTGTTAAGTGGCCACTGCTATGCCAGCATTATGAAGTAAAGCATGTTATTTTTCAAATTTGTTTTCCTTTCCTTTCTCTGCTTGTAGATTTCCTGTTAAGTCTCACCAAGGCAGTGCCTACAGCGCTATACCAGTTATAGAATAACCTCAGGACAGTTCAAGCTGAAGACCCATTGCATTTCTCAAGTTTACTTTTGGACATCTACAGGCATAAAACACATGGACCAAGGACTATGAGCACCTTGTACCATAAACTCCATACCAGTGTCACAGGTTGCCTCTTAGAAAGAAAATGTGTGCTCAGTGTGTAGAGCCCCTGCCCAGTTGTTTTTCATTTATCTTCTCATTGAATTCTCAGAAGAATGCTAAGGGTTTGTAAATTTTTATATTGCCCTAAACTTTATTGGTAAAGCAATTAAGGCTTGGTGTAGTGACAGAAAGAGTATGTGGCAGAGTTGGAGTCCCACAGGGTACAGTACACTCCCGAATGCTTTTTTTTTTTTTGTAACTTCTTGACATCCCATCTCCACACCTCGAGCCTCTCCTTAGCTATTCATTAGTTCAGCCTTTCATCCATTCCACATTCAATTATTAATACTAGTTTGATAGCTTACTGAGAGGGAAGCGCAGCAAGGGAGTCTACCATGCCACACTTCAAGATACCGCTGGGTTTCTTCCTGGTCTCTTCAAAAACCATAATGTGATAGAAAAGTATTTTTAATCAAACATTGGTAATTATTACTTTAAAAAATCTTTCTGTGGATGATATTTATGTGTGTCTATGTGTGCTTTGTGTGAGCAGTGTATGGAGGTGTTAGAGATGTCTGCACAGGAGCATAGATGCCAAAGATTGACATCCGGTAGATGCCAGAGATTGACATCCAGTGCTTTTCCTCAGTTGTTCTTCACCTCGGTTTTTTAAGATAGGGTCTCTCACAAAACTGGAATCACATGGATTCAGCCATGCTCATAGGCCAATGAGCTCGGGCATCTACTTGTCCCTGAATCTCCTCTCCTCCAGGACCTGGGATGCAAGCACATACCATCTCATTTTTGTAGGTTCTGGGGATCCAAATTCAGATGCTCATGCTTAGATGGCAATCCCTTTCATGACTGATTCATCTCACTGGCTCCCTAATCCTTCCTTTTAAGCTCAGCTGAGTACATGCATAATAAGCACACAGTTTGTAGCATAGTTAAGCATATTCTAATACTTGTTAGATATGTATGTGTGTGAATGTACCCAATGTATTTCTACTTTTACATAGATAATCCTGAACACACATGTAAATTCTGCTTCTAGAAGTGTCAGGAACACCTAGAAGTCCTCTGCTCCAGACAGGTACCTCCTTCTTGACACTTGACTTTGAAATTCCTGTGTTTCTGTCATTCCTTTGTAGCATCCTCTTCTGTCCTTGGCTCTTTGCTTGTTTGTTTATTTGTTAATTTTTCAATTATTTCAAACTTTCTGCCACTGGACTAAATCCAACCTCTGCCCTTACGTTTTCACACCACCCTGCCACATGGCCCTTTTCTAGGCCTGTATATCGTTGGCTCTTGTGTACCTTTGAGTGTTTCTCTCAGTCTCTCAGCCACAAAAACCACAGCATAACTACCTATCTTGGGAATTAGAATAAAACACAATACACCTTGTTCTCCTTTAAAAATATCAGGCAGTTACGCTTTCTATTCTTTAAATAGAAATATAAAGTGTGATAGCGTGGTAGTCTGTGGTACTCTATGTGGGTAATAGACATTATTTCTTGACTTTAACTTTCTTTCTCCTGACTTGGAATATACTTCCGCCTGAGTTTTTAACTTCTTTCTTCCTGACCTTTTCTTTCCTTTTCTTGTTTCTCTTCTACAATTTCAATGATTACCATTCATATTCACTGAACTGTGCTGTAGACTTTGGAGCAGCCTAGCCACAGAGTCCAATACAGTCAATGTAATTTTCTGAGGTGTGCACCCTACTTCTAAAATACCTCCCGAGGGTGTTTAAAGATGAAAGCCATGGGTCCTCACTACTGCCTCCTGTTGAAAAGTTCCCTGGATCTTCTATACTTAGAGATGGTAAGTCTATTTAGACCTGTTGCCTTCAGGATTGGCAACGCCTAAGGGTGATTATAAAACTAGGCATGATTAGGGAAATTCCTCTTTTGCTTTTAGACAAATCCCACTTAGCTGTTTTAACTTGTGTTTGAAGTAAAACTTAGGTTTAATAACCAAAGAATTGATTTTGCCTTCAAGTTCTCCACAAGGCAAATGGCCAAATGATATTACATGTGAAATTGCTTCTTTGATTTAAAAAATTGGATTTTCATCTTCACAGAATAAGTGAAGGGATCCTTTATAAAACAAAAGTAGCATGCCTTTATTTTCATGTTAGATTTTTCCCTCTTAATAAATTCGTTTATCTGTGGAGGAAGGGAACTCATACAAAAGACACTTTCTTTTGTTAATCGAAACCAAGAAATATTAGAATAACATAATATGAAAGTGGGAAATATAATACAAAGAATTTTCAGGCTAAATTAATAATTATATGAGTCATATGCCCCTGATATTAGAAGGCACTTGATTAATATTTATAAATAATAGTAAAGGCTAATACTCCTTCACTGTGTCTAAAGGCTCTTAATTAATCCTCACAACCACTTAAAGAGGCTTGTACTATTTGCTATTATTGTTCTTATGACATTGATGAAGATCTGGAGGACAAGGAACTTGGATTAGTTTGAAAATATTTAGCGAGGTAATCACTGAGCTGAACCTAGCCACAGGGAGACCTCCTAAGCTTTGCTCTTGCTTGCTGTGCAATACCTCCATCTCAGAACACATAAATATAGGGGCTGCTCATAAATCTAGAAACCTAAGATGTTTGACGAAATAATTCTGCTCACAAAGACTCCCCATGTAATTTCACTCCTTGTGTAATTCCAACCAAAATTACTGATTGCATTAGTATATCCCTCATTGTGACAAAATACCTGAGACTATTAACTTAAAAGGAAGAAGGGTTTGTCCTATTTTGTCACTATGATAAAACACTGTGAACAAAACCAACTTGGGGGATGAAAGGGTTTATTTGGCTACCAGGTTGTAGTCTAGCATCAAGCCAGTCCAAGGAGGAACTCAAGAAATGAACTTGAGGGCAAGCATACTTGGATGCTGTATTCAGACTTGCTCTTCTGGCCTGTGCTCAGCCTGCATTCTTATTCAACCCAGCACCACCTGCCCAGGGGGGGTACCACCCACACATTGCTGGCCTTCCTACAGTACTCAACAATTAAGAAAAGTTCTCACGACACACCCACAGGTCAGTCTGACAGGGGAAGTTCCCCAATTGAGACTCCCTTTTCTGAAGTGTGTCAATGTGACAACTGAAGCTATCCAAGATAAATTAAGTTTGGCTCATGGTTGGGGGGTGCCCATCTCTGAGTGTTTGCTCCTGCAGCTTTGAACCTGTTGGCAGTGCCATATATCACAGCAGGTATATGTGGTTGATGAGGCTGATTCAGGAGATAACCAGGAAGCAAATAGAGTCCAGAAAGGACCGGAGTCTCAATATCCACTTCAAGTGCATGTCCCCAATGACCTAACTTCCTCCCATGGGGCTACTTCTCTTAAAAGTTCCCCATGTGTAGCTCAGTGAGCTACAGACAAAGCCTTGAGTATACAGGCCTCCTGGGAATACTTCCGAATCCAAGTCAAGAACGGAACTATTGCTTCTTCTGAACTCACACTCTCTCTCTCTCCTCTCTCTCTCTCTCTGTATGTGTGTGTGTATGTGTTTGTATATGCCATATGTAAACGTTCATGTCTGTGCACATGTGTAACATGTGTATATGAATGTACGTATATGTATTAAGACAAGAAGTTGATGTGTATCTTCACTCTCTTCACATTGCTTTTTGTGACAAAGTTTCTCAGTGAACCTGGGGTTCATCTGTTTGTCAAGACTAGTTGTCAGCAAGCCTCAGGGATCCTCCTGTCTCTACCGCCTCATCTGTGGATTACAGGTGTGAAACACTGTGCCCTAATGTTTTATGTGGGTGCTGGTGATCAGACTCCAGGACTCATGCTTGTGTGTCAGGCACTTAACTGGCTGGACCATCTCCCTTTGTTGCACTGAATTTGTGGCACTCAAATAGCTTATGTTACTTTTCAGCCATAAAATTTTATAACATTTTGATGTAAAGAAATGAACTTCTACATCAAAAGGTAGAATTTTTTTTTTCATGTTTTAGAATTTCTTCTAATTTCCTCTGGAGTATCCTCACATTTGATTGGCACTTCACACAACAATGAGTTTTGATGTTCTCGCTGTGCCATAATAGTAATATCTCATTACCAATTTGTTTATGTCCAAATAAATCTCATATCATATGAAACAAGGGGTAGACCCCCAAGTGATTTCACAAAACTAATCTTCTTTACAGCTGTCCTAGCTCAAGTGGTTTAGCCATTGCTAAAGTGACCACACTGATCCAGAACAAGTCAATTCTACAGGGTGGAAGTCTGCTTATTTCTCTCTTAGGTCCAGAGAACAGAGCTCCAGACGACTTCATCACTAAAGAATAATGATTCTTTTTCATGGGGCTCACATAGATGATCATAAAATACGAATCTGCTTAGGTTGGTGTGGTGGTTTGAGTGAGCATGTCCTCCATGGCCTCCACGTATTTGAATACTTGCATACTTGGCCCCAGTTGTTGGTGCTGTTTGTGAATGTTTAGGAAAAGCACTTTTGCTAAAATAAGTGCATCACTGGAGTGGGTTGAGAATTCTCAAGCCTCGCCCGTTCCCAGGTTCTCTCTCTGCTTGCTGTGCCTGCTTGAAGACGTCAGTGCTTAGCTTTCAGCTCAGCTGCCTCTGCTGTCTCCACAGCCATGTCTCCCTGTCATGATGCACCCATCTTCTTTACTAACTTTCTTTTTTCTTTCTGAAACTGTAAGCCAAATAAGCTTTTCCTTCTATACTTTACCTTGGTCATGGTGTTTATCACAGCAACAGAAAAGGAACTAGCACAGCTGGCTGTTAGGGACTCTTAGAAGGAATCATGATTATTTATGGTTGTGATGGTTTGAATGAGAATGTTCCCCATAGACTCTAAGTATCCGAACATTTTGTTCCCAGCGGGTGGCGCTGTTCTGGAAGATGTGGTCTTAGAGGATGCGGCCATGCTGGAGGAAGCACATCACTGGGCGGGCTTAGAGACTTCTTAAATCTTGCCAGATTTCCAGTCACTCTCTGTTTCCTGTGCCTGTTGAAGATGAGAACACTGAGCTTCTGCATGTACTCTAGCCACCTCTGCTGCCATGCCTCCCGCCATGATGAACTCTTGCCCCTTTGGAACTGTAAGCTAAATAAACTCTTCCTTTTATAAGTTCCCTTGGTCAATACTTCTATCACAGGGACAGAAAAATGACTAATATAGTGATTGCCATGTACACTTTGCTCTAAGTCCAGTGTGTTTATGATTTAAAATTTTCTTTGTCTATGTTAAAGTATATTTGTATGCTGAATTTAGTCTTCCAAATCTAAAGAAGTACCACCATTCTCTAGCATTCTTGATATTTTCTATTAAAAAAAAACAAACCTGATAGTGCTAAACAGGGTGCCTCATGCATTTACCCAGGACCAAGGAGACAGAGTCAGGTGGATCTCTGTGTTTGAAGCCAGCCTCTTCTACATAGCAAATTTCAGACCAGCCAGTGCTGTACAGTGAATACTCTGTCTCAAGAAAAGAAAAGAAAAAAAGCATTAGCTTCTTATGATAGAAGATAAAGAGAAAAGAAAGCATCATATCTAGTTAATCCATTGATTGAAATGTATAATGAATTATAATAAAGTGACTGGTGAGCTGTTAAATTCTTACGTAGTGCATTCATTTACATCCATTTTTTGTAATATGGATTCTCAAAGTTCTAAATATCTTTAGAAAGCCCTCTAACATAAATCAATTGAATAATGTTTTTCTATACTGTCCATAAATACCGTGTAGTGATTCTGAGGCTTATTTTAAAACAGATAGAAATTCTGTATGTTAAAAAAAGAATGAGTCTGTGACCAAAATAATAAAGGTTCCATTTTCAAAGAAGCCATCCTTCTAAAATTAAAGGCATCATTTAGACAGGTATGTGATAAAAATAGGACATAATCTTGGAGACAGAATTGATATAGGTGATCACTATAGTCATTTAATAATCCTATATCAGCTTGTCAGAAGAACAATTGATAACCCTTCCCAGAAATTATCCTTTCTAGAAACCTCTAGTGAATTTTGAAGAAGAAGCCTGAATATTTGTACCTAGGGTTTAGTAAATGACTTGAGCAGTTGGGGAGCAATCATACTAACAGCTGAGTTCCTTTGAACCCACTTCAGCACCCAGGAGTTGGACCTGGCAGGAGTTCCCTTCTCATGCAGAAGTCGAAGCCAGAGAAGCTGTCACAGGGCGTCAAAACCCAATCTTTGAAAAACTAGCTTGGGCACAGCCCCAGCGCCTGCAGGGACAGCAGAACGCAGAGCTGTAAGAAGCCATCTGAACCACGTGAGGGAGGGAATGCTGTTCCATAGTGAGAAAAGAGATTTATGAGGGCTCTCCGAAGTTTCCAAGATCCCAGAAATCCTTAGAAAACCAGTACTGTTCCTCTTTTCTGTTACAATGGGGTTATTATCATTCAATCTTAGAGAAGTTAGCTTGTCTCTCTCAATAGCTTTCTATAGCAGAGTATGAAATGTTCTTGTCAGCCACAATCTTAGGAATCACAGATATTTATACATTCTCTAGGGGATGAAAAAGGTTAGTGGACATTCCTTTGATCATGTTTATCGAGAATTTCATTTGATTAATTTTCTTACAAAAATAAGGGAGGTCTTTTCTGTGCATTTGTGATGACACATCCTCAGCAAAAAGTCTTGAACTGGTTGAATGAAAGTTGTGCTTTGTAAGTGTTAGGTTCAAGAAAACACCAAGATCACAAGAGACCGACTCTGAGAGAAAAAAAAAGGAGAAATTTAATAGGGAGGCATGAGCTGCTGGACCATCCTCACAGGAGAAGAACCAGCAGCTTCTTCTCACAGCAAGCTGAGTTTTATAGGATTTTTGTGGGTAGGAGTTGGTGAGTCAATAGCAGGTGCTTTGCTTGGGGCGGGTTCTGTTAGGTGTTTGCTTAGTGGAAAGTTTCAGTTAGGTGTTTAGTGGAAAGTTTCAGTTAGGTGTTTAGTGGAAAGTTTCAGTTAGGTGTTTTTCAGTTTCTCACTTGACTGTGACAGAAAATTGACTGCAATGGAGAATTGCAGTTGCATTGTTAAAAACAGGAGTCAGGAGGTTACTGAGATCCTAGGGTGGCTCAGTTTGTTTTCCGGAATACTGCTCGCTGGGTTGTGGTTGCCATGCTGTTGGTCAGCAGTTAGCCTAAAGGCAAGATGATGACCGTCCGGTCCTAGGAATGTCAAGGGACTGGGGATGTGGGCTGAATCAGAGCAGTAAGTAAGTAAGTAAGATAGGACCAGGAGTATTCCAGAGCGGTGAAGTTTCAAGAAAGCACAGCGAAAGGCCAAAATCTTCCACCTTTTTTGTCGAGCTGCCCAAAAGAAATGACAGGGAACTCAAATGGGGGCCAATGTAAAATTCCCTAGTAAGCACTTTATTAAAAGCCAAAGAAAGAAATGAAATTCACTTTAATGCATATACTTTACTTTTCGAAAAATCACATCTCTGCATAAACAAAACAGAAACATCTCTCTGTTGGAGAGATGACTCAGCAGATAAGACCCCTGGCTGCTCTTGCAGAAAACTGGGGTTCAATTCTCAGCACCCACGTGGCTGCCAACAACCATCTGTAACTCAAGTTCCAGGGGATCCAACCCTGTCTTCTGTCCTCCATAAGCATTGCATGGCACAGGTGCGCTTACATACATGCAGGCACTTACATATATGCAGGCATTTACATACATGCAGGCAATACACAACACACTCATACACATAAAATAAAAATAAAATATAAAAAGATGACTCACATGTTATAAATTTTATAATATTTCTTATGAGATACTTGATTCAAATATATATCAGCACACCCTATTATGACTGACTGCATTATTTTCTAGCAGTCATGTGGGACTGGTAGCTGTCAGTCTGGACATTTCAGTTATGAAGTTTCCTTTGATCAGTCACTGAAGAAAGGCTTTGTTGGCAGCCATGTGGAATGGTCATCTGGTCTTCAATAAGACGGGGGATGAAGTCTCTTTCAGTCACAGCTCCTCTGATAGGGAGCTCTAAAAGAGGTCACATGGCAGAGATTCTCCCATCCTATAGGCTTTCTTTGTCTCCCTTTCCCAGAAGTCCAGCTCTCTGTTGCTTTGAAAAAATATCTGAGGAAAACATTTTAAAAAAATATTTATGGGGCTGGAGAGCTGGCTCAGCAGTTAAGATCACTGGCTGCTCTTACAGAAGACCTGTCTTTGTACCTCAGAACCCACAGGGTGCTAATGACCATCTGTAAGTCCAGTTCCAGGCACTCAGATGCCCACTTCTGTCCTCTACTGGCTCTGGACAATACAAGTGCATTTATATACATGCAGGCATGACACTCATACACATAAAATTAAAAAAATAAATAAGAATTTATGTTGGTTTATGGTTTGGGGGGGTTACCATTTACTCTCTCTTGCCCTGTGCTGTTTCTGGGATGGTAATGTAGAACAGCATGGCGGGAAACACGCGGAGGAAGAAAGCTGCTTACCGTGTCAGTCAGGAGGCAAATGATTATAAAGGATTGAACTCTACAGTGTTGGTTCTTTGTCTGAATTACTGATTAATTAAAAAATAATTTGACATGTGAGAAACATTCACTAACATAAATTAATGCATAAATGAATGAATTAAGTAAATACTTAGCACCTACAATGAAATAGCCAATTGGCAAGGATTTCTTTTAACATATGTAAAGATTTTTTTTATGTGTATGAGTATTTTGCCTGCATACATGCTTGTGCATCATGTGTGTATCTGGTGCTCATGGAAGCCAGAAGGGGCATTGAATACCTTATGACTGGAGTTAAGGTTGGTTATAAGCCACCATGTGATTCCTGTGAACCAAAACCTGGTTCTCTCTGCAAGACCAGCAACTGTTCTTAAGTGCTATGCCAGCTTTCCAGTCACAAAAGAATCTCTTCATAATCGTGTTGCCCTAGGTGCTTTCTTCTCTTTATAAAGCCCTTCGCCTCTCTATCAAACAGAAGAAAGAAGTACGGTATAAAAAGAATTAAAAAGCCGGCCCATTAGTCCCATTCAGGATTTGCGAGGTAGAACTCCAGACCGCGTGCTGCCTTCTGCTACTCGCTCAGTGCTGCTCTTTTGCAATCGTCTCCAGTTTCCTTTGAGTTCTGTTAGAAATAATTATTTCTCTGAAGTTTGCTCTTAAAGTTTTCTCATAATTTTTTCATTATGCTTCTTAAAATTTGCATACTTCGTTGATTCACTGAATACTTAACAGGCATAAGAGTGAGTTAGCAGAATGTTCAATTTTCTTTCCAATCAGGTGTTTATGTAGATCAAACAGCCCACTTGCCCTCCATCTGCTGCTGGAACTGGTCGTGTTCTGCTAGGTAAATACTCTGGCCTTTAATGTACCACCTGTTGCCTAATTAAGACATTGTTTTTGCAAAATGAGTGTGGGCTTTTTTTGATTGTACATATTATAGAAGAATAAACCCTCATGAGCTTCATTAAGTACTGCCTCCGGAATGACCTCTGAAGGCCAGGTCAATATGACCTGAAAAACTAGTGATGTTTTCCTAATACTTATAAATTTTGGGTTGAAAACAAAGCTAACTTATTATTGAGAAAAGAGGATTAAAAAAAAAAACTCTGCAGATAATTAAGCTTCACATTATTGCCAAATTTGGAAAGATAATAATTAATCTTATGTTTGAATACAATAAATATTTGTCACATATTTGATATTCTTTTGAAACATTTATATATGATGACTGTCGTGGTGGCACATACCTTTAACCCCAGCAGAAGCAGGTAGATCTCTGTGAGATCAAGGCTAGCCTCATCTGCATAGGGAGTTCCAGGCCAGCTGTGGCTATAGGAAGACCGTGTCTCAAAACAAAACAAAAATAACCACAAAAATCTTCATGTGTGTACTATATAAACATTTTAATATCAGGATGCTATTTATTATTATAACCTCTGGCTTTATGTATTCCAGTAGTTTTTACAAATTTTACTTTTCTTCCAGTTATTCTATTTTTTGTCATTTTTGCTTTTCTTGAACAGTTAGATCATGATTGTGCTCAATGGCTCTTACAGTATCTTCTAATTGTAGCGATATTACAATAGGACAATGTTCATAAAACATAAAGTACATCACACTTGGAGATTTCTATTTAGTCACATTGACTTGTTCTTTGCTATGTTAAATGGAAAGGAACTTCATGAATTCTTTCTGAAGTCTCAAGTCATTTCATTTGCCTCCTTAGCAGCTATTTCTTTCATTTTGCAAAATACTTGAAAAACATACAGTAAGACTGAAGTGCAGATAGACACAGATGAGGCCCAGGGACGGCTATTAGGTGTTGGGAGAAGTGACTTTAGAATCACAATATTTGAGCTGTATATTTCTAAACAGTATTGAACAGAATGAGGATTTGGGGGTTGATCTTTCAGACGACTAAAGCAAAAAACAGAAATGAACATTGTATTGTTAGTAATTTCCATTGAAAGAAAGAAAGGTTTTCCTAATCTTAAAGTACTCTGCATCCTGGCTCCAGCTCAGTGTGTGAGTCCTCAACAACACCCATGTGGTTCACCAAAGAGTTCCCATTTTCTTTGGGAAAGTGTTTTAGTTCCAAGGCAAGCACAATGCAGTCCATGCCCATAGGAAAAGATTCAGTAAATAGTTTTAGTTCCAAGGCAAGCACACTGCAGTCCATGTCCGTAGGAAAAGATTCAGTAAATATGATAGCATCTTTGAAATCTATAGAGGACTTCTTAGGGAAACTCCACCCTCTCAATCTCCATCCTATGAGTTCTATGCACAGTAGGAACATCCTCTTGACATAAAATTATTTCATCAAACATCATCTTGTGCTGTGCTATTTGGTTCAGCTTAGATGCACGCAAGTGTCCTGTGGTGGGTACCACCTCCAGAATGGCTAAAAGAAGTAGCCTTAGGGGCCATCACAAACCTCACTGCAAACAGCTGAATGTGTCTGTTTCACTGTACTTTTTGCCTTGTTGACAGTTAAACATGATTTCCTTTCCTCTTTGTTCTAACCAGTGTGTGGACAGGTCTCTGGATTATATTCAGTTTAGCCACAGCTATGAATACAAGAAGTCAGTCAATGGAAATAACTCAGTTAGCTACCAAAATAAACATGGTACAACCACCAGCCATCTGATGGTTTGGGTTTAGGGAGCTATTAAGCCTTTGGACAAGCTGCTGTTTTTGAACCAGTTTTTGTAAATACTGTCTTTTTCTTGCTGAGTTTTTGATAGGCACTGTCAAAGAAGCAGAAAAGGATATCTTCCTAAGTAATCAAAAGACATTGTAATTCATTTAGGGACATTCACATGCTTAAGGTCTCGCGGAGTATGTGGTTAAGATGATAAACTGATAATACTTTCTCAAACTTAAGGTTCTAATAATGAATCATTTTTATGGTAATGCAACCAAATAGTTATATAAAATTCTCAGTTACACTCCCAGTTAAATGATGATTTTAGACTAAATAGCTCTTTTTGAATCCTCTGAGTTTTTTGTTGTTTAAGACAGGGTCTCTTATACCCTAGGCTGCCCTCAAACTTGTTACATAAATGAGGATCTGCTTTTACCTCTCAAGGGTTGCAATTACTGCACTTGTTTCACTCAGTGATGGGCATCAAACCCAGGACTTTCTGAAAACTAGTCAAGTCAAGCATTCTTCTATCCAAGTTACATCCTCAACTCTCAGGGTGGAGGTTTTGACTGCAGATACAGAAAGCATCTCAAAGTGACAAAATGTTGGATATTCTTTCATGATGGTTTTGATAAAAACCAAATTATTTTGGCATGTGTGTTCCAGATATTACGATTTTATTTTTGGAGTAGATGGTTTTAAGACAAGTCTTCTGAGGATAGCTGGTAAGTAGGAGCATTTCATCTATTGACAGCATTCTTAGTTCATGCCTTTACTCATCAAATATTTATTATGTGCGTATTATATGTCTAGACACTATTCTAGGTACCAAGAGGTACAGCTGTATCTCAAATCTCTGCCTTCATGCATGCTACACTCTCATGATGGAGATAGCTACAATCTAAAGAAAATGATAGATCATATAAGAAAAAGATGAGGACTAAGCCAACAGATTAAATGATTGGTATTGAAAAATACCATTTCTTATTCTAATATGCCCAGAAAATGGGCATGTAACTCCAAACATGTCCAGACTGAAAAGCATCAAGCCAGGAGGCAGAGGCAGTGGAGAGACAAGATGAGTAGAGCTCTTCTGTGATTATGCAGAAAGAAAGGCATGAATCAACTGATTGGAAACTGATATTTCAGTGGGTGAGGCACAGAGACCATTCCTAGTTGTCTGGTGTGTGATTTAGGATGATAAGGCTATGTGTGTATAGGCTCTGAAATAGTTGGTTTATATGAATGATGTGCACATAGACCAAAGGATTACAAGTCTAGGCAACAGGCGATTCAAGGGGACATTCCCCTAGGGCAGCAACACTACAGATATCAGAGCATCAAAATATAGAAATTAGGCTGAGAATTCCTTGCATAACACATTAGGTTTAATCTGAAGACTTCCAGAAAAAGGAAGAAAATAAAAAGGCATAATGCACAGTCTTCTCTCTCTCTCTCTCTCTCTCTCTCTCTCTCTCTCTCTCTCTCTCTGCAGAGTAAGTTTCACATGCAGAATATTCAGCTGAAGATCCAAACAGGAGTGGTGACTGAGTTCCATAAATATCTGGGCTTCAGGCAGAGAAAGCAACTTGACCTCATAGAGGAACAACAAGGAGGCCCAGGTTGTTAGAAAGCACAGGAAACACTAGATTTAAATGGAGAAATGTAAGGTGACAGAAGGATTTTGTTAGCACTAGGACTCTGTAGGGTAGGGCTGTGGCTTCTGCCCTGGGTGGGATGTGGGTAGGGAGCCATCACAGTGTTTGCGCTGGGCAGTGACATGATCTGGCTCATTCTTTCACAGCATCATTCTAGCTGTCATGAGAATTAGCTGGAGGTAGGGAAGGGCAGCCTAGGGCTCTTAGTTAAGAGGCTTTTGCAACAAGCAAGGCATGAGATGTGGTAGCTGGGCCCAAGTGGTGCCAGGGAAGGTTGTGAGAACTGGCTGACTTTCGTGTCTGTTTTTAAAGACAGAGCCCACACCATTTTTGAAGGTCAGATGTGAATGAACAAGCACTCTTAGAGAAAGAGTGCTATCGGCTTGTGCATATCTTTTCACAAATAAAGAAGAAATAACTCTTCAGCCCTTCACTATCTAGAAGCTCACATTTTGATGGGAGGAAGATTAACTGATTTCAGTTCCTTACTTGCAGGTCTTACCCAAATATGTCTGGCCCTATGCAAATGAAACAGCTGTGCGTGACCTGTCCATAACCTGAGGAAGGGTCTTTATATTGTCTTTTCTATTTTCTTATATCAAGGAAATTATGTACCCAGCTGATCAATAGTCAATGATAGTCAGCTTTAAGAATTTATTCACTATGACATCTAGAATAGGTTTACTGGCTCAAGTTGATCATTTTTCCATGTAAATGTACTTAATAAATTGTCTTCTGAACTTTAGGCACTAGAATTTTATTTTCATGGGAGCTAGGAGACTAAAATTCTGGGTTTAAATGTTCATGGGAATTCTACATTATTATTTTCTTTAAGGATCTAGCTGGTTTTACTTCTAATAAATACGTAAAACGTTTATACTTAAATCCATCTGTGTCCCCAAAGTCAATCTCTGATGATGCTGTTGTTTTCTCTCAGCTATTTCCAAACCTGTTCCTGATGCCCTCACCCTCTCCGTCCCAGCGGCAGGCTGGATCATCACCAGGATGAGAGAGACATGAAGTTCTCTGAACATAGCTATAAAAAGCCAACTAAAAACATGGATAGGATTTGAGATCAGTGAACTCCAAAATAAACCAAAACAAGATCACTAACTACATCTTATCCACAAAATATAGATATGATAAGGAGGAGATGGAACATCAAAAAGAAAGAGAGAGAGAAAGCCCAATTTTATTAGTTTTATAAAAGCTATGACTTTGTTGGAGACACTGACATTTTTAATAGGATATCTTTAAAATGAAAGAGGTGATCAGTTTATCCCATGTTCTCCATTCTTTTCTTTCAAAGATCTATGATAAAAATTTGGATGTCTGTTATTTCCATTCATTTCAAGTTAATATGGAAAATTTTTCATTATTCGTTTCAATTCTGTGTTTCAAAAGATATAATTAATGTCTATAAAAATTTTAAAATAAACCAATGTAAAATTAAAAATGTATTGTTCATATTATTCATATTTATGTACTATATAAGTATATATGACTCTTTAAAATCAGCTTTTTTGAATGATTCATTTTATTTTTATTATCATATTTTAATTTTCCCCTGCAACATTCATTCCAATGTAATGCACTTTAACCTTGAAAAAAACTCTTGACTGATCAATTTATTATATATTTTTGCCTTAAAATTGAAGATAAATTAAAATAAAACATTAAGAAAAGATTTCTAGACCACTAATTCCCTATATGTTGAATTATTTCTGTATATTGAGACAGTTTTATTATAATTGTTAGAAATACCCAATGTTTAGACTGTCACTGGTACATTCTGAACTCTGGTAAGCAGCTATTAAACACAGAAAGTTAACTGCTGCTGAAAATTCATTTCAGAAGGAGAGAGAGATACAATGAAAATTAGGGGCCCTCGCCAATCAAGGGAGTTCTAATAACGGTGTGTTAAATTACATTTTGATTGATACTGAGGAAGTTTTAACATGCCTAAGAAGATATCATCCTAAGATTCTGATAAGGAAAAGTTCTTCTAGGTAGATCAGTTATAAGAAATAGCAAATATGGAACGTTAGGGCTATATTGAGCTTTAGGATCATGTCAGCACAAGTTCCCTGAAGTATATTCAGAATTCAGCTTAAAGAAAACAAATTTAGAGTACAAATTACTTGGCAATACCCCTTCCTTGATGCATTCGTTTCAACCCTACCTAGTTAAGGCTTCCCATGTACTCAGGATCTTGAGCACCCTTCAAAGGCTTATATAATGAAGACTTGATTCCCAGCTATGAAAATTATGGAACCTTTAGAATGTGTGTCCTAGGGAAAGGAATTTAGGTCATTGGGAAATGCCATTCAAGGGGTTATGGAAACCTTGCCACCTTACAGTCACTAGTTTAATTCTGGCTGCGTTAGAACAGGTCAACTTGCCCATGCATTTCTCCACAGGCCAAAGGAAGCAAGACCAAGCAACCATTAGCTGAAACTTCTGAAAATGTGAGCCAAAGTGAATCTTTCTTCTTACAAACTCATTAGCTCAGGTGTTTTGTCACAATGTGTAAAGATAGCCTTGATCTTTTTGCTGCATAGTATTATATTAAAGTCAATTAATTTTCCTCAGATCACCAAGCGGCATTCTGATTGTAATTTTACCACCAACATAAAGTTCTCTTCCAGTGGATTATGCACTGGCAGAGTGATGTTTAGGACTGTGTTGTGGGGTACATATAATTCTCCACATGTTCTGGTCTGTACTTCAGCCTGCCATACATTTGTGTATATCAAGTTACTGCTTTCACAACTCAGTTTCTATGGATAAGAAGTGAAGATCTGGAGATATAAAGAAGGCAGCTAGTCTCAACAAAGCTGAGAGTTGCTGAGTGAAAAATCTCAAAGTTGTTGGTTAGTATCATGTGACTATGTAACACACACACACACACACACACACACACACACACTCTTAGATACATACAGAAAAGACAAGGCATAAATAAAGTGCCATTTCTTTGAGTAGATTTCTGTTTAAGTATCCCAAACTAATCTTTACTTTTGTAGAAAAGTGTCATTTATCTGAGTCCTTTACCTCAGCAGTGTACAATACAGACACAAGTTAGCATGAAGACTGAGAAGGTTTATAGTAGCCAGCAAATATTTTATCAAAGTCCCAAATCAAACTTGACAACAGCTTGGCAAAAGGTTAGGGGAATGGACAGATGGCCAGAGCAGAATAGGTTATGACCATCAAATTTTGTCTTTCTGACCTATTTCCTCATAATTATTTTATTATTCACTCTTGCATCATTGACATATTCAGTTATTAATTTATTTATAAATATATCTTGGCCAAGCAATATTCAACATAATTGTGATATCAAGAAAAATAAACTGATTCTTATTTTGGAATGGCTTCCTCTCAAATAGATACATAAGTCATCAAGAATGATGGCAATAACAACGGTCATCAGTAACACATCCTCTATGCCAGTCACTAAGGTTCAAGGCCACAAGCGCTTTACAATGCATGCCTAATATTTCATTTTTTTGCATAGTCTTTATTGAATTTTTGTCCATTTCAAACAAAACATCCTAATCATCCTTCTACTCCCTCTTCTGCCCCCTCTATCAGCACCCAATCCAATCCATCACCGTCTAGTCGGACTTCATGTATTCTATCCTACATGTTAAGGCCTATTGAGTCAAGCTGTATACCTCAGTGCAAGTTTATCTACTGACAGCCTATCCAGAATCACTCCCTTAAAGAAGATCAACTCTCCCTCACCTATAAGTAATAGGCTACCAATAGTTGTTCAGCTAAGGTTGGGGCCTGCTGTTCATTTACCCAGTTCTATACTGGATTTTTTTCTGGTTTGGGTTTTCATGGGTCTTGTGAATGCTGACACCATTGCTGTGGGTTCCTATGACTAAGTTCCCAGAGGCTTAGATTCCATTTCCTGATAATCATGCACTAATTCTGGATCTTACAGTCTTCTCACCACTTTTCCCACAACTGTCCCTGAGCCATGGTTTTGTGAGGTTTAATACAGGAGTTTTATCCAGGGACTCACTCTCTGCAGTCTCTTATTCTCTATACTTTAGACTGTTGTAGCTAAAGTTTCACTTTCTCTGTGCACAGTACTATGTTGCATGAGGAAGCTTAACTGGTGAGAGTTGAGAGATGCATTAGTTCTCTCCCTACCTGTTATGCTATGTTCCATGAGCCTTAGGTGTAGATGTGTGGCTGGGCATCTCATAGACACTTACTCTGTGTGTGTGACCAATTGTGAGACTCTGTATCTCCATCTGTTGCAAAATAGAAGCTTCTTTGATGAGCAGTGAATGACAAACTTCTCTGTAAATATGAGGATTCATATCTAGCATTCAGTAAGAAGTCACATTTGCGTATGGATATGACAGAGGCAGGGTTTTCTCTAGGGTCTATGACCTTGCCAGCCATGTGCACTCGGCTATGTTTATAGTGCCCCACACAGGAGTTCCCTTCCATTGAGAGGGCTCTACATCTAACTTGGTAGCTGTTGATTACTCCCAAGATGAAAGAGCCACTACTGCACTGCTATATTTTGTTGTGCTGGTCATTCCTGTGGTTATTAGGCTTTAGAGATGGATTGATTATCTTCTCTCTTAGCAGCTTGTGTAGTATCTGGAAGTAGGAGAGCTAGTCTTCAGGGAAGTGGCTTCCAGGGCAGTTCCATCTCCATTGCTCCAAGTCCTATGTTTGAAGTATTCCCGGTCTTAAGCAATAGGACCTTACTTTCAAGTTCTTGGAGGTACATTTAATGTACTTCTAAAATATTCATTAGGGTCTCATAGTATGTGCTATTAGTAACTCTATCCCCACATCTTCCAGGAAATACTGAGTGAGTGACATAAAACCAGTGTGTATCCACTCATTAGCCTAACACCCTGGGACCAGAGTGGTACTGAAGTGACCTTAAAGTCTCCAGAATCACCATTATGTATTTGCATTGTTTTTGGCAGTCCAAGTCCACAGAGACAAAAACATGAATGAATTGTATATGCATGCATATGCTGCCAGCAGGTCTAATGAATTTGTCCTCGTCGACTTTTTTCACATTTGCAAATCATTTCTTTATTGTCCAGGAAATAGGGCCATCCTGTGGTGATGATAATAAATACAAGCACAGCAACACTTCTGTGGTGTAGTATAGTTATTCTTTGGCATCTGATGGATTTGGTTCTAGTGTTCCCTGCAGACTGTGACATTGGTTTCCTATACAAAATTTTATACTGTTTATTTGTCTTCTCATATACCATTTCATATACTTTAAGTCACCCCTACATTATTTACAATAACTAATACAGAATAAATGTTGTGTAGATCATTACTAAAAGGTATTGTTCATGGAATAGTGATGTGGGAAAGAAAGTCTGACATGGTCATGGTTGATGTAAATATAACCATCTTGAGCTTAACTACATGGTTCACAATCTGCAGTTGGTTTAAGTAGTCAGACTCAGAACCTCTGCTTGCAGAGGGCCTAGGATATGCACATCCTCTATGTACCTACACTTTTGAAATGGAGTATCTCATTCCATCTTCCTATCAACTTGATGAAGTAGAGACTTTTATACCTGCTATCCAAGCAATGGAGACATCTATCCCTTCAGCATAGAAGTAATACACCACTTTTCATCTTTGGAACATGAAATTTGGAGAGTCATCATTTCTCAAACTTCTACTTATTTCTTCTTAGGAAGTAGAGCCCAGTGTTAGGAGGGGCACGGAGCCTAAAGACAAATTTCTAGTTTCCATCTCTCTTGCTATGGTTCTCAAAGAACATCTTAGTCACTCCTTAGACATCCTTCAAAACTTAACGTACCTTTGACTAGAAAAAAGGATGCATGTAAAGCCCAGTGTTACTCCTCCAAGCCAGAACCTAATATTTGAGAGTGTGGGCATATTTCATCAGTGTGAAGATTTCAAACAAAACACGAAGGAAATCAGGGAGATTTTTGATCTTGTAGACCCAGTGCTAGAAACTGAAAATTGTCTTCTGAATAAAGTAAAAATTTAAAGATGGTCTTATACGCTGTTTAAGATATGCATATTAAACACCATTCTCCCATAATTTTAAATGCTCGACGCCTAGTTTGTCTCTAAATATCTTCCAGTTTTCTCTGGCATAATTGAAAAGAAAAGCTTTATAGTCTGTGTTCAAGTTCTCTAAAGTTATTATTTTGATCTATAAAAATCTGTCTTAAGATTTTTTCTCTCGCAGTGAGGCGCTGTGCTCGGCCCTGCCCCTCTGGTTCCGAATCAGCTGAGCAAACAGAGCATACTCCCCAATTAGACAAATCAGGGTTTATTGGGGTTACTTACAAAGGATTTATCACTGGGGAAAAGGGCAGCAAGCACGTATAGAGGCCTGCATTTTGATCATAATTGTCCTGGACCTCTGGCACACCCCACCAAGACGGCGGCCAGCCATGCAAGCCCTGCCCCTTTCCTACCCAGCATTCACTGCTTTCCCCCTAAACGCCCCCTCGAGTCACTGGTCAGTTGGAAAGTGGTTAAATCTATTGACATCATTTCTGTCAATCAAATTCTTAGGCATGTCTTGCCATTGCTGCTGTCACCATTGCCAGTAGTAGCTGCCACAGGATCCAGCCCACACGCCTGCCTCCATGGAGCCAGAGGGAAACACCAGCAAATTTACCTTACAAAATCCTAGTTGGACTTGTGGCTCATGCCTATAATTCCATCACGTAGGAGACTGAGGCAGAAAAATTCTAGTGAGCTCAACTCCATCCTGGGCTATAGAGTGAGCTGACGGTCAACAGGGGCCATATGGAAAGACCCTGTACCCACTTCCCCACACCTCCAAAACCTCCCCTCATGTTTTGTACTACGCTTGCCTAGGACTCTAAAGCAGCAGAATTTCAGCTTCTAGAAATACTTTCTTAGCCATCTCTGGTACTGGAAACGTTGGTCTTACAGATGTGTAGACAGGCTAGATTGATTTGAAATTATCTCATCTCATCTTACAGCTATGAAAATTAGAGACCCAGAGTCGGGAAATGTCATCCTGACTGAAGGCAGGGCTTTGGTAGAGGAGTCAGATGGGTCCCAGTCCTGAAGAGCTTTTCCCGTTCTTACAGGAAACAAACAATCTTTATTGCTTTTAGTTCATTAAAGAAAATTCATCAAGCAATATATTTTGGACTACAGTTAGGATTTAAATATTGTGTTGCTTTTATATTTTCTAGAGCGATGCATGCATAATATTTAAGAGTCTGTATTCCACATAAGCCAATTCTGTGGCTTTGAGAGTTTGGGCTGCCACATTTCAAAATATTCCCCTAAAGCTATTTCCTTTTTTTATTATTTATTTTTTTGCCATAGTCTCCAGTCCATCTTGGTTTATTACTTGTGTCATTTTTCTCGAACTTACTTTATTTTTCTCAAACTGATTCCGCATGTTGCTTTCAATCACAGGATCTCAAGACTTGGATCCCCAGCCCTGCCACATTTCACTTGTTCGGTATTCTGCTGGGATTTCAGGCTGAGCATGCAGGGCCAGGACAGCTGAGATGCTCAGTGCTATGTCTGAGTCTTGTCTCTTCTTCCATAAGGGAGCTTACATTTAAGACACAGAAAGAAGCTCCACAAATAATAACAAGACACATTATTTTAGTCTTTATCCATAGATGTAGATTTTGACATGCTCATCTTGAAATCAAATGATCAGAAACATCTGGTGATGTGTACTTGTAATCTACATACCAAGGAGGTTGAGGCATGTGAGTCTGAAGTCAGCTTGGGCTACATAGCATATTCCAAGTCAGTTTGGCAGCACAGTGAGACTGTATCTCCAGATTTCATGTTATATGGAAGACAAAATATTTTCTAATAATGGTTGTTTAATTTAGTCTTTCAGGCATTTGGAAAGTGAGATGAATGCTTGGTAATAATCAAAGTATTGCCCAAAGGGCATGACGACGCTTCATAATTATTATGTGTGGCAATTGATTGATTGTCATCATTTAAATTTATGTAAATTTAATTTGTTCTTTTCTAAAGTTTTTGAGACAGGGTCACCCTGTAGCCCCAGCATGGCTAAAACTCACAGTGTAGATGAGCTGGACTCCATCTCACAGAGGTCCACCTGCCTCTGCCTCTTGAGCACTGGGATCCAACCACATGCTACTCTACCCAGCCCATATTTTTGTTTTTATTAAGACAGTCTCACTCTGTAACCCAGGCTGGCTTGAACTCACTATATAGTCTAGGTTAGCTCTGAATTCATGGCAATCTCCTAGTCCAAGTATCCCCAGTGCTGTGATTATCATCTATTGTAACTTATAATGTAAGTTACAATATTGGTCTTGAAAATTCCTTAATTCTTCTTTAGAAATCTGGATTTCTTCAATCATGCTGCATTTGATTTCTGTAGCTGTTTTCCATTATGGGAATAGACACAGGGCTTTGACTGCAGTAGTATTAACTGAGAAAGAACAGGTCCTAGCCACCAAAGCAAAAGGAAAACAGGGTTCCACATACTGTTGTAAGAAACCTAAGGTTCTTTTCTGCTGTCTGCAGACTGTAGTGTGCTTGAAACATAGCCAGACCTCCTTACAAACAAAAGGCTATTTTCCAGCATATTTCTAACCCATTCTGATGTTCAACATGAGAAATATTGCAAAGGGCTGAGGATGTAGCTTACTAGTGGAACACTTACATAGCGTGTACAAGGACCTGGCTTTGATCCCTAACACTGTCAAAATCGTTTTACAGGTCAGTCAAACTTAAATTATGCTCGACATTCATTCAGTTCGGCGAATCACTTTTGAATTTTGGATATACATCCGCGCAAATGGATTTGCAATTTTTAAAATATCTAATTCGGTTCTTGCAGTGATGAAGAAAAAAGGTTTTTCTTTAATTCAGCAACTGTCTTTTGAATTTCAGTTGTTTGTGTGGTTCTTTTTTTCCACACAAGTAAGAAAGACAAAATATGTGCCAGTTAGACACTTTTAATTTTCCAAAGTCCTTGCTCTGTGTCAATAGCCGAGTAGACCTTTTTAATGGGTATTTAAAGCCTATGCATCTGAAGAGATCATGATAAAATAAATTAAATGCCTATATTGTGCTTTAGTTCTTCTGCATAGCCCATAAACCAGAGAACTTGGAAGCAGAGAAAAGACACAGCCATGGTCCCTGACACACTCCTGATCACCACCCACTTCCCAGGTCCCACTCTCCTGGTGATTGATAGACACAGGGCACATCAGGCTTTTCTCCCTGCATGAATGAGCTAGTGAGGAATTCCCCTCCTTCCACGAAGTAGCTCAATCTAGTGATGCAGTCAGCTCTTTTGGATGGAGAGATAAATTCTCACACTTTAGTTCAGCTGTTGGTTAGCCTGAGCATGGTCCTAAGCTAGATGCTATTGCTTTGCCAGAGGGCGCAGGCAGGTCAATCCTGGCTTTAGCTGGACTGCACTGGGCATTGTTGTTTTCATCTCATCCTTCATTTTTTTACGACAGGGGATTAGGCTGTGAGCAATCAAGAGACCTGTGGTTTAAGGCACACAGCTGGCTTGTGGCAAAGCCAAGAAATTCCACCTGGTGTTTGAGGAAGAACATAATTAGCCTAAGTTACAGTAGGTGAAAAAAAAAAAAACAGTTTGTGGAACAGGTGGAACTTACCATCAGCTTTAGTGATAAGTGTAGGAGTAGGTAGAGTTCAAGGTCACTACATTCTCTATAGACTACGAAAGGAAGGTGCAAAAATCATGAGAATCAGGAACAGCTATGAGGGATATTAGGCAGAATATTTGATTTGAACCCTGGTCTTCTGAAAGAACAATCAATATACTTATCGCTGAGCCATCTCCCAGCTCCAGTAACTATTTTTTTTTTTAATGAAAGAAAGTTTTAGGGGCTTGAGAGATGGCTCAGTTGTTGGTCTGCTTGCTGCTCTTGCAAAAAGCCCAAGTTTGGCTTCCAGTACCCACTTCAGGTGGCTCACAACCTCCTATAACTCCAGCTCCAGGTGATTCGATGCCCTCTTCTGGCCTTTGAGGGCATCTGCATGCACATGAGTGTATACACACACACACACACACACACATACACACAAATTTAATACAGAGAAAGTTTTGAGCTATTAGATCTTTTAAAACAAAAGAATTAGAGGTTTGACCTGATATAGGTTGGTAGCTTAAAAATCACATGAAAGACATCTTAGAAAGAACTCATAAATGCTGTTTATGCTTTCCTATACTCTAATATTACAGCAATACTCCTGGATGATGTTGTAGTTATAAATGGAATAAGTTGATTATGATGAGATTTTGTTTTCAAAAACAAGTAAAGATTCTTGAAAGGGCAGATGTAAGGTTAGCTTCCCTTTGAGTGCCAGGCAATATGCTGACAAGCACTACTAAATAGTTAAGAGGTCATTCCGTCATTTGCAGGGTGCAGTAGGTTTGTGGGGCATGGAAGCATCATTTTTTCAAATTAAAAGTACATCACTGTATTCGGATGTTTTGTGAGATGCTTCTCTCAGGAGATAACCTGATCAGTTACCACACACATTGGGCACACTTGTATAGCATGTGAGAAGTACATGCTGCTCATGTAAACACAAAATATTTAACATGGGCCATTTTTAAATATAGTGTTAATTGCTTCATGGCTATAAACTACAGATAAATAATACATAATATGTCTGTATAAATGACCTCTTTGATTACTCCTAACCGTGTGCCCTTTGAAAACTGCCTTTCAGTCAGTGCATTATAGAGGATTTTTATCCAAAAGGATGAAAATGAAAGTCCATTTTACAGGCAGTCTGGCTTTAATTGGTATTACGTGTATACTTACAGTGTTGTGCTCGTTTTTATCTGCACAAAGCCCTGTATAAGAATGGACATTATCTTGCATGTAGGCACTTGCTAAAAGGAATGCAGCTCGCTGGCAGACAATATTCTAAACTGCCATCTCATTGGAAGTCTGCTATAAAAACATCTGCAGCTTGGAAGAATTGGTGCTGGCTAATAACAGTGACTATAATTAATAGTTAATTGTTTTAAGGAAAGAAATTAACAAATCGAGCTGATGCTTAATCTACTCAATTGAAAAACAAGAAACAAAAAGAATTCAGAGAAAGGATACTGTGTGTGTTGTCTCTGTGAATTGTTTCTTATGCAGATATTTGGAATTATACATTTTCTCTTTGAAATATACCCACAGTCAGATAACGGTGCCTTTTTTGCCATCAGACTTGTCTTTCTTTTCCTGTCTTTTCTACCTTTTATTATTAAAACTTTCATTTTGATTACTTCATATTCAAACTCACAGGAACTCCATTCCAGATATCATACCACAGAGGGGATTATCAGAGGTAGCTGTGTTTAGTCTTCAGATGACTAGATAAAGATATGCTGACTACTTTCTAGTATTAGAAAGGCTGCTTTGAAGTCAGAGTTATATTGTATTGAATAATTTCAGACATTATCTTAGGACTAATGAAAGATTCATTCATTTATCCATTAGCCAAATCCTATATAAAAATCCTCCATATAAAAATCCAAGCCTGGCACTGATGATGGCTTCTGAGTTACCATTTTCATTTGTTTCCAGAAGTTTCTGTGCTAATGACCGAACCCACAGCCTGTCATTCAGCTATGTCCCCAGCCCTGACTGCTGCTTTCAGACGGGTGGCCTCTGGTTGCTCTAGTCCCATTTCTTCCCCAGCACTGATGCTCAGCTTCTAGGGCCCCTCACGGGTGCTTCACATTTTAGTTTCTTTACAAATGACACTCTATGCACATTAATGGCACTTGCTAAGTCCTTGGTGGCATTTGAATCTTATTCTGATCTCTGAGGTTTCATCTGGAACATAGGATTATGCTTTTGAGTTCAAAATAACTTGTTATTCTATATTAATTTTTCTTCTTATTTTTGAAGCATTTATCTAACTTCCATTTGTATGAGTTTTAAAAGCACTTTGGTATTAACTTAAAAAGGATTATTTTAGATGTGATATTTTAAAAATCATGACTTTTGTATGTAAACTTTGAGGAACAATAGTCATAAGATGTCAATGAAGCATGTTGTCAAATTACAGACTATTTATCATTTTATAAATGTTTCTGAAGTTCAGTTTTAATTCTGTTGGCCACTCTCCTCATCATTAAGTGAGACCCTCCCTGCTTCGAACCAAGTAAGGATACTGACTTAGAGATTTGAAAACTATTCCAAGAAGACATGGTTCTTCCTTTTACAGAGTCCGTAATCTGAACTTGGACCATTCATTATTATGAATCTAGGCAAAGTATTTCATGTTAACTTTACTCTTAGCTGTTTTTTCTCTCCCTAGAGTCTTCATTCTGCTTAAGACTTTCCTCTTTCATAAGGTTGGACTCTAGCATTCAAAGGGCCAGTGAGCTATCCAGAACTGTGTTCTGTAAAGATTCCAGCAGGCAGAAATGACAAGAGTGTAAAGTCTGGCCTGCATTCTATATGCCAAGCACAGTGCCCTAGGATCAGTCCAGACAATGTGTGTAAAAGTCCACCGAGAGGACATCTGAATCTAATTTCCACAAAGACGCTCTGCAGGCTAACAGAGGCCCTGGGGCTAGACTTACGCTGTCTCATTGTGAACTGAGGGACCGTTTGCCAGCGTACTTAAAAGCTTGTCATAACTTATCCTTTATGGGGCTGTTCCAGGAGGGCAGAGTTATGTGTGTGTTGGTATAGAGGCAATTAGACACACTTCAGTGACAACTTTGTTTAGTTGATATTTGTTCAAACCCTAATGCTGGGGCCCTGAGGGAGAAGACTTTATTGGAAGTAAAGTCCCTCTGTGAGCCTTGTGAGGTTTGATTTGAACCTCCTGGTCTCCACTTAGGTGGAACTCGTGAAAGCAGGCCCTCTTCGGACCAGCACTGTGTGTGTTTACTGCTAATAAAGTCTTAAATAAGTCCTACCACATCTACTTGATGTCTTAATTGTGTGGGATGGAACAAGTTCAAGAAAAGAATAAACAATTGACACCTCACTGAGGGGTGTCTGGGCATGTACCAGACCTTGCTCAGGGATCTGTGTGACAAAACACTGCAGTTTTTCAAAAACTAAAGCATGTTTTTAAAGCTCATGAAGTTGTTCTAAAGTGCCAGAATTTCCCATTTTGGACTGACTTCAAGGCCATGAGAGCTCAGACACTGACTCATGGAGCTATTTCCTTATTAACAGACATAGTACTTCACATTTTTGAGGCTTGAAAAAATAACTGGACTTGAGCCTCTTCAGCACAAAACTCTTTTCAACTTTTATTTTGAGACATGCATGATTTCAAAGATAATTCATCTATCTATATTGTTTATTCTCGACTTATCCCAAAGGTTCTTTTAGCCAAGCCTGACTTACGTTTCAGAAATCTCTTCAAGTCATTTTGTAAGTTGTTTAGAGCTTTCTATCTCAAGACCAGGAAGCTGCAGATTGCCAGCAGTATGCAGAAAGTATGATATTGAGTTCTAGCTTTATAGAGGAGGAACAGAGTTTTGTGTGTTTTTGAACAGATTTCTTTCACTGACTGTCTACCCCCAAATATCACATAACATTTGAAACTTTTCTTAGATGTGCTGTCAGAAAAGTCTTAGTTAGAAAACAGTTTAAATATAAATACCAAATTCGTTGAAATTTCTCGGAGTGGTGGCACAAACCTGTCAATCCCAGCACTTTGGAAACAGGCAGATGGATCTGTGCGATCAAGGCCAGACTAGTCTACATAGTGAATTCCGAGTCAGCTGTGACTACAGGTAGACCCTGTCTCAAAAAGCCCCCCCACCTTAGTCTAGACTATTTTAGCAAAACGAAGACATCTGTAGTCAATTCAGATTTTTAGATAGAATTTATATAATGTTTCTTGTGTACATGTTATCACGGGGACTTGGCATTCTGATTTACAGGTACTAAATGGAGTAATTTTCATTTGATAGAGGCAGATATTGGCCACTTGTTACACTAGTCACTGAACAAAGCAGGACCCCTAAAAGCAAAGTCCTCTTTAATATCTCTGTGACATGCCCCTGTCTTCCCATGTAGAGCTCTCTGATGTGAGCTGCATATTCCCATTAGGCATTCCTTGTTAACTTTTCAAGTCTGTGCTCAATAACCTTGAGATAAGTGTGTTCCACAATGTGACTACTCTCCTTTCTGCATTATGACCTTAAACTGAGCATGTCCAGGTGTAGACTGCGTAACCGAGCATATTCAGGAATGTGTGTTCTGTGAAACACTTTCCTAATTGAATATGTATAGGCTCCCTAAGGAAAATTCCCATGCTTCCTTAGTGACAGGATGCATGGCTTTGGAAACAACCTCGATGCTCTCTCACCTGCTGCAGCCCAGAGCACTTTCTCTGTGCTTTGGTGTCTGATCCTTGAGTGCTTAATTTGGCTTTGCATTTACCAATTAATCTGTGAACCCACTGCATTTGGTTAGTCACACTGAGATGGGTTAAACTATCTTTAAAAGCTCAAGAAATCTGTAGATGTGAAAAAGGAACTGAACAAATCTCACCTATGCTTGAAGACCGATTTTTGTTCTTAGCAGAAACCAAAATGTGAGCTGTGATCTATATAATAAATAACCTATACCTGACTCCTCTAGGCATTATTTTGCCAGTTCATTATTCATCCATGTCCTTCATTTTGCATCTAGGCTGGCAGTTCTTTTAGTATACTTGGTTACTGAGAACCACAGATCCTTAACAGGAAGACATAGTATTTACTAACATTTCCTTTATCTATTTGTAGATGAAGTTGTTCGAAGAGAAATGGAAACTGATTTGGCTATGCAGCAACGTATCTTATTGGTGTGTGTTTAGAATAGTCTTTTAAAAGAAGATCTAAAGCCCCTGGATCCATTTAACCTCTGACATTTTATGTAAAACATTTGGAAATCTGACAACAGAAAACTTGTGTGCTTCTTTCTTCTCTACTGAGTGATATTGTGTAACAATTCAATTGCTTAAATTGGTTCAGTTTCTTTTAAAATGATGTATCTATTCATTATTTGTGTGTGTGTGTGTGTGTGTGTGTGTGCTTGTGTGAGTTTAGGTGTATGTGTGTCAGAGCCCATGGAGGATAGAAGAAAATAGCCGATCCCCTGGAGCTGGAGTTACAGATATTTGCTAGCCAGTACATGAATGCTGGGAACTGAACACAGTTCTCTGCATGAGTAGTAAGTACTTTTAACAGCTGGACTATCTCTCTGGCCCCTGGTTTCTGCATTTAAAAAAATTGACATCGATTCCTGTGTGCTCACCTGTGATGCACTTAGAGCAAGTGAAATTTCCTGGAACCTATTTTAGTACCGTCTATGGAGATATCATAATGGCTTGTTCCACATGACAATGGACTTGTATTATTTCTCACTGTTACATCTCCAAGCTTTTTGAGAGGTTGGAAGAAAATGGATACCAAATCAGGGGAGAGTTAAAGGTCTACAAACTGTGACCATATAGAATATAAATTTATGGCACTGCTGGCAGCAGCAGTTATCATTTAAGCTGCAGTGATGACTCTAGCCAACTGTACTTAACATCAAAGCTCCGGACAGGGTCACCTGGCTCTTGCAGGAAAGTCTGTCAAGCTTATTGCAACTCAGTTGGAACCACGAGGCAGCTGAAGGCATGGAAGCCTATCACCTCTGCACACCAGTGGATTTATAACCTCATAGTGCCTTATAGCAGTCACACAGTCATGTGTTAAGTGGGATTTGTGTCAACAGTAAGAGAGGCATAGTGACAGACTTGCTCAGAGTGACGAACCACCTGACCAGTCACTCATTCCAGTGAATTCAATGACAGGAGCCTTTTGTATACCTTTTTTATTTGTTTGTTTGTTTATGATGTTAACAAATGGCATTTATATCCCTGTCACTGAGTAGTTTATCATTGGATTTTATGTCCGGTTATAATTTATTAAACAAGTCTGCACTTTGTACAGATTTTTGAATGAAAGACTGGAATGGGAGTAGGGTTGAAATCACGGAATCATGAATCATTTATTTTTCTGTTCATTATGTGCTATTCCAAAACAGGAACGCTCTGCAGCCTGGTACCTAGGTGAGGAATAGCATTCACCCAAGTGGTGTGGCCTGTGGCTTCCCCCACAGTTATCAGAGACACCATGCAGCCTGAGAAGGTTTTCTGAGGGGATGTTTTGTGGCAGGGTTTATCAGGTAAACTATATGCTCAATGCTACAGAATGCCCACACAGCAGCGAAAGGAAGCTACCCGTAGGAACGCACTCAGCAGTATTATCTGGGAGTTAAGTTGGTACTTTAAATTTTTTTTAGTATAGGACACATCAAACAAAATAGACATTTTATAGATTGAAAAGTTGACACTAAATATAAACATAGCTGGTTCATAGAGTGCAGAAACTCGTAACAGTTCCATAAGTTAGGAGTTCTGTTACTTCATATCATACTTCTGTATAAAGGTAAGCTTGATAATAATAATGAGTTTTTTATTCATGTTTAGGCAAGATTCCAGGTGACAGTCTCTCTGTGTCTGAATAGAGAATGCCCCCATTCCGGTATTAGTTTGATGGTGGTGGTTATAGTTCTGCACTGAGCAGGCAGTAAATTTTTGTTGTCTATATTATTACATGGTTAGAAAACGGCAAACAGGAGGGGCTGTCTGTCTGCCAGCCGCATCAGCAAGCATAAATCTATGAGACTGCAGCACTGGGCACATCTTGGCTGAGAAATAGAATAGCTGTTACTGGAAAAAGCTGATTGAATCACTTTCTCAAGATTCTAAGATGGAAAAATAGAACAATACAGACTTTTCTTTTGTTGCAATGTTCAGGGGAGACCTCCGACGTGGGAGTAGACGTGGGCATGTCTTGCTTAAAGTAGGGGTTTCTTCAGGCACATTGCCACCTTTGAGACCAAGCTCAGAATGCTTTATAGTAAAATGAGCAAGCCCAGAGTTTGTGAAGTCTGCCAGAGTTACTGAGGTACGGACATGCAAGGGATTAGTGACATCAGCGACTGGCACTACAAGCCAAGAAGAGTGCCTGACTGCTTGATCACTGCATTATTTGTTAAGATAGCCTTGAGGACTCCATGGGTAATGCCTGACCTAAAGAGTTCCCTGCATAGGATGATTCTTGCTCCATTTCTTTCTGTCTCCTGTTTTGTCCCCACTTCCGCTCAATCCCCGGGGCCAAGAGCCTTTCTCTCTGTTTTTAGCCAGCAGTCATCTGATATACCATGGTATTCTTGGTGCTGCCCAAGCTGGCCCATGCAGCCATTTATTTAGTAGTCACTCAAGTTGTTTCCAGTGTCTTATACACTGGGTTGCTCTCTAACATGTCCGGGAATAAAACAACTGAATTAGGTAATAGTTATAATAATAATAATAATAATATAATAACTAGTCTCCTGGAGACACTAGGACTAGAACTGCAGCGAACCTGAAGTCATGAAGTGCAGTGGAAGCGAGGCACCACCTTGGAGACCAGGAAGGATTCCCGAGGAAGCTGCTCACATTTGAACTGTTTAGAAAGGTGAGATGGGATTTTTCTCATCCAGTGAAGGAGAAAAGAGGAATTGGAATAAACAGGTAATTTCAGCAGCAAGGAATCACGGAAAGGTACAATTTCCTCATGAAAATTGAAAAGCTGTGTCACTGGGTCAAATTCATAGTTGGTAGAGAAGGGAGAAGGAGGCAGATTTATGATCGGCATTTTATAATATTTTATGATTTTAGCATTAGACACTGCGCTAGAAATGAGTGTCAGGATGTATTAAGCTTTATGAATGTTAACTTTCATTATGCAAATAATCTTTGTTTACTGCAAAATGTGGAAAGATAGCTAAGCAGGAGAAACAAAGAGCACCGAATGTGTTAATTCCATGGGGCACTGGGGAGACCTTCCCGGGGTGAAGCGAGTCTCGGCTGCAGGCCGCACTTGGATGAGATGTAGCTTACTGGAACTTGCTATATTTGGAGAGTGGCAAGTAGTCTGGTGGTTAAATGTAATGTAGAAATATTCCCCTTTTTTCTCTTTAGTTTTAGAGGGAAACGACTTTAGTAAAGAGATAGAGGATACGACCTTCCTATCATTTAATAAAGGACTTGTTTTGCAGGACTTGGTGGTAAACACATGCAATTTTGGCACTCAGGATATTGAGGCAGGAGAATTGTGAGTTTGAGGTCAGTTTGTGCCAAATAGATGGATGCTATCTCAACACACACACACACACACACACACACACAAAGAAGGACTCAGTCTTTAGAAGATACTGGTTTTTACTAGAGAATTCAAATGCAATGACAGTCACCTTGATTAATATCCAACCTTCAGCTTTTTATCTTGGAGACTTAGCCAAAGTGCAAATTGGCTTTACAATTGTCTTTTAATACATGAATGATTAGGTTTGTTTCAGCAATGTGAATGGATAAATAGATTGCCAAGGGAATTCTAATTCCTTATGGAAAATCACTTTCATCTTCTAATAAGTGACAGACAAATTTTGAAAATATTGTATTTACTATTTTCATTTTATATGTATGAGTGTATTGCCTGAATGTATGTAAGTGCACCCACATCATGCAATTCCCTCAAACGTCAAAAGAGGACATTGGATACCCTGGAACTGGAGCTATGGATGATTGCTAGCCACCATGTGGGTGCTGGAAATTGAACCCAGGTCTTCTGCAAGAGTAGCCAGTGCTCTTAACTGCTGAGCCATCTCTCTAGCTCTGTGACTTACAGACTTTTAACAATAGTAAAATAAATCACATTCAAAGTGTTTATGGCTCTGTTTCCTTCTGACTTTGAAAGTATTTCTATGCAACAACAAAATCAGAGTGTATGTTAGTTTGTCAGTGCTAAAACAAAATTCTTGAGTTAACTAATAATGAAGAAAGGTTTAATTTATCCACAGAGATTAGTTGACTCCATTGCTTTGGGCCTGTGGCATCAAGCCTGGAATGTAAATGGTCCTAAAATGTCAAAGGCACAACCCCCAGTGACCCAGTAATATCTCAATAAGCTCCACTCCTCAAGTTTTCAGCACTTTGCAATAAGACCACGGTGACAACACACCATTAACACATGACCTTTGGAGGGAATTAAGCACCTAAACTACAGCAGAGTCTAAGCGTGGTAGCACGGCACTGAGGTGAGAAGAGAGGACCAGCACCTTACAGCCCGTTCAGTTAAGCAGGGAACACTGGCTGGTGGTCTTTCTATACAGAGAAACTTCCGTTGTAGTTTTACACTATCACCCTTCAAGTTTCATTCATGGGTCTCTCCTTATTCAGTGACTGGACATCATTTTCTAGATGGAACTGTGTTAGCAACAGTTACTTTGAAATTCCTAGAGCATGAGACTTCCTTATGTACTGGTATGCCAGACAGTCCAGAAAGGGACAATCTCCTTTGTCCTGCGAGATATGGCATTTGGAATATGTTTGTACACATTTTTCATTTCTTCCCATTTTTTTGTGACCATTTCATGTCTCAGAATTTAAAACATTATTATTTATTTATTTTTATTATTTATTTATGAGAGTTTTTCCTGGATGTAAGTGAACCATGGGCATGCAATGCACACAGAAGCAAGAAGAGGGCATCAGATCTCCTGGAACTGGAGTTATGAATAATTGTTGGCCGCTATATGGATGCTGAGACCCAAACCTGGGTCCTCTGTAAAAGCAGTCAGTGCTCTTAATTGCTGACCCATCTCTCTAGCCTTATATTTTTGTCTTGTACTTTTCTTAGACCCAAATTCCCAAATTCTATTTTGAAAGATTATTTCATTAAGAAGACTGAAATCAATTTTACAATGAGGATAATATATCTTAGTTGAAAACAGAACTTCAGTAGCACACATTTACTGATTTATAGAAAGAAAGGCTCTTCCTACTGAAAAAAAAAACACAGCAGGGATTCTTTTTTTCCACTTGAGCTCTCTGCAAACCACTAATAAGGTCTTTAGCTCTGTGATCTTAGCATAATTCATGGTTGTCAAGAGGAATATTTGCCGACTTAGAGGATATGTTGACTCTCATCAATGAAATGCAAAGAAGCAGGTACTTGTCCAGAATTTTTATTTTAGGCATACTGGACTGGTTCCAGATGGTAAGAATGAGGAGATAAGTTGCTCCATGATGGGCAGAGCTGTGGACTGATTTTATAAAATCCGTTAGTATTTGGAAAGACCGATGAGCAAGCTGAAATGGTAGTAGCTTAGGAAGCAAGGGCAGAGATGGCGCTTGCATTTGCTAACAGCACTGTCCTTCTGCAATAAAACCCAAGGATGGAAGTGTCTGGTTCATTCAGATTACTGTGTTAACTATGAGCTTAAATGAAGTGTTAGATAGGGGTTTCCAAGGGTGTGAGTTGAGTCCCCTGTGAGTCAACCTGAGCTACTTTTAAGTCCTAAGGATGCTCCAGCTCCCTCCTCCCTCCTTCTTAGCATCCTCCACACTCTTCCCTTCCACTGCTCTCTCCTGTTTAAGTGTTAATTTGCCTGGTGCCCAGGCTGGCTGTGAACCAAGTTGGATTTAATGTCTGTTCTTAGCTTCAGCCAAACAGCTGTTTTACAGGTGTGCACCAGTCAGCATTTTTCTGTTAATAGATTAATTTAAAGCTGCGTGTACATCACTGTAAAATGTATTTCCAGTGTGCCGGAGGGTTTGCTGTGTCAAAGAAGTCTACAAAAAATGTAATTTATTTATTTATTTTATGTGTATGATTGCTATGCCTGCATGTACGTAAGTGCACCTCTGTGTTTTGCAGTGCCTGTGGAGGAAAGAAGAGGGCGCTGGATTCCCTTGGAACTGGAGTTACTAACAGTTGTTAGCTACCATGTGGGTCTTGGGATTCGAACCTGGGTCTTCTACAAGAGCAGCCAGTACTCTTAACCACTGAGCCATCTCTCCAGTCTCCAACAAATGTACTTTTAAAGAAGAATCACTTTATAATTTTAGAAACTATCGCCAGCACTAGGTTTGTCCTCCCCCATGTTTGAGAAATTTAAAATGGTAAATTTCAGACCATTAAATACTCTGAGGTCCACATCGAGTGTCAGCAATTAACTTATCATTTTGTTACCACCCACACCTCAGGAGCCTCAGCTTGTCTAATCTGAAGAATATCAGGACCTTGGTCCTTCTGTCTGATTTCATTGTTGCATTGGGCCCCGTCTTTTCAATTCCCACATCTCTGAGGAAACCTTGGTGTAGAATCACATAGTGATATTCACAAAATCATTAGAGTTTCAAGGATGAAAAATCCAGTCAGTAAAATTTCAAAATAGAAAGAAAGTAGCTTCTAATCCAGAAAGTATGTGTGTGTGCATGCACGTGTGTGTGTGTGTGTGTGTGTGTGTGTGTGTGTGTGTGTTCATGATTTAAGCTAAATAATGGAATCTTATAAAAACTTATGACCCGAGGAAGTTTCTTGGCCAAACAGATTTTGGTGCTGCACAGTGAATAGTGGTAAGCAGCTGTCTGCCGGTGCCTGCCAGGTCACCATCCTTTTTCATTACATCATGGTGACATGATATCCATCATTTTGCCAAAATAGTGAACAATATTTTACGAACAAAGAGCTTTGGTGAATAACCAGCTCAACTTTTGTTGTTCTGCACTTGATTTATTTCTGTTCCGGGCCCTTCAAAAGCTCGTGTTCTTTGCACTTTTCCGTCTGCTCCCCTCCGCCCCTCCACTCCCCGTGTCTGTCTCCACACTCCGTCGTCTTTCTCTGGGCACCTATTCGTCTTTTCCGATCTTGAACTTGTGTTACCTTCTGGTTTTCCACTCTATGTAAAAAGGCCGTTAAGCCAGCCCGCTGGAGCGATCAGTGTCAGGGTTTCACATCTTTTCCAGCAAGCTTTAGGCATCTACATCCACATCCTTCACGTACTTTGCTTCACATACACTATGGCGTTTCCTGATCCTCCTCCCTTACTTGCCTTTTTCTGCTTTAGGATTATACTTATTTCTGCACAAAGAGACACCTCCTGCATTCACTTGTCCATGGATAGTGAGCAAAAGACAAAAGACAGATCTTCACATGAACTGACTTTTAGAGAAATTATAGTCTTTTGTAGAGTAACTTTATATCCTATAGGGGTGTTGTGGTGTTTCAAAGCCCAAAGTCAGGTTGTTCTGGAAATAAAAGATGCATTCTTTTCAAGAATGTTTGAATTCTAAACTTTCCAAAACAAATATTCTTCTGAATCCATTGGGCTCCACTTTGGTAAGACATCATATCTGAGATATGCAGTCACAGCAATGACATTGGGTCATGGGGTGAGTTTCATCACGTTCAACTGCCTTTTTTTGTATTTGTCTTCTTCATCTAGTATACCTGCAGGACCACATACATGATTTCCCCTTTGCCAAAGAGAAATTAGATAATATTTGGATAATAAATCTGAAGATGAAAACCCTTGAAAAGCAAACGAGGGTCGCGAGCACTGCCTTTACTCTAGCTGACTAGGCACAGTTTAGAATTTCAACTGAAACATTTGGTGTTTGTGAAATTTTAGGCAAATTGCAGAAGAATGTGCAGAGATTGCCTTTTGCATGGGATGGGTAATGTACCTTCTGGATCATGATAGATGCTTTTAATGCGAGCTTTCCTGTCCTGGTCAGCATGAAGGGCTGGGTCACCTTCCAATGCCTGCTCAAGCTCCCGCAATTCGTTATGTGTTTTAGTGGCTAAAGATGACTATGTGCACAATTACATTTCTCATTCCATGTGGGAGTAGTTTGTTAAAAACTAAGTGGTTTACGAATTTAATGGTGTTTCCTATTCAAAATAGTATATAGCTAGTTTTCCTTTTAGATTGTTCCTTCATAAAATTCCAAAGTTGATAAAAAAGCCACCTGGCCATTTATAAGTACAGGGGTTTCCATTCTGGCATAAATAATGCTCTATTACTTTTCTGTTTCATTCACTAAAGGGAAGTCAGACCTTTCAATGTTTTTTCTAAAGCTATTTTACTTATCCTTTTTATTTTATTTTATTTTATGTGCATGAGTGTATTGCCTGCATGTATATAAAAGCACCTGTGTTGTGCAGTTCCCACAAAGTTCAGAAGAAGGTGTCAGATCCCCTGGAACTGGCGTTATGGATGATTGTTAGCTGCCAGGTTGGTGCTGGGAACCAAACCCAGGTCCTCTGCAAGAGCAGCCAGTGCTCTTAGTCACTGAGCCAATTCTCCAGCCCCAGTTTTTTTTTCTTTTTAAATATATTGATTCAAGAAATTTCGTACAATGTACCTTGATCATATCCAGACTCTCTTCCCCCTTCAACACTTCCTTAATGTTCTCTACTATTCTTTTTTCTTTTTTTTTTTTTTCAAGCTGATCAGTTCTAATCTCTGTTTCCCACATGTTCTTAGGTATGGGGCTATCCCTTGTCTAATCAACATTCCAGGCACCACAGCAGGAAGAAAAAGTGACTCCTCTCCCTCTCAGCATTCACCAAATATCAATACATCCTTAGCTAGGACTGGGGTTTCTGGCACACTTCTCCCATCCTTGCAGAGTCCCTGGTGGCTTGGGTTTGCGCAGGTCTTGTGCATGCAGTCATAAACACTCTGGGTTCATATGTGCAACTGTCCTGTGGTATCCAGACAATAGTTTCCCTGTGTTCACCTACCACTTCTGATTCTTACAATCTTTCTTCCTGCTCTTCCACAATTGCCCCGGCTGGCAGGGATTCAACGCAAGCAAGGACTCCAAAATACCTAGAATGAGTTGAGACAAAACAAACACAGGGACCAGGCGGCAGGGGAGGCTCTTTCGTCGAGCCGCAAACTTTATTTTTTCTACTGGGTTTATATACACAAGCTTGGGGAGGTGGGGATGAAGATGCACTTACACAGGAATGTGGTAATTAACAGAGCCGGAACTGTTTCCTAGGAGACACTATCTTTAACCTTCAAAGCCCACCATAAAGTTATGTGTTTATCAGGAAGATGGCACTAAGAGGGGAGGCAGGGGCTTTGAACCAGAGGAGGGTGCTAAAAGTGGCACTGCTCAGGCCTTTCTTTGTAGCTCAGCTCTGGTGAGATAAGGAAGTGGGCCATTTGGTCAAGCCACAGGACATTCCAGTGAAGCTTAGTTACAAGGATCAAAGAACACGCTTATCAAAACATTACATGCGGGTGGTCGCAGGGGGTGGAGTTTTCCCAGAGCTGGTTTCTCTGAGAAGGAGTCAGACTATAAACTGGCTGTTTTTTCTGGCTTTTGGCTTCCAACACACAATAATCCCCAAGAAAAGAGGGTGTGATCTAGGAGCCCCATTTAGGGCCGAGCACAGGTGCAAGCTCTTACTCTCTGCACTTTGACCATTTGTGGGTCTCTGTGTTAATCACCATCTGCTACAAAGAGAACCTTCTTTGGTGGGAGTTGCAAGACTAATCTAAGAGTATAACAGTAAGTCATTATGAGTCAGTTTAATACTGTCTATTTAGTGAAGTAATAGTAGTAGGTTCTCTGCTAAGGTCTGTGAGCTATGTAGACATGGGTTCTTGGCCTTGATAAAGTATCAGGTATGGACTTTACCTTATGAAGTGACCTTAAATCCAATTAAAATGTGGTTAGTTACTCCCCTAACAGTCACGCCACTATTGCACCAATGGGCATATTTTGCCAACCCAGTTGTTATTATATCTCACAGGGTTCACAGCTGGATATGCTTATAGCTTTCTCTACCAGTAACATACACAGCACCTTCTAGTACTATGAAAGCTAGCTAGAAGAGATGAAGCCTCAATGTCACTACCGTCTTCATTTCTACTATTTGTTCTAAGACTCAGATATGCATTATCTTCTGTAATAAGGTCTTACCATCAAGTTCTGGTGGGGAACCAAGTGCTATATCCAGTATTCGACAGATTCTTTAAAACAAATATCCAGAGAAAATGAGTCATACTTACCAGATTTGCTCTTAAGTTCACAGTATTTCTGCATCAAAGCTGGCCTCCTTAATGCCTTAGTGCTGCGTCTTGCTCAGAAAGAAGAAACATACTTCCACTGTAGTTCTAGAAAAGTCAAAATTTTGCTTTTGTGTTCCGCAGATCTTTTACTGTTTGTGAGTCCGCTGTTTTGCTTGTGCACACACTGCTTAGTCTAGTAGTGCCTCATAGTTCACTGTTGGTAGAAGCTGATGGTGGGATGATAATTCTTGTTAACAAGACTGACAGCCTCCTCAGACCCCTCACTGTCACCCAGCAACTCCTGTGCGCTGTAGTGGGCAGCAAGTTGCCTGGCTGCTGGAGGAAGAACTACACACTGTCCTGGCAGCTGTAGGCACTGAAGCCGAGAGCTACAGAAATGAGTTTCCAGTTTCGAAGTTACTGTACTGGGATGTGGCACATGTAGAAGCCCAAGACTTATGAAGTCTAACCCTACTCATTTTATTTAGAGAGAAATTCTGGCTGTGAGAGTTGGCCAGAGAGATGCAGGTGCCCAGAGATCCCACCTGGGAACTTGGCACTTGGCTCCAGCGTATGCATCCGGCTGCTGCCATAGATGGTTAGCAAGAGCTTAGTATCTTTTCATCCTTCCTCAACCAACCAAGAGGATGCTAAACACGGTATGATTGACCTGCCTACTACTTTTTAAAGTCAAGCTCTTGATAATCACAATTCAGGGTCACTTCCTTAAGGAGAGTACAATGATCCTATAAACTGATGGAGTCATAAGTGACATTCAAAGAGACTAGAGTTCAAAAAGCACATTTTAGAACAGTGAAGTAATAACCTTGATAACTCATGCATAAACACTAGTACAAAACTATAAAAGTTTTGGCAAGAATCATATGCAATTGTTCCTGTTACATACTGCTGTTACTGACCGGTATCTGTAGAATTCATTGGGATCTGCTGTAAATCAGACCAGCATGCCTTAGTCCCTCTGGCTGTTCAAAAAGAGAAAGTTTAAATCATTCAGTGGAATTTATAAATTTGTTCTTGAACCATCTCAAAACTATATTTTACATTTATTTATTTATTTATTTGTTTATTTATTATGTGTGTGGATGCATGTGGATATGAGTATGTAAGTGTGGAGATCAGAGGATATCTTGTTAGGGTCACTTCTGTCCTTCTACCATGTTGTTTCTGGGATCAAGTTCAGGTTGACAAGTGCCTTTACCCACTGAGCCATCTGTTCATTTTAAAATTGCTTTAAACAAAGTTTATTTTTATTGAAGTATAATTTGTCCATGCACACATCTTAATTGCAAACTTAGTAAAAGAGGCAGGACATCCTGGATATCCACAGAAGTGCTGTGTGCCCTGCTCAGATACTGATTAGCTTCTCACCCCTAAATTGGGTCCTTCATCTCTTCCCTCTCTGAGACTCCACTACTCTGACTTCTAAGACCGTAGATAGATTTTTGCTCAGTCCTGATTTTCCTACATGCGTTGACAAATGTTTTTACAAAGGCCAGATGGTAACGACTTTGGACTTTGGGGACTAGACAGTCTCTTGGCTGCTGTTCGGCTCTGTCCTGGCTATAGGAAAGTATCACCAGGCAGTATAAAAACCAATGGATATGGCTGTATTCCAATAAAACTTTGATGACAGAAACTGAGGGGTGCTTAGCTGGGGCCCATGTGCCATGGTTTGCCAACCTCTACTTTATAAAATGCCTGACAATATGTTTGTGAGATTCATGTACTGGTGTATTGTGGCCTTCTCAGAGTGGCTGGAGACCTCCCATAGTATGTGACCATGACTTTCCAACTCTTTGTTCAGTCATGATGGTGGCTGGGAGTTGTCCTGGGTGCATTACCTGCACCGTGGGAAAATGCAAATTATGTTGCTCATGTTTCCTTCCACTGCTCCACCCATTTGTTTTGGAATACAACAGATCTGAGTCTGAGGAGCAATGAACTTGGTGTTTCTAAAACTGTTTATTCATCTGCAAAGGAAACGTGGGACTACCCAGCGATAATGAAAATAAAGTCCTTAGCAAGCTGACTGTATTCCAACCCATTGGTGAAAATGTTAACAGTTTATCTTAGCTCTTTATGTGTGTGAATGCGTGTGCAAAGTGTGTATTGATGTGTATGCGCATGTGTGTTCATTGGTATGGAGGCCAGAGGTTGGCACTGGGTATCTTTCTCAGTTTGTCTCCATTTATTTGTTGAGACAGTGTCTGTCATTAAAATTGGAGCAAGCCAAGCAAGCAAGCCCTGAAGATCTGCTTGTTTGTCTCTCCAATACTGAGATTATAGACACCAGCCCGACCCAGTTACATCAGGCTTTTTTATGCAGGGTAGAGGGATGGAACTCAGACCTCAGGCTTGTATGGCAAGCACTTTACCAACAGGGACAGCTCCCCAGCCTCATTTTAGCACTTTTCCCATTTTGATTGTAGGACTTAAATGTTTTTATTGGCTCTGGAAATACCTTAGTGTTTGAATTCTGCTTTTTAATTGCTTGGAGATTTGGACCTGACCCTCAACATCTCGGAATTATGCTAATGCCCTTTAAACTTCTGCACATCAGTCCACCTTCTAAACTCTCATCGGGATTATCTTTTCTAAAGTGAGACATCTCTCTGCTTGAGGGGCAAATGAATGGCTCTCTCTACTGACAAATTAAGTTCCATCCCCTTTAGTAAACTGTAAGTGATCCTAATTGAGACAGGATAGAAAAACCGAAACTGTGGGACCTGAGATGAGGAAGGAGCCCTCTGCTCAGAAATCTGTTTGAAGCCTCTTGGCAGCCGAGAAGCAAGAATTCCAACACAATTAACAGTTAAAGCCTTTCTCCTCTCCCAGCTGTAGCCTGCATTGTTCTAAGAATCACACCAGAAATCTGTTTACAAAGGAAGGACATGTGCTAAACCGCTTGTGCAATCCCAGCAACTTCTGCTTTTACCTAAGCAGATTATAATTGCATCCAAAATGTCTCTGGATCCACTTCGCTTATCTCTCTTATCAAAAGAAAGAGAGAAGGAAAAGCCAGTCTTTAGCAACTTGAGAGCCACCAAAAATGGCGTATATAACTAATAGTAAGACGCTTAACTGTGACTCTTGGGGAGCCTATCCCATGCTCCTGGCATGCCCTGTTTTCTCCTTGATTGCTTCTCTTTCTCTCTTAACCCTTATGCTTAATTAAGCATATATTAAAATATCTTAAAATTGGGGGGACTTATTTATTTTTTATGCATATATATGTTTTGCTTGCATCTACGTGTACCATACACAGGTGTGCAATGCCTGCAGAGGCCAGAAGAGGGCATAGGATTCTTGGAATGGGAGTTAAAGATGGTTGTTATCTGTCACGTGGATTCGGAATCCCGGATCCTCTGTAAGAGCAGCTGGTGCTCCTCATCTCTGAGCCATCTCTCCCACCCCTAAACTGTCTTTTATAAAGTCTCCAGCTCTGTTTCATCACACTGGCTGGCCCTGAAATTCATTCGAGCTTCAAAGCTACAAATCCAGGATTGGCCTAGTCAAAGTCCTGAAAAGATTAAGGGCACTCCTCAGGCAGCTGAGGGTGGTAGTGTGAAGCTGGGTCTCTGGCCTCCCACCTTGTCACTAAATTGTACAACATTGTTATCTGCCGATTGTTACCAGTTTTGTCTTACTTGCAGAACATGCCAGGGCTTTGGCCTTGCTGAAGTTTCTGTCCTGCATCTTCTCAGGCCATTTTTACACAGTCTTTCAGGGACAGTTAATAGGCTATCTATAAGATCTCCATCTGTTCTATCTCCTGCTGGATCCCCACTCTCTGCAGAAGGCATCGCTCCTCCTTTATGTCCCCATGGTCATCAAATCTTATAGAAGAACTATCACTGTATCATCAGTTGTTTATGAATTTGTCTTTACCTTGAACTTGTCAGTTCTGTGAGGACACTTTTCATCTTGATATCATCCTTCCCTCCATTACCTTTCTGGTGTATTTACAGACTTAATATAAATAATAAAAAATGAGGAAAACCAAAGAAGAATGATGCAGGTTTATTATCATGACTTCTTGAGAAAATCTGCCATTTTTGGATGAGTCCCTCAAAATAGAATCTCTCTCTGAATGAGGAAGAATTCCTGGTCAAGCAGCATCTGAGAGACAGTGAGGGAAGCAGTGGCCAGTCCTTTTCAGCTGACCCATCCCGGAACATATGGTTTCCTGTGCAGCTTGTGGTGCGATGTTGGCTTTGGATTATGTCCACTGGTATTGCGACTTCAGGAGCAGGATAACTGAGCTAGCGCCGAGTGCCTCTGGCATATTACTTCTCTAGGCTGATTCTAACTCAGAACCCCAGGGTGGTGGTTTGAATGAGAATGTCTCATAAGCTCCTAGTATTTGGACACTGGATTTCCATTTCCCAGTGCTGTTTGGGGAGCATAATGGAACCTTTAACAGGGGTGGCCATTGTGAAGGAAGCATGTCACTGGGGTGGGTTTGGGAGCATATAGCTTGTCCACGTCCAGTCTGCTTTGCTCTGCTTCCTGTGTCTACTTGAAGACATGAGTGTTTGACTTTCTGCTCCAGCCATCTCTGCTCCAGCCATGTCTCCCTGACAATGTATTCTTATCCCTCTGGAACTGTAAGTCAAATAAACAAGTTGTCTTGGTCATGGTATTTTATTACAGCAACAGAAAAAATATAGTCAGCTTGCGTAATCCATTGCTAGACTTCCTGATCTGTAAACCCCATACCCACATTCAGAATATCACAATACGTTATTATAATAAGTGTTGCCTATCATATATTAGTATAACCCAGTAGGGAGGCTTAGGGCTGTGACTAATGCAAAAGCATTCAATAGTTCCAAGGACAGGAGTCTGATCTCTCATGAGCAAACATCTCAGCTACCTGATAGCACAGTAAGAGGCATTTGGAAATGCAGTGGGATAGTTTTTCATGGCCTTGAACCAAAACTTCAGACATGGTCCTCTGCTGGGTAAGCAATCAGCAGTTAATGAAAGTTGATTATCAGGGGAGTGTTGTAATCAGAGTTTGGTCAGAGAAGATTAAACTGGCAGTTGTGTGTAGAATAAAATGGATAGGAAGAAACAAAACTAGCCATCCTGTAAGAAGTCTGCTGTAATAGTCTTGAGAGGAAAGGGAGCAAAGAGGTTCCTGACTAGAGCAGTGACAGTGAGAAGGACAGCTCGGAGAGCGTGGGTGAAAGAAACGGAACTGAGATTCGTGTTTCTGATGTGTGTATCGAGTAGAGAGTGATACCTCTGGAATGGAAGGGAAGAATCAAAAAGGTCTTCAAGTTTTCATGCAGGAGTGGGTAAAAGGTTCAAATGGTGGCGTAAGTTCAGAGTGAACAGGTACAAACCTCCTGTACCACTGAGCTCACTAGTTGACACAGCCCAGTGTTTTCTCTGTGGCATCTGTGCCAGGAACTGCCTTTACGAATGGGAGGAAGTAGCCATCCCTTGGCCGCAGTGTTACCTAACACACTGGCAGTGGCTCTGAGACATGCTGGAGTTGGGGCAATAGCTTATGTTACTCTCTCCAGAAATGGAGGAAAACCTAGAGAAAACAGCATTTTAGAAAAGAAATCTTTTGGAGTTATGTCAGCCAAGGCAAGGAAAACCTGATTAGATTTTTCTCAATGGTGGTCAAATTTTATAAAATTAGCATTTCAGGGACACCGTTCTCCCCAGTGACAAAAAAGCCTCATAGTTCTATGTCTCATCTAGCAGCAATTTAAAACTCCCATACCCTATTACTTTTCCTTTTTTTTTCTTTTTTGTCTTTTTGAGACAGCCCCAGTTGGCCTAGAACTCACTGTAGACCAAACTCACCTCGATCTCACAGAGATCTGCCAGCTTCTGCCTCCGCCTCCCAAATGCTGGGATTAAGGGCGTGTGCCATCATGCCCAGCTCCATACCATATTTATACGTAATATTTTATAACTGAAAGGTTCTGAAAAGTAGAGTTTCTCCCACTTTGGGGATCACATGCTGCTGTGTGGGAATGAAAAATTAATACAGTAGCCGAGTAAGACCTAATATTTGCCAGGTTCTAGTACAGCCTTTTGCTGGGAAAATGTACCATAAATGACAAAAAAAATATGGATGGTATTGAGCTTTGAGTAGCAGGGATGACAAAAGCTTCTATTTAGATTTGGAAGGTGAAAGGTGGGATGGATTTCTGTTGGTATGACTGATGTCCTTTATAATATGCATATTTACATCAATGTTCAAACTGATTCCATTGACTGATGTCTTTTATAATATGTGTATTTACATCAATATTCAAACTGGTTCCTTTAACAAATTCACATTTTAATGATTTTCAATAATTTAAGTTAGTTAATACATTCTTGTAAAAGAATTTAGATTGCAGAGGACCTTATTAAGACCTCATCTACTGGAAATGGAAGATGAAACTAAATTAACAAGGTTAATGCTGCACTTGTCCTATATTCTGGGAGGCTTTACTTCATTTAAAGTATATAGAGGAACTCTGAATATTATAATTTATACTAAGGGTTGTAGAAATTTATGTTCTAGTAAAATTTATAATACCTGCTTACCAGGAGTATGTTTTAAATACATACTAATGTTCGTAGTAATTATTATCGCTTTAGAATAGGTCTGAATTTTTGTCAAAATTCATTGACAAATAATGAAAGAAAATATTTTTCTCTTACTTTAATTTTCTAAGATGAGTACTTCCTGTGTTGTACACTTTACTGAGTAAGTATAAACATCTCCTTATTTACAAACGTTTGTTCAATTGTAATAAAATCTCAAGATTTTCTCAAGGTTGTTCATTTCTAAAATAGCTTTCTGAAAATCATTCCATTTTCATAGGCTTTGAATTTTCCTAAGAATGGGAGTTGAATTTTCTTCTAGGTCCTAATATTGCCTAATCCTTTAGAATCTGGGAAGAGTGAGGGCGTGCTTGACTAGATATTCTTCATCCTCCTCTCGTCTCCTCCACAAGTTCCCATCCAAACAGCTGAGAGATGAAATCGGTTCTCAAGCTTCTAAGTATTCTTAGATTCTGTATAACTAATCTGTGCTCTGTAATTGGCAACAGCAGGATAATCATATTGATAGCCATGATTTAGTACTTTGAGCTTTTAATTTAAAATATGAAAAACACATCATTTCCTGGGACCTCGAATAATAAGAAATTTGGAGGGGGAGGGACCCATGCCACCTACCTAACACTTTGAAACTTGAGACATTTTGGTACTTTTGAGATTTTTGAAGAATTTGTGAGCAAGAGGCAGTGAAGTTAAATATTATATAGGAAAGAAACCTTTCCAAGGGTAGTTTTTGATAATTCTTTTAATTGGAATACCTATTAATACTGAAATTTTCTAATCCAATTAATACCTGGGGTGTGTGGGACTATATCTTGCTCTGGATCTGCCTATGAAGAGCAATGATCATTTACTTGTAGACATAGATAATTTCAGAGCAGAAAAAAATCTCTAATTCTATAGGTAAATTAAATAACAAAGAATAGCTTGACAATAGAATTTGATTAAATTTACATGGATATGCATTTGTTTAAACATTGCTCTTGGTTCACAGTAGAAATATTCATACTTCTTTATTTTATTTTGAGAAGAGCTGCCTCTGATTATTAATACATACACATCCAAGGCATTTTCAAGAAAATACAAATTGTAAAATACTTGGCCTTATAAAAGCTACCTGTGTATGACTGCTTTGTATTTTCTCTTTGTAGAGGATGATAGTATGTTCTTATGTTGCCTCTTCATAGTGATGATCAGCATACGTTTATCTTGGAGTTTTAGGAGTGAACAGACATCTGCTGGGGTGTAGGTGAGGCCATGTGTCACTAATGTACTTGCACGTGGTCCATGGAACTGAGATGGCCTGGTCAGACCCCCTTTCTCTTTGAACTGAGAATTCTGGTGCAGAATCAGTAACATATCACTGTGCTGTCCCTGTGAAAGCAGGTGCTGGTGGCTGCATTGTGTAGCTTCTTCTGTCATTGCTGCTGTTGTAGATGGAGGTATCACTAACCAGTCTAGACAGAAATCAAGCTCTTCATCCTCCCACCTTGGTCTTCTGAGTGCCAGGATTGTGGAAATGTGCCATCACGTCCAGTGGCTTATGTAGCTTATGAAGAAAATGCATGTCTCTAAATACCAAGAAAATTAAGAACAGAAGCTTCTAGAACTTTGCTAGCATCCTTGTTCTGGGTTCAAGCAGTCCAGATAGCCAGTGACATAGGTCAGGGTACATCACTGAATCTGTCTTAGAAATTCTTCTTATTTTGTTCTTGGAGTCTTATCATGGGAAACTACATGATGTCAGACACATTTCGATGTTTGGATGTGGCTTGAGTGTGCTGTCCAGGGGAGCTGGGTGTGCAGTGTGGCAAAACAAAGGTAGTGAAGGCTGTAAGAGATGAAGCTAGCAGATGATGACTAGTTCAGGGTGTGACGCATGCAATGCTCACAGGACCAAGTCTGTTCTTGAGAGAGCACACTCCTTACAGAGCCGGCTTGAATCCCTCCTTCCTTCTGCATGTCTCCTGTGTGATATGGCCTGGGCACTCTCAAGTAAACTGCCATTTGAAGCCCCAGTCACAAGAATTATAAGCCAAAGGAGTCAGTCTCTCTCTCTCTCTCTCTCTCTCTCTCTCTCTCTCTTTCTCTCTCTCTCTCTCTCTCTCTCTCTTCCTCCCCATTCCTCTCTCTCTCTTCTTCCCCATTCCTCTCTCTTTCCTTTCTTTTTATGAAGATATCAATCTCAGATGTTTTGAAATAACAGCATAAAATGGACTAATGTATCATACTGAGTCTTTAAAGCATTGTAATAAAAGAAAAATGGCTGCCTTTTATGACTCTTTGTGTTAAGAAAGCCTAACATTGCATGTATGCAAATGTAGCAACAGAGGGCTCCTCTTTTTCCATATCTCTACACAGGCTGAGGTTCAACTTCTGCTAACATTCATTTCATTCTCCTTTTTGTGTTCTGTGTTGTGTTGTGTAAAGAAAACTCTTCTCATTTCAGTTCAACCATATCTAAGATCCTGCATTTCACAAAATGAGGCACACTGATTCCCTATGCAAGTCTTTTGTGTGCTATTTTTTTTCCAGGTTTTGAAGCTTAAAAGAAAAATAGAACTTTGGTTTTGGAATTAGAGCTTCCAAAGTGATTGAGGATTTGGGCACCAAGGCAGGGCCATGGTGTTATTTATCTGGAACTATGGGGAAGACTTAATAAGTAGTCATGGTTGTCATTTTGCGTGGGTCGTAGTAATTTTGCAGCCACTCTCTTTCCTTTCCAAAAGGCAAACATAGAATAAATGGGCCTAAACTGAAATATTAGGGAAACTTTTGAAAAGAAGCACACTGAGGAGATTGTGCAGCTTGCGAACAGCGCTGACTGTCTTGACACTCCAAGGGGCACCATTTGGTACATTCTACTCTGTCTTAAAGACAAGGTCTTTACCTGTTTGTGTTTTATGTTGCGATTGCTGCTTTCTCTAATGAATATCAGTATTACATTATGAAGTTAACTACATAGTTTTACAAATTTCCATTTTTGACTGGCAAATTGTGTAATTTCTATGTACAGTTCTCCCTGAATCAAAACATTTATCATTAACCTTAATTAGTCTCTCCAGAAAATAAGACTAAAGAGAATAGCAAACATTTTGTTCATTGTGTTCTAATTTAATGTATATTATCTGATTCCATCCTCAGTTGAGTAACTCTTAATTTAAGTATTTATAGGGGAAAGTGAAAAACATTATTTGTTAATAATGAGAATCATTATGAATAATGACATCTCTAATTACCTCAAAACTCAGGTTTTAGCCACTAGCTTTAATATCTCCACTTTACAAAAGTTTGTCTCTTATGGGATTGCTTATAAAAATTATAATGATTTTGAGTTTGACTTCTATTCCCTTGGAGTCCTTTTCTGTTTCTGAAGGGCCAGAGACACACTCCTCTATAGCCCTTCAGAAAGAGAAAAGGACTCCAGCAAAAGCAAAGTAGATTCCCAGTGATGTCCTTGGCTATGGAATTTTCTAGCCTTAGACTTCTTTTGCTGCTTGTTTCTTAGTGGACCATTTTATTTGTTTACAGGTGTCTTATAAAAATGGTAGGCTCTTATTACAACCATCCAAATTAACTCTAACGTATGTAGAATTTAAGCATTCATCGGACAGTCTTTGCGATCTGCATCACTTCCTAGGGAACTATTTTAAACTTCTATTGTAGCGGTCTATGTTTTCCTTATTTTCCTCTTGGAAAAAGGTGATGCCTTTGTCGGAATGAGACATTATCTTATGGAGCAGCCATTAAACTAGTTCCATTCCATGTCATCCTGAGCACTTAAAGAATTGCCATAGCTTTAATTTGCATGTCAAAATGTATTAAATGCAAAATAGTTGTATTTTAGAAATTGTTAGATGAGATGCCTAGTTCTCATACTCTTTGGTGAGTTGAGTTCTTTCTCTCTTTCCTTCTATATAATACCAGCCATTAGAAGAAATTCTTAAAGTAAGAAAAGCATTGTTTTGTCCTGTTACATAAAACTCAGCTGGCCTGCTCTATGAAACGATTTATCTCAGTGATTTGTTTTCTTGTTTGAAGGTGATTTGTGGTCTTTTATTTATTTATTTGTTTTTTGAGATTGACTTTGCCTGGCATTGGGAACATCATTTCCCACATTTGCTGGAACATAGCTTTTGTGCCGTTAAAATCTCTTTGTGTTAATTCTTACCATTTTCCTCTGCAGAGCTCTGGGCTGAGATTCCAATTTCTCATAGTTTTCATGCAAAAGTAATCACACAGTAAATATCATAAATTTGGAAAATTTTATGTGATATCTAGCTGTAATATTTTCATAAATTTCATAATGTTTTAATGTTCTTATTAGTTGATGTTGAATTTTTTGAGAGACTTTATTATAGTGGAAAATAGAAAAATTAGGGGTTTAAGCCCAATAAGCCATTGCATCCCATTGGTTTCCGTATTTTAAAGAGATAGAGATCATGGATAATGTCCAGATTAAATAGTCTGTTCTTCCCCTAAGTTGACATGAAAACCACAGCATGTGTATTTATTCACATAGATATACCTGACATTATGTATTTAGAATATATATATTCCAATGCTTGTGAACTCCTGGGATCAGTAACTTTTCATTTGAAAATGGCAATGCCGTTCATTGTTGTGCATTGCTGCGAAGTTTGTACTGATGCTGCCCTTCCAATACATGAATGCAGGGCTCATTTGCTCTCTTAGGGCTTCCTCTGATAACCTAGTTACTGTGCTGTGTAGTTCATTATTGAGAGGTCTGTCTATGTGGCTAATAAAGAAGTTTGAAGCAACTACTTAAAGAATCTGGATGTGCTTGTCGCAGACTGATGTCGTGTGGTGTTCCTGGTGATGCTCTCCCCATCCTGCCAATTGTCAATTTGTTCAGAAGTATCCTGTTGGCACCACTCTCCGATGATGAGCCTTTCCAAGGTCACGCTGGCCTAAATTTCAGTTCTCTTGGCCTTGGTCTTTTCTTCTCCCTGCATAGGTCAGATGGCATGGAGGATGGCTGTAGCCTGATGCTGCTGCTGAAGTCCTCGACTGTGAGTGGTTTGCCATGTGACCTGCATTGTCTTTGGGTTCATCAGACCTTCCATGGACTCCACAGTGTCTCCCTGTCAACTTGTCAGTGCTTCACATGGACATTCATGTGCTCAGAGCAAATTCAATTGCCTCCTGATAGTGGTGAATTAACAGAGTCTCTGAGAGTGAGAAAAGCCCATATCTAACCCCAACAAATTCCTTTCAGGCAATGTGACAAGGCCTCCAATTCAATCCAATCAGATATAAAGGATTTATATTATGCTGTTCCCTGTTGTGTTGAAAAAGGTTTCTGGAGGACTGTAAATGTATTTTCACACCAGCTTCCAAATCCCTTGTTATAATTTGAGACAAGACCATGTGAGGCAACATGAATTCAAATTGGACTCAATATTATGCACTTTTCCAATTCCCTCTGCCCATTAAGGATAAAAATGGACCAAGAAGAATGTTTTCTGTTTTACAAAGGCTGTCAACATCATCGTGAATTGATTGTGGCATATTACAGAATTTCTCTAAGCAACTCGGCAGAATCTGACAATGCCTTACTGAATCCCCCAGTTCCAAGCATCTTGCCCTCCAATTAATTGTGTATGCTGCAGTCTGAGTAAGCTCTAAAATGTACCTCAAATAATGATGCAGTAGAGGGAAGTTTCTCATCATTTGAAGTCTGAAACATTTTATTGATTAGTATTTAATTTATTAATGGAAGTAAATTCAATGTCCTATAGACAGAATTATGAGCCCTTCCCCAACAGGAAAGATATGGGCATTCTATTCTTCAGAATATGTGGCTATGTTCCATAGGTTTGCAGAAGGAATTACATTTCTTAATCAGGTTCCTTGAGATTCGAGGATTATCTCTGATTCACCTGTTGGTCCCAGAGTGATCTAAGGGATCCTTACCAGTGAAAGAAGGAAGAAAGTGGAGTCAGGAAATAGTGAAGATAGCACTCTGCTGGTTTCAAGGATGACAGAGGTCACAGCCAAGGAATGCAGTTGACCTCAAGAAGCTGGGAAAGAAGGCAAAGAAAAGAAGTGTCCCTTAGAGTCTGCAGAATGCAACCCTGACGAAACCTTGATTTTAGTCCAGGGAGACCCAATTTGGACTTCTGTCTTCTAAAGCTATAAGCAAATAAATGAGTGATGTTTCATACTCTATAATTTTTATGGTCTTTTGTTAAAGTAGTGTTCTAATTTGCATCTCCATTTCTGTGATAAAACACTGGCCAATACCAGCTTGGTGAGGAAAGGTTTTATTTATCTTACATCTCCCAGGTCACAATTCATCACTGAGGGAGCCCAAGTTGGAACTCAGGGCAGGAACCTGGAGGCAGGAGCTGAAGCACAGGCCATGGAGGGACGCTATTTATGGGCTTGCTCCCTGGCCCACGCTCAGCCTGCTTTCTTACATAATACAGAACAACCTTCCTAGAGGTGGACAGGACCTGCCACATCATACAACAAGATAATACCCCACAAACATGGCCACAGGCCAGTCCAATGGAAGCAATTCCCCAACTGAGGTTCCCTCTACCCAGATGTATGAAGTTGACATTAAAGCTATCCAGCACAGGCAGCAATAAAAACTAATGTGCACTGCGTGGTACTGCAGTTCGGCAAACAGGCTTAGAGCCCAGACTAACAGGTCTAGTCCCGACCTTAGCATACACTCTTTGCCCTGTGACAGATCATTCAAAGATGACTTTCTTCTTCTATTCATCAGTGCTTCAAGTATTTCAGCATTTCCTTTCACCAAAAGCATCTGTGCTTTAAGCTATCATATTTTGTAAGATTATGGTATTAATTCTTAGAAAAAAGTTACCTGTGTTTTCAGTCCAGTATTAACACTACCTCTCCCCTAAAATCTTTCTGTGATGTCCTCAGGAAAACTGGTCCATCTGGCTGTCTTTATGTGTTTATTTGTACTTACATCCCTTTCTGTCTGTCTGTCTGTCTGTCTCTCTCTCTCTCTCTATATATATATATATGTATATCTGGTATAAGCCTAGTATTTTGATTTTTATTTAATTATAACTTTTTGTACGGATATTTGTTGTTTTCTTTAATATAAACATTAAAGTTCATCAAAGAGAGAAATAAGTTTTATTCATATCTGTATGTTCCACCACTCAAGGTCTAAAACAGTACCGTGTTATTATAGATGACTCTTATTATATGTAGAATCAAACTTACCTCTTGACATGAATCTTTAGAAATCAACAGTCCAGGTATACATTTATGTAGAATATCCATTTTAATGAGTAAATGAGATCATGTACCCAGTAGGCACATACAAAGTGTTAAAGGATGAAATGGTAAAACAAACTTCGTTTTTCTATGAAGTGAATTTTTAAGTTTACAACTGACCATTTGTATATGATCCTTTATTAAATTAATACTCAAAGGCATGCTTGGACAGCGGTATGTAACGACATTCAGTATACCATTATGAAAGAATCAGATTATTTTCAAAATTGACATATATTCTTTTCTAATATCCTAAGACTCTTCTGATACTACATTTCATATTCCACAAAAGAGAAAATGGGGGAGTACAGACTTAAAGGTGAGCGAGCAGAGCAGGGCACTGCAGAAAGCTCTTCTCTGTCTCAGGATCAAGCCTACTGCCTTCTCCATACTGAGCTCTATCTGAGATCCATCCCTGAACTCCACCTGCACTCCAAGCGATTTTGATGCTCTATTTTGTTTGAAATCCCAAAAGTAGGTAATAGTTTTGCTCCTTCCATCTCCCTCTTTATGATGGGCAGGTTTTTTTTTTTCCCACAAATAGTGGGGATGGCTTCACTGGAAAGCTGTGGTGAGGGTCAGATGTGATGGTTGTTTTAACACGTCTGCTTTGAATAGAGAGGGCTATGGACCCTAGCTTTGTCTTTTAGAATTCTTTGTTCATTTTAAGCCAGGTTTATACTCTCACCCTCTTATGTAGAAGTTATTCATAATTATGGAAATTATTTATAGATGCTACTGCTTATATAATTTAGGTATTTTTTTAAAAAACAAAGCATTTCATATCATTTAATAAATTACAGTAAACGTGTGATGTCTATGCATTATAAAATAATTTGCACTTTATAGGGCATAGGTTTCTTTATCATTCTTGAAGAGTCTGGATTCTTCTCCGAATTTATACATGTTGAAGTACTAATTGTTTGAGGTGCTTGAAAACAAAGATTCGTTGAAAACTTGATCATTAATAGTCTGGCGAGAGAAAAGTCTGCTACGCAGCAATGGAAGAATTAACACCTGTTCTGACATGATTGGTTTTCAAAGCTTCTCAGAACAGAGGGATCTGAGTGTTGCCTAGAGTTACATGGGGTTGCTGCCTTGAAAACTAAAACAATTAATACCAACAGTAGGGGGTAGACCATAAGTGCAACTTTAACCTCACTTGGAATGTGGTCAATGAGATCGACATCTCAGAATACTGTTAGGGTGATAAAGGAACAGAAATGTGACTATGTCAGGATGTACAAAGAGTATTCATTTCCTAATGTGTACTGATTCATTGTGCAAATGTTTAAAGAAAATGGCAATGCAGCTGAATAGCATAGACTTTTATGTAAGTGGATATGCACATACATTGGGACATGATGGTAGAGAAATTTTACTTTCTCTGATCACATAATAGATGAAGCAGAGTTATCAGGTATGCATATGTGTCCTGTTTATAATATAATAATAACATTTAAAGTATACTAATTAACGGGGAGGGAAGATGGGTCAGCAGGGAAAGTGCTTTCTACAGAAGGATTAGGAGCTGAGTTTGGACCCCTAGCACTCACATAAAAGCTGTGTTCATCTTGCATTGATAACTCCAGTAATGGGGGAGATACAAAGACAGACAGATCACTGGGGCTTGCTGGCCAGCCAGTCTAGACAAACAGTAAGCTCTGGGTTCAGTGAGAGATCTTGTCTCAAAAAAATAAGATGATAAAGACAGAGGAAGACAACTGAAGTTGATCTCTGGTCTCCATGAGTACCCACATGTAGGTACACACATATATTCACAAACACACACAATGGATTACACTGTGTCACACATGGCACATTGATACTGTCTGGCATTTTCACAGGCAGATACATTAATACAACCCAATTCCTGTAGATTTGAGTCAATTACTGATGTACTCTGCTCAGAAAAATAAAGGCGAGGGATCATGGAAAGAAACCTGAGCCAAAATTCATCTTTTCCTTGATCTAATTGGTCATTTCAAGTGTTTTGTCATAGAAACGGCACAGCACAAATGCCTAGGGAAAATGACTTTTTAAAAATGGAAAGAGAGCTTACGTTTTCTGGGCTGAGAATTCTAGAAAGAGGAAATAGCAACTGGAAAAACCCTAGCATGTGCAATGGACTCAACCTCTTCAGGAAATAATAAGAATTCAGGCTAGTGGGACCACAAGGAACGAGGGACAGCACGAGGCACGATCATGTAGGATCCATAGAAGGATCTTTATGGTGAAGGTTTTAAAGTAAGCTGGAGACCGAGTTGATTTTGATTTCCAAAGACATTTGCCTGAATTTAGAAAGATTTTGAATTTAACCCAGATATTTCTGCAGCTATGCTATACTTCTTTGTCTAAGCTCGCTGCTGTCATAAAATAGCTTAGACTGGATGGCTTACTAAACAGAGATACTCTCACAATTCTGGAAGATGCGAATTTGAGATCTGGGTTCCAATAATTTCCAGGTCTAGGGAGGGCTATCTCCCAGGGTGGAGATAGCTGACTTTCTTTCTCTCCTTAAATGCCAAAACTAGGCACGGGGGCTCTGGGGCCTCTTCTGTAGAAGTAACCAATTCCATGAATATAGTTCTGCTCTCATAGCCCATTACCTTCAAAGTCTCCTCCTACCACAGTCACTTTGGGAAGTAGGATTCTATCATGTGAGTATTGAAGGGACATTGTCTGTTCATTGCTTCCCATAAACAATTTGGTCTAAGCTTATAGATGTCAGTTCTGTATGTTCAGTTTTTACTTACTCTAAGAACCCTCAAACTAGAACAGTAGAAGAAATACCATTTTTATATTTTTAGTATGAACCTGGAAAATAGAATATAGTCTTTCCTAAAGTTTACAAAGAAGTACTTTTTAAAAAAAATCATTAATGACAACACACACCAACATATAGTATTTCTGATGTGGTAGTTTTGCAGTAGAGACTGATGAACTATTACCTGCTAGCCATCTGCAAATGATGATACTATATCAGAAACCAACTACATATATATTTAACTTGTCTTTTCTGTTGGACCAAAGAAATAATCTCTGTTTTTCTTAATGACTTCCAGTAACTTCTGCCTCAAGATCTCATCCCTGCCAGGGCAAAAAGCTTATTTTATGTGATAGTCACATCAACACCAGACTCTGATTCAAGAAGAATTTCCCATTTACAAATGGAGGTTTCAAAAACTTGCGTGGCTAAGAGATGCCACATGGCTTGTGTGGGTTCCTAACCACAGCTGCTGTTTAGGCCACAGAGCAAGTAATTCATTGGGTTGGCCTTTCTGCTGGCTGACTGGCTGCTGATTTTCTGGAAAATGACTGATTTCTTAAGATTCTCCCACAGAAGTGGTAACAATCCACTTCCTACATTCATTCCACTGTAATTGACTAAGTATTGTATAGATTCTTTGCACAAGATCACAAACCAACCTACAAGTTGTTAAGCTAAAATTAACCAATCTCTGGCTGCATAAAATTAATAGGATCTTATGTGCAGGAATTTCAGTTAGCACTCAAAAACCCTAGAGTAAAACAGGCTCAACTATAGCATTTCCTTCATGGTTTTATTCAGAGAATATACAAGGACATATTGAATACATGACCATATAATGTGACTGCTTCAGCGTGCACTTATTAAAACTCAGGAACTCTGAAAAATGTACTTAACTAAGTTAAATCTTTAGAATTGGCTCCTTGTTAGATGCTTCCAATTTTCCAAGGGGCAAACTAGACTGAGGTATAAAGGGTGAGTTTCAGAAAGGTTACCTTGTTCGTGTTAAAAGCTAATGGGAATCAGTAAAAGAAAATGTAAGTATAAATTCTGTATCTTCATACAAAACTCTGAAGGGTCTCTACATTTTTCCTAAAAAAGTACTTCTGAATAGTATAGGCATTGTTTCCGGATATTATTTATGTTGCCTGTTGATTGAGACTGATCTATAGGAAATGAACTGAAGGGAGAGAACACAGAGAATGGGGCAGTTTTGAGAGTACTGTGGAAGCTTAGGCCAGGGGTAGTGTGATTAGAACCAGCGCAGCGGAGAAAAGAGGGAGACAATTAAGGTTCCCTGTGACCTATCCTGGGAACAAGTCAACAGAACATGTTCAAAGACTAGATGTCTCTGTCTGTGTGTCTGTGTGTGAGTGTGTGTCAGTGTATGTACAGTGCATGCGCATGTGATAGAGAGTGAAGAGCGAGGGGAATGAGGGAGCGGAGAGAGGAAGGCAAGGAGGGAGAGAGAGCCCACACACACCCTCCATGGTTAAGGGGAAGAATGTGTGGAGAAATGGAAGGTGAGACCACAGAAACATCAATGGCAGCTTCTAGTTTTTGTTTGAAAACTAAGACAAAAGATTAAGCATAGGAAAGATCAATCTTGTTTACAGTATGAGCAAAAAGTCCAGCTTGTGGCAGTTCTGAAAGTATTAGCATTCAAATGGATTCTTCTGAATTTAGCTTAACCTGGACAGATTGAAATGGGAAAGATACTGCAAATTTCAATTTCAGAGCTGTCAGTATTTTGTCTTTCATGAACACTTAAATTATTTTCCATAAAGGAGCCTGTGATTATCATGCTTTAAGTGATTTCTAAGAGTGATTTAAAACTTTTTATAATAAATAATGATACTGAATGAAAAGAAAAGAAATCAGATGTACTTTTTTTTTTTTTTTTTACTTTCCATTGAAATAGGACAATGAATGCTCTGTGTTGTTGGTAAAGTGATGTTCTTCCATGTCTTGCTGATGGTCTTTTAATTTCAAAAGGTTCAGAAAAGAAAATGAGAGCTGATAGCATTTAGGAGAGTGGGAAGGTGTGGGATGCTGCATTTAAATCATGCTAAAAGCATGACTTGAATTATGGGAGGTTCAGCAATTTATAGCAAGTGAGAGAAATCCTTCCGAATCTGATAAAAGATGAATGGGTAGACACCCAAACAGGCAAAATTACAAGAATAATGAAAGCAGAACAATTGATTAAGATAGATTTGTATGAGCTTATCTTTTAAAGCAATTTCTTAGAAGGTAATTAATAAAAATCTATTCCATAATTAGCAAACTAACTGATTTTTTTCTCCATTAGTCAATTTTACACTATTTCCTGAAGACTCTGTTTCAGTCTTTGTCTGTCAGTCTCTGTCTATATCTTCTCTGTCTCTGCATCTCTATGTCTGTCTCTCTCTTTCATTCTCTCTTTTTATACTGAGGATAAAACAGTATCTTGAACATTTCTAGATTAATAGTCTAGTCCTGTACCACTGAGCTATATTATAAGCCATTTTTTTCTTGGAATTTATTACATTTTCTTTTTATTTCAAGAAACAAAAGCTCTCACTAAGTTGTGTAGCCCGGCTTTGTGATCCTCTTGCCTTAGCCTCCTGAGAAGCTGGATTACAGGCTGCTGCAGCGGACCTGGGAATTTTGGTTTTTTATTACCCTTATGAATGTCATAAATATCCCTCTCTAGACCCTGAGCGTTCTCTAGTGCAGCTTTTCTTGTGCAGTGCTGGTCTACAGAGTTGGGGATAAAACACGATTTTCGTAACAGACCCAGTTTGAGAACTGCCTTCAGGTAGAGAGAAATGCTAACATTTTCAGCTTTAGTTTTCTCAATGTCAAAAGATGAAACTGTTTCTGGTAAGATTGTTTGGGAGAATAAAAGTGGTAGGATGAGTAAACACACAACATATGTATTCAGTGGGTGTTCCTGTATTCAGTAGGCATTCCTGTATTCAGCGGGTGTTCCTGTATTCAGTAGGCGTTCCTGTATTCAGTGGGTGTTCCTGTATTCAGTAGGTGTTCCTGTATTCAGTGGATGTTCCTGTATTCAGCGGGTGTTCCTGTATTCAGTAGGCGTTCCTGTATTCAGTAGGCATTCCTGTATTCAGTGGTGTTCCCGTATTTTCTTTGAATGAATAATAAAAATACACTTTCTTGATCCTTTAGTAAAAACACTGTCCAGCTGTTTTCTTTGGCCACTGTAAAAATGAACTTGCCTCTTTTGAACTAGAACTGATCGATCTCTTCATAGTTTTGCAGTTTTGTAACTAGTAGAAAAACATCAATCTTACCATCTCTGTGAGGCTGAAAATTCCTTGAAATTAAAGACTTTACTTATTTTTGTCAATTTCATAGTATAAACCCTCAAACAATACAATACAAAGATAAAAACAAAAACCCCAACTTTCTTGAGAAAAGAGTCTTTATTACCTGGAAGGAGGCTCAAAATAAAGGCAACCATCTCCACAGGGGCTCTAAGCACTGCAGCGGAGTCTTTTTTTTAAATAATGTAAACTATTTACTAATTATTTTTATGTAGATTGCATTTTAAATGGTAATATTTGAGTATACTGGGCTTAATAAATATATTTATTGAGTTCAATTAATGAAAATAATTAAACTAATGTGCCCTGTTTCTTTTTATCATTAAATAAGACTGTTACAATAAAAAAATTGCAGTCTCATATGTGGCTTTCATTTTCTCTCTATTATACAGTGCTGTTTAGGAATTTTAGTGTTAGCACAGTTCATAGCATAGTAACTCTCAAACTTATTGATTGAAGGATTGCTTCTTGCTGATTAATAATAGGCATTAACCAGTCTGCATGAAAGTAAACGAAGAATAAACAGCAGTACTGACTGAACTAGGAAAAGAGAATGAAATAGATCAGTGAATCTAGACTGTCTCCAACAGCTAGCACATTCTAAGTCTGTGTGGTTCCGCTGTACAGTGCTTGCCTAGCGAGCACGGTTCCCTGAGGGCTATCCTTAGCATCACTGAAAATAAAAAATGAAACCCAGCCCACATGCCCTCAAGATTCAGAATTTAATGGGGGGACTCATAGGGCCCTGCACCTCACTGGGTAGCTCCAGAAAGTTAAGAGCTGCTGAGGGAGAGAGACGGTCCCTCGGTGGTGTGGGCATTGATAAGGGGTCCTTGCATAAGTCAGAAGTCAACCCTAAGGAAATGCAGTGGACCACAAAAATCAAGCAAATCAACAAAAAGCCTGAAAACAGAAGGAGGACTTGTTGGGAAGAATAAAGTTTCAGTGAAAAGATAATGGGCAGAATGTAACCAAATTACAGTACATGACGTATTCAAATTCATGAAATAATTTTTTTAAGTGAAAGCATACTTCTGTAGTCGGCCACTATATTTACTTAGTTCTGTGTCTGGAGTTACCGAAATTCTGAAACATCTGTGACTGACAGCATGCCTTACACCCACACCTTATTATAATTTCTCTTTCTTACAGATTTTTTGAAATAAAGCAACTCCATTAGAGTATATGTAAGAATTTCTGTTCACTTAACTTTTTACTGATGTGCATAGAGCTTGAGATTGAAACATTTCACAAGTTGGAGGCTTAGCTGGGTGTGGTCTTGTGTACTGTTACCATTGTGAAGTGCAAATCTCTAGGCCTCTCCTTTAAGACTTTAATCTATTTTTCAGAGAGCCTCTCCTTCAGTACATGCTGTGGCCCCAGCATTAATCTTCCTAATACTCCTTTTCAATCCAAACTCCACATTCTGCATTTCTCTGTTTCACTTGCTCTTTTCAGTGTAGAATTCCACATTATTCACCACTAATAACCATGCCACCGATTCTACATTAGGCTGTCTTGAAATTTCCTTCACACTCCCAAAGTCTTCCACATTTTTCTCAAACCCCACCTGGTCAGGTTCTTCACAGCAGCAGCTCACTCTCTGGTACCAACTTCTGTATTAGTTACTTTTCTGTTGCTGTGATAAACACCATGACCAAGGCAACTCACAGAAGGAAGGGTTTATTTGGCTTATGGTTGCAGAGGGCTAGGGGCCAAAAGGGAGGTGTGGTGACAGAGGCAGTCAGAGCAGGGAACCGAGAGATCACCTCTTCAAGCAGGCACAGGAAGCTAATGGAAAGCTGACAAGGCGGAGAACTCTGAAAGCCTACCCCTAGTGATGTGCTTCCTCCAGAGGGCCACACCCCCTAAAATCTTCCAAAACAGAGCCACCAACTGGGGACAAAATGACCAAATACTTGGTGCCTATGGGGGCATCATTCTCATTCAAACCACCACATAAGTCATTAGGCCAGCCTACTTTAATTCTGAGCATCATTCAGCAGTTTGCCTGTTGACATTCTTGTCTTCTCCCATCACTAATGAACTATCTCTGCTTTGGACATTTCCATTCTCTAAGGAAGCCAGGTAATATGGGCTGCCAACAGTTAAAAGACGGGCTCTCCTTTTTTGCCCTAGTACTAGTTAAAAGATAAATGAAAAACCTTTTAGGTTGCCTTTCAGAACCAGAATTTTGTTCTGAAAATAGTTCAATAATATGACATGTGTTAAACACTAGGGAAAGAGCCCATTTCAAAAGTGCTTAGTCTTCAGACATCTACAGACATGAATATGGTGAAGAGAATTGTCGTAGATATTAAATGGAAATAGTCCTAAAGTGCGCATAGGTTACATGTGGCCTTGATTCATAGTATCTGCACGGGTTTTGATTTATGTAGACTATTTGAACATAACTAGGCTCACAGGTATTTATTAATCACATTCTTGCCCTAAGGTTATGCAGTTGTCCCTGTTTTTCAGTTCAGGAAAAACAAGAAAAGTTAGTGATGAAGAGGTGCCACTAAGAACAATTTTTTTTTTTAAATTAAAAGAACAATTATAAGATATTGCCTCCTTGGAAATTTGCATGATTGGTGACGTGTCAGCACTCGTTTCTTGGCTTTCATGGACTGCAACCTAAACTATAGAATTCCAGAATTTGGAAACTTGACAGCAGGAGAAAGATCGGCATGCTTTATTTCAATAAAAAGGCTTCAGAAGTTTGTGTGCAAGCCCCAGCTTCTTCATCCAACTCCTCGTGATTGAACGATGAGTGCATAGAGATGGATTTTTCTAGGAGAAGGAGTACACTACTGAGACAGGTCACAATGTAAAAGGTCAGGAATCTCATTGCAGTTTTCTGTTGATTAGAAAGTATTTGCCATGTCTACACCGTAAGGACATGTAAAATACACAACCTATTTTGTTTTCATAGACAGGAGTATGCTATATAGTCCATACTGGCTTCCAACTTGCTAAAGAGCCCAGACTGACCTATGATAATCCTGCTAAGGTCCCCCAAATGCTAGGATTATAAATGTGTTCAACCATATCTGGCTTTAAGATTTTAAAATAGGTTGGATGCCCCTTATATAAAAGATTTGAAACCACAAGTGTTTTAGATGTTGGATTTTATTCAAACTTTGAAATTACTCATGTAAATATAATGAGATCCCTTGAGGGTATAATCACAATCCAGCATGAAATTCCTTGATGCTTCATATATATATGCCATACATGAATAATTTTAGAATACCTGAGTTTTAATTGCAACTCATTGTATACGGTCAGGTGTGGAATTTTCTATTTATCTCAGCATCTTGGCAATTTTGAAACATTTGGGATTTCAGATTTGGGAAATTTAGTGATGCTTAACTTCTACACCCAGGTTAAAGTGATACCCAGAGGAAGGCGAATGGAATGTTTGGGTATACACTCTTGCAGCTGGTATCAACTTTGGACACATTTAGGACAATTTTACAATCAATTCATTGTACACAAGAAAACACATTGGAATGATATTGTATGAGTGAGTTTATTTGGTTCTTTTCTTAATAAGGACATTGTCCAAATTTTCATTAAATTGATGGTCAATGCGAGTTGAGGGATATTTTAAGAATCTTGAAATGATCTGTCTCCTTTGTACTTACTCAAATTAAATTTAGAATAATTGATATCTGAACTGCAGTTCACTATATTTTGAGTAGTAAAAAAGTATTTATATTATTCATTTTAAGCATAAGGTTGATACATCACTTATCAAATTCTCTTGGGTAAGGATGCCGTAATATTTTTTTCTAGAAACACCCAGAAACAAGAGTAGAACCTAGAGACATATGTATCTTGAATTTAACCAACATTTTATTTCACATTCTATGACCTGTAGAATTTCAGAACCATTGACATCCAGGATTTATGAAAATACTCATGACATTATCTGATTCTACTTTTTAAAATTCAGTATACTACATATTATTTCTGTATTGTGTTAGGTGGCAGAGATAGAAGGTCTTTGAGTTACTCCTAAAACTACTCATAGTAGTCTTCAGTTTGATGCCTTCCTGAGTAGTAGTTATAGAAAGTGGAGTTTTGAGAAGAAATTTATATAGTGGCAGCAAACACTGGAAAAGCACAAGCTTTTTTTTTTTTTTTTCCTGTGTCAGTGTCTTTTGGTTATTCACCACATGGCATAGATGCAGGGGAGCCCCGCTGTCATGGGAGCTTCCTGTGGGAATCCCCTCCATCACAGGAGCTTTCTGGCTTTCCCCTGATCCCTTCATTTCCTGTCTTTGTTCTTCTATTTTCTGCAAAGTCAGCACACTTTTCTCTTAATTCTATAGAAGTGAATGGTATCCTTTAATCTGAACTCACATCTACTAGAACACTGAAGTATTTTTCCAAGCAATGACTATTTCCTTCTACCCCTGGGCCAAGGAATTAGAGCGGCCAAGCCTTTGCCTACCACACACACGTTATGACATCTTACCACATCTTACTGTGCCTCAGCTCTCAATTTTGCATTATCGATCGGTGTACAAATCTTTCATATAAATGATTTTCTCTTTCTATAGACTAAAAAACATATTGAATTAATGAATATTTAAGTGTACCAATTATTTTAATCCCTTAGAAAGGTGAAAGTTGAGTATCAGTAAGTTACTGGCCTTCAGCTATGATATGTCATCTAAGCTGTCTTCTGTGTTGTTCAGTAGTTTTAGAAGCTATTGATTATTCTGGAACCTTTTACATTCACTTATTTGTTGTTAGAGAGATACTTCCTATTTGATTTTTTTCAACAAAATTCTGCCTTGATTTTGGATATTATTTCTGTGTTTTCTTCAGATTGATGAAAAGCTTCAATTAGAATAATTTTTTTTGGCTCCATGGAGATGGCTATAACCCCCTAAGTACAGCTTATGTTGTGCAATCTTATTTAAAGATCTAAATACAAACTGCTAATTCTATATTCATGTGTTAACAAACTCTCTGGTAATCCAACCTCATAAGACAGTGACGCTCTACTGTCCAGTGTCGACCAAATTGCATTGCCGAAGAGCTTTAAGCACATGTGAAAGCGTATACCTTGAAAACTCTGTGTTCCCAGAATTCATTTAAATTTCGTATGCATGGTCCACGTTAATGACATCTTGTGAGATAAAAGGCATTAGCAAAACCTCATACAGGGCAACCGAGAAAAAATTTATTGTAACAGAACGCAAAAGAGGGCTTCCTGGGAACCTTGAAAATTCTTGCCATTGGACACGATCAGTTCTAGAGTTTGTGAGACGAGCACAACTTAGGAAGCTATCAAAGCCGAACCTGTTAATGATGCTTCTGTTCATCTAAATGAGTCAAATGGTGCAGATACTCGTAGTCTGCAGTTTATGATTGGGTAGGACAGATTCTGATTTTATAGGAAGATTGGATCTGTGGGGCGGCATTGACCCAGGGAAGGAGTCAGCTTGATTAGCCTCATCAATCTGCCTACCACACTGGGTAACCCTTCTTGGAGCCTGCACTCGCAGAGAAGCAGTTATCTACAAGTTTACAATTTTACAAGTTTACAAATCTACAATTTCCATTTTTGGAAATTGCTGTGTGTTTGAACAAAATACTTCTGTAATTAACGCCTCTCCTATACCCTTTCTCAAAGCAATGGATACTGAAAGCATGACTTTCTCTTCCTGGAAACGGTGCCCCTTTGTGTGAGTAGGCACTTATTGACAAGCTTAACAGTGAAATCAGGGTTTTATTTATTTTGATTGGTTAGAAAGCATTAGAGACACTTTGCTCAAGAAATAAAAGGGTGAACAGTACAAGGGGAATCTTGCATTTATAGTTCGTGGGCATTTTCTTGTCTGGTCATTTTTTCCCGGTGAACTTAGGTCAAAGAGAGAACAGAATGCAGGTCTGGAAGGCAGGACTCTGTCTCTGCCAGTAGCAGTATGATAAAGCATGATCAAAACAAATTTTGAGAGAGGGCTCCAAACTGAATGGCTTTTTGACATGGTTAGTTAATAGTCATCAGGAAGGCTGTTGATTCAGGAAACATTTATGACCCTAACCTTGAGGCGAATCTGTGGGCCATCCTGATGACTCAGGTGTAGGCAAAGGGACATAGTCTCTGACCCTCCATGATCCTCGCGCCCCCCTAGCTAACGTATGTGCCATGATAATGAAGCTATGTAAGAGATGAAACATCACACTATGTTCATATGAACTAGAATTTACTAAAGTTTACTTCCACACCTGATCTGGTGGGTTTTCAACTCTGTAAGAGATCAGAATCACTTTGGAACCTTGTTAAAGTACAGATCCCTGCACCTCTGTCTAGGAATTCTGACTCAGTAGGGCTGAAGTAGTCACAAGAACATCCATTTCTGTCAGTTGTCCCAGAAATTCTGATGTTTTTGGTCCAGTACTCTACTTCAGAATTAGTGCTTCAACGAAAGGTCAGACCCACTTAGGCAGGAGCGATGATGAGTGTCAACAGAATCCAACAATTCACTTAAGTCACTGAGAAATGCTATGGCAGAAAGCCACTATTCCAGAAAAAGGCCATTATTTTTGTTCACCATGTCACTATAAAATTAAAATAAAATAGACATAAATTTTTAATTCTATAGTCATAAAATATATATAGTAACATTCAAAGAACTCACAGATTGAACAGATAAGATATTCAGTCATCTCTTTGTGCATACGTATGTATCAAAGGAGTAAAAGCTACAGACTATGGACTCCAGCTTTAAATATTTTGAACGTGGCATCTAAGTTATATTTGATCCTAATTACCACGTTAATCAGTTTTCCATTGCTCCACCAAAATGCTTGAGACCATCAGTCTCAAAAGAGGAAAGTTTTCGGTTGTCACACAGTTTTAGGGTACTAGTCATGTTCAATTGGCCCCATTGCCAGAAAGTATGTCCTGTCTGGCAGTTTGGTGAAGCAGAGCTGCTGACTGCAAAACAGCTAAAGACTGAAGGGGAGAGAAGGAGGGAGGGAGGGAGGGAGAGAGGGAGGGAGGAAGAATACAGAGACAGAGAGGAGGTACCAAGGCTACCATATCTCCTTCTAGAACTTCTTTCAGGACTAGAAGATTAGGCCCCAACTCTTAAGAGTTCCAACAACTCCCAGTGCCACTACCTGATAGAAACATAGTCCTAATATTCAGGTCACTGATGGACTCTTGTCCAAAAGCAAATTAATAAGATCTTTAATAAAATAATTTATTCATATTTGGAGAGGGAACTGTCTGACTTACTTTTGCCTCTGAAATGTTGATAGTCATATTATTTCTGTATTGTTTTAATTGGTTTCCTCCCACTTAAAGTGTGAAAGACTATGGCCCAGATCTCCCTGTCTGTCCCCCATGTTGAGAAACGCTTTGTTCTCATTCTGTTGTGTGGGTAACTTAACAACATTTCAGAGGTAGACAGAAGAGAACAAGTACATAATCTGGTGATTTCATAATGAAAATGGTGTGACTCCCTCTGAGAGACGCAAGAAGGCTGTGATCAGTCTTTGTTACTGAGGCTCCTCCTGGTGATACAGATTGTTGAGGGCGGGCATTTTGGGAAATGTCTGAAGAGCCCTTTTGATAATGCTGGTGAGAACAAAGCTTCTGTATGTTTAGAGCTTAGGTCCTGTCTGATGTCAGAAAATGAGTTCTAGCTTTGGTCCTTTGACAAGGTAGATATAATGCATCATGGTGTACATATAGTGATATTAAAATGTATACCAGTGGAAAGGTCAGTTCATTATTGGGTGAAATAGAGGGTCTTTGATTATTAGAAAACCTTGCTGCCAAAATAACATAAGTTATAAGCAACGGTATACAGTAAACATTTAATAATTTTTTTCCAAAGCGTTAAAAAACCAAAATTTGTGAGTTTTTCAGATTTCTTTGGCCACTCCCACCATGGCTGATGTCAAGCTACTGACTAGACATCTCTGGGAATGATGTTAGCAAGGGGAAGACAGCTGATTTCTGGGAACAGGGCCAGCATGCCAATAGCTCCTTACCAGGCTACTGTTGATTGGTTGGTTTACAGGAAGGTGGGCACAGCAATAAGAACGAAGAGACCTTGTCCGGGTTTTCAGAATTCATATTTTATGTCAACAAAAGAAGCTGCAGGCTTGGATCTTTTCCCAGCTCCCACGTAGTATATTAAGTGGCTTCCCATCTTGCATCACTGCATAGACAAGTCACAGACTCAAGAGGATCAATGCAGTACAAAGAGTTAAAGCCTGGTCTCTAGTGCGATATAGCAAGTACACAGCGGCTGAGGGGTGTCTTCTTGTAACACTTCTGATTTTTGGATAGATGGCATGTGCTGTTCTCCCGGCATGGTGGCACACAGCATTATTACAGCACTTGCCACCCCTCTGTGTCATTATCTGCTGCACATCTCCCTGGCCCACTAGACTCTGGACCTTTTGGGACAAGCATATTTTTTCTCTATCTCCAAGCCCTAACAGACAGATTAACACCTGGCATGGCACGTTTAGTGTGTTCTGGGCCTCCATAGCGGGACGCCTAAGGAAGGGCTATCCCAACTCCCAAGCTTCTCCTCTGCTCAGCCCTGGACCTTGCCGGACCTGCTGTCAGTTAACTTTCCCTCTGCTTCATCCCTTGGCTGAATCTCTCACTGCTTCACAGAAGTTGTTTTTGAAAACTGCACTATTGGTAACCTGCTTGCAAGGTTCCTCTTCAGAGACAATAGTAAATAGATGAGGTTTTGAATATTACATAATAACTTTGGAAATCGGTTTGACCACTTTTCTACCATGACATACTTCAGAGCAACATTAAGTAATTTGCCTTATTCAGAACAACACATGCCATGTAATTCAGTGGCCTTTTGCTTGAAGGAACTATTAAACTGGATGACCCATCAGGTAGTTGGACTTGCTGACAATTTCTTTACTACTCTGTAATAAAACTCCTGAGTTGGCTGTGTGATTCATGTAGCAGGTCTTTAAGACAGAGTTCAAGTGCTTTCCAGAGAAATTCTGCCACACTCATTAAGTCTTCATCTAGACAATTCTGAATAATTGGTGCAGATCATTGGCCAGCTTTTACCTCTACTTCTATTTGGAGTGTAGAGACAAGTTTGTTTGTTTTTTTTCCCAGACAGCCAAGCACGCACTGCACTATTAAATCTTGATATTTCACTGACTTCCTGGATTCCTCAGTGTGTCAGGTAAGAGCACAAATAATTCTCACATGACACATGGAGAGCAACAGAGTTGTAGCTGTGGAACCAACAAACACATTGGCTTAGGGGAGACTGGAAGCTGATTGGAGGTGATGCTCCAGCTACACAGCGTTTGGGAAACACATCAGACATTTCCTCAGAAAACTCTTGATTTCCTTCTGTTGTTATGTGATTAAATGAAAGTATCCAAATAGATGAATCTCCTAAATCAGGATGATTGCAGTCATGCCCTAGAACAATTATCATTAACACTGGGTTTGGGTGCCCTACTTTTGAATGAGGTTCCTAATTTAATTATATCCCAAGAGTGCTCAGATAGACTTACAGTGTCCTTCTTATTAACATGATCCCACTGTCTATTCTGGAAGATGCTTCTTTTAGCTATTAGTAAAATGGGACAAGAAGAACTTCTAACAACTTTCCTGAAAAAGGAAAAGTAGGCTGGGATATTATAATCATTTTGTGATCACCACAATTATACAGCAAAGGTATATATAATCATAGAATTGCTGTCCTGAATATGGCACTCGGTGAGGTAACTTTCTCCATAAATCTGTGTGTAGCAGTGCATATGTACATGTAGACACAGAGAGAGAGAGAGATATTGAGATCTATACTGAAGACAACAGCATATAGGAAGAAAGATTAATTTTGTTCAGAAAACTGCGTTCGTGATTGCTTGCCCGGTTGAGAGTTGAGCTTGGGCAGAGCATAAAGACAGTAGTTGGAGCATATGACAGAGTAGAATCTCTGCCTCACAGTAGACAGGAAATGAGAGTTATAGAAAAGGACAGAGACAAGACATTCCCAAGGACCTGACCCCAGTCAGCTTTAACTTTCCAGAATTTAAAGTTTCCAGAAGAGTCCCCAGAACAGCACCACTAGCAGATGACTAAGTCTCAAGGGATATGTGTGTGTGTGTGTGTGTGTGTGTGTGTGTGTGTGTGTTTGTGTGTGTATAACAAGGGCTACATTTTTTACACTTTTAAATTAAGCCACTGTAAAAGATGGAATGTCATACGAGGAACTCACTTTACTAAATTCCTTGTCTCATGGATTTAGCAGGCAGATTTGTGTTTTATTCTTATACTTCCCCTTCCTTTTAAAAATATAGTTCATCAAAAGCAAGACCAGAGCACAGAAGTCAGCCATCCTGGGCCTGACTCCCAGCCAAGTTAAGCCTCAATGAGCCAGTATGCCTCCCTGTGGGAAAAAAAATGATCTGCATTAGCATTGCCTCTCACTGTCTTCTGAGGATCCCTGACATGAGCAGCCCAGGGACAGAGGAAAGGGGAATACTGGAAGGTAGCTTCAAGGTGCCAACTCTGACAGCTGGCATGCGGCTAGGGCACTCACAGCACATTCCAGAGACGTGAGTGGCCCCGCATCAATCCCAGATGGCTTTCACCTGTGCGGGCAGCTGGCTCCCTCATGGCAAGATCGTCTGTGGCACAGATCTTACAAGTGGCCGAGCAGCTTCTCTTGTGTAAAGGGTAACTATGGTGATACAGCCACATTCTGAAAGACTGCTTTTGGTTGCTGTTTCTTTGTTTGATACACATTTTACTACAACCTGTTAGCAGCCTCATTTTAAATTTTGATGAGAAAAATATTACATATGAGTTTATTGAGCAAAACTTACTAACTTTTAGATGAGTGTGAGTTGAAGTTCATGGAGACTCATGTGATGATACACTTTCAAATTATATGTCCAGAGGGAATGATGTTGATATTGTCAGAAACAAGCATGAAGAAAGGCTATGAACTAGATTATGTCTCAATGGGCCCAGAGAAATATGGGCATTTGAAAAGACAATTTAATAATTTAATAAAACTATGTAGCAGAACGATAGCAGTAGATTCTACCCTGTGGAATGTGACCTGTCTGGCCACATGTTCTTAGTGCTGATAACAGTGCTAGGTATTGATTCCCAATTGTGAGTCAGGCCTTAAAATCAGTTAGAAAGTGTTGATTACTCCTATAATGTCCTTGCCAATATTGCACCTGTGGGCATAGTTTGCCAGGTCAGTTGTATTTGTTGCTTATAGAGTTCACAGCTGGGTAAGGCTGATGATTGTCTTTTTCTGCCAGTAACAGGCGTAGCACCTTCTAGTATACTGAAGACTGGCCAGAAGAGATGTAGTTTCAAGGTCAGAATCAGCTTGAAATCTCCTTGTTTGTTGTGTGACTCAGGTACGCAGTGTCTTAAGAAAAAGGGTCAAATACTGGTGGGTAACCAAATGCAGTGATTGTAGCTAGTATTGTTTAGGGATCTATGGGACATCTCTGGTCAATAACTCCAAAAAAGGGAGTCCATTCTTAGCACTGGGGTTTTCATTTGCTAGCTCGAGGTATCCAGTAGGGCCATTGGTTCCTGTTATAGGGTAACTACATTTTCTTACTTTATACCCATAGCTAGTGGTTCTCTCAGTTCTCACCAGAGAAAGTTCTTCTCTAGCAGATGGTGACTAACACAGAGACCCACCAACAGTCAAGGTGCGGGAAACAACAGATTATAGAGTGCTCAGTCCTAAATAGGACACCGATATTTCACTCTCTCTTCCAAAGGCTCAGGGACCATTGTGGAAGAGGGCCATAGGTGATAGATAAATATAAGCGTAGTTGCACAAATGAACCCAGCACTTACAGCAACATGCACATGACCTGTGCCAACCCAGGCCAGACAGAGGCCAGTACGAATGGGGGAAGTGTGCAGAAACCCTCAACCCTAGCTGAGGATGGGTGTATGGTTTGGGTTCAGGCTTGGTTCGGAGTGAGACCCAGCAGAAATGAATGAGAAACTCTGGCATGGGACTCCTTAACACCAATAAAATAAACTTCCTGACACCAATTATAGGCTGGTTTTTGTTAATTACCCCTCCCCCCTTAAAAAACTCACCAAGCAGCAAGAAACTGCTAGCTCCTCCACTCCTGGGCTTGGAGGCTAACCCCGTGCCCTTAATTAAATGAGCCTGTCAATACCCATGCTGGAGTCTCTCCTTTGTCTCTGCTGGGTCTCACTCTGAACCAAATGCGAACCCAAACCTTAAAATGGGTACTGGGCAAGGGAGAGTCAATTTTCCTTACTGGTATGATTCTTGATAGGTGGACCAGACTCGAAGGGATAGACTCACACCAAGAGGGTTGGGAAACAGATTTAATTCAATATGCCTCAAAAAAGATAAATAATAATAAAGGACACGAACTCACGGGAGGGAGTAGTAAGTTAGAGATGAATAGGGAGATGGGATCTAAATATGATCACAGTATATGACATTCTCAAATCAATGAAAATATTTTTAAAACTGGTATTAAAATACCATTTTATTCACTCGTTTGGGCTCAGATTCAAGGAAATTACCAGATTTGTTACTTACCACTTGGTATCTTATTGCAGGTTGACAGCTTCAAAAAACAGCAACAATAATGATAATAATCAGCATATTAACAAGTAATAAAATATGTTAAAATAATGTTTACTTAATTAAGATTACCTCACAATTCCAGGCATCAACACGTGACATTTCAACATACCAAGAAAAGAAATTGCAGGTAACATTTCATGTAAACTTCAGTAGTATAATTAAATGAGAGAAGACAACTTATTTTAACTTCGTAAAGGGAAATAGTAAATAGTCAAACCTACACTCCTTTCGTTTTATTTCTCTCTTTCTCCACGTCTGTCTCTATCTCTTCCCCCCTTATTTTCACGAAATGGATTTTCCCTTAAATTAAAAGAGTATACATTAAAAAAAGAATAATTTGCACCAAAAGTTATTATAGAACTTAAAAAGAATTTAAGACAGAGTTTCATTATGTATCTCTGGCTAGCCTTGAGCTTACTCTGTAAGACAGACTGGTCTTGAACTTGCGATGATTCTCCTGCCTCTGACTCCTTGGTGACTGTACTACCTCACAACTCTCAAAACTCGTATAATGTTAAGTTATGTTGATAGAAGAGTTTCCAGAAAATTCAAAGATTATTTCCTAGTTGCAATTATTAGCTATTATTCAGTGGTATGTTTTCAGAGAACACACTCCACAGTGTTCTATGTGGAAACCCTTTTGATATAGAAGAACTAAGATGATGAAGAAAAGGAACAGTATCATGGCGTCATCTCAAAGTACTTAACTGTCTAGTCCAGGAAACTCTGGAGGAAGAAGATGATTACTTTGGGTATTTGATAGGCTATCACAAGATGGTGGTTAGGCTTCCTTTTCTGTCATTCTAATGGACAGAGATATATAATCAGCAAATTGAAGTTATGAGTCAACTGACCTCCATGAAAAATTAGGAAGAGTTTTACAAGATTGTCAGAGAGTTAAAGTAGAAAGGAAGCGTTTTGTGGGACAGCTTTGTTCAGTGGCAGAAGGAATCCCTGTGTTATACAAATCATTAAATATGATGACCTCATGGATCTCCATTGTTTCTAAAATTCCATGTCTGGCTGACAGGGAGTGGCACTTCAGTCTTATTCTCAACTACAAAGACTGTTAACGTTGGTAGAACATAGTCATTTGGGTCACTGTATTTTCATATTCTGCAGATTGTGGCAATATAGAGAGAGATGGTACAATTCAAAGTATTTTGGTTATAGAAATGGTATTCTATAAACCTATTGATTAAGTACCAACACCATGGAACAGATGGCAGAACCAGTGTCAGACCAGTAGGCATGGTCAGGGCAAGGCTGCCTATCCACAAATTGAAAACAGGTGGTAAAAGTTCCCTGGAGGAACTGACATCTGTAAGTAATCACTTACTGTGAAAGTCCTGGTCAGACACAAATTAGCTTCATTGCTGATGACATTTTTAATAGCCCAAAGACCTCACAGCTTTATTTAATTAGAATCACATTGTGCAATGTACATATAGAGGCTTACCTTTGCCAGCTGTTTGGTTCTCTTCAACTTTGTCCATTTTAAGTTGCTGTACAACAGACATTTCCTTTTGTCACACAAAAGGATCAACCACACATGGGAGGTGGATGGACTTCTTTGTCTATACTTCACCAGTATTTCTCTGGTCCATTACTAACTCTTAAGAAGAAATCAAATACATGTGTCTTTGGTTTCTACTCTATGGAATTTAAATCCCGCAAAAACCAAACTGTGGTTTGAACTCAAAAAAGCTTATTTCCAAAGTATATTATTAGCCTTTCTGACATTTTTATCCCAACACCACCTTCTCCCTCCCTAATGGATATGAAACCCAACTTTAGTGTATTCAGAAGGAAGTTGATGTATTGCGATAGATAAGGATGATGACATTTTCCAAAATGAGTCCTTTCCCTATCCTTGGTATTATACTTCAAAATCTCCTTGGTAGCGTGCCAAAGGGTAAGGATTTAGTAGAATGGTCATGCTATTATTTTGGAGAAATAATAAATAGCTCAGAATTTTGGGCATGACATGAGACATTGCCACAGATCCCTGTATGCTATTGGCCACTATGTAAGCTTGTAAGGCAAGACACTTTTCCTTCTGTTTAAAATCTGGGAAATTTGTCAGAAAAGCATTTGCTTTGTGGAAACATCAAGTTACTGTACTTATAACAACCGAGAGAGGCTATAAACCAGGATTCAAATATAATGGAAAACAGAAAATGGCTTGAAATACCTGTTTTGAAAAATAAATAGTGTGTGAAGTCAAAAGACAGCTGACTGCATGCAATTCAGAGGTTTATTTACTTACATTCCCCATTTTCTCCATGGCAATATAGAGGACTCCAAGGCATAAGTCTGCTGCAAAAGAGGCTAAAATTGTAGTCTAAATAAAGGAACAGCAGGTGAAGTTGGTAGTGTTTAAACTTTATTCCTACACCTGTGCATTAGATGGCCTCTGCCTCCACCTCCTCCTCCACTCCATGAGGTTTATCTGCACATGCTGTTGTTTCCTATTGCGTATAATGGGTACTCTAAGATGAAAAAAGCATTTTGCATTCTAGGATTTTGTCAAGACTTTGGCTTGTATCCTATTAATTTTTCAGGTAATGAATGACTGATTTATTGAGAATAACTTTCCAGCTGTGATAGTTCCTGCGTGTTTCATGCATTAGCTAGCTAATCATAATTGTAATCATAAACCTGGTTCTACTTAAAATTTAGGAGTAGAGAGTCTCGACAGATGACAGTAATATTTGCAGATGAGAAAAATGAAAGCAAGCATGAGGCAGTGATATATGACTGTAATATTGATATCATTCTGCATATTTGTCTGTTTATGTGTATGTGAGTTTCTGTGTATGTACATGTGCACATATTTGCACATGTACATCGAAGCCAGAGGATAAGTTCAGTTGTTATTACTTAGGTGCCATCTACATTGGTTGTGGTGTGTATGTGTTGTGGGTGTATGTGCATGTATGTGAACTGGTCTGTGCATCTGTGGATATGTGTTTACAGGCCAGAGGATGTATTCTGCATTATCAGCTTTCTCCTTCATCCTCTTGATACACAGTTCTTTGCTGAACTTGGAACTCACCATTTTTGTTTACGTTGTCTTGTCAGTGATCCCCGGTGATCCTCAGAAATCTACCTGTCTGTCTCCCTCAGTGCCAGGGTTAGAGGTACGTGCAGCAATACTGGGTTTGTATGTACCTACTGAGGAACCTACAGATTTGTCAGAGGTTGGCTTGTACCTAAGATGTATAAAATCTTTTGAATATGTTGGAATTAAACTGTACATCAGTTCCCAGTGTCTTCAAGTGGCTGTTCCTTTCTGTTTTATAGGACTTTTAACTATATATACTAATTTAAAAATTGTGTGAATTTTTAAAAATTGTTGAATTATACCAGTTCATCATTCTTTTGTGTATACGGCTTTTAGCTGGTCTCCTCAAACTACTATAGAATGAGAAGGATCATGAGCTGATATTTTTATGTGCCCATCACTGATGATGAGTGAGTTTCCCAAGGATTAAAGTCTTTGTCTAAGCACAGATCTCATACTTAACTGAATGTTTCAATTCCATGATCTCAGCTTGTTTTTACCGGGGATGAATGAGAAAGACCCTGTGTCACTTAACATTTCACCTTTAGCCAGTAAGTTTATTTTATAAGAAATCAATGGGGTAAATAAAAAAAGTAAACAAGAGTACTAGAGAGATAGCTTCGTAAAGGTACTTGCTACCAAGCATGAAGACCAGACTTCCTTCTCTGGGTCCTAGCTTAAGGAAAGAACCAGCTCCTGCAAGTTGTCTTCTGACCTCCACATCCTGTGCCATGAAATACTCAGGTCCTCTGATTAACTAACTAACTAACTAACTAACTAACTAACTAACTAACAACTAACTAACTAACTAACTAAATAACCCAATGTGTTTTTTTTTAAAAAGAAGTAAACTGAAGGACTGAAATGAGGCACTGTAGTCTCATAGGAAAAGGAGCCCAGTGAACACCCTAATCAGTAGGCAGCTTGGATAGAGCCGGAAGACCAATCTCATGAGTTGGAAAGCTTTCAGATAAAGAAAAATTAATACCTGGGCTTAGAAAATATACTAGGATGTTTCCGCAGTCAGAGATTTATTAGAGAACTCTATGTTGTCCTGGACGTCCACTTGACAGGTGTCTTTCCTATTTATTCATCTCTAGACAAGTATTCAATTGCTTTTAGGTGGTGATGTGTCTTATGCTGGGATCATAACAAGTTGACTCAGCCCGTCCAAAAGGTGAGGGAAGATTTAATTACATTGATGTAAGTCAGCATTTGGTAGTTGGCACAATGAGGAGAGAGGTCTTGTGAATGTATTATCAAGCCTGGCATCATGACCTGGTGCTTACAGAGCAGCTGGAGGGAGACATACTAAGTACTGGGAGGCGGAGCTTCAATAATTGCATCCAGTGTGTGAGTGAACAGGTCACTGTAGCTACGAGGTTTGAATGGTGGGTGAGGCAGCTCACTGCTTACCCTGTGGATGATTCAGAAGAGTGGAAGTTTCAGATCAGCCCATCTAACACTACCACAGTATGACTGGCAATGGTAAACAAGGATGAGGAGATTAAAAAGAAGATAGATCTAGGGGCTCAGTTAAACTGTCACAGTAGAAAAGAGATAGCACATTGGCCTGCACTTTAATTTAAAGTCGCCCTAAAAAAGAAGTGGCATGTAATTGATCAGTTACTTAATGGTCTGAGCTAATTAATGCCTTCTTTGTGGGTTTCTTTTTTGTATCCAGGAAATAATACATTAAAAAAAAAAACTATGTGCAGTGAAGAAACAAAATTAAGAATAGATGTATAGCAGCTAGGCATGCCATTAATCCTAGGACTCAGTGAGACTGAGGCCAGCCTGGTCTACATAGTGAGTTTCAGGCCCTCTGGAGCTACAGAGAAACCCTGTATCATGCCTTCCTCCAAATATATATATTTGCCTGGTTCTCTTTCCTAAGGAAAAGATTCCTTAAAGTCTTCATTACCTTTGTGTGATGGGCTATGCACGAACTCTTTCAACCTAAGGGTAAAACTTTAGACATTTCGTTATAATTAGATTTAAATGAGTCTTGATTTTTTTTTTCTTCATAAACCATGTATATTGTGAAAATCTTCCTTGCAGTTAATAAAGATATTTGACTGTCTAACAAGCTTTAGGATCTGGGAATATATATGATCCTTTTTCTCTAGAGAGAATTTCTGCAGAGGTCATTTCTCCTGTGTCCATTGCCTATGTAATAATTACATTTTTGTTCTTTGTATTAAGGGATTTGTTGGAAAAAGAAGGTTACTTTCTCAAGGAAGCTCTAGCATCTCAATTTCTCAGTAAAAGTTTCTAATTTCTATTAAAACCTACAATTTGTGAGCAAAACTATATGACAAAATTCCTTTGGAGCATCTGACGGAGGCGGAAGCATAGAGCTCAGATTTGCCTTTGGAGACAGCAGTTTGGCTAGTACAGGAAAAAGTTATACTAGTGGAATCTCCCTGTGCAGATAAATTACCAGTCCTAGAGGAAGTGGTTCAGCAATGGCAGCCCATCAGCCAGAAAGGCCCAGAACAACCATTAATAAGCACTGTGTGGTGGAACCCCCATCATTACGGAGGCTGAACTCCCTGGGAGAGAGCCACATGCTCTCTGTCCTCATTCAGAACAGCCAGTGAGAAAGTGAATGAAGGACGCTATGAAGCTCCCAGACAAGGTCTGAGCATGAGCACAACTAAACTTAGAACTCTTCTTTCTAAGGGAGCTCTGTAGGTAAAACCAGACTTTTCACAGGTATTTTACCTTTGATGAACGTGTAAAATGTCAAAGTCTGGGCATTTTATGTATAAATCCTGAAGTTCTCGATGCTGGATTATTGAGAATTTTTGTGTAGGAAAACAAGATTTGATGGAGAGTATCAAGGGTTGATCTTGTGTAAAGCCAGAGAAGAATGCAATGTGTCTGTCTTATGGGAGTGTTTTTATAAGTAGGAAGTATTTCTCATTTCCAAGGGGAATTAGATAACTGGCAAGTTTCATATGTAGTTCTACAGTCTTCAACAAAATCAACAGTACTAGCTCCTCATTATACCATGAGCTGTAAATTGTTAGTTTCCCTAACCAGCTGGTGGTTTGTGTGGTTGGGACAGGGCTGTCAGCCAGTCTATGGGCTCAAATATTGGCAGAAAACAACATTAACATGGAAATATGAAGTCACTGAAAGGCCATGTTTCACATGCCCATTGCTGGATCTTTCTTAACTCTGAGTCAAGGGAAAAATAGATTGTCTTGGTGATCACTGTATCAGGAAGTGAAGTCACAGTGAGGCTGTGTGTGGTGAGAAACTATCATAAGGAATGTAGGCCAGAAACAGAGGAGGACACAATGAGTAGACTTTATATCCTAATCTTGCCAACTTCTCACAGTCAGGTACAGATGTCATGTGATGTCTCTTTGCAACTCAAAAGCTCCTTGGGGACAGGGACTAGGTTTCTTTGACTCACTGCTTTTCCCTCAGGGAAACCACTTGATAGACTTTTGTTCAGTAAATGAATCAACAGATAACTAAACTAAGACAGTATTACATGTGCTAGCATGATTTTAACAACTTAAAAAATGAACCAGTGGGACTCCTCTGTTTTAGACTCTCAAACACAAACTATGGGGACATCTGCGGAAGAATGGGTGTCTTAGACTTGTTCGCCCTGTTCTTTCTATTTTCATAAAATCTGATTTTTAGCTTTAAAAGCCACCATTATTCCTCCTATACATTACTTATAGAAGCAGTTTTACTTCTTTAAAACTGTTTCTCTTGATATTTAACCAGGCATTGATAGTAGGTTTCAATTTTCTTTTCAGATTGAATACTTATGTCTCAAAATACAATGACAAAAGGAACTCTGCCTCTTTAAATTAATTTCAATCCTTTTCATTCACCATCTCCCCAACTTCCCAATAGAATTTCATAATGTGTGAAGAATGAAAGCATTTTGACCTGAAATGTGCTCTAGGTTATCATTCATTTCATTGTTGGCTTAGTTGGAACCCTTGATTCATAAATTCCTTGCCGTAACTTTTGCCTAATTTATTGTTTTCAATTGATGTAGTATGTTCTTGGGTTATTTCTTGAAAAAAAGTAATGCTTAGGAGAAACAGTCTTGAGACTTTTCATAGCTTAAATGATCACCTGCATACAAAATTAGCTAGCTAGAAGTAAAATATGGGATTAAATTTTCCCTGATAATTTCTCCAATGATTAGTATGTTCCTGCTCAATTTGGAATTCTGCCTGGTTCCAAGGTCTGAATTCACTATTAGTAGCAGAGCAGAATTTACTGCTCCTTAAGGGTGTTAGAATTTCAGAAACAATGCAACATTGAATGTGTTTTGTTTATGGTTTCACTATTCAGTAACTGCTTGGAGCATATACAAAATGTTAAATAAGGTACTCATTCATAATTCCACAAGGATGCAATGTAAAGGTTTGTAAAATGACGATTGGATCTGTTATTTGGTAAACAGTGGGGGAGGGGAGCCATTGCAAAGACAGGCTACTGACTACTGAGCGTGCAGGTGGCAAGATGTGAATAAATCCTTATAGTGATTGTTTGTGGCTTTCTCCTATGCAAGTGAGGGAGAAAGGACATATTGGCCACTGATACCTTCAGGCATTTCCTGATATGGAAGTGTCTGCTCATAATGCTTGTATTCATGTAGAACCAGAAGTACAGGAAAGTCAGGGTCTCCAGGCTGCTATAGAATAGTGGTCCTGCCCCCTTAAATAAATGTTCTTGAATTCTGTTCACTGTGGGGCCTCCTCGTTTTGAGAAATGACTTCCTTAGGATCGAGTAAGTTGAAGATTTGCACCAATGGTGTGATGCCTAATTACTAACTTTGTATCTCCTGAGCCTAACTGTACTTGGCATGAAATCCAATAAATCATTTCAAAATACTCTGAGCCCATGTACATCAATGTTTCTTCCCTTCAAGAATATTTGTAATCAACTTCTTCAAATTATCAGCTGAGTTGCTTAGAATTTGCTTATAATATGAATATTGGTACACATCCTCCCAGTGCATGTGTAGAAACCTGAATTCCAGTCCAATGATATTAAGGCATAAGGATGTTCAGATATAAGTCATTGTGGAAGTCTCATGAGTAGGGTTAATGCTAAGGTAAAAGAGGCTGAAGGAAGTGCCCTTACCCCTCTGCTTTGTGAGGATCCAGCAGAAGCCTTTTCTGTGAACCAAAGAATGAACTGCTAGTAGACATAGAATCTGTTAGCATCTTGATGTGTGGACTTCCTTCCCTCCAGAACCATGAGAAATAAATTTCTTTTATTTATAATTTGCTTCATTTTAGATGTTTTGTTCTATCTGCCTGACTTGAGGTAAGATGGGATTCACTAACCTTCCCTGTATAATCTGAAGCTATTGAACACCCAGTTTATAACCAAGTGCTTGTTAAGTTCCTCCAAGTGTGACAACATGGATTTCTTGCTACCACCTCCTAAAATAACTGGCCTCGGAATGTGCACATGGAGAAACTACCAAACCTGAATAATCCATGCTGATTTGGGAACCTGACACTTGATTGGTTAACTTTCCAGCTGCATATCTATCATAAAGAATTACTCCTTAAAAATGTTTCTATGAAAGGAGAAATAGGGAAAATGGGGACACTTTAAATGGGGAAGACAGAAAAGATTGGATGGGAGAGAGAGAGAGAGGGAGAGAGAGAGAGAGAGAATGCCTAACTATGTAAAACACTAGGGGGAATAATATTAGTCTAACAACCTAATGACAAATTACACAGAAAATATCTACAAGTGTACATGTGCATAGCTGAAGGCTACATATCAAGAAAGTGATAAGGAAGTGCCATATATGGTATATATGATGTGCCATATGATATATGACAGTGCCAGGAAGAAGAACCCTCCTTTGGGTTGTTGGCCAGATAGGTCCTAGAGACTCCCAAAATTACACATGCTATTGCCATAGCCCTTGATTGCCTCCCAGAACTACAAGATAAGATCCTATTGCTGAAAATAAGACATGCTTCAGAGACCAGATTTGGAGCTTAGCTGGAACTGACCTTGAAGCCACTTTCCCGGAATGCTAGCTCTCATAGCTCTGGAGAACACTATGTAAACAGCCAAGGGAGAACTTCAATTAATGACCCAACACCGGCTTCATGACCAAAGCACATTAATAACCAGCATAGCATAAGACCCTGGTGCAGTAGTGACACTTTTATCTTGGGACCCATCAATGAATACCTAGTTGGTCTTAGAGCCCACTCAGTGGGAGGAAAGTCATGTGTGGTACTGTAATTATAGCCAAATATACATGGTGAAGAGGTCATAGATCTTAGAGAAATCCCCAAGGCTGTCACATTCCTAGGCTAATGTAACTTCTTACTATATGCAAAATGTGTATCTTTATATTTATAGTCAGTTATGCCAGTCGTCACTCATAAAAGAAGCTTCTTTGGCACCAGAGACTAAAACAGAATACTAGAGCTGATCACACACAGACATTGTGAATTGCCCATGCCTAAGCTGCACATCTACAATGTAGCCACTACACCCAAGGCTCACACAATAGAGACAATATAGAAGAAAGGTTAAAGAAGATACTAATTGATCTCTCAACTCATTAATGAAGCGCCCACATGCAACAAAGGGCAAGTAACACAAAAGGTCACAAATAGCTAAAGCATGGAGATTAGGAGTCTGCAGAGTGTGGGTCCCTGAATAGTACTCCTATATTAACTTTCACTCTCCCAGGGCTCAGGGACAATTGCGGAAGAGAGGGCAGAAAGAATATAAGAGCCAGTGAGGAGTTGCATGACCATATCGAAATCGAATCCTACAAGCTCCCAGGACCATGCTCATACGAACCTACAGCAATCGTTTTGGCATGCTCAAATTCCATGCAAACTCAAGCAGACAAAAACCCAGCATGGCACTGTGGAAATGGGCAGCAGACCCCAGTCTTTGCTTAAGAAATATTGGCAGCTGATTACTGTTGAGTGAGGATAAGCTAGACTTCCTAAAGTGAGGGATTCTGAGTAGGCTGACTAGGCCTCAGTGGATGAACCTGCCATGAGGTCATTTGGGGACATTAACTTGACACAATAGAACTTAACACATATGAGAGAATATATGGATTCCCGTTAGGGGACTATATGGTGTTGCTGGTGGGGAAGCAGGTATAAAGAAGATGAAGACTGACTGAGATGTACTGTATGAAAAACACAATGATTCAGTAAAAAATATTTCTAATCACAGGAAGTGTCATCTTATACCGGGTGCCATTTGAAGTAATATCAAAGTATCTTAAGTGCTATTCCAATGCTTTTTGATGATTTTTATAATACCCCAGGCTTCTTATTTCAGTTATATTTTGCTAAACTGTTGAGACACAGGGCATAGAAAGGGACGCATAAGTGTCAATTTATGGCACATCTTATTTTTAATAACAAACCGATTTTGTTTTCATTTATATCTCTTTCATGCTTAAATTGACGGATCTTTGCAGCATATATTCTAGTTCAAGGCTTTGGCATATTGACAAATTGTAGGAAGTTGTTCTTAGGAGGAAATTTTTCACTCAGGTAATTTTTAGTAAAATTTATCAAATACTAACTACACAGCAATGGGCCAGTCACATTTGTGTAATCTAGTGTACTACTCTGCCTGTTCTGCTAACAATGCTGTAGGCTGGTGACTTGTAGAATAGACAGTTAATTTCTCATAATGCTGAGGTTACAAGTTCATCCTCAGAATACCAGCAAATAAACTTAATGGTAGGGAACTATTAGCCAATTTGCTCCTTACTGTGCTACCCTTATATGTAGATGAGCAGCAGTTAAGGGGACTAGCTTTCTGATGGATCTTCCTATAAGGATATTAATTCTATTATCAAAGCCCCACCTTATAGCTTCATTGTTTCACATTATTTATTTTATTAATACTGGTGTCTCTGAATACAGTCAGACTGAGTGTAAGACTTTCAGCATATAATTTTGAAGGTGATATAAACATTCAGTCCACAGAATTAGGTTTTATGAAATTGTTACATCTATTATATTGAGCTGGTCTTATTTAGTTCACGAACACTGACATTCCAAAATCATTGAGAAAAATGCAAAGCAGTTATTTGATTGCAGAGGGAAGTTGGGCATGTCATGGTTTTTGTTGCAGAACGTATGCAGGAGTCTAAGAAAGAAGCTATGCTGTATTTAACTCTCAGCTGTGCTTGCCTTAACTGCTGAATTTTCAATAGTGCTACATGTTCATTTCCAAGTTTTATGTTAAATTTAAAATTGTTTCATTGGATTGAAAAGGTATTTCAGTTTGAACAATGTTAGGATGACTTCTCCAATTCCAACTTGACATCTGAGACATTAAAGATAATATAGTTGGCATAGACTTTACAGAGAAAGATACAATGGCTCAGAGAGCAATGTACAAATGTTAATCCCTTCATCTACAGCACATACTATTCTTGTGTGATGTGAATCTATATGGTTTGAGTTATGATTGCGACCTAAGCTTAATTCAATTGGACATGATTTCATGGGCAAATTTACTCAAAATCTGCTGTTTCAGAAAGAGCTCCAACAAAAGAACACTGAGACTCAACTTTCCTCTCTTATTAAACTTACCCAGAGCCTAGACAACAGGTTTATAAGTGTGACAGCCTGAGGTGGATTTCTTTGAATGACTGTCAGACTTGTGAGTTTCTGTTTTAGTTGTCAGTTGTGCTTAATTAAGTATGGGTCATTTTGTTAGTTTACAGACAACTGTGTGTGCTGTCTACTAATCTAAGCACACTTATACTTAGAATAACACAGTCTATAGAATGAAGGATTATTCTATATTAGCACTGAAACAAAATGGGACTAGTATTACTGTAGCTGACTGTGTAGAGTCCCCATGCTAAGAGAGAGCATTAATGCTTACATTTTTATCCGGGGAAATAATATGATTGTTTGATTATTCAAGAATAGAAATGCTCACTGGCTAAACTTTTAGTAAGCAACACAGGATTTTTTTCAGTTGCCTATTAATATCTACTAGTCACATTTTACATTAAAATAGGATAAAATTATCTGCCAGAAAGGCAGCTTTTTTAGAAGTTTTGCAGGACACAGTATTTACAAGGGAGTAAACTATGTACCTTCATTATACATGGATGATAATTCATAGTGCTGATGAGACATCGAATCTTTACATAGTTGCCTTTATATTGAACAAAGAATACCAGGTATACAAAGTCAATTTGCCTCTGTAAGCAATTAATCTGCCAAAATTTAAATATATTATTATACAAAGTTAACATCAGCACTTTGTATAAGCCTCTAGAAAATGATTAATTTCACTGCATTAAAATAGTCTTATAGTATTTCATATTATTTAGAATTTTTAAAAATCTAAAACTAGATCACATTTAATGATATAATTCTCTTCTTGAATAACATCTTTTTTGGATAGCCTGCACTGAATCAAATCAGAAAATTCTAAACCTTTACTCTGCATTGTCACTTGATACTAATAAGTATCAATAGTGTGATTAACGACAATCAGATCTGAAACAGGTAATTACTGAATTCTATTATTAAACTAATTTATATTTCTAATTAACCTAGATAAGAAAGAAGACATTATCATGTATGAAACAACAACAACAAAAAAGAACTTCCTCAATTCTCTGGGTGTGCCTACTGGCAGGCATGGGTTTCTAATGTTCTTTACAGTTTGTTTTGATATTGTGGCCAAAGGACTACTTGATATTTGATGGTCAACATCAGGTAGAAGGGTTGGTTCCTGGACTAGAACAGAGCACGCAGAGATGGTAATGGTATTAAGTGGTTTAATAGCCATCCTCCAATAATGTTGGGCACTCAGGAAAATAGTGGCATACTGAAACAAGACTGTTTATGCAGCTGTGTTTCTTCTTGCTTCATAGCTATCTGGTTGTCCAGTTCTCATATTTTCAGCAGTCAAGGACATAATCTGGCTCTTCTCTAGTCTGACCACTCAAAATAGGGCTTGAGAACTAGGGGTTTTCCAGAAATATTGAATTCTAAGTCTGTCTGGGACAGGCTGACTGAGACCTGCATTTTAATGCCCCATCTTCTTCTCCTGCACCAACTGAATTATGTGGCTGCTTAAGAAATGGAATCCTAGAATTTCCTGAGATACCTTATCTGCCTAGTCCATCACTCCAAGACTTAATTTCACCATTTACAATATAAAATTCAAGAATCAGCTATAAGGTAAAAAGTTTGTAAAAAGTGTGAGAGCGTCCAAAACTTTACCATCAAGCAACATATTCTGATGAATTTTCAAAACATCATGCAGAAAATGCAAAAGTTACTATTTGAGACTCCTATATGGATCTCATACTGATTTGATTCAACTTTAAAAGAAAATTATGGTTCCAATTATTTCTAATTCTACCATATATCTCCATCTCCAGGGTTGACATTGCTGGTTATTACACTGAAAACTGTGGTAGATGGTCTGGGATTTAGGTAGAGGTAGTTAAAGAGTGACTATCAGCATTGCAGTGAGACAGTAATGACACCAGCAGCCCCCTGAGCCCTCCTGTGAGGGCTGAAGGAATCTGACCTCTGAAGAGCTTGGCTCAGCAGCCTACCTGCCAATAACTAAAGGTAGGGCCACAGAAGAGGTATTCTGCTGACTTGCAGCTGAATCTCACTGGATGTAACATTGGAATCCTGATGCTGCCCTATGCAACTTGAGGACGGTCCTGAAAAATTTTTGAAATGTAATAAGTGAGAAAGCACTGTTCAAAGAGGCAAGCACAGATAAGGAATGAACACAAAGTTCCAAAGATATACATATGTCCTCTCAAAATTGAGATACAAAGTCCAATTTATGTTTTTCTCATTTTCCATATGTTTTGGAATGTGCCCTTAAAGTATAAATATATGATATTATCTCCAGAAAGACAAGAAATATAATTCCATGTTCTATGAGCACCAGAATTTCTCAAAGTATAGCTTCTGATCCACCTGCCTCAGCAGTCCCTAGGGTCTATGACAAGAACTGAGTTTGAAGAATCTTAGGGGCACTGTGATTCTTAATACATTCTAAACCTTGAGATACTAATTGAAGTATGCTTTTATTGTTGGTTTCAGGAAATTGAAAAACTATTAAAATTCAACCTGTAGATTTTTCTGTTTTACAATACCTTAATTTCCCTTTTCACGCTGACAAAAATAAACATGTATCTTTTTCTGAAACGATGCTGTTTACTAATTCAAATGGCAGAAATTTTTTTAACATGTACAACTCTGAAACTTTGTTATTGAGCCAGGAAGCAGTTATCATTACTCTTTGCTTTGATAAATTATTAGTATTAATTAATCCATTGATAACTGAGAATTTCTGGTCAGATTGTTGATAGAGATGTCAACCTCAGGGAAGGTCTCTGCCTGTGATCAGTAAACCACTGTAAATTTTCAGAGGTTTCATCTCTTTGCTTATCTTTGTTTTTAATTAGAAATTATATTGCTTTCCTTTATAATTATTGGAGTAATGGAATATTAGAAGGAAATGAGAATACAAAAACTGAGGTTATTTTTCTCCTTGGCACAACTCATAAAGGATAATGGGAGACATAGGTTATTTTCATATTTTCCTTTAGAGACGTGATTGATGATGTTGCCTGTGGAAAATTCACAGTTGTGTTTCACATGTCTTTAATTTAAATTGTGCCTAACTTCTAAAGCTTCCACTAAGATGGTTTTTGGCAATAGAGTGAAATGGAAGCATGATCACACAAGCATTCTGTTTCTCATATCAATTCAGTAGTGAGTAAACTCTAGGAGATCATTCTTAGAAACTAGGCTGCATATTAGATGATTAGCCAACTGTAGGTCTACATATGAACCTAAAGGTTCTGCATATGTTTGAAGGAGGGAAGAGTAAGCTATGTTATCAGTTTACATCGATCAAATATATTTTTAACTTTTTTCCTTCTTTTCCAATATCTTCGTGTATGATGAGTTTATTAGAAGTCACCATGTTGCAAGTTCAGAAGCACCTTGACCGGCAATGGAGAGGATACTCCTAATGGAGTTAACAAGCCTACACATGTAAATTACTGATCATTTGTAAACCTAAATAAGTATTCAGTCATTTGTGCTGTCACCGTAGTACCTAGAATAAATAAGTTTAAGCGAGAAAGTTCCTTTTGATCCGTGGTTTCAGAGATTTTGGTCCACTGTCAGTCTGTTCATTGATGACACTGCTGCAGATGTGTTGTAGAGAACTGCTTCCCTTGTGGCAGTCAGATGACAAGGCGGGGGGCGGGGCGCTCAGGGGCTACAGCCCCAATGTCTCATTTGCAGGCATACAACTAATGACCTAACTTCCTCCTGTGAGTCCTGCCTCCTAGAGGTTCTAACACCTAACAGTACCACAAACGATGACCAAATCTTTAGCAAATGGACTTCTCTGGGACAGCAAAGATCATACTGTGACAGGACCACACTTATTTTCTCCCATGGTCCAATCTTTATGCCAACAATTAGTCCACAGGAATTGATCAACTCCTTAATGAGTGAACATGTTAGAAATTGTTTATGATTGCACTTCAGACAGAAAGACCATATATTCCAAGTCCACTCTGAAGTGATTAATGAGTCAGTCTTTTTAAAGCTGACACCACATGGATCATGTCGTTTCCTCTATAAAACTTCCCAATGGCTTTCATATTCCTCTGAGGGAGCAGCACTCAACTCCAACTTGCTTCCCTTGCTTGCGTCTGTCCATCCAGATGCCTGTCCTCTTCTCCCTGCCCACCTTTTCTAACTAGTAGAACACCCACACCTGCCTGTGCTGTGAGCTGGCTGCATCTTTGATATCATCCATAACATGGCTTGACTCTTGATGAGTAAATACGTGATTTTACAATGAATTGAAGGAAACACAATGCTTTTCTTCAGTGGGAGCTCTGATAAGCATTTTTCAAAATGCTTTGAAATGTTTGAAGCATCTGAAATTCATGCATGTACTAGGGACTTGTCAAAAGGTCTTCTCAGTGCTTTTACTATGAATCTAAGTGCAATAGGTTTAGGATTAACATTCTCAGAGTGGACCTGAATCTAAATTTAGAAACCGAAATTTACATATAAATAGAAAATTAAGTCAGTTTTCTAAACAGATATTTTGAGGAAAAAAGAGATAAGAGGCTAACAAATTTTAGGTTTCTACAAAGAAGAGAATGTTTTGACTCAGTTTTAATTAAACTTCATAAAACATCTGATTGATAAGTAAGAAAATAACAAAACATTCTCTCAGTATAACAAACAACATGAAAGATGTTGAATGCCTAAAAAAACAATACCACCTCACCTGAGTATTATCCAACTAAGTAATACCCAGCCAAGTAATTTGTAACAAAAAGCAGGTTGAAACACTTGACTCTAGAGCTGTGTGGGGGGAGATTCAAGATGCTCTGTAATTTAACATGAGAACCAGTGATGTGTTTTCCTCTCTTTATTCATGTGCCATTCTCTGTAAGGAGAGCACTTGAAAGTTTGTCTTCCAGCATTTCACTTTTCCTCTGGGGAAATGTGAAAGAAAATTATGTTTCTAGAAAAAAATGTTAATGTGTGTTAATTTTTTCTAGCAGAGAGGTGGAAATGTTACTTTTGAGTGCGACTGGAGTTCAAGTCTAATAATGATTTCTTTGTATGAAGGTTGGAAGTGCTCATGGCTAGCTGTCACAATTTTTGAAGTAAGAAAGGGTTTGAATGTGTGTGCACACACGTGTGAATGTGTGCACGTGTGTGTGTGTGAATGTGCACATGAGTCACAATCCCTTTTCTCTTTTCCAGTACTAATCACTCTTCAGCTCATATTAATTGAATGATAACAGTAAAGCCACTGCCAGGTTTCAGTGTTGACTAGTAAAATTGGTTTCATTTGGCAAGCATATAGAAAGAAGAAAAACCCAGACTCAGGCATCCAACAAAGCACAGGATATTGGATTCCATAGGATTAGTACGTGTCAGATTATGTGCTTATCTAGGAAGTGCATCTTTCCAATTTAACTGACTCCCTGGATTATTTTCACAGAACTTCACTGCCATTTTGAACACTACATGAAGCGCCATTTTCTTTTTCCATTTTTGTCAAGGGCCTGCTAGTCCTTCATTACTATATGCATCCCATTTGAAAATAGCATAATTTAAAATATTTTAATTATGTTTCTTTTATGTGTATGAGTGTTTGCCTGCATGTATGTAAGTGCATCACATGTATGCAGTGCCCACAGAAGACAGAAGAAGGCCCTGGATCCCCTGAAACTAAGTTTAAGGATCTTGTTGGCCACTATGTGGGTGATGGGAATCCAACCCAGGTCTTCTGGAAGAGCAGTCTCTGAGCCATTTTCCCAGCCCAACACAGCACATTTCTATACTAAATGAACACCCTCCCTTTATAGATAGTCAGAGACATTCATGTCTAGATATCAATAGAAGCTACATTTAAATATGAATATTCCCCTTTAGGTTGGATTTCTGATGTGTTTATTTATTTCTGTTTACTGTTACTTAGCTCTTAAAAGAAAGTAGGTAGAAGACTTCAGTACCATAAATCCGTCTTATATACCATTTCTTTCTCCTTTTTCTATTTTGTTCAACAATTGAAATCTTTTACCAAATAATTGTACTTGCTCTTCTTGTGGTCAGTGAGGAATGAAGTTATTGTCATTGTCCTTGGTTTGGAACCAAATTCATCTTTTTCCCAAGTGTCATTTATTAAAGTACTTGACCACAGGAGCCAGCTATTTATTGGGATTTTGGAAACATACTTATTTACTGCCAAATAAGAATTACATAGCGGGAAAATACCTACTGTGCATATCACGCAGGAAAGATGAGGACACATCAATACTTGATAAGAATTTGAGTCCTTCTTTGAACTTACTAATAACTTCCTCCTAATTTTGGTGATAAGCATAATAATAATATTACTATTAATAATAGATTTTTCCATCTGTATGATGTAAACATTATATGTAAGTTTTGCTGTCAAAGTCAAGAAATTTTCAAACCACTCCATACTTTTTGTGAGCAATGACTTAAGATAAAATTCAGGATTATGTCTGAAGTGTCAGAAATGGAATTTTCACTTTATAGCAGACTTTAGAATTAGCATCCCAACTCATTCCATGTACATATTAGAAAATAAGTATTTGATATATGATATTATTTCCAAAATTATGTACTTTGCCAAGGATGAAATCTGCTAATCTTACTGTTTAGTAATAAAGTCAAATGTTATACTACTTTCAGTTTTCTGACCAGAAATTTTAGCCTCTCTGAGAAGGCCTAAAATGTACATATTTGTAAATTTTAAAGATTGCATGATTGATGCCATATTGATATATTTGGCAACATAAAATCACTTTTCTATGGTATAGTGAGAATGACTAAACAGAAACAATAGCAAGGAGATTAAACTGAATGTAGACTTTAAAAAAAATACAAAATAGCGGATGTTTGTGAAGCTCGCTATATATCTGGACTTCTGAAAACGTGGTATGCTATTTTATTATCCCATGGAATAATATAGACGAGAATATGAATCAAAGGAGATACTTGATTTGTAATAAGATGTACTTGTTACACAAAAACCATTGGGTTAGTGACAAAGAACTGGCTCCACATCTTTCTGTAGGTCAGACAATTTCTTGTGGAAAGTTGAAGAGGCTGAGTTGATAGAAGAGGTTGTCTGTCAGACAGAGGCAGTCTCTTCACAGCGCAGCAGACCATCAGTACAATGATGTCTTCTTATCGGGATGCCTTCAGCTTGCACGAACTGTCTCCATACTGTAATGGAGAATTTCATAGGTAGTTTTCCTAGGGGCGTATACTGAAAGTAAAGCTGCAAGAGAATGTTTGTTGGGTTTTATCAGCACTCATAATCTTTCTATCTGTCTTTTAGTTAAAAGATAAAAAAGCAACCAAACAACACTCTTAAACGTTAGGTGTCAACTCTAATAAAGTTGCTTCTTAGCAATCAAAAGTGTTTATTGAAAGAGAGGGGCTGTTGATCTAATTTACTGGTACAGTGGTTTTCTAACATATGTGAAAGCCTGGATTTGATGTGCAGTTCTACAAAGAAGAAAATTAAGATGTTTCCAGTATTACTTAATAATATGTAAATGTTTTCTAAAGGAGTAAACGCAGTGATTGATTAATTAAAAACTCAATAGTAGAGAATCAGCTAATTTGTGTTAGAGACTATCTACTGAATGTATTATACATAATCAATAATAGGTATTTAAATAAGTGAAATAAACAAAGAAGTGTTAAAGTATACTTACATGTTCTCACATACATGTTCCTATGCATATGGGTATATACAGACTTATAGATAAGTATCCAGGGAGGAGATTCAGGAAAGTATACTTACATGTTCACATACATATTTCTATGCATGTACGTATATATAGACTTATAGATAAGAATACTTACATGTTCTCACATACATAGTCTATGCTTATAGGTACATATAGACTTACAGATAAGTATACTTACATGTTCCCAGATATGAATTCCTATGCATATAGGGATATGCAGGCTTATAGATACGTATACTTACATGTTCTCACATACGTATTCTATGCATATAGATATATACAGACTTATAGATAAGTATCCAGGGAGGAGATTCAGTAAGCTCTGATGCTGTCTGCAACTGAGCTGGAATCTGGGCTATTTGAAATATTCTCTTGGTTTCTTTATTTTTGAAAAGTTTCAAAGTCCTTTCTTTTAATCTTTTTGAGCCCTGCTGTACCTACTCCTGACCTGTCGTCATCCAACCATTCAGTAGCACAGCAGAAAGAATTACTCCTGCCTGACTGTAACTCAGGTTCACAGATCAGCCTCTAACCATTCTGCCCTGAGCTCCCTGCTCCCCCCACCTGCTTATAATTACAACTCTACTCTCAAGTTCCATAAGATCAACATTTTTAGAATCCTTGTACGAATGAGATTATGTGATATTTGCTTTTCCGTGCTTAGCTAATTCCACTTAACATATGTCTCCAGACCATGTAATTGCAAATGGTAAGATTTAATTTTTATACTGGAATAGTATTCCATGATATAAATTTGCCCAAATCTCTTTCTTTTTTGTTCAGTTCGTGGTCATTAAGGTTATTTTTATATGATGACTGTTATGACTTGTGTTTCATTAATCATGCCATACAGGATGAGTCTTTGGAAGAAGGCTTTTAGGCTGGCCAGATGGCTTAGCATGTAAGGGTGCTTGCATGTGAGCTTGAAGAGTTTTAGCCCCTAGACCTACACGGTGGAGCTGACTCCCACATGTGCCATACCCACACACATGCCTGTGCAGACACCTGCATCACATGCCTGCATGAGCACACACACACACAAAAAAATAAATGTATAAATGTAATAAAATGTTTAAAACAAACAAGATGTGCTAATACACGCCCTTAATCGCAGCCTTTAGGTATGCAGATCCCTTCCAGGTCATTCGGGCTACAGTAAGAACTTGTCTCCAAAAATAAAATAAATAAAAATAAAAACAAAATAAGGGGTTCATTTTCTTTGAATATATCCCAGTAAGGGGAGGGGTTAAATCACATGACAATTCAATGTTTAATTTTTTGAGAACCCTACATGCTGGTTTTATAATGGCTGTGGTAACTTACATTCCCATTTATACTTAATATTTATTTTTCTCCACATCCTTGCCATATTTTATTGTCTCTCTTTTGAACATTTGACATTCTTACTGGAATTTGGTGATATGTTTTTTCTAATTTTAATTTGCATTTCTGTGGTGGTGATATATTATTCTAATTTTGATTTGCAATTCCATGATGGTTAACGGTGTTCCGAATGTCTGCATCAGCTCACTGGCCCTTTATATTACGTCTTTTGAGGAATATCCATTTTTATTCTGTTACCCACTTTTGAATGAGGTATTTGTTTTGCGTGTTTTACTTTGGGGTATGTTTTCTTTGTTTGCTATTGACTTTCTGGTGTTCCCATTTTGTATATCAACCCCTTGGCAGATATATATTTGCAAACATTTTCTTTGGCTCTGTAGATTATCTCTTCATCCTAGTGATTGCTTCTTTTGCTGTGCGGAAGCATTTTAGTTCTTTGTAATCCCATTTGTTCATTTTTGCGTTTCGATGGATGTGTGATCTAGTTCGAAAACTCCTTGACCATTCTAATATCCTGAAATGTTTTCCTTCTAGTACTTTTGTTATTTAGAATCTTCTATTGAAATCATTAATTCATTTTGAATTAATTTCCATCAAGGGAGAGATAGCAATCTTATTTTCTTCTTCTGTATATAGATACACAATTTTTCTGGAACCATACTTTGAAAACACTGTCTTTCTCTAACGTAGGATCTTAGTATCTTTGTTGAAGATATCATGATGGGATGCATGGGGGATGCCTACAGCCTCTCCGTCCTGTTCCAGTGGTCTTTGAGTCCATGTTTCTGAAACACTCTATTGTTCTGAATGCTTTAGTTTTATAATGTTTTAAGTCGGGTATTACAATGTTTCTTGCCTGGCTGTCTTTGCCTGTTTGCCTTTGCTATATAAAGGATTTTTTTGTTATCTGTTTACATCATTTGTGTGTGTGTGTGTGTGTGTGTGTGTGTGGTTGTAAACAAATTCTAGGATTTTTCCTGGTCCTCTGAAGAGTGCCCTAGTATCTTGACAGGTGTTGTATCAATCTGTACAATTTGGGTATTTGAATATTCAAAATATTTCCATGCATACAGGATACCTTTTCCTTTTTTGTGTGTGTCTGCAATTTAGTTCATTCATGTTTTATTTCTTCATTGCAGAAATCTGTCACTATTTGGTTAAATTTATTCCTGGATATTTTATATTGTGGTTCTTATTAATGGCATTGTTTTCTTATTTTCTGTTTTTGAAAATTTTCTGCCAGCATGAAATAATACTATTGAGTCTGAGTGTCGATTCCTATCCTACTGCTTTGATAAATTACTTTATTTGTTCTAATATATCTTTTAGAGGAGTCTTTGAGTTTCATATAAATTAGCTCAAGCCATCCCCAAACAGCAACAATCTGCTGCCTTCTTTTGTGATTGGGATGCTTTTAGTTCTGACTCTCCTAATTATTGTGATAAAGACTTCCAGTACACTGATGAATGAAAACGATGAAATTCAGTGCTCTGTAGCAAGTCTTAGAGAATGCCTTCAGCTTTCTTCTGTTCAGATTCATGGTAGCTGTTGACATTTATAACTGGTCTTTATTATCTGAAGGTACCTAATTTGGTCATCATTTTGTCATGAAATGATGTTGAATTTTAACAGATGCCTTTTAAAAAACATGTTTATACAATTATATGGTTTTTTCCATCTGCTATTTTATCATAATTAAATTTATATTAGAAGAAAATAAGATTTAATTTATATAAATAATTTGTGGATTTTTAAAGACAGGGTCTTCCTGTAACCCATGCTGGCCTTGAACTCACTATATAGAGCAAGCTGGCCTCAGTCTCACAGAGATTTGCTTTTTGGGTGCTGAGATAAGATAAGGACCCCACCAGGCTCAGTGGTTTAACAATATTTTTGAAATTCTTTGGTTTATTTACTTTTATATCACTAATATTTTGCTTTGTTTATAAATAGGTGAGGCTTCCTAGAAGGAAATTATATAAAGGTTATCATAGTGAGTCTTCTACCAGGAGTATGGGTTCCTAATCCCAAGTTCCTCATCTGTAATTTATTTACACAATAAACATTATATTTCAAAATATTGTATTGAGTGTTAGTAAACAGAAGAAACACCTTTGGTAACACTTTGCAAGCTGTGCTTACTCAACAATGGAAGAGATGGTTTTTCAAAATTATTTTATAAAATTCACATACTGAGTCTCCTCATGTACAACCAGAAGGAGACTCCTCTGAATTTATATTGTAATAAGTTCCTAAAGACTTTCTAATTTATTTGCAGTTTGCTTGAGTGAAAAAAAAAAACAAAACAAAATTTTCACAAAGAAAGCCATTTAAGCAATAGAGGACTGATGGTGTAACTGGGTTGTGAATGTCAGCTCTTCTTATCGCGAAGATGCATGTAAGAGTACTGTGGAAACTCACGTCACAGTTCCGTGTCTTCATCCTTATCAGCTTGTTTGTATATTTTAGGAATAAATCTCCAAAATTGAAGTCTAATTTTAGTACAGGTTTCACTGTCTTGATTTCCTTTTTCTTAATGTAATTTTGTTGATTGTGGTTTATTTACAATGTTAGTTAAGTTGTGTAATCAGCATAAATATAGGCAATCATGCAATTTAATTAGGACTTGTTATTCTGGAGAGTAATGACAGAATTCAGACATTCACATCATTTTAGACATTCTTTGGAACTTTATTTTAAAACTGCTATTTAGGTGAATGAGAGTTGAAATTAAATCTAAATATTTCTCTTTTCAGAAACAGTGGGAAAGCACTGCTAAATTCAGTGGCATAAAACAAAGTAGTAAGAGTGAGAAATGGCTTGTGGATACAGCAGTTTTAGTTGAATTTATAGGATGTTCAGCTTCCAATGTCTTATCATTTCCCCAGTTCTTGACTTGAAGTTTCCCCAATTTGTAAAGACACAAATTGCAAGATGATCTATTTTTGAATGTAAAATCAGAGGTTTACAAAGAGAGACTTTTTCATGTTAAAATATTGAATCTGTATATTATCTTGAGTTAATCTTAAATGTCATTGGGTAAATGAGTAAGTTGGATCCATGCTATCCAGTAAACAGTCAAACATGGCTTCATGAAACAGATATGATTTTTGTATGTAAAGTGTTTCAAATTTCCATGTAAAAAGCAATGTGCCAGCTTGGTTCAGAGAATTGTATGCTATCTGCTGTAACTAGCAAATCTTTCTGAATCTTTTGTTTCACATTTGTCTTTGCTATTCAGAGGCATAAATCTTCACTGTGATTTTCTTCATAGAGCTTCTTTGTAAAGTTATTTGGAAAAAAAATCAAAGCTAAGTGGCTTTGCCAATTCCGCTATGAAGATTTATTTCATTAAATATATGAATCAAATGTGAGAAGTAGAATAACTAGAGGAAAATTGCTTTTTCTTGCTGTACTAATCTCTCTGAGCCTTTCAAAGGACTTTAAAATTATAGTGCCATAATTTTGATCTTTTAGTTGATGGAACGCGTATATAGAAAAGGAGGTGAGGAAAGTGTAGGAAATTGCACAGAATTTGCGGGGTTGCTTCTAATTTCCTCAAGAAATGATCTAAACTATCCAAGTAGTCAAGGCTAGGAATTTTAAGCAGAGAAATAAGACTGTCTAAATCACAAAGTGCCACAGGCGGTACTAGTGTGGGCATCAAGTCATCAAGTCATGACATGGGTCGTGGACGCTGGGTCGGAGCCTGAGCTTAGGTTTTGATTGTTCTTAGCACTTTTTATGATGCTGTGCATTTCAACAAATTTGTTAAAATGCACATTTTCTAGTTTTTTGAATGATCAGTTTCTGACAGTTGCCTATTTTGAAAAGAATTAAATGCCTTTTCCTTATCTTTTGGTAAAACAGATTTGTGCTCATTAAGGTGAACTAGATGTGACTGTCGGTTTCTCTGTACTGTGTTCTGCCTTCTTTTTCACATCATCAACTACCTTCTTAAACATTGAGTGGAAAATTCCCAAACCAAGCAGTTATATTTCAAATTTCATCCTATTTTGAGTAGTGTGTTCAAGTCTCATGTCCACTCCCCTCCACCCTGACTGAGGTCGATAAATTATTCATTTTTTTCAGGATGTCCGTGCACCGCCCGTCCATTAGTCCCTGAGAAGTACACACCTCTTGATCATCGGATCAATACAAGTAGCCTTTCCTGTACTTCGTGATGGTGCGAGGGCCCAGGCAGCATGATGCTGGAAACTTAGATAGAAGCTGGAATAGTTTAGACATAATAAAGAAAGAAAAGAGCATCACTAAAACTGACGCTAAGAGCAAATCTTCTCTTTGCGACATTGCGAAGAAGGGTAAAGCGATCCGCGCTGCGCTTTTCTGTCACTCTTCAAAGGGTAACAGTTATGGTCACAGTGCCCGATAAACACTGAAAGGGGGCAAATGGGGAAAGGCCTTAAATTATCGAGTTCTGTACTGATGAAGATTTCATTTTAAGATCACATGTGGTGTAAGAATGTATCCTGGATGGATAGGCACGATCTACTGCATTACTTAGTTGCTGGATAACATGTAAACATTGCTTTTCTTTTGGAAGGCCATGAATAAATTTATCCTGATCGAACTTCAGAATTGTGTAGTCCGGTTTCAGAAAAAGTAGCATTATGTTTTACTCCAAGGAAAATGTTATACATTCTATCTTCTAATATCATTTTTAAATGGTTACCCTAGTTGACAGACTAGCCCAAAGCTAGCAAATTATATCTTTAGTGTCAAAAGACTTTAAAATATCAAAGATAAAATTTGTGATAAGGAGTCTAGGTTTCTTTGGTTGATTTACAAGTCCATTTAAATCTCTAGAGAACATTTAACCTCTAGAAATTTGGGACAGTTTTGATAGTGATATGATTTATCTGATTCAACCAGATATAATCTACAGGTAGGCGGATATGCATTGGCTGAGTAATCACTGGCTGAGTCAGCCTGGACTCAACTTTGGGCTATTATGGATTCTGACCCCACAAACTGAATATGATACAATAACAATATGGACTGAGATTGAGTTTATCAGACATCTGGCAGTGGGAGTTTACTAGTAGTCCCTCAGTGATTTGGGCCCAGGGCATTTGGAGATCATTTCTGACCCTGGGTATCATTATATCAATTGATTCCATCTGGCCTCTTCTGGCTCATAAGTTTTATAGTGTCCCATGAGAACTTATTGTCCATGATTGGTCCTTGTTTACAGTATCTTGTTTTCCCCTGGTTGGTAGTCATTCTTTTTATGCCTTGGGACTTGGCTTCCAGTGCCTGACCCTCATTTTAAAATCAGCCTCTCACAGGACAGGAAATAACAGTAAATGAAGATGCCTAACAATGAACTGAAGTGGAATGTGTTATAAAATGAAGTCTTAGTTTTTTTATTGTGCTGTAAACTCACTAAATATTATATACATAAACACATTTTTACAACTATAGAAAACCTGAAAACAAATATAGACTATTTACTATATGCCCCCTATATATTAATGAGATATAGAGTCAGACAGTAGAATATTGGACTTCTGCAGTTGGGGGGACCAAAATATATATGACTATATACTATCATTCCACTGATGGTCTGAAGTCCTGACCTAAAAGGTATAGTAATTCCTGGGTTCAAGATACAGTGTTGTCAGGAAAAAGCACAAGGAACCTATTCAAAGAGAGTATCTCAGATTTAATTAGGTGTTATTTCCCTGATTATAAGCTATTTGTAGATTATGACGCATGTGGAAATAATCCTATTCCCTGACTCTCATCTGAATAATTTTGCTTTCCCTGGAAGATGGAAATAGTTTTCATAGTTAAAGTAAGTGCTAAAATTTACTCGGTCTACTTTTTAGAAAGGTTACGATGCTTTTAGCAGAGAATCCTCAATCAGAAGTTTATTCACTTTCAGTTACTCCCCAAACTTTTCAACTGTAACAGCAAGCATAAGCAATACACTGTGATTTTTCTACCCTTGTTCCTACTGGCCGTGGCTTGTCTTCCAATATCCGCAGAGCCTCCAGGATGGGAGGTTCTGCTCTCCATGTGGGTTGTTTGCCAGTGTTTGTGGTTTCCAGCATATATTTCATACATTACATTTTTCCCCTTTTAGGTTATTTTCTTGTGTCATATCACTAAGCTGTGACACAGATAACTTAATCCTGTGAAAGATGATTCAAAGGCAGGTTAGGTAGCAATTAAGAACAAGCCTCTGAATCAGCTCTGAAGACTTCCTCAGTCCACCACATGCCTGCTCATGTTCGTCAAGGTGCTCCTATGTAAAAATGAAGTAACCAGGTACATTATGAACCCAAGGTTATTAGAAGCAGTGTACAAAATATCCCAGTTCAAAACCATTAACATAGATCTATGGTATTTATCTTTATCTCTTCAGTAAAGTATGGTCATAGCTTTATCTTGTTTTTATTTTTAGGTTTTGGGACAGGTCAGCCATAAATTTACAATTTGTTCCCTCCCAAGTGCTAGAATTTCAGATGTGGAATACCTCACCCAGCCATAAACTTGCCTTCAATTTTAATAATGCAAACTTGTTATACTGAGCAAGTTTTATGATGACCATAGAATAATTTACCTTCCTATAAAATTAACAAGTCTATTTATCATTTTATTGGTTCAGTGTATAGTCTGTAATAAGCTTTTGATAATTAGATTTTTATATTCCAATTCAGATTTTTATACTTTTATTAAACTGCCAAATGTTTTTCATCAAAAGAATATTGCAAAGTCCTGAAGTGAGTGAGAGAAAGACAAAGGGAGAAATGGAGGCCGCGCCAAGCGCGTGTGCCTGCCATGGGCCTTTTGCATGTTCATTCTCTGCTGCGTGGGAGAGTGAACTCGAAGTTCCAGAGCATTCCTGTACTCACTTCTCACTGCTCATTTAACGCTGTCTTCTTTTTGTCTGCTTTGTAGTTTATTTATTAAACCATGCTCACCTTCTTCAGAAGTGTGTTATGTTTATTGCTTTATTAGCCAAGGATGACTGAGCTAGTATTGTTGGAGTCTTCCCAACTCACCAATGACTTGGTTTTGACACAAGCTCATCTCCTTTACATAGAACCTTTTACATCATTTTTGGCAAATATTTTCTCCTCTTCTACCTTTTTTTTGATATTACACAAACATGTTTAAAATTTCAAAATTTGAATATATATATATGTATATATATATATATATACATATATATATATATATACATATATATATATATTCTATCTCCCTGTAACCCCAACAGGCCTGGAGCTCACTATGTAGACCTAGCTGGCCTGGATCTCTCTGAGATTTCCTCTGCCTCTGCTGGGATTTAAGTCATGCATCACTGCACTGTGTCTTAAGTACATGATTTTTAAATAAATATTTGTATTTGTATTCTTTGAGAATACAGTATATTTTGGTCATATTTGAACCCTCTCTACCTTCTCGACCCGGATCTGCTACCTATTGCCCTCAGCTTCATTTCTTTTTATTGTTATTTTTTTCCTTTTTATTGAATTTACATGCATTCCATACAGAACTTTGTGACTTGTATACCCCTTCCTACTGGTTCCCTCGCATACCCCCACCACCAAATTTCATGCATTCTGTCATTGATATCAATGCCTGTCTCATCAAGTTAGTGTCCCCAAATGTCTCCCAGTGCACATTCATCCACCACGATATAGTCAATCCATCCAGAGTCCCTCCCTCTAAAAAGATTGGCTGTTCTTCACCCAGCAGTAATCAATTGCCAATAGTCTTCAGCTTCTATTTGGTCCTGCCATCCTTTTCCACAGTTCTATGCTGGGTTTTTGTCTTTGGGGGTTTGCATGGGTCTTGTGCATGTTGACTCCATCGCAGTAAATTCATATGAGCAGTGTCCCAGGAGCCTGTAAGACTGTTCTGATATGGGTGGTCATGTCCCTTCTCCTCTGGATCTTACTCTTTCCACCCTCCTCTTCTGCAATGGTCTCTGAGCCCTTGTGGGTAAAGGTTAATATAGAGTCTTGACCAGGGACCCACAATCTGCAGGCTCTTATTCTCTATGCTCTGGCCATCTGTGTCTTTTTGTGTTCATCGATCTCTGTTGCAGGAGGAGCTTCATTGATGAGAGTTGAGAGATGCATTGATATTATTTCTAGCCCTTGTTCTACTATGCTCTGTGAGCCTTAGGTGTAGAGGTTTCATTGCAGATTCCCACTTGGGGTTGGGAAATTCACCGAGAATTTCTGTGTGTGAGCTGTTGTGGAGCTTGTAATAGTCTCCATCTGTTGCAAGAGAAGCTTCTTTGATAAGATGTGACTGGCATACTTGTCTGTAAATAAGTGATTCATATTTAACATGTAGTAAGAAATTACATTTCTCTAGGGATAAGACATCTTTGAGGTTTTCTCTAAAGTCTATAATTTCTCCAGCCATGTATATTTGGCTATGATTTCAGTACCACACATGGGATCCCTCTCACTGAGTGGCTTTAAATCTGATTAGGTAGCTGTTGATTACCCCCAAGATTAAAGTGTCACTAGTGCCCCAATATAGTTTGCTGAGCTGGTCATTGTTGTCATTATTAGGTCTTAAATCTGCAGTTGGATAATCAATTGATGTTATCACTTAGCAGCTTGCATAGTGTTCTTCAAAACTATGACAGCTAGCCACCAGGGAGATGGTTTTCAGGTCAGTTCCAACTTCATTGCTCCAAATCTTGTGTCCAAAGTGTCCCTTCTTCAGCAGTATGGACTTAGCTTCAAGTTCCGGGAGGCAGTCAAGGGCTGTGGCAATAGCCTGTGTAAATTTGGGAGTCTCTTGACTACCTTGGCCAACAACTCAAAGGGCCGTTTCTCCTGCCTGGCACTGTTTCTTGTTATTTAGCCTTTAGCTGTACCCATGGGTTCATGTAGATACATTGTATGTGTAATTTTTCAGTAGGTTTTTAACTTATATGTTTCTCTCTGGTTTTTCACACTAGATAAGCCTTCTTTATCTTCCCTCTCTCTTGATCTGTCACTCATTCCTCTCTCCCCAGTTAAAGTACCCACTTCATAATACCTGATTCCTACAGCTCTCGCTTTCTTGCGCTCCTTCTTCTCCTTTACTCCAGTAGTTCCTTGTATAGGCCTCCTTCTTCCCCTCCCGTTTAAATACTTCTACTTTGCTCATTTCGCCCTTGGTAACACCTGCATCCTTCTATTCTTCCCTCTCACACTTCATCTCTTTACTCCGGAATTCCTTTCCATTTTCCTGGCTTCTTTGCACTTTTATCAGGACATTTACACACATACAAGAATTTGGTGCTAATTTCCACAAATGAGGAAGGAGACAGAGTGATGAGAGAGACAGAGAAAGACAGAGAGAGACAGAGAGAGACAGAGAAAGACAGAGAAGGAGGAGGAAGAAGAGCAGGAGCAGGAGGAAGCAGAGCCAAGCTATCTCTCCCAAGCTAACTCTTTGATGCATGTTGATCCCGGCTCCTACAGTTGCTGCCACGTCCCACTGGCCCACTCAGCATGAATCTGTTGGTAGAGGCCCAAGCACTCTTGATCCAGTCATCTCTGCGTAGTGCTGTGCTGGGGACCAAGCCTTTAATACACGAGTCTCTGGAAACACTTTGCAGCTGAATCATGCAATAACAATCTGAAGTTTTCCTGAGAGCTGCTCATGTTGCTACCACTTTTCTAGCATGTGCCCAGATCTCAGATGTCCAACACGAAGGCAGGTGCTCAGCACAAATCCTATTATTAGTCCAAGTAGCTTAGGCAAAATGAGACACATTTTATCAAGGACTGGCTGGGATCTCGCCCCTATGCTGAGTTCCCGGATGACAGCCAAAGGCCCAGCATTCACAAGGCCTTTCTGAAGAGAGTGTTAGGCCTGTTGTATTACCATCTTTCAATATAATCTCATGCTCAAATGGAGGTAGGATAAATGTATTTAAGGAATCATATTAAAAGACATATACACAAGAAAAGGCAGTTCCCTTTACTTTGAAGAGTCAAGTGATAGTTAATTTAAAAAAAATTTTGAGCTGGAATTTGAAGGAGTTGAAAAACTTTCCAAGATTTGTGGTGGAGTTTACTTATCATTTATGAAAAGTAACTAACTATATGTGTAAAGAGATCCTTGAGAAATTCTGGGAGGTGGGAACAGAAGATATGGTTGGAAAAAGTCAGAGAGAAATAGCTGGAACAAGAGCCTGGATTGTTTTACACTTGAGTGCATATTAAGGAACCATTAACACACTCAGAGTCAGAAAGACTCTCCTAGGAACTTTAATAAAATATGACTTCTAGATCCCACTTGAAATCCTTAATCCACCTAGATAAAGCATACTCTCTCTTCTGTAGTTCCTTGCCAAATAACTCCATCAGTCAGTGCCTCAAATCAACTGCGGGAGGGACTTCACTATTGAACATAACCAAGGATATAACTAGTTTAATAGAATTTTCCTTTGTAGTTCTGTAATAAATTGAGATGCAAAGTCATATGACAGTATACTTTAGCCAAACATTTCCATCTATTCTCAGATGATTCCATCCAGTAAATACCCTTACATATATATTTTTCATATATAGTGGTTTTGCAGAGAAGTCACAATGCTAGCTTGGTTCATTTGTAAAATGCAGAACAAGGGCTGTGGAGATCACCCAGTTAGTAAGAAACTTGCTGAATTAGCTGAGGATCTAAGTTCAATCCACAGTACTCATCTAACAAGGTGGATGCAGTGACTCCTGCTTCAATACTATGGTGACATGGGCAGGAGAATCCCTGGGGCTCTCTCACCTGTCAGTACAGCCCAATCAATGAGCTCTAGGGTTAGTGAGTGACCTGTCTAAAAACAATGTTGGACCGTATTTGAGGAAGACACTTAGTGTCAACCTCTGGCCTAAACACACACACACACACACACACACACACACACACGCACAGACGCATATTCAGCACCCACACACAAAGTGCAAAGTAAAATGAATGTCAATAAGTGCAATAGTGATGGATTCTAACTTTGTGAGGTCCATGTCCACATATGCAGTTACTCCCTGGTGATTTGACATGTATGTATTATGGATATCATTTGCTTACAGGAACGAAGAAGAGGGGATAAATATTTTCAATATATAACTGTAAGTTAATTGCAAGATATTTAAATAAAACCCTTATATTACACAAAACAGCGAAATCCAGCCCAGCTTTTCTCCCTTTTGCTGTATTTACTTTCTAGTATAGAGTGGCCGTGTTAATCACTTGCCTTATTGTTGAAACACAATACTTGACAAAGCAATGTGAAGAAGAAACGGTTTATTTCAGTGATTTCGTTTACAGTTCCAGGAGATACAGTCCGTCATGGTGGGGAAGGTGTGGTAGCGGGGGACAGCTGGTCACACTGTGCCACAGTCAGGAGGAGGAAAGCAAGGAATGCAGGCGTTCATTGTGCTTTCTACTCTAATCAGTCTAGGACCTGGTCTTCCCACCTCAGGGGCCTAGTCTAAAGCATCCCTCACACATGCGCCCAGAGGTTTATTTTCAGGTTGATTCTAAATCACATCAGGTTGGCAATCAAAAGAACTAACACAAAGACATAGAAGAGACTTCAGAGACTATAAAGAACAGCATCTCAAGTTAACTAGTCATTATGAGGTTTTGTGATACTGTATTTAATTAGCTATATAATGAATACCTTCTTCAATAACAGTTTACTACCATAATCAATAAACTAATCTCAAAGCATGTTAATACAAACATGTATGTAACTGGTACAAGAACATGTGTTTCAAGCGTTCTTGCCTTATATCCAAATGTCAAATTAAATACACCTAATGTTTACATGAACTGAGGAATGAGGAGAGCCAGATATACTGGAGAACATTCTCTTTGAAGGTTTTCCGTGGGTGGTTTAATTAACTAACGGCAGACAGAAAATGAACAATCTGCTCAGCCCAGTGTCCACAGATCTCTCCTGTTGCCTGTGTTGTCCCTGAAACTGGAATGGGACGCATCAAATCTCATGTATCTCTCGGTTATGTCTTTGAATGATTCACTTGCTTGTCAATTTAAAGAATAATTTAAAATATTTTTATGTGTTTGAAAGCCCATGAAATTCAGGGAAGTCAGTTACAGCGTTGATAACAATGCTGTGCTTTTCTGATTTCCCATGTTTATTTCTATAAAGCACTCATTTTGACTTGTTTTATCTCCTCTAAACTCTGTTCAGAAATCAGACCTAAATCTAAGCCTGTTTAATCTGTCCATATTGGTGAGCGTGTACTATTGAACTTGAACCTGGAGTGACCCATGACCAAGTAGCCTTGCTTATTCTTAACATCAGCCGAGAGAAAGAACTCAGTCTAAAATGGCAGTCCAACAGCTTTTTACAACTCCAGGGCCTAAACTCATAAACATTCTCATCAGAAAACCACTCAAGCCTTCCTGTGGTCCTGTTTGATTTTGTAAATCCAATAAGAGTGTGGAATGAATTGACTTTCCGAGTTTGCAGAAACAGATTCTTGGAAGAGAAAGCATTTGCCGGCAGAGAGAACAGAATAGTGCTATGTGGCCGGAGATGGGCTACTGTGTTTGCAAGATGCTCCAGGCATGTGGGACAAATCATACTGAACTACACTAATATGCCAATTAATATATGGTAATAATGGAACAAAGAAAATCATTAAATATTACTAAACAATGAGAAAAATAATGAAGCCACGGCTGCTTGGAACACTCACTTTATACGTAATGTACGTCAGAGTATATGCATGCTTTATTCAAGAGGCCTACCGTCGGTCTTCCCACACTACCAGCAATAATCCTGCTATGGAGGGAATTTGAGCGTTAAACAAGTTTTTAACACATTCAACAGATTTCAGCTTAAATGGTAAAAATGGACACCATCTTTCCTTGGTTCTGAACCTTCTGTCAATTTTTTCTTTTAGAGACAAAGGGCAGGAAGGAAACGGTAAAAGAAGTTTGAGAAGGTTGAGAAATAGAATCAATGCAGGGAACTCTTCCACTGTGAACTCTTCTGTCTGCTTCCACATGCCAGGATCTCAGGGGCCAGAGTAACGTTAGTGGACCTGAGAAGGGTCATGGAAGAGCTGTTTTATGCTATGTTATCTATGTCAGAAAAGAAATGGTAGTTGACGTCAGGGAAGAGAAAATAGCACATATCTCCAAGAAACCAAGCTCAAAGGCATGCATCTGTAGTCCTAGACCCTGGGAATGTTGAGGCAGGGGAATGGTTGGAGCCCCAGGCAAGACTGGGCTACACTGCAAAACCCTATCACAGAAAAAAGAAGAGAATCCAGAGGAAGGGAGGGGAGGACCATGGGAGGCAGGGTGGAGGAGGGGGAGGGGAAGGATGTGACAGAGCTCGTCACTGATATAACTCATTGAGAGCCACACTCTACCTGTGAGGCAGATGCACATCTGTGATGCTGGCCCAAGCTTTGTGCCAGGAGGTCTTATCTGGTTGCTGTATTTTATTGCTTACCTTTTGTTGTAAGTTGCCTCATATATTTTTGATAATGAGGCAGGATATACAGGCAAGGCAAATACATTGCTTTATGTAGCTTTGCCTAGAGTCGTAGGTCTCAGAGCCCAACACATCATTTGAAAAGCTGTTTGCCTTTGCAGATAAAATGTATTCACTCCCACTTAAAACATGGGGTAACTAAGACACAGAGAATTTACTAATTACTCTGAAGCCTTTATCTAACAAACCAATCAGAAAGAATTCCAACCCAAATCTTTGCACAGTAGTTTTCCCATTACTAAATTCTACCTGGTTCTGTAATTCTTGCTCCAAAGAGACTGTTAGAAGGGCTCTTATTCAATCATTCAGTCAGTCAGTGAACACTTGAATGTTGCTGAATGACAGGTATGGCATGGACAATGTGTTACAAAGGGCATGTTTTCCAAAATAGTGACAGCAGTACTTGTGATACCAGATGCGTTTATTGAACACTTAGTATGTGGAGAGGATCAGGTCGATCCTGCTTATAAACTTTTACAAAGTCCCTGAGTTCCTTTAAATGCACAGTTCACTAGACTGAGCACAATACTGCCCTGTTCAGACTGCTTTCTCCTGGTGGAATTTTGGTTAATTTGGTCCCTGTAGTCTTTTCTAAGGCTAAATGGAGATGGTTCAGCAGCTTGTTGAAAATTAAGTATTTTCAGACTCTGAGCTGAAAATGTTTAGTGGTGGTAGGCTGTAGCTTCTGAAGTTCTGGGTAGCTGATTCATTGGTATAATAAGCTGCAGTAAGTACCTTTTGCTTCCGTAAAATGTTCCTTTACTGAGGGAAACAGCACATTCATGATTAAATCAGTGTTCTCTTCACCTTACTGAGCCCATATTGGGCCAGTTATAAGGACTGTCAATTCATATTTTTTGGTAATGGTTGGGCAGAAGGCTGTTCTTCTTGCTTGGAAACCGAATTTTCAATCTTTATGGTACACCTTCCCCTGCTGACCTACTGAAATGAAAGACTAGAAGCCATGATTAAATCTAATTTCCCTGCTGTGGTGGCAGGATGAACTGGGTCACCAGGGGCAGTCCCTGCAGATGGTTTTAAAATACCTTTGTGATTTGATCTCCTTGCTGTCCCGTCCATTTCTACAAGTGCCTGTCACTACCATCTTTTACTACCCTGACAAGTCCCCAAAGTAAGGACACTGCAAAGGAACAAGAGCATTTGTGATGCTTCCTGAGGAGGCTGCTGGTTAAACGAATTAGGCACTGAACTAAATCTGGCTTGTAAACCATAAGAGTGGTTAGCACATTTGGAGGAAGGAAAGCCCGAGATGGTTTAACCCATGCAAGCACATTATTCTCTCTTCCCAGCCTGGCATAACTCAGACGAAATCAGTATGAGCTTGCACATTCATCTAGCCATTTCTTCTCAAATAATCTGAAAATGCCTTTCCTTCCTTTGGATTCCAATTTGCTTTCTTAGAACATGAGAAAGTGTGAGCGTGTATGTGTGTATGTTTGTGTGGAGCATGTGTGTGCATGCGTGTGTGTGCTTGTGCACACATAAGCACACATACCAATGTACATAGGTGAACAGGGAGTGAGGAGAGAGAAAGAACAAGATTGCTATAGAGCTACATGTCTGAGGAACCCTGTGAAACCATCACAGGGATCACTGCTGCAGTTTCTGATGTATCCTGTGGTCACACTGAATTTAACATATTAGTGTCATTTGAATCATTTGTGACCAAATACCCGAGAAAAACTAAACAAAGTATTTGGCTCATGGTCTCAGAAAATTCCAGCTGCTCCATGGTTGTCCATGTTTTTCCAGTGTTGTGCACTTAGGTACAGCACCATGTTGATGAGACATGTGTAAGAAGAGGCTGTTTACATCATGGTAGACAGGAAGCAGAGAGCGCGGAGGGAGGCAGGAGTCAGGCCTAACCTTCAAGGATGCACCTCCACTCGCTTGCTTTCTCTAGCTAGGGAGACTTCTTCTACTAATGTGTCCAGAACCTCCCAAACTGATGCCTCAGACCATTGTCTGAGGGTTAAGCATTCTATATATGAGCCTGAGGATATACCTCATATTTAAACTGTAGCATTTAGAGTTCATATTGGCTCAAAATATGACAAGCACACTGACTTCACACTGATAAGTTCTCATGATCAGCACAGGTACATTTTCTACCCAGTAGGTATTACATATATGAGTTATATCTAGCGGTGACATATTTATTTTTTCCAGATTGGCAGTATGAAGTTGCAAAGGCCTTCCCCCAAACAGCTAATGGAGTAGAAGTGGACTCACAAGCATATAGCCACAGGTGGAAAAGGAATGTGGACCCTCTCAAGGCAGTAGACACAAACAGAGCCAGCATGGGACAAGACTCTCCAGAGCCCAGAGGCTTCGCGGACCTGCTACTGGATGATGGACAGGACAACAGCACTCAGATTGAGGTAGGTAAATTGTCTGGATAATTGATATTGATTCTTTCCTTTTAAGGTGCCTGAGCTCTACTGAAATTCTGTTGTCCTTTCTTTTTAACCTTGGACTGAAAAATAGTTCAGTTCATTAATGAATATGATATCTAAGTCATCTAATCCTGTTCTTCACAAAGTAGACGGACACAGACTGGGAGCTGTGTCGTGAAAGAACACAGACTCTCCAGGATTAATTATTTGGAGGGTTCAGTCACCATAAACAGCTCATCTCTATATATGGGACATGTACAAAAAGAAACGCACTATAATGTGGCAAGCAGGAGGGTGTGATAAATCCTCCAATTGCAGATCAGAATGCTGACCAAAGGCTTTGCCTGGGAGGAAGTATTTAGGCAAGGGCTTAGTAAATTGAGACAAGTTCACTTGTTTGTCAAACTACTAATGGGAAGAGAGACAGGCACTCCCATTAGAGGGGACCACATCTTCAGCAAATGAGTGTTGGAATGGCATAGACGGTTAGACTCTTCTAGGGTTTAACCAACTGTCCCACTTTGCCCGTACCCAGGGGAGTTTCCTGGAATGTAGGATTTTCAGTGCTAATAACATGACAATTCTGGAAAAAAAAAAAAAAAACTGGGCTGATTGATCAGTCTGTGACTGTAAGTCATCTACTGTTGTGGTTGGAGCTGTGAAGTGGAGAGCAAGGTAGTTGGAGAACAATTAAGTACTATATTCAGGGATACATTTAAGGCAGGTTTCAGTATTGTTTCAAGGCCTCAAAGGTGGTGTTGCCCTTTCAGGTCCTTTAACATTGCAAATGAGAAGTATGATTTGTTTTTGTTTTTGTTTCTGTTTGAGATAGAATCTTCCTGTAGCTCCACCTGGGCTAGAACTTTCTATGTAGACCAGGTCTTCCAAGTGCTGGGATCAAAGGCATGTACCACTATACCAGACTAGAAAACACACTCTTGTCTGTAAAATAGATATAGTAAAGACAAGTATGTGAATGTTAAGGCAGAATGCAAAGCCCACCTAGAGGAGAACAAACAGAGGCTGTTTATTTGGCTTGATGTAAAAGCAATGTCAGCTCTCATCCCTTTGCTTAGCCAAAAATTCAGAGGAAAAGTAAGTGACTGAGAATGTGCTTAGTGAAGGATTCAGGAATGCTCTGAGTAGAGGTTATTGGCTAGGAAGCAGATGAACTAATTAAAAAGAGCATCTTAGGTGAATCGTTTGAGCTACGTATTTATATTTCTATGAATGGCCCCTAGTTGGAAGCAGAGACAAAAAAAAAAAAAAAAAAAAAAAAATAAAGATATGGGAAGAAATTGTGTGTAAATGGAGGGGGTGTTTGATCAAAACATACTGTATGAAGTGCTCCAAGAATTAATAAAAGCATTTGCAATTAAACAAATAATAATAAGTGAAAAATAGAGAAACTCTCCATTCTGTTTCAAGCCCCGACCTTTCTAGGCTAACCGAGGTCAAGGCTGTGCTTTGTTTTCTTGGACGGGTTGTTGTAGAGGTTAGGTAAGACTTTGGCTGAGGAGCCTGGTTCATCCATTATCTGATTACATATTCTCTTTCAATCTAACTGTTTAGATGTTATTGTTTCCAAAATGATGGGCTTACAGTTTCTAGGAACCAAGCAACCCTCTGTGCTGCAGTTCCAAATACATTCATTATTTAGGAAAAATATTCAATTTCATGAAGTAGATAATACACAGACCTGCAAATAGGATCAAGAAATCATTTTGTTCTCATAGTGAGAGAAATTCTTAGAAGTACAGACTTTTGTAATTGTAGATGTGATGCTAAAGCCTGTCTGTGGCAGCAGCAGGTGGGTTTTCCCTGGGTGCAGCCACAGATCCTCTGAACCCAGCATGTGATGTATCAGGCACTGTGCTGATGTCATGCTACATCTAAAAAGGCTCCTCTGGCTCCTGCAGAGTAGACTGCTATTTTGATGATGATGCTGTTGTAGCAGTTTAGAGTCGGTTTTAAGATCCTTCCCTGAGCCACCTTTTAGCTGGGGCATGGCCCAGAGAAAGGAACACTGAACTGAGAATCAGAGCCATGGACTCTGCCCAGAACTAGGGTTCTGAAGCAGAACCTAGTTCGAAAGGGGGCGATATTGATTCTGGTAAGTCTGGGATTGCTTTCAAGGGCTGCTGCAATTTCTTAATCATTTGTATAAGAAAAACTCCCCTTGATCAGGGAGGAATGGGATAACACTCCTCTAAATACGTTCCATTGTGAACAGGTGACATTGCTCCAGGGTAGAGTGCCTGCCTACATGACTGAGAACCCATGTTCAGTCCCAACACTATGAAAAACTGTCACACATATATGTTCACACGCACATGTATGTATATACATATAAGCATACACCTGTACTTATTATAGTTGTAGCTTTGTTACTAATTCTTTTGTTTTTTTTTCTTTTGTATTTCAATGGAGGGAAACCACAGAAGGTCAGGAATTTTGAACTGGAGAAACAAGAGGAAGGCAGGCACTGGGAATTACCTGATGTATACTTCCCTGAGAGTAAGATCTGCCATGAGCTCCAGGGACGCTGAGTTATATGGTCCTTATGGGAATTCTGTGAGATTTGTATCCCTAGGTCCCAAGGGTAGTCTCAATGACATTTTCTACAAGTGGGCTATTCTAGATTTCAGTTTAATGTTTTCTAAATGCTCCCCATTAATCAGTAAAAGGGCTGGCATTCAAGGCCAAGCCCACCAGCCTCCAAAGACAGCTCCTTTCTAATTCACTTTGCTTTCTCTAGTGAAAGGAAGGCATGATTCTCAACAGGCAGCTGCTTGCTATCCAGATGGGAGTAACATCGGGCTTCTGGCTGGCTGGAAGGAGCCTTGTCTTGAAGCTACAGGTGCTTGATGAGTGCTAGTTGTCTTTGTTTTGAGATGTGTTGATTTTGACACAATTCTGAGAGTTGATAGATATGATTAGGAATCTAAGGTCACCTACGTCACTCCTAGACATTGCTTTGGGATCTGCTATCTATATCTTGAAATTTTAACTCGTCCTGACCCTTGACATAGTATTATTGAGCCATGTTCTGTCTATCACTCTTGGGAGAAAAACACTTGCATCCAATTGATTATATAATATTAAGGAAGGAAACCAATGCTCATAGAATAATTACCATTTAGGTGGAAATTATGACAAGAAATTGCTCATCTTTTACATATAAGCAACTTGGTTTATACAAACAGGGAATGTGAGAGACTTACATATGTCTTTTTCTTCCCTTGTTCTCAAAGTCAGTATAAGGCATCAGCATTATTTTGTCCTGAAATCCCAGAACCACTAGGGCTATCAACATTGAAGCCTAGTGAGATTAAAACCATGTTTTTCTTGTTTTCTTCTGGTGTATTTTTCCCCTTTCTTCTCTTGTCCAGACTCCATCTCACTCAGAAAGAACAACAACAACAACAGAATATATGAGCATCTTTACTATTTTGTCCCAAATAGACTCTGAAAACAACCAAAAGTCATTCTTCTCTTAATGTGCTGGCAGCATTCTTTCTGACTCTGCCTGGATAATGCTAGGATTACAAATCCAGTGCTTCAGTTAAATGATTCTTCTGATTGTAATTTTGTTGTGAGTTTAATTTATTTAAAAATATATTTCCACAAAGATATAAAGATGTTTTGAAACAAAATGTACTTCCTGTTCAATAAGAAGAGTCCATTCACCTGGCCATTGTTACTGTTGATCACATGTTGATTTCTGCAGGTTTTATCTTCTTGTATGCCCCCTGTCTATAGGGACACACAGTCCCTCAGCTTTCTTAGTTCTAAACCAAACACAAGGTGTCAGATCTGCCAGTAAGTATTGTGCTTTATGTAATGTTTTTAGGAATACCAGAAAATGACATGCCTTTTGGGTAATGTTGGATCCCATCCACAATTTGGCCTTACTTGAGGATAATTCAATGTGTCTTGTGAATTAGACAATACAAGCCTGATGAAACCAGGAAGGGCACATGTCTCCACCTAGGAGCTGGCTCCTCTTCCTTTTCCAACATGGAATTCTCCCACCAATAGCAGCAACTCCACGAATGAAGACGGTTATCCCAGTGTTTGCTAAGATGCCTCAACAAAGCTCCCTGCCAGCGTCCTGTTCCTGTTGGATAGTGTTGGTATCAAATAGTTTTTCACTTTGCAGGAATCAGTCACAGATTCCTTTGTGACACACTAAGCCAAATATGTGGTTTTTCCCTCTCAGTCACAAGCAGTTTTTGGAAATTTCATATTCACTTGAGGCAATGGGTGTGTTTTTGAAAAGGGTAGTAGAGTGTGACTTTTGCCTGGAGTCCAAAGCCCCTAAGTGACCTGAAGAAGCTTAATTTTAAAACAGAGCCTAAACTCAGTGGGTACAGTACTTCCTGCTTCAGTGGAGAGCCTAAGGTTGGAGTCCCTGTTGCCATGTAAAAGTTGGCCACTGAGACAAGCTTCTGTAACTTCAAAGGCTGCAAGTTGGGGGCCGTCAGATCCCCTCAGCTAGCCAGCCAACCAGTCTAGCTGAGTCAATAATCTGCAAATTCAGTGAAGAGACTCTTCTAAAAAGCCTAAGGTGGAGAGCAGAAGACACCCCATCGTCAACCTCTGACCTCCCTGCAGGCGCACATGCCAAACATACACATACGTGCATGCATACTCACATGTCCTACAGAGGAGAGAGAGAGAAATAAAATAAGGCCTAGGAATCATATAAGTGGAGTTTATGATCCAAATCAACTCAGAAATTGTGAAGGAAGCCAAGGTGTCTGAACCTTCAACATACTTAGAGAGCAACTGAGGACTAGTTCAATGACTATTCCAGTGTCTCAGTTCTAGGTTGGGACCTGTACTCTGCCTCACTAACATATTCCCAGGTGGTGTAGCTAAGGCCAGGACAGAGGGCACTCTTTGAGTGATAAAACAGACAGACATTAATTCTTAAGGATATACATGCTCTGAACAGTCTTACATTAGATTACCTACAATCTGTATAACATTAAAAACTGTAAGCACAGACAGCAGATGTCATATCATGTGTGTCCATCAGAGTTCATGACTGAGTATGTATGATGGAGAATGGGCAGCAAGTATGTGTGATATGTTTATCTAAAGATAATGATCAACAGATCTTTAAAAATGTTTTCTTGAAACTTCACACAATGGATTTTGATCATACTCGGACCCCTCCCTATCTTCACCCCTACCTTACTAATAACAGTCTAATTTTATGTTCTCCTTCGTTATCATTTCTTGAAGGCCTATGGAGTCTAATTTGTGTTCCCAAATGTTCCTCTGTATGAGTCCATCCCCTGGAACCTGGACAAACTGCCCAGCACCACACCCTTAAAGAAAACGGATTCTCCCTCTCCCCGAAGATATCAGGTGATACCAGCTCCTCAGTGTGGTTTCAACATCCCTTTGATCTTCTGTTATAGTGTATACGCAGTTGTGCAGACATCTTAGAATACAAACTGTTTTATTTATTTAAAAGTGACTAATTGATGGGAGCCAGAGAGATGGCTCAGTTAAGAGCTCTGGCTGCTTTTGCAGAAGACCAGGGTTCTTTCTCCAGCACCCACATGACAGCTAACAATAGTCCATAACTCCAGTTTCAGGGAATCCAACACCCTCTTCCAGCTTCTGTAGGCACTGAATGCACTTGGCACACTTACATATATGTAGGCAGACCACTCATACACATAAAATAAAAATGAAAATAAATCAAAATTTAAAATTATAAGTTGGCAATTGATGCACACAGATATTGTCTGGTTTGTAGTATATTTTGTTGTGTGCAACCAGATGGTCTATTTGAAATGAAGGGATTCCTTAGCAAAGGCTTAATGTGACAGGTCAGATGACAGATTTGGAGATTTTATGAAGAAAAAAGGCAAATTTTGTCATTTTAAAAGTGTTTTTACTTTACTTGGGAGACATTTGGGTCTTTTCATATACACTTTATATTTAAAAAATTATTTTGCTACTGATTTCAAAAGTATGATATTCATGGTGGTTTCAGGATGCAAATGCAGGATCAGAGATCTGGGTGAAGGGACTAGTGGTTGGCAGTTTCCTGAGAAAAACTTGTACTGGACGTTCCCTGTCCATCACTATAATAACACAATGAGAGGATGAGGTGCAATCTTCATGAATGGCAAGGGAATTGACATGGGAAAACTCAGTGTGATGTTTTCATAAGTCATTTCAGGATCCTTCAGGGGGAGAGATCAAATATATTTTTCTCTATACATATAGAATACAAAAATATCATCTTCCCAAATCTAATTCTCGTTCTAAAAACAAATGATATGAGTTGCATGCTTAATAACTTTACAGCTGCTATGGATTGGTCCAAAGATTATTCCCATGCTATTACTGGAGGCAAACTCAGTTATTAACAGTGAAGCAATGTAGACATAATCCAGTTACTCCTTATGGAGCTCTCTGAAGGACAGTTATGGATCTTTCTCCATTTTTGTTGCAATAAGGAGCTGACATGTCAAGCTAAGAATAATCTATAATTGAGCAAGATATATGATATCCTGTTTTAATCCTCATTATCTTTTTAGAGGATGAACAATAATTGCAATATCATCTCTGCCTGATTTACTATTTTCAGTGCATTTCTTCTATGCAAAGTAAAAGTTCTCGTCAATAGTCTAAAAAGAAGATGAATGGAATCCAATCAGAAATTTAAAATTGTATGTTTTTCCCCATCACCAAATAAAAATCTAAATAAGATCTTGTTACTTAATGTATGATCTTTGACAACACATTGTAGAATAAATGAGGCCCATTCCCAGCCTACAGTAGACAAGCACAACTGAGCTAGAAGCAAAAAGACTTCCCAGGAAGGACACTGAGGAAACTCAAAATTAACCTTCAAAAGTCAAGCCAGGACCAGGGGCTTAGACAAAGTTTTAGTCTCCACAATCCATTCAAATTGATGACTGGGAAAAACTACATATTTTTGAAGCTTATATGGCCATCAGTACCCTTTATTGGGAGATGAACAAATTTTCACCAAATCATTGAAAAATAAGAGAGAAAAGGTTCTGCGAAACAGTGAAGTTTTATGATCACATGTGGCAACTAAGTATGTCTATGGACCTTTGTCAGTGATAATCTGTGTCTTTGCTAAAGCCTGTGAATAAAATGTTATCTTTACTAAGTGTAACCATACCCTATTAAAACTATAGGAAGAGACATTGACATCTAATACACCAGTCATTTAAAATCTCTAATTATATTAATTTCTATTATAAACCGGACTCAGTGGCATGCACCTTTAATCCCAGTCCTCACGGGGCAAAGGCAGGAGGATCTCTGTGAGATCGAGACCACTCTGGTTAACATCATGACTTCCAGATGGGCTGTGACTAAGAAGACCCTGTCAAAAAATAATGAACAAAACATCCATGTTTATACTATTAAATCTTATCTTTTTGATTTTTAAACAATGATATTTAATGGATTCTGTCAAATTTTCAGAGAGTTTTAGTTCATCTGTAATTTCTAGAGCAGACAGGATCAGTGAGGGTCTTTTTTAAGGGGAGTATTCATAGTTATTGCCTTCCCATTTTCACACAGGATCTTGTTTATGTGCCACTCTGTGCTCTGGTAAGAAGGAGGTCAAATATCCACTGGTCCAGAAAAGGTTAGGAGCATGTAGAATGAAAAGAAGCTTCTAAGTTTTCTTTCATTGCTTCACTGAGAGAAAACCTTCCTGTTGCTACCCTAAAGATACAGGAATGTCTGAATCTGTCTGGAAACAAGAGAATGGGAGCATCATATCCCTAGGGACCACAGAGTTTAGAGCTACTCCATATTGTATTTAAAGCCTGGGCTACTGAATTGAAGTAGTAATTGGGAATCTATTGCACTGAATTAAATGAATAGATTCAGCATGGCTGAAAAGATTTTTCTTTTTATAAGTACTTCTGCAAGCTTCACATATTTATGTAATCAGAAATTTCAAGAGAAAAGCTATAGAAAATATCGATATTTTTCTTTCCACTTATATTATTTTGGATTCACAATGCAGATCCATTTGTGGCCAAAGGAATATTTAAAAACTTACAAATGAAACTTCTATTCATTTAAATTTAAAACTTTCACTTATATCTTTGATTATGGAAAAATTTCAGTTATTTCCAAACATAATAAACTTTCACCAACTAAATTTTTTTAAATCTAAAAACAATGTCGCATAGTCTTTGGAGTTTAATAAATTATAATATAGAAAATTTTATAATTTTCAAGGATTAATATACTGACTTGGTTCTCGGGCTTTTGTTTGAGAAAATTTACATTATAATCTCCTATTTCATAGATTATAATGTTTTGTAGTAGTCACTATTTAAATTCAAATCTTTACTGAATTGTCATTTGAAACCAGTAAAGAATTAAAGATAATTTAAAATGTCATCTTCTGAAAAATTTCTATAAGAAACATTAGCAAACTTTCCTAAGAAATGCCGTTCATTTGTCTGTTGCAATTAATAACCTATCTTGAAAGACAGACAGGAAATATTGTTTTCTCTTTCTCAAATGTCATTTTAATAAAGAAGGATTTGTCATCTTTCTCCGTCACCTAATCTGATGTTCCTCTGCTATTTTTTCAACTGAATTACATTTTTTACCAAAATAGAAGCAAATCACATTTAAATAAGAAAAATGTGATTAAAAGTTAAGGAATAGTGTAGGCCTCTAAGTCCCACACTTAGAAGACAGAAAAAGGGGAGATCTCTTTGAGTTCCAGGTTAGCCTGGTCTACATAGTGAGTTCCAGACCAATCAGGGCTATATAATGAGACCAAGTCTGTAAGTATTCTGTGCAATAGTAATAAGTATTTCTTACTAATTTGTTTCATATCCCAGAACTGGATTTACTGACAGCAAAAATATCATAAATGTTAGTAAACTTTTCACACAAATCTTTGTATGTTCACTGGTTCTCAAAAACTCTATGGAAAGTAGTCTTTTTCATCATAGGCCTCAGGAAATGGAATAATACAGCAAAAAGCCACCTTTCTTCCCCTCTGACATTGGTCCTTTGAAGAGTTGTGGCAGAAGACTTTATAGAGCAGCTTTAATTTGCTATGTAGCTCTTGAGCAATTTAACTGGAGGTTAAAATTAGTTTTACCACAAAGAACAAAAAATTATTTTGCCTCCTTTAGTAAGACTGGTATGGTTGGAGCAAATTCACAATGTAGAAATAAGCTCTTCTGTTTGTTGTTGAATAATAATTGTCATTTAAAAATGTTTTCAGTGCTTGGAGTGGCATGACCTGTGCCCATCACGTGCAAGGCTTTGGGTCCAATCTCCAGCATAAGGAAGAAAAAGAGAGAAGGATGGGGTGGAGGGAAGGGCGGGTAGAGAGAAGGGTGGGTAGAGGGAAGGGCGGGTAGAGGGAATAGGAGAGGACAGAGAAGGAAGACACGGGAGAGAGAGGGAAGTTTAAAATATAATTTTTAATTGCCTCGTAAATACATAAATTATCATTAAAAAGAAAATATGATAGATTCTGTATACAAAATTATTTACATAAGAAAACAGAATTTAAAAATCTTTATCTCTTTTAAGAATAATGTTTAAGGTGCTGGAGAGGTGGCTCAGTGGTTAAGAGCACTGGCTGCTCTTCCAGAGGACCTGACTTCAACTCCCAGCACCCACATAGTAGCTAGCAACCATCCTTAACTCTAATTTCAGAGGGTCTGATGCTCTTTTCTGGCCTTCATGGGCTCTGCACAACATGGGTGAACTTACATACATGCAGGCAAAACATGCACCCCCATTTAATAAAAATAAATAAATAAAAATTTTAAAATATATAAGAAAGAATACTGTTTAAGGGACTAGAGAGATGGCTCACTGGTTAAGGACCTGAGTTCAGTTCTCATCTCTGCAGGTATTACATGCATAGGTGCACTTCCATACATGCAGGCAAAACACTCATACATATAAAATACATATAAATAAATTCTCCCAAATGAACAACATTTAAACTTTTTTAGAGGGACTTGTTCCAGTTAGTAATCATAGCAAATCATTTGTAAATCAGAGTATAATAAATTTTCTAAATTTTAATGGAATATTCCTGCCGATTTTTTCACTAACTTAAATATTGATAATAACCAGTTCAGGAACCAGAAAGTTTCAAATATTGAACTAACCACTGAAAGGAAGTAATGAAAGTACATACATGGTGTCAGAATTTGGACAAGCATTTATTTTGTCCAGTTTGCTCAACTTCATTCCATCAGCACTGTCTGGCTGGGTTCCTTAGCTCCTGTTCCAGTGGATCATGGTCTTCTTTTGGGCTCCACTTGCAAGGTCATAAACTAGAAAACCAGGTATTGCAGATGCTGCTCTTAAATGTTCTGAAACATAAGCAAGGTTGATGTGGCCTGGATATTTTTCATACTTTATTGACAGAAATTTTGATAATTTGCCTATGTGTACACTCACATGTGTATATGTACTTGAGAGTTTGTGTGTTTGTATGTGTGTATGTATGTGAACAGTCATGTGTGTGCAAGTTACTCCAATCCATTTCCATTAACAATTCTGTGGGATTAAGAAGGCAGCTTGGATTTCCCCTCTACTCATGATTAATGTACATTTAGATGTCTATTTCTGAAAGCAACACAGCTAACATTTTCCGCCCTCAGGGCTGAAGCAATGGTTCAGTGCCTAAGAGCCCTTGTTGTTCTTCCAGAGGACAGGCGTTCAGTCCCTGGCGCTTATGTCAGGCATTTCACAACCACCCACAAAGCCAGCTCCAAGGGATCCGGTGCTGTCCTCTGGCCCCCAGACACCCACCCGAATGTGTGCCATACACACAAATAAATAAAAATAGTTTAAAAATAAATAAAACTAAGCTACTTAGAGGACTGGCCAAGATTTGTTTTTACTTCTTAAATTCCTCCTACTTTAAATGTGCTCTGCACTGTGTCCTTAGAAATAAATAAAAGAGTCAATGAAAAGAATAAAATATTATGGAGATTTTGCTGTTTAATCGGAATGAAAAACCATGGAAAGCTAGATACAATGGTGAACTCAATGTGATGGGGCAGAAGGAATGAATGTGCTTCTCCAGCTCTCTCCCCCTGTGGGCGGGACTCCATCTCCAGCACGGGTTGTGCTCCAGTCATCCCAGACAATGGAGGGCGGTTGAACAGGTCCTCAGGTGGCCCAGAATGCGAGGGGAAGAATTCCCGGGAGACTGCTTCAGTGGACAGCTCGCTTACTGAAACCAAGACAGGGGTTTACATAGGAGGTCTTACTGAAGCAGGAAAGTTAAAAGTGGGGTCTTTTAGAGGTGGGGAGGATCTAAGGCTGATGTGGAATTAAGGAACGAGGAAACGAAACCCCAAAATCCTGGTTTTGGTTTGGGGTGAGCTTTGTGGGGGAAAAGAAGATTAAGCAACCGCTGAAGAATAAGGACGTTGTACCTGCAGTGGCTTCCTGGGACCTAGGTTATAGCTTCAGGCAGAGCAGGCCAGGACAGCTGCCATCCCTTCAGGGTCTCCAGGGTTACACTGCCCACTCAGGGCATTTGCTCAATAGGCCCAGGCCCCACATCTCCCCGAATAATGCCTCCTTTTACTATAAACCCATAATGCCTTGGATGACTGTCATACCTGGGAATCTCAGGCCCCCCGTGTGTGCGTCTCCTGTATTTTTTAACCACTTGTGTATACAGGCAAATACACTGGCCTCCATTATTGCACAGCCATAAGACACCATAAAGCCTCCCAATTTAAGCATGGTCTGGTAAATGGAACAATGGTGTCATTCCAAATCATATAACCAATAAGTCAATCTTTTTTTTTTTTTAATTTAAAGTAGGAAGTAAAAACATGCATAGATTGCAGTCCCTTTGGAGGAGTAATTTGAATGCTTTCCTGGGGTTCATAAGGCATCTGTGGCAGAGAATTAGCAGAGGTGAAATGGTTCACCAGTCAGACCAGAGGAAGAAAAGGAAAGATACTGTGTATGCTGCAAGGGAGCCCCAGAAGCACCTAACAGGATCCTGGTGGCTTGTACTTCACTCTTGTCATGTAATTCCAACCCTCCACTTTCCACCATTCAGAGGAGGGCGATGCTGATAGATATCTGGCATAAGTGTAATGGTCAGGGATGGAGTGGAGTGGGGTGCCAGGCAGCAGTTCTGTGGTGCCAGGTCACTTTTATTTTGTTTGGTAATGCTCAGTCTTGTCATCCTACCTCACGTAGTTTGTCCAGGAATGAGTCACTGTTTTCTTTAAGAGTGTTAAAAAGCTTCCTGATCCAGGCTCCCACTGTGGAAAGCTGTTCTTCGGGACGGGTTCCCTTTCTGGTCTCTCCACCATGGTATTCTCTCTACAGCATATCTTGATTTTCAGCCAAGTTTCCTCTATGCATAGAAAGGAGTACTGAACGGAGGGTTAGATGTGAAACCCAGAAAATAATTTTACTTCTCTTCTGGCCAAGAAAATCAAGACTTGGTTGCTGTATATTCTGTAAATGCTGCACTATGCAATGAGCACTAGAGTTAGCTTCCTAACGCTTTTCTCTTAGCCATTTCTTCATTAAAATGAATGGTGAACGTTAGGAGAGGGTTGCTCACCATTTGTCCACTGGCGTTCTCTGTCCAGTTCTACATTAACGTTTCCATTCAAATGATCTGGGGGTAAAATATAAGAGGATAAAGAATGACAGAACTTGAAGGACAATGAGAACCTCAACTCCAAGGTGTAGAGACCCTTCTGCCCTCGGTGCTGGGTGCCACGCAGGGTGAGCGTCACTGCCCTTGACCCGGTAGTCCTGCGCTGGAGAGAGCTCATGCCAGAGCCCCACGCTTCCTCCTGTTCATCAAGTTCTAGTTCCGAAGAATGGTAGACTTGACCACCTGTGAAATGAAAGCAAGAGGCAGCAGGGGCGTGTCAGCAGAAGGCCAGGGCGGCTTGCGGAGAATCTACTTAGTTAGATCCCTCTTGGATTCACCAAGCCGCCTCAGCCTCTGTTCTGCCTTTATTATTGTGCCTCTACTGTTGTTGCTCTCTAAACCCATTTTGCTTCCCTCGTCTGTACATTATCTTTTGGGAAGCCACAGACTGAGTTAGTGTACAACTCAGATCCCTACAGAAAGAGAAAGAGAATGAAAGCAAAAGATCGAAGAACAGAGAAGCACTCACTATTGACTCTTCTCTCAGTGGGGACCAGAAACGTGCGGCCACCACAGTGAATCCAAAACTACCTGACCTGGGCCGTGACTGGGCTTTCCCAGTTGCAGGTCAGCTTCCCGCTTGAACATGGGCAAAGGGTCGGGTTTGAAAGTGGGTAGAAAGAGTTAAATCCCATCCTAACACTGGAACTCATGAGGGTTGAGTAGCTGTGGACCCAGATTCCTTTTTTAGAGTGATAGATGCTCCCTTTAGAGCACCAAGAGCTACCTTGCTCCAAGTTCCTTACAATATGATCACTCTGGAATTTCTTTCCATTTACTCAATGGAGTATGTAGGTTTCTAACTCTCACATTTAAAAAATTTCCATTAAAAAATGTGTTTATCCATTGTTTTGCAATGACTGGTCTTTTTCTCTTCATAGACTCCCTCCAACTGATTTTCTCATCATACGTTAGTCTTGAAAGTCCTAAAGGACAAAGTTGTTTTCCTGTGGTTACACTGATAAATTACCTTTATTGAATTTCTGTGTGTTCCCCAACTATCCATTTGCAAATATACATAGACATAGTCATTAGGGACAGGTTTAAAGATAACCACTGATTTTATACTTAACAAATTTAAGTGCCCTTGAGGGTCATTCAAGTCATAGTCAAGTGTGAGAAGAGGAAGACAAGGAGGACAGGAGAGAAGGAAAGGGAGGAAGAGATGATGTAATGTGATTTATTTTAGGGCACCTTCTTCCCAGGTGTAGGAAAATAGCAGTGCGTAGGAAGGAGCCCACTGTCTAATGAGACAGCTGATTCTCAGGTATGTTGGATGGGTCCCTATGGGAACTGGGGCCTAAGATGACAGATTTCATAGTTATTCAGTGCATACTGAGTATGTTCGTAATTCATTGTTTCTTATTCACATGCAGTAACAGCCAACCAAAATATATCTACAGGTCCAGTGTGCTGTGGGCCACTGGTTCTTATTGCTATATGCACTAAACAAGTGGTCTAACATCTTGAATACTCATCTAAATACATTATGTCATCTCCTGGAGATGTGTCCAAGTTCTGGGAGATAGCTTACAGCAACCTCATGTTTTCCTCAAAGACAGGGTATCATGTGTTGAGTTCAAACACACACACACACAGACACAAACACACACATATATATGCATATATAATATATTAAATATATGCCAGATTTCTTATTTCCTTCCTTTCTTCTATGTGATTTACATAAGTTCAGTTCTCAAGTGAGCTAATACCTTTCTTTTCCATTGAAAACAAAAAATTCCAGACAGATTTAGTGTTCACAATTTTAGTGATTATTTTGAGAGAATTTTCCCAGATGATCCTCTTCTATATTATTCTAGTGTTGTAAACTGCAGTCATGAAAAACATGCCTGTTTGTTGATCGAAATTCATTACTCCAAGTTTGGGAAAACTCTTAAATATATGGAGATAATGCTTTTATTTTCATTACTGGTGTGTCTGTGTGTATATAATGGGGATTTATGAAACTGACTTACATGATGAAGCTAGATAATCTGACAATGATGGTTTCTATGCAGGAGAGTTAAGGAAACAGGGACATGTTCACTCCAAAAAGGAGGATACTTCAGCATTGTTAATCCTTTACGGGCTTATACTAAGTCCACATTGTCGGTGTCCAATTAACACACTCAGAAGGAAAGGGACGCCCGTGTAGCCTTTCCTGAACTCCTAGTCAGCTGTCCATCATTCTCCTCAAAGGTGCCACCCTCTTCCCCCCAATCACTGTCAGATATATTAGTTATCTCTAAGAATGCTCCCACCTCTATACAGGTGTCTTTTATCCATTCAGGACCTCTTTCAACAGTCAAGTTGACAGGCAAGACCATCAACATTTGGTCCATAAAAATAAACAAATACACCAAACTATGTGAGCTCTATGTGTGCAATGGTTTACAATATATAATATCAGAATTTCTGGAGTGTATAGACACTTGAATGGAAAGAGAATGATCCTGAACTAAACAAGTGTTGGTGGGGGCAAGGCCCTCGGGGTTGATGTTTGGATTGCAGGCAAACTCATTTGAAGCGAGTTTCAAATTTCGCTTCACTTTCACAGAGGCTGTTGCTGCTGTAGGTGGTAGCTTTCTCAGAGCACTCTTGTTTGTATTTTTGAATTTTGTTTTTGAGGCAGGGTCTCACCTTCTATTCCAGCCTGTTCTTGAATTCCAGTCAGGCTTCCCAGGGCTGAGATCATAGGCATGTCTCATATGCTTAGGAGAACGCTTGTTTTGATGCTGGATGAAGTAACTCGAGACTGGCGTATTAGCGGAGCTAGGATTGGAACCAAGCCCTGTCTCTGGCTCCTGATTCCAGCTAGCTTTTTTGTTGGGCATCCCTACATTTTAGCACTCTTTATTGGTTCCTGGTAACTGAAAACCTGTTATTGCAGGTAAGATTACATTCTCCCTAAATTCAAAAACCAAATCCCTAAATCCCAATGTACTATATTTGAAAATAAGGTTTTAGGAAGGAATTAAGATAAATGAAGTCTAATAGGAATAATGACCTTGTTAAAAGAAGAATTATCTGTATCTCTTTCCTTGTTCCATGCACATGTATTGAGGGAACATGTGATGCTATTGTAAGAAGGTGTCTGCAAGCCAAGAAGACGGCCCTCTTAAGATCCCAGGCATATAAGCACCTCAATATTGGATTTCCATTTAGCCTTTGCAGCTTAGGAACTTTCTCTTGCATAAACCATCTGGTCAACTGTACTATATTTTGGCAATGCAAGCAGACTAAGACATTTTGAAGTCTTATATTTCATCCAGAAGTTGTCCTTCTAACAATTTCACCTTTAAATACCTGTCCTGCTAATCTGAATTTAGTCATGATTAGAAGCTAATTTTATTGGTTTGTTGAAAATAGAGTCAGTCTCTCTGGGTAATCCAAGCTGACCTCAATGTTGCTCTGCAACTCAGGGTACACTTGAGCTCATGATCCTCCTGCCTCGGCATCCTAAGTGTCCTAAGTGGTGGGATGAGATTGCATTTTTTATTATTAAAGATAGTACTACTCTTCAATCATGTGGCAGTATGACTGATTGCAGAGACCCCTAAATGAAAGACTTCAATCCCTTGTCTTCATACCTGTTTTCTCATGGCTCATCTTCCAGTGAGTTAAAGACAACTGCCTCAGAAAGAAAAACAGACGCTCAATGTGCCGGGCTGTAAATGCAGTTTCTCCTTTCAGATGGAGTCCCTGCACTTGTGGTGCTAGAGAGTCCTTTTAACCCAGTATATATTTATAGATCTGTTCATGAACTAGTACACATAACTCACAATTCCTGATAGGTTTGAGATTTCTAGGTTGTAGTGTATTGGAAATTGAACTCTATAGTTTACCACTTTACATCTCTATCTGTTTGCATTTCTGAGCAGAGCCATCGACAGTAGGGTGTGTGTTTTAATACACATTGAGTCCAGTGAGAATGCTGATTTCCCTCGGCAATGCTCTTTCCCCTGAACCCCAGATAGACCTTATTTTGAGTGAACTATTAGATAAAGTAAACAGTATCCCAAGAACTCCAACCCAAATAAATCTAGGAAAGGAGGGTAAAGTCAAAGAAATCGTCGAGAGCATCTGAGGAAACTATCAAACTCATTTTAGGTTATGTTCTGTCTGAATAACAGTCACCAATGACTTTGGCAAGTATTTTTATACATCATTTAACTGAATGTGGTTCGAAAATATTGATAGTTAAAATATCATTAGACATTACAAAATCCATTTTTATCCTCAAATAGGAAACATTTGTAACATTCCCAACAGCCTTTGCTCAAAAACTTCAAACGTGAATTTTATCTTCTTAGGAGAGAAAACTGTTTTCAGTATTTATTAAGACATTTTTTCATTCCCAGAACATTCCTTCTTAATTTTAATTCTGACCTCTGCTCATTTAAAGTCATCTAGCCATCTCCTCCCCATTCAATTCTTATATGCTTTAACCTATAGAACTCATGTGTTTTGATTTTTTTCCCCTGGGTCATATTTTATTGTGAATATCTACTCACAAATATATTCAGCCAGAATTCACTATGACCTTTATATGCACGTAACAATGGACTAGCAACCAATCCTTGGCATACTCCTGTGATATGTTGTGTAAATCTATTTATTAAATGACATTAAAAGGCCAGAGTGGGGCTGAAGAAATGGCTCAGAAGTTAAAAGTCTGCTGCTCTTGCAGAGGATTGAGTTTGATTTTCGGCACCTATGTTGGGCAGCTAGCAACTGTCTGTCACATCTGCTCCAGGAGATCTGATACCTTTTTGGATGCCAAGGACACCTACACTCACACATGCAGACCCCCCCCACACACACACAATTAAAAATACAAAGAAGTTTTAAAAATAAGAGGTCAGAGGACATTTTATAAAGTAACACATTAAGGCTCTTAGATTCCATTCATTCATTTTTCATTTACTCATTCAACCAAGGTCGAATCAGTGCTAGTTGAAAACTAGTTGTAAATAAGACGTGTATAAATGAACCTTCTTGGGGCATGTAAACCAGTGACTAGAAAGAGAATAAAGTGAAAAACGAACATGAGATTATAAATACACAGGAGCATGGGACAGGCATGTAGATTAGTAGTCAGGAATAAGGAGGGTCTTATAATAAGGAAGGTTGAGGTCCCTCCTAAATGCTCAAGCCTGAGATCAGAGGTCCCTGATAGTCACATGTAGGAATTTGCATTTTGGGAAACTAATGTACTCTAAAACCCTTGTTTCTACTACAGACAAATCAATCCTCTCAGTCCCTCAGAGGCTGCTTACTAGAATAAAAATTGTATTAGAAATGTGTGAACACCCTTCTGCCCCTTTTCTATGCAATCATATACTTTGACAAGCTTTCTTTGGTTCTTTGCCTGCTGGACAAACTGTCAGCCACTTAGAAAACCAGAATGATACCGGGAGTTCCTTACATACTTATACAGAAAGAAGAAATCTGAAGTACATATGTGTCAATCAGCTTTCTGTCACTGTAAAAAAATGCCTGTGATGATTAACTTAGAAAGAGTAAAAGTATAATTTGGTCCACGTTTGGGAGGGTGCAGCTCAGGTGCCCCACTTCGAGCTCAGTGATGAAGGAGTACGCAATGGCAGGAAGTGTGGTAAAGCAAAATCACTCACATTACAGACCAGGCCGAGAAAGACGGACATGGAAGCAGAACCGTAATAATTCCTTTGACTTGGGGATTCCTACAAGGCCTCATCTCAAAGGCATCACAGCTTCACAATTGCACTCAGCAAGTCTTAACCATACGACTTTAGTGAATAGTCAAGATCTAACCTATAGCAACACGAACATAATTAAACGGAGTCACTATTAATGTAGAGGACTTTGGATTTGAAGATGTAAATCTTGAAATCCAATATTTGTGAATAAAATATATTTCTCAGAATATGAAGCACTGACCACCACTTTTGATTAATTGAAGACATTCTTTGTGGCAGAGACTTCTTGAGTGTGGACACCATCATAAAGCAAAAGTAAACGAAAAAGAGGCATTTATTATTTTCTTTTGAAAAGTAATGGCTTGAAAATTTATGATCTTGAGAAAAGTAAATATTATAAAGAAAGTGAGTACTATAAAATAACATAGCTAAATAATTAAGAATATCTCTTGAAAACTCGTCCCAACTTGCCTTTATTTTTTATTTGCTTTTTAGGAAACGTGGTTTTATGAATTCTTTGCTATGTATCTAAGCCTCATCCCTTGTCATCACCACCTGTGTGCTAGCTACCTTTCGCCTCTAATGGCCAAATGACCTACAGAAGCATATTAAAGGGGAAAGTTTTGCTTGTCTCACAGTTCATTTCAGTTCATTATGGTGGGACAGAGTGATAGAATCTGTAGTGGAAGAGGCGCCCTGGTGAATTTCATGGTCGCATGGGCAGTGTGCAGCAGTTACTGCAGCCAGGGACATGTGGTGGAGAATCCACTTCATATACCAGGAAGCAGAAAGTCCAGGCTGCGATCAAAGCAGATGGAAGCTTCATGATCTTCTTCCAGCAATGCGTCTCTGCCAGCTATACCACATACCCCAAAGGTTCTCGCCCATGATATTCAGCCCTTTTCCACAACATTGGGGATGGAGCTGGGCTTCAAGTCTGAACCTGCATACTCCTACAACTTCTCAGAGTTCTGTGGACAATGACTGAGGAGACAAACTACACAGAAAATAACCCTAGAATTAAAAAAATAAGTTCCCCAACATCCCCCAAAAGGGCCACCAAATGGGGTCCAAGCATTCAGACAGCTTTCACTAACCAAAACAACATAGTGTACTTGAACCTGTCAGGGGGTGTGATGGTAAGTGTTAATTATCAACTTGACAGAGTCTAGAATCACCTGAGAGAGGGGACTCTGGGCAGCCCTAATGGGAATTATCATGACTATGCAAACTGATGTATGAAGACCCATATTAATTGGGGGAGAAACCATTCCCTGGGTGACAGATCTTGAGCTGTATAAAATGGAGAAAAGGCACTGAGTCTGAGCTTGCATCACTGACTGTACAGAAAATGCAACCACCTGTCTCAAGCCCCTGATGCTTTTGCATCCTCTCTACCATGGACCTTGCCTTGAACTGTGAGCTAAAATAAACCATTTCTCTCTTATGTTGCTTTTATCAGGATGTTTTATCATAAAAAAAGAAAGAGAATCTAAGGACAAGGGGCATTTTACACTGCAACAATTTACTGTGTAAACATGGGTTAATTTTGAATATGTCTCCTACAAAGCTGATGTTGGAAATTTAATTTTCAACTTAACGGTACTGCAAGCTAGGGCAGGGAGAATATGTGCTTGAGAGCATGGCCCTCATGCCGCTGTTTCCACAGGCGTGGGCTCCCCATAAGGGATGAGTTTGCCGCCTTCTCTTTGTCTCCCTTGCACTCTTTTGCTTTCTGTATTCTTCTTGCAAGAAGGCCCTTGTCAAATGCTGTCCTTCACTCTCAGAATCTCCAGCCTATGGAAACAATAACCAGCAGATCATCAGTTACTCATCTTGGTTTCTCTTCATTTTTTCATGCAAGCTTTTATGCTGTGTCTTTAGTAACAGAGTCTTACCACCAAGTTCTGGTGAGTAACCAAAAACAGCGGCAACTACCAGTTCAGCTGAGGCTCTATGGGACTCCTGGAAAACAGCTTGGCATTGGTCTTCTTTGTCTAACCTATGGTGGCCAGTAGGGGCAGTGTCCTCCTGTCACAGGGTACAGCTTTTGATCGTCTGTGTGTATTGTATATGTATACACTTTGAGAAGCTTCTGTAGAGGTAGATTTCCATGTGGCTTTTTCTAAAGGCCTTTAGTGTTAGTCATCCCTTCCCACCGTCCCTCCTCTTCTACCTTTCCTCCTGTTCCCCCGCCCTCTAGCCATTCCTACTTCATTGTTTCCCTTCATCTTTTTTTTCACTGTAGTCTATCTACCTTCCCATGAAGTCCCGCTCTCATGGCCATGTACTAGTTTCTTTAACTATATGGAGTTTCCAGTTAAAACATGCATACCTAAAGCTTCAAAGCTGCAGTCCACTTATGAGAGAGAAATGCAAGGTTTGTCTTTTTTGGGTCTGAGTACCTCACTCAGGATGATAGTTTCCAGTTTTCTCCATTTGCCTGCAAGATTTATTTATGTATTTATTTACTTATTTATTTATGTGTATGAGTGTTATGCCTGTATGTGTGTAAGTGCACTCATGTCATGCAGTGCCTGTGGAGGTCAGAAGAGGTCATCAAATTTCCTGGAACTGGAGTTACAGTCAGTTGTTAGCCACCATGTGGCGGCTAGGAACCGAACTGGATTCCTCTGCAAGAACAGGCAGTGCTCTTAACTGCTGAGCCATCTCTCCAGTTCCCCACAAATACATTTAAAAATTTACCTACAAATAATTCAATTCTTACTAAAACATTCTAGGGAAAAGTTCTGCCTATTATTTAGAAACTAATCTGTTAATTTTTCCTTCCTGACTGTAAAAGTCATTCCTATTATTCTTTTTTGTGCTTTTTGCAAACTATGTCTGGCGTTATTCTTGCAACAAAACTTTTAGGCCATCATGTTACGTAAAACCTCAGCTACATAAGGCAACTAAATCTGTTCTAGATTTAAGAAACTATGTCCTACATATTGGACTGATTTTGTAGAAATTGTCAAGTCAAAACAGCCAGTGCAGAGACCTAGTCTGCACTTTAGGTTTTAGACCCATTGTAAGAGAACACGAGCATGTCTGCCTTCATTGCTCTGGTTCTGGGGTATTTTCACTCTCTCTTTCGCCATCCCATTGAGCATATGCAGTTCTCTCCTCATTCTTGTCCCTGTTGTCTCCATCTGCACTCTGTGTAATGGCAATGTCTCTTTCAGAGTAAAACCCAAGGACAGTTTGACAGAACCATTTTCGCTTTTTATTCTCTAAGTTACCATTATTGTTTTCATCATGAAGCAATAGTTCCTAACCAGTAAGATGATTCCCTTATATTAGTGGGTGGCAGTTCTAGTATTCCCATTGGAATTTAGTGAGAAGAACCTAATGTTCAGCCATCTAGGAGGGAATTCATGAACAAGTAGAGATTGTTAGCTTTCACAAGTGTGTGAATATATACCAAACTCCAATATAAATTCCCATATAGGGACATTCTGTTTATTGCTCCCATTCTGGTTTCTTCTGAATGTCTCATTTGCTTTGTACTAGGGGTCGAGTGACTGTAGGGCACACTTCATAACACTGTTCTATGCTTCTTTGCCAGTCGTAGATGCAGTAGTAACGCAAGACTCTGGGTGTTGGCTGCTATTGATGGTAGCCTCTGTTATCTATCATCTAATCTATCTATCTATCTATCATCTATCTATATAAATATATATGTGAGGGGGGTTGTGGGTGTGGGTGTATGTATTTTCTTTGTTTTCTCAGAGTCTCACATAACTCAAGACAGCCTTGAACTCTCTGTTAGTAGAAGCTAGTGTCATGATCCTCATGCTTCCTTCACTCAAATGTTAGGATTACAGACATGTGCCACCATGCCCAGCCTATTTCTTATATATTTATTTTTAATTAATTTGTGTGTATGGAGGTTTTGTCTGCATGCATGTAAGTGAACTCTATGCATGTAAGGTCCACAGAAGCCAGAAGGATGTGCATTGGATTCCTGGAACTGGAGTTACAGATGGTTGTTAGTGCCATGTGGGTGCTGGAATTTGAACCAGGGTTTGCTAGAAGAGCAGTCAGTACTCTACAGCTACACCATCTCTCCAGCCTGTGCTATATATTTCTTAAAATAAAATTCTCAAGAATAAATACTTAGAGTATACTAGAGCAAAGATAATTGCATGGCCTGTTATAGCCAGAAACATCTAGAAACCAGCCTTTCTTCTCCAAGCCCCTCAGGCTGCCAAATGCCAAAGACAGACTGCACGGTTCAACCTAGGCACACAATTAATTCATCTCTTTAAAGAAAGTGGTATCATTTCATAAAAATGGCTCCATTTAAAAATTTTAGTTCACAACTTATGACATAATCACATGGAAATTTCCATAACCTGAGCAGTGAACACTTCAGTGAAATCAGATCTGGGAGTGGGTGCAGCAGGAGATACACAGAACAACTGAAAATAGCAAAGGCCATCAACTGACTGTCAGTTCCAAGTAAGTTCCTGTACTGAGATAAATGCCAACACTTAAACTTTCCAGTCCACCTGTAATTTCTTTCTATTCAGTACTGTTTATACGTACTATTGTATTTTGGACAATCAATTTTTCATTATTTTATGCTTTGTCCTACATAGCTATGCAAGTCCTTGGAATTCTCTTTATGAAATGTGTCTCCTGAAGTTCATGTTTTGGGAACTTGCTCCCTGATGCCACACTACTGAGAGGAAGGACTCGGTGCAAGTGCTTAAGTCGAGAGGGTTCTGTCTTTGTGGGTGAATGAAAGCTTTTAGGAAAAGGTACTGAGGAGTGCTTCCTGCTTTCTTGCTCTTCTGCCCTGTGAGAGCACAGCCCCCAGGGACGTCCTCTTGCCCTGTGCTGTGTGGGAAACTCTGCTGCTTTAACCTTCAACTGTGCATCCTCCAGAACTATGAGAAAATAATGTCCTTTGCTTATGAACTACCAGATTTGTGCTAGTCTTTTATTCCAACAGAAATGGACTTAGACATATTTCCCAACTATTGGTGATCTTTTACAGTTCTATAAATAGCTCAAAGTGATGCAGTTATGAAGGTGTTTTATATTGACATTTGTTTCAGAGCTGTTATAACCTGGACACGTATCTTAGATACTACATCAAATCAGTGCATCAGAAATGATACGATGATTCTAAATTTGTAGTACTTGAGACTTGGAGAAACATCTTGTGGATTGCTTAGTGAACATCTGGAAAAATCTAGACATGGTCAGATTTAGTGAGGTTCTTTTCAACATAGGAAGAAATTTCAGGGTCACCATTTCCATGAATCCAAAGACAATTTGTGATTCCTGCAGAACTGTGGAACATAAACCTGTCGTCTGGGAAATCCTAAGCTCATGACTGGCACTGGTAAAATTGGTACATTTTGACCATTCTGTAAAAGTAAGTTGACACTCTCTCCAGGCTGCTAGCTAAGGACTTGGTACAGACATACTCATGAACAGAGATCCCGTTTGGGAATTTCAGATAGCTGGTGATGTTTGCTCTTACTTTTCCTTGGAGACTCACAGACTTATCTTTATACTAGATCACACTTTGTTCCCCACCCCAGAATATGGGTTTAATCCATCTCGTGGATGGCATGAATTTTGGAACTTTTAAACGGTCTCTAGGTGATTCTAGTGTGCTGACAAATTTGCAAAGGATGGCTGTAGTTCAAAGACATTTGTGAGTTCTTGGAACTGGCCCACCTGGAACATCTGTTCAAGTGTGCAGTGAGGGAAAAATAAAAGTGCAGGTGTTATTAGACAGGGGAGGCATTTTCTCTTTTGTCAGTTGCTGCCAATCTCTCATCCCCGAGTCTTATGCTTGCACTGTATTTGGGCAGCACTGGTATTTATTTTATTGTATTTGCTTCTAGCATTTACTATGATCTATAGCTATGTCAAATTCTCCTTTAAAATGTTCACTGGTATTAGTTTTGCAGAACTTTCCGGACTGTCCCAGTTATAGTGACTAAATAAAACACTTCAGGGTCATTTTGAATGCTATGCTCCTCTCTGAAATCTGAAAATCTTTTCAGTTCTTCACAGCTTTTCCCGTCATGGCCTCTTTCTCTTTCTTGTAAGCAACCCAGTTCAAGTAATTTTGATTTTATTCTTGACCAATTGAAATAGCTTCAAGATTGAGGTCTACTTCTATTTTTTTCCTGGTTTATCCTATGTTCTAGATTATTCCTCGAATGTCCAACTTTTATCAGTTGCCCCAAAGGCTTGCATTTTTTTGTAGAAGAGAGTTGAGACTTCCTGGGATGACTCAGAGCTTTGTGTACAGTGACTTCTGCTTAGTCCCTGTGCTCATTCCACACTGTTCCATCCTCTCTGTGCACCTGTCGCTTCACATAGGTCCCAGGCTGTTCCTATTTTCCACTGCACATTCCTCTATGTCCAGACTGCACCCAAATGACTCTTTCAAGTTCCAGTTCATTCTTCAAGACCCAGAATAAATTTCCTTGCTTCCATGAACCTTATTTTTCTTATCACAAAGCTGAACAAGAATTGTTTCACCTTAAAATGATCACTTTACTCGGTTTGTCATGAGTGCATATTTATAATGGTTGGGAAGAGAGATATTTGAGACCCTACATTATCTTACTCTTTATAAGGATTCTGGAAAGCAGGATCGGCATCTATCATAATCATTTCTTTTTCTCCTTCATGGCAATGACTGATGGTCTCTCACATACATAACGGTACATCAAAAACGCTTGTTAACTTGCATAAATATCACCTTAAAGAAATCGTGGTAAATACAGGCCATTTAAAAAATCCTCTGTGCCATAGACTGTATTCATTTGAATATTTTACCTGCATACATTTTCCTTGGGGTCCTTCCAACTAGTTCTTAGGAGAGTGGGAAGCTGTCAACTTTGATATTTTCCCACATGTGATTTTTCAGGACAGAAGCCATAATGGAAAGCTCATTTCTTGGACTGCACTGAACTAAAAATCTCCTCTAGCTAGCTTGTAATTTTATTGCAAGATTTAAATGTCAGATTTATAGATTAGAGAGTTTTTTCTGCTTAGCAAGACTACATTATGAAAATACTCATTTGAATTTAGCTTTGTTCATTAAAAAAAAAAAAAACTGCCCAACAGACTGTGAATTAGTTTTCTGTGCCTTTTGCTCTATTTATTTATTTATTTATTTATTTATTCATTTATGTATTTGCTTTCTTATTTTTAATGACTCATGAATTGAGACTTCTGTGTCTTTGCTACGTTTCATGGAGCTGCCAACCAGGTTTTCCTGTCTGTAAAATGTTATTCTGGATCAATTATCATTGGACACTGGCTTTTGAATTTTCTGTTACAAGCCAATATGAAGATTTCCATTGATAAAAGTACCTCCATGATAAAAAGAAAGAGATTATTTGAAGAAAAACTCTGAATACAAAGTCATCGCTCAACAAAGTGAACAGCCCTGGGGGGAACAGTGACTGCATATCTGTGATTACCCAAACTGCTGACCCACTAGGGAACAGAAAATTGAATGATGGGTCAAAATGAACATAAGTGATTGACGTTCTTCCCATGTTGAATCTACTGTGCCAATCACAGAAACCAAGGCAAGATGTGTTTCTTTAGGCAACACCTCGGGAGTTACCGCTTCTAGTTAGTCTCTTGGATTATTCTGTCACCTTCTGAAGAAACCAGTCTAGAAGGAAAAAGTAAATGGACAAAGAGGCCCAGACAAGTAGTTAAAGTCACCTGGAATCCACCAGCCTCCAGCCTATGTGCCATCGGACTGCAAAGCAAGAGTGAGTTACTTTGGTCCTACTGAGAGCAGAAATGATGTCCTTCTGAGCCAGCCCCTTCCCTAGTGGTCAGAGTCCTGAATTAATGGAGAGCTGTCCTAAGTCACCAAATATGGAAATCGTCTGTTACTCAGAATCAGATTGATGTAGGTGACTTGTCAGATCTGGAGTATGGAAACACAAAGGATAGCATGCAGAGTGGTGAACAAAATGCGTTTATCATTATCCCTACAATGTACTGGCCAATGTTCTAATCATTAAAATAAGGCATTGGACAGTGCTGAGAAAGAGATTTTAAGAGCTGGGAACATGCAATAAATAAAAATAAAGCACGAGAACCATAACGTGCTTTAAATTAAATTAAGAGAATTAATACAGACTAAATATGAAGGATAATAAGAGAACACAATTCCCAGTGCGTGGAATAGTAGCCAAGTGTGTGCTAGTGGAAAATATCAGTATCTTCATGATCATAAAGCATGCACCCAGCCAGGTGAGACAGAAGAGATGGCGTGCTCATTCTCGTGTGTGAGAAGGACCTGGATTTTATTCTAAGTGCGGTGGGAAGCCCCTATTAGAACAGAGGAGCGATGACATTAGATTTCGTTTTAAAAGATTTCTTTTCATAAAGAAGATATAGTGAAAAGAATTAATAGAAAGGAAAGAAAGCTGATATATAGACTCACGGAGAATACAGGGACGAGTACAATATTTTTTAAAGATTTATTTATTTTTATTTTTATGTACATGTCTGCCTGCATGTATGTAAACACACAATGTTCATGACATACCCACAGAGGCCAGAAGAGGGTGTTGACTTTCCTGGACCTGGAGTTACAGACAGCTGTGAGCTGCCATGTGGGCACTAGCAACCAGACCTGGGTCTTCTGCAAGATCAGCCAGTGCTCTTAAGCACTGATCCATCTCTCCAGCAAGAGCAGATTAGTTTTGAAGTAGTAAAAACTAATGACTATCTAACAGGTGTTGTGGTATTGTATTGTGGGAGTCAGAGGAACTCAGACTTCAGCATTACACAGAACTGCATGGACTGTGCAAGCTACTAGCTATGTCTCAGTCTCAGTTTCAGGTTCTTTTTTCTTTTTGGGGGGCAGTGGCTTTTTGAGACAGGGTCTTCCTGTAGCCTCAGCTGGCCTGGAACTCACTATATAGACCAGGCTAACTTTGAAATCATAGAAATCCACCTGCATCTACCAAGTTTCTTATTTTTCACAGTGGCATATGATCTAATTAGGATCATTTAAATCAAGTAGAGAGCTCTCAGTTCCATGTCTAGCCATCATCTTATTTGCCTTCTGTCCAAACAAAATTTTTGACCCATAAAGTTCACCTGTCTTGGCATAATATGGTAGGCAACTTCGTTTGTGAAAAAGATTATCATCAAGGAAACTGAAACTTATATAATGGGAATATGGAAACTTCTATAATGAAAAATATCTATTTTAGATATGTTGTATACAATACTCTAACTTTATAATAAGTTTACACACACACACACACACACACACACACACTTCAAAGATTCTTGGAGTGACTTAACTAAACCATTGCAACAAATTGTTCTTTAAAAAGTTTCACAGACTCACAATTGAGCTATTCTAGTGAAGGCAGACCAGTCTGCCAGGAGATAATAAATATTACAAATCAGTAATGTCGGTAAGTAGGCAACAATCCTCAGGGAATTGAGGGGATATGTAAGGAGCTGAAGCACGGGAAACATGTATTTCATGAGAGCTGGTGCGATGATCTGATACATCTAACAGAAGACAGATGGACTGATTTCAATAAATAGCAGTAAATGATCAGTATGCATTGTTCTTCGTATCTGAACGGGATATCGGCACAGTGTTTGCTGATGACTACTGAAGGCTATTGGAGAGTACTATGTAATTGCTTCTATCATTCTAAAACTGTCTGGAGCTTATTTAAGAAAACTGAATACTTCATGTTCTATTCATATGCTTTTGAGAATGTGCTTAGAGACATCAGTTTCATTTAGTTTTTTGGCAATTCAACGAAATCTAAGTACTATCATTATAGTTTTGTTAATGAAGAAACTAATGTAATGTAAGCATCCTCTGATGCCTGTCCTATAAATCTTCTCATGAGGAGACTGGGAAAGGAGCAGAGGGTGAGAGCTTTACCTCACATCTCTTTTCATATGGTCTACCCCATGCTCTTCAGTGTGATAGAGGCCAACCTTCATTGCAGGTCCCGAACTCCTGTCATCCTCTGTATAACCTACCTGACGGGCAAGGCAGTGTGATGAGTCCTGTGTATAAGAACTGTCACAATGATGTAAACTGACTGGATTAGCTACTTCACTGACATGTCAGAGCTCATTAGTGACCAGGCCTAGAAGAACTGAAGATCAGCTGGCTGCCTGCCAGCAGGGTGTCTCTGAGAATACCACATGCTTTCTCCCTGAAAACATTTAGCTATCTGCCATCCCCTGCTCACAGCTGTCAGAATGTAGCTGTCTCCAGATACAGCCCCTTTCTGAGAGCCTTGAAATATGTTCTGGAAATAAGCCAGCTGATTAGAACAGGGTGATACACATAGTATACATGAGCACATTCTTAATATACAATTCTTGGTAGATAACAGATTTCCAAGATTTAGCAGTGCCATCGAGCAGCTCTTCCTCAGCTACCACACTTTCCATGTACATGTTTCTCATTAAGATATGCTGCATCTCAGGAACACGACATGAATAATTTCTTCATACATAAGTGAACAAAGAAGAAAGATGGGATGGTGGTATCTATGGTGATTCTGAAAAATTCAAATGTTAGTCTCTCACATTTGTTGAAAATGAGTATGTGCTTGCATTTCCTTAATGCTGAATTTCATTTGCTCTCAGCAGTAAAATAATTACATTCTAAACATTGTGATTTGAAGAATCTATTTCTAATTGATTAATTAATTAACTTTGAGATAGGATCTCCCTATATACCCAGTTGGCCTGGAACTCACTATATAGATCAGGCTGGATTGATCTCACAGAGATCCACCTGCTTCTGTCCCACACGTTCTGGGATTAAAAGTGTGCATTACCACACCAGCTAAGAATCTAGCATTTCATTTTTTAAAGTACTTTATGTATAATTTTTATTTTGTGTGCTGTGTACAGTGCCTGAATGTATGTAAGGGAACTTGTGTCATGCAATACCCACAGAAGTCAGAAGATGGCGGATGATTCCCTTGAAACTGGAGTTGCAGACAGTTCGTAGCCGCCATGTCGGGGCTGGGACTCAAACTGAGGTCCTCTGCTAGAGTAACCAGTGCTCTTAACTGCTGAGCCATCTCTCCAGCCCCCAAACAAGTATTTTTAACGAAAAGTTTTAACTGAAATCTGTATAACTGCTTTGGCCAGAACAATCTTAAGTTATTGACCTTAAAATTCTATGTTGAGTACCTGATTTGTAGTATATTAAAAGATTCTCCTTTAGGAACATTTCAAAGTTCCTGCTATAAAATTTCTTTAGCTATATTAGGTATAGGCAGTGTATAGTTATATACGTTATTTTGATCTTAAAGACTGACAGTTTTTAATCTTTAGGAAATCAAATAATTTCTTATTTTTGTGTGACTACAAACAAAAATAAATGAAATAAATATGTGTTAATAATTAAAATTTCAAATAAGTTGGAGAAGGGAATCACTTCTAGATGTAATTACTTGATATATAATGTTATGTAAATATATATAATGTAAATATACAAATAATGTATTAATTATATGTAATATGTGTATATATGTATGTGCATACCATATATGTCTATCTTTATCTATCTCTCTATTGTTAGACATGCATTCACATTTAGGTAGATGTAATATATAAAAATTTGATTTATACTATGAGTATGTTATGTGAAGAAAGTAATGACTAATATTTTTCTGCTGGCCTTTCAGGGCATGTATACAGTGGCTAGATTATTTGTTTCAGATTTCTGCCTCCAATGGCTACTTTAAGGATTAAAATCTATGCAGTTTCAGGTATTTTGAAGCCTTCAGGTTCAGCTACCAATGAACTCCCATGAATGACTGTCTAATCATGTCAGTATATTATGTGTCTTTGTTACTACCGTACCTAACAGAAACATCTAATGGGAGGAAAGATTTATTTTGGTTCATTGTTTCTTACATTTAAAGTCAATTGTGACTAGTGAAGGCTTGGTAGAACAACTCAGTCCAGGGCAGCAGGAGTATGCGGAAGAGGCTATTCACAGTAGAGTGGAGCACGACACTGGACTGCCCCTACGGCTTACTTCATCAAGCTATGCTCTACCTTCTAAAGCTGCCACAAGCCCTCAAAATAGCCTCATCATCTGAGAACAGCTTTCACAACATGAGCCTGTGGGAGATATTTCATATTCAATACAGAGCAATTTAACTATTATCATAGTTTCATGATGGGTAGAAATTATATTCCTATTTATAATTGTACTAACTAGATCATGCCATTTCTTGAGACATTCTTGTTGTACAGTCTGTACTCAAAATTTTTGCCACAGCTTATGCATTCCCACACAACAAATACAGCTCACTGTCCAGTAGGATTTCTACACCAGGCAATTTAGTAACCCTGGGAGGATTTGAAGATATAATGAGATTACATTTTTAAGAATTTCTCATTGGTGATATATTTCCTGCGTATCTGCACATGTTGGAATGATATTATGTTCTATTTAAAATATAATTTGACAGGACAAAAATTCTTGAGTCACAAACTCCTTTCTCTGAGATTTTATAGACTTTGTTTCTATTGGATGTTTTGATGGTATCAGACTATCCTCGCCCTTGTTTATAGTTTGTTCTTTAGGATACCTACAGGGTTTCCTTTTTAGCCAAGTGTGGTGGCTCACATCTGTAAGACTAGCATTTTAGTGGCTGAGGTGAGAATATAGTCATGAATTCTAATCCAGCCTTAGCCTTGCAGTGAGTTCTAAGCAAGCCTGGGTTACAGAATGAGACCCTGTGTCAAAGAAAATGAAGATGAAAATAAAAAATAAAATAAAAAGGGACACCCATCAGAGGAAATTTTTTTGCAAATTTGCTTGGGACTTATCCCGAAAGAGGAAAAAAGGGGAGAGGAAAAGAGGTGGGAAGGCAGGAAGGGAGGAGACTGGGGAAAAGAGCAGGATAACCCCTCGTGTATAAGGACATAAATCCTGCATGGCCAACTCCCCACTGTTATGACACTGCCTGACCTTAATTACCCCTATGAGGACCCTGTCTCCAGCTGCAATGATGTTGGGAGTTGAGTCTTCAGCACACGGATTGTGAGGAAGAATCAGTAATGCTTACTATATAACATCACTCCTAGACATGCACCTGCTGTTTCTGTATCATGCTGTGTGTTTCAAGGCTGGGAGGAATCCTGCACTTGTTACCTCTTTGGACTTCATTTTTGAACACCACCAATTCACCCTTTTCCAGCATTTGTGATTTTATCAGGCCCTTTAGGTTTCTTACAGTTCTTACAGTAATGCTGTTTTTTTTAGATCACAGAAAATTATATTTTCCTATTTATTTCCGAAGAGTATAATTTGCACTATTGGTACTTTAAAAGAGATTTATGTTTAGATTAACTATAAATCATTGTCATATCTTAACATCTGTATCTATCATTAGATAACATTAAATAACATCCAATATTTATTATAGAACAATCCTCCTATGGTAGCCACTTATTCAGAAATAAATGACGTTGCCTAAGGACTTTGATTATATTTTGTATATCGGACTACTAGCACATGAATGGCCATAAATATAGTCTTGATATTTTTTTTTCAGTTCTCAATGAAATGTACTTGGAAGTTCAAATGCCACTGCTGAGGCCTCTGTAAATACTTTCTATCATAAAATCTCATCAACCACACAGTAGAAGAGAAGAACATTAGTTTGGGAAGAGTGTAGATCAATTCCTACCAGAGGGCTATAGGCAGGATGACTTGTCTTCTATGTCTTTAGAGTGTATCCTCTGTTTGTCCACAGCTGCTCAATTCTAGGCATTTTTAAGAAGCATAAGTTATGCATTTAGAGTCTGCTACTACGTCATCCACTTTCAATAGCAGTTGGTTCCTACACGAATTGGCAAGTAAGCATATCACCGTAGTACTTTGTTTTATTGTCTGTGGTATCAGAAATAGTTTTGCTTTAGAACAGAAAATAAAACTCTTCATGCCTAGAGTGACTTCCAACAACTCCTTAAGTGCCATTATGCCTAAAACAGAATAAGATGTGGTTTGAATAATTTAGTAATGTTAAAATGTCACATTTTTCAGACATCTCTTTTATGGCTTTCCTAACTATCTGAGCCAAATACCTCGCTGGAATTTAAGATCTTATGTGTCTACATTCCTGGGTAAACATTAAAATGTTTTCCTTTTTGAGTAAAAGTTGTCATGACAACTTGGTAATCTTGAACTGTAGATGTCAATTCTAAACTCTAGTATTTAGATTAACTGGAATTCACTTACGTGATGATTGTGGGGACTGGTGGAGTGGTGATTTAACTAAGCAATGAAGGAAAAGTTTCATGAAGCAATAGTAGTGATTTTTACATACCACACACATACACATCATAGTATACACAATATACATAAATAAATTAGTGTATTTTTTCCAGATAATTCATTGTTTTGTTACAATGTTATTCTTTATGATAAGTACAAGTTTATTTTAAAGCATATACATACAGAAATTTTGGGTTGGGTATGGTAGCCACACAAGCCTTTAATTTCAGCATTCTGGAAGCAAAGGCAGGCAAATCTCACTAAGATCCCCTGGTCGACATAGTGAGTTATAGGCTAGATGAGACTACAGGAAGATCCTGTCTCAAAAATAAATAAATAAATAATAAATAAATAAACAAATAAAATGCAGAGATTAAAAAATCAAGGAAAGCAATAGCACTTCTTGTAAATGTTTATTTTTTTCAATTTATACTAAAATCTAGTATGAATTTTTGAAATTTTGTGTCTTAATAGTTATATGTGAATTTCACTGCATCATAGAATCAGTTATATAATTTGCCTAAGGATTGTGTTGTTGACCTTATTGTCACAATACTAAAGCTCTTTGTGCCTTACCTCCAAAGCCATCTTTCTTTCCTCAAACTCATTAAAAAATTAAATGAATTATCATCACCTGTTGTTCAGAGCTGATGACTTTTGGCAAGTTATATGAGAATTCATTTCTTCTGTATGATTCCCTAGTATATTAGAATTTTAATATGTGCTGATTTTCCAGACCTACAAATCTGTTGTCAATACTGCCTTATTCAACCTTTCTTAATTTTGACCATAAATGAGAGAAACATGTTTTCAGTTAGAAATTTTCTGGTTGGCAATAACCTAACTTAAGGCACTTCTCATTAAATAAATCAAGCAAGTGCAGCAGTCACATAGAAACAAACTTGCTCAGAGATGTGGCATTTCTTTACTATGTGTGCTTACTGTTCTTTACATATGTGTTTGCTTTGTATTCAGTGGGGTTTCTTCATCATCCCCAAATTGCAGCAGTCAGATGAAATTTCATATAAGATACCACAGCAATCAGAATAAGGGAAGTTATCTGTCCTCACTCTGAACTGCATGCCTTGGCAGTGGCCAAGCTTAGGTTTATGTGCATACATACCCTCTGAATGCTATGGCAGATAGAATGCCATAGCTTGTTCCACATCTGGTGAAGAAGTCCTGGTAGGGAGGCCCAGACACAGAGGGAAGTTGGGCATTCTCTGGGAGACATAATACAGTGCTTTTGGTCCTCATGTGTTTTGTTACGATGCTCTGGAAGGAAGAACTGGAAACCCACGAGGATGCTGTCCCTCAGCAGCAGGGCACGTATGTCCTGTAGCCTTTGCATCTCTGTTTCCTCTTTCTCTGTGTACTTTGCCTTGCTGTGGGCACACACAGACATTTGTATGACTCCTAAGACTGAACCTGAGGTTACCCCCAAATCCTCATCAAACTCAAAACTCTGTTGTTAACAGTTACTTCCTCTTGTCAATACCTATATTGTGGCTCATATTCTTTCTTGTAGTCACTGAGCAGAATTCCTTTAGCACATTGCTTAGATTATCCTTTCCCTTTCCGTAATCAGTTATGCATATATGTATATTATATATAAATAAATAAATATTTATTTATTTAGGAGGATGTATATGAGATTCATATGACTGAATTTCTTGAATATATACTTGTTATTCAATTAGCATTTTGATAATAAATGTTTTAGAAAAAATTCAGGTCCTAAATTTTATTGCCCACATCATAGGCACTCTGGTCAATACACTTTTTGTTTCTAACTTACTTGAATGTTTTAAGATATGTTCCATTTAGTGACTCCTCAAATTGATAAACACCATTGTGCTTCTCTCTCTCTCTCTCTCTCTCTCTCTCTCTCTCTCTCTCTCTCATGTGTGTTTGTATGTGGGCGTATACATTTTAATTAATTTTGTGTTTTTGCGTGCATGGTCTGCATTTATGTAAGTGGACCCATGGTGTCCAGTGCCTGTGGAGGTCGGACAAGGGCGTTGGATGCCCGGAACTGGAGTTACAGCTGGTTGTTAGCCCACCCAGCCGGTGGGGGTCTAGGTGTTCATGTTTGTGTGGGAATCTGAATGTGAGGGTTGGGCTCCAAGTGTCACGTGTCTTCCTCTAGAGCTCTCACCTTATTTTTTGAGACAATGTCTCTCACTGAACTTGGAGTTCACAGTTTGGTAGGTTGGCTAACCAATAAACTCCAGGGATGCGCTTTCTCCACAGCGCTCCCCAGCTCTGAAACCAAAGATGCGCTTCATTCATGCCTGGTTTTTATGTGGGCACTGGGGATCTGAACTCAGACCACTGCACTCTCCTGCCAAAGTACCTGGCCCACTTTGCCAGTGGATCAGCCCCCATCATGATTGTGCTTGGTGTTTACAAAAATGATCTGAATTAACCAAGTGCCATATGACTTTTTCAGACTGTTCTTCAACAAAATTGCATTTTAAAGCTTTCAACTCTACATGTGGAGTTGGAAACATGAAAAATAAAATTCTATGTAAAACATTATGGTGATACCAATAATGAGAATTCGAATAAAAGTAGATTTGAATAAGCACAATTAAACCCATTATCTCAATTTCTAGAAGCATTAAGTAAAAGAGGACCCCGATGTAACCTTATTTTTAAAGCAAAGAAATAGAATGTGTTGTCACTCAGTAGTAATTATAGTTCCTATCTTTAGTAAATATTTTTAAATCGGACTTTTCATCTGTATAGCAATTAAATCTCTACTATTACTGTGACAAAGCACTCTTATTGTACACAGCTTATATATTTGCTTCTAATTTTTGTATATTTAAGTTTCATCTAAAGAGGATTACCAATTTTCCATATTATTTTCATCTTATTCACTTCTCTAAAAGGTTATTTAAATCATCTAGCTGTTGTGAAGACTACTGGTACTTTTAGTTACAATAGGATTCTTTTAAACAGCTTAGGGGAAAATCCCACAGTTCTTAACGTGTGTCATTTTCTCTTGTTGCAGGAGGATACAGATCACAATTACTATATTTCTCGGATATATGGCCCATCGGACTCTGCCAGTCGGGATTTGTGGGTGAACATAGACCAAATGGAGAAGGACAAAGTGAAAATTCATGGGATACTGTCCAATACTCATCGACAAGCAGCAGTAAGTGCTTTGGCTTTTAAGGTTTCTTTGACTTTTTTTCATTGTGAGAAACTTGTTGATTAATATGCGAACACTTTTCAATTTCATCCAGTTCTGTCGTTGAGTAATTTCATATAAGATATTAAGGCTAATGAGAGTTTTTTATAAACTATCATTACTTTAGATAATTTCTGTAGTGTGTCTGATGAGTTATGCAATTAATTCAAAGACATGATTCATGTTGGATTATTTTCAGTATATACAATATGTAAAGGAGTAACCTGATCTTGTTTTACACATAATATGGGTTTCCTTATCAGAAAAAAAAAATAACAAATGTGTTTGTGATTCAGAAAACATATAGACCAAATTACAAGACTGAGTGAAGAAATTTAATATAAGGGAAACAATAAAATACAGAAGGCACAAACTTGCTTTGCTTTTTTTTAAAGTCTGGACTCTTTATTTCTGGAAGTGAATAATCTAATATTTTAGCGGCAGGAAAGTAGAGGTGGGAGGGAATATTCATTTTATACACGTTTATCTGAAGTAGCTGCTGAGAGCTGATTCTGTGTACCAGGCACAATGCTCACATAGATTAGCTCTTTGTCATTACTGAACAGACTCCACAACTTGTCCTCATTCCTCCACACTTATCACATGGCATGTGCACACCCTCCACATGTATCACATACACACAAAGTAGTCAATAAAGTTAAAAAGTAAGTATTACGAACATTCAGATACTGCAGATGAGCATACTGAGTCTTGAAAAAAACCAGAAAGCCTATCCACAAATATCCAGTTGGGAGGTAAAACCGATATTAATATAGTCAAACCCACAAATCCTTGCTTAATAAATGTAGATGTTACATTGATCATGTGAACCTGTGAGCCAACTCAGCAGGTAAAGGTGCTTGCCACTGAGCCTAAAGACCTGAGTTTGACGTGGGAATCCATCTTGTACTAGGAGCGACCCGACTCCTGCAAGCTGTTCTTTTACCTCCATACACACATCATGGCACACATGTACCCACAAATATCCATGAACATAAATATATATGTACATGTATACATGCGTGTAAAAATGATCCTGAATTGATCTCAGAAGTTTCTTTGATTGTTTTATGGTACAATGCCAATTTACCACTTTAAAATTTACTTAGTTTGGCTGGCATGGATGGCATTGCTGTCCATAAAGCCTCACTGTCTCCAGTTCAATACTACTGAAAGTGAGACAAAACAAGTTTAACTTCTCAAGAGCTTCTGTCATCATCTACATGATGACATCAGCAGTGTTGGTGGAAGCCACTTAGTCAGTGACTTCATTATGTTCATGATCAAGACCTTTGGCAATGACCTTTGTTGTTTATATGTGGAAGTTCCTATATCAGGAGACAACCAGGGACAGTTAAATGAAAGTAAATTATAATTCATCATGATGAGCCAATAAATTCTTAATACATAGTACACATTTGTTTGAGTCTGCGAAGCAAACTAGCTGTCTCTGGTTGCTAAATTATGTCATCCCTTTTATTTTCCATATCAAGGGATGCTGGCGAGATTCAGAAAAGATTCACTTTGGAATTTAAATACACTTCCCTGAGAAGGGAAAATGAGAAAAAAAAAAACTGAAATTAGTCTTTATGGAATGTATCACCTTTGATCGGCTTCTAAATGTATCACAGAGCCTAGTAACGTAAAATATACCTACAGAAGTTGAATGTTGGTTTATCTACATGCAGATTCCAGTGGGACCAGTCTCTTGTCAGCAACTGTGAATAGTTTCTGCAGGAAAAGAGAAAGATTCCTCAGTTAGAACCTTAGCTGACTTCCTGTACACTGGAGTGCTCGCTATCTGTTCTCTGCGCTCTCCCATTTGAAAGAGTTTCCATGTCCTGCCTGTGCTTCATGATTTCTTTTTCTCATTTGAATCGTGTTCATATGATAGTCTTGTGACCTCATGAAAAATTATGATTCTATAGATAATTGACACACCCTATGTACAGATACACAGACCCCACATACAAATACACACAACCCCCACAAATGCCACACATACCACAGACAGATACCGGTGCCATGCCCATACTGCTCACATGAAAATAAACACACCACACACAGACACACATGTCTCACATATATATACCTATACATACATGTACCACATAAACATACATGTATCATGCATACATATACACATTCTCACAAATACCATATACAGATAAATACACCCCACATGTAGATAGAATCTTCTCTTATGCAGATACACATATCAGGCATGCATTACATATGCATGCATACATATACAAGTACCACACACATATACATACCTGTATGGCACTTACAAATATAAACACTACAACATATAGATACACACACCACACATACCACATACAGATACATATGCTGCACAGATCCTACACAGCTATCAACACCATGCATACAGAAAAACACACCACACATGAACCTCATATACAGATAGGCACACACACACCTCATACTGACAATATACATTATACCCCCCACACACTCACAGAGCATACTAACAGACATAAAATCATACATGTAATCACACTCAGACACAAACTTCCATCGATGACAAAAAAAATCAATAATATTTAGGTTCCCTTTTCTTTTTCAGAAACATAATTTGATTCCTGAACTTCTTCACTTAAATAAATTTCTTATTCTGAAATATATTTACTTAATAGAATATTCTTAAGTTTCCTAAAAGCATTCTTTATAGAATAATCCACATTTAACTAGTTGGCTTCAGTGTCTTTCCAATCCATGTAGTTCTATGATCTGTTCCCAGGATGTCTTCCCTCAAAATAAAATTAGCTTGTATAAGAACTGTAATGTCAAGGCAGTGTTGTGAACGGGGGGGGCGGGGGGCATTCAAGGAATGCACACACATAACTATTCTAGATATTTCCCCTAGGATCACTTACCCCTGAGAGGAAAGATCAAAGGGGAGGCAGGGATGGGCTTTAGGAACGTGCGGTGTTCCCATGACCAGTAGTTTAGTAGACCAGAATTTCAGATTCATCCCTGGAAGAGTAAGTGTGGATTTCTCAACTCTTATCACCAGTTGATGCAATTTACATACTCAGGGCCTTGCATTGTCAGCAAATTAGATCAGAAAAAGACAAAGAAAGATCTTGCTAGGGAAAGACCCAGGAGCAGCTAACTAATAGAGCTTGTTTCAGCAAGCTGTACAGTGAGAAAACCTGAAGGCTGGCCTTCCAGGAAGAGATGACTTCCAGTCCCTCCCCTGCTTCCTCCGAACAGAGGGGCAGAGAGCAGTGTCTTCTCTGGAGCCACGATGAAGAAAAAAATTCCCATAGAGGAGTTTTGGAACATTATTCAAGAAATATTGTTTTGGAATATTCTAGAAAAAAGAGGACAGTAGCAATAAAATAATTTTTTTCTGTTCTTTCATAATAACATTTCAGAGCAATGTAAAACTTAGGAATCATTTTCATGTTTGACTTGTCAAAACATACCCATTTGTTTTTCTTTTTTTTCTTCTTTCCTTTCTCCTTCCTCCTTTTTTATTATCCAAACCATTACCATTGTATTTATGTTACATATATGCATGCTAAAGCTTTATTTTTTATGCTTCCAAATCTTTCCATTATGCATTTTGTTTACATTCCTCCTCTTACTCCTCCTTCTTATTCGCTTTCTCCTCTTCCAAGTCCCCCTGTAGCTGCAGTAGGTTGTGATCTCACAGAGATCCTCCTGCCTCTGCCCCGGAGTGCTGAAATTAAAGACATACACCACACCTAGTTCATCTACACTTCTTAAATCATCATTCGAGATATCCCAATAAGGCTGATGATAAATGATAAAGACTAGTTTTGTAGCTGACAAATTAGGGTGTCATGACTTCCTACATGAAGGCAAGTGAACTTTTAAAAATTTATTTAATTTATTTTTATTCTATGTTTGAGTGTTATGCTTACACTCATATTGTGTAGTGTCTGTGGAGGCCATAAGAGGGCTTCAAATTCCCTGGACCTAGAGTTATAGATAGTTGTTAGCCACCATGAGTGGGCTGGGGTCCAAACTCAGGGTTTCTGCAAGAGCAGCCAGTGCTCTTAACCACTGAACCACCTTTCCGGCTCTGCAAGTGAAAATTTTATATAAATCCTTAGCGTATGTCAAACAATGAGGCAAATAGTCTTCATGAAAATTCTTACATTTATTTGGGCAGTTTTGTACTTTATTCTAAGTCACACAGTTATCAGGTTCTAGAGGTTTCTGAATTTAAACCTTGAAATTAGTCTGGACTTGTTTCTTTTTCTCTACGTCAACCTTTCATATTCCATAGCTCATAATTCTATATTTTCATTTCCATTTACTTAACTTGCCAGGCATATTAGAACTATTCTCCTTAAACCATGGATAACTTTCTGATTGGCAACTCCCAGGGAAGCAGCTCCCCCTAATGGAAAGAGTCTGGGGTTCGAAATTAAGAGACCTGGGATCCCACATTTATTTTTAGGGATGCTGGCCTCTCTGCAACTCAGTTTTGTAATTTGGGAAAAAATGCCTGCCTACCTAGGGATAGTGTGTGAATAAAAGTGAAATCCTATGAAAGGACAATAACGACTTTGAAGGAACCATGAGGTGGTAGTGTTGGTATTTGAACCTCGTAATCCTTTTCAACAAAAAATTTTAATGTGAGGCTCAAGAGATGGCTCAAAGGTTAAGAGCACTGGCTGCTCTTGCAGAGGACCCAGGTTCGATTGCTAGCACCCGCATGGTGACTAAGAATCTTTTGTAACTCCAGTTCCAGGGGACTCTGACACCCTCTTCTGACCTCCATGGATGGGCATTGCCGGGCAGTGGTGCCTTTACACACGTGTAGGCAATACATTCGTACACATCAAATACATAAAATGTTTAAAAGATGATAGTGAAGGCCTGGAACTCAGCTGGTAGAGTGTCTGCCTAACATGCGCGAGGACCCGGGTTATACTGCCAGGACTGCATGAACGGCATCGTACACAGTCTTGTGATCTCAGCACTAGGGAGGTGGACGGGAAGATTAGAAGCTCAGGGTTATCCTTGGCTACAGAGTGACTTCAAGTCCAGTCTGATGTCTGACAAACAAAACAACATATAAAAACAGTTGAAATGATGAACACATTGTATTGATTATTGAAATGGAGTGAAGAGGCCTTGCATAATACTGAGCTCAATTCTGAGGTGGAGCTTCATAGTCAGGAGTAGTGGGGGAGGGGCACCCCATGGTACCAGAGTACTGAAAAGAACCTTCAGGACGGAGAGTGATTCTGACCAAGTAGACATAATGAGATTCAAGAGGCAGTCCATAGGAATGTGACTGAAGATGAGGAACTTGGTCAAATATTGAGGGTGAGACCCTAGTTAAACTAATTCTGCATGTTTTTGTTGTTGTTGACACTGGATTTTGCATGAAAGTACACAGATGGACCTAGCAGAATATTCAGAAACAGGCACACCGCCTGGATACTGAAAAACTCCCTGTTAACAGGGTGAGTGCAAGTCAAGGATGGAATTCTTGCTAAAATGACTTAGAGCCTTAGTAAAATTGAGCAAAGCAAAAGCACAATAGTTCAAGGACGAAGCTTAGCAGAAGATGCAGCTGAGAGGAATCTGATTAAGCTCTGCTCAACGGGACCAAATACAAAGACAGAGGGACAGACTGACTAACAGATTCGTAGAGAGCAATCAGCAGATGTAGAGGTTGTTCAATAGAGATAAAGATTTATCAAGGGATGAAGGGATGGATGGACTTGAAACAGAGAATACCTCATCTGTACATCTGCAGCCATATGTCTATTCAGCCACGTCTCTCTGTACTTCTGTTTGCCAAGCAATTGCAATGTACTCTTTGCCAGACCTAAACACAGGCTTAATTTTTCTTTGGTCTTTCCATTGATGAGAACATTGATTCTTGAAATGAGAAACCCCAGCAAAATTAAATATTGGAAGGGCTTCTCTTTGTCTGTCTCCTCTCTCTATTGTAATGCAGGTAAGATTTGTCATGAATTGAGTTGAGTTTTGATGTGGTGATTTGTTTTTTCACATTTTGGAATTGTCCTTGATGAGGTTCTCTGACAATGTGAATATGTACATATATCCTCACGACAAAATTCAGTTTACTGAAGAGTTCCTTTTTATTCCAGGAAAATACTTACTGCTTCAGTGAGCATTTCCATTAATTGTACATTTGGATAGTGCTTCCTTTGGAGACGTAAATTTGACCGTGGATAGTGATTTTAGCTTTTTGTTTTCTTGCGCTACAACATTTCATTTCTTTCTGGATATGGAAAAATCTGATGATATTTGCCTATTTTGCTAAAGGATGAACTTTATAGAGAATTTGTCATTTCTATTAGTTTATGGTCTAGCTCACCTTGTGTGTGTGTGTGTGTGTGTGTGTGTGTGTGTGTGTGATGGGTGCAGCCTGTTGAGCTCATGGAGGTCACAGAACAAATGCATGGAGTTGGTCTCTTCGTTCATCCTTGCATGTGCTCCAGGAATTAGCCTCAGGCTATCAGCTTGTAAGACAAGCTCTTTATCAACTGAGTTGTCACACCGACATAAACAAGATTCAGGTTTCTTTTTGGTGTGAGTGTGTGTGTGTGAGTGTGTGTGTATGTGTGTGTGTGTGATCCAATATGTATTGAGTGTGATCATGTAGGATGCGGGTACTGTGGAACATGTGGAGGTCAGAGGGAACTTTATGGATTATAAATTCAGATTTCTTCAGGAATGGGATCTGGGGCCAGATACAGGTCATCAATTTCTCATGGTAGGCTTCTGACCTACTGACCCATCTTCCTGACTTTTCTGGACCACAAATTTGTCGATAATTATGCTCAAAGTGACTAAAAATGCTGCTTTTGTTCATTCTGATTTTTGACTGAGTGAAGAAACTTGCTGAGTCCTCTTTTGAGTTGCTTCGTCTCAAATGCACACTTACTGCATCCTGATCCTTCTTCCCTTTCAGGGATTTCCTTCGCATCAACACAGACTGCAATAAACTGTACATGCATTTGTTTTATTTTTGTTCCTCAATTTTGAAAGAAAGGCTTTTATTGGCTCATGATTTCTCAGGTTTCCATGCATGAGTAGCTAGCATGGTTTGGGGCCAGTGAGATCAGGGAAGAAGCTGTGGTAGAGGAAGTCTTTCAATTCATATGGGCCATGGACTATCCCTTTGAAGGCATACCTCTAACATTATGAATCCTACAACCTTGTTCCTCTCTAGCTGTTAAAGGTTTCAAAAACCTTCAAATAGTGATGTCAAGAATAAGCCATGGGCCTTTCAGGACCTTCTAGGTCCAAACTACAGAAAACATGTATTGACAGGATGTGAGATTTTATTCAATATTTTTTCTCCAATTTAATTCTAAATTGTCAGACAACATATATGCCATGAATAGAGTTCTCTTCAGATATTTTGATAGTTTAGCCTGCTCTTTAACATCCTAAGAAATAGCCTTACTTTTCAAAGATGTCAACTGAAATTGTTTAAAACAATAGCGATGCAAATGCCTGGGATTAGGCTTTGTGAAGTCGAAATTCAAGTTTATTACTGTGAGACTTTGAGAAAAGTCCCTGAATTTCTCGTAACCTTCTGCCTATACAAAATACTTACGCCCTGCCTCCTGCAAGTAGTAATTTCTGATGTATTTTAATAAATATCACTATTAAATCCTTTCATTATTATTGAAATACTTAAATCATTCAGCAACTTGGTGATTTATTTTCTTTTTGCAAAATGTTGTTTGATGACATTTAACAGAAAATAATGTTTTGGCATTATTCCTTTCCATAAAACTTACATGATCAGAGTGACTGAGCTACAGTTCTCTGTGTCAGGGAAACAGGCTGGTCCACCATAGTGTGTCGACTTTGGTCTATGAATGACACTTTAGATCAGAAGGAGCTTTAGAGAACCTGGAAGCTAAATGCCAAGAGAAATTCACCGTGCTCAATTTAAACAACTCTTAGCTTCTCAAAATAAGAATGTGTCTTAAAAAAATCATGCTTGAGTCCATCACATTTCATTGCAGTTGGCCCTGTTCTCCATATGGGGTATTTCAGGAAGAATGAGTACCATTGTCTTTACGATATTAAATAGAGTCATCAAGTGGCAGTGGATCTCTGTGAGCCTGGTCTACATAGTGAGTTCCAAGGTAGCTGAGGCTGTAGGAACCCTGTCAGAGAGAGAGACAGAGACAGAGACAGAGACAGAGTGAGGTGATCCCATAATTGTGACAACATAATTTTAGAGAGATAGTTATCTTTTGAAAGCCACAAATGAGGTACATACCGTATGTTTCTGTGGAATTCCATTAACCTTTCATGATCATGAAGGTTGCTCAAGCAGTGCCCTCAGTGATGCCTCAGGTGTGCGAAAGGGATGCCCTTCAACTACGCCTCAGGTGTGATAAATAAATGTCATCTTTCTCCTGGCTTTTATCAGAGATTTTCTTCCTTAACCTAGTTTTGATCATCTTTTGTGAAATCCCTTCGTGAGCCTATGCAGACTGTAATTTTAGATAGCATGAATCTAAAACATATTTCTTCCTGAGGTTATTAAATGATAAAGATTTTACATGAGTCTTGCAAGTTAAATGCTTCATAAGATAGAATGTTCATCAAAATATAAAAGCAATATAATGTTCCTTAGGAGAAAATGTCAGGAAACACGAACGCTTAATTATTGAAAAGATCTTAAACTACGGAAGATAAGTGTTCATGCATTTAGGGGCCAAGAAGTCCTAGTCTGCTTAGTATTTTAATATTAAATTCCTATTATCTTTTTGCTGTCAGTCTCTCACTGCCAAAATGTACATCACTTCCAGTACGCCTGAAGTTCCAGCCTAGGACACAGCTGTCCTTTTCTTTCTTCACTGAAGGTGCTCTGCTACAATGTCTTTTTCTTTCTTCACTGAAGGTACTCTGCGACAATGCTGCTAGCACTGATCTTACTGGGTCGTCTATCACCCCAGTCCAGCCGGGGTATTTTTTTTTTAATCATTCAGCAACTGAAATTAAATGCTAAGTAATACTGAAATGGGGCCACTAGGCTAGGGTTAGGTACTCTAGTCCTGATTCCATGTGGGTTAATCTGCAGGCCTGATTGGGTGTTATAAGCTGGATGAAGGATATTTTTATGACATTTATTTATTTATTTAATGTATATGTGTGTATGTTTGTACACAAGCGTGCCATGCCATGGCATATATGTGGAGGTCAGAGGACAAATTATGGGAATTAGTTTTTTGTTGTTGTTGTTCTATTGAATGAATCCTGGGAATCCAACTCAGGTCTTCAAACTTTGCAGCAAGCATGCTTACAAGCTGAGCATCTCACCAGCCCCAGGAGAGTACTCTTTGTATTATACTGACAGCAACTTAGCTTTTGCAAATGAGGTTTTTAAATGTGGTAAGATGTGAAAATTTAGTAAATCTACATAAAAGAGTATTCTTTATTTTACTATCGTAACTAAAATTATTTACAAATAAAAGTTTCATTTTTTGAAATATAATTTAACAGAGAAGGCTGAGAGTCAAAATTGAACTTAGTGGCTGGAGATATGGCTCAGCAGTTAAGAGCACTCACTGCTCTTGCAGCAGATCTGGGTTTGGTTCCCAGCACCCACATGGGAACCAACAACCATCTATAACTCCAGTTCCAGGGGATCTGAAGCCCCATTTTGGCCTCCACTGGCAGTGCTTGCACATCGTCCACTTACATCCAGGCAAAACATGCATACACATAAAATAAAAATTAATAGATAAAAGTGATTTGAACTTGGTCTGTTTCATTTTCAAACTGTAATCAATTTTCGAAGTTCTTAATTCCTCTGATGAACTTTGCCCTCTGCATTCCATACCTCAGCAGGTGAGTTGAGAAGCAGACCGACAAAATGATTAACCAGAGACTTGGAATCAGACAGCCTGGATCTAAGTCTGTGCTTTGCTAATTACTAGCTGTGTGATTTTGAACATAGTCTTTATCCTTGATTAATCAGTTTGCCCATCTGTTAAGTGGGAATAATAGCAGCATCCAACTTATAAGACTGTCAGTGTTATTCAGTGACATAGCATTTGTACTATCCTTAAAACAATCTCCTACCCAGTATTAAAGATGACTTCTATGTTAATAATAATCAGGATGCAAATAGTCAACTTTAAAACAACCATTTTCCCATGGGTAGATGGTGGGAGCTTAGTCCCCAAAAGGAGGATTGGAATGTAGTGAGGATCAAAAGCACATTTTTGAGCTGTATATGGTACTCAGAGGAATTGTTCTGCCCTGGCTTGTTTGAGGATCACTGATCAAGGAGTACGGAGGCCACTCCACTTCCTGGCGTATTCAGGCAGAGACAAGGTCTTACATGTCATTACTTCAACACCTTTCATGAAAAGGTTCAGGGCATATAAGTGCAACCAATAAATAGTGAGTTGATGCTATCCAGAAACTAATCTACTTGTCCTTTTAAACTGTTTCACAGTTACCAAAGTTTCCTCTCAGCCATGGTTTTAGAGTTCCAAAGCCTATTTATGAAGCATAGAACCTTGCTTCCCAAAATGATATCAGAACAACAGGACCATCAACCCTGGACATCTGTAAGAAATGCTTCCATCCTCTGAGTCCAGATTTGAGTGTTCACAGTTAAGCCTGGTGAAGTTCACTGCATAGCCTAGGGAGGGATGTTAAACATCTAGAAGTGACTCTTAGTTCTGGCCTGTTCTCCAAGTTGTTCTGTATAAAATTCTGATTCTTTTACAAGATGATAAAAATTCACCTCATGAATTTGACTAACTATCATCACTTTCAAGGATGAACAAGCTGATGGAACCCAAATGTTTGCTGAGAATTCTGGTATGCTAAAGGCGAAAAGATACAGAGGCAGGGGCTGGGGAATAACTGAGCCAATAAAGTGCCTCCCGTTCAAGCACAAGGACAACTGAGCTTGATCGCAGAACTCACATCACAGCCTGACCTAGTGGCACACACTTGCTCTTCGGGCTCTGGGGAGGTGAAGCCAGGCAAATCCCTGAGGTTGGCCAACTTGCTTGCCAGCTTAGTCTAACTGGTGAGCCACAGGTCAGTGAGGAACCTGTCTCAAAAAACAAACAAACAACCCAAAGCAGACAGCTCCGGTGGAATGACACCAGAGGTTAATCACTGTCCTCTACATGGCTGTGTACACTTGTGTGCCCCACCTCCACACACACCACCTACACTGATAGGCATGAACACCTAAGATATGGAGATAGAAGTTGGGTGATGTTATTCTCTGAGAAATATGAAAAAAAGTCTGCTCTCCCTACACAGGAAACCTAGGACAGCCCAAAGAAACTGTAGCACCAAGTCCAGCTTGGTGAACCAATGGGTTTATCTGGTTACTTCCAGGAGCCTGGGCAACTCAAAGGCAGTTTCAGCATCAAAGCCTTCTCCAGCCTGGGTGAGAAGACAGGAATGCCTGAACCCTGGAGTTCTGTCATGGTTCTCTGGCAGGTGAACAGGTCTGTGAGTCTCTTCCCGGCAGTGCAGCTCCCCTGAATCTCCTCTGTTAGTTAGCAGTTGTTTAGGCATATATAACCTGGGGGAGGAGTCCGGTGTGTCTTGTAAGTTTCCAGAATTTCCTGAGGTCTCTTAGTTGTCTACTTTCTGAATTTCATAAGCCTTCCCTCTCCTGGAGGGAATGTTGCAATTTGGAGGAGATTGCTGCACAGCAGGGTTTGTTTCAATTTCCTATGCTTTTAAAGTTGTACACAGGATACTGAAAGAAAGCTCAGAAAGCATGGACACCCCAGTAGAGTACACTATGCGTACATGTCAGGAAGGTACAACGCCACGGAGATTTCCCTGGAAGCCCCCTTTCGACTTAGTGCAGTGCCCGACACATCAGAGAAAGCCAATGAATATTTGTGGAATCAGAGAAAAGACAAAAAGACAGATATGATGTTAGCTTCCTTACTTTCTAATTTAGAACAGTAAGCATCAGATAACTGCACATGGTTACATTGCTTTTCCAAGTTTATGGATATTCCCTCGAGTTCAAATTTCATATGCAGGTTAATTAAATTTTAAGTTCTGCTGTGAAGAAGAATGCTGGAGAGGTTAGAATTTCTAACTCTGGAAATCAATTCCATTGATAGACTGTACTTAGAAAAGGTGTAGCCAGTTCCCAGGTCTGTGTGTCTCTGCATATTGATTAACTCCCTTTTGTGAACATTTCAGCCTTTTAATTAGGCTTCCAGTCACTGGATTAGTGAGTAACACATGTTCCTTCGACTCCTGTTATGACGTGAGAATTAGTTTAAAATCCCCCCTTTCTTCAGACGCTACTCCTGTGAATCATTCTGCCTTCCATGCTGGTTCATTTGGGGTTACATGAGGTTCATTGGGGACCTGGAAGCAGTCTCCACTTTAAACAAGGAATTTGTTTGGTTGTACACACATGCCTCTCCATATTAAATTTGATGTGTTTAATATTTTCCTCTGGTAGAAACCTGTCAACATAAACTTTTCCTAGTCATGTGTCTACACACTCACGAACCACTGAGTAAAGTGATACTTTCTGAGAAATGCATCCTTAGACTATTTTGTCATTGTGTGAAAGTTGCCATATATAACACGAGACAGGTTAAGTTGGGGCCACCACTGTAATTGTGGCAGTAGATGGCTTGAGTGTTGTTCCTCAGCCCATGACTAGCTTATATTTATATTTATTTTGCTGCCTTCTGGCTTCTATTACTTTCGTTTTTGAAATTGTATCTGTACAAATGCTATGCCGGCATGTGTGAAAGTGCACTCGTGTCGTGAAATACCCACAGTGGGCAGAAGAGGGCGTCGGATCCCCTCGAACTGAAGTTACAGACAGTTGTTAGCCACCATGTGGGTGCTGGGATTTGAACCAAGGTCTTCTGCAAGACCTTAACCGCTGAGCCATCTCTCCAGCCCCTTCTATTACTTTTGTGGGTAACTGTATCTCTGGATTTATCTTGGAAAGATAAGAACTAGAAGCATGTCTCCTTCGATGTAGAAAAATTCCAGGTAGAGACTAGATCAGGCTGGCTGTTCACTTGATGTGAAGTAAGGAGCTCAGTGCTTTGGCTCCCAGGTCTCAGATGGCGCCTATGGTAGCACTCCTCATCATGTCACGACACCACCCAAAATGGTGCTGTTAGTTGCCTTGGATCCTAGAAGAGTGCTCCATGTCTCGTTCAGATTTTATGCTTTACTTTGTTTCGTTTGGGCCTCATGCATATGTGTGCTGTCTGATTATGTTTTACTATTACTACATTTTAAGGACAATTAAGACAAAATAAAATGGAAAGTAGATGATAGGACAGTTGACATGTTTCTTGGCTTTGGCACATCCTGAACTTGACACTAAATGTCCATCCTTTTGTTAGCAAACATCTGCGACTGTCTAGGAATGTCTGTCCTGGTTTGTGACTGACCTACAGACAGCAAGCGAATACTAGACAATTACATTGTTATGTCTGTTAAGAACAAACACATGAAAGTCTGACAACGTTTGGTTTAGAGTTCTAAGTCATAAATAGTTATTGAATATCTGACAGCAGGTAAAAAAAATCATTACTATGAAGAAGGGAGATAGAAAGATGCAGTTGTGAAGACACTGTTGAGTCAAGTATTTTTGCATTGAAATCACAGTCTTATAATAATGGTTTGAATTCATTACTTCTTCTTTGCAACTTTTTGGTGACATAATTTTAGATTTTTAAAAACTTCTAAAATTTTCATGCATTTCCACATAGTTTTCTCCTCAGCCTGTAAGATCACCTTAAAAATCATAGCATGATCATTACTTCCAAGAAATTGACATTGGCACTCTACTCTTCACTAATCCATTTGTCAATATCGTCCCAGAAATTCTTTTGTTCTTACGGTTCCAATCTAAGATTCCAGTTGCCTTTATTTCTCACATCTTTGCCCATTCTAAGGCAGTTTTTGAGTATTTATTTGTCTTTGGTGAACTTGAACTATTTGAAGTGCTGACTGGTACAGTGCCCTTAATTCTGAGATATTTAGTATTTCTTCATGATTAAAGAAAAGTGAATGCAATGAACTTAGTGTTTGTCCTTTGTGCATCATATCACGAGGTATTTAATGTGGTTTAATTTCGTGTGTTGGACTTTAATTCATGAGGCAATGATGCTGGGGGGGGCGGTGCCAAGTAAGAGTCAACTAGATCTTGACAGTCTTGCCCTCATGGATGTGCTGATGTTGATCTCAAGGTTGGTTAGTTTTGAAGCTGAATTTCCTCTAAAATTGAGCCTGTCCCTTCTTGCTCCCTCTCTTGCATGGGTCTTGAACCCTTGTGCCTTATAAATTCAGTGATTCAGTGAGAAGACCTTACCAAATACCTCTCTTGATCTGGGACTTCCCAATCTCCGGTGCTGTGGTTAATTATCTTTTGTTCTTTGTAAAGTGCTCAGACTCAGGCATTCTCTTACTGTAGAACAAGATAAAGACGTACATCATGACAATGTTTCCATGACATGATGCTAAATTCATTACTCAGTTATGATGGCTCCTGGTATTGTCATTATGCAGGTCTTGTTTAGGCAACCATATTGTTGAGATTTCTCTGTCAAATCTGGAAAACACTATCTTGCACCAGGTGTCCTGGTCCTTAGGCTCTTACAATCTTTCCACCCCCTCTTCTGCAATTTTCCTCTCGGCTTTAGGTTTAAGGGATGTGTGGTTGAAGTACAAATTGGGGCTAGACATCCCACGGTTGTTTATTCTCTGTATTTAGACCAGTTGTGGAGCTTTGCGATCATCTCTATGTGTTGCAAAAGGAAGCTTCTTTGATGAGTGGTGAGACCTGCATTGAGCTATGAATATAAGGCTAAATATTTAGAATGCAGTAAAAAGTTACGTTGATTTAGGGAAGGGGAAGTAAGATCTCGTCTAAGAATCTATGATCTCTCAAGCTGTGGGTACCTGGCAATGTTGACAGTATCAGACATGGATTACTATTACTTTGTATTGAGCGGGCCCTAAGTCCAATTAGACAACTGTTGGTTACCCTCAAACCAAAACTATGACTATAGTAGTCAAGGGGATATTTTGCTGGGCCAAACTGTGGTTCTTAGACTTTATGGCTAGGTGGGATACCTGACTGCTTTTCTCACTTATCAGTTTTCATGACACCATCCAGAACTGTGAAAGCTAGTCTTCAGGGAGGGAAGTTCTAGTTCATATTATCCAAGTCCCATGTGTAAAGTGTGTGGTGTCTTCAGCAGTAGGGAATTATCTTCACGTCCTGAGAGACAACCAAGGGCTATACAATAACCTACCTTGTTTGGAGAGTCTCTGAGACCACCCTGATCAACAAGTCAAATGGAAGTTTCCCTTACAGGGCATTAGCTATGTTCTCTCTCTCTCTCTCTCCCCTCTTTTTCTCTCTCTCATTTGTATGTTTGTTTGTTTGTTTTGTTTTTGAGACAGGATCTCCCTGTAGCCCCAACTAGCCTGGAACTCATTGTGTAGACCCAGCTGGCTTTACTATGCAACTATGTATGTGTCTCCCAAGTGCTGGGATTAAAGGCTTGTGCCACCATGTCTAACTCTATATATGTATTTGCTTTTCCTTTTTATTTTTTCCTTTGTCTTTTAGAGACAGGGTCTCCCTGTAGCCCCAGTTAGTCTGGAACTCACTATGTAGACCAGGCTGGCCTTGATGTCACAGAGATCAGTCTTCCCCTGCTTCCCAAGTGCTGGTATTAAAGACCTGCACAGCCACGCCCGCTTTCCCCAGCCCTACATTTCTGTTTTAAGTAGGTTCACAGAATATTATATCCCGGTGTTTTTTCGAGCTGTTGTTGGTGTTATTTTCCTCTCCTTCTACCCTGTCACCCAGTGTTACTCTCCCTCCCCCTTCCCAGTTTAGTTCCTCCCAGCATTCCCACTCACTCCTTGGTAACCTATGCTTCCTACTTCCCCGTCCTTCTCTCCTCCCAAACATTCTCTCTTCCTACGTTCATGGCTTCTGCAGATATTTGAGGTTATATACTCACATCTAACGATTCAGAGCAAGAATCCACTACTAAGAGAGAGACGGCAATGCTTGTTCTTTGAGTCTGGGCATCCTCACTCATTGTAATGTTTTCCAGTTTCATCCATTTATCTGAAAATTTCTGATTTAATTTTTCTTCACAGCTTATGAGAAGACTCATTGTCTCATTGTCTCATTGTCTTGTCATAAGACTCTTGTGTATATGTACCACATTTTCATTATCCATTCATAAGCTGATGGGTATTTTGGTTCTTTCTGTATCCTAGCTCTTATGAAAAGAGTGGTGATAAACATGGCCAAGCATGTTGATCTCTCCTAGGTTTATCTTTTGTAGTTTGGTTGAATCTAGAAATTCATCCATTTTCAGTTTTCTAACTTAATGGGCTATAATTTTTTAAAGTAGTATTTTATATTCCGTATTTCTTTGTTTTCTATTATAATGTTTCCTGATTCCTTACTGATTCTATTAATTTGGGTCTCGGGTCTCCTCTTTTCATTCTCTTGAATGATTTAGCTGTGGATCTGTTTATCTTTTCTTAGAACCAGCTTTTGCATTCACTGATACTTTATATTGTTTTCTTTATTTCTAATTTTTGAATTTCTGCTCTGATTTTTATTATTCCTTCCCATGTATTGGGTGTGGGTTTAGATTGGTTTTGATTTTCCAGATTCTTGTATCATGAAGTCATTTATTATACTCTCTCTCTCTTTCTGTCTCTCTCTCTCTTTTGATGTCAGCATACTTAGAGCAATACATTTCCCTCTTAGGACTGTTTTTAATATCTAAGAGGTTTTGTTGTGTTGTATTTTAATGTTCATTGAATTCCAGCAATTTTTAAAAATATCTTTCTTGACTTCTTCTTTGACCTGTTCATCATTCTGTAGTGTATTGTTTAATCTCAATCCATGTGTGTAATTACTAGAGAGTCTTCTACTGTTGATTTTAAACTTTATTGTTTGTGTCAGGATACATGGAGTTAATCTACTGTTGATTTTAAACTTATTGTTTGTGTCAGGATACATGGAGTTAACTCAGTTTTTCTGGATTTTCTGAGATTTTTCTTGTGTCTCAATATATGATCTATTTTTTTTAGAAAAGTCAATAGGCTTCTGAGTAGAATGTGTACTCTCTGGCATTTAGGTGAAATATTCTGTAGACATCTGTTAGATCCATTTGATGCATGATTTCATTTAATTCCTATATTTGTTTAATTTTTGTCCAGTTGACCCATCTAATGGAAAAAGTAGAGTATTGAAATCACTGCTACTGAGTGGGGGCTAATCTGGTTCTTGAGGTCTAACAGTATGCTTTTTATTAAATTAGGTGGCCAAAATTTGCTGCATGTGTGATTCTGATTGTATTGTCTTCTTGGTTAACTGGTCTCTTGCTGAAAATGAGGAGACCTTCTATACATCTGATTTATTTTAGTTTGAAGTCTATTTTGTCGGCATTAGGATGGCAATGCCTGTGTATTTCTTGGTCCTATTTGCATTGAATTCTTTTCCTACCCTCGTGGCTGTGCTGCACCTGTCCTTTAAGGAAAGTGAGCTTCATGTAGGCAACTAAAAGATGGAATTATCTGGTTTTCTGAGACACGGTCACCCTGTAGCCCCAGCTGGCCTGGAACTTACTATGTAGACCAGGCTGGACTAGATTTCACAGAGATCCCCCTGCCTTTGCCTTCCAAGGATTGATTAAAGGTGTGTACAGCACACCTGACTTTGGATTTTGATTCTTAATCCATTCAACCAACCTGTCTTTTTATTGGGAAGTTGAAAACATTAATGTCTTATTATTACTTAAAAGTGCATGTTGATTGCTGTCTTTTTAATCTGTTTGTCTTCTTTGTCCTATTTTGTGTTTCATAAATTACAGTTTCTTTTGTTTCCTTCCTGTAGCCTTGGCTGTGTTTATTTCTCTGTGTCCATAGCATTGCTGTCAGTATACTCTCTATGGCTAGTTTGGTGGGTCTGAATTCTTTCAGCCTCATTATGTCATGGAATGTTTTTCTTTCTGCAACTGTGACAGATAGATCTGCTGAGTAAAGTAGTCTGGGTTGGCGTATGTGGTCTTTTTGAACCTGGAGAACATTGCTCCAGGTTTTTCTTACTTTTGTAATTTCCTGTGAGAAGTCAGCTTTTATTTTGATGGGCTTTCCTTTGTGTGTGACTTGTAGATTTTTTTTCCTTGAAGCATTCAATGGCTTCTCTTTGCTTGGAATATTTAGTATTTTAGCTCAAATATGTGATGAAGAGTTTATTTTCTTCTCCTGTCTATTTGTTGTTCTTTGTACTTCTTGTATCTATATGGATATGACTTGTTTTTTCTTGTGGAAGTTTTCTCCTAGAGTCCTGTTGAAAATCTGGTGTATGTGCCATCGACCCCTAGGTTCTTGTTCTGTGCCTACACGTCACAGGTTTGGCCTGTCATGCTGTCCCAGTGTTCCTTCATATTCCTTTCCTGTTTTCTCTTTTAACATTTTAACTTTCATATTCTTTGAGTGGTCCAACTCCCCGGTTTTGTCTTCAAGTCCTGGCAGTCTGTTTCCTACTTGATCCATTCTACTGGCAAGGATTTCTGCTGATTTTTCTAATTGACTTATTACAAATTTCTGTTCTGTCTTCATTTTAGCTTGAGATTTCTTCAGTATTTCTCCCTACTGAATTCATCTTTAAATTCCTGAGTTATCTTTGTCAAACACTGAGGTGTTTGTTCCTGTGTTTGTTACATTCCTTGAAGTCTTGGATCATGTTTATGTGTTATTGTTGTTGTTATTTTAACTCAGTACTCTTCAGTTCATCTGGGCAATTATCATTGCAGAACATTTCTCTAGGACTATTTGGGGGGCACTATTGTCTTGGTTTTCATATTCTTTGTGTTATTATGATGATGTAACCTGGTCTTATGGTCTTCTTTTGTTGGATGTTTGTCAGATATGATATTATAGCCTGCCTTTGTTGAGTGGAAGTTTGCTTCTGTTTTTGTTGTCAAGCTTGGTTGATTTCAGATCAGGTATAAAGAGTCAGTTGGTCAATCCTAAAGGTACTTAATGTTGACTTTTGACTGACGGAACAGGGATGATTCTAATTCAATACTAATGAACAAAGCCTGCAGATGTGATTCCAGCTGGGTCTGTCTGGGCTGATGTATAGGCTGCGCTGTCACAGCTATGCCTGAGAAGTGTGGATACGGCAGCATTAATGGGAGCATTTCAGGGGTCCTCTTCACACGGTCTAGTATGTGAGCTGCACAACCCGAGCTCGGCCTAGGAGTGAGGGGACGGCAGTGGGAGTGTGATGCTCAGCTCTTACGAACAGGTTTCTATCTCTCTTTAAAATTTTGCATGCATGGCATTGACTAATGAACTTGTCTTCCTGATACTGCTGGAAAATAGACAAGTTAAATAAAAGGATTCATTTAGAGTTACAGTGCTTACATTATTAAGATCATAGAAAACCACAATAATTAGTTTTAAATATACAAAAGAGTCAAGAAGACATACATGTAAACACAGAAATCTGGAGGTCTGACCCTGAACTTGTCTGACCATCTATTGCTAACAGAAATTTCAAGAAAGCATCTACTGGGATCATGCCAAGTGATTTTTAAGGCCACAGATATTTATGGCCGTGGTTGCCATCAATTTACACCAAATCTCTTGGATTTCCTACTTCTCTCAGTTCTTCAAGGCATGATTCCTAAATTTATCTACCATGTGATTAAGTAGTACTTTTGCTTATCGTTAAATGATCGTGTCCTCACCTTTTCATAGGAAGTGGGAGAGGCAGCACACTTAATTACCTTGATTATGCTTCCTACGTGTCTTAGCATTTCACTTCTGAGCTTTAATTTTTTTTTCCAGTAGGGTCTTGAGGTAATATATTTCCCTCCGGTTTTTCATTGCAGCTAAGCCCTATGTATCTCTCTCTTTCTGTCTAACCTTCCCTCTTCCCTCCTCAGTAAGTTTCCCCACTTCACCCTTCATAATACCTGCCTCCTCTGGTCCCTCCCCTCCTGAGCATATAATATCTCTTACATGAGTCTATGTGTGTAGCTGAAAACTACATAACAAGAAACAGTGCCAGAAAGGAGAAACCTCCCTTCCAGTTGTTGGCCAGGCTAGTCTAAGATACTCCCAAATTTACACAAGCTATTGCCACAACCTTTGACTGCCTCCCAGAACTTGAAGTTAAGTCCTTACTGCTGAAGACAGGACATATTTCAGAAACAGGATTTAAAGCAATGACACTGACCTGAAAGCTACTTCCCTGAAGACTAGCTATGGTAGTTTTGGCAAACATTATGCAAGCTGCTAAGGAAGAACATGAGTCAATGGTCCCACCCCAAATTTAAGCCAATAATCGCAACAATGACCCACACAGCAAAGGATATTGTTGTAGTAGTGACGCTTTTATCTTGGGAGTAATCAGCAGCTACCTGATGGGATTTAAAGCCCACTCAGTGAAAAGGAACTCATGTGTAGTACCATAAGCATATCCAAATACACATGGCTGAAGAGGTCATAGATTTTAAAGAAAATCCCAAGGATGTTGTAAGGAAGTAGATGGAAGGGGATGTAGAAATGATTAAGATATTATGTATGGAATATATACAAATTCAATGAAAAGAATAAAAGAACAAAAACTTTTCTTTTTTCAGTGCTGGGGATCAAACTGTGGACTCCTACTTATACATTTAAATTTTCATTTTGTGTTTTCCACAGACCAGTAGTTCCTACTGTGATTTCCTATTTCCTAATGTAATTTCTACTATATGCTAGATACGGATCCTTATATTTTCAGACAAGTATACCTGACACTACTTATCAAAGAAGCTTCTCTTGCAACGATGGAGACTATTACAGAGTTCCACAATTGGTCACACACAACGATTGTCTGTGAAATGCCCAAACCTAGGTGGCACATCAACAATGGAACCTCTACACCTAAGGCTCTTGGAACGTAGTAGAACAAGGTGTAAAGAGAATACCAATGCTTCTCTCAACTCTCATCAACAAAGATCCCTCATGCAACAGAGGGCCTTGAGCATAAAAGGACACAGATGCCCAAAGCGTAGAGAATAAGAGTCTGCAGAGTTTCAGTCCTTAGACAGATCTCTTATTTAAACTTCACCCACTTAGGGCTCAGGGATCATTTCAGAAGTAAGGGAAGAAAGATATTAAAAGCCAGGGGAGGAGGTACATGACCATACTGAAATATCGTCATACAGGCTCCTGGGACCCTGCTCACATGAACTTACAACAATGGTGTCAGCATGCACAAGGTCCATGCAAACCCAACATAGAAACTAAGAAAAGGTCAATGGGGTTCAGTCTTAGCAGCTGATTACTGTTGGTGACGAGCAGCTGGTCTTCTTAAAGGGAGGGACTTTAGATATGTTGACTAGTCCACAGTGAGTGTTCTTACGCTTGAGGAAAGCAGCCCTTCATTCTATACAAACCATCTCAGTCTCGGTGGCTTGCCATTCCTCCAGATGGAAGTATTCACTTCGTTCTCCAGTCCGCACGGTTCCCACTGCTGAGGAGGTCCTTTGGAACTCCTTTACATACTCTCCGTCTTCCCTTGAATTCCATGCCTTACCATCATTTAAATTAACACATGTTGATTGTAAATACAAGACTAAGTTTCATTATGACATCCTCATGGCCTTACAAAAGATACTGGGATCATATTTCTCCCTGCTTCCTGTTACTCACAGCCATTACCCTGGAATTTGGCTGATTTTACTTACTTGAGAATCTCTGGTTCCATCCAGGTTCTTGCATATGGTTATGATTTTCTTCTTCTTAGTAGCTCCATAGCCCTCCATTGTGTGTGTGTGTGTGTGTGTGTGTGTGTGTGTGTGTGTGCACGTGCCTCAGTTTTTTCAAGCACATCTATCCACAGCCACATAAGCTGATTCTGTAACTGAGCTCCTGGGAAGCATGCAGTGATAAACATGGACGTGCAGATAACTCTATGGTTTGTTGACTGTGGATTCCTTCAGGTGGATAGCCAGGAATGCTACAGTAGATCACATAGAAGTTCTCCTTCTAAGTTCAATGGTGGCTGCGCTTATTTACCTCCCCATTAACAGTGCACAGACCTCTTCAGCCACATTTCCACCAGCTTTCATTGTTATTGTTTTATTTTTGATGATAGCCATTTTTACTGGGTGAAATGGAACCCCAGTGTTTTTTTTTTACTTACATTTCTCTAACAGATGAAAACGTCGAACATGTTTTCACATACTAATTGACCATTTGCGTGCTTTATTTGAGTAGTGTCTGCTCAGCTCATTTACCCACTTGTTAATTGAATTATTTGCTCTTTTGTTGTTCAATTTTTGCTTAGTTCTTTGCATATTCTGGATATTGATCTCCAATTCGATGACTGGCTGGTGAAGATTTTCTTGCATTCTGTAATCCATCTCTTCACTCTCTTCACTTTCCTTTGCTGTACAGAAGCATTTTAGTATGATACCGTTTTAGTATTTTCAATGCTTGTTCCTATTTCCTGGGTGATAGCTGTGCTACTCAGAAAGTCATTGCCTTTCCCCCTAAGATTTCCTCTTGTAATTACAAAGTTTTAGGTTCTACATTCAAGTCTTTATGAAGAACTTATGATAATTTCTCTTCATAAATCAATTTGGTTTCCTCAAGCTCTGGATTAAATGTCATCTCTCCACAAGCACTCTGCACCCACGTGGTTCTGTTGTGGGTTTTTGATGATAGTCTCCCAACCACTGAGCAGCCCGTGTGGACCTTACTCACTGTCCTAGATACAGTGCCTGTTACATACACGGTGATGAATGAAGGATGAAATGTGAGCAAACACCTTCCCGTTAGCTTCCTCTAACACCTCTTTTATATATCATCCTAAGGGAAAAATGATCCAATTAGTCATGGGTAATTATACTGAATATATAATCATTTGATGACAAGGCTGATGAGATCCTAATGCTTAATTGTCATTATTTATGCTTTACTATCTTGTATGTTTAGGTGCTCAAACAGTAGTTTTTCTGATATTGCCTGTGCCTTTCTGCCATCATGTTTGTTTGTAACTCAGTAATTGAGATCATTGTCTTTGTAATCAACCAAGCCTAGGTTTAAATTCTTAGTTTTCTTCTTGCACTGTGATTTCAAGTAATTTTCACTCTGAAGTGAATGTAAATAAACTTTACCCAAGGATTTAATCTGCATATGTAGAGACTGAGACTGATGAGTGAGATATTCTGGGAAGGCGTGAGAATGAAAGCACAGAAGAAGAACTCTGACAGTTAGCCTTTGTCGATTCCTTACCAGACACCAAGAGAGAGAAAAACTGTTTCTGCTATATGAGTAACTTCCCAATTCAAGTGATATGTCCTTTTCTGCCTCAGGTGTACAGACATTGCTAAGGTGTGTGGGGAGTCAAGCAGCCAAGAGAGAGAACTGGAATTTGAGGAAGAATGCTCCATCTCCCTGCCTCCAGTGATATTCAGGCAGCTTCTCTCAGTGTTTCTTAGAGCATTTTCACAGACTGTTGAATTCGTTTGCACTTTGTTAATGGTATTATCTGTTCTTTTGTGTTTAATGGACTACAGTGGTAGTATGTCTAATGCAGTTCCTGTAATATTGTCTTTTGTCTTTGATTTCTGTGTGTGTGTGTGTGTGTGTGTGTGTGTGTGTTCATGAATGCGTGTACATGTATGCATGGGTGCAATTGGCCATGCAGGTTTGTGTGAAGACCAGGTATTGATATCAGGATACCAATGACCTACTCTCTGGAGTGGAGCATGTTAGCAACGACTGCAGAGAAATGCCTGGATTCATAGCCATTCAGAAGCTAGAATCTGCCTACGGTGGCATTGATGGTGCCTCCAGGCAGAGACAGTGGTACATAGGAATACTGGTCATTTTAGCAGGAGTATTTCAATCACAGATCTTGTTCTTGAGAATAACAAATACAAACTCTTCTTTAAATACTTATTTGCTTCTCAAGAAGAATTCTTTAGCATACATTTTATAACACACACACACACACACACACACACACACACATCTTAATCTAACTCAAAGCGTATTTAAATAGTGGCTGAGAAAACGCACATCACGTCCTTCTAGTTCATCCTTGGTAACAATCACTAACATTTGTTAGTGACATATGCTTAAGTAAACTGACACTGAGAGTGCTCGAGACAAAACTAATGGGTGTGGCAAGACATCAGGGTGATGTGATGAAATCTACTCCAGCAAGTACCTGTGTGGATTTATTTCTGACATCTTTCAGAGAAGCAATTTTGCAATTGCTCTTTTCATTTTAGTGTTATTGGTGACCACTCATTCTGGGTAGCAAAAATGTGTTCCTGTCAGTATAAAAACAAAAGTGATGTAAACCTTTCATGAAGATTGGCTTTCGTGAATAAAAAAGGAAAAAGTAATTGAAAATCACTCTAAATTCTAATTAAATGATTAAATCCATGCCAAATTATTCTGTAGAAATCTCTGATAGATATGAAAAGGTGATCATTTGCGAAACTGGAAAGACCTAAATTCTGCTAGAATTTAGGTCCTCTGCCTGCTAATTTGTCTATTCAGATAAATATGGTATAGAAATGGTGAGATTTTAACACAATAGCTTTTTACTATAGAAAGCCTATATGTGCTGTTGGGCCTTAACCCAGCTAATTATCTTTCCTTTGATTGATTTTAATAATTCAAGTGATTATGTTTGTTATGTTTCTTGCCTAATAATACAATAGCTACTACTTATCATTGAAGCATACATAAGCTATTTTACTCTATTGTGTTTTACTATTTTTATGTATTTTGGTTTTATTTTTAAAATTTTTAATTGAATTTTTGTGCATTTAATACACTACATCTTAATCATATTTAGACCCTCCCCTCTCTGCACCCCTCCATAGCCCCCCACAGGATTTCATGCATTCTGTCATATATGTTAAGGCCTATCAATCAAGTTTTGTGTTCAGAAATGTTCTTCAGTGTGAATCCATACACTGGGCTGGTCACCCTATCTGGAGTCATTTCCTTAAAGAAGACCAGCTTTCCCTCAGCAACAGTGACCAGCTGTCAGTAGTTCCTTGACTAAGGTTCGGGCCTCCTGCCCGTTTCCACAGTTAAATTTTTGTCTGGTTTGATTTTGCATAGGTCTTATGCATGCTGTGACCATCGCTGTAGGTTCATATTTGCAAGTGTCCAGCCACGTGGGAAACTTGTTTTTCCTGATGGTCATCCATCACCCCTGACTCTTAAAGTCTTCCTGCCCCCTCACCCACCATGGTCTCTGAGTCCTGGGTAGGTGAGGTATAATGTAGGAGTCTTATTCCAGGACATATATTCTGCAGTCTTTCACTCTCTACATTTTGACTAGTTGGCTTTCTGTGTTAATCACCATCTGTTGCATGAGGCAGCTTCTCTGGTGAGAGCTGGGAAATATATTAGTGTTCTCTCTACCTCCTCGAGCCATCGGTGTAGAAGTTGCACTGTATACGTGTTGCCTAGGGTTCAGCATCTCAAAGGCACTTATTTTCTGCATTTGGCCAGTTGTGGAACTCTGGATTAGTCTCCATCTGTTGCAAAAACAAGCTTCTTGAATGAATGCTGAGAGGTACACTTGTCTGTAAAGATAAGGATATATAGCATACAGTAAGAAATTGCATTTGTCTAGGGATGTGACAGTCCTAAGTTTTTCTCTAGGGTGGGTGACCTCTCTAGCCACATGTATTTGGCTATGTTACAGTTCCACACATGCGTTCCCTCCCATTGAGTGGGTCATAAGTCCAGTCAGACAGCTGTTGGTCACCCAAGATATGAGTGCCACCACTGTACCAACGGAGTCTGCTGTGCCAGCCATTGTCGTGGTTATTAGGTTTTACAGACGGGTTGGACCATTGGTTGCTTTTCTCCCTTGGCAGCTTGCATAGTATCTTCTGATATTGCAGGAACTGGTCTTCAGAGAGGAGCTTTTCTTGTCAGTTCCAGCTCAGTTTCTCAATTGTGTCTGAAGTGCAGCCTGTATTCAGCTGCGGGGTCTTAGCTTCAAATTATGGGAGGCATCAAGTCCTGTGACAATAGCCTGTGTTATTTTGCACGTCTCTTTTACTACTCTGGCCAAAAAGTGGAAGAAGGTTCTGTCTGGCACTGTGCTTCTTGTTATATAGCCTTCAGAGATACACATGCATTTATACATACATATATATACATATTCATATACACATGTATAGTGGATATATATAATGTGTAATGTGTATTTGCAGTTGACTTTTGAAGTAATTGTGTATCTTATTTTTAAAAGAATGCACATATACCATAATTTACATATCAAGAATCAATATTTCAGGCCCCAGGTACTAAAGGGCAAGATTTTTGAACTTCTTCCTAAATCTCTCCAGTGTCCCCCTAAACCAAATGAAAATATCTCTTTAGTAATTGTTATTCTTTATCCTACAACTCTGTGATTTAAAAAAAAAAATGGACACAGCCTGTTAAATCTGGAGAGCTCACTGAACTGGAAAAATGCACAACGTCTTCCGCTCTGTGTCTGTAGGTGCATGACCTCCTCTCCCGTCACGCTGCTTTTTATTATTTGATGAACACAAAACAAAGTGAATGCATAATGGTGTCCAATAAAGCTTTTAATATTATTTCACTGAACCTTGTCATGTAACATGTTCTCCTATTTCAAATGGGCTGGCCAAATGACCTGGAACCCCAAATAAATTACTTATCAAGATGCCAGAACTGTTTGGTACAAAACTATAGATCCACGATGGTGATAGAGAAAGGTGGCTTGATCTGGAGTTTAAATTTTCAGATGGTCTTTGTAAATTAGGAGATCCAAAGACCAAAGTAGCCCAACCTTATTCTTACCACATACTTCAGATGTCTATTTTCCAGGATGATATTCTTTAGTGCCATCCAGCAGTTAGCTTTCAAAGTCAACTACAATATTAACAATGAGGTAAGGAGAAGCTTCATTTAGTTTTAATGAAAGGCTCTTCATTTCACATTTACAGTCCTGCACGTTATTGATTTTTCTTTTCTGATGTTGTTCCTTACAGAGAGTGAATCTGTCATTCGATTTTCCATTTTATGGTCATTTCCTACGTGAAATCACTGTGGCGACTGGGGGTAAGTGGTCTTCTACCCATTCACCTAAAAAAATTACAGTTCTATTACAGCTATTATTTTTAATTATCCCATATTTCAAGAAGGATAAAATTTATTTGTACAAAACCATTGTCTTCTAGCACAAGTAAGTGAGGAAAAATAAAAACTCAAAAGGAGAACTATTGAGAAAAGTTTTCAGAAGTAATAGTAAAGTGTAGTTATCCTTTTCCTTTTCAGGTTAGCTTTGCCTCTGCATCATTCTAAGATATAATTCACTTTCTGGTAGTACTGGAAAGACTATATAATAACTAACATTAGAGTTGAGTTAGAGTGAAATGGGACAAAGGTAGCAGCTGTTGGTCTACTCTGCAGTTTATTTTACTATATATGATTGATATCTAGAGATGTACAGACATCTCACACATACAACAACATGCACATTAGCTTAAACTGTTTTCTCTTTTCCTATAATGTCTCCCATGTTACCTGACAAATTTGAGCATCTTAAACAATGGTATCCCATTTGATTTTAATTTTTTTCACTTTTCTATAAATGTGAAAGGTTAGTTTAGAGAGTGTCAAAATCTTAGTCAGGCAAGTATCATTTTGCAAAATGCATTTCAGAAGTTAGAAATATGTTAATCCTGATGTGCTGGTAACAAATGTTAGACACTGTCCTTGTCAGCCCAAGATGGAAAGAACATAGACAAATTAATAAGAAGCAAAGAATAAATAGAACAGCAAAGACAGATACAAGTGACCTTTTGCCCTGTAGACCCATAGGCTGGACAGGAAAACCGTCTGTGCCCAACTATTCAGTGACCAATGTTTTCCCTTCACTGGCTCTCATTTTGGTGTCCCAAGTGACATGGAAACTGCCTGTACCTAAACCTAGAAGATATGTCACATTAAAACCAAATTCTAATCACAAATATCAGCAAGCAAAAACTTCAAGCACCTTTTGTGAGCTAAGGTAAAACACATTGCTTCTACATCAAGTATGCCCGGCCCAGGGGGCAGCTAGACATGCTGAAACATGGAATCACTTAAGGAATGAAAAGGACTGGGTTCCAGTTTCCAGAGTTGGTAAAGCTCAAGCATTTATGAGAGTCATTCAACACTCTATAGAAAAACTGTTTAAGGTATTTCTTAGAGTATGTCACAATTTATATGGTTTTGTAGAGAAGGAAGAATAGGTCTCAGGAGGAGCTTGTTGAGTGACACACAAAGAGGAAAATATTGGAGGAGCATTTGAGGAATAGTAAATAATCAAATTTGAGTGAAATCACAGGTAGGTTTACAAAGTAAAGTGAGGGATATTAAGCCGGGAAAAGTAACTTGGGACAGTTTTACATGATATCTTAAGGATCAGTTTGAATCATAAGTCTTCAAGTAGGTAAGTACTGAATTTGCTAAGATGGATTGTGTAACTCCCTATAGTACAGAAACACTGCAGTGATTATGTGTACTCAGAAGAATATCGTAGCAGTTGGTGAGAGTGGCTTGGTGATTCTGTTGCCTCAAAACCAGGGGAGGGATGGTGCTACTTACTACAATTACAGATCAAACAGAAGAGATTTGTTAGAAAATCCAAAGACCAGTTATGGAGCCACCAATTTTTTGGTGTATGAAAAAGTCCTACATTAAAATAAAATGCACACTCTGTCTTTGGAGTTCTCTCTGTATGTACTGGTAGAAAGCCAGGCCTTTAATGATGTTATTGAGAAATTGAATGGAATGTGGAAAGGTATAAATGAAGGAAGGACCCAATAAGCTGTGAGTCACATCATGTACTCTCTTATTAAAGGCAGATAGGAAGGTGGTGGGTCTATAATATAGGCCTTAGGCGTGTTTTTCTGACATGGAGGTTACCAGGGTTCTTTTGAATGTTAGAAAGTGAATTCCTAATCACATTAAAATTTGCACATATCATGATAAAAATATGGCTTCTTTCACAATTTCTACTTCTCAATGTTTTTTAACTTGGAAAGTCATGCTTGTGATTAAGCTCATATGAATTAAGATTTCTTTTAGGGTGGTGCATAGCAACCAACCTAAGAAGATGGCTGTATCATCTTTCCCACTTCAAAGAACTATTTCCTTCAAAAATTCACAGTATACAAAACCTGGTGATGCAGGGATGCCTTTCCTCTTCATAATAATATGAATTCAAAGACGCTGTTTTAGGGACTAGAGAGATTGGCTCAGTAGTTAAGGGCTCTGGCTGTTCTTGCAGAGGATTCATATTTGGTTCCCAGCACCCATGAGATGGCTAACAACCATCCATAACTCGAGTTCCAGGAAATCTGCCACCCTTTTCTGGCCTCTTCAGGCATTGCATGCACATGGTACACTTTTAAATACATGCAGACAAAACACTCGTGCACATAAAATATCAAATAAGACACTTTTTTTTCCTACTTAAGTGACAGTGGTACAGAGCTTGAATATATAAATCTCTGTACCTTGCATAAAGCAGAGCCAACAAGAAAATTTAGATGCTGACCTGAGTTTCTCACACTGAAAGTAGACTCTCATAAAAATGTTCCAGCCAGATCACTGGCTTGCTGGCTCCTTGACTGCACATTAACTCAACACATGTTGCCACGGCCCGTGTGAAAGGCACTGCATGAGAAGTTTCCATGTGAACTGTGAGGTTATCAGCGCTGGCTGCTTCCTGGCCGAGCTCACTATCCAATCTAAGACAAGACAGGCTACGGCATGAATGAATAGCCACAGACAGCTAACCAGAAGTGTCAGAGGAACAGGAAGTGGCGCGAAGAGATGGTTTTTATTGAGTCAAGAAAGAACAGATTTGTGAAAGAGTCAGCATTTGGAATTGACCTAAAGCAGGGCTGGACGTTAATAGGAAAAGAAGCAATAGCTGCAAAAGTAGAGAGAGATTGAACTCAGGTCATCCGGATTGGCAATAAACATCTTTACCCACTGAGCCATCTCACCAGCCAAAGATAGCAGTTTTCCATCCTTTTTGATAGGTATAGTTCCTGAGCTAGGACAGGTGCATGGAAAAGGGAAGAAGAAGCCATATGTGGCCTGTCATTTGAATTGTTCAGTCATTGTGGCAGAAATGTTTCATGAAAATGCACCAAAAAGAGCTAAGAAGAACTAAGAGCTTTTCTAAACCAGTTTTAGACTGTTCCTGTGGCTGGCTACATGTTGCAAGCCAAAAGAACAATTTGACAAATACTCAGTGGTCTTACAGATCTTAAATAGGCTACTCACCACAGTAACTTGGGGAAAAAGGAAATTGTAAGTCAACTTTAAATTTTTAATTTCTGGCCATTCCTAACAGGTGCCAGGCTGAGGCTTTTAGCAAGAACACTGGTGTCTAGTTCATCAGCTATCAGTTCTCTTTGACTGTAAATTCTGCTTGAACCTGTTTCTAGAGGTAATGTGCGGAAAACCAAGTGGAATGCTTTCCTGGTGAATGCAGGCTGCACAAATACATAGAATGAGCGGCTAACTGCACTATGACCTCATGGATTTGCCGTCCCCATGTCTTATTCAAGCCTCTTCTCTCCCCTTTTATCGCTCTCTTACACCCACTCCCACACAACCACATACGCACAGATTTACCTAAGATTGAGATCTGAGATTAAGTTCATGATGGTGCTCTGTGTTATTACTAAACATCAAAATTAAAACCTTAAAAATAGTTTTAAAACACAGATATATACATAACTCATCATGGTAAAACACTTTTATATATGTCATTATGAATAACCTTAGTTTCTACTTAAAAATGCGAAATAAAACTAAATACCAGGCCTTTATTTATTACTACAAAAATATAATCTTTACTTTTTAAGCATTTTCATATTCAGAAGCTTCAATCATCCATACAAAATGAATTTGAAATACCATCTTATTTTCTGGTTCACTGATACCAGAATCTGAAAGCATTTATTCATCTTCGTATTCAAAAAATACTTCACACTGCAAAGATTTCAGGCATCATAGACCCTGTCCTGTGTGTGTAATTTATAAATAATGTTTCCATTAATAGCTACTGGCCTGTGTCGCCTGCACCCTGTTGCTCATCTTCTTTCTGATGGATACCTTCATTTGTTATTGGGCGGCTAATGTGATATTTTAAGTGCTGTAGAGATAAATTTCAAAATTTGTGCTAATTTCTGTGGCCATTCCTAGAAATGACATTTTAACCAGTGTCCCTTATGGGACTACCACATGACTGTGAAGGGCTGGGGATGGAGAACTGAGTTCGGGTACAAAACCTAACCATGTGGGCAGATGGCAGTTGACAGTCAGATAAACGTATGGAAGTGTGAGCAGGTGCACATGAGATTAATAATCAAAGATGAAGTGAATGCCCAGGTCAACACAGCATATTTGTCACCTACCTTGACTGTTGGAAGGATTTTCCCTGTCTAATTTCTTACAAATTTCTAATTTCAAATTTGAAAACTGTTTAAAAGTTTACAGTCTATTTTTCTTTAATTGCCATCTGGTGACTAATAAACATAAAAATTTTCTGTTATGCAATGAATTTTAATATCAGAAAAATAATGTCGGCATTTAAAACTCAAACAAGCAAAAGTGAAACATCACTTCCGCTTCTTTGTTCATGGTCTGTAAGCACCCTCCCAATAAAAGAACTGTTAGTCTTTGAATTATGCTGTATTAAATTCAAATAAGAAATATTCTTTGGGCTGGAGAGATGGCTCAGTGGTTAAGAGCACTAGCTGCTCTTGCAGAAGACCCAGCACCCACATGACAGCTGACAACCATCTGTAACTCTAGTTCCAGGGAATCCGACGCCCTCTTCTGGCCTCCGAGGTCATTGCACAACATGTGTTCACCTAAATACATGAGTGCAATACAATCATACACATAAAATGAAAATAAGAAATAAAATATAAAAAAGAAATATTCTTTACATTTGGCCAATAATCGATGTTCTTTAAGTCTTCAGTAAAATATATGTACAAATAAAGTCATGTATGCTGTCTTGATTGGATTTTCAGGAAGTATATTACTAAGAGCTCCATCTTCTTTTGTTCTGGATTTTAATAGTAATATTTTAACTATAGTTCCACATAATATTTCATGGTTTCTCAAGAGACATGATTAGTAGTGGGAATGACTTTCAGGGTACGAAGAATGTTAGTTGTTACTCTCATGATTGATGTATAAATACTAACCCATCTTGTTTCAAATACATCACCTCATAACAAAGAACTGAATACCCCATTAGCTTTCTGAATCTAATGAAGAAATGAAAACATTTATTTTGTTTTTTCAAATAATTATTAGCAGTGATCAGAACTGCCCAACTATCTGTATGCCTGAAGGGTAGATGGTAAAGTAACAGGTGTTGAAAGCTAATCCGTTCCATTCCGGGTTCCCAATTTACACTAACAACTTCACGTCTCAAGGATGTCTGGACAAAAAGACAAATTGTATGCTGTCTGATCTGTTCTATCTAAACGATTCTCAGAGATATACCTGCAAACATCCAAAAGCTCATTTCAGCAGTCACCTGGGGGTCATTTACCCTCCCCCAATCATCTGAAGTCAGTAGCAGAGTCAGCAGATTCACCAACATCACTACATATCTTTTCCCTGGGGCTTTATGAATTACACATTTCCTAGCATCTTTGTTTCTTCTCTGCCTGGACACATATGGTATTTCATTAGCACTGGCTTCCTGGAGCTGACCAGAGTAGCTGGAGTCTAGCAAAGTAAAAGACTGGGAAAATGACCAGCCAGTAGTTACAGCTAAGTCAATGAACTTAATAAGCAAGAAACATATCAAAGGCAGGCATATAAGTAAAATGAAGGATAACTATACATAAACGAAACAGAGAGGAACAAGGGCTCATGGTAGACAAGTCACGAATGGTGGACAGGCAAAGGAGGTCAGCTGAGATGAGTGCTTGGATAACAAGCTGAGTCCCTGTACTCATACTTTCTCCTAGCAGCCTCAGAAGAGTCTGCCTGTCTCCAGAGTTTGGAAATACACTTAGGAACTTTCATCTCCAGAAAGCGTCCTTTGTCCTGAGATCCGGGCTTTAGCAGAAGCACTGGCAGCAATACTTTCCCGTGTTCTTTTTTTGTCACCGCAGCAAAAATTCAGACAAATAATGAATGGATTATGCAGATGTTTAGCTACTTCACCCAGGTGCAAGTGGAGTCAAGATAATTCTGATGACTAAAGTGATAACATATGGCGCATGACATTGTTCAAAATAAAGAATTCTTCAGCAGTGTGACTGTAACGTCCCACGTTACGTCCCATGTTACAGCTGTATCCGAGTCTATCTGGCGCGGGGATGAGGAACTGAAAACATACAAGACATACACAACACAGACACCAAAAATGGTGGAGAAGCTTCTGATTTACTCAAGTTGGGTGCACATATATATACACCCAGCAAATGCAAGTGATTAATAGCAGAAAATTCCAGGGAAAATTGGTAGGGGGTAAAAAGTTCAGGTTCCCAGGGAACTTCTGAGTATGTGATGGTACCTGGTTCAGAACAATTACGTTTGGCATCAAAAGGTCTGCGGTTAGGCCTCTAAGGGTTGAGTTGTTCTGGTCCAGCTGATCTTATAGAAACTGCAGAAGTTGTTCTCATAGAAACTGCAGAAGTTATTCTCATAGAAACTGCAGCTGACAAGCTAAAGCTAGTTCCTGATCAGGGAGCCAGCAGAGAAAAAGGCATGCAGGGAGGCCAGAAGCCCTACACAAGACTGACAGATTCTGGTGACTTCCATAGTGAATTAAAACAATCTGCTTAATTCCTACTAAAGACAGAAATTAAACTTCATTTTCTCAAGTAAACACTTTGGTATCTTGGTTAAGACAGACCCTTACCCAAAATGTTTAATTGCGTAGGCCAGGGTGGTATTGTTCAATAAATTACCCAATCCCACTTATCTTAGTTTCCTTATAAATAAAAGAACACTGTAAATTTGCCACTTACAAGGATTTTTGAGATGTTACTCCAAGATATTTCACAGGGATATAACATTAATAATATATACTATTATTAGAATTATATATATATATATATATATATATATATATTACTTTTCCTTTGTATTCCTTTTTCAAAATGCTATTGTCTATAAACCTGTGATTTCCTCAGGAATTAGTTTGTCCATTGGCTTCTTAAATGACATTGTTTATTAAATTTCCCTTTACAAAACATTCAAGGAATCTCAAAAGGGAATCAAGAATTTAACTCATCATCCCTAACATTTTAAAGGTTGATCTAATAAGCCCATCTATTCACGACTGAGCAAAACAATGACGTGGGTAGCTTGGCATGTCCACTCTGCACATGCCATTTCCACCGCTCTACACGGGCCCTTTCCAGCTGCAGTTCTAAATCCTTTCCAAAGGCTGCCCATGAGGATGCTTCGCAATACTAGGATTCGGTCTAGAAAATGCAAAAATTGGCAATTTTGTAGCTCATGGCAGTGAATCTTGAAATCTTTCATTGTGATATCTTAGCCAGCAGTGTTTAACAGAAACTACTATCAGCAGTAGATCACATATGTCACTACGTCTTCGCACTGTGAACTTCGGTTCCCAGAAAAAAAGGTGTACCTGTGCTGAACCAGTACCTGGGCTGATTGACAATGGAGGCTGTATTTACTTAGGGCTTCTTTGAGCTTCTAAATTGGCGTTTATTGCCCACATCTGTGTGTGACTGAACATCCTTTGGCTATTAGGTAAATCCTTTAGGATTACAGGAACAGACTCCTAGCCCATCAACCCAAAGGTAAGAACATCATGGGATAAAATCTCAGACCTGAAACCAAAATTTCCTTACCTCTCTGTAGCCCATCTACCTAGTTGATTCCCACCAATGTATTTGCAAAGTGTTTTGATATATAACTTTCTTTATTCTGTAGTTGTATAGACTTCATGAAATATTACCATTGGTTTAGGATACCTAAGTTTATGTTCCAGGGCCATGTTCACACATAGTTGGCTCCAGAACAAATTATTTCTTGTTTCTTTTGAGGGTGCTTTATGCTATAAATTTTGTATTCAAGTAAGAATCATCACTTTTTCTTAAGTAGTTATAAAAATTGATAATAAACCAATTACAATGCATTTTCTTCCATCAATTTGCCTTCATCATTAGACTTTCATTTCAACAACTTCATCAGTTTAGCAGAGGATCTTTCCCTTAGAAAACTCAGAGTATGACATAAATTTTGTGTTCAGATCGCCAATTACAGGGTCAGCTAAGGTAACGCCAGGGAAGGGGATTGCCTCTACCTCAAAAACACACAAGATTTCCTTATTAGATGTGAGCTTCATTTAATTCTTAACAAGCTGACTCAAGAGTGCATGGGATACTGAATCCTCAGTACTAACTGCCACTTATAAAGTATGAGGCTTTGCCTTTGCCTTAGAGAGGAATGTCCGTGTGTAGCCATTATTCAAATGCTATCCTTATTTTCAGTGTCTTTTCCTAACATCAGAGAAAACTAGTAGGTACAAAGGTACAAGTAACTCAACATTGTGTTCTTACCTCTCTTTAATTCTAGAACTCAGACATAGTATTAAAAATGTAATAAGCTCTGTGGTTATCACTAATGGATCATGGAGATGGGCCTCCATTTATTTGCTGATATGTCTAGCCTAAGAGCCATGGAAAGTGTTTCTGTTAAACTGTTGGGATTGTTGAAATGAAAGGTTTCTCCTGAAGGTAAAATGGATGGAAGAAAATGGCTTGTAATTGGTGTCCTGGGCACACTACGTCAGAAAACTAGACAAATATGTTTGTGTCTTTCCATAATACCAGAATTTATTGAATAAAAACAAGTTCAAAAAGTACAGTGGCTTCACTGACAGCCATTTGGTAGATACTTCCACTTTCCTTGATAGCTCTGGCTCAGTGAAACATAGGTTAATACCAATCTTAATTACTAATATTAACTATCAGATCACGTTATACAGCATACAGTAAATGTCCCTCTCTCTATATAAAACCTAACACAGTAGGTTATAGGATGGCTGTTAAGGGTTAAGAGGCTACTGCTGAATTCCCAAGGTTTCAGAAGGCTTTCTGAAGGGAAGCTGGTAGAAATGCGTAGTCAGTGTGGTGAGATAACTGACCAAAGGAACCTGGAGAGGCTGCTGTGGCTGGTAGCTGTGGAGGCAGATAATGGGGTTGGCGTAGTTATGTCCAACTGCAGAAGTGAAGGGGCCAGACCTAAGATGGATGCCAAGTCCCACCTGGTAAGCACCATGAATGCCTACAGCAGGGACTGAGGCAAGCTCAAGCCCTCTGCCTGTCAGTCTCTCGCACTCACAGGCAGTCAGATGCAGGTTGGTGTGGGCCATTGCAGTGCTAGGTGCCCCAAAGTGTATGTGTTCCAAGTAAGAGAGCTGCACTCATTTCTTTGTATAATGTGTCCAGTAAGTTCTTATGCATGGCTTTCCTGGTTTGATTCTAGTATGTCTACCCTTACAGTCCCTGGTCACCCTAGTTACGTTTAGAGTGTGGCACACTTTCTACTCCCAGGAATAAATCATTTGTCAGTCTGTGCCAGGTCAGTGGTCCCAATGGATTTCCACTCAAGTATACTGTTCACATGTCTACCAGGTGTACCATCCTCTTCCAGCCTCAAAATAAAACTAAAGCTGCTTATGAAGTGGAGACTTTGGGACAAGGCACAGCCTGAAGAACTGCTGTTTCACACAATACGGAGTATCTCAGCGCAAGACACAGACAGCTCTCAACTGCAAATTATCAATTTCCACAGCTACTTACAGAAATTAGCACCCTCAGTTAAAGAGAAAATTAACAGAATATGAAGTAATTTGGTTTAACAAAACAGTATTGTTAAAATGACGAAGTTAAAATTCTTTTAAAATTTTAATGGTAGCAAGTGATCACAGCCTGAAATTTACTGTTTGTGAATTTACCACTTCTGTTTTCTTTTGTCACTGAGCTATGAAAAAATAATTGTCTTTCAGTCATCTCCTCTCCCTTCCGGCCCCCCTCCTCCCTCACTTCTCTTGCCCCTTCTCACCCCCTCCAACCGCTCCTTCCCCTCTTTCTCTTTCTGTTCCTCCTCCTCTTTTTTCTGGACCTCTTTGTATACTCTCCTCAGGTAATTTATTCTGAAGGTATTTAGGTAATTTCTTTTTCTTCTCCCAAACCTTGGAAGCATAATTATTGTCCAAATCCTATTACCAGTGCATTCCTGAAAACAAAGTTGCTCTTCTTTTACCTTTCCATATTTCGACTAAATGTTGTCTTAGAGAAGCTGGCATACCACATGGAATCATTACATAATAATGCAGTATACCACACGGGATCATTACATAATAATGCAGCATATCACATGGGAACATTGCATGATAATGCAGCATATCACATGGGAACATTACATAATAATGCTATATACCACATGGGATCCCAAAAGAGGAAAAGAATGTTACATAATAACCAGGCATAGGTCCAATTACCTACTAAGATATAAAATGCGATTTCTTCCTGTAAAAATGTGTCCTATGTATATTTTAACTGACATATTGAATTGTGTATAAAAGGCTATAAACTGCAAAAGACTGAAAACTGCCTTAATGCCCCTCAATAAGGATATTCAGGTTAAATAAATCACTGTACACTCTAAAATGGAATATCATGACTCTATTAAACTGAATGAAAACATGTCATGTATGCTCAGAGGCAAAGCGAGATGCACAGCACTGTTCCTGACATGTATCTGTATGTGTATCTAGACAGACATACATTTATATAGGCTGACACTGTCACTGAGTTTGGATGAAACACAGATGCTTCTAACTGGTAGGAAATCTCCATGAAGAATAATGATGAGGTGTTATCAGTGTTGCCTGGGGCAAAGAATGGAGGCTGACTGGAGGTCAAGAGTGGGAAAGAGGTGCAGTTTTCACTACCATATGTGTTTTTTTTGGGGGGGTGAAGCAACTTTTAGGGGGGAATCAAACTGCTGGCTGCCTCCTGGGTTCAGAGAGGTAGCAACCAACAGCCGAAGTCAGGACACCTTTAGAGGCAGTTGGGGTTGGGTAATTTCTATGACAGGTTTAGCTTGGGATTCCCATTGAACAGATGGACTTGCCCAGGCTAAACTCAGACCGTCCGTTTTAGAATATTGGGAATTGCACTACAATTTTAGGAGTCTTCCAGAAATGTAACATCCCAAGCCTTTGGTTGATGATAAGGGGCAAGGGTGGATTTTCTGTATCTACTTCCTGCTGGACATTGGCAAAGAGGAGTGGTCTCAAAAAGCTGGAACATTGGTCTCAAGTGCAGGGTCAGGTGAGCAGGTAGTGGTAGGGACCTGAGGAAATTCAGTCAAGAGTGTCTGGATTGCTGACTGTCAGGTCATTTCATTGGTTTTTATTCTGAAAAAAATTAAAGGCATGGGATAATCCTCGTTATGAGGAGGATGGACATCAGTGGGCAGAGGAGGGGGAGGAGAAGAACAAGGGTAGTCAGGGCCGATTCTGAGCCGGGAACCAGGAGAACCAGGAGTCAGAGTAGGGTGAATTTTAAATGTTCAAATCGGAGTTTCCTGATGAGGGCTTCCGAAAGCATCCATCTATTGGGTTTCTCCTCATTTTTCTTTTCGCTGCCATGGCGAAACATACTACAATATGTTTATTTTATATCCTTTTACCAAATTTTTTATTTTATTTATCCAGACCTAAGAAGTAATGACATTTACAAACAAATCTACCATTTGTTGTGAGAATTTACTAAGCAATTGATATATTATATGTATATATATTTATGAACAATTATCTCTGATATACTATTATGAACTTTGAGATGTCCTTGTAAGCTTTGAAGCAGATTTTAAATGACCAATTTCTTTTAAATGTTTAGAGATATTTTTACACAGGCTTGATAAAGATATGAATCTCAGCAAACCTGGTTGTTAGTTCTAAAGAGACCATAGTGGTAGAATATTTATATTATAAAAAACATATTTAAAAGCAGAGATAGACTGCATCCTAGAGCAGAAGTAATCATCTATTGAAATTAATTTATATCCTTAAGCAATAAGAACCATGTTGTAATTTAACAATTTTAGCTTACATGAGAACTTATATAAGTCAATTTGATATCAAGTACATTATTTTTAATAGTTGTTCCCTTGGTATTAAGCATAAATGTACACATTCATTTACAAGTTCCATACAATAAATACTGTGGTCAGACACATGCAATGACAAACTAGTTTTTTTTTTTAAAGCAAAAACAAAACAAAACTTCATCAACACCTTGATGAAAATTCTGATCAGAATGAAATATGACTCTAAAATGTAGAACAGTCAAAAATAGTAACATGTAAAACTTTTCATAAAGGAACTCAGAAAACAATGGTACCCAAAAAAACCTAGAAAGATAATGTCAGAATGATATTTCCCTTTAATCTGTCCATGAAATTATAGCTAGAAAGTGAAACCCAGAGGTGCTCAGGGCATGATGGGGCAAGAACCAAGGCAAGTGTAACAAGGCAAGCATGAATACTCTATTTCAGGGAGGAACAGCCTTGGAATCACAGTGCAGTAGGCTATCACTTTTTAACTGACAAATATTTAATGCAAAACAATGTAAAAATTCAAAGTAGTCACTTTTAGAAATCAGCAAACATACCATATAAAAGATGTCAAAATAAAAAATAATTCCCTAAAACCCAGGTAAATGTCATGCAAACAATGCCAGAATCCAAAATAGACCCTTTAAAAGCCAGTAAATATGTAAAATAATGTAACAATATAAATAGTCGTTTAAGAAAACAATAACTACCATACAAGAAGTTGGAACTCAAAACAATCCCATTTAGAAATAGGTCAAAAGAATGTGAAAATTTAAACTCCCATTGTAAGATTCTGATAGTACCTCCTATGTCAATAAAAATGCATTGACCTTATTTCAAGGCAATAGAGACAATTGAACTCTCTTGATTTATATAATCCCATCAAGAATCCAAGATGAAAACCCCAAAAGAAATAAACAAATAAAACCAAGAGGATTAGGACACATGATTAAATGCCTGCGTCCAGGAATTCCCACATTACACGATCCTCTAGAGTTTGACAGTACTACTAACTTCCTGGGTTCTGTTATTTTGAATTATGAAATGTGGTTGAATTAAGATGGTGGTAAGGTCACATGTTTCAGAGCCATTTTGAAAATGTTATAGTCCAAGATGGCAACCAAGCCATGTAGCTGTCCCCATATTGATGATGTCATCAACCAAGATGGAGACCAGATCACATGGTTGCCTCCCTCTTGGTGAGGTCACTAGCCATGATGGAGGCCAAGCCACAAGGCTATCTCCGTGAGTTCAACACCATGATAAATAAGCCCATACCACACCAGAACATAAGTCTTGGGGGATTTATGAATTTCACAGTTTAAATATGCATAGATTTCCCCTTTTTTCACTTTTAGAAAGCACCCGGTGAAATCATACGGGTATAGCAAGAGAAAGTACCTTCAAATATATAGCCCCAGATAAGAAAGCAGAGCAAAGGAATTCATAGTCTCAAACCAAGGAAGGGAGTCCATGTTTTTAGCCATCCGTTGCAGCTTGGTGGACGGGAAGCAAGGCCCCCTGGATGCCTTCATTCGTAGACACCAGTTGTTGCTGGAAAAGAAACTCGTGAAGACAGCAGAGAAAATGGGGAGCTACGTCCAGCGTATTAAGTCCTTGGGCTGTTCCTCTGAGAGCCCATGTCTCACTGAGCATGATTCTCATGCTCAACAAGGATGTGATTCTCCTTGTTCACAGAAATTTAAAAATGCTTATATCTAGTAATAAAAGTATCTCCTTGGGATCAGAACTGTGATAGAGAAACACCCAAAAGCCCCCAAAAAGTTCAGGCAGGAAAGAAATGGTTTTTAAAACATTATTTTTTTCTTTTGCCCAATCCGCAAGTGGTTTTTAGTTTCAAGTGACTGAGGCAAGACAGCAAGATAGACAAAGGCATTCACCTGCTTAGGTAGCTGAATGAAGTGTACCTGCACAAAGTTTCCGTATGGTCAACAAATATATAGAATTTCGGGGGTCCTTAGTGGTTGCCAAAATTATTGGGAAGGAAAGTCATGTCCTACTAGTGTTCACAGTCTCATTCCCCAAAAGAATTTAAGAATGGACCCAAACAGAATCAATTTGATTCTAATCTAATGATCAATTTCATTAGAATTTAAAGAAAATTCTCAGAGTAGGCAAGCTGGGAGTCTCAGCAGCTTCCCTGAGGAGAAGACTGAAGAGGAGAAAGCTAACAGTCAAGCGGCCATTGTAGGTTTAGAGCCTGCATGGAGGTCAGACACATGACAGACCTGCAGCCACATGGTGGGGAGAAGGAAGCTTCAGGGAAAGTACAAAGCTCAAGATGCTAGGGCGGCCCAAAGCATTAAAGAAAGCATGTTTAGAAACGGGACAGGAGCAGGAAAAGGGAGAAATCACATTTCTCTGAAGAATTCAGAAATGTGGGTGGACTTACAGAGGCTTACATATCTGCAGTCAAGTCCAAAAGCACTCAGCGAAGGCACATGTGTGTTTTTCAGATTATTAGTGTATATTATTAGAATTTATTAGTATATATTTTTAGGAATAGATTTGTACAGGGTACATACTTGATTTATTAAAGATAAAATAATAATCAAAAGTTTATCAGTAAGGTAAAATGATGATTTATCAAAAAGTGAACAAAAAGTATAAAATGTAAAGTTTGGTTCATAATTACATGTGTTTCAAAATCTATTGATTTATTGTAATGCCAGGGATAAACCCACAGTTTCATTTATGCTAGATTAGCACTCTATGACTGAATATCTATCATATTTTAGTGTGAGGCAATAAAAATTTTCATGAAATTGTCTGCTATTAGGAAGAGAATACATAGCATTTATAATTTTTTGAGAATTTCATACATATTATATTTGCATCGTTTCCTTACATTCTCTTTTGAGGAATTTATGAGTGCCATCTGTTAGCTAATTTTATCATTGCTGTGACCAAAATACTTGATAGGACTTTAGAAAAGAAATGTTTATTTTGGCTCACAGTCTCAGGGTGTTTGGTCCATGGCTGCATGACCCCGTGAGTTGGGCCACATGCCATAGAAACAGAGTACATGCTGGAGGCATTTGCTCTTCCTCCAGCTGAAAAGATGCAGAATGCACGGAGGTGACTGACAGCCATTTATAACCTTCAAAGCCATGCACCCAGTGACCTACTTCCTGCCCCCAATGACCTACTTCCTGCTATATTGTACCCACCTTTCTGAAATTTTTCTATTATAGCTCTCAAAATAGCTCCACCTGGGGATCACGAGGTCTATACAGGAGTCCCTGGGGGGAGGGGGAGAGGGCATTTCATATTCAAACTATAATGCATCATCCGTAAACCATCCTACAACATGGAACCACATACTCTAATACAGCTGAAGTTCCTGAGGCTAAACTGAATTAACAATATCAAATTACTAAATGCACTAATGAAAGAGTAGCTGGAAAGGGATGCTTATAATTTCTGGTTAACACATTATCACATTACAAATAGTAGATATAGCCTTTTAATTAATGCACATTCTTATGTTATCAGCAACTATGCAGTTAACAACATACTAGTTAAAAAACTAAAACAATATTTCTGAACATTTTTTAGGTAGACATTGGAACATGTAAGTGGTTTGTGTGTGTACACCTGCATCTTCCAGATTTGACAAAATTTTCAAGGCTTCACAAGTGGACCTAGAGAAAGAAGAAATAATTTCTAAATGACTAGAGCCCAAACTGGTGAAGTTCTCCTTTCTGTGATTTGGATAGTTTTTAATTGGGATGTCCAAGGACTTGGGACATAATCAAACTCTAGACAGAAAGGTGTTCTGGAACAAAGAGATTCTTCAGTTTAGGGCAGTGTCTTGTTCTGGGTCTCTAGTCTTTGGTCTCCACCCAGTGGAGAAGGAGCTAACCCTCGAAAAGCAGGCGCCTGGTACTTACGAAGAGAAGGCTTCCTAGCAGGCTGATTAAAGAAGGTTACTGTGGAGATCCCTTTTGAGTAACTGAGGCTCCTTGAGGAATATGAGTAGATGGCCACTTCCCAATGGAGGCGCAGTGTCAAGAACTAGTCCAGGCCAGGAGGAATTCATCTCAGACAAAGGGATTCTTCTTTAAACAAGATAGCTTTTGAAGATAGCAAATAGCTTCTGGATGTCCGTAGTAGTTAGCTGTTGGACAGTGGGAAAGACTGATCTTGCCAGCTGCCCATGACTACCTCTGCTTTCCATGTCCTCATCAACACATCGGTTGTGATATTTCAGGACTATCTACTCAAGGTATTAAGGAAGGCAGTCACAGAGATGAGTATTACAGTGGCTTTGTAAAATAGCCCTACTGATAATTCTGCACCTTTCAGTACGGTCCAAGTGGCATCTTTATACCTTACCTTTTCATAAGGTGTGACTTTCAGATCACACTCAGAAGCATGCATTTTCGTCCGTGCAGAGGTGGTGGTTGCTTTGTTTAGAGGTTACCTCCACAGTATTTCTCTGATCACCCTGGTTCTAAGCTCTCATCTACTGAGTGAGAGGAGCTTCTAAAAGAGCCAAGTTTTGGATGTTCCAGATCAAAATGTGTATTTCCACATTTAATTAATTCTTGAAACTTTTATTTGGGGAGACATGATGAAGTTTCTGTAGAGAATGGGGAAGAAATTCTCTTCTGAGCCACCCCTAGGTTCTGTCTCCTCCGATACACTCAGGAATGCAACACCTCCCTGTTTACTGTGCATGCCTTAGGGGACAAAACACACTTTAAGTAGTGAAGAGCCCTTATTTAAATGTGCTCAGTGAGAACTCTATAGTAGAAGAACAGTTATAAAAGTTTTCCTCCTAAGACCTACAGAAAGCAATTAGAGGTTTTCTGTGTAAGTTCAACTACCACTGCATATAAACTGTAAAAGGAAAGAAACAGTTGCTGCTCATCCTAATTGCTTTCCTGTTATGGTTTGCTTGACAGGTCAAGATGTAGCCCACAGAGCACAAGACTGTTCTTAAAATTCTCAGTGCCGTCTCTGTCTTGTGTCTCTCTTCTCAGAGTCTTCCACCATGGACACATACTAATTTTCACTGGTTTGGGTAAAGGGAGGTAGTTGATGTCTGGTGACTTTTGTTGACTTTCCCAGATCTGGGCTTCTGAGTGGAATATGTTTATTCCTGTCCCACCCCTTTTTATGTTCTTTGCTTTGGGAATTAAGTGCCTCTCCTCCCCCCCTCCTCCTTCTCCTTTTACTCTTTCATTAATATTTTTATTGAATTTTTGTGAATTTCAGGTAATAAATCTTAATCAAATTTCAATTGTTCTCCATCCCTGTCCCCTTATTACCCGCCCCCCACTGGATTAATAAGCATTCTTTCATATATGTTAAGTCCTTTCTAGTCAAGAATTTGTCCCCTGATGTCCTTCAGTACATGTTCATCCACTGGAGTCTAGGAAGCCTAACTAGAGTCTCTCAACCTGGTATCTACTTCAGACACAGAACTCGGAGCAGGGAGCTGGAACCAACCTGGACGCCTTCTCCCCAAAGACTGGCTCTCATATTTCCAGAGGATACTGTGCAAGCTGCAAGGGGAGAGGATCATCCAACCATCCTCTGCTTCTTCTAAGCATGTTCCCCAGTGCAAGGCAATTTTCTCTGAGCTTGGTGCAAATGCAAAATTTGGGGTGGCTTACTTAAATACAACTTTAATAGCTATGTGACATTTACATATAAGTCAAATGGGGCAAAAGAGAGGGTTTTCCTCCTTTTTTAAAAAAAAAAAGTATCTTTAGAGAATTTCCTAGCTTTATGTAACATATTGTGATCATACACCCCCTGGGACATCCCCACTTTCCACTTCTTCCCAACTGGTCCATTCCTACTTTCATTCTTTTATTTGTGTTTGTGACTCATGAAGTTTACCAAGTTTTACTGGCATGAACTTAACAACAGCTACAATACTGAAGAAAATGACTCTCCACCACTGATCATTAACTGCTCTGTTAAGAAGTCATGTCCCACAACCATCTACTTGTAATTCCCTATTCTTTCATGATTGTAGGAGTGCCTTGAGGTATCGAGCCTATAGTATCGAGCCTATAGAAGTGGTATGACTGCCAATCTGTGTGACTATCATGCCACTGAAAACATCTTGTACTGAAGGCCATGCCCTTTGAAAGATTAAAGTACTCTGCATTGAACCTCATGGATCCTAAATTTAAGACAAGCAGAACATTTCAGAAATGTCCTCTAAAATGTAAAAGGAAAGGGATAAATTAATAACTGGTGAGGAGCTTTGTAGGAGCCCCTAGGTTCAGACAGAGAAAAACAAGAGCAGAAAGATGTTCGAAATCTTGTTAGGAAAGCCTTGATTTTGAAACTTGCTTTAGGTTGTTATTTTGATATAACTGGACCATGTTCTCTATGGGAATTCATGCTGCTTCCCTTAGTTGCAAGGACAGACAACTAAGCAGGCCACTGAGGATGCCACAATTTTTCCTGAACATCAATTATTGATTCAGCAAATTTGTCTTAACCACTATGCTTGGACTTGGGAAGGAGGTCTTCATGTTTGCCACTCAGCTCAGAGTTATTCTGAATCTACCAGCAACCCAGAGAATGTTTAAGATGATCTAGGAACTCCAAAATTACTTGGCTGTCCAGAAATTGCTTTTTTAAGTTGCAAAATTATTCATTTTCGTGTACTAAAGTAATATCTGTCATTTCATCCCATTCGCCTTGGACAGAGAATAAGTTTAAGCTGATAAATATTGATGCTGTCTAGTGCCATGTTTGTTAAACTGCTTGTAAAAGCCTATGTTTCATAGAACCACTAGCAGCTTCTAACCTTAAGTGATTTTTCTTCCTTCAATAGATGCACTTAAAGTATTTAAACCTTGACATTTTGGCATTCGGAAACACTATTCCTGATGAAGAGCCACTTGCTAGCAATGAAAAAGTAATTTCTTAACCTAATGAAGTAGATAATTTAAAAGCAGGGCCAATATATTTGCAGTTAGTTTTAAAGGAAAAATACGTAGGCATTTCAGTGATTGGATTGTGGTTTCTATGTCCCAGGTTAATTTCATTAGAATCTTTAGTAATGCTTTTCCTAGTATTTCTGGCATATCCTTGAACCTTCCCAGTGTTTTTATCAAGGGCACATTGATTATGGCACTTGGGCATACCACCTGCTGCCTCGGCTTGAATACCAATCAAGACCATCTTAGCATGGACAGAATAGTAGAAATGGAAGCTGTGAGGGCTTATAGATCAGACCCTGTAAATCAGTGTGGTTTTAATCAAAATTATTGAAATAGCTATGAGTCTAAGAAGAAAAATTCAAGTACTTACCAGCTAGGGACCTGAGTGACCTGGAGGTGTTTCAAAACTGCTCTTGCTCTGCTTCTGACAAGTAGTCCCTGATGTGCGGACTGACTCATCACACACGAGTCCCAGTGCTAGCTAGCTTCTTATGCTGCGGCTTTGGTGCCAGTGCTGATTTTACGTAGCCACAGTGAGAAGCTAAATATTTCCAGTGTGTATTCAGTTATTTTTAGTGGCGATCCCATGGCAAATGAGAATTTGTAGCCTTGCATTTAAAAGAAAGCAGACTTGAAAGTGAGAAAGACACTTTTCTGGGTTGAAAAGAATCACTGGACTTCAGCATTCTGGTCAACAGCTGTTAACTCTGGGGTTGCTGCTCTCTGTGACAGAGTCCTCTGTTTACAAGGACAGAACTGAACACTGTATATTAAACAAACCAAACTGTGTGCTCATTATCTCCAAGAAAGGTGAAGCTCAGTTGTAAACAGCACTTCTGATAACTGTTTACTACCTGGTAGGAAGCAAAGCATGCGCCTTAAAGATGCTACAGATTAATAGAACCATCATTCAAATCCTGCCTCAACTTCTCCCAACTTTGTACTTTCTTTCTCTAGTCTTCCTATCTGTAAACAGGTATGACAGAGCCTCTACTTTAGAAAGTAATATTTAAATAATATTTAAGAAACAGTGAAATCCTTGGCAAATGCTTAGTTATTAGAACGTATCTGTTTCAAGCTACTTTTCATATTTGCTAAGGAAAATTTCTACTCCACAGTCTAGAATATAATCCCCCTCCCCTGCCCAGATGCATTACTTAGATTACAACACACCACTTCAGAGACTCTGGGGCAGAAAATTGGGCATGCTATTTTGTTCTGTTCTCATCTTACTGAGACTCTACCTTTGCTTTAGAAAACCAGAAGTAATACGTGTCCCAGACCTTCAGAAGCACTCACATTTAGTCCAAATAGGAAATGTCAGATGGTCTGCTGTAGTGTTAAAATATGTGTGTGTGCTGTGTGCATATGAGACAGAGGGAAGAGCGGGGAGAGAGAGAGAATGAAAGTAACAGTTCAGCAAAAGTAATTCAGAAGCTCACACAAAAGTTCATTTCCATTATATGAGTTAAAAGTGAGCTCTAAAGGTTGGTGCGATATCTGTAAAGCACTTGCAACTCAAGCCTGCGTATGACCTGAGTTTGATTGTTGGAACCTGTGGTGGAATGGGAAAGCCAGGTCCTGAATGTTGTTCTCTGACCTCTACATACATGCCATTGCACACATTTGTCCAGACTTTTCATACATGATAATAGTTAATACATTTAAGAGCCAAAAATGAGTTTTTAGAAGAGGCAGTGATTGTCTTGAGTCTTGAAATGAGTGCAGGACTTTGGTAGGTCAAGACAGTTCCAAGCTCAGGAGGTACAAGTGCAAGAAGGCTGTTGACAGAGGCCTGCAGCATACGTAAGTCCAGTCAGTTGTCCGTAACATCCACAGAGATTTACCGAGCAAGAATTTCAGTAGACAGTTCAAGGACTTTATGAAAAAGTTTTCTGTGTTAATCTGAAGTTAAACTGCAGGAACTCTATAGCCGGGTCATTGAAGGTACTGTGGAAAAAGCTATTAAAGTCGTTTTCTTTGCTCATATTGTGAAAATGGACAGGTCGCAGGGTTCTGGCATCACATCCTTAGTTACTAACAATAGCGTTAATATTGGTCAAGATGCAAACCTGAAAAGGGGAGGACTGAAGGGGGCAGTCAAAACTTTTACTGTATAGAAGGTAACAGATGAAAAAATAGACTCCAAGATGGAAAACTCATTAGCTGACAGAAGGAACACAGTCTAAACCACACTCTCATACCTTTGCATATAGCCTCACCTTTATTTTAGCAAGGGATCCATCCTGGGAGGTTGGAAATGGGGCTTGGGATCCTGTCCATTATTTACAGGCCACTTTTCAGTTTAGGCAAATGCAGTATACTATGTATGGTGCATTTAATGCCTTCAGCAGAAAGAATAAGGGAGATACAAAATTAGAGAAAGATCCATGCTTAATTTGTTTTGTATAATACATGTGCATATTCTACAGCCCACTGAAAACTACAATTTGGATGTAAATTGGCCTTAGTTAGGTGTCTTATTGAAAGAACAAAGTAAATTCCAAATAGCTCATATTTGCCTATATGTATCAGCACATGTGAGCATTTCTGTTAAAGAAGCTCAAAGACAACACTGAATTCCACATAAAACTCTCCCTCCTCCCACCACAGTGCCCTTGCTGACCCTAGCCTCAGTCAACTGAGTGTCCCCTGCCACTTTGCCTAAATGTGAAGTCTTCCTGAGATATCTGATTCATCTCTTATCAACATTTCTCCTCATTTATAACAATGACCAGGTGTTGAAAGGTACTTTATAATCTTCTCTAACCTGACAACTTGTCTGAACACATTTTGTTTCGAGCTGCCCCTCTTACTAGATAGCCCCATTAGTTGACCAATTCACTGTTATTCTTAAAGTCTTGTTCATTGAAAACTATTCTATATATGACAAAATAAGAATCTTTTCAACATGGAACATGACCTTTCTTCTCAGCACAGACGTCATAAAATGGAATCTATTCAATTTCCCAGCTTTATCTCTTATCTAAACTGCCCTCTGTTGGTTTTCCATCATTCTTAAGTAGCTCTGGGTTCCTGTAACACTTTTCTGCATATTTCTAGAGAGTCTTCCTGTTTAAAGTCCTTTCTGAGCATGCTCCTCTGCCTGGTCCCACCTGTGTCATCCCTGCTGGTCTTTAGGATCTGACATGAAGCACTCATCTCCAAACAGCTCCTGGAGGCCCATGTCCCTTCTCCGAGTCTTCTAGTGCTTGGTCCTACTTCCTGTAGCAGAATACACATCTATCCCTCCAAATCATGCTTGCTTGCCTTCCCCTTCAGTACTTAGAAGGGCGCGTTTGTCAGTCCTTTGAACAATGTCTGACACAGTAAAGAGAGTTAGTCATTATCTGTTGAGTACATTTATGGATGGATTTTATTGTTCAAACCACAAACTTAGACAAGTATTGATCAAGCAAAACTTCCTGTTTTTTATGTATACATGTTCATGTGTGTGGAGGGTACATTTGGAGGGTACATAGAAGGTGGAGGCCAGTGTTCAAAGTCAGGTATCTTCCTATATTGATCTCTACCCTCTTTTCTATTTTAAAAAATGATTGATTTTTTTATGTGTATGAATATTTTGCCAGCATGCATGCGAGTGCAGCATGTACGTACAGTGCTCATGGAGGCCAGAAGAGGATGGCTGGAACTAGAGATACAGAGGTTTGTGAATTGTCATGTGAGTGCTGGGCCCTGAATTCAGGTTCTCTGCAAGAGCTGCAAGTTCTCTTCCTGCTGAGCAATGTCTCCAGTTCCTCTACCATATTTTTTGAGTCAGGCTTTCACTGAATCCGAAGCTCAGCAGTTCACCTAGACTGGCTGGCTAGTGAACCCCAGAGATTCTCCTGCCTTTGCCTACCTAGCACTGGGATTACACTTTTGTACCTGCTTTTGTGGAGATGAGATGGGGCAATCCCTCAGACTTAGGTGCTTATGCATGCATAGCGTGCCCAGCGTGCACAGCAAGCCCCCACAACCTGAGTCTTCTCCCCAGCCCCCAACTTCCTCTTCGTGCCCATTGCACCCCAGGGAACTGGAAGCACAGTCACACTGGCAATTGCTTTTCTGTGAATGTGTCTTCTCGGATTACTTGGTGAAACATCTATAGAATATACAAAATTTGTAATGAGTGGACAGTGTTTTTAATTTTTTTTTTGAAGTTTTAAACTGATTATAGGAGAAAAACTTGTTTACTGAAGCTCCATCAAATAGTGCATTTGTCATAGTCTGCAGTGTTGGCAGGCAGTTAAGTTAGGGAACTTTATGGTTTTGACTTTCAAAGCTAAGATTTGAATTTTCTTGAACATGCATATTTTTACAAATTCTATCATACTGATAATGCATTTTTTAATAAATTCTGTAATACTATCAGTTCTTGACACATACAAGTGCCTCGGTCCTATGTATAAAAAGGCATTAGAAGTATAAAACAGTGGAAAATTGCTGTAAGGCCTTCAAATTCTAGAAATTGTTTTTAGATAAGATCAGAATCTCTTGACTATTGGCAAAGGCACTGGGAAATGAATGTTCCAGAGATTTAAAAGAAGTGTATGAAATGTCTGCAGTAGGTTGAATAATGACCACATAAACATACTGGTTCTGACTCTTTATAATTTGCAACCCATAAGAAATGGGTTTTGCATGTATGATTCAGTGAAAGATCCTAAATGGAAATTGCACAGAGTTATCAATGTGAAGTCTAAACACAATCATAAGTGTCTTGCTAGACAAAGTAGGAGAACGATTTTAGACAGAAGAGGAATGAACACTGAGACCACAGAGACAGACAGTAGCCACAGGACAGGAAAGGCAGAAGAGGGAAGCACCAAAGCCAAATTGTCCCACAAGATCTTGCAGAGAGAGCATAGCCTTGCCCAGACCTTGGTGCCAACCCAGAGATGCTGAGTTCAAACCTCTATAGCTGCAAAAGTAAATGCATGCTGCTGAAACACATCAAGTTTGTAGCCATGCTGGGCTACCTAGCTAATTCAAAGCGCATCTGGGCTATATAGTGAAAACCCACCTCCAAAAACAAGCAAAGCAAGAAACAAACAAAACAGCTTTTCTTTTAAATTCAGGTGAATCATTTTGTAATTAAACTGGCTTATTGTCCTTTCTCCACATTAACTGGAATCAGCATAAATGGCTGCTTTAATAGAAGTTTAAATAAATTGAGAAAACTTAGTAACAGAGCAGACAAATTTTCTATTACAGTCTCTGTAGATGAAAATGAGCCTTTGGATTTTCAACTCAGGAAAGAACACGTTAGCATGTATATGGTTTAAAGAATGCTATAGTTTAAAATATCTGAGAAATTTCCATTCTTCATGAAGTTGTTCGCATTACTGTAGACAGAAGTATTTAAGGTTAATTATTCTGTATTCTCTAACACTTGTGTGACCAAAAACACAAGCAGTCGGTCACTCACTTGAGGTCACACAAAGAAGATAAAATCTCAGGCAGTTCAGGTTTTTTTTCTTTTTTTTTCAGTCTCTGGAAAAATGCTGTGCTACATTTCTGTCAAGGTCTGTGTTCCCAAAGCCATTTGTGCAAGAAGTTCTGTGGCTGGAGGTGGCGGAAAGCTTGGGCAACATTCAACTGAGGTTTTATTTTTCTGTTCTCATCAGAGTCCAGTTGGAGGCTGTGGTACAGTTTCATGAGTGTCCTGACTTGGAACAGTTTATGGTGCAGAGTAGCTGACACAGTTTAATATCTTGCAACTTTCCACCCATCTAAGAAAGGTACTTGTTGCCACTTTAGTGGTTCGCATCCCTCTGAAATGCTAAATATTGAGATTATTCATTAACAAGATTATTTTTCCCGAGACTCATATTATTCTAATGGATTGAAAGAATTTTATAGCAAAAGTACTGTTGCTAATTTAGGTATGCATTTATTGAAGAAGCAGACCTTGTTAAATGTAGTAGTGAAATATGAGAATTATTTCTTTGCTTAACAAAATAACTTTAGTAATGTTATAGAAGTAGTAAGATAGTAGAGTAATTATATGTATATATAATATGTATATTACTTTAAAATTTTTACACATACACACAGACATATTTGTACCTGCCTGCATACATAGAGACAAATATTTAGAGAGTGAGGGCCAACTATGTGGCCAATGTAAATCAAAAGTTTTCTGACAGTATGATTTTCTTTGGCTCCTATAACAAATTTTCTTTTTTTCCAGTTCACTTATAAAATTCATTTATTGTTGTCTTTTTGTGGTTTTCACACAATATAGTTTATAGCATTTAGATCGGCTCCCCTGACCCTACCTCCCCTGACTGCCTCCACCCAATTTTATATATATCTGTAGATATCTATATTTATATATAGATACATAGTTGTGAATATAGATATAATACAGCCTATAGAGTCAGATTTCTGTCTCTAAATGCCCTTCAGTGGGTCCCATCCACAGGACCTGCCAAACATCCCATCCCTGTAAGACCTTCTCTCTCCCTCCCAGCAGCCAACAGCTGAAAACATTCCTTAGGTTGCCATGTATGGTGGCACACACCTTAAATCCCAGCACTCTGGAGGCAGAGGCAGGTGGATCTCTGTGAGCTTGGGCCAGTCTGGTCTACATTGTGAGTATCCAGCCCGCAGGGGCTCAGGCACCCTGTCTCAAAAAGATTTTAAAAAATGTCTCTTAGGTTGGGTTGGACTTTCTTACCAAGTTCCCTATGTCTTAGCTGGGATTTAGTCTGGTTTGCAATTGCATAGGACTTGTACATGCTGTCACCATTGCTGTGAGTTCATATGAATTCCTGTCCGACTGTGTGGAAAACGGTTCCCTTGTGGTCTTCCATTCCCTCTGGCTCTTACAGACTTTTCACTTCTTCCATAATCATCACAGAGCCTTCAGAGGCAGAGATTTGAAATAATTGTCCTGTTCCTGGAAGAGCTTCCTGCAGCCTCTTGTTCTCTGCACATTGGCCAAGTGTTGGTTTATGTGTTAATCACCATCTGCTACATAAGGAAACTTCTCCAGTGAGAGCTGAAAGAGGCATTTATCCTAAGTGTAGAGGTTACACTGAACATGTTTCACGTATAGTTAATCATCTCACAGACACTTACCGTCTACATTTGAAAAGTTCTGGAACTCTGTAGTAGTCTCCATCTATTACAAAAAGAATCATTAAAGAATGGAGGGTGAAAGGTACACTTGTCTGTAAATATGAGGATGCATATTTAAAATGTAGTAAGAAATTACATTCATCCAGGGATGTGACAAAAGTAGGTTTTTCTCTAGAATCTATGACCTCTCCAGCCATGTGTATTTGGCTATGTTTATAGTACCACACATGAGTTCCTTCTCATTGAGTGGGCCTTAATTCTAATTAGACAGCAGTTGATTACTCCCAGATCAAAGTGTCACCAGTATACCAATAGCAGTAGTTTTCTGGGTCAGTCATTGTTGTTTATTAGGCTTTACAGCTGGGTGGGATCACTGATTGTTTTTCTCAATTGACAACTTGAATAGTGTCCTTTGACGCTGTGAGAGCTAGTCTTCAGGCAAGAATATAGAGCTTCCAGGTAAGTTCCAGGTCAATTGCTCCAATTCTTATGTCTAAAGTGTAACAATAGGGTCTCAAACCAATAACTTAAAAATAGAAACTTTTCTTTTAAAATTCTAGATCCAGTGGTTGGAAGGCCTGTATTCCTTAGGTAGAACTTAGAGGGGGTATGTCTTCCTTGCCTCTCTTATAAATATGTATGTGAATTCATTTCAGGACCATCTTAATAATCAAGCATAATCTACATATTTCAAATTTCAAAGGCTAATCATATCCATAATGAAATTTTTTGCCACATAAAATAATACTTATGGGTTCTATAGATGATGACATGGAGCTGGTTTGTGGAAGCTGTTCTGTTAAGGAATATATAGCTTACCACATTACTCAATACACATTTGCATTTGCATATCTTCTGACAGAGTCCTGATTTTGTTTAGGATAGCATTAGTCCCATAAGTAATGTTTTACCATGAGTCTGAGCTAATTAAGACAGTTTATGTCAATTCTACAGGCTGTGTAGCTGTGAGTGACCTCATCATCTAGTTCTAATAGATGTATAAAAACATCGTCCTGGAAGTTAGTTCTCAGAAAGAGGTCTTGATAATGTCAACTGCAATGTATTTGAATAACATTCTCCCTGTCCAAGTTTTCCACCTTGAAATTAGGCATGATCCTTGTTACTAAGGTCAGGATCTTAGAGCAGAAGACAGTAAATATAAAAATGGTAAAATTAGGAGTTGGAGAGATAGTTTATTCATTAAAATGCCTGACACTTAAGCATGACAACTTATGTTGAAATACTTAGAACCCAGTTAAAAAGCCAGACATGATGGCATATGTCTGTAACCTGAGCACTGAGGAGGCAGAGATAGGCAGATCCAGAAGCTCACTAGCAAGCCCAGCCTAGGCAGTCCATGGTTCAGTAAGAGACCTTGACTCAAAAAATAAGGTTGAAGAGAGAAAAAGTTCTAGACTTCCTGACCAACAGCTCATGGGAGGCATCCCATACCTGGAAATGGGCTGTTTGTTTGAAAACCTATGGCTTCTGCAAGAGGCATTATCCATCCCCCGAGCCTGGCTGGGAACCTGGGAACCCGAGAGAGAGAGAGAGAGAGAGAGAGAGAGAGAGAGAGCGAGAGAGAGGAGAGAGAGAATGAGAATGTGTCTGTGGGCCATGGGGGGTTGCACACACATACATACACGCTTATAAAGTAGTAGGTTTCCTAGGCCACTAGTCCACCTGCTGTCCCATGCCTCTCTCCACTCAAACCCCGCTTCCGTTACCGTCCTTCTCCCCTTCCTGCCACTTGTGTTCTGCTATCCTTCAGTCTTTAAAACCTCCCCTCCTCAACGACATTTTCTAGTTTACAACCTCCAATCTGAACATTCAGATTTAAAGTTTCAAAGCTGGGATCCACATATGAGAGGGAGCATGTGGAATGGATCTTTCTGTGTCTTGGTTACCGATATCTGAGCTCAGTAAAAATACAACAAAAAGTATAGACTACTCTATCTGATCAACATATTCTCAATAAAATACTTGCAAACTGAATTCCAGAGCACATCAAAAGACCATCTACCACTATCAAATTGTCTTTATCCCTGGCATTCAGAGAGATGAAATGCAACATATATAAATCAAGAAATGAAATCCAGCAAATACATAGACTGAAGGACAGAAACAATGCTTTCATCTCAGTAGATACAGAAACAGCCTTTATCAAAATCAGCATCTTTTCATGATAAAAATCCTGGAAAGATTAAGGATATAGAAAACACACCTCAGCATTTAAAGGCTGTATACAGCAAGCCTATAGGCAAAATAAAACTAAATGAAGAAAGCATGAAGCATTTCCACCAAAATCAGGAGCAAGATGAGAATGTCTTTCTTTCCATTCCTTTCAACCCAGGGTTTGAGGTATTGAAGTAATTGGACAAGAGAAGGAAGCTGAAGAGATACAAATAGGAGAGGAAGAAGCCAAAACACCCACCATAAATCTCCTCCAGCCAAGAATCACTTTCAGCAAATTGGCAGTATAGACATAACACTGAAATATCAGTAGCTTTAATGCCAATGGAGCAAGCATCCTGAGAAGAAATCAGGAAAACAATCCCCTTTTAGTGTAGATCTTAAGTGAGAAGACAGAAAGAAGGATTCCAGAGGTAGGAGGATGAAGTCTAGTTACATTGGCTAGGAGAGAGTGCCCATTAAAGGGATTACCTTAATTGTCTGATTAGTGTCTTATCATCTTTAGTAGGTTTTAAAATTGAGTGTTTCTTTTAATCAGAATTGCTTTTATGCAAAAACAACACTAGGCTGTTACATAAGGAGCCTCCCAACACATCCCAATATGTAATATTGATGCCAAAGAAGGAGAAAACATTTCACATCTCACCTGTTCCAAAAATGAACTAATTGAAAACATGAGTCTCACAATTAATTGTCTGTCACAAAACTGGTCGGAGGGATCTGGGCCAGTGGCTTCAAGAAAGCAAACAAAAGTGTTTCTTGTCATTGGAAATAAGTAGACAATAAGGGTAGAATGAGTAACAGCATCTTAGGAGAGCAAAACTGTTTATCTGTGGAAATAGTCCCCACCCTGCAAACCCGGAGTAGCAGAGTGGACATTGTTGAATGGCTTCTGGGCAAACCTGTGATTCACAGAGACAGAATCTAGCACTGTTCCTTCTCACTGCATCTGGATACCAAAGGCTTATTTTTGTATGTATGGGTGGGGTGGGGTGTTTATGTATTTGTATTCTATTTTCACTTCATGTGTGAGCATGTGTAATATTGAAAGGAAATAGTGGGTTTCCATAGCAACGCAACAGAAAATCCATAACATGCAAGAGACGTGCTATAAATATATTTTTTTCCTCAAGGTATAGAACGAAATACAATAAACTGTGTAGTTATCAGCCAAGTGCAGACATCTTGGGTAATTCAGGAGACACTTAATTTAATTCATAGTTGACTGCAGCTCTGTTGCTCAGGACGTGTCATTCCTGATGCACCTCCTCCCTCCCCTCGTGTGTAATTTAAGTTGAAATTGCCTTGGCCTGCAGAGTAATTGATAATGGCTTAGCAATGTAGGTGGCAGCCAAGAAAAGGACAATCTCTGGGCTAATTAAATAATTTTACCAATAATTTGGTGCACTTTACCTTCTGATTCAATGTTTAATACAGTAATCTCAAAAATATTCATCACCAGGACACAGTTTTGCTTTGCACTCGTCTGAATTGAAACAGAAATTGCATGAAATATTTTAGCAGCTTTAATTGCATCCACCCAAGCTAATATGGAAAAAAAGGTGAATTGTGTTAGCAATTACCTGGCAGACACCATCCTGTATGTTACCCAGTTTAGTAATTCAATTTTAACTGGGATTTCAACTCATTTACTGGCCAACAGCAATGATTTATGATTTTTCAAACTCCAGCTACAGAGTGCTAAAAATAAATCAAAAGGAAAAGTTGGGTTATAAAACATTATAGCACCTGATTGGGGACACAGTGACTCCTAAAAATAGAATGTAGAGGGATAACAGAAAGTGTTTAAAGATGATGGAGCATTGTTAATCTACTCATTAACACTCTTCCAAAGCAAGGGGGTGGCCCTGGTGTGTGTTCAGAAAAGCCTTGTCAGAAGGTATGCATTCACTCTAAGTGACGTGAGGGGACGGGGACTTGAATTCTAAGGGGAAGTGATGGGCACCTGCCAGCTTTCACTGTGACCATTTTCTTTTTTTGAGGTCCCTGAAGAACCCACTCTCCATCGGTCTCTGGCTTCCCCTTCTCTCGTCTTGCTCCGTTCCCTTCCACTTCCATGTCCTTTGTACGAATGAACTTGTTTCACTCACTTCTTTAGCTACTAGGCCTCCTCTTCTGACAGGTGTCTTTGATGACTGTCTTTTGACTCATGTTGTTAACTCTGTCTTTTAGGTTTATGAGTTCCAACGCCAAAGTGCTAAAGCTATTAGTTCCTAATGTTTTAGCTAATGTAACATCATCAACAAACCCTTGTCCCTGACCTCTGTGGAACAGTTACTAATCAGTTGATCTGCTGCTCAGCTGCTTGTGAAACATTTCCAGCCCTTGGCCTCCCATGGCAGTTTTGTTCCACCATTGCTATGAGGTCATTGTCTCATTTTACTTGCTGCTCCTTCTGTAATTCTGGGTACATGCACATGCCCTCAGATGTCACTGGGATCATCTTGAATTTGTATTGTTCATAGTTTTGTCTGCTGTGTTCCAGACTCTGCACTTCAATGTATCTGCCATATGGGTATTCCACCAAAACCTCATTTTGTATCCATTCTCCAAAATATTTGGATTTGGATCACATGGAATTTAAACTGTAAGACACTTAGGTAATTACCACCATGTGTCTGAAAATGAATGAAGACTTTTCCTGACTAGTCAGTTTTGTTCATTTGTCTTTTAACCCATAAGTCAAATCATTCTTTTACTTTCATTAAGTGGGATGTACATCTGTTCTGATCCATCCCCATCAGTGGGAAGTTTCTGCATATATTTTGAAGGATTTGCTATGACTTAGTTAAGCAGGTATAAGAAAAAGATAAGGAGGCTGGGAATATGACTCAGCTGTTAGGAGCACTGGCTGTTCTTCCAGAGAACCGAAGTTCAATTCCCAGTACCAAGTTCAGGAGACTCATAACTACCTGTAACTCCAACTCCAAGGAGTCAAACACCCTCTTCTGGTCTCCCAGAGCACATACACATGCATGGCATACACACACAGATACACTCATAAATTTAAATCTGTAAAAATACAAAAGACATTTTACAGATGTTAGCAGGAGCAACTGAATGAATTCCAGTGACATTTGCATGCAAAATTACAGGAAAGAGCAATAATGGAGAAAGGGCAGGCTTCTGTTTTTGATGTTTAACTTGAGATTTCCATATAACATTGAGATGTCGTGCGGGCAGTTAAGACTTTAAGGTTCAGTGAAAGCTAGTGTTTGCACAAATTTAACAGATCTTAGATTTCAAATCCATGATGAAAAAGATCAAAAAGTAATAGTTGGGTGTTGGTAAGGAGAGAAGGCTCTTCCTCAGACATGGAGTGCTCCAGGGTTTACAAGGCAAGTAAAGAGACCACCTGCTTCCAAAGAAATCAAGAGAGAGGGGCCAATGCATGGGGAGGGGAAAACGAAGAATGTCGTATCTCCAAGAAACTCAATAGCAAAGTCAAGAAGGGTTACTCAGCACTGCAGAGTCACAGCAGCAGTGAGTGTGGGGAGGAGGCTTGAAACCCACTGTCCGGGCAGACTCATCCATTATGGTCAGGATGATATTTTTAGGAACCTGAGATGCTTTAATTTTCATTTGTTTTAAAATTTTAAAAATCATGTATATATTAACATGAAAATATAACAATGAATCCAGTCTAGAATATATATGTCTTTATAAAAATTAAGCCATATAATGTTAAATCCTATTTATCAGTGAACGGCCATACACAGATCTTACTCTAGTCTCAACTAAACATTAAGTAAGAAATAAGGGAATTATTTTTAAATGAGTAAGAACACCTTTGAAGGAGTCCTGGGCATAGAAGTCTGAGGAAGTGTTAGAGAAGGAATGGAATGCTAAGATAACATTTTTATAAAACCTTTAAAATAATTTTACAAAGGACTAGAGATAAGTAGAATCAGAGCTAGAAGAGATGTAACACCAAAGAAAGTTTGTGTTTTGTTTTGTGTGATGTGGAATCAAAGCCATCAGATGTGTTTGGGAGTGTGCTTTGTGTATTTATCTTTAGGGAAACTGGGAAGACATCTTTCAGAAGATAAAATTGAAGATGAGATGCCTTCAGAGTAGAATGGTATAAGATCTACCCTCAGAAGCAGTCCTTGATGTTTTCTACTCTTAGTGAAATAGAATGTTAAACCATCTGAGAGAGAGAAGTTTGGGCACAAACAAGAGATTTGAGGAAAGAGACAAAACAAGACAGTCACTTTTATACAGAGACAACAGATTATCTAAGGAAATGTAATGAGAGTTCACACCAAGAGAGAATGTGAGCAGACTGAAAGTGTTAATAGCTCTACCTTATCTCTGGATAGGAGGATCAAATGTGATTTTTCTTTCTTTCTTAAAAATATTTTGTTTTAAAGTATATTGATGTGCTTTTTTCTCTACTTCACAAAGCTATTAAAAATAAAAATAGCCTTCCTATATCTGATGTCTTTCTGCTCTCTATTTCCTATTAGAATTTTTTGATCCTAGTTGTAACAATTGCTCCCAAACAATCTCCAGTATATGATGATATCTGCTACCTATATTTCATAGATTACTGTGACTGAGGTTTGTATGGATATATTGTATTTCTAATGAGACCAGCAACATTTTTTCTCACAGCAACTAGGTCAAACTGGGTGTTTCTTGGATTCGGTATATCGATTTGCACACGTCTTTTTGGTCAGTCTCTACGGGCAAGTGAGTTTCCTGTCCTATCTTTTGGTGCAGTACAGTCTGTTCTACTCTTGAACCGATCCATCTCTCTTCATTCTCCTTCCAGTGTCTGTCAGTTTTTGTTGAGCGCGTGACCTCTTCACTAGCCAAAAGTAACCAGAAGAGGGTGAATGAGAGGGAGGAGGTGAGAGGCAGCTCTGCCAGCCTCATGTTCTTCGCACACATCTTCCTGCACCCCATCTTCCTCACAGTGCCCGTCAGTGTGTTCTAGCAATATACAGGTCCATGTTCTAGCAACATACAGGTGAAAGAACGGAAATAGAGCTTACTCATTTTTGTCGAGAGACTAGGTGGTGAGAGTGAAAGAAAAGCTACAACCAAGGCAGACCTGTCAGCTCCAGGTCCAATCTCTTGAAGCAGGAAGTAGCCTCACATCACAAAGTAGAAACGTCTGCCTCTTGTCATTACCCCAACACCTAAAAAGCATACTGCGCATTATTATCTAAACACTGTGGGATCTTCCTGATATGTCATCAAGAATAAGAGAAAAGTGACGTAAGATACAATGCCATGTCTGGAGGCTGGTGAGAAGCTCCAGCCTTTGAGATCAGTTTCTTGTGCTTTATGATTAACAATGAACATAATGGTGGTCATTAGGGTGGGGACAATGGTGGCCTCTATTCATAGTACCTATTAAAGGATACTCATTGCAACTGGGACTTTGGGTGTATGGCTTCAGATCTCACTGTAAACTAGGAGCCTAGATTGCTCTATCTCCAGTAAAATAGGCTCATTCTGAGGATCAGGAGAAAACTGAATCAGTGTCAAGAGGTAGCAATAATGACTGGAGAAAGGAGAAGACCATGAAACATTTTCAGCATCCAGTGCTCTGCACTATTGTAACCACCTTATTTATTGTGGATGACACTATGCATGTCTCAACTGCACGGCATCAGGGAGTGAGGTAACATCATCCGTAACCATGGCTCCCACTAGCTTTTCAGAGGAATTTGATGAGATAGTATTAGTTTCAGTGCTTTTGATATTTCATGCTGTTCTATAAATTTAAATCAATATCCTATTTTTGGACTGGCCTGCAGATATAACCACAGTGTATAATGTCATTTTCATAGAAAATGAGTTCTGAGTCTCGGGTAAAACAAATTACAAATAATAGTCAATGTCAAATGTCTATGTTGGTAAACATGATTATCCACATTATTGGCAGGAAGCAATGAAATATGCATTAACAATCAAATATTTGTTCTTATTTAGTTTCAGAACACATTATACAATTCCTATGCTCTCTAAGCACAAGGCAGGTGAGCGGTGGGGAATAAGTCCGTCAGCTGATCATTCACAAAGTAGACTATTAGTATAGGGCCAGGACTGTAGTCTCCTCAGCCCTCACTTTTTCTTTCCAGGACCCTGAACAAGCAGGGTGCTGTGCCGAGCAAGCTGGTGTCCTGAGGACTCATCCTTATCTGTCCAGTGGGCTTAGCTTTCCCCATGTCTAGACCTGGCTGCTGACTAGAAAGGACTCTGAAATCATGGTATTTGTCAGGCCTGATGTAGATCCTTAACCTGCTCTTCAGGGATGGTGCCTCATAAAACCTGTCCTTCATTTCAAATTAAGAGATTAAATTATATAATATATAAGGTCAGTCCTGAACCAAGGCTACCATTTAAAAATACCATGTTAGACTCCAGCCACGATGGTGCATGCCTGTAATTCCAGCTTCTCTGAGGCAGAGGCAGCAGTATCATGAGTTTTGGCCCAGGTTAGCCTGGGCTATGAAGTATGTTCTCAGCCAGCCTGAGATACATAGTAAGGTCCCAACTTAAAAAAAAACAAACAAAGAAAAGAAACTACAGTGTAGGTCATAGTCATTAATTCCATGAACACTTATTGAGTACTTATTGCATATCTGATACTAAACTAAGCATGAGAGTTAGGAATGATGAAAGCATGATTCCCAACTTTCCAGAATCATAAAAACTGGAAACGTGCTTGATCTGTGGATCTGTTGACCAGATTCACTTCCACAGTGACTGAGTTTTGTTTTCTACAAAATTTGTTTGTCAGTTGAAGATTTAACTTATATACTTGCCTAAAATTTGGCCACATAGACCCTGATTCTTAGATCAAGATGGAAGAAAACAGAAGTCTCCGGGTCTCTGTGGGCATTGCTGCCATCCAACATGTCCTGTCACAGAGACAGAATGAGACTGTAGCTGCTGACACAATGTAAGGGCTTCATCACAGGTGGGGCTCACATATTGTTTTGGACCACATTAGTCTTGTTGTAGCCATACTGAATCTGTCTTTGAAGAACAACTGGTGTCACTTACATGTTGGTGTCACAAGGATATTCCTACTTCTGGCTGCAGTGCAGGAATTATCACTGTGGTGTGATCCTTAGAAGCCCAGAGTGGTGCTGCACGCCTGTGCTCCTGGCAATCAGGAGATGGAAGCAGGGGAACTGCTGTGACTTCAAGGCCAACCTGGGATGCACGGTGAATTCGGAGCCAGGCTGAAATGCATAGCGAACACTCGTCTCTGAAAGAAGATGACAGTTACAGAAAAATTGCTCTTCGCTGCCCACTTTCATCTAGGCCTTCACTGGAAGTATGGAGACTGGGCTACGGTGTGCGAGGGCAGTGATGGACACAAAGCGAGAAGCTGGAATGTTTTCAGTGCTTGGAACTGAAACCAGAACTTGCTTAGACAAGAGTTTTCTTGCTGAGCTAAATCCCAGCACTTGGTTCTTTTTCCCTTTATACTTTTTAATACTCTAGCCACATGAGCTTTCAGTTTTCAAAGGAACTCTATTCCTTATCATCTATAAATATCTCTTAATCTGTTTCCTCTGACCACAACCTTCCTTTCCTGTTTTCAGTTAACTCTCAAGCTTACTTCAACTGTTGGATTTCAAGCTGCTTACCTGTTTCCTGGAGCTATTTCCTATATAGAATATGTTGGATGTTGTTTGTAGCATCCACTCCATATTTTTCAGTCTGTGCTATACTACACTGTCTACCTCAGATACAAGGCATGCTGTCTGTACACGATAGGCTATGCACTGTGCACTGTATTCTGCATTATATACTGCATATGTTTTTCACCATATTGCAAAATGTTTATTTTCTTAAAGCATAGCAGTTTTTTTTTTCTCTTACTCTTTCGTATATGTCAAATCAGTTTATGTTATTTGGTTAAATGCTTTCTCCGGTAAATATTTCACAAGATTCAAAACAATGTCTGTTTTCTCAAAAACTGGATAAAGAATGCTGTGCTGAAAGCGATTAATTTTGAGATTCCTGGAGGGTGAGAGTGGAAGGAAAATGGCAAGGCTAAGAATAGAGAGGCAGAGACGAGCAACCGTTGGCAGCCTTTGAACCACCGTTCTGTTTTTATTGTAATCTGTTGCTATGAAATCCACCTTATGAGACATTGTTGGAAGAATGGAAATATTACTAGTCTTTCCTGTCACAGCCAAGATCCTGAAACCGTTCTGGACAGTTATGGAGCCACGGGCAACTTTGCAAGTTTTCCTGATGACAGATGTGGATGGAGAAAAGGCTTTATTCTCCAGAACATCTCTCAGTTTTTAGTATTAGAGTTTATTTTGTTTAGAATATTTTAGCTTTTGTTGTTTGGGACTCCAGTGTCAGAATGAAAAACACTTGAACATATTTACTTCTTTGGAAAAAAAATATATATACATATATATATATATATATATATATATATATATTTAACTAAATACAATTATACAGCCAATATAAACAAAAGAAGGAAATTCAACAAATTATTCTCAAAGACACTGCCTATGGCAATTATCTTCCATAATTCTTTTAAAATAATCTTTGTGCTAGGCTTCAGAAATTGTTCCAGATACCAGTGATAAATTATGTAGCATTTTTCCCTATCAAACTTCTTGGAACCTTAATCTTTGCTTATTTATCCCCTTGGAATTCAGAAGAAGAAATAAATCTTCAATATGTCCTTAGACATTCCTATGGAAAAACATCATTTTTCATTTACTTCATTTATTTGATCAAAGAACTTTATTCAGGGCCCTGAGTCAGGATCATGGTGAGATCATAGTTCAAAGAACACAAAAATACCTTTAGAACAAAAGCTGATTACCACCCAAGAATCTTCGGTCAAATCTTGCTCAAAATAAATAAAATGTATCTTGTTACCAATATCTACAGAATGTAAAGGACTCAGTGCTGCGAACCTTGTTGGGGATACCTGTCTCTCTTCTTACCGTTCTATATCCCTAAAGTTGTGTCTCATATGGTTTCAGGGACATTCAACCACTCAAAGAAACATCGCAGAATTTCTGAAACAAGCCTATGGATTGTTACACACAAAATTCCCTTCTCAAAAATTTTATTTTATTGACAATTATAAGTCATCACACATATTTTAGGAAATATTGGCCTAAGGTAAACTAATAAAGTCTTATATTTTGGGGATAGATGTAATTGTAACGTTATGTTTTTCTGTTGTCTGCCCAGTGACATGTGTTTGTAGATAGTCATGCCTGTACGTGAGGGTGAACAGAAAGTTGTAAGTAGAAATTAAGGAACTCTATGCATCATCCGTGTTCACTATGGCATGACTCATAGTTAGGACCACGCCAGACTCAACAGATGAATAAAAATGTCCATGCCTGTGTAACTCACAATGGAATGTCATTTAGTTATATAAATGGATGGAAATTCAAAACAGAACATATTATTAAGTGAAATAAGCCAGCTTCCAAAGGCAAATGTGATGTTTTCTTTCATATGCAAAATCAAGTTACATAGATGTACACATATATACATTAGTCTATGAGGGATATATATATGTGCATATATGACATGTAAGTAGAAGAGGCACTCTATGTGTGTGGACAGGGAGTGGTTGGGGTATAAGAGAGGGCAGCAAGGAAGACAATGACTTTGTGTGAAGAATATGATGTATAATATATGAAAATGTCAAAATGAAAACTATCATTCTGTACATTGAATGTACACTAATTTAATTTGTAATTTAAAAAGAAAATCTGTTATTATATGTCAGGCATCATCATGTAGTGGCTGCAAAGGACTTTTGGTAATTCATTAACATTTGAAAAGGAATGAATGTAGGCCAGGATCAATACTAACCTTGAAAGAATGTCATCAAATGGAGATATAGCACTTGATCTCATTCTAAATTACCATTCAACCTCAATCTTCTAACATTCCACTTTTAAAATCTTACAAGTGTGTGACTTTACTCATTTCTTTTAAATGTATTTAATAACCATTTAGTTTACAGTAGATACAAACCAGATTACAGGTAGATAAAAAGCAGTCAGTTCTAAATATTTTATAATGTGGCCAAAGTAAAGCTATAGAAATAGAGGCTTTTTATTTCTCAAATCTGCAGTAGTATATCTTTCTATTCGCTGTTTATTTTACTTTATTTACTATCTTAATTTTATTTTATGTGTATGAGTGTATTGCCTGCATGTGTGTAAATGCACCAATGTCATGTATAGCCCGTGGAAGTCAGAAGAGGGTGTTGGATCCCCTGGAACTGGAGTTACTGGCGGTTGTTAGCCTCCACGTGGGTGCTGAGAATTGAACCTGGGTCTTCTGCAAGAACAGCCAGTGCTCTTGTCTGTGAAGGCATCTCTCCAGCCCCTCCCCCTGTTTTTATTCTCACTGAGGAAATGTTTCTCTGTTTTTGTTTTTGTTCTGTCTCTTTATTCAATAAAATGAAGACTGAAGAGATCAGATCAAAACTGAGATCAGTACATATCCTGAGCATTTTACTGAGAAGTATCCTATCATTATTTCCTGAAATGCTAATCTATAAAACAAGAAGCAATAATATTTATTTTTGTTTTGATGAAATAGAATATTGCATTTTCCAAAATTTCTGTTTATACTGATCAATCTTTATGTTTCCATAAATATTGGTAAGTTGAGCACATTAGATTCCATGGTTGCTCCTGCAGTTAAAGCAGCTTATCTCCTGGGCAGATACATTAAATTACATTTCCAGTGATACCTTGAAAATATTAAAAACTCATTACACTAAAACCTTTCTTCTCTAGGATGTCCTGACCTCCTGCCTATAAGCTTAGCTCCAAAAAATCAGATCAATTGGATTATATGAGAAACTATCACTCTGTATGGAAGGTTCTCTTCTTAATTGTGACTGTCACAAAGAATCTTCTACTTGGAAATTGTCTATCTGATCTCTTACTCCAACAGAAAGCAATTAGGAGGCCATCTCAGTGGAGAAAATTTGACTGTATTTTTTAAAGCTCCTCTAATTAGACAGTAATTTCCTCTAGTATTAATTCCCCACAGTAGAAAACACCTTAACTAGTCAATGCTTTCAGGTAATAGAAGGTCCTTGTGTGTCTTTTCATTGCTGGTTCTAGTCCCTAATCAAGCTTCTGCCATGGAGTCGACTCTTGTAGCCAAATGAAATTGTAAACCCCAGTTCTCTCTTCCACGCATTCCTGGAGAGGAAATCAAAGCTGAACCAGATCTTCTTTCCCTTTTAAAGAATACCTCTAGCAAAAAGAAAAAGAAAGAAAGAAAGAAAGAGAGAGAGAGAGAGAGAGAGAGAGAGAAAGAAAGAAGGAAAGAAAGAAAGAAAGAAAGAAAGAAAAAAAGAAAGAAAGAAAGAAAGAAAGAAAGAAAGAAACGCTCACATATGAGCAGGATAACATCCTAAGTGTCAGAGGAAGTTGAATACTGACGGGAAAGTTGGAAAGCATGGGAGACATCTGCCTGGCAGGGGTGGGAAGCTCTCGGAAATGAGGGCAAACCTGGAGATCAGGTACAGCTTTTGACAGGTGCAGTGCTTCAGAAGGGCCCTGCAGGAAGCAGGCACTGAGTTGAGAGCGTACGGAAAGGCAAAGGAAAGCCATGGAAGGCAGAGAGGTCTTGACTTTGCCTTCCTGGAGACAGAGAGAAATAGATTAATTAGTGCTGGTCAACGGCAGCAGTAAATGGCAGGCATTTCACCTAGAGCCTTTTACCTGCAATTACTTCTCTCCCTTGTGAGTTTCCTCACAGTCAACGGCAGGGAATGGCCTGATCAGAAATTTCCTTTTCACTCATCCACTTCAGTGGCCATGCAGACACTGCAGACCCCTCTCTTTGCAAAAGCACCTTCCACTTCTGTGACTTGTCTTTCCTGCACTCTTCTGTCTTTCTATAACCTTTTCAAGCTGTTTTCCTGAGTTCCCATTCATGGATCACCAAGTTTTCCCTGGGCACTCCACCCTACCTGACTGTGAAACTGAGCACAGTACCACCAGCTTCTTAGTGGGCCTCCGCCTGCTCCTCCAGGTAGTTGACACAGAGAATTTCAGTGTAGGGGACTGTCTCCTGTCCTAGCAATTGCTCCGTTTCATCTGCTGTACATTTTGTTCCCAGTTTGCAGGATGCACAGTTTGAAGTTTTCTCTCATTTTGAGACTTTGTCCCACCTCACCTTCCGTTATTCCTTCAGCCTTGCTAGCTTTCCTATTCCTTCACATCTGGATCATTCCAATGCCCCTCAGGCCCCAACTGGACTCTGTGGGCTATACCCATTCCTCCGTCAAAGTCACCAGATCATTATAATTCTTGCAAATTAGGCTAACCCAATGATTTCACATTCTGCCTGGCTCAGTTGTATAAGAAAACTAAGTCAGGATTTGTGGAGAAACTTTTAGTACTACACAGAACTCTAGATAGGTGGTGTGACAGTGACAGACATCCCTGCTCCAGAGAGATTTTCATCTTGCTGTGAGTGATAGAATTTAGATCTTAAGCCCTCGGAATGGAACAAGGTCTATAACTACTTAAAATCCTTGTATTATTTTCTAGCACTTTCACATAAGCTTATTTATTTTAACATTGATGATAAATTCTTCATGTCAGTTCTAAAATGACTTTATTTATTTAAAAACAAATCATGTAAGGCTAGGGTTGTAGCTTAATGGTTGAGTGTTTATCTAGCATGTATGAGGCCCTGAGTTTGATTCCCTGTAGAGCAAAACTTAATGAACAAGTTAATGAGTTGAAATCACTTATTTCACCATTAGCAATGAATGTTGAGAGTCACTACAATTTGTAATATAACTATACTGTATTACTTTGTTTGGAAATTCTAAAAACAGTTGGTTTAAAATTCAGAAAAAACTTATTTCCTTTGGACCACAGGTATCCTCTAAAGTAAAACATATCCATGTGTAAACAAACACTTGATTTGCTGTGGTTCAAAAACTGAAACAAAAATGTCAAATGAAATGTTTATCAATAAATATTGTAAAAGGAACCATTCGCATGCCAATCATTGTGAGAAAGACATATTTATTCATTTGAAAGCCAGTCATGATGAACAAATATTTTCTGAAAATGTATAAGATCCCAGGGTACCCATTTCATGCTTACCTTTTCTCATTTGGAAGTTAATTATCTCCATGAGCAAATATTCTTATAGGCATTTGTCACAGTTCCCAGCACAAATGTTCAGCTATTTTCTAATACTTATTTGCAACATTTTGATTAAAACTTTTTATGAAGGGAATTTTTGTTTTCCCCAAATCTGTTATGTTCAAGATATACTGACCAATGTGAGCGTATTTGGAGATGCAATTTTTGAAGTGAGTTATCAGGATTGAATAAGGTTTAAGGGAGACCCTTCATAATGGGATTCAAATCCTTAAAAGCAGAGACATCAGAGAGTTGGACACTGCACTAACATGTGCCAAGTATAGACATGTGACAGGAAAGAAGAGAGTCCTCGGCAGATCCAACCATGTTAGCATCCTGATCTTAGGTTTACAACCTGAGAACTCTGAGCAGTAAACTGGTGCAGGCTAGCTAGTTTAGAATATTTGGTTATTGCAGTTGGAGTTAAGTCAACACTTGAATTGCATTAACAGTTGCTCATAAAATCTGTTACCAGATAATATAGAAAGAGGAACTTAACTCATTCCCTTATGAAACTTTTGAAAAGATTCTATTTTTAGAAATCCTCTTAGAAATCATTCTGTCCCCAACCTCAATTTGGATTTCTCTCTCTCTCTCTCTCTCTCTCTCTCTCTCTCTCTCTCTCTCTCCCCCCTTCACTCCCTCTCTCCGTGTGTGTGTGTGTGTGTGTGTGCTCCTGTGGATGTGTGTGCACATGTGTTAAAAATCTCCATACCCATACTGTATAGTTTAAATCAATCTCATCCCAAAAAAGAACCGACCCCCGAGTTCGTGTTGGGGGTCCCTGTGCTCGGGGCCAGCCCAAGGGGACAAAGGGTCTCTACCGAAAGGGGGTGAGTAGGCGCAGAATCAAAACACACAGACTCTGGAAGCAAGCCACTGCAAGCTCGTTTATTCAAGGAAATGCAAGGGGTCTTGTAAGTCTGGTTAGTCAATGGCCTTATGGGGTGGGGTTCCGACTGCAGCCAATAGTAGTCTGTCCCCAGGTAGATCATCTCAGTGTAGGTTTTTTCCAGATGTTGGGCAGAAGCTGGTCTCATGACTAGCCAGAGGGGAGTACCACACGCATGGAAGCCATTCCTCTATTCCTCATGGCAGGTGACCTGGCTAAGGCCCATCCTGCGTTGTGCCCTACAAGTTCTGACTTTGCTTCCTCTCTCCACTGTGCCCTGCTTCCCTTGAACAGTCCCCAGTGGAGATGGAAGGACCTTTAGACTTTGTCACATCTCTGTTCATTGTATTTGCTGCATTCTTCAGAGTACAACTTCTGTCACAGTATATTTATAACTTGGATAGAGAATACTGCCTGAAAGTTCAAAGGAAAATTCTTACTGTGTCATATACCGGCTCTTTCTCTTTACAGGGACTTGCAAAATAATGGTATAAATGAACACACTATCAACAAGAAATATGATTGAATGTATTTATTGAATATACCAGGCTTGCTGTGTAATGATGCTAAGTCATAGAAAAAAGAATAAATGGACCTCTAAGTGAACTATTTTTTTTAGGTCCTTGAAGAGTAGCTTACTAATGTTTATCCATGTAGCCCCACCTAATTTAGAGTGGAGATGTAAATACAGTTCTATGGTTAATTTAGCAGATAATCCCTTTCCTTTGTAGTCCTTGATGCTGATTTTTCCATCAAAGGAATCAAGGTTTTCTAGATGTTTGTACTTCAGCATGCAGGGGCTTAATGAGCAAGCCTTCCAGTGGCAGAAGAAGACTGCTTGACTTGTTTTTATTGTGATAAACCTGAGACTGGCTATGCATTACAGAAACCGAGTCAGCTAGCCCTGAGCACAGGCTCTCACTCTGAAACTACTCACCACACTTGACTGTAACTTCCTCTCTCCCACTGTCCTCTTGAACAGTAATCTCGGCATCATCTTCATGTGACTCCTTCTTGGCTCAAAACCCTACACCCAGCGAACCACCAGGACGTTGATTCTACTTCTGGAAAACCTTCTATGTAGCTAGTTCTGCCCATCCTGCTCCAAATCTCTGCCCTTCTGTCATCAATTGCGAAGAGTTTATTCCTTCATCTGTGACTTCTCCTCCTTTTCCTTTATCTGCTCCTGAGAGAATTTTCTGTTTGTATCTATTTCTGTGTTCATTTCTAAGTTTAAGGCACATGGACACAAAATGTGTGCATGTGAATGCATCACTTGGTTTGAGAAGGAAGAAGTGAAAACACAGATGCATGTCAGCCCTGGTAAGATCCCTCTTCTCTTCAGTTTCTACTTCATTTGGAAAGCCAGCACTTCCAAATGCAATGATTCCCAGAATATTCTTTCAATAAAGAAAATGTATCATGCCCCACTGAGGATTAAACTCTTCACTATTTTCTTATTGCTCTTGAAGAACAGTCTAAAACCTTTATGATACTGCTTAGCCTTCCACTCTCTGGGCCCTGAGCACTCAGCCCCTTCTCTTATCGTCCCTATGAAGTAAGGAGGATTCTAACCTCCCCACTCTTTAATACAGTTCTAAATTTTAGGCAAGTTAAGATGCTACTGATTTTCATCAAGAAAATTTAAGACATTGTATCATTAGAGTCTATTTAATGTAGTCGTACACAGATTTTTTTTTTAACTTTGGGCACATATACAAAGCCCATATCATAGAAAAGTTGTTTTCCAGGTCAAATTCTGTCTGTAGCCCCTTGACTCCCTGAACTCATGCATTCACCAGGAGCCATAGACGTACACCCATGGAAAGAATTCCTTCCAGCATAGAGAAATTTTTTTAATTCTCTGCTTTAGCTTAGTGAAAGTGAGATTAGACAAAAATCGTGCCTTTCAATTTGACTGGTCTAAACTAGCTGCAAAAGTGGGCTTTGACTGTGGGCCTGTGCTCCCTTCGAAAAGCAATGTATTAGGTCCAGGGCTTTCAATTGCAGAGAAGACTCAATGCCTTCCTGAGGTCCCTGTAGAGAAGTGTCTGCTTTCAAGTGAAGAAGACAGCAGCTTTGCCTCTGAGTCTTTTTTGTAGATGTCAATCTAAAGGTGTTGAAAAAAAAAGTTGTATCTAAGAATTGGTTTCACTTTCTTTGGGAAGCCTTGAGACATTGTACTAGTTAACATTCATATATAAAAAGTACCAAGTTGATTCATATATTTTAGGTGTAAGAAAAATGTAATAGTGATAAATTTACAGACCTTTTAGAAGGCAATTAAGAAGCTTATGTCTTCAAATGGAATATGGAAACATTTCAAGAAGCACAAACCATATATATAACAAAGGAGTATATCCAGAACTCTTTAGAAAAAACTAATATACAAGCATTACAAATGAATAAGAAAAGAACTGAGACTTTTTTTATTCACTGTCAAGAAATGGAAACATGGATGAAAATTAAGTTTTTGGAAGGAAATAATTGTTATTATGGCTCAAAGTTGGAAAAATATAAGTAAATGCCACATATGAGATGTGATTTCCCAAACATCAGATTGGCAACAGTTACACATCAAATGATACTGAATTTAAGTGGGCCCGGTGGATGCCACAGTGTGGTGGTGCCCAAACCAAGAAAGTCTAACTCCTGAGTCCTTCCAACCAAGAATGGTGCCAATTGCTCCCAAGTGGTTCCTTTCCAACTTCTCTCAGAGTTGTCCCTTGCACAAAAGTGTACTCAGTTCTTTTAATCAGCATATCTAAGATGACAATGGAAAGGAATGAGGAAATTTGCTCTGAAGGAAGAATTTACCTTTAGTGACCCCTGCTGACCCAGAACAGTGTATAGAACTGTAAATAAATGTTGCTAACCTAGGCACACATGTTGTTTGCCGCACAAACTGGAGATAGCTCATTGCATTCAATGTGTTTCCATTGTCTTCCTAAAGGTTGCCTATGTGTAAATATTGATTGCACATGAGCAAGGCAGACTGAACAGATAGTGTTAAATGATCTTAGCACATCTCATTAATTTTGGTTATAAGGTTAAGTCAGACAGGCATTCGCACAGATGGGAATATAAGCCGCAGAAACAGGATGGTAGATGTTCTGATTGTCATAACAATTTAAGGGAGTAAGTTACTGTTATCTGCTGAGATTGTGCAAGTGCATTCCCTGACACCTTAACTTACAGCTTCTAGGTCTACCCTTTGGAAATGTATTCTATGTAGACAACGGGACATGTGCCCTCCCCCAGTTTTCTGGACAACATCATATATAATAAACAAATAAAAACAAAACTAGTGATAAACCAGAGAAAATATTAAGTATTCTGAAGTCTGTTAGCTTAACAGTGAAACATCTGACTATTGGAATGTCATAAAATGGTAAAAATGAATGAAACATAGATCCATGCCAAACATGCTCAGGAATGAAGAAAAAATAAAACTTCCAGAAGAATGCTTATAGTATGAGTTGATTAATTTAAAATCTAAGCAAGCTAATCACATTTAATGATGCAGGCATATGGTCTGAGACTGTAAAGAAGGGACTGGAAAAGACAAGAATTCAGGGAAGTAATTCATCTCCCAAAACTGCATCTTAAAGTTTAGGTTACTGTACTTTAAAATATTCACATAATTCTCTATATATTTATATACAGACATGTCTAGGTGGGCAGATGAAAAGAAACACATGTCATTGTCTCCTTAGTCATACCTGCATGAGCACAAATTCTGTGTGTACATTATGAATTTTCTCTTTTAAAGGTTTTTTAAATTATTAAAGTACATAATTACTTCTCAAAAAAACCCAAACTGATTAAATATCACAAAGTATTTTGAAATGTATGAATGAATATTTAAGAACCTGAGAATCTGTATTAGGTACTTTCCTGTTGCCATGATAAAATATCACGATCAAGGCAACTTACAGAAGAGTTTCTTTGGCTCATGGCTCTGTTCATTCTCGGGGGGGGGTAGGGGGGGCTGGCAGGAGGTGGTCAGAGCAGTAAGCTGAGGGCTCACAGCTTCTTACAGGCCCAGGAAGCAGAGGAAGACTGGAAATCCAGCAAAGCTCAAGCCGGGATCCAGCGATGTGCTTCCTCCAGCAAGGCCACCCCTCCTAAAGGGTTCATGATGCCCTCCAAAGGTGCCAGCACCTGGGGACAAAGTGTCCAAACGCTTGAAGCTTATAAGGCATAGTCTCATTCAAACCACCACAGAATCTATATACTCTTTGCAGTGACTCCCCAAATCAAGGGAAAATGTTTTATTGGTGTTTGGATCAAAATTTAGACCAAGTCCCTTCATGGTAGAAGTCTAGGAAGTAGATTCTCTAGCAGTTAAAATAGAACATAACTTGTGAGATAAACAGTAACACTAATCAAAATCTACTTTCTTGACTTTAGTGGCACTTTTCCAAATAAATACAGGTAGAATGTAAATTATAGTAAATCTTTCCTGCAGTCAATACTCCAAAAGAGAAGACTGGATAAACTTCATTTCCATTTGTTTATTTTCTCACTTAGAAGAAGGAAGAACAAAGAATTATAAAGTGTGATGTGGAAGAAAGGCTGAGGGCTCCTTTTTGTCTCTGACCACCCTCCGTAATTACACTATTTCTTAAAATAGAGTGGATACATTTTGTGGAGAATTTATTATATCTGAAAGGAAATGTTGTTTAGAGTAGCTCAGTTGAGTTGCTATGTTCCAAGATTTTGAAGATATTGATGGTCTGTGCATCTGGGTCAACAAAATGAAAAAAATAAAAATAAAAAGCAATCTTTGGCTAAAATGCTCTTAGAGAAAGAAAGCTGCCTGGATTTTATTGTGCTTTGGATTTTAAGATACTCAGTACATGCTTTGTACTGATTTAGAAAATGGATGCACTTTAAAATGCTATCTCCATCTCTCTCTCTCTGTCTCTGTCTCTGATTCTCTCTCTCTCTCTCTCCTCTCTCCCTCTCTTTCTGTTTCTCATGTGTGTGGGGAGAGGAGGTACCATGGCACACACGGAGATTAGGACAATGTTGGGGAGTTGGGTTTGGCCTTCCACCTTGCTCAGGCATAGTCTCGCTTGTTTCTACCACTGTATAGCATACTCTGGGCTAGCAGATCTGCAGATGTCTGGCCAGCTCTCCTGCTCTTGTCCCTCATCTACCCACTGGAATTTTGGAATTACAGATTTGCTTCACCACATCCAGCTTTTTGTATGTGCTCTAAGGATTGAACTCAAGTTATCAGGAATGCACACTTTTGCCCACTGAGACATCTCTTAGGCCTTCTATGTCTTTGTATATGCATATGCATGTACAGGTGTATATAATAGGTGATTGGGTATATGTATTTACACATGTGGGTGATCGTGTAGAACAAAACCATGTGTGGCAAAGATTCTTTTCTCAATGCTTTTCTTTCTGCATTTAAGGTTTTGTGTGTCCAATTGTAGCATATATTGGAAATGCAAAGTATAGACTATGTATGCATGCATATCTGAGTTTCTGTTCTTGTTCCTTCTATTAGCCATTCTATGTCAAGGCCTTTGTCCTCACTGAGAAGAGAGGAAGGTGAATACATGCCAGTGACTGGGTAGGACAGGTTATGAACTAGTCCCAAAGTAATCTGTTACTGAGCACTGGAGAAATGACTCAGCAGTTAGGAGCACTTACTGCTCATATAGAGGACCTGGGTTGAGTTCCTAACAACATGGTAGCTGTAACCTGGTTCCAGGGGATCTGTCATCTGCTTCTGGCTTTTATGGTTGCTGCATGCACTCTGTGCATATATATGCATGCAGACAAACTCTTATACATGCAAAATAAAATTAAAATAAGTAATTTTTAAGTACCCAGTTATCATTTCAAGGAGTGAACTTAATCCTAAATGTCATACTCTTACAAGAACCAAAGGTTTAATAAAAACTCTACTTATCAGACATGACAGTTTCATTCCTCTATGGGGTTTTCTTTAATCCACTTCTAGATCTAGAAAACTCAGAGAAATTGGGTCATGGTCCGCTCATACTTAAGATACTGAGCAGTTTTAAGAAATTATAGAAACTTTAGATAAGGAGACTATAGTAAAGGGAAGAAATCTATAATATTTGCTGAGAAGCTATATTATTCCATGAATAGGGCTAGATTAGGTTTCTGTATTGATCTCAGATAATCTTTAAAGCACGTGTATTGAAAAACTATTACTACTTCAATTTTGAAACTTGAAAAAACCCAAATATAATTTAATTAATTTATTTATGACAGTTCAATTATTGAATAGCAGGCCACAGTTTTCATCTACTTTTTCATTTCTGAAACAAAATCTATTCCTATATAACACTCCTGATAGAAATCCCTTGACAAATGCTGCCAGAAGCTAAATGAATCTCCAGTGAGTATTGACTTAGGAGTATGCATCAGTAACAAATATATGTAAGAGACAACCAGAATCTGGAGAGAAGATCTATCCAAAAGACTATTTGGGAACAGTGCAATGACCGAGTAGGGAATGTATGAGGAATACTTGAGTGAGCCGCAGGGGAAGGACAAGGCATGAGGTTTGCCTTAAAGAGAATGAAAGATTTATCTATACATTGGCAGAACAATACAAAGGGCAACAGCTTACAGTTTCTCAAATGATGCCAACTTCTACAGTTGGCATTGGGAAAGAATGATTCTTCATTGTGCAGGACTATGGAGTATTTATCACCTAATTCCTAAAATTGGCTTCCAGTGGTTCTCCAGAACATTGTGACATTCCATCCCTCTAGACCATGTGTCCCAGTGTCTCCTGGGAGTGGAGGGGTGTTAGCACTGTGGTACTACTGACTTCCAGTAGGAATCTGAAAGAAACTCAAATTAGCTTTTTGATAGCTTTCTCTGCAAAATAAATTAAGAAAATATAAGAAATCCTTGGGGCCAGATGCCTGCTAAGCACCCACTGGTAATGTACAAATGATAGAAAGTTTAAGCCAACATGTTTGGAGTACTAGTTGAAGAAGAGCATACAGAGATCATTGTACCATCACCTTTCGGGGCCATGCTATTGAGTCATCTAAGAAAATGTAGTCACAACCATAACTTTGAGATTGGAAAAGGGCATGCAGCTCAAGAAGTTTGCAAATATCACAGAGGTTTGAGCTTAACCTAAGGACTGTAAAGATTAAGGGAACACAAAGAGGAATCAATGAAACTTCAGAAAGAGCCTCTCTGGAGCTCTGATTTTGAGAAGATGTAAAGAATAGTGCAGATGTTTCACGTATTTGTATGGAAAGGTGATGTTATAACTGGATTCATATTCCTTCTTTTATTGACTTTTGCACACAACAGTGTGGGTTAAAGGGAGTTAATTCTAGTCTAATTTTACAGGATAATTTACAACTCAATTAGAGAAAGTGATGACATGAAATCATACAATTTGAAGAAGAGAAGAAGAGCTCAAATAAGAGCTTTGCTTCCTGATGGAGAGAATGGATGTGTGTATATATTATTTATATGTATATATGCATATGCTATGTATACCTAAGCATAACATTATATTTTATAGGTATTTACTATACATAAACTCAAACTTCCACACTCTCGATGTGCTAAATGTATTTGCATGTGTATATACAGATACATACACACATATTTATATGTGTGTATATGATGGTGACTTGGAACCATAATTGGCAAAGTAATTGAAGCTCACAGCATATGAAAGAATACTTAGGAATCTGAGTAACTTTGGAAAAAAAGTGATGATCTCACATTTGATTTGTAACTAATGGAATGATACAGATGAGAGTCTGGAGAAAGCATATCAAGCTCTTACCTTGAGAATGACAATGCAAAGACTGGCATGTGCCTCTGCAAATCAGAAGAGTTTCTGGTCTTATAGGAGGAAGAAATTTCTATCCATAGTAATAGCTCAACGGTCAAGGCAAACACAAATAATTCTAAAGAATGAAGTTGGAAAACTGTAGTTATCCTTTCTTAAATATATAGTAATTACTTCATACTCAAGGGACATTATAACTCTGGGCAAGAATCTGAAAAAAATAATTCTTCTACTATGTCACATATTTTCCTTTAAATTATCTGACTTTAAGCATACAGTCTATAGAATAAACAATTTCAGAGTTTAGTGATGTAGCTAGAACAACTATCTTCTTAAGGCTTGAGTATCTTCTTTGTTGAGTGTCCTCTTTACCAGGTTTTTCCTGACTATTTTCTAATAGATTTCACATGATAGTTTTTAACTTCCTTTAGAGGAAGAAGACATGCCATTTGAGTGGTCCCCTTGAGGCTACAGAGAGCTGTTGCTTTACTTTTCAAAATCCTTTGTTGCTTACCCTTACAAAGATCGAAATAAAAAAGAGATGGTTATGATTGCTCCTTGTGTCTGATGGAGAGCACAAGGCAGCATGGTGTGTGGGCTCCCCTCTCTTGAGTAGGGCAGAGCCTGGATGGAAACACAGAAGATAAGTAACAACTCTATGGAGACTAATACTCATAAATCAGGAATCCCAGGAGCAGTTCTCAAAGCCTTCTCATAGATGTGGAGAGGATGAGAGTGGGTAGATGAAGAAAAAGGCTTTGCAAATGCAGACACACCATAAAACCAAGCTGATGCAAGGTATTAAGGACCAACTCCTATGAGGAATTTGACTGTACTACTGGGGGTAAATCTTCTGATACGGGGGGGGGTAGGGTTGGAGTGTGTGGGTGTACTTTATCTGGGAGAATGACTATCTGAAAGCATTCCATTTCCATGTCTTTCATATAGGTCTGGATAAGGCTTGTTTATTACCCTGACTGGCATTTTCTTCAAGCTTTACTGAGATAATTAGAAAATAAAAGTTAAATGTATTCCAGAAATATAATGTAGTGCTTTACTATACATATGCAATGTGAACTGAATGCCATTGTTAATCTAATGTATCCATCCCTTCTTGCTATTACAATTTTTCTTTGAAAGAAAGCATTTATTCTGTTCTCAGCAGTTGGACAGTGTCTAATGCACTATTGTAAGTGATTGTCCTCTGTTCTCTACGTGAGATCTCTAGAACTCATTCACCTTGCATAATTGAAACTAGACACTTTCATCAACCTCTTCACAATGCTCCCACTCCTTAGCTCAGCAACCACCATTCTGTTCTGCTTATAGGAGTTTGACTTTCATAGTGTTCACATATGAGTGAGGGTTTGCAATATTTGTGCTTTTTGCAGGGGTTGGAGTTGGTGTTATGAGTTTGGGTGGTTTGGTTTTTTGTTTGTGTTTTATTTTTTGTTTTGGGCTTTTGTGTTTTATTTTTGTTGTTTTGCTTCTCTTTAAGACTGACAAGTTTTCCATTGCATATACAAATCATGTTTTCTATCCTTTCAGTCATTGATGGCTATTTTTGTTAATCTCATATGAGCTACTGTTATTAATGCTGCAATGACTACAGTCAGATATTTGTTCAACACTGTGATGTCAATACCTTTGTTATATACTCAAAAGTAGTTTACTGGACCATATCCTGTGTCTGTTTCTGGGAAATATCCATATTTTTTCCACAAGGACTACAAAGTTATATTCTCATTAACAGACTTCTCTGTTTCCCCATTTAATACATCATCACCAGTACTTGTTAACATTCATCCTTTTCTTTTTTATTGAAATTTTTAAATTGAATTTTGTGTATTTTATACAGAATATCTCAATCACTCTTAATCACTTTTATACCCCCTTCCTCACTGGCACACTCCCACAGGCCTCCTCCTCCCCCCCGCCACATCCAATAATTCATACACACTGTCATTTGTGTTAAGGCTTATTGTGTCAAGTTAGTATCCCTGGACATTCCTCGCTGAAAGTCCTCAACTGAGTTCTAGTCAGCCTGTCCAGAGATGCTTGCTTTAAGATTAGCTCTTCTCACCAGCGATCAACTGCCAATACTTCTTCAGCAACAACGAGAGTCTGCTTCCCTTTTCCCAGTTCCCATGCTGGCTTTTGTCTATTGGAGCTTGTGTGTGTTCTGAACATGCCAACACCATTGTGGTAGGTTGAAATGAGCCGGGTCCCAGGAGCTTGTAGTATTTTTTCCATATGGTCATGCACCTCCACCTTGGCTCTTACATTCTTTTGGCCAAATCTGCCTCAATGAGCCCTGAGCCTTGGGTGAGTAAGGCTTAATATAGGAATCCTGTCCAGGGACCCACACTCTACAGACTTCTAATCTCCACTCTGGCCATTTGTGACCTTTTGTGTTACTGGCCTTCTTTTTCATGAGGGAGCTTCACTAATGAGAGTTGAGAGATTCATCAGTGACTTCTTTACCCCTGGTTCTATACTGTGTGAACTTTGGGTGTAGAGGCTGCACTGTGGATGTGCTGCTTAGGCACAGGTATTTCACAGATGATGTCTGCTGTGACCAGCTGTGCTACTCTGTATCAGTCTCTGTCTGATGCAAAAGAAGCTTCTCTGATGAGTGGTGACTGGGATACTTGATTGTAAATACAAGGACACACATTTTGCACTTAGTAGGAAGTTAAAAATTATATCAGTCTAGGGATAAGGTAGCTTTGATGATTTCTCTAAGATCTGTGACCTCTTCAGCCATGTGTATTTGGCTATGATTACAGTACTACGGATGAGTTTCCTCCCATTGAGTAGGCTTAAAGTTCAATAAGGAAACTGTTGATTGTCTCCAAGATAAAAGTGCCACTACTGCACTGGGGTCATATGCTGTGCCAATCATTGATGTGGTTGTTTGGTCATGAAGCTGGTGTTGGACCATTGATTGATGTTCTTCCCTAGCAGCATGCAGAATGCCCTCCAGAGCTATGAGAACTAGCCTTCAGAGGAAGTGGCTTCCAGGTCTGTTCCAGCTCCATTGCTCCAAATCTGGTCTCCAAAGTATGTCCTGTCTTCAGCAATAGGGTCTTACCTTGATGTTTTGGGAGGCAATCAAGGGACTGTGACAATAGACTGTGTAACTGTGGGAGTCTCTTGGGCTTATGCTTACCAACAACTCAAAGTTTTCTCCTGTCTGGCACAGATTCTTGTTATGTAGCCTTTAGCGATGTGCATGGACTCATGTACAGATATTGTATGTAGAATTTGTTACTAGGTTCTTAGACTAATACGATTCCCTCTGCAGTTTTACACTAGGTAGGCTTATTTATCTCTCCTTTCTCTCTCTCCCTGTCTCCCTTCATGACTTCCCCTTTTACAGTGTCCCCATTTCTCCCTTGATAATATCAGTCTCCTATGGCACTACCTCTCTTCTTTCCCTTTATCCACAGAGTTCCTCTTATTATCCTCCCTTCCTGTTCCCATTTAAATACTCCCCTTTTATCTATTTCTCCTTAGTAACCTCTGTCTCTGGCCATTATTCTCTCTCAGGTTCCTTCTTTCCCTTTATTTCCCTGGTTACTTTCCATTTTCCTGGTTTCTGCAGTTACATCAGGATACATATATATATACAAGGGTTTGGTGCTGGGATCCACAAATGAGGGAGAACATATGTTTGTTTTTCTGAGTCTATGTTACTTCACTTAGCTTAACCGTTTCTAGATCTGTTTACCTGCAAATTTCATGATTTGGTCTTTCTTTACCCCTGAGTAGAGGTCCATTCATGGAGGGACACTTAGGTTGCTTCCGTCTCTAAGCGATTGCAAAATCTTCTTGGTTAATTGTTCCTTTGATCAGAATGAAGTGATCCTCTTTATATTTTCTGATTAGATTTAGTTTGACATTTGTCAGATTACTAGAATTGCAACCCTTCTTACTTCTTAGTGCCACCTGCTTGGAATATTTTTTTCCATCCTTTCACCTTAAGGTAGTGACTGTCCTTGACGGTGAGATGAGTTTCTTGCAGATAACAAAAAAGGTGGGGTTTGTTTCTTCATCCATCCAACCAGCTATGTCTTTTGAGTGGGGAGTTCATTTCACTGATATTTGAAGTTATATTGCTGAATGATGTGTATTGATTCCTGTCAGTTTAATTTAGGTTTGCATCTTTGGTCTAACTTTGTGTTTCCACATTTATACCTTCATTTAGGTTTTTTTTTCCTCTGTTACCCTTTGGGTAATTTTGTCTTTTCAAAAATCTATACTCTGTCTTTCATAGCATTGCTATATTGTGGCTAATATATAGCATGTTCCTTTTCTTCCTACTCTGATCTTTATTTTCTTCTATATGAAAATGTTGGGCTTAATCTCTCTAGTTTGTTGAGCTGTATTTGTTTGCATTTCTGAGATTCCCTTGCTACATGTAGGCACCTATTACTATGAAATATTCTCTTAGAACTGCATAGTCTAACATCCAAAAATTTTAAATGTTTGCTTAAATTTTCATTTTTCTTAAGATATTTCTTGGTGCCTTTTAAAATTTGTTCTTTGATAAATTCCAAATTCAAGAATGTGTAAGTATTTGCACATTTGTATATTTTTTCAATTTTCCTGCTGCTAATGTCTATATTTATGTCATTGTGTTCAGAAGCAACTCCAAATATGACTCCAGTCTTAGGAAGGCCATTCTTCTTTAAACCTCGCATATGATCTATCTTAAATAATGTTGCATGTATACTTGAGAAGAGCGTATATGCTACTGGTAATGGATGGTGAGCTCTGTGCATATCTGTTAAGTCTGTCTGGTCCGTAGTATGCTCACATCCTCTGTTTCCATGTGGATTTCCTTTCTGGGTGGTTGTTCATTGTTTAAATCTGAGTGCTGATATCTCCTATTGTTATAGTATTGCTATTTATTTATTAATTATTTATTGATTCCTCCTGTTCTGTTGATATTTTACATACTTCAGTGCTCAATGTTAAGATTATGCATATTATCGTGTCCTTTTGATAAACTGTCCCCCTTTGCTAATTATAAAGTTACTTTCTTTGCTTCTTTTGACAGTTGTTGACTTAAAACCTCTCTCATGAAATGTAAGTTTGCCTGCCTGATATTTTCCGGTTATTTTTGGCATATCATTTATGTGGCATCGCTTTTCCTAGCCTTTCACCCCTTGCTTCTGTTTGAGGCTATAGGTAAGATGACTCTTTTGTATGAAGCCATAAGTTGGATCTTTGATTTTTATTCATTTAGCCACTATTTGATTTGTTGATACATTTAAAGTAATAACTATTGCTATTTTCTTCAGTATCCTCTGATTTTGTGTGTTTCTTTCTTCCCTTTTTCTTTGCTGTTTCCCATTTTATTTGACGCTTTTGTAGTAGGAGTCTGCTTCTTGTCTATCATGTATATTTCTGTTGCTGATCTTTTTCATTACAGTGACTTTGAGGTTCATATAAAACATCCTCTATGCTAAATACTAATTTAAATTCAGTTGCATATAAAAACTGTGTCCTTTAACTTCCATTTCCACCAATTTTATATAATTGATATTGTGATTTTTCAGTTTTGTTTGCTATTGTGCATCACTGATAAATTTCTCTAGATGGTTTAAATTACTCTAGTCTATTTCTGGTATTTCTTTCAATTTTAATCCTAGAGTTGAAAGTGATTAATATGCCGCCATTGCTGAGAGTGTGTTTGAGTTTAAGCACATGCTCACCTTTACTGCAACTTTCATAGGTTCATGCGTGTTCCTATCAGCTGGTGATGAATTACCTGGCTTTAGTTTATCTGGGGAGTTTCCCTCAGAAAATCATCTTTTCTGAGTATAGTATTTCTACTTGGAAGTATTTTTTCTGCAGCATTTAGAATGTACCATCTTGCTGTCCTCTACCCCACCATGTTTCTGCTGATTCATCCATTGATAGCCTCATGAAAATCCCCTGGTATGTGGTGTATAACTTTTCTTTTACTGCTTACAATGTATTGTCTTTGAACTTTGAGAATTTGGTCATATATTTTATTGATAATTTGTGTTTAAGTCCTTAGGAGTATTTGAAGCTTTGTGAATCTCAGTGTTTACTCATCACATTTGGACAAATTTCTTTCTCTCTTACATTCAGCATTCTCATATTCTATATTAATTTTGTTCATGTCTCCCCATCAGCCCTAAGTCTTTCCTCATCCTATTTAATTCTTTTCTTTTCTGCTTTGTTTTTTGTTCCTCTGGATGTAGTAATTTTAAATGACTTATCTTTGGGTATGCTGTTTCTAACTTCCCCATGATTCTGCTTTGAAACTCACAATGGAATCTTTAAGTCAGAAAATCACAGTTGTATTCTTTAACTCTAGAATTTCTATTTGCTTATTTTTCATGGGTTCTAGCTCTGTGTTTTCCTGACATCACCGAGCCCTTTGTGTGTTCTGTTGTCCTGTCAGGCATTTTCAGTGCCTCTGTGGGTATTCCACCCCGTGACTCTGATGCTGTCTTAGTTCCTTGACTATTTCTGATATTTGTTATCTTGACATATGTTTTTATCTATGCATATGAAGAATGGGGACTTTTTCCAGTTTTGACAGAATAAATGAAGTTCTGGAGAGACAGCAGATAAAGACTGGGCAGGCTTGTGGCTGTGACTGGGTAATGACAGGTGGACCCAGTGCCTGAATCCACAGGGGTTAATCTGGTGTTTGAGACTGTGAACACTGTGTAGGCCTTGTGCTGAAGTCCATAGTCACAGGACCCTTTGATTCTGAATCATGGCCTATATTGTCGATTTGTGAATGTGACCCTGGTACTCATGATCACTGAGGGGAAGCTGGTGACTGTGTCCATAGGGGCTAGCCTGAAGCATGACTAAGTGGGCATAAGCCTTCTGGAGCCTGGAACAGGGTAGCCAAAGTGGTACTGGAGCAAGAATCCTTGGAATCACATGAATTATGCTTGAACCTGGCACGTGGGCACAAGACTATAATCTGGGTTGGCATGGGTCAGCCTTGAGTGATGGCTCATGAGGTCGGCCTTATAGTACAGTTTCTGTCAAAACTGAGTGCTCATCAAGGGATAAGTCTGATAGTGCCATCTGTTAAAGTTGAGTGTTTATCACAGGGTGAGCCTACTGGTGGTGTCTATGGCAGAGCTGAGTGCTATCATATGGTAGCCTGATCGTGGGATCTATGCCAAAGTTCATTGTTGATCACAGAGTGATCGTGATGGTGAGGCCTGTGTCAAAGCTGAGTGCTGATCACAGGGTGAGCTGATGGGGATTCTATGTCAAAGCTAAGTGCTCATTTTGCTCTCCTTCCGTAGCATGTGTGGTACTTCTCTCCATTCTGGGTTGTATGAGCTTGAGGAGGAGTGGCTTGAGTGTATGATGATCCTCCTGAGTCTTCATGTGTCTTTTACTGTTTCTCTGCTTTGGGCACTGACTGTAACCTCCCACCTGGACTTCATATACCCGTAAAGACAGTTTTCTTTTCCTAATGGACAGTGACGCGAGTTGCTGTTTGTGAGGATGAGTACTACAAGCTCATTCTGCTGTTGCTGATGCTACTCTTCCTGTGTCACCGAAGCTTTTGAGTTATTACCTGGATAGATCTGAAGAAAGAGATAAAACTTGAGTCTTAAAATTAAAAGAGAACAGCTCAGTACCTCTACCAACAGCCAAATGCTTTATGTGCTGCAAGGCTTTGCTTTGGGGACGTAATTTACATTGTCTGCAGTGTGAGCAAGCCCAATGTGGAGAAATCCTTGATAATCAGAAACATGTGAGAGGATGAGAGAAGGAGCCATTGAATCTGGTCATGATAAATTAATGTGAATTAAATCTCAGAAAGCTATATTGATTTTATTAATAAACAAGATCGAAGAAGGAAAAAAATTAAAGTCACCCAATTTTGTTACTAGTTCTCAATGGAAACAGATGAGAGCATTATTATTACTGTTGTTTTTTTCTATCTCCTCCTTTGTACATTTAGCTCCCATTCTTTCTACCCAAGTTAAGGAAAGTTGCTTTATATATTCAACATAATACTTACAAAGATTATATCATGGACATAAATTATAGTGCGTATTCAAGTTCCCATGCGTACCTCTTCCTAAAGGAAATTTCTCTTTAAGATTATACCCACTGGTCATTTAAACCAGTGCAATGAAGTAGTCTATGTTATGAGATGTGTTTTAACAGACATATTTTTAAATTTGTGTTATGGAATATATTTGATGTATTTTACTTTGACAACAGCTGTTGGAAGCTTAAAGGAAACTATTTGTTGATTGGGAATATTACAGGTCATCAGAGAAAAGCCTATGGCTATATTTTAACACATAATATGTCCTTCCCATATTTTAACTTGATAGCTTATTGAAACTATAAAGGGAAAGTAGTTTGTGACTGACATGATTATAGGTTTCTTCCTGGGAATCAGTGCTTGGTAATCTCATCTGAATTTCAGAATATGTTTATTAGCTGTCCAGGTTGCATGTTCAAGTCATCATCATCCGCATGAATTACAGTGTCTACAAGCAGAAGTATTGTCTGGAGGAAGCCTGTTACATGAAACCCGTCATTTTACAGTTGTTGCAAACAGTCACTTTACCAGATAATTAACCACAACTGTTAAGTTCCAAATTAGTAAATTATGTCACATGTGGTTTTGTTTAAAATTGTAACTGAATTATAAGTGAGCATTTGTCTTAAATGGGGTAGTTTTTAATGTGTGAACATCTATTGATTAATAAAATAAAATAGGTAAAATTTGCTCAGTCTTTGTTTTGCATCCAGAAACTTGTCCTCCATATGCACTGCCTGATTAACAAAATGACTAAAACAACACCTGGTTAATGAACTCAGGTGTTCACGAATGCAGGAAGAATATGCCAAGTACAAGTTTGGCGACAACCAGAATGAGAAACCTACTCGGCAAATCCTCATCCATGATCTTTCTCTCTATTTGATTAATGGGGAGAGAAGCCATAATAAAGATGATGGGTGCACATCCGCTGTTGTCATTTGGATTTTAAGATGGCATTTAACTACCAGTGTTCAATGTGCTCCAGGCATATGGATTGACTCCAGCCTTGCCTCTGGGCTCAAAATATATCAACAGAAAGATGGTAAAATAGAATATTTCACATAGCCTTTCCACATCAAAGTTTGGCAGGATGTTTCACAGGCAATTATAGAACCCTTGTGCTCGTTTATTACGATGACAAGGCCAATGAAATGAGACAGCCATGTGCAGCCCACAGGAGGCCAGTGCTTTTACAAGGCACCAATTCCATTAGAGGGGAAGGAAAGATGCGTGCCACTCAAAACCATGAGCATTACGGAACTTTATTATCTTACCTTGTAGTCAAATTCAACATTATACCCCAAACCAAATAGGAACAACACATGAAAATACATGCATTCAGATCTGAGCCAGGATTTAAAGTCATATAAATATCCTATTATGAGTTTACAATAACTAGTAAATACTAGACAGAAAATATCTCAAATAGTGCGAAATAGAGAAAATGTGATTGGTTGGTTTAGAGGGTGTGTGTGCATGGTGTGTGTAACATGAGTGTATATGTATGTTGTGTGTGGTATGTGTATGTGTGTGTTATGTGTGGGGTATGTGTGGAGTATGTGGTATATGTGTGTGTGTATGTGCATGGTATGTGTAACATGAGTGTATATGTGTGTTATGTGTGGTGTGTGTATGTGTGTGGTATGTGTGGGGTATGTGGTATATGTGTGTGTGTGTGTGTGTGTGTGTATGTGATAGCCAGAGCCTTGCACATGCTAGGCCTGCACTCTACCACTGAACTGCATCCCTAGGCCCATTTTTAAATGTATAGCACCCTCTCTAGTAGTTTTCATGGAAACAGATGAGATTTCCTTCCCATTTAACAGATGTCAAGGAACTAAGGCTCAGAAAGGTTAAGTCATTTGGTCACACCATTAAGAAACAGTTTACTTCTAGCACAGAACAAATTCTCAAATTGTGTGTAGCTCTCCTACTGTGATGTCAGTCTCGTTTGGTGAGCTGCCATAGAGGAATAAAAGGTTTATAGGACTGTCCAATTAAGAGGCAGAGGCTTTGGTGACCAATAAAGCAGCAAGATTTGAGGAGATTCTGACTCTGCTCGAGAGCACAGATGCTGGAATTGTCGGAGAAAGCAAGACCCATTCCTCCTCAACGTTTCGGGATAAACCCAGGGAAGGAGAGTTTGCAGCTGTTGCATCTCCTTTGGTCGCATTTGAAACTGGCTTTTGAGAAGAGTCAGTGTCCATGCAGAATGGTTGTCTCAGAAATGACCTCAGAAAAAGTAAGCAAGGAATGCCACTTAAATTTCTGACCTCTGCAGGACTTAATGTGAGGATGGACTTACATGATTTCTGAGAATGCCCCAAAGAGCCATGTGGCAGTGGACAAATTATCCATCCTTGTTAAATATTCCAGTTAATAAATAAAATTAAACGTGTCATCATTCTTTTCCAGGTTATGGCAGTGATGAAGTGCATGCTGGAACACAGCATAATTATTGACAGTCTTTTGATTTCACTATTTTTAGAATGTAAATGTGGTTAGTAAACACATAATGGCTGAATAGGAATTATTCCTGACAAGATTTATTGTTACATAACCTCAGAATCACTTGATAATATTTACATATTTGAACTCAAATTATTCACATGATTCAAAGCCACCCATAGGGGAGCCTTTAAGGAAGAACAAAGCATAATTCAAACTCAGAACTTGACTCTAGGTTTACTATGATTAAGACCAAAGGGAGCAATCATTCCGTAGCTGATATCTAAGATTCAAAGAGCAAAACATGCTTGCTTTTCTGATTTGGTTCTTTTTAGTGAAAGCATTTTTCTGAGTCCTAGATCCTCTGGATAGTAGCTTTTCCTTGAATCTCATGGCCACAAAAATGACCACGATATATGCTTGAATCTCATGATGAACATCAGAATCTAATGCTTTCCTTCGTATGCAAGCCTATAGCTTTTCTCTTCATTCCGTACCACTGCTTTAATGTTATTTTAAATCTATGAGCTTAAGAATTAACTAGAGCCCTTTGCTAGAGTCAAATATTTTGATTCTTGTTCATTCATGACCAAGTTGGAATACTGATAGAAAATTTTAGTAGTTTTAAGAAAAATAAAATAGTATCCTCTGGATTAGCAAACTTCGATTCATTTTTCTGAGTATTAGGTTCCCTTCCCTTTGGCGGACAGGGGATATTCACAGAGGTAGATGTGATTATACCTGTCTCCCAAGCATTGAGACGTCAGCATAGACCAGTCATAACAAAAGTTAAAATTCATAGTCAGGCATGGTGGCACATGCCTTTAATCCCCAACGCTAAGGAGGGAGGGGCAGGCAGATCTCTGTGAGATTGAGGCCAACACGGTCTACATCATTATTTCTAGGCCAGTCAGAGCTACAGGGAGACCCTGTCTCAAAAGCAAGGCAAATCAAAACAAAAAACAATGTAAAGAAGTTTATAATTCATATTGTATATTTGTAAGTTATTTATTTTATTGCATTTGTTTATTTGTGTGTGTGTGTGTGTGTGTGTGTGTGTGTGTGTGTGTTTGTATGTGTGCCCCAGCACCCAGCTTAGGTTGAGGGCAGAGAACAATTTCTGGGAGTTGGTTCTGTCTCTCACCCCCTGTGAGTCCCAGGGATTGACCTCAGGTCATCAGTCTTAGCAGCAGACACATACCCACTGAACCATCTTGCCAACTCTTATAATTCATTTTAGTGCTAAAATAATGCAAAGTTACTTAGTTCTTTGGAAAGAATTTGCAATTCTTTGTAATATAGGAAACTTTATCCTGGTCAAAAAAGGCTGCAGAAATACTTGGAGGCACATGCACATATTATATATATTTTAAATGTGAATAGTAACTTTGTATATACAGAATCTAGAACACTTGGTCTGGGAGATATTGGAAGCTGAATAGCAGTTATTAGAGAGAGAGAGACAGACAGACAGAGAGCTGAGGGAGTAGGGAGAATGGTCAGCACATGCAATATTACAGCTAATAGGAATGAATCCTGAAGATAAGCCCCAGAAGAATGAATACAGCTAACAGTACTGACTTATCTAACCACAGTAGAGATTTTAAATGTGCTATGAATCAGTAATGAAACTGAGCATGCTGAATATACTAATTACCTGAGGTTGACTCCTGCCCAATACATATAGGAATCAAATCATTACATTGTGTCTCATAAATATAGACAAATACTATGTATCAATAAAAATGACAAAAGAGAAAAATAGGGCTGGAGAGATGAATCAGAATTTAAAAGCACTGACTGTTATTGCATAGGACCCAGCACCCACGTGGTGGCTAACAGCTGTCACCAACTCCAGTTCCAGCATATCTCACATCTTCTTCTGGCCTCCATGGGCATTGCATGCACAGGTGCAATAATATGCATGCAGGCTATATACTCATACACATAAAGTGAAATAAATTTTTACAGTTTCTAAAGAAAAGAGAAGTATTAACCTTTGACAATGCTAATATTCTTATATTTGGTAACTCTGTTTCTAGGAATTGCTTCTTCCCTTTGCTTTGTTTACAGTGTTGATTTGGACAGTGGATGTTGTGCTGATTTAAGATTATCTTCCTTTGCTCTGCACTCAGAGCTAAGCAGTTATTTCTATTACTGCATAAAATATGGAGTATGTGTGGAGACTATCTGTCTGTACTAATTCTGAAAGAACTCCTTCAAAGCCTCATTAAAGCTTTGTCTTTCAAGGTTTCAGCTATAAAATTTTTATGTTCATTTTAATGATAAAATTATAAGTGAATAATGATGAGGACAGGAAAATAATTAATTATGGGTCCTATAAAACATTTATTCTTTTTGTTTATAATTTTAAGGAAGTACACAAAAGTGAATGAAAATTACAGATTTAATTTTGCAATGACTTACATATAAAATCACAACTTACACTTTGAAGCACTAAACACTACAATATGCCAATGGAATCTTTATTCAGACCATAAGATGAGATAACAAAACAACACTTTTTGAGGCTTAAATGTTATAATTTTTGAGTCTTGATTTTATTTTCTTGTAGAAGTTTTAACAGTAGAAAAGTCTCTGCTCTTTAGTTAAGTCATAATTACCTAAAAATTCCAATTGCATTGTCACAAATAATTTGCTTTAAATTTTAATCTGTAAATTGTGTGCCTATTTTCACATTTACATTTCATTGTGTGTGTGTGTGCTTTTAGATTAATGTTAAAATTAGCCAGTATTCCCTGAGCTGACTCTTTTTTTAGGCAGATTAAAAACTTGAAGGCAAAACGCCAGTTTAGGATTAACAATTTGTCATGGATAATTCACAAAGTGAATAACCTGGTGTGAATAATTGAAAATGCCCTAGAGTTTTAACACAGGAACTGTGGAAAGATAGTTCAGAGCTAAAGTCCTCACAGTAACGGCCTCTCACTGTGTAAATGCTGGAATAGGCTGGAGCTGAGAGCACTCAGCAAAGGGGCATTTGCAGGTTGTCAGCATCTACCCATCTTCTGCACACCTATGAACTGTATCTTCTTGATGTGGTCAGAGACTTACAAAGGCTGGAACAGTCTCAGAAATTTGAAAGCTTTGTCATGGACGTATTTAGCTTCCTTTTAACCTGTAGAAAAAAATTAAGAGTAGAAACATTTTCTGCCACTTCCCACGTAGTATCTTTTAACGCAGAGATTATAGAATGCCTGTTTAGCTCGCGTTTGGACCCCTGGAATTGATCTGCATGTCTAAAAATACAAATTCAAATAAATGTAATGAAAAGAAGTTCACTTTTGAGAAGAGCTTACATGTTAGGATACTGTTAAAATAATGAGATGAAGAAAAACTGAATAGTTGATGCCCTTTAGTACTGTACTGAATCTTTTTTCCTTTTGGTCTTTTGAGATAGGGTCTCCCTGTAGCCTCAGCAGCTGGCCTTGAGCTCACAGAGATCATCATGCCTCTGCCTCCTAAGTGCTGGAATTAAAGGCATGTACCACCAAACTAAGCTTGTATTGAAAATTTTTAATTAATAATCTTTTCCCATAATTAAAAGTATGCAGGTGATAGATGCCAACAATAAATTCTGCAAGGTACTTCCAAATTATATGAGGATCCTCACTTTATCCAGACCAATAATATCATTGTTAATCAGATATTAAGACACTAATTGTGTCTCTTGTTGAACTGTAACTACAAAATATGAGTGCAATTGAGTTGGAGATGTTTTACTTATAATTTTATCTGGGAGTCTTTTAAAACATATTTTCTATTTTTCTAATTATAGGTTTCATATACACTGGAGAAGTTGTACATCGAATGCTAACAGCCACACAATATATAGCCCCTCTAATGGCAAATTTTGATCCCAGTGTATCCAGAAATTCAACAGTCAGGTACTTTGATAATGGTAAGTATTGATTTTGCCTATTTGTGCTGCATGCATAGCTTTAATCAAGAACTATAAGGTTCTTATCAGTCTTTTTGGCATTTAGACCAGGTTTGTAAACTGTTTGATGCAAGTGATTTAAAACAATAAATGTTAATCTGGTAAATGTGATAAAGGATGTGATCCATCCATCCATCCATCCATCCATTCACTCCTTTGATCTTTTAACAATGATTCTTTACAACTATTATGTAATATAACAAACAAGAAGCTCAAGCAAAACAAACACATGTATTTTATTTTGGTAAGTCTTTTCTATTTAAAAATCTCCACTGAAGTATAATCTTTAAGTAGAAGCAGTTTGCATACTGTATTGAAATTAAGTTTTTACTGAACATACCCTCTCAAAAATATAAAGTCATAGGTATTTAATTTTACTCAATAGGATATAATGTCCCCAATTTTAAGATATGAACTAGGTCATGTTTACCATTTACCAAGTATGCTGACAGCAACCTGTCCCTGTATTCCATAGTGTGTCATTAAATGTCATTAAAATTTAAATAAGAAATTCAAGGATTTAAAGCCATAAATCAATCTTGACCTTTTTATCTTATGGAAAGGTGTGTACTTGGTAAGGGAAAGAAATTATAGGCATAGAATAGTTTGCAGTCAAATAATCAATATAAAAGAATTGTATATACTGTTCATTATCCAAATGATATTTGTTTGCTCAAATGACAATTTCATCTCTGCAAAAATGGGAATCATTTAAGGTACATAAAGATTTTCAATGGTCAAGGACAAACCTAAAGTTTTCTAGTAGTGCCATGAACTTGAAATGAGGGTATCCTTGAGGAAAATTAGCATTTCATTATAAAAGCAATTTTATAGCTACTGTGATAAAGCCACTTCACAGGTTATCATAGCAAAGGATGGAGAACACTACCCACAGTTAAACATATACCTCAGCAAATACCTCTTCAACAGAAATACATCTTCAACAGTTTGAGCCACACCCAAGTGTGATGTAATATTAAGTAACACTAAATGTTACCCATAATAATTGTTTTCCCTATTACTTTAAGATCTGATTTATTATATCTCCCTGCTTTTCTGGTTCAGACTCATCAGTTGATAATGCCTAATGTTTTCAAGTAAAATGTGTGTGTGTGTGTGTGTGTGTGTGTGTGTGTGTGTGTGTGTGTGTGTGTAATGAGGCAAGCTTCTCCTAAGCTTAGTGCATAGTCTCCCATGCATAACTACCATAGTGATTCTCTCTAAATACCCAAGAATCAATTTACTGAAAGCTGGTTGTTTTCCAAACCCTATTACTTAGTACATGTTGTTAAGGACATTGGCTCATGAGAACAGGATGTTTAGGACCAGATTTTCATAGTATCAGCATCAAAATAATAAAGTATATTAAATAATTCTCACTTCCCATATGTTCCCAGATAGTCTGTTAGTCTGTTCAGTTTTAATAATTGTTTTGTAAATTAATGTTCGCCACTCCAACTCGCCTCTAAATTCTTTATAACCAAAGGTTATCACTGCATATTAAGAAGTCCACATCCAGCTCATAGTATAGCTGATTGGTCGGCACTGTGTCACAGCCATTATTTAATGAATGGATAAGTGAAAAGCATAAATGTTTATGAATTCTTCTGAGAATTTTGAAATTATGACTACTCAAGAGTCAATGTATTTTCCTCATTGAGTAGTTTCTGTGTGCTGGCCATGGTATAACACGTTCTTACAAAGTGATCGTGCAAGCTGAGTTTTCCCTCTGTTACCTATTAACACATAAAGCTATTTGAAATATTGCAAGGCTCTTTATACCATAGCAACTTGTTGAAATATTCTTGATTTTGATTGGTTAGGATCAATGATATCCAGTTTAAAATTGGAAGCAGGATTTTAGGAAAGCAACCATCAGTTGATAGGTCATAAAATTTATTCTAAGATAAGAATTTCTATAAGAAAGCACTAGATTTGAAAAGTGAGTTAATGCTTCCAACTGTTACAGCTAGCCCAAAGTATAATTGCAGTCTATGTAAGTCATAAAATATTAATACACAAAAGGGAACGTGCTATATTATAGCTTTTATTAGAAAAATCATTTGATGGGTCATAAACAGAAAATCAAATATTGTCATTCTTACCGGTGATCAGAAACCTGATCAAGCATAGAACTGGAAAAGGGAGCCAGTACTACACTTCTGTAGCAATAGTGTATTCTAGTTCTGCCTTTATTTTGTAAACAAAATGTTGACATCCACTACTGATCAGGTGATTATATTGTGCTTCAAGAAGCGTAGTTCCGGTAATACCTAGGCTGGTACAGCAACCTCTGTGGTCTGGTATGCATGCTTAAATAGCTTCAGAGAAGCTGCTCAGGCAGATAATGTCAAAAAGTAGACCTCTAGAGCTCTGTAAATATAAATGAGTTCCTTAGCTGATTGTATTCTTTTACTCTGCAACAAAATTTTCCAATGCAGTAAGTAGAAAACAAAATAGTATAAAAGCTACCCCGACCCCCTTGCCTGTCACAAAGTGTTTGATTTTAGCAGTATTTTTAATAAAAGATGGAACTTGAAATAGTGGTCCTCTAATAAGCAAAAAATGAATATTCTTAGCAAATTTCAAATCTTAATGAAAATATTTGTACTCAAAAAATATTCCTATTGCTATTGCACAGAAGCAGGGGACTAGGAAGCTGCTGGAGCACTGTGTCTGTCCCCAGTACAAAGCCATCATTTGGATGCGGTATCGTTGGAATACCTGTTCTGGCTGGATATTGGAAATAGCTTCACCAGAATTCTCACTGGTCTTGGTTTATATTTACCTCTAATTTTTCAAAGTATTCAGAGCCACTGCATTTTCTTGTATTAAATATAGAAATTGTATGGGTAAAATTATGAGAAATTTCCTGGCTTAAGTCTTCTGTTATCATTTCTCAGTCTTTAAAGCATTATGCCACAGACGCCTGTGGGAGGGAAAGTCCTGCCTCACCAGGATAGTGCTGGATGTTTCTTAAAGTTAAAAGCTTCATGGCCAAGTTCAACAACATTTTGTTATTTCTAAAGTTGGTTTTATTCTCTTCTTGTTTGTTTATTTGTTTGGTGGGTTTTGAGATGGGATCTCCCTGTAGCCCCAGCTTGCCCAGTCTCCCTTTGTGTACCAGGATAGCCTCAGTCTCATAAAGAACTGCCCACTTCTGCCTCTGGAGTGCTGGGATTAAAGGTATGGGTCACCATACCCCGCTATTTCTAAAATTTTATCTCAAAAGAAATATTCAATATTTTAACATCCCTTAAAGATTTATACCTAGGCAACTGAAATGCTTGCAGTAACAAGACTATTTCAAATTTTCAGCTACCTCGAGTCATGACTAATGCCCAAAGTGATGACTGAACGTTAATTCTACCATAAAGCAATAATAATTTTAAAAATCAAATATTTTGTCAGGAGATAAATTTTATTCTTTTAGTTTTACTTCATTTTGACACATGATTTTTAGCACAAGGATTTCTTAAATTTTTGTTTTTTTTCAAAGGTTAAAACCACCATTTAGAGCTAAGCAAAAATCATAGCTGTCCATTGTATATTCAGTGTAAGGAGTACACAGTGTTAGTTAAAGCACACATAATCCTCACCGAAGTTGAATATTGAAGGATATTTCAACTTATTTTGCATGTCAGTGGTTTCTTGGTGAAGACTAGCAGACTGAAACAGCAGAATATGACATCAACTTCACCTCATGCCCTTCAAGGCAATGTCGGCAATCAGCCCTTTAAAGAACTTTGTAGACCTGGAATCAATGCAACAAAGATGGAAATGTAGGCATAGTTAATCAAAGAGGAAAATCTACATTAGTGTTAAAGGAACATCTTTGGTAGAAGAATATGATTCTAAGTTCCAAAAGATATTTTCAGGTCTTTTATAAGTAAGCCTCACTTTTTAAAATATGTTCTTTCTCAGCACAAATACAAAAGTATTTGGAATTCATTTAATCCACTGGACTGTTTAAAAAATGGCTCAAGTAAATTTCAGCAGATAGTGCCCATTAACATTAATGAAATTCCTAAGGCAAAAATACCCCAACCCCCACCTCACTGAGAAGGATCCATATTAACCTCAGTATGAGATTAGATTTTTACTGAATATTTAAAGAATATCCAGTCCTTTAAAAAATAATTCCCAAATGTTATTTCAGTGTCAGAATTCCAATTACCCACATAAAATTGAAATGGCATCGCTATCTGATCCTAAGCTAAATAAACATCTGTGAATCCTCTCCTAGAACTGGGGCATACACTTTTCTCACTGGTTTCTTCTTTCTTCTGTGGACTTGTAGGCACAGCACTTGTCGTCCAGTGGGACCATGTCCACCTGCAGGACAATTACAACTTGGGAAGCTTCACCTTCCAGGCAACTCTCCTCATGGATGGACGCATCATCTTTGGATACAAAGAGGTAAGTGAGGGGTTGAAGATGTTCCTTCTCCATGACTTTGACCACGACCCTTTCTTTCCTTCGAGTGTCAAGGCAAGGGTATTTTAGTCATGAACTTCGAATCATTTCTTGTTGGTTTCTATGACTTAATAAAGAAACCTTTATTTTAAACTTTGTTACCAAACATTGACAGTTATTATTGGAGGTTTAGTTTGATTTGGTTTTCTGATATCATTGGCATTATGATCCATGAATTTATAAAACTACTGAGTATCTTGAGTATTTTTTTTTAAATCCCTAAGAAAAAAAATCCTTCTTTGTAAGGATTTTTCATCCCTACATGGGTGTTCATAGTTTTAGGGTGGCTTGTCTTGTTGATTTCTTTTTTTTTTTCCTTATCACCAAATAATAGTGAAAATAAAAATGAGTAACCCAATACTAGGAGTTTCAGCACAGTTATGCCTACAATTCTTCTATTTTTGTAATCCCACAGGAAAGACTATTATAACCCTAAGTGCCCAAATGTATGAGAGAACTTAAGTTATATCTTGTTTGAATTTAACAAGCTGACAAAGAATGAAAAGTTACTAAATTGTAGGTTTAAGTGTCTTCCTTTCAGTCCACTGGAAAAAAAAGTCCACATGTTTTTGTAAAATGAATCCTTGATTGTCAAAAGATTGTTGTTAATAAAGAATTCATTGTATTTAATTCTTTTGAAATTCATCTATGTCCTAAAGTTAAGTGCTGTTAAATTTCAACTAAATAGAACAACTTCTAAAAACCCAGCAACCACACCAGTCCTTTCCATTCTTTGAAAGAGGTCTTCCTTGCAGAACTTATTTACTTGGGGCCCTTTCAATGGAAGATGATGTGGGATGTGTCTTGGCCCATGTTACTTTATTCAACACCATGTTTGGTTGTCGTTTCATGCTATATTTTTACATTGCCTTCCCTGGAGCTGAGAGAACCATGCTCAGAGATTTCATTCCTTCCTAGTGCTCACTGTAGCCTTCTGTACTGCTGAAATATCAGTGTACATACAGGAATGTACATCCAGGAATGTTTCAAGTCTTCCAACAGTCTTAAGCAACAGTTAAAATTGTTTCTGGAAATATCAGAGTCAGTAAGTCTGGTGTCTTAGCTCTCGCCCACAAAAGACACTATCACAACAGAGATATGTGCTGTTATTATGGCCTTACTCTCTCATCTTTACTATCAAAAGACCATCTTCTCGATGAGTGTCTCACATTGCAGTCAGAGCTGATTCTTCTATTTCATTTTAGTTGAAGAAAATTCCCATTATGGTTTTCCTGTTTTGTCATGGGAACTGTTAAGCTGACAGGCAGTTTAATGTTGCCTGGCTTCCCAGACTGTGGTTTCATATCTGCACTCTGTCCTGGGAGTTCATAGAGTTCCTTCGTACTCTGTCATCAGCCTTCCTGTCCTTTCTGTCAGAAGGCAGTTTCCTTCCTTTTCTTTCTTTTTTTTCCTGTTAGCTGCCATCCATTTTAGTTTATTAAGATTCTGTTTGTAAAACTTCTTCCTAAAGGGGTTGTAGCTGCTTGCTAAGGTGCTTACCAAGCCTAACCAAAGCCCCAACTTTGAACCCCAGAATCACAAGGGAAAAAAATGTTTCTAACTTTCTTTGTTAAATTTTCTAAAATAAGTCTCTTTATCGGACTGGAGAGATTGCTTAGATGAGGATCTGGGTTCTATCACTCAGAACACATGTTGAAAACAAACCAGATAAATTGGTATATCTTTGTAATCCCAACCCTGGGGTGGGGGAGGGCAGATGCAGGTGAATTCTTGGGACTCACTTGTCAGTCAGCCTAGTCAACTTGGGAATCTCCAGGTCAGAGATATTTCCCAAAAAATCAAGATGGATGGATCCTGATGAATGACAGTGAAGGTTGTACTATGGCCATCACACACATGTGCACTCATATGTACCTGCACATGAACTCACACATAATAAAGCCTTTCTGCATTTGAGGTAAGAATTGGAAATTCTTGGAACTTTTAGATATAGATATAGATATAGATATAGATATATAGATAGATATAGATATAGATACCAATAATAGTCCTTTGCACATGTAGTATCCCTGGATCCTTAATAAGGTTAATACTTTATAAAAGCACCAAGACATAGAAAGTGTTTCATAAATAATATGGATTATTTATGAAACTAGGTAATATATGATTATTTTATAACAAAGCAAAACAAACTGACTCAAAGAGATTAAATGACAGTGCTTACTATACACAGTTAGCCAAAATCCAGTCCAATACCGAAACTCTTTATTTAGTGATCCTAATCGCCTCAGTTTTTTCCGTCTGAAGGAGACTATGTGTAACAGCTCACAAATCTACTTCTCCTTTGTTTTTCAATGAATTATTGTTAATGGTTGCTGTTTAGTAATCCTTTTTAATTAGACTCTGTCATATCCTATAATTACAAGTATAATCAAGAGAGGTCTTCCTGGTTAACTTGTAAAGCCAACCTGATTGATATTTAATACAATACAAATAGTAAAATTTCATGTTCGTTTTAGAATAAAGTTATAGAACTAAAATTGCAAAGGGAAAAGTAAGCACAATTCCTCTGTCATAAATTCCTTCTTACAAAATGATGACAGTTTTGTTTAATTTTATTATGTTTTATGTGACTGCGAAAAAATTCTTACACAAAACCTACCAGTAAAGGATTTATTTGAATTGTGTGTTAAAACTAATAATGCATTAAATAAATTTACTGCAATAAATTTCACTTTCATTGCCATCATATGATTAAGTCCAGTATTTATGTTTCTCTTAGTAACCATTAGCCTGCCAATAGCCATGCCAACCACTCAAATGACCTCCATTCCTGTCAAGCTCCCAACATACTTATTTTTCCAAAAGCATTAATTTTTCACAGTGCAAAGTAGATAGAGAATGATCCATGAATTGTAAAATCCATTTTCACTTCCCATAACAATTTAGCTTCTGAGGGGATTGTGACCGCTAACTAAAATCAGAACAGGTACGGATTTGCTCAGAGCACTCAGTGTTTCTGTACCAGTGTCCCTCTGTTCTCTAGAGTTACTCTGGAAAGAGTTACAGTGATGGCACAGACTTCTTTACAAAATTGTTCTTCTGAGGTTGCAGCTCTGTGTTATTCAACCAAAGTTTTGAAATTCTGGCTTACACTAAGGCCCTTATTGTTATATAATTGTTTGTTTTGGTTGAGTTCTAAACGTGGTTTACGTCTGGTGAAGACATTATAGGGAGACATAGCTTTTTTCGAAATCACCTCTCAAGTTTTCGACTGTTGCTTTATTGCCTCTTTCAGACTCACAGTGCCACGTTTTTCATTTGCTAAGTACAGATCTATTTACCTGATGAATCAACCATTGTTAATTGTTAGTGAATCATTTTTCTTTGAATACATAAAAACACCCCTATGTTTGTCCCTGGCTGCAGTGTGGTTTCTTATGGATTTCTTTCTGCTGTCCATCACTCGTTTTATTTTTCCTCTAGACTTTCATTTATTAGTTACTTCTCCTTGCACGAATGTTAAGTAATTTCTCACCAAATGATAAATCTTGTTTCCAAGATACTAAAAAGGTGTGTTAGGTCTGTAATGTTTCCTTGTTTGGTGTTTACGATCAGACGATGTGAGTCTTTGAGGGAGTAGTTTTATTCCAAGTTAAGGCTGCCATACCACTACTCAGTTTTGACTCTAGGAAGGTAGTTTTTCAGAGGTTCTTCACCAGAAGCCTGGCTGTCTATGGGTGTTTTGCTTTAGTAGCAGAAGACACTTTTCCTCAGCTCGAGGTACAGGCTAAAGTTCTAGTCATCTTCTCAGCCAAGGAGTCTTCTCTACGAACTGGCAGGTGCTGGCTTTGCTTCTGTGATTTCCCACATCCAGGCTCTTGCCTTATCAAGGCACTGCTTTGCTGTAGTCTTCTCTAGATTTTTTGCTTTTCACATTTGATCTACTTTTCTTGTGTCTTCTTAGCAGCTGAAATGATTATACAAGTTTGTTTCCCATATCCAGAAGTGAGATTCTTATTTGCTTTTAATAACAACTTCCAAGCTTGATAAAAGTATAGCTTATTTTAAGCAGTTTATACATGCAGGCATTTGCCTAAATGTTTAAAAGTGATCTCCCAGCTATCTAAGAAACCAGGAGGTAGCTGTTTGCCTTTTATAGAATAAGAACCTCAAATTCCCAGACAGGTCAAGTAATTCCTAAAATTATGGAACAAAGATTTAACATAAGAAATATAATTCCCAAGAGCACAGATCTTAGCACCAGAGTACAGCCTCCACTGCCATTCATCAGGAACCATCCATCTTGATTTGCATCCTTTCAAATCTCCTTCTCAGTGTGACTGGTTCATGTAGGTTGTTATTCTCAGGTGTCTTTCTTGGTTGGCCATTATCACGGCATCACCAATGGGGAAGTAGGCAAGGGTAGTTTGTCTTTCCACAGAATTTATCTTATTAATCTTTTTTTCAATGAAAAGGATATGTATAAAGAATAAATGTATCCTTTCTTAAATGAGTGGAACTTGAAAAGCATATACCCATTTCCTATTCTGATCATAACCAGCTATAACCCTGAGTCCCAGAATTTTTATATTAATTTAAATAGCCACTCAGTAGTGATGATTGCCTGGTGATAGATAGTTGACATGGACCGAAATTTGAAATCTATTAATTATCCAACAAGGCAATGACTTACTCTAAGAATTATATCATCTCAAAAGTAAAGATCTGCATGCGGGCACTCTTTCTCTGATGCTGGCACTCTTTGGTGCCAGCACACCATTTTATTTTAGAAGTTACACTTCCTCTGATTTCCTTCATCTTTCTTCATTGGAAATGTGAATTTACTGTTACTCTACTTATAAATTAGGAATGGGTGTGATTCTTTTCCTATAAATTGTTAATTTGATGATTTCTATTTAGGAAATTCATGTGAGGAACAATAGTGATCATTAGGTTATTACAATGCAATTAAAATTCATGTAATCATATAGTGGTATCATGGGGACTTTATACACATACAACCTGAGGATCAACCTATTTCACCAATTTTCTTCAACAGCAAATTGTAGAGAAGATCAATATGGAAATATTTTGCTATATATTAAGTAAACTCACTCTTCTAGGACCTGGAGAGATGGTCATCAGGCAAGAGCACTGACTGCCCTTACAGAGTACTTGAATTTCTTTCCCAGCACCCACATGGCAGCTAACAACCATCTGTAACTCCAGTTCCAAGAGATCCAACACCCTCTTCTAACCTCCGTGTGCACTTAACGTACATGCAAGCAATACACTGATACACAAAAAGTAAAAAAATATCATAAAAGATATAAAATCATTATTCTACCATTGAAACATTTAAAAGCTAAGGCTCCTTAAATTGGCATTTATTATTTCTTTGGTAAAGTATATAGTTAATAAATCACCAGTTCCTATTAGCTGCAGGTTTCAATGAGAAACTTAACGCATTTTAAAATTTTTGTTTGAGGACGATTTTTCTTATTTAAGCTTTAGCAATCCTTCATGCATGGTTATCAATCTGAAAACACTAAATATGAGCACTCTTGAACTTGTAGAATTTATGATGAAAAGATAATTCAAGACAAGTGAGAGAGGCCAAAAATAACACAATCGCTGAGACCATTAACATTTATGTATAAGAAATTCATTCTGTTTATTTTTAGTTTTGTTTTGAAACAAGGTCTCTCTGTAACTAAAGCTGGCCTGGAACTCTCTATGAAGACCATGCTGGCCTCTTATCTCACAGAAATCTGCCTGCCTCTGCCTCCCAAGTACTAGGATTAAAGAAGTCACAACCGTGTCTGGCTTTTTATAAAATCTTTATTTATTTTAATTTTATATGTATGATTGTTTGCTTGCATGTATGTAAGTGCACCATGTTCATGCCTGGTACCTGTGAAGGACAGGTGTTACCATCCATGAAGGTGCTAGGAACCAAACCCACATCCTCTGGAAGTGTAGTAAGTGCTTTTAACCACAGAGCCATCTCTCCAGCCCCAAGAAATTTATCTTCTATAGAGATTATTGTATATGTGAGAATGTTTGATATGTGTAAATATTATGCTATATGCATATATATATATATAAACAAACTTAAAAATGTGTAAGAAGAAAAATATGTGTATTTCACATAGGCTATATATGCATATAATATATATTACATACATATGGTGTGCATATATGTGTGTATGTTTTACAGTGTTGGAAAAGCCTTGAAGGACTAAAATTCTAAAAACTCTTTAAGAGATACATCAGTGGCAAAGATTATAATGTTTGTGGCCAGATTTATTTTCCTTTCATAAGATCACATTGGCAGTTTTGAAAGGAAAATTTGAGATATTTAGTATTGTTATCAACTTTCTGCATCGTGATATTGGGAAATAAACATTCTTGTCTAATTATGTCTTTACAGACAACTGTTCCATCAGTATTATCACATTCTTTGGCATTGTGCAGCATAGATAATGTGTACGTACATTCTTTGTGTACACAAAATGTTTCATTTTTACATAGAATAGATGCTTCTACATGTCATATGGCAGCTGGATAATCTTTTTTTATCAAACTATGCTTTCTTAAGACTTTTTTATGTGAAAGGGTTAAAGTCGTAGGTAAGCAAAAAACATGATTGCAGTCAACTCTCCATTATCTATACAAATCAGTGACTATGCTTCTGGTGGTCAGTTTGTAATAACCGTGACATTATAGAATAAAGAAGGCACCTGCAGACATGAGTTAGAAGGGACTTGAAACTTGTTTTTGCCCTTCCTCAAAGTCTGATCTCTCTCCACCGTCCCCAGTAGGCTCAACCCAAAGCCCTAGCAGAATGTCCCTCTTTTTTCCACCCATCCGCTGTCAGCAATGGAAATGAGTCCTGTTTGCATTATGACTTCTTCAGAGTCTACATAGGATGTACAAAACAGTGAAATTGTCCAAAAAAATTCAGAGTGAAATTTGCTGATAGTTTATGTGATTTATTTTCTCATAGATAATGATGAATTGACTGACTAAAATATGGGCAGTTCTTTAATTATGCATATGTGTGTATATATATATATATATATATATATTAAGCACACATTTACATATCAGCAGATGTTCAGAGAACAATGGACAGCCATGGTAGAAAAGCAGAATCTCTGAAAAGGGCACAAATCCCTCTTTGTATTGCTCTTCATAGTCCTTAAAAAGTGTCAAAGATTGCCTCCAAATATGCTAACAAAGAATTTCAATGCGCACGGATCAATAAGGTACCTCAACTAATCAGTGCGGGTGTCCTATTTGTAAAAGTTTGAAGTTCAGACAACTTGATTCTGCAGGACTCCAGTTTGTCACCAGTCCAACTGCACTGATGGTAACAGCGAACTGCTAAATGAGGAAGGAAGCAAGGAAGGAGGGAAGGAAGGAAGGAGGAAGGAGGAAGGAAGGAGGGAAGGAAGGAGGAAGGAAGGAGGGAAGGAAGGAGGGAAGGAAGGAAAGAAGGAAGAAGGAAGGAGGAAGGAAGGAAGGAAGGAAGGAAGGAAGGAGGAAGGAGGGAAGGAAGGAAGGAGGAAGGAAGGAAGGAGGAAGGAAGGAAGGAAAGAGGAAGGAAGGAAGGAAGGAAGGAAGGAAGGAGGAAGGAAGGAAGGAAGGAAGGAAGGAGGAAGGAAGGAAGGAAGGAGGGAGGAAGGGAGGAAGGAAAGAGGGAGGAAGGAAGGAAGAAGGAAGGAAGGAAGAAAGGAAGAAGGAAGGAGGGAGGAAGGAAGGAGGGAGGGAGGAAGGAAGGAGGGAGGGAGGGAGGAAGGAGGGAGGGAGGGAGGGAGGGAGGGAGGGAGGGAGGGAGGAAGGAAGGAAGGAAGGAAGGAAGGAAGGAAGGAAGAAGGAAGGAAGGAAGGAAGACCTCTAAGGAAAATGTAATGCAGACACATAATTTTACACTGAAACACTTCCTGTATTTTAGGTATATGACGTATTAAATTTTATTCACCTGGCTTCATTAAGTCTCATTCGCTCACATATATGGATATAAGGTTTTTTGTTAGACACTTAGAAAAGCTCCTGATATTTTAACTTTTGGTTTACCCTTCAAATGTAAGATAATGCCAAATTGAATGGTTCTCCTCTAATTTTATTCTAACAACAAATACTGTGAGCACAATCATTAGGTAAATAGAATGGCAAAGTAGAAAAAAAATCAGTGCCGTGGAGGAAATCATCCTAGCAATAGTCAGTCCTAGTGCCAGCTTATCGCTGCTGTTCTAGACAGTTTATGTGAGTCTGCTGCTGCTTTGTGTGTGTGCACATGCTTGTGTCTGTGTGTGTACATGTGTATCTGTGTGTGTGTAGTTATGACTTCCTAGAGGTGGGGCTCTTTCCCTTTTATCAGTCCACATCCAATCTCCTGGCCCTGATGGTCCATAACCAAAGAGCTTCTGTGGCCTTGAAGGTAAAGCTCTGAGACGCTCCAGCTGCCTCCTCCAAGGGCAAGGTGCAGCGTTTTCTTAGTCTCTCTTCTCAGTGATTTCTTTTCAGGCCTCTTCTGTTTCAGCTCTCTTGTCTGGCTGTGCCAGGGGAGATCCATACCACAGGCGTGACTGTCCTGAGTCATCCTGAGCAGGCTTTGTCATCTTCATTGTCATCTTCTACATGAAGATTAAACACTAATTTGCCTGTTCCATAGTGAGTACACCTTACACCAGAGGTTAATTACACTGATTGTGGATTTATATGGTGTGTGCATGTGAAGTGGATGTGTTTACCAACGTTTAAATATTAGAAATTAAATATATTTTTATTTCCTAAGATGGCAGGAGCCATTGAAGCACTTGATTTTGATTTTCACATCATAAAATAGGGGAGAAATATGCACAGTAAAAAAATATGCACAGTAAATGCTCCCCCCGCCCCCCAGTCTAATCACTCCGTTCATTCCAGGTCCACATTAGCTCACTTGGGAATAAAGCTGAGGACACACTGTGAATGCAGGCACTGATTTCACTTGTCAGCTTCGCACTGTTCTTTATTTCCTTTCAGGTTTTTCAAAAGAATATGGCTATGGCAATGGATTTGAGACAATGCTGATGTTACTTTCTTTTTGTTCCTTTTTTAGTGTTTATTTATTCATTTTGAGACAAGGTCTCACTGTATATCTCAGGCTGGCTTCAAACTTATGATCTCCCTTCCCCGTTCTCCCTTGTGCTGGGATTACAGACGTGTGCCGTCATGGAAGGTTACAAATTCATTTCTTGATTATCACTCCCCTTTGCTCTCACATGATCAAACTCATTGCATGGAAAAGCTCAATACCTGCAAGTTAAGATGAAATAGAATAGGTGTGTGGATCATTAACAATATTCAGGATATCAGTAGAGTTTTTAATGCTCTGAAACCTCTTCTACTTAAATATAGATACAAGTAACAAAGCATTGATATTTTTAATTCCTGTATTTTTGTGTTTGATTAACAAAAGAGAGCTTGAGTGTTTCATTTATTGGAATCCATACTAAGTAATAAAAGCCTCTGAACTGGCATTTACAAAGATCACATAGGAAGTTACAGTTTCAACATGTAAAAAAGAAACCTCTGTTTTCTTGTGAGCTTTTCCCCCCTTTCTTTTTCTAATATTAAACAACTAGGCACCATATTGCTGATTAACAAATGAACAAAACTGAGTTTTGAGTAATTCTTTTCCGTTTAGTTCTGGTAGGAATACCATTCATCCTTTGGAAGACACAGTCTCCAATCAAGCTCTTGCTGTGATACTGTGCTGCCCATTAGACAGATAGCAGAGTCCATAATGGGAACAAATGAATATTTTGGCAAGGCTTGCAGGGCTGAACAGAGAGGGGAAGAAAATAAATCCATGACCTCTAATTCCAGAAAGATATGTTATCATCCTGATACTGACACAGATGTAAATGCTTGTGTTGTGAGGATCCTATGAGACCCCTGGGTCTGGAAAAATGACACTATAATGTGGAAAACAGAAGAGCTTTTTCAGTGAATCATTTTCAAAAGGCCAGGGTAATCTGCATTGTTTACTCTTAATAACTTTTCCTGCCTTAATTTCGTCTAGCAACAGCAATATCTGTTTCTATGCTTCATTTACCCCTAAATATCATTTGTAGGAAAACTTATACCAAATAATAAGCTGATTTGTAGCTTGTGAAATGGAACAAAATTTTAAATTTTGGGTAAAGAAAGAGGATTTATGAATGCTTGGTTGAGCCAAATGGAAAGATATTTTGACTAAAACTAAAGCTCCTTTCCTATGTTGTGGAATAAATGTACTTGTGAAACCAATACTCATGAATTTATAATCCAGGTCACACAAAGGCCCAATTCCAATTTGGTTTACTCTAGTCATTAAAGGACAATTATTATAGACACATGAAGATACAAATCTTTAGAAAAAATATTTCTATACTTTAGTTTCTAATTAATTTCTAGTTTATGTGTATGAGTGTTTTGCCCACATGTTTGTAAGTATATCACATGCATGAAAACCTGCTCATGCCAGAGGACGGCATTGGATCCCCTGGGAATGGAGTTATAGATGGATGTGACCTGCCATGTGGGTGCTGGGAACTGAACCCAAGCCCTCAGCAAGAACAGCCAGTGCTCTTACCTGCTGAGCCGTCTCTCTAGCCCCTAGACTTCAGATTCTTGTAATTTCATTCTAGCTTGCTGCCACCACCAATTTAACCAACACAAAAAATATTTTGAGGACTATTCATATCAAAACATTCATATTTTGAGGATATTCAGAGTTCTGAAGTTCATAATTCTAAATATTAAGAATGCAGCTTTCCTTAGGATGTAAATAGTTTGGGGATTTGGGGGACTTCTTTTGTCATGGATTTAGTGACTTGAATGCTTCATATAATTTAAAAAATATAGTTCAGTGTAAATCATAATGGTAAGATACACATGTGCTTCTGCAGTTTTGCCCAACAATGGTTAGAATTGTAAACAGTTTGCTTACACACACAAACCACACACACACGTGCACGCACAGGCATATAGATTGCCTCACTGATATGAGCAAGAGGCTGTTCATTTTAAATATGGCTTTTAACAGTCTCTTCCTTCCATAGATCTTTTAATAGTTTATTTTATTACCCACATATGTGTAAGTGAACCCATGTCATTCAATGCCTGTGGAAGTCAGAAGAGAGCATTGGATCCCCTGGAACTGGGGTTATGGGTGGTTGTTAGCTGCCATTTGGGTACTGGTAACTGAAGCTGGATCCTCTGCAAGAGCAGCCAGTGCTCCTAACCACTGAGCCATCTTTCTGTCTCACTCTCACACATCTTAATGTTCTCCAATATCTAGTTTCATACCAAGAAGGAAGCCTACAGGCTTCTCTCAGAGAGCTCTGCCCTATTTGGCTATTGGATATTTTGAAGTAAACAGATTGTGTCCCAAGAACGCCGAGAAGAAGGCAATATTGGGAAGATGGATGTGACAGTCTAGGGAACATCTGAGAAAAATTGCGAACTTCATCTGTTATCTTCAATCTGAAGATATTAGGCATTTTATTCAGTTGGCAAAAGCAGTTTTTCAAAACCTTAGAGGTAGTTTTCTTATAAAGCTTGGGTTGCTTCTAGGGAATTCATGAAATTGAAAGTTTGTACATTTTCCTTTTAATATTTTATCATAACGAGGCTTCAGAATTTAAGGACTGCATCTTACTCATGACCTCTATGAAACCTTAAAGGAAAGCGCCAGAAGTCCGCAGCAGCACCCGGAACTGAGATCCCGTCTGCTACTTCTCCACCGCGTCCTTTCCCGCTTTTCCGCCTCTCCCTTCCAGTCCCTTCTTATACACTGCGGTGTCTTGTGCCCTCTGAAGACAGGCAACATGGCACTCCTGATGAAACACACAACGTCTTGCCACTAGCACCAAGCACCACCCTTTATCCTCACTCTTCTTTCAGTCTCCTTTGAAACCCATCTTGACAGTGGCATGTGGCACATTCATCCAGAATATTCCCCTCTGGGCCTTTGTACCACCCGTACCTCTGTCCTAGTGTAAGCCAGCCCTCCGTTCTGGGCAACCGTGGTTCCTTCCTAAGGAGCTTCTTCCGTTTGCCCTCTACTGTCTTGATAGCCCAGCAGCCACTTTGATTTCTTTTCTTTCATTTTTCAAATGTAAATTAATTCCTTACTTTTTCTTAAAGCTCTACAAATCTCTCTGTACTTTAGTTTTCGTGTTTGATTTGGTTTAAGAAGGTTTTGCTGTTTGTTTTATTTGGGAGGTTGTTTTGAGGCAATCTAAGCTAGCCTTGAACTCTAATCCTCCTACCTCCACCTCTCAAGCGCTGGAATTACGGCAGTATCTCACCAGGTCCAAGTAAATATTCCTGTATATTTTGGAATAAAGCCCAGCATCATAAGCATGGCTTTCAGTGAATAAGCTCTTTGGATGATCTGCCCCTCCACGTCCTTGCTTACTATGACTACAGTCATAGGGAAAAGCCCTTGTTTTCTGAAAATTATTAAAAGCGTCTCGGTCAGGCCCGTGCATTTGCTGGCTGCTTCCTGTGTGCTCACATATTACATTCCTTTAATTCATTTTTGTTTCTGATGAAAAGTCTTCTTATTAGAGACACCTTTTCCAACCTTCCTCTTAGAGGGACTCTGCCTTTTCTGTTTCTTTACCTTATTTGGGTTTTTACCTGAGTATTTACCACGTGATGGCATAGTGTGTGGTTCCCCTCACTTGCCTTGGTATCTGTCTTTACCCTGTAGAGTGTAATCTTCACAACAGCCAGGCCTTTGCTTTCTCCTCTGCTCTCATTTTGGTGAACATGATAATATACAATACATGTTTAATTCATAGCTGATGAATAAATCAATGTTTCAATCTCACCTTATCGAACACCATGGACCATGTATGTACTTTTAGGAGTGAATCATTTCTGTGTACTAGGTAGCATTCTCAGAAGTCTATTTTCTATTGTGTGCTCTCATCTTAAGCCTCATAATTCAGATACTACATTGAGGAGTGGTTTGTCAGACAAAGTGCTCAGGTGTCAATGGCACATGAATATATACATTTTAAAGACTGGCAGCATGCTGACATGTGTCCTTTGACTGAAAGTGATCATTTCTCTTCACTTCCCTTTTTACATGTATGTAGAATGCTTCACTCATAGAATTTTTCTTTGGATCATTGTTAACATTTTATTGGTGGAATTTTTTAAAAATCAAAACATGGGGGCTAGAGATATGGCTCAGAGGTTAAGAGCACTGGATGTTATTTGTAGAGGACTGGGGTCCAATTCCCAGATCCCATGTGGTGACTAACAACCACCCATGCCTCTGGTTCCAGGAGATCCAACGTTGTCTTCTGAACTCTGTGTGCATTTCACAGCATAGGTACACTTACACAGATTCAGACAAAAGACATACACATAAAATAAAAATAATGAATACAATATTGATAAAGAAAGAAAGAGGTAGGAAAGTGGGAAGACACAAGCTGGAGATGAGAGAAAATCTCCAGGAAGATTCAGGAACTGGCCCAACAAGCAAGGTCTGCTGAAAACACACCACACTCACAGCAGCATTACGGGATCTTTCAGTTACCGCAAAGTAAGTGCCATCCTGAGAACAGGGTGGGAATGAATGCAACAAATCATCATGAAGTTGATGGCTCAAGCATCCTGCACCTTGTGAAGGAAACGTGTAGTCACAATGTTGCATCCTAGAAACAAGTGATGGACCCCAGCACACAGCTTTCATGTTTCCAAACTCTTAAAGTTAGATTCTTTTAATTAGGAAGAACAAAGTGACATTTTGTCCTTTGTGTTCTGTACGCTTTTCCATTTTTTTGTGCCTTTACCTCCTTAGCTGCAAGTCTGTCTTAAATACAAATTGCATGATATTACCTCTTCACAATGACCTACACTACAAGATTGGGTATTGATATAATGCCTATGTTGAACAATTTTTTTGTTAATATGACAAAATATGTCATTAGATTAACTTCCATTTTTACTCACAGTTTTAGACGTTTTGTGTTATTTTTGGCTTGAGGATTTTTTTTTGAGACAAGAGTTCATGTAGCCCAGGCTGGCCTCAGACTCAGTTCACGTAGCCCAGGCTGGCCTCAGACTCAGATCCAATCCTCCTGCCTACCTCTCCAGTGCTCAGAATAAAGGCCCTTTGTACATAGTATTAGGAACAGACTTGGGGACTGTAGCATGTTAGGTGATCACTCTGTGACTTCTCCCTGATCTGGGAGGTTTGGATTTAGGATTAGATAAGAGTCACAGCTGTGGGCTTCTGATGGGGATGCTACACAGCACTGGTGAGGAACACATGGTAGAGCAAAAGAATGACCAGCTACCTAGGGACCTCCTATTAGGATCATCCTCCTTTCAAAGGTCCCATCACTTCCCATTAATGCCACCCTGGTGACCCGCTTGGGGGACATGCACCATCCAAACCATGGCAATGTTCATAAAAATGTTATCACATCTATTAGTGCTGAACATGGATTTCTAAGTCAGTACATAAAGTATATCAGACTAAATATTGTGTATAAACAGTCATGAACACTTAAGAGATCGTATAATATGGGCTGGAGAGATGGCTCAGAGGTTAAGAGCACTGGCTGTTCTTACAGAAGACTTGGGTTTGAATCCCAGCACCTACATGGCAGCTAACAACTCTTGGTGACTTTAGTTCCAGAGGATCCGAAGCTGTCTTCTGTCCTTCTTGGGCATAATATGACATGGGTGCACTTACACACACGCGCAGACATAACACTCATTTACATAAAATAAATAAAAAATTTAAAAAGAGGTAGTGGAATATGACTGCAACAAGTATATAAACACGGAAAATGTCACTTTTCATATATTGAAATATATTTTCATGAGGATTCCAAAGTGTTCAGAAGTAATCAGATTATCTGCCAAGTTTAGGATATAGTCTTTTACAGTATAAATGTCATGGGACCGAGTAACCTGTTTATTGTGCCTTTCCTCCAGTTCGGCTTCCTTTTCATTGCCATGCAGTTTACTATGGCTGATATATTAATGTTAGAGCAAGTATATTCTTTAAATTTTAAAATTCTGTGTGTGTGTGTGTGTGTGTGTGTGTGTGTGTGTGTGTGTGCAGGTATGTGCCACAGTGCTATGCAGAGGTTGGAGGACTACTTCAAAGAGTCAGTTGTCTCCTTTCATTTTTTTGGAGGCAGATTTCTCTCTTGTTTAGACCAATTCTTTGTCTCTTCCCCATCTCCACACAGATGTGCTGGGATTATAGCTATTTGCCACTGCATCTGTAATTTTTAATAAAGCCCCAGTTTCAGTCTAGGAATAAAACTCAGTTTTCAGGCCTGTGTGACAATTGCTTTTACCCCCGAGGCATCTTCCTGCCCTGCTCCCCCAGTTTATCGATTAATGACAGATGTACAGATGGCCCCATAATCTCCTTGTGCCTGAAGAGATTTGATCCTCCCCATTTTCTTTCTTGTTCCCTTTTTATTGACTATATACTCACTCCCAGTAATTGTTTTGTTTTGATTTTCTTGATTTGTTTTGAGACAGGGTCTCCTTGTAGCCCTGGCTGACCTGGACTTCAGCATGCAGACCAGGCTGACCTTGACCTCACAGAGATCTGTGTCTGCTGCAATTAGGGTCATGCACCGTCACACCTGCCTCACTCCCATTTTTAAGTAAATGAAACAGGCAGTGAAGACAATAATTCTCTTTCAGGGGATGTTCTCTAAATTCAAGAAACAGTCCCCCAAACATTTTCTCATTTGTGACAGAACAAAATCATGTATCATATGTCTGCCATGGGTCCTAGCTGTAGGACACTGGGATTAGTTGGCCTCTCTTGTCAGGGGCAAAGGGGAGGGTTTGGGAGAGGAACAGATCTCACAAGCCAGGAGGCCACTCTGTTGTTCTCAGACTGACCCCTGCTCGGATGGAGCTGGCCATCCCTAAGGTCTTTGTCACCTCTCAGGCAATGGGATCAGGTAGTTTGTGTTTTGTTTTTTGTTGTTTATTTTAAAAAAAATATATATATATAGGAGAAAAAATTCAGATGTAGGTTATGAGACCTTGAGACATCCAATCAGATGTCAAGCTCAGCATATTGTGCCACATACACACACACACACACACACACACACACACACACACATTCAGCCAACCATGTATTACAGGATTTGCACAGTCTTTGTGATGGTGTGATTAAATATATGTTATGCCATGCACTTATTTTTTTCTAGGTGTTTTGTCTATAGGATTATTTATAAATGAATTTTAAAACTCCACATAATCAAATATTAAATAAAGCCGTTTAGGAAAATGTGAAAATTACAGCCAGTATCATCCATGGTGTTCCCATGTGGGCCATAATTTTGTGGCTCCTAGCATCAATTATATTTTCCAAGAATGTATTTCTATCGGTATCAAGTCACGCAGAAGTCTCTTGTCACTTTGTCTCACAGATAATATTAAAATGCTGCAGTTCTGAGATGTTATGTCTCTCTTTTGTGGTGTCCCCTATTTTCCCCTTTCATCTCTCATCTCCGTCACCTGATTGTGTTCATTCAAAAGAGTGATCACACCCCACACCTGAGCACCACCGAAGTCTAACTTGTAGCCATCTCCTTTTTCCTTTCCAGATCCCGGTCTTGGTCACCCAGATAAGTTCAACCAATCATCCAGTGAAAGTCGGGCTGTCTGATGCGTTTGTCGTTGTCCACAGGATCCAACAAATCCCCAGTAGGTAGAAGGGTAACTGAAAGTGTGAACCTTCCCGGGGGGAATTCTAAGGGCATTGACCTCAGACAGGTGAAGCGAAGAAAGGCTCACTCACTTTGTTAATTCTACATGTGTTTTACATTCATAAGTCTGTGGGTTTCTCTGTCTCCATTTCTCCTGAATTAACATACTCAGAGTGAGAGAAGTGGCAGGACCCATCTGAGATGAACTGGCTCTAGCCAGTTTGGGAATCATTAGAACACTTGGCTTGTTCTTTTATGAATAAAGTAAGTAGTATGATGGATGCCAGGTGTGGCGTGCACCTTTTCTCCCAGCATTCGGGAGGCAGAGGTAGGCAGATCTCTGTGAATTTGAGGCCATCTCAGTCTGCAGAGCCAGTTTCAGGAGGTCAGTTAAGGCTATACAGAGAGACCTCATCCCCAAAGTGGGAAAAAAAAAGGACTGAAGCAAACAAAAAATAATGATGGATTATTTGATTGACAGACCTAGACTCCTCCGTGTTTATTTACTTATTTTAAATGAGTTGATGAGAGAGAAGCTTTGTATTTAACATATCTGATATAGCAGGGGTATAAAGTTAAATTGAAAGGAAAATTTAGACACATAAATGTGTAGATGAAACGATATCTCAAGGAGAAGAAGACCTACATTTCTCCTTTTGTGTTTGTGTTATTTTTGGTAAGTAGTTTATATTTGATACATTAAGATACAGTTGTTCATTAATTTAGCAAATTAAAATGTTGCTGTGGATGTTTTCAGAGGAGAGCATGTGTAGCGTGCAGAGACCCTGAGAACCAAAGGAAAAGGAAAAGAAAGGAAAGAAACTTAGAATGCTAGCTGTTTCACGCAGTTCTGACTAACTACCTTCCAAAAGTTTCTGATTTTTAAACCTCATTTATTTCCAAAGTAACCCCGAAGAACCCTTCCGGGTGCTAAGTCTGCTTCCTAAATGTGTTTATTTAAAGCAAGGGGTAATAGTAAAGTTCATCTAGAGAGTGGGTCATTTCCTTCCTCTTTGTTCAAGTTCTTCTTTTATTTCATTCTAGGGGTGGGCTTAATTTATCACATGTGTATGCTGTTTGGGATTCACTTTAACTGAGTCTACTTAATTATGTCATCTCTCAATTACAAGAAGTAAATGGAGCGAAAACTAGACTTTTCAGCGCCATGGATTAGATGGTAATATCTAAGGCTTATCGCGCTACAGAATGGCATTTATATATGGCGATTCTAATTGTTGAAGGTGTAAAACCTCCTTTGCGTTTCTCTTTGTTATCTGAGAAATTGTGGTAGGTATTATTTAAGGGAATTGTTAAATCAAGGCAGATTTCCAGAAACTTAATCCTACCAAGAACAAAACAAAGATATATTAGTGTGTGTAGGCAACACAAAGGCTTCCTGACAGAACTCTTAAATAAGAGGCAGAGCCTGGGGAGAACCAAGGTTGGCTTCCGTGTGAGGAGGACTGTTCTCACATTCTTCTTTTCAGAAGCGTTAAATCAGGCATGACTTGAGTCAGTTATTGCACAAGGAAGAGAAAACGCTCGCTTTGGCTTATTTGTTGCTTCTTTCCATCCCTGGGGGAGTTTCATGTGCAGGATTCTCAGAAAGCATTTTATCCCACATTGCTGTTCTAGTACATTATCATTTTAGAGAACAAGACCCATCAAAGTGAAAATAATTTTTTATACTCTGTAAAAGTATTTAATATGTAAGTATTGTGTTCATATCTTCCCAATGATACAGTTGTGCATAGATGTCAGGGTCCTAAAACGCAATTTAGGAACTCTGATTATGACACAAAGGGATGATTTTAGGGGGAAATCATTCTTCAGAATGTAAATTTCATTATCTAAATTGGAAAAATTCATGAGTCGTGAGACAAGATTATTTCTGATGCTTGGAACACAGCCTTCACTTCACAAATATTATTGAGACAGAGTTTAGAGCAGAGCTATTCTCAGGCAAGCTACATGCTTGGAATGACATTCACGGCTCCTGTTGACCTAACTATTCAATCCTGAGAAAAATAGCCAAGAAGAAATAAAGTCTCAAATTCCCCACTTCCTGATGTTATTTGAGGACATATTGAAGCAAGAAAATTGGAATTCATGTGTTCTGCTTTAAAATCAATGAGGAACAGAATTTTAATCTCCCACGTTACACAGTGATCATGAGCTCCTGCACGGTTCCATTTAGTACACAGTTTAAAAAGGAGAAACAAAAAAGCATAGTTTTAGGATAGTTCAAGATTTTCATGATACGAGCTATAAATTTGAGTTTTTTTCTGAGAAATAAGGTGCTTCCTAGAGATCAGTATGTTGTTTATTTGTGCCATCAAAACTTAGATAAATATTTAAGTCCCTTGTAGAATTATGTCACCAATGCTCACTGTTAGGTATAATCCCTGTATGGATATGAATCTTTTATTTTTGTGCTGCTTTTTCCCATGGAGTGGATTTAGAGAACAATTGATTATTATCCTAAGTAATGGGGTGATTTCATCTCTTCTCTGAACCAAGGTGCATTACATAGGGCCTTGTTCTCATAAGGTTCATTTTCTGTTCTTTTAATCATTTTTGTTACATGGGTCATAGAACCCAGACTTTGGTGTATAAAGTAGCCATGACAACATGCGAATGGGAAGCACAGATGAGCTTTCTTTCCATTGGATTGACATTTCTGTACCATTCTGAGCAGATTTGGTGAAAACTTAATTAAGCATTCAAAATGCTGTAGGTAGTTTTAATTTATTGAATAAGATTTTGTGGCACCAGAGAGATGGCTCAGAAGTTAAGAATGCTTGCTGCTCTTGTAGAGGACCAGAGTATGGATTCCAGCATTCACCCACGTGGGGCGGCTCATGGCCACTTGTAACTTCAGCTCCAGTGGATCCACAGAGGCCCTATGCTGGCCTTGGTGGGCACTCAGATGCATGTGGACATATATACACAAACACAGAGATATCATAAATAATAAAATAAAAATAAATCTTGGAAATGGTTTTCCTCATTCATTCCACATAGCGTCAACAAGCCCCCTCATTGTTCAAATTTTAAATGTTTCTAAAAGCAATGATTTCAGTGCTAACTTTTAAGCATCATAAAGGCTGTTTTTTTTAACTTTCAAAACATAAAAAAATCAGATGGTTTAACGGGTTAAATATCAAAAGGAGTTAAAATAAAGTCAGTGAGCTGATGACTAGTCCTGAAGTAACAGGGAAAATACTTTGCTTTTCCCCAAATACAAGAGTTTATAGTGAAGTTAACCCTTTGAAATGATAATAATTTTCTAGTAGATAAAAACACAGTGTCTCCAAAACTCCCATTCCCCCTAACAATGAAAGCGTGTTTCTTAATATCTAGTCCCAAGACTTTTATGTGCCTTCTTGTCTGTGTGTATTTATGCCTGTAAATCACTCTCTATTTTCCTAAAAATGGCTTTGTGAAACATTAGGGAGCAGAAAGAATTACATAGACCATCTGTTCCAATTTTCACAGGTGCAGACATAAAAAGAAGGTATACTTACAATGACTTTGGATATTCAAACATTTCATAAATATGAGTATAAACATATTTATTGAGATTAGGAACATACTGTATTCTAATTCAAATGATTTTACAAAATACTAGAAAACTTAAAGAAGAAAATGTGAATTACTTATAAATACACTAGAAGACCTGTCAATATTTTCAGGTATCTGCATCCACTGTTTCATTTATAATATAAATATATATCCAAACATACACTAAGAAATTGGATCCTATAATATAAATTCTTAATGATGTACTTTCTCTTTAAAACATACAATCTACTTTTCTGCATAGTTTACTAAATATCTTAAAGTATGGTCATCACTGGCTACAATAAATTCCTTTATTTCATAGTTATGTAAACTTTGCTTCAGTGCTTACTCCTAGATGTTGTTTCTCCTATTGATTATTACATAAAGGCTGTTGAACATTCTTGTTTTTACCCTTTATACACATCTTGTTTTGTGAATTTTGACAAATTGCTTTCTATAATCGTTATCCACATTTGTTCTCCCATCAGCATTATATTAGACTCATATCTCACAAAGCTTTCATAATCTTTTCAGTTTCACAACTTTGATGGGCAGAACATGGTATTTAATTTTTGTTCTAGTTGCCTTTTGATGACCAGAAAGTTTTAACAGTGGCATATATCCAAAGGATACTTGTAATTTCCATAATTGTTTGTCAGTCAGCTAGTTTAGTTAAACGATTCTTTGCCAGATTCAGCTATGCCCCTTCGAGTCCTTCCCACAGTACACATAGGTGTTCCTGGCTACACACAAAATGCTCACCAGGACAATTTGCCTTCATCTGTTTCTCTCGCTTCCAATATAGTATTTTGAATTTCAGTTTCAACCTCTGGATGCCAAGCCTCTGCATCCAGCCTTACTGTTTCTCCACCCTCCTGGCTTAATGAGGAATGCATTTCCTGCAACTAAATAAACAAACAAACAAACAGACAAATGCACATGTGCTGTGTGGTTCTTAAAAAAATGTAAAACTCTTTAATTTTCATAATGAGAAAGTTATTTTAACACACACTTGTGAAGATTTCACAGGAGAAGCTTACCTACTTAGCTTCTGACTTAACTTAAAATGGTTCCAGTACAAGTTAGGATAAGTCACAAGGAAGCCCTAGCTGTGTTCTCTGGTACTTGCCAAATCTTTTCTCATCAATATCCGCTTTTTCAAAATTATTGACATTTTTCATGCTGTGCCTTTGCTCTGTTGGTTATTGTGGATAACATAACCTTAGTGAACTTAAAAGTTTGTTTATGCAATATGAAAAGTACCTTGAGCTTTAATTTTCAAAAAAGTAACACCACAAACCAATACACTGACCAAGAAATCTTCCTGTCCATCAAGTGGACTTGAACGTGAACTCATTAGCTCACCAGAGTGTGTCAGTAAGATTCACTCGCGTTATGGCTCCTTAGCTGGAGCCACTGAATTTTTAACTACATTTAATTAACTAATTTTAAGTTCAAGAGCAGCATGTGACCATGACTGCCATACCTGACAGAGCAGTTATAGATACATTATTTAAATAAAATGTTGAATGTCAAGTAAAATATTTACATAAGTATTATTTTACTTTTAAAATACCTTAGGATATTAAATATGATTAAATAATGAATATTCAAATGTAACTATACTTGTTAAATACTAAATTTTAAAATATAACCATTATAACAATTTGATGATAATTCATATTCAATGTAATTATTGAGCAATAATAACCTTTCTAACAAATAATATGAAAGCACAAATAATCATGTAAAAGTTTTTTTTCTGAGAAAAATCTTTCATAGAATGAATTTAAATTGCTTCCAGAAGAGCCTCATTTGGTATTTTCAAAGTTATCAGTATTTTCATTCATTCAGACCAGATCAATCAATAAATCTTCAGTAAATTGTGTCAGCTCACCATGGAAAGAGCCTTCAAAATTATTGATTCTGCACAGCATAAAAATCACTTCCCTTTGCGGCAGGCTTTCATGAGTTGCTTGGGTCTCGAGGCCTGTACTAGCTCACAAAAGGCACACTAAATGAGAAATAAATGGGAATCAGGCTCTCTTTTGTAAAATACCTTCTGATTAAAGGGTATTGTGCAAAATGATATTCTAATTCACAGATTTCTAACATACTTTATGTATTTACTTGATCCTGGTTTGGTTTTTTTGAATGCATGTGTAATGTGGTGTGTGTGTGTGTGTTATATTTGTGGTTCTTGCACATGAGTGTTCGGATGCTTGCATCCTTGCTGGATCATACACAGACCAGAGCAGGACAGGATTTACAGTGTCTTCCTATCTCTCTCTCTGGCCCATTACCTTGAGACAGGGTTTGTCATTTACCCCAAAACTTGCTGACCAAGGAGGTCTGGGCCAGACCTCCTTGGGACTTGCCTGCCCTCCCCTAAACCCAAAGGCTGGGATCACAGACATGCGCTTCCATGCCCAGCCACTTCCTGAGTAGCTGGGATTCCAGCACATCTTTATGCTTACAGAGCAAACCTTCTTATCCACTAATCTATCTTCCCAGTGCCCTGAGTTGATTCTTAGAGAAAAATCAAAACAAGGAATTTTCTAGATATTAGAAACCACTGATTCATCTTCTTTAACATAATTTGAGAATTTTTCTAGAATTATATAAGAAAAGATTCCTTCAGGGCCTTGTGATTAAGCTGCTTCATTGAATTTATTTATGTGTTCATTGACCTTTCATCTGAGCCCACATAGTTAAGGAACAAGAAATTTTTTACCAATTTAGGGGTGCATCTTGATTTATTCAAAAAAGCCCAATTTATGTTATTTCTAATATAAAATTCATAGTAGCCATACAAAGGACTTTAACCCATGTTAAAGGGCAAGACATCTGATCGTGAATTTGCACATTTGGTACTTATTGGGATAGCCAACAGGACAAGATTAAGTCATCTAAGGCAGAGAAATCCATTATAATATGCTTTTATGTTACTCAGAACAGAGAATCAAAGCTCATCTTTGCAAAAACCCAGTGTTCGCCTCACTGTGGAAGGCCCAGGGCAGTGGTGAGATGGCTTTCAACCTTTGCAGAAATTTTCTATCCATTTGTATCTCACTTTTGACTTTAAATTATGACCTCAGATGTTCTATATTTTTTTCAATTAACTCTTTTGTATTTGCCTTCAAATTTATACTTGCTGTTACTTTAATTATTGCTTTCTCCCATCGGATAAGAAGTATTTGTTTTATTTACATTTATCTACTACACTAGGAACATTGTGCTTTTAACTGGTTATAGTTGCCTGCACTTATACACATGCCTGCATGTTAATTTTTCCAGTTGAATTTTGTGACGGAAGATTTTCTTTTAAACACAGAGTTTTCCTTGCCTGGTGCATGCCAGAGATCTAAATGTCTTAGCACTAAATGTTATCCATTGTTGCTTTGTTTATGTTTGTTTCACTGAACCCTTGATTCTGAGGAGAAGAACTCGTAGGCCATTTAATAATTCTCATTTAATGAAGTCACAATTTCTTCTTCTCCCCTAAAGAAAAAAAATTAATGGCATGATATTTAATGATATGAAATAAGATTTAATGGCATGACATGATATTAACAGCATTGCAAATGTGCATGCCCAATCTTCCCTTAAGTCTTGGGAACAGGGGTCTGTGCTCCCCTACGGTGGGCAGCAGGGGTCTGTGCTCCCCTACGGTGGGCAGGGCCATGTTAGTCACAGGCCTGCAGTCCCTATGGCCCCATTTTGCCTTCCTCTCTTAACACTGGTTCCAGTTCTTCCTGAAAGGAACTGGGAAATGCAGCTTATCTGAACATTAGGAAGCTGCGTGTAGAAAGGGAGACACAAGCATGCTTGGATTCATCAGTCTGATTTCTCTTATCTATTGAAAATAGCTGGTGAAGTCTGATCCTCAGGTTTATGCAATGTCCTGAAGCATGGAATGTGGTGAGGGATGATGAGTGACATGCCCAGGAAGTATAGACCAGCAGGCCATGGCTGTACTTTATCTAATATTAGTAGCTATTTCATGAAATTGCAAAACAGAATTAGGAAAAATGTTTGTAGTTAAAGCATTTTTTAAAAATTTCTAGATGCTTTATTTCTCAATTCCAACTACCTAATTCTGTTAATGTCTTTGTGTGGAGAGCTTATTCTTTTTTCTCTTAATCTTGAGCCTCTTTTTCCTGGGTCATTATGCTGAGAATGTACAATACCTACTATTTACATTAAAGAGTATTCAATAAACATACTACAAGCTAGGCTAAGGCTGAACTTGGAAATCAATAAGATATAATCATTTGGAGCCAGTCATTCAGCATGAACCACACAAACAAGAAAATGGTGGCAAAGCATATATTTGGCCATTTAAAGTGTTAAGATATTTAGTAGACATGATTACAGGGGAATGTAGGAAACTACCCGTATATTCTCTGGGTAATATCTGCTTTCAAGGCAGGCAAGCAAACAAAGGGAACTTGAGCTACTCTATTGAGGTGAATGTGGAGTGGAAGGGAGAGGATGCTTGAAGTCCCCATGTGGTCAGTCTGTCCCCCCGACAGTGATCAAGCTGTCTCCAACCTTTAATTCAGTATTTGTATATTGAGTCACATCACTGGATGTTGTGACCCCTGAACTATCTATATTTTCTCTAGGTTACTCTGCCTGGGTTTTTGTTGTTGTTGTTTGTTGTCTTTAATTTGTAAAAGGTCCTCAGTGACAAGTACTGTAGTCACTCTTGGTTTTCTTAAGTTGTAAGAAAGTGGTTGAAATTGTATTAAATATTTGTTTGAACATTATTTTGACTTATTTTTTGAAGACACTAAAGTGAAATACATTTCTGGAATCAAATGAAAGCTTCTAGGCTTGACAGAGCCAGTCAGTGCATAAATTCCTAATAATTTGTTTTTAACAGAAGCATCTCAAAATATGACAGAAATGACCACTTGGAGGCTGTCATCAAATGGAAATAATTCTCAGACCTTTTGGTTGGTCTTGTCTCACGTCCCAACAGTTGGAGGTTTCTAGACAGTTGACACAACCAGCATGGGAACGGGCGCTCCTTTCCTTTTATCTATAAGCCTGACCAATAATTCATTTTCAGGGCATTCTATGTCATCAGTAGTTGATTTTTAAAGTGTAATGTGCAATGAAAAGAATCACTAATATGTTAAGCAGGAGCTAACACAATGGGTATTTTCCAAACTTTGGCCTGAAGACCTAAGACTTTATTATTTAACTTCTAAGAACTGAATTGTTGGGCAAAATACATGGGGACAAAATATATTGGAACTTTTCCACTTGGTAAAGATGAGCAAAGATTATTTTCTTCACAACTTGAACAAGAAGATTTCAGGATCCATTACCCCAAGTAAGTTTATACTAAGAAATCATGATTTCCTCTAGTTATTGAGCAGGTATACCCTTTGTAAAAATGTATATGCTGCCTTCAATTGCACTAGAAAGAAAATTAGTTGGATTGTGCTTTTAAACAGTGTTTTCTAGTCCCATAATCCCGAGGAGCTTTTTGATGAATGATGACTCAGGTAGCACAGCCAGCTCAAGGGAGACTCGGTCTGTCCTCCCTCCTACTCTGAAGTAGTATCTCCTAATTAAGTATGAGACATGTATGACAGGATGTAAATGGCACAAAAGAGACATATTTCTAGGTTATAACAGTCTGACTTCCCGCTACAGTCTCATAGGATCTCATATATGTGTAGCTATCTCTCTTTCCAGAACATGTTTTTTAGATAGGTTCTTTCATAAATCCCAAGAAGGCCAAAAACTCACTATGTAGCCAAGATGATCTTGAGCTTCTGATTCTCCTGCCTTCATTTCTCAAATGATGGGATCATAAGCATGCACCCCCACGCCCAGGCACTAGGGATGAAACCCAGGTCTTCTTGAATGCTAGACAAGCCCACTGCTGACTGCTCTACATCCCTAGCTCTGAACACTTTTAAAGCAAATCATTATTCAATGGGCCATCATACTTTTGTTCTTATGGGAGTTCATAAGTGGGTCCAGTAACTTCAATAAAAATCTCATTTCCTCTAAATTAAGACTGGAGACAGATTTAGAGAAACTTCATCCTAAGGTTTTAGTGTGGTTTGGTAAATTAAGATCTATAGAAATCAGATCATTACGTGCAGTGCGCAGTCAGTATGAACTCTACTTGCTGTAACTGGTTAGGCAAAATTGTATCTAACCGTTATTGAGCATTTAAAGTAGGATAGAGACCATTCTGATCAATTATTAACTCACTTTAACTCAAAGAACAACTCAGTAATATTGATGCTGTTATTCCTATTTTATACACAAGGACATGAGGCTTAGAAAGCAAGGCTAACAAGAAATTCCACAGTCACAAATACCAAGTAGGAGATTGTGAATTTGAACCCAAGAGGCTGTTCAGAAGAAGATATTCTTAGCTATTATGATATTACCTCCCCCAGAGAGGTAATTGTTGTGAAATTTTTGATTTAGCTTATAGCCTCACAAACAATTAGCCATAGATATGTTGTATTCCACACTGCATTCTTGTCATTATAAGAATTCTAAAAATGAAATAAAATGCTAATAAGACAGCTTTCTTTATATATTTTTCAAACCCAATAAGTTCATTAGTCTAAGGCATATAATGCGAGTTTTAAAGAGTTGAAATTTGGTTATATTGTAAAATGTATTTGTATTTATCTGATCTCTGATCATTACAATTGTTGTCAACCACTCCATATAGCATTCTCCATAAGGATTTTGATGGATTTGTTGATGAATTTAAAGACTGTTTCATTCACTAATGTGCTAATATGTTAATAAAACTTCCTGTAGATTGTGCTGTATGGTAACACATAACAGTACTTACTTTTAAAGGTTTGTTTTGATTATTTTACTTATCCAGATGTGTGTTGTGTGTGTATGTGTGTGTGCAAGTGCCTGCAGGGCACAAAATTGTAAGATCCCTGTAGAGCTGGAGTTAAAAGCAGTTGTGAGACACCCAACCCGGGTGCTGGAAATCAAACTCAGGTTCACTGCAAGAGCAATACATGGTCTTAAGAGCTGAACCATTTCTCCAGGCCCAACAGAACTAATTCTTAAAGTGATTTCAGTCCTTTTTCTCACATTTTATTGATTATATATATATATATATATATATATAGTAAGTATATATTATATGTAATATATAATATATAATAAATATATATAACTGCCAAGTAAAATAATATATTGCATGTTTCCATGAGTCTATATGTATAGAACAAATACTTAAAACTGGGCAAACAATATTGCTCATTGAATAAAGGTGCTTGCTGCCAATTTTGTGACTTGAGCTTAATCCCCTGCATACAGCATAGTAGAAGGAAAGAACCCATTCCCACCAGTTGTCCTCTGACCTACACAGGTGCACAGTACCATGAATTGGCCCATGTAATACATACACAAATAAACAAACAAATAAATGTAATAAAAGATTTCAAAAGGAGAATACTTAAAATCTATCCTCTTGTCAGATTTTCAGTATAGCACAGCATTAACTATAACCACCACCCTGATGAAAAATGCTCTTATTTTGCTGTTTACTTTTATCAAAGAATTTTCCCTAAGGTTTAGAGCAATTTTTTAAAATATTTATTGCTTTAAAAATATTTTCTTATTTATGTGTATGAGTGAATTATCTGCATGCTGTAAGTGCCCAAGGAGGTCAGAAGTGAGGGTGGAGTCCCACGGAAATGGAGTTACAGATGATTGTTAGCTGCCATGTGGTTACTGGGAATCGAACCTGGTTCCTCTTGACATCTGTAGCTCTACTCAGTGCTGCACAGGGCAGCACCAGTAACCTAACCTCTGAGCCATCTCTCCCCACCCACATTTAGAGCAATTATAGGTAATGTTATTCAACATCAACTTTAGATGGTAACATTTTTTAAATTGCCACCCCATTCCTGAAAAAAGTTCACTTTAGCTTTAGTCTGGGAGAAGCCCTTCATCTTATCTTTGTGATTCCATACTAAGTCCTTCAAAATGTGTAACTTCTCAAGATGCCTCTAGCCCCGTGAGTTGCAGCGGGTTGCAAGTCTGCTAACTCAGGAAAAAATCTGAGATATTCTGCACTTCCTACACCATGTGTAAAAAATGCGCAGGTTTTCAGGTTTAATTTTTCATAATTACCCATCTCTTCATTGGATGGGACTTTAGACACTGGACCAGATGGAAAAGTAGATAATTCTTTTTCCGTTTTTAAAATGCTGTTGTTTTATTTATAACAGCTGATTTCCTTTCACTTGTTATTTTTGTAGATGTTCGAAGAAGAACGATTTATGAATATCACCGAGTAGAGCTACAGATGTCAAGAATTACCAACATTTCAGCTGTGGAGATGACTCCACTACCCAGTAAGTTAACATGAGAAGATAGTGATGTGGGAAAGTTTGAAAATCTGATCTGTCCAGTAAGTCTATTTGTAATGACTGTGGTCACTCCGTAATTCCAGCTGTGTTTGTCAAGCATGGCATTTTACCCTGAGTGTGATGGGGATGAATGATTTACTTTGAGTGAGCAGTCTGTATCCCCTCTCAGTGATGTCAGCCAGTCTTGACTGACTCGGGCTTGTCTCCTGCTTCCTAGCGTGTCTCCAGTTCAATAGCTGTGGTCCCTGTGTATCCTCTCAGATCGGCTTCAACTGCAGTTGGTGTAGCAAACTTCAAAGGTAAAAGAGATAATTTAAAAAACAACTGATTTTAGATTTTTAAAAAGACTTGCTGTGTGTACTCATTGAAATTTAAATGAATGTCCAGTGTATAGATTATTGTATGTATTATATATATAGTTATGAAATTATTTATTTGTATATCTATATGTATGTATGTAGAGAGACCAAAATGCAATAGCAAGCTGTTTGGAAAGGGAGATTTTGATATATTCCTTTGTCATAATGCTTAACATGACTAAGAACTTCATATTCAATAAATCCATGAGCTGACATAGTTTTGTAACTCTCAACAGGGCTTAACATACATAATGTTGTATGTGCTGAACCTTTAAATTGATGGTTTCAGCTTGGCATGAGCTGTATTTTCCACGAGAGTGGATTTTAGTAACCATGCACATTCCTAAGAAATTCCTACCTAGTATCCAAAAGGTCAAGATTACTGATGTGATCTCAAGTTGATACCATCTGACCTTCACATAATTGCAATAGGTTTTGGCCTCATGTTTGAGTTAGAAACTTGAGCTGCATAGCTTACTACTGTCAAAAATATTTACCGATTGTTTTGGTTAGTAAAGAAGATTGTTCAATCCCAGAAGTTTTACAGAAAACAGGATGTGGGTGATCTATGACACGGGTGAACAGATTGCTATTCTTCTGAATGATGGATGGACATATTTCTAAGAAACACTTGCAGAAATTAGTGGAAACTGAGTTGACTCAAGAGAGGAATCAACTACCTGAATACCTCCTGGTTGTGAGAAAGTAGAATGCATGCATTAACCAGGTTTCTCCAGAACTAACAGAATGTATACATATTATAAAAGGGATTTATTATATTTGCTTACAAATCTAATTAATATAGGTTATGTATGTTCAGCTAATCATTCCTGGAAACACCCTCACAGACCAACCCAGAGGCTTATCTCTATTGATTGCAGATCTGATCAAGTTGTCTGACAATTAAGATTAGCCATCCCAGGGAGTGTAGCCTTAGTAGATTTAGGTAAGACTCTGAAGTAGATCTTAATGCATTCGTCCCATTGGAAATACAAGAAGATTTGCCTCTGTTTGTTGTTTGTTCAACCATTCTATGTGTCAATTGTGTCCAAAGTGTTTGAAACAAAGTAATGAAAAGAGTGAACACAGTCACTGCACCAGTGGAGTTATTTCACTCTGTGTGGGGAAAAGTCCCCATCACATCTTCGGAGTCTAAGAAAGGTCATCTTCTGTTTCCAGGTGGAAAATATTACGCTGTTCCTAGGTAGCTTGCTCTCAGAGACAGACAGGCCGGGCCTCTTCAGCTTCTAGCAGCATGTCTATCGAGTCAAGCTCATGTTCAGAGTCAGGCTGAAAGGTTTTTTGGTTTTTTAAAATACATTTTTATTGAATTTTTGAGGATTTCATATATAATACATCCTAATCATATTTAGCCCCCATTTTCCTGTCTATGTTCCTGACAGCCCACCCACAGGACTTCACACATTTTGTCATATTTGTTAAGGTTTATCTAGTCTTTGGACCCTGCTCAATGGTGACAGCATGCACAAAGCAATCAAGATAGAATGCCATTTTTTTTTTTCATAACAGCTGTAGGGAACATTTTTAATCGGATAACTCTGGAGTGACCATGGCAGTATTGTGGCTAGAACAATATTGTTTGTGATAGCCTCAGATTTGTTTTCAATTGAACACGTTGTGCCAGTAATTTCCTTTGGGAAATGATTTCTGAATAATGAAAAAACAAGCAGTTAGCATTTTTCAAAGCACAGTTTTAACATATATTTAAATCCTACAGAACTGCTTTAAAGTCAAGGGTTGGTGGTTATCCATATGTATATTTTGCTAAGATTTCATACATATCAGAAGTTGTTCAAAAATCTGCTTAGATATAACCAAAACGAATCTAAAGAGGTGAACTTTCTCATGTATATTACAGTAATACTGACCTGTGAAATGAAAAATGCCTGCCCCCCGTATTAAGTGGAAGACACCAGCCAGCCCTCTTTGCAGCTATTTCAAGATGAAGTTTGTTAACTAGTAGCCTGAGCAAGCTTCTGTCACCATTTAGGACAGGGCTCATGGATTCTTGTTCCTTGACTTGTCTTCTTTGCAAGTCTGTTAAAGGCAAAGTTAGTCTATAGTCTATATTTTTATCTCATAGCCTAGGAATGTGCCTGAGTTTCATAGACAGATGAGAAGATGAATAAATTATGATTAGTTTCCCAATGAAAGAATCATGAGTAGATTTTTCTGGTACTAAAGGGTATTCCCGGATAGGAGACTTCCCAGTGCTAAAGCCAAACATGTCTGTGAAAATTCAACATATACCCTAGCCAAAGTCTCATCTTGTTTTGTTATTTGAGATAGAGTCTTAATCTGTCAACCAGGCCCACCTTGAGTCCTCCATCCTCCCACCTCAGCTTCCCATGTGCTGAATGACATGAATCATGCCTGGATAATTAAAATTCTTGACTGATATAATATTAAGGTAAATGAAAGTTCTGAAGACTCATCTAGTAACTAACCTACTGTTAACCACTTATAAATATATTCTTTCTGTGGAAATATGTGTCAAGACTTTGAAACAGCAATTTTGGTAGTCGAAACATGTCTACTCCTTGGGATCTGCTTCCTCTGCCTGCATTCCCACTTTACTGAGTGAATTCTCAGCCAGATGACATGCTAAGGAGTTTTCAGTATTACATTTAACAGTGTATTTTCAGCAAAGGAAAGCCCGGTGCTCAGGAATAAGTTACTTCCTTGGGGTTTCAGACCTCTTAAGCCATAACTTTGTAATTGAACTTCAGTCTGTGTGAAGTTCAAGCCCCTTCAGCTTTGAGTCTCACTAGCTCCCCTAGTCCCCTCACACCTGCCAGGTGCTTTAAACAATCTGATCCCCATTGCTCTCTGGAAAATGATAGACATACTGCTGAAATATTAAAGCTTTGAACAACTGAAGCTGCAAGAAAGTTATATAATTTTCAAGTTGGCTTCACAGAAGTACAGAGTAGCAACACAACACGCCTAAGACTCTTGCATATTATTGACAGCGTAGTTCGTGTGAGAGAGGTATTGATCCTTGTGACTGCATCTCTGGATGCTACATGCTGCTGTCTCTTCTCTTGACTATTGAGCACTGATAGAAGATATTGGATTTAGTTTTAATTCTTCAGCAACCCAATCATATGCATATCAAAATCTGTTTAATTAATTGGTTTAAATACAGCTCAGTGCACTTTTGTTCGACTTCATTTCCCCAGTGTATTTTATGAATTTCTCCTGTAAGCTTCCAAACTTGGCTGTGTTACCCAGCATTATTTCCCTAGACTTTAGAGCTGTTATTGAAACAAATAAGTTAAACAATAATAAGAGACATCTCATCCTAAGTAGCACAGAAAAAGTTCCTCTCTGATTTTTCTCTCCCACCATTCTTACTGACCTGCGCTCCTTATTCCCTTTGTGAAAATCCATGGCTAGCAATTACTGAACTCTCAACTTCAAATAAGATAGTTTTAATAGCTTGTTTATTTCCTTTAATTCCAACTTTTTAAGGAGCAAAACCTAAGAAAAAATGTGTTTTGTGGTTTGTCCAAAGTCCGAGATTTACGTTACTGACACACATACAGAGACTCGGGGCTGAGATACTGACTGAAAATACTTGACCCAATTGCCTCTAGGAAGAGTGTGTTCATTGCCTCACTTTACATCGAAAAGACATGAATCAATCATGTTCAGTGCTATCATGTACTTTCACTATTCCAGACTGTGCAAGAGAAAGGAGCAGGACACTGTTAGCACTTACATAGCATACATTTTAAGAATAAACAGGTTAATTCCTGGTTTCATTTATAATTAATGTTTGAAACATCACCATATAATGGCTTCATTATGACTTTCCCATACACATATATCATTGTCCTTTGCTCAAATTCTTAACTATTACCTTCTCTTACCTGTCTTACCAATTCCACTAGTTCATTTACTCTCTCAAATAGATGTTCCCCTTTCATATCATATACATATTCATACATATGAATATATAGGTATCCATATATATGTACACATATGTTTTAAACCTAGGTTCTGCATTTGAGAGCAAATATGTGATATCTGTCCTTCTTTCCTTCCCTGAAACCATCTCCTGTCCCCTCTCCCCTTGTCCTTCTGAGGAACCATTTGTGTGATCAGCCGTCATCACCCAAAACTTTTAATTGAAATTATATCTCCAGTACTAAATATCTGCTTATTTAACAATGTATTGATTGCCATATGTATGTCAGGCATTGATTAAGCACTGAGTAGTTAGAACAATAGTCAAGTATTAATCAAAATCACAGCTCTCATGGAGCTTGGAGAAAAATGAATAAATTAATAATTGAATGAGACTCAGATGGCAATAAGTGATCTGTTACATTTAACAAAAGCTCATAGTTGCTATGACTCATTGGCTAGGAAAGACTTGAAGAATATGGTGACAATGAAATGGCTTTGAGTGACAGGAGTCAGCTGCAGCAGTTTGAAAGCCAAGGTCATATTAAAGTAATGACAGTGCAATGGTCTGTATTGTGTTCGCATTTGATCTGATGAATAAAGGAAAGAATCCCAGTGAGGGGGAGCATTGTGAGCTGGGCACAGGTGTGACATGAGACTAAAATGATGGGCACATACCTAAGCTGTGGTGGCTCTGTAAGCCTGGAAGGACCTTATTCTTGAACTAATAGAGGCCTTTAGGTTTTAGAACTTAAGGAAGAGGAAAATATGATTTTATTATATTTTAAAAATATATAGCTACCTCTCGCAGCTCAAAGGAAATGTTGGTCCAGGTGTTTGTTTGAGCCAGTGAGTCACAAAGGAAAGAAGAGAGCACAGGCAATCATCTGCGATCATCTGCGGATGGGCTGCTAGTAGCCCCAACATGGTAACGAACATGGAGATCTTGGCAGATGAGTCAGAACAAGCTATGTTTTGGAAAGAGAGACTAGGGAAATGATTTGCTACTGGACTGAAGTGAGGGAGGGCAGCAGGGTCCTAATCAAAGCTACTTAGCATTTTCTTTCGGCACCCTCAGAGTTGCTGACACTTCCTTATCAGACAAGGAAGATGGCTTGAGAAACAGTGACTAGAATTGGGAGAAAGAGATTACAGTTTGGGACAAATCTGAGATGCTTCAAGGAGAAATGTTAGATAGATAAAACAGCCAAAAACCCCTGGAAAGCTTTCTTGCTAAGGGTTAGATTGCGTTAGAGAGTCATTATCAATAGAAAGAGTTTAAATTCTTGGAACTGAATGAGATCTGCTATAGAAAGAGTAAATTGAAAATAGCTTAAGTGAAGCCAGAGGCTAACCTTGTCATATAATGTAATGAGTTTACATTCTAACTTTCCTTTACATTATTTTAAAAGCATATATATGCATGGTTCTTTAGATAAAGAGTACATCTGCCAGGCAGTGAAATTGCTCATTTACGAAAATGCTTGCCATGCCCATAGGTGATCATATCTCTAGCACATATGCTAAAAAGCCCAAACTACATTGTCCCATGTGTCACACACCTGTAATTCCAACACTGGAGAGGCAGTGACAGCAGATCCCTGGAGCTTGCCTGTCAGTCAGTCTAGCCAAATAAACTAGCCCCAAGTACAGAGAAGAACCTTACCTCAAATATAAAGTAGAATGATTTAGGAAGACACTAAACCTGGACTCTGGTCTTTACAAGTATATACATCCACAGAGAGAGAGAGAGAGAGAGAGAGAGAGAGAGAGAGAGAGAAACAGACAGAGATACACATGCACACATGCACATGCACACATGCACATGCACAAATACAGAACATCTCTGAGAGGATTTCTGAGATTGTATCTCTAGGGAAACTCTAGTGAACAGGGTAGGCTTCCAGTGTGTGCAACTTTTTATTTTGGACCCATAGTTTGAATTGTTCGCTAGCTACCTGCATTTGGGGGCAGGAAGATCTAGTGAAAAAGTAGTCATGGAACATAAGGCCTTTAAAGAGCAGTGAAATCCTAGTTGTTTCAGAATCTCTCTAGTACCCCATATACCCTCTGGGCTAAAGATTCAAAGCATATATGGTTGGACTAAATTATACAGAAATTGAGGCTAGAAATTTCCATTTTCCTGAGAGTCCTAATTGCTCCTTTGGGCTATTACTATCCATTGACTTTGTCAGTTTCCGCCCAATTACAAGCAGATGTATGGCAGACAACATGTCAACATTCACAGTTAGAATAACATACTCATGTTTGATATTGTGATGTCTTTTAATGACTTACTTTAAAACTTTTTCCACTTTGACTTTTCTTAAATATCATCAAAGTTATAAAATCTTTACAAATAAGATACATACAATAATTAATTCTATAACTCTGTCCATTCAGAGAACAAAATAAAATATCCTTATAAATAATCTTTGTTTACAGACCTGTGTTTGCAGAATAGTAGTACAAAATATTTAAGTAATTAGAGATGATGGGAAGGGATGTTTACTAGCAACCTGTCTTTATTTTTCGACCTTCTCATATTTATTGCATTTTCCTGAGTTTATCACACACTCACTAGTGCTTTTTTTTTAATCTATTGGATTTCTGTGAAGCAACAAAAAGAGGAATAAAAAGAATCGCAAGTATTTCAAAAATTTTGAAAAACATAAAATCAGAGATATGAGACGATAATTCCTTAATAGTAAGAAATACATTATCCATAAAAGTTAATTAAGAGGAAAGGAAAATCTCTTTACACATGCACAGCTAATTTTGAATACTGAATGTACTTACTTTACTATAGAATTTAAACTATGTTGGCTCAGGAAGTGAGAGATGTAGAGAACAAATTTAAATAGTGTAGACAGTCCAACCTTTCTCCAGTCAGAAATCTCATCCTTCTAAGAAAGAGTACCCAAGAGTCCAGAGAGGAGAGATAAACAATACCTAGCTAGTGTAAAAATCCAGAGGGAATCCTATTAGTCTAACAACCTAATGACAAATTACATATATGATATCTCTACATGAGCCCATGTGCATAGCTGAATGCTACATAAGAAACAGTGCCAGACAGAAGAAACCTTCCTTTGAGTTGTTGGCCAGGGTAAGTCCAAGAGACTCCCAAAACTACATGGACTATTGTAACAATCCTTGATGGCCTCCCCAAACTTCAAGATAAGACCCTATTGCTGAACGCAGAACATACTTCAGAGACCTGATTTGGAAAAAAGAGCTGGAATTGACCTGGAAACCACTTCCCCTGAAAGCTAGTTCTCGTGGCTCTGGAGAGCACTTTGCAAGCTGCTAAGGGACATCATCAATCGATAGTACAATACCAGCTTTGTGACCTAATAAATGCGTCAATGATCGGCAAAGCATACGACCCTGGTGCAGTGATGGTGTTTTTGTCTTGGGGGCAGTCAATGCTACCTAGTTGGTCTTAAAGCCCACTCAATGCACGCAAACTCCGGTGTGGTACTGTAAATACAGCAAAATACACATGGCTAGAGACGTAATAGTTCTTAGAGAAATCCGCAAGGCTGTCCCATTTCTAGATTAATGTAAGTTCTTACTAAGTGCTACTGTGTATCCTTGTATATATAGTTAAGTATCCCAGGCATCACTCATCAAAGAAGCTTCTTTTGCACCAGACAAAGTCTACTACAGAGTACCAGAACTGGTCACACACAGCCATTGTCTGTGAACTGCCCATGCCTAAGTGGCACATCTACAATGCAACCTCTATACCAAAGGCTCATGCAGCATGGAACAAGGGCAAAGAGGACACTGATGAATCTCTCATCTCTCATTAATGAAGCTCCTCATGCAGCAGAGGGCCAGGAACACAAAAGGTCACAAGTGTCCAAAACATGGGGATTTGGAGTTTGCAGAGTGTGGGTCACTGGACAGGACTCCTGTGTTAAACTTCACTCACCCAGGCCTCAGGGACCATTGTGGAAGAGGAGACAGAAAGATTGTAAGAACCAGTGAGGAGGTGTGCAACCGTATGGAAATAGAATCCTGCAAGCTCCTGGGACCTGCTCCTATGAACCTACAGCAATGGTGTCAGCATGCTCAAGACCCATGTGAACTCAGGTAGACAAAAACTCAGCATGGAACTGGGGAGATGGGCAGCAGGCCTCAGTCTTTGCTGAAGAAATACTAGCAACTGATTACTGTTGTGTGAGGAAATACTGATCTTTTTAAAGTGAGAAACTCTGGATAGGCTGACTAGACCTCAGTGGATGAACTTGCACTGAGGAATGTCCGGAAACAATAACTTGAAACATATGACAGAGTATATGAATTCCAGAGGTGGGCACTGTGGGAGGGCGCCAATGAGGAAAGGTATATAAAGCTGATTAAGATTGATAGAGATGTTCTGTATGAAACACAAAAATTCAGTAAAAAAGAGTACCCAGGAATCATAATAGTCTCTCTTCATTTGTATTATTTGTATGGGACTGTTAAGCAGGCACATTTTCAGCACTTAGTGTGACTCTCATGGACTTTTCATATCCTGTAACTCTAAGTAAGTCAACATTCTTTCTTCCTGATATTTCAGGGAGAGCTGGGCTTGTTAAAAGTCAATGTAGCCAGCTCCTGAGAGGTGCTGCATAAAGAAATTCTTGGTATTAACTCTGTTTTTGCCTTTTTCTTCTCAAGAGTGTAGTCCTCCAGGAAATAGACACTGTATTTTCATCTTTTGGAGGATGACAAGTTAATTTAGCTGTAAGTTTTAACTTAGCCCAAGATTTTAAGATTAGAGGGATTACATTAATTAAAGAGATTCAGAATTCACAATTGTTGAATGACCAGCCAGATACAGTGGCCAGTGCAGCCAAGTATGAAATTTGTAAGTTCAATTAAATCAGTAGTTAGAATCAATATTCTTGTACTTTCTCAGTTGTACCTTTCATGTAAAATGTTTGCGTTTTGTTTTTTAATTATGTATGTGTGCGTCTCTGTGTGGGAATGTGCACATGAGTACAGGCTTGTGTGAAGGCCAGAAGAGGGATTCACATGCCCTGGAACCGGAGTTACAAATTGTTAATTGCCATGTGAGTGCTGGAAACAGAACTCAGGCATCAATAGTATGAGCTCTTAACCATCTCTCCATCCCTCAGCTGTACCTTTGATACCCTGGACAGAGCCATAGCCAGAATGATTTGAGTAGTATGGTCTGAATTCATATTTTAATCTACTCACAGATGATATATTTACATGATCCACAGATTGAAATTGTTTAACACTGTGATTATTGTGAGATCCAAATTGAGTAAATGGATACAATTTAGGAAATCATCAACTTAATCTGAATTTATTATAGTTAAATATGACCTAGGTCCATAATGAAACCCACTATTTGGCATAATATATATTTAATATATAAAACAAAATTTATTATAATCTTCTGCTTATTTTAATTGATTAAACACTATAAATTGTACTTGTAAAGACACCTAATTTCCAATAGAAAATTTTAACAAACTTTGTAATCCACGCTCCAATATGCTGATTTTCTTTCAAATTGAAATCATTTCTATTTTCTAATAAGAATCACTGAATGTTAATATTTTGGTAGCCCCAAATTTTGTGATTTTCAATATATAAATTGAGTATCCAAGGTTTAAAATATAAAATTGAATCTCTTTATAACTAAAATTTTTGTTCTTGATAGGAGCTGTGTTTTGAAATATCAGCTAGAACAAATCATACACAGGTTGCTTGGTTATTACAGACAGGAGAGGAGAAAACTGTTGTCATTTCTGACTGAGGACATCAGGAAGCATGAAACTTTAATAAATATGCAGTCAACAATGGATAAATTCATAGGTCTGGATTTGAAAATCAAACTAGACAAAGCCCAGACTGAGACTCTTTCTCCTTAGTATATTCTCTTTTGAGTGTACTGGGTTTTGTAGTATGTCAGGAGGTACTTAACTATCTACTTAGCCAAGTATCATGAGCTGCTCAGAATTGAAAGAGCATTCCTGGGTTATTCAAAGGAATGAAAAAAACCCATATCACTGCTAGAAAGGGGGCTATGTTATGTGATCTTACAGAAGTTAGACTGAATATCTGTTTGGACAGGTACCTAGTGCAACAATCAATTAGCTTATTGATACTGGACAAAGAAAGAAAGTTCTTTGAAACTCCATCGAAAAATGTGAAATTAGTATGTCACTCATTTGTATCTGAAACTTGCATGCTTTAAAACCAAATGGCTTCCATGTCAGTGGTTCTTAAGTGTTAGTACTGAATAAGACTTGCTACCTAAGGTTGTTAAAATGCAAATCCCTTTGCAGCTCACTGAGGGATTCATGTTCAATAGTCCAGAGTGCAGCCTGAGAGAATCTGCCTCTTCAGGGACTCCTGAGACAATGTAAGAAGAACATGGTAGAATGCAGATTTCCTGTGTCTGTATACAGAATCTTGTAAGCTTGCAGTGGTTTGGTCAAAGTTGTGTAGAAACAGTTATTCTTAATTTGAAATTGAGAGCTAATACAGAAAGAAATTCTGGAAGCACAGAGGTGTGGTGGTTAGTTTCAATTAACTTGACACAATCGGGAATAATCTGTGGAGATAGTCTCCATGAGGGATTCTGTAGATCAGGTTGGCCTGTGGCATGTGCGTGAGGAACTGTCTTGATCATACTGATTGATACCTGAAGGTCCAGCATACTGTGGGCAGCACCATTCCCTGGGCTCAAGGTCCTGGGATGTATAAAAGTAGAGTGGACTAGCTAAGCACTAGAGGCGCCCATGCATTTGCTTTATCTTTGCTTTTGGCAGTGAATGCAGCTACTTGCTTCAGGCACCTGCCACCTTGACTTAGCGGCATTGACAGAGTATAACTTGGAATTGTGAGCTAGAATAAACCCTTCACGACTACATTGTATTCTGTCATGGTATTCTATCACAGCAGCAGGAATGAAACTCAAACTCCGGATGTTGTGGTGCTCATCAATACTTTCTGTGCTTGGGAAACTAAAGCAAGAGGACCTCAGGTTTGAGAATGACCTGGCTTACAAATGAGCTTGAGGTCTGTCTGGGCTACATAGTTTTTGAATATTATTTACAATATTCTAATGACATACAGAGGAAGGTAATAATTTCCCTATGAACAAGGCTAAAATAGTCCAATATAACTTTGACTTTGGACCTGTAAAATCTTAATTCTGCACACTTAAATATATCTGTTCTTTTTTAAATATTTTTTATTGAATCCTTGTGTGTTTCTTTCAGAACATCTCAGTCATGCTTATCCATTTTGTTCCCCACTGGCAATATGCCCCACATCCCCCCCAACCAGAATCCACATGTTGTTTCATCTGTGTTAATACAGCTTTAAATATTTGTCTAGCAAATTAACTTTTATGATCACTAAAATATTTAGTACAAATATGTAAAGTAGTTATAATTCACATTAACAGAATTGTTACTACCTTTGGGGCCATGTTTATTTAAGAAATTAAAGATTTATCCAATAAGAAAACATATTTAGTGTTTGGAGAAATATAGCCAAGGTCTTAAATGTCTTGTTTAGTAAAAGGATAATACAAAAATCCCTATTGTTCTAAGACAAGTTTTGTAAATATTGCTTAGAGTGATTTAATATTTTAAAAGAAAACAAAACCTTTGTTGTAAACAGAAGTAACATCAATTATATCTCAGAGTAACAGAATTTTTACATTAGTAAATATAATTTGTAACTTTATTAAAACCATCCTTTATAAATCCTTTTATCTAAAAACATTTCTCTTTAGAACCATCTTTATCAAAATAAACTTTAGATCTGTAGTTCTTATATTGTTCAGTAAACAAATGAGAAATCAGGAAGTCATACTGAATCACAGAAAATAATTACCTTAAATTGATTTTAAGAGTAGTCATATTTAAAGCTGATTAACATTATCTGCAAATTTTAAGACATTCTTGGATGTTCATGAGCAAAACCTTTTTTACCTTTATAAAACAAAATATCCACACATACACATTCAGTCATTTACACACAGCTTAAATCCAAGGATATAGTACTTTACAACTTTAATAATGGTCAGGCCTTATGACACATCTTTTTTTATAATACTTATGAAAATTAACATCCTTATGTATTTAAATATACCTCAGACAAAAAAATCCAATAGATATGAATAAATAAATAATAATTTGTCAGTTTCTTAAGCAATTATATTAACCAAAATAATTTAAGTCCATGTTTATTATATGAGCAAATTAAAATAATCTCAATTACTTAACATATATTATTTTCCATTTTTATCTTTTACATACCATATATGATATCCGCAAACCCTTATAAGTTAGTTAGACTAAGCAATAAAGAAAACAAGAAACTTTTTATTAGTTGTTTGAACTTGACAAAGTTAACATAGAGAAATCTTCTAAACATAGTCCCATTCTTACATCTAACTAGTCCTTTAGGAGACCCTGTGATTGTTGGTTATTTTTAGAATTTAGAAGCATTGTTTTGTATGTGAATAAACTCATAGCATCTCCCAGTGTGAATATCAACCCTAAATCTGGCAAATGAAAACTTAGGCAGTTAGTCTTGATTCACAAGATGTGCCTGTCTTAAAGTTAGGCATCATTCATGAACTGAGGAATAACTGTAGGTCTTATTCTCTGGAATAACCTTTATAACATTAAATTAAGTAAAGCACCAAGCATAAAAGATGAGATAAATTTTGTGGCAAGTGCTGAACAACAGACATATAAGACAATCTAAAAAAGCCAAGTTATTTACATGACAGCTATACCATGAATAAACTGTAATGGTTTCAAATCCTTGGCATAAATTTTTGTGAGACCTTATTGAAGGCAGCCTGCATTCGACCACAACATCGGGGCTCCCCTGCGGGGAGGGTGTCAGAAGACTAAGAGACTTGAGTGGGGGCGTCCCACTCCAAAAGGTCATCTGGGCAGACAGAGGAGCCCGGGGAAACCTGTCCACGGAAGTGACGGGTTTAAACCTCCTTAGCTGAGGCTTTGATGCCTGGACTGTGCAGTCAGGCACGAGGAAAGAACCTGCAGATAAGCCCCGTGCTGTGGAGAAGGGGAGCTGGAGAAAGCAGTGGGCCGTGAAAACTTACCGTTTTGGAAAAGTTAAGAACTTGGAAGGCTGGGGGAATCCAGGCGGGTGCCCCTGTGAATAGGGGCACACTCAGTAAGAAACACAGTGGATGGACACAGATACTAAGCCAGGCGGGGATGGCATCCAGGTGCGGAGAGAGGGGCAAAAAAAGAGAAATGGGAAAGCTGTTCGCGGGTAGCGGAACTTGAGCAGCGTGCAAAACGTCCATAGAGGCCATTTTAGACGTAAAGAGATTCTAATGTATACGGTCTTTTGCATTTGCTACTAGATTGTATGTAGTTCTCTAAGTTTGTAAGAATTTTGATGTGAAAGTACCATTTTAAGGTCACCAAAAATCATTTTCTAATTTAAACTGTTACCAGATGCTGTTTGTTTTTATCAAATATATCCTTCTCTTTGGCTTGATTTCTCTCCCAGGATAATTTTGATATTATGTAAAAGATATGTGTGTGAGAGAGAGTCCTTGGGTAGTCCTTGGGTGAGAGAGAGTTGGAACTGAGCAGTACGCAGGATGAGGTCTCGTGACCTAAGCAGAGCAGAGCAAGAGGGACAATGAGCACTCTTGGACCGCTTACATTCTTCCTGAAGGGGTGACGAATGACACAGCTGGTAGACCAGAGACAATACTGAGCACCTGCCAGTGTTGTAGGGTCTGAGCAGGTCTCGGAGGCATCTGACTTAGCACTTAGATATCTCCTTATCCTGAGATGAGCAGGTGACCTGAAGACTTGAAAGGCATACCGGACAAGGACAGAGCTGGCAATGGGTGCAGAGAGGCAGTGGCAAGAGAATGAGGGGACATCGCCAAAGTGTAATCCAGTCCAGTAAGGCCTCATGTGAGTCCCAAACACCATTAGGAAAGGGACACTGATATGCATTATAGGGGAATATGATGCTTATTAGAAAAGTTTTAACACGGTGAACAGAGACGAAGCAACAGCATGGCAGAGGCTCCAAGGCCCGGTACCAGAGACTGACAGCGTGGTAGGCTCTCCAAGGCCCGGTACCAGAGACTGACAGCGTGGTAGGCTCTCCAAGGCCCGGTACCAGAGACTGACAGTGTGGTAGGCCCTCCAAGGCCCGGTACCAGAGACTGACAGCGTGGTAGGCTCTCCAAAGGCCCGGTACCAGAGATTGACAGCATGGCAGGCTCTCCAAGGCCCAGTACCAGAGACTGACAGCGTGGTATGGTCTCCGAATTGAGGAATTACGTCTCACACCACACAACAAAAGTGGGATCTCTTTTATACTTTTCTGAAGATGTGGCGGTTTCACAGTACAAGGCTAAAGCCAGGCTTTCTGATTCTCAGGTAGGGAAGAGCATGGGGAACAGGATGTGTAACCACTGAGAAATCCAGGCCCTGAGATGTCTGCGCCCTGGGGGCTTACAGACAGTGTCTCAGTACAGTGCCTGGTATTACCCATGAAAGAATGAGAGCTGCTGCCCACGCAGCAAGGTTCTAATATTAATTAGTTTGCTTGAAACACAAACTACACAAAATCATCTTGTGAGTAGAAAGACTTTCCACTCTGGGTCTGTGTGTCTATCCTTTCATGCTTTCTGCACATAGCTTTAACCAAAGTTTACTATAAACTGATAGACCAACGTGATGGAGCATGATGTCATTTTATCCATATGTGAAAGGACTTTGAAGTTTCTTCCAAAATGGAGAGAATAATTGAGGCAATACATGACATACTACTAACTAGGCTTCTCCTTGGGGACAGGACTCTGAGCTGCGCATTGGTAGAATACCATTCATTTCATTGTATATCCTTTTGCAAGGTTTGAATCTTGCTTGCATGCATAGCACGGTAATCAGTAAAGAAAGAAAAGTATTTTCAAGAGAGAATAGTCATACTAAAGTCCGCTAAGACAATTTGGAAGCTTTTATAAAAAAATTCAAAGGCTAACTTTTCCTGAGCAAAGAATTATCAATGCTGACTGCATGCCTACATGTCTTTCCTCTGTACAGGTAGAATTGTCTTTGCTAGCTTTTTTCATTATAAAATGCACGTAATGCTTTTTTCTTCTTTAGAGAAAAAAGATGGTGTTGCAAAGAGGAGGATTCTCTCTGCCTATCATTCACTTTGTGTTTTGTTTGTCTCCCTCTGGCCACGGGGCATCTGTCAGAGTCTAGGGAAAGCATAAATGCAGAATGAAAGCCACTTTTCTTTTTGTCCAGACTCTAAAGCAATAGATACTCCAGCCATGTCTCGTGGTAACCAAGTCCCCCTGAACTATCAAGGATTTCTTTTAAGTTGTTTTTGATTTTCCAATCAATAAATGCTTTGTTTTCTCTCCATCTGAGCACCACGTGGCAATCAGAGATAAAATCTGGACTGTTGTATAACATCACATATGTTTATAACAGCTTTTTCAACACAGTCAATGATTCAAGAGTTTTCTTTATTTGTAAACCAACTGTGGCAGAAACACTTCATGTGGATATAAATAAGAAAGTCATACTTCAGCAGATTCAATCTAACCAAGGTGTATAGAATAGCTAAAGATGGAGAATTTTGATGCTAAATTTAATTCCATTCTGTTAGCTTGCTGGCATCAATAGAATAATGAATTCCCCCCAAATAATTGAAAGTTAATTGTCTAAGAATGAAATTACATGTGCTCAATTAAAAAAAAAAAAAACAAACAGCAGGTCCCAAGTTATTATGGGAAAAAGAATATACTTCTTAAAGGACAAGATAATAAACATACTATTTAAAGAAAAGTTCATACTCGGCATCTATTTAAAAGAACTGACAAGAGAATAGAATATTGGAGGGATCATATTTGTTTTGTTGGAATCTAACATTAAAATATAGAAGGACATTCAAAATACAAGATGAAGATACTCAAGCCAGTTCTGTCTGTATTCATATAAGAAAATTGTAAAAATGTCATTGAAATTATTCCTGATTTTCTACCTTTTATTAAAATTTATCCTTTAGCAAAATTAAAGTATGAGAATTTTATATTCCTTAATAGGACTATTGTCATTTCTCTTCTGTTGTTGTGATGGCAGAATCATAGGATAGTGAGACTGTGTGTCAGCTTGTAACTCCAGGTTGGGATCACCACTGTGGGAAGTGAGTGGAGCGGGGCTGAGACAGCTTCTCACAGCGCATCCGTAGTCAGCGGGGAGAGATGAACGAATGCTTGCTTGCTCAGTTGATCAGCTAGCTTTTTGATTCCTCTACATTCCAGAGTCCAAAACCAAGGACCGATGCCACCCACTTTCAGTCGGGGTCTTCCCACATTAGTTAGGCAATCAAGACAATCCCCCACAGACAAGTCCACGGGCCAGCCTGATCTAGGCAATCCGTCATTCAGACTCTCTCCTCAGATAATTTTGGGTTACGCAATGTTGACAAAAACAACCAGCATAAATACAAACTTGACAACTTATGATTTTTTTCTAAATGCTAAAGCATTTATTCTCCATCAAGCCATGAGTATGAAATATAATTTCATCCATTATAAAATCCTGCCAAGAGTCTGTTAGGGACTGACATGCCTGGGATTCTGTATTCATGGAAAAAAATGCAATAAATTTAATAATTCATCAATGTATGTAACAATCCCATTGCTAGTTTTTAATTCTAGAAACATCTAGACATTCTTTTAAATGTTTATCTCTTCACAAAATTGCACAGCACTCTGAACCACCTAGTATCCATTATTAAGGAAAATGAGATTTATTGGTTTGATAAAGATTATCATTATAGTTAATTCACTTTCAAGGATTTTGTAAAGGGCCTGGGAAAGTCTGCATCCCAGAGACTCATTTCTTTGATTCTTCCTAGAAATTTACTTTTCGTTTTTTCACCTCAGCTCTTGAATTATCCTTTCAATGACAATTCATAGCCAAGGGAGTGTTTGTTATTCTCTCTGTGAACCATGTCCTCAACTGCAACAATTTGTAAAGACTGGTTCTCATAAAAGTATGCAGGATTTTATGTTCCTAAAGTAATGCCTTGTAACCCCCAAAGAAGACCCCTATGCTGACCTGTGCTTTGATCAGAATTAATCTACCCACCTATTAACACGTGGGTTGATTTTATTATTGCTCAGAATTTCTTTGACTGCTACTCTTTCTGCTAAATCACTGAGGTTTTTGAGAGAGAACAGGAAGGTTGTTTAAAGGGTAGGGATGATTATATCCAGAGATTTTCTAACAACTGTAATGGTCTCTCTCTCTCTCTCTCTCTCTCTCTCTCTCTCTCTCTCTCTCTCTCTCTCTCTCCTGCCAGACATCTCATATAAACCCTTCCTGCCACTGAGTCTACAAGTTCTACTGTCTATTGTCTCATTAATTCTTCACAATTAGGTAAAAATGTATTAAAATTCTTCTTTAAAAATTAAATAGTTTGGGGGAGGTGGCTGAGAGATTAAGAACACTGGATGCTCTTGCAGAGGACCCAGGTTCAATTCTCGGTACCCATATGATGGCAAATAATGTCTATATCTACAGTTCCAGAGGATCCAACACCATTTTCTGGGCTCTGCAGGCATTACACAACTTGGGTACATTTGCATACATATAGACAAAACACTCACACACAAAAACAAACCTTAATTCCAGCACTCAAGAGGCATAGGCAGAGGCAGATGGATCTCCATGAGTTCAAGGCCAGCCTGGTCTACATAGCAAGTTCCAGGCCAGCTGGGAGACCCTGTCTCAAAAGGACCAAAAAAGTATTTTAATGTAAACTGGTTTTCTGGGAAGATGAAAAACAAACTGTGAGGTTGAAATATTAGCACATGTGGTGGTTTCCAAGTGTGTGCATAGACTAGAGTGGAAATCCTAAAGAATAGAAATATGCCCATCACAAATGAGTACTAAACCCCTTACCCAGTCCCTTGAGAAGGTGCTCTTACCTGACTGACACTAATCTCTATCCAAACCTACTGGAATGATTTGTCAATATAAAGAATTTCTAGGGCACATAGGAAGTTAGGGTTTTATATGTTTGATTTTGCTTTCTTTTTTGTTCTTTTGTTTTATTTTGTTTCCATTTTTTCTTGAGATCAGATCTCCATGTAGCCCCAGCTGGCCTGGAAGTCACTATCCAAATCAAGCTAGCCTGTATCTCACAGAGCTACTCCAAAAAGTTTGTTTTGAAACTGTAACTAAGGGTATGTTCATGCATGGTGCATGATTGAGCTTTCATGAGGAAATGAAGTCAACAGATAAAGCAAACTAGTGAAAGGGGACAAAGAATTCTCATGGGGGAACAAGAGGAGCTCGACTTGTAAATGATCAGTTAAAATGACACACAACAGAACAGTGTTTGGGGACTTTGTTTTGTAGGGGCATTACTCCAATTACAGCTCATGGGTACTGTTTCCTACTGACCTGTCAGAATGTGGAGCAACAAGTACCCCTGACTCAGCCTCATGGGCTGAAGCTTATGGTTTATATGAATCAGCTCAAGATTAGTATGTGATAGTTTTCTCCTAGAAAACTTATTTAACAAGACAGTGAAATTATACCGGAATCTCTACAGAGGACAACACTGAGTGTGACAGGACAGTATCCGATCTGTATCCTAAAAAGACATGCCTGCTTCTCTAAGACAAGCCTCACTTGAGCTTATCCCTCTGTCCATTTGGTTACTAATGGAATGCTTCAGTTGCAGATAACCAGCAGTCTTCTGAATGTGCCACTAACCTTATCTGCCTCTGAAACTGCTGCTGATCCTTATCTGACTCCCAGACTGCTACTAGCCTATCAATCAATCACACCCAGAGAGACCACTTCGGGAACTCGGGGGGAACTGTTTGAGACTGTCTGTTACTCAAAATAGCCTGTCCTGCTTGAGCAAGTGGCCCCAGAAAATGAGACACATGGACCCCAGGAAGCTGCATCTGCTTCCTCATGCCCTAGGCTCTAAATGATCTCCAACTTCCCCCACGCACAGTACAGGGACTTTCTGTCCCTCGGGAAGACTCCTGTCACCCACTGCACTTGATTAAAGCAGTCTTATCCTGTTGAAGGTCTGGTATTGGATTTGCTTTCACACTCTGCTTTCCTTCCTGCTCTCAAGATTCTAACAGTGACTGTCTTTCAGACATGGAATACTTGCCCAAGTAATTCTATGCTCAGCCAGCCAAATGCCTTCATTTGTCCTCCTCCTCTCCCTGCCGTTGTCTGAGTTTGCACTGTATCTGAGGGATTCAGAATTTAGGCGGCAATGTCATTTCTTGATGCATTTCTCTTTCACAACTGAAGTCCTGTGGCAGAGACTATATGACTCATTTATCCATATTGCTTTCTTTCTGACCATTCATGAGAAAAGGTCTACAAATAAATGAAGGATGTATAATAAGTATGTGGATTAATGGAATAACTAAAGTGAAAACAATTCTAATTGTGTCACCTGGAGAAAAGACACGTAGAAAATGAAAGACCAGCACATGTGTAACTATATTTGCAGTAAGTAATAGAAAAACTCCTGAATGTACGTGAGACGTGCTATGAGGTCAAGGAAGGACTCTCATGCATTCAACACATCCTCACATAGCTTTTGCTGTAAGTATGTTTTCTATGCTCTTTATAGAGGACTGCGGCCAGGCATGACTTTCATCCCAGCACTCTCAGGAGGCAGATGTAGGCAGATCTCTGCAAGTTCTGTACATTGTGAGATCTGTCTCAAAAAACAGTTTAAAAATTGCAAAATTAAAGAGTAATGCTTTTTCTATTTCATTAAAAGCAAATCTGAATTTATTTTTTCAATACATTAAATGAAATAAATCAGACAGAAACACACAAATAACCACACAACTCATACGTGAAGACTACATTTAAAGTGTGTGTGTGTGTGTGTGTGTGTGTGTGTGTCCATGTTACCCACATGATTACATATCATGAAATTGAAAGTGGTCTGTAAAAGGGTGTGATGGTTAGTTCCACTTGTCACCCTGACACAATACCAAATGTATTGGGAAGAGAGTCTCAGTGAGTCTTGATTGCCTTGACTGATGTGGAGAACTCCAGCCTGAAAGTGGATGGCACATTCCCTGGTTTGGGGCCCTGGCTTGCATAAGAATAGAGCAGGTTAGCTGAGCTCTAAGCAGGCATGCATTCATTTTCTATGTTCCTGTCTATGTACTGATGTGATTTACCAGTTGTCTCGGGCTCTTGGTGCTGTGACTTCCTCACAGTGATGGACACAACCTGGAGAGGTGAGGCACAATGAGCCCTTCTCTGCTGTGCTGCCTTCTGTCAGGGTGTTCTGTCACAGCAACAGAAATGTAACTAGGACAGAGGCCGGAAAAGCTCTTAAGGGGGTGGGAAAGAACTGATGATGGAATCCATATAACATAACCGCAGAGAGCTGGAGGGTGAAGAAGTGGACCAGAAAGTGGGATCAGCGGGAAAGAGAACAAATAAGAACAATTATGAAATGCCATCATGAAACTCATTACTTTGTATGCTAACTTCAAACAATAATAAAACGGCAAATCTGAAGAAAAAAATACTCTGCTAAGAATGTGTTTGTTAACATACGGTGACATTGACTGTATTTTATGAAGCAGAAAATTGCTTCACACTCAAATTCTTAAAATCCTTCTCTTTTTTGCTATCTTTAATAAGACATAGAACATTGGTAAACATGAGCTGCATAAAATGCTAATAAAATTAGCATTTAGTAATTTGACATTTTATATGCCTGATGAAACTGATGTAGAAGAAAGGAAATATGGAAGAAAAAAACCTTTTATCACCAAAATGACTCCTTAAAGTGAAATAAACTTATTAATACAATGTTGGCCATCTATCTACAAAGGACCTGGATCTGTTGAGTCTTAGAAACCTTCCAGATGAATCCACAGATGAATAATTAAGAGAGAATAAGAAAACTTTATAAAGAAAACCAAGCTTTCTATATTCTAGAGACCACTACCAAAATTGTATATCTTGGGACTTGGGAAATAGATGGTGGTAAAGCATTTGTATGCAGATGAGAACCAGTGTTCAGATGCCCAAAACACATGTAAAAGTTGCATGAGTGAGACTGTCTCCTATAATCCCAGGGCCTGGAGGCAGAGACAGGGACTCCCTGAGCAAACTAGCTAGTCACACTAGCCAAAATTCAAGACCCAGGTTCAGGTACAGACCTTGCCTTAGGAAATAAAGTAGGAAATAAAGAAGACACTCAGCATCCCCCTCAGACCTCCACCACACTCAGGTGTACACACATAGCCCCAGCCACATGCAAACATGCACACACACTCATGCAAAGCACACACTCATACATATAAAAAACAAATGAGAAAAATCTTACATCTTTCCTATTGCAGAGTTGGAGATCAAAGCCAGGACCTTGAATATGCTAGGGACACCCCAGTCCCCACTATCTTACTTTTGAAGTGTTGATTCTACAAGTTAAAATTTAAGAGAATTCTATGAATAGTATGCACACACATAAAAACACACATAAAATGTAGTAGATAATATTGCCATGTGTGTATATATGAAATTAAAATTTCTGAAGCATAACACTTTCCAGTGATAAGGGACTAATCTTGGTAACATTGCAGCAATCTCTATTAAGTCTTAAAAAATGTTTTCAATAAATTTATCTCTGCTTGGAATAATCTCTCCTAAAAATTTTGAGATTAAATTGAATTGACCATAGAATTGTATTTATTTGTGAATAGGAAAAAATGTCCTGTGATCAAAATAAATTAGTGAAGTGGAAGAATGAATATTTTCATGTTGGATGATTAATATAACCCAATGTTGACTACCATATATGAATAAAAAGAATTTTAACTTAATCTAGATATTAGAAAAGTTTCCTAAATTCCACCATAAACTTCTAGAAATGATTAACACTTTCAGTAAAGTAGAAGGTTGCAAATTAATCTACAAAAACCAGTAGCCTTTCTATATATCAATAACAAGCAATTGGAGAAAGAGTAGAAAGAACCTTCCCATTCACGATAGCCTCAAAACAACCTCAGAATAAACATAACTAAGAACATTAAAGAAGTTAATGTTAAAAACATGACCAAGAACATTAAAGAACATTAAACATGAAAATTTTAGATCTTAAAGAGGTTGATGAGGACACCAGAAGATGGAAGGACCTCCCATGCTCCTGGATTGGAAGAATTAATATTGCAAAAATGACCATCCTATGAAAAGAAATTTAGAGATTCAAAGCAATCCCAATCAAAGTCTCTCTGACATTCTCCACAGAACTAGAAAAAATCATCCAGAAATTCATATGGAAGCACAAAAGACCTGGGAATACCCAAAGCAACTCTGAACACAAAGAGCAATGCAGGGGTGGGATTACTATACCAGATTTCAAAGTATATTAAAGAACTATAATCATGAAAACAGCATGGTACTGGCACAAAAGTAGATCCATAGCCCAATGGAATATGATTAATGACTGAAACATGAGTCCATGCAGCTTCAGTCACCTGATATTTCACAAAGGGACTAAGAACAATCATTGGAGGAAAGACAGCATCTTCAGCAAATGGTGCTGGCAAAACTGGATCTCCACCTGTAGAGAACTAAAACAGACTCCAAGCTGTCATCTTGCACAAAAGTCAACTCCAAATGAATTAAAGACCTCAATGCGAAACCTGAAACTCTGAAACTGTTAGAAGAAAGCATAAACAGTAACCTGTGAGACACAGGTGTAGGAAAGGACTCTCTAAAGCAGGTATCAGTTGCTCGGAACTTAAGGTTAATAATCAAAAGTGGGACTTTATTAAACTAAAAAACTTCTGTGCAGCAAAAGAAACAACCAAGGAAGTGAAGAGAAAACTCACAGAGTGGGAGAAAATCTTCACCAGCCACACAGCTGATAGAAGTTTGACACACAGAACACATAAGGAACTCAAAGAACAAAGAATGAAGAAAACAAGTGACCCAATTAAAAGATAGGCCAAGGATCTGAACAGAGACCTTGCAAAGGAAGAAATAAAGATGGCTGAGAAACATCTGTAAAAGTGTTTCAACATTGTTAATAATTATATAAATGCGAATTAAAACCACTTTAAGATTTCATCTTACCCCAGTCAGACTGGCTAAGAGAGAAAGAACTAACGCTGGAGAGCACGTGGGGAAGAGGAGCCTCACTCACTGCTGGGGTTGCCGGTCCTGCAGCTCCTTTGGAGAGCAGTGGGGAGAACTCCTAAGAAATTAAAGTAAACCTACCATTTGACCCGATTATACCACTCCTTGGCATATGCGCAAAGGACACATCCTACTGCAGAGGTACTTGTACGTCCATGTTTATTGCTGCTCTTTTGATGCTAGCTAAGGGATGAAAGAAACCTAAATGTCCCTCAACTGATGAGTGGACAATGAAAATGTGGTCCATTTACACAATGGAGTTCTGCTCGGCAATACAGGAAGACGAAGTCATGACATTTGCAGGTAAATTAATGGAACTGGCAACAGTTATGAGAAGTGAAATAATACAGACTAAGTAAAACATATGGTGTATGCTCTCCCTCATTTGTGGATCCTCGTACCAAAACCTTATATGTGAGTATGCACTGGTTAGACGGGGGAGGAGGGGAGAACACATAAATAATGCCTAGCCAGTGTAAAACACCAGGGGGAATCATATTAGTCTAACAACCTAGTGACCAATTCCACATACAATGTCTCTACATGAGTCCATGTGCATAGCTGAAGGGCTACATAGCAAGAAACAATGCCAGACAGGAAAAATCTTCCTTTGATTTGTTGGTCTGGGTGGTCCAAGAGACTCCCAAAATTACAAAGAATGTTGCCACAGCCCTTGATTGTCTTCCAGTACCTGAAAGTTAAGACCTTATTGCTGAAAACAAGACATATTTTAGAGATAAGTTTTGAAACAATGGAGTTGCAACTGACCTGGAAGCCACTTCCCCTAAATGATAACTCTCATAGCTCTAGAGAGCTCTATGTAAACAGCCATGGGAGAACATTACTCAGTATCTCAACACCAGCTTCTTGACCAAATAACCATATCAATGACCAGCACAACACTCAACACTGGTACAGTAGTGGCACTTTTATCTTGGTGCCAATCAATGGCTACCAGGTCTTAGAGCCAGTCAATGTGAGGAAACTCACATGTAGTACTGTACTGATAGCCAAATACACCCAAATACACATGGATGAAAGCATCGTAGATCTTAGAGAAATCCATGAGGTTGTCACATCCCTAGACTCTTGCTAAGTGTTAAATATGTATTCTTATATTTATGGTGAAGTATCTCAGTCACTACTCATCAAAGAAGATTCTGTTCCACCAGATGAAGACTACTACAGAGTACCACAACTGGTCACACACAGACATGTAGCACATCTACAGTGCAACATCTCCACCCAAGGCCCATGCCACAAGGAACAAGGGGTGAAGAGACACTAACGAATCTCCCAACTCTCGGCTCTCATCAGTGGGGCTCCCTCATGTCAACACGGGGCCAGGAATGCAAAAAGGTCACAAATGGCCAGAGAATGGAGATTAGGAATCTGCAGAGTGTGGGTCCCGGGACAGGACTCATATTAAGCTTCACTCAGCTGATGCTCAAGGGTCCTTGTGGAAGAGGGGACAGAAAGATTGTAAGCGGCAGTGAGAGGGTGCATGCCGTGTGGCAGTGGAATCTACAGGCCCCTGGGATCCTGCTCATGTGAACCTACAGCATGCTCAAAGCAGAGGGTTCTGGATACGCTGACCAGACCTCAGTGGATGAGCCTGACTGAGGAACATCTGGGGACACCAACTTGACACAACAGACCTCAACACAGATAAAAGAATGTATGGATTGCAGTTGGGGGACTATGGAGGATGTGGGAGGACTGGTATGTAGAGATGATTCAGATTGATTGATACATTCTGTATGAAATCCATAATTCAACTAAAAAATAAAATAGAAATATATGTCTTAAAGCACATAAAAATGAAGTTTCAAGTTTTAAGTAACATCGTTTAAGGTTTTCTTTTTCTGTTTTTTTCTTTTCATTGTCTTCATTATCTGCGCATTCACTTGTGTGTACACACTTGTACATTTGGACAAGTACAAAGGAGAAGTCTGAAGAATCCATTCTCTCCTTCCACCACAAGCTTTGGAGATGAAAACCTAGGTCATCAGGCTTGCATGACAAGTACCTTTACTAACTGAGCCATCTTGCCAACCTAAAAATTTGAATTTTCTAATGATTATAAGATTCACTTAACTACTGTTATCTGTCGTTAAGCTACCTTATCTAACATCTTCTTGGGACAAACAGTGGAAAACTGTTGTTTTCTCTTGTGGTTCCCTGACTCTGTTATATTATATTATCGTAATTCAAATTAGCTCATACTGCTTGCCTGAAATATTTAAGGACCTTGTAAAATATAATGATAACATGTCCGGATTAATTAATGGGCAAAGCACAAAGGGAACTAATAACATTTTCCAACATTTCCTTCTTAAACTAGAGGGACAGTTTTGAAAAGTTTAACTCCAAATATGTAACAGACAAAACTAGACTGCCTTGAGCACAGCCTAGTCAGGGGAGGGGTGGGTCACAGCCAAGACTTCTTGTTCTGTTTGCTACCTAGAACAGCTGCTGAAGAGCTCAACAAAACTATTCCCTGAGCTCTGGCAAAGCATGCACATCAGTGCTTCATCTTTGTTTTCCTAGATAATACATAATAAACTTCCTAATCCAGCCACGTGTTCCTTGTGCAGATAGTTTCTGAGGACCCAAGTAGACTGGAATTCTGAGCACTCTATTTTTATAAGCCATGGAGAGGTTCTGGGAGTACAGTGACATGTATTTATTGGAATAGCTTTTTATTTCAACTTCTCAAAAAAATGAGACAGTAGTACTGGCTTCAAATAGTCCTTTCTCCGATGTTTATGTTTCAAAGTGGGATTCAGATTCAGGCTAGAGTTCAGAGAAAGTGGAAATCCCATCTTTATCCATTTCTCTGTCAATCTCAACATTCCAAGGAAACTTCTGAGACTGAAGCTTGTGTAGAATATAATAATGAATTAGGATAAAACCTTTCTTTGATGAGACCGTCATCTGCAGCACGGTCTCACATTCATTGCCAGAATACAACTTTGGTATCTTGTCGGACAGAGGGTGAGCTGATTCATGAATCGTTGGTGCTCCTGGGGAAGGTGGGCAGCTTGAGAGCCCAGGAAGCTGAGTGCTGAGTGAACATTTATAGACAAAGGGTCGTGTTTTATTAAGGCACCGAAAGCCTGCACCTTCAAGACTTTACGTTTCCTTTTCAGAGTCAGCAACCAAGTAAACGTTCCTCACAGCCTTCCTCTCTTTACTTTCAGGCAGGAAAAAAATGCTACTCAAATTGCACCATTTGGTACGAAGTCAGGAATTTTGTGAAGGGAGGTCAGCAAATGGTGTCCTGACACTTCTAGTAGCAATCTTTGTGACTCGTGTTTGCTGCAGCCAGGGGGGTGGAATTTTTCTCTTTCATCTCTCTTTCCATAAAGACTCAACTCACTTCTACTCCAAAATAGCAAAGCTGGGAGTTAACAATAACGTTTTAGCTTCCATAAGAATTTGTTCATCCAAAAGTGATGATTTCTCCTCTCTGCTCACTCAGGGGCTCTCCTGAAAGAAGCTGAAGTCTTGGTGAGGGCCTGCGTTGCATGATGTAGATTTCTTTATGGATCAGGTTATATAGCACCTGTCTTTTTTTTAATAGGTACTTTTTAAGAAGGGTAAGAGAGATCACATAACAAATTTATTGTAAACTTACTATATAAAATATTAACACAGAGCATCAGTTATATCTATTTTATCTTCACCAAAACCCAGCTGAGATTGTTTCACAGTCAACGTTTTCACAAGAGCTCCATCTCCATACTGAGTTCTCTAGAACACAATAGATGGCAGAGCTCAAACTGACCCCAGGTTCATGTACAATTTTAAAACTCCAGCCCTTACATTCAGTAGTGCAGCCTTGGGCTTTTGCAGTAGTCAAACGGGAATCCCTGTGAGGAATATTGCCAAGTCTAGGGTGAATATTTACACCTGGCAGTTGCTGAGTGGAGTTCAAGTCAGCTTTTTAATACCCGCTCAAATAAAAAATCAGCAACTCAACTGTCTTCCCGTTTCTTGCCCCTGAGCTAGTTATACAAAATGAGCTAGTATTTTCCCCTTGAATGTGTTTGAAAAATGATTAATCAAATTGCTAATTATTAATTCAAGGCTTGTTAATTCAAGTTGCTTTTAGTGCCTGACCCGGGAAACGCTGTGGAAAGCTTTTCCTGACTTTGGGGTATTCTAGTGTGCCATTCCCAGGCAGGACTCTAGATGCTACGCATTGAATTAAGTAGGAAAAGCAGCGTTTTTTAATGTGTCGTTTTATAACAATTAATCATTAAAGCTACAAAAATGATTACTTTTAGATACAATACAATAATGAATATAATCTTTTCTAAAACAAAAATATGCAGCATTTAGGATGGGAGAGTGTTCAGTCAGTAAAGAGCTCAGTTAGGAAGGATGGGCATCTGAAGTTAGTCCCCCAAACCCACATGAAAATGCTGGACACAGTGGCATATACTTGTAATCCTCGTGCCGGGGAGGCAGAGACAGGGGAACCCATGAGTTTTATGATCACCAAGTCTAATCTACTCAGTAAGTTCCAGAACACACAGCATCCCTGGCTCAGAAAAACATGACAGCCAACTCCAGAGGAGCAACACCCAAGATTGTCCTCTGACCATTACTCATGCTTACATGCATGAACACAGCCTCAGACACATACACACAACATGCACACATGTAAATAAATATGCCACCTTTTAAATATGCATATACAGTATAAAGAAAAAGAGTGATTAACTGCTCATAATTTTTCTCAGTATTCATATTTCTGATTATCATTTACCCTTATAAAGCTGTATTTTAAGTAAAAATATTTCACAAATAAGGAGATATGCATATATATATGTATATATATATATACATATATATATATTTCTAGCCAGACTATGATGACTTGAGAAAGCTATATTATAAATCAGTTACCAAATAAACATTTCCTTCAAGATATCAGAATATCAAGCTTGACTTAAAATTTTAATAGCTCCCAGTAAACTGAAATTTTGTGTTCCTATCTCTAATTATTAAGTACCCTTTAGATAATAAATCTGCCCTGCACCTGGGTGCCAGTGACCTCAAGTAGAGACTGGAGTAGAGCAAAGGATGCCTTGTGATCAAGGGACATTCTTCCAGGGAGAGCAGCTTGGGTGCTCTCTAAGGTGAAAATACAGTTGTGTGGAACTTCAGAGCAGAAGGCAAGTCCCCCAGAAGCTGAAGCAACAATTTGAAAAGAGGTTTATAGAATGCACATGAAAGGCATCCCTGAAAATGTTAAGTCTCTGTTTGTTGGGTGCTGGCTGGCACTGGGGGTGGGGCGGGGGGCAGGCTCCAGGACTGCTGGCCTAAAATGGCTATGGCATTGAGCATGCATGCACAGTGAACACTTCCTGAGACCCAACCTGGGGCAGCTCTCAGGCCCTAGCAGCCATCCAGGACCAATGGGAGTGATGAATTTCAGATCATCAGAGGCGTTCAGGACCTACCAGAATGAAGCTCGTCAGATGAAGACCTCCCCGAAGCCTGGCAAAAGTAGACAGCCTGTTCCCTTCTAAAATTCAACGAGATTGTTGGTTCCACTTTCTCCCGGGGTCTGTGTTGGTGACTCTGCGCCTCCTTGCCCCCTCCCCTGAGGGATCCACCAATGCCAGCCAACAGTTGGGAGTGGTGTTTTTACAGCTCAGTTTCATCTATGTTACAACAAATACCCTGTTGGGGACCCAGAACTGATCACTTCTGGAACTGACTGTATTGACAGGTGCCCTTTGACCATAAATGCTTGGTCTCCTTTGGTGGTAGATATTAATCTATGTCTTTTAAAAATAGGAATAAATGCAGCTTTTATCTACTTAGTATACTAACTTAGAATTTATACCTTACTGACAAAGTATTTTTATCTATAACTCTTCATATCTAACCTGAACAGATGCTTACAATTATTCCTGATTCTCTCTCTCTCTCTTCCCTCCCTCCCTCTCCCTCTGTCTTTCTCTGTCTCTGTGTGTGTGTGTGTGTGTGTGTGCACGCACACACGCATGTACTTATGCACATAGGGTTATTTGGGTACATTTGTATCCCCGTGCATGTAGAAGAGAGAACAATCTCAAGTATTTTATTTGAGACAAAGTCTCTCCTTGGCCTGGAACATTGACAAGTAGCCTAGACTAACTGACCAGTGACCTCCAGGAATCCAGTCACCTCCCATCTCATTATTACTGAGATTATAAGCACATGTCACCACACCCAGCTTTTCACATGAGTTCTCAGAATCAAACTCAGATAATAACACTTGCAAGGCAAGTGATTTATTGATTGAACCATCTACCAGGCCGTAAATGTATCTTAGTATTGATTGAATCATTGGTTTTTCAACTTACTAACAACATAACAAATATTATTTTGCATCTGTGGTGTGGGTTATTATGAGTTGTAACTGCTCAATGACTGTTCCATAGTCTGGTAAAGTAGATTAATTTTTGCACATAGTTCAGCTATGAGCTGACTTGCTTTACTTTGCGTTGGTGTAGACTATGACACAGAAAGCAGTTACCACTGTAACTTCCAGATACTGACTTTCTTAGATTCTGTTTCTCCTCAGGTCTCCATAGGGATAATATTCTATGTCAACTAGCAGGAACAAGTGGCCATTTTGTCTTGTTTTTATTCAGTTTTACTGATAATGTATGTTAGTCATGGATAGTTCATTTACTTATGAGTAGAGAATTTCCAGTCCTCAATGCTTAAAGTTCAAATATAATCAAAAATTAGACAGTCAAATAATAAATTTATCATATTAATATAAATATCATTTAATTCAAACAAATCTGCTTATGTGACAGGCATGGTAGCTCATTCCTGTAATCACAGCACTTAACAAGGTAAAGGCAGAATGATTACAGCTTTAAAGCCAGGTTGGGCTACAGAGGCAAAACTGTCTCCAAAGAAAAAAAGAAAAAATAATTCATTAATGGAACTCAGAGCACTACTACTAAAGATTATCTGATATATTAACAGGAAAAAGCTTTTAAATGCATATTTCCCAAATATGTATAATACTGATGAAATGCACTAATAAACATCATTTCACATTGTAAAATATACAGGTGCAGCCAAATTGGCATTCTCATTAAAATAGGGAAAAAAATTATCTCCCTTATTATGTGCCATTTCTAATTTAATACATAGAAGAAAAACACATAAACAAGAGATATAAGTCACATATTTTTGTAATTTGTTATAATTTGTAATAAAAGGCTTGATTACAAAGCAAAATACACAAATCAAGAGCATTCTATACCATAAGTTACCTATCAGAAAATGTAATGACAAAACCTCCTAAAGGAAAGAAAAACTAGACAAAAGAGTCACTGTGAAACTCAGTGAAAATTTGTTGAAGCACTTAAAGTAACACTTGAATAAACACTGCAATGGGCAGAGAGCTACAGTTTATTAAGACTTCAATGATATCCACATCAGTTCTGTCAAATGCACGTGAGGTGTATTATTGGGAACATCAGAGAGTGGTTATAAAATCACTGAGATTAATAAATGAGAATGTTGAAGAAAAACATTGGAAGTAAGATCAGCATTAGATGTTGAAGTTCGCTGTTACACCACTCACAATCAAAGGAAATTGAGTTATGCACTGTGATATACCTTCAATTTGGTTCTTATTTCATACTGTATCCCAAGCTAATTCAAAAGAGTATAGAGTAGTAAACTATATCAAAAGAATTGAGAAATTCAATATGGAAAACTACATGCTGCCGTATGAAATTGATATTTAGAATCAAATAGCAAGTTACAGACAGGTGGAATACTTAGCAGTTTGGACATCTTGGCTCATAGCAACGCAGGAATAAAAATATTGAATAAAATGGGGAAAGCAATAAATGAGTATGCAGTCATGTTATATGGCGTTTTTACCTAAATGCAAAGGGACATGGTAAGGACTGAAACTTCATAGCGGGTTGGAGATGTTCCTCAGATGTGGAGTTCTTGAAAGTCACATACAATGTTCTGGATTAAATCACAAAAATGTAAAGAATGATACAATAACATGGATATCCTTATTGTACTTGGAGTAAATTTTTATGAAATAATATAATGTAGTTTCTTATCCTATTATTACTATTAATATTCTTCTTAAAGGATGTTTATGGACATGTGATGATATCTGTATTGTATATAGACTGAAGAAAATCATGTTTATATATGTATATTTATATAACAATTTGCTTACTATACATGTATAATTTATAAATATACATTAAAGACAGTAGATAATTGACCATGTTAGCACTGGAATCTATACATGTGCTTAGACTTTTCTGTAAATTTCTAATAAAATGGCTAGTTTAAAAAATGCATTAAATGCTGATGAAGTTATAAATGTCATTAAATTTAAACAATTTGAGGCATTTTTTAAACTGAGGGTCTCAATTCCAAAGGGCCATGATATCAGCTACCCACTAGATTACAAAACAGCAGTTTTCTAATGAATTAGAATAAAATAGAAAATATATCTGTGTTTCATGTAGATACTTAAAAAAGATGAGAAAAAATAAATATCTAGCTTCAGTTCATACACAGGTGGACTTGAGACAATTTATCATTGCAGCATTTTTCAAAAAGGGTTTGACAGTCTATGTTACAATCATCCATATGTGTGTGCGTGTTTGCACATACGTGTGCATGTGTGTGCATGAAGGTAGAGACATGAGGCTGATGTAGGGTATCTTCTTCGTCTTTCCGCAGGTGATTTTTGGACAGGGCCTCTCCTTACACCCAGAGTTCACTGATTGGCTAGCCTGGGTGGGAAGGAAGCTTTAGGGATCTGCCTGTCTCTGCATGCCCATCCCTTAAAGTACTCATTTTTGATAGAACTGAAGATTTCTGAAGTACATACTTTATATTTGTAACACATTCATAGCCACTTGATGTATGTGAAGCACCCCTAACCTGAAAGTCATTGAGAAACTTATTCTGCATGATTCCTGCATCTGCTAGTTTAGAAAGATAAAGGAAAGAAACAAAAAGTAAACACAATATCTAAGAAGAGGAGTGAACTCATGAAATTATAAGAGATATGACAATCTGTAACAAAGGATTCTTGCAGTCAATACATAACCAAACCTACATCATTCCCAAACCCCCAATCAGCTGTTTCGCCACAGAGAAACAGCACTTCTGAATTCGGTGGCAAACCAAACTGCACATTGTAATTCTGGTCGAAAACAGGATTGCCAGCACATTTGTCCATTTTTTTTGTTTGTTTGCTTATTGGAACCAATTGTTTTAAACTATCCCCTAATGAAGAAATATTTCCTTTTCTGCTCTTCCTAAGTAGTACTTGAAACATTTTTAATGAAGCCATAAAGCAAATACTGAAGTATGTAATAACATGGATCCTATTGTTCTCATTACACAGATAGAAACTTGATGGAAGCTAACAGATGTCAGCTTTTTCTAACTTCTTTGCTCTAATCTGGGATCAGTGGGCTCTTCAGTGTAAAACTGACTTCGTTTCTGTGCATCACAGTTCGAAGCACACTTCAGTCTGGTTTTAGGGTTAGGTCTTCATTCTCTTAAAGCTGAGCAAATGCACAGTAGTTGAGAGCGTTTTGCCAACATGTTAAGTGGCCTTTAACCAGAATCACTTCTGAAAGATAAGAATACATGTTGGTTCACCTACTTCTGGCATTAATTGTTTCCTACTCTATACAAGCTGAAACTGAGACTCAACTAGTTCCTGAGAAGTAATAGACATTCAGGAAACAAGAACTCCAGAGTGAAAGGTCATTGCAAAGATCATTTTATCTTGCAGAAAAACTGTATTAATAAAAGATAAACTAATCAGTGACAGTTTCCTTTTGCTGCCAGTTCTTTGGGGACAGGAATGAAACACAGATTTTGGAATGAGATAGCAGAATTGATGGATGATGACGATCCGGTGAAAAACCTCTGCTCTTCTGTTTTGCAAATACATGTTAGGATTGCTGTATATTCTAGAAACCCAGGAGAGATTTGCCTTTAGTAGATGCTATATGTATAGGTACACGATATATGAAAAATGGTGGATACTGGGTATCAAAAGGTTTGATCTTAGTTTTCCATTGAAATTTCTGTTTAGAGAACATCTCTGTATTCTGCATAGAAATATCATTCATGTTGAATTAAGATTTTAAACTAAACATAGTATCAAGTGCTTTAATTAAAAGAAGGTGCATAAGTTTTAGAAGGAGAAAAGGAAAGGGAGAAAGGAATAAGTATATGTAATAAAGGAGATGAATATAATCCTGTTTTATTAAATACCTGTATGCACATGTAATGAAGTCTGTGACCTCGTACAATTAATACCTGCAATGTTAGAAAGACACCACAATCCACCTTCTGATACAATGTAAGATTTCATAATTGGTCCTGCAGTATTGACTCTGTGGCAGTTACTGATGACTGCTCTCCTACGAATTATCATACTAGGTATAGGTGTGTCTGCCTTTGGAAAACCATGGGCAATGCATGCTTTAGGCATCTCATTTGGTGAGCTAAGGAGTTGCTTTAGAAGTGAAATGGCTCATGGCACACTTTAGCCAGTTAAAAGCAAGGACACCTGTGGGGAAAATGGCCTGTGAGCTATTTTACTTTTTTATTAAAAATATTGGTCATAACAACCAGCATCTTAAGTTTTATGATCTACTTTTCTCTACCTTTCAAATTTAAACTTTTCAATATTTCAAAATAAAATGCTTCCTATCTCTTTCACACCAAACTATATGTCGTCTGCTTTATGCTGTGATAAAACATTAGAATAAAAAATCACTGAAGTTTATCAACACATTGAAAATGCTTTAGCTTCTTTTTAAAGGATCTTCCCATTTCCTTGATGCTGGGGACTCATCTTCTATACCATTAGAGACTATCACCAAAAAATTATGAAACGAATGTACAATTTATTTCTCCATTAAGATAGCACTCCCTGATAAATCTACCTCCAGCTTTAAGAACTATGTAAATCATAAGAAACCTGAAGAGGATTCATTCTAAAAACCTCCAAATTTTACAGACCTTTACCTTTGTGTGTACTCTAGAGCAGAGTCCAGCACACTGTAGAGACTAAGCCAAGCTATCAGCCATCCATTCTTTTTGCAGATGAACTTTTATTGTCAGCCAACATCTTTGGTGTCTGTATCTGAGTCTTTTCAAGTTAACAAAGATAGAGATGATCAGTTAGGACAAACAGATTGGAGCTTTAAAATCCTGAAATGTTCTGTCTGTGTTCTTCCAGACAACGTTTGCTGATTCCTGATCCAGGAATTAATTCTGAATTGGATCTTTAGTCTGTGAAGTGACTTTCTTTTGTAGAAGTTTTGTCTTTCTGGAAAAATGACACATTGTTCTGTTGTTCAGTGAGGCATGCAGTTTATTTTTAATCCTTATCCATTCCTTATGAATGCTTTCTTTCATTTATTTCCTTCAACCAAATATATTGCCTTTGCAAAAGTGTACCTATTTCTGCAACTGTTTCTAAAACAGTGAGATAAGAAAGAAACTTGATGAGGTTTATACTTTATCTCTTGATTTGACAGATGCTGCAAGCGAGGAGAATATTGTTTGTTTTCTGGGCTGCCTTTGCTATTCAAGTTCATTTAACATGGTTTGGAGGAAACTTTGAAATCAATGCCTCGTTGATATTGAGTGAATCACGGGAGTAACTTGAAGCGCAGCCCTCTCAGTTCAGAACTAGGCAACAGTAAGAGAAAACTGATTTGGAAATAAAAATACTAAGAATCAACTCCTTAACGTCTCTTAAAATCAATATTTGAAGAATATTTATAAAACAGTGTGATCTCTATTTACAAGTAGTTACAAAAGATTTGGCCCACAAACGAGAGCAACTTTGATTTTTCCCCTCACAAGAGTCTGTGATTCTAATTCCCATATACAGTACAGACTTTATATTATAGAATGCGATTCACATTCATGTGATACTAGGATAAATTCATAAATGCTTTCTAAGTCTTGTCTGTGAGAGAAAATTCTCTTTTACTCTCAAGTTTCTGCTTTCCCAGCCCTCCCCCAAAGATACTACTCAGGTATTTTAAGATTGATATTTTCTAGATCATTACTCTATACTAGACTCTAAGCTTTTATGATTATTTCATGTCCCCAGCTCATTCTAGGGATAAAGAAATAGTCATAGAAAAAAATTCCAATTAAGTGAGAATATTATTGGGGATCTATTGCATAGGGCATTAATACAGTTGACAGTATACAGCATATTTTTAATTGCTAAGAAAGTACATTTCAAATATTTTCAATGCAAAAAAGATTTGATGTGATGTTACTTAGATTAACTGAATCATTTAATATTAAATACAATGTTTTAATATCACTTAATTTCAAATGAATATATATTTATATAGTGTGTGTGTGTGTGTGTGTGTGTGTGTGTGTGTGTTGAGTGTTTGGTACAAGGTAAAAGTTATTTTCAGTACCTAAGTATTAGATTTGTAATAGAAATACAGCAAAGCTAAGAACTGAACAAAAACAAAGTGAGGTTTGTCATAATACAATAGAATATTATGGGAAACTTAGAGCTTGAGAGATGGCTCAGAGGTTAAGAGCACATACTGTTCTTGCAAAGACTGTGAGTTCAGTTCCCAGCACCCATGTCAGGCACCACACAACCACCAGCTCCAGGGTGATTTGATACTTCTGACCTTCATTGGCATCTGTACTCACAAGCATACACACCACACACACACACACACACACACACCACACACGCATAAAATAAAAATATTTTTAAAAATAAATATATGCTTAAGATAAAATTCTAACCCAAGCTGCTTACTTTAAATCATATGTACATCAGATCCTTGCAGAATAAACTCAAATATACCCAATTGTAATATGTAGATGTTTGCCCCACATATCAGGAGGTTGAAAAGGAATCACTAGCAGTGTTGTATGGATGGAGTTTGTTCTGGGAAGAGAAAGGCTTTGTATTTTGGTTTTACTCATTATGTGTTGCAGATATGTGCAACAGTGTATTGAAAGAAGGTATTGGGAAGAGCATGGCAAGAGAAGAGAAAGACGAGTCATTTGCTTTTATTGAAATAAAAGGACCACAGAGCTTTATTCAATGGATTGTAGAAGTGGGTATGGGTCATGGTCATAACCTGCTGAAAAGTTGCTGAATCCCAGTGTAGTAAAATCATGTGGGAAGAGTATTTGTTTGCAGCAAAAAATCACTGAGCTCCAGTTAGCAGGGAGTCTTGATGGGTTCATCAGTGAGACTCAGGAACTGCATTTCGGCAGGCATCGTAGATCACTGCAATGCAGGGAACTTCTTCGTGAACCACTGTTAAAATGTTGGAAATCAGTACTGAAATTCAATACAGTTAATGTCATGTGTTTGTTTATGTGTGTGTGTCTGTGTGTGTGTTGGTGTGTGTATCTGTGTGCCTAAGTGGAGGATGTGTTTATGTTAAGAAGTATCTTGGTGAAGTCAGGAAAATGTGACTCAAACTGATTTTTTATTGACTTAGATTTTATAAGTAATTGGGAGATATTTTCATACAATTTATATAGCACACACATATACATCTTTAGTTTATAGTTGATGTGGATATTATTTAAATTAGCTATTTTAAAATTTTGTTTTACTTTTGAAACTTTCATAGATGAGTATTGCATTTTCATTACTTTCATCCCTCCTAGTCCTCCTCCAACTCTTCCCATCTCCCTCCTATTCCCTCTCAATTTCTTGTCCTCTTCTTTGATTATTATTGCTATGCATACATACATACATGCATACATATATTTACATGTATGTATATGTATATATCTAGCACTAAGGCCATTTATTATTATTCATATGTGTCAGTGTTTAGGACTGCCCACTTGGGATTAGATAACCTCTCAGGGAACTAGGCCCTGATAAAACTGATTCTCCCTCCCTTACCATCCGTTGGTTCTTTCATACCTGTGAAATTTCCCCATCCACCTCTGCATGCCAACTAGTTTGTCATTATGCAGATCTTGTTAGACCGTCACATATGGAGATTCCATTGGTGTGACTTCTCTATCCAATAAAATATTACCTGAAAGAAAGGATCCAGTTATATTCATTTCGTGTAGGTACGGCTATCTGTCTGTGTGTATGTATTCATGCATGTACAGGTACATGGCACATGGTCGTACACATGTAAGTGGAGGTAATAAGCCAACATTGAATGTCTTCTTCAATCATTCTCCACCTTGGTTTTTGAAATAGTTTCTCTCACTAAACCTGGAGCTCACTTATGGATCTAGAAAAGCTGGCCAGCGAGACCTAGGGATTATTTTTAGTGTCTAAGTAACAGTTTTGTGGCAGACTTTCAGCAAAACTGAAGAAAAATGAATTCCTATTTGTCATAAACGTAAAGAAATGAATATGTACCCAAGACAAGAATTCAAACTCAAACTCCTCAGTTTCCTCCGAAGGTTGTCTCCTCTTCTCCAGCACCGTCCACAGGCACATGCCACGGTGCCTCACAGCTTACATAAGTGCTAAGGATCTGAACTCAAGTCCTCAGGCTGCTCTCAGGTCCTTGTGGGAGCTCCCAAGCCATAGCACCGTCTCCCCAGGCCTAGTTTGACCCATTTTCAGTTGCACTATAAGCCACAGAAAGTATGTGCTTTTTCAACCAGTTCTTACTCACTTTGCCATTCTTGGTCCTCACCTTCTGTAAACCACAGATAAACTATTAGGGAATCGGTTACTTAACTGACTCACTTATTTTCAATAGACCTTAACTTCACCCAATATAACTGAGGGGTGTTTAATAAATTAAAGAAGCTCTGTGTTCAGTACTCTTCCCTGGTATATATTTAACAAATTAAGACACTGATTTTTCTAAGATAAAATGAGGAGTAACAGAAATTCACTTGTTTCATTATAAGTTAAAGTTTAGTATATCCCACTGAGTATTGATAGGTTTGTAACGGAGTATGCAACAGTTTTCAAAGTTATCTGTTCTCCTTAACCGCTAGTGGTCTAGTGACTGACTTCCCAAAACAGCTTTATTGTAGACAATTGGTTTATTCACACCTACCAACAGTGAATGTTAGTACATATTTTGTATTTAAACAGACTAAAGAAACAAAGGAAAGGAACAGGCCTCTAACTAACCCCGAATTAACAAGTGCCTCACACCACAGAGTCACCAACCGAAGAGTCACAGAGTCAGGATGCTGAGGCACACCTAGAGGCTTAGTCCACACCTGAGCTTTCTCAACACAGGTGGTAGGTGCAACATGGCCAAGCTTCAGTGGTGACTCAGGAGAGAGTGACACATAAGGTCTGTCTTGCTGACAGTAAATTATGTCATTTTATGATGTAGTCCATTTCTTGTGGGGATTCCTAGAGAAGGCTGTCATGTGAACTCATTGCAAAACAAGTAAGAGCCCAAAGGTTGCAAATTACAACCATAAACACTATAAGAAATATGAGTTGAGTGACATTTATTAGTATATAAAGTAAATAAAGTAAATGCTCATAAGTATATAAATATAAATATATATTTAAGTTTTGAAATAGTGGCAATATAAATCCTTAACTTATATAGGCTGACAAAAGATAATTTGAATTTCTATACAAAAATGATATCCTGTGTCAAATATATTAGATATGACCAGTATAAGACTTGGACCCCAAATTTAACATGTTCTTAATTAGTGTTAGCCATTACAACATAAATATCTGGAATTGGGGGTATGTCTCAGTGGGTTGAGAACTTGCTGCACAAACATGAGGACCTGAGTTCAAATCACCAGAACTTGTATAAAAAAAAAAGGTTTGGTCATATATGCACCTGTATCCCCAGGGATTTGTTGGGAGGGGGAGTCACGTGGATCTGCTGAGGATCAGTGGCCACCAGCCCAGCTCTAGTTTCAGTGGGAGGTTTACTCTTAAGGGAATAAGGCAGAAAGGGATAAAGCACGATACCTGACATCCTTCTCTGGCTCCCATGTGCCCAGTTGTACATGTGTACACATCTGTGTATACATCACACATACATAAAACAGACACTCAGGACAGAGCCCATGTGAGACCAGGCACAAGTTTCAGATTGTTTCCTAGCAGCACTGTGTCGCAATACACAAGTATTGTGACCCAAGGAAACTTATCACCCCTTTGTGTCTAGGGAACAACAACAAGCTCAGCAGCACATGGGTGGAAAACCTCTGTAACTGTCCTTATAGCACTGTCTGAGCGCTTCAGAAATCTGTCTAACGCAGCATGACCCAGCGATCCATCCTGGAATAAGTTCTGTCATTTATAAGAACTCGTGCTCTCAGCACAGTCTATCTTACATAACCCAAGACTTAAGATCACAGTCTTATCAAGGTTATTTATTCCAGGGTCTAGAGGCTTCTCTGAGGTGTTGCTTGAAGACCTCAAAACTACTGTCGAGTTAATCTCTTAACTACACAACACAATAAATGAAAAATAAAACTTTAAAACAATGACTGCTAAAAAGAAACTTTTGTTCAGTTTTCTAATGATGGAGTGAGAAAAAAAATGAAAAGAAAGCCACCAGCACAGTCCAGCGATTGGGTTGTCTTTGTGCAGCATGCAGACTTGGGTTTTTGTGCCCAGACTCAGGGGACTGATGGACCGCCATGGGCAATGTTAACAGCATGACGCTGCTGAGGGAGTGGCGTGACCTGATGAATGCTGCGCTGTGTCTCCAGTGTTCAGTTCTGCAACAGAAAGTTGATGTTGAACTGAAATGAGAACTGATTTTGAGAACACCTAGTCACTAATCTTTTTCTCTTTCTTTCTGTTCCCCTCCCTGCACCGTACCCTTTCCTGAACCACGATGAAGATGCTCCAGTGGATTTGATCGGCATCGGCAGGACTGGGTGGACAGTGGCTGCCCTGAAGAGGTACGTTCGGGCTTCTCTGTAAAATTACTGAGTCCAAGCTGTCACAGATTGACACATTGCAAGTTAATGTGAATGATATCTATTTAGCTATAAAAATATCCAATAGCTAGTAAAAGTGAAGCCCTAATAGGTGTCAGACGCAAAGAGCAGTTTTCCTAAATGTCTGCAGCTTTTCTACCCCTTAAGAAACCATTATTCTTCATTTTAGCTCATGTAAAGCTAGAAGTATGAGGAAAAAGACTGACCTTGGTAAACTGTATTAAGTAAGAAATAGTTTAACATAGCCAACAGAGACAGGTTTTAGCATTGACTGCCATGTAAGTATGAAAGTGACGATGTGGGAAAGGCTAATGGTCAAATCTATACCCAAAGAAGTGAGTTTAACTGTTTACAGTGCTTCACAACTACATTTACCATCATTTCAAGGTCACATGGGTCCTATGATGTTCATCAAGTATTTCTTCTTCCTTCCTAAGTCTTAAAGCATGAATTTTAAATCAAAATAATCAATGACACTAATTTTCTCATTCAGTAAGGCAAATCACACTTTAGGGACTGTCAGAAGGATGAGCAGTTACAAGAAGCTTTTTGAATTTTACTTATGGTCAGATAACTTATGAATATCTTGGTAAATGCATCTCTGAGAGCAGTCTTGGGCTGGAGATATAGTTTGATGATGTAGCATTTGCCTGTGTGAGGTATGGGTTTAATTCCAAGTAACATAAAAAAAGAACATTCTTGAAAGCCATATGAGGATGAACATTTGTAATCCCATCATGCAAGAGGATTGTGAATTTTAGGCTAGCCTGAGCTACATACTAAAACTCTGCCTCAAAATCTAACCAAACAACCAACCTTCTTGAACTTCGAAGTGTAGTGTTACCATGGCAACATTAATCTACTTTTTGACAGAGTGAATTACAGTATTATATTACAAATCCAGAATCCATCTATCTCAGTTATGTAACACAGTTTCAACAGAACACATTGATAAATCTATGGATCCATTTTTCTGATCCTTGTTTCTTTTCAGATAATAACAATTTTCTTAAAGGATATTCAAAATGAATAGCTATAACTGTGCAAAACTTCATAATAGAATTCAGACATCTAGTTCTCCTGTTTAGAGTGCTCTCAGTACAAACCTGAACATGTAGATAAAATTCTCCTGAGAATATTTGTAAAGAATTCACCATGTTCTGTGGGCTGTGATAGCCATTAAAGAAGGTCAGAGTCTAATGTAGTCTGTAATAATCTAAGCTACCTGTTTTCTGTAATTAAATTATCCACATCACTAGCTTTGTGGTAAGCAATCTTTTCCTTAAAGGTAAATAATCAAGTCCACCAACTTCAATCCATTTTCCTTGCCTATACTACGACTAGGGCTCAATATTCTCTCAAGAACTGAGAGAGAATTTTTAAATAAAGAGCTGCTGTTGTGTAAATTTGGAAGGCACTGAGTATGCACGGGTTACCAGCTTGCTTGGTTCAGTGAAGCAGCATATCATACACAGCATTGCTGATGAATGGAGGCTATTGCTCAGAACTGGGCAGATCATGGTATCTAAGTAGCTTACTAAAAAACTGTGAGTTGTGAGGCAAGGAGATCATTATGTTAGCTGTCTCTATAAGGCAGGCCAGAGTTGTTGGTTATCAGAACTAAATCAGTGACTGGCAATATGGGGACCATCATGATGTCTGGGGTGGGAGAACAGAATCAGTGCCTAGTGAGTTAAATAGAAATGAGTTCTGAGAAAGCGTTTTAGACTTTTTCTCTTTGATTTTCTGTATCTTTAACATTTTAATATCATTAGTGTTATTCTGAAACACAATGAGAAAGCGAGTGTTGTGATTGCAGCATATCTTTGAGCTGAGAACTGGCTTGCTCCTGCTCTGCTGTGGCCCTTTCCCTGTGCTGGAGAGAACTATTTGGAACACTTGATTCATCCATGAAAAAACTGATTTTTCACCCCTTGCTGTGGTTTTGATTTCTTCTTTTTTGAAGATTGATATTCTGTTCCTTTACTCAAAAAATACCATGTATTCATGTCATCCCAGACACACTTTGGATGCAGTATAGCAAAACTGAAAACAAAAATCCACTACATTCTGCCTATTGAAATTTGACTTGTCTTCTTTTTTTCTATTTTTAATTATCATGTTTTGATTTCATTATTCAATATTCAGACATAATGAATTCCATTGACACCAAAGGGAAAGTTATATCTGACATTTCCCTTTTCTTTTTCAAAATATTTTTATTGAGTTTTTATACTTTTCATACAACAGTTTTTTAATCAAATTTAGCCTCATGCACTCTGCCATGCATGCTAAGTCCCATTAGGTGAAGCATTTTTCCCAGATGTTCAGTGCGTGTTCATCCACTGGAGTTTACCCAGCAGATCTAGAGGTGTTATGGAAAGTCGATTCTCCCTCACCCAGCCATAATCAGTTTCTATCAGTTCTCAGGCTGGAGCCGGCCACCACCCCTTTCCCTCGCATCATTCTGGGCCCTCATCTCAGTCAGCGTTGGTTTGTGCTCCACTTTACCACTGCCACAAGTCCACATGGGCAAGCTTCCAGTAAAGCCTCTGTTTCCCTGTGTTCATGAACCAACCCTAGCTCCTACAGTCTCCCTGCCACCTCTTCTGAAATGGTCCCTGAGCCTTAGGCAGGTGAGCTCTAATATAGAAGTCCAATCCAAGGAATTTGCCTTTTTACAGTTGGCCATTATTAATAGACAACATTCCCAGAATTTTACTGTTACAAAAACACTGTATACATGTCTCTTAAATCAAATGTATACATTTTTGTAATATTACTAGTTGCTTGCTAAATAACTTTTAATAAATCAATTTCCACGCAGTGCTGGAACTCCTCTGAGTTCTGTCATCTTGTGCTCCTGATAACCCCAGTATTGTCAGATCTCTTCATTCCCACAAATCTAACAGATGCAAATTTTATTGTATGTTTAATTTGTATTTCTCTACTCATTAAGGAAATCATGTTTTTTCAAATGTTTTTGTGGATTCTGTGCTTTCTTTGGCTCTTTCTCTCTATCCCTGTCTGAGGCACGTTCATGTAATTTCTCATTTTTCTACTGAGGTTTTTCCTTTTACTCTGGATACTGTTTTGTTAATTGTATGTGGTAGATATAAAATATCTTATATATAACCACTTTAGGAAACTCTTGCTAGTTTGAAAACTGTATCTGAAGGTACTTGATGATTCTCTGTTCAGAAAATCATATCTGTAATGTTTTATTTCTTATTTTCTAATTTAGACTTTTCTTTTCAAAAATATATAATACAAGGTTGTTTGGTAGTACTCATTGAGAACTAGAGATGGCGACTTCCACTCTGAACTTTTTGACATTATTATTCACACATGTCCAGATGATCTGTGAATATTTGATCAGGAGAGAAATGTCACCTGGAGATACAGATTTGCAAATATTCAACATGAAGATGCTAACTGAAATCACGGTGTAGACATGATAGTGAGGGTGGAAGCAATGAGTGAAAGGCAAGTTTATGCCAGATCAATATAAAAGGGAGGTAGACATGGAAGGAGTTATAAAACTGTGAAGAGAGGAATCGGAAGATGGTGTGTGTCACCAGACCAAAATAAGAGCTGACCTCTGTGCTAAATGCTAATGAGTTGTCCATGGTATTCTATGGAAGATTTAGGAACTAAGGAGATATGTGGAAATACTGGTCAGAGAAATTCCATTTAGATTGGACTGGGTAACAACAAGATTAAAATCAAATGGGCGAGCTGACAAATACAGAGACAGACCAGCCACTCTGGAAGTCCAAGTCTGATTGGAAGGAAAAGTGGAATAATGTAATGTCAGGATGTGTTGTGGGTCCATAAGAGGACCGACTGTGTAAGATTAGAAATGCTTAATATGTTTCAATATTAGCTGTAACAAATCAACAGAGAACTACAGATAACTGATGTTGAAAAGAAAGGATTCTATCCAAAGAACAAGTTCACAAAACCTGAGGGAGTGGGCACAGCTGGAAAGAATCTCTTTAGGAATGGCTGTCATCCTCTGTTACGGAAGGAAAAAAGTGGTAAATTCAGATTGGAACAAGTATGTTGGTTTGTAAAGAATTCCTGCTCTTGGCTTCTTTCATCAAGGAAATGAAATGTGAGCCCAGAGCAGAACAGGGAAAATCACTGTAGGGTTGTGGGTTTGAAGTAGAGGGGAGAAACTGGTACTGTGGCCTTAGGAAAAATGATTCTCCTTATATAGCATCTCTAAGAAGCATCATTGGTGGTCTGTAAGAGGATGCAGGTTAGTTTGTGGATCTTCCAATGGGGGTGAGTGGCTGTTTGTTCTCTAGCCTTTGGAGTGGGCCTGGATAAGGAAGATCTTTTGCTAAACACAGAATTTGGAATTTACCAAAACAGTTTGCAGAAAACAAAACAAGATAACTGAAGATATTGAAAAGTGAGATGGAGTAACGGGAGGAAAAGGATTAAAGCATATAGCATTGTCCCTGAATGTTCAATGCACTCAAAGAAGAATTTCAGTGAAAAGATACACACATAGGCAGAAATCGGATGAATTAGTTTATGACTACAGTTCTAGAGTGAAGATCAGATCTCAAATATGGGGATGAGAACTAAGGAGTCAGAGCTATCATGACCATTAGGTCTTTGGAGGTGAGAGGATGCAGAACTCGAGTTTGATTGTTCAATGGGTGGCTGGGATGGTGAGTCTTGAGTGGAGAATAAACCTTCATTGTATCTGATTAATGAAAAAGGTCTCTCGGGACCTCTTCACTCACTGGGGAGAAGGTTCATAATTACTTCACTAATGACTCGGTAGTTTGAGAGAGTTACTTAATCATTTCATTTTCAAATATGAGATAACTGCTACCCATGTAGAGATCGACTATCTTTCTTCACAGTGATGGGCTCCTGTGATGCACAAAGAGGTAACTTTTGCCAGGCAGGATAGCAGAACCTTTAATCCCAGTACTTGGGAGACAGAGTCAGTCTTGATCTCTCAGAAACCCAGGCCAACCTGGTAAAAATAGTAAGTTCCAGGTCCCTGGGCTACAGGGAGACCTATCCCAAAATAAATAAGTAAATAAAAATTTTAAAAGAAGTAGTTTGCAATATCAGCTTCTAAACTGTAGAAATCTGCATGTTGGAGACAGAACAATAAGGGTAGATATGCTGGAAACTTTACTAGTGAAGATTATGGGCTTTAGTTTTGTAAGTTCTAAATAAAACCAGGAAATGCACTTCTTCCTGGTGTCTGGTATAGCCTGTTAGGAGAACTAGAACATGTTAGAATGAAGGCTTTACTGTGAGGTTCTGAATATTTCATTAGGAAAGCAAAATGTATAATGCTTATTCAACCTCAGGCAGATTAATTTTGAGACTTAAGAGCCTGGGGCAACTGGAGAATGTTTAAGATGCGGTGCTGTCTCTTTTTGATGAAGAGAATGCACTCCTCATGTATCCAGTTCAAGGTGAAGCCTTATCAATAGGTGCATGCTGTTCTTCCTTCGCTTTCCTTCGTCATCAGGTATTTTATAAATCTATGGCTATAAAACATGGCAATATGAACAGTAATAAAAAAGTTTAAAGTTAGAAATGACTCCAAATATCTAACGATATGTTGTAACCTGTTGCATACGCTTTTTTCTATCTTTCTTCTATTTTATAAACTTTGTGAATTAGCAAAATCTATAAATAGTTTGTTAAAGTAGTAATTTATTGCTCCTGTCAATTTGAGAGTCTTTGCAGCCATATAGATAGATAGATAGGTAGATGATAGATAGATAGGTAGATGATAGATAGATAGATGATAGATAGATAGATAGATATCACAACTATGTCCACTCAGTTGGTTTTCCTTCTTGTACCTCTTACTAGTCAAAAGAGAAGATGTGTGAGAACACGGAGCCAGTGGACACATCTTCTCAAACCACCACAACCTTATACACAACCACCACGCAATTCAGAGTCCTGACGACCACCAGAAGAGCTTCAACTTCACAGCTGCCTACCAGCCTGCCTACAGAAGGTGCCCAACAAGACTGTTTATTTAATTCTTGTTTTAATTTTTTAAACATTTTATTTAATATTTTTCCTTTTATTTGTGAGTGTATTGTCTGCATGTATGTGTGCAATGCCCACAGAGGTCAGAAGAGGCCATCACATCCCCTGGAAATGGAGTTATAGGTGGTTGTTAGCTACCATGTGGGTGCTAGGACCTGAACCCAGGTCCCCTGCAAGAACAGCCAGTGCTCTTAACCACTGAGCTATCTCTCCAGTCTGTTTACTTACTTCTTAACAGAGAAGAAAAGATTACTGGAGTACTTTCTGTTCACTGGGGAGAAAGTCATTCTTTGGAAAATTGAATTTCCAAAGACGTTCTGAGATTCAGAATTATCATGGACTTTAAATCAGGATTCTTTAAACATCCAATTCTTATTAAGCCTTAATGATTTCCTGTGTTGTGACTTATAGTTCTCCCTAGAAAAGAAATAGAATCTTCTCCTCCTACTGCTCAACTTAAGGGTCATTAAACTTTACATTCCTGATACGTAACTAGAAGTCAAAATGCACATAAAATATCTATTGAGTTGAACAATAGATATTTCTACTCACAATTCTAATATTGTCTGAATACAATCAATCGTTAATCTCTAATTTCCACTGTGACATTGTAGACATCACAAAGTTGTTCTTGAAAGGATCTCTTCTTAGGAAGAAGACAGGAGAACAGAGTGTTAATGAATGGCGAAATTCATGGGGGAAGAAGATATGTTAGTCAGTATTTGATACTGCTTTTTCTGAGCAGCAACAGTACGAAACAGGAGGGAGCTAGGTTTGCGGGAGTAACAGGCTTCGCGTCTCATTGTCAGAAGCCTCTTTTAAAAAGAAAATTAAAATGAACTTGGAGCCTTAGCTTTTAATTGAAATTTAATTGGACACATATTTTAGTTAATAGGTTACTGGAATAAATTGGTGTGGAGGGCAAATCCAAATGCCTTGTGCTTTTAAAAGCGACATATGTTTAAATTCATATTATTTCAGATTATTATACTAAAAACTGCAAAAATAGTGCTCTAATTGAAATCCTGCCTTTCTTAGTAGAATGTAGCCATTGAAATGAAAAATTACACCTAACATTTGTTCATGCAAGACAAGATCTTATTATTTCAGTCATATTTGTTTCTAATGTAAAATTATTTAACTGTCCTAGTTAAATCAGTAATTGTTGATAAATCATAACTATGTTTTTTAATTTTCAGTTTTCTTAATCTTAATTCCAAATGAATACAATCTTCTTTAAAGTTCTTTTAGAAAGTTAAAAATATATGTGTTTTATGTTATAATTTCATTTGTTCACCTTTCTCACAGAATCCAGGGTCGTATTTCTTGCTAATATGCTTGCTAGTCTGTACAGTCTCTGAAGAAATTGTACTGCTATGTCAGAAAAACCTGCGGTGTTCTCAGTCACTAGAAATTATCTCACTAAAAATCTAAAAATCTAGTGTTTGCATTGAGACAATTAACTCAGTGCATGTGAGATTTATGCACCTTTAAAACCTGTTCTCTTATAGCAACTTTCTGGTTCTCTTCCAGATGACACCAAGATAGCACTACATCTCAAAGACAATGCAGGTAACGTTAACGCTTCTTCTATTAAGATCTTAGACAGTAATTCATTTCATTCATTCATTTTAATATCCAAAATGCTTGTGGGATTCGAAAGATAGAATGATTTTATATTTCATTCCTTTGATGCATAATACAGGTGGGTCAGTGGGGCGGCTGGAAAAATGAAATAAATCCTAATCCTTCTGTTTATCTGTACAAGTGTGTATGTAGCCTCCATCACCAGCTATGCAGTGGGACGTTCATCCACACCTCCTTGCTCAGGTCTTCTGTTGCTCCAATCATTGTTTTAGCTGTATGCAGAGTGACACGCACTGGCTCAGTTCTCCTTCATCCCACTGAGTGCTTTGTCTATACCCTTTGCACATAAAATTAAGAAAGAGAACAGTAAATGTGGAAGTATACTGTGCTAGGATTTCTTGTTGTTAGTTCATTTGTTTGTTTGGGTCATTTTAAAGCAGGGTCTCCCTGTAGTCCTCCTACTGTGTAGACCAGGCTGGCTTCCATCTCATGGAGATGCTTCTGCTCCTGCCTGCCAAATATTGAGATTAAAGATGTGTGCCACCATGCCCGGCTGAGCTAAGTCTTCTTCAACTCTTCTGTGATGCATTAGAAATTGTTTATTTGGCTCAAGAAAGGCTCTCTCCTGATTAACAAAATGTATTTTGTAGCAGAGCATTTTGACACAAACCTATGCATACTTTACTTTTACAGACTCATATGATTTCTGAACAAAAACTAATTTTTATCCTAACACCCAAAGTGGCTGAGGTACCAGCATCACAAGTTAAAGGCCAACTGGAGACTAGTGAGAACTTGACTCAAAAGGAACAACGGCAACAGATTGATAGCAAAAGGAAGAAAGAAAGATGATAGATGGATGATAGATAGACCGATGATAAATAGATGGATGATAGATAGATAGATAAACATTATATAGATGATATAATTGAAGGAGTTCCCCTTATGATGGTATGAATTTGTCCTAACCTACTCATCGATGTTACATAATCAACATTTTATTTTGTCTCAGGATACAGCTTGTGTATGTGTACACATGTCTTTAGGTTTTACACCAGTCTGTCTGTAATAAAGCTGCAGAGTCTCTGTGTCTATGTGAATGTCCTTGCATCAGTGGTCCGTGGTCTACTATCTGTTGGTTACTGTTTGATGCATTCATTTCTTCTTCATCATTGTGTTAATTCACAAGTGATTACATTTGCAGATAACTGTTTGTGGAATAGAGGTCAAAATAAACTAAATTCATAAATTTGGAAAGACATTAGCAGCCCCCCATTTCAAGAGTGCCAAAAAGGAGTGCTATAAATACCTGGGTATGTTAAGTCCTAACGGTGGAGACATACAAGGTAAGCAAAACAAAAGCAAAAAGAAGCTTCTTTAACAAGTGGCAAGAGGCATACTTGTCTGTAAATGTGAGGTCACATATTTAAAAGACAGTAAGAAACTGTGGTGGTCTAGGGATATGGCAACAGTATTTTTCTCTCCAGGATCTATGACTCTCCAGCCATGTGTTTTGTGCTACATTTACAGTTCCTCACAAGTGCCCTCACACTGTGGGCCTTAACTCCAACTAAACAACTGCTGACTGCCCCCAAGATAAAAGACCCACTGCTCTACCCACAGTGATAGCTTGCTGTGCCAGTCATTGTTTATCAGGCTTTACAGCTGGGCAGGACCACTGGTTGATTTTTTCCCTTAGCAATTTACCTAGTATCCTCTGTTACCATAAGAGTTAGTCTTCAGGGAGGAGGCTTTCAGGTCAATTCCAGCTCAAATGCTCCAAGTCCTGTGTCAAAGTATGTCCTGTCTTCAGTAAGAGGCTCTTACCTTCAAATCCTGTGTTATTCTGGGAGTCTCTTGGACTACCCTGACCAACAACTCAGTGGCAGATTTCTCCTGTCTGGTACTGTGCTTTATGTTGTGGAATCTTTAGCTACACATATGTACTCCAATATATAGTATGAATATATTGAATTAATACATGTCCTTCTGTTTTGTCATGCCATCTAAGTGTGAAATAGTCCCCTGCATAATCCTTCCCACTCTTTGTTCAGTTAAAGCCAGCCCTTTTCCCCATTTCCTGTTAGGAAACCATCTCCTGCTTTCCCCGCTCTGGAGCTTTTCTTCCCCTCCTCTGCATTGTTCCCTTCCAAATTTCTGTCTGCTGGGGTCACATTGCAATATCTACTCACATCTAAGGATTTGGAACCAAGATCCACAAATGAGAGAGAGTACACGTTGCTTGTTTTTCTGAGTCGCTGTTACTTCACTTCATGTCACAGTTTCTAGTTCCATCCATTACCCATTTCATTACCCGAGTAGAACTCCATTGTGTAAATGAACCATTCATTTCATATTCATTTTTCAGTGGAGGGACACTTAGGTTGTTTGCATTTCCGAGCTACTGTGAAAAGAGCAGTGACAAACGGTCGTGCAGCTATCTCTGTGGTAGGATGAGGTCTCTGGGTAGATGCTGAGGAGTGGTGTAACCAGATCAATGGTCAACTGATTTTTAGGTTTATTTTAACAGCTCTGCATTCTGATTTCCACAGTGGTTGCACCAATTTGCAATCCCACTAACAGCAGTAGTCACAGCATATGCAAGTCCCTTATAAGCTGAAACCAGACAAAATTCCAGCATAGACATAGGGAAAAGGTAAGAAATCGTAACCCAACCCAAAGAACTTTCGGCAGTTGATGGCTATTGGAAGGGAGAGAGGCAGACTCTTACAATGATGAGACTCTTGGTGGGCTAACTAGGTTCTGGTGGTAGAGCCACACTGAAGGTCATTTGGGGACACATATTAGACTCTATAGGCTATGATATAATACATATATATATATATATATATATATCTCAGAGTGGATGGGAGGTGCAGGGAGGGGAGGGATGTAAATACCAACAAACTATGTTGTATAAAAATCGCAAAATTTCTATTTCAAATTTAAAAATAGAGGCATTCCCAAGGCTTTCTGCTTCTGTCATTTTGTAAGATGCTTAATTCCTAACATAGGTGGAAGTTCTATGTCATGTTTTTCTCTGTTCTTCTTTCTTTCCTTCTTTTTCGTTTTGTTAACCTACTTTAAGGATAGCATAGGGTTTGCAGGAAAATTTAAAGGATATCTGTGATCTTTGATCAAATAAGATGAGACCCTATGTGTGAAAATTTGTTGAAGTTTCTTTGCCGGGATGCTCACGGCCTTTGCATGCGTCCATCCATTCTTCCCGGGGGCAGCTTGCTACTTCTGAAGCATTCTTGCAGAACTGAGGTAGTAATGAGCGAGTCTTAGACAAATTCTTTACTTCAGGGAATATGTCTTCTAAAGAATCATCAAAATGATGATAAAGATTTTCTGTCTGGTATTTCTCCATTATTTGGCCATAAAACCTTTCTGTAAGCAGCTTCTCATAGACCTAATGTTTTAGAAGTATTTTTTTTAAACATATTGCCAGTTATCCCCAGTAATATCCATATTTTGTTTAGAGCACTGAAGAATCATACAACTAAAGATTTTCTTAAATCATGCATTGAAATTACAATGCATTGCTAGGAAAGTAAGTTAAATGAAACTCACAATAAAAATGTAGACTTTGAGGTACACTGGACAGTGAGTTGTTGGGTTTTCAGGTGATATCTAGATAATTGATATGCAGCAGATAGCAATCAGAATAACAAAATACCACAGTAAGGGGAAACATTTTTCACATCTGAGATGGTTGTTCAAGCTCTTTTCCTGAAAACATTCAACTGCAGTCAACAACAGATGAATTTGACCCGTGTTAAAATGTGATTCTTCAGAAGAATGGTTGGCTGAAGATACAGTTAGTTGTAGATGGCAGCATAAGATGTCAAAGGCCTAAGGCTCAACCGCCAGCATGACAGGTCAAGCAAAAAAGTAACTAAGGTGAATCATACATCACTTTTCACGGTCTCCTTGTTAAAATACTATGCTGCTACTGCTTTTTACTTTATAGGATGTGGAGCTTAAGGAAGGATCAGTACTTTAAGTTTTTCGCCATTAAATTAAACATGACGGAATCCAATTTCAAAATTGCTCTTCCCCTCCAGCTCAGCTCTTTTCTAAGATTAAACTAATAATAGACATGTGTACATAGTTTAAATGCTTTTAATATTTCCTGGGGATTTTCAAGCATACAAAGTAATGGTTTTTGCATATTGCAATGAAATAGTACTGCAAAGAAATTTAGTACATTTAATTTCTTGATTTAATTGTTTTTAAAATAATTTTTAATTTCAAAATCTGTTCTTCTCAGGAAAAGATGGAAACATTTGTGTTGTGACTAGAAACCCATGCATCTTCTCCCTAAAGTATTGGATTGCTTGGCACTAAGTCTTTCTGCAGCATTTCGATGAGATCCGGAAGTTGATTTTCTTTGTGGAATCGAAAGCTGGCATGCTCATGCATTCACTTTTTGGAAAATTTTCTTTGTCTTTGATATGGAAGCATAATATTCTTCTGAGCAGCTAGAGATCAAAGTTATACAATGAGGCTTTTCATTCCCAGAACCCAGGCTGGCTAAAGTCTGAGTGTGCACAGAGCTTCCTGATGCACTGTGGATTAAGTCTAGGTAGAAGCTCTGGCAATTCCTGGTCAGGTTTCTTTTAACCAGAGAAGCTTTATTCATTTTCAGGATTAAGTGGAAATTCTAAGCTCTTTAAATAATTAGAGAAAAGCAATACAAACAGATTGCAAGGAAGTAAATGCTTATGGGAACAGCACCTTAGTAAGATGTAGCCTGATTGGCCATTGTCAATGACTAAATATAAAAAATTCATATGATCCCAGAGCAAAGAAAGCATTTTATCTCCTACTGGAGTTTTGCTGGTTGCACATATAGACTATTAAATTCAGAGCAATGTATAACTCTAAGAAATCATATAACTATCACACACACACACACACACATAAATCACAGAAGGGGTAGGGAAGAATGACTATTGAATATTTTCTATATTCAATCACACAACTCAATATAGTCATGCAGCATGACTATAAACTCATTTAATTTATAGTACCCCTTAATAGTACTCCTGATTCAGTTCCATTTAGTCTGTTTGCTGTTTCATTCATCTGTTGTTGAGACTGGCCTTCACTGTATATCACAAGCGGAATCAGAACTCATTATGTAGCTCAAGCTGGCCTTGAACTCACAATCTGCCTACCTCAGTGTTCCAAGTATAGGAATCACAGATATGCAATACCATAACCCACTAGGTCCTATTATTATTTCAATTTTATGGAGAAGCAGCTGTTGAGGGGCCAGAGAGATGGCTCCGTGGTTAAGAACACCCACTGCTCTTGCAGAGGACCAGAGTTTGGTTTCCAACATGCATCAGGCCACTCACAACTACATGTAACTTCAGCTCCTAAGTATCCTGGGACTCAGATGGGCACACTCACGTGGTATACACACATAGATATACACATGTAAATAAAATTAAAAATAATAACCAGTAATTTTTCAATGTCGTAGTACTGAAAGTTAAGTTACCTTGAGCAACTGAGTCCTGAGTTCAGTTTTCAATAATGCATAAAAGAAAACAGAAACAAAAATAAACCAGCACAAAGGTTAGCAGAGTTGTATGGGACACAATTCGATGGGAATCTGCCTAGCAGAATCCTGGTCATTAAAGACTTCATAAATTTGCCTCTCTCTCACTTTACAGGTCTCTTATAATCGGAGTAAGTATAGGAAACACCAGCAGCAGGCTAGTCTCCTTATACCTCCTGTATTCTACTCCTTTTCTATAATAACTGATTATACTCAGCAGTTTTTGAAAATGAAATTTCCTTTTCTCATGTAATTACACATGATTTTCCATTTCATCCATTCTGTGACAATCACACTAATGCTCCCATGTAACTGAATGGTGTTACAGTCATTCACATAAGACTTCCCAACCACAACCGCGCCTGTAACTTTTTCAAAATCTAACTTCTTCAACTTCTTTCGACAGTGCTGGTTTCTCTGGAAATTCTGGCTGAAGTCACCTATAAAGCTTAGCTAGATTGTGTTTTTAAATTTACTGTGTGGGGTTCTCAAGTCATAGGAAGAGCTGAAAATAAGTGTTATATCCGTGAAGAATGGGGTGTGTGTGTGTGTGTGTGTGTGTGTGTGTCCATATAGCCATTAAATGACTTTTTTGATATTTGAATAATCTAATTTGCTTTCAAATTGTATTCACCACCTAATGAGAAATGTAAGTGTCTTCAATATGCAATCTGAATAAAGGTAGATCCAGAATCTAGAACAGGTGTGCTACCTGAGTCAAGAGCAACATTTTTAATTGAAAAGTAAAAGTCAACCGGAATTCAGCTCAGTTCAGCACCTGATTTATGCCATTCTGTTGCACTGCAGTTGTCAAAACTGTTTCAAGCTCCCAAACCCGAAACAAATTTTATTATTTTAAATTTGTTATCGCTTCATCAGAATACCCAAAATTGCATTCTGTATTGATTGCTTTGAAGGTTTTCACTTGATTGAGTTAAATTTCTTTTTAATTTGTTTGAGCATACATTTTTAATTGATTAATATTGAAAATGCCAATTCTGGTGGTGTAGAGCACAAGGATGACAGGATGCCCGATTCTTCTTCTCACTAGAAATGTTACTAAACTTGGGCCACCAAAGGCTGAGCTTTTTGAGTCAGGGGTAATGTCTGCATCTAAGAAATGGAGTAATTGCTGCATCTATGTCAGATCGACTAAGTTAATTCAGAAGCTCAGGTCTCTAGACTGGCAGATTGCAAAGCACTAACAGGGATGCACTTTGAAGTCCCTGTGCAAAGACTGGTGTAAATTTGAATTCTGCTGTTGGTTCCCTATTTCTGGAAAGACTCTAAGACCTTTGATCCAAGGATAAATACTAAAATGTTATTCTGACATTTTCGTGGGATGGCTTCTGAGGTTGTATTTTTGTTTAGTCTGCCAGAACAAGCGTCTAAAGTTGCATTTATCATTGACTCAAATCATTTGTTTGTCTTTCTCACATAAATCATAAAGGCAACAACTTCCTCTGGTTTTGGCCTACCATCCTGGCTTTTTATTTTTCGTCTGCTGCAGTTTGTGTAGTTTGTGTAGTTCACAGTCTTGAAGCAACAGGAAACTGTCATTTCCTTTTGACAGGCTATTGACTATCTTTCTCTTTCTGCTTCAAGCTCTGTAAAATATCTTGTCGTTTTCTTTCCTCTTTGACTTTGTCTGGCTGCTCTTCATGTTAACCCTAACTCTGAGCACATATACAGTATAAGAGTGAAAACTTTGTGGCCTTAGAGTGTTTTGAGATTGCCACAGGATTAAGTATTTCTCTCCCCAATTTTTGTAGAGTTGTAGTTCTCACCTTTATTTTTATAACAGACACGTGTTTATTATTGAATTGTATTTTACTGGTTTACAAAAATATTAAAGTAAACTCTTATAATCCAATTTAATCTTAATCTCTGGGGCCAGGGCCCAGGGGCCAATATTTTTAAAGCCTAAGCGATTCCAGTAGAAAGTGTTTAGATCAGAAACATTGGACTAGGGAATCTTGTTCACATGTGTATTCTTAGTGGTCCTAGTGGCACAGACCTGCAGCCACAGCTACTCACGAGGCTCTGAGGCAAAGGATAATATATCAAGGTCTGCTGAGGCTACAGCATGATTTCAGCCTCAGCCTGGACAACTTAGTGAGACCCAATCTCAAAATCAAAAATAGAAAGAAAACCGAGGATACATCTAAGAAATAGAATGCTTCGGCATGCCTAAATCCTTGGGTTCAATCCCCAGTACCCTGGTACCATAAGTACGTAAACAAATCATTATGATGCCTTAGTACCAGTGGCTCAGATGATTTCACTGTATTTCTAACATGCTCCGAATTAATGCAATTGCTACCTTGTCTCAGACCATATTTGACTATCAAGGATTGAATGAATGCTTGAATTCTTTGTTCTTGATTCTGACAAATAGTAATGACACATCTCACTCTGAGTTTACCCAGGGGTCTCCACCCTATGGCTTTCCTTAAGCAACATTTTAATTATTAGCAAAATGAAATGGCTTCCTTCTTCACATAAAGAATTGCTCTGCAAATGCAAGGAACATGAAAGCATTATATTTATTATAACCTGTAGCTCCTTTAAATATAGCGTGTATGAATTTTCAATATTTAAGATGTTGAAAAATTAATTTTCTTTAATAAAAATAGTTATGTTTTTGGTGTCTTGTCGAGCTGTATGACATTGCTAAACGTTTATAAAATCATTTTTAACTCAAAATATTGTTCAATCCAAAAGCCTGAAAAATTGTTATCCAATATGAGAAAAGAAAAGAAAAAGTCACCTTGAAATATACTTCCCCCCATTGTGTCGATGAGTAGATAGGATTTGTAGTTAGAATTTCACTGCTGGTGGAACACAGGATCAAATAATGTGGCAGAGTTTCTCGGAAAATGCGTATGTGGCTCCCAATACCAATGGAAATATATTTTCCATTTGCTGCTTAAAAATGTCTTACTATGTGTATCTGATAAATAACTACTTTCCTTTTCTATCTCTTTTCCCTGTTTCTGAGAATGGAAATATTCTTTCAGAAGAAAAACTTCTACATTGGATTTCAGAACCTGACAATTATGAATAATTCCCAGAACCAGTTATACGTAGTACATCTTACCAGTGTGTTAAAAATGTGCAAAGTTGTATTAACACACATGCATTATTTTTAAGTAAGAATTGTGTAGTTATTTTAACCTGTATACTAGCATAATACATGTTTCCCTAGAACTTTAACTAAGTGTGTTAGCATACATCTGTAATCCCAGTACCTAGAAAGTAGAGGGAGGTGAATCAACAGTCAGATGTCATCCTTAGTACATAGTGAGTTCAGGGTCAGCCTGGGCTACATGAGACCCTGTCTTAGAAGCACAAAAATGAAGTGGGGGAAGAAAGAAAGAAGAAAGGAAGAAAGAATAAAGAAAGAAAGAAAGAAAGAAAGAAGAAAGAAAGAAAGAAAGAAAGAAAGAAAGAAAGAAAGAAAGAAAGGAAAAGAAAAGAAAGAGAGAGAAAGAAAGGAGGAGGAGGGAGGGAGGAAGGGAGGAAGAGAAAGAAAAGAAAGAGAAGAAGGAAAGTGAACAAAAAAGGAAAAGAACATTTAATGACTTGGTTTGAGAATACTGAGAACACTGACTGGGGTACAGCTCAGTGGCTGGATGCTTGCTTAGCACGTGCAAGGTCCTGGGTGAAAATCATTTCTTAACCTACTAGGTACCAGTGTACCAAAGGCGAACAAGGCCTATTCTGAAGAAGGAAGTGGCTGATGGGATTCAGGAGACACTTTTCTACATATCTGACATTCACTTGAGAAATGCAAACATAAGATAGAAATGTCAGTGTTTAGATTAAACTGAACTCATGAGGATAAATGAAGACACAAAAGAATAGTACGAAGATGAACAGGCAATGGACAAGGAAAATAAATACAGCACTGGAGGTTTTGTGAAGAAAACCATAAAGAGGGTCAAAGAGTTAGGGAAAAACACAGGAGGGCTGTTGGGTGTCATGGCAACCAAAGAAGGAGAAAGTGATGTATTTTGAAAATGACACAAAAATGTCAAATAAGCAAATAAGATAAAAATGACCATTAGATGAGAAAATATGAAGACGATGATTGACCTTGATTGGACAGTACAACAATTTAGTTGCACAGTTCTCTGAAACTGAGGAGTCTATAGATGGCAATAATAGTTGTATCAGCAATGGATTTTTTTTTCAGGAAGCTTGATGAAAAAGGAAAAAGTTTATGGTGTCTCTTTAGAAGTATACTTACATATTATGGGGATTGAAGAGAAAGATTTCATAAAGTGGACTTTGGTGGCGCCTGAAAATGAAGCCATGTCTCTACAGACAGGGAGAAAGGGGCAGGACAGATAGATAGAAAAGTTAGGAAGTTTCAGCTGAAGTTCTTGTTTCTCAGTATGCAGTAGCCTCCTTATCAGTGGTTTCAGCTACCTACACTCAACCGTGGGAAATTCCAGAAATAAATAATTCAGTGGTCTTAAGTAATCCATTGTTGTGGAATTTTGTGATGTCCCAGTTCATCCTTCTAAAAATATGAATCATTGTTTGTCCAGACTATACACATTATATAGATGATCTACCCGTCAGTGACTCTATTAGCTTTCTCAATGATAAAACCAGCTGTGTACATATTGCAGTGCTTATATTCAAGCAGTTATTTTACACAATAAATGTCCCAAAGCACTGGAATAGTGATGCAAACGAAGCATCTGAGTATAAAATATAGCAGAAGAGATTCACTCCATCACTGTATAGTAATGCCGTTAGGCACAGAGGACAAAACATAGTGTATAAGGACTTTATTACACATGGTTTCAGAAATGGACTGGGGATGGACACAGGCCCCACAAAGCACTGTAGTACATCAAGGGTAAGTGGAGAGTGACCAGAATGTGGTCTCTAGGGTTACGAGAACTCTAAAATGTTTCCAAGAAGAGTAGAAAAGACAGTCAAGTGTGTTTTGAGCTGCCCTCCCCCCCGGCAAGTTGGTGACTATCCTCCAGGTTGTATTGTTAATCAGTAAATTGTGTTCAGATGTGCTTGAGTAACCAGTACTTAGTACTCGTGTAATATGGTGAACCACTTTTTAAAAAACCATAATTCTTCAAAGACAGTAATCTTTTTCAGCCTGCTGTTCTATTAAGGCTAATTTTGGCTTTAGGTTTCTTCTTCAGTGTTCAAATAATACCATGGGAGAATTTAAATGTGTCTTGTGTAGTAAAAACATGGGTTAATTACTTACCTAGTGTTAACTTCATAACAATACTTTAGCCAAATGTTATTATTTCAGTTACAATAATGAATTAGCAACTTGCTGCATAAAATTTCAACAGAACTATTTTCAATGGATGTTAACATTTATGCTCAGCAACCACACAAGTTTTTAAAGTGATGAACTAAAACTCCTGGAGATACTTAAATGCAATTCTAAGAAATATTTGTTGAACCTAAAGAAGGCAGGAGAAAAGAAACATTGGGTCACAGAGCAGGCAGATAACAAAAATTACAAATAATAAAATGGCAGACCAATAATTAATTGTAAGTAATACTCAGCTATTGCTTATCAAATTGATGTCTTAAAAAGCAAAGTGCAAAGTTAGACATGCTGCTCATTGATAGATAGATGATAGATAGATAGAAGATAGATAGATAGATAGATAGATAGATAGATAGATAGATAGATAGATAGATTGATTCAGGGCAGTGATAGATAGAGTGCGTGTCCAACACAAGTGAGGCCTTAACTCAAAATGTGGACCACAGAAAACCAAAGAAAGAACCAATCAAAACCCAACTAAGTGCTGTGTATAAGTAATGTGCCTGAAAAATAAAGGCACATAAGGATAAAACACTTCGAGATAAAAGATGCAAACTGTATACCCCGCAAGTATACCCTTAAGATACGTTGAGTGACTTTAAATAACAAAACAAACAAACATAAAGACTAAAATATAAGATTGAAGGAAGAGTCAGTTCATTGGGCAAACACTACAATTTTGAGAAATTAGTCAAACACACATACACAAAGTCAGGATATATTTTGAACTATATTGTCAACCACCTTAGGTACGATTGGTAGTTCTAGATGGCCATTCCTAATCGCCATAGAATGTAGATATTTTTTCAAAATATACTTGAAACAATAAAACAGGATACATCAAATTCATTGACCCATAAAAATATCTTTAATTTCAAAAGATCTTCCTGGACTACAGAAGACTCCAATTAGGTACTAGTGATGGCTGAGCCGTTAACAGCACTTGCTGCATAAGCATAAGACTGGACTTTTGATTCCACCACACACATAACAAGCCAAGTGTCCGGCCAATGCCTGCAATTCCAGCTCCAAGAGATTTTGCATTCTTCTCCAGCCTCTGCACAGGAGCTAGGTGTACGTCTGCACAGAAGCATGCATGCATCTCCACATATATTTGCACATATATTTGCACATACATTTATGCAGACACACACAAATAAAATAAATCTTTAAAAAAAGAAGTGATTGAGAATCAGTAAAAACATTCTTCTGTTGCAAAGAGTAGATTTTAAATCTTTTCATCATGAAATGATATGTAGGTGAGGTGGCAGCTATTGACATAACTACCAAAATATCTCAAATCGATTATCTTTTTATCAATTATTCCTTAAGTATATTGCATTCAGTTTCAGAAAAGACAAATATTGTGCTTCCCCTCATTTGTGGGTCCTGACATTATAGGGACCTGAAACATAAAACCATATATGGTAACATCAAAGTAAGGAAATAATGGAGAGAAACGGAATTTCACGGGGGAGAGTGAGCTGGAAGCATTGTATTCATCTCTCAAAACAGCCTCAGGTGATTCTGTATAAGAAAGATAAAATAAAAATTTTAAAAGATGCTAGAGAGAAAAAACAATATCTAGAATATCCCCAAATAAATAACAAGCCAAAAGTACTGAATAATGTATGATTTTAAAAAAAAACTAGAAATTTTAAGACTATATCAAAGAAACAATAATGATTAAAGTAAAATGTTTTTTTACTTGTTTATTTTTATTTTATATGTATGAGCCTTTGGCCTGGATGTAAGTGCAGCATGTTTGTGCAATGCTTAAAGAGGCCAGAACAAGGCATCAGAACCCTGTACAGGTCAAGTTAGGGACAGTTGTTAGTCGCCATATGGGGGCCAAGAACCAAAGCTGGGTCCTCTCCTCAAGAGCCAGTGGTCTTAACCACTGAGCCATCTCTCCAGCCTCAAACTAATGATACTTTACAAAACAGACCAGACACGTCAGAGTGCATGTAATATGATTCATTTTATATGAAATCATATCAAGATAAGGTTACTTTACAATAGTAGAATTCAATAAAGTGTTTGCCTATGGGTGAAAGATAGCAAGGACTGACTGGGAGGGGATAAGAGAATTTTCTGAGGAGTCAAAATTATCACATATGTTATTGTCATGAGTATGATTATTATTTTGTGCGTGAGTATGTGCATAGGAGTGCAGATGTCTGTGGAGTGCTGAGACCAGAGGTATTGGGTCTCCCTAGAACTGAAGTTATAGGTGGCTGTGAGCCACCAGAAATGGGTGTTGGGTACAAAACTCAGGACCTCTACAAGAACAGTACATGTTCTTGACCACTGAGTTATCTCTCCAGTCCCCATACTCCGTATCTTAGTTTGGAAAATGACTACTTGGGTACACATGGTTATAAGGCGTATGCCTATGACCATGTGTCAATGATAAGAACCTTGGTTTTAGAAAAGAGGAAAGAAGACATTTTATTATGCTTTTCATCAAACTGTGTATAAGTAAATTCTTACAGGTGTCTTGAAATTCTCCACAAAGGAAGAGGTTTATCTTTTAGTAAACCAGCTTCTTTAATTAATAGGTATAAAATTTGACATTTCTGATTATTTAATTCATGTTTTGCTTTAAATTATTCATAGAGCTTTCTCATTTGGTTTCTAATAACGATAAATTTATCTAGTAATTACTAAGCTACAAGCTATTTCTCAGACAGGCTTCGGGGGCTTAGTGTGCTTAAATTGCTCTGTCTCTACAGCACCCTGCCATCATGTTCACACATACAGGTTTGGAAACACAGTGTCCGTCCTTTGCCCAAGGTCCCATGGTTCATATGCATGTAGCCTGCCATCACCATGTCACTCCACTGGGAGTGCTGCTTCTGATGCGGTCCAGGTGGCCATGAAGCCATTACTGGGCAATTCTCCTGTTAAGGCTATCCTTATGGGATTGTACCACCTTTGCCAAATTCTTTTAAAAGTGAGGAACCTTGTCAGTTCCTTCAACCTGTCCCACAGCTATCTGAAGGCAAATCCCTTGCAACTGTCTATCTCATGGAAGTGTTATCTACCAGCCAAGTAGAACTCTGTTGGGCAAATGACTTCATAAAACATACTCATCTCTGGACTAATCCTATTCTATCTGATATTCAACACATGCGACTATATGTGGCATGATACTTGCCATTCTAGGTTCTAAGGAGCAGACAGTGTAGAAACACAATTTTATGATAGCCTTCTTCCCAAGTGGGCTAATGACTATTGTCATTAGAGGCACAGTCAGCCTGTGCCTGTGTTGGTACCAACTTAAGAGATGTAAACACTCTGAAAACTGGTTCTTCTTTTTATTGAAATTTGTAATTTCATACAATATAATTTGATGGTATTTAGATTCCCTCCCCTCTCCCCACCTCACTTGATTGCCTCTCACCCAATTTAACATAATCTATTATAAATATTTATATATGTATATATATAGTAAAGCCTAATTTCTGCTCCCAAATGTCCTTCAGAGTGGGTCCATCCACTGGAGCCTGGTTAACCTACAAAGAGTTCCATGCTTGAAAGAGGCTACCTCTGGCCCATCCCAGAAACGATCTGTTGTCACAATTTCCATATATGGAGCTGGAGTGTCTTACCACTTCCTCTTGCATATGCTGGGATTTTGGTCTGCTTTGAGCTCGCATGGGACTTGTACATCTCTGTTGCTCTGAGTTCATATGGGTAACTGACCACCTGTCAGTTTTTTCTCTCCACACTTCATAATGAGGTATCATTTATTAACTCTAAGAACATTAGCTAAAGTGAAATTCAAGGCTCTCTCAACTGTTGCTTTTTGTTTCTAATGGTATTTTCCCACCCAATTACATCTCCTTTAAATACATGTGGCACAAATAGAATCCTGCTCATATTTCTTTCTGGAGGTTGTAACAGACATAAAACCACAGGATTTGGGGATTTTTAAGTACATCAAAGTCTTAGGTTTTAGTCCTAAGGCACACAATTGACCAAATTAGCACCCCCAGCAACTAAAGGAATGCATACTTTCTTGGGAGATGCAAAGGTTGTCATTAATTTTTAAGTATTAAGTCTGGCACCCATGAATTTGAGGCTAGCTTAATATCTTGCAATTTCCTTTTTAAGGAAGTTTTAAATGATTTTTTGGAATTTTCATGCATTATAGTTTGATGGTATTTAGACCCCCCCACCCACACCTCCTCATGGCTCCCACACCCAATTTAATGCCTTCTCATATATGGTCGATAGAGTCTGATTTGTGTTCCCAAATGTCCTTCAGTGTGGGTCCATCTGCTGGGACACCATCTCTTCCCCTCCCAGAATCCATCAATTGCCAAAAGTTCCTTAGATCGGGTTGGGATTTCTTAATAATTTTCAAAAGCAGCTGCTTACTTAAGCCCACTGAAGACCTGATTTCATTTAGACACCATACTAGACTTCAGCAGAGGGACTTTTGTTGTTCAGATAGTGGCCTCCAGTCTGTCTGCTACAGCCCAGGTACTGCTCAGGGAGCCTGTTTCCCTGAAAGTGGGGCAAGTACATGTGAGGCTGACCCTGATCTTCCCCTGGAAAGTCCTGGTGAGGTACTCACGGTTACTCAGCCCTGAACCCTCAGTGAGGGACTGGATTCCCCATTCCCGTGCATCCCCTCAAAGGACTTCGTATCACCCTGGTAATGCGTCCTTGATCAAGATGAATGAGTCAGTTATCCATAAGATGATCTTTTAGTATTTTGTGATTCTGTTTCACGCGTGTCTGTGCTTTGGTTAGTTCCACTCTTGGCCTCTCATCTCGACTTCGCACACCGCTCACTACCCTTCTCTTCCCAACAACTCTCTTTACCACATTCTTGTTTTTTGTCTTGTTTTGTGACCCAATGATTTTTGTTGTTGCTTTATATGTTTTGTGGTTGTTGTTTGTTTTGTTTTTATTGTTGCTGTTGTTTTGAGACACAGTTTCCCTACAGTGACAGCTGGCCTAGAACTTGCTACATAGTACAGGGTGGCCTCGATCTTCCAGAGACCTGCCTGTCTCTGCCTCCCAAGTGCTGGGATTAAAAGCATGTGCCACCATGCCTGCCCTGTGATCCACTGATTTTAACCAGAGTTCTGGATGGACACTTATCCATTGAAGTCTAGTGTGCTCACATTGGATATACAACTGCAGACAATGACTGTCCCTCTACAAGAGTCTATCAGTAGCCAACAGTTCAGCCAAGTGGGGAAGGAGTCCATGAGCGCTTTCCTGCTCCTTGATTGACTATTGACAAGCCTAGTCATGAGCAGGCCCAGTTCACTCAATTGCAGCTGCTCCCAGAGATCAGAGATCATTTCCCATGGCTGTATCCTGCCTAGAAGATAACATTGTGTTTTCTTTCGTTCCTTCCCACCTCTGTTTTGCCGTGCTCCCTAAGCCTTGAGGAGTTGGTATAAATGTCGTTTAGAGCTCAGCATTCAGCTGTCGCTTATCCTCAGCACCTTGAACAGCCATGCTGCCGTATTCACTGCTGTTCATTGTGAATAGAAGCTTCTCTGATTGACCCTGAGAGGAGCGTTTGTCTGATGGTAGAAACATAAATATTTAAAAGGCAGTTTGGTGCCATGTCAATTCAGTGGTCCACAGAAGTAAGCGCTCCTCCAGGGCCTCTGAGCTACCCTTCCTTGGGTGGACCAGGTTTACAGAGCAAGGTGTGCATTCCCTCCCGTAGAGCAAACCAAAATGCAGTTAGAGGGCAGCTGGTTACCTCCACAGTGTTCTGCCAGTGGGCGGATCTTGACTGGCACTTTGGCATTGTAATGTTCACAGCTGGGTAAGACCATTGATGTCTTTTCTCCCACAGCAAGCTGCATAGCACCTTCTGCCCTATGAAAGCTAGCCAGCAAGAAGCTTCTAGCTCAGTTCCAGTTTGATTTAGCTATCGGTTTTCTCAATTTCTTTAGTCAGTGCTTTGTTTTGTTTGTTACATTTGTTTATTTATACATGTGCTTGTATGTTTGTGTGTATATGTGTGTATGAGCATGCACATGCCACGGTGTGCATGTGGAGGCCAGAGGACAACTTTATTTCAGAAATAAGTTCTCTCCACACACTGTGTGTCCTGTGACTGAATTCAAGTCATCAGCCTCGGCAGCAAGTGTCCTGACCCACTGAGCCATCTCACTGGCGCACACGTCAGTGTTTTGAATTATTCATTTTATACATCTTTCACTTTCTTAGATATGTTCCAAGATACTATTTCAGGCTATCGTAAATGAGATTGTTGCCCCCATCTCTTTCTAGGTACATTTGTTATTGGTATATAAAAGCACCACTTATTTTTTAAAGATTTTATTCATTTTAATTTTATGTGTGTGGGTGTTTTGCCTACATGCATGTAAGTGCATGGGATGGCAGAGGGCTTCAAATTCCCTGGAAATGGAATTATGGATGATTGTTAGCTGCCATGTGGGTGCTGGGAACTGAATCCAAGTCTTCTGCAAGAGCAACCAGTGCTCCTAACTACTGAACCATTTCTCCAGCCCTTGTTTTTTACATGATAATTTTGTATCTTGCCACTTTGCTCAAAGTATGTATCAGCAATAGTGGTGGATTCTTCGTTTTTTTTAGGCACTGAATCATATCATCTGCAAATAAGGATAATGTGACTTCTTCCTTTCATAACTGCATTCATTCTCTCGCCTCCTGTTCTGTTGCTCTAGAGAAAACTCCAGTCACTATAGCAAAAAGAGAACAGGGAGTGAACATCTTGTCTTGTTCTGATTTTGGTGGAAATGCTTCTTGTTTTTCTACATTTACGATGGTGTTACATATTGACTTTAATTTATAGCCTTTAATATTGAGATATTTTGTCTCTATTCTCAGTGTCTCTAAGGCTTTTATAGTAAAAGACTGTTAGATTTTGTCAAAGGTCTTTTCTTTATCTACTGAGATAATCATATGATTTCTGTCCTTGTGTCCTTTAATGTGGCAAAGTATAGCTGTTTATTTACATATGTTGAAAAATATCTGGAATGAAGCCCACTTGATCTTGGTGAAAAATCTTTTTATATGGTCTGTATTTCAGTTTGCAAGTGTTTTATTTGGAATCTTTGCATCCAGGTTCATAGGAAGATGGGTACTGTATTGAGTAATTTGAGGAAAATTTTGAGAAGCACTGGTTTTAGCTCTTCTAAGGGTTTGGTAACCTTCTTTGCTGAATCCATGTTGTAATAACAGCATTAACAATAATATTAGTATGATTGACATAGTATAGTCATTTGTGGAATGGCAATTACTCTGAGCAATACTAACAGCAACTATTTCATTGGATTGCTTTCTTTGTGCAGCAGGGTGCCAAACACTTTTTATTTATATTTTGATTGAGCTTTTGTGTATTTCGTACAATAAATTTTCATCGAATTTAGACCCCTCCCCATTTGCATCCCCCTATAGCATCCCAGCAGATCTGAGGAATTCTGGATATATGTTAAGGCCTATCTGGTCAAGCTTTTGTACCCAGATGGTCCTTGGTGCAAGTTCATCCACTGGAGTCTAGTAGCCTATCTACAAGATCTTCCTTAAAGAAGATCTTTCCCTCACCCAGCAATCAATCAGTTGTCAGTAGTCTCTTATTCTCTAAAACTTGGCCATTTGTGGCCTTCTATACGCATTGCACTCTGCTCTTTGAGGAAGGGATGTATTATTATTCTCTCTACTCTACCTGTTCCATGAGCCTTAGGTATCGAGGTTCCACTGTAGATATGTCACTTAGGGATGAGCATCTCTCTGTGTCTGGCCAGTTGTGAACCTCTGTAATAGTCTCCATCTGTTGCAAAAAGAAGCTTCTTTGATGAGTGGGGTTTGGCATACTTGTCTATAAATATCTCTGGGATCTATTACCTCTCCAGTTATGTGTATTTGGCTGCGTTTTACAGTGCTATTCATGAGTTCCCTCCCTTTGAGAGGGCTTTAAGTCCAATTAGTTAGCTGTTAATTACCCCTAGATAAAAGTGCTACTGCTGCACCAGCAGAGATAGTTTGCTGTGCCAGTCGTTGTGGTTATTAGAACACTAGCTCTCATAGTTCTAGAGGATACTATGCAAGTTGCTAAGGGAGAAAATCAATCAATGGTTCAACCCAGCTGTAGTGCCAAACACTTTTTAAGCATCATCTTAGGTCTTTACAGTCATCATAGACTAAGTATTAATATTATGCTCATTTTATCAAAAAAGACACAGGATTGAAGAGAAGCTTGTCCTTTTAACCCGATGATGTGAGCTCTTCCTCTCGATCTTAGCAGCGTGAAGGCTGTTATCAGTTATTATCAATTAGATGTTTAGTCATACATCTATCTTTCTATAAGAAAGAGAAGTGCAGACCCTTGCATATTCTAAATAAACACCTTACTACCATGTAGCTACATGCCCAGCCCTTAGTAGAATTCTTTCTCCATGTTTAGAACAGGTGATATATTTGATAGAATAGTACATATTTATTGTGATCATCTTAGGCTATGCATGTAAATGCCCTGTTTTAATATGTGAATTTATTCTAGAACTGTTGGGTTTAAGAGGCATGAAAAACCAGTTTCTTATGAATTCCACAAGGTTCACAGTACTTAGTTGACCTTATTTTTGGTATAGTGAATACACTCTTTAGGAAAACACTGCTAGCTTTTTTTTCTATAGTTAAAATGTCTAGTGTTTTTTAACCATGTAAGCACTGGACATGGATTTCAACAAAGAAACATTCCTTGAGGCTCTTCAATTTTATGATTAGGTGAAAAATTTAGACACTAAGCTTTGATTTTTTTTTTCAAAATTTTATGGATCCTGAGGGACAGGGAGTAACTTTCCTCCATGATGTAATCACTGATAAGTTGTTCATGTTCTACTAAATAACACACCCCACCCCACTCCCATACACGTGCAGACAACCATTGACCCTAGTGGATGGAGAGAAACTACATCAAAGCAGGAGAAGCTTGCTGAGAAGAAGAGGGTTTTGATGAGAGTGAGGAAAGGATGAGGGAGGGTGACGGGAGTGAATACACCCATAACACAGTGCATGCATTTACAAATTTATCAAAGAATTTTTGGGAAAGAACAAAGGAAAAAAAAAAACAATAACTTTAAATGTATCTTAAATAAAGAAGATAACTTGGCATAGAAAGATAATAAGAAGAACTTTAAAGCTTTAAAGCTAAAGATTCTGGTATTCATAAATACTAGAGAATGCTAGAAATACTAGAATATCACAAGCAGTAACACAGACATACATAAGAACTGTAAAACCAAGCCTGAGATAGGCACACATCTTTAATCTCAGCACTCAAGAGGCAGAGGCCGGCAGATCTCTGTGAGACGGAGGCCAGCCTGGTCTACATACTGAGTTCCAGCCACCAGAGGTTACAGGGAGACCCTGTCTCAAAAAGACCAAAAGAAAAAGAAGTTGTAAAACCAAAATGAATTATTCCAGACATTTATTTTTGCCTGTACAGTGGCTGTAGTTCTCATAAATCCTCTCTTTGAGAGATGTGCACACACTCAGTGTCACTGAATAAGGCCGGAAGCCAGCTAGTATCCCAACCATCAATCTAATGACATCAAGCATTTGTTTTTAAACCATTTTATTTTTATATTATTTCATGTGTGTGAATGTTTTGTTTGCATTTGCCTGTCTAATGACTGGGGGGCCAAGAGGGTTTGGATCCCCTGAAACTGGATCATGATGAGATTCCATGGCGGCTCTGGGAACTGAACCAGGGTCCTCTGCAGGAGCAGCCAGTGTTCTTAACTACTGAACCATTTCTTCAGCCCCCAAATCGAGTGTTTTTTAAAATCTGATTTCAAAGGACTTCATTCAGCTTAATTTTTCAAAAATAAGTGGTAATTGATTATTGTTTTAAAAGTAGGATTGTCACACTCAAAGCTATCATCTCAGCAGCTCATGAATTTCCCTGAATGAAATTTCACAGTTACATGATAGTAGAAAAGACTAGAAAAAAGCCCACGAAACCAGGAGCCTCACTAGCTGCTCTTACCAGACGCTGCTCTCTCCCTGTGTGATACACCTGGATTCTTAAGGCACATTCCAAAGCCCTATAATGGCAATGTCACAATGAAAATCATTGATGCATTACAATGATACCTATGGGAATTGAGTATACGTTGTATGATGGTCTAGTGTTTGAAAAATACTTAGTCAGCAAGACGGCTCAATGGGTAAAGAAGACTTGCTGTACAAGCATAGTGACCCAAGTTCAAGCCTCACAACCCACATAAAGGTGGAAGGAGAGAGCCAACTCCAAAAAGTTATCTTATGACCTCCACGTGCAGGCAGTGGCATGCATCTTGAGTGCCCCACACACATCATGCACATATGCACACAATAATAATGAATAAAAAGTTCAATATAGTGATACACTGGTAAACATCCAAAGAATTGTAACCTTGGGGTTAAGAGCTTTAAAGCACTAAATTATGAAAAATTCAGTAATGCATAACTCACCAGAGGAAACTGGATTCAATCAGAGTCATGACTGATCGTGGATATAATCAACACAGAAGCAGGTAATACAGAGGCTGAAAAATCACATCAGATACAAGGGAAGCTTCCAAAGGAGAAGCAAGTTAGTTAAAAATGTTATCAGCTGACTTTTGCATTACTTGACTCTGTGTATAAATATGTTAGATTAGATTCCACAGGGGAAGATGCGTGTCTGTGCTTTTAATCAAAATGTAGAGCAGAGATATTTGAGGCATTTTTAGTTGTAATCCATTCTGAAACTTTAAGAAAGAACATTTTGGCAACATCTGTGTAAGATTTATGGAATTTGGGCAAATTTGTACAAGACTTTGCCCAATCCATCAGACCTTCTATCCCCTGAAGGATATTAAGATAGTGTGGAATTTGTGGCTGAAGTATTTGACTTTTTGGCCAGAAGAAGAGTTGGTTGTAAATTGAGTAAGATTTGAGATTTACTTTTTCTCAAACTTTAAAGATTAGCAAGATTAGGTAATAGCCACAAATCTTTTTAACAATGTGTTAAAATATCATATTAGATAATATCAATGCCATGTACATGTAGATTCTAAAAAAGTCACAGGGTAAGGAGACATGGAGTTTGTAAGTTAGCTCCATTGAAGAAATGGTACTTTTATTCCTTCTTCCCCAGAAATTCCCTGTCTTTCTCCTGTCAGTTCACTTAGTGGTGCGCTTTGCATAGAATAAAGGAAGTGAAATCATTCTTACAAGACCTTGGATATTTTCTACTTTTATAAATTTGATGTGTTCACTCTTATGGTGATATAATTCAGCCAGCAATAGCAAATTGCTTTGACAGATGTGACAATGTTTAGTTCTTTCTGTGTCTGAATATTGGTCTTTATTCTACGGACTACTAAGAAGCCACAAGACCTGCACAGGTCACTTGGGGCATTAAATCAGACTGTTTCATCTTTGATATTATTGATTTTCTAGGCTCCATTTATGTTTTTAAATCATGTCTTAAAAATTACAAAATAAGCCTTCACTATGAAGACTTTTAATGTGTGTTATTATACTACATTTTTGTCTTGAAGATCCCATTTTATTATGTCTTACTGAATTTTATCTTTAATTCCTCTTACTTTAATATGCAATTCAAAGCCAAAAAAAAGACCGAAGATTTGAATTCTCTGGTGTATAATAACTGATAGTTTGGTTTGGTTTGCTTTTGGACATGACTAAAAGAGCCTAAGATATTCCTAAGAAAAGCATAGGAATTTGTTCTTCAGGACCAGTTTCCTTGTACCTTTGTTCGAATATTCCCCTAACACGTTACACTCTGACAGGCTGAACGAGAAGTCTGTACCTGAGGACGCATAGTTTTCTTTGACTCACTTCTCTGCCAGTTTAAAAGAACAGGGATGATTATTTACAAAGATGACATTTAGGTGTATTGCCTTTTCTGGGGGAGGATTGATGTCAGTTTATTTGAGCAGACTTCTCTGGTGCTGAATGAATTAAATTTTGGTGACAGGAATCACTAAACACTCACTTTCCCTGTTTACCCTTCATTTTCCATTTGAAATGCTAGCCATTTTTAACACAGAGGGTCATTTCTCTCTCTCCGTGTATCATGTATATATACATACATGATTCTATTATATATACATATATAATTCTTTGAGCAGTGATGTTAAACTGGAAACAAAGGATCATTTAGAATCAACAGCCTTTAACATCCAATTATACTGCCTGTTTCTTTGGATTTCTACAGTCCTTAGAAAGTAGCTAAAATAAGGAAATTTCTAAGATATTTGTAAAATTATTAGAGGATAAATTGGTTAGCTGTGGTGTGGTGGTACACACCTTTATTCCCAGAACACAGGAAGGAGATTCAGTCACAAATCTCTGTGAGTTCAAGGCCACCCTGGTCTACATAGAGCACTCTGGGTCACCTGGAGTTACAGGGAGATCTTGCCTCAAAAAAAAACTTGCTTAGGAGGCTGGAGAGATGACCTGGTTAAGAACACCAAATGCTCTTGCAGAGAACCTGGACTCAGTTCCCAGCACCTAAATGGCAGCTGACAACTGTTCATAAGTTCATTTCCAGGCAATCTGACCCTCTCCTCTGACATCCGTGGGCACTGCATACACAACACAGGCGCAGTTACATACAAGCAGACGGTGCATTCATACCCACAAAAGAGAAATGATAAGTAAAACATAAAGAATATGCAAGTAGAGAAATGTGCTCTAAAAATAAACAGCCATTTTGTTCAGTTCATTTTGATGATTACTGGGAAACATTTTGAAATAAGCACACCCATGTTTTGTAATACTTTAGAACTAAACATGCTACATTTCTCCTAAAATGACAACATTGTTTGACATGCCAGAACCTTTTACCCTCAAAGATCTGTAAATATTTGTCTACAGTTTACTGATATTAGAGAAACCATGAAATGGCTTATTTTATCATCATCATAATCATCATCCAAAATATTATGAAGTAGTTACTCACCTCATAATAAACTGGATTTGGTAGAAAGTACATTAACCATAAGTCTGAATGTCTAAAAGATCAATGTAAATGTACATTTTAAGAGGATGATAGTGTAACCTAAATCACGATAGCAAGCATGACAGACAAATGATGGCAACAATAGGGATTTACGCCTTAATAAAGAGACTAGATGAGGTTCACCACACCAAAGATGCAAATTTGGTTTCATTTTATATTCTGAAGATTAACAATTTAGGTCTTTCAATTCAAAGATGTTTTCAGTTCTGATGAGATTCTTTCTAATTAAAACGTATCTTTTGCTCTCATCTTCCTGGGAAGGGAAGCCTCTTGCCTGATGCCTTTACAGCAGTTCTGTCCTCTGGTCCCCTCAAGAAGTAACATCCTGAGTTGACCCAATGCCTTCTCCTTCCCGTCTATAACTCATACACACAAAACACACAAGGCTTAAATCTGGTGTGTTGTGTAACACCAGACATAGAACAGATGCTGACTGGCTGAACAGATCGACGGAAAGGAAGACATAAGTCAGGAGGACTGTGAGAAGCAAATAGAGAAGGAAGAAGGACTTTAAAGTTGAAAGGATGGAGAGGTGGAAGGATGGAGAATGGATAAATGGAGAGGTAGAGGAATGCAGAAATAGAGGGATGGAAGGATAGAAGATGGAGAAATAGAGGGATGGAGAAATGGAAAGATGGAGGGATGGAGAGATGAAGGGATGGGGAGATGGAGGGACAGAGAGATGGAGGGGTGGAGAAAAAAAGAGTGAAGGAAGGCTGGTACAAGGCATGGGGAGGGATAGGTGGCATTATGCACAGGGTTCAAAGAAACATTCAAGGAGTTTGATGACTCAAGTAGCTTGCTAAATTTTCCCCATAGTAACAATTTAAATTAATCCTATTTTTCTATATGAAAGCTAACATACTTTTGGAAAAATTAGAAACAAGTTTAGTTCATAAAATACAGTCATAAAGCACACTTAATAATGAGGTCAAATGTTTAAAAGCAACAAATTTTAAGGGTAAATCATAGTTTATATGGTGTCACGAATCTGCCACTATAATTTGCCTCATTCTGCTTGATATACAAATACAGTAATAACAATTCAGCTCAGTGTTCCTCCAGTGCTTACCACATGCCAGGTGCTCCCCTGTGAACTTTGTAAGTGTATGTTGAGTTCTCCTAGGAACTCCAGGAAGTAATAGTGTCACTGACCATAGGGGAGATTAAGTAACTGAGGACAAGACAGATAATGTCAGCTATTAAAGCCATATGTAATTGTTGTGGAGCTGCCATTCCAAAACTGCCACACGCTTTCAGTAGCCTGTACTTGCCCTTCGTTTTCTTCTGCCATCAAGCGCCATTCTACTTCCGCTGAGCATGAACAGGGATCTCCGATGGCAGACACTGACAAAAGTCACAAGAGAAGACATAAGACAGACTAAGCCTCTGCTCCCTCTCTTGAAGGCACAAAGCCAGTTCTTGAATTTATTTTTAATTAATTTTCATTTACCTGAAAGTACCAGGATTTTTGCAGAAATTTTATTTATGACATCATATAAGATGTCATGTTACTCATGTTAATGATATCCTATATGCCCAGTGTTAATTGAGGAAATGATTTTCAAATATCTAAAGCTTACAGCAGGCTGTGTTTGAGCTCAGTTCCAGCTTAATAGCTTTGCTTATCATATATTTTATCATATATTTTAATCTCTCTATGCCTCAGTCTTCTCATCTGTCAAAGGGATGTCTACCTCGTAAAGCTGTTGGTTAGATATTTGCAAGGCAATAAAGAAAATCTGGTATATTGCAAATTAACTTTTGATGAATTATTCTTTGATATTATTTTGTTAATTTCTGTTACAGGAGAGGAACCTTTAGGAATTGAGCCTTAGGGCTTGGGGAAGATTATTGCATATCAACAGGTTCAAGGAAAGTACAAACAACGACAATGAAAAATTAAGAGAGGGCTAAGATGAGGCTCTAGCTTTATCTCCACCACTGAAGAAAGGAAAAGAAATGGAGGAAGGGAGGGAGGGAGGGAGGGAGGGAGGAAAGTGGGGAAAGAAGGAAGGAAGTAGATTAAAGGAAGGTATAAGGAATTGGGTAATGTTTCTTCGCTTTATCCAGATTTCTGTAAGTTCACATCTACCACTCATTCTGATATGAAATCATATCTATATTTTACTAATAAAAACAAAAAAATAAATAAACTGATCCTTGGTAAGTGAAGTTTAGAAGAAAATATGCTTAAAGCACGGAAATAAAAGATAAAAACAACAAAGAGCTAAAATGGTAATAAAATGATTGAGAGCCACTGTCTAGAACACTCATCACCCTCGAGGAATTATTTAATGATTCAAAAATACCAATCATATTATGCACCAAAATACATTTACCTGCCACACATAATTTAAGAAGATTTCTAAATGCCTCAACAGTCATCAAAGATTGCAGAATTTTAGAAAACTTCGGAGATTAGTATTATTTGGTTGATTAACTTTGGGTTAGGTAGTTATTACTTTTGAAGTTAAATTCTTCCTTTGTCTAACTCAGAAAGCTGATTTTACAGTAGCATGCACCTTAGTACATTTAGAGAAAACTGTACCAGGCTCTGGTATGATGGGATCTCAGGTACCACAGTTTTCCCTTTAGAAAGATATTTGAGGGTCATTTAACATCCATCTGTTAGGCTTCTAAAGAGATTTTCAGCTTAAAACTTTTTTTAAAAATTGTGCTTTAGAGCTCATGCATAACTCTGAAAATCTGAGTTGTCCACCAAAGAAAGTAAAAGGCATTACTCCTTCATGAAAATTCCACATAGGATGTGAGAGAGAGATTTCCAAAAAGTAGTTCATCTTTTTGTAGGTAACAATATCCATTTAATGGTTTTTTAAAAAAGGAAAGCTAAACTTATTGTATAGTTAAGCGGACTGAGATTTTCTCACAGTACTTTTGGATTAAAAACTATATTGGTCTTGAGAGTGGGGTTGGGAGATGGTTCGGTCTATAAAGTGTTTGATGTACAGATTTGAATACCTGAGTTCCAATCTCTGTCACTCATGTAAAAAGCTGGGTGTGGCATGTTTCTGTGTGGCAGCATGTACCTAGTCCCAGCACTGTAGAGACAGACAGGAAGATCTCAGAGATCTCCTGGCCAGCCAGCCTCGCTGAATCAGTGAGCTTCAGTTACAGTGGAAACCCTGTCTCTAAAAATAAGGTCAGGAGCAATTAAGGAAGACACTCAATATTGCCCTGGCCCCATACCCACACACACATACAGGCATACCCACACACACATACAGGCACACCCACACACACATACAGGCATACCCACACAAACATATGCATACACATAGACAAAAAATAATACTCGTAGTTTTGTTCATTGAACTAGAAGTTGAAACGCTATTACAGGGCTTGGTATTAGAGTTCTTGTCTAGCATGCCCAAAGCCCTGGTTTAATTCCCAGCACCATAAAAACAAATTACATTAATTTGAGTCATTAACAGTTTGGATTTTTCATTGCTGAAGTAACTTCAAACATGCCTCTTATAGACTGCCCCCGCCCCCAAAAAAAACATAGAGCAGGCAGTAATAAAGATTCGGTGTACCTTGATTGAAAACATAAATTTCCCACAAATGGAAATCTGAAGTTAAAAGTTCACATATGAAGGACCTGACATCTGGAGTCTTCTTTCAGCCTCCACAGATGACAGCGCAGCTGAGAAGAAAGGCGGAAGTCTCCATGCAGGCCTCATCGTTGGGATCCTCATCCTGCTCCTCATTATAGCAGCAGCCATTCTGGTGACAGTCTATATGTACCACCATCCCACATCAGCTGCCAGCATCTTCTTCATTGAGGTGAGTGCCAAGTCCAGCCCATGGAAGCCGTGCGGGTGGATAGGCTGCATGCATTTGCAAACACCACCTGGATCTGACATTTAGCACATGATTCGTCAGTGTCAAACAGACTGATCTCACACGAATTGCATGCACACACATACACATTGATAGATTGCTTTCAGATGCTGAGGTTAGAGATCCCTTATCTCTGAAACTCTTAAACAAGCCATCTTGCCTTTTATTGAACTAAAGGACAATAAAAACCATATTTTTCTGTCCTTTTATACCAAATATGTCCACCAGCTGTTCTCTTAGTCTTTGGAGGAAAACTAGCCTATCTTGGAGGCCAAAAAAACTTGACTTAATTGGTAAATACTATTTGCAGTTGACTGTTTATATGATACAATGTGGTGGGTCCGCTGTCAAAATACTCAAAAATACACAGAGACTATCACTTTCACTGCAAGATGAGGTATAAAAGTAAGAAAGCATATGCTATTAGCACTTTGTGCAATGTGTGTATATTTTCATCTTTCCTTTAGAAATGCTCAAAGATATGCACATGTAAGGTTGATTTGATGCTTTTTTATCATATACAGAATGTAGATTTAGGACCAGTTCCAGGAACAAACAAACAGGCCAGAGGAACATAGACTTTGTATAGGGACCACAGGCAAAGATGAGACTATAGAAGGCTAGAACAGTGGAGCCTGGAGACCAGCGGAGTCTCCGTGTATCCAAGTCCCTTTTGCCGCAGAAATGGTTCAGTTGCCCTCTGTATTTGCAGCTCCCATTGTAACATCTTAGTGGGACCATTCCCTTTCTACCACCGCCCACACTAGAACTACTAGAGTTATTGCAATCTTCCTTCACAGAGTTTCAGACATGTAAGAGTTGAATTCTGACTCACCACACTGTGTGTGTGGAAAAACTGCTTGGAATCTTGTTCTCTTGTTGAGTGAGACAGTCTAATGTCTTTGAAACAGCAGGGTGAGAATTATCATTGACCCCTGAAACAGGGGCAGGTAAGTGTAGATCAATTAGATAATTGCTTCGAAGTCCTACACGGCTCTCTCTTATCTATGAAATGAAGGGTGGTCTCCTTATGTGGCTATTCGAAGCTATGCAGACCGTGTCTACTACTTCCATCTTCATGCCATGGCTCCCCAGCCTGGAGCTGGAATTCCTATTATATCTCAGTCTTGTCTCCTCCAAATATACCCTGAATATTGTGCACCTCTGCTTGCAAAAATTGTGTTTTCTCCACCACCTCAGTTCCTGAATTCAGGTGTCCAGCAGCTTTCAATGTCATGCCACCTAAATGCTCTCCGAGAACATTCTACAGCCTGAACATGTGGACTTCATTTTCCTTTAACCCACGTCTTTCTCTGACATTTGTCTTTCTGTTTTGCATTAGCACTAAATCTCCGTGCATGACTATTCTACCCTAAAAGACTCACAAATTCTTTAAAATCTACATTAAATTACCCCAGTTCACTTCAAAGATTAGGCATGTTATCAATATTTCCTGGAAAACAGTACTTAGTAAATATCTCAGAACATGTCAAACTTAGAGTAGAATTTCATATATGACAGAATCCAGAAATGGCGTCCTCATTTAACCTCATAGTTATTGGGAAAGTATCGGGCCTTGCATTTATGTGGAAAGCAGTTAAATTTTATTAATGTGCCTGACTTTCCTGGAAGAATATAGACCCTGTGCCCAAGGCTATGAATGCAATGACTACATTCCTGCAAGAACAGATAATTGACAAGCTGTGAGTCTCAGTGACCAGCCCGGCATCAGGCTTCTGCTGCTGTAAGCCACCATGCGTTTAAACCTTACAGTTCGCTGTGTAGTTTATTTTCTGACATCACTAAAAAGAGAACAGTGTGAGATAGCTAGTGCTGACTGTACGGTGCGGCACACTGTGCGGGGTCATGGACTTGGTTGCAGTCGCTTCATAGCAACCCCTGTGTGAGTAAAGAGGAGACTACAAAAATCTAGGCATAGGCTTTTTTGGAGGGCATTGCCTGTTAAAAAATGCTTATTTTTATTTGATGTGTATGAGTATTTTGTCTGCATTTATGTGCACCTCATGGATGTAACTGGTATGGAGACGAAAAGAGAGCATTGAGTCCCTGTGACTGAAGTTGTGGTTGTTAGCCACCATGTGGGCACTGGGAAGTGAATCCCCCACACCCCCTACTGCTGTCTTCAAGAGCAACCAGTATCCTTAACTAGCGAGACATCTCTCCAGCCAGCATCTGTTTTTTTGAATCAGTCTCAGTACTTAACCCAAGCAGAACCTATAAACCTAACTGAGCATGAAATGTGTTCACATACACATGTATTTATAGACTATTAGGCTATATCCTCATCTCACAGAGAAAGACTGAGGCTCAAGGAGTGGAATGACTTTTCCAAGGTCAACAGTCATAGTTCTAAAAATAACTCCTTTTCCCACATAGAATGGAAGTGGAATCATTCTGCCAGTTTCCTGCCTGTTCCACTCTCTTTTTCCATCCTGTTGAATTGACAGCCAGCATCTCCTTAAATGATTACCTCCAATGCACCCTGCTCTGGTCATGCAGCTCACAACAGCTGATCATAACCGTAGCATGATGAAAGCTAACAAGGGCTGTCAGTACCACCCTGCAGGTCTATGATGACCACACAACTTAGGAAATGCAGACCTATGATTCTGAAAATATTTAATTATTGATTAGATTAGAATTTGGAGTACATTCAAAGGGGACTGAACATAGCAATATTGCTTCACATTGCATCTGTGCTGTGTTACAGTGATGTCTGCTTCTTTAAAGGGATTAACGTGCTTTTCCACCATGGAAATGATACTACTTAAAGAAAATTGGGACAGCGTCAAAGCAGAAAGTCATTTGCAGTTCTAGGATACAGAAATAATCACTTAATATTTTAATATCTTAAATTTCCTCTGAAATTCTTTTTTCCTTTTAAAAACATTTATTAAGTTTTCATACAACAGTTCTTAATCAAATTTAGACCACCTCCCCTTTCATCCCCCCCAACCCCCAACCAGACCTCATGTATCCTGCTGTTCACCTTAAGTCATATCCAGTCAAGCATTTGTGCCCAAATGTCCTTTAGTGCAAATTCATCCACTGGAGTCTGGTCAGGCTATCTAGAGGTCATAAGCAAGGCACACTCTCCCTCTCCCAGTTGTAATCAGCCTCCAATCATTCTCTGTCAAGGTTTGGTCCATCACCAGTTTTTGTCCTTCCACTCCGGACCCTTGTCTGATTTGAGCTGGTGTAAGTCCCGTGCTCGATACCATTGCTGCAACTTCACAGGTGCAAACCTCCAGTGGCCTGGAAGCCTCTGCTTCCCCAAGTTCATGAACCAGCCCTGGCTCTTACAATCTTTCTGTTCTGTCTTCTGCAATGCTCCCTGAGCCATGGGTGGGTTCAATATAGGAGTCCTATCCAGGGATAAAGACTCTCTCTGCAGTCTCTGATTGGCCTTCTGTGTGCACAGCACTATGTCATTTAAGGAAGCTTCACTGGTGAGCGTTAAGTTTTCATTAGTTTTCTCTCTACCCCTTGCTCCTCTGTGTTCCATGAGCCTTAGGTGTAGAGGTTGAACTGTAGAGGTGTCACCTAAGATTTGGCATCTCTCAGATGTATATTCTCTGTGTCTAACCATGTGTGTAATTCTGCTGTAGACTCCATCTATTGCAAAAAGAAGCTTCTTTGATGAGTGGTGTACTATAGTACTGTATACTTGATTGTAAATATGAGGATCCATATTTAGCATATGGTAAGAAATTTCATTTCTCCAGAGACAGGGTTTTCTCTAGGATTTATGTCCCCACCAGCCATGTGTATTTGGTGCGACCCATGAATTCACTCCCATTGAGAGGTCTTTAAGTCCAACTAGATAGCTGTTGATGACCCCACCCCCACCCCAGATGACAGTGCTCCCACACCAATAGAGGTAGCGTCTGTGCCGGTTGCTATGGTTTTTAGAACTTAAGGTTCGGCTGATGGATTATTCCCCCTTAGCAGTTTGCATGTTATCATCTAACATAATGGGAACTAAACTTTGGGCAGAAGCTTCCAGGTCAGTTCCTGCTCCATTGCTCAGAGTCCTGTACTCAAAGTCAGCAATATGGTATTATCTTCCAGTTCTGGGGAAGTACCAAGAGCTTGGGCAATAGCCCGTATTGTTTTGGGAGTCTCTTGGACCACTCTGACCAGCCATACAAAGGGAGGACTCTTCTGTCTGGCCCTGTGTTCCTTGTCAAACGACCCTTGAACATACAGATGCACTGCTGTTTACACACTGTCTGTGCACTTCTCAGGGGGGTTTGGTGGCATCACATTTCCCTCCAGGTTCCCTCCCCGGCCCTCCAAGGTCCTCTGGACTTCTTAAACATGTAACTTGGTATTCATCCACTTAATATCATTGTGATTATGCTGCTTTGCAAGCTGACAATTCTGTTGTAATGACGTCTTTGAGTTTTATTATCAACTCTTTGTAACTATAACTCTAAGGCTATAAACCATTTCATCCACCAACCATTCAAGTACATTGATTATTATACTGACAAGAATTTCAAAAGCAGAAGAGCCTAATAACCACCTAGAAATCAAAACGGGTTTCATCCTACCATTTAAGAAGTCGTGCTAGTTTCTTAATGCTGCTGAAACAAATGACCAAATCAAGCTACTTAAAATGGCTCACACACACTCTTACAATGCAAGAGATCAGAACTCCAAAGTCAGCACCACTAGTCTAGCTTGAACAGGGCTAGGTCTTCCTAAATGCTCCAGAACGCATCATCTCCCAACCACTTTCAACTGCCAGAGCGTATCTGTGCTCCCTGACACCTGGCTTCTTGCATCGTTCCAGTCTGTTTGCAGCACCACATCGTCAACAGTTCACAACGACCCTCTTGCCCTGTTCTAAAGCTCCTGGTGTTTTCACTAGACCCACTTGACTTACTCATAGCCTCATCATCCTATGTCATGCAATGTTCCTTGGGTCATAGAAGGTAGCATTGACTGGTGGGATTCACAGGTCATGATGAAGACATCATTAGGGGTCATTATTCAGTCAACCAGAGTTCATCAACTATAAGATGAATTGTGCACATCTAATTAAACTGTGACACATCCTTGTCTGAGATTCTGACATAAATCTAATTTTCACAAATTTATTCAAAGTTAACGTTGTCAGCAATGTCACCCAATGTGTATTGCATGTATTATTTCATAGTGAAATCTCAACATCAACAGGTAACTATGACTTGTTTCCTATATTAGACAGAGTATTTATTGAGATGAAATTTAGTGATTGCCTATGTGACTGAACCAGAACTCATGTCCCCATCTCCTGCTGTAGCACATCTCTCCCAAATGCAATCTTCTCAGTTCTTCTTGTTACATAGGGGCCTTTAATGTGAACATTCATGGTGAAGGAAATCATTTCCGGTTATTTCCTCATTTAACCTTGTAAAGACTTTATGGAGTGCTAAGACGAATGTATCATAGAAATCACTGTTTGTCTGTTCAATGATATTCTTCATATATCATTATTCAAAGTCTTCAAACAAAATACACAAAATAAAATTTAAGTGCAGGTAAAGAAAACAATACTTAATGATGATAATCATGCAAAATAGACATTTCTTGAACATATTTTTATGGTTCTGGGAATTGCGTATTCCAGGCAAGAACTCTACCACTGAGCTTCCGTGCTTCCTAAGGAAAATATTCTAATTAGACTTGAAACAAATTAATTTAAAGTAGCAACCTAAAAACTGAATTGAAGCTGAACCCTCTCTTGAATTTTCTTAGTACAATTAAACATTGCCTCATATTTGATGCCTCTGCGGGTTTAATTGTTCTATGTGTATAAAGAAAAACTAACAAGAACCCAAGACAAACATCAAAGCATTGAAAAGTAGACACTATGAGAAAAATATTAGAGTTTTATGTATATGTAATATGAGCACATGTGTGTAGGTGCCTGTGGATGTCAGAAAAGTGTCAGATTCTCTATATCTGGAGTTATAGCCAGATGTAAGCTGCCCAGTGTGTGATGGAACTGAACCAAACTCAGTTCCTCTGGAAGAGCAGCAAACACTCGGAACCACGAGTCATCTCTCCAGCCACAAATACTCAAGCTTTGTTTATGATGGGAAGTAAAACCTATAAGTATCTCAAGCCACTGATGATGCTGTGAACATCCTCAGAGAGAAAGGAGTCAGAACAAAAGGACAATGTAAAGATGGTGAGGAAGGAAAATTGTGAAGGCTATGGGAACAGTGCCACTCTTGTGTCAGGAAGGGATTCATGAGGTGCAAGGCATTGGATTTGCCTTGCAGTAGGAGCTACAATTCCTCCTCTGAAGATTGGAGAACATGGATGCTAAAGGAGTGCCAGGAATATGGTACCCAGTGGATATATATGGTAATGAAGCACTTGAAATGTGCATAACTTAGGTGCATTTTGCTGTTTCTGTACAAAAACATTAATTAAAAACATCCCATTGCCATCTTAGATAATTACATGTTGAAATGATAATATCTTGAGCATTTTGGTCTAAATAAAATATATTATTATCAAAATTAAGGAGACTGAGGTAGGACTGAAACTCCAGGACCATCTTGGATAACATAAGGAGACTGAATTTTTTTCTCCAATTTTTTTTGATTATGTCTACTAGACAATTTTAACATTATCTCTGTAGCTCATCCTGTATTTCCATTGAAATATACTGGTTTATGAAAAAAATCTTGGATGGAAACGAGGATTCAAAAGAAATGTTCATTCTCTCCATATATTTTATAACCTAGAAAGTAAGTGACTTTGAGAAAAAGGAAAGGAATGATCTGACAAATTAAATCTGATGCTCTCTTTCGGCCTCCACACACATATGTACACATGTATACATGCACCTGCACACACACACACACACACACACACACACACACACACAAAGCCTTTGTCATAATATTCATGCTTCAGTTTATAATTTGTAAGATGTGGGATCATCATCTTATCATTAGGACTTTTCACTGACCCGTTGGCATATATTTATAAGACAAAGCAACATTAAGTTAAATATATAAATATATAAATAAAATATTGCACTCCTGAACAGTTAACTGCCTTAAAGGGGAAAAGAACCCAATCACTCTTAAGTTGTACATACTGGTTTGATTTAGAAGTTGCAAAATTATTTTCACAGTTAAACTTAAACATAAAGTCTAAATGTTTACACCATGCTTTAATTTTTTTATTATTTCTAGAGATCCAAAATATCTGTCTTTCATGGAAGTGCTCAGTATTTTCTATCAGCAAAATCATAGGACAGTAATGTGTAAATAAACCTTAGCATACATGCAACAGAGGGATTCTGTAACTTAAAAAAATTTTTTTAATTACAGAAATTCCCCCAAGTATTTGCCCCAGGTACATTTCCTGAGGAGTTGTATCCTAATATTAAAAACCTTCAATGACTTTGCATTATACTCTATAATATTGGCACCTACAGTGCGTTTTTTTTTTAAACAAAACTAAACGGAGCTGCTACCAGTGTTGACATCACAGAGGGCAATTCTTAGTCCTTTTCTAACTCTTACATAATACACCAATTGTATAGCTGTAGTTATTGTACAATCCAGATAAATGAAAACCAGCAAGAGACCCAGTTCCTAAGACGTAAGTGGACACTATATGTCCTATTCATTCATCAGACTCAGTCCAGTGTAGAGACGGACTCAGGATGGTGAAGGCATTTGCTCAGGTTGTGTGTCGGCTGCTTATGACGCATCCTGGTGTGCAGCCTGCCGTGCGACAGCATCACCATAGAGAGTGTCCTCTGAGCCGTCGGACTCTCAGTGTGTTCCCTATTCTAAGGAGCTATTTGTGAACAACAAGGACTCATGGAGAATATGAAAGAGCACAGGCAGCTGCAGCCCTCGGCTTTTCCTGGCAGTCCACACTGCCACCAGGAAGGAAGCCAGAGGAAGGTGCCAGCAAGGGCTCAGATGCTGCTGCTTGCGAGGAAAACGTGTTGATGGTGTTAGCCATCTCACTGCAGCAACTGGGTGAAGAACATGGGGCGCGGGAATACATGATGGCCGGTGACTGCACACTAAACAGAGATCATTTCAGAGAACCACAAGTCTTATTTTATCTTGAAGTTGCCGGGTTTGTTTTGTTTTGTTTTGTTTTCAAAATATCTTTATTGAATTTTTGTGCACTTCATGCGAAACATCTTAATCATCTTTATATCCCCTCCCACATCTGCACCTCACATTGCCCTCCAACCAGATTATTTGTGTTCTCTCATTTATGTTATGGGCTGTACTAAAGTCAAGTCAGTGTGCCCAGACATCCCTCAGTGCAAGTTCATCCACTGGGGTCTAGTCAGCCTATCTAGAGTAGTGCCCTCAAAGACCAACTCTCCCTCACCCAGCAGTAATCAGCTGCCAATAGCTCTTTGGCTAAGATTGTGGTCTGAAGTTTTCCCAGTTCTATGCTGGGTTTTTGTCTGCTTGAATTTGCATGGGTCTTATGTCTGCTGATACCTTTGCTGTAGATTCATATATGTGCAAGGTGTCAGGAGCCTGTTAAGACTTTGTTTGGTCATGCACCTCCTCCCCTGGCTCTTACGATCTTTTCACTCATGCTTATGCAAAGGTCCCAGAGCCCTGGGTAGATAGAGTTTAATATAGGAGTCCTGTCCAGGGACCCACACTCTGCAGACGGTCTACCGTGCAGACTTCTCTACACTTTTGCCATATGTGGCCCTTTGTGTTTGTCACCTCTGTGGCATGAGGGAGGTTCATTGACAAGAGCTGAGAGATGTATTAATATTCTCTCTACCACTAGTTCCACTATGTTCCACAAGCCTTCGTGGAGAGGTTCCATTGCAGTATGTCACTCAGGGCTGGGCATCTCACAAACACTTATTCTCTCTGTGTGACCAATTGTGGAACTCTGTAATAGTCTCTATCTGTTGCAAAAGAAGCTTCTTTGGTGAGTTGCACATTTTTTATAACTGAATTTTGCCCCTTAGGTATTTCTTAGTCTTAGTTCAGTCTTCAGGGAAATTCAAAGGAAAAAATGATTTCTTGAAATAAAATACTTCTTATCTCTATTCTTAGAGGAGGCAAAAATTTATCTTCACCTCTGATGAGCTCCTTCAAGTAAGGATAGATAAGGAAAAACCTAACCGAAATGATTTTGTGCCCTCATTAAGGAAGCTGTAATTACGTGGCAGCTTTACACAATTAAAGCAAAATATAGGGGAAAATAGATGAAAATGTGATACTGAAAGCAGAGAGGGCTGCAGAGATGGCTCAGTAGAAGGAAGCTGCTACAAAGCCTAATGGCCTGAGTTCACCCCTAGAGCCCACATGGTAGAAGAGAAAAAACTCCCAAGTTGTCCTCCAGACCACCCCCACACACACATCATTCCACGCTCACAGGCATGCATGCACCCTCAGAAACACAATAATTGTAAAAGAGATTAAAAAGAGAGACACTGCTTGGATGTCTGTGAGTTTTCTGCCCTCACTTTCTGTTCTAAGATGGGAGAATTACATTTGTGAACATCAGTAGATGTTTCATGACATCAGTTCAGAATCATGGTGATTGCTCTTTGCATGTAGCCATCGAAACAAGATTTATTTAATAGATGTCATCTTTCATTTACTCTGATGGATCATATATTTTCATTTAAGTTCCCAAAACTAAAAGTGTTTCTAATTCAATGAAATATTTACTTCACTTCATTGGAAAGAATTATTAAAAATCCTGGATGAAATATCTCATACTTCACTGAGCTCCCTAAATTCCTTCTTAATTACCATTTCTTAGCTGATTATTTTTATGGTAGATAAGACCATAAAATTAGATACATAGTCAAAACACATACACACACATACACACACGCACACACACACACACACACACACACACACACCGTCTCCACAGGGAAGCATCTCTCAAATGAAAGCATCTCATAAATAAATGAATGATAACCTTCAAAGCTACAGTTCCCTTGAGCATTTGAAAACTCGAACTGCACCCTTTTTAAGTACATGATATATGTTGAGGGAATCCCAGTATTTTTCTTCTGTTATGTCTTGAAGAGAAGATTTCTGAACATACAGTACCATGTGCTTAGTGATTTCTTCCTTATGCTTCTGGTGACTGTTCTCCATTAAAAGAAATAGTTAAGTCTATTTGTAAAATTAGATTATAGAAGCCTTAATTTCAATAAGAATTGTTTCATATAATAATGGATTTCTCCACATTCCATTACATCTACACAGAGTAACTTTCAGCATAAATCAAAAGCCACTATGCTAGTATGTGACATATTTTTATTATCAAAATATGCATGCTTGAGTTAAAACATTTTGATTGCATGAAAATTAAAATTTTAAATATGAGTTTCAGAGATCAAAAATTTAGGAATCCAGAGGATATAAACATAGAGGAATTTGTTATAAATGATAGTATTAAATTGTGGTTTTGGTAATTACCTTAGAAGTGACTAAAGACATTTTAAATTTTCAAGTGGATTATTTTGTTCCTTGATCACTCTATAAAAACTTAATGTAAACAAAGTAACTTAACTCAGAACAAAAACGACTTTAACAATAAATGTTCAGCCGCTGGTTCTATGTCTTCAGTCTCAGTTTTCAGCTAATTACTGTGTTTATGAGTCAATCAATATTATGATTAAAACTGATGCAAATGAGATGAATTTTGAATAGATGAAAACTTAATCATGTATTAAAACAATGATTTTGAAAACCAACTCTTAAAGTTATGTTTGGCACAGACTTTGAAGGAGAAATGGTTGTTTGCTTTATGGAGAGAAGACAAGTTTTTCTTCGATAGAATAAATAAACTTGTTCTCATTATTCAGTATCACAGAAAAACCTAAAGTTCCAGAGGTTTTGTAAATAACAATTCTCCCTTACTGGGTATAGTAGGTGTTTTTCCTCTTTTATGTCTCTTCTTATTTTTTCTTAGTTTTGTCACTTGGTGTTGATCTGGAATATCTCCCTGTGGATCAATACCTTATAACTAGATTAGAATCTTGAATATATGTAAGTTTAACACAGAGAAAATTTGATGTAGCATGAGACTATGCGAATGAAAACTATTGAGTTTTCATCAGAAGTAATCACAAAATGTGTCATTTGTAATATGTGACTGCCGTTTGAAAATATCTCTCATGGGACTGGCAATGCAGTTCCATTGTAGAACATTAAAACTAGTGTATGAAAGACCCCGGTTCAATCCCCAGTCCTACAGAACTGTGTTGGAGGAGGAACATAAAGTAAAAAAAAAAAAAAATTAATCAAACGGAGTCCATTCTGCACCCGCTATGGGCAGAGGAACGAACGGTCGGCCTCAGAGGGAAGGAATTACAGAGCTGAAACTCTTACCACAAATGAGTGAAAAGGAAAGTAAGTTCTCACAAACACAAGTAAAGAAAGGGGACGTGGTGGCTCCAGTCAGTGTACAGGGGCCATCTGTTGTCCAGAGAATTGCATCCGCAGAGGCCCTGGAGCGTTACAGAAAGCCCCTGGTCCACTTCTTCAAGGGGGATGTAGGTCAATGGGCAGAGCACTTGCCTAATGTGCATGGAACCTTGGGATTAACCCTAGCCATGACATAAACATAAAATCTAGTCACAGGGGCACATGCCTATAATCTCAGCACTCAAAGATGGAGGCAGTCAAGTCAGAAGTTCAAGGCCATTCTAAGTACAAAAAATTAAAAAGAGGAAAACATTAGGTAAGTGGTCCAACTGGAAGGAACTTGAGGTTCATTTTCCCCTATACATTTAGAATATTTTTGTTTTTCTTCCTCCCAAGAACTGTATAATCTTCAGAAAGATACGAGAATTATACAGTTATACATAATGGCCAAGGCTGGCCTCAAACTCCTGAACATTCTCTCTCCACCTCCCAAGTGCTAAGATTACAAGCATATTACACTTGATTTCAACGACTATTTAAAATTTGATATTTAATATATGCCATGCATTTTTCTATTGAGAATTTCATACATGCATATAACATATATTTGGCAATCCCCCCATTCTTCCTCCTCCAGTTCCTCCTGTCTAGCCACTACTTTTCCCTCCCAGCTTCATGGCTCTCCTTTTTAAATCCCATTGAGTACCTCTACAGAGGAAAAAAATGGCTACTTTAGTCAAGCAATGTATCCTATGTATAATTTTTAATTTACTTTTTGTTATAAGAGCACCTAACATAAACCCTTAAATAGGTTAAAAATATGTTAGCTTGCTAATTTTATTCAAATCTGTACAAATTAAAAATATGTCAAAAATATGCTGGTTATTTCAGAAGATCTATCGTTGCCCTAGTTTGGCTGGAAGACATCATTCTAAATCTTCAGGTAGTGTCCTCTCTTAAATCTGAAGGCCTAAATTATAGTACCAGGTCATTTCCTACTTGTGGGCTTAAAATGTGGTTTAAAGTACACAGAACACTTTAGGGTAGAGTCGAGCTCTCCATTCGCTATTCCCGTGGTCAAAGTGCATGAGAACTGAACCTGCCAGCTCTCTTTGTCTTTACTTGGAAACGCATTGGTGCTTCTGGCACAAATAATTTTATGAGAACAATTTCTTGAGGAACCTGGCCAGTCTCATTGTTGAGGCCAGCAGCACTAACTCACATCTGACTTTACTAGAACGTTTATGACCGGAGCTGCATTATCTTGTCTGTCAGCCTAGTCACTGTGTAGTAGGGAGCGGCTTGTTTCCACACCCATTGCAAATTAGTTTTCTTTAGAGTAAATTGCCTGTCTAAGAGCAAATTATTACTCAACTGTAGTACAAAATAGCCACTTGTGGCAATTGAGAACCCTCCGAAGAGAGTTAGAAGATTCTCTCAGTACACGTGTGAGGTGATTGCTGAGAGCTGAATTTGAGTCTTGGTAGAAGAAGGGAACAGGGCTAATTCAAGAGCCATTTGAGGAAGAAGACAGAATTTAAGTTTTCATTTTCATGTCTGAAAGTATTTTCACCCAATTATTTTTCATTCTTTTTGCAGTGTTATCAGCAAATGTATGCATTATTCTATCCCAGTTTTATAGGTAAAGTGGCTAAGATTCCAAGAAATAAAACAATTTCTGAAATTCCTACATCTCATGAGTGGTAAAGCTGAGGAGGATTCTGTGATTATTACATGGGATTTGTATAATGGGAAAGAAAGGCATCAAACAAAGGTATCTCCAAAGGGCAAAAATCCAAGGAACCGGGAACGTAAATTGTCTAATAAGAGCATAAGAAACATTAGAATGTGAAGTTCATTAAGAAGACAAGTGAGGAAGCATGTGGCACTGAGCCTTGGTCAAATCACAGCTGGGCCTCTTCACAGAAGCAAGCCCAAGAAAAGGCACACGTACACAGCCAGGAGAGAAATGCATGCGGACGTTCTAGTCATTGAAGTCCAAGAGAACAAAGGAGAACCCATGAAGAACAGAGGGACTAGGTAGTGGAGGCTCAAACCTTTGAGCGCACTCACACTGAGTGTTTGTGGACCAGAAAAAGGGACAGGCTTAAGTGAAAAAAAAAAAAAAAGAGAGAGAAAAGAGCAAGATGCAGAATATATCATCAAGTCGGCAAAAGGGAGGGGGAAAGTTAAAAGTTTGGGAGCAGAATAAGCAGACGTGGGGACCCTCAGGAGAAGGGGCCAAGCTACATGTGGAGACAGAGGTAGGAGATCAGTCTGAGCTCAAAGGTAAGACCCATAGAAAAGGAGAGAAGGGAGGAGAAAGGAGGGGAAGAGAGGGCATGCAAAAGGAAAATGGAAAGATGTTCTAAAGTGTTTGCAAAGGAGAAAGGAATAAAATCAATTCATAGCAGAGACAACATTATTGGACAGGAAATAAAAACACAAGTAGGTAACAGAAAAGGGAATTTTAGGTTAGGAGGAAATATGAACTCTGAATAGAAATGGGTTGGGTTGTATCGAATTAAGAAATGGGAATATTGAATTCTGGGAATCCAATGGGTGGAGCATGGGTATGTTGAAAGAATTCTACAAGAGAGCAGGATCCTAATACCAGCTTTTCAATTGAAATAAGAGTATTGTTCTTTAGGTTTGGGTAAAGCTGGAGGTATGACATTTTTCTACACTGGCTGCCACTGCTTAGAATCTAGAATCACAAACTATATGAGATAAAGATTTTCTTATAAGGATGAAGACGATTTACCTAAAAGTGATTGTCAGGGGATGAGAGCAAAAGTGAATTGATTGGAGAGACTGAAGCCGTGAGGACGTTGGGTGGAAGCTGAGTGAACTGTGGAGATTAAGGAGAACTGATGCCGCATCAAAGGACTCAGGGGCAGTGCAGGTTCATGTGACACTCAGATCTTGGAGTTGGCTGCTTTGAGTTGAGGCTGAGTGGGGTCAAATGGGCAGGTAGAAAGGTTGGGAGTGAAGAATTTCAAAATGATCTGGGAGAAACCTTGAGATAGGGAAGGTTAAAGGCATTAAAGTTAACTGTAGAAAATAAAGCACATAAAACCAGTTGCTGACATCCAAAGACCAGGGATATGTCCTGCAAATAGCCATGGGTGGATGGTTCATCACTGCTGAGTCTTGCTCTGTCTAGTCTTTATATTCACTCTGTCATGGAGCCATCTCTGTTGGCTCAAATTCAAATGTAGGCCCTTCCTTTGAAAATCGTAGCACGTATTGAGTATTTTTAATGGATTTCATTTGTGTTGTTTTGGCTAATGCTATTGGTTAGCTTATCTTCAAGCTTTTGGAGGCAAATGGGTGACTTTCTCTGAACGTATTATATATGACTGAAGGCAAGTGCTGAGTTTCCAGTAGAGTGTGTAAATCGTTACTTCACTGACTAACTGAATGTATCCATTCTTGGTCATTATCACCATGCTGTTAGATGACGAGTGGCTGATAATGAACCAAAGTCATGAGACAGGCTGGGGGTAAATTCAAGAACATAACACACCACCCCCAAAATGTGGATATGATACTATAGAACAACATTTATGCAAGTCAATACTAACATTCATTGTGGGTTTTCCTGTATATAACGCTTTTCCTATAGGGTCGACCAAAGCTGTCTGCTACAGGTACACATAATCAGAAGGAGCACTATGTGTTTATAGGGTATAATGGCTGCTAAAAAATTAAAATGAAACTGGCTGAAATATGATTAGCTTTTAAATATGCCAGAAATTCTAAATTGTGTTAGGGATAAAATATTCTCTATTGAAAGCCTTTAGTCATTCTAAGTGCTAAAGAATAGCTACTGTTACTGTTGTGTTTTCCTGACACAATGTCGATGTAAACTTCAGCTTCACATTATTCCCATAATTTCATTATTTGTCCTTGAGTGAACAGTGCCTGGATGGATGCTGATTCTGGGAAATTCCAGTTGTATTCTTTGCCCCTGGCTCAGAGATATGCATTCATTTAGAGAGTAAGTTCGTAAGGATTTAGAAACCCTGGCACTTGTTTCAAGTATAGCATCTCACCAGCCCATGTGATACTATGTTGTGTACCCGTATTAAAGCAGTAGACTCAAAACAAACTGTGTAGCATTGTGTTTCTAAGGGTAGAAATGCAGAACTTCGGCATCTCTAAGCTTGATGGAGTTCAGGTTGCCTCATTTGGAAATATTCCTACATATTCTTGTTTTATTTCTTTTTTTTAATCAAAAGGTATGGATTCAAATTACTTTATCTTCTTGTTTTATATGCTAACACTTATTTTTGATCCTTCATGTTTGATTTTCTAACGTGCTTGTACTAATGAAGGTCAAAACATAAAATATTTAACCTCCTTCCTTTTCTGACCATCAAGGTTTTTCATGTTCTAAAGTGATTATTACTGAAAGGAATGTGTTGTAGAGAAGACAGCTGTTCCTTTAGAAAAGATCCAGTCCAGATGTCAACTATCTTCAGTGTCCAGTTGCTGTAGATGTTTCAGAGTTGAGCAAGCTATGTCACTTAGTTAGTCGCCAAGCTATCTAGAGAGAACAGGACACACAGACGAACAGGACAAGAATACAAGCAACATGTGCAGAAAGTGCTGCCAGAGAAATAAGTGACGTGACAGAAGTTGTCTGATTTGAGGCAGAGCTTGAGCTCCTTCTAATCTGCAGTTGGGATGAGGCAGAGCTTGAGCTCCTTCTAATCTGCAGTTGGGATCTGGAAGGCTGGCCTGGAAAGAAGCAGAAATGGAGAGTTGGCCTAAGTCCAGATGAGAAAGTGAGGGAAGGAAGGCGAGAAGCAGGCCTGCTCAGTGCCCCACGAACATTCGTCAAACAGGCTTGCCTGGGCCCCATCCATGAGAGTTGAAGCCAGGTCACTGAGGTGGCCCTGGGCATGCTCCTGCTTCTGCCTCCACCTCTCAAGGTGACTTTATTTTCAGTCAGGTGTGAGAACCTTCACAAAGTGAAAGAAAATAATGGACATTAAGTGTTTGAGAGGTTTGATTTGAAAGCATTTCTTATATTAAAGAGTTAAATTAAACAATTAAAAATAGAATAAATCTTTTAAAGAGAGTCTGCACTACATTTAGCAGCAAGTGGAAACTCACTCTTTTTTTCATAAGTAGAAAACCTCTGATCCAAGAAGCAAAGACACCATCCCAAACAGGAATAGTTTGTTTTAATTAGACTGAAAGTTTCACTGCCAGAACCCAAAGCCAGTGTTTCCCGACAGCTAGACTGCCAAATTAAATACAGGACACTTTTACAGATTTGAATTTCAAATAGAAATGAGTCATTTTGTATACATATATGTATACATATATGGAATTAAACACGGTTTTAAATGTGACTTTTTTTTCTGAAATTCAGATTTAACTAGTGTCATCTGTAATTACTGCTAAATCATTCAACCACAGCATTGTAACTTGTTAAGCCAAGAAATAGCCGACAAAAATACACCATTCCTATGGATCATCAAACTTTATCAAAGCTAAATGCAGAAAGGGTGACATGGTTGCAAAAATGTGAATTCCATTCCCTGAGAGGTGTGCGGTACACAAGGAGGGTTGAAGTTCAATATTACTCCAGTCATTTGGAGAGGACGTTCGAGTCTGAAGACACTTTGAAGAATCACTGCCCTTGCTCTTCCAAGTACACTTCATGGTGTGGCGGCCACAACGTCGAAGCTGCTCAGAAACACAGAGCTCCGGGCCTTCCGGGAGCCACTGAACAGAGTCTGTAGGTAACAGGATCCCTTGCTGATGGTAGCTCACTTGAGGCCTGAAGAGAGTTTCAAAGCTCAGGGATCACGTGGGAACAGGGCACTGCTCTCACAGTTAAGGGAGACCTACCCTAGGCAATACCATCAGGGCTTCTAGGGAAGGTTTTATCAGAATAAAAAAAAACAAGAGAGAGAAAGGCTGTGACTTTAAGAGGAAACAATTAAACAATCTCTCTGTACTCAGTTCCTTTCCTTTTCCAGATGAGGAAACTGAATAAGAAAGAACACATGTGACTTTGCCCAGTCATCTGTGTAGGGACAATCCCAGCCGTGCTCCACTTCTCCATCACTGAGGAAAGCAATTTGAAACAGCAGGATGTTCCAATCAGCTGCTTATCAAGGATCAGTGTGACTAGTGGTGTCATGGCTGGACCTTGAATTTTGCACTTACATCCTTTTCTTTAACCTAAGCTTTCCTTCCAGGGCTACCTAACCCAATTGTAAACCATGTCTGTCTGCTCTCTGCACTGCAGGACAGGCCTCTAGCTGCATTTCCATGCACATTGCTGGCTGAGTGTACCCTCCAGGTTTGTTTGTGGATATTTCAACTAATTATTTCGCCACAAACCACTGAGACAGAGCTGGATGACTATTCAATTAACAGTTCAAGAGAAGCAATTAAGGAGAATTCCTGCTTGTGTGGCCTACCCCAGCGTCCACATATCACTGTGAACGTTTTCTTCTGAATGTGATTAATCACATAAATAATTCTCTGAAATGAAATTAAAGGTCACCAGCACATTGAGATCTGTAGTGTCTGAAGGCATTATGTCCTGGATGTTTGTAATGGATTCACATTACCCTTGGATTGAATTTGGTGATATCCAGCATGCACCCTGCTCTGTCATCAAGTGACCCTGCGGTGTCTTTCAGTCCCCATAGCAATTCGAATTGGCCATTCTTAAAGAGCACAGATTTGGCAGTGTCTAAGTCTCAGAGTAGAAGTTTGACATATCCCTTCCCTAAATGCGGATTTGAACTCACCACATTTCCAGGTTCAAGGCAGTAGCAGCATAATGCCCAGGCTTCTAGACCCCTCAGCTAGATGCCCAATGGCTAGATGGCTCATGTAGTAGCACCAACAGTAAAGGCTTCTCCGTGAAAACTAAATACTCTGTCACTCAGTTAAGACATAGTTACCTGCTGTTTTTATTTAAACAGGTGACTGAAGAGCTGCCAGAGGCACAGAAAAGCAGCTTCACTTAAGACTAACAAATACAGCGGTGTGGTGACACATACATGCCTTTAGTCCCCGCACTTGGGAGGCAGAGGCAGGTGGATCTCCTGAGATCAAGTTCAGCTTGGTCTACATAGCGATTTCCAGGCCCTGTAGCTGGGGCTACGGGGAGAACTTGTCTCAAAAAAAAAAAGACTAGAGAATATAATTTTTCCATAAATTTAGGAATTCGATAAGTCAGTAAACTGAACGATTAAAGAATTGCAACAGGGATCGATACTATTATCTACTCTCTAACTGTAAAATGATTCAGCTATACAAGACTTAGAATCCTAAATACTTGAAGGAGAAATTTGCTATCATTTTCAAGATGGGAAGATAAAAATCCAGAACCATCAAATATTTCATTCGTCACTGGATGGTGGTTTTTGTAATGTGGAATGACATGCCTATTTATTTGGGAAGGTATTCTAGAAAGGTAGCAAAAATTTTTGGTAAAATTGTTATCCTTCTTTGGTAGCTTTAGACATGGGATTGGGGTGTTACAGAATTGTGAAAGAATGCAAAATAGGAATAAATTTCTTAAACTCCAATTGTGTGACATTAGTTAAAGTATCCTTTACTCAAAATACTTAAAGACAGGTATTGTTGCAGATATGGGATTTTTTAAATTTTTAGAATACTTCATAAATATATGAGCTATCTTGTTTGTAGGACTCCAGTGTAGACACAAAATTGATTTGTTTCGTACATACCTTGTACATACATGCCATAAAATGTTTTTTAATCATTTCATTCATGAAACAAAGTTTTGAGGTTTGGAGTTTTCTGTTTGTGACATTTTGTCAGTGTTACAAAAATATTTCAGAACAGTTTGAATTTCAAATTTTCAGATTGTATTGAACTTGTATATGAAACACTTAATATGAAAATGCCCATTTTTCAATTAGCTCAAAAACTACAGAAAGAAATATAAGATTTGAATTTTGCTTAAATGCAAAACCAGCCTTGAGTTCTTGTCAGCTGCTTTATAACTATTGTGTTTCGTTCATCTTTACGAATGAAATGCCTGCAGGGACTGTACAACTGTCAGCTAGACAGATCCTGTGTGAGGTGGGACCTCAAGGCATTTTAAATCTTCTTAAGGTATTTCTGTATTTTTTTTGTCTAAAGCAAGTAATAATAAACAAAGGAAGATTATCCTTATGGACATGTAAATAATTTCTGAAAACAGGCTGAAGCTATAGCTCCACAGTAGAGCATTAGCCTAGCGTGTGAAAGGCCCTGGGTTCAATCCCCAGCACTACACAATAAAAACTAAACAATAGTTTCCAAAACTAAGTTTGTATTGTTATTATGGATGTTATATCACCCATAATAAACATCATTGATAATTTTACATCTTTTCACAGAAAACAAAATTATTAACATAAAATTTCTTACTTAAAGAATATTGATGATACAGGAGAGAGGGAGAGCCATTAAGAGCACTAGCTACTCTTGCAGAGGACCCAGGTTTGATTCCCTGCACCCACATGACAACTAACAGCTATCCATAACTCCAGCTCCAGGGGATCCTAAACCCTCTTCTGACCTCCGTGGGCATTGCATGCATACACATAAAATAAAAATAATTTTAAAATGTTTAAAAAATATTGATGTTCTTATGGGCCTGGAGAGATGGCTTGGTAGTTAAGAGCACTGGCTGCGCTTGCAGGGGACCTGGGTTTGGTTCCTCATATAGCGGCTAACAACCGTCTTAATTCCAGTTCTTGGGGACCCAGGGGAATTGACACCCTCTTTTGATCTATGTCAGCATTGCACAACATGGGTGCACTTACATGCACGCAGGCAATACACACATACACAGAAAATAGTAAAAAGTAATAAAATATTTTAAAAAGAAGATAGTTCTTAATAATGTTACATTTTAAGAGTACAGTGAAAGTAAAATCACGGTAACAAGTGCTGGCTGAGTTGGGCATAAACTACTGAATTTAAGAAGTGGTTTCTACAATGGGCAAAATGATTTCATTTTCTTCTCAGCTTTTGATTCCTAATTTTACAAGTTGGTATAAAATGTAAATGACCGTGGTGAGAATGTTAAGTGAGATCTTGTCTATGAATCACCTAGTATGAAGCATAAAAGTGGAAGCTTAATAATCTGCAGCTTCCACAAGTGCCATCCACAGCATGCCCATCATCTGTCCCCATCTAGTGAAGAGTGTCCTCCAGCACAGTAGCTTGTCCTAGGTGTGGACGTGAGGTTGCAGGCTGCCCTTGCTATCTGGACCCAGGGCCCATTTTTTTTTCCTTTTAGAAAAATAAAGAGATGGAGCAAAGAATTAACAATGCTGCTTGCTAGGGAAGCCATGGCGTTGGAGAAGCCGAGTTCTGAAGCAATGGAAATGGGGTGGGAGGTGTGAATAGCAAGCACTGAGGCAAACGGTCTTTCTGCTAAAACGGGAGTAACCGTGAGTTATAGCACTTGAGCACTGCACAGGCTTAAATCTATCCGTACCCCTTGGTTGTGGGTGCAGTTTGAGGAAATGGCATCCGGAAAAGCACGACCTCCTCTGAGTTACAGAAACCGCCTCCGGAAAGACTCAGCCTGTGTCCACCAAAGATGCTCTTCAGGTCCACTGTCCGCACAGTGCTTCCCTGTGGCGCACACGCCTCAGTCTCAGTTCTAATGTCTTCTTAGGTAGCAAGGATCATTCAGTTTCACTTACCTCATGAGGTTTAATCAGCTAATAAACATCAGACATTCTGGCCACATAGTGTTATGGAGACAGCACATAATATTATTGATAAGCAGAATGTAATGACCTCAATTACTGTTTTTCCAGAACACAAAACTAATACTCATTCCTATTTGATGTGAAATATTTCTCCCACAGCCATTTATTACAGACGTTAGCCTGTCATTGGCAAATCTAGCTAGATACCAAGAACCACTGTATGGACTCTGATATTTAACCTTTTGCATTAAAATTCTTTCCATAGAAATAAAATTCCTTCAGTATTTATTGCCTTAATTATGCCAGAAATGTGGCACTTTGACAAATGGAGTAATCATTTATAGTGTTGCTATACCCATGAAATGCATTTTAGTGTCTTCTGCTGGAACTTAATAATTCATTTCAGCACATCTATTTCCAAATCACAGGAGGTTCATTTGATAGACAGAGTGCCAGAGAAAAAGGTTATTTTTGTCAATACAAATAGCCTGTATTTTAGGATTAGTGTCTACCAGGCACTATTAACTTCATAGGCTCAAGTTTGTCCACACCCTTCCCATTTTTTAGGATTTAATATCTTTAATGTTCAATCATCAGAGCCATAGACAGATGTGCCTAGCTTAATAAATTCATTTTTTTAATCTTCTTAAAGCAAGGCTCTCTTGATAGGCTGAGTTGACCTCAGTAATGAAGATTGTCCTGGAACACTAACTTGACACAATAGGCCTTAACACAAATGACAGAGTGTATGAATTCCAGGAGGAACTAGGGGGTTCTGGGGCTGTGGGAGAGTGCCTGTGAGGAAGGAGATATAAGAGTGATTAAGATTGGCTGAGATGTTCTGTATGAAATACACAAAAATTCTATTAAAAATAATAAATTGATATTTTCCCCAGCTCATTTAGTAGGAAGTATAACAGCTAAGTGAAAACATAGCAGTGGGAATGCGGAATCCTGTGGCCTTGCCTTTTAGCTCATTAACTGAAAAGGAAGTTATATCGGTATTGACTTGTAGAGAAAAAGAATCAGTGGTTATGCATTAAAACGTGCACTGGGATTAGGTGAGGAAATGCGTACACTGATAATTCCAGCACTCAGGAGACAGAGGCAGGCATTTCACAAGTTCCAGACCAGCCTGAGCCACATGGTAAGAGCCTGTCAAACACTACCACCACCACCACGCAGTTTAATGGTGGAAGGATGGCACAGTGGTTGAGAGCACTTACTGCTTTTGTAGAGAACTCTGAATCTAGAACCCACATCAGGCAGCTCAGAGCTCCCAGCTCCCTATAACTCTAGCTCAAGGGGATCTGATGATCTCTTCTGGCCTCCATGGGCTACATGCAGATAAGAAATACACATAAACTCAAGCAGGTTCATACACATATACAGGGGCAAGGAGAGGGGAGAAAAGAAAGAAAGAAAGAAAGAAAGAAAGAAAGAAAGAAAGAAAGAAAGAAAGAAAGAAAGAAAGAAAGGCAAAGAAGAAAGAAAAAAAGGAGGAAAGAAAGGAAGGAGAGAGAGAAGAAGGTGGGGAAGGAGGCAGAAGGAAGTAGAGTGAATGTTTAAATCACTTTATCTTGTTACACTTGCACATTTCTCAAATATAAATGACTATAAGGCATTCATTAAACCTCACCCACTGGGGGCAAGTGTGACCAGTGGACTACCATCGGCCAGGAAGTAAACAGAGCCACAGCTGAGATTCAAGTGCAGGGCACAGGGGACTTATGGAGTGGCACTCTTATTAATCCAACGGTGCCAAAACTGATCATTTAATACGATGCATTGAAAAGTTAAGCTAGACATGACAGAAAATGTGTCACTTTCTTTTCTTTCTTTCTTTGAGACAATGTCACTTCTATTGCAAGGATGACCTTGAACTTCTGATCTTCCTGCCTTCTCTTCCCTAGGGCTAGGATTGAAGGCATGAACCATCATGCTTGATTTATGTATGATGTTGGGATTGAACCAATACCCTTGTATGTGTTGTACATGCACTATATTTAACTGAGCTATATCCCTAGCCTAGAAAATATGTTTTGATAATAAGCTCTCCTGCTAATGCTCATAATTTTTATTTTTTCCTGTTTTAGAGACGCCCAAGCAGATGGCCAGCAATGAAGTTTCGAAGAGGTTCAGGACATCCTGCGTATGCTGAAGTTGAACCAGTTGGAGAGAAAGAAGGTTTCATTGTATCAGAGCAGTGCTAAAATTTTAGGACAGCACAGCACTAGTACTGGCCTACAGGTGTTAAGACTAGAATTTTGCTTATACCTTTAAGACAAACAGACATACACCCACACCCATACACAAAGGAGCCCTAAGCTGCTGTAGCCAGAACAAGACGAGATTTCTGGACAAGCCCAGCCCAGGAAGGTCAAAAGGAAAATTAAAACTTGTACAAGACACCAAGTACATTGAACACAGAATTTTCTAGTGGAACGACATCCATGGTTCACGTGAAACATCTCCTGTGGACTCAGCAGAAGTGTGACAAGATTATAATGCTGTCGGTTTAGGTGCAGGGTTGCAAAGGGATCGAGGAGAAAAGAATGGCAATAAATAAAGCTTTAGTTCACAGGGGATTGGCACCTTTACTGCAGATGTTCTTCTCTGATGTCTCAAAGAGAACAATGTTCCAAAGCCTGAACTCTGTCTCTCAAAAGGGCAACGATGAATGCCTCAAGATTGCTGGGAACAATAACTCACATGCGATCAAACCAAACACAAACTGAGAGATTTTTCTATCTTTTCCAAACAGACCTGCAGCAGAAGGATTTTGTTTTCTGCTCTAGATACAGCTGTTCCACAAGTTCATTACTTTGCAGAAATAGTCTTTCATCTGTGCAGGAGATTCAAAGTATGCCTGCCTCTTCCTTGGTAATGAGTGCCCTTTCTGTGATCTGTCCCACAATTTCTAAACTTTTAGCTAAAAACCAGAAAGGAGAGAGTAACATGTGAGGGCTCCCATTCTCTTGCCGCAGAAGGAAATCTGATTTGTTTTAGGAAGTGTTGCCTCCATCTCCCACCTGGGAAGCCCTAGGAAGCCACATTAGCTCTTGGCTGATGGAAAAAGAAGGAAATACTAGCAAGAGTTCTGCGCTCAGTCTTGAGACAATGTTCCTATGGGATTTTAAACACATGGGTTTCCTAAAACGTTTGCCATTTCTGTATGAAAAGCCTGATTCATTGTCAATTCCTGTCTAAGAAGCCATTAAAGTCAACATATCCTTGGTGATAAAAAAGAAAATGAAAGAACCCTGCTGAATCATACAGTAATTTTCTTTAAAGCACATAGTAGTTACATAAATATATATAAATATATTTTTGTTTATAACTAACACAAGGCAGGCTCTTGTGACTCTAAAGAGTGTATTTTGTCATCAAGACAAAACAAATGCAAGATGTGTCACTGTGTTCCTTCATAGAGTTGTAAGATAATCCTTAATATTAGAATATTTTTATGTCACTGAGCAGAAGTGTTTCGATCAGGCTGCAGCACCATCCATCTGCTGCCTGTTGGATCCAGTCTTTCATTGAGGCCAACTCTTCCCTCTCTAAAAGAAACATGCACGAAAAGCTCCTCAGATGGAGCGCCCATTTGCCATCAGATCACTAGATTTGAAATGTCCCCACAACTAAAGAAAGGAAAAGTAACTGTCAAGGATAGTAGTTAACGTAAACTAAACTCCTAAAGTTAAATTCAGGTGTTGTGATGCACAGTTGCAACATCAGCCTGACCCATGAAACTTTCACATTCTGTGCCAAGAAAACTGTTGGGTTTTATAAGGTATATCATTCAATACCTGCAGATTTAGGTTTAAAAGTAAAGCTGTTTCTAAAGTAGCATTTTCCTAACAGCTTAATCTCTTTATACAATGTCTACATTGGACAGCATCCATCCCCTACCAGAATGTCACATGTTATCATCACATGTCTGACTTAAGCAAGTGCTGTTTTCTGTCGCTTCTGTTTTTCTTTAAATTTAAAATATCTGGCGAGTGGTAACTTTTTCCTAAACTTAGATAATGTTGTCAGGAAAGAAAAATAGAAGAGAAGGGTGATTATAGGATGTGATGACAATCTGTGTCACAGCTGTGTTCAAGTTATGTGAAATATCCCACCTTATTCCTGTGCAGTAGGTTTGGTCAGATAGCAATAGCCAAACAACTTGTTAATGTAACTAGTGCAACTGGTATTCTGTGGATACATAAGGGACACATAGACGACTTCCTTTTAGGAAAATACAAAGTACTTTCATAGGCTTTGGGGATCAGCTTGGCCACCAGCTTCAATTGGTCGGTAGCCACATAAACATCTTTGTATATACATTTGACTCCATACACAATTTCTATAAGTAGTAATTTTATCCTTTTTGCCCTTCAGAGCTCATCTTCCACTTTAGACTCAAAACAATTGATAATTCTGTTCAATGAATAAATAAATCAAATCCTCTGAATGACAGAGTGCTCCAAAGCACTAAGTAATGGGAAGACTTTGAGGAAGTAAAAAAGCTGCTAAAGTATAGGGAAGCTTTCTAAGAGAACTCAGTTACGGGGATAGAAGTTCTGCTTTGTATGAATCCATGAATATAATGGGAAACACTGGTGGACTTTCCTCCAGGAAACACTAATTCAGGTTGGACTTCTGGTTTGTTCTTGATGCCTGTTTATGGCAGAAGGCACAAACAACGTTCTAAAATTTCCCAAAGGAGCCCACTATTGTGGACTTTATATGGACTGTGCCTTAGAGAGGGTGCACACATGTCCCTACATCAATGTCCTATGAGTCCAGAGAAAGAACAACCCTGATGACAAGAATGACAGTGATGGTCTTGGGATGAATATAACAAAGACACCGACAAATGGGAAAAAATCAGGAAATGGTGCTACAAAGGACAAAATGAAGCTATTAACCTTATTGACTATTTATAAAAATAATAATCTATGAATCAAAATACTAAAAGTAAAGATAAATATCTTAAACCAACCAACTGGCACAAATCATATATTAGTTTGTTTATGAACAGTTTGGACTTTAAGAAATGCTAACAAATAGAAAGCTAAAGGTTAAAGGTAAAGAGGAATTGAACACAATTATTTTTCTATAAGATATCTAGGGTATTTGGAAGAATCTCAAGTGTATTATTATGTTATGGTATCTAATATCATATATAGTGGGCAGATTTTTGTTTTAGTTTTAGTTTTGGTTTGGTGGGGGGATTTTTGAGAAGGGTCTCCCTATAGCCCCAGCTGGACTATGTAGACCAGGCTGACCTCAATCTCACAGAGATCTGCCTGGCTCTGCCTCTTGAATGCTAGGATTAAAGGCCTATACCAACACACCAGGCTGGCTGATGATTTTTATTAAATTTAAATACAATTTAAATTCTGTTCTTTGATTACATTAGTCACCTTCAAGTGACTTACAGCCACATTGGGACTATATGGAACACATCTAATACTCCAGAAAATTCCATTGTAAAGCACTATAGAAATGTTTAACTGAATTTGTTGTCCTTGAAGAAAAAGTACAATGAAAGAAAGAAATTTAATAGCTCTTAGACATTTCAAAGCAATTCTCACAGAGCTCACAGAGAGTACCAGCTGAAGTGGCTTTGGGTCTCTACTGTGTTATCTTCGAGAAATCACTTTGGTCTCCACGAAGCTCAGTTTGCAATTTGGAATGTAAAAAATAATATGTATTCGGTCTTTTTGCAAGATTATTAGGCAAACTGATTAAAATGTACAGACACACAGATTTTTGAAGCCATATGTCAATGTAATCTTTAAAGTACATCTATAGGTCCAGCATAAAATTGCATGCAAAAGAATAGCCCAGCAATCCAGAAAGCAAAGACCATCACTGCAATATCTTCTTGAAAAAGTGTTGAAGGAGAATGCACTCAAACACAGAGCAAAGCTGCTTGAATTTCTTTTTGTCCATGCCTAAGAGTTGCATCATCCTACCTCTTTCTCCTGTCTTTTGCTAAATGGCCTGTGTCTCCTACACTGACTGGGCTCTTTCTCATGTGGAGTCACTTGGTCCCTCTAGTTTCCCCTGCTTTTCTGCTTAATTCTTCATGGGAAAAGGAAGCCCATGAGCTCAGCAGAGGCTATCCCTTAAAAAAGAACCCTGCACACCTACATTATCTAATATTTATTTTATTTTATTCCTGTTAGAAATGGAAGGAGCTCCGACATCAAAATATAAAATGATGGAATTTAATTTTTCAATGTATACATTTCACAAATGCAGACTTCATAAAAGGAATAAAATTACATTTGCTAATATCAAGATAATATATAACGTAGAGGTATTTCACACAACCTCTTCATATATATAAGAAAACCAAGGCTCCAATACATACAGTTTGGGGTCTTAAAACTCTCAGTTGGTCATTTTTGCTCCAATTATTATTGTTTACACTCCTTACCAGCAATTAAGATGAACTAAACAGCTTAAAGGTACAGCCCAAGTATTAAAATTAACTTCATCTTCTATTGGGGTTATTTACTGTTTCCTATAATAAGTCATATTGAACAATCATCCTCTGTTCTGTTACTGCCTTAGGAATGTTGTTATTTTTACAACAAGTGGTGATTTCAGAGTCTAGCTACTGCATGGTCTTTAGTTGGTCATGTATGACATCTCTCCCTGCTCTTCAGCTGTGGTCATCCAGGTTAGCAATGCTATTTCTCTTTGCTATTTAAACTTTTTCTGCCTTTATTTCATTTCTTCCCAAACACATTTGAAAATTAATGCTGCTTATTGAAGAATTTCCTACCATATCCATAATCACTATTTTTATTTGTTCTTTAAAACTATTTGGACAAGTTTGTCCCAAGGTGGTCTTATAAGGAAATATTGAGAGCTCAGTGGTATTTCCTATTACGTATTAGTATTATTTTGTCTTTATAAAGCACTTTACATCAGACAGAGCACTTTGATTTATCTTTTTAATTGTCCATTCATTGAACCACTTTTTACCTTTACTGTGTGCTGAGCACCTAATGGAAGGAAGCTTCTCTACCAGATCTTGTGGTACACATAAACAACTTTAGAAATAGTTCAGGAACTAAATCCATTCTTAAAATACGCAAATAGATAAAAGTCTATATTACACTATCAATTTCCAATTCAAACTTTCTTATATTTAGGGAACTATAAAGGTTTTGAGCCAAAGAATGATGGAATTTCTATTCCAAATATTCTATTAATTTCATGTATAGAAAAGAGGCTAAAAGTTGCTTTGATCTAGAAGACTTTTCAATTCCCTTGCATTCTTCCTTAGCATTCAGTAGCTGAAGTTTTCCTCTCACATACTGATATGTCTGCTGTAGTTTTTCAGTAATGAGCACATAGTTTTTAGAACACCAGAAACACCACTGTATCCAAGATGCATTTGCACTTTAAGTGTGTTTTGGTTCTTATATCACATGTCACACTTTCTCAGTTCCTCAACCTCAGCACTATTGACATCTGAGGCCTTTATGGAAAGTGGTTCTGCATTTAGTAGGGTTTTTGGCAGTAGTTTTGGCTTCTATTGACTATCCAGCAGTATACAAATCCTCTCTAACTAAAGATATTTGCAGATACCATCATGTTTCCAGGATGGAAAGACTTGCCAAATCATGCCATATTAAAACCACTGTATTATTTCGTGAACAAAGTGTGTCAGGAGTCAGACCCAGCACGGTGATGCACATCTGTATCGCCAGCCCCTGGGAGGCTGAGGAGGAAGACTGCAAGTCTCAGATGAAAATGAGCTGCACTGTGAGATCTTGTCTCAAAAGAGAGGGATTGTGGGTAGAGAGGAAGGAGAGAGAAAGAGAAAGAGAAAGAGAAAGATCGAGATAGAGAGAGCGGGAGTTTTTAATCCCCTTTCTTATGTCATTTAATGTTCATTGTATTTGGGTTTTTATTGATAACAAGATTTGGAAATGCAAGATTTGAATTAAACTATACAAATCATACACAGTTCAACCAGAAACCAGCATAACCTTGATCCATTTCCTGATCCAACAAAGTTATGGAGAAGAGAATGGAAGGTGGGTTATCTCTGGAAACTTGGGATTTGACTGACTATTGGATCACCACTGATCAAGTCCTCCAGTAATGATGCCTTACTGCTGAGGCAGATCTGTGCTCAGAAGGATGTGACCCCATGTCACATCGCTTCAGTGTCTCAGTGATGTCTGCCATTTCCCCCACCTACAAATCTTGCATCAAAATATACATGAAAGTTGAAGCAAGTGCATCAAAGTTTAAGTATAATAAGTTGACCTTTATTGTTTTTAATTCTAGAATGTTTTCTTGTAGGCATCATCAGAACACTATCTTCTGTGACCTAATCAGCTGTGTGTTTGCACAATAGTGGTAATGTTGAGGGTTCTTTTTTAAATTGTTCTTTCATGAAAACAACACTGTCCCAATTAATTGGCAATTGGAAACTTCAGACTTGGAATACTTACATATATCACACCAAAGTTTGTACTCTCCTGATGTGCCTTATGTCAGTTTTTCTGCAGGCCCGTGGCTTCCTGTGGATAACTATTAATCCAATCAGTTTGTACTTGTATTTATTTTGTACCAACTGGAAAACATAGAAAAGTTATATGAAACTATATCCCTTAAAATTATTCCAGAATGATGACAAACTAAAACTGAAATATCAGGCTTCCCTTTACTCTTTGATAAAAGACCTATTCAGACTCTGTAAACAGAATTATTTACTACAAATGTATTAATACAGACACACAACTGAAAATTTCAGTAAAAATGTGAGTAGGCATTGAATATTGACAGTGACTTCTAGGGACATGCATAGAATCAGAAAACTCCAACCTTAGAGACCCTTAAAGGTGTGCAGAATTTCCTGCTTTCTCACTGTCATGTCAGACTACATGGTATTGCTGCTCTAGATTTTGAATCAGCTGATCTATTAAATCCAACTTAAAGTCAATGAATTTGCCTGATTATTTCTGGGCACTAGATACAGTATCTAGTGACCGTTGCTATCACAATGATTATTGCAAAGTAGGTTGACTTCTTGAGTCAAATTTCCATAACAATTTTGTAGAATACATCACCAATGGCTGCAGAATTGATTCTGAATTCTTATTATAAAGAACCAAATTATGTTCAGAAAACTCAGTGCTCAAAACCTGTTATTAAGTTAATCACTAGCACATTGTCTAAATTGAAATATCCTGTTAATTTTTATCTAGGAAAAAGAAAGACTAGAAAAAAATGCAAATCACAAGCCAGCACGCATCTTTTTCTAATTTCTAAGATTTAGTAACATTAAATAATTATTCAAAAATTTTTCTTCTAATGAATTACAGTGGCAGGTAGTGATATGTGTGTTTATCCTATATTCCAGTTAAAGAATCTCTGGGATGCTATCTCTCCAGAGGAAGTTTGGGTTTTTAACAGTCATCTCTCTTTTCCCTAGCATTATGAGATATATGTGACTTGACCAGGAAAACAGTCACTGAACATGCAGCTGTGCACGTTTGCTACCCCCAAGATACAGGCATATCAAGAAAGCGACTTTGGAAGCTTGCTACACTGGCTGTGGTATGCTCCTAAAGTAGGTGAATGGACATGAGGCCCAAAGAAATAAATCTCATGTAGTATCAGGCAGAGTCCTGGACGTTTTCAAAGCAGGTTGAAATAAATATTCAATGGACTCAGCTCAAATTTAGGTCATTCAGACACAGGAGTGCAGGTTCTGTAAGTGATGCCAAGAGGCACATGATAGACTCAAAGCATAGGATGTGCCCAGTCTAACGCTCCGTTTTAACCCACACATACTTCTTCTACAGCACCAACCCTAACACTACTGAGGAACTTGCTCTGTAGAGTTGAGCAATTAATAATCAAACAGTTACCAAAGGAACACTTTCATTTATCTCCCTCTAACTTAAAAGGCATGTCCATACTTTTGGGGTTCTTTTATATTTTGACCATGAGTCAAAATACCACACAAGAGTGACAAACCTAGAATAAAGTAATTTTCCTGATGATAAAAAAGGGCATTTTCATCTCTGGTCCCATAGCTTAGCTCCTGGAAATCTGACCATCTCAGCATCTAACACCCAGTGCTGTCTTCTGGAAATGGTGGTGATATATGCACAACTATTCTAAAGTTGACTTGAACAGAGATATCTAGGATTGTTGCAGTTACAGCAGGGAAATAAGCTCTTCTCTCCTGTCAGGCCCTCTGAAAACAATATTAAGAGGAATTAAGAATTTCTCTTGCAAAGAAATGTTAAATCTATTTTAGAGAAGTGAATGAAATGTCTTCAATCACAAATGTCTTGTGTATGGTTAGCTCAGTGCTGGAAGGCCTCGATGAGAAGTGAGAGTCTTTTCATTGACTGTTCAAAGCAAATCTCTCATTTGCCTGATTTGTGGCATTTGTACAGGGCCTGGGAAGTACATTATTTTCAAAGAAAAAAGAGAGAAAGCCTTGCTTGCATGCCAGCTGGGATCATGGGAACTTTAGACGCCAGGAATTTACTACTGTTTCTGGTCTTGCTGCTTGTGGTCATTTGAAATGCTGAAGGGTGAAAGAGAAAAAGTTGAACACTGCGGGTTGGGGTGGGGGACTCTGTCCCTCTTTTCTGCCAGTTGTACCAATGCAAAGAACACTTGCAATGCATCTCAAAGTGAGTATAATTGGACCCTTTGTCAGAATCACAAAGCTCACTGTGCTGTTGCTAAAACAATTACACTGAGGAAACTCTGACCCTAAAAACCCAGTCAATCCAAACAAAAGGAAAGATTGTGGATGAGCAGGGCGCATTGCCAGTACGGGTCTCACCATCACCGACAGCCCTGTGTCTGACCAAATATTGTCTTTCAGGTGAAGGTTAATTTTACAGAGGTTTTTATCCCAAACTTTTCATTAATATCAGGCTAGGAAAACTGAGCATTCCAGTTTTGTCCAGTCATCCTGGAGTCATTTCTATTTCCTCTGCCCTGTTCATGAGACATCCCAACCCGGCCGCTGTTGTGCTAAAATAGCTTGTCTATGCTTCCCGGTGACCTCACACTGGACATCCCTGAGCCTGCAAATGTAGAAACAATTGTATCTGAATCTGCACTGTTGCTGTCTAAGAGTAAAAGACTGGTGGCCTCAGTTGGAGTCCTTGGTTTGAGTTCCATATCTCAGATGCTGCATAGAACAGCAATTTTCCTTATTATTTTTACTAGAAGAAGAACTAGCTAAGTGTAAATGTATTTTCTTACAGTTGATTAATTGTCATCTATCTTTTCCTTGGAATCATTATGACTGGAATAATTCTTTAATTATTTTACAGTTTCTTATACCATGCTTTTCTGCAATTCTGGCTCTGGTGTGAAGGGAATTTCTTTTCCTAACAATAGTTTGATAATAAATCCAGTGCACTGACTGCGATATATACAGTATAACTTCTAAGGTCTGAAGGCTGGTCGGGACCAAATGTTACCTGTCATTGATTGCTATTTTAGAAGTAAACCATGTTTATTTTTTTTTTCCACTTTAAGTTGGAGTCAACCACTTTGGAACTTTAGAAGGGGAAGAAGGGAGCTATTTGTGTAACACTGCTGTCATATTTGGCTGCATATTAAAAACAATAAATAAGCATTTTGTTTTAATTTCTTAAATACTCTCACCCTTGTTATTCAACACATTTCTGTCTGTTTTCCCATATCTTGCCTATCGCAAAAGCGACTGTACATGGAGAAGCAGAGTACAGAGCAACCAGACTCATGGCACCATACACAACCCTTTAATACTAAACCTGCCCTACCCTGGGGACTGAACACCTGGTAGAATAACCATGGAAAATACCGGATACAGGGCGGGTGATATGGCTAAGTGGGTAAGAGCATTTGTCGCCGACTCTGAAGGCTTAGTGTGATTCCTGGAGTCTATATGCTGGAATGAGAGCACTGACTTCCCATACATTGTCCTCTGACTTCCACATACTTGTCATGGGCTACGCTCACCCATATGATATAGACATAGATACACATGAAATAAGTAAATATCTATAAAAAATTAAAGACTGAAACTAGATAGAGCAATAGATAAATAGATGATAGATAGACAGACGTAGGATGCACTAGTTTATATAAAGATCTCATCCCATTCCCCTAATCAAAGTGTCTAAACAATTATTGAATTATCTTGCCTCAAACAGGTTGGATTTTAATGGCCATGTTAAACTCTAAAGCTGAAATATGTCCAAATACCAAAGATCAGTACTTGCCTCCTTCACTGGTCTTATTTTATAAATTTCTTTGAGTTTCTAAGTGAGTTCCAAATGCTTCTCTTCTATTTCATCCATTTCTTCCCAAACTGGAAATCATTCTCCTTCTTCTTGAGGGGCTGTTGGATGTGTGCTTCCAGTAGTTATGTGTGTGCCTCCGGTAGTTTATATGAAGTGCATGAGGTGGGGTGTTTCAAAACGTTGTATGACTTTTCATGGGTGACATTAACAACTGAGGACCAAATGATCTACCTTAAGGAACCAATAAGTTTATTGGCATTACATACGGGAACACGGACGAGGGGTGTATACGTTACTTTTCTGTGTCCATGAAAACTCTCCCTGACTAAAATCAACTTTTGCTGGAGGAGAGGGTTTACTTGACTTACACCTCCCGGAAACTATCCATCATTGCAGGAAGTCACAGTAGGAACTCAAGGCTGAACCCGGAGGCAGGACCTGGGGAAGCACTGCTCGTAGGCTGCCTTTCGGCTTATCCCCTTCCTCTTCCATGCTTAGCTAGATTTGTAAAGAGCCCATGACCACTTGCCTCTTGATGGGGCCATTTGGCCCTCCTGCATTGAATAATAATCAAAACAATTCCTCATAGATGTGCCTACAGGCCAGTCTGTTAAAGACAATGTCTCGGTTTAGTCTGGGTGTTTCAGGTGATTCCAGGCTATGCCAAGTTCACAGCTGATGCTAACTAGGGCAAGGTGTTAGAGAAGGAAGACCCAAAGGCCGCTGTATCACTTAAAGGCCCAGCCGAGCTCAGCTCAGCCCAGCCCAGCACAGGGGACAGCTCACAAAAGCTGTACCCCTGGATCTCCCTGCAGACCTGTGGTCACTTCTAGTAGGAGAATCTCTTTTCCTGGAAGTTGCTGCTGCTTACCTTGGTGAGGGCCTTTTTGACTCTTATAAGGTTCAGGAACTTAGTGATATTTGTGAGTTGCTTACCTCCTTCCTGAGCCTTGAAAGTTTTGTTTATTTCCAGCGTCTTAAGGAACTCCCTCCAGGATGGTATGCCTAAATTAGGAGGAAATTGCCACGCAGCGCCCAAATGCCCGTTTCCTAATACGCCTCTCTTGGGTTGTCTTTTTAACACCACCAAGTTCATACACGCCTGACACCAGGACCGGAAGCACACAGGGTACTTGGAGCTGGCAGGAGTCCCAGGTTGTGCTGTGCCCTGAGTAATTATGCTCTGCAATTCAATTATGACTTTTTTAATCTTCCATGTGCACCTTTTAGATTAATTGTATTGATTAAATTTGATATCACAGAGTAAAGTCAGAACTTCAGTTTTATATGGATGTGAACTGACTTTATGATGACAAAGAAGAAAAATTATTACTGCAAATCATGCCAATTTCTTTGACAATAGAGAAACATTGAGTTAATGCTTTAAAAATCATGTCATCTGTGTCATTAATTAACAATGAAGGAAATGAACCTGAATGATATATGTTAAAGAACAAAGCTGCTAATGACAATGGCATTCTTTAAATTAACTACAGATTTGTCTCCCATAAATCTGCAGACCAGGCCTCCTGTTGGGTCCCTTCTTCCAAATCACTATTTCAGAATCAGAGTCTCCTAATAAATAGCTTGGACTCCTCCCCCTTAGTTTGACAATAACAAAAAAATAAGTAACTAGTACGTACCAGGTAACAGATACAGTCATGATCTTTGCTTTCAGTTATCCTGAATATTCAAATATTCTATTAAAACATCGTAAGTGTGAGGCTGAGGAGATGATTCAGTCAATAAAGTGCTTGCTACACAAGCATGAGGATCATCAGTTGTGTGCGGATCACCAGCACCCATATCAAGAGACTAGTATGATTGCATGAATTTCACCTGGAATTCTAGCAGTCGGAAGACCAAGAAAGGAGGAGCCCAGAAGTTCTCTTACAGCTAGTCTTGTCTAATCAGTGAGCTCTAGATCCAGTGAAATACCTTGTCTCAAAGAATAAGGAGGGGGGTTATATAATAGGAAGATGCCTAATGTCAATATCCAGACTCCACATGCGTGTGCACACATGTGCATATGTACTACATACAAGAATGCATATACAAATACAGCAGAGAAATAAAATATATGGTAAATTTTCTATTATATGACTTAGAAATATTTTCACAGTACCATGAAATCATAGGAAGAACATTCTTTAAGAGAAAAAAAGACTGGTATATTTATACAGCTGATGGTATTTGAATTTGGACTGGACCTTGCAGATTAGATCTTTAACAGACACAGTCATACCAGGAAAAGGCCATGAACAGAGGGGCAGTAGCCGAGTAATTGAGCAGTCAGTGAACGAGAGAAGAATGTGGCCAGAGGCAGTGGGTTGTCTCTAGCCTGGGGATGTCTATAAACTTTTTCAAGGCAACATATCACTCTGAAACTCTGCAGCAGCTGTGGGATATAACCAAACTCTCTTAGAACGACCTCCTAGTAGGCAGAGTGACACATAGATAACACAGGAGGAAACTGCTGGATCTGGATGTGAGTTTTCATTCCTCCATGACTCCTGTTCCTTCCAAGTTCTCCAGGCTTCATCCCCATGTCATCAGCCCTCGGTAATAAAACCCAAACCTCTTAGAACATCTGAAATGACCCCTCTCCCCTCACAACCACCTCTTCCAGCAAATGATGTACTTTCTTTGCCCCACAGTCCTGACACAGCTCAGTTTAACATCGTTTCCTGTGAAATCAGTCAGACCTGACCAGATTTACTTGTCTCCACGTACAAAAATATCCCCGTTTTATAAACTCTGAAAACCCACGGTGACCTAGAAAACCAACACTGTCTGTGGCTGAAGGTAATTTTCTTCAGGTCATTAGAGGAATAATGAAGATCATTTGACCAAAAATGTTTGAGTTTAAGGTATAGTCCCTGAAATAAATTACCAAACAATTTCTTTATTTTCAATCTTAGTGCTTAACTCATCAAAGCTATCCTCAGAATTAAAGAATTAGTAAATGTCTATGGTTATTACAAAGCTCAGCAGGTCTGTAAAGGGTGGACCAGACTTTAGATCCAGGATGATTTGAATATCAAGACTGACAAAAATTAAAGACAAAATCTCCAAGATTCCAGAAAGCAAGAGGATTTCAAACGGTACATTCAAACCGCCTCTGGATAATTTGAGAGTATGTTGAAGTTTTGCAGAGCTCCCCAGGGAAGCAGTTGAACACCTGATTTGGTCATCAGGGAAACAATGAAGATGTCAGTAGTAAAAGAAGCCAGTTGGCTCCCATGACCCCAGCTCTGTGTTTAAAGATCACAGCCTTGTAGTTCAAGGACATTCACAGTGAGAGCTGGGGAGAGCAGCCTGTGCCTTGGAGAAGCAGGAGCCTGGACGAATAGAAATTAATGAAACTGTTACACTCCTACATACAGGGAGCAAGTCTTCAGGTGTGCACTCCACGTCTCTGGGGTATAGCATGAATCCAGAAAAGGAAGATGAAAGTGGAGAAATAGAGAAAAGATTTCCTGTGCAGACAGGAAACTACTGTCTTAACTGATGCTGATTTCCCTGATCCAGGTACTAGGTATGTTAAAAATGATATTTACATCCTCCTTTGTCTAGTATAAACACTGTAAATTTCAGGAACGTATGGAAGAGGAAACAATGAGAGTCCTATTCACCTTCAGAGAATTTAGAAGCCCCACCTTCCACGTGGTAATGGGCTTATTATTTTCTGTAAGTTGCTATCATGTTGAAGACAAACAGATGCACTTGGCCTCACAGAGTAAACACATGTTTAGAATGCCAACATCTGTTGATAGATGTTAACTGACCCCTTTCAAATGTGCATTACTCTGATAGGTGGAACAAACTTTACTGACAGCCTCTGAACTTCCATCACATAGTAGACTGACATTTTTCATGGTGAACTTTAAAAAACATTTTAGGGCTGTATAACCTGCTATTATTTTCCCCAGAATTTCCTTGTGCAACAGCAATTTAGATATTTTTCCACCAGGATTCACTGTGGTATGAACCTTGGTAGACTGTGAAGCAAGTTTCTCCCACTGGTATTTGGCTGTAAGTCTTAAGGATGGGCTGCATAAATGATTCTAAATGCCATAGGATTTTGAATTCTGCTTCTTCCTAGAGTGTTTTAAATCTACATTGGAATGTCTGGAAAGGATTTACTCTAAAAAGAGAAATTGTGACTTAAAAAAAAAAAAAAACTGGCAACCAACCTCATTACTGTTGTCAAATGGTGTCATTTGTAATTTAATTAGATGTCGTCTTGAGGAGATCTATGTTATTTGAATAAGACCAGTTCCCAGCAGGTTAAACAGAAACAGGGGAATGAGGAATCAGAGCAGTTGAATGAGAGAGAAAACTTACAGGGAGGGCTGTGAAGTCCCAGGAGACTCCCAGTTCAGTGTAATGCGATGAACTCTGACAGTACCAGCTTGGAAGAAGCAGAGGCTCCACATGGATTGTCTGATGTTTTGGCTTTTGGCCAATGTGACGGTTTACCCAGGCCCCGACATGAGCACTCATTTTACTGCAGACAGATGGCTGCAGTCAGTTTGACTTCTTTAACATAAAGCCATAGCAAATCACTGGCCCTGCAGCCACCACTCAGGGGCATGAGCACGTGCCAGCCCGCTAAAACCAGAGGTTCGGTGGTGGCTGCTTCTGCCCTTCTTGTAAACGTCCAGCCAGAACCCCTGGATCATGAAGAGTTGACATAGTAACATCTGCTCTCATGCTTACACATCAGCGTCCTGAGATAAATTTTCTACTTTTACCAACAATAATCAGGGCATCTGATGCCTACCTATGTAACAGTTTAGAGGACAAGCACTGTGATGTCATCCAAATGGCCTCTGAAAGTTCTGTTTGTTTACCTATGAAATGATTAAAATGAGACATTCAAAGATTAGTATGACAAATAAAAGATGAAAACATTTGACTTTACATTAGCAATACATAGCCATTACCCAATAATGGCTTCTATTACTACTTTAACAAGAGATATGCTAATTTTTGTCACAAAAATCCTGTTGTGGGGTGAGGGAGATAGCTCAGTCTGTGAAGTGCTCATTCGGCAAGCATGAGGGTCTGAGCTGAGCTTGATAACCCAGAGCACACATTAAGAAATGCTGGGCATAACAACAGACTGTGGTCTCGGGGACAGATCTGTGGAGCTTGCTGAGAGGGCATCCTACCCTCCATGGCAAGTTCTAGGCTAGTGAGAGACTCTGACTCAAAACTAGAAGTGGAATGGCACCTGCTTGCACAAGGACATCCAAGATTGTTCTTTGACTCTCACATGCACACACATATTTCTGATATGCATAGAATTCTTGGGATACAAGATGTGTATATGTACAAGAGAATGGTGTTCCACATCAAATAGCTCTCCAACTCATAGGACAACCCCAGGGTATTCTTCTATTCAACTCAGTTCTGACACTAACTACCTGGGATTAACACAGACCCCACAGTTTTAACACTGCCCCATCTCAGAAACCAGCAGCAAGTCTTAGGCCAGCTGTATTTGCAACCCATCCACTATGAACTGGGAGAATCACCCAAGGGTCCTTGTTCAGGTTCAATTAATTGCTAAGGCAACTCCAGATATCAGGAAAATAGGCCATTTATTGTTAGTTGTTAATTTTCAAGCAGGCAACAGCCAGATGGAAGAGGAACGCCAGGCAGGGGACGGGGAAAATGGAGCTCTGTGCTCTTCTGCATGCACCACCTCCCCAGCATCTGGATATATTCACCATGCTGGGAGCTCTCCAAGCCCATTGCGCAGGGATTTGTTTATAGAGGACTCAACACAGAAACATGCCTGACTAAACCACTGACCACTGAAGATTAACTCAGTTTCCTTCCTCCCTGGAGGTTGTGTGGCAGATTTAAAAGTTTCAACCCCTTCTAATCACGTTACTCACATCTCTGAAGGGGAAAGGCTGTCAAGTCGAGCAGCATAGCAGTGAGCCCCAGGGCAAGACAATCACAGGCTAAACTTGTAGGGGTACTTCATTGTATAACCTTTGGTGGAAATAATTTATTTGACTTCCTGTCTAGAAAGAGTATCAAATTTTGAGGGCTCTATGGCAGAGAGGCTATTCTTACTACCTGGCTTTTGGGGCAATGAGGGTGAATGGTCAGTGGTATCAATGGTAACTAAAGAAAGTGGTAGAGAGTGTTTACCCAGCTAGTAAAGAATGAACACCAACCAGCTTCAACAAGGCCCTCAAGACTGCATCAAGGTAGCATTTAAAACAAAAGCAGGTCATCTTACAGAAAAGGGATGATGATGGTGAGAACTGGTCAGATTGCAGACTGTGGCTGTATTTGAAAGAATCAGCATGGCTTCCTAACGCAAGTCCACAGGAAGCCACAGGAGCCTGAGTCTGGAGCAATGCAGTTGCCGTGAAATAAGATGGACAAAATTACACAGCAAAGCAATCAGGGAAGGAGCATTCAAAGCTCTGTCTATAGCATTCTATGTTTGAAATCTCTTTAAAAAGTAAGACATCAAAATGACATGGTTAAAAAGAAAACGAATTTATGGCTCTAAAGTCAAGAGAGATGTCTGGACTACAGACATAAATTTGGGAGGTTTTGGCATAAATATGGTATTTGAAGCCATGTGAGTCAATGAGATCATCCAAGAAGACAACGTAGGTGGAATAAAGTTGTGGCTAAAGGACTGAACACTTAGACGCTTCCACATGAAGAAGTTGGGCCAAGTAGGGACGGAGGAAGAGGTAAAAACAGTGAGCAGTGCATCTCAGAAACTCCGTAAGCAAACTGTTTCCAGACTAAAAAAGTGTTCAAAATCGATAGCAACACACATGCATCTTAACAGTGAAAAGAGTATCAGATTAGGAAGTAGTTAATCAAATCATATGGTCAAAGAGACATGCAGAGGTTATAACAATGTGACCTAGTGAGGTCACATTTTCTGAAAGGCAAATTAACATAATATACAAGGAAGACTCCTGTGTTCGAGTTCTCTAGAGGAACAGAACCAGTGGAATTAATATACACTAAAAGTGGATTTATTAGACTGGCTTGTGCGATTCAATCTAGGTAGTCCAAAAATGACTGTCTCATACTTGAAAGGCCAAGAACATTATAATTGCTCAGTCCATGAGGTTGGGTGTCTCAGCAGTCCCAATGTGGTGGGTAATGCCTGGAAGATACTAGAGAGACTCTGGTCTTCAGTCCATATTAGAAGCCTGAATTTGAACTTGTATCAGTAAAGGAATTTAGCACAGGCAGCAGCAAGGTAGATGAACGTGTCAGCGTTCTTCCCACTTAAAATAACACCCGGTCAAGTTGACAAGCAAGATTAACTATCACAACTTCAAACACACACTTGGCCCAGTTATTCATATTTTAATATCAGAGTGTAAAAAGAGTTTCCTAGAGTATTTTCTGTTGAGGGTCTCGATTTCAGAGGCCAGGGACTCCCTCAACATCTGAACTTTAGGTTATGAACACTTTTCTGCCATAAGCCCACAATGCCAGTTCACATTAGCCCGCACTGCTAACTTGTTTATGTCTGCCTGGTTAAATGGTGCTGCACACAAAAGGAGTCCAGCAGACCTTCCCATAGAGGCGAATCAACCACACGCTGCTCCAGGACCAATGTTAGACAGGTGAAATGAAACATTTTGGTCTTTGGTCTATGCTCAATGCCTGTAAGAGTGGCCAGCAATGGTAGATACTCAACTAACATTTGTTGAATTAATAAAAAATAGATGGATAGATAGATGCATGGATGGATGAACTTGGCTTTTACTGGACAAGATGTTGGCTACTGTAAAGGTCTCTCAGTGGTTCTACCACGAAAGATACTTATTGTACTCACTGGGGATGAGTCATGGTCAAGATTACTTTAGAAAGGACAGTGCCGTGAACCACGCAGCAGCTACTCTGTAAACCCAATCCCTCTTGATGATTTTCCCCTTACATCTTTGATTCAGGTTTTGCCAGGCTGTTTGTGGCCCCCTGGGACCGGTGCATTTGAGAATGATCAGCTTTTTCTGTATACCTGCAGTCGTTTACTCTGGGTTTTCAGACCCTGCAGGCCCTGAATCTCCCACTCTCTTGCCTCATACCCAGCCAAGGACATCTTTTTATAGATTAGTGAAAAGCTTCCCTACTGCCTGAAGCCAAGATTCTTTGGCTGTCTACAATCAGGAATCCTGTCCTTTTTAACTCTTTGTGAGATTCATCTAAATGCCCTGAAGTACTTTAGCTTCTGGATGGCAAAAGCTGAAAAAGCAAGAATATTATTCCTTAATCTTAGTTTTCTTCTTTCCTACATCCATGACATGAGTTAAAGGCAGAGAGAAGAACCTTCGTGCAGTCATGGAAACAGAAAGAGGCAGGCTGATGAGAAGAAAAGAAAAACAAAAGGGAGATAATACTAGCATACACAACACTAACTTGATCAGACATCGCCCCCTCCTAGTAAGTTATTGGTAGAAAAAAATAATACACAGCTCCAGATTTCCAAGGAAAGAAGATAAAGGTTGCTTTAAACGGCATGAGTACGAACATGAAGGGTGACATCAAACATTAGAAGGCTTTTAGCCAAGCTTGGTGGTGCACACACTTAGTCCCAGCACTCAGGAGACAGAGGCAGGTAGATCTCTGTGAGTTCAAAGCCAGCCTTATCTACATAGTGAGCTACAGACCAGCTAGGGCTATAGGGAGACCCTGTCTCAAACACACACACACACACACACACACACACACACACACACACATATATGGAAGGAGAGAGAGAGAGAGAGAGAGACAGAGAGAGAGAGAGAGAGAGAGAGAGAGAACACACTCTTTTGGTTCTATACAACTATTCTCTCATAAAAATTTTCTCTTATAGTTATAGTTTTCTAGAAAATTGCTTCCTTTGTCCTTGATATCTTAGCACTTTTATTTTTTTATTTTTTTATTTATGTTGTGTGTATGAGTGTTTTCTCTACATGTATGTAAGTGTACCCATACATGCAATGCCCCCAGAGGTCAGAAGAGGGCATCAGATCTCCCAGAACTTGAATTAGGGACAGTTATGGGAAGAGTACTGGGAACTGAGCCTGGGTCTTCTGAAAGAGCAACCCATGCTCTTAACACCTGAGCCATCTCTCCAGACCCAAATTTTAACATTTTTAATGAAAGATTGTTTTTAAAAAGTTCACACTGTAGGATACTTTATCTTGTTTTATTTCACTAAATCTTCAAGGCTTATGGTTTAAGGTTTATGGTTTTCGGATTGTGTCATTGTTATTGTTGATAATTTGTTTTGTTTTCAAGGTGCTTTGGATGAAACCCAGGGCCTCATGAATGCCAAATATGCACTCTTCCCCTGAGCACACCCTCAACCCTACCATTTTCACTATCTCTTAGGAATCCCTTCAAAGTTGGTATCATAATACCAAATACATTCCAATCCATCTACATAAAACTATTCTTTACAAAAAAAGAAGAAGAAAGAAAACACAACCCAGTGCCAGGGAGATGGTTCAGAAGGGAAAGTGCTGCATCAAGCCCAATGACTTGAGTTTGATGTCTGGGTCCCACATATTGGAAAGAGAGAACTGATTCCTGCAGGTTGTCTTCTGACTTTCACAGATGTGTTGTGGCATTCACATACAAGCCCTGACACATACACACAGTAAATAAATATGTAATAAATTCTTAAAAATCAGAAACCATAAAACTCTGTTTTTTGTATTAAAGATGAAATAAGTGATACATAATAAAAACATATTTAGTTCATGTATGTAAGAAGATGGAGATTTACTTACTCATTGACATTAGCAATCATGTTTGAATGAAGCAGAAGACTTAAAATGCAAATTAGTTATAATATACTTGCTTTAAGAAGGATGACAACTTTGTTGTCACTTAGGCTTAAAAATAAGAAGTCTAGATATACTGCTTTTTTAAAATTTTTTTATTAGCCTCTGTGTTCAGTTTCAGTTATCTTAAATCAGCTAGATTCAGGGGTTCAAATGCTCTCGGTTTTATAGCTTTCCAGACAGCTAAAAGAGAGGACCTTCTTCCTATTGCTGCAGGATGTGCCATTTTTCTTTTCTTTTCTGAAGAATTCAGTGACTACAGTGCCTTTACTTCTGTTCGTTGAATTTACTCTGTGGGGTTTTGAATTATAATTCTCAGGTAACAGATGAAAAGTTCCCTTGCCAAGACAAAAGTAGTTTCTAGAACAACAGGAACTGAAAAAGTTGGCTAGGAAAGATTGAGGTGGTTTCATAGGGCTTTACCTAGGGGAATGGACTGTCTCTAGACGCCGGAGCTCCCCCGACTGTATATTCACACAAACACCTTCAGTTCAAAGGTGGGCCTGACTCTTAGGGAAGTGATTTGTGATCAAATTTGAGATTGTTGTTTATGATCTCAGGACCCAGTTTATTTCATCCTGGCAGATAACATAAATAACTGTGTCCTGTAGACAGGAAAACCCAGAGGTAGGGATTAGCCACACAGCCATAGTCCATCATGGGCTTCATTCATCAAATCCGCAAACAGTCCATCATTTGCAGTCTAATACTTTGCTTGTCCACTCACTACCTTCCGCTGCTCAGAAGAAAACTCCCATGCCACACCTGGCAGGCAGCAGCTGTCGAATAAAGATAAAATTCTTTCTCCACTGAGGTCAGTGAATTGGTGCATTATAGAGGAAATTAGTCCTATGGATGCACCGTAAAGAAAGGAAATTCTAGGTTGGACCAGTAGGATGGCTCAGCAGGGACAGACGCTGTACAAGTCTGATGCCCTGAATTCCATACCTGGGACTCACATGGTGGAAGGAGAATGCTGACTCCAACAAGTTGTCCTTTGATTTAGAACCTGGCCAGGGGCCCTTTTCACTCCCCAGAAATAATTTTTTTAATGGATTTCATGGTCAAATAAGTGAAAGGAATTGCTGAGTCAGAGGACCACTGTCCTCTGGGAGCTTGAAATCGTCTACTAGAACATGATGGGCGTTGAAACCAGACGGCAGGCACTGTATCTAAACTCGCGGCTTTCTCCCTGACAAAATGAAGATAATAATGAAGACAAACAGTGCCTGGCATGTAAGTGCTGAATGTTTTGTACTGAGAAGTTCTCCCACCCCAAAAAAATGTTGACATAGAAATAATGTCCCAGACTGTCTTTACTCGCAGAATGGCCACCCCACCCACCCACCTCTCCTCTTCATTCCACAAGACCTTTAGCTAGGATTGCTCTGCTCCAAAGGGTGTGTTAGAAAATCCACCCAAGAAGGTTCACAGAATTCCAGGCTTATCATCAGATTAAAAGGAAAAGATCTGAAAGACCTATGTGCATTTCAATCATTATTCTTATAGCCCCACGGCAATCAGAAGATAAAATTCCAAAATCTGCCAAGAGAAAGAAGTTCAAGGTGCACATAGTACTATTGGTTTTTCACATTGTGCCGCACCGTGGAGAATCATAATTACATAAGTGATAATGTTAGTGTTAGCCACGCACTCTCCCAACCTGCTTACAGGCCATTCTGAATCACAGCAACAACCCCAAGAAGTTCATCTGCATTTCATAGATACCAAAGTCATTCAGCTAGAAACCGGTAGAGAAAGACATACCAAATCAGGAATTCAGTCTCTCCTATCGCCAATATCAAAATTATTTTCCCCATACCCAAAACCCCTTCTACCTGAGGAACACATCAACCTGAGTCCAGAGTTTTGTATCGGAATCAGTAACATGTTATTTTAGTAGGAGAAGTATTTGGAGGCAAGGCGTTGCTATGTAACCTCTGCTGGTCTTGAACTCATGATCCTCTAGCCTTAGTGTCCTGAATACCGAAATTGTAGGTGTGTGTCACCACGTCTGGTGAGGAGGTTCGTTGTTTTTGTAAGCTGTTTACCTTGGGTTTTATTTGCATCACAGGGACAATGAGGTACGGTATCTATTGTCAGTAACAGCTGCTGCTGTCAACAGCTCTGAGAGATTAGGCAGTTAAAAAGAATACAATTTTATTCATATTTTTTCCTTTCAAATATTTGACTTTTTGACACACTGTTTTAATCTGTCCCTGCTACTATAACAAAATACCCCAGACTTGGTAATTTATAAATAATAGAATTTTGCTCCTCACAGATATGGAGGGCAAAAACTAAGATAAAGACACTGCCAAGCTCAGTGTCTGGCAAGGGCCCGATTTTTCCTTCCAAGATGGTGTCTTATTGTGTCCTCTGGAGAGAAGGAATGTTCTTTCATAACATGTCTGAAAAGCAGCAAGAGCAAACAGGACAAACTCCCCTGAACCTGTTTTGATGGACATAAGTTCTGCTCATGAACATGAGACCCTGAGGTCTGACCATCTCCCCATGTTCTCACTTATGGAGATAAAAATTTTAGAGAATGCGGTGGTTTGAATGAGAATGTCCCCTGGAGGCTCCAACTACTTGGCCATTTTGTCCCCAGCTGGCGGTGCTTTGGGGAGGTTTTAGGAGCATGGCCTTGCTGGAGGAGGCACACCACTGGAGGTGGGCTTTGAGAGTTCTTATACCTTGTCAGGTTTCCAGTCTTACTCTGTTTCTCTGTGCCTGTTTGAAGGTGTGAGCACTCACTTTCTGCTCTGGCCACCTCTGCCACCTGGCCTCCCTGCCACTATGAACTCTAAACCCTCTGTAATCATAAGCCAAATAAACTTCCTTCTATAAATTGCCATGGTGACGGTGTCTTGGCACAGTGACGTAACTACTACAGAAGACACATACAGTCAAACACCCCCATTAAACAGAATAGGACCTGAAATTAAGTGTTCTCCCTTCTAGTTAAGACCTCTTACTGGATAGGATTTGAATCTCTATCATTACAAGACAAAATTCTGAGTTCAATGCCCAGCACCACATAATACATGCATACATACATAATAAATAAATTAATAACATTTAAAAGCAGTGCTATTTATGGTGTACCTACTGCTACATGGAATACTTTGTGACTCTCATTGGAATCTGTCCTGGTTGTTTTTTCCAAATGTTGACATTTAACAAATTCCACCTGTTGGTTCGTTATATTTCTCTCCCAATGCTAAAATGTACTGTGGAATCTTCAAAAACTGGCCATGGGCACCTGTTTTGTCTGTGCTGGCCTGAACATGCTAATAGCACATGCTCCATCATGTGGAGAATGATGAGAAGAACTCCAAGGACTGCATGTCTCAGTCCCCTTTATACCATCTGGGAACCACAGTATTCAGGAGGTGCTGAAATGGGCCTTCATGTAAAGAACAAAGCAGATTTTGTAACTGTTACTGTTGAAAACCAATTCACCATAATGGTTTTAAAGTACTGAAATTCAAGCACTGCAAAACATTTTCCCTTTTGTACAACAAATATAACAGATGGGTAGATTTTAAAAGGAAAGAAAAAAGAAAGTATTCTCAGATGCTCAGATTGAAACATACTGTCTAAAGGAACATTTGTAGTACTTAGAGGTTTAACGATAAAATCAAAGATTTTTTGTTTATATCTACTAAAATCCCATGTCTATGCTGTCTTAATATAAATATTAGTCTTATACTTGTTTTATTGTGTGTGTTTCATTGAACTACTATCATACATGTGTCTACATGTAGACTCCACAAACACAAATCAAACGCATAAAACACATTTCTGCAATGAAATATGCAGATAGATACTCACCAGCTTAGAAAAGCACCAGTGTCCATTAATGAATGGGACCATAGAGCATGGATTGTAGCAGACTAGCTATCAGGATGTGCTAGAGTGTGGATCCCTAGTTTCTCCCCAAGTGTTAGAACCCCAGAGAGACACTGCTGGGAAATGGTGGAACCTGTCAGAGCTAGCCCTAGTGGGAGGTCTTTGGATAATTGAAGCTTGTCCTTGATGTGCTGTAGGACCTCAATTATTTGTCCTCTCTCCTGCTTCCTGATAGTGATATGAGCATTTTTGTTCTGCCATACATTCCCACCATGATGTCTTCCTAAATACAGGCCCAAAAGTGAAAACATCAGCCAAACATCGAATGGAACCTCCATAACTATGAGCCCAAATAAACCTTCTCTTCTTATATGTCAGACATCTCCAGTATTTGTCTTAGTGACACAAAGTGTACTAATTTAGGTTCTCAGATCATTTTGACTTGAACTCCTAAGTGTGCCTGTTATCAGCATGCAATTTAGATTTAGAAACTCCATGATGAATAAATTCACATCTATCTCACAGGACACATACCTGATATCGGTATCCTTGCCAGAAGCATAATGAATTCCAGGCAGAGTCAGCAGAAGACTGAGCACCTGGTTCTGGGCCCTCCCTGTCTACATTTTAGTCTCTTCTCTTCCTCTAGTACCTGGATCTTCCATCAGACTTGAAATTCTTATTCTTGACACAACTACAGATACTGTGAAGGAATCTTGAGGACCAGATTGGAGAAATGTATTTTTTCCCCTCAAAATTTGTTTTGTCAACCACTATGCTAGAACCCTCAAACAAATATATTGAAAATGCAGATTTCTGATTCTAGTTTGGGCCTATTTTGAGTATCAGTAATCAACAGGCAGGTCCCAGATTCTTGATGTTTCACTTATTATGAATATTTTTAATTCAGAGCCACTAATATTTACCAAAAATATATGGGAAAATAAAATCCTATCCTTCAAAACTTACATTTCTAGGCTCAATTAAGTAATATAATGTCTACCAAGACATAAGAATATACTTCCTCTTTTAGCAATAGAAGTCATGCTCTTCCCTTCCTGTCCACCGTCAAATCATGGACTTCTGGAATAGAATTTCTGTGCTTTGTATCTTCTGAATTGCACAAGTTGAGCTACTCTATGGTTCATTACTACCAGAAAAAGAAAATAAATTGGTCTGCACTTCCAATGAACAATAGATCTTCAGATGAAAAGAGGAGAGGGGGAGGGAAATCCACACATTCCACGTAGACTTCTTCATCCAGTCTATTCTTCTGACATACCTGCTATGGTTTGAGTGTGAAATGTTCCCCACAGGCTCGTGTGTTTGAGTCATTGGGGCATAGCTGGTAACTCTGTTTGTGAAGTTGTGGGTCTTTAGGAAGTGGGGCCTGGTGGTTGGAAGTAGGTCATGAGCTGTATGTACTCTTTTGAAGGTTGTGTTCCTTTTTGGTTCATCCCTGCATACTATGCCTCCCGCACGCTGTGATGTGAGCAACCAGCCTCCCCATGCCTCTGCCTTCACAGACCAAGTCCCTGCCAAGGTGAACTGTCACTCTGTAGTCCTGAGTAAGAATGAATTTTCTTCCCTTAGATTTCATCTATCAAGTAATTTGGTCACAACAAGATAAGAGTAATTAATATAGCACCTCTTGCAAAGCACCAGATTTCAATGACTGCATTTACTCAATTTATCTCCTAGAGGTTTAAATTTCTTATTGATATATTGATGTGTGTGTGTGTGTGTGTGTGTGTGTGTGTGTGTTCACACGTGAGATGGTGTGTATGGCAGTCAGAGTGCAGCTTGCTAGAGTCTGTTCTCTTCTTCCATCATGTGGGTCCCTGGGATTAAACTCACTTGTTAGGCTTAGTGGCAAGTGTCTTTACCTACTGAGCCTGCTCATCAGCCCTTTCTCCCAGAGCTTTTAAAATTCACTTTAAGATTGACATCGTCTGTCCTTAGTACAGCTGGGTCACACATAGCTCACAGGCTGCCTCATCCTGTCTATCCACAGGGTCTGCCTCATCCTGGACCTTTCTGTTTCCTGTAGAAGTTGGCACAGCAGTTGTCTGTGTCTACTGTTCCAGCTTTTGCTGCAGACACTCAAATGGGATGACTGGGTCAAAGTATTTGCCACCAAGTTTTGAGTCCTGGAATGTAGGGCCTTAAGAAATCCTAATTGACAGGCCGGCACCACCGGGCCCGGGCAAGATGGCGCTGAGAGTTGCTGAAACAAAGGCCGGCCAGAGGAGACAGACCTAACATGATAATTAGGTGAACTAGGGACTTAAATATCATTGGAGGAGAATTACTTCCTCCCTGGTGAACAGCGCGTGAACAGCTATAGCCTCTATGTAAAGTAAAAGCATGATCAGAGTGACCTTTAAAGTGATTGGGGGAGGGCTTGGAGCCATATGCTAATGGCTGTGGATTTTGCCTTTATATTGTGTGCACTGGTTTTAATAAACAGCTTCCTGCTTGACACAGACCCGGGCTGCGTCTTGAAGGAGGGTTTCCTGAGAGTGATCTGCGCGCACCGGATCCCCCTTTCTCTCAGGCAGACTCGCGATCTGCCCTTCCTTTGGCTGTCTGGCCGGCAGGACCGGATCAGGATAGTTGGTGAACCCAGAGGCCTCTCTGCCGTGGTGAGCATGACACTAGAAGTCATGGTGGAAAGAGAGAACTGACTCATGAGAGTCGCTCTCTGACCTTCATATACGTTCATGTGTAAACACACTCCATATGCGCACGCACACACACACACACACACACACACCACAAGATAGTAATAATAATGATAATGTTTTTAAAAGAGAGACAACTATCCAATCCTTGCACATAATCTTGGGATCTTACTGGTAATGAAAACCTTAATATTCTCCATTCATTCAGGAATGTTCTTAGGAAGGAGGGGTGTTTCCTCTTTTCTTTTCTGAACCAAGGAGTTATTACTACTCTTCTTCATGTTGTGTTTTCTTTGATGCACATTTTCTGACAGGAAAATGAACTCCAAGACCTTAGCTTGGATGGACTACCAATGCTAAGACTTGTCTTTGGGGATTACTAAACTCCCTTCCCTGAAAATGTGATTATGAATTGGAAATGAGGTAAGAATGCCTGGGAGATCCAAAAGGAACACACTGACTCTTTCAGAAGTGTCTTTCATAGTAGGGATAAGACACTGCAGTTACTCTGGAAGTAGTTGTGGAAATGACCAGGTATCACAGAAATACATACTCAGATGTGTGTATGCTGTCAGTGACTATCTGCTAGCAAAAATACAAGAGGAATGTGTAACAATATAAAAGCAGATAGGAAATTAGAAATAACACCCTCTGTATACATAGTGTGTTAGCTTTCTATCAAAATAATACATGCTTGAGATACACCTTAAAAAGAGACGAGATCTGTCTTCACTCGCTGTTTCGGTAGCCTTGGTTGGCCCCACTGTCCCGGGGTGCCACATCATGGTAGAAGCACTAGGTTATAAAAAAGCCAATGACCTGATGGCCAGGGAGCAAAAGACAGAAAAACACTAGGGTCCCACTGTCCCCCCACAAGAGTACACCAAGCATGACCTGAGGATGTCCCATCAGGCCTTTCCTTTTATAGACTCCATCACTGCCCAAGAGTGCCACTCAGTGCTATCACACAAGCCTCGGGGGCTATTCTGGATCTAAATAACATTTTCAGGGAAAAAAATAGAAAAGTCGGGATGATCTTTTCTCATCTTCCTCCTCACGAATTTACAAAGGTTGAGCACGCCTCATGACTCCCTCAAAATTTCTAAAACAGTCCTTTCTCTGTCATTGTTCCCTTGCTCTTCCTCAGCCCTCCCCATTCTGACTTCTGCCCCAAGTAGCTGATGGATTCGCAATCACACATCTTCACCTGATATTTTCATCTATTATCTTCTGTTGTGCCTGGAATGTGAAGGGTCCCTTAGACGTGTGTGTGAGTGAGACTTGGTCCCCAGCCAGTGTTGCTTGTCTGGGAAGAATGTGGAACCATTCAGTGGTACTCAGTGGAAGAGGTGGGTCACTGGGAACTGGCCAGGGCAGGCCTTGAGAGTCTATAGACTGGCTCCACTTCCTGTCCAACCTCTGCTCCTGACTGCAGGTACAATGTCACCTCACCTCCTGTTCCTGCTGCCTTACTTTCCCCACCGTCATGGACCATATCATTCCTTAAACTAAAACCAAACATATCCTTCCTTCCTTAAGTACTGCATTTGGTTGCAGCAAGAAGAAAAGTAAAGGCACACTTCCCAGGAAGATGGAGCTCCTCTCGCCACCTCCTCAATGTCTCTTCTTCGCTCTCAGGTCACAGCCCAACTCCCCAGTTGTCTGCAGTGCTTACAGCCCCCGGAACTCACTGATCTGCCCCACAGGCTCTTCTGTGGTGGAAGAAAGTATGACCAGAACACCACACCTGCTCCTCCTAGGATATTTTCAGTATAATGCAAGCAGGGGTTACAAAAATAAAACTTAAAATTGCTAAACAATTACAAGATATATAACAGGTTTGTGGAAAATATGCACAGATGTTAGCTACTAAAGCCCCACGCAGAGATCAGATAAGGGTCTCCAGAGAAGATGAAATCCTACTTTAAGGAAGTTTGCAGTGAAAACTGTGAGAGAGACACGAAGAGAAGTGAGAAGTGCAGTTTAAGCCTCGAAAGCCTTGGAGCATGTTTGTGTTAGTTCTTTGTGGCTAGAGTTAAAGGTATACCAGAAAAGATGGGGGATGGGGCGAGAGCAAGAGTCAGAGTCACAGAAGGAAGAGTCAGCATACGCAAAAAGGTCTAAGTGAATGGAGTTTCCCAAGGGGACTGCACAGCTATGAAAGAAACTGTGCCACGTCTAGGGCTCCGCGCAGCAAGAAGGTATTACAAGAGCAAAGCATTACAGAGAGAGAGCTGCACGTTAGTAAGATGGTGAGAGCGAGGAATAAGTGAGCCTGTCTCTTCCTCACTCCCTGCCATCTCATCTTCTGCCAACACTTCTCATTAGACACAACCAACCAGAACCTGACGAGTAAGGGAAGCCTGACATCCAAATAGGATTTCCTTATACCTGCTTCCTGAACATGAAGCCTAAGGTGCAAAGGGACAGGATGTGATGGGGTCTGTGAGGAGCACACTTAGGAGTCTCTAGCTCGGGGATTTGGTTCTGCATTTCTAGCTTGCTTTGCATGTAAATTCTAATTATCTCTGCTTAAAATCTTTATTCAACCCATTTTTTTCAATGTGTTGACATCCATATTTACTGACGATTAATCGGTAAAGCACATACATTAGCATGACTTTTCACTTCAATATAATTTCTAAATTTCAGAACACATTTTAATATATGATATAGACCTTAAATCTAATGTATAGACCTTTAAGGTAATATCAGTGCTGTCAGAAACATTTGGTTTTGCAAAAGTTCATATTTTGGCATATTACTATAGACACCTGTCACACACACTTACCCCAACCATCTACTTTTCTCTTTGGCATGAAGTAAATGAGTTAAGAAGTAAAGTCACAAGTAAGCAAGAGCTGTCTCACCTGATAAACGAAGCAAGTGGGGGCATAACTCCATCTGTTTGACAAATGGATCTAATTTAACTGTGTGGATTTCTCCACTTGCTGAAGACATCAGTGTTCATGGATTTTCTTGCCTCAGTATGAGAAAAAGAATCCAGAAAGCAACTCTTGGCCTTTCCATTCCCCATGACTTCTGTGAATAATGAGGAAGCATGTTTTGCCTAACAAATTGACAGAGATATAAAAGCTACCATTGTGATAGGTCTGGAATTTGGAAGGGTGAAAAGAGGAGGTAGGAGGACAGGAGTGAATGAATAGGAAATGGTTTACAATTAGAATTCTACTTCCAGTCAAATAATAAACCAGAGGTAAATATCAATTCCATGTTTTCAGATGTTAATTCTCACAATGTAATGACTAAGAACTCTTTTTAAGTTTTTGAAATATATAACCCACCAAATAGAGAATGTAAAGGAGAGAAAGACAGAGAGAGAAAGAAAGAGACTAATTAGAGAGTAAACAAGGTATCCAATACAGAAGAAATGATATATTTGGAGCTATTTCTGTAGCAGTATAATATTAATGATGATAATGCAAGGAGCTGACATATTCACAATGTTTGATTGTATATAAGATAGCTACTCTTACACAATTTATTTCAAAAAAGTATTACAAAAAGAAAGCTGTCAATTTTTATCATCTGACTAGAATAGCAAGCACTGATATTAAGCTAACTTCACAGAAAGCTAATTACAAATGAGTACTATGAATATCATAGTAAAATCTGAGAAGCCATGTTAGTGTATAAATTTAATCAAGTATTAAATTAATATAAACCACATTGTAAGGTTTTAAGGTAATTTAAACAATTTGAAATTTTTACAAGAATAAACCATAGTAATAGATTAGAGGACTAAATTTTATTTTTCAAAGACAAAGAAAAAGCATTTAATAAAATTCAGCATTCAATCAATAATTGAAAAAAATGGCCTGGAGACATGGCCACAGTTAAGACCACTGGCTACTTTTGCAGAGGACATGGGTTTGATTCCCAGCACCCACATGGAGGCTGACAAGCATCCCAACTCCAATTCTGGGAGACCTGATGCCCTCTTCTGACCTCTGTGGGCATTTTATGAGATGGGTGCACTTACACACATGCAGGCAGTATACTCATACACATAAAATAAAAAATAAATTTTAAAAATAATAAATTTTTTAAATTGAAAAACTAAAATATTTGTAAAATATCTCTTATAATTGATTTATATCCAAAATATGCCAAAGATTCTTTGTTCTATAATAGGACAAACAATACAATTAAAAGTAGGTAATTGAACAGGAATCTAAATCAAATAAGATAAACAGAAAATATGAACATTGCATTAGTCAGTTTTCTGTCGCTGTGATAAAACACCATGACCAAGGCAGCTTACTGAGGAAGAGTTTGTTTGGGCTCATGGTTCCAGAGGGTGAGAGTGCATGCTGGCAGGAAGGCATGGTGCCAGAGGCAGTCGGAGCAGAAAGACGAGTGTTCACATCTTCAGTCACTCGAATCGCACCCCAGGAGGCGATTCCAGTGACTCTAATCAGTCTCTCTCTCTCTCTCTCTTTCTCCCCCCCTTTACATTTTCTATTTGGTGGGTTATATATTTCAAAAGGCCACATCTCTTGAGGTCCCATGACCCCACTCAGATGCATCACCAACTGGGGACCATACACTGCATGATCAAATACTTGAGCCTATGAGGAACATTTCTCATTCTAACCTCCACGTTCCACTCTCTGGCTCCCATAAACTCCTAGTCCTATCATACTGCAAAATTCACATCTTGAGCCAGGCCTCTACTAGTCTTTAACAGTCTCAACATTGCTTAAAATCCAAAATCTCTTTTGAGACTCAAGGCAGTCTCTTAACTATACGTGCCTGTAAAATAAAAAAGAATATGACTTCCAACTTACAGAGCATGTCACAGAATAGATATCCCCATTCCAAAAAGGAGTAATGGAGGCATAGTGAAGACGTATGAAACCAAAACAAGACTGAAAATGAGCAGGGCATACACCAAACACGTAGTCTGATGATCAATGCCTAGGACTTCAGTTGCAAGGGGCTTAGATGGAGCTCTGGGCTTTGCAATTTGCACTCTCTCTGGGGCTGGTTTTACTCCCTTTATGCAGTTCTTCCAGGCAGATGCCTCAGAACTCTGGTATCTCCAATCTCTTGGCTTCTCTATTTAGCCTAGACTTCATTTTCACAGCTTCATGAGAAAGCCTCTTGGGCCTCTTGGCCTGTTAGGGCCTTCTTCTCACAGGGAGGCCCCACCACCCTTTGCCTGGCATCAGTGGCACTCTCAGACCATGGAGGAAAATTTGATGACCGTCTCACACCTGCATCTTTAATGCTTCGGTACCAAGCAGACGATTCTGCAAAGTTCAGTCGCCAGCTTGCGATGGATCCTGGTGACTTCAACCATGACAGCAGCAGATTTTGTATGTTGAAACAAATGCTTCTAGGAACAGAAAATCCCCATAGACTCTCCTTTCAAAAGCTGGAAGCCTAGCTCCGTGGGATCTTGCCTTGAGGGGACGCTTTCCATTGTTTCAGCTAGAGAAGGAGGTCTCTCCATAATGGTACTAACCTCCTTAACAACAGGAGTCTCTCTTCCAGGACCTGCTTTGGCTTTAACATTAAGCTTTCTAGTTGTCTCTTTATCTCCAAACTGTACATTTGGCATTTCTTCTGCCCGTTTGCTCCTTCTCATAGTACACATATATAAAACGTATGAGCAATAATAACTAAGCCATACAGTCAACATTAGACTGGGTTGATATTTCCCCCACCAATGAAATTAGCTTTTTAAGTTAGTTTTTAAGTCAGCCTTAGGATACAGACAGAAGATAGCCAGATTCTTTGCCAAAAAATCACTTGAAATAGTCTCTGATCCAGTTGCTGTTTAAGTCCTTGTTTCCATCTCCCTCCGAAACGTCTTGAGTCGGGCCTCTACTAGAATGATCCACTAAGTTCTGCTTATTCCACTCAACCGCTTTTCTAGTCCAAAGTTTCAATTTTTTCATATTCCTCCAAAAAAAAAATAAAGTCAGTTCTCCATAGTAAGAGCCCACTCTCTATTGCTAACTTCTGTATTAGTTACTTTTCCATTGTGAAAGAGCACCATAACCAAGGCAACTTATAGAAAGAAAAGTTGACTTGGGCTTATGGTTCCAGAGAGCTATGAGTTAATCATGGCAGGGAGGCATTATGCAGAGCAGAAAGACAAGTACGCACATCTTCAGTGTCTAGCAGGATACAAAGAGAGCAACGAGAAGCTAGGAACTCTCAAAGATCACCTCCAGTGATGTGCTTCCTCCAGAAAGGCCACACCTCTAAAGGTTCCATGACCCTCCCCCCAAACAACACCACGAACTGGGGACCATACACCTACTGTACAAAAATTCTTGAGCCTATAGAAGACATTTTTATTCAAACCATCACAAACATTAAAAAAAATAATCCAACACCACTAGTTATTAAGGAAATACTGATTTAAAGCACAATTACATGTCATTATATTTTTTAGATAGCTAAAATTAATTTTTAAAATGTAAAGGCAATGGAAAATACTTATGAAGAAGAAATATTAGACCCCAAAGACGGAAGCAGCTGAACACCAGCATCTCCTACAGTTGCCACCCCTGACTGTTAGGTTTTCTATCACTGGCTGCCTTACTGGAGCCCAGAATCTTGCATGATTGCTACCCTCAAAACCTGGGCAAGAGTTCTCCAGCCTTAGCTCCCTCCCCTTCTCCTCCCCTGCCCCTCCCCCTCCCCTCTCCCTCTCTTCCTGTTCTACCATTTCCACTTGTGGCATTCAGGATGTGGGTGGCTAGTAAGTCACCCAGAGCTTAGTTTCTGGCCAACGGAACACCTCTCACCACCTCACTGCTCCACAGATGAAACAGGGCCTTGTTGAGGTCTTCTTATTGATTGGTTCAGGAAACCTGCTGCCAAAACTTCACCATTTTTTCTATCACTGACTTGCCTCCCCAACCTCCATAACAGAGATCATCACTATACCAGCCAACTGCATCCACTGACCCTTCCATCCTCAGTCCAACTGCAGGGTAAGCACCCCCACTGTCCATGTTCCCCTAGGACGAACACTCTGTACTAGATCAGCACTTTGGGGGCATCCCAGTAGATGCTCTGAGACCCCCCCAATCCAGGCTGGGCTTTGTTTCAGAGTACACTCTGCCACCCCCAACGTTCCTGCCTCTGCATTCTTGGCCTCAGACTCCTTATGATAAAAAAAAAGAAACTTTATCACTTGCCTACCTTCATCTGGCCACAGTACAACTAGACAATTATAATTGATAGGAGGAATTTGTCACACTCTTTCCAAATGCTCCATCAGATCTTGATAATTTCTTACAAAAGAATGGAAATGATTTGAGGCTCTGAATGTCCATGCTCTCCTTCTCCTCTGTTCTCATTCACTTTCTCTCTCCTTCAAATCATCTTGGTAGAGTCTGCCTTAATGGGGGTGCAGAAACTTCCTTCAAACTCAATCAAATCCTCCCCTACTTTCTCCACACCCAACTAACTCTGAAACTGAACCCACAGATGAACCCCGCCACTTTCAACCTACCTCATACTTTGGTTCCATCTCTCCCTAAACCTATTCTTTCCCCGGATCCACCCTCAGCACTCTATCCAGCCTCCACTCCCAGCCTCCAGTCCTCCACAACCACTGCACTCCCGAGTCCCGTGCTCGTCCTCCCTCGCCTCTGCGCATACCTGCACTCCCAGTATGCTACTTTTGAAACCCCCAGCCGCATATTGCATATACCCGTCTGGGAGGTGGAGGGAGCAAAAGGTTGAAAATAAGCTCTGTAGCTTTTCAGAAAACCCCACCAAATACAGGAGGGAATTTCTCTGACCCACCTAGGCTTATAACCTCGGCCAGGCAGCCTTCAGTGTACCTTTACCTTGGTTCTCAGTGCATTTAGCAGTCTGTGGCACAACGTGCTGAGCACCTTCATGAGCAAGACGGGGACCACGTCCCAGAGGCACATGAAGCCCTCCTCACCACCATTCTAACTGGAAATACCAAATTGATAATGCAGGAATCTAAAGATGGAACCATACGGTTACCTGCCTCCTGACAGGGATGGAAAAGAACTGTATTCAGGTCAATTATGACAAAATAAAATAAATAACCCAAGAGACCAATGAAAAATGAAAATTCACATCTTTTCACGGCCCACTCAAGGAGGCTATTACTAAATTTACTAGGCTGTATTCCAGTACCCCAGAGGGTCAATTGTTCCTTCCCTTTCAGTTCATTAGCCAGTTAGCCATCAACATCTAGAAAAAAAAACTCCAAAAGCTTGAGCTTAGCCACAGATCCCCTCAAAAAGTGCTCCTGAACCTGGCCTTCAAAGTCTCTAATGACCAAGGAGAGAAGGCAAAAAAGGACAAAGAGCAACACCTCAGAGCTGAATACCAAAAGAAAACCAATCTGAAAAGATTCTGTACCCACCTGGTCCCTGTTTTTGTTGCAGTGGGATCAAGCTCTGAGCAAAAGCGTGTCCTAACCCCCAGCCTCCCACCCAGACTCGCCCTTCTGTGGTCAGTGGGGCACTGGAAATGGACTGCCTTCAGGGGAGACATTCCTTCCTTGTCAGCTCAGTCCCTCTTCCCCGCAGAGGCTTATCCCTTACACCTACTAGAACGAAAGGTCCTGCACTCTTCAGTCCTGCCCAGAAGGCGAGTCCCTGGAACCCAGGATTTGGGAAGCAGTGTCTGGCCATCCTGTAGCCTTTATGGTTGACACTGGGGTAAGTCTATCTTTCTTGACTGAATTTGCCAACCCTCTTCTCCAGACCTCAATTGTCATGATGGGAGTTGGTGGCATGGTAATAACCCCCAGATCGATTCTCCCAGGTTTCTGTACTTTGGGCTCTATAACTAGTCCACTCATTTCTGTTTTTCACCTCCTGCCCTGTCCCCTTCAGGGATGTAACCCCTACATGGACTAGGTATAGTCCTATTGTTCTCCATATCCAATATCAAACCATGTTTCACCTCCAGGACCTTCTGACCCCTAAATACTCCGTCTCTGGGCTCCCCAACCTGCTTAATCACCATGACATAAACACCAGATGGGATACACGCCATCAGGTCATCACAACCCACCATTCCCCTGTCCTCATATCTCTTAAGGACCCTCCCCCTGATGTCATCATTGTGCCCCAATATCTTTCTACCCTACAGGACCTTACGGCTTCAGAGTCATCACGTACTAACTACTTCTACCTCATCTACTCGTCCTAACCTACTCTCCTCATAATACCCCCACTATTCACGTGTATTAATCAAATAGCAAATTCCACTTGTTTTAAGACCTGCAGAAAATTAGCATGGCCATTAAACACACCTCTCCTGCCATCTCTAACCCTTAGACAAGTCATCTTCTATCCCCTTAGCACCACACACTTCATAATAATCCATCATGAAGATGCCTTTTTTGCTATTCCTCTCCCTAGACCCCTTTCAGCTTTTTCTCACAGCACTTGCTGAAGATGACCAGCCAGAAATGCTTCCATCTTGTTTCACTCCCACTAATTGGTCTAATATCTACCTCTTCTTGCAGAAACAAATATCGTGTGCTTCTTCAAGCCCACCCCTGAAACAGCCAGTACACAGCTCTTACTCTATGAGCGTGCCAAAGATTGGCCATGAAGCATCCTCTTCCTCAGTTCTCCTTTAACCCCTAACCATGGCCTTCTTAGCAACTTCCTTAGGTTCTACAAATAGGAACTTTACATGGATAAAGTCCAAATACTCATTATCATGGACTTTTGAGGATGCCAGCACCCTGGACAGGGAGTTATCTTTGCCTGTGGGGCGAATGCTTACATAGGCCCAATTGAATAGACACTTGTGCCCTGGCTGCCTGATTGATCCCCTCTCCTTCACCACCACCTCAGCCTTGTTTCACTTCCACTCACCTATCACATAAAGAGTAAAAGAGGCCTCAGTCTGCTTTCTTTGGTGGCAGGATTGGGCATCCTAAGTGGGTCTGCTACCAGGTCATCAGGTCTAGGAGTTTCCATTGACCTATTTAATCAACTATCCAGGGTTCTTAGAGACTCCCTAGATGATCTGGCACTCCAGCTCATTATTTAGGACCAAATCTGTCTGCCATGGTTTTTTAAAACAGATAGGTCTTAGATCTTCTGACCATAGAAAACAGAGGCAGCGCCTCTTTCTAGGAGAGGATTGTTGTGTTTTCACCAACAGATCAGATGTGGTCTGGGAGGTTACATAAAAAACAAAACCTTAAACAGGAGCTGAAGAGTGGTTAAGAGCACTGACTCTTCTTCCAGAGGACCAGGGTTTGATTTCCAGCACCCATATGGCAGCTAACAACTGTCCTTAATTCCATGAAGTTTCAGGGGATCTGATGCCCTCTTCTGACCTCCATGGACATTGTACCACATAGTTGCATTCATATCCATGCAGGAAATACACTCATGCACTCAAAATAAATATAATAAAGAAAATATTTTTTAAAACCTTAAAGAGTGAGTGTCCTCATCAGTCAGGGACACCTGCTTCCTTGACTCCTCCCTCTCTTACTCCACTGATCGTAATTACTCTGCTGTTCACCCTCCTGCCATGTTTTGTGGTCTATTCCAGAAATTCTTGATTAACCAGGTCATAGCAATTTCTCAAGATGCCACTTGGGACCAAGTAAAAACTGTCCTCTTCTTGGAGTATATGCAGAAGCAATTGCCCTCTCTACCCCTTGGCCAGCAGGAAGATGCCAGATATGGTAATGATGTTCCCACTCCCATCTATATCCATTCAGACTCATTAATGGAGAAATATTAGAGCCCAAATGCAGAAGTGACTGAAGACCAGCCTGTGTCATGATTGCCAACCATATGGTGCAAAACCTCCTTCCAGCTACCCTCCTTCCTACAGCACAATCCCAACCACAAGCTGTTCCTTGAAGTAAAAAACATAAAAATCTTGAGTACTCTCTCAGGTTGATTTTCTGCCTAATAAACCTGCTTGTTTGGATGAGATGGGTTCCTTTGACTCTTTTCCTGCTTCCACTTTCTAGTTCCTCACAGGCGGCAATGATGGAAAACCACCTTCCGTCCGGTTCATTAAGGTGAGAATGAAAAACGGACATTTTTCCATTCTGTGGACACAAGGAAAGGCCAACCCCCAGAGGGCTAGTGAACTTCACACAGTAAACAAGTTACTTGTTCAGTTCGAAACTCTAATAAACTTTATTAAGCTCAAGGCTAGGGTAGTATGTTCCTGTCCCAAGTCAACCCACAGCCCAGTTCCATCTAAAGACCACTCCTTCCTTCCAGAACCTCCCAAGCCTTCACACTATCCAATACGAAGCCTGCTGAACCGCATAGCTCCCCTCTCATTCTTTCACATGAACCCAATTAAGGTTTGTGACCACAGCTTCCTCTTCCTCTTTCTGCCTCCTGGTTGAGTCTGACACTTCTTCATATTGCTTTGCATGAACAGCAAGCCCACTTCTCGTGAGAACTAGAGCAAACTCTTTTGAGTGGCAATATTTCCTACTCTGTTAGCATCACCAGAGTCAAATGAAAACAAAAATCTCAACAATATCCATTTATGGAAGGCCTCAAATTATCGATTATTCAGTCAATAATGTGTGGTGGAGCATCCAACATGCAGTGGAATCCCATCCAGCCATTAAAGGCTCATACACCCCAACATGGATAGATCTCAAAAAGATTTTCTATATGGAGAAAAGCCAGTTGTGACTGCATACCTACTTTTTGAATCCATTTATAGGGCATTCCAGAAAAGGGAAAACCAATATGAAGCAGGTTATTGACCATGAGGGACTGATGGGGACAGACTGACTGCGAAGTGTCATGAAGGACGAAGGACGTGTTTGTGGTAACAGAAAGCTGCACCAGGATTATGGCAGTGATTACATAACTGTATATTTACCAAACTCTGCAAAAACAGAAAAAGACAGAATTTCACTCTATATAAATGGCTTTCATTTTATGTTGCTGCTAAACAGTGCTTTAAACAACACAAATGGTCTATGTCACAGTAGTACAGGTACTGATCACTCTGGACTGAAAGCAAGGAGCAGTTTTCTTGAATGCTCTACAGGGGAGAATTTACTTCCTCATCAGGCAATGATCTTCTCTTTAACCATGAGCATCTCTCTGGTCGATAGTATGTCTCAGAATGTGAACATCTCTCTGGCCATGATCATTCCTCTGACCATGAGCATTTCTCTGACCAGAAGCATCTTTCTCATAATCAATATCCTTCTGATTGTGAGCATTCCTCTGACCTTCAGCATCCCTCCAACCCTAACCATCTCTTTGGGAATTCCTCTATAGCTACACTTCCAACTAACTACAGTCTGTATAATTTAATCATTTTATTTTTTCTACTTTTTTATTGAATCATTGAATATTTCATACAGAGTATCTCAATCAATATTAATCATGACTATACCCCCTCCCCACTGGCTGCCCCCCAAAAACCCCTGAACTGGCATCCATGCGCTCTTAGGACTATTGTGTCAAGTTAGTGTCCCCAAATGTTCCTCGGTACAGGTTCATCAACTGAGATCTAGTCAGTCTATCCAGACTCCCTAGCTTTAGGAAGATTAGCTCAGCCTCACCCAACAGTAATTAGTTGCCAATATTCCTTCAGCAAAGATTGGGGTCTGCTACCCATTTCTGCAGTTCCATACGGGTTTTTGTCTGCTTGAGTTTGATGGGTCTTGAGCATGCCGACCCCATTGCTGTTGGTTCATATGAGCAGGTCCCAGGAGCCTGTAGGATTCTATTTCTGTAAGTCACACACCTCCTCACTGGCTCTTACAATCTTTCCACCTCCAATTCCAAAATAGCTTCTGAGCTTCCGGTGAGTGAAATTTAACATAGGAGTCCTGTCCAGGGACCCACACTCTGCAGATTCCTAATCTCCATTCTTTTGCCGTTTGTGACATTTTGTATTACTGGCCCTCTGTAGCATGAGGGAGCTTAATTAATGAAAGTAGAGAGGTTCATTAGTGTCCTCTTTATCTCTTGTTCAATGTTGTTTGAGCCTTGAATGTAGAGGTTGCATTGTAGATATGCCACTTAGGTATGAGCAATTCACAGACAATGTCTATGTGTGACTGGCTGTGGTACTCTGTTGTAGTCTCTGTGTGGTTCAAAAGAAGCTTCTTTGATGTGTGGTGACTGGGATATTTGACTATATATATATGTGTGTGTGTGTGTGTGTGTGTGTGTGTGTGTGTGTGTGTATACACACACACACATTTTGCATTCACTAAGAAGTTATATTAGGCTACGAATGTGATGGCCTTGGGGATCTCTCTAAGCTCCATTACCACTTCAGCCATGTGTATGTGACTATGATTAAAGTACCATATATGAGTTTCCTCCCACTGAGTGGGCTCTAAGACCAATTAGGTAGCCATTGATCGGTCCCAAGATAAAAGTGCCACTTGTACCAGTGTGGATTTCTGTGGCAGTCATTGATGTGGTTATTTAGTCAAGAAGTTGATGTTGGACCATTAATTGGTGTTCTCCTTTGACTGCTTGCATGAGACTCTCCAGGGCTATTAGAGCTAGACTTCAGGGAAATGGCTTCCAGGTAAGTTCTAGCTCCATTGCTCCATATTCAGTCTCCAAATATGTTTTGTTTTCAGAAATAGGGCCTTACCTTCAAGTTCAGGGAGACAATCAAGGGCTGTGGCAATAGCCTTTGTAATTTTGGGAGTCTCCTCCTGGACCACGCTGGCCAAGACCTCAAAGGATAATCATTAAAGTTATTGAAAGATGCGTGTTGGCTCCCATGGTTCTAATTTCTGTTTGCATCTTGGTCTAACTTCTGCTTTCCCATCATACCTTCATTCCGTTCTGTGTGCTGCCCTTTGAGTACAGTCGTTCCTCTCTTCAGCTCTTTGTATTGCTTCAAGTATTCTCTGAAGGACTGATTTTCTGGACATGAATTCTTTCATCCTACTCATGTTATGGAAGATTGTTTTTTCCCCTTCAGCTATAATATACATTTTTGCTGGGAAAAGTATTCAAGGTTGGCATCTACCATCATTTAAAACCAGGAATACTTTGGTTCAGGGTTTTCTGGCTTTCATAGTTCACATTGAAAAGTCAGCTGTAATTCTGATGGGTTTTCCTTTACATGGCACTTCATATATTTCTTTTGCAGCTTTCAGTATTCTCTCTTTGTACACTTAGTGTTTTTACTATGACATGCCATGAGGAGTTTCTTTTCTGGTCCTGTCTATTTAGTGCTCTATGTGCTTCTTATATTTGTATCAGCTTGTCTTTCCTTAATTTGGGGAAATTTTCTTATACAATCCTGTTGAAGAGCTGGTCAATATCATTATCCTGAGATTCTTCTCCTTCCTCTGTGCCTATGATGTGCAAACATGGTCTTTTCATGGTGTCCCACATTTCCTGTATATTCCATTCCTGTGGATTTAAAAAAAATTCATAATCTTTGCTTGAGTGCTCCAATTTTTCAACTTTCTCATCCAGTCTTCATATTCTGTTTTCCATTTCATTCATTCTATTGGTGAGGCTTTCTCCTGTCTTATATTGTCTGACTGAGTTTTTTACTTCCTTCTTCATTTCAGCCTTTGTTTTCTTTAATATTTCTATCCCTTTTGTGAATTCAGTCAGAAGTTTAGCCTTATCATCTTTCAGTTCTTTGACTTGTTTGCTGGTGTGTTCTTTAAATTCATTGACTTCTTTGGTCATGTTTACAGTTGTTCTTTTAACTCTGTGTCCTGGTTGGCACTATAGGGTTCCCATCACAGGACTGGTGATGTTTGCTGGTGTGTTCTTTAAATTCATTTACTTCTTTGGTCATGTTTACAGTTGTTCTTTTAACTCTGTGTCCTGGGTTAGCACTATAGGGTTCCCATCACAGGACTGGTGATGTTTGCTGGGGACGTATTATTGGGGTTTCCCACTCTGTTATCTTTTCACTGTGATCTTGGCATGTGGATTTCTTTTGTCACTTGTGATTCTGATGTGAGACTCAAGTCTTCCTCTGTTGAGTTGAAATCTGATTCCTTTTGCACTCTTGATGTGACTTGGTTGTTTTACTGGATATGAAAAACTGGTTGGCGAAGGTTTCAGGTTATATCTTTTGATTTTATATTAGCAAAACCAATGGTTCTAGTCCAGCTGCTCAGGAGTTTCCTTAGAGGCACAATTAGGGGACATCAGATGCTCTTAGGCTCTCTTTTAAGGTCTGGGCCCCTCAAATCAGCAGGCATACCACAATTTGGGAAGACTGCTGGCCAGAGGCTGAATTCAGACTTTCTCAGGCAGTCTGCAAAGGTCTGGGCCACTACTAATGGACACAGAATCCTATCACTGCAGTACTGGGAGTGGCTACAGAAGGTACCAGTGTGGAGGGATGAGCACACAGCTAGTTGGAGAGCCACAGCCAAGCAGTGCTAAGAGTATAGTCCACAGTTCCGGGGGACTAAGTGTAAAAGTGTGCCTCTGCCCAAGGCTAGAAGGAGAAAAGGATGTGGGGAGGGGGTTGGCATTGCTGTGGTGGTAGGGGAATGGAGATACAGTGGGCAGGATCAGGTTTACAAAGGAAGAAGGCTGTTCTCTGGAATCTGATGCAAACAAATGGTGGGCAGTGCCAGGCTAGAGTTCTGGTCTTAGGAACGCAAAAGGAAAGTTGGGGTTGGGGCAGCCTGCTAAGACTCAAGAAACCAGACTGAAAAATTGGCCGGTTTTAGCTGGTTTGGGTAAGGAGGACCAGAATGCAGGGTGTGGGCCTGGACCAAGAGAGTAGTTCACAGGTCTAGGAGCAAGAGCCCACTTGTGCCCAGGGCTAGAAAGAGAACAGGATGTGGGGTGGGAGTTGTTTTGATAGCAGGTGGGTGGAAAGTCAATGGGCTGGATCAGAATTACCAGGGAAGAAGACTGCTCACAGAAATCCAAGGCAGGTTGGGGGCGGGGGACAGACAAAGTAGACTGCTGGTCTAGGGCAGGTGGAGGGAAGTTGTGAGTGGGAACAGCCTGTGGAGCTCCAACAAACCAGACTGAAAACCTGAGCTCCTCTGAGTACCTGGGTTCAGGAAACAGTGGGTGAGTTTGGACAAGGGGAGAGTCCAGAGATATGGGGTGCTAAGAGCCAGAACAGATCTGTCAACAAGGCTAGAAGGAGAACAGGATGTGGGGCTCAGGAGAATCAGTTTAATTAATTTTGAAGAGTCCTCTGAATGCATGAGACCCACAGACATAATACAGAACAATCCCTCCACCTCAGTAACCTTAATTTAGCCTAATCTGCAGCTTTTGAATCAGTGAGTCAGGTTCAATATTGATTTGCACTTCTAGCTAGGTTTTTCATCTTGTATTCCTGATTTTAGGTAATATTGATGATGTTTATTCAGAGTCTATATTTTGAGGGCCACAGACATACATCTAGAGAATCTGCAAGCAGTTCAAAATCAAAAAGTTTAGCAATGTTGCTAAATACAAATCCTACATAAGGAATGAAGAATATTTTATCAGAAGATAAAATAAAATTATAAGTTCAATAAGAAAGTGGTAACATTTACAATACTCTTTTTTAAAGAATGATCTTTTTGGATTGGCCTGAGTAAATCTATAAAATACAAAATTAAGCAGAGAACACAAATGAAGCTGCAGAATATAGAGAATTATGAAAATTAGTTAAGGTTCAAAATTGTATTTAATGCTTACACATTGAAAAAGATGTTCGTTAATATGAAACCATTCATAAGGGTGGTTTCCTGGGGTAGAGGGAGGGCTCAGCAGTACAGAGCACTGGCTGCTCTTGCAGAGGACCTGGGTTTGAGTCCCAACACCCACATGGTGGCTAATAACAATCTGTAACTCCAGTTCCAGGTTATCCAATGCCCTTTTTGTCCTCCACTGGCATTGCATGACAGGTGCACTTACATCCATGCAGGCAATACACCCATACACATAAAATAATAGTAACAAAATAGTGTTTAAAGATAACTATTGAATTCCTAATCACAATGAACTCTAAAAATTAAGTGAAGATTATGTAATGGAGAAAGATGGTACCTTGAGTCTCAACCATATTTGAAATTCTGTTTCTATGTTTAAGAATCCTTTAAAATAGACAATTATTTTACATTTGATGAAATTGTTAAATATATTTCATATATTGTTTTCTGTGTGTTTGATACATTCCACAATAAAAATTCAATAAACTTTGTTTTCTTATTTTTCTATTTAGTAGGGATTATGGCTCTTTTTTATTTTTATTTTTGTTCCTATTTTTCTGTAACACTAAGTATCCTAGTACATCTTTTAAGCTCTCCTGAGTATCTTTTTAGGTGAATATTAACCTTTCACCTGTATACAAACTCAATTGTGGATTGGATCTTCTTTGTCTTCTGGCAACTTGACCCCCAGGTAGTGGGAAGATAGTAGAAATTAAGAAATTAAGAAATGAGGAGGCTTCAGGTTATCAGGGTGTGTCCTCAAGAGGAATTGTGGAACCCAATCTCCTTGTATATTCCCTGGCTATGATGTTAGTAGTGTTGTTCTACCAAGCACTTCCACCACAACTCAGAACAAAAGCAGTGAACTGATCACGTACTGGAACTTTTGAAACTGTGTCAAAATAAACCTATCTTTTTGCACGTGGATTGTCTCAGGTACTTTAAACCTGTTATAGTAATACAAAGCTATATAACAAAAATGCTTTTTATTTTCAATATGGCAATTAATACTCTAGTAAAATCTTTACAAAGTATACTTTATTTAAAGTGACTGCTAAACAAATAACCTGTTGGAAGTGACACTCTTGGAGAGGGTGTGCAACAATTTAGGAGCAAAGGTTATTATTTAAATGTTAAAATACTTTGCTAAAACTATCAACCTGTGCAAGGTAAAGGTAAAGGAAATTTAATTGTCTTGCCAGGATATGCTTGTTTCTACAGGGAAATATTGCAGAGAGGCCTCAGCTACACACAAACTCAGTTTTGTACAGTGCAAGATCTCATGTTTTTACATTCAGAAGCTTTTTTTCCTATTGTTTACTATGGCATTTAAACTTTCCATCATCCCTGTGCCAATAGTTGCTAAGTAAAACTAGACAAATGAAACAGTTTAGCATTTAAAATTGGCCCTTCAAGTTATGCCAGTATAAAAATCACCAAAAATTGGAATAAAAATGGAAAAAAAATCATTATTTTCCATTCATGTATTGCACTCAATTATGAGTTCCAGAAAATAAAATGACCTTTATTCTGATACTAAGCATAAAAGATATCGATACAAAAATCTAAACTCTGGTATTTCAAAAACCACAATTCAGGGAAGTCTGGCAAGCCCTAATCCTTGCCTAAGAGTTTCCATTTGCAGAATTTCACCTTCCTGTTACCCAAGACAGTACCTCCAGAGACACACAAAATAAATGATTTTCTTTTGCAAAGCTAGATTTAGTCCTGCATAAAACAGCAGCAAAACACAGATTTTACAGTAGGCCTTGAGTTTAATTTTGCTGCTTTCTGTTTTATAAACTCAACAAATATAGAAATAGTCCTGAATTTCATTTTCTCCTTCTCTGACGGAAAATATGATTAATAAACCTCTTTGGTTAGCTCTATGAAAGCTGCCTAGCCTGTAAGAAAACATTCCAAAAAACTGTGTCTTCTCTTTTCCTTATCAGAAATATCAAAATATACAAAATTTTGTATCTCCAAAAGTTGTGGAAAGTTACATTTCTCTAGATGTGGATAATTTCTGGTCTAGGAAAAGCTGAGGCTGTTTTTTTGAAATGGTAATTTTATTTGTGTGTACACATATCATGGCATACATGTGGAGCTCAGAGAACAACTTGCAAGAGTTGGTTTTCTCTGTTCACCATGTTTTGTCCTAGGGATCAAATCCAGGTCATCAGGCCTGGAAGCGGAAATCTTTACCCTCTGAGCCATCACACTGGCCCAAATATAAGTATTTGGATCTAAGAAGATGAAAAAAACATTTAGGGTTTTTTTTTTTTTTTTGCATGATCCCACCATTGGCCTTTGATTTATTAATTAAAAGGCTTTATTGAATCTTATTAAAAAGCAAATGAATCATAGTACTTAGAAGATGAATACCAGAGAAAAGAGATGTGCCTGGAAATGTTTTACTCGCTTTACTACTATTTGTTTTGCGTGACATATATTTATATTCTCTGTGTCATTTTTCATTTAAACAAAAGAGCTGATTTATGCGTGAGTATATGGCTCATTGGTAGTGTTTGCCTTGCATATGTGAAGCTCTAAGTTCAATGCCCAGCAAATAATAAATAAATAAATAATCTAATTTTCTCTATTCTTGGTCTATCATTTCAATCATATACTTATTCTATAAAGGACTAAAATTATGATGTAAAGTGCAGATTGTCATCAGCTTAATTTGAAGTGAAATCTAAAACAAATGAGCAAGATTGTGATCCAAATGAAGACTTTAAAACAGCTTCTAATTTCTGTAGATCACAGTACATGGCTCCAGGAGCAAACAGTTAAAAGAGCCCCAGGTTATCCCGCGGCAACTGATGCTAGAAAACTGCTTCTTTAAGGCTTAAGTCAGCATGTCACATGGTCCCAGAGATGCTGTGGCCAGCTCCCTGATTCATGCACAAGAACTTTATTAACACTCTGTGGTAATAAAGACATTATAATCCAAAGGCCCCTAAGGTCATTCTTTTTATAAAATATTGCCAGATAATTATCAATAAATGCCTAATACTCAGTTAATTACTGACAAATTCCTAAGCCTTCAAAAGAAATCCTAACAAGCCTTGGTGATTGTGGGTTGAGTATGTTCGTCTTGTGGGTTCACCAGCAGTTACACCTATTTGCGGGAAGGTTCTTTTATAGGTATGCCTAGCCAGTGATCTCATCAAGACTTCAAGCCCTGTATCACAGCCCTGGGTAAATGCCTTCAGAGAGTTTATTCCTGCAAACACAATTCACACTCCTGGCAGTGTACACATTCAACTCTGCTGTGTTCAATACTGATAAGAAAAAGACTGCTTTTGGAAATTGTTAATACTTCTATAAGATTTGCTTATGTTACGATAATATAAGCACTGGAAAGGGCAGGAGAGAAATAACTGATTCAATTATTACTAAGATTTAGTGTTTCTTCTGTGTGTGTGTATTTGTTTGTTTGGAAACACTGAGCTGGGGTTCATATTATTTTATTTTATTTTTATTCAAGTTTTGTGAATTTCATACAATGTATTTTGATGGGCTGGAGAGATGGCTCGGCAGAGTATCACTGGATGCTCTTGCAGAGGACCTGGTTTTGATTCCCAGCATCAGTCTGGGGAAAGTCACTGCATCTGTACATATTTATAAATAGATGTTGTTCTATAAAAATAAAAGGAGAGAAGACTCAGACGAAATGCATTGGGAGTGAGATACTGGCCATTCCTTGGAGAGAGATTGCATTTGGACAAGTGGAGATGGAATGTCTTTCCAGAAAAAAAGGAATCCATATGCAAAAGAGGCATTGTGCAGCACAAGGCAGATTGCCCTGATGAAGGTCTAAGGCCCAGTTGTTTGCAGCAGTTTCATCTAGGATAAAGCACTCCAGCTTGTAGAGAATACCCTTAATTCACAGTATGTTAAAAAAGGAGGAGCAATGGCAGGCTGTTCTAAGAGAGTGGTGAAGTGTTGCATCCTGCAGGAGGCTCCTGAAGTTCAGGAAGTAAGTAACTCAGTAGCTGCAGGAAGTCCCTGAAACAGACTGGATTTCACTAGTCCTCTCAGTCCTCAAGCATATATAAATCCTAAGGAGTGCTGGGAGATGCCCTCAGACGAGCTAAGATGTCTGGCAGAGACTAACTGAGCTGCCTGGGAAGGACACCCTCTAATCTGCTAAGTGGCCTGCAAGCTATGCAGTGCCCTGAGGTGTCCCGGTTTGTGAAATGTCACTCAGGCAGGGGTGGGCTCCAGTGATGCAGCTGCCTTTGAGTCATCTCTGCTCCTGGAAGTAACCCCAATAAAAACCATTTGTTCACAAACTTAGAATTTGATGATATCTGTACTTTGGTTTATTGCCGATGTCCTGTCTGGGGTATAGACATCTGTTCACATCTCCTAGAAATAGTGTCACCCAACAGCTTGGCTGCAGCGGTGGGTTGAGATGAAGATTCAGGTAGTAAGAATTTGGTGATGCCACCCATCTGTAAATGGTTGCTAGGGTGATAGTGGAGAGTCATTCAGAATTCTGTAGCAGGAAAATTGCATAAAAGTGCAGTGAAAAAAATACTGGATTAACTTTCAGTAATCCAAAGTGAAGCAATCCCAATGGCCATGGCAACTATTAGAGACACAGAACAGCAGCCTTATCAGGACTCTGGAGGGCAGGGAGCTTGCTTTGCAATCACTGGCCTAGTGTTCTGGTGAGTCATGATAGGAATCGTTCTAGCATGGGGAGCAGACATAAAGCTCTGCGGGAGACTAGAAAACAGGCAGATAAAACTAACGGGTATCTATTTGGGATTCCTGATCAGCACATGGGAGTTTCTACTGCTCAGTGCCAGGAAGTCTTTTGAGCATTGGACTAATCTTCAACCTTTCCCTTCAATTTGCCTTCTCCAATCCTTACCAACTGAAAGGTAGAATCCTCTCTACATGTTCCCACTTCTCCTCAGCTTTGTGTTTCAAAATTTTCCTTAAACAGAGTGTCAGGAGACACTCAGAGCTTTCTGAGCCCTGAAAGTGAGATGCCTGCTTCATAGTTTCTGTTATAATTTGGAAAGACACATAAGAAACTTTCACTGACTTAGAAGCTTCTCTCCCTGAACTGCGGCTCACATATCATGTACTTGCCAGACTGCAAGACTGCAAGTCTCCACGGAGAGTGTCTATGCATAATAACATCGAAGACTTGGTTATTGGAATTCCTCCAGATTTCATTTCCTGGGAAAGGGCATTGTTCCTCTAGAAAGTTCTTCCATGGCTTCTCCTAAAGATCTCGGTCTCAGCATCCTGACCTTTCCTACAGAATCAAGTGGCTTCTTCTGATGAAAGATGGCAAGTTTCATTTGGGATCCCTTCAAACATATGAAATGAAGGCTTTTTTTTTCATTGTATAATGTGTAACTGTGAGAATCAAATAGTCTTTTTTAGCTTTTGTTAAGTAAAAATATTGCCATATACTAATTGTATCCAGTGCCAAGCAGAGCTACATTATGGCATTTCTATAACAAAATCATTTGACCAAGTCTGTTACTAAAACAGAGAGAAATAACCACAGGTTTTCAAAGAATTGAGACTCTCAGGAATGAGCGCCCTATGTGTACTATCAATACACAAAGTCACCTGAACACTGATTTTTGTGGTTCTTCCACATCATTTCTGAATAGCCACAGCATTAACTCTGTACATCTTCAGACTTTAGGAAAACTGTGGGTAGAAGAAGATTAACTCTAGTCAGGGTATTTTAGGACTTTTTTTCTCCCCCTATATTCTTCCCTATCAGCACTTTGTAGTGATTAAAGTGCCCTCTTATGCTTTATCTTGAGATTCTGAAAATAAATACGTTTCTTAGATTTGTTCACACAGCATTTCATGTTTCCCACAAGACATGTGGGGAAAAGGCAGTACTTGGCAAGCCTAACAGGTTTATTTTATGCTAAAATGCATAATTTAATAGAATCTTTTATTAAAGGTGACTTACTTACAAAGCAGACATGTCTTCAGTGATTCATAGTTTTTGTGACTTCTCAACTTTTAAAATCTTTGGAACTTTACTGGGAAGCTTAAAAAGTTGTCAGGTACAGGAGACCGAGGCAAGCTGAGGTTTCATTACTACTTTGGCATTTTGGACATGAGGATAAAATACACAAAGCACAGGGACCAAATGAACCCTACCATGTCTGCTGAGCCCGTCTGAGGATATTCATAGGTGTGATCTGAGCACTTTAGTCTCTGAATATCCATACCTGATTTGCTCACTGCAGCATCTCTATATGTCATTCTGAGTCTCAAACAAAATATTGAAAATAAAAGTGTTTCCTTTCCTGTTACTCAGTAGATACAAAGACAAGCTCATTCCTCAATGTGCTCAGAAGTTCATTTCTGTTCTCTTCAATACATATGGCTCATAACAATGCCAACTAGTGAACCATTTAAAATCATCTAAGTACTTTAGAAAGAAATATGTATCTGAGAGTTGAGGTCACCCTCATCAGGCCTTTAGGATCCAGGTGATCACAGCCAGCTGCTGACAGTTCCCACCAGTGGCCCTGTCCATGAAGTGCCCTCATTCTTTCTCTAGAGCAGCCTGTTTTCAAAAACTCAACCTGAGTGAGGGTCTAAAGATGTTTCTGTTTTCATGCACTTAGGACAAACAAGATCTCACTTTCTGTTCTAATAGCAGAAGTCCCTTTTACAAAAACAGCAGAGTTCCCACTTTCTCTCTGTTCAGTCCTGTTTCCTTCAACAATTATGGCATGTTCCCTAAGAATTCCTGTGTCTAAATACCCATTTCACAAACTGGTTCTGTTTAGCCTCTTTCCACCTACCTGACCGATGTCCATCAGACATGGAAGACCACTGATTAAGTCTCTGCATCAGACATCACTAACAGTGAACAGTGGTGTGATAGAGATTATGGTTTAATTTTTCCAAGCCCCAATTTGCTTATCTGAAAAACTGAAATAAAAACTGCTCTACAGATGCTTTGCTGTAAATCATATTTAATGTAATAATATAATGTCTGAAATACTGAAGACACTTAATAAATATTTGTTGTAGTTATTTTTGTAGGCAATCAGGAAGACCAAAGGAAGATTCTATGTGATTGGGCCTGTGGTAGGTATGTGTAAATTAGATTTTTAAAAACAATACCTAATACCTACACTAAGAATAATAACATTCCATTCTAGACACATGGAAGAGTAAGTTATCTGAGTCTATTTTCTGATAAATAAAAGATAAAGAGTTATTCACATTTATTGCAGGAGATATGCAATAATTTCTGTAGAGGTATTTTTGTAAAAAACAAAGCAAATTATTGTTGAATATTATCTTAACAAATGGTGGCCCAAGTTTGTACAAACAAGACCAGATAGTACATTTTCTCTTAGTTGGTTCAGGTCATAGAGATAATGAAAGAGTCAAGTGGAGAGCAGGAGAGTGAAATAAAACCAGCAGAGAGACCAGCCACCCTACCTGTGCAGGAGTGCAAAATCTGCTACTGCCCTAAGAAAATGAGGACGACTTTCCTAACTGCCGTGAGGAGAAAGCTATCTAAATCTCTGAGACTCCCAGTAGGATGTGGAGGTGAATGAGGAGAAACAGAGCTCTTATGGTTTTCTCTTTCTCTGCTGTTTGGGGCACTGTTTTGGCTTTCATTTTCTTTTTAATGTTAGGGTTCTCCTTCCATATAAGACAGTCATCAAAAGTAGTTGTTGAATTATCCAAGGAATATAAATTTTGCAACTTAAGTAGGATGTGTGGGGCAGGATGCTGTCAAAAGCATTAGAAGGGTTAGGGGTTAGAATTAGGGTTAGGTCAGAAGAATAATTATCAACTTTGTCTCGCCATAATCCATATCAGTTTAAAGTCATTGAAGAGCTTAATTCAGATGTTCCCCCTAAATATTTTGGAAATGGCCATTCAATATAAATCACAGAACTGAAGCATCAGAACTAAAATGTTTATAGCAGGTTTTGCACTGTTCTAGAGAGAAAATCACATGAACTGACTACGGTCACGTTTCCACATTTTATTGACAGTGTAGCTCCATAAATGACAAAATAAAATCATAGCTAATTTTCTCAATAATTTCACATGTTTTTAAATATTTCAAGCACATAGCCTAATAACACAGAAAATAATTTAATGAAGGATCTTACTCATTAGCACCTCACCTTAGGAATTCCTGATGTTTTACCACATTTATCTCAGATTAATTTAAGCACTAAAAGAGTGTCTATTCTTTCTCCTAAGAGATAACTGCTGTTCTGGATTTGTACTTAGTCTGTAAGTATTTTTATGATTTTTATAATGCACATTAGTGATGTAAGGTGTGAATGAAACCGTCAACAGTTTCAAGCTCAGGAAGATGGAAGGAGACCTGGAGCCAGAGCTTATCTAAGCCTCGCAAATAGCTCCAGATCCCAAATTCCTTGGCAGGTAAGCAAGGAATTCACAAACCTTACAAGTAACCTTTAACAAAATTTATTGTTTAATATAAATGATTATATATTTCAACATGCTTTGCTTGGCATAACTGCTATTTTAAGATTTACCCAAATTTACACACACACACACACACACACACACACACATTTCATCCATTCTAGTATATTCTTGATTTTCTCTTCTGCAGGCATCTTCTGTGCCATAAACGAAAGTTTCTCTATGGTATGTGGCTGGGTTCCAGGGTCATAGTCCTTTCCAGTCTCACTCAGCTTTAATTTGCTCTGATGTCGAAAAACGATGTTAACGTTCTCTCTAGCACAATGTAAGAACTCCCAATTCCCTCACAATATGATTCATTTGGCATTACAGATTTTTAAATTATGCCCATCTAATAGTAGAACATTTGTATCTTCTTGCTTAAGTTCTCAGTTCCCAATTGTAGTGGTATCAGACATATTTACTGGCTTCTTAAGATTTCTGTTTTCACTTGTACGTTCATAGCCTTTGCAGATTTTTTACAGGTTATTTTTCTTTTATCTCTTTTCTTGTTCTTGTTGTTGTTGTTGTTCTTCTTCTTCTTCTTCCTTTTTAAAGTCTTTTTGAGGCAGGGTCTCTCTGTATCCCCAGCTGTCCTGGAACTGACTATATAGATCAGGCTGGCTTTCATCTCACAGAAATTTGTCTGCCTCTGCCTCCCAAGTGCTGAGATTAAAGACATGAGCCACTACACCCAGTTTTGATTTATTTATTTATTTTTACTTTGTATGTACAAGGGTCTTTACCTGCATGTATTTAAGTGCACGCATGTCATGCCAATGCCTATGGAGGCCAGAAGAAGGTGTTGTATCCTCTGAAATTGGAATTAAGGACAGTTGTTACCTGCCATGTGGGTGCTAGGAAATGAATCTAGGTCTTCTGCAAGGGTAGTCCATGCTCTTAACCACTGAGCCACCTCTCCAGTCCTCATGGGCATATTTTCTATCAGATAGTGAATGCCAGAAGAGAATGACTAAAAACTGTCATTGAAAACCATCTCCACATGGAAGTTGCGCACTTCACTTCCAGTCACATCCTGTGGACTTGAACTAATCCTATGATCCCTTCTGCTATAAGAATTCCTGGCAGATATGTTGCATCCGTATAAAATCTTCATATTCAGTCATTTGAGCAACAATTTGATCTTTGAGCATAAACTAATAATTATGTAACATTTGATTAGCTGTATTGAAAATGTCAGCTCTAAATTCTAAAATTTTGTTATAATATCTTTTGGTATGGAAAGGATTCAATTTTTGGAGAGTAAATACATTTATTGATGCCCATTTTTTTACAGTTCAAGGAAATATCTATAAACATAAAAAGTTTCTGCCAGGCATGGTGGCACATGCTTTTAATCTCAGGACTCAGGCTGCAGAAACAGGTAGATCTCTGTGAGTTTACGACCAGCCTGGTCCATGTCATAGGTCGAGATAAAATAGCCAATACCACCTGTATGTAATAGAAAGGTAAAGGTAATTTATTTTGGCCTGGCTACTTACTCCAGAGCAACCAAGCAAGTGTCCACCATACTCAGAAAGAAGCTTTTTTAGGGTCTCGGGCAGGCAGGGACTGGTTATAATTTGAAACATCCATAAGAATTAAGCACTGTACAAAATTTCCGTTTGCACATTCCTAACAGATCAGGAGGTGAGCTGTTTACAAATGTCCCTCCCCTCTGGGTGTGCGCTAGGAGGGGTAGGCCAAGAATGCACCAGCAACTTTAAGTCTCTTCAAACAGCAAAAATGCAAGCTTTTATCATATTTACCCAGGGTATCATAGTCTACATAGTAAGTTGCAGGCCAGCTTGGGCTGCAGAGAGACCCCATCTCAAAAAGACCAAAATAAATAAATAGATAAAATAAAAGCGAGGGCTATGAGAACAAGGTTTATTGGAGAACCACAGGAGGCTAGCACTCACCTCGGGAGTGAGTAAAGCTAGTGACTATAGAGGGTAAAAGAACTCAGAAGTTGGAGAAGCTACCATTTAGGCCAGAAGAGACTAAGCAGAAACTTCTCTGCCTATAAGACACTGTGAAATTATCTGAAAAAACATCTCCAGCAAAACACATTCATGCCCCATACCAGATGTGCTGAGGAAGAAAGAAAGAGGGGTGGGGAGGAGGTACATCATTCTTCCTATCACATGCAAACACTCCACAGTCAGAGTCATCTGCAGGAAGCACTCCAAGTCACCTGAATGCACATGTCATTAACCAGTGGCACCTATGTACTCAAGTGGCTCAGTGGTTTGGATTTATGACTAGTGAGCATGTGGAATAAAACTAATGTGTAAGTTTAAATGAACAGAAAAGGTACGAGCCATGAAGAAAAGAAACAGCTATGAATTCATAGCCTAGACAAAGGAGTATGCAGTTGACACTTGGTGCCAGAATCTCTGAGAGGGAGTATGTAAAGAAAGCGACCTTCACTGTGGCACCACATGCTTCCTCCAGCCCCTACTAGAAGGTCCGCCAGTGCCTTAGGGTTATTTGTGGTCATAAAACAATTTTTAAAGAACCTAGATGGCTTAGAATAAAAGTATGATATCAGGTGTAAAGACAAGTGAGCCAAATATTTCAGTGACTTGAATTTCTATCCTCCAAGGGGACTGTGAGGAAAACCTTTCTGTCTTAAATTCCCTTTGTTACCTTGTGCAGGATCTTTATCAAGAGAGACTTCCTGCAGCCACTACCCAAAACACAGGTGCGCACATTTAATTCTGTTTCAAAGTATTTTCCTTAACACATCCACCGGAACTGACGCAGCCCTGGCTGAGCCTGGCCTTCCCCAAAGCAGCACAGAACTTCCTGTTTTCTTCATTGCAAATACAGGAATCCAGGACAAATCCCCTGTTTCCGAAAAGCTATCCAGGAGGTGTTTGAGGTGGGTGTGACTTTTCACAGGAGCTCCAGTCACCAGACCAGTGTTCCGAGCCTGAAAGCGCTGGCACACAGTGGTTCGCCACGAAATACCATGGAGCCTGAATCTCGGTGGCCCAGGCTCAGCGCCAGCTCACCCGTCACTCCAGGCTCAGTTGCCACATGTTACAGGGCGCTGGAGCTGCTGCCTCTTCAACCGGATCCGAGGGTGGAATTTCACGTTTGGATGAAAGGTCTCGGCGTGATACAGCTGAAGCTACTATTTCTTTTAAAATGTATTTCTTTTAAAAGAATTCTAGAGCCCTCAGAGCTCAGTCTGCCCTCCCCTTTTGGGTCTTACTTAAAATAGTTGGAAGATTTTGAACCTGGAGATAACACCGGTTATCCATTCCTACCAGTAATGTGGCTGTCGTTTCCCACTTTATATAATAGGAAAAAAATGAAATGTATATGCTTCCCTTAGGCTTTCAATTGACTAGTGTCTTAAAGCCCTCCTCGGCTTGTGTTCTAACAACCAATATTTCCTCAGCAAAGTCTGGGACCTGCTGCCCATTTCACCAGGTCCATGTTGCGTTTGCCTGCCTGAGTTTGCATGGGTCTCGAGTAGGCTGACACCACTGATGTGAGCAGGGTCCCAGGAGCTTGCAGGATTCTAGTTTTGGGAGTCCCTTGGACCACCCTGGCCAACAACTCAAGGGAAGGTTTCTCCTGTCTGGTATTGTTTCTTCTTATGTAACTTTCAGCTATGCACATGAGCTCATGTAGAAATATTGTATTCATAATTTGTCATTAGGTTGTTAGACTAACATGATTCCCTCTGGTGTTAATTCTTTTATATTCATTTTGTACACTGTTGTGAGGAATTAATAGAGCTTTTGCTTTCATTTTTCCCAATATATCAATTTCTTTATATTTTAAAGTTCATTTTAACTAAACATTTTATCTTTAAATAAGTATATCATTCTCTGTGGGTCTCTGGATAGGATTCCTATATTGTTTCACTCACCCAGGGCTAGGGACCATTGTGAAAGAGGGGGTGGAAAGATTCTAAGAGCCAGTGAGGAGGTGTGTCACCACATGAAAATAGAACCCTAGAAGCTCCCGGGACCCTGCTCATATGAACCTACAGCAATCCTTTGGGCATGCTCAAGACCCATGCAAACTCAAGCAGACAAAATCCCAGCATGGGACTGGGTAGCAGACTCAACCTTTGCTTAAGAAATATTGACAAATGATTACTGTTGGGTGAGGATGAGCTAGTCTTCCTAAAGCAAGGGACTCTGGATAGGCTGACCAGAAGTCAGTAGATGAACCTGCTCTGAAGTAATTTGGGGACACTGACTTTACACAATAGACCTTAACATAGATGAAAGAATGTATGGATTCTAGTTGGGGTGCCAGTGGGGAAGGCGGTATAAAGACGATTAAGATTGATTGAGATGTTCTGTATGAAACACACAATGAGTCGATAAATAATATTTTTTAAATGTCACTCTCTTTCATTTGGCTTAGATTATGATAAATCTCAATTTAGTATATGGGAACAATGCCATCCTATTATTCTTTAAAACGTCTTGGATATTCTCTTTTACTTTGATTAGTTTTAAATAAATAATTTATATTCCTGGAATAATTTTTAAGAAACCATTTAGGAGCTAGAGAGCCAGTTCAGTGATGAAGACCAATTACTGCTTCCCTGCAGAGGACCCAGGTTTAGTTCACAGCATCCACATCAGGTGGATTATATCCATGTGTAACTCTAGTTCAGTGAAATCCGGTGCCCTCCTGCCTCTATGGGCACCTGCACACATGTTATGCACATAAACTCATGCAAGCACACATGCATACACTTAAAAATAAATAAATGCACAAATAAATAATTCTTCAAAATGTTTTAAAAGTCAGACAGTGATTGAAATGACACCCTTTACATTAGAAGCAAAAGAATTCTCATCATTTTTTCATCTTTTAAATCTAGTTACAATATTTCTTTGTTGTATATATTCCTATGTACTTAGAGCACTGTGTGACTTGATTGTAAAATGTCCCTCACAGACTCAGGTCTTTGAACAGCTGGTGCTCATCCTGGTGGTGCTGTTTGGGAAGGTTAGGGGAGCTCTAGGAGAAAGAGCTCGCCGAGGACGTGAGTCACTGGGGGCAGGCCTTGAGGATTAGTAGCCTGGCCCTGTGTCAAGGTCATGCTTCCTGAGGGCAGAGGCCATGTGACCAGCCCTCTCCGTTCTTTTGCAGCTTCCCTTGAATCCCGCCTTCCACATCTGCCGCCAGGCCTCCCCTGACGGAGCAGACCGAGCCTTGGAGCTGTAAGTCCACTTCTTCCCCGCCATCGCCTTTGTCAGGGTTTTATTACGACAGGAAACGTAATGGGGACAAGCATTCTCTCTGCTCTCGGGTACTAATTTGCTAGATGCTTCTTGAATTTGTTTTATTTCTAATTATATCCATTTCGAATTTTTCAAGTGCTTCTCGACAATTTATATAGGTGATCACATAAAATTTTTATTAAAATATTAATGTGGTTGGTGAGTAACTTCAATAGAATTCTATCAGGAAGTATTCAGAAGTACAGACAAATAGAGAAATGCCTAGGTGTATCTTTTACACGGTGGAAGGAGTACACTGCAGTTTGGATCAGAATGACTCCCAAGGATGCGTGTGTTAAGGCTTATCCATCAGCTTTGTGCTAAGGGGAGGTGGTGGAAATCTTTAGGAGACAAGCCTAGTAGGAGATTTTCAGTCATTCAGACATGGCCTCAAAGGGGCTATGTGACTAGGAGCATCCTCCCCTCCTCTTCTCTCCCCTCCTTTCGCCTCAAAATTTTGCTTATTAAGTTACCTTGAACTAATTTCCACTTGGAAAAATTTATATTACCCTCATTTTCATTTAAATTTTTCATTTTAATGTGTTTATTGGAATTAAAGTATTTTTGTCTGTTTTACTTATTTACTGTTTTCTTATTTTTTTATTTGAAATTTTGGTCTCTGATACTGAATAATTTTCTTCTCTAATATGTATATATAGGGGTTTTTGTTTTGCTTTGTTTTGTTGTTTTTAAAATAAAAACTTATTTTTTTATTATAAAAAATAAGAAAAACAGTAATAGAGTGAGAATAAGGAAAGTAAAATGAATAATAAAACAGACCAAAAATACTATAATAATAATAAATCGATAGTGCTTAATGTGTAAAATTTTATTTTTGCACTTTTAAATAATACCCCCTGCCTCTAAGTCTTATCAACCAATGATTTGCTTTCTGTTACTGCATATTAATTAGTATTTCCTAGGATTCTTAGAGACAGAATCCAGCATGAGGACTTCCTCTGGTGTCTGGTTTATTTTGTTCAGCACTTTTAGATTTAACTATGTTGCTATGGGGACCAATAGGCTGTTTCTTTTTATTTCATGACTAATATTCTCCTTGGTAGATATACATTTTTAAAATCCATAAATCTGTTGATGGGCATTTAGATTATTCACAACGTGGGTGATGAGTCTTGAAAACTGCATTACTGTAGTTCCCCTGCACAACTGGCAACAGTCTCCACCAAAGGATCTCATCTCTCCCTGAAGAGCTTTACTACTTACACAACCCTGGGAATGGGCCTTGTGAATCCTCCACATTCTGTAGCTTCCTGAGTCTTGGTGAGCCCCTCTCATCCCTCCATGAGGGAATGCTTCAATTTGAAGAAAATGGCTTCACACCACTTCATTCCATTTTCTTAGCATTCCCAGCAGGGCCCTACAACCACTCTTCCCAGACTTATCTTTAATCTGTTGGTCTCTGTTCAGTTTCTAATTGTGTTGCCTGACTTTGCCTGAGGTGATGTAGCATATAGTGATCCCAAATAGGGCACCAATGGCAGACCAAAGAAATAGTTCTACCAGAGTCTATCTCAGTGAACCCATGAATTTATTGGTGTTAACCAGATAACCCACTCCAATATGGGTAACATTGTAGAAGCTACACCACTGAAGACTCCCCACTCGTACCCAAGCCATGTTTTTCAGATCCCATAATGAACTCCAAAATCAACTTAATTAGATGAGTGCCTTGTATTCTGGTAGAGTCTACACATAGATATTTTGGATTCCAAAGACAGCCACTCAAGTCTGAGGCATTAGCCTGAAAAGTCTTCTCTTTTCACAAATGCTAAGACAGAGTAAGTACTCAGACGGGGGAAAATGGTCCCTATTCCACCTGAACTAATAATATCTACAGAATATTCCAGAGTTTCAGAATCAGTAATGGGAGCAATATTCCAGGTTTCTGCTGTGTGTGTGTGTGTGTGTGTGTGTGTGTGTGTGTGTGTGTATCTTTGCATATGTGTCCCTACATTTGTGCCTTCTCTACGCAAGTAGTCTACTTGTAGATAGTTTTATTCTTCAAGGAAAGCCTAGAATCCTGGTTATCCTCCTTCTCCTAAAGAATGTCAGGATTCTTCCATAATTGTAAGGGATCACTTTATAAGTAGAGCATGATGACAGAATGATATTCCAGGTTTTCAGTGTGCTTTCTGTTACCACAGCCCTTTGATAGTCACTCTACAACTATGATAATAAAATATTTGTGACTTTCATTTGAGTCTGATGATAATACTTACTTCAATGTTACCTTGAAAACTTAAATAAAAAATCCACATAAACCCCTTGGTTTTAACATTTCATATTTTTTATGTCTTTGAACATAATCTTATAATTTTAAAATTATTTTTATTTTATCTACGAGTATTTTGCCTGCATATATGTAAGGGCACCACATGCATGCAATGCCCACAAAGGCCAGAAGAGGGCGTCAGATACACTGGAACTGGAGTTGTTGGCCATTTTTTAAATTTATTTTTTATTTTATGTGTATAAATAGGTTGCCTACATTTATGTAAGTACACCTGTGTCTTGTAGTGCCCAAGAAGACAGAAGAGGGCATCGAATACCCTGATACTGGAGTTACAGTTGTCAGCTGCCATGTGGGTACTAGAATTTGAACCCAGGTCTTATGCAAGAACAGCCAGTGCTTTTAACCACTGAGCCATCTCTCCAGCATAAACTATGTCTCTCTGACCTAGACTCTGAGTGTCATACCTGCTATTTATTTATTTATTTATTGTATTTATTGTCTTTTTTGAGACACATTCTCCCTGTAGCCCCAGCTGGCCTGGGACTTACTATGCAGATCAGGCTGGCTTGGCCTCAGTCTTATGGAAATCTACCTGCTTCTGCCTCCAGAGTGCTGGTATTAAAGGCGTGCAACACCACAACCAAAGGTTATGTGTGCTTGTTGCTTCCCCCACCACCGTCTTTTTTTTCTGGAGCTGGGAACTGAACCCAGGGACTTGCTAGTCAAGTGCTCTACCACTGAGTTAAATCCCCAACCCCTACTGACCACTGTTAACAGCCCTGTGGATGCTGGAAATCAATCTTGGATCCCCTAGGGGAATAGCAAGTGTTCTTAACTGTGAGCCATCTCAATAGTCCCGTATCATGTAATATTTTGTGATTGTTGCCAATTTTCTCCTATCCTCTTTAAATGTACAATCTTCTTGTTCATTATTGTATCTTTAGTGTAAGATAATGAGCCAGACATAATAGGCACATTGAAATTTTTTTAATTAATAATCATGGTAGTATTTTAGAAATGCTAATCTTGAGGAGTTACATAAAATAAATCAGAATGTATAGAAAATGGAGCCAGGGATATTGGTTAGAACATTATGACAACATGAGGAAATTTGATAATAATGCAGGATGTGCAAATGATGCTTAGAGATCAAGGCCCTGTGGGGTGTGGTTTCTGCAAAGAGTTTAAGTTTGGATATCTTGTTCCCTTTTAAAATTTGTCTTTATTAAATTCTCTTTATCTTACAATAACCTAGTGTATGTCTTACCTCTGAAGTCTCAGGGGCCCTATGGAATACAGATGTTCTGGAGACTCTGTGTGTGTGTGTGTGTGTGTGTGTGTGTGTGTGTGTGTGTGTACACCCCAGGCTAATAGTTAACTTGTAAATGGCCCTCTTGCTTCTTCAGATGATAATGTACTTTGAAGTCTTTTCCTTTGGGTATTCCCTTGAAGAATACTTAAGTGTACTCATTGAAATGGACTTTACTCTTGCTAAGGTAATAGTGTAGAGAGACACAATCGTTCAGTTCTTCAACCGAATAGCAGTGCCTCTTCCTTTGTTTTGCTGGCCGTGTTTCACTAATGGATTTGATGTCATTGTGAAGAATTTTCTTTTTCAGGATTGCCTTTACTAAACCTCTTTTAAAAACTGTCTTAATGCAGTGATAAAACCATAAACGCCTTAGAAAGCTATAGAAATAGCAGGCTGTGATAGAACTGTGGTGTTAGACAGGCTACTTGGGAGTGCAGAGTTCCTAGGATATGTGGGGAGATGGGGGTCTGTGTGCTGACATTTGATGGCCGTTCCTTCTGCAGCCTTTGGACTTAGGTCCCTCATCTCTTCTTCAGAGATGATGGACATATTGTCTAAGAGGGGATTGGTAGCCAAGGAGATAATCAAGTGAACCCAACACCTCATGTAGTGATAAGCTGAGGAAGAGCCCGCACAGCCTAAGCTGTTGTGCTTCGGAGCCCCAGTGACGATAAAAGCTGGATTAACTCTAACTCATGCAATAGCTGCTCCTACCGTCATACCCGCCCCTCCCAAGCTTCACTGTGGAAAATCCATCCATATTACTCACTGTGAAGGCCAGAGGCCAAAGGTCTAGGTCTGGAGGCTTCAACCCCAAAGAAAGTAACAGAACTAATGACCAGCGGCATGGAAGGAAATCCATCAACATTGTTCCATTGGACCCAGTGACCAATCCTGTCTGACCAAGTACAAGCGTAATCCCCCAGACAAAGCTCAGAATCAGGACTGCTCGTGGATGTGATCAAGCAATGTTGGTCAGTCTGTTTGGTTCATATTAGCTCAGTTCTGGTCATGCAGAGCCCTACTGAGGAAGCTGACACTACCAGACCATACAGGAAACTGACACAGCGCTCTCTGTATTTCAGAGTGTTTATTGGTTTGACCTATGATCCTGGGAGGAGGAACAGTTGGTTCCCAGGAAATGGCTGTCCTGTTAGGAGAGCGTCATCATCACGGGAAAATCTACCTGTAAGGCACCTATGTTCAGGAAGGTTTAAAGTAATAGCTGAAGACTGACTGGTGTTGCCCATAGGCTCTGTGACAGGATGTTGGAAAATCCAGCATTTGACAATTTGTTTAAAGCACCAAATTGCTCTTAGCTTTGTATCTGAGGTGTGGGGATTAACAGCAGTAACTGAACATTCCTTAAATGACTAATGGACCTATGTGCATGGTTGAAAGGAAACTGACTCAAAGTTCAAATAATGAAGGAGACTAATACTAAATTAAGACAGAGATGGCTTTTATTCTGCTGTGAGTCAGCCATGAGGCCTCTGCAGGCCCAAAGGCAGAGTCAGAGAGCATTTTAGCAAAAGCACCCTCAAAGCACTCTTATGCTATCACTCAAAACAAAGCACAAATTCTATTTTTACTCAACAGTCATTTAAGATCTAAAGTGGAATTGCTAGAATTTAAAGAAATCCTTTTTTTCCCAATATACTCTTTTGCAAGATCAGGTTATAGAGATTTGTCAAATTAACCATTTGTTTCAATCGTACTTTATTGAACAAAATTATGTGCCATTGAATGTGCTAACTCCTAAAAGGAAAATCACAGAGAATGAGCACTGGAACACCAAAGAAAGAGGAGAAAATAGCTAAGTCATGTTTCAAAATGTTATAATGGTTCATGGTGGTGTCCACTTGGCTGGATTAAGGACTGCTTGGAGAGCTGGTCCAACATTGCTCTCAATGCCTCAGAAGGCATCCTTCTGCTGATAGGAAAATCTGTGTGGTTTAGGATGATTGGCCAGTCCCAGGCAGGTCTGGGAGTATTTTCCTGGAGAACACAGGCTTGTGAGGTGGGAGAAGTGCCCCTTCAAAGCGAGCAGTGCCATCCATCTGTAGAAAAGAAAGTCCGTGAGAGGTTAATCCAGTCTTTCCCACAGCAGAGACAGCCATCTTCTCCAGCCCTTGACACCAGAATTCCGAACTGTCCATCCTTTGAACTCTGGGAATCATAACAGTGACCTCATCGTTCTCAGGCCATTGGCCTTGGGCTCAGTTACAATACTGAATTCCTTTGTTTCAAGGTCTTTGGACATGAACTGTGTCAGGCTACCAGCTTTTCTTGTCCTGATACCTTTGAACTTGGGCTGAGCCATGTTGTTAACCTCACTGTCCAGCTTGCAGATGGCCAATCAAGGTACTTTTCAACCTTCATAGTCAAACAAGACAGTTTTCCCTCACGGGTGTATCAAACATTATGCATTGTATTGGCTCAATCCCTCTAAAGGAAAACGGAGAATGGTACCTAAATGTAACAGGAACTTCAGGCCTACTTTTGCTGAAGGCATTGATTTAGGCCTGAAGATGTTTGATGGGCAAATAAAAGCAGAATGAAAGTCTGGCGTCCCTGCCTTCTTATTACTGCTGTCTCCTTAATTACCATGAACTTTGGGTCAGATCCTGCTCAACTCTGCACATAGACATACTAATCACTTAAGGAGTGTTCTAACCTCTGTTCTCCCTCTGCGAGGCTGAAGACACCGAGATTAACTAAGATATTTTAAATAAACAAGGGCATCATAATCAATTCAACAGACTGTTGTCACCAGTTTTCATAACGTCGTGTTGCAGACCTCCAAAGTTACTGCAGGAGGACCCAGCTACTGCCCCGTGAACGTTATCTTGCTCCTGTATCTCTCTGCTTCATTTATCCTTTTCAGCCTATTTTCAGTCATCTTCTCCAGTGTCAGCAGGAAACAGCAGATCCAGACCAGAAGGGTGCCCAACCAGAACACAGTTTAACTAAGACTGCTTGACTAAGCATGCCGATCCCCTCACTTTTCTTCGTCTATATAATCCCACAGCTCTTCACAGTGCTTCCTGTTCAGATCTTAGGCCAGGAGATGTCTCTGTTCTTTCTGCTGTAGCCACATTGAGAAGGAATTCTTTTTTTCTAGACCGTCACTCTCTTATTTGGCATCCTGGAATGAGTGTCTGTTCTGCTCTGTTGGGACCCTCAGAAGCAAGCATATGACCAAGACTCCAGTAACAGGAAGTGTGATATGTTGCCATTGCAAATATCTAAAAACAGAAGCATGCTGTGAAACCGGGCACAAGGTAACGGCTGCAAGAGTTTTCCAGTTAATGCTGGAAAGAATGTACAGTGTGAGAATGGGGAGGACTCAAAAGGGAAGAGCTCAAGAAAAATCACAATCTTCTTATAGAGTATGTGTATTAGACACTTTTCTGATGCTGTGATAGAAACACTGACCAAGGGAACTTATAAAAGAAAGAGTTTTTTAGCTTACAGTTAGTCCCAAAGGGCAAGAGTTCATGATGGTGGGGAGGCATGGGGACAGAGGTGGCTGTGATAGACGCAGTCTCTAAGCATTTGCATCTTCAAGCAGGTACAGGAAGCAGAGTGACTGGAGGTCTGGCAAGACTTAAGAACTCTCTAAGCCCGCCCCAAGTGATATGCTTCCTCCAACATGGCCACACCTTCTAAGACCTCCCAAAACAGAGCCTCCAGCTGGGGATGAAATGTCTAAAAACCTGGAGCCTATAGGGGACATTCTCATTCAAACCATCACAGTATGTAAGTCACTGTGAACAGGATGTGGTATTCAGATGAGGTCTTGATGGAAATGAAGATGAAAGATACTGGAGAAAACATTCTTTGTTACAAAGTATTCATGAACTCAGCTGCACTGTTTCCAAGCCCTAGGGCTTAGGACTTCGGAGAAGACAAAGCTTTAGTGATGGTATTCGAAAGAAGAAATTTCTCTGCAGGCAAGTAGGTTTCTTGCTGGTCTTCCTTAAACTGCATATAGGAAAATTCAAGGAGAGAAAAATGACTTGAAGACAATTTATAATTTAAAAGGAAGTACAAGTAAAAGATGTGGAAAAATTCCCAGCTGGCCATGTAAATAATAAAAAGCATATTTAGAAGGAAAAAACAAAGATGTGGCCAAGAGATGATATGATAAGGAAGGCGATAGAAGGAAGCTAGGTGGTATTCATTAAAAATGAGAAAATGATCTGAAAATCAGTTCTCAGAGACTGGAGTGGCACGCTTGCTGGACTGCTGGGAGGCACCACGGAATTATGGTGATGCTCTGAAAACAGCGGAGGGTATGGAGTGGACTTTAAGGACTCTGCTAGAGCATCAACGGCCAAAGTTCCAGCAGGCTGCTGCAGAAGCAGCTTGGCCCCTGCTATATGTGATTAAGAATTTATTTCAAACAGAGACTATAGCCCAGAGAGATACTGAAGTATTGAGAGAGTAATTAAAGGGGGAAAGAGACATAAGACAGGCCTCTGCAACATTAGCCTCTGACCTTGCTGATAAAATAAATAAAAAGGAAAAAGAAATCAAAGTTTTTAACTGGCCACCTTTTCTGACTAAGAGAGCAAAATGGGAAAACAAGCCCAGAGTAGATCTATAGTACAAGGTCTGTCCTGGGACTCCCTGACCTGGAAACCCACAAGAGAAGGCAGATAGTGACGAGGAAGGGAGCCACCCAGAAGAAGCTAAGAGTGTGCCCCTCAGGTTCAAACTGTAACATGAAGGAGAAATCCAGATGTCAGCATGCTGATGGAGGCCTTAAGGAGCGTGAGAACTTAGCGAATGTGAGGTACTCAGCACTGAAGCTGCTGGAACTAGGAAGGACATTCACACAAGCCTCAAAGAGGCTGTCATCAGCTGGTTCCTGAGAATATGGGACATGGGGACACATTATTAGCTTAAATGCTGCAGAGGCAGGAAAGCTGAGCAATACAACCACTCATCCCTCCTTGAGATACAGGCTGTGTAGCCCGAGGCAGTACAAAGGGAAGCAGTCTCTGATGGACTGGCTTCTACGAGCTGTTAGAGATACTTAGTTATCACCAGTGGAGGTTCCTGTGGATGTCAGGAGCTGGAGGACAATAAAAGGCACAAGGAAAGCAATGTATGGTGCCCCATTCACAGAACCTGATAGGACTGTGTTCAGTAGAGACTTAATGAAGGGCTTAAAGAAGGACCTCAAAATTGGTATGGAGTTTTAGTGTCTGTGCCAAGTCCCCTAGTAGGACAGGATCTTTACAAGGCAGGAGAGGCCTTGACAGATTTAAGCAACCTAGACCAACATGTAAAATATGTCTGTAGAAGACTAGAACAACCTAAAAATGTATAAAAGAGACAAAGCAGAGAAGGAGATCTGCTTGGGTTACTTAAAGACAAATGTGGCAAGTCTTGCTTTTAACCAAAGTTCCTGAAGAAAAGATTGACAAAAAGCCATTTTCTGTACTAAAGTGCCTCTGGGAGGATATAAAACCCGAGGAACAGTTCACAAAATGTATATAAAGGATAAAAACTATCCCAGGGGTAAATGATAACCCCCACAGAGTGAAAGTGTACATTTCTCCCCTGTGAATGGCTATTCAAGGGGTAGAGACAGCTTGCCCGGCCAGGGCCTCTCCCAGCAGCCAGGTATGGCCAATGGAGAGACCACAGGTGTGACTAGAGCCAGGAGTTGGACCCAGAGTCTACCAGGCACTGGGAAACAACAGGTGCAACAGGGGCTAGAGGAGCCTTATTCCTCCCTGTGTAGGACCAAGCAGTTTGGGCCAGCTCCAACGAGTTATCAAGGATAAAGCGATGCATGGAGGTTCCATGTGAGAACTCGAGGACACTAAATGGATTCCAGATGAAAACCAAAGATAGTAAAGGACTAAGTAACATGCCATTGTACCCAACATGGATCTGTTGAAAAAAACAGCTGATACGAATGAAAAGGAATCTTCCATGCTATGTTAGAACTTGTGTATCTATATAACATTAACTTCTGAGTGTTTTACAGATGTGAAACCCAGGTGAGAGATGTAAAGTACACCTGAAGAAAGAAGGATGGAATGTAATTCATACAGAGTACAAGGGTGAAATATAGATGTGAAATTCTGGGGAACTCTATGGACATGGGCTTATAGATGTCAAAGAGTAAAAGGATACTTCATATAATTGTTAACTAGAAATTCCAGTACCAGGCTGTGGGTTGCTCCCCCTGTGGGCTGTTGGCCAGGGAAGCCTTGGAAGCCCCCTCTACAACAAAAGGCAATTGCCACTAATGCTGGTTACACACTGGAAGAGAATGCCCTATTCCTATGGCATGGTTTGTTCATTGAAAAGAGAGCTCTAGCTGGGACCACGCTGGAAACTCCCTGCAAATGGATGGCTGGCCTTCATAGTGTTAGTGGGCGCTATGCAGATCACTGCGGGAGAATGGTCCTGAAAAGCTCTGCTTAATGATGGATTTTGCATGCTTCACTGTCAGATGCCTAACAAGATGTTCTGGCTGGTGTAACAGTGGCTCATCTAGTGTGTGCACCCTCATCAAATTTCTAATTGGATTTAAGGCCCACTCCTCAGAGATGGAACACACATCTGAAGCTGGGAGAAAAATCAACCACCATTAGTAATGGAGGGAAGCCATTGTAATTGGTTGTAAGATGAATATGATGCACCTACTTAGCTAGTGTCTTAGGTTAGGTATTATAACCATCAGTGCTTGTAGGGTTTATGTGGATGTTACTGCTTTCCTTTTGTGGCTGTTGTTGTGTTTTTGTTTTGTTTTCCACAATAGGAGAAAATGGGAAGAATATCACCAAGGACAAATGATAATAAGACCCCAAAATTTGAGACTGCACTGCAATGGGAAAAAGGCTCATCCCACACCTATCAACCCTTTCAAGGCTCAGGGGTTTTTGAAGAAGAGGATGGCAAAAAGTTGTCTAAGAGCCAGAGAGGAAAGGGGTGGGAGTAAGTAAATGTAGCTGGGGTTTTGCTCTGGCTCGATAGACATGCCCAAGGATGAACAGGTCCATGGTGGCAAGAGCTGGATACACACAGCAGCAAAAAAAAAAAACGGATTTGTTTGATGGAAACAGAGCCAATAGACTCAATCACTTTCCAACCAACCAGTGACTTGAGAGGGAGGACATGGGGAAAAGCAGTGAATGCTGGGAGGAGGCTCACCAGAACGCCAAGGCCCTTCTGAAAAAAAATGCTGGCTCCCCATGTGAGCTTACTGTCCCCCTCCTGGGTGACCAAACCTTTGTAAGTAACCCCAATAAACTCTATCTTTCTAATTGGAGAAGCAAACTTCTGTTTGCTTGCTCAGCCAGGCCAGACCCATTCAGGAGGGGCCGAATGCTGAGTCTCACTGTGAGAGGACAGTTCTTAAGACACTGACTCATTCTGCATTGTATTAAACATTTCTTTGTCTCTTCTGAGAATAGACAATGAACAGATGAGGACAGAACTAGGTCAGTCAAGACATTGCTTTAAACCAGGTGATAGATGTGATGGCTTGACCTATCCTGGTGGTACTAGAAGTGAGATATAGTCTGATAACAGACTTCTTTTAAGAACAGATCATAATGAATTCATCCACAGACTAGAGGAGAGATGATACAGGATAAAAGAAACCATCAATGACTTGAGTAGCTAGTATAGAAAGCTGCCATCTACTGAGACAGGGAAAGGTGAAGAAAACCATGCTTAAAAGGTAGGAAACTCACTGATCATCTCAACAGATTCAGAAGGGCTTTTGACATTAATCTAGGATGTCTTCATGATAAAAGTCCTAAAGGGAACTTGCCTAACATAATCAAGGCAATATATGACAAACCCACAGCTGACATCATCTTAAACTGAGACAAAAATCAAAGCACTCCTGTTATAATCAGGTCCACCATCCCTACTTCTTTTCAATATAGCCCTGAAAATCGCATCCATAGCAATAAGACAGGAGAAGGAAACTAGAGGAGTACTAACAGGAGAAGAAGTCAAATTACCCCTAGTTCCAGATGGCATATTATATATACAACATCCAAAAATTCTACTAGAAAACTTGAAGAAATAAGCAGCACTTTTGGCAAAGTGGTGAGATGTAATATCAATTTGCAAACATCTTTGTGTTTTTATAATAACAACGCAGCTTTTCTACATACCAATAGCATGCATGTTGCAAAAAAGGTTATGGAAAAGCTTCCTTTCCCATTCCCAGTAGCCTCAAAAAAACTCAAATACCTAGGAACAAACTTGACAAGGAGTCAAAGACATCCTCAGTGAATACTTTAATCTCTGAAGACAGAGCCCGAGGAAGACATTAAAAGGAAAGCACCTCCCCTGCTCATGGATTGATAGAATTAATAGTGCTAAAAAGATCATTCTACCAAAAACAATTTACAAATTCAATGCAATCCCAACTAAAATCCACATAACTTTATTCACAGAAATAGGAAAAAATAATACTAAAATACAGATGGAAGCACAAAAGTCCCCCAGATATCCAAAGCAATCCTGAACAAAAAGGACTACTGGACGGATTACTGTACCGGATTTTAAGCTATTTACAGAGCTATAGTAATAAAAAGACAAGCATTAAGCTAGCACAAAAAGCAGACATGGAAAATCATGGAACAAAATATAAGACACAAAATGAGTGTGCATAATTATAGTCATCTGATATTCAACAAAGATACCCAAGGAGGAAAGACTGCATCTTCAACAAATTTCAGCTCATAGGCAAATAAAACTAGACCCACATCCATCACCCTGCACAAAATCAATTCGAAATGAATCAAAACCTCAATGTAAAATCCCAAACTCTGAAACTGCTAGAAGAAAGTATATGCAGTAGCCTCTAAGATGTAGGTGTAGGAAAGGACTTTATGAATACAACTGTATTCATTCAAGAAATGAGGCAAACAATTGACAAACGGACCTAAATAAACAAAAAGCTCTGTACAACAAAGAAAACCGTTGATCAACTAAAGAGGAAGCTCATAGGGTAGGAGAGAATCTACCAGCTACAAATTTGATAGAGGATATTAATAACCAGAATATACAAAGAGCTCAAGAAGCAAATAATCATGATAACAAATGACTAAATTAAAACATGAGCTATGGATCTGAACAGAGAGTTTTCAAAAGAAGATATAACAATGCCTAAGAAATATCTTTAAAAGCATTCAATATCCTTACCAATTAGGGAAATATAAATTAAAACTACTTTAAGAGTTCATCTTGAACTGCATGTGGTGACACAGGCTTTTGACTCCCAGCATGCAGGAGGAAGAGGCAGGCAGATCCCTGTGAGATTAAAGCCAAGACCAGCCTGATCTATATAGCAAGTTCCAGGCCAGCCAAGATTACAGCAGGAAGCTCCCGTCTCAAAAAGACCAAAACAGAAAAGAGGCCATTTTATCTCTTATTCTAGTCAGAATGGCTAAGATTTAAAAAATAAATAAATTGGTCTAGAAAAATGGTTCAGTAGGTAAGTGTACAAGTGTACTGGTTGCTTTGCAAAGGACCAGGGTTCAGTTCCCATCTCCCTCATGGAGGCTAACACCCATTCGTTGTTCAAATTCCAAGGGAGCAGACGCCCTCTTCTGACCTCTGTGTCATTGTACACGAGCAGTGCACTTACATCCATGCAGGCAAAATACTCATATATGTAAAAAATAAAAACACATTTTAACACAGAAAACAACTGACAACAAACATGGGCATGAACTCGGGAGTGACAAGGGGGGCCTCATTCACCATTAAGTGGCACAGCCATTCTGGATATCAGAGTGGAGAATTCTCAAAAAGCTAAAAGTAGATCTACCGTATGACCTAGCCATACACTTCCTTGAAGTATACCAAAAGGGCCCTACGTCTGAATATGGAGACCCTGACTCGGTCATGTTCACTGCCACTGTAGTCAACTATCTGAAAATGGAAGCACTCTAAATACCCTCAGCTGATAGATGGATAATGGAAATGTGGTTCCTATATACAACCAAATTCTACTCAGCAGTAAAGAAAACTGAAACCGTGACATTTCCAAGAACCAGAACAGTAAACACTGCACATTCTCTCTTCTTTGTGAATCCTAGCTCTGAATCTTTAGATTGCAGTTTATACTCTGAAGTTAATGCAGAAGCCAAGAAAGTAGAAGGGGACTATGAGGGAGAGGGAGAAAGGGCTCTAGAGAAGGGACAGCAGGACACCAGTGTCACGAAGGGTGGAAGGGAAGATATGGGCCTTAACCTGAGGAGGAAGAGGAAGGGGACTAGAGAAAGGAAGAGGAAAGAGAAATAAATGACGCCAAGGAGGTTTGAAAAAGCCCCATGGAAATACAGTATTTCACAAACTTGCTTAAAAATACATATAATGTATATGTGTATGTATACACATATATGTATTTATACATACATATATATTAAGTGGAGTGACAATGCTGTCCCCAAAAGTCATGGACTATCTAACAGAACAGCCCATGAATGTGAGGAGTGGGGGCAGGGCGTGTAAAAAGTGCCAGGGGAGAAAAGGGGGTGAAAGTAATGCACACGTAGCAGGCACGTAGCCACACTCAAAAATTAAATTAAACTAAAGGTGAACGCAGGGAGGTTCACGCATTGGATTTAGCTGTATTTAAGATTTTAAATGTATTTTAGACATTCAGGTGGAGGTGTCAAATCAGCACCAGGAAATTCAGTCGTGTTTTGTGCTAACAACTTAGAAATCCGGAATGTTAAGAGTGTGGAATGACTTAAAGACATAAAGCTGCCACTAGAGAGGGCTTCAAAATACTGACAAGAGGCAGAACAGTGCACAGGCCTGGGGACTCTGATGTGTAGAGCTTGTGGGAAGGGGGAGAAACCAGAAAAGAAGGTTCCAGGCTTGGAGCCAGCAAAGGCAGAGGAGAGCCAAGAAAGAATGGGTCACGAGGGGCCAAGAGATGCAGATGTTTTCAAGAAAGATGAACTATGACGAGGTCCAGGAGGAATTAGCCTTTGGAGTTGGCAACACAGAGGCCACTGGAGACCTTGACAAGCGCAGTTTTGATAAAACTGTGGAATGTGAGCCTGATTAGACGGTGTTTGAGAAGGGATGAGAAGCGAGAAGGGTGCGCGTAGACGGTGTGTCGGGAGGTGAGTTGAGAGGGGAGCAGAGAAGTGGAAGGAGGAAAAGGAGAAAGTAGGCTTAAGCAAGTTCATCTTGATGAATTCCTGCCTCCCAGCATTGCCTGTTAGCCAGATAACATACCCGTGACTTCGCTGAGTGAGACACAAGTGCCTTCGCTTTGTATGACTGGTGTTTAGACCTCTGGGTTCATCTGGCAGTGGAACTGTTGGGAATATCATAACTTTCTTAGAATATTATCATTGAGATATCTCAAATTTTAACAAGTCATTCAAAGTAGCCAAAAGGCTTATCATAAAAGGAGATTTTTTCATCTTTTTAAAAACTCTTCAGGGGCTGGAGAGATGGCTCAGCAGTTAAGAGCACTGGCTCGTCTTGCAGAGACCCGGCATTAGGTTTCCAGAACCCACATGGCCACTAACAACCATCCATAACTCCAGTTCCAGGGGATGGATGCCTTCTTCTGGCATCCACAAAATGGGTGCACTTACACACATCCAGGCAATACATTCATACACATAAAATAAAAATAATAAATAAAATATTTACAAAAAACGTCTTCAGTAGACACCTCCATTTTTAGAGTCACACGATTCAGTGAATATGGCTCTAACCCTCATCTCGGTGTCATTTATGAGTTTTAGTTTTGATTTAATACTAGACACCTCAGAGTCAAATGCAGAATGGAAGGCAGGTTCTATAAGAACTGAGGTATATTTGGTTAGAATTTCAGTGATTAGGGCCTGAGAGATAGCTCAGTGATTAAGAGCATTGACTGTTCTTGCAGAAGACCTAGGTTCAAATCCCAGCACCCTCATGATGGCTAACAACCGTCTACATCTCCAGTTCCAGAGATCTGACAGCCTTTTCTGACCTTCACAGGCATTCATGACACAGGTGCACTTATACAAGGCCTAACACCTATACACATAAAAATCAGTCAATCAAAGAAGAAAAAAAAAGAATTCCAGTGAGTAGAACTAAGGAAATAGATGAAGTGTCAGATGGCCAAAATTAAAAACATTTCTATACTTTTGCTTTTCCTATCAGTTTTCTGATACTTGGACAATATCTTTATATGCAACACTCACTATTACCACTCCAAAGTAGTCCAATGTTTTGTTTCTGACAGACTTCACCTAGAACACCACGAAATGTTTGCTTTCTGTCATCAAAATATTCATACACAATTTGTGAAATTATTGGGAATACACGCACACTGTGTATTTATTAAGAATATCAGTGAGATTCTGTTTTGTTTGGGGTATTTTGGTTGAGATAGGGTTTAATGGAATGTTACAATGCCAAGTGGTAATAATGAGAAAGTTATCTGACATGAAATGGTAAAAAAGCACAAAGAACATTCCACCATGGGAAAAACTGTGGCAGGTACTGCTCCTAGGGGTCACTTTAAAAATTTAGGAATAATATGTTGCTGGCATCCTTCTGATTTCCCTTTGTTTTATAAGTGCCCAGGGAGAGTAATGTAACTCACTGAAGACAAAAAGGAACAGATTCTTAGGCAAAGAAGTACATTTGATTTGGAGTTGCTGTAGATGGATATGGATATTCCTTTTCAAAAAGTAGACAGAAGAGACTTTAATTCAAGGGATAGCTTGAGGTGAAGGTACAGGTTGGTACGTCATCACCACAGAAAAGTATGTTTAAACTGTTGGAGTACATACAATCAAAGTGAAGGAAAAGTGAGATGGAAAAGTTAGCAGGCAGGGGATTGGGAGACCAAGATGGTTATCTTAAGAATTTTTCTCACAATGAAGTGTGGCATTCGGCCCCACCCCTCTGGGTCCAGCTGACTAAGGAAGCAAAGTATGCTACCCAGTCAGAAAAACCAGAGTTTATTTGAGATTACTTACAAGGGATTTATTTGGGGGGGGAGGTGTGACATCTTGTATTGAGGTCTGCATTATGATCAGAACCCCAGGAACTCCGTGCACTCTGAACACCCATCTCCTACCCAGCATTCACTGCTTTCCCCCAGGCCCTCCCCTTAAGTTGGATGGAAAGTAGTTGACTCTTCTGGCTTCATTTCAGTCACATGCTTAGAGGTGTGTCTTTCCACTGCTGTTGTCATCACCGTCATTCACAGCTGCGTTTGGATCCAGTGCCTCCATGGGTGTGTCCATGGAGCCAGAGGGAAACTCCATGTAAATTTACCCTGCAATGATCTGTGACAAAAGGCTTAGAATAACAGGGGATCAGAAGGAAGGAGGAGTTTTTAATCATCCAAGAAGTACAAAAAGACAGCTGGAGAGACGGCTCAGCAGCGAAGAGCACAGGCTGCTCTTGCAGGGAACCTGGGTTCAGTTCCTAGCACCTACATGGTGGCTGATAACCATCCATAATTCTGTTCCATGGGCACTGTATCACAGGAGCACTTACACACATGCAGTCAAAGCACTCATACACATCAAATAATAAATAAAAAAGTAAAAACCTTGAAAGCTGTGCAGAGGTTATTGATGTTAGGAAGTAGTGAGGAATGTAAGATAAACACCGCATGCCGACGTCTGAGCATTGTTTTGAAACAAGCTAACAGATCATTACACGGCAATAATTTCTACATAATTTTAAAACTATATTAGAAATTACTTTATTTTTTAAACTTAGTAGACTAGAGCTATAAATCTATGACACTAATTAGCATATTGAGTCTATCCATTTCTAGATAAATACATTGCACCATTTTTTCAGGTTATATTTAAGTTTCCATAACAAGTTATCATTTTTCCCATTTAAGACTTGCACATACTTTTTGAAAGGTAATTCCCAGATCTCTAATGCTGTTACTTTCATGAATATTATCTCTCTTTTATATTTTCTAATTATTGGTGATGATTGAAAGAAGTAGTCCTGATTCGTATATGCTGTCTTGAATGTAACACAAACTTACTTCAAGTATTGTCTGGAAGGAACAAGAAAATTGATTAAAAAAATTGTATGGTAGTTTAAGGGGCCAAGAATATCTATTCAAACCAGAGCAACTGTCAGAAATGATTTCCCAATATACATCAAAACATATGAAGCCACTGTGATTTTTAAAATGTCATTTGGGAAAGGGATCCCTAGATGCTAGATTAATTAAACATATTAGCTCTTTTAAATGATGCCAGCTGCATGTGAGAATTATCAACAGCTATAATAGAAATAAGGCAAGAGGTGACCTACTCAAGTTGTACTGGTAGCTCATGTGGAAAATACAGAACTAGTTTGTCATGTCTCAGCTGTGGAATGTCCTCATGTGTTGAACACTTGGTCCTGACCTGCTGCTGGTGGATGTGGAACCTTTAGAAGCTAGAGTAGGTGGAGCAGGTATGTCACTGTGGTATGGGCCTTGAGGTTTGTAGCCCACCCTAACTTTCTGGCCCCTGTGTGCTTACTTACTGATTCACGTGGATATAAGCAAGCTGCCTGGTCCCTCTGCAAGCTTAGCCAGAAGCCCCCTCGGCCACTGTGCCCACCCCCATCACAGTGAACGATGCCCTCAAACCATGAGTCTGAAGAAGTTGGTTTTGTCAGGCATTTGGTTCCAGCAATGAGAAAAGTAACAAACACAGAAAACTGCTACAAAGAAGAGGGGTCACTGCTGACCACGTGATTCATAAGCATTGGGAACCGCTTTGTAAAAGGGATGTGGAAGAGTCTGAATCTGTGGGCTAGAGGAACTCCAGAATTCTGTAAGCACAGCTTAATAGGCTCATTCTGGCTAGGGTGCCAAAAACCAGAATGCCAATGGAAATGCAAACAGAAAACACTGTGCTCATGAGGTTTCAGAGGTAAATAAGACTTTATTGGAAATTGAGATAGAGACCATTTGTGTTATATTCTGGCAGAGAATCTGTGTTCTGAATATTTAAGTGACATAGATTAAGTTATTTAGTAGCAGTTACTGCTCTTACTCAGAAGCCTGAATAAGTTTAAATTTCTGAACAAGGTAGATGTAGACAAAGCATCTGTAATTTTCAGTTACTAGATTAACATCATGAAAGAGAAACACTGACTTTAGGAAAGGTACTTTGAAGACAAGATATTACCCACTGAGATTTCCAGAGTGTAGCAATGAAAATTCATTTGAAAACAAGTACCCCAAAATATAGAGCTTTCAACATAGGCTGCTGGAAAACTGCATCTAGGAAAATGTTTTCCAAGGTTCAGCCCATAAGACAGAGAGAAGCTGCTAAGGCTGTGGTCTCAGAGGGCCAGGCTACATCTCAAGATGGTGCAGGATTTGCAGACATGCAAAATTTGATGTTTGAGGATGTCATGAAGGCTTTCACCAAGGTCCCAGAAAGCCACCAAAGTCAAGCAATGTGTAATAGGGTTGGATTCCTTGCATGGAATGCTAAAGTAGGCTGTGTGTGAAGTTGAAGAGGTGAGGTTTAAATTGCAAGGGAGACCTAAGAGATGTCTCAAATGTGAGCTCTCCACTGAAGAAAGCTGAGTATTGAGTGGAGTTGGTCAAAGACATAGGTCACAAATATTTCACACAATAGAACTAGAGAAGTGGGGTTGCCTGAGTCTGTTAGAGATGAGTATGGAGCTGCAGAGCTTGAGGATTCTACTGCTGGGTTTCAGCCTTACTATGATCAGATCTTCCTTTACTATGCCTCCATTCATCCCACTCAGAATAAGACTGTTTACCAGATGTTGGAAATGAGTAACTTTTCATTTGATGGTTTGCTTGCTCAATTGTTAATTTTACAGGGACTCTGAGATTGACTTTAATCTCAGAGGAGAGTTTTGAAGTATTGGAGCTGTAAGAATATGGAGACTTTTGAAGCTGTAGTGAGTGCACATTGCATTATGAGATGATGACCATGAGCCTATAAGGAGCCAAGGGCAGAAATTTATGGTTGTGATATGAAATATCTATCTTCCACTGATTCGTGTATCTAAACACTTGGTCCCAAGCTAATAACACTATTTGAGGAGACTGTAGGATCATTGTGAGTTAAAAGTACATGGGTTGCTGAAGGTGGAATTTGAGGCTTATAGCCAAGCCTCAGTGCTTGCTTCTCGCTCTGTCTCTCTGACTCTCTGTCTCTCTTTCTCTCTGTCTCTCTTTCTCTCTTGTTCTGAAGAAATGCGAATAAGCAGCCCTTGCAAGCTCCTACTGTCTTGGAGTTTCTTGCTTCCTTACCTTTCACCCCATCCTCTTCTAAGATGGCTCCCATCCTTGGCTAGCAAGGTGATTTAGTACATAAGGTGGAGCAAGCCAGCCTGGTTGGTCAAAGACCTCAGTTTGACCACATGAGGCATGGTCATCCTAACAACATAGCAGCCAGCTCACAAAGCTTAATATTCCAAGGAATGGGAAGTGGAAGTTTCTAGTCTGTTAAAACTTCTAATTGAAATTTTCACACAATTACCAACTTCTTCTTTCATATTCTAGTGTCAAGCCTGCCTCAATGCAATGAGAGAATTGGAAAATGATTAATGGATATCATATGTACCATTTTCTGGGTACAAATTCCTTTCAAACCGCCTACATGAAAAATATTATCCTTTATTTCTAAAGTTCCCAAATACCTAATTCCATTCTGACACTAGTTCTTATTATCATTGAATCAGGTTCAGGGTACAGGCAGGAAAGAGTGTCATGGGGTGAGGTGTCTCTCAATCTGGAGACCTTTTGGCTTCCATGAAACCTATACACTAGAGTATCAGGAGCATAGGGTAACTGTAACAACCATTCAAAAGAGGTAGAGCACAGCTGGGCAGCAGCCCTAAGCCCGTTGCAGGTTCCCTGATTATTCAGCACATGTTGCCCATGTTTTCATAGGGAAATGCTGAGAATCATCCTGCAGAGTTATTGGCTGTCTTCTCTGGTTTTCACTTCTTGTGCTGTTTTCCCCCTTGCATGAGAATTACCTGTATTACATAGGGCTGAAGAGATGACTCAGTGGTTCAAAGCACTTGTTGCTCTAGTAGAGGACCAAGGTTTGATTCCCAGCACCCACATGGGCAGCTACAAACTGAATAGAACTCTGGTTCCAGGGAATTTGATGCCTTCTTCTGGTGTCCACATGAATCGCATGCATATTATATATTTACACACATGCAGGTAAAACATGCATATATATAACATAAACATAAATAAATAAATAGCCATATTACAGCTAAGTAATTTTCTCAGTCTGTTTTCTTCCTATGAACATTTGAGGCATTAAATACCCCTTACTCTTTTGTGTTCTCTCTCATTCTAGAAGACACAGCTTCTTAAAGTTATTTGTGGGTTTCCTATTTACAAATTTATAGTCAATTTTCTAAACCAAAATCAGACTCTCATTTCTTTCCAAGACAGAGCCTCCTGTGCTTTTGGAGTCTGGTAAGGCTACTGGGGAACATTGCCCTTAATTCCTAAAATTCCTATTACTTAAATTATCTATGGGTCTTAAGCATAGGCCTTTTGATTCTCTTAAGCCCTACTTAGTTACACCTGGAAAGCTCTCTGAAGTCTTAATAAAACCTGTTGCCCAAAGTTTGGTCTTTGCCCCAAAGCTATTTTTGACTGAGGAGTTTTTTCCTTGGTAAAAGTAGTTTATATTTGAAGTTAGGAAGTCCTGCACTCTTTTGATATGTCTTCCAAAGTCTTAAGTTGAAAGTACTCTGAGTTGTTTGTAGTTTAAGTTAGCCTTGCCTCTTATTTCATCAGATGCACCTAAAAGCCAATTTTTTTCTGGAAATCTCCTTAACAACATCCACAAATTCATTAGTGGCATTATCTCTTTGCCATATTTTGCAAGTCACTGTTTTGTTGTACTTTACACTACTATATAATACAAGTCATCCTTTCTTCAGCATTTTCCTTGCCAGCAAGGTCTTGCCAACCATCTCCCTGAGGTACTTCAGTTTCCAGCTGCCACCTGGTCCCAAAGTTGATGATTAGTTTGGGTTGTGGCATCATCTCAGTTCCAGAACAAGCTCTGTTCTAGATATATTGCAACATTCTCTCAAGAGCTAGAACTTAAGAGTTGCCAACTATTTAAAGGCTAGACGCAGAAACTGCAAGGCACTATATTGATCAAATAATCCCAGATTCAAGGAGAAAGGCTAGAGACAGTATCAAATAAATTGGAGTGCCTTTAACCTACTATAAGTGTGAAAATACAGAGGAGGGGCAGCTTTGAAGATCAAAGTTCAGGATTACATGTTGAATTGGAGACAGAAAAGTGGATACTTCAAATTGGGCTGCTGGTATAGCTCAGAAACAAACACTCAGTTATATCCCCAGCACTACTGAAAAACACACACCAAAATGGTATTTGAAAGAAAGATCTCAACTTGAGGTATAAGTCTGGGATCCCTGAGAATGGATGCCATTACCCCAGGGAAAATATGGAATAACAGACTGGGGAGATAGTTCAGTAAGGAAACTGTTTACAATGTAAGCATGAGGAACGTTAGATCTCAGAACTTATATAAAAATACTAGGATTGGACTGGAGAGATGGCTCAGCAGTTAAGAGCACTGGCTGCTCTTGCAGAGGACCGGGGTTCGCTTCCCAGCACCCACATAGCAGCTAACAACCAACGCCAGTTCCAGGAGATCTGACACCCTCTTCTGATCTCTAAGGGATCGCACCACATGGTGCACTTGCATACATGCAGGAAATACACCCATATACATAAAACAAAAAATCAATAATAATAAATGAAATGTTTTTTTTTTTTCTTTAAATCACCCTTTGCAATGTAGCTCCAGGGAGGAAAGGACAAGAGAATTCCAAGCGCTCACTGGTCAACCAGTCTATGCCAGTTGGGGAGCTCACATGTGCACCTACACACATTCACACATGCATTAAAGAAAACATTGAGTGAGAATAAATAAGGCTTGAAGCCAATGCCTAAGTAACAATTCCACTCCTATGGTGTAGCTTGAGCAGCAGTGACAGTGGAGACCGAGGAAGGCAGAAAGGCAGGGGATCCAGGCCGGTACAGCCTCCTGGAAGTCAAAGGGAAGACACTGATAAAGAAGGAGTGGTCAAATGGCATCTACGCTCTTCCCCTCGGGCTTCCTGCCAACTCAGCCACACGGAGCCCAGTGTAGAACAGGTTAAAACAGCATACTTTCCCACTGGCTTAAAATTATTAGCAAGGTTTTGGGAAGACTATGAAGTCTGGTTTGAAAACTAAGGAAATATTTAGATACTGTAGGTTTATGGACACCTACATATCCAAAAGGTTTGAAAGCCATCACAGTAACAGGCTGAGCCAAACACAGCCTCAGTAAGGATGGTGTTCAGGAGTCTGGGAAGCACACAACCCACTTTCCAGCATGCCTGGAAAACCTCGCCCAGTTGGATATTTCGCCATTTCTTCATTCTTTAGCTCGTTCATTCAATTTTAAAAATAGTAGTCTTATGCAAAAATTAGCAACTGAAACACGCTATGCCTTTTCATCACCTTCAAATTAAGTAAAAAAACTGTTGAAACACAGAACTTTCCTTTTCCCATTATGTGCCTGAAACCAAGTCTGGAGAGTGATGGCTATCTGGGTGGTATTTCTGGCCAAATTCAAGCTCTCTTGCATTGGTTAAAAAGGAATGTGGCAAACTGGGTAAAATGCTCCTTCCACCCAAGGATATCTTATTCCCCCTTGGTCCAGTTTCCGTCTTCTCTGGCTGTCAGGATTTCATCTCTCCTCCTTGGCCTCCTCTTCCTTCAACGGGCACAGAACTTTGAGTTTAAATGCAAACACCTGGTGTCTGTTTCGGGCACTGTGGAAGCCTCTAGGGATGACTGCCCTCCTGCAATAGGTTATCTTAATTCATGACGCAGAGCAGCATCAGCAATAGTGGGTGGATCCATGGTGGGCAGACGAACTGCATGCTAGGTTTTATTTGTTATAAGGAGATAACTATAAAAGCACTGTTGTACAGATGTCCCCAAATTCCTGAAGCTCTAGAAGTAATAAATGCTCTACATTTAAGACAAAAGACCAGGTCAGGGCTTTGCTGGCATATTCATCAGGGCTCAGGGTCACCTTCAGGTCGATTGTCTTTGAAATATTCCAGAGAGGATCATGGAGCGCTTCCAGCAATTAAGCGTAAAAATGCAGAGAAATGGGCTAAAGGAAACACTCCAAGGGAGGCTGAGTGAAGGAGATTCCAGGATGACCCTGGAACATGCAAACCTTTTCAGGGGGTTGACAGGAATTTGGGGAAAGTTTCCTAACTGCCTGGAGTTTATGCAAATTCCAGTTCTGAATGTCTTTGAGTTCTCCCCTATCAGTTGTAATATATAATGGAAAACCCTAATCACCTTAGAACTCTGCAGCTGCATGCAACCTTCAGACTAATCTCAGAGTTCAAAGAGAGAAGCAGATGTGCAAAGCAGAAGCAAGGCCAGATATGTAATTTGGAACATTAGGAAATATTTGGTTTGATGAAAGAGTCTTATTCAGTAATAATTTTCCATCTCTCAACCACAGCAATGGGATTAATATATGGTAGTCTGTCAGCTGGGTTGCTGGTTTTCATTGTATTTGTTATTTTTCCATTCCAGGCACCATAGGCAGGAAATTGTAGCATTTTTAGAGCTCATGTGGACTTTGTAAATCCCAAATGGAAGACACTCAGAAAAACAAATCCAAATACGGTGCTTTGGCGATTGTCAGTTGCAGTGTATTCTTTTCTTCTTAGTAGGACTGGGAATAGCTCTTCACAACTCAGTTTGCTGAAACTTGTCTCTCAACTTTGTAACTAAATGCCTGAGGTTTGGACACACATTTTTAAGACAGCAAGTGTGTGTCACCATTGTGCTGTAAGTACTTCTCAATGCCTTAGAACGCCAGCCCAGTTACTGTAGGCCTGGAAAACACTAAGCCAAAAATTTCAGTATTCAATTTGATGCTGAAAGGGGCCTAGATTTGTGATGTTCACATATTTTGTCTGATCTCAGCTTTCTATCAGAAGAGTATAAAAGTGATCACTTGGAAAAGATCCAGTTAAAATTGTTTACAGGCCAAAACAACTAGAAATTGGTATAGCAATTTTCGGCAATACTGTGAAGGTTCCTTGAAAATTAAAAAAAAAAATTAAACTACTATGAAATCACCACCTTATAAAGACGCCTCCCCTCCCCCCCTCAGTGTTTATTGCAACCGTATTCACAGTAGCCAAAATATGGGGTCAACTTGAATGTCCATAAATGGATGACTGTATAATGAAAACCTGGTTTATATATACATTGGAATACTACTCATCCTTAAAGAAGAAAACCCAGGGGCATGGAGAGATAGCTTAGTGGTTAAGAGCACTGGCTATTTTTGCAGAGGACCTGGGTTTCAATTCCTAGTACCCATGTGGTGACGAAGAATCATCCCTAACCCCAGTTCCGTGGGATCAAACACCCTCTTATGGCCTTTGCAAGTATTACATGCACATGCTATATATACATACATGCAGGTCAAGCACTCAAATACATAAAATTTTTTAAAAAAATGAATACAAGAGAAAATCCATTCATTAACAGCAATATGGATAATACTGAAGAATGTTTTGTTAAGTAAAGTAAGCCAGGCACAGAAAGAGAAATATAACATTATCTGACTTTATTTGTAAGAGGTGAATTGTTACACAAAGTAGGTGAGATTGGATGAAATGTTGGTCAAGGGTATAATACTTCTCTTAGAAAAGTGGAATATATTCAAGTAATCTATTGTGGAGCATTACTACAGGTAATAGCATATTGTATAACTGAAATTTACTAATAGATTTTCAGTGTTCTTATCACACAAAACATGGGAGGCAGTACTTACAACACTTAAGTTGATTTGGCCATTTTGTAAGCTACACGTATATCAGAGCCACAAATATATATGTTTCATCAATTAAAAAAGGAGAAAAACTGCTGAATCTTTTTGTAATATACATTTATTTTCCTTAACATTTCTGTAATGGGGACCGAATGGTATTTAATTGAGATGAAATGAATATTTTAAATGTTCTAATTACATTTCTCAGCATCTTACATATGGCAAGATACCAGCTTCTTTATAAATTGAACACATGAGCGGATCGATGATTTGTGTTAGTTAGCTTTTCATTGCTGTGAGAAATACCTGAGGGGAATGATTCTAAAAATGATATCAAGACAACAAACTATTTTGGTTTACAGTTTCAAGGGTTTCAGGCTAGGTCCACTGCTTTGAATCTGATGTGAGACAGAATATTAAGGTAGAGGAAGCATGTGACAGAGGTTGCTCACCTCCCGGGCATCAGGAAGCAGAGAAGGGCAGAGATGGGCCCATGGTAAGAAATAGCTGTCCATGACCTGTCCCCAGTTACCTACTACCTCCAACTTGGCTATACCTCTGCAGAGTTTCCATCAGTTCCCAAATGATGGCTCTATTTTGGATGAATCCATTAATTATTTCAGAGTCCTCATGGGCTAATGACATCTCAATGAATGGATCCAGTATCTGGGACCAAATCCTTAATGTCCAACACTTTGGAGAGCAGAGCGACTCATATCCAAACCGCATGTCGAGAGTTTCTAAGTGAATTTTGACAGTTTCTAGCCTTGCTTGACATGTTTCTCGCTGAAGAGGACCAGGGAAACCCATGGCTCATTGACATCTCATAGCTGTGAGGCATGAGTTTTCTCAGTTTTCCTATACAAATCAATAATATGATTAGGTTTTAATTTTACAAGTTGAAAATGGGGCACAGAGCTAGTGACTTGTTTTTCCCCATGTGATTCTGTGCTGGCCCGTGCTGGCTACTGCATGTAAAGAATCATATTGTGAAGTAATGAATTCTACAGAGATGGAACTGGTAACAGTCATCAGGAAACAGGCATGTGGATCTTCCCACACTCCTCTACTCCAGATTACATCATGGAGAGGAGACACTGCAGTCTACTGGTTGAGAGGCCACAGGAAAAGGATAGCTAGTCAAGACTCTAGCCTGGAGACCAGCGTCCTTCATCAGTAGCGGAAGAGACAGGAAAGACCATGCAGAGTCTTCAGCAAATAAGCAATGGTCAGAGCGACCAGCAGATTTTTGTATTTTCTCCCGGGTAAAAGACAGCGTGTTAGAAGAGTCAGTGACACTACCATGGAATCAGCAAGTGATGAAATCCAGAGGATGAGAATGGGAGCCTTCACCATGCTTTTGAGTCGATGCTCTGTGCTAGACGACCTAAATGCTTCATGTTTCTTTCATTTTTATAAATCTCTCCCTCTCTCTCTTATGTGTGTGAGGTATTATCTGCAATTTTTCATTTCATTAGTAGGATGCCTTTGTGTGACAGTGAAAGCTACACTGTCTACCACCTGAACGGGGTGAGTAATGGCCTGAAAAATGTTGTCAGAATGTTAGAATCCAGATGAAAATCCTGCAGGATATCTGACTGACCTTTCCTTCTTTTAGAGCAAAGGATGGAAGCTCTGATGACTGTAAGTCAGGTTTGTACCTGATGCTCAGTATGGTTTCAATTATTTACCTCATCTAATGATATCCTTGGAAAAACCTTGAGCCTTTATTTTATGAACAACAAAGGCCTAGATGTCAGTGGTGAATCTCATTTCAGCTTGTGTACAACTATCAGGAAGATTGAAGTGCTCCTTAATGCTGAAGCCTAACCAATTCTCCTGCATGTTTGAACCGAACTACTTTTTGATTGAATATCTTCTCTTTCCAGTCTACTTAGAAGGACAACATAAAGCAGAATGGAATAGCTTCTGTGTTGACTGGTGAGTACCATAATAATGCTGAGTATTCATGCTTCTCTTATAGTTTGGACCTGGAATGACTCCCATGGCCTGTGTATTGAAGATCTAGCCCCAGATCTACACTCTTGAGAGGAGGTGGAAACTCTAAATGGCAGGACTAGCAGGAGGTTTGGAGTCATTCGGAGGACAGAGGGCCACGCCCTCAAAGGGAATTCTAAGTACCCCGTCCCTGTCTCACTATTCCCTCTTTTCTGTCTTTCTTCCTTTCTCCCTGCTTATGTGGTAAGTAGATTCCCTGCCGTGATGCACTGTCTTGTCACGGGCCCCAAAAGCAATTGGGATAACCAGTCATAGACTAGAACCTCTAAAGCAGTGCACCTAAATAAACTTTCTCTCTATAAACTGATCATCTCAAGTACTTGTTATAGTAATGGACAGCTGAATACACACTCAAAACAAGGTGGTAGTATAGAGCCGCTTTCTGTCATTCCTATGTGCTTAAGTCTCTCCGTCAGGTGAGCTTCTGTTGATTGAGAGTAGACTCTGCTGGATAGCTCTGCTTTAAGCTGTGGTGTGGTGTGGCTGGTCTTGGGTCTTGATGGGTTAGGTTCAAATCTGGCCCATGAATAACGATTCTGGAGCTGAGGTTGATAGAGCAGCAGCTAATACTAAGATTAACAGGCTCTCTAGTGGGCAGATGAGTCATGGCTGATTATCTCAGCTGTCAACAGGCTGGCTCTCTGAGGATTCACAAGAGATGTTATTCCCTTCAGTAGGGCTTTGAGAGCTCATAACACAATTAAAGTAAAGATTCCTGTAATCTTGCCTGAATCTTACCAACCCTCTGCTGGGAGGGAAAAGAAGGTGGGCAGGGAGAGTGCGGTAACCCAAACAGGCACCTCAGCGCAGAGTCTGAGCGAACCACGTGTCCAGACATGAGAGAAAATACCACACTTCACTGTTTTGCTCTAAATTCTCCATCTCCATAGAAGAAACAAACATCTGCCATGTAAAAGGCGTAGAAAAAATAATGAATAAAATATTGGCAATTTTGAACCCTATTTCGAACTGATTAAAATGGCAAAAGTGAATGTCAGTGTTTTTTCCCATCTCAAAACGTTCTGCCGTGATTTCGTTTTGTTTTGCATAATGAAAGGACAGCATCGCCCCTAGAGGTCTGAGTTTACACTTGCATGATTCAAATAGCATTCATAATTTATGATGATCTGATTTACACTATTTTATTTGAGAAGGCAGAAAATGCTCTTCATTAAAAATAAATTCCTAACACATGAAAGTTTTATCTCTCCTTTTTCCATGTTGAATTCTTAATTGTTATTGACTAAATATTGCTGCAATGCCTAATTTTGAATCTTGATACATTTTTGTGCCCTTTTATTAAACTCTGAATACGCATCCCCATGTCTGGAAATATTACGATTGGCACAAAAATGCAAAATAAAACATTTTCAGATGTGTAGAAAGAAACATGAAAATCTAACTATCATAGAAAAATCTCAGTGAATTTCAACTCAGTTTTGGTTCATCTTTAAAATACTGCTTGTTTCTCAGAGCAGAAGTCATTATCCACTGCCCCTGTACAGCTAGACTCAGTCTTGTTTTTCCTTTTTGATCCCTTTTGGTCAATAGCTCTGGCACAACTACCATTCTGATAGTTGCCCTCAGTGGCATGGTTTCCTCTGTATACTCCTTATTTTATTCTGTGGACCATGCCATGCAACTACAGGCCTGTGAGAAGATATAGATTGACCTAGCTTAGAAATTGACCTCTAGAAATTTCCATGTTTGTTATCAGGAAACTCTAGCAGTAGCAAGACCTTCATAGAAACCAGCTGAGTAAAGTCATTGGGTTGGTGAGATGACTCAGTGAGTTAGAGTATCTCTACCAAACCTGATGATCTGAGTTCTATCTTTGGACCTATATGGCAGATGGAGAGAACTGCCTCCTATCTCCCTCCAAACACACCCCTGAGTAAACACCCCCCCACACACACACTATACAAAACGTGTTTGAACAACCTTTTTTAAAAAGAGACATTTCTTGGCTTTAACCACCAGCACCACTTAAAGTAGTTCTGATTTTGTCTATTGTCCATGGGTTCCAAAACCCTCTCATTTGAAAACAGGACTATGGATTCTTTGTTGCTTCTGAAATGCATCACTCTGTAACCAGCTCAGAGGACAGGATGCAGCACAACATTGTACTCCTCAGAGCCCTGGTAAACCTTGAAATCTACTCTGCCTTTGGACAGCTACTCACTATTTCAAATATCCATGTGAGACATCACTGGTCTGTCTGCAGTCATTAAGCTTGTATCTGCATTACATCAAATTAGCTGTTTTCAGAAGGTTTATAATGGGAAAACTGGGTTTTAGGGAAGCTGAACATCACTTCTTCTTGCATGAGTATCTGCCCATAGCCATCTTCCTCATCCTCCTGTGAACTTCTGGATGGTTGATTTTCCGTTTATGTGTATGAGTGTTTTGCCTGTACTTTGTGTGTGTACTAGGTGTGTACAATGCCTAGAGAGGCCAGAGAGAGCTTCAGATTCCCTGGAACGTTAGTTATGGACAGTTATTTCTGTCATATAGGTACTAAGAACTGAACCTGTGGCCTCTGCAAAAGCAGGAAGTCAGTGCTCTTAACCACTAAGCCATCTTGCCAGTCCTATCCCTATGCACTTTTGACATGCTCCAAGGGCACATTGCTTCTGATGATCTTGGGCTTCTCACTGGATTATAGGAAAAGATCTCACAAGTGCCTTTACTTCGGTTTATTTATATCTTCGTGAGTCTTCATATAATGTCCATAGTTATTTAGTGCATATTGGTCTTATTTGAGGTCATATTTAACTCACTATGCTCCATAAAGAAATTCTGAAAATTTTATTGTAGCACACAAAGGAAGGCGATAAATAAAAATGGCTTTTATCTTTGAAGACCTTAAGTTAAGAAAGGCTTGTATGTTGCATGATATTCATAAACATGACATGAAGGTAAATCTCATGATGGCAACAGAAGTGGTTAAGCCGAGGTGAGAACTGGTTTACAAAGCAAATGACTCAGAGGAGTAGTGGGTATTCTTTCAACAATCAGTTGATTAGATTTCTGCATCACTGGCCGATTCCCAGTAACCCAGCTCTGTGTGTAGCTGTGAACTCTTTTATCCTGTTGTCTATGGATTCTGATCTTGGCTAGGCCTTCCGATTTAGATTGCTGATCCCATGGCAGCTTCCTTCTCCTTTCTTGTCTGCTTCACACAGGATTACAATTCTGTTTCTAGTTTCTAGTCTGAACAGAACCTGCTCGTTTCAGTGTAGAGAATCGTTCTGTTTTAAACATCTAAGCTGCTGTCATTAGAATGTGAACTATCCCTCCTAGGCTCACGTGTTTAAACACATTTGGTCCCTAGCTGGTCGCACTGTTTCCAAAAGCTTTGGAACATTTAGGAGGTGAACTTTACCAGGAGTGGGTCACTGGCGATGGCCTGGAGTCACTGTAGCCCTGCCCTGCTTCCTGTTGATTGTCTACTTCCTGGCTGTAGACACAGTGTGACCAGCCATATCGTGCCCCTGCCATCACGCCTTCCATGCCAAGATGGACTGTACCCCTTCTTAAGTCTTTCCTTAAGTGCCTTTTGTGAGATGTTTTGCTAGAGCAACAAGAAAAACAACTGCTACATAAACTAAAAGAGGTTAACGGAAGATTGCCATTCTGCTCCAGAAGATTTTAGAGAAGCTGGACATGAAACCAAATCCTTTTTTTTTTTTTTCCTAATTATCCTTCCTCCGCCGTGAAGCTGCCAAGCTAAGCTAGCTTCGTCTCTAGATCCGTCTATGGCCTTTGTAGGCTGCTTTAGAGGAACATGTGCCCTGTAGCTTGCTTATTAAGAGAAATGTATCAGTTAATAACCTCTTACTGATCACCCTTCAGGTTTCAGATCAAATCTCATTTTCTCAAAGCTTTCCTGGACAGACCTAACTAGGCTTGGTCATTGCTGTGATTTGGATGTGTGTCCTCCAAAGTTCAGGTTGAAATGTATCCTATCTGTGTGACATTATGAGGTAGGGTCTTAGGCAAAGTGGTTAGTTCATGAAGCTAGAGACTTCGTGTATGGATTAGCAACTTGTAAATTACAAGGGAGAATTGGCTTACGCTCTTTCTGGAGCCCTACTTCTCTACCTTGTAGAGACACATGTTTCCTTTTGGCTCTTCTGTGCCTTCTGCCATCAGAGGACATCAAGAGTCGTCTTTGAGGAATGAGCGTTTATGAGAGGCTGTATTACTTTTTGCTGTTGTGATAAAACACTTCACCTAAGGCAACTAATAGAAGAAAGTTTATTTGGCTTACAGTTCCAGAGGAATAAGCAACCATCATAGTTGGGGAGGCATGACAGGAGGCATGCCTCACAAAGTTGGGGGCTCACATCTCCAAGCAGGCACAGAAAGCAGTGAGACAGACTGGTAAATGGGACTTGGTTATCTACTCTCAAAGCCCTACCCCTGCCCTGAAGTGCTTCCCCTAGCACGGCCACACCTCCTAAGATTCCAGGGCCCTCCCAAACAGCTCCACCCAGTGAGGACCAAGTGTTCAAATACTTGGAGTCTATGGGGCCATTCTCATTCAAACTACCTCAGAGGCCAAATCTACCACTGTCTTTTTCTTGTTCTTCCCTGCTTCCAAAAATATAGAAATAGATTTCTACTATTTATAACAACACAAGCAGATGTAGACACTCACCTGGTAATATATACACACTTAACACCACAAACTTAATAATCACACATCCTGCAGCCCCAACAACTCAATCTTTTCTTTTACCGTAAACTCTAAATTCAAGGTAGGCAGAGAATGTCTTGTTAATTCCTAGCATCCTTAAGCTCAACATGACAGCTGGTACTGTAAGATTTAATTCAAATGTTGATCATAGACTGGTGAGATGGCTCAGCAGGAAAATGTACTTGCTGCCAAGTCTGATTGACCTGAGTTCAATTCCTATACCCCACATGGTGGAAGGAGGAAACCAATAGACTCCTACAAGTTGTCCTTTGATCTCCACACACACACAGACACTATGGTGTGTGAACCCTCACACACAGACACACTAAATAAATAAATGTAAAAAAATTTGCAATCAGTATTAATATCTTCAGGGCAGGGTACAAACAAGAGGAAATAAACACATTAAGGATACCATCACCAGAGCTTTGTGATCCACCTGGGCCAAAAAATCATATAAATACAAACACTAACAATATTAGAGTCAACACAAAGAAACTATAAAAATCCCCCAAATCTATATTTTCAAGTTTATTAAAAAGGGAAATAGTGGTTCAGGATAGCTAAGAATAGTCATGTTAGAAAGAAATAAAAACTAGTACTAACCTTAGGCATGGGACACACCTTCATGTAGGTGGACTCTGTGGACACACCTTCATGTAAGTGAACTCTGTGGACACACCTTCATGTAAGTGGACTCTGTGGACACACCTTCATGTAGGTGGACTCTGTGGACACACCTTCATGTAAGTGAACTCTGTGGACACACCTTCATGTAAGTGGACTCTGTGGACACATCTTCATGTAAGTGGACTCTGTGGACTCACCTTCATGTAAGTGGACTCTGTGGACACACCTGTATACTTTCCATCTTACTCTACTGAATACCAAGGTCAATACAGATTTTTTCTATCTTTTATTCCTTCCTTTCCTGTTTTGTATAAATAAAAACAACTTTTGGAAGAGAAAATGGCAAGACCACTGGGACCCACTGCCCAGGAGACGGACAAGGCAGAGAAGAGGCAAGTGTCTCAGAGGTCAGCCAGCATGTGAAGGAGGTTAAGAATGAAGGGAAAGAAGCCGGATTTCACCGCCTCTGAAGCGCGTCTGCACAGCCCTAAAACATCTCACAGGTAACTGTGAACTTGACTCATTTGCAGAATGCAATGCTGGGGAGCTTGGTCTGGGGATGACTATGTGCAGAGATCTTGCTACTCTAAAGAACTTAGAGAAGAATCTTTAGTCAGAGAATAAAAAGTGAATGTACTCCATTTGCTGATGATTTTACAAGCAAATAATAAAAGCATACAGTTCTCTCATAGTCTCCCCAAAAATGACACTGATCTTCTGGTTTAAAATTTGCATATTCCATCAGCAAAGTCTAATCTCACAAAAATCTGAAGTACTATTGTAATTCTTGATATTATTCAATACTGCTCACTTCAAATGTTAAAGGCAAAAAGTTAATGAATAAACTATAAATGTTTGTGCCAAGCAGATCACTGGGCAGTCTACAGGCACACTCAGCATGCAAGTTCCCTACTACCATTTGTTATGAAGGCAGGGTTTTCTAAAAGATGTGAACTTTTATAGCAAGAGCAACTCTGAAGGAAAAGAATAATTGGCTTGGCTTTTCCAACTGAAGATCTGAGCAGGAAGGGGGCCAAAATCACAGCACAGCTTCTGCACCAAAAAAACAAGTCTGCAGTTTCATTCAGTGGTGTTACCTTCTAGTCACCTACGATTCCCAGTGTTGTCTCTATTAGAAATTTTCTTGTTAGATATACTGTAGATTCTTCAGGAAGTTAATGTATACTCAACAGGCAAGCTATTAATTTACTCTAGCTTTCATTGTTGAGATGTTGAGCCACCCATGAGCAGGCCAATGGCTCTGATTAGATTGCAGGTTAAAGCAAGTCTGCAGATTCCCACCTCATTAGAATCTATTGTGAGTTCAGCATATTGGCACCAAACCCTGACGCCGGCCTTTGTCCAGCTCAGGAAGCCCTCTTGACATTTGGCGATAGGGATTGGGAGTGACCCAGAGAAAGACAGACTGACCAGATGGTAGCTCTCTCTTGGACTTCTTCAGAGATTTATTCTCCCTCGCAAGCAGAAGAGCAGAAGGAATTGAGCAAGTCTGCCAAGCGCATGGCTTACTGATTTTTTTTTTCCACTTTCATCATATGAAGAACCCAGGCTAGTCTTTTGGCAGCTACAGATTTGGCAGGCTGGCCATCTTGGCAAAACTATACAGCTCACAGACCAGGGGGCACAAAGCTGTTCTTACAGTTTGCAAAGTTCCTAGATAAAGGGGGAAAAATAAAAGGAGTGATCGATCACAGACACCTAAAGGCATTCTGGAAATATGACCGCCTCTGCCAGGGGTAGAGTGGAGCAGAATACACTGAACAAGACTTTCAGCAGAAAACTTCGTAGGAATGTCTGTAAACCTAGGCAGACTGCTCAGGTAATACAAAACATGCCCTTCTACTGATGGACACACAGTTCCCAGAATTTTTCCACAGTCCAGAGGTGTTCATAGGGGCCATAGAAATGTCATTTTCCAATTCTGATTATTTTTTTCTATTTATTTTAGTGAAGGATCACAAAGACCAAGGGATTACATGCTTTTGTTCCTCAACCCCCAGTGGAGTTTAATAACAGCTTATTGAGATACCATTAATGTCACGTGAAATTTACCTACTTAAAACGCAGAATCAGGGCTGAGACCATTGTTCAATGCGTAAAATGCTTGCGACACAAGCCCGAGGCCCTGAGTTCCCATTCCCAGAACCCACGTAAAGCTGGGCACAGTAGCTTGTGTCTCTAACCCTTATACTCTTACTATGAGATGTGAGGTAGAGACAGGTGACTCCCCAGAGGCTCATAGGCCGGCCAGCCTAGTTGCACAGTGACAAACAGCAGGGGCCCTGGGGAAGACAAGATAGAAAACTAGCACAAATGTCCAAGGTTGTCCTCTGACAGCCACATGCACTTCACAGCATGAGCACACACATACACACACACACCACACACACACACACACACACACACACACACACCACATCGTGCAGATACAAACAGACACACAGATACACACTGCTAAAAAAATAAAGTGCACAGTCAGAGCTGGAGATAACATTTAGAGGAACACTTGCCTGGCACATAGAAGGTCATGGTCCTGTCCACAGCCCTGGCATAAAGCATTGTTAACTCTTCACAGCCTAGTATACTGGTACACACCTAGAATCCCACTGCTTGGAGGATGAGACAGTATGGTCACTTTGGAGGCTAGACCAGGCTATAGAGCAAGTTGTAGATCAGTCTGTAACCTTGTCTCAAAAATGTAAATTGTACATCATCAGCTTATTTAACTTATTATAAACCATCCATAACATAATTCAGCATTTCTACTTCAAAATGTGTAATTCGCAGGCATAAGTCATAGCATTGTGCAACTATCATTATTATTTGTTTCTAGTATATTATATTACCCTAAGGAGAAATGCTGTGACTATTAAATTACTCCTTTGGGCTACCTTTGGTGCAGTATACTCAGTATACTCTGTGTCTCTATGGAATTTCTTCTTTCAGTTTCTTCAGTAGGATGCTTGTCCTTTTTATCTGATACATTTCTCCTAACATGTTTTCTATGTTCATTCATGATAGGGCATGTATCAGAATCCTGACTCCTTCATTTTTAGTGCATATGTGTATATATGTGTGTTGTATATGTGTATACATGTGTTTAAGGGGAAGTTATGTGGCTGGATGTGTGAGCTCATATTAATATATGTGTGCTTGAGTGTGGAGGCCAGAAGACAATTTCAGGGGTCATCCTCAGGATTGCTGCCCACACCCCAGAAACCTCTCTCTGCCTTGAGCTCACCAGTTAGATTGACTAATCAGCAAGAACCTAGGAATCTTCCTGTCTCCAGCTTCCCAGAGCTGGGAAACAGGCATGTATCACCACACCTAGCACACTTATCTGTGTTTGTGTTCAGGGCATAGACTCAGGTCCTCATGCTTGGGCAACAGTACTTTACCACCTGAGCCAGCCACCAGCCACTTTGTTCTCTTTTTGTTACTGAATAATATTCCCTGTTGTGGACATACCACATGTTTTAATTCATCCATCCCTCAATTGACCCTTAATTTGTATCCACTTTGGACTACTGTGCTCAAATGACTTGTTTTGTCTTTTAAAAAGAAGGCTGTGTATTTGGACGCTCTCAGCAATCATTTGTACATAGTTTCTGAACAGCACAACTCTGGCAATTTGCATCCCGAGATGGGTCTCCAAAGGCCCAGCATCAGTAAAGATTTATTTGCACATCTAAAGTAAAAGAAATAATCAATGACCACTTTCACTAACATAATCAATTTGGAAAAGGTACTGTGGTTGGCCTAAACAAAATCAACTATAGTTCTTTTTAGCTATACATATTTATGTGGAAAAAATAGACATTGAGAGTATGGCAAGTTTAAATGTTTTAAAAATGTCTTAGAGAAAGCTTTACATTAGGCTATTCCATTTAAATTAAATTACCATAGAATTGAAATATGAACAAACCCTTTAACTGTTAGAGACAGCTGACATGCCACTGAGTGTACACTGACTATGTGCTCAGGTCAGAACTACGGAAAATACAAAGCAAAACATCTTCCCTGTGCTTGGCCATATCTACAACCCAGACAGAAAGGAAGATGAAAGGACCAATAAAATATCTGTGTCACAAAAGGTCACAATTGTGCAAGAAAAAAATGTAAACAATGATATTCTTTAGAATAGCAGATCTAACACCCATTCTACTTTAAGTATATTTTACGTAAACTGATGGAGAATGTTGGTGGTGAACTCTGTAAACTGATACCTGGCAATCATTGCTTCTAAAAAGTAAAAAAAAAAAAAAATCACAGATGAATTCAGGATTTGTGAATAAACAAAAACAACGAAAATGACCAACACTTTCCCTTGAGCATTGAACAAGCTAATGAATTAACAAAGTAATACAGAGCTGGCTTAAAGAACGGATCTTCATTTGACAATCACTGCTTTGCCAAATGTGACCATGCTTTTGTCCAACCCTAAAAATATAATGAGTGAACAAGTCCAAATAAAAACCAAAATCAATGGTACAAGAGAGATACCAGAAAGATTTGACCTAACTAAAATTTAAGACAGTCATACCTAGCACTATGATGAGATGGTTAAAATGATGAAATTATGGAAGATATATAATTGCACCTTCTGATTAGGTCCATCTCATCATTAAAATAAGCATTAGCAGAAATATTTTTAATAAGTCTAATTTTATATTTTATGCAAGAACTGAAAAATACTGCACTATGCAGTATTTAAAAATTAGGCACCAAATGCGTTTATATTTTTCATGTTCGAAATAAGAAAATACAATTAACAGAAGAATGGTCAGAAACAGAAACAGCTGTTGTTTACCTTTTAGCCGCATTCGTTCCAATGTTAATAAGTTGCAAATTGTTAATGGCAACCAAGTAAAGTTCAAGACATCTAAGTGTAGAAATTTAAGAATAAAAGCACAAAACCAGGCAGGTGAGATGGCTCAACAGGTAAAGGCACTTGCCAAGGAGTCTGACTACACAAGTTTAATCTATGAAGCTCACATGGCAGAAAAGAATGAGCTCTCAGGTTGTCCTCTGCCCTTCAGTCCTCCATTCCCACACCCTGGCGTGCACTTGCATGTGTGAGTACATACCAGAATACACACGTCAAATAAGTAAAGAAATAAATGCTAAAAACCCATAAAACCATAATTGTGCTAAAGAAAAACTTAAGTCAGAACATTCCAAATATGCCAAACAGGACGTTTAATGATATGATACGCATACTCAAAATATGATACTATCATATTAGGCATACAATATAGCATATATAATTGTGTTTCAATGTATAATATAGTATAAACTATAAGTTACATAATGACACTAAACAAGATTCGGCTTTATTACAGCCCATACTCTCCCTCAGTTTCCTGCTCACTAACAAAAATTTAATAGATTAATTTTTAATGGGAAAAAATATGATGGACTTAAGAAACAAAAGTGATTTAATCAGAGGAGTTAGGAACTGTCCATGACAACAAATTTAAATTATAGTTGGAAAGGTAAAGGCAGAGAGGAGTTGTTTTGTTGTTAAAAAATGTGAACAGAGGAAATGGGACAGGCAGGGCTGGTTCATCAGATCTTAGAACACAAGAACAAAGAGGGAACCCATCAGCTATGAATGAAGTAAGTTTTAAGGGAAATATTTGGTCCCAGCACTTGGAAGGCAGTGATAGATGGATTCTAACTTCGAGGCCAACATGGTCTCATAGTTAAGTTGAAGGCTAGACTACATTGTATAACAAGCCTATCCTAAAAAGCCAAATTAACACGCAAACAAGCAAAGAAAAAAGCAAACACTGGAGATATAATTCCTCATAATTCAAGGTACACTAGTACTAGATGGTTTAAACAGGATAAATAAACTACAGATATTTGGGTTTTAACATGTAATTATAATTATTTTTGTATGTGCACATGCGTGTGTGTGCAGGTGTGTGCATGATATCATGCATGTGTGGCATTCAGAGGACAACTTTTGGAAATCAGATCTCTTTCGCACAATGGGTTTGGGGGCAGGAACCCAGGTCAAGCTTTAACGGCAAGCACTTCGGTCCACTGTGCCATCTCACCAGCCCCCAGTAAAGGTAGGTAAAAGCTCAGAAACTGGCAGATTCATGATATGAGGAGGTGCTTAGTAAATCTGAAGGCTTTCTTTCTCCACATACGAGATGTCTGCACAGTCAAACATCTCTGAGAAACACATCTCTTGATGCCTGTGCCTTATAAAGCTGTACTAAATACAGCCAGAGGGCTAGATGTGCACTTGAGGTTCTTACCGGCCGACATATAAGGCAAGCTCCAAACTTGGATTTGACTGTAGTCCAAGTAGAAATTAATAGAACATCTACTGGAAAGGAAAGGGAGTTACTTTCTCTCTCAGAGAGAGCACCACATAAAAATTAACTTTGAGTGATTCTGCAGAAAATGACTAACCTATATTCCCTACAATCCTCAACAAAGAACAGTTAGGAAAATCCAGTCGGCTGAGGGAAGATGCTGAACGTATCATCGTGCTCTTAAAGTTGCTGAAAATTAAAGGAGTTTCCCACTTTTGTTCAGAGCTCATCATGACCCTGCTAAAATAAAGGCATTCCCAATTTTATTTAGAGATTTGGTCATGATCATACTTACAGACACATTTCAGAGTTGAGTTTGTGTGTAAAATGAGTTGACTTACCGATTCACTGTTTCTAATTTCTTCTTTTATCAAGACTAACTTAAGTCTGAGTTGGAAAAAATGTGCTCTTGATAAAATTGGTTAATCAATGTCTTACTGAGAAAAGTACTAGTTTATAGGTAATGTGGATCAGGATTCACTTGGTGTAATGGAAGTTTCAGTGACTGTGTCTGAAACAGAGCCTAGGTCTTATCAGGATAATAAAGAAATTAGATCAGAAAATTCAAGGTCATTCTTCCCTTTATCAGGAAGTCACTTTTGGTTGGAAAATTGGTCCAGCTGGAGCTGGAAGGATGAACAAAAGATTCCAGAAAGCTAATGGTAAAACAGCAGTTGATTTAATTCAAGACAGGAGTGATTGTCCTTTATCTCCTTAAAAACAAGTACAATCTGTGCCTGCAATTATGTAGCTGGGACTAGAGCAAATTCTTCCCTCTGGTAAGGAGATTTGCAAGTAAAATCAACATCTCCCTTCTTTAGGCGCAGCTATCAAGCATTCCTTCCAATGATAATGCATTGCTGAAAACTGCTAAACCACCACACTTCAACTGCAGTAGTGCCCTGGGTTGTGTTATTTCAAAACTTAATGCCTAATTGTATGTGTGCACTATCTGCTTATGGTCAGAATGTCAAAGCAACCACAGACTAGACAATGACAGAGAAAACAGTCTCATTTCTCCCCGTGCTGGGCAGAGATGGTAGTTGATGCTTAAATTCTATGTTCTCTGGAGCATTCAGGAAGAGTGGTATGAAATAGGCTCGGCTGTGGAAAACCAAAGTTGTTGAAGACATTTTGCTTCTTTTTTATATGGATGTTCTGGTATTGAGCAGGTGTGAGATTCCCCTTAGATTTGCCTGAAAACTCATTCTTTGAATTGGGAAGTTGAGCAAGTCAATGATTTTCCAAACTTAATATGCTTACTACCAAGATCTTACTCAAAGATGTTGGTAGCCAAGAAGTCTAATTCAATGGGTTTGGTATAGATGTTGTTGAAATTCTGTATTTTTTCTCTCTTGTGTGGGGTGAGAGAGAGAGAGAGAGAGAGAGAGAGAGAGAGGTGCTTAAGTCCTAAGTCCTTGGAAGGCTGAAGACATTGGGGTATCCTGATCTATCACTAATAATCTTTCAGAATGTGTTGTTGGTAAGCCAGAGGCCCACGCTGAGAAGTAGTCACACTGTATTAATTAGCCTTTTAGTCATACTACTTGGGTGTATTCTGAAGCCATTCTAGAAGTGTCATTGAAACTTGACATGTTTATTCATGAAAAATGCCACCTTTTACTCATGAGCCATTCCTATCTCTGTGTGCATCAAGTAGCCCTTGCCTAGAAGACAGAATACTCCCAACACTGAAGGACCGCATCAGTTTCTTTCAATAAACTTTACATACAAATAGCAAATGTTTTCCACTTTTAAGAGTATTTTATTGAAAGGACTGACAGGGAGTCCACTTCTAAAAGTCAAGAGATTTGCCTCGGGTTTTATCACTGTTTCTGTGGGCTGATACGATGCTTGAACTTTGAAATGAACTATTGACTCTGGCAGAAACTTATCTCAAGCACTGCAGCTTTTCATATGTAGGCTTCTAGCTAGAAAAACATGTGCACTACTGGAGGTTAGGTAGAGAGAGATGCTGCTACAGTTAAGAGAGTTTGGATACATTTATAAATAAGGTGTAGGCTCATGCGTAGGATAAGACGTATGAGAACATATTAGCAAAGTGAGTAAAAATACAGATAATTTATATAGTTAAATAAACTAAGCAAATTTTATACCAAAGAAAAAATATATGGATTTCTTCATAAAAGATACCTGTTGGTTGAAATTCAAAGCTCAGGAGACTTTTAAGTAAAAATGTAGGAAGTACACAGGAATGAGGTGAGCGGCAGGGGAAGGCGGGCAGACAGACGCGGCTCACCATGTGAGGAGTTGACTGGCTTAAATACTGGAAACAGATTCCCAAACTCAAGTCCCTGAACTCAGAACATACATTTTCTTTTGTCCTTGAACTCCAAAACACAACACTTAGTGGAAATAAACATTGATAACCTGGACAAAGCGAAAGGAGGTGAAAGTGTTAAATATGTATTAAACTGATTCCTTAAATTTATTTTAAATTGGAAACAGCGGCATTGTCTTCAGGCATTAAAATACTCGACTTTATTTCACATGTAACATTTCTATAAGTAAAAAATAAGCATTAATCAGTGTGACTTTATAGCGTATTTTTATGGTTCATAAATTTGAAAATGCTAAAGGCGAAAAACAGTATGTACTTTCCTGTTTATATTGAATAACATAACGGTCAGTAGTACAGAGATATTAAAATAATGGGAAAATCTATCAACAGACTACATGCTATTTAATAACAAGATTTAATGTCAGCATAAACATCTCTGACGATTAATGGTCATCTCAACTCAATGACACCACTAAAAGTTATGTAAACCAGATAGGAATGGTAAGGAAAACATTAACATTTGATTACAGATTACATGATTACAGATTACAACATGAAGACACATGAAGATGACCCATAAAAAGAACTGAACGACTACAAAGGCACACTGGATGCTTCTTGACTTACTCATGTCCCCAGGAAATACTTCTTTCTTTGGTTTTACATTTATTTGTTCATTTTCAGTGTGTGTGTGTGTGTGTGAGAGAGAGAGAGAGAGAGAGAGAGAGACAGGTGTGTGTGTGTGTGTATGTGTGTGCATGTGTATGTATGTGTGTGTGTGTGTGTGTGAGAGAGAGAGAGAGACAGAGACAGAGATGTGTTGGTGGAGGCGCACATATTGAGATCAGTGGAAGTCTGAGAACAACTTGCTAGAATTCATCTCTCCTGCCGCCATGTGAATTCCAAAGCTCAAACTTGGGTCACCATCAGCTTTGGCAGCAAGCTCCTGTACCTGCTGAGCCATCTCACTGGTGCAGGAAATGCTTATTCTAACTAGACTTGACAATGAAGGTACAAAAAAAAGACCTTAACACACTCAGTCTTTAGAGTCTATAAAGAGTCTGCCTCAACAAATTACAGTTAGAAGGCACATCCTGTAGCTTTAACCCAAAAACACCTTTCTCTAAATGTTCTCAGAACTTACCTTTTGTTTGGTTTTTGTAGTTTCAGCCTTGGTACACCAGCATGAACCTGATTTAACTCCAAGGACAAGGGTTCCTTTGATATGCCAAGATTCTAGCTAAGAGAAATTTAAGATTACTCTTACTGTGATGCTATTAATTAAATGACATGACAAATGGTTTCTCTAAGTTAAAGGGAATTTTCCAGGCTCTTCAATGACATTTAGGAACACATTAGAGATATCTGCAGAAGCCTGGGCATTAAATAATCACTGTTATAGAAGCTTTTAAAGCTTTCAATCAGGGAGTATTATCAAACGCTGCCAGACACTGATGTGGTGACCTGCGCATCCTGCTTTAGGTTTGGTTCAATTGGCCACTGACTCAGGGCTCTCTGCTATCTGGTCTCCTTTTCCAGGATCACATGGATTTTAAAGGAAGCACCCACAGTAGACTGTGATAACCCTGTCTTACATGAGGCATTCTCTTATGATTCCATTTCTTCTTACATCCTATGCACTGTCCTTCTCTGGCTTCTTCTGTATACTCTGTTTCTGCTACGCTTACTTAAATATTGAGCAGAACACTGCAAAGAGGTTTTTCCAACATTTCACCTTCACTGAGGATCTATAAACAAGAGAAATCAAACACACAGACACACAGTGATATTTTAAGATCGTGGCTGTATTTCTTTTCTCCACTAATGAATTCAGTCCTGAACACTGAAGCCAGGAGCTTGTACACGCAGAGCCCTTGACTTACCACTGACTCCTCCCTGTTTGCTTTTAGTCTTTTAATTTTTAACTGCTAACTAATTTTTAAGTAGTCACTGATAAATGCATTTCTCTTTAATTATATGCTCATGGCATAGATTGAGTGTTTGTGTCTTTCAAATTTTCCTCTATAGGAACCTAATTCAGACTGATGTTATTAGGAAGTGAGACTTCAAGAGGTGGTCAGGTCCAAAGATGGGGATTTCATGTCATGAATACTCAGGAAGGCTCCTGCACCACTCCCACCACCAGAAGGAGGAAGCACAGTAGACACTCAAGCTGCTAGTACTTGGGTCTTAGATATTGCAGCCTCTAGCATTCTGAGAAAGAAATTTCTGTTGTTTATACACCACTTGGGGAATAGCTTTGATATTTTGTGGTAGCAGCCTGAACTATTTAAAACAATTCAGTTTATTTATTTGCTAAGCAAAAGACAATATATTGAGCCTGTGCTCTAGGATCATGCTAGAAGTGTTAACTATACAGAGACAGACTGCAGCTTAGAGAGACTCACGGGAGAGGGGAGAAGACCACTGTTCTCCGTAAGCAGTCGGGGACTGGCATTAAGGTAGAACATTTTGTATATAGGGCACTGAGGGATGACTCAGTCAGCAAAGTGCTTACTATTCAAGCATAAGGACCTGAATTGACTCACCACAACTCAATTAGAAGTTGGGTGTGGTGATGCCTGCCTGTAATCCCAGTACTAACAAGGGGAGACATGTGAACCCTGGGGGTTCACTGACTGCCCAGCCTGAGCTAATTGGAAAGCCCTAGATCCCAGTAAAAGAACATTACAGAAACAAAGTGGAAACCAACAGATGAAGACACCTGAGGCTGACCTCTGGCTTCTGCAAGTATGCTCACACACATGAACACACATACACATGTACCTGCTCACACATAAACACGTATACACATGAACACACATTCACACACACAATAAAAGAACAATTTTATATAGATTTGTTTCATTTATACAAATGTTTGTTGACATATTGACAAATGACCTATTTATCCATTCATTCAAAAATTCATTCCTTTGTGTATGGTGAGTAAGAAAAATATATTCTCTGTCTCTCTGTCCGTGGGATCCAGGAGCTGAACAAAGCACACACACACACACACACACACACACACAAACACATCACATCGGTTCAGTAGACACTGACTTCATAAGAATTTTATGCTATTTTTAGTTTGTTGAGGAAAGGTCTTGCCTTGCAGCCCAGACTGATCTCACAAGGGATCTCCCTCGGCTTATGAATGTCCTAGCTCAGCCTCTCATGTGCTGGGACTGCCAGTGTCCGCTATCATGCTCAGCAAGATTCTCATTTTCAAAGGACATGCTCGAATTTGTCATCATAGACAGGCAGTAAGAGCTGCGGATGTTATTTCACGTCATCTTGTGAACATCTCCTATGTCTCAGGCTCAAGCTAAAATCCTGTATTTCTGATTTAAAGCACTTTCCTAGGGACTGTGATTACTACAGCTCTACCTGCATTTCATGTAAGCAAGCAGGGCCTCTTTGAAAACATACCCTGCAGTCTCAAAATGCCGTTGGGCACTTAAAACCACTAGTTATCTATGCTGCTGAGGCCTGGGATGTGCATTAAATGGGCATATAGCAAAATATAGGCAGAGAGAAAGCTGTGCCTGTGGAAGCTGCCAACAGAAGCAATCTAGTGAAATAGCACTGCAAAGGAAATTTGGTTCTATCTTCTCATATAGAGAAGCCATCGCCAAGTTCACAAATTCTCCAGCTGTTTTAACAGTGAATCTTGCCTGAAAAGCTCTCATAGTAGACTTGAACAAGGTAAGAAGGAGCTTTCAAAATGCCTCAATGAGCAGGATATGGTGGTATACCTCCATAATCCCAGCATTTGGAAGCTGGAGGCAAAAGAATCAGTAGTTTATCATTCTCAGCTGCATGAGGCCAGCCTGGGTTATGTGAGATCTTAACTCATAAAGGAAACAGATGAGGAGGAGGAGGAAGAGTAGGAGGATGTTGATGAGGACGTGATGTGAATGGTAGTGTCATGGTGAGGATACCAGAACTCACCAGAAGTATGGAAAGCTCATGCTTCAAAGTGAGCTCTGTAGATATCACAGAAAAGCAAGTGTATATATAGCTGAGTATTTGTCAGTTAAATGAAGCAATTCTTTTTAAATGTAGAAGGAAGCTTGGGATTTATCAGTAGATGTAAAAGGAAGAAGACGACTTATCAAAAGGATCAGAAAATAAAACATTTTGAAAATCAACTAAAATTGCAGCAACTTATGTTGTAGATATGACCAGCCTGACGTTATGTTTACATGGACAGAGGACCAAATATCATAGATAAAAACAAAGATATGGGGCAGACACTACTCCGCTTCAAGATGTCATAAATCTAGAGCAAGCCAAATGATGTAGGATTTACAAAGGGGAAGCTAGAACAGAACGGAACCCACAAAAACAAACTCCTGCACACTCACACAGTGGGGACAACAAATATCCCAGGCAATTCAATGGAGAATTCAAGAAGAGTCCCTTCAACAAATGCTGTTTCACATCTTAGCATCTACTTGTCTTTCACAAAACTTCACCTGAAATGTACCCCAGAGTTTAGTATAAAATATGTAATTGATGCTATTAGAACAAAATGTGAAAAATCTAGGTGATCTGGCTCATTGATGAGTTTTCAGATACAGTACCAATAACAGCAAAGATCCAGATAGATACATAAGATCCATGGAAGAAACTCTGGTGAATAGGACATCCCTAGAAGTAGACACAAGCTGTTCTGTTAGGACAATATTACCAAAAAATACAAGACAAACCTGGGATAAAGTACTTGCAAAACATACATATGACAAAAGAACTTTTATTAATAAACTCTTGGAAGTCATCCATCAGATAAGCAACCAGCTGGCTTTCAATTGGGGTAAAGATCTGCACAGAAGGGTAAGTAAACGGATGCCCAGCATCACACAGAGCACAGAAACAGTGACTTAAGACAACACAGTTACTATGATACACCTGATAGAGTTGATCAGGAGTCTAAACCCCAAAGCACCAATACCATCGAGTGTTTGTGGGGACAGGAAGCAATAGGGATGCTCATTCATTGATGCTTGGGAAGGAAAATGGTACTGCCATTCTGGATAGAAATCTGACAGCGAGAGTAATAGACATTATTTCTGTTTCTACTCAGCATTCCTCTTATCTTAAAATTGCTCTAAATATAAAGTCAATTTTAAAAAGGAGAGAGTACAACTACCCCTGAGATAGATGCTGTGTGACACTAATCCTGGGGAGATGTTACTAATAGTCTACTCACACCATATAGAGAACCAACAACAGACCGAAGTAAGGGTACCATCATAGTGTCCACACATAGCTCTGTGTGATGCTGAACATCTGTTCATTTGCTCTTCGCCATCATTGCCTGTCCTTTGGCAAAGTTCTGTGCAGATCTTTGCCCCAATTGAAAGCCAGCTGGTTGCTAATCTGATGGATGACTTCCAAGAGTTTATTAATACAAGTTCTTTTGTCATAAGTATGTTTTGCAAGTACTTTATCCCCAGGTTTGTCTTGTATTTTTGGTAATACTGTATTTACAGAACAGGCATATCTACTTCTAGGGATGTCCTCTTTACCAAAGTTTCTTCCATGAATCTCATGTGTCTATCTGGATCTCTACTGTTATTGGTACCATGTCTGGTGAACTGATGAGTTCTATTGGGATAACTTAAAGGAGTGTGGGAGACGGTCACTGACAGAAGAAGGAATGACTCAAAGCAGCTTCACCAAAATCCCAGCCCAGCATGGGTTCCTCTCCAAGATGTAGGTTTTATCTTGGAGGAAACTGCTGGCTAACCTGAGTTGGTTCTCAGGGACCCATATAAATCAACTTCTACAATATGCCGTCTGACCTCCACATGTATGGTGAGGTATACATGTAGCACATACGTATACACACAAATATAATTTTTTGAAAAACTATCTTGGAAATAAAAAACCACACAAATATACAAAAACTGAAATGCAAAACAGAAGCTAAGTAACACTCTTTCAAAATATTATAGAATATTTCTTTTCATTTTCAACCAAAATAAAATGGTCAATGGAATGTGTACTATACATGTTTATCAGTAAGGTTATGAAATTTTAAATGGAAAAATTGAAACAGTTAACAAAAGATCAAAAGTTCAGGGTGATTCAATTCCATGTTACTTCCTACAAATCCCACCTGGATATCAATATGCAATATTATGCTAGGCATTCCAGAAATTCAGTTACCTATTTTGATACTCACCCATTCATATTCAATCATAGTTGGTATTATAGTAATTAACAGTCCAGGAGATGGGCCAGCCTAATCTAATGTTTCTCAGAGAATCTTCATCACAAATTAATATTTAATGTGTTGTGTGCTGCAAAAGCATAACAACAGACTCATTCTTCCTTGTTACAATGATTCCTGACATCCTGTGAAATTTGAATACACTCTGTTTTTCCACTACATGGCCAATTGGGAAATTAAAAGGGACAGTGAGACAGAATTTCACATAGTGATCCAAAACGTAATAATGAAGAAGTGTTTACAGGTGTTGGAAATGGTATAGTCTTTAAACAACTGCACCCCATGAATGAACTTTAGACCACATGCATGAATTGAGATAAAATACCAAGAAACACTTCCTGTTATTGTTTGGGTTGGGAGAGTGTGCTCCTTAGTTTTTGTCAACTTTATACAAACTAGAGATACCTGGGAGTAGGGAACCACAATTGAGGAATTTTCTCTATCAAATTGGACTGTGAACATGTCTGTAGAGGCATTTTCTTGATGGTTAATTGGTGCAGAAGGACCCAACCCAATGTAGGTGGTGCCATCTCTGGGCAGGAGTTCTGGGATGTATAAGAACAGTCACTGAACAAGCCAGAGAAAATAAACCAGTAAGCAGCATTCTTCCATGGTGTCTGCAATAGGTCCTGCCTCCAGGTTCCGGCTTTGAGCTCCTGTCCTGGCTTCTCTGAGGATGGTCTGTGACCTGGAAATTTAAGTAAAATAAACCCTTTCTTCCCCCAGTGGTTTTATCACAGCATCACAGAAATCAAAGTTGGACAAGGGGATCCTTGGGGATTTGTGGCTGTGATTTAGGATGGTCTTGGCTTTATGGTGGTGAAAAACTCTTGTTTTGAAGGTGTGGTTATTATTAATTGATCGCTACCCATGACTATTTTAATCTGTTGATTTCATTCTTTAGCTTAATTATGCACTAGTACGCATTGATTCTCAATAAAACTGGTCAGTAATTAATGTATTCCTCATCATCCAATCAAGAAATACATCCTGCTTCAAAAGATGGAAATATCAGCAAACACAAGTATAGTAGTCCTGCCTTACCCACCAGAGTGTGTTCCAAAACTATAAGAGAATGCCTGAAATCACAGACCTTACTAAAACATATGTGGCACTAATATCCCTGGGCATTCATCCTATTAGGCACAGTCAAAGCTTAGCCACAATAATAAAATGGAATAACTGCCACAATAAACTGTAATAAAAACTATGCAGGTTGCTTTAATTATAACTTGAATAAAAGTAAACAAAATAGGGGCTGGAGGGATGGCTCAGCAGTTCAGAGCACCTATTGCTCTTGCAAAAACTTGGGTTCAGTTCCCAGCACACACAAGACAGCTAACAATGATTCACAACCCCAATTCTAGGAGGATCTGATACCATCTTGTGACCTTTGCAGACATTGCATGACACGGGTGCACTTACATACAATCAGACAATACACTCATACACATAAGGTAAAAATAATAAATAAAATACTTTTTTAAGTATGCAAAATAAAATGTCACCCTGCTTGGTGACAGTCTGTGCAACACATATGTTCTGACTAGGTTTCACTGATGAATCAGTGCCATTTGTTGTATATATCTTTACTCACCTAAAATTATTAAATATCTTCCTTTATTTTTCCTTTTGAGACAAGGTTTCATGAATCCCGGGCTGGCTTTGGACTCGATATATAACTGAGGATGAGTTTGGACTTCTGATTCTCTGGCCTCTACCTCCCTTACAGGCATGCACCACCATGCCTGGTGCTAGAAACTGAACCCAGGGCTTCATGCATGTTAGGCAAGCACGCTACAGACTGAACTGCACCCCAGCCCCTTAATATCATCTTTACCTCTCTTCTTTCTTTCCCAATTTATGAAGGAGAATATAACTTTCTCAGTTCAGTAAGAATCTGGAATATGCAAGGAAAATCAATAATAAAGCTGCATTTTTTTACCTATAGGATTGATAGAAATTATATTCTTCTAGCACTAAATGTTGATGAGAATGCTGATGAAATTAAAACTGGTTTTAAAACTTTAAAATTGCTATTTGTCAGTAAGACTCCTTTATTCTCTCCCAGAGCACAAGTTTTAGGTGGGAAGTGATTGTTGAGCTAGAGACTAACATTATTCCATGCAGTACACTGTAGATTTGAAAGTAGATTGATTTCCCTAGTTACAGTCCATGGTACCCCAGAAAGAAAAACACTTAAGGAGTAAGTATCCTTCCTATACCTACCATCTTCCTCCTTTCTAGCAGGAAGCAGGGGCTGACAGAATCTGTCCTTTCATTTGAATTGTTTCTACATTTATTTATTGTGTGTGTGTGTGTGTGTGTGTGTGTGCACGTGTGTGTGGAGTGTGGGGGAGGGGGGTGCCACAGCACAAGTGTGTAGATATGAGGATGATGTTCAGGAATTAGTTTTCTTCTACCATTGGGATATTTGTGATTTAACTCAGACTGTCAGGCTTGGTGGCAAGTGCCCATACCCTCTGAGCCAGAGGTATTTGCTGCCCCAGAGCCTACTCTTTCTCACAACTAGTTTAATCTACATTAATTGACATGTACTCTGGAAAATCCTTTGACCAGTTCTAACAACTCTATACTATCCAGTAATTTCTTTTCTTGATATGTTTCCTAGAGAAACATTTGCACCAAATATACCAATCACAGTATTTGTAACAAAATATTTACTTCATTGACTAATACTTACAGAAGTATTCCTCAATGGAGAAAATAAATACCGAAAAAAGTGCTCTTGAGATGCATGCAGCAGTTAAGAAAAATAAACTGTCGACAACAATTTGATAGAATCACATAATCATACAAACTCCAAGTTAAGCCTTTGTGAGAAAAAGTTTCAAATACATCTAATTACCCTTCTTAAAACAAAGGGACACACACAAAGAACTCTCTTGATGTAGATCTTCAGAGTTTACACGAGAAACATAGCACAGACATCATCTCATGAAGAAAGAAAAAATAGGATCAAATTTGAAGTCTTTATATGGCTATTCTATATTTTAAGAATAGTGTAAGTGTATTTTATTTTTGTAATGATTTTGCTAGTAAAGGGGAACAAGTACTATCATATATTGACAAGGTTAAACAGGGGCTTGATGGAAATACTAGTTCATTTCGCGATTACATGAATTCATGGGATGAGACAGTGCATAATAAGCTCAGAGTCCAGTAGCTGTCTGATTTTTCATTATCATACCAAGGCTTAAGAGACATAGCTATAAAAGAGAAAGTGTGCCATGGGGTATCCCACAACAACTTCTTAGTTTAGTAGCTTCACGATTTAAAAATTATAAAATTCACCCTTCACAAGTGCACAGTTCAATGAATTTTAGATATTTCTAAGAAGTATGTGATTGTTACTATAATTTCAATTTAGTAACACTCTCAGCATCTCAAAAGTACATTTATACTATTCTGCAGACAATTTCTTCTTCCAAGAGTAGCCTTATGAAAACCATTGAGACATGATTTTACTAAGCAGTTCAGAGTAGCCAGAGCTTGCTCAGTAGCTGTGCTGGATAGTTCTAATCGTCAACTTGACACACTTGGGTTGAGGGAGCCACAATTGGGCAATTGCCGTAGTTGGACTGGTCTGAGGCCATGTCTGTGGGGGTTTTCCTTGATTGTTGAGTGATGTGGGAGTGTTCAGCTTATGGGGGTGCCTACCCTGGGCAGGTTGTTCTGGATTGTATAAGAAGCCAGACTGACTGTGTGCTAGAGGAGCAAGCCGGTAAGCAGCATTCCACTTCTGCCTCAGATTCCTGCCCTGAATTTCTAACTTGGGCTCCCTAAATGACAAACTGTGACCTGGGAGATATAAGTTAAAAAAAAAAAATCCTTTCCTCCGCAAGTGGTATTGGTCAGTGTTTTGTCACAGTGATTAGAAGCAAACTGCATCAGTAGTTCATGAAGATCCTGAACATATGATCCTCTTGCCTCCAATTCCCAAGTGCTGTGATTATAGGCATGTGTCACTACACCCAGAGCAAAATGTCTACTTTAAAAAAACTTTAAAAACTGGAATTGTTGTGATTTTATTGCAATATAGTTTGATGGTATTTATATCCCCCTCCCCAACCCCACATCTGTTATAGCCCCTGCCCAATTTGCTGTACTCTATTATATATCACATATAATAAGGCCTATAAAGTCTAATTTATATCTCCAATTGTCAGGGTGGGTCCATCCATTGGAGCCTAGTTAACCCACCAAGAATTTCTTGCTTGAAAGAGACTGCCTCCGTTGCTCCAGACAACCATCTGTTGCCACAATTTCCTTATGTGGGATTGAAGCATTTTACGCATTTTCTCATGATGGAATTTGGTCTGCTTTGAGCTTGCATGAGACTTGTGCATATTGTCACCGTTGCTATGAGTTTATATGAGTAACTGACCAGCTGTCTGGAAACTTTTTCCTTGTGGTCACCCACCGCTTCTGGCTCTTAAAATTTTTCCACATGCTTTTTTTCTGCAGTGATCCCTGAACCTTGGGAGCAGGAGTTAGGTTTGGATGTCCTTCTCAAGACTGAGCACTCTGGAATCTCTTTTTCTTTTCATACTGGTCATTCGTGGGTTTCTGTGTTTAAGGAAACTTCTGTGTGCATAAGGAAACTTCTCTGGTGAGAGCCAAGATATGCACAAATCTATGGATATGACAATTAGTCACTAAGAGTCTGTTTTATGCATAACTATTCAGTAGAAAATAGTTTAGTAATAGTATTAGGTTCTCCCTGTGTCCAGTGACCTGTCTAGTGTCAGGTTCCTAAGCCTGATTTTCAGTGTCAGGAATGGGTTCCAACCAGTTAAAGAGTGGTTGGTCATTGCTGTAATATTTTTGCCGCTATTGCATCAGTGTGCATGCCTTGCCAGGCCAACACTTATTTTAGTTCACAGGACTCACCCCTGGTAAGGATGTGAAGGCTAGCCACTAGAGATGAAGCTCTGAGGTCAGCACCAGCATGATTTCTCCTTGTTTGTTCTACAGCTCGTTATGTAGAATCTTCAGCAATAGGGTCTTACCATCCACTTCTGGTAAGTAACCAAGAGCTGGGGCAATGACCAGTATTGTTTGAGTGTCTCTCACCCACCCATGGCCAACAGCTTCTAGAGAAGGAATCCATTCCTGGCAATGAGATCTTTTTTTAAATTAGCCTCTGATGTTGAGAAAGGATACTCTCCTTCTGTTATAAGATAACTTTTTAATCTTTAAGAAACTTCTATAGTAATAGGTTTCCATATGACTTTTTCCAAAGTCCTTGTTGCTTATCTCACCGTACACGCCATCCTCTGCTCTGCCCCACATTCTCCACCCCATTTAACCTTGCATAGTAAGATCCTGTCTCAACAAAAGACAAATGTTTCAGAGGCATTGGGTAGTGCTCTCCTTTAGAAATTTCTGTGATTATATTTGATTGTTTATTTGGCGAATTAACTAGACAAATTCAGTGGAGTGTGTCTTCTCTGAGTGACTACTATCAATGTATAACTTTGATGACATTCTTCAGAGAATGTAGTCTTGGGCATATACAAAATTTTCCTAGCTGTCAGTGATGACTGTGGTTTTTGCTAATAATATTTTGTGTGTTTAGGTGTGTGTATTGTATGCCTATGCGTGTATTCATGTATGTGAATGTACTTGCCTGTGTGGGAACATGTGGAACTCAGAGGTTGACAATGGGATGCCTTCCTCAATTGTTTTTCCACTTTATTTATCTATTTCTTCTTTTGAGACACGACCTCTTATTGAGCCTGGGGCTTGCTATCTGCACTGGGCTCTCTGTCTGAATTAGGCTGTCTTTTTGAATGAGGCTGGCTGTCTAGCAAGCCCCTGAGACCTTGTTTCTGCCACCTAGTTCTGGGGCTACAGGCATGTGCTGTTACACCCAGATTTTTAGATGGGTGGTCTTGGTCTGAAGTCAGGGACCCATGCTTGTGCAGCAAGCACTTCGCCCACTGAGCCATCTCATTCGCCAGCATCCTTTTGCGATTCCCTTTGCTGATCTTCTAGGTAAGTTTCTGGCTAGTCTCCTGCTTCTCATATCACATGCAGCTCCATAATTTGCTGATTGCTTGTGCTGTTTTTCTTGAAAATCTTCTAATCAATGTTTTTGTTTAATTGAAACCAGGTTTTACGGCAATGACAGAGAGTTAACTTTCTCTGAGACTGTAGAAACTATGTGCTAAGAGCAGGAGAAGAGGGTGCTCTTTCTTAATGACTACTCCCTAATTCACCCTGTCAATCAGGTATAGAAGTTGAGGAGGATGTCAGGAACGGAATGCAGCATCCAGCTACTACTGCCACTGACCTGGATGGACTTTCCATAACCTGCAGCCTGGCCAGACAAGGGCTATTACTACTAAGTCTCGGTGAGTGTACATAAAATCAATCTTCCGCCTTAGGAAACCTGAAGATATGGAACCTGGTATTTGACTGCCATGGATATTAGACCAGTTCTCTTACAACAAAGAGCTGTTTCGGAAACAGCCGCCCTTCTTGCCAACAGGCCTCTCCAGATCTCCCCGACCTTTGTGACAGCTGGCAGCAGAGGGATCAAACCCTGCTTGGATGAGGCTATTCATTCAATATAGGTCTTCTATTGCATGGAAATGCTGAAATCGGGGTCACACAAGGTTTTCCTGCAAAAAATAGTTCTTCCACCCTCAGGAGCTGAGGGAGCCTGGGACTTGCCACTTAGTAATTCATGTCCCCTGAAGTCACTGCCACATAGGCACAGGTGTACTGTGGAGCCTTAATGTCACAGCCTCTCAGGATTCTTATGGAATTTCCCTGAATTTTCTTGAACAAATCTTAACTATGGCATGTCCTTTGATCAGCTCCCAGAGATTTTAAATAATTGACCTTGCTAATGTTCATCAGCTTAAGTAGATGAAATTTGCTCTAGAAACTTCTCCCTGTACATTCCAACAAATTTTTATCACCTGTTTTGGAACTTTTAATTTAATTTTATAGCTTCACTGGACTCTAAATGTCTTCATGGTCTTTTTGTTGGCTGTCTTTCCTCCAAATACAGATAATTCATGCCATTTGGATTATGTCATTTCATTCTAGCAATGATAATAAATGCATTAGTCCTTAGAGTAAGTTTACAGTTTTCAATATATTCTACCGATCCCTTGTGTAAAAGTCCTAATGCTCCTCTACTATCATGTGTCAAATTATTTTAGACAAATTTAACCTTTACATAAAAATCACTTTGCAGAAATTTCCATATATATTAACCAATGTCACAAAATAATTTGCCTTTGGGGATTTTTATGCTTTATTCTGTATAGAAAGGAAATTATTTTCTCAATATTGTAGTGCTATTTTAATACATTTTTATTACCCAAAAAAAAAAAAAAGAAAAGAAAAGAAAACCATTGAGATATTTCTATCTCTACAGTTTGGGCTTTTTAAAACATAATTTAAATGGAATCATACAATATGTAAAAAAAATACTTGTTTTAGATAATATTAACTTCTGTGAATTAAATGAATCAAGGTATTATCTGAAAAAGTGGCTTGAAGAAAGGGGGAAATTTTGTGATTGGTACTGTCAAGAAAAGCTTTGTCTTGATTGGAGAGGGAGTATTTGACAAGTGAGCTGAAACTATCAAGAGTAAAAAGGAACCAGGTATTGAAACAGCAACAGAAAGTTGCTGTCATCATTAAGGCTAGTAAGCTCACATGTCAATTATAAAATTATAGAACAGACGTTATAGGAAAAGAAGGAAGGATGATGGTTAAGATAAATTACTGTGAAGGAAAAATACAAATTAAATCAATTAGAGACAATTTATCAGTTATCTGTTGTTTGATTAAAAATATTTCAACTTGTAGCTGAAGGAATGGCCCAGTGGTTAAGAGCACTGGCTGCTCTTGCGGAGGACCTGGGTTTGATTCCCAGCACCCACATGACAGCTAACAACCATCCATAACTCCAGGTCCAGGGGATCTTACACCTTCTTCTGACCTCCACAGGCATTGCACCAACATGTGTGTACTTACATACAAGCAGACAATACATTCATATACATAAGATAAAAAATAATAAATAAAAGTTAAAAACAATACTTCAAATTTCCTGGCTTCAAGCTCCAACATCGCTTTTTATGTACTGTATGTTGAGTTTGTAGTTCTGCTTGTCTTTCCTAGGTCATTCATGGAATTGCATTTACGACAGGAGGACTGGGCTGGGATGAGTCAGATGATGGATCAGGGGCCCTCTATACCATCTTTCATCTTAAAATTCTTCATGGAATGCACCCACCCATGTTTTAACTGGATCAGAGTATTCAGGTCTAGAAGACAGATCTCACAAAATAAGAGTTTTCATCTCAAAGGGAAACAAATGCCCAGATAAATGGAGTTGGCTGTTTAGTTGTTTAGCAAGTTCCTCTTATTCAAAATATTCCCTAGAGGGAGGAGGGAAGCTCTTAAGTCTCTGGAAGCTTGTGAAACTTTTCAGACTCAGGACCCTCCTGAAACTTACAAGACTCAGGAAGCTCAGAAAGTTGTAAGGCTCAAGACTCCTTCCCAGGAGTCTCAGGCAATAAACAAGTGGGCAGCTTTATGAGTCCTCATCCATGCTGGGGTGGGCTTTGGGGTGATGTATTTGAACCACTCATACACCCTGAGAAATCCTTCACCAAAGTAGATACGGGTGAAATTACTGATTTCTGGTGACTAGATGTTTGTTCACACCTCCCGGAGAAAAGCCAAGCCACATACCGTCAGTGATGAAACAGGGGTGGAGCAGTTATTTGACCCCTGCTGTGGGTGATGAGGCACACAATTGAGACTGATACATCTGAGAGTGAAACATCTGTGGGGAGAGTCCCCAAATGGTTAACCTTCTCCATGTGGTCCAGGATAGGGAGCCTCCTTACTGTTGTGGCAACTGCGTGTTCCCTTTAATGGCCTTTAATGGGTGCTAAGACATACAACCAAGGCTGAGCCATTTGAGACTGTAGTGTCCTAGGGACAATCCTAGACAGACAGTGTCCTTGATGAACGTGACTTACCATGGCAAGTATGAGGATGTCCCTCCACAGCTGATTGACTTGGGAAAATGTCGTGAGCCTTGAAAGTAGCATGCGTGGGACCGTGTCATCATCAGGCTGTGGTGGCTGTGATGTGGCTTTCTATGGGCAATAAGAAATAGGACTGAGGCTCACCATGCTACTGAGAAAAAAACTTGCCCAAATAGGGCAGAAATTACAGTAAGCAATAGATGGGTGGATGCCATCCTCTGCACTAGGAGAAGCAGAGGATGAGATGCAAGTATGGAGCTGCTGTGTCGTACAGCTTCTTACAAGGGAAAGCATACAGAATAATGTGTGCTGAAGAGCCCTTCCTGCCATCCAGAGCTCAGAGCCCATGGGAAGAATCAGACAGTGAAGTGGGAGCAAATAAGGTAGAAATGATACAACCCAGGTCTAACCTTCAATACAGAAGAAGAGAAAATGTTTGATTCCACATCAGATCTGGGGGAGCTGAGCTGCCCACACAGGGAACTATAATAACTAGAAAATAATTTGTTTTATACTGCTCGAATTGAGAAAACCTTTAAATAACTAGTGAAAGAAACCTTCATGAGGTTGAGAGACTTGGAGGTGGACAGGATCAATTTGAGTGCTGTAGAACTGGAGAAAACAGAACAATATAAATATTCATAATCTGAGGCACTTTGAGGAAATAAGTCGTTGATGGATTATAGGAGTCACTGGCTCTTATAGGTCACTAGGGATGCTTAGTTATCACCAGCTGAGATCTCCATGAATACCAGAGATCAGAACACAGGAGAGGAAGGACAGATATTATTGAGGAAATCAGGCATGACAGAGGTCATATTTGATGCACAGTTCACTAGGACTGAGTTCAGAGGAGAGCTAAGAAAGAAGTCAATTCAGCAGGGACCTCACAAATGCCATGAACTTTGCTGAGTTCCATAGTAGGGCACGATCTTTAGGAAACATGGCTATGAATGACTTAAACCATCATATAAACTGTGTTCATAAAGTGCTAAGGTAATCAAGAGAGCAGAGATACAGAAGACAGCAAAGGGGCCTTCACAGTCACTCAAAAACAAATGTAGGAAGACATGGAGAGCAAGTCCCTAAAGAAAAAAAGATGGAGAGAAAGCCAAATTCAGTGCTTGTGAGCCTGTGAAAAGCTTTAAAAGTCCAAGCAACAGGTCACCAAAGGGATGAAACAAGGAGGGTCTGAAAGAGCAGTATAGGTGAGAAAGAAGAGATGAGACTGTACTAGGAGAGGGCTTATGCTCTCAGCATGTGCCATGAGCACGTGGTCTTTCCTCGCTGGCTTTATTCACTTCCAAATGTTTTTAAGAATCTTTCCTGCCGTAATATGTATCAGGACTATACTGTGTTTTGTTTGGCCATTTGTAAGTTGATAGACATTTGAGTTTTTATTTTTGGTTATTATGAACAATAGTTGTTCTGGATAGTTTTAGTGTCAACTTGACACACCTTGGTTGAAGGAGCCTCATTTGAGGACTTGACTCCATTGAACTGGCCTGTGACCATGTCTGTGGGGTATTTTCTTGATTGTTGAGTGCTGTTGGAAGGCCCAGCACACTGTGGGCAGTGCCAATCTGTAGCACCCTGGCTACGTTCATTGACCAAGTCTGGATCAATCTGAGTCTGGATCAATCGGAGTCTGGTGGAGGGCTGCGGATGGAATGACACACATAAGACAGAGACACAGACACACACACTAGGTAGGAGGAAAGGAAAATGACTGACTTTATTGAGAGGCAGCAAGCCTTATATACCCTGAGGCAGGGCTTTGCAGGAGGGGAAAAGTTCCGGTTCTCAGGAGACATCCTCTATTGATGACACACAGCTGTACACAGGAAAAAGGAATTTGCAATCAGGCTAGCTTAAAGTTCAAGTTGTTTACTTGAGCTTTGCAGTTGACAAGATCTGGCTAGCTCTTGGCCGAGAGCCTAGCACTAAGAGAGAAGGGCATGCAGGGGGGCCGGACCCTACATTTCCCCCTTTTCTCTTACATAAATGAGCATCTGTCTTAGGTCACCAAGGACGTCAGTGCCTGTCTTACCCGTCACTGGAAAATCAGCCACAATCTCTGGCCACAGAGGCTGATTCCCTGTCTTAGGTTGACAGACACCCCCTTGGGCTTACCCATCTCTGGCTACTCATTTATGAAAGTCAGCAATGCAAGCTATCACTCCTCCTTGACTTTGTCCATGGCTGCTGCCTGTTTCCCTATATAAGTCTGCGGGAAACTGTTATCTGATCACCAAAGTTCTGCACTTAGTCCTTTTTCTCATTTGTCAGAATTCCCTGCAGCAGAATCCTGATTTACTGTTATTCTTTCGACGTAATGATGTCCCGTCAGTTGAGTATCATTCACCATCACTGCAATCTCCTTTTCTTTCTATATGGCTAGATGTAGCATAGTAGACTTTATTATGTAAGTCCAATACAGCTCTCCATGTGTCATCAAGAACTGATTCCACAGCAACAGCAAAGTCACTCTTCCCTTGTTCAGTCCCTGCGAACCGAAACAGCCTTTCTGGCAGCCACCTGGCATTCTCAGCGTCCTGTGGAAAAACAAACATGCCCTCTTCCCTATATTAATACCGGGCTTGTGTGGGGAAAAGGTCTCTCAACACAACCCCCCTCTGTTACTGAGCAGGAACTTGTTTCGTGCACATCCTGTTTTGTTCACCTCAGCTCCCGGAATTGTTTATCAGACTGAGCCCAGGAAGTTCCGCCTCACAGGCTGAGAACGCCCTGACCCTATTTTGAACCCCAGACCTCATCCTTGAGTTCCTTCCTGCCAACTTCCTCCCTCTTATGCTAGGGGGTATATAAGGGGGAGAGAGAAAAGGAATAGAGTCTTTTTCCATCCAGATCAAGAGTGTGCTGTGTCTTCTTTAATCCCGACGTCCCTCGCAGACTGGGATCCATGGCCGTGCAGGCACGGCAGGCTTGGGCCATTATTTTTTGTAATTGATTTCTTATAGTTCTATTGTTTCATTAACCCTTCTAAGATCTTATAATAACCTCCATTTTTGTGACTTTTTTATGACAAAAATTGGTGAATTAGAAGGCTCTGTATAACCATTTTCTAGCTGTTCTTGAACTGCTCCATGGCCTGAATTTTGTTTACAGTAAGAGGTCACTAATCTATCCATACAGGTTAAAGGGAGAAGCAATCATAACTTGAGACATAGTAGTTACTGCACGAACTTCCACCAATCTGGTACTTTTAATTACTGTATCCTATGCAGCTAAAACTTGGGCAAAGACCAAACATTCCTGAATAAACCTTGACTAGAAATTTTAAGATTACATATAGTTTTCTTTTATCTTTTATATACCATAACATATACAGAGATTCAACCACACCCTGTAAATGCCACATTTCTTCTAAATATTCTTCCTTCAGCTCAGCCTCGGGCTTTGTTGGGCAATAAATGGTGGAAAATCCTCCTCTCTCAGATATCTAACAGCTTCCTCCTCTCTCTCCTATTTTTCTTTGGGATCTAAAGACTCTTGATTTTAGGTTCCACAAAAGCTGGATCCTCCAGCGGAGTGGAAGGTTTAGCTTTACTTTCCTCCTCCGCTTGAGGTTCAATCCCAGATCCCATTTGCATTTGCCTTTTTTTTTTTGAACCTTTTCTATCTGAACAGACTCTGAAATACTGAGGCCCCAACTTTATTTTGCTCAAGGTATTTATATCCCTATCCAGAGCACAGGAATTCAGGCAGGATGTCAAATTAGTGAACCTGATCAATTTCAGGGACTTCCTGAAGCTCTTCTCTTGTTTACTTCCTGAGCTTAAGGAGCTTCCCTGTAGGTTGGAATGTTTCACCTCAAAACATAAACAAAAAAAAATGGTTCATGACAACCCATAACACATAAGGAAATTTAAACAATAATACAAAAACCTCCCAAATGATAAAAACTGAGACCCAGATAAATTCCCAGCAAAATTCTACCGGACACTCAAACTCCATTAGACAGTTCAATAGGAAAGAGAATAAACAGAGAGACACCTTAATTAAAGAATACCATCCATTGAATGAACCTAACAGACATCTACTGAATATTCTATCCAAATACCAAAGAGTACACATTCTATTCAGCACTGTTGAAACTTTCTCCAAAACTGACCACATACTGGGGCACAAAATAAACCTCATCAAATCCAAAAATACTAAAATAATTCCATTCATTTTCTCAGACCTCAATGCAATAAAACTTAAAATCAACACTGAAAGAAGCCTTATCAATTTCACAAACTCATGGTGACTAAACAACACACTCCTGAATGATGAACGGGTCAAAGGAGAAATTAAGAAAGAAATAAAAGTTCTCTGTACAGCAACAAAACTTCTGGGACACTTTAAAAGAACTCCAAAGAGCGAAATTTAAAGCTCTGAATGCCTACATAAAAAATCAGAAAGAGCACACATAAATGATTAGACATTGACTGAAATCTCTAGCTATCCTGTCTCTTAAGTACAGTTACCAATTGATCTGTATAAAGATCATGAGAGCCTGAAGCACCCATTTGTCCAATACGCCCAAAAATACTTACGTTTGCCGGCCAGCCTTCCTGGGCGATCCGTCAGCAAGTCCTCTCTTTCCAATCTCGGTGGAACCTCCAGCTGTAGTGCCCTGGCTATGTTCGTTGACCGAGTCTGGATCAGCGGAGGGCTGTGGATTGAATGACACACATAAGACAGAGACACAGACACAGACACACACACTAGGTAGGAGGAAAGGAAAATGACTGACTGACTTTATTGAGAGGCAGCAAGCTTATATACCCTGAGCTGGGGCTTACAGGAGGGTAAAAGTTCAGGTTCTCAGGAGACATCCTCTATTGATGACACGCAGCTATACACAGGAAAAAGGAAGTTGCAATCGGGCTAGCTTAAAGGTCAAGTTGTTTACTTGAGCTTTGCAATTGACTAGCTCTTGGCCAAAAGCCTAGCACTAAGAGAGAAGGGCATGCAGGGGGGCCAGAGCCCTACACCATCCCTGGGCTGTTTGTTGTCTGTTGTATAAGAAAGCAGGATGAGCATGGGCCAGGGGAGCAAGCCAGTTAGCAGCCTTCCTCCATGGCCTGTGCTTCAGCTTCTGCCTCCAGGTTCCTGCCCTGAATTCCCATCTTTACTCCCTTAATGATGAACTGTGTGATGGGGAAATGTAAACTGGATAAACCCTTTCCTCCCCAAGTTGGTATTGGTCAGAGTGTTTTGTCACGGCAATTGAAGGCAAACTAATGGTGCTACATGTATTCCACGTGCTTTTGTGTGTATATATGTGATGTTTTCTTTTATTTTAGGTAGACAGTTGGGAGGATAATTGTTGGGCCATGCTAAGTCTATTTGATGAGGTCCCTGCCACATTTTCATACTTACCAGCACTGAATGGATTTTCAGTTTATCTCCATCCTTGCTATCATGTGACACTGCTTTTATTCTTTCTTTGACAGAAATATTATTTTAAAGGTAACCAGTTTTCTAAGGATTAGGGTAAAGGGTCCTCGTATTTGTTTGAAAAGCGTGTCTTTTTACGAGAAACATACCCGTGGTGAGTAATGGTGGTGTATCGTCGTGTCAGTTATCGTCGTGTCAGTTATCGTCGTGTCAGTTATCGTCGTGTCAGTTATCGTCGTGTCAGTTATCGTCGTGTCAGTTATTGTCGTGTCTCACCACTCAGGGCCAGCCCACGTGGACTTGGGGGCCACCCCAAGGGGTCGGGGGTAAGTAGACACGGAGTCAAGCCACAGACTCTGGGAGCTGGAAGCAGGCCAAGCACGTGGCAGTGCAAACTTGTTTATTGAATATGTGCACAAGCTCTTATAGGTCTGGACAGCCAATGACCTTATAGGGCAGGGTTCCAAATACAGCCAATCGTAAGTTTGTCCCCAGGTAGGCAGGTTCTTTCCAGATGCTGGTCTCACAACTAGCCAGAGCAGAATGCCACATCCACAGGAGCCAGGCCTCTATTCCTCCTAGCAGGTGGCCTGGCTAGGCCCACCTTGCATTATGCCCAACAGTGGTGAACCTGTTTTCTATGTCTTTATTAATCACTTTTATGAGATTGACACTTTACTGCACTAATGAAGTTAATAGTCATCTTGATAACCTCTTGGAGAGATGTTTATTTATAACCTTTGCCCATTTTTAAATTTAGCTGTCTTTTTTAAATCTTTATGTGTATATATTTATGCATATATATGTGTGCACATGTTTGTGTGTTTGAGTACAGGCACAGGTGTGCCATGGCACGTGCACTGAGGTCAGAGGACAACATTTCATGTCAGTCTTTGCCTTCCACCTTGTTTGAGATGAGGGTATCTTGCTCACCACTGGGTGAACACCAGGCATGTTGGCCCACAGACTTTTGGGGACTCTCCTGTCTCCTCTGCACATCTTGCTGCAGGATTATAGACATGCATGGTTGCATCCTGCTTTATGCAGGTTCTAGGAATCTGAACTCTGGTCCTCAAATGGCATAGCAAACATGTTGCTCACTGGGTTATATCCCCAGTCTGAATTGTTTGTCTTTTAAGTTACTAATTTTGATAACATTTAATGTATTTAAGATAAAATCCCACATACATGTTTTGAAAGTATTTTTTCTTATTATGTGAGGTTTTCTTCTTTTTCTTGATGATATCATTTGGAATACATTTTGTACTAGTTTTTGTGAATTTTGTATTCATTTTTGTAGGAAGAATTTATCTTTATTATGATGATATACCTCTCCATAATGAGTATCAAACTGGTATTCATGTATTGGTTAATAAAGAGATTAGAGCTTACTCGGGATGACCATTTTAATTAGCTATTAGAAAAAACATTTTCAGGTTAAATTCACAGAAGGACATAGTTTGGGGACAACTCTCATGCAGCTATCTAGTATAGTCATCTATCATTTAATCAAAGAATTGATCAGGCAATAGAACCCTGGTCACTAAAGATCACACTGGTTTTTCCTTTTTACAAAATTAGCTTTATGAAAGGGAACTCTCAGGTTGGCTAGAGCATTTGTTAATGAAGGGGGCTATCTTACAGTGATACATGAGAGTTCTAGCACCCACTCACAGAGTCCATGTCCCTTCTAAAAGTCTGCCAAGAGAAAGCAGACAAAGAAGCTGAGGGGCCGTCAGCTCATCATCTGCAGCAGGTACTTTAAAAAGCATCTTAGGAAACAGAAAAATAATTCTTGATGCTGTCATTTAAGAGAAGATCCCCAAATATGGCCCTTCTTTGTTTTCTAGGCTCTGTAACAAAAATTAAAGCATTTGTTCAATTTGTAAAAGAAATGTTTCTTATATATCAAATATTTACCAGATAAAACAATTTTAAACATGTCTATTGATACTCAAGGGGATTGTTATTTGAGAGAGACAAAGAAAAAGATATAAAATTGCATACAGTGAAGTGGGAGAGAACAGTATTTATAGACTACAAGAGAGACGCAAAAGCAAAGCCAGCACATAAACAGCTTACACATTTTTACACTTTTTTTTTCATCTTAACATGCACAGCAACCCTGTAGATCAAATAGTTCCATCTTCACAAATGAGGACCTCCAGGCTCAGGACCACGAAATTTGAAAAGGATCAGAAAAGTTAATAAGTAACACAATGAAAAATTGAACCCGAATCGCTGTGATCATGAAACTGTGTTTATCAGTCTGTCTTAGAGGTTCCAAAGGCTCATTCTGCTAATCCCTGTGGGCAGATTCTTGATACATTTGTAACAAAACTACAGCACCAGAAGCATCAGTTATCGTTTTAGCTCACCTGTCTCCACATACCACTATCTCTACAGTCCCCTACACATTTTGAATCACAGTAATACACCACGTACTATTATAGTAATTACAAACATGTAATAAATCCTGAGAATGAATGATGCACTTTAAACCCTTATGTTCATTTTTATTATTTTATACTGTTAAGATCTTAAAATGTTGACTTGAAAGTTGTCTGTGATTCTTTGTGTCCACCTTTTTAATGCCTTCATGATTGATCTTTTTCCTTTATCATTTGTCTTTCCAGTATTTAGTTATTTAGCTTTTCATCTCTATAACAAGTAACAGAGATGAACAACTTTCAAAGAGGAAGGGTTTATTTGGGGTCATGGTTTATAGACTTCACGCTTCTTTGATCCTATTGCCTTGGGCCCATGGGAAGGCAATGTATCCTGGTGGGGAGTGCATTGAAGAGCAGTACTTCACTCCCAGGGGTCAGGGGGTGAAAGAGAGATAAGAAGACCAACATCACACAAGTCCCTTTAAGGACACACCTACAGTGACTGGAGGACTTCCCATGAGGCCCCACCATTTAAAGATCCCACTTCCCAACTGGATGGTAGCTGCTGACTTATGCCTTTGACACATGGACTTTTGTGGGATGGTTACAATCTAAACTACAGGAACTTGTTTTCTTCTTTTCTATTTTCTGTGTGTGTGTAGGTGTGTGTGTGTATGTGTGTGTGTGTGTGTGTGTGCATGCATGTGTAAACCCCAACGCTGATGCCAGGAATCATGCTCCATTGTTCTTCCACTTTATCCAATGAGCAGAGTGTCCCAATCAAATCCAGAGCTCACTGATACAGCTAGTCTAGCAAGCCGCTCTGGGGATCCTTCTCTGTGTGTTCTAAGGCTGGAATTATAGGAACCACCAACCCCTGCATTTACATGGCGGCTAAAGATCAAAACTCTTGTCTTTCCACTTGCATGGCAAGTGCCTTAACCACTGAGTCATCACCCCAGGTCCAGGAACTATCGGTTTTTTATAATGGGGAGATTCCATACCCAACTCAGTTGATATTGAGTTTAATCACTGAATTGCTCTGAACACTATAATGTGGGTAAAGCAAGTGTGGGCAAACGGGACCATGAGTAGCTTCAACAGAGCCAATGGAACAATGTGTTTCTACATTGCTATGCCATGCCTTCAGAAGCATTCACAGCTGCTTCAAAAACAGAGTCCTGCAGTTGCTCTATCTTTACCATGAAACCTGCAGTGAATACATCCTGGATGTATCAGAGCCCAACTTGCACTGGGAAGCCGAGCTCCCCACAGATCAGCCGATTCTTGTTCCCACTCCCAGCACCCACACTGCCCTTCAGCTCTTGGAGAAGTAAATCCTTCTGTGTGTGCCACAGAGGTGTTTATGCCTCTTATTTTCTCCACAGTAGCTGACAGAGACAAGTTTCTCTTTTCAGCCCCTTCCTCTTGCATAACTTGAACTCTAAAAGCATTCAAAACCCATTAGTTCAATTTAAACTCCTCTTGGACAGAGGTGAAACACTGAACACTTTGATTCCACTTCTGAACCTATTCCTATATTCCTACTCAGCCTCTCCACCACATACATGTCACTGCGGCCCAGCTAGAGAACAAGAACGGCAGGCCATTCCTCCCTCTTGCTCACCAGTCTAAACAGTTCTGGTATTTTAAGATTCATTCATTGCCATTCTTGCCCATTCCTGAGTCTCTGTACTCCCAGCACATCCGCTCATCAAAACACATCACGGAGTGTGGAAAGACAACTATACAAAAAAATTTTAGAGATGTTTCCTACCAACCAAAGGTTGTTATAAAAATCGAGCAGGTTTCTGGAGAGATGCCTCAGTCATTAAGAGCATTAGCTTCTCTTTCAGAAGACCTGTACTTGGTTTCCAGCACCTACATAGCAGCCCATAACTCCAGTTCCAAAGGATCTAATGACCTCTCTCTTCTGGCCTCCAAGGGAACTACATGTACATGGTACACTTATATACATGCAGGCAAAACACTCACACACATAAAAATTTGGGAAGTTTAAGAAGATATAAGAGCATCAACAACCATAGATAAAATGGAATCTACATATTTTAATAGTCTATGTTGCATTTAAGAAGATGAGAAGTAACAGATAATTTCAATTATACATTTTAGTAACTATCATGTATCAAAAGGATTATAGAGAGCTGAGAATTACAAAAAATATTAAATAGATTTAGACATTCTTTCATATTGTCTTAAAAATGTCATTTTTCTGCCACACTAAATATTTCAGCTCATACTGGTCATGTTTCAACTGCCCAATTGCCATCTGACACTAATGACCGCAATCAGTGTAGATCAAAAACATCTGGGTATTTACAAGTCATTAAGAAAATAGTCTCTAAGAACAGTAGTTAAAAGACATGCTCATAAAAATGGAGACTTTCACCTCCTTTATTCTGTTCAGGGACATAGTACATTAAAGGATTTTTTTCTGAGTTCAGACTGACTTGGTGAGAGTAGAGGAATTCCTTCCCCTCTGAAACAAATAGAAATGGTCGGAAATACTAAATTTTCATGATAGTGATTTTGTTATTTTATATATCAAGCAGAATGACCACACTATACAGTAAAATTTATTCATTTATTTTAATGGTTAGTGGCATTCCAGAAATTTGAATTATCCAAGGTACTTTTGATTCCAAGGGCCAAAAATTGACTGGTGAAAGGAAATTTTAAAATCATATAGGTTGGTGGCTAACAACCATGCCTAACTTCAGTTCCAGGGGATCTGACACCTTCTTTTAACCCCCACAGGCATTGCAGGGCACAACTACACTTACATACATGTAGGCAATATATTCATACACATAAAATAAAAGTAATAAGTAAAATATTTCCAAAAATTCCTGTGGGTATACTGATAAACATATTTCCCAGTACCACAAACAAGAAACTAAGCATCAATTTTAACTTCTGGTTTATTGCAAACAGAAGTTATCAAAAAGAATATGTTCTTATCTCCTAAAAACATTGACTTTTAAGTCCATTGTTTTATGTGTACCAAGAATTACGTCCCTTTGAAAGGACAATTATTGCACTGATTTTTCCGAAGTTGCTCTTGAGGATTCTGGAAAGGTTGACCATTTCAAAAATGTTGCCTTTAGGCTCCTTCAGGCTCTTTGTTCAGCATGTTCTTGATGAGTCTCCTCTGATAAATAAGAGAAACATTTATTGAGCTCTGAGAATAAAACTTTCCTTAATCTGGGGTTGCAAAGTGACTTATTACAAAGAAGGGCACAGCTAAGCATTTCAGGATTCACTAGTTGCCTCCAGAAAGTTTTCTGAAAGATGGTGGTGGGTGTGGCCACTCAAGCATCCTGAGATCTGAATAGTTTAGAGTGTATTTGATTCAGGACATATCTCCTACAATGCAATTTAATAGTACGATCTTATACAGAATGTCTTAAAACAGGAAGTAAAATAACTCAAAGTTAAAACTCAGACGTTTGGTGAAACAACAAAAATCACCACCACATCTAAAAACAAACAAATAAAGCCAAAGGAAGTAAGTTACCATGTTGGGAAGTTCAATAAATGATATATAACCTTGAGGTCAGCTCTAACTCCATCATTATAAACAGTGAAAGAATGAGAGAAATAATAAAAAGAAAAAAGCAACAGTGACCACAGAACAAGCCTGCAAGTACCATGAATATTGGAGACACCATCTTCAGTCCCTCACCTGAGCACAGAATTGGAAATGTGATCCGCTGCATTGGCCACTACAGGGACATTTGGTATAGAGCTAGAGAACACTGGATGAACTACTCCGATTTTCCAGCCAAAGGAAAGGAGGTAGCAGACGATTTGGGGGCCCAGAGCATGCACACTGGGGGAGATGTGGAGAAAGGACTGTAATCCACACCAGGAGTCCCCGTTCATCCCCTGCAGCAGCTGCAAGGCTCTAAGTCTCAAAGCGCCTGCTCTCGCTTGTTCTGAGTGTTGCAAAAGTTTCCAAAATTTCAAAAGCTCCCTTTGCCTTCAGCACTTTAAAAATCTACTTACCAATTTTATGGGCTATTTATTTAGTGTTGCATGTAATTTATAACGTGAAAAATCCCAACCGGTCTACATTACAACTAGGAAGATGGTCCTACTGAGCCTTGGAATTGCTGTGCCTGTTCTTTGAGCTATAATATTCAGCTCAACTGTTTGGGGGATATTACATCAGAGTTCAAAATTTGAGTTGAAAGAAAGAAAAAGAACATTGCTTCAAATTGAATCTTAGAACAATATTTTTCTATTTTTGTTTCTTATTTCTTAATCTTGTTCTAGGCAGTTAGAAAGAAAAATATGACTTTGGAGACTATACATTAAAATGACATCAAAGACAAATAATTTGAATTTAAAACACCCTGAATTACCTGTTCATTAGCAAAATCCATATTTTCTGCTTTCCAAACTATTTAATTGAAAATACTCACAGAGTGCCCTTTCATAAATAGCCAAATTCAGAGACCTAAACTAATTTAGCTCAATTTGAGCATTCTGTCATGAGAATACTCCACCTAGATTAATACAGATTCATCTCAAATTAAAGCAAACTGACCCATTATTTATCTTCTTGATAGTCAACATATTTAGAATTTAGCACACATCGGGAAATTCTAGACTTATAAGAAAGTTGTAAGAATAAGACAATGAACATTCATTACCATTTATCCGTACTAATCAGTTATTTCTAATTTCCTTTTTTATTGAATTTTTATGAATTTCATGCTATGTAATTGGATCCCTCCCCCGATCAGCACGCCTTACTACCTCCCACCCAATTTCATGTGTCTTATTATATACATATACGCAAACAGAGTCCAATTTGTGTCCTCAAGTGTCCTTCAGTGGGTCCATTCACGAGAAGCTGGTTAACCTAACAAGAGTCTCACCCTTAAAGAAGGTGAACTTTCCCCTTCCCACTAGCTGTCTCTCTCCAGCAGTACCTCAGGTGGGGTAGGGGTTTCTAACCGACCTCCGCACATCTACACTGGAATTTTGTCTGCCTTGAGCTTATAGGAGACTTGGGCATGCTGCCGCTAGGACTATGAGTTCATGTGCAGAACTTCCAAATTGTCTAGAAAATTCTGTTTCCTTGTGGTCATCCATCACCTCTGGCTCTTGCAATTTTTCCACCAACATTTCCACAAAAATCCCTGAGTCTTTGGAGGTAGAAGTTGACATAGGTGCAATTCAGGAGTAATCACTCTGCAGTTTCTTATTTTCTTCATGTTGTCCAGTTGTGGGTTTCTGTATTAATCACCAAGATCTACTTCATAAAATGGAGCCCATATCTGACAATGATACAAGGCCAAGAAACCTGTGGCTAGACAAGCCACAATTCATAGAAGAGAGCCTAATAAGATTACTCTGTTAAATAGACATAGTATTGAAGCCACACGTAATGAATTATTGCTGTAGCCATTGATAAATGCATCATTATCGTTAAACTCTCCCCAGGGAAACTTTCTTATGCCCCAGTTGGTGATTAACACAATTATTTATTTTTGAATCATGTTTATGTGTGTCTGTTTATATGTAGCGTGTACACCTAAGAACAGGTACATGGGGAAGCCGTAGGTGACTGAGTCCCCTGGAATTGGGTTATGAGCTGTTGGTAACTACCTAATATGGGTGCTGGGAACTGAGCTTGGGTCTTCCACAAGAGTGGTATGTGCTCTTGATCACTGAGCCATCTCTCCAGCCCCCAGAATCATCAATTTTAATTCATCACACTGAATTTATTTTTTTCTTTTCTGACTGATTTGATTCCTTCCATATTTGAACATGAAATCCTAGATCATTTCCTAATAAATAGAATCTCTTAATTAAAAAAATGCTTTCTTTTATAACCACAATTCAGTTTTCCCCAAAACATAACATTCACACCATCCTGTCATATGAGTTTGTAGCCAGTTTTCTTACTTTTCTCCAGCAATGTCCCTCATATCTTTTTGAAAACAATGTGGTGAAGGAGAACCTAAAGAATTCATTGTCATATTCTCATCCTCATCCATCCACTTTAATCTCTAATAGTCCATCAGTTATTAATTTTTTCTAAACAATTCTGATGGAAAGTGGAAAATAACTATATCAGCATGTACATATAATGATCAAGAGCATTCATTTACATAAACACAGTGAGACTTTAAAAATTAGCATCCTTGAGTGTGGAGAGACGACTAAGGCCTGATGACCCTAGTTCCAGTCCAGACACGCATCTAAGAAAGCCAGATGTGATATGATGTGTCTGTAATCACAGCACTCCTTTAGCAAGATGGAAGGTCGAAACAGGAAAGTCTGTAATCACAGCACTCCTTTAGCAAGATGGAAGGTCGAAACAGGAAACTAACAGGTCAGGTAGCCTGGAGTACTCTGCCCAGCAGTGGAAACAAGAAAGACCCTGCCTCAACATGGTGAAAAGTGAGAAGTAATTCCTGAAAGTTGTCCTCTGACTTCCATGTGTGCTGCGTGGCACACATGCAGCAGCACTCACATACATACATGTACACACATAATACAATATGTGAAAATTAACATCTTTTATCTTAACAATATTTATTAAAATTTTTATTTTATGAGAATAAGAGCTGATTGCATGCTTTAATTTTAAAAGTTGAGGAAACACTAACAGAAGAACTAGGTGAAACCATTGCCGTTGCACACCGTAAAGCAATGGCTATTTTGTTTTCTACATTGCTTGTTTGATTTGTAAGACCCCTGCTCTAGTGGAAAAACACCTGGGCCCTCTGTTAACTTGCCCTTTCTTAACTGGAAAGTCCCAGGGTCACAAAAGGCTATGTCAACATTACATGGTATGTGAGATAATGTCTATGCTATTTACCAGAAAAGCCCCAAAATGTACGTCAATATTGTAAAACAAAGTTTATGACCCCAAAATGTACGTCAATATTGTAAAATAAAGTTTATGGTTATAACATCTTGTTAAGTCAATATCTTGTGATATGTGAAACAATGCTTGTGGAATTCCTGAGAAAAGGTTGAACTATGTAAAATTATCCCCTCTGTGACCCTGGCCCAAGGGCCAAGAGCCAATCCAAATGTGACAAATACCCTGTATGTTAAATGCATGATAATCCTGTGAGTTTCTACTATAAAAACCTGGCCTGGCAGAAGTCAGGTGTGCTTGGCTTCCCGAGGCTAAGGCTCCCACTTGCACAAGTGAATAAATTCCTCTTGCTGTTTGCATCTGACGGTCTGGATTCTTGGGACTGACTCTCAGGCAGCCTACAGGGGTTCGAGTCCCCTGGGCTGAGAGTGAGGTCAGTGAGGTCGAGGCTCCCCGACGTTGGGCTCTCAGGCAGCCTAAAGGGGTTTGAGTCCCCTGGGCTGAGAGTGAGGTCTAACAGATTAACTGATTTAAAATCATGCATGAGGAGTGTAACTGGAAAATACCAGTAATATATTTTTTGCTTCCACTGAGCAGCATCTGTAGAGTTAAAATCACTTGCCTGAACCACAGCTGGAGTAACCGATGAAAACATCAGGGCTCCTTATTCCAGAAACCCACGTCAAGAGCTCCTGGACGCCAAATGCTATGCATAATGAAAGCAATAAATGAACACACAAAACTCTTTCCATCCTATTATCTTTTATAGCTTCAATGCATTTCTTTCCAATAAAATTATCACTCAGGTCAGGTTCATCTGAGTTCCAGAATATTCCAGTGTGGCATCTAACTAAAGAAAACGAAATGGGCAAGAAAGCCTACGAGTCGGGAGGAAATTCTCACAACTGCCTTTTTGCAGATTACTCTAATTCTTCCTTAGGAACTGCCCGGAGGGCATTTCGGAGATAAAAGTATAGTTTTTAAATGAACTTAAGGGCATAAAGGGCATAAAAATGATGAGTTGGCAAGGGCTTGGAGCAAATTCAAAACCTGCCCTTTCTCTCTGGACCTTTTTCTTTCATCCTTATGAATATGCTTTGTAAACCCCAAAGGGAAAGTGTCCTCAGCCAGGGACATTCAGAACACATTTCAAAGGAAATGAGATATCATGTTACACGTGTCTTGACCTGGACAGGCAGAGACTGGCTGTAACGGCTGATTGAGTGACTGCTCTCTTTTGATACTTCTTTTAGCAAAAACACTACGGGAAGGCAGACACAAACATCTACAGTTGGAATATTGATCCAAAGTGGGTGTGTTTATTACCACCGGCGATTTTACACACATGCCTGATAAAAGTATGGCTGTTTTAAAATGAAAAGAGCAAGACAAAAATTTCTCAGTCATTCTGGTCTCTTATAAACTCAAGGACATAAATGTAACTTATTCACTTCAAATCATGTACCTTTCTAAATTAAGGAAACTGAGAAGCACATTAAAATTTTCTAGACTAAATTTACATGATAATTTTTCCATGGTGTTAAAGGAACAACCCATTATTTTATGTTCATACAATAAAAAACATAATAAAGATGTTTAAGTAACAATTATTTGTTATTTGGGATATTTTGTTAAGCTTGTAATTCAAGTTGATATTATGTTTTTATGACACCATATTCATATTTTGATTTTTGCTATTATGTTCAGTTTTTTAAAATAGCTATTTGTATCCTCTCAGCCTTTAACAGAGAAGCCTGTGCTTGCAGTGAACAGAGATAAATGCAATATGCAAAGATTCGTGGCTGCATCGGATGTTGAGAACACAGAATGGTTGAAGGCTCCGTCCCAGATGAGATATTTACTCCACCTTCCCCATGCTCAGGGAACATTGCAGAAGAGGGCAAAAGAACTTAAGATCTCAGGATGGGGAGAGGGGCTGTGAAATACCATCTTCTAAGCAGGACAGAAACACAGCAACAAGAAACTTACAGCAGCTGTGCACATGAGCCCTGGGTTCCCCTGAAAGTCAAGCTACAGAGAGGTAAGAGACTTATAGGACCCTACCACACACTGATGATCTGTTGGCTGTTGGCAGGAAACATGCTTTCGGAGAGGAAAGCATGGTCTTCAGTTGTGTACCCAATGGTGATCCCAACAGATTCTGATGGTTAGTTTTAAACTCAGAATCACACAGATGGTCCTGGTTAACATTATGGGGTGCTAAACAAAATGAAAGCTAGTGAATAGGGGCTAGAGATTTATAAGGAAGAAGAGGCTGGATGGAAATGGGAGAAGGACAAAGCAAAACCAAAATACATACGGTTCACAGACATAATTATGAAGGGACAAAATTTACCAATAAGATAGTGAAAAACAGCCACTGCTAATATTTTTTCTAACAGTACATTACTTTTAAAGAAAATGTTCTTATCCTACAATAGCTTAATATTCATTTTAAATGTGAATAAAGATACTGTTTGAAAATATCATCTGGTATATAGCCCAGAGTACATTTCAGAAAGCAAAGCAACTTTAAAATACTAAGTGCATAGAACTCTTCCATATGAATGGAATAAAATCAGGAATTAAATTTCCATCAATGAAAGTAATGTATGCATATAATACACACACACACACACACACACACACATATATATATATATACCTTATTAGTAGCTCACATTAACGAAAAATAACTATTAATGAAAAATAATTGATCTCCAAAACTTTCAATTATGGGTTCAGTGACATGGTTCAGTAGGTAAAAAGCTTTTTGCACAAGCTTGATGATCTGAATTCAATTCCCAGAACATTAAGGTGGAAGATAAGAACTGACTCCACAAAGTTTTTCTCTGAACCCCACAGTACTACCACACACAAACGCGGAAATTATACTAATAAATATTTTTATATGACTGGTGAGATGCCTTAGCGGTTAAGATCTCCTGTTGCACAATCATGAGGACTGGAGTTTGGTTCCCATTCTTTGTATGCTTGCAATCCCAGCTCTGAGAGCACCATAGATAGGAGAATCATTTCTGGTTTCCAGCCTACCCAAGAAAACATGAGCTCTAAGTTCAAGGAGAGGCTGGGCCTCAAAGGAATAGGAAAGAAGAAATAGACGAGGAGGGGCATTTTGACCTCTACACGTGCATGTTAAAGTGGCAAGTGGTCCCAGAAAATTAACTGGGACAGACAAACAATCTCCAGAGTGTCTGATGAAAAAATCCCCCTTTCCAGTTTCAATGGTCAATCATTTGCTCATAGGACCACCCCAGGGAAGCAGGCTCACCTTAAGTTATGCTAAACAGATGGGAGGAATACACACTGTGTTCATGAGGTGGTGAGGTTTTATTCTGCCTGCAATCTCACTTTAATGCTGTGCTCTCTAATTCTCAGCCAGGGAGTGCAGTCACTGGCCCAGTTAAACAAATTTGGCTGATTTGGAACATCTGGAGTCTGAGAGGTTCTTCCCAGGGGCCTGAGTGTCGTAACATGCACATAGGTACATGTGCCTGCCTACACTCACATGAACATACACACACATAACTAACGAAATAAATAGATCTTTAAATGGAAGGCTCCAGATGCTCCCCCACCAAACAATGCAGGCCCTTGCCAATCTTCTTGTTAGGCTGCCAGGACTAGAGGATAAGATCATGTTGCAGAAGATACCACACACCTTGGTTTTAAGATACAGAGAAAGCAGGCTAGAACTGAGCAGGAAACTTCCTTTCTAGCATTTAAATCACTCAGGAGTGCTGAGCAGGCTGCTGGGAAGAAAGGACCTCATAGGCCTTGCTCAGCTGTTAACACTATGAACCAGAAGGCTAGCCTAGTAGGCATGATATGCCTACCTGTGCCACACTGACTTCACTGCTGCCCTCTGATTAGATTTGACGCCTACTTTGTTTGGGGACACATACCTGGTATTGTAGCCCAGTTATCAATCTAGGTCTGAGGAGGTTATAGGAGACCCAGATGAGGAAATTTTTCCTGTTAAAAATCAGCATAGCATCAAACTACCTTCTAAATATCTGTTCTTATACCCACAGACAAACTCTACTCCCAGCCTCAGTCAGTGAAGTCTCCCTAACAATGAGCGGCAGTGAATGCAGTGGCTGGACAAGATGCTGTAAGTGACAGTTGAGGGCTCACCCCTAAACAGGAAGCTTATACAGCGCCTCCTAACACTCAGCACACACTGTGGAAGAGAAGCCAAGAAGTCCGTAAGAGGCAGAAGTCAGAGTAAAGGCTATGAAATGTCATCACCTAGACCTAATATAACCACAACAATCAGTTCAAAACAACTGTGGTCACCTGCGCTGGGCCCGCTCGAGACTGCCCCTATCAAGAATCCGTCATAGGAAGGGGAGGGCTTCACATGGCTCTACCATTTAGCGCTGAACTATTTGCCTATTGATAGATTCTTGGGGAAGGGGAATCAGTGTCTTCAGTTGTACACCAGTGCTGAGCCCACCAGGCTCCTGCGGACAACTCCAAACACCCGCCACACAGATAGCTCTGGTTAAACTCAGTAAGTCATAAAATCCAAACAAATAGGTGTGAATGTGTGTGTGTGCGCCCACGCCTGTGTGAGGGGAGGAGGAATCTGTGGGGAGGAGGGAGAGTGAAGGGAGACAGTAAGGAGGTTGGAAAGGCTAGGTGAAAGATGTCAGACTCGTAGCCCGCGGACCAGTGGGAAATGCATTGTGCTGTTTGTCACCCAGGCTATGGTATTCTGTTAGAGCAGTGTAAACTAAAACATCATTCACTCTCAAATCCGTACTAATTTGTGTGAAACCTGTTTCTCCCATGTCACCATCGGAGCCGTGATTCCTACACACTCATATTCTTCTTCGTTAGCTATTTGGTAAATGCTCAGTTTCTTTTAGCAAAATTCAACCTGAGATCCCATTTCATAATGCTGTGTTTGACAAATTAAATTTCAGCTTTTTATTCCTTTATGTCTAGGATTCAGCTCTCTGTACTTGTTTTTGTCTAATCATGTCATCTTTACCAGTATGCTGGAAATGGCTGCTCCTGCCAACTTAGTATTTCGTGCCAGCCACACTTGTTCTTCCCAGCCCACAGTGTCTTTTCTTCCTGGTCGTGCTGCCTTTGGGCAGACAACACCCTTGGTACTCAGAAGAGTGGACATCCGCAATCTAGTCAATATGAGGAATGGAGATGAGATTCTTCAAGTATGAACAAATCTTCATTACATTTTTCAAGCTTTTCCAAGAAGCACAAGAGTCCTCTGTAAGAATTTTAGAAATTGCTTAATCATTTTACTTTTTCCAAAAGGACTAATTCAGTTAACTGTATAGATTTTTTTTTCACATTTATAGATCTTCCACAGTAGAATTCACAGAGTACATAGAGTGAGAGCTTTCCTTCTCTATGGTAGAAAGGTGATGTAGTTAAGTTTCAGGCATTCCATGGAGGTGGTTGAAAGCAGTCCTACACAAAATGCATTAACGCATAATTTTAATTACTTTGCTCAATAACACAGATGATTCAGTAGGGGATGAAGAAAGACTGATTTATGTTTTGAGTTCTTTGTAGGCAGCACTAGGCTAGAAGAAAGCAGTTCCTAGAAACTGGGGCATCTTCTGCCAAGCCTAGGTAGGGGCTGTGTTAGATGGATAAGGGCTGGACTTAACGAAGGTAAGCAAGTCACATTTCTTGAAAAAAACTTATTACTGTATTGCATAATTTAGAGCTTGATTTCTTACAGAAAGCTTGGAAGCGGGAGTAGGGAGCACCAGCAAGTTCACTGACTTTAGAATGACGGAAAGATGAGAAGACACTTGGTCCTTAAAAGAACAATTTGACTAGCGCAGGCAATTTTATTTTTAAGGCACAGAATCAGAGCCTGCCTTCTCAAGTAATTATTTAAATAGATATAAATGTGCTTCAAAGTTGTCCCATTTTCTAGACACCATTATTCTGAGTGTGTTTCTGCTTCTCTGAAGCCCAGAGAATAACCATCTTTGATAGCAGAAAAAGTTTTTCAGTAAGTTCCCTTTGAAAAAGAGAATGCCTTTTCCTTGGGTTTCCATTTCAGGAAAATTAAATGGAATTGAACTTTCAGGTACTGCTAATTGACGTAACAGAGAGAACAGAAATCTGATGATTTGGTATAAAGGAAAAAGACTTCAGTAAGAACAGCCTCCAGGCTCAGAATGTCAGATTTCTGGCTGCTTCCACAGCAAGACCTACAGTGAGCAAAAAGAAACCGTGGAGCAGAGCATTTCCCTGGAGACTGCATATTTTAACTGCAATTTTTGTATTTTATATCTCAGAAGAACTACCTGAGGTAACTTATTTGTAGACAGAGAGGATTTTGGAGACAGAGAATCTGAATCACTGGTTTCTAACCTAAAGCTTAGTTTACATTTAAAAAAATCATTTATTTATTCTTTATTGTGTGTGAGTGAATGTGTATGTGTGTACATGAGAATGTGACAGCGTATATGTAGAAGTCAGAGGACAACTTGTGAGAGCTGGTTCTTTTATGTCACCGTGGGTCCTGGAGTCAGATCTCAGGTCATCAGGCCTGGCAGCAAGCACTGTTATCCTCTGAGTCATCTAGCCATCCTAGTTTCTAGTATTTCTAGAGACTGATAGAGAAATTTTTATTTGACATTATTAGGTGCCTCTTGGACTGACTATAGAGATAAAAATTTGTAGCATAAGCAGAATTGGGATAATAATGAGATAAATATTAAGAGAATACGAATGTCAGTTCTATTCTGAGACATGTACATTAAGATGTATTTAAGGATTCTTATCTTAAGAGATATAGCGATCACTGTCCGGAGTGAACAAAGATGAATAAGAGGAAGGGAGGAAGAGCCAACTCCCAACAGCGTTGCATACATTCTCAGAACAGGTAACAGGGCACCCACGGGGATGAAGAATAATATCTGGAGGCTCAGAGTTAGCTTTTATAATGCTCTGTGCTCAGAAGAATAATGACTCACTGAAGAAGTCCATCTCTGAATCAGCAGAAGCTGGGAGCAGTTTAGGTTACATGGTGAGAGTCAAGGCTGTCAGTGGAATTAAGGCTGCTGATTAACCAGGTCCTTAAAACTAGAAGACGAAGCTATGGTCATGAGGGGCTCAGAGATGCAACATTTTCTTTGAAATAAGAGGAAGAGGAACCACAGACAGCAGCTGGATGATGACCATAATAGCTGGACAGGGATTCTCCCTTAGACTTCCATAAAGGAGTATAAGCCTGGGCTGACATTTTCACTCCAGCACAGTTAGGTCTATGTCTGACTAACATTCTTATAGAGCTACAACTTGACAACGTGGTGTTGTTTATGCTGCTATGTGTACTTCAAAGGTCATAGGATAGAAATAGTCTACCTGTAAAATTAAAATGTCATTGATGGGCAATTGGAAAAAAAAAATCCTAGAAGGCTTTTAATGAGGCAATACTGAAAAATAAAACGTAGAGACGTTACCAGGCAACAACAAAAAGACTTCTCTGCTCACAAAAGTCATGAAAAGGAATGTTAGAGTTTGGATCTCCAGTGTCCAGCAAAGGACATCATGGTCGAGTATTGGTTTTCAAGGTAATGGCCAATGTTGTCAACTTGACTGGATCTAGATCCACCTATGAGATAAACTTCTAGGCATGAAGTTGAGAGATTATCTGGATTAAGTTAGTCTTTGAGCTTGCTTACGAAGGAACTATCTAGCTTAGGTTCATTGAATGGAAGACCCACCCTGTTAGGTAAAACAAAAAAGAGAAAAGGAGTTGAGGATCTAGCATTCTTCTACATTTGCTTTCTGCCTGTATATACAACCCAATGTGACTTGGATCCTAAACTGGAATTATAAAATGCATTTATTTCACTTTATATAGCATTACAAAACTTATGTTACATATGTAACTATTTTGTTAGAACTGTGTTTTAGGAGCCATAGACTCTGAAGCGTCACATCAGTGGTAATGTTTTTCTTTATAGACAAATTTGTATGAAAACTTGATGAGATCTTTTGATTCATATTTGATTTCTGAAGTATAATTACAGACTGGGTCATATTTGGAAAACATACGGAGGCTTCAACTTTTCCAAGGGTTTTGCCTAAATCCTTGCATAACTAACTTTTTCCTTTTCAAATTAGCTGCTCTTCAGACATCTTTATCTCTTCTTTTTTCTTTCCGTACTTCAATTGGTCAGTTCCCCAGATTCATCTGTCAGTGATTTGGCTTAGAATTAAAACAGTTCACCAGCCTTTTCATCAAATTCATAAATCTTGTATTTTTTTGTTATAATATTAAAATTTTTAATTTTGCAATTATGTTCCTTAAATTATTGGATGCTGAGGAGTTACACATACAGAAACATTTGAGCGAGTGTTAATTTTATACTTATAATTCTCATTAATTAATAATCTGATGATCTCTTTTCCTACATGATTTAAAGTTTGGCAAGAACTTTCATATGAAAATTTAGATAATGAGACAACCTCGCAAGTGGATAATTTTATAATAGACTAGCACACATGCATTCATAAAGTCACACATATCCATGCATGTACTCTGTGTATTTTTATTTGAAAGTTTATGGACTTAGAATATGGAAGAATGTGTGGCCACAATGTTCAGAAAAGGTCTTGGTGCAGTTTTCCCATACAGGTGGTAAAAGGAACACAAAATAAGTCCATAGGTTTGTGGGGACAAAGCTTCCATGTAAGCCAGCTGTATTAGTTCACGTAGCAACAAGAAAAAGAGAGGAACAAATCTAAACAGCTTCAGCTTCCCTGTGCACCTCTCCTGAAAACTGTCTGTTGATCATGAAGATACTCGTGTATCCTTGTGTATATAAATGAAGCTCTATTGCAGGACAGAGCTGCAGCCATTTGTGCTTCTGGAATTTACACTGACTGTAGACCTCCTCAGGCTTAAACACTGATGCAGACAATCCCTCCCCTCAGAGAGAAGATATTGGGAAAAAATGGGCCTTCGATACTCCCCTTAACGTGCATGGCAAGACTCTATGCCTATGATATTCAAAATAGCCCTAGGGAGGGAACAGATCCCTAGTGGATAAATTGGAAAAGCAAAGATTCTGCATTCACCTGGCCGTTCTGTGTAGTCCCCCACGGATGTCAGCTTATGCGCAGGTAAGCAAAATGTTATTAGAATGTTGAACATGGTTGAGTGAAGCCAGCAAAGTTGCCTCTCCTGCCTGAGCTTTTTCATGTAGATCACAGGAGGCCACAGGCTTCAGTCAGAACCATAGATCCCACTGGAAGAGATGCTATCTCAAGTACACACCTCTCCATAGACCATGGCTCCCAGAGGTGTGTTGCACAGTCTGAGTCAAGCTCCATTTCCAAACACAACTCTGGTTCCCAGCATATCCTCCCTCATTCCTGTGCCAGGTGACCGTAGTGCGTTCCTCTTCAAACCTCTCCCATGCCTTTCTCTTGCATTTACTCTGACATTCCTTCTTTTCCCCCAAAACATACATTTCCATGTTCATGCTCTTTCAGAAGCATCTCTGATTTGTCCCATGATGATTTTGTTCCTACATTACTCGACTTTTTCAGGTATGGAGGAAAGAATTCCAAATGATAAATAGGTAGATAGATGATCATGATAGATGATAGATGGATAGATAGATGGATGAATAGATGGACAGATGGATGGATGATAGATAATGGGCAGATGCATAGATGCACACATAGATGTATGTGGTAATTTGATAGTGCTGGTCTTCTTAGCTCAATTTTAACCTTATGAAACTCAGATTCCAGATTTACTTATTTCAGTTCTTTTACTCCTTGTGTTATTTATACTTTGCTTTTTAAATTTTTATTTGTTTATTTATACTACTCCTCACACTTTGAACTATTAAGATCAGTTCTAGCCCTTGCTAGTAACTCTTGGTGCATTAACAACCTCCATTCTTGCTCACCATTCCCTGAGTCTATTGCTTAAAGCCTGTGTTCACACAAATGATGGTGTCTTCTAATTCAATGTCTCTGCCTACATTTTACACATCCTTGCCCTTGGCTCTTGGATTTCTAGGCATTCTTATCTTTGGTGGATGTATTTCTGACCCAATGCTGAGCCTATCATCTTAGCTTATCAGTCAGTCAATGGACCACTAGTTTGGAGGACCACAGAACAACCAACCATTGCCCCCCCCCCAAAAAAATCCCAAAATTGGTGCCTAGAAATTGCTAGCAATTCCTTTAGCTACATGAGTGGCTTTCATCTTTTTATCCTGTAATCCATGTCTCCTCCACACCAGACAGGAAGAGATGGAAGCAGAGAACTCTGAGGCTTAATTATGAGTTCCACTTTCACTGGATCAAGTGTGTTGAACACATTATTCAATACACATATCACTCCAAGAAGGAGGTGTGGCTATGTCTACTTTATTAGGTACAATATAGAAGCTTGGGGCTCAGGAGGTATGGCCCAGCAGTCACTAAGTTTAGCATTCTGTATGAAAACAAACAAACAAAAAGACCGAGATTTAGAGAGTTGAGATGACTTGTCCAAAGTCACATAATTAGTGAGCCACGCAGTGAAGATCTGTGTTGTCACTGAATGCACCCAGCTGAGCTTGTGGTTAATTCCCAAAGAAGCAGCCTCTATTCTTTACATGAAATTATCTTCTTTCTCAGAAAGACAAGAAAACTCCATATTCAAGATAAGGGACACAGTTTCAAGCCAAACATTTTACTTTTCTTGTCTCTGTGTCAAAATACCCAACAGAACAACTGATAGGAGAGAACATTTATTTTGACTCGTGTTTCAGAGCATGCTGTACATCATGGCCTGGACGACACAGCAGAGCGGCTCCCTGCTGAGAGGGTATGGGATAGAGATTCTCATATGAGGCCCCGGTGGGGAAACAGAGTGCAGACTGAATGGGGCTAGGTGTAACCCTCAAAGCCTGTTCCGAGTGACCAAGCTCCACTAGCCAAGTCCCAACACCAAAAGGTTCCACAGCCTTCAAAATAGTACCACCAACTGATGACCAGCTATTCACATTTATGAGCCTATGGCAGACACTTTACATTCATACTTTAATCCTGGCTCTGTGCATTCTTTCCAAAGTCAACAGCTTGACTGCTATCAGGTTGAGGACTCATGTAGAAAAGCATCATGTCATATTCTTCTCATGACAAAAGGAAGAAGTACTAACACTGTGTCCATGTCTAATCTGACTCACTCATGTTTCTCTGGAAAGTTGATGGCAGGAAGACTGGCCCAGGCCTCCAGTACTTCTAAAACCCAATGAAGAGACATTCTTGGCTCCAAGGTGGCTAAAACATCCATCCCAATCCAGGTAGCCAGGCTGCTGCCAGGAGCATTACACCTAAGCAAGACTTAAGTCATGACCTCTGAACATCTGCAGAACAGGAAACACGGCTGTGTGGTGACCGGGATGAGGCAGGAGATGAAATTTCTCTCTGCTTGAGGTGATGTGGCTCCACAGCACCTCTTGAGGGATCTGGGAATTTAGAGAAGTGACTTAACCATCCCTGCGTCAGCACCTCCCTAGCAGTAACACAGAAAGTTAGGGGCTCTTTCTACTGCTGCTGCTTAGCTGATTAAAAAATAAGAAAGTACTTTGGTTTTCACTTCTCATTTCTGATCAGCACTAATGATCTTGATAAATTGGAAAATTGGGTTCTATATACTATAAAGACACCGAATATCTCCAGTAAGTTTGACAAACTTCATTTAAACAAGAATGAATAACCTGTGTTCTTACATAGAAGTTAGGAAATTATCCTTTGGAAAGGGCGTAGAATTAAGACTGTATATTAGAATATTCAAGGATTCACTTACTTATTCATTATCTACTTCTAATAATTTTATCCTTATATATGTATACATGTTTGTATTTTCAAGTGTCTAATAATAGATAATAATTAAAATTGCATAATACTCATACAATAGATAATATACAACTTATTTTTCAAAAGGATATATTGATATAAAATACTATCTAAAATAGATTAAATAAAAATAGTTTGGTGGAATCTAAAATATCAAATAATTAACTATATATATATTTCCTCATGTAAAAATATAAAAATCTGAAGAGATTACCAATATCTCTATGATCTACTTGACATGCTGATTCCCAAATCCCTAAATTTTAGAAAGATAAGAAATTCTAATTAGTTTTCCAAGCTGCCATAGGCCAACTGTTGTCAAATGATATACAGGTACAGGAATCCCCAGTACAGGTCATATATGGAAATTCATGCATTTAGAGATTATGAAATGCTTGTAGTAATAAAGTCATGGTCCTGTTTCTTGGTTTTTGTATTAATCTGGCATGTCTCCGTGTACCCACAGTCCTCGATGCCTGGATCCATTCGTTACGTACTAAATAGCAATGTCTCTAGAATGAGTTTGCCTCAATAAAAAGCAATCCCTTTAAGAGGAGTCATTGGGAGGGAGATGAGTGGTTGAACACTTGGACCAGTGAGAAAACGACAGAATGCTTCTGCCCTTCGCTTATTTATATAGTAGGGATAAGCTTTGCCTATAGAAAAAAGGAGAAAGTTTATTATTAATATTTTTCTAACTTTTTATTTGATTTCTCAGTAGAAAAGAAAAAATATTGAACCTAAATCCTGGAGTTTATTGCCCTGAAATTGTTTATGGCTTTTGCTGCACCAAATTTCAGTAGTTGAAATGCCTCTCAATATATTTTAAAGATGACTTTACTTAGTTGACAGCTTATATAACTTTTATTCCTGAATTGGTCTCCTCAACAGCATAAAAATACTGTTATTTAAATAGGGCTTCCTTATTTTTATTAGAGTTTTGATGCACTGAACATGACTGTAGGAGAAAAACTGTCCGGAATCCAAAAGGCCGTGAACCACACTGCTCTCTCGATTTGAGATGGATTTAATTTATTATTTTAAAGATGTCTCTCTCTCTCTATCTTTTCTCTTACACACACACACACAGAGAGAGAGAGAGAGAGAGAGAGAGAGAGAGAGGGAATTATAGAACTACCAGAACATTTGAAATATGCCAAGGTATGAATATGTAAATAAAAATCAATATGCAATAAAATATTTCATATCTATTAGAATGGATATGATTTGAAAGGTAAACAGTGTGGTAAAGGAATACAGACTTGGAGCCTCAGACAATGCTGATGTGGTTACTACAGCTGTTTTTGGAAAATAATGTGGCAGTTTCTTAAACTGCTAAGCATAGTATACTACCTTAGAGAAATGAAAATATCCACACAAATCTTTGCAGTATTATTTATGGTAGATAGAAGGAATGGTAGGGTTTAAACCTGGTTTGTCCCCTTCAAAATTTAGGTTGGAATGTAATGGCCTTTGTGTCATGCACTGAAGGGATGAGATCTTCAGGAGATGATTAGGTCACTGAGACAGATTTGCTCTTAGACTGGCTCAGGTCTCTCAGGTCTGAGTGCATTTCTCTCTTGTAAGGCTGGTTTGCCACCCAGAGTGTATTGCAAGCATTTCGGTTTTGTCCCGTGTGCCCATACCTGCTAGAACTTCTGCCACAAGGCCTCTACCAAAGCAGAGCAGAAACTGGGGCCGTGACATTTGACTTCCCACTTTCCAGAATCATGAGATAAACTTTTTTTTTATTTTGTAAATTATCAAGTCTCAGATATTGTGTTATAGCATCAGAAAACAAACTAAGGCAAGAGAAAGACCATCTAAATTTCCATCACTTAGTAAAAAAGTAACTAAATTTTGATTATTTAAATATAATCAGAATACTATTGTATTCCACAACAAGGAATAGATGACCAATACGTACTGTGGGGTAGATGGACATTGGAAAGCTTACAAAGTCACATTGTATGAATTGGTGTATGAAAAGTCTAAAATAAGAAAACTCACAGAGAGAAAGTAATCTACTGGTTACCTCAAAAGGGGACGGGGAAAGAGCAAGTGGCTGCTAGTTGGGACAAGATTTCTTTTCAGCATGCTAAAATGTTTTAACTTACATTGTGGGGTAATGACTTCACAAGTCTATATCTATACTAAAAAGTACTGAATTTTACAGCTTTAATTGCATAATGTGTTAATAATACTCCCGTAATACTCTAAGAAAACATGAGATTAATAATGCAAAAAGAATACCAATAGGTGTCCTGACTGGATCAGTAGGACATCCAGACCATCATGAGTAATCAGAAAGCTTGCTCTATCAAAATTTTATGTGAGCAGGATGTGAATAAAGATCTTTTAAAAATACTTCATGTGGAGCTGTCACTTAAGGAATTTATTCTGAGGACAGTGATTTTGGAATGTCCACTTTGGAGAGTTTCCTCTCAGATCTGCTTTTCCTTTAAAGCAAGCACAGTAGCTTCCTTCTTTTTCTCTTTTTTAAAGCCACCACAAGTAAGTGGAAATCTTTGACATACTGTACAGCCCAGGTTGTTGTAAACACTGTAGGAAATGTTTTTTTCCTTGAGGAATTCACAAACAAACAAAAGACATAAGGAAAGCCTGTCCTGTCTTACCCATTCCTTTTACCGTCCTCTGAAACCCAGCTAACATGTGCTGCTCTGATTTCCCTTATCCATTTTCTTAGCAGTGACAAAAGCTAGACTGAGTGAAGAAGGCTCAGTCATCTCATTAGGATGGGTGATGTGTGCACAAGGCACACCTCTGACAATGTTAAGGAGGCAAATGGCAAAGTAGGGATCAGAAGGCATCTCAGCACTCAGCTATCACTGGCAGTAAGTCTTTTATTAAAAGCTCCCCTCTTGAATGACTACAGAATACCAGCGTGAGCAGGAGAGGGGAGTCGCCGCGCCCTGGCGTTCACCACTGTAACAGCAAGAACTGTGTTTGAGCAACCTTCACACTAAACTAATTATTTCAGTTCAGAGTAGATCGATTAATAATTGAATGAATGAATGAATTCTGTGATCTAAATCTATATAGACGCATAGACACTGTAAATAGAAAAGCCATTGACCTGTAGACCCACAATGAAAAATTTTTTCAGTACATATTTTTATTGAATTTTTGTTTCTTATTAAGTTAGGTTTGTGTCCCCAGATGTCCCTCAGTGTGAGTTCATCCATTGGAACCTGTTCAGTCTATCTAGCATCACTCTCTTAAAGAAGATCATCTCCCCCATCACCCAACTGATGTAAACAGTTCTCCATCAAAGTTGTGGCCTGCTGCTCATTTCCTCAGTTCTGTGCTGATTTTTGTATGATTAAATTTGCATGAGTCTTGTGCATGCTGTCACCATTGCTGTAAGTTCAAATGAGCTAGTTCCCAGGAGGCTGTAAGACTCTCTTTCCTTAGCCATCCACCATCCCTGGCTCTTATATTCTTTGCACTACCTCTTCTACAATGGTTCCTGAGCTCTGAGTGGGTAAGGTTGAATACAGGAGTCCTACCCAGGGAACTTAATGACATATAAATTTTACCTCAATGAAGCTGTTAACAATATGTTTTCAGTGTAAAAAAAGCAATAATAAGTCAAGAATTGATAAATTTACCATATTGTTAATAGCCTGAGTTAGGTATGTGCTACAGATGATTAAAATTTATTTATTTTTAATACTACAACTTACTGATTTCTACTAAATGTATATAGTTCTACAATCTTCATCATAATCTACTGTTCTCTATAGCTTGCATGTCTATAATCTAAAAGGGTAAAAAAAGAGATTAGAGACTACACAGTGATTGTTTGTACGACAGATGAAGTTCAAGAACTTCTTAAGCCAAAACATATTATCCATGTAAAAGGTGTTACAAATTTTAAGAATAGGTTCCACACTTTTTTTTTAAATTGAAAGGTGCTGTTAATGCTGTTTTAATAGTAACAAAACAAGTTTCAGTTTTATTCCTTGAAGAATTCACAAACAAAAAACATAATAAGGAAAACCCAAAGCAACAATAATCTGTTTTATTTTTACTCCTGAAAAGAATATTTGATGTATGAATTTTTCAGACAGTATAAATTTTTGATTTTTGAATTCTGCCTTAAAAATTAATGAAAGAAAATAACAGCTTTTTAAGGAGTACAGAAGGATTTGGCTGCTTTGATCCCAATGTCTTCTTTTTAGGAAAGATGAGAAACAGATGCATAGAAGCAATCAAGTAAAGTTGTTTGTTAAAAGCCAACTATTCCCCTAAAGAGATACAGACAGAAATTGTGATACCACAGAAACAAACAGGCTTTGTTACACTTGATCTGTATTGCTGTGTATGGAATGAACTGTGTACATTGCTATCAATCCCTGGTTACCTGCTTTCTTAAACAAAAGCCTATTTCTCCAACTTCACCCCCAGATACCACACAAAGCAAAAATGCCTTCAATCTAAATAGAACAATATGATATCTACGCAGTAAATGAAGTTTGCCATAAATACATGACTCTAGGAACCAAGTGTGTGTGACCAGATAACAATGTGTGGCAAAGCATTCAGGCCACCAGGACAATGGTCAAGATCATTTCCTGGAACTAGAGAGACTAACTCTGCAAGTAAAGGTGGGTGCTGAACAAGCCTGATGATCCAAGTTCCAACCTCAGAACCCACGTAAGGTCCATATGTGGAACGTGTGCCCACGTAAGGTCCATATGTGGAACGTGTGCCCACGTAAGGTCCATATGTGGAACATGTGCCCACGTAAGGTCCATATGTGGAACGTGTGCCCACCCCACATTTTGTGCACATAGAAACAAGAAAGAGGAGGAGGAAGAGGGGGAGAAAAAAAAATTTAAATGATCATTTCCATTCAAGATTGTCTGTGGTGGCCAAGACGATTAAAGAGTAATGGTAATTTTCCAGGTCACATCCTGTAACAATTTAAAGAAATAAAAGAGTAGATCTAAATTACTCTAATGTGACAAGCACTCTGATCACAGCTTCTTAGATTATGGGTCATGGCCCCATGTGGATTCATCTAACTGAATGTGAAAATCATGAAAACTTTGGCAACAGTAAAAGTTTTTTGAATGTACAAGGACCAAACATTCATCCGCAATCAAATGTGCAGTGTACACTCATGTCTCTAGCAGTGCCTGCCTACGCTGCATTGAACACTTCCACTGCAGCCTTGCTTCTGAACCCATCAAGCTGCCATACAAAGCCAACAATTGCTGCCGGACACACTGGCTCCCATGTGTGAGACGGTTTGTTATGAAGCACAGTGCTTTTACTGTACATACGAAGTTTCCTGCTCTGCTCTTACAAAAACATAATGATTTAATTATGGAAAATAAAGACATTCAATATTTTTCTACCATAATTTCCCAGGATTTATCAAATTAGTTCATCATTTCAGTGTGTTGTGTTAGAATATTTAATTTTGAAAACTGCTTTTTTTGTTTCTGACTTGAATTGCATTTTTAAAAAATCATTAAGTGAGGCTGGAAAATGTCTTAGTGGTTAAAAGCACTGGCTGTTCTTCCAGAGGACTCAGGTTTGGTTCCCTATACCCACATGGCCATTGACAATCATCCAGTTCCAGGGGATTCAATGCCTTCCTCTAATCTCTGTGGGCATTGCATACACACATGTGGTATACTTACATACATGCAGGCAACAGAGTCATACACATAAAAATAAATATATTTTTAAATTCGCCAAGTAGATATTGATTTGGGATTAGTACAACCTTTCCAACAATTTCTGGAATGGTTCAAAGCATACTTCTGCCATTTCTTAACTATCTAGGTATGGAAAATGGCATTCTCAGCATTGACAATTGCTAAATCAAAATATCATTCAACTCTGGAAAACACTGAAGACTTTCTATGACCCTCAGTATCCAGCAATCAGGCAATATTTAATTCTTTCGGCAGGGAAAAAAAGCACATCTCTTTTTCCAGATGGAAATCTACCTTCATCTTTAATTAATGGTGGAATTATATGAATCTCAAAGAACTGTTTTGAAATAAATTTCTCCACCATTTAGTAACAATAAACATTTGATATGTACTCTGACTTTACACCTATACACTTGAGGTCACATGAAAATTTCTTGAGCAAAAAGGGATTGAAAGCAGAAAAACTGTAGAAGCTCAGCTCTAGACAAGTGGGGTTATGTCCCATGTAGATGAGCACACACACGGATTCATTCATTTGCTTACATCACCTGGATAACTGGCATTTACTAAGGACTCTGAATGGGCAAGAATGTTGCTTTACAGAGCACGCATACAGCAAACAGCTTTATTTAATCAAATACCATATGAACACCAGAAACAGTCTCTTTTCTGGATAACTTATTCCTGCAAAAATATAGATTTAGTCATTGTAAGCATAAATTTGTCTTCAAATACAGGAAATTAGCCTAGCTTATCTTACCATAGATCTACAGTGAATAGTTAAATAAGTCAATTGTTCATATTTAGTTCAAATCACGTTTTCTCTTGGATTATTTTTCTCCAAATTATGTCATTGATTCTGTCAGTTTTAGACAGAGCTAACTTTTAGAATGGTCACTTTATTCTTTTCCAGGAGCTCGTAGACGTGAGACTGAGTGCCGGCTGTCTGTTTTAGGCAGGGAAATGGAGACAAGTGCAGGCAGATGGGCTGCCGGGGTCTTGAACAAGCCAGTGCACAAGCCTTGTGAATCAGCTACTCTGTGAACTATTTAAGGCGTAACTTTTATCAGCTTCCTAGGAACTTCACACTGAGTTACTGAGAAGTCTTCTTTTCCAGTTGGTGCTCTTTATAGTTCTACAGAGCTTTTAAAAGGTTAGTGAAATATCTTTTATTGATTTTCTGATATTTCTGAAATTTATTCATAAGCTGTTTTTCAAATTGATTGGTAGGTTTGGATGTCACTGGTGAAAATATTTATCTTCATAATAATACACACAGTAATGAACATGTTTTATGTCACTGCTCTCAGGTTTCATCAAAACACACAATGACCAAAATAATAAATACACTAAAACATTTACATATCCATCATTCACTTTTTCAAAGGTGCCCGGGAATGTAACAAATGCAGTTCCCAATTAAACATGCCTCATTAATCATTGCAAGGTGCTAATGTGGAATTCTACTTTTTGCTTCTCAAGACTGATGAAGCTGACCAGTCAGTAGAGAGCTGGGAGGTGGCGTGGGTTCCCCACAGCCTGTGCGTGTTCCCAAGCCCCAGGCCTCACACAGGAAGCCTCAGCCCAGTCATGGCATCCGGCATGGTCCAGAGAGGTGTGTTCTACCTGAACAAAGATTCCAGGCTGAAGCAAGCACCCAAGTAGAAAGAAGCCTTCTCCCTGTTCCCAATCCATCCTCTTTCCTTCCAATCCAAGTGTCCCCCCAAACCTGGGAAGAAAGAAGAAAAAAAAAAAGTTAAAAGCCTTTGCATGCTTCTGAAGACCACTTAAAGTAACACCTATTCTGGACTGAAATTTTCCACAAATACATTCACTGTCTGTTCTCACTTCAATATCTGTGCCTCCAAGATGGCCTCCTTAAAATCCTCAAGACCCAGAATGGGGTCAGGCAGCTTCATAAGTAATCTACCAATGAGAAGAAACTCAGTGTGTCTCTCTGCATTCCTGTGATTTCACTACATAACAAAAAAAGAAACTCAGTGCACAAAAGGATCAAAAAACCTATGGAAGGCCATTATCAGACTACTGTCTGGAACATTCACAGTACCTGTGGCTCTGAGAGTAAGACTCAGAATGGAATTCTGACGAGAGGATATCAGCAGTATCTTGCTTAAAACGTGATGGCCTCCCACAGGTAGGCTTTTTGTTTTCACAAAGATGTGGCTACATTTGTTAAGTACAACCAATCACTCTAAAAGCATTCAGAATTAAAGTACAATAATGGATATCCCCAGGCTGGAGAGATGGCTCAGTGGTTAAGGCTCTTGCAGAAGACCTAGGTTTTGATTCACAGCACTTAAATGGCAGCTAACAACAGTCCTTAACTCCAGTTCCAAGTGATCCAACACCCTCTTCCAGGCTTCACTGGCACAGCTACCCAGAGGCAAAACATTCATACACATAAAACAAAATAACCTTAAAACAGTAACATATTACCAAACACACCAAAGCTCTCCAGTACTTGTCTACAGCAGAACTGACATTGCAACTGGAGCAGAGTGAGACATAAAGTGAAATTCCTTTGACAGGATTTGCATATTCCTTTATCAGCTGAATAATTAGGCATAAGGGATCCAAAAGACTCCAGCCCTTTTGGGTGGCTCCTATGCCTAGTTACAAATCTTCGCATGGATCATTTGTGATTGGTAGATGTAAAACCTCCTTCCTGCTCCCTGAAGAGGATAGCAGTTGCTTAGGGAGGTCTGGCGTGGGCGTTGTTAGAATGTGTGGTTGTGTAAGGACATTCACATCCTTATTCAGTCTCATACACTTGAGAGGCAGTGTCATCTCAGTAGATAGAAAGTCATTATGTTAAGCTGAGAAGCAAATAAGCAACGAAGAATTTTAGAACATAATACAGACCAGTAAATTGTGATCAGTGTCAGGATAGGAATGCTCATGGCCTATAACCAAATATCAAGCATAATTAATTTATAAATTTTGATAGCAAGAGCCCACAGAGAATTTATTCCCTTAATATTTTCCATGCAATGGTTTATTTCAGTACTTGGAAATAGAAAATTAGTACTAGAAGTTGTATATTTGTATGACATCATATGGGAAGAGGAATACTTTGGAAGTTTGGAGGTCACAGACCTCTGGCTGCTGTCCTCTCTCACTGAAATCAGGCCATGTCCCCTGCAGTTCTCTCCAGAGCATTGATGAGACCATGTTGCACTTACTTGCAAGCCCTCCACTCCCCCGCCTTACTCAGAACCAACTCAACCTTGATGGTTATCTAGTGCCTTCCTGCCTAATAACTCCTGAAATGCAGATTAGGTCACGTGATGTGGAATTTATCCTTGAATCCCCCCAACACCCACAAACCCTAAACCTGCAAGAATAAGAAGCCCCTTTGTTCACTGGCTCTGTCTCCCTTCAGGAACCCATCCTGATGCCTATGCCATAATTCTTAGAATATTCTAGGAACTAAGGCTCTTTCCTTTCACAGTTTCCGGCATGCTGTCCACAATGCCTGCCTTTCTGTCCTCAGGAAGCTCTTTCTTCCTTAGAGCTAAAGGCTCGTTCTCCCTTCATTTTCCCACTTTAGGCCTCGATGCTGTCATTCTCCCAACATAATTCATTCAAAGGGTGATTTCATTTCAGTTTTGTTTCTCCAGACCCCAGATTCAAATCCTCCCTCTTTATAACAGTGCATGAATTTTACACTGCAAACAGTGTAAATAATGAAAGAAATTGAGACTATCTGTGTACATTGTGTATGTGTGTGTGCATGAGTGTGTGTGTGCATGCATGTGTGTGTGTGTGTGTTCATGTGGTCTTAGTCTAGGGATCAGAAAGGACCAAATTCTCTGATAAGATAAGGGCCTAACTTTTACTTCCCCATTTCATGCTGGATACACTCTTCCAATAGAAGAAATAGTGAGCCCTTGACGAAAGCACAGTCTTGTGACAGAACTTTGAAGGAACAGGGAGGTTCTCAGCTCCTGGTCTGCTCCTGGCTGGAATGGATGCTAAGAGTGAGGCCGCCTTGACTTAAGCATCACTGTAGAATGGCTTCATGTAGTAAATGGCACAAGGTAGTACCACTATGGAGCCCTGGTTCACTTTGTTTCTTTAATATTCTTCATGTGTCAGCAACAAATAGAATAAAAAAAACATAGACATCGTGAGTGGACCTACACTGAATCACTCTGGGTGGGAGTGGGACAACTGAGCCTTGAAATAGCATTTTCTGGGTAAGCTTATTTCCCTTGTACAGCTCTATAATGTGAGTGTGTGATACTGAAGAGCATTTGACATTTTCATTCAGAAAACCATATGGCTAAGATCTGTTGTTGCTGCCTCTATACTCACTTCCATCTAACAGTTGGTATTCTGTAATCAACATTGCAGTAACTCTAATCTACTATTTTTAAAGCCTCATACTTTTTCTGTCAACGATAACACATCTATAACACATGGATCATAACTGCGAGAGGTGGACTGTTCTTATCTGTGTGTCTAGGACTTTATCTTTGCTTTTTATTTTATCTTTATATTTTCTGAGATAGAATCTCTTTATGTAGGCCAGGTTGGTCTTCCATTGTGTTGGCCTTCCAGGAGGTTGGGGTTACAGACCTGTACTACCACACCTTGCTAAGTAATAAAAGTAGTACTTAGAAGCAGAGTGATCGCTCAGTGGGTAAAAGTATGTGTTGCAAGCCTGATGACCTTAGTTAATCCTGGACCCCACATAAAGGTAGGAGAGAACAGACTCCAAAAAGTTTTCTCTGACCTACGCACACATAGACACAATTTGAAAGTAAATCAAATAAAATTAGCAATGGGAACACATAGGGGACAAGGAGAAAATAATCATTTTATCTTATCAAATGGGCTTGTTTCTGCTCATTTTCTTCTCCTCATGGGAAATGCTGTCACCTCATAGGAAAGCCTGATGAAGCTCTTCAGTTTAATATCTAAGACATATTGGAGTCAAACAAAATTAATGGGATGCTGGAGGATTTCTTGAATAAAATGACTGAGTCAAGCAAACATTCTTATTTTATTTTTAAGAAGTTCAGACATGTATACAATGAAATATGATCATATCTACCCAAGCATTCGCACTTATTAGACTTAGAGTGTTAGCAAACGAGTGTTCTTAAAGCAAGTACTCGTTTATCTATAAATATATGAATCAGAACTAAGAAATCTGTATATTGTCCTTTCCAGAGACCAACAGTGATGCAATGCAATTTGTGAATGCTTTTCTAGACCTGTGATTAAGCAATTATCTTGTCTATTATTAGGTAAGTAAATATATCACTAATATATCATTTTAGTCTAACATCACTTGAAATGATCACGTTAGACAATAGAAATATTAAAAATAAAACCTGTACATGAATATCAAGAATTTTATTGATATTGTCCTTCAGTAAACATCACCCTATAAACATCTGACCAAAGGAAGGAAAAGATAATTAAACTGAACTGGTCCTTAATTCATCTGCATTTTCTTTATACCACTTACCACAGTCTTCTATTAAAGAGGTAAATACAGTTTTTTAAAACCTTAGAATGTCTTCTAGTTCCTGGATGCCCAAGATGGCTTGATTTGATTTGTTCACTGTAGGGAAGCAGATTCTTTTTATTGCTGATTCAGTGTGATTTGGTAGTGTGCTGAAAGCTTTTTTCCTGTCATGCTGTCAAGTGCACATCCAATACAAAGGCCCACCATTGAGGTTCCTCCCAAAGGTCATCAGGCAGAGCACCTGAATCAAGACTGAAGGGACTGATGTAAGGAAGGAGCTTTCCAAAATGACACCATGATAAAAGAATTGCACTGTACTGTGTGAAATAGGAGCTGTGTTCTGTGGAATATAAAGGTCAGAGTGGAAACAAGATGGCTCAGGAAAATTGCCTGACTCATGTTAAGAGAGAAATAATCCTCTTTGCTTGGCTACAAGTATGGGGTGTTTCTCAAAAAGAAACACTTCGTCTTCTAGCAGTGAGCTTTATTAACTCACAAAACACCTAAATAAGGAGAATTCTGTTACATTAGGAAGAGATTGACTTCAAAGAACGCACCTGACTTTGAACTCACTGCTTTCATTTAGTTATTTTATTTTGTGTGTGTATGTACATGTGTTCTTATGTGTTCAGGTGCAGGTGTTGTGTACATCTGTATACATGCACTGGAAGGCAGAGGGACAACCTCAGCTGTTGATTCTAAGGAGCCTCCTCCTTTCTCCATCTCCTGGCTCCAGGATTACAAGCACTTGCTGCGATGCTTGGCTTTTAGCTTGGATTCGGGAATCAAAATCATGTCTAAGGCATCTTCCTAGGCCCCTCATTTACTTCTTGAGGCTTCTATTTTCACTTTGTGCTTTTAAACATTTTCATGGATTTTTTTGGCACTCAGCATTGCACTGGACTTAAACATATTTACAAAATTCCATGAGAAGACAATTTGCTGTGCTATAATAAACCACAGGAAGTTAATCATTTTCCGGAATCCCCAAAGTAATTCTCCAACTATTTATTTTGAAGTTGGGTGAAAATTAAGGGATGAAGTCTATTTCAGAAGTCAAACCCCAACTTAACCATGTCTGTGATTTTATATGCTTCAGCAGGACAGTTCTAGAAGCTGATTCCCAGACACTTTCTCAGTGTGGTTCATTTTTTCTATGCTTTGGATATAGTTTAATTGTATGCCTAAGGGTTCATTCAAGAGTCAGGGTCTTGGTCCTCTAGTGTGGTAATGCTGGGACTTTAAGAGGTGAGGCTAATGGTAAGTAGTTAGTTAATGGGGAGCACGCACTTTGAAGGGACTCATGTTTATGGGTGACTTACTTAGTTCCTGGGACAATGGTTGTTATGAGAGAAACTGACCCTCCACCTCTGTAGCATCCACTCTTGCCACAGGCTCTCCCCCTTTGTACATGCTCTTACAGCAATACCATCTGCTATCTTGCAATGCAGTCAGGGGGACCTCAACAGCCAGCATTATACTTCATGGACTTTCAACCTGCAAAGCTGTCAGCTAAATAAAGTTCTTTTCTTGATAAATGACTGGGACTCCTGTATGGAAAAGGAGTGGACGATGGAAAATGGACTATTATAATTCTTTTTGGTGAAGCATATAAATCATCTGAGGTCCTCTAAAGGTAAAATATATTTTAAAATAACAAGTATTCAAATCATACCACATCTTATAAAGCGCTATCTACATTTTATATAGCAGCTATCAAACTGAGCATTTCATTCTGTTTTTGCAGAATTGCCATGAAATAGGTATCATAAAATCATGCCTCTGTTTAAAAAAAAATAGTAAGGTTGAGTAGTTGTAAAGGCCTTGCCACAGAATGCACAGCTAGGAAATAATGAAGCTGGAATTTGAAATTAGAGCTCTCTAAGTTCTTAGTTACTGTAAATCTTGCCACTCCAGAGACTTTTTAGCAAGTTTATGCAAATGAAACAAAAGTATTCACTTGTATGGGGATGGGGTATTCCAGGCAAGAAATCACAGGACTTTCATTTGCTTGCCTGTAAATATACTCATAAGCCATGTGATGTAAGGAATAATATACAGAAGGCTTTTGCTCAGTATTAGGCAAAATTGTAGCCCCACTAAATGTTTCTATTATTCTACAGTGTTTAAAAGTAAGACATTAAAAAGGCCAATTGCTCCCAAATACCAACTGTATTTTGAATAAAACTTACCAGAAGATAAAATATCTAGTACCTGAGAAGATAGGAATGACCATGCATAGCTGTCCTAGTTACTTTTTATTGCTGTGAAAAACACTGAGCAAAACCAACTTTGGGAGGAAAACATTTGTCTTACATCTCACAGTCCATCATCAAGAAAAGCCAAGGCAGGAAATCAGAGCAGGAACCTGGAGGCAGGAGCTGAAACACAGACCGCAGAGGAACACTGCTTACTGGCTTGCTCCCCTGGTCCATGCTCAGCCTGCTTTCTTATATAATAAAGAACAACCTGCCCAGTGGTGCCACCTCCCACAGTGGGCTGAGCTCTCCCATGTCACTCAACAATCAAGAAAATGCCCCACAGACATAGCCACAAGCCAGTTCAGTAAATTCCTCAGTTGAGGGCACCTATACCTAGGTGTGTCAAGTTGACAACTTGCACACAGTGGCATTCAATTAAAAATCACTATTCACTCAAAAAGTCAGGAAAACATACTCACAATTAAGAAAGAGACGGTGCTGGTTAGTTTTAACTGTCAATTTGAAAACAACGTGGGCTCACCTGGGAAGAGTCTCAGTGTAATTATCTAGAGCAGGTGGGCCTGTGGGCAGGTCTGTGGAGGAGCATTGCCTCGACTGATGTGGGAAGAGCCAGCTCAGTGTGTGCAGTACCATTCCCTAGGGATGGTAAATGGAAGACAAAGCTTGCTAAAAGCAAACAAGCAAAATGTATTTACTCTTTTGAACTTGATGTGATGGGGCTGTTTGAGTGCTGCCCTGACTTCCTGGAAATGATGGACTGTAACTTGGAATTTAAATCAAATAAACCCTTTCCTCCCCTGTGTTACTTTTGACAAGGTATTTATCACAATAGAAAGGAAACAAGAACAGGCACCAGAACGGGCCTAGCACTAAAACAAATGATAGACTTATGTAGGCTAGAACATTAAAATATTAAAAGTATCCCGTAAGTTGAAAAATTAAAAAAGGATTCCATATGTAGAAAAAGGAAAAATGGAACATGCTAAAAGATGACATATAGAATATTAGAAATTCCACAGAAATCAGAGATAAATATTACAACTTCTGAAACTAAAATACCTTGATAAAGCAGGTTGGACACCATAGAGAAAGTTATGAACTGGAAGACCACAATGGTAGGTATCTAAAATTAGTAAATTTCTTGACAATATAAAGCATCCTAAAATACTTAAAACATCACAAAACAAGTATTCATAAAAAATTATAATGAATGATGGGAAAGTTTATAAAGAATATAAAGTCATAGATTCATGGCTCTCAAAGAATCCTAAGATCTAGAAACAAGAGGAGAATAAGATCAACACATGGCACAGTTGAAAAACTCAAATCATATGGAAATCTAAAAGACAAACCTAAAAGAAACCAGAGAACAAGGATATTTTACACACGGGGAAACCACAGTGCAGCTGAGGGCACATTCCTTAACAGAAACAAGGTAAGAAAAGGAGCTCAGTGGGTTAGTTTGCTATCCTGTGACCAGTACCTGACAGAATAGTTTCAAAGGAAGAAGCGCTTGTTCTGGTTCAAGGTGTCAGAGGACTCTACCCAGCAAAGAACATGATCATAGAAGGCCAGGAAACAGAACCGGGACGGCTGGATGCTGAGGGCGTTTTGCCTTTCTACCATTTTATGCAGTCTGGGCCCCAGTCCATTGATAGTACCCAGCATTCAAAATGAGTCTTCCCCTTACTTACTGCTTTCTGGAGATACTCTTACAGATAAAGTGCTGCCTCACCGACCTCCTAGATAGATGGCTTAGTTTCTTTTCTGTTGCTTGATAAAAACTCCAAAGCAAAGCAGCTTTCTGGAGGAAGGGTTTATTTAGCTCACAAATCCCAGTTACAGTCAGCCACTGCAGGGCAGGCATGGAGAAAGGAGCTTGAAGCAGCTGGTCACAGCACATCCAAGTCCAGTGCAGAGAGCAACGAATTAGCGGAATTAGTGAGCGAGGGCCAGCGCTCACCTTCTCCCCTCTTTTCATGAAATGGCACTGCTCACATTCAGAGGAGGGCTTAGCTTCTTCCTTAATCCTTTAAGAAAAGCCCTCACAGGCATGCCCTTGGGCAGGTGCGATCTAAACACTTCTCTTTGAGACCCTTTCCTCTGGTGGTTTTGAATGTGTCATGTTGACAGTCTTAGAATCTACAATTTAGACCGTGACTCAAAATCCAGTCGTGTTGATAATGGAGACAAAACATTCCATAGAGAAACATCGTTAAAGATCTGAAGGAGGAAAACCTCTTTCACCTCAAACGCGGAATGAAAACATCATCAGACACACAAAGGCTGAATGATTTAATTACTAGTGGGTGTATGTGCCAGAAGACAAAGTAAAGGAAGTCTAGAATAAAAGAAATTTGGAATCCATATGTACATAAAAGGATCACAATGGGAACTGAGTGATAAATACAGGATATTTCCTTAATTTTGAAAGAATTCCTGATTAGGGCAAAAATAATAAGAAGGTATTTATTAAATGTGATTTTATTAATGTATTAGTGTTGTTAGTGGTGGTTTGGCTGTGTCTGTGAGTGTGTGTGTGCATGTATGTGTGCATGTGTGTAGGTGCTTCTGTGTCATAGCTTACATGTGGAAGATGGAGGACAAAGATGTGGAGTCAGCTTTCCTTCCCCTGTATGTGGATTCTGAGATTTGAACTTAGGTGGACTGCTTTGTGCAGCAAATTCTTCTGCTTGCTGGCTGATCATCTCACAGCCAAATGTGATTTTAACACACATAGAAGTAAAACATTACAATACTACAAATATTGAAAACATTAAAGCAGAAGTAAAGCTTCACAGTGTAGGTAAAGTTGTGGAAAGCCACTGGAAGGCAGACTTCTGATGAGCTAAAACGTACAATCCTGAAGCAATGACTAAGACAGTGAAATAAGAGATGCACACCAACAAAGCAGGCTCAAACTCAGAGATCTGCCTGTCTCTGCCTCCTGAGTGCTGGGATTAAAGGGGTGCACCATCATGCCCAGCAGAGGAAATCCTAAAAAATCCCACATAACAGGAAAGAACAGTGTGAAGCAGACTGAAAACTGAAAAAAAAAAAAATTAATGGAAAAAAGGCGTGTTTAAAAATAAACTTGTTCATTTGTTATGACTTTCGAATGAAAATAGCATGTTTCCCAGTAACATGCAAAAGTGGATTTAAATAAGCATTTCCCAACTATGTACTGCCTACAAGAAATATGCTTTGGGCTGAGAATGTAGCTCAATGCTAGACACATGGCTAGCAGGTCAAAACCCTGGGATTGATTACCCATGCCATCAAAAGAAGAAAGGGGCTTTGAATACATTTAAAATATTTTATTTATTATTTTTATTTTGTGTGTATGACATGTATTGCAAGCATATATATAAGTCCACCATGCCAGGACCCTCAGAGGTCAGAAGAGAACATCCCGTTCCCTGGAAATGGAGTTACAGACGGTTGCTAGCCACCATGTAGGTGCTGGGACTCAAACCCAGGTCCTCTGTAAGAGCTGGCAGTACAATCATAATTGCTGAGCCATCTCTCCAGCCCCCCCCCCCATTTTTTAAAAACTGATTAAAAGTAAACGTGTGGAAAAAGATGAGCCATACTCACAGGGGTTTTAAAAAGTTAGACTGGCTCCTGAATGTTAGACAGAACACAATGGAAACAAAGAATGCTACCGGAACAAATGTCACAGGTGTGTACGGGAAAAGCACAGCAAATGAATAGTTACAAGGAGAGATCTTAATGCTCGTTTCACGATAATCAACTGGACAGGCAGCAAGGACACCTTCTGACTTTCTGCAAAGAATTCTGATGATGCCGTAGGGGGACCTCTACTAATACTTAAGGAAGAAATCTTACTATCATCTAGAAATTAGAGGAATTTGAAGAAGAGATAAAAACATTCCACAGGCCAATATTATATTAGAATAAGCCCGAGACCCTCGCCAGATAGGTAGGCAGGTTTTTTGAACAACAAATTCTAGTGAATTGAATCTAGTACCTAAAACAGTCCATCACGAGATTAATTCCAGGAGTACAAGGTTGAGGTTAATTACATAGAGGAGAACCAGTGATGTAACTCATCACAGTAACAAAGCAAACGGCAAAATGGCATGGTCATCTCAGGATCAGATGAAAATTCATGTGTCTGTGAGAAAACTACTCTCAGCCAGCAAGGACCAGAAGAGAATGTCTTCGCCTTCCTAAAGAGCGTCTGTGCAGCCACAGCTGTCTCTGCCTTACGGCAAAACAGGATAAGGCCCTTCTGCATCTGAACACTATGCCCTTTCCACAAGAGAGCGAGCATGTTTGCCCTCCACTTTCATCCAGAGGTTCCAGTCACTGCCAGAAGGCAAATAAAGGACATCAGAGTAAGAAAGGAAGGAGCAAATCTCAGTTCCTAAGTGGCATGACCATCTCCACAGGGAAACCTTTTGGTGAGGTGGCTCAGCAGGTAAAAGTGCTTGCTGCCAAGGCTGGCCACCTGCGTCTGATCCCAGAAATCCACGGTGGAAGGAGAGATTCAACTTCTGTAAGCTATTCTCTGACCTCCACATACACACATCCTGTAGTATTTATAGAAATAATTGCAGTTAGTAAGTGAATTTAAGAAGTTTCAGAACATAAACAATGTAAAGTATCAATTTGTTTTTTTTATAATACAATGAAGAATCTGAAAATCAAGCATAGAGCAGTAGTGTTTAAGATAAAATGAAATATTATATGCATTGTGATAATCTACCCCAAACTATACACAACTTATGGACTGAAAATTATAAAATATTGCTAAGAAAATGTTTAAATGCTTTTCAAATAAATATTGTGTACTCAGCATTATTAGAATAGCACCTCTTCTAAGTTGATCTCTATATTTAATATAATACAAGAAAAGAATTTTTCCAGAAATCCTTAAAAGATCTAAACTCCAGATCTTTGAACCATGTTCAAAGATTAAAGCCCAAATTCTGCTCATACTGAATGATTTTGTCATTAGAAATGTCTAGTGGCATAGATCTCAGTTGTTTAGCATACTTTTGTAGAGCTAGGATATCCAAAGTAGCATTATGCTGTCCCTATACTCCGAAACCGTGAACCTTTACTTTATTGCAATCATAATCCTGCTGTATATATACTGGGGTGATACTCTCCTTGGCTCTACACATGGCTTAAAAATTCATCCTCTCTCTGAGGTACTGCCGCATGATGACACAAGTCTGATTTCTAAAGGAAACGTTTTCTGGGATCCGGATGCCATTCAAAGCCTTAGACACTTTTACCCCGAGGAGTTTCACCTTGGGAGAAACAGGGCAGTAGAATGCTGATGAAGTACGCACAGGTGTCTTCATGGTAATGAGCTTCCTTCTGAGACTTTCCAGTAGCACATCAAAAGGGGGAAACCAAGCCCCTCTCTCCAACACACTCAAGTTTGAACTGTCACTCTTCAGGAGTGTCTCATACCAAATTTTGTGGAAACACAAAATTTTTGTCATTATGTTTGGTGTTTTGCATGATCATAAGCAAAAGTGAAGAATAGAGTTTCACTTAATTTTCTTGAATAAGATGTCATCTTTGTGACACTTTTTAATACAGCAACTTTGGAAAGAAGAAGAAAATACAAGAAAAAGAAGATCAATCACCCATGAATTTTTATCCACAGAGAATCATCGGGTAATTTTAAAATAAATTCTTCCTAGTCTTTTCTGTGACTTTTTTAAAAGGTTAACATCAGAGGCTAGAGAGATGGCTCAGCAAATAAAAACACTGGTTGCTCTTGTAGAGGACCCAGGTACAGTTTCCAGCACCCACGTGCTGACTAACAACCATCTATAACTCCAGTTCCAGGTGATCCAATGCCCTCTTCTGGCCTCTGTGGGTATTACACAACACTTGTGCGCTTAAATGTATGCAGTTAAACCACTCAAACACATAATATAAAAGTTGATCAACTAATTTTAAAAAATAGAAAGGTTGGCATCAGTATTTGTTTTGTACTGTGCTTTCTTGTACATAGAATATTTTCATATATCATTATGAGGGCTCTTGAGATGACTAGGGAGGGAAAGGTACTTGCTGCACAAGCCTAGCGACCTGCATTCCATCCCCAGAATCTACAAAAGGATGGAAGAAGAGAACTGACTTTACAAAAGTGTTCTCTGACCTTCCAATGTACTCTGCAGCTTATTAACCCCCACAACACACACACACACACACACACACACACACACTCAGTAATAAACAAATAAAACAGTAAAATAAATCCTTCAGAAAAAAAAAAAGACTGCTTTCTCATAAATGGATGCATCAGAACTATTAACCACTTCCTATTGTGAATTTGATTATTTATGGTTTTCTCAATAGCTACTAATCATTGAGGTTGTTGAGGGAGATTTTAATTGGTTTGGTTTTGCAACAGAGTTTCACTGTAAAGCCCAGGCTGGCCTCAAATTTTCAATCTTCCTGTCTTGGTCTCCTGTGTGCTGGGATTGCAGGCTCTTACCTATTACCTATGGTTAAATTGTTACTTTTCAATGTGTAATGTGGTGGGTGTTCATTGAAGAGGAACTTCACCCTTGGAAGACCAAGAATGGGTGGGATCTTGTTCTGAGGTGTTCTGATTCCTCTCAGACCTGTCCTCCCAGAATGGAAGTCTGTTTTTCTATTTTACCATAATCTACTCTTAAACAAGGACTCCTGTTTTATTTATTAAATAGCATATCAAGTATGGTATTACAGAAGCATAAACACTCTTTGGCAACAGTTTTACAAAGAAAGAAGCTGTTTTTCTGACTCTGTTGTCTAAGAACAGCACACAAAGTTACAGATACCATCAACCTACGTCCCCAAGTTGCTTGCAGCATCTGTGAAGAAGATGTTGCTTTTTGTAAAATATATTTTCCAAAAAACACACAATTTAACTTCTTTTATGCTGTATATGAGGATGTACATGACACTTTCATTGTCTGCACTGAGGCCTCTCCAAAATACAGTTGTTCCCTCAGGATCGATATTAGTCACTTCTCAGTTGCCGTGATAGAAACACTGACCATGGGGACTTAGAAAAAGAAGAGTTTATTTAGCTTATGGTTCCAAAGGGGCAAGAGTCCATCACAGCGGGAAGGCATGGCAGCCCAAGCAGATGCAGAAGCCAAGTGCTGACTTGTTCAAGCAGGCACAGGAAGCAGAGAGTTACTGGAGACCCCACAAGGCTTGAGAACTCTCTAAGCTCACCCCTAGTGACGTTCTTCTTCCAGCATGGCCACACCCTCTAAGACTTCCCAAAACAGCGCCACCAATTGGGGACAAACTGCCCGAATACTTGAAGCCTATGAGGCACATTCTCATTCAAACCACCACAGGATCCATGGCGGAATTGGGTCCAGACTCCTGTGGAAGCTGATGTTGAAGGATGCTACTGTTTCATATACACAATGGCATGGTGTTTATAGCCTGTGCTCATCTTCTGGTATACTTAAAATCATCTCTAGATCATTTTAATACCTATCGTATTGTAAATGCTACATTAGTAATTGCTATGCTGTAATGATTAAGGGAAAATGTCAAGAAAGAAGTGTACATATACAGTGAACACATATATTTTCACATATTTCCCATACGCAATTGATTGAGCTCACAGATGTAGGGCTTGAGGATTCAGAGCACTAAATATATTGCTAATTGGGTGGGTGAAATGGATATCTGGAAATCATTCTATAGATTCAAAACAATTTGAATCTATAAAAGACATCCCAATATGATTTTCTTTATACTGGAAAAGCTTATTTTAAAATGTGTATTGATGAGTAAAGAAGAAAGATGACCCTAAATCTTGCACAAGGATAAGACAGCATTATCTTAGCTTATTTGGTAATAAGTTTTGAAGTGATTAAGACAGTTTAGCAAAGCTATAGAAATAGACAATCTGATCAGTGCAAAGACAGTCCAGAATGGATCCATTTACGTGGAGAAACCAAATTCATGGGAGTGGAGGACAGATCAGTGAGAGAAACAGAACTATTTTCAATAAATCTGACTAGGTATGTAATGAGACACACTTTAAACATGAAGTATGATCTGAGTTCCTCTCAAATGCAAATATCAACTTTGAGGACTTGAGAGAAACACCAAGCCCTGAAATTTTTCGTTTTCTTTGCAAATGGCTTGCTGACTTTGGGGGTAACATGAATTTGTAGAGTCAAAAAATGATAATTTTAAATGTATTAGACTTAAGATATGATGTCCAACAAGATGTAAATATGTCACTTTAAGCAAATGATTTAATTTCTCTATGCTTAAGTTTGTCTACAAATTAAGACAGTAACAAGATTTCATCTGATGTTAGATTGTTAAAGCAATAATTTGTATAATACATTCAGTACTATTACCTGACTTTCAGTTAACTCTCAATGATCATTAGTTCACTAAAGCTCATAATAAGTTAATAGGAGACTTATAAATGCTTTGTTTGGTAAAGTCATCTTCATCATCTTATTTAATTAAGTATTTTTAAGCAATTACTGAGATGTAAAAGTCATACATATTTAAAGTGAAGAGCTCCATGAGTCTGAGGAGGTTTATAGTCATGAAGCATTACCAATATCAAGGCTATGGATGTATATTGCTTCTGAAAGTTTCCTCCACCCCTCTGTGCAGTCATTATGTTGGTTTGATGCAGTAGCAATCTTTAATATTATATTTACCCTCTTGGCAAGTTTTAAGCATGCAATGCAGTTTTGTTGGGTATAGTCACTATGCTGTACGATAGATCTCCAGAATTTATTCATACTACAAAACTGAACGTTTATGCCCTTTAAATATTCTCCATTTCCTGCTCATCTCTTCCCGCCATCTGGCAACAATCATTCTAATCTCAGTTTATGGAGCTTCTAGGAGATTCCCATAAAATAGATAAATTGTACTATTTACATTTTTTAGCTGACATTTCATTTGGGACTATGTGCTCCAAGTTCACAAGCAGCTGTTCCTGCTTTTTAAAGGTTAAATGATATTCCACCCTGTGCACATAAACATTGCTTTTTTTCATTCACACAACTGACATGTTCCTTCTCCTTCTACATCATGGCTACTATAAAGAACACCGCAGTGAGCATAGGATTTCAGTGACAGCACAGGTGCCAACTTGACGTCCTAGTTCCAATTCTTGTGTGTGCATACCAAGAAGTGGGATTGCTTTTCAATTTTTTGGCTCATTTCTATAGTTTCTTATAACTAATGTATTCGTTTGTATGCTACCATCGTGTCTGGAGTTCTCTTTTCCAAACATTCTCTGTCCGACTTCTTCTTGTCCTTGTTAGGATTATCCAGGCAGGTGTAGACTGATATCTCATGGGTTTAGTGTTTAGTCTTGATGTTTAGTGGTATGGAATACCTTCCACTAACTTTGCAGTCATTTTCAGAGCAATGTCTGTCAAGTTCTTTGTCCATTTTTAAATCAGAGTCTTTGTTCTTTTGCTCTTGGTTTTATAGGTTCCTTATACATTTTAATATCCATCTTTTATCAGATCTATAATTTACAAATACTTTCTCACATTCTATAGGCTGCCTTTTCATTTACTTGTGGATTTTGTTGTTATGCAGGAGTTTTGTAATTTGCTGTAATCCCACTTGTTTATTTTGGCTTCTTTTATATGTGTCTTTGGTGTTATCCTACTTAGGTTTCTGTTGCAGAGATAAACACTCTGTCCAAAAACATGGAGAAAAGAATCTATTGCATCTTACATGTTCAAGTGATACTCCATCTTTGAGGAAAATCAAGCAGGAACTCACAGCAGGAATTGAAGTTCAGACCATGTAGAGACTCTGCTTACTGGTTTGCTCCTCTGGCCTGTGCTCTGCTTTCTTATACAACCCAGGACAAACTGCACAGAGGCACTCCCCACAGTGGGCTGGGCCCTCCTACATCACTCAACAATCAAGAAAACGCCTAACAGACATGTTGGCAGGCCAATCAGTTAGAGGAAATTCCTCAATTTAGGTTCCCTCTTCCCAAATATGTCAAGGTGACAACCAAAGCCAACCCTGACCAGTGTCATAATCCGCTGCCTCAAAAATAATAAATAAACATCGTCAAGACCAACATCAAGTATTTTTTTCCCTGTGGTTTCTTCCAGGAGTTTTGTGGAAACCAGTTTTATGTTTAAGCTTTTAATACATTACCATCTGACTTTCTGTGCAACTTCATTCTTTTACATGTGGATCTAGTTTGCCCAGCATCAGCTTTTTGAAGACTATCCTTCCCAGTTTGTTTTTGGCACTCTATTGAAGACTGATTTTCCGTATATGTGTGCATTTGCTTCTGGGATGTCTATTTTGTTTTACTAGTCTATGTCCCTCATTTTGTTGTAGACTATTTTGATTATTATATCTTTGCAATATAATTTGACATAAGGAAGTATGATGATACTTTAGATTTCTCCTTGATTAGGACTGCTTTGGCCATTCAGGGTCTTTTTGGTCTCATATGAATGTTAGGATTGTTCAATTTTATTTATGTTTTTAAAGACATTGGAGTCTTGACAGAAAATGTATTGAATCTGTAGGTCACCTTGGACAATATGTACATTTTAACAAGATTAAGTCTTCAAATCCATCAACACAGAAAATCATTCTTTCAGGAGTGTCAGCCTCGATGATTTTCAGAAAGTTTTTCAGGATGAATGCTATGCTTTCTTTTCTTTAAAAGTTATTTTTATTTATTTATTGTTTAACAGTTTCACACATGTGTATTATAGCTTTCCATGGACTGACTTTAAGTTGTCCCTATGTATTCCCCACATAGACACATATACTCATCAACACCCCATTTAACTTTCATGTATTGTCATCAGTATTTTTTTCATGCTATAGAAGCTTGTTGTAGTGCATGGTATAGGAAGACAATTTAAACATTTAACCAATTGTCTCAGTGTTGTTTCATGATCTTTGATTTTTCAGGCTAATTTTTTATACATATACTGTAGAACACTAAATTTTGACTCTTTGTAGTGATGCCATGTTGATTTGTGCTTTTAACTCTACAGTTACTAGCTGAAGATTCATGTTTTCGGCAAAATTATCAGGGGAAGTCTTAGAGCTCTTGTAACATTTTCATGTTTATGAATCATAATTTTCATTTTCAAAGCAGCATCATTTCCCAAATATCATCTCCACAGCACAGCAAATAAAAGCCTCAAAAATCACCTTGTCACTTAATTATAAAATCAATTTCAGTCCACATTCGTCATTCACTTATTAACAAGCCTGAGCTAGGTTTCTTTCTATAAAAAGCAATTATAAAATATACATTTGATAAGTTCAACCAGGAAATTAAATTTTCTGCAAAAACACATCTGTATTAGCTACCTTTGTATTGCAGTGATAAAATAACCATGACCAAACCAACTGAAGGGATAAAAGGTTTATTTTGGCTGACTGTTCCGGAAGGATAGACCCGTTCATGGTGGGGAAGGCATGGCATGGCAGGGAAGGAGAAAGCTGGCAAGTCACAGTACATTATATCCACACACAGGATGTAGAGGCAGGGCGCAGGAAGTGGGGCAAGGCTATGAGCCCTCAAAGCCATCCTCCAGTGATGTGCTTCCTCTAGCAAGGCTCTACCTTCTAAAGGTTCCATAACTTCCCAAACTATCACCTGTTGTGGACCAAGTGTTTAAATGCATAAGCCTATGGGGGACATTTCTTACGCAAACTGTCACAGCATCTTGCTATTTTCCAAAACATTTAAATGTCATGTGTCTGCTAGACATCAGTGTTTGAGGTTTAAAGTCCTACTTCAAGCCCAAATATATGAAGAAAGGACACATTTAATACCATTACTGCCTCGGTACCGTGCTCTGTTTGTCCAGGAATCCGAAGACTTGTCACTTCTTTTTCTCTGGCAAGTTGTACAAAACAGTGACCCTTCACTTCAAGTAAAAAGTACTTGTTGTGTCACATTCTTAGGCATTGAGTACATGACACAGTTTATAGTCTGAAGAAGTTATAGAAGTTTTGTAAGATAAGAGAGGTCATAAAATAGTCTTGTAGATGAGTTTTGAAAAACTAAAAGGAAAAAGAAGAGGTAATATGCAGTTCATTCCCAAACTTTGATACATGATTAGTCAGCCTAGAAAACACAGTTACTACTGAATTAGCTGGGCTTAGCCAAAGACTGAGAAACACAAACACACGCGCACACACACACACACACACACACTGAAGAGCATTAATGCAAATCATCATCCTGATACATTGTACGTTACCCCTTTTATTGGGTTCTTCATATTTTACCTCTGACAGTTGTTATAATCCATTGTAAGCACCTAAATAAAATAAACACCTAATAGTGTCACTTAGTGAACAAATGTCTTCTTGCAAATATCTCCCTACTGGATAGGACTTCCGAATTAGATATGACAGCTCAAAACGGGATTGTTGCATAGGGTAGTAAAATGAACTGGGCTGGCAGCTAGGAGCTCTGGCTTACAGGTTCGTTTTGGTCCCTAACCCTCTTGGAGGACTTAAACAAGGTGTTTAATTGCTTCACTTCAGGGACGCCATTTTTTAAATCACTTTACAATCAGAGTGGCTTTGAGACCTAGTGAGATCAAAAATCTTTCTGCCTCTGCCTGCAGCTGTAACTCAGACACACATACTTTGGGGCATGTGCAGGAAACCAGAACCTCTCAGAGAGGGGAGGCTCACATCTCTGAGATTCATTAATGTATTTTAGTAGATTTTAGGAAAATCCCACCCATAAGATTTACCGTTTTGGGGTTAAAATCAAGCTATTTAAATGATATTTTCCTTGAATCTATTGTGCTAAATCTTATGTATTCAATCATTTCACACCTGAGATTTTATTTGGAAGGCAAATACTGATCCTTAGGGAAGCCTGACAGAAGTTAACATAAGCTCAAAGGACATGAGCTCATAGACCTCTCACTTGTGATTCTCAGATGGGAGGCTTGCTTTACATAATTCAGGGTGCTTCCTGAAGAGATGCTATGCTTCCTCGATCTAGGAAAACAGGGATCGCTATGTGAAGGGGAGACACTCAGGGGGTGGACTGAGTAGTCACTCTCAGTAGGAATTTTAAAGATCTAATTTACTTCAGGTGGCTTAATTATTCCTAAAGTCTGGGGATTGTGACATGTCAAATTCAAATAACAGAGCTGGAGACAAGACTGAGTCTGAACCTTTTCACTAGAAAATGGTGGAACAGCAAGATCAGAAGCTTCCTGGAAGGACTGAGAAACAGAAAGAATTATAAGCTTTTATTCTGTAGAAGGGTATTTTAGACTAGAGTTAGAAGCAGATGTGCTGTCCTCTGAACCCACCATTGTTTCAACTGCTAATTAAAATATTCCATTCATTACACCTCATGACTGTGAAACATTTATGGGAGAAAACCAAAGCTTTGGCAACAGCCTTCTCAAACCCTGGGGCTTTGTGACTGCTGAAGAGGCACGTGTAACTACAGTCTGCAAGCAGTACAACTCTGCAGTCTCCTAAGGGTTTGCCCGAGATATATTTTACTAAAGAGAAAACATTTCCTTCCCAACGATCAAATGGGAGAACTCATCTGACTCAGTAACTTGCTAATCTCTGCTCACACAGGGCAAAATGACCCACTAAATTAGAATCACTGCAGAATTTCATCAGTCAGTGAAATGCTGTCTAAGGGATTAAGGTTCTGTTGCCCACCTTTTAACATGGCTTGAAGCAGCCCAACCCTATGATAAAGTAAGTTTTTACTTACTTTAAATGAAAGTTAAGACTCAGTGAGTCTCTCCAAGTTTTAAAGAGTGTAGAATACTTAGAGCACATATCCTTGCTTACTTAACAGCATTTATTGGTTTGTTTTTTTCTTACTAAAATGTGTAGGTCTTTTGTAGAAAATTAGAAAATGCAACTATGGACAAAGAATGAAATAAAACTGGTCTGAAACCTCAACCCATGGAAATAAGCTCAGGGGGCTCAGTGCTCCTTGTCTCAGCATTCAGTCTCCATGAACATAACCATTTGTTTAAAAATACCCTCTGAAAGTGTTAGTGTTCTCAGTTGCTCAGTAGGGCCATGTTCCTTTGGGAGTTGTTTCTTTATCTGCTTTAATTTCTGCTGTTTTAGGCAAATCTAATCTAGTTCCAAGATACAAGATTTATTCCAAGATTTTCTCCTCACCACTGGAATCACTCACCACCATCTCTTAGCAGAACTGTTAGCACTGTTGTCTGACCTCAGGAATATGGGTAATGACTGAAAAATTAGAAACCCAGATCGCTTTTAAGCCTGAGATGTCGTCATTCAATAAAGTAACAACAGTCACAAAAGACCAGAATTCTAACAAGTCAGCACCCAGGGCAGTGCATCAAAGTAAGGGGTTATTTATTTACTTATTTATTTATTTATGTGAGAGAGGATATCCTGGCCTCCGTGTAGTTGCCAGTGGACAACTTGCAGGAGTCAGTTGTTTTCCTTCATCATGTGGGTTCTGGGTGATCACAAGTGCCCATATCTACTGAGTCATCTCCCAAGCCACCTAAATAAGTTCTGCCTAAATAGTTAACTGTCTTTGTCACAGGCAACAGAAGCCTGGAAACCCATCAACTGGAAATGGTCGCAAATGGTCCCTAGGATGTTTCACTAGACTTACTGACTAGAGAGTAAAAGAAAGGTGGAGAAACAGACAGAAAATGAGAGCCAAGTTGTGCTATCTGAGACAATGGGAACACAAGTGACATTGTCTTGGGGGAGCTGTCAGTTATATAGAAGTTGGTGGTTGGGGAGTACAAACAGGCTTAAGTGACCCTACCTGCACCCGCACTTCTGTGTGTTAGCATGGCCATTACACCTGCATTACCGCAGAATTAGTGGTGATTCCATCAGAAAGCACAAGACCAGGCCAGACACTGGGGAGGAGGCCTGTCAGCTTCAGTCTGCGCAAGAGGAGGACGTATGGTAGAAACCACTCATAATGGAAGGTGAAACCCTCACAGTAACCGGTGAGCACTGAAGCATCGTAGACAGGCCAGAGCTCCGGGTTCCCTGGTAGCTTAGCACACTGGGCGGGAGGCAGGGGGAGCAAGTTAATTAAGATGAGGAGCAGTCCTAACTCCCTAAATTCCAGGTAAGATCATGAGATACTGTTGCTCTTGTTCAGAACTGACTAGAACACCTACCTGTCAGAAGGTGCATTTCCTGAGGGCTTGAATCTGTCTGGGTTTTCACCACACTGCTTCAGTGTATGAGGTGCATGCTTGATGTCTCCTGAATGAATGACTGCCCTTAGTGAAATAAAAGAAGACCCATGACATAACCCAGAAGTATTAACTCTTACCTTGTCATATTGCAATGTATACACATGTGTGTGTGTGTATATATATATACACACGTGTATATATATATATATATGTATATATATGTGTGTGTGTGTGTCTGTGTGTGTGTGTGTGAGGGAAAATCAGGAAACAGCGACAAATGAAAAGGAGCGAAAGTCCTATACAACAAAAATACTCTTGCAATATAACCATTGGGAATTTTTAAGTATCCATGTTAAATTAATCTATATAGCTTTCTCAAAAGAACTCTGTATAATTAATGATTATTAGATCATAAAATTATGTCTATAAAAATCCAGACATGATGATGCACATCTGAAATGCTAGCACTTAGCAGCACGATGATCAGGAATTCAAGGCCAGCCTCAGCTACATAGTAATTTTGACACCAGCCTAAGCTACAGAACATTCTGTTTTGAAAAAAAAAAAGAAACACAACTTAAATGTAATTTTATATGCAAGTGATTTGTATATATGTAAGTATATATCATATATAACGTGTATATAATATTATACAGTATATAATGGATTCCCTTTCATATAATATGTGTAATTATTTCTATTTGTTTACAGTAACAGAAACACTGCAAAAAATATCCTTAGGAAAAAATATTTGCATGGGATATTCCCTTGCATTCTTAAAATTAAAATTAATAAATTGGGTTGGACAGATGGCTCAGCAGTTAAGAGCACTGATTGCTCTTGCAGAGGACTCAGGTTTGATTCCCAGAACCGATATGGCAGCTCACAATCATCTGTAACTCCAGTTCCAAGGGATCTGAGGCCTTCTTCTGACCTCCACAGGCCTTGCATGACACAGGTGCACCCATCTACATGAAGGCATTAGACTCACACACATAAATAAAAATAATAAATAAAATGTTAAAATAATAAGTCAAGAAGAAGACACAATTTTGAGGCTTTTGACACCGTGGACAATTGGCTTTCAGAATGAGTCTGCCAGCTTTCCACGATAATCAGTAATGATGTTGAGTAAAATGTATGACAGCACTCTCAGCACAGTCACACGCAGTATAGGGGTGTATGACAGCAATCTCAGCACAGTCACACACAGTATAAGGGTGCATGACAGAACTATCAGCACAGTCACACACAGTATAGGGGTGTATGACAGCACTCTCAGCACAGTCACACACAGTATAGGGGTGTATGACAGCACTCTCAGCACAGTCACACTTGTCCTTCTTTTTCACCGATGCACTCCCTTGACCACGGAAATAGAGCAAAGCTGAAATTGGGGGTAATTTATGTGGACTTCTTTAGCTGCGTGTCCTGGGTATTCTGGCCCATTCTCTAAGGCTGTCTCAGTCCTCACATTATTGCTTCTAAATCGGTTATTACAACTGTCAGTTTTATTTCATACTAAGCTAAACACTGATTATCTTTAGGACTTGTGCTTTCAATTTTTTAGTCTAGGAAATTTTCTACCTTGCAATTCTTGTAATGCTAAACTCTGAAATTAAATTACCTTTCCATGGCTGGTTGTATTTTCTTGTGTTTCAAGTTCACTATTACTACTAAACAATCTTCCATACTTAAATAGTGTGTCAAGGGCTCAGTGTACCACAGAGCCAGCAGGGAATGGGCAGATGTGTAACAGAAATAGAACATAAGACATGAGAGCTAACTCAGGCCTGGTGGCACAGGCTGGTAATCCCAGTCCTTGGGAGGCCAAGGTAAGAGGATCACAAGACCAACCCTAACTACGTAGTAAGACTCTGTCTGAGCAAAGCAATCTCTTCCCTCACACACACTAAAGTCCATATTAGAACTGGAAATAGACTTAAAATTACTCCTTAGATAATCAGTAGTACATTAGAAACACAGACCATAAAGCTTAGGAACACACATTCTGAAGTCTAAAACTTATGAACATGTCTAAAGAGACAGGTCAGAAATGCTTGCTGAAAATTTGGATAGTTGCTGTCCTGTAAGAGTCAAATCAGAACAAAGGACTGTGTAGTCTGAGATGTTATTCTCCAGTGCTTTAGATGGCTCAGGCAGAAGGAGACTTGGGAGTTATGCCTGAGTCAGAAAAAAGTCACCAGACACTGGATGTGGTAGCATAAGCCTATAATCTCAGCACTCCGGAGGTAGAGGCAGGTAAATCAGAAATTCAAGGTCATCTTTGGCTATATAAGAAATCTGAGGTCAGCCTGGGCTACATGAGACTCTTTCATAGAAGACAAACAAATCATGACTAGATCTTAAAAAAATGTTTAATACGTGTGTGTATGTGTGCTCACGCACACACGTACCCACTACTGTGCATGTGTAGAAGATAGAGGATGATGGAACTAAATGACTGGCCCTCATCAATTGATTTATGCACTGAACAGTAAAAGAGCATTTCACTTTCTTAAACTGACTTTTGCTTTCATGCAACTCTAGCCACACAATGTTTATTTGAATTCTCCCCCTTGGAGTTCTACTAAAAGAATGACTGTAAGACAGACACATAATCAGCTGTACACTCCTATCTGTACAGTCCATAGACAACCAAAACCAAATGCACTAGACAGTGTCATATTTTTGGTGAAGCATCAGCTAGAGAGAAATGTTTGTTCAAGTGTATAAAAACCAAGTCCTGATCAGAAAACGAGGAAGAAGGAACACTCATATTCAACTGGCGGGAGTACAACTTCAGTGTCATCACTATGGAGAAAAACTAGGCAGCAGCCAGAAAGAATACAAGCGTATATCCCCTGTGTCTTGGAAATTTCATAGCCATGTCATCTTCTAAAGGAACTCTGTCAATATACACAAGGAGAACACACACCAGTTAACGTTGCAAGAGGCACCTTTGTGGTGTTTGTACGTAGCTCTTGTAGAAATCATAGCAAGCCAATAAGGCAGGTTGGGACTGTTGTGAATTGTTGCAAGACTGATTAGCTGGCCTTTCTCACTCAGGCTCCAGCTATGCAGCCTACTTCTGAGTTTATGCTGGATTGCCTGTTATGGTTCCACTATGGACAGAATACATCCCTTAAGATCCAGACATTAAAGTCCCAACCCACCGACTCCACACAATATGTCTGTATTTAGAGATAGGGTCATTAAAGTGGTAACATTAAATTATATTATCAGGTGATCCTTTTCTAATATGAATGATGTTCTTATAAGGGACAGATATCAGAATACATAAAGAGAAAAAGGCTGGCGGGAACAGAGTATGAGCACAGCATCCTCGAGCCAGGGAGAACAAGAGGAAACTGAATCCAGTAGAAGTTGACCTTGAGCTTCGAGCCTCAAGAACTGGGAGAAAGTAAATTTCTCTTGTCCAAGTCACTGGGCACATGTTATTTTATAATATCAGCGTAATAAAACTTGTATAAATACTTGCAAAGACACACGATGTCATACCATTAATAGTATTACTATACTAGCAATAGTATGTTAGTAATAGTGTGCTTTGACATTGTCTTTGGAACTGTGAAGAATTTGCATCTAGACAAGGGGGCCAAGCAGGAATCTGAGCTTATCTAGAACATAGAAAGAAATACAAAAAGATACAAAAGATTTCAAACATGCATAAAGTGGTAATACTTGTTATTCTAGGCATTGAGTATATCAACACACATTAATTATTATTTTTGCTCATATGTATTTTTATTTCAAACAAATATTGTTAGAAAGAGAAAAGGAATTTTCTATTTGGCAGTACATAAGAGTAATCTAGAATTTCTTGAAAAGTTATCTTATCATAAAGGTTATCTAATTTGTTTCATCATTCCAAAACTTTGTATAATATTGTTCCAGGAAAAGAAAACTTAAAGGGACACTGTGATACCCAGAGATTTTATACATTCGTGTTTTACTACATCATTTATATTAATTTATCTGAGACTGATATGGTTTAAGAAGCATTCTTCTCTTAAACAAACATCAAATGGTAATCTTGAAGCATGTACCTTGATATCTATACCATACAAGCTAAAAGAAAATAAAACAGACCAGGTATCTCTATAACAAACACTTGAGGAAAACAAACTACACAGAGAAAGGGCCTATTTTGCCTCACAGGTTGGAAGGTCAAGTCCAGCACAGACTGGCCCTATTGCTCTGGATCCCAGGCAAGGCAGCAAACGACAGCAGGGAGGGGCCAAACTGAAAACTGTTTGCCAGACAACCAGGAAGTCAAAGAGCCAGGAAAGGCTTGAATCTTCCAGTCCTCTTCAAGGGCATGCCCCAGGGGTAAGACCCGCCTCTAAAAGCTCCAACACCTCCCATAGTGCAATTCGGAGGGCCAAGCCTGCCCCTTGCACATTCAAGATCCAATCTACAGCAAGCTGTGATCAAATAAACTTCTTTCAGTCATCATGAGCTATTTCCCGACTTAGGGGAACTGTAATGACTGGTAAAGCAGAGGAACTTCACTGAAGCCTTTAATTTCCACTCATCCAATAAATAGGAGAAACAGTAACCTGGATGTCACAATATTTGATAGCATCACCTGTAAATAATATTTACTTTCCTAAGCAGCAAAACAGCTCCTCTGTTCTGTATGATTTGTTGTTGACGTTTTGAGGATTGAATCCCAGGCTTGGCGCATGCCTCACCTACTACAATCACCAACTCTGCAATCTGCACTCCCTAAAATCCTCCCCTGTGGAAGGATTTGTTTCTTCACTTGCAGTTTGGCAGGAAGTGTGTGGGCTTGGAATAAGACACAAAGTTTCCAAGTCCACTGACTGAGCTCACTAAATAGAAGACTCTAGGCTTCATTTTTTGTGTCTCCATTTTCTGCTTTAAATATATAAGAATAGTTATCATAATTCATATTGAAGTCATAATAATGTACAAACTAAGAATACAAATTCTTGAGCCAATGCCTGGGCTGCAATGTAACTCTGTGATGCACCATTCTAGTAACAGGGGACGGCATCCCTGTTAAAAATAAAAGATAGCAGATTTGTAGAAAGGAAGCCGGCAGGAATTACGGGAAGCACTTTATTAGAAGAGTTCTAGCCCTGGTGGCTGTAAGCAGTTATGATGGCGTCTTGTAGGGAGACAGCCTTCATTTCCCACAGTCCTGGGTGTGTGTATGTGTGTTGGGAGGGGTGGGGGAGAGGAAGGTTCTTGCTCTTATAGGTTTCTAGGGGGTGGAGGGAGGAGGTTCCTGCCATGTGACCTAGTCCATTTGCTAGAAGGTAGGAAGGACTGATAAGGATTAACTGCAACTCAGACTGGCCTTGGATTTGAGCCTTAGCAAGCAGACAGAGGGAGGTCTGCTCTGCAGCTGGTAGGGGCTGGAGGAGAGACCTCGGTAGGACTGTGAGGTCACCGGTGTTGTCTGTCAGCTCTGTGGCGAGAGTTACAGGGAAGCATGGCCTGATTTCCGGGAGAAAGGTGGCCAGCAGGAAGACGTGTGACCTCAGAGCTCCGCTTTGCATCTTGATCGGCCTAGTCTGTGAGAACAGAACTCTGGGCAGTGCCTGTCTTGAAGGCTGTTGAAGTCATTGAGAGGCTAACATATTGTCCACCCTCAGAATTAGGCTTTTGATTTAGCCCCACTGTATGTTTGCTACTTGGATAATTATACGATAATCATTGTAAGATTTGTCTGAAAAAAATGCACTTAATAGGAGTTCTGTAAATATCAGATATTAAGTCTCAACACAGTTGGACAAGCTGTTTGAAAGAGCTAGGTGGGATGGAAAGCTGGCTAGGAAGTTAACATAAGCGGTGGTGAATCGAAAATGGTCTCAATGAAATCTCTTTCAGAGGCCTTAAGCAATGTCCTCAACTTCTAATCAGCCTTCGCCAGGTGTGTGACATTAACTCTTCCTGTCTACAAAGCTGCCCTTAAAGCAGAGGAATGCCTTCAGTTTTCTTAAAAAGAGACTGAAAACCTCTGATGAAAATGTAGTAATCCACGCAATCTGTGTTCAGCTCCTCTGGGGATTAGGGTGAAGGCACCTTGAGCTGCTAAAGGCTGCTGAGCCTCTTTGAATAGCAATTTACAATGCCCCTGCGGCCTGACAGTTAGTGCAGCTTTCAGCAGTCCCTAATTATCTTCGGGAAGTCGTTTAAGCTCTGAGGTAGCTGGACTTATTGGACACACACAGAGGTGGAGGGCACTAATTACCCCCATAGGGCATTTGGGCTTCTGGTTGGTCAGGTTGCAATATGTGCCAGACCTCTCTCAGTTCATCAGGGTGCCCTGTTGATCCAAAAAAATCAATCCCCAGAATTAAAGGCATGGGTCAATGGAAGATTAAAAGAGATCCAGATGAAAACACAGTTGGCAGTTTTAACGTCAAATGAAAATGAGTTGACTCCCTTCACTCTCTAGCCTACTACACAAACATCCTGCTAGAAACTTGCAAATGCAGAGTACAAAGTTTGAAGACCAACTATTATCACATCAGTAGAACAGGAAAGTGAAAGAGAGCCCCTAAACCCAAAGATTCTGAACTTGAGAGCCTCTGTTTGAACTTGTGTCTGCCTGGCAACAGGATGTCTCAGTACTTCTGTTTAATTATCATCAATACAGGAATGCAAACAGCTCGTTCATAAACTCCTCATGAGTCTCTAGGAAAAGATCAATAAGCACTTGGAGCAGTGCCCAGCCTGGAGAAAGCTCTAGGTGTATGTTGACTTTTGTTACTCTGCAAAGACACCTAGGCACAGTGATGGCATTTTCTTGCTGAGTCATTCCTCTGCTTGTTCTGTACGTGGCATACCCTGTCAGGACATCTAATAGGGCAACTTGGATTAGACAACAATTAGATGCTGACCAGAGAAACTATGGTCAGCTCAGAAGCAGGTGTAGTCTAGGACAAAGGTTGTCTGAGGGTGCAGACTCTGCCTTCCCATGATCCCTTAATAACTAGAGGGCCACAGCAAGTTCTTGGTCTTCAGATGGCTGGGCTCCAGATTTTACCTGGAAGAATCTAGACTGGGTTCCACATAACTACAGCAGTGGGCACTTACCACTAACCAAGCAAGCCCTTCATGGGCAGAAGCTCATGTATTGTATAGCCTATGATTTTTATTCCCATTAAAATTGAGTAAACAGGCAGTCAATGGTTACTGGGGGAGAAGGTGTCGTTGTCTTCAGTAGTGTAGACAGTGCTAAGTTGCCCTGTAACCAAAGTTAATTCAATAGGTTAAAGAGATGGAGAGAATGAGAGGGAGGGAGGCAGAGAGAGACAGAGAGAGAAGAAATGAAAGTAGAAGGAGTTTGAGAGAAAAAGGGTTTCAATAAGAGAGAGAGGGAGGGGGTATGAGAATGTGCAGTAGAGTGAAAATTGTCAGAATTCAGTATGTACATGTACGAAATGATCAAAGAATAAAAGAATAAGTTCCCTAGAAAAATTTTTAAAAAACATAGAAAAGGAGGCTAAACCTTGGTTTTTCACTAGCGGAGACCTGCGAGTCTCCGACTGGGAGGAGGTCCGACGCGACCTACAAAGGGTGTTGCGAGAGGAAGGTTCAGAGTCTTTTCCCCTGGCCACGTTTTCTCTCTGGCAGCTTGTCAAAGACGAGCTCCTTAGCGATAAGGTCCGTTTACAACAACTAATGGCCAAAACTAAAAATGTTTTTGATGAACTCAGGGACCAGGATGGAAGGCGGTCCATCTCTTCGGACACCCCCTCCTCTGAGTCCTCTAATCCTCTCATGAGGGGGGTGGAAGATGGTCCCTTGCCAAAAGCGCATGTTCCAAAAATCTACCCGCCTTTACCCAGCGTGTGGGAACTCTCTGGGCTCTCGGGTTCCAAAGGAGAGGGGGAGGATAGTAATAGTGACCTTAATGATATGAAAGCTATAGAGGAAGAGATAAAACATTTAGGACATAAATTAAGGCGTCTTCACCTTAAAAAGAGGAACGACTCACGGCCCGCCTCCTTTGATAAAAGAGAGAGTAAGAATTGGAAAGAAAGAAACAATGTCACCCACCGCTGATGGCTGTACCTTTCCAGCCCGGCCCAGCGCTCCCCCAGCCAGGGTTTGGCCTTGCGAACCCCCCCTTTTAGACCACATACGATCCCCTCATGGGAGTGGTCAGGGGGAGAGCCGCCTGGTATGGACCCTCCTGGTGGGGGTGGCGGTGTTCGACTTGCACCAGTTGTGATGAGACTGATGACACCAGGGTAGTTCGCAGGCACTATGCGCTGACATTTAAAGACATAAAACAGCTAAAAGACACAGTAATGGCCTATGGAACCCAGGCTCCATTCACTATTTCACTCTTAGAGTCCTTCACACCGTGTAATTTAACCCCTAGTGATTGGCAGCAGCTTTGCCGCACGGCCCTGAGTTGGGGAGACTATCAGATATGGCACGGTGAATACCAAGAGAGGTGCACCCAGACCACCCAAGATAATGTAAGAGATGGTCACGGTGACTACACCATGGAGATGTTGACTGGACAAGCCAGGGGGAAGAACCCTCTGAGTAGTGTTCTTTGTTTTCTGTTCCAGAAAATGGCGATGTTACAGCTGATAAGAACCTTAAGCTGCTTGCTGATTATTGCTGGGATGTCATGCTGCTGACCAACACCAACCGTGGGACTACACTTGGCAAGTTTTATCCCAAGATGGAGATGTCATCTGGTCTACATCTGCGGTTCAGCAGAATGTCCCGTGGCCAATTTTGACCCCAGATATGTGCAAAATGGTGCTCGGCTCGGCGAACGGCTGGGGTTTAGAATCCAACCTCATCCAGACATCGCCTCCTGAGGTCGAGGATTCACTTAATTGACATCTTGCAGGTTGCAACTCCAAGGGAAGGCGTGAACACTTGCGGATACCTACGCTTTATGTAGCTCCGCAACATTAAAAAAGGGACAAAAAAGGCTTCCTGTGGGGCTGTTGGTTCTTATTTTGTAGCAAAATGGGGATGTGAGACCACGAGGGATGCATATTGGAACCCATCCTCCGATTGGGATTATGTTCTTGTGAAGGCTAACTATACTCAGAGCTTCCCCGGACGGGATTCTTTAGTATGCCAAACATGGTGTCATCCCCTGGTTACTAACTTTACCTCTGCGGGAAAAAAATCAAACATTAGAAAGTTGGTTAAAGGGATTTCTTTGGTCGATTAACACCTGCCCAAAATGGACCTTGATGCATTTTACTATTAAGCTTACCAAAGAATTAATTAAGTCCCAGGTCCCCCAAGTTAGCCACACTTCCTCGGCTAAGGATACCGCTGCGGCACAAAATGTCACCACCAACAGCATCACCTATGTAACTATGGGACAGACCCTGGGGGGAATGAATGAGCTGGACTTTCGGTTGGTAAACGCTTCCTTTGTAGTGTTAAATGTTTCCTCCCCCCAGTTGACTGAGTCCTGCTGGCTATGCATAGCCACCACATTGTCTTTGTATCAGGGAATTGCTCAAACTGTATTGGAAACTTTTAATGTTACTAAGAATTTCAGGTTCATTACCAATGATTACAATTGTTAGATTTGAAAGAAGGAAATATTGGTCAGGTTTACGGTCCCCGACCTCAGCCTGGTTTGGGCAAGGAGAAACATATTAAACCCAAACGCTCTGCCGCCTGCTACAAAACTAAAAAAGGCAATAAGGGAATCAAGGCAAGGCCAAAGACGGGCAACTAACGGGGTCCTGCAAGATCCAGCCCGCCTAAGACAGAAGTGGAGGCCCTTCGACGACGGGTAAGGGCATGGACACCCCACCCCGCCAGACCTAAGACAGGCGTGTCTTGATAAAACAAAAAAGGGGGAATTGTGGGGAATAAGGCCTCCCAGCACAACCCCCTCCTTGACAAACAGTCAAGGTACACTAAAAACTCTTGCCCCACTAATATGGGGAAAGAGTCCCTTTGCTAATTGCCTCAAGTTAATATCCGTGTCAACATGTTTACGAGGCCCTGCAGACTCGGGCGGAAAGTGCAGTTTGTCCTGATAGTATGTCTCCCTTTCCCGTTCTGGCTGAGTCGTGGGACCTGTAACTGACCAAGTTCCTGGTATAAGATGTTCCGGTAAGATAAACTTGGTATGAACCTTTTGACGGAAGAGAGATGTATATATATAGGAGTGCTTCACAAGTAAAGGCACGTTGCCATTTTGTACCCTGTGTGTGTGTGTGTGTGTGTGTGTGTGTGTGTACTCTTCTCTTCAACCTCGACGTCCCTCGCAGAGACTCGGATCCAGGGCCGTGCAGGCGCGGCAACGTCCAAGGCTGAGGACACCTGAAGACCCTTGAAAGAAGCCAATCACATCTTAAGTTATTTTGCCTGTGTTCGTATTGTTTTGTGGTGAACTTTTGACCCATTGTTTTGTTCATTTCACGGAGTATAAATAGGGGGCACTTAATAAAGGCAAGCTGCTTCAGTATGACTGACAGCCCTCCTTAGTCTGTCCCTTTGTTTTCTCTTCCTCTCTCTCTGTCTCTACCTTTTCTCATCCTCACTCCCTGCTTCAGGTATGGTTCGATTTCTGCCGGTGGGCTCTGGCATAAAATTATAATTCACAACTAAAATAGATGAATGGAAAACATTTTCCTCAAGAAATAAAGAATTTACACAGAAAATAATAGTTCAGCATCCTTTGAGGGTTTTTAAAAATAGATTTAGCATGTTTGCTACAACTGTATTGTTTCCCTGTCTTGTACAGAGGAAGCTAAAGCCCAGAGAAAGCAACTGAAAAAGACTTCATTCAGATTTGTGGGCGGGGGGCTGAGGGGGGGAATCTGAGGTTTTAACCTCTACCTCTGAGTTTTCTGCTATGTAAGTTATTTGAACATTTGAAGTGGGTCTTGAGAAAGGTGTTTGCCTCCTGGAATACAAGAGCCAATGTCCCAAGCACTTGTTTTCTGGGGCTGACACAATACCTACCACAATTTGAGGGTCCATTGTTTCATAATTCTAGAGAACAGAAGACTTACTCCAAAGTTTCAAAAGATAGTCCCCAAGGACAGTTAAGGAGGCCTTTCTGTGGCTTCTCCAGGTAATGATGGCCAATGACCATTATAGCTGTACCACTTGATCCTCTGCCTCAGTCTTCGCAAAGCCTTCCTTTCCTCTTCTGTCCATCTCTGTGTTGTCTGTCTCTTACCAGACAGTTATCCAGGATGACCTTGAGATTGTAAGCTTAGAACATCTCAGTCAGTCATAACTATCATCAATGTGGTTATCTTGTCATGAAGCTGGTTTTGGGTGAAGCTGGTATTGGACCATTCACTGATGTTCTTCCCTTGCCTGTTTGCATAGTGCTTTCCAGAGCTATGAGAGATAGCCTTCAGGGGAACTGGCTTCTACTAAGGCATTTGTTCTGGATAAATTTACCCTCTGAGCATCCTAGTGGAGAGAGTCTGTAGCATTGAAGTCAGGGTAAAATGAAGCTGGCAAAAGAGAATTTGGGGGAAAGAAATCACATCATTTGATTTGTTCATTTTTGTGATTATAGAAGAGGATGGACTAACCTGAAGGCAACGGGATGGTGGTCAGCACCCACTACCACAAACGATGACCATTTTGGCCAGTTAGCTAGGCTACTACTTCTTAAGAGATATAAGTAAAGGCCCCTTAGATGCTGAGCTGAGAATCTGCTCCTTCATCTCCTTATACCTGTTAATCTTTTTTTCTCAGATCTATAGACATAGCCTAGCCAGATCTGGAAAATAATCAAATAAAAACATTTAATTATTTTAGCTTTAAACTAATGGGCAAATGCTAAAGCAATGGGTGAAATAAGTCTGATTTACTACAATGGACCAAACATTGAATAAGTGACCTAACATGAAGTCAGCTGAGGCAATTAAAATGAACTGGCGCACACGATGTGACCGTTGACTCCCCAGTAGCTGTCTGTGTAAGTACTCCCCACGCAGGCCTGTGCCCGTTAACCATGGGCTAACCTGAACCATGCGATGAGAACCTCAGTTTGTGATTGCACTGCTCTGTCTTATCCCCGGCATGAACTCTTGGCATTTGCCAGCTGCATAATGAAACTTTGAATTGCATCACAATTAGTACATTTGAATGTTTAAATTTTCAAGTTGTTCAAAAGCAACGTTATCAAAAGGAAACCAATATTACGACACAAACAGGCTTTTATAAAAATATACAGCATTTCATTTCTATAATAATTACAAGCTCTCTCATTAAGGATCAAATTTGAATTAGGAAGAGGAGCTCTGATCGCCCAACAGCTCTTTTTAGACCAAAGTCTGAGTGGCTTCAATATTGGGCAAATGCCTTAAATTACTCTCAAAGAAAACTGCTTTTCAAATCTCATTTCTAAGAATCATACTTTCTTATTAAAGGATTTTTAATGCTTCTTGCTCCTCATTTACAACACATCACATTTCCATTAGAGCATTAATTGCGGATGTTTTATTTCATTATTTGTGCTCCATTTAGCTGCTTTAATAACCAGGAACACGATGCAAAAAAATAATCTTCATAATTGCTGCATAGTTGGGCTCTTTATTATCAAAAGTTTTCATGTAGCTTCGGCACTACTGTGTAAGAAAGAATTCAACTTGTCATATTTTTATTATAAATTCCACCTTTAGGGGCGGCTCAATGGTGCATTCCATGCCCAGTCAGCAAAAGCCCCAGATTCAGTCCCCAACACTGCAAAAAGTAACAATAAAAAGGAAATTCCACTTTGGGCAAACATATTTGTGTGTAAATGCACACACCCCACCTTTGAACCTTGTTTTAACGATGATGTTCTCTTAGCTTTAATTCCCAATAGTTTCCTGTTGACTGCTCTGATCAGATTTCATTTGCAGTGTAGATTAGTAAGTAATATATTTTTCATGAGTCTTCTGTAAGATGCTTGCAAAATCCATCAGTGTTTCCTGATGGTGAAGTTCTAAATGATGGATCATTTAGAGCAGCTGCTCACTTGTACCTATTTTTTGAAAATCCAAATTGTCCTGGACTTATACCAGAAACTGGGAAACATATAAATGGGGAGACAGTATTTAGGTCAATGTAACCTCTGCTAGTGTGCAGAATGAGACAGAAGGGTACCGAGAACCAGTCTACACCAGATTGCTTCTAGATAGATGATTCAGAGGGAAGTCATGGTTTATGGGTTTTCATCTTTGGACATTTCACAAATTCTGGAAATAGACTTTTGCACATTTTCAAATTTCAGCAATGGTGATTTTACTGAAAGAAGTACTAACATGCCAGGTGGAAAATGTACTAAGCTCTTAAAAGAAAGCAGCACATATGATATGTGTCACCTGGCTCACCAGTCAGTTCATTTGAGAATTGTGTAGATGTAACTTTTAAATGCTTTCCTACAACTCTCCTCTCTTCCAGTCATGTAATATTAAAATCGTCCTCTCCCACCCCAAAGCAAGATGTTTTAATATTGGGTGAATTAAATGCTTTGATAAATCAATCTTTAAAAAGTACTGATAGAACAAACCAACAAATTCACAATAATTTTTTAATTCATATTTTAATTTTTGAATATCTGAGCAAAAATTAGTTAGGCTTTTGATTTGTAGAATAGTGTTCTGTTCTTTCTCACTGTGCTGTTTTCACTCAAATGATCTTTTCTCATTTTTTTCAATATTCCTGTTTAGACTAGAATGATTTTTTTCCCCCAGAATCTTGTACTTCCTAGAAAGGTATTAAGACTCCTTCATGCAAAAGGATTCTGGGATCAAATAATTATGGGAACTGTATATTCAACTGAAGTTAGATGGACTTTTTTCCTTTGGTGCTGAGGATTGAACCCAGGGCCTCATACGTGCCAATCATACCTTATATAGCTGAGCTACGCCAGTCTTAAGCAATTTATTTTGCCAGAGGATATCTCGGAATTTTTATATGCTAACGTATGTCTTAAATCTCCAAGACTGGGATGGACAAGTTATTTACAGTTACTCTCAGAGACTATTTTTCTGAACTAATAACCTTAAAAAAAATTTAGGGGGAATAATATATTTACTCGGAGGCTAAGAAGTCAGTTTAATATAGCCACCAACCTGTGTTGACAATGAACAGATAAAAGTTGCTTCTATGTGTGTGAACATGTACTAACCAAAATTGGTTATAATATGGTGTCCCAGACAGTCAGTAAAATGCCCATTACATCTAGACAAACATGGAGGGATTCTTGAGTGAAGAAGTATGCCCTAAAGATTTGATGCCAAATGCTTCCCAATTATCACCAAACAAAACTTTTCAAGGAGTCATTCTTCCCAGGTTACTCAGTCCCTTTGACATGTCCCTTTGACATGACTCAGTCCCTTTGAAAATGTCCCCATTTCTAATTGTTCTTAGTTTCCTACGAATAAATGCCCTTACTTCCCATGGTCTCTCTGACCAAAATTCAATGTGGTTATCATGTCTTTAAGCTATCTTAGTAATCATTTAATGTTAGAAGCTAAAAGAATCATGATCTACCAAGTGGCCTCCTAACTGAATAGTCACTGCTATGAATCTGATCATCTTAGCAGTGGTTGATGAAGTTTAATGCTTACAATCTTGATATCTTGGTGTCTCATATGAAAGATCTCCCCACTGTCACTATAAATTGGAGCTTCTTGGTTGACAAGGAGAAGTCTCTAGTCAACTCATGAATAACTCCAACTGCTCCTATTAAAAAGTGTGTAGAAATAGAGAAGCGTGTCAGATATAACCTACCTCATAATCTGTGGCTTGTTTTCTTGGACACAGACACAATACATGCATGTGTAAATTAGACTTCAGGAGTCCTGGACAGATGGAAGCAATAGGCAGATGTGGTGTTTATCTTCTAAGCTCTTATGTAACAGAATTTTGACTCTATCAGCAAGAGGCTGGACTTGAATCATACCAAGAATATGTAACTTGAATTTTTACAGAGAAATTGGTTACTACTAAACAACAGATTTTCTAGTTAACTGCAGTAGGAGAAATGAATGTTTTCTACCTCCTTTCCTTTTTATGAATCTAGCTATTTCCTGTTGTGTTGAGGTCTTTGTTCCTTTCATAAAGACCATTGTCACATTGCCACACTGGCCTCTGTAATACAGGTATTTATGATCTCCAGAGTTTATATACTTTCCTGGAACACAAAGTTGTTCTTTCTATATGCCTGTAACATTGAATGAAAGCTAAAACTTGCCTTCCAGAGCTGAGAGAAATGGTATTCCTGACTGAGCCCTGTAAGAAGGTGAGGTCCCTTCACTCTCTATCAGACCCCACTCCCTTTAGAAATACCTCCAAAGAGATGTTCAGTATGTCCCTTATAAAATCGGTTTCAAGCAAATAAATAAAAATATAATAGACATTAATAAAACCTGTCCTTTGTAGCAATTGAGAGAGCTGGAAGATAATACTGTTTCCAGGGACAGCTGTTGGGTTGAGAGAGAGGAAAGCGCTCAAATGGACCTTTCCTTTCACACTTTTTCCCTGTAAAAAAGGATAACACCCATGGAGTGCCTCTGCGCGTTCTGTCCTGAGAAGACACATTACAGGTATTGGACACAGCACTCACGCTAGCTCAGGGCCCCTAGGAAGGTGCTGTGTGATTTTTACTAGTGATGATACTGAGGAAAAGGAGGCCCAGAGAGTCTAAATAAACCACCAGAAACTGAGGGAACGCCAGAAAAAGTGGCTCCGGGCAGTTGGCCCAGCTGCGGTAGTAATCCCTCTCTGCCTCTCTCCTTGCCTCTGGAAGGGGCACAGACAGGTCAGTGTGGAGCTGTGAGGGTCCGACAGCGCCTGAAGAAAAATCCGCTGATCCTCACAGAACGTGATCCGAAGCGCTAAGCACCGAAGGCTGAGACCAGGAGATTAGCTCTTCCCCTTCCCTAGCTGTCTCAGGGGCTGTGTTTGCTGAAACACCCAGCTTGAGTCAGATGAAAGGGATCTTTCATATCTAGGAAGATGAGGTTCCATCTTAAGGTAATCCCATTATCTTCAGAGGTGCTTACCTACATATAATTACTACAATAACTTTAGAGTGGTCATCGGAGGAAGAACCGGGATATGATCACCTGAACTTGTTCTGATGTTTTGCATGAACATGTGTCCCAATGGAAATCCTGAATCTCTGCGACAGACTTCGCGTTCTCTTTCTCATGATTCTTTACGCGCCTGGTTTAGCTGAAATGCATGTGCTTCGAATGATGCCATTTTTCTCTTCATATCCTTTCAAACATATTTCTATCACCAGATTGAAATTGAACTTTTGGTGTGAACAATTTGTCTCCCCAGACTAAAGGAATGTCTTTTTCTGCAGGTTGATAATAGTCTGAACAAACGTGTGGGGAGAAACTTTAAAGAAAGTCTTTCTAGTTTCCATTAACAAAACTTCCAAAAATCTTAGAAATAAAGTTTGAGGGTATATATATCCTTCTAAATATTTGCATTCCATACCTTCGCTCCTGTGTGTGTTTGGGGAGAGGGGGTGTTTACAGGCATTATGAAGATCAGACTTAGCTCCTCATTCCTGTGAAGCAAACATTTTACCAACAGAGCAACAAAAACATCTCCCCAGCTCAACTTGACACTTTTTTATGTGTTACTTTCTTTGATTGAAATCATCATCCTTTTTTTCTTAGAAAACAAATCTAGAGCTCACCGTTATCATGCTTGCAGTTCTTTAACATGTTTTCAAACACCCTTTCTCTGGTGGAGTAGCCCAGATTATTATGAATTAGTTTCTCCCTAGAAGAGAAAAGAAGGGATTCCTTCATGATTCTCCTACCGGAGTAAAGGCATGGGACATAGAGTGATCCTCCTGCCAGAGTAAAGGCATGGGACATGGAATTTGCTCTACAACTCTGTTCCTGAAGAACACAGTCTGAACAATTAGCTAAGCATGGTGCCTCTCTCAGGGGCTCTGATGGTGGAGGCTTTGGATCCATGGCGACTGGGAACAGCCTCTCTGGGAGTACAGTTTAGGTTAAACCTCAGGATGATTATGAACAGAGTCTGGGAAGAGCCTGGAGAAGACAGTCCCAGGCTTGGAGAAGAACAAATGTCCAATTATAAACTCTCAAATGAAGAAGAAAAGGCGGTTTGGAATGAAACCAAGGGAAAACCACAGGGTATGCTTAAAGGCCATAAACACAAGCCATAGATAAGGGAGCCCTGCCAGCTACTCCTCATGCCCGTCAGAGGAAACTAGGAAATTACACAATCAGGGATTTCACCTACAAGTGTTTCTCTACCCAAGGAGGGTTCCAATATAACTTGAACACTGTCTTTCTGGACACAAATCATCCCCTGAAAAGAAGTCTTACCTCAAGTAGTTCAATGAGGCCACAGGCTGATCATATAATTCAAATCCATATTTCTGAAATAGCTCTGGTTCACTAAATGGTAACCCACTTAGAAATAACTTTCTAGAGTCTCCATCTGGTTGGCAGTAAAGACAAAGGCATGCTAAAAATATATCAGGACCTGAATATATTAATGGTATTAGGTACTTTTCTATTAGGAAGAGTTTTGACTCACAGTTGAGTCCATCATGGCCGCTGGAGCAGAAAGCTGCACGCTCACATCTTTAAGCAGGCACAGGAATCAGAAACAAACTGGAAATGGGAGGTGGCTATGAACTCTCCAAGCCCACCCCCAGTGAAGTGCTTCCTCCAGCATAGCCCCCACCTCTAAAACCCCCTCAAATAATGCCACCAACTGGAATCAAATGTTCAAATACTTGGAGCCTATGAGAGACATTCTCATTCAAACCACCACATTATTGTAAAGTCAAATGGGAGAAAATGGCATCAGCCTAGCATACCAGGTGGAAATGGTGTAATTTGCTCACTTAAATAGATAATTCATATGCCTTGTAACTTGTCTTGTTTAACCTCAAGGTTGGCAGTATTGCCTGGTGTAGTATAGAAGCCAAACAACACTATTAAAAGGTCTAAATACTATTACTATAATACTACTTCTATTTTCAGGACATTTTTCTCTATGGCAGTCACAACACTAAGATTACATATATATTATATTATTTTGTTTGAATATATTTCTCATTGAATTTTTGTGCATTTCATACAAAACATCTTAATCATCTTTATACTTCTTCTTCATACAGATCTTCCCACAGAATCATGCATTCTGTTGTATATGTTAAGACCTATTGAATCAAGTTAGATGTCTCTCAATGCAAGCTCATCCAGCGTGGTCTAGACAGCCTATGTAGATAGAATCTCTCCCTAAAAGAAGATTAACTCTCCTTTACCCAGCAGTAATCAATTGCCAGTAGTCCTTTGGCTAAGACTGGGGCCTGCTGCCCATTTCCCTAGTTCTAGGCATGGTGCTTGTCTGTTTGAGTTTGAGAGAGTGAGTCTTGTGTATCGCTGTAGGTTCACATAAGCAAAGTTCCAGGAACTGGTAAGACTGGTTCCATATGGTCATGCACCTCTTTCCCTGGATCTTCAGTCTTTTTACTCCCTCTTCCACAACGGTTCCCGAGCCCTGAGTGCGTGAAGCTTAATATAGGTATATTTTAAACTCACAAGTCTGCAACAGAAACTATTACTATTTTAGTTTTGTAAATGAAGAATTTGAGGCTAAACCATGTAGTTGGTAAAACCCGAACTTAGAAGTTGAAATATGGATAATTTTCCCTGGTGTATTTGCTTGTAAATCTATCAGTTAACATTGCATTTATTTACACATATCAAACATAAAGACATTAAACCCTGCAGAGTTGGATAAAGGACATAATAACATAGTTTGTTTGTTTGTTTGTTTTTTAAAGATAGCCTCAGAGCCCAAACTGGGATTGAAACTTCATTTTGAAATTCAAGATTGTTGGCTCTATAAGGTATCTTGAGTCAGAAATCCTAGATGGTCCCAAGGAAGCCATCAGGCAGTTGGTTGCTGTGTCTGACTACATCCTGGAAAGCCAGTGTTCTGTTCTTTTGTCTGGGGCCCTGACTACTTGTCATCTTCAATCTCTTATCCCTAGTCTCAGGGTCAGTGAATTTACAAAGCAATGTGTAGGCTTTGCCAGGAGGAGATGGGTGTTTTATCTGACAAACTACAGCTGGACCAGTCCCCCTGGAATGCAGCCTTTTAACTTTGACATCTATCTGACCCACCTGGGAATCTGGTTCAAGCACAGGCTGCAGTTCACTGACTCCAGACTACAGGGTTGAGATTCTGCATGTTCAATAAACTTCAAGGTGAGGCCAATGAGGAATGAAAGCCATTCTTCATGGGTCACATGTTTTAGAAATGACAGCTCCTTCCCCACACCCAGCCCACCTGCCAAGTGAGGAACAAACATCCATGTTGTTCCTATGAACAAAAGATTCTTATAATATATTCATCTCAATGTTTTATAGAATTGCAATGCCCATCCATAACAGAAAATTATATAGCATATGGTATACTGGCTTGTTAAAAGGTTACAATTCATCTTAACATAGGTCTGGAGTTTTCCACATACAATACTACCTCTCTGGGTGCTAAAGTCAGCTGAAGTCCATTAGCAAAAGTTTGTCAATGTATCTTGAGAAAAGTGTTGAATAACTTTGTTCTTACATCAAAGAAGGAGAATGACCTGAAATAAAAAAAAAAGAGAATAAAATAGGAAAAATTGAGACATGTTGCCATAACTTTGAGCTATTAGTTAACCTTCTTTTGCTTCATTAATGCTGGTAAGGGACATGAGACTCTTAGGCCAGGGGTAAAGGCTGCTGTCATTCACAGAACAGCAATATTATAAGCCTCACTTTGACATCTAGTTCTTCTTGTCACTGTGTTTCATAGGGACAATGATGTGGCCTGCCCAGGTAGGTACTGTGCAAACAATGGGTCTATGTAACAGCTGAGAAGACCAAGCTCAAGAACGCCCAACATTACAAAGCATTTTGCAAACAAACTGCTCAACCTTTGTCCCAGAGGGTGACATTATCTTTATTATACTACATGTGAAACAAACATACCCTGTGACTTACTGTCTCCATATTCCAAGACCATGTGCACTACAAACATCTTTGAAATCAAAGTTCAGGAAAAGTTGTTACCAGATAGTGTACACTCTTGAGAATTACACACAAGTAGACAAAACAATAGGAAAGGAAGAGGAAGAGAGATTAGAGAAACAGAACGGCAGTGAGGATGAGCACAGACCAGCTCTTGCAGTTGTTTTCATACTGACTGCACTAATAATACTTCTGCTTGCCCAGCAGACCTGAGTATCTTATCCCCTTTGTGTGAAGTGTTTGTGAGCTGTGCACCATTGGCAGCTTTCTCTTGAGCTTCCACTTGGGGGGAGGAGTCTAGGAAAGTAGGGAGGTCATTAGCGATATTTTCTACACATCTGGTTCATTACTGTGTTGGTAAAGAAGCATTAAAGTCAACTCACCATAGCTTTCACTCAGCAACAGAAAATCCAGGGCTTATTGTTTAAGTAGCATGTCCTGAGAAATAGAAATCTCTTCACTGCATCTTCTCTTAATGAGTGGTATGTACAATACCCTCCCCACAGAAGACAACAGAAAGAGAGGACAGAAAGGAGCATCTGCAGTAACCTCCCAAGGTAGGCACAGCAATGAAACACCAGTTAAGAGGGTGTGGTCCGCCCTCTGCACACTGCCCAACTCCTGGGCTATTTTAGTCCTTAGCAGTGTCTGATAATTTTCTTCGTAATCATACAAGACTCCCCTAAATTTTTCTCATGAAGAAAGGAATCTATAAATCCTTCAAGCTGCAAACCAAGCGGTTTGGGTATTTTCCTTCGCCTGGGACAGCTAGTTCCTGAAATTGTAGCAGGATCAGACCTGGTGGAAATTAGATGTACAGGGGAACAGTAGAGACTCCGAATCAATTTCACGTTATGGTCCGAGAGAAGAAGATGAGGGCTCCTCTCACTCGAGTGGTAAATCCTTGGATATTCTTGAAGCTGCCAATCACAAGCTAACTTTGTAAAAATCACCTGGAAAGCTTGAAGAATAAAAGGAAATGGATACTGCATTGCTTTGACAGCTACTATATCAAGCAAAAGGTTGAATTATAGTTGATTGAAGACAACAGCTGGAATACGTACCCTGAAAGCCATGGTTTTCATTTCCACTTACAAGCATTGCATTCTTTTTCAACTCTGCCCACAGCTACTTTGCCATTTGGCTTGATATGTGGCTTCCTGTACAGGTTAGGAGTGATGGGAGGGAAATACCAAAGCTCTTTTGATCTGTTAAAGAAAAATGCAATTTAACTACTGCTTTTTGAATTGAGTTTAAAATGGTATCTGGATTTTTTTCACTCTGTATATGAAAGACAGCTAATAATTATGGCCGGGCTAAAATCTAGTCATGCTTTTTTTTTTTTTCCAAGAGCAATGCTAGGCTAGGTGTGGTGGTGCATGCCTTCTATTCCAGCATTCAGGAGGCAGAGGCAGGCAGAACTCTGTGAGATCAAGGCCAGCCCAGTGAGTCCTAGGCCTGCTGGGGCCACAGAGAGACCATGCCCCCCAAAACCAAGACCAAACCAGCAAACAAAAGAAAAACTAGTTTTACTCAAATTATTCAACAGATGACACAGATTAACTCTAATCTCAGTGTTGACTATCAGATAACAAGGCTTAGGCTAGGGAATCATTGAGTCAACTATGTGGCATGTTTGTCTGACCTTGGCCATTTACTAGTACTCTGCAGAAAGCGTAGAAGAAACTTGGGACTAGATGCTAATTTTAATAAAAATATCAAACGGCACCCAATAATAATTTTTGCTATATGTATCACTGAACGAAAGACCAAATTAATAAGTACTTGTTTATTTTTGTTTCCTGCCAATTAAGTAAGGAAATACCTTCAGAATTTTCTCTTCAGAATGGAGGGGATTCAGTGAACATGATTTCATATTTTAGGAAGTTAGAGATTATAATTATTCCATATTCCTAAAAATATTAGGAAAATAAGATAATCTAAATGATTAAACATAACTGTTGATTAAAACATATTAATGTTGATAAATAAATGTTACTTGATGATAGATTAAAAAAATTCTAGTTTGCCTGGTATATTCACACTAAGCTTGTTGACACTTGAACTAGTTCTACACACTGGTGTTTAGCTTGCCTCAGATGGAATTCCTGACTTCCCTGCCACTCAGTAACTCTATGGTCTTGATTAATTTTCTGAGCCTCAAGTTTTCTACCACTTATGGATTGTTGGGGTCCCTCTGCTCGGTTCCGGCCCAAGGGGGACACAGGGTCTCCGACAAAAGGGATTGTGTAGGCCCAGAATCAACACACAGACTCCGGAAGCTGAATGAGAAGCATGCCATGGGCAAGCAGCAGCAAACTCGTTTATTCAAGGAGGTTCAGGGGGTTTTATGAGTTTGGTTAGCCAACCCCCTGGGGTGGTTCATCGCCTTGCAGCTCTCTCAAAATGCAGGGCAGAAGCTGGTGTCACCCCTGGCTGGAGCCAAGCACCATGCCCACAGGAGCCACTCCCTTAATCCTCATACAGGTGACCTGGCTAAGGTCAACACTGCAGCATACACAAAAGCCACTCCCCTAATCCTCATAGTAGGTGACCTGGCTAAGATCCATCTTGCATTGTGCCCTACAGTGGATAGTAGCCATCATTAATGTGTTGTATAGTATATTGGGTACTATTTAAAAGGTGTTTCTCATGAATAGATTTATTCATTACTTATAATAGCTATACGAAATAGATGCTATCATTATCACTGTTAGTCAGCTTTCCATTACTTTCTAGAACAAAATGTCTGAGACAATCAACTTAAAAAGAGAAAAGGTTTGTTTCATAGTTTGGAGATTTCAGGCAATTGCTGGTTGGCTCACTGTTTGGGGGACTGTAGTGACTCAGCATGTCTTGGTGGGAGTGTGTGTCAGAGGAAGCTACTTAACTAATGGCTGCCAAGAAGCAGAAACAAGAAGAGATTATCATCCCAAATCCCTGTGAAGGCACACTCCCAGGGACCTACAACCTTCACCTAGGTCCTCAAAGCTTCTGCACTTCCCAGTAGTGCCACAGGCAGGAGGAATGAGCCTGTGACACAAGGGCCTCAGTAGAACTCATCCCAACAACAGTATTCACCATCCCAATTTCTAAATTCGCAGAAACAGAAAGTTTAAGAGATTTGCTTTATTGTCCCAGAACTGGATGATATAGCAAAGATCTGAGTTCTAGGAAGGTGCTGGAGGGTGCTTAAGACCTCAGACAATAACAGGACTGTAAGTTGTCAAGATTTTATGAAAAGTACTACCTGAGAACCATCCCAGTTTCTGACACATAATAAGTACTTAAAACAGTGGTATATACTTATCTTATACATGCTGGGAATAATGAACTCTTCACTATAAGTGAGTTTACTGAGCACACTGTAGTTGATGAATCATGTGGTTTAAACTGTTCGGATATCTCCAAATTTCTAAGGACATTTCCAAGTTTCTACTACTGGTGATAAGTTCTCAGCCACTAAGACCATATGTTTTGAAATTTTGACATATGCAAAACAGTAAAACCAACACCTGTGCGCCTGTCGTCTAGTTGAAGATAAAGAACAATTCTCACAGTCCAGCATCTCCTTCTCTGTCTCCATGGGACTGAAAATGGACTCTACAGTGGGTGGGTTCCCGATCAACTAACAGAACCTTTCCTGCCTTCATTTGGGTTTTGAGAGACTGACACTCTGCTATGAACCTCAGCTCAAGTCACAAAATAAAATGCACTAAGGGAACCTGGTGTGAAGACCCTATCAGATAAAATCCAAACTGCTTATCTTGACCTTCGAAATGCCCTGAGTTTGGTTCCAACTGATCTTTTCAAGGCTCTGTCCCTGGAGCCTGCTCCCTGCTCGTATTTGTTTGTAGGGTCCTGGCTAATTGCCTTTCTGCTTACCACTGCACCTGCTTCCCTGTTATTTCGGTACTGAGGTGACAAACTCCATTACCAAAGCTGCAGGCTATGAAGGAATGCCTACCCAGAGTAAGCAGAACTTACAGTTTTTCAATGGAAGCTTTTGTAGCTTAACTACAAAAGAAAATCCTAGAGATAATCAATTTTCAAAGGAGGAGGGGTTGTGTGGACACACGGGAGGTTTTGGTTCATGACCTACTGAACCCTGTGGCTTTGGGACTTTAGTTACTGAGTATATCATAGGGGAAACCCATGGCAGAGGATGCCTAGGCATCCTAAGAAGACAGAGAAAAAGAGGCCAGCACCCTGCAGTCCTCAGCAGCACACCCCCAGTGACCTAAAACCTCACACTTGCTCCCACTTCTTTTCTAAAATTGTATTTATTTATATTTCATGTGTATGAATCTTTTTCTGCCTGCATATATGTAAGTGCATGCAAACCCACAGAGACCTGAAAAGGGTGTTGGAACCACTGGAACCCAATTTACAGACAAGTGTTAGGAGTATTAGCCCCAACGTGGATTTTGAAAATAGGAACTGGGTCATCTGGAAGAGTGGCCAGTGCTCCTAACCACTAAGCCTGGTTCCCACTTCTTAAAGATGTCCACCACCTTTTAATAGAGTCACGCTGAGGACCAAGCCTTTAAACACATGGGCCTGCGAGAACTATTTCAGATCAAACTCTAGCGAAGGTGGGACCATGGAAATTGGTATGAAATTTAACAAGTTAATTAAAACAAATTAAGCAAAAATTGCCTTCAACTAGTTAAAATGTTCACAAATTAAACACACACACACACACATGTACATACACCTGGAGGCTCAATTGAGTAGCGGCTTCTAGAAAGGAAATTTTGATGCTGAGGTCTTCTGGCTCGGAGTCCGTGTTGAGCAGTTCCATCTCCTCTTGCTTCTGTCTTCTGGGCCCACCTTACATTTGTATTTTGATCATTCCTCACTTTAGGGCTCAACTTTCACACATATTTATGTTAGTTTAAAATGTTTCTGCATCCGATGGCGTATCCTGGTTAACAACTTGACACACCTGGGAAGAGAAAGCCTCCACTGAAGAATTTCCTCCATCAGATTGGTCTGTGGCCAAGGCTGTGGGGCGTTTTTCTCAGCTCACTGTGGATGACGCCAAGCCTAGGCACCTGGGCTGGCCTGTGTAAGACAGAAGGCTGAACACGAGGCTGGAGCGAGCCAGTGAGCACTCCTCCGTGCTCTCCCGGTGTCTCTCCGCTCCAAGCTCCTGCCTTGGGTTTCGGCCTTGGCTTCCTTCAGAGACAGACTGTGATTCTGTAAAGCGTTATAAGCCCTTTCCTTCCCTAACTGCCTCGGTCATGTCTATCGCAGCAGCAGAAACCAAACCAGCGCACTGCATTTTTTATCAAAGTTCCTGGAAAACTGTGATCATAAACCAGCCAGGATTTTTATCTTGGACTCTTTTTCGACTTAGAACACACTAAGTTTGAGAATTGAATAAATTAAACATATCAAGCTTCTTTTCAAAGTTCTGTTGACATAATCGCCATCTGTTTGCCCAATAGATTCCTTTTTCTGTTTATATTTACTTTTTTACACTTTGGATTACTCTGTGGGAAGTTATCTAGAAATTTGCTGCCATTTCTCAATTCAAAGAGGGAGTGATCGACAAATACACACGCAGGCACGTGAATCTGAACATCAGGTTTATTCTAAGCCAGGTGATACTTTCTCCTTAATACACTGCACTCAGAATTCGTGCCATGGTAAATGCAATTATTTATGAATCATTTTTTTGTGTGTTACTAATTTATAAGTTGTATGTATCCTATTATTTGACAATTCCTATTAGACCATAAGAAAACTGTATTCAATGATAATATCAAAAAGGTCCAAACTAAGTCAAAATAAAACCTGAATTAAATCATTTATACATAAGGACACAGTTTTTTAATTTCATCTACCACAGCTCATTTCCATTATTGTTAGATAATAAAAGAGAGGAAACACCTATGTGTTGAAACAAAATGTTTCTCTCTTTTGGTCTAGATGCGTTTCCTTCCTTAGCCATGGCAAATGTATCCTATATTGATATCTTTCTTGTGTCAGTCCATTATTGGCCCCAGCAGCTTTAGTCCGTATAGGAAATCAATGTCCTTGTTGTAAAGCAAAGTGCTTCAGCTTTTACAGCAACTCCGGGTTCTTGCAATTCATGAGCAGTGGTCGTGTGCTGTCCAAGAGCATACACTTCACGCAGAACACTGATTATTAAGTGTTCTTCAGAAGCAGCACTGATGAGGGCTGAATTAATTTCTGGAGACTCTGCTAACCTGTAATATGAGGATTGTAACACTAAGTGATCATGGCTTTCTGAGTGCTAAAAGACTTCTACAAACAACATGGATAAAAGGTAGCTATTATTCATTTTTCTCTTCCCTTTGCTGCCTTTCTGTTCTTCTGGAATAAGAATGTATGGAATATATATTCCCATCCTCGAAAAGAATATGGAATTTAGAGAAGGGAATCTTTATTGGGCTCTGTATGCCAATTACAATTTCCCTCGGTGAAGCTACATCAAATATTCTCAGGTAGTTCTTTCATCCATTTTCTCACTCAACATATATTTACTTCTCTTTTGAGTCATTTGTAGAATGAATAAATGAAAGCTCTGAAGTAAGTTGGACTTATTAAACTTACAACACAAGCTTTATTCTGTTTAGTGCTCTGCCAAACTTTGGAGTGAGGTCATCGGAATCTGTCTCATCTTCTCTGCTGGGCAAACATCAAATACAGAACGGAAGATTTGCTGGTTGCAAGATTTAAAAAATGGGAGAAAGCCTTCTGTGTCTTAACCAAAAAATAACTGTGAGCCTCCATTATAGTCATTGGAAAAGCAAGTCAGTTGTGTGTGTGTGTGCACTTGTGCAGGAGTGCGTCTGAAGATGAGAGGCTGACTTTGGTTGTCTTCTTCAGTCACTCTTGTTACCCTTTGGCACAGAGTTTTTCACTGAAACAGGAGCTCATGAATTTGGGTGGACTAGCAGGTCAGAAAGGTCTAGGGAGCCTTCCTGCCTCCCTGGGATTAGGATTAACTACCAAGTTGTTCTTTTTATAATATTATGTTTTGTTTTTAACATGGATGCTGAGAATTGAGTTCAGGTCCTCAAGCTTGCGAAGTCAAACATTTTTACCAACTGAGCCATATCTCCAGTCCCAAGAAAGCTGACTTATTTTTTAAGAGGAAACTATAGGACATAGTCATGTAATGTTTTAAGATAAGATAAACTCATAGAAAAGTATATTTACTCATTCAAGAATTAATTGTGAATCCCAAGTACCTTCAATAGTGAGAGATATCTACAGTGTATATTGCTAGTATTTCTCCAAGCTTTAAACAAGACTTCTTGAGAGAACCTGCTTTTGAAAAGCCTTTGAAATGATCAGAGAAAATTAAGGAATTTTATAATTTAGCCTAAAAAAGAGAAGGTTAAGTAATAAAAATAATCAACTTTGATATATGAAAGACTTCAAAGAGAAGAATGAAAAAGTTTTTGTGTGAGCACTATCCAGTTAAGATAGTAAAATTGACCAAAGGAGAGGGAGATGGTGGAGACAGAGACACAGGCAGAATTTCTGAGGCACCAAAGGAAGAACTTCTGGACAGATGCTAAAGCACAGGGAGTTCCGAGGAAGAGTCTGTGTGTTCTGTCCAGGAGTCTCCAAGGGCAAAAAAAAGATCAATCACAGTCAGAGATTTGCATATTCATCCACATTTAATGTGTGTGACATACAATTAGAAGGTTGAAAGAAAACTTCAAAGATTCTTCCTGCATTATCCCTCTCTGACAGACTGTTCAAATAGTTGCTGAAAATAGCTACTCACCCCTTCTTTGAAAATCTTGAGAGCAATAGTTTACTCTGTCCATGAACCATGTCTTCCTTTCTTCCAGCTACAGTATTTTCTGATATTTTTCTCTCAAGACTTCTTGAGAGAACCTGCTTTTGAAAAGCCTTTAAAACGATCAGAGAAAATTAAGGAATTTTATAATTTAGCCTCAAAAAGAGAAGGTTAAGTAATAGATTGCTAGCAAGGAATACATGGAGGCCAACGAACTAATGAAAGCCTGCTGTTGGAAACCAACTTAAGAGATTGCTTTTCCAAGTCTAGTTGAATCCAGTTATTTCTCATACCCCTAACACAAATGATGAGGAACATTGGCTTTCCCTTGAGTCACACTTGGAAATGATTTTATGCTGGGACCAAATTCCTTCAATGAGTTACAGTCATTTCTAATTTCTTCTATTGGAAAAGGACTTGTATAATTAAGGGTCAGATTTTTGTGTGTGAGAGGCATGGGTTAGGAGAGATGAATTGTCTGTAATTAAAAGTGAAGACAAGCGTGTTGGTGAGTTACGGTTATAGCCGGGTCTTCTTCCATAGTCACCAACAACCATCCCATTCATCATCTAAACTGGAACACCTTTGGAAAGTGAAAGGCTGGAGAGCTATTAATAATTATAGCAGGACAGTAGTCATAAACTAAACCATCCCAAACTTGGATGTACAAAATCATTCTATCGATATCCAAATTCCACACTCAATAAAAATGACAAAAGGACCTCATTAAATTTATGAGTTGAACAATGAGCTTCTACAACGCATGATTTATAGACACCTGGAATGATTACTTGGAAAGGATGTTACTATAAAGCAGGAACAATGTTGATGGCCAAGTTTAACCTATTGCCAAAGGAAACATCCATCCACTATGCTTCTCACAGAACTCATAGAATAGTTCAATGGAGCACTGATATGAAACAGAAACATGGGAGCTGGAGAAATGGGTCAGTGGTTAAGAACAGTGGCTGCGCTTGCAGAGGACCCAGGTTTGATTCCCAGAACCCACATAGCAGCTAACAACCACCCATAACTCCAGTTCCAGGGGATCTAAAACCCTCTTCTGCCATCTGCAGACTTTGCACAACATGGGTACACTTATATAAATGCAGGAAAAATACTCCTAAATAAATAAACAAACAAATAAATAAATAAAGCAGAAACATGGTAATTGGATTGTCAAAGTTCATGTCATTCATATCTAAGAACTTTCTGGATGCATCTCCTATCTGAGGACTATTATTCTTAGCCTAACACAAACAGCAAGCATTGCTTTTTTTTTTTCTCTACACATCACAATATTTTGTGCCATATGCCAGACAGCTCTGCATTGGGACATTAGTTCTCACAGAATCAGATAGCATACTTTCACTGCTTATCAGAAAGCAAATTTTCTGAGTGACTCTGGCACAGTATCCTTAAGAATAATTCTTCATCCTAATCAACATAAATTTATTTCATGCATTACTCGGCTGAGATATAGATTTTTTTTTAATGCCAGTTGTTCCTGCTAGTTGACACACGGGCTAGCTCTCATGATCATTGTGTCTTCTTACACCACCTTCTTGTTTTCCAGTTTCCATCCCTGGTTAAGTATTTGAGCATCACTTAACAGGTCCATTTCCCAACTTCTATCTGTAAAATGACCCTTTTACACTACATAATGCATAAGAATCTCTCAAGCTCCAGATTTCTACAGCTAGATCTCATTGGAACCATTGCAAGAACTTCCCGAAGCATCAACCCTCTACTTTGATTCAACAATATATTGTTGGTCCTTCAACGTGCTGTTCTAAACGTCATGGAAACCGGAGAGGACCTTTATGCTAACCAATGTACATTTCCCACCACTGGATGTAAGACTGCCAATGGCAAACATTTTTCTAGCTTCTCTTTGACAACTTTTTATTGTCTCTCATAAGCAGATATTTCAAATGGTTCACCTTGATAAGACATCATTTTCAAGGTTCCATTTTTTATACTTTTTATGAGCATTTTAAAAATATGTATTTTTATTTTATGTGTATGAATGGGAGTTTTTTTTTGCCTGCATGTATGTAAGTGCACTCATGCATGCAACACTCATGGAGGTCAAAAGAGGGTGTGGATTTGCTGGAACTGGAGTTACAGCTGGAACTGGAGTAACAGAAGGTTGTTAGCTGCCATGTGATCGCTGGTCCTCTGCAAGAGCAGCAACCACTGTGCCATCTCTCCAGCCTAGTTTTTTAATATACTTTTAAAACTTTGTGTTACACTTATCAATTTATATATGTGTGTATATGGGACAGAGGGCAGGTATGGAGGACAGAAGACAACATTCAGGAGTCAAGACTCACTCTACTATGTGGGACATAGGGATTGAACTCAGGTCATCAGACTTAATCAACAAGGACCTTTATCCTCTGAGCCATATTGTTGGCCTCATTTTACAAGGTTTCAAACACTTTGCTTATGCTTTTTTTCCAGGGCATGGCAACCTCTTGCCTTTATAATAAACACAGTTCTACAATATACTTCAAGATTCAAATATCGTTTTCTGAACATTTAAACCTTAACTCCTTTCTTATGACTATTTAAGCATTTGATCAATTTCTATTATTTTGATAGGGTCATAGCATTCATTTATCCAGTCAGTTAGCAAACATTAAGGATTGCTTGCTAAGTTTCCCAGGTACTGGGAGAAAAGCTCTGAACAAAGCAACTGAACAGTCCTGGCACCAACTCCTTTGGACCTTGCAGCTGACAGAGACAGTAGACCTTGGACACTGAATGGATGTTTAACAACAGTAACAAATGATGAAGCAGGGCAGTCATGACTGGAAGAGGCTTGTGGGAAAGGCTTCACAGAGGAGACGGCCTTTGAGGAAAGACCAAAAGAAAGAAAGCAGCAAGTCATTTGAAACTCTAGGAGAGAAGTTCTCCAGATAAGATCAGGGTTGAGGGCTCAGAGGTAAAGCTAAGATCTGAGTGACAGTGTGGACACTGCTGTGATTTGAGCCAGAATTCTACTTGGGCCTACCAGTCTCCTTGTGGTAGTGGCTTCTTATTCACATGACAGAGTAGCTGATGGAAGCAGTTTGAGGGAGGCAGGTTTATTCTGGCTCATGGTCTCAGGAGGATTTCAGTTCATTCCAGCGGGGATGGCACAGGGGAGCCTTTCCATGCTGGAGGTTGCTTGTATGAGGCAGAGGTTTGTTGGCCTTGTGGCCACAGCACAGAAGCAGAGAGCTTAAGTAGAAAACACAGCAGGTACAATGTCCAAGGCCCATCCCGGTGACTCATTGCTGCCAACCAGGCCCTGTCTCCTAAAAGCTCCATAGCCACCAGAACAGTGCCACAAGCAAGGGTCGAAACAGGCCAGGGGCCTATGGGGAATGTTCTAGATTTGAAGCATAGCACCTTTTACTCCCTTGGACTTCATATTCCCTACTGTTCCCCATCTCCTTACTCTGATTAGGCTACTCTGGCCTCTTTACATAATCTCAGGCAAGTTCAGCTCTGACCCCAGGGCCTTTGCATTTGTTGTTCCTACAAGTCTGAATGCTTTTTCATGCTGCCTCTCTCCATCGGAAACTCCCATCAGATGCCACTACATAATTCTCTTCTTGCCTGGTTTTGGTTTTGTCCATTACCAGATGTGGTGGTGCCTGGACTTAACCAATGCCAGTCTCCCTCTGCTAGAATTTGGTGCTAGCTATCTTGCTCGCCGGCAGAATTTAGAGCATTTATTAGTCCAGAGATGGACTATTTCAAGACACCAGTAGGCCCCACCAACCTGGCAACATGAACTAAGCAGTGTTCAGTAATATGTCAAGGCTTTTAGACGTCATAAATAGTGTGAGAAATTAGATGACCTAATTATTTTCATGACTACTAAATTATACAAATTGAGAAATTATAAACACTCCGGAAAGGGGATGACATGCAAATCCAGATGGTGATGAAATGGAAGCCGAGAGCTCCAGGAAAACACAGAAGAGAAAAGCAGACAACTCTCCAGTTGTTACTGTAGGTGACTGTGGTCAATGAGAAAATGTGAGCGAAACCACAAGGTCAAACCTCCACCAACAAAAATAAATGAAATACTGGAAATATGTTTTTCAGCTGCAGAATATTTTTGAACTGCAGCTGAAGATTTATATGAAAGGTTTAAAGTTCTTATGGACAGAACTTCTTTAGTACTTATTCAATGCATTAAAATGAAAATAAAAATAACTGTCCCACAAAAGAAAAAAACGATCATCAGAATAGTAGAGTATTAAGAACTAGTGCCACAAGCTCACAGGGCAATCCAAGCAAATCCACAGTGGAAATGCAGTTGAACTGCCAGCAAATGACTGGGAAGATAGGACTGAGAACAGGCTAGAAGAAAACAGAAAGAAAGGGACATTTGCAAATTTAAAGAGTAAAGTGATTCTATGGAGGTGCTCAGGCCATGTAAACCCAGTTTCCTTCATTATTCCAACATGATTTGGAGTTCCCACCTGTAATATATTTTTCCTCAGGAACTGAGGTGGAAATAATTGTGTCTGCAGTTCATCTGCTGAAGCCCTACCTCCTAATATGGTAGTGTATGTAGGGGTAATTAAGGTTAGATGAGGTCACAAGTGTAGTACCCACACAATAAGATTCATGCCTTATAAGGGGAGACCTTGCTGTTTCTCTGTCCTGTAAGGACACATGGTCATCTACAAGCCAGCCCTCACCAGAATCCAACCATGCTGGCACCCTGATCTTGATCCTGTAGCTTCCAGAATCATGAGAAATTGTTGGGGGTCCCAGCACTCAGGGCCAGCCTGAGGGGGACCAAAGGATCTCCACTGTGGGGGAAGGGGTGAGCAGGCGCAGAGTCAACACACAGACTCCGGGAATTGAGCAGAAAGCCAGCAATGGTGGTCTGCTGCAAATTCATTTATTCAAGAAAGAGCAGAGTGTCTTATAGGTCTTGTTAGCCAATAGCCTTATGGGATGGGGTCCTGACCACAGCCAATCGCACTTTGTTCCCAGGTGGATCAGGTTCCCTCCAGGTGCTGGGCAGAAACTAGCTTCACAACCAATCAGTGTGGAGCACCACAGCCACCAGAGCCATTCCTCCATTCCTCCTGGCAGGTGCCCACCCTGCATTATGCCCAACAAGAAATAAATTTCTCTTGCTGAAGCCTCCCAGTCTATGGAGTTTTGTTAGGCTAGCTCAAGAATATTAACACAAGGCCCCCAAAACGTGAGCAGCATTCAAACAAATGGAATAAAGGTATACTATGACTATCGTTAGTTCAAGAGAAAAAGCACTTAAACAGGGTTTTGCTTCTTTTCCTACAGTCCCAGATAGTTCCCTATCAACCCTGCATGATGTATACTTCAGTGGACTCTAGCTTCCAACACATACTGACCACATACTTATTTGTCAAAAGAACTAAGTGGGTAATCACAGCTCCAAGCGAGGTCAACCTGCTGTCATTTGGGTAGCCCCAAGTACTGCCAGCAATCTGTGGTGAAGACAACACTTTTCAGTGTACACAGTAGCTGTAGTAGCTGTACCTTTCCTGATATTTGGGTACGATGGAAACACCAGAGCTAATGTACTTTCTTGAGTCATTCTTTCTCATTTAATGGCCACTGTTGACAGAGTAACTGTTCTACTGTAACTATTGTTAGTTCAAGAAAAAAAGCAGATGTTTTTCCTGTGAATCAAATGGTGGCTTAAACGAATAAGGCAGATGCTATGCTTATGGATTTTCATGGTTATAACTTGGGTCAAGTAGAGTAAACCTGGAAAGAAGTTTTTGTTTGTTTGCTTGTTTGTTTTGTTGTGTTTTTTACAAATTTCAGCTCTTTACCTTAATCTCTAGTGATGTTTAGTTGGGAACCTGGGAAGACTCGCTCTCCATAAAAGACAATTACTAGAAAAAATCAGCAGAAATGAGGTGGAGGGTGAGCATAGACCACCCTGCGAATCAGTTGCAAAGAACAGAAATGCGTGGTAGTAAATTCACGTAAAACAAGTATCTCCTGTAGCTGGAGTACCCCAAAACATGAAGTGCTCACACAGCTACACCACCAGATGCCTCCACAATCAAGAGGGAGGGAGGGGGGGAGAGAGAGAGAGAGAGAGAGAGAGAATCGTCCATTCTTTTCTGGGAAGATGTTTCCTCTTTTACATCATTGTTTTAATTCCATGTTTCCTAGTAATTGTTGTATTTTCAGCATAGTCTCTATTAGTTTCTCATTGCTCATCTTCCCAATTCCCAAGGCTGTCAGCCCAATCTTTTTATCTGTTTATATGCTTCTTTGTTTATTTGTTTGTTTTGAGACAAAGCATCTTGTAGCTCTGACTAGTTTCAACCTTGCTATATGGGACAGCAACCTTGAAGAATTTTTGTAATTTTGAGACAGGGTCTCCTTGTAGCCCCAGCAGGCCTGAAATTCACCATGTAGACCAGCCTGGTCTCAGTCTCACAGAAATCCACTTGTCTCTGCCTCCTGAGTGCTAGGATTATAGGTGTGTGCCAGAACACCTGGAAACTTTGAACTCTTGATCTTCTTAACACTACTGCCCAAGTGCTAGGATTTTAAGTGTGTACCCCAGTGCTCAGTCCCAATCCTTATCCAAACAGCTGGGGAGAGAGGATGGCCATTAGGAAAGTGGGTTCATAAGAAGTAAATGTTCATTAGTCAACAGGGCGTTGGCTAAAAACAATCTCAAAACCTTATGTGCCTACATATGCCAGGGTAAGAAAATAAAGCCCATTGTCCTATAATAGGACTACAGACTTTGGAAGACTCCACTCAGTATTCCTATGCAAACACACAGAATGTCTCACCAGGGACTACAACCATCAGATACAAATAGGTTTTGGAGGGAATTAATAGAATTTCTGCATTCAGAGTAAAGCCCATGTGTGGTTAAGCCAAATGGTTCAGTGACAACATCTCCCCCAAAACACTGAGTAGATACTTGATATCTCATTTTCAAATTGAAAACAGTCATTCACTTTTTTTTCTTTATGGAATGAAAATTATTTCCAAAGTTAGGTTCATTTGTTTACCACTATAAAGCATACTTGCTCATTGTTGCTCTTGATTTTCTTCTTGTTTCAGTGTCCTCATCCTTCTTTCCTTCTGCAGTAGGACATAGAAGATTGAAATCTGGCCTCAGGAACTAGTGATCAACTGAGCAACCTTCGTCAACAGATTCTTCATTAGTGCCAAGAGCACGAGATGCCCATGCCACTTTGTTTGGGTGGTTACAAAGGTTAGCACAACCCTGAGGCCCTAAAATGCCACGTGCTAAATCAATCGAACTTCCCCTGTGCACTGAACACACACAGGAGTCATTCACTTGCCCCTCTTGTTGCACGAAGGTCACAAGAAAATACTCATTGGCCACCAATTTCAAGATAGATCAGGGAAAGAAAAGAAACAGAGAAAAGAAACACCAGAATGAAAGAAGACTCTACTGACCCCTCAAAAGCAGAGTTTATTGCTAAGAGGGTTATTTCATCATCTAGAATCATTTTCACCTCCATAATGCTTACTCATTCCTGTCATCTATTTCTCCAGTCATCGGTAGTTACTAAAATCAGTATGCTTATTGAAGTTTGGTTCCAGAAGCCATGGTTCCTGAAGGAATGGATTCACAGTGATCACCACAGACACTACAGAATGAAAAAATAGGCAAGAATTAAACCCTATTTGGTGCTAGGTATATCTGGGCATTAAACACCCTGAGCTCATAATCAACAATGTGTCTACAAGTAGATTCTTTTGTTTCAGACCAAAAGCTAACCTAATGAATAATCAAAGGGTTAAAAGATGTTTTTAACTTAATTATTCAATGAAGAACTACCAAGTTCCTACTGTGCTCTAGAAATGACAGCTAGAGATGCATTGGGGGCACGGCTGCCAAATAAAAATGAAGTACAGCCTGCTAAATTCAAATTGTAGATAAATATTCAAATACTGGATTGGGCATACTTATAGTAAAAGTTTATATTCACTTTGGTTGGAAATTCAAATTTATTTGGACATTCTGAATTTGTGCTAAATGCGGCAATTCCAAACGATCGATAAGAGTGCTCGTGAACTGTTCACTCGCTTTCCAAACGCTCAATGATATAATATTGCTAGTCGAACAATGATAAGGGGAGATAACCTTACCTGAAATTCTGAAAAGATAACATTAATTGTAAAATCATCAAGTTCTTAAAACTATGAGCTTTAGATTTTTCTCATGTAAATCCCAGAAAAAGTTTTTGTTTTTTAAGCTACATTGTTAAGTCCTGCTACTGATTCACCTAAGCAAATATTGTAGATTGGGGACCAATAGTATATGTAAGACAAATATTTGTGCCTGCCTCCTCAAATTTGTATGATATAATATAATTCCCCATGTGATGAGAGGATGTGGTGCCTTTGAGATATGATTAAGTCATAGATTAAAGCTTCATGAATAAGACTGTGCCTTCATCATGGGGCCCCAGAGAGGTCTTCATGGGATAACACAACAAGAAGTTGACCATCAGAAGGCAGAGTGCCTTCACCATTCACAGACTATAGAGATAGGTGTCAATTGTTTACAAATCACCTAGTACACAGTATTTTGTACATCTTAGTTGATTAAGGCATGGGTATCAAGAACCTTCCAGCATTCTCAATGTTCCCTTAAGGCTGCCCAGGTGGGCTTGCCAAGTCTTTAGTCTACAGGTATATGTCTCTCTGCTGGACCGCCCAGGTGGTGTTCTATACCTAGAAGGCATTCCTGCCTCTCCTTCAGTGTTAAATAATCTTCCATTGCCCTCAACTGCAATGGAATTTCACCAGCACCATAAAAGTGACGCTGCACTATCTACTCCTCCCACAGCGCTTTATGGAGGGAAAGGAAGCATATCTAAGTAGGTCGAATTCTTACATTCCCTAGTTACACTTTTGAAGGAGTGCCCACTCTTTTCTCTGAACGTCTGATGGGACTTGTGAATAAAAACCTGCTAACAGTCCAGAAGCCTATATATACACATGCAACTCTGTGGAGTTTCTCCCTCAAATGCAAATGTGCACTCAGCCTCCAGCAGGTCACAATGTCTGCTCTGAACTCGGCTGGTGGGGCCCGCTGCCTCTGGCCCAGACAAGCCATTCTTAAATTTCTTCTGTCCCTATAGTCTTTCCATAGATTCTGAGAGAAGGAAACTTGAAGACAAATTTAAAGTTATTGCTTCTCTGGCATTTGAATTTGAAATTTGAGAACAAGGCTCTTTCTAGCTCATCATCTGAGTGGTAACTGGAAGTGTTTGAATAATTAGTTCTTTAAAAAATATGAGGAATGGAGCTGGAGGGATGGCTCAGTGGTTAGAGCCTCATTAACCCTCTTTAACCCTTTACAACCCTCTTGTAAAGGACCTGGGTTCCATTCCCATATCACACATGGCAGCTAACAACCATTCAAACTCCAATTTGCATCTAGGGGATGTAGGTTGGATCTTCTGGTCTCCAACCTCCTTCTGGTATTGCAGGTAATACATTCATATGCATAAAATAAAATGTTTTTAGAATATGTTAGGGAATATAAAATGTTTTTAGGATATATTAGGGAATACATTGAGCCTTATAGGCACAGGAAAGGACCTTTTGAACAGGACTTCTATAGTCCAACAACTGACAAATAAGATCTCATGAAACTAAAAAGTTTCTGTACAGTAAAGGACACCATCATTTGAGTAAAGAGAAAAACCTACAGAATGGGGAAAAAAATCTTTACCAGCTATATCTTTGATAGAGGGTTAGTATCCAGAATATACAAAGAACTCAAAAAAAACAAACACCATAAAAGCAAACAACCCAATTAAAATGGGGGCAAGAAGCTGAACAGGGAGTTCTTTAAAGATGAACCATAAATGGCTGAGAAATACTTTTAAAATGTTCAGCATCTTTAGTCATTAGGAACATGCAAATTGAAGCTACTTTGGGATTTCACCTTACCCGACTGAGGATGGCTGAAATTCAAAAAACAAACAAGGACAAATGCCAGTAAGAACAAGGAGGAGGGGAACTCCTGCCCACTGCTGGTGGGAGTGCAAACTGCTGATCAACTTCGTGTGCAGATGCGTCAAAACCTAGAAACTGATCTACCATGTGATCCAGCCATACCACTCCTGGGCATATACTCAAAAGACTTACACTCTACTCCAGAAATACCTGTTCATCCATGTTCATGGCTGACCTTTTCATAACAGCCAGACATTGGTAACAACAATTGGTTGGACATCAACCGACGAAGGCCGATGTAACATGTACGCACAATGGCATATTACTTGGTTCTTAAAAAATAAAATGATGAGATTCCTAGGTAAACGGATGAAACTGGAAACAAGCATCCTGAATGAGGTAACCCAGACCTAGAGAGACAAATGTCACAAGTTCTCTCTCATAGCTGGATCCTAGTTTTGGAATTCTAGATAGTCATGTTCCAATTTGAACACCCAAAGAAGGCAGGAAAGTAATAAATGGCCAGAGTGGGGTGAGAAGCATCCCAGGAGAGGTGGTAGAATGCCATGACATAAAGGGGGAAAGAGGAATTATAAAGTAGGAAAGGTTAACGTAGACGGGGAATGGGGAGGTAGGACAAAGGAGGGAGTATTGGGAGAGATAACTAACACTAAATGCCTTTAGAAAAAGATAGATGGAAATCTACCACTACAGAAGCTTCTTAAAATATATACATGTAAATTATAAAAGCGATTAAAAGGAGTCACCTTAAAACAGGGGGACATTGCTCCCGACTAGACACCATAGGCTGACAGAATCAAACAGTGTCAGGAATGGATTCCCTCTCCTGAAGCTGTTGACCAGGGGTACTAGTCATTGCCCCTATCCTTGGTTACCTACCAGAATTCCACAGTAAGACATTGCTGAAGACACCACATGCTGCATACATGAGCTGTAGAACAAACAAGGAAAAATCAAGCTGGTGCTAACTTCAAAGCCTCATTTCTGCTTGCTAGCTTTCATAGTGCTGGAAGGTGCAATGCAAGTCACCTGAAGAGAAAACTTAGCGTGAACCTTACCAGCTGTGAATCTTGTGAGCTACAACTGGTCTGGCAAGATATGCCCACAGGTACAATAGTTGCATGAATATTATGAGAGTAACCAATCATTCTCTGATTGGATTTATGGTCTGCTTCATAGGATGGAGCCCATACTTGACACTGATGTCAAGTGAAGGAACTTGAGGCTAGACAGGTCACAGAGTATAGAGGAGAGCCTAATACTAGTTTTCTTCTAAATAGATGCAGTCTTAAACTGACTTCTAATAACTTATTTTTATAACTATAGATTAATGCACCTCTCAACTCTCAGCAGAGAAGCTTCCTTATGGAGCAGATGGCGATTTAACACAGAGAACCAGAACTGGTCGATATGCAGAGAATAAGAGACTGCAGAGTGCTTATTCCTTATAGGGCAGTAAGATTGTAAGAGCCAGAGTTTCTGGATAACCACAAGGAAATGGCTCTCCAGACACCTCTTAGTGACTTGTGAACTCAGCAATGATGATAGCATGTAGAAGTTCCATGCAAACTCAAACCAGAAAAAATCCCAGTATAGACATAGGGAAGTGGATGGGAAACCCTAACCTTGCCTAAAGAACCATTGGCAATAGATGGCTGTTTGGAGAAAAAGATGCATGGTCTCTTTCATGGATGTGCTCTTAGGTTAATCAGGCTCGACTGAATAGATCCACATTGAAGGACTGTTGAGACACAATTAGACTCTATAGACTTTATATTACATTAAACTGGGCAGGGAGTAGTAAGCAAAGGAACAGATAAGGAAAGGGATCCAAAATGATCAAAATATATTGTGTTAAAGTTGCAAAAATTCAATAGCAATGAAGAAAAATACATTGCTCATTTTGTATTGGCATGATGTTTTTAAATATTTATGAGCTACAATGAAACGTCTGATTTATGTTTAAATTGCATAGTCATAAACTCAGGGTGATGAGCTTCTCACTTTAAACCTTCATCATTTCTGAGTTTTAAGTACATGCAAATCCCTTTCTTCTAATATTGCACAAAGCATCATTGTTAAGTATATTCACCTGGCTGTAGGTGAACTAATTTCTATTAAACCATCACTTTGTAGCGATTGATTCATCCCACCCCTTTGTCTCTTATTCTTTCCAATCCCTGACAAGAAATTTTCTGCTCACAACTTCTATAAGTTGTTCTATAAGACTATTTTTAATCACATTTATAAATGAGATCATAAGGTGCCTACCTTTCCATGCCTGGACTGTTTCATTTCAAATACGTTGCTTCACGTCCCTCCATACTGTCACAAATGACAGGATCTCACGGCTGAATGCTACTGCAGTGGCTAGGATGGGGACTCAGCGTGAATGTGCATCGGCCGAGCAGATCAGAACGTGCTACATATACAGAACCATGTCTTCTCAAGCTCCTCACTGGTCCCTGTGGCGCGCAGCTCCAACTGCTGCTATGAACTGTGCTCACAGCCCGCCCACTCCACTCAGTTCATCCCCTGCTAGAGTTCGCTTCTTAAATGCCCCACCAAAGTTCATGTTGGGCTAGACCCCAACTGACAGAGCTGCTGACAGGTGATGGCACTTCAGGAAGCAAGGCAGTGAAAATTAAAAATAGATTTATACCCTGCTGTTTTCATCATTCTGAATCTAGAAAACTTCTCTCTCTTCTTTTTGGTCAAAATCCAAAGCAGTGGTTCTTCGGGGGAGAGAAACAGTCAGTGCAGTGAACAGAGACCCAGAAGAATCGAAGCCTCGAAGGGAGTATCTGGACTCTGAATAAGTGTGAATTCTCGTACTCCCCTCCGCTCCCTCGCTCCACTCCCCTCTCCTATCATCCCTCCTTCTCTCTCTCCTTCCCAGCTGCCTTGAGATAAGCAGCCTTGCTACACAGTACGTCTCCCACCGTGATCATCGCCCTCCCACCAGATCACAGCTACAGTTAAGTGATCATGAACTAAAACGTGTGGAAACATGAGGCAAAATAGGCTGTAACCAGGCCAGGTGTGACGACACACACCTTTAGTCCCAGCAGAGGGAAGGCAGAGGCACAAGGATCCCTGTCAGATAGAGGCCACCCCACTCTATATAGTGAATTCTAGATCAGAATCCACCCCGTCTCAGAAAATAGAAGAACAAAACCAAAATTATTCCTCCCTTTTAAAGTGTTTAGCTCAGATATTTGGTCACTTGAGAGAACAGGACCAAGACCACGTGTACCTCTCTCCCATTGCCGGGATGACTGGCCCAAAGAGTGGCAGCTGACTTATTCTCTAGGAATTCTAGAACTGAGATTATGGGATTAAGAAAAAGAAATAAATTTGGATCCCGCATCTCTCTTTCTCTGTCTTTTTAACCCCTCTCTTTCATTTTGACTAAACCTTTGTTTGATGTTCTGAGAGGCAGAGAAGAAAGAGAGGAAACAGATGTGCAAAGATTATAGGAAAGAGCAAGGGTCAGGCCATTCCCAATGCTGAAAGCTCATCCTGTTCTCAGCGCATTAGACTCCATAGTGCTCCTGACGGCATAAATGCTGTGGGATCTGTTCTATATTACACTAACCTCAAATATCCCCAACCCAACAGTTCCCCAGTAGACTGCCACACAGAGTTTGAACTGAACATTCTAAGTATCATCTCAGCACTTCATTTTTTAAAAGACTTTATTTTATTTATATGTATATAAGTGTCTTGTCTGCACATATCTAAGTTCACCACATGCATGCCTGGTGCCTGCAGAAGCCAGAAAAGGGCATCAGATCCCCTGGAACTGGAGGATTCAGTTGTAACCTGCCATGTGGGTGCCAGGAACCATGCCCAGGTCCTCTGGAAGAGTAGGAAGTGCTCTTAACTACCAAGCCATCTCTCCAGGCCCACCCCTTATTTCTTGATCCCACAGACCTAACTGTTTTATCTCTCATTGGGCAAAGTGGATTGTAAATTCATTTTCTTAGTTAGACAGTGAAAATTAAAAATAGATTTATACCCTGCTGTTTTCATCATTCTGAATCTAGAAAACTTCTCTCTCTTCTTTTTGGTCAAAATCCAAAGCAGTGGTTCTTCGGGGGAGAGAAACAGTCAGTGCAGTGAACAGAGACCCAGAAGAATCATCACCTGTGGTCAGTTTTCTTGCACAAACCTTGACTCTGTTGGTTATTAATTCATCAAAACAAAAGTACAGCATCAAAGGAAAATGTGTTGCCTTTCAGAGAAAGATGTAGCATTTTCTATCCAAGGAAACAGCTTTTGAAATTCAATATCTCCCAAGATAATAAAGAAAAAGAACTAAACAAATTTAAGTAATTGTATATTTGATAAAATGGATGAAAACAGATTCAAAAACTTTGTGTGCAACTTTCCACAGATTGAGGGCAGGGCCAAATTTTTACTAATTAAGTAAGTTATCACCTACTTAAATTCAAAGAATTCAAACTTGAGTATAATTGTTGTTCATCTGTCATGCTAAATTTTCCCAAATGCAAAGTAAAAGCAAGGTCTGCGGGCTGTTTATGTCGTCCCTTTCATTTTCTGCATCCTGTTTTCCACTGAAACTGCATGTGGTGCATCATATTTCAAGATGATAATGGCCAAATGCATTCACCCAGGGCCTTTTAGAATTGACAGGGACATAATTTTCCCCCTAAATTGACTTAACTTAAAAATAGAATAGGATGACCCTAAGCAGATAAAAACAGGGGCAGAGACTCCTGTTGGGCCCTCACCAGTTATTTAATTTCAAATGCATTGCTTTGGATTTCTATAAATTAACTGATAAAGCTAAGAAAAGAAATACATCATGTATTGAAGATTGAAATTTGGAAATGGATCCTTAAAGACATATCATAAAGAAAGCTAAAAACATGTCCCTGTAATGCTTTCCTCTTATTTTTCTTCCTTCTTAAAACACAAGCCCCAGGGACCATAGATTCTCCTTGATCCTGATCCATTCTATAGTGAAACAGACATTCTAAGGACAGGAAGCTGGCATCCCCAATGCACTTTAGAGAACAATGTAGTTCTTTGTGACCACGTTCTGCACTGCTCTGCTCTCCTCTAATTTCGAGATTGTACGCCACAGGAATCAATGTCACTGAACAGCAGGAGGTAAATGAAATAATAGTCCACCGTTGTTTTATTAAAGACTGGGCAGCTGGAATCATCTCCAAGCAAATGCATCCATCCCCTGGAGATAGCTAAAGATGAGTACTACAAACTTAAAGGCACTTAAAGGAACCTGGAGATACATTGTTTTGAGCACAGCATCAATAATATATTTGGCTTTCTTCTAACATGTGGACTGCCTGGGGAAAGTCAAAACAAGAGAAGTTTCCTGTAAACAATAAAATCCAAAGAGAGGTCAACATTTCCATCCTCAGCAGGTCACTGCAGTCTGAACTCTTCTCTTTTTAATCACGGATAATTTCACCAACAGCGCAGCAGTCCTGCTCGTTCATGGAAGATGGATTCTGTGTTCTTGTACTCTGATGATTACCTACTGTGGGACTGCTGTGATTTGGATGCTAATGTTACTTTTTCTGTTATTTATTGTTGAAGGAAGGAAAATATTGCCTTGTTTTTCTTTACAATGTGTGAGGGGAAAAGTGATGAGTCAATAACTTTTTTTTTTTTATAAGCAGGATTTCAGATGAGGGGAGAGTGATTACATCTTGCTTAGGTGAGGGACGAGGGGGAGCACTGATCACACATAATTAATGCATCAGCAGCCCCCACAGCCCTGGAAACAGTAAAATATATGTGTGGCATCAAAGATATGCCACACTGATGTGCTCATCACAACTTCAAGTCCTGTAGAGATGTCCCAGGATTGTGTCCCCTTCATAATTTTATTGCACTAGACTCAAGAAAGAAATATTAGAAAGCACAGAACAACTGTCCAGTCCATGATCTCTGTGAGCCATAAGATGACCTCAGAAGTCTATGACTCCTTCACCACATTTCTACTGAAGAAGCCAGACACTATGATGTGCTGGTGGAGAACCTGAACTCCAGATTCAGAACTCACCTTTGCTGCTAACAAGCTGATCCCCAACAACACTCTCTACTGCTTTGGTTCAGTTTCCTCATCTGTGAAATAAAGATAATAATCATGCCTGCCTTAAAGAGCTGTTAGGAAGATTAAATGAGTTTATATTTATGGGATACTTAAACAAGTACCAGATGGCTTTAAAGGCAACGATGGAAACAAGTGGGTAGAAGCCCAACATGAAGGCATCCTGGTAGAAACTGTAACCTTTCCAGTTTTGGAATTGCCTTGTATTCACTGGAACTGGGTCAACTGGGGAAGCTACAGATTTCAAATTGTTCCTAGTTTAAGGATAGACACTTGGACATTGAGGCAGTCCATTGTCAAGATGTTTTCTGACGTGGTAGCTTCTTAGGTGCAGTACTTGCGGTCGCTTTTATTCTGCTGTGTGTAGACTTTCTAGGTATTGATAGTGAGCATCAGGATTCAAGGTCAGATGCATGGATTTACTCACCTTCTTGGAGGGTGGAAATATGGAATCATGGAAAAGACATGAATTAGGAGTCAAAAGTAAACTGCGATCTGACCTGTCCTTGTTGAAAGTATGACTTAGATCTCTGCTTACCTGCAAAGCAACATGGTAGGATTATATTTGTTATCACTACCTGGGGCTTCCTGGTTCTGAAGAGTTTTTCAAGGTTTTAACTGTGAGCTATTTTCGGCTTTGCAAATAGCCTAGTGGAAAACTTCAGTTCACTTAAGATAACACTTCCAGGGCTTCTGGACACATTAAGTTTTACTGTTTGGTTGATTGTCTTTCTTTCCTATTTTTTTTTCCTTTTGGTAGGCAGGCTATTTTATCACTTTGGTGCAGTGTGACCTAATCAGTGACAGCCAGTCTTGTGCTGAGGAGGAATTCTGAATAGCAATTACATCTGTCATTGATGGTAAAAGATGGGAAATCAATTCAAAGATTACTAAAGCAGATACATTGTTTTTAGACAAAACCTTTCCAAATACAGAATCCAAAGACAGAGAGACCTGAGGTAGCACATGGGGTGGGATTCCGGATTCCGCTGTGCCTCTCTCTGCTCGGTAATATTGTCTCATTTTGTTCTAATGGGCCAGGTTGGGCACAGAGAATAAAATAAGATAAAATCAATTTTATTTAGATGAAAGAAAACATTAAAGGAGGAACATAAGAAGAAAAGACTAGTTATAAATGCATGTGAGGAATGGCAAAACATAAACAGGATTCCTTTCCTTTCACAGGGAGAAACTTGAGGAGTCATAATAATAAATTAGGACAATAGATTTCAAAGAATAATTTACTGCCATTGACATAAAGTATAACCATGACAAAATTACTGATAGGAAGTAAGAACTAAAAAGAATGCTTGCATTAGCAAATAAACAGAAGCCAAATTCTGAGGGAAGTTCTCAGGGCTTAAGAGGCTGGCTTTTCTAGTCTTGGTTGAAAGGTCCCCTGGAGGGTAGGTAGGGTTGTTACGTCATGTTATTCCTGGGGAGACATGAACAAATATCTGCTCACTTCAGGTAAGGAACCCTCCATAAAACAAAGTAAAAATATCGCAAGCCCAACCAATGAGTTTCAGTGGGGTTACCTACAGGAGCAGAAATGACTCAAAGACAGCACCATCACCAAAAGCCCACCACAGAGTGGGCAGCAGCTCACCAGAATCTGAAGCACTGGAGGTCACTGCATGGCCTGCAGGCAGCTCAAAAGGCAGCATGAATGTCTCTTCCAGGTTATTCAGCTGGCGTCTGCCTCTTCTAGGAGGCTGGTCTGGTCTGGTCTGAGCATCTTCCACAGCTCAGCTTGTCTGAGATTGTCACTCAGCAGTCTTTACTGGTAAGGTACCACACAGACACACAGACACACACACACACACACACTCACACTCACACTTGAGGAAGGGGTGGGGCTACTGTATCTGGTCAGCTTCCAGGAGTTCCTGAAGCCTCTGAGCTGTTTACCTGGGTTTAACCAACTTCCCTTCTGGATGGAGTGCATCACCTCCCTTTAGAACATCCTATGTCTTAGTAATCTTCCCGCCCAGATGGAAAGTTTATCTCAGAAAAATCTAGTACAAAACAAGAGTAGAGATGAAAATGCTATATTAACACACAAAAGAATAAGATGAGATTCATGCAGTTCAGTTAACTCAATGAGGAATTCAACTCTACTCTTTGTCTGTGATACCTGTATGCATGTGTCCCAAATACAACAACAACAACATAAAAAACCTAAAAAGACAGAAGGCTCTCAGTGAATGCAGACTAAACTCAGAACTGCAATGATTCATTTTAAGGGTCAGAAAAAATGTGAGAGAAATTGTTCAAAGTAAGATATGACCATCTAACAGACTGACTTGCCCAAGTGAAAACCATTCAAATAAATTGTTATAGTTAATGGGTCAAATACATCAAGGAGAGAGCCTCATTACAAAGTTGAAAGAGCATCTGTTCAGGAGTCAGACGCCTGCGACATTGCCATTAACTGGTCATATGATAAGGCTTCAGAAGAAGCATTAATTATTTTCAGGAAATATTTGTTGGTCTAGTATTACATAACAAGCACCGTTGGCTGCTGTCCTAGTCCTTTAATTGCAAAACGAGTAGGGTACACTAGATTGTTTCAGAACTCCTCCTAACTCTAAGGGTTTTTGTTGAGAATGTTAATTAATGTAATTTCCTATGCCTTATGCTAAAGAACAGGACTGCAGTGTGATGAATTCACCAACAGAGTCTCCTTTTATAAATCCTAATTATACACATAGAAAGTTGTTAGAGAAGATTAAAATATAATATGAAAGAGGTAAAATGATTTAGTTAAGTGACATACAGGATTTCTTGGAACAGGGCTATTTGAGGAATTTATCATTAGAATATAGAACACAGATATTAAACCAATTTTTAAAATCATTTCCAAAAGGCTTTAAAGCGACTGATATTTGTAATTTGTGCTGATACAAACATTCTATGTCTTATTTTATTTCAGTCACTGTGATAAAACACTGGCCAATCCAACTTGAGGGAGGAAATGGTTTACTTGCCTTAGAGGTTATAGTCCATCATCAAGGGAAACAAAGCAGGAACTCAAGGCAGGAGCTTGAATGATAGAAACCAGAAGCTTTCTGAGACAGAAGTCTCATCCTGGCCCCACTGTTGGTAGTTAGTCATATCCCTGTCTCAGGCCTGGAGGAATACCTCAGCCGCAGTGAGTCAAACGACCCACTTCTCTGTGCCAGGATGTCTCTCTGCTGTCCTTGCACCCAGTTATCAGCTAGCCACTCAGCTAGCCATTTGAGCTGAGAACAGCTTCTTCGTTCTCCAACTCCAGGAGGGAACCAAGGACACCCCAGCCCAGACTTCACAGCTGTGTGTGCCTTGTTTGTTTGCAGTAATACGAAATTCACCTTAATCCTTTCCACCTTTGCACAGCTTGCTGGTCCTCAGGGAGGCTGTGTCTCCTTTGCTGAACAAATCCTCTGTTCTGTCTGCTGAAGGTCTGCCTCTGGTATTTTACCTAAACTTTATCTTTCTCTGTTCTTCTGAATCTTGCAGTGAGGGATGCTGCTTACTGACTTACTGCCTCTGGCTTGCTCACCTATCTTTCTTGTACGGCTCAGGCCCACCTCTTCGTAGATGTCACTGCAACAGTGGGCTGGCCCCCTCTGCATCAGTTAGCAATCAAGAAAATGCCCCAAGCTGATGGAGGAAGTTCCTTAACTGAGATTCATTCCCTCCTCCCACGAATGTCTAGGTTTGGGTCAAGTTGACAAAGAAAACAAACAAACAAAAAATGCACATTCTACAAGTACTTAGAATATCAGTATATAATTAATTTGTTTTAATTAATAGTTCTAGAAAATATCACATCCATTTGTAAGTTTATGCCCTCTGTAACGTACTTAGCACAGCTGGAACATCTGGGCTCCTCCGTGAGGAAAGCTAGACGGGGTGGAGGCAATGAAATGGAAAGGGCACGCTGCTTAGTATCTAGAGACCTGAATCTATTTCTCATCCGGGCGTTTCACCCGCTACCGTCACCACCTTCCTTACACCTGGCCTTCTTCTTCCTCATTGCTCCAAGGAGAACAGCTGAGATACGGAGATGAGACTGTGGAAGGAACAAAGTCAAAATCCCATTCAGTTCCGAATCCAGTTTAAAGCACTTAGGTAGCGCCTGGTTCTGTGCGTCGGATCCGGAAGTAAATGGTTTCCGCCTTTTCCCCAGCATATGCTCTCAATGCAGTGGTGTTCTGGGAAGAGAATGATGAAGACACTCTCTCCCAAGCGGAAAAGAGATTAACAGGAGATGCCCATCAGTCCTGGCCCAAGGATAGAATCCAGCCAGGCAGACACTGTGAAACACCCCTACCTTACAAGTAGAGGAAGTTTATGCTTAGACCAATTCCTACTTTCTGAAAAGCACCTTCATCCAATGTTCTCCGTGCCTCTGGCTCTCCCTCTGGGATCAGGTCGGCCTTTTGTCCGTGAGAACCAATGGCTTCCTGCCAGTGCAGATGTGGCATCCCAGGGTTCTTCATTTCTTGGCAATAAAATTGCCCAAACATATTGTAGATATTTTTTAATTGATTTTTAACTTCCTGAATTACTCCCAAGGTATTTGCATGATTTATTTTTTATCTTTTAAAACATTTTCATTTATTATTTTTATTTTATGTGTATGAATATATTGCCTGCATGTATGTAAGTGCGCCCATATTGTATAATGCCTGCACAGCAGAGATCAGAAGAGGGCATTGAATCCTCTGGAACTGGAGTTAAGGTTAGCTGCCATGTGGAATCTGGGAACTAAATCCAGGTCCTCTGCAAGAGTAAACAGTGTCTTAACCTGATGAGCCATCTCTCCAGTCCCCTAGTTTTTATTCTTTATGCCCTAATTTGTATGCTTTTCTATATCAACAGAATGACTATTTGAAACCATTAGAAACAATAGGTTCACAGGCTATATCCTTCCCTCCTTCTGCTCATCCCTCCCTTCCTTCTCTCCTCCTTTCCTCCCCCCAGCCTTTTTTTAAAGAAACAGTCTCACTATTTAGCCCTGACTGGCCTGGAACTATCTATATAGACCAGAGTGGCCTCAAACTTTTCAACAATCCTCCAGCCTCTTCCTCTTAGGAGGCGAGATTGCAGACCATCTCTTTAATCTGACATTTACCGGAAACTGAGTCAAGTTCACCTGCCACTTTTTAATAGCCTCTATAACTCACTAACCTGTGGTTCTTCCATTTGCAACCCAGAACTTTCATATTTGCCAAAGGGAAGAGAGAGTAAGTCATAAGCCAGGGACATGGGCCTTATGATCTGGCCATGGTGCTTCCAACATTTCATCAACTAGAACTCAATAACTGCAAAGAAACAAAGAGAAGATAGCTCAGAATCCTGCAGTGGATTCTGCCATAACGCTAGCACTCTCTAGCTACATTGTAGAAAATGGTAGTCATCACATGTCTGGCATGCCCTTGAAATCTGATGATTCAACAGAGAGAATGAATTTTTAATTTTAGCTTATTGTAAATATTTTTAAGTTAAATAAAGTCACAAGTAGGAATTGGTTACTACATTGGATAGTGTGTATTCTTACTTTCCCAACAAGAGAAAATATGTTTGGTAAGCAGTCTGTCCAGGTAAGGACACTATGTCAGTGCCAACAGGTAATACTAGAGCACATTTCAATTAAATCTCTAATGTTGCTTTCTCAGCACTTCATGTATAAAAAGTGTTAGTCGTCTCCACCTCTTCACCTGGGCACACCAGTAGAAGTGAAGAAAATGCATAACTTATATTTACAGTGGATTGTTTTAAAAACCATATAGAAGACAAGTCATTCATATTCTATATATGGAAGCAGGAATCAGAAGTAATAAAAAGAACTTTATGCTGATCATAAAAGTTTCTAGGATTATCCTTTCTTCTGTTTCATGAATAAGGAGCATATTAATCTTCTCATTTACAATTCTAAATGAGTTATAGATAGGTTTCAGTCCGGAAGCTTCCTCATCTATAATACTTTATGTAGGAAAGAGTCACAGGGAGGTTATGGGGCAGTGAAGTGCTCCAAAGAAAACCAAATGCTTCTTGATAGAAATACAAAGCCCAAACATTCAAGCATGTGTTAATAATCTGGGGTGGGGAATCAACTATGGAAGGAAATTCTTAGAAATTTTTAATTGCTTCCTTATGGAAAGACACATTTTATTTTATTATTTTTGTTTTGCTACTAAAAAATCAATCTAAAAATCTAGGTGTCTTTGCAACAAACTTTGGATATTTGTCTGAAGAAAGGAGAGATTTTACTTAAGAAATGATTTTGAGTAGACAGTGGGGGAAAGTTGATGCAACAGAGAAGAGGGCACTCCGAAACTTGGATTTTAAGTTTTTTTTTTTCAAAACTATATATTATTTATAAAGAATTTATAATAATCATATGGTATATGGTTACATATAATCTTATTTTTGTCAAAAAGTTATGTAGGGACTGGAGAAATGGCTCAGCAGTTAAGATAACAAGCTGCTCTTATAGAGACCAGAGATCAGTTCCCAGCACCTGTATGGTAAATTCGGGGTTCTCTCTGAGTTTTTTCTTTTTTCCTATTGGTTCATTCCATGGCAAGTGTCGCCCTCTGACCAATAAGGGGGCAGGAAGGTGGGGAGAAAGGAGAGACAATATGGAGTGGAATCCTGGGGAGGGGCACAGATTGAATCCACACGGGAAGAAAAATGCCCCAGCCCCAGGCCCACGTGGAAGGACAAGACTTAGGAGGCAGCGTTCCAAGTCCCCACAGTCCTAAGAATCGTGTGAGTGGAAGCGAAATTCTGGCTGGGAATGGCCAGAGCCCTGTGCCCCGCTGTCTTGGACCTTGTGGGCGGGCTGCAGGTAACCAGTAACTTTGTAAATTGCCCTAAATAAATCAGTCTCTCTAAATGGAAGATCAGTTTCCGTTTTATCCAGTCAGATTAACCAGATCCTGCCCGCTAAGGCATGAAGAATAAATTTCATGAGACTGCACCTAAGCTGTGTGGTTCACAGCTGCCTGTAACTTCAGTTCCAGAGGATCCAATGTCCTCTTCTGGCCTCCAGGGTTACCCAAACACATGCGGTATTTACAGATAACATACACATATACACATAAATAATAAAAAATACATCTTAAAAAATACGTGCTTGAGGGCTAGAGAGATGGCTCAACAGTTAAGAACACTGACTGTTCTTTCGGAGGACCCAGATTCAGTTCCCAGCACCCACGTGGAGGCTAACAACCATCTGTAACTCCAGTTCCAGTAAATCCAATGCCCTCATCTACTTCTGCAGGTATTTCACAATGATGCCCTTACATACATGCAAGAAATACACTCATACATGTAAAAATATTAAAATAATAAATATAATTTTTTAAAATTATGTACTTGATTGCTTTATTGTGGGAATTAAGATTCATTTAATTAAGTAAAGAAAACTTGCATCCAGCACCTCACCTAAGGCACACACATCCCTCTCCCCATTTTTAGCTGGGAATGTAATACTTTGTTGGTTCATAGCTACATTAGTTAGGGTTTTTTGCTTAATAGAGCATAATCTTATGAATGACGGTCTCCATTTCCCACATTATGTTTCCCTGACTATCAGAAGGCAGTGTTGGAAGGCAACAAACAAAGTCAGTCCTAAGGAAAAGTCAAAGTGAAAACCACATTTCCTTTCCTTGGTGGTCTTAGATTTTGATTGCCTCTCCCTACAGTTTCTGTCAGCAATCAAAACCTATTCACTTGAAAGGACTGGACATGCCTATTTTACAAATGTGGGAAATCACTTGAATTGGGATGATAGTTCTTCTACCTACCAGTTTATTTCATTTTATTTATGTATGGAATGAAATAATTTCTGACGAGGTGATTTCCAGAACTTTCAAAAAAGTTGGACAACATCTTTTAAGCAGTGGTCTTGGATGGGGCTCAGTGCTTCACAAATGGCAAGGCAATGGCTGAGTATTAAAGCCCTTGCCTATCATGCATGAGGTCTTGGGTTTGATCTCCAGCAATACAGACAGGCGGATAGACAGACAGACAGACACACACACACACCACATGCCACACACACCTATACCATACACATGCATACAACTGCAACACATAAAAACAAGACAGCTGCACCCCCACACACAAACACACACACACACACACACACACACACGCACACAAAGCTTCACAAAATAGTCAGTTTGGTTATGTTTGTCTAAGGTCAAACCAATGGGTGAAAGGCAGTATCTAAGTAGCTGACATCACGTGTTAGCAAATAAAATAGCATAGCATCAAAATCATGAACCTCTGTCAATTATGAAGACTGTAGTGAAGGCTTGAAGAGAAAATGTATGAACTAAAGCATTGTAATTAAAACTTAGACCTACAGAGTGTTGATTGTCTACTAGCCATCATTTGTAAAAAGCTAAAAAAAAAATGCTTTTTTTCTTTCTCATCTTAGGCCAATAACCCAGCTCTATCTACAATTCCCAAACAAAGTTTCCAGTCTCTTTCCCAGATTTTCTCTGTATTGCAACCAGAACACAGTGATTCTACTTCTTTAGCACTTTCTTCAGAAATTTCTCAAATATTTCCATTTAATGAATGTCATGCTACCACCATATACTAAGTGAAGACAGTAAGTGAAAGGAATCATGGGAAGGAGAACAATGCTTTTAAGGTTATTTGCAAAATCACTTTGCTTTCTCCTAAATGCTTTTATCAGAAACCTTCTAACAATTCATCTGCAATTTCCAAAATGTGTTCTTTCACAAGTAGCTTCAGTTACTTAATAGTTTTAGTTATTTGAGTTATTTAGTTGAATTCCATTTGAATGGTGACATTTATTGAAAATGCATATTCATTCAATATTTAGACACGGACACAAACAGACACCTAGCATATGTTTAGCACTGAAGGTGAATAGCTTCCAAGTCCTACCTCAGATCTCAGATAGCTCACAAATTAGTAGTCACTTTTACAATACTGTGAGAACTTCACTCTTAAAATAACAGTGGTATTTCTGAAGTTCCCATTAGAATGAGCATCTTTGCCTAGAGTAGAGTGGCCATACATTTACTCATTCACAGATTTACAGCTTCACAGATGAATAAGAGCACTGGTCCCTAATCCCAGGCTACAGACTCCTTTTTTGAGACACCTTCACCCTACCTAAATCCTCCCTGTACCCCATGGAGACTGATCAAATCACATAGGACAAGTTACTGAATGCTGGCTTATGTTCCAATGCCCATTTTCCCACATCGTATGTCTCATGACTTCCTAGCAGTCTCTCCTTTAACAAATAAGCATTAGCATCTCCTAAAGTGAGGATGATTTCAGAGTCCTTCACAGAGGAAAGTGGTTTTGAATTGTAGTAAATATCATCTAGTCCAGAGAAATCCATTCTTGCTATAAAGTTTATTTAGTATCTTTCTCCTACCACCACCGAACTTATCCAACCAAAATATAAAATGAGTTCATACATATAATCTTATGGCAATATGGTAAAACAGCTTCATTATAATTCATGGTCAATGTCAGAGGTGCTTTGCACTTAGCCCTCAGATAGCTGAGCATATACAAAGATAGTCTCAAAGATTGATTTGTATACGTGGTTTCCATTTATTACAGGGACAGGTGTAAAACTGCCTAGTCCTAAGCACAGGCTACATCATACCTAAACAACATATCATCTCAACAGCAGGGAGGTTCTTCTAGAAACTCAGAATGAATTTCATTTTCATATCAATTGGGAACTTGCAGCCCGGTGGTGTAGTATGGTACAAGCCTTTATCTCAGCACGCAGAGGCAGAGGCAGGCAGATCTCTGTGAGATGAAGGCCAGTCTGGTCTACACACAAGTTCCAGGCTAGCTGGGGCTACAGGGAGAAACTGTCTCAAAAAGACCGAAGGGGGGATAGGACATATAAAATGGATTACACAATACAGCCTGCTACTAGCGATGACCCTTTTCACAGTGAAGAGCTAAGAATTAGTTGCTTCTTAGTCCGCAAAGTCACATTGGGTCCCTCAAAAGTCCCAATCTGGGGATGATGAAGACCTGTGGGAGTCCTAGAGAACCACCCTTCTTGAATCCATATTGGAAGGGTGAGGAAGTGGAGTCTGGTGTTGGCAAAAGATGGCGAAAGCCGCAGGGAGGGGCAGTGGCACGCAGTGCGTCAATGCGCTCAAGAACAGGGTAGATGAGCTTACTAGTGAGATGTGAAGGCATCAGACAGAAAGCCTGAAACTCAGTTTTGCTTATCACCTGCCTCCGGCACTATAGTGATGGATAAGCCACTGTCTGAACTTGCTGGAGGTCTCCCATCAACAAATACAGTGTACGTGACAGACGTCACTGCTGAGGAGAAGCGGGCTCCCCAGCAAACAGGCTCTAAAATGGAGTTTCTTGCAAGATTACTGGGGACTGATTTCAGGATTAATACCTAGAGGAACATACATGAAGTGAGACTGGATAGAGGGAAGGATGGAACTACAACTCAGACAATGCAAAGCACTCAAGAATCCCACATTTGTGATGTCACGCGGTGCTATCGGGATCGTTGCTCTAATTTCGACAAGAGTTCAACTTTTGTGATAAGATAGAACCTCATCACTCAGTGGATTGCTGTAGGGATGCGAGCGTAGCCTGGAGTGAGGCATTTTGCCGATATAAAGTGGAAGCTGATATACTGGATCATGATCAGCAAGCTGACATAGTTCACTTACATTTGTAATGAGCAATCCAAATGTTGAGAATCCCTTTGGTGAAAGAGCAAAATAATTTCAGAAGAAAACAAGTGGTCCACTTGAGAGATTATTGAAATACTCAGTCTAAGAGATAACATTGGCTCAGACAAAGACAGAACCATGGCTGCTGGGGAGAAAGCTGGGAATATTAAGTATAGAGACAACATGATTTGTGCACTCCCTGGATGTAAAGAATGAAAGAAAAAGAGCAATCAAGGACAACAGCAGATGCCTGACAGCAACTGGGAAATCTGTAAGAGGGGCAGATGTGATGAAAGAGAATCAAGAATTCGGTTTACTCAAACTCATGTGATGACTGAGTGCTCTACACAGGGCATTTCTACTACCCGTTGGGCTCGGTGAGCATCACAGAAAGGTTGGGAAGAAAGTAAGAACCCGAAGACAAGGAGAAAAACTGTGAAATGCTATCTTCTGGGCACGACACAGCCATTACAAGCATGATCCTGTAGCAACTGAGGCTGCAGCCCTCAAACTGCCGTCAGTCAACCTTGGATCAGGGAGGGCTCACAGGCTCTTACCCTCCCTGCTGAACTACTAGCTACTGGTGGATTCTAGGGGTAAGGAGGTCATTACCTCACTTGTATACACACCAGTGAGTAAACTAAGGGGTAGTTCAAAATCCATGGTCACATAGACAGCCCTGGTTCAACTCAACGAATTGCAAACCAAACACAGAGAAATGAAAGTGGCAAAGGGACTTGTAGGGAAGAGTGGTTGGGAGGGGTGTATGAAATGGTCAAAGAACAAAGTCAATGAAAATTAAAACAGAACGATTCAGAAAAGCTGAGATATGTGTTAAATGGAGATTAAATTTATGTAATCATCTACAATAAAACTTTAAATTCCTAAAAAATGAATTTTAATGAATATTATTTAGAGGTATCCTGATTAGCATAAAACATTTTGTCCTCTCATTTTGTTACCATCTAGGGTTCGAGAAAAGTCACCATCTAGGTTTTGTGGTCATGTTGATTTCCTCAGCAAATCAAAGCAGTAAGGGCAAGAGAACTCTCAGACACAGCAGAGAGCAACAGGCAGCAGACTTTATTAAAGATGAGAAATCACACCCACGCAAAAGACTCCCCGCAAGTAAGAAACAGACTTGGAACTGAGATCCAAAGTCCCTGGGAGGGCCTGGGTTTTTAAGGGTGTTCCTGGTTCTTCCTCCCCTAATTTTGAATTGCTTGGCATTGTATGAACTTGGTGGCCAGAGAGGAGACTTTGTTGGCTAAGGGAGGAACTCCAGGCCTTTCATTATCTCAGACCAAAAAGATAGAAATTTACCATTTTTTTACTCATCAATAGGCCTTTCCTATCTATCTACCTGTCCCAGAATCTATCTCCTAGACCCTCAATTTTATGTTAATCTTATCTATGCAAAAATGAATAAAATTTAATTTCTGTTCAGAATCTTTTTTGAAGGAGAAGCCTCTTCAAAATCTATGTAGTCAATACAAAATTTTATAACTTCACAAAATGCTTACCTTATGGTTCAAAGAATGCTGTTTTAAATAATCTGTACTTCAATAAAGTATTTTAAATGTGAAAAAAAAGTGAATTCAATTTGAAGAGATTAAAATGTCAAGAAGTGTAGTAAACACTTCACTGAAGACCAGACACAGAAGCTTGTAACTCTCAGCGCTATGAGCACCAAGCCCAGAGGTCAGACCTCTACTTCACATCCCTACATAAATCAGTGAGTGGCGGAGGGGGACAGTGGGGGGTACGGGGGGATGGGGGGGTGGCTGGAGAGATGGCTCAGCAGTTAGGAGCACTGGCTGCTCTTGCAGAGGACTTGATTTTGATTCCTGGCACCCACATGGTGGCTAACAACAGTTCCAGGGGATCCGACATCCTTTTCTGACCTCTGTGGTCATTGCAGGACACTGGTGCACCTATCTACATACAGGCAAAATACCCACACTTGTAAAATAAAAGTAATAAGTAAAGTATTTTTAAAAAGCAGTGGGGCCTGGAAAGGAATGTTCTTACTAGGAGTCTAAGGAGCACTGGGCATGCCTTCTGTCCTGCTGCTGGTGACGGGAAGAGCAGGTGTAAGGCAGGTGAGGAGGACAGTGAGAGTCGCTATGTGGTGCATCGTAGTGGACACAATGGCTTTCGAGCTGAGGCAAGCTGGGAAGTCAAGCATTGCCCTTCTGCCAAGGATGGTATGTTGGCCCTAGGAACTGGGTCAGAATTATTCTCGAGGCTAAGAAGTATACAATGTTTACAAACTTGGCTGTGGGCGAGCATCATGTTCCCTTATGACCTCATAGCACACGTCGTAGAAAACTCCACAAACTGAAGATTTAAAAAGTTCTGTTCAAATAAAACCACAAAATTCAAATGCTTCCAAAATTGAATTCATATGCAGACTAATGATGCCAACACGTCAGCATGCCAGTTGAGCCTGCAATCTGCCTGGTCCTCATCCCCGCTGACCGATGGATCAAATTGCCACACTGACGTTCAGTTGCCAGGTTCTAGCTCTTTATCTGCATGACATGAAGACTTACCTCCCAAATCTTCTCCTCCAAATATTTCTAGATAGAACTGGAGTATTTTGTATCTGCCCATCAATGGTCTTTTTTAAATTATATTTTCTTCTCTCAACTCACTGCTATCCCTGCTGCCAAATTTGCTCCTTGGCACAGCCCTCTGTGCACAGACTCCCCCAAAGCTACTCTTCATGTGCAGTTTTAGGATAAGTAGCAGAACCAGTCATAACTGATGCCTCGGGGAGCATGGGGGATTCTTCCACTTTCCCATTAATATACTTTACACCCAGTCCAGGGATACTCCCCACCACATTTAGAAGCTGTGACAGTCTTAAGGGCTATTTTTGCTGTGACTGCAAACTTTGGCCCAGCTTCTAGAAGTTAATTTACAAGAGGACTTTTGGCTGGCATCAGACGCCTCATCTATGAGAGGCCCTGAGGGTCTCCTGCTGTCCCAAAGCAGGAAATCGGGAACTGATGAACCATAAGTCAGGTCATCTCCAAAGCCAGGTGCAAAGAATTTTAATCAAAACTCCTCCACTTGGGAACACACCCTCCTGAGGGCTCTGGCCCTGACCCTGGAATCCAGTGGGGAATGTGCCCTCCCATTCTGGTTTTCATTTCAAGGAAATGCATAGCACATTTTTAGTCCATAATTCAAGCCCTCTTTGGAATGCCTCCTATACTACAAGATTTTGAAAAATGTTTCCTAAAATCAAAGCAATTGTTCTCACAATCATCACTCTCTCGGTCATGAATAAGTTTGGATTAGTAAATGTACCTTTACAAAAATCAGTCTTAAATATATGCAAAGTGGAACTGCCTACAGGACTTACCACCTTCTTTCTATAATAAGTTTCAAAATGGAAGGTGCCCACCAAGCAAGCATGCTGGACAAATCCTATACCTCAGTCAAGGGCGTAGGCTGAGTCAGGAAGCCAAATAACTGAAAAGCTTTATCTGTATTTGGTAATATAATGTTAACTAGGTCAAATAGTCAGTGGTGCTTATTTCTTAACAATAAACCCACAATGACTAAATAATTTTTCACTTAATAGGACTTCGTAACATTCTGAGCATTTTCATTTTTAAAACAAAGTAACAGAATTTACAGCACCTTTTAACAGTGGTCTAAGAAGTCACACGAAAGTGTAGCAGTTAAGCAGCTTATAATGCTGGAAAGGCCTTAGACTTTATAATTGAGTGCATCTCTTAGGCCGAACTCAGCTGGAGGTTATAGAGAACAAATTTCAACTGGCTGAACTTGTGACAGGAACGTTATTTATCAAATCTACAACTAAATATGCATATGGACTTATACATCTAGGTAGTATCAAGGCAGGTGTCATTCCTCAGGAGCCACCCTTCTTATTTTTTGTGACAGTCTTTCAGTGGGACCTGAGTCCTGCCAGTTCAGCTAGGTTAAAGGGTCAGTGGGCCCAGAAAATTCTTTATTCTCTACTCTTGAGTGCTGGGATCACACAGCATGCCACCATGGCCGCTTCTTTATGTAGGCGCTGGGCACTGAACTCAGGCCCTCATGCTTTCACACCAAGCACTTTACCCAATGAGCCATCTGCCAAGGGAAGTTCCAGTGCCTTCTATCCTTTTCTCCTGGTTTTTCTCCTCAGGCTTGCCACTGATCACAGGATGGTTGCCACATCACCAAGCATTAAAGCTTCACATGTATCCAAAGAATGGAAGAAAGCAAGCTTCATTCTCAGATTCATTATTAAGAATGAGAAAGAGCTCAAGAGAGGTGGAACCATAGGAGACAGGTATTATCGAGGGAGAAAGGGAGAAATGGGGACACTTTAAGTTGGGAGGGCATGGAGGGACAGTTACACAGGGAGAGAGAGGAGAGAAAAATAGTGCCTAGCTAGTATAAAAAACAAGAGGGAATTGTATTTGTGCAGAACCCTGCTGACAAATTATATATACAATATCTCTGTATTAGTCCATGTGTATAGCTGAAGTCTATATACCAAGAAACAGTGCCAGACAGGAAAAACCTTCCTTTGAGTTATTGGCCAGGGTGGTGCAAGAGACTTCCAAAATTACACAGGCTATTGCCATAGCCCTTGAATGACTTCCAGAACTTGAAGGTAAGACCCTATTGCTGAAGACAAGACATACTTCAGACATAGGATTTGAAGCAATGGAGCTGGAAGTAACCAGGAAGCCACTTTCCCTGAAGGCTAGCTCTCATAACTTTGGAGAACACTATGCAAGTTGCTAAAGGAGAACATCAATCAATGGTCCAGCTCCAGCTTTAAGGCCTAATAACCACAACAATGACCAATACAGCAGATGACATTGGTCTTAGTCACAAAAGTGCCACTTTTGTCTTAGTGGCAATCAGCAGCTACCTAATTGGACTCAAAGCCCACTCCATGGGAGGGAACTCTTGTGTGGTACTGTAAACATAACCAAATACATATGACTTGAAAGGTCATATATCCTACAGGAAAACCCCAAGGCTGTCACATCCGTAGTCTAACATAATTTCTTACTATGTGCAAAATATTTATTCTTATAGTTACAGACAAATATCCCAGTCACTGCTCATCAAAGCTTCTTTTGCAACATACAGAGACTATTACAGAGTAGCACAACTCGTCATACACAGAGATTGTGTATGAATTACCCAGGCCTAAGTGGCACATCAACAAGGCTCATGGAACATTGAACAAGAGGTAAAGAGAACACTAATGAATCTCTCCATTCTCACCGAAGAAGCTTCCTCATGCAACAGATGGCTAGGAATCCAAAATGTTACAAATGGCCGAAGTGTAGAGAACAAGAGTCTGCAGAGTGTGGGTCCTTGGACAGGACTCCTATATTAAACCCCACCCACCCAGGGCTCAGGGGCCATTGTGGAAGAGGGGTCAGAAAGATTGTAAGAGCATGGCCATATGGAAATAAGAGTCCTACAGGCACCTGGGACCCTGCTCCTATGAACCTAGAGCAATATGGCAGCATGCACAAGACCCACGCAGACTCAAGCAGACAAAAGCCCAGTACAGAACTGAGGAAATGGGCAGCAGGCCCCAATCTTAGTGGAGCAACTATTGTGCAGCAGATTACTGCTGGGTGAGGAAGAGCTGATCCTAAAAGGAGAGACTCTGGATAGGCTGACTAGACCCCAGTGGACACTGACCACTTTTAAAATCTATTTACTGATCACTTTTATTCTTCTTTTGAAAACTATCTGATTAGTTCATTGGTTTATTTATTGACTGGCATGGAGTTTTTGTTTGTTTTATTTTCATGTTTGTAGTTCTTTTTAAAACATTTATTCTTATTTTTCATTCATATGTATGTGTGTGTCCATGTGAGTGTATGCCATGTGTGTGGGAGCACTCATGGATGTCAGAAGAGGGCATCAGATCCCCTGGAGTAACAGGCAGCTGTAAGCCACCATGTGTGGCTGTGTGTGCTAAGAACTGAAGTTGGCCCCTCTGGAAGAGCAGTATATGCTCTTAACTGATGAGCTACCTCTCTCTCTCTCTCTCTCTCTCTCTCTCTCTCTCTCTCTCTTTCTCTCTCTCTCTCATATATATATATATACAGATATATATATATATAGATATAGATATATTTGTGTGATTTGTGTGTGTGTGTGTGTTCTCTTTGTTGCTGCACAATGGAATTTTGTTCAACTGTAAAGAAAAATGAAGACAAGCAATCTGCAGAAAACTGGATGAACTGGAAAATAATATATTAAGTGAGATAAGCCAAGCTCAGAAATGCAAAGACTTCATGGTGTCGTTCATATCTGGGGTCTAACTTCTAAGGTTCATAAATGTGTACTTACAGGGAAGAGTTTGGATAAAGGACAGGAAACTAGAAAGGAGCCCATGAGTGGGGGACAAAGAGGCTTAGGTAGGGTGGGGCGAGCAGAGAGGGTGACAGAGCATGTGATGTGAGAGTGGCAAGGGGAGCACTGGAGACAGTGAAATGGGGACTAGGGGGCTGGGGGGCTCCACCTGTTCAGTCTGTGTTATTACCCACGTCACGCCTTTCTGTCCAAGAGGTGTTGGACTATTACTTTCCTCTGTTAAAATCCTTTTTGACTTGGCTGGAGGAGTCATGATTCTTAACACTTGTGGTTTTAACCTTCTAATGTCTTCAAGAGGACGTATAATTTCACAAGGCTAATCACTAGACCGATCTTCATCTAACTTCACAAAAATAACATAGAGTTGTGGGAAAACATATTTAATAGTTTCTTCACTCATTCATTCAACCAAAAGCCTTTCAGTGCTTGCTACATCCCCAACACTGTGCTAGAAGCTTGGTACAGGCAGACCCAAAGTTTCTTTCTAGTGCAGTGAAAGGAATTCAGCGGGATACAGTAAGAATTTGGTGAATTTGTTGAGACCTCCAAAAAAGCACAAGAACCCAGGCTGCAGTATACTCAAGAGACAGCAATGAATTTTGTACCTTTTGCAAAGCGGGTTTTACGAAGGGGCTGACATTTGAGATAATGCTTGAACGATAAAGAGATGAAAGGGCAGGTCAGGTAGAAGTAAAGCCAGAGAGGTGGAGACGAAGATGGTAACAGCATGCTTTGCTAGGACTATGGAGTTACTGGACATGGGACATGATAAGGGCAGACACATCTAGAAAGGTAGACACATCTTCAAGAGAACCTTTCTCACTCGAAAAGCAATTGTCTTTCCACTGGACTGAACCATATCTCAATCATTATTTCATCCATTCAACCAACACAACTAACAGTACTTCTTATGTATCTGGTACAAACACAGGATACAAAACAGGTTCCTTATTGGGTAAATCTTCCATGTTCACATGTTTGATCCATCTTTCTCTTCTCTTGTCTTCTTTGTCTCCTTTCTTCTTACTCTTTTTCAGACCAGCAACCCATCAACAAAGTTTCTTCATACCTTCACACACACACACACACACACACACACACACAACCTAAAAAAGAGTCTCACTATATAGTTCAAGCTGAACTTGTGGTTCTCTTGTGTCTGCCTGTTGAGTGTTGGAATAACAGGCCTGTACTACTATACCCAATAGGTTGTTTGGTTTACTGGACATAGGAATTTTGAATGTAGTGTTACTATATAATTCAAATATTCCCCTTAGGCAACCAGAAGTCCTCCTAAGCTTTGGAGTGTGTGAGTGTCAGGTCACCTGCACTGAGGCATACCTATTCTGGATAGTTATGTTAGCTAGTGAATAGAAATTGGATGTGAGGGACAGAGAATGTGGGAGAGAGAGGAATGGGGAAACTAGCATTGCTGAGACCTTGCTAGGAGTGGGATTGGTAACTAATATGATGATGAACCAAACCAATCCAGTCTCCATGAAGTTCACGTCAGGGTATCAGATACAGGAGGAGTGATGGTGACTGGAAGCCAAAGAGTTAAACAAGGCTGTGTGCAGATGCCACCCAGTTCTAGTGTGGAAACGCAAGGGAGGCCAGAAGGGACAGCCCTGAAACTAATCTTAGCTGGAGAGGAAGGAAGGGCCTCCCACAGACATGAAGAGCTGAGGATTCATGAAGGCTCCATAGGAGTGAGCAAATCAAGAATGAAGCAAAGCGATCCCAAGGGACAAGGGGCAAGAAGGAGCTGCCACTGCGCACTGCACACTGTGCACTGCACGCTGCACACTGCACACTGCACACTGCACGCTGCACGCTGCACGCTACACACTGCACGCTGCACGCTGCACACTGCACGCTGCACGCTGCACACTGCAACTGAAGAGGGCAGCTGTACGCTGCAGGCCACACTGCACACTGCACACTGCACACTGCACACTCCTGGAACTGAAGAGGGCAGCTGTACACTGCAGGCCACACTGCACACTGCACGCTGCACGCTGCACACTGCACGCTGCACGCTGCACACTGCACACTCCTGGAACTGAAGAGGGCAGCTGTACGCTGCAGGCCACACTGCACACTGCACACTGCACACTGCACACTCCTGGAACTGAAGAGGGCAGCTGTGCGCTGCAGGCCACACTGCACACTGCACGCTGCACGCTGCACACTGCACACTCCTGGAACTGAAGAGGGCAGCTGTACGCTGCAGGCCACACTGCACACTGCACACTCCTGGAACTGAAGAGGGCAGCTGTACGCTGCAGGCCACAGAAGCTAGGAGTAGAAGGTGGCTCTGGTGAGGTGAGCAGGTCAGGTTTCACGTCATGCTTCACCTAAATCCAGTGAAAGAGGTGAGAGTCAAACTCACTGGGATGCGTTCATCATAACTGTGTTTCTAGCTCCAGCCCAGTTCTGAATCCCTGTGGACACTCAGCTTATGTCTGTGGAACAGAGGAACATCTCATCTGATGAGAGAACACAAAAATGGGCCTGAGGAAGCATCAGGCACCAAGTGAGACGGGGCCTCCCCTACTTTGGCCTATCTAAACAGTCCAGGAAACTTGCTCTAGGCACCTCGCCCAGTGACCTGAGGCACCAGACAGCAGTTGACTTTCAGGGGAAGACTTGGGATAGAACCTGTGACTCTCCTTGAGTTAGACTGTTCATTTTGGCTGTCTGAATCGAAGAATCTACATTAAATAGTGCAAATTCAGGACTTTTCTAATTTTGTTTTGGTTCATCTTTAGAGAGAGGAGAACCAGGAACCTCCAGATCTTACGGGAGCAAGCACATTGGATCACATCAGATTTTAATAGTGGGTCTCCGCTGCTTTGTCCACCAAAGAACAGAAAATGTACATTGTTCCCCCTGAACATTACTTCCCTTTTGTGATCAAATCTCGTCTTCAGAACTTGGAGGCCTTGAGCCTGCTCTCTGGTAGCTTCCTCCCTGAGGTTCTCTGAGTATTCTGAGCAGAGTCCAAAAGTCAGTCCTCAATCAGCTAGGTCAGCTGTAGAGGGCCCTGTAAAGTCCCTCTGGAAACATGATGCCATAGCTCGAAAGAATTCTTTTGAGGGTGAATTCCAAAATGATTGTGTAGTTTGATTGATTCATGGGTACACATCTGAAAGTGAATTTCCAAAACGGTTTTACCATTAGAATGCCACCATTCAGTTTCTAGAGTTGTTTTGTAGCTTAAATATCTAAAACTAGATCTGCCAGAGTATTTGGCACTGTGTAGAACTTTTCTGTTGCGGTAGTGGTAGTGATGGTCAGCTAACTAGCTAGGTGTTACTCAGTAAAAGATCAAATTGTTTCTTTCTTTAGAAGGACCATATATAAGTCATTTTTCTAGGTACCAACAAAAGTGTCATGGAAAGTGAATCTCTGTTTAACCTTAGATCTAGGAATTACTGATGAATCTTAGATATATTACTTAACCCCTGGTTGAGGCTTTATTGCTGATCTCTTCTCTATGAATAAGTTTAAAAGCCTTAACTTGCTGAATCCCAAGAGACGATACATGTACAATCCATAGTGTCAGTATGAATGCAGTTTAGGCACCATTAGTCTGGCATTTTGCTATACCCATACTAGAGGGACAACAAATACGATTTTAAAGTTTTTGCAATACAAAGTCAAAATGACTTATATCTCAGTTTTCCTCAGCCTGGCCCCATGATGACTGGACTATTTATTTATATATCTGGTATTCTTTTTGTTCATTTTATTTTTATTTATATGCATGGGGGGTGTGCATATGAGTGCAGATACCTACAGAGGCCAGGAGAGAGCATCAGATCCCCTGGTACTGGAGTTACAAATGGTTGTGAGCCACCAGAGGTGGGTGCTGGTAACCCACCCCAAGTCCTCTGCAAGAGTAGTATGCATTCTTGGCAAAGCACACAGAATTGTGCTGTTCTTACTGGCTTCTACCAGGGGTTATTAATCTAATGAAGTGCAGAAAGAGTAGAAGAACCTTTATATTCTTTTATATTATGTCGATGAATGAATTCAAAGACACTTGGAAACAGAGGAGACCATTCATTTATGTTGGGAGACCACAGATCATCAAGAGATTGACTTGTTTATTGCCTCAGTGCCATCCTTCACTGGCAGCGACTAATTGTATTAGGAGCTTCTCAAGTTCTTTTATTTCTGAATGGGGATTCTAAGACTAATTATAAATACCTCAGTAGAGAGGGCATACTGAGACAAATAAGCACATAAAAGACTCCAAATTCAGCATGAGGACATACACTTGTAATTTCGGCACTCAAGAGGCAGAGGCAGGTTAGCCTCCATGATTTAAGATCAGGGTAGGCTACATAGACAATTGAGACACATGCACATGCACATATACACACAAGCACTCACACACACACACACACACACACATACACACACAGAATGAGAGAAAGACACAGAGAGAAGAAATTGTTAATCATTGCATAAATGTAAATTAAAAGCACATTAAAATCCTACTACATGAAGGTTACATGAAGGTCTGAAAACTGACTATATCAAATGTTGGTGGGTTGTGGGGAACCAGAACTTCACGCCACATTGATGGGAATGTCGTAATATGGTTACTACCAGTTATTTGAGTATGCACCAATGTAAATATTCATCAAATTGTATTTCCTTCTTCTTTTAGACTCTGAAAGAGGAATTTAAATGTATTTTGTTACTTCTGCATTTGATCTTAAAGTATATTAGCTAAGAAACTACAATTATGGATAAAATATTGAAAAAGGGTATCAGAATGAGAAATCAAATCATTTGAATTTACAAAACAGAAACAACTGCCTCAAAAATGAGTCTCGGGGATTTGGGGCTTTGCAGTACTTTCCTGTGATCCATACTAATGGAAGCAAATAAGCTAGATTGATGACACTGTATTTAAATGGGAATGTATGCTTAATCATTGTCTATAATGTAAGACTCTTAGCTTCTCAGATAACAACCGACACCTCACAAAGCACAAGTGTCTGACTTGTCAGCAATGGGGACACATTCATTGTAGCTGCTTGACACACTCATTTCTGAACTCACAGAAACATGTAACCAGTGAATTCCAAATGCTACCAACATATCTTTTGATTAAGGAAATGACTTGGATGTCAAGAAAGGTCGTCTCTGATTCTTGTGTCCTGTCCCCTCCTTCTCCACCAGGACAGATGAATCCTCTCACATTGCCTTCCAGGGAGGAAGACAAGAATCAAGACAGGACTCTATGGGAAATATTGATACTTTGCATCAGTTAATTAAAGCCTTAGTTTTCCAAAAGGCACATCAATGTTGGGGGATTTCCATCAGTTCTGGAGGAGAAGGATTTAAAGGTCTCTGGAGAAGAAAGTTATTAGGATTTAATCAATCATGTCTGATCTCAAACTGACCAAATTATTTGATAAAATTGAAAATAATGTCAGAATTTAATTAACTGTATAGTCAAAAGGATACATATACATATATACACACATACACATACACACATACACATGCACACAGATATACACACATACACATATACACTACACATTTTACATATATAAAGTTCCCACCTTTCCTTTAGGAATAGCTAGATATTGATATTATCACAAGCAATTTTTCTATATATTCTAAAAGGAAAGGAAAGTTAGTGTAGAGTTTCTCCAGAAGCAGTCTCACAAAGCAAAACTATTTAGAGGCAAAATGACTCTCATGAGCAGTGGGGAGATATAGCTAATATTTTGCCTTGGACTCTTGGGAAGAATTCAAGAAACATCTTATATTCCCGTAGTTGGTTAAGGGAAATGTTGATAGTGATCAAGGATTATTCTATGAGAATATTCATGTAACTCAGACTCGGCGGAGAGCGAGAGCTAATTGTCATTTTTTTAATTAGCATAGAATAGTTTTACATTGGGATTTTATCCCTTAGCCTTTGGTATTTAATTTTCCCTAAATGAATGTAGAAAGAAGCAGATTAAAGACCCAGAAGATAGTCTTAACATTTTTTGACTACAGTATAGTCTTTTCTGAGACCACAAACACAATGAAGACAGAATCCATTAGTTAAATAAATAAGCACTTAGTCTGGTAGTAAGAGTGTCCGTTTAGGTAAACTTACTCTGAGGCAGATGGCAGCTGATTCTTGGACGCAAGATAGAGAGTAAAATTACCATCACAGCCTGAAGCTAAGAAAATTTGAGACAAATTTGAAGCAATTCAGTAGCTTCATCATGCTGTAATGTTTCATATTTCCAATTATTGCCCGTCCCATTCCCTACAAAAAGAAAAACAAAGTTCTTTCTGCTCAGAAATGCTCCCAATTTTGCACTCATTAGTTTATAAGCAAAAGCTGAGTGCTGTGAGATCCTGTGGCAAATTCTTAAATTGATCAATTGGTTTCTTATTTGCATAAATGAGTTTCTTACTGATTTGTTAAATTTCTTGGATATTTTTGTTAATATGTTAAAACTATTTTTACACTTCTACTCAGTATACTCAGATTTTGTTTTAAACATTTACCCAACAGATTCTAGTTGCTTAAAATTCATTCCAGAAAATCAAAATATGCTGATATTTAGGTAAAATTGACCTTTGCTGATATGGCAGTTATCCAAACTCAATGGTGGCTCATTTCAAAGCCCATGCTTGCTTCAAATGGAGCCTTCTGGTTTGGTGCAGATTTCTGAGTCCTTCCCAGAGTCCTTTTGATTCATAGAGACATGAAGCAGATGGAAACAATTTGCCTGAAGAAAGCTGGATAAGATTCATTTACACGTTTAGCACTCATTCTTAAAATAATTCTATGCCATTTGGGTACTTTTACACAGTTTATAGTCAGATTTTAAAAATCAAGTGTCCAGTCCAGGCTGAAAATTCTAGATAAAAAAGCTGTCACTTAGATAATGTCGTAGGCTGAACAGTGGCCCCAGAGGGAGTTCTTGTCAATCCTTGGAAACAGCAAATACACTAGAACATACGGCACAAAAAATTAAAATTGCTGATTGGCTGACACAGACATGGGGAGATTGTCCAGTCATGCCCAACACAATCACAAGGGCCCTTAGAAATGAAAAGGGAAGTCAAAGAATCCATCCTAGAGAGAGAGCCTGAAGATGCTGAGCAAGAGGCTTTGAAGCTGGAAGTAGGTTCCACTAGCCAAGGAATGCAGCTGTCAGTAGCAACTGGAAAAACTCAGGAAGCAGATTTCTTTTCAGGACCTCTACCAGGACAGCTGTCCGGCTGCCACTCACGGAGGTCTTACTGGGACTTCTGACTTTAAGAATGCTAAGAAATCCATGTGAATTAAAGTCACTACATTAGTGGTCATTTGTTACAGCAACAGTACAAAACTAATGCTCATCGCACACACGGTAACCTCTTGAGATACCTTCTGGATCCACTGAAGCCATTAATCAAGACTTCATTCCTCTCTTCAGTCATTATATTCTGAGCACCTGCCAGAACCCCAGCAGGGTGTTGAAGAGGGCAAGGAACTTAGGCCCTGTCTCAAAAGCATTATAGTCTAGAATGGGAAACAGACTCATAAATACACAGAACAGTGTATAGAATATTTTATTAATTACATTTGACCTGCTTGCCATATGTAGTTGGTCTTAGCAAAAGTCACCAAGCTATGGAACAAGAGACATGAATCAGCAATTAAGAGAGTTTGCTGCTTTTCAGAGAACCTGAGCTCAATTCCTAGCACTCACACGGAGGCTTGGCTCACAACCACCTGGGATCTGATGCCTTCTTCTGGCAGTTGTGGGTACCCGCAGACACATGCGCATAAATGAGAAGAAGAAAAATACGGTCAGTGATTTCTCTCCTGATTTCAGACTGCTTAGCCGGAATCCGACAATTTCCCTCATTTTAGTCGGAGGTGACACTGTGAATTAAGCTGCCTTTGCCCTGTGTTTTCACCCTCTCCAAGTTCTTCTGAAGTTGCTCCTCCTTATCGGGAATCTCGTTTCAACACTTTGTTCCTCATCTACCTTCCATGTCACGGCAAAAAGTCATTAGCACTGCTGGGAATCAAACCCAGGTTCTCTGCAGTCAGCGCTCTTAACTGCTGGGCCATCTCTTCAGCCCTAAAATATATTTTAAAAAGCGTTCTAGGTCAGAAGCAATATTGAATTACGCTTCATTAAAACAAAGTGAGGAAATCAAGAAGCCAATATTTATAACTATTTTAAATATAAAGCAGGAAATCACAATGATTAGAAAGGTGACACACATCCAACAAAATAATGATGTGCCTCAGGAGGGCTGGCTGGAGTTCCGCTTGAGGAACTGGAGGCATTCTTCCTGAGAGAACACCCAAGCCTCGGAGCTGACTTTAGAGGAGTTACCGTCATCAGTTAATGCGCCTTCCTCTCTGTCTCCCCTTTGCCTGCTGATTTGGAAATCATGCGCATCAGATTGCTCTCAACTCCATCACTGAACATGTGGTCTTTTGTATTATAATGCGCCTCAGATTTTCAGACCGCTTTTCTCCCTCAGTTGTGCAGTGACCTTAGAAATAATTTTCTGCATGGAAGGCAAGAGATTTGCTTTTCACTCAACTAAATAACTTGCTAAATAATTCACAACTGGTTGTTAATTTTATTCATGATTTCATCACTAATTCTTTGAAAGATACAGTCAGTTTTCTTCTTGTTATTTTTTATAGAAATTTTGCTGATGAAATAAATAGAATAACATTTAGATAGAATAGCTATTATTCTACTTATTTTTATTTCTATATTTTTTTATATTTATATATTTATATTAAGTATAAATATATATTTATTGTGGGGAATCAGGCCTCCCAGCACAGCCCCCCTCCATGGCTACGTGATGGTATGCCGGCCCCTCCATGACTGCGCCATGGTATCTGGTTCTGCTCTTAAGATAATCACAATTGCAGAACATTCTTTCGCCTTTCACAAGACTATCTTGCCTCTGCAGCTTCTGCTTTATGGGCCAGTAAACCAGTTTTTTACAGCTGGACCCTGGGCGGGGGCGAGGTGTTCTGTATCTTGCCTAACCATTGGGTCAGAGGGTCCCCAGCCTCCTGCATTCCTCAGAGATGAGTTGATTGTGTAATGACACATGAAAATGGTATTTAAGGAAAGAGACATTTTGTAGTAAAGGCTTCTTCTTCTCAACTTCTATGGTATGTGTATGACTTCTTTCATTAAGCCTCGCCGCTCCCCGCAGGAGACTCGGACCCAGAGCCGTGCAGGCACGGCAATTTATGTTTGTATATTTATATTGTTTTATATTTATATATTATTCTGTTTATTTTATTAAATTAATATTATATAATATCAAACCAACAAATGCCCAGTGGGTTAAAGCATAAAGCTTTCTATTAGTACTACAGAGTTCCCATTCACAAGAGCCTGAAAAATATCTAGGAATAAACTAAACAAAAGTCATTAAAGAGCTCTACAATGAAAAAAATCTTTGAAGAAAGACATTGGGGAAGAAACCAGGAGATGGAAGAACTTCCCATGCTCATGGATTGGAATAAATAATATTGTGAAAATGGCCATCCTACCAAAAGCAATATATAGATTCAATGCAATCCCAATCAAAATCCCCATGACATTTGTCACGGAATTAGAAAACACATCTTAAATTCATACGGAATCACAATAGTACCTGGATAACAAAAGCAGTCCTGAGCACAAGGAGCAACATTTCAAGCATTACCATACCAGACCTCAAACTACATGACACAGTTACAATCATAAACACAGCATGGGACTGGCTCAAAGCAGGCAAATAGATTAATGAAACATAACTGAAGACCAAAATATGAATGTATACAGTTTCAGCCATCTGACAATTTCAGCTATTTGACAAAGGTGCCAAGAACACACACTGGAGGAAGACAGTATCTTCAACAATCAATGCTGGAAAAACTGTATGTCCACCTTTAAAAGAATGAAGTTAATCCCTTTCCTTTCACCCTGCCTAAGAGTCAACCTCAAACAGATCAAAGACCTCCGTGTGAAATCTGAAACTGTTAGAAGAAAACATAGGCAGTACCCTACAAGATGAAAGTGTAAGAAAGGACTTTCTAAATCAGATACCAGTTGTTCAGGAATTAAGGTCAACAATCAACAAGTGGGACCTCATTAAACTAAAAAGCTTCTATACAGCAAAAGAAACAACCAAGGAAGAAAAGAGAAAATCCAGAGTGTGAGAAAATCTTAATCAGCTACACATTTGACAGAGGATTAATATCCAAAATATATAAACTAATTTAAACAAACAAAGAATCAAGAAAACAAATTACCCAGTTAAAAGATGGGCTATGGCTCTGAGCAGAAAGTTATCAAAAGAAGAAATAAAGAAGATTAGAAAACACCTTTAAAAGATCAAGAGAATAAATACCAGATGCTGGAGAGGATGTGGGAAAAGAGGACAATGAAAACAAAAGGCCACAAATGTCCAAAGTGTAGAGAACAAGAGTCTGCAGAGTGTAGTCCCTGGACAGGACTGCTGTCTTCCAGTTCACCCACCCAGGGCTCAGGGATCACTGTGGAAAGGCAACAGATTGTAAAAACCAGGGGAGGAAATGCATGATCACATGTAAATAGAGTTTCATAGGCTCCTGTTACCTTGCTCATATAACCCACAGCAATGTTGTCAGCACACACAAGACCATGCAAATTCAAGCAGAGAGACACCAGCACAGAACAGAATAGGCAACAAGTCCCAAACTTAGCAAAAGAACTATTGGCAGCTGATTACTGCTGTGTGAGGAAGACCTGAAATTCTTTAAGGGAGTGACTCTAGATAAGCTGACTAGATTTCAGTAAATGAACTTGCGCTGAGAGACATCTGGGTACAGTAAACTAATCGGATAGGCCTTAACACAAACGACAGAATGGGTAAGCTCTGATGGGGGTGCTGTGGGAAGTGCGCATTGGGGAGGGGATGTGAAGATGATTCGGATGTTCTGTATGGACCCTTTACCAACACAGCAACTCACTTCCCCCCCATTATACACCCTGTTCTCCTAGCCTTGCGCACAGACCCACTCTGCACCCCAGATCTCTGGAATATACTCTTAGTCCAGACCCACCAACTGAGTTGTGATCCCCTTTACACAAAACAGATCAATTTTTCCATCTAGTTTGTTAGAGCCTTCACCAACTGCCCAACTTGCTTAGGATTCCAGAGACCAGCCTGCTTCCACGGTAAATCAGATGCTGCTCACTGCATGTCCATTCCTCTACCTCCGCAACAACAATGCCAAACTCCCCCACCCCACATCCTGTTCTCCTTTTAGCCTTGGGCACAGGCACACTTTTACTCTTAGCCCCCCAGAGCTCTGGACTACTCTCTTGCCTACGCCTGGCTGTGAGCTCTCCAAATTGCACAGTGCCCATCCCCGTACACTGGTGCTTCCTGCAGCCCTACGCTGCTGCAGTAGTAGGCATCAGTGCCCTTCATTAAGGGCCCATACTTTGCAGACTGCGTGAGAAAGCCTGAATTCAGTTTCTGCCTGGCAATCTTCCCAAACTGTGTTGTGCCTGTTGGCTTGAGGCTCCCAGACTTTAAGAAAAGCCTGAGAGTATCTGATCTCACATAACTTGTGCCTTCGAGGGAACTCCTGAGCAGCTGGTCTAGAGCCATTTGGTCCCTCCAATATAAAATCAAAAGGGAGAACCTGAAGCCTTCACCAACCCAGCTTTTCATACCCAATAAGAAAACAAGTCACATCAAGTATACAAAAATAATCAGACTACAACTCAGCCAAAGAAGACTTGAGACTCACATCAGAATCATAAAAAACTAAAGAAATACACATGCCAAGATCACAATAAAAAATAATAATAATATGAAAAATCCAACTAATATGTCCCCACTAAACATCACCAGTTCTAAAGAAGAGTGCTACAACGAGAACCCCATTGAGATAACCCAGAACACAAAGTTTAAAAGAACAATCATAAACATGATCAAAGAATTCAATGAATTTGAAAAACACACAAACAAATCAAAGAACTAAAAGAAGATAAGGATAAACTTCTGACTGAATTCACAAAAGAGACAGAAATATTAAAGGAAATTCAGGCTGAAAGAAGGAAATAAAAAATTTAGTAAGCCAATTTAAAATGACAGGAGAAAGCCTCAGCAATATAATGAGTGAAATGGAAAACAGATAATAAACTTGAAGAATTGGAGTACTCAAGCAAAGATTATGACTAATTTTAAAAAACAAAGGACTGCAATATGCAGAAAATGTGGGACACTGTGAAAAGTCCAAATCTATGCATCATAGGTACAGGGGAAGGAGAAGACTCTCAAGATAATGCTATTAACCAGATCTTCAACAGGATTGTAGAAGAAAATTTCCCAAAATTAAGGAAAGACATTCCCATACAAATACAGGAAACACAGAGAATATCAGATAGACGTGACCAGAAAAGAAACTCCCCATGTCATATCACAGTAAAATCACTAAGCGAACAGCACAAAGAGAGAATACTGAAAGCTATAAAAGAAAAACAAGTCACATATAAAGGAAAATCCATCAGAATTACAGCTGACTTTTCGGTGCAAACTATGAAAGCCAGAAGAGCCTGGAACAAAGTATTCTCAGTTCTGCATGACCATAGATGCCAACCCAGAATACTTTACCCAGCAAAAATGCCTATTATAGTTGAAGGGGAAAGAAAAATCTTTCACAATATGAATAAGCTGAAAAAATTCATGTCCAGAAAACCAGCCCTTCAGAGAACACTTGAAGCAATATAAAGAGGTGAAGAAAGAACAACTATATCCAAGGGGCAGCGGAAAGAAATTAAATGAAGGCACAACTGGGGAACCACAAAGTTAGATAAGAATGCAAACAGGAATCAAAATGATGGGAACCAGTACCAACCATCTTTCAATAATAACTTTAAATATCAATGGACTGAACTCCCCAATCAAATGACAGTTTAGCTGAATGGATCAAGAAGCAAAATGCATCTTTCAGTTTTCTACAAAAAAATCCCATCTCACTTTCAAGGATAGGCATTAGAGTAAGATGAAAAGATGGAAAAAATATTCCAAGCAAGTGGTACTAAGAAACAAGCAGGAGCTCTCATTCTGATATCTGACAAAATAGACTTCAAGATAAAGCTAATCAGAAGAGATAAAGAGGGTCACTTCATTCTGATCAAAGGAACAATTAACCAAGAAGATTTAACAGTCATGAAGATAAATGAACCACACTCTGGTGCACCCAACTTCATAAAAACAGGACTATAGCATTTTAAGACACAGATTAATCCCAACTGAATAGGACTAGGGGACATCAATATCAAGCTGTTTCCATTAGACAAGTCAACCAGACAGAGAATAAACAGAGAGATATCTGAATTAAATTATATCATAGACTAAGTGGACCAAACAGACATCTACCAAATATTCCATCAAAGCACCAAAGAATACACTTTCTATTCAACAGCCCATGGAGCTCTCCCCAAAACTGACTGCATACTGGGACACAAAACAAACCTCGATAAATACACAAATATTGAAATAATTCCAGATATTCTTTCAGACCACAGAGCAATACAGCTTAAAATCAACACTGGAAGAAGCCCGAGTAACTTCACTAACTAATGGAGACCAAATAACACACTCCTGAAGTGTGAATGTGTTAAAGAAGAAACTAAGAAAGAAATAAAAGTGTTTCTGGAATTAAACAAAAAAGACAATACAATACAACAAAACTCCTGGGACACTTTAAAAGCAGTCATAAGAGGGAAGTTTATAGCTCTAAATGCTTATATTGAAAAATCAGAAAGAGCAAAACATAAATGACTTAACATTGCAAGTCAAGAATCTTGAGAGGCAACAACAAATGAAACCCAACCCCAGCAGACAAGAAGAAATTACAAAAATCAGAGCAGAAATTAATGAAATAGAAACAAAGAAAACAATACAAATAATCAATGAATCCAAGAGCTGGTTCTTTGAAAAGATAACCAAGATAGACAGAGCTTTAGCCCAGCTAATCAAAAGAAAGAAAGAACAACTCCAAATCAACAAAATCAGAGATGAAAGGGGAAACATCCCAATAGACAACAAAAAGATCCTGAACATTCCAAGGGACTACTTTAAAAATCTAGATGCTATTGAGTTTAAAAACCTTGAAGAAATGGTTGTATATCTAAAATCATAGGAATTGCCAAAGCTAAACTGAGAAGAGATCAACAGCTTAAACATACCCACAGCATATAAGGAAATTGAAACAGTAATACAAAAGCTCCTTACTAAAAAAATCCCAGGCCCAGATGTGTTCAAGCAGAATTCTACCAGACATTCAAAGAAGACCTATATCCAATATTATCTGAATTATTTAAAAAAATAGAAACAGAGGGAGAACTCCTAAATTCCTTCTATGAAGCCAGAATCACTCTAATACCAAAACCAGGTAAAGATACAACCAAAAAAGAAAACTATAGACCCATATCCTTAATGAACATGGATGCCAAAATTCTCAAAAAAAAAATACGTGCAAACTGCATTTCAGAGATGCAGAGCTGGTTTGATATATGTAAGTCAGTAAGTGTCATAAAACATATAAATAGACTCAAAGACAAAAATCACGTGATTATCTCAATAGATGCAGAAAGGTCTTTGACAAAAGTCACATGCATTTATGTTAAAAGTCCTAGCAGGAACTGGACTGGAGGGAATATACTTCAACATAATTAAAGTTTTATACAAAAAAAAAAAAAATCATGGAGAAAAACTGGAAGCATTCCCACTAAAATCAGGAACCAGACAAGGCCATCCACTATCTCCACTCCTTTTCAATACAGTACTTGAAACCTGTGCTAGAGCAAAACAACAAGAGAAGGAAGTTAAAGGAGTACTCATTGGAAAAGAAGAGGTCATATCATCCCCTTTTGCAGATGATATATTATACCTAAAAGATCCCAAAAATTCCACCCCAAAATTCCTAGAAATGGTTAACACTTTCAGTAAGTTGCAGGTTATCAAATTAATATACAACAATGGGTAGCCTTTCTATACACCACTAACAAGCAATTGCTGAAAGAATACAAGGAAGCCCTCCCATTCACAATAGCTTCAATAAAATAAAACATCTCAGAATAAACCTACAAAATCATTAAAGATTTCTACAATGAAAATTTTAAATCTTTGAAGAAAGAGATTGGGCAAGACACCAAGAAATGAAGGCCCTCCCATGCTCATGGACTGGAAGAATTAATGTGAAGATGACCATCATACCAAAAGCAATATATACATTCAATGCAATCCCAATCAAAATTCTCATTATATTGATCACAGAATTAGAAGAAACCATCCTAAAGTTCATATGGAACCACAAAAGACCTCACATATTCAAAGCAACCCTGAGCACAATGAGCAATGCAGGGGGGATTTATATACCAGATTTGAAACTATATTACTGAGCTATAGTCATATAAACATCATGGTGCTGGCACAAAAATAGACCATAGATCAATGGAACATAATTGAAGACTCAAACATGAGTGCATGCAATTTCAGCCACCTGATATTTGACAAAGGGACTAAGAACACTCACTGGAGGAAAGATCGCATACTCAGCAAATGGTGCTGACACAACTGGATCTTCACTTGTAGAAGAATGAAACTAGACCCCTATCTTTCACCTTTGACAAAAGTCAACTCCAAATAGATTAAAGGCCTGAAACTCTGAAATGGTTAGAAGAAAACATTGGCTGTAACCTATAAGATATATGTGTAGGAAAGGACTTTCTAAATCATACATCATTTGCTCAGGAATTAAGGTCAATAATCAACAAGTGAGACTTCATTAAATGAAAAAGTGTCTGTACAACAAAGGAAACAGCCAAGGAAATGAAGAGAAAACCCACAAAGTGGGAGAAAATCTTCACCAGTGACACATCTGACAACAATTTAACATCCAAAGTACATAAAGAACTTAAAAAACAAAGAATCAAGAAAATAAGTGACCCAGCCAAAAGATGGCCTAAGAATCTGAGCACAGAATTCATAAAAGAAAAAATAACGATGACTATGAAACATTCTAAAAGTGTTCAACATACTTAATAATTAGAGAAATGCAAATTAAATCCACTCTAAGATTTCCAAAAAAGTTGCACAGCTTTACTATCACATCAGCAGTATGGAAAATTCTTAAAAAATTAAAAATGAACCTACCATTTGACCCAGGTTACTTGGCATGGCACAAAGGACTGATCCTATTGAAGAGATATTGTACATCCATTTTTGTTGCTGCTCTTCTCACAAAAGCTAAGGGATGAAAGCAACCTAAGTGTTCCTCAACTGAAGAGTGAATAATGAAAATATGGTATATTTGCACAATGGAATTCTACTCAGAGGTAAAGGAAGACAAAATCATTATAAGTAAATGGATGGAACTAGAAACTCCGATACTAAGTGAAGTAACACAGACTCAGAAAAAACAAACAATATATGATCTCCCTCATTTGTGGATCCTAACACTTAACCGTCATATGTGAGTATCTATCCTGCTGTAACTGCAGGAACCAAAAAATGGAAAGGAACCAGGGAGGTAAAGGAAAGAACAAACCTGAGATAGAAGAATAGTAGAATAGAATAGAAGAATAGTAAGAGATAGGCAATACTAAGGAAGAAATGGATAAAAGGGGTGTCTTTAAATGATATGGGGGTGATGGATATACAAGGAACTATGGAGATAAAGGGAAAGAAGCAACTCAAGATAGGTGGGGCCTTAGGAGACTGATATTATCAATGGAGAAATGAGGACACTTTAAAAAGGGAAGGCATGAATGGAGGGTTAGTCAGAGAGAGACAGAGAGAGAGAGAGAAGAGAAATAATGCCTAGACCCAAAAGCTACATAACTAGAAACAATGCCAGACAAGACTTTCATTTGACTTGTTAGCCAGGGTGGTCCAAGAGACTCTCAAATTTACATAGGCAATTTTCACAACCCTTGATTGCCTCCCAGTACTTGAAGGTAAGTCCCTACTACTGAAGACAGGACATATTTCTGAAACCAGATTTGGAGCAATAGAGCTGGAACTGACCTGGAAGCCACTTCCCCTGAAAGCTGGCTCTCATAGCACTGGAAAGCACTAAGCAAGTAGTCAAGGGGGATCATCAGTTGATAGCCCAACACCAGTGTCATGACCAAATAACCACATCAATGACTGGCACAGCACCCAACACTGGTGCAGTAGTGACACTTTTATCTTGGTGCCAATCAACAGCTACCTAACTGGTCTTAGAGCACAATCAGTTGGAGAAAGCTCATGTGTGGTATTGTAATCATAGCCAAATACACATGGCAGAAATACACATAGATCTTAGAGAAATCCCCAAGGCTGTCATCCCTAGGCTAATGTAACTTCTTACTAAATGCAAAATATGTATCCTTATACATACAGTCAAGTATTCCAGTCATCACTCATTAAAGAAGCTTCTATTGCACCAGACAGAGACTACTGCAGAGTACCACAACTGGTCACATGCAGACATTGTCCGTGAATTGCCCATGCCCACACAGCACATCTACAATGCAACCTCTACACCCAAGGCTCACACAACATGGAACAAGGGCTAAAGAGGACACTAATGACTCTCACAACAACCCTCATTAATATTAATGAATGTTACTCAGGAAATAGAGGGCCAGTAACACAAAGGTCACAAATGGCCAAAGCATGGATATTAGGAGTCTGCAGAGTATGGGTCTCTGGACAGGTCTCTTATGTTAAGTTCCACTCACCTAAGGCTCAGAGGCCATTTTGGAAGATGGGGGGAAGGGGAGACTGTAAGTATCAGTAAGTGGGGAGGAGGTGTGTGACCATATGGAGAAAGAATCCTACAAGCTCCTGAGACCTTGCTCATATGCACCTACAGGAATGGTTTCGGCATGCTCAAGACCCGTGCAAACTCAAGCAGACAAAAACCCAGCATAGAACTGGAGAAATGGGTATCAGACCCCAATTTTTGCTGAAGAAATATTGGCAAATGATTACTGTTGGGTGAGGATGAGTTAATCTTCCTAAAGCAAAGGAGTCTGGATAGGTTGAGTAGACCTCAGGGCATTTGGGGACAGTAACTTGACACAATCGACCTTAACACAGATGAAAGGAAGAATGTAGGGATTCCATTTTGAAGGTTATGGGGACTGCCAGTGGGGGACAGAGTCTAAAGATGGTTAAGATTGATTGAGATATTCTCTTTGAAATACACACTGATTCAATTTTAAAAAAAGATCTTTTGTATGAAATACACAAAAATTCAATTAAAATATCCAAAAAAAGACTACAGAGTTACTAGAATCACACTGTTACCTCCTAACCCCCAAAGAAATGCTTCAAATGCTTCTCTTCTGCAGCTGTGGTTAATTGTATTAATGTTTCCAGAGTCCTGATGCTCTCCTCTATCCTTATACCTTACATCTTGCAATACCCCCTGGGAAACAGGGAGAACTGAATTACCTTGTTCTTTGAACTTACAATGTGCTTGTATCTTGCTTTGGTCAGTAGAGGAGACAGAAGTGACAATGTGCTAGCTCCCAGAGTTAGTTCATGGTTTGGGTCCGGAATGCCGCCTTGGGCTCGTATGTTTGAGTATCTGATCCCCATCCAGAGGAGTGCTGTATGCTTTAAGGAACAAGTCTGGGTTGGTAGATATGGATCACGTGGAGTGAGCCTGTGGCAGTACAGCTGGGTCCTGCTTCTGATCCCATTATCTGCTTTGTATCCTGATCTGGCTGAAAAGTGAGGAGCTGTTCTGTAATAGCTTCTCCTGGCCCCAGAAGGAGCTGAACTTCCCCTGAAACTACACAGCAAAAGAAATCTTTCTTTAAGTTGATTCTGTCAAGTATTTTGTCATACCAACAAGAAAAGTTATACAATTCTGCTTAAAGTCTTGTGACAAAAATAAGCCTGAGCTGGCCCTCAAGTCCTAGCAGTCTGAGTTAACCCACAAAACTCAGGACAAGACCAGAGATGCATGGAGCTGAACTATACCAGCAGAGTTGCCCACCAAACTTGTTCCAAAGTAAGAGTCAACCAGTCAATGGACACAGCAAGGGGCCCAGCTGTGACAGACCATGTCCATCTGAGAGGAGCCAAAACCCCTGGATCTGTTAACACATAAGGTTCAAACTCTAAACTTAGTGATTTCTTAAGTTGCTGAGTTTGGAGTAGTTGTTATACAATATCGCTTAATATATGGTCTTTACAAAATGTATTTCACAAATAGGCTAGTGTAACAGATAACTATGACAAAAGCCAGATTTCCTGGATCCCATCCTTGTTCCTTGCCTCCACTGTGAAACATCTTGGTCATTTAATGTTGTGTCTGTTTTGTCTCAGCTAATGACAGGGCTTGTGCTGTTACAAAAACTTAGGATATAAATGACTTATGCAATTATTATTCCAAGACCTGAAGTCTAGTCCCATTGGCTTCTAGAAGACAGAAGCTCCAATTCTTAGATTTTTTACTTAAAAGAAAAACCATCAATACTTAGACAAACTGAATTGATTATTCTTTTTTGAGCATCCAAGCATTCTTGATTTGGAATGAAATAACTATATTATCCAAGATCTAGTTATTTGAATATGAAATTATTTTTAAAAAATAGGCAGATTGTATTCTATTTGATGGAAGGCAGGATTATGTTATTAATTTTTATAATGAAAATTGCAAGGATTGATTTCCATGAGGTTTGTGATGAGTATTCCTATTTCTTCAACTCCTGAACTCATAGGTCATCTTTAGAGACTTTTCACCAATAACTCGTTGCAAATTTCTTAAAAATCAATTTCCTTCTGTCAAGACAAGAGATTTATTTAGTAAAAATATTGAGGCATCCCATCTCCCACCAATGCAGTTCAGTGTTCAAAGGAAGCATTTAAGAAAACAAAGAAAATTTATTTGAAAAGGACCAGAAAATTTTCTGTATACATTGATGCCATTGACACAAATCAAAACAATAACTTTTTACAAGACTAAAAATATATGTGATATTACTATATAATAAAACATAAATAAACCCAATACCCTCTTTAAAATCCATTTCTGATGAATTAAATCAAAGTAACCTGCTTCATTCTTTCTTCACATGTGGCTTTATAAACTTTTCGATTCTTGGTTCTCAGCATGTGGATATAGCTCTTTAACAAAGACCAAAATAACTACTTGCTTATGCCATTTCTTAAGACCTCCTGATGGATTGTCAATGGGCCTCTATATCTCTACACCCAAAATAAATTACTGCACCTATGCCTTGTATTTCCTGTTTCCTATCACATCCATCATAGTGAAGGCAATATCCCTTTCCTTCTCTAATCTTGGTAAAATCCTTGGAGGGCGAGGATCTGCTTTTCCACAGGATGCACCTGGAAAATGGTGACGTTCACAGTCCATACCCCTCAGCTTTCAGATTTACTAATCCATTTGTATGACAAACATCCACTGAGGACAGATCTGTGCTAGGTACTATTTTAGGATTTGGGCAAGGTATTGATTCTATTAGAGTTGTTTCTAGGATCTTGTGTTTTGTGTGTGTGTGTGTGTGTGCATTTGTATAATTATATATACACATTTGCACTATATAGTATATGTATATTATATGTTTGTATCAGGAAGGTGTAAAGACTATGAAGAATAGATGGGCGTGGTGGCACATGCTTTCAATTCCAGCACTCCAGAGGTGGAGATGGATGGATCACTGTGAGATTGAAGCCAGACTCAGATGGTCTACACAGCAAGTTCCAGGTTAGCTGGGACTACATAGTAAGATCCTGTCTCAAAAAAGAAAATCTATAAGTAGTAAAGTAAATTAGAGTGATAGTTATTTATCTCCTCTAAAGACCTCAAAGATTGTAAGATAGAATTATTATGTTTATTTATTACATTTAAAAATTGTGTGCGTGTGTGTATGCACATGCCCCAGCATATCTGTGGAGATCAGTGGACAAACTGTGGGAGTCGGTTCTTCCCTCCACCATGTGGATTCCATGAACTAATGCAGGTCCTCAGACTTGGTGGCAAGTGCCTTTACTTGCTGTCCCATCTTGCCAGTCTCCTAAGTTACAATTAGTAATTCTCTTGGTATATCATTTCCAACAAGATGCCAGATGTTAGGACATACAGAGTGAAAAACCATTCAGGATACTAAAGTAGGCAAACCCTATCCCTCGACATCTAGTTTTCTAGAGTCACCAATTCTATCAACTTTGGTTTTAAAAAAAAAAATGTTTCTGGGCATTTTGGAAATGAACACGAGTGAAGACGCAGGGCTTCTGCGGGGCGTCTGCAGGACGTCTGCGCAGGCACCTGTGGAAGGGGCACTGGGAGAGATTCTGAAATGAAAACTGCTCGGCTCTGCTTCATGGCTCTCATCTGCCTTCCTTTGACATGTCTTTATATTAAAGAAAAGTCTTTTTGAAAGAAAAAAAAAAGAACAGAAAAATTTCTTGCTAGTGACTCTTACACTAAGGCCAAAAAGAGTTTAGATGAAATCAAGCGTCGCGGTACAGGGTCCTTGTTGTAAAATAAAACTTAAACACTTCAAAATGAAGAACAAGATTAGCACAGATTCCTTAGGAGGCGCAGGTATTGTTGCCTTAACATTCAGCCAAAACCAATTCCAAAAGTCATTAGCCCAGAGGATGCCTGGCCCAGGCTGTGGTGTGCGAAGTCCGCAGGAAAGGTGCAGAGCGTTCAGGTTTGCAACCTGGGGCAAGCTCTATTCCAGTATCTCTGCGGCCCTTCACCTAGGAGCCGCGGTGCGCCAGTAGCTGGCTTCCTTGGTGCTCCAATTCTCTGGAAAAGAACTGAAGCGTCAAGAAGCAAAAGCTCAGCTACCCAACCTTGTGTCATTGGCTTCTGTGTTAGCCTGTGCTATTTATTGCTGTAATAAATATTTGAGATAGTCCGTGTATAAGGAGAAAGGGTTGATATCTGAGAGATGACTCAGTGGTTAAGAGCACTTGCTGTTCTTCCAGGAGACCCAGGTTTAATTCCCAGCACCCACAAGGTGGCTAACAACCGTCCATAATTCCAGTTCCAGGGGATTCAACAACCTCCTCTGGCCTCTGCAGGCATTGCATGTATGCGGTACACTTACACACATGCAGATGAAACATTCATACACATAAAATCAATTATGTTTTTAAATATCAGAGAGAGAAAAGGTTTCTGCTGACTGAGTTTCAGAGGCTGCACTGCTTGTGCAGTTGATCCCGTTGCTATTTGGCCTGTGGTGACAGGGCACATCATGGCAGGCATGTGTGGAAGGGCAAAACTATTCATTACATGTCACTACACAGCCAATAAACAAGCAAAGAAAGAGAAAGGGGTCAGGGTCCCACTATTTCCTTCAAGGGCACACCCTCCAGGGCACACAGACTGCCCACTAGGTTACACCTATTAAACGTTTCCACCGTCTTCACCAAGCTAAAGACCACACTGCTAACTTGAGGGTCTTTGCCAAGGTGTGGGAAGTGGAGGCCTGGACAAAGACCCAAACTAAAAGAAGGTTCAAGACCAAGAAACAAGGTTTCAGCTGTCAAAATGGAGAACACCACTACCATGAGCCAGCACTTCTGCTAAGCTTGGGACAGTGCCGGAACACGGCAAGTGTGAACGTACTTGCTGTGTAATAAATGGAGTCTGTAGCAATAGCATGCTTTCTCTGGAAACTGAACTTCAGCTCTAAGAGGCTCTCACTGAGCTGACCAAATGGCAGGTGCCTGCCTCTCTCTCTGTGGATGAACTGCAGATGACCAGTGCAATCCCATAGGAACTGTGGCCTAATGCATGTGGAAACGTCTCCAGGGGTCAGACTTTGCATCTTCTACATTTCTGGTATCATGAGAGAATTCATAAGAATATTTTTTACCATAAAAGCATTGAGTACAGTGCAGACTTTCTTGAGGTAAAGTTATAGATCCTGGGAGGATCCATGTATGCATTTAGAAGATGAATGGGTCTGTGGAAATCTCATAAAGCATTTTATAAGGCAATCTATTTATGTAATTCACTGGGGAGTCAATTCAGGTCACTGATATGATTTTCATAGGACCAGGGACTCTGAAAAAATTAAAGGAATTTTAGGACATTTTTAGAAGACTACATAATGGTTTTTAAGTTTAAAGGACTTTTGATAGGTTATCCTGAGCATCAAGGGATTGATTATTCCTCATGAAATCTGCATAGCATACAAGAACAAAGAAAACCCTGTCTTATGTGTCTCCCCCTCCTCTTCCTCCCCTCCCCCTCCTCCTCCTTTATCTTCTTCTCCTTCCCTTCTGCTTTTGCTTTCTCAGGTTTTAACAGCATATTTGAAAATCCATCGTCTCTTATCTTGTAGTCAGACTTTATTTTTCTTCTAACTTTTCCAGTGGTTCCCTTGGAGTTTACAGTTTTCGCTTTCAAGTACTCAAGTCCACAGTGAAATGGCACTATGTTAACTCACAGGAAACGCAGGTCTCGTAACGAAGATTCCCTAAGTCCTCCCTACTTGTGCTAATTGCATGGCTGTTACTCATTTTATTTACCAGCTCCCTATTATCACCCAATGCATCATGACTACCAGCACTCTGAAGGGTTATGCATTAGGATAATTAAGAATAAGAAAGATCACATATTTGTGTTTGACCTTCATCTGTTCTTCCCCAGTGTTCTTCCTTGATATGGATTCTCATTTCTGGCTGTTAGTCACTTTCTCATCAGAGACTGACTGAGATACACAACGTATATGAAGAAATGCATAAACTTCAATCCATGATCTGCTGATTCTGTTCTTTCGGGGCCTGTGTCAAGGCAGCAAATCACGTGGGAGCATATGATGAAGGAAACTGGTTACCTCACAGCAACCAAGATGCAAAGACAAAGAGGGACAGGAAGGAACTGTGTCTCAATATCCTCATCAAGGGCATCCTCTCAAAGACCTAAGTCCCTTCCCCTGTGTTCTGCCTATAACAGTTCCACCACCTCCCAACAGTGTTACAAACTGAAGAGCAGCCCTATAATGCTGCCTTTGACAAGATCTGGGTGGGTCAACCCAGGTGCACTCTGGCACCAACCTGCACGATTTTGCTGCTAAGAATTTTGAACATTACCTGCAGGCCAGGTCGACTTGTGATGAATTCCCTGTTTGTCGTTTCTGTTGCTTGTTTGATTGATTATTTGACTGACTTCTTTACTCTTCCTCATATTTGAAGAGTAAGCTAACTGGCTACAGGATTCTACATTCAAGGTGTTTTCCTTCAGCATTTGATATCATTCCCCCCACTCTTTCCTTGTATGGTTTGGAGTCTCATGAGTATTATCTGTGTTCTTCTGTAAGTGCCACGTTATTTTGTTTGCCTCTGATTTCTCTGAAGATTTCCTCTCTGTCTTTGGGTTTCCTATAGTTTATTGTGTGCTGACTGTGATGGTTTTGCATTCATCCTGCATGGTGTTCACTGAACTTCCTGTTGATTTTGGAAAATCCTCAGCCATTATTCCATCAAAACTTTATCTTCTTTCACCCATCTTTCTGGAATTCTAATTACGGTTATCTTTTGAAATTGTCCCAAACTTCTTGAATATCATGTTCTGCCTTTTCCACTTTCTTTTCTGTTTGCATTTCTAGAAAACTAGAATCTGATCTATCTTCACCTTCACCGTTCTATCCTCACTGAAGCGCAGTCTTCTGAAGAGACCCTTACATGGTAAATCTTCTTTTCTGAACCACTGAGTTTTATTTCCAGCATATCTTTCCTTCTTCTTTTAGGGTTTTCCATCTCTCTTCATATGTCAGATCCCCCTCCATCCTTGCACATTGCACATTTTTCCTTTAGAGGCTTAACACATCACTCCTAATGACCATATATTTTCTGTCTGATAATTTTAAATTTGGTATTATATCAAGTCTGTTTCTAATGTTTATTTGATGTCTTTAAAAGTCCATGTTTTGTTTTCGCACTTGTTTTTTAACATGTCTTGCAATTTGTTGTTGTTTTGATTTTGCTGGTGATGTTGAAAGCCAGCTACCTGTTACCTAGCATTGGATAATAGGTGTAAGGTGTGAATGAAACCCCCAACAGTTTCAGACTCAGGAAGAAATCTGGAGCCAGAAGTTTGCAAAAGAGGAATGAAGAAAGACCGACCTTTTACAACCTCTCATGGAAACCTTGCAAATACCTCAGATAAAGAACTCCAGACCCCAAATTCCAAGAAAACTGGGCTTCCTTAACAGATAACATTCCGGACTCCAGGAATGCGAAAAAGGGAATTCCTTCCAGGCTTAACACCAAACGATGCCAAGGGGGTACCTTTTCCCTATAAAAAGCCCACCTGATCAGTTAAGGACGGGCTAGTTTCTTCTCCACTCCCGGGAGAAAGCTAGTCCCAGCTGATTTCCCGTTCCCGACTGGGAGTCAGTTCAATGCCCAATAAACCCGGTTTAGTCAATTCCCGTCTCTGGTTGATTTCTGCTACGTCTCGCGAACCCAAACCTTACAATAGGTACTTCTGTAAGTAGGTCATTAATGTGAGTTTTACATTAGTCTGCCTAGGAGTTGGGTTGTACTTAATGACTGAGGATGCTTCCGGGTGTCAGAAACTTCATTTTCCTCTGTCACCTGTTTTGGTCTTCCTTCTTTTCCTTGGATTCTCCTGAGGACTCCTATAATGTCCACCATGCAGCTGGCTCAGCTGTTAGCCACTGTTATGAAACTCTGACATCTAATGTCAAGGGAACTTGTGGCAGAAAGCAAGCAGTTTATAATCTTTTTAAAAAATTTCAGTCTTTCGATGGGATTGTGCTCCTGGAACCTGACCTTCCCAAGTGTTTCCCAAGCTAAGCCAAGACAGGAAGACTGCATGGCAGTGAAACTGGGTAACTGCTTTTCCCAATGCAGATAAGACTGCTACAAACTTTTCTCCTGAACAGCTAGTCTTTGTTACAGCAAATGCTCTGAGTATATTTCAAACTGGCCACTTTCTTCCTGTTTTCCAGAAATGTGATGTGTTTCCTGGATAACCCTAAGAACCTACTGGGATTCCTGGAAGTAAAAGTATACCACCTAAGACTGAGGCTCCTGGGAATTTGTTGTTTTCACAATAGTTCACACTCAGCCTTAAGCAACTGGTCAAGATTAACATTTGTGTTTCTGTGCTTTAGGGCTCCAGCACCTCCATCCTAGAGAAGTCAATAGCGGAAATTCTCTGCATTTCTGCATTTGTTTCTCCTAGTTTCAGGAGCGAGTCCCAGGAGCTGAGGGAGTGGGGATATTTTCAGATCATTCCGTTTGTTTTTCATTGTAAGTACTTGTGAGCTCAACATCAGAACTGAAATCCGAAGTTAAACATGAGCTTCAGGAGTTCTTGATGGACCGCCTTGGAGCAGAGCATCTTCCTCTGTAAACTGCCTGCCCTCTCTCCCCTCTGGCTTCAGTATCACCCAACCACAAGTGGATCCTAGGTTCATATTACTGCAGAACAGCAAATCCAGGCACTAAGCTGTGCATTGTGTTCACTCTCTGCCATCCCTATTAACTTGGAGGGGACATCCCTCCATACTCCACACAATGGACAGAGTTGTCCAGAGAACAGCGCAGAGAACCAAGTGCTCATCCGTGCGTTTCAACTCTAGTTTCAGTATCGTTCCCGCTGCGCCCCCAGTGTGTGCTCTGACTCCATGACTACTTGGCAATCTCTCTGTTAAAACCTCAATATATACCAGCAAGGTCAAACAGTTTGTAGGCTTTAGACTGTCCTCCTGACAGCCAGACTATGGGCAGATGCCATCTGCAAAGCTTGGTTGAGCCCGCTTGCCCAGGATCACCAAAGCTAAATGTGTTGACTGTCATGCTCCTCAAGGAAAGAGGAGCAAAGAGAGTCTCAGGATCCTCCCAAGCTACCAGGTTGCCCTAGTTGCACATGGTATCGGGGAGGAGGGAATAAGGGAATAACTGAAGAAGTCTAAGGGAGCTTGCCATTGCATGCTGTAGTGGGGAAATCAGCACACATGCTTGTATGAAGACTTTCAAGAGTGGCTTTGTGGGGGAGCACCCACTTTCCTGGAGGTAAACTCGTACGTATTGCTCTGTATGTAAGCCCAATAAATTCATTGGTTTCCCAGCTGTAGTTGGGTGAAACTGTATCTTAGTTTGTGGTCAGGACCAAGGAGGTGCAGACACTGCTTACACCCCCTCAGAAGAAGTTTTAGCTACAACATCTATTAGCATAGTTCTTAAAATTTTATAAGGTCAAATTTTTCTAGCAGAAACAGTTAAAAGAACATCAAAGATGCTTGAAATTGCAAAGTCACAGTGCAAAGAACATTTTAGAAAATATAAAATTAAGACCATGGGCATCAAAATAACAATAATTTTATCAGCCATATCAAACAAAACCATATTCTATACAATCTAAGAATTCAAATAAATGAAAAAGAGATTGATGCATACCCAGGATTGTAGGACCCAAAGTACCCCCCCCCTGTTTCATTGTTACCAGAATTCAGAGCAATCAGCAATTGCTATAATCTGAGGGAGGTCTACTCAACAGCACTAGACAATTTTTCAACAGGCTTCTGAGTTTCACTGATAAGTTCTAGAAGAATATCAAGAATGCAAGAGAATTTCAAGGAGTAAGTGGCGAGGTGAGCCAGACTTTATTATTCTTGATGTACTCAACAAATCTCAGACAAACTGGATATGTCAGCTCCATAATTGAGTCCAGGTCTATAGACACCAGGAAAGTCAGGTGTGATGGAAACATCCATTCCATTCAGGCCCAGGTGCAGTGACAAGGGCAGGACATTTTGTTCCCAGGTGACTGACTAGCCTCATAACTCATTACAGAATTCAGGAGCCTTGTGGTGTTATCTACAAGTGTGCCCATGGTCCAGCTGCTCACAGTTCTTATAAATTCATTTTCCTTTGCACATTAAGAAAATTGACTCTGAGAACCATTTGACAGAATCTGTTATAGAAATCTAAGGCTGTTTGGCCATTGGAAAAATGTCACCACATTGAGATCTTTGCTAAAACCTAAGGTTCCTGCTTTATGATTTATTAAAAATTAAATGACCATAAATTTTTATTGCTGTCATTATAAGTCACAGATCCACACCAAGGTTGTGTTTGGCTCCTTAGAAATATATGAATAATTCTGGCTTTCTACTTTTGGACAATTACATTATCTTTATCTCTATGCTGTAGCAGAGATTTACACTGTGGACTGACAGAGGGAAATGTATTGCTTTGATGTCTTCAAGATCCAGCATAAACACACTCTGCCCGTGAAATTTTTTTTTTATTCCTACAGTACATTACATATTCTCCTGTAGATTTATGCTACTTCATTAGGACCAAGTTGTAAGAATAAGGGTTACATTTAACTTGGTTGCCAAGTTAGACTATTGAAAGCTAGGATCAGCCAATTATTGCACCTCCATGTTGAGCAGTGAGTCTAGGAAATACAAAGACCCAGTCAGTGTTGGATGCATATGCTGGGATGTGCCACTTCGGACTGATTAAGTTTCACACAGAGATATTTAGCCCTCTGGTTCCCCATACAAAGCTGACGGGGTAATAAGAAACCTCCACATCTACCTGTGAAGTCACAGTGGAGTCAAGAGGCAGGACGTCTGATCCCACACAGTGTGCCCACTTGTCGCTCATAGACAGCATCCCTTGCTCTTTGTATTAAAGAAGGAAGGAAAACTGTCATTTTAAACTTCTCACACAAAATAACATTTCTAAAGCTCATCTTATAGCATGGTGATCACGAGATGGCTCTGCCTGTCCCACAATACGTTTCCTGTTGTCTTAAACTTTGATAGCTTTCATGGGCAAAATATGGATGTAGCTTCCCAAGGTACCTACATTAAGTGGGCAGCACTCATTTATTATAGGTCTAATTCTTTTAAAGTTATAACACCAGAGTCTTAAAAGTAATTTGGATCATCCACATTTGAAGCTGTAAGGGAGCAAGGAAAACAATATTTAACTTAAGGAAGTAAATCGATTGATAGCGTCAAATGCTTGTTAAGGAAGCTGAGATTTCAGAATGAATCCTACACATTTGTGGTTTCCTTTCTTGGGGTTTCACGCATCCCTAAAAGTATGTGGATGGGGGAAACAGCCGAGTGAAGAAGTATCAAAGTGTGCGTAGTCTTCGCGTGAGTTGTCTTCATCAGCCTATAGGTCTCCTTACCATGCGGTGGGAAAATGTGGAGACTGCGGAGAAGTATTCAGTTAGTACATTTTTTACTTTTTTTTTTTTTTTTTTACTTTTTTTACCTGTAACCTGTCGGTTTACTTCTTTGTCAAAATCAACGCTGATGCTCTTAATTGAGTTATGTTTGGTTTTCAGAGATTGCCATGCACAAAGAGAGAATCGAGGTTGTGCCTCACATGTCCCTTTTCCCTTTAGGCAAGGCAGCGCGACACGATATCCAGTATTACACTGACAGGCCACAGCCAGGTATTTTCACTCCAGAAGCAGCAGTGACAAAACGTTTGAGCTGACATAGCCTCGTCATGGGAAGCAACGATTCTGAGGGTTGGGTGCATCCTTTGGACAAAAGGTGATGGTGCAGCTGTGTTGTTGTAGAAACACAAGAGTTTTATTGCTTTCCTGAGACAGACATAATAGTTTTGAGTAACATTTGGTCATAATTAGAATATTTCAGTGGGCAGAACCTCTTTAATAGCTAATGGTGTGTTGTTTTTTCTGTTGCCAAAATAAAATGCTTCCAACTAGGTAATCTATAAAGGAAAGAAATTTATTTGGGGCTCACAGTTCTAAAGAATGGAAATCGAAGGCAGAACCCCAGCAAATCCAAGGTCACTTCTGGCAAGGGTCTTGTTGTGCATGATAACATAGAGGAAAAGTTGAAAGGTAACTAAATTCATGCACAAAGAGGTCAACTCAGGAACGGCCCCCTTTACAAATATCTGTTCTTCCAATAACTGATCATTCCTGGGAGAGCTAAACCAATCTCTCTTAATGACCTATTCACCTCTTAAAGTTTCTACCATCTATCAACACTTACATTGGGAATCAGATTTTAACATAAAATTGAAAGAAAACAAACCATATTCAATCATAGCAAAAAGCAACGTAAACCATTTTGTATGAAGGAATTATTTGCAGGAACTTTCTAAATACTGCAGGCTCATTTGTTGTAATACATTAGTGGATCCTAAGGAAGTTACACACAGATCTTTGTACAAGCAACAGGCAATAGCCATGGCTGGTTTATTCTCTTTGCTTCCAATGAGAAAGGAAAAGAAACCATATGAAGGATGGTAGAATAACTTAAGCCTGCAAAAGGAATTAATTTTCCTGAGAGATCCTTGAGTTCAAGAATGTCATAGAGAGATTTCAAATGCATGTATAAGTTTACACGTGCTGGTTAGTCTTGGGTCTTAGATTCCTGAACTCTTTCAGAGCTCTGGCTCTGAGTTCTCTGATTTTTCACTTAAGTCCTCATCAATTTATATATGAGTTCTAAAGTCTTACAAATCCAGTATCATTTCCACAAGGAAATAAAACACTAACCTCACTGACTTTGTGTCATTCTTTTCAAGTTTCAGATCTTCCCTCCTTCAAATGGAAAAGTAGTTCCATTCTCTTTTAACTGCTCTCCCTCAGTTAATGCAAGCACAAGCAGGGTCATGACACTTAGCTAACTCATAAAAAAGGCAAGACACGCCTTTTGTACCATTTCCCACGGGGTTCTGAACCAGAAAGGAAGGAGGTTGAATGTACCATGAACTAAGACATAGGAAAGAAGTGAAGAGAGGAATAACTCTTAAGATCTGCTAATTAATAAAGAATTTGATACTCAGGATACGTGACTGAGAATGGAATTGATAGACCATTAAAAAGTCAAAGTTTTAAACTAAACAAATAAATATTCAAAAATTTAAAAACAGAAACGACAAATAATAATGGAAGACAGAAAATCAGCAAGGGGTAGTGCAGAGGTGTGGAGAGGCGAGGGTGTCGGAACATGACTGAAATAGCATGAAATTCTGGAATCAAGAAACAGAGCAAATAAGTTAAAAAATACAAAATTAAATTAGAAAAGGACAATAAAATGCCACGGTTAAGATTCTGCAGGCTGGAGAGACGACACAGTGGTTAAGAGCCCTGGATTCTTCAGTAGAAGACCCAAGTTCAGTTCCTACTACCCACGTGGCAGCTAACTGCCATCCATTACTCAGTTCCAGGGGTCCAACAGCCTCTTCTGACCGCTGTGGGCATTGAGCAATACAGGTGCACTTATATACATGCAGGCGATACGCTCATACATGTAAAATAAAAATAAAAGTATTTTAAGAAAGAAAGAAAGAAAGGAAGAAAGAAAGAAAGAAAGAAAAAAGATTTTGCTCAAATGTTTTAAAAGAAGGTTGATTTTCCAGGCCAGAAGCCAATACTCAGTTAAGAATTATGACTCGATGTTCTTCACAGACTTTTAAAGTTGAATTTTTGTGATTTTTTCATACAATATAGTTTAATGTTAAACTATATCTGATCCCTTATTGATCGGATATATCCAATCCCCCCATACTGAACCTCCCCTTATTGCCATATATAACACAGCCTATAGAGTCTGATTCGTGTTTCTATATGTCCTTCCGTGGGTCCATCCACTGGGCGCACTAAGAGCCCCATCCCTGTAAAACACCGTGTCTTCCTTCTCCCCTCCCAGCAGTCATCAATTACTAAAAGTTCCATAGATTAGATTGGTGTTTCTTATCCACTTCCCCATGTCTATGCTGGGATTTTGTCTTCAATAATCACCAACAATACTGGCTTCCTTCAAGACAGCAGATTCTATAATAGCTAAAGATGAAATGTAAAATACACACACATATACTCACTACCAAAACTTTTTCATATAAAATATAATACAGTAAACATTAAATCACCATAGATTTATTATTATAAGACTTAATGATATTATTAGTTTTTCAGATCGGATTCTAAAAACTGGCTTTTCTAACCATTCTTCCAAGTACCCAGTTGCAAAAAATCTATTAACTGGGCTCCCTCATAGTGCAATTGAACTTCTTTTTTTATTTAGAATAATTGTCCTCTGTTGGCCTTTGTGTCTGGTGGATTCTGGTTCACTTAATAAAGTCTTTCAAATGTGGATAAAATTATCATTTTATAATTGTGATCTGTCTTTTACTTATTTAACAAAGCATCATTCGATGTATTATGATACTAGCACCATTTTGTGGAAACTTTACTGAACAAAAATCCCTGAACTGTTTCCTATAAGTTCAAAGTGCCAGTTCCATGAAGCTATATCATTAGCTTCAATAAGTGAAAGGAAAAGCAATCCATTACCCACTGGACTAAGTATAGGTGACTAACAAAAATCCTTTCTTTTCTAACCTTTCACTGAACACTCTACCTTCTGTTCCTCTCCAACTCAAAGCTTACCAACCTTCCCTTTCTGTTTTTATTTAACATGTATTCCACCACAGTTCACACTTCCAATCTCTATGGAAGGTTTTGAAGAATTTAATGATTAGGTTATTTTTCTAAGAGACACATCCTGAAAAGTTGGATAACCTATGAATTGCATGGAATTCAAGTCCCCAGCTGCAATACTGAATAATTAGAAAATAAAAAAACTTGCTTCACAAAGATGCAGAGCTAGGGAATGTAGCTTGGAGGACAGAGGGCTTTTCTTGTACGCATGAAATCCTGAATTCTATTCTAGCATCACATAAACCTGGTGTGGTGCTCAGCCTTATAATCCGAGCACTAGCAAGTGGAGGCAAGAAGATCAGAAGTACAAGGCCAGCATCAGCATGGCAAGTTTGAGGCCGGTCTTGACTGTATGAGATCCTGTCTCAGAAACAAACCAAAACAGCCTCCTCCCAACAAAAACAAAATACACACACACACACACACACACACACACACACAAAGAGTAGAGCACTGTAAGTTTGATCACCTAATAATTTCAGAAATCTAAGATTATCTAGTATAGTTATTTCTTTCTGTAAGAGTCAAGCCTGGAAGGAAGTTGGGAGGAATGACAGGTATAATTGATCACTGGACAGTATATTTATTACTTGAAAGTTTTTAATGTGGTGGGTTTTATGCATGTATATATGTTGGGAAATGATTACCATAATCAAATAGCTAACATCCATTCTAAGACAGACTTCCAGGAGTTTAAGAGATATCTATAGGCTTCTGCTTTTGAAGCCAGGAAATCTGAATGTAAGCTAACCATAAACTGACAGAAAACTTTCAGTCTCGAAGATAATAGTCTAAAATAATCTTGGCATCTTTCTTGTCAAGATTGTTAAGAAAAGAAATGAAATTGGGGAGTGGGTGAGATTGACAATGGTCAGGGAACATGAAAGACATCTAATATCCTGTAATTATTTCTTCCCAAATTTTCTCTAAACCTGAAGGACAAGTAAGATTTTATAAAACCAGCTTTGCTGGGTGGCACACACCTTGAATCCCAGGCCTCGGGAGATAGAGACAGCTGCATCTCTATAAATTCAGGCCAGGCTGGTCTGTAGAGGGAATTCAAAACCAACCAAGACTACATAGTAAGACCTTGTCTGAAAAACCATGACAAATAAACAAAAACAAGCCTTTATGACACATACACTATTTGGAAGGGAAAAATATTTTGACACATACATAAACACACACTCTAATAAAGAACTAGAAAAGAGGTGTGAAGAGCATGCCTGCCGAAGGGCTCAGTCCCAGCCTTCAAGATGACTTGGGTTTTTTTTAGTAATATGTTTGTAGTCGGGATGTTCACCCCAACAGCACAACCCAAATACAAGAAATGAGAGGAGAATAAAACCCTCCTTGGGGAGTTCATTTGCAGAATTTAATCACAAGTGCTGCTTCAGAGAGCTTGGCATGTAAAGTGTTGTGTCATGCATCACGACTGCAATTGTCACATGTGTGCAAACCTAGCCTCCAGTGCGGTCAAGTTTCATGAATGAGTGACGGGGCTGTGCTTCACCTCTCTTATACACTACTCTTTCCATGTAATGAAATGTTCAGTGTGCAATAATGATTTAATTCTTACAGAACTATGCCAAATGGATTAAGCACAAATTAACAAATGATAGACGATAACAGAAAAGAGTGAGTTGTAAATTTAGAAAACAAAAATCCCACTGATGTCCCTTTTCGTCACTCAGTTCTGCTCTCAGTACCACAGTAGTTATTTTACTTCAGACATTCTTTGACTTGAAAATTTCTCTGCATATATTCATGGACACATATATAGCCACACAAGCCCTGCATCTCCTTACCCACTATCCCCATGTGAAGAGCACATACAGGAACTGCTGGAATAGTCTTTGAGAACATCTGAAGAACAGGTAAATAGATGCTGAATAAGGATTTCCAAGGTATTTTTCAACTTCCTTAGGGAAGTATCTAGAAACTAGTATCAGAGAACCAGCTAAACAACATGTGATCAGGAAGTAAATAATTATAGGAACAGAAAATTTTAAAAGTGATAGAGGGACTCTGACTGGGTTTTCTCACCTGCTGTTCAGTCTGTGATCATCATCAATGTATTTCTTATGTCTTTCTGTGTCTCGCCATGCATCTTTACATGTTTTATCTCATAGAAATACTTTCTTCATCCACAGCAAAGATAGCTATCTTTTCTCTGATGATAACTCACATTCTTCCTAAAAAATTCATGCCTCACACCAAGTATTTGGGAAAAAATGTTAAGTGCTTAAATCTCTACTGGCTCAAGAACTCCCATCCAATTCGCCTCACTTGGTTATGGCCTTTCTCTCTTCCCGGCTATAAGCTTGCAGTTTTCTAGGAATCTCACCCAAAGCCTCATTACAACTAAAGGACCTTCCTCGTGCTACCCTAATGACCGCAGGGTTTTTATTTTTTTCTCAGATTGTAATTCTGGAGCCACTTTATAATCTCAACGATTGGAAAGTGGAATAGAGTTGGGGAGGGTCCCTTTGAACAATGAAATCCCCCAAACTTCTACAAGTGTGTATACAGTCACCACTAGGACTTAGGTGTGCCTCTCCTTTGAGAGCTCCACACCTTCACTTTCCAGTGTTCTAGACCCTTCCTCTGAACACCCAGGCTACTAATAACTATGTGGTAAAATAATTTCTGATACCTTTTCTCAATAATCTCCAACTCTGGGGCTGGAGAGCTAGCTCAGTGGTTAAGAAAACTTGCTACTCTTCAAGAAGACTCAAGTTTCAGTTCCCAGCCCCCATGTTGGGCAGCTCATAACTACCTGTAACTCCAGCTCCAGGGTGCAAGATGTCATTGAAGAGAAACCCCCCCCCTTGCAGACAGGCACCCAGGACTCACAATCACCATCTGCAGAAGGGGACTGATAGCCATGTTTTCACTGCTGCTTCCTTATAACCTTCTCCCTGTTCTTGACACTAACAACCACCTGGTATTTTAACTGCTGTCACCACCATTAAACTGTCCTGCACGTCTCTGCTGTCCCTTTAAAAACCCCACCCAGACTCCATTCTGGAGGCTAGCCTCTTGCCTCTTAATATACTGGTCCCACCACACCCATGCTGGAGTCTCTTTCTCTGCTGGATTTCACGCCAAACAAACCTTACATTGGGGATCACCCAATGCCCCTGTCTAGACTCCATGGGTACCTGCATTCATGTACACATACTCCCCCCACCCCAAACACATACACATAACTTTAAATAATCAAAATAAATATTTGAAAAGAACACTCAAACTCACCTTCATACTGGCTCATCCCGAAATTCTTTTCTCCAGTGAAATCAAGAATCAGACTTTATGAGTGGAGCATCTTGAACGTTTAAGAGAAGCTCTCAAGCTGCAGGCTGCAGTTCTGGGCTGTGTCTCCTGCTGCACTGTCACTGACATGTGTATAAATGTAGTTATTGCAAGATGCTTTAAAGTAAAGGAGTTCTTCAAGAGTTCCATCCAACTGCATGGTTTGCAGTTCAACAATGTTCCAGAAAGCCTGCCTCTATGCAATATTAGAGCCACCCTGTATTGTAGAGCTACAAATAACAACGAAACAAAACCAAAACAACAAGAAGAAAGGAAAAATGTGAAAGAAAATAAAACTGTTGAATGCTTTGTACTCCATAGGTACAATTTTTATATCACAAAATTTCAAGTTCATGAAATAAACACATATACTACTCCTGTAAAATCTATCAAAATGTTTCCAAAGCAGCTAATTTTAGTATTATGTAAATATCAATTTAAAAAACAGGGAAAAATAACAAAGTGGGGTCCAGGGAATGAAGAGGCAGAAACAAAAGCAAGCTTGGAGCAACTGAATATCAGAGATGAAACACTCTATTTCAGAGAAAAATAGGCTTTGGATCACAGTACAATAAAAACAGGAATTAAAGGCAGTGAAGGCTGCATCTCGCACCTCCCACCCAAGCAGGCTATTCTCTTTACCTCCCATTGCTGTAGTCATGCCCTGGTAGCAGCTGGTCTCTTGTAAGGTTTGGCCCTGGAGTACTGCAAATTCACATGAGCAGATAGCCCAGGTTTGGTTCCCAGTACACACATGGCAGCTAACAACCATTTATAACTCCAGTTCCAGGAGATCCAACTTCTAGACTGTGTGTGGTCATTGTGTGTACATGATACACTTATATACACGCAGGCAAAACACTCATAACACATAAAAATAAAAAAATTAACTTGTTGCGCCCGCCTCGTCCAGCAAGGAAGACGCGACCCCGGACTCTTCCAAAAGCAGTTCATTCAGGAACCTTGAACAACCTTTTGGCTTTTTAACTTTCTAACTTTTTCTTCCCTCCCCTTACTGCTTCTCCTTCTCCTCCCGGGGAAAGCCCGCCACAAAGTTAAATTCCCTCCTGCCAGCCAACCCCAAACTACCACGTGGTGAAAGCAGATAGGCGCACACAGGCGGAAGCAGGGCCAGACCTCAGCCACAGCCAATTATGGAGCTGTTTGCTCCAGAGAGCGCCCACCTCGGGATGGTGGGGGGCGGGAGCAGGCGCCATCTTTAAGATGCAGCAATCCGCGGCTCTCTACATCTCCCCCTTTTATTTTATATAACATAGCAGAAACGGGCGAAGATAGAGGTCTGATCCCTGGTGTGCACAATTGGGATTATGTCCTCGAGACACCCACAGATTCATCACCTGCGGTGACCCAGACCCATCCCGTACCAATTTTCCCAGGGGAAGGAGCTAACGGTACCACCTTCATGCAACCAGACATGTCTTCCAAGGAAACGCTTAAACACCAGCAGGCGAAACCTTGTGCAGTGCTTAGCCTCGCATCCTGTCCTCATAACTCCTTCATGGCAATTAGCCATGCTTGGGGGGACTGTCCAGCTTTAATGGCTGTAAAGGCTTGAATGATCATAGCTGCATTCTGCTTTTGTGTGGCTCTAATCTTACATATACACCACAGGCAGACCAGGGAGGCCATAATCAGGAGACCTGCTAACACTCCCATTCCCGCCCACTCTTTCAGATGGTTTATAGCAAGTCTTTTAGGGTGTCTTTAAAATTAAATGTCCAGTTCAGCATTGGCTTTGGAAACACCAACAGGATTCCCCATCTCGGTTTCATTTTCCCTAGTTGGCTCATCAGGGCTGGAAGCAGGGGTATCGTCATGCTGACTTTTGAGCTGAATTCTTCTAACCAGGCGTTCAGGTACCCATACTGGATCTTGTTGGTTCTGTGGAAAAATACAAACAGATCCTCGTGCCCATGTCAGCACGGGGTCAGGCCCACGCCAGAGGCCCGTTAATACATCTTTCCACTTAGCCATCCCTTTTGCAGGGCCATGATGGTCCTGATGTCTATCCGCTGCTGAGCGGCCTTGAGCATCCAAATTCAAAAAATTTATAAACAAGGCTAGGGAAAGTCTTTCCCTTAGGGTGCAGCCGTGGCCTACTCCCCCTTTTTGTTTTTGAGTTTTTAGCTATTGGGGCTTGCCCCATGCAGCCCAGGCCTCTAAGCAATGAGTTATAACATTTCATGTCTTTTTTCCTGTCAAAGGTGTAGCGTATAGAATACCTGAACAGGTATCCACAGACACATGAACATATTTTTGGTTTTTAAACTTTGAAATATGTGTCACATCCATTTGTTAAACTTTTAAAGGGAGTAAACCGCGTGGGTTAACTCCAATCCTAGGTGGATGGTGAAAAGTTACAGATTGAGAACAATTTAGTACCACCTGTCGAGCATCTGCTCGAGACAGGTGAAATTTTTGTTGTAAGGCTCGGGCATTTACATGAAACTTGTTATGAAAACATTTTGTTTTTTTTTATAGTGGAGTTTAAAAATATACATTTTATTGTGGTCCACAAATTTACTTTATTATTTCCTGTACTCAAAGGTCCTGGCAGGCCTGTATGAGCCCTAATATGTTGGATAAAAAAGCAAGCCTGTCTTTGTCAAATTAAAGTCTGTAATTGTTGAAAAAGTTGACAGACCGGACTAGAGTTTTTAATTGGTCCGTCCACTTTTAAAACTTTTACTGCATTAACGGCATAAGCTGAATCAGATATTAAATTAAAGGGAAAAGTACAATTTTTAAATATTTTTAATTTAATTATTTATGGGGAGTCGGGCTGAAACTGTCGCAACATTGGCTTTTGTTCACAAAAACTTTGTTTTTTAAATCTAAGATAATTTTATAAGTATTTTTAGGAATAGGTAATCCAGATTGTAATTATTTAAGAATTGTAAATTGTATTAGTGACCTTTTATTGGTGTGAGAAAATACAGAATTTTGTGAGGTAGTTTTGCTATAAACATGTTACATGATAAAATGAATAACCATCTCTGTTAAAATTAGTTTATTGCTCAGTTACTCTCAACAGCATAATGTCTTTACTCTGGGGTTGTTTTGCACAGGGTCAGGTGGCCAGTCTCACCCTTTGCAAACAGGATTGAATCTGAAGCAAAATGGCCAGTTCCGCTCCAGAGTCAACCTCTCAGTGTTATCAATATGATTTACACATAGACACAAAAATGTCTGTATCCCTTTAACTTAGAGTTTGTATGAGACAGAAAAGCTGCTGAGTTCAGTAACCAGCAAGCAACTAAACAAATGAGATGTGGGTGGGAACTGAGCTTACAGTCTCCTTTTGTAAAGGAAAGTGCCTTAGGGCAAGGTGTGGAGAAAATTAAGAAAACCTGTTATCATGGTCCTTTAATGTTTTAAGGCTCTAGTTTCCTTGACCATGAGTATTTTTAAAGATAGAGATTTAACCACGCCTTGTAAATGGTGAAAAAATTTTTTCTTTTAGATATTTAGTTTTTTTTTTTTTTTTTTTTTTCTTCTCTTTTTCTTTGGGATTTAAAGACTATGGAATAACTGCTTGATTTTAAGTTACACAAAAGCTGGCTCCTCCAGCAGAGTAGAAGCTTTAGCTTTACTTTTCAGGTTGTTTGGGGCGCTGCCCTGCAGCTTGATTAGCGGCAGCTTGTTCATTAGTATACTCAATTAAGAATGACTTCCAATCTAAGTACTGCCCCGGGCACAGACATGCGCGAGTCAGCCCCGCCCAGTCTTAAAGATGGCGCTGGAGCATAGGGCCCCTGCAGTGAGCCTTGAAGCCTAAGGCGTGGTTTTTTTTTTTTTTCTTTTAAAGCTGTACATTTTCCCCAGATGAAACTCCTTTTGTTGCTTGGAAAAGTGAAGTACAACCGTGAGTCTTACGGACATTGGGAACCACGGTGCAATGGTATCACAGTCCTCCAAGAATTTCTCCAAATTGCTTTTCTTAAGTTTTAAATTTTTAGAACGAAGCAGCTCATTTAGAGCCAAAAAAATTGGGTGGGAACTAGTATTTCCCGTAACATTTTTCTGGGTACCTCTTGTACATTCTCTACAAAAATAGGCAAAAATAAGGTACCAGAACACAAAACTAATGCCCATTCCTATAGCAACGATTATATAAAAATCCATTTTTACTTTCGGTTTACTATAACCTCCCAGCTGTCCCCGCTCCATCTACAGAGGGAGCAAAGCACCCCGCTTTGTTGCGGCCCCCCAATTTACTTGAGGACTTAGCTAAGTACCCGCTCTTGACGCGGATCCCCAAATTTAATTGAGGACTTTTCCACTTTTGTCGTGGATTCTCATCTTACCTGAGGACTTTTCCAGTGCACTGCCCTGACTGCAAAAGGTTCTGAGTCCCTCGATGAGTTCCCCATACGGGCCACCACTTGTCGCGCCCGCCTCGTCCAGCAAGGAAGACGCGACCCCGGACTCTTCCAAAAGCAGTTTATTCAGGAACCTTGAACAACCTTTTGGCTTTTTAACTTTCTAACTTTTTCTTCCCTCCCCTTACTGCTTCTCCTTCTCCTCCCGGGGAAAGCCCGCCACAAAGTTAAATTCCCTCCTGCCAGCCAACCCCAAACTACCACGTGGTGAAAGCAGATAGGCGCACACAGGCGGAAGCAGGGCCAGACCTCAGCCACAGCCAATTATGGAGCTGTTTGCTCCAGAGAGCGCCCACCTCGGGATGGTGGGGGGCGGGAGCAGGCGCCATCTTTAAGATGCAGCAATCCGCGGCTCTCTACATTAACTAAAAAGTATTTTTATCTTTTTTTCTCTGTGACATGTTACAGAAAATCATGAGACCAGTAACCAAGGTCAGGCGAGGAGAGGGATCTTAGTTTCACGGCAGCAGACTAACAGACTGGCACTGGCCCCAGCTCCTCCCCCCCCCCCCCAGATTTTGAGGGCATTTATACTCATATTTAAGGAATGCAAGCAAAAGATAAATAGCACACACTCGGTAATTTACAGATCGCTTACGGCAGGAAATGTGGCAGCTTTGGGAAACAAAGCTGTCCTGGGTGATCACAGGGGGCAGGTAAACAGGTAACCACAGGTAAGCAGGAAGATTCCTGTTTACTTCCTCCTGTTTCTTACCTCAGACCCTTCCTGTTCCAAAGTTGTTGTAACCATTTTAAGGGTTTTATTACCATTATATTACATTTAGCAACCATTTAATGTGTTTCTTTTTTTTTTTTTTATTTCCACTGCAGTAAGGATGAAATAGAATACTAAGAAAATGTCCAAGTGTCTGGTGGATAAGAGGATATCTAAGGGAAACTAAAATATACCCTAAGTTTCTCCATAGAGAAACAAATTCATCAGGGTCCAGGAATGAGTGACTTGGTCGGGTGTAGGGTATACTCAACAGTGAGCAGCAGATATGGAGGTGCTGGAAACAATTCTCTGAACAAAGAGGCTCCAGTGATGCATAAGGGACCAACCAGGGAAATGTCTCACAATAATGCACTCTGATATCCAATCTAAACATTCTGAATGTAATGCAATTATTCTTCACCATTTACTCAAACTAAAGATACAGTATCTGCAGTCATTACATTGAAATAACACCCCCTTCCCTTACGTTTGTCTGTCTAAATGAAATCTCCCAATACTGCTGGGCCGACATTTTGTGTCATATTTTTGTTGAGGCTCATTATACAGCCAAGACTCTGTGCTTTGACTCTAAGATTCTGGAAATATTTTCGTTCAATTATGTTATGTATTTAGAAATATATTTGTGAAGGAATAATATTTTAAAAGTTTATTTGTACTTTTCACATATTACTTGATTTTTTTCATGAGTAAACCTCAAAAGAGTTTGTTTTCCTATTGAAAATCTCACAGTTCTGTGAAACTTCACAGTACACCCCAAATGGGGCATAGAATGTACCAAGTAACCTAGCAACCATCAGAATTCCATCCGTAGTCCTGGGCTGTGCTCTGGTTCTTCAGGAAAGACCATTCAGCCCAGAAACAGACAAGAAAAAAGGCTGAAAGCTTAGCACCAATGCCAGGGAATGAGCAAGGGAGAGACACATTAGCCAATAACATGGGTTAGCTTCTTACAAGCTCCCCAGGGTTTTTATTTCAGTAAGAGGATCAAGATTTCAGTTCAAGGAACTAGAAGAAAAGAGTTCCTATTTTCTGAAGAAGAGCAAGTTTAAGGAGACCTGGAATTAAAAGCTCAGTTTCTGACATGTGGAGTCTGAAAGAACTTAATAGGCATTTCAAAAGAGGATGCTCACAGCAGGCAGGCGATCTTCAGGTGAAATGAGAGAGGTGAAGAAGGAAAGAGTCTGAAATGTCTCCCATGGACTCACGTTTTAAATGCTTGGTACCCAGCCTGTGACACTGTTTTGAAGGCTATGAAGTCTTTATAATGCTGCAGGGAACTAAGTTACTACTGGCAGAACTTTGAAGGCTCTATCACCTCCGGCTCTGACCGAGCGCTCACTGCTTCCTGTCTATACTACCTGACTAGCCTCCTCATGACCCACCACTGATGAGTCACCATTGCTTCCCACCAACTGGACTGACCCTCCTCCCCATTCCTCACAGTTTCTGCCATCATTCCTATAAATAAACCCTAGACTACTAGCTTGGTGGTACCCCAATTTCCTGGCATCCACTCCTGCTAAACAGAAGCTCTGCCTTCTTTCTCTTAAGCTCCCTGTAATGAAAATTCTTTCAAAGACTCTGTGGTCTATGAATTTCATTCTCCAAATCTGTGAGACAAGAATTCATACCCACTGGCTCAGCATGTGACCATGAGCTTCTAGTATCCTAACTCAAGGGTTCTATAAACCCACCTGAGGTGAAAGAGGAAGCCTCTACCCTATTCACAGACCTCACTTTCCTAAATCATGATCTACTGCATTCAGGCAAGGAAGGAATTGATTCCAAGAGAAACTACATTCAAACTGCTCTGCCTGGCAGAGTATAAAATTCAGTCTTGACTTCCTGACCTGGGCTCCTGTTGGCCAGCTGTGTTTGGCTGCTCCTGGAGGTCTTGTCTGTCATGATGTTGCTGTTGCCAAGAAGGCTGGCTGGCTGGTCATACAACATACCCAGGTCCACTCCAAGTGGCCCGACAGGCGGGCAGCAGTGAGCTTGAGACTCTTCTAGGAACCTGAAATGAGTGGAGACAAACAGACGGAACATGCAGGACAGTGAAGACAGACACACACAAGACCAGACACATAGGACAGACACACGGGACAGACGACCTGGGCTCTTCAGGCCACGTGCTTTATTGTTCCAGGGAGTATTTATAGTTTTGGGGAGTCAGGAACACAGATGTACCCATACAGAAATGTGGTAATTAACAGAGACAAAAGCCCATCATAAGGTTATGTGTATATCAGGAAGGAGGCACTAAGAGGGGAGGCAGGGGCTGGACTAAGGTTGCTAGGAGACAAATTACTGGAAGAACCAGGAGCCAAGGGCATGTGTAGCCAAGGGCAGCTACGGGTGGGGGAACTTGTCTGCTAGACAATAAGAAACTCTAAGAGGCACTTAAGAGACTGGTTAACATAATTGGTATCAACAAGTGTCAGGATGTTACATTTGCAGAAGGGCAAGACAGAAGTCACTTGGTCTCCGACACCAAGTTGTCATTGGAAAAGCTTGTGCCTTGGATGCCCCCATTGGGCTTACTTCCCTCTCAACTGGGCACTGGGTCCTGTCACAGCTGGAAAGCTACAGGAAACTCTTGCTGGTCCATCCTGAGCATGTTTCCTACATTTCTAGTTGGCCTTCCCTGAGATCTGAATTTCAGTCCCTTCTTCTGCAATTTTGACTTAACCTCTTGATGACTCCTTGATGACAACTGAGACCATATATTATAGGAATGACTTTTACAGTAGAGACATATTCTGGTAAATGACTTTTAGTTAACCTTACAATCAAAAGGCTAATCTTATCAGCATTGTTATAATGACAAGCTCTCTGAGCTCTGAGTTCCTCTTGTAACCTAAAGCACATAGCTTTAATTCCTCATGACCCTCCCTTGTCCTGGACCCACAATAATGTGTAATGTACATGTGGATGTTTCATGAAAGTGCTGCAAACAGTGCAACCATTGGTAGAAACAATGAAGATATGAAGATTATACTATTTGTATTGCAAACACTAGATGGGATTAAATTAGTAACATCTGCTTGTGGTTATGTGTGTGAGAACTGGTCTAAATCAATAGGATTTAGAGGAGGCTGGAGAGATGGCTCAGCAGTTAAGAGCACTAGCTGCTCTTGTAGAGGACTGGGGTTTGATTCCCAGCACCCATGGCAGGTAAGAACTATCTATAAATCCAGTTCCAAGTGAATCAGACATCCTCTTCTCATCTCTGCAAGCATTGCATGGCACAGGTGCACTTATATACATGAAGGTAATACACTAATACACATACAATAAGAATAATAAAGTAATTTTTTAAAATTAAAAATAAGGAATCAGAAAGAGCGCAATTCCTCCCCGAAAAGATAAGGTCTTGCTTTTTACTTCCCCATTTCATGCTGGATATACCAATAAAAGAGCAAGGCTCTTGATTGGGACCACGATTACAGAAGGAATTTTGAAGGAACAGGTTCTCAGCAGTGTGAGTCTGCTTCTGGTTTAAAACTGATGCTAAGTCAAGCTGCTTTTATTCAAGAATAGCTATAATGTGGTATAGCATACTCAATGCTACAGTGTATATATACTGACTCTGCTTAGTGGAGTTCCCCCTTTAACAACAAAGTCTATTTAAACTTTGCTAGAGAAAAAAAAAAAAAGAGTAAAAATTCTCCACACAGTCATATCTCCAAATTCCAAAGCCCCTCTACTCACTAAGAGCTAGAGATGTGAGTAACCACAGGAGCTGACCTGAACCAAAGCTCAAATCTCAGTGGAGCAAGCATACCCAGTCTAAGACCAGGAATGGCAGAAAGGTAATCTGAGCCTTGGAAGCATGAGATTGTTGGAGCTACAAGCACAGTCAGGGCCACATCAAATCCAAAGACATTGAAATTCACTTACAGAGAAGAGAACCATCCAAAGCATGTGAAGCAACTAGTCACATCCCCAGTCAAGTGTACAGACAGAATTAATGCATTCATGCCTTCTTGTGCTGAGTAGCCTCTCTACATTTACACAGTTCAGGATCCCCTACCTAAGGAATGGTGCCATCAACAGTGGGCTGGTCTCCTCACAGCTAATAAGTAATCAACACAATCCCCACAGATGTGCCCACAGGCTAACCAGATCTATACAGACCCTCTTTCAATTTCTTTCTAAGTGATTCTAAATTGTGATGAGTTGGAAATTAAAACTCATCATCACAATGATAAACGTCAAGTAAAAAAATCCATGACCACTAAACTAACCAAGCAGAAGACACCTGAAGGAACCCAACACATTTTAGAGACTGATAAATGCAACTGTGAAGTCACAGGAACAAATAAACTGCACTGGAAGAGTAGTTAAGGAAACAAAGATTAGATTAGGAACATACTAAACATTACAAAAATAACAAGCGGCAGGAGTTAATTACCTTTAAATAATAACTCCGTAATAATGGCCTGTGTTCTCCAACCAAAAGCCCCGGACTAATAGACTGGTTGTGAAAAGCAGGGTCCAATTCTCTGTAGCCTGAAAGAAATGCTACTCACTGGAAAAAACAAACACAACCTTAGAATAAAGGAGGGAAAAGGTGTCCCAAGCAAACGGAACTCAAAATGAGAAGCAGGTGCAGCTACACGAATACACATCAAAGGAGACTTTAACCTAAAATGGAAGAGACAAAGAAGATCATATGCTGAATAAGAACGTTCCTTCAGGGCTCTACAACAATCTTATGCACACCAGTACTGACACACTCAACGTCATAAAAAACACTGCCAGAGTTAGACGCATTTACAATGATATTATAAACGGACTTAGCACACATCTGAAGAATATTCCATCCAAATACTATAAAATGTGCATTCTTTTCAGAAGTTCGTGGAACTTTCTCTAAGACCATGGTTTAGTACACAAAGCAAATCCTAACAAAGGCAAGAAAGAGGAAGTATTTTTTTTGTATTCTATCTGATCACAAAGGAATGGAAAAAACAATCAATGGCAAGAAAAACTACACAGGGCATAGGCACTCATGGAGGTAATGCATGGGTCAGTAAAGGAATCAGGAAGGAAACTTAAAAATTCCTAGAATCTAGGCCTGGAAAGATGGTTCAGATGTTAAGGGCACTGGCTGCTCTTGCAGAGGGTCCAGATTCGATTCTCAACTAACAAAAGAGGAGATTTCAAGGCCCTCTTCTGCCCTCTCCAGCCACTGCACAATGTGGGTGTACTCACACACACTTATTGCATGTGTATAGCTAGAAATACCTAAGTTAAAAAATCAGGAAAGGAACCAAGAGATGACCCAATGATGACCCAATGGGTGCGGTGTCTGGTGCAGAGAGTAGGGGCTTGAGTTTGAATTCCCAGCATATATATAAAGGCCAAGTGTGTCCACATGATCTGTAACCTCAGTACTGGGGAACAGAGGCAGGCACGATCTCTGGTCTCCATGAGAATACATGGGCAAGCACATCCTCTCATTTACACATATGTGTCACCAAAGTGCCTGACTAGTCAACGCCATCCAGAGCAAAGGAACAATTCTGGAAGAACAACCATACCTGATTTCAGGTCCTACTACAGAGGCATAGTATCCAGAACAGCATACTTCCCTACTATACCATTCTCTAACTAGCACCTTGCATTCTGTGATACATCTGTTACAATAGATGGACAAGTATGGGTACACTGGTATTAACCAGGATCCATGATCCACACTGGGATCAACTCTGTGTTGTGAGCTCTGTGAGTCTGAAAAAATGTTTCATGTCCTGTATCCACCAAACTAACATCATACAGAATAATTTCACTGCCCTTGAAACCTACTGGGCCTCACCTGCTCTTTGCTCTGCTCTCCTTTTGAAGTAGTTTATCAAAGCGTTCCTTGTAGAAGTTATCCCTCTCCACATTCTCAGTGACATCTCATTGCCTAAGCGGTGTTTTAACAAGAGGGACAAGTGCCCAGTTGGACCAGTAATCAGAATCCACTCTGTGGATGGGTGAATTGGCAGCTTTTATTTCAAGCTTATTGAGATAAACTATAAAAACTTAAACTCATAAGTGAGAAGGTAACTGAATATAGTTGGTCTTAATAACTAAGGTCAAACAGAAGCAAAAGCAACAAAGTTCAATACCCAGCAAAGACTTGTCAGCAGGAAGATCCCCAGAAACACAGAACAGAAAGTAGCACAAGAAGAAACACTAGAATTCAGCAAGATAAAGTTCGAAATCAAATTCTGCTTGCTTGCTTGCTTTGTGCTAACTGTTCTTGGAGGAAGGAGGGCTGTTCCTAAAGTAATGTGATTCCATTCTTTGTAGGGAAGTTTCCGTTTCAATCATTTTCTGCAGTTGTATTCAGGATATGAAGTAGCTCTTTTTAAGATGCAGGTTAAATTGAATGGAAAGGCAGATCAGTACTTCAGAGTGTAAGAGTTCCCCAGATTGCTCAAGCTTGGGCTAGTCTGTGTCTTGCATTTTCAAAATGCAAGAATATTATGCTTAAAGAAAACCATCAGGAGGAAAAAGTGAACTCAAGCATAGGAAAAATGAACAGAACTTGAACTTTTCAGATTGGCCCAAAAGCAGCAACATAGAGGAGACATGATACCATGTGACCCTGTCTAAAAACTTATTAAATCTTAAGACCTCCAATATTTTTCATCTATAAAATGAAGAAAAGAATTATTTTGTTAATTATGTTAGACCAACCATATAGAAGTCTTGTCGCCCAGTGAGATAAGACAGAATTTGAACTATTTCTTTTTGGTAATGTGGAAAGTAAATTATTACCATATAGCCTATTAAGTAAGTGTATTTTTTTATTGAAATTCCTTTCTTTCTATAGAAAAGCTCCAATCTGTTATCTGCTTTATAGCACAGCATGCTTTGTATAAGGCAGATTGCTCATTGTGGCTTGATGAAAAATGTCATCACATTTTTAATTTGATTATTCTGCTGCAATAAATAGTCAGCCAGTGGAGAAATAACAATTTGTCTGTCATTAGCAGAAATGCTTTTCACATCACAAACTTGATATATCTCTTGCAGTTCTTTTCAATAATGGCTTTTGAAAAAAAAAAAATGATGGGACCTCAAGTACAGATGTGTTGAAGCAACAGACAGTGAGGGTTAAACTCTACGTGGTGATGCTTTGGGGGCAAGAAAAACAAGCAAAAGACAAAGTACCCTCATAACCAGCTCCTCCTTCTGAGGGGTGAAACCCAGCTTCAACCTTCATGGGAAGAAAATGGCAAAAAAGTTCTGTCTAAAACACAGAATAACAGTCATAGGACCTTCCTGGAGCCTTTTTTGAAAAATTCGTTTCTAGGGCTGTAGAGATGGCTCAGCAGTTAAGAGTACTGGCAGCTCTTCTAGAGAACCTGAGTCTGGTTCCCAGAACCCACATGGCACTGAGAGTCAGTTGTCCATAACTCCAGTTCCAGGACCCTCTTCTGGCCCTTACAGGCATTGCATCATGTGGTGTACTCACATACACACAGGCATTGCATCATGTGGTGTACACACACACACACACACACACACAGGCATTGCATCATGTGGTGTACTCACATACACACAGGCATTGCATCATGTGGTGTACACACACACACACACAGGCATTGCATCATGTGGTGTACTCACATACACACAGGCGTTGCATCATGTGGTGTACTCATACAGACACACAGGCATTGCATCATGTGGTGTACTCATACAGACACAGGCAAAACAGTCATAGTCATTTTTTTAAAAAAAGAAGAATTTTTAAAAATCAGTTTCCTCTTCCTGGGAATGGCAGTTGAACTTTAAACCTTCACATATACAGTAAAGAATTTAAAACAAATTTGGGGATCAAAGAGAATTTTGAGATAAAACAATATAATGTTTGCTCCTGAAGCTGCAACTATTTTATATAAAACAAGCAAGCAAAGAGATTCTAGTTAAGAAAATATTTATTATAATATGCATTCACTAGAGAGTTTAAAAACCAGAAAATTTCATTTTAACAGTTTCTCTGACTTCAATCAAAGAATTCTTTTACTTGAGTAGATCATAACAAAAAGTTATTGATGATAGAAAAATGAGAAAATATTAGATGAGAGCTATCACAATCAACCATTGAGTCAAATGCTACTCTCTCTTAATTCAGCTGTGGTCTCTGATCACTGTGACTGAGAGGTAGAGGAGAACTGGCTCCATCACATAGCCTTGAAACACAGTAAGAGATAAAAGAGGATGGTCAGGTGCCAGGTTTTCCCTCAAAGCACAGCAGACAAGGTTTTCAAACCATCATTAGGAGTTCAACTGTACACTAAGTGCTGGAATTTTAAATAGATGTGGGTTTATTCATTCATGGCATAACTCATAGCTGAGTACCCTCTATGTGTTGAGCCTAGGGACAGTGGGAAGATTAGTACTGAACAAAAGAGATAAAGTCTCTGTCCTCAGGGGCTTGTATTCTGAAAGAGCCACAAGGAAAAAATAACTTGTAAATAAGAAATGCCTTCACAGTTCTAAGAAGACAGGAGAAGGACAGAACGTACTAATTTAGGTAAGAAGACCTTTGCAGAAAGCAAAGGAGGTAAGCAAATTGAAGGAAAGGAACTGCAGTGTTCTAGGCAGAGACAACTGCGAGGGCCAATAGACTGAGGTGAGAGTATGTTTGGTGTATTCTTAGGCATCATCAAAAGCGGAGGTAACTTGTCCAAAAAAGCAAGAAGAGTGATAGTGGGTGGTATTGTGATATGTGGGAAGGTGTGGATTTTACTCCGAGGATGGTGGTAGCCTTGGGAGACTCCAAGAGGAAGGAACTTGCTCTCATCTTGCGGATTAAGAGTGGTATTGCTGCTGTGGAGACAACGGACCAAGGCAGAACCAGAAGGGAAGGCGGAAAACAAGGGAGGGCCATGCCATGTGAGAGCTGGCTTAGAAGATCAGGTCTGAAGAGGTATTTGACGGTGAACTCAACAGGCCTGGAGATAGAAGGTGACTCAGATTCTTTTTTGACCAGAATACTTACAAAATTGGAGTGGCCCTTTACTGAAACGAAGCATGGAAAGCAGGAACAAGTTTAGGCACTGAGAGTCCCGACTTACATTTGGAACTTAAGACACACTGAATGGTCTTCTTGGACATTCAGTGGATTCTCAAGAGCTTATTTTGATACAAAAGTTAGAAGCCAGAATCAGATACCCATATTTTGGAGACATTAGTGTATTGACTGTATACAAAGCCATGTGACCAGTCTGGGCATGAAGCTCCATGGAAGAGTAATTACCTAGCAAGCTTAAGAATCTGATTTTTATTGATATCACTGCCAAATAAATAAATGAATACATACATACATACAAAAAGTCATGATCTGGGATCATCCAGCCATAGCTCAGCCTGTAGAACTGACTGTATATACATTCATATAAAAAGTCATGATCCGGGATCATCCAGCCATAGCTCAGCCTGTAGAACTGACTACATATGTAAAAGACAAGACTTCTTAAGTTTGGGTTTATTCCACCTCCTCTTCTGTGTCTTCACTGAAAAAAAATAGAAAATAACAATCTAGAAATGCCTATAAACCCCTCAGGGGTCACACCAGGAAGATGCAGACTTTGTAAACTGCAGTAACTCTTCATCACAAAAATAGTGCTGACATAACTGAATTATCAAAGTCTACCTCATCTATAGTGCCACAGAAACTGCTCTGGAACAAAAGGTCCAAAATTGACAAGTTGGTTCTTTGAGTCTCATTTTACCATTTGCAGTATCTACTGGTTCACTACTCCGTAAGTTTTCTTCAGACCTTTGATTCTGAAGAGTAGAAAGGAAAGCTGTGCCATCATTAAAGTGGAAGACTCTGTAGAAACCTGACAACTTGGACAATATGTTTTTAGTCCCTTTTGCACACTGCCTGGCCATGGCAGCTCTCTGAAACCATGGAGGAAGAAATGATGACCCCTTCACTATTCATCTTTCCTGCCTCTAAAGCCTTCACCAGGTGAACAATACTGCCAAGTTTGACTGCTAGGTTGGGATGGACCCCAGCCTACCTGGGCCACCTTCAAAGCTTTGCTTTTCAGTGATTTTCTAGTAGAAAACCCTTGCATTTTCCTTTTACACCTTGGAGGTTAAGCTGGGTGTGGTCTTTCCCTGGAAGCACTCTCTCCATTGTTTAAGTGTAATCTCTAGGCCTCTCCTTAATCACTTTAATCTCCTTATCACAGGGATCCTCTCCTTCAGCAATGCCTTAGCTCCAACATGAATCTTCCTAGTGCTCTTCTTCAACCGGAACTGTACAGTCTGCACTTCTTTCTTTCCCATTTGTTCTTTTTCACTGTGGATCAGCTAATATTCAACATTAATAGCCACACACCATTTCTAACTTAGACTGCCTTGATATGCCCTCCTCCAAAGAAATTAACCCGTTGCTTTTTGACTTAGCCTCAGGCAAGCTTTTATGGCTACAGGCAGGCTCCAGCCTAACTCCTTGCTAAAATAACCCAGTTGCTGCCTAAGTCCTTATTTCCTTCTGGAACTCATTGTTCTCAGCACTACACTCCTTTCTTCTGGGGGTTCTACTTGAATGGCCTGATAAGCTCTTTTTATAGCAATCAACTGCTTTTCTAGCCCAAGCTTCCAAAGACTTCCACATTCCTCCAAAACCCCACATGGTCCGGTTATTCACAGGCAACACCCACTCCTGGTACCAATGACTGTTTTAGTTTGCTTGTAATTGCTGTGATAGAAACACTGACCAAGGAAATTTATAAAAGGAAGAGTTTGTTTCACTTATGGTTCCAAAGGAGCGGGAGTCTATCATGGCAGGGAGGAATGGCAGCAGAGGTGGCTGGAGTAGGAGCAGAAGCTAAGCGCTCACATCTTCAAGCAGACACAGGAAGCAGAGAGTGACTAGAGATCTGGCAAGGCTTAAGAAGTCTCTAAGCCCTCTTCCAGTGACATGCTTCCTCCAGCATGGCTACACCATCAAAGACCTCCACCAACTGGGGGCAAAATAACCAAATACTTAGAGCCTATGGGGAACATTCTCATTCAAACCACCGCATCATGTCCTTTTTTCAGTCATATTCATTCTGAGTCAAACTTCCCCTCATTTTTCCCCAGCATCAGTGTAGTCATGGACAATCCAACTGATAAATAGACTTGTGTTATTGGACTGCAGCTCTGAGTAGAGAATTCCAGAAGTTTCACAGTTAGTGGCTACATGCTGTTTTTGTTAGTGATCAATATCTGTGCAATAGGCAGCCCTGTGCCAACTTTTATTTTATCAACTCTGCATAAACATGGAAGGAGATACATTATGATACCCAGAAGCAATGCTGAGCTGTGCATCATTCTGACAGAGTGCTCAGGACAAGTTGAAGCACTGTTGTCCATCAGTGTCTTCCCTCAGCATCAGCACCAGGGGTTCCTGAGGTCTCAGGAAGAAAATGTCAGAGAAATGTACAGGTTATTGAAGTAAATTGCATTGCATTATCAAAAAAATTCAAATACTTATAACTACAATATATTAATGCTTTTTACATTTTTTTTCTTTTTGCAAAGTATATTTAAGAAGAAATGAATAAAGGCTAGCAGTGCAGGTCACTGAGAGAGTACTTGTCAAACATGGCAAGGCCCTGGGTTCTACCTTTCCATCAAATCCCACAGAATGAGGAATATGAGGCAGTTTTCTTCAATGCACTTCTTAAACCAGCTCAAGCATTTAAAAATCAAAAGGTTTACTTTCCCTGTAGTTCCTATTTTTAGCTATTTAATGTGTTCTTCCACACACATATATTCATGGTAATGTAATTTATTTAACTAAAAGAGAATCCTTAAAAGGAATTATAAAGTAACAGTACAGTAGAAAAAAATATAAAGAAATAGAAGATAAAGTTCCACACAATGAAATATTAAAGGGATACAGTCATCAGATATCAGGCTTTGGATGTGATTTAGTAATATTCAGAAATTCTCTTGATGAAGTGTTAAATGAAAATCAAATGTGCAATTTTGAAAGAAACAAATAATATTCCAGTTTGCACAGGTACCACACCTTCGTTATCGTTATCCAGTCATCAGTTAATGGACATTTAGCCTGTTTCCAGTTCCTGGTTATTATGAAAAGGGCAGCAATGAACTTGAATGAACAAGTGTTTCTGGGGTATGCCCAAAAGTGGTATGGCTGCATCAAATGGTAGATCCACTTCTAGTTTCTTGACGAAGTTCCACACTGCTTTCCACAGTGACTACACCAGTCTGTAACATCCATTCATGTAGTGAATAAGTGTTCCCCTGGCTCCACATCCTCAGCAGCACTTGTCCTTGTTTGATTTTTGGATTTTAGCCATTCTGAGTGAAGTAAGATGAAATCTCTATGTGGTTTTAATTTGCATTCCATCTTTGGAGAATTCTCTGTTCGGCTTCTTACCCTGCTTTTAATTGAGTTGTTGCTTTTTTGATGTTTAGTTTTTTGAGTTCTTCATATGTTCTAGGCACTAACCCTCTATCAGAGGTATAGCTGGCAAAGATTTTTTTACATTCTGTACATTGCCTCTTCACTTAATTGATAGTGTTCTTTGCTGTACAGAAGCTTTTTAGTTTCATGAGGTCCCATTGTTGGACTTAATGCTTGTCCAGCAGGAGTCCTGTTCAGATAGCCCTTTCCTGTGCCTGTAAGTTCCAATGTATTCTCTACTTTCTCCTCTGTCTGATATGGAAGGGTATTCAGTCTCATTCTGAGATTGTAGGTAAATGGAACTGGAAACAATCATCCTGAGTGAGGTAATGCAGATCCAGAAAGACAAACATCACATGTTCTCTTTCATAGCTAGATATAGCTTTGAAATCTTAGATACACTTATTTCAATTTGAAGATCCAGAGAAGTAGAGAAACTAATAAATGGTCATGGGTGGAGAGGCTTGCTGGGAAGGGAGGTAGAAGGCAGTGAAATAAAAGGGAGGTAGATTACCATAAGGAAACAGAGCTTTCCAGATAACTGGTCAGTTACTCATATGAACAGCAATGGTGACAGCATGCACAAGGCCCATGTAAGCTCAAGCCAGACAAAATCCAAAATCCCAGCATAGATATGGGGAAGTGGGTAAGAAACCCAACCCTACCTGAGGGACTTTTGGCAACCAATGACTGTTGGGAGGGGGAGATTCAATTTCATTTAAGGATGAGGTAGGTTAACCAGGCTCCATTTAATGTGCTCACACTGCAGGGTATTTGGGGACACAAACCTGACTCTATAGGAACATTAATATACATGAAATTTGATGGTGAGTGCATTAGTAAGGGATGTGCAGATAGGGGAGGAGATCTGAATATGATCAAAACATATTGTATGAAATTCACAAAAATTCAGTTTAAAAACGGAAAAAAATAAGCAAAAAATGTACAAAAACAATATTAGGAATGAGGAGCTAGCTCAACTTGATAAATGTTTACGTGCAAGCAAGCAATTACAAGCATTAGATTGTGAGTTTAGTCCCCAGAACCCACTGGAAGAAAAGGCAATGTGGCAATTTACAATGCCCGCATTGGAGAAGAGGGGCTAGGTCAATCCTCGGCCCTCCGGGGTTAGGTCAGTCCTCGGCCCTCCAAGGGGCTAGGTCAATCCTCGGCACTCCGGGGCAAAACGCATTGGAGAAGAGGAGATAGGTCAATCCTCGTCACTCCAGAGCAAACCAGCATAGCTTACTTGGGGAGTTCCATGATGGCGAGAGACCCTATCTAAAAAAAAAAAAAAAAAACACTTGAAGAGCACCTGAGGAGAAAGACTCAAGGTTGTCTTCTAGCCTCACTTTCCCCCTAAACACATGAGCACACACTCAAATGCACACATGTACCCCTACACACATAAGCAAAGAATTAATATGATCTCCACACTTTCACATAGAAACCTTTATTTCAAGTCAGAAATTATTTTAAAGTAAAAAGGGTAATATCTAAATGATGGAATTATAAATTCTAACTTTCATTTATTACAATAAACATGTATTGATACTGAGAAAATGTTACTTTGAATGGATTAGAAATTCAACATCATTTAAATATTAGAAAATGGTACCTACAGAGGTACCATACAACCTTTTCAAAAAATTATACATTGTTAAATGTTATGCGTAACACCCAACAACTCTGTTTAGAGGAAAAATGCATGATTTTTTCCATGCAAATTGACTCGAGTTAGCTGTCCTCCTTCGTAGGTCTAAATAAATAAAACAATGTGAATCAGTAAAGTCCATAGTGTTTGAAGAGTCTGAACTACAGAACTGTTTATATTTCAAAGTTTTGCTTCATATATATTCATGGACTAATTTTAACCAAATGATTCAGGATATACAAATGAGATGCCTGATTTGAATTAACACAGCTCTAAAACCTCCTTCTACATGTCTCACTAACAAAGGAACAAATGTGATGACATTAGCACCCCATAATGTATATTTCACATTAATTCATAAATTACATAGGAGATGCGAGTATTTATGGGTTAGTAAAAATGTATATTTGTTCACTGATGAAGAGATTGAGCTCCAAATGGGTGTCCTCTGCTACAACCTATAGATCGTTTCTGTGCTCTGTCATCATGAGAAACAAACCTAAACACTAAGATGTAAATAATACAAATATGAGAAGAGACAAAGGTTAATGGGAAAGACGACCAAGTCCACTCAATACTGAGAACTGAAACCCTTTGCAGAAGCCAATGTTTGTAAGCCTTGCAGCTCCCTTTCTCTGCAATATTTGATGCTAAGTGATTATGATCTTCTCTTCATATGTATTTGCTTTATTATTGTCTTAAAGAATCTGTTTCAGGCGAATGTTCTTCTTTAATGTGTTTTAGGTCACCGAATTTAAAAGCTCTCTCAAGTTAATTTGAAACTTAGAGGACCTGACAGAATGCTTTTTGTAATGAAAACTTTGTGACTATGACACTGTGCCTGCTGTTAACTTTTAAAAGAGCTAAGAAAATCCAGCCTGCAGTCCTCAGTTTTTGCTGAATCACTAGCTCAAAGCAAACCTGGCACCCCCTTTTCAGAATGGCCCCAAACCATGTAAAAGTACAGCAAAAGGAAGAGAAAGCGGCATTTTCACTCCAGGAAGCTTTTAGGCAGCTCATTAATTTCCAAACATGAATATAAATAAATAAATAAAATAAAATTCATCCCAATCTATCATAGAACTTCTTTGACATCTTAAAAGTTAGCCAAATAAATCAGAATAATGGGATTTTGACAAAGCAAGACATTTATCTATCTCCAGAGTAGTGTGTTGGTCACATAACTTATAAATTGCCAATAGAAGTTCTCCATCCATCACCAAGATTCCCATCTTGCGACAGGGAAATAATTACCATGCTCCCTCCATGTTTGCAATCTCTTCGTGTGTCAGGACATGAAACGATGTAGAAATTCAGCCTCAGTGTGTAGACAATACCGGGAGGATGGGCAGATGTTTCTGTTTCCACAAATGGGAACTAATTTTTCCCAGCAAGTGTGGAATCTTTGCCTGTAACTAACACTATGGCTTCAGAAAAAGTTTTAAAAATCCTGCCCTAGAAGAGAGAGGTTTCTTCTGTCCTCTAGAGCCTGTCACAACCTTCCCCAGCTAACTCGTCCAGGAAAGATGTGCCTCTATTTTAAACAAAGCAAAGGCTCAGGAGCTCCAGATGCAGCTCCAACTTGCTGCATCTCTTCAGTTTAAAAATACAGTGTTCTCTGACCCGAAACCTATAGGCATCTATTAGCACTGAATATTTAAGTAAATGAATAAATGCAGTCTACTCAAAGATTTGCATACATATGTACAAAATTTACACAATCTACATATATATGCAATCATGAAAAAGAGAACTTGCCCCAAACAGTGGGACTGAAAATCAACTCAGACTGAAAGAGAAGCAAGGAGCCCTGCCGCTAGCCAGCCTGGAAGGGCAGATCATGAAGTCAGCTATGTGACTAGCAGAAGTTCTGTTTCTCTCAGTGTCACAGAGGCACAGGCCAGAACCACAGCGGCCTTCCTCCTGAGTGACAGCTCCTTTGTCTCCGTGACTCACAGACTCACAGGCACACCTCACTCAAATCTGTAGCTCATCTATTCCTATTGCTAAACACCCTTACCACAGCACATACTTTCTAGCTCATTTTCCTTGCTCTAACCCTGTCAGAGGAGCAGCAAATAACTTAGCCTGTTTCCCACTGGTTTTTGGGAACTCGTCTCAGAGCCTTTCCTGAGGGCCTTGTCTTTAAGATTCTCTTCTTCCTGGCAGGCAGAGATTCTGGCTCTTTCAAAGAGCCTGCCCTCCAGGCAATGATGAAGCCATGCAAATGATTTCATCAGAATTTATCCTTGGCAGTTTGTGGCTAACTCATTAGGTTTATAAGTTGTGAGCTTTACCAAGAGTTGGCTGGGACCCTCACTGCCATGGACTGAAACCTAACCTGATAATCATGGGCACATTTGAGACCCTTTGAATCTCACATCTCGAGGCATCTACATCTAACTATTGAATGAGCATAGTACTGAGACAGAGTCCTAATGATCTCTGGCCTCTTCCTTTATTCCTGTATTCAATTACTGCATTCATTGATCTGAGTGTTGGTTTATTTTGGAGTACTGGGGCTTAAACCTAGGGCCTTACACTTACTAAGCAAACAGTCTATCACTGGGTCACATTTTCAGTCCTCTTTTTTACTTTTTATTTTGAGACAAGCTCTCACTGAGTTATTCAACCTGACCCTGAACTCACTCTATAGTACAAGCTGGTGTGCCTGCCTCAGATTCCCAGATCACCTGGGATTACAGGTCTGTACCACCAGACCCAGTTCTTGTCTCCTCTATGTCACTGTCATTAACTCTGTCCTAAGATCAGGTATTATAAATCTGACCTGGTGAAGCTATTGCTCTAAGGGCTTTAGGGGAGAAATTGTACCACAAGTTTCATAATAAATATTAATATATGTATACAGAATATACTATGTATTATATATGACACATTCACTTCTCCAATTCAATGCCATTTTTTTGAAAGTAAGGTAAATTAAAAGCAAAAACTAAGACACTTAACTTTTCATTTTAATTTTAGTTATTTGGTTATTTTGAGGAAACTGATATAATGGATATATGAATTATAATTTTTCAACTAAAATATACTATCAGAAGTCACAGAAAAGTTGACAGAGAGAATATACATACAAGGATGAGTATAGATAGGAAAAAGAAAACATTCACGTGCCTTCTGTATGAGCTGCTCTTGGAAAATGTCTTTTGAAGAACGTTATCTTCTTCTGAGAAATCTTAATTACTTTTAGGAAATAATGGCTATTGTTCTTTGATAACTGTAGCTTTCCTGATGCTGTGAGTGATACATCACACCCCTTTAATTGCCAGATAACTTCCTTTATCTTATGATCAGGTGAGAACAGAGAAGACTCTAGTTGATTAGCAGATTTCTGTTTTCTTTTCAGTTATGTAAGATCAGAGCCCTCTGATAATTTGTACTATTTTTGGATCCACTTTCATTCCACAACTGGCTGAAGCAGGAAATGAGCTCAGATAAACTGAACTGAATGTAACTGAACTGAACTGAAGTGAAATAATGTGATTTCCAGTGCCCACTGTGCCTTGAGGACAGATCAGAATACCATGTCTTCCTCCCAAGGGTTTCCCAGTGCAGGAGGCACCATGTGATCCAGGTTGTGTCCGCCACACGTGACTGTGGCTTTTCCCTAGCAGTCGTCCATCCTCCCTCTTATAATCCAACTCCAGTTTTCTAAAAGCTGAAATCGCCTGAATTACATTTAGGTAAGATAATTGCCAAAACGGTAACTTAATTCAAACACATTTTATTGTTGCTAAATATGATAAAACAAAATTTAGAAACCAAGCCAGGAAGAAATGAAAGAATGAAAAGCTCGTGAAATCTCATCACCAGTTTCCCTGGTTCACCGGGCTTCCCTCATTTCTCTGACCAATGTGTTCCCTTCCTATAATTTTGGAGTTTATGGAATGCCAGTTGATGAAGTAAACACTTTATGTGTAATCATACATCATCTTAACAACCACAGATTCCTATGTTGCTCACACAATTACAATGAAAATTCATGTGATTTTATATGGGAGGAAATTGAGTCTTTCTCAAATTCATCTGACAAGTAGGATTTGAGCCCTGTGAGCATATTGGACTTAACGTTACGACAGGTTTTCTGAACCCTCATCCCTATCAACTGTAATGTTGAAATATTGGATTAGATTAACACTATTAATTCACAGTCTAGCCACAGATTTACAAGCAGCTGGACAAGAATTCATAAACACTACTTCGCCCACACTCTCTACCTCACCACCCACTTTGATATTCTTCCACACAGTCCAGTACTATTTTGAAATTATATGAAATAAAATTGCTTTATAATTCTGTGATGGTTAATCTTAATTGTCAAGTTGATGTGATTTTGAATCACCATGGAAACAAATCTGTGGGTATGTCTGTGAGGGGTTTTCTGGATTAATCTAACCGAGGTGCAAAGACCTACTCAAAATGTGAACAACTCCATTGCATGAACTACAGAAGAACGAGACAGAGAGCTGAACAGCAGCATTCATCTCTGTCTCTCTGTTTCCAGGTTGTGATGCACTATGCCCAGGTGTTTCACACTCTTGAAATCCTGACTTCCTCATCATGGTAAACCTGACCTCAAACTGTAAGCCCAAGTAGCCCTTGGCTTGCTTCTCTAAGTTGATTTTGTAATAATGTTGTCATAACAAAAAAAGTAACCAACACAAATTCCAAAGACAAAAGTTAATCTATGAGATAGTTTATAATAAGATTTAAAGTTTAGTGATGTCTGTAAGTAATGTTTAATAAATGAGAACTCCATTGTTGCTTACACAAGTATAATTTCAAATATCTGAGAAGATTGAATTTATCAGCAACTTTCCTTCAGGGGCCTTGATGCAGTTACATATATTACATATAAATAAGCTAATTAACATTGAAATTTTTCTTAGTCATATAAACAACTTTCATAAATAGTTACATTTAGTTTTTATGACATGGGTTTTTCTGTTTCTTCTGTAGCGGTTGCTATTAATTGAACCTATTCCTATTCCTGATGCATCAGGTAAATTATTTAGAAACAGAAATTCTTTTCTTTTCACTTAATATTTACAGGTGTTATGGTCAATAGCGAGACAAGTGAAGATACTAAGCATTATTTGAAGATGTCCAGGAATTATGAAACTTTCTAGGTACTTGGTACTGAAAATAACCGTTATGTGTTCACACAGCAGATCCGCAAATCAATCTTCTATTCTAAATCATTTTTTGTTAGAAAACAATTTACTCATCTGAAGCCTACTCGTTCTAGATGCCATGTCCAACTTTGACATTCTACTTGTTGACAGTTAGCCATTAAAACCAAAACTTGAGAGATTAACTAAAAGACTAGAGTCAGACTTAAAGAATATTGCAGGGATGGACAGATGGCTCAGTAGTTAAGAGCACTAGCTGCTCTTTCATCCAGAGGACCCAGTTTCACTTCCTAGCACCCACATGACAGCTAACAAACATCTGTAACTCCAGATCTAGGGAATCCGATGCCCTCTTCTGACCTCTGCAGAACACTGCATGACACAGGTACATTTACATACACAAGCAAAACACTCATGCATATAAAATAAAAATAATAAATAAAATATTTCTAAAAGATATTTAAAAAGAAAAAAACCACTTGGCAGAATTCTGACTAAACAACCGAACGTGCGGTTTTTCAGTGGTAATGCTCTTCGTTCATGTTTTTCTTCAGTTTAATATTTTGATGTCAGATTGTAAATGCACACACATGGTTCTTCCTACGTTAGGGTTCCTATCCAGAACAGGCACACTCGGCCTATACAGATAAGCCTTCCCTTTCTCTGGAGGTGACCTCTTCTAACAGTTTTTTCACTGCTGTTCATACTTAGCATTTACATAGTTACTTGTGATGGTTCTGTTGAGATCCCTTCCCTGTTTCTCTCTGGATGCAACTAACCTCCCAGTATCATTTTACAGGAAGTTTAGACTGTCATCTAACACTTACCTCATAACATTGATGTGTTTATGTAAAAGTCAGCCCTACATTAATCCGGAGTAACTGTTCCTTCCTTGTTGAGCAATATTTTGGTTTTACTGGGACTGAAGAATTGCCATATTGCTGTCTGCTCATTTTTTTTCAGTTATCTCTGGCTCAGCTGCAAACATTTCCCCAAGCATCCAATTTCTGCTCAGCTGTCTCAAGCACATGAGATTTCATCACTTTCATGTCAGAGGCAAGGTGGCTTTCAGGCTGTGCCTCGCCCCGAGTGACTCCATTTTATAACTGTACTTTGCTTCATTTGGAGCACAAATGTTGGTACACCATGACTTCCCACCTTGTTTGTGCAACTAAATAGCTACCTTATGACCATTACAAACAGGAAGATACAGATTGATAATTAACATATTTGTCCAAACAAAATATTACTACCTACAAACTTACTAATTAATTCTGGGAAAATGGGCACATCAAAACTGAGAAAATCAGGCAAGTGAACTAACCAAACACACCAAATCAACAAATGCTGCCCGCCTCACTTAAAGGAGATCATATAAAAAAGAGACATCTCACCAACCCATCATCTGACTATCTGACATTGACAGGTGACAAACTCCCAGTGCCGTCCCCATGACTTCAGCTCACCCTCATTTAGCACGGTCCACTTGAATTACCGGCCATATGGACCCAACTTTGTGCCTTAGAACAGCTCTGCAACGGTTTCTCATATGAATGTCTAACTGCCGGCAGTGACTCTCTTTGAATCTGTGTCAGCTTTCTTCTCTTGCTTTCAGTGAGGCCTCAGTAACCCTTCATAGTCATTCTGTAACACACTTACACATTTTGTAACTGTGTGATCTGAGATTTAATATTAGCAACTGAAATTGGTAGAAGCAATCTGCAGTTCCCACTCGTCCTTGCCACCAAGTGAAATCAGTAGCACTTGGAGAATGAAAAGCAGCAGAATTGACATAGGTCATGAGTCGATCAAATTTCACATCTAGGCACAAATATGTCTATTTCTGTTTCTGACAAAGCTCACTCATTACACTGACCTTTTCTGGTCTGGACAGTTTCTTCCTGCCCCCAGCTGACTCTTTCTTAACCACCAGCTTGGAACTGAGATCCTGTTCCTGGATCTGGATCTTCATTGCTCACTTAGGTGATCATTTTGGTGGAACATATGTGCAACAGCATGTATAGGTAAAGGAAGATAACTAGCCTTGGTCCAAAAGTCTTTATTCTTAATTGTACATAATTTTTCTCCCATGATGTTAAAGGTTGACTCCATTTTTCAGAAATGAGGGAACAGACCACAGCTCCACATCATCATCCTCAGAGCTCCCTCATCTTTGAGGCACCCTGACTCAAGCCAAACTGGGATTCCTGGCTTTGAAGCTGAAAATAATTTGAGACTAGTCAATATGATAAAGCAGAGTTGGAGATTGTATTAAAGACATGGTAATATAGGCTTAAGCATGGGGACTAGGAGAAAGAGAGGTGCTCAGAAAGAGAAACACACCCAAGTGTGGGTGTGGACTCCTCTAGGGAGAAACACGGTTGTCTTAACATTAGCCAGATACATCATTTTGGTATCTCTGTTGTTACATCTCAAAAGGTTGTAAAGAAATGTCCACATCCTCACCCCCTTTTCTCCCTTTTGATAAGAAAGAAATATTATCAGGTGGTTCCAGAGTTGCCTTGGATAGATCAGGTAAAACCAGAAGCCACGAGGGTCACACAAGGGTTTTAGGACATCCCTGTCCCTGTAAATAAAGTTTCTGGTGAGAATCTTAGAGCATTATAGGTTTATGGCTGGGAAGGTAGAAAGGAATTGTTAACTGTGCCAGAGCTATTGGTTTTCTGCAGGAGAAAGGCTTCAAATGGATTCCTGGATGAGGAGCCCCTTTCCTTTTCTGTGCCTCCAAAACTTTTCTTTTTGTCCTATCCTGCCTCCCATTGATTTCTTGTTTCCAATATTGTTTTGAGAATCTGGTCCTTCCAGTGATACTCCTGCTGTCTGTCCCATCTGGAAGCTTCTCAGCACTTGTGTTTTTGCCCCTGTGGCTCAAGTTCACAGTGAAGACTTTGGTACATGGCTTTATTTTTATAGTTCTGCTGGACTACTCAATCAGCCTTTGTACAAGGAACACAAAGCCTATTCTCTATGTTCACATTATGCTCAGTGCTTCTAATAGAAGATGGAGGGGAAAGGGAGACACACCGAAGAATGTGTCTTAGCACAACATGCTCCAAATCAGTTCCACTCTGACTCTAAATCAGAGTCCTGTCAGGTTAAGGGTTTGGTCTCAGAAGACTGGCCCCCCACATCAAGGTCCCTAAGTTACTGAGAAATTCTGACTTGGTTAGAAATTGAAGGCTTCCATTCTCTTTTGCCTAGCTTTGATAATTTGCTACGGCTCACAGAACTCAGGAAAGAGCTTTATTGTTACTAATTTATTATAGAAATATACAACTCAGCACAGCCAGAAGGAAGGGTGTATACTGCAATACAAGAGAGGAAAGACTTGGCACACTCGTGTCCTTTCCAGGCACACCAGGCCCCAAGCACTTTCACCTGCACTGAACCAGAAAGCTCTCCCAACACCGTTCTTTCATTGCTTTCATGGACATCTAATTACGTAGCCATGATGGATTAAATGATTTGCTGTTGGTAATGAGGCCAATCTTCAGCCTCACTCTTCCATCCAGGGAAACTGGAGAATGAAGTTGAAAGCTCCACCCTCTGATCACGAGCTTCCTTCCCTTGGCTACCTGAGTCTAACAGGAGCCCACACTGCCAGTCATCTCATTAGCATATGAAAGACATTTCACTTCATAAATTCCCGAGGTTTTAAAAATTATGTGCTAGGATCCCAATATTTGGTGGAGCAAAAAAGTCTATATTTTTAGTATCAATACCATTATTCACTTAATCACAAACTTACTCTCCGCAATTTTGGGTAATTTCTTTCATTTTTTTCCCTTCTAATAATCTCTTCTATCTTTTCTTTTACCTGTTACTCAGATATTAGAATTTATAAGCTAATGTTTAATTTATGTGTTTTTTAATTTAATTGCATTATATCTAATCTTAACTTTGACTCTGTGTCCTTTATGTTCGTCTTTGGCTTTTTAAAGATTTATTTTCTTTATTTTTATTTTATGTGTGTGTGTGTATGTGTGTGTGTGTGTGTGTGTATGTGTGTGTGTGTCTGTCTGTGAGTCTTTGGGTGACTGTAGAGGCCAGAAGAGGGCATTGGATCCACTGGAGCTGGAATTACAGATGGTTTTGTGCTTCCTGATGCAGACCTTGGGAACTGAATTTCTGTTCTCGGCAAGAGAGCTTATGAGGAACCTTATGGCTCTAATCTATGGATTAGAGTGTTGTTAACTCAAAGATTATCTATGTTTTTGGCCTTAAGTGTGCCTCCTGGTGTGTTTGAACACTCTTGTTACAGTATGTCTTTAAAAAGGGAGTATTGTCTCTATGCGGGCAGTCTTCACCGTGCTTCCTTTTTTTTTCAGATGTGTCAGAACGCTTCACTCTAAGTCATCAAGAAATGCAAACTAGACCCCAGTGGATCCAGGACTTCTTTTTTCGCCTATGTCCCTTTAATTTTTCCTGTCTTTCTCTCCTGTTTCCAGATGACTGCCAAACTGAAGGCATTTACATCATTTTTAAAGAAAACCTTGATTGGAAGACCCAGAACTTTGATAAGGTATTATTAACTGTGACCTTCCTTGCCTGAGGATCTTCTAAAATGTTTATTTGTAAACCTTAAAAGCAGTACTTTTAAACCTATTGGCCTAGTAAGGTTGCCTGGCCAAGATAGCTTTTGTTGTTTGAGCTTCTAAATTCTTTCTCCCTGCTCCAGAACTTCTTCCTAAAAAGCATATCACTTATTTTTAATTTAAATTTATACATGTATTTATTGATTGGAACAAGGTCTCACTGTGCAGACCTGGCTGGCCTGCAACTTGCTATATAAGACCGGACTGATCTCGGAATCAGAGATTGGCCTTCAGAGTACTGATGCAGAGTACCGAGTACTGATTAAAGGTATATACCACCATGCCCAGCTGGAAAGTAGTCCTTAAAGATTTATTTTTAAAAATTCAGGTGTATGTGCATGTATATGTGCCTGAATATATACATACACACCACATATATAAGGATGGAGGCCACAAGAGGGCCACTGAGCCCCAGGAGCTAGGCGTGGAGGCATCTGATGAGGGTGCTGGGAACTGAAGCCGGGTCCTCTGCAAGAGTAGTATAAACTCTTGACTGCCATCTCTCCAATCCCACAAGTATATCTTTTTTCTAATAAACTGTCCCTGATTCTGCCACTATCGTGTGTCTAATTCTTTGTTCAGGAATGCAAGAACCTGGAAATCCTGGCGGTTACCCACCAGATCCCATTATCTGTTGATATTACTTTTGTTGTTTAATGGTATCTGCCCCTGAAATTCCTCCAGGTCCTTCATCACAACCATCTGCTTTACTCACAGTCCTCGTAGAAAATTGAAGGCGATTTAAATTAGGATAGCTTAGTGATGGCTTACCAAAGTGACCCTTCTTTACAAAAGTATGGACAGTGTGTAAGGAGACCACAAGGGGCAGTAGAGAGCAGCCTCCTGCTTCCACAAGCCCGAGGGATAAAGGTAGGAGACGGTTAACAGAAACTGGAGATGCCAACTTCCGAAGAGTTTCAACCTTCGGCGGAGAGATAAAGTTATACCAAGGTAACCTCACAAGGAAGAACTTGGAGGATAAATACACTGCACATGTTTCTGTGTGTGGTGTGTGTGCTGGATAGCTTCTGTTGTCAACGTGACACACAAAGGAAGAGGGGATCTCAACTCGGGTATTTCTTCTAGAGTATTAGCCTACGGACATGTCTATGAGGCATCTATTTGATTGTTGATGTGGGAGTCCCCAGTCCACTGGGGTGGGGCCACCCCTAGGCTGGTGGCAGACTGAGCACAGATCAGAGGAGCAAACCAGGAAGCAGCGTTCTTCCACGGTATGAGCTTCAGTTTCTGCCTCCAGGCTTCCGCCCTAGCTTCCCTATCTGAAATAATCCCTGTCCTATCCAAGTCGCTTTTAGTCATGATGTTTATCACAGCAACAGTAAAACAACCTAAGACAGTGTGTGTGCATGTTCACATGTGTGGGGCACATGTGTGTGTAGGTGCCCATGCACGTGTGAGTGCATTCATATGAGGGGGTTGGCCCTAGGTGTCTTCCTTAGTTGTTCTCCTCTCTCATTGAACCCAGAGCCAAAAGACAATGAGGGTTTTTTTATGACACAGAATGAAAAATAGGAGGTATTGAGTAACTTTCTCTAGAAAATAAGCTCCCATGTTTTGCTGGGGTGGGGAAAACCACCTATCAAGATGTTTACCATAGAAGCAAAAAAATCTGAACTTTAACTACTTTTATTATTCGTTCACTTATTTATTTTATTGTCCTTTGAGAATTTCCTACATGTATATGCTGTGTTTTGATCATATCAACTGCCACTCCCTCTCCAACTCCTCCCAGACATTCCCTACATATCCCCTTTCCAACTACAGGTCCTCTCTTCATAGTCCACTGAATATAATCAGTGTTGTCTATCTGTGCGGGGACTAAGGCCGCCCACTGGAGCATGAGCAACTTACCAGGAGTCATTTCCTTAAAGAAAGCTGGTCCCTTATCCTAGCAGCTTTCATGTGTCAAAGCTTTTCAGCTAAGGATAGAGCTTCATGAGCATTTCCTCCATCTATGTGTGATTTTGACTGGCTTGGTCTTGAGTAGGTCTTATACAGGCATCCACAGCTACTGTGAGTTAGCGAGTGTGATGGTCCTGTCATGTCCAAAAGATACTATTTCCTATCACTCCTCTTCAACCTCTGGCTCTCACAGTCTTTCTGTCTATGGTGAGGGTTTAGAGCTGCACTAATCTACAGATATAAATATAAGGTAGCTTGATACTAATTCGATTCAGCCAAATAATAGTACTAGGTTCTCTTCTAGGGTCTACGATCTCCTCAGCCATGAGTTCTTCAGTGGGCTTAGATGTACAAGGCATGAGTTCTGTCCTGTGGAGTAGGCCTTAAATCCAATCAGAAAGTAGTTGATCATTCCCATAATATTCATGTCATTATTGATTCTGTGGACATATCTTGCCAACTCAGCCATTATTATAGCTTGCAGGAATCAACTCTGTGTACGTGTAGCATTTCAAATACTATGAGATCAAGCCAGTAAAGAGGAAGCTTCCAAGTCAGTACCGTCTTGATTTCTCCATGTCCTGTAAGCTAGTGTCTGATATCTTCAGCAACAGGGTCTTAGCATCTAGTTCCCATGGGTAATCAAGAGCAATGACAATATCCTGTTCTATTTTAGGGGTATATGGGACCTCCTTGATCAATAACTCAGAGTGAGATATCACACTCTTGGTGCTGAGGGTTTTGTTTAATAACCCATGGTGTTGGGGAGAAGTAATATCTCTCTCCATATAGGGTAACTACATTCAAACTCATGAGAAGATAGATAGATAGGAGACAGATAGGAGAGATAGATAGATAGATAGACAGATAGATAGTTCTGTTATCAAAACCAAGGTAGGGGTTTATATAGGAAGGCCTTTCTGACTGTTACAGAAGGTGGGAAAGTTAAAGGTGGGGTCTTTGGGCTAAAGGTGGGAAGGTTGTAGGACTGACATGGAAGTTTAGGAACAAGGTAACAAAACCCAAAAACCTGGTTCTGGTCTCAGGTGGGGGGAAAAGAAGATTCATATCTACAGTGATTTCCTGGGGCCAGGTCATCACATCAGGCAGAGCAGGCCAGACACCTGCCGTCCCTTCAGGGTATCCGGGGTTGCTTGCCTTGCTCAATACCCAGACCCCCACAAAGAACTGTGCTGAAGGCAAGGAAGAGAAATTGCCAAGTAACTTCCAACTGTGACTTTTTTTCTTTCAATTTGAAGTTGTTATTGAAAAGCCAAGATGACTAAGCTAAGATGGAAATTCACTTCCTATGCTCAGTAAGAGGATCCAAAATATAACAAAGCAAAATTTCAACGGCAAAGACCTTTGTGGACATCCAGTAATCAACAATGTGAAAAAGGTAGATTTTTAACAAACTTGTATTTGACCATTTGACACTGTGTTTAAAGAAATATTGCATAAATAATCATAAAATCTTCATAAAAATGTCCTCCTTTTTCATCAGAAAAGGTATGGAATTATCAAGTATAATTCAAGCTCATAGCTCCTCTATTCTAAAACTGTTTCCCATCAACTACATAGTCATTTTGCACCCATATTCACTGGAATCAAAAATGGTCTTGTTGTGAGTCTAGGAAATGAGTTCATTGGTCAGATTAAGAAATTTCACACTGCTGGAGCTGGAGAGATGACTCAGCAATAAAAACACTGTTCTTGCAGAGGAACTGACTTGGTTCCCAAGACCCACATGGTAGCTAACCACTGTCTTATAACTCCAGTTCTTGGGGACCTGATACCCTCTTCTCTTCCATAGCACTTCATACATATGGTGCATTTACATACAAGCATGCAAAACACTCCTGCACATAAAATAAAAATAAATATATTTTTTTAATTTAGAGAAAAATAAATTTCACACTACTTTTGGGGTTGAATGAACTGTTCAAAGTGAGTTCCTGGAGCTCATGCTGTAGTCAAGTATATAAATATGATTTCAAATGAGGTCCCAGAGAGTAGAGGCACCAGAGAAATATTGGTAATTAGTTGCTAATTACTGACATGCAAAGAAACAATTCAGTATCAGAGCTTCTTCTAAGCTTCTAAATTGGACTGCAATTGACCTAAGTCCAGGCCCAGGGCACCAAATGGATCACTCAAGATTCATGTTCAATGACCACTTTGATTTCAACTATGTAACTTAAGTATTTTTGCACAGAGTGGTACTTTCAAAGTAATTCAAGTTCCTTACTTGGGTCTTCCAAGAATTACAAAAGCTAAAATTTTTGTTTCCATGCCCAACCATTTTGTTCCTAATCATGATCTCCTCTTCAAAATATGAAACATAAGGTATGTGGAAATATGGAAAACAAAGTGGTTCTGCCCTATTATGATTTATGTTTCTAAAACTTGCCAGTGCTACCCAGAGTTATGTAGTTAACCCCACAGGCTTTTAGAGAAACAAACAGGCAAGAACACTCAGAAGCTTCATCACAGACACATTAAAAAAAAGAAACCAATGAAAGCTCTAACATAGTTTGACACATATTCAGGGAGTAGGAACACAGTGAATGCAGTGCCTATCTTATCAAGCCCTGCTGTTGGCTTTGAGGAATGTCCTTCATAAACAGGGGAGCTACTGTGAAAGAGGAGAGAAGGCTGTGTGAAATGGAAGGAAGACCTTGTCACAACAGGTTCGGATGAGTGTGACTCACTGTGGTCGTTCACCGACGCAGCTGGTACATGGTTGAGGTATGTTTGTGTATGTGGCTGTGGCTAGCTATTGCAATTTCCTGCTTTCCCCTGCTGTTGCTTGTGGATGAAGTTCTGCATAAACAAACACAAAAAAATCCCATGTTTGCGTTGTTCCTGAATGTCACATTCCATCCATGAACCAAGCGTGACGATGCAGATGGTAGCTTTTCAGAGACCAAGCACAGCAGGCCTCACTGCTGACTCACAATTTCTCTTTGCCTCTGATTCTGCACACAAGCCTTAAGAGTCATCTGGCTCTAACTGGACCTGCCTCTTTATACTTGGGAAGAGATGGAGAAGTCAGAACACACAATGTACTGGAGTGGAAAGAGGCTAAGCACCATCACATAACAATAATTCAAAGACTGAAGTTTTAATTCCAACAGCATCTAGCTGAATCAGGGAGAGAACTTTCTTACCTTTTTTTCCTTTTAATTTAATTAATTGGTTTATTATTTGGTTTGATTTTTATGTGTATGAGCATATAGTAAGTATGTATGTAAGTGCACACATGTTGTGCAATGTCCATGGAGGTCAGAAGAGAGCACTGAATTCCCTTGGAAGTGGAGTTATAGACAGTTGTTGGCTGCCATGTGGGTGTTGAGAATCAAACCTGGGTCCTCTGCAAGAGCAGCCAGTGCTCTTAACCACTGAGCCATCTCTCTGGCCCCATTTCTTGCCTTTCTTTATCTCCAGTAAATTGCACAGTATCTTGCCTATAGTCAGTGCCTAATTATACTCGATGATCATCTAAGTGTACATATGCTAGACTAGCTGCCAGAGCAGGTTTCCCAAGACTGATCTAGAATCAGTAAACTGAAAAATAACTTTAAAAAGGAAAAAGAAACCAACAGAGACACGACAGCAGTATCTTATCACCACGATGCGTAACTATAGTTATCAGAAACTTTCAAGCACAGACTATCTTCCTCCATTTCATCAGAAGGAAGGGGAGACATGTAATCTAAAAACATATGGCAGAGCTCAAGAAAAACTACCATGTAAATGACAAGTTGTAAAATATCTGGCCCAGCCCTTTGCTGCCTTATTTCTGTAGCAGGGATTTATGGCCTAAAGTTTCTACCACCAAAATTTGCAAAAATTAGATTTTTCCTTGGATTGATTTGTTTCCCAAGTTTTTATCAAGCTCTTAAGAACCAGAGTTTAGCTGCTTCTCAAGTTCTCTAGGGACTTAAGAAGTATTATGAGAGCTTTTATATTGGAAGAGAAAACAGATGGGCTTGGCCAAGGAGATCATCCAAAAAAAAAAAAAAAAGAATTTTCTGAGAAGCTCTTTGGCTGAAATGTCCCATACAACCTGCATGGTTAGCTGTTTCTTCCCAGAAGCACCTACTTAGTTCCGTGACTAAACTGTCCCCTTCACTGTAGCTCGTAATTGTTTACCTACCCTCTTCTGTTTATAAAAATAGTTTAATGGATGAGGATGCCACTTTTCTACATGAAAAGAAGGTCGTTATGCAAAAATGGCCAAATTTAAGTTATAAGGTCTATATGAATTTACAAAAACGTGAATTAAATTGTACACACAGGGAAACTAGTTAATGCCTATTTTAGACAAATGGAAATCTATTATAAAATTTCAGAGAGTCCAGGTGTGGTAGAGCGCACACATCTTTCTTTAATTCCGGAACTCGGGAAGCAGAAGAAGCTAGATCTACAGAGTAAGTTCTGGGTCAGCCTTGTCTATGTAAGAAGTTCAAGGTCATCCAGGGCTACCTAGTGAGACCTAGTCTCAAAAATAAAATTCATAAGTTAGAAGTAAAAATATATACCAATCATCATGTACTAGTTGCAAGACTCATGAGAGCCTTTTTTAGAAAAGGTAGTAAATGAAACCATTATATATATATATGATTTTTAAGAAGATAAAAGAGATAAGCTATCATCCTAAGAGCTAATTTGATTTCAGTGATCAAAATAGTCAACGAAGAGCAAAAAAATAGTCAATGAAGACTAGTAAGTACAGTTGACATGAGGAAGACCTTAAAAAAAAATGATCTGTTTTCAGTAAGAACTGGGAAGCTCACCGTACACTGGAGGGCATCCTATTTGTGTCCTGCTGAAGCACACACTCCTTGCCAGCTTTTAAACAGCAGAGCAGACTTGGTGTATGGCAGTGAGGAGCATTTTCCTAACATGTATGGGGACTTCGGTTCAATCCTTACAGCGTCACAAAAGATTTAAATTAATTTAAAAAACCAGCAATAGATTGAATTCAACAGGAAAGTCAAGAGATTTGATACACTTTCCAGTTTTCTATGTGAAATATACTCTGCTTTCTAAGAATTTATGACCCATAGAGGAGCAAAAATATCAACAATAAATAGCAAAATATAAAATACTTCAACAGACACCAAAAGAACACTGCATTGTTATTTACAAATTGTTCACATAATCACAGTCCTAGCCTTTCTTTTGGGCAGGTGTCTATAAAATCCAATTATTTTTATAGCTAGTTCAATGCCAAGTGCTGCATTATTGGGTTTGCACTACAATATAAATATTAACTTATTACAATATGAGATTCAGAACACAGAGAGTCTCAGCAACACAAATAATTCAATAAAATGAAAAGAATCCTTTTGTCTCTGGGCCATAAAAACCCTTCAAGGGATTCATATTTCTTTTGGCAAGATGAATTTTCAGAAGGCTTAAATAGGCAAGTACAAAATTGATTCTGAATATGACAATAAATATTTTAATGAAATGATTAAGTGCTAATCGCTGAGAAAATAAATGATTCAGCATTCCTTCAGACTGGCCTCAGAACCTGGCTCTGTGTGAGGAAAACAGCTAATCTAGCAGATGTGATATGGTCAGCTGGGCTGGCCGCTCCAGCCTACCTGCTGCTTTCTTGTCCTCTTTTGAACAGTTTTCCTTCCCCATCCCATTCTTCTCAAAACTCCACACAAGGACTTCTCTACCTGCTCTCAGATGTCACCAGTCACCTCCTTTACTGCGCCCAAAGTCCTCTGTCACTGATCTTGACCATCAGCAGTGTTTGTCATGGTGGATCCTATCTTCCTGAAAATACTCCCATTCGCTGGGCTCCACGTGGTTTAGCTTCTTCTCTGACCTCAGCGATTGCTTTGCTGGTTCTTTCTCTCGAGTTACTCCTGACGCTGGGTGCTCCAGAGCTTAGCGTGTGACCACCTTTCTGTACCCTCTCTCTCCTCACCCAGTGCCCACAGTTCTCAGTATCATGTATGTGTCTCTACCTAAGAACAGATATTACCAGCTCAAGAACTTTTCCTGAGCTGTAGGCTGGAATATCTTACTGCCCATCTGATTCTTTCTCCATGATATCCATGAGATGCATCAAACTCAGTGTCCGACTCTAAACCACCTCACACTGGGAGAGGTTTCTTCAGCATTAACCATGACAATCAGTCAACTGCAAACTCGCCATTTGGATTTCCAGATCACAAATCCCTGTTCCTTCACCTATCTGGGATTCAGGAAGGACTTTACTTGGGCATATACCCAGAACAAGGGTGCTCTGTCATTGCCATCACTCGGGGCCCAGCCACCCTTGGTCCACTGGATTGATGCCATCCCCTAAAGCAGGCTCCTCTGCTCTATCTTTGCAGTCAGAGCCAGAATGATACTTCAAGCATCAGTCCGGTCACGCCTCCCGGAAAAAGTTCCGTATTTCCTTGAGAATAAAAGTCTAATCCTAAATGGCTCCAAAGCTGCTCAGTGGATTCAAACCTAGAGGTATTCCCTCTGGCTCCACAGAAACCCTTTCTCCTGCCCCTCACTGGGATTGGAAATGTGGCTTCCTGGTTGGCTCCCATCTCCCACCCTCAATGAGCCTTCCTCTTCAGCACATGAACTTGCTCTGCCACTCATCCTCTTTAAACTTTTCTTTTGTTTTCTTTACCTAGAACCCTTATAACTTCCTAACATTCTAAACATTTATTTTTTTTCTTCTAGAGAATTTTCATTTTGCTCACTGACAACGTCTAGCATAAGCCAGCATTAAGTAAATACTTGAGAAAATCATTAATAATTGACTCAAGCATTACCCAGTGGCTCAGATAAAGGACTTTCAGACCATCCTTTTCTTCTTACTCTCCCTCCCAGCTATTTAATCAAGCAGAGACAGTTGTTATTCCTAGTTCTAGCATGCGTTCTAAATCTATTCGACGTCTAAAACAGACACCAGTGAAGAACAGCAGCCTTCTAAGTGGCTTTCTACTGCACTCCATTGACCATTACAGAACACTCCTCACAAAACAGACAAGGAGAACTGTGAAAATCACGCTGTCATCCTCCTGGAATCTCTGTGATTCCCATTACCCTTGGAATCAAATGCAAATCCTTTCCTGAGGTGGGAGGCTGGGGCCTTGGATCCTACCTATGAGCTAAGGTTATTTCTGCTCTTTTCACTTGTTCACTGTACTCTGGCAACTCTGACCTTCTAGAAGTTTAGTCCTGCACCGGAGCCCTTGTTCGTCCTTATTCTTATTTGTAGAGACTTTCTCCTGGTGAAAACTTTCATTTAATTCATTTGTCAAGTCAAACTAGTGTAATCTTTTTGGAGCACACTTCATATAAAAGCACTCTTTCTCTCTCTCTCTCTCTATTTCCCCTCTATCTTGCTGTGCTCCTCTATATAATATGGATATTTTATAGCATTATGTACATGTTTATTAATTCTCGTCTCCCTAATAAAATTCTAGTGAATTAGAAACTTTGTTCTGCTGACCACTCTATCCCTAGTACCTAGAAGTGTCCTGACACAGAAAAAGCATCCAATAAATATTAGTTGAGGGAAGGAAATATGAAGTTTATCTTAATAATTCTTTATGTGAATAAAGCAATAAATATAAATGGATTCCAACCTTTGTGTTAATAAATACAAAATTTGATTCAGTGGATTCAATGTCCGTCAGCAGAATAATTTTGAGAGCACTTAAAATAACCCCTACTGGATTCCAAATTCTACAAAGACCAGACAGATATAATTGAAGTTTTAGGCATAAAAGTTGTTAAATCTTTTTATGAAAATCTGTGATCTCTTCCCAACTATGATAACTCTGCCTTATATATCTGAAAAGTTTTTCATTCACTTCTATTCATCCATTATCTCATGTAGAAATTCTACTGTGTATGTTAATTGTTAAAGCAAAGATGACTACTCCCAGAACAAGCCTTTGTTTGAGATTAGAGTCACAAATCATAGTCACTTGGAGATGGTCCAATCTCACCAATGCTCAGCCAAAAGAATCTCTTCAGAGTTCTTCCAGTACAGATTCTTGTATCAGAGGTAATGCTTTATATGTATTCTTGACCTAAGTAGACAGGCCCATCCTTAAACAGTAAGATTTTATCTTCAAAGCTTCAGTGTGTTTATTTCCTGTGGATTTATCATCCATCTACCTAGGTCACAGACAGGAAAAAAAAAAACAACAGTGATAAGCATGCAGAAATAATAAGAAAAACTATGTACTGACACATCAAATGTTGCTTCTGTTGTTTTTAGCCTGGTTTGGATTTGGATTTTGACAGTGCTTTCATTAATGCTGATTTGTGATGAAGTTTCATTGAATGTTGACCTCCTTCCCTCAGGTTTTGTGTGAGTACTAACCATGTGGAAATAATTACAATGTGCTGTTATACATACATGAGTTGTTTTATTAGTAGAGCGAAGAAGCATCGTTGAGAGTTGCCTAAAATCTCCACAGTGGTAATATTCAGTAATCCCTAAGCTATTTGCTAAATATTTGAGCAAGCTGAGCATTGTTTATTTAGTTCTTATAACTCCCTGCATGCGTTCTTGGAATGAGGTTATAAATTTCTTCTTTGATATTGGGGAACGGGGGCGAGCACAACCAGAACACCCAAAATCAGAACGACATAAGCTGCAGTATAAAACTGTGGATTTTCTTCCCTCAGAATCCCCATTTGTGTCCAGTGACCTCACTTCTCCATGGGGTGCTTGTGATGCTCTTTGTTTTCCCAGCCTCACCCCTCAAGGAACAGTTCTAACATCTTTTTAAACTGCTGGGAGCATGCTGTTTTGGAGATTAAAAAGACTTTAAAATCATGTGTTCCAGTGTCAAATGATCACTCACGAAGCTGAGTCTGAGATCTCATGTTTATCTCTCACTGTTTCTTCTTCTGTCTTCATTTGTAAATACCTCGCAGGTCAAAATATCATGAAAAAATGCTTTCGCTTGTACTTTTGTTTCTCTTTACTATTCTGAAGATAATCAGAGCTTTCAAAATCATGACAAATATTGGATGCATGAACCTAAAGAGATTTTTCTCCTTGAAGCTGGATCATTCCTAATGATCACAAGAAAATAGTGGAATACATGCGTGACAATGATCTGATGAAACCCTTCACTTTAAATGCTACTTTTAAAGCTAAACAAAGAATGTTAGCTTGCTACTAACTAAGACTGAGAGGAACATAAAATGGTCACAGCCTGAGATGTCCAACCTACCTGTTGCTTTCATACTCCGGGTCATGTCCATAGAGGAAAAATTCACGAAACTTTTCACACACACAAAAAAAATTTCTTGAACAATATACTTTAGATACTGCTTGTGCATTGTCTTAACTTGATGCTAATATTTCAAATATTCCCCATGGGCTGGGAAGATGGCTCAGTAGGTAAAGTACTCGCTATGCACATGTGAGGATGTGAGTTCAGGTCTGCAGAAATATGGAAAGCTGGACACAGTAATCCCAGCGTTCTTGTAGCAACACAAGAGGCAGAAGGTTGGGACTCTATGGAAGTTCTCAGGCTGGCTAGCCAGGTGTGCACTGTGGCCATGCAAAAGTGCAAAAGGACAGAAGATGAGGCCTAACATCCAAGTGATATTGGGTTGTCATCCGACTTCCACATGCATGCTGTGGCATGCATGTATCTCCCCATTATACATACCACACACAAACACACCCTACACACACACACACACACACACCCTACACATACACACACACACACACACGCCCTCTTCTCCCCACTCAAGATTTTAAAACGATATTCAGCATGAAACTTGTAAAGCATGCTCGTGCTCTCACTGTTTGAGAAGACGCTTTTGCTAAGTAGGGACTGCTCATATGCAATGCAGTGCCCTGGAGCGCCTTTGAGTGGAGCATGCAAATAAGTGAGAGCTTTAGATCAAGAATGTTGGGATGTTTATAGGATAATATGTAGATTAGGACCAAAGCTACTACACTTTCCAGTGTATTTCTCAAAAAATACTTTTAAGCGAATTGAATTTTTAACAATTTAATGTTTTAAAGCTATCCTTGGAGATACACAAATAAACAAAACTGTTTCTCTTACTCTGGATACCAAATTACTTTTTAGCTTTAGAGTTTCCATTTGAATAGGGACCAGTTTGTGTTTTGGAGGTTAAATACAGAAAGAAAAGTTAGTTAAATTATTCAGTTGGAACTTAGGAATATTTCAATTATAAAGTACTTTAAAATGACTTCTAGGAGTTTAGCAATCATAATACATTTGCTACTAATTTGTTTAAATTCCATCTTTTCTCCCTTCCGTGGGTCTAATACTCCAAATTGTATTTTTATCAAGCTCTGTCCTTTTCCTTTCTTTATCACATCTGTATAAAAATTAGGTGATAAAAATCCAAATCAAGGGGCTGGAGAGATGGCTCAGCAATTAAGAGTGCTGGCTTTTCTTGCAGAGGACCTGGGTTTGAATCCCAGAACCTACATGGTGACTAACAACCATCCATAACTTTAGTTCCAGTGGATCCAATGCCCGCTTCTGACCTCTGTGGGCACTGCATGACCAGGCACACTTGCATAACTGCATGCAATACACTCATACACATAAAATAAAAATAAATAATCCAAATCGATCAATAAACAGGCAAATAAATTGAATGAACAGTTCTTCAAAGAGAAATGCAAATAGCTAACAAATACATGAAAAAAAAATCATTATCTTTAGCCACCAGGGAAATGCAAATCTAAATTATATTGCAAGTTCCATCTCATCCCATTTAGAACAGTTATCATTAAGAAAAGAAGCAGCAAGTGCTTGCTGGGATGTGGGGGAAGTGGCTGGGATACTTTCATACACTCCTCTACGATGGAAATCAGTAGAGGATTCCGAAAAAGACACAACTAGAACAGATGGCCCAGCTGTCCTATACCTGGGCATGCGCTTCAAGAACTCTACATCAGCACACCACAGAGACACTTGCCTATTCCCTTTACTGTACCACAGATCACAATGGCCAAGATATGAAACCAACGTAGGTGTCTATCAACGGAGGAATGGATAAAGAAAATGTGGATATACACAATGGAGTAAATAAAATGGAACTAGACATCATCATGTTCAGTGAAATAAGCCAGACCCAGAAAGACAGTCATCACATTTTCTCTCATATTTGGGGGGGGGGGTGGGTGGTGGTGGTGAAGGGACCAGTATGATGTGAGAGGGAGAAGCCACAGGGCTAATCAAGTGCTGGATATGAGCCAGTCCATGATATACATGTATGAAAATGCTACAAAAAATCCATCATTTGAGAAATAAGCAGGTATTTAGGATTATAAGTGCCAGAAGACCATACATTAAGAAGACAATTTTGTAAGCTTCACATTAACTGGGAACAGCTTACCCCTTAAAAATATAAAATATATATTCTTATGTCCATTCTACTCCATAAATTCACAGGGGGGTATGTGTTTTCCCAATTCACAATCCCACTTCACCTAATTACTGAAGCCTTGGATTGTGTCATTGACTCACATACACTGACTTTCCACCACGACAACAGAAACAGGGAAGTCTCCCCAGACTACATTCTTCCGGTCCCACCTTCTAACAAACAACCACAAGAGATTTGGGTGTGGAAGCCTTTGATGAACATTCAGAGAAAGAAGGGCAGCAGTGATGGCTCCGGTGTTATTTTATACGCGTGCTTGTACGCAGACACACACATACTAACACACAAATATTTATACACACACACAGAAGCATTTGAAATTAGGCTAGTAGTTTCCAATAGCATGCCCAAGAAGATTTTATTTTATTTTAAGTAATAATTTCATATATTTCACACACACACACACACACACACACATTTATTGAGAGTCTTGCTTCCCTTCTAGCTTCACTACATCTACCAACCTACCAGAGGTAATCATGAGCTATTTATGTATGTTTTCAGTGTGTGGTTTTGCAAGCATCATATAAATATAAATATAAATAAGTGCAGCATGTGTGTGTGTGTTTGTGTGTGTGTCTGTGTGTGTCTGTGTGTTGCTAAGGGTCAAACTGAGGACCTTCTCCATACTTACCTAGTACTGGCACACAGATCTACATCCACGGTTTCTTTTTGAGACACTCTCATTAGGTAGCCCATGTTTGCCTTGAACTATCTATCCTCCTGCCTTACTTTCTGAGTGCTGGGATTGCAAACATGAGCCAACACATGTGACTATATAATACGCTTTCTTAAGAAAACAATATCATGCCATATACACTACTCACATCTTGCTGCTCGTGTTTAGTAGTACATCCCGGATATCTTATTCGGTGTTACAGATGAGGCTTCTCCATCCTTCCCTACTGATGCAATTCTCCATTATGCAGATGCCCCAAAGACCTTAACCAATCTCTTATGACTGGAAAATTTCCAGACATCCTGAAAGGAACATGGGTAACTTCCAGTCTTCGGTTATTACAAACACTGCTGTGATGAATAATCTTTTATATTCTACATTTTGCATGTAGAAAGACATATCTGCAGGATAAATTCCCAGAACTGAAACTGATGGGTCAAGTGGTAAATGCATTTGTAATTTACACAGATGCAGTCAGATCTTCTCTAATGTTTGCACTGCGTTTTCACCAGTAGGTGCATTTGAGTTCCCCTTCAGTCCTGGCACAGTGTGTGGGATTTTGATAACCTGAGGCATGATGTGTAGACTTTAAGAGTAATTTGAATTTGAATTCTCATATTATATGTGAGACATTTGTGTTTCTTCATCTGGGGACAGTCTGTGCATATTTTTCCAGCATGCCTTTTACCTTTTTAGTCTTTTTCGTCTCTATTTCCAAGAATATTTACATATTTAAGGTGGTTAACCTTGAGAAAGAAATCAATAGTAAATGTTTTCCTAATTTCTCTTATTTTAACTATGTGTGTATATGTGTGTGTATGTGTGAGTACGTGGATGTAGGTGTAGGTATCCAGGGAAACCAGAGGCTGGAGTTACAAGTAATTATGAGTCACCTGACATGGTTGTAGTAATTAAACTTGGATCCTCTGGAAAAGCAGTACATGTTCTTCACTGCTGAGCTGTCTCTCCAGCTGTACCTACTTACTGGTTTCTGGAAATAAAAAAAAAAAAGTTTGAAAATCCTTACTAATTCATTCATCCCAAAGGTATCTACTCGCGCCTTGATCTAGTATTTTTTTAATCCTAATATGACTGGATTCATAGACACAATTTTATATTTTTACAGGTAGTCAATGTTATATTTAGGGTCTGGGGAGCCTGCCTTTACTCCAGTTATTTGAGATGTCCCCTTAGCCACTAAGTTCTAAAATCTGTGTGTGTCTATTTATGGATCTTTTACTCTGTTCATTGCTCTGTCACCATTTCAAGCATTTGGTACAGTAAGTGTTCTGTTTTAAAGCACATTAAATTAAAAAGAACAGGAGCTGGGGACATGATTCAGTAGAGTGCTTTCTGCACAAGTATGAGGACCTGACTTTAACTCCCAGCACACAAGAGGTTTAAGTTTGTAATCCCAGTGCTGGAGAGGCAGACAAGGGAGGATCCCAGGGGATTGCTGGCCAGATAGCTGCGCATCATTGCTGAGTCCCAGGAGAGACCCTGTCTCAAAATAAAATTGGTGTGGATCCTGAGAAACGAGGCCTAAGCTGGCCTCTGGCCTCCACATGCATTCATACACATGTTCATGCATACTGCCCCCCTGTATGGTAAATACAGGGTTCTCTCTGAGGTTTTTTTTTCTATTGGTTCATTCCATGGCAAGTCCCACCCTCTGACCAATAAGGGGGTAGGGAGGTGGGGAGAAAGGAGAGAAAACATGGTGGCGAAGTGGAGAACTGCCAGGGATTACTCAAAGCCACTCAGGAGGAAAAGTGCCCGGGTCCTGGGTTCACGCAGAAGGCCAGGACCCAGGAAGCAGCATTCCAAGTCCCTGCAGTCCTAAGGATCATGTGAGTGGAAGCAAAACGCTGGCTGGGAATGGACAAAGAGCCCTGCACCATGGACAAAGGGCTCTGTGCTCTGGACAAAGAGACTTGTATGCCACCTCTGTGGCTGCTTTAGGCTGGTAGGTCGCTGGTAAAAATGACTTTATGGGTCACCTGAGATAAATCAATCCCTCTAAGAAGCATTCTCTATTCGTTCAGTCAGTTCAGACCTGGAGGGCAGGGTGAGGCTGAATGCCAAGTCCTGCCATGAGAAAATTTATGCAACACCCCGGAAGAACAATGTACAGTATCCTCTCCAAGAATATAGTATGTCTTTGTATTTTGAAGTCTGTCTTTTAGCTTTTCAGGCATTTTCAGCTTTTGTCACATAGGTTAAGTGCAGTTCTCATTCAGTTTATTCCTAGGTATCATTTCCTGATTGGCTGCACTTTGTCCTCTGGTATTTACCTTCAAAACTCAAGGGGATAGCATTTCAGTGTCTTGTCTCTCCAAAGCTAGTGCCTTTCTAGTTGGAGGACAACTTGCCTGATACAAAATCCTCTCCTTGCCTTCAATCATCCTCTGGCTTCTCCTTTAGCCTTAACTGATGCTATAGAGAACTCTGGTGCCAACCTGACTATCTTCCACCTCTGAGAAACTTTTGGCTGCCTACCCTTTGAGCCCACTGGACTTTAAAGTCCAATAGTTTTATGAGTTATATCACATAGCCTTGAATCTCCTGAGTCAGTTTTTCTGAAAACTTGTTATACCTATTTAAATGTATAGATTTAAGTCCTATTTAAATTCAAATCATTACTTTAAATATTTGACTCAGGAGACCCTTGAGGCTTGGTTTTCCCACAGTGTTTCCCATTTGTATGCAGTTCTGTTGGAGACTGTATTTGGAGGACCTAGTATGAATGAAGCTTTGCTAGAGCTATTTTACATTTCATCACATGGGCAAACACATTGCATATTTTCAGTCATATTATTAGGCATTCATTTTCCCATTTTACAAATTAAAACAAGCTTCAGAGCTCGCAGATGTCAGGCCTGGTGCTTGAACTTCAACCTCCTATATATTTTACAATGTGCCATCATCAAAATAAAGAGCAGACATAGTAGGGACTAGGGAGATGGTTCAGAGGATTAAACTGAGAACCTGAGTTCAGATTCTCAGAAACCACACAAAACAGGAAAATGGTTGTGGGTGCACGTGATCCCTGTAACCCTCCAGGAAAAGAGCAGACAGACAGGAGAAGGTGGAGAAGCTCCAGGCTAGCTGGCTGGCAATAGACTGCAGATAACAAGAGATGCCCTCAAACAACAGAGAAGACAAAGGCTGACAGCTACAGCTTCTCTCTGACCGTTACATATGCACACACACTCACAGATATGAACATCCCCCATACACAAAACACGTGCACATACACTCACCAGAATTTTTAAATTACGTTACTAGGCCTAGAGATATAGCTCAGTAGATCTGAGTTTTAATCCACAGCACCTAAGAAAAAAAATCATATATTTACGTAAAACAAAACATATATATTCATTTTAGGTGCCCAAATCTGTAATATAAATAATGGGAAAGAATAAAAATTGTCTAATTATAGGCCTTTTATAATGACTCATTAGAAAATGAAAGATACAAGATAAAGTTCAAATATATCTAATTGTGAAAACAATTTCATTTATGTGGTTACATCTTCTTATTCTGCAGAGGAGCATGGCTAAAAGCCAGAGAACTGAAGCCCCTTGCCCCAAATTCTGGAATAAATGGTTAGTTTCAGAAATGGGGTCACTATGAGTATTTAAAATGGTCTAACCTGGCACTATTCTCAGTTTAATTTTGACTTCCAAGAGCACAGCTAAGAGATCCTGTGAATTTCATTACAAACCTAAGTGCTTACTGTTTTAAAAATATTTTTTCAGTATTTCAATGATTCTTTTGACCTACACTGGAAATGAACAATGAGCACATGGCTAAGTCAGCCCACGTGGTTTACTAATGGGTGTCAATGAGTTGTTCACACTGTCTCTCCTAATGATACTTTGGAAAAGGGAAGAACATGAAATGCACATCCAGACAGAATAAACCATGCAACATTAGCTGTCTATGAGGGAGGGGGAGACTGAGATTCCTTAAGATAGTCAAAACTATCTCACAGAATGAAGTCACAGTTCACAGAGCGAACAGCAGTAAGCAGATACCACAGTATGCTCCCCTCTTGTTCACCCCGACACCTCCTCATGAGGAGCAAGTCCTCCCTGGCTGAGATGGGATCTCTGTCTCTGCCTTGAAGCATGGGTTTCCTTTTTCTATTACTATGTCTCCTCCCTTCCATCCAGCTGGAACTGAAATTGGTACTTTCACATTTGGGGCCTATAGTGTATATCACTGATAGTTTTCAGTCTCTTTATGTGCGAGTCAGACTTTAAATACTCATTTTTAGTCTAAAAATATCATTCTGACAGAATCTGATGTTGAATAGACACAAAAGAAGCTGCGGAGGAAAAGGACCCACACATAGTTCACATGAGCAGCAAGAGGATTTAGACTTAGGGGAGCAGTAAAGGCAAGAAGATGAAAAGTCAGAGTATTTGTTCTTGTTCTTTTGGCGATGGGGTGTGTTTTTTATTTGCTTTGATGCAGTAACTGTCAAGCTTTCTAATGTATGAGTAAAGTAGACAAAAATAAAAACAATTCCTAAGCTCTGGCTTGAGCAGTTCGAGGGATAGCAATGTGTTTTACGATAATGCTAAACTATAATAAACAGGTTCAGTGAAAGAGAAAAATCAAGGATTTCATTTTGAGCAGATTGAATTTAAAAAGTCAAGTATGCATCTATCTGAGGACAGCAAGTGGGTGAGGTAGAAGATAAAGTCCCACCTGGGAGTAAACTTCTGGGGATGGATCTAAAGAGGATAAAGAGAAGAAGACTCAGAATCCAGCGGGGATGAACTCCAACATTTGGAGAAAAAACGTAACTATTCCATCTCACAGGAAAACCCAGCAGCATCTCAAACTCAAAATCCATGTGCCCCACACTGCTGAGAACTCACAAAGATAAGAACATATGTCAACAGGGTTAGGTGACATGAAGTAAATTATTGACGGTGTGAAGAACAGTTTTTGTGGATTAATGGGATAGAATAAACATCATATTTAAAGGGAGAAGTAATGAAGTGGGGTGAAGGAAGAGCAAGCTGTAAACAGGTCTGAGAAGTCTGGCTGTGGACAGAATCAGAGAAACAAAACAAGCAAGGCAAGTCTTTCTGGTTTTGTTCTCTTTTTCATGCCCTGTACAAAGGCTCTTTCTTCATTACCGGGCTCATGGACTTTTCAAGTTTCTTCTTTGGCTGCAACTAACATAAGGATTTGTCTCTTTTCTCCTTACTGTATACGTTAGTCAAACTCCCTATTGTATTAGGAATCATGTAGGAAGTTTCCTACCAAAATGCTCACATATGAAGGGCTTTGTCTCTGGGTATTGGCACTGTTGAGATTATAGAATCATGACAGTGCTAACTTCCATTACTCATCAATGAGTTGATTCATTGAGTTCATAGCTATTGACTATTTGCAGGTAGAGGAAAGTATTTAGAAGTAAAGTATTTATGCCTTGGGGATCAACATTGAAGGGATGGTGGGTCACTTGGATTCTTCCTCTGTATTCTCTTTGCTTCCTGACTACCATGAGATGAACAGCTTTCCAAGGCCATGCCTCCGCCAGCATGGAATTTCTGCCTCACCACAGACCTAAAAACAATGCAGTCATCTGACTGTGGAGGGAAACTTCTTAAACCATAAGCCAAGATAAATCGTGTCTTCTTTAGTTGCTGTCTCATATACAAAAATAAAAGAAAGAAAATCTAACATATTTAATGAGCCATTTCTGATTTTTTCCAAAGCCAGTGAGCTTTTGTTTTTTGCCTTTAATGAAGAACATATACTGTATTTTACAATGCATTAAGAAATAACATTATTGCAGCAGTGAATCAAGAGGTTTGCATACATTTAATCAATGAATTATATAATATGACTAAGAGATAGAACCAATTCGTTTTATTACTTTGCTTTTATTTATTTATTTTCTATGTGTATGAATGTATTGCCTGCATGTATGTATGTGTGCCTGTATTGTGCAATGCCCATGGAAGTCAGGAGAGGGAGTTGGAGCCCTTGGAATTGGAATTAGTTACAGATGGTTGGAAGCCACCACGTGGGTACTGCAAATTGAACCCAGGTCCTCTGCAAGAGCAGCCAGTGCTCTAAACCGCTGAGCCATCTCTCCAGTCCAGCTTCCCCACTTTGTAAGTGAAGAAACTAAGGCTAAGTACACTGTGTCCAAGATCAAAAACTGGGAAGGAGTCGGGTCACTTACTCCAGAAACTCCACGTAAAGCCCGGAGTTTTATACATTTTTGAAGCATCAGAACCATTTTAATACTATATCAGGTAATACTTATTTTTTGGAAGGGAAGGTTGTCCAAGCCTGGCAGCACACACTGTCGCTAAAATTTCTCTTGGGAGAGGCCAACTAAGCTTTGTCCCTCCCTCCCCAGTCCACAGCAGACACACAAATTTCCCAACTCACGGGTAGGCAAATTCTAGCTAATTTACTTGGCTTGCTAAGAGAGCAGTGGGTAGGGATTACTTACAGAGCATGGGCGCCCTCCTTCCCCTCCATAACTTACATTAATAAATCCACAACGAGGCTTGGATCTTGCAACTTCCCAGTGGTCGGATCCAAAGGGCCAAAAGGAGAGGAAAAGGCCTGCTTCCCGGCGCCCTCAGTTTAAATGCGTTTAGCCCCTCCCTACTCACATCCAAGGCCAATGGACTGGTGGGGCGGGGCACGGGACTTCCCCAGCTCCTCATCTTTCTGCAGAAGGCCATTCTGGGCAAATACCACTGGGCCTGGCAGGGGTCCCTCAGAGAATTCACCCTACACACACCTTTAATTTCAACATTTATGGGGAAGAAGCTGGCAGATCTCTGTGAAATCAAGGCCAGCTTGGTCTACATAGGAGGCTCCAGGCTAGCTGTGGCTACGAAAAGACCCTGTCTCAAAAGTAAACAAACAAATAAACAAGCAGGGGGAAAGAGGGGTTGGATCCTTGAGACTCAATCTCCTACACACCCGTCTGTTTCCTCTCCTCCCATTTCCTTGATATGATTCCACAAAAACCTAGATTTACTGAACTCTGAAGCCAGTAGTAAATCTCATTCTTGAAGACTCGCTCATGTAATCAACATTTAATAGATTGATTTACATTTCACAATCATATCCAGTTTAGCATGAATCCTTTTAAATCCAAATATCCTGTTCTTGTATTTGCGATTATCATTAGCTGTCTTCATTGAATTACTGAGGACACTTCTCTAAATCCATTCTGGTATTTTCTACATTTTTAGGACAGTTTAGCAGAAACAAATACAAAGGCACATTTCTTGGAATCAACAATTTGCTTTTCTAGTCAGCACTGTTAAACAAAAGCTGCAGACATCTCTTTCCAGAAAAATGTATGCATGTTAACTTTCTCTCTAGTTTTGTAATCATCATATTGTGCGACTGCTGTACACATCAGCATTATCTGTTTCAGAATTAGAAATTGAAAAGGGTTTTGTTAAACATTATGTTATTAGCTGAAAGTGTTGCAAAGTTAGAATGAAATTATTTTTCATTAAAAATAAGTCATTTTGCTATTAAAATACCAGCAAAAAATATTATTTTAAATATGCAGTTATCCAAAAGAAGGAAATACTTCTTATGTAAAAGTAGGCGGTATGAGAAAACATGTCTGTATCACTAACTTCATATCCTCCCCCAGGCCGGCTGGATGGCTAAGGAGTCATGTGCTTGCCTTGTGCTCTTGTTAATCCTCGGACAAGTCACTGCACAGAGGTTGTAGCGTGAACGCAGATTTACGAAATTTGTTTTGTGTGTGGTCAAACAAATTGACCGAAGCAAGGAAGAAATTCAGCCAGGCAAATAATTGAAGAAGTTAAGCCAGTTCCTTAGATAGCTTGATGGACTGAAGCAAAGTTGAATGTTTGCCCAAAGTTCTGAAAATAGTTTCAAGTCTCCATCCTGCTTGAGTGTTTCATATGGAGTTCTGATAAGAGTTAACTTCGTGGAGCCCAACTAAACAGGAGGGACACACGGCTCTGACTTAAAGGCATTCCGGTATCTAAGATTTTTATTTATTTCATTGTCACATTTGTGAGAGGGGGGTGAATGTTCATGTAGGGTGGGTGCACATGTGTGTGGGTATGTGTGTGTGTGTGTGTGTTTATATATATATATGCGTGTGTACGGAGGTCAGAGGTCAAGCCTGAGTATTCCTCAGGTACCATTCACTTTGTTTTCCTGAGACAAGATTTCTTTTTGATCTGGGACTCACCAATTAGGCTAAGCCATGCCCAGCAAGCCCCGGGGATCTGCCTGTCTCCGCCCCTCAGTGCTGGGATTACAAACCAGTGCTATCACGCCCAGCTTTACACAGGGTACTGGAGAGCAAACTAAACTCCTTGTGTTTGCATAACAATCACTTTACTGACTGAGTTATTCCCCAGGCCCTATGGAAGACTTTATTAAACATTTTGTCAGATCACAAAGGCCAAGGACAACCAACCATGCACCTGTCCCTCAACCTCTCATGGAACTAGGGACTCCTCTCATTCTCTGAGCCACTGTGTGAACTAGTAAAACCACTCTGGCTTCACCTGTAGGGAAGGCTTCTGATTTCCCATTTCCACTGTTTGCCTTTACCCTGAGCACCAGTAACTGTGGCAGTAAATGTCTAACTTCCCAAAAGCCTTTTCCCCCAGAGGTTAATCTTGGGAAAGTGGAGGCGGGCCTTATGCAATTTAATACAATTTCAGAATGAGCATGTTTCCCTGCGATCTCAGAGGAGATGTCTGATAAGGAAAGAAACTTGAACCAATTATCTCAGGCTCACAAACTGACTCTGTCAGGAAGCAGTGGTTCGTGTGTTCTTAGCTGCTTCTCAAGCAACGGTATCGCTGTGATATTCTCGGCATCTTGAGTAAAAGAAAGGTATTCAGGTCATTGCAGAACAATGGAGACTTCATGAGCCAAGGGTTAACTTGCTTCTGCACTGCTTTCAAAATCTTTTAAAATACTTGATTTGACCTATTCTTTATTATTTCACGAAAGAGGATGCTGGTTTTGATTTTTATTCCTTCCGCTGAGGGGAAAGGCAGATTTAGAATTAGTCACACCTTAAATACAGTTTTAGTCAAAATGTTGCCTTCTTGAATATGTGAGCTTATAAATTAGTAATTCTCTTTATCTAGGGAAAGAAATAAATTTCTGCTCTCTCAGATATCAGCAAAAGATGAGGGAATGTAAAACCCACATACATGGTCTGTATTTCTGTGATGTGCAGACCGCTTCACATGGTACAGATGGTGGGTTTGACTGAGTAGTTTGTTCTCGTTGTAATTTAATTATTTCAACCGATTCTCCAGCAAGTTCTCCACTACCCTGTGAAGACTCAGACTATACAATGGCAATACATCTTTAAGGATGTTCCTGGAAACTGGAAATATGAGAAAACTCCTAGAAATGCCGATGAGTAACAGAAATCTCCTACTGTGATAGTAGACACAGTTAAGTCTGTACTAACAGCTCTGAGCATGTTTAAACAAGAATATATCTCCATAAACTTATCCTTCCTTCTCCCTTCCCTTTCCTTCCCTCCCTCTCCTTCTCCTCTCCAAGTAATTATCAAGTTTTTCTTATGTATCAGGTAATATTTTCATACATACTAATTGGTTGAGAAAATGCCAAAGCTTAATTTAGAAGATCATTTCAGCAAAATATAAAAACAACGGCCCTTTCCAGAGGCAAAAACAGCTATTTAGAGTTTCCTATGGGAAATATATGCACACATGAACATAAGAGTGCTTGCATGTACCCACACGTGTATATGCATGCACCCATGTGTGCACACACACACACACAGCTCATTTGGGAGTTTGTGTAGAACAGTGTCTGATGACCACTCAGTAATGATTTTGTTTTGTGTAGCATGTTAGCTGGGTTTTTGTTTTGTCACTGTGAAACAACCTAAAGAAGGAAAGAATTCTTTGGGCTTATGTATGGTTCCAGTGGTTTCCGCCTATGGTCAGCGGCTGTGGTAAGGTAGAAACGTCACAAAGGAAAGACAGGGCAAAGAAAGCTGTTTACCTCTTGGCAACCAGCAAGCAAACAGGAGTAACAAGAAGAAGCCAGTACCAAATATTCCCTTCACAGGCCCAGCCCTGGCAACTTGCCTTTCCATCTCCTCACAATAATCTACTCAGTTTGAATCCATCAATGGATGAGACATTGGTTAAGTCAGAAATCTCATGATCTAATTGTCTATAGAAGCCTGCCATAGACACACCTAGATTGTAGTTTACTAATCTCCTAGGCATCCCTCAGATGAATCAGGTTGAGAATCAAGACTAACTACGAGGTGTTACTTCACAGATACGTGCAGCTGGGAATTATTTTCTTTTAAAAATAACGTTATCTAGTACGACAATTTCATATATGTATACAACTTTGAATACATACATATATATACTTTGAACACATCCACCCACCACTACACCTCTCCAATTCCCCCTAATACCTCCACCCCAAATCTCTCCAAACTTTTTGTCCTCTTTGTTGTTATTGTTGGTGGTAGTATTAATAACCCCTTGACTCCAATCCAAGTCCATATGCACTGGGGTATGGAGCCATCCACTGGGACATAGGCAACCTGCCAGTGGCCATTTTCGCAAAGAGAGTGACTGTCCCTCCCTCAGCAGTCATCTACTGCCAGTAGCCCCTCCACGAAGGGTTCTGCCTTGGGGGCTCCTCCCCAGCCATGCTAGAGTTTTGACTGGCTTGATCATGTGTAGGTCTTTTTCTTCTTCTTCTTGGATAGATAAATCTAGAGCAAATTTGAACAGATAAAGTATTTCCATTCGATTTATGTCTCAACAAAAGCTCGACCTCTTTTCTCAAGTGCTTTTTAAGAACACTTCTAAGCTAAGGAGATATCCCGTAGCATAGTATCTGGAACTTTTTTTTCATTTTTAACTTTAATGTAAATACTCAGGGGCTGGAGAGATGGTTCAGTGGTTAAAGAACATGGACTGCTCTTGCCGAGGACCTGTGTTTGGTTTCCAGCACCCATATGCTAGCTAATCACTGTAACTCCATCTACAGGGGATCTGACACCCTCTTCTGCCCTCTACAGGTACTGTAAGCATTGATGCACATACGTACATCAAGCAAAACATTCATACACATAAAAAGAAAATAAATATTCAGAAAGACCTCTTACCAGTTCTGGCCAGTATTCCAAACCAACAGCCCCCGAAGGACTCGAAGATCACAGAGAGAGAAGTCCTCTTTCTAGAATTTCTAGTACCATTCTAGATTTCCAAAAAGAGATTCCAAAGTTGACTCAGTGGCACTCAGGGAAGGCAAATAGGAGCCAGTGGATGTGGGTGTCATCAACCCTGAAACCTGAGGAAAGTTCTCAGAAATATCCCCATTCACATATCTTTTTCCTTATGTACAAATGTGTTTTGTTAATAAGAATTGAATTACACTTACTTTGATCCCAAAACAAATTAAAGATACTTTTAATTTTTATGCTGGAACATGGAATTTTTTCAGTAACAGAATGATTTTGATGATTTTGAGGGTACTATTCTCTATCTTTGTTCTACACTTCAAGAAGTTCATTTAAATTGTGTGTATAGGTGGTTGGCAAACTTAAAAATGCCAATGTGAGAAAAATCTCCTCCCCTTAAGATTTCTCCAGATTGACTATTGTCCTTTAAACATCTCCTCTGTGACTAGAGGAACTCTATGCCAATCTTTGAATTCTTGGTTACAGATTTTTGAGTAAAATAAGAGACTGAGAATGGTTAAAGGCTTAATTCCATTCTTCCTGTAGTCCTTATCTGTCCTAGAAACACCTGTAGAGTTCATGTGTTCTATAAGAAGATGGAATTCATAAGCTTCCTCAACAGTCCTGGGGCCCCAAAGCAGAGGCAGTTCACTTGCACTTCAGGAGGCGTCCTCTGCAGGCAGAGAAGACTTCCTGACAAACTGTCACTCAGGGCAGAAATGAAGGGTGGGTAATGGCAACATGTAGTCACATTGTTCTCCTCTTTATTTGAGACCCTATTGAACCAACTGCCTCTTATTCATTTACAAAAAAATGTCAAAGTATACAGCATGCTTGCTAGATATGGGGCATTTAAATGATTAAAGACTTTATAACTCTCCTCATTTATTATGAATGGCAAGCTAGTTTCAGGTAGTGGTTTAAGACTCCAAATTACTAAAATTAATCTTACCCACTTTCCATGAGATGGCTCAGGCTCCAAGAGCAACCCCCTAGACAGGCTGTTATAATAGTCCAGGTGAGAAAATGCAAAAATTAGAGAACCAAGATTCCAAAAGTATAGATGGTCTGTGTGGTTTGAATGAGAATGTCCTCCATAGGCTCAAAGTATTTGGACATTTTGTCCCCAGTTGGTGACATTGTTTGGGGAGGTTTTAGGAGGTGTGGCCCTGCTGGAGGAAGCATGTCACTGGAGGTGGGCTCTGGGAGTTCTCAAGTCCTGCTGGATTTCTAGTCTCTGCTTCCTGTGCGTGCTTGAAGACCTGAGGGCACCACTTGCAGCTCTGGCGCCTCTGCTCCTCCAACTTCATTAGGGACTTTGAGCCCTCTGGAATCGTAAGCCAAACACACTCTTCTTTCTGGTCAGTGTTTTATCACAGCAACAGAAAAGTAATTGGTACATAGTCAGATGATAGAAGAAGAAAGAGGAATTATGGGTGGATCCCGTGTCATTATTTTGGAGACAAAGAATGAGTTTGTTTAGGGCAATTATTAATTTCAATTTAAAATATACTGCTGAGTTGTATCTAAAAGCAAATAGATTTTTGAGGGCTAACAGTCAAAGTGTGGCCTCAAGAAGCAGGCTATCTCTGTCAGATAAAGATACAGTTCATGTCTGCAGACTGAGGAGATCCAGGAGCCAAACATACTGGAAGGCTGCAGAGAAGAGGGAGCCCTCAGGAGGAAAGAATTGGAGGAGGAAGGAAGTACCCAGGGTTAAAAGCTGCAGTGAACCAAGGCCTGAAAATATGTATCCAAAACCTGTAGGAATGAGCAAGGGGCAGAGTGGAAGTAGCTGAAATGTGGGTTCAAGTGTCTGAGAAGGAATGACAACCAGAAAGTAGAGAGGAAACAGCGCGCATGCTTCTGAGGCGCACTGGGAGAGGGGGATAGACAACAGCTGATCTCTATAGGGCACAAGTCAGGAAAGCTTTCATGATCAGTTTAAGTTCTTTTAAGGAAAAGGAACAAAGAAACTAGCTAGTGCTCAAGATCCAAATTTTGGGATCATTTACTCAACACACTGGGCAAGATCATTCAGTTGCTTGAAATTGTTTTACTATTTTTTTAAATTTCTGAATTAGATATCTGTCTCCATAATCCCCCCTGAAGGATTACGGAGAAGTCTGAGGTCAGAAGGAGCTCTGAGGTCAGAGCTCATTCCAGCGGCTCCTGAGATAGCCATTTAGTAAATTAGTAAGGTAGACGCCCGTTCCTGCTTTAGAAATAAACATTTCCACTCAGACACAGTAAGACTCAATATAACACAGCCCCGAGAGCACAATGCAAGTAAAGCCTTTGCCCAGAGCACCACAGAAGCCTGAGTTCTAGAAGACAATAACGTCTAAATAACCGTTTCTACAGGAAACAGGCCTTTTTATCCTCAGGGAGGTAGGTCTTGGTGCCTGTTCCTTCTTTTTCTAATTATTGGCTTCCATACACATCATCAATTTGCAGACGCTGGTTGAAACATGTGGATTTGTCACTGCTCCAGATTCCTGGGTCTAGAATTTATCTGACATTTGCTGGCCTCTGGCAAAGATCTGATAGGACTGATCACCTCCCCCTCAGTGAGGACATCCTACTTGAGAATGAAGGCCAAAGTGGGGCTCTCCCACGCCGGGAAGATGTCCTTCCTTTGGAGCTTACTATTTATGTTGGGTGTTTGTTTCGGGCCTCTCCCCTTCCCTTTCATTACACTCTCAGTTCTATGCCTTCCAGTTAGAAATTATGAATGTACACTCTAGACATGCTTGAAAATCACCAAGAGGAAAGAAGAAAGCATGAAGGACCAGGGAGGGAAAGGAAGAGGAAGGGACAGTGAAAAGCAGGAAGGAGCTAAGGGAGGAGGAGAGGAGGGCAGGGAAGGATGGTTGAGTCTCAGCAGGAGAGGACTGCTGTGGGTCCCATCTCCGCTCCTGCCCATCTGACCAACCCAAGCATCGTCCTGGGCTCACTCTCAGTCCCAGAGCTCGCAGGGACATTCTTAACTGAGGGTACATTTTTTTTTTCTTCTCTGCTCATGGACTGGGTATTTTTAAACATTTTATTTATTATTTGTATTTTATGTGTGTTTTCCTGACTATATGTAAATGTACCCATGTCCTGCAATGCCTGTGGAAGAAAGAAGAGGGTGTTGGATTCCTTGGAACTGGAGACACAGGAGACTGTTACCCACCACATGTGAGTGCTGGGAACTGAACCCAGGTTCTCTGCAAGAACAGTCAGTGCTCTTAACTGAGCCATCTCTCCAGCCCCAAACTGGATATCTTAACTTGACTCAGGCAAAGTCCTTAGCTTTGCCAGAGCAAATCTGTCACTCACCGTAGGAGAACTATTGCTATGGTTCAGTTCCAACTGCATCTTCATTTGTGCAGGGAGAAAATGCTGGAGTCAAGACAGCCTGGGTCCCAGCAATGACCACTGATCAGGGGGCGGGAGGAGGAGCCAAGCTCCAGCCACACTTTGGCTCCCTGGAGACCGCACCTCCTTGGAACGCTTCCTCAGGTGCAGAAGGAAAATGCTAAGCTGTGAGGACAATACCACACAGACTCCAGATTCAGCAACGGCACCTCTTCTTGTCTTCACGTGACATGCATATGAATGACCACTCTTAGAAGCACTTCAAAAACTGAAGGAAATTAGGGGACGATTTCCTAGTTATGGAATTTATCTGGGGATAAATTTTTCTAATGCAAAGAACGCAGACACTATTATGGTTTAGATGTGCAGCCCCCCACCACCTCTCAAAGGTCAGGTGTTAAAGGCTAGTTACCAGTTGATGGGACTTTGGGGAAGTGATTGAATCATGACTGGCCTCATTACTGAGGTTGAGGCCTGAGTCTTGGTGGATAGAAACGCCCTGGGAAAGGACTGTGACATCAGGGGGCATCAGCTGCACCGCAGTCAGGCTGGTTCTCTGGCTTCAATTGTGGGAGCACAGAGAGGAGTCTGGGTAGAGCAGACAGGCAGCCTGCTCTGACTGTAAACGGGATTCAGGATTCGCCTTCAGTCTTGTCTTCCTGTCTTCCTGCTTCCTCCAGAGCAGCTTCTAAGAGCATGGGTGAATGGGGAGCCTCCAGAAGTAACTTCCCTTCATCCTCAGGAATCTCCTGTCAGAGACCCCAGAGGAGCCCCTTCCAGACCGTCTTCCCTTGGCTGGGAATAATAGAGAACTTCCCTATTACCTCTCACTCCACAGGTCACTTAAGAGATTATTCTACCACAGGAGTGAGCTGACCTGAAAATCACCATCAAAGGTTTTTTTTTTTTTTTTTTTCATTTTAAATGATTCTTCCCTGTAGAGATTGTTCAGATTTTCTTTCTCAGAAAAATCTCCACAGCATTCTTGGCTTCCTCCTTGAAGAACAATATAATTATGGAAAAGGACAGAGAACACCATGCAGATTAAAATCACAGGTTCTTAGGCTTTCTGCAAACCTCAGTGCTGAATTGAACTGCATTTGGATGCCCTTCAGTTTCACCTTCCAATGTGAGCTTTTTCAAAATTGAAAAGCTTTTCAAATGAGGCATATTAACTGGCTGAACTCTTCTCGTGCGTTAACCATTCATCTTCCCAGCCTCATGTTAAACAGCTCATTAAATTGCCTTCCTGCTTGTTTATCTACCGCAGAAACTGCCTCTTTCTGCTCGTCCACTGAGCTTCTGTGACATCACTGCTTGAACAGAGAACAACGCACTTGAGTCATTGCTATGATATCTTAAAACTGAAATGCTTCTGGCAGCTTAGATTGATCCAAACAACACATTCACCCTTCACAAGCTCCTTCCACAAAATGAGGCCACGTTTCTATTTGCAACGTGTCTCTGTTCCTCTCCCTGCCCACTCCCTTGCCTCCCTTACCTTCGTAGCTCGCCCAGTCAACCCCCACACAGACTCAAGTCACGGAAGGCAAATCTCAGAGCAGAATGCATCGTTCCTTGTCTCAGCAATGGAACAATATTTATTATCTTTGTTCAACAGTATATTTGGCTGAATGTCTGCTTATTTGCCCTGTTCACTCATCTAAGGTGTATAGAGTGGGGAGTCTTTCAGCTTGCCACCTTCAGGAAAGGGATTGTAGTGAAAAATGAAGAGATCTCTATTGACATGGATTTTACAGATTGACAGTTGATGTCATTTCTAAGTCACCTGAGATGGGTTATCTCTTTCACTGGGTATCAAAATAAGAAGAGATGACGCATACCACATAAAAGCACCCTGTCACAGTAGTGAGAAGTTGACATATTATGGGAAGTTGCCATCTTATTCTATCTTATATAATCTTTCCCTAAAAGCCATATATTGTTTTGAAAAGATAGGGAGTGATTGCTTATTTTTTTAAGATTTACTTTTCAAAACTTCTGCAAAACAGCACCCAAAAGTCTTGATTGTTTAGATAGGAAAATTTTTGCCTCCATAACCAAGCGTTTCAACCCCTAAGTAATATGAAAATAATTGCCATTATTCTCAGATCTCTACGGAAGCTCATAACTTCACTACCTCTTTAACTGTTTACTCAGGAAGGAACCTCTGTCTTCCCTTTAGGATAACCTTTTCAGGATCAGTAGTGAGCATCCTTGCCCTGTTCCCTTGTGAGGCCCTTTCTAAGAATCATCCAATGAAGGGTTATAACAACAATGAATGCTGGTCCAGAATGAAACAGTTTTCCAAGCCATCGATCCCTTCCCTGCATGTCCACCATTTCTTTCTTTAGAGACAGAATTCACTATAATCTCAGGCTGGCCTCGAACTCCTAATCTTCTTAACTCTTCACTTTCAGGGTGAAAGTCACACCACCTTAGCTCCCAAAGAGCTGTCAACTTTTTATTTAATCAATAAACTATTTGTAATTCAAGTATGAGGTAAAAATAAAAAAATAGCCTAGAAATTCAACTCCTGGCACCCATAGGGATGAACCTGCCATATGTACTCATATGGATAGATAGCAAAAAAGGAAGAATCCTAACCTTATGGTTTGATAATTGGACATTTGACTCAGATGTACATGAGAGCTGAAATCCTATTCGTTCCTACTTTTCTCAGTTCCTGTGCCTTCTGCTGCTGTCTCAGCCAAGATCTGAAAGATGAAGTCTGCCACACCGTAGCTATCTGATCCAATCTGTGTACCTTACTAGAAGAAGAGACTTTCATTTTTCATCCCCTACATAATCAAATTAATTTTAGCAGTTCCAAGGAGAAAACAGTCCTTGTTTAAATCGGTTTTAAAACACATGTTGACTAGAAACCCTGGTAGAGAGAAATTCATTCTGACAGTCACTAGGTCTAATTAAAGGAAATACAGTCATGCTTTTGTGTGTTTTCAAAGAGACAATAGTTGATAGTTTTTATCTATACTAAAACTCAAGAGGTAAGACAATTGCTTTGTAAAATGCATTGTGCATAAGCCTAGGTTCAGTGGAGTTTGTGAACCAATTCATTTTGGGAAAACTACAAGGAAAGACTTTAAATTTGACTATGACCACATAGTTCAATCTCTTTTCTTTTACAAATGAAGTAACTGAGACCTGAAGAAGTTAGAGAAGAAAGACACCTACTTCCAAGTATATATTCAAGGGATCTACTAATCCACAGTCCCCTACCCTCCCTGCTTTCTGAGAAACTTGCAAGGCCATAAAGACAAGACTCATCCATGAGGCACACAGTGGCTGTAAGTCACAGCAAGGGAGAATTTTCCCAAACTTCACTCAACATCCAGTGACGTTCTGTGTTGTGTTGCTTCCTTAAGAAGGAAAAATTATTTGCTTCCATCAAATAATATCATAATAATGATAATGATAATCATAATAACTTGCTCTGTAAATGAGCAGTTGTGTGGGAGGAAGAGATCATTAAATTACCAACAAGAAGTTACTTACTTGGAGGTGTCAGCAGTCAGAAAACTTTCCTATTCTGTGTTCTGATGACGCTCACTTCTCTAACAATCGTCCAAGTAGCAATTTGGAAGGAAAAATCAGAAAGTCCCATTTGTGCTAGTTTGTTTATTTTCTCTCTTAGTCCTTTTTCCTGTTGTTGTGATAAAAAAAAAATACCCTGACAAAACAATTAAGGGAGGAAGTGTTTCTTTTGCCTGAGACTGAGGTTACAGTCCATCCTTGTGGGGAGATCACAGCAGCAGTGCTGGAGGCGGCTGATCATGCCACTTGCATGATCTAGAAGCAGAGAGAGAGGAATGCTTGCTCTCTGCTCACTTACACTTCAATTACAGCCCAGGACTCCAACCCAGAGAATGGCGCCACCTACAGTGAGCAAGTCTTACCACCTCCCAGTGTAAGTCTTTACATTTCAGTTAGTTTACTCAAGATAATCCCTGATAGGTGTGCCCAGAAGCTCATCTCCCAGTGATTCTAGATCTCTTTAAGTTGATAATTCAGACTATCAAAGTTTGTTTGCTTGTTTATTTTTTAATCGAGACCATGACAAAGTGCTTTCTTATTTTTAGGAAACTTCTACTAAATACAGATGATGATGATAGATAGATAATAGATAGATGGACATAGATAGATAGATAGATAGATAGAAGCATGTATGTATATATCTTAGTTGCTATATAAATTTCTACCATAATTTTCATATTTTTGACAATTGTTTTCTTTTGCTGTGTTGGTTAGAATGAACGGCTACCTCACACCACACAAGCATCTTGTGAGCTTCCTGTTTACGTGGTTGTTCTATGTTATTTGTAAATATGAACCTTCCTTGTAAGAAAGAGAGATGGAGATCAGCACTTGTATCTGGTAAACTCACTTATATGAATGTAATCATGAAATCAGAGCTTTTGGTAGGAAAATACTTTCTTGCTGATATGTCCTGTAAGTCACAATTATTAAAGGATGAGTGCTTCTTATTTCTATTTAAACTACTTTGTAGGAAATGAAATAGAAAAAAAGAAGCTTCAGTTTGTGTCCTATAAATGATGAATATAAAAATGCAACTCACAAGGGAGCAAATTGGCAGCTACATCTGAAATGAAGACAATATCAGTGACCCAGCTGGAAAATTTTCAGACGTGAGATTGAAAGTGCAGGGCAGATTTTATTTTGGAGAAGGAGTGTTAGGAGTTAATGGTCAGTCCTGGTCATTGTCTCTTCATTTTTACCCAAAGAGTCTTTTACACCAAAAATAAAAATCAAGGCAATTGATACTAAGGCACACAAAAACTATACAGAGAAACCATAAATCTGAAATTTAAAGCCTATAAAAGATAGTTCAGGGGAAATTAAATTTTGGTGTATAAAATCTTAACCAGCCTAACTGACACCAAACAGCTCTTCAGGAAGGGGAGTGTTAGGGAATAATATAGTTAAAGTACATGATGTGTTTGAAGGAAATTGCTTATGAAACCCAACACTATCCACAAGGAATATGCACCAATACAGAAAGATTTTTTAAATCTCTAATTATAGCTAAAATAAAGCAAAATAAGTTTAAAGTAGATTCCAGGAAATTGTCCTCACTTTTACATTTATTTTCTTAATCATAGAAAAATTAACCTGTCTATATAACAGATTACCATAAAATGATACTAAGACTTAAACACTGCGAGAGCTTCCAGAAAATAATTACTACAACCACGCTTTTGAAGGAACTGGAATTCAAGAGAAGATAAACCTTAATGCACTGAGAGTCTCCAATTATTTATGAATTTTTTATTTCCCCAAATCGTAAAGGAAGTAGAGTGGGGAAAGACGAGGCATCTTAGAAGGGTCCAAGCCAGGGTTCATCATTTTTCTCCATATAAACTTAATCTCTGCCACAGAACCAAAGTTCAAATTAATATATATTTTTTAAATGTTAAAAGGGTCAAATAATTTTTTTTTCCTTCAGGAAAAACCAGTGACCTCAGTGCTTGCTTAAAATGAGTTCAGCTGATCCTAATAACTTTTTAATGTGGATTTCCTATTAAGACATCTGAAAGGTTTCTAGAAAAATGTGGTAAGTGTGTAGATCATTGCTACTAAACAAGGAAAGGAAGACTGTGCCTGTGAAAGTATACAAGCCTCATTAAATTCCTCAGCAATGTGATTTGACGTCACTTCTGTAGGTTTAAGTGTTTTAGAGAAAATGTTACTACTGTTATATTTTATTTCCCACATTGGAGACAAATAAAACCCTCCTCTTTCCTTTTCCATTTTTGATATTCTTATAGAATTGGTTGGTTTAAATTAGTTTCGTTTTAATATTCAAATTAAATTTAATGGCCAGATAGAAAGATAACAGACAAATTTACAATAAATTATGGTGGCTAGGCTAGGCTATGAGAAAATGAACATTCATGTCATTTGAGGTACATTTGAAATTTTTCATAAACACTGAAGAAGAAAAATCACAGTTCAAAGAGAATAATGAACTGGGGAGAAGGTTTAGTGAGTGGAACACTTGTGAGAACCTGACTTCCAGTCCACACAACCTACAAAAAGCCTTACTCCCTGCTCTCCTGTGGTGAGATGAGTGGGCCAGGGGTTACGGTGGGGAGCGTTCCAAGGCCAGCCTGCTGGACCCAGCAGATAAGAGAAATCCTATCTCAGACAAGGTGGGAGGTGGGAACAGACACCTGAGGTTGACTCCCACACATGTACACACACATAGTCCTCCCCCACCCACCCCCACACACACTTGAATACATACATGAGAGACAGAAGGAGAGAGGGAGAGGGAGAGAGAGAATGGCCTTCTAAATTGTTACTCTGAATACCATCAACCAAAAAAGGTGGAGGCCAGCCAAGGTGGTACATTCCTTTACCTCCAGCACTGGGGTGGAAGAGGCAAGCACATCTCTGTGAGATGGAGGCCAGCCTGCTCTACATAGCGAGTACTAGGCTAGCTGGGGCTGGTTTCAAAGTGACGTGAGTGGCTGGCTTCTTTAATATATGCTACCAAGCATGTCTAAGGAAGATAATTTTGAAGTGGCAAACATTTTGCAGAACTGAGCTCTTTCAAGGGATGTTGTTCTTTCTTCTCTATGAACCTAACTTGGAAACAGGTAAAAAGGATTCCTCAGGAAGCACAGACATGAAGATTATAAGTTCCAGGTTAGCGTGGGCTTTTTAATGAGGACTTGTTTCAATAAACAAACAAAAATAAATAAATAATTTCCTCATTCTCTCACCCCGATGACATGGGCAAATAAATTTAGGCTGAAGTCATGTCACCTGTGGCTGAAGACTGGTCTTCAACATTAAGTAGATACCTAGGCACAGGATCTATTTATAGGACACACAGTATCTCTCTGAGACCCCCCCCCACCACTGAGCTGCTGGATATATAAGAAACCAGGCCATCCCACCTTGGTTCAAACTGTCTCTCCATTGAGCAAACATATACATGCCTCTACTCTCTACAAACCTAAGGCACCGAGGCTCATGTCATCCAAGACACTGATGTAGGCGAGCTAATAATATAAAATGGTTGTGACAGAGATTACAGTTTGGTAAAGAGGAAATATAAATAAGTCCAAAATCACTGTCAGTACATTATGATTACCTATAGAGAGAAATAAATCAGAATGTGGTAGTAAATATGTGTTAGGGCTGACTAGGGAGTTTGCATTTTAAGTGAGGTTCAGGAGTCATCTCACTAAGAAATACTCCAGTAATGAAACTCAGTGGATGGATACCACCTAGTGTGTTCAAGGATTTGGATTCTATTCCCAGCATAACCAAACGAAAGGGAAGGGAAGGAGGGAGGGAGAGAGGGAGAGAGGGAGAGAGGGAGGGAGAGAGGGAGAGAGGGAGGGAGGGAGGGAGGGAGGGAGGGAGGGAGGGAGGGAGAGAGGGAGGGATCACCTAATATGATGAGGAGGGATGTGATGTTATTGTCAGAATAAAAATGAGAAAACAGTAAAGGCCGTCATTAGACAATCGACAAATTCGAATATGATGGATGCATTAGGTACTAATATTACATCAATGTGAAATTTTCAGATTTTCATAAAATAAGTAAAGATTGGAAATTCAATGCCTTCAAAAGCTTCTGCATCTGTAAAGAGTCATAAAGTTTCTTACTTGATTTGTTAACACAGTATAATTTTATTATTTATTTATTATGTGGTGTTAGGGATCAATCACAAGGCCTTGCACATGCTTAAATGAGCACTGGATCACTCACTGCACTCCCTAGCCCAATACATTTTCTTGTATAAAAAGTATTTCAAAGAGCTAGGGAAGTGACTCAGTGAAATGCTTGCTGGCACAAGCATGAAGACCTGAGTTTGAATCCCCAGCACCCACATGAAAGTCAGATGTGGCAGTACCTGTCCGTGACCCCAGCAAGGAGGGAAAAGACAGGTGGACCCAGGGGTCTTGCTAGCCAACCAGCCCAGCCAAAATAGGGAGTTTTAATTCAGGAAGAGACTGTCTCAAAAACAAGATAGTGACGAGGTTGAGAAAGATTTACCAGCATCAACCTCTGGCCTGAACACACACTGTACAGGGTAAAGGCATATGCACACACACACATTCCAAGGCAATTGTCCCTATCCTCACCCCTTGAACGGGTTCTTATTTATTCTGTAATAAAGTCTTCTACTCTGTGCTCCCTGTGTCTCATCTGAATTCTTCCCATGGAAACCATAGCGTTGATGAACCTAGCTTATGGGAAGTGTAAGGAACATGTATTAAATAGTTTGTAAGCTGTAATGATGTAAACCCCATAAGTTTATATGTATAATTTTATGTATTAACTAATTAGTTTAAATTCATAAGTATAAGAAGCACGTGCTAAGTAATTAAGTCTATAACTTGTAAATCCATAGTCTTATAAGTTTACTAGTTTGTAAGTTGTAACAATGTAAGCCCACAGTGTTATAAGTATAAAGTGCGTAATAGACAGTATAGCATATAAGTAATAACAATTAGCATATAAGTAGTAACATTGTAAACCCATAATATAATCTCATAAGTTAGGATTCTATAAGTTAGAAGTTAGAGCCCAGTTTCATAAGTTAGAAGCCTGTAACTAAGTGGGCCCCTCAGAGCAGTCTTCTTATCCTAGCTGGAGCCAACTTCAAAGCTTCTAGCGAGTGCTGGGCAGATAAAGCCCTAGAAGTGCCTCAGTTTCTTGGGAAGGCCTCTGGTCAAGCTCTAGGCGATAGGACCAGAGCACTTTCTTAGCAAAGCCAGGCACCCTGCAGATAGACTTTGAATGACCTTTTTCTTCTTGGAAAAATTCAGGCTAAACGCCCAGCGTTTAGTGCCCACAGTATCAGATCGTCCAGTCACCCAGAGCCAGGGGGCTTCCCTAGTATCAGATCTTACAGATGGAGCCCCTGCCTAGAGCCCAGGGGCTCCCTTCCATACCAGACTCCTGGTCACACAGGCCATAGAGCTGTGTGATAAGAGCAGGACAGTAAGGCATCTGGAAGCCAATTGGCTGGTGGGGGCCACACTGCCAAATTCGCTATAAAGCTTAGGCCAAGGGCTAGATGGCGAACACTGATCCACAAGAATCCCCAGACTGCGTTCCCCTTGTTTGAAGTCCCATCAGTCTAGCCTAGGACGTGTCATGTGGAAAGGCCCGTACAGCTCTGGCCTGACCTGCTGCGGACCTGCCATCGGACCACTAGCCGGGCTCACCCGCTTGAGCCTGGGAACCAGCTGGACCAGCCCTGCCAGTTGGAGCCGTCGCTGGAACTACTGGAGCGACAGCACCACCTATTGAGTCACCTGTAGAACCCGCCGGGAGTTCGGGACCCGCTTGCACCACTGGAACCGCCTGCCATAGCCGGTGACCACAACTACCTCTATTCTGGGACAGGTATTAAAGACTGTGTGAGAATGTGTTGAATGAATCTGTTTTTAATTCGTTTTTAATCAATAAAACAGATCTGTTGGACCTTGATGCCTGGTCTCCACGTTCCCTTTCCCTAACCCTCCTTGGGGTAGATTAAGTCCCATGACAGGAAGCCAGGGTGAGAAACCGGGGACATCTTTTGGTCTTTCACCTGATCCCCACTGGATTTTCATCATTTCATCATGATGTCCCTTCAACTACTATTGATTTACAACTCATGCTTCACAAGCAGACAAATCTGATCTGTAAACGGGAAAAACTAAGAAGCTAGCATGGCCTGAGAGGTTGACATTCTATCTCTTTGTAAATGAGTATGTGAATGATCTAAAGTAAAAGACTCAGATCTATATAAACTATGCAACCAGCAAATCATAACAAAGTGGCAACTACCAAATAAAGATGTCAGGAGCCATTTGCCTGCCTTGAACTATGCCCTAGTTTAGGGTTAAGCAGAAGTCAGTCTTGTTGTTCACAGAAGTTCTGTGGGAGTAGGATGTTTTGCTATGCAAATACTTTATGGCTCCTGAGTGGAAATTTACCTTGGGCCCAAGGCTGAGGACCATTGTAAGAAGATTGTGGATGGCTTGAATGGTTCTACCTATGTAAATGCACGCTTGTTTTTGCTTGGAGCTCTTGATCTTGTTTTGTTCCTCATGCACCCATAAGGGTATAAATACACTGAGCAAAATAAAGTCGGGGCCTCAGTATTGACTGACAGCTCTCCCGAGTCTGTCCCCTCTTTCTCTATATATTTCTCAGTCCTCACTACCCTCTTCAGGTATGGTTGGATTTCTGCCAGCAGGTTCCAGCACAAGGACCTACTGAAAAACCCCATGATCCCTTTAGAGCTCCTTAAGGTGACCACACACACTATAACTGATCCACCTTCTTTGGGATAAAATCCTTCTCCATGACAGATTCTGTACCTTAGTACTGGCCATTAAAAAAATCTGAGAGACTCTTAATGGTATAAGGCCTTAATCAAGGTGTTATTCTTACATACCTAGTCATCTATGACCACTGTATTTACACAAATTCCTTCCAATACCCAATAGTTCACAGTCTTAGGTCTTAAGGTTATTTTCTGCTATGTGCCTTTAGCATCTGAGTCTCAATTTGTTTTGAATGGACTGATATACAAGGTTGGAAGGAGCACTCACATCTCACATAGACAGTTCTTCCCTAGGCTTAAGGAACAGTACCGTTATTTTGGACATGCTCTAGCTAGGGTTCTAAATTACTCAACTGTAGATAATTGAAGTTTCATACTATGTCCATGATCTCCTTATCTGTTCTCTTCCTTACAGGAAGCCTAAAACTACATAACACAAACTTTAAAGTCCTTATTTGACAGAGGCTATAAGTCTATAAACCCATAAACCAATTATTATTATATCTAGGATCCATCTTAATTCCAAAGTATAGAATTACTTCAGTTGAAATATCCAAGCCTTCTTGGCCCTTCCAATTTTCAGCACTAATGATTCAGCTTAAGATCTTTTTGAGACTAATGGGTTGCTATGGACTTTGGATTCCTGGATATGGACTTATGATTAGTCTTCTATCTGATTCTTTAAAAGGAAATATAACAGCAGAAGGCTCTAGATTAAAAGACTCTTTGCTGAAGGCTCCAACTTCAGGATTACCACAACCTGACAGGTCTTTTAAACTGTATTTTGCTGGATGTCAAGGAGAGGCCCTGAGAGTTCTTAACTAGGTGTTGTGTCAAATCCATCAGTCCCATGGGACATTTATCTAAATAGTTTGATTTAGAAGTCCAAGAGTGGCCAGGATATATTGTGTAGCTATCCTCACTGCTGCTGAAGGGGTCATTGGAGCTATTACCAAGGTTGAATGTTGTGTGAAAATGCCTGATAACTCTGTTAATGACTCATCTGCTTTTATGATCTGCAAGGTCAGTTTCAATCCATGTCAGATACCACCATCCCTTTCAACGAATAGCTATGGAACTGGGTCTCTGGGTTTTCGTGGAGGAATGAGTTATGCCTATTATAATTTTAGCAGTCATCCCATTAGTCCTTAGACTTTGTATACTTAACTAGCACCTTAATTTTATCACCTCTCGTTTCCCATCAATCTTCTTTCAGACGTCCCTGTTCGACTCAGTATGTCGACACCCTCTCAATTGTCCTCCAAGGACTGAAAGTCAGAGAGAGTAGAGAACACTGAACTAACTCTTCTTCACCCCATTTCAGTTTTAAGTAGTCAGATTAATGGGATACCCATCTCCTAAATGATTTTAGGTTTTCAACTCTGGGGAGGTGTCAGGACTGTGAGGTAACTATTTAGATATCACCAGGTTTGGAGGTCATTGAGTATAGATGTCTCACTCACAGTCATCAGTTTGTATTCTAACTTCAGGGCTTCTGAAAAGAATGATCTGAGTCATACCTAGACATGTGACGACATATAAACTGCCCAGGAAAGGTCATTAATAGATAATTATCTAACCCTTATAAAATTGCTAGCTTAGCTGGAGGCTTTGTAATAAAAGAAAAAGGACTTATTATTGGTCCCTTCTTAAAAATGGGTCTTCCAGTCATTTGGACAGGAAATAAACCTCAGGAAAATCTGTCTGTTCTAGAAGCTTAGAAACAATATAAGCCTGCCTAGAATGTAAGTCAGTGCAATGATCTCTTGGCCATTGTCCACTCTCTCCCCCTTCTCACACCCTGAGAGTTGTGCTCTCCTGCAATAATCTACCTTCTACACTAACAGATGAATGGTGTGATGGATGGACAGACAGACGGACAGACAGGTGGATGGATGGAGGACAGATTTCAAAAGAGGAGACTAGCACTCTAGGTAGAGGGAACAATAAAGGCCACTGGGGGAAATTTGCCTGCCTGATGTGTTCAAGAAATGGCAAAGGGGGCTGGAGAGATGGCTCAGCAATTAAGAGCACTGACTGCTCTTTTAGGGGACCTGGGTTCAATTCGCAGCACCCACATGGTGGCCAACAACCATCTGTAACCACATTTCCAGGGGATCCAACCTCTTCTGGCCTTCATGAGCACTGCACCACACTTGTGCCTTTACACACATGCAAGCAATACAGTCATACACATAAAATAAAAAATAATAAATAAATACATTTTAAAAAAGAAACAGGGGCTGGAGAGATGACTCAGAGGTTAAGAGCACTGGCTGCTTTTGCAGAGGACCCAGTTTTGATTCCCAGCACCCACATGGCAGCTAACAACCGTTCTTAATTCCAGTTTCAGGGGCATCTGACACTCTCTTCTGACCTCTGTGGGCATTGCACAACAGAAGAGCACTTGCACAGAGGCAGGGAATACATTCATACACTCAAATAAAAACAATAAAATAATTTTTTTAAATAGCAAAAGAAGCAGGAAGTTTGTGTGTTTTCTTCTTGTTGGGGTCATCTGTCTCCTCTAAGTCACACCCCTGCCTCATTCCTTCAGGAGTCTACCCCGAGACGGGTGTCACTGTGGCCATCACAGCTCTGGTGACTCCAGTGTTCACATAGGTGCTCCTTGCGCACTCCGGCCCCTCAGTTCCTGAACCTTTCTCTCACGTGTTCTATTTCTCAATCTTACTCATACCTTCACCTCCATGACTACATCTGAGATTTTCTTCTTTCCCAACCAAACCTTTTGTAACTCAAGTTGAAGTGTCTCTTCTCTAACTGAACCTGGTTTTCCTATTTTTCTCTAATTCTCCACCTTCAAACATCTTTTACGGATAGCCAGTCACTTACTGCATCAACCGTTCATTTTGCCACTGTACCTCAGGCCCTCGTGTTCTTATACCCCCATTACACATCTTGGGGACCACAGTCCTTTAGGATACCCATTCTGTATAGACCCTAAGGTATGGTCCTTCTTGCCAGAAGTTTAAATCTTGGCCAATTCTAACTCTTTACTTACATCATATCTTTACTAGTTGCTAAGAAAAATATATAATTTCCAGTCAAATCCTTGGCCACTAGCTTGAGGTAGACTTTGCTGCTGCCCGTTGCCCCATCTCCTCTGTTTACTACGCTATTAATATCTGTGGTGCACTATCTTCTTTCCTTAGATCTCCAGACCTCTTCTCCTCTGGAGTTTTAGTTGGTCACCTTGGCACTTCTTTTTCTCAGAAATAAAAGTTAATTAGAAGAGAACTGCCCAGTCTTCCCACTGTATACACTAACCTACACCATCTATGCCCAGACCACGTGCCTTCCTTCCTGTTACTAATGTCACAAATGGGTGGAAGTCCTTGTTTGATCTAGGTCAATGCCTCCATTTGAACAAATAGGTGATAACCCCTCTTGTCTATGCCAGGACATACTGTTGGAGGCTAGTCTGTATCTCTTCTCTAGCCTTTGTTTTTCTCTGTATCCTCCTGTGAGCAGATGAGCATATTATAATATTTTCCTTTACTGAAAACAAATTGTTTCTGGAATTCATGTTTCCCTTCCGGGTACTACCACGTTTCTAAGAAATACTTTACAGAGAAGATCTTCGTAAGCAGCATTTGGAAGTGTCTTTCTCCACCATTGTTAAGATACTCCTGCGCTTACCTTCCAGAGCATCTCTCGCTCTGTGAATGTTCGTCCTACCTCACTGGATGATTCTTCTCATTCTTTTATTCTCTGTATTTTTCTGCTCTCAAGCCACTAAATAATGGGGTGCCTAGAGCCCAGCCCACAGCCCTTTGCATTCTCTCCAACCACTCTTTCAGCAACCTCTTCCAGTCCCATGGTTCAAATGCCATCCAGTTGATCTAGAATCTGGTCTGAAATGTACTCTTAGTAAGTGGTTGTGTATGTCTTCTGGGTTTGTTTGTTTGTTTTTTGTTTTTTTTTGACATTTAAAAATTGTGTGTCAGACTTCATGCGAATAAGATTTGGAGAGGCTGAAATTTGAGGCTGAGATGTGACTCCATTCTCACATGGGATGGTATATGAATACCAAGGGTCTAAGGTAAACTGTTTCCTGAGTATTCTGAAGTTTCACACTGTCCAAGATTTGGTATCTTTAATAAATTGTATGTTGACTACATAGGATTTTGTTCCAATTGTTTTTGACTCCAATCCCAGTGATCTTGTTAACCTTCACACTCTTTGAAGAGGAGTTCCAGCCTCTCCTTTTAGTAGAGTTTTGGGGCCGAACTTCAAGATTTCACATGGGACAGATCTTTAGTCTAGACTTTGAAGCTGTGAAATTATAAGACAAAACTACCAAATTTAATATTTTTGACACCTCAAAGCAATTATGATGCAGATGTCAGAGGGCAAGCAACCATAGAAGGTTAAATGCAGAAGAATTTCTGAATGTGTAAATGGGAGACTGAGAATGAATGCCTGCATGACTTTTGCAGGGAGGTGTATGTGTGTGGTATACGTACATGTTTGCACACATGAGTGTGCACATCCATGCATGTGCAGAGGCCAAAGAAGAACATCCATCTTCCTACTTTATAACCTCCTTCCTTATTCTCTGGAGACAGGGTCTCTCACAAAACCTGGAGCTAGGCTGCCAGACAGCAAACTCCAGGAATCTTCCTGTCTCTACCCCATTAAAGTTCTGGGTTACAGGCATGAGTGTTCAGCCACTCCTGGCTCTTTATGTGTATTCTAGGGACTTGAACTCGGGTCTTCATGCTTGTGTACCAAGCGCTCTAATCCAGTGAGCTATTTCTCTAGCCTCCATGGTTTTGTTTTTAGTAGACATTTTTTTTTTTTTTAGAATGGTTTTAGGATCATAGCAAAATTGAGCAGAAGGCACTGTTTGCCATGTTCCCTTCCCTTCCCCTCCACCTCACCTCCCTTACTATCAACCACCTCTGCCAAGGTGCTTCACTTCTTACAGCTGGTGGACCTATTATTATTGTATGCACTAAAGGGCATAATTTACAGTGAGCTTGCCCATGCATTGCATGGGTTTGAGCAGGTATGTAAGGGGTGTGCCCCCTTTCTCGTCTCATACAGTATTTTCATTGCCCTGAAACCCTCTATCCTGCGGCTCTTCATCCCATCTCTACCCTTGGCAGCCACAGATCTTTTCATCGCCTCCACAGTTTTTTATTTTTCATCTTTCAGCCATCCTGTCATTGCCACTGGGGAGAAAAAAAAAAACAAACCTGCAAAGAAAATGGCTTCCTAGTAAGGATCATCCAGAGAGTCTGGAGTTGTCTGTATCAAAATCTGTCACAAAGGTCTTTCTGAGGTCTGGTTGTTCTCTGTGTAGTAAAGACTGCCTTTTCTGAGCAGGCTTTTGACATTACGTCTCCTTCAATTTCTTTAGCTGATTCTATATCAGACAGTATAGTTGCCCTCCCTCCAATATGTATATCTTCCATATCCAACTGAAAATAAGACTCTTTGGGAGAAAAATAGTCTCTATGCTGAATGTGTATACGCCATTTTACCCATGTCATTATCCTCTAGCACTCCAGCTATTTATTTACATAGCATTTGCATTGCATTAGTCATTGTAAATAATGTAGAATCTATTTAAAGTATACAAGCAGATGTGTAGAGGTAATGTACAAATACTGTACCATTTGATATAGGAAGCTTGAGGATGTGCAGGTTTCAGGATCTGCAGGGATCCAAGAACCAATTCCCTGAAAATACAGACATCATTTTTTTTGCTTACCTAGGAAGTCTCATCTTTAAGGAATTTAGCTCTTTTCATTTCCGTTCTTAGTAATCCATGGCTTTAAAGAAAGATATCATAGTTGGTGGTGTAATTTACTAATGTGTTTCATCAAGAATACATGTTTTGCTCACACTCCTACTTTTTAACCAAAAGTGGGAATAACGGGTTAAAATTTAGCATATGGAAGATGATGTATAATTTGCTCCTTGTAGCCTCATAAAATGACCAAGTGTGCTTGAGTAACAGCAGCATTTCCCCAAAGGGAGAAAAAATGACATATGGTGTTCTTTTCAGAAACATAAAACAGAAGAAATGCCGCCTTGCGTTCCAGTAATTGAAAAATAGCTTGTTGCTATTGCTGACACTGGAAATTCCATATCATCTGTCTAAAGTAGACACCTCTATTGTTATGTATTAAAATAGCATTTACTATAAATGGAGTTGGTTATAGATAGTAACTGTTTATAATCAAACTTTCATAAAGATTTTTTGACAGTGGATGGAAAATCACCACAGACACACAATGAATGGGGTTGGCTCTAAAACTATGATCCATCTTGGTCCACATTCTCCTTCCTTAGCCTGCATTAGCATCATGGATTTTAATGTAAATGCAGTGCTGTTATCAGTCTGTCAATACATTTAAAAAATAGACCTAGACACTTTATGGTTTAGAAATACTCTTCCAAAGGAGTATCTTTTGAGTAATTTGCTGTTATGACCAAGTTCTTCCTCCCTGAAACTGGACACTGCTACAAAGAACAGATTTTCTGTGTATCAAAATACTGGACTGAGGCTAAAGACATTTTAAAGCATCATGAATCTGGTACCCTGGGTTCTTACCCTGGAACATCCAGGGCCATATAATCACATATTTTGTTCTCAGGAAGGAAAACAGGCTTTTTTTTTTAGTGGTTGTCATAGATGGTGACTTCATTATATGACACCTGTGCACACTATATTAGTTATTCTTATAATCACTTTTGTGACTTTGAGGAACATTTATAGTTTTGTGAGAAATAAATTTTGTGCATGCTAGGGATACTGATCTAGGAATTACTGGCAGACAGAACTACCATTCCCAAGAAATCATCATTTAAATGGAAATTCTTGATCTAAGATAAAAATCCTAGTGTAAAAAAGAAAAATTTTCTCTTGACTTTTATTGTTTAACAAACTGGAATACTTGCCTCAACTACTCACCATCCATTTTCCATCCCATGCAGGTACACAAGCTTCTTCCCAGTAATCAGCACAGCAGGCTGGATGGAGGGGCCATATACCGATTCTTAATTTGGAAAGCTAGGTCATTTCCTTTATAGAGCACAATTTTCCATGAGTGATAAATTTGATTCCTGAAATCCTACATAGCAGAACACCTTCTTTTGTTTAGAGAAATACCTTGATGGAGCATTTTTGTGCAGAAAGACAGTCTATGCCACATGGTCTGTGACAGTATATAATACTCTCATATATATACATATATATGTGTGTGATTTAATTTTTTTTGTCTATAAGTATGCATTGCATGTGTATACAGTGCCCAAAGAGGCCAGAAGATGGCGCCAGATCCCCTGGAGCTGGAGTTAACAAGCAGTTGTGAATCACCTGACATGGGTAATGGAATTTACTTCAAAATTGCATCTTCTACATGCAAAGGTGGATGTTAATTAATTCACTCAGTTTTAGTTCCTAAAAATTCAAAATAGTGAATGCTATGTTCCCCTAAAATTCAAATGTTGAAGCTTAAATCCTCATTTTGATGGTATTTGGGAATTGGGTTCTTGAGAGAGAATTCGATCATGAAATCATGATGGGTTTTAAAATTAGGTCTGAGAAGAAGGGTTCCCTGGTCTTTGCCTGCCATGACAGTCTGCCAGGACAGGACCTCATCGGGTACTGAGTGTGCTCGCACCTTGATCTTGGATTTCTCAGCCTCTGGAAATGTGAGAAATAAATGCTTATCGTTACAAGCCCTCTCCAGTCTGTACTTTGGAGCTTGTTTGCTTGTTTCATGCTAACCTGAATGGACTAAGTCACCGTGAAATGGCTTTCTATACCCACCTGTTGGCACAAACTGCAATTTGAAAAGTACCAGTCCCTAACAAATCAATAAGTCAAAGAGAAAACTATCTTCTCAGAGTAAAGAACTCACAGGTCTTTTGGAGGGGAAAAAGCGGAATCAGAAAAATGAGGTGAAAGGAATATGGGACCCGGAGTGCTTGCTAAGAGTTCGGAGGCTGCAGAGACGGCCCGATAGAAATTACTGTAACAAAATGCGAGCGGGCGGGTAAGGAAAGGCTTCACCTTCTATTTGAAAATCTCTAGGGATGGTGATGGAAACAAAGCATCATGAAAACTGTGCTGCAATTTCAAGTCTGCTGCATTTTGGAAAGATGTCATAGGCTGTATTGTATTTGAAAGAGATGGACTGAATTGCTGTGCTTTAGCAGAACAAAGAATGTGCAAACATGGAATTGTTCACCAGAGGAAAACTCAGAGGCCTCAGGGACCACCTAAGGCCAGTCTCCCTCCCATAGCACTCCCACTGGAGGTGGAGCCCCTTCAGGGGTGTTTCAAGAACACTGGTGTCTTAAAACTTGTAGAATAGAGGAAAGTCTATTTTCTTTGGAGTTCAAAGCTAGAGTAATTGCCTACAGTATCCAGGATACCAACTTACAATTTTATTCAGAGCCAAGCTAAGTGATGGGAATAAGTACCAAGTCGGGATTTCTGTTGTGAGGAAAATGTTTCACAGCAGCACATTGTCTGTTGAGTTGTCTATTACAGTAAAAACATCACATACAGGAGATTTAGATTCTTTTAAGCTTTGCATAGACTTTGAACACTTCAGAGTCTGAAGGCTGTTCTGGCCTAGAGAAGACAAATTCTACAGGGTTGTCTTCAAGTTCACACAAATAAATCAGCGTGGTCTTCACTTGTGTTAACAAGTACTTTCTTAGGTAGATGAGGTATGGCTTTCATGTTTGGTTTCTAGATCCGAGAAAATGGAATCTGTAAGTCAACATTTATTCTTGCCTCCTTGGCCCTCAGTGCTGATTAAACCTGTAGTCATTTACTTCCTAAATCACTCTGGACTAAAGCAGCCACCGATCACTAGGCTCTGGTCTCCCAGCTGGTGCCATCTGAAAGGATTCTCTTTGTTATTAAATCCACCATATCCACCATCCAGGGAAACTATAGTGCACTCTGCTTGCTCATCATTCCTTGGTAACCAGTCAACATTTGCTTGCCTTTCTGTCCAAGTTCACACGACAAAAACACGTTTGCATTCATAGAGGGGCCTATTCCAAACTATAGTCAGCCTGACTGCGGCCCTGTGCGCTTGTCTAATAGTCATGGGTCGACTCACTTGTACATTCAGCTACAAGCAGGAATCCTCCCATCCTGTATGAATCTGGCCCCCTTCCGCTGCACACGTATACAGAGGGTGGAGGGTGGGGAGACTCAGACTAGTCGATACCCTTCCCAAGATCTTGTAACAGTAGCTACACTCAGATCTTTGAGACAGAGATGATTCAGATCAACTCTAGCCATGATTGACAGTCACCTGTCTCCTCGCATCACCATGGCCACCCACCAACTGACTCAGGCAGACCTGCTGAGTCCCTCACCTCACGTTGCCTTGTTTTTCTCTTTCTCACTTTGCAGAGTCTCATGAGCCTGAGCCATGCCTTGGGGAGACATGCAGCACTGGGATATTTTTAACCTGTTTTCTGAAAAGACCTAACGACTTTTAGATCTTTTTTCTTTCTTTCCCTCAAACACACTAACATCTTCATAGAAACATTTTTCATGTTTGTATGTTTCTTTTGAAATAAGTCCATTTCCTAAATCGCCTGTAAGTTGAAGACCATCTCTGTGTGTCAGCTTCCTTGTACTATAACAAGTACCTGACATAACAGACTTCTAAAGAGAAAAGGCTTGTTTTAGAGGTTCTAGTCCACGACTGAATGCTCTAGTTGTTTTGGGACCTATGGAGAGGCAGCAATTCCCAGTGTGAGCATGTGCAGAATAAAGTCACTGATCTCATGCCGGGAGAAGAGAGGCAATGAGATCGGGGCCCACAGTCCCTTGTAGGGCAAGCCCCCAGTGACCCCCATACCACTTTTGTCGTGAATCTTGGTTGTCAGCATGACTGGATCTGGCATTAACTGAAGTAAGAGAGACTTTATTGACCAGATTATTTGAGGATGGAAGACCCACCCTAACTGTAGGCATTGCCTTCTGGTGGAGGCCTGCAGGAAACATCAGGGCAGAAGAGAGCTTTTGTTTTTCCCTGCTTGCCGTCTCTCACTGATGGTTTATTCTTGTAGGATTTCTCCACTGACAGATGAATCAGCGTCTTCAGATTCCGATGTAGATGGGAGACTGGAAGACTAGCAGACCTCAGGAACCCTTCAGGCCTTCAATGCCAAACTGAGATTGCTGAGAAACTCAGCCTCAGACTGAGCAACTATTAGATTCTAGCCTCTCCAGTGTGGTGCCGCAGACTTTATCCCGTAGCCAATCTAATAAATCTCCATATATATAAAAAATCAGTCCTCTTCCTTTACAGAACCTTGACTAATACGCTTCCCATGAGGTCTCACGTTTTAAAGGCTCAGTCACCCTCCTACGTGGAATGTTAGGTTGCTTGGAAATCCCAGCCATCTACTGGAGGAATCTGAACTCCCGCACTCTGGACGCAGCATCACACCACACACCAGCTCCTCTTCCCGGGAAGCTCTTACCTGCAGGCGTTATCGCTCCAGCTCCAGCCGACTCTGTAAATGTTCCTCTCACCTTACCCCAGGTGCTCCACAGAGATGCTTTCTGTCATCTCTTTGATGCATACTCTTTGCCTGTAAAGAGTGCTGGTGATCCAATTACTGATTTTAGAATAAGCCCATTTCCTAAATCTTCCGTAAGTTGAAGACCAGATCTGTGTGTGTGTGTGTCAGCTTCCTGTTAGCTACTATAACAAGTACCAACCAACATAATAAACGTTTAAAAAGAAAAGGCTATTTTTAGAGGTTCTAGTCCATTACTGATTTGAGACCTGAGTTGAGGCAGCACATCTCAGTGAGAGTTTATACTGCCAGAGCTAACTAATATACAGCTTAAAAATCACAATGTTTTGGCCAACATCACATTAAAGCACACAGCAGCCACTCTGTGATAGGATTTGAACTCACTTCAGTGTTCCCCTTGCTGTGCCCTATATTTGATGTACATATACCTGAATCAATTTTAGTATGATAGTACCTTTAATGTTCTTGGAGACTATTAGTAGTGCCTGGGATAAACTAAACAATAAGAAATGTCAAATATTGTATGACTATGTTAGCTGAGGGGTCCACATGCTGACAGGGTAGAAGTCAGTGTCGCTGACCTGTCTGTATTTCTCACAGTGACCATCTTAGATAGCTCTCTTCTGCACTGAAGGTGCTCATCAATATTCAGAGGACACAATACATTCTTTTCTGAAGGCAAAGTCCTGAATTCTAATTTTCAACTTTTTTCTGTGTTGCATACATGTTTATGCGTTCATTTGTACGTTGATGCATGTGGGAAAGTTGCATGTGTATATATGTGCACATGCATGTGGAAGCCAGAGGACAATCTTAAGCACTGGGCATCTGTCACCATCCTCCTAGCTGTTTGAGACAAAATCTCTCATTGGCCTAAAGCTCACCAAGTAGACCAGGCTGGATGGCCAGTGAGTCCTCTCAGCACTGGAATTAGAAGTGTATGTTGACAAGGTGGGTTTTTTACTTATGTTCTGGAGGGGCCCGTGGGTGTCGAACTCAGGTCCTTATGCCTATATGGCAGGTATTTTGCCAACTGAATTATTATTCAACCCTCAGTTTTTAAGTTTGACATTGAAAAGAAAAATGATTGATGATTTACATGTTCTTGTCTAATCACAGGTGGATTTTTAATGGAATTCATGATGGTGAAACATCTGACTTTCCCCCAAAACTTCCTTCCAAAATCCTTACGAATCTGAAGAACTTCTTTCTCAGTCTCACTTTTCCAAAAGCAGCATGATAGTTTTCAAATACACTTCCGTGGGCGCCGCGGCTGCTTCCCATGAGGCGTCTGTACACCACAGTCATTTGGGTGGCAGCAATGGAACTGCAAAGAATCGCTCAACAACCAGCAGATTTCTTTCTGTTAATGTTGACTGCAATTCATCTGTCAAAGCCACTTTCCTCGTATGTGTGCCATTGAATTTGTCAGAGGAAAATTAATCTGAGTGGTTTTGAACACAATTTATAAATTTTAAGAATGGGTGACTGAACTCTCTAAAAGATGCATGCAACTTTGGGGAATTCTACGTGGAGTTCTAACTGCATCGTAGATGAAGAATTTATAAGTTTTCTCACACTCTCTTCTTTGAGAAAAATGTTCAGCTCAGCAAAGTCTTATCTTAAAAAGCCAAAGAAATGGAGATAGTAGCCTGAGCAAGAGAACCTGGCCTCACCTGCCTTTTCTCCCCAGAAAAGCTTTCTGAATAGCATTTCTTCATGGCTCCAGGACGGAGAGAAAGGCAAAAGATATATACAAAAAAAGGCCGTTCCTTCCTCCATTCAGATAAGACAGCAAGGTGCAGGTTTAAATTCTCTACAGAGGGGTTTTTCATAATTTTGAATATCAAGGCTGGCTGCCCAGAGAGTCCCTGCAAGGTTACATCTACCTTGATGAATTCACTGCAGCTGCATGTCTGGGCTCAGGCTGGCAGGTTAAGAAACTTGATTTTATTGAGTACACTAAAGCAGTTCTGTCATCCCTCAGAGGCAAACCTACCTTAATCAAGTTCACAGAGACTGAAAGCCTGTTTATTACTGTGTAATAAGAAGTAAGCCTATGGGAAGCCTGGTTATTAGAGGGTTTCACAGAAAGCAGGGAAGCCAAGCACGGGAATGTGGTGATCTCAAAATCAATACCCAGGGCTCTTTCATTAGCACAGGATAGGTCTGCCAGTTAAACACACCGTAAACCCACTGTAGTAAAGCTTTTCTTCCCTGGACTGTGTTTGGATGGCTCAGCATAGCTTTGGAGTGAACTGCTGTCTTTGCTGTCACTACTGGTCAACTCATTTGACTTATACATTTGTAGATAACATCTTAGCTTTTGGCAACCACAGCAAATAACACAAACTGTTATATTGAACTCCCAAGTATTATGATAGCTGTGCCATGTACGCCGTGTGTCTGCACAGAGCTTACTTACCATACTTCCCAGATGCTCGCAACAGTAATTACATCAATTAATAATCTAGAGATAAATCATAGATTATCTGAAATACCACCCCAAAACTGATGTGTTGAAAGCTCAGTTTCCAAGGCCATATTGAGAGGTGGCGCTCTGGGGAAATCAATGGATTCATCCATTCATGGATCCATAGCTGGATAGAATGCATGGGAGGTGATAGGAGCCAGGAGGATGAGCCAAACTGGAGGAGGTAGGCTAGTAAGGGACCTGCCCCAAAGCACATACCTTCTCCCCAGTCCCTTCTTCTCTCTCTGCTTCCCACTGAGCACAAAGTGAGCAGATTTGATTGATGACATGTTCCCACCATGATGTTCTGTATCACCACTCTGGGTTCTAGAAACCACAGAGCCAAGTGATCAGGGCCTATAGCTATCAGCTAAAACAAACCCTTCCTCCTTTAGGTTGTCTTCTCAAGTATTTTGGCACAGTGATGAAAAATGACTAATATCCCTACCATAAGTACGCTTATGTTATTTACAGTAGCTCACATTTGGGAAAAATCACCCAAAGCCTATTTTAAGGTTATTGAAGGTCTTACAGAATTTGTTAAATACTGTGCTGAAAGTGGGAAACATACGGGTTGTGTGGATATGCTGTCTTGCCATTATAAAGCTGAAAACTTATATGATGCATTACCCCAAGTCAGAATCCATCTTCATTCCTAACTCCCACACACTTTTGGCTGTCAGTGGCTGGCCAACTACCTCTGGTAAAAACTTTTAAAGACCATAAATGGCAGCATATACTCAGAAGTCCAACAGGAGTTTTAAAGATGGGAGAATCACTCAAGCTGTAGTAAAAGTGTCTCCTGAAGAAAGTGGGATGAACTAGATTTTGAAGGGCGAATGGACTAAATCATCAGAAGTGAGATGGGCTTAGCGCGAACTCTGGAAGAACTGAAACTGGACACTCAGGATGTGTGTTGGATAAAGGAGTAAGGCTGCGTGCACAGAGGTGGATGCAAACTCATTTGGTGGCAGGAGAAAGAGTTGGAAAATTCTGGAAGGGAAATACAGGAAAATAAGGTATCATTAGATACATAGAAAGCACCAGATATTCACCTAGAATAATCACTTTCCCAGCTCCTCTCTCAACTGAAAGCTAAACATGGTTGTGGTGACATGATTTCCTTTGTGGGTGTTCTCCTTGAGACAGCCAATGGTTAGTATGCAATTATAAACACATCTCACATTGTACATTCTATATAATGTATTGATCCAGACAGTTCTACCTAGGAACTACTTCTTATTATTACACTATTTATGCTCAAAAGTTTTTTTGCTTAATTTTAAAATTATGAAGTGGGGGAACCCATTTACTCCATTTTCTCTTTTTTCCTTTATTATATTTCTCATTCATTTATTCATTCAAGAAAATATTTAGTGCTTCTGTGCAATGCCTGTGCTAAGTATACAATGGGTCCTCCCAAGGAGGACAAGTTGCCTGCCTGGAGGAGAAAATACACAAGAAAAGGCAACCAAATGAGAGATACCCAGAAAGACACTGCAGAGCTGAGATGAAGCAAAGGAGCGAATTCAGAGATAGAGAAGGACAGGAGGAAAAGCAGAAGTGGTGGAAGACCTGCATGACACAAAGGAGGCAGCTCTGGGACATGTACGCATGTGTGTCTGTGGAGGTGGGTGAGTGCACACGTGTATGTGCTGCCACAGAGAGGGCCATGGGAGCCTAGCGTTCTAGGCAGAAGGGCAGTGTACGGGAAGATCCTAAGAGAGAGAGTCCTTAGCAAAGCTGAAGACCCTAGAAAGACGGCAGCTAGCCAAAAGTGTACTAAGTTGAAGGGTGGAGGCCATGGAAATAACAACTAGTATGATAGACGTAATACGATAGATGAGGGCAGCTCAAGACCCCCTTCCTACGTAGTATGATAGATGAGGACGGCTCAAGACCCCCTTCCTACGTAGTATAATAGATGAGGACGGCTCAAGACCCCCTTCCTACGTAGTATGATAGATGAGGGCGCAAAAGACCCCCTTCCTACGTAGTATGATAGATGAGGACGGCTCAAGACCCCCTTCCTACGTAGTATGATAGATGAGGACGGCTCAAGACCCCCTTCCTAGCTAGAGTTTGGATATTGCTCAGAGGATAAATAGGACGGTGGCAGCTTTATGTTTTAAAAAATTGCCTTGGTTTCTAGGAGAAAAAAATGTTTGAGGGCTGTAAAGTAAGAGCGTAAGAGCGGCAGACGCAGAGACTGGGGAGAGCCCTGGTTCAGACCGCGGACGGGCAGCTGGAACAGGACACTCAAGCCACAGTTTTTTGATGAATGTATTGACCGATTGTAGTTCAGAAGAAAGGGAAAGATGATTTCTCTCTCCCCATCTACTTCCCGTATATTTTTGAAGGGTTGTTTTTTTTTTTTCTCTCTTTTTTGTAGTATATAATTCATGGAGCCATTTTCTGACCTGAAGTAGAAGGAAAATTAGCAAAAGTGAGCCCCAAACAAATATATGTTCTGATTTCAGATACCGCTATACATAAAAAAGCAGAACTATCTCAAATGATGCCTTCAGTTGGACAACAAAGAAAATCAGAGGCTGGGGCGATCGCTCAGCCAGTAAATAGCATGTGTACAAGGATAAGGAACTCAATTCAGATGCTCAGGTGCCCCATAAAATCTGAGCAATACTGTGTATGCCTATAACAGCGGCATTGGAGGAGGATAGCAGAGACTGGTGGGTCCCTGAAGCTCATTGGTACATCAGTCTAATCAATGAGCTCTAGGTTCAGTAAAAGATGCCATCTCAAAAAAAAAAAAAAAAAAAAAAAAAAATATATATATATATATATATATGGTCGAAAGCAATAGAGGAAGGCATGCAATATGCACGCACTTGCACACAGGCACACATTTGCATGTAGACATACATACACCCACAGGAACACCTCCCCACACACACAATAAGAAAGAAAAGCCAGGTGTGGTGGTACACTCCTTCCAGCCCTTGGAAGGCAGAGGCAGATAGATCACTGAGGTGGAGGCCAGTATGGGATGATCTACGTAGCTAGTTCCAGGCCGACTAGGGCTACGTGGTGGGACTAGTACAAAGACATCACAAGTCTCCCACAAAATTAAAGTTCCTTCTAAACTGCTATGTTACTCATTAAAAGCTCCTTTTCATCTAAGGCTATAGCTTATCACTCATCAAAATCCTTACATCCAATTCAGAAGTACCTCGTCACCTGGCTTAGCAGACTCCTTGGGAGCATGTCAGAATGATTCAAACCAAATCAAATGATTCAAATGTGCAACGTGTGGAGAAATCACTGTACATCTTCCCAAAGGATGGCTTCCTCGGCTGCCTCACACAGGTGATGGTTGAACTTGGTTGTCAGTATGATCATATTGAGAAAGGACCTAGGGAATTAGTAAGGGTCATCTCTGAGTGTATGTGAGAGCGCATTTCCAGAGATTACCTAAGGAGGGAATGTGGCCGTATCATCCCATAGGTCACGGCTCTATACGGAATAAAAAGGAAAGGATAGGTGAGGAAGCACTTATGTTTAGAGCAGACAAGTGATCTCACAATGGAAAGGAAGAATTTGGAACATAGTAGAAGGTCTACTATATAAACTAGGTCCTAGACCCTCACAAAAGTACAAACCACAGAAAAAGACCTTGAGAAGGAACGAGAAGCCCTGCTTGACACATGCTTCTGAAATAGATATAACGGTCACTGAAGGAGACTTTAGGAGGCTGCTTCTGCAATATCGGCCATCATCAATAGAACCAGGAGTAACAAGCGAATCTTACAGTAAGGCATAAGTCATTGTGCTGCAAGGTGCGCAAGCACTGTGTTCAGAGCACCGCGTGAAATACCATCTAGGAGCTAACTCACCTTCAAGAATATCAAGCGAGGCTATGGGCAGGGCAGTTAGACAAGGGAGGAGCAAGGGAAAAGCGACTGTGCTTCTTTCAATTTCATTCTAAATTTTGTATTCATTATTGTTTAATCAGTATATGTGTGATAGGGGGTGTCAAGACACATGTGGCGGTCAGAGGACAACTTTTTGGAGTCAGACCTCTCCTTTCATCTTTTTTACATGTATGAGTGTATTGCCTGCATGTATGTAAGTGCATCTATGCCATGCAGTGCCCTTGGAGGACAGAGGAGGTCTTCAGATCCCCTGGAAACTGGAGTTACAGATGATTGTTAGCCACCCTATGTGGGTGCTGGGGTTCAAACTCTGGTCTTCTGCGAGAGCAGCTGGTGCTCTTCACTGCTGAGCCATTCCTCCAGGCCCTCTCCTTCCATCTGTACGTTGATTCTGGGCATTAAACTCAGGTCATTAGGGTTATATGGCAAATACCTTTACCAGCTGAGCCATCTCGTCAGTTCTTGTGATTCTTCTTATTGTTATTTTATCCCGAGGAAAGAATAGCTTGAGAAAAAGAGGTAGAGTTTTCTTCTTCACTGTAGCTAGCATTAATGAAGAGAATTAAATATAAGCCTAGTGTCAATCATGATAAATTCAAATCCAACTGGGAATACATGTGAGAGATGTGATTATCTGGGGCATTTTAACTGGTGAGTTCGTACTGTTGTTTAAAAATCAATTTCATGAGTGAGTGCTTATTTGCTAATACTCTCACCTTATCTCAGGAAGGAAAGATATGAATATATGATATGCCTGGAGAATCCTTAAGACTTTGCTCACATGACTGCAGAATAAGCAGCCCAGGAGAGAGCAAGGATAGACAGAAATGTAGGGGTGGCCCAGAGAGAAAAGACGGTTCAATGCCATGGAGATGAATAGACCAAACGTGGAGCTGAACCAGTAAAAACCAAAACAGTAATTTAAAAAATGTCTAAAAGCTGCATGGCATACTTCCAACTTCTCTAACAAAGCAATTTGCCTTTCCAATAAGAACCACCTCAGTTATAATTCTGGGAAAGTCAAATCTCAGAGGAAGTTGTTCAAGATCAAATAAGTTATTAAAAGAACTATGAAACTATGCTGAACCTCTGGAATTCCATCTGTTTTCTTCCTACCTAAACACGAAGCTTCTGTGTGAGCCCCTTGGAAACCCCCAAACCCAAAATAGGTCTAAAAATCATAACAAGGCATGAAACAAACCTCCCTTCTGCATGTAAACATTTCCTTTCCCCAAGACCAATGTTTTCACCGTTACAAATTCTGTCACTAGGTTTCAGAAGCTGTGCTCATGAGGCTAAATGTTGCACTGTCGATTTAACATCGTCTGACTAAAAATGGGTGTGTTTTTCCACTTCCGACTCATTAACTTCGGTCATAGCTCTCCTGTGAGGAAAACACGATTCTGAGTCTTACAGCTGCAAAAGGGCGTGGGACCCAGGAAGCACCGTGGGATTAGTGCCGAGAAAGAAGAGATCTCTCTCAAGGTCGCATGCTCCCAGATGCACGTGTGGTGTGGGTGGGAAGGGGAAACACTGAACAGGAAGTGTGGATAGATACATTTGGAATGTTGGTCCCCAAAGAACGGGCAGAATCCTGAGATGAAAACTCTAGAGTACTTTAACCTCAGTCTATGAGGGGAATCCGAGAAAGAATGTGCTCAGAAAGTTGGCATTATGCCTCATGTTCCTACCTCTTAGAAAAATTAAAAGGGAACAAAAATAAACTACATAGTGAGTGGTGAGAGCCATACTTCTCTATGGGTAAAAGGATAAATATTTAAAATGCAGTTAGAAATGATACTGGTTAGTAATAAGCTCTCTTCTAGGGTCTATGGCCTCTCCAGCCAAGGGTGTTTAGCTAAGTTTACAGTATAAGTCAAGAAGTTCCCTCTTTTGAGCCAGCCTTAAGTCCAGTTAGACAGCTCTTGGTAACTCCCAAGATGAAAAGGTCACTATTGAACCATTAGGGATTTTCCTGGGCCAGTCATTGTTGTGGTTCATGGGCTTTACAGCTGAGCAGGGCTCTTCCTTTTCTGACTTGGCAAAGCCCCTTTCTTCTGATACCTTGAGAGCTAATCAGGGAGGAAGTTTCCAGGTCAGTTCCAGATTGAATCCTGCAAGTCCTGTGTCCAAAGCATATAGTGTTTTCACCAATAGGGCCCTATCTTCAAGGAAAGATCTTCTGGGAGGCAACCATGGGCTATACAATGGTCCACATTGCTGTGGGAGTCCTCTGGACTACATGATCATCAACTCGAAGGCAGGCTTCCCTTGTCTGACACTGGGATTTTTGTTAGACAGTCTTTAGCTGTATCCATGCATACATATATATTATTTATGTATTTTTAAGAAGCGTCTTTTTGAAATAGATGAAGACTATTACAAAATTCCACAGCTGGTGAAAGGGTAGAGAATAAATGACTGTGGGGCCCCCAGTCCTAACTGATGCATCTAGAATGTAACGCCTATACCTAAGTCTCAGGAAGCATCACGGAAGGAGTGGGAAGATTATAAGAGCTAGAGGACCAGGGTGCCTGCTGCTGGGTAGTGTCTTCTAGACATGTCAGGGAAGTTGCACAAATGAAATCTCAACAATATGACTGCCTAACAGGACCTGCATAATGTCAACTTGGCCAGTGTAGAGAGGGGAGATCTCACAAGGTCCCACCTCTAGATGAAGAGATACAAGCAATCAACGGCTGCTGAGGAAAAGAACTGGTTTTCTTTAGGGATGAGTGTCCTGATGGGTTATCCAGTCCCAATCCCTAAACACACACATACACCACTAAATGAACTAACTAGATTGTGTGCATGTGCACGCATTTGCAGCAGTAAGCAAAGAGAAGATCGTGAAATTGAGAGGGAATAGGAGAGACAGGAGATGGATGGGAGGAGGGAGGGGGAACAGTGGAAATGGTGTAAAAACAGTATTTATTATGAAATTCTAAAGGAAAAAAAGGACAAACCGAGTAAAGGCTCTTTCTAAAGCTTTTCTTCTACAGATCTGAAGCACTGTGTCATATTTTTGTTTCTATATTTGCTACTATGAAAGCATAGGGAAACAAAACAGCATTAACCATAAACACCACCTCCCTCAGTGCCATCACAATCTTCTCTCATAACCTCTTCCATTAAAAAAAATTTTTTCCATTTCTAGGGATGTCATGTTGCAAAACATGGTGTTAGTTATGTCACATAGGGTCATCATAAAATGGCCACCCACGTGTACCATGTACGATGATGGGTTAAACTTGGTATAAAAGCTCAACTTACTCTTCCTAACAAAAAAAGAACAGTAAAGAACACTTCCATCACAGTTAAGCAGGAATGCTCTGAGTGAACTAGAGACACGGATAACCAAGGAATTCCACACCTTCACATCAAAGACAATGCCGCTGAGGTAGTACAGGGAAGGGCGTGATTTCTGAAGGATGCTGGGAGGGCACTGAATACTTAGAAAGCAACTGATAAAAACTCAGGAATAATGGTGAACCCTGAGGATTTGGGGGCAGGGAGGCTAAGTACAAAGCACTCTTAAATTTTTAAAGCTTTTAAAATCTCCAGAAAATAATCAGCAAGTCATAAAAGATATGAGATACAGCAAGAGCATTGACCCACCCAGTTTTGCTGGGGTGCCACCCATTTCTATAAAGCACGCCTAAAAAGAGTAACGACTCACAAGCGAGCACTATCGCATACACCTGGACTACTGCATTACTCTATTGCATGAATTATCTGGGGGACTGCTGTTCTCATTTCACAAATTTAGTTTATGTCAAGTAAATACTACTGCAAACTTTCCTTGAGACAGAAAGTATGCTAGATTGGTCAAGGAGATGTGAAAAGTATAGTAAGTTCACTCTCAAAATCTTTTAACTTTCTACCATGCCAGATTTTGCCATAACAATCCAGGAGGAATGAATATAAGGCCGGGTCCCAACTCTAGTGGCCAGAAACTTTGAAACAAGACAGCTCCCAGCTTCAAAATTTGTCTTAAACTAGAGGCACTGCATAAGAAAAAGAGAGGTAAAAAGACTTCAAGTTTTCATGAACTACTTTTTTATTGTTTCTTAGGAACTATTTGGTAACCATATAATCTGCTAAAATGGAGTTTTAAAGGTTCAAAGGAACTTTTGAAACTAGACACCAAAATGTCCTTTTGAACCCTCTAAAATTTTAAGGTGGCTATTTTTGAATTGTGCTCATTAATACATATTCCTGTTCTAAAAATGGAGCGGCCATGGTTGAACTAATGCTTAAAGGATTTAACAACCTGGAAATCGGGGGATTTCTAACACCTTGCTTTCATCTCTGGAAAAAACTACGAGCTTCCATTAAAATGAAAATCAAACTTAAGCGAATTAGACATATTCAAGCTGTGAACATCAATGGCATGTGCAAACCTGGGCAACATCTATCTCTGTGGGATATTGTGAGTAGGAGGAGGAAAAGGAGGAACGGATGACTAGACAGACGTTCAACGAGATCCCAGGATGGCGAGACAGTCTGGATCCATTTCACCTTCCTTAGAGGCAAACAAGAAGGACAAGCCAATGCCTGGAGGGGACAGCGAAGAAAGCAAATTGTTGGCCAACAAAGGAACAGTTTAAAAACACTGGAGTCAATTAATAGCAAACACAAGAACAGTCACCAGAAAATGAAGTAACTGTTTGTAACTACAGTGGAGCTTCGAATAAGAAAAGACCGGAAGTCAAGCGCCTCAAACCTATTCATTAACAGCAAAAGTACTCAATTGTCATGAATCAGAAGTGATTCATTCCTCTGTCTTTTACCTCTGAAAAAACGTAGGTGATGCTGGAAGGTTGTATGGAAACCCAAGAAAATGAAGAGAAGAACAGAGATGAAAGTCTCAAAGAATGTTTTTTACTTGAAACTTTCTCAAGGATTCTGTTCACTGAGTTTTCTTATACAGGACATTAGAATCATTACACAAAGCAACTGAATTCACAACAGGTCTCCTTGGATAGAAACAAGGCGGCCATGACTTGTAATATCATTAAACCTCTCACCCCATATCAACTGGTTAGAACGTTTCACACCTGTCTTCATGGAGGCTGAATTTACAGATCTCCAGAAACAATCATCATGGAGTGGAACTACTCTGAGTTATAGAGGTGTTTGTTGCCAAATGTGGCTCAAGCTGATCTCACTCCTTTGTGGGCAGTGAGAATTAGCTGAAGATGGTAGCACCAAGACTCTCGGCTACCTCTGGCCACGATGCCTTGCTTTCCGACTTCCCTCCACTTGGTCTCATACTTACCCTTGCTTTAACTAAAATCTACTTACAAAATATGTTTTACCAAAATAAATCTTTTTGGCTCATTTGGTAACTGAGTAACAAAGATTCAAATCAATTGAATTCTCTTGTCTCTCTTTCCCTTAAGGTATTTATCAAGTAAGTACCTGTTTCCCGTTTCCCTAATTAAGCTGTTACAGATTCTTTAATAAATAGAAATTCTCAGCTGCTTTTAATTGGCCTAAGTGTGTTGCATTAAAAGTAAATAAATAAATGAAAATTTTATCCTCACATAAAAATCTACATGTGAATATTATAAATTAGCAAATATATCCACAATTTCCACAAAACTAGGATTATCCCAAATGTCTTTCCACCTAGGGAGCAGACAGACTATCTTAATATGTAGAGTTAGTACTGCTCAGCAACAACTTTAGCATTAATGGGCCCTGTGAAGATACAGATGAAGTCTCAAATAAAGAAATAAAACTCAAAGAGTTATAACACATGATTCAAGTTATATAACATTTTGGCCAGTACAAAATTACAGGGACAAAGAAAACAAAACAACAGGGTTTACCAGAATCTTGGAAAGGGATTGACCACATGGGGACATGAGAAAATTCATGCAGTATTAGAACTGTTTTGTATTCAACTGTTAAATACATTACACATGTGCATTTATCAAACAGTGCCATTTCTATATGTAAAATTATACACATAAAATAATAAGTAGGGCTGCAGTTAGAAGCACAGGCTGCTTTTCCAGACGATCCAGGTTCAGTTCCCAGCATCCACATGGCAGTTAACAACTATTCTTAACTCCAGTTCCAGAGGACTTGATGCCCTCTTCTGGTGTTTCTGGGCATTGTATGACACTTAGATTCATGCAGGCAAAACACCGTCATACACATAAAATAAATGAATAAACAAATTTAAAAATCAATAGCTTAAATTTTCAATTGAGAAATAAAGAATAATGGTGAAGATCAATGAAAGGATTGCGATTCATTACGAATGTGAACTTCCCTGTGACCGACTGCATCCCATTCAAGAGCTTTACTAATGAGATAGAGGTTACAAGAAAAAATTAAAGAAACTTTTAGCAGAGTAAAACAAATACAGCATCTACCTCTAGTGTTTTTTTCTCTAGTCACGTGTTCTTATAGCTCTGTGTAGGACTCACATAAGGGCAGATAAATCTAAGTTTATAAATGAGCTGTGCTCAGAAGGCCTCTCCTAAGGTTAGGGAGTAAATGGGAAGTTGTAATCCCATCTTTCTCTGCATTGCAGTTACTATTTAAAAAATACTTAGAATGGAATGCTGTCCTTGAGGTAGGCATGACATGGCCAGGAATGATGTAGCCAGCCTTTGCCCTAGTGAACCCTCTGCAGCTGTGATTACCCGAAGGAGCCCAACATAAGAATGTGCCCATTAACTTTCTGCCATGGAGCAGAGGAAGGGCTTGTAAGATTTATAGGCAGTTCACTTTAATGGTTGCTGAGGGAAAAGAGAGTATTTCTTATTCAGTGTTGTAATTGCCTGCGAGTTACTCACACTCCTGTAATTAATCTCTCACCCATGGCCCTTAAATAACCCTAAATAAACTCTTTTTTTTTTTTTTTTTTTTTTCACCAAGCTAGACTCAAGTGGAATTGTGTCTTTGGTCTATCATTGGCTCCCTATCTAGGGTAAACAGACATTTATTGTCTTCCCAGGAAAAGTTCACACAACAAATAAAAATTACTTGCTCACAGTACTGAAATTGGGTAAGTCCAAGAATAAGGTACTAAATTGAGCTTGGCATTACAGGATTGTAATCACATCTACTCCAGAGGCCAAGGCAGGAGAATTTCAAATTAAAGGCAAGGTTTACAAGTTGAAGGCCATCTTGGGCAATTTAGTGACATAAAAAGAGGGCTGAGGACTATTGGTATAGCTCAGTGGTGGAACATTTACATAAGGTCCAAGTTCCCACACCATTAACCAAAGAGGGGTGGAGTCAATAACTGATATTTGGCAAGAACTGACTATCTGCTTAAAACGGCAACTTCTTTTTAAAAAATAAATTGGGGGGAACATCATACACGAGTATGCGCCATCTCCATCCCTCCCGGTCCCCCTCCAACATCTCCTGAGTCCCCCACCCAGACTTCCAGTCAATTTCCTGTTCCCTTTCTTATTATTGATACACATGCAAAGATAGATGATAGATAGATGATAGATAGATAGATAGATAGATAGATAGATAGATAGATAGAATATATAACACACTGAGTTCATGTCTTGGTGCTCCTGCATACCTATGTTTATGGCAGCCTACTTGGAGTTAGATAACTTCTCAGGGAATCTAGTTCCTGGAGAAAATTGATTCTCCCTCCCTCAGCGTCCATGGATGGCCTGTTGCTCCTCATCTTTAAGTGGGTCAACCTGAGCTTTCCCCAAACACCATGGCATGTCAACTGATTTTGCTACCATGCAGCTCTTGTCAGACTACCACACTGTGGTGATCTCATTGGTGCAGCCTCCCTGCCCTGTCTAGCAGCAGGGGTCTTGTTCCTCAAAATGGCAACTTCTTGCTATGACATGATAGGTAGAAGGGGTAGTCTGCTTCCTCGGGGTCTCTTTCCTCTTTTTCTAGGTGCGCCACTCCTATCCTAATCATTTCCCTATCTTACCTTTTATACTGTGGCTTTGGAAATTAGTTTTCAACATAGGGTTTGGGGGGATGAGGGCACAAACATTCAGACCATTGCAGATACCATAGAAATGGTACAGCTAGCTGTGGCTTCCTAGGAAGAGCATCAAAATCTTCACACTCACAACACAGACAGGAATGGGCTTCCCTTTCCTGGTCTGAGGACATGAACAAGTAGCTGTCAGGTGTGTACAAGGGGAGCTGGAGGCTCTAGATGGACTGGCCTTCCTTGCTGCAGTGTGATTTCAGGCAAACATTTATAAACAGACACTAGGGACTAGAGAGATGGCTCAGGGGCTAAGAGCACTGGCTGCTCTTCCAGAGGACCCAGGTTAGAGTCCCAGCACCCACAAGGCTGCTGACAACCATCCATAATTCCAGTTCCAGGGGGTCCGACAGTCTCTTCTGACCTCTGTAGGCACTGTATGACACAAGTGCACTTACAGACATGCAAGCAATACACTCATATACATAAAATAAAAATAATAAATAGACTAGTAGAAAAAAGAAAAGAAAAACACACGCTAGCAATCTTCTACCTTCTGTCCTTCCCAGGATTCTAACCCTAACCTCCTAGCTTATCCTAGGTGACAGTAACCTTCACGGAACCACCGTGTTCAGGGGGGACTGTATTCAGGACTGTGGACATCTTCTTCAACAATCCTTCAAGCTGGGTTTAGGAGAGAAATGACTTAAATTGTTTCTGGGATGGGGTGTAACTCAGTGGCAGAGTACTATATAACATCAGTAAAACCCTGAGGTCCATCGAGAGAGAGAGAGAGAAAGAGAGAGAGTGCTTCACACTAAACTCTAAAGCACAAAAAAGGCTCTTTTGGTCCCCCAGAGGTATTTATAATTAAGAGGACTTCATCGCTGGGTCAGAAGAAAACTGGCTAAAATGTTGATTTAGCATTGTGTAAACCTGTAGCTTCTTCCCAAGGAAAGAATGTTGTTGTGAGCCTAGAAAAACCACAAAGATTAAAAAAAAAGAAGAAGAAGAAATTGGGTTTTAAAAACGATCTCCATGTAATATTATTGAATAAAAGACTAAAGTTAAAGAATATGTCTAACCCCCCCAAAAAAGGTTAATATACTTAGTGTATGTGAACACAGTTAGTGCTGTGGTCCAGATTAATCCCTCTGGTCTTGAGTTGCACCATTCCTGTCATCTTTCTATTCTTGCTTTGCCTCCTTGCAGCATCTACATGAATAATGAAGAATTCATGTGTTTTGGTCCTTAGCACTTACAAATGAATCCTTGAGACAAAAATGCAGCTTCTCTTTCCCATTCAGATCAGTTAACATCAGAAATAATCCTGCTGCATAACATCTCATTGGCCACCTACCTTCTCATTTTTCACCTGTTTCCAGATCACTGTACTAATATGTCCTTCATATTTTTCTTTAGCTGAAACTTTCATCAAAAAGAAACCACATGCTACTATTTAAAATGAAAAATAAACAATTGTGAATTAAACGCACATAGATAAACACATGTCAACGTAAACCTTGCGAAAGTGAGAAATGAACCCAGCTGCCAGGCAGGAGTGGACCTAATAGCACATCAACAATATTACTACCATAATATGCGCAAGGTCTCAGGGCAGCTGCAAAATGGCCTCTTTAAAGTCCCCGCACATTTTTACAGCGGGCATTCCCAGCTTCCTCCTTTTCCTGACATCTTCTGATGGAAGTTCTCTGCGACACAGGTGCGGAAAGCCGGCGGCTAACCCAGCCCAGAGCACAGTTCCCACCTGCCTTAGACCAGGTGCAGAGGGCTGATGTAACCAAGTGCCAAAGCTGGACTCATAGCAGTGTGCTTGCTGCCTCCCAGCTGTCAACCCAGAAGACTGACGTCAAGGACCCACGGGACCCGCCCCCTTTGGCATCTCCACCACGGGAGACTCCTTCCTTACCTCGCCAGCTTGTGCTTCGTTCCCATCTCATGACTGTCTTCTCCCTGCGGGCCTTCACATTGCATTCCCACTGAGCATATTTCTCTTTTCTAGAATCATTCAGCACAAAGCCAGACACCAGGGTGAGTGACCCTATCTTCTAATGATTCTATAGTCTTCAAAATGGCATCCCAACCTGGAACCAGGCCCTCAGAATATGAGCCTGTGGGGAACGTTCCAGATTTAAGCCCTATCATTTTCTCATTGTCAATAGCACTTTAAAACAGAAGGTTTCTCCTAAACTTTTAAATTCCACTCAATCTCATGTACACCATCTTTCCTGAAAACAAAGGCAAACTAATGAATTGTTTCCTGTCTAATTCTAGTCTCCTATCAATGTCTTTCAAATGTCAACGTTTAAACCGTCAGTAGGACAGCTTAATTATACTGAAGGTAGAGATGCAAAAGCTAGTCACAATCCTGCTTAAATTAAGAATAATAACGTTGTTTTTAGAAGTGAATCACCCTGAAATACCATTTATTCTCATTCCTCCCCCTGGCCAAGTAAATGAATAAAATTAAATTTTGTAACTAACTTTGTATACTCTTAAACATAAAATTTCCCCCTAGTTTTCTAAATTTAAATACCAAATAAAATGAAATGATAAGAGGAAATTTAAGCTTATGAAATATATCTCTTTAGTCTTTATTTACTGTCTAAACTGAAAATGATAGTTTCTAAAGTTTCATGTAATTCTTCGTATGTCTCTTGATTCCTGGCCTTAGGAAGGCAGAATTGAGTCAGTGGGATATTCAATAGAAAAAGTTATCACTACCAACAATTGAATTTTTGGAGTGATTTTCTAGAAGCTTCTCTTTCTTTTCTGTCACCTTCTCTGTGATCTCTAAACCTGAGACCTTCAAGGATTATATTTTAGTAAACTCAAAAAGAAGGTCATTATAGGCTGAATTGTTGCTGCTCTAAGCTCCTGTATGGAAGCCCTACTCCTTAAAACATGACTATATTTGGAGGTGAGGAGCCCATGGGGGTAATTAAATTAAGGGGTCATTTGAGTGCGCACTAGTCTACTGTGACTGATGTCCTTACAAGGAGGAGATTCGGATACAGACTCCACAGACAGGGGTAAACACTTGAGGACACAGAGAAGGTGGCATCTGTAGCCAAGGAGAGAAGCCACAGGGGAAACCAACTCTGTCAACACTCTGATCTTGGACTTGCAGCCTCCCAAAGAGCCAGAAAAGAAATGTTCATATGTGAGCCATCTACTCTGGTATTTTGTTATGGCACTTTAGCAGACAAGTGAAACCCACAATTCCCACAACTAAGAAACTGGTCATTTAGGAGATACAGGTGGAGAACAGAAAATTAAAGTATGATAATTTCTCTGACATGTATGAGAAAGTTGCACATGTTGGGATGGGGGAGCTGCCGGATCAAAGGAAGAATACCTTTCTCCATCACATTTAGACAGTGACACGGGGTATTTGGGAGCAAACAAGGGACTTGTTTTAGAAAAAGTAAGTTAAAGGTGGGACGGGAGTGGGGAGGGGAGAGGGGAGTGGAGAAGGAAGTGGGGAGAGGGGAGGGGAGGGGAGAGGGGAGTAGGGAGGGGCGTGGGGAGGGAAAACGGTGGGGTAAGAAAATGCTGCTGAGGTTTTCAGTTTGGTTCGCAGGACAGGGGACGGACAAGGAAAGTCCAGACAGGTGAAATGATATGACCCTGAAAACCAAAATGACCTGTTACCGGGTTCCCAAACAGCCTAGGAATACGAAGGTTTGAATGAACCCAGTCCATACCACAGAGATACAAGCTCAACTGGATGCTGTCAATGAGGAAGAAGGTCAGTGCACAACCTCCAGGTCTGGGCCTGGGTTAACTGAGCACTGCTGCCTAAGAATGGGCAGACAGTGAGCGATGATTTCAGTCCCTCCCACGTGCTGTGAGAAGTCAGCAAGGCAATGAAGCTGCTGGCTGAAGAGACGAGTCGCAAGTTCAAGATGAACCTCAAAACAAACTTCTAGGTGAAAGAAGCCAGATTCTGAGGGTCGCTTGTTTTATGGTTTCATTGGTATGAAATAAAATCCAGAAGGGGAAAATCCACAGAGACACAAGGTAATTCTAGAGATTTGGAGGATAAAATGTTTGGAATTACTGCTAATGAGCACAGTTTCTTTTCAGAATGGGAAAATATCCTGAAATTAGACAGTATAACCTTGTAAATGCACCAAAACCCACTTCATTTTTTTGCTTTAAGGGACTACAACTTTGTGAATTCATATACAATCCATGCTATGTGAACGACATCTTAATCAAAATGGAATTCTGGATACAGAAACAAAATCACTTATAACAAAGCAATAATTATTGAAGTCATAGATTTGGATGAGTTTTCCCAGTAGAAGGAGAAAGTAGTGCCTGATGACTTTTACTGTAGAAACCTCAAGTCTTCTTTGAACGATACCAACACAGAAACAAACAAAAAATAAACACCATTCTTTCCTTATCTTTTGGGGGGCTTGAAGTCTTTCAAAATATCTCTAATCTTCTCATAATTTGTTATGATTATCTTGGATAAAACACAAGAGACAGCAGCACACAAAAGCAGGCTTGTGGCATCTGGCCCTCATCTCACTCCCGAGCTTTGCTCCAGTTCTTGTTGGAACGTGCTACTCAGCTGAAAGTATAGATCCATGTGTGTTTGGTAAATTAGAACCACGTGTACATCCTATTTCCATGCAGTAGTGTATTCATTTGATTACTGGTCAGTGCCTGCCACTATCCCCTACAAAGAGTGGTTGTCGAGTATCCTCATTGCTTAGAACGAGTCTCTAGACGCGGCTAAATATTGGCTTGAAAGGAAAGACGGTGGGTACCGGCTAATTACACAGGCAAATCGTACAGATAAACGTCTTAACTTCTTTAAGGCTGTAATTCTATTCGGTGAATGCCTCTTAAGTTAATACAAGGTACATAAAAATAGTGGATTTTTGCCCATCTTCTGTGTCCAAACATTTGGCAATGTCTGGAGACACTCTAAATTGACATGGATCAGCGAAATCACCATTCCATGTAGTGGCAGAGGTCAGAGAGGCTGTTGCAAATCCCAAAATGTACAGCATAGCTATCCCCTATGAATTGTTCAACCCAATATATCTAAGGCAAAGTTGAGAAAGCTTGTCTTAATGTTAGCACATAACAACAATAATACAAACAGAAGACCATCAGTGTTTCAAGATAAGTGTATGAGTTCATCTGATGCAATGATCTGTTGTAATGAGATCAAACTGGGGCAGGACTTCCACAAACTCTTACCACTCTTTTCTAAACTTCTGCATGGAAACGTCAGGACATTTATTCTCAATACCCCAATTACAAAGTCTAGCCCTTGAATTGCATCATTTGGCATCTTTCCCATTAGCTCATGCTCTTATGTTCTCCCCACTCACATCACAGACCGCAAAACATCAGGGGTGGGGTTACAGAACCAACCGGAATACAGCACCTCAGTTGCAGGTGAACCTCTGTTGCACAAAACCTCAACCTGAGCAGTCCAGTTTACACAGAGCAAGCAGAAAGTGTGACAATCTTGTGGGCTCTGATTGTTTAAATTATAAAGTGAAGAGGCTGGACAAATGAGTTTGTAGCTGGTCAAAGTTTGGCACATCTATAAAAATGTCACCTCATTATGTGAGCTTTATAAGAGCATGAAATCAGCTTAATTAATCTGTACCATCTGAGCTATAAAAACTCTTCTCAACAGGACGACCCATAAAAGCTGGGCAAATACAAGACTGATGGAACTATTTCACTGTCTTCTTGAGGTACCTGGGACCTTCTGGCTATTTCCTTCTCCGTGAAGAAGAGAGTAAGCATCCAGATCACAGCACAAGCAGATGACAGAAGGGAGCACATGTTCGTGTTCTGCAGCGGTAACCCATCCCGAAATGATTCTGATCTTTGGAAAGAAGCAGTCTGTCTGCTTTCCCAGCCTGAGAGCCCACAAGGATTCGAAAATATTCCTCCTCCTATTTTCTGTCAACTGAGACAAGCCGGGGTGTGGATGTTAGTGTGAATGAAAGACAAAGCCATTCTCCATGAATGAGCTACATTTGTAAACTACCCTTCCTTTCTAGAGGCCATGTGACCAGAGCCTCTTCACCTAGAGGACAGAGTGACCAAACTATCTGAAGCACAGATACTTTCCAAAGAAAGAAAGCTTGGTTGTCGTAAAGGTTTTAGCCTCTAATTTTTATCAGTGTGGGTTTTCCTTTATAATTGCCCATTGTATTCTTCACACTGATTTATGAATACAAAAATGAATAACAGAAAAGGAACAGATGATTCTACTCACAGCAGGAATTAGAGCCCAGAGAAACTGGAAGCCACCTGCTTACATATACATGCACGCATGCACACCTCCACATACAGGCATCAAAAAAGCAAATTGCTAAATACATTTTAAGATAGATAAACCCAAATCCTCAGCTGGCCTATTTAAAACAAACCAACAAATACAAGTACCACTGGATAAGAAAAAATTCTGGGATATTATTCATTATGTCATTCACTCATTAATCTGAAATTATCCTAGAAAATCCACCATCTGTCAAAGATTTTGGTAAATTCTAGTAAACATAAAATAAAGCAACATAAGCCTCACCCCTGAAGAGGACATAGTTTTGTTTGGAAAACACATGTAAAATAAATAATGACAGCTGTCCTTCTGCATCGTTGGGTTCACAGACTCAACCCACTGCCAATAGAAAATATTCGAAAAAGAAAATTGCGTCTGTGTTGCAGGGTACAGACATTTTGTTTCTTGCGATTATTTCTTTTAAAATATTGTATATAACAACTATCTAGTCGCATTTGTGTTGTATTAGTTGATATGAACATGTCTAGAGATTATTGGAAGCATACAGTATTACATAAAACCTATGAAAATATTATGCTACATTTTACTAAAAGACCTGAACATCTGTGAATTTTGCTGTCCCAGGAAAGGGTCCCTGGAGATCATCCCAATGGATACTTTGAGACAACTTCATCACGTAAGGTAGAAAAAAAGGTGAAAAATGAAATAAAATCCTTCAGCTCTCAAGAGAGAAATGAGAAAAATGGGGGGATTAGCTGCGGAGGAGGGAGGCAGGTAGCAGGTGGAGAAGGGAAGCAGATAGCAGGGGGAGGAGGGAGGCAGGTAGCAGGGGGAGGAGGGAGGCAGGTAACAGGGGGAGGAGGGAGGCAGGTAGCAGGGGGAGGAGGGAGGCAGGTAGCAGGGGGAGGAGGGAGGCAGTTTGCAGGGGGAGGAGGGAGGCAGGTAACAGGGGGAGGGGAGGACAGAGAAATGATATTGGAGCTGTCTGGAGAAGTCACAGGGAAGCATTAATTAATTTTTAAAATTTTCTTTATTATTTTTATTTTACATGTATGAGTGTATTGCCTGCATGTATGTGAATGCAGCCATGTCCTGCAATGCCCATGGAAGTTGGAAGAAGGAGTTGGATCCTGTGGACCTGGATCTGACAGCTGTTAGCTGCCATGTGGGTGCTGGGAATTGAACCCAGGTCTTCTGCAAGAGCAGCCAGTGCTCTTAACTACTGAGCCATCTCTCTGACCCAGGAACCGTTAGTTTATAAGCTTACTTAAAACCATGTATATAACATGTACATATATGTGTATGCGTATATGCATACATATGTATGTGTAGTTTAAATGGAGTTATTCTACACAGAGTGATAATGCTCCCCTGGAGAGATGTAGACTATCTAACAGAATCTCCAGTGCCGGGCATGGGGAACCTCCCTTTGAATTGTTGGCTGGGGTAGTCCCAGGGACTACTAAAACAACATAGGCTATTGCCATTGCCCATGGTCTCCTCCCCGAACATGAAGGTAAGACCCAACCAGTGTGCGAAATGGGTGCAGGCCAGAGGCTTCGAGGAACTCGAGCTGGAACGGCCCTGGAGGCCTCCTCGCTGACGATTAGCTCTCATACTATCAGAAAGTGCTGTGCAGACTGCTGAGGGAGAGAAGCAATCAAGAGTCTTACCCAGGTAAGCTTACTGACTGGAACAATGACCAGCCCAGGAAAATGTCCCTAATGGCACAGTGGTAGCACGTTTATCTTGTGGGTAATAAGCAGATGTTTAAATGGACTTGAGGCTAAATATGAGAGAATTCATTCCGGCTACGAGAAACATAGCCAAATAACTATGTCTAGAAAGGTCATAGACCCTAGAACCTACTGCTTCCATTTTCCTCAACCAAGATAATCTATCTCTAACTGTCTCTTAAACACTTGTCCTTACCTGGCAGAAAAGCGTAGCTCTCACCCCTCATCAAAGAAGCATCTGTTTGCAACAGATACAAACTACTACAAAGCTCTACAGCTGCTCAAAATGTAGAGAATGCATGACTGTGAGGTACACAGTCCCAACTAAAACATCTACCATGCAGCTCTTACACCCAAGTCTCAGAGGACATTGAGGAGGAGGGGCAGAGGACCAGGACACCTGCTAGATAATGTCTTCTAGACAAAACAGGGAATTGCCCCATAAAATCTCAACAATATGGTTGCCTACATAAGACCTGTATAATGACAACACAGGCTGACCTGCCAACACAAACGGGGTAGATTTCACAATGTCCCACTCTGCTTGAAGGGCTACAGCTACCAATGGACGCTAAGGGAAGGAGAGTCAGTGTTCTCCGGAGAAGAGCTCCCTGCTATATCCAACCCCAAGTGGTCATCCCTAAACACATGTACAAGCGAGCAATACTATATGGAATTGTAGCTACTTAGGAGGCTGAAACACCGGATAGCTAGTACAAGGTCTGCCTGGCCTATATAGCTAGACTCTATCCAAAAAACCTGTATAAAGATCTTAGAGGTGGTAACGTCTGATCATTTGGGGGTCAAAAAGTATCTTTCTCCCATATGAAGAGAGTGAGAGTAAGACAAAGCTCCCAAGCTGGTGTGGTGGTGTGCGTCTTCAGTCCCAGCACTCAAGGCAGAGGCGCTGGGGCACTAAGCGCCCCCTACCCCCGCCCAGAGCAGAACCACTCAGACTCAGACATTCCAAATCAGCCGGATTCATTTAACTGGGCCAGTGACTGGCCGGGAATTAGAGAGCACAGCACCTGCAGGTGGAGGGTGCAGGCAGGAAGTCTCACTACCTCATCAGTACGCTAGGTATTCCGCCCATCTGTTTAGTGTAACTGAAGGTGAGCCTGCCTCCCTGGGGCGGTCCTATGACCAGATGATTGACCGGTGAAACTGGAAAGGTGGGTTTTCTCAACAGAAATCCTGGAGACCGTCTATACCACTTCATTTTCTGGGAGTATTTGTCACTCTAACAGAAGCAAGAGGATCTCTGTAAGATCAAGGCCGGCATGGTCTACATAGTGAGTTCCAGGCAGCTAGGATTACAGGGAGACCCTGTCTCAAAAAGACCAAAAAGAAAAAAAAAAAAAAAAAAAGAGAAGAAAAAAAGCTTTCAAGCAAGGTATGTACAATACAGAAGTACAGAGAAGATGGTACATTTGCTAGACACTGAGCTGTACAATATTTATTGATATCCCAAGAACTGTGAGGACAACAGCAAAGACCAAACAGTGGACCTGGGCATGGTACTCACCCAGCAGAACAAGAGGCAGGTGCTGGTTGGAAAAGAAAAGTGGGGGTCATACTTTGCATGGGTGGTTCTGATCAGGAACATTTCCAGCCCATACCGAGCGTTTGGAAAAGATGCAGTGAGAGAAACCCAGGGACCCTAAATTCTCAACCACTGCAGGGAAGCCCTTTACTGAGAAGCCCTTTACTTGCCAAGATGTCACATGGATCAGCTGAAGATCCCGAGTCACCACAGTCAGGTTAGGGATTTGGAACATTGTTGGGCAGTGAATGGGGAACACACAGAAGAAATATGCAACACCTGGTCCTCGCTCCTTGTACCTCTCCAGGGTGGTGATGCCCAGGGAAACTCGATGAGGAACAGCCGTGGAAATGCAGTTCCTCACCTCTCCAGAGACCGGAGTACACCAGCCAAGAACTTTAGAAATCTGTGCCATGGAATTCCCTTTGCCCAGAGCTGCTGTGTGAACGCATGGAAGTCTCGCAGAAGTCATCTGTCAGCCTCAAGCTTTTCAGAAAGACTAAGCTTGACTTCAAAAGGAAAAAAAAAAAAGTGTTTGATTCTGAGCTAAGATTAAAATTGAAAGACACTTTTATTATTTTTGGAAAAGACTTTGAATGAGCCACTTTTCAAAAAGAATACATTCATAAAACAGGTGTCAGAAGTCGAACCCAGTTCCAGGGGTGTCACACACTGATGGTTTGATTTTGCCTTTGCTGTCAGAGAGTGGGGCGTGAGCAATGCTTCTGAAGGAACTGTAAGCTGTGTTTTGGCTGAGGTGTAGTAGATGTCTCAGGTCTCGACACTTAACCGTGGAAACTTGAAAAGCAATAGCTTTGTTCCTCTAACTTATGCCTCAGAAAGTGGGTCTGAACATGAGAATGGAGAGGGTGATCTCGTAATCTGACCATTTCGGTAGACAAATTTATACCTCTGAGTGGCCCTGATGGCCCATTTTCAGTGATGCTGAGAGGTAATACAGACCTCACACATCTGTACACTGAAGATATCAGATATCCCACCTGGGGCTAAGCAAATGGCAAGCACTCCATTCTGGATCTTCAACCACAGACTCCAGTTCACATTTTCATTTGGCCCAGATGATGGAATTCTGTTTTCAACTCTGCTTCCCGCATCACCTGCTGGTACGTATTTATCTACCTGGGTTTGGAAGAGAACTCTGAAAAGTTGTAATTGTCCTTCTATCCCCAGCTGGGGCCCAGTAACAGCTGCTGGCTCAGCCAGCTGAAAAATATCATGCACTAATGTCTTGCATTGGGTGACATGGGAGAGGATTGTGTAAGAAGTCAGATTCCTTTTTTATGCCTGCAAAGGCTTCTAGTCTATTTCAAGATATCAATACCATTAAATTTCTTGGATTCTGGGCATCATGCTCTGAGGAGTGATTTCTTCATTTTGAAGCTCAGAACCAGAGAGGACACAGAGAAAAGAGAGTGGACGTTGGTTTATATCCAATTACTCCATTACATTTAGAATAAGCTTGGAAGAAAAATGTAGTTACATTTGAATTTCAGATATACAAAGAGCTTTTTAAGCATCAAGCTTTCCCTGTGCAATGTTTGTCTAAATACTGCATAGAACATACTTATACTTAAAAATTATTTGTTGTATATCTGAAATTCAAATGTAACTAGTGTCTTGAATCTCTGTTTACTAAAACTGGTGACCCTTCTTGTGATGAAAAGTGGATGAGCAGAGAGAGCTGCTCAATTATCAAATTCCATTGTGTTATCAATGAACAATGATGCTGTTGTTAAGGACAGCAAAATGACCGTGCTTTAAGATTTATATTTAGGTTGGAGGTAAATTTGGGTATTTATGTTAAACACAGGTGCTCAAAACCACAATGTGGGAATTCACATCACTAAAAACTGTCATGAGGCCACTGAAAGAGCTGAAAGTTGCACCTGTTGACTATAGCCTCGTCTCTATCTCTCTTCCAATTCTCTCTGCGATAAATACAGCCTCTTCTCAAACCAACAGAACAGAAACCTAAGCTAGAGAAGCCTGTCCATCAGCCTTTCCAGAACTTACAATGAATTAAGTGATTAGGTGGTAAGTGAGGACTTTGCCTTGCTGCACTGCAGTCTCCACCCAAAGCTGGTACAAGCAGATAAGTAGATTGTGAATCATTTGGGCATTAATCAGGACAGTCTCACAACTACCTGTATGAATCTGGAAGAAAAAGAATAAAAGATATCCTAAGAGTACTTTGAAATTTCAATATCTTGCAGAAATGAATTGTTAACTTTGGTCTCCAGTGATGTACCAAGTAGCTTTGTGCTTCTAAAAAAAGAGCAGCAGTAAAAATTCTATTGCCTACCAGAGACCAAATATGTTTTCCTCTCTTATTATACACTGGTTGGTTCATAAGGAATCACAAAACAGCAGATCTGAAAACTCAGCAAGAACTGCTTTTACAGCCTCCCTGGAAATGCCGGAGAGGGTTACAGATGCTAAGACAACCCTGGGAACAAGAAGCAAGAGGAAGCTGGACATGGTGGAATAGGCCTTTGATCCCGGCCCTCAGGAGGCAGAAGAAGGCAGATGTCTGTGAGACTGAGGCCAGCCTGATCTATATAATGAGTTCCAGGCCAACTGGGGCTACAGAGAGATCCTGTCTCAAAACACAAAAACAAAAGAGGGAGGAGAAGGAGAAGGAAGGAAAGGAAGAAGAGGAGGAGGAGAGCAAGGGCAGTGACCCAGGGTGCCTGTATTGCCTCAAGTTCTTCCTCTTCTTGTGGAAGCTATAGCAGGTGCAAAATTACAAAAATTGTTTAGGTATTCACGGTGCTGTGACATGCATCCAAACCAATTTAAGTGCTGATATTGACAAAACTGTGTAGACAATGTTTAATAACCATAGTCCTTCAGAATGCGTGGGGCAAAGCCACATCTATGGCTCTGGAATGGACCAGATTTTAAAGCCTGAGAATGTTAAGGTGAAGTTATATGAGGTATAAAACAGAATCCCAGAGCTTTTGTGAAGAATGTGCTAGAGAAGTCACATTGCTGGGAACAGTTGGAATACTGGAAATGAGCCTAGAGAGTGAGTGATATTCTCCAATGGGACAAATATACTAAACAGATGTAGGAATAACAGTATGATCCCAGAACTTCAATTGGCACCATACTGGGCAAGGATGTGTCTAGAAAAACACTCTGCATTAAAAACCCATAAAAAAAAGAGTGTCAGAGTCAAGTTCTAATTATTCAAATGGTTACCTCAGTTTGATTGGGTTAAACAAGCATTCAACAATGTTTTGATGAATTATTGTAGCAATTCTATCTTATCTGAGCTGAGTTGTTAACACAGACATGAGGGATTCATCCTGTATCAGTCACCTTTCTGCTGCTGTGATAGAAATAACTGACCAAGGGAACTTATAAAAGGAAGAGTTTATTTAGCATACATTCCAAAGGGGCAAGAGTCCATCATGGAGGGGAGGCATGGTGGCAGAGGTGGCCGGAGTAGACACAGAAGCAAAGCGCTCACATCTTCAAACAGGTACAGGATGCAGAGAACAATTAGAGATCCAGCAAGGCTTAGAACTCCTTAAACACATCTCGATTAATTAACATGCTTCCCCCAGCATGGCCACAACTTCTAAGTCCTCTCAAAACAGTCACCAACATTTGGACCAAATGTCCGAATACTTAGAGCTTATGGGGGACATTCTCATTAAACCACCACAATCCATACAGTGATTGGTACCAGTGAGTGGGCTGTTGGCTGTGCAGAACCTGACTATGTGGGTTTTTGGAAGAATGTGGAAGACTGAAAGTTTGGGCTAGAAAAGTGGTTGACTGCTATAGGTGGAGCTTATCAGCCCATGCTAGTAGGACCCTGGAAGAAAGAAGTGAAGTGCTGAGAACAATGTAGTTCCAGAAGGAAATAAGGACTTAAGCAGCAACTGGGATATTTTGGCAAAAGTCTGGCTGGAGTCTTCCTATAGCCAAAAAGCTTGCCTGTGGCTAAGCTGAAAAGCAATGGATTAATTTCTTTGGAGCAGGACATTTCAAGGCAGCCTAATGTAGAGATGGTGGTGTGGCTATTAATGGTGAGTATAATGCAGATCTACAGTGTTGGCTGGCATTGGCCAGTCACTCAGGGGAGGGGGCAAGGAGGCACGGAGTAGATGACGCAGGCCTCAGGAGAAAGTGGAACCACAGTCTCATTTAATTTTAGAAGGGAACAGGATTTATATTTTTGCCGGGCTTAGGGGAGGTCTTTATCTAGTCAGCTGACTTGCTTCATTCTGGTAGGTCCTGAACACCTGAAGATCTTAAGTTCATCATTCCCATTGGTCCTGGATGACTGCTAGCCTGAGAATTGCCCCAGGTTAGATCCCAGGAAGTGTTCACTGCGCACGCATGCTCAACATTGGTTCTAGCCCGATTAGGCCAGCAGGCCAGGGGCCCTGCCTGACCTGGCCTGAATCATCCTACACTACAGTGAAAAAGAACAAATGGGGCAGAAAGAAATGCAGAATGTACATTTTTGGATTGAAAAAGAGCACCTGGAAGATAACTGCTGGAGCCAAGGCTGGGTGCTGAAGGAGAGCATCAGTTTGATAAGGAGATTAAAGTGATTAAGGAGAGGCCTAGAGATTTGCACTTAAGTGTCTCCAGGGCAAGACCATATCCATCTAAGTCTCCAACTTGTGAAAGGAAAATGCTGCAAGAGGTTTCTACTAAAAAACCACATAAGAGAAAAGCTTTGAAAGTAGATGAAAGAGACAGGAGTCCATCCCAAACTTGCAGCCAAACTTTGCAGTGTAATTTACCTGGCGCTGGCTTTAGAGGCATGAAAGATGCAAGAGTGAAGGGGTCATCGTTCTTCCTCTGTGGTTTCAGAGAGTCATGGAGGCCAGCAGCGTGCAGCAGGAGCACCCTGCATAAAGAAGGCGCCTACAGGTCAGGAAGCCCGTATAGGCCATGTTGTGAAGCTGTAAAGGTGAAGCCTGATTGGCAGTGGAGACCCCAAGAAAATGTTCATGATGCCAGAGCTGTGAGACATCCACCAAGGAGAACTGCATACAGGGTGTGGTACCAGTCCAAGAGAGAGAGATATTGCATGAAGCAAATCTGGGGGAGTTGAGCCCTTTGGAAGTAAAGTCGCAGAATTCAAATATGGAGCTATTGGGTTTGGTGTTTGTCCTGCTGGTTTTGGGTCTTGATTTGGTCCAGTATGTCCTCACTACGCCTCTATGCCTCCATTTTGGAATGGGAATGTATAGTCAGTTCCATTGTATTTTGGAAGTATATAATTTGTCTTTTGATTTTAAAGGGGCTTAAAGAGATTGTCCTGAATCCCAAAACAGACTTTGAATTTTTGAATAATATTGATGCTGGTAAAGACTATGGGAACTTTTAAGGTTGGACTAAATGCATTTTGCATTTTATATGGTCATGAGCCTATGGGGACCTGGGAGTGAAATGTGGTTGTTTGAATGAGAAGGTCCCCCATAGACTCTAAGTATTTGGACATTATGTTCCCAGCTGGAGGCTCTGTTTTGGGAGGTCTTAGAAGGTGTGGCCATGCTGGAGGAAGCATGTCACTGGGGGTGCGCTTAGAGAGTTCTTAAGCCTAACAGATCTCTAGTCACTTTCTGTCTCTTGTGCCTGCTTCAAGATGTGAGTGCTTATGTCTGCATGTACTCCAGCCACCTCTGTCAATTTGCCTCTCCTCCATGATGAACTCTGCCTCTTTGGAACTGCAAGATAAATAAATATTTCCTTTTATAGGGTCCCTTGGTCAGTGTTTCTATTACAGCAACAGAAAAGTGACTAATACACCTAACTCTTCTTTTACTCTTTTTCTTTCAAGAAGTAAAAATGTTGTTACTTGGGAACTTGAGACATAAGTTTAAAATGGATCAAAAAAAAAAAAAGTATTGAGACAGAAAAGAACCTATGACTTAAGTTTAGAAGTGTGCTATTCTTAGCTTTGATCTAGAAAAATAAGGACAAATCAGTCCTTCAGATTAAACCTCAGGATTTATCAGCACGTCATTCTTGTTGGGTTTTCAATGACCTGCTAACCGGGACAACAAAATGGAAAGTTCAAGATAAAAAGATTTTGAATTTTGACTCTCAGCATTTAAAAATAAAACTAAATACGACACAGAAATATATGGGCAATTTTTGCAAATTATAAACGTATTAGAATTGAGGTAAGGCCTACAACCAAAAACAGCTTCCAGATAGTCTAACATACTATACAAAATATATAAACCCCTTTGTGTGTAAACAGCAAGAGGTCCTGGTTAAAGTAAGACTTTTGTAATATAAATTATATCGGTAAATTTTCATGTGCTATTTGCACTTGTGGAAAGCTGATTCTGGGATCAAGTAGAGCTCCCTTTTCCCAGACTCAGGCAAGTTTATTTCAAGTGTCCTCCGAAATTCTCTGTCCTGCAGTAGGCTAGCTCCTGGCTCTGTAACATGGCAAAAAGAGAACAACAAAAATATAAGTGTGTTTCAAAAAAATTGCACCTTTGAAAAGAGCAAGAAGATAAATCATTTCCAGCAGAGGTTACTCACTGCCATTCATCTCATGGAATAAAGGTGTCTTTGGTGGGAGCAAGAAGCCAGAAGCCCATCCAGGGAGAGACAGGTCCCTGCCTGGGATGCTCAGTCAGGAACTTTAGCTGGACAATTTAGGCTGAGCTACCTCAGTCATTTCTGCTGGATGCTCTGAGTGCCTACTTTGGTAATGTTCTGCTGTCTGCTACTTGCTCTTTCACTTGGAAGCCTCACCTGAGGGGCTCTCTGCTCTGCCTGGCTGCTTTTATAGCGAAGTCCCAGTTGACTTTTGCTGGTTGTTGTAAGCTATCTATCTGCTGCTTCCATTTATCTGCTGTCTGGTTTTGCTCTTGCTTTGCTATGTGTTTAATAAATGCACTCATTCAAAACTGAAAGTATGGCTATCATACTGTACATAACACCTTCATAGCTGAGGATGTGGCACAACCTGAGAAGTATGTAACTAGGAGGATCTGAGCTGGATCCCCAGTTTAACATAAAAAGCCAAGCATGGTGGCAAACACTTACAATACCAGGGCTGGGGAGTCAGATATGTGTGGGTCCCTTGGGCTGGATGACAGCCTCACCTTCTTGGTGAGCTCCTAGGTCTTATAAGACAGGGTAGAGGTGGATAACTGCCCTGGGAAATAACACAAGATGTTGTCCTCTGCCCTTCACACACCTGCACACGCACATGCATGTGCATCTCATACACACAGACACACACACACATGAAAAATAAGGTCTTCATCTAGGAGAATCATTGATCAACTTCTGATACTTTAGAAGATAAGCACAGGTGCCAGAAGGGGCCAGAGGCATGAGGAAAGGCATTCAACCGCAAAATAAGCAGGCCTTGGATAACTCTGCCGAGTAACCCGGGAACCTTGGAGACGGGGCATGGCTTCCGAGGCTCAGTCCATGAATAATACCACAGCTCTCATGCAGATCTAAGGAAGGAGAACTGGGACGCTCGGCAGGCAATGGAAATACGTGGCAGGGACCAAATGAGAACTGAGTGGGTAGTAAAACATAATTGTGATCTGAAGGACAGCTACAGCTCAGCCAGCGATGCCATTTGTGAATCATACGACTCCCTGACACGTCTGGCAGTAAGAACTTTACAACTTTCCAGCATTGTTATCCTTCTCCCAGGATGAGGCTAGATTGAGATATAGAGACCCATTGAGCCATCCTTACTTACTATGCTAATAAATATTCATGAAGCACTTTACTGTAAGCCTTTCAAGCTCTCACACTGTGGGGTAACACAATTAAACTATCTCTCAAGCTTCCTTCCCTAAAAAAATGCTATAATGTTCAACTGTTTAGACCCTGTATGCTCTGTAGCTAAATTTCTTACACCTGGTGTTTATAGCTTGACTCTAAAAGGAAGTATCTTCTTCTACTTGAGATCAAGATTGAGTGTTGAGTGATAAAGGACACCTGGGCTTTATACAGAAAACATATCAATAAGCCACTGCCTCAAAGGATCCACATGGCTTCATCAGTCCCTTTCCACTTCTGATCTGTAATGGAGAGCTGCCTAATTGACTTTCCTCCTGGTAGCTACAGAAATGAATTTTTAATCAAATACAAGTCTATATAGCTATTTCACATAAATTTGGCAAGCTGTCGAGTGGCGTTAGAACTGCAACTATAAAGGATGAAATATATGCACGAACTTGATGTCATAAGGAATTTTGTTTCCATAGAAAAGAGCAAGAGGTGTGCAAACTGAGAAGCATTCCCAGCCTGCATTTCCTCGGCTTGTTCATCTGTTTTGTCTGCTGTCTGAATCAGTCTTCCCGGAACTTAACACTCTTCGTGGCATCTAGTTTTTCATTTGTATTCACAAGTTGGGTGGCTGTGGGGATAGGGAATTTTTCTTTCCTTTTTCCTCTCTCCTTTTAGATTGGCTTTTGGGTGCTACATGGTCTCTTCTTCAGCTTTATTGATTTGGGATGTATGTTCATGATTTCCAATTGTGCTATGAATCTACCTTTTTGTGGGGCATAAACAGCATTTGCTCTCTCACTGCATTCCATATTTTGCCTGTCTAGGCTTCAAACTACAATACATATTGTTCAGTGCTAGGAGGACTAGAACAGAAGTTTATGAATTTCAAATCTGTGCATAGGTGACATTAAACTGAGACCATTTCCATTTATTTTTTTAAGTATTTTATTCCCACATCCTGTTTCCCTTCTAGCCTTGGGCACAGGCCTACTTTTGCTCTTAGCACCCCAGATCTCTGGACTACCTTCTAAGTCCAGACTTGCCTACTGTGTCCTGATCCCCTGTACTCAGACCAGCTCAATTTTCCAGTATAGCTTGTTAGAGCCTTCACAGCTCTCCCTAGCCCACCTTGCTCCTGCCTGCCTTGAATCAGTCATCTAACCTGACTGTCCCCACCCCTACCTTGCCTTAGATTTCTGAGACCAGACTTCTTCCCTTCCTAGTTTTATACCTCTTCCACAGGCTGGTCCCAACTCCACCTTGCCTTGGATTTCTGAGACAAACCTCTACCCTGCCTGCCTTCTACCCTGCCCTGTGTAGTATCAAGACCAGTCTAATACCCTGCAAGAACCTGAAGCACACACCAACTTTCATACCTGAGCAAAAATCACCCAACCTCCATCAACAATATAAACAGAACCAAACTTCACATAAACAAAGGAAGAATAGAATTTCCCATTAGACACACAACCAACAAAAGATACCAATATGCCCACACAGCAATGCAAAAACAAACATAACACGAAAAATGAAGAGAATATGTCCCCAACAAAATCCGCCAGTCCTGTAGATGTGTACTACAATGAAAATCATACTGAGGAACTCCATGGTACAGAATCTAAGAGAACATTTATAAACATGATCAAATAACTTAAAGAAAACAAAGACAAACAACCCAAAGAACTCAAAGAGCTCAGAGAGGATAGGTGTAAACTTGCAACAGAAGCTCAAGAAAATACAAATATGCAGCTGAACAAATAACATAAACAATTCAGGACTTGAAATGTGAATAAAGAAAGACATAGATATATTGAAGAAAACTCAAGCTGAAATGAAGATGGAATTGAAAATCTTAGTAAGTCAACTTGAAACAACAGGAGAAAACCTCACAAGTAGAATGAATGAAACAGAAGACAGAATATCAAGATTGGATGACAAAGTTGAAACAAGCAACTCCTCAAGCAAAGAATATGAAAAATAAAAAAAAACACACACAGGAATAGAACATGAAGGAAATATGGGACAACATGAAAAGACCAAATCTATACAACATAGGCATAGAGGAAGAAGAAGAAACTCAGGTCAGTAACACTGAACAGATCTTCAACAGTATTATAGAAGAAAACTTCCCTAAATTAAGGAAAGACATGCATATACAGATTCAAGAACCACATACAACACCAATTGGATAGAACCAGAACAGACACTCCCCACAGCATATTATGGTAAAAACACTAAGTATGCAAAAATAAGAGCGTAAGAGAGGATACTGAAAACTGCTAGAGAAAAACAATACGTTATAAACAAAGGAAAGCCTATCAGAATTACAGCTGACTTTACAATGCAAAGTATGAAAGCCAGAAGAACCTGGATCAAAATATCCCCAGTTCCAAATGACCTCAGATGCCAACCCCAAATACTTTACCCAGAAAAACTATCTATCATAGTCAAAAAGGAATGGAAAAATTTCCATGACATGAAAAGGCTGAAGGAATTCATGTGCACCAAACCAGCCCTACAGAGAATACATGAAGCAATAGAAAGGACTGAAAATGGGAATGATACCCTAAAGGTTACAGAAAGAAAACAAAAGAAAGTATAATTACAGAAACACAAAATAGAACCAAGAACAGAAAAAAATTAAAATGACAGTAACCATACATCTTTCAATAATAACCCTAAATATCAATGGCCTCAACTTCCCAGTCAAAAGACTCAGGCTAGTGAAATGGACTAAGAAAAAAAGTCTATCTTTTTGTGGTCTTCAAGAAACTCATTTCACCTTCAAGGACAGACAGCTACCTCAGGGTGAAAGGATGGAAAAAACTATTCCAAGAAAATGGCAGTAAGAAGCAAACAGGTGTTGCAATTTTTATATCTGACAAAATAGACTTCAAATTAAAACTAAATGGAAGAGATAAAGAAGGTCACTTTATTATTATTAGAAGAACAATGGACTGAGAAGATATTATAATCATGAATATATATGTTCCAAACTCTGGTGTACCAAATTTCATGAAAACAGTACTATAGGACTATAAAACTCAGATTAACTCCAACACAGCAATAGTAAGTGATTTCAGTATCCCACTATCTCCAATAAACATGTCAACTGGACAAAAAATAAACAGAGAGACATCTGAATTAAATGGCATTTGGCATCAAATGGAGCCAAAAGATGTCTACAAAATATTCCATCTAAGCATCAGAGAATACATTTTCTATTCAGCAGCCCATGCAAGTTTCTCTAAAATGGAACACATGCTGAGATATAATAAAAACCTCAAGAAATACAAAAATATTGAAATATTTCCATACATTCTATCAGATCACACTGCTATTAGGTTTAAGTTTAAAATCAACAAAAGAAGTTCTAGTAAGTAAACGCACTCATGGAGATTAAGCAACACACTCCTCTTAGCTCGGTATGATGGCACTGCCTTTTGTCCCAGCACTTGGGAGGCAGAGCAGGCAGATTTCTATCAGTTCAAGGACAGGCCAACTGAGGTTACAGGGAGACCCTTTCACAAAAAGACAAAAAATAAAACAAAATAACAAAGCACACTCCTGAATAATGAATGGGTGAAAGAAGAAATTAAGAAAGAAATAACAGTATTCCTGGAATTAAATGAAAAGGACAATACCACACAACAAAACCTCTTAGACACTTTAAAAAGAGCTCTAAGAAGGAAGCTCATATCTCTAATTGTCTACATTAAAATATCAGAGAGAACACATATAAATGACTTAACAGCACAACTCAAGACTCTAGAAAGGCAAGAACAAATCAAACCCACACCTAGTAGATGAGAAGAAATAACCAAAATCGGAGAAGAAATTAATGAAACAGAAATGAAAATAATACAAAGAATCAAGGAATCAAAGAGCTGGTTCTTTGAAAATCTAAACAAGATAGACAGTCACTCAGCCCACTTAACCCAAAGAATGAAAGAGCAACTCCAAATTAATGAAATCAGAGATGAAAGTGGAAACATCACCACAGACACCAAAAAAAATTAAGAACATTATAAAGGAATACTTTCAAAACCTATACTCTATTAAATTTGAAAATCTAAAAGCAATAGATTAATTTCTCAATTCATGGAAATCACCAGAGTTAAACCAAGACGAGATCAGCAGCTTAAACAGTAATACAGAACCTCTCAACTGAAAACATCCCAAGCTCAGATAGATTCACAACAGAATTCTACCAGAAATTCAGAGAATATCTACAACCAATACTTCTTAAATTATTCAAAAATATAGAGCAGAGGGAGAACTTTCAAACTCCTTCTATGAACCAGAATTACTCTAATACCAAAACAGGTAAAGATACAACCACAGAAGAAAACTATAGATCCATATCCTTAATGAACATACATGCAAAGATTCTCAATAAAGTATTCACAAACTGCTTACAGACACACATCAAAAAAATCATTCACCATGATCAAGTAGATTTTATTCCAGAGATGCAGGGATGGTTCAATATATGTAAGTCAATAAATGTAACAAAATATATAAATGGGCATAAAGACAAAAATCACATGATCATGTCCATAGATGCAAAAAAGGCCTTTGACAAAATCCAACATGAATTCATGTTAAAAGTCCTAGAAGAAATTGGACTACTAGAGGGAATATACCTCAACTTAATTAAAGCTATATACAAATCCAGGGTAAACATCATTCTAAATAGAGAAAACTGGAAGCATTCCTATTAAAATCAGGAATCAGACAGGGCTGCCCACTATCTCCACTCCTTTTTAATAAAGTGCTTGAAACTCTTGCTAGAGTAATAAGGCAAGAGAAGAAAATTAAAGGGGAACTAACTGGAAAAGAAGAGGTCAAATCATCACTATTTGCAGATGATATGATATTAATCACAAGAAATCCCAAAAATTTCACCAGAAAACTCCTAGAAATGATTAATACCTTCAGTAAAGTGGCAGGTTACTAAATCAACTTAGAAAAATCAATAGTCTTACTATATACCAATAACAAGCAATCAGCAAAAGCATTCAAAGAAACCCTTCCATTCACAATAACTTCAAAAAACATTTAGGAATAAATCTAAAAAAAGACATTAAAGATCTCTACAATGAAAATTTTAAATCTTTAAAGAAAGAGGTAGAGTAAGACAGTATGAAACTGAAGTTCCTAACATGTTCATGGAGTGGTAGAATCAGTATTGTAAAGATGACCATCTTGCCAAAAGCAATTTATAGATTCAATGCAATGCCAACCAAAATCTCGGATGACATCCTTCACAGAATTAGGGAAAAAAATCCTAAAATTCATATGAAATCACAAAAGACCCAAGATCAACAAAGCAAAAAGATAAGAAGAGCAATGCTGGGGATATCACCAGGTCAGATCTCAGATTATGTTACAGAGGTATAATCATAAAACTGGCATGGTACTGGAACAAAAACAAACCTGTTGACCAATGGAACATAATAGAAGACTCAAACCTGAGTACATGCAGTTTCAGCCACCTGTTATTTGACAAAAGTGCCAAGAATATACAATGGAGCATCTTCAACATCTTCAATAAATGGTGCTGGTAAAACTGAATCTCCATTTGTAGAAGAATGAAATTGGACCCTTATCTTTCATGCTAAACAAAAGTCAACTCCAAAGGGATCAAAAAACTCAATATAAACCTGAAACTCTCAAACTGCTGAAAGAACATATAGATGGTACCCTATAGAAGATATAGATGTGGGAATGGACTTTCTAAACTGGACATCAGTTGTGCGGGCATTAAGGTCAACAATCAACAAGTGAGACCTCATTAAACTACAAAACTTCAGTGCAGCAAAGTAAAAGACCAAGGAAGTAAAGAGGAAACCCACTGAGTGGGATAGAACCTTCATCTGCTACACATCCAACAGAGGAGTAACATCCAGAATATAGAAAGGACTCAGAAAACAAAGAAACAAGAAAATAAATGACCCTAGAAAAAGACAGGCTAAGGATCTGAATAGATTTCTCAAATGAAGAAATAAAAATGGCTAAGAAACACCTTAAAATTGCTTACTAACAACCTTAGTAATTAGAGAAATGCAGGTAAAAACCACTTTAAGATTCCATCTTAACCCAGGCAGAATAGCTAAAATCAAGAGAACATGTTGGGAGCCATTTGCCTGTTTTCAGCCATGCCCTAGCTTAGGGCTAACCAGAGATCAGTCACAGACGTGCTGTGGGAGCAGGATGCTTTGATATGCAAGAATCTTGTGACTCTTGAATGGGAGTCTGCCTTGAGCCCAAGGCTGAGGACCTATTGTTAGTACATGTGAGTAGCTTGAATAATTTCACATATGTAAATGCATGTTTGTTTTTGCTTGAACTTCTGAAGTGGGTATTGTTCCTCATACAGTTGTAAGAGTATAACTACATTGAGAAAAATAAAGTCCAGGCCTCAGTATTGACTGAACACCCTCCTGAAAATCTTTCTCTCTCTCTCTTTATTTCTCAATCCTAACTCCCCAATTCAGGTACAGTTCGATTTCTGCCAGCGGGCTCCGGCAAAAACAAAAGATCCAAATGCTGTCTAAGATGTAAAGAAAGGGGAACGCGCATTTACTGCTACTGGGAATGAAAACTCATGCAACCACTATGGAAAGCAGTGTGAAGAGTTCTTAAAAAAACCTTAAAAGTGAATCTACCATATGATCTGTTATACCACTCCTTAGCAAATACCTAAAGGACTCATCCTACTGCAGAGATACCTGCACATCCACGTTTGTTGCTGTTCTTTTCATAATAGCTAAGAAATGGAAATAACCCAAACATACCTCATCTGACAAATGGATAAAGAACATGTGGTACATTTACACAATGGAGTTCTACTCAGCAGGAAGAAAAGATAAAATTATGAAAGTCGCAGGTAAATGGATAAAATTAGAGACTGTTATATTAAGTGAAGTCACACAAACTCAGAACAGCAAGCCACATATGTTCTCCCTCATTTGCAGATCATAGCACCAGTCCCTTATATGTGAGTGTATATCCTGACAACAGGAGCCACCAAAGCGGAAAGGAAACACAGAGGTAAAGTGAAAGAAAAAACCCGAAGGAGAGGGATGGAAGGGAACAAGTGTTAACCAGAGGAGACGGGGAAAGTGGCGGTGCTTGGCTGGGACAGGAAGAGGACAGACAAGCCAGGGATCATGGGAGTGTGGGAAGAGGGAACCCAGGAAAGGCGGGGTTGGGGATCAGCTGTTACAAGGGGAGGATGGGGATAATTGGGTGCTTGGACTGGGATGGAGGAGGGAGGTTGATTTGGGAAGGTGGAGGGGAGAGATGACACAGAAGGCCACCACTGGCTAAGTTTTAGAGCATAAGAGACTGTAGAATGTGCGTCCTTGGATAGGGCTCCTATATTAAACTTCACCCGCCCACAGCTCATCTTGGACCATCTTGGAAGAGGGAAGCAGAACAATTATAAGAGCCAGGGTTGGTTCATGAGCATAGAGAAACAGACTTTCAGGCCAATGGAAGCTTGCACATGTGAACTTGCACAATGATGGCATATGGCACAAGACGCATGCCAGCTCAACTAGACAAGGGCCCAAAGTGAGGAGAAGGAAGGCAGGCCAGCCCCAGCCTGAGAACTGCAGGAGACTGATTACTGCTAGTGAAGGAGAGGAGACCTTCCTTAAGACCTCTGGATAAGCTGAAAAGACTCCCACTGGATGAACTTGTACCAAAGGACATCGGGGCACAAGTGCTTGACTGGATAAGATGTAACATGTGTGGCAGAATGCATGAGGTCCAGTGGCAGGGGGCATGATTGGGTAAGGGGCTCTAAATTTGATTAATAACTGTTGTATGAAATGTACAAAAGCCAAAAGTATTTTTTAAAAGAGAATAATATATTTTTAAAGTATTTTATTTATTTTTTTAATTTACATGTATGAGTGTTTTGCCTCCATGTATGTAAGTGCACCTGTGTCGGGCAAAGTCCACAAAGACCAGAAGAGGGTGTTGGATCTCCTGGAACTGGAGTTAGGAATGGTCATTACCCTCATGTGGGTGCTGGGAGAGCAGCCAGTGTTCTTAACTTCTGAGCATCTCTCCAGCCTTCCTTTCCATTTATTCTACTTCTATGCTTCATTAATCAAAGTTTTCTAGGTAGTTCTGCCAAAAAGAAATGGTTGTCAATGTTATTTAATGTAATTCTTAGTGTGAAGATTCTCCTCTTCCACAAAAAGATGAAAAGTGGCTGAAACTTAGATTCTTTCCTTTCAGCACAGAGATGAGTTAAATCACGCAGTCTTGGCTTCCTCTCCAGTTTCTGTGACTGAAGATTAAGGTGTTTTCTCTCTTTGAAGATTTCCTCCTAATAGGAAATACTGAAAATACTTACTTACCTCAAATAATGAATGAATTTCAGGCATTGCTGACAAGTAAGAGAGAAACATATTTGTGAGCAGAAGGAAGGCCCCTTGAGCCTTCCAAATTAATCCAGATTTAAAGTTCTAAGATTTATACTCTTTCTCCTTGAAAAATAAATGTTAAGTGTATAATAAACACACAATGAAACAAAGATAGGTCGTTAAAAATTGGAGATAAGGGTACAAAGAAAGAAAGTAAAATAGGTTGAGGAAGATGTGAGCACTTGACACGCTACACTCAGTAACAAAGTGTACACTGTTATGACTTAGATTCCTCTGTCTGACCACTGAGTGACCTAAGAGCAAAGGGAATATACGCTTAGCTACAATTTGACAGAGTTCCTAAGATTGAGAACACTTGTTCAAAACAAACCACACTCAGAATTTTCTGACTAGCCTTTGTAGTGGGTTAGACTGTAAGCAGTTCACAAGAACGGAATACTTTGATCCGTACTGGGTTGTAAATTTCCTCAACAGTTATTTACAATAGCCCCAAATTCAAAGCAATTCAAATGACTATTAGATGAGTAAACAAATTGCAGCATTCAGTGGAATATTGTTCAGCAATAAAGTTGAAGGAAAGGCTAATGAGCACAAGAGTATGAGCAACTTTAACGTCCTCACGGTGACAGAAAGATTATCAGAAAAGCATGCGCACTGCACAATCCCATTCACATCAGATACTTGAAAATGCAAGCTATTCTATAGTGACTGAAGACAGAGTAGCAGCTGACTCTATGGCAGGAGTCGGGTGGACTGCACAGGGCCACGAGGAGGCTTTTGAGGTTAATAGACGTGCTCTGTATTTTGAGTAAGGCAGTGGTTTCTTAGGTCCATACATCTGTCAAGCCTCATTAATTTGTACACGTTAAATACTTCTAGCATCATTTTTATTATGTACCAAAGTTGGAGGAAAGCCAAATTTACATCAGCAAGTGAATAAATATGTGAGCAGTGACATATCCATATCCAGTAACATCACACCACTCAACATTAAATGCAACCATCCAGCGAACTGCGCAGCCACTGGGTGAATATCAAAAATGTGTGCACCGTGGAAATGTTAAAGAATGAGTAGTAGCCATAGAGACAGAAAGAATATCTATCAGTGGAGTCTTGGAATAATCATTCAGAATGGATACAGGAAAATTTGGAAACATTGTGGATGACGGTTCATGGATATAGACTATGCCAAAACTTAAGTTGTATACTTCAGAGGTATGTAATGTATTTATGTTAATGCTACCTCAATAAAGTTATTTAAAAATACATGCATTTTCAGCACATACCCCATTATATGACAGTTTTTTTGTGTGCATGTACGTGTATGGTGTATGATGTGTGTGTATATGATGTGTATGTGTGTAGGATTGTATATGCACATATTTGCAGGCACGTGTGTCACAGAGTCCACAGATGGACATCAGAGGCCACCTCGGTTGTTGGTCCTCACCTTGCTCCTTATCTGTGTCTTCACTGTTCATGTCAGGCCAGCTGGCCCACAGCTTCCAAGGACTCTCCTGTCCACCTCCATTTCACCAGGAGCACTGGGGTTACAGTGTGTGCTGCTGAGCCTGGTCTTTTGCCTAGATTCTGGGACTTCCAGTCCTCAAACTTGCATGACAAGCACTGTATGTGCTGATCCTCAGTCTTATGTGACAGTTTTGTAGTCTGTCTCCATCACTGACCATGGGCTCTGTTAAGGAAGGAACTGTGTCACTATAAGTGCTCACCTGCCAGAGCATGATCTGAAAGGCAGACGGTGCTAAGTGAAAGGATTTGAAACCTATTACAATATCTGCTAGTAATACTTGGCATTTCTGGCATCTACTTTCCAGGACCTTAATTTTTAAGGATTAACTTCTTAATCTTTGTAAAATTCTCTAAATTGAGTTACACTCTTGCCTATTTTGCAGGTAGATGCCCAGACACCAGACTCCGGAGTCCATGTTCTCTTTGACATAAATGCTTTTCTGGATGCTTTTATTGTTCAAGATCAGTGAGAATATTCAAGTATCTAAAACCATGACTTTAGAACCAGAAGTGGGGTGGGAGCAGGTGAGTCTAGAAACAGAGGCACCGAGCCCAGAAGACCCACTGAATAAGACTGGAATCAGAGTTACAACTCAGTGTTAGGCACCAGCACTGCCACCCCAGAGTTACTGTAGCTGTTAAAGGAGAAAAAGAAAAGGATTTCATTGTAAACTGAACAGCACCAGCCTCGTATTTTAGGAAAATCATTTGAATTCTGATAATTCATTACATTTTTATTTCCTCGGTGATTAATGATACTGAGCATCTTTCCATACTTTTTACTTTTTAAAAAAATATTTTGTCCATACATCATTGGTCATACCTGTTTGCTCTTCTGAGAAGTGTCTATTTAGATCATTGTCATCATTTGCCCTGGTTAGAATGGTTATTATTGCAAAAAAAAAGATACTGACAGGTATGTGGAGGAAGAAAGAACTCATGTACAGATGGTAGGAGCTGGTACAGCTATTGTGGGGCACAGTTTGAAGTTCCTTAGAAAACTGAAGGAAAAACTGCCTTATGACCCAGTTTTACCACTCCTGGGTATACATCCAAAGGAAACGAAACCAGCAAACCAAGGAAACATTGCATGCCAATGTTTATTATAACACTATTCATAATAGCTAAGTTATGAATTGACCTAAGGACCATCAACAGATGAATGGCAAATGAATGTGATAGACAGACAAACAGATAATCTCGGAACATCATTTAGTCAAACGGAAGAATGAAATTATGTCATTTGAAGCAAAATGGATGAACTGGAGGACAGGACTGTATTAGTTACTTCTCTGCTGCTGTGATAGAAACACTGGCCAAGGGAACTTATAAAAGGAAGAGTTCAGCTTACAGTTCCAAAGGGACAAGAATCCTTCATGGCAGGGAGTCATGGTGGCAGAGTTGGCAGAAGCTAAGCCCTCCCATCTTCAAGCAGTCACAGGAAGCAGAGAGTGCCTGGAGACTGGCAAGGCTTAAGAACTGTCTAAGCCTGCCTCCAGGGACTTGATTCCTCCAGCATGGCCACATCTTCTAAGACCTCCCAAAACAGTGCGACCAACTGGGATAAAAAGTTCAAATACTTAGAGCCTGTGGGGGATGTTCTCATTCAAACCACCACAAGCACATTAGGTGAAATGGATGGAAACAGAAAGACAAGTACTGCGTGTTCCCCTTATAAATGCAGAGTGCTGCTTTTCTAAGTTGATTTAAATGTCAAATGTGATTACCCAGATTGGAAAGGCAAAAGGAGGGAGAACAAAAGGAGGCTGAATCTGATTTGTTGACACTGTTGCTGTTTTGTTTTGCTGGGTTTTTTGTTGTTGTTGTTGTTGTTGTCTTGTTCTAGGACAATTTTACCGGCATTTAAAAGAAAAACCCCAGGACAGGCAAACTATAAATCTCAGAACCACCTAGAAAAAAAGGAAGAAGAGAAGGAAAACAAATTCTATACTATTTGAAAGAAGCCAACAAGGAGGTCAGCGTGTGGCAGCAGACAGTCACATGATGGGGAGGAATAAAAACTAATAAATACATGAGTGGTGACGTATCCATGTACAGCAATGTCACACCACTCAACATTAAATGCAACCAGTGATCTGTGCAGCATCAGGGTGATTCTCAAAATGAAGCTTTAGAGAAAGAGGAAGAAAACCCAAAGTACCAGAAAAAGTATACTTGGGTTCTGGCCATTATCCAAATGAAAGAGACAGAAAAATGAAAATGGAAAAGTTGCACTTTTCTGAGTCAGGACAGTGGGCAGAACTTATGATGGTTTGTAGGGACTGCAGGAAGGGGCCTGAATTCTAGGAAAGAAGTAACAAATATTCCGTGGGCCTCTTTAGCATAGCCTAAGGTGGTCCCACCTTCCTCAAGGGTAGTCCATTAGCAGGTGTTGACACTGCCCAATGGTAATGCTGGAATGTCTCCACTCAAGACAGAGATTTCATTCTCTTGATCAGAAGGAACTAGTTTTCCCTAAATGGGTTTTTACTGCTCCTCCTCAGGAGGAATGAAATCAAGGTACAGATATAACCCATTTTTATTATGAAAATCTTAAAGATCCAGTTCCAAAGCTGTTCACCAGAAGCGATTAATACTGTCTGGACTGGAGTTTTAGATCTCAACCTCATGTATAGGAAGACTTGATTTTATCCATGAGAACTGATATGTATATATTAAAGCTTCACACTAAACCTCACCAATACGTATGATTAATACATGTTAACCCAAAATAATATTTTTAAGTCATTTAATCAGAATAATCGGTTTGATGCTAAATTTTAATTTTACCACATGTCTCAGTTTCAAGAACAAATGTGGATTTTACAGGTCAACATCTGGCACAGGAAAAGCACACCTGTCTCATGGCCACAGTGCCATCTGTGCTACTGCTTCCAAAATATTCTGTTTTTCATTTATAAATATGAAAATTTCATATAGATTTCTCTAGTCTCTATTCCTCTGCGTTAGTTCTTTGTTTGAACTAACGGTTTAATTATAATGATATTGCATATAATTGTCATCTCAATGCATTTAGGGTGCTAAGACATAATACCGGGGTCTGGGTAACACATAAACAATAGAAACATATTTCTCTCTATTCTGGAGGCTGGAAAGTCTAAGGTCTATTGGGCATTGCATGGCTGGAGGTCCAGTGAGGGCTCATGTTCTTGTTCATAGATGATGCCTTCTCAGTACATCGTCACATGACAGAAGAGATAAAATAGCCCTTTGGGGCCTCTTTTATAAGAACAATAATCCCTGCCATGAGGGCCGCATCTTCATGACTAATTACCTCCAATAGTGCCTTTCTAATGCCAATCACACTGGTGATCAGATTTCATCATGTGTGATTCAGAGGAACACAGTTCGTTCATAGCAATACGGCTGCTCTTTGGGGGAACACGTACATTCTACCTCTCACTACATAAGTTATCAACACAAGAGCTGGATGGCGAGCCTAGAAGATACAGCATTGCAGCTCCATACCGGGGGACCACCAGAGGCTGTGCCAGTCCCCAGGCTGTGACATGGTTGCTGGGATTTACTGTGTAATCATGTCCATTTAGTAGAATACAGTTTTGTATGGGTATAAATATGTATTAACTTGGGGGTACAAAGGGGCCTTTAAAGTGTTCCCATTGGATTAATGATAATTACATATTTGTCTTGGAGGTTTTGTCATGGCAGGCCTGTTTCAGTCCTTTCTTGGTCTGAAGGAGTGGCTCCTACTTTACAGGGTGATACTTATGCCAAAAGCATGAACAAAATGATCCAGGATAGCATTTTACCTAAATGAAAGTATGTCCTTCAGAACAACATGTAAACATTTCTTCTATAATTCATGTGTCAAATTGTCATCTATGGTCACAATCTCAACTGAACAATTTTTTAAGTGGGTAGTGATTCTTCTTTAACCAACTTATATCTTTTGATTGTCATTCAGTTGCTGATATCTCTTCATCTTCTGCTTGACCGTCATAAACCCAAGTTATACATCATTGACTTTCCTGAGAAAATTAAAATTCAGTATTTAATTTCTCACAAAATATTTTTCTTAGGTCATTGCTCTCCACAACTGATCAGACAATATTTTTTTAATTACATAACAATGAGATGGCTTTGATTTGAACTACAGAATGGATAGCAGTAGTCAGGAAATTCAGACCAATCGCTAAATTCTCCAAGTCAGGAATGTTTAACCTGTAGTTCCTACCTCAACTACTGGAGAGAGAGAGCGAGAGCGAGAGCGAGAGTGAGAGCGAGAGAGAGAGAGAGCTCCATCTTATATGTTCCCATTCCCAACTGACTGGCAGTCTTTTGATTTGCTCGTACATCTTGAACACATCCTAAGGAGGCTGCAGTACAACCAGCCAATGTGCCCAGTGGTGGTGGATAAGCAATATCCCATTTTGCCTTCCACTGCTGTCTGAAATGGGAAGATGCTCACTGCTCCTCCACCACAGCCTAGGGACACATGGCTCATCATTGTATGCCCTGCAAACTCTTCTAGAAAAACAGGGATTAGTTCTCTTCCATGTGGAAAATCCATCAAGAGAGATAGTTACTATGGTAACCTTTCAGAGCGCATCACATATTAAGATTCTTAAAGTGAAAGCACCTCATCCACAACTTTAGTGCAAATGTGGCTGAGACACAGAAGTTGGCAGGATCTAGTAATAGTCTAACTAACCTCCGACTTTATTTTTAAATGCAATTATTAATAGTAAAATTAATAATAACTAAAAAATATACTGAGGCCACTACTAATTCTGTTAAAAACTGTGTTTATAAGAATTTAGAAAATTTTTAACTTGGATGGAATCCCAGGACAAAATTTTGCACTGGGAAAACTCAAATTATCTCACCCAGACTGAGAAATGAGCTACATAAACAACAGCGAGATGGTCAACTTTAAAAGCAGCACAAAATGGGGATGCTTTAAATGGGGAGGGTGTGGAGGGGAGCATTAGACAGGGAGGGAGATAAATAATGCCCAGCTACTGTAAAAAGAAAAACAGATGGAATGGTATTCTCCCAAACACCTACTGAAAAATTACACGCACAGTATGTCTACATGTGTCCATGTATAGAGCTTATGGCTACATTTAAAAAAAGAAAAAAAAACAGTGACAGACAGGAGAAAGCTTCCTTTAAGTTGTTGGCCAGGGTGGTCCAAAAGACTCCCAAAATTAAACAGGATATTGCCACAGCCCTTGATTACCTCCCAGAACTTGAAAGTAAGACCCTATTGTTGAAGACAAGACGTACTTTGGACACAGGAATTGGAGCCATGGAGCTGGAACTGACTTGGAAGTCACATCCTCTGAAAGTTAGCTCTCATATCTTTGGAGAGCATTATACAAGAAGTCAAGGGAGAACATCAACTGATGGTCCCACCCCAACTTTAAGGCCTAATAACCACATCAGTTACTGGCACAGCAAATTAAATTGGCTCAGTAGTGGTGCTTTTATCTTGAGGTTAATCAACAACAGCCTAATTAAACCTAAAGCCCATTCAGTGGGAGGAAACTCATTTGTGGTACTGTAAACATAGCCAAATACATATGATTAGAGAGGTCATAGGTCTTAGAGAAAACCCCAAGGCTGTCATATACCTTAACAACCGTAATTTCTTACTATGTGCAGAATATGCATGCTTATATTTACAGACAAGTATCCCAGTCACCACTTATCAAAGAAACTTCTTTTTCAACAGAGATTATTACATAATTCTATAACTAGTCCCACACACAGATTATCTATGAATTGCCCAAGCCTTAGTAGCACATCTACAATGCAACCTCTATACCTAAGACTCCCAGAACATAGAATGAGCGGTCAAGAGAACACTAATGCAGCTCTCAGTTCTCAACAATGAAGCTCCGTCATGCAACAGAGGGCCAGGAACACAAGAGGTCCCAAATGATCGAAGCATAGAGATCAAGAGTCAGCAAAGTGTGGGTCCTTGGACAGGACTCCTATAATAAACTCCATTTAGTCAAGGCTCAGGGACCATTGCAGAAGAGGGGAATGAAAAACACAAGAGCCGCAGAGGAGGTGCATGAGCATATGGTAAACCTATGGGTTCCTGGGGCCCTGCTCATATGAACCTACTGCAATGGTGTCAGCATGCACAAGACCTATGCAAACTCAAGCAGACGAAAACCCAGCGCAGAACTGTGGAAATGACCAATCTTAGTTGAAGAATTATTGGCAGCCGATTACTGCTGGGTGAGGAAGAGTTGATCTTAGGGGGAAGTACTCTGGATAGGCTTACCAGACCCCAGTGGTTGAACTTGCACTGATATCTCGGGACACTAGCTTGATGCAGATGACAGAATGTATGAATTCCATGGGGTCGGCACTTGGGGAGCTGTGGGAAGGTGCCAATGGGGAAGAAGGACATAGAGATGATTGTGAAATACACAAAAATTCAATTAAAAAAATATAGGGCGAAAAAGCAGCATAAAAGCCTGAAGTTTATTGGAGAAAGAAATGATAAATCTCAGGCAACTTGATAGGCAGGACTGTTGCTAGATGCTGAGAGAGAGAGTTTCTTTTCTGGTTTGGCCTATCACAGTGTGACTTTGCTGAAGCTGAGTTTTTCTTTCGTCCCTCTTTCCAAAACTGATCTGTGCTTACTCAGCTGCCCAAAGGAATGAGCCTGATAATGTTAAGATCCATTCGAAGCATGCATGACGGTGGACACCTACAATCCCAGAAAAAAGGAAAGCTGAGGCAGGAAGATCACGAGTTTGTTCACAGCACAACCCAGTGTCAAAAAGTTAACTAATTTATAAATGAAACTGCGCCGGTGGGAACCCAGTTTACCAACCATATAACTCATCAAATGTTTGTTTGCCAAACTGCTCCATTCATGAGACCTTTATAACCACGTGCTAATGTGTAACCACTTGCTTGCCTACCATGTATATGCTTCTGGATCCTTTTACTTGCTTGCTTATTATAAATTTTCCTACTTCTTGAGCTTGGGGCTGGCACCATTATGGAGTGATTCGAGTATCAGCCGACCAGCATGAATAAACTCCCTCGCCTTCACCTGACCCAGCTGCTGGTCTATTGACTCTCAGAAGTTGCTGCAAGAGAAGATTTTGGTTTGAAACAGAGAATTTTAAGCATCAGAAAATACACTTGTGCTAAACATGAGTATTTTTTCTTGAAACATTTATTAAAGCTGTGGAGTTTGAGGGGTGTGTATGCATATGTATGTGATAAGCTATGATGTAAAAGGTATTTTTACATAATTAAAAAATGAGTAAGCCACAACATTCAGTAACTCTGGATAGTTATTGGGGAAAAGTAAGCCTATTTGATGAACTAGGTGGAGAAACAGAAAGACTAATAATACAGTGGGAAATAAAACTGAAGGTAGAATATATAAGTTACAAAGAACATATTTTGACTCTGTGAAAGAACAGCTCCTCATGTCTAGCATTATGAGAAAATAGTTTTCCATTTAAGAATAACCAGGTGGGTGGTCCTGCAGGAGCTGAGGGGACGGGGATTCCACCAGAAGCAGCCTGGATGACTCCCTTGGCTTCTTTGAATGTTGTTGTAGCAATTATTTTTCTACAGTGAACCATGAATCCCCAAGCTGATGATTTTTGCTATTGAGTTCTCACTTTGTAAGCTGTTATACATGTAGTTAAAACAACAATTTTCATAACAGGGACCTTTTTCTATACTTTCACATAATGCCTCTCATTTTAAAATAGTACTTTCAGGGTTTGGGACTTAGCAATTTCAAAATGACAAAAAGTAATGGCTTTAGATGAAAAGTAGTCAGTCTATTTTATTTCCCTTTCCTTCCTTGCTCCAAAAAAATGAACCATGTACTTCAAAATGAGCAAAACCAAATGAAATAATGCCAATTGCAGTGAGTAATCAGTAGTTATAAAAATGCCCTTACTTTTCCAGGGAAGATTTAAGCATATTTTAAAATGAAAAAGTTGATAAAGTGTTCAGCATTCAGAGGCTTATGTTTCTCAGTTAGGCTGGCATAGAAATTCAGGACAGGCGATTCTTTGTGTGAGTTTTGATTCCTATTCTCAAAATTAAACATCTTAAGTTTAAAGATTTCTAATACAGGCCTGGACTTAGCATCAGGTTGTAAATTTTTAAAATTTCATGTACAGAAAACTCTGAATAGAACAAAAATCACCTCTGGGATTGGCAAGATTATTTTGATAAAGAAAACATAGAAATACACCAGATTGAACTTCATCACACATTTCTCTGTGAAGAAGGCTCTAGGACTGGGGCTGGCTGAAGAGGATTCAGAGTGGGAGCACTGCTCACCTGGCCTACCTTCTTTTCTGGTCCCGCTTCAACTCTAGTCTATTTAAGCTCATGATCCCTAACAGCCAAGAGAAATCAAATCACTCAAGATGCACAGAGATGGAAACAAGAAGTTTCACCCTTAGATGACAAGCTTTCAAATGTCACCCTTCATTCAAGATTAAAGCAATTCAAAAGTTCAAGCCAAAAGATAAAATTATGCTAATTAATTTCATTATATTAACCAGACAAAAGAGGTATTCTTCCACATGCTTAGTCCTGGGTCTTATAGTAACCCCTAAATTACTCCACAGGCTCCGTATTGATGCCCACACAGCTCACTCACTCAATTTTGACATGAGCAATGAGGTTTCCTTTGAAGCTTAAAAACATAGCAAGTGGCAAAATGAACCATATCTATGAAATTTAGAGCATTCTTAGTTTCTGTTTAATGTCCTTAGTCACATAGATGCATGTCCTCTATAGATGCATGTGCTTCTAATCACATAGATTAAAAAGGGTGTTAGTACAAGACCCACAGTTCCAAATAGCTGGAATTTAGGAATCCTAGTAGTTAACTGTAACCTATTTTCCCCCGAAGGTGTGTAGTCAACCACTTGCCTTTGAAAACAGTTTCAAGAGTTTTCAAGCCTCCCAGACAACTGGTCCTTCCTAGTATAGTATCTCATCATATCAGTGGTTTTTAATTATTCTTTTGATTTAACAATTTCATACGTGTAGGAGATGTATTTTGGTCATATTCTTCCCCTATCCCCCGTCAGCCTCTCTTGTCCACCTCCCACGGATCCCTTTCCTCTTCCCAAGTCCTCTTAGTGTTTACTGAATGTGGAGCATGGCCACTGCACTCATGAACTCACAGGAGTGTTAGGTAGCAAGTAGCTATCTAACTGAGAGAGACTATTAATTCTCTAGTTCATCTGTTGAAAGACCCACATTTCCAGTTTCATTGGTCAACCACCTGATCACAGGACCACCCTTAGGAAGGTGGGCTCACCTTAAGTTATACTAAATAGATGGGCGGAATACCAAGTGTGTTAATGAGACTGAACTTTTCCTGCCTGGAATCCTGCCTCCCAGTGCAGTTCTTCTGGACCCGGCCACAGACATGTAGCTCTCTGTAAATCTGCCCGCTTTTCTGAATTCTTGAGAAAAGTGTAATTCTTCCTTCTCTTCTTCATGTCCCTTTTCTAAAAACGCTTTCTCTAATGCTTTGGGCTGCCCTAGTGTCTTTTATTTCTTTACTTTTTCTCGAAAGCTTCTTCTCCCAGCCATGTGGCTGCCAGTCTGCCATGTGTCTGACCCCCATGCAGGCTCTAAACCTGCATGACTGTTTGGCTTCTTTTCTTCTCCCTCCATCCTCCTCCTCCAGGCAGCTGCTGAGATCCCCAGCTTGCCTGCCTTGAGGATTTTTCTTTGAATTCCAATAAAATTGTCCTAAAGCTCCCGATTGGGTCCATTCTTAAATTCTTTTATGAATGAGACTAAGAACCCACAAGGGGATGCTCTCTTTCTCCCCAATTCAGCAGCTGTGATTACCTGCACAAGACCCAAGACTAACACAAGAATGGGCTCTTCAACATTCTGTCATGAATGGGAGAGAAACTCACTTAGTCCCACCCCTCCCTGAGGAGCAACCGACAGTTGGGGAAAAGGTGACATTTCCTTGGTGCTGTTGCTAAGCACTGGTAAGTTGCCCCCTGTGCCCAAGAAAATCGGTGTTTTTTACACTTTCTGCCGTCTGTGACCTTGGCTTTTTCTCCTGGAAGGAACAACATTCTCGGTTTAGTGGGATTTTGTGTCCTTCTGTCCCACATTTCTCTAATCCCCTGCTAGTAGGCTGCCTTTCTTTCCTCTGGTGTGCGTCTCCCTGCAGACACGATTCCTTTCATAGTACTCATCACTCATAGCTTTTTTCCATGGTCCCTAAACCTTCTGGTGTCTTCTCAGAAAAAAAAAAAAAATCCTTTTAATTTCTTTAAATCCTACAGTCAGTTCTTTATATTGTGAGTACATCTTACCCTGGTTGCTCCCTGACTAATGAATCTTTTCAGACCCATGACTCCCTGATCTCTTGGGCATTAACAAGATATTCCAAGGTTCAGACTAAGGCAGGGCAGGACATTCCACTTGTCTTTACTTTTCTGTCTGGCGGAAGGAAGTCTGCTGTGCTTAATTATTCTGTCTCAGGATTCTCTCAAAATCCTACTGCACTCTTGAATTTTAACTCTCCCTTCTAATGCATTAAGCTGCTTCTATTTCCAAAACTCACCTCCAAGACAGTTTCTACTAAATATAACATCTTTATTTCCTGCCATCCAACAAAGGATGTTTATGGAACATCATATTATATGAGCTCCTGGGTTTTGTTTTATTCTGTTTTCATAGTCATAATTATGCTTTTCTGATTTTTATATCTCATTTCGACCTATTCTTAACATGAATTGACTAATAATTGTAACTCTACAATTGACATAATTAATCCAATGGTTGCTTTCCACAAAGGATGCGCTGTGCTAATAGGAGAGGAGCGGAAGTGAAGGTCAGATCCTAGTCCAGCATGCCTCTGACCTGTAGCTCGAATGGATTTCATACATGCAGAGCTCCCTCAAGGACTTGCTGAGAACTAATTTTGATCCCAAGGCATTCCAGGTAGTGAGTGCATCATGCTAGTGAGGTAGTTGAGGGGAGGTTCTGAGACAGATGTTTGTAGGTTGCATCTTATCTCACCTTCCACTCCCTGGAGGAACAGAAGCAAATCACTGACCTTTCAGATTCTTGTTCTCTTCTATGATGAAAAAAAGATCCATGCACAGACAGACCTCAGCCTTGACGCACAGTATAACTGTTACTATTTCCTTCAATAAGGCATCACAAAATTCTTTCCTGCGTCTCATTCATTGGGAGAAACTTGATATTTCAGGCACATTTGGGGTAAGAGTGACTTCCCTGAGTTTTCCTACAGGGACCATTCTGTTTCTGATACTTACTATGAAGCAGACCACTTAGAAAAGAGGAATACAATTTAGGACCAACTGATGGAATCTTAATTCCTCAGAGTAAGTTTCTCCATAAAGGTTTGGTTTCCATGAATTTCAATCCATCATTGTGGGTAGTGCTGTGGAAAACCCCAAAGAAGAGACAAGGATTGATCGCTGACTCCGAGGTGCAAACCATAGGGAAACTACATAGTCCCCCTCTATACACACACACACAGACACACACACACACACACACACACACACACACACACACACAAGCAGGATCTCTGTAGAATGGAATATAACAAAAAACCAGCACATTCGAGCTGGAAATTAAGAGGGATCTAGTTTCAAGCACTGAATACAACTGGCACTACTAACTTATAATAAATGGCATCAAATACTGACTGCCATTACAAAATAACGATTTCCAGAACATAAAAATGGATCATCCAATTTCCATTGATCAGCAAGTTGCTTCAGTAAAGAGCTTGAGAAAGATCAATGGAATGAAGGCTTTCCCTACCAAATTAAGCAATAAGAGTGACTCATAGAGAGATCCTGTGACAGTCTGACTGAAGAGCTTGAGAAACAGTGTTACCAGAAAGGTTCCTCTAAGCCCTTCTCCTGCATTCACCTCTGCAAAAGCACTTTTTTTCCCTTAGATTTGTCACCATTCCTATCAATTGCTGGTGAGAGACCAATAGCCCAGACCTTAGCATATCTGCTTGGAATAGAAGACTAGCTGGAAGGCGAAGAGATCACAATTCCTTCCTCTCAGATAAGCCTTTCTCATTTGTTACCTTGTCTTCGGGTCTAAGAAACTCTATGGCTTGAAAAAGAAACGCTCTTAAAAATGTTCATATGAAAAAGAGGCCAAGAAAAACAGTACCATTCACCACCTGGAGCGATATATTCACTTATTATAATACAAAGACAGAGAAAATCTGCATTGAGTCAAAATTTCATTATCCTACCGGATATTAAAATCCTGACAGCAAGGTTGTCAACATTGTGATAACAAATACAGCCCTAAAAGCGATTGTTTCTTGGAACCTATCTTTAAAGATCATTTATAATTCAGTAATATCCCTGCCATCCTGGCTGCTAATATTGATTAGCAGTCAACTGCATTAATCAACTGCATACAACAAAAGCTGAGGAAGAAGCACAAACATGAGGAGCCCACAGCAACCCTGGCAGGGCAAGTTATGCCAAGGGAAAAATGACTTTGTTTTCACCAACTTCTGGTTTCTCTAAATACAATAATAACCAATGGAAGGTACATTTTTTCAATAGAAGTTGGAGATATGTAAACTCATCATGTACTTAATTTTAACATTAATTTTTTAAATTTTATGTGTGTTTTGCCTGAATGTATATGCATACCCATGTCATGCAATGCCTGCAGAGGCCAGAAGAGGGTGTCAGATCCCTTGGAATTAGAGTTATAGACAGCTGTTAGCTGCCATGTGGGTGCTGGGAACTAACCCAGGTCCTCTGCAAGAGCAGCCAGTGCCCTTAAGCTCTGAGACATCTCTCTAGGCCTGTACATTTTAAAATAACAAAATCGAAGGTATTAAGGAGATTATTTTTTCCATACCTTTAGTAAGAAACCCAGTGACAAAATTCAAGCTACAAGACAGAACTTTCTAGAAGATTCCATTATCCCATTTCCTGCACTACAAAAAGTGAAAGCCAGGATTACTGAAGCCTCCGCAGTGACAGGTAATGCTCCACACTGCCCTTTGAAGAAGGCCAGACATGGGCTAGCTATTTGCTTAACCAATGCTGTCATGCATCTCTCAACAGTAATGCTTATGCAAGTATATGAGAAAACCCAAAAAATTCTTTGTTCTGTTTGTACAAAAGGGCCAAGTATGTCTTCTGGTATGTCTCTAATTTTAGGGTAGCCATGTGTGGAAAATCTAAATGAATTCCAAATAGTCCCACCACTGGCCCAAGAATTACAATTACAAACACGAATGAAACTTTTTAAGTAATTAAATCAACTGCAGCTGACTCACCAGAATTCAAGTATGGCTAGTATCTGAACATCATGTATCACTACCGCCAGGCTGTGTTCTAGGTTCTGTCGAGAAATAATTCTTGTAATTTTCTAATCCTTTCGTTTGATGATTTCTGAAGACTCAAAGGTCTTCAGTTGGGAGAGGCTATTTCTTTTGTCTCTGTGCTTTGAAAAGGATGCTAATAACAGCTTTAAAAAGCTGAGAATACATGGACTAAGATGTCCATACATTCTGGACAGAAGTGGTCACCAATGCAGAGCGTGCTAAGAGGTGCTGAGAATACATGGACTAAGATGTCCACACATTCTGGACAGAAGTGGTCACCAATGCAGAGCGTGCTAAGAGGTGATTTTACAGAGGGCAGAGAAGTCACCTTGAAACCATCCCCATCAGACCAAGGAAACTACTTATAGAATATGGGATACTTTCTACAAGGGAACCTCACTGACTTAGATACTTGCCAATATGTACAACTACACGGGCTCCTGTCTATGAATGGGTCCATCAGAACACAGAAACAGTTATCTTGGAAGATATCTTAATGTGAGTCCCTTTGAGTTTAACAGCTTAGAGACTGGTGCCTGATAGCCACTGGCGGAAGTCCAAAGATAAGAAACTTCCCAGTGTCATCCTGTTACAATTAGTCCAGAGACGTAGAGAAAGGAAGAAACTTATCTATACATGATCTTACCTGTGAAGAATACAGCTCACCCAGCATCCTCTCTGGGTTCAGCGGCAGCCAAGGATTCGGGTGATTCCAACAGAAAGAGGCATGAGGGCCACATCTCACTAAGTAAGTTAAAACGCACTACTGGAAAGACATCTGGAAATTCAAGGAAAAAGTCCCAGTGGGAGAATATCAGAAGAAATCCCTAATAGTTACTAGTTGCCTATTGCTATGCCAAATTAGAACAGCAAGCCTCCAAAACAATATATGCTTCTTATCTTGGTTTGTACAGACCAGGAACCAAGATATGGCTAACCTGGGTCCTCTGAAGGCTGTAACTGAGGTGTTGGCTTGGATGTGGTCATATTCAACTAGGGAATTAAAGATGGGTGTAATTCCAATCTCTGGTGGATAACAACATTCAGTTCCTTGTGAGACCTGTTCTAGTTTGCTTTCAACTGCTGTGACAAAATACTCTGACCATTACCAACTAGGGGAGGAATGGTTTATTTTACTTACATCTCCCAGGTCACAGAGTTCATCCCTAAGGGAGCACAATGTAGGAACTCAGGGTAGAAACCTGGAGACAGGAGCTAACGCACAGGTCATGGAGGAATGCTGCTTACTGGCTTGCTCCTCTGGCCCATGCTCAGCCTGCTTTCTTATACAAGAGCCAACAACCTGCCCAGGAATATAACTGCCCTCAGTGGGCTGGGCCTTCCAACAGCACTCAACAATCAAGAAAATACCCCACAGACATGGCCATAGGCCAGTTCAGTGGAGACAGTTTCCCAATTGAGGCTGCCTCAACCCAGGTGTGTCAAGTTGACAACCAAAGCTATCCAGCACAGAGTCTTATTGAGGTTCCTAGCATCGTGGTGGTTGGTAGGTGGGGCCTTCCCTCACCTCTCTGCCACATGGCTTTCTACACAGGCAGGTCAGGACACAGCACTAGTTTTGAAGCTGTTTGAGAATTAAGGAAGAGCTAAAGGTATCATCAGCTATCTCAGGCATTCCCACTATCTCTCTCCCATCCTTCCTTTTCATGTGATATTGAAGGAGCCAGAAGCAACAGAGTGAAAGGCATGCAGTGTAAGATCTGGGAGAAAGAGATAGCCACAACTTCTTCCCAGCTCAAGTCTGGAAAAATGGTTTTTAGGAGGTCTGATGCCTTCCCCTTTTCCAGAAGTCTGCTACTGCCTCTGCAATCTTCTATGTGCTAAGCCTTGACCTCCGAGTTAGGTAAGAACTGTTAAGGTTTGTGACTGGCTTGCTCTAGGGCACCCTGACATTTTTTCACAGCACAGCTTGGACAAGACTTGTGCTCTCAGAGCAGCAGCCCAAGGACGTGTGCACTGGACATAGCTTCCCATTTTCTGCTGTCTTCAAGACTGTTTTCCAGCACCAGCTTGTACACCTGTTCTAAGAGAAATTATTTTGGAGTTTGATATCTTTTATATGGTATATTTGTTCATTTTTAAAGTGACTGTTTTGAATTTTTACATTGTTTTACGTAATACGTTTGTCAGATTCTAAAGTTCTTCTAGCCATATGCCTCCAAGATTAGTCAGGCACAAAGTTAGCCGGCACTTTGTGATGGCCAGATCTTGGGAACTCGTGTGAATCTGCAGTACACCAGAGTCAAACCTTACAAGAGACGAGCTGGCTGCTCCCAGGACATAACTACAATATTGAGAGGTCAAAAGGAACAGCCCACTTTTGTGGAAGGCTTCAGATGCACCTCCATTGATCTTAATACCTGCCTTTTCTGCATTGTGATCCCAAGCTTGTGAAAAGATAGACAGCACCCTCTGCCTAAGATTCCTCAGTCAGTGATTATGCTGCAATTGATGAACTTCAGTTTCATAATGTCTTTCTATGTACCAGTTGCTCTCTGTACCTAGTGTTTACACTCCCTCAAGACCTAAAGCAAGGTTTTGGTAGACCACTCTCTAAACTACATGAAGTAAAAAAAGATTTTAATTCTATTGTGCTTTCTACAAGGTTTACCTGGAAACTTATAAAGTGCAGTGTGTATATGGGTAATTTTAATTCATTCCATTATTTTACATGTGTAATTTTCATTTCATGTTCTTTTAGTAAGATGATGCTATACTGCACTCTTCTAAGCCAAATAACTGCCATCTTCATGACTTCAGCTATATCTACTTGCAAAAGATCATCACAATTGGGTTTGTTGACTGTTGTGTTCTTTCATTAAAGGAGGGGTAAGCATGGTCATTGGACCGTCATCAGTTTCCAATCACTCTTCCCAGGCAACTGTATGTAATTCTGCCCTAATCCCAATTGGTCTTCTGGATTTGGGGAGGAAATCTGGGAAAGACTAGGAAAAGAAGATTTGACTTATGAGATTATAAAAAAGTCAACATCCATGCTGGATAAAGACTTTTCAGTGCAACCACTCTTAGGTTACCCATCTACCTGTCAGTAACACTTCACCCATCTCTTTGAGTAAAGTCATTGGTTACCCAAGGTGAACTTTAATCAAACATTGGTTTGAAACTAGAATCTTAGAAAAATGGATAAACATTGCTTAGTGTCTTCAGGAAGAGAATTCTCACAATACATGAAAATCTTATTTCTTAATGTTATCATGTCTCATGGTAGAAAGAAAAAAATAATGGATAAAAAATAATGTTAAAAGGATATGGGATAAGAAGATTAAGATGACTAGATATTCCCAGAAAAAAAGATTAAAAAGTCCATGAAATGATTAAAGATTTAAGTCAATATATTATAGTATATGAAAAGTGAGACAAAATTATGTATGTATAACTTTAAAATTTCTAAAGTAATAGTTCAGTCAAATAGTTTAAGAAACAAAATATATGTCTAATCAGGGTTTATTCAAGAATGTTTGATTTTTGCCCAAGCCTTAGCTACATATCACCTGGTAATTAAAAGTACCAGACTGATAGAAATAACCTTTTTGGGTATTTGACAACCATATTTAGAGACCTATACTAATCTGGTCACAGGGACTTAAAGGGCCAATTTTTTGTCTCTTACCCTCCAAGGTCAAGTAAATCCCTGGAGACTATGGTACATCTCTTGAAATGTCCTGTACCTATGATGAGTCATCTGTCCTCTTGCTCTGGGAGGACATGGTGACTCCACTAGATGGACTCAACCAGTGTCTGGCCTGCAAAGAGGAGAATCAGCACAGGAAAACATTTCTTCAATGCATCCAAGTGAAACCATGGTCCAGCAGGACCTTCTGACTTATCTTCACATAGATGACACTGGTAAAAGAAAGCCCTGGGGAACTAGAGGCTCCTCCAAAACCCATGTGACTCTTGGGGCCCAACTCCTCAACTGACCTTAAGAGTAAAAAATAAATTGGTTTGTTTGGGTCAACTACATGGTCTTAAATACCCAACAAGAAAGTATAATCAAAAATTAAAATGATTAATATGCTTCTTTAAGAATGCAAGGGATTGTACTTCTCAGACATTAGGTTTACATTCATTTAAGATGCTATTTGCATGATTTCACACTAATAATTTTGTTCTTAACAAGAAAATTCTGCTCAGATGTAAAACTTCAAATCTTGGCCTAGTTCAACACTGCAGTGCCTACCTGAAGCTAAGGAAGACAAGCCACTATTGTTCTAACTGAGAAATTAAATGGATGACTAATTTCTTTTCTCTCCCTGTCTAGAAGCCATTTGGGAGGGAACTTACACTGATTCTAGTCACTCCAACAAGCTATCAAAGTGCCTGAAAACAAATCCTGATTTCATCACTCCCAAATTCAGCCTTGTGGCTAGAAGAAAATGAGGAGAAATCCAATAGATGGATGCTTTTGGAAGCCCTCATCAAGAAATTCTAATGGACTTTGATTTGGATATTTAAATTTTTCCCTGTTCGGACTTTTCTGGTTTGCCTGTGTAGAACGCATGATGCTAGTTACTCTTGCCTTTACTTCTTCACATCTCCCAGGCACCATTCAAGGACTTTCTTTTATAATTTTGGAGTCTTTTAGATAGACCCACTGATGGGGCACCCCAGTTGTCACAACGTGTACCCTTATTCAGCATGGAAGAAGTCAGAGCAGTCAACACCCCAATTCCCTATTGGCAGTTAGGGTGACCTCTTCAGAGGATGGTGTGATAAAAACAGAGGCAAAAATGGACTGGGCAGTTCAGAGTAAAATGACTCCAATGAGAAGTAACCAGTTCCTTTCTTGGCTAAAAGCCAAGACGTCCTTGTGCTTTTTAGCAGCCTACTCTTTGCAAAAGGCAAAATACGCCAAAAGTATTTCAGACCTCTTATCTAATCCCTAAAAGATTTTAGGGTTACCTCTTCAGAGGGAGGAATGTTAGAGTGGCAAATAGCCCCAGAAAATTACCTGAGTAGACTAAACAATCTCCAGGGCATCTGTTGAGAGAACCCACAGTTCCAGTTTCAATGGTCAATCATTTGCTCATAGAGCCACCCCAGGGAGGCAGGTTCAACTCAAGTTATGCTAAATAGATGGGCGGAATACCCAGTGTGTTAATGAGGTGGTGGGATTTCCTGCCTGTACTACTCCTCCTGCACTGTGCTCTCCAACTCTGAGTCCAGAGAGTGCAGTCACTGGCCCAGTTAAATGAATTTGACTGATTTGGAACATCTGGAGTCTGAGTGGTCTTTCCCAGAGGCCTGAAAGCCATAACAAAATAAGCAAAAGATGTAAAGGAAGAAAAACCAAGAATTTACAGCAGTTATCTCTCATGACTAAGACCTTTACTTTCTTTCAACTTTTCTACATTTTAGAATTCTCCTACAATAAGCGTTTTCCAAATTGGAAAAGAAACATAAAACCAATGAAAGTGATTTTTAATCCCACAAATTTATAATTCTGTCCTTTGGGCAATTAAAAAACATTCTTGCTGAGCCTCAGTGCTCTCATTCTTAACGGTAAATATTATTTAACTGTGAGGATTAAATGAATGAGAAGATATATGCTGTGCTTGGTAAACATTAAGGACCTGGTGTATTTCATGTACATTAAGGACTTGGTGTGTTTCATGTACATTAAGGACCTGGCATACCTAGTAAGCATAAAGGACCTGGTGTACCTAGTGTACATCAAGGACCTGGTGTACATTAAGGATCTGATGTTATCTAGTGTATGTTAAGGACATAGTGTACCCAGTAAGCATTACGTACCTGGTATACCTACTATACATTAAGGGCCCAGTGAATTACCACCACATTTATTATTATTAATAAATAACTCATTATTATTAGAGGTAGTGAACAGCTTAGTTAAGGAACAGTGGGATACTTCAAAACTTTGAAGGCTAACTACTCCTTCCAAAAACTCCTAAGTGCAGGATGCAGAAGGTTCTCAGAAAATCAAGTATGGGAGACGAGGAAATAAATGTTACAGATTTCTCAGAAAGAATGACTTTTCCAGGTAGCCTCAACACATATTCATTGAAAATCTGAGGAAAACTTTCCATATTTTAGATCAATATCCTGTAACAGGTGACATGTAGACTCTAGATTTTCTTCATGAATCATAACAGTTAGCATTAACTTTGGAATCAGGCCAATATAGATTCTATCTGGTCATGGTTACTACTCAGGGATTCAAAAACTGATCAAGATACCGTTTATGTTTTTTTAAGCTCAATGAAGAGCTCATTATTTATAACAGTGACCCACTGAAGTTCATGGCCCCAGTCTAATTAGAAAGTCTAGTTCCTTGTTTAGTTAGTTTCCTAAATCTACAGTTAATTTCACCCAACTTTGGAATCTGTTTTATCTTCATAGTTGAATATGAACTATGATAATTCCTATGAATTCAAGTATCAGGATAAAACCCCATTAAAGTTTGTTGGCTTGTTCTCTTGTAGTTCTCTTTTAAACCTGGAAAAGGGCTGTCTCTCATAGGAATCAATGGAAGTGACTCAAAATTAGAAAAGATCATTAAAAATACCATTCAGAAAATTTTACAAAAAAAGTATTCTATGTTTTTAGTTTTATTGAACCCAATTTGTTCATAAAATATTTTTGTTGAGCTCATCCAGGAGGCTTCAAAAATCAGAGAAAAATAGAAGTAGGTATTCTGTTCATGTATTAGATATTTTGGGTGTTGTTGTGACTGAAATATCTGACAGAAACAATTTAAGGGAAGAAAGGTTTACTTTTGACTCATGGTTTCAGAGGGTCTCTGTCCATCATAGTGTGGTGGAGTTCAAGGCTGTGGAGCATGTGGTGTAGGCTCCTTACATCACGATAGACAGAAGCAGAGCAGAGCTAGACCAGAGTCAGGGGCAGATGGACTCTTCAGAGTCTGCCCCTCCTGACCTACTTCCACCGGCCAGGCCCCACTGCCTCAAAGCTCTTCAGCCTCCAAAGTCATATCTGAATCTAGGACTGGTCATCAAAACATGAACCTGTGCATGGCATTTCAGATTCAAACCGTAACAAATGACTTTGAAAAAAAAAAAAAGAAGAAGAAGGAAGAAAAGAACTCGACCAAGAAGGAAGAAGTGGCCAAGGAGAAGAAAGAAAAGAAGGAAAGGAAGGGGAGGGGGGAGAAAGAGGGAGGAGAATGATTCAGAGGAGACCTGAGCTGGTGAGACGGCTACCTCAGGCACCGCAGGGGCAGGCACAGGGAAAGGCCAGTGGAAAACCGGTTGTTTCTTGATTTGCACCTGAACAGATCTATTTTGTTTGGACACCTTTAGGAAGTGGAGCCATGCCGGGATCGCCGGCAGGTAGGGTGGTGGTGAAGCTGGTCCAGCCGGCCTCCTCCAGGGGCTGAGTGGGATGATGAGTGTAGCGACCTGGCCCCTCTCCACTCCGGAGAAAAAACCACACTGAGTGGGGAGTCTGTCCAAGCAGGATCTCGTTTATTGAAGGTTACAAAATAAATTATATAGGGTAGGGGCTGGGCTAAAAGGGAGTGAAGGACCAATCGATCTTTGTCCCATAAACTGCAGCCAGGCAAAATCCATTTTGATAGGCCGTCAGACTCGGGTGAGGCTCTGACAGCTGCGTCCCAAACGGTTGATGACGGCTGCGATCGTCCCACCTCGGCCTGTAGCTTCCGGTGGATCGTGTGCAGACACCCGATCAGTGTAGCCCAGGCTGGCCTCGAACTCACAGATCCTCCTGCTTCTGCCTCCTTCAGCAAGTCCTACCAGTGTGTGCCACCAGCACCGGCCCCGGCAGCCTGCGAGAGGCCCGGAGTGGGCCGGCCGGCGTTCTGCCCTGCCGAGGCGATCGTTGGCGCCTGTTGTGCCACCATCCCCCAAACTGTTGGCCGCAGCCGGTGCAGTCAGCCCTACGGGGAACTGCAAACCCACCCTAAAAGGCGGGCGGAACTGCAGCAGCTCTGGAGGCCCAACAGAGCTGCAGTAGAGGATGTGGGCTGCTAGTAGGATGTGATGAGCCTTCAGGGCCAGCCTGGCCTCACTTCTGGCCTCACTTGCTTCCTGAATCACAGATAGAACTAGCGCTTTCAAGTTCCCACTGTCACAGCCACAAGCCCTTCTGCTGCCGTGTCCGCGTGATGCCTTACATCCCCTAAGCCAGGAGCCGAGATAAATCCTCCCTCCCTCAGGTCAGAGCAATGAGAAAATTAAGACATCGTCTTTACATGAAAATTACTCTGGATTAATTTTGATGGGGCAACAGACAAGTATATTTAGGGTACTCAAAGAAATATCTAAAGTTATGTGATTATGACTGAAGTATTAATAGAAAGGAGAATATCTTGCTTGTAGATGTTTGTATGTGATAACAGAAAGTTCTCATGGCTGGAGGCAAATTTTTATTGCTCATAAACAAATACTCCTGCAGTTTCACACACCTCTGAGAAAGCATGAACACAGGTGAACACAGCTAAAGAGGAAGCAGCCTGCAGCTCTGTAGTTTTGATTTTTTTCTAGCCATACTGTCTCCTCTATGTATTTAGTGATAGCTACACAGAATTACAACAGGCTCCAATTCATTTAATAGGGGAAAAAGGAATATTGAAAAAAATCATAAATCCAACCAAAGTCGTGAAGGCAGAAAATAAAGCAAATAAAAGGGAAGTTAGTGCAAAATAAGGCAGTATTTTTAACTCTCTCTAGATCTGCCCAAAACTTTTAAAGCAAAAGAGAATATAGTTATATTTTTAAGTGCTGTATGCTACTTGGGAGATATAATAAAATTGAAACTCAGAGAACGGGTGACAATATATGAGCAGAAAACAACCATGAGTATGAGAAGAAGCTATTGCAGCATTAATAACAGACAATTAAAATGTAAGACACATATCTCATATTAGGAATTTAGAAGATACTATATAACAGAAGAAAAATATCTGTCAAAAAGTTACATGGACCATAAACTTCTGCATGCCTAATGATATACAGTAGCTAACCACACAAAGTAAAAGCAGACATAACTGCAATAAAATCCAACAAGTCCGCAACAGATTGTTTTAATGTTTTCTACCTGTATTCATTCCAGTTTCTATAACAAAGTATCACAGAATGGGAGACATTCCTTGATTCTCCTAGGTCTAGAGGCAAGAAGTCTGAGATTGGAAGCTGATTATATTTCCACAGGGCAATTTGTTTTTTAGTCTTAATTGCAAGCTTTGCCAGAAAATAGATAATGATTTTGGTTGGTGTTACAATAACAAAAAAGCCCCTTAAGAAAAAACTGGTCAAGAGGGTAAGAATCCCTGTCCTGGGTGGAGCCTTAGCTTTCCTGTTTTATCAGGTCAGTCATCTGTTCCCAGGGCCGCCCCTAGGAAAGCAGGTTCACTGTAAGTCATGCTAAAGAGATAGGCAGAATGCCTAGTGGATTATTAAGGTGGTGAGCTTTTCTGGCCCAGAATCCCTGAACCCCTAGCTCAGTGCTTCTGAACCAGGTCATAGACATGTAACTTTCCAAGTCTGCCTGCTTTTCTGAGTTCTTCAGAAAAGCATAACCTCTCTTTTTTTTCTACGTCTTTTCTAAGCATGTTTTCCCTAACACTCCAGGTTGCCACAAAATTTGGGGCTTTCTTATAATTTCTTATAACTCCCCACTAAGTGGCTGCTGGTTCTTCATGTGGCTCACCTCCAGGCTGGCCCTAAATTAGCATGGCTTCATGACATTTTTCCTTCTCCCCCTCCATTCTCCTCCTCAGGGCATCTGCTGAGATTTACAGTTTGCCTACCTTGAGGAATTTTCTTTAAACTCTAATAAAATTGTTATAAAGTTTCCATTTGAGTACACTCTTAAATTCTTCCCTGAATGAGACTAAGAAACCTGGAAGGGAGCCCCACTTTCCCTGTATCACTGGTGTCAATCTTTAACTTTCAAGACACGAGTCTTCTAGGTGACTTCAAGAAGCAGGCAAACACCCAGCACTGGTCTCCTTGGCACCCATCTTTAGCTGAGAGAGATACTAAAATATCTACTGATGAAAACTAACTCTCCCTCCCTCAGCAGCAAATGCCCATAGCTCCTCAGCTGGGCGGGGTGCTTGTAGGACCATTCCAGGTGCCTGCTGTGGTCTCCTCAGGCAACCATAGGTGTTGAGAGCTCATGCATCCTGGAAAGAGAGAGAGAGAGACAGAGAGAGAGAGAGAGAGAGAGAGAGATCAGAGGAAGAATTTGAATTTGAAAGGAAAACATAAGAGAGGGTGTAGGGAGGAGTTGGAGGATGGGGAGGGAGGGATGAAGACGATCAAAATGCATTTTATTTATGAAAATCTTTATTTAAAAGCCTCTAGTGAGAGGCTCACATTATCCAACACAAAAAGAAAAACATTTAGATCCTGAAACATCACTATTCATATCTCAGATAATTTTATAAACAACATACATTCCCAATACCTTACAGATCCATAGATTTTAGATTTATCATAAACTATTTTAAATTAGAGACCTTGCTACCACATACCAAATGCTATCAGTCTGTTTACCAGAATACCCAATAATTAGCAGGCTTACAATGAATGTTTATAAAAACTTAGAAGGGTGGGGTTAACTGCCTTTGCCTAGAAGGAAGAATGATAGCACACACACAAACTCCTGGCAGCTGCCACACAGATTTTATGAGGCTGGTATATCCTTCATATGTTCAACAGACAAAGACTAGGCAGAAAAGAAGGAAGGAATGAAGGGAAGAAAGAGGGATAGACAGAGGGAGGGAGGGAGGTGAAATCATCAAGGTCAAATTGTTTTACAAGCCTAAGTACGGAAATCCCACAGAAAGTTCTAGTACAAGGGCACAGCAATGCCTTCAGAGGTCGCAAAGCAAATTTGTCAGAATGCAAGACGGATAAAAGGAAATAGATTATGTAAATTCATTCAGAAAAATTACTCAATAAAATTCAACACCTTAGTCATATATCCAGCAAAATTCAAATGACAAAATACATTGAGTCCGGCTGGAAGGGCAGGGAAATTCCTGGGAATAGAGGAAGAGGGAAAGAAGCCTCCACTCTGGAATCCAGCTGAAGCCTGTCACCAGCAGCCAAACAGGAATTCCAGAAAAATTAACAACTGCTCAAGGCAAACTTTCAGTTTTTTACCAGAAACTCCATTTACAGGGAAAGGCTGTGTACTAAACTCCTTGTGCAACCTTAGTGATTTCTGGTTTTATTTTATCAGATTATAATTCCGTCCAAGGCATTTCTGGAGCCACCTCAAACATCTCTCTCATCAAAGGGAGGATCTAAGCAACACTTTGAGGTGTAACAGGATAACCATCAAAGTGTAGACGTAACTAATACTAAGTCAACTAATTATGATTGGAAGCTCTCATCCATGCTTGGTAGTGTCATACTTGGTAGTGCTCACACCCACTGTGACCCCAACCCCTGCCATCAAAAGACTCTTGTAGAGATACAGGAGCCTTCTATTGACTTCAAACTATTAGCAGTGAAAAATCTAACTCTACAGAAAGTTTACTCCTGGGCTAAGAAGTTCACACAACCCTAGCTGTGTTGGAAAACAGGTCTGACATCCCCATTTGCACATCAGTACAGAGTTAATACAAGGCTGAGCAGCAAGTACCATTCAGCCTACCCACAACCTGACACACTGAAGTAACAGCAAACAAATATCCAAACACCCACACAACAAAGGTGAAACCATATATTTGTACAGGAGAACAGTACCAATAACCTAGCTTCAGATGCCTAAGTCAAATCACAAAAACAATTTGAATAACCAAAAGAATACATCTCGTCCAGAAATCAGTCCATCCATGCACTGTAATGTCCCCCAAGGAGAGCAGATTAGTTGATACCCAGACAATGATTTCAAAATACTTATTTTAAATATGTTCAACAAACTAAAAAGGACATGTACAGATCTGAGAATGAAGACTGTAAAAACCAGCAAACAGATGGACGAAATAAAGAAAACAATAGAATAAAAATAGAATTTAATAAAGAAGTATAATTTCTAAAGAAAATCCAAACAGAAATAAACTTGAAATGAGAAACTCCATCAATGAAACAAAAAACTCAGTGGAAAGTCCACCAATAGAATAGATCAAATGGAAGAGAGAATATCAAGTCTTGAAGACCAAGTAAAGGAACTGTATCATTCCATCCAAGAAAATGTTAAATCTTTACAAATCCATGAACATAATGTACAGGAGAAGTGGGATACTATAAAAATGCCCAAACCATTAATTATAAATATAGAAGGAAAAGAAACCCAGATCCAAGGCACAGACAATATTTTTAACAAAATCATAGAAGAAAATTTACCAAATACAAAGAAAGAGCTACCTATCAATGTCCAAGAGCCATGGGAAACACCAAATAGACATGACCAGAAAGGAACCCCCCCCCAACAGAACATAACAATCAAAACACTAAATGTACAGAACAAAGAAAGGATATTGAAAGCTGCTAGAGAGAAAGAACAAATCACAATAAAGGCAGGCCTACTAGAATGGCATCTGATTTTTCAGTGGAGACACTGAAAGTCAGAAGGGCATGAACTGATGTTCTACAAACTCCTAACGACCACAGATACCACCCCAGGCTATTATACTCAGAAAAACTATCATAGAGAGAGAGGAAAAGTTTCCATAATAAAACAGATTTAAGAAATTTATATGCACTAAGCCAGTTCTACAGAGGATGCTAGAAGGAATGCTCCATTGAGAGAAAATTAAACACACCGGGGGGGGGCGGGTAGAAGGAATAAATAAACAATTTCAGAGTAATTAACCAAAAGAGGCCAAAGAAAACAGCACCACCAAAACAAAATAGCATGTATTAACAAACACTGGTCAATAATAACAGTCACTCTTAATCTCAATTCCCCCAATAAAAAGACACAGCCTGAGTAGATCAAAAAGCAGGATCCTGTTTTTTCTTGCCTCCAAGAAACATACCGCACCATCAATGATACCACTTTAGAGTAAAAGGATACCATTAAAGGAAAAATCCACCAAGAAGATATTATAATCCTAAATATGCAATGCACCAAACAAAGGAGCAACCAATTTCACAAAAGAAACACTATTTGATTTAAAAGCCATAGATTAACTCCAGGCTGAGAGAAAGAGGGGCGGGGGCAGGGAGTTAAAAGACCTAAAAGATATTTATAAAATATTTCAAATAAACACAAAACAATACACTTTATTCTCAAAAATCAACCACATATTAGGTCCAAAACAAGTCTCAACAAATTTTTAAAAATTGAAATAACATCCCCTGTCCTATCTGACCACAAAGGAATAAAGCTGGATATCAACAACAACAATTTAAAAGTACACAAACTTATGCAAACTAAACAACACACTACTAATGAAAATTGGGTCAAAGGAGAAATAAAGAAAAATTTAAATTCCTAGAAATGAATAAAATGAAAATACAACTACCCAAATCTGTGAGACATAGGGAAGGTGGTTCTAAGAGGAAGGTTTATAGTACTATGTACATACATCCAAAACCTGGAAAATTCTCATATTAAAAACTTCATGATGTATCTGAAGGCATCCGAGAAACAAGAACAAACAACACTCAGAAGGAATAGAGAGGGAAAGATCATCAAAATCAGAGATGAAAACAACACAGCAGTGAAATGAAGGGCAAATTCTCTGAAAAGATCAACAGAGATTGACAAACTTTTAACCAAATTAACCAAAAGGAAGAGAAAGCACTTAAATTGGTAAAATCAGAGGTGAAAAGGGAAACATTACAACACTGAAGAAATTCAGAGAATCATAGAAACACACTTAATACATACACACTGTATTCCACTAAACTGGAAAACCTAAAAGAAATGAATGACTTTCTGAAGTATGTATGAACTACCCAAATTAAACTAAAATGAGTCAAGTGATTTAAATAGACCTAACAAGTAATGAGATAGAAACATATTTAAAAATCTTCCATCTAAAAGAAGTTCATGACCAGATGTATAGAGCATAGAATTCTGTCACACCTTTAAGAAGAACTAATAGCCTATGTTCCTCAAGCTGTTCTGTAAAATAGTAAAAGAAGAAACACTTTCAAATTATTTTTACAAAGCCAGTACTACCCTGATACACACACACCTAAAGAAAGATTTGAAAAAAGACAGTTATAGGATAGGTCAATCTTTCTGATGAATGTGAACACAAAGATTATCAATAAAGTAATTACAAACTGAATGTAAGATCATATCAAAAATATTATCCACCATGATCAAGTTGGATTCATCCCAAAGATTTAAAGATGGGCCAGTATACGTAAATCAATAAATGTCACCCATCACATAAAAAGAACAGAAACTACATGATCATCCCAATAATGCAGAAAAGGCCTTTGACAAAATCCCACATCCATTTATGACAAAAGTCATGGAGAACCTACTGATTCAGGAAACGTATCTTAACATAATAAAGGTAATGTAAAGCAAGCTTAAAGCCAGCACCACACTAAATAGAGAAAAATAGAAAGCATTTCCACTAAAACCAGGAGCAAGACAAGGATGTCCATTCTCTGCATTCCTGTTCAATATAGTGCCTGAAGTATTTTAGCTGGAACCATCAGACAAATGAGGCTATAAAGAAGATAGAAACTGGAAAACAAGCAGTCAAAGTAACCCTATTTGCAGATGATATGATTCTGTATATAAGACCCTAAACATTCCACAAGGAAACTACAGCTGATGAACATTCATCAGTGTCAGGATATAAAATTAACACAGAAAAATCAGTGATGTTCCCATACACCAACAACAATCATACTGAGAAAGAAATCAGGCAACTAATCCCATTCATGACAGTCTCAAAACCCATAAAATATCTTTGAATAAATCTAAGAGGTTAAAGACCTGTATAATAAAAATGTTAAGACACTGAAGAAAGAAAATGAAAAGTATACAAGAGGATAAAAGACTTCCCATGCTCATGGATCAGTAAATTAATATTGTGAAAATGGCCATCTACCAAAAATAATCTACAGATTCAATGCAGTTTCCACTAAAACTCAACACAATTCTTCACAGAAATTGAATAATAATATCAAACTTCATATGGACACAGAAAAATTCAAGGTAGCTCAAACAATGATGAACAATAAGAGAATTACTGGAAGCATCACCATTCCTGATTTCGAATTATGCAAACAGACACACTGATCAATGGAATAGAATTGAGAATCTGGTTCAAATTTAAGTCCCCACACTTATAGCCTAATGATTTTGACAAAGGTACCAAAAATACCCATTGGTAAAAGAGTATGTTCAACAAATGGTGCTAGTCACCCACACAGCTGCTTGTAAGAGTGAAGTAGATCCCTGTCTGTCACCATGTGCAAAACTCAAGTCTAAATGAGTCAAGAACTTCAATATAAGACTTGATGCACTGAATTTAGAAATTAGGCATCCACTGGAAATTATAGGCACAGCAAAGGACTTTCTAAACAGGACTCGGGTAGTACTGGCATTACAGTCTATCTGTTGACAAATGGGACCTCATGAAACTAAAAAATCTTCTCAACAGCAAAAGACACCAATGTGTCTTCTTGCAGAAGACCCGAGTTCGAATCCCAGCATATGGTAGGTAGCTAATAACTGTCCGTAACTCCACTTCCAGGGAAGTCGATAACCTTTTCTGTCTTCTGCAGACATTGCACAACAGGAGTGCCTATACACACATGCAGGCATAACATTCAAACACATAAAATAAAAATAAAAACAAAATAAATAAAAGGGGAATAATGGAGAGGAAAGGGTTAAGCGGGGTGGGGAATGGGAGAGCAAGGGGGGGAGCAGAGGGGCGGGAAGGAACAACTGACAATAAAGGCCTTTCGAAAGGTCATATGGAAACCCATCACAGCAGAAGCTCTTTACATATGCAACACAAAAAGAGTTGAAAGGGAGTTATCCTGTAACAGGGAGACAATGCCCCTACCAGACACCATAGACCAGCAAATCAAAAGCCCAAGGCCATGGATGGACACCACCTTTTGGAGCTGGTGATCAGGGACCCTCAAACAATACTTCTGTTGCCCTTGCTCTTAGTTACTCACACAAACTTGACTGTAAGACCTTATTGCTGAAGGTTCTACATATGTCAGTTGTAAAACAAGGAGAAATCCAGCTGGTATTGACCTTAAAGCTTCATCTCTACTGGCTAGTGTTCAAAGTGCTGGAAGGTGCTATCCGAAGAGAGAAACAATCATCAACTTTTCCCAGCTGTGAACCCTGGATGCTATAATAACCTCTGGTCTAGCAAGATTGCCCTCTGGTATAATAGTTGCATAAATGTTATATGAGTAACCAACCACTTTTCAGTAGATATAAGGTCTGTTTCACAAGCTGGAGCTCATACCTGCCACTGATATCAGGCCTAGGAATCTGTGACTAGACAGGTCATTGTCCAAAGGAGAGAACCTTCTACTATTATTCTGCTAAATGACACAGTATTAAACTGACTCCTTATGACTTATTGTTATATCTGTAGACTAATGAATCACTCAGCTCTCATCAGAGAAGCTTCTTCTTACACCTGATGGCATTTAAGACAGAGACCCACAGTTGGTCAACTTGCAGAGAATAAGGGACTAAAGGTACTAAAGGGACTAAATAGCACATCTATATTGAACTCTCACATGCCAAGACTTTAGAATCATTACAGAAGAGTTGGCAGAGGTGGTAGATGACTACAAAGAAACAGAGTTTTACAGACAGCAGGACAGTTACTTATATAAACTCATAGCAGTTGTAACAGCATGGACAAGACCTATGCAAGCTCAACCCAGACAAAATCCCTGCATGGAGGGAGGGAGGTGGGCCGGAGGCCCCAACCCTTCCTGAAAAAATATTGATAGCTAGTAGCTGCTGAGAGGAGAGCCAGTTTATTAAAGGGTGAGTTAACTAGAATGGATGCACTAGGACGGGCATTTGGAGACACAAATTAGACGTGATAGACCTTTAAAAACAATAAATAATAATAATAGAAGGCATGTATCAGTAGTAAGGGGTAAAGATAGGGAAGGGGCAACTGTATATGATCAAATACATTTATGTACATTTTTATTGAGTCTTTTGCATTTCATATAATAGATCTTAATCAAGTTTATACTCCCTCCCCGATCCAAACACCTTATAACCCCCCAACCAGATTTTATGTATTCTGTCATTTATGTTAAGGCCTATCCAGTCAAGCATTTATACCCAGATGTCTTTCAGTTCAAGTTCATCCACTGGCGTCTACTCAGTTTATCTAGAGTCACTTCCTTAAAGATCAACTCTCCTTCATCCCACAGTAATAACTTGCCAAATAGTTCCCTGGCTAAGGTTGCGGCTTACTCCCATTTCCCCAGTGTTTGCTGGGTTTTTGTCTGAGTTTAAAAAGCATGCTGTCACCATTGTTGCAAGTTCACATGAGCAAGTTCCCAGAGGCCTGGAAGCCTCTGATTCCTTATGTTCATGCACCAACCCACTTACAATCTTTCCGCCCCTTTTTCCACAATGGTCCCTGAGCCATGATGGGTGAGGTTTTAAATAGGGGTCCTATTCAGGGATACACACTCTGAAGTCTCTTATTCTCTACACCTTGGTCAGTTGTGGCAATCTGTGTGCATCACACTCTACTGTGTGAGGAAACTTGCTTATGAGAGTTGAGGGATGTATTAATATTTTCTCACCCCCTGTTGCACTATGAGCCTTGAGCCTTAGATGTACAGATTCCATTGTATATGTATCAGGGCTGGGTATCTCACAGGCACTTATTTTCTGTGTTTGACCAGTTGTGGAACTCTGCAATAATCTCCATCTGTTGAAAATAAAAGTTTCTTTGATGAGCGGTGAATTACTTATCTGTAAATATAATGATCCATATTTACCATATAGTAAGAAATTGTGTTGGTTTACAGATATGAGAGATAACTTTCTCTCTGATCTATGACCTCTCCAGCGATGTGTTATGGCTATGTTACAGTATCAGCCATGAGTTTTTTCCTACTTCTGTACCAACAGAGATAGTTTGCTGTGCCAGTCATTGTGGGAATTAGGCTTTACAGCTGGGTTGGACTATTGATTGATGTCAATTGATATTTTTCTCTTAGCAGAAGCAGCAGATATAGTATCCTCTAGAACTATGAAAACCAGACTTCAGGGCAGAGGATTCCAGGTCAGTTCCAGCTGCATTGCTCCAAGTCCTGTATCCAAAGTATGTCCTGTCTTCAGCAATAGGGTCTTAACGTTACGTTCTGGGGAGTTAATCTAAGACTGCAGCAATAGCCTGTGTTATTTTGGGCGTCTCTTGGACCACGCTGACAAACAACTCAAAAGGAAGTTCCTCCTGTCTAACACTGTGCTTCTTGTCATATTAACTTCCAGGTACACGCTTGCACTCATGTTCAGATAGTATATGTGTATTTTTCAGGGGGAATGAGTTGATAGATTTCCCCCTTGGCTTCTCACCATCTAAGCTTTATTTATCTATCTTTCCTCTTTCTCTCTCCATGATTCACATCCTTCCTCCATCCCCAGTTAAAGTACCTCCATTTTCCCCTTGATAATACCTGTCTCCCATTACCAAACCCCCTGGAGTTCCTTGTATATCCTTCCTCATCCCTTCCCAGTTGAGTAATCCTGATTTCCCCATCCCCTCGTGGTAACATCTGTTTTCTACGATCTTCCTCTCTTTGGCTCTTTCTTTCTTTACCTCCATGGCTCCTTTCCATTTTCCTGCTCCTACCATTACATCAGGATATTTCTCCACATAGAGGGGGCTGGTACTAAGATCCACAAATGAGGGAGAACATACAGACTTGGTTTTCTGAGTCTGTGTTACTTCACTTAGTATAACAGCTTCTAGCTCCATCCACTTACCTGCAAATTTCATGATTTTGTCATTCCTTAACGCCGAGTAGAACTCCATAGTGTAAATGTACCACATTTTCACTGTCTGTTCATCAGTTGAGGGACATTTAGGTTGTTTCCATTTCTTAGCTACTGTGCAAAGGGCAGCAATAAACCCAGATGTACAAGTATCTCTGCAGTTAGATGGACTTTGGGTATATGCCAAGGTGTGGTATAACAAGATCATATGGTAAACCCAGTTTTAGTTTTTAAGAGTTCTCCACACTGCTTTACACAATGGTTGCACAAGTTTACATTCCTACCAGCAGTGAATGAACATTCCCCTTTCTCCACATCCTTTCCAACATTTGGTGTCTTGTGCTCTCTTGACTGGGGTAAGGTGAAATATTAAATATTTGATTTGCATTTCTCTAATTACTAAAGATGTTGAGTACATTTTAAGGTGTTTCTTGGCCATTTTTATTTCTTAATTTGAGAAACCTGTTAAGATCCTTAGCCTATCTTTTACTTGTGTCATTTATTTGCATATTTCTTTGGGGTTTTTTTTTTTTTGAGTTCTTTGTATATTCTGATTCTTAATCCTCTGTTGGATGTGTAGCAAGTAAAGATTTTCTCCCACTCTGTGGGTTTCCTCTTCACTTCCTTGGTTGTTTCTTTTGCTGTGCAGAAGCATTTCAATTTAATGAGGTCCCACTTGTCGATTGTTCACCTTAATGCCTGGGCAACTGTATTACAATTTAGAAAGTCCTTTCCTACACCTATATGTTGTAGGGTACTGCCTTTGTTTTCTTTCAGCAGTTTCAGAGTTTCAGGTTTCATATTGAGGTCTTTGATCCACTTGGATTGAACTTTTGTGCAGGGCTAAAGATGTGTCCAATTTCATTCTTCTACAGGTGGAGATCCAGTTTTGCCAGCACCATTTGTTAAAGATGCTGTCTTTCCTTCATCGTGTGTTCTTGGCATCTTTGTCAAACATCAGGTGGCTGAAATTGCATGCACTCATGTTTGAGTTTTCCGGTGGTTCCATTGAGCTACATGTCTGTTTTCTGCCAGTACCATGGTATTTTTATGACTAGAACTCTGTAATACAGTTTGAGACCTAGCATGGTGATTCCCCCCAGCATTGCTCTTTTTGCTCAAGATTGCTTTGGTTATCTGGGTTTTTTTCTGATTCCATATGAATTTTAGAATTTTTTTCCTAACTCTAGGAAGAAGTCATGGGAATTTTGATTGGCATTACATTGAATCTAAAGATTGGTTTTGGTACGATGCTCACTTCCCAATATTAATTCCACCAGTCCACGAGAGGTCCTTCCATCTCCTGATGTCTTCCCCTGTCTCTTTCTTCAAAGATTTAAAATTTTCATAGTAGAGATTCTTACTGTTTTTGGTTAGGTTTATTACTAGATATTTTTTGACACTCTTGTGAATTGGAGGGTTTCCACGACTGCTTTTTCTAATTGCTTGTTGTTGGAATATACAAATACCACTGATTTCTGTAAATTGATTTTTGTAATATGCCACAGTGATGAAAATATTGATCAGTTTTCTGGTGGAATTTTGGGATCTCTTATGTATAATATCATAGCATCTGCAAATAGTGATAATTTGACCTCTTCTTTTCCAATTAGTACTCCTTTAATATCCTTTTTTTGTCTTACTACTCTAGCAAGGCACTATCTGGAAAAGGAGTAGAGATAGTTGTCAACCTTGCTGGTTCCTGATTTTAATGGGAATGCTTCCAATTTTTCTCCCTTTGGATTGAACCTATGGGTTTGTTGTATATAACTTTAATTAGGTTGAAGTATGTTCCCTCCAGTCTAATTCCCTTTAGGATTTTTAACATAAATGCATGTTAGATTTTGCCAAAGGCCTTTCTTTTCTGCATCTGTTGAGATGATCATGTGATTTTTACCTTTAAGTCCATTTATATGATTTATTACATTTATTGATTTATATATACTTAACCATTCCTGCATCTCTGGAATAAAGACAACTTCATCATGGTGGATCATCTTTTTGATGTGTGACTGTATGTAGTTTCGATTTTGCTGCTCATTGAGGATATGGACCTATAGTTTTCTTTTTTTATTGTTGTGTCTTTACCTGGTTTTGGTATTAACATGACACTGGCTTCATAGGGGTTCAGGAGTTCCCATCTGTTTCTATATTTTTGAATAATTTGAGAAATATTTGTTGTAGGTCTTCTTTGAATTTCTAGTAGGATTCTGTTGTGAATCCATCTGGGTCTAGACATTTTTTAGTTGGGAGATTTTGTATTGCTAATTCAGTTTCTTTATTTGTTATGGATCTGTTTGAGCTATTGATCTCTTTTTTATTTAGCTTTGATTTAAATTCATCCATTCATTGATTTTAGGTTTTTAAAGCATTCCCCTATGACATAGTGGGCTTTGTTTTGTTTAGTTTTTGGTGTCTGTTGCAATATTTCCCCTTTCGTTTTTAATTCTGTTAATTTGAATTTTCTCTTTCTATCTTTTTGTTAACTTAGCTAAGTGTCTATCTTGTTTATCCTTTCACTTTCAGTGAGTCTTCATTTCACTTTCTTTGTTTTATTTCATTAATTTCTGCTCTGATTTTTGTTGTTTCTTCTCATCGTCTAGGTTTAGCGTTGGTGTGTTCTTGCCTTTCCAGAGTCCTGAGTTGTACTGTTAAGTCATTATCATGTGCTCTTTCTGAATTTTTTTATTATTTATTTTTATGTTTATGAGTATTATGCCTTCATGTATGTAAGTCCACTCATGTTTTGCAGTACCCATGGAGCACAGAAGAGGGAATCACATCCTCTGAAACTGGAGTTACAGATGGTTGTTAGCAGTCATGTTTGTGCTGGGATTTGAACCCAGGTCTTCTGCAAGAACAGTCAGTGCTCTTAATCACTGAGCCATTTTTCCAGCCCCTGATTTTTTTAATATAGGCACTTAGAGCTATAAAATTCCCTCTTTGGACTACTTTTAAAGTGTCCCAGAGGTTATGTCGGATTGTATTATCATTTTTATTTAGTTCCAAGAATGTTTTTCTTTCTTTCTTTCTTAATTTTGTCTTTGACCCATTAATTATTCAGGAGTATGTTGTTTAATTTCCATAAGTTCATGTGCTTACTAAAGCTTCTTTTGATGTTGATTTAAAGCTTTATTGCATTATGTTCTAATAGAATGCATGAAATTGTTTCAATTTCTCTTTATGTGTTGACATTTGTTTTGAGCCCAGTATATGGTCAATTTTGCAGAAACTTCCATGGGCTACTGAATAAAAAGTGTATTCATTAGTGCTTGGGTGAAATATTTGGTAGATATCTGTTAGGTCCATCTCATATATGATGTCATTTAATTCAGATATCTCTCTGTTTATTCTTTGTCCAGTCTACATATTTATTGGAGATCGTGGGGGTAAAAGTCACATACTATCACTGAGTTGGAGTTAATATGTGTTGTATAGGCCTGTAGTACTGTGTTTATGAAATTGGGTACATACATATTCATGGTTGTAGTATCTTCTTGGTCAATTCTTCCTTTGATTAGAATGAAGTGATCCTCTTTATCTCTTCTAATTTTTTAAATTTGATGTGTAATTCATCAAATATTAGAACTGCAACACCTGCTTGCTTCTTAATGGAATATATTCTTCTCCACTTACATTTGGTCTTTTCATGGTGTTCCACATATCCTGTGTATTCCCTTCCTGTGATTCTTTTTTTCATAGTCTTTGCATGAGCAGTTCAGTTCTTCAACTTTGTTGTCCAGTCTTGATATTCTGTTTTCCCTTCAGTCATTCAGGCTTTCTCCTGTCACTTCAAGTTGACTTATTTTTTCAATCCCATGTTCATTTTGGCTTGGATTTTATTCAATATTTTCTATCTCTCTTGTGAATTCACTTTTCAAGTCCTGAACTGTTTTTGTTATTTCATTCAGCCACATATTTGCATTTTATTGAGCTTCCATCACAAGTTTATGCCTATCCTCTTTGAGTTATTTGAGTTGATTGTGCTTTTTTTAAGTTCTTTAAGCATATTTATAATTGTTCTTTTTAAATTCTGTATTGTGGGTTTCCTCTGTGTGATTCTTATTGTACTACACTTCTGTAGGACTGATAGGTTTCTTGGGGACATATTCTCTTGGTTTTCATATTATATGTGTTTGTGCATTGACATTTGGGCATATGGATTTTTGCTGGTGGTGGTTATGTATCTGATAGGAAACTCTTTTCTGCTTTTGTTTAGATGAATTTTGGTCTGTTTTACATTGTTGATGTAACTCGGTTGTTTTTTGTTCAGGTATGAAAACCTACTTGGTGTGTGCTTCAGGTTCTTGCAGGGTAGTAGGCTGGTCTAGGTAGTAGATAGGTCTGTGGTAGCCAGATTAGACTGTGGCCAAGGACAAGACGGGGTAATGATAGCCTGTGGAGGTTCTAACAAAGGAAGCTAGAAAACTGATCTAGTCTGGATGCAAGAGTCAGGACGCAGTGGACAGGTCTGTACTAAGAGGACAGTCCAGAGATCTGAGGTGGAAGAGCAGGAGTGGGCGTGGCCCAAAGCCAGAATGGGGCTAGTGGGGAGGGGAGACTGGAGGTTCTCAGGCTGCTGGGGAATCAAGATGCACTGTCGGGGACTGACTTAGAAGGGTAGCAGGCAAGCGAGTCTGTGTCGGGTAGATCAGGTGGCCAAGGGAAGATGGGGTGAAGACAGCCTGTAGAGGGCTAACAAACTATGCCACAGGATTAAGCTAGCCCAGGTTAGGAAGCTAGTCTGGAGATCTGAGACAAAAGAACAGGAGCAGGCCTAGGTCCAAGGTTAGAAGGGGGACAGAGTGTGGGAAAGAGTGCAGCTGCTCAGGGTGCAGGGGAGTAGATCAAAGTACACTTTATGGAATTCTCAAAAAAATCAGTAAAAATTTTTAAACCATGTTAAGCAAAAGAAGTCTGGTCTGGCAAGACAATATGGCACATTTTCTCTCGTATGTATAGCCTGAAATTTTTTTAAGACATGAAAGTAAAGGAAATTATTTAGGGAGAGGAAGGGGATTGGCAGGAAGGGGAGAATGAGAGGAAGGGAAGCTGATGAGGAGGTGAATGTGATTAAACTACATTACATACATGCATGAAAATGTCACACTAAATCCACTACTTTGTACAATTAATATATGCTAAGAAAAAGTACATGATTTAAATCAACTGAAGATAATTCAACCAATATGACTTTCTAAATAAATTCATACCCTGAGTTTCTAATCTAGCACGGTATAACAAATCTACTAGAAGAAAACCATGGAAAAAGAAAGATATAAAAGGATAAAGAGATCATGTGAAATATAGTGGCCCAGCCATGGACAGCAGGTAGGCATGAAAAATAACCTACAAATATTTTTTGACTTTTTTGAAATACCTTCATTGACTGCTGAAGAGAACCTGCCTCAGACTCCTCTAAGCACAGGCAGCCGAATTCTGCAGGTCCCATATGAACTTTAGAGAAGTTCTTTGTAGGAGGGGGATGGCTGACTTGGACTAGAAAACTTTGTTCCTCTAAGGATCTGCTCAATGAGACATTTTGGTTTTAGGAGGTTTGCCATCCAAACTGTGAAATGAATGGGTTTTAGTCATATGCTCTCCACCTACCTCTTCTCTATGCACAAATAAACAGCTAATTATCATAGAAAGAGCTCTGGACTGCATGTTGGGGCTGGGGAGTCATGCTCTCAGTACAGAGGCAGGAGGAGCTGGGCCCTTCTAACACTGCAACTGCTCAGTCATCTGTTAAAAAAACACAAAAGAAGTCATTTATATTTTCTGTTTAAATAATGCAAGCCCTCTCATCCTGAGATGACAAATGGTTTGTGCACATTGTCTCCGATAAACACTACACAATCACTCTCTGTTTGAATATAAAAATATATGCTGCACAGAGGTCAATTGTCTTTTTCGGCACCAGTAAAGAACGAACGGGGCTAATTTCCACACCACAGTGTGTGTCTCTCCCGATAGGCACCTGGTAGCAGGTGTTGACTGTGTGCATTTTGCTGCTAGACATCTCCACAAATTGCAAAGCATTGCCTTGCTAGAGACACATTTGATTTCACATTGTTCCTGCTCAGCCTGATTTCCTGTTCATTCTTTGCTCAGATACCTTCATTTTAATCCTGAAAATCCTTTAAGATCTTGCAGCATATCTCTATCCATTACTGCAGAGAGTAGGACCTCTGCTGAAAGGGTGCTTTTGTAGGATTACTGACACAGTCTTTCACCACTTGACAACTCAGTCATCTTACATCCTAACGCCAATGTTCAGATGCCAAATGCAGGCACAACAGCGACGGAGGCTGAGCTGCTGCTCTTCGGAGTTCCTCATCCTTACCACCTGCATTCTTCCACAGCATTCCCCAACTTCAGAACAAAGACCTGAGGGCCCAGAGAAGTGGCAACCCATTATTTTGGAGGGCTGAAGATCTATACTGAATGATACCTCAGGATAGGGTCTGGAAGGAAGGTACAACTCAGAAACTTAAGTATTAATCAAGGTTCTCCAGGGGAAATAGAAACAGTGACATCGATTAAGGGGATTGGAAGGAAGGGAGGGAGAGAGGGAGGGAGAGAAGGGGAGAAGACGAGGAAGACATCAACATCCCAGCTCACACATTTGGGCAAGAATAGTTTATCTTACTCTCAAAATTAGCCTGTTGTTTTTGTTCAGCTGTTCATCTGATGGCATGTGGCCCAAGTATTTAGGAAGGGCAATCTGCTTTGTCCATGAATTCATAGGCAACTCTAATCTAAAATCACCCTTACAAATATACCTAGAATAATATTTGATCTAATATCTAGGGATTCTATGACTAAACAAGTGGACCCAGAATTAACCATCACACTTTGATTCAGAATCTAGACTGTAAATAAAATCATTTACTTGTACCCAAGACAATTAAGTAAGAATTTAATTGAACCAGACATAACTGTTTAAAAACACATCTAGGCAATTACAATGTGAGTTTAAGGTTAAGAACCATGCCCAAACTGGACGTGGTGGCCTACGCCTTTAACTCCAGCACTCAGGAGGGAGGCAGAGTTAGGCAGATCTCTGAAATTAAGGCAAACCTGGTCTACTGGGTCAGCTGGGGCTACAGGGAGACCCTGTCTCAAAAACATAAATAAATAAATAAATAAATAAATAAATAAATAAATAAATAAATAAATAAGAACCATGCCCAAAGAATAACTCAGGAATTACTGTGTTCTCTGTGCAATGTAGCATGCGTACCTGAAGGCAGTGTGAAACATTAAGAACATAAGCTAAGTGTGGAGCTTCTGTTTTTGATGGAAATTGCAGGTAACAGCCTTAGAAATAAGAGCTGAAAAGTAAAGTTGCATGTTGCCAGTTACAGTAGTGATTGAAGTAGAAGCAAGCTACCTCATAGTGGTTTCCTCACTAGACCAAGTCTTCTTATTCCTCTTAACAATTAGGAAAAATAAACAGTATCCTCAAATAAAGCTATTTCCCCTTTCAGCCAATTGCTCTATTCTCTTCCTTATGAATCCCATGTTGATATGGAATGAATCCTGCCCCCCACCTGTGTTTCTAATGCCCACTTGCCCATGGTTCTAATGTGTCATTCAATGGCTGTATCACATAAATAAGATGTAACTATAAATCTGCTTTTACCACTAAGATATAGGATGCTCTGCATTTTGCCTGGATCTCAGGGCACTTTGACTTGGAACTTTGTGTAAACTGTGGAGAAGCACAAATCGCCATATGAAGAATCAATGTCTAGATCTTCTGGCCACTGATCCCAGGAGCGGGTCCCAACTGTCAGCAGCATCAACTTCCAGTCTTCAAAATAAGTAAGACTACATAATTTTAATTCCTCAGCTATCAGATCCTTCCAACCAAAATTACATATGGTGGTTTGAATGAGAATGGCCCCCATGGGCTCCAAGTATTTGGACATTTTGTCTCCAGCTGGTGGCGCTGTTTTGGGAGGTCTTAGAAGGTGTGGCCAAGGTGGAGGAAGCACGTCATTGGCAGTGGGCTTAGAGAGTTCTTAAGCCTTGCCAGATCTCCAGTCACCCTCTGCTTCCTGTGTCTGCTTGAAGATGTGAGCACTCAGCTTCTGCTCCTGCTCCAGCCAAGCCTCCCCGCCATGATGGACTCTTCCCCCTGGGAACCGTAAGCTAAATAAACTTAGTTTTATAAGTTCCCTCAGTCAATGTTTCTATTACAGCATCAGAAAACTGACTAAAACATTACAGATATTAAAGAACATGGACAAGCTGTTCGCATGGGCCTTTTTGGAGTCCCACAACTATAGAACATGTAAGCATAATAAAATAATTGTTGTAGTCTTTATATTTTGGGGGATGTTTTAGTAACCACTACATGAGGCCAGGCACTTGGGTTTTTTGTTTTGTTTTGTTTTACTTATTTCCATTCATAAGAATGTGTCATTTTTTGCCAAATTGCTATTAAGATATTTTTGTTGGGGAGACAACTCCAGGAAAAAAAAAAAAAAAAAAAAAAAGCTCTGAAGCATAGTTCTAAGGTTGTGTCCAAAAATTCTATCAACAAGGATATATTGTGAGTTCTTGGCACATATAAACCAAACTGGATCTTTTCGATTAAAAATTCAGGGTTGGTTCTGTGGGTAAAAGCATTCTCCATCAAGCCTGAGGATCTGAGTTCAACCCCTGGGACCCATATGGTAAAAGGAGAGAATTTACTCTGGCGAGTTGTCCTCTGACCTCCACATGTACCTTGTGGCACATGCATAGCCACACATACACATACATATATACACTCGTACACAAAATAAGTAAATAATATAAAATAAAATTTCATAACCACACAATCTTTTTAGTGATCTCTAAAACAAATTAGTGAATCTAATGCTTGTTAGATCATAAAGACATTTTTAGCACAGCCAATACTTCAATGATTACCATGAAACTGACAATGGAGAAAACAAATAATAAAAAGATCAATATTCTGGATACATGCAAGAGTTATCCTGAATAAAATGCTATAGCTGAAGTTAACAATTTTATAGTAAATTTAACTATAGCCAGTTCCAGGCCAATTGGGGCTATAGGGAGACCCTATCCCCAACAAAAAGAAGGAAAGAAGGAATGGAGGAAGGAAGAAAGGAAGGAAGGAGAAAGAAAGAAAGAGAGAAAGAGAGAAAGAAAGAAAGAAAGAAAGAAAGAAAGAAAGAAAGAAAGAAAGAAAGAAAGAAAGAAAGGACTTCGTGATTCTCCACTGAACACTTACTCGCAAGACAGCAGAGGGTTGGCTCCATTCCTCTGGCTCTGTTCACATGCCCATGTCATTAATTTTCTTACAAAAATGAGAAGTGAAAAGAAAGTCTGATGAAGCAAATGGAGTGGCTCCGCCATTGGGCAAGCCCCCAAGGTACGATCATCTGCTCACAGTCTCCTGTCTGGAAGTATTCCAACCCAAGCAAGCAGTACAGCCCTAGAAGTCAGTAGCCATGCAGCTAACGGAATCCCTGGGTCATGGCTTCTCTCAGTCTAGTCAATGTTTCCTTGAACTGATGGAACTGTCAGACCACTTTGGTGTTTCAGAGACCCATTCACTCCATCCCTTCATGCCAGAAGATATACGGGGTCTATGTTCAATTACATAGCCTGCTCACACTAACAACAAAAGCATCACAGTTCTTGAAACTGTCTATACCAAGAAGCACAAATGGTTAATCGGGTCATGAAAAACAGAGGGTTAATTTTTAAATCAAGTTTGTTCTTTGACAATTTCATTTATGTATGTAACGCATTCTGATTACTCTCCCTTGCACCCTTTTCTCTTTCTCCCATCCTTATCAACCCCCACTCCTCCCTACTAGTCCTTTTTCCATGTTCATGACTTTAAGGTTTGTTTTGTGACCCATTTAATTTAACCAGGGCCATCTGTGTGACCACTGGATTGGAACTATCCATTGGACCCTGGTGGGGTCATCAGTGGACAAACAACTGAAGGCAATGATCCCCTCCTCCACCTTTCTGAGAATCCATTAGAATTTGTGCCTGATGGGCCCATTCTTGTGCAGAGCAGGGACTCACAGCTGCTCTGAGTTCATGATTGTAATGGCTGCATCATACCCAGAAGACAGCATTTCACAGCTTTTCTCTCTGTTTTCCAGCTCTCACATCCTTTCTGCTCCCTCTTCTACAGTGTTCCATGAAGCTTAGAGGAAATTGTGTAAATATCGTGTTTAGATCTGGACCCTTATCCCTCACTTACAGCACCTCTTGTGCCCATGAGTCTTTATGTTCATCATTATTCACTGAAGAGCTCTCTCTGATGAAGGCTGAGAGTAGCATTTGTCTATGGGTGTAAACATGAATTTAGAAGGTGATTAGATGTTATGTCAATACAGCTAATCATCAATCTTGAGCCTCCTGCTAGGGCCTACAACTAACTGCCATGGGTTTTTTGACCAGGTTTACGGCACTAGCCATGAATTTCCTTCTGTGGAGTGAGTCTCAAAACCAACCAGAGAGTGGTTGGTTGTCTGCATTCTGGCCATGTCATTATGTACAAGTGGACACATCCTGCTGAGCAGACAGTTACCAGCTGAGTAAGACCCTTGATCCTTTTCTTCCTAGAAGCCTGCCTAGCGCCTTCTGGAACTAGGACAACTACCAGGGCTTATTTTAGCTCTAGACCACTACGACAACTGACCACTATGGCTTTTACTTGCAGTGGTTCTTATTGTTTTGGGTTAAGTTTCTCAGTTCTTGTGATTTGGTCTGAAGTAAAAATAAAGAAAATAAACCAATATTTATTATGTTAATAATATTTGCCAAGCAATAACTCTTATTCTGCAAGCAAAAAATAGCTCTGTGAGGCTGACTGCTCTCTCAAGGTCATGTAAGCTTTAAGTTGTAAAACAAGGAGAGAACCTGGGCCTCTACCACCAAGGTCACAGAGTTCATTTTTCTACCTTGTGATACAAAGAAACATTGGCACATTATTGGAGGAAGCATTAACTTCAGTAGGTTTTCCATGATTAAAGATATCTCAACAGGTTCATTTATGTTGCCCTATATCCATATTATTGCATGATTAGTTGATTATATCATATCACTAGTGGTTGTGACATACTGATTCCCACTGAAATAGTTTCTGGAGGGGATATAGCTCAGCATTAGAGTACATATGAGAAGCCCCGAGTTCAAGTCCCAGCACCAAAAAAAGTAAAAAAAAAAAAAAATGTAATTGCTACAGGAAAGCACAGAAAGCAGCTAATTATGCCCATTTTCATTTCATCTTTGCGCATTTCTTATCTGTCCGAATGTATTGTTTACTAAATACACATGTCAACTGCTCTGGTAAAAACCTTTTTACCAGTAAGGATACTCTGATGTTCCTGAGCCACAAGGGTTCATGGTCTAAGATGTTCTAATAGAAAGAGAAAACATTTCTCTGCAACTATTTACAATGAAATGACTTTGACTGAATAGAGAAAAGAATGCAGAGGCATTTAAGAAAGGTAAAGGAGGTTCCTATCAAATGATCCTGGAGATCACTGGCAAACTGTGATGACTGTGACCTGCTTTCTCATGTTGAAGGGGAAAAAATGGATGTTGAAGGTCCCAGTTAGAAGAAGCAAGTAATTTTTTCAAATTGGATATTTGGAGAGTATATTCCAGGTACAATTGATAACATACAGGTGGATGCAGTAATTTGTCATTGTGTCCATTACCGTCCTGTCTCACTTTCAGGGGCCAGCCCGAGGGCTTGGGGGTGAGTAGACGCAGAGTCAAGCCTCAGACTCCGGGAGTTGGACGGGAAGCAGCCCAAGCGCGTGGCAGTGCAAACTCGTTTTTTGAATATGTGCACAAGCTCTTATAGGTCTGGATAGCCAATGACCTTATGGGGTGGAGTCCCAAATACAGCCAATAGTAAGTTTGTTCCCAGGTAGGCAGGTTCTTTCCAGGTGCTGGTCTTACAACTAGCCAGAGCAGAATGCCACACCCACAGGAGCCATTCCTCTATTCCTCCTAGCAGGTGGCCTGGCTAGGCCCACCTTGCATTACGCCCAACAGCAATTCATCAAGGATACTACAGCACCCCAAGTATGCATCATCACTCTTACACCGGAAAGAATAGAGTGGTTATGGCTTAGAGGGGGATGACAACAGTACTTAGATGCATCCCTATTAGTGGCAACACTTGGAAGAAAGCATACAAGTCAACAGTCTAGTCTCTTACCTCCCTCCAGTTCTGTGTCTGCTTTCCATTGGTCACTCCAAACCAGAAGCCAGAGGTCAAATTTAGCTCCTTTGAACCATCCAGCTTCCAAGTCTAGAAAGAACACAGAATGAATCAGAATCAACAAATGGAAAATATTCAGACAGAGAAGCAGGAACTCCCTTGATACACTTGGCACAGAGTGAGCTCATAGGACAGTGTCTTGGGTAGAGAAACTCAGACCCGGGCTCTCTCTCTGCCACCATGTGGATGTTGAATTTAAAAACAGGAGTGAGAATGTGGCACTTTTGATGGCATGCTTGAAGTGGATAGTACTATTTGCAGAGCTTGAGGAAAGGACTTCATTTTTGAGAAACAATGTAGAGGAAATGATGACCCGCTTCAACTTGGAAAAAGAGCAATAGTATATTTTTATGCTCTTTAAAGAATAGAAGAGAGAACAATTCATCAAAAAGCTAATGTTCCCACCATCTACATTCACATATGTACAAAGGCTTCCAACCAAATTACCAGAGCTGAAAAGAATTTGTGCAATCATGCATTTTTAAAGATAAAAATACACTTTCCCTAGAAACTAAAAATAACAATTGGCTAAAAACTTAAAACAAACATTAGACTTCAGAGTTTGCACCAGTTTCAATCAACCTTTAAATAATGTCAGGTTTAAAGGCTTTATTGTTTCACAGAATTAGCTAGAATCAATTAGCACCAGCCTTGCCCTCTCCTCACCTCCTTTCTGCTGCCTTTGAGCCTGCTCTGGTAGACGTTCCTTCCCTCCCTCTGCGAACCTCTTAGCAAGCCTTGCCAGTAGAGTACTGGGATTTCTTTGGAGAATATAATTTTCCCCTAAAATGCATTACCAGAGAGCATGTTATTCTCACCTAAAAAAAAGATAGTAGTCACATGAAATATTCTGTCATACTATCATTAAAACTGCCTGTTTACTAGTTAAACAGTCACTTAAAAGCTGCTTTTGCTAAAATGTGTTGACTCTTTCTTTTTAGTTGGCCCCTAGGGTCTCAACTAAAACAGAATAAAAGCCTGATGTTTCTGTCACACATTTTGTGTCTGTCTATCTTCTTTATTTTGGCTGAAGGTAGAGCCATAGATTATTGAGCCTAACCTTTTCTCTTGAATCCCCTTGGATCCCAAGAATAGCAGAATCTAGTAAAACAGACTCCTCCCACCCCAGAGAGGGCACTTATTCAAATGGTGAGGCAAAATCTTATAGTAGAAGTGACCTTTTTGTAGGATGGTTGATCCCATCAAATGATGACAGGTATAAGAACTTCTTTTTTTAAGCTTTATTCTTATTTATCTGATTATTAATTAATTAATTTATTTATTTATTTTTAAAGAATGTCATGTGGTCCAAGTTGGCCTTGAACTCTTTTTTTCAATTTAGTTTTTGTGTATTTAATATATCGTAATCAAATTTAGAAGCCCTCTCCCCTCCCCACCCTCTATAACCTCCCCACCATTAGATTTCAGGTATTTTGTCTTATTTGTTAAGTCTTGTCTGGTCAAACATTTCTGTCCAGATTTCCATCAGTGCAAGTTCATCCACTGGGGTCAAGTCAGCCTATTCAGAGTCACTTCGGTAGGAGGATCTACTCTGTCTCACCTCACAGTCATAAGTTAGTTACCAATAGTTCCATCCTAGTGTTGGGACCTGCTGTCCATTCCCCCACGCTGGGTTTTTTCTGATTGAGTCAGCATGCGTCTTGCACACGCTGTCACCATTGTTGCAAGTTCATATGAACAAGTTTCCAGTAGCCCGAAAGCCTGGTTCCTTATGTTCATGCACCAACCCCAACTCTTACAATCTTTCTGCCATGGTCCATGAGCCATGGATGGATGAGGTTTAATACAGGAGCCCTATCGAGGGTCACACTCTGAAGTCTCATTCTCTAACACTTAGCCAGTTTGGTCTTTATGTGCACTCCTCTTCGCTGGATGAGGAAGCTTCCCTGGTGAGAGTATAAGGATGTATAAGTAGTCTCTCTAGCCTCTGTTCCTCTGTCTTCCATGAGTCTTAGGTGCAGAGGTTCCATTGTAGATGTGTCAGTCAGGGCTGGGCGTTTCTCAGACATATATTCTCTGTGTGTGACCAGTTGTGGAACTCTGCAACAGCCTCCATCTGTTGTAAAAAGAAGCTTCTTTGGTTACTGGTATACGGTGCATTTATCTGTAAATATAAGGGTCCATACTGAGAAAGTTCATGTTTCTAGAAATATGATAGAGATAAGGTTTTCTATGGGATCTATGACCTTCCAGCCATGTGTACTTGACTGTGTTTACAGGTTTTCTATGGGATCTATGACCTCTCCAGCCATGTGTACTTGACTGTGTTTACAGGTTTTCTATGGGATCTATGACCTCTCCAGCCATGTGTACTTGACTGTGTTTACAGGTTTTCTATGGGATCTATGACCTCTCCAGCCATGTGTACTTGACTGTGTTTACAGGTTTTCTATGGGATCTATGACCTCTCCAGCCATGTGTACTTGACTGTGTTTACAGGTTTTCTATGGGATCTATGACCTCTCCAGCCATGTGTACTTGACTGTGTTTACAGGTTTTCTATGGGATCTATGACCTTCCAGCCATGTGTACTTGACTGTGTTTACAGAGAGGGCTGACAGCTGTTGATCCCCCTGATAACAGCGCCACCACGGCACCACTAGAAGTACTTACTGTGCCAGTCGTTGTGGTTATTTGGCTTTACAGCTGGGCTGAACGATTGGTTGATTTTCTCCCTTAGCAACTTGCAAAGTACCCTCCAGAAGTATGAGAGCCAGTGTTCAGGGAGAGGGTCTTCAAGTCAGTTCCAGCTCTATTGCTCCAAGTCCTGTGTTCAAAGTATGCTCTGTCTTCATCAGTAGGGTCTTACCTTCAAGGGCTGTGGTGTTAGCCTGTGTTATTTGGGTAGTCTCGTGGAGTACTCTGACCAACAATGCCAAGTGAGGCTTCCCTGTCTGGAACTCTGTTCCTTGTTGTACAGCCTCCAGGGACATACACGCACTGATGTGCAGACATTGTATGTGTATTTTCCAGGGTTGTTTTGAGTTAATATGTTTCCCTCTGGCTCTTTCATACCACCTAAGCTTAATTTACCTCTCCTTTCTCTCTCCCTGTCTAATCCTCCCTCCCTGGTTAAGTGCCCCTAGCTTCCTGTCTCCTGTTATCCCCCAACTTCTTGGGACCACTTTGCAGAACCAGAACAGAGACCAGGGCCAACCAGACCATACCTTGGCCAGAACTGCTCAATCATTCCTCCTCTGGCCCCACCACAATTCTATTTAAGCCTAAATGTGGCGTTAATGCCCCAAAGACAGACTTGAGATCGCTGGGTCCTTCTCTTTGTTCCCTCTTTCCCATGCGGCCACATTGTTACCTCTCTTCTCCCTGCTCTTTGTCATTGCTCGTCTCTTTAGCTGGTACACTGAGCACAGGGGACCAAGACTAGACTGTTGAGGCTGCTATAGCCTGGGATTTTGCCTTAAAATCTCTGGTAATACTAGAAAGGCGAAAAAAATAATCAAAGTTGGACAATGCCTTTCCTTAATGACAACAGTGTGGTCCACAGCTGAGGACGCAAACTCCATCTTTGCCTTCATTTGACTGACCAGGTGGATACCTTAGTGAGACTTAGTGGCTTCTGTGTTAGGTATTTGGTTAGTCAAGGAGCTCGGTGACTTTCCCCGTACTCAGCATACTGTTTTTTTCTATGATAGTGGCCATGACTATATTTGATGGTTCCAAAGCACTAGGAAGTTTTCCATCCTACACAACAGGACAGCTCCACGCAGTATTCCTCTGCCAGAAGAACTCACATCCAAGTAGACGCAGGACACAAACCATCCTCTTGCTGGGCTCTGCCTATCACATCACAAACATTTTTATCGCAGAGATTTTCTCTTCCCATTCCCTGGTACATTTACATGGATTTTTAATCTGGCACTTTTCAAAATGAATGCTTTCACAATGTACCCAAAGCAAATTCAGAACTTGAAAAGGTTTCCCATGGACACGGTCTCCCTGAAAATATGAAACTCTGCAGTCTTCAGACAAATGTTTTCTGACCCCAACATGCTGTTCATTTTCCTCATTCACTTGCATCATGGCCAATCATTCTTATATCTACATATAACTCATTATAATCAAAATAAGAAAAATTGACTATTGAAGGAGTTCTTTGGTTGCTAACTTGAGAAGTTCGTAATGGAAGTTAAAATCTCAAGGGAAAAACAGTTGTAAAGATAATATAATGGCATTAAGACAGTCCTGGGTAAAGAAACGCTAGAGGAACAAGATTCCTCACTGTTGGTGCGTTTGATTAAATCAGACTAGGTTGTGTGGCTGTGTACTTTTGGGGGGCTGGGGAATGTCTGTTACTAAATCTCAATAGTCTTGTGTAATGAACTAAGTACCAATCACACAGGAAAAATCACCTAGCCACATGTTCAGGGAGCGCTATACATAAAACAAAGTTACTAGAGTACGGTCAAGGATAGCACTGAGGGCAATGGCAGCCTCTAACAACTACTGAATTACCAGTCTGCTTCGGTTATGTGACTTGTGTGACGCCTTTCCCTTTCTCTGGTCCTCTGTCGCCAGCATCAGCATCTCTGTTTATCTGGTACACCTCTTTGCTTAGTGCCTTTTCCTAGAAAGGTGCGTTTATACCTCTGTCAATATCTACTCTCCACAAAATGTGGGACTCTCTAGACTCTTCTGTCATTATAACATCATTGCCATAAAGGAATCATTATAGAAGCCCTTCAAATCTATTGTTTCACAAGGCCATTTGACTATTTTAGGTTCTTTGTATTTTCATACAAATTTTAGAATCAGCTTCTCAGTTCTGCCCCAGACTTGTATTGTATCTAAAACTAATTTCAGTAGAGTTGATGGCTTAATAAGCTCGAGAAACACCAATGCATGAGCAGCAGCAGAATTTCACTGTTTGCTATAAAGCATTCTTATCCATCTTTTGTTAAATGAATTCCTCAGAATTTTAACTTTTCAGAGCACTGAAAATGGCTGCTAAGGTCAGGCTGATGTTTTCCCTTGTGTTCACATACTTTCACATCATACATTTCCATCACTGGAAATCTTTCTCCAATTCTCTAGATTATGACTCTTTCTTCAGAAGGACCACCTGTCCTCTTAAGAGGCAATAATAGGATATAATTGCTCCCATCTCTGAACTTCCACAGTCCCACACTGCTCTCTAACACCTCCCAGTACCTACCTTTATTAAATGTATGTGGTCTCAACAATTCTAGAAATAAATTATTTGATGGAAAACCTCTGCCAAATTTATCTACATGCGTCTCAGAATCTAGAGCAATAGTGGATATATAATAAATGTTAGGTTAAATCGAATTTTTCATCCCTTTACCTACAGCGTACATATCGTCCTACATCTGATCATGATTCTCTGCCCCTGAGTTCTATCAAGTCAACATTTTTCATTTCACTACAAGCCTTTTATCCTCAATATGGAACATCCTAATCTTAGCAGTAAAAAAATATAACTGCTCTTACTGTAGTCTATAAATCCCTTCTCTTCAAGATTCTAAATCTCCTTTTGGCTGAGCCTACACCAAAGACATTTAACTACACTCTTAGTTATGTGGAGACAATACATTTGCTGAACTACATTTTTCATAAATCTTCACAGAACCCAATGTTACCTGTGGTCATAAGCAACTAAGCTTTGATTTTTTTTATCTTAATGTACTAGATAAGCAAATTGGAGTTAATGGTTTTTCAAAGTATTATTCAGGCCTGAGAGTCAGGAAGAGTCAGGGTGACTAGTAATGCAAACCAGGCAGCAGGAGGTGCTGCTTAATGCATCTCATCTGTTTGCTAAGCATAAGGTGACCAGAATGGTGTGTGAGGTATAGAAATGAATCTTCAAACCTCAGTGTACTGTCTATTCTATGACATGGGTGGGTTTGAGATTATTGTGTCTTCTTTTAGGTCTGATCACTCTGAGAACAGAGCAGAAGAAAACTCAAAGTCTTTGCCAGAAGATTTGATTTGTTATTGAGAGACAGTCTCCACATGCTCTTTCAGGTGATTCTTTTACACTATTGTTTCTTAAGGGAGGGCTCAGTATCTTCCCCACCCACCCAAGATGTTCAAGTTCTACAAAGGTGACTACATCTTCCAAACATTGAAAATCTGCAGCTAGGACTCTGGAGTGGGGTGGTCTGATCTGTATTAACAGCTGCGGTGACAGTCACAGAATGAGATCTATATATATTGGGCATCCACCTGCTGTCTCATCTTGAAACAAACAGAATCTTTGTTAAACTGGTTTGCATTCTCAAGGATTTCCCACAGAGGAAATATCTCTGAGAAATGGAAGTCGTGGTGAGATACCATCATTACAGCCGATACTAGTCAGAAACACTGGATCAGAGATGCTTCTGCATTAAATGTCTTTGATCTAACTATTCCTTAGAATACTGACTTGGAAAGCTCTAACCTGCTCAGCTGCCAGAGTCAAACAATATGCCTGAGTTATTATGCAACGTGTCAGAAGATTAATATTCATAAAGTAAATGAATATTCATCAAGCAAGGTTGGATCACAAAGGGCTCTGGTAGCCGCAGTTTCAAGGGACTGGTTATTGTGTTTGTAATTTGTAAATCAAAGAGTGACTTCTGTGAATACTAATTATTCCAGATATTTTTAGAAACTTGGGTTACTACCAGTTAGAGCAAGCAGAAGAAAGCACAGGACTTTGTTAAATCCTGTCTGAATGAAAGCTAGCCTGGCCACTGAGACACATAAGTCAGAAAGGGAAAGGATTGAAGAAAGCAAAATTAATCCGTCTTCTATAGTCAAGCTTCATAGATGACAAAATCAATTCTATAATACTTCTTCCAGAAAACAGACCACCGCAGCGGATGAAATAGACATGAAATTGGTACACACCTCTGTTAGAACCGAACTCTGCTGTTTGCTATAGCTGTAGAGAGGTTTTTTAGCATGTTGAGAAAATATGAGGCAGATCTCAAGGCACCACTAAAGCAAGACCTGAAAGAAAGAGACTGGGAGCAGCTTTCTCAAGCAGGAGGGCAGAGCCAAGGGAGGGCAATAGGAACAACTGAGTCTGGAAAGGTAACCAGACCTTGAGCTTCAGCTCACGTTAAACTGTCAAGTGTGGCCCAAGCCTGTCTCCACACCTGGGTACTAAAGTTTGGTCCAAAGCAACCTCCATACCTGGAGAAATGGACCCTGACTATTGTGTAAACAAACTGAAACCTAATTAACTGTATACTCTGTGAACAGGAACTGTGTCTCAGCTAATCATAACTGCTGAACTTCCAGCCAACCAGAAGCTAAAAGCTGCCAAAACATCACCATATTAATAAACAGAGGCTGACCACAGTGCATCAGGTTGCCTCTGTTATTTTCTTTTGGCCTAGTTCTAAACACAGACTGCACATGGCAGAGAGGAGTGGGAGGTGGGGGAGAGCGTGGAGAGTTCTGGCTGGACTTGGCCGTGGATTTCTAGAGCCTTTTTCTGCTTCGATGAACTTTGTTAAACTTAACTCATCTCGGATTTTTGTTTGACTATGCAAAGGGCAAAAGCTTCTCGGCAGAGGGAAATGGCATCGCCAGGATGTGATCAAAGGAAAGCGAAGCTTTGCTGTGCAGCTCATTAGACAGGAAGGCAGGAAGAGGGAGAGGACAAGCTCTGGGTCTACTCTTCTAGATGAGGCAACTGAGACAAAGCGTCCAACCGAGACAAAATTGTAAACAAAGTCCAATATTACTCTCACATTCCCAAATAACAGCTGCGGTGGCTGTGGCACCAGAAAGAACTGGGACAAAACAAGTCCTTCTTCAGTACATGTAACCATTGGCAGCCCAAAAGAAGAAGATGCTGGTGCCAACACTGTATGAAGTGTCACTGACATTAAGTTGCAGTCCTCCTAAAACCTTAGTCCAAGCATCTAGAAAGTATTAGCAGCATTAAGGATTATTTTAGAAGTGAAGTCTGTTGTGCCTTTTTTTTAACACAACGGAGTCTACGGGCCTGGAAAACTTTAGTTTCACCATCCGGTGTTGCAATACCCAGAGGGTGGAAGTCACTGGAGGTAAAAGAAGAATTCAGGCCACGTTAGGCTTAGCTTCGGTTAGGCTTTGAGTCTTTCCAAATATCATTGTCATAGAACAGAGAATAACTATGGTTTCCACGGGGTATAGATGTTGAGCAAATAGAATTTCTTACAGCCTGTGGGATGTTTTTTTCTTTAATGTAGCTGTTTTAACAGTATTTAGACTGAGAATTTAGAAGACAGCCCCACCCCCACACACACACACATCCCTTCCCTGTTTTTGTGTTTTAAGAAGCAAATATCTTTGAAAAGTTAGAAAGAATGCATGGCTGGCTGAGTACCCATCATTTACTTTGCCTGACTCTTTTAGAATGAGCTCAAGTCAAGACTAGATCTTCATGGTCCATCCATAAGCTCAGGGCCTGAACAATTTCTGAAATGTATGTTTTTCGCTCTAGTCTGCTGCCCATAATTCTGCTGTATGGTTTGGATTTTGATGTTCTTGAAGTTCAGTTACATTTCTTATTGATTGCACTCAGGAGCCTGTGGTGCCAGCTGGGTTTTCTAAGACATGGGCTTCCTCTAGCACAGTGCCTTATGGTGCAGTCACATGCAGGCGTGGCCTTCACACCTGTTCTCTGCACATCACTCCTCGATCAGCTGTTTTCCATGTTGCCTGAGGCTAGAGTCACGGCTGATGAAGCGAGCTAAAGAGAATGAGGCCAAGTCAGTCTGCAGTCAGCACGTCCTCAGCAAAGCACTTAATGCGCATTTATTTTGTGTGTGTGTGTGTGTGTGTGTGTGCTCATGTGCATGTGAGTAGTATATATGCATGTGTGGGTACGTATTCATGTTTTTATACATATATATACAGACCGGAAGTCAAGTCCAAGTTTAATTCCTCAGGAGACGCCTATCTTGTTTATGATCCAGGGTCCCTCATTTGGACCTGGAGCTTGCCAAGTTGGCCAGGATGGCTGGCTTCAAGCCCCAAGGATCAGATGCATTCACCACTACTGTCACTGCCACCATCCCAGCACCTTCCCCCCAACCAGCCCCACCACCCCTTTACCCCTGTGTTATGACTCCAGGCATGCGCCATCATGTCCAGATTTTTCTAGGGATTGAACTCAGGTCCCCAGGCCTGCACAGCTGGTACTTTACAAAACAAGCTGCCACCACTCTGAACCTCAGTGGGCATTTGTGAGGTGTCAGTCACACTGCAGAAAGTGTCATATACTGTATTTAACAAGTTATTGGAAAACATACATATAAACTTCACTGATTTTAGGCAATTTAATTAGGCAATAGCCTATTGGAATGCACTATCAGTGACGCATTATATTTTGAGCTCCATGTAGGAACTTTTTCCCAGTATTTCGGCAGCTTTCTCCCCACACCAGTTGTGCTGTTTCTACTGCGTCTAGTAATCAGACTCACAAAGAAGACTCAAACTGTGGAACATGAGAACACCCACTATTTCCAATGCCTCAGCAGTAAGCCTCAAAAACACAGTCAACCTGTCAGTGATTTTGTTCCCTGAAAACTTGGAGCTGGCAATAAATCTACAGGCCAAGGCCAGATCTACATCAGTAAAATGAAGCAAAGAATTAAAGTAATTATCTAAATAATTTATTGTGAGCCCAGGATAGGTAGCTGAATGACTTAAATGAATATTTCAGAGGGAAATACATTTTTGGAAAAAGGTCTTTGAAGATTCTCTTGGCTCTTTACGTGTAGGACAGGAAAATCATTGTGACGATGAGGGTCCACACAGAAATGGAAGGGACTCCCTTGCAAGCTGTGCTTTGAAAGTATAAAACTACTCAAAAGAGTTACTATGGTTTAGAAATCTAGGCATTTCAATGAGAAAAGTGAGGTGGACCAAACAAAGATTGATCTCTAGGGATTCAGTCCCATCTACTCTTCTTTCTTGAATTCCACACAGAAAAGATCAGAGATTTCATGTGTAATTCCATTCTCTGTACTCATCCTTAGAGGAGCCAAGACCAACATGTAGCCCCTACCAGGAGCCAGGGGGAATTTTGAAAGTTTCCCTTTGAGAAGGGAGATCTCTCCATTTCCTTCATTACAAAACAAAAATTTTAGAAGGGTTTTATTGATCTGACTTGGGCCATTGATCTATACTTATTCTAAGGGGACACTGCTGTCATGTCTTCTGAACTAGCCAGAAGGACAAAGACTAGGGAGTGGGATTTTTTCCAAGAAAAATACCTCGTAATATTGTAAATGGGGCTCGAAGCATAGAATCCATCAGCAGACTGTTAGAAAGCAGATATTCAGAGCCCACCCAGACATCGTCAGAGTCTGAACCAGTTCCCAGGGAGATAAAGGTTTATGAAGCACAGATCTCAAGGATGCACAGGTCCAGGAAAGCCAGGGGAAGATTTTTAGTAAATTAACAAGTAGAAGGGAAGAATGAACTCTGTCACCCACCAAGGGTTGCAGAAGCCTATGAGAAGATGGACGCCAATGCAAACAAACATCATTCACTTAAATTCTAGGCTCCCTGTCTGATGTTTCCAGCTGAGTGGCCACAGCACTGGAGCATGTATTTGACCTGACAGAGCAAAGAGCTCAGAGTCTGTCTGCTGGTCCATCACCTCAAGAAGACTACCTGGATCCTTATGATGGAGGAAGGCAAGCTCCTGTGGTAGTCATTAGAAGCTGAGTAGGTGGGCCAGGGAGAATTGAGAATAAATGGAGTGCCTCACTTTAAAACATTTCCTCTCCAGAGTTGAGCACAATGAAAACATGCTGTTTCCACAGTACATATCATGTTAGCTTTGATTTAAATGTGCTATTGCTTTCATTAATTCAATTATTTTATTGATTGATCTTGCCAAGTTTGCATCCTAAGGCTATATTCTTTTATAAGAAGAAAGTTCCCTTCAAAATGAATATACACATTCCACATGTGCCTGAAATCCTTTTCCTCCTGTTTTGTCCTCAGAAAAGATGGAAGGCAGCTGCCTGGTTCTTCCGCATTAACTCAGAGGGTACGACGGGGTCAGAGGAAGACCTTCAGGGCTAGACTGTGAGACTCCAGTGTTTCCTTGTCAGTGATGTGGATAGATAGCCCCTCCTGTGGGAGCTCAAACCAAGTGCCATGCGCTCCGTTACTACATCTCAACTCCGCCATAGACTCAAACTTTCACTGGATTTCTAGTCTCCGTTCTAATGGCTTACCATTTATCATGTCTCTACCTCAACTTACTCACCCATAAAAAGGTGACAAGACCTCCTGCAAGAGTTGTTTTAAGAACATTCAAGTGGGGACAGTGCTCAGCGGAAGGACTTCCTATTCCTGTACAGCTTTTGTCAGTTCAGCCTCTTCCTAGCCTCCTGGGAAATGTGCATTTAGAAACCTGAAGCAGGGCTGTGGCCTACATTGAAAAGCAAGGCATCTGTTGAGACCATCCTGTTGTGGCATGGGCCACTGCAGGAATGTAGACCCTACTGAGCCAGAGCTATCAATAACCGGTTCCTTCTTTGCTGTTTACGCCCACATAGGCCAAGTGAATTAGACTCTAGCTCATTATTAAACTTGTCAAAGTTTCTATTTAATTCCAATCCTGTGTTTCACACAGTTGGCCACACATATAGTGTAGCCTCAGGCAAGATCTCCCCAGAGTCTGAGCAGTAACATTACACCCACGCCCTCAGGTGCCTCTTCACTCATCAACAGCACAAGTGCTTTGTTTATTTGAAAATAAGCTATTCAGTGGAGTCTAACTGCACTTTAACACACCTAATCAATACTGCCAATGCTGTAGGATAAAATTCCAGATACCAGATAATCAGTCTGGTAACCTAAAACTTAAGCTCATTCTAACAGTTATTAAATAGTAGCTCTTCTCCACTGAGTATGAGTTATGCCCAGTGTCATACTGTAACAGATTATTTTATCCTTCCTATAACCTCAGGAGATAAATGTCCATATCTCAGTTCTACAGCTAAGGAAACAGAGATTTACCAGCTAAGTGATTTAACCAGTCACAGAGTTGCTTATAAAAGCTGAAGTTCAAATCTATAATTCCCATTTCCATGTCTAGAAACCACTCCACAGGTACACATCAAGTATTATATGAAAGAACCATTTTCAGAGCTCTCCCTATAAGGAAAATCTTGCCTTCACTCTCTTTTGGAACTTTGGGATGTTTGATTTGCCCGCATATCTATCTTCCTGTCACTAATTCACACTAGTGTAAAACACACGGAAGACCAATGGCTCTGTTTTATATTGCCCATTGAAAATGACTAAGTATTATTTCATATTTGGCAGGGATTTGCACATTTTATCAGCCTGAAAGAATTTTTGGCTAACAGGTTTTGTTCAGTTCCACAGTTGTTAACTATTACAGATGTTTGAGGGAAATAATTGAACTGGATAGGTTGAAATATCTGACTGGTGCCTGGGGTCAATAGAAACTAAGAATCTCTGACTCTTACAATTTGCAGTAGTGCCCAAAAGGACAGAAGAATTTCATTTTCCTTCACCTCCGATGACATGTATTTGGGGGTATGAATTAGTCCTTTCTCTTCTGAAGATGAGCTGTGTACAGTATACCATTCTACAGGGTTAATCGCCCTATATTATTTATCAAGAAATGCAAGTAAGTTCTATCATTTAGAAATTTCACTGAGTTGCTGGCAACAAAGATGAGAACTACCAGTGACTTCTTTCATTTCTCTTTCACATAAAAGAAATCTGGAGGTGGGATAATTAGAGACTGGATGGCAGCTTTACCATGTCAACTGGGACTCCTTCTGTCTGCCTACCAATCCTTGCATCTAGCTTCTATTGGTACTTTAGTCTATAGTTCATTATAGTTACTGGAGTTCTAATCAGCAACCCCACATTTTATGTAGGAAGCAGAAGAAAAGCTTTCTGGCTTAAAGAGAAGCCAAGAATATATATGTTTTTGTTCCCAGGCAGTAAACCTAAGTCTCTTATTTAGAAGACAGTGGACACTGAATAGCTGACTACTTCAGTTGCCAAGAACAGAAAAGTTCTCTGTTATTTGGAACCTTCTGTGAGTGAGTTACAATCATGAATTCATAAATTTTTTGAGCTGTAAAGGTTAAAAGATCAGATATCCTAATACCTGCATTTTAAAAATAAAGAACTTCGGGGCCAAAAAAGTTAAGTGAACTTGGTCAAAATACTAAAGTATATAAGCCTTAAAGCGTAGACTGGAAGTAGAGCTTCAGTAATTCTAAACTGGAGTAATTTTGACCACAGCATGCTACACTTTCTTGTAAAACTCACTTCACAATGAAGATGCATCCTTTTGGAGTTTCAAGACATCTATATGTAGGATTTCCTTCTTCCCTTCCAATTAAGAAATAAGAGGAAACTAAACAGAGATCAAATACTGGTAAAGGTAGCTATATTGTCACTATAGAGCAATGGTTGAAAAGACTTCCTTTTATTCTTTCATTAGTTTCTAAACCACCAGATCCAGTGGCCCTAACTGTCTCAGGCTTTTATCACAAAGCAGATTCTTGAGATAAGAGCGAGAAAAATGATACAGAAGCATACATCACAATTCATGACCCTGAAGAAAGAATCATCCAGAAAGGGAGAGGCTAGGCTGCATCTCTGTCCTTTGTCCATTCCCTTACTCACTGACATCTCTCCTCAACCTTGCAGGGTATACACAGAGGCAAAGAAGGACCAGGAGTGGTCATCTAATAGATTCTGCAAATGGAATTTTCAATGTTCAGGGCTACAGGAAAAGGACATTCCCTTCAATGCCTACAGGCATTGCTTACCTGCATCCATCTTGTTTTTTTCTCATAATATTCTATATGAAGAGTTCAGTGTCCCCTTCACTGGCTTGCTCAAAATCACAAAAGTTGGAGACACAGCTAAAACTTGGAACTTCAGTGTCTGAATCCTTGTTCCTGGATTCTTTCTTCATACAGGCCTGCTTGTCGGTAAGTGCTAATTAGAGACTACCTGGAGACTGTTGTTGCATTGATATTAGTGTTCCTAGTGTGATGAAAGTGTTTGAAAGTAACAAATACTTTAGCTTTAGGAAATGACTAGTGGACTGGAAAGTAAGCTCAAGAAATCAAGAACCATTTTAAAACATCTTTTGGATTCCAGACTATTACTGGATAAAATGAGGAAAATACAAGCTGAAAGCTGTCATAACTTCATGAGGACACAATGAAGAAGACAAACAAGCCTACTCAAGTGTGACAGATGTGTGGACAGGCATAAAGGTAAAAAAAGCACATCTCTTTCTGAGAACTGCAGATCACCCAACATAATTAGATTGCAGAATGGCAGTGACAACGGTCGATGGAATAAAAAGAAAGAAACTTTCCCAGGGTCACAATGCAGGCTGATGATGTGCCTGCATTAGACAAACATGAAATGCCCCTCAGGGTGAGGAGGTAACCATAGGTGCCCCTAGGGGCATCTGTGATCTGAATGAGATTAAATCTAGAAGTCGTACATTGAAAAGTATTGATGTTGTTTCAACTGCTCCATTAGAGGAGGAACTGAAGAATTACTGCCACCATCAACAGAGCCATTGATTAGATTGGTGCCTGTGTTACTCTGGGTTCTCTACAAGAACAGAACTGATAGGATGAAATGTATCTTAAAGTGGGATTTAAATAAATTGACTTGCACAGTGTGGGCTGGTATTACAGAAACATCATCTTCATGCTAGAGAGGCTAAAAGCCCAGCTCAGACTATAAGGTTGCATGCCTCGGCAGTCTGACACTGAAGGCCTAGAGGATTATTGGAGAGCCAGTGCTCTTCAGTCCATGTTGAAAGACTGGAAGAAGTTGGGTCCTGATGTGACCCAAGGATCACTCATCAGCAAGAGGTGAGGGCAGGCTAGCAGACACTTTGCCTTCAGACCCTCCCACCTATATTCAGTTGGGTCTTCCGGCTCCAATTAACCTAATCAATAAAATTCCTTGCAGGCATAAGTGATTCTAGACTCAGTCAACCTGACCATCAATACTAACTATTCACAGTGCCCTGCACACTGCTTCCTTTTAGATGAACATTTTAGGGATGGAGCTCATTTGTTTCTTCCACATGGACTCTTCTGTTGACCTGTGAACATCTTGAACTTTGTTCAGGGCTCTGACTCTTTTTTGCAAGGGGTCAGCTGGAGTCTGAGGGACTTCAGAGTTGGCCCACTTGAGTGCAGGCAACCAAGCAGGATGGACTGGAACCAGTATTGCTTCTCTCTTGATTTCCATTCTAGGGTTAGAGTTTACAAGATGGCTGTCTATTTTCAATCTTTCAAATAAATTTAAACCGTGATTCATGTTTTCAAAAGCTGCATCATCTAGAGGCTCACAGAAGCAGCTGGTGTCTGGGTTGCTGTATCTGCCCTTCCGGACCTGTCTTAGGAGACCTGGAGACTGCTTGCTAATCCACCACCATCCCCAGAAAACACAGGAAAAACTAAGCGCATCCACACTGCTTGGAGAGGGCGTGATGTTCCAACAAGTAGACAGAGCCTCTCTAATAATGATCCTCCTGGTACCTCACACCCTCCGAAGTCTGTGGGTATGCAAAACCAATGCCCAGTCACCATGACTCCCTCCCCAACTCCCCAAGATCATGTGGACAAAGCATGAACTGGACTCAGCATTGCTATCGATAATCTAGCTTCAGTCCCACCAGAATAGGAAGAATTACAGTATCCCATTTGTCTGAACTTCCCCCTCATCAAGGGCCCACACGTTTGTTTTGCAAACACGGAATGTAGCGCGGTTCCCGTCACAGTTCCCGTATGCTCTTGCTTCTTGGCTTGCTCACATTCTCCTGGACATATCTTATTTGCCACAGCCTCTTTTAAGAAAAACACAAATTTAAGAGTCCAATTTGATTCTCCAGTACTGGAAGGCAGAATTAGAAGAGGCTTTTCTTTTTCAATAGAAGAGGCATGTAAAAAACAAAAACAAAACAAAAAAACATTTAGTGATATGCTGGGCGCTTCCCACGTGTTATAGCCTCTAATCTTTGTGTATCGGTCGACAGGAGGCTAAGACAGCTCCTAACAGTCTTCCTCTGTTGTTTACTCTCTGTGTTGAAGCCTGGACTGCCTACTGGATTCCTCTGGGATCTGTTCTTTGCTCTGCACCATTCTGCATCGCTGGCAGGAGGCCTCACACTCATAAGCTGAGGACCAATTTTAAGTATTTTCCTTCCAGGTGGCAACATTGAAGAAGACAAGAAAACAGACAGGGAGCAAAGAGAAGGTACTAGCTTCTCCCAGGGGAGCACTCAGACACTGTCGCAGCAGTCTCATGACCTATTGATCAGAGTTTGTCCCACAACCACACCTCACTGCAAATATCTAGGAAATGTGCTCCTCTGTTGTTGGCTGATGGCTCAGCTAAACTTCCTTTTACTCTGGAGGAGAAAAGCATACTTAGAGGCTGCCACTGGTATATACTCCATCATTGCCATGAGACATGCAATACTGAGCTCATTGAAAAGAGAGAGAAACTCAGGCTCAAAAGCTTCCATAACTTGCTTGAGGTCATTCAGATGTGCTATAGCTACTACCTAAACCAAAGACTACTTTATTTTCTCTATGTGACGTCATAAATAGGAAGCATCTATCTACCTACATTCAGAATTTCAGACTTTACTTCTAGCTATATATATCTGTACGTATCCAGGGGTGTACACATGTGTTAGAGTAGCAAATAACCCCAGAAGATTGACTGGATAGACCATAAAATCTCTATCTGTTTTAAGTCCCACCTTTCCAGTTTCACTCATCAATCATTTACCTTAGGATGGTTGCAGCGAACGCCTCGGCCAGCGGAGGAAGAAAGCACGTGATCACGAGGAGTCTTCCAGTATCACACTTTATTGGAGAGCCTCTTGGTTAACAGATGGGCGATGATGGCGAGAGGCGGGGAGCAAGGCACCTACGGCTGTTTACAAAGCCTGGAAGGAGACGGGGCACCTATTGATTGGCTGCAAGTAGCTAACCACAGGTGGACGCCACGGGATAGGCTCAGGACAGGTCATGTGGCACGCATGTGCAGTAGTAAGATCTAGGTTGGCGCCAAAGCACTACCTAATTAGGAGTTGTTTACCACAACGCTGCCAGGAAGCCAGCGCCATCTTGTAATGGCGTTTACGGCTCCCTGCAGCTCCCCCCTTTTTATTAATTATGCAGCACACCCTGCGAGTAGCAAAGGAAAGCTCCCGATCTGATCCCCACCTCATGATGTGTTGATCGATCAAGGGAGAAAGAAAATCAGGCTTCTGGCCTCCCCTTATCCCGTGCAATGGGAACAGACCCTGGGAGTGCAAAGGCGGAGACCGGCCTAGGGAACCCTGTCCCTGCCTTCCTACGTGCAATGGGGCATACCGACCCCTGAGGGTGCAAAGGCCAGGTAAGGGTGAGAGTGACTACTCCTGTTTTAGGGCTGCTAGCCATACTTGGAGGGAGGCTCCCAACTCCAGTGCGGTTAGCGCTTGAGTAAGAATGACCTTGTCCCTATGCACCTGGGCTCGCATTTTGCAAATCAACCAAAGGCACAATATGCCTCCTCCAATGCTAAGGACCAAGAAGGTACCAACTCCTGCCCATTCTTTAAAATAGGAAAATGCCGAGGAAAACCAGGAAACAAACCCAGCTGCCAAACTTGGATCAACTCAGGTGGAATTAAGAGAAATAACAGTCCTCTGAAGCTCATCCAAAGTAACATCAAAATTATCACTCCAATTTCCAATCTAATAGTTAAAGGCTGTCTGGACAAATTTGTTGTTCTAGAAGCATTATTATACAAAACACTAGTCCTTTTCAGTTGTAAAGAAGCGAGGAAAACAATTGCAGTATGGCGAACTGGGATCAGAAGTGGGAAGGTAGACAGGAACCCCCAGCGCAGCTCATCCTGGCTTGATGTCCATAGCTGAGTCAGAGTCAGCATCACCAGGAGCCTTCATGTTTTCTTGTTCCACAGCATCCTCCAAGGACGGCTGGAGTGTCCTCACCAATCTGCTGGGCACCCAGTGAGGTGATTCGTCGTCTTGGGGAAAAACACAAACAGCTCCCCTGGATCTGTTAATAACCAGATCCGGTCCCATCCATTTATTGGATATAACATCCTTCCACATGACCATTTCGCGGGACTTAGAAACATCCCTTTGACTATGTCTGTCAGCAGTAGACTGGCCATGAACATCCAATGTTAAAAAATTTATTGTAAAAAGGGCGAGGGAGACTCGCTCCTTGGGGGTCGCATTCTCCGCAATACCCCTCTTTTGTTTAATTAAAACGGCCTGTAAAGTTTTATTAGCCCTTTCTAATATGCCTTGTCCTTGTGGATTATACAGGAGGCCAGTAGTATGGGCCACTTGCATTAAGGCACAAAAGGCTCTAAAGCCTGAGGAAGAATATGCTGGGCCGTTGTTTGTTTTTACACGTCCTGGCTTTCCCCAAGCAGCCCAGGCTTCCAGACAATGAATTTTTACGTGGAGGACCTTTTCTCCTGCCAGGGGAGTTGCATAAATAACGCCAGAGCAGGTATCTACGGACACATGTACATATTTTAATTTTTTAAATTTAGAAATATGAGTTACATCCATTTGCCATACCTTTAAAGGGAGCAAACCGTGTGGGTTAACTCCAATCCTAGGTGGATGGTGAAAAGTTGCACATTGAGAACAATTTAGCACCACCTGTCAAGCATCTGCTCGAGACAGGTGAAATTTTTGTTGTAAGGCTCGGGCATTCACATGAAACCTGTTATGAAAACATTTTGCCCTTACTATAGTGGAGCTTAAAAATATACATTTCATTCTGGTCCATAAATCTACTTTATCATTCCCTGTACTCAAAGGTCCTGGCAGGCCTGTATGAGTCCTAATATGTTGGATAAAAAAGCAAGCCTGTCTTTGTCAAATTAAAGTCTGTAATTGTTGAAAAAGCTGACAGACCGGACTAGAGTTTTTAATTGGTCCGACCACTTCCAAAACTCTTACTGCATTAACGGCATAAGTTGAATCAGATATTAAATTAAAGGCAAAAGTACAATTTTTAAATATTTTTAAAACTATTTTTAATTTAATTATTTATGGGGAGCTGGGCTAAAACTGTCGCAACATTGGCTTTTGTTCACAAAAACTTTGTCTTTTAAATCTAAGATAATTTTATAAGTATTTTTAGGAATAGCAGAAGGAATAGGTAACCCAGGTTGCAGTTATTTAAGAACTGTAAATTGTATCAGTGATCTTTTATTGGTGTGAGAAAATACAGAATTTTGTGAGCTAGTTTTGCTATAAACATGTAACCATCTCTGTTAAAATTAGTTTATTGCTCAGTTACTCTCAACAGCATAATGTCCTTACTCTGGGGTTGCTTTGCACAGGGTCAGGTGGCCAGCCTCACCCTTTGCAAACAGGATTGAATCTGAAGTGAAATGGCCAGTTCCGCTCCAGAGTCAACCTCTCAGTGTTATCAATATGATTTACACATAGACACAAAAATGTCTGTATCCCTTTAACTCAGAGTTTGCATGGGACAGAAAAGCTGCTGAGTTCAGTAACCAGCAAGAAACTAAACAAATGAGATGTGGGTGGGAATTGAGTTCACAGCCTTTTGTAAAGGAAAGTGCCTTAGGGCAAGGTGTGGAGAAAATTAAGAAAACCTGCCTTTGATGTTTTAAGGCTCTAGCCTCCTTGACCATGAGCATTTTTAAAGATAGAGATTTAACTACGCCTTGTAAATGCCATATTTTTTGTAAATAAATTTTTTTTTTAATTTAGTCTTAGGCTTTGTTTAGGCAACAAATGGTGAAAAATCTTCCTTTCTCAGATATCTAGCTGTTTTTTTTTTTTTTTTTGGGGGGGGGGATTTAAAGACTCTTGAGTATTTTAGGTTTTACAAAAGCTGGCTTCTCCAGCCCAGTGGAAGGTTTAGCTTTACTTTTCAGGTTGTTTGGGGCGCTGCCCTGCGGCTTGATTAGCGGCAGCTTGTTCATTAGTATACTCAATTAAGAATGACTTCCAATCTAAGTACTGCCCCGGGCTCAGACATGTGCGAGCCAACCCCGCCCAGTCTTAAAGATGGCGCTGGAGCGTCGGGCCCATACCTGGCCGTTGCCGGCAGTTCGGAACAGGACGGGAGCGGCGCGCATCCCCGTGCGCGTGCCTGGACCCCGCGGACGTTACGCTGCGATGAGTAGGAGGGCGGCCGCGGTGAGGCTTGAAGCCTAAGGTGTGGTTTTTTTTTTTTTTTTTTTTTTTTTCTTTTAAAGCTGTACATCTTTCCCAGATGAAACTCCTTTTGTTGTTTGGAAAAGTGAAGTACAACTGTGAGTCTTACGGACACTGTGAAACACAGTGCAATGGTATCGTACTTCTCTAAGAATCTCTCCAAAGTGCTTTTCTTAAGCTTTAAATTTTTAGAACGAAGTAGCTCATTTAGAGCCAAAAAAATTGGGTGGGAACTAGTATTTTTCTCATCGCTGGAACTTTGGTCTTGTACAGACAAACATTTAAATTCCTCCAAGGAAGGATACGAAACTTGAGGGGGGGACGGCCGCAGCCCCCCATCTACAGGATCCCCTCTTTTGGGGCCTTCATTATGACTGGCTTCCTTAAGCTCCTCTTTATGACTGGCTTTCATAAGCTCCTCTTTATGACTGGCTTTCATAAGCTCCTCTTTATGACTGGCTTCTATAAGCTCCTCTTTATGACTGGCTTCTATAAGCTCCTCTTTATGACTGGCTTCTATAAGCTCCTCTTTATGACTGGCTTCTATAAGCTCCTCTTTATGACTTTTTTTCTTTCTTTGACTTTTCTTAGGCCTAACTTGTATATCCCCACTTGCATCTGACTCTGAAAGACTGTCCTGATGCCTTGCCAGCGCCCTCCTTCCTTCCTTGATAAAATTGGGATGGCTTCCTTTGCTGAGACACGAGTAGAAACAGTGGCAGCAAACGAAGACCACGACAATCCACACAAAAAGGACGGCAGCACCAATCAGGGCAGACTGCAGATCAAAAGCATACATGGGGCTGACTTACCGGTACCTCCCTCTCCGTGTGTCTGGTTCTGGCTCCTCTTCGGCCTCCCGCCAGGCGGCCTCACAACGCCCGGTTTCCCGGGTTTCGGCACCACTTGCGGCGAACGCCTCCGGCCAGCGGAGGAAGAAAGCACGTGATCACGAGGAGTCTTCCAGTATCACACTTTATTGGAGAGCTCTTGGTTAACAGATGGGCGATGATGGCGAGAGGTGGGGAGCAAGGCACCTACGGCTGTTTACAAAGCCTGGAAGGAGACAGGGCACCTATTGATTGGCTGCAAGTAGCTAACCACAGGTGGACGCCACGGGATAGGCTCAGGACAGGTCATGTGGCGCGCATGTGCAGTAGCAAGATCCAGGTTGGCGCCAAAGCACTACCTAATTAGGAGTTGTTTACCACAACGCTGCCAGGAAGCCAGTGCCATCTTGTAATGGCGTTTCTGACCGCTCCCTGCAGATGGTATGTTCACCTTAAGTTATGCTAAATAGATGGGCAGAGTACCTAATGTCTTAATGAGATAGTGAATTTTCCTGCCCAGAATCCCACCTCCCAGCACTATGTTCTCTAGATCCCAGCCCAGGGAGCAAAGACCCTGGCCAGTTAATGCATTTGGCTGATCAGAATTTTGAAGTTTGAGTGGTCCTTCCCAGGGGTCTCAACACCGTAACACATGTACATGAGTGCAAGTGTTTGCAGAGGTCAGAAGATGGCATCAGATCCCTTGAGATGGAGTTACAGGAAGTTGTGATCCACCCAATGTGGGTGCTGGGAACTGAACTCAGGTCATCTGGAAGAGTAGCAAGCACTCATAACCACTGAGCCATCTCTCCAGCCCCATATTCTCAGATTTTCCATCAGTTTTATTCTTGATTTTCAGTATGCTGATAGTAAATAACAGATGTCACCTCTTCACCTGTTTCTTCTTACTAGACCTGCCCCATACAAACCATATCATCTGACCATGTCATTTTCCACTACATTTTTTCTTTAACTCATTTCTGCTTGTTCCCATATGGCTTCTGGGTCTTCTGCTGTCCGGCCCCACCAGCTCCCAGCTCCTCCTCTTGGGATTCCGTTCCTCGCTCTGTGCAACTCTGGGTTCTCTGGACACTGTGTTTTCTTCTTGGAGCCATTCTGGTGCTCTTCCTTCACACGAGTGCAGGAAAGCATGCAGTAGCATATACTAGATCAAGTTCATTTTAAATGGTTGATTGATGAATTGATGATAGATAGATAGATAGATAGATAGATAGATAGATGATTGATAGATAGAAAGAATGCATTCACATGTCTCTGGATCCATAGACTGCCTGAAGAAATGACTATTTTCTTTATCATAGTATTTTTAGCATTAGTAAAAATTTTGTTATTTTTATTTTTAGTTTATGGTATGAGTGTACTATCTGCATGTGTATAAGCACACCCATGTTGTGAAATGCCCTCAGGAGTCAGAAGAGGACAACTAGATCCATGGAACTGAGGTTACAGATGGCTGTTAGCTACCAAGTGGATGCTGGGAACTGAACCTGGGTCCCCTGTAGAACAACCAGTGCTCTTAACCACTGAGCCACCTGTCCAGCCCCCTCAAAGAAATATTTTTAAGGAAAAAATAAATAACTCAATTTATAACTATTAATTAACTGTAACCAAACAAGAAGCATTGCATATATGCAGTCATTCGGTCAAAATATTAAGTATCTACCATATTCTAGGCACTAGAACAAAGCAATAAACAAGATAATATGTTTGCCTTATTGCCTTAACAGAGATCAGGAAGGAAGGAAGGGAGGGAGGAAGGGAGGAAGGGAGGGAGGGAGGGAAAGAGAGAGGGAGGAAGGGAGGGAGGAAGGGAGGGAGGGAGGGAGAAGAGATAGATGGGTGGTGAGGGGGTAAATGGTCATCAAAGAAGTAGACAGTAAGAAGAGAAAGAAAACTTTTAAACTGCTATGAAATAAAATCCAGAACAGTGTGACAGGATAGTGATGAGTATCAAAATGTATTTTCTGGACCTGTTCCTAGACTTGGTCATCCCTATGCCGATGAGGTAGATTCTGCTTTCCTAGTTTGTATAGATTCTATGTTTCTAAACCAGGGACTAACAATCAAGGAAAAAGGGGGATTTTCAGGCTGGCAAGATGACTCATCAGGTAAAGGTGCTTGCCAGGAATCCCAGCCACCTAAGATGGGTCCCCAGGGCATAGAAGGTAAAAGGAGAGAACTCATTCCCACAAGTTGTCCTCTGAACTACACACACACACACACACACACACACACATATAGCTTGGCACGTCCATGCTCACATACATGAATGCACTCAAACACATACATAAATAAATAGATAAATAAATAAAGAAATAAAGTAATAATGTGTTTTAAAGAGCCGTTTTCTATCCACATTTAAGGATTCACCTATACCTTATTACATTCTTCAATTTTCACTTCACTGAAGTCATTCCGTAGCCCTAACATCCACGTAGTCCTAATTTCAGTGTTAGATGCTCTAAGATCCAAGAGAGGCAGTACGGGCTCCCATCCTAAGTCATGGAACTGAGTATCTCTGTTCCAGTCTAAGCACAGTTTCCAAACAGGTCCCAGACATCCAAGCAAATTTTGATTACCATGTATATTATTTTACTCTATTTTCTATAGTGATATTTTGACATACCATGTTTTACCAAAAGTTTTCATTAAAAGTTTTCACTAGATATATATCACACCTGCATCCTACCAACTCAGTAAAATGCTTTCCCAAAAGATGAGGCTACTTTGACACGATTCACCCTCAGCCAGTCCACTTCTAGCAGTCAACACATTCTTTTCAATGTGATCACAAGACATCTGCTTAAAATTCACTCTACAGTTTGACCAAAATTTGACTAACTGTATGTATGTGTCTGCAGTTGCTTGAGTCCTCTCCTCTTGAAAACCTGCGACATCTGTCAGAACTACATTCTTCTCCTGTTGTACATAATTTTTCAAAGATTTCCAGTGGTAACTCCCTGATTACATATCTACATTCCTTCAACACCCTGGGATGAAACTTGGCTGTACCTGAAGACATGATCTCATGACATGAGTTAAAGCTGGCTCTCCTGTTCCATTTATCTTGGGCTACGGTTCTGTATTCTACAGTTCATACTACTGTGTTAGATTCTGAGACTTGTGGGAACTAGAATCTGTGAATGTTCTTGTTATTTACTGGGAAAATTGCTTTAATCCAGCACAGAAGGCAAATTGTTTCTTGGTGAGTGGTGAGCACTGACATCCATGGTGGCTTACTCTCTGATTCAAATGTTTTTCCTGGTTTTTCTGTGTCTGAGCTTTACCATCCATGCATCCTCTCTCATTGGACGCCCCATGTGTCATGCTACTTGCCATTCTGAATACCCAGCTTGAGCTTTTGAACTTATGCTGCTTGAACTTCTGAATTGTCTGTAGCTAGCGCTTAAACTGGAACCCACCCTAAGACCTAAGGACATACTCCTTTGTCCCACTGTTTCTGGACTAATAGTATCACAACCAGTTCTTGAGTCTCTAGGCCATTCCATATTCTAGCCTATCCTGACCTGGCTGCCAGTCCTGGTCCCACTGTCCCTTCTCACTGTAAAGTCTCCCACACTCTCTACCACAATGTTGTCTGTCTCTGAAGTCTACTCCCAGTTCTGTTGGTATCAGAATGAACTTCTCAAATCAGCATGCCAAACTGCAGCTTGAACAACTGCCACCTTAGCCAAAGAACCTGTTCTTAGGGGACATACTTAATCCCACGACCTTGGTATTTAGACCACTGTTCATACAAGTCACCTACTCCCTGATGAATTAGGACATGACAAGGGACCTAACTGTGTGCTTATTTGCACCCATCATGAATGGAAACTTGCCACCTTTGGATAATACTTATGCAAATGAAGTAAGCAGCACTGACTCAACTACATTTACTTTGGGGGTGGCTCTGTAAGGTCAGCTGTCCATTTCTACAAAGCTTATGCATCTTGGCCAGACCAACACTGTCCTTTCTGAAGGCTGGAGATACATCCCAGCTCCAGTCCTGGTCTCCATGGAAGCAGAACTCTCCCTCCCAAAGTTCCCACCATGCTACACACCCACTTAAACTGGGCACGATTCAGACCTGGAGCATGCAAGGCATCCCTTAGTCAGTGTGCATTATCTTAGTGCCCAGTACCTGCCTGACCCCAAGAACGTGACTGCTGCATAGAGGCCATGCCACTGCTCTGACAAGAGGCCTCAGGTAGAGTGCCAGATTTCAAACCGCTGTTTGAAAGTCTGAAAGGATAAGAAGCAAAGCTGTCAGAAGCAAACCCATATGAAACATGGAGCACACAGCAGATGAGAAAATCTTGTCCAACCTTAAAGGATGGCTGGGCTCTGCACAGGATACCGATTTCATCCGAATCCCTATGGACCACCAGGAAGAACACACTATCCAGAACTTTATAGACACCACCATGCAATCTCTCACTTCTCTCTCAGGTCGTTTGAATGACTTCCAAACCACTGATAGAAAGGTGTGGGCTGGAGAGTTGGTTCCGAGGGTCAGAGCACTGGTTGCTTTTGCAGGGACCCAGGTTTGCTTCCTAACACTCACATGGTGGCTAACATCTGTCCATAACTCCAGTTCCATGGAATTTGATATCTTCCTCTGATTTTTTAAGGCATTGCACATGAGTGCACTTACACACATCCAGGCAATATAGTCATACACATAAAGATAATAAAATATAAAAAAGAGAAAGTTCTGCATAAGTATAGGTACTACTGCACGGCTGATGAGCAGGATTTTAAAACTATTTTAGGATTTTTATTTTATGTGTATGAGTGCATTGTCTGAATGTGAGTAAGTACACCCATGTCTTGCAAGGCCCTTGGAGACAGAAGAGGGCACTGGATCCCCTGGAACTGGAGTTATGGGTGGCTATTAGCCACCATGTGGGTGCTGGGACGTGAACACAGGTGCTCTGCAAGAACAGCCAGTGCTCGGAACTGCTGAATCATCTCTCTAGCCCCAGTCAGTAGGATTTTTAATTGCATCGTTCCTTATTATCCATTGTCACTAGGGATTTGAGTGGCCCAAAGTAGAATTAACAGGATTCTAATTAAATAATTTTATTACATCCATATAATAAGAATGTTTTTATAATCAGAAGTTATCACTCTGGTTATGCACACATTCAATTTGCTGGTAACATGTTGTAATGAGCAGTATTCAGAAATAGTACACAGCTGCCCTCTTGTGTCATTTTCAGATAATTAAATCTATTAATGTTTACCAATGATCCAATTAGCTATGCATTTTTAAAGGTCGCAGTATACCACTGCTTTTCTACTTCTGAAATTAACATCCTAAAGGGTAATTTATAAAGTACAACATCTGAAAATCTACCAGATCTCCCTATTAACTTAAACTGCACATGTTAGCACAGACACTGAAGTACGGGCTAGGTAACAGAATCCACTCTGTCCAGATCCTCTTTTGACTCAAATATCTAGGAAAGAAACCTTAAAAATGCTTTAGTATCATCTCATTATACTTAACTAGAACTCCATTAGTTTTTAATCTATGTGGGTTTTTAATAATCCTTCACTACAGACCAATTAAGGACCCCTTCAGGGATGAAATGAAAGCAAGTTCTCTGGTGTACCGTTTGACACAGGCACCTCTCACAGAGGACCTTCTGGCCTTCATTAATTAGGATTTTCTGAAGAAATACAACCAGTAGAATACATACAGTTATATACATTTTTGCTGATTTATTTATTTTTATTCTTTATGTGTATGGGTGTATTGTCTGCATGAGTATAAATATACCCATGTTGAGTAATGCCCTCAGAGGTCAGAAGAAGGTGTCAGATCCCCTGGAACTGGAGTTACAGATGGTTGTTAGCCACCATGTGGGTGCTGGGATTTGAACCCAGTCTTCTTCAAAAACAGCCAGTGTTCTTATCCACTGAGCCATCTCTCCACAAGGACTGAAAAAATAACTATACATGTAAAGGGGGCGTTTTAAATTGACTTACATGTTTGGAGGCTTGGATAGGCCCATAACAGCTATCCACATGCTGGAAAGACAGAATCCATGAAGCTAGAAACCTCAAAATGACAGGGACAAGATGCAACCCTGGGCCGAGGTTGAAAGTCTAGAGCCCTCTACAGAGTTGTTAGCATAAGCCTGCTTTGGAGGACTGAAAAAGCCGCAGTGATCTGATGTCCCAGTCAACGGCTCAGCAATAGACATACTCAGTTAGGAAGAACGGAGCTTGTATGTGCTGGCTGGTTTTCTTCCTCCATTTTGTTCCAGCCCACAATCCAGGCTACTGGACAATGAATGCTACCTGCATTCAGGGCAAGTCTTACTTCGTCACTGCTGTCCACATGCTCTGCCAATCATCTCTGGAAATGCTCTCAGAGACACACTTAGAAGTATGGTTTACAAATCTACTAAATGTCTCTCAGTCTCGTCCATTGGTGATCAAGATTAACCTTCACAGTGTTTGCAGGAATTTATGAGCCTCCTGCTGTGAACTGTGCCAAATTCTCTATAAGAAGAATATATAAGAGCATGCTTAAAACCCACCCACTCTTCCCTGACTACACAGAAGAAGAAACCCAGTTACTAGCTTTAGGGAAAGTACAGGGACAACACTGCCTCAGTCTTCACACTGACTCTGCAACCCAAGCTTGTTTGCACTATTCTCCAGCATCTCTCTACCCTACAAAGTCAGCATCCATCAGTTCACAGTAGATTGGCCATCCAGCACGCAGGTAACATTTTATTACAGCTTAGATAATGAAGATGTTTCTCACCAGTGTTGACACAAGTGGAGGTTCTGTTTCTTTATTACATGGTTGTAATGTTTCTTATTAAATTCAGTAAGCTGAGCAGCCTTAGTCCAGAATGCTCCAAAATTCAAAATCTTGAAAGTGCCAACAAGTTAGCATGAGTTGACAATTCCAGACCCAACCCCATGTAATAGCATGTAAAACACAAGGATATAAAAGTATTGTTACAAACTATCTTTTATTACACATAGAAAGTATATATATGAAATATAAATGAATTTTGTGTCCAAACTTGGATCTCATTCTAATGTATTTCATTATATACATATATTCCAAAGTCTTTAAACATCTGAAACACTTCTAGCCTCAGACATTTTGGAAGAATACACAGCTTGTACAAAGTTCTAGGTCTGTAAGGTAGTTCTCTGCATGAGGGTAAGATGGTATGTTAGCCAGATTCCTTTCACTATAACAACATACTTGAAATAATTAACTTATAAAGAGAAAAAGGTTGTTTGTCTCACAATTTTAAAGGTTCCAGTCTATGGCTGGGTAGACCCATTGCCTACAGGGCTCTGGCTAATGTGACAGATGGCAATGGTAGGGAGAGTTTCACAGAGCAAATGGCTTACCTCACTTCCAGGAATTAAAAGGGAGAAGGCATCAGGATTTCACAATTCTTTTTGAGAACTTTGCCCAGTGAGCTAAGGACTATCCACTAGGCCCCACCTTCTAAAGGTTCCACCACCTCCCAATAGCACCAAGCTGGAGAAATGGGCTGCTAGAGGTCATTCAACATCCAAACCACACCAATGGCATGCAAAAAGGTGAAAATAATAAAAAGGTGTCATTTGGGGAAAACTAGGAACTGTCCGTCCACACTGATCATCACTGTTTTGGTTGCTATATCTGAGAACTAAGAGGAGAGAGGTCCAGTAGTGACAGAAGAGGGCAAATCAGTTGGGTAATCACAGTCCCTGTCTCAGGAGACCCTGTTTCAGGAGACAGAGCCTCTATAAGAACTTATTCCAAAGAGGTAAGAATAAGATGCAATGACCAAAATATCGACTGAAATGTCACTCAAACCAGGCATACGGGAGTGAGAAGGGAGGTCCCAGGAAAGCCCTGGAGGTTAGCGCAAGGCAGGAGACACAATGCAAGGAGGAGAATGTGTCTCCACATTGTATTAGTGCATAGACACCCCTCACAACCCATGCATTGCAGCTGTGGAGGGCTGCCTACAGAGCAGGCTAAAGTGAAATGGATCTGAGCTCAGTATGGAGAGGAGTGATGGCTGCAGGGGCACGGATGGAAAACCAGTTCTCTGTAAAACATAACTTAGCCACAGCAGTTTGGAGTGGGCAGTAGTGGAATGTTGACTCACACTCACTACCAAGGATTGGAGGTAGAACAGAAGAGACACAGGAGCACAGCAAGGCCTTTGAGTCGAGTAGACTGAGAAGCGGAAATCCTATGCCCTGACACGTGGTCTTTGCTCTGTGATTGACGGCTGTGCTCTCAGCTTGGTTTCCTTGTCTTGCAACATCTTTCCTTCACACCCAGGTGCTCTTCACTTTGAACTCAGTCTCTGCCAAGCTAGAATCATTATGCCTGGATACCAACAAGTACTAGTTATTTTTTCAATCCTTGTGGAAAAAAAAAAAAAAAAAAAAAAAAAAAACCTCCAAAATTCATACATTGAATCCATAAGTCTCAGTATTTCAGGATGTGACTTTATTTGAGGGATAAGATCTTTTTAAAAGGTTTTATTGAATTGTTGTGTATTTCATACAGAACATCTCAATCAACCTTAATCATCTTTATACCCTCTTCCCTACCTGCATCTCCCCATAGCCCCCAACTGGAATCCATACATTCTTTCATCTATGTTAAGGTCTATTATATCAAGTTAGTGTCCCCAAATGTTCCTCAGTGCAGTTTCATCCACGGAGGTCTAGTCAGCCTATCCAGAGTCCCTTGCTTTAGGAAGATCAGCTTTTCCTCACCCAACAGTAATCAGTTGCCAATATTTCTTCAGCAAAGATTGGGATCTGCTATCCATTACTCCAGATCCATGCTGTGTTTCTGTCTGCTTGAGTTTGTATGGGTCTTGAGCATGCCAACACCATTGCTGTAGGTTCATATGAGCAGGGTCCCAAGAACTTGTAGGAGTCTATTTCCATATAGTCACATACCTCCTCATGGGCTCTTATAATCTTTCTGCCTTCTCTTCCACAATGGCCGCTGAACCCTGGGTGAGTGAAACTTAATATAGGAGTCCTGTCCAGGGACTGCAGATTCCTAATCTCAGTTCTTCAGCCACTTGTGACCTTTTGTGTTACTGGCCCTCTGCTGCATGAGGGAACTTAATTAATGAGAGTTGAGAGATTCATTAGTGTCCTCCATATGCTTTGTTCTATGTTACATGAGCCTGATATGTAGAGGTTACATTGTAGATGTGCCGCTTTGGCATGGGCAATAACAATGTCTGTGTGTGACCAATTATGATAGATGTCTGTTAGGTCCTTTTGGTGTATGATATTGTTTAATTCAGATATCTGTTTATTCTCTGCCTTGTTGACCTGTCTAATGGAGACAGTTGGGTACTGAAGTCCCCTACTATTGGTGGGTCCCCTACTATTGGGACTAATCTGTGTCTTAAAGTACTATAGTAGTGATTTTATGACGTTGGGTGTACCATAAATTTGGTGCATATATGTTCATGATTGTAATATTTTCTTGGTCAATTGTTCCTTTGATCAGAATGATTAGTTTTAGTTTGAAGTCTATTTTGTCAGATATTAGAATGGTAACTCTTGCTTGTTTCTTAGTGCCATTTGCTTGGAATATTTTTTTCCCATTCATTGACCTTAAGATAGTGCCTGTCCTTGAAGGTGACATGGATTTCTTGCAGACAAAAAAAAAAGACGGATTTTGCTTCTTGATCCATTCAACTAGCCAGTGTATTTTGACTGGGGCATTCAGTCCATTAATATTTAAAATTATTGTTGAAAGATATGCATTGGTTCCCATCATTTTAATCTCTGTTTGTATTCTTGGTTTCTGTGGTTCCCCAGTTACACCTTCATTTAGTTTCTTTCTGTTCCCCCTTGGGGACAGTCGTTCCTTTCTTCAGTTCTTTGTACTGCTTCAAGTATTCTCTGGAGGGGTGATTTTCTGGACATGAATTCTTCCAGTCTGTTCATATCATGGAATATTTTTATTTTCTCTTCATCTATAATAGACATTTTTGCTGTGTAAAATATTCTGGGTTGGCATCTATGGTCATTTTGAACTGGGAATACTTTGTTCCAGGCTCTTCTGGCTTTCAGAGTTTGCATTTAAAAGTCAGCTGTAATTCTGATGGGTTTTCCTTTATATGTAACTTGTTTTTCTTTTGCAGCTTTCAGTACTCTCTCTTCATTCTATACACTTAGTGTTTTGACTATCAGATGTCGTGGAGAATTTCTTTTCTGGTCCTGTCTATTTGGTGTTCTATGTGCTTCTTTCCTTAATTTGGGGAAATTTTTTCTACAATCCTATTGAAGATCTGAGATTCTTCTCCTTCCTCTGTCCCTATGATGTGTAACTTTGGTCTTTTCATGGTGTCTCACATTTCCTGCACATTCCATTCCTGTGTTTGGTTTTGTTTTGTTAATTTTTCATAATCTCTGTTTGAGTGCTCTAATTCTTCAGCTTTATTGTCCAGTCTTTATATTCTGTTTTCCATTTCATTCATTTAATTGGTGAGTCTCCTGTCATTTCAAATTGGCTTGTTGAGTTTTTCACTTATTCATTTCAGTCTTCAATATTTCCATCTCTTTTATGAATTCAGTCAGAAGTTTATCCCTATCTTCTTTTAGTTCTTTGATTTGTTTACTTGTGTGTTCCTTAAATTCATTGAATTCTTTCATCATGTTTATGATTGTTCTTTTAAATTCTGTGTCTTGGGTTATTTCTATGTGGTTCTCATTGTATAACTCCTGTAGGATTGGTGATGTTTGATGGGAACGTAGTATTTGAGTTTTTCACATTATTATTTTTTCATTGTGATCTTGGCATATGTATTTCTTTTGTTGTTTGTGATTCTGATGTGAGACTCAAACCTTTCTTTGTTGAGCTGAAGTCTTATTCTGTGTATATACTTGATGAGACTTAGTTGTTTTCTTATTGGGTATGAAAAGCTGGTTGGTCAAGGCTTCAGGTTCTCCCTTTTGATTTTATATTCAGATGGCTCTAGTCCAGCTGCTCAGGACTTCCCTCAGAGGCACAAGTCCTGGGAGATCAGATGCTCTCAGGTTCTCTGTTAAGATCCGGGCCCCTCTAGCCAGTAGGCACAGCATAATTTGGGAAGATTGCTAGGCAAAGGCTGAATTCATGCTTTCTCAGGCAGTCTTCAGTCTGTCCCTATTAAAAGGTACAGAAGCCTAGACCTGCAGCAGTGGGAGGGGCTGCAGATGCATCGATGTAGGGGGATGGGCAGGGTGCCATTTGGAGAGCTCAGAGCCAGGCATGGGTAAGAAGGTAGTCCAGATCTGGGGGCTGAGAGTAAAAGGTGTGCCTCTGCCCAAGGCTAGAAGGAGAACAGGGTGTGGGGTGGGGGAGTTTGGAGTTGCTGTGGTGGTGGGGGACTGGAGACACAGTGGGCAGGATGAGATTTATGTGGGAAGAACATTGGTCTTCAGAATCCAAGGCAAGTTGGAGTAGGGACAGCCTGTGGAGGCTCTAACAAACTAGACTGAAAAACTGAGCTGGTCTGTGACCAGGGGATCTGGAAACAGTACGTGGGTCTGGACTAAAAGGGTAGTCTGGAGACCTGGGGGGCTGAGATTAAAAGCAGGCCTGTGCCCAAGGCTGGAAGGAGAATAGGATGGAGGGTGGGGAGAAGGGAGCTGCTCAGGTAGCAAGGAAGTGCAGATGCAGTGGGTAGGATCACACTTACCATGGAAGAGTTGCTCCCAGGAATCCAAGGCAGGCTGTGGGAGGGGACAGCCAGGATACATGGCTGGTCTAGGGCAGGCAGAGGGAAGTTAGGTGTGGTACAGCCTGTGAGGGCTCTAACAAACTAGACTGGAAAACTGAGCAGGTCTGAGTACAGGGGATCAGGATACAGTGGGAAGGTCTGGACTAAGAGGTTAGTTCGCAGATCTGTGATGCTAAGAGCAAAAGTGGACCTGTGCCCAAGGTTAGAAGAACAGGATGTGGGGCTGGAGATGTGGTCTTTAAAAACGTGTTGTTGATGAACTTAGGGATCACAGCTCGTACCCCAAGTCAGGCTGGCCATTTATTCTCAATAAGTCAGTTGAAAAGCCAAATTAATAGAAGCAGAAAAAGGAGATTGACTCAACTGAGCATACCAGGAAGAGAGGCAAAGAGATCCAGTGACACTGTGATGACCCAAGCCCATCCTGAGGACCCTGCCATGAGTGGAGAGCTGGGAACATGCACATCTGACCAATCCCGATGGCCCTGTCCCCAGTGACCATCATCATGGCTAGGCTTTAGTCTTACCCTACAAGGCGGTCTGACATGTTCTAAATCTCCTTCTGAGAGACAAGGTCCCCTGTGCTGGCGCTTTTTCTTTCTCTGGACTCGAGACTCTTGGGAAAATTCCCACTGCTTTGGGCTTTACTGTTTGAATCAAGGCTGACAGACTGAGGGACACAAGTGTCTCTTTAGAATATTTTCCTTTGCGCCAGACCAGTTACAGCAATTAAGGCAAACTGAGATCATGTGAGTGAGGCCTCCTCCAATGTAGCTGGTATCCTTATAAAAAGAGGAGACTAGGACAAAGATAAGAGAATAGACTATGAGGTCACAGGGAAGAGATGACCGTCAGCAAGTCAAGGAGAGAAGCAAGCCTCAGAAATAACCAGCTCTTCAGACACCTAGCTCTTAGGCTTCCACTCTCTAGAGCTGAAAAAATTTCCGTTATTTCAGTTCCCAGTCTGGTTATCTCTGTACTCTGAATTCTCCTCTCCTAACCAAGACCTCACAGTTCCCTCTCCTTTTGCACAACGTACTTCCTTTCTGTCCTGTTTATTCTGTTTTAACACTCAGCAATTAACATGCATCATACACAAAGCAGTTTCTGTAATTAAAAAAGATATTAATGGGGCTGGAGAGATATCTCAGCGGTCAGCAGCACTGGCTGCTCTTGTAGGAAACCCAGGTTCAGTTCCCAGCACCCCCACGGTGGCTAACAACAGTCTGTAACTCCAGTTCCAGGTAATTCTGTGTCCTCCTCTGATCTCTGTGGGCATTGCATGACATAGGTGTATTAACATACATGCAGGCATATACATAAAATATAAAAATAATAAATAAAATATTTTTTAAAACATTCATAAAAATCAAAATCAATACCATTCAATGTCAGAAAAGGCTTGCTAGGTTAGAGGAGATGACTCAGTCAGTTAAGATCTTAGTTGATCTTCAGCATCCTCCTAAAAAGCTGAATGGGCATGGCAGCGGGCGCTTCTAATAGCACTATTGGGACAGCTGAGATGTGAGGATCCCTAGAACTAGGTGGCTGACCACTGTAGCCAAGTGGGCGAGCACAAGGTTCAGTGAGAAACTGTCTCAAAAAGAAGGCAGAGAGTGACTGAGGAGACATCCAACAATCATCTCTGTCCTCCATGTGGATGTATATATGTGTACACATGTAAGAATACATACACAAACAGAGAGAGAGAGAGAGAGAGAGAGAGAGAGAAACAAAGAAAGGAAGGAAGAAAGGGAGAAAGAGAAAGAAAGAAGAAAGAAAAGTTTGCTAAGTGGGAACCTGCACAAAATATTGGTAGTAAGACATTTGCAGGGACTTTCTGGGAAAATATTTTAACCATCCACATAAAATCATACATACTCAACTGCTGACAATCCCAGGCAACAAAGTGTAATGCCAGGAAGTTGCAGGGAGAGGACATGAGTTGTAAAACCAACCTCACCACCAATATGTATGTAAGAGCATCCGCTGGTCTAATTTGAAAATCTTGCTAAGTGATGAATTAACAATATTTACTAAAGGCTTTAAAATTATACATTAATTTTATCCCAGAAATCCCACTTGAAAAAATTTTCTCTAATTAAATAATAAAAATATTACAAAAATATTCACTTCTATGTTTTAAAAGGGACACTACTGAAACATCAAGAGAAAACTTAAATAATTTATTCATATAGTGGAATATTTTCAAAAAGTGTTTTGATAATAAAGGAAGTTTTCACTATGTAATGTTAAAGGATGGAAAAGTACAACACAGCTGTTTGTTTTTTAAAGGAAATATTGCTACAATATAGGTTATCTACATGACAAATACCTGGAAAGATATGTGTCACATGTGCAACCTCTTGTTTTGCTTTGAGACAAAGTTTCCCTGTATCCTGGGACCTGCTAGGTAGCCCAGGTTGGCCTCAATCGCATTGAGATCTGCCTGCCTCTGCATCCTGAGTGCTGGGATTAAAGGCCTGTGCCACCAGAGATGGCAGCATGGACGATCTCTGACCACAGATTTATAAGTAACCTTTTTCTTCTCTCTACTCTTCCAAATGTCCTGTAGTGAGGCTGGATGGGTTACTTTTTAATTTTATTTTTAAATTTGAAGGGGCATAGTGTCATAATCAGATTCTTATAAGGAATGTGTAATGATCAAACCATGGTAGAAGTTGAGAACCAAAACTATTTGTGAAAACAGAAGGGCTATCCAGGAAGGACAAAGAAAAAAGGACAAAAACGAGACCACACAGTTGGGAAGGGGATAACTGATTGCCATGGGCTTCAGATCTGCCTTATACATTCAGGTGTGGACACTTGGACTTTAGGTATACATGGTATGTTTAAGAGATGCTTGTCAACATGAAATCAAAACAAAGCAATCTGAAGCTGTAAGGTGGTGTAGCTATGCAAAGAACAAGGGCTTGACCTCTACCCGAAGGCAGCTTGGTCTGCTCTACCGAACTCTCTTTAAGAGAACAAAGTTTTATGAAGAAAAAGAACCTCAGCTTATGAAATGCCCTCTATCAACTCAGATGTCAGGCAGTCTGTTAGGCCCGCATCACGATCCCTTCATAATGAATCTCTCTCTGAGGAAAAAAATAGACTTTTTAGCTTCTTTTGCTTAGTTAACTTAAAAATCATTCCTTTGAGGGTCACACAGCTGGGCAATAAATCATTGGCTTCCCACTGGCTTTGCTGTAGATAACAGCCCAGACGTGAGGTTATGATAACAATTGCTTCAGCTATTTTGCAAAATCTCGAAACTCACTTTTGCTGAAAGCACCCGCTCTTTACTTGGACTCACTGAGTCTGGCGGGTGGCTGAGGTTTGTGTTTGTGCCCTTTGTGGCCTAACCTTTGGATCAGATGCTGCAGAACTTGGGTGTAGCTATGCTGATCATCTTTTAAATGTTTATCCAATGCCGTGATGCAGGGTTAACTTGGTCTACTCCCACTGGAGCCAGTATGTGTTTCTCCTCTCATCCTTCTGCTTTTACAGGCGCTCAAGCACCCCACATTTCTCAGTCTTGTCATAGGCTTAGATCAAAACAGAACGCCAGGATGTTTGTGCAAAATGATGGTGTCAGCAACAGAAGTTCAGTTGTGCTTAGTTTAACTTGACTACCCATCAGCCCGACAAACCGAAGCAAGGCCGCTAGCACACAAGAAAACGTGCCTATAGCCAGCGGAAAATTACCAAACGTCAGCCCACCTCAGCCCAGCAATGAAAGCAGAGCTGCCTGGTGCCTCCTCCTACCAGTGCTGACTCCCTTCAACCCCTCCTGCCAGCGACAGCTTTGTCTACATGAAGGCCCGTGATACTTGGGTGGGTCTGGTTTCCATTGTTTCTGTCTCATGAAATTGTTTCTGTACCAAAAGGGCTCGGTGTTGGAAACAGGAAATCATATTCCAACTTCCTGTCAGTATCTGGAAGCCCTTGTTTAACCTCAACTTTCGAAGTTGCACAATCTTCAAGGAAATGAGACCCTGACTTGCTAACTATGCTGAGTGTCTGGACACCGTCAAGCCTTCAGCTTCCAAGTTTCTTTGCTGTGATTCAGCTGATCCAGGCAGGTGACCACCTGGGCTCTCTCCTCTCAGGGAGACAGCTGTGCCCCTGCAGAGCACTTCAAGGGACAAGAAGGGCAGCTGCAGATGAGTACTTACTCCTCTCTGCTCTAATGGAGCAGGAAAGGTCAGTATGCACAATGAAAGAGATGGGGCAGAGGACAGAGGGTCTGGGAGAGAGGACAGAGGGCCTGGGGCAGAGGACAGAGGCGCTGGGAGAGAGGACAAAGGGGCTGGGAGAGAGGACAGAGGCGCTGGATCAGAGGACAGAGGGGCTGGGGCAGAGGACAGGGGAGCTGGGTTTTTATCAGCCTTTCAAACTAAGTGTCATTTGACTATGGCAAAGTCACCACTTTTCTCAGGCCCCCATCCTCTTATCTTCCTGAAGGCAGGGCTGGACAAGGTTCCTGCTCATCTTCAGATCTGTGGATGTTAGACTAACAAGCAGGGACTGACATGGCAGTGTGACAGACCTCACGTTCAGAGCATGCTCAGCACAACTCTGTGTAGATTCCCATAATGTCTTCAGGCTTAAATAGTAAAAATCAGCAATAGCAGAGACCTCACCAAATCCCAGAGTCAGAGACTGTATCCTAACTTGTGCACTCTAAGGAAATCATTTTTCGGCATTTTTCCGTTCTCTGTACGTCAACAAAAGTTAAGCTGCAAAACTGAGGGCTGCTTCACTAAGCCTGAGAGATGAGAAAGCTAACTAACAAAACTAAGAGAGGTTCCCATTTCTGAACCCAAAACGACGTGGAAAGATCTGATTTCACTTGAAACTAATGTGAGTTTTTCTTCCAAGAAAGACATTGAGTTTCAGGTCTTTGGAGCCTCGAAAACTTCCCGCCTTCTGACCCTCCCTTCCTCCTCCCTCCCTCCTCTTCCTCCCTCCCTTGCCTTTCTCCCTCCCCCTCCCTCCGTCCCTCCTTTCTTTCCGTCCTTCCTCCTCCATCTCTCCTTCCATCCTTCCTCTGCTATCTTTTTCTCCCTCCCTCTCCCTCCCCCCCTTTCCTTCCTTTCTTCTTTTCTCCACTTTCCTACCTGCCAGCAATGCTGCCACCCCCAGGCCTCCGTGTATCTAGCAGGGTCACCTTGGATACCAGGAGCACTCACTGCTGGCTACCACTTGTCCGCCTCAGTCAGCATAACCTGCGCTTGTTCTCTGAGTCAATGCCAGGGCATTGCATCTGTCAAATTCTTAAGGGTATAAAACTACCCTCAGGATCTTAGCCATGACAAGACCAGAAGCTCCATACAAAGAAATGTTTTAGTGTCTTTCAGACATAAGATTTTAGAACAGCACTAAGAGGTTAGCACAATAAAATTAACTATTTTGTGCTACAATAGTTTTTTGTCTGCCGATTTTGAAAATAAATCATCACAGAGGCCACCCCTACTCTATATCTATCTTTCTAGGGGAGAACTAGAAGGCGGAGGGTGACTACCGACCAGGAGGAGCCACGCTGAACCACAACCTCTGCTGTGCACATAGATACCCTTAGAAGAGGCCTTTACATGGAGTCACACAAAATGATTTTGTCCTGAATGGTTTTCCCAACCCCACTCCGATTCCCAGGAACCTGTGGGAGTGTGCTTTCTATACAGAAGAGACTGTGCATGTTCCCATACAAGTAGAGCACTTTAAAATGAGAGTTACTTTTACATACGTACTAGGAAATGTTTATAATTGTCATGAATGTTCTCACTAAGCATTGATTAAAGAAATCAAATATGGCCAATCATTCATTTTAAATGGCCCAAGGTATAATCTGGAAGTATACTGTCAGACTTTTAAAGGAGGCAGATATTCAACATTCTTGCTAGAATTAAAAAGAAGATTATGAACCTCAGAGCAAGGGTATCTTCTAAATAAACACCAATGGCTCTCTTGCTTTGTGGATAACTTCCTTCCCAGTCAATGCAGCATACTTACTTCCTACCAGGTATTAGGTAAAAATGGCAATTTCTGAAACCGTGGATTCCGAAACAGGGCAGAAGATGGTGTTCACCATGGTTGTGCTGCAGACAGTACTATAGTAAGCTCCAGGAAACACAGTTTCTAAAACTATCCAAAGAGGAAGTAGAGACCCAGAAAAACTCATGGAATAACCAGTTATCCTAAGAAGGAGGTGTGCACCATCTGTGGAGCTTGTTTACATAATTAACAATGCCGCTTGCAAATGCACGAAGTCATAATTAGAATAATGAAAGGGTGTGGCCATATAAGTTCACACACCATCTTGTTTCCACCTCATCTTTATTAAATGTGAAAATGTGCCATTGTTATTTAGAATTTGAGCAACCAGTTTTAATGTATAGTTCCAATCTGGTGGCCACACAGTCCCAGTTAAACTGAGTTGATCACAAAACAAAACTAAGAGGTATGATTGTGGGAGAGAGGCCTGTAGGAGGAGAGGAATGGCAGAGGTGGGCGACAGAGTGAAGACAGAGGATGAGAGTAAACAGAATGCACTATATACAGGCATGACATTGTCAAAGAACAGAATCAATCAAAAATGAAAAAGAACAGACAACAGAACAACAAAGAAATATAAATCGATGAGGACACATTCCCAAAACCTTAAATCTCATCCTAATGCATATCTATGAGAGAAGTTAAATTCATTTGATATTTATTATTGACACCTTTCACACAGCTTAAGAAAACACATTCTGACTACGAACTGATTTTTTTTTCAACCTGGTCTGGTGGCACATGACCTCTAATCCCATAGCTCGGGACGTGGAGACAGGAAGATTATGAATTTGAGGACAACCTATGCTACATAGTAAGTTTGGGGCAAGCCTGAGTTAGATAGTGAGCCCCTGTCTCAAACAAACCAAAATAAATACACAAAACTAGTAAGTTGATTTTCAGTAGAATATATAAAATATAACTCACAATAAAACTAAAAGCAATAATAAAATTTAATGCCAACCCAGGTAACAATAATTATGATGATAATGAACAAATTTGCTATTTGACATTTCACTGGGGAGGATATTATGTGAATCTTTCTATCATTCATGAAACTTGCTCCTTGTCAAGATGAGCCATCCTGTCACTCCATTTGTCAGACAAGAAAATATGAGCCTACAGTTTTTGACAAAGGATGGATGCGGAGAGTTGGTTACCCAGATGTCTATGATGATAAAACACAGAGGAACCCTTGGGAATACACCCCCTCATGGATCACCTTGATCCAGTCTTCTGTGACCAGAGAAGTGACATCATGTGGGACATAATGATCCACATAGAACATGCACCAATATGGAATATGTGTCCGTGGACATCAACTGCCTTAGGAAAATGCAAACGTGTGGCTAACCTGAGTGAAGAATCAGAAATTAATTCAAAGTTTCTACATCAAAACTAAAGTTAGGGGGCTGGAAAGGGCTGCACTGTTAAGAGCACTGACTGCTCTTATAAGGACCTGGGTTTGGTTAGTAGCACCTACATGGTGGCTAACAACCATCCATAGCTCCAGTTCAAGGGGATCCTGCACCCTGTTTTGGCCCCCATGGGCATTGTGTGACATGAGTGCACTTGCAAATGTGCAGGCAAAACATACATAACATTTTTGAAAAATTTAGAAATCCGTTTAAACACTAAAGTAGAGATGCAAAGAAGTCCTCTTTTCCTTAAGTGCAGTAACAAAGGTTCATATTTAGCTCATTTTTCTATTTTAGTCTATTGATTCCCCTTTATGTTTGCTACTCAAAAAACAAAAAGAAAGAAAAGTTACAAAAATCAAAATGCCATGACATAAACCCCAAGTCGGCCACTGGGCTCTTTGTTCTGAAAGTGACTTCTCAGCCTATAAGTCCATTTTCACATTCTCTTTTCATCAGAATTTTACTGCTCACAAACACAAATACAATAGACAAAGGCCAAAGAATTTTGCTTAGAACTACAGAAAAAAAAAAAAAATGAAGTTCACCCTTGGACCATATCCAGTTTTCTGCCATCACAAAACTCTAATTCAGTATCTCTGTTAGGAGAAGCAGATTACAGAAAGAAAAGAACAAAACTCTCCTTTTCTCTATTTTGCAGTGCATTATGTACGAGCATTTTTTAGAAGCTTCTTTTAATAGGCATGCACTAGTCAAACAAGTTTAAATTACCAAGAAATTTAACTTCACAAATTTTAAAATTATAGGTACACTACATTTAAAGCCTAAATTACTGTAGGATAGAGAAAGTCTTCTAAGTTATCCATTTCCTCTGTGACCCAAATTTCAAAGAATAAATTTTAATAATGAATGAAAAAAAAAGGATCTTGGGGGAAAGAAAGATACTAAATTCTACAAGTAACAAATTAACTCTTATAATTTCAAATAAGATCGGTATGTTTGACTAAAAAACAACAAAATGCTCAGCTCACACTTTGGGACTATAAAAGACAGAAAACTGAAGATTTGGTAGAAATGTTACTCTCTGAGCAAATGGCCTTTGCAAAGCTTTGCAGCTAGTGTGAATCAGCGTATTGTCTACAAGGTTTAGTTTTTTACCGTTTGGAAGGATTGTGCACCAAAGAGAGACTTTTACAAATAAAACAACAAAGCTAAAATACAATCTTAGAAACGTAGATGAGGGTAAAATTAGGAGTTTACATTTCAATTATGAGAAAATTAAGAAAATTGAAGCAATTATGGTTTATGATAAATGAGTCATTCTTAGCTGAGAAATGAGAGTAATCTTCCCAATTTCATGCACTCAATTTGTGCATTTTCCCCCTATGGAATGCTTCTTTTATCTTACAAATATAAGAAGACTAGAATTGAACCAGTGAGGACATAGGAAGCATTTAATCCTGAGAGAAGCTAGGTTCAAGGATGCATTATTACAGTAGTTGTTGTAAAAATCAGAAAGGTCATGGATTTTTTTTAAGTATATCGCTATCACTTAAAACTGTGTTTGTTTGGGGAGGAAAATACATTGTAAGCAACTTTTCTATATAAACACACTGAGGCCTTCATACATCTTTGATGTGACGGGATGCGAGTTGTCATGAGGAACCTAGGAGGCGCTGTCTGCACCCAATGACCTGTACTTCAAGAAACCACGGTGACAGCCAAGTAGAACCACTTTGAGTTACATCCTGCATTTATTTAAGCAAGCCAAATGTGTCCATTGGAAATGAACACATCATAATGCTTTACAAATACAGATAGAGGACACAGAATAGTAAGACCCTGAAGAGAGAATCTGTGAGAAGATGGTTTTATCATGAGGAAAACTTGCATGGACCATATGAAGGCCGCAGCCAAGACGCCTGCCTGTCACCCCTCCTAGCGTCACTCAAGTAGTTTCAATAGATATCGATCCGATTTACACAAGTGCTAGTGGTCAGCATAGTCCTGGAGATTGTGACTACAGTGTAATGTGTGGGAGGCCGGGCTCCATGTGCTATTTAAATGCTGCTGTACAATATGCAAGAGAAAGAATGTCTTATCACACATTTACTGTGACATCCAATAAAATGTGAACTCGTTTGCATAGGTTAGTCCTTTGGACAGCACAATTTTTCTCTGGTCCACCAAGGCTTAAGGATTCACAGTGTAGAGGAAAAAAACATGAATTAAAACATTTCTACTAAAATACATTTTAATAGCTGGTGTTAACAATTTGCATAACAAAAGCCAAATCATATTAATAACATTGTATCCTTCTGTGAGCCCCTTCATTTGAAAAATTATTTAATGTTTCCTTCAAAATCATTACACTCTCAAAATAAGTATAGTCTTACAAATTAATCACCAACCACAATTATACATAGTTCAAAGCAAACAGAAACCAAAGTACACAATTCAAATTTGTGTTTTTATCACAGGTCACAATCCAGCATTGCCACACATATCATGCCTGTTACACGCTCGGTGCCATTTCCAAAATGTTTAGCAGTTCATTCTATGGACATGAAAGAAGAGAATTCCATTTCAGTTTTCTCTTTTTCCTTCAAAGTAAATCATCTTTAACAACAATAAGATTATAGTGAAGTGTATACTATGCAAATAAGATACCACATGTCAGACACAAAAAGCATAGGGACTTCCCATGAATATACTGAGGTCATATGGACAACTGGGAAGGAAATTTGCCCAAGGATCCTTCCAGTCTTGGGGATTCTAATAGTCTTAAGCATTCTAGTTATCCCAGAATGATAACCACAGAAGCATCATACAATGCCTTGACCTGTTGGCAACTACTTGCCTCAAAAGGGTCCTATGGGACATGGGATACTTAAGAAAGAGGCTTTCATTTGAACATCCTTAAGTTAGTACACTTAGCTTCCTGCTTAACTGAAGCTCTGCCATCATGTTGTATTACCTCACTTAAATGCAATGTAGCCACATTCAGATTATCAGAGGCAAATCATTAAAATATAATCAACTTATAAAGCTCAACTTATGCAGTAAGTTCAATCTCATAATTAATCTATCTTAAGATAAGTATTTTAAATCTCAAACCTAAAGTTAATGCTTATATATCTCAATTATATATAAAATCCACAAAAAAATCTTTTCAGAAATAAATGGAACAAGACAAACTTTCTAAAACTTTAGAGGGAAAATACAACCAGCTATCACCTGTAACACTGATCAATCAGGGGCATTCTACGTCCTCACCACAAAAATATCAATCAAGTATAATAAAATATTACTATAGAATAAGCAGAAGCTCACTTGATTTCGCTTCTAAGACCACACTGATAAATAAGCATAATCAAAAGGCACCTACTTTTGTATAGATCTGTATTATAATATCAGTATAAACTATATCCAGTTTATATAGAGATTTTAGTAACAACATCACACCCATTTTCTTTATCTTTCATTTGAAAACATTCCACTGAAGAACCTGAGAACAAAGTTCAGAGCTTGAATTTCTGCTCTCAGTTTTGGAAAAGGCTTTCCCCTAATTCCTAGAGTGTTACAAACTCCTGCAGAGATAGGCTCTGAAAAGCAAGACTGTAAAACTGGCAAGGCTGCACTTTTATTATCTTCAAGCCAAGGACCTCGTGGCAGGAGCGGGGCTGGTCTAATCGTAACCTTCCCTATGCCAGGGGCTTGCAGCAATTGTGCTTAAGACATTCCTGTGTGCTCTTTGGAGGCCAGGAGGCATGGGAAGATGCGGAGCCTCCCTGGAGAGCAACAACCAGACAGAAACTTCTACCTGGGCTGCACTGAGGATGTGCACACGCAACAAGAAACTGAAATATTCATTTTGCCACAGGTTGGAAATAGAAAGCTTTCTGGAGAACAAAAGCCAGCTAAAAAAATCTTTACTACAAAAGCTTATAATAAAAGCATTATATCCTGTTGCTAAACATTCTCAAGAGAAATATGATCCAAACACATTCATCTTCCAAGCCTTTTAGAATTGTATCAAACTGTCCCTTGTGCTTCTGTCCGGCTTGAAAGCCCATCACATGCAGGGAACAGGTGCACGCTCTCGGTGCTTGGCATTTACACAGTCTTCTTTTACTCGATTTCTAAACGGCTTATTTTTAAATTCGTGTTTTGCTGTCAATGTTACATGTGAGATATCGGGTGCCAAACTGCAAGTGGGTGGGAGGCATGTGGAAAGTGGAAAAGGCGTTAAGAATATAGTTTTATAAAGTGATGCTGCAAAAGATGGCACACTGGCATGACACATCTACGTTCCTATATTCCCCTGAGATGGGGAACATCCTTATGCATGCTAGTAATAATGTCAAGACCATCGAAATAAACCCTTGAGAGCATGTAATGTCTACTTCTGCCTCAATCTCTCTTGAAAGTAAGTAACTACCCCTCACTGAATCTTGATCAGATCTTCATTCTAAAAATGTTTAAAGCAGAAACATCTTGCTATACGAACATTACATGAAGCTCAAAATTTTAGGACACCCGTTCCCTAAATATGTATTGACTTTCACATTCAGCAAATATGACTTTGAAATTGGTGGGTAACAAAAACACAGAACATCAAGCTGCTATTTCTGGGAACTTTGCTGATCACAAGTTCCAAGTCAGCCTCTGCTGGTCTTCCTACAGTTGTGCTAATTATCAAAAATGGTAGCTGTCCTACAGTTAGCCTGATATCTTAGTCAACAGCTACTCTTTCTTTTTTATAATCACACACATGCACACACACACACACACACACACACACACATACACACACACACACATCTGTCTAGGAAAGCATAAAGACATACTTAACATACATGAGCAGGCTTATTGCCCTTGTTTTTAATGTAAAGTGTTTTTTGTAAAATTATTGCAAGTTCAGTTTGTCTTGGGAGATGTGGGTCAAGACATCAAAACTGATAGGGAGTTTCATCAAGTTAATTATGACTGGTCATTTAAATGACAGAAAACCAAGTACACTGTCTATCTTGTAATATATAAAATCTCTTTTCAGAAAAATCTCTGGTTATTTGCTAAATTTTCTCTTCTCAATTATTTTATATCAGTGTCATGGAGATACATCTCAGTGAGATACAACTCAAATATAATGGAACTACTGATTTTCAGGAGTCTGTGTTCACTTTTTAAAGGTAATAATGAACCAACTTTGGCCTTTTGACTACCAAACATGTCGTTCAAAGATGTTACACAGGGTGTTTTGCCAATTTCCAGGTAAGGTGGATCATCCCAAACTCCCTATGTTTTATTACACTCTTGTGACTTTGCTTTTATTCAGTTTCTTCATGAAAAGTCAGATGCCACATGAATGTTATCCTGCTGCAAGTCACAACTAAAGGTACCATCAGAAAACCAGAGCTGCTGATGGATGTCAAAGTCTGGGTAACCTGGACAGACTCTGAGAAATTTAAGATCCAGACACCAAGGACTGTATTTGACGGTATAATACAGATAAAGCCTGCACAGTCGCCCAAAATATGAAACCAAGTTCTTTTGTAGTGAATTGTCTATCGGACCTGTACTGAAAAATCTCCACTAACATTCCTCTATTATCCCCAAGGGTGATTCAGAAAATAAAAACCAGGGTGCAAAAAGAAAGCCTTGGGATGAACAGGCCTTAGTGCCTAGCTTTCCATCCCAGGGTCTGAATAGCATTTGCCAAACATGATCAGATATCTATATGTGGAATTAACTTCTGCTTACTGTTTTGCTTTCTTTTTTCTACTATACTTTGTAGTTCACTTTTTCCATTGGATGCTGTTCAATTTACTTCACTATTAATTCAATGATGGCATAACATGAATGAAAGCTGTTCAGTAAATACCTAAATTTCCTATTTACTAGAGTAGATGTGTTTCTTAAGATGTGAGCCTTTCACAGCTAGAGTGCAATACAGCAGAAAAGTCTCGGGCAACTTTTCAAAGTGTTTTCCTGATCAGCTGGCCACTAGAAGAAAGGGCTTAGAGCAATCAGTCAGCCACACTGTTGACATCTATAAGGAGAATGGACAAACAGCTGCTATGATACAGAAGCTTGAACCCACACACATGCAACAGGGTACAGTCTACTAGGAAAACAAGTCAGATGACATTGAACTTTGCCCTTTAAAGAGTACCTGTGAAGAAGTTACTTGGTCCTGACATTCTAGGGGCTCAAGCACACACTCTGCTCCACGGAATATAAACAGAGATAGCCTATACCATGGAACAAATGTGAAACAAACAGACCCCAGTCAGCCTAGAGATTAGGGAAGTTTCCTTTTCAGTCCCTAGGGCCACAGTCAATATAATTTTAACCAGACTCATTCTGTCATTGCTTACATTTATTATATTAGGCAATTCTCACTTGAATTGGAAATTGCCCAATGATTCAAAAGCTAAACAGTTTTTAAATTATTGGCTGTGTTACTGGGCTACAAGAATTGGCTTTGGATGATTCCTAGTGACAGCTAAGAAGCTTCATACACTCATTACATTTAAGGGACAATCAACATCTCTATTAAACTCTACAAAAATACATTTCCCACAAGGGTTCAAAAGCCAATCAAAGGAAACCACAAACACAATTAGCAGCACCAGGTCTCCAGACCTAATGATTTTGTTTACAGGAATTACTGAAAACGCTGCTGTTATGAGCATAAAAGTCATTCCTTTTTCCTGGTACCTGTGTGTCTAATTGTCAAAGTAAGGATACGTTATTGTAAAATAACTGCCAAGTTGTCTGAAAAGTATCTTCTATCTTTTAAAAAGATTGGGTTTAGAATACATCAGAATAAAGCTCAAAGGGCAAGGAGAAAGAATTAATTCACAAACTCAATATAATTTGCTGGGAGCATGCCCGTTCTCCCGGTTCTCTGCACGGTGCCATACATCCAGCCGTCATCAATGGGCTGCACATTGACAATGTAGTCACCATCTCGGAAGGAAACCTCATCTTCATCCTGGGCACTGTAATCATACATGGCTCGGTAGGTCCTCTAAGAAAGGAAGAAATGATTAGCCAAAGCATTCTCAAGGAATCACAGTTGCAAATCTACAACCTGTTTTCCACAAACCAACACACATATAAAACATGCATAGGGGCATTTGCAGGCACAGCCGTCACTGGGAATCTGTAAACCAGACGGCACCATCTAATTATAGTAATCTCAAGTTTGTGCATCGAGAAAAGAAACAAAAAGGAAAGATAACAAGAGGGGTGCAGAGATGACTCAGTCGTTAAGAGAGGACCCAGGTTCAATTCCCAGCACCCACATGGTAGCTAACAGCCATCTGTAACTCCAGTTCCAGGGGAATCCAGAACCTTCTTCTGACCTCCTCAGGCATTGCACAACTCGGGTGCACTTACACTTATGCACGAAATAAACTCATACATATAAAATAAAAATAGTAAATAAAATATTTTTAAAAGAAAGAATAAATTATATTAGGCAATTCTAATTAGGCCTGTGAAAAAGCAGCCTTTGAAAGAGCAGAGCCAACCTGCACCTCCAGGTGACCCCAGATGGATTCGATTTTCCCTGGCCCTCCTTGTTCTTCAGGGAACAAAAACTCCCATGACAGCAGATAATTCCACATCCTACTGACTCTCTGCCACTAGCTCCCCCACACAATGAACTTCTCCTAAATAGATGCTAAAATGTTTTGCTTCCTATTAAAAATAATGTAAAACAAAAGGGGCTAGACAAATGGCTCAGCAGTTAAGGGCATCTGACTGCTCTTGCAGAGGATCTGGGTTCCCAGTACCCATATGGCAGCTAACAACCGTTCAATACTCCAGTTCCAGGGTATCTGATGCCTTCTTCTGACCTCCACAGGTATTGCATGACACAGATGCACCTACCTATGCAGGCATTGCAGTCATACACATAAAATAAAAATAATAAATACACTGTTAAAAACAAACAAAAGAAAAATCCATAATATATTTAATTTATACATTTATGTAAAGGTGACAGACGTTTCAAGATAAATATTCCAATTATTGATACATCTATAAAGAAAATTTTTTTATAATAAGAAAATTCTAAATAGTGTTTGTATATTTGTTTTGGTTTAATGTAAAGAGTTTAGCTAAGACTAACAATTAGTAAATCTCAAAGTCAAGAATATTGATAGACTAGGGAAACTGGCTGACACACAGTGGATTTGAGATCAATTAGCTGTCTGAAAAGAGTCACCTACTTCTAAGTGTCCATCAAAGGCCAAGGGACCGTGACCTAGCTAGGAGAAGCAAGTCCAGCACAAGATGCCAAGTGTGACTGCATGGAGCAAACGCTGCTTCCAAACTTGACACTGAAAGGATGACTTGGTATTTCCAGACTTCCAATAGGGAGATTTAAAGACATACTCTTATTAGCAGATTTTTCACTGACATACAATAATTGTACAGATGTGGGTATACAGTTTGGCATTTCAGTACATCATACAATATATGTTAGATCAGAGTAACTGGCATTTCTGCCACCTCAGACATATATCATTTCTTTTTTAATATTTTATTTCTTATTTTTATGTGTGCGAGTGTATTCTTGGCATGTACATAGGTGCGCCCATGTTGTGCAGGGCTCACAGAATTCAGAACAAGGTGTGGATCAGATCCCATGGAACTGGAAATATGGACGACTGTTAGTCGCCATGTGGGTGCTGGGATCAAACCTGGGCCCTCTGCAGGAGTAGCCTGTGCTCTTAATCTTTGAGCTAGCTCTCTAGTCTCATATAAATCATTTCTTTATGCTTAGAAGACTCAAGGTTCTATTAGGTATTTTCACTGTGTCTATTAGCCCTTTGTGGTCTTTATGGTAAACATGAAGACTGACTCTTTAATATGATCATCAAGTATCTGGACCTTCTTATGCCTGAGTGAAGATAATAACTGGATAATTCCATGCCTGGAATAACAATTTGGATATCACATTGGTATATGCCTTGTTTGTTTCATTGTTTAATGTCATATGCATTAATGCTTCCATTTCTCAATACTTTGCCTATGGCAGGCTTCTGCTTCTATCGAAGGAGCCTTACAGATAGTAACGTCATCATTTATCTGAATGCAAAAACGTTCAAGATCCGGTTTAACTGTATTCCATGTGTATTTCTATTTCTGCAGTGAAATGGGAAGACCACATAAGAGCATGTTTTTTTTCTTTTCAATGCTGGGGGTTGAACCCAGGGTCTCACACATGCTGGACAAGCACTCTACCACCACCCTAACTCCCAGATGGAATGGATGCTCTCAGTCAGTACTTACTAGATTCGGTGAGTGCTGCATTGACCTCATAGATGACACACTGGTCTGGTGCATGTACCCATAGCCTTGGGAGTGACTCTGCTGGTAAGCTCCAGGGAGAACGGGAGCTGCACATGGACACACAGATTCCTCAGGTTAGCCTCCAAGCACTCTACCCAAGCCCACATGACTGCTCACACTACCAAAAGCTTCCAGAACAAATGGTTTCAGTGTGGTGTGAAAGTTGAGGGCAGGATCACAAGCAATCTCAAAATCAATCCAAACCTCAATAATCAAGGACATAACTTTAAAATCGGTTTCTCATGCAATCAATTATGTTTCAGTATTGTTATTACTCTCCTGGAATGCTATGTTATAAATAAAACAGAAATTTACCAGAATCTCTTAACAAAAATGTTTTTATTTGGCCATTTAATTCTTTAGATATTTTCCAAAATAAGAAAATTAAAATGTAGAAGGAATTTAATCAGACCACCCCATCAACGGCAGAGTATCAGTGTTCTCACAGGACTGCACCTGCAATGAATATATGGACTAGATACTTGGAGACATGCAGCTGAATATTACCACAGCAAAGATGGTAAGCACAACATGTTTAGCAATATATGTTTATTCGGGACTTAATATAATATCTGTTTATATTTCTCTAAAGAAATCTTTATTTAGAACATATAAATTATTTTCATTTTGACTATAAATCAAACTATATAAATCAGATGAATTTTTTATTTTTGCTAAAGATTGAAAAACCAAACCACTTGGATAAGTAAAGGTAGAATGAGTAGGCCCACATCTATTTCACCAGCTCCAAGGCTCAAGGAATACTGTGGAAGAGGAAGGCAGAAAGAATGCCAGATCAATCAGGAGGATGGGAAAGTGCTGTGAAAAGAGGTCTTTTGGGTATGACATAGTCACTGCGCTCATGAACTCACTGCATTGTGGTTACCTGCAGAAGAGCTGAACAAGATATGGCCAATCGACATTTCACCCTGGACGGGGAAGGAGCTCAGGAAGCCCGTCCCTCTCTGAGAGACTACTGGCAGTTGAGGGCGCTGGAGGAAGAGGTACCATTGCCTTTGGTGGTGTAAGCACTGATAAGCTACCAACAATCTAGTAAAAACCTCCCTCCCACACTCATGAAAGCAACCATAATTAAACTCAGCTAAGTTCAGTGGATTACACATACAAATGGCATGAAAGTAGGAGGCGGACCTGTGGGGAAGAAGAAAGGTGTCAGTGAGAGAGGGAAGGGATGAAAGAGGACAATGGGGGGGACATGAAAACAACTGAAGTCTGTTATATACATGTACACAACTGTCAAAGAATAAACACAAAAGGTGAATTTAGAAAGAACTTCATAAACATTGGTTTATATTAAAATACATCAAAAAGGTATTCACTGGACTTATACCATCCTCACACCCAAAGACAGTTTTTGAGCTGGGGATTGGGGAATATGCTTGTGACTGTATAACTAGGAACGCTGAGGCACAAGGATGGTGCATTTGAGGTCAACCTGAGCTACACTGAGAATTTCAAGGAATCTTGGGTCACAAAGCAAGACTGTCACTAAAAAAAAAAAAAACCCACAAAATCAAAAGACATATGCTTGTAAATATGCTTCTCTATATGCCTGTGTGGTTAAGTGCTTGTAAACACAGGCATGAGCTGCAAATGACAGCATTTCAGTAGCAAGCCCTTCATTTTGTTTTGAATAACTATAGAATTCATTAGAAAAAGATGTACGATACATGTGCTATTAAACCCACAATAGTTCTTCATTTTGGTTTAATACGTTGAGCACATAATTATAATGAGTTTATTTATTCAGGTCAGTTTCTATAATAAAAGTAATAAGCAGATGTAATTCTTGGGTATTATGAGTGATTAATATTTTATAAATAGCAAAGTCATTCTAGTGGTGCATGAAATCAATACTTGAAAGAAATTTAATGATTAGAATATTTAAAAAACAGTAATATGTTCTCCAAAGGCTAATGATATTAGGTTGAAGGGTATTCTTTTGAGTAGTTTTTGAGTGAATTTATATTAAAATATCATTATAAATTGTATCTGATGTCCAGATATGAAAGTTAAAGAGAAACTGTCAACATCCTTATTTGGATCAGCATGTGTTAGAAATGTATTAAGTCATCGTTAAACATCAAACGTTCAGAAAACAGCCGTGTTTAAGACTATTAACTCAATTTAAATATTTAATGTCAAAGGATGTCAGGTATGCTGTCAAAACAGATGAAGAGCTACAGGCAAGGGACGGAGGCTGAGGGAGGAGGAATCAGTGTTCTCCAGAGACCAGCTCCATGATAGGCTACCTAATCCCAGTCAGGCAGGCCTAAACACAGGTCCACATGAGCACCACTAATGGATTCAGTGCATTGTGTGGGGATGGGGGGTGTATACATATGTATGTGAAAGTGGTCCCTGTGTGGGAGACGAAGCCGGAAGTAATGACTATCACTTATTCCTTCAACTCTCAGCAAGAATTTCTCAGCTAAAGTGCAGATTACTGCACTGCCTGTCACACAGCAAGCTTCCATAGTTATTAGTAATAATGACTGTCCAGGCAGGCCAGGAAGAGAGGAGAGGCAGAAAAATTGCCCTCCTGGAGCCAAGATGGCCTTGGGCAGTCAGCCTTTCACCCAATTAGGGAAATGGTTCTGGACACCTAGGAATTCCAATTAAATGCATAAATTAATGATAGGAACTATATACCCCAGGCCAGAGTCTTAAATTTGTTTTTCAGTATTTAAACTAGTGATTTCTTCTTGAATTGTTATCTACTTAACTGAATTGAATCTACTTATAAATTTTAAAGATTATTTAAACACTTCTCTTCCTATACTTGAAAGACAAGATTTGACTCTAACCCAAAGTTACATCATTTAGTTATGAACTTTACATTTTTATGTAAGGAATTAAGTAGGACCACATAAAATATTTTGGGACAAAAAACGTTTCAGTAAAAGATATGAAGGAAAAATGTGTTACCTCTGATTCTGTAATTCTCAGTTCTTACATCACTATTCTAGTTCCTGTGCCTGTCAGCTCTGCTAATGCTGTTTAACAACATTCTCCAAGTTTAGCTTGAAAAGCCATGGATATTTACATGTTCAGTTGCTCACAGCTGCCCCTCAAAGGGAACCAGTAGCTGTTAACACAGTAAGCAAAGAGAGAAGTACAGTGTTCCTCTGAAGAGTTGTGGGTTGAGACAGGGGGGAGAGTTGAGAAAGAGCCACTGCAGAGCTCACATAAGCCATCACCATCATGATGTCATAGATTATTCTCATTTCCCTCTCTAGCTAAATTACTTAATAGAAAGTTCCTTTGGAGTTATAAAACTTTGTCATCTGTCTTAGGACCAGGGCCCTGAAAGATTCTAGGAAGATCCTGTTATGACTCTGAAAACAGCACTGAGATCCCAAGGGAATCAAATGAGTAAAAACAAGTAACAGTTTTTTCAAAGAGGCATGAACACACATTCTTTTATATTCATATGCAAAATGAACGCTTTTCTTGAAACCTGGGAAAACAAGTAAAAAGGACATTTAAAGGGCTGGCTTTGAAAACTCAGGTTAAGAACTCAGTGAATGATAGCTATTATCTGCATAAGATTTCTTCCACGAAATAAGGATTTGAAATGGTGGCTGTAAAAGCAAGATTGTAGGCTAATTTTTCAGCAAACAAGGGCTACTTATAAAAGAGAAAATGACAGGACATGGTGGACTTTTATTAAGCTAGCAGTTAAATTCCATTAACATAAGTACAGATGAATGATTATAAGCATGCAGTGTTTTTTAGATCCAAGAGTCTGGCATTTGGGGGATTTTAATTTTAAAATGTTAAAGCCACAAAACAAAAGCTTTCATTATTCTAAGGCAACAACAAAACACAGAAGTATGACTCAACTTTACGCAGCATGGGTGAGATGTATTGATCAGAGTTCTGAACAGACCAAAGCATGAAGCACTTCAGGTTTGATTTGGAACATCCTACAATGTTATGAAATTAGGATGTCTCTTCTGTACCATGAAGTTCTTCCACACACCATGGGTACCAGTAAGTTTACTAAATATTACTTCTTTTTTAATATTTTATTTATTATTTCTTATTTTAGATGTATGAGTGCATTGCCTGCATGTGTGTAAATGCACCCCTGTTGTGCAATGTCTACAGAGGTCAGAAGAGGGTGCCGGATACCCTGGAAATGGAGTTACAGACAGTTGTTAGCTGCCATGTGGGTCCTGGGAATCAAACCCAGGTCCTCTACAAGGACAAACAGTGCTGTTAATTGCTGAGCCATTTCTCCAGCCCCTAAATATTAATTCTTAAAAGAAGATAAGACTAAAACCAATGAGTAGATAGGAAAACCTCAACAGTGGTCAGGAAGAGAACACTCTCTGGAGTTCAGAAGAAATCTGAACTGGGAAAAAGGAGGAAATAGATGTAAATGTGCAAAGATTACAGTGAGTGCATCAAAGAGCTACGTTCACAACAGAAGAGGAAAATCACTCCAAACAAGTCCAGTTTGGGAGATGAACCCACAGTGGGCAGAGGAAGAGGAAGAAAGCGAGGACCACTTAATTTAAATGTCCTTGGTGTACACGCCACTTTGCATGTTGTATTTAGTTATCACAACTCCCTAAGATAAGTGTCATTCCCACCTGAAATAATTAAAAATGGAGGCTGAGAGGAGGACAGGAGGATGGTCACCTTTCCTGAGGAAGGCACAGTATAGGGCTCAAGACACCAACGGGAAGTGAGGTCTGGAGACCTCACCGAGTAGAGTTAGTAGATGGTCACAGTCCCATTGTTAAAAGGAAAATGAAAAGGCTTTACTGGCTGCAGATATAATGTGAACTGAGAAAATAAGTCAAGAGCTGCGTTTGTTTTCTTTTTCATACAGCCTTACTATTTTATAAATCCAAAGTAAAGAGAAAACTGCCCTTTATAAATTTTCTGATATTGAATTCAGCACACAATGAAATGAAATTAATTGTCATTATCTTCCAACACTTCAGTTTTATCAGTTAAGACATATCAAAGAACTTAATGAGATTTTTGTTTGGGTTTGAGCTTTAGTACAATGAATTTCTATTTAGACAATCAGAAAATAATTCTCAAGAAAGAAAGAATGAAGATGATATTTATTTGAAAGTAGTAACCACCAGAAGTGGTTACTGAGTTATTAGGAAAGATGGTTAAAAAAATTAGACACCCACCCACCCACCAATGTAGTCTTATGATATGGTAATATGACCTTTTTGTTGAAAAAAACGTTAGAACTTTATTACATTTCTTTATTTATTTGTGTGTTGTGTGGGAAATACTGGCTACGGCATGCCTGTGCAGGTCAGATGACAACTTGTGGGAGTCAGTGGGACCTGGAGATCAAATTCAAATGGCCAGGCTTAGTGGCAAGCACCCTTTCCCACTGAATCATCTCACCAGCCCTCAAACAGCTTTTAAACATATCTGTCAGAGTCTCGGCCTCCTGGCCCCTGAGTTCCCAGAAACCACAAGTGTAGTAAACTAAAGCCATAAAGCAACATGCTCATTTTTAATCTGAGGAAATTCTTTACACCATGGAAAATTCTTTCTCTTAAGGAGACCGAAGCAAGACAGATGGCATGTTTTAGTTTGTTGGTTTTTTAATGATGAGTGATAAACAGACAACTGCTTAAGAAACATGTTTGCAGCCTAATAAACTAAGAACTAACAATTTAATATAAAAAGGTATAATCTAGAACTGAGTTAAAACCATCAAGTTTTACAGAGATCAGAACTGTGAAAAAATAATTGCTCAAACTCGGACATCATATTTAAACATTCAGCCAGGGCTGGAATCGCTGCAATTAACTAATCCTTTCTTGTCCTATTTTCCCTCACTGTACCTGTTAGGGTCAAACATTCCATATATAAACAATAAGGATCCTGGGATTTAGTGCCTATCATGTAAGTCCAAACCTAAACTGCCGCTGTGCTAAGGAGATCATGGAAGAGCGGGCAGGACAGTATAAGATCAACTTCCAAATAACCACTGAGAGTTCAGAAAGTATAAGGAAAATCTAGGGAGCGGAGAATCTTCCGAGCGGAGAATCTTCCAGAAGTGATGACTTAGTGTGAAGTCTGAAACACTGGGAGAAGACAGGGTGAGAGGGAGAAAAAGCCAGGAAACTGAGCCTTGGGAGGATGTGCAAGGCAGGCTTGCTAGACCGGGACTTATTCTGCCTGCCACTGATTTGCATTGAGGGGAGGAGTAAACTTTGAAAAATGAGCCCAATGAGAAGTCCAGTGAGACATGCCGGAACATCTCTGAAAGAAGCTGTCAATGATCCGTCCACTTTGGGAATGTGCAGGGAGCCGTCATAAATGCCATTACAAGATGGCGCTGGCTTCCTGGCAGCGTTGTGGTAACAACTCCTAATTAGGTAGTGCTTTGGCGCCAACCTGGATCTTGCTACTGCACATGCGCGCCACATGACCTGTCCTGAGCCTATCCCGTGGCGTCCACCTGTGGTTAGCTACTTGCAGCCAATCAATAGGTGCCCCGTCTCCTTCCAGGCTTTATAAGCAGCCGTAGGTGCCTTGCTCCCCGCCTCTCGCCATCATCGCCCATCTGTTAATCAAAGGCTCTCCAATAAAGTGTGATACTGGAAGACTCCTCGTGATCGCGTGCTTTCTTCCTCCGCTGGCCGGAGGCGTTCGCCGCAGGAATGCAAGCTCAGTCACAAAAAGTGCCTTTTCTGAAGCAATGTTTTTTCATTTCTTTTGGGTCATTCTGGATTCTGACAAGTTAAGGAAAGGAGAGAGGGAGAGAGGGAGGCAGAGAAGGGGGACGGAGGGGAGGACAGGGAGGGAGATCTTGGTTCTTCATTCTAACTGCAGTATCACCCTGTTTTATCCAAGGCAATTATCCAAGTCAGCTACCCTCTCCTGTATGAATAATTTCAAGTCCATCCTCAATTTCTTATCTTCTAAAGTGATTTCATCTACCTTCTTTCTGACCCATGATGGCTCCAATAATTACAGTACCCTATAACCTTTCACAGCATTTTGTCCAACTCTAATTGACTAAGGATTTCAACCAAGTTCATACTGAAATGGGGATCAGCATTAATGCCATCGACATATCAAGAATTCAGCTAAAAATAAGATTAAATTCAGGAGATATTTTAATCAGTTTCTTCCCTAAATTTAATAATCAAGGGTATAACATTGTTTAAAGTTGAACTGAATATTTAAAACATCTCATCTGCCAACTACAAATGGGAACATGTATGTCCTTTTACTTTTAAACTATATATACACACATTTCAATATTTTGCTTTTATAATTAGCTCTCTAGGCATGTACTTGAAAAATATTATTCTGGGGACTCAATTGTTTTTCAATGTTAAAAATATACAAAATTAGTTATATATTAAAACATTGGTTATCTTTTGGCCACAGACCCAGAAAATAATATATGGTGATCTCAAACTAACTATAGATTTTCACTAGAAAAAAGTCTGTGTATGTTCTTTGACAGACCTGGACTAAGACATAATATTTAAGTAGAGCTATCAGTTTCCAATGTAAGAATTCCCACCCTCTTCCTTCAGGGTAATGTACCCAATTGATCCCTACATTTATTTATTCATTCATTTATTTATTTATTTATTTATGTATATGAATGCTTTGCCTACATGTATATATATGACTGGATTCCCTGAAACTACAGTTACAGATAGTTATTAGCAGCCACATGGATACTGGGAACTGAACCCAGGTTCTCTGAAAGAGCAGCCAGTACTCTTAACTGCTAAGCACCTCTCTAGCCCCAACCCCAACACAGGTTTTTAGTTCAACTTGCAATCTTTTTTAAAAAATCAGATTTTATTTTCATTTCAGTTATCTAAGCTTGCATAACTCTCTGGCTTGGAACTACAATTGGAAGTTCTTCCCCAAACTATAGATATATAGGTTTATTTATATACACATGCATATGTATCTATGTATATGTGTACTACCCCTAATACAAAACAGAAAAGAAGATACACAATGTATAATGTGAGTAGATCAATAGACAGATAGATAGATAGATGATAGATAGATAGATAAGTGATAGATGATAGATAGATAGATGATAGATAGATAGATAGATAGATAGATAGATAGATAGATAGATAGTTGGAGATATACATATATAGTTTCCCAACAAGAACTATATCATTGAGGTAGATCTTTAATAAGATGGACGCACTAGAGAACATAGAAATGGCAGGTGGACAAGGACACTATCTCTATGTACATATACTTTTTGTATATGTGGGAAATGTGGGTGTAATTTTTTTAAAAAAAGACTTGAGCATGGACTATGTATTTGATTTCTCTTTTACTAGGCATCTCAAATACCTTGTCTTAGGAAATAGCTCAATCCACAAGGAACTTCCTAATGGAATTCTACATTAGACATCCTTAGTGATGAGCCACACTAAATATCATATACAGACCAAGTTCAGAACAGTTCCTATTGACAAATGACTTAACGTGTCCCTAATATAAAGAGATAGATCTGAAGATGATTTGGGGATAGAAATTGGATTTGAAGGTGAAGAATCAGGGGAAATGGATCTAACTGATGGGTAGACCTCAAAGACCTAAGTTCTCAGGGTTCAAGTGAATGTCCAGGACTAGAAAAGCAGTCTCTGTCAGATAGGGACAATCACGGCCACAAGTCACTGTGATTAAATCTCTCCAATTTTAAAGATGGATAGGACCTAAAGAAAAGCAAAGCAGACAACTAAACAAGAAATTCAACACACACACACATGGGGCAGGTATATAGAGTACATGTTAAGATCAAGGAACACAGGGTCTGAAAAATGTAACATCAGGCAAGCCAGAAATCTGGAAAGGAGAAGATTAGACAATTCGAGGTGGAAAATCTGGCCACAGAACAGCTAATGACGAAGTCACATGCAGAAACTCAGCACAATACCCCCTGCTGTACATTTCTGGCACTTGGAAATTTTAGAGTTCCTATAAAGTCAGACTCCATTCCCCATGACCTTCTAGCTTGGGATTTGGACAGAAGAACATAAGAAAAGACATGGTCCAAAGTGGGAGAAAGGCAGGGAAAAATGCGTGACCACTGGAGTAACTTCACCATCTTACACACAAGGTGAACATACATATAAGTACATGCAGTGAACTACCCAACTGGGACAACAGTTTTGATCTATAAACTCTAAAACCACTGTTCCACCACATGAAAAACAAAGGCACTCATTTCTCCTTTACCTGCATCCACTTTGTAAGACTTTTCCAAAGTCTCATTTGACATATTAGGGTCACTCATCTTTCCAGAGGATCAAACCTGTTTCTCCTAGTCAGTTCAGTCCCAGGGAATCAATCTCCATTGTTTGTTTGCTACTCTGTCAGGGGTTTCTCCTTCCTAGGCACAGGGAACCCTGCAACTCAGTCTTGGCAAATTAAGACACAATTGTAGCCCATGCCCAGTGCTACTAACTGGTAGTTGATCTTTCCCCCAATTTTACAGTCAGAAACGAGATATTAGTCATTTCTTTCATTGTTTCTACTGATAACAGTAATATTTGTTAATATGTGCTTCTTTAAAGAGTTTTGATTCAATCAGAAGCACAAAATTCTTTCTTGGGAAATAGTTGAGCTAATTAAAATTTTAAAACATTTCTAGCCAGGCATGGTGGTGCACGCCTTTAATTCCAGCATTCTGGAGACAGAAGCAGGTGGATCTCTGTGAGTTCAAGGCCAGCCTGGTCCATGTAACAAGTGCCAGGCCACCTGGGGCTACAGGGAGGCACTGTCTCTCAAAAAGATCAAATATATATATATATATATATATATATATATATATGTATATATATATATATATATAATGTGTGTTTTGGATAAGCTATATGTACTGGTTAAATATAATTATGTGACAATTTGCTAAATAGGTTTTAACTTATAGAGAAATAGTACTTAAATTTCCCTCAGTTTCACAAAAGAAATTCAGTACATCAATCATCAACTTTTCAAATGTTCCTAGACATAACTGAAGATAGCCAGGTACGGCAGCATGCATCTATAATCCCAGCACTCAGGAAGGTGAGACAGAAGATCATGAGTTATAGGCCAGTCTGCAGATTCTATCTCAAAAAGCAAAAGAAATAAAACATTATGAAAGGCATTAACAAACTTTTCTAATTCTGTTTAAAAATAATGCCCAAATCCAGTCAGGAAATGACACAGTTGAGATTCTCTGGTTGAAAGCATTTTCTTTGGAAAATTCAGATTAGGAAGAAATTAATTCAGACAGAATGGAGTTGAGGAAATCAAGTATAGCTAAAAATAGAATTAATGACAAGTTTATTTTAAGATGAATGAACGTTTCTAGAATATATCATAGTATACTTATTATTTTTATATATGAAATCTATAAAAGGATGTTAGAGGGTAAATATAGATGTAAAATGATTATTATAAATGAGATTAATAGACCATTCATCTCACATGCTCTGTGTGCCAAGAGCAGCCAAAGTCCATTTGTATGACGGAAATCCCCATATAGTGTTATTAACTACAGAATACTCATGGTGTTCCTGAGGTCTCTAGTTATGTTCACCCTCCACACCTGCTACTTCGATCCTCTAGCCATTGTCCCATTTTTCCTCTTCCTGCCTTGACTGCTACTTAACCACTGCTTCATTCTGTGCACTTGAGCGCTTTTTAAATAGGGACTGGAGAGAGGGCTCGGCCATTAAGAGTACTGGCTGCTCTTGCACAAACTCAGGTTCAGTTTCCAGCATCCATGTGGTTGTTAACAACTCTCTGTAACTCCAGTTCCAGGGATCTGAAGCCCTCTTCTGATTTCCATGGGCACTGCATGACACAGGTTCACTTAGCATACATACAGGCAAAACACTTAGATAAAATTAAAGTAATTAAATGTTTTAAAAACTAAAAAATATTTTGATTGATTCTAGAATTTCATGCGATGCACTCTGGTCCCATTCAGACCCCTGTCTCCCCGCCCCCACCGACCCCCATTAACTACCGCCTGACATCATGGCTCTATTATTTATTTTTTCTTTTTTTAAGGGCCTGTGGAATCTAATCTGTGCTTCCCAAATGCTCTTGGGTGTGGGGCTATCCCTGTGAGTCTGGTGGACCTACCAGGTATCACACCAGTAAGGAGACTTAACTCTCCCCCTTCCAGTGTCAAGCCAATAGATTCTCAGGTAGGACTTCCTGCCCACCTCCCTTCTTTAAATATTTCAAATGCAATATTTTTTTCTCAATGTCTGGCTTATTTCATTTACAATGTCTTCTAGGTCCATTAATATTGTATCAAATGGCAGTATCTCCTTTAAAGGTAAATATTCCTTTTTGCTTTATTTTATTTGCATCGTTTTATGCAGCCACCATTGGACATTAGGGTTGATGGGTTAGCGAGGAAGAATACCACATTGAATGTGGGAATGCAGACAGCTTTAGAATGTAGTGGTTTCATCTCTTTTGGGTATATACCCAGGAAAGAGACTGATGAGCTATACAGTAATTTGATTTTTACTTTCTAAAAAAACCTCTACATTGTTTTCTGTAATGGCTGTAAGAGTCTACATTTCCTCCAACAGTGCATCACTGTTCCCTTTCCCAGAGGAGTATTTTCAGTAATGTGGTCTGGCTAATTTTAAAACTATGCTCAGGATTAAAGAAAATAATAGCCCCGAACTAGGGGTTGGGAAAGCTGTATCTATAAGTCAAAAAGCAAATGCAAAGGCTTACAGTTCTATGGGTGCTGTACACATTAAACGAGATTTGGAAATATGTCTAGGTGGATGAATTTCTATTACTTGCAAAATATATTAGTTTACTATTGCATTGTGCTGATATCTCTGCTCTGAATCTAATGGTGAAGTGGTATTTTAATGACACTGTCCTGTCAACTCCTGAAAGCTCTTGTATTCAGTTTCCTGTCTGTCATCCCTTCACTGAGCAACCCCAAGTCTCTTTTAATTAATTGATTGATTTTTATTTTATGTGTCTGGATGGTTTGCCTGGATATAAGTGCACCGTGTGCAATGTTCAGAAGGATCAGAAGAGGACAGCAAGTCCCCTGGAACTGGAGTTACAGATGGTTGTTAGCCCTGTCATGTGGGTGCTGGGACAAAGCCTGGGTCCTTTGCAAGAGCAGCCAGTTCTCTTAACCCCTGAGGCATCCCTCCAGCCCCCATTCCTGAGGAAAGCTAATGACAGGATGCCAGGTTCACACCTTTGCTGTCCCATGGAGTTCGTGACCTCACACAAAAAGAGTACAGTGAGAGGAACTGTACTGTATAACGTCTCATTTCAGAAGTCTGATGGGCACCTCTAGTTTTTCTGTTTGAGTCCTCTCTGGGGGAAGATGTTATTAGTTAAATAAAACATTGAGCCATATGAAAAGAGAAGTGTTAATGCAGAAATTATTTACTGGTTTCTTGGTTATGGAAGGTCATCAGGTGTCTCTGGATTTATAATAAACATAACCTATAATGCTGTGTTCCTGTGATCTATCTTAATGTTTTTAAAAATTACAAATGACATTATTGTCCTCAAATCAAATTATCTTTAATTCAACACTTATAAATTAAGCGTTTATGTCACATTACATTGACACAGAGTAAAGCTGCTTCTTTATATTTCAAGTTAAATTTAATTTGAGCATATTTATATGCCAAATAGTATTTATTGGTTATCTATAATCCACGTGACAACTACAGAAGAGAAATCAGACAAATGAAAAGCAGACAAAAATATTTTGTTCTAAGTGAGTTTGGATTTTAGGAGAGACAGGCACTGTGCGAACTCATTAATAAAATGTCAGGTAATAAAAGGAGCGATGGAAGAAGGAACCAGGAGGAGCCTTTGGAGTAGAATCTGGAGCAGGAATCTATCGAGATCAAATACAGCTTTTGAAAGGATCTCTATGACAGTGGAATGAAGTCAGACCAGTATGCAATGTAGACAAGGAGTGAACTAGAAAGACCAGAAGCCTACACCTACCGTCTCAGTGGGAGAAGATAATGACTCTCTCAAGTGCAGTAGAAGTACTGAGAAACAGCATCATCTGGGATTCTACAAAGATACATATTTTAGGGGCTGGAGAGATAACTCAGCAGTTAAAGAGCACTGGCTGCTCTTGCAGAGGACCCAGGTTGGATTCCCAGCACCCACATGGCACCTAACAACTGTCTGTAAGTCCAGTTCCATGAGAATCCAACACTCACTTCTGACCTCCAAGGACATTGCAAGACGTGGGTACACTTATACACATGCAGGCAACACACTCATACACATAAATTTAAACAACAATAACAAAGACGCATACTTTGAAAATAGAACCAGCTATCAGTCTTATAGGTAGACTGAGTGTGAAGCATGAAGGAAAGAAGAGGGTGAGGCTGACTCCAAGGTTTTTGCCCCAGTATTAGAGTAAATGTTCGTATTATGAGCTGAGCAATAAGCGCAAAGACAGGAATAGGTTGGGTTTCTGGGGAGAGAAATGGGAAATGAGATTTGAGTTTCAGACCCTGAGATGCGAGACGCCTATTAAACATCTGGTCGTTGGTCTCCTGTCTGGAGTCTAGCAGGTGTTCTAAGGGAAGGTGTTAGTCTGCATTATTTCTGCTCTTTCACATAAGTGGCAAGCATAAATAAGGAAAGAGACTGTGATGTCTGCAATAAAAATTCAGTGTTGTTTCTGTATCATTGACCCTCTTAGCTAAGAAGGCTTTCTGGTCTCTTGATGCCTAAGGAATCAATCAATTCTCTTGGTAGAATCTACACCCAACTAATGGGGGCAAAATTCTTAGAAAAATGTCTACAATTCGTAAAGCCCCAAATTAATCCACAGTCTGGGTGTCTGCTCAGGATGAGGCCTAAGGATTGTGGTTACATTCAGCGAGATACTGTCTCTGACCAGGATTCAGTGTTGCCTGCATTCTACTTGGGGACAGTCCATCTCCAAGACCTGAAAAGGCCTCAATTCAAGAGATGCCAAGCTATAACAAGTTCCCAGCATGCTAATCAGTCTCCTGTGCTAGTTTACCTGCTCCAAAGTCTCTGTACCCATTTCTCTACCTGATCAGTTCTTAAGAGCACAATGTATCTGGTCCACCCACGGAATAAGATGAGTTCATGGAAGACAAACAAATGTGACTTTTATTTGTGTGTTCCAGCACCTCATCCATCTGGGAGAGACTAGGCAAATGGCAGCGGACAGGTAGAGTTACAGTATCATCAAATCTCCGGGGCCACTAGCTTCTTAATTGGTACACTGCACTCTTGGCTCCCCGTGGACAAAAGAGCGAGAATTTCAGAATATATGGAAACCCCTTGAACAATCTAATCTCCTTTGAAAGCACATAAATGGCACAGGCTGGGTTAGATTCCACAGAACTCAAGACACTTGCTTTCAGTCAGGAAAGGCAGGGAGAACAAGGTCAACTCATTGAAATTCTTTCACAGCAAAATGGGAAAGTTCACAAGGTTGGAAAGCTGAAATGTCTGCTTTGCAAAGTGCACCTGTTTTTCATTTGCCATCACACCCTTCCATCCTTTGATGCACCACAGAAAAATGGAAACATGGAAAATACCTGAAGCCATTCAAACCGAGGACAGCAAAGAATAACTGAGATTGCAAACACATAAAAATCCTCTCAACAGAGGACTGCAAGTTAAGGGAAACCCATGAAAAACAAAGCAACTCCTGAAGGCAGATACTTGTTGCACCAAGGGAACTGAAGACCCACGCAAAGATCAAAGGAAACCTCACAACAAAATAAGCAGAAACTTGGAGAACCACTTCCGCCAGAGGATGCATGTGTCAGGCAAGAAGCTAGAGAAATTCAACTAGCACCAAATGGTAATAAAGAACATTTCAACTATTCAAGAATCAAAACAAAATTGGATGAAGTTTAAATAAAGTCTTCTGCTACTGAATCAAAGAAGCGCAGAAGAGATACTCACGGAAAACCTTTTGGTCATTTAAGCCACTGGAGAGTGGACTGGCAAAAAGAAGCAATCCTCAAATAATCACACAAGAAATGAAAATATTCATCAATCAGCGAGATGGGGAGCTAGCATAAGAAACCCAGAACTGAAACAAGGGGGAAAACAGGAAGTCAGAGAAGCTTAGATGCAAATGCTCATGAAAACCAACTATGAAGGAAAAAAATACTCAACTCAAGACCTTCAAGGAATGAGTTGCTTGCTTAAGCCTTTGTCCTCACAATCAGGATTTCCTCCAGCTCATAAAAAGAACCTCAAAAAACGTGGCTTACAGTTGCCCAGACACCTGACTCATAAAGTTGAACAGATGGCTTTCAGAATATAAACACACTGTGAAGGAGACAAGAAAAAAAAGGTAAAGAGTTCACTTAAATTTATGGCACTTTGCTTAGGAAGCATAAAATACCTCAGAATGCTTCTGGGTCTACACTCCTCACATGGGTGGGAAATCAGAGCCAGTAAGCATTAGCACCCAAGGCTCAGTGTCCTGACACATGGCACGGCTTTGCTGCTCATGTCCCGCCATGGCAGGGGATGACTGAATTATACTAAAGAACCACTTACCAGAAAGTAACACATTTTAGTCATTTAAAATTCTAACCACCTAAATTTAAAGGAATCAAGAAAAGCTGGAAGAAAAGAATTACATTCTAAATACGTATGAACATATTTTCCTTCATCTTCTAGCAAGCGTTATAAGATGCTTTTCAATTTCTGGGGACAGAGTTTAAACAAAGGCATATGATTGACTGTTCCTGCTAAAGATACTAATTATTTCCATCAAACAGTTGTCATCACTGTGAAAGTAGCTTTCTTGCAGTCAATCAGCTCCTCCTCACTAGAGCCCAGCACAGGGTGCGTTTCAAAGGCGGCTCTGTATTTCAAAGGCTTCAAGAAGTCACGAATACTGTTTTTCCCTCCTCACCAGGAAGAAAATACCCACTGGGAATGTTTCTGCTTTAGTTTGTTTCCAGCTCTGCTTTAATGTTCTCAGAACACCAAAACATCATTGAAACAGAGTGTAAGAATCTCCTTCAAGGCCTTCTACAAGTTTATTTCACCAAGATATGTGGGGGGGGGGAGAGAGAGAGAGAGAGAGAGAGAGAGGGAGAGAGAATGTGTCCATGTGTTCATGTGCTCGCACACGCGTGGACACAGAGGCCAAATGTCAACATCAGGGGTCTTATTTAGTCATTTTCCACCTTATTAATTGAGAAACGGTCTCTCATTGAAACTGGAGTTTACTAATCCCCTAATTGGCTATACTGGCTGACTGGCTAACAAGCCCTCTGGCTCTTTCAGGCTCTGCTTCCCAACATGGAGATTATAGACATGCATTACCATACCTAGCTTTCTACATGGGTACTGGGGATCTGATCTCTGGACTTCATGCTTACACAGCAAGCACCCTACCCACTGAGAAATCTCTCCATCCCTGTGGCTCTGATTTTTGAAATAATTTTCCCATTCCATTCTATTTCACTGAGTGCTAATTCTAACATCTGGAGACAGGACAAAGAAGATCACCAGCATGTCGGCCTTGGTAAGGGCTGGTGGTCTGAAGATGCAGAGACAGGATGTAAATAAGCACATTAATACACCATATCTCATAGCACCAGGTGCTCCGAAGGGAAGCAAAGCAGAGCAAGGGGACGGAGTCGGAGAGGGGTGCTATTTCATCTCCGGTAACTGGAGCGGGTACAGCTCAGGGTGTTGTCGGAGCAGACCCATGAAAACTGCAGTGTGAGTGATGCAGAGTTGCTGGGAGTGGGTGATTACCAAGAATGGCAGAAAACAGGTGGAGTGGCACAGCCACAGCCAGGGCCACTTCAGAAAGTGCCGTTTGGCTGGTTTCCTACATGCACAGACTTCAGTGACAGTTTAGAGGGATGTCCTTCCCAGGCCAAGGATAGAAAATGGCCTAGATTAGCTGGAACCGGTAATTGGTGCCATGATAAATGTGAGTCAACAGAATATGAACTCGCCCTCATCTCCCACTAGCTGTACATCCTCCCTGTGTCTCAGCAACATCCTTATAGAGTTCACAGTCCTCACCAGACAGTCGTCAGTCCTGTTATTTCTAACAAATGTCTCATTCTTTGTCTAAAACATTCATGCAAGTATTCTGCTTTGGATGTTCTCTTGTGGAGATCTTCAAGTCCATATAAACTAAATAAACTTTTACAATTGTTTATTAATCATTTCTTACCCTAACTGCAGTCCTAGATTCAGCCAAAGAGCCAACCTAAGAACTAAGCAGAGAAGATCTCTCTCCCTCTCCCTCTCCCATCCCTCTGCTCCGCTCCCTTTCCTTCTCCTCTTCCTCTCCCTCCCCCTGTTTCAAAAGCATCATTCCAGCTACTGTGTAGAGAACAGACCAGGGCAGATGATGATCAAGAGCACAGAGTGGTCAGGACGGAAGGGAGACATCAAGAAAATGGTCAGGAAGTGACTGAAGTCATCCACATGTGTGGCTGTAGCCGATACAAGGAAGCGTTAGGATTTGAATACAAAATTTTCATATGTTAAACACTTAATTCTCAAACTACTGGCACTGTGTGAGGAGGTTAAGAGTCTTTAAGAAGCAAGGCCTACCGAGAGAAAATGGGTCTCTATGGGTAGGGGAGGCTTTGGGTTATAGCTCAGCCCCACATGGGGCCTCAGCGCTCTGTTTCTTGGTTGGCCAAGAGGTGAGGCATTCCGGCCACAAGCTCCTGTCACCGTCAACTCTACCAGGCCTTCCCTGCAGGGATAGACTTTATACCCTCTTAAACTGTAAGCCAAAAATAAAAATCCTGTACAACACTCTGTATTTGCTCCTAGCAACCAAATAAGTAGCACAGGTATAACAGTGGAGGCGGAGACAGACGGTCAGATTCTGGACGTTGTTGCCATGATACAGCCGATAAAACTTGCTAATGCAATCAATGTCGAGTCTGAGTAAAGGACAAGAGTTGATAATGACCCCGAAGGGTTGGTTGCAATACTTGAAAGGCTGAGGTTGCCACTTGAAAAAATGGCAAGCCCAGACTAGGAGAGATTTGTATGGACTTAGGGTGAGGGTGTGGTTTTGAATGTATGAAGCTTGTATATCCTCTATTCATTAATATAGACAAGGTGCCACTAGTAGACTGTGCTTTGCTTTACCTAAAAATGAATCAAGTCAGGAACACAGTCTCATGAGACCTAAGAACTGCTCAGATGAGCAGAGATACCTTCCAGGTACTGACTCACTTGTTTTGACATCATCAAACTTATTTGTACATTTTAACTTCTGCTTTACACACGAATACCTTCTGTCAAGCCTAGGAAGTGTCCCAAAAGAAAGCAAATGCTAGCTTGTAACACGTGTCCACGAATGGCAGAAATTTACAAGTACCTCCAAAGAGTCAATTTGATATTATATGGCCTTCTTAGTGAGCTTGCCAAAAATCAACCTCCTGCCACCTGGCTCAGAGTAGAAAGTACCTCCCTTTGATAAAATGTTTCTGAGGTAGGGGTATGGTTTAATGGTAGAGCACACAGCTGACAGGCAAGAGGCCCTAGGCTCTGTCTCAACACTACTCACCCACTCACTAAAAACTGACATTTTAAAAAAGCAAATGTTTTTGTACATGTGTGTGGTATGTTTGATACATGTTCTCATATGTGTGGGTACGCAGGTGTATGTGGGTACACATGTATGTGCTTATGGAGATCCAAAGCTGACATCATTTTCTACCTTATTCACTGAGTCAAGGTCTCTCAATTAAACTTACAACTCGGATACAGGTGAGTCTATCTAGCCAGCCTGCTCTATGGACACTATCTCTGCCTTCTGGAATTATAAAGCTGGCTACCACAGCCACCTGCTATTTGAATAATTTCTGGGGACCCAAACTCCAGTTCTTACATTTGCATGGCAAGCGTTTTATTCACAAAGATATTTCCCTGTCCCGTACACAAATACTTTCAAAGTTCTGCTTGGAGAACACATACTGCTCATGCAGAGGACCTGAGTTTGGTTCCCAGCACCCATGTTAAGCAGTTCACAACTGCTTGTAATGCCAGCTCCAGGGGATTCTATACCCTCTTCTGGTTTCTGTGGGCAGATAAAGCCATGTGCACAAACCCCACATAGAGAAACATGCATATACACAATTAAAAATAAATAATCCTGAAAGTCCTCCTAGATAAGCACAATAGTACATGTCTATAACCTCAGAAATTGGGAGGCTAAGGCAGGACAACACGTTTAGGGTCAGCATGTGCTATGTCAAAAACCTGACTTAGAAGCACACACTAAGAAAATAAAATTTATGTTAACCATGTTCTTCAGCTTCTAACAAGTGTAAGAATATTTATATATACTTTTTCTCAATAGAGACATTTTCTCATTCAGTTGGGTAGAGATCCTCTTTCTGATATAATTTTGAGTGAAAATTATTTTTTCAACAGTGGTTTGAAAAAGCAAGAGAGATACAAAACTAACAGCAGAGGGGTTTACACCCTCAAAGGAAAGAAGGTAAAGACTCCGGCCCACCTGGGCATCATCTGCTTGTGCAGACGGAGCTGAACATCTGGAGTGGGCGGCTCTGACTTCTCCATGTCTACATGAAGTCACCCAGGATCATAGAATTGGATAATGCCTTTCAAATTTCCCTCCAGTGCAGTCTCTGAACTTTGGTGATCTAGCTGACACTTCATTTGAATGAGTGATTGCGGGAATGCACAGGGCTCTGCCCAATCAAAGGCATTTTCTTCCCTGAGGAAGGCTCTTCTTTGACATCAAGGCCAGATGGAATTGCCTGTTATCTGTTCTATAGCCCCTATCCCATCTGTTCATATCACAGACTCTGTTCATAATTACATATCATTTGTGTACGAATCTGCTCGACATCAGGGGTCAGGTCCCCACTAGTCTCCATGCTCATTACAGCAGATCTAGGTCTCTCAGTTCACTGTGGAATTCACTGCAGACCCAGTTTGGTGGCATGTTTGGTGAGTAGGTGCATAGTGTTGTACACACAACATACATGATTTACAGGTGTCATCATTAATATCATTGACCCGAATTAGTTCTTTTTAAAAATATATTTTATTATTTTTATTTTATTTTATATGTATGAGTATATTGCCTGCATGTATATAAAGTGCAAAGATGTAGTAAATGCCCACAGAGGTCAGAAGAGGGCATTGGATCCCCTGGAACTGGAGTTAAAGATGGTTGCTAGCTACTATGTGGGTACTGGGAATCAAATCCAGGTCTTTTGCAATATCAGCCAGTGCCCTTAACCCCTGGGCCATCTCTCCAGTCCCCCAAGCTAGTTCTTGCACTTGCTTGTTTTATTCATCTAATCAAGAATCGATATTATTGTGTGTATTCAGATCTCAAAGGACACTGAAGGAAAAGTCAATAATTCCTACTCAAAAAAAAAAAAAAGTGACTGAACCCTCTGTGAATGAGCCAGATATAGAAGAAAAAGAAATCAACAAGCATTTTATCTAGAGGACAGGTAGGTAGATGGGGAAAGGACCACTGGTGACTGATAAAGATAGCCTTCTTCTGGGTCTAACACAAAAGCGGGGGCTCCTCCTCTAACAAATAGGGACGCCTTTTGGGCCATCAGTCCAGACCAGTTCAGATAAGACTAAGGCCCCATCTGGACACCTCTTCATCTGAAGTCATAAATCTACCAGCCTTCTCCTCTTCAAGTTGACCGATCCAAATTTAAGGAAGGGAGCCACTAAAACCTTTTAAAGTCCAGGCACCTCCATTGGGACTTGGATTTCAGTTTCCAAAACCCCTGCCCACATGTGGGGAATCTTTTTTTGTGGGGGTGTGATTCTTCACCTTTTTATAGAGTCTTATGCCTGCTGTTCTCTGTGGTGTCTCGGATTTTTCCTGCACTTTAATTCTTTGACTGAGAAAATTAACCTGACCTCAACCCCTAGATGGTAACATCAACATTTGGGAGGCTGAGGCAGGAGGATTATAATTTTGAGGCCAGTATGGGCTATACAGCAAGATCCTGCCTAGAGAAAAAAAAAAAAAAAACAATTTAGCAAAGAAAGGAGTCCCCTGCAAAAACATTCTATGAATCTCAGGCCAGTATGAATTTACAGTTAGTTCAAGGTGTGAAGACATTACTGATTTTATGCTCATTAGTGAGTTTTTGTAATGAATGCAGAAGAAATGATTAGAAGAGCTTTCCTAGTTTCCTCTCCTCAGGAAGGTTGCTTCTTTACCCCAGGTGTTAAACAGCTCAACCTCACATTCTCTTGCCGAGGGACTTCAGCAATCCGACCTTGGAAAAGGAAACTCATTGTATTCCGGTTGGCCCCTTGCCCTCCCAGTGCACTGGGCCCTGCTTTTAATAGTCATTTAATCAGCAGCAACCGTTTAACATCCTAATGAAAGTCACTGAAAGGTCTAGATCCAATCCACTAGCTTGGATGAAGAAAAGCAAAATCACAAAAAAGGAGTGGGGGTATGCAATAAAGAATAGATTATTAACATCAATTACATTTTCCACTTAAAAGAAGAATCTCTCAATATTGTATTCCATTTCTTTTTGAAAAGTTCTAACTCTGAAAAAAAGACATATATATATACATATATATATATGCATACATATATATATATATATCCGTATTTAAACATACACCATTTTACTAGCAACCTTTTAGCCACTCAAATGTACTGTGAGATTGATTTTCTTCCCTTAATGGAAATCAGACAGAAACTACACAGGACTCTGGTGTCTGCTGAGACTGTGCAGATCAGTGACACACACTCCTGTCATGCACTCATGTAGCAAATTCCAGGCCCCTTCTGTTGTTATGGAGTCATTTACATGGACAATAGTGAAAACAAGAAAGAAAGAAAGAAAAAGCATGCACAAAATGCAAAGTAGTAGTTTTAAGTGAGAGATTTTTAAGTTTCCAAACTTTGAACTGAAACGTCAAACACACCCAGGCTGTACATTTGTGCAAAGGTGAACACACTGCAAGGGACACTCCGGTGGCACATCTGAAAAGTGAGTTCGTTTTAAACGGCTGCAGCTCGGTACCTCCTTCATCAGATGGTCTTGTTACCTCACTGCAGCATGACAAACTAGGGTAAAGCTCGGAGATCTCTGACTTGTCATCTCCCAGACCTGTGCCCAAAGTGCTGCCGGAATGCGAGCGAGACCGGTGTCTCCGGTACTGACTTGCCTTTTCTACAGAAGAGGGAGGATGTTCAGACATGTGAATGAATGACTTAAGACAACAGCAAAACTCCTTAAAAAGTTTCACAGGGAGGGGAAAATGATGACTTTTTAAATAATAATCGCTAACCTTTGCTACTGTAAAGTTCTAGCTAACCATTTCTAGACATCGCAAACACGGCATCACCTACATAAAGGACCTAAAAGGCATTTACTCTCATTCTAAGCCTGGATTTTAAAGACAACATAAGGGATAGGAAACCAGTAAGAACTAGGAAATTGTTGGTAAAGTAAGAAATTCCTATGAAGTGTAATATCTAGCTATAAATATTTGCTTTCAAGTATCCTTAAGTGAATAATATTTATTGCCTTTTTTTCATTTTAGAAAATTAAATGAGGCAGGCTCTGTAAATTAACTATAGAATTTCCAGAGTCCCCGTTTTGCATCAAGGATTCAGTTTTATTAGCATGGAAAATTAAATAAAGAGCAAAAATCAGAGGTTAGAGCAAGAGTCTCACAATATATTTTCAGTCTTTATCATTTAAATCAACTGCATAATTTTCAGATTATATTTGCCAAATGTGGCTTAAACACCTAAATGTCAAATTATGCTATTGTTATGCCAAACTCTTTAATTTTTCCTGATTTTTAGTTTTCATTTTTAGTTATACACATGTTATCCAAGCTAACAGTCAAATGAATTTCCTATGAGAACTATTTATTTTACATTGTATAGAAATTCAGAGATGGGGCTGGAGAGCTAGCTTAGCAATTAAGAGCACGTACTGCTCTTCCAGAGGATCTGAGTTCAGTTTCTGGCACCCGTGTCTGGGGGCTCACAACGACATATAACTCTAGCTCTGAGCATCTGCCTTCCTCTTCTCATCTCTGCAGGCATTTGCACTTACATGCACACACCCTAACATTGACACACACACACATACACAAAATTAAAATAAAATAAATCTTTAAAAATATGCAGAGATGAATATTAAAAGTTTCTTTTAAGACATGTATGATAGAAAATACTTAAAACTTTATTTTAAGACATGCATGACTGAAAACCTTTCCACTGTTCTATATATAATTCTTTAAATCTAACTTTAAAATACTGAAACACTGTATTTGATTAAGCAAATATCTCTGCCTCAGAAGCTCTGTGCAATAACTATATCTGTAATCCCAGAAAGCCTATAAAATAATATTTACCAATAAAAAGCAAATGTAAATAAGCTTGAGAAACCATCTTAAATGAATGTAGGACAAACTAATGTAGGATTTATTTTCAAGCTCTTTTGCAAGTTTTGTTTTCATAAATAACTAACATTATTTTTAAGTGACATAATACTTCTTGGGGCTTTTGAATTCTCAACTTTAAATTTATATGGCATGACTGCCACAATGAAAGTTCATAATTCATAGTAACTTCACTTCCAAGATTAAAAAAAAAAATCAAGTAAACAGAAAGGAACTCAAAACAATACCAGAGAGCATATGTAGACTTCTAGACTGAATATTGTCCTCCAGGGGATCAATGTCGAAGATGGAACCCGGATCTGTGCGCCACACTTTGAGGTCTTTTGCCAAAAGGAAGAAATCAACAGATCAAGAAAGAACTTTGAAAAGCCAGCACTGAAGGCAGTCAGGGAAAGAAAACATGTAGCAAGCAACCCAGTGCTTAGGCTTGCATCTCAGACTCCAGAGAACAGAAGGGGATTCATTTCCACATGTGCCTGCTGAGGAAGGTCAGTCATTGAATGTGTATAGCCTTACTTCCTCACTGGGAGGAGTGGGGGGACATGAGGGGAGTTGGAGGAGACTGGGAGGAATGGAAATAATGCAAATACAACACACATGAAATTCTCAAAAATAAAGTAACAATAAACAGTTTCTGACTGAGAACATGTGAGTGATCCCTCGGAAATGCCTGAAAGGTTTCTGTTTAAACAAAACAACAGGAGAGCATTGGAAATGTAGACAAGGGGCAGGCTCAGGAGTCCGAGGGGATACAAGAAGCCTTAGAAGACTTGTTTATCATAAGATGTGGTAAACAGGCTTCCAGCAGAGCATCACAAGGGAGGGGAGGGTGAGGAAGGGTAGTTTCTGCCCTTGATGGACCACAGTTAGCTCACTGCTACGCTCAGTCAGCACACTGCACCGTTGATCGCACCTGCTGAGGCCCCCTAAGGCCTATAGATTGAAGACCTGGCCACCAGCCTGTGACCCTGTTTGAAACTGCAGGATGTAGGGACTGGAAGGTGGACATCGGGTCATTGGGAGAGTGTCCTTCAAGAAGATTTTGGAACACAGGCCCCTTCCAGCGTTTCTTTTTCTGCCCAGTGCTGTCTACCTCCACCACACACTCTGGCTGCATGATGTGCTGGACAGTCACAGGCCTCAAACAAGAGGTCTAAGTGACAAGAGACTAAAAGCTAAGACTATGAGCCAAGGTAACGCATCCCTGCTTTTGGGTCAGTTTCTCAGGGTTTTTGTCACAGTGACGGGACGCTGACTGACAGACTGCGATGGCCACCGTGCCTTCATTCTACTGTCACTGGAGGTACAATTCAAAGTTCGCAATTTCTAAATGTATTGGTTGCTCCAGCTGATGGGTAGAGGACCTAAAAGGGTCTGTACAGTGATAAACAACTAGAAAATGACTACCCAGTTATGGCAGAAATGAGGCCGAGTAAAAATAACCAAATAGTAAACGGAAACCAGGGGTGTTCCTGGGTACTGCATGTCAAGCCCCATTCTCTGTGATGACCTAACCTGTTTATGCTTCATATATACTGAAGTCAGCACTATTGCAACCCTCATTTCCTAGATGAGGAAAACTGAGGCACAGAGAGACAAAGAAGTTTTGTCAACTTCATCCAACTGGTAAGTAGAAGAGTCCTCCTGTCCCCTGCAATAGAATCAGCAGCAACTGTGTTGGCCTGCAGTTATTAGATCCATAAATATTTTCATGCATGGTATAGACACTGGCTTGCTGGAAAGTATAGTATTTGTTAAATGTACTTCACGGTATGTTTTCATAAGCAAGTCTTCATGGAAACCAGTCATCCCCATAAGGAGAAATAAACTGACTTGCCCACCAAATAAATAATTTTGAGTTAGATCTCTTATATTTAAAAAAAAATAGTAATCAGTTCTATTGCAAATGTTGTAAATACTGAATCTAAGAGCCATGTCTAGACAGTTTCATGGTTTTGAGCAGTGATTTCATCACCATTCCTGGACCCTGACTTTTGTAAGACCCCGGAGTGAGATGAATCATACTGCTCTCTGCTATGAGTTATTAGTGCAAATCAATGAAATCCTCTACTTCTGTATTACTTTTCCTGAAAGTATCACAAGCCATCTTGCTATGACCCTTTCAAGTGACTGACCTGGAAAGAAGAGAAAGCTATTAATTACCTACAAATATGTTTGGAAAATACTTTCTGCATCACATTGGTAATTTTCCAAGTCACTTAGGGATCTAGTCTCAGCACTCTTGGACTGTACCTTTGAACTGTGAGCCAAAATAAAACCTTCCTCTGAAGTTGTTTTTGTGAGGATATTTTATCGTAGCAATAGTAAAAGTAACTATAATGAGCTACTGAAGCACACACAGAAGTTCAGAGGCTAACTGCACCGTTGGAAACCATGGTCAAAAGGTTTTTTTTTTTTTTTTTAAATCTGTACTGAGAAGTATGATTTTCCCTTTCTAGCTGGCTTATGCTTCAGTCTGATATATGGTGATATTTCAAGTCACATTTCCTATAGATTTTCCTGGGCTGAATATAAGAAACAGCAAAATCTCTTCTCTAAATTATGGGGCTTTCAAATAGCTTTCAAAATAACCTAGCTCAGAAACAGATTTCAAAAATACAAATTATTCGTGTTATACAATGATTCGTGTTATACAATACCATCAGATGCCCTGTTTGAGATAAAAGGATTTAATGAAAAACAATTACTTCTGCCCCCAGTATTATACCTGTACCAAGCAAGCACATGAATTAAAGGAAGGGAAATACTGTTCTGTCATTGGATCGCCTATATCTGGGTTGCTGACGTTTAATAAGACAATCATAAAGAGAACTTCTAAGAATAGAAAATACTGATGATTTTGAATTCACATCAAGCTTGTTCCAAACAGGACAGTCTTCTAACTATGAACACTGAGGGAAAGACCCCTGCTTACCAACGATGATTCCAGGTCTTCTGTCCATCTCCACAACGTGGGGCTGGACACCTTTGTAGGCAGCGTCGCTGACAACCTGGGTGTTCTTCCGCACTCGTTCGGTCACGGGATCATCTACCACAGGAGTAAAGCCTCTTCCCTTCGTCTTCTCAAAATCTTCATGATACTTTACCTGAAAAAGGAAAATAATGTTAACTCAAACCAAAATTACTGATGACTAATTAAAAATTTTTGACAAAATGACAGGTGTCACCAGATAAACTGCACCTAGGTTATAATATATAATAAATGTAAGTGCCAAGTATTCATAAAAGAATGTCAAAAACCAAGTTGATTGATTGGCTGATTGACTGATTTTATTTGGGACAGGATTTTCCTGCAGCCCCAGCTAGCCTGGATTCACTATGTACACAAGGTTGGCCTTGAACACACAGAGATCCACCTGCCTCCTGAGTGCTGGGATTAAAGACATGTGCCACCAGCATACCAGCTTATTTTTATATTTTTAATCAATATAGTGTCTCCTTTAAATGATATGTAATCCTGTATATCAGTAACTAGTAAAAAACACGTATTTTAAAATGTTAGTTACTTCCTAAAATATAAAATTTGACTACAAATTTATTTCCTGTCCCTTAACCTTCAGTATGCAATAGTGATCGCCTATTTGCACATAATTCTTCAAGAAGATGGTACTATTTAAAATTTGATTAAGAAAGTTACACATGTTGCATAAATTTTTCATATATAATTACAAAAATGCGTACATATATGATACACACATTTCTTAGGTTCTGAAATTCAAATAGGGTAATAGTTGTGCCACTCTGTAAGTTACCCTGCAAACCCTGAATTAAACACTTTCCATGGGTGAATTTTATAGTAAGTAAATAATTGTTTTTTAAAACATATTTTAAAAAAATATTCTTTATGAGGCTGAGAGATGGCTCAGCAGTTAAGAGCACTGGCTCCTCTTACAGGGGACCTGGGTTCAATTCCCAGCACCCACAAGGCAGCTAACAATCATCTGTAACTCCATTTCAAGAGGAATTTAACACCTTCTTCTGATCTCCACAGGGATTGCATGACACGAATGCACTTACACACATGCAGGCAACACACTCATACACATAAAATAAAAATTTTAAAAATACTCTTTATAGCATGCACTCATACCAAACTGTGTCTTAAAATTAAGTGAAAAAAGTTTAAGAAAATGTCATTCATAAAATGTATTCATGTTAGTCAAGACAGAAATAAAAACACACTAAAGAAGTCATTGAGGAAAATTATTTTATTAGAACAAATATTTCCATTTATTTCGGTGTGATCATAACCCTCCTCATCAGGACTCAATCAAGTTTCCATGCTCGGTTAGTCATCCAGATTAATAGTGAGCTAATGCCACTGGTGCTTGGGCTCTTGCCATTCCTTAGTATGTTTTAGTCATGGAGAGGGTAATCTGCTGGTACCCTACCATTGAAACGTGATTTTGTGCTTCTTTAACATGTCTCAAACCAGGTGTATCTAATATCAGACTTGGTCTACCTTTCATCTGTTTATGGTCCTGGGTGTATTTCACCTGTGAAATAAAAAGCAGACATCCTTCCTTATAACTGGATAACTATAATAAAAATTGAATAACTTTGAAAACTCTCCAAATAAGTGAATCACGTACAATGTACTCAAAATTATTTCCCAAGTAACTGTCTTTCAGTGAATTACATTGTTTTTTTTTTCTAGACTAGCCACCTAAAATTATGCTTGTGAGGATCTCCCTGAAAAGTTGTTGCAAAAATGACTGAAGTCTATCAACCAGAAAGAAAAGTATGTGACCAGCAGTCAGTAAATAGCCCTGGTAAAGCTAGTTATCATATTTAAACAGAGAAAATGAAAGACAAAATAGAACCCAATTTACTGCCATTGTCTAAACTCCACCAATTTCTGCACAACATTGTTCGGGGATGTATACCAAGTTTCTCTCAACTCCCTTTACCTTTCCCCTCCATAGAGAACAGATCTACAATTCCTTCCAAGCAGTTACAGCTCAAAGGCAATTGACAGTGAGATGGAGACACTCCTATTACAGATCTGAGTGATTTGAGCAATGAAGCTTTGACATTCATTAAGAGAATGCACATTACCCAAACAAGGTGCTGAGGGTCACCTGGAGCAGCTTTCACAAGTAACTGAATTCTGCATTAAATGCATTAAAATATTTTTCCTCTTATTTCTTACTTTGGAGTAATGACTCATTTTCTAGTTTGTTTTTGTGTAAAGTATTTAACAAGCCACGTTCACTGAAGTACATTGTAAAATGAGAATTATTTAACATATACATCAAAGGCCATCAGTTTCAAAGATACTGGCTAAAATAACATGAATCATTATTTAATTAAACTATAAATGTTACTGTCAGCCACGTCTGGGAATACTAATGAGGGGGTGTGCAATAATGTAAATTTGCAGAGAGAGAACTTTTGGAAGTCACCCAAAGTAGCACACGTATTTATTTCAATACCATACCTAATTTCATACGGTAAGAAACAATACTACAAGAAAAGGATACATCCTTTACAATGGTCCAAAATGAATAAAACCACTTGCCGAGCTAATATTTTCTTGATTCTTCTTCACTCTTTCCATTTCAGGAGTTACACTTAAGGCTGTGGCTCTTCCCAGCTGACCTTTATAACAAACCTACCATGTCAGAGAAGAAAAGATAGAGTATTGTGAATCAATTCAACAAAATAAGCATTGCACAGCATTTGATTTTAAAGGGTCAGCCAAGGAAGGGAAATCATCAAAAACAAAGAAGGAGGAGGAGGGGAAGGAGCTCCCAATGCTTGCATCTTAAAGCATTCATTTCATTTTGTCAGGGCACTGTATGTCTTCTGAATCACTGTGGATATTCTCAAATATATCACCAGTAAACCTGCAGTAAGCCTTTAATCATGGACAGATAAGAGAAATGTTTTCATGGATATTACTCACAGGTCTTATCAAAACAGAATGGTACTGAAGCTGTGCTTTCTCAGAGATTAGCTATGATAGAACTTCGAAGGGGTGTGTTTAAAGGAGTGACAGTGGTGATCCATTCCCCCTTCCCAACCACCGCTCTCCTTCCTTAGGGTAGTAGAGTCAGGTCAAGTGTACCTAAAGTCTACTGGGGAGAAATGAACTGCTCCTCCAGGAGACACTGTTAGGAAAGTATCAAATGAAATTCTACCTTTGTTTATAAACCAGGCAACTGGCTTTATGGGTTTGAGGAATAAAAGATTTCTCTGAATGTAATAGGTTTCCAACTTTCTTTTTCCAAAGAACCCACTCTATATGTTAATGACTTCCTAAATGATTCTCAGCAAATTGCATGGTTTACTGAGGTTACATAAAGAGAGAACTAAAGCAGGCTGTGAGTGTAGGTAACAACTACCGGATTTGGACCAAGTCGTAAACTGATGTCGCTTCATATCATCTGTTCATTCAGCCATGCATACTGGACTATTTCTACCCAGAAACATAGCAATAATAACGCCCTGAAAGAAGGGGCTGGGAGGGGTTGATGATCAGAACACAGGCTGCTAGGAAACAGTGAGAAGGCTAGACTGCAGGACCAAGATGCCAGCAGTTTCCTGCCTTCCTTAGGGGACCCACAGCCATGGTCGCCATGGAAAGAAGACCAGGAAGACAGAGAATGGACAATAACCACAGTGCAGCACAGTGACCTGCATCATCTACCACCCTGAGATCCTCCAGTAAGATGTCAGGGGGCAGCAGACTACCAACTCAGAGAGGGAACTTCCCAATACAATCCCTTTGTCTAGGTATTGACACCGGACAACATTTATAAACCAAGTTACTGAGATGATCACACATTGCTGATATTTTTCTGGTTTTCTTTCACTCTCTTTAGCTCTGGTGGATCTGAAATGGATGTTGCCTGTTTTAGCTCTCCTTTGTATTTGACCTGTAGAGGAGATATAAGACTTTTAATAAACAGTAGAATATACTGAGTAAATACCACAAAGGGCAGGGCTCAAAATTAACTTTCTTTTTACACATGGATTTTTCTCAGCAGCTTCCTGTTGGTTGAACCCAGACTCCAATTGATCACAAAGTGTTGACTGTGCTACTTTAAAGGAGTTTTCAATAAATACCCAGCTGTTCCATGCCAACACCAACTGCAATCCCACAAATAAAAGCAATAGATAGAAAGGAGCATGAGAAGTAAAGGAAACCTGGAATGATGTCTGAGATCCCCACAGCAGAAGGGAGGGACTTCACTCTCCTGACCCCTTCGTTTCCACCTTCAAAAGACCCCTGACTTCCTCCATTTTCCAGAGATATAATTAAAAATAATGTTGAACTTGAGTTTTTTTCTCCACTATTTAAGAATAAGGAGAATTTTCCCTTAAAGTTTAGTCTTTCAAGATATCAGTTTTACAAGAAAGTGACTATTGTTGGCAGTAAGGAAAGTTCTATAACATGCGAAAGGCTGGGGTCTCCTTGAAGGGATTTCTGAATTCTTGAAGGCCTTAGTTTAATCAGCTCTGCTCTTATCAGTTATGGATCCTCAACATGGTCTCTGACTCCTCAAAATTCGGATTCCCACAAGGCTGAGCTTGTGGGTTCAAATACAACATTAGCAGAGGGCCGAGCACAGAGCAGAGGAACCTCACAATTGTTAACTAGTACTGCTTTCTTACAACAGGTCATGAAATGGCTGTCTGAAGTCTTCCATTTCATTTGCACGGTCTCTTTCCTGACACTACATACTGGAGTGCCAGCTAGGCCTGGTCTGCTCTTGCCCTATTTCTCAAACATTTTCCCCCCTTCTACTGGGTAGCTCCTCCCTGGATATGCTTTTAGAGACTGACCAGTAAAATCTGAGGTCCATGAGGCCAGGACGCGTCTCGTCCATCCTTATGTCCCAGTGACTAGGACCATGCCTGGGTGCTTAATGAAGACCTCTTAAGTAAGTGAACACTATGCAAACTTCCTGGTTCATGGGAGTTGCATGTCATTCCCTTCAATGTGTGAATGTGTGAAGGAATGCCTAAAGGGGAAGAGCATTCAATGCTCGACAGAGAGCATGTTTAAAAATAAAAATACACAATGTAAGATCAACATATAAACGGAAACAGAGCTACTTGCCGAACTCAGTTGCTCCTGGTTCCTCCTCACTCTCTCTATCTCTGGGGTCATGGTTACTGGAGTAGCCTTGTAGTTCTGCTCTTTATACTGGAGCTGATAAATGAGGCAGAAGACAGTTTGAAATCATGGGAAAAAATGTGTACCGATTCCATGGAAATAATGAAGGCAGCGTCACATGCCCCCGAGCATTCATCAGTCAAAAAGACTTCATCATCTTGTAATTCCAGTTCCTAAGTTTTCCCCTGTCAAATGTTCTAAATTACACCTTCCGGTGTTATTCTGTAAATATATAGTTGACTAATGAGCTCCCCAAGTTTGATCTCACAGTAACTTGGAATGATCCCTCCCATGCAGCCACCAGTTCTTTTAAAGCAATACTTGCTAGGTTAGCGTTTTATATTTAAAGTAATGATGTGTTTTCATTATTTTAGTAATAAACCATTTACAATGTAATACAGAGGGGTTTGTCATGAGCATACCCCTGTCACTGAGGAGAGTCACACCAATCCTAGACTTGTACTTCAGAGGCACTCTGTCACTATTAATCATTTCTCACAGGACCCTCAGCTTCTCTATACCAAAGTCTAGCACTGGAAGGTCTGACCTCTGACCCAGAATTATGCAAACTCTCCTGACCTGCTGCCTAAGATCTTCTTTCTTAGCTGGCATATGGAGGGAGATTAGACCCTGTTATCTGTAGTCTGCTGTCCTAACAACTCTGCAACATCTCAAGAAACACAGGAACATCAAGCATAGAGAAAGAGAACAGGATATCTGTCGATCAAATCTTTGACAGTTCTAAGCAGAGCTAGACATAAAAGTCCCACTGCAAGGAGCAAGAGTCAAGACTTTGCAGAGTTTAAATTTAGCCTTAGGGACTTGCAAAAAAACATGCTCCTCGAAATGCGTGCTTTTATTAGTGAACATGCAAATGAAGAGAAGTTTGAGAAGCCTGGGAAATAAAAGAAAAAGGGTTGGATTCCTTCCAAGGTACCCTTCCCTAATGAATGACATTCTTTGTGCTGTGGTGTGCTCCTTGAGAGCTTAGGCAGGTTCTCATCACTGGCATGATAGAGTTACAGTGAGGGGTGTCTCAGTTGAATTTCTGTTGTGGCAGGATCTAAGGAAACATGATTCTGGTTAGAGCTTGAAAGCTAAATGTTGAACCGCACTGCTTGCTGATAGGAGGAACTGAAATTCCTAGTACCTGTAAACCCGAGGACATCAGTTTGATCGGAGAACACTGTCTTGAATTCACGCATTCACCCACATGCCATGCGCTTTAAAGGCAATATCTCTTTAATACTCCAGTCCTTGTTTTGCAGGTGAAGACATTCTTCCAGAGATTGGTGGAGAGTGCTCAGTAAATAAAGCCCTGTTCTGGAACCAAACCTATGAGCAGTCTAGGGTCACAGTCCTATCCCCACCCCAGTGTTATCTGAAACTCCCATGTTTTGCCATTTGCATACAGCTTTCCACATGGCACGCAGGGAAAATTCTATAACATCTACGTTGCTGCTGCAGCATTGCTTCTTTATTAAATCGACTCACCTTTTTCCAAATAAATTTTATTATAAAAGGATGCCACTCCTGCCATAATTGAAGACTAGTAACTTTTTAAAAGAAAATATTCAGTGAGACAATTTAGTTTAATCACTAAGTAGAGGATTGGGCATGTGCAGGTCACTTTACATCCTGAATGCCAGCCCATTCCTCCCTGAAGAGGACTTGGATACTGACAGACTCAGTTTCTCTTACAGAAAGGCCCTTCCTCACCAAATCCACTGGAATCATCACCAACTCTATAAGCCTGAACGTCAAAAGTTGCTCCTTCTCCTGGACTGCTTCTCTCTCTCTCTCTCCTCTCTCTCTCTCTCTCTCTCTCTCTCCTCTCCCTCCCTCCCTCTCTTCTAGCTTTTCTCCTCTAGGAACACTTTTCAAGGAATATTATTAATTATGATTAAATGAGATGGTACTTGTCAAGTATTCCAAAGTGCATAGTAAATACTCAATAAATCCTAATTGTTGTGATAGCACGTAATCAATGCACAATAGTAATCCATTCCCTGTCCTCCCTAGAGACAGTGAGAGTGCTCACACTGTTACAGGTTATCTCACTCACTGCTGAATGCCTCACAAACATGAATATACTGGACTTTCAATAACAGAGGCACAGGAAACACCACACAGGGATTGTGGAGAGCCTTCTGCAGGGAATGTTTTCTCCACTTGGAAGGAATGGCTGGCACAGTGGCATCCAGTGTAATGAAATTTTACCTGTACAGGTGATATGCTCTCGTTATATATTGGTGTTACAACTAAATAGAAAAAAATACAAAATTGCTGCCATTCTTCTGGTTTTCTTTAACTCTCTTTAGCTCAGGAGGATCAGAAATGCCTGTTTCATGTTTAATCCCTTCTTTGTATTTCACCTGAATAATCTCTTTAAAATATAGCTAATTTTATTCTACTCAAAGCTTAAAAATAGTTAGAATTCCTCATTTGTAACGACTGCATAATTGAATTTTTTTATTCCAACATTACTTTTCCTTCCAGGAGAAAACAGTTTCTTCCCTTATCTGATGCATTCCGAATTCCTTTATCCTGAAGTGCAAATAAATTCTTATCTACTCATCTGCCCATCACCATAGGAATTCCTTAATTAAAATCAGCAAACATTGCTTCTGAATAATAACTTCATCATTAAGCAGATGCAAAAAATATCTTAGAAATTATCTTAAGTAATATGATTTATTATTTTCTATCTGAAAAACAGTTTCATCTATTACTATGTTAATTAGAATTTAACATGTATTTAAAGGCAAAAGTCAAACTGAGTTAGCCGCAGAACCTTGAGAACATTATTTTTCTGACTGAGAGTCTAGAATAAGAAAAAATGTGACCACAATAAAAGAGAAAGGGAGGAGAAGGTCACAGAGAACACAGACCAGTGTGAGCTGGACATTCCAGGAGTAGACAGTCAGGAAACCGCTTCTACCACAATTACACTATTAAAGTCTTTGAGTTACTGTTTGACTGTGGAAATGATCCCGACAGTATCATGTGCTTGAACACTTGTTCTCCAGCTGGTGCCTTGAGACACTGTTGGAGAACCTTTCACACATGGGATCTAGCTGGCAGACACAGGCTTAGGGGCTAAGAATAGAATCACAGACACCCTGGTTCTGGTGTCCTGGTTGGGCACTGAGATGTAAGCAGCCTACCTCACACTCCCAAACCATGCAGTAACCCAGAGCCACGTCTTCCCCACCATGATGGACCGCATCCCCTCAAACCTTGAGCCCAAATAATCCTCCCCTCAAGCCTTCATCAAGTGGCTTATGTCAGGTATTGGGTCACAGCACAGAAGGAGGTATCCCGTTATCCCAGCGTGCATTCCATTCAAGAACTCAGCCATCAGAAATCTACTTAGTGGAAAGTCAACTGAAAAAATGATAATATATGGGGACACCTCTTTAACCTGACAGTGTGATTAACAAGGTCACCTTTCCAAGGTGGCACTTTAATAGACCTAAAACTCATGGCAGACTGGACCCAGGAAAGGGGACACACACATATGGAGGTATAGGCAAGCACATGCTGAAGTTCAGAAAAATCTTAAATCTATACCAAACAGGTTTTAGAAATCATTCAATAATGATTCAAATGATGAAAGCTAAAATCTGGGCTGGCACCAAGTACTAGTGTCTCAGTAGCTCAGGTGTCATCTGTCTCAGTATCTGTGAATTGAACATGAATAACCATACCAACATCAATCCAGACCAAAAATAGTTAAATTGGAAGTTCACTGTGACGGGTTACCTCTAAATAAAATTCAAGAACAGTTCTTAGCAAAGAGAGCTAATAGCAAAAAGGCTTGTACTCAGAGGTGGAAAATGTCGAGATGTTTAAATGTTAGAGAATCACCTCCTCGGTTGACAGGTCTGGCTAATCTCGAAAGGCCAACTTTCCATTTGAATACTAAGCAGGAGTTTATGGCCCAACCTCAGAGATAAAGAATTATACATTTTATTGTTCGCTAGAAGAGACTGTGCGATGTCGGGAAAAAATATATATATATACTGTAGTATCTGTGTGATTTCCCTCGGGTGAGAAGTCTAACATTAAGATGAACATTTTTGTTTTTCAAGAGACTCTAATATAGATGGCACAGACATTTCACCGTAGGCCACAGCCATGCATCCTATAAAACATTTATATCTGATTATATTGACGGGTACATTCCAAATGCTATCATTTAAAATGAAGGAAACAAACATTTCACACTTCTTTCTCATAACTAACTTCTCTGTAAGGCCTGAGTGGCATCTGATGCAGGTTCTTAACATGTACAAACAGCATGCACATACGTTCATCCTTGGACACGGCTTCCTTCATAATGTTCTGCATAAGTGTCATTGTTTCATTTTAAAATGTGCTTTACTACAGCAGGACCTTGCTCTTCCTGAAGCTCTTTTTCCACAGAAGCCACCACTCAGTGATGAGCTCTAAAGGCCGTCAGACTCTCAGAGTTCTCCTTGAGGAGTACCATCAAGGCAGTTCTACTGGGATGACTTAAAGGAAAATTCTAGAAGGGCATGTCTCCAAGTCTGAAGGTGAAGAGTCGAATCAGAGAAGGAATGTTAAAGAATCTTTTATACTTCCCCAGGAAGAAACTAAATATCCTAACTACACATGAATGAATGCTTACTGGAAGGAGCATTTATTTGTTGTAAATCTCAAGGTGTAAAGGGAAGAAATTGTTAACAGCATTAAACATTTTCTCTACCTTTTCCCCTCAGTCAAAAGCACTATGGGGTAAGTTATTTTACAATTCATACTCAAGTGATGTATTTTTCTTTGCTGAGAGAAGAGAGGAAATGAGGCTGAGAAAAACAGAAATACAGTCAGAAATCTATCTAGGAGAAAGCTCGGAAATGTGACTGACATGGGATAAAAATAAATTGGTGCTACGTTAAAAAAAAGTCTAAGCTTTCACTTAATCCACCAAATAAATGTTCTGAACCCTTTGATCGTCTCATGGGGGTAAAATTCCTTTGCTCCAAGTGGGAGAACAGCATTAAAATGTATCCTTTCGCTGCAAAATGTAACACAGTTAAAATTCTGTTCAAAAAAGATGAAAAGTAATCCTAGATTTTATTAAAACGACCTATGTCATCTCGACTATGCTTATATCAAAATGAAATGGCGCTTCGGGTTCAAGGGAAACAAGGCTATAGTTTTCACACTGGAAGTTAGACCTTTGATGGTTGATGAACTCGTATTTCAGGAGAGTGAAGAATAAACGGGGAAAAGCGGCCTGCTGAGAAAGACTGAAAACACTCATCTGGCCTCTGTTTGCTCTGGGAAAGGATAATTAATACCGTGGAGAACTTACCGAACTAATATTCTGCTGGTTTTTCTTCACTCGTTCAATCTCTGGAGTATTTTTTACTGCTGTGCCAGCTCCCACTTCTTTCTTATAAAATACCTTTATTGTAGGAAAAGGAAAAGAAGAATTATAAGAACTTATTAGAATTCAATTCCTAGATCTGATTGTTATAAAATCAAGACCATTTCTCAGGTTTTATGGTAATGTGAATACTGGTTCCATTTATGAGTAGCAATGCTATATGAATCAATTAAATAGTCCATTATGATAACAAATGTTTAACTTTGATTTCAGAACTCATAGCCTATTAACCCTTCTAATACTTACTTAAGTCATGATGGGTTCCTCGGCCAGAGGTAGATTATCTGCTATAAAAATGTAAATTGGTAAGCTAGAGTTTCCTTATCCAAATATAGATATATGATAAGTATCTGAGGAAAATCAAGGCATATTACAGAAACTCTTGAAGCAGTGAACATTTAATATCCAAAGTGAAGCTTCCAAATACAAAAGTCCCTCATGATCTTCTAAGAAAATACTAACTCTAGCACTAATATCAGCCTTAAATCCATTTATTTTCCTCATCTTCCCCTTGTTTAACTTTCCCATATCTCTCCATTCCTCAAATCTAATAGAAGCTCTCTACAGAAAGAGAGTGTCTCTAAGAGTTACACCAGGACAGAATGATCCCCCTGCATCTGACACTGATAATCTAGTGGGCCCCACAGAGTGGAACAGTGTGATGTAAGAAACATTTTGTTCAGGAGCTGAAACCCTGAACTACCACAGAATCACAGGAGTCAGGGGCCAAAGCAGCTGCTTTTCTGACTCTGTCAGTGAGAATTTTCCATTTCTCCACATAGCCTGGTCCTACTTGGGAAGATTCCAGATTTACTGGGTCAACCTGCCTTGAGAATGAGAACCTGACAATGAGAACCTGCAGAACATTCCAAAGCCCTCAGATAGTGAGATTTAAGTTAGACACTTGCTTCTCTGCTAAATGACTGAGTTAACTTTGCATTATAACATCAACTGATAGTCCATTTTATAACTGTAGAACAGACTTCAAGTTTATACATTTATGCATTAACATAGGCTTAATCACTTACCAGTGGGAATGCAACTCCTGTTACTCAAAATAAAAATAGGGACGTTTATGAATCAGTTTTGAACTAGTAAATCTCTTGACACACCACCCATACATACAAGTGGGGAACAGGAAAAAAGACATTCCGTGTCTGTTTTTATCTTCAGAGCAAAATCAGTATGGAAGATTAAGACTTTTTTTCTGAGCTAAAATTCAAGCAATAATCAGCACTTGTAGCTAATATAAACTTTGGACTTTTAACTTCAAAACAATTGTAACAAATTAGACTTTACAAAAATAATTGTTATTTTATTTTTAAAATAAGCACATTTGGTGGGAAATACAAATACTAGAGAAAAAAAAATCAGATGAGTAGAAAGACCATTCCTTACAAAACAGAACATTTTAGAAGCAGGGGCGGGGAGGGTTGGGGGGATTCAGTGACAGAACACTTGTCTAGCATGAACCAGAGCCTGAGTTCAATTCCCAGCACCACAAAAAGAAAATAAACAATCAATTTATTTCAAATATACAGAAATACAAATGGGACATCCCTAGCCAAACAGTTACACTTGAAAATTTTTGAGCAACGCCAAGTAGAAAGTTCTATACCTGATCTCCTATGATATATCTTAGTTAAAACACAGGAACACTTAAAATAATACATAAAATTATCTCAGGCTATGTTTATACGAAATACAAATGAATCTTACACTTAAACTTACATCTCATTCCCAACCTAACTTGTTAGGCATCTGCAACTATTCAAATTTCCACACAAAATCTGAATTATTTCTGCCTCCAAGTATATACTCAGTTAATGATGGCTACTCACTGTGCTAATGTTTTGCTGAGTCGTCTTGATTCTCTGAATTTCAGGAGTGTCTGCCACCGTGGAATAGTTATTCAGCATTTTCTCAGCTTCATCTTTATACTTTTTCTAAAAAGATAAAGCTATTGTGAACTCAAAACTCTATGTGAATGAGTGTGATGTGCTCAGGTGTGATGTCTACCCCAGTGCATTCAGACCTCTCAAGAGGGATCGACCTGTCTGTCTTTCCTCAACTTAGGACCGTGCTTTCATGAGCAGTCTGTCTGTTAAAATTATCAAACATCTCAATTTTCTCTTAGCAAATGAGTGATGATGAAATCCTTAAATAAAAACCTGATCACTGCTTTACACTTAGTGCCCGAGCTTACAAAATGCTTATGGTGCTATAGATGCTGCTTTAAATACTAAACATTCACTTGCTAAATCAATTACATTATCAGATGAGGAAATTGGCCACATCAGCTAATAAGCATGAGAATTAGAACTTAAACTCAGGAACTCTAGTTAGTAAAGTTAACCACTGTGGCACAGAGTTGCTTGTTAAAGAAAGTAACTGCTGTTCATGTTGAAATGCAGCTCTGTCACTGCATGTAACTTCTCTACTGATCTGAGTGTCCTTTTGCCTGCTTTACGAATTTACCTAGGGTTAGCACTCAACTCATATAGACACAGATATGGCCAGTCTCCAAGTTCATGAGCCAGAACGAGGCACTGAGAACAGGAAACCATGAATTTCAAGACCAACTACCATACAGCCCCAGGACACTTTCTGAGGTTCATTCTGCGATCTTGACACCCGCCCCCCCCCCCCATTTTAAATTAGCTGATGTTGGGCTCTTTGCCTGGTTTCAATCAGAATTTGGGCAAATGGGGCCATGTTTGGTCAAAATTATTTTCCTTAAAAATTCCACTAATAAAATTCAACACCTTGCTTGATTTTCTGTAGCTATTTCAATTTCTCTTCACTCTCCCATGTTCCTCTTCCCACTGTGACACACAACTCCCAGGGTAAACTTTATGGCAAAGATCTACTAAATGATGAATGCTTTCCCCTACGTCATACTTGATAAGCCACTTCAATCTTTGATCTTCTTATTCCCAGGCTTTTAAACATGACGTCATTGTCTTTCTTCCCCTCCACTTAGTTCCTCCTTCTCTGAACATAGTCTGCCTTTCACTTTCATATCTCAGACGTGTGCGTGCACACACACAGGCACACGCACAGATACATATATATTTAAATCCAGACTCTCCTCATACGAGTAAATCCATGCAGTACTTGTTCTCCTGAGTCTTTTATGGCCCTTGTTCACATCCAGTGTTCTTAAGAGAATAAGTGACAGATACATTTAGCAAATATGCTTGAAGAAAATGTAGCTCTTCTCCTAATTTTTAGTTAATATTAATTATCCTTTCATAACTTAGATAATCTTAACTACTTTATTTCATTGAGGCCTATTTTAGAATATTATTCATTGTAAAATGGACAAAAAACAGATTTGCATAATTATGCTTCTGCAGGATGAACGAGGACTAACAAGGGAACTGTGTAATGGAGTTAAAAGTAAAAAGATGCTCCAAATGTCCTTGCCATCTAAGGAAGGCCCCTTGTGGGGTTCCATAATGGCTACCCAACTGAATCAACAGCTATTGTCCTTCTAATTAGCAAAATTAGTTAAATTTGGCCAGGAGGATCTTAAAAATAAAGGGCACTAACTTTAAAGACAAGGTTCAAAAGGACGTACGTCAAAGAGACCCAGGAAGCACACGCTGACAGGATTAGAGGACATACACCAAGCATCTTCATCCCCTACCAACCTGGCTGTAAATTTCAGATGCCCTCTTGGCTCGAAGCATCTCTGGGATATCCATGTTCACTTGCATTCCTTTCCCCTTAATTTCATTTTCTAAGTCTTTCTTATATTGTTTCTAAAAGACAGAAAACAGTTTTAACTCTCTGTTTCACCTTCCAGGCCAGTGCTGTGACTTGCACACTTTCACCTCATAACCACCTACAAGATAGTGACATTTACCCTCTTTCTGCATCTCAGCTTGGAACTCTGAACTCCTTCCTTACCTGGCTGGCCATCTCTGATGCCCTCTTAGCTCTCTGAACGTCGAGAGTGTCTGTGCTGACCTGCATTCCTTTCCCTTTAATTTCGGTCTCTAAGTCTCTTTTATAGTCTTTCTGCATAAAATAAAATACAGTTAGTGCTCGCCAGTCACTTCAAAGTAGTGCTGAAAAACCATGTTGTCATTTTTTACATCAGGCTGCATACTCCGGAATTAGGTAGGACCTTATTTTTTTATTTCTACTTTAGAGTTTTAACTTGTGGTAAAAGCATGATGCGCAGTGACTTATTCACAAGTAATTCGTCCACTAAGCTACATTAAGAAAAAGAACAGAGTTAGGTCAGGGAAATGTTATATTTCAATGAAATACTGAAACAGGACTGGTGACTGTACAGCTCAGCTGGTGAGTGTCAATGAAGTGGCTGTAAAATGTGGCTCTCGATTGCAGCTCACTAAGCTCCCATTCTAAACTACTGAGTTTGAGTGATGTTGGCCCAAGTGTCTGAACCCCACTGTGCTTAATAAGTCATTCTGTTCTGTCCTTGGTTCTTGTGACTGGTCAGGGCTAGGTGTGCTTCTTTTCCCATGCAGAGTAGCAGAAGAAGCTTCTTTCCTCCGGGGCATGAATGACTGAGACCTGTGCTGGAGAAGGAAATTGAAAGATGCAGGCCTTAAGAATCCTAAGTACAACATTTCATGACATGGGCCACATTCTGAAACGAATGTCATTAGGCAACTGCATCACTGTATGAACAAAACATCCCTACAATTGGAGGGTTTAAAACAGCAATATGATAATATCTGCATTCCACCAGGACAAACCTAAACACAAGGCCCTAGAGCCTCTGACACAGTCAAGTTTGCAAGTCCCACTGGCTACATAAAATCTCACAGGCAAGCCCATTAAAAAAAGGAACAATTTGACTGTTGGAGGGTATTGAACTAACAATATGCTACAGCGACATTATTTTTAATGGACATTAAAAATCAACAACAGAAAAATCCCAAACATTGGTTTCAAAGGCTTTGAAATCCTGTCAATTTGGTAAAACAGGACATGACCATGATCATATATGCAAATGAGAAAGAGTAAATTGATAAAAGCATCGTTTTCTAAGCCTATTTTCCCCTCCATTGTCAATAACTAAATTCACATTACTTTCCTAGTATATGCTCCGAAAGAACAAAGAGAAATCTAAACCAGCATATCACTCAACGAATTAACACACAAAGACCTGAGTACTTAAATATCCCTACCATTTTTAAAAGAAAAAGGTACATATGTCTCAGAAGCCTACTTCGAGGCAGAAGGATGAAATACCATGTACCTACTCATTCTACATTCTGTGCTCTAAAGAGATGGTTTCAGTTGGCTTGACCATTCAACCCCATGAGAATGATTCAAAAGCTCCTTCCTCCGGCCCTGAACTCCCACCTGCTGCATCCCACTCTAATCTAGCACTCTGAACTGATACTCAACGCAGCCACTGCCTCAGAATAAGAGAACTTCATAAAACTGTAAACTAATGACTGCTGTGGTGGGAAAAGGCCTTAACACAGCAAGAACGGAGGTGGAACACTGTTGAGCATCTATCCGAGATCCTGGTGAGAGAGGCTCAGTCCGCAGTGGGAAGAAATAAGTGGATCTGGAACAGGATTACAGAGCGGAAGTCATAAAATTTGCTGAGGAGAGCAATCAAAATGACTTTTCAGAGTAGTTTGGTGGGGAAGATAACCTGGATTGGGGATAAAGGGTTCTGGGGATCTGATGTTGAGATCTGGTTATACACTTTCATATGGACAACAGAAGGTAAATGTGGCCCAGTCATGGCCACGCTAAGGAACGTGTAATTGTTCTAAATGAATTAGGTAAAAAACCTGAAGTAATATGAAAGAGTCTGTGATATTAAATGAAAATAAAAACCATCAAACAAGTATAGAGCATGACTGCATTTAAGGGTTACTTAAGTCTACGTGTATACAGAACATGTTTGTCTATATATACTTACAAACTGTTCTGGAAGAGTCTACAGCAAACTTTTAACAACGGCAAATTCTTAGGAGAATAGAATTAGGGGAGAGCTTATAGGGGGTTTTCAAATCTTTGTTCAGAAATCTGCTGCCCATCCCTGCTGCCATTCCACAATGGACCCTATTGTGGAGGAATGCCATTCCTGATTCCTGTGTCAATCAATCATGGCCATTAACAATTCCATGGCCAGTGCCCAGCCTTCAGAGTGGTAGTTCCCAGCACATGAGTAACTCTCTTGAGATCAGCTGTCTCTGGCTTTCCAACTGTCCTGGGTGGCAGTGTACCATAAGTCAACTCTTCTCAGGTGTAAGAGTCACAGCAGCTCTCAGAGTAGAACTCCTGGAGGCCCACTAGCTATCCTTGAGATAATCGAGTCACCCTCCTGAAGCCATACCCACCTTTCTTTATTTACTCACAAAACCGGCCTATCCTAAATGCTCTCAAACCCCAGCGATCCTTTCGACCTTACAGAATCAATGGGAAAGTTCAGGAGGCGTGAATCCATCCCAGGGTTTCTCTAGGAAAATTCACACATGGTCTGGCACCTACGACTTTGTGATGCATATGTCTTTGTATGTATTGCATGAGGAAAAAATTGACACTGGACAAATGTACAGTGTGATTCATGACACTTCATGCCTCAGCCCAAAGTTCTGACTTTTGAAATCTCAAGCATGGCTATGAAGTGAACAGAAGATGCTTTACAAACATGTAATCACACAGAAACTAAGACTGTGCTCACATTAGAATCTCAACATGTGGTTTTCATGTTCCCCCCACCACAAAAGCTGGAAACACAAATATGCCAAGCAGAACATGTTCTATGCTAAAGAAAATGCAGTATGAAAATATTCATCATATCCTAGATTAACATGAAATGTGTTGTATCATGGAATGGAGCGTGTTGGGGCATGTGCCTGTGCGTGTGTGTATTCTATTAAAATGCCTTTCTTGAAACTTCCTTTGATGTATTTAAAGGATATGAGAGAAGCAAAAGCTATAAATTTCCAAATAAACATAATGATTTGAAATGGTTTCCATTCCGAACTGTCAAACTGGCCCACAGAGCTTTGAGAAATCCCATGCACTAATCCAGTTGCTGATAGGATTTGTTACGTTCCCGAACAGGAGGTTCCAGAGTGCGTGATCCACTCACTCACCTCGCTGGCTATCTTGGCAGCTTTTTTGGCACGCTGTATTTCGAGGGTGTCAGTGCCAACTTGCATTCCCTTCCCTTTAATTTCTGACTCTAGGTCTTTCTTGTATTCTTTCTGTGAAAGCAACATTCAACATCATTCAGGCACTTGATGGATAAATACATACCAAATACATACATACCAAAAAATTAGCTAAAACTCTTTTAAATAGCCACGAGGGGGTTGGGGAGATATCTCAGAGGATAAAGCCCTTGCCATTCAAGCATTAGGATTAGCAAAACCCACATGAAATGCAGGTGGGCATCCTGGCACAGCAGGAGATGGAGATAAGGGCAAGCTGGCTAGCAAGACTAGCCAAATCAGTGAGCTCCAGGACCAGTAAAGACCCTGCCAGAGAGTAAAGTGAAGAGCAATCAAGGAAGACAGTCGACATCAATCTCTGGCCTCCACACATACCACACATATGTGCACCAAGACATATACAATGACACCTATATGCACGCACACACCACAGACACCACATACACGTGCAAAGAAAGAAAAAAAGAACAAATGATGAAGAGAATGTATTGTGGGCTTTGTACTATGCAAGATCACTTCACAGAACTAGAACCACTGTTGGTGTTAAAGAAGCAATGCTACATGAGAATCTTCACAGGGTAGTGTCCTGGGAACAGGGAGCAGGGAGGAGAAGGCAAATGGCTTGATGTTCTAAGAGGACTGACAGTGAGGCCAGAGCATTCAACAGCCGCTGTGTGACACTAGAAATGGTTCCTCTTTCTTCTTTACTGGTCTGTGAACACACAAGAGGATAGCTCCATACAGGATTCACAGTGAGGCCAGTGAGGTGGCATACAGAACAGAGCCGGCACCCGGGGGTGCTCAGGAGCGGGACTGCGGCGTTCTCTGGTTTTTCTTCCTGCACCTCTAAGGCCTAGCTTGTTGCTGTTCCTGCCATCACCACACTGGTGGTTCAGTTTCCCAGTTGGTCTCTATCATGGAGGTTTAAGTAAACCGATGAATGTTACTAACAAGCAGTAACAAAACTAAGTCTTAGTGGAGGTGGGGCATACTGCTGCAACAGAAGACCACTTTGGCTATCCTGGGTCTTTTGTATTTCCAGATGAATTTTAAGAGGTTTGCTTGTTTGTTTTTCCTATTTCTGTGAGGAATGGAAATAGAGATGCTTTGGCTTCTTTGCCTATTTCACTGCTTTCCTCTCCTCCTCTGTGTTATTGTTCTAGTTAGTACTCCAGGCATAATGAGGACTGTGGGTTTACCATATGTAGTTCATTATGTGGAAGTATCTTCCCTCAAACCATGTTCTAGGACTTCTATCATGAAGGGATATTAGATTTGGTTAAAAGCCTCTTCTATATCTATTAAGATGACCATTTATGTTTGTCCTTAAGATATTTATATGACTTATTTCATTTATAGAGTTATCTGCATCTCTGGGATAAAGCCAACTTGATCATGGTGAATGGTCTTTTGGATGAGTATCTATATTTACTTTGCAAGTATTTTGTTGAGAATGTTTGCAACAAGGTTCGATGGGGATATTAGTCTGTCTGTAGTTCTCTTTTTAAAATTTTTGATATTTTGATTTTGGTTTAGAGTCATACTAGCTTTATAGAAGGACTTGGGAGTGTTCTATATTGTGTAATAGTCTGTAGTTCTTTAAATGTTGATAGAACTCTGCTGTGACTCCATCTGGAGTCAGGGGATTTTTTGTTTTTAATAAAGTTTCACATTCTTTGTTTGTTACAGATCTGTTTAAATTATTGACCTGAATCCTTTTCATGTCAATAAAATTATAATTGTTACATAATGTTCCATTATTTGATCAAACAATATTTAACCTAGATATTTTCCTTCAGGAGACTAACCTTTCTTATTCCTTCCGGTCCCCCTCATGAGTCTTCATTCAGGCAGTAGTAGGAAACTATATCTATTTGAACAGAATTATGGGACAGAATAGAACCAGTTCCCATGTTATTGAAAACAGATTGTGTAGAAATGCAGCCATTTGGTCTTGTACACTTTGTGCCTGTTTTCCATGGAGATGAAGTAAGGAACTATCAGATTAGGGTGTTCATGTTGATTAAAAAAATGTTGATCACATCTTTAATTTTGCTGAGTCAGGTGTATCTAAAAATTCATCCATTTCTTCTAAGTTTTTCAACTTTAATGGAGATTTAAAATATCCTTTGAAAATTTTCTGGATTTATTTGATATCTTTTGTGACATTTCCCTATTTATGTCTAATTTTATTAATTTGGTCTTCTCCATCTTCCTCTTAGTTAATTTGGTTAAAAGTCTGCCAGTCTTGTTTGTCTTTTCAAGGAAACAACTCTTCGTTTCACTGGCTCTTCGGATTGTTCCACTCACTTGTGTGTTTCCATCTCATTAATCTCTGCCCTGCTTTGGATCGTGACTTCCTGTCAATTGCTTTTCAGTTTGGTTTATTCTTGCTTTTCCAAATTGTTCAGGTGCATCATTAAATTATTTATTTGAGCTCTGTCTGAGTGTTGCTGCTGTTCTTGTTTGGGGTTTTGTTTTGTCTTGTCTTTTTGAGACAGAGTAGGTAACCCTGTGGTCCCGCTGTCCTGAAACTCCCTATGTAGACCAGGTTGGCCTTGGTTTCACAGAGATCCACCTGCCTCTGTCTCTCAAGTGCTGGGATGAGAGGTGTGCACCGCCACACGAGGCTCTGTCTGATTATTTAGTGTGGGCACTTAGGGCTGCACATTTCCCTCTTAAAATTGCTTTCATTGTGTCCCAGAGGTCTTAGTAAGCTGTGTTTCATTTTTTATTTAATGCTAAGAATGTTTCTACTTCCTTTTTGATTTTTTTCATTGACTCATTTGTAGTTCAGATTGTGTTGTTTAATCTCCATGAGTCTGAACATTTTCTAAAGCTTATTTTGCTATCATTCCAAGCTTTAACCATTGTGATCAGACAGAATACATGGATTGATTTTAATTTTCTAAATTTGTCAAGATTTGCTTTGTGTTCCGATATATGGTCTGTTTTCGAGAAATTTCCATGAGCTTCTGAGAATATGCATTCTGTAGAGTTTGGGCTGAATGTTCTGTTAGGATCTGTTGATTTACAATGACATTTATCTAGGAAGTTCCTCTGCTTACTTTTTGTTTGAATGAACAGCCCATGGGTGGAAGTAAGTATTGAAACCACCCATTATTACTATGCTGTGGTCAATCTGTGACTTAATGCCTAGTACAATTTGTTTTGTGAAAATGGGTGCATTCAGGTTTGGTGGGTATGTCTTCTGCATTAAGTCCTCTTGGTGGGTTTGTCCCTTGATCATAATGAAGTAACCTTCTTTATCTCTTCTGTTTTATTTTGACTTGAGATTTATTTTGTCAGCTGCTAGAATACTTAGGCCTGATTATTTCCTGGTCCCATTTCTTGCAATATTTTTCCATATTCTTACTAGAGTAAGTAGATAGTATGTATCCTTGAAATGTGTGGGGGTTGCTCTCCACAAATTTTCTTTTTTCTTATGCTTTTCCAGTGGAACCTAGGCAACTGGAGTTACGCTGTTGACTGAATCTTTTGATATGAATTTTAGCACAGAAAGTTTAGAGTGGGGAGATAAGCTTAGTGCTTTGGGAAAGTCCCAAGTGAATGGATTGGAGAAAAACCTGTCTCTTACTGGGTGTGCATAGTGGTTAGAAAGAGTTCCATGGCATGGAGGAGGACTGTGTGACATGTAGCTTGAGGACGATCCTGGGGGCTTGAAGTACGGAAGCCAGAGTCATAACTAGGTTCTGGTGGCCTTCTGGGTCAGGTGTAAGGACAAGGTTCCTGGGTTGGAGTGGTGAGACCTGAAGCAGGAAAGGCTAGTTTCTTACCAGGTGTTAGAAGCCACAACAGCCAGACACACATAGACAAGGTTCCCAAGTCAGAATGGGTGGGGCCAAAGCAAGGGACTTCAGATCTCTAACCACGTACCAGAGGCCACTTGTGGCCAGGGTGCCTAGGGTAAGTTCTCAGATCCACTTGAAGGTCTTCTGACCATTAAATTTAGAGTCTCATCAAAGCACATTATGTAATACTAAAGCACATAAAGCCATTATGTAATACTAAAGTAATAATATACTATAAGAATTAGGGGGCCAAAATACATCATTGACATTCCATTCCTTCTTATAAAGTTTACATAAAATGAGAAGAGGCCACTTCCCCCCAGAAAGAGGTTTAGCTATGTTAATGTTAATTTAGCTAGGAATGTGTGTTGCTTAAGAACAACACAGCATGAGCTATTTAAGTGCAATTATGGACAACACATGATGGCATACCTGCCAAACAATTACGTCTGCCTTTTAGCTGTTTAAAAATTGGGTCAAATCTCATATGAATATTTTGGGCTATTACTCAGCCTTTCTTTAAAATTATCATTTTCTTTATAGCACATAGAAAGATGAATGTGAAGATAAATTTACTGTCTGAGAAAAGACTAAGATGGGCAGTTTATTAGCATTCACACATTCTAAGCTGTAAGATACATTTACTCACCTCACTGGCCATTTCAGACGCCCGTTTTGCTCTCTGAATATCAAGAACTTGTGAATTCAGTTCCATTCCTCTCCCTTTTATCTCCTTTTCCAAATCTTTTTTATATTCTTTCTATAAGGCAAGGGTATGACATTTGAAGATATATCAGGAATTACTATAGTGATATACTATTTTACATGTTTTCTAGAGATTGCAGACAGAAGAAAACATTACTAGGAAGGAAGGATTCATGCTGAGTTTCTATTGACATTTAATTTTCTCCTCTATCAAACATCCAATGTTCTAAGTCTTTTCCCTTCCGTCCCTTCTCCCGGTGTCTTTTGGCATCATCCTAGATCTTTAAAAAGTTGTCTTCCTTTGAAATGGTGAGGAAAATCATAAGAATATGTGTTTCTTGGGGCTGGAGCGATGGTTCCGTGGTTAAGAGCACTGACTGCTCTTACAGAAGACCTGGATTTGATTCTCGACACCCATATGACAGCTAACAACTGTAACTGCAGTTCCAGGGGATCTGATGTCCTCTCCTGGCCTCCTTGGGCACTGTACAACAGGTGCACTTACATACATGCAGGCACTTAATGTATGTAAATACTCATACACTTAAACTAGAAATAATAAAATTGAATTAAATTTAAAAATACATGCTTCTCATTACTTGAAATTACTTTGAAAAATGAATATTAATAAATTTCAAAAAACTTATTATAAAGGAATGGAAAATCACAAACTCAAAGGATTGTTATAGCCAGATGTTATATTTTAAGTTCGCATTTTATTTGAAGATCTGTAAAAACAGACAAATAACAATCACAAATGCATAATATATAGCTCACATGTCTGTCTCAATATCATTTTTTTTTTCAAGTACAACCATGGGTCCAGTCCTCCTGACTCCACCTCTGAGTGGAGGAGCTGCATTACAGGTGTGCCCCACGACCAGTGGGGACAGAACCAAGGGTTTGTTCATGCCAGGCAGGCACTCTACCAACTGAGCTACATCCCAGTCTTTTATATGATATTTCAAGTAAATACAACTGCCTTACACAAAAGCTAGTACATAACTTATTCTCTGCTAATCTACTGCTTATTTTGTTACTTAATTGGATTGTGAAAATACTTTGCTCCATAAAACTAAGTTTCATTTTATGACTAATCTGTCAGGTGAAAGATAAAACCCCCTTTAATGATATCAAATCATATTCCAGTTAATTCTAGAGTTCATTTCCTGTTATCTTCCCCATTGACATTAAATTAGCCTGTCCTCTGACCAACCAACCCATAGCTGTCAGACCTGCCTGTGATTCTGGAAGCAGCTCTTAGTTAAATGACCTTGATGAAAGTCAAAGCTTTTCCAGTTGTTTGGTCACATGACCTTTAGGAGGTATTGGAGTACCTCAGTCTTTATTTCCCTCTTGACAAAATGAAAATAAAGTAAGTGTGCTAGCAATGTCAAAGGGCAATGGGAAAGGGCGAAATCAGACAAAATATTGAAGCAGCAAATGCCTTATATAAAACTTACATTTTAAAGTATAAAATGATACTTTGGAGACTATAAATGTAAAATCATAAAATAAGAGTGTAATATTCAGTTATAGCTAAGGGATCACAAGTAGGAAGTTATAATTTCATTAAGTAACCAAGTGACTTTTAAAATTAGACATCTCCATACAAGTAAGTAAAAAATTAGTAACTATATTTTTTATGGACTACCTACTTGTGTCCCTCCCAAAACTGCTGCCTTGAAGCCCTAGCTCCCAGTATGGCGGTATTTGGAGACAGGGCCCTTCAGAATGATTAGATTTAGATGGACGGGATGAGGGTAGAGTCCATAGGACTCCATAGGAAGAGAGACCAGATTTCTCTTTCTTTCTCTGTTGTGATGGCACCACTAGAAAACAGTCATCTATGAGCAGGAAGAGATGGCTCACCTGGAGCCAAATCCACCATCACTTTAACCTTAGGCTTCCTAGTCTCCAGAACCATGAGAATTGTCTTTTGTCACAGCAGCCTGAAGCTACCCAATAGAATGACTAGGCCTCTTAGCCAAGTGCAGACACCTGGCATCATAAGTCTTAAACTGTAATTAAATCTTACTATTGCATTATTTAATTTTAAAAACTCATAGCACTATTGTTCTAAATGCATTCTTTCAAATAATTAAAGTCCTGTTTCTCCCCTCTTAAAAAAAGTCATAAAAGGAAAAGTCAATGGCTTATCTCTTTGTGATCTGTGTACAACTGATTAAAAGATTCTCTTTCAGTATGCATATAAACAATACATACTTTTTAAATGGAAAGCAGTGACAGGACCCTGCCATTTGATTCATCTTCAATTTCAGTGAACATTTAAAGGAATAAGAAGTAGCAGAAAAGAGAGGAATAAGGGAATTCTTACAGAAGTTATACACCCTTTTTACCCTTTCACAGCATATCTTCTTTTTTTTAAAGACAGGGTCTCCCTGTAGCCTCAGCCAGCCTGGAACACTATGTAGACCAGGCCCACAGAAATCCACCTGGCTCTGCCTTCTAAGGTTAAAGGCATGTGCCACAATGCCTGAACAGTGTGATATATCTTACAGCAGCAAATCACATTCAGTTTCTAAAGCTACTTACAGGATAAGGACGAGTTAACATTTGCTTATTAAAGAAGTTCACGATGAGGCACTTCTAGAGAAAAATTGTTGGATTCATTTCACTGGTTTAAGACATTTCTTTCAGAGGAAACATTTCTACAGTTGGAAATTTTAGGATTTTTTTTCTTTTCTTTTTAAAATATGTCATGCTCATATATTATACGATATATCCCACTAGTATATAATCCATTTAAACTTTTAAGTGTTTAAGTACAATTAGAAAAGCTCTATGTTATTTTTGAGCCATGTGGGAGAAAAAAAAGATTAAGAAGTGTTGAACTAAAAACATTTTTAATTATTAGAGTTAAGATTTTTAATATTCCAAAGATATAATATCTTAGCTGTGAGCAAAAATGAACCTTAAATTTTCAAGAAAAGTTCTGTGAGATAAGAGTAGAAGCAGTCATGAGTTCCTCTAGTCCACACACTAACTGCATGATGTTTTTCCCTATGTAGAACATATGAATAAGTCATTTATCCAGATTGTCACAGTGAGTACCTCACTTCTACTATCAAAAGTCATGAGAATGTTCAAGGAAGCTACCAAAAATACTGGTTATAGGAAGCTGGAAAGATGGCTCAGTGGCTGAAACCATGTACTGTTCTTCCAAAGAACCTAGGTTCAGTTCCCAGCATCCACATCAGGTGACTCACAACCACCTGTAACTCCAGGTCCAGGGTATCTGATAGCTTCTTCTGACCTCCAAGGGCACTGCACTCATGTGCACAAACTCACACTTCACACACCTATAACTAAAATTAAAAATTTTTAAACAGGTCAACATGGAGACGATGAGACCATAGAATGCTCAGGTCTAAAGGGAATATCTAAATCATACCCTTGCTCCAAGGTTCAGGGATCATCGCTGAAGAAAGGGTTGATGATAAGATCCAGAAGTAGTGGATGGTTGCAGCAAAACATTATTTGCTGGACATGACAGACACTGCATGCATGAACTCACAGCAGTTGTGACTATATACATGAAACCGACATGAGATCAAGCCAGCCAAGGTCCCAGCATGTTCAGGATGGGGCTCATCCCAAACCGTAGCTGAGAAGCTATTGGCAACGGACAGCTGTTAGGGAAGGGAGAGTCAGTTTTCTTCAGGGATGCAGCCTCTGGAAGGTTATCTATGCTCCAGAGGACGGTCTACACTCATGCACGTACAGGCTGCACTAAGTGGAGACAGTAGGCTGAAGGAGGGGGGTGGAGAGAACATGAGCTTGAAAGAGAAAAGTGTCAATGGACGGAGGGGAAGAAATGGCGGTGGGTTGAGCAAAACACATTACTTGCACGTTTTAATTTCTCAATAATTTGAAAATTTTATTTAAAAGCTGATTCTCAGATACGTTTTATGATAACCAAATTTAAGAGAACTGAGAGTTAGTAAAAAATGTTGTTTCTATAAAAAACAAGCAGCTATAAAGCTATAAAACTTATTACTTACAGAGTTTCTGAGCCATAATTAAAATTCAAGAGCAGATTTTTTTTTCCAGTTTTTCAAGAAAATCTGGAAAATTTCCTCCTTCAACTGTACATAGATACCATAACCTACGCCTTCCTATGTTAATGAAAATTCAAGGCTCTATTACTAAAGGTCTGAATGAAGACAAGAAAAAGAGTTAATATCTCAAACACTCAATTCATAGATACACATATTTCTGGAGCTACTTCTTTAGTTTGTTTCCTTGGCGATATATAATATAAAACAGCAAGATCATACATACCTCCCTCAGCAGGTTGGTGATATACTTTACATGTAAAAATTCAGGAGTCTTGTCCAAATCCAGTGAGGATCTTCCTTTAATCTCCTTTTCAAAATCTTCTTTGTAAATTTTCTGTTAAATAAGATCATATAATTTTTCAACATAGGAGATTCTACTCACTATGGAAAAGCTGTAAGAACAAGAGTTCTTAGATCATAATGATGTTTTCTTGTTTAAGTCTACCATCTCAGACTCTTAACAATACAAAAGTAATTCCAACTTCATTCATAAATTTTCTACCAAAAAGAGCAGAATCTTCAAAGAGCCTCCTGTCATTTGTAAGTGAGGGGTAAACATCTTAACAGACCATGATTGACATCACTCCATTTTGAGGTGAGAACACGACAGGCTTTCTGACTGGATCATTAGTTCACTCAAAAGGAAGTTTGTATCATTCACTGGAAGAAAATCTGGTGGTGTCGAGGTCAGTTCAAACTGGTCAGGACCCCACCACTCTTCTCTAGACTGTCTTTTGGGAGTCAAGGGAATACAAATTTTAAAATGTACCAAAGAGAGTGAGGGGGGGATAGAACTATTGCTTGATGGCTTGGGGCATTGAGATTATTTCTCTAACATTTACAGATCTTGGTATGGATCAAGGTAAACTGCGGGGATAATCTTGCTATAAACCTGATAGATAATCTTGCTATAAACCTGATTCGGTATATAAGAATTCTTAACAGTGGCCAGAAGCTTGGTCATAAAGCACTTGTCTAGCACTTATGAGACATTGAATTTACAGCAAGAAATGAACCCTGAGATGTTCAAGGTGATCCTGGGGATTGAGAAACTGAATCTATAACAATCTTTGCTGCTTAGGCCCTCTTTGACACCCTTGGCTATGACTATAAATTCTAGCATTTGAGATACATGTTTGAATATCAATGATACCCTATGATTTTTTTATTATAAAGATAGCCTCTTTGAATCATAAAACTATCTTATTCATATGAAATATTTACTAAACAAGAACCAGGTTTTTATCAGCCAAATATTTTATTCAAATTACATCATAAAGATGTAGAAATGAATAAATTGTGCCTCAGATAGTATTCAAGCATAACGAAAAGCCTTTCATTTGCCGGTTCGTTCTACACTTATTACAAAGAAAGGCAATTTTGTAAATAAACAAATTCTCCAAACCAGAAGGCAGAAAAGGAGAAGCGCATTACCTCTTACTTAGCATTTGCGTTACGTACAGTCACTCAGAAAACACGAGCACAGCTGTGAGGAAACACTACTATAGAGGTGGGGCTGAGAAGCAACTCAGAAAGTGCTCTGAATTAAAGAATCACAGGCACACGCCCCCCTAAAGGTCATGGTAATCTGTCCGAGATAACACGACTAAATGCCTAAATCTAGGGTATTTCCAAGCCAAAAGGAGTCTGTATGAAGTGAAATAAAAATATTAGCATATACATTTATTTATATTGGCTGTTTTGCTTCAAAAAGGCATTTCTCTGCAGTAAGTCATTAAGAAAGATTGGTTTTTGACTGTACCTGCCCAGTGTATAGCTCAAGAAAACCAAAAATCTTTGGTATGTTCTATAGAGAGAGAGAGACAGTTATAAAAGTAAAAACAAAGAACTTCCTTCCCAGTGGTTTCTTCTAGGAAACAGATTAAACCTGTATCTGGTACTGGAAGAAAAAAAAGATAATCATGATTAAAGGCCCGAGCAAAGACATGGATTGTTTTCTTCTTTAAAAAATGTTTGCTTTATTTTTATTTTATATGTATGTGTGTATTGCACATGTATGCAAGTGCATCCATGTCATACAATGCCTGCAGAGGACAAAAGAGGATGCTGGATTCCCTGGAACTGGAGTTACAGATGGTTTCCAGCCTCCATGTGAGTGCTGGGACTCGAATCCAAGTCCTCTGTAAGAATAACTGAGCTATAGCTCCAGCCTCACGAATGGCTTTCTTTACAACTGGGCTTTTTTGATACCAAGTACCTCAAGGCATGCAGTTGAGGTCAGCTCTGAGGAATCAAAGCTCCCTCTAAGACAGGGGCTCTCTGCAGGCCTCCTTCCTTCTTTCCATGTTCAGAGGCATACATCATGCTTTTTCAAAAATTTTTAGATATTTATATCTCTAGCCTTTTGACTATCAGTCTGGTCCAAAGAGCTTTCCAAGTAGAAGGCTTCACTCTCATCAAGCCTTCCTAAACATACGCAAAACTGAACTCTCTGAAGACAAAAAGAAATCGAATCACTGCTGGCTAGTTAAAGGGAGAAACATGTCTCACAGCAGGATGGCATCGCTGATGAAAATCAAAGAGACTATTCCCAGAAACAAGGATTTAATAATCCTAACTCTCAACATTACTGTTATTTCTAATTCAAAAGCAAGATCTCAAAATGTAGTGATCAAGAATCATGAGGTCCAAGTTTGTTGGTGAGAAGAAAGTTAGACAGCAGGAGTACAAAGCATAACCACAGGGGCAGAACGACAGAGTTTTCAACAAGAGTGTTTCTGTGGCTGAAGATGACAGGAGCGAGGAGCAGAGAGGTGGTGAGCTGCAGAGGATGAAGAGGCTGTGGGAGACATGGAGGAGGTGAGGAGAGTCTGTGGGGAGCATGCAGGACCCGGAAGGAGGCCATTGGCTGTAAGGAAGCCAGTAGGGGCTGTAAGGAGGCGAGTGGGAGGCTGTGGGGAGGCATTGAGAAAGCCATGGGAGATTATAAGGAGTCTGCGGTGGGTATGGGAGACACGGAGACACCCGTGGGCGCCGGGAAGAGGGAGCCACGGACACCTGTGGGCGCTGGGAAGAGGGAGCCACGGACATCCGTGGGCACCGGGAAGAGGGAGCCACGGACACCCGTGGGCGCCGGGAAGAGGGAGCCACGGACATCCGTGGGCACCGGGAAGAGGGAGCCACGGACACCTGTGGGCGCTGGGAAGAGGGAGCCACGGAGACACCCGTGGGCACCGGGAAGAGGGAGCCACGGACACCCGTGGGCACCGGGAAGAGGGAGCCACGGACACCTGTGGGCGCTGAGAAGAGGGAGCCACGGAGACACCCGTGGGGACTGGGAAGAGGACTGGAGGAGGCCATGTGAGGATGGGGTGCCATCGGAGAGCTATGGGGAGCCCACAGGGAATCCGCAGGGCACTGAGGGCACAATGAGGAGGACGGTGGAAGCCATGGGGAGCCCCTGAACAGGCTGTTGGAGGGTTGAGAGTGGGGCGAAAGGAACTGCAGGGCAGCCTCGGAGGAGGTTGTGGGGAGACCATGGAGGCCATGGCGCTGATGAGAATGGAACTACCCTTCAGATGTTGGTTTTGGAGAACAAAGATCTTTGATATCTGCGTCCTCTAGTGAATATGGATCTAACATTTCGCATAGTGTTAAACTTCAGAGAACCCATGCAGTAAGGCGGCTCACAGAAGCCAAAACCTTTCCTTGGGCTGAAAGTCAGTGACACGGGCCGCATAATTCCTCTCAAACAGGGCACGGCACTGAAAGTCTAATTCCAGCGCACATGAAAGCAAGCACTGCAATGGAGACCACTCAAGCAGTGTAAAGGACGTGCAAAATGCTCTCAGTTGAGAAATGAGCTTCAAGTATGATTTGTCCTGTTAATGATAAGTTTTTACGGGGCTTCTGAACTTGGAACAAGCTTCCCAGCTCCGTCAAGTCAGTTAAAACGCCTGTGTTAATTACCATAGTTATCTAAGATTCCTTTATCAAATTCACATTGACTTAAGATGATATGACCTGAATAGGGTAAACAATTCTTCTCCCTTCTTTGATTTAAGAAATTAACTAAGTTTTTCCAGCCTCCGTGATGACTAAGGGACAAATGTCTAAGCAAATGGGAAACCAGAATTTAACACGGGGGTCATCCCTGTCTATCACAACAGCCCCCTGTTTCTGTGCCTCTGGAGTAATAGCCCATTGTACCCACAGAACGTGGGTGCTGACTAGACAAAACTGTTCATCTGATGCTCAAAAAGAAAGTGAAGACATCTCCTGGTCATAGAGAACCCAGTCTGAGGACTCGGTGTGGCAGTGCTTTCTTATATTAGAAACAAAGTAAATAGGACCACAAAACAAAGAAGACAATTGCTTCCTGGGGGAAAGAAGGGTCTATTCTGTAAGTCCACAGGAAAAGACAGGAAGTCCAATGATTCTGACCAAGTCCTAAAGCACCGGGGCTTTTACCAGATATGTGGCTGTATTTAAGACAGTCCATTTCTGTGGGTTATCAACCTTAGGATGACATTCTCCTCATGCCATTCCTTACCTGGAGGACTAAATGAGCCGATGTAGGTAAAGCCCTTAGTGGGGTACCAGACACAAAATAAGGATTTAATGGGTTGGTTCCATTGTCATCATAGTGGAGGGAAGAAGTAAGCAAAACAACCAGTTCTTCCTTTTTTAATTAGCTTTTAGAAACTCATCATAGCTTTACACTGATGCAGTTTGAAAATGCTGAGTTTTAATCATGTTCAGTCTGAAAAAGTCCTGGCTATGTGATCCTGGCATGTGAGAGCTGTGGAAAGCTGTCAAATGAAGAATCAGTGAGGCAGACAAATAGAAGGATCTGGCAAAATTCTGGCAGTGAGGGACTGGATCTAGGACGTGGCTCCCTGAGCCTGCCCCACTCATTGCATATTGATGTTTTCCAAGTAAGAAAACTTCAAGTCTACACCGAACAATTAACAGCATGCCAGCACCTACCTCACTCTGCATCTTCTGAGCTTCCTTTGAAGACTGATAGGATGGCGTCTCAACAAATTCAAGCATAGATTTTCCCTTATTTTTCTCATATTCTTCTCTGTATTTTACCTTCATTGAAAAAATATTAAAAGTATATAAAAATAAGAGCTGGGGTATTGCTCAACGGTAGAGCACATTCTTAGTGAGAGTGAGATCTGGAGTTCAATCCCCAATACCCCCTCCTCCCCCCAAAAGAAATGAAAAGTGTATAAAACCAAAAGCCCTTGATTAGAGCAAAGTACAATAAATATATCGAGCTGTTCTGGCTGTTTAGGGTGGTGTTGCGTTCCCTGAAGTTACTGGCATACAAGGAAACTGAGAGACATACAAAATTTTTAAGGGTAAAATTTGAGATTTTTTTTAATAATCTGGTAAAGCACCCCCAGGTATTTAGTGCCACGGGACACTAAACAGTGTGCTGCGTAAAGGACTAACAAAGTATTCTGCCACATAACCAGACTATGAGGACATAGCAAACACATGGGCTATTTACAGACACACTCACACTATGCACATACAGAGGAAGGGACAGGTGAGAAATCTCGGTGATACTTCGCATGTCTGCTGATAATCACAAACCAAGGAAAAACATGGATGTGGTTACCTTTCTGTCCAAAGAGGGGAAATGTTCTCTGGAGCTGCCGAGTTTGTCCATAAATAGTAGGTAAAACATACATAGTTTTCTTCCTCTTTACTATTCATTATTCAGTGGTGTGCTATGAGTTACTTGTTTCAATTAAAATCCATTTCTATGTCCTTTCTGTTTATAAAATGAGAAGTTTTCTACTTCTTTTGTTTTTGTTTTTCTTGTTTCTGTGTGTATGTATGCATATGTTTGCTTATGGTGCACACACATGTGCCTGCACCATAAAGGCTGGAGGAGGACACTGGGCATCCTGCTTATCACTCTATGTCTTATTCCCTTCAAAGAGAGACTCTCACTAGACCTGGATCTGGACTAGTGACCAGTGCACCCCACCAAGCCTGTCTCCACGCTCTCCACAGTGCCACTCCCAGCCTTTTACCTGGGTTCTGGAGATGTGAATTCAAGTCGTCACTATTTGCAAGGCAAGAACTCTTACTCACTGAACTATCTCTCAAAGCCAGTTAGCTCCATTTCTTAAAAACAAAAACTAAAATTGTATGTGATCAGAGTAGCTGACTTGTAAGCAGTACATCCCTTTAAACTGGGAACACGGTGAAACTTTGGTCATCGCTCACTTTATTCAGAAAAGCATTAAAATTCTTGGGCTTTCTAATTGTTTGTGAGATTATTTAAGTTGTATAATAATGATGATAGCCCAACTCAAAAGAAATTTTCAATACTTAGAACTTCATAATAACAGGAAATCTATTTTGAAATACTTATTTCTAGGTAGAGTTTTGTTACAGAAAAGTTTCATTATTAAGTAAAAGTGTTACACATATAATATACTACATTAGCGTAATGGGGAGAATGAAACAGAAATAAGAATTTAAGCTGGACATTGTGGTGCACATCTGTAAATCCAACAGCTGGGAGGCAGAGAGAGAAGGAAAGCCCCAAGTCACCGTTATCTTGATCCAGGCACTGAGTTCAGGCAAGCCAGGGTCACCTTACCTCACAAAGAAAAGGGGTGGGATTTAAAGAAAAATATGTGCTTTCAAACAAAAGGGGTGGGAGAGGAGTAGTTTTCAGCATTAACTTGTCACAGTCTGGAAACGTGGGGAGTCTCAGTAAGGGATTGTCTAGATAAAGCAGACTTCTGCCCATGCCTGTAGGGAAGGGTCTTGATTAAGATTATTGATGTGGGAAGACTGAGCCTAACATGGGGGACCGTTTCCTGGACTTGTATCTTGGACTGTATAAGAAGGAGAAAGTGAGACACAAGCAGGCACGGATCCATGCTCTCTGCTCTTGATGCGGACCTAATGCGACCTTTCATGCTCTCTGCTCTTGATGCGGACGTAATGAGACCTTCTGCTTCCGGTTCCCGCCCTCTCCACAGTCATGGACTGGGAGCCAAGTCAACCCTTTCTCCTGTGAGTTGCTTGTGTTGTGGTATTTTATCACAGCAACAGGACAGGAAACTGATAGAAGGAACTAATGTATGTTTTCAAATCATTGTGGAATTTACGTTCCACAGAATACATTCAAAGAGTCATGGAAAAAAAAAAAACTGTCTTTTTTTTTGGGGGGTGGGGGATCTCCCTACTGCCACAGTTGGCCTGGAATTTACTATGTAGACCAGCCTGACCTCCATCTCCCAGAGATCCACCTGCCTCTGCCTCCCAAGTGCTGGGATTAAAAGTGTGCAGTGCCGTGTTCAGCATAAAATTTTAACTTAAAAGACGCTAGATGTCGTATCTGTAACAGCCATTTAAGCTTGAAATTAAAATAAAGTATATTGGCTTTATAGTGTGCTAGAAAAAAAAATTAAGTTCTTTTACAGAAAATATTTAATTTAGAATACACTAGTAAGATTAAAGATAAAATACACTTTCAATAACACATAATTGAATCGAGAAATTATAATGAACCTTACACTCAGAAAATTAATCTTGTAGCTCAAAAATGAAAAATCAGTATACTATAAAAATTTAAATCATCATGAGATTTGACCATAGTTTAATTAGTGCCTAGATTTGAAGTTTTTAATTATAGGAAATAATTTGTTTTTATGAAACTCCTTCATATTGAAACAAGGCCCCAGCTTCCCTGACCCAATAAACAGAATATAGAGTCTGAGGTTGTTTTTCTGAAGTAACATTAATGTTCTTAAAATCCATTCTTTAAGGTATTCAGCAACAAGCACCAGGAAGTCTGGTGGTCGTGCAGTTCTGAGAGAGCAAACGCACCTGACTCTGGAGGGTGGCATTGCCTCTGTGGTGCAGGTGTTCCGAGGCCTCTGCATCAAAGTGATACATTCCTTTGTTTTCCTCAAAATGCTTTCTGTATTCCCACTTTAAAAAAAAAAAAAAGAATACGAAAATAAAGTTATAATAAAAGAGACTGAGGAGTGCACTTGAGACCTCGAAATGTAGCTGGGTGCGGTAGCTCACATCTATAATCCCCACGCTTACAAGCAAAGACAGCTTTTAGGAATGCAAACAAAACACAAGGCATTTGGAGCTGCAGTGCTATTATGGAGCCACAGTCTATGACTGCAGGCACGGAAGAAGTTTCTAGGTGGCCACTGTGAAGATCCCATGAAGCATTCTGGGCAACTGACTGTAAACACAATACGAAGGACACTCACTGAGTGGCAGTGAAAAGCTGGTGATGGGATTCTGTGGATCATGAGCAAGGCAGGGTGAAATATAGGCACCTAAGCTGGGCATGGTGGCACACAGCTTTAGGAGGCAGAGGCAAGCAGATCTCTGTAAGCTCTAAGTCAGCCAGGGTTACATAGTAAGGCACTGTCACAAAAAAATGTTATAAATATAGAAGCTCCGTTAGTTGAAATGTAGTTTAACATTTTCCGTAGCACGTAGGTGAAGGCATACTGGGCTGTAGAAGAGTATTAGAAAAAGAATGGAAGACCTTTTGGTGCCTGGTAATGGGAAAGGTTCAACACAAAGGCCTGGGTGTCCAGAATCACAGTGTGGAGTGAGGACCACAGCGGGGCCTCAGGGGAGGACCATTCTAGAGAATCAATCCTCCCAAGACTAGAATCTGCAAATGACAGAGACCTCTCTTGTCCCCAGCATAAAAGGCAAGGCCACTACTGTGCACAACCTGGGACCTCAGGGGAGGGTGTTGTGGGGAATGTAGCCAATCAGAGAATAGAAGACAAACTGCTGCCCAACATCAGGAAGTCCTCCCTGCTCAGCTCTGCTCCACCTTCAGCCTGCCACCAGAGAAAGATGGAACCCTACCCTGGCTCACAGCAGGGGATCACAGCTCCAGACCCTTGTGAGGGGACCACAACTCTAGCTCAAGAGAGAGGACCCAGCTCGAGCTCACAGGAGGGGACCATAAAATAACTGTGATTTTAATGTAATAAGGTAGCACGTATCCATAACTGAATCAATTCCTAATAAAGCCTAGGAAGACACCCTGAATGACAGCACATACTACAAATGGGCTAAAACACATCTATTTGAGCTAAGATCTGCAAATGAGATTTCTAATACAGACTTGGTTTTCCATATATAACAGTCTTTGTTGCCGCCTAGTGGAAGTTATACAGAGTAACATGATGTGTATGCTTAAAATTATGGAAAGTTATAACAACTGCTATGAAAGCTCCATTTTCCTTGGCAAAGTGTCCCTTCAGAGATTTAATACTGAGTGCTGCACAAGCCCCAAAATTACTCATTCCACTCTGTGTTCTATACATTAAAACTTTACGAGTCCGACACATCAAGACATTTAGAGGTCTCTCATAAGACAATTACTTATAACAAACTGAAAGTTCACTTTGGCAAGTATCTAATGAGAAAACAAGAGGCCTTTCCACATCAAGAAAATTTCAGTTCTCTTCACACGAACATTTAAAAGAAGGGTACTCTAACACGCACTAAATTGAAGTCAATATCACACAATTTTAATAAGTAAATGATTCAGAGTAAGTCAGACTTCCTGACTCAAGTGAGTGATCTAATCATTCGATCACAGTCTTTCTGTGAACAATGAAGACAATGAGTAATATGTGACTTTGCCTGGCTTTCTGTTGAAGAGATGGCAGGAACAATGTACTTTAAGTTAAGTTGTGATTTTCTTTCATTACTGTGAAACACACATCAACATTAAAATATATATATATATATATATATATATATATATATATATATATATATATATTGCCTGTGAGCGACATGTAGTCTTCGGTTGCCAAAGTTTTAAATACCACCAGGACATCCTTGCTGGGTTATTTACCCGTGCAGTCCCATGTCCCTAGGAAATTTAACATGTGTTTTGATGAGTGAGGAACAGTCAGAGGGAAATGCTGCCACAAAGCTCAAAACTGGATGCCCAAGTCTGAAAAAGAAGAGGGCACAGAGAGCAGAACAACCAGTTTTAGAAGCATGTAAGTCATGGAAAAACCATGGAACCGGAGTAGACATGCAGGGGAAAGTGGGATGTGTACACTGGGTACCAGGTGAGGACGGACAAGGCAGGATAATGTGACTTAAGAGAACTAACGCCATGTGCTGATTCTGAGCCTGTCCATATTCCTCTAGCCTCTGTGTCTTGCTCAACACACTGGACACAGTAGCATACTGCTTTTGACCCAAAGACCAATGTTTTTGAAAGTAAGTGAAAAGCAATCTCTGCAAGTATAAGCTAATTACGTGCAGTTGGCACATTAAGAAGGGTGGTGGTGGTGATGTGCAAGAAAGCAGACGTATACCATAAGGTCTGGCATTTCCAGAATGCTGTAGCCACCTGTAGATGCTTCTAAAGGTCAGCTGACACTAACTGATCACTGAAGTTTAGGAGCCAGCTTTTGGCCTGGCTTTCCACTGATGACCATGGGCACGGCTGCTCGGACAGCTGCCTTTTTTATCACATCTTGCCCAACATTCTTTCTCCCTTTCTTTTCGATGCCCAGCCCCACTGACCTGGAACTCGCTATGCAGACCAGGGTGGCCTTGGACTCCCAGAGATCCGCCTGCCACTGCCTCCCGAGTGCTGGGACTAAAGGTGTGTGTCACTGCGTAAGGTAAGGTGTGTAACATGTATTCTTCATCTGATCGGGCCTCTTCTGTAAGTGAGGACACTTCTGAGTGAGTGGTGAGTGGGTGGATATTGAAATAGCGTGAAAATAACTTGAGGTCAAATTAGCTTTGATCACTACCATGCGGCATGTAGTTGAGCACAGAGTGGAACCACTGCTAACCCAGGGCATCAAGAAATACTGAAGTCAGGATTCAGATGCGCTACGGGCAGACAGCATCCCAGAAGGCTGAGTTCTGACTGACTGACCATGTGAACAGTGACCACAGTACTTTTGCTGGTACTTTAAGCAGTTCTGCCCTTTGCTGCCTCTTTTGCTGCCTTCACAGATAACATCACAAGACCAAAGGCGGAGTGGCCGTGCAACATGAGCATCTTCAGAGAAAATATAATTTAGACTGCACATTTTGCTACTGAAAACATGATGTCAGGCTGGTCTGACTTACATGAAAAGGATCCCTGACTGAGCTTCAAGTGGCTTCATTCTGATACACATGAAGAAACAGGAAGAGGTAAGTCAGAAAAGATGATTGTACCAGTACGCTAATGTGTGCTTGCACTTATGAGACACTGAAGAGCTAACAAGAACACACTTTAGGTGTCACGTTTTAGACAGGGTCTCACTGTGTAGCACTGGCTGACCTGGAACTGGCTATGTAGACCAGGGTGGCCTCTGATAAATTGCCTGTGCTTCAGAAAATAATCTCCCACCTTGCTGAGTGTGGTGTGGCGCTTGCCATTAATACCAGTCCCTGAGAGGCAGAGGCAGGTGGATCTCTGAAATCAAGGTCAACCTGGTCTACATAGTTAGTTCCAGGCAGGCTGGGACTAGGGAGACTGCCAAAATGAAACAAAACAAAACAATAACCTCCCACCCGTGCTCATGCAGGTCACCACAATTAACCTCTGAGTCACACACATTAAAAAGTCAAAAGAGAAGGATGAGGACTTGTTGGAGAAAAGAAAAGTTTCAGTGAAAGAAAGAAGTGGATGAGACAGAGTCATGGAAGTGAAAAGGGCCAAAATTCACTACAGCCATGTATGAAACTGTCAACCACTAAAATTAAGTTTTTATAACGAACCCCTTTATAAAGAGACAAGGTTGGCAGGATTTGTACAAGCGGGTGGCAAGTTTTCAATGAGTTAGTTACTGGGGAAGGGGAGGCAGACAGGCACCAAGCAAGCAGCTGAGCCCAGGAAATCCGCAGCTACACCAGCTACAGACATCTACTCCACATGTGCCATCAGGCCGCCCACTTACTCCGCTGAGCATTTTGCTGGCTTTCAGAACATGGTCTAAAAACAACAAATTTGGGAGATCTGAAACTGGTTCATGCATAGTCTGAACATCTTTCTTGTACTTCACCTACAAAAATAATGGGAACAAAACTCCATGGAGGGGACAGAAACAGGCACCCACACTGCGGCCGGTATTCTTCACACATTTTAATGGGGCAGTTAGAAAGGAAGAGGGCTTACAGGGAACCACTAGATGGTGCTGACTCACTGCTGAATGACTGAAAAGTTATTTATGGACTTGAAAGCATTTTAATTGCTTTTACTGTTTATATATTCGGAAAGGGTGATGTTAACACATTTACGTAATTATAGTAAAGACTCTACTATTACCAAATAAGGAGAACGGTCACTTTAGTCTTTCCGTACTGCCACAAAATTAATTCAGTTTTTATTTCGCCGTGACTTTAAGCTTCTAGAGTTGTTCATATATGTCTGTTTTGTTTTATTTTGTTTTGAGTTAACCAACTGTTTTGGAATTTAATACTAGTGGTAAAAGTAAAAGATTAATATCAAGCATTTTGAAAACTTACTATGTGCCAGGCACTTTTCTTTATACTATGTATGTGAAGTAATCTTCAAAACCACCCTCATTGTTGGGCATTGTATTCCCATTTTATAGATGAGGAAACCGAGGCACAGGAATATTTTACACAAATAATGCGAAATTTTTCTGAACAAGATCAAATACAGATAATACGATCCTAAGCCTGGAGCTTTCAATGCTGGAGTCTAGATTCCTTTCAGTAAAGTGTCTTTTTATTCCCTTTACATCTGTACACACATGTAAAAACAATCAAACAAAAGAAAAGAAAGAGTTCTGATGTTCTCAGAGGTCCTAAAGGACAAAAACATCTACTTTAACTTCCAGAGATAAATGCACATGATTACTAAACACAAACAACACCTTCTAAACACTAACAAAAGCAAAATAAACCCAGTCCAAGGAGGAAAGCTGAAAGATTGAAACGACCATTAAGGGAACCTTGGATGATATTTAAATTTCAAAATTGAAAAGGTTATTTACACATTCTCAACTAAAGCAGAGACATCTAGGTTTTCCAAGTTTCTGTTTTCATGAGACCTCTTTCAGGCAGGAATGTAAAACATCATTTCTTTTCTTATCAAATGAATCCCTAAAAACCTGAAAGTAAACCTTATTAAGAAGTATTTCATACTGCTTAATATAAGAGAAATGAAATTCTAAACCATTACCAACACAATCTGTGAAAAAAATTTCTGATAAACTACCATCTTATCAGGTAGAACGTTATAATAAACCCAATTTCCTGGGCATAATTATGAGTTAATTGTTGTCCTACCTACTAATTTGTGATAATATACCCTTCTTTCCTGCAAAACTCTATAATCTATTTCTACCCTTGATCAGACATAATCATTTTATTCATAATTCTCTTCCTACTTATTAACTAATTAGTAATCAGTAACCATTAATAGCAAATTATAATAATATACTTTTCTCAAAAAAAGCTTCAGGAAAATATGCTTCAGTGTTTTCCACTACAAATTACTTGGAAATTAGACGATCTTGATTAAATATCAGTAATTACGACACAGTGAGTTCCATGAAAACAAAACTCAAAAGATACTGAGAACAATTTTCTGTGAATTGCGACTTACGTCACTCGCCAGTGTGGCGGCGAGCTGGTCTTGCCGGAAAGAAGCACTTTCCAGCGGATTGTAATAGTGGCTCCTCCCCTTCAGTTCATTATCAAATTTTTCTTTATATTTAACCTAATACAGAGGAAAAAGACAAATTAAGTCACACATTTCAGCTGAAAGTAACACATTTGGTTTTTTAAAGAGATCGCATAAAAACTACCTTTTTTAACGAACAGCAACAAAATTTAAATTCCTGATATTCATCCCTCTCCACGAAGTTCAATGAGGCATTTAGAAAAATTTAATGTGCTCCTGGAATATTGACCATGAATGCAATTAGGCATGAACTGAAACTCTCTGCTCACGTGAATTATACATTTAAAGTATAGAAGTTTTTCAACATCAGTTTCCATTTCTGCATTTCTGTAACTCAGGACCAATCAGAATTAAGATTGTATTTCAAGGTCTACTGCATTTAAGAAGTGGGTTGTTGGTACCAAAATTTGAAGGGAATTATTCCAAACAAATAATATAGTTAGTATTCACATTTCATTCATTCAAAAACTAGCCAAGCATGGTGGCTCACTCCTTTAATCTTGGTGCTCAGGAGGCAGAGGCAGGTGATCTCTTCAAAATCGAGGCCAGCCTAGTCTCCACAATGAGTTCCAAGCCAGCTGGTGCTACAGGAAGACCCTGTCTCAAAAATCAAAAACAAAAGAGACAAAAAAAAAAAAAAAGCCTCTAATTTTTTAGGAAACGCATTTCTGAAATGCCCTGGGTCTGCTTAATGTCATTTTTAATTTTCTTTGCTTTAACTGCACAATTTATTCAGCAGGAAAACTTCTTCAATATTCAGTCTGAAGTAAGTTTCTCCTTATTTAGTATGCACAAAACAAGAAAGGAAGAACTACCAGCCTGTACAATTACTCGTTCATGGTTGAAGAAACATATGAATGCATAGTATAATAAACTAAAATGTAGAAATAAGCCTTCTGCCTAAACAAGCACACCTGAGCTACTCACAGCTCATACACCCTTAGGTGCTAGAGAGATGACTCAGTGGTTAAAAACATCTGCTGCTCTTGAAGAAGACCCAGGTACTGTTCCCAGCATCCACATCGTAGCTGATAACTCTTATTCCAGGGGATTAATGCCCTCTTCTGGCCTCCACAGGCACTGCACACATGCCACACACGCAGACAAAACACTCATAAACATAAAAGTAAATTAAATATTTTTAAAATAAAAATGAGCTTTTTTGTTCTCTCATTTCTATAATCATATAATTTTGGCAAGATTGTAGAAAACAAGTTCTTTTTTTCTTCTAACATTCTCATAAAGCACATTTATCCATATACCTTAAGGCTCTGTCTTGCAGAAATGCTTATTAGACAGAATTTGGGAATAGTTATTTTCATGGGGCCTTTCTTGGAAGCTATCTTCTTTAAAGATGCCCTCCAGGTGTCTATGAGAGAGAGCTAGTAACACTGGTGAGAACGGACCATCAGAGATGTGTCTCACAATGGCTTGCGGAAAATACTTTCTGTGTGTTCTATCTGAAAATAACTCTTCATGTATTCATTTTGTCTGATAAATTTACTTTAACAAATTGGTAAAACATCTCTAAAACAAAAAGGTTTAAAACTTTTTACTTTACATTTATTAAATCAGAGACAACACAAATACAAAACACTGAGGTTTTCTTCACTCCCTACACAAAAGCTGTCACCAAAGCCAAGGTCTTTCCGGCCCGTGCCTCCCTATCCCACTTCTCTTTGAAATATTTTATTGAATTCTTGTGCAATTCACAAAATGCACCTTGATAATATTTATAAATCCTCTGCTGGATTTTATGCATTCTGTCATATATGTTAAGGTTTATCAAGTGAGGTTTGTCTTCCCAGATGTCCCTCAGTGCGGTTCACCACTGGAGCCTGGTCAATCTACCTAGTACCACTCCTTTAAAGAAGACCCAGTCTCTTCCACCAGCAGTGATCATTTGCCAATAGTTCCTCAGCCTAAGGTGGAACTTCTTTCTCATTTTGTGCTAGGTTTGTGTCTGGTTTAAGCTTGTATCTGCCTTGTGCATGCTGTTACCATTGCTGTAACTTCATATGAGCAAGTTCCTAGCTCCCTGGAAAACTCGGTTTCCTTATGGTCTTGCACCACCCACAGCTCTTAGAGTCTTTTAAGCAGCCTCCCCCCTTCCAAAAGGGTTCCTGAACCCTGAAAGGTAGAGATTTAATATAGGAGTCCAATCCAGGGACATGCACTCTGCAGTCTCTCATTCTCTACAAGCTTTCTAAGTTAATCACTTTCTGTTGCATGAGGAAGCATCGCTGCTGAAAATTGAGAGATGCATTAGTATTCTCCCCTGTTCTGCTATGTTCCATGAGCCTTAGGTGCAGAGACTCCACTGCAAATGTGTCACTCAGGGCTGGGCATCTCACAGACACTCATTCTCTGTGTTTGACTAGTTGTGGAACTCTGTAATAGTCTCCATCTGCTGCAAAAGAAGCTTCTTTGATGAGTGGTAAGAGGTGCACTTGTCAGGCTAGTTCCAATATCTCAGGCAGGACAAGCCGGAGGGGTCTTAGGCCCCAGACGGGGATGGGCACAGTGTGGGGAGGGTCTGAGCGGCTAAGCACAGTAGATGTGAGCCCTGGAGCAGGGAGAATCTGATTCCATCTCCTGCTACAGTTCATGTCATCATGTTTAAGGGCTGGTTTTGGCTCTCCTAAGCCTTTGGTCTTTAAAAGGTATTCATTCACTCAACAATGATAGTAGATTTCTTTTTAATCAGCATTCACTTAAATAATGTCTCTTACTCAGTCAGGCTCACCTTCCTGGTCCCCTTTCTGAGTCAAACATTCTCCCGGCCATTAGGCAACAACTGTGCAATTCTAACCAGAAGATCAGCTGTGCAAGGCTGACAGGCACCAAGTTTCCCTTCAGTTATGCACAGCCTCACCCAACATCTGAGTCTTATATAACTGAGAGAGTCAGTTCTATAACTTTTGTCTACTGAATGTCTATCTTAAGTTTCTTTTCTGTTCATATGATGAGAGCCACATAGAAGCAACTTAAGGAGAAAGGGCTTGTTACTTAGGTAACAGTCCATCACTGTATATGAGTCACATCTGCAGGTGCTCAAGACCGCTGGTCACATTGCATCCAGAGCAAAGTAGCAGAGAGCCAAGGATGAATGCACGCTTGCAGCTCGGCTGACTGGCTCAGTTTTATGTGGTCCAGGATCCCCTGCCTGGAGAATCACCCTGCCACGGCTAAGATGGGTCTTCTCCTATCAATTAACATAGTCAAGATAAAGCTAGTCCAGAAGCCCATCTCCCGGGTGATGCGAGACTCTGTCATGCTGACAATTAACCATAACCACCAGAGAGTGGTATTGCCTTTGTGTACCTGGCTGTTCCCAGCAGACTTATACAATGTGTTAGGTTGTGTGACTTGGAAATAAAAATGACAATTTATTAGTTGTTGAACTGGTCATTCACTCTTCCAAGTCAATGCCTATATCTGAGAAATGATCACCAATCCCCAGATTCATTCATATACTAATATTGAACCTAATAATGCATAAAGTACTGTAAACTCCAACAGTCTAGGTGATTTGATTTCAAAAGATGTCCACGGAACCAAACACAGGAGTGTCCCTTTCCGTCATTAATTAACTAAACACAAAATGACATTGCTGCATTATAGAAGAGTACTTTGAGCGGAGGCTGGAGCAGTTAAGAGTCGCTGCTCTTCCAGAGGACCTGGGTTCAGCTCCGAGCATGCACATGGCGGCTCACAACTATCTGCATTTCACAAACCTGACCATCTGTACCCATTCATGCTCACATATCCCTAGAGGTCCATGCATTGTTTTCTCTTGACGGTCACTGCTTACCCGAGCATGGAGCAAAGCATACCTTCCAGTTACCAGATCATTTGAGAAAGGAAGAGATCAGTGTTGATTATAATATAAAATGGTACTCTTTAAACCTAGATCCATTGTTTTGGAAATAACTGAAATTATATCATTGAGTAATTGTTTACACTATGAATAGTATGCCTTCTAATTCTGGTATTCATTACTTTCTAAAAAGTACACCAGATAGATATATAAGATCAAACTCCTAAAACTTTCCAGAGAATCGTGATCTCAGCTATACATTAGGAAGCCCACACTGAGACTATTAAGCCACACTGTCATAATTTAACTAACCTTTCTAAGTGCCTCTGGACAGAGCAATACCACCACGGTGAGAAGCCTGTCTTCTAAGGTCACCAGTTTTCACCATTCAGGTGCCTGACTCCCCCTCACCTATGGTTCAGGCTCGCCTATGGTCAGGGAAGACAGAAAGCATAGCTTCCAGAGCTGGAGACATGGCTCAGCAGCTAAGACCACCTGATGTTCTTGCCAAGGACCCAGGTTCAGTTCCCAGCACCTACATGGTGGCTCACAATAAGTCCAGTTCCAGGGGATTGGACACCTTCTTCTGGCCTCCCCAAGCACCAGGCTCACAGGCGGTACACATACATACACAGAAAAATTTGCACGATACGCATAAAATAAAAATAAATCAAATCTTTCTTAAAAGATGTCAGTTCTTGGATCCTGAATGAGAACTCTTCAGCTAAGTCACACAAATAGAGTTAGGTAAAAAATGGAAAATTTGAGGAATGGACCTAATTATCTCTGAAAACCGTGCAGCTCTGTACGTCTAAAGGTATCCATTTTCTTCAATTTTTAATAAAATTTACTTCAAGTGAACAGGGAAAACAGTACAGATTTCTAAATAAAACTCAACGAAAACAATCAGATTTTAAATTCAAATTTTCCACAAAATGCTGTATGCCCCTTCCTTTCTTCCTTCCTTCCTTCCTTCCTTCCTTCCTTCCTTCCTTCCTTCCTTCCTTCCTTCCTTCCTCCCTCCCTCCCTCCCTCCCTCTTTTTTAGCCAGTACCTGGAATTAACCCCAAGGCCCTGTGTGTTCTTTTTTCCTTTACAAAGTAATATCATCCTAACATTCCATCAAATGTTGAGAATCCAGAGAAATTTTGTTTAATCTGTCTATATATTTATTGACAGTACAATCGATGCTATTCTATAACAGTGCCTCAAAGACCACAGAGTCCTCAGCTGTGACATGGTTTTATTGTAGAGTGAGACACTCAAGTTTATATTTAACACATACACATACATATATGACTAATACAATCTGTATCAAGAATGATAGAAAAAGAACAGTAAGATTCATTCACATTGGCAACTCAGGATATGACATTTAAGTTGATGCTTTGGTGTGAGGATGTTGGCAGAGTGTTTGTTTGCCAGGATAGGAGAATGGGAGCTTCACCAAGCCAATTAATACCATCACAGTTTAGGACACTGTTTATTAATAAATTTTTGTAGCACTCCATAATGGATCTTTTAGGTTTTAAACTCACTTTTATCACTACAACAAATGTAATTTTGTAACAAGTACTGATCATTGTATATACATTGAATTTCCCTGATATCATAAAACTAAATCAAGAATTTAATTCATTCATCCATGTACACAAAATTCCAAGTATTAAATTCAGATGATATAAGAATATAGTAACAAGTTAACTTCATTTAGAACTTTTAGGTTGAAGACACCAACAATTTGTGATTTACACTTGAGATGTACATAAACTAATTTCTTTGTCTTAATATATAAGATTCTACTCATTAATTTTTTAAATGACCATGTCATAATTATAGATGTCTTCCCAATTTTATAAAGGGAGAGTTATGGCTCAAGAAATGGCTCAGCAGTTAAGAACAAGTACTGCTCTGGCAGAGGACTCAAGAATGGTTCGCAACGCCCACGTTGGGTGGCTGATAACCACCTAGGACTCTAGCTTCACAAAGATCAATGCCTCGGGCCTCCCCAAGCACCTGCACTCGTGCACATGTCCCCACATACAGACATGCACCCACACATCCGTGTGCACCCCACATACACATAATTTTTTAAATATATCTTAAAAATGAAATTAAAAAAAACTAAAACCGGAAAGTTTAAAATGATGAGATCAAAGAGGTTGCTGAAGTTAACATAAGAAAGACTGGGTCAGGGTTTCTGTTGCCTGGTCTGAGTAAAACTCCATGCAAGCACCTCGCCCACTTGCCGTCTGTTGTCACGTCTCTGTCACGCATGTCCTGCCAGCACACAACGTGACCACTGCCTTGCTTTCACCTCCAGCCTCACCTTCCTCTCCGCGGCCTTCCTTCTTCACCGCAGCCCACCGACCTCACCTCTTTCCCTGTTTACTGAATTCCTAAACCACATCCTGTCTATGTATGTTTGTGCCTTTGCCATTAGTGTAGGGTCCAGAAAGTACATGACCTGCAAAGTTACCCAGAAAAACTAGGAAGCACATTTTGTCCTTTGTTTCTAGTTGACAGAGAGCACGCACGTAAAAGGAGTGCGTCCTAGGGTCCCTGTTTGCTCATCTGCCCAGCGTCTCCTTCTCTCAAGTTTGTGCCCTGTAAGATCACTAAGAACGCAAAAAGTAAGGCTGGGAGAAGAGCAGAGCTTGGGAACTGCAATCTGTTTAAGCATCTGATCACTCAGTAGCTACATTACTGGGGTTTTGTTTTTGTTTTTTGAAATGGGTCTCCCTGTAGTCCCAGCTGGCCTCAATCTCACAGAGATCTGCCTGCCTTTGCCTCCTAAGTGATGGGATTGAAGGCATGCCCCACCAGGATACGTACAGTATCTACATGATTTGAGATGGGAAAAGTATGCTTTGAAAACCCCGAGGCGATAGGGGAGGGTCTGAATATGATCAAAATACATTGTGTGAAATTGTTAAGAGATAAATAAAACATTTTTTAAAAAGTGTTTCTGGTTCACCCCCACCCCCCAAAAAAAGACAGAAGAGAAAATCTGAGCATTTACACCAAAGTGATTCTTAGGAAGTTCGGTGATCTTGTATAGGCCAGGTGCCAGTTTTAATGATGCACTCAGAGTAATCCATTTCAACCTCATAACAACTCTAACAAGTAGCTAAAATTGTTGCACCCACTAAGCAACATGCTCAAAGTCACTCAGCAAGTAAGCAAGGAACAAGACCTAGAATGTAACACAAGAGGTCTTGCGAAAGTGCCAATCTTCCTAGGACTTCACAGAACCAGATTCCTTCTGCTGTGTGGCTGATGGGAAATTTTCTTCCCCAGCAAGAGTGAATGTGTAAGAAGTCAGGGAAGGGATTGATGATGTGGTTTAGCAGGGTGGGGCGCTTGCTGCCAAACCACAGCAACCTAAGTACGAAACCCACATGGTGAAGTTGTCCTCTAACCTCTACACGGCACGTGTGTATACACACACACACACACACACACACAATTAGAGCGCTACACCGGAAACCCAAAACAGGACTAAGCTTTTCTGCCCCTTCAACAGCATTATTTAGGGTGCAAAAGCTTCCTCAGCCATTCGGGGCCTGTCGTGAGAGTGCTGTCCAAGCCTATCTACAACCTCTTGTGTACACAAAGCCTTCCCAGTCACAAAGTCGCTTTAGAAGTGGAAGTCTCATAAGCTGTAAAGCAGTTAGCACAGTCATATTCCCCCATCAGTCATACACATCCTGTCTCTCTTCTTCCCCCTCTACCATGGCCAGGGATATTTGCTCATTTCCTGTAGGATTCTCACAGGCATGCCCGGCTCTTCCCCCGGACCTGTTCCTCTCACAGCAAAGCCAATCTTCCCCACACAGTGCTAATGCATTAACCTGACCACAGAAATCTCTTCACAGTCTATCCTTCAGCAAAACTTTCTGGGTTTGATTATTTCTCCTCTGAAAGTAGAAGCTCACTGGTGACCACAGATGAAATAGTCATAATGGTGTTGTTCCTGGAATTTAATTTTAAATGGATCGTCCTTGATTACATGTGGGAATCACTTTCTGTTTTTACTACTTCTTTGGCAAAACACATTATTCCTAGAGGAGGTGGGTGGGGAGTCACTATTTAATAGGTCCAGAGCTTAGCATTTAGAGGCTGAAGAGGCACTGAGATGGCTGCTGAGGATGGCAGTATATTATAAAATCATTTAACACCACTGAACTTCAAATGCTTAAGTTGGCAAATGTATGTAAATTATTATAAGAAAAATTAAATATGCATACCTATGTAAAGGAATACACTCTTTCTACTCTGTTCTGTAAGAAATGTCATTCAGTCAAAATTAATACAGCACCGACCCTTATCTCATTAAATTCCTGTTTATAGCCATAACCAATACCCCTCGACTCAGAGGTGGTGCTGTCAGACTTTTGTCTTCTTTCTTCATTTGTGGCTTTCCCCTTAAGCAGATTTCTCTCTCTTTAAAAACAGCCTAGTGCAAGGCAACCTGCTACAGAAAACCTCTCTAACTACATGTCCTTCTCCACGACAGACAGAATGCTGCTGCGTGTCAATGACAGTCCACACCAATTTTGTTGACATTTCCTTTTCTGTAAGTAAGGTTGAGTATCTTTTCATGTGTTTACTGGCAGTTAGCATTTGCTTTCTGTGGAATGCCTATTTTCTTCATTTCCCTCTTCTGCTGCTGGGCTATGAGTCATTTTATTTCTATCAAAGAAGATATGAATATTATATATGAAAATGTTTCTTTGTTTTATAAATCCTCTCAAATATTTAAAGATCATATTCTTCTTTTTAATATTTTTAAAAATCTTCATTTCCCCCTATATTTGCAAACTCTATAATTTGTTTATTTTATCCAGATATTTAATTTGATCCTAATTTTTGAGAAGCCAGTTTGGATTTTAATTGGACTTTCATGGAGTTTTACAAGTTAATTTTGGAAGAATTAACATTATGTTGATGTAGAGCATTGAGTCTTAAACCAAAGCCCAGGGCATCTTTTCATGTTTAGAACTTACTCTGTGTTCTTTAGTCAGATTTTAGACCTTTCACAATTTTCATCTCTCCATTTTGAAAGATAATGTAGTTATTTTTCTATGTAAGAAATTCATTTTTTCCAAAACAAAACTGTGTGTAAAAATTGCTGTTTGTTAATATTATTGTTGATTCTGTAAGTCTTATTTTCTCTACTAAATCAAGCTATCTATTTATTTACTTACTGACTTGACTTTTTTGAGACAGTCTCAATATGCAGCCCAGGCTAGCCTTCAACCTGAAATCCTCCTGCCTCAGCCTCTCCAGAGTTGAAATTACACGTGGGCCACCACATGCAGCAACAGCAGTTTTAATTTTTGTGTAATCAATGTGTCTTATTATTCTGTTAGAGTTTTTGGACCTCTGGTCTTGTTTAAGCACAAATCTGTGACCTCTATGTGAGATATAGTGAGACACACACACACACAACACACACAAACACACACACACAAATACATACCCCTAAATTTCTTTTTAATATTTTAGTTATTTACTATTTATATTGTTATATTTGGCATTCTTTTTGTTCATGTCATGCTATAGCCCAGGCTGACTTCAGTCCTCTTGCCTCGCCTCCTGAGTGCTAGGACCACAGGTGTGTGGCAGCACACCTGGCTGGCATTCACATTGTTAATCCACCTAGGATTAATGTTTGTATGTGGCTACATTTTATTTTCACCATGATGAGTGGCCAGTTATATCAGCACAATTTATTATCTGACCTAACTTTATCCCACTGATTTGCGTCAACATTTTTATCCTGTGTTAAATTCTTGGACATAGAGGAATCTCTATTCTATCCCACTGATTATGTTGCCTCCTGGAGTGTTCAGATCTCACACTGATTTAATTCCAGTGGTTTCCCTTATCTCACTGAGGCTCCGAGCTCTGGTTCTCCTTCACTGGCCATTTTCATAGTGTTAAAGGTTATTGTCAGACAACTTCTTTCCATAGAAACTGTTAAATAATTTTACCCACATTTTTAAAGATCCTTTTGGATTCAGTGGGATTATGTGGCAGTTACATGACAATATGGAAGAACTGAGAATTTAATCTATTGAGTCTTTCAATCATGCTCTTCTCATGCCTGTATTTTTCAGCTATTATTTGAAGTTTTAAACTAGATTTTGAATTCTTCTTCATCTTATGATTCCTGTTTTATTTTCTAATCAGGCTGAAATATTTTTAAATTAATAAATAATTCTTATTACTAAGTTAAAAATTTTAAGTGTGTCCATTTATATCTATATAGATAGAAATATAATTATTTGGGATTGACTACTGCTGATTTTTGGAACTACAACATGGCCGAACTCACTGAAACAGGTTTAAGAGCCCTGAGAAAAGAAAACTTTGCTTCGTTTTGAAAATTACACTTTTTTCTTTTCCTTTACTGAAATTTGTAATTGGTGCAATCCTATCTGAAGTAGTTTCAGAAACATTACCTCTGTTTGTTCTTGCAATTAAAGATATTATCTAAAATGAAATATTTTCCTGTGCTCCTAGAAACAAAATCTCTGAATAAAGCCATTGAAGGATCTTCACCCTGGAGTCTTACCTGACTGGAAAGTTTAGAAGCTCCTACAGCGTGTTCAAAATCCGGTCTTCCAATGACAGAGGGCTCTTTATTCATTATCCCTTGCCCTTTCTTATATTCTGCCTAAAATAAATAAGGAGAAAATGCTAAATATTCCTACTTCCAATGAAGAATTACATTAACATTAGTCAAAATAAAATATAATAGTCCCATAGTTCATTAAAATATTTCATTATACACATAAAACACTAAAATACTGACTGCTAAAACTGAAATTTATTTCAGAGTTGCTTATCAACTTTTAGTTGTGAAACAATTATTTATGTTGGTCTTGGTAGCCAGTCATCACCATCTTTGTATTTATTTATAAAAAATACCGGGGGCTTTTCTGGACAGTTGAGACCACGGATTCTTTAAACACACAGCACTTATGATTTTGTCCATGAAGGACTGGCGTTTGATTTACATGCAGCTGACTTTAGTCCCATTATTGATTCTTAAGGCGTGCTGACTCTGTTACTCCAATATTTAGCTTAAGCAGTATCGTCTTTTTTTAACCAGGATTTTTGTTGCATTTAAGTAAAATGTTATTAAGTTGGGAGAGCATCTGAGAGAAGATGAGAGCAGGGCACATAGAAGCACGCAAAGTAAGTGCTGGGGAGAGTCAATGCATTACCAGCAACAGATGGGAAAAGGCCAAGAGGGGTTCTCGGGATGACTGACCATGGGGCTTCTGAGCTGAGACTTCTGAAAGTGGTCTTACACCCACAGGCTGTGTATTCCTTTAAAAATATGCTAACACTAGACACAGTCAAGCTGAGCAGGGGCTGAGCATACACATACCCACTAATTTACATAATCAAACAGATAACTCAGGATGTTTTGCTTCAAACAGGTTACTTATTCTACTTAAATTAATCATCCAACTACCAATGCTCTGCTTTGTCTCCTGCAATTTTTTTTTTAAAAAAATCATATCTACAGAAGATTAAGAAAGAGAAATTACATTGCTTATGATCCTGGAGACCTGCGTTGCCTTCTTGATATCCGGTCTGTCAAGCTCTGCTGTATATGCATGGGTGTCCTGCACATCTTTTCTGTAAGAAATCTGATCAAAGAGACAATTTTGATTGGAAAAAAGAATAAATTAATCATTTCATAGCTACCTTCATGTCCGTAACATTATTTATCTTTGCCAGAATAGCTTTAACAACCTACAGGCCTTAAGTTGCTTTCTATAGTTTTGGTGCACACCACTCATTTACACAGATATATTAACTCTTTACACTACACTTATGTCTCAGTATGTATCTGAACTAAACATATACTATCTCATAAATAGAAGAACAAGAAGGGGCACAAAAACCATCTGAAAGGATTTTCTACGCAGCACTGTATGAATGTGATTGTGCCTATGTGGGCATGTTTTTCGTCATCTTTTGTCCTACCCATCACACACTCTCCCCTCCAGGGGACGAAGGGTAAGTTCAGCACATGAACACAGCGAATCGCTCCCTTGGGAAGGGCAGGCGGTGAAGCCATGGCACTCTCCACGGCTGTCTACCTGACAGCAACATCTTCCTCTTCTTTTTCAACTAAACTCTTCAGATGTTGCTGAGGAGGCATTTATCTTCTAGTAAATGCCATCATCGTGACTTAATTCTTACAAAATAGAAATAATGACATGAAGGAATCTCCTCTCTCTGAATGACTGTTAGTTATGAACCAGCCACCATATGAAAAGTAGAGATTTAAAGAGAAAAACAGACAAGTGTTGGCATGTACTCTGTATCATGTGGCCTGTTCATCCTCCTGACTAAGGAGTGGTTGGGAAGATCAGAACAGATCAGACATAAGGCATAGTGAGCATCAGCTATTGGTCTCTTTCTATTTCTTGAAATTTGTCATGATCTACAGAAAAAATTCCTAGGTGTGGCTGTCCCTGGCAATGTCACCAGAGGCTGCCGTCCTTGTCTGTTAGAACGCATTCTGCTCAAGTTATATACACCATCATTTTTTAAAATTCATCCTCATAAAGAGGTAGAATACAGACATACAAACTACTGGACACCTATACAAAGGGTAAAACATGTTCCTAAAGTTGCCTGCAAACTTTCTAAAATAGCAGCATATAGTGTACTTAATAAAAATTTACATTTCTGAAATCCAATTACAATCCTCTGTAAAAGAATTTTGGCAAATGAGGCCTAGTAATCTGATTTTAATGAATTCCCAGGATGCATATATGTATATATTATATATGTGTGTGTATGTATGTATATATGTATATGTACATATATATTGAGACAGGGTTTCCTTCTATCCCAATTGGCCTGGAACTCACTATGCAGACTCGGCTAGCCTCAGATCTCTCATAGAGATCTGCCTGTCTCTGCCCCCTGAGTGCTGAGATTAAAGGCCTTTGCAGCCACATCTGAAATGCCTGGTACTATTGAAGTATCCTATTTTTCTTCCAATCTTGCAGAGTTAGAGAAAAAAGCTCCCACTTTTTTACTTCTTTCAATAGTAATAATCAGATATAGAAAATGATCAGACATCACTAATTCAATGGATTTCCAATACATCGTATTCTTTTATTTTAATGAAATGAAATTTTATTTAATGAAAGCTTACACATACTCTGCTTACTCCTTCATGAACTTGTAATAGCCTTTAACTACTTTAAACTAACTTAAACTGCATCTGTAACCATGATCCTATCTAATAAATGAATGCAGTTAAACACAATATAATTTCAGCAAGAGCATCTGCTTTCTTTGTCATTTATATTTTCATAAGCTTTGCCTAAACAAGTCATTTCAGGTATGTCTGTACATACAGGTAGTAAAAGAAATATAAAAATTAGTTGAAAACTGAGTTACTGTGTTGGGCAATTTTTAAATCTTCAGGATGTTTCAAACATGACAATTTTGTTGGCTTCAAAAAGTAATGTACTCATCCACAAATGAAGGGAACTCAAATTCCAGTCCATACAGAGTTAAACACAGGCTGTGTAAACAAAAAACAGCTCTCAGGTGAAAACAAACCAAAATTATCACCTACCTCCAAGACTAGTGGTTTCTAAGTTGCTGCATTCACATGAAAACCACCAGGAGGGAAATGCCTTTTTGTTTAGACAAGAATGAGGGTAAAAATGGAAACCCGTACTTTTTGAAAAGAACTGCAATGTTTCAGAAATCTCAGCTTTACATGGGTTACCTAATTATATGCTGTTCCGCCTAATGACTGCGTGAAGAGAGGTGATCGGCACAAAGACGGCAGGAGCGGGACTTTGAATAGGGCCCCATCATCCATGTAAATTGCAAATTAGAGGCCAGCATATGTGACTCAAAACAAATATTAAGATTGACATGAGCTGCACATTCAAACAAGAGGATACCACAGAGCAGCACAGGAGAACAGGACTGAAGCCTGCTCACCAGCCGCATCCTCCACAACACCACTGCATGGGGTGACACCACGGGAAAGAGAGCCTCCAGCCAGGACATTCTCAGGTAGCATGCTCCTGATCTCAGCTTCTGCAAGACGGCCGACCGAACGTGGGGGTTGCAGCATGGCTTCCTGAGTGGATTACTGTCTTCCTTTACCTACCAACCTGTTAGGTTTTAGGGAACTTCTCTGATGCTCTGCTGGTATCTGCAACATGTCTTCCTTCCATCCTGCATTGCAGCAGGCCCAGGAAGAATCAGAAAGTCAAAATACAGAAGGGAAGCTGGGAAGTGCGTGCGTGCATGTGTGTGTGTGTGTGTGTGTGTGTGTGTGTGTGTGCGAGCGCGCGCGCACATGTTGAATCAACTCAAATTCTAAATACTAGCCATACTGATACAGTGGGTTGACCTCCTTATGACAATATCTGATCTACATAATACTGTTTCAAATTAAATAAATAAATCAATAAACAAATAATAAAAAGATCACTGAACATCACCAACTCAAGGGGGACAAGCTGACAGTCAACATTAACTTCTTGTCATTTCTTTCATGTTTCATTCCTAACGCTGTCCCAAAGCACAGCCGAAAATGGAAAAGTAGGAAAAGAAACAGAAGGAAGAAGAGGAAAAAATGAGGAAGAAGGAAAAGAAGCAGACGCTGAGGACACGGGGAGGGAGGGAGGAGGAGGCATCACAAACACTAAAACTGTCCTCTACTTCAGACTGTGATGTGCTGTAAGGGCTCACTCTCTCCTAGAGGACTTTCCTTTCGCACATGACTACCATATCTGTTAAGCCAAGTTTCCTTTCTGTTTGATTTCAACTGTGTTCTTAATTTTAAACTATTTGTTCTTGGTAATGAACATTAGGAGCACTTTAGTCAATCCCATACAGGAAACAACCAGAAAGTTAACAGGAATGGCACTAAATCCTGCAAAATGACTTAAAGAGAAAATGGCGTCTCAACAATACCTCATTGCTTTCCTTAGAGAATATGGCACATTCTCCCATTTCTCACTCTTTGCTCATAATCAGGAATGATTACCAACATCTTACAACTGAGATGCACTGCTGTGTCTCTTTAGCAGTCTGTTAGAAGACAGACACCTCCAAATAGAGTCTGATCTCTTCCATAGGTGCACCTCAATGTTACTCTGACTTGATGTCTTCCTCTTGCCTTCCCCTCTCCCTTCCCCACTGTATTCATTGCTCTGATTTGTTCATATATCAGTTTCCTTTCCCTAAACGATTTCTTGGGAGTACATTTGTATTACTCTTTTCGCGTGTGTGTGTGTGTGTGTGTGTGTGTGTGTGTGTGTGTGTGTGTGTAGTTTATAGTGCAGTCATTGGTGTTGGTGCTCAGGTACCTTCCACCTTTTCTTGGAGACAGGATCTCTCAATGGCCAGGAGCTCCACCACACAGGGCACTAACTGGCTCATGAGTGTCCAGGAACCTGCCTATCTCTCCCACCCATTTTGCCATTGCCAGTACAGAGGTGTGCCATTGTGCTGCTGCTGGCTTTGTACATGGGTTTTGGGTATCCAAACTCTGGCCCTTACCATTGTGAGGGGTCTTAGTTACCTTTCTGTGATAAACATTCTCATCAATACAAACTTGGGGAGGAAAGGGTTTATTTCATCGTACACTTCCAAGATACAGACTATCTTTTTAGGAAGTCAGGTAAGAATCCATGTAGGAAGCTGGGGCCAGTGAGGGAAGCACAAACCACGGAGGAACACTTCACTGGCTCGTTCCTCTGGTCTGTGCTCAGCTGGCTTTTTTACACAACCTACGCAGACCTGCCTAGGGTACCGTCTGCCACAGTAGACTGGGTCCTCCCACATCATTCAGCAATCAAGAAAATGATTCACAGGCATTCCCACAGGTCCAACCAATAGAGGAAGTTCCTCAACTGAGGTTCCCCCTTCCCAGATGTGTCAAGCTAGAGAGGCAAAGCCGGTGAGCTAGGGGCTGCGCCACAGAGCCATGGCCCCGTACCCCAGCACCTCTTATCTGGAAACCGCCTCCTGCTCTTTCACTGTGACTCAGTAGTGCTCCTCCTGAATGCAGCTGACCCTTTCTGTTTCCAGGAGTGGCCATGTGACATAGGCTGTCCACCACACTTACTTAGAAACCACGATTAATGAAAGAGTCTAGTCAGGGCCAGAGTCATCCAAAGGATCTGAATGTGAAGCATAGAAAACTGCTGTTCTTTTCTCAGGAATCAGCTACTATAAATAGTTTAGTAACAACAGCTATCACTTTGAGTCCTCATAGACAGAGTCAGTCTGAAGTGACATCAGACAGAAGACAGCAGAAGTAAGTAAGGTACAGGACAGGACGGGGCTTGTGGTGACAATGTAAGAGCTCTGGCTCTAGTCATGCCCAAAGGAGCTTGAACTTTCTAATTATACTTGGCCCTCCATATCAATGGATTCTGCACCTGAGATTCAGCTGTAAATTGAAAACACCTCAAAAAGAAAACTCTGTCTACACCAAGCATGTACAGACTGTTTTGTGTGATTATTCTCTAAGTAATACAAGAACTATTAACTTAGCACTTATATTGTTTAATTATTCTGAGTGATCTAGAGGTGATTTAAAATATGGAGACTATATGGCTCTCATATGCAAATAGTTTGTCACTTTGTATAAAATACCTGAGAATCCACAGATTTTTGTATCTACAAAGATCCTGAGCCTATCTCCCAAGGATAACAAAGGAAGGTTGTATATAAACCAATACATTTTCCATTTTTACTTGAGCTAAATTGAGATGGAGTCTTGTCACTGATTCTAGAGACATCCATTGCATGGTTTTCTGCATTGTCAAATCTATCCTGCATTAGCTCCAATGAAGAGATGTATTATTCCATCAAAATCTATCTCTGGCTTTTGCCCCTCTTACCAAGCTCAGCTCTGCTCTTGGCTGGCACTGTCATGTAGTTCCTCTAGTCTCTGGGTCTTCTTCATTTTCAGTCTATCTGTTTCTAGGAAGAGCAACATCCTTTGTGAAGCTCCTTCATTCACACAGTATGTCCAGTGTGTCAGATACTGTGCCAAAGTACTTTATGTGCATCAACTCACTAAATCTCTACCCCATCCCTCTTGAGAATTTGTTCTCAAATGGACTCTATCAACACTTCCTTCCAAGACTAGACGTGCACTCTCTAGCTTCTCCTTCCTGATATAGTTATGGGTTCCAACTGGCCAATAAAAGCAGTTCTTGTGGGATTTTGAAAGGAGGTGGAAAATGAGTACAGCCAAACACTGGCCCTGCAATGAGTATGCTGCATATGTATCCTGTAGGCAAAGACTTGCAGACATAAAAAATAAAAATAAATAAATATTTTTCTAAAATTCTCATTTCAAGCTGGGCATTTCAACCTTTCATCCCAGCACTCAGGAGGTAAAGGTGGGAGGGGCTCTGTGGGATCCAGGCCAGCCTGGTCTCCATAGCGAGTTCTAGGCCAGCTGCAGCTACAGGGAGAGGCTGTCTCAAGAAGACCAAAATAATAATTATCATCATCATCATCATCATCATCATCTTCTTCTTCTTCTCAGAGCATCTTTCTAGGTTTCACATCTGAGAGATGTGAAGACTGAGATTTGGAAGTATCAAGTAATTTGTCCAAGATCAGCCATAGTATTTGACAAAGGAAGCATTTTTACCATGCTAACACCAAATTCCTTTTCTAATGCATGCTTAGTGGAGACAATCATGAAAAATATTTCGGTTCCTTTTCTGTGATCAATCACTCATTGAATTTTTGACTTACACAAGAGATTACTGCCATGCCCCACACCCCCAAATACTGCTCATCTTGGGACTCCCTGTTATTTGGAGGTGAGAATCTAGTTGGATAGTCTATCTTCTCTTTTGTCTGCTTATAGACATACACACACACACAAACACAGAAAAGAAATCATCCCCTATGGTCTACTAATGAGCATCTCAATGAAACACTTAACCAGAAGAGTGGCAGAAGTGAAATGTTCTAATGTATAATTTCCGGGTTTCTTGGCAAAAGGATCTTAGAAAGTTGACTTGATTTTCATAAATACATTAAAAAGATAAACAAAGAAGTTGGCTTTCATTATTTCTGAGTTAATCAGACTCTTTGATTTTTGTTTTATTAATACATTTACTGTTGGTGAGGGCCCATGCCATCGTATTCGTGCGGATTTCAGAGGACAATTTGCAGAAGTCAGTTCTCTCCTTCTGCCATTGGGTCCTGGGGCTCCTCGGGTCATCAGTCTTGACAACAAGTGCTTTTCTCCATTAAGCTGTCCTGCCAGACTCCTCACTTTTATTTTAAATGAAGTGATTTAGGCTCACAGTGCAAAGTGACATTCCATGTTAGAAAAAAGGTAATTCTACTAAATTCTACTAGTAAATTCTGTGCCACAAGTTCTTTAGGCTGAAGTCTCCTGGGAGACAATGTTCTGTGTTTTATAGACTGTCGCTCCAGCCCCTGAACCAGGAAGTATATGACTTAGGTCTCCTTGTAGCCCCAAGGCCTGTTCTTAAATTTCATATTGTAGGGACGACAAATGTATTATTCTATGAGGCTTGACTCGGAAAGAATATCAACTACTTCACAGGTAGAATACAAATATCATTCTCCCTTTAAATCTGAGTAAATAGTCTTAAACACTTTCTAAATCCTATTATATGTACAAACTTTGCATGTAAAGGTTGAACCCAGTCAGCAGAGGAACATGAGTAAACACATCCTTCTCCCATAAGTACACAGTGCTGAGTGGAGGAGAAAGGGGCTTTGTTCTTTAGTCCCTCAATCACTTAGTCACAGACCTTTTACAAGAAAAGGCAGAGTTAAAATAATAAGCCTGGTTCTATGATAAGGAACTTCTGTATTTGAATTTCAGTGAACAATAGAGTTAGAGACTCTGGGGACTCATGGAACACCAGCCCTACCAGCCCACCTTCTATCCTTTAGCCTTTCATGTGAATTCAAGGTCTCTTCAGTATCTAACAATGGAAGCCTCAAGACCTGAATTTTTTTTCTACAGGGCACCTGAATTTCTATGATGATTTATACTGCTTTCCACTTTTAATTTTTATTTAAAATCTTGACTAACTGTCAGTGACCTTTAAGAGTGAGGACGAAGCGGGTGGAACAGAAAATTGAATTGGGAGTTTGATTCCTTAGTCTGATTTCATTCACCTAGAAATTGGAACTCAGCACAAAGTTCTTTTAAGAACTGGAAATGACTGGTCTTGGCACAGTGCCCAGTGCATGCCTTAGCTGGATAAATGATAGTTATGACTACTATAATCTCTATCAGCAAACAGTTCTTATAAACCTTTCCTTAAAATAACAGCCCTGTTAACAATTGCAGCCGTGCAGCTTCCTTGGCTCCCACCAGTATCCAGCCATCTTAGAACCACACATTTGATACTGGTGTGTGACTCACACACTGGGGCAGAGGATCAAGCCCTCCCCGGTGTTCACTTGAACTCTGAAGTGCTGCGATTTAATATCAAATAACTGTGGACATCATGCAAAGAAGCCGCTATGGTTGAAGCCCAAATGTGTTTTGGCTTTCTGGTCACCAGCCTGGGGCATTGTTTGAAGACTGGTAGGAGATCAGGCTTAGCTGACAGAAGTCAGTGAGGAGCGGGCTTTTGGAGGTTGTTTCCATCCTTAATTCCAGTCTAGCTCTCTCTGCTTCCTGTCTGACCACGTGAACACTCGCCTCGCCCTTCTGACCCCACCGCCGTGTCTTCTCACTCCACCGCCGTGTCTTCCCTATAGCCACAGACTGAAATCCCGCTGAAACCATGTAGCAAAATAAACAAATCTTTCTTCCCATAAGTTGTTTATGTCAAGTATTTGGTGACAGTGAAGAGAAAGGAGTTGATACATGGATACCCTGTACACCTGGAGCCTGAAGGCACAGTCAGCTGAGTACATTCTTTATTTTTCAATGGAAGGCTAATTTTATACAGAGTTTACAAAGAGAAGCATATAGTAAGACAGTCTGTGGGATAACAAAAGGCACTGAGAACTTACCTACCAAGGGACTGCGCTTGACTCACCTAGAACAGGATGCATCCAACCTGAAGCTAATCTATCACAAACCAATAGTTCATACATTTAGAACACAGAAAATTCACAATTCTGCTATAATTTTGCTATAATTTCAGGGAGAAATTGTCTTTCCAGGCCATCAGGATAGTGATAATGAAAACACACAGAAGCCTTGAAGGACGAGGTAACTGATGAGGAAAGAAGAAACTTGTCTCTGGCTAGCTTCGTCCCTCTTGGCTTCTGCTCCTAAGTCATTAGAAATCCTTTACACTTATATTTCATATCTGATGGGGCTTTTTGTCATTTGAACCCCTCAAGCATTCCAAAAGAGAAGGCAGTGAGAGCATTCAACCTAGTGTTTGTAATTTTTCTGGAGGGTGGGTAGTCACTTATGGCAACTATTCTTCCTTCCAGGGGCCCCCCACAAACCTCCAGATAAAGCTTGCTCAGGAAATTCTAATAGCTGAAGTGGTCAAAGAATCCATATTTGTCTCATTCAAAGCACAATTTGCAATGCCTGAAGATGTGGCCGGTTTAAAGATATTCAACAAAGGTTTTAACAACAACCATCAGAAGAGTTCAAATTCAAATTTTTGAAAAGAGTGTCATAATAGTTTAGCACCAACAAAATAACTCTAAATCCATTTATTTTTCCCAGAAAATCATGAGAAATGAGTTCTCTTACATTACTCTGGTGTCTGTTGACCTCCATGGCGTGTCTGACCTCAGGTGTCTCCTTCATGTGGGCATAGTCTGAGGATCCTTTCTCAGCATCATGCTTCTGTTTGTAGGCAACCTTCAAAACACATAAGGATTAGACCGACCTGGAGGTGTGTTCGACTCTCACCTGTTAAATTCCTGCGTTTTGCTTGGATTTTGTGGGTTTGAATACTATGACTGACAGTGAAATTTGTCTGAGAGTCAGTAACAGGATAATATCCATAATGCTCTCATCTTGGTGCTTTAGTCTAGGTTCATTACTCTAAATAAATGTGTAGCTTATTTCAAAATATCCTTGAACCAAGGACAAATAACCCTCAGTTTTATTCATCTATCTTATATCTTGCCTGCAGTTTGGGAAAATCTTTCCCATCTGAGAGCTTGCAGGTTTACAAACATCCAGGATTTAAATTTTGAAGGAACAACTGGCCAAAGGGAGGGGATGTTTGACATTAGTGTTACAGAATGCTTAAAAGTGAGGTGCTCACTTTCAGATGATTCGTAGCTATGATATGAGATATGATACTATAATCCTCCTTAAAATCAGGCAGTATTCTCAGATATGCAAGCCTTGTCCTCTGTTAGGGATGACATCATCCCAATACTACCCATTACCGGCCATGTTCAGCTTGCTCTTCGCTAGGTAGGAGAGCGGGCATGAGAAAGATGCCTCCAGAGGTGATGTCACAAACTAGACAACAAAGCTTAGCACTGAAGATCAGGAAGTTAGTTATCCTGCATTCTCCTCTTTACCACTATCCCAGGCATTTCCTTCACAATTCTTAACAGCTGTTTAATTTTTATAGAGTGACCTATCATCTGTCTCCCCTTACTGGAGGACACAATTGTCCAATTCCCTGATTGCTCACACCCTAGAATAGTATCTGATAAAAAAATATTAGCATCAATGTCTATCTGATGAACCAACTAACAAATGAGTATCTGAATGGGTGAGAACAATAATAATCGGGGGAGAGAAAGGCAAAATCAATTTCAATATACATTGAGTCCAGTGATAATAAACATGTGGACTTGAAATTATTTGATACAAGAAAATAAAAGCAGCTTTAAAAGAAAAATCAAGACAGTCTTCACCAAGAACAAAACAAAGTTTTGTTTCTAGTGCAAAGAATACAGTTAAACTTAAGGAAGAATTTGTCACCAATATGAGTTCCTTGAAAGCTATTTCTGTATCTTCCACATCTTTTAATATCCTGTGCTTATCGTAATGAACACCATGGAGCAGAAATGTAATAAACATTTAGTAAACACATCGACAAATAGGCTACTATTTCCAAACAGGTACACTCTCATAGGCATGTAGAAACAGAACTGGCTACTCATTTAACTTTGATAATATAACAACTTAAAGGATTAACGTGATAAGTATAAAGTGTTTTTTTATATAAATAGCCACTGAATCTCACCATTTAATAAAATCCATCCAGTACAACTCTCAGTACTTCACACTTAGGTTTTCTTAAAAATTTCTAACAAAGGACAACACAGTTGGGCCAACTGAATGCTATGTTGAAAGTTCTTCTTTTAATCAAACCTCTAACCTTTGTCCCCAGAGCTGTATTCCTACAACGTAAAGGAAGAATGTAGCTTACAACACAGAACTTCCAGTGTGGGACGACCAGCAACTTCACGTCTCCATACTGTCTGCATGGACTCGAGGGTTGGACTCCTGCAACCCCACAAGGTGCTCCCAAGAGCCAAGTCTCAATTTACCCATCTCTTTCTTAAGGTGCCTACAGTGATCTGACTTAATCCTTATGAGAATTATTGAATTAAATTCAGGTTATCTTCTTCCATCTATTCAGTGTTATTTTTAGGTCATGACATTTTCCTTTTGGTTGCTATGTGGGATTTCTGACAATACAATAGAGTCTGATTCAATCCTGTCCACCCAGCTTTCCACATCCAATTCTGTGTATTTGGTTGACTACCAAGACACAGATACAACACTTCACATGTTCAGGTATCACTCATCTTGTTGCCATGTGTCCATCAGCTGACTCCACCAAGGTATTTAACTCTGATGAACATCTTTACATTCTCAACTATTACTTACATTAAACAGGAAACCCTTAAGAACATCAACACAGGCTGACAAGTTCATGATCAGTTACAGTACATTTTCTTTTATACCTCCGAGGAGAGGAAGGAAGAGTTTAATGGGTGACCAAGTAGATAAAACCAAGGGAAAACTTCTATGAGATTTGTTCTTTCTTCTTAAGTAAAAAGAGCTAACACATGTTTTTTTTTTTTTTTTATGGATGCTTGGTATATTTTAGATTAAATACCATATTTGTGACTTCATAACCGTAACCAATGCAGCTGATCTTTTGGGAGTTATCCTAGAAATAGTGGCTCATCAAGGACAATTTTAAAGCACTCTTTCTTAAAGATGCTACATCATTTTGTGCTTGCAGCTTTCAAATAATCGGTTCATTTATAGCTGCTGCTAAGTACGACTTTAGAAGGGAGCTTGCATCAAATTGGAGGCAGCTGAACTTTATCATATTAATTTTCTTCCTTTAAATAGCTAATAGAAAATGATGTCAAACTTACACATTTTCTGATACATTTAATTTTTCAAGAATCTGTCATTACTATGTAACATTTCTTTAGCTTACAACTATTTTCTTCACACTTTGAGAAAATTCAGGTTGCTATAGAACTGTACACCCAAAGCGGAGTGCACTTTCAACAATTTGATACACTCTACATTATTATGTTCTCTCTCTCTCTCTCTCTGTGGGGGGTGGGGGTGGTGGTGTGTGTGTGTGTGTGTGTGTGTGTGTGTGTGTGTGTGTGTGTATGTTGTTTAACTTATGGTCTATTTTATAAGTAACATAAGAAAATGTATTTTAGTCCCATAAAACAGACATCTATGAACAGATAGGACTCTGTGGCCACACACACACACACAAAAAAAACCTCTCAGAAATCTCAGTTCTAGGGGCTGTACTAGCAGAGGACCCAGGTTCAATTCCTAACATCTAAATGGCAACTAACAACCACCCATAACTCCAGTTCCAGGGGATCTGACACCCTCTTCTGCCCTCCGTGAACACTGCATGACAGAGGTGCAGGCAATACACTCATGTACATAATAAAGTAAAAATAATAAATTAAAAAATTAAAAAAAAATCTCAGTTCTAATGCTCACACTGCCCAGATCACTTCTATGATGTAGGATTATTTGATCCTTGCTTGGAAATGGCCATGTAGATAAGGATCCCATCACTTCAAAGCAGACTCCATTCCATTTTGGGTTTCTTGGGATTTTTGTCTACATTTTTAAATATAGCTAATAAAATGACCATGACAACTCTCTTCCATTAAAAGGTATTTCTTCCTATCAGCCACTTTATGTAAGAAAGTATAAATTAGTTAACGACCTCTCATGCTAGTTTGCCAGGAGGAAGTAGCTATTTTAGTGATTCCAAGTTGCAGACAAACAAAACAGCTGCCATAATGAAAGCTCATTTGGAGTCCAGGAGTAGAGTACAGGGGTAATTTTTTCCTTCAAGGACATCAACACAGAAGGCATTCCATCTCTTGAATTTCTTACAACAGAATTTCAAATTAATATATTTTGTTTCTTTCTGACTCATCATTTTGTTTTCTTCACAGCACAATCTGACAAACTTGAGTTTACGTGTCTGCCAGTGTGTGCAAACTGATTTTATGATAATAGTCTGCTGCAATGCTTTGTTGAAAGTTTAGGAAACTAGGTGTTGGAGAGATAGTAGGATGTTTGTTGGGGAGTATGAGGACGTGAGTTTGATCCCCAGGACCCATGTTAAAAGCTAGGCATGGTAGGCTGGTATGATGCCTGTAATTCCAGTGCTGGGGAGATGGGGACAGAAAGATCCCTAGGAATGGGGTCAGCCCTATTTGGTGTGTTCCACACCAGTGAGAGACTTGACTTCATATATTTTTGGACCCATCTTGAATAGTTGAGATAAACTCACTGCCAAGCTGGGGACACAGGTGATGCTTAAATTTATAATAATTAATATAGTAAATGGTAATTAAAATGTTCTGTGATGCTAGGGATTTTTCAAAAGCAGACCAGTTTTTATTATTTTGAAATCCAATACACTGTTACTTAAAAGTTAAAGCAGTCTAGAGGAAGAAAGAATGGTGTTCAAAGGAGGCACGATAGCATGTGCTACAATACCAGCACGTAGGAGACTGAAGCTGGGGGACTGGGAGTTCAAGTGCACCAGGCTGAGTAGTAAGTGCCAGCTAGCCCTGCACTACTGGACTATGTCTCCAAAATTATTTTTAATAATTTTTTTAAAAAGAAATACATTTCCTGAACAAGAAAATGATGAATAGAGATAGCAAGAAAGATAAAAGTGTGGTCGGCCTCTGATATTTAGGAGCTGTGCGACCTTTGACTCCTACAGTCTTTTTTCTTCTTTCTACAGTTCACCATAAGGGTTGTGGTGAAAATTAAATGATATATGTAAGCATGAAATACATAGAACAGCACGTGTGTGTGGTCACAAAGCTATACTATGAGTGAAGAAGGCAAGTTATGCAAATGGAAGCTTGTCCTTAGGAAGAAAATCAACAAATTCAACTGAACTCCATTTTGCAAGTACTGACTGAATAGTCCCAAAGTGCCAAGGGCTGGTTCAAGTAGAGAGCAGAACAAGGAACAAGGCAGATGAGGTCCCTCTCACGGAGCTTAGAGGGCCAAGGAGCAGAAACAGAACACCAGAAACAGATTGTGCTATGAAGAAAACAATAAGTCAGAAATCACTGAAATATTCTAGTTTGTAATTCTGTTTTAAAAACTCAAGAGACAAAGTACATTAAGAATGCTTTATGTATTGATGTAACTGAAGGAAAAATTACCCCTAAACTCCCGGGCTCAAAATGAGTTTCCATGACGGCAGCTCCTGTGTTTGTCGGCCACTTGGAATCACTAAAATAACTGCAATCACCTGGTGGGGTCTCTGAACGGAAATCCCAAGCCACAGACTACAAAACTCAGGGAGCATTTGTCTAACAAAGGGAGCTTGGTCTTGTGCATATCCCCAAGCAACCATCACCTTCTTGCTTGACTTTCTAAAATCCGCTAAAATATTCTGGCTTAGGGATCAAGCATTAAATAAGAGGATCATTAGATAGTTACTATCAAAATTCCATCTGTGTAAACTGAATGACAGTGGAACTGACTCCTTAAATAACAATGACTAGAACCTGTATAAACACAAAAGGCGTCTGACATAGACGTGCCGGACCTTTTCATTTTCTGCCATTTCACCAGTGATTACTGACAGCATACAAACTGGGTGCTTCCAATTAACAGGATGTGATAACCAAGATAAATAGTGCTTATAAAAAGTCAAATAGCTTCCACAAGGTTACAGTCTCAATCTCCATCACTCCATAACAATGTAAGAGTCGCACCTCACTCTGAAGCTGGGACACTTCTCTTGCAAAGACAGTGTCGATGGTGGCAGGCATCTGCTTGTAAAGAGAGTTGGAAAGGTCAGCCTTGATGGTACCTTTGTATTTTGCCTAGGGGAAGAAAAGGAAAATAAATTTAACCACTGTGGATATAAAAAGAAAACTTTCTTTAGAAACATAATTGATTTTTTTAAAATTGCAGACTATTTAAATTCATGACACTATGGATGTATTCTGAAAGAGAGAAATAAATCCAAATTATCATGGAGAGAGGTTTAAATGAGATACACTAGAACATATGGCCTGTTTCTGTTTGAATCTGTGCACATTTCTAAAATTTGTGTATTGATAGATTCATGTGTTTGGTCTGAGAATAGTGAGATATTCTGAGCTGTTCCACAAAATATAAGTCATTAAAATTTACCATCTAGAACCCAAAGGCAAACAAGAGGATCCTTAGAAACTGGGAGGGCTGGGAGATCAGATAACAAGCGCCCAGACAATTAGGTACAATAAATATTTTCTAGTGCTCTAGAGAACTGTGGGGTGACCATAGCTCATGAGAGGCTATTATTTATTTTATAAATAACTAGAGGAGGAAGACTCCAAACACGAAGTCAACACAAGGAAAAAGAAAAGGCAATTATCCTGATTTGTCCCATGCTTTCACGTACATACTGGCACCTCACACTGCATCCCAGGGAGATGCATAATTTTTATCTGTTTATCAAAAAATTATGTGAAATGTTTAAAGAGATCAAAACATTACTCTAATTCCATCATAATACATTCTATACATGTATAGAATTGTCACATTGTACCCTCTGCATATGTACAATTAATAACAGTAATATTTCTTTATTCAAGCCTTCGGAGCTTTCCTCTACCATAATAGCAGGGGGAGTTCATTTATTCGCTATATATGTGTGTGTTTGAATATATCGGTGTGTGTGTGCACACTTGTGTTTACATATTTGTATGTGTGTATTTGTGTGTGTGTGCACGATGGTGTGTATTTATTTATTTGTGTGTTTTGTATGTAAATATCTGTTTGTGGTATACTTGTGTGTATTTGTATTTGTTCTTTTGTGTGTGCCTGTGTGTGCGTGTGTGTGTGCATGTGCAGTCCCCCGTCAGCCGGTACTGGCTGTGAGCGAGCTCCATCATTACTTGAAAGGACAAACACTTAGTCACCGTTTCCTCTTGAGAAAATTAGGTTCAAGGGAACACAATCGATCACCCACTTGCAATTTTTCGCTCTGCAGTTAACTCCTTCAGGAAAATTAATCAATCACAAATTGAGAACACCAAGAATTTCTCTGTACAGGAGAAATTACATAGCTAACACAAGTAAACAAAATCGTGTTCCTTTGTGCTCTGTGGATGAGGCTTGTATGTCAACGACCGCCCCCCCCCCAACTCCACTCAGAGCTGATCTGAGTGTTGATTGATGGAGCGCATATCCTGTGTAGGCCCTTTGTCCCCACAGCTACGGATGTTGGTAATAATAAAAGAAAATGAACTGGTTTTCTGAAAAATGTTTCACTTGGTCCTGAGAGCATCGCATTGATCGTTTTCCAATATAACTTAGAGAACACTAGAGGTCAGTCAGTTACAATGCTATTTTATTCATTCTCTCGTTCAAGTTTATTCACAGACTATGCAAATGCCTCAGTATAGAAATTGCTGTTAGCAGTGTGTTCCATGACACAGTGTGAGTCTGCTGAACTAAATGTTCTCAGAAAGAGGCTACATGGCTTTTCAATGGGAAATAGAGTGTTTTTTCTGATTCTGGCTTTATAAATAAATACCTCAGTTGAGATGAATTTTATTCCACTCAGAAACAGTTTAAGTTAGCCTAAAAGTATACATCACATTTTACAGTTTCTCTTGGTAAAATTTATTTCCAAAACAGTATTCAACTGTTTACCTCTAAAATATGTCCATTTGGAAATTAATAAATTGGAAGTTCTAAAATTAACTATACTAGCAAAACTTTTCTACTAAATGAATAAAAATACCAATTTTTAAGAGTAACTATAAAAATAAGAACAAACTGCAGTCAAAATATATACAGTATACAATAAAACACATCAACCAAATGTATAATCAATTTACAGATATTAACATTGTACATAGAATTAGATAATTCAGTTGTGCTTTCAAAAATATTAGTGAATATTTTTAAAATAATTTATTTTTGTTTTTTTTTTTTTTTGTTTTGAGACAGGGTCTCATTATGTAGCCTTGGCTGGCCTGGAATTCACTATGCAGACCAGGCTGGTCTCACATGTACAAAGATCCACTTGCCTCTATCTCCCAAGTGCTGGGATTAAAGGTGTGCACCACCAGGCCCAACAATATTCTCCAACTTTAATGTAAGATTTTGTCTATATAAGTACAAAAAAGAAAACCATAGTCCATTTGTAGTTTTTGAGACCTTACCTCAGAAATAAAAGCACCAACACTTTTTACATGATTTAGCATAGGAGTATCAGTCACAAATGTACACTTGTCCTTAGACTTTTTATACTCTTGTTTATAATGGATCTGAAAAACAGAATAATTGATATGAGAAAACAAACACTGTACTGGCCTTTTCTGACAGAAAGCTATGCTAATAAAGCCTATTTTCTGAAGTAAATGTTGAAATGTGGGCTGATTCTCAAAAGCAGCCCCCCAGGGGGTTGATTCCGTAGGTGATGAGGTACCACGAGGGAGGGCTGCACTTTCAAAGAGCAAGCATCAAGTCATCATTGAGGATGAACCCGCGGTGGGGTCTAGGGAGATGGTTCAGTGGGTAAAAGCGCTTGCTGCACAAACAAGAGAACCTGAGTTTGAATCCCCACCACCCACATAAAAGCCTGGTGGATATCACAAGCATCTGAATCCAGGCAATCCTATAGGGAAACGGGACTGTGAGATGGAGGCAGAGCCTGGAGAATCCCCAGAAGCCCAGAGGCCAGCGAGAGTGGGGGAGACCCTGTCTAGGAAGCCCAGAGGCCAGCGAGAGTGGGGGAGACCCTGTCTAGAACCAGGTGAAAAGTGAGGACCTACATCCAAGGCTGTCCTCTGACCTCCACACACATGCAGTGGCACAGGACTGCCTGCACTCACACACAAATGCACACAACCACAGGCACACACACACACACACACACACACACACACACACACACACCCTGGAAAGAATCAACCCGGCAAATACTAACTACATACAGGTCTGTTTGTCCAAGGTTATCAAACAAGCTGCCTTTCGCTCCCACAGGTGTTCCTTCGATTACACCTGTGGACATACAGAAACCTGCTTGCCTCAAGGGAGAAAACAAGAAGTCCTCAAAATAAATGGAATACATTAAGACGTAGAGGCAGAAACTAAATAAATGGAGACTACTCTTAGCATTACAACCTCTAGAGGCTGGATCAGAAAAGGGGTTTAAACAACAGCAAGAATGGGCACCCTACTGCTAATTAATTCTCCCAGATCACATTCACCCAGTTTATCAGCACCCTTTGCTTCCTACCATCCTCCTCTCCCCAGAGTTTGCCCAGAGTGTTTGCCAGGTGGTACAGATCATTCCACAATGCCCCCTTGCTATGAGTGGGCAGACCCACCAGAGAAAGCCTTCTAGGGACTCGGCTGAGCAGGCTCAGTTCTTTCACTGATAAAATGAGTCACTCACTTCTACTTGGGAAAAGGCCAGAATTATTTTCCTGGGGGAAGATCCCATTTGGACACACAAGCCCAAAAGAAGGAAAGATATATGGAGAAGAGCCAACAATGTCCCACTGTGATGCTCACTGCTGTACATCTGAAAATTGGGTAGGCCAGACTTCAGACAAGTCCAAGAAGATGGCAGTAATCTGCTAAAATTTATATCATCCTGTAATAAGGTTATGTTTATCTACCCAAGACTATAAATACTTAAGCTGGGAAAAATGTCCCAGTTCACAAGATAAATTATATGGTCTTCCTAATTATAATCCTAAAGTGACGCTTACTTGTACACACTACCCAGTTCTTAAGAGGGCATGATTAATATTGATGTTACAGACTAACATTCCATGGAGATTTTACCATATGCAAACCTGATCTGAGGGGCCTGACCTAACCTAAGGTGTAACCAGATACACACACAGTAAGTAATTTCAAAATTCCGTATTTCACTGCTGTGACTCACAGATATTCATGCCTACCATATTAAACACTTACTTTATTCATGAAATCAACAGGAGAACATATTTATCTTATCTGAGCACTAAATTACTTTTTTTCTTCTCAAAGATTAGCCATAATTTCAGGTTCCTGCAAATCGCTCTCTCAGTCACTAGTAATTAAATCGTTAATGGCAGTATGATAAATAGGAGGCTATTTTGATCATAAGGGGGAAAAAGTATCCCTGTTATATAATTAAGTGTGAGGAAAAAAATAGCCTATCATTAGGCTTAAGTTTGCTTCATTATTTTTATCTTCTGCCACGATCTTTCCCATCAGGATCACATTCTTCACCGCAGTGGTATGTGCTTATGGCTACAGCCTCCTGATAATGCCTGGCGGGCTGAATGCCGAGGACAGGAGTCCTGGGTAAGGGTGAAATATTTACTTCCTTTGTTCCACGGGCAAATAGTTCAGTCTTAACTGTACTATTGCACGACTTTCTTTGATTTCTCTTTAAAATTTGAGTGCATTTGTATCTTTAAATTTGATTTGTATCTTAAAACTTAAGGTCATTTGCTAATTGGCATTCGTGTTAAAAAATTCACAAATAACACACATGATGATTGTTGGATTTCAAATGAGTTTGTGATTGTGATTTCTATGAATTTGTTTTTGTGATTCATAATGAATTTGCATGTACAATTCCCAATAAATTTGTATGTGTGGTTTCCAATGAGTTTGTGTGTGATTCCTAATGAAATTCATAGTATGCATGAAAATATGCAAATGTTCTTAAGTTCTGATATAAATTAAGTCTATTACATATTAGCAGTATTCCTATGTCAAGGTAATAGGAAATGATAAAAATGGGGGGCTAAATCAATCAAACATGCAAAGTTTAGATCAGCTATAAATCCTATTACAACCATCTCTACCTGTTATAATCCAAGGCTGAAGACCTTTCTCAGTGAGACTCCCAGTCACACCCTTCCCTCTCACTAACAGCGCCTGAATGGGACTTCACCTCAGTCCTAAAGGATAACTGGTCTAAATCAAGCAAGGTCACACCGTTGTGTCTGACCGGATTCGTCCGGGAGGGAGTACCGAGCGTGCAGCAGTAGCTCTGGCCACAGGATAGCTAGTGGAATCCTCCCAGCAGAAATTTTAGTGCTTCTGGGCTAGAAGGGGAAGCTCTGCAAAGCCCTTTGACAGGGCATGGCTCTTATCTTTTCCTTTCCCCAGTCACTGGGGGCAGCAGCAGTGATGTCACAAGGCAATAAGCCAGGGCACTGCTGATGGTAGGGCAGAAGGCAAGGGGCCAGGGAAAGTGTGAATGACCACTGTGCGGAGATGGAGCGCCCGAGAATGACCACTGTGCGGAGATGGATCGCCTAACTCCAGGTTTTCCATGTGGAGGAAAACAAAGGCGCAAACACGGCATAAGGGTCTTGCTGTTACGTATAAACCATGTGCACTCAAAAAACCACAGCCCACCAGCCATGGTGGTACGCAGTGCACCGGTAGTACCAGCACCCAGGAGGCAGAGGCAAGCAGAAATCTGTGAGACTGAGGCCAACCTGAGACCCTGTCTCAAAATCGAAACAGGCAAACAAACCACAGCCTGAAATATTTTCAGATTAAAAGTGAAGAAGGGACAAAATGATGGCTTTTTGTGATCAATAGGATGCCCCAAACATTTACTTTATCCTTCACCTTTCCTCATTAACCCAAGTCTCCACTCCAATTAGAGTGCAGTTAGTGCACTGCTCCTTCCTGTTCCTGGCGCCGTTTCTTTCACTAAGTACAAGATGAGCTAAATGCCTGAAAGTGGACGACAGATGTGGAAATGTCTGAGAATATTTCTTCTTACATACATGCTTATCTAGAAAATCTTTGCACAAAAGAAAACATGCCACAGCTCCATCCTTGTTTGTGAACTGAAAAGTCACAGCCAAGGTCAGTCTCCCAGGTTTTCGATATAGTCTGAGCTTTCTCTCCAGGGGTAGCTATGGAATTTTAATATTTTCAACACTGGAAGGATTTATCCACAGCAAACAAATTCACTAGCCTGAAAAAAAAGAAGAAAGAAAGAAAGAAAGAAAGAAAGAAAGAAAGAAAGAAAGAAAGAAAGAAAGAAGAGTCCCCACTCCCATGCAAATGAACCAAAACATTGAGTCAGGCTGCCTGCAGATGCAGTCCAACTGGCTCCGCCCAAGGAGACTTCTGCCTCAATTACTTGAAGCCTACAAATGATCCCCTTTTGTCCAGTATGTTTTATGACCATCTGTCAGAAGGCTGCTAGAGCCATGATTCTGGAGGCACAATAGAAAGAATAGATCTAATTGACACAAGGAATTAATAAGGTGTTTGACAAACAGGATTAACTATCAGAGAACTTGGAGAATTTTTTTAAGTGTTACATAGGGCCTGAGAGATGGCTCACCAGTTAAGATACTGCTCTTGCAAAGGACAAGGGATTTGGTTCCCAGCACCCACTTGGTGGCTGACAACTAACCATAACTCCAGTTCCAGGGAATCCAACACTGTCTTCTGGTCTCCACCGGCAATGCATGTACATGCTGGTAAAACACTCGTGCACATAACATAAAAATAAAACAAAATTTAAAACAACCAAGAAAGTGTTATGTAATTGAAAGAAAAAACAAGAGGCTAGGCATCCTTCAGGACTGAGATATGTGTAATGCAGAGGGAAGCCCTATGACGTCTGAAGTTCAATTGCAAAGCAGAATCTGGGTGAGATAGATGTGAAGAGAAGAAAAGCAGAGAGAGAGAAAAGGGAAGAGAAGCCCTTACGACTGATTCCCGACACAAAGCCACTTGACCCGAACAGCTGACATTTCTCTCTGTGGAGAGTTCCACACAATGCAGGCCTCCCAGGACTGCTCCCCAGGCCAGTTTACCTGACGTTTCTACTGTCCAGCAGGGGATGAGTGCTGTAGCGTCACCTAGGCTGATAATGACGCCAGCTCTCTTGCAGAATGAAATGGCAAGCTCAAAGAGATGAACCTCAGTTCTCAGAGGGCCAGGTAAGAAAGTAGGAAAGCAGTTAAACGTATCCCTCCTGAGCTTAAAAACATTCAGACTGCTAGAAAGGATGATGGCCTAAGCTATCAACCCTCAGTCAGAACATAGGCTCTCGTGTCCTCAAGTCCAAGAAACTCTGAACAGCATCATAAAGAGTACTGGGAACAAAGGCAAAGCCACTTCTTTCTCTACTCATAATCCAAGGCTATCCACAGCTGGGTTGCTGTGCACAGTTCTGGTCATGATATGCCTGTGGAGATCTACGAGGGGAGAATTGCAAAGAATAGTGATTAATCAATGTAAGAAAGACATGTACAAAAGCTACGCTATGAAAAGAAACCCATAGCCCCCAAGACCACGTAGAAAATAGAGTAGGAAGTGACCACTAGTGAGTTCTGCCCTTGGCTGGCCCTCCACTTGAGTTTTGTCCCCACCACTGCCAGGCAGGTGGTGGTCTTGGACAATCACTCAGCCTTCAGTTTGCACTCTTCCTATATGGAGGTTTGCTGTGATGTACAATATCAAAATGTGACATGCCGGATTATAAAACACCACCAAGGTACTTGAAAATTTCTGTTTAAACCTGACATGTGACTGGGAGGGAAGGACTTGGTGCACTAAATTAAATGTGGGGCACCAATATAGAGCACAAATTGGAAATGCAACACAATATAGGCTTCCCCGGAAGAGAGGCCTAATTCAGCATGACAACACAACGTGTTTTATATGTTTTAGTTTCATGATTAATGTACTTTAGACAGTCAGCTATGAAGTAATATGACAGAAATGAAAATTTCAAACTTAGAAATTACATTGATTTCATGAAAAATAAATCTGAAATTTAAAGTCATGGGTTCTACAGAAAACCACTGACGTCATTGAGGAAGAGAAAGTAAGTATTACTTTTTAACAGGGGTTACTAAAAAGATAAAAATTTAATTTAGCCCAATATACCAAGTCCTTCCAGAAATGTGTTGGGCTTTTCAGCATGGTGGGCTTTGGTCTTGTTTGGGTTCCTCTGGTTTTTGTTGTGGGGGACCCAGCACATGCTATAGCTACATTTTAGTACTGAACTATGTCCTTAGACCTAACATTTGATGTTTGAATGATTGTATAAACTCTTCTTCTTGCTTTTTTGTTATAAATTAGTATAATTTTCAGAATCATTATTGATAAATGTAAAAATTATTTTAAAATGACTATCTTAGTAAGTCTTCTTTAGGAAATTCCATTAGGAAATATACTGTACTGGGAAATAAGATGTGAGCATATGCCCAGGTACAAATTAAGCCTCAAAAATTATGCTCTATTTATTTAAGTGGTACAGACGCCCTTCTATAAAGCATAAATACATAACAGAAGAAATCCATCCCTTATGTTTGATTTCACTAAAGAGGAGAGAAATAACATGACTTCTGTTTTCACAAGAGGATAAAAGGCCATCACACCTCACTACAAGATGATTTGAAGGTCACTGAGAAGTAATCCTATCCAAAACAACTCCAATAAATCACCCACTAGTTAAAGCCACAGCTCAGCCATAGTTTTTGAATAATTTTTGGATAAAAACATCAAAACTGCAATAGGTGCACTCTCCAGAGCTGAATTTTTACCGCCGGCTTTAATTATTACTAATGTTGGCGTAATCGTTGGAAAGCTACAACGAAAGGTAATAACAAGTAAAGACGAAAGGCTTGTGCTCATCCTGTTGCTTTAACCTTCTAAAACAGGGGAGGAGAGGAAATCCAGCCTCACAAGCTGCAATGCCTGGCATGCAGTTCTCAGTAAATCTTATCTGCCACTGATGTCTTGGTTACTGCGGTCACAGTTTACAAAGAATTTTCACCTACATTAAGTGGCTTATTTTATTTTTCAGCAACAGCACAAAGAAGTGTTAATTTAAAAGCTCACTACATTACATGTCATGTCAAGTACATGGAAAGCCTACACACTTCCATCCACCAGTATCCTCTGTTGAACATGACTAGACAGATATAAAAGTTAAGAAGCAGAATTCATCCCATCATCTCAACGTCCCAGAGTGTAAACGCAGGATAGCAATACTTTATCTTATTATGATGATTATTGCTGTCAAAAAGCTCAGCCCACCCAGGTTAATAACCTTGCCAAGGTTATTGTTGAGTTGACTCAGGCAGGTTGACCTTGGGAGACTGGCTAATATACTGCCCCACTGCACAGGAAACAAACTTTGTTCATTAGCAAAGAGCAGAAGCAGCCAGTGTTGGTGTTCAGCACTCTAACAAATGGAGCACGCTCCATTTTATAGAACTCCATGTTCTTTATACCAGCAGTCCTCTTAAATCAGTTAATAAGGGTCTGGTGAATTCTCTCCCATAGTGTGAAAAACTTTTCCTTATGCTTCTAGAGTTCTAGTTTATATATTCATTACATATTTGTCAGGTTCATCATATTTTAAAACTCTAGGGTTGCCTTGAAATGGAATAAAACCAACCCTGGTTACTGAAAACAAAAGTCACAACAAAAATATTCCTTTGCACTGATACCATCATGCAGGTGGGGGTTCTTAACATGCAGTTTACTAATCTACAAATCCCGCATTGCAAAGAAAGTTTAGATGCATTTTAAAGCATATGGCTTGGCAAATGACCGCATTCATCGGCTCCTTCCAAAGTCCCTCTGAATATTACACAGCATTCATTTAGCCTTAAAAATTGAAAGTGAGTCACTTAAAGATCCTTCCAGACAAATCACATAGCTATGCTAATTTTTAATTCTTGAGGGTTCTCAAATGGAATACATGCACCTGACCGTGGGGTGCCCTGTGATTTCCTTCCAGGCTGACAGTACCACTCCTAAGAGACTGAATATGGATTGAAAATGAGGAGACTCGATCCAGCAGAAATTCTCTACATAGGTGACCTTGGGAAAATCACTTAAAAGTTCTGGGGCTAATTCTGTGATCTAGAAAATGGCTGTGTTTTAATAGATAAATTCAGGGTTTTCTCCCCAGGCCTAAGACTCTATAACACAGCAAAGAAAAATAGGAGAAAACTCACTACAGGCACTTACGTCGCTGATGAGTTCGGTGCACTTTCGGGCCAGTTCCATGCTTAGGTCTTCAATAACAGGCTTTAAGAATACCTGTGAGAAAACGAGAGAACAGGACCATTTTCTCTCCATCTGTCAGAGGCTACATTCTGCTCTTGGGCAGGTTCTTTCTCACTCACCTTGTCTGCTTCATCTTCCTCTTCTTCTGTTTCCTTCTCTTCAGTTTCATCTGTCACATCCTCTAACACAGGGTGCCTCATGTTTTCACCTGTCAAAATATTAATACTTTTAAACTTCACCGATCTAGTGTCTTTGCGTGAACTAACACACCCTTGAGTTCCAGAGTCGCCGGGGCACCAGAAGCAATGACCTTGCCAGACTTTATCCCTGTCTGGCTCATGTCACTCTCTTATCTTTGGTCGTGTGTGTGAACAGAAAGGAGCCCAGGGGTCTGCTAAGGCCCGCCTCACAAGAGGAATCAACATTTTCTGAGGCAAAGTTCAATTTCACAAACTTTTAAAATAAGGATTCTTTGAATGAGTTAAGAAATCTAAGACAGAAAATTTATTTATCTTTTACTAACTGAATTCATTCACAAAAATAGTTTTAAAAAGACTTAAAGATTCTAGGAAAACTATTCTGCTGTAACACTCAAGATATCACAGCCTAAAGCCTTTTATCTAAAAGATTTCTCAGTGTGGTCTAAATAAAGCTTACTCTGGAATGTCAAGCATGGCTGTTTCCATATACAGAACCTAGATCATAAAAATTCATTTCATTAACCTAAATTAAATGTCTTATGAGACATTCACGTACTTCTTATAGCCCTAAAACTATGCACTTCATATTAGCTGATTAGAGGCTAGTAATTTATTACAAAAAGCCCTTTGAACCACTTCAAAGAATCTATTCTGAGTTAATTATGACTGTTAATCTCATATTAGGGAATACTGTACCATATGAATTGTAAACATAATTAAACATGAAAAGTTAGAGTTAATATATATTGATATATTATTTAAGAATTCTAGAAACACTACTACTTCAAAAAAAAATGAATCATCCTCTTTGAATTTTTCTCATTGCCTGAATTTTGACAAATTCACTAGTCACTTTTAGATTCTCAATGTATATCATTCACTTGAAAAGGTCAGAAAATTAAGCTATCATAATATTCATTGTGTGGGATATGACACTAGCTATACAGTTAGGAATAATTTCTCACAACAAATCCTTTATTGTAAATGTAAGTAATTCTAAGACAGTGCTCTCAATGTATTAATTTGACTGTTTAAATGATAGGACAAAATTGTTTTTTATAAAATTATAGCATATCAGTGTTGGAAAAAGAACATCCATGGTGTGGTGAATAATAAAGGAATTCTACAAAATATACCTTTACTCAAACTAGCGCACCATTCCAAACAGTCAGATCTATCATACCTACTTTTTGATTTATTAAAGAAAAAAAAATTGCCTTACCCTTACCCAACTGAAAATTCCATCAAGTAAAACATTTTGTACAACCATTATAAATATCTGAAATTGTGCTCCATGAGGCAAATGCTTGGTGACAGAAATAACAAGAATCTCAAACAAATCTGTTTGAAAAACCCCCAAAAGAATCTCTACACCTGCCAGGCTGAGTCCTTTGTATCACAGACACAGGCAGGGCTGAGAGATCCCTCAGTCAGAAGCCCAGTGAAAAGTTTGCTTAACCATTGTTTTGTAATGGTTTCTGCTATCTTCTGTGAACTAGGAACAAAGAAACATTCGCCATTCTGACAAAATGCTGCATTCTAGAAGAGTTGTTGGCCTTATCATGAAACAGTTTGAATACAGGTCAAATTAATGGCATCATAGATCCTACTTACCAGTAAAATGTCAAAAAGAAATTGTCCCAGGGATTTGGAAACCTTGAGATAACAGCCATGTCAAGCCAGTCCACAGGAAATTCTTTGTTTATTACACTTATCCCATAAAGAGTAGAATGTGTGAACTGTAATTGTTTCTCTCAAGTCCTCTGCCCAAACCAAAGATAATTCTAATGTTCTATTGAAGAGCTACTGCTATAGCTTTAGGACAGAAACAATTTTTAGGAAAAAATAATATCTATAAACTCTTCTTGAAACTTCTAAATGTACACAGAGAAAATCCTCCCAAAGCTGCTCAGAACATACCTCTTGGCTTGTACTTGAGATGCTAATACTCAAGTTGTTCTTGATGATATCTATTTACATGGTGAATGACCTGCATGACTCTTGAGAGGTGTCTGTCTTCCCAGTTCCCATCATGGTATGAGTTCCTATTGGCTTGCTCTCTGTGCTGCAAGATAATACTCTGTCAAGGCGTAATGCGCAAAAGTTTCAAAAGCAAAACCCAATACCATGTGCAATGTAAGAACAATTTGTTCTTTAGAGAGTTTGGAATCAGAATCTTAAAGCTGCAGGCATCCTTAGGAAGTCACTATGAGCCAAGTCTAGTGGCAAAAGTTTGTTTTCCCAGCTATTTGGAAGACTGATGTAGGAAGATCACAAGTTCAAGGCCAGTCCGAGCTACAGAGTAAGTACCAGGCCAGTTTAGGAAACTTAATAAGACTCTGTCTCAAAATAAATATATTAAGTAAAAGAGGACTGAGCACATAGCTCAGTTTTCACAGAGCTTGCTTGGTTTTATTGCAAGTGTTTATGTAGCTGTGGGAAGACCACAGTAGGACCCCAGTATAAAAGCAAAACCCATCCACAGCACTTTCCTTCTTAGAAGACAAAATTTAGGCCAAGAACAATTAACTCCTCGTCTCATTTGCAAGTGATTCAATGGAATACTGGTATCAAAAATGAACAAGAGCCCTGTATATTCCACAGTCAGCGCTGTTATGCTAGTTCTACATTTGGTGTAAGAGATACAACATGAATAAAACATACTTTGAAAGGAAATAAAAAACCCATCATTCAAAGCTTGCTGGATGAACTCTTTAATGGATTGTCTGGCAAACCACAGGTACCATTATTTTTGATTGAATACATCTTTTTTCTTTTTTTTTTCACCTATGGGAATGATCTAAAATTCATGTCAGGTTTTTCTAAAAATTTTAAGCACTGGACTTTATCATAGCAGAGCTTTCCTGTCAATAGCATTAAAATCTGACTTGGGGGATAAGGAAAATGTGTTCTTTGCGGTTAGTTATCATGCTTCAAATTACCTATCATATTTTTTAAACCAATTTTAGTGCTGTATGCTGTGCACTGTTACGTCGGGGCACCCCCAAAGGGAATATCTGTATAGTTGCTAATCCCTATCTGCTTTTACACACTTCATTTACATTGTCTACTTTCCTACTCTGGTCTTCCCTCCATGCCTTGACACAGAATAAGGCCAAGATGGGGTCTGAATTCCTTGTGGTGAAAACCTGGACATCCGGAAGGAGTTCTACCACACTGTCTACAGCAAATCACTCTCTCCTTCTCTGCTTCTAATTCTGCGTCCAGTAAAACTGAAATGCCAAACGTTAATAAAAGAAAAGCACTTGAACAACTTCCAGCTACTCTGGAAAGGTGCAGTTTCAAGACACGCATGTTGTAAAGAATGAGTGTGTCGATACCATCAAGATCTGTTCAAAGGCAAGAAGAGCATTCCAATACCTGTCAGCCTAAAGATAGGAGCTGACATGTGTCATTGTGACACTCAAGTCTCCCGAACTGTTTATAGTGTGACATGCTCATGTAAGCACATATGTTTCTAAAGCGACTGCCAAGGGGAAATGCTGGTTTCAAGAGACAGAGCCCTGGTCATGGAAACACGTGTGACCACCATCGTGAGCTTCACAGTACTGCATTTTCCTCATCCTTACTGTAGCAAGGAACAGGGATGGAGTTTACTAACAGAGGTTCTCTACTAATCCACTGCTGTCTCCTTTCTTTACTTCACAATAATAGAACACATGGTGACAATTGACTTGCATATGAAAAGCCATAATAAATGATGGTTTAGCTCTGAGTGGAGAATGAAGGCATCTAGGAGATGTCACCCTAAAATATGGTGCCTTGGAACACAGACTGTTTTAGATTAAAGGTACTTAGGAATCAGCAGATGTTGGAAGAGGTTCTTCCCTGAAACTCCTTTATTTACCCAAAGACTGGACTCCACCAAAAGGGAGCACGATGGCCTTCTACCTATTATGTCATCAGCCAAGAAAGAGTAACATCATGTCCAAAGTCTAGACAGACTCTCCCAGTCTACTGTCTATCTCTGTGTTCATTCATCTCCCCTAAAATTCATTTATTCTGCCTCTAAAGTCGCCCATCCCCTTCTGTGCTCTAAAGGGTACACGAGCCTCTAATGTGGGTTATTGGGTGCTCACTTTCATGTAATTTTCATCAAGAAAATTCTATAGCTTAAGTTTATGGTCTACATATTGTTTAGGACCAGAACGAGGGGTCAAGCAGGGTCAAGCAGCTTTGTTTATATCCCTTTCCTAGGGTTTAGTGTGAAATGTCAGGAATCACTGTGAAAGGCTTTGAAACTGGCACATACACAAAAATAATGGTGTCCTATCCTGGTGCTTTATGTGGAACTATATTGTCCTTTCATTGTCTTCAAACTACTTTCCAAGGTGGATCTCTGTGAAATCGAGCCCAGCCTGGTCTACATAGCAAGTTCCAGGCCAGCTGAGACTACGGGGAGACCCAGTTTCTGAAAAATAATAAATAAATAATAAAAATAAAAAACAAACTATTTCACATCTTCCTACGTTGTTAAAAATTGCTATTACTACAAAAGACCCTTAGTCACAGAGATGCAAATTGTGTCCTGGAAAAGGAATTGATTATTGCCTTACAGAAAGACGCTTATTGCATCTATTTATAAATTTATTTCAGCATTCATTATTATCCGTGTTTCTGTGATTCCTCAAATTCACCTCTGAACCAACTGTAATAGCTTACGAGGGAGCCTCTCATTTATTGATATGTAAAAATATTTGAAGTATGTTTATTTTGTGTTGTATGAGAATTGTGAATTTTTAATAATATATCATTTAACAGTTAATGTTCCTAAAGCTCATTTCTTTAATGTTCAGCAGACATGGGAAGAAAGGGAGGACTAATTGTAGAAAGTGCTCTCATTTATGGAATACAGCTGTACAAATGCTCAGCATACAGTGAAATCAGGTTTGTGTTTGTTTTCAAGTTCAACCTCATTTGACTATCGGCAAATGCTACATATTCGCCTGTATACATATATGTATGATCACACATACAGCCAGCAACACACACATGTTCAGGCTGAGTTTATTCATCACAGCTGCCAGTTCTTGCCCGAAAAGCATAAAAGGTTCCAATAAATGCAAAGACTTAATTATTTCTCACATCTGGAAAAACTTGAACATGAGAATGGATTTATTGAAGAAGCTCTTCGCTGGCTGTCAACACCACATCCAAAGCCAGAAAGAGAGAGCAGACTTGATCACTCTTGGTAATTCCTTAACCCACTCAGAAATAGATGCTCTACCAATTAATTCATAACACAGCCTGTTTACATTATTTGTGAATTTTATGGAAACACAATAAAGTAAATAATTTCCTAGTAACTTAGGGGAAAAAACCTTTTGTCATGTTCTGTATGGGACGTTAAACATTAAACTGTGGAAATGATGAAGTCCTTCTATTCAAGGAAACAAAGGGAAGACTTTGGGAGTGGGGTAAAAGTATTCTGAGGACAGCCATTAGAACAATAACTTACATAAACATGTGTAAAACTAGATGATGTGGAACGTTTTGGAGAAAGTGTGATGTAGGAAAGTATTTGCGCTCAGAGTAAGGCAATGTCATAGGGACAAAGAAAGAAGCAGATCAGCCCAGGAAAGGGCATGTACGTGGAAGCGGGGATTAAGCAAGTGATGGACAGAGGGAAGGCATCCAAAACCACTTGCAAGAACCCACAGACAAGAGTTAATAAAGGCCCCAATGTACAAGGTCACCAGAGTGGAGCGATTAACACGAGAGGAGGAATGAAGAGGAGGCGAGAGCTGAGATGTAGGGAGACCTCAAGGGAGAATTCCATGAAGTCAATATGTGCAAATCACTCACGCTAACCAACAACAAATGTAAGCTGCTTTGAGTCATGAACCTTTTACAAATAATTCAGTTCCTGGTCAATTAAGTATGGAACTGCAGGTTTTACTGACTCTATTCTGTCTATGTGTCTTGAACTTAATTTTTATCTCTTCCTATTATTATTAGCCTAGTGAAGATACCATGTATCTACTTTATTAAAATCTTTGGTTAAAAAAAAGGTATGTTCAGGGTTACTGGTCTACAAAGGGAAAGCACTCAGTGTAAATCCATTTGTGTAAGTGGAAATAAGTAGAATTTCTATTAGATATGTTTATCACATGAATTTCACACTTTTACATTTCTACAATTATAGTACTGAAATGTACATCTTCGTCTACTCTTTACTAAAAAGTGATATTTATGTTTTAATTTGAACCTTAAACATCTGTCTTCACTAAGATTTCTTCTGTCCTGAAATCATGACTTCATCACATTTTAACCAAGGAAAAAATTCACAACTCATGTTCACATGCTCACAACTTTGAAATACTAAATCCTGGGTCTCGTTTCAATTATTCCCATAGAGTACTTTCATTTATAACTTATAATAAAATATGAAAAAATTCTCAAGGTTTCATTAAAACACTATAAAGGCACTGATGCTTTAAAATAATTAGTAGCACTGAAGAGTGAGAATGAGTGTATACTGGTGGTGATTTATCTCTGAGACTCTATTAGTGGTCTGGAAGCATGTGAATGTAGGGAAAAGTTTCTCTTCATTTTTGAGTTTCAGTGTTTCTTACGCATTTTGTAAACTAGACACTACCACAATCTCTTCAGACAACAATGAAGAAAACTGACAAAAATCTCTATCCGTCTCTGCTGCTCTAACCACCTACTTATTCACCAAAGGTTTCTGAGCCTCCGCTCTATACCACACAATGTACTGAACTATTTTGCAGATTTTTACATGTCGAGTACTTGAAATTTAGTATATTTCAATATTACACTTACAGCACATCAAATTCAAGTTAGCCACATTTGAAGAACTCAATGGTCACATGTAACTAATGGCAACCCTACTGAGCAACATAATAACGCAGGAACGTTGTAAGAGTAGACATCATTGGCCATTTTACAATTTGCTTGTTTATGTCTTAATCTGGAAAATACATTGAAATTAAACTTCCTAATACTTTCCAAATTCTAAGAGGCAAGAAATCAATAGACTATCCAAATCCATTTTGCTTTCTAGACCTTTCTAAATCAGAATCCTCTGCACAGAAATGTATTTTTATCAAACCTCTAAATTTTTAATTTAACAAACTAAATTTTACATTATATTTTAATTAGATTCAACATTCAATTATGCTTCCATAATTTCTTATTCATAATGAAAATGACATTTAAAGTCCCAGTAGTTTTCAGGATAATCACTCTTTAATTCTCTACGTAAAGAACAAAAAAATTCAAATAGTGAAATATCGTCCATCAAGAGTCCCATTTTTAACTTATAAAGACAATTTTAAAACACATGAGCAATTCATTCACAGTTCACAATAAGCAGCTAGGTAAAGCCTTTTTAAACGACTTTGTAAAGCAAAGTCACCATAAAGCACAAGACTCTAAAAGACACTATCGTTTAAAGAGCCAAGGTATTTCACAGAAGTAAGATCTTTCTTAAAAGAACTAAATTTTCAAATACTCAACAGAAATGATCTTGAGCCATGAGAGAAAATACAGCGTTTTCCTTGTCTGTTCCATAGCATACCCAAAACCCTCCACAGAGCCAGCAAAACGGACACTTCAAGATGGCCGAAATCACAAATAGTATGAAGAAGCAAAGAAAAGCTTTGACTCTAAAAATGCCATCACACAAAATTATATCCAACATCATACATTTCATTCGTGTTATCCCTCATCCGAGCTTTGCTGAAATTCCTGGGGAAAGATAAATTCTATATAAAACTAGAAGAGGATAGTCAAGAGCTCTTTCATGTCCCCTTCTGCTCTCAGTGGATATAAAACTCCATTTAATCCGCCTAGCATTCATTTCACAGATGAGGACCCTGGAACTTAAGAGTGGTAAGTCACCCAATTCTCACAATAAAAGAGTCAAACCTAGGTCTTAACTGTTTCAATGTGTGTAAAACCTACTAGACCAGACAGCAGTGAGCTTTCAATGACTTTTATTTCTTTCTGGTAGTGATAGCATTATTTCCTATCTCTTTCAATTTCCAACTTCAAAGGCATTGCTATTACTGATGGTTATTTAAAGAAGAGTACCCCTAGTGGCATGGAGACAATTTGGTCCCTATGATCTGTGAAAACAAGACTGTAGGAGAGGCACGCAATGGCAAGGCGGGCAACCGTTACAAAGATCCTTGATCTGGCAAGAGCCTAATTCGAGAAACATTCATGCTTAATGTTTCTAAACAGTGGTGAAATGTTTACATTCATCTCTCTAAGCGTTTAAATTTTCTAATTAAAAAAAATACATTTTTAATTTTTAAAAAAGTCCTGCTCATTAGCATAATGGCAGAATAGGACGAAAGTGTGCATATTCAGCTCTGGTAAGCTGACAGGAGCCAGAAGCACACAGCACAGTAATTAACAACATAAGCCTACACCTAACACTACATGGACCAAGAAATGCCAATCAAGCAAAGTCTAATCTTGTACTTCTAAAGTCTATGTTCGTGATTTGATTACTCTTTGCGGGCAGTCCTGGGACTTGATCCTGGGCCCTCGCATCTGCTAAGTAAGCCCTCTAGCCCTGCGCTGCACCCACATCCTTTGCCGTTGCTGTTGTTGCTTTGAAGCAAGGCCTCACAAAGTTGCACAGGCTGGCCTTGAGCATACTATACAGCTCGTGCTGGCCTCAAACTTGTGCTCTTCTTTCCTTAGCCTCTTGATCGGCTGGGATTATAGATATGATAGGGGACCTGGCTCAGTCTTGCAGGTTTTAAAATGGGAATTTGAAGGTCAACAATTAGGTCCCTCTACTACTCTGTCCCTTCTCTGTACCTTGATGAAATCAACCTAAACAGCAAGATTTCTACTTAGTTTGGATGGCACTTTTTCTATTGGTAAACTGACATTAACAAGTTTCACATTAACTCTTCACAAAACATTAGATGCATAGAAGACTTTGCACACACAGAGGAACCACGCAAAATAGAAACTAAGTTAGAGGAAGTACTTGGATAGAGTCTGCCCTTTCTATGAAGCTGGATCGACCTGTATGAAGTTCTGGTGCGTTTTCTTTAAGTGGGATCCAACACACAAACTTGGAATAAAGGAAATGCCCACAGCAACACTGTGCCAATGATTTTTATGCTGTGTATCCTCTGATTTACATAACACTAATAAATATAACACACACAAATTCTCAACAATATCAATAGACACTCCAAAATATCTGAGCAATAATATCTATATAAAAGATATAAATAATATAAATATTATTTTTATACATACCTTAAGATAAAAGTGAAAATTTCATTTAACATTATAGTTTCTAAAGTGTTGCTTCTAATTCTGACAAATCCAGCCACTTTAAATGCATACAGAAGCCACTATGAGGTTTTATGGCAGACTATCCAAATATTTGAGCTTCTTACAGCACAATTATATGCTCCAAATGCCTCTGAGCATCTACAAATTTATATAAATATAAGGTTTGCTGGGAAAGAATTATTTTCATTGACATGCAATGAATTAAAAGAATTTTTTGATTTGTGATATTGTTTTGATACTACATGAGTACTATCACAATTCTATAAAATATTTTTCCCTGCACCTAAATAACTACATGTGCTTTGGATCGAGGATGTACTTGATCCCTGATATTAACATTTAAAATTACTATACACATCATTTTCACTGACAGTTATTCATGGTACTTAAATTCTCTGTGCAAATAGTGTCAGTACTCACACAAAGCTCAGGTATTCATTTAAACAGAGCAAACAGTTGAATGGAATTATCAAATTCTGAAAGTGTATTATATGCGTGGGTTGTTTGCATAGTTTGGTTTGGGGGTTCATGGAAACTAGATATTGAGACAAAGTCTCAATTTACCGACCTGGTTGCCCTCAAACTGGACTCTCTGTCCCAGTCTCCTGAGTGCTGTCTGCAATTACAGGTGAGGACAGGCACCTCCACAACCAGCAGGTTGGGGCTTTAAAAAAACATAATAATTCCGTGTTTCTAAACAAACTAAAAACTTAACAACCAAGGAAGTGAAAGGGAAACCCACTGAATGGGAGAAAATCTCTACCAGTTACACGTCTGACAGAGGGTTAATGTCCAGAATATATGAAGAACTCAAAAACCAAAGAATCAAGAAAATAAATGACCCAGGTAAAAGATGGGCTGTAGATCTGAACAGAGAGTTGTCAAAAGAAGAAATAAAAATAGCTAAGAAACATCTTTAAAAGTGTTCAACAGCCTTAGTAATTAAGGAAATACAAATCAAAACCACTTTATGATTTCATTTTACCCCAGTCAGACTGGCTAAGATCAAGAGAACAAATAATATCAAGTACCAACAAGGATATGAGAAAGGGGAACACTCTCACTGCTGATGGAATTGCAAACTCGTGCAACCAGTATGGAAAGCAAGATGGAGAACTCCTACAAAACTAAAACTGAATATACATATGACCCACTCCTTAGCATATACCTAAAGGATTCATCCTACTGCAGAGATACTTGTACATCCAAGTTTGTTGCTGCTCTCTTCATAATAGTCAGGAAATGGAAGCAACCTAAGTGTCCCCCAGCTGACAAAGAACACTGAAAATGTACATTTACACAGTGGAGGTCTTCACTGTGGTAAGGAAAGACGAAACCATGAAATTCGCAAATAAATGGATGGAACTAGAAACTGTTATGCCAAGCGAAGTAACACAAACTCAAAAAACAAACAATACATGTTCTCCCTCATTTGGGGACCCTAGCACCAAAGCCTTCTACCTGCATATATATCCTGATGTAACTGCAGGAGCCAGGAAAACGGAAAGGAACCAGGGAGGAGGATAGTACGAGACGGTGTTACCAATGGTGAAATGGGTAAACCGGGGTACGTTAACTGAGGAGGGAGGAGGGAGAGTTGGACAGGAAGAGCAAGAGGAGAGATAAGTAATGTTTGACTGGTATGAAAAACCAGAGGGGAATGCATTACTTCAAAAGCCTACTGAAAAATACACATACAATGTCTGTACACGAGTGTGTGTTTATAGCTGAAGACCACATAACAAGAAGCACAGTGCCATACAGGTTCTTGAGTTGTTGGTCAGGGTAATCCAAGAGACCCCCAAATTACACAGGGTGTTGCCACCGCCCTTAATTATCATCTAGAACTTGAAGATAAGACCCTATTTCTGAAAACAGGACATAGTTTGGACATAGGACTTGTAGCAATTGAACTAGAACTGATCTGGAAGCCTCTTTCCTGAAGAATAGCTTTCATAGTTTTGAAGGACACTGTGCAAGCTGCTAAGGGAGAAAAACAACCAATGGTCCAACCCCAGCTTTAAAGCCTAATAGCCACAATGACTAACACAACAAACTATATTGGGACAGTAGTGGCACTTTCAGCTTGAAAGGGAACTCATGTATGGTACTGTAAATATACCCAGAGCTGGAGAGGTGATAGATCTTAGAGATCTAATGCATTCCCCTCTGGTTTTTCATACCAGTTAAACATTATTCATGTCTCCTCTCTCTCTTCCTGTCTGACTCTCCCTCCTCCCCCCTCAGTTAAAGTACCCCGTTTTACCCATTTCCCCCTTGATAATACCTGCCTACGCTATGGCTTTTATATCCCTAGACAAATGTAATTTTTTACTATATGCTAAATATGGATCCTTATATTTACAGACAAGTATGCCAGTCACTACTCATCAAAGAAGTTACTTTTGCAAGAGACCATTGAAGAGTTCCACACCTGGTCACACATAGAGAACAACTATCTGTGAGATACCCAATCCTAAGTGACACATCTACAATGGAAACTCTACACTTAAGGTTCCTGGAACAGAGTTGAACAAGAATATTAATACATCTCTCAGCTATCATCAGCGAAGCTCCTTCATGCAACAGAGGGCAATGAAAACAAAAGGCCACAACTGACCAAAGTGTATAGAATAAGAGATTACAGAGTGTGGGTTCCAGGACAGGACTCCTATATTAAACTTCAGCCACCCGGGGTTCAGAAACCATTGCAGAAGAGGATCAGAAAGATTGCAAGAACCAGGCAGAGAAATGCATGACCACAAGGAAACAGTCTTACAGGCCCCTGGGACCTTGCTCAGATGAACTTACAGCAATGGTGTCAGCATGCACAAGACCCATGCAAAATCAATTAAACAAAAACTAGCATAGAAGTTGGAAAATGGGCAGGAGGCCACAACTTTGGTGAGGAACTATTGGCAGCTGATCACTGCTGGGTGAGACGGAGTTGATCTTCTTTAAAGGAGTGTCACTGGGAACATGAACAGGCTTCAGTGGATGAACTCACAGGGAGAGAGGTACACAAACTTGACTTGATAGGCCACAACATATACAACAAAATGCATAAAGTCCTGTGGGCGGGCTATGGGGTACAGATGGACAAGGGAATTCTAAATGTAACTGAGATGTATTATATGAAATCCACAGATTTTCAATAAAAATCACTTTTTAAAAGATTCTCTAAAGATGATTAAATTGTTCTGTATGAAATACACAAAAATTCCATAAAAAATTTACACACACAAAATAAGATTCTCTGATCGAGTCTTGCAATCTCAGCACTTTGCAGGTAAAGGCAGGAGGATTCAAAGTTCAAGGTTGCAAAATAAATTTGAAACCAGCCTGAGATACGTGAGATTCAGGCTCAAAAAAAATTTTTTTTAAGATTATCTGATTACCAATTAAATGTGGATAACTCAAAATACAAAATTTCTATTAAATGGCAAATTATATTATAAAATCCAAAGTTGGGGGATAGACAGAAGACATGATACTTTTTTTAAAGTGTACTGGGGGACTGGAAAGGTGACTCAGCAGTTAAGAGCACTGGCTACTCTTGAAGAGGACCTGGGTTCAATTCCCAGGACCCACATGGCGGCTAACAACTGTTCATAACTACAGTTCCAGGTGATGCAACTCCCTCTTCTGACCTCTGTGGGCACTGCATGATACAGGTGCAGTAACACACATGCAGATAATACACTGCTACACATAAGATTAAAAGATAATAGTGAATAACATATTTTAAAAATATATCATCTATTAACAAATTCTTTGGTAAAATTACTGTTTGGTCTTTTGATCTTGTGCTTCTTGTTTTGTTTGGGACAGGGTCTCAGCCTTGAATTCACACACTCCTACCTCCTCCCTTTAGCAAACCAGCTTCAGGGAGACAAGCACTGCCAGCTACCTCACTTTTTTACCAGTATGTTTCTGTTTATCTGCTGGTTTGTTCCAGCCAAAGGGGAGCAGAAGTTACCTATGTTAAAGAGTAGGATCCAAGAAAGGACTTTACACCTATTTCATGCAATATTCATAAACTCTAGAAAATAAGTACCACCAAGGTCTTCACAATGAAGCTCAAAGTAGCATCCATAGGACTTGAGAACCAAAATCTCCTATGTAATCACATGTCACCTTACCATTTGTACCTGTTGTATAAATTCAATAATATGAAATTACACAGCTGAAATGTATTCTTAAGATTCCCTTTGTATAATGGCAACAGGTCAAATGCTAACATTTTCGCAGGGCCAACACTGTACACACCTGTAATCTCGGCCCCGGGGAGCAGAGCGGGGAGGTTTATGAGTTTGAGACCACCTGGGATCCCAGAACACAGAAACAAAATAAACTACATGCAACTGAATGATTAGTAATTCAGTAAGATATTTATAAATCCCATTTTCAAAGTCAGACACGGTGGCACACATCTGTAATCCAAAAATTGGGAGGTAGAGACAAGCATATCAGGAGTTTGGTGTCATCCTGGACGACAGTGAGCTTGAGATCTGCCTGGACTTCGTGAGACCCTATCTCAAAAATCAGAATTCCATATATATCAAAGTACTTCAGCTGTTATAGAACCACAGTTTATAAATAATTACAAATATATTCTCAGAGTTTAGTTTTAAAAGTAGTGCATGTAGTTCATATACACATAATAAGAAAGTATAAGTGAATTCCATATGTACAAAACAAAAAAATTCCCAAGCCATGAGAAGGAGCAATGATATAACTGTGCTTGGTGTGTGCATGCCTCTGCGCTCCAAATCAATATAAACATAATCAGTGGGAAATTAAATTCTAGTAGAGGCCAGAGTGTGGCTTTGAAAAGCTTTTAAGCATTTATCTCCACAGTGATCTCGTGGGGAGTTCAAGCCTGCTTTTCAGGCAAAGACACTGTCCAAAGATTTAAAAAGCAGATATTTATCAAAGCATTCAATCTGTTGCAAACATTCCTTGGCACTTTGATTCAAAAGAAGAAAATAAAACTTTCCTGTCATCAAAAGTGGGAAAATAGTTATCTTATTAAGCACTAAATTTATTCTCCAGCTTAATTAACATTCTGTCTCTTAAGGCTATCATCATAATAATTTTATTATTCTTCAACTGTTCTTTTTAGTTAAGTGATTTATGTTTGTATAAATGTGAAAAAAACTAAAACTTACTTTCTAAATATAAATGACCTACACAACAATATTTTATATGAGCTCTGTTTCATGTTTTCAATTGTATGAGGATCCCCCTAAAGGAATGCTTAAAAACTGTGGTTTACAAGATTAAATCAATGGCCTTGATAGATTTGAAATAAAAAGTGTACATTGGTTATATATATATATATATAAAATGATCAGTGTTTAATTCAAAATATCTAATTTAAATTCTAATTTATAAATCACTAGGTTAAGCAGTTGAAAGAAATGTAAGATATAGAAAAACAATAAAAAAATCTAACTTTTCACACTCAAAGTTCCTTTTTTTTTCTGAGACAAGTTCTCACTATACAGTCCTGGCTGGCCTTGAACTCACAGAGATCTGCCTCTAATACTCAAGGCTCTCATAATGCGATGGCTTCCTTATATTCTCTATTTGGAATCATTCTAACTGCCTTGCAATGAAAGAATATAAAGAAGCCATCCAAGTACAGAGTGTAGTGAGGACTCAGGGAATGTGGAAGGTTCAAAATATTAGGAAAACCCTAAAGTTTCATATGCACGTTATGATGGTGCATCAGTTTTTCCAAAGAGAGAAAAGCGAGCTCAGAAGACACACTACAAACACAGACAATGGCCCCATGAGAAGCAAGTTCAGCATAGCGTAAGGGAGGCGTAGATGGAAAGAGTGCATGAAAAGCAGACAATACAGCTTCAAATGTCAAGCATCCATTTTTATAAATCACTCCATCAGAAGCCTTGACTCACAGAGTTTTAAGCAGAGAGAGCATACAAAGTCAATGGAAAAATTACTCTAGTTCCAGTGTGGGTAAGATGCAGTGAAACAGGGGTGCAGGGGCGGGAGGGGTGATGACTTCCGGCAAATGGTGCAAATAAGTGATAAAGACCTAGCCAAGATCATGAAAGGTGGTTGAGGGTGAAGATTTGAGAGACATAACAGACATTCACTGCAAGAAAGACAAGGTACAAAGAATGAGAAGAGAAAAGTCATTCTGAGGTGCAAAGACTTTTCGAGATCAAAAGGGCATGGGCTCAATCAGACACAGGTATGTTGAGAGCAGGATGGAGTTATTCACATGGAGCACCCCATACATACAGACATCCAGAGAAGACATACAGAAAAGAAACGATTACAGAACAGACACACCTGAGGGAGAAGATGGAGCTCAGAGCCCACTAGGCAAATCAAGCAAATGTGCAGATCCATAATCAACAGCTTCTCCTGAAGAGCAATTCACTCCCCCAAAGAAACTAACAATCCCTCATATTTGAAAAGGAACACTCCTGAAACAAGATCTCTCCTGAGACAAAGAAAAAACTCTACCTCTTCTGTTTTCTTAATAATTCTCGAAAATAAACTACCTTAATGGAATGTTTCATTAAAAAATATTTATTGAAAGTCCGTTACAGGAACTAGGAGCCTGGAATACAAAGAAGTTTATTATGCGCACAAGGGGTTTTTAAAACCTTTCGTATAATCCTGTCTGGTTATAAAAATGATAAATGCTTACAATTTACTGGGAAATAGTAAGGAAAAAAGTACAGAAGCCAAGTGTTTGAACTACTTTTTAAAAATTGTTTAACTTTGTCACATATTTTTCCAGTATCAGATGGCTAATGAATTTTTAATCACAGTCAATGGCACACCAACTTTACTGTATTAAAGAGTTCCTAATATCAAGCTACCCTTGCATTCTTGGGTAAAATATTGCTTATGAATGGTAAACTTTTCCTAGAATAACTATGACCACATAGCACTAATTATATTAATAATATAGGCAGTTATATGCATGTTTGTGAACCAGGGATGTTTATGATAAAGAACTAAACTGTCCTTGCTGTGACTGCTAGTCTCTCCTGTGCTTTATGCCAGTTCATGCACCTGAGAAATGACTGTGCCTAAAGAAACGATCAAAGCATCAATGGAACTCCTGCAAACATGTCAATAAACTTACAAGCCCAATACACACTATGTTCAGGCAAAGTAGCTTATAAACAGACAGTGGTTCACAGGCACTGACTACATAAATGCAAACACTACACTTAGAGAGAGGACGCACACCAGTCATTAGACGATTAAGTATAAATTGTGTCCCCAGCTGAAGCTCCTCTGGAAAACAAGCCATTTTTATACTCTATTACTCATGGGGTACACAGAATATATCCTGCAGTACATTCACATGTGAGGAAACTTATTACAAGATCAATGTACAATTTTTAGAACTAAAGCTTAAGGAACTAAATTGTACTAATTTGTGGATCTACAAGTCGGATGTACAAATAAGTATATAAGATATACTAAGAAATGAGTTTAGTCTTTATTTATTGAAAGGCATTGTGTGGTGAAACAGATGTATTAATACATTAAGTGTAAATCTCCTAGCAGAATCTATACTTGATTTAGCCTCAATTCCCCTGCGCACCTAGCACAAAGCCAGTACGAGAAGAATATTTTTCGCAACTGACAAAGTTAAACATCAGCTTAGAAACCCAAAGTCTACCATTTTGTTCTCTACCAGCCCACAAATATTTCAAATTACATTTAAGAGGTTGCTGCCAAGCAAGAGAAACTACAGAACAGACACAAACTCATAGAGATCAAACAACACATTACTGAATGATGAATGAGTCATCAAAGAAATCACCAGGGAAATGTTTTAAATTCCTGGAATCAAATGAAAAAGGAAACACAAGGACAATCTGGTGAAAACAATTCTGAGAGAAAAGCTCTAGCTATAAGGGCTGATATAAAAAAAAATAGAGAAATCTCAAATACATAACTTAATGGCATAACCTCGAGGACTCAGAAAAACAAGAAGAAGGGAATTCAAAATCAGTCCTCGGGAAGAAATAGTAAAGATCAGGACAGAAATTAGTGAAATGAAAGGAAAAGAATACAAAGAACCAAATAAATAGAGTTAGTTCATTAAAATGAGAAACAAGATTGACTAACAGTTAAGCCAACCAAAAATAAGAGAAGACCCAAATTAATAAAATTAAAGATGAAAAGGAAGCCATTACAAGAGACATCAATGAAATTCAGAGGATTACTAGAGTATACTTTGAAAATGTACATTATAAGAAATTGGAAAAATCTAAAAGCAACGGATAAATTTCTAAACACTACCAGCATTAAACCAAGAGGATACAAGGAACATAAGTGTAACACCATAGTAATAGATTCCAGCATAGAAAACACTTATTCATCTCAATAGATGAAGAAAAGACCTTTCTCCGCGAGTCCAACATCCCTTCCTGATGAAAGACCTAAAAAAACTAGAAATAGAAGAAATGTGCCTCAACCTGACAAAGGCTTTGTATGGCATACTACAGTTAACATTATATTAAACAGAGAAAAAAACTCAAAGAAGTTCCACTAAAATCAGGAATGAGAAAAGTGTGTCTACTGTTCAGTACAGTCCTTAAAGTCTTGGCTCAAGAAATAAGTAAAAGGATATAAATAAGAAAGGAAAAAATTAAATTATCACAATTTGCAGATGTTATGAGCCTTCCCATCAAACAGGAAGGCAAGCCCACTCACAATAACTTCAAAAATATCTAAGAATAAACCTATCCAGGGAAGTAAAGAAAATCTTATAATGAAAAATTTTAAACAATGACGAAAAAGTTGTCACTACTAAAAGATGGAAAAACCTCCCACGCTCCTTGATCGGCAGAAACGATACCCTGAAAGGTGCGACATCAGTGAAAGTAACGCACAGATCCAAAGCAATCCCGTCAAAACTCCAACAACATCCAAAGCAATCCCGTCAAAACTCCATCAACATTCTTCAGAGAAACAGAAAAAACAATCTTAGGATGCGCAGAGAAGCACAAAAGACCCAGAAACAGCCGAAGCAATTCCGGGCAAAAAGAGCACTGCACGAGATCCCAGCGCCTGGCTTCCAGAGTGTAGTGGCAAACACGGCAGCACATTGGCCAAAAGTAGATACATAGATCAGTGGAAGAGAACAGAAGACCCAGAAATAAGTGCATCCAGCAACAGCCACCAATTTTTACAAAGATGCCAAAAAACATACATTGAAGTAAAATCATCCTCTTCAACAACTGGGGCTGGCAAAACTGGACAGTCAAACACAAAAGAATAAAACTAGATCCCTATCTCTCACAAAACCAATTCAAAATGGATCAAAAGTCTTGACTAAGGTAAAACCTGCAATTTTGAAACATAGGGGGAAACACTCCTAAAAGCATAGGTAGGAACTTTCTGAAAAAGACCCCAACCATTCAAGAAGTAACAACAAGAAGTGACAAACAACAGATTACAGGACTTGAAAAGCTTCTCCACAGCAATGGAATCAATTAATCAAGTAAAAGAACAGCCCACAGAATGGGAGAAGACTTTTGCTAACTATACATTTGACAGAGGATTAAACTCCAGAATATATAAAGAACTAAAAAAAAACTAAGTAAAAAAAAAAAAAAAATCCTAATCAATCATGGGACTACAGCAGAACACTCTCAAAAGATGAAGTACAGATGGCCGACAAACATGTGAGAGAATGCTCTTAAGTCATCAGGAAAATGCAGATTAAAAACACATTAAGATCCCACCTCAGCCCAGTCAAAATAACTATCATTAAGAAAACAAACAGAGACTGGAGAGATGGCTACTCGTTAAGAGCACTGGCTGCTCTTGCAGGGGACCCAGGTTCTGTTCCCAGAACCCATGGGGCAGTGAACAATCATCTGTAACTCCAGTTCCAAGATATCTAATACCTTCTTCTGGCCTCTGTGGGCATTACATGTATATATGGTGCACTTATACATGCAGGCAAAATACTCATACATAATAAATAAAAATAAATGAAAAAATTTTAAAGAAAACAAACAGTAAAAACTGGCAAGGTTGTGGAGAAAGGGAACTCTTAGACACTGTTGTTGGGAATGTAAATTGCCCCAAACACTATGGAAGTCAGTATAGAGGCTCCTCAGAAAAGCTAAAAACAGATCTACCTTATGAACATTTTGGGGTATATGTTTTCATGAAGAAAGATATTCAGCCTTGCTAATAATAAGAGACATGCAAATTAAAATATAAGGTCGCATTTTGCACCTTTTGAAAGAGCAGCAGTTCTAAAAGTCTGATGACACACTCCAACAAACTGTTAGAACAAGCTGGAGGAACAAGCTTTAAGAAGGAAATTGTGCCATTTGTCAGAAAATAGATGTAACTGGAGATCGCCCTATTGTGTGAAATAAGTCAGATGTGGAGAGACAAGAATCTCATGAGTTCTTACGTTTGTGAGTCCTACATTTTTTTATAGACACACAAGAGCACATGTACTCTGTATAGGTGCATACAACCATATATATGGCAGTGCTAAGGAGTGCTAAGAAGAGAAGAGACTAGTGGAAAGAACAACAGGATCTAAGTACATGATATATTTGAAAGAAATCATCTAATGAAACACACTGTGTGTAAAGAAAATATGCCAAGAAAAAAACCTATGATAAAAATTTCAAAATACTGTCCTTTAAAATACTGTAATTTCATACTAGCTTGACACATTAAATTACTTTCCTTCTTTAAAAGGAACTGCACTAGGTATCTGAGGGACAAGTCCATAACAACAGTAAAGTTTCCATTCTTTCTGATGTGCCTGTTGATGTCAAAACTACACTGAATGTCCCATGCATGGCTGAGTGGGGCTAGAGGGTGAGGTGTTCAGGTAGCAGCAAGTGACTGATTTACACCCGTCAAGTCTGCTGTGAGTCACTATGCATCTCATTGATAACAGGGAATCTGATACAATATGGACCTAGGGACGGCTCGTGGGAAATGACGGTAATGTGAAATTTTGATATAAATAAACTCGTATGGTAGGTGTTTGGGTTAATCTCAGGAAAGGAAACTCTGGATATCAAGCAAATCACTTATTATTATCTCTATAAAATTAGTGTCTGTTTCTCACACTGACCGTCTCCAAATTATTCTATTTTATTTCATTTTCAAGATGTTTCTTTGGGAAGAAGCAAAAACCTTATTAATAACTGAGGGACAAATATTAAGATAAAAATCTGGCATAAGTAACGGCTATGTTAAAAGAAAGGCAGTACTATGAATAAAATTTAACAGGGTCACCTAAGAAATAAAGTTGAAGTTCTGTTAACATTTATATAACTGTAGTCCCCTCCTGAACATGGAGCCACGGTCCCCTTCTAGCAGTGAGCCAGAACTGTGAACCTAGAACTATGGACCCCTCCTGTTAGCTGTGGTCCCCTCAGATGAACCCGAAGCTATGGCCACCTCCTGCAAACTCGAGCTGCGATCCCATCAGATAAACTTGGAGCTATAGTCCCCTCCCATGAGCCAGAATCACGGTACCCTCCCACAGAAAAAGAGGAAGAAACTACAAAGAAAAACTTTCTGAAGGTAATGAATCAAAGCATCACCTTTCTGGGGTTCAATTGCAGAATTCAGGGGCCTGTTGTCATTACCCTCTTCAAGAGTTTCAAGACATTCTAAAAGTCATATTTTTGTTATAATTAAAATAAGCTAAACTATATATTATCCTAAAATATTCAAATTAACAAAATATTTTATGGCAAGAGAAGTCATACAACCCAGAACTGCTCCATCCTTGGTGGGAGGCGGGTTTGCTGCTGTTTTCTGAGAAAATCATATCAGTTTGAGAAATCATGCGGCATAGGCTGAGAATCCTGGGTTCTGACAGCGGGTAAGCCTGTACAACCTCACAAAGCCCTTTCCCCTTCCTTGTACAATGGACTAAAAGTAGCCTGCTCACAAGGTAGCACTAAAAATTCTTCCATTCAAAGTATACATTTCTTTTTTTTTAACTGAATCTGTGTATTTCATATAGAACATCTCAATCAATCTTAATCATCTTTATGCCCCTTTCTATCCTGGCATCCCCCACGGTCCCCAAACTGGAATCCCATACATTCTGCCATCTGTGTTAAGGCCTATTATGTCAAGTTAGCATCCCCCGATTCTCAGTGCAAATTCACCCACTGAGGTCCAGTCAGCCTGTCTACAGTCCCTCATTTTACTCATCCAGCAGTCATCAGTGGCCAATATTTCTTCATCTAAGATTGGGGTCTGCTATCTATTACTCCTGTTCTAGACTGGGTTTCTGTTTGCTCGAGTTCGCATGGGTCCCTGGCATGCTGCCACCATTGCTGTGGGTTCATACGATCAGGGCTCCAGGAGCTTGTAGGTCACGTGATGATCACGTGAGCCGTATGATCACGCACCTCCTCCCTGGCTCTTACAATCTATAATCATGGGAATCATGTCATTATTACTTTGTTTAAAATGACTTTCTTATACATCGTGTCTGTGAGAGACACTGAAACATTCGCAGACGGACGGATGAATGGTCAGAAACAAATCAGAGTGCATATGAGGAAGCATGAGGAAGAGTGGGCGATTCCTTAGTAGTTAGTGCTAGAGAACTATAGGGAAGAGGATCTAATTGAATGGACTCCTCATATCCCACACCAAATGGGATACAAATAGAAAATATGAAACCATGTAAGAAAACGCTGGGGAATTACTTTATAACCTGAGACCGCAAACTATTCCCAGCTCAAAACCAGAGCCAAAGTGGGGGCGGGAGGTGGGGCGGTAACAACACTTGACATGGACAAAAGTTGAACAGTTCACAGAAAATTGTATTCAACCTTGTGAATAATGAGAAGAAATGCAGATTGAAATCTGAGATCCCATTTTGCACCTTTTGAAATAGCAGAAATTCCAGAACTTTGATGACATTCTGTGTTAGTGAGACTGTGGAGGAACAGGTCCTGACATGTATTACTGGTGGGAACACAAACAGCCCAACATAGTGGAGGGGGAATTTGGCAATATCTACCACAATTACATATGCATTTACTTTTTAACCCATCAGTGTCTCTCATAAAAATCAACCCTCAAGGGTCCCATACTGGTAAAAATATGGGATGATAAATGTACAATATTATTCATTACAACTCTAGTAATAGTAAAGGGCTGGAAATGGCCCAAATGCCCCTCAGCAAGGGACCAGTTAAAGAAATTGCAGTCCAGTCACATAATGGAGCTGTCAAAGGCACAAGGCACATCCCACGTGTCTCGGGAGAGTGCTCCAGGATCAGCTCTAAAGAGAAAAGACAATTGCAGAAGAGTGTCTGTACCACCATCCACAGTGCACACAGAAAATCTATCACACACACGCACACATACGCACACACATACCCCTCTGCCTACTCTCCATTTGCCTCTAACCCAATTCTCGACTTCCTCCCCCACTCTGCTCTAAGTCTCAGGTTACCCACTAAATGACACACACCACACTAACTTCTTCCAATTGAGTCTGGCCAACAGAATCAGGAGAAGAAAGAGACAGAAGTGTTTCTTCCCACACTCTCACACACTGCCTTCTTTGGTGTCCGGTCTGGTAATAAGTGTGTTGTTTGGTAGCCCCTCCACCATGAATCCATTTCTGCACAGGCTACTGCCACAAAGGCTCACAACTCCTGCCTCCCTGGGCCCTTGATGACAGACACAACTCTATAAACTTCCTTGACACTTCCCCTCAGGTGCATCTACTCAGATTGGAGGTATACTCTAATCGATATCACATGTACCTGTGCATATGCATGCACACCAAAGCACACATGTATATACACATATGTATGAACAAGCACACAGATACATGCAAATGCACACACATACACAGTTATACATCTAGGTATAAACATACATTCCCATATTCATATAAATACATAAACATAATAGATGTAAAAAATACATGGATGTGTGTGTGTGTGTGTGTGTGTGTGTGTGTGTGTGTGTATAAGGTAGGTACCAATATGTAGAGAGCCGCGGATTGCTGCGTCTTAAAGATGGCGCCTGCTCCCGCCCCCCATCATCCCGAGGTGGGCGCTCTCTGGAGCAAACAGCTCCATAATTGGCTGTGGCTGAGGTCTGGCCCTGCTTCCGCCTGTGTGCGCCTATCTGCTTTCACCACGTGGTAGTTTGGGGTTGGCTGGCAGGAGGGAATTTAACTTTGTGGCGGGCTTTCCCCGGGAGGAGAAGAAGAAGCAGTAAGGAGAGGGAAGAAGAAGTTAGAAAGTTAAAAGCCAAAAGGTTGTTCAAGGTTCCTAAATAAACTACTTTTGGAAAAGTCCGGGGTCGCGTCTTCCTTACTGGACGAGGCGGGCGCGACAAGTGGTGCCGAAACCCGGGAGAAGAACTCATCGAGGGACTCAGAACCTTTTGCAGTCAGGGCAGTACACTGGAAAAGTCCTCAGGTAAGATGAGGATCCACGACAAAAGTGGAAAAGTCCTCAATTAAATTTGGGGATCCGCGTTAAGAGCGGGTACTTAGCTAAGTCCGCAAGTAAATTGGGGGGGCCACAACGAAGCGGGGTGCTTTGCTCCCTCTGTAGATGGAGCGGGGACAGCTGGGAGGTTATAGTGAACCAAAAGTAAAAATGGATTTTTATATGATTGTTACTATAGGAATGGGCATTAGTTTTGTGTTCTGGTACCTTATTTTTGCCTATTTTTGTAGAGAATGTACAAGAAGTACCCCAAAAAAATGTTACGGGAAATACTAGTTCCCACCCAATTTTTTTGGCTCTAAATGAACTGCTTCGTTCTAAAAATTTAAAACTTAAGAAAAGCAATTTGGAGAAATTCTTGGAGGACTGTGATACCATTGCACTGTGGTTCACAATGTTAGTAAGTCTCAGGGTTGTACTTCACTTTTCCAAGCAACAAAAGAAGTTTCATCTGGGGAAAATGTACAGCTTTAAAAGAAAAAAAAAAAAACAAACAAACAAAAAAAACCGCGCCCTAGGCTTCAAGGCTCACGGCAGGGGCCCTCGTCGCGGCGTAACGTCCGCGGGGTCCGGGCGCGTGCACGGGGATGCGCGCCGCTCCCGTCCCGTTCCGAACTGCCGGCAACGGCCGGGTATGGGCCCAACGCTCCAGCGCCATCTTTAAGACTGGGCGGGGCTGACTCACGCATCTGAGCCCGGGGCAGTACTTAGATTGGAGATCATTCTTAATTAAGTATGCTAATAAACAAGCTGCCGCTAATCAAGCCACAGGGCAGCGCCCCAAACAACCTAAAAAGTAAAGCTAAACCTTCCACTGGGCTGGAGGAGCCAGCTTTTGTGTAACTTAAAATCAAGCAGTTATTCCATAGTCTTTAAATCCCCAAAAAAAAGAGGAGAGAAAAAAAACAAAACAAACAAAAAAAAAAAACTAAATATCTGAGAGGAAAATTTTTCACCATTTACAAGGCGTGGTTAAATCTCTATCTTTAAAAATACTCATGGTCAAAAAAACTAGAGCCTTAAAACATTAAAGAACCATGATAGCAGGTTCTCTTAATTTTCTCCACACCTTGCCCTAAGGCACTTTCCTTTACAAAAAAAGACTGTGAACTCAATTCCCACCCACATCTCATTTGTTTAGTTGCTTGCTGGTTACTGAACTCAACAGCTTTTCTGTCCCATGCAAACTCTGAGTTAAAGGGATACAAACATTTTTGTGTCTATGTGTAAATCATATTAATAACACTGAGAGGTTGACTCTGGAGCGGGACTGGCCATTTTGCTTCAGATTCAATCCTGTTTGCAAAGGGTGAGACTGGCCACCTGACCCTGTGCAAAACAACCCCAGAGTAAAGACATTATACTATTGAAAGTAACTGAACAATAAACTAATTTTAACAGAAATGGTTATTCATTTTATCATGTAACATGTTTATAGCAAAACTAACTCACAAAATTCTATATTTTCTCACACCAATAAAAGGTCACTAATACAATTTACAATTCTTAAATAATTACAATCTAAATTACCTATTCCTTCTGCTATTCCTAAAAATACTTATAAAATTATCTTAAATTTAAAAGACAATGTTTTTGTGAACAGGAGCCAATGATACGACAGTTTCAGCCTGGCTCCCCACAGTTAATTAAGTTAAACATAATTATAAAAGTATTTAAAAATTGTACTTTTGTCTTTAATTTAATATCTAATTCAACTTATGCCGTTAATGCAGTAAGAGTTTTGGAAGTGGCCGGACCAATTAAAAACTCTAGTCCGGTCTGTCAGCTTTTTCAACAATTACAGACTTTAATTTGACAAAGACAGACTTACTTTTTTATCCAACATATTAGGGCTCATACAGGCCTGCCAGGACCTTTGAGTACAGGAAATGATAAAGTAAATTTATGGACCAAAATAAAATGTATATTTTTAAACTCCACTATAAAAAGGACAAAATGTTTTCATAACAAGTTTCATGTGAATGCCCAAGCCTTACAACAAAAATTTCACCTGTCTCGAGCAGATGCTCGACAGGTGATACTAAATTGTTCTCAATATGTAACTTTTCATCATCCACCTAGGATTAAAGTTAACCCACGCGGTTTGCTCCCTTTAAAGGTTTGGCAGATGGATGTGACACATATTTCGGAGTTTAAAAACCAAAAATATATTCATGTGTCTGTGAATACCTGTTCAGGTATTCTACACACTACACCTTTGACAGAAAAAAAGACACACAATGTTATAACTCATTACTTAAAGGCCTAGGCTGCATGGGGCAAGCCCCAACAGCTAAAAACTCAAAAACAAAAAGGGGGAGTAGGCCACGGCCGCACCCCAAGGGAAAGACTTTCCCTAGCCTTGTTTACTATAAATTTTTTGAATTTGGATGCTCAAGGCCGCTCAGCAGTGGACAGACATCAGGACCATCATGGCCCTGCAAAAGGGATGGCTAAGTGGAAAGATGTATTAACGGGCCTCTGGCGTGGGCCTGACCCCGTGCTGACATGGGCACGAGGATCTGTTTGTATTTTTCCACAGGACCAACAAGATCCAGTATGGGTACCTGAACGCCTGGTTAGAAGAATTCTGCTCAAAAGTCAGCATGGCGATACCCCTGCTTCCAGCCCTGATGAGCCAACTAGGAAAAATGAAACCAAGATGGGGAATCCTGTTGGTGTTTCCAAAGCCAATGCTAAACTGGACATTTAATTTTCTATAAACCATCTGAAAGAGTGGGCGGGAATGGGAGTGTTAGCAGGTCTCCTGATTATGGCCTCCCTGGTCTGCCTGTGGTGTATATGTAAGATTAGAGCCACACAAAAGCAGAATGCAGCTATGATCATTCAAGCCTTTACAGCCATTAAAACTGGACAGTCCCCCCAAGCATGGCTAATTGCCATAAAGGAGTTATGAGGACGGGATGCGAGGCTAAGCACTACACAAGGTTTCGCCTGCTGGTGTCTAAGCGTTTCCTTGGAAGACATGTCTGGTTGCATGAAGGTGGTACCCTTAGCTCCTTCCCCTAGGAAAATTGGTACGGGATGGGTCTGGGTCACCGCAGGTGATGAATCTGTGGGTGTCTCCAGGACATAATCCCAATTGTGCACACCAGGGATCAGACCTCTATCTTCGCCCGTTTCTGCTATGTTATATAAAATAAAAGGGGGAGATGTAGAGAGCCGCGGATTGCTGCGTCTTAAAGATGGCGCCTGCTCCCGCCCCCCACCATCCCGAGGTGGGCGCTCTCTGGAGCAAACAGCTCCATAATTGGCTGTGGCTGAGGTCTGGCCCTGCTTCCGCCTGTGTGCACCTATCTGCTTTCACCACGTGGTAGTTTGGGGTTGGCTGGCAGGAGGGAATTTAACTTTGTGGCGGGCTTTCCCCGGGAGGAGAAGAAGAAGCAGTAAGGAGAGGGAAGAAGAAGTTAGAAAGTTAAAAGCCAAAAGGTTGTTCAAGGTTCCTAAATAAACTACTTTTGGAAAAGTCCGGGGTCGCGTCTTCCTTACTGGACGAGGCGGGCGCGACACCAATACTATTTTAAAATGTGCCTTTCACAAAGGCAAAGTAGGCCATAGTTTCCTAAACAGGCTCCCAGAATTGTTATGACTAAATTTTCGTGACTAAAAATCAAATGTCTAGACACAGTGACAAAGTAAAACCCACAAGAATGTCACGGAGTCAGGAGGAAGGAGCACACACACCTAGAGTCCAACATCTACAAACAGCTTCTCCACACGAGCTAGCTGGGACTTGGGCCCAGAATCCAATATCCTTGCATCTCAAGACTCCCTGTGCTGTCCAGTGAGATGGCTTAGTGGGTACGGGTGCTTACCACCAAGCCTGATGACAAGTTTGATACCCAGAATCCCCATGGCGGAAGGAGAGAGCAACTCCTCCAGATTGTCATCTGATCTCCCTACTTATGGCCTGGCATATGTGCGGGGGAGAATATGGACATGAGAGGGACTGGCTCCCTGTGCCCTAGAGAGACCCTGCCTACCTCACTCAGAGTCTGTGAGGCTCTAAACGCAGTAAGTGCTTCAAGAGCATTGAAAGCACGAGAGAGATAGATTTCACTCTATTTAAGCAGGATATGTGCGGTGATACATCAATAAATTCATACAGTGTCACTTTACACCATCCTTCCCCCACCAAAAAGCAAACTCATCCACTTAAAAGCACTCAGGACTAAAATGAACCTTGACAGGAAAATCTAGTCTATCCCTTCTAATCAGGAGGGCTGCATGAAAACCATTGTGGACAGATGGGTATTTCAATCTATTTTTAAAGACCTCCAGGGAAGGAGATTCTACAAACTGCCTTGGCAGCTGATGTGCCAATGCATTGTAGGGCAGCTTATAAATATACAAAAAGGTGGGGAGAGCCTCCAGAACGCACCCAGCATGTGGGCTGCCTTGCCACTACAGAATGTTCTGAAAATTCTAGTCATCCTGCCTGCTCCCCTTCAGAAATCAGATAAATTAAGTGAAAGGTAAAGAGGAGGCTCTGTGCTGGTAAGAAAGATCCTAAATAACGTAAAACAAAATGATGATACCAAATCCTCAGAAATAGAACACCTGGGGCAGAAATAAGGAGGAAAGAAATCGCAGAAGAGTTCCCTCCTGGCACAAGGCAGGTGCTCAATAAACAGCATGAATATTCAATAAATTCGTTCTGAGAAGTGCAGTCTGTCTTGTCTCCATATCAATAAGAAATCTTTTCTGGATACACTTTCTGAAAGTGGCCAGAGCACTTGAGAGTGGTTTGGGAGTGAAGCCAGCCAAATCTATATTTCATTCTCCTGTGTAGTAACTGGCTCCATGAACCTATTCTTGACCTACACAGGTAGATTCTGCTTTCTTTCTAGACCTAAGAGCTTATCCTATCCTAGAAACAAGTAAAACTGAAAGGAAGGGACAGATGTTAGATATGTTGGATGAAATGTAGCCTACCCTCTCTGTAATTCACAGAAGCATTTTTCTGACTGCACAATGGCAGTGTGTGAGATTAGAAGCACCTTCACTGGGATCCCCCCTTCTAGGGCTCTAGGATTCAAACAGTTCTTTCTCCATAAGAATCAATCCTTCAATACCCACTGAGAGCAACTTCCAAACTGTGGTGGTCAACTAGGGAATTTTCCTTCCAGGAAACAGTCATCAACACCTAGAGTCATTTTTGAAGGTCACAATTAGGGATCCTCAAGAGCATTCAGGAATTTTTGGCTAAGTATCCCATAATGCACAAGGTAATGGTCTATGACAAAGAATTATTCATCCAAAGACTCCATGAATTCCAACACTGACAAGCCCTGTGCTACAAACAAATTCTTGCTACATGCTTTCTGAGACTTGGAAGTATGCATTTAGGTTCTGAGGTCTTTTTATCCTTTTTAAAATTTGTGTTAATTTTATTACTGACTTTTTGTCAGTTTCACACACTGCATCTTGACTGTATTTGACCCCCTCTGCTCATTTGAGCCCTCTTATGCCCTCCATTGGCTTACATGTATTCTGTCATGTATGCTAAGGTCTATTAAGCTAAGTTTCTGGTCACAAATGTTCCTTGGTATGAGTTCATCCACTGGAGCCGGTCAACCCATCTAGTATGACTCCCTTAAAGAAACCCAACTCTCCCTCTCCCAGTAGTGATTGCTTGCCAACAGTTTCTCAGCTAAGCCTGGGCTTCTTACCCATTTCCCGACTTCCATGCTCAGCTTTTGTCTAGTCTGAACTTGCATGGGTTTTGTGCACGCTGTCACCATCACTGTAAGTTCAGATAAATAGCTTCCCAGCTGTTTGTAAGACTCTGATTCCCTGTAGTCCTCCACCACCACTGGCTCCTCCAGTCTTTCCTCCCTCCCTTCCACAACGGTCCCAGACTCTGATACAGGTGTCCTAAGGCAGAACACACTCTGCGATCTCTTATTCTCTGCACTTTGGCCGACTGTGATTTACTTGATTAATCATCATCTGTTGCATAAGGAAACTTCGCTGGTGAGAGTTGAGAGATGCATTAATATTCTTTCTGCCTCCTGCCACACTGTGTTCCCTGAGCCTTAGGTATACAAGTTGCATTGTATGTGTCATGGGCTAAGCTTCTCACAGACACTTATTCTCTGCATTTGACCAGTTGCACAAACTACCTCTATTGGAGCGGAAGTGGCACTTTTATTTTGGGAGGTAATCAACAACTGTCTGATTGGACTTAAGTCCCTTTCAATGGGATAGAACTTATGCGTGGTACTGTAAACACAGACAGATACACATGGCTGGAGAGGTCACAGATCCTAGAGAAAAACCCACTTTTGCCACATTCTTCCACCATCATAATTTCTTCCTATATTCTAAATATGTATCCTTATATTTACAGATGAGTACACCTTTCACCACTCACCAAAAAAAGTTCTTCTTAGAACAAGAGTTGGAGACTTATTACAGAGTTCCACAACTGGTATTCATGTTTTAAGAGAGGAAAGATAAGCATGTGCTATCTGTCCTCACTTGGATTTACTGACTCAACAAATATTTATTGAAACCCTCTACTAAGACATCAGCAAAGAAAAGGAAATGTTGCCCCTCGGAAAATATACAAGCTAGTCGTGTAAAAAAAGTGTAAAGCTAAGGATATCTTGTTGAAAAAAGTAAATAAAACAAAACCAACAACAACCAGAAGGTAACCAAGCATGTGACTGCATATAGTTTTCAGTCATTTCTTGTCTGTATATCTGTGTGTGTGTGTGTGTGTGTGTGTGTGTGTGTGTGTGTGTGTGTGCAGGTGCACAAGGAGACAGGAGGCTGAAGTCAGCAGCCTTCCTCAGTTACTCTCTCCCTGGTTTTTTGAAACAGGGTCTCTCCCTAAACTCACCTACTCAGCTAGACAAACTAGCCAGCAAATCCCAGGGATCTCTTCCTGTTCCACCTCCAAAGCTCTGAGACTACAAGTATACACCACTGTGCCCAGTTGTTGCAAGGGTTCTGGAGATCTAAGCTCAAGTCCTCATGGCAAGCACTTTAGTAACTAGGCCTCCCTAGTCAGTGTTTTAGTCACCTCTGAGGAACTGAGACTGAGAACAGGAATACAGGAAGGAACTCCTGGGTGGATCTAAAGTGCTTTGCTTCAAAAAAGTAAGTTGTTGTTTTTTTAAAAAAAAAAAAAATGTGATGCATATGTAACTGAAAGAGTGGGTGGAGGCAACTTGATTTTGTATTCCTTCTATGAAACACTGTGGTGTGTATCATAGAAGATATTATAAATGAAGGTTCAGTTCCAGGTCAGCCAAGAAGAGCTTACTGAGCTACAATCCAGCTGAAGTAATAAAAGCCTCTTGAGCTTTGTGACTTAGAAGAAAGTATGACAGAGGTTATTCGACACTTGCTGCTCTCCTGTTTCTCATCTGCTCCCAACGCTATCCCACCTATCCTAAGGGCACAAATTAAGTAACATACATAAAGATTAAAAATCCTTCACCAGGCCAGGTCTCCAGGGTCCTTTCCTAGTGGCAGACAATGTCTGTCTACACATAGCATTTCTTCTAGAAATACTTTCTCATCTACTCAAACACAAAAGTGTTCAAATTATATACAGAAATGGGAGCAGACTATGCAGACTGTTGTGTACTTTCCTTTTACCTGTCAATCTCCTTTCTTTCTCTAGTGGCTGCACGTATATATGGACCATTTTGTATCAACATTAAGGAGGATTCTAGGAGCACTGTTCAAAAGAAAATATTTATCTTCTCTCTCTCTCTCTTTCTCTCTCTCTCTCTCTCTCTCTCTCACACACACACAGCCTACTCTTTCAAACCCTGTCCTCTGGGACATTTCACTTGGAACAGTTCAGTTCCATCTAGTCCCTTCTGCACATCTGTACTCCACCTAACAAATTTACCTTCCTCCAGAGTGGCTGACCCACCCAACTTGCCTTCTTCTGAAGAAAGCAGTCTGTGTCATGCTAACTACTATGTGAATACTAGTAACTACAACACTCCTATTTAGAGAAAGAGACATTTATTCACTATGTCGAATCCATTACTGGAATTCTAAGGAGAACAACTATAGAGGTCTTCAAGGTAGAAGTGAGGCTGTCCAGAATGCAGAATGCTGAGTTTAGAGTCAACCATCTTGGTTATTGGCTCATGGGGAGAAAAAAAAAAAAAAAAATCGAAGCCCAGAGAGCTTCTTTGAACTGAAGATATTTTTGGAAATTTATTCTTTTCCACTAGCTAAAAGCCCAATTATTATTCAGAAGGTCTCAGATTATTCACAATGTTCTCATTTAGTTAGGACACTGGGAAGACTGGGCCTGCTGCCTGTGGGTGTGGGTCATTCAGAAACAGGTTTGTATAACACAGAGCCTCACTATTCTGAGACCTGCCACTAGTAAATTGAAAAAGATCAAAAAAGAACATTTTTGTTTAACTAAACTCCCCATTATGCCTCCTATGAAATCCTATATGCAGTATAAAAATATCAATATCTCTTTATCAGATGCATGAAAGTTGCCCGAGTATCCACTAATATTGTAAGCTATATTATAGACAGAAATGACTATTACCTTTTTTACTGGGAGCAAGATTGAAGCATATTCACTTTGAAATTATATCCTGTTTGGGGACAGATCTGAAGAAAGTACTAACATAACGTGGTAACAATGAGCTCTAGGCATAATTCAGCTTGGTGAGATTCTTTACAATCCTCCAGGAAACCTGACTAATTTTCCTGAAAGGGCTTAAGTAAAGCTATGATTTGATTATATGAAATTCTATTTATTTTACAGTCCCTCCTTCTCCCTCCCCTCCTTTTTTTTAGTTTCCTGTTGTAAGTTCTGGCTCATAAAAAGTATGCCAGATGCTCTGCCTATATACCTATATGAAAATTATCTTCAGTTGTTCCCAAGGCAATAGAATATTAGATATTATATTCTAGGGATGTCTATCATACTCTTTTACTATGAGGCATATTACTATAGAACTCCAGGAAAGAAATCTGTCCTTTACTGAGTGAGGTAACCTGAAAGGCATTTTAGATGTAATCGTGAGTACCAGCAGGTACATGGAGACAGTGTGAGGTCTTGCATTCACTAAGGGCTGCAGCAATACTGCCGACTCTGCATCATCCGACTGAACGATAATGCTGAGCAGGCTCTGCCAAGAGTATTCCAGAGGAAAGAATGTAAATGGAAAGTAAATACAGATCAGTTTCAATTTACGGACAGATACACGACCTATAATATTCCTGTTGATCAAGCACCGGCTCTCAACAAAGTCCTAAACACACGGACAAAAGAGACAGACTCCTCTATTAAACAAGCTCACATATGAGTGACCAGACTAAATGAGTTAACCTAAAACACCACAACCAAATGGAGCAAGAAGGGAAACTGGACATGCCGAAGGTCTAAAGGAGACAGCAGCCGAGGTGAAGATGTGGAAAGATTTAGGAAGCTGACTGAGCAATGACCAATGTCTACAGCTGGAGTGGAATAGAGGAAGACCATGTTTTCTCCCTTGGCAACTGGATTTTTGGTGATGACATGTAATATGGTAAGAAATGATGAACAAAAGAAACACATAACGAGTTTAAGTTCTCAACATGCAGACCTTCAGATGCCCATACAACACAGTGGTTGATGAGAATTTGCCTCAATCTCCCCCCGCCACCGACCCCCCGCAAAAAGTGAATCAAGCAAATAGCAACAAAAGACATAAAAATCATCCTTACAAATGACTGAGCCTTGTATGACACACATGATCTTATACAATCGATACAGGACCCAAATTAGAAACCATAGGGCTTATCTGGAAAGATATTACCTGAGAAATATGCAAAGCTCAAAGTACTATACATACATACATATGCATGTTCAAATTATCTGTACCACCTGAGATCTGAAACATTACAAACCACCCATGCCTACTGCATGACGGTCACATTCTTACACTTGTGCCCACAGGCAAATCAGAGAAGAGTTCTATGGGCACAGCACTGAGTAAGCGATTGGTCTCAAATCACATCTAAATCATTCATAATTCTCTCAACCCTTTGTTTCCCATAAGAAAAACTGTATCATCTGTTATTTCAGCTCAAAATGAATGCACCAAAATTTTAATCGAAAGATATTGCTTAAGTATGAAAAACATACCATGATTCTCAATCCCTTCCAAACAGCTGGAGGGTTTTTATAATTCCTTAGATACAGGATGGAGAGAGGAGGCAGAGAAGGAAAAAGAAATCTTCAACACATCCTTAAACTGCAAAACTGATATTTCAGAACTGATTCTGTTTACTATTAATCCACCATAAACCACTAACATAAGGAACTGGAGATCCATCAGTACATAAATAAATAAGTTTATAAATTAAGAGAAGCACTTGTCATTTGAACCTAATAAACAGACAAAGCAGAATTACAACTACAAGAGATCAAAGAAAAACTTTCTTTTCCACTTTAGACTAACAGACGTACAGGACAGAGCTCAGTAGATCAGAAAAGAACAAGAACTGCCAGCTCTTGTCTTCCACTGCAGTGGCTGGAAATGGTCCAGGCCTCCTGGGGAGGTTGGTGGGCCTGCCCGGTCAGGTGGCCCTCAGACACAGGGATTTCCATCCTGGCGACGATTCCTGAACTTCCTAAGATGATATGAGCAATCACCATGAAGGGCTGGAAACAGAATACTTCCTCCCCAGCCACCTTTACATTCCTATATGCACACTACAGGAAGGAGTCCAGGGCACCCTGCCGCTGGCCCAGGCAATGTACTTGTAGGGGTCAAATTGAAGTGAAGAAAGATGGGATATTATTCTTTTATTTTATTTTTAAATGTTTATTTTTACTCGTATGATTGTTCTGTCTGCATGTATATAAGTGCACCCTTATTGTACAATGCTCACAGAGGCTGAAGGAGGGCACTGGATCCTCAGTACTAGAGTTTCAACCATTCTTAGCCATCTCATGGAAACTGAACTCAACTCCTCTGCAAGAGCAGCCAGTACTCTTAACCTTTGAGCCATCTCTCAGCCCCAGAAATCATTCTTAGAATGATTTCATGGACAGTATGTTATTTGTATTGGCAGCTGATAAGAATAAATGCTCTTTGTGAAAACCGCTACTTATTGGAAAATACTGTTATAAAAATCCCATTGAGGATGAAAGAAGTTTCAATAGACTTGTCTTTTATACTTATTAGACACAGTTAAATAAAACCATTTCATTGTTGGGCTGTTTTTCTACAAGCCTTCTATCTAGCCAAGGAAATTTTATGAAAAGGACAAAAGTTGAAAAGTGTAACCTCAGCAATCACTAACTTTGGGGACTTGGTACAAATGTTCATGCATATGCATATTTTCATCACATATGCAGACAGATGCCCTTGCATTGATTTGAATACTTGCATAAATATTAGTGTGTATAAATGCCTGCATGTAGAAACCCCATTTATGAAATAACTAACTGCATAAATTAGGAACATTAGATACTCATTGCATTGACACTACATAAAATACATGCAATTTGCAAGACAAAAAAAAGCGCAATCCTTTGAAGAACCCAATTTTCTCAACACGTCTGCCATGTTGTAGGCAGGAAATAGGTTTTCCATAAAATCTCTGGAGCCTTTCAATAACTCATAGTTTACTATCTATACCGGTCCATTCTGGTCTGGAAACTAAGACCTTTTAAGAGTACATTTGGGGCCAGAGAGATGCCTCAGTGGTTCCAAGCACTGGCTGCTCCTGTAGAAGACTGGGGTTCAGTTCCTAGTACCTACATGGTGGCTAACAACCATCTGTAACTCCCGTTCCAGGGGATCCAATGCTCTCTTTGGCTTCTGTGAGCACTGTACACATGCGGTGTACTTTCACACATGCTCACAAAACATTCACACATATAACAATAATTAATTAACATAATTAATTAACAATTTTAAAGTAAATTTATAAATTGCTATCTACTATTCCACTAAACTTTTGAGTCACCTAATGACCTCAGGAGCTAGTTTTTCACAAAGAATATGACTCCAAAGTAATTCCTACAAACTATCATCCTCAAAATATCCTTGTATGTTTGCCAGAGAAGCCAGGCTAGTCAGGTACCAGTTGCCTCCCCTCAAATCATTGGTCAGGGTTGCCTGGAGACCCCACAGAAACAATACAGGCAACGCAACTACCATTGCTGTTGGTCACCCACCAGAACTTGATGGTAAGACCGTACTGCTGAAAAGAGCACCCTCTTTGAACACAGACCACAGAGAAATCAAGCTGATACTGACTGGAAGCACACTCTGTGCTGGCTAAATTTTTTATAGTACTGGAAGCTGCATGCCGGAGGCTGAGGGTAAAACAGTCATCAACAGTCTTACCCAGCTCTAACCTCACGAGCTACAATAATGACCAGTGTGGCGAGACAGTTCCATGAGTGCACATAATCAACCACTTTCTGATTGGAATTAAGTCCTAGCTCCACAGGAGGAAACTCATGCCTGGTACTGTAAATCTGGCCACGAGCCCTGGAGCTCATAGGCCCCTGGTCTGAACTTCCTACTGTTATTTTGTTAAATGGACATAGTACCTAACTGCCCTCTAAATTCATATCTCTCTACAGATTGGTACAGTTCTCCAACCAAACAAGCTTTTTTGGGCAGTGGATAGCATTCAATGCAGAAACTCCCAACTGGTCAAAGTGGAGAGAAGAGGTGTATGCGGGGCACTCAGCTACAGATGGGACATCTGTATCACACATGCAGAGGCTCAGGGGCCACTGCAGAAGAGGGGGCAGAAGGAGTGTAAGAGTCAGAGGCCAAGGAGGACAGGGGTGAAACTGGGACTTCTGAACTGGACAGGACCTCTACATTCACAAACTCACATCAGCGGCATCTGCCTACACAAGTTCAACCGAGTCAACATTCCACCATGGAGTGAGGAGGGTCTCACCATCCCACCCTAGTTGATGAGCTACTGACAGATAACTGCTGGGAGAGATTCCGTTTTCTTTAAAACTATAGTCCAGGGGCAGGGGGGACGGCTCAGCGGTTAGGAGCAGTGGCTATTCTTGCAGAGGACCCAGGTCTGATTCCAAGCACTCACATGGCATCTAACAACTATTCATAACTCCAGTTCCAGAGGATCTGACACCCTCTTCTCTCCTCCATGGGCATTGCACAACATGGGTGCACTTGTATACATCTAGGCAATACAGTCATATACACAAAAAAATTAAAATTTAAAAAATAAAAGTATGGCCCCTAGTAAATTGGCCATGTTAGAAAGATGACAAGCCACGGTTCCCAAGTTCAAGAACCATAGTCTAAGTACTGAGAAAAAAGAAAACTCCATCCGTGTTCAGCAGAGGCGGCAGTGCTGTGAAGTCTCCCAAAGGGAGCATCTACCATCGCTGACTAATGTGAGTTTTATACATAATACACAATACAGGTATCTGTAACAAAGCTCCCAAAGCAAATTCATTTCTGGATGGAAAACAGCAGAAATTTAGAATCTTCCCAAGAATGTGCTAAACGTGACAAACAGCACCTGGGAGCCAACACATTGACACTGACGTCCACTCAGGCTACACCTGCTGGTCGGCAGGTGCAACTTCATCAACTTCAGCATCAAAGTTGCTGAACACAGCACAGTACGACAGATGACAAAACGGAAGGTGCAGAGGGCAAGCGCACACCAGTGGGGGCCTAGACAGACTTACATTACGTAGATCTGTCACCACACTTCATTCCAACACTGGGCAGCCAATTCTTATCTCTTTCTTTGTGTTTGTTTGAGGATCAAAATAAGGACCTCAAGTATGCCAGACACAGTACTCTACCACTGAGCTACAGCAGAACAATAGATTCTCTTTGTTCTCTTAAATAACCCCAGAATTTCTCAAAATGCAGAGAGGATACAAAATATGATAAGAGCATTATCTGAAAACAATCTCATTGAATCTGAAAACAATAATTCATTCTGGAACTTATGATAGTATACACTGTACCAAATTGTGCACCAATAACTTTTTTCACCTTGAATTCACCAAGCATACAGGTCAGTATGGTTATTCTCATCAAAAAGACCAACTTCTACCCAAAATTGACATCAGCCCCCAGGAATACTTCACAACATCATTTAATGACTATATTAAATGCAAAGTCATGCTAATCAAAATAACATTACTCCTAGGAAATTCAAACAAAATAAGTTGGTGAAATAGTAATAAATTCATAAAATAGAAATACTACTGCGATTTCTACAAACATGAAATGAAGACTCTTTTGAACATGTTCATGCCAAGCTCTTCTTGACTTTAGTTTCTTCCATAATAACAACAAAACTATTTGTTACTAAGCACTATACCAACTCTTTTACTTACATCCTAAAAGTTACCATTTAATTGTCATAAAAATCTTGCAAGGTACGTATTTTATTTCCATTTTATGGATGTGGAAACCAATATAATGATTGGGATGAAGTAGAGTTTGTACCAAGCTGTGTTTCTTAGAGCAACAAAGGTAATTAATGGAGATGATGGGCGCTTTGTGTGGTCATAGGCGCCTGCAATTCCAGCTACTTGAGGAGCTGAGGCAAGTGGTTCACAACTCAAGGCTAGCCTGACCACCTTAGCATTATCTTGTAGTAAAATGAACTTTAAAAGAGCTAGCACTATTTGGCTAAGGTATGTGAGAAGAGGAGCTCAATCTAAAACAGCAACCAAAATGAAGAGAAAAAAGAAAAGCTAGTATTTGAACCCAAATCTGAGCAGCCCCTAAAATCCAGTCTAATGTCAAGCTGTCTCCCAAGCAAAGAAACTGGGAAGCAGCAGAGATGATGGAACTGGGACAGGCAGAACCCAAGCTCCAGTTGACCTGTCACAATGGTCCATGCCTCCTCTGTCCTGAATCACATAGTTAACTGTGTCTCTTCCCACATCACTACACAGTTTGATCTGGCCTCACAGCAAGAATTAAGTGTGAGCTTCAATTTGATGGACAATATCTTTTCCGGTCTACGAACATTCCCCAAAACAGAAAGCCAGCTGCCTCTCCCTTGGCAACTTTCTATTATAACCAAATAAATAATGCAGTGTTTTAGTTTTCTTTAGGATTACTGCTTCATTTCTGCCTGTTCTAATTATTCTCTATTCTGACCTTCAAAATGTCCTTGTAATCCAATACTGTTCAATAGACTTGAACGTTCACTCACCTTATTAATAAGGGTAGATTGACCCTTTTCCAACACCATCACTGTCATCTCAAGTATTCTTTACAAGAAAAAAACATTAAGAAGAAAACTGGACCTTTCATAAAGCATCTCAGTTGGGGGGTAGTATTGTTTCTTTGTTTTGCCACATAATCAATCCCCATTACAAACCATAACCTTTGGATGACTGGGAACCACCACCACCACTTTGCTCTCCATGTGTGACCTGCAAAGATTCAAAAGAATCCTACTGAGGCTGGAGAGATGGCTCCGCAGTTAAGAGCGCCCAGACTGAGTCCTCAGCACCCACATGGTGACTAACAATAGCCCATAACTCCAGTTCCAGGAGATCCAACGCCCTCTTCTGTCCTCTGTAGGCCCTGAATGTACATGGTGCACCTACACACATGTAGGCAAAACACTCAAACACATAAAATATAAATAAATTATTTTCTAAGAATAATAACCCCTGCTAAATGCAGCCCAGTGAAAGATACCACTTCCTTCCCTCCCTCACCCGGCACACTCATTTCCCGGGCTCTCTTCAACCAGCCTAAACAGTTTTTCTCACGTGTCTCAATTATGTTTTAATAAAATTACAAAAGGCCAAAAAGGAAAGCCAATCATCCCTTCGCACAGCTATCTCCACTGAGCAAGCTCAATTTCATATGTTCAGTGAAGTGCCTTTCTTCTGAGTCACGCAAAAGGCTTTTCTATCATTCTTTCATAGATCCTCCTAACTTAAAATAAGCATCAAATATTATCATTTCCATTTGAGATTCAGAAGAAGACAGGCACAGTGATTGAGATATAATGCCTGGGTGAAATGGCCATTTTCAAAGACGGAATGGCCTTACGAACTTACCACATAATCCCCACATTGTTGGCAGTTATTTCTTTTCTTTTGCACCATGACTTGCTATAGCGCAAAACTAACTTCATTTGTTTTTAGCCGGGATCAGGTCCACATTCCTTACACACACAAAACTAAGTTATTTGAAACTATGCAATTACTTGGATTTTATTCCTTTAAATTCTGACTTTAGGAATCGAAAGTAAACAATTCTAAATGAGTATCTTCATAAACTGTCCCCAGAAAAGGTATTTCCAGTGTCCTGATAACAAGGACTCAGGGTCCTGCCTCAGACATTTCTATTCACTATGCTGACCAGTGCTCTGGGTATCCAGCCTATCCAATAAGAAAGGGGTCATAAACGTTTTGGAGTCTAAACTAGCTGCACTGTGGCTTGTCATCCAACATTCAGAAATCTCGTCCACAAGAACAAAAGTCTAGATTATTCTATATGATGATTTACCAGAACAGCCCATATTTCAGACATTTTAGTTCCCTGAGCCTTCTCTCCACATGCAGATGAGAAAGGAATGCAACCTCTGCATGAGATGTTAAACACATACATATTTATGTGGCTTTACACTCAGCCCTGCCAACCTGAGATTGTGTCTGAGACTCACTTGTGTCACAGTCAGAGCATAAAGATGCACTGGCCTATTTACATACTACACAGATACCTTAGTTCAACGTTTGTCATTCAATTCTAAATCAATGCAAAAAATTATTCAAGTTACTTTTTAAAATTTGCATGGCTTAAGCATCCATAGATGCAAAAAAATCACAATCATTTTCCTTTTACCCTTCAAAGCAGATACTCACGAATAAGGGGGCTATAATCATCCCAAACTCAACAGCCAGACATAAGGAGCCCCAAGATCCTATGGTGACAATTACAGTGATGTCCAGCTCACACAGGGCCAAGTTTCCAACAGAACTAGGTAATCTACTCCCAATACTAGAACAAAGACTGATCCAAAATTCTAAATCTTTTCCCTCATAAAACTATTTTTAGTTGCCCTTCCAAGTCTCCAGATAAAATTCGCACTTTCAGACTACCCAGCACACTACAGTCTCCTTCTTGGCTCCTTCACACATTTCCTGTAGGTGGGCAATCCTCTGCCGACCCCTTTCTATCACTGCTCCCCGCCTCTAGCCTTATTCATCTTAAGAATGACATCTTCTGTAAGCTATCTATGACCATCACCATACTCCAACTAGGGGTGGGTACCTTCCTCTGCATCTCTGAAACCCCCACGCCTTAACTGTCTCCTAACACATGTCCCAAGTCGTGCTCTGTATATGGGCTCAGGACTGTGTACAGACCTTCCATCTTCAGTCTCTAACACATTGCTAATCACAGAATAGGTACTTTGAAAGAAGGTGGTCAGGAAAGATAAGCACATCCTAAGGGAAAGCGGTATTAAACCTTCTCATCATACCACAAGAATAAATCTCGCAGGAGATACCTGGGGGTAGGCAGTGCAAAGCCTTCCTGTGTCCCAGCACATGAAGGAATGTTTCACAGGGAGAGTGTGAGTAAATGGTAAAAGTCTGTTTCTACTGCTAAGAAATTTGAAACTTCTGAATATGGTTCTAATGTTCACTCTGCGGTCTCCAAAATTCCATTTAAGAATAATTTAATTTCTGTATTACCAAAAGACACTAATATCTTTGATTTGTAGTATGGCACAAGTCTCCAGAGAAATCACATAAAGCAATGTTTCCCAAACCGTGCTATAGAAGCTACGTGCTGCACTCCGAAGTCAAGAGGGAAAAACAAGAGCTAGACTCAAACTCTAGTCCTATTCGTTACAGGATTTAAGTTAAGTGATTTATCATCTCTGAGCTCCAGTTTCCTTATCGTGATGTAAGGATAATGATGACTATGTCTAGACATTTCTGCAAAAACAAAATTAAATGATAAACTTGAAAAGCCTCCTGATACACAGTGAACATAAATTTTCCCTCCCATCTATCCAAAGCCCAGAAAGAGGTGCACAGTGGCACAGTGATTAACACACATCCAAATGAGGAGGAGGGGTAGTGTTGGATATCCCTTCCAGACTTGGGCTTCAATGGTCCAAGACACTATTCACATTTTCTCCAAAATCCATACATTAGTCCAAAGATGAGGATTGGATTTTTGTATGATCATATCATCTTTTCATCAACTTAGAAAGAAAATCTCTGCTTTTAAGAAGCTGCAGAGACACACGTGGTAACACCAGCCTTTAATTCCGTACTTCAGAGGCTAAAGCAGAAAGATCATGAGTTTAAGCCAGGATGAGCTGTGTAGCAACACTCTGTCTCAAAGTGTAGATGATGGACAGACAGATGACTGATTGATAGATGATAGATGATGATGATAGATAGATACATAGATAATAGATAGGTAGGAAATAGATAATCTGTAGATAGGGAAATTATCTAGATGATATATACACAGACAGATAGATGATAGATAGATAGGTGACAGATAGAAAATACATAATCAGTAGATAGGTAGATTATCTAGATGACAAATAATAGATAAATAATAGAAAGATGATCAGTAGATAGGTTGATTATCTAGATGATAGATAAACAAGGGGTTGAGATATAAACCTTAGGGAAACATGAGTGCCTGCAAAGGTTTTTCAGGTATTCTGTTCCTTAAGCTGGGTGTTAGGTACAAAGATATCCATTTCATTATTATTATTCTTTATGCCAGACACAACTCTCTATACACACATTTTGCACATGTCATATACTTTCTGTTTTGAACAAGGATATAGTCTTAATACCAGTAGTGTGAAATCAAGGTTCTAGCATAGAAATCTCTGTGGTGTCTAAGGATAACACATTTATTCTTTTATCCATTTTAATAGATGAATTTTTTTGAGTTATTGATGAGATTTTAGAGGATTTTCAGTTCAATACTTAGGTGTTCTTTTTTGAATGTACCTTTGAAACCTATTTCTGAATGACTAACAATTTCAATAATGCCTACCCACAGGACTCAAAAGTCATACACCCAAAACAAATGACAAACTAGACCAGAGGTCAGAACATGTTAGCGCCATTCCCAAGTGACTGATAGTGTCCAAGCCAGCTTGGAAAGTATTCAGAAAACACAGGCTTGAGGTTAGCGGTATTCTGCACCCTCATAACCCTTACCTGCTGGGGTAAGGACAGGACAGAAGCTACTTATGAGGTCAGCAGAAAGTTGCTAAGTCAGCCCTGCTTCTGTCTTCTTTAAGATGTATCTGTGTGTGTGCACGTGCGTGCGTGTGTGTGTCTGTGTGTGTATGTGTCTGCCATTTACAAAGCACCATGTTTGTAGAATTTAGAAATTTGACCAGGTTTAATCTAGCCATAAAAGCACAGACAGTAAGGGACAAAGTTTGAGAGTGGTGTAAAGAACTGCAGCTATCACTTCTGCCCCTTGGGAAGCATTTCACATGCTTTTGACCAATAACAGAAAGCCTGTGAGCAGAATGTAATATGCTAATCCATTTCCTCTAAGTAACTCAGTGATGTGGCTTATTGAATTTTGTCAGCGACACCACAGTCTTTTCATTTTATAAGTACCAAAAAATATGGTTTTCCTTCTCAAAGAAATGGAGTAAATAACATCTTACCCTTCACAGTACTTAGTAATTGAACGTCTCGAATGGCTTATCTGGCAGAACATGAATGTGAAACAAAGTTATGAACATGTTTACAATAAACGCACAGGGGGGACTGGAGCAACTTCGGGAGAAAATGAGGGGAATGAACGGTTAACGGCCGGCACACACACTCTCATGCTGCAGGACACAAAAAGGTTCACAGCAGTTGTTAAATTCATTTAGAGAAACTCGGTTTGTTTCTCCAGCAGAGTGCTCACCAGCCAATCTGTATTACAGCCTGCAGGAGTTCCTAATATTCTCAGCAGGATCAAGATTCGGCCCACACTGATTCAGCCATTTAATCTTGCAAGAGAACAATATTTGGCAGAAAAAGACCCCGCAGCACCGAGGGAACGTCCCAGTGGTTTGTCATCAGCACTGACGGGGCCAAAACACTGAAGGTAGAAACCAAATGGCAGTAACCGGTGTTTACATTTCCTTCCACACACGCATGCGCTCAACATACGTGTGAAAACACACAGATCCCCTACACCCAGACAGCTACTTCAGATACAAATGTGTTTTTAAAAGGTAAAGTGTTTTCTTAATGTCTTCAGTCAGTCCTCTCATGAAAAACCCAAACTTTCAAAGCACCCTTGCGTAAATAGGAGGAAGGATAAAAGATAAATGAAAATGTCATAATTATACCTTTGACTTTTGAAATGTTTCATAAACACTAAAAACAAAAATAGAGAAGGCATAAGTAAAACGTTTATACAGGCCAACGTTACACAGACACACACACACTGACCAACACTTGTCCATAATTAAATATTTATGGCATCTTATAGATAATAGCACGATCTGATTATATGCTGTGATCTGTTTTGTTGAGGTAATCTATATTTCCTCATTTATGCTGTTAAGTAATTTAGGGGTCTGATTTGATTTTGAGTACTTTTAAGAACCCATGCTGACAAGCAAACAAGGACTTGGGAAAACAGATATGGGGAACTGAGAAATTGAAAATAAAATGTACTGAGCCTGCCATTACCAGTGTGAGTCACTATTCAACTCAGTGACCCACCAAGATTACTTTTTGGCATATATGTGTCTGGTGTATGTGTGTGGAGTATATGCATACATACTTTGTGATGCATACACCCAAGTACATGCAGAGGCCGGAGGAGGACTCAGGTAACCTATTCTATTATGCTTCACCTTGTTCCTTTGAGACAGGGTCTCTCATTGAACGTGGGGTGAGGCTGATAGTCAGCCAGCCCCAGCAATCCTTTGTCTCCACTCCCCTACAGCACTGAGGTTACAGGCATGTGGAACCATGCCTAGCTTTTTAAAGGGTTCTGAGGATTTGAACTTCGTCCTCATGTTGCACAGCAAGTGCTCTTACCTGCTGAGTCATCTCTCCAGCTCCTCAGTAATATTCTTTTAAAATGAATTTTAAATAATAAGGACAAGGGTTCTATTTCTTTGTCTCCCAAACATGGGCTAGTTGGTCCTCTCATGTGAACATAGTGTTTCCCTGTATCCAGCATTATTCACCCTTAGATAATCAGGCATATCTTCTAATTTAGTGTAAAATGTTGCTTTGGCGGTTATCTGCCAGCTTATCAGAGGCTAGCAACAAGCTTCCTGGGGTCAGGATCGTGCCTATTTTATTTCTTATTCCCCATTTCCTAGCAAAGTTTCTAGTGCACAGCAAACACCCAAAAACTGTTTAACTTAATAACTAAACTCTCAAATGTAATTTCTTCTACAGAAAAACTCATTTTGGATTTCTAGAGGCCCAAAATAGACATACCTGAAAATTCAGCTGCTTCTCTCACCAACCTGGCTTCAACACACAATTCAGTACGGGGAGGAATTTCTCCCCACACACTAACACATACACATGCGGAGTACTTAACGTATTTAACCCTCCCTGCTGCTTTTTCTACCTCACACCCCTTTACTGAGACCTTCTGTCTTCATGAGAGTTCACACCCAGTGTGAACATGAACGGTGTACAGAAGAGTAGTTTCTCTTTTCCTCTGAAACCCACAAGGCCTGATGTAATGTGACGCCCAGAGCCAGTGTTTACTGAACAAACGTGTTCCTGAAAGACAACTATGCTCAAATAGACAACTTCTATTTCCATGTTATTCTTTATAACAGAGCACTGTGTTCTAGAATATTCAAACAGAAAACTGAAGCCTGATACCATGGCACATGCCTAGTCTCCCAGCTACTCAGGAAAACAAAAGCAAAGCAAAACCAAAGCAACAGCAACAAACCAGAGCTAGCTCTCAAAGGCTTCAGAACAAGAGCACAGCAAAAATGAATATGAAAATCATTTTACTAGAAATTATTTCTCTGTACCCAAAATAGTAAATATGTCAACAAGGAGCTGGGGAAATGAAAGTATTATGAAATGATTGTCTGGCATGCTCAGTGTCCTGGGTTCCATCACCAGAACTGAAAAGGAAGAGGAGGAGGAGGAAGAAGAGAGGGAGGAAGAGGAAAGTGGAGGAGGGAGGGAAGGAGGAAGAGGAAAGAGGAGAAGTAGGAAGAGGAAAAGGAAGAAGAGAAAAAGGAAGAGGAGGAAAGTCGAGGAAGAGAAGAGGAGGAGGAGGAGGAAGAGGAGGATGGGAAGGAGGAGGAGGAGGGAGAGGAGGAGGAGGAGGAGGGAGAGGGGAAGGAGGAGAAGGAGGGCGGCAACAACGACGAAGATGACGAGGATCACAACTTCTGAGGCTTTTTATACTTCTTTTCTAAATCCACATTCTTTGATCTAACTGGCTAAACAGCCAAATGTGAACACTTCTGTAATTCTAAGAATGTGATAATGCAAAGCCTAATTCAAGCAGATTAAAGGTTGATTTTGTTAGTCAGTATAACCACAAAAGGAGAAAGTAATTTAGAAAATACAGGCAAGCCCGAACATGATAATTTCCTGATTCTTGTTCTTTGCTTTTAGCAGAGTCTGGGAGTTTCCACAAAAGGAACGGGTCCTTCGTTGTACAGGTCTGTACAGAAAAGAACCAGAAGATAGCCCTGGAGGCCATGATGAAAAAAAAAACTAAGAAAAGCATGAGCGAAAAAACAGAGAGGAAAACTTTCATGCCCTAGTCCTTATAGGAGAATGAAACTGCAAACACAGCTGTATATCTGCACCCGCACACACGCGCACACAGCTGCATATCTGCGCCCGCACACATGTGCACACAGCTGTATATCTGCACCCACACACACATGCACACACTTGCAACTTCCAAACCATGGCCTGCCTTTCATTGCACATTCCTATCTTGGGCTACTAATGGGTTCAGAATCAAATCTTTGTACAACTTCTCCCTTGAATTATGACTGTTATTCTTACTAACTAAAAAGACAAGTTTTTAAACTTACTTCTTGAATCTATAATTACATGACATAATTATTGTCAGTCCACAAACATTTATTTAAGGTTTCCAGTTTTTCCTTAATATTCAGGATGTTCTGGGTGTGAATATGTCCCCCAAACCAAAATGAAATCTGGAAGAAAACGCAGATGCTTTCTAAGTTTGAAATCTTTGTAACGCACTGAACTTAAGACACTCTCCCCACACTGGGTCTATTAGACCCCCCAGGGTACAAGCTCTTCCTGCCATCTCACTCCTCTCTGGCTTTTATTCACATCTGCACAAGCCAAACTGCCAGGCCCAGACATGCAAAGTCTACATTTTGAGTGCCATCGTTCAGGGCAGAGCTAGAAAATTTTAAAACACAATGGCTACCGTCCTGTCCATTATCTTCATTTCAGTCCATAAAGATAGCTCAAATTGCAAATAAAAAGAGCTTTAAAAGACTGGAAATAGAATTGAGAAGATAATTTTTAATATTCTTACTAATTCTTTGAAAATTTCATACAATATATTTTGGTCATATCAGACCCCTCCCCCTCTAGCCACATTTTACTGCCTCTTCATGGCCTCAATTATTATTTACTTTTCAAAGGTCTATCAAGTCTAATCTGTGTTTCCCAAATGCTCTTGGGTGTGGGTCCATCCCTTGGAGTTTGGAGAACCTATCAGGCATCATACCAGTAAGGAAAACTGGCTCTCCCTCTCCCAGCATCTATCAATTGTCAATAAATCCTCAGTTAAGGCTGGGACGTTTTGCCCACCTCCCCATCTATGCTGGGTTTTTGTCTGGCTTGGATGTGCACAAGTCTTGTGTATGCTGTCATTAACCCTGTGGATTCATACGTGCACTAACCCTGCGGTGTCCAGTCACCACCGTTTCCTTCTATTCACTTACCACATCTGACTCTGACAACTCTGGTCCCCTCTTTTCCTGAGCCTTGGGAGGACAGGGTACTATAAAGATGTGCCACTTAGGACTAAGCACTCACTCTGCTGTCTCTTACTCTCTGCACACTGACCAGTTGTGGGTCACTGTGTTAATTGTCATCTACTGCAAGAAGAACTTCTGGTGAGAGCTGAGAGATGCACGGATGGGTCCGGGCAAATTCGTGGGTCTTCAGAGCATTTTTTTAAAGATTGTTCTTATCAATAATAAGAAAACATAAAGACCTGAATTGGAAAGTTGTCTGGAATGGCAGCAGGAGAAGGTTGCATCTTCTAAGACCATTAAGAAACTGGCCTGTGCTAGCAGTTTACAGTTGTATCCTGCTTTACCTTTTTCAAAGTGCCTTTAAAGCACATACGTCACCTCAGAATTTCCCTGCCATGCATGTAGACTATGTCTTCTTCAGTCTTGTTAAGGACAAATTGTGCCCTCTCATCACCAACCACCAATGCAATTATATTCGGAAACAGTCTTTAAGGACCTAAACCAATGTTAAATGACATTGAAAGAAAGAGCCTCAGCCTCATTGGAGCAATGCCCTTATAAGAAGAGGAAGCACCAGATTTCCCACACACGCCAAGGAAAGGCCATGTAAGGATAGAGAAAGGAGACAGTCTGCACATTAGGCAGAAAGTTCTCACCAGAACCCAGCCCTGCTGGGCCTTGCCTTAGGATGCCCAGGCCCCCACCAGGACCTGTGGCAATTTGAGATAATAACCTGCTGGGTTTGAATGTCAAATGTCCCCCACCTACCCTGAGGCTCATGTGTTTAAACAGCTGCTGTTACCACTTTGAAAGGTTGTAGAAACTTTGGAAGGTTGCAGACATGATGCCTAGCTGGCACACAAATGCCAACAGGGCCAGACCCTGAAGACGGGAGCTACTTCCAGTTCTTACCTGAGCATTCTGCTTCAAGGTGTGAAGAAGCCATGCCTATGCAGCAAGCTCCCCCCACCAGGAGCCAAGATGCTCCCTCACCGTGTCCGCCCCTGCACCATGCCCCATCGGCCAAAATGGCTTCCTTAAATTGCTTCTGTCAGGAATTTTGTCAGTGATGAGCAAAGTAACTAGTACACAACCCAAGCAGCTACTGTGAGCAATGATTGTTCCCTTTTAGGTCTTCTTGTTGCTATTGTTTTCAAAGACTTAAGACACCTGAAGAAACTCTCGGGCCACAAATGTTCTAGAACAGGGATCGACCTTACATTTTTAATATAAGCAGAGTCTTGAGTAACACACCAGGAAGCCATCAGCCATGCTTTCCTGAGGAAGCATCGCTACAATCACTTCATAAAACTATAGAAGGCACCAGAAACTGAGTAGAATATAGTGAAAAATAGATATTATCAAGCAGCAGAAACAAGAATGGCAAATTTCAAAGAAATTCTTTAAACTAAGGACCCCTGTATAGAGTGGTTTCACAAGAAGAAATATAAAAATTAGTTAATGTTTTACAAATTATTGCCTCTTTCGTGCATTCAGTACACATGACTGGGTGCCTGCCACAAGTACTATTCTAGGCACTGGAAAACTTGTTGAAAGAACAGATTAGTTTCTACCTCTGCTGTGGCATTTATCCCATAAAAAGATTTCACGAGTCGAGATTGAGAAGTACATGGAAAGCCACAGTTTCAAAAAAAAAGATGGGGGTTGGGGAGAGACTGTCGATTCTTTTTATTTCAAGTTTAGCACCATGCTGGGCCACAACTATCTAAAGTTCAATCTGAGGAAGAAGAGGAAACTTCTAATATACCTGTACAAGCTGACTGAAAGAGCATCAGGACAGAGGCCATGGTCAGAAACAAGAAGGGACCCACTGAGTCAGTGTGGGCAGAGAAGTCTCAGATCACTAAACCAGGGACAGTTCCATTTTCCATGCAAAATATTTTACCCTACAGACAGTAGGAAACCATGACCAGATTCTAAGAGAGACCATGGCATAATCAGATGTTCATTTTAGGAAGAATTTGTAAGTAATTATGCAGAGAACCATTTGGAATGGATCAAGAAGAGTTAAGACACTATTCCAAAAACCCAAGCAAGGGACAGGGACATGTCCTAAATAAAGGAGGCAAATGCCATACTGTGCCTTCTAGAAATGTCACATTGTGTACTCTTAGGAATTTAAAGATGAAATTGAAAATTACATGATCTTCACTTTCTTGACGTTAAAGAGGTTAGACAATTAAATGCATGACATGTCAATCATAACCAAAACGTGAAATATGATGTTTGATGTGAATACACAAACGATCCTATGCCACAAAGCACTGTGGTGACTAGAGGTGAGGAGACCACCATAGAAGCAAAAGGGATGCCACCTGCAAAAGTCCGGAACAGCCTAAAACCCAGGCCTAATGCACATGGACAAATGGTGGTGACAAGCAGTGGAAGGCTAGGAGGACACAGACCGAGGCGGCTGGAAGGGTCTTTAGAGTCCCAGAAGAGACTTAGGAAAGTGGACTTCATCTTGACCAAAATGGAAGTCCAAAGGTTTTTTGTTGTTGTTGTTGTTGTTAGTGGGTCATAAATTAGGATCTTGGTGGAGATATTTTAGAAAGATTCATCTGGAAAAAGTTTCAGATACAATGGGAAGATCAAAACACACAGGCAGAAGACAGGCCAATGCAGAAGTTACTTCAGGAACTGCAGCAGGAAAAGGCCCCACACGGGGGAACTGGAAAAGGGGACGGAAGAAGGATCCTGAGAAATCATCTGTTGGCTCATTAGTCTCCGTCTCGAAGGGGAAGTCACAAGTGTTAATTCTCATGTTCTGGTGGCTCTTCTCAAACCTCCCCTCAAGACAAATGCCAGTTAGCAAGAACTCCTGTTTTTGCCATGCACAAGCAATTACTGGTCTGGGACATATTTGTTTCTTTAAGTGACTGTGGCTAAAAAATTGGGGATAAAAAGCAGAGATCAACCTTTGAAGTTCTGCCCTACATGAAAATATAAAGCAAAACCAGGTGTGAGGGGATCATGAATGAGGAAAAAAAAAAGGCCAAGAGGTAATTTTCCATATATTTTTCTTGCGAACGTGTAAGTATTCCTTATAGAAATCCTTTCCCCGAGGAGAGAGGTTGTTCAGAGGGTCTAATTAAACAGGCTATGCCAAAGTGTTCCAAAATGTATGAAGTATTCATGAACATGTGTTAGACATTATAAGAAAAATGTGTGCTGCTGCCCCATCACTTTCTGTGACATATTTGATATCAGTCTCCAAAAATAATGCTACTGACCGACTGTTACTTCAGATTACATCAGAGCTCCTAGTTGAGATGAGCTAGAGGTAAAGTATAGGCTTTTAAAGCAACAGAGAGGTCCACTCTAAAACTACACGCCTTCAAGGGCTTCTCACCATCAGCCTCATAAAAATGATTGATTCTGTTAAACAATCTAATGATGAGTTATAATAAAATACCATTTTTCCAAATTACTTAGCATGCTAACTACTCAAAATCAAAAGCTTTCAGATAAATTTTTCCTCAATGATAAATGTTGTATTTTTTTAAATTATTTTTAAGTGTATGAGTGTATTGCCTGCACGTGTATAAGTGTACCCATGATGTGAAATGCCCACGGAGTTCCGAAGAGGGTGTAAGATTCCCTGAAACTGGAGTTATGTACAGTTGTCAGCCACCATGCTGGTGCTGGGAACCAAACCCAGGTCCTTTGCAAAAGAAGCCAGTGCTCTTAACCGCTGAACCATCTCTCCAGCTCCAAAAGTTACATTTCTTACATACAGAAGAAAATTAACAAAAATGCCCATTTGTATATTAACTGGCTTTCTAATTTTTATCTTTCTCTCCTCTCAAACATGCTTCTTTTATGTTTGTTATATGTAGAAAGAAGCTCTTTCTAAGTCAGTTGTTCAGACTCGTACAAGCCTTCCTCGGCTCCTACAGGGCACCAGTTTGCAATTAGCACTCATTTCTCATGCATGAGTTGACCCAATTACATAACAAATTCTGCCTTGGGGATTTCCCCTGACTGCTTGTCTGCTGTCCACCATACAACTCAATTTCACACTGTCAGCAGCCTGAACATGGTTACAGTCAGTCTCTGTCAAAATGATTTATTTAAATTACAAACAGAAACCAAATCCCTAGACAACTGTCCTACCCTCTCCCGCTCACCCTTACGTTCAGCCTAACTTTGAATCAAATCTTTTAATACTGCATAGATACTGTATTCAATTATTAGGCAATGTTTATTTCCAATAATCTAATATTTTTGAAGCTTAACTCATATAGTCTTAGGGAACTAAATCAGCAGTATCCTTGTGAGCTTATTAATGGGCCTATAACTTATTTTACATTCTAAGTCAATGAAAAATTATGTGGCTGTATCAAAAAAGTTAGAATTAATTACATTTCGGTATCAAATTAAAGATTCTGATCTTAGCTTTTCTTGCAAAGTAAGCAAGTCTTTCTTCATGAACGGGCATGTTGGACTGGAAGGGGTAGATAAAAACATATTTGGGAAACAAAATATATAATTAAAATTATAGACATTGACAGGGCAAAGGAAATAGAGCAAGAGAAAACATTATATAGTCTGTCAAGGCAGTGATGTAGAGATGCACCGAGACACTTACTGGGCCACACAAAACTCTTCCCATTGTGCAAGGACAGGCACAAATCTGAACAAATCTGGTAGAGGCACACATGCTATTTCAATCTGTCTGTAAAAGACAAGGCTTTTCTCATTTGTTTCTTTTTCTTTCTTCCTCATATGATATTTTTCTTCTACCTGTAATAAATTAGAAAATAAACACCCAGTTTTTATCTACAGCACGAAGTCTGTAAAAATCTCTGAGGGCTTAATTTTACCATTTTATTTCACAATTCATCCCCAGACTGTCCGGGCTCAATGAAAGTGCAGCTTCTGTGAGCGAGTAAACAGGCACAAGAAACTGTCTTGGTGACTGCCGGCAGGCCGCACTGGGTCCCTGCTGAGCATGCTGCGCACAGTGCCTTGCCACCTGGCTGCAGGCACCCTGAGTGCCCACCATACTTAGAAAATGGAAGACAGGAGCCCCCGAAACTAGAGCTAGAACAGCAAGCCATGATGAGAGGAAGGGGGTTTTCAAATATTGACACTGAGGCAAGGTAGTCCTCAATTCCTGTTTGCGCACTGTGCCTTCATTCCCTTATTTTTTATTATTTCATGTGTATGAGTGTACTGTGTGCATGTATATAGGTGTCCCCATGTTGTGGAAGGCCCAAGGAGATCGGAAGAAGGCATCAGATTCCAGGCGGCTGTCAGCCACCACATGGGTGCTGAGAACCGAACCAAGGTCTACAAGAGCAGCCAGTGCTCTTAACCACTGAGCCATCTCTCCAACCCCTACACTGTGCCTTTAACACACCTTCCTGAACTATTATTAAAGAGCACGCACAGGTTGTAAGAACATTTCTGAATATATTCTAGACTTTGGAGGCTAGCAGAGGCAGATGGCAGCTTCGAGACTTAGGAGTGAAAATCCATAGACTAGACAGTTCTTAAATCAGCACTGTCCAGGAAGACTCCCGGCTGCAACCCACTGAATATTGGTTTGAAACAAACCATGCACTTCTAAACAATGTCTTCAATTAAACTGTTCAGCTGAATATCCTGACTTCCCATAAAACTTGTTTCCAAGCCCAATATGTAAACAGCCAGTCAAACTCCACCTGAATATGAACACACTGAATTCAATGAAGACATCTTCTAGAATGCCACTAGGGAAAATAAGAACTTTATTTTAGAAGCCAAGTTTTGTTTCCCTCGTAAGAGTAAGTAAACTCTAGACCCCACTTCTTTTCTGGTTCTTCCTGTAGCTATCCTGGATAACATAGCAGAGAATTTTAAATTGCAGTATGTTATAAGTCCCCTGTGTTCGACGGTATCGTTATCGGCTCCAGGAGGAAGGAGGCAGGGCTAACCCCTCTCACCTCTTTTATTATACACAATCTGAAATTTAGAGTTGTACTTTATCCCCCTCTCCTGTGACATGTGCAGACTGAGCAGGTATTTCCAAATGACTTCAAATCCTAGGCAAAGGAACATGATAGTGTCTGAAAAAATTTTCAAAACAGTGACAGACACAGACACAAGCAATCAAAACTGCCCGTTCATCCATAACATATTACCCCAAACACCTCAGAGTTGTCATTAAATCACAGCTTTATGTCTTTATACTTTCTTCAGTCCAAAGGGTATTAACAGCAGCTAGATAGAGCCTCAAAATATCCAAAGCTAAGAAGGAACTAAAATATTTTTTAAGTAGAACAAAAAGAAAAGTTTAGACTATTAAGGACTGCTTAGTAAGGTCACCTAGTTAATGTGAGGATCTAGTGTGATCTCCTTATGGGGAGCGGGCTCCACACCAGCGCTGCCAGCAGGAAGACCCTGACGTCCTCCCTGTCCAGACATTTGCTCACCTTCTTCCTCTCAAAACAGACACAAAACAGGCCACATTTAAAAATACCTGTGCAGGTGTTGCCCAGTATTATTTGTGGGTTTGAATGAAAGTGGTATGGAAAATGAGAATAGCCAAAGTAGCACTTTTAGGATCAAGTCAAATTTCTAATAGAAAAAGATCCTGCAGTAAAATGGAAAACCCAATGAGGTCATGGAAAAAGTTCGTAAAGTTGTGGTGCCGTAAATGAAAATTAAATTCAGCAGACCTCAGAATATTCCACAGCCTCCCTTCTCCAACAGTTGGGCCATAACAGAAATATTGAGATCTGGATGTTTTTAAAACTGACCATTGTCTAATTCAGAAGATACATCTCATTAGTACTTTATACAGACTGCCACGTACATTACAAATATCAGTTAACACTTACCTGCATTATAAGAGGTTTGGTATAATTAACAATGGATCTGCAAAGGACCTCTGGTACTGAATAAAGTGTGTATTCCTGCTAATGATAAAGTTTGGTGAAATGATTAGTTCTTTTCACATTAGATATGAATAATGACTTAATTTTAATATAAAGGGAAAGGCTTACCTTTGAGTAGACTGCAATCCTCATGTTAGCTGTCACATGGGTGTCTCAAGTAGAATTGTTTAGTTCTTTGTAAAATAAATTTCTATGATAGTTGAAGATTTAGGATATCACTTTAGTCTTTACAACACTTTTTCAACTCCAAACAAGGATCCAAAGAAAGAAATGTGAGGGCAGCTATCAGTGCAATATATCTCTAATCGGCATTTTTTTAAAGAGAGAATGGGCTTTAAATTTGAGGAAAAGAATGAATGGGTAGAAAATATGTGGGTAATAATCTTTACCAATTATGACCAACAATCATGGGGGCAAGGGGGCTAAAAGAAAAGCCAAGTGGCAAATGCCATGAATTCTTAAAAGTCAACCCTTTCTTTTCAAATGAAAAAAAAAAAAATCCTTTCTAATGTAAAATGTCCACATAAAGACCAAACAATGGGTTAACCCTTGAGAATATGATAATTACAGGCCTCTTTCCACTCTCTAAATAACATTTTTAAATATGAATTATTTCTGGTTTTCAACTTTTGACAAATAACTTTTTCTCAAATTTCAAGCTATAATTGTACTTGTAAACAATGTGTGTAGATATACCTGTATACACATGTACCTCATGATCATGGCCCAACATCAGTGAATAATTAAATCCATCTGCCAATTAAACATTTCCTTGAAATCAAGACTATATTACTTATAACATCTAGATACACAAATTTTAATGCCTAAAAATGTGACATATAAAATACCATTATTATGAAAAAGTAGTATGACTTTTACATGTTCATGCATACCTATATCAGACACATAGCCATTGATTTTCATTCAAATTTCCTCCTGGATATCCAATCTTAAACAAATCATTTGTGAAAAAATACATTTTCACACATTGGAAGAAACATGGTCACACATATGAATTACAAAAATTAATAATGAGCTGTTTATCCACCTTTAGTAAGTATGAAATTGATATTTTCCTGTCTCTAATGTGCCATGGACTCTGCCAGTCTCAATTTTTGTTATAATGGAAAATGTATTACCGAAAAAGATTCAGCTTCCAAGTAGAAAATAGCTGCATATTTAAAAGTTTATTTAGAAACTTATATGTAACATGATTCAAGAAATATCTAAAGCAGAAAACCATACACACACAATTAGCAAATGTGAGATTTTTCAATATACCTAAACTACATGCTTATTTTATATGGTATTCCACAGAAAAAAATAACTGTCAGGTTTTTTTAATTTAACTGGAAAAATAACATTTTGGCAAAATTCAAAGGCTGAGAGCCATTCAAAATACACACAGAAGATACCATGACAATGGTTAGGCTGCAGGTAACCCCTGAAGCCAGAAGGCGGGGACTTACCAGGTGAATTAGCATATTTTATGAGTAGACAGAATACTGCTCAGATACCATAGCAACAAATGTGCTTCCCAGTCACCTCATGTCATATTCCCATGCAGAAACACACATCAGGACCACCACATAGAGAGGAAGCGGGCACCTACGTTGCTGATTTGCTCCTGGGTCCTCTTCAGCCTCTGCAGCTCAGGCGTGTCCGTGACGATGCTGAAGCCTCTCCCTTTGCTTTCTTCAAAATCTTTTTTGTACTTGACCTAACAAGGAGGAGAAAAAAAAAATGAACAGAAAAGTAAGTGGAGGAGTCACAGATCCCACTCAGGACAACCAGGAGCCTGGGAAGTTGCTAGAATTAGAAGCAATATCTACAAGCCAGCTCTAGAGGCATCCTAAGGGTGCAGGGAAACTAAGTAGACCACCCGGTTAGTGTTCCAGAAACTTTCCCAGCTACCTGTGTGATCTTAGCAAGTTACTTAACTACTCTGTGCCTTCCTGGTTTCATCTGTTAGATGATGATGATGATGATGATGATGATGATAGTGATGGCAGCTATTTAATTGATTGTAAGGAAAAAATCAAATAAATGTGTGTGGCTGATGGGTACAAATAAGTATTTTTGCAATAGTTACCATTATCATCATCAATACTATTGTTACTACAAAAGAAGGAAAAATGGTGGACAAAGAAAGTTAAGTATTATACTCCTACACCTGTCTTGTACAGGAGAAAAAGCATCAGTTTGAGCCGGGACTGTCCTGGAGAGAAGGGACACAAAGACAACAGCCAGTCCTGCCTGTACGTTTTCATTCTGTTTCATAAGGCATCTGGACACAATCACACCGGGCTGCACTGCCAGATGTCGAGTATATAAATGCTTATGAAAATATTTATAAAGTAGCCCTACCTAGGGATTAGAAAGCTTCTCAAACAGGCCCCTGGCATCCTGCGTACAGCAGAGTCCCTGGTGGTGCTAGTACTTAAATACTCTTCTTTTTGCCAGGTGTGGTGACACAAACCTGTAATCCCAGCACTCAGGAAGGTGAGGCAGAAAGAGAGAGAGTGCGGATCAGCCTGGACTACACTGTGAGGCTCTGTGGTATAGGAAACAAGGGCTAGGGTCTAGCTCAGTAGTACCGTGCTTGCCTAGGATGTCCTGGGTTCCAACCCGGGCACCAGGAGTAAATAGTCAGACTCCTTTTCAACAAGGCTGGCTTTATCACATCCTCGGGGCCTGGAGCAGCCACAGATTAATCTTACAGAGTGTGTCTTCTGTTATTATTTCAGTAACAACTTGTAAAACCAGCCAAATATTTGGCCTGTTAGTGACTGGATGAACACATTTTGTTCTTGTTTTTTTTTCTTAAGGCCAAGTATCAAGAACTATGGAAACACTTTTCAGTAGCCCACATAATTCCCATTTGCATTCAGAAATAAAAGCTTCAAAATAGCATTTAAGTCACCACAGCAGCTTATAAAAATCGGAGTGTAAATGTAGATTCTGAATCGGTCTGAAGTTTGCAGGCAGGTGTGCAACCACTGCTTTTGCTGAGTCACGTCTACGCTTTTGTGTGCAACTCTTTCAAGTATCTTTACCCTTAAGGCGACTGGAAGATTTTCTTTTAAGTGAGCTTGAAAGAAAACAAAATTAAAATCACTGAGGAAAACAAATGGAAAATTTTAGGAGACTCATCACTTTCAGCTTAAGAATATCGAATTTTCTCTCCATGCTTTCATTTAAATTCATAAAAGTACTAAGACCCATACTTTAGCTATTGCCGTAAATAAATGATCTAATAAATGGTAATATCTTTATTACAGAGAAAATGCTGAGTGAGCTCGGCCTTGTAACCCCAATCTCCCAGCATGCACGAAGACGTCCACAGCGCATGCGGAAGACACACAAGCCCGGCGTTGCAGTCTCAGTGTGTCCTGCCTATCTAAAAGTAGCTAAAGCCGGTCAGCTGGTGAGCAAGGTGAGGGGCCGAGCGCTAAGATGAAGGATGTAGGGAAATATTACAAGGTAGTGATCACCAGAGGCCTGGAGACCTTCCAGCAAGACAGAGTGTACCAGTCGAATCCCTCCATCCATGACCGCAGTTTCACGGACAGAAGCTGTTTGTTTCAAATACAAAGAAAGGGCTGGAGAGCTGGCTCAGCGAGAACATGCTGCTCTTGCAGAGGATCTGGATTTAGTTCCTAACACCCACATGGGAGGGAGCTACAACCACCAGTAACTCCAGATCCAAGGGATCCAAGATCCTTTTCTGCCCTAAACCGGCCGTGCGCATACAAACAGGCAGGCACATATTCATACACGTAAATGAAAAATTTTTTAAACTAAAAAAAGAAAACACATAATTTGGAACTAATCCTAGGCATCCTACGAATCATTACCACGTTCACACTTACAAATCGTTTGGTTTTGGCCTGCCTCGTCAAGTGAATTGTTTGGAAAGCACGCAGTTATCTCTGAAAACGGTTCTTTCTCAGCGTTTGGAAGCTGTTTCTTCCCTTTTTAATGGTGTGGTACACTCTCAACACCCACTCAAGCACCGACCACCCAGTATTTGTTTACTACACTCGGGGAGCGAGAAGCCATTAGTCAGCTCCGGTCTTTTCCACACACCCACCCACTCGCATCCTGCGCAGCAACGCAGCACCTGCAGTGGCTCATGGGAGTGGTTCAGCAAATGTTTCAGAAAGAGAAGAGAGAAAAAAAGAAATTGACGAGAGAAGGCACTCCATACCAAACCTAGAGCGCAGGCTCACAGTCAGGAAACGGAAGACGGCACTGTACGGCTGAGCATATATCTGCCCGAGGGAGAGGTGGCAGGGTCACAGATTTTGACAGACTTTCCTTCGTTCAGAAACAAAATCTACGGAGTGGATTCTATAGGTCAAGCATTGTTCCTGGTATGAGAACACCACCTCAAGGGAAGTCAACAATTCCTGCCGGGATGGAGCTTAAGAAGACGAAATTTAAGTCAACGCCAACACACACACCAAAAAATCCTAAAACAGTCGGGTGCACAGTGTCAGAGGGAAGTCAAAGAAGGCCCCAAGAGGCAGGTGACATTTCAGTAAGGCCTGTAGGGGTTCAGAGTAAGAGGAAAGCCACACCCACCTCTGAAGAGGGTTCCCAGAGGGAGCTGGTGGAATGAGACTGTCAACCTTTGGAAACAGTGAGAAAAGCTACAGCAACGTAAGTGAAGAGAGAAAAGGGTGCAGAGGGAGCACGCGCTTCCCTGGAGGAAGGGAAGCGGGGGTCCGAGGGGGACACACAGTGTGGGAACTTCTTGGCCAGTGGCCCTTGGGAAGAGAGCAATCCTGGGGTCATGGTATGTGCAGAATTCTCAGGATTTTGGCTTCCTGGAGAACTTCCATGAAGCTGTGCTCTTGTCAAATAGAACTGGAAGAGCCAAAGAAAGAGGACAAAACCAAGATGCCAATCTGAAGTCAGAAAGGAAGTAGCTGAACTTGGGGGAGCAGAGGGAAGCAGTGTTACTTTCAGACTTGCCCATTCAACAATAAACAAAGGCATTTTGAGAAATTGTGTGCTTTCTTTTTCATCTCTTGCTAAGTAGCCCAAAGTAGCCTTGAATTCATAACCCTCCTGCCTCAGCCTCTAAAGTACTGAAATTCTGGGCAAGAACCACCACACACACACACACACACACACACACATACACACACACAATTATAATTTTAACATCAAATGTAAGACAGTCACACAATTTGATTTTCTTTGTAATTTAAAATGTACTCATTTCAAATGCAGAATGTATATAATATCAATATTCTGTGTACATGTGTGTGTGTATGTGTGTGTTGGCAAAGTATGTCTCTTTTATGGATGCATATGCATGTATATGTGGGTTCATGGTCAAAATGTACATGTTTCTGCACACAGACTTAAAATGCACAGGTACATATGCTTACCTGGACATTAAATAAAAATCAAAAGTAAGGGGATAGAGAAGTTCCTTGTTAGCCAGGAATTCATGGGATGTCTTCTGTTAGCCAAAGACATGTGATACAGCCAGTGGACCTCCATTTACAGAGAGTTAAATCAGACATTTTAAGTTCCTTCATCTTAAGGAAGATATTTGATTAGAACAGCATAAATCTGATACATAAAAACAATAAAAAAAATCAAGAGTGTGAAAGGGTGCTGTAAAGATTCCAAACATGAGCTAATAAGGACTACAAGAAGTTCAAGAGGACCCATGGGGTGTATCACAGTGGGCCAAGGCGGAAAGAGAGGGAAGTTCAGCCTAAATGCAGCTTGTCGAAATATGCTTAATGGAAGCCTAAAACCTATGGGCATATTTATCACTGATTCATGTTCTCAGGCTTGTTATTTCATTTCTGATACAATGAAATCAATGACCAATTCATCACCTTACACTCCATGACAGATGTATCACATTCTGCCTAAGTAGAGACTCTGAGGGTTACAGCATCATAAAAATGCATGTAAAAGGCTAAGTCTGATCTGCAGAATGTCTTCAGTTACATACTGACTTGTGCAGTTCAATAGAGTCCAAGGTGCTAGAGAGGGGGAGCCAAGGGTTTCCTCAGCTGGTGCCACACACAGGTGAGAAGCTTGATAACTCCCATGACTGATTACTACCTGGTCTTGTGTTCTTAAAGCCTAAAATGCAGAAAATTGGTTCACCTCCCATGCTCCATGGGAATTAAGTACTACAAAGGAAAATCTGAGTAAAGGCTTTCTTTAAAGGTGAAGTTAATTTTAACAACTGTTAAAGAAATGAGCTCAAAGGTAAATTTACGTTTTTATAAATTAATCTCATAATTTGTAAATGTATGGTTAATTAAAGAAAATTAAAGTTATAATTACCTTTTACAAACATAATCAGAAAGCGCTAAAAGTAATTTCCATAGAGTTCTAAACCTTCAGTTAGCCTACCACTACATTCATAGACACTTGGTCCTATTTGCAGATTTGTCATGTTTCCATGTACTGGCTTCCAACTTTCTCAGATTTGGGGTTCTCTTTTTTTTTAAGTAAAATCTATATTTTATACCAAATATGTAATAGCACATATTTTAATAATTTCTCTATCAGCTAGATGATAATCATATGTAAGATATTCAAATACATCTGAGTAGTTAATAGTGGAGGCTCAGGCATTAGACAAATTCATCTTGAGCCCTGGCTGTGACTGTTACCAGCTACATGACTTCAAGCCAGTTATGTAATCTTTCTGAGTTTTAGCTTCCTGGAGTATAAAATCAGCATCACTATAGCACAATATGACAGCACTTTTGTGTGTAAAGTAAATGAGATGGTGAAATCTAACATCTGTTAGGTTCTGTATATTCCAGGTTCTCTTCTGATCACTACACATTCTGTGGGAACACAAACAAGACTGGCATCCCAATAGGTAACATGCAAGAAGTACAGAGTACCCCATTCCCATAGGCACACGTTAACTCCATCCCAGGGACCAACCATCCAGGTAAAACACTCTGCCCTTGGCAGGCACTGTGCCATTTGAGCTGAGAGTTCTTTTCACCCTCCTCCCATCAAAACTGAAATAAATAAGTAAATAAATAAGACAAACTTTAAATGTGCTTTACATACAGTCTCAGATAAACCCCTGGCAGGTATGCATTTGGTCCCATTTTCTAGAAAATGAAGTTTCAGGAGGTCATGAAACTAGGGAAGGGCAGAAGTCCCCTGATAACTATCACTCTGGAAAATTCCCATTTGTCTGACAATTTTAAAAAAATGAACTGAACACAAAGGAGCTATAGTAACATTCTATACACAAGCAGAGATGGAGGGGAACCAGCTGAACAGTTGTTCATAGAAAATGTCTCAAGACTTGTATAGCTTAAAGTTTAGCTAATCAGGCAGGAGAGAGAACTCACAGGTTAAAAGCACTAATTGCTCTTGCCAAAGACATGGGTTTGATTTCCAGTACCTACATGGCATCTAACAATCATCTGTAACTTCAGTTCCAGAGGATCTGACAACCTCTTCTGACCTCCACAGGCACTGCATAACATGTATGCACTTACACATATGCAGGCAATACACTCATACACATAAAAGACAAAAATAATAAATAATGCATATTTTTTTAAGTTTAGCTCATTCATTACTTGTAATAGACCCCGTGGTGCCACAAGAGAAACAAGAATAATCACTCAAAATAAAATATAATGCAACCTGCAATTCATTACAACTATTGTTCAGCTAAATGGCATTGGTAAAAATGTTAATTCAAAGCAAAATTTTTTCTAAAAATTTTTGTGAACATCATACATGAGCATAGTCTTCACAGCTTTTCCACTCAGTCCACTCCCTCTCCAACAGCTTCCACAGCTCCTACGTCCTCTCAGTTTTGTGCCCCTTCCTTGATTATTATTGTTATATATACATGTATATGTATGTGTACATATACACAAAAAAAAATACACACACACTGAGTCCATTCAGTGGTACTTCTGTGTACCTGTGTTCAGGGCTACCCACTTGGAGTTAAATAACCTCTCAAGTAATTAGTCCTTGAAGAAAACGGATTCTCCCTCTACATCCATTGATTGCCTGCAGCTCTTCGTCTTGAGGTAGGACCCTGTGAGAGTTCCCTGATCCACCATGGTATGTCAACTGCTTTTGTTATTCTATGCAGATTTTGTTAGACTACCATGCTGTGGAGATTTCATTGATGAAGATTCCCTGTCATTCCCTAAAATGCCTTAAGTAGCAGCAGGCTTGTCCCCCTGACTCTTACATTCTTTCTGCCCCCTCTTCTGTGATGTTCCCTGAGCCTTAGGGGTAGACACTACATTGTAGATGTGTCACTTAGGGCTGTGCACCTTATGACACTTGTTCCCTGTATTTGATCAGATGTGGAACTTCATGATAGTCTCTATCTGTTGCAAAAAGAAGCTTCTTTAATGAGTTGTGAGAGGCATGCTTGTTTGTAAATAAAGGATACATATTTAGAATATAGTAAAAAAAAATTATGCTCCCCAAGGATGTGACAAAACTGAGTTTTTCTCTAGGGTCTATGCCATTTCTAGCCATATGTACTATGTTTACAATATCACATATGAGTTCCCACCCATTGGACCTTAAGTCCAATTACACAGATGTTGATTATCCCCAAGACAAAAGTGCCACTACTGCATCAATAAAGAGTATTTGCTGGGCTGGTCATTGTTATGGTTTGTAGGCTTTAGAGCTGGGTAAGACCATTGATTGGTCTTTTTCCCTTTAGCAACTTGTGTAATATCTTCTGATACTATGATTCCTCAGGGAGGAGGCTTCCCAGGTCAGGTTCAGTTCAGTTTCAAAGCAAAAAAAATTTTTAAACTATGCCCATATTGGCAAAAGAATTTGTGCTAAATGAACACAGTTCATGTTTTCAACAAGAATTTCATAAGTAGAATTTAATAATTTAAATAATTTAGGCAACCTATGAGTTTTGGCTTCTGGATACATGTCCTTTAACAATTCATCCTTTAGACAGCTGCTGTCATCTGAAGATCTACATGTGGCTTTTAAATACAAACAGATTAACTCTTACACAGAGTTGAATATTGAAATCAGTTTGAACTAGAATGTACCATGTAAGGTTGACTTAAGGACAGAATAAGAAATTGCAACTGGAAATGGGGAGTTTCAAGATAACTAAGTTTCCAGAAAACTAAGAATCAAGTAAATGTAGACAGAGAGTTAACACAGAGCTGTCATGGGAAGGAAATAACCTGTCCTTAATCTCCAAGTGTCATAGTTGATGAAAGCAACAGGCAAGTCCCTGATTTCCTTGCATGTGTTTGCTCCCTAACAGATTAATGATGTCATTAATGTTGATCCTAACAGCCGTCCTACACCTGCAATGACAGTATCCATCAGGCAAACACAATTGTTCTTTTATGGGAAATCACACTTCCACTTCTTCAAACGGGGTAGGGGATAATCCCAAGAGTTAAAATGAAAAAGAATACAAGACAAAAATAATCTCAATGAAGCACTCTTCGCATGGACAGTGAGGAAATCTTCCTGATGACAGCTTCCACCTCCCACAGAAGCCAATGGCTCTCAGCAGCCATTTTAATTTAAAAAACAAAGTGAAGGAGTAGTTCCTTACCACAAAGATTCATTTAGAAGATAAATCAACAGGCTGGAGAGCTGGCTCAGTGAGTAAGAGCACTGGCTGCTCTTGCAGAGGACCTGGGTTTGAGTCCCAACACCCACATGTTGGTTAACAACTGTCTGTAGCTCCAGTTCCAGGGGATCCGGCGCCTTCTTCTTACCCCCATGGGCACTACACGACATGATTTCACACATCGAAGCAATACACTCATATACATAAAATTAAAACAATAAATAAAAAATTTTTAAAGAATATAAATCTAGAAATTTTTACAGGTTTTTAAAAGATCTGTGTTGGGTCCATTCATAGCAATGAAGGTTTCTTCACTAGCCTGTGGTGTCAGAAGGGGCAACGTCCCCTTTTGTAGGGTTGCGCCTCTACTCTCTTTTTAGAATGTATATGTATGGCCTTTAAGAAGCTCCTACAGTGCTCAGTCACCATACCTTCCATACGACTTTTTCCAAAGACCTTTAGTGTTACTTATCCTTCCCCATACTCCCTTCTCTCTAGATGCTGAGCCTTGGTCCCACAGACCCTCAGATAATACTGGCCATTGCCTCTGCTCTTGGTTACCCACCAGAGCTGGGTGGTAAGATCTTATTACTGAAGGAAGTACATACATGAGCTGGAGAACAAACAGGGTGAAATCAAGCTGCTGCCAACTTCAGAGCCTCACCTCTTCTAGTGCTCATAGTACCAGAAGGTGCTTTGCATGCTAACAGAAGGAAAATATAATCATAATCCCTATCCTGCTGTGAATCCTGTGAACTACAATAACAACTGGCCTGGAAGGATGTGCTCACTGGTGCAATAATGGCACAGACAGTTTTCATTAAAGCGTTTCATTAAAGTCTGCTTCAGGATGGAGTCCATATCTGACACTGATATCAGGCTTAGGAACCTGAGGCTAGACAGATCACAGGACATAGAGGAGACCCTCATAGTCGTTTTCTACTAAAAAATTATCATATTAAAATGACTCCTAATGACTTGTTTTTATACCCATAAATTAATGCATCTCTCAGGTCTCACCAGAGAAGCTTCCTTATGCAGCAGAGGGTGATTATCACAGAAACCCACAACTGGCCAATGTGCGGAAACAAAAAGCTGCAGAATACTTATCCCTGAATAGGACACCTGTATCAAACTTTTGCTTTTCAAGATCATTAGGTAAGAGGGAATGATGGGAAGATTGTAAGAGTCAGAGTTGGTGAATGACCACAAGGAAACTGTTTTCAGATGGCTGGTCAGTTACTCATATGAACTCACAGAAATGGTGACAGCATACACAAATCCCATTCAAGTTTAAACTAGACAAAATCCCAGCATAGTTGTGAAGAAATGGGTAAGAAACCTCAACCCAACCAAATTCCTTGTGGTAACCACTGGCAACTAGGAGGAGAAGAGAGAGTCCTTTACAAAGATGGAACTCTTGGTAGGTTAATCAGGCTCCAGTGGATGGACCCACACTGAAGGACATTTAGGAACACAATTAGATACTATAGGCCATATATATACACATTAAATATTAAATGTGTGCATCATATATACATACATTAAATTGGCCAGTGGGGGTGATAAGAGGAGGCACTCTAAACACTATGTGTCATAGGCATTAGCCAGTATATGGCTGGCTACCCAGGCTTCTAACTAGATACCAAATAGGTATAAATCAAATGAGTGGGGTTCCACCCTCACTGTGGAACCCTGAAAGAACTGCCAACTTGCAAGTCTGCAAGTTAACGAAATATTTATTTCTACTCTTAACTCTGATTTTCAACAGGAAACAATTAGATACTAAATAATTCAAGAAAATTCTTAGCCTCATAAGATAAGCTGCTGCACCTGTCTGTATATTGACTAATGAGTTATCCATCTTCCCAAGAAGGTCAAGTGTCATGATTTAGCAGAATTCATGGTATTCTGGGTGCACCTCCTAAAGGGCCTGTCTCTCTGAAGACACTAAGAGGATCTAGGTGAGTGCACTTGTAGGTCAGCCTTCCAAAAGGACTTAGGGATATTCTTTTCCCTCCAGAATAAGCAACTGGGGAAGCAATTCTATTTAGCCTTACAGGAGAACTGAGTGTACAGATACTAAGAGAAAGAAGAAAATGAGACACTTACAAGTCCTAGAAGTGGGAAAGAGGGACCAGTGCAGGTGGCGTGGCTAAGGGTGTGCACTGCACTGAATTATCTTGACTGGGGAAGCACTCTTGCCTGAGCCTCTGCACATCTCACTGAGACATTTCCACGTAAGTGATAGCACAGCTATTTGAGAAGCAGGACTAAGTTGGCATTGCCAGTGAGCCAGGTGGTCCCACTGTTTACAAACCATCTGGTCTGCATTTCTCTTTGTCAGCCCCATCAATACACGGGTAGCAAGAGCTATTATGGGGATTGTGTGTGTGTTTCAGTCCTTTAAACAAACTCAAACAAACCCACCCTGAATATAAATTTGATATTTCTTTGAATTCTGCTTTCAGACTAGAGGTAAACCCCTATCAAGACAGAAGACAGATTACACTCAGAAACCTACTTTCATCGTGTACTTTCACAAAACCACGTCACATAAGGCTAGAAGCACCTTAAATCCAACTCTGGCAGCACTTCAGGATGGTGCTAACCTCCAGTGGGGTCTCTGACATTGAGCCTATCACCTGCAAACCAAGGAATTTTTAACTGAGATAGCTTCCGAAGCAAATCTACATAGCCTGTACTGAGAGCGGTTGTACTTAATCAATTAAGGGCAAGAAGGCTCTAAGAAATTTAGACTCAGTAGCTCTTCATGCCAGGGACAACATGACACCCCAACACACAGAACTCACCAAGTCACCGCCCAGAAGTCCCTGCCATGACTGCAAGACAGAAGCCTGTGTTACAGAGCATCCTGCTCTTTCCGCTCCCTAAAATAAAGGTGTTTGTCTCACTAAAAATGCAGGCTCTTCATAGCACACTCATACGAACAGACACTGGCATTAATAAACCTTGTCTCCTAAGACCTTAATCTCAGCTTCAGCCAAAGATAAAGTTCCCAAGCCCAGATGTTTTTATCAGGATACCCAAAGTCAGATCTCCCTAAATGCCAGCATCTCCCTCCAAGGCAGGCCTCCGTTTCAGTGCCCTTTAGATAGAAGCCGGAAGTCACCATGTCACATCCACTTAAGAAGGGACAAATTAAAGAGGTTAAAGTAGTGACCTAAAGTTAAAAGAGAAAGAAAGTGAAGCTGTAAGAGATTGTACTTCCTTCTCCCAGCAGGTCACCCTCGTCCCCCTTCTTGGCACCAATGTTTGACTTGTCAAAACCGCTTTCCTTCATCTGCACCTGACATCTAAATTATCTGACAGGCACATAACCTTATCAAATTTCTAGTTATAGTGCAAATAGAGGTAACAAACCATAGCCACAGAAATGGATAACCGCTACACAAAGACCTGGGGCTGCAGGGGAGAGGACAGCCACTCCAGGCCTGCTGGCCTGAGCATCCGCAGCAAAGGGAGGCGGTGTAGGCAAGATAAAAAGCTCATTCCACCAAATCCAATCGCTGCTCCAGTTCTTCTGGCTGAGATCAAATCAACCAAAAAGGCTCCACACCAGGGTTGAAAAACATTGTGAAATCAATGGTGTTTGTTGGCCCCAACTAGCACTTAAACTTAAAAGGCAAATGTAACAAAAGCATTGATACCTTTGACAGCCTTGAGCTCACTACAGTGAAGAAACACATCCTGTATGAAATACCAGTTCCTGGTACATGAATGAGATGCAAAGAACAACACAGCCTCAGTTCGCTCCCTATTTATCTGTAATATTTATTCAGGGACAAAAAGGAAAAACAGTGCTTACTAACAAGAATGTTTTAGGCAATAGATCAAATAAAAAATTAACCATCTTATGATAAAAAATACATTATGTGCCCGCATGAAAATGTCATGTTACTCGTTATCAAGTAAAAATTAATATATCCTAAGTAAAAATATGTTCAAAATTAATCATCATATAAATATGGCATGAAACATAAATCCTTTGGGATTCGTGTACTGTGCTTGGGTGTGTACATGGAGGTCAACCTCACGTGTAGTTCCTCAAGAGCCATTCATGTTGTTTTTTGAAACAAAGCCTCTCATTGGCCTGGAGATTGGAGGAGACTGGGCTATACTGGTTCCCCAGCAAGCCCAGGGATCTACCTGTCTCTGTCTCCCCAATACTAAGATTATAAAAGCCTGGGCTACCAGGCCTGACTTTTTATGTGGTTCATGCGTGTATGCCAAGCTGGTTGAACCATCTCCCCAGCTCCATAAATCCTCTTGAAAACTCCTTATAAAATTTTTTTCAAATGTTCTTTAGTTTGAATACTTCTAACTCATATGATTTATTAAAATACTATAAAAATAGGGAACTAAATATGAAAAAATATGTAATGAGCTAGGCAATCATCTAATTAAAGGACAGACACAAAATTAAATTTGACTTCATCCAACCATAAACATTTTGCTCCTATGGATGAGACCCTTTAATCCCAGTCCCAGAAAAGACTCAGCCAGGCTGAAATGTTCTAATCAGAATACCAAATAATTTTAGTTTTCTTAATGAAGATAGATCAGTAATACCCAAAGAAGACATGGCTTCTTAGTATGGAGGTACTGTATCTGCACATCTACTCTACACAACATATTGGTAAAATTGACAAGGAGAGGTAATGGCAAACAACATTATAACACTTAATGACCCCAAAAGTTTGGAAAGTCTCAGTGCTATGATTTTGATGTGACCGATCCACCACAGGCTCATTTGTCTGAATACTCAGCCCTCAGCGAGTGAGGCTTTTTCTGAGAGGTTGTAGACACTTTGGGATATGACAACATAGTTCACTGGGGAATGTCACTGGAAATGGACTGCTCCTGGCTCTTCCTGTCACACCATCTGGTGGTCCACAGCATGGGAAGACCCACACCACGGGATCCTACTACCTTGGACAGAGCTACTTCGCTACCATGCTTTGCCTGCCATAACAAAGAAATCATTTTGAAACTAGGAACCAAAATAAACCTTTCCTTCCTTCAATTGCTTCCATCACATATTCTTCATGGTTATGCAAAACATAACTGATACCATGGGACTCCAGTAATCTAAGAAAATGCTGGTAGAAGTCAAAACTGAGCAATTCCAAGGGGCAATATGAGCACTACTGCTCCACATGAACTTAGTCACCTCTATTAAAAGTGTTATTTTAGGGACTGGAGAGATGACTCATTGGTTAAGAGCACTGACTGCTCTTACAGAGGACCTGGGTTCAGTTCCCAACACTCGCATGGCAAATAACAACCATCCTTATTCCATTCCTAAGGATCTGATGCCCTCTTCAGACTTCACTTGCTGAGCCATCTCAATGGCAGGAAACACTTTTAAACAAACCTCAGATTACAGTCTCCTCTCCCCAAAACTGAATATGTATAAATTTTGAAAGCATGAAAGCGTATATAGATACGCACTAACTTCTAGGCAGACATTAATATAAAACATCCCTTACAGAAAGGGAGTCCTGGTTTGTCTTTGTGAAAGCAGTTCAGCCAGAGAAGAATTCAGTTTTCTAGAATTTCTAGGGTGTCATTATTTGAGCTGCTGGTGATAACCACACTCATCAAAGACAATACAAGATAATCTGACCACAGTATTTGTTAAGACGATTTCCAGAACAGTGATCTCAACAGGAAGACTGAAAGTGGTAACTATGATTTAGCTGTGTGTTCTCACTATCCCACATTTCTGTTGAGAGGTATTTCCTTCATTATGCAGAGTTCCTATGAACAGAGTCTAATGAGTACCACTTTTGAATGCATTTTCATTCTTAACATGTCACCATAGGTGATCAAAAATTCTTACTATTGGACTTGGAGTGTAGTTGGGTGGCAGGGCCTGTGTAGTCTCTGTGAGGCCCTGCACTCCATCCGCACCGTGGGGAAGGAGTCGGGGACAGACAAGAGAGGAGGAAAAGGCGTGCTCACTCCCTTCCCAATTTCTGTGTTCGGTATCTCTTGGGGTTCTGTTCTAGACAATTTGGTATTTTAGTTTTCAACTATAGTTTCTTTACACTTGTCTATTAAAAATCCAGGTATGATGGCACAAGCCTATAACCTCAGCTAGTCAGGAGGCTGAAGCAGGAGAACTGTTTGAGGCCAAGCGTTTGAGACAGACATTGGCAACCTACTGAGATTTTCCTTTCCAAGGAAAGGAAATCCAAGAATACCCACTAAAAAGAATAACAGAAGTTCTGATTAGCAAGACAATCATGCCCACATTTTACATGGCTTTGATCTTAAAGTGGACTGCATAAATACCTTAGGTCATTCACTAGAACATTGACCTGTAATCTATTTTCCACACAAAATAAATATCTGAGTTCGAAGTTGATGCTATGAACACAGGACCTACACCCTAGAAACACACGGCAATTGGTGAAAGCGGGTCAAGTTTAAACTCAGAGCTAGGCCCCACCGGCCAGGCCCCCGCAGCCTGCCTGAGAAGCACATCTTTTCACAGGGAAGGTGAGAAAATTAAATTAGAACATCTCAAAGTCTCTTAGGATGCTCAGACCTTATCAACGGTTCTATAACATTATCCAGATAATTCACCTAGAAAGATGGCGAGAACAATTACCCTGAGATGGTTTGTAAATCTCCAAATAACCCAAAAGTCAGCATATTCCTACATTAAAGCAAAAGCATGCACTAAGTTTAACTGCAGCTTAATTTGGGTTTATTTGATTGTTTTCAAAAATCATCAGTGAGGTACAAAGGACTTTTCTGGTTAACCTCTGGCTAGCCATAATGGTGAGCCTGGAAAACCCTCTCTCCTTAATCATTCCAGTTCCCAAAAGCAATAAACTTACCAGTTGCTATAACACTGCAGAGTTGTGCCCAAGACATCTGTTCTCAGGTGTCCCAGGCACCAAGTTGTAAGTAGTACATAGAGTCTAATTGTGTATGGGGCAGAGAGAATTTAAAGTAATTGGTCTGTCTGGGGACAAAACCCAAAACTTGGCCTCATTAAAATATTGGTTAGGCCAGCAGAGTTGCCTCACCACAGACTAATGATACATATTCACTTACCTCAGGTGTGACAGAGTCCAGAAAAATGCTACAGGCCATACACTCAATAAGGGGAAAATAACTAAATGTATCAGATACTGAGAAACACGTAAGTTATACCTCAGTTAATCAAGTCCTCTTTGAAATGCTTTGGGGACCTGGTACTTAAAATTCTTCTACAGAAATTGCTTTCCTAATGAGAAAGTAATTGCCCCTAACTTATCTATTTGGTAAATCCATGTAGTTTATCAAGAGGTAAAAGTATTAAGCAGGCCACTCAGTAATTTACTTTTAATCAAAACCTATAAAAAAGGGAAAGTGCACTTTCTAATAGTGACGTTTTCTAGGCAAATATCCAAGAGCAAACAGAAAATTTAGTTTTAAAAAAAAGGCTCTTCAAAACTCTAAAAATTACAATTATATTAAAAGCAGGTACACAAAGAACAAACTGTTTTAAAAGTGAACATCAAGCCTGTGTAAGTTACATTAATTTCTATCCTCTTAAAATCAAACCTCCATGATACTATTTCAACATAATAACAAAATCATTTTTCCCAAGTTATTTGAAGGACGTAGCTGTGAGTTTATCTGATAGGATCCAAAACCCAAAACTAAATAAATAAATGGAAAGGAATAGTATTTTTTTCACGTGCAACAAGATAAAATATTCAACAACATTTATTATTTCTGGGGAGATAGTAAACTGCTAAGACACACACACAACTTTCCATTTGAGACAAGAGTAATTTTGTCTCATCATATTTTAACAATGAATTTTTCCCCACAAAGCTTTGAACTTAAGGATGATAATCTCTGGTGCTGGTGGCGTTCCGCACTGCATAGTCAAGACTGGCTGGCTGGGAGCGTCTAGGGATTCTCACATCTCTGCTTTCCATCTTACCATAGGAACACTGGGATTTCAGATGTGTGCTGCTACATCTGGTCTTATGTGGGCTCTGGGGCTCCAAATTCAGGTCTTCCTACATGTGCAGCAAGTGCTTTACCCTCTGAGCATCTCCTTGGCCCCACATGGAGGTGTGCTATAATCTGGAGTCATCATTTCCAGTTGTTTGAATTGTATGTTGCTATCATAAAAATCTGCAGCTAATAGACTTATAAAGAGGTTTCTTTAGCTCCCAGTTGGAGATCCAAAGTATGGTCCCACACGTGTTCGACTCTGGTGAGCACTGTCTGACTATATCACAACGTGGTGGATGATGTCATGGTGGGACTGCATGGTGAGACCTGCTTCTGAAAAGTCAGTCAAGGAAGGCACCAGGCTTCCTTATAACACCCCATTCTTGTGGGAACTAATCCAATCTGCCTGACTGGCATAATCCCCTGCCAAGTCAGTGCGACCTTCCACTAGGCTCCATTTTTTTAAAGTCCCCACTACCTGAGTAGAGCCATGTTAGGAACCAAAATTTTCAACAAATAAACCTTTGAGGAACACACTCAAACCCCAGGCAGACAATAACAAGTGTACAGAAGAGACCCTCAGACATCTCAGCAGACTCTCCTCAGCTTGTGCTCCCTGCAGTCTCTCTTCACCAGGCTGCCATTTGTTTCAATTTCTATGTGATTTTAAAAGGTGCCACATTTCTATAATGGCTTCAATCTCAAGCGGACCCCAACAAGTCCATCTCTATGGGCAAAGTGATCAAGGAAGGAAGTCTCTGAACCTGGTCTATGAAATGGTTTGTCGAAATCAGAGTCTTAGGACATTCTAATCAGATTATCCCAACATGAAACATCTAAACATGGGTCAAAGTGGTTACCATGAAATCACAATCTAAACTGCTGATTAACTAGAAGACTAACCAGGAACATTTCTCCTTCAATCCTACCTCTACAGCCCATAAGTGTATGGGATGTGGTTCAGTGGTAGAATGCTTGCCTAGGATTCGAGGCCCTGAGTTCAAGCACCAGCTCCATAAAAAAATAAAAAATGAGCAGAAAAAAGGAATATATATATATATATGTATATATATATATATATATATACATATATATATATACTTTTCTGTTCTGGTTTACCAAACAAGCAAACAAACAAAAACCAACCTCTCTAACACGTTCCACAGCCCACAGGTACTCACCAGTGCTAAAGATGCAATACACGGGATGGGATGGGAAATAAAGCTATTTTTAAGTCTGGGTAAGCTACAGTAAAAATGTTTAAAAGAGAAAAGCCTGCACCCACATATAAAGGGACAAGAAGGAGAATAAAATCACAATTCATGAGAGTCTTAGAATATGAGGCTCCCTGTGATTTCAGATGTTTATTTCCATTATTGCTGTTACTCTGTTGAGCAATAAATAGATCATTTAAGTGTGCATCCCTTCAGGCTGAGGTGTTTGTCTTCTGGATCTGAATCTGGTGGTATTACAGGCAAAGGGGAAATGGACAACATCAAAGAAGGCCAAGTACTGTGAGGGCCACGCAATAGGCAACGGTGCGCGGTGATCCGCTGTCCTCCTGCAAGAATCGACTCCATACTAACTACATGTATGGATGTGTGTATGTAGCTGCGCTTGTTCCAAATGAGTACAATACGACCATCTAGTATCTTGTCACAGATACTATCCATACAAAGCAATTCAACAGTTCAAAGGTCAGCTCTGCCATTGTAAAGAACCAGGTTAGCCCACTCAATAACAAATCCAAATTTAAAAACAAAAAAAAAAGATGAACTGTAAGGGAAAATGTCACAGAGCTCGCTGACCTCAATAAAATGATTAAGCTGAATGAAACGCAAAAACCACACTGTTCCTTTCAAAAGTCTCAGAGTCGTTCAGGTTATATCCTAACTGAAGAGCCTTGATATTGTTATTGTAGAGGCCATTGGGTTATCTCTCAGGGTTTGCTGGCCTTGTGATAGCTCAGGATAAAAAAAGATTGAACCACGTGGTATCGAAAACTACCTTCAAAAGTAAATTCTGAGTTGGGGATAGAACTCAGTCATAGAGCGCTGGTTTAGCACACAGACCCAGGGTAGGAAGGGAAGTAGGGGTGGGAGGAGGGAGGGAGAGAAGAAGGGAGGGAAGGAAGAAATAAAGTTAATGTATAAAAACAACCCTGTGGTTCCTTAGTTATCTTAACATGTCAAAAATTGTTCAAGTTCTTGAGACAAGCTAGCATCAATTAAATCATGATTGAATGAGTTTCATCATTACACATACTTACAGAAATGACTTAGAAACTTGTTTTCTCTTGAGTACTTATTTCTATGATAAATACTATATTAACCAGCATGTACTTGAAAATTTTAAATGCATAAATGAGACTGACAATGTGAAAATACTTTTCCAAGCACTAAAGAGGCAGAATAATAATCCAAGAACCTGCTTTATATTTCATTCAACTACAGAAAATTATCTCTCTCTCAGAAAAAAAAAAAAAAAAACCCAGATATTGTTGATTTACTGTCTTTGGAATCCAGCTTTAGCAAGACCAAAATAACAATATTTTCATTTAAAAATCTGTTCCTCAGCCAGACATGTAATTCCAGAACTTGGCAGGATGAGGCAGAAGGATCATGAGTTTGAGGTCAGCCTGGGCTACATAAAGAGTTGAGGTCAGCCTGGACTACATAAAGAGCTGAGGTCAGCCTGGGCTATAGTGAATTCAAGGCCAGCCTGTGATACATACCAAAATTCTATCTCAAAAATAAATCTATTCCTGATCATACATTTCTGAGGCAGTGATTAAACAAGATGCCGGTTAAACAGCTAAAATCCTATCTGCGTTTTCTAGGATATTGTACCATGTTGATGTTATCATGTGTATTTTCTATGTAGGATCATCTTTACTATAGGGAAAAGCAAGATCCGTTGCTCTCTCTTGCAGGCATCTGATTTTTACCTAGCCATTCATACATAAGACAAAGACTATCCAAATTGTGTCTCTTTCTTAGGACATGGTTTCTCTTGAAGGCCTTCAGGTGATGGCAGCTTAGGTGGATGTCACTACTCCTGCTCACCTCCCTCCTTCCCTCCCTCCCAATCTGTGTAAAACCTAGACTCTACAATATATCTGAAAAGCCCAGTATGGCAGGGAAAACATGCAGCCAGGCTCTCTGAGCTCAGTCTAATTTGTGAGTGTTCAGCTGAGCTCACAGTTGTTTGCCCCAGGTTCTCTCTCTTCACAGGAGTTCTTCCCACACTGTGCTCCGCCTAAACACTCCACACCTGCTGCCTCGTCCGTTCTCAGTCGAGAACTAGTTGTATTTCCCCATGAAAAAGGAGATTACGCAAAAGAAAACTTGATCATTTTCCCACCAAAAAGTTCGCCAGTCCTTTTGCTTTCTCTGTGATCCAACCAGATGAACTTCCACAGTGCACTGGGTCACGATCTCCTGCCTCCCACACTTGCCCAGCTGAGCTTCGAACTTAATCCCTCTCTCCTTCATTATCAACTTTTCCATCTCTACTGGATACTTCCCATTTGCATATCAATATACTGTGTTTCTTAGAACCCTGTCTTTCTACGCTCTTTGCAGCAAAACTCTTCAGGTCACCCAGACTCACAGTGTTGATACTTCTTAGTTATGATCACATTCTAAGCAGACTTTTGTCTACCACACCATAGAAACCACTTTTGGCAAAACTCCTATAAACCACATTGTTAGATACAGTGAACAATCTTCATCATCAAGATCTCCCAAGCCTTTATCAGAGTCAACTTTATCCTTCTTAAGTCAATCCTTTCACCTGCTCACATCCCAGAACCTGGAGATGTTGCTGGCACAGGTGAGGTAGTCAGTAAATACTTGCTGAATGAATACAATTCAAATTTGTACTGCTCAAATGTCTTATACTAAATATTCACAGTATGAAATTACAGTAAATGTCAAGGGCATGATTGCATTAAGAGTTTTAGCTGCCAGAATCTAGGTTATCACTTATTTAAATAAATGCCCAATTTTCTAAAGTGATGCATTTCATACAAAGAACAGAAGATTCTTGGTCTTGGAAGGTGCGTGCATAAGTAAGTACTCATCTTCTGAAGCAGCTGAAAGTTTGTAAAGAAGAAATACACTATTTCCTCCATCTTATCTAGTTCAAAAACATAGTTAATTGCCTTTCCTTGGGGAGTTGCATTTATTTTTGCAGAAAAGGATTTCCAAAGATGATCATTCAATACTTGTTTAGTATTAATACTTGTTTAGTATTAATTAGCAGCATGTGAAAGAGAAAATAAACAAGAACGTAGACTAGCTTCATTAACTGAAAAACTCAATAGAAGACTTTTTTTTCTCAAATTGGTAAATGAATCCAATGTAACACTGTACTGGCTACTTTTCTGTTGCTGTGATAAAACACCATGGGCTTATAGAGGGATGAGTCCATAGCAGTAGGGAGGCGTGGTGGCAACCAGAAGCCATGGTGGCAGGAACCGAAAGCTTAGAGCACATGTCTTCAATCAGAAGGAGAGAGAGTGAACCCGAAGTGGGGCAAAGCTATGGATGCGCACAGCCCTCCCCCAGTGCCACACTCCCTCCAGCGAGGATACGTGTCCTAAAGAGTCCATGACATCCCAAACAGCACCATCAAAGGGGACAAAGTGTTCAAATACTTGAGTCCATGGAGACGTTTTTCATTCAAACCACCACAAACTCCAAACCAGATCCCAACAAACTGTGTTTCAGCATTTCACAGTCTATATGGGAGAACAAAGAACTTAAAGAAGCCCTAAATGCAGAGGTATGGAAGGATGAAACTCTGGCCTTCCGGACAGCAGGAATACTATAGAGTAATTATGAAGAACTGGCCGTACCAGATAACCGATAACACAAAAACAACCAAGTCACAGAATCCCACTCACAGGAACGCCTGCCATTGGACTGTAACTGTTTCCCTTCTGTGGAAGACCACCTACTAAGAGAGTTTTCTATCAATCTTCTGCAACAGGGGTCCAAGGAGTTTAGGAGTGAACTGTTATCAAATTCAGAGAATTGAATTGAGATAGTGGAAAAGGCCAGTGTGTTTTTAATTCCTTCTAGTTGAAATTTAGCATTTATATCACTTAATAATGAAGAATTAGTAAAACCTATAAACATTGATAAGAATCACATATCTTTCCTATCACATTACCGTTGCTAATGATATTGGAAGTGTTGATTATATTGTTATTCTGAAATTGTTTCTTAGCACTTTAATAAGGAAGCTATATATTATTCTAACTTCATTTTTAATATGTAGATAGCTATATTTTGATATAATTAATCCTGTGTAATCCACTGTATTTTATACAACTAAAAACATTTCTCTCTGGGCTGGCAACATGGTGCAGCATGTAAAGGAGCTTGCTGCACAAGCCTGGTGACCTGAGTTCAATCCCTGAAACCCATGCAAAGGTGGAAGGAGTTAATCAACTTCAAAACCTGTCCTCTGACCTCCACATGTGCACACAAGGGAAAAGTGCTTGCCTTGACATCCTGAGTCTGATCCCTAGAACCCACAGTGGAAGAAGAAAATCAACTCCTGAAAGTTGCACTCTGATTCACACATGAACCTTGGTACAGGTGTGTATGTACACAATAATAATAGCAATAACAACAATAATAATAATTTTCCAAGAAAATTATTGTTATTGCCACAGACCTTGATCGCCTCCCAGAACTTGAAGGTAACACCCTATTGCTGAAGACAGGACATACTTTGGATACAGGATTTGGAGCAACGGAACTGGAACTGACCCTGGAAGCCACCTCCCCTGAAGGATAGCTCTCATAGCTCTGGAGAGCACTGTGAAAGCTGCTAAGAGAGCACATCAGCTGACGGTCCAAACCCCAGCTGTAAGGCCTAATAACCACATCAGTGACCAGCACAGCAAATGACATCAGTGCAGTAGTGGCACTTGGGTATAATCAACAGCCACCTAATTGAATTTAAACCCTACCCAATGAGAGGAAACTCATGTGTGGTACTGTAAACATAGCCAAATACACATGGCTGGAGAAGTCACAGATCTGAGAGAAAACCCCAAGGATGTCACATCCCTAGACAAATTCTTACTATGTGCAAAATACAGATCCTTATATTTATAGACAAGTATCCCAGTCACCACTCATCAAAGAAGCTTCTTTTTCAAACAATGGAGATTACTACAGAGTTCCAAAATGGTCCATACACAGATTGTCTGTGAATTGCCCAAGCCTAAGTGGCACATCTATGATGCAACCTCTACACCTAAGGCTCACAGAACATAGAACAAGAAGTAAAGAGAACACTAATGCATCTCTCAGTTCTCATCAATGAATCTCTCCCATGCAAGAGAGGGCCAGGAACACAAAAGGTCACAAATGATCAAAGCACAGAGAATAAGCGTACAGAGTATGGGTCCTTGGACAGGTCTCCTATATTAAACTCCACCCACCCAGGGCTCAGGGACCATTACCATTGTCAACAAGACCACACCACACAAAGCAGTAAAAAAAAAAACCTCCTGTGCTTTGCAACACATCAATACTTAATGCTGTGGACTGAATATGTTTGGCCTCCCAAATCTATACATTAAAAACCCTAATCTCCAATGTGATAGTATTTGAAGGTAACTGGGTAATTTAGAACAAAGAAATCTCTGTATTGACGCTAAGCAGAGGGAGAAGGAAGACTGTAAGAGCCAAGAAGGACGTGCAGGACCATATGGAGTCCTATAGGTTCCTGGGACCCAGCTCCTATGATCCTACAACATTACTGTCAGCATGCACAAGACCCACGCAAACTCAAGCAGACAGAAACCAGCACAGACCTGGGGAAAAGGGGAGCAGGCCCCAGTCTCAGTCAAAGAATTACTGGCAGCTGATTATTGCTGGGTGAGGAAGAGCTGATCTTCTTAAGGGTAAGAACTCTGGATAGACTGACTAGAGCCCAGTGGATGAACTTGTACTGAGGACATCTGGAGACACTAGCCTGACAGCATGGGTCTTGACACAGATGACAGAACGTATGGATTCCAGTGGGCACCTGCAGGAGGGGTCAATGGGGGAAGAAGGGACAGAGATGACTGGATGTTCCGTGTGAAATACACAAAAATTCAATTAAAATGTTGCAAAGAAATTAATCATTTTTAAATTACAAATCAAATTCAAAACAGCAATTGTTTTTGTCTTCCTCCTAATATTACTTGTTCATTAATCTCTAGCCAGAAAAAAAAGAAGACTAGCCACTTTTTAACCTCACCTCATGTGTAACTTCTTGATTTTAGATAACCCAGTCAGGCCTGATGTCCTATGCCTGTAATCCTAGTACTTGGAAGGCTAAGGAGACAGGATCTTGAGTTTAATGAGATCATCCCGGGCTACAGAGAATGCCCCTGTCTCAAAAACAAATTTTAAAAATCCAGATCCTTCTCCTCTCCTCTGCTTCCTATTCAGTTCTACCCTCTCCAGATTCTACTCTTCCAGGGCCCAGCTCTGCTCTCTGATCCTCTTCTCTCTCTAAAAACCTGGATGCCTTATTTTACACATCTCAAGCATTCTGTCCACTAACCAAGCTCTGCTCCACACTGCAAATTAGCATATCTAACACAAACTCTCACGTTTGATAGCCTTTCTCTACCAGGACACGGAGACACTAATTTAATATAAACACTGCATAGAAGGGTATGGGATATTTCCACACTGATTCACTTAACAATTTTCTCTGCAACAAATGAAATGGTTCTTCTAGACTTCATTCCTATTACCTAAAAAGGGAATTGAGTCTCCAACTTAATGAAGAGCACATACAGGAGATTTTTAGAGATGCCTGTGTGATTGTCAAGCTCTAAAGGAAGTCAAACAGTGCTACCGGGTTGATGAACAAGATTCTTAAATTTAGTTCTTTATAAATAGGTAATTGTAAAGTTTGGGAATTCTTCAGCACAGAGTTATAAACACTGCCATATGTGAAACTGAGGAACAAAGTCAAATTTATTATCATAAATTTAGAGTAAATGGAATCTAAATCAATGTGATTTTTTTCATGCAAAATAAAAAAAATTGCTTTCTTGGGATATTTTTTAAAATGCCCAGTTGACAAACACGTTCCTAAAAGCACAGAGGTTTATAAATTCTGCTTCATCTGATGTTCACATTTTATGAAAGGCAATTAAATAAATCACCTCCACTTTTGCCTCTTAAAAAGTATTATATTATGGACTGGAGAGATGGCTCAGCAGTTAAGAGCACTGGCTGCTCTTGAAGAGGATCCAGGTATAATTTCCAGCACCCACATGGTGGCTAACAACCATCCTAACTCCATTTCCCAGGAATCTGATGCCCTCTTCTGGCCTTTGTCATTACTCTATTACATGGGTACACTTACCTACCTACATGCAGGCAAAACACTCATAAACATAAAAATAATAAATAAAATATTGTTAATTACTGTACTAATTATTAATAATTAAATCATTTAACTTTATATGGGTATTTCATGTTTAATGGCAACCTAATACCTTTTTAAATTTTTTATTATATTGTATTTATTTTTATTTTATGTATATGAGTGTTTTGCCTACATATATTTAAGTGCATATTTATGTGTGCAGTCCCCATTGAGGCCAGAACACGACACTGGATTCCTTCCTCAGAATGAGAGTTACAGGTGGTTGCTAGAAGCCAAGTGTGTGCTGGACACCCATTCCAGGTTCTCTGTAAGAGAAATAAGTGCTCTTAACTGTTGAACCATCTCTCCAGTCCCACAACCCAGTATTTTTTGAACACCCTTCCAAAATGTCATCGACTTTCTACATTTTAAGTGTTGCTAGCCCATGGTCAATGTTGTAAAGTCATTTTCTCAGCCTCTCTTGCAACTAGGGAATACACCTGTGATGCAGGAACTATTACTTAGATGCACCCAGAAGAGTAGTTACTTCAGGAGAGATGGTAAAAAGCAGGCACCATGAATAACCTTTTTTTCTGTCAATGTGGGGACAGTGGCTTCCCCTGCAAGACATTCCAGGGAAGGGACCCCATTAGGGTCCCCTCCATTAGCAGATTTCATAGGGTCCCTTCTGCTACCTCAGGTTGTACTTGGAGAACCTGTCCCTGACTGCTTACCCTCCAGACCTAACTTACCCACCCTCAACTTGAGCTCCCAACCCAGGCCTACCCACTTTACTCTATCAATTTAATTTTCTTCCTAAACTAACTACAATGAAAATGGTTGTATAAAACTTCAAATTCTTTTACGAGATGTTTAGGTCATTTTAATTTTCTATTTAAAAATTTCTAAAATTCTTAAATGTAAAGTCAAAAAGATTGATAATGTGTAACTAGAATTTAAGAGGATATATTCATACAATCTCTGGTCATCAAATGTTTGTCAGCAAAGAACATCATTGCATTGTGACCAAGAGAGACCTCTTAAGTTAGACATGACACCAGTTTCTTGATAGGGTATGATACAGTGATATTCTAGCTTGCTTTCTTTTACTGTGATAAACACCATGACCATGGAACCCAGAGCATCTTATAGTAATTAGCAGGGACTCTAGAAGCCACACCATGCAGAGGAGCTTCTAAGACCCCTCCACTGTTATGTCTACTCCAAGTCATGCCACATGACCATGCCCACCAATCAATGGGGCAACAGAAACTTGGTGGATAGAACACCCTACAAAGTCCTGAGGCAAAGCTGTAGGCACATATCTACAAAAGGGAGATGATGAACGAGGAAAGCACCACACTCCTCTGCAGAAGGCACTCAGCCCGTGATCTATAGCAAGCCACCCTAATTAACTATCTAAAGAAAAAATATGTTGGCTTATTATGGCGTCAGCCACCTGGCACCTCCATCCTCACCTTGCCCCATGGTACCTCATATTATTCATCAAGATTAGACAAGATGCCCAAAATGTGAAACCCAGGCAACAGCCACATAAAGAACTGTACCACCTTACAACAAAAATCATTTTACAGCATGCATATAAACATTGCATTTCTCCAGTTACCAAATTCTTCCCACCCAGTAATTTAAACTGCATTTCAGGCCAGACGGCTAAATCATGTTTTCTCACATTTTGAATTACCCTGACCTAAATGGAATACACCTTGTCACTTAGTCATTTATTTGATGTCATACTTAATTGCTCTCTTTAGTCCCTGCATATGTAGTCAATTTATCAGACAAAATGTATTTGAACTTGAAACTGATTCCACGAAGAGAGGCTAGAGGCAAAGTACAGCTAAAGCATCTCCAGAGGGAACCTTCAGTGAATTTAATCTATGGGATCCAAAAAAGAGTAATTGCATCTAGTATATACATTATTCTCAGCCCTGAAAATCACAGCAGTAATTGATGGATAGGAAAATGACTCAGCTGTAATTAATTTAATGTCTTTTTTGCTTTCAAAATTCAGACTAAGACAAAATTTGTTTCATTGGGAAGAATCTAAGAAACCGATGTTATACTGCTATACCAAGGTACCTCAGAGAAGCAATTAGCTAGTGTTCTCGTGTTGATAATTACCTCTTCTGGTACCAACCACAGATGCACACATAGAGAAATTCTTCAGGACAATGGAAACCTCTCACCTTTGACACAGAAAGAACCAAGTTCAAGACAAGGAAAATGCAAAAGGAAAATTGGTTAAGAAATATTTATTCTCCTCTGAAAAATACACAGTATAGGCCCAGTTACTGAGACTGGGGCCAAAAAAGCCTGCCTGCCAGGCAGACACCACAAAAATGATGTTTCCAGTCTTTGGGGGTGGGGATGGCAGCCAGTGAAGGCCTTACTGGAAAGGCAACAGATTAGTAATTGTATCGGGTGTGAAGGTAGCTGATGGTCACCCTGCCGGCCAGACAAAAGGCAGAGAACCGTAGCTGTCATTTTTGTGCAAAATTAAATCTGCCACATAAAAGGGAAGAGGTCTCTGAGCTTGACCAAGACCTAAAAGCAGAGATTCTCCGGCTCAATGTAATTATGAGGAGTTTCACAGCAATACCTCACACTCGAGAATACCAATGGGCAGCTCTATGGTAACCAAGAAGACAAATCTATCAGCAAGGCAGAGTGCGGGAGGGTAGGGACACGAAATGAGGACGATCTTCATTTCCCTAAGCTGCCGCTGACAGCCCCCCCCCCCCACACACACACGGAAATGTCCATGGAGGAGCTTTCGTTGGTTTGGGGGTTTGTTGTTCATTTTCGAAACCTACTTTCATGGTTTATTCTTGAGCAGTCTTCGCACATCTGAAGCTGATGCAGGTGCTGGAACACTCTGCAAATGCGGCTCGGTTTGAAAATAATTGCCTCTGAGTGGAAAAACTGGTGAGTGCCAGGTGCTGTGAGCCGCGGTCTCACGGCCTCCCAGCCAGCTTTCCCTCCGTGGTGCGGATGCTGTTTCCTTTGCACTTCTTTTTCTTGTTATTTTGATTCCTTGAGGAGAAAGCACTCCTCTTCCAAGGCCAGATTCCTTCACACAACCAATTTTCTTCACCGACATGTTACAGAGAACAGTATGTTCGGATTCATAACTCACGAGATTCTATGTGAGAGTTTGGGGGTCCACCACATTTATCATGATCTTGGACAGATTAGAACCTTCTAGATTCGGTTTCTCTACCACTGTGATGCAGTATCCTAGTCCCAAGCTACAGGAATATTAAGAAATACCCAGGCCACTAAAACTACTCTCTTTCCAACATAATCTATTTTACATAAAATATGCCTAAAGTCATGACATCTTCTCATACAACTGAGATTTGTAATTTGGAATGTCTTCTAGTATGAACAGATTTTTGCTTGAATAGTTCACCTGAAAGCATGACTTAAATCTCCTACTTGGCTCAAGTCACTGAATACAAAAAGAGAAGTTAATGTGTCTCAATCATAAGTATAATGCCTTACAATGCCAAAGTTGCCTGTGTATTTAAAAGGTAACTTTACTTGCGTTTATTTTGGCCACTACTGTTTGAAAATTCCAGTAACTATATACATATATACTTTAGCACTATTGTAACGAAAATACCTAATAAAAGAAACTTCCAGAAGGATTTACTTGGGCTCGTAGTTTTAGACCATATAGTCCATTCTAGAGGGAAAGGTATGATGGCTTGGGTCATGATGGCAGTAGCATGTGGTAGTCGGTGTATGACAGATCAGGAACTCAAGAAAGCACCAGAAGCAGAGTCTGGGCTGCACCCTTAAAAGGTTCACCCTAGAGATCTACACCTGCCTAGCTATGCTCTCCCTCCTAAGGGTTCCAGAGTCTTCCAAAACAGTATCACCAGCTGGGGACTAAGCACTCATAACCTGAGCCTGTGGGAGACGTTTCAGATCCAAACCCCTGTGTTGAAGGGACAGGTCAGGTCTAGGAAGCAGCCGCCTGGTACGCATGTGCCTCATGCTCTCTGCTAGAGCGCTGTGGACAGGTCATTCTCTAAGCTCCTGAGGTCCCACTATTCCTGAAGTATCTTCCATAATGGTCGGACTGTTTAATCATCTGTAATGTTATGTTTTAATTTTATTTTTCTTATAAATCAGAATTTCACAGAGATTAAAAGTATGAGCAAGTAATACCTCCCTGACTCCCTTTAAGTTTTTAACTTTGGAAGTAGTAACACCTGAAACAAGTAAGTGTGGCCCGTAGTGCCCAGCAATCCAGCCAACACTGGTTGACAGGCTTCATTTTATTTTACTTTTTTGGCTTTTTGATTATTCCTTTTTTGAGTCGGGGTCTTATTATGACTGACTCAGAACTCACTATATAGACCAGGCTGGCCTTGAATTCAGAGAGGCGATCCCCCTGCCTCTGCCTCCCACGTGCTGGGATTAAAGGTATGTGCATCTGCTTCCTCTGAAACCACTTCCCTTGGGCTGGGGATGCTGCGCAGTGGTGGAGTACTTGGCTAGCAAGCACAAGCCCCTGCGTCAGTCTCCAGTACTGAACAGAAAAAAGACAAACTCTGGATTTCCCTCAAGCTATTCCCACCTCTCCTGGACCTCAGGCCCTTCAGACACTACCTTGTGTGGTTCATCCATCCAGCTTTGCTACTAGAACCACATTTTGTGGGTATGAACTCAAAATTGTTTCCAAAGCTACAGAACCAGTAAGAAACCAGTGGTATTTTCTGCCCAAATCTCAGTGCAGGCTCTGTTACTTAATGTTAAAGGTTTCCCCATATCAAGGTTTGGAAAGTATTTTTCCCCAGGAGGTGATGCAAGCTAACAAAGTGTCCAAATACCATTTCTAGACTTCTTCCTTGCTTGTACCATCCCTCCAACCTGCTCTCCAAGATAAAGGAAAAAGCCATCAATTTGAACATGGACCAGTCACTCTACAGCAGTGATGTGAAAATAGGTACCAGAGTCAGAGTCCATAGGCTCCATACAGTACCTACCAACCTCTCAATAGCCCCTTCCAAGAGAAGGAGTATCCTTTGGAAATGGAAATGAGAATTTAAGCAAACTGTCCAGGGCTACGTAGCATTAAGTGGTGGAAGCAAATTTAAGTCCAAGTTTACCTCGCATCAAAACCCTCACTTTTTTCTTCTCATTCCATTAGTTCTCAGGAGGTTAGGCTGTATAAAGGCAGGCTTTCTGCAAGATATTAAACTGCATACGTTACCTTCTTAAAAGCGCTATATGTTCCCCCAAACAGTAAAAAGGTTGTACAGGGATATTTTTGATGTGCCTCAGCATCAAGAAAAACTCCACAAATCTAAAACAGAGCCCCACCCCTCAGAACATTAGTGTGAAGAGGAAAGGGCTGTTTGGTGCTAAGAATTTCCTCTGCCGGCTCCTCATTCTGTAAATCCCTAAAGAAACTGTGAGCTGAGTGTGTGCAAGCCGTCACTGCCCTGGCCATTTTGAAAAGCCGGTGTTCAGACTGGATAACAATCTACTACATATAACCTATAAAATGTGGGCTTCTTATCCACAAATCATAAACATTTTCTTTTCCAAACTATGACTATATTTATAATGCAAACGACCTTGGACAGCTTTGGAAACTAACTCCTTGGCTTTCTTCTGCACAGCAATTTTGTCCATCTGCAAGAAAGTCATCTGCCCAAATACTCTTCAAAGGCTTTGAATCAATCCTAATTGCTCACTCTCTCTCTTGTCCCTTTACAAATGTGGGGTTAGACAGTGCGCCCAGCTGGCTCCCTGCCCTCTCTGAGTCTGACCACAGCCCCAGCCACAGTCCCAACTGTCCAGGTCTAGAAATTCAAAGGATTAAGTAACTTTAGGCTTTTGAAGTCTCTCTAAGGGCCACCGCCAAGGGACACTTGGGAGTAGAGAGGGGAAATGGCCTCTATTATGTAATCCTCCACTGCCTTAAATCAGACCAAATCAATATACAATCTTTATTAAAAAAAAAAAAATAGTGCATTTGCTACATGAACACAGCACCCGCCTCAAATCCTACTAGTTTGCCCACTGTTAGTTCCTCCAATAAAGAGTTTAGAACTACCACTTACCCCCTACACGGGCACTCCTCAAAATGAGGCCCCTAGACTGGGAGGATGGCTCCATGGTAAAGCGCTTGTCCCACAAGCACGAAGACCAGAATTCAGATGCCCAGAACTCTTGTAAAGTCAGGTGTGGCAGAACATACCCACAATCCCAGCACTTCTTCAGTGAGATGAGAGGGGGAGATGGGAGTCTCCAGAGGCTCAGGCCAGTTAGTCTAGCCTCATATACACAGTGGCACGCAGCCAAGTGGAAGGCTGGGACTCACACAAGAGATTGTCTTCTGACCTCCACACATGCACTGGAGCACATGTGTGCCCCCCACTCACACATACTCACATGAAAAGAACAAATAAGTGAGTCTCATCAGAATTCCCACTCCATTCCGCCCCTTGGTTACGTTTGGTGATCACAGTTTTCCTATAGCAAATGCCACATAACTGGACTCCTTACTTCAAATCTCTCCGGGTGCAGTCCATGCGCTGCACCCAGTGTCAACGCCAACCCTCTTAAGGTACTGTCAGCTCCTCTGCAAGAATCTCCTACCTCTTCGAGATGTTCTGTAGGGACACTAGCCCAGGGATGGTCAACCAACACATCTATCACATCCCAGTTCCTCCCGGAGTATCCGGGACCTATCTACGTCTCCTGTCACGTGCCAATGCCCCATTCCTCCAGAAAGGCCCTGTCTTCCCTAAAGAGGCTTTTGTTTTCTGATGAAACTCACGAACACTATTAAATACTTTTGTTTCATTTGGCACCAGCACAGCGGAGAAGGCGAGTGTACACAGAGGGAACGCTCCAGAGCCAACCCAAGGTGGCCCCACTCGTGGCCCCCGCCGACTCAGCCCGGCCGATGGGTAGCTATATTGACGTTTCTTCTAGGTAAATTTGCCTGCCGGCACGAATGCCGAGCAAAATCACAATGACAGCTCACACTGCTTTGAAACATTAGAACATCCGCAAGATCCTGAAAAGTGCGGAATGAGTGTATTCTGGGTTCCTGTTGAGTTTCAGAACAGAGCAGTGGGGTGATGAAATGGGAAGCACATTTGGCAATAAAAATCAACACCAGAATAATCTGGATGAATGTATTTAATACACTAAGGTATGTTAGACATGGTGCCACAAACATGTAATCCCAGAACTTGGGAGGCTGAAGCCGAAGGGTCACAAGTTCAAGGTCAGTCTAGGTTATTGTGATTATTAGTTTAGACTGTTAGCTTAACAGAATCTAGAATCACCTGGGAGGAAATCCCCAGTGAGGGGTTTTCTGGATCAGGTTGGCCTGTGGGGACATGTCTGTGGGGCTTGTCTGGATGAGCCGATCTGAGGTGTGAGGACCTCCTACTGTGGGCGGCGCCATTCCCCTGGAGGTGGGAAAAGCCAGCTGAGCACAGGCGTGCCTGCACTCTGTACCTGGGAATCGATGGGACATAACCAGCTCCCTCTGCTCCCGTTTCTGTGTCTTCCATGCTCTAAACAGTCTGTCCCCTGGAGCTGGAAGCTAAAATGAACCTTCTGTACTCTTAGTTGCTTTTTTTCAGGATATTGTATCACAGCAACAGGAAATGAAACTATAAAAGCTGATTATAAAACAAGTCATAGGCTCCCTTGGGTTAAATAGCAGGACCCTGTCTCAAAACAAAGAGGAGAGAGAGAAAGACAGAGACAGAGAGAATCAAAATAAGTTAAGATGTATAGATGTATAAAACAAGAAAATAAGAGAGCTGTTGAAATAACTAAGCTGGCTAAAACCACTGATATAGAAACAAAATGTTACTGCATAATTTAAACAATAAAAATCATTTTTAAATTTTAAAAAACCTTCATGAATAATAAAAATTAGACTGAGCACAAGATAACCTCCCCAAACCAGCCAAAATAGGGCAGGAGGCATGGGGAAGGTCAGCTGGGAAGGAGATGAATTAGAACAAAGTTGACACGTATACCAGAATGAAACCAGTTATTTTGCATGTTAACATTCAAAAACTATTTAGAAACACAGAGCACTTAAAATGAGTTTTTAAAACCAAATATCAAAATTTCACCTAATAAAGAGATGTTAGGGAATTTAATCCTCAAATGTTCTTTGGTATTTTTGTTTGTTTGTTTGTTTTTGAAACAGGGTCTCCCTGTAGCCCTGGCTGGCCTGAAACTCACTTTATAGATCAGGCTGGCCTAGATCCACAGAGATCCACCTGTCTCTGCCTCCCAAGCGCTCAGGCTTTAAAATAAAAATTTAAAAATAAAAACAATCATGTTTACCTAATCAAGCTATTGAAAAGATTAAACCAAAGGCTGGAGAAAATGCCCTTAGCCGACAGCCACTTCATCTTTACTCAGTGTTTGATATTGATTCCAACCGTTCATTCCTTCCTTCATTCATGTAAAAATCTTTGGGAACACAAAGACCAGGTCTCTTTTCTTGCTGGAGCTCTCAGAAACAATAAACCTGGAGAAAGCATGAACTATGGTTGCAAAAAAGAAGATGGAAGGAGAGAAGCGGAAGCAGAAGAAATGGTAGAACAATAAGAATGTCATATCCAAGTCTCATGACTGACATGATAAGAAAAACACGTAGACTCCAGCAGGTGTCTGTGAGGGGAAACAGAAATTATAAGAAAATGCACAGCAATGAGACTATCCTTTCTGCACAGAACATTAAAATTCAACTGGCTTTGTTTCTAGCACCTGCAACATGTCAACTCTGACGCTTTGTAAAAGTCATAATATGGAGTCATTCCTTTTGCCCTTTAAGTGAGTCCTATCCATCAAGAACACAGGTCAGGGTGACTGTGGCAAAGTTGAGATGGTAGGATGCCTTGAGCCAAGTAACACTCAGGGGAGACAACCTCAGGTAACCCTGTGGGAGACAACCACAAGACAAGACCAGGCATCTGGACTCACTGAAAACACATTGTATATTGAGAGTCCAAAAGCTGAGGAAGAAGCCAAATAAACAAGATCCAGACAAATTCTCTTCCCCGGACTTGTGTTTTAACCATACATCCCCGTCTCTGAGACATTCCGACCCTATGAGGGGAAAAAGTTAAAGAAAACAGAGACAAGGGAAAAAAGGTAGGTCGGGGAGGGTCTCTGAGTAGACAATTTCAACTCTCGTTTATTGATTGCCTAATATATGTTCCAACCCTGATGTAAAATCAGAGCTATGAATGATGCTATGCTCTCTCAGTCTCACAAGAAATGCATTCCAAACTCTCTAGATGTCTGGGGCTGCTATGCCCAGGCCTGAACAAATCAAAGCGTACTGTGTACACATTCTGACACAAGTCCCAGGCAATGCGGCACAATGGCCCCATGGTCTCTTATAAATATTCCAACTGCCTGAGAAGCTGTGAAGCTTGCCCCATTTACTCAAACATAAACATGAACATTTCTCTTGTAATGTCTTTTTTCCTCCAATAATAATCGGTACTCTAATTCAAAGAAATGCAATTTCATCGTTGGTTCACCATGCTGATGCTTGAGAAAAGATCACGTGATGCAAGCCATAATGACTAAAGAATATAATGAAGATTCCACGGGTAAATGATTTCAAGCCATATAGACACTTGCTATAAAGTACTTCCTTCCCTGATGAAAGACTTTTAAAATCGAGCTCTAACTGCCTCCGTGAACTGTGTGGAGGAAGACAGCCTGTGGCAGCGGCAGTGAGTCTCTCTGTGACTCTCTCAGAAAGAACTCTGGCCACAGAGAAAGGAAATGTAAAGCAAAGCGGGCCAGAGAGAGCCACAGAATGGGGTTGGGTTTGTTACAGCTCTGCTGAGAAGCCTTGGCACGTGATCCTCAGGACAGGCTATAGAAGGGCCCTAAGCTACAGTTGAAAGAGGAAGTTTAAGGTAAGTGCTTGATGCTGCCCTGGGTTCCCAGTCAAAAGTGAGTGTTCCTGGCCAAACTGTTCCTTCTCCATCTGCAAAGCCACTGCCTTCCCAGACTGATTCAGAGGCGGACCACCAGTAACCAAAAACTCGCCCCGCCTGTCCATCATATCCCATAAAGAGAAGAGGTATGCCATACAAGAGGAAGGTTAGCACAACAAAAGACATTTGTGTCACACACACATCCCTCAGGACAGGAACCCACAAAGTCATGCAAAGATTATTAGCAAAAGAGTTCTCAGAGTTGTTAGGTGGCCATAATTTCATGCCTATCAAAATACATAATTCACCGGGGGCAAGACATGGTATTATCCCAAATAATCAAGGGAAATACAAGAAGAAAATATTACCATTATTGGTAAAGTCCAATTTTCAGTAATTATGAGGTATGACTTAGCACTTCGCATGTGAACAGATTGCAACAGCTTCATGTTCCTCAGTAAGTCAATACACTCTTTCAAAACCAAGTGTGTGTGTGTGTTTAACAGCCATTTGTTTTGTTTTCCAGTACAAAATAAGAACTGGCTTCCTTGTTCGATTAGGTAGCAATTTGATGTACCCATTTTTTACTCCCACCACACCAATTATAATCCAAATAGATTCTCTAAGTTTTCTAGTATCAATTGTTTCTCCTTTATGGACTACTCTAAACACCCTTAATCAGGGTAATTTATTTGGTTAGCTGGGTTTTTCTAAGTGTATTTCTATTTTTCTTTTCAGAGATGAAAAGTACCAGCTCATTATAAATGTCAACTTCAAAAAAGAAGTAGGTTCTTTTTAGATAAGCGGAAAATATCCCCATTGTGGGAAAGAAGGAGTCTTTTTATATTGATGAGCTATTGTTCTCTTAAATGTTGATGTACAATAGTCTTACTAACATGAGTCAGAAAAAATTATCCACAAATAATTGTAGCAGTTTTATGTCCTGTACCAGAAAAAAAAAAATCTTGTAGAATTGCAGATTACTTTGCAAGATAAATACCAGAACTCAGACACATAACATTTACTCAGCACCTACTGTTTAAAACTTTACAAAGTTACCCTACACTACAGAATATCTGTCATGTAAAAGATCTGTAACATGATATTTGCATTTCCCTATACAAATGAATTTTTAAAAATCAAGAACCCATGGGGAAGTAAAGGTTTAAAAAAATCAATCAAATTTCATTCTCGTTGAAATGTCATAGGTAGAACCCACTTTGACAGCTGTAATAGTTTCACACATGTTTTTACCACATAACTTTATTTTCCCCAACATCCCTAATAACCAATGTTCTCAAAAAAAACTTGCTTCTGTTTTTTAAATTATTATATGACTTGTGTGTGTGTGTGTTGTATATGCATGCACATGTATGTGATCCAATGCACATGTAGAGGCCAGGAGCCAACTCTCAAGAGTTGGTTCTCCCCTCCTACCTTGAAGCAGGATCTCTCTTGTTTTCACTGTGCAGTGTACTCCAGACTAGCTGGTCCGGGAGCATCCAGTCACTCCTGTCTCTACGGTCCATCTTCCCATAGGAGTGCTGGGATTACAGATTTATGCCAATGCATCCAGCTTTTTGTTTGCTTGTTTGTCTGTATTTTTTGAGATAAGGTCTCACTATATAGCACTAGCTACACTGGGAATCACCATTTAGACCAGGCTGGCCTTGAACTCACAGAGATCCACCTGCCTCTGCCTCTGCCTCTGACTCTCAAGCACTAGGATTAAAGGCATTTGCCAAAACATGAGCTTTGGGGGATCAAGCTCAAGTTGTCAGGTCTGTGCAGTGAGTGCCTCTACCTGCTATTTTGCCAGCGCACTTCTCTGTGTGGATACGTACTACTGTTTACCATATATCCTTAGAACACAGTTCATTCATGACATTTTCCCTAATTGATTGAGAACCTCATCAGTTTCTAGAATTTACACTGTCAGTGTCTCTCAAAAGACTCCCTGTGAAAGGTTTAGTCCCCCACATGGTACTGCTGAGAGGTGATAGAACTTATAATAGTTGGGGACAGAAAGCAGGTCCTTAGGTCATTGGAGTGTGTCCTTGAAAAGGACTGTGGGACTATGGTCACTTCCTCTTCTCTTTTTGCCCTTTTTGCCCTGGTGAGGTCAACAGTTTTGATCTACCTGCTTCATCACAGGCACAAAGTAATGGGGCTGATTAATCAGGTCTTCAAAACTGTTCGGTGAAATATAGCTTTTCTCTTTATAAGTCGGTTAGCTCGGATGTTCCATTATAGTAATGGAAGTCTAACTGGTTAGATGGCCTCTTGCTACTAAAGCTTCCCATACCCTCAGGAGCATAGACTCGCCTGACTGACCTCCCTCACCATCCATTTGGCTGTCCTTCCTGTCTTGTTCCTGGTCAGCTGCCTCCTGACAATTGAACAGGACAAATGTCCCTGACCTCCAATCCCACAGTAACTCCTTTAATACTTGTTTCACTGGTATTTTCTGAAAGAGCCTTTTGTTACAGAACCATGTTACAACATGCAGTTTTCACTACTTTCTGAACCACATTATTCTTCAAAGACAAAAATCACGGCTTTTCCTTCCTGTGTCCCTCCTGGTACCTAATACACAGCACTGAAACCAACTCTCCTCAATCGATGGTTATTGATTGAAGGGTGATGTCACAGGTTTCTTACATCGACTTAGGTTGTATATATCCTGCTGAGGAGATAAAAGGTTCTCAGACAGAACCTTTCAAATCAGAAAAGAATAAGGGTTGCTATCTACACAGGTACAATTACATGAAAGGTATAGAAAAAGTAGTCATATAATTCTGCTGTTCATATGAGCAAGCCTTGCTTCAATTACTTTCAGATTTTAAACAAATCTCAGAATCTATCTAAATTTCTTGGACAAGAAACGTGAAAGGGGATGAACTGTAAACATCTCAAGAGAACACTTTCAGTTCATACCTCTATTGTAAAAAATTTATGAACAAAAGAAGTCTAAAGAATAAAGATTCACCTCTCCCAATGGCGTCATGGGTACAAATTCTTATTTTACTCCTGTATAGACCAACAACAAAGTTCAGTGTGAACTAGAGTTTCCTCTTAAATGCACATGCATAAATACATCTATCAACCATCTCGGTCATGCTAATGGTATTTGAATTTGAGCATCAAGTCACTGTTTTTTTTAAACCATTCAAGTCTCTATCTGACCTACAATGTTTTCTCTACCTTTAGAATGGTTTTTGTATATTTGATGATAGTAATATGGGAAAAGTTTGTCTTCAGAAGAACTCACAACTATAAGGATCATTAATGAATTACATTGAAAACTCGGTGATTTCAAGACTGAAACAGTTTGAAAAGAACATATGCTGAACCAAATACTTGGATGCTCAGACTCAAGCATCCCTTCTTCCTGCCTACTCATTTTGCCTGGATGGAGCCATGGTACGCGTTTGAAGGGCCCGTCCACAGTAGCACACAGACCCAGGTCAGCCTTGCAGACATGGACTGCTTTCCATCTGGGGAAATGTTCAAGCTTTCTGGGCCATGTGGCAAAAGAGTTCAAGGACTAGGGGGTCTTCAGAAATTCTGAGAAATAATCCCCAGAATTATTCATTATTGGGGGAAGACTGTCTCAGAACTGCTTCTCAGAACCAAATAAAGCAGGTAGTGTACAGCAGGCGGAGGAGCAAATGCATCTGTAACAAGATACTAAGTCCTGATACAAGCAGTCTTTGATGTACACACACATACACACAGAGACACACATCATATCTCAGTCTCTTCAGTACTCTCTAGCACAAAAACCTCATGAAAGTCATTCACTAAGTATTTATTGAAAGACTGAATAACTTTGAGTCACAGGAAATGCATCTAAGTAGTCAGCAAGGAGATCTCAGCCAAACTGGCTACATCAGCTCTGAACTGTAAGGCTCACAGTGTTGTCAACTGCAAAAGAGGTGAAACAGTGAGATATGAAATATGTATGCCAATGTTTAAAAATCGTGGAGATGTGTGCACAGACATCTATGCTGATTAGTCTGTGTTTACATATGGAATTCCTGGGAGTAGAGACGCAAGATCAAAGAGTCTGTACTCCTAATTTTCAACAGTTGATGTTAGATGGCTTTTCTTAAAAAGACAGTATCATTTCATGTTTCCAAAAACAGTTAATATTTTAATCAGAAATATTTAATATTTCCTGTCTAGAAGGTAGGAAATTCATAATCTGCCTGTGGCAAGACCTACAGCCTGTGTGAGGCCTCTAAGCCTAGTCTTTCTCTATTTCTCCTTTTGGCTAATCTGTCCACTCCCTGCATAACTTGGGGCTCCCAAGACTTCCAACAAAGGGTTTCATTGTGCCCTGAACTCCTGGAAATGAAGGCATAAAGTTCAAAGATTGCATTTTGAAGTTATCGTGTATCTGTGGTTTTCATATTTCCAAAGGAGTTTCTGACCCAAAAAAAGGCTAGGTCCGCAGTTTCCAGAATGACAAGAGGCACAAGGTAGGAATTACTGGTAATACAATTTGGCTTTACAGAAAACAATGCCACTACACTGGCTTTTTCTGGGAAAGCCTTCCAGAGTCCATGAAGCAATCAGAAACAGTTTGGACTGACATGATGTGAAGAAGGAGCACACTCTACAAACTGTTTAAATGGGGCGGGGGAACCGTGTGCTAGAGAAAGAGCAGAAAGGGCTCTCCGAAAGCCCCGCTTTCTTCACTGGATACCTTTCTCAGAGGATTGGCCGCTCCATCCACTAAAGGGAAATAGCTATTGTTGGCTTCTTTCCAAAGAAGGGTAAACTAGTCCACAGGGGATGGGAGGGGAAAGCCAAGTGAGGTGCAGCAGAAAAAGAGAATCAGTGTTTACAGGTTTGGGAAAATAGCTCTTGAGGGGACTCAATAAACACGCTGAAGTCAGGGGTCAGGCTACGCTGGTGAGCTGCTCCTCTTCCGCCTGCTGCTGGCTTCGCTCCACACCTCGGCCGGACCGTAGGCAGAACAGAGCCGGAGGAGACATTCAAGAAATGCAGATTAGACCAATAAATAATTGAAGCCGTTTTACATAGAATTGGCTAAAGGAAATGCGGGCAGGCCCTTTCATGAGATTTCTTTGCAAGTAATGATTTCAAAGCAAGAATGTCAGATTTCCTCCCATTTACAGTTGATGCCAAGGCTGAACCAAGCGGGCATCAGCCCACCGCTTAGGAAAATGTCTAATTCTTCACCCTTGTAAGACTCCTGGTTTTCAGGAAACTACTTCCTATTCTTTCTCCTTCATTTCCTACATTATTATCCTTATCATCAAATGTAATATTATAATCCTGACACTTGGGTAGCCTGGTTATTGGATAATAACCATTAAATTAATAAGATCACTGTTGCTACTTTAACATCTAAAACAAGGAGCCAAAATGAAACAGACATTTAAAAACATTAAGTAGAGCATGATTGCACACACCTGTAATCCCAGCATATAGTTGACAGGAAAAAGAAGAATCTGAGGCCAGCCTAGGTTACACAGCAAGTTCAAGGCCAGCATAAGACACAGGGATATCCTGTCTTTAGGAAGACAAAAGCTGAAGATGTGACCCACTGGTAGACTTCTTGCCTAACATGTACAAGGTCCTGTGTTTGGTCCTCAGTACCGAAAAAAAAAAATTTAACAAGCTATACATAGAGTAAGCCCCACAACACAGATAGGGTCTCTCAGTTTATGCTTGTGAAATGGGTATCTGCCCTCTGGAATGGGTGATATTTTTAATAAAATATCATTGCAACACCTTTAGAAGTACTATACATTTCTGTTATACTTTTTTATTTTAGCTATCTTTTAAAATGAATGGAAGAAAAAGACACAGGAGCTGGAAAGCAGCTTCACTTGATGATGGCATGTAGCTCAGTAGCAGAGCATGTACCTAGTATGTGTGAGGCCCTAGGTTTAAGCTCTAGCACCAAAAAAAAGCTCAGTTCATGGAAAACACGGACCACAAGCATACAGCTATTTTAGTGTCCAGAAGCAAATTCAATCATATTTGGCCATTAGTAACAAGAAAGAAAATGTATCATGTTTTATCAGTCTGTTCAGACTTATAAAAAGAGATTACTTTCAAGGTAACTTTATATGGTAGTTACACATGCACGTGTAACTATGTGAACATTAGATACTTATGTGTTAGATAAGTAATTAGATACTTTTACCATACATGTATATATTATACACACACTTAAGACTGACATGACATATGAGGCTAAGGAAATTATTGAGAAGTTAAGAGCACTGGCTGTTCTTCCAGAAAAAACAGGGTTCAATTCCCAGCACCCACATGGTGGCTAACAACCATCTATAACTCTAGTTCCAGTGGATCCAACACCCTCCTCTGGCCTCCACGAGCTGTGTACAACATGAGTGTACTCACATGCAGGCAGAACATTCATACACATTAAATAAAATAATTAAAATGAATAAAAGACAGGCGATAAGGAAGTAGAGGACAGAATGCTCTAGAATGAAAAGATTCAGACTCCTAGAAATTACCAAGTTCTTCCATATAAGAACTAACCAACCCTGCTTCAGCTTTAGAGACTGCATGGGTATGGCTACTTGGAGCCAGTATGGCAGCAGAGACAAATTGCCCAACTCTAAGATTTTGTAAAGAATCTATTCTTCATCTAATAGTTTAAGATACTTAAGACTCACTTTAGTTCTAATTTTAATGGTTTATAAATATTATAGCCACTCCAGAAGTAAACTTTTCAAAGTCTAACTTAATTAAAAATAGGATAGGATCATTTTTACCTCTATTCTTTACCCCTTTGGTTTAAGTAAAGACCGTGAAACCTGACATATGTGTTTGAGCCTAAAAGTACTGCACACTGCTTCTGGCTTCATCCTTTGCCTGTCTAGTATGTCTCCCCATCTTGTCTCTTTGCAATATCATCCACCAGAGAAAAGAGAGATCATATTTCAGTCTGTAGTTAATCTCTTTAATAATTAATGGATCTCTTACTTAGCTCATTAATTAAAAGAATGAAGAAATACTCCCCTCCCCCACGCACCTACTGAGTTAATGAAATAGAATGGTGATTCTTTAGCTTCTCTTGGTGAGGAGGTGTAGTGAGGTGCTGGACTGACACCCACAGGTACTAAACTTACTCATTAGATCCACTGAGTCACCTCAAGTGTGGGTCTCAATGAAATTAATTGTTTATAGAAAGGAAAAGTGGTGACAAAGAACACGTAATGGCTCTGTGGAGAGAAGAAGCTGGTTCCGGACAGAGTCCAGGGCCTTGGGCTGGCAAAGCATACATTCTAGCACAGAGCTATACTCCCAATCTGATAAAGACTAACTTTCAAGATTCAAATGCTACCACATAATCAAAGACATTGAAGAAGATTGGAAATACGATGGCATAAAGGAAGGTAAACTAAAATAACCAAGACGTTCCTTAATAGAGTTATTCAGATTATCACCCTGGGAATAACTTTAAAACCTTCTGATGCATTTAGAAAGATCACAAATGGAGGATAGGGAGAAGGCTTATCCAGTAAGAGTGCTTGTTGTAGTTTCAGGGACTTGAGCTCCATTCCCAGCACTCACTTTCTAAAAGACACACCCCAGCACTATGCGGGGCTGGGGCAGGGGGCGAATAGGAGGATTGCCACCAGCCTAGCTCCGGGTTTGTGGAGAGACCCTGTCTCAAGGGAATAAAGAAGAGAGTGATAGAGTAGAGCACACAGTATCTTCCCTGGCTCCATGTACACGCACGTATACCCCATACAGACATATGCATAAAACACACAAACATACACCAAATACAAAAAAAAAAAAAAAAGGTCATGAATGATTTTGAATGTAGACTAAGAAGGCTAATAACTGAAATTACTGAAAGTAAAATTCACACTGCAATATATTCAAATATATTCCTCTACGAAAAATGACCAATCAGCATCAAAGATGTGTGTGTGTGTGGCCAAAGGGGATGTGCACCCTGTCCCTCACATCCAGACTGAAGATGACACTTGCTCTTCTCAGTGAAGACGTCATGACCATAGCCATGCTCAGCTTCCTTTGTGTTGTTTTAAACACAGTTGAGCAAAAAAGACTTATCTCCCAAAGTGAAAGGGATTTTCTGGAGATCCTTCCCAGAGCTAAGTAACCACCCAGTCATAAGTGTTAGCCAATACTGGAGGCAAGAGACAAACAGTAGTCCCTTTTCTCCAAATTCTTGAGATGTTATGCAGAATTTTATAATGAATTCAAACATCATTCAAAACTGGAGACAATTTTAAGAATCTCCTGATACAACCTAACATTGCTAAAAGGGATCAACAGTGCCCGAAGTTGCACTTGGAATAGAGACAGGATAAGAATTCAGACAGAGGCTGATCAAGTGTTATCTTTTACAAGATAAGTGTGTGGAACAAATTAGCATTTTATATAAAGATACTGGAATACAAAAGAAAGCTTTTATATTTCTTTTGTCTACTCTGTTATCCGTTATGAGTTCCTGCCCTTCTGAGTTAGAGGAACTAAATATAGTTCAGTCCATTGAACAGAGGTCCATTCAATGGTTTAAACAGTCAGTTAAGCTCAATTCAGACTTGCTCCTATTTCCACTTCCAAAACGGTACCTAAGAACCTGTTAGGACTGAAGGCTCTGGTGACCTTGGAGACAAGCTTTGGCCTCACACCCACATTCCTCCATTCTTGCCTAGAACACCTTTGGCCTCCATGGCATCTGTCCTGTGAATTGTTGGGCACCCTACTGACATCTGATGCTGATGACTATGGCCATTGACCTCATGATGTGTGTTCTCCCTTGGTATAAAAAGATCCTAATAAGATTCTGCAGACACTGTCCCTCTTACCTTTCACCAAAACTAACCACCACCACCAGGCTGCACAGCCTTCGCTTGGATACAGTGACACCTCCTTACTGCAATAGGGATGCACCTGGGAGATCCTCCAAGATCAGGGGCAACCTTAGGAGTTCTCTACAAGGCACCCTGAGATGCAAGGTACCAAGAATGCAACTCATGCTGTCATGCTGCCTGTCATCCTTTGGGGGCCCTAAATCTGGTAAGGTGGGAGAAGGCTGGGGGTATATCTTGTGAGGTGGTCTTCTACTTTTAAATTTTCCTTCTACCTATCTAATATGCCTTCCACTTTCTCTCTCTGAGGCTTCTGCCAAAATGGGAAAGTCATGGTCTCTCTTCCTTCTTCCTGTTCTACCATGATCAGAAAGAAGCAGATGGTCTCCTAACAGGGGCCATATTCCTCCCTCATTCCCCCTTCTCAAAGTGGCATTCTCTTTGCTCTTTTCTTTGGGGCCATGAGTGCAAGATAGCATAGCAGAACAGGACCCCAGACCACAGAGTTGACAGCTTTGTCACTGTCTCTTAAAATCCAACAGGGGATTGGTTCTAGGAATACCCCTCCATACCTACTGATAGCAAAATCCGCAGAAGCCTAAGTCCCTCCAGAAAATGGTGTGATATTCATACATCATCTCCAGATTACTCATGGCACCGACTATACAATAGAGGCCATATAAAGTTGTTCCACTGTATTGCTTAGAGAATGGTGACAATGTTAAGCAAAATATGGAGCTAGGATATATCTAACACAGTTGTAATTCTCTTTTTGCAAACATCTTCCTTTCACAGAGAACCCACAGATATGGAGGGTCAAGATTATGTTTAAATATCCAGATCAAAGATCAGCTGTCTGATTCTGGCCTGTAGCCTGTACACCCAAGGGAGGATGCCACACCCGCCAGCAAGAGCTGCAGGTAGAAAAGAAGGTCAAATGAGCTGGGAGGGCATCGAGGAGCCAACTTTGTTGGAACTCTGAAAACAGATGGCAGAGCTAAGGGTCATTTCAGAAGGCTAAAGAGTAGAACCCCAGCCCCCGTGATGAAAGGTCCAAAGCTTAGCTGTAACACAGCAAGTCAAAACATCTTGACTATCTTTCTGTCGCCCACTGTTGACATTTTGTGTCCCTTATACCACTTTATCCAGGAGTGAAAGAGAAAAAGAAATGTGATGGATGTGAAATTGCAGGGCTTAGGGAAATCTCAAAGGTTAGAGTTAACATCTGCTCAGCATTCCATGTTCCCTGAAAAAATGTGCTACATCAGTGAATTCATATTTCTTCTTTGAAGTTATTATTCACATTCATCCCTTCCTATATATGAAACATAATCTCTCCTTATTTTCATGGCCTCAAAACCTTGAGGAGAAACATACTTTTCCCCATGAACTTTTACCTCCACATCCACAAAAACACAAGCATCGTGGGAAAGATCTCACTACAGGGTGGGAACATAACATCAAATGTAAAAAATCCAATATAAGACAGGCAAAACTGCTAAAATTGGGTTCAAAGGAAAAAGAAAATTAAAAGGCAAGTATGAAAGGCTTATTGTCCAAGACCCCCAGAACACAGGATCTATCAGCAGAAACTAGCTGGAGAGACTATTCACTTTTACAAGTCCAAAGTGGTCCAATGAGAGAAGGGAGGGTAAGATGCTCCAGGGCAGTGAAGAGGCGTCAACTAAGAGAGGAACTGGAAGGGAGGGTGTATTGCGTGGCTGGCATGCAAGCGCTACATTCTGAGATCCATGGTATATCTCTTTGTAGAAAGGAAGCAGGCCTCCAACCCCTTCAGGCTCCTTTACATATAATTAAGGTATGGGGCTGGCAAGATGGTGCTTGCCATGAAAGTATGGTGACCTGGATTCTATCTCCAGGACCCACGTAAAGGTAGAAGAAAAGAACTGGCTCCACAATGTTGTCCTCGGACCTTCACATGTGCCATAAGTACACATCCACAGATACACACATACATGGTAATAAGTGTTTTTTTAAAGCAAGTGTAGTAGTCCATGCCTATAATGCCGCTCTTAGAAGGAGAAGCAGGGAGGATTGTGGGTTTAAGGCTTATCTGGGCCACACAATGAGAACCTGTGTCAAAATAATAGTAATAATAACAATGATAATAATAACAGGGCTGGGGAGATAGCTTAGTGGGCAAAGTGATTGTTGTGCAAGCATGAGGGCCCAAGATCAGATTCCAGCACCCAGGTAAAAGCCAGTTGTGGTGGCACACATCTGCAGCCCTATCTCCCAAAGTCAGAGATGGGCAGATTCCAGGATCTTGCTGACCAGTCAGTCTAACTGAAACAATAAATACAAAGTCCACTGAGAGATCCTACCTCAAAATATAAAGTAAGTAAATAAAGCAGAAAGCAAAAGAGAAGACCTCTGACCTCCACATGTACATGCATGGGCAAGCATACCTACATATGTAAGTACATACACACAGGCATGCACACACACATACACACACAAGTAAATCATATTAATAAAATATCCTTAGCTATCTCTGAAGGTCACGTCACAATTGTTATTTCCCTTTTTTTAAAAAAAGTGCTGGGGGTGAAACTCAAAGCCTTGTGCATGTCAGGCAAACACTACCCTGGTCCCCAGTGAACCCTTTTAAAATACAGTTGCCAGTAGAGAAGGGTCTTGTAATCACTAACACTCTGCTAGGTGGTTAGATGGCAGACAGCTCAGAGAGACCCTCTGGAAATGGAACATGGATTGAGGAGGAGCAGAACAATCCTGAGGGCAAGCCATAGAAAGACAAGAATTCCAGGAAACTCCCTTCCCGAGCTTCCTGAGGCACCTCCTGAACACATCTCCATTCCTGCCACAAAGATACTTGACTCTTATGGTCCCCATGAAAACAATCACGCTAACCACTAACATACAGTGTATTCCCTGGGCCATGTCTTTTATGCCTCTGCAAAACCTTGGGACGTTAGAAAACAATCAACACAGAATGCAAACTGAAGACTCCAAAGTCCCAGCATGATGTGTACCCCATCCACATTCATCTTCAGTCTTTCCTGGTATCAGTGACCATAAATTGCATGCAATTCATTAAAGGACACAGTGAAGCTCAGTCCCTATTGTTTACAAGAGGAATGCAAAAAGCTGTCCTAGCAGCTAAGAAGGGAAGCTGGTAACATCTTTGAAAACTGAGCAGCAGTTTTCAAAGCCGTGGCCTAGAGGTTCAGTGTCCAAAGGCCCCGAGAGTGAAAAATTGAAATGGGAGAGGGGGTTTGTCCTGACCTAGCCTCAGCTGCAAATCTCCACTTTATTCTCTTTTTTGGGGGGTGAAGGGAAGGGACAGAATTTGGCTTCCTCTGAAAGACTGATTGAAGAACCATTTCCATGGCTATAAAATATCTGTAGACTCTCAACCCACAGGACTCAAAATATTGGAGTGTTTGCTTTCTATATAAGTGTGGATCACCCAGCCAGGTAAAAGATATGCCACCACAATAGATTATTAAAAAATAAATTTGGGAAATTTCCTCGTTAAGGAGCATTCCATCTGTCCGGAGGTTATAAAAGTTTAAGGATTCCCCAACGCAGTAGGTTTTGATTCCAAGTTTTGTTTGTAAATTGGGGCTATAAAAGTCAGGGTTCACTTTCTTTTTCAAGAAAGAAACATTGTATTTATTTATTTATTCATTTATTGTGTGTGTACATGTGCATGTGATTGTCAGAAGTTATCTCCTTCTACCATGAAGGTCTCAGGGTTGAAAACTCAGGTCCTCAGGCTTGGCAGCAAGTGCCTTTAGCCAATTAACCATCTTACTAGGCCAGGGCTCACCTTCTTCACAAAAGAACAAAGAGGAGGAAGAGCAGGAGGAGAAAGAGGAGGAAGAGGAGGAGGAAGAGAAGGAAGAGGAGGAATAGGAGGAGGAGGAGGAATAGGAGGAGGAGGAGGAGGAGGAGATACGATGTTGATTCCAAGGCAAGCTATAAAAGCATGCTACCCCGCAGGTGAACTATGAAGGAAAGTTCCACTTCTGCTTCTTGTCAGATGAACTACATAAGCCCAGTAGGGGATCATAAGCACACTGAGGTAATGTTTTGAAGTAGTTCGCCCTGTGATCTGAGATTAAAAGAGCTAGTGATGATAAAAGAAATTCCCCTCCCTCTCTCCCTCTACACCAAGCTCCAGGGTAGTCCATATCCACCACCACCAACCACGGCTGCCAAGTGCATGTGCCCTGCACGTTTGTAAGTTACATAATACCTGTGAGCCACTGCCTAGCGCCAGTTCTGAGAAGCAAATCCCTGGAGTGACTGTTTACTCTCCAGCATTTGATCTCATTTTAGGAGGACAACTTGGAACCTATAGATCCCATGAAAGCTTTTAGGGGACAGAGTGTCCAAAAAGAGTGCAGAGGGAGAAATGAGAGCGGGGCAAAGAAATTGCAGCAGGTAGGGCTAAATGTGCACCTAGATTGGACTGGAAACTTGATTTTTGTCATTTCCTTAATTTTTTTCTCATTTCATAAATCAGCTAATGAACCAAAAGAAAATAACCAGTACTGGGCGAGAGACGCTAAAAGATTTCAGAACGTGAAGCCTCAGAACTGAATCTATTTATTTATTTGTGTAGCATCAAAAATTGCCAAAACAAATACAAAATATTAATAGTCAATTTTCCACCAAACTGGTGAGCTATTCATAATTCCAGATGTAGTACCTCTAAGGAAATGATCTGTTGCAGAACTGAATCACTTAAAAAACTGAAATCAGATCAAATGCCATTACTAGGGATTACAATTAAGAAAAATGTCTTTCTGTTGTTCTGCAAAAGTGAAAGCAAAATTTCTCTTAATAGAAATTTAACTAAAACAATTCTAGTGACTTCTTCATCCTTCTGCCTCATGAGCAATTCTTCATATATACTGTGCATCCCTCACACTGCAATAATTTGCTTATAGATTTTTTTTTTTCCTGAGCAACATGACCTGGGTACTGGTCAAGACACTAGGAGTTTAATTCTATGCAAGCTTGGAATGTCAAGTAAGTTAAATCCTTGGTTGTTGGGCATAATGCAGGGTGTGCCTAGCTAGGCCACCTGCCAGGAGGAACAGAGGAATGGCTGGTGAGTATGATGCTACACACTGGTTGATTGTGAAGCCAATTTCTGCCTACCACCTGGAGGGAACCTGATCCACCTGGGAGCAAACTTCAATTGGCTGTGGTCAGGACCCCACCCCATAAGGCTATTGGCTAACAAGACCTACAAGACTCTCTGCTCTTTCTTGAATAAATGAGTTTGCAGCAGACCACGACTGCTGGCTTTCTGCTCAACTCCCAGAGTCGCTGTCTTGACTCCACGCCTACTCACCCCAACCATGGCAGAGACCCTTTGGTCCCCCTCAGGCTGGCCCTGAGTGCTGGGACCCCCAACACTTGGTGAGTTAAGTGTTTCATCCAACTAAGAAAAATAATAAATACCTGCCTCACGGGTTGTTTAAGAGGTAGGAAAAGGCTCAGAGTTGTGTACCTGGAATGCAGCAAGGTTGGTTGATGGCAATGACAATGTCTCTATATCCCGAAGCACTGCCTGATACCTTGTACACAGCAGGCAACAGGTTCATGTTACCTAAACTAAGCTGAACGTCCCATACTGCCTGCCTGATGGCACACTACATTTTCTTTGAAAAGAAAATCACAGCTGAGCAAAAGTTTACAGAGCATCTGATGTCTTCGGCTGGCTACTGCCGATCCCACACCCAATCTCTGTACTCTTACCTGCTTGCATAGCGTCTCCTGGACATGCTGTTTATACAACGTGTGTCCCTGCTATGCAGGGGAAAATGAAATCAGACTTCCAAAGGCACGGAAGCATGATCATAAAACACTATCTAGTCCAATTCACACAGATCCCTCTCTTTCTGAGTTCATATTAAGCTTGGCCACTCCACACATGGGCTAGTCCTCTGTCTTCACATGCTCTATCCTCAGTGAAGAGGATACTGAATAATTAGAAGTTATTTTATGTAGCCTTCTGTGTGTAATGGGCAGGAAACAGATATTTGATTGCTGTACTTAGTTCTGTTTCCTGATATACTCAAAGCACATGATTATCTGATCAACCATACCTTAGAGAGAAGAAAGGTATATTGGAGGTACACAGGCTGGACTGGAGACCTGGTACCCTGGAGGTGTGAACAAGCAGTGCCTCTCCTTATCCAGCACCCAATTTAGGAACTAATGGTTTAGCACACAAAAAGTCACAAGTCAAACATCAACTCCCAACCAAGTCTTCATTGTGTTGTTAACCAACACTAAATTCTACTTTGAGGTCCATTTCCTATAACTAAATGCACTGAGAAGGGGTTCCAGACCCACAGAAAGGGACTCTTATAAAGGGCTCCAGACGACATTTTCAAAGACTCTCAGCTAGAAACCCTCTTCTTTACAAACGCTTTTCTTTTTCCCCTTTCTATTCTAAGTATTCTCCAGACGACCATCATCACAAGCTTCACAAACTCCATTTTGCTTCCAAAATGCTTCCAACCCCCTACCACATATGGTACTTGTGGCCACCCCTAGACAGGTAGACACAGTAGACAGTCTTGATTTACAGAGGTACAGAGGATCAGAGCAGCTGACCCAAGACCACACTCCTTTCTTTCTTCCTCCTTCTTTTCTCCTTCCTCCCTCCTTCCTCCTCTTTCTTCCCTATCCCTCCCCCTTCCCAGTTATCACACTGTTCAGCATCCTTCTAGACTGTGTCAGTCAAGGTGACTTTTTTGAGTGTCCTGTATTTGGCATTGAGACTGGGTGTCCCTGTAGCAAACGCTGCCATTCAAAACCCTAGCCTTAGCTGAAGTGCTTCACCATATTGAAGGCAAGTTGGCATCCAAAATGGTTGACTGGGAGCCAATTGTGGTTCTAATCTTTGTTCATGCTGTCAATGTGACATATGAAAAAAATATGAATAAAGTGACAGGATGCAAACAAAGCTAGGAGCTGGTGTGAGATGCACAGACAGAGTGTGAGCCCCACCGCAATGCTTCTAGGTCAAGTTAACACCTTGTGTTTCCCCCACATATGTGCTGTGGAAAAGCTATTACAAAATGTTTTTAAATATTTAGGACCAAATAAATCAATATTGTTGGGAAACATTTACTCTGACCAGAACTCGTTCCCTTACCCTGGTCTCATCTGAATAACAAACCCAAGAATATCAGATGACCAGGAGCCATACGGATGTTCTGTACATTCACCCAGAATGCCCGGACAGGCCTGCTGTCAGTCTCCACATTGGCTGGTGACCGACATGAATAATACAATGACAAAAGTCTCAGAAGAGTGGTTTGTGAATTGTCTTTAGTACCAACATCATAAAATAGATCTTCTGGAAATTACCTGGCTCTGCAGTTCACTTTGCTGCTTCAGACGCAGATTCTCAGGTGTATCTGCCACGGTGGTGAAGGACTGCTTTGGGTAGTGTCTGTGGAGAAGCATTTTGAAAGCACACAATGAAAACAGCATGCTGTAAAACCACGCTTTAACACAATTATTTCATCCTTCTCTTCTGGTACAGTGGAGAGTTCTTGGCTACCATCGTGTCTGTCATTGCTCTGGGCTCATCCCTCCTCTTGACCCTGTCACTAGTTTTCCTCCCTCCCCCAAAATGTCTTCCTCAGACTCTATGTTCTGTTGCCTCCTCCCGGTGAGCTCTGGGGCTTGCTCAAGGCTCTTGGCTTCTCGTGTCTGCATCCCACTTTCACACCAACATGCGTACTATTGTCTGTCCTTCAGCCAAACTGGCGCGTCAGCCCTCTTTAGCCCAGCTCCTCTCCAGCTCTCATCCCAACTATATGTCTGCCTTCAATCTTGTTTCCAGAAGTTTCTCTCACCAAAGTCATACTGATTTTCTGTGAAATCACCCACTAAGCATTTTTAGGTCCTCTTAGCCTTCCCTCGGATCAGAAATGTCCTCTTTCTCGGTTTTCAAGACCCGACTCCTTCTCCATCTAGCTCTTGTGCTCTCGCTCTCTGCGACCCCCACCGCCATGAGTGCTTCTTTTGTATGACTACCCACCTTCACAGCCCTACCATAGGCTGTCTTCCCTTCTCACTCTCCACCATCACTTAGGAGATCTTAACCTGTAGGGTTCTGGTCTCCCTGCATGCCTTTTTCTCTGCTAGATTCCCCAGCCAGGAACTAGCTTCGGCTTGTCAGCTGCAGTTTGTACGTAAACAACTTGATCGAGAACAAAACCTTTAGAGGCCTAACTGCAATTGTTCTGAACCAGGTGCGCGTCATGTACTCAGATATTTCTTGGAAGCCTGAACTGCTGCCCCCTATCAAACTCCCCGTGAAACTTTGCTGCAGTTTTTCACTGTCACCTGCTGGATGTATATATATTGAGCACCCTGCTTGAGTAAAGGGGAAGCTTCTCCACCATTTTGGATGTTTGTGTTGTGTTTGTCTTGTGTATGTCTTTGTGTGACTTCAATTCTTCAGGCCCTCACCGGATAAGACTTGGGTGCAGTTGTAGCAAAAGGCGCTACATTAACCCATTCCTTCAGCTCCGGGGGACTGTATTTGTTGATTTCTTTCAAACACAGATTTCAGATTCAGTGGCATTTCCCTATGAACATCCCACATCCACCATAAACTGAGCAAGCTCAAGCTTCAACTGTCCATTACCCCATCCCTAAAAGAAAGCCTGCCTGTCCTTGTACTCTTTACTCTTTTTTATTTATTGGTACTACAACGAATCAGCCAGACACCTGCAGTGACCTTGACATCTCATACACTAACCAATCAGTTGCCATCCTGAACACACACACACACACACACACACACACACACACAGTTTCAACACTTTCTGGTCTCGCCCTTCTGATCTGTACTGCCAAAATATAAATGTTCCAAAATGCAAATTAGATCACATTAATCGGAACAAAACTTTCAATGTCTTCCCTCTCAGAATGAAGCCAGCTACCTGTGCTTCCAGACCACTGTGCACTGTCCTCTCCAGAGCTTTCACTCACTCTCCATGCTCTGGCAATGGGGGAACACTTCAGTCCCTGCAGTTCATCCTTGTTGTGCCTCTCTGCCCCAGAAATGCCATTCCTCTTGCCTGGAACACCTATTCCCCTCCCGCCCCTTCTGGGTAACTGTGATGATCTTTCAAGTCTTGTTTCCGATGTCACTATCCCTGGGAAGCACTCCTGGCCCCAAGTTTGGTGGGAACAGGCTCTGCCTGTGCTTTCCTTCCCTGTTTCAGTGCTAAGCACACTCATTCAGATTTTCTGATTTGGCACATGGCTCTATCTCACAGTGTGATGAAAGTTCTGTGGTGGCAAGAACAGGCTGTTCTATCCCTTGTCAGAACACATTTTTGGCTCTATCTCCAGTCTTACCAGTGTCCAGCTCACAATATGAGCTCAGTAAATATTTGCATGAGGGAGAGAGAAAGATGGTCAGAGAATGGACAATGGGTGCAGGGAATAGGTCAATAGCTCGAATAACTTCTAATGTGCCTCAGACAATAAAGAGACTAGGATTGGCAATAAGCAATTGGCTATTTCAAAATAGCTAGTAGAAAGAACGTGGAATGTCCCCAACACAAAGAAATGATATATCTGTGTAATATTGACCCTGCACGAATCGTAATACATTGTGCACTTGAATTGAAAAGTCATGCTGTGCCCATAAATACACACAATTACTACGTGTCAACTGAAGATAAATATAATAAATATTCCAGCCAGAAGAAATGGAGGAGTAGGCCGAGGAGAAGGCAACCAGCATCTAAGAGGCCCGGGTGAGCTACAGGAAATACCGGCATCGCACAAGACACATATCATCACACGCGCACAAACACACAGCTCGCTTCTTTCATTCAAGGTAACCTTCCTGGTGGTAGGGAAATGGCACTTCCTCCCTTCGTGTACGTAAACACCCAAACATTGTCCTGAGGTTACTGTCACTCAAACACCCCCTGAAACTCAAGGGACAGGTCTGTCTGATTTGGCTCCATGAGCACAAGACCCAGGGGACTCAGACTCTCACAGAGGACACTTTCTCCTTTCCCTCCTCCCTGGCCCTTTCCTTGCTCTCTCTTTCAGTGGCTTAGCCAACTCTCTCTGGGTCTCATATTTTAAACTCTATTTTCCTCGTAGAAGGATTCTACATTCTCTGCATTCATTCTGTTCCTCGTTTCCTGACAGAACACTGTCATGGCTCGAAAGTGGAACTTCACTGGACTGTAAATGTAACAACTGTACATCGCAATACTTTAAGGCTATAGTAACAGTTTAGCAAGATTTTTTTTCTTAGTGTGTTCTTGGATATTGTATAAAGTTTCACAGACATCTTCCACATCCTACTGTTTCCTTCAAAACATCTGCATGCTGTCTGTTTCTAAAACTACAAGTAAAGTGTACTCTCGGCCGCACTATAAAGCCTTTAGCCCACAGAGACCCCTATCATACCAACTTGTAGGCCAACTCACTTGGGGTGGGAGTACATTCCATGTGAGGCAATCTTAATTTTTAAAATACTTTTTAAGTTTTAAAGAGCACCCTAATATTTAAACGCAAAGGACTTCACTGTATATATGTGGATTTCATCCTCAAAAGGCAAAAATAACTTCCATTTGGATACCTTGAAACTCCACTGGCCATCCTTCTAATTCTGAAGTATCATTTCATGAAAATAATCTGCCTGCTCTTACCACTGGAATTTATAATGAGAAAAATAAAATATACGGTTTTTAGAAACACCACTTTTATATGTTGATCTTAGCAGTCCATATAAAGTCCTATTTAGAAAGAGGGTTAAACACAGTGAGAAGCTTCTTCATTTTTTACGAGGACACAGTTTGATGACCTTCTTACAAAGCAGTGTATTTGCTGGCAGGCTGTGCAAAGCGACAGTTAAGTATCCGACTATAAAAAAACGCCAACACGCACTTTTTTCCAATATTCTTTTCAATCCTAACATTCAATGATTTCGTGATGGTAAGTTAATCTATATATAACTTTCTGAAATGATGTATAACAGAATGAAATTATCCAAACTTTCAATGTGAGCAAAAATCCCAATTTAATCTTATTTGTTTGTGTGCATATGTGTGTGTGTATGAGTGTGTGTGGTATGAATGTGCACATGTGTGCACGTGTGTGAAGAGGCCAGAGTACAACCTAAGATATCCAACTTGTTTTTTGATACAGCGTCTCTCATTGGCCTGGGGTTTACCAATCAGGCTAGGCTAGAGGGCCAGGAGACCTGAGGAATCCTGTCTCCACTACCCAACACTGAGGTTATAAGCCCACATTACCACACCCAGCTTTTTTGAACATAGGTTCTGGGGATTCGAACTCATGTCCTCTTGCCTGCACAGCAAGCACTTTACTGACTGAGCTATCTCCCCAGCCCTCTAATTTAGTCTTATAATCAAACTATTAAATTTTCGGGGAAAGAAAGCATTCATAGCAGAAACTATCACAGATCTTGAGTACTAACATAAATGAAAATCAAGTCACAGAGTTAACAAAAAAATCAAGAGAAGAAGGTCTTCAAAAACAATGCCTGTCGAGAAAGACTAGAACAGCCTCAGAAGACAGAACCACAAAGCTCAGCAGAAATCAGTGTAATTACAGAGATGATAGCCCAGAGCGAATTATGTAAACGTGTATACAAAGTCTGAAGAAGTTTGCCTTAATTAAGCCAAACTGGATACACCTTTAAAAGCTGTCAAATACTTGGCTTCTCAAAGTCACATCATCTGAACTAACCTCATCTTCCCCTTTGAAGCTAGAGTCTCACCTTCCAGTCTCCCACCATCCAAACCTACTGCAAAACAAAAAAGGAAACCAGACACAAAATAAACCCAGAGGCCAGTGGTCCTTAGTGAGAGCCCAGGAGGGGGAAATGAAGCGTTTCAAAGGTGAGCAATGGCGTCACAATTAATCCTGGTTCCTTCTACACAGCGCATTTAAGTAGTTGTGAAAAGTTCTCCCTAAAATTGATGTTTTCTTAAGGAACTATTTCCTCAGAAACCTCATAGGAAGGAAGTTTTTTTTTTTCTCTGCCATATAAGAAATCAGCATAGGATACAGAGCCTAGTGTACAAGAAATGGATGCTCTAAGAGAAGCAAGAATTGAATTTTCTAAATGTAAGAAAAGGAGTGGATGAGTTGGCATCTTCACAAATTTCCTATAAAATAAACATAACTGTGGAAATTTGCCATATAGTAAGAGTTGATTAAGGGATCTGGAGACTATTATAATGGTCCTTGGTGGCGGTGGCTTGCCCTACTGCAGAGCAAACAGGACCTTGTACAATAATAGGCAAGTGCTCGTCTACATCCCCAACCCTAAAATGCCTAAACAACATAAGCAGCTTTTCAGCTGACGTATGGAGGGATCACATCTGCGTGGGTATCAAGACTGGGCTGAGGCTGCAACAAAGCCAGTTTCCAAGAAAAATAAATTTAAAATGAGAAGAAAAACTGAGATATTGAAAAAGGCCCCATCTGAAAGAGCAAGGTCAGGACATACAAAGATGGACTCTTCGAACTATGAAACAGAATCTCACTGGACTGGCCCTGACTCCCAGGCTCGAGCAAACCTCAGGTAGGTCACTGGGGCTTGGACCATTGCCCAGGCTCACACATGCTATCACTGCTAAATTCAGTTGGCAAAATACGTGATAGGCCATGGACAAAGCAAGAGGCCAGGTCTGCGCGGGGTACGGACAGCAGTGTTTGTGATGGCAGCGCAGCACGGGGCTTTTAAAGCTGGTCCAGCTGACAGGCTTATGTCTTTGGATAGTTTTTTTTTTATTATTTCCATGTACATTTTTATTGAATTTTTGTGCGTTTCATGCAATGTATCTCATTCATATTTAGACCCCTCCCCTTTTTGCACCCCTCCATAGCCTGCCCACGGGAGTTCATGCATTCTGTCATATATGTTAAGGCCTATGCACTCAAGTTTGTGTACTCAGATGTCCCTCAGTGTGAGTTCATCCCCTGGCTGACCAGACTCCAGGGGATGAACTCACACTGAGTTCCTCGGCTAAAGTTGGGGCATCCTCGTCATTTCTCCAGCTCTGTGCTGGGTTTTGTCTGACTGTGTCTGTGAGATGCCCAGCCCTAACTGACACATCTACAATGGCCCCTCTACACGTAGGGGAACACAGTGGAACAGGGGCAGAGAGAACACTAATGCATCCCTCAATTCTCACCAGCAAAACTTCCTCATGCAACAGAGGGTGATTAACACAGAAAGCCACAACTGGCCAAAATGTAGAGAATAGAGACTGCAGAGTGTGTGTCCCTGGATAGGACTCATATTGATAGGTTTCTTAACAACTGTCTGACTTCCATTTCCTTGTCTATAAAATATGGATAATGATAGCACTTAGGCTCGTGAATAAAAAATTAACACATGAAAATAATTTCAAATAATGTCAGGCATCGTAGTGAGTATTCAACAAAATGTCTTCCATCAACAGTAGTAACAGTATCTGTTACTACCCTCCTTTCCCCCAAAGTGGCCTCACCTCTGTGTATCATTACTTTCATCTGCACAAGGAGGATAAATTTCCCCGCCTGTCTCATGAAGGTGCTGTTAGAATCACATGGCAGGGCTTTAGAAGTGGAAAAGTACTGTGAGCAAGATAGGAGTAACCCAATTAGATACACAAAGCTAAGAGCCTTCCTTCGGTGTTCTGAAGAAACCTGTGCTTTAGTGCAGTGGCTCTCAAACACTGTCCCACAGGACATTTGGCAACATGCGGCATCTGGGGACATCTTTGGTTGTCCCGCTGGAGAAGCATACCACCAGTATCTGGTGAGCAGAAGCCCGGCACACTGCCAAGCATCCTATGGGTGCACCTTGCAAAAAAAGAACTTATCCTATCAGAAATACCAATATGCTGAAGTTGAGAAACCTTATTTAGATAGATGATAAACGACAGGTAGATGATAGATAGATGATAGATAGATAGATAGATAGATAGATAGATAGATAGATAGATAATAGGCAGATGATAGAGAGAGAGATTGATTGATTTCCAGTAAGAAACCTGGGTACAGAGTGTCTACAAAGCTTCCCTGGTTAGCACTACTTGACAGGTGGGCTAATAAGTCTTTAATCACTATGGCAAATACCCAGGAGTTTAAAGGAAGAAAGATTTGATTAAGCTCATAGCTGCAGAGGTCTCCATCCAGCATGACAGGGAGGCAGCGCCGGCCATTCACAGCATGCGGCAGGAGGCAGAGAGAAAATGTCTTCTTGTTCCCCTTTTTTCCATTGAGAACCCCAGCCTATGGGATGGTGCTGCCGACTTTCAGAGCAGGTCTTTCCCAGCTTCCGTCAATGCCCACTTTCGTGGGCACACCTAGACCTGTGCTCCTGCAAGCTTCTCGATCCAACCAGTTAACCTACAAGATGAACCATCCCAACTGTGTTTTCACAATGCTCTTCTAGGGAATTAAGCACATCCTGTGTGTGACTCTGCAGGAGGGAGCCTGGGGAGTGCACAGACTGCTTCTGGGCATGTCCTTTCCCCTTTATAACATTGTATGTTTTATGTTCATAATGGACCAGAACATAAAAGAGTGTGACTATATTCTGAGTCCTGGGAGATCTCCTAAAGAATGATGGAAATTGCAGGGATAGTCAGGGGACCCCTAACATAAACCCTCCGTGCTCAGCAAGATACCCTTCATGAAAAAGGAAGCGTCTTAACATTTTTTCATATATTACCTACTTTTAAAGAAAATGAAACTTTAATTCTTAAGAACATTTTAAAAAGCAAAAGCTCTGATCTCACATTACTGAGTTGGCTTTTTAGATCTGCCTTTCTGTGCTTATGAGACAGACTCCACTGTAGACCATCCTTCGATACTCTTAAGTGGTTTGACCAAGGGGGTAATTTTATTTAAGGGTCAAATTACAACATATTTTGGATATGGAGAGATGACAGAGGGTCTTTTATTGCACGTTTATAAGTACAGCTGTATATGCAATGCCTACGGAGGCCAGACATCCGGTCCCCTGGAACTGGAGCTATAGAAGGCTGTTAGTTGCCATGTGGGTGCTGAGAAGCGAACCCAGTCTTCTGCAAGAGCAGCAAGTACTCTTAACCACTGAATGATTTCTCAGCCCCAATAACAGAGGCTTAAATGTAATTTTGAGTATTTCCCCCAAATCTGAATACTCCATTTTATAGCAATAATGAATGTTTCATACCATTCGAACTTGCTTTAAAGATCAGAAACGAAAACATTTTTAAATCAGATCTTAAGAGAGATTGTTACTACCAAATCATTTATAAAGCTACTTATAAACGAGACATTTCAGAAAGAGATAAAATATACAAAAGGACAAGTCAGAATCCCGAAAGGGAAAGGAAGTAAGTGTAAATGTGCACAGTGTGTCCTAGATACAAAGTATACTCATGTATAGACAGAGTGTGCTCAAAATATACACACAGGCACACAGTGTGCTCACATACACACTCAGATACATGGTGTACTTACATACACACTCAGACACATGGCGTTCTCACATACAGTGTGCTCACACACACAGTGTGCTCATATGCACACAGACAAACATTGTGCTTACACACATAGATACAAGGTGTGCTCATACATGGACACACAATGTGCTCATAATATACGCACAAACAATGTGTTCACACACTCTGTGCTCACATACACAGACACATGGTGTACTCACATACATGTAGATACACAGTGTGCTCACACACATAGATACACAGTGTTCACATATACAGAGACATACAGTGTGCTCACATACACACATACACAGTGTACTCACACATATACACAGTGTGCTCGCATACACATATACAGTGTGTCACATACACATTCAGGCACTGTTCACATGTACACACAGACACACAATGTACTCACATATACATATACAGTATGCTCACACGAACACACAGTGTTCACATACACAACAATAACATATCAGCCATATGGAAAACTTTTAAGATAAAATACTGGACAAGTTGGAAAAGAGTGTGAAAATTAAAGTATTCTGCCATTCTTCATCTTGAAAGGTTAGGATAGTATTCAGTTTCAGATTTTGCTTAACTATATCTTTGCTAACTGTAAGACTGGAATTAGCAAGCATAAATTCAAATTCTATAAAAGTGAAAAATAAAAAATTTTAAAGGTACCAAAAGTCCTATTCAATACAATAACAAGGAAATGGGAACAGAAGCTCGGGATGAACAGGAGAAATAGAAATTGGCAGTTGAGGGGGACAATTCAATAACCATAAAAATGTAACTGGGAAATACTTGCTGGCTAACAGACTATTGTTGTCATATTTTTAATTCAACTATAAAATAGCTACACTCATATAAAACAAAGAAGTTTAGTAAGAATGTTAGTAAGAAGCCAGATACGGTGGTGCACACCTTCAATCCCAGCACTCCAGAGGCAGAGGCAGGCAGATCTCCATGAGATCGAGGCCAGCCTGGTCTACAAAATAAGTTTCAGGCCAGCTGGGGATACAGGGAGACCCTGTCTCAAAAAGACCAAAAAAAGACTTAAAAAGAAGAAAAGATGCAGATATGGGCTGGAGAGCTGGTTTAGTGGTTAAGAGCACTTGCTGCTCTTACAGAGGACCTGGGTCCAGTTCCCAGCACCATGTGGTGACTAACAACTCTCCTTAACTCCAGTTCAAGAAAACAGATCTGATGCCCCCTTCTGACTGCCACAGGCATTGAACATGTGTGATGCACTTACATACATGCAGGCAAAACACACATACACATAAAGTAAATAAATATTTTTTATAAGAGAGCAGACAGTACAATGATAAAGATTCAGTTCACCAACAGAAGCACTATCCTGTTGGAAATGAACCCAATATCTGCTTCAAAAGTATAAATATCTGTGAATATTCACATGACAAAAAAGAGAGTATAAAATGAGAAGACAGGAAACTGGCATATCTATCAACATGGAGAAGTTCCAACATACCTCTCCCAATTACTGCTGGGTCAAGCAAGCAGACACAAAATGGGTAAAGACATCCAATATGAGAAATACAGAACTCATGATGATACCAGGCATGCAAGGGAGCATTTGCTTAGCATATAAAAATCCTGAGTTTGATCCCCAGCACCACAAAAAAAGTAAAATAAAATTTAAAACCTACATAGCCCAAACATCTCATGGCACTTACCAGTCAAAAATGTGTCTGGCTTATCAGAACAGGCCTGTCCAGGATGCCCTGGAGGAACTGACTCTCCATTGTGTGTTAGTGGCCATCACCCTGCTTTCAAGAGCTCCTGTGGGTAGGGTTGGCATGATGCCAGTGTGCCCAGGGAGTGTATAGAATAAAAAGGAAGGACTGTTTGCCCTTTTTTGATCCTGACTCCACAGGGTCCTGTTCGATCTGATCTGACAATGTCTTGCTGAGGATATCTGTATTCCCACCAGGCGTGTAAGGTCAGATAGAGGTGTGGACCTGGGGGAAGTGCAGGAGCAGGAGGTAGAGGGGAGTGAGCGGAGGAGGGCAGAGAACACAGCTAACGGAGGTGAACACTCAGCTCAGTGCACCTGAAAACCCATTTGCTAGGTGCAGAACTATAAAGAAATATGACATTATTCTGGAGACTGAGACAATCCTCCTCAAACTGAAAAAGCAAAGTTTCTAGGACAAGCTGAGGAGAAGGCTCAATGGACAAAGTGCTTGCCTTGCAAGTGTGAGGACCTCGGTTCAGACCTCCGGAACCCTCATAAAGCAGAAGCAGCGGCTGTAATCTGTAATCCAGTGAGAGAGGAGGCAGAAACAGGAGCATCCCCAAGGCCGAACATGGGGATGAACAGAGACCCTTCCTCAAACAAACTGAAAGAAGAGGACTGACTCCTAAACATCCTCTGACCTCCACAGGGGCCAAGGCACACACATGCCCACACTCACACAGGAACACACTTTTTTTAAGTTACGGGGCTGGAGAGAGCTCTGCAGTTAAGAACAAGTACTGCTCTTTAACTGGAGTTTGGTGCCTCGCCCACCGTGGGGAGGCTTACAATCACTTTAACTTCAGTTCAAGAGATGAGAGGCCCTCTTCTGGTCTCTGCAGACATCTGCACTCATGTTGCATAGATACAGTTTCCTCTCTGCTGCTGAGGGACAGGCTTCCAAATGTGATTGACAGACAACTAACCGATGACTTAAGGGGGAAGTCTAGCGGAAATGCATGGAAGGATGGGAAGGAGGGAGGTGGACGAGCACCAGGGCTCCATTCTTGGGCGTGTGTTCCAGAGGTCCCGGGGACTTGTGATCAAAATGCAGGCTCCACCATACAAAATCTCTGTCTCTCTCTCCCCAGGTGATGAATCCTTTGCAAGTAACCTGGAATAAACTGTTTCCCATTGAAGAACATTCTCCATTCGCTCAATCAGTTCAAACCTGGGGGTGGGGTGGGGCTGAATGCCGGGCCTCACCATGAGAGAATTCATGATACAACTCATGTGCCAAAGCCACACTAAGACATACATATACATGTAATTACAAATAAAACCCTAAAAATTTCCTTGGAAATTTAGTCGATAATTTTGAAAAATAATCTCAATTCTCTTTTCTAACTTTGTAAAGTTGTATAAACCAAGTTCTTACCTTAAATGTTTTAAGACGTGTTGAGTAGCTAAGTATATCAACAATTCTGTACATTTCCACTGATAATGTAATTTGAATAATGATGAAAAATTCCCACCTAATAAGGAGAGGCATTTTAAAATAATACCTTTTTAGATGGGGTCAATCTGGGCATTTTTCTACCCTCGGAGTCACTGAAGCATAAATGTGTTGCTGGACCATTAGCGCTATTCGATATCAGCCATATCATCGCAATTCTGATAATAACATTTGTGCAGGATCTTCAGCTTTAACGCGCTTCATTCACATGCCTTCCTACAACACTGATGTGATGTCTGTTCATGAATCTCCCTCCACAGCCCGCACTGTGTACTTAATTCTATCACTAATCTTCGTCCCCATAGTACCTCCATAAACAACTCACATATAATGCTGCTGGTTGCAAAACATCAATTTTATGATTTAAAAAAAAAGAATTAGAGCAAGGAAATGGGGAATGCCCTTCAGAAAGGAGGCTTATGAGAGCTGCTGATAGATAACATAAAAGCGAAAAATGGATTATGATAATGGAGACCTCATACATGAAATACAAGCCCCAGCTGAAAGGAGCTGGAGAATGCAAAGCCCTGGCTCTCCAAAGGGCAGTCAATAACCTGTCTAACAATTCACCCAATTCTCTGTCTAGCTCAGAGGGTCAAACAACTTGCCACCTATTGATTTACCTCCTCAGCGGGTTTCCATTGTAACTTCCTTCATGGATTCAGAAAGGAAGGCGTTATCAAGGGGATTACACAGTAAACCTGACCCACCACACTATAAAATGCTTATCAGCTGTTGGAACCTGTCACCTAGATTTTGAGTTATGGTAGAAAGGCGAGAAATTAATATGTGTGTGTACACATACACACACACACACACACACACACACACACGAGTGCATGCACACCCCTACGTGTGGCTGAGGAAAAATAAGCCACTGGAGGAGACTCTATTCCCCATGCTGTTGCTGATATTGATCATAGGAACACACAGCAAGAAAGGATGGGACACCAAGCAGCTCTGTGATTTGCTGCCCATGAGCACCAAAAGGCACTGTTGACTGCAGTCAAGAAGAGTGCCAGCAGATGAGAGACCCGAGTCTAAGATATCACTGTAGTCTGAAAAACCAAAGCAAAGCTTATAAGAAGAAAACATTAGAAACACACCAAAAAAATGACATCATGTGTTCCACTGTTACAGATAATAGGAAATACCCATAGTAAAAAACAATTAAATCCCAGGCAAGGGGAAAAAAATACCAAATAATTCTATTTTAAGGAAACATCTATGTATGATTACATTTATCTATACAGTTTCCACTCAAATTTTATAGTCTCAAGATAAATTTGTGGGCAAAAGTTAGTCAAATAAATTGTGAAGAAAAACAAACTATGACAATCTTTACTTAGGTCATGTAATGCCATCCACACGCTGAGCAGACATATTAACCACACCAATCTGTGCAAAGCCCAACAAGACTCATGTTCCTCTGAGCACAGCAAGCCATGCAACTGCTCACAAACACCCTGAACCCATTCTTTAATGATTTGTAAGTGGCTTGTTTCCTCTCTTTTCAGGCTATAAAAGCAAATTTCAACAAATTAAAATCTACTTAACCACTGCCTCCACTATGGAATTAAAGAACTATCCTTGGGGAACAGAAGAGATTTCCATTTGTTAAGTTCTAAGTTTTATATATTAAATTTATTTTAATATCCCTAGGGAAGGCAAACTGAGAGGAGAAAAGAGGGAAATGAAACCAAAGTCGGGGTTTGTTTGGTGGGTTTCTGCACTAAAGAAAATGAACCGCTTATTACAATCTGGCTAACTACTCCTGACTTTCTCTTCATCTCTCGCAGGCAACTCATTAAGCTAGTCCTATCCCTTTCCTAATACACAAGGCAGAATCTGACCACAAATACATCATCTCTTCTCTAGATGTGCTTGTTCCTGGTCATTGATTATATGATTACACTAAAACTCAATAGATGATTATGCTTCAGCTGTGTTCGGTGGCCCAGATTAGGAGAGAAAATGTCCTGCTTTAACCCTTTTCCATTACAGGCTAACGACATGAGAAGAAAAGAAGAATTCTGTGGAGGTCTGAACCAGGGGCCACATTTTAAAACCAGCTTACTTACTACCTTCAAAATGCATTATCTGTACTAGCTTCCAATTCAAATGGCACTTTCCACTCAAAACCCAACTGAGATATTTTAATATATATTTGTATCTGGAGTGTGACTATGTGTGTGTTACGGGGGTTGGGTTTGTGTATTCATACAAAAACAATCAGGGGAGAGACTATTATCTAAAAGAATAAACATGCTGAAGGTAGAGGGCAGAGCCTAAAGACACAGGCAGAAAGCAGATTGGTGGAGCAGATGGATGGACATGCCAGATGGAGCAGACGGATGGACATGCCGGCAGAAGAGGACTCTAGAAATTTCACCAGGGTGACAGTGACCAAACTATTCAAAAAAGTATGTCTGGGCTAGCTGAGTAGTCGAGGCCCATGCCCTCTACACAGTTTATTCCGTAAGCAAGAGTGGCATTTGCCTTGGGGCATGCCTAGGATTGTCTCTGAAAATAGCAAGTTATCCTCCTGTAAGTGCACATCCCTTAACCCCAGGACTGGCATGAAGAAAATGGGCCATGTAACATGTGGAACACACAGCAGACGCTCAGGCAGGAAGTAGGATTGATGCCACCAAGAGTAGAATATTCTAAAGACCTCAGCCCACTCAACCTACAAAACACACTCTCCTTGCTTTTGTTTTTACTGTGTGCATTCCAGGAACTTGAAGGTGTCTCCATCCTTGCTCATCCCACTTGTGCATCTTAGAGAAGCTGCTTATTGGCACCCCTGGCCCTCACTGCATTTGATGAGGCCCATGAAAAGTACTTCCATGGGAGATAAAACCCATCTCGGCTATCTTCACTGTGGCTCAGCCACATTTTTGTTCCTAAAAAAGAACAGATACCGATGACCAACCTCCCAGTCCTTAAAAAAGACCCAGTAGCAAAATGAAAAGCAGAAAGCTGTAAATAAGAAGCAGAAGGGACAGAGACACGAGAGAACAGAGCCAGCCATGGACAAAGAGAATACCTCATGCACAAGAACTGTGAAAAACATCCAAGAGGACGTGACGGCTTAGTCTACTGAACATTGCAACACACTCCAATCAGCAAAGACAAACTACTAAAGGGAAGAACGAAGATCGGAAACACTAACTGGACTCCCAGAAAACTGAAAACAACATACAGTTGTTGAAGCCGGTTATAGTGTGGTACAAGCCTTTAATCCCAGCACTCAAAAGGAAGAGGCAGGTGGATATCTGTATGTTCAAGGCCAACCTGGTCTACATAGTAAGAGTTCCAGGACAGTCAGAGTCACATAGTAAGACCCTATCATATATTTTTTTTCACTGAACTTTGTGATTCATATGAGATGGAAGGGAGTGGGAGGGGGCCTGAGGACCTAAGTTCTACCACCAGCATCCGTGTAAAAACCTGCCACCATATCATTCACCTGCCTTCCCAGGGCCAGGAAGGTGGAGGCAAGAGAACTGTGGAGCTTAGGGTCCAGCCAGTATCAAAAAATAAAATGCAAACGCAATTGAGGAAGACACTCAGCATTGACCTCTGACCTCCACATGCTCAAGCACACACGAAGGATTTCACATTTGATTTTGATAATGGTTGTTCATCCATGTGTGTTTGTCAAAACACAAATGAATTTTAATGTTTGTAATTTTTTAACATTTATTCATTCAGTGTACAAGTGGAGGTCTCTCTTCCATTGTGTGGATTACAGATCAAACTCAAGTCATCAGGCTTGACAGCAGGTGCTCCTACCTGCTGAGCCATCTCACTGACCTTAAAATTTTTAAATAATTGTTTAGAATATTTTTCCACTTTTTAAATGTATTTTAGTTGGCACAAAAAGTAATGGGTTTCACTGGGACTATTTCATTGCATGCCTGTCTAAATGGTTGTTGAAGTGAAACTGCCAACGGAGAGAAAGACTAATGGATAAACGATCAAACTGGTCCTCAGGACCAATTAGAAAGAAGAAAGCCTCTATAATGAGCCGAAAAATTTAACAATGTGAGAGAAAAGATAAGAAATCTGTGGACAAAACAATTTAATCCAAGGTAGAAATAGCAGATAAAAGGGGAACTTCAATCTTTATCTCCAAAGGACAAGCTAAGAACTTAACAGAAGGAGCAAAATGCTTGTCCCACCTGCCCTGGAGAATTCCAAATCCAAAACTCTAAACTCTTCAGAGAAAAGAGAAGAGAGATCAGAACGAAAAGGAAGAAGGCAAAGAGAGAGAGGCAGTTTGCCTACAAAGTCCGGTGTTACCAGTCCTCTTATCAGTGAAATCTGCGGCCACACAGCTTTCCGTTCTACCCACGAAGACACAGAACCATAGCACTCCAGTCAGGCAAAGCCCAGTGCTGCAACCTGTGTTTGAATTTTTTAATTAATGTAGAACTTTTCTGTTCAAGAGAGAACTAAATGATATAACAAGTTCAATGTCAGCTAAAAATGACCCAAAATTGTGCTTTTAGAACACCAGCTGGCACCCGCAACAGACCTCAGTACACACATGTGCAAAATGGAAGCCTCCAGACTCACACGCTCCTGTGAGTACAGGCAGTAATACCTGCACCTGCTTGTTGTGATGCTCTGCAACATTTCTCTTAGTCTAGTACACACACACACACACACACACACACACACACAACACTTTTAAGATTTTTGTTATGTGTATGAGTGTTTTGTCTACATGTTTGTAAGTACTTACATGTATGCAATGCCCATAGAGTCTAGGAGCGGCTGTTGGATTTCTTGGAACTAGAATTCCAGACCTCTATTAACTGCCATGTGGGTGCTGGGAACTGGACCTGGGTCCTCTGCAAGAGCAGCCGGTGCTCATTACTGCTGAGCCATCTCTCCAGCCCCAACGCCTTTTTTGAGATATCAGTTTTGACCCACTAAATCAAAGCCCTGCCCCAATCTACAGTCTGAAAAACAAATGCCTAATAGAAGCAAGCATGAAAAAAAACCTTAGTCATCAAGAATATGAGGACCTTCTCTTGGGCCCTCTCTCTGCTGGAAAAGTAAACTCAAGTCTCTAGTAACGCCTTTTAACTTGTTTCCTCTATTACAGATGTGGGGCAGTACTGTATCATGCCTCTGTGAGTGTAAAATATCTTTTACTTGCATTTTAGTTGTATGGAATAGTGGCAAATGGGCTTCTTCAGAGCTGTTTTTAGTGATTCTAGAATGTTTCTGCATTATGATTGAGAAGGAAAAACTGACACCGGGTACCACCACAGTAATAAAAATAAAATACAATTTAAAAGAATATGAGCACCTTGGTGCATGGGATGCGCCTTTGGTGGCAGAGGATTACATGGCCAGAAAATGCCTCTGAAACACCAAGCAGCTTTTTTCCTCCTTGCATTCCTCCCTTATCTCTGCCTCCCGGACATCTCTCTCCAACAGGCAGTCCTTAGGACTGGTGAGAGCAACAGGTCTGGGTAGATTCTGTTTTATCTTCCCTGATGCCTAAAACCATGAGGAAGAATGTATCCTTGAGGTACAAACTTCATCAGAGCATAAGTAGCTGCAGGAGACTGTTACTCAGTTTAAGAGAGGAGAAGACAGAGGAGGACTGTGTACCAGTCAAGGGCTCAGACCTCCAAGTCCAGGCAGGAGGCCCACCAAGAAGAAGCGGTGGGGCCCAGAAAGGGCAGGCTTCACAGGACATGCGTGGGAGCGTCCCAGGAAGGAGTGAGTACACTGGGACAAGGGATGGCTCAGGAGTGACCTCTAGGGCTCAGAATTGAGACCAGACAATGGAGTCAAGCTGGGACTATTGTAAGTTCTAAAATGTAGTCACATCCCTAGAGAAAGGAAGTGGAATTCCACATTGACTTTCAAAAGTTTTCACAAAATTTAATTTCTAAAGATACATGCCAAGTTTTTAAGCCAGAATGTTGACTTCAATAGATATCACAGGAAACTGAAATTGTGTTTGGGGACCCCTTAGTACAGGATGGTGAGACAGCTATGACTTTTCCTCCTAGGGAACAAAACTGCACATAGAATTCTGTAATAAGAATTATTTGAGGATGGTAGAATGGCTCAGCAGGTAAGGATACTTGCCACCTAAGCCTGACAACCTGAGTTCTAGCTCCTGGTGGAATGACAGAACAAACTCCCAAAGTTGTCCTCTGACCTCCACATACACAAGGTGGCTCTTCTAGTGTTTTTGATTTTGTAAGGGCTGGAGAGATGACTCAGCGGTTAAAAGCACAGGCAAAATGCTCAGACACATAAAATAAAAATAAATAAATAAATAAATAAAGATTTAATTTTATAAGATCTTCTGGTAGGAACAGCCCAGGAAGCAATAATTTCTACATAAATATAAGTATTAGGAACCTCTTAATTATTAAAATAATAGATACTCATAGATACAGCACATATAAATAAAAGCTTTATAGGGTCCTTAGTCATTGTTAAGGGATTAAAGGAATCTGCAGAGCAAAAATATCGAGAATTGTCATTTGGAATCATTGCTGGGATAATTTTCTGTTACTTTAAATTATAAACATCCCTAATCAATAAAATTATTTGCCTGACTGAAATAAAAGCTATACGTTAAGGAATTCTGATTGTTGTATCAGGCTTTGCTCATGTGTGAAATCCTGAAAGTTAAGACCAAGGAAATAAACTGAATGCTTTGCTCAAATTTAAAAATGTATCACCAAGGACTCTGTCTAAATTTGAGAGTCCTTCATGGATAGGCCCCAGCTTCTGGATCCAGTCAGTGACCGGTGACTGATTAGTGAGGACTCCAGTCTGATCAGTGGGTTAATCCACTAACAGATTCGTGATCTGATGACATTATTAAGAGGTTGCAGAAACTAGGAGGAAGCAGGGCGACAGGAGCTTCTGGGAGTGTCTGTGCAGCCCGTGCTGTCTCCTGCCTCCTGTTCACTACGAGGTAAGCAATTTTCCCTGACATGTGTTTGCCACCATTCAGCCTCAGCAAAACCCCAAGACAATGGAGTCAAATAACTGTAGACTAAAAACTCTGAAACCAGGAGCCAAAGTAAATCCTTGAAGTATTTTCTCAGAGACAGAAAACTGACTAACAGACATTGTATTACTATTCCATACTCCAGGGATTATGTTTATCTCTTGTGTCTGTTAGAAATGATACTACCTAATGATGTCCATTATGCAGCTCTTCCTAACTCCAAGTCCCTGGAATGTCCATTGTTAAACCCTAACCAGAAAACCTTCAGTGTTTTCCTACTAAAACATAAACCCCTTTTTGGTTTGGTTTGGTTTGGTTTGGTTTGAAGCTTTAAAAAATTTTTTTAATTTAATTGCCGGGGAGGGGGGTGTCTTTTTGAGATAGGGTCTTTCTGTAGACCACAGCCAGCCTGGAACTCACTATATAGACCAGATCTCACAAAGATCCACCTGCCTCAGCCTCCCAAGTGCTAGGACTAAAGGCATGAACCACCACGCCCAGCTGTGTGTGAAACTTTCTTTTTTAAGTAGTAGCTCAGGCTGGCCTCAAACTCAATCTCCTACCTCAGTCTCCCCAGGGTTAGGGTTACAGGCCTGCACCTCCATATCCAGCAGACGCAAACTCTTAACTGTATAATTCTCTCTTTCCTCTGATAGGAATTAAACATTAATTTTGATTAGCAGTAACAGCTGACTTTCAGAGTCATTGCTTTTACCTGGAAAACTAAACCACATGAAAAGTCGTTTAATTCCATTAAACCCTTTCTGTCCTGAGAGCACGGTCTTTTTCTCTTGATTCAAAAATAACGTTCTCTTAGAAATAAAAGGGGAGAAAGATAGACTAGCAGAAACACTGCAGTGTAAGCAAGCAAGGACTATGTTCACAACAGAACCTTCCTGTTACCTCTAAAGAGAAGTAGCGCTCTCCACTGATGCCACAACCTCCTTCCCTCAGTACACACCATCACGCTTCCTCACGGCACTTTACAGCCAACGGATGGTGGAGGCACTTTTGATGTCGTTCTTCTTTCAGTAAAATGGAGCAACACCAACTATGTGTCATTTGACAAAAAGACAGCCCTCGACACAGACTAACTTAGGAGCAGGCCTGTCAAGCTCTCGAAAGCCTGCAATCTTACAAAAATCCAAGATTTTCAGATGTACATAATGAACAAATGCACAAAAATGACCAAGCTAATTTCCTTGAGTATTTAACATTCTTACTGAAGAGGGACAATCATGAGACACCACTCTTTAAAATTTAATTTTCTCTTTTACAAAATAATATGTGTGACTTCTGTTTGTGCATTCAGACACAGGCATGCTGAAAGGAATGATCTTTTTCAAATTTATTTATCAACTACATTTTCTGTTCATCTAGAAAAGAACTGCAGATGGAATGTTTTAATACCACCAGCTCTCCTGTGGAGAGGCTGCATGCATTGTAATCGTCCGTTCCCATTGAAACATCCTCCAGGTAAGAAGACCAAGATCTTGCCAGTACTCACTCCCTCAACCAATAATGATCGAGCATCTAATAACAAAATCTTGTTTATTCAACATAGATGCTTCAGGCTACATGATCACATATAGGACTATGTATTTGTTCTCTAACATTGCAAATCAAAGACAAAATTAAATTTAGAGTGGGAGGAGAAGAGTTAGAAAGTGAGGTCCACACCACTTAATTCATTTGTTCTGACCCACAATCAGCACTACTATCAAAAGTTCTTTCTACAGATTTCTCTTGAAACAGGAGAGAATATTTTTATACAGAAAGCTGGTGCTGGATAAAATGATTTCAAAGTTCCCTAAATGGTGTACCATGGAATACAGATTCCACATGATGTTTTAAAAAACAATAAAAATAAAATAAATAAAATTTTAAAAGTTCTTCCAAAACACAAAAGCGCTCTGTTCCTGCATATATTTAGGCGATGCAGGATCAACACATTCAACCAGGCTTTTGCACACCTCTCAGATATGATTGGCCCTCTATTTCTAGCAACATCTTCTACAACTGGTGTTCTACAGAACACATTCTGGGAAATGTTGACTCACGGAAAACTTCAGCCTAAGTATTTAAATGCAAAGAGAACATTTCAGAGGCTAGAAAATAAATTCACATGGCTCGTCACCAGTCCTTTCTCAGTGCCGAGATTCCACTTGTGTTTACGTCACTCCTCCAGTGTTTCCCTCCAGTGCTGAGCTGTCAGCCTTTTACAACACAAAGCCCCTCATCCATAAAGCTTTCCCTAGTCCCTTACAGCAGCTCTCCTGCATTGACTTACAGCAACCCATCATATCACCATGTACTTATCCATTCTGCATTGACTTACAGCAACCCATCATATCACCATGTACTTATCCGTTCCTTGTCCCTAATTTCCTGCATGCTTGCCTGGGAGAGAAAGGGAACTTTGGAAAAATATTTAAAGAGAAAGCAAATGACTGAAAGGCTGACACAATGAGCCGTTCATCAGAAACTAGTGGAAGGAAAAGGAGCATCTGGCTCAGGAACTGACACGTTCAGAATGCCCCACTGAAAGAAAAATGAAGCTTTTCTTCAAATATATCTGGATTACCAGAGACATCTGTAAATTGCTGCAATTAAAACTGCACCACTTAAGATTCCTTCTGCTTGGGGCTGGAGAGCTCAGTGGTTAATAGCACTGACTATACTTGCAAAGGACCCAGGTTTGGTTCCTAGTACCCACTTGTTGGCTAACAACTGTCCCTAACTTCAGTTCCAGGGGGTCGGATGTTCTCCTCTGGCCTCTGCAGGTATTACGTGACACAGATGCACTTGCATACATACAGACAAAACTTACAGAAAATAAAAAGAAATCAAAACATTTTAAGATTTATTATAATCCTTACTTTGTCTCTGTCACAGCTTAATGGGAGTAACCTTTTATGGCTTCTAAATTATAGAGGATAGCACAGTAAATTAATGTACTCCAAAAGTGTAAGATTAGAGACTAAATCTGACCCCTCAAGTACTCAAAAATCAGAAAATTCAGTGTGCACATTTAAAGACACATGTGTTCCTTTGTATTTGTTCTTGAGATGTCACAGTCTCCATGTAGCAACAGGAATTGTTGATAACTGAAAGCGCACACAGAAGCACAGTGAACTGTGATGTTCACTGGCTCCTAAGATACCAACGGAAATGGAAATACCCTCTTCCTTAAATAATCCTCTTTGATTAAAAAATAAAAGCAGAAGGCTGGAGAAACAGATCAGTGGTAGAGAACAAGGACCTGGGCTTGGTCTTCAGTACTAAAAAAAAGGAAATAAATGTATAAGTAAATAAAATAGAAATTGCTCAAACAACTGGATAGTCTAAAGATAATCACTTCTGAAAAAGAGTTAGTACCTAAACAAACAATAGTTATAAGAAAAATGTTCACTATCACCCATCACCAAGGAGATAAATGCATGTTACAACCACAAGGGGAAAGTATCTTTCACTTGTTAAAGCAATTATTGTCAAAAACAAAACAAAACAAACAAACAAAAAAAAAAAAACAACAGAGGTAGGTCTGGATGGTCAGCGGTTAGCATTTGCTGCTCTTGCAGAAGACCTGGATTCAGTTCCCAGAACCCACATGATGGCTCACAACAGTCTGTAACTCCAGTTCCAGGGGACTCTATGTCCTTTGGCCTCTGTGGGCAGTGCACACACATGGTACCCGTACATTCCCTCAGGTCAAACACAAAACATAGAAGAAGTAAATCATAGGCAAATCCTTTTTTAAAAAGACAAAAAGTAAGTGTTTGGTGTAGGAAAAACAGGAACACAGTGGGCCTGCGGATTCGGTCCTTGTGGAAGGCAGCAGGAGAGTTCCTCCCTGCTCTTGGGGAACACAGCCCGTCATGGTGCGAAGGGTGACACAGAAGTGGCAACTCAGGGAGAGACAGGAGGAGCCGCAAGCGAGCCTCCGGCAGCCGGGAACCCAGAGGCTTTACAGTCTCCTGAACCGACAAGCCAAGGACCAAGTATTCAAATACATGACCTAGAGGGCACATGTCAGCTCCAAACTGCAGCAGCAACCAAAGAAGAAAATGTTCATTTTCGGATAAGTCAGAAAGTAGAAATCAGCTTTAGTCCATAGTCTCTTACAGCATTGTATTGTCAAGGAAGTGCGATTAACAGGATTAAAACGTTGTGTGGCAGCCAAGAAGCCCTTTCAAATACACTAGAGGCTGATCTCTATTGACATCCTGATAATGAAAAATAAATGCATAAATTTAAACTCTAGGGAGAAAGGACATCATATAGTTAGTCACTTTGACTCAATTCTTTCTTTTTTAAAGTGTCTTGTCGATTAAGTCAGGAACAGGAAAAGAGGGCTCCATGTTCTATTCACCAACTATGACGGCAAACAAACAAGTGACAATTAAGATATTCCTCTATCAAATGTCTGCCAGGGCTTGAACATGTCACATCCGGTCCAGGAACTGCCCAAAGGTCGTGTGTAATCAGGCACCTGAAAGGGGGAGAGATGGAAGACAACAAAAATATCCATGGGGCTCAATGTTTTAGTAATTTATATGGAAGTGTCTATCAATATCATAACTCACAGTTCTTCCAAGCTGATTCAACAATAACCCATCCTATATTTAATATCGTCTCAAATGAGGCTTTGAAAAGTATTTAGAATATACTCTTTTTTTTCCCATAAATTGAATAAAACAAATATTAGCTAGCATATATTAATAGTAAGAATCAAGCAATATACTGAATTTTTATGAAAATCTAGTACCTAAAATAACTTAAGGACTACATGAATAAGAAGAAGTGAGCCTTCTTTCTGTCCTGCCACCAACTAGCTCTGTGACCTTGACTACGCCACGTTCTCTCACCCAGAGGTTCCTTTCCTCTTGCTGTTGAGTGGGTCTGTGGTTTGTCCTGTATACCTAAGTGGTATTGTCAAAGGTATTTCCCGGAATAAATTATGAAGGAAGATAAAAATTTCAAGTATTATTCACTTTACCAAGAGGGTCACTTTTACCCCACAATGATGTTGCTATATGCCTCCCTTTGTGGGGTACCCACAGGACAATTCCATGACAATAAACCCCAGAATCTACTCATAAAGGACAACTGCATGTCAAACGTAGCACTACAGTGCAAAGAGAGCGGCTTTCCCAGACAAAAAGTTCCTCTGTGGCAGCTTCTTCAGGAGGAACCTCCTGCACTGAATTCTCACTGCATCCCTTGTCATTTGCATGGGCAATTTCAGTCATGTTTTCCCTGTACACACTGTTCTGGAGAGGTGGGTACCCCATCAGTCACTGTGACAGCCCTACATTACAGATCAATGTAATTTTTTTATTGACTTCTGAATACCAAATTCCTCTATGGAGAGTCACAGATCTGCAACATGCTTGGAAAACATGTAAATACTGACACTCCCTGACAGCTCTTGACGGCTGCCACTTGCAAAATCTCCCAGAGTGCACTTCTTCCTTCAAGACCACTCTACTGTCAGATATGTTACATTCTTACAAAACAGGAGACAACTGGGCAGAGATAATGGATTTGGTGCCTCATGAGATTTTTATATTTTTTTTATTTATTATATTTATTTTGGGTATATGACTGTATTGCCTGCATGTATATAAGTGTACCCATGACATGCAATGCCCAAGGTGGTCAGAAGAGGGTGTTGGATTCTTTGGAACTGGAGTTACAGAGGGTTGTTAGCTGTTATGTGGGTGCTGGGAATCAAACCCAGGTCCACTGCAACAATAGCAGTGCTCTTAACAACTTAGCCATCTCTCCAGCCCTGCATGAGTTATTAAAACACAAAAGTGGTAAAGCTGAATGATTCCTCAGGGAAATGAAGAGGGGGAGAAAGGAGAAAGGGCCTGATGGATTTTAAGGCTCATTGATGCTGGTGGCTAGAAAGTGTGCAATCAGGGGCCAAGCTAGCGAGCTAGAGACAATTCCAAAGTCTCAGTCCAAAGCAGACTACAGGCTGAATTCCTTCTCCACGTCTCAGGGTGTTTTCTCTAAGTCTCTCAACATCCTAAATGAGAATGATGTATCATACTCAAAGTCTCAAGATTTAATCTCCTCTTTAGAAGTATCTTCACAATGATATCTACATTGGTATTTAACCAAAAACTAGACGCTATGGCTTAGCCAAGCTGACACATGAAATTAAACATCCCAGTTGCCTTTCACAGGTTTTCACTCTGGGAGCAGCTAGTAGGCTCACAGCACCCATAGTCTGGGACACTGTACTCTGTACATTCAAAGAAGAGGTTTAGTGTTGGGAGAGAATCATTTAATAAATGTGTTTATTCCAACCAAGCTCACTGTGAGATAGCACAACACTCCAAGGCCATCTTTGGTACTGCTAGAGCTTTGTTTCTGGTAACATGGTCCTCATGTGTTGAAATCCTTTCATCCTTCTACGACTCCCGTCAGATGTCACCATTTCCAAAGCCTTCCCCAGCCACGGTGCTCTTGTTCTGTCTCTTTTCCAGGCTTCCGTGATGGCCTCTGTCCTAGAGTCTCCTTTCACTCCTGCACAGCTGGGGATCTTCTGGCTCTTTGCGGACAAAGACTGTGCCCCAGACCTCTGCTTACTGCAGCGGGGAGGGGAGGCCACTTCAAGGCAATGTGAATCGCTACAGAAGTAGCACTCTCTCGTCATTTTTTTCTACTAATTGCAAGCATGGTATTTATTTGGTATAAAACCTCAACTGGCCAGAAAAATCTTTTCTCCACAAGATCTTGCTCTTTGGGAGCATGGGCTTTGTCATCCCCCAAGAAAACAAAGGAAGATTAATGGGTGCCAATGAACACAGCTTGGATGACCTTGGCAGATGGAGTGGAAGGGAGATGCTGATTTATATCTAGAGCCTTTTCCAGCTCTAAGTTCTAGATAATTCAATGTGATAATGGCCACTATCTCGACACAGAGCAGGCTGCTCTTTATAACTGATATTTGGGCTCTCTAAATGGAGCCTTTCCTTCCAGGGACAGTACTCAGTAAATACTGATAAATTCTCACTTTCTGACTTTACTCTTCTAATTCTACTGGGACTACCTGGTTTCTGTCTCCAACTTTTTAAATTCAACACAACTACGTTTGGGGAACTTTCACATCAGTCCTCACAGCTAACATGTAAGATACCCATATTATTTCTCCCCTTGACATCTGACAAAACTCAGACAATCCGTCTCTCATGGTGGCATCTTGGCTTTAGGAGCTGTGCTGTATTCTGGGCTCATTATAGGAGAATGAACAGTACTGGTTGGCTGCTTCCAAATAGTCAGAAAAAAAGTATTTTAAAGCTCCTTTCTTTTCATTTCCTTGTCACAGGTAGAAGCTGGTCAAGAGAGGCTTTCCCACTATGGGGACCAACCATATACATTCAGAACTGTGGGGGCTTTTAGGAAGTAAGACAGAATAGTCATGGGAAACAGAGATGGGTGGCCAGCCACCTCACCTCCCTCAAATCTCCAATTCTGCCTACTGACAGGGTCCCTGAGAGCTCTGGTCACATGGCATTTCAGCCTCCTAACCTTGACAACTTGTTCTTTTTCTCTTGGGCTTTCTGTTGGTAGGGGGTTTGGTTTTGTTCTGTTTTTGTTAGTTTCATTGGGTTTATTGACACAGATTTAGTGACAATCTCTCACTGAGTAACTCGAACTGGTCTTCAATTCCCAGTCTTCCCACCCCAATCTCCCATGTGAGTGAGTGCTTGAATTGCAGGCATGTCCAGCATTTTTTCTGTTTCTTAAATTAAATGTATTTATGATCAATACATGAAGGTGTTTATCTTCACGGAATATCATTTGATATCTCTGTGTGTGTATACACTACATAACGGCTGGATGGGTAAGAGGTGGGAGTGAATCTGGGAGGAGATGATGGGATGAATGTGATCCAAATGCATTGTACGACATTCTCAAAGAATTAATAACAATATTATTTAAGGAAAACTAAAAAGCAAGCCCAGCATGGTAGTGCACACTTTTAACCACAGCACTCAGGGCAGAGGCAGGTAGATCTCTGTGAGATGAGATCAAGGACAGCCTGGTCTACACAGAGCGTTCCAGGTCAGTTGGGGGTACAGGGAGACCTTGTCTCAAAAAGAAAAAAAAAGCTCGGCATTGTGGTGCACACCTTTAATCCTGGCACTTGGGATGCAGAAGCTGGGGAATCCCTGTGAGTTTGAGACCAGCCGGGTCTACATAGAGAGTTCCAAGTCAGCCTGCGTTACATAAATGAACCTCTTAAAAAACTAAAAACACTATTTACTAATATTTGTTCTTTTGTTTTTTTTTATTTCTATTTGCTTTTTAATTTCGATTTATTTAATTTCTACTTGATTTGCAAAAATAAAAAGTGCTAGTTTAAGTGCAGTCAGATCAGACGTATTTATGTTGTGTAGGAGAGTGGCTGGCACTGTTCTAAATACGTCAAGTCCACCTTCCCCCAAATGCCGCTGTGCCCCATGCCCCTGCCCTGCTGCGCTTGACCTGGGCCCCCATCACCTCTGTGAGGCGGCCCGTGGTCCGGGTCCAGGCTTTTACTTTGTTTTTCTGGCTCCAGAACAAGAACCTTCTGTTTTCTTTGACGTGTGAGAAGTTCGAAGAAGCTTCTTTTAAGTCATTTTCAATTCACATTTTGCATCTAGATTCTTTTGGCAGCAGATGAAGAAACCACAGAACAAATGCATTTTTCCAAAGTGTTCTAAGAATTCCGAAAAAATGTGGAAATGACCGGTTCTCCCTGAGATCTCTAATACTGACGCTGATATAAATCCTATTTTATTTAATCCTGGATGAGAAAGAAATACATGAGTTGGCATTTACTCCGAATCATACAGTACAATCAATTTCCAAAAGTGCCGCGTCGCTGAACTTCGTAGCTGATTGCCCAGGTACTGCGAGGTGAGCGCTATAGAGGCACCAGGCAGAGCTAGAATGGCTCAATGCTACTTTATAAAACAATATGATTTTAAAGAGGTCTCACTTCCCGGACCAAAACACAAACCGATGAGGTTTTGTTTTAGAAGAGGATGATCTCTTCAGAAGCAAAAAATACAGCCAGTTAACTTCAAAACCAACCCCGTTCATTTTATCTGGGGAACTACTGGAACTGAGTTCATTTTCAAATGTTTGCTTTTTACAATTACATGCTTTCTTAATCTTATCAGAAACATTAGAACAAGCTATAACCTTGAGCTAAGGCTACTTAATTGGAGGAAAAAGGCCCAAGCTAATCTTTTTTAAATCCATAATTTCAAAGAAAATATTGACAGTTTTCGGTACTGGCAAGACTTCTCTGAGACCTCAAGAGTCATTCTAAAAGAGCCAATACTGAGCAAGTGACAACTTTCCAAATCTGTTAAATCATACTCTGAAAGGAAATGGGGCTGCATGGAAGGGCTGTGGTGCCAGTTTCAGGTTCCTCTCCTTTGGTGTCAATGTTGATTTGCAAAAAGCAAAGACACAAAAATAAACATCCAGTGAAACAAAACACATCCACATGTTTCTCCGGTCCACAGGAACTATTCCACCTCCACCTCACCAGCTCTGTCACTTGGGCATGTACTCCAAGTTTCCCATCTCTAAAATGGCAATACTAACACCATGTGCCTTACAAAGAGGAAGGGATATTTGTAAAGTGCTTAAACAGGTCTAGCCCACAAGAGTGGTCTGTGTTCCATGAACGCCACATCCACAGTTACTTCTACTACTGACAGGATAAATGTCCAGAGTTCCAACCAAATTTGCATCAAATGTCCTGTGGGAGTGCTCATCCACTCAAACTGGAGGTGCCGCTGGGAGACACACACTGAAACCAATCTGTGGGAATGCCCAGAGGCTACGTGCACAAATGCTTTGTCTGTCCTGTGCCTTACTTGTCTCTGGATAGTTCATCTCAACACAGACCACCAAACCAGGTTCAGAATGACCTGTGTTAACAGCAGAGCAGAGATGGATGGGAAGGGCCAAGCAGCTTGTATTGAATGAGCACTGTCATGTGCTAGACCCCTGTCAGACATATCAGCAGCACCATGTAGAGATGGTTACCCGCATCTCTCAGTGGAGAACAACAGAAAGTAGTAAGGGTCTGTGGGATGACTGATCCCCAGACTCACAGTTCAAGTTTGTGGGATGTCCCCTACATGATTCTCTCTTTCTTTCATTAAATTGAAAGAGAAGGGGAAACTTAATTCCTGAATCCAAGCAAATATCAGGTAGTCAGTATTTGTCAAACCTGTGACAGGCTCTCTGTTAATAACTAGGAATGCAAAGGCACCTGGCGACTACACTCCAGGCATGTCAAAAACAGCAAAGAAAGGTTTGGTGTGCAACAGGAACAAGTATATGTTACTGGTGGGCAACTAAGTACAATCACTAGAAAACCAAAATGATAGTGTACTTAGCAATGCTGAAATGTAGAGGCCCAAGGAGTCCATGCTAGATGTACCACCTAGACCAACAACGCTTGTACATGTACACCCATATTATCTTAGCAAAAGACAAGTGTATGCTGGAATACTATACAACAGTGAAAAGAACAACCATGATTTTTATGATATGCAGCAGCACTGAACAGCATGGTTAGACCTCAAGAGCACAGCACTGACAGAAAAGATGTAAGTCACAAGGAAAGCAAGACACAGAATCATGCATACACACACCCACTATGGAACAAAGCAAGGCTATCACACACAGAACTCAGGATGGTGGTTCCTCCAGGAGGAAGCGGGCACAGTCAGGGAGAGGTCCTTTGGGACTAGCCATCTCTTTCTTTTTTAAAAGATTTATTTTTTAAATTCGGTATGTGTATATGTCTGTGTGGAGGTATGTGCACATGAGTACAGATGCCCTCAGAGTCCACAGAGGGTGTCAGACCCCCTCGAGGCAGATTTACAGGTGGTCAGGATCAGTGAGATGTTCCACAGTGGGATATTCCAGGGTGAAATGCTCACAGAATTCACAAAATCCCAAAGTGCTAAGGTATGGTGGCATTCCTCCATGCTCAGAGAAACTGAGGGGAGAATTTCAAACATCAAATGGCAGTTTAGCTGAATGTGGTGGCTCAGGCCTGTAATCTCAGCACTTAGGAGGCAGAGGGGCAGGGAAGTACAACAGGTCTGAGGCCAGCCTGGTCTACACAGCAAGTTCCAGGCCAGTCTGGTCTACATAACGAGTTTCAGGTCAGCCAGGGGTATGAAATAGCATGCTGTCTCAAAAAATAAATAAATAAATGCAAAACAATTAAGATATGACGATATGTTCAGTGTGTGCCTAGCATGCATGGTGTTTTGGGTTTAACCTCCAGTATTACAGAGAGAAAGAGAGAGAGACAGAGAGAAAGAAAGAGAGGGAGGGAGAGAGGGAGGGGGGAGGGGAGAAAGGGAAGGGAGGAGGAAGGTCCAAATTCTTTCTGGCTACTTCAATATGGAGAGAAAATATCCTCCTTTCAATGTAATCCTCGGAGTATGGATATGTGACTAATAAGCTCATGTTTTCCATCCAACATTGTTCACTCAAGACTCCCTAGCTCTGTGCCTGCCGAACATTTATCCATACTAAAATGTATTTATTTCACTAGAAATCAAGTCAGTTACTACTTTGATTGAAACCCTCTTTTTTCACAACCTTTTTTAAAGTCTTCTAACAATGAACTGAAGAAAAAGGAGAGTCATTTCAGATTTTTTACTTCATAGTTTAGAATACAAAGTCAAAGGAGTCATTACACTAAAGCAATAATACCACCAATCAGCAGCTACAATTTATAATGGAAATTAAGCCATACAATGTTCAGACACTCCAAACTAGGGATTCATCTTTGGGAAGGTTTCCACAGAAATACTAAGTCACATATGAAATAAATTTGATATATAAAATTTTGATATACCATTATTAGGACACTAATTTGTTATACAATGTTTGAGTTCTGACAGATGCAAACATTTCAAACCCATGACATGCTCTTCCATTCTGCAATTCTAATGCAAGGTCATCTAAAAATAGCAGCTGGGAATGCAGATCTCTCTCTCTCTCTCTCTCTCTCTCTCTCTCTCTCTCTCTCTCTCTGCTGGACTGGTGCTTCAAAGTCGCAGCAGTTGTAGTTTCCAGAGACAGGCCCACTGGTTAAACTTCTCAGGCAGAAGGGCAGCCAGAGATTTCGCTTTCTCCAGCACCTGCACGCAGTTGTGCATCATCTTCCATCTCAGCCCGTTTTAGACCCATTATTATCATTACCCAAACAAAAGGGATGTTCCCATTCTCCGCTAATAACTGAACTTTGGAAGGTGTTAGAGGTCATCTAGCACAGCAAGTCTCAAATTTGAGTGTGCATGAGAACTGCCTCCAGGATACGGTGGTCCTCGGCTCAGCCACCGCACCCCACACCTTCATGCCTGCTCAAGAACATCACTCTCGAAGGCATCCACTTTTTCCCACTGCTTGTTCATACACATATGCCTTCATTTCTCCTTTTTATTAATTCCTTCTTCCTCCACCATCTTCATTTTTTTCCTCTTACCTTATAAAGAAAACTCCTCCAAAACCTGTCTTCAGTTGCTTTCTCTAGCTCCCCTGTCCACTCTCACCTTCCCCTTGGCTGAAAGCATTCATCATGAGTGTGACAACACCCTCTCGGTTGCTCAATCCAACCACCAAACCTCAGTCATCTTGTTTTCTGTCAGCTGCTTTTGACTCAGTTTACCCTTCCTTTCTGCCTAAAGCACATTCAGGCTCCTTGTTCTTCCTGCCGCCTTCCTGACTGAATTGTGTACTTCTCCTCCAACCCCACAAATAAAACATACCTAAGAATACGACCTGATATGGAAATGGTGTCTTTACAGATCTGACCAACTTAAGATGTTTGGGTGGCCCTCAATTATATATGACCAGTGTGCTTATTTAAAAAGCATCAATGTGGACACTGATGGGCTCAGAGGGAAGGCAATGTAAAGGCGCCCGGGAAGAAGGGGACCAGACATGTGACTTTGGTGAGGCATCTACAAGCCCAGGATAGCAAGTGTTGTCAACCCCAGAAACCAGAGAAGCAAGGGAGGATTTCCTCCCGCCCTGCTGGTGTTGATTTCAGACTCGGAGCTGCTGAACTGTAAGGCTTAGAGTTGTTTTTAGTCACCCAGGCTGGACATTTTGTCACAGCAGCCACAGGTGACTGATACTTTGGCAATCCTTCTTGGCATGGAAGAGTGCTTTCTCCCCTCCCTGACCTCAGAATGTCCTGGTCAGGCACTACACGCCTTTTCCCCATTATATACACTCACACCTCACTGTCTCAGGCACTCTAAAGCTTGTAAAACCTCTCCGAACTTGTAGTTCTGGTGCTGACTCCTCCCTCATCTCCACACTCGACTACCCACCAAGTCTTCTTGGCAGTTTTTCTATTTCTAACACGTATCTCGAGCCAACCCCTTGATTCTTCCCCAGGAAAACTGTGCCTCCCATCTCTCTCATTTCCATGAATAACTACACATCAACTGATCGTTTAGACAGACAGACAGAACACACAGAGCTGTGTGCCTCTCCACTCTCTACATGCCACATCCCAAGGGCAGGTCCTGGAAGCACCACCTTCAAATTATTTTTGGAACATGACTTCTTCCCACCTCCCCAACTCCTACACCAAGGTGGAAACCCACAGTTCAAGGTGGGATATTCATTCCCAACAGAGCTGCCTCCTCACCTGAGGGGTCTCTCTGGGTCCCCCCTGCCTCCAACATCCTGCTCTAAGCATGACAACCAGACAGAATTTTCTAAACAGAAATCAAATACACTGTCATTCTTTTCCTGTCCTTTGGGGGACAAGAAACAGAATCAAAAGGCTTCACACTTCCACCACCATCTTGCACCCTGCTCCCCTCCGCCTGTGTACTGGGCTCTCTCCTCTCCAACCGTTCAGCATGCCAGCACTTACTGCCCTCCTGCCTCCTCCCCCAAACACAGCACAGCTCTCTCCAGCTTCTATGGGATCTCTGCGCAGATATCAGCCTATCGGAGAACACGCCCCTGTTCATCCTGTGCGGTCGAGCAGTGTGCCATCAACCCATCGTGCTCCTCCTCTACCCTGTGGTTTCCACGGATCCATCACATGCAACCAGTCAGTTACTTGTCTTCCTTTTAATGTCTCCTGGCTCTATTCTCTCCCCTTATGAAGTCCCACGATGGGAAGAAACAGCAATGTCCCCTTCTCTTGAACTATACCCCTTGTACTTTGGAAGCATCTGCTATAAATTTTGTGAATGATTAGGTTAATAAACAGGTAGAAATTCAAAGCTGGGATAAGCACGGTCTATCTCAGCTTTTTAAACAGTGTAAACATGAAAGAAAATTCAAAGCCAGATGTGGCCAAACAGGCCTGTAATCTCAGCACTTGGGAGTTAGAAGCAAGGGATCAGAGATTCAAGGCCATCCTTGGCTACATAGTGAGTTCAAGGCCAGCTGAGCTATATGAATAGACCCTTTCTCAAAAAACAAAAGCAAACACACCAGGAAGCACACTAATAAGCACTCCCTTAATGATATTTTTAGCCCTGCAGATAGCTGAGTCCTCGGCCTCACAGAGCTGATGAGAAGTAGCCACCAAAATCATGTGACCCATCTGGCCTGGGTTTCTGTCCTGCAGTGGTCAGGACTCCAGCTGTAACATGGGCTGGAGACAAAAATACAGGCACTGCCGCCCTTCACCTTTAAAAGGTGGAGACTCAAGCACTTGGCCATGTGACTCGTGTGCAATGATGAAACCATCACCCTGAGCCTGACGTCCTTCCTCCTGAACACGCAAATCGCAAAGCTGATGAAAAAACACGGTGATGTCAACAGGCAGGGTGAAGATTCCAGTTTCGTGCTGTGTACACCCAGCATCTGGGAGTTTGTGCAGCTTAATTTTATCACAGTGACTATATTTCATGTGCCGAGTCTTCCTTTGTGGGACGTCAGCAGGTGCAATGGGACAAACAGATACAGAGAAATCTGAAATCTCTGAATTAAGAAAGCTACCAGTCACAACCCCCAGGAGCTGGAGGCGGCCGGGTGGGGAGGAAGACAGAGAAGGGAGCACAGGAGCCTACCTTCCTTTTCCTGTCCGGAGTTAGGGTGGAGTCAACCCTCTGAGCCCTTGCCCAGTGTATTTCCACCATCACAACAGCGTGTGTGGTTGAAATGGGGTCTAGAGGCTGGAATGGCACAGAGACTAATTTCATAATGTCTTAAGTTTTTAGTTTAGAGACAAACAGCCATAAAGGAACAGAAAAGGGAAAGGAGGCCGAACTGAAGGCAAAGAGGTGAATCCAGAACAGAGACTGCTACAAGAGAGACCCTCAAGCAGAGCCCGAAAAGAAGCAATGAAGCGGGGAGGGGGCGGGGGGACACAACACACAGGACAGGTACGGACGCAGAGTGAGTCCGATGCATCTCACTGCGAGTCTCTAGTGCTCTGAAGCCTGAAAAATGACCCAGTAAAATCCACAGCACTTACATGGGACTCAACCGCAGACGCGCAGACAGATAAACCCACACAGAGAGGAAGCTCTGCTCTTGTTCCCCGGCTCATTTTAGCCTTCCTTCTGACCTTCTGAGTTGTCGCTAAGCACATATATCCTATTCATGGCTGTTATGGTTTAGTTTGGGAATATCCCTCCAGGGACTTACATGTTAGAATAACTAATCCCCATTTGGGGAGTCTATGGAACCTTTTGATCCCAGAGTCTAGCTGCTAGACAGAAGAGCATAGAGATGGGCCTTGATAAGTGCAGTGCGGCCCTGCCTCTGGTCTAGTTCTGTCTCGTCGTCCCCCAAACTACACAGAAACAGTGAGGTGACCAGACACAAGTCTCCAGACCACAGATGAGCCTGCTCCAGGCACCACGCTCTCGCCTCATAATAGACAGTATTCCCTGAACTGTGAGTTGGAATAAACATATCCTCCCTTAAGTTGTTTCTGTTGGTTATTCTGTCACAGCAAAGAGAAAAGTATTACAGTACTCTTGCTGAAGGTCACCCTGTATGAGCCATTGCAGAATAGACTGCATCTTTTGTCCTGTACACAAACTACTACTCTCATCTCCCAATTAACAAGTGACTAATAGCCCTTACATGCTTGATACTTCAGACTAATGCTAGAATACATTTAAAAGTACTAATACACCTCTTGATTAAGTCCATAGAAACATGACAGACTACCAAAGTTTCTATTCAAACCTAGCAAATCGACATTGTTTATATTTTCCTTGTAATTCTCACTGCAGATGAGAAATGTATTTAAATACTTCTGGGTATAAAGCTGGCTTTGGCTTGGGGTTTTTGTTTTGTTTTGTTTTGCTGTGTTTGTGGTTTAAAACCCAGAACAATGATCAAGGTTTAAGATAGAAAACTAGCAACCATTAAAATATTATGTACAGGGGCTAGAGAGATGACTCCCTGATTGTGTGCTCTGGTTCGGTCCCCAGCTGCCCGACACAGGCGCACTTACTTCCATATATGCAGGCAAAACATTCACACACAAAAAATAAAAATCAACAAATAAATAAATAATGTTTTGTTTATATCACATGCAAATTAGAAAACAATTTGTATTCAAAATAAATTTTCTAAAAATAAGTGTTTCTTTTTTATTTCCACAGATTTGTGTGCTGCTTCAAAACTTTTATTCTACTTTAGGATTTTACTGCAAAGTCAAGATAAGCAATGGTTTTTATCTAGTGAGGGAGTTCCCTTCTCTGAAAACAAGGTCAGCAACTGCAATAATGATAAACTCAAAGGGCAAGGATGTAGACAAAGAAAATTCATGACTCCACAGTGAACAGGTGGGGCTGAAACTCAACCTTAGGAGAAATTAACAGTGCACCCAATGCCCTATAGACGGCGACTTGTATTAATCCTCAAAGGCAACCGAAAGATTTTTATTAACTTTTCTCAATGAAATGTATTCTGCTTCTTTATATGGTGTTGATCCTTTATGGTTTTAAGAGATGTATTTCTAACTAATCTATTATTTCCATGTTTTGCCACATGAAAATTAAGCTAGTCCTTGTAAATGTGCACTGTTGGAAATGCAATATAAATTCTGTTCCACTCTAATACCACTGTGCTTGAAAAACGGATACTTAGCACAAGTACCATTGAACTGCGTGCTATAAAGATTAGTGGTACAGAGATGTAAAGACAGATACAAAAAGAAGCCTAAAAAGGGAAAATAAGCAGTTTTTAGCAGGAAAAAGTATGTTTGATAATGAAATAGGCAAAGGAGAGGGAAAAAAAGAAATAGGGAGAAAGGTTTGGGAACAAATATTGGAATAAACATTTAGTGCAGGGGGCTCTTCCTGTTTGCCCAATACAGAGACAGTGCTGTGTTTCTGGTGAGCTGATGGGTTTGTTACTTGGCAGGATTTGGGAAAATCCTCCATAAACATGGAAGTGGGTGAAAGTAAGAATGAAATCCTCTGCAGAAAGAGGAAAATTTGATCTGAGTCACAAGGAATAGCAAGCTCCTTGATTTGTTTGGTATTTAAATTATGAGCTTTTCATCATAATTTTCTGTTTAGTACACAAGTGAATGAAGACGCCATTTTGTTTCTTCAAATTGCGATATTCTGAGCAAATGTGAGCTGAAAAGGAAGTATGAAGATGCTAAAAAAAAAAAAAAATGAGATGCACAATCTTTACTCCGTTAAATCAGTAAGACCAAAACAGGTGACTCGCAGCACACAATGAGCCAAGTACTTAGCACCTTGTCAGAAACGGCGTCCAAAGGCAAATGGGGAGGAAATTGCTGATTTCTAATAAATAGCTAGAAACTTCTAAAACTCACTAATGGTTTACCTCATGATTTTTTTTCATTTGGTGTATATGTACCCAGAACCTTTACCGGCTAAGTACACAGATTGAACCCTGGAGCTTTTGCATGCTAAGCAGATGCTCCACTGCCGAGCCGTACACCTTGCTTCCTATCTCGTGACTCTTAATGCAAAAGTCATCCACCCACCATTAGTGTCTTTACACAAATCCAGTGGCATTTACTGAACACCTACTACATATGAGGAGAGCCCTTTCCCACCTGTCATTCAGTATTAGTTTTTAATCCTGCCGCTGAAAAGGCCCAGGGGCTATGAGCAGATGGGGCTAGTAATAGTGTATTACCCTACCCAGGAACATTTTCCCTTCTTCTGGCATATTATTCCTGGGACAGTCACTGGGAAAGAAATTGCACTAGCTAAGAACATTAACAAAGGCAGGCCGATGGTTTCAACAGAAATCCCATGTGACAAGCACCGGCTGCACACCATCCCGCCTGCTTGTAGGTTGGCTTTCCCCGCTTTGTTCTTGTGTGCCTCGTCCTCAGTCAACCCTCCTCTGAGGCTGATAGTTCTGCCAACTCGGGGCCATCAATCTTTCCACATCAGCATTAAGCTGCGTAGAAAACGGAAGTGGGAGAGAAGCGTAATCATGATTTGAGTCACTTCCATCCATTCGCACAAGCTTAGAGAGCTCATTTAAAGGCCCCTCATTTTCTCCATCCTGTCTGATAAAGTACAGACTTATTACAGATCTCAAATTCCCTTTCCCACATACTTTTTCAGAATAAACATAGGACATGACTGTTGGGGTTGTTGGGGGAAAATGCTATTAGTGAACTCTTCATGAATGTACTACCTAAATCAATAAATGCTCTCTTTCTTATAAAGATAAGAGAAACACATTGTTGATTAAATGTTATTCATGCTAATGGTTACAACACTAAAATAAAACTTAGGAAATACAATAAAATTGAGTGAGGGAAAAGAGATCTGACCTGAACTGGAAAACCCAGGCAACGAAATGACATACGTCTCCTCTGAGCCAGTATGTCTAAGATGTTAAACTGAGGGAAACAAGACTGATTCATAATTCTAGGAGGTCAAAGCAAACAGAGCACTGCTGACCAAGCTTTATTTTGGCCTCTTGTTTTCTTCCAGTGAGCTGTATTTGATATTCTTCATCTGGACTTATCCTTGCTAACAACATAACAACACAGAAGAATGAAGCAAATCTTCTTAAGAGCTTCAAGTACATAGTAAAGCCTTAATTCTGATCTACAAAATCATTCTCCTGCATTGATTTTCTTACAGTATTCTCTTAATAGTTTTTCTACTTAACTGACTGTAGATTCACAGACCATTTAAAGACATGTTAGAACTATTATTAGAGCATTCCGTTTGTTCCATCTTACAGAATACAAAGGATATATCAAAAAATGTGTAAGGGCCTGTTCTTTGAAATAATTTGTTTTCTTCAAACTCATGGAATACATGAATGTTTGAAGATGCTATTTTAAAATCTCAGTTTTGTAATAAACTTTATATTGAGGCTCAAACTGCCATTCAATAAGAAACATAAGAAATTTTTAATGAATTAACTCTTCAACAACTGTCACAACTTTGGAGAAAGTCCCCTCGGATTGTGGGTGTGGGTAAGAAAAAATGACTAAGAGAAATCAGTATATGTGGCTAAGAGACAAATTGGACTTTCAGAGTGCTGAGAGACTCTGACTTGGAAAGATTAAATTTAATCCATATATCTCTAAAGAGCAGAAAAAGGACCATTACAAAATCGAGGGGCAAATACATGGGACTTTTGAATCGATATGAAAACTTCCTATTAAAATGGAGTCTATTAGGGGCCAGTGAGATGGCTCAGCAGATAAAGGAACTTACTGCTAAGCCTGACAACCTGAATTTCCTTCCTTAGTACCTACATGGTGGAAGGAGAGAACCAACTCCTGAAAGTTGTCCTCTGACCTCCACATGCTTGCTGTGGTACATACATTCAGAGAGACAGAGAGAGAGAGAGAGAGAGAGAGAGAGAGAGAGAGAGAGAGAGAGAGAGAGAAATGTAAAAATAATTAGAATGGAGTCTACAGCTTCATGACAAGCTGTGGTTTGGATGTGCTATGAGTATCTACCACATGCAAAGGTTTGGTCCCCATGGTGGCAATTTGGAAAAGTGCTATGGACCACTAAGAATAGACCCTGGTGGAAAATTTCAAAGGCCTGAGGGGGACAAGGCAATATGCCTTTGAAGGAGACTATGAGACGACCCATCCTTATGGCCCAGGTTATACTGGGTGCAGTTCCCCTCACTTTTTGTCTTGGTGCCCTAAGTTTTCATGGAAGATCCCCTTGGGGTTTTTTCCTCCTCTGAGCAGTGAAGTAGGGCCTCTCCAGGAGTCCCGAAGCACCGGTCGTGAAAAGAGCTCCACTTCCCCATAGCATTGTGTCCACATGCATCTTGTCGCACAAGCCACAGTCTATCAAAAGGAAACTTCCCCTAACAAATTGTTCCAAAGGGCAGAATTCCAGACACTGTTGTCCAGGTTAATTGTTATGAAACCTCTGCCCAGGCCAAAAGAACCACTCAGTTGCTCCCTGAGTCATAGCTTTCTCAAAGTGCTTGAGAACTCTTAGCCAACACATCCTGAGTCTCATCATGCCACACATAAGCTCTGAGTATTTAAAAATCCTTAATTATATATGCCTACAAAAAAATTTTTTTTAAAGAAAAAAAAGCTCATTTTCCAAATGTTTCTCATCTGCTATAGAACAAAATAAGGCCCAAGAGATAATACGATGCACATTCATATCTGGGTCACTGTTTAGTTTCATGTAAAGATATTAACCACAGCACCTTGCAGCAATGGTGACAGCATGCACAAGACCCAGACAAACTCGAACCAGACAAAAACCGAGCACAGAACTAGAAAAAAGGGTAAGAAGCCTTAACCTTAGCCGAGGAACTATCAACTGCTGCCTACTGCTGGATAAAGAAGAGTTGGTCTTCTTTAAGGGAGAGAACTCCCTTAAAAGGTTGATGAACTCACACCGAAAGGCACCTGGGGTCACAAACTTGACACGATAGATCTTAACATATATGACAGAATGCATGAAATCCAGTGGGGGGTGTGCTATGAAAGAGTACAGAAAGGGGGTCTAAATATGATTAAGACGTATCGCATAAAATGCAAATATATATGTGTAAATATGTAGTTAAAAAAAGATTAAAACGAGTTTCCCTGAAAAGTAAATCTTCTGCAATTCTGGCCTAAGTGAGAGCCATGTAAACAGCCCCCACCACGTTATGTACAGCAGTTTACGGCCTCGCGGCTGGAGCCAAACACAGACACTCATCACAGAAAGGAAGCATCTGGTTCACTGCCCGCGGAGCCACCTCCACACAAAGCCTCACACTTTGGGACCGGAAGGGGAGAATAATGCTATATCCACTGGTAGCTGCAGGGGGACTTTTCGGGAGGCAAAATGGCATTACTGGAGTTGGAATTTGGCCAGGACACTGGGGCTAAATACTGAGACTCTTACGAAAAGTGCCCTGGGATTGTTAATGCCCTCAGGTTGTCAGGACCTCAGTTTTGTGTCTTCTATGAAAAGAAAAGCTGATTAGATCATTTAAGTCAATCTCTCGGTGGGCTTCTCTAGCTTCTGATTATCCAGATACACTCTAATCACCATCAGATCGCCCTGGTTAAAATTAATGACAGATTAATGTTCTTGCCAAGATATCAAAGCACCAAAATATATACCTCAATAATATATCACATATATTTTTTTCATTTATTCCCCAGGGGATTAATTTGGAGTCACAGCAATTTCTACTTGGACTAAATCATGCTGTTTTAAAGAGTACATAATACACCAATTATCCTATTGCCCTTATCTTTATGAGTCTCCAAAGGATGGATAACCTAAGTGGGGCGATTACACTGAGTGCTACATCTCTGAAACCAGAGTCCTATTTCAACAGATAATCTTTAAAAAAAAAAGGGGGGGAGGGAATGCCCTGAACATTAAATCTTCTATGTAATCTACTAAAACAGTTACCCATAACAAGACTTCAAACATAATTATTTATCTTTGCCATACAGAAATTCTGACTCTTTGGAAATCTTAAGGCAATGAGGAAACCCAGCCTTCATTCTGGAAGCAACAAGAGTCATTTTAAAAAGTCAGTATAGCCATTACAGAAAACACTAAGAAGGGTCTTTACAAAATTAAATTTTTTAAACTGGCATACGTGTCTTTGATAGAAAACATTTCTCATGGAGTACACATGAACTATATTCCTTTAAAGACAGAGTTGGAGAAAGATCAATGAAAACCAGAAGATGAGTTCTCTCGCCCGCTAATCATTCTACCTTTAAGACTCAAAAATAGCATTCTGGAGACTGAGGCCAGAGAACTACAAGTTCCAGACCAGCCTGAGCTACATAGAAAGACCCAGAGTTTAGCTCAAAAACAAAATTCATGAAAATCTTTCCCCTTTTTGTTTTGTAGAATTTCCATTTAATTTGATACTCAAAAAAAAGTTTTGTTTTATATTTTATCTTTCTGAGACAGGGCCTCCTTATAGCCCTGTGTGGCCTAGAACTCGCAGACTGCCTGCCTCTGTCTCCCAAGTGCTAGAATTAAAGGCATGTGCCACCACTCCTGGCTGTAAAAAAAAAAAAAAAAAAAAAAAAAGAAAATTTTTAAACTTTTTCTTTAACTCCAGGGCCACTTTGCTGAGTCTTAGCTTCTCATCTGTGAAATGGGACAGCTGGCAGAGCTCTGGATTTCTAAACCCTGGCTGTACATTACAGTCAGCCAGGCCACTTTTCAAAAGATGAAGCCTGTGACCAGATCCCCAGGGATTCTGATTCACTTATCTTGGAGTAGGGTTTCCAGCATCTGCTATGATTTTATGGTTTCCCGGGTGATTCTTATGACAGAGTTGGGTATCTCCAGGGTTCTTTCCTAGACTATCATGGTCCTCTTGGTAGAACATGATGTTAATAGAGTCGCATTAGTTAGTCCATCACTAGTTCATCACTGCTCAGTTACCCAAACTTCTTTCAGAGCTATAGAGAAAGAATGAGAAGCAGAAAACTGGATGAAAGAAGTTTCTTTTTTCTGAAGAATGGTACACCATTGGTTGAAATGCTTTAGCATTCTGTATTCCAAATCCATTAGGGAGCATAGCAACAAACACAGCTGTTCTGCACCTCAGGGGAGTAATCCAAACATCCTTCTGTGATCACCAAGCTTCCCATACTAAAAGTCTCCAAATCTGCATATTACCTGTGCACTCCTCTCCTTATGCTTTAAGTCAGCTCTTCATCATTACTTAGAATACCTAATACAATATAAATTGTATATTGTATATATTTAAGCCAGTTATCTTTACTGAATACCTAATTACTGTTACAGGAGTAGCTGTTGAAATGTATTGTTAGGGCATAATCATGATTTTCAAAGCCTATACATTAATACAGATGCAACTGTCTCTCAATATTTTCAATCAGTGGTTGGCTGAATCTGAAGATGTGGATCCCACAAAAAAGGAGGGGAAGTTCTACTAACATAAATGCTAAGGGAAAAACCCCTCTCATTAACCACTGGTTTTCTGATTTTTTTAAAGGGGCTCAGAAATGATGAGGAAGTTCCACTTGCTGATAACACGAAGTGCTGGAAACAAAGACTGTGTTTTGTTTCTTCAGTATCCAAAGGTAACAAGACCTAAGAACACTGCCACCAGGACTTGTGACACTTCTAAGCAGCTCTCCTGGGGACATGAGACTGTGGCACTGACTTTATACCACAAGTCTCTCTCAGAGAAGGGAAAAAAGTCAGGGTTGTCTTATCCTGACAATAAATAGTAGAGTGTAGTTGTTCCTAAGTGGAACACCATATGCCTGGTCTCTGGCATGGACCATCTCTCTCAAGACCCCCGCCTCTCCACCTCATTTTCCTCAAGTCCTTGTTTTAACAGCCTTGGGCACATCTACAAATCAAAACATTTGGAAATCATATATTTGACTAGGGATTAATATCCAAATTGGAAGTCCTCCCACCATTCAACAAAAGAATAGAAAACAGACCAATCTATACATGAGTAAAAGAAATTCTCCAAAGAAGATATTCAATTGGCCATTGAACCAAAAGAGGCTCAACACGGCTACCCACGAGGTATGCAGATCAAAGGGCACAGCTGCACACTTCATGGCTCTTATGTTAAAGCAGTGTGGTTGAAGACGTGGAGAAACTAGCATGTATAGATACTACCTGGCCTGGAATTGTCTGCATATATACCCCCAAAAGACTACAAGTAGAAACTCCAGCAGATACTTGTACTCCCACAGTCACAGCAGCGAAATGTCAAAGTAAACAAACTCACCACTGAGGGATGGAAGAATGGATAAGCAAAATGTAGGTTACCTGTACGGCTGAGTACCCTTTAAAAAGGAGGAAATGTGACACACTACATCATGTCAGCATATTGAGGTTGTTATATGCAGTGAAGTGAGCCAATCACAAAGGACAAAATGCCATTTTTCCCCAGGGGTATAAGACACCTTGAGTAGTCTAATTCAAAGAAACTGAAAGTGACATTGTGGTGGTCAGGAGCCATAGATTGTAGAATGAGGAGATAACATTGTTTGTTTAAAACATCTTAGGTTTGAGGAAGTTAGTGGTTCCTGAGTTATATGGTTTCAGTGGGAAAATACAAAGTTGTGGAGATAGGCGGTGGTAATGGTTGTACAACAATGTTGGACGTTTTAATAGCAGAGTTCTACATTTTTAAATGGCTAAAAGGAAAACCATTTATTTCTCTTTTGTCAGAATAAAAATTATATATATACATAGTCACTCAAATTCAAAAATAAGCTACATTATAACACCCAAAATTAGTGGTTGGCATCTGCCTTGACTCTGAACAATGCTGGAAACTAATTCATGCTTAACCCGTCCACCTTTCTTTCAAAAAAAAAAGTCAAAAGGACAGGAGAAATAAAAACTTTCTCACTCATCCCCAAATCCACTTCATGGTTTGGTGAGTTTCAAATTACTTTTTCTATTAAAAATAAAACTACGTATACACATCATCATATTTTCCTTTTGTGACTGGTTTACCTGTCATCTTCACAGCTTTCATCGTCCCATCCACCCTCCCGTTCCTCACATTCTGTACCTCATGGCATCTCATTCAGAAATCGCCTACCCCTGATGCTTCCGCCACACACCTGGGTAGTGGCAGAAAATCTCTGTCCTCTGAGGTAACTCCATTAGAAACACAATTGGGAGGGACAACAGAACCAACAGACCTTTCAGCAGCCCAAGCTCTGGGCTCCCAACACCATTATTGGCCCCAGTAAGTGCTCTGTCTCTTAGAGAAGCACACCGCCATCAGGTCACCTTCAGTAGATACTGCAGAGCCAGAGCTGAAGCAAGGATGCTCTTTGCCATCAGGTCTGGTGGGGGGCGGTAAATTTAAAAGAAAGGAAAGCGTCCTATTGGCGGTAAAAGTAATGGGAAGCACAACAGTAGAAACGGGAAGGTCATCTCACACTTTGCATCCGGATTCAGACCTCTAATGAACACAGCGGCAAACACAAAAGCACACGCTTCCCTTCACAGGAGACTGGGCCAGGATTACATGAGTGGCAGCATAGCCTAGAATTTTTCTTTTTTTGTCATCTATCCGTGTGTTTAATAGCAGCCAACCAATATAGCTTTTAACATAATTATACAAATTGTAATAAAAAAATTTTTCAAAGAATGAATAGATCCCAGGGGAGACATGGGGAAGTAGGTAAGAAATCTCAACCAAACTTAAGGAGCTTTTGGCAACTGATGGCTGCTGGGAGAGGAAGAGACAGTGCCTTACAGAGATGGGACTCTTGGTGGGCTCAGTAGATGGACTCACACTGAAGGACATTGGAGGACATAAATCATATTCTGTAGGCCATATCATGTGTATATAGCTCATTAAATCGGGCGAGGGACCGTGGGGGAGGAGGACAGGAGTGTATCTAAATGCCATCAAACTATATTGTGTATCATATGAAAACTGCAAAACGTCTATTAAAAATGCCAAAAAAGAAAGTTTTCTAAAAAACAAATGACTGCCTTCCCTACAGAGTCCTTCACAGCATCTACTCTGCTCTCCAGCAGCCACAGCACTTACCATCCGGGACCTCACCCAGGTTAATACGCCTTGGAAAACTCTTCAGCCCCAGCACACCCAGTCTCTATCCTTCTGTTTTTATGAATGACCCGTGTATGCACATATGTGCAGAGCCCTCTACACCTAAGCCACACTCACTTGGGTAAGACTTTGATTCCTTAATAAAGGGTCATCTAGCCACACTGCAAGGTGCCAGAAGGGTCATATCCCAGAAATCTCTCTCTCTATCCATCCAAGGAAAATATACTTGTTCATATTTTGACAGAGAAAGGAAGATGGACTTGGGCCCGTGGACAAAGCACAGGAAGGAAGGAATTGAGGTTCCTTCGACTTACTTATGCCTCAGGCCACTAGGTGGCACTGTTGGCTCCAGTTTGCTCCCTGCTCCGGGGGTTGGGCATGTCGACGTGCCAACCTTAACAAGCACATGTGGCTCTTGCCCCTTGAGGAACTTCATTAAGCCCTAGTAGGCTTAGCGAGACGTCTAACATCTGCATTCCTGTGGCCTCCAGATCTAAATAGAAAATTTCCCAAAAAAGCCCTTCTCTATGCTTCCTTATTTTATCTCCTGTTAGAGATATCCAACCTCCCAGCCGGCCTCCCTTAAACATTCCCTGTAGACTCCCCTTGGGGCCTCCCATGAGGTATAGCTATCCAGGACAGCACCTTGTGTTGCCACTCAGAGAGGGACCAGGGAAGGAAACGAGATTTTCCAAAACCGAAGTATCTTTATGTTGAGATTTTTAGAAAGAAAAAGAAAATGTAATGCGGGTAGTGTACCTACTTTATATAGTAGAAGCTTTCACTTAAGCCTCTGAAAATACCTGTGAGAGGACCCAATTTTGGGGCCAAAGAAAGTAAGGACCAGTGGCGTTTACAGTGCTTTCTTAAAAGCAAGTTCCCAGAATTTCCGGATCCAGAAATCTCCAAGTCCCCAACACCACATCACCATGTCACAACCAAGGTTATAAAACGACTCCCAGTGTAGACGCATCAGGAGGACCAACATCCCTAAAACCCAGTTAGAAGGGCTGCAGTAGGGCAGCCCACCTCTCATCAAGGTGTGGGGCTCTTGTCTTCATATAACCCTCTCCCCATCTGCCCTGTAAACACACACGCTTCATTCATTCAACCTGATTCTCCTTTGCGATGCCCAGCGTTATCAATTTTAAATGACGTCAGCTATATGAAAACTTGGAGGAAGCCACCTACACGGATACATATGATCATGTTCGGTTCCCTGTGTCTCCTGAGGTGGGTCTACCCTTATTCTGTATTGATTACCCTTTTCTCTATAAAAAGGGGATATTACAGAAGCTTTGATCAATGGTCTGAAGAGTTGTATATTAACAACTGCTGTGTTCTTGCACTGAATGACATGTATTGAGAATCCTCAGTAGGAAGAACAGCATTCTAGCATGTCAGAGCTAACTTCAGATATAAATCATTGCCAGTGAGGAAAAAAAACACAAGGAGATACTGCAGACAGCTGTGGTGATATTATAAGCATTAAGTTTATGACGTATGTAAAATATAGTTGATTGTAAATTAATAACAGATCTTTAAAAACAGCACAACTCACATATACGAGTCTTACATGTACACACATTTATATATAAAACAAGAGAATGTCATCACGTTCTTCACCAGACACTTTGGAATATTATATACATAGTATAGGATCTTGAGACTGCCAAAAAAAACTCTGTGCAAATTCCTCTTTTATCATTGCATTTGGTGTCTGAAACATATATTTTTGACTCTTCTATATGGTGGTAAATATTCATATTTTGAGGGTGGATTTCATTTGGGGGAACAGCTGAGTCATTTGGGACTAAATATGCCACATAAGCTGGAGGAAACTGCTTGAATCAAAGACAAGATTCATTCACTGAATTATTCAGCCAACATTTGGTGCAATATAATACTGTTAGCCTCTGATCCTAGGGTCTCACAACTAAGAGAGGAAGACAAGCATATAAGTAAATACTTATAATAAAAATGCTCTCAGAGAGATTTGAGCAGTTCTGGTTCCTCTGCAGCTGGTGAGAAGCAACAATGAATTAATTTCTGGGCTGACTTGGAAAGTAGAGAGAAAGGAGGAGGGGCCAAACCCATGCAGTAGCAGCTTCTAGGGGAAGAGTGTTCGACCTGCCAGAGGAGCGCTAATCTAGAACGATCTAGAATGGCCATCTGGATGATCACACATGCTATTTGAAAAAGTTATAATTTAATGCATATACATAGACACGCGCTTCCTAGCTCTGCCCACTGAGAAGAATAGTGAAACCCTAAACACAACGAACACCCCTAGTGCTGACTTGTTAATATGATTCTTCACTCAGAAGAATGAGGACTCCTTGGAGAAATGGTTAATTCCATAGACAGAACAGGGAAAATATCAAATAAGTCTAGTGTCATGGATGGCTCTGATTGTCAACTTGACGCACCTGCAAAGAGGAATCCCTAATTGAGGACTTTCCTCTATCTGAGTGGTCTGTGGGCATGTCCGTGAGGCATTTTCTTGATTGTTGAGTGCTGTGGGATGCCCAGCTCACTATGGGCAGTACCACCCCTGACCACGTAGCCCTGTGTTCTATGAGAAAGCAGGCTGAGGTCAGGCCAGAGGAGTAAGCCAGTAAAGCAACGTTCCTCCACGGGCTCCACTTGAGCTCCTGAGTTCAGGTTCCTGCCCTGAGTTCCCTCAGTTACGGACTACAACCTGGGAGTTTTAGGATGAAATAAACCCTTTCCTCCCCAAGTTGATTTTGGTCAGGGTTTTATCAAAGCAGCAGGCAGCAAACCTGGACATCTTATTGTGCCAGAAGGCTATGCCTAAACCAAAGAATGGTGAAATTATATCAAAGGAACACATAAACTTGCTTACAATAACTCCCACTGATCAGACATATGGTCTGATCAGTTTTAAAGATCAAAATAATGGTGAATTATAATTCCTTGAATAAAATGAGAACTCTTAAGTTCATGCTGGAAAAAAATGAACAGCTTAAGTTTGGTGTAGAGTAAGATATATACATAGTTTCAAAGTATTTCCAACAATTTTTGTTTGTTTGTTTTGTTTTGTTTTTTTGAGACAGGGTCTCCTTGCTATGTAGACCAGGCTGACCTTAAACTCACAGAGATCCGCCTGCCTCTACCTCCCAAGCGCTGGGGTTAAAGGCATGTGCCACCACACCTGGCAACAATGAAAGTTAGCATTAGCCTTATTGGCTTTAATCAAAATGTGTCATCGGGTAGACTGCATTAAAAGAAAGCGGAATCACATCCATGAAACTCCTGCCAATGGTGCCTAGCCTGAAGAGAACCATGAAACACATCACCAAACTGAGGAACATTAACTGACCTTTAACCAAGGTATGAAAGCCACACAGACACCTGAGGAATTGCAACAGAGTAGCGAGAGCTAGAGAGACAGCACCTGACACTAGACGGGCTCCTCCTGGAAATAAAAAGAGAGTCACATTGAGACAACTGGGAAGATGATCATGGAATCTTGGGATCAGACAGCACTGCTAAGTCAATATTGGCTTCCTGGTTTGGAAGCCGTTTGGTAGAATCCCTTGTGGGCAAGAAGTAGGCAAGAAGTCCACAGTCAAACGTTCTCAGGTGGCACAGCATTCTGACAAACTGCGCTCAAACAATGCCAAGAAGCAACCGTGCTCTTGCAGAGCATTTTTAAGATTTGCTACATTCAAATTACTTCCCAGACTCAAAGTTACTTTTTCTTTGTGTGTATGTTGGGGGAGATGTTTGTACATGTGTGTGTAGGCGTGCACAAGACATGGCAGGTATGCAGCCATCAGAGGACAGCTTCAGCTGACACCATCTCTTTGTTACTCTTTGCTGTGTACACCAGCCTAGCTGGTTCTCGCCTGTCTCTGCCTCCCATCTTGCCATAGGACCGATATCAGCACCACCATGCTCAGCTCTTACACAGGTTCTGGGGATTCAAACTCAGGTCCTCATGCCCATGTGACAAGTGCTTTACCCATAGAACCATCTCTCCCAGTTCCAAAAAAAAAAGCTTTTTAAATTTAAAACAAAAAAAAAAACACCTTATTAGACAAGGAGAATGAGAACATTGATTCTGAAGCATGCAGTTTCATGACCAACTCGTCTGCCTGATTTGATCTCGTACAAAAGAAAAAGCAAAGTACCTACCATATAGAACTTGAAAATGTATTTAAAGAGGAAAAAGTATGGTGTATGCAGGAGGGATGGGCCTTTTCTTGTTGACTGTCCTATGAACCAAGCATTAACAGTAACATGTACCACAGGCTACCAGAGCCCATTTATGTGTAAAAGCTTTAAAGATTGTTTTGGGACCTGGGAAAGTGGCTCAGTTAGTAACGTACTTGCCAGTGAAGCTTGAGTATCTAAGTTTGAGCTCTAGAACCCATATAAAAAACACTGGATCCCATAATTCCAGTCCTAGAAAGACAGAGATCAGAGATCCTTAGGACTCTCTGGCCAGTCAGCCTAGCCTACCTGGCAAGGCCAGTGAGAAACCCTGCCACACACACACACAAAAGTAAATGGCACCTGAGGAAAAACACAGTAGGTTGACCTCTGGCCTCCATACATATTTGCACACACATGTGCAAGCATCTACATATGTGTATACACACATGAACATGAACAAACATGTGCACACACAGAATGGTTTTAGGCCATAAAAAGGCAAAGTTGTGGTAATGACCTTTAAAATACAGACACACTCTGGAAAAATGACTTGTACTTAACCTTGCAACCCAAAAGTTCATCCTGTCTTAGTTTGTTTAATGTAAAGAAGCCTACTAAGCCTTGAGCTCCTCCTGTAGCCTAAAGGAGCTTTAATTCCTCCTGACGCTTCCTTGCCCCAGATCTGGAATAATGCATGTATGGGTGTGTGTGTATGGGGAATATCAAAAGTAAAGCAAGCTTTTGAAAACAACGAGAATATAAAGTATTTTGGACAATAGATGGGATTTAATTAATAACATGTTTATGGTTATATGTTTGTGTTGGGTTAGGGTCTAGGAATCAGAATGGACAACATTCTCTGACAAGATAAGGGTCAACATTTATTTCCCCATTTCATACTGGATACACTGTTTCAACCAAAAATGAGTGAGTCCCTAAAAGTGAGCACAGTTCTGAGAGAATGTTGAAAGAACAGGTTCTCAGAAGGTCAGGTATAAAATGGATGTAATAGTCAGGCTGTTTTTACTAAGGCATAGGTGTGATGTGGCCTTGCATAGTGTAAGAGGGCTGGTGCTGGGCAGTATACATGACCCCACGGCAATCAACTGTTGACCTAAATTGGTTTCATAAATGGGCCACCAAAAGAATTCTAGAGCTATTGTGATTGGCTGATCAGGGAGTTTCTGGGCCTTTCTTCTGGAAACATATCCTGCTCCCTCCCACCCCTTCATTGCAGTTATCTGTTTAAGGGGTGCAGGTGATCCCAAAGAGCCTGAGATTCTCCTCAAGTATGCACGCAAAGCTAGAATACAGAGAAGCCCCGTCTGAAGTGTGATCACTTAGCAAACGTCGCCAGTGGCCGGGTTCCTCTCCCCTCCGAGAAGGCCTGTGTGCAGGGGATAAGAAGGGCAGTGTGAAGGGGAGGAGAGAAAACAGAACCACACGACCACAGCGCTGCTCGTGGCTGCAACAGACGCTCAAAACCTGTTCAGGAAGTTCCTCTACTTCCCCAGCCATGACTCACAAACTTGCTGCCTTAGGAGAAGGCCCAGGTGCAAATGAGGCTGCCAGTTCCTGTGTGCTTGGGCGGCTGGCTGGCTTTCCAGGTCCTCTGTATCTGCTAGGTAAACAAGCCACTGAGATCCCAGACTGGAGATTAAATCTTGAGAGGTGGGAGTGGCCTTGAGCCTTCCTCAATTTTCTCTGCTTCCTTAATTCAACCACAAATGATCACTCCTATATACTGTAGGGGTTCATGGTCCGGGTGCTGAACGCAGCCACATCCGTAGTTACCTTGTTCACAAATTGCTTTACATTTACATAGCTTGTCTCCTCGGTTACACTGGAACAGCTTTACAGGCAAGGATCTATATTTCATCTCTCTCACTACAAATAGCTGAATAGACACTCAATAAACAAAGCTGAATGGTTAGATAAGTATAACAAGAAAATGATAAAGCTAAGGTTCAAAGTAAAACACGAGTGAAAGGCAGCTCAAGAGTGTCCCTAGAAATTTGCAGAATTCAAGATAGACTTCTAAGAAATATTTAATGAATGAAATAACCTTGTCTTCTCCCTCCTGTTTAGTTGGCAGCAACGTACAAGTCAAAGCACAGGGGTGCACAGGCTCTCGTAGGGCAAGCCGGCTGGCTGCCAAGACTGGACGTGACTTGAACACCTGGTCTGGTCATGGTTCTTGCTCAACTCATTAGGAAACTTGGTGGGGATGTCACGCATGACCAGTCCTGTCGCACATGAATGCTTCTCAGGAAAAGGACCAGTGGGCTGGTGCAGAAAAATGTGAAAGGTTTCTGCCAATCCCATCTCCTGCATTCCTTGGCAGTGTCGTGGAACCTGTCACACTTGCTGTGCCCAAACAGCTTCCTCTGAGCTCCCAACCAGTAACACTTGGAAGACAAACTCCTATAGATTTGGAAAGAATCTCTCCTAAATTTCTGGTACCAGTTTTATTTTAAATGTTTCATCATCTTTTCTCTCCATTCTCCTTCCAGAAGCATAACGTCTTTGAGGGACTTTATGGTCATGTTTTAAAGACCATATTTTTCCAATAGCGCATTTTCAGGAAGTATATTTTAAAACAATGAATACATAAATAGTCGTTTAATTAACACATTAAAGTCATGCTCTCTATAAACATTAGGAAGTCTACCTTTGCTAAAATAAAATTTTATTCTAACATGAATGTATAGGAAGGAAAATACATACAAATCTGGAACCTCATGGCAACCAGGTAGAAAGATGGTAAATAAGTTTGTTCCACATTTACATCTTACTCTGCAGGGTAGGCAAGTCATTCAGACAGAAAAATTCATAGAAAATATGCTTAAAATTTGAGAGATTTTCCCATAATTAAATTTGTTTATTAACACCCACACATTTACTGTTCAACAGAAAACCTTCATAATAATCAGCACTAAATGATACTTTAACTCTGTGTTAACTAACAATAAGTACATTCGTTATTTAAAGTGTATTTATTTATTCTCCAATTTTTCATACATTTATACAAGGTATTTTGATCACATCTATCCATCATTACCTTCCTCCAACTCCTTCTCCTGCCCTCCAACCCCATCACCTGCACAACTCCTTATATTCCTTTTTTGTTGTTGTTACTAATGACCCCTACTCCATTTACTGCAGCCCATATGCACACAGGTGTGGGCCATCCACCCCTACGTGGGCAACCTAACAGCAACCACGTCCATATTGGGAAACACATGCCTTTGAAAACCTCTATGAATGTTTAAATAGCAGAATTTGTATGCTGTGGGTGTCCTGAAATGGCCAAAACAAGAAAGACTAAGGCAGAACTGTCTGTTATCTATCAACATAATTTCACAGGAATTGTTTTGCTTTGTTTTTGTTGTTTGAGACAGGGTTTCCCTGTAACCCCAGCTGGCCTAGAACTCACTGTGTAGACCAGGCTGGCCTTGAACTCCCAGGGATCCACCTGCCTCTGCTTCCTGAGTGCTGAGATTAAAGGTGTGCACCACAATGCCCAGCTTCAATGTCACAGGAATTTAAGAGCTTGGGTCTATGCTATTTATCAAGAGAGAATCACAGGAAATACAGGTTTTTTTGTATTTGTGCTTAGAAAGTTTTCCAAAGACATACTACTAATAGGAAACTGAACAATTTATGTGAAATCAATGTCATATTTGATATCTAATTTTCTATGAATTGTAACTCAAACCATACTTCCATATGGTTATAAATCAACTTCCTATTAAACATAAACATTATTCTTTAAAGAGTAACACCAAAGAACAGCCTGGAAAATTTTGTTTCTGAAGGTATAGGCCTCCAGAATTTGCCCTCCTCCATCACCAAAAACAGGTCACATGTTTTCACACCTTGACACCTTTATGTTCCTTATCTGTACTCTGCCTGGAAGACCTGCTTCTACCCATAATGCCAAGCTCATCCATTTATCTGTTAAACTATCCATCCACACTCAGCAGAATTATTACTGCAAAGAGGTTTCTCTAAGCCTTCTAGACTCCTGCACCAAGAATTTGCTTCTCTTTTGAGTCTTAAATACATGCCACGGAGAGACCTTTATTCTTCTATCTCTGTGAACTCCTAGAGGACAGACAGCTGGCATCTTTCTATGTCCTCAGTGATAAACAATAACCATTAGAGTCAACAATAAAAATCTGCTCACTAAATTACTGAACGGGTATATGTGTTTGTTTTCTGTCATAGTAACAAATGTCTAAAATAACTTGAAAAAGTTTATTTTGGCTCATGGTCTTTGGAAGTTTCAGTCTTTGACCAGTTGACCCTGTAGTTTTTGTGCCTGTGGCAAGGCAGCACATCACACTGAGAAGGGACTGTGGAACCAAGGGGCTCATCTCAAGGTCATGAAACCAAGAGGAGGAAAAGAAAGGGGCTGAGGTCCCACAATCCCCGTCAAGAGCACGCTCCCAATGACCTAAGCACCTCCACCAGGCCCCACCCCCTAATGGTTCCACCGCCACTAAATGGTGACTCCATGGGGACCAAGTCTCCAACACATAAGCCTTTTGTGAGACACTTTTATAGGAGTATATTTCCTAAAAATTAAAGTGTAGCTTTTTCTTAATTTCATTCTATTATTATGAAAGTCTATAGGATAAGCCTCTCTTGTTAGGGTACACCACACAAAATTAAACTTTTCTCTTGATGAATCAAATTCATTCTCTATAAAAAAACTACTCAGGCCCACCTGGCTAACAACACACTGAGGTAGTGTGCTAGAACTCCAAACACCCTCCCTGTGGCAAGGCCTCGGGAACTCTTGAATCCTCTTCTTAAGTTTCTGCTTTTCCTCTTTTCACAGTCCCCGCCCCCACCCCGGGTTTTTAGTGAAGCTGCCTGTTACGCCCCCTCTCCTAATTGGCAGCCTGTAATCTGCTAAGTGCAGAGGAATTTGATAACCAAGCATGTTATCCCAGGCCAGCCGAAATGTAACAGTCTCTGAACCGGTAACACAGGGTAACAGCTCTTGGGACTTGGTGTTCAGACTGTATTAAGAATTTGAGTGCTTAAGAAATGATTTATCATACTCCATCCTCAGAAGAAAAGGACTCACAAGGAAATTAGAAACAGAAACTGAAAATTTAGATTGAATTAAGTTGTTGGGACTGTTCTGAAATAGGGAAATCAATTTTTGTACTGAATCTAGTATTTGCAAAACAGAAAATATCACTAAAGAACTTTCTGTATATAATATATACCCATCAGAGTGAGTTCAGTTATGTTGTGGAAACAAATTACTCCAAACATCCCCTAACAGTGGGATTTTCTCACTCAGCTAAACATATACTGTAAACCACCTAGAAGCTGAATTCGCACCCAGGGATTGGACTACCCATGTCAATGCTGCCAGACTCCTGGCAGTGGGAAAGGTACACCATGCACCATATAGTAGCTCAGGAAATGTCTGGCCGAGGTGACACAGTTCAAAAAGATGTCATCATCTGATAGGAAGGAAACCGGACTGTTTGGTAAACAAAAATGTAGTCTACTATAGTTTCAGTAAGTGGGCCATCCATCCAGAATAATGATGGTGCCCCTCTCCATCAAGGATGGATTATACCCCAGATTCTTTCCTAACCTAATAGTCTGGCCATCCACTACCAACCGATTCATGTCAGAGAGTGAGAGGAAGTTTGTCAACCCTTCTATAAGGAACCAGAGTCCAATCTTCAGGAACGAAGGAAGGCTCCCAAAGAAGTGCTCTCTGAGGTGAGGATGAAGAGGAACAAAGCAGCACATGGACCACGAGAGTTGAGGCAGAGCCATCAGGAAGCTACCCTTGCTAGGAGAGATGGCACCTGAACCAGTGCAGTGACAGAGGAAGAAGAGATGCAGAGGAGGCCAGATTGAGCAGGTTGAAGAAAGAAGCAAGCAGAGATGCCATTTGGTATTTTGCTTGAGCAATCTTTGAATGATGCCAACACTCAGGAGCAGAAGAAAAGGGTCTGTGGGGGACCAAGGTGTCCATGCCAGTCTACAGTCTGAGTTGCAGTGGGGCTTTCCAGCCAGGACACTTCTAGAGAGCAGACCTGGAGCTCAAGCAGAGCACTGGACTCCACCAGCTTGGAGTGGAAGCCTCAAGGCTCCATGGCCGTGAAAGCACTAGCCATCAGAAACATGGAGGACTCAGGTCAGAGAGATATCACCCAGCAAGGACCTTGGCACAACTGTCAGCAGAGGCAGTGACAGGGCAGAGGTGTGTGGCGAGAGGAACCTCTGGGAAGACTAAAGACCTGTCAAAAGGAGGTTAAAGGTCAAGTAACAGAGCCAATGTGGTGAGTGGAGAAGTGAGGCAGAGGCGGCCTGACCACCTCCAGCAAACAGCAGCACTGTCTTCTTTCTCCGGCTCCTCTCCTACCCTTCCAATTACCATCCAGTCCCCAATTAAATTCAGCTAGAATGAACATGAATGAGTTTTTCTTTAAAAAAAACAAAACAATATTTTTATGGTTCGTGGTTCTGGTAGTCAAAATTAACCTTTTGTAGTATGGTGTCTTCCTTTCTTCCTTTTTTGATACGTTTACTTTCATTTTATGTGTATGGGTGTTTACATATGATATATGTGTACCCGTACATGCAGTGCCACCCAGAGGCCAGCTAAGGGCACAGCTGGAATTAAAGATGGTTATTATCTGCCATGCAAGTGCTGGGAACCAAGATCTGGTATTCTATAAGAGCAGCCAGTACTTTTAACTGCTGAACCATCTCTCCAGCCCTTCTTTTAAGCTCAAAAATGACTGTATGTCATCTTTCATAGCGTGGTCAGTTTCAAAGTATACACATTGCCTTATGTTGAAATCTCTCCAATTTTTGTTCCCAGGCAAGGTCCTCACTCCAAGTTCCAGGTACCCCACTTACAACTCAAACTGAACCTGGCCAGAGTTCTCTTCAGCATCTTCCCCATGTGCACTGGGAGCTCCAGGAAAACAGAATTTCTATTCAGGCAGACCAATAAAGTACAGAAGCTGCTCGGGAGCTATGGGCTTCTCAGTGAATTGCTTACAAAACAGCATTTGTCACCCCAAGAATCTCTACCCAGTAAAACTTCAAGCATCAGTTCTTGCTGTAAACTAAGACACATTTCTATCTTTTAAAAGCATAAATCCATGAGTATTTCCTTCTTTCTCTCCCTAAATTACCAGAATATTTTTTAGTAATGAACAAATTAGTCACTCTTAACATTTTTATTTTAGTACTTATTTACCTTGCCCAATGTGTGCTGTACAAAGCCACAGGAGGGCAAATACCAGCCTGTGGGAATTAGAAAGCTGAGTGGTCTCCCTGTTATTTAATAATTGTCACAAAGTGTGAGGATAATGTTGCTGGTGGAGTGATTACAGCATGCTCTTGTGATTGTTACGGCTAGTTTAATTCCTGTTTGCTATTCAATCTCAATCTCAATTAAGACACTGCTGAGTCTTAAATATGCAGAAGTCCCTCCTTACATGTAGGGGATCTATTCCATGACCCCAGTGGATATATGAAACCTGAATAGTGAAAAGCCTACATACACCATATTGCTCCAGTACATGCACACCTGTGGTGATAATACTTAATTTATGCACAAGGTACAGGAAGAGGTTAACAGAAACGGCTATAATAGTACATTATAATCAAATTTCCAGAACCACTACTCTTGTGTTGTAGGCCGTTATCAGGGCTAAAGAGGGACACTCAAACACAAGCATTGTGATATTGTGGCAGCTGACCTGATCATTAATAGACGACTAAGTTACAACTAGGAGGGTAGTGTATACAGTGAGGACACACAAGGAGGACTCCCATCCCAGGCAGGCTGGGAGGGGAGAGTGCAAGATTTCATCACCACACAGAATGGCTGCCACTTGAAACTTAAAAATTAGTTCTTTCTAGAATTTTCCATTTACTATTTTCAGACCTTGCTGATCAAAGGCAGCTGAAATCATGAGAAGGAAAACTAAAAACAGTGGTGGGAAGGCAGCTGTACCAAGGCAATTGAACCTGGCCAGAGTTCTCTTCAGCACCTTCCCATGTGCGGGCAAATCTGCTCAGGTGCCCTACAGACACCTCAGATGCAATATGATACAAATCAAATTCATTATCCCCTTCTCTCAAACAGACAAATCACTGGTTCCTCTCCAGTGTCCCAACACCATCCACCCAGTTCATCCTTAATAAGCCTAGAAGCAGATTTGACTCCTTCCTTTCCTCCACACCCCTAAAATCAGCTCCACCTCCTGACTGCCCTGGGCTTGTCCATGTGTTTTCCTCATTCCCCACAGGCTGGATTCAAGCCTCCATTGCTTCTCTGCTGGTTTACCTAAAAATCGTCCTAACTGGATGTAAGGAAGTTGCACTTCACAACTCAATAAGAAGCCTTTAAAGATCTACATATGTGGGCTAGAGAAATGGTTCAGTGGTAGAGTGCTTGCTTAGTAGTTCTGAGGCTCTAGGTTCAATTCCCAATTTTCCAAAGTAAAATTAAATAAAAAATAAGCCAGGCATGGTGACACACACCTCTAATCCTAGCACTCGGATGCAGAGACAGGCAGATCTCTGTGAGATTGAGGCCTGCCTGGTCTACATACCGAGTTCTAGGCCAAACAGAGTTAGAGGGAAACTCTGTCTCAAATAAAATAGACAAAAATTAAAATGAAAAATAAGTCCACACATTCTATCACTGTTAAAGGGTCTGATTCCTCACAATGTCTCCGTTTTAATACTTTCTTACTGGAGTATGTGATCTTAGGTACTTACTTTCCTCAAAAATCTTAAAGAGTTTTTAATGTACCTGTAGCATTTCAGTAGATGAAACAAAGCACAAAGGATCGATGGTCCTACGTCTACTTTGTATTCCTTCTACTGCAGTGGAATAAAGTGTGAAGCTAGCAGGCAACCTCCAAAATACAGTGCTAATACCATACAAATACACTTCTCAAATTCTTCCCAAATCCCATCGCTGATCCCCAGGTCGCCAACAGAAATTCTTCTATCATGCCTGAATTGTGACTAAAAATAATAGTGTTTTCTCATCTTGTATTTGCTAATGATATTTTGATCCGTAACTAATTTAATCTTATAGCATGTCATTTTTCCAATTTGTTAAGGTCAGTTTCAATTCTTTCATACTTTACACCACTATAAACTCCATGAAATCTGAAAATTTGATGAGTTCTGTTCTCAATTCTTAATCAAGTTACTCACAGACACATTAAGCAGAACCCGTTCCTACGTGCTGCTGGTACTCATGTAGACCTTTGTGGGGTTCTGACATCCATTAGCCCATTCATGTACCATTACTAGGCTCAAAAGAAAGCAGCAGCTAACTATGGTTAAGACATACACAGCCAATACAGCCCCATGGTTTGCTCAAGTTATAGACAAAGCAGCTAGGTTGTTCCAATGCATTTAGTTTATACAAAACCCAGTAGGTTTCCATGTTTCTTTATAAATGACAGCAAATTATTTGATGACTTGTTCTGCTATCTCTTCATGTATTTGTGGTTAGCCCCGTTTGTCTTTGGTTTCCAAGGTCTATCTATCCTGATAGTGTGCTTTTAAGCTAGTCACACTGTTTAACAAATTTTAATTCTCTTTATTCTGTAATTGAAAACTAATAACAGTGGCTTGCCACCACAGTGGTACCTGCCCACTTCCTCAGTGCTCAGCCTGCCTTACTAATACAAATAGTTGCCGTTCTTCAAAGCACTTTTTAACTCTTTTTCTGTATTGACTCTTTTTATTCTCATCAAGACTGGGAACTGGTCCAGGCCCCTTCACATCTGATATCTCTTATAGAGTGAATTGAATAAGACATTAAAGCCTCTGCCTTTTTGCCAGCTTCTGTTATCAGTTTTCCAGGCCTGTCCATCAGGGAAGCATGCCAAGCAACCAGTGAAATTATATTAGAACAAAGTCTTTCTAGAACTCACAGTAACAAACACATATGTACAGGATGGACTCACAGCATATTCTCTCTGGTGTGAGATAAGTTTATGACAAAACAATAAGAAAAATACAGATTTTTTTTTAAATTTACTATGCTTTCATTTGGGTTCTTGGCTCCTTGTGCATCTAAGAAAGAGGATAAAATGTGAGAGGATATTCTCAGACCATATGTGTTAATTCAGAAATAAGACCATCTTTTTGATCTGTTTCAGTACAATCAAATGAAAGTTCTTCACCAATGGATCTCTCTTCCTTTGGTTGTATCTACCAGGCAACTCAGAGGATGAGCATTTGACAGACGCACACATGACACCAGGGTCTACAAACTCAGCAGTATGTGAGGCATTATAACAAAGGGTCCGTAAGTTAGACAGAACTTTAGAGACAGAGAGAAAAGCAGTGGGCAAGAGAAGAGAGTGCCTGGTCTCTCATAGAGGGCTTCTGTCTCTTCTACCTTACACAGCATATGAGGAAACAGACACAAAGCCAAGCTCATCAGCATCTCCACTGGCAATGCAAAGAAGTCATTTGTGTTACTCAGCTTCTAAACACTAAAACCAAGCCCCAAACACTGAAGAATACTTCCCAATTTCTGAAAGAAGGTGAAGCTAGATGTGCTCAAAGCATCTTAGGTGTTTTCTTCAGAGACTTGTTGGAATCAAGAAAGAAAAAGTTATGCAAAGCCTCTTTAGTTCCTCATCCACACACATGTCTTGGCCAAATATTTCCAAGTTCACCTGATGAAGAAAATAAATGCTTTTAACCTGAAACAAATGAATTCACTTCTTGTGAACGTGTCTTAAAAGCTCTAGACTTCTGTACCGAACTCCAGAGACTACTCTACGTGTTCCTGACACTCTTCAAATCAACTCTCACTGCTCACTGACCTTCTTTATACAGAAATCAGGTTCTTTCCTTGAAGCCAGCAAACATTTTCACATTTTTCTGAAAGGCTATTTGCCACTCTGGACTTCCTCTGGAAGTTATATTTATCTGTGGTTTGATATATTTCTGGACTTTATTTGTCCATATCAGTGCTTAAAGAGATGAACGCTTTGAAACTTGCTCCATCTCAAATGTCATTCTGATGGTGGCCTGTGGATTACAGGTCCATGTGAACATCAAATGAGGTTACATCATGGCTTTTAGGCCTCACATATTGTGATTAAGCTTCACTGAACTAGAGTGATCAACTGCAAGAACGGGAATAATGGGGCTGGAGAGATATCTCAGTAGTTAAGAGCACTGGCTGCTCTTGCAGAGGACCTGGGTTCAATTCCCAGAACCCACATGGCAGCTAATAGCCATCTATAACTCCAGTTCCAAAGGATCCAACACCTTTGTCTTACCTTCACAGGCATTTCATAACACAGGTACACTTTCATACATGCAGGCAATATACTCATACACATAAAAATAATTTTTAAAAAATTTTTTTAAAAAAACAGGATACTGTGAGAGAGACTAGAATTATTTCCTGTCAATAGTTCCCAAGTAAGAGTAAAGAAACAGCCAAGGACCTGAGGATATACATCAACAGTACAGTTCTTGTCTATGGAACCCCAGATTCTTCAACTATGAACAGAGAGACAGAGAAAGAAAAGAGAGAGAGAGAGAGAGAGAGAGAGAGAGCCCAAGGGCTAATTAACAGATGGCTAAAGTTTGCATCTGCAATGTCTCCCAAAGGCCCATGTGTTAAAGACCTGATCATCAGTTTGGTGTCTTTTGGAAGCGGAGGAAATTTTAGTAGGTAACACATACTGGAAGAAAGATGGGTCATTGGTAGTGTGCTTGTGCTGGATAGCATCAGTTGTCAACTTGACACTCTTGGGTAGTTGGCCCCAATCTCAATTGGGGCCAACACATCCAGAGGCTGAAGAGATGGTTCAGTGGTTAAGAGTACTTGCTGCTTTTGCAGAGAGCCAAAGTTAGGTTCACAGCTCCTATGCCAGGTGGCTCACAGTCACCTGGAACTCTACCTCCAGGGGATCCAATATTCTCTTCTGACCTCCTTGGGCACACAGAGATACATACATACACACACACACACACATACATACACACACACACACACACACACACAATACTATGGCACATATGTATTAATTCACCTTAGATCTGAACTTGGAGCACTTTAAGCTCAGACAGAAGACATTCTAATGCTGCATGTCCCCCACCTCTGGATGCAGTCAACTCCCTTCAGTTCTCTGGGAAAATGACAAGGAAGACAGGCTTCTCTTTCCCATGCCTTCCTCCCCCCACAAGCCTCACAGTGCCATACAAAAGAGGATAGAACTTGAATGTAGCAATACCTGGATTCCAATCTCTACTAATCCATTAACTAAACTAAGTCAATTAACCTTGGAAAACACTACGTCCCAGTCCTAAAATGGAGGTTTAGACCAGATTATCTCTGGCTTGACCATTTTAAATGGAGCCTTATTCACAATGGCAGACTGTGCTTTCCGCTGTAACTGGGATAGGCCTCTCAGGCACATCAACACGGTGCTGTCTGCAGTGCTGTGGTGAACATGGGAGGACAGCTGTATTCCTCGCTGACTTCACATCCCTCGACTATCACAAGGGCACTGCTGGGTCATACTGCAGTCCTAGTTTTAACTCTGTGTGTGAATGTGCATGGTGTATGGGTGTAAATGTTTGTGTGTGCGTGTGTGTGTGCGCACACGCAGGCATGAGGGTGTGCATGTGCATGTAAGAGGCCAGAGGTCAACGTTGAGCATCTTCCTCAATCATTCTCCGCCTTCTTTTCTTGAAACAGGGTCTCTCACTGAATGTAAAACTCACAGATTTCACTAGACTACTGGCCAGAGAGCCCCAGAGATCTCCCTGTCTCATCTGCAGGGCCAGGACTACATTATACACACACCACCACACCAACTTGCCATTCAGATCCTCATGCTTGATTAGCAAGCACATTACTGACTGAACCACCTCCCCAGCTCTGTACTTTTAAGTCTGGGGAGAGTTCTCCATGCCATCTCTAACAGCTACGCTAATTTGCATTCCCAGCAACAGCTTCTTACTACATCCCCATCAATCCTTACTGTCTTTTGATTTGATTTTCTTATGGTCGCCATTCAGACAGGCATGAAGTGATCCATCCTCATGGTTTTGATTTGCATATCCCTGATTGTTAGTGACATTGAATATCTCCCTTTTTTGACCACTTGTATGTCTCCTTTTACAAAATGTCTCTTCACAATAGCCAAGCACAAACCAAACTACAGTCCATCAATGGAGGAACAAATAGAGAGATCGTGGTCACATACACAGAGAAATAATATTCTGACATGAAAGGACTGAAATTCTCTCATTTATAACTTCATGGACAAAGCTGAAAAACATTCTGCTATGAGAAATAAACAAGGCACAGACAGATACATACCACATCATCTCACTCACACATGCTATCTAAAGGAGTTGTTCTCAGAGATGCAGACTGAGGCTTACCAGAGACTGGGGCTTGGAACAAATGGGAGGAGACCGGTCAACTTGCACAAAGTTGTTTTTCGGCAGGAGCACTGGGTGCTAGTGATTTCCTGGAGAGCAGAACATTGACAGCCACAGGTGATCCCACGCGTTGGCTATTTTACAATACTAGAAGGAAGGCCCTGGATAGCTGTCCTAAAGAAATGGCACAGACTTGCTTTGTGCTTTACAGTTTCTGCCTTGTTTGCATGTTGTAGAGAGTTCAGGGCCTTGCATATTTAGCACGCTCCACCACTGGACCACACTCCAAATCCCAAGAAATAATAAATGCTTACAGTGTCGGATATGATAATTACCCTGATACGATTATCACAGAAGTATACATGTATTGAAATATCATATTGTACTACAGACATATATGTAAGGATATGTCAGTCATGACACACACACATACACGCCAAAACACACAAACCCAGGAACTAAAGTAATTTTAAAACACATCATTCAGCTTTAAAAAAAAAATAGTGTGGCTAATATTATAACTCTAAATGGAACAGCAAAATGATTAAAAGAAATAAAATATATTTTGACTTCAAAACCACTGAAATTATAAGACTCTCATGCTTTTTCCTTAATTTATTCTGTGGGTGTGTGTTTGTGTGTCTCTGTGTGTGCATATGTGCCTATGTATGTCAGTGCATGGATGATACCATGATACTTGTGTGGAGGTCAGAGAACAACTTCCAGGAGTCAGTTGTCTCCTTCTGCCACAGGTTCCAAGAACTGAACTCAGGTTATTAACTACTTTTTACCCATAAGCCATTTCATGGGCCCAAGCCTGTCACTCTCCTTCCTGGAGGTCTGTCTTCCTCTTACTCTCTCTTCCTCTCCTCTTCCTATGAATCTCTTTATGTCTACAGCTGCATCATGCCTTAACATAACCTTAATATATGACTTTTCCTCAAAAACCTTTACTCAAGACCTGGGGACCTGGCTTGGCAGGAAGAAGTTTTTGCCACACAAGTCTGATGACTTGAACCCACCTACAAAGCTGGATGCTGCAGCATGTGTCTGTAATTCCAGCACTCCTGTGATGAAATGGGAGATGGAGACAAGACACCCAGAAGTCACAAGCCAGCTAGACTGGAGCACTACACAGCAACAGAAACAGGTAAGACTCTGCCTCAAAACAAGTCAGAAGGAAAGAACTGATTCATGGGAAGTGGTCCTATGAACTCCATAGCCATGCTGTAGCACGCACATGCCTGCGCTCAGACACACATGCACACTAAATAGTAAGTAAGTGAATAAATAAATAAATACTAAAATTTTAAGACCTTAGTCAAGGACAGAATCTCAGACCAGCCTGAAGAGAGCGTTCAGAAGCTCTGTGAAGGACAGAGTACTTACACAAGCTTCCAGTGCGACCTGGACTTGAGTGCAGATTCTCCACGGATTTTGAGTGGTTTCCTCACATCACTCTTTTTCAGTCTCCACTCGCCCCTCACCCTGGCCCATGTATTGTTCAGAGCTCCCTGCGAATCCTCAGCTCTTCTCAAGCTTAAAGAGACTCAACAGCAATAATCTGCAGGCTATCCCTCTTTTTAAAAAAGTTATTTCTCAGCTTATATTTTATTTAAATATCCTTGTAGATGCTGTCCCTCACATGCTGCTCACATGCTCTCAGTTCCTTAAATGCTCCCAAATAAAAGTAACAATCATCATTCACTGCATTTTTACAAATAAATGAATTCAATAACACTGTTCGAGTCTTCTGTTCCCAGTCGCGGGAGTTCTGTACTGCTTAAATGAGTCATGTTATATATAGTCAGACTCTGGGCTCTGCTTGAACTACACCCTGGTTCTATCATTCCTGAGGAAAGATTTACTAACAGTCTTCCATGGCAAGCAGCAAAAACAAATGAAAAACCTCAAGAGAAATATGAACAGAAAAGCTAAGGCTGGGTTGGTTCCTGGTGAAATTGCAATAGGAACTGCCCAAAACCAAGTGATTCAGTTGCAACACCTAAAATTTATTGGCATTTCCCTGAAACAGGGCAGGGGCCACCCAGTGAAGAAAGACACTCAACTTTTTATGGATGTGAACAGTCTCGGCTGCATGTGTGAGACTAATGGCACGTGGCAGTCACCTGCATACAAAGCCCTTCCTTGCCTAATGGTCTAGACAAGTGTCACTATGTTAATTCACAGCACTACATAAAATGAACATCTGGGATCATCTCTCTTGAATCTCAGCATCTTCTGTAACCCTGGAGCCTACACACTGATAAGAATAATTATCTAAATATAAACAGCTGTGGCAAAAAGAAGACATCAGTGAAGATGGGCCAGCTGAAAAGAAGCAAGAAAAAGAAAAAGAATGTGGGTGGATGTGGGTTTCTAACACCCAGAGAGGTAATAAGAGAAGAAGATGCACACCTGAACGCATGCACACACTAACACATTATGTCTACATGCATGGCCTCACATACATTCAGAGGGTAGATAACAAAGGAGACATTCCCATTCATTCACAGAAAGTCACAGCTGTGGCTTTCCCTTGTTTGTAGCTTAGGACTTCTCAGGCACACAGCAGGCTGTCAATAAATGCTCACTGAAAATGTGGACCCAAATTCACTGGGGAAACCCATTGGCACGTAATGATTATACACAAAACTTCCCTCATTTCACAAAAGAGGCAGTGGAAGAATGTTCCTACTCCTCCGAAGAGGTTTTAGAAGCTGTCTGGACATAATGCTATTACTTGAATACTTTCTCTTCTCTCCATTCCCCCTCAGCAATTCCTCTCTTCCCAACTGACCCATGAAGATGAACTCAAGTCACCTAGCCCTTCAAGACTGTTACCAAAAAAGCACAAATATTCTTCAGGGTACAGGTACGTGACCATAGCTTCAGTATTTGACAGCATCCCCCTCTGGCTGCTCTCCAAGTCCTCCCTGTTTGAGTGTTTGCGTGTTCTGTTTCCCCACACCATTGCCTCAACAAAGAAGACAAGGCATCACACAGGTCGGTCATGTTTATGCATGTGTCCTAAAGGGGTCTATTACATGACATGGGCCTACTGCGCAAATGATGGAACTCAGCAAGGGTAAAGGCCTCAGTGATCTTCAGGCCTTAGCCGCCACCCACGCAGGCTGCCTCTCTGCCTGCCGTCCCCTTTCTACTTTGCTTCCTCCAGTGTCTGGTGCCAGCCTGTGTTCTGTCCCTTCACGCCAGCCTTTCACTGCTATTCCTGCCATCTGGAGTCAGTTTTCAGTATCTCTGTCTCATCAACCCTCTGTCTATTTTAAAGTATCATCTGAAAGCATATGTTCCCCCACAGCCACGCCTTTCAATTTCCTCTCTGCTTTTATTTATTTCATCCTCTGACTTCTTTTTACTCTGAAAAACTCATCAGATTCACTTCAGAAAACTGCTCTACAAAGGGCTGGGCCTGCCTGGGAGAGGAAAGATGGTGATCTCCCTGCCTTGAAATAGCTCACAGGAATGGTCAGCACGTGGCCTCCATCCTATCTCTGAGAAGGACAGAGCACTGAAGAGGAAGATGACCCAGATCACAGGGCAGGGCTATTGAAATTACCCCGAGGCTGCTGGCAATTCCCCCAGGCAAAGGCAAAGGACGCATGAACTCATGCCAAACTCAAACACCTTTATGAACACTTGCAATCCAAGAAAAAGTGTAGTGTTATCAGAAAGAGAACTGAAAAAGAATTGTTTTAAATATCCCTCAATCCCATTTCCCCACCAGTGGAGGGTAGGGATTTAGTTCAGTGAGAAAGGGCTTATCTAACAAGTGCAAAGCCCTAGGTTCTGTCTCCAGCACCAGAAAACACAGAAGAAAAGGTTAAAATCAAAACATACTCACTAACCCAGGCTAGAAACAAATGAAAATAAAAGTCCTCCCAAACATAGAAGAGACAAGTGTGCTTTGCTTAGACACCTACTTGTTCAAAACTTCCTTTCCAGAATGCACAGCCATCTCATTGGTGGGCTCTTTGCTTTCCTAATTAACATCTACGGGGTAGCCGTACTCTCTGAATTCCCTCGGGAACGCTATTACTCAAGCATGGGATGGCTCTGGACCTTCCTCCACCACCCACCTGCTTTTCTGCACCAGGCTGTCCATGGTGTTTCTTTCACCCGACTTGCCTTTTCTTTCTTTACTCCCCCTCAGTCCAGCATAGACACTGAAAAATGAAGATCTCTGTCTCTCTCTAACTCTGCTCCATTGTCAGCTCAGAGGCTGCTGCAGTTGTTCAGAGCTGAAGGAATCCATGTTGCTTAGCAACCCTTCTGCACCCCATGTAAAAGATAAAGAGCAAGATGCCTGACTCTGAGGACCAGACATCAGGCTTCCCCATGAACTCTGGGGGGCCAACAGCTATGCACTAGCAGAGAAATGTAGATTCTGCTTATGAAGGACCTAGGGAAGAAACTTCTTAAATTTTCTTTCTTCTCCTTTAGGTCTCTAATTTTGACCAAATGAATATGACCTGGATAAGAAAAGCAAGAATATGCAAACCCATCATTTGGGTTTCCAGGAGGAACAGAGATCCTTTGCTACACGTCCTTCTGCACCTCAGTTTCTTTCTTGTGGAAATGAAAACCAGCCATTTACAAAACCATAAGAAATGGAGTTTCCGACTGCATATTAATCAACAATGACCGAACTACTATCAGTGAAATGATAACAAATCTCCTTTGACATTCCTTAGATGTCTCTTTGGGCATTTTTTTGTTATTTCAACCAGAGGTTCCATTATCACGTATTGGCCTCACGTGGGAATATTTTGTAGTTTGGGGAGATTATAATGTGGTTTCACAGAGGAGTGGCATCTTCATTCAGTGGCCTGAACCATGAGTAGGCAGGGCTAGTGATGAGGTTGACAACTGGGCCTGCCTTGCAGTCACAGGGCTCCGCCCCCTCTCTGTGTCACTTTCTGATCTCTGATTAAGGCAAGAAACGAATGACTGGATGACACTATAGTGCCACCAGCTGCAGTGAACTCTAGTCAACTGTAAAGCCAAAACTCCTACGATCCTTAGCTCTTTCCGGTAGCTAGGACCCCAGTCAGCCCACAGTAACGCTTCTCAGACCTTCTAAGACAACACTTCAGGCCCAGATCAGACGGAGGGATAAGGATACTGTGATATGCACAGATAAGTTTTATTCAGCCACAAAGAAGAACAGCACTATGTCATCTGCAGGAAAATAGAGGGAGCTGGGGATCGTGAGGCTAGAGAAAACAAGCCACATTCAGAATGGCAAATGTCACATTATGTTTGTGACTTTTGCAGCACTGGACAGAAACAAGAGAGAAAAGATTCATTGGGCTCAGGGTTTCAGAGGATCGCCATCTATCATGACACAGAAGACACCACAAAGAGGTTCGGTCTGTGGAGCTGGGTGCACGCAGCAGGAGCTGTTTACATAGTGGCAGACCAGGAAACAGCAAGGCCAAACCAGGGGCTGGTATGACCTCCAAAAGCCTGTCTCTGGTGCCCTATGTACAGTAGCTAGGCCCTGCCTGCTGAAGTCTTGAAAAACCCCCCAAATAGTGCCACCAGGTAAGGAACGAGTTTTCAAAGCAGGAGCCTGTGGGGGACACTTCAGACTCAAATAGCATGTTTTAGCTCACATATGGAATCATGTTTGTTAAATATGATATAGACATGAAAGCAAAGGGGATTACGTGGAAAGAGGAGTGGGGGAAGGGTGAACGTGACCAAAATACATGAATAGACACAAGTGTGAAACCCACTGTTTTACTCAATGAATATATGCAATAAAACAAAACATATAACAAAAACAACCTCAGGCCTAGGGCACTTGATACTTCTATGACGAAGTAACAGGTCTGGTTGAAAGAGTCTGAGGAGTAGAAATGGCAGCTGAAGCTCTGGTGACCACTTCACAGCTGCCACTCTTCTTTCATGCTGGAGGACGTGATGGGAGCGACTGTGCAGCACCCACACGAGGACAAGGGAGAGAGTGGACACGGAGCCCTAAGACTTCCAGAGAAGGAGAGCCACATGGGCTCAGGCGCAGATGCCAGAGAAAAGCACATCTGCCTTGCTTAAGCTATTGGCTGGCTTTAGTCACTTGCAGCCAAGGTCAGAACCTAAAAAATATAGGGTCACAAAATTTAGATGCCACTCCAACCTAAGAAGTCTGAAGTCTGCCAGCAGACCAGCTCCAAATAAGCAAACTCCAAATAAGTGTAATAAGTGGAAAGTGTAAGGCGATCTGCCAGATTACAGAATCCACCTTTCCATTCTACCGAGAAAGTGAAGCGGTTCTCATCTATAATTCAGTTTAGGAAACGTCATGCTTCCAACCAGCCAGCATCTATTTACTGAGCACCACTGTGTACAATGCATTTTCAAGGCAGAGAAGCCACAAAGATGGACAGGACAGGCTGATCCTCTGCAGCATGCTCATGGCAGCGTCGTGAGATCCAACATTGTCCTGGGGTTTTATTTGAATGATGAGTGACTGTTTTGGACACACCATTTCACATCTGTAATGATAAAGACCATGCCTAAGGTCTCACCTGCTCTAAATGTGTGTGTGTGTGCCGCACAAACTCCCAGGCACACACCCATGTTGTATATGTACGTGTTCATACGTATGTGCACGTGTGCATGCAGATGCAGTGCACATTTGTGTGCATGTGTGTGGAGGCCAGAGGTGGACAATAAGTGTCTCCCTCAAGCTCTCTGCACCGTATTTTATGAGACATGCTCTCTCATGAATCTGGACCTTAGTCTCTTTGGCTAGGCTGGCTGACAATGAACTCCAGGGATCAGCTCACCTTCGTCCCACTTCACCTCAGGGCTGCAGTTTACATGTGTGCCAACAAGCTCAGCACTTTACATGGGTGCTTGGGATCCAAATTCAGGCTGTCGCGTTTACATAGCAGGCTGTTTGCCAACTGAACCACTTCCCAGCCCTTGACTATAGCTATTAGTGTGTCACCTCAGCATTTCCATAACATAAATTAGGATTCTTGCCCAACGTACTACCTAACCTTAGTCTCAAATTTCTATTTTCTTTTTAATAGATATAATGAGGTAATATTGTTATACAACTTAATGTCCATATTTAAAGCATAAAATTTTTATTTTTTATTAATTCTGTTTGTTATTTGACAATTTATATATGTATATAATGCATGTATAAAAACAATATGCATGAAAATTTGACAATTTTTATGCATGTATATAATGCACTTTATTTTTTCAATATATATTTTTAATGAATTTGTGAATTTCATAAAATACATCTTAATCAGATTTAGCCCCACTCCCCTATCTGCACGCTCCATAGCCGCCCCCCACTGGATTTCATTCTGTCATATATGTTAAGGCCTATCAAGTTTGTGTCCCCAGACGTCCCTCAGTGTGAGTTCATACACTGGAGCCTGATCAAACTCTTTAGTATCACACCTTTAAAGAAGACTATCTCTCCTTCACCCAGCAGTGACTAGCTGCCAACAGCTCCTCAGCTAAGGTTGGGGTTTCTCCCATTTCCCCAGTTCTATGCTGGAATTTTGTCTGGTTTGAGTCTGCATGGGTCTTGTGCGTGCTGTCACCATTGTTGTAAGTTCATATGAGGAAGTTCCCAGACACCTGGAAAACTGTTTCCTTGTAGTCATCCACTGCCCCTAGATCTTGCCATCTTTCTACCCACCACTTCCACAATGGTCCCTGGACCCTAGGTGGCAGAGGTTTGATACAGGAGCCCCATCAAGGGATATGCACTGTGCAGTCGCTCATTCTCTTCACTTTGGCCAGTTCCCCTGTTCCACTCTGTTCTGTAAGCCTTAAGTGTAGAGGTTCCATTGTAGATGTGTCACTCGGGTAAAGCATATGATTCAATGAGTTTTACCATTTGTATGCCCATGAAAGTATCATCACAAACAATAAAGACCATTATTACCCTAAGTATCATCAGGTCTTTTTGTCATCCATTCCTTCTTCCTTTCCTAGCAACCCAAGACCAGTCACCAGTATTCTATCTATTAGTATAGATTAATTTGGATTATCTAGAATTTCACTGAAATGGAATCAGATGGCATTCACACACAACTTGTTCCTTTCACCCCCTATGATTTTGAAACTAATTCATGTTGCTGAGCGAACTGACCATTTTGCTCTTTTTATTGAGTAATACTGCAATGACAGATATACCAAAATGCATCCAACCACCCACTGATGAACACTGAGGTTGCTTTGAACTTGGAGTGTTAGAAATGGAGCTGGTCTGAACAGTTGTGTACAAGTCTTTATACATGTTTGTATACATTTTAACTTATTCTAGATTTAATCTAGTTCTAAGAAGCCATGAGGTTGTTTCATATTGTTTGAACCGTGGTATTGATTCCTCCGGCAGCACATGAGAGCAGCAGCTTCCTCACAACCTTTCCAGCTCCAGCTCTGGCATGCTTAGTCTCTGTATCAGTCACACTAACAGGAAGAAAATGGAACTTCACTGAGGTTCTATTTGGGCAAACCTAATGACTAGTGGTATTGAAGAAAGATGCCCCTTCAGTCCTTCTACCCATTTTTATTGGGTTTTGTTCATCTTACTGTTGAGTTTTAAGAGTTCTTTACATATCCTGGGAAGTCTTCTGTATGTTGTATATTATTATATACAAGTATTCTTTCCCAGTCTCTGATTTTTCCATTTCACTTTCTTATCAGTAAATTCTGAAAATATAAAGGTCTCAAAGTCCATGAAATACAAGTTACCCACATTTTCTCTTACACTTTGGGCTTTCTTTGCCGAGCTCCCCATCCCTAAAACTTTCTTCTAAAAGTTTAACAGCTTTAACAGCTTAACTGTTTTGCATTTAAGTCTACGATGAACTTCAAGGTAGCTCTTGAACGTGACACCATAGTTAAGGTTCCTTTTGTTTTCTTTTTCTTCCTTCTTTCCTTACTTCCTGTCTATTTTCATACATCCAAATATATGTCTACATAATTGTTCTGGCACAACTTGCTGAAAGAATTTTTCTTAGCCAGTTGAATTAATTTGACATCTTTCTGGAAATTCAGCTTTTTAAGCTGTCTTCTTTTTGATGCTCTATCTGTCCTGATGACCACAACTATAAAATGAAATCAGGTACTTTAAGTGTCCTAATTTTGTTCTTCTTCTTCAAAATAGTATTTTTAAATCAGCAAGTCAAACTGCACAAAGCAGAAGACCAACTGGAATGCCAATAGGAATCATGTTGAGTCAGAGAGTTTATGGAGAACTAACATCAGATTTTGGATTTTCAGATGAGAAATATGTAACAATAAAGTCTATGTAAATATCCCCCAAAGTGAAAAACTCTGGAATCTGAAACTCTTCCAGTCTTAAGCATTCTGATAAGGGATAATCTACCTGTGATGCTGAGCCCTAACTTTTGATGCTATTATAAATAGTATAGTTTTTTAATTGCAAGTTCTAATTGCTCAGTATTAATATACAAAAGTATAAGTAGCCTTAAACTTTGGCCGTATTCTACCCTTTGGTTTTATTAAACTCACATTTTTCTTCTACTAGCTTCTCTTTGGACTATTTTAGAGTTTGATATTATTTGAATACAGAGGACGGAAGAAGACACTCTTGTCTTGTCCTCATCTTAAGCAAACGCTTCTGGTCTTTCACTATTAAATATAATGCTAACTCTATGTTTTTATCATAGATGCCCTCTTATAAGGATGAAGAAATTCCCTTCTATGTCTAGCATTCTGAGAGGATTTTTTTATCAGAAACTAATATTAGATAAAGTTAAGTGCTTTCTAGATCTGTTAAGATAGATTTATAGTTTTTCTCTTTTAACCTGTAATCTGAATGACTCTGATTGACTTTCTTTTCATGCTAAACCAACCTGGCATTATAGGGATAAACCCCAGTCACTAATTACCTAGGAAACACAAACCAAAGCTGTAATGATAGATTACCTCACTCTAGTAGAATGATAATTATCAAAAGGACAAGTGCTATCAAGAACATGCTATTGGAAATGTAAATTAATTTGGCACTTGTTGAAAAATACTGAGGTGGGCTGGAGAGATGGTTCAGCAGTTCAGCAAGCACTGCTTGCTCTTGCAGAAGACCCAAGTTTGATTCCCAACACCCTCTTCTGACCTCCACAGGCATTGCATGGCATGGGTGCACCTATTCACATGCAGGCAATACATATACTCATACACATAAAATAAACATAATCAATAATTTTTAAGTACGAGGTTCTTCAAAATATTAAAAGTAGAATTACTATACTATCCATCAAATTCTACCACTGAGTCTAAATCCAAAGGACCTGAAATGAGTGTGTCTAAGAAATATCTTCCTCAATCCCCATGTTTACTAAAGCACTGTTTACAATAGCCAACATATAAAACCCAACCTGAGTGATTCAGTGTGTGTTTGTGTGTGTGTGTGTGTATGTGTGTGTGTGTTCTTGCTCTTACCTCTGAGCCCATTGTATCTATAAAAAGAACAATAGAGATACATACCTGCCTACCTCAGGGATGTCGTAAAGTTTAACTGAAAAAGCATACATAAAGCATTAACATTGCTCCTCATGAATTACTCAACAGTTGTTACATATTTATCATGATAACCTCTTCACACTCCAAGGACAGTGACCTCATGCCAGTCTGGCAGACACAGCATCCCCGTGGCTGTTCCCAGTGGAACCTGGGCCTACCACAGGCTACCTCGAATCATCTCTGCCTGATGAAGAATCCTATTGATCCAATAACGAACAGAAACGTCACTTTCAAATAATGGAAATATTTCTTTCTATCTCATTTTCTTCCCGTCAGGCTCAAAACACCTCCATTTTAGAGAAGCTCTGGCCTGCCTCCCTCAGAAGGGTCAAAGGTTCATTACCTTTACTCATTAAGGCCTCCACAGACATTGATTCTGTTTTCTATTTACTGTGACAAACAATAAAATTCTGAAGGCAAAGCAAACTTAAAAACCTAAGTGAAGTGGAAATTATCACAAGATAGTACAGCAAGTGACTCTGGGATTTTTCTCTACTTAATGTTCTGCTAACTTAACGTTAGAGCTCTTATTTATTGTTTTCAACCTCTAGGGAAAGATTTTCTACAAATACAACTGATTAAATGAGCAGAAAACATCAGTAAGCCTGGCTTCGTAGCTGAAGAAGCTGGCGTATGTTCCATGCACGAAACACTGTTCTAGAGATCTTATAAGGAAACTATGTTAATCTCACCTAAACACAGGCAGCTTTATTTTTCTAAGTTACATATGTATGGAATGACTCTCTTAAAATATTTTTTTGCTAATTTATTTTAATTTTATGTAGCAGTTTCTTTGAGATAGTCTCCATGGTCAAAGCATGTCTTTCCTTTCAATGAGGCAGCCCACCGACACTTTGAGAATGGTCTGTTCTCTAGCCATCTTCCACTTACAGACTTTAACATCATCACCCTTGTTGCATCACAAAGGTGATTAATTAGCCACTACGGTGGCTAGCCACCATATTTTATGTTCCAACACCTTTCCACATTTATTGACATTCTTCAAAATTATTTTATGGAAGCAAAAAAAATGCCCAGCACCACTTGAGTAAGAACTTTAGGACTAGAACAAACACGCTCCTGGAGAGAGTGGGCTATTCTGAGAAAGGACACAGGGCTGTGGTGAAGTCTGACATCCTTGGTCAGCTGTGTAAGAAGACATTACGCTATGGTTGATCTGGTTCAAAGGGATTCTCCATGGAAGAATATGGATGTTCATCATGTTCTTTGTGTTAAGATGATGATGGAATATTAGCCAAAGATCTAAAGGAGCTAAGTCTTCAAGCTCCAGATGATAGCCTCTAACTTCTTCCCTGAAGCAGAAGAAAGGCCTAGGAAAATATCACACTGAGAAAAATTGGATGAGGCTGAAAGATCCAGATCATTCCTAAATGTTTGGCTCTAAAACTTTTTTAAGGTATGCATTAGGTACCCAAACTGCACTCTTTCATCTCATACAGCATCAGCTCAAAGAAAGGAAAATGCATTGAAAATGCTCAAAGAAAAGGAAAAGGGGTTTTCTTGTGACTTTCCACCTCCCTTATGGAAAGATACCCTGAGCCCATATCACAGCATGCTTCTGTATACATAGGCTAAACGTCTGAGGATTAATCCTACTGATGTGGTAGTAAGGCCAATTCCAGTGCTTCTCAGGTTAGCCCCTTCCACTCAGTTCCACCATACCAAAGACTGAGGCAAGGTCAAAGAATACTCTAGTTTAATTCAACAGCCCATATCTTCATTATCTATATTAGCAATACCATCTGATTCAATACTATGGACAGAAGATAGTCCAGGATACATAGTAGTTCATTGTTCAGTAACAGAAAGTTACACTAAATTGTGCTGGAAACCACAGAGCTAAGAGCCAATGTGTTTGTATAAAAACTCATCAGCATATCAGAAAATTCAATGGTGAGAAACACTAATGTAGGCTAGTGAGATAGATAGCTCAGCAGGGAAAAGCACGTGCTGCTAAACGTAGTGACCGGAGTTCTATCTCAAGGACCCTCAAAGTAGAAGGAGAAAATTGACTCTCAAAATATGTCCACATTCCTGCTGTGGATTAGGAACACACACACACACACACACACACACACACAAGCACACACGCACACACGCACATGCACATGCATTCACACATTAAACTTTCCAGTCATCAAAAGGAAAGTTCTATTTATCAAAAGTTAATGCATCAGTATTGAAAAAAACTACAGGGAATGTATGTGCAAATACATTGATAGGTAACGGAATGTAGGAATTTCTCTGTCTCTATCTTAAAACAGGTTTACCTTAAAAGCAAGTCTCTACCATCTGAGTCTTGATTCATCAAAGAGTCCCCAGGGCATCAATTTATTTCCTTCTCCCACCACACTTGCCTTACACATCTGGGCTTCCTGGGTTAAACATGTCTTCTACACTCTTTGTCTACTCACAAGCCAGAGCCAAGCAGCTGTGGCAGCTAATAAACAAGGAGGAAACCTAAACATGCAAAAGTAACCAACAATGACGTTGTAACAGACAGAAACAGGAAGGGGACTTAATTTCCTTGGGAGAGAAGGAGTTAGGGTTTAGAAATCTAAACTTGGAGATGATGAGAAATGTTCTGTGTTGGGGTCTGAAATCCTAAACAGACTGATCTGAGTCACCAGTGATGAGGCTGTTGGAAACCTGCCAAATCAGTTTCCAAAGGAAAAGAGTAGCCACACATCTATATGCACCCTCCTCCCTTTTTTTCTGCCTTGTTTATTGTCTTTATTTTCTAATTTCTCCCAGTATATATTCTCATATTCCTATTAAGTTCTGCTTCGTGGAAAGTCAAACTTCACAGGTCTTCTCTGTCACCAAGGTCATAGAAGATACTCAAAATCATTTTGGCTAGTTCTAGTAGCCAAAAATATCTAACACCCACTGTCTATAAACGTAGTATGCCATTTATGTCCTTGAGGTCAAAGGATATCTTTGTGTTACATTAGTGCACCCATTCAATGAAAGCTATTCAAGCTCCATCATAGGAGGCCACTGTGTCATATAGACTGCTTAGAAGGCACTCAAAGTTCTTGCTCCTCTGAACTTTACACTATTACTAATCTTATACAAAGGCAAAATTATGTTGTACCTTGTACAACTTTAGGGCACTTCAACCTGTCTGTGAAACAAATTCTTGTAAATCTGTGATTTTACATTGGCGAAGAGCCTAAACTTCCAATACCCAAGTAGCAATAACATGCTATAACTCGTGCCTATAGATACACAGAGTGTTCTTAAAGCCCCTTACCACCAAATTAAAATACACACTGAAGCTATTAGTAAAAAGTTAGTATCTCCAGAGTATGGGTTTAAGGTCTTTCCCATGAGTTATTCGTGTGTGTGTGTGTGTGTGTGTGTGTGTGTGTGTATGTGTGTGAGAGAGAGACAAGGGAAAATATCAGATGTGTTCCTGTATTGCTCACTGCTCTCCACCTTATTCCTTAAAACAGGGTCTCTCTCACTGACCCCAGAGCCAGCTGCTTGGCTAGACTGGCTAATGGCATCTACATGTCTCTGCGCCCCCTACCACCCATTCTCAGATTACAGATGTTTCCAGACACACCTGCCTTTGATTTAAGTGCTGGGGATTCAAACCAGGTCCTTGTGCTTTCACAGCAAGCGCTGGACGCGCTGAGCCATCTCCCCAGCGCTAACCTCCTCTTGGTGAACCTACCTGCCATTTCCTATCCTCAGTGCTTCCTCTCCACCTCACGTCCTCTCTGCTCTGATCATCCAAATTCTTCCTTCCCTTCATCCCCAACTCCTCTTCTGATGGCTTTTTTCTCTGAATTATGCTGATCCGAGACATAATTTCCAAAGTATACATAATATATGTGCATGTATATATAGCCAACAAATTTATTATGTAAATCTAAAATCAACTCAACACTTAGATTTAAGTTTTCCTATGTTATTCTATAAATATTTCATGTAACGTTCTTCCCATCCTCTCCTACCTACCCTCCCTCACTCCCTCCCTTCCATATTCTCTCTCTCTCTCTCTCTGTCTCCAGAATATACCAATAAGATATAGTAAGCTATTAGGGGAATACACCCATCTCTGTGTGTTCACTAGCATCCAACCTATACAGTCTTATGTATTTTAGAAGATTAGACAAGTAACTGAAATGCCTCTTGATATTTATAAAGTCATAAACAATGCCTTGTATATTTTGGCTATTTGATAAATGATTTCAGATCCAAGTATTACTTACTAGAGTAAAATAAATTCATTCTATTCATAGCTGAACTTCAGGGAAAGTCCTATTTTTACTAAAAAGGAAGCACGGGAGGTAGAGATTTTAATATAACCGTTGCTAATATCATATTATTGACCTTTACAACTTAAGATAATACCACTTACAAAGATCAGGAAGACAATCGATGAGTTATGAGTTATTAATGTAGGAAGAGAAAGTCTAATATCTAAGACATCAAAGATAATATCTTATGACTCACAATAATCAGACCCAGGTCTTTTTTCCCCTGTGGAGTGATAAGGTCACCCAGAGAAGCAGTTTCTCCCTGAATGGTAGGTAGACCTCTCAGGCAATAAAACCACTTCGAGTTCCTTGAGATGACTTTGAACCAGCTAAGTACACCTACTGCCCAACAATATCATGAGGCCAAGTTTCAAACCAGACAGGAAATGAAGAAAAGAGTAATAACAATGATTACAACTAAATAGACCAGAAAACAAGAGGACTCAGGTCCCACTGAGGGGCAGGCAGAGAAGGGTGACCAGAGCAAAGCAGGCTAGAAAGGAAAGTCATCTTAGAAAGATGCCATGACACGGTGAGTTAAGGAAAGTCAGCATTACTGAAAACAACCTTGGCGTCTCTGACTCCTGAGACCACAAGAGTCTCAAGTCTCCAGAAGCACAAGAACTCACACACACACACACACACACACACACACACACATGCACATGCATGCACACACACACACACACACAACTGCACATACAGCCACTGCACACAGAAGGAGTGTAATTTGAAATCATAATTGAGTTCTCAACAAGGGTTCCCGATGTTTCAAAATGGAACCAGGAACCTTTACATGGTTAGACTTATGTTAAAGAGATGAACATACTGTGTATAGGTAGATAATGCTGCTCCCAAAAGTCAGAGTCTTCTAAATAAGAAACCCAGTATCATGTACCGAAAACTTCCCTGTGAGTTGTTGCCCAGAAGGGTCTCAGAGGCCTCTAAACAAATACAGGATATTGCCATTGTTCTTGGTTGCCCACCAGAATTAGATGGTAAGACCCCAGTGCTGAAGACACCACATATTCTTATTACAGGGCACAGAGAAATCAAGATGGAACTAAGCTGGATGCTTCCTCCCTGCTGGCTGGCATTCATAGTGCCAAAAAGGGGAGACGTCACCCACAGTGTCATCAAGTTGTAGACCATGTATACTACAATACCAACCCACCAGGCTAGACGTGCGCAACGGTGCGACAGTGGCACCACTGTATGGGAGGTAACCAATCACTCTGTGAGGCCGACTCCACAGGAGAAAAATACATCAAACATGATACCGTAAATACGTGATACCGCAAACACGTGATACCGCAAACACGTGATACCGCAAACACGTGATACCGCAAACACGTGATACCGCAAACACGTGATACCGTAAACACGTGATACCGCAAACACGTGATACCGCAAACACGTGATACCGCAAACACGTGATACCGCAAACACGTGATACCGCAAACACGTGATACCGCAAACACGTGATACCGTAAACTTGTCCAGTGCCTATGGTGGGAGCTGGAGGAGGGGTGGGGATTAAACTATTTTACGAACCATTATCTTAAATACTGCGGTAGGTAGAAAACAGAAGCTGGGAAGGAGGGTGCTTATTGAACTGGACCACCTGTGACTTCCCTGCGGGTCATCTCTCATCACTTCATGTGAAATAAAGCTTTAGAGGGGCAGGAGTTGCCAGGCTGAGGAAGCAGAAAACAAAAAGGAGTCTCCTTCCAGATGCAAATGGCTTGAGAGGCAGTGTAAGTTTTGCCTTCTTGCCATCCAAAACAATTTGGTGGACTTATGCCAAAACTGGAAATAAAAGCCTTCTCTTTTCCTCACTAACCCTCTGGAGCTGCCTTTGAAGTCACATGTGCTCCGCAGGGCACAGACTGAAACAGAACTCAGGCTCTTTTAAAATGAATATGGTTTGGAATGAGACAGTGACCTTCAAACATTTACCAAAAGTCATTTTCAGCTCCTTCTGAGCTAGGCTGAGTTTTTCTATTATGCATTGGAATTTAAATCTTTGTTTCCCTCTGGTTATACCTTCTGGTCCCAGAGACAGCCTCAGGGACTTGGCCAAGTCACCTGGATCTGACTCAGGTGCCACCTGGGTGGACCTGCTCCAGCTCCCGGCTTGTAGGGACTGGGGATGGCTTTGCAGCCACCTGGCAAGCCTTGGCCAGCTTTGCAGCCTTCTGGTTACTTCTGAACAGCTCCCTAGGAGACCTCGAGCCCTTCTTAGTTCACCATTCTGCCTTAGCCTATGGGATGGCATGCAGCTGTCTACCCGACGCGTCACAGAAAAGGAAGAGAGACACTCTATTTGAAGTAATGATAATGTCTCCGTCTGTCAGCAAAAGCAAGGCACTCCCTGGTAAACCTCAGTATAACCGTATGTAAATGAATATTTGGATTGTCTGGTTTTGTTTGCTAGCAATATACTGAAATTAGTGTTCAGGACTGTCTTGAATCAATGTCACACAAGTAGGAATCAAAAGATCAGAAAGAAAAACAAAACATTTATACTTTTCAATTCATTAACTGCATTAACTCACCCACTATGAGAACCCTAAAGGGGGAAAAAAAATCAAAATAGCAGGTATGCGGCAGAAGAGATTTCATTGTAAACTACACCAGAACATGGGATCTTCTCTCTGGAGACTAGAACTGAGGAGACTCTTAATGAGCAACTAATCCAATAATTTAAAGAAGAAATGGCTGCCAGAAGTTTATGGTTTAGACTAATAGAGACAAAGAATACACAGTCAATTAGCAGTTTCCATTGACAAAAGATAAGATAACTTTAAAATCAAAGAGAATGACTGCAATAGATACAAACACAGCAGATCTATGAAATTCTTGGTTTATACTGAGTTGACAAACTGTTCCTACCAATTCTTCCTCTCCACCGATGGCCAAAAGTGGAAACCAGCTCCTTTGCTGGCCACCAGTAGAGATCTCTAGGCCCCTCCCCAGCTCATGATTTTGAAAACTGATAAACAAAAGACTGAGGGATGTATCCTGTCTTTCTTTTTTAAATTTTATTTCAAAATAATCAAATAACGAATGACAAAAAAATACCTATAAATGAACCCCAACTAGTACACTTACCAGAAGATGAGGACAATTTTGTTCATAACTCCTAGGGAAGATGGCCAGCAGTTACAAGAAAGACATTAGGTGAGAGGTTGATGGGGAACTTTACAAAAGACTCTAGATGAATGCAACCAGAGTTGACAAGGTCACAGGCAGATTGACAGCTGGTTTAAAACTTGTACTGTCTGAAGGACCATTCATAGGACACTGACTGCATTCTCTCAAAGAACTTCTGACTGTAGAAAATTATGTATGACATATATGTGTCATAAAATAAAAATATCTTGAAAGAAATGAAAAAGGGAGAAAGGGAGGGAGGGAGGGAAGGAGAGAGGGAGGGAGGGAGGGAGGGAGGAAGGAAGGAAGAAGGAAGGAAGGAAGGAAGGAAGGAAGGAAGGAAGGAAGGAAGGAAGGAAGGAAGGAAGGAAGGAAGGAAAGAAGGAAGGGAGGGAGGGGAACAAATGAACTTATAGGAACAAAGATAAATGTTACACCTTCATTCTCAGAAACCATATAAGCAAGAGAGTAGAAAGAAGATCCAGTTTTCACAGAAAAAGAAAACTCTACCAACCTAGAACTCTGCATCCTGGGAAATGATCCTTCAAGAGTAAAAGAAAATGAACTCCTGGAAATTTGAGAGAATGGGCTACCAACACACCTACTTTGCAGTAAAGGTCTAAGGTTCTTTAGAATGAAGAAAAATTATAAAGGTCAGAAACAAGTCTACCTGAAGAAAGAAGTTCATCAGAGAAGGAAACAGTGAAGGTAAAATCAAAACTGTCATTCTTTTATTCTTAATCTAGTAGGTATGTTTTTCCTTTTTTATTTTTATTTTTTATTTATTTTAGGTATCTGAATGTTTTGCCTGCATGTAAGTAAGTGCACCCATGTTGTGCAGTGCCCACAGAGGCCAGAAGAGGACATCAGACCCCCTGAAACTGGAGTTTTGGACAGTTGTTAGGTAACAGGTAGGTGTTTGAAACTGAACCCAGATCCTCTGCAAGAGAAGCCAGTGCTCTAAACAGCTGAGTCATCTCTCCAGTCCCACATTTTTCAAACTGAAAAACAGTGTATTCAATTCTGTATGCTTATGTGCTATATTATATGAGTGTGTGTATATGTGCTTATAGTTGCTGATATTTAAGTGAAATTAAATTTATAAGGAATGGGAGGCAGGAACTAGGATTACTTCATTGTTTTAATGCATTCATATAACTCATGAAAGGGGATGTTGTTATCTGAAAGCAAAGCTTCATTAGTTCTAAATGCACATTGCAACTCTAAAACAACCACTAAAAAGTTTTTTTTAATGTGTAACTGATATCCTAAGAAACAAAAGACAATGGAATTATATTAAAAGTTCAATGAAAACAACAAAAGTCAAGAAAATGTGGAAGACAAAATTAGCAGTAAAAGAACAAGTATATAGAAAGAACGGTAATCAAAAGGGCCAATAACTGCTTTGAAGATCAGTGTTCAAAATGCACCAACTGAAACACAGAAATTGTCAGAGTGAACTATAAAATAAATCCCAAGGCCCATGAGATGGCTCAGTGGGCACTTGTTGCCAAAGCCTGATGAGCTGAATTTCATCCCCAGGATCCAAAAGGTGAAAGGAAAAAACTGATTCCCCAGAAGTTATTCTCTGAACTATACACATGCACCATGACATCCTCTGAGCTCCACATAGGCACCATGGCACACATGCGTGCGCACACATACACACACACAAATAAATACATAAATAAATAAACATTTTTAATAACACACATCCAGCTAGTTGTTATTTTTGAGAAATTCACTCCAAACACCTATCACCTTAAAGTTAATTAATGGAGATAAATATACAACAACCACTGAAAGTCGTCTAAGACTAGAGCAAAGAACTATACACACAGGTCGCTACCAGGGACAAAGAAAACAAGTTCCTCACAGCAGAGAGGTCCGTGTTCTGAGACAATGTAACCATTCTTAAGGTGTAAGCATTCAATAACAGAGCACCAAGGTACACAAAACAAAAACTGACAGAACTGCAAAGAGGAATGGATGGATCCACTATTACCGTCAGAATTCAGTAGTCTCTGTCAAAAAATGAAGAGAGTTCACAGGCAGAAATCCGTGAGAGTGAACTCAGGAACACAGCGGACATCTTTAGGCACTTCCCTCAGCAGCAGCTGAATGAATGCTCTTCAGCTCACCTGGGACGTTTATCAAAAGAGACCACATTAATCCCACCACCACAAATTTAAGTAGAGTATGGGTTCATGCCTATGACCTCAGCATTTAGGAGGTTGGGGCAGAAGAATTACAGCCAGTTCATGGTCACCTTAGGCTACATAGTGAGACTTTTGTCTCAATAAAATAACCAACAACAAAAATTTAAAAGAACCTAAATCATATTATGTCTGCCGTCAGACCATGTGCTGCTTTGAATGAAGAATGTTCCCCATGGGCTCCAAGCGTTTGAACTCTTGGTCCCAGTTTGTGGCGCTGTTTGCAGAAGTTTAGGAAGTGGAGCCTTGCTGGAGGAAGTGCATCACGGCAGGCTTGAGAGTCCCTAGCCCCGTCCCATTTCGTTTCTCTCTGCTTCCTCCTGGAAGAGGTGGGCCCTCAGCTTTCTGCTCTGACCTCCTGCCTCGCCTCCCCTGCCACCATGGACCCATACCTCTCTAGAGTCATAAACCCAATACTCTTCCTCCTGTAAGTGGCCTAGGTTGTGGCGTTTTATCATAGCAAACCACAATGGACTTACATGAGGATCAATAACAAAGATAACTGGAGGTTGGGGATGTAGCCGAGTTGATGGAGTACTTGCCTAGCATACACAAAGCTCTAGGTTCTCCCCCTGGTACCCATAAAAGAAGATGTAGTAGGGCATGCCTCTAGTCCCGGCACTGAGGAAGTGAAGGAAAGAGGGTCAAAAGGTCGAGGTCATCCTCCTCTAAGTAACAAGTTTGAGTTCAGCCCAGGGTACATAACACTCTCTCAAAAAGAGAGGGGAGAAGATTGAACATCTTTACATTCAAAGATGAAAACTGAGAATTCTGCATAGACTGTTAGCTAATCTTTTAAGCTGTTCCACATGATTACGTTGCTTCTTCACAATATGCTCTGTCTAATCCAGTGTGCAGGTACCCGACACTACTGTGCTGGGTCTTCATTTTCTTATGAGGAATGAATGCTAGGCCGTGTGGAACTTGTAAATAAATAGTCTTTTTCTATTTATCCAATGTCATACACTCTGAATAGGTCAGTGTCTTAAAGAAATTGAGCCAGTCATTAATGATCTTCAGTACAGAAAGCTCAAGGCTAAATGTATTCACTGATAAATTCTAGTAAACATTTGAAAAATAAATACCAATACTCCATAGTCTCTTTTGGGGGATAACAGCTGAAGGAACACATCCTAACTCAATTTATGAGCTAGCATGCTCCTAAAGCCAAAACCAAGCAGAAATAATGACAGCAGGTATCTTCTACCATTGGATTCACTGTGAGGATGCTTCTCCTATAAAAATAAATACACAGAAGCAACAAAATAACACCCCCCCAACCCAAAAAATGACCTTAGAAAAGCAGAGCCAAGCACAAAACTAATAAAATGTGGGAGAGAGGCAAATGCTACCAAACACTGTCATTTTGTAATACATGTAGAGCCTCTAGGGACCTCAGAACCTGACCCTGATCTTGAGATTAAAACAGAAGTGCCATCTTTCTTCCTTCTCTTACTGAACTAGTCATTTCTTCCAGCCACTGATTTTAAATGAGAAAGAAACTCATTTGGCAAGCAGCCAGATAAAGCCCCCTTAACACCTGTCCCCCAAATGCAGTTGGTAAGATCTCTTACTTGTATTTATTTTTTAAAATGGTCAGCTTGCTTCCTGTTTTTACCAGAAATGCAGACACAGCCTTCCTTTCTAATTTCTTTAGTATGTATGTAGGGCATTGAGGAATGAACCCAACACCACAAATATACCTCAAGTGTATGATTCAGTGGGATTGCAAATATTCCCCGCTATGAAATTTCAGAGCATTCAAGACCCATGTGCAGTTGCTGTCCTCTCTCCACTCTCCAAAAGCCACTGGCAACCACTAATCTACTCTCTGTCCCCACAAATGCACCTGTCCTGGACACAGCGTATCAATGAAATCATAAAGTATGACTCTGAGTCTCTGATTTCGACCTAATCTTTTCAGGGTTTAGCATGTTCTGGCATGTATCAGTACTTCATTCCTTTTAAGAAGTGAAAAATACTCCATTGTATTGATATAGCACATGTTTTTCCATTAATCAATGGACATTTGAATCGCTCCTACTTTGTAGCTATTATACATAATGCTGCTATGAGCATTCCTGTACAAACATTTGTATACAGGTATATGTTTTCAAACCACTGGATCATATGGTAATTCTACATTTCATTGTTTATTAAAGTGGTGCCAGGCTACATTCTTAGAATCGAGGTCCAAAGGGCCCAGTTTCTATACATTTCCACCAACATTTGTTATTGTCCATCTTCTTTTTAATTTTGCTAAAACTATCCTAATAGGTATGAAGTAATTCCTCACTGTTGCATTTCCCTAATGTAATGATATTGGACCTCTTTTCAATGGGCTTAAATGATCATTTGTTTCTCTTCTTTGGGGAACTATCTCTTCGACTCTTTGCCCATATTTAAATGGATTGTCTTTTTTTTTTTTTTTTTTTTTTGAGTTGTAATAGTTAATAGTCCTTCATCTCCCCAGGACACAAGTCCTTTCTCAGACATATGATTTGTATATACACTTGCATTTTATGAAGAATCTTTCCATTTTATTGCAACTGACATCTGAAAGACAGTTATATACCTGAATCTGAATATTGCTGAATTTATCATTTCTTTATTTCCTGTGTTTCTGATGTTGTACATAACTGCTTCCTAACTGAAGGTCACAAAGATTCTTACCTTGCTTGCTCTCACTCCTGAGAGTGTTACAATTTTAGATCTCACCTTTAAGTCTTTGATCCATTCTGAGTTAATTTCATATGGTGTGAGGTAGAGGTCTAACTTCATCTCCTCAACAGCTTGCTTTCTGTGACACCTTCAGTCTGGCTTTATAAAGCCAAAATCCTCACACCATTTACCTCAGAGAAGCCACAGCTTCGAGGTAAAGAAAAGCAGGTGCTGTGTTTAACAAAATAAAATTACCGGTCAAACTGTGGAAGAGGGAAACTACATCTCAGGAGGCCAGGCTCAGGGGAGCGTCACTGTCTATAGTTGAGATAGACTTGTTATGATCTCCCTGTGATCCCCAAGGACAGTATTTGTGGGGGGGGCGGTGCAAAGAGTGTGCTCTCAAACCAGGCTCATCTCTCTCAAGCCAGACACCATCTCAATTCTACTATTTTCAAGCTGTATGACCTGGAGTCAAATTATTCTCTGTCCAGCAGATTCTCCTCATTTCAAAATGATGAGAGAGAAAAATAGAACATCTTCGTAGATTTAGAAGGATCATACAAGTTAACATAGGCAAAGCTTTCAGAGTGGTGCCTGGCATACTAAACACCCAGTGCACATTGGTTATTATTATCGGTAAAGGACCCATCCCACTACTCCTAGGGTAGAGTTTCCAAAGAAACATGTACCTCAAAATAATAGCAGCACAAAGCTTGGGTGAATGATATGGTTACTATGACAACATCTCTGATTCTAGCAGGTAGTTTCCTCAAATTAGTCAGGTACCACATAAGGCTGATGGTCACTAATGGCCACTATACAAATCATTGTTTGTTTGTTTGTTTGTTTGTTTTTTAAATATAACCTCAAGATAGCATCATCTTCACAAAGAACTAAAAGGTGAGGTTCATCCCTGGTCCCAACCCTCTCTGCTCTCCTGCAGTTCAGAACAGCCACGGCTCTCCAGATGTACAGTTGGCCTCAGCACACTCACCCAACCTCAGCAGTGTTTTCAGAAGCTTGAGCCTTTTTCTGTTAAGTGGTCTGAGTCTGCCCAACATGGCCACTCTGCCTCATGTCACAATGCTGCTTTCCTAGACTTAGGAAGAATTCCTGCCCCACTTTTTGGGGGGGGGAGCGGGGTCAGTTTTCACCAAACTTCTTACATAAAGTCCAGTCGATTTTAGGAACATACACCAGGTTTGTGGGAGAGCCAGGAATACAGACAAAGCTCACTTTCTTTCTTGCTTTCTACAGACCAACAAGTTTACCTAAACTAAATTCGGGTGCCAAACCTCCCATGCTACAAATCAACAACTGCTCTTAAATTTAACCAAGAAATGGTCTTCCCCTATGTTCTTTGAGGTGTTCTGTGTTCAGGTCTTAGCAGCAGGGACAGACACTTGACAGTGGTGGAGCTGGGTTTGTGTCTCACGCTTCTCAGTTTGGGGAAATTCCATCCTACTCATGAAAACCTTTTATATGGTCAATTCCTAATGATCCTAATTTGGACAATTCCTCTTTTATAAGATTTGATTGTATTTTAAATTATGTGTCTGTGTGGGTTACATACATCTGAGTGCAAGTGCGCTCAGAGGCCGGAAGAAGGTTTGTTGTGAGTAACCTGATGCGGGTGCTGGGAACTGAACTCACCCCTCTGGAAGAGCAGTGAGGGCTTTTAACAGCTGAGCCATCTTTCCAGGCCTGTGGACAAACTTCTACTCAAAAGTGACTTCCTCCCAGTTAGAAAGCTTCCAGAACATTTTCTTTCCTATCCTCACAAATATCCCCTCAAGTTCCTGTGTCTTTAATGACAGAAATTTACTTTAATATTTAGCATATGCAAAATATAATTAGATAGGGAAACCTTCTGGGATCAAATCATATGCAAAGTGATTCCTGGGTCTGACCAAGGTCAGAATTTGCTTAACCAAGAGGATGCAATCTCTCTTCTCCCGGAAGGGAGAAATGCTTTGTCTACAGTGCTGCTGTGGCTTAAAACAGGTTTAAGAATTTCTTCTAAAATTCCTTTCAAGGCAGAGGATGTAAGCTCAGTGTAAAGTACTGCTCTACCATATGTGCCCCCAAGGTGGCATGCAAGAAAAAAATTCTACAGGGGCTGGAGAGATGGCTCAGCAATTAAGAGCTCTGGCTGTTTTTACAGGGGACCAGGGTTCGGATTCCAGCACCCACATGAAGGCTAACAACTGTCTGTAATGCCATTCGATGGGATCTGACAGCCTCTTCTGACCTCCAAGGGCACTGCATGATATGGGAGCACTTACATATATGTAGACAATGCATTCATACACATAAAGTAAACATAATAAAAAAAATCTTGTCAGACTTGCTTTATCTGTAGACACACATCACATTATTTAAGGGTTGTGTGCTATTCTAAGAAGCAAAACTTGTATCATTTAGCTTGGCCACTTACCAAGTATACCCTCAACTGAGCGCAACACTCATCCAGGTTCCTCCCCTCCTGGGACACCTCTCTTAGGTTATTATAGTTCAAACAGCACTTTGCCTATAACAGGGCCTAGTTCATCCCAGAACCTGAGTGAGGACAAAACAGCCTAAACTCTATTCTGGGGGCCTGCCTCATCTAATAAAACAGTTTCTTCTTCCACACAAAATTCAGTGAGAATGTACTGCTGCCTCTCTAAACTAGTAACACAGAAAAAACACAAGATAAGGCTTCAGGGCCTCCACCAACAGTCAGCCCACCATCCCAGAACACCTTCCTCTGGAACTTCCACATCCTTATCCTCCCACACAGCCATTTTACAATTTAATTTCTTCAGTCTTAGTAAGCACACATTCTACTTATAGCCCCTGTGAAATTTTATTTTCAAAAACTCTGAGACTGATTCTTGGTATAATATATTTTTATAAAAACTAGTATTGAGGAGTTAGTCCTTGGGTCAAGTGAGGGTACCACATCAGCCTCCTATAGCTATTGGAAATGAGCCAAAGAAACCAAACCACTAAAAAAAAAATTCCACTAGAGAAAGAAGGAACTGGGGATCAGTGGGTAAAAGGCTCGCCATGAAAGCACAAAGTCCTGGGTTGCTCCCCAGAACCCACACAAAAAAAGCCACGCACAGTGGCACACACATAATCTGGGAAGACGGGCCGATTATCTGGGGCCTTGCAAGCCAGCCATCTTAGACAACTAGGCAAATTCCAGGCCAATGAGAGCCATCTCCAAAGAGAAGATGGATGATACCTAAGAAACAACACCTAAGCTTGGTCTCTGGCCTAAACACACACACACACACACACACACACATACTTGTGTGTGCACACATACATGTACACAAACACGTACCAAAAAAGGGAACAGCTCCAACAGGCAGTCAACCGTACCACAGAGCTCTCTGTCGCTCTGAGGCAGCGCAGACCTTGAACAGCTGTGTGGAGTTAGTGGTGGGCATACACGGGGCTTCTGTGTAGGGAGCAGGGTGACCACCTGGGTTTGCTTGGGCCTTGTTATACTTTAAAGCTGAAATGTGCCCTACAGGCTCATTCTGAGCATGTCCTTCTAGCTTAGGGAGCTATTTTGAAGGTTGTGAGGCCTTTTAAAAATGGGGCCTGGCTTGCCAGAAGCAGAGTCACTAAGGATAGGCCTTTAAAAATTACACCTGGCCCTGGTTCGGGCCAAGGCCTCTGCTTCCTAATCTGCCATCCTGTGAGGCATCTCTGCCAGTCAGTCTTGCTGTCATGAACTTTGTCTTGCCTTCCCCATCAGAATGGACCTACAGCGCGTGAAACCAGGAAACAAACCAGGAAACAAAACGAAGCTTTCTTCCCTTAAGCTGTTTCTGTCGGTAGTGAAAAAGTAACTAATGTAGAGCCACCATGTTTAACTCTAAAGTTCCCGTCTTTACCCTTTCATCACTGGCTAGCCTGTTCTTCCTTACCTCCAAACCAGGCCAGGACAAGCGAGGAGGTAAAAGGGTAGGACGAATAAGGCACCTTGTCCTTCTTTCTAGAACTGTCTATGCTTTAAGTTTAAACATGGTTCTCAAAGGGAGGAAGCCCTTGTTTTATTTGAGCACCATCAATGACCAGCCAAGAAGTCCACAACCAGATCATATTCTCGGCTGGGTGGCAGGCTTTCCTATTGACCCCATGAGACAGATCCACCAAAACTGTCCAAAACTGAAACCCATGCTCCTGCAGCCATCCCATGCCTGCTGGATCAAAGTCTCTGCTAGCAGAATTTTTCTTTCTTAAAAATATGACTAGTGAAACTCCAGCGACTGGCATCCTAGCTGCCCTCAGCTTCATCACAAGCCAGGGCCTGAGGAAGACGGTGAGACCACAGTCCTCAGGATAACAAATGTGGAAAAGAAGAGGAGCGTCTTCTTCGGGCCACCGCACTCTTCTTCCTTCCGTCTTCTCTTCTGATTCCTTTCTCTCCAGCCATTACCATTTGCTACCTGTGGCTTGACCACACTCACCAGTACCGACCCCATTCTGTAGGGTCTCTGTCTGCCAAACGCACCTGCATTCTCTCCTTCCCAACTGCACGGTATATTAAAATTTGTTATGGAGAGCACAATCTGGATAAACTAACTCATAACTAGGGCAAAGTGATATAGTGTCTTACTCTTCTTGGGGAGGAGGAGCTACTATACCCAATGACTAAGATTGACTGAATTAAAGACCATCAAAGAGAAAGTGATTTTAGAGTGGATGGACTTGTTTGTTTTTAAGTGCTGAAAATCAAACTAGGTTCTGCTAACTTCCCTGACGGGCACAAAAGCACAAAAAAGTCCCACTAAAAAGACAACGCACAATTCCTTACAACATGTGCCTGCACAGAAGTAATCAGAGCATGCGCTTTGGTTCAGTACCGGCCAGGTGACTCTGGGCAATGTACTTGACTTCAAAATTGTAAAAATGAGGATAAATATAGTACTTACCTAAAAAATTTGTTAGAATTTCAAAAAAAAATATTTTCATTGTGTTTTGCACCTACTGCTTATTAATGGTATTAGTATTATAAATATATATAATACATATGAAAAATATCCAAATAGTTCTGCTGTCCTAAGTTATGTGAAACTATTCTCGCATGCTTAGTCTTCACAGTTCATTGTCCAGATAGCTGTGGTGTTCATGTATACCTCTGCAAAGCTGGGAGACCCTGCTGGTAGCTAAGGTGATTCTTCCCGGGACAAGCAGATATTTGCTAAATGGATCTAGCTTACTGCTGCTCAGTGTCCACAAACAGCATGGTGACCCTACTAATTTGGCTCTTGGTTTTTCGGTCTTTGAAATCCATTCAAGGTCATGGACACTGAGCCCACAGCATGCTTTGCCACAGCCTATGTACGGCATCATCTAAACAGAAGCCTAACTGGAGGTGGAATGGTGGGAATCAATTTCTATCCATCAGTAGTCACTCCCCTCAATGAAGCCCCATCCTAGGGAGCAGTGATAGAGATGTCCACAAAGGCAAGGTACGAAGGAGCGAGTGAAACTGGCTTCTTTCCTCAGCAGAAACTGAGACAGTCTCATGTTACTGGGGCAACTGATAGCTCTGTCCTAATTTGCATTAAACTCCTTCAAAATAGATCCATTTTCTACTAGAAATTCCCAAGATCAAAAGAAATAGAAGGTCTGGCCGTGATGGTGCATGTCTTTAATCCCAGTTCTCGGGAGACAGAGGCAGGCAAATGTCTGTAAGACTGAGGCCAGCCTGGTCTACATAGTGAGTTCCAGGACAACTGGAGCTACAGAAAGTCCATGTCTCAAAAAAAGACATCAAAGAAATTTTAAAAAAAAATTTAAAGATATGGACATATATAAGTAATAGAGGTGACAAGAATCAATAGCCCTCGGGTTCTGCAGAACTCAACGTGTAGTGGCTCAACAGAAAACAAAGAAAAGAAATCTTTAAAACAAATAAAAGGAGCCAGTGAAATGGCTCAACATGTAAAGTCATTTACTGCACAAGTCTAGTGACCTGAGACTGATTTGTAGAACCCACATAAAGGTGGATGGAGAAAACCAACTCCACAAGTTGTCTTCTAACCTCCACATATGTACTGCAATACCTGCGTGCCCACATGCGTGCCCACGTGCGTGCCCACGTACACACATCATATGCACACATAATAGTTTTTCATTAAAATAATAAGTGGACCACCAACTACGTGTCTACCATGATTACAAAGGGGAAGAAATACGTGGTGCACATAACATTGTGCTTTCACAAGAGACAGGAGAGGTCAGGATGAGGCAGGCTATGAAAGGGGGAGGGGAGGAGAGGGAGTCGGAGACGGGGAATGGGGGGGGGGAGCATGGAGAGGTGATAACAAAACCCAGAGAAGGAGGCAAGCGAACAAAAACCTGTTACAATCCTTTGAAGCCTCATGGACCCCAGGCTACAGTGTATTCAGCAGCATCTCGTCTAATCCTTATGACAGCTCTGAGGTAGATCTTACCCACAAATATTCTGAGAGGTTGAGTAACTCTCCTAAGGTCACACAACTAATAAACTGCAGAACTACAATTCAAACCCAGGTCCACTGATTCCAAACACGTGCTTGTAATAACCGTACTAAACTAAAGAAAGAGAAGCAGGATAGAACAAAGTCAACAGGACAGAACATATCCACCAAGACAGAGTGAGTGCTATTATGCAAGACACTCTGAGTAAGCAAAGCGAAATGCAATTACCAAACGTAAATAGCACATCACAATAAATAACGGTCATTAGCCAGACTTCAAGATGTTCTTACGTATGGCCTCTTCCTACTTTGATTCTATCTGTTCAGTTGGGACTTGGTCTTCAAATCTGTTTGAAAGCAATTCAACCACAAAATTTAAAAGAGAACATACCCAGTCATCTCTAGTTACACAGAGTTCTCAGATATTCAGGGCAGAGGCTGGTCTGGAAATTTCCATATTCAAGCTCCACAGCACCAGTGGAGGCCTTTCTGAGAATTCAACAAGCTCTAGGAGCTAAAATTCAAACTAACATAAAGAAACCAGAAAAAAAACATTTTCATTAATATGAAGCTCTCAAGCTGTGGCCAAAGGTTGGGCAACAGTAACATCCAATGAGACAGAATACTCAATGCAAAATGTAATCAAGCCGTGGTGAAGCTTGGTTCCAACCTGGGTCAGGGTGCAGATGAATCCCGACCCAAATCAGACGCAAGAAGGCCAAGGGTGAGAATCCACTGCATCTAAAGGGTGTGGATTGCTGTCTGTTGTCATGGCAACTATGCAAGGCTTAGCTTCATGTTGTCATAGTAATCAGAAAATGGATTTGTCTATAGTTCAAAAAAAGCCTTGACATACCCCTCAACCCCAAATGTCTGCCAGGTAAACAAGCCTACTGTGGGCAGATTGCTGCCACCTCAAATATCAGCAGCCTCAATCTACCTTCTACTATGGCTTCCCATGGTGAGTATGTGTCTTAGCAACCCTGGAAAGGAAGGGAATTAAAGATAGAGATGCTGAGCTAAACAAAAGCCACAGCATTAGTATCTTTGAGTGAAGCTCAGCACTGTCTCTATAAATTACGTATTAGCATGTGTGGAATGGGGAAAGGGAGAAGGGACAGTAGATAATAGTATTTGCTCTGCAAACATGAGGACCCGAGTTCAAATGCCCAGCACCCAGGGAAAAATGACTACAACCCCAGCATCAGGAAGAAGAGATAGGCAGATCCTCAGATCTCACCGGCAGCCAGCCTAGCCTAAAGAGCTTCTGGTTCAGGAAAAGACCCTGTGTCAAAGCAACAAGGCAGATAAGGATAGACGAAGATGCGCAAAGGCCTGCTATGACCTTTGCATGCATGCACTTATGTACCACCTATACACACCACACACACACACACACACGCACACACAGAAAGGTGTGTGGCATGTCTGAAAATTTACATCTTTAAAAGCAAGCAGGAGTATAACTGATTTTAGACTATGATTGAATAAAAAGGAAATACTTTTTTTAACTAGTAGAATGTTTAGGAGAATGAGGAATTGACAGGATTAACTTATAATTTATATTATTCAACTCCTTAAGAGCATATTTGCTAAGATCTTCAGGTTTGTTTTATCAGGCCTGTGAAGTAGCTTAAAAGCAGATTGTATTTATTTACAAATAAAACTAATTCCTTAAGCTACAAACTCAAAAGGATTCATGGAAATTTAGTTTAATTTATTAACCATTATTTAGAGCAAATACCCAAAAATGGTTTCTTCTCATTTTATGCAATTCTTACTAGATTTATATATAGGGTAACAATACATCTAAAGCAAAATAGAAGCATATGAGGAATGTACATCTAGCTTCCAACTTTAATAAATCGTTATCAATTAAAAATATAATTTAAAAGTAGTATCAATTTTAGTTCTACAAAATATGCCTAGCCTAGAATCCAGTTATGAGCAGACGTCAGATAAATATAAATTATACCATTCTACAAAAATACAGGTCTCCATTCCTTTAAAATGTCACCTCCAAGAAACAAAAGATTAGGTCCATATTAAAGATAAGCAAGCGACATGAAAGTTCAGTATCTGCCCAAGCTGTGATTTTTTTTTTTTAAGAATTTCACACGAGTATTGTCCTTGTATTATGTCCACCCCTCCAAGTCCCCTACTCCCTATTTCTTGTCCTCTTCTTTGTTTTATATATATATATATGTATATATATATATGTATGTATATTTATAAATACACATATTATAATGTATGGAGTCCATTTAGTGGTGCTCATGTATAAGGCTGTCCATTTTAGATGAAATCTGTGATTTCCCTTCACTAAAACTGGCATAAATTACCTATTGGGGAAATCTGAATGAGGTCTGTGGATATCTGCTATCCATATTTACTTTCCAATTTGAGAATTATACGGTATATATGTCAGAGAATTCTTCAGCTTTTTAGGAAGTACACAGTGCATTACTTAAGAGCAAAGAGATGTTTTACCTTCATTTATCTCAATGGTTCAGAGAACAGAGAGAAAATGACAAGATTATTAAAATACCATAGGCTAGAGAATCTGGAATTCTTTATAAAATTCTTTCAGCTTTTCTGTATGTCTAATGTTTTATCAAAATAAAAGTTAGAAGAGAAAACTAATATTTAACAGTTTGCTCAAAAAGCTGTCCTTAGGCAACCATTACCCACTGACAGAGAGCCACAAGATTAACAATGGAAACTGAAGAGAGCGACAGGAAACTGAATGAGACAGAAAACATCATATTCTTTTTTACATGTTTTATTTATTCTTCTTACGTGTATTTGTATATGGCCTACATATATTGCCTTGCAATGCCCGTGGAGGTCAGAAGAGGGCTCTGGATCCCTTGGGACTGGAGTTACAGATAGTTATTTGCTGCCAGGTGAGTGCTGGGAATTGGTAGACGAGGCTGGCCTTGAACTCACAGAGATCTGCCTGCCTTTGCCTCCTCTGAAGTGCTAGGATTAAAGGCGTGCACACACCACACTCGGCCCAGAAAACATCACATTCTTAATAAAAGACTAAAACTTAGCCAGCATGGTGGTTCACACCCACAATCTCAGCACTCCAAAGGATAAGGAAAGAGGACTGTGAGTTCAAGGCCAGCCTGGATTGCACAGTGAGACCTTAACAACAAAAAAGAAGAACTAAAAATGAGAGTGTTCTCCACTTAAAACTCAAACGTCAATCATATCCCTTTGGATGAGGGCTCTGATATCGAGTAATGGGGTGTTCAGAGCTAATGTTGTCCCTGACACTTTCCTCAGTGGGGTACCTCCTATCCAGGACTGTCACCCCACCCCACAGCAACTCAACCAGCAAAATCCTCTCTGGAAACTCTTCCCTCATGGAAAGCCTCTAGGTACAAGGGAGGCCTCACTCCTGCTATCCACACATCTGCTCCAGCCAGGCCAGGACTAAAGGGCTTTGAATCACTCTTTGTAATAAGAAAAAAAGGACCTTATTCAGGGAAACTTGCAGGAACAGTAATTCTCTTAGCAATCTCCTTGGTAATATAACCCACTATTACCAAGCATTTCCCATTAGTGGTATTCCTGACACACAGAAAGTTGCCTTGAAACAGACCTAGCCCTTCTCTGAGACCAGGATCAGACAGAGCAAGCCAATAAGGAGCCCGGCAATCCTTCTGGCTTCACCCTGGGCTACACCCAGGTTAAGATGACCTGAACACCCCAGGACCATAGCCATACAGACTCCAGCACCATGTGAAATACACAGTGACCTGTGGTAGAATATATAACCTTGAAATCGTTAAACTGGTCTGAATTTGAGAGTAAGGGTGGGGGGTGTGTGTTACAAAAATATGTAACAATTATCTCTCATTAATCCATCACATATGATAATCATACTTTGAAGTTAGAAAAAGAGGCACTGTCCAAAAAAACACACAAATGGAAGTGAAAATTCAAACATGGAAAGTGCTTTATTAACCACTTGGCACAATGATCCAATGAAATAAGTAAAAAATCTGCTTCATTTCCAGATCTTGCATTCCATGTGTGTTAATATGCAAATGGACCAGGTGCCCCTGGGATAATTAATCTTCACCGTCAACTTGACTGGCTTTATAATCACCACAGAAAAGCACTTTTAGGTGTGTTTATGAGTGTGCTTCCAGAGAGGTTTAATTTCGCAGGGGAGACTCACCATGAATGTGGGTGACACCGGCCCACAGGCTGGGGTCCCAGACCGAATGCCCTGGTTAAGCAAGCTGAGCCCAGCACTGGCCTTTCTACTCACTGACTGTGGACACAGGTGGGACCCTCTCCCTCACACGGCTCTGGCCACACCGCCCTTGCTGTGGTGGGCTGCACCTTCAAATTGTGAGCCAAAATGACCTTTCCTCCCTCAAGTCGCATCTTATCAGGTGTCTGGTCACAGTAGCAAGAAAAGCAACAATACAGCCCTTAAAGTTGTTCTAGTCCTCGTCATATTTTTTTTGATTCTAAAATTTTTACTGTACATCCCAAGACAGATCAGGACAAGACCAGAAAAAAAAAAAAAACTAAAGTAGGACCAGTTAGAAAGAGAAAAAAATCTTTACTTCTGTATATTCATTTACACAGAAAAAGAAAATCATAATTATTCAATCAAAAATATGATTGTTCAAATAAAATACAGCAGAATCTTTGTTCTGCCCCTCTGTGAGTCTTACAAATAGAACATTCTCTAATCTCTTCAAGGAACTCTTGTGCCCTTGGAAGGAAGGTGGCACCCTACAGGGACTGTCATTTGCCTTTGTCTTTGCTTTTGTATCTACCCTCTAAGGAACAAAGACCCAGTCATAACCCTCAGTCCCTCAGTCACCTTCAATTTTTCCCAGGATTAGGTAATTCCCACTGGCTAGGTGGAAGGCGCGTCTGGCCTTGGGAGAGAGGAGGTCTGGGCTAGATGCTACCCCCTGCCCCCCTCAGATGACTCAGTGGCCTCCACTTCCAGGCATCAGATTTCCCCCTCCCTGGCCTGCTGAGCCTCCAAAACAATCTTTTTGTACCAACAAAAGCAGACTGGATGGATGCCCAGGAGCCAGGCCCAACCCAAGCCTCATCACTAACAGGCTAAGTGGCTACAAGTAACTCCAGGTGCCTCTTGGTTCTTCTGTGGGGCATTGATTTAGGTCTAACCTATCTGCTCAGTGAAAAGTATCTCATGGAATTCAAAAGTATATCAGTGTTCTACATAGAAATCTCAAACACGTAAGAAAAAGGTCAACAGAGGAATTAAAAATGGTCAAAACCATGAAACAGCAATATTTAATAGGCCAAAGAGCTCGAAGTCATACACCCTTTCAGTACTGGTTTTCATCCGGGAGATGGGTGCCACTTGATGGATGAACAATGCTGTTTCTACAATGGGTATACCCATACATGTAGTTTGGGAAGGCAAGTTGCTAGTGCCTGTTATAACCTGGAAAAAAAATCTCTTCCAACACTTCCCCGTAAAAATATTCTCATACATTAAAGACATGGGAATCAAAATTTTCAATGCAGCACCTGTTTGCATAAATACTGAGAGATGATTAGATCTCTTATACAACACCTATATTATGGAATATTAAGCTGCCATTTAAAAGAATTCATTAGATCTGTTATTTATTCTGGCATGGAATATTATTAAACTAGAATAGTGCTTGGCACATAAGAGCTACTTGGTAAATATGTGTTGAATAAATTAATCCATATCTACCTTCCCATAGATATCTTCTTTCTCATCTGATTCTTAGGATGACTTTCTGACAGGAACCACACAGGTATTATTAGTCACAGAGTAAAGACCATGAAATTCAAGTTCAAGGCAGGGCTGGGGAGGTGGCTCAGTGGTTAAAGGGCTTGCCATGTAACTAGCAACATGAAGACCAGAGTTTGGAGCCCCAGAATTCACATAAATGCTGGGTGGGCACAGCAGCCTGCCTGTGATTCCACCCCTCAGAAGGCAGAGTCCGGAGACTCCAGGAGCAAGCAGGCTAGCTAAATTAGTCATGTCCATGGGCTCTGGGTTCAATGGAGAGACTCTGCCTCAGTGAATGAGATGGAAGATTCCTGATGCCAACCTTGGGCTTCCACATCCCAACGAACACATGTGTACTCACACCCACACACACGTGTTCCCACATGTGAGCATGCATGCACATCACACACAAGAATCATAATGCTAGAAAATTCAAGACAGCTGAATTGGCTTAAGGTCCCACACCGAAGATGCAGAGGCCAAACAGAACCTAGTCCACTGGACAAGGTCCTTTGCTCGCAGGCATCCATTCTACCTGCAGTAAGAGGAACCTGCAGGCAGAAGGCTTTAGGCAGCAGGACAGTCTCTCACTTTGATTGCTGATAGATACACTGAATCTTCTGTCCTGCAAAGCCCTCCGTTAGGTGAGGCATGGCCTTCTGGACCGCTGCTCAGGCCCACTGGGCATCTAAGAACAGGTCTAAAAGGAGGTCATTCAACAACAGGTCGCCATGGAAACCCTAACCCCACTCCTTGCCTCTGGAACAAAATGGAGTGGGAAGGGAAAGAGGCGCATTTGTTGGATGCCTGCTATAAGCCAGGCACTAAGAGCAGGGAAAATTCATCCGAGTCTTCCGTTACAAATCACCAAAAGAAAAAACACTACATTGTTCAGTCGAGTACACAGCAGGCCTGCTTCTCCGCTTAATCTAGGTCAGTCAGAACTGCACAGGAAGTTGGTTTCACGTGGTGTGGGCTCCCATCGTCTCTCCTGCAGCTGCTCGTGCTAGGCTGCACGAGCCTCCTCATCATGTGCCCTGGTCCTCACATAGCTGCACACTAAAGCTGCCTCCACCGCATAGCTGCCAGCTCATGCCTGGAATACAGCTTTTAAACACACCAAAGAAACTGGTCGATCTGGAAAACACACAAACTGTCTGGAATAAACTGGAGGGCAGCAATGCACTGGGAACTTTCGGCAGAATAGATCTCCCTTCGCTTTGCCCGTCCCACTCCTCCCACATTATCAGAAAATGGGGGAAGAGTACTGTGTTTGGGCATCGTTACCTTGGAACTTTCATCTTAATTACAGAAGCGCTTAGTAACCGTTGCTTAGTAACGAGCACATTTGAAATAGATTTGTTGACTTATTATGAGATGCTCTGAAAAGACCTCAGAGTGAAATTTACTGTTGGGGAAAAAAAAAATGGCAAGGGCCTGGTAAAGTAAATATATATATATATATATATATTTTTTTTTTTAATTACAAGAGTACTTGCATAGTTAGGATATTTCCACAATCCAAAATATGACTGAATTTCTACAGCAGGCTCATAATATCTTTTGCCATTTCTGACTGACTTACTGCGTTGAGAACCATTTCAGACAGTTGTCTGATATGAGGCAGGTCTTAGTGTTCAAGTCAATAGAAGATTGTAAGTGGCAAAGCCACAGCTCCCAGATTTCCCCCAGTCCACAACTCCCTGACTATTCAAGACTTCAAAAGTGCCTGAGGCTTCTGGTGAGTTGTCAAATTAGGAGAAAGTGAGCAAGGTTTTGCCTCAATCTTCCTGAGAACGTTCTCTCAGCACCTGCTAATAAAATCTGTGACTAAAGTGAAAACGGAAATACATCCCACTGCTATCCCACACATCTTCCCCAAAGCAAAGCCCCAGCCCCATCTGGTGTCTCTGTCCTCTCAAAGCCTGTGGTCTTCCGTGTTTGCTGACAATCTCGCCATCCATCGATCCCCATTGCCACCTCAGAACCCAGGGCTCAGCTGGCACCTCAGAAGGGGTCGGAGTTGGCAGAACCTCCTTTACATCTTCCCAGTACTTTCCTCTGACCTCCCTTTTTGCTGTTTGTAACTCCTCAAAAGAGGAGTCTCCGTTCTCCAGCTTCTCTTTCTCACCTCCCACTCCATCCTTGGCCCACTACAATCTCTTTGCCCGTTCTCTTCCCCCAGTCACCATCTCTGTTGATTCTAGGAAAACTTACATTGAGATTAGTACAGATTGTACAAATCTACATTTCAGAAATATGCTTGGCTTTGAATTTACGAAGCATTGTTAGGTATTAAACTAGTGCTTCAGCCTAGTGGTGGCACATACCTTTAATTCCAGCATTTGGGAGGAAGAGGCAGGCAGAGCTCTGTAAAATCAAGACTGGCTGGTCTAGTAAGTTCCAGGCCAGCTGGGGCTACAAGGAAAGCCTGTCTCAAAAAAATAAAACAAAATAAATATGTATCAATCATAAAACTTTGTCAACATATCAGGTACTATTTTCAGGTAATGATGATATTATAACAGAAACTAATCCCTCATTTCCTGGAGTTCATGGGTTAAAAAGCTGAATAAGTGCAAGTGCTAAGAAGAAACACTACCTAAGGCTTTAGGAGGGCTGAAGAGATGACTGAGCAGTTAGAACTGACAGTTCTTGCAGAAGACCCTGGTTCAAATCCCAGCACCCACATGATGGTTAACAACCATCCATAACTGGTTCCAGGGGATCCCACGCCCTCTTCTGTCCTCCTTGTACACTGCAGGACACAGGTGCACTTACTTACACACATGCAGGCAATACACTCATACACATAAAATAAAAATAAATATTTTTTAAAAAATAAAGCTTTAACTGCTACAGAACATAAATCAATGTTTAAAGTCAAATAACCACATCAATGACCAACACAGCAAATGACATTGGTGCAGTAGTGGCACTTTTATCTTGAGAGTAATCAACAGATACTTTATTGGACTTAAAACCCACTCAATGGGAGGAAGCTCACCTGTGATCCTGTAAACAGAGCCAAATACACATAACTGGAGAGGTCATAGATCTTGGAGAAAACCCCAAAGTTGTCACATCCCTAGACAAACGTAATTTCTGTTTGGATCCTTATGTTTACAGACAAATATCCCAGTCACCACTCATCAAAGAAGATTCTTTTGCAAGATGGAGATTATTACAGAGTTCCACAACTGGTCATACACAGAGATTGTCTGTGAATTGCCCAAGCCTCAGTGGCACATCTACAACGCAACCTCTACACTAAGGCTCACAGAACATAGAATGAGCGGTAAAGAGAACACTAAGGCTCTCTCAGTTCTCATCAATGAAGCCCCCCGACGCAGCAGACAGCCATGAACACAAAAGGCCACAAATGACCAAAGCATAGAGAGTAAGCGTCTGTACGGTGTGAGTCCTTGGACAGGACTCCTGTATTAAACTGCACCCACCCAGGGCTAAGGGACCACTGTGGAAGAGGGGGTGGAAAGATTGTAAAAGCCATGGAGGAGGTACATGACCATATGTTAAAAGAGCCCTCCAGGCTCCTGGGACCTGCTCACATGAACCTATAGCAGTGGTGTCAGCATGCACAACACCCGTGGAAACTCAAGCAGACAAAACCCAGCACAGAACTGTGGAAATGGGCAGCAGACCCCAATCTTAATCAAAGGGTTATTGGCAACTGATACTTCTGGGTGAGGAAGAGCTGATCTTCTTAAAGGGGAGGGACTCCAGATTGGTTGAACAGACCTCAGTGGATGAACTGTCACTGAGGGATGTCTGGGGACACTAGCTTGACAGGATGGTCCTTCACACAGATGACAGGATGCATGAATTCCAGTGGGGGCAGGCGGGGAGGGGTAGCCTGTGGGAATGCCAGTGGGGGAAGGATGTATAGAGATGATTGGGATGTTCTCTGTGAAATACACAAAAAATTCAATTACAAAAATCAAAAACACCCACTAAAATTTAATATGAAAATCGGACAAACAATGTAAATGTCAGTGCAGGAGAAGAAATGAAAATCAAAAGATGTTTGATTTTATAGTAACAAGGACAATGTAAAATAAGTCATATTCATGAATATTGTTTCCAGGAGAATAGCAAAGCTAAGGTGAAATTAAGCACAACATTGATTTACCTGCATGTTGATAAGCATCACAGGCATAAGATCAGAATTTTATAGAAGGCAATTCAATGTCATTTTAAATTCTTTTTATGGAAGTTCGCCAAATCTTCCAAGAAAAACAGGCAGATCGCCTAGAAAAATATATGGGCAAAAACTAGTTTCTCTCTCTCTCTCGCTCTCGCTCTCGCTCTGTCACATATAATGAACTGAATGTTTATGTCCCATCCCAAGAAACTCAATCCCCAATAGGGCCTTTGGTAGGTAATGAGATCATAAGGGTAGATTTTTTTTTGTGAATGGCACTAATAAATTACAAGAAGAGGTCAGAGAGCTAGCCCAACCTCTCTGTGCCAAGTGAAATTACAGAAGTAGTCAGAAAAGAGCACTTAGCCGAACCTTATTCTGCTGATACCCCAACCTCACAACCTCCATCAGCACTGAGAAATAGCTGCTGTGGTTTAAGCTAATCTGTGGTAGTTTGCTATGGCAGCCTGGACCTAGACAACATGGCTGGGGATGAACAAAATATCCACATTAGCACAGTGGTTCAATAAATGATGGACGTCGACGTAATAAAATGCCATTCATTTGGTTTGTAAATAAATAAGTATATGTGCTTCCACAGGAACACCTTCAACAAACTGTGTTCAATGAAAAGCAAGTTTGCCTACAGTGTTGGAGTCTGCCTATAAGGTCCCCAATAGGGTCATGTGTTTGAACACTTGGACCCCACTGGTGTTTGAAAAAGCTGTGAAACTTTGCTGGAGGAAGTGGGTCACCAGAAGCAGATCTTGAAGCTTTATAGTCTGGCCCCACTTTCTATTCAAGCTCTGCTTCCTGAGTGTGGATGCAATATGATCAGTCAACCTCCTGCCACGGTACCTTCCCTGCCTGCTGTCTTGTCTTCTCTGCCGTGATGGACCGTATATCCTTCTGGAAGTGTAAGTCAACATAAACCCCTTCTCCCTTAAAAATAAACAAAGCTTTAAGAGTTTAGAGAAAGGTTGAGAATACAGTTAACTGGTAGAGCACTTGCCTAGCATGCACAACATGCTGGGTTCACCTATAGCCCTGAAAATAGTAAGAACAGTAACAACAGAAATACAACAGCAGAGAATCAGCCAAATTGGAAGTCAAGGCATTCCTGCTGGAGCGCCAAGGTATTTAAAGGCAACAAGGAGGCACAGCTACCTGGTGGGGGGAGTCCCAGAAAATGGAAGAGCTGCAAGAGTCCTGGCTCCTCCTAGAGTCATTTGCCAGCATCCTCATCCTTAGGAAGCCTCTCTTCTAAGTTATGTTTCTTATTTAGCATCCTGCCATTGACTTCTAAGCTAAATAAAGCCTCCCATTGCCAAATGATAGCAGTAATTGTTTTGGAAAGACTTTGGCTAAAATGTAAAATGAAGGAGCCTAGATTTTCAGACACATATTTACAAAAAATATTTCCCATATTTCGATACCCTAGTTTATTCCCAGCTTGCATTTTTTATAAATACGAGGGATTTAGACCCAAGTATCACAAGCTTACACTTCTCATCAACTTCCCAACAAATTCTGTGCACAACAGCTGCTCCTCTAAAACTGAATTTGCCACTTCCCCCAAAAAGTCACTTTGATATAAAATAACTTTGCCTTGCTGCTAATATCTTACAGCCAATTAAAACTGAAATGATGGGCTCCCCAATGAGACTTCATCCAGAGACCTGAACCATACTGGTGTAGGGGAAAGACTCGTGAGGTCATGTGTGCTGGACAGCAAACACACAGCTCTAAGCATTTGCACTGAAGGAAGGAAACTGGTAAGAAAGGTTGGCAGATACAAAAATGAGCTATGAAAACGTCAGAACAATTATCTGCGCAAATCAATTTCCATGTTTCAAAGGTTCAGAAAACAAAGTCATTGTGAACTCCTACTTAATCTTTTAGGAACTATTCTCTGTACCGACCAAGCAAAAGTTAGACCCAAAGCCAACAGATTGGCAAACTAGCTTATGGTACTTATTATTGACGTCAAATAAAAACTGTATTCAAATGTTTTCATAGGCTCTTGAATTGTACAAGAAAATTAATAGGAAGTGGAACTGCGCCAACCCTCTTTGGGCTGACTGCTGAACAAGGGTTCCTTGTCAAATTCCATTCCACCAAGGTGGGACTGCACCTTCAGAAGGAGTAATGGAGATATCTCCTCCACCAAGTCAGGAAAATTAACGACCACCACTCAGAAATATATGGGGTATTAGGGCAGGCCCCTGACCCCTGACAATCACTGAAGGGCACAGAAGGAGAGGATGGAATACAAAAGGAAAATAAAACAAGGCCCACGATCCACAAGTTTCCCAAGTTTCTTTTGGAAGCAATCTCAGCCAACATTCAGGAAATAAAAGACATATTTCTGCACAAAAATGATCACGAATCATATAACTACGTTACATGAACAACAATGACTGTATCATTGACAATAATGGAAATTCCCTGTGAGGTCCTTTTATTCCAGACCTTCCATGTTCTAGCAACTTCCAAAAGACAGGATTGCTTCTAGACCATGCCCTTACAATTACTCTGGGTTCATTCTTATTACAAAATACATTGTTATTTCAGCAAGGGTGACATCCTGATAAGCATGTGACTGACCCTTCCATATACACACACAAAAGTCCCCCTGCCTTCTGGACTTTTATACTGCATCTTTATAGTGGCCAGAGTAATCTTGCTGAAAACCTCAGTCACAACTCACATAAGTCCTCTGCTCAGCACCCCAGCAGTTCTCCCTCCACACCAGCGCCACAGTACAACTGTTTAAACTGTATAGGTTTGCACAACTGAATGTGTGCCAACTAAAAGGTTGGCAGCATGAAATGTTTCTGAAAGCCCAACACCAAGGATTAATTCAAAATAAGAAATGGAATGAATCTGGAGTGTTTCTGGCAGCACTTGCCTGTTGCTGTATCCCAGGACGTCACTGCAGCCTTGGTTCTGACCATACAACATACATGCACGCTTTGCACACCATCTTGCCACACAGTGCCAAGGAACACTGTCTGAAACACCTTGGCTCAGATTCAAGACTATTGCATGTCATGAACTGTAGTGTTCTTTCTCCTGCATATAGTTATCTGCTCTTATAGACGCATAAGCGTTTAATTACAGAAAACAAACAATATTCTCCTACTATTATTCCTCGGCAGGTAAGCACTGAATTCTCTATCTGTGAAAGGAATGTCGAGTATTAGAATGTTTGATTTTAAAAATTACTATTTGAGCTTCTGACTTGAGTTTCATTTTGTAAAAAATTCATTAAACAGTGCTAAGAATATAGCTCAGTCAGTACAGCGCAAGAATGAGGACCTGAGTTCCAGTCTCAAATCCATAAAAAGTCAGGCATGGTGGCATGAACTTGAGCTTGTAATTCTAATTCTAGTGCTGGGAAGACAGACACAGGTGGATTTCACTGGCCAGCCGGCCCACCCTAACTGGCGATTCCCAGGCCTTTGAGAGAGACAAGGTAGATAGCTCTGGAGGAAAAACGTCAAAGGATGACCTCTGTATGCATGTATACTACAGAGAGAGAGAGAGAGAGAGAGAGAGAGAGAGAGAGAGAGAGAGAGAGAGCCATTTCATCCAGACTTTCAAGTAGGCTGTCCAATCATACACTGACTAACAGTATACAGTACTTGGTTGCAGGCACAAACTACTCTCCAAACTCAAGAACTTCAGAACACAGCTTCCTCTGGGGAAAGAAGACCAACAGATCAAGCTTTAGTCCATGAATCCATGACCACAGATCCTCACTCTTTGTCCTTCTAATGTGAAAAGCAACCTTGGAAAACTTAACTCTGTATCAGAGTTCTCTGTAGCAATGTGGATAAAAGACTAACACCACAGAAAGTACATACATACTCAGAACCAAAGTCTCGGTACAATCTTTTTGGATTATTTTTCTGGCCTAAAATCTCAGAAGTCTAACGTGCTTGTCCCATATTGACTACCCCATCCCACAGGCCTCCTAGTTCACTGGAATACCTAATGTTTACATTTCAGACACTTTGCATGCATAGTCTTATGTGGACCTCACATGAAAGGAACAGCAGGTGCTATTATCCTCATTCAAAGATAAGGAAATTGGGAGATGGAGAGACGGCTCAGCAGTTAGGAGCACTGCCTGCTCTTCCAGAGGACACAGGTTTGATTCCTAGCACCCACATGTTGGCAAACAACTTCCATCACTACAGTTCTGGGGGATTTGATGCCCTCTTCTGGCCTCTGAAGGCTTTGCATTGGCACAGGTGCACTTAGATACACAAAACATTATATACATAAAATAAAAATGAGTCAATAAATTTTTTAATGTTTAGGATAAGGAAACTGAAGTTGGAGAGACAAAATGGCTCTCCATTCGCTCACTGTGACAAATATTTAAAATAATCAACTTTTGAAGAGAAAAATTTTGGCTCACACTTTTTGAGGGTTCTATAATTGACTGACCCCATAGTTTTGAACTTGCAGCAAGGCAGCATGTTATCACAAATGCTCACCTCAAGGTAGAGAGAAAAGCACGGGAAGAAGAAGGAGTAGTGTCCCAGAGTCTCCTTTAAGGACACAGTCTTAATGACTAAACACCTTCCACCAGGCTCCACCTCTTAAAGATTCCACAGCCTCTCAACAGCACCACAGCGAGGACCCAGCCTTTAAAACAGGTCCTTTAGGAGACAGTTAAAATAAAAACTATAGCACTATTTGAGTTCAGAGTTTAAATATGACTAATTCTGACTTCAAAGCTTGAGTCCTAACAACTATACTATGGTTATACTAAACAAGGTTTCAAAGGTTAATGTATAAGTTAACATCTTAAAACAATAGTACACACAGAAATTAAATGTAAGTCTTTATACTATATTTGTAAATGGTACAAAATATAATAAGATCAGAAAAGGTTCATCATGAATAGACATGAAATGTGTTCAGAAATATATTTCACTGTCTTCGGTGTTTTGAAGAACCTACTGACAAAATTTGACTCAGTCATGAAGAGAATAATTTTCCAGTTCAGCACAATTCCTTATATTGTTTCTTCAATGGTGGTTTTGTGTGTGTGTGTGTGTGTGTGTGTGTGTGTGTGTATGCACATACCCATGTATAGGGGAGGGGTGCATGTGTGTATGCCTGTGGAGATGACTGGGGTGCCTTTACTCAGGTACCATTTACTTTTTTGAGACAAGGTCTCTCCCACTGACCTATAACTCACCAAGTAGGCTAGGCTGGCTTGCCAAGGAGCCCCAGGGATCTACTTTCCTCTGCCTCCCCACTCCTGGGATTACAAATGGGTGCCACAGTGCCAGGCTTTTGTACTTGGGTTCTGAGAATTGAACTGGTGTTCTAGTCAAGCACTTTATCGGCTGAGTCATCTCCCCAGCCCTCCTGCCATTGTTAATACCACACAGGAAATAGCTATTCTTTAAAGCAAGCAGTAGACTGAGATTTAGAAACTGAGCCACAATCTAAACAAGCTATAAACCAGGTCTGGTGACAGATGCCTATAATCCCAGCACTTGCCTAGTCTTAAATTAATTAATTTAAAAATAATTTTAAAAAATAAGCTATGGCATTAACCCTGTTTCCTGGATTCAGAGGTTCCAGCAGCACCCATGTGTTTAGAAACCCACCATGCACAACAGAACCTAGAAAAGCACAACTACCAAAACAGCAGCACAAGCTCTCCACACTGGGAATGCTAGAGACGAAGTGCATGCATTTTCCTCAAGTAACAACATCATAAAATAAATCTTCACAGCCAACATTTTTTTAATTGAAGTTTAAACCCAACAGACAGAAAAATAGAATTCCCTTTTCAAACTCTTATTCAAAATCTAAATCTTACATGAAACCTAAAATACTTTGAAACTGCATCCAATTTGGAAAATATCTACGACTACTTTCAAAATCCTGAGTGCTGTGCATGCCTATAAAAACTTAACACTTCAACTTTGAAATTCACACTCCGATCTCAGATAATCACTGCACAGCTACGGCTCAGATGACTGTGCCAATTGCAACATTTAAAAAATTAGAGCAGAGAAATAGGAAAGGCAGGGCCCAATTCTAGAAAGAAAACCAACTGGCCAAGGGGACACCTTGCAAACGCAATTCAATGGCCTCAAGCACAAGGGGCTGGGCCAGCTTTCTGGGTTTTTGTTTGTTTTTTTTATTTTTAGTTTGAAAGTTTGGGTTTTCTTGTTATTTAGGAGTTTTATTTAGTTCTGTTGTTTGGTTTAGCTTTGTAGACAGAGTCTCATCATGTAGCCCAGGTTAGCTTCAACCTCCCAATCCTCCTGTCTCAATCCCCAAGTGCTGGGAGGATAGGTATGTACCACCATGCCTGACTTGGCCAGCTTCTTATAAGCACTCACTTTCTGTCTTTCTCACATCAATGCCTCCACAGAGTTTAACCCCACCACAAGATTCGACAGAAAACCCAGGGGAAGAGTGGGCCCCAACCACTATCATCAGGCACCTCTAAAAAGCTGCATGGGTAACTCCCTACAGCCTCAGGCAGGACCCAGACCCCATATTTTGGGACAAAGGTTTTCAGAAAAGTTAAAAATATCCACCATGCCACACGTTCTGGCCACTGGAGTAGTAAAAATAGAAAGGACCAGTAAAAACTATGAGGAAGGAAAAGTCTGAAGGCATTCATTAGTTTGGGGAGTGGAAAAATAAAACTCAGGGGTGTAATCCAACAGAGTGGCCTGGCCCTTACTTTACTGGCATGGAGAGCTTTCATTTGGCATCTTTCCAATGTGGTTGTAAGCAGAACGCAAAAATAGTAAAGTGCACTTTTGTACAAATGTACAAAGAGTTACCAAAAAAATGTCATCCAAGATAGAAACACTAGCAGTAACTAGGAGGGACCTGGGTGCAGAAGGAAAGGGAGGACGGGGTCAGGGATTTATTTTCAGAGGGGTGTAGGCAAGCACGGAAGGAAGAAAACACTGGTTTTCAAAACACACATTAACTCAGTTTGCTGGGTAGGATTTCTTTCTCATAAAGCTTACCTGGGAGAATCAGCTGGGCAGAGAGCTTATCTAATAAAAACAACCAAGAACAACCTACATCTCATCACAGGATACCCACACTGCTGGATTCTCCCTCCTGTCAGTAGCCCAGGACACTGAGGTTTCAAAAGTAAGTCTGCCTCACTAGCTGTTGAAAGACAGATAAAATGCTTCATGGCTTAATAAAATAATGGGTTTTCAGACAGCAAAGCTAGCTCAGAAAGTGACATGATAAAATTAATAATTAAAATTTGAAATTGAAATATAAGTCCCAAAATTATAGGAATGTTAAGATTATAAATCACCATGCCCGAACCTTTACATTGAACTATGGCCAAGGTCATTATCGGATTTTCTTTCTCTCATTTTAAAAATCAACTGATAAGGGCTGTGCCATTTTTTATAAAATTTTAAGCCATATTTCTTCTTTCCTCTTCCATTTGAAACTGAAGTTCATTTCCTCATAAATATTTCAATACCATTCTCCTTTGAGCACCACCAATCCATCAGAGAACAAGTTCCTAATTACTCCAGAAGCTTATGCACAAAGGAAAGGTCCTGAGAAGAAAAGGTTACAACACCTGAAAAAGAGTGAATCAGAAGGATACGTGTGTCAGTTGAAGGAAAAGCCACCGTGCCTGCCTTAATTTCTTTTCCTGTTTTTTGCTGTGATAAAATACTCTGACAAAACCAACTTAAGGGAGAAAGGGTTGGTTTTAGCTTCCAATTCAAGGCACAGTTCATCATAGGGTAGAAGTTAAGGCAGGACTGGGTGGGCAACTTGTCACAGCAATCCACAATCAGGCACAGAGTGGTAAGCGTGACCATGCATGCGGTCTTAGCAGGGATTCTCTACCGTACTCGAGCCAGCATCCCCTGCCCAGGGAATGGTTCCATTCACAATTAATGTAATCAAGAAAACCTCAGGCTGGGAAAATGGCTCCTCCATTAATAGCACTTACCGCTCTTCCAGAAGACTCAGGTTCAGTTGTCAGCACCCCACACAGTGGCTCACAACCATTGGTAACTCCAGTTCCAGGGGATCCAGTGCCCTCTTCTGGCCCCCATAGGAACCAGGCATGTGCATACTATACATACATGCAAACATATAAGAAAAATATAAATAAACCTTAAAAAAAAAAAAACGAAAAGAAAAATTCTCTCACTGGTCAACCCAATCTAACTATCCCTCATTGGGAAACATATCCCAGGTGATGTCAAATCCTGCCAAGTTGATAACTGATAGTGGCCAGTTTGTAATTCAGAGAAAGTCTCTTTCGCTTTCCTTTTTTAAAGCTCTAACCTTTTTAAGCTTTACAGAACTATGACTGATACACAAAAAGGTTAAGAGCATTGAACACTTCCCACTTCCTACAAAATTCAAGTTCATTCTATATATTTCCTTTCTTCGTGCCGCACTTAGTGATCCTTTTATGAATTCTCCTCCACTCCCCGACTCCAGGTGTTCAAGGTCATTCTTGGCTACATCACATCTAAGCCAGCCTGAGCTATATGATGCCCTACCAAGAAAGAAGAGAGGGAGAGAGAGAGGGACGGAGGGAGGGAAGGAGGAAAGGAGGGAGGGAGGGAGGAAAGGAAAACTGGGAATAATTAAGTTAACAATGAAGCCATCAGGGTGGGCTCTGCCCCACCAGGCTGTTGGTGCCCTTATAGAAGGAGGTGATTAGCACACAAATGCACACAGGGGCAATGGAAAGACAAGGAGAAGCCAGCCACCTGCCAGGCAAGGAAAGAACTGGAACAACTTCCCGCTCAACCCCTAAATTAAGAAACCGTCCTCTAAACACATTCATCCTATACTTCTTAACCTCTAAAATGGCGAGGCACTGTGTTCAACAATAGAAGCCATCAGTTTATGGTCTTTTGCCACAGAACACACGAAAATTTTTGAAGTCTTCCCAAACCACCCGTGGCACACACCCATGTGAGAATTTTGCCAGGAATTAATGTCACGTTTATTAGGCTATGATTTCTACAATCTGTCTCTTCCCCTTTCTAAAAGTTAAACGGAAAATTTTCCAGTCCCCAAAGCCCTCTCTGCAGACAATGTCTCAAAAAGAATAGGCATTGATAATTACAGCTAACACTTGTATGGCGTCTACTCTGTGTCAGCTCTTTAGGGAGACTGTAGTCAATAGTTCTTACAGACACCAAAAGATGTAATAAGTGCATTCATTACCCTCTGCTGACAATCGGCATCCTCTCCTTGCAGAAGGGTGACTGGTACATCACCATTGTACAGGTAGAAGAGCAGAGGCACAGGGAAGACACACCTAACCTCAATGAATGCCAAATTCCACGGTGCCAGAGTTTTGAACCCAGGACCAAAACCTTCAGGATGCTACCAGACGCTTCAAAATGCTATGCCTGTGGACCTCGAGAGTCATGCTTTTTACCAGTTGAATAATGGCCTGATATTTTCTTCTGTTTATTTTGTTTTATTTTTCAGTACTGAGGACTCCACCAAGACCAGGGCTCACACACATGGTAAGTACTCTACCACTGAGCTAAATACCCAGTCCAACTTGAATTTCTTTCTTTAAAAAAATTTTTTTAATTTTATTTTTATTGATTTATTTTTATGTCTATGAGTGTTTTGTCTGCATGGATGTAAGTACACTCATGCAAACAGTGCCTACAGAGGCCAGAGGAGGGCACTGGATCCCCTGGAAGTGAAGTTACAGATGGTTGTTAGGTCCCATGTGGATGCCAGGAACTGAACCCCGTCCTTTACAAGACCAATAAATGCTGGTAACCACTAAGCCGCCTCTCCAGTCCCCCAGGTGAACTTCTTAATGGCGTCTACACAGTTTATTTTAATGTACTTCCATTGACTTGGTTGAAAGGCTGCAAGGAATGTAAGAATTTGACTTTTGTCTTAGTCATCATTTTTTATCGTGATGTCTTCCCTGAGCTATTGCTTAACTTTGTCCTCTGAGGCTGGGAGTAGAACTCAGTCTTTTGTCATTTGTCCTGGCCATGAAGTGCCTACCATATATAAAGTCCTTGGTTTCAACCTCAGCACTCAAAACAAACCTTTCCTCAGAACATGAGTGCTTAGTAAACTCCTCTGTCTTTGTCTTCAGGTTTCCTGTTCCTAATGCCAGTGCCTCACATGGCCACTCAGTCACCCGTCTTCTGAACTGCATTGTGCTAATCTGAGTTCAGAAAGCTGCTGGATTGCTTTTTGTTTTGTTTTTACAGCGCGTTCTCCTTCTCTGTCTCTAAAACAATGGCCACTTTTTCTCAGAACTTGTCTCTCCTAGTCTTTTGTCTCCCTTGAGTCGCCTCTTGATTCTTTCAGCTACATCTTGGATCTGAAATGCTCAAAGTTCTGTGGGTTAAATAAAGGCTTGCCTCCCAGCTTGCCGCTCTTAGGAGATCCCGAAACCTTTAAGAGGTGAGGCCCAATGGGAGGTCTTGGATCATTAGGAGCATGACCTCTTTTTGTCTTTTATCCTGCCCCTGAAGTAAAGAGCTTTGTTCTGCTAAATGCTTCCTGCCAAGACCGACTGCCTAGTCACTCATTCAAAGGCAATGGGTCTGCCCAGGCATGGGGTGAACCCTATAAAACTCTAGCCAAAATAAACCTTTTCTCTATATAAGATGACTTATCACAGATATTTCATTATAGTAATGGGAAGCTGACTAATATACCTTCTTTTAGTGTACTTGGTAAATCTTTATTAAAGGCCAATTGTGTGCCAAGGAATACACAAGAAGGAATAAAACTTCAGGCAGCTTCTGGCTCCTGTCCACAGAATTCTTAAGCCCAGGCTCCTTGAACAACAGGATCTTTCTCTCTTCCCCCACGCTGTTTACATGTTTCCCTAAAGTATTACCGAAGTGCAACTAGCGACTCTTCCTTTCATCCTTAGGAACTTCAGCGACCGTTTATCTCAAAGTCCTTGCAACTACTACACTTCCACCCAGTTCCTATTCATTTTTCAAATTAACTCCAAAACAGCTTGAAAGCAGTGAAATTATAAACAAATCAAGAAGTCAAGCGATACCTGTCAGGTTCAGGGTTCGAGAGACGCAGCAGACAGAAGGGACCGGACTCCGCTGGCAGCTAACAGGACCCGACTTTATTGAGAGAAGACCAGATGGGACTAGCTCCTCCGCACCCACGAGTGGAGAAACGCTAGCCCCCCTTGGGGGCTAGCCTCCCCGAAGAGATGGGGGAGGCTAGCCCCCTCACCCCCATCTTGGGGCTGGGGCTCCGGGGAACCAGGCTGGCCGCGCAGCACCAGCAGCACCAGCAGCAGCAGAAGCACTAGCACTAGAAGCACAAGCACCAGAAGCACAAGCACGTTGTCCAAGTCCTCAAAACCTTTTTAAACCTTCAGTCCCCTCCTGGCTTTTAGGGGAGGGGCATTGCCATGACATCTGATTGATGCTTAAGGCAAGCTTCTGGCCAGGAAGTAGTCCTTTTCCAGAGCTGTTCGTGAATTCCTTGCTTATCTGCCAAGGAATTTGGGATCTGGAGCGGTTTGCAAGGCTTAGATAAGCTCTGGCTCCAGGTTTCTTCCAGAGTCGGAAACTGTTGGGAGTCTCATTCACACCTTACAATACCGTTTATACTTTCAACTTATAGTGCACCATGGCAAAATATCAAAGGGTTGACAAGCTGCTGCTACAGTCCCAGCATGGACACCATGCCTGCCCCGTGGACACCGTGCCCCCCCCCGTGGCAAAGCCACCTCCATCCCCGACTTCACTTCATCCTCATTCAAATGTCTGTCATAATTTACCTTCGTGTCTCTGTCTGCACATGGATTTACCTGCTAGACATGCTTCTCTTTAGCACATCCAGCCTCTCTACAGTCACTGTTTCCTCATTAGCCTGTCCCCAGCCCTTGCCAGCTTTACTTCTGGAACTTCAGCTTTCTTTGGTGTTGGTGTTGCTGCAGACAGGAGAGCATAAATATTCCCAGCTGGTCTCTTCTGAGAATTACTTGATCCTTCTTTCATTCAGGTACCTCTTTTATGTGACCACCTGTCTTCTCCCACAGCAGAATTAATTTTTAAATTCTCTGTGACAATCTCTCCCGACCCACCAGAATACACCAGGGAGAGAGCCAAGCCTAGGAGGCCTTCTGTCAGACACAAGACTGTTGGATCCCACTCAGAATAAATGTGTTTTCCTATCTTTGTCTTTTGTTTTTTTTTTTAATATTTTATTCATTATTTTTATTTTATGTGTATGAGTGTATTGCCTGAATGTGTGTAAGTGTACCTGGGTTGAGCAGTGCCCATGGAGGTCAGAAGAGGGTGTTGGCTCTCCTCGAACTGGAGTTATGAATGGTTGTTAGCAGTCACATGGGTGCTGCGAACAGAACCTGGATTCTCTGTAAGAGCAGCCAGTGTTCTTAACTGCTGAGCCATCTCTCCAGCCCCTCTTTTGGGTTTTTGAGACAAGAGTTTCATGGAGCTTAGGTTGGCCTCAAACTTCCCACATAGCTAAGGCTGACTTTGAACTTCTGCTCTTTCTGCCGCCCTCTCCACAGTACCTGGATTAGAGGTACGCACTTCCATGCCCAGATTATGTAGTGCTGGGAATTGAACCCAGGGTCTCATGCATGCTAGACAAGCATTCTACCAACAGAATTACACCACCAGCTTTTTCTCTGATTTTGGATTACAGGCATGAACCACCATACTTGGCTGGAACAAATATACTTTTAAGGTCCACCAACATGTGTTTATTCCTCGCCTGATATATCATCACTGTATCGAGGAAAAAACAATATTCTGTCCTTTCAACATCTGCCAGATGGCCATTAAGAGGGGCACTTCCAGGGCAGTGGCCCCCCGCTCGCACAGGCCACTCAACCTTCAAGTGCAGAGAACATAAGAAACACAAATAAACCAGCTCCAGACTCCCGGCAATTAAACCTGGAGTTACATAACTACCATTTTTTAAAAAGAGCTCAGAGGCAAACCCTCTAAACGGAATCCTCTCTTCAGCAGCCTGGGAGGAAACCCGTGCTGATATGGTGTTCCTACCCCGACAGGAATAACCCTTAATTATTATGTGCCTAAAGCATCTAGAAATTTTTAAATAGAATTTCACATAATGTTAAGAAAATTAGAGAACTACGTCACTAACAACAGAAAAGATTTTTTTTAAACTAAGACAAAGAAACAGAGATGGAGGCGTGGGGAACATAGACTCTACTAAACTATCTATAAACCTCTGGAGATGGGAAAGAGGGAAATTCCATGAGAAAATAAAGTCATTCCATAAAAATAGAGAACCACGGAGACCAGCCAGTAAATGTGCCTAGGAATTAGATTTCAACAAAAAAACTGGGTGTGGTTGCACGTTTGTAAACCCAGCACTGCGGAGGTAGAGACAGGAAGATCCCTAGGACCCATTAGCCAGACAGCCCAGACTACTTGGTAAGTTCCAGGCCAATAAGAGACGCTGTCTCAAAAACTAAGTGGCAAGTATTTGAGGAACAACATGTGAGGTTGGTTCTCTGGCCTCCATATACATAGCACATACAAGCACGGTGCGCATGTATTCACACCCCCCCCCACACACACACACACAAAAACATAGACCCTTCATTCATGAGAAAATGGATCCATTAACCCATGATTACACTGAGTTTTAGGAGAAAAGAAATTAAATCTATTTTCAGGGAAACATATACATGATATACAAGTAAATGTGTATATGGCCCTTGTCTAAAACACATGTTGATGATTAGTGTTGTGAACAGAGTCTAGAATCACCTAGGATACAGGTCTCAGGGGGATTATCTTGATTGTGTTAATTGCGATGGGAAGACCCACCCGCTGTGTGTGTTACCATCCTCTGGATGGCATCCTGGGCTGTGTGACTGGAGAAAGGGGGCTGAGCAGCAGGATGCATTCATCTCTATTCCTGATTGTGGATGTGATGTGACCAGCTGCTTCAAGCTCCTGCCACTCTGCCTCCCATGATGGACTGTACCTTGAACTGTGAGCCAGAATAAACCCTTTCTCCTTAAAGGGGCCTTTGTCAGAGTGTTTTATCAGAACAATAGGAAAAGAAACAAAGACACAAGGGATTTGCATCTAAGAATTTGGAAAACAAAGCCATGGCAAAGTCATTTTTATAAACTACTTTTATAAACATTATTTTCATCATTATTGTTCAAGCGCATATCAGTGGTCCATAATCTAGTATAAATGTCAGTATTTCATCTCATCAGAAGTGTAATACTGGTCAAATGCATTATCAGTCCAAGCATGGCCAGCTCTAGCTAGAATTACCACCCAGATTCTACGGACAGACAAGTCTATTCCTTCTCATGGAACCAGCACTTGGTTAGGAATGCCTGGAATAAAGCTGAGCTCCCGTTCTCAGCCAAAAACCTGACAGAGCTGGCTGGGTAACCTCTGTTAGATGTTATCTAGGCCCACAGCAGATGCAAGAGTATACAGAGGCAACTGAAACTATTCCTGCCTTCAAGAATGCTTATAGAAAAAACTTTCTTCATAAAAGCCAAATCTAGGGGCTGGAGAGATGGCTCAGAACTACTGACCACTGGCTACTCTTCCAGAGGACCTGGGTTCAATTCCCATCATCCATGTGGTAGTTAACAACTATTCCTAACTCTAGTTCCAGGGGGATCTGATGCTCTTCTTGCCTCCATGGACACTGCACATACACGATGCACTTACATACATGTAGGCAAAAGACTCATACACATAAAATAAAATAAAAAGATTTCTAAAAAGTCTAATCTACAGAGTTACTCTGAAGGTCTTTCAATAGCCAGGTCCTCCTATAGAAGCAGCAAACTGTTTATGCGTCTTTACTAGCTATGTTAAGTGACCAAATACAGACAGTGAGACAGTGACACTGGTGCCACCATTCTTGCCATAGTGGATAGGAAGGTTCATGATACAAAGAGCACATCTAATGGAGACAGGAGGAACACAACTATTGTATGAGGAAGAATTTGATTGGCTTCGGTCACTAGTTTTTGACAGGACTACTCTAAACACTTAGAATTTTCCAAGGAATCAGAGTTCCTCGATCATTCATGAATCCCATGGACCAAACCAAAATATATGCTGTCAAAATGGCCCACTCTTGGGGCTGGCCACTGTGCAAAAACCATGAGCAATAGGGGCTTTGAATGGGATGATATCAGCTAACCTCTTCTGAGGGACAGAGTGCCTGTAGACCAAACAAACAATCATGTAGCCAATGAATTGATTAGTTTGTGCCTATGTAAAGAAACTGCAATAAATACCCTGGACATCAAAGTTTAGGAGAGATTCCTGGTTGCTGAAGACATCCGTGTAGGGAAAGTAACAGATCCTCACTCCGGAGAGCAAAGGCGGGGAGCCGCTGAGTCCAGGTTCCTCCCAGGCTTTGCCCTATGTGCCAGTCGATTTGAGATTTCCCTCTTTCCTTTTTACAAATTGACTGTTATTCCCCTGAGACAGAATCTCTTGCTGAACCGTGAACTCATCATTTCTTGACTAGGCTGACCTAGTCCCAGCAATCCTCCTGTCTCTGCTGCACACGGTCCTGGAGTCACAGGCACATGTACTTAGTTTTCTATGTGAGTGCTGGGGATCCGAATTCAAGTCCTCGTGCTTGTGCAGTAAACATCTCCCCGGCCCTATGATTTGTATCTTTCATGATAAAACAGTTTCCTTACGCGTAGTACTTTCCTGAGTTCTGTGAAGCATGCAAGCTAATCATTGTACACAGAAAGGGTTGAGGACACCCTGAGGTTTGCAGCCCATGAGTCAGGAGTGTGAGTGACTGAGAACTCTCGAGCAGTGGCTGGAATCTTAAGTGCAGCCTCTTATCAGGCACTAGGCCCTTCACCGAGGAGCCCTTGCCAGCCCCAGGTGGAAAGCATCAGCAATGCCTTGCACTATGGCAACACTCACTTCCAGCATCTTCAACCTTTGCCAGAAACAGTCCCCGAAAGATACACATCTCTCACAGTTGACTTCACTTCCTTCTCATCCCCAAACCCTCCTCCAACCCCAGGCTGAGAACGTCCATGTCTCACACTCAGCAGATCACCTCAAATGGGAAGACAAGCAAAGCTGCAGTGCAAGAGAGGTCTTGAGGTGCGCAGTGAAACTGAGGCCTAAAGACTAAGGGGCTGGGGAGGGGGCAAGATGGATGGCAGGGGGAGGAGAATTCCTGAAAGCTCATGTGCCAACTAACCTGGCATATGCAGACCTGCACAAGAAAAGAAACACGGGGGAAGGCGAGGGCTGATGCCCAAGGCTGCCCTGTGGCCTCCACATGCACACCGTGGCAAGCACACAACTGCACTCACACATGGGAACACCCACATACCCACACACACAAAGAAAAAACCAATAACGAGTACACACGACAAAATATTCAACAGTTGACTAAAGGTTCGGTATTCTATAGTCAGAACCTTAACAACAAAAGTAACTCATATACAGAGCCATGCCACTAGCAGGAATAAAAGCTCAAGTTGGTGTGTTTAGTTAATTAATAATGATGAAAATTACATCTAATTTTCATTTGTTCCCTATAGGCCTGAAATTCTGTTAGGCTTATTTGATTATTCTAATGAATTCTTCCATGAGATATAATCTATAATTATACCCACTTTACAGGTAAGGACACTGAGACTTCAGTTAAGAACTTGAATGAAGGCCTCAGAACCAGCAGCCCAGTGAAGGAAGGCATCTGGGAATAGGTAGAAGGATGACTATGAAAAGTCTTGAATATCTGTCAGAAATCCAACTTGCTTGTTTCTGAAGGCATTAGAATATTGTCAAATGTGCTTTAATATGGCCAAAGCCACTTCAGGAGGCTCACACATATCTGTAACTCCAGCTTCAGGGGATCCAGCGCCCTCTTGTGGCCTCTGCAGGCAACTGCACTCATATGCATATACTCCCCACATAGACACACACACATACACATACTTTAAAATTTAAAAATAAATTCTTTTCTTAAAAAAAAAGTCATCTGTGAGTAGAGCAGGTCTTCTCTTTTCTTAAGATTTATTTTATTATTTTGAACTATGTGTTTATGTGTGTCAGTATGAGGGTGTGCACAGGGAGCCAGAGATGTTGGATCCCCTGGAGTGGTGTTACAGGCCTTCCTTCCTGATGTGTTCCTTGCTTGAGTTTGATCCACTAATGAATGATAAAATCGCACAGAAAGTCCACATTCAAGATTAGCAGGCAGCAGTTCTACTTCCACTCTGGAGGCCTCTGACTGAGCACCATATCATTGCTCTGATCTCTTCATGTTGGTTTGTGCCTGCCTTTGATGAATAACATGCATTGGGGGACTAATCAAGGACTCTTGTCTAAATGTCTTTTTAGATTACTGAGCTGAAGCGAGCGCATAACAGACCATGAGTCTAGTTCTCAATCCACATGATTTCAGAATGCACATATTGAACTGGTTGCCTTCTAGCTCCTCCTATGATTCAATGGAGAGTCAACAGATTTTGGAAAGGTAAACATAAGCTTAATAGTGCAAGGCCACTCTTTCCAGGGCTCCATGAAGAAAATGCAAAGCTAAACATGAATAAATTAGCATTGGGTTCCCAACTCCATAATAACCAATCATGCTCGTTCAAACCCTATCTGTTCACAAGTTCTTGCTTTTATTGCTACGTTTGTGACCCTACTGCATCTCAACTAGAGAGGGCTGCAGAGCCATTTGATTCATTAATGGGGCTTTTGCAGAATTGCAGCAGCAAACCGGAGCATGAAACAATCAATAACAATCCTTTTTACTCAGTCTCCAAACTGTGCTGTGTGTTCAGCTCATAAATATTACTCAAGATTCCACTTCTCCTAGTGCTAAAAGGTCTCTCTCATCACGCTGGTATGTAGCAGAAACAGAAAGGAAACGAAATTCAACTTCTTCCTCAGAGTCTGGGAGGGGGCTCAACACGCCAGAGGACTGGGTGCCATGCACAGCACCTTCTATGTCTTTCTCACTTCCTGACATCTTCAGGAACCACTTTGTAGAACACTCATCTGAAAATGTTTAAAGAAGACATAGCGAAATGAGCTCTCATACTAGCCCCTGACACATAATCAATAGGCCTTTAAGCACACACATCTGTATCCTGCATTAACCTTGCATTTCACCGTGATTCAGAACTTATTTGCTGTGCTTCATCTTGAAATCTTTGCTAATCTGACATCATTCCATAACAAATACATCATCATAAAGAGACAGAAGGCGTGCATCAAAGGCACCTTTTGGAAATATTTTCAAATAAGGAGGAATTCGATGCATGATTTTAAATGCAATCCTCTACTGCAATTTCAAAAGATATTAAAATGTGTCACATTTTGTCAGCGGTTCAGGGAGGCACCTGAGAATCAAAACATTTCGCAAATGTACTAGGACATTTCATGTGGCACAAAGTATGTCCTCCTCTCCTTTTCAAAGACCCAGAAGGAGAGATGGAGGGAGGGAGAGAGGGTAAGAGGAAGAAGGAGGGAGGAGGAGGAGGAAGGGTGAGATGGGAAGGGGTTGTCATCCTAATATAAGTTTTTATGTCAAGGAACAAAGATCTAATTTTCCCCTGAGGCATGCAACTTGAAGGCAAGAAAGGCATACTGTAATAGAGGCTCAGCAGAACTCCTGAAGACCACAAGCGTCCCTCCATCACAATTGTCACTTCTAATAATGTGACATTTTCTCCTGTCCACGAGAAATATGAGACCACAACCTCCCATTTGTTACTATTAATAAAGGAACAGAATGACACCTGGACACCTAATATGTGTCATTTGATATACTAAAGCTTACAAACATCTCCCTCATCTAATCTCTGTAATTCCTGTTGAGGAAAATATGCTTCCCATTTTACAAAATATAATGAAACTCAGAAGAAAATAAATAAACAGCGATAAGGAATGCTTTCAGAAAATGACATAATTACACCTGACCCTTTAGACAATGACAGTGAATCCCACCACATTCAATACGAATTGGAATGTACAAGTCCAGCCTATCAATAGGGACACTTCATCCCTTGCTATTCAGATTTGGCAACACCACCTCTCAGGCTCCCCCAAAGGCTAGCCTCTACGCAGCTCCTCTAGACTGCCTGCTTCCTAGAAGAAACTCAACTGGGCCCCAGCCTGAACTGGAGTTAGGTCCAAAACCTACATTCTGAGATGCTGACGTATTCACAGTCGCTGAGTATCTTCTAAGTGGCCAGCTCAGGGGACCCCCTGAGGGGTCCAGACAGGGGAGCACACAGTTCACACATGGCATGGTAGGTCTGTGCCAGCCAGAGCTGACCTGAGGGGCCGCTTCAAGTGCATAAAGGCACCAAGCCGCATCACATCCACAGGCCTCTCTCAGTGCTTCCTAGTGTACGGCCCACAAACAAAACTACTCTTGCTCAAAGTCTTCACCACTTTCGACAAAAAATGTTACTTTGCATCATGTTTCCCAAGACAAAACTTGATTTTAATATGAAAGTGCACTCTGTTTTCTCATTGTTCACTGCTTTTTGTCTGTCTTTCTTCAAATTCTGCTTACAAGGATGGCATTCCACAGTGTGAAAACTGGTGTGGGGGCTAGTGGTGTGACAGCTCGGCGGAACAGTGCTTGTCTAGTGGATATGTGGAGTCTAGATTTGATGCCCAACAACACACACACACACACACGCACACGCACACACGCACACCAGTACAACTCTTTCAACACTATTTGATATACTTCATCTCTGCACTTTCTTTATCCCTCAAAAAACTCCCATTGTCAAAGAGCACTATCGTCCACCGAAGGTCCGTGATGTGTCAGGCCTGAGCTACGCCTCTTCCATGTGCCATCTCAAGCCTTCATCCTGATGTGTAAGTCTAGCAGGTTGTGATTTAAATGTATACCAGCCCCACAGACCCTTGTGTCTCAACACTTGGTCTGATGGCACTGTTTGAAGAAGCTGTGAACTCTTCAGAGGCTCGTCCAGTTAGCCAAGACAGGACGCTGAGGGGTGGGCTTTGAGAGCTGCAGCCCCACCCTAACTCCCACCCAACCTCTCTGCTTCCAGTCTGCAATGACCACAGGCCTGCCTTCTGAGGGAGGAGTTGTCCCCTCTGCAGCTGTGAGTCAAAATAAACTCCTCTTCCCTGCAGTTGCTAATGTCAGGCATTTTGTCTCAGCAATAAGAAAAGTAAAGAATACATGACAGTACCTTTCCTTTTTATTTTATAGACAGAAAACCGAAGCTCAACAGTCTAGAGACTTGCTCAATAGAGTGGGATGGAGCCAGGGTTCAAATCTAGCTCTGTCATGCTCCAAAGCTCCAATAACAGGCTGCAGTTCATGAAAACCTTAAGTAACCACAGCGAACTTAATGGCAAGAAATTCATAAATCTCCTTGAAATAGCCTGATTCCATGGAGTACGCAGAACCAAATTTAGAAGGCCCAAAGAGAGACAAGGGAACTGGAGGGAGGGCAGACTCGGATTTACATTTCCCCGCGTTTGCTTCCCTGTCTTCTGATAACCTCAGAAAAAGTACTAACAAGAAGTGACCAGAGAGAAATGGTGAGTGAGAGCCAGCCAGCGAGAGGGTGCTGGCCTAGATATCCACCCTCAAGGCAGGCTGGCAGAAGTGTGCTGACCATTCTGGGTGGCTCTTAATGAGCAGCACCCAGCTCAGCATCTTTCAGGCTGGAGACAGTCAATGAATATTCACAAGGGGGAATTGCTAAGGCAGCCAGAGAGCAAGCAAATGCAGCACACAGCTCCTGCTGTTTCATTTTCAAAAGTCTAACAAAATCATGTTAAGTGAGACTCTGATGAGAGGGAGTCTTATTTGGAAGTATGACTAAACGTACTTAGCACAGATATTTGTGTTCTTTTAATCCTATAATTAAAGATACATTTGACACAGTCAGGACAAATGTTCAGTCCAAAAACATGTCTGCAGAAGGAGTGATGTAGGGAAATTATTGGCAAGGTCATATTAAACTACTGCATCATGCTGGTCTCCCCTCAGACCTAAGATAATGAAGACATTGCTGATAGCATATTAAAGGCCAGTCACTGTATTGCTTCTCAGTAGTAATGGCTTCCCAGAAAATTCTAAGAATCAACCTATTTTTTTACAAACACATAATAAATGCAAATTTGACTTTCGAACACAATAAATTAAATAATTTGACAAATGGCCTTGGGGTTCTGTACTCTTTGTGTGGCATGTGGGGTATCAAAATGTTTGTAGTTTAGATTGGCATATAATTCACACATAAATACAAGCTGTGTTTTTTTTGTCTGATCATCTCGTGTTATTTTCTCAGCACCTCTAAGGAATAAGAACACTGCTTAGGCCTCTCTGCTTTGCAAGTTCTAAGATGCAGAAAATCCTAAATGCGCTACACAAGAATCTACTGCTGGCTTATGAAACATAAAGGCTTATGAAAACATGGCACATACTCAAGTAGACCAGTTTGTTTTTAAATATTTTAATAGTGTGCACTGCTGTTCTAGGAACTAAATATGCATTGTGCTCGATCTTCCATCAAGTATATATTCTATTTTGATCATTCTATCAAAAGATCAAAATGTAAAGACAATGTAAATTCTATTACATGTCCCTCTTTGCATAAAAACGAACAGAATATTTGTTTCTTCTCTAACCACAGGAGGATATAAACAGGCAACACATTTAAACCAAAGAGGTACTCAGTACCTCACTCCATTTAAAAAATGCCCTCAGGTATCAATTACAAAGTGAAGCTTTTATGTTTTCTTCAAATAACTCTAAATGCCTGTGCTTACGCTTTCAAATTTTTAAACACAATGTTAATATTTATTTTAAAGGTATTCAAGTTAATTATGCATGTTACTTTTAAAATACTACTTAGGTACTCTCCCTGAAAACTCTAAAAAACTATATAAGCCAAGAAAAATGACAGCAGAAACTGAGAAACTGATATTGAACTTATATATTAAAAAGTGTTGGTATTTTCATAACAACTAAATGTAAACTATGCACCTTGATTGGCTCCTAAAGCAAAATGCATATATGCTCTTTAGTGCACACACACACACAGAGCTATGAAACACAGTCTTGGGACAATGACAGTAATGTAAATGCTGATAAAGTTGCTCTCAGTGAGAGTTCCTACTCACCTGTGATTGTCACATTGGTTTCAACTAGTTGCAGATGGAAACTACTAGAAAATATGTATCTGTACTAAAATATGTGTCTCTACTAAATATGTACAGACTTTTTTCTTGTCAATGTTCCCTAAAGAATACGGTGTTAGAATTATTCACAAGGTTGGGTGTGGTGGCTCACAACCTTTAATGCAGCACTTGGGAGGCAGAGGCATGTGAATTTCTGTGAGTTTGAGGCCAGCCTGGTCTACATAGAGTTCTAGGTCAATCAGGACTACATAGTGAGACCCTGTCTCAAAAAAGAAAAACAATTTACATAGCATTTGCATTATGTTTTTATAAATAATCTAGAGGTGGCTTGCAGTATAGGGGAGAACATAAGCCGGTTATGTGAAAGTACTACCATGCCATTTTCTAACAGGAACTTGAACATCTACCAAGATTGCTATGGGAGGGGAATATGGTGCTGAAACCCACATGCCTCAGGTACTAGGGAAGGGCTGTATTCTTTTTTTAAGATTCTCACATAAAAAGTGACAAGGGAAAGAATAGCATTCATTTTCATTTAAGCATATATGTGTATTGACTACTGAATTAAACTAGGTACAGATGAAATATTGCTTTGTGTGGACAGACAGCAAATGTTTCATTTTCTCAGAGCTGTGTTCATTAGAAAATCAATTTTCCACCATTGACCCGGAGAAATTATGGCCGCCCTTCTGGCCAAGACCACAGGGAACAGCTAGCTGATTGACACGCACCACCTGAACAGAGAGCAGATGCACGCGATCCCCCAGAGGGTGATCTACATGGACCAGATCACACGGTAACACATGCGCTTAGGAAAATATGGGTTAAGAACAACAGATACCTTTGAGCCTGGAGCTGTCACGGCAGGCAGAACCTGCAACTGGATAGGACTTGTTTTCTAGAGATAATATGCAGAAATATGAGTCAAGCTTAAATCCAAAATGTCAGCTCTGTCATTCACCCCCAAAAGATGGATTCCTACCTTCCCTTTATCTACTCAATAAAGTGAACTGCCAGGTCCATATTAAACAAATAAACAAAAAAAGTCATGTGTGAACTAAAATTTTTAGTTCAAACTACTATTTTTTTATTTTTAATATTTTATTTATTTTTTATTTTATGTACATGAGTGTATTGCCTGCATGTACATAAGTGCATGCCCTTGGAGGTCAGAAGAGGGGGTTGAATTCCCTAGAACTTGAGTTATGGACTGTAGTTAGCTGTCGTGTGGATGCTGGAATTTAAACCCAGGACCTCTGTAAGAGAAGCCAGTGCCCTTAACTGCTGAGTCATCTCTCCAGCCCCCAAACAACTATTTAAGTATTGGAATCATCGGAAAACTCTATATAAAAACTTAATTTAGAGATCCCTAAAAACATTGAAAAATAAGACTCAGACCTATGAAACCACATACCAGGCTATTTCCTATTGATGGAGTCCTCTTTTAGGATCCAAATCTCAGGGCTTCCAGGCACTCACTGTTAAGTCAGAGTGCAAGCCGGCCCTTCCCAATTCATCCAGGACTTGTAACACACTCATCTTTCATTGAACTGAATTGAATAAGCCAAGCAGGAAGTGCTGAACTTTCAAGCTGGCCCAGTACAACTCAGTGACTTCAGGTCAGTTGCAACTTGTTCATCCTTCTAATTGTGGTGCGTGAGTGTGTGTGTGTGTGTGTGTGTGTGTGTGTGTGTGTGTGTGTTCATGACGGTGCATATGTCTGCACATATATATGAAGGCCAATTTTTTACCCCAAGGGTCATTCTTCAGGCGTTGTCCTCCTTGTTTTCTGAGTCAGGTTCTCTCCACTGGCCTGGAGCTCCACAAATGGGCTAGACTGGCTGGCCAGCAAACCCCAGGGATGCACTGGGCTCAACTCTCCAGTGCTGGGACCGCAAACAAAGGCCACCATGCCTGACTTTTTACATTGCCTCTGCAGGTGCAACTCAAGTCTTCCTGCTTTGACAAGCAACCATTTCATCAACTGAGCCATCTTCTCAGTATTTCCTCCATTTCTTTTCTTGCTCCATCTCTGTGTTACAATTGTTTCTTCCCCTCCTTTTCTCTCTCTTTCTCTTTCTCTCTAAGCCCTGAACTGAAGGCCTCCAGGGGTCAAAGGCATTGTTTATCACTTGGGTTGAACTCCAGGTAGAGGAGTTATAAAGGACCCTAATGTGGCCACAAAGCCAGGACATCATCTGCAAGATGAAACAGTTAGAGGAAGAATCATTGAGTTTCCTTTAAACAAAGCGCACTGATCTTGTTCACGGGTTGTCGGCCCCTCTCCTCGGACCTCACTTGACTTTGACCCGGAAGCAGGACACCATAAACCCTGAAACGGCATTTTCATTTTAGATTTTCTCAGTAAGAGGCAGGGTCTGGGAAGATTGAAAACAAATCTGAGGAATATTTCTGGACTTCGCTTAATCCAAGGAGGTCCTAAACTTGATTGAATTCTCAAAATTCTAGTGTTTTGGAAAGTTTCTAGTCTATGAACACTAAATTGACCTGGAAACATCAGGCATCCTATCACTCTGCATCTTATTCCTTTGAGGTAGGGTCTCTCACAGAATCTAAAGCTAAGCTGGTGGCCAATAAGCTCCAGAGATGCCTTGCCTTCACCCCTGTAGCTCTGGGATTTCAGGCCTGTGCCTCCAACTCAGGTGTTCATACTTGTACAGCAAGTGCTCTTACCTACCACGCCATTTCCCCAGGCACCAGACAGTATTTTTAAAGTTCAGTGTCAGAGGTCTGAGCACAGTGCCTTGGTTTATCAAAAAAATCTGCTGAGTGTGATGGACTATTCCCAGTACAGGATAAAGATAGCAAGACTCTCAGTCTCCCAAAGACCCATGAAGCTCAAACACTCTGGGGAGCAGTAAGTTCTGGCAATATTTATTCCAGCTAAAAGGCCAAGGGTCTATCTATCCAGGGGTCTCTCGGATCCTAGGCCAGGAGAACTATGTAACAGAAGACTCAACAATCAGCACCAAAAGCCCATGCTGAAACCCTTGTGTGGCAAAAGAGATGCTCAGGAGAATAAAGAAACAGAGGCCCCAAGGCAACAAAACAGCCCTTGGAAGTTCTCCCTAACATAGAGACATTTGCAGCCTCTGGAAGTGATCTGAGCCGCACCCAGAGGCCCAGTGTCTTAATGCTTCCATTTCACTATCTGTTGAATGAGTGTAATAATAGTGTTCCCGGGGCTGGAGAGATGGTTCAGTGGTCTTAGCTGCTCTTGCACTGGACCCAGGCTCAAATCCCAGGACCTACTTGGTAGCTAATAGCTGTTTGTAACTCCAGTTCCAGGGTGTCCAACACTCTCTCCTATCCTCCATAGGCACTGCATGACACAGGTGCACTTACACACATGCAGACATAACACTCATACACATAAAGTTTAAAAAGAAGAAGAAGAATAGTGTTCCCTCCATTACTCATAGGATCTTGGTAAAGATTAAATAAGTCAGTATGCTCAAAGTGCTCAAAACATGGCCTGATCCATAGTAAGCATTACATAGATGCTAGTACATACTACCTAGAATGTGCCTACAGGAAAGCCTACCAAGGAAAGCTTGACTGCTTTAATTCCCTGTCTACTACTGGCAGCTGGAAGTACCCTATCTACTACAGAAGGTCAACAACAATAGATTTAACAATAACCAGGCAGGGATAACCATATTTCAGTTCTTTCATTCCCTGTTCAAACCCCCAACACTGGAATGGCCTCAGTCAGTACCAGATAAATGAGCCATCTTTCCCTAGCAACTGGGTTCAGATATAAAACTGCAAAATGACAACATCCTGTGATTAAAATGGAAATTGACATATGATTAAAATGGAAATCTACCTGACATGCATGTCAGAGCCCACACATTCTCAGTGGGTAAGTTCTGCTGCTTAAGGCTGTGAACCTCAAAGGCTAACCTGGTGGAAAAGTCACACACATTACCCTACACATTAGCAGGACATAAGTCCGGTGACCTTCAACATAGTCCATATCCCTAGAGTCTGTGGCATAAACAGGTAACACAGGAGTGGCACAGGGAGTTGATTCTTCCGAAGAGGCAGGCCTACTGACTTTTATGCCCTCGTGCTGGGCCACAGCTGGCATACCAAGCTGACGATACTTACGCATTACAATAGGGTTTCTTTTCATAGCCTTTGTAGTTGTTCATGTTGAGAGCCATCTTGCAGACCTCACAGTGGAAGCATCCTTTATGCCAATACTGAAAAAGAAAACACAGAAATATTTAACATGTTAGTGCAATAAAACGGGAAGAGAATGAGTGGCAAAACCACTATCACAAACTGATGGTAGACAGCAGCACACGTTTATCTACTTCCAGTTGGTAGATTATGTAGACTGCTATTCAAGTTGGGTTTTAAATTAATCCCACCACTAGAGACTCACAATGGAAGAACTGCCACAAGGTTCTTTCTACATCACACTTAAATGAGCCGATAGGGAGCTCGGAACTCTGTTAATCGGAGAAATGGGGCCCGTGGCAGAACGGCTTTAAAAAAAAAATTGATTTCAAAGTGTGTAAATGCGGTGTTTGCAGGATTTCCATACACAAGTCCACCGGAAATCAGACAACCCACAATGGCACAGGTGGACTGAATAAGCACCCTTGTCCCCATCCTCGCCCAACTCAGTCTCTGTTCAGGATGACGGCTTGTCTAAAGAGGAGCTAGTTACACCAAACGCAAATTTCGCTGGTACCGCCTACGGCTGGTTTCAAATGTCAGTCACTCGGGATCTCGCCCGGTCTGTCTCCCGGGTTGTTCAACTCCATCCACACCCAGGAAGGGCAGAGCTGCAGGGACCCGGCTACAGCCACTTCCTCTGGCATTCTCCACTCCAGTGGAGGAGACGCCCGCGGGTTGGCTAGCCGCGCGGGCCGAGTCTCTCCAGGGGGATTATTCTTAGCACTGCGGCAGCGGCCGCCCCACGACATATTAATTGTTATTTGCCTTTCCCTGGAGCTCCAGTCACTAGAGCCGCTGGGGCAGGGGTGCGATGAGGGTGCGGGGGTCTGCGCAGCGGAGAGCTAGGGACAGAGGGGACCCGGGAGGGAGGGCGGCTTGTCGACCTGCCCCAGTCGGGTTCCACTCTGGCTCCTGATGCTCAGCTGACTCCCTGGTGCCCAGCCTGGCACCGGGGTGCTCAGCCTGGCTCCGGGGTGCTCAGCCTGGCTCCCGGCTGCCCAGCCTGGCTCCGGGGTGCCCAGCCTGGCTCCGGGGTGCCCAGCCTGGCTCCGGGGTGCCCAGCCTGGCACGGGAGTGCTCAGCCTGGCTCCCGGCTGCCCAGCCTGGCACCGGGGTGCCCAGCCTGGCTCCGGGGTGCCCAGCCTGGCACGGGAGTGCTCAGCCTGGCTCCCGGCTGCCCAGCCTGGCTTCGGGGTGCCCAGCCTGGCTCCGGGGTGCCCAGCCTGGCTCCCGGGTGCCGGGATTGCTGTGCACCCTCCAGGGCAGCTGTGCAGATATCGCGCAGCCCCGTGCCGGGGACAAAAGCCTTTCCCAGTTCCAACACCCTTATCATCTAATCGCGAAGGTCTCTGATACAACGGCTGGGGTCTTCCTTCGAGCGCCCTCGCCCTGTGCCAAGACCCACGCAAACACCCCGACCCACTCATCTTTGCGTCCCAGGTGCCAAAACTTCTGGGAGCAGGTGCAGCCCGGCGCCCGCAGGTCCAGGCCGGCCCCGCGCGCCCTCGCTCACCTTATCCAGGCAGTTGACTTTCTCCGTGGGATACACCACTTTTCCGCAGCGGGCGCACTGGGGATTCATTGTGGCGGTTCCCGCGGGCGGTGGCTGCTGCGGCGGCGGTGGATGGGGGCTCCGAGGAGCCGCTGTGACATCCCCCGGCGAGCCCCGCGCCGCCTCGAGGCAGGCGGGAGGGCGCCGGGCGTCAGGCCGGGCCGGCGGGGACAGAGGGGGCGCGGCGGGGCCTGGCGCCTGGGGCCCGCGCCGCTCGGCGGCTCTCCGGCTCGGCTCGGGCTCGAATGTGCGCCGCTGGCTCTGCGTCGCTCGCGCTCCAGGTACCGGTGACTCACCGCCACTCGCGCCCGCCCCTCGCGCTCACTCGCTCCCCCGCCGCCGCCGCGTAGGCCAAACCCACTGGCGCGCCCCGACCCGAGTGGCAGAGAACGAGCACGTCTGGCACCCGCGGAGGAAGGGCGACGCGGGGGCGGGGAGACCGGGGACCCCAGGAAGCTCCGCTGACAGCGCCCAGTGCGACCGGACCGCCGCAGCCCCGGGCGCCCAGGTGGGCGGCGGCGGAGCCCGAGCGAGCCGGGCGGGGAAGGTCAGAGCCCGCGGTGACTGAACCCTGGGAAAGGCTCAGACGTGCGCTCTCTGAGCTCCCTCCTCTCCCCTCATCCCCAGCCGGCTGTCCTCCCCTCACCCCAGGGGACACGGCAGTCGCCGGGGATGCGGGGCCAAGGATGCGCCCGCGCCCCTCCCCTGGCTCCGGGCACCAGCCCCGCGTCTCAGTCCGCAGCCAGAGGACTCTCCCTGCCACGTGCGGAAACTCGGAGATTGAGGTCCCCGCGCTGGCCACCACCCTGGCCACTTGGCCTGTCTGCCAGGGTCGAGAAAACGAGTGCGTGAAGCCCCAGAACCCTGAATGGGGAAGCCTGCTCGGTGCCTCCCCGGCTCTGCCCTTCTTAATGCCTTGCCCTTGGAGACTGACTGACAGGCCATCATGGGCCTGAATCAAGCCTCTCTTGGTCCATAAACAACCAGTGTTCATTTTAAGTCCGTGTTTGTAGTATATTGTTTTGCAGTTTAGCACCACGAAGATCTGCGAAAAGTTCTTCACCTCCGCTGAAAGAAACGGTCCAAACCGGAAGAGCCAGAAAATCAAGCTGATAGGATGAACCCAGACAAAACAGACAAGATTTCTCGCTTTGATGCTCTCTCTCTCTAGTTCTTGGATTTGTTTTATAGAGGCAGCAAAATGGAGCCATCCTAGCTGCATTTAGTACTTGTTCCTGCCATTTACTAGTCTTGTGGCCTTGTGCCAAGGCTTAGCCTCTGTACCTCAGTTTTCTAGTCTACAGAACGGGGGCATTACTAAATAGCACCTACCTTTCTAGAGTAAGGATTAAGTGAGCTTCGACCTCCCTGCCCTCTGTGAGCACCACGTAAATCAGCTAGGATTATCATAAATTGGTTATAACAAAGACGCAAACACATTCCATTGCTAGCAAGAGGATTAAGACTCAGTCATGCCACAGAGCAACTTCTGTGGCAAACATTTCTGTCGGCTCAAGAAAAATCATAGCTGCCATCTTTTCCTGAGAAAACTGTTGATTTTTGAGATGAACCTACTCAGAATGCCAGCTGTTTGCCTTTTTACCAGAGGTAACTTCTTTAAACCTAGCCGCCAATTCAACAGCACTGAACCACTCACTGCTGTGTTCACAAACCCACCTTCAAAGCAAATAAAAGGATAATTTGCTGTCAGAGAGGTTCACTTATCCTTAAAACACTTCAGAAATCATTAAAGGTCCTGGTGGGCAGAGAAGTATGCTTATAATCTCCTGAAAGGCAGCGATCCCCACTCCCCCGCACTTAGGTTTCCGTAACAGTACATCATGAAATATAGTTTAAATATCTTTATTTTTTTTAAACGTTAAGCACAGCATGACGGGGATAGAAGGATGGTGATATTTATAACTGGATATATTGGATGTCTTAACTACAACTTGTAGAATTTTTTACCAAACTAGTCACCCATCGTGGTGACTGACACACAGTAGGTATCAATTAAATGTTGACTGAAAATATGAATGAAACACCTGCACACATTAGACCCGCAGCTGACCACGCTGTGCTGCTCTCTGAAGGACAGCAGTGGCTAACTCCTGGGCACTGATTTCCCTCACGTATCTGTTTCTCTGACTCTTCATCAATTTCTGCATCAAACCCCTGTCTTAAGTTTCTTAATGCCATTTTACTGATGTAAGGGAATTCTAATGCCATCCATCTTTAAAAAGACTTCTTTATTTCCCAAATCAAAGTCCTGGCAGAGCACTGGCAGGAACCTGTCCTCTAGCCCAACCTTCCTCCTTCAAGCAAATAAGTGATTTAATTGTTCGACCGGGGAGAACTTTTGCTCTCAGCATGAAATTCTCCCTTACAGCAACTGTATCTCTTTATGTCCACTTTAATTTAAGTCCCTTTCTGCTGGTATGGACCACAGATTTTAAAAAAACAACTTATCATTAATCATCTTTATAAAAATGTTTATATACTTATAAAGTTAAAATATTTCTTTAGATACAGTTCTCAAATCTATTCTTTTTCCCTCTGGGGTCTGTTTATACAAAATCTATATATTAAACCGTGGAGAGATGGCTCCACGGTTAAAAACACTGTCTCCTCTTGCAAATTCCCAGCTGGCATGGCAGCTAATAAACTGTCTGTAACTCCAGTTCCAGAGCCTCTGACACCCTCTCTCCATGGACAGACGTTACACGACACAGGTGCACTCACATGAATGTGGGTAATATGCTCATTCATACAAAATAAAAATAATAAACTAATACATAAAATTTTAAAATCTGTGTGGTCCATGATTACTTAAGCTATATAACTGAACTCAAAATTCATTTTTTAAAGAGTGGTATTGCCAAAGACCAATGAGTGGCTTTGACGAGAATTTATTCAGACACGGTTGTGGTGAGTTATTCTATTTGATCATATTCCTGTCCTTTCGCCCTGGTAACACGACCCCCAGGCAGAGTGCATTTCCTGCATTCACTGCACTTGCGCTGCGCTTCACCACGTGACTTCCTCTGGCCAATGAAATCCGAGTGGGCATAACCCAGGTTGCATCAAAACAGAGATTTTAATGTGCACCTGCAGAGTTCGCTCTGTTCCCATCCTGTCAGCCATGGTGCTTGATCTCCAGTCTCTCAGGGTTTGACTGCTTCTCTTTCTTTTATCCTACAAGAAGAAGGCCTGTGTTGGCAGCAGAGAACAAGTGGGCTTAATAAGTCACGTCAGATCCAGACACAGCAAGCCCAAAATCCGCACATGATGGTAATGGGCAATAATTACTGTTGTAAACTGCATCAAAAGCTGACTAAAAGCTAACCAATGATGAGACGTGAAATGTTTTCCACATCATCGGGAAGAAGAAGAAAAAAAAAAAAAAAACTAACGAATTTACATGCAACATTCTGTAAGTTTTTTTTTTCTATTCTAAAATATGTGTGGCTGGAAATATAATGACCAATAAAGCATAAAACTCTTACTGTTGTCTGTTTCATCCTATCGTGCTATAAATCCTTCCGTTTGTCAAGCATTGTATAAAATTTGTATGCTGTTTCCCTTGGACTCAGATTCACTGGAGAAGCTAGTTTCTTCAACCAACAGCTGAGACAGGTAAAATATAAAGAAAAGGATGAATGCTAATGTACAATTCTATTTAATAGCTACACATAGGGCTTAGCCTTAACAAGCATTTCTCCAAAGATGTTAATCACCTCAGTGAAGTTATCTCATTTACAGATAGAATATCTCAAGAAATTGATGAGGAAGACAAAATAAAAACATTAAATTCAAGATTGAGAGGCTGTTTGGTAACACTTTAGTTCATCCATTTGTTATTTACTCACTGATAAACAAGAGGTCAGGAACAAGAGTCTGCACTGGAGAATAGAGCATGATCTCCATTCATAATCAAATCCACTGGAACAGAGAAGTAGACAAGGAATAACAATGCGATCAGTTCCCTAAGATAAAGCTCTGCCTGGAAGCCAAGGAAGAACACTGAAGAACCTTCTAACTCAGCTAGGAATCAGGAAAGCCTACTTATCTGAAGAATGCGGTCACTAAATGTCCTATAAGTTATCACAATAGTACCTGGTTCTGCTTCCCCAAGAATACAAGGATGGCTAAAGTGAGTTCAGAATGATTACCCTAATTTTGCCTATTTTATATGTTATTAAACTTTTCTATTCATGCTGAAAACTTATTTACATGACTGCAATGTCCTTTCCTAACATAGCATAGCATGGCAGCCAACTTCAAGTAAAGATGAAACATCTCTTGACAATGATAAAGCTCATCAAAATCAGCTCTTGGACTGAAAAGATGGTTATACCATTAAGAGCACTGACTACTCTTACAGAAGACCCAGGTTGAGTTCCCAGCAGCAATATGACAGCTCACAACCATCTGTAACTCCAGTTCCAGGGGATCTGATACCTTCTTCTGGCCTCCAAGGGTACCAAACTCACACATGGTAATCTTACATACATGTAGGCAAACACTCATTTATTTTTTAAATATATTTTATTATTTTTATTTTATGTGTATGGGTGTATTGCCTGCATGTATGTAAGTGCACCTGTGTCATGCAATGCCCACAAAGGTCAGAAGAGGGCATCAGATCCCCTGGAACTGGAGTTATGGACTGTTGTTAGCCATCATGTGGGTGCTGGGAATTGAACCTGGTTCCTCTGCAAGAGCAATCATTGTTCTTAACCACTGAGCCATTTCTCTAGCCCCCACAGTTAAGTTTTTTTTTAAAAAATAAGCTCCAGATTTCCATTCATGGAAAGCATTTGTAAATATGTTTTATAAACACATTTTATTCTTTCTTTTTATTATTTTATGTGTACAAATCATTTGCCTGCACGTATGTAAGTGCACCCATACAAGTAATGCCTGCAGAGACCAGAGGAGAGCATCAGATCCCCTGAAACAGAGTTATAGGTGGTTGGTGCTGGGAACCAAATCTGGGTCCTCTGCAAGAGTAACCAGTACTCCTAACTTAATGAGCCATCTCTCCAGTCCCTAAATACCAAATCTTGAGAGTGAGTCTCACCCAAAACATTTCTGGCTTTGGAAGGGGAAGAAAGAAAAGAAGGATGAATAGTAACCCCTTATTTTTGCCCTTCTGGGATGGAGACCCTTAAAATAAAGAACAAAACAAAGCCTTCTGTGGCAGTCAAAATAATATCTCTTCCTGCCAAAAAATGATATATCCTCTGGACCACTTGAGAATACACTATTTTACATCATATTATACTTTGGATCTAGAATGCCCCTCCTCAAGGACCTATATATCCTAAAGATTTTGCCCTCAGCCTGTGGAACTATGGGTAGTGGCTCCTTTAAGAAACAGGGTCTCAGGACTGGAGAGATGGCTCAGTATTTAAGAGCACTGATTGTTCTTGCAGAGGACCCAAGTTCAGTTCCCAGCAATCACGTGGTGGTTAACAACCATCTGTAACTACAATTCCAGGAGATCTGTTGCCATCTTCTGGCATCCATGGACATTGTATACTAGTGGTACACTTACAAACATGCAAGCAAAACACTCATATGGATAAAATAAAAAATAAGTACATTTATAAAAATCGGGTCTAGTAGGAAGTTAGGCCATCAGATACATTCCCTGTGCCTTTTTCTCCTCCATGCAGTGACAGACTGAAACTTTCAAATCTGCTAGCCAAAATAAACCCTTCCTGGTTTTAAACTGATATCTCAAGTGTTTTGTAACTGAAAAGATAACACACGTGACAAAAAAGAATTTGCAGATGTAATTATTAAGGAGGTTAATATGGAATGATCACTTGGATTATCCAGGTGGATCAGTGTAATCATAGGGGCCCTCATAAAAAGGAAGTCAAGAGGGTCAAAATCAGAGATGTGATGGCAAACCAGAAGTCAGAGATGCTGCAATGCTGGCCTTGAAGATCAAGGAAAGTAGCAGGGGCTCCAAGGAATGTTTGCAACCTCTACAAACTGGGAAAGTCAAAGACCCAGATTTTCTCCTAATGTCTTCCTAAGGAGTATAGTCCTGCCGCCATCTTGATTTGAGGGTTTCTTCTGAAATTCAGAACTGTGAGATGATAAACATGTGTTGCTTTCAACCAATTGGGTTTTATTTTTATTTTGGTTTTGGGGTTTGGTTTGTTGTTGTTTTTCAGGACTAGCATCCAACCTAGAGCTTTGTGCACGCCAGGCAAAAAAGCTATACCAGTAAGCTATGGTCCCGGTTCTTCAAATAATTGTACTGTAACAGCAGCAACAAGAAACTAACACACCTACCTGCGTGAACTCTGTTCTTTCTTTTGGTCACAGTGAGTTCTAAAAGTTTTAAGAGAAGCAGAAGTTAAGGCTAAGATGAAACAAACATTCATTCCTTCCTCCTATTCCTAATAAAAGGACTTATTTTACGTGTACTCTTCAGGTAATTTGCCTCACTTCATTAACCTTAGCACATGTGGACATCAACATGCTTGTCTGCAAATCTCCCTAAATTTCTCTCTCCTTCTATATAGAGCAAATCAGTGAGTAACATCCTCATCTTTCCAGCAAGAACCCTAAATATCAACTCAGTGTGGCCATCTCTATCCTAACATAGTCATTGAATCCTGTCTATTTTATCTCCAAAGAGTTCTAGAATCTATCTCTATGCTTCTGTCTTAGTAGAGAAACTGTGGGCTCCTTTATATGTTCTGTAATGACTCTAAATGTTTTACCATCACACAAGGCCTCAGAGGAAGTAGGTTCCCAGACTGGGTATAGAGATGTTTTAGACAGAGTTAGGAATATAGCTCAGTTCCCCTGGGCTCAGGTCACAGCACCATATGAAACCAAGTGTGGTGGTACACACGTGTAATCCCAGCTCTTGGGAAGTGGAGGTAAGAGGATCACAACTCACAACTTCATAGTATGTTTGAGGCCATACTGAGGCTCCATGAAACCCTATCTTAAAAAAAATGTTACAGGTATAAAATCCCTACCTCTAGGTGAAATTCACACACACACATACACACACACATATACACACACATACACAGAATATAACTTTTAAAATATGTTCATATAAAGGCACTGACATAGTGTCAAATACACAGTAAGAAATTCATGAAAATTTGTTGCAATCATTTAATGACTATGACAAAAATAAAATTGATCGCTTTGATATATTTTAAGATAAATTCGATAAACGATAACAATGCCATGTTTATTCTTTTCACGTATTCTAAAACTGCCTTCTCAATCATTCACCAACTTTATAATATCAAGCTAAAAATTAAATTTATATTAAGAATACTTTTCTTCAATAGTGACCTGAATGTTATGGAGGTAACCAGCTGATCTCTGATTGAATTTAAGACCCCTTCCACAGGGGGTAATGTGCCTGGTACTGTAAATCTGACCGAGAACCTATGGTTGGGAAGTTTATAAGTCCCAGAGATGAACCTACTACTATTATTTCCCTAAATGGGTTTAATATCAAACTACCCTCTAAAGCATATCTCTGTACCCTTAGATTAGTGTGACTCTCAGATGTCACCAGAGAAGTTTCTTTGTGCAGTGGACAGTGGCCAATACAGAAACTCACATCTGGTCAAAGTTCAAAGAATAAGTTCCTGTGGAGTCTCAACCATAAATGAGACATCTACATGACACCCCTCCCCAAGGCTCAGGGACCATCAAGGAAAAGGGAGCAGAGTCTGGGGAGGACTGGAGTAGAAGAGTGTCATCTGGACACGACAGGTCCACTGCATTCATGAACTCACAGCAGCTATGGTTGCCTACACAAGACCAAGACAGTCCACATTCCATCAGGGAGGAGGGAGAGGCTCATGATCCTCCACCTCCAGCTGAGGAACAACTGACAGTTGATGGTCGCTGGGAAAAGAGGTCAGTTTCCTATGGGCTTGGCCTGGTAAATATGCTATGCTCCCACATCTTGAGTGTGTGGGTAGCACTTGATGGGTTATTTAAAAGAAAAAAGAGAGAGAACACAAAGTAGGAGGACACAGACGGTGGAGTGGACTTGGGAAGACTTAGACGAACTCTAAGGTGAACGTCACCAAAACGCACTGCACGCATATATGAAATTCTCAAAGGATTAATATAAGTATTATGTTAGAATAAGTAAATAATTACCTGGAGAGATGACTCAGCAGGTAAGAACGCTAGCTGCCCTTGCAGAGGACCACATTCAGTTCCCAGCACCAACGTGGTGCCTTATTGGGCATAATGCAAGGTGGGCCTAGCCTGGCCACCTGCTAGGAGGAATAGAGGAATGGCTCCTGTGAGTGTGGAGTTCTGCTCTAGCTAGTCGAGAGACCAGCTTCTGCCTAACGCCTGGAAAGAACCCGCCTACATAGGGACAAACTTACTGTTGGCTGTATTCAGAACCCCACCCCATAAGATCATTGGCTATCCAGACCTATAAGAGCTTTTGCACCTATTGAATAAAGGAGCTTGCTGAGCCACCCGCTTGACCTGCTTCCCACCCAACTCCCAGAGTTCTTGTCTTGATTCCATGTCTACTCGCCCTTTAACCCCATGCAGAGACCCTTCGGTCCCCTCAGGCTGGTACCTATACCGAGTTAGGAGACCCCCCACAGTGCCTGACAACCATCTGTAACTCCAGTTCCCAAAGATCCAAAACCCTCTCCTGGCCTCCGTGGGCATCGCACAACACAGGTGCACTTACATTCATACAGGCAAAACACTCATACATATAAAATAAATAAACAAAAAAATTTAAATAAGGGACAATGCAAAAAAGGATACGTTTTTAAACAAAATTAAGTAGGTTTTTGTTTGTCTGTTTGGTCGTTTATAAGCAGGGTCTTTCTGTAGCCACAGCTGGCCGGTAACTCACTATGTAGAACAGTCAAACCTTGTTCTCATAGAGATCCTCTTGTCTCTGCCTCCTGAGTGCTGGTGTTAAAGGAGCGTGCCATCATACCCGAATGTTTTATCTACTTTTATTGGTTTTGTTTGTTGTGGGTTTAATTTTTGGATCTTGTTGCTCTTGTTCTTGTTCAATAGCCCTAGCCCCAGCCCACCTGGAAGTCACTATGTGGACCAGGCTGGCCTCTGTCTCCTTTCCGACGGCTGGGATTAAAGATGCACATCACCACATCTGGTGTTATTTTTATTTTTAATTATGTGTGTGTTTGTGTCTGTGGGTGTGTGCACGTGAGTGCAGGTACCGGCAGGAGCCAGAAGCATTAACTCCTTAGGAGCTGGAGTTATTGTGAGCTGCCCAACGCAGTTGCTAGGAATTGACCTCAGGTCCTCTCAAAGAGTAACAAGTGCTCTTAACCACTGAACCATCTCTCCAGCCCAAGAATACTCTGGGGGAAGGGGGGTGTCTTTTCTGAGACAAGATCTCTTTGTGGCCACAGCTGTCCTGGAACTTGCTATGGAAATCAGGCTGACTTCCATCTCTGTGTGATTTGCTTGTCTCTGCTTCCAGAGTGCTGGGATTAAAGGTGTGTGCCACTCTGCCTGCCAAGAATGCTTTTCTGAACATATGCATATGAGACATATGAGATTTTTTTTTAATCTATGTAATTAAGACTATAATTTGCTTTGGCTACCTACTAATGCAATGGTGTTCCCTCCACAAAATTCATATTTTGATGCATTGTTTCCCAATGTGCTGATTTTAGAGATGAGGCCTAAGTCAGAAGATCAGGTCTAGAAGAGACCATGAAAGTTTAGCTCTCATAGCGAGATTAGCGCCTCATAAGAAAGAACGCCAAGTCTCCTGTTCTTGCTGTCTCTGTCTCTTACTCTCACACTCCCCCATCCCCAAGGGAGGACATAGCTGGTCAGGAAAAGTCTTCACCAGAACCATCCTGTCACCCTGATCCCAGACCTGTAGCCACCAGAATCATGGAAAATAAACGTCTGTTGTTCAAGCCACTCAGTGTCAGCTGTATTGTTACGGCAGCCCAAACTCTCCAATACTGTACTGCAGTCAGCATGGCTTATGATCCACTGAGAACTAGATCAAGGAAAATATTCTGCCCAACAAAAATAGTGACAGAAATAAAGATAAATTGTTTTTTCCTTTCCCAGTAGTAAGTTCTTATCCTTTTTACACCAAAGCTCTCACTCACTAATTAGCATCAATTTGGAGCCACAAAGAAAAGTAAATTTCCAACCTGCTTGACAAAATTGCAGTTATGTTCAGTGACAAATTAAGGAGTCATCCTCCTCAATATACACAGAAGCAAATAAGAATTTCTTCACTTTTAAGTTAATATCAAGTTGTATAATGTAGCTATGGTCAAATGAAAGTTGTTTTAGGTGGTTAAAAAATAATCTAATCATATATAAGACATAGCTATTGGTCTTTTTTTTCCTTTTAAATTAATTTTAGGAGAAATTAATAGAAATGTATATATCCTTGTCTTTAAAAGACTCTACTCTATTTCTAAGATGCAAAAAGAATGTCTTGAATCTTGGGCTGGGGAGATGACGTACTCAGTTAAGAGCTTGAGAACCTGAGTTCAGTGCCCTCACGCCCTGAGTCCAATCTCCAGCACCCACATAGAAGGAGAGAACTGACTCCCGAAAGCTGTCTTCTGACCTCCATACATACACATGGCACATGAGCTGCCTGAAGAAAGTTAATTAATTAATTAATTTTTTAAAGCCCAACTCAAATTCATGCCTGGTACAGAACCAAGCCAACCACCCATGCTTGGACACATCATAGATCCTAGAGGAGAACCCATTACTGCCACTTTCCTAAACCAATATAATTTCTAAGTATACTCTAACTCTAACTCCTTATACTCACAGATAAGTGTAGGTCTCAACTCTCATCAAAGAAGCTTCTTTTTGCAACAGATGGAGAATATTACAGAGATTTACAACTAGTCAAAATGCATAGAATAAATGATCAAGGGATGCTACAAAACAACCTCTACACATAAGGCTCAGGGAACATTGCAGAAGAGGGGGCAGAAAGACGGTAAGAGCCAGAGGACCAGGAGGTCTGTTGCAAGATAATGTCTTCTAGTCATGTATCAGAGGTCACTGACTTGGGGCCAGCCTGATGGGACCGAGGCGGGCCAGCCCAAGGGGTTGGGGGTGAGTGGATGCAGAGTCAAGCCACAGACTCTGGGAGATGGATGGGAAGCAGGCCAAGCGCGTGCTTGAATAGGTGAACAAGCTCTTATAGGTCTGGATAGCCAATGACCTTATAGAGTGGGATCCCAAGTACAGCCAATAGTAAGTTTGTCCCCAGGTAGGCAGGTTCTTTCCAGGTGCTGATCTCACAACTAGCCAGAGCAGAATGTCACACCCACAGGAGCCATGCCTCTATTCCTCCTAGCAGGTGGCCTGGCTAGGCCCACCTTGCATTATGCCCAACAGTCATGACAGAGACACTGTACCCATGAAGTCTCAACAGTATGGTCTTCTAAACCAGACCTGCACAATGACAGGACCAGTTAACCAGCCAGCATCAATGGGAGAAATTTCACAAGGCCTCACCCTAGAGGAAAAATAGAGGCAATCATCAGCGACTGAGAGAAAGAGAGTCAGTTTCCCCAGGATTTCTCCTGGTAGGTTATCCGATCCCAAGGGGCCAATCTTAAACACATGTACATATGAGCAACACTAAATGGACTCAGTAGGTTGTGTGTAGGTATATTGTGTGTGCGTGAAGCAGATAATAATTAAAGAAGAGGTCATGAATGTGAGAGAGAGTGTGGGGTGGGACACAGGAGGGGTTAGAGTGGGGAAGGGAGAGGGAGAAATGATGTAAATATAGTATTGGTGTACGAAATTCTCAAAAATAATAAATTAGAAAAATAAAATAAAACCCAGTTCATAATCCCAGTTCTGGGGAAGTACAGACAGGAATGTATGTAGGGCTGCTGGCCATTCGATCTAACTGAATTGGTGAGCTCCAATTCAGTTAATGAGAGACCCTGCTCAAAAGATAAAATGGAGAAGGATTGTGGAAGACATCTACATTTTTTACCTCGAGCCTCAACATACACATATGAATTTGGACACACACATACACACACACACACACACACACACACACACACACTCACACACACAAGAGAGACAGAATCCTGAGTCCTTAATACATAGAAAATTGCCCATTTTTGAGTGACAATTCAAAGACCTGTACACCCACTGTCCAACAGAAATAGAGCAAGTCTCATAAATGTGAGGCACACATCATGTTTCCGACTTTCTAATAGCTACATTTTTAAAGTAAAGAACATTTAAGAATACTTTATTCTTAAGAATAATATATTTTATTTTATTTAACCCAGTTTATTCAAAATATTATTTCAGCATATGATAAATATTTTTGAATCAAGAGAGTTTACATTGATTTGTTTGTTTCATACTAAGGCTTCAAACCCAAGAGTCTATTTCTATCCTTACAGCACTTTTTAGTTATAACTAGCCAAGTACTGGGACTGGAGGGATGGCTCAGTGGGTTAAGAATGCTTACTTCTTTTCAAAAGGACTACAGGTGGATTCCTAGCAACCACTTCAGGTGGTTCACAACCATCTGTAGCTCCCAAATCCAGGGAGACCTAATGCCTCTGTCCTTTTCTGGCACCTGCACTCACATGCACATACTCACACACAAATATACAAATACACATAATTTTATAATAATAAAAAAAAATCTTAGGAATAGAGAAAGGGTTCCAAGGTTAAAAAGCACTTACTACTCTTGCAGGGGATGAAAATTCAATTCCCAGGACCCACCCAGGACATGGCGGCTGACAATCACTGTAACTCCAGTTCCAGGAGATCCAACACCCTCTTCTGACCTCTGTAGGTACCTAAAGGTACACAGTACTCATACATACAGTCAAGTACACACATACACATAAAATAAGTAAATTGGGCTAGAGAGATGACTCAGTGAATAAAAAGCACTGGTTGTTCTTGCAAAGAACCTGGGTTCAGTTCCCAGCACTCACACTGCAGCTAACAACCATCCATAACCCTTGTTCCAGGGGATCTGATGCCCTCTTCTGTCCTATGTAGGCATTGCATACATAGGTACATGCACACACATACATACATGCAAGCAATTAAGCATAAATTTAAAATAAATCAAAAAAACTTTTAAGAAAATGGACTCAATATTTTAAATAAAAAAATTTTAAATAACTCTTTTATTAAAACTAAGCAAGTTCAAACATTGCATAGCCTCGGTGGACAATCGAACATCATAATGCTCACTCAACCTAAGAGGAAAAAGCAGGCAGTGTAGACAGGACAGGGTCACAGAACTAGACATGGATTGGCACTTGCTAATTCTGCTGAGCTGTGGCACCAGGGCTGCAAAGCAAGAACAGCATCGTGTTCGACTGATGTCCAAACTGCTGGTCAGACTGTCTCTGCCACAGTTTCCAGACTTAGAGGCACTGATAAACGGGTCACCAAAACAGAAAGGCAAAAGAGAGTACGGAGCATTAGAGGGGGAAGGAGAAGAGGTAAATGAGAAAGACATGAGCATTGTATTAGGGTGGGAGGGGAAGGGTGGCCACGAACACCCTAGAAAGCATACCGTACAGTGCGGAACAGGAAATCCAGCAGCTCACGCAGTAAGTAGAAAGAACCCCCAACTCAGTGAAGCCTCTGCCTGAGCTGAGCCAAGGGCAGCTGAGGTCAGCCCAGGGCCAGAAATGAATTTCATAAAAAGCCAAGTGCCTGGAAAAATCAACAGAGCCAAGTCAAGGACAAATGTCAGTTATGTCATTGACATTTTCTCGTGACAGACGTAGAATGTTTTGTTTTATACTAACAAATTAATTCAGTTGCTTAATCTACTTGAGGTCAGCTAACTGTGTGGGGGTGGGGTGCTACAGATAGAACCCAGGGTCTTGAACATATTAAGCCGGCACTCTAGCACTGAAGCCCTCCACAAACCTCTTAACCATGCTTTTGAGCTCAGTACTAATAGACCGAGTAATAAGGTCAGTTTGCTAGTTTGGGCATGTTTGTTTAGCGTTTGTCTGCTTGCTCATTTCTGTTCATGTGTGGTGTAAGTGTGTACACAGGTGTATACATGTGAAGGAGGGTCAGAGGCTGACTTAGGATCTTCCTCTGTTTTCCAACACTTTATCTCCTCCCTTCTTCTAGAGAGGCAAAAATAGAAGGATCCCCGGCACTGGGATTCCAGGAGTGAGTTTGGCTTTGATGAAGGTGCCGGGGATTTGAACTTAGGTCCCTATGAGCACTTTACAGACTGAACCATCTCTCCAGCCCTGTTTGTTTTATTTTTTTAAGACAAGGTCTCACTATGTATCCCAGGCTGGCCTTGAATTCTGATCCTCCTACCTCACTCTCCCAAGTTCTGGGATTACAAAGATGGAAGGCAGGGATGTTCTATGAGTAACACAAAGAAGGTGGACCCAAGTGGAAACTAAGCTATTAGTTTATGTGACCATTATTCTTCTTTTTCATATTTCCCTGGTTATACTCTTCATTTTTCAGTGGACCATGGGTTCAAACTCATCAAATGAGATTTTTCTCAGTTCAAATAATGTAGGAGGAAAGAAAAAAAAAAAAAACTGTTTGGAGGTAAAATAGCATCAGAAGCAACCCGTGCCAAAACATGGGTTTGTTACTTAGCAAAGGGCCTGAGACTTCCCTGAAAGATTTGGAAGGGGGTTTTCTTTCCTTGACAGTGACTCATCAAACAGGGGGAAGCGTGGAGCCTGCTTTTTCACCAACACTTTACAAACGGGCACTGTACAGAATGTGCCCATTAGCAGTAGGCATCAGAACAAGAAAGCATTCTTAGCATGAGTAATAGGAATTAAGTGAAATGGATGGAATTGGCTTCACGGAGATGGATGGAGAAAAGAGCCTTCATTATATAAAAAGGAAACCCGAGCCCCCGCTGCGGCCACCGTGACCGCAGCACCAGCCAATGAAAACAGGTACCTGCACTCAAATAAAACAGAGCAGAGATGTAACAGAGTGCTGCTTAAAAATTCAAGTGAGAAGGTAAAACATGTTAAATAGCCTTTAATGACATGAAAAGAGGTTTTGGTATTTTGTTAAGTCAAAAAGGCATGTTATAACATTTGTTCACTGTGATCTCATTTCTTGTTAATGTTACGTCAATATGCCGAGAGCACGAGCTGGTAAACACTAAAAAAACACTAACGTGTTAACAGAGATGGGATTGGGAGTTTGTGTTTTCCTTCTTGCCTACTTTCCCCAAATTTTCTATAATAAATATATTTGTTTACTTAGTTCTTGATTAAAGCAAAGTCTCACTATGTATGCTGGCCTCAAACTCATGATCTTCTGAGCTTACAAGTGCTGGGCACACCACCACACCCAGCTCAAGAAACACTCTTTTAGTGAGAAAACCCTTCAACAAAGCAGAAGAGGGCTTTGTTTTTGAGACTGCTGTGTGAGGTGATCCACCTCATCAAGTTCCACCTGGCACCTCTGCTATTAAAAGTTTCTCTCTCTCTCTCTCACTCTCTCTCTCTCTCTCACTCTCTCTCTCTCTCTCTCTGGCACCTCTGCTATTAAAACTTTCTCTCTCTCTCTCTCTCTCTCTCTCTCTCATCATTCAAACTGGCTCTTCTTGCTCCACTAGAGGAAAAGTTGGAACTAAGAGAAAGCAAAGACCAGTTTAGGATGGATTTTAAGGTGTAGGGTACAGGGTTCTGCTTTGTTTTGTTCTTGTCTTAAGAAAGTGCCTGGTGATTCCTAAGCCTTGCACAAACACACCACAGGCCTTGTCCTGACTGCATAAGGCCACAGATTTCACCCAGCCCAAGGCAGACAGAGGAAGAAACACAGGTCCCTCCAATTCCTGAGACTCCTGGTGGTCAGGGCATGGGGTATATCTCCTCAGAACTCAATTATCTCTGGGGAGAGGTAACCCCCCGAGCCCAGCACACAGCTTCCAGCTCCCCTTGCCCTTCAAGGAGTTCTCATGGTTTATACAACAGAACTTGCCATTTGCAAGGTCCTTGTGTCTGATCTTTGCTTGTTTGTTCCTGGTTTTGGTTTTAGTTTGGGTCTGGATTTGGGTTTGTAAAGATAGGGTCTCACTGTGTATGCCTGGCTGACCTGGAACTCACTAAGCAGACTAAGCTGTCCTTGAACTCACGGAGATCCTTCTGCCTCTGCTCCCAAGTTCTGAGATTAAAGGTGTGCACTACCACACCCAGAATGTCTAATCTTTGAAGGACTTCCATTTGGTTTTTCTTTTGTGTTCCAGTGTGCTGCAGGAAACGTGGATCTCAATTACATCCCGTGGCTGCTTCAGTTTCCTGAACAGCAGCACTGGGTCAGAGATCTGTGCTGTGATGGCTTCAACTCCTAATTGTTATTTTCTTCAATTACAATTTGTCTCTCTACATCCCATCATCTAATCAAACAGCAAAGCAAAGCCTACTGTTAAAACTTTAAACTTCAGATAAAATTGTTGCACATTTTGAAAAAAATATATCTTTAACTAGAAACTGGAGATATATTAGATATATCAGAACACACTGATATGTAAATAGAACATAAATAATCATTGTGATAGTGACTTTTACAATATGGACATACACAGGGCAAATGACTTTTATCTAGCCTTGTAACCAAAAAGTTAATCTTAGCTTAGCTTGTTTATGATGCAGACAAGCTCACTGAGCCGTATGTTCCTCTTGTGACCTGGGCAGATGGCCTTCATCCCCCATGACACTTCCTTACCCAGGACCCAGAATGATGTATGAATATGTGTATGTATGTTTTACGTACGAAAAAAACTGCTAACGGTGCTTATCTCATTGTTTTCAATGAGATAAATTAATAACATCTGTTTATAGTTGGGTGTGTGTCTTGGTCTAGGTAAAGGGATCAGAAGGGTCAAATTCTCTAATAAGGGCCTCACTTTTACTTTCCCATATACTGGACATACTGTTTCAATAAAAGAAAGAGCAAAGCAGGCACTTGTTCCAGAGCACAGTTCTGAGAGAAATCTGAAGGAACAAATGCCCAGCAGTTCAGGTGCACTCCTAGACTGAAATGGTTGCTAAGAGTCGGATGTTTTTTATTTAAGCAACACTGTAACGTGGTTTTGTGTAGTAAACACTACAAATCATCTCCTTTTTGAAAGAGTTTATATGTCTGTTGACATTCTATCTACATGTTTGCATGTGTGTGTATATATGTATATACATATATATATGAATTAAAAGATCTATCAAGATGCTTACAGCCGTCGCTGTTGAATGGTGGAAGTCAGTCCATTAGGCTGTTACAGCAAAATACCATAAACTGGGCTGTTCATAAACAAGGGGAATTCAAACTTTACCATTCTGAAGGTTGGGTGTTCAAAACGAAGGAGGTTCGCGGTGTGATCAGGGTCCTTTCTGGCTTTAGACAACTTCTTGCTATGTCCTCACACAGTGGAAAGAATAAGGGGCTTCTGTGAGGTTGTGTGTGTGTGTGTGTGTGTGTGTGTGTGTGTGTGTGTGTATCCATCCCTGTACATGCAGTATACATGTGCATGTGTATGCATGTGTGTGAAGGCCAGGAGCCACCCGTCTTGAGATGATCTCTCACTGGCCTAGAGTCCAAAAAGCAAGTTAGGCTGTCTGGTCAGCAAGCCTGGGGCTTTGCAGTAGGAACCTAATCCCATTCACAAAAGCTCCCCTCTCATTGCTTAATCACCTCACAAAGGCCTTATGTCCCAATACTGTCTTCTCAAGATGTAGAATTTTAACATACAATTGGAGAGTACTTTTAACGTGATTTTTTCTACTCTGTCTCTCTCTGTCTCTGTCACTGTCGCTGTCTCTCTGTCACACACACACACACACACACACACACACACACATACATACACACATGGGCTTCAGTGTTTTCTATTTATTCTCTATGCACATATCACACGATATATTTATTTAACAAAACAAACACAACTTAAATTGTTTCAGCCTAACACCTATATTATGCCTAACACAGAGTAGGTCCTTAATAAAAATTATCTTCCATTTCTCAAAAATAGGGAGTGTTTACTGAGTGCTTAATCTGCACCAGACGCTGTAGGAAAGGTCTTATATAAAGATATTGTCTCATTTAAACCTACCACAAACATTGTAATATTGGTTATTCTTCTCCCCTTTTAACAGATGAGGGAATTTGGACCGAATATTAGAAATGTAAGGCTGTCCCAGAGTCAATAGATGGCAAAACCAGGAATGTGTAATGGAGAGCGTACTCATAATCCTTCTCACCTTAAGAAAGAATGGTTTTAATTATACAACTAAGTAAGATTTTCTTCCAGAGCGAGAACAGTATCTGTCGTGTTTATAAATATTTTGCATCCATTGCTTTGTTCTGAAACTCTCTTTTGTCTCCCACTGTTTTTGCTTTCTCTTTTGAACAATTTATTGCATTCCTTTTAGTCCCCTCTTACCGCATCAACTACATTCTTTTCTTATTTTTACTGCCGGCCATGAGTTTGTATCATACAACTACAAGTCCTCTTTCAAATAAATTCCGCAAGAATCTGGAATTCCCAATTCTTCCCTACCATCCAATATTACATTGTTGTGTTTCATTTTCCTTATTCAAAAGCTATAGTCACCAAATTGTCTCGTTGCTATTATTTTGGATGAACTATTACATATCAAATTGGTTAAGAGGCTGAGGAGGTGGTCAGTAGATAAAGCACTTGTCTCACAAACATGAAGACCTGAGTTCAAATTCCCAGAACCCACATAAAGCCACTCACAATAGTGTGTATCTGTGATCCTTTTGCTCCAACAACAAGAGTGGAGGTGGAGACTCCCCAGAATTGCAGGCCAGGTTGCCTGGTGTACACAGTGATGAAAACAAAGAGATCTTGTTTCAAGCAAGGTGGACAGCAAGGACCCACACTTTCCAAGGGTGTTCTCTGACCACCACACCCACATTGTGGCACATGTGCAACCACACACACATGCAAGCATGCACACACACACATCAGACATATATACACACACAGGAAAAGAGTAAAGAAAAATATTTTAGGGCCGGCAAGCCTTACTTGCTAAGCTCCATCCCTAAGACCTACATGGCAAAACGAGTAAAACCAACCCCCAAAAGTTGCCTTCTGACCTCCACACTCAAACCATGGCACTTTTGTGCATGCAAACACGCACTAAGTAACTAAATGTAAAACAATTCTCTAAAGAAAATGTATTTTGTTATCTTCATTTCTTCCCTCTCTGACATCCTTGCTTTATTTAGGTCGGACCAAGTTTCTGATATAGGTAATTTTTTCTTTCTGAAGAATGTCCTCTAACAATTCCTGCACTGCAGGTGCACTGGTAACAAGTTCCCTCTGTGAAAAGCCTTTCTTCCCATCTCACTTTTGAAGAATAATTGCACTAGGTACAGAATTTTAGGGAGATAGTTTTCTCCCTTCAATAGTTTAAATATATTAGTTCTTTCTTTCCTACTTTCATGGTTTCTGAAGAGAAGTTCAATTTAATGCTTGTCTTTGCTTCTCAATAGGTAAGGTGTATTTTTCTCAAGTTCCTTTCAAGTTTTTCCTTGTCTTTGGTTTTCTAAAGTTTGAATATGACATGGCTAAGCATAGAGTTGGGTTTTTTGGTTTTTTTTTTTAATTCTTCTTGGTGTCCTCTGAGTTTCTTGAATCTGTGACTTGGTATCTATCATTACTTGTAAGAATCCTTGGCTGCTATCCATCAGATGTTCTTTCTAGCCCCTCTTCCTCTTTCCTCTCTTTCCCTTTGGTATTCTCCTATTGCCTATATTGCACTCTCTGCGAATGTCCCATGGCTCTTGCCTCATGTATTTGTCTTTTTCCTTCTCTTTTCTCTTTGAATTTTAGTTTGGGATGGTTCTACTGACCATTCTTGAAGCTCTATGATTCCTTTCTCTGCAGTGTATAATCTAGTGATGAGTCCACCAATGGCATTCTTCAAGTCTTTCTTAATCTCTCTTTCCCTTCCACTAACCATCTGCTCCTCAACAAAGTCCACTCTATCCATGGCTGCCCTTGTCATATTAATCATATAAGCCTCTTTTAAATACAGCCAATATAACTGTTCTGATAACTTAAGCGTCTCTGCCATGGCAGAGTCTGGTACCTATCCTTGCCCTGTCTCTTCAGTTGTGAACTCTTTTAGTATGCCTTGTGGTTTGTCCTTGGGAGGTAGAACATGATGAACCAAGCAAAGAGACTTCATTTTGAGGCTTTGCTTGTGTTGGTTGGTAGGCATGACTAGCGGTTACTCTGCCTCCTCAATAGGTGTCCTTGTTGTAATCCTCTCTATTGTCATCTGGTTTTCCTACCTGAAGATTTTCTAGTAAATGAGGTCTGAGAGGTAGAGTTCCTTCAGTTGTGTTATCTGATGTGTAGTGAAGGAGGGAGGATCATTCTCCTGATCCTTGATTAAGTCTCAGTCTTTTAAAGAATCTAAAGCTCTTGGCTGTGACCTTCGGAAGTGTTTTACAGGTCTCTGTCCGTCTTCCCCTTAGATGAGAAAGGAAGGTAACAGGACTGCAGTTGAGAATGTATCCTTTTCCCCAGGCATCAAGCTCTGTGAAATGCCATCCATCAGGCTCTTAGCTTCTTTCTGCAGTGAACAGCAACGGCTGCAGGGACTCCTGGCTGTTCAAGGTGTCAGAGTAAGTGACTGTAAACCAGACAGTGATACCACCTCCTCTAAGGCTCAGGGAAGACTGCAGAAGAGGGGGCAGAAAGATGTGAGAACTGGAGGATGGAGAGGAGAGCTGCAAACGCCGTGTTCTGGACGAGACACAACCACTGCGACCGTGAGTTCACAGCAGCTGTGGCTGCCTGCACGGGGCCTGCACAAACCTGGGCCTGTCGGCTGTCAGTCATGAACGGGAGACCAGTGCAGGAGGCCCTAACCCTCTCTGGGGGAACTGCTGGATACTGATGGATGCTGGGAAAGAGTCGTCATTTCCTCAGTTGTGGACCCACTAGTGAGTCCACCAGCTCCAGTGGAAAGTCCTACACGCATGTCCGTGCGGAAGGCCCTAGTTAAACCCAGCGGTCACAAAATAAAAGTAAAAGACGAACTTTAGAAAGGGGCTTTGAGAGAGGGGGGCAGGTTGATAGAGATAAGAGAGAGTGGAGAGCAAGAGTAAGCGGAATTCGGTCTACCCATGTATGAAATTATCAGAGAAAACATTTAATTTGAAAATTACGAAACAGATGTCTTTTAAAAAATCCTTTCTATGGGGCTGAAGGGATGGCTCAGTGGTTAAGAGCACTGACTGCTCCTGCAGAGGACCTGGGTTCTATTCCCAGCACCCACATGGCAGCTAACAACCATCCGTAACTCCAGTTCCAGGGGCTCTGACGCCCTCTTCTGACCTCCGTGGGCACTGCATGACAGGGGTGCTCCTCCCTACACTCCAACAATACACTTGTACACATAAAATGAAAATAATAAACAAAAACTGTAAAAACAATAATGAAAAAAAGCCTATTCTCTTGTTAACAACAGAATGCTCTAGATACCTCAAAATGTTATGCAGATGGGAGTGGCGATTTAAGGTCGTATACTTCCAGTCAGAAACCAGAATTCACCGGCTGGCACTCTATGCCTTTGTCCTCTCTCCCCGTGACCTGATGATTCAGATGTGATCTAGAACACTAAGAAAACTCTCAGAGCTTTGGCATCACTTTCACAAATGTGACAGAGAAATGGTTGTCAAAGCTGAGACTTGTCACAGAGAAATGGTTGTCAAAGGTAGCTGAGACGTGTCACAGCTGGGCGTTATATTCTTTGTAGCCATCTAATCTCTTTCCCCTCAAGTTCAACATGTTCCAGTCACAGTATGTACAAGTGCAATAGTCACAAAATGTACAAACCCAAAAAGAAATTCAATCATGACTGGTAAATATGGTATAAAGTCTCAATTATTCACATCATTGTTTTATGGGACACATTTTTGCGGTGATTTGAATGAGAATGTCCCCATAGTCTCCAAGTATTGGGACATTTTGTCCCCAGTTGGTGGCACTGTTTTGGGAGGTCTCAGAAGGTGTGGCTATGCTTTAGGAAGCATGTCACTGGGGGCAGGCTTAGAGAGCCGGATCTCCAGTCACACTCTGCTTCCTGTGGCTGCTTGAAGATGTGAGTGCTTAGCTTCTGCGTCTACTCCAGCCACCTCTGCCGCCATGCCTCCCTGCCATGGGGACGCTTGCCTCTTTGGAACTGTAAGCTAAATAAACTCTTCCTTTTCTAAGTTCTCTTGGTCAGTGTTTCTATCACAGCAACAAAGAAGTAACTAATACAGCACTTATATTCTAATAAGGTACATAAGATTTTTTCTGAGAGTACTTTTCATTGAAAATGTACTACAAATAACTATAGTAGATTAAGTGATACCTCAAAAAAGTTGTGTCTGTGCCTTAATTTCTAACACCTGTGAACGTCTCCTTGTTTAGGGGAGGGAGATTCTTCACTTCAAAGTAAGTTAAAAATCCTGAGATATAGACAATAGATTCTTCCTTCCAGTCTCTGCTGCGGGCCTGTTACCATTCTAGGGATCTTGATGGGCTCGTTTTTTCACACAATTAAAGAATTAAAAGTTAGGAAAAATCCCAGAGACTACAGAGAACCAGAGGCTGACAAGGCTTTATTGAAAGACAAAGAGTCACATCCATCCATACACACACTCACAGAGAGAAAAGCTCTCCACAACTGGAGAGGGGACCCAGAAACTGAAAATCCAAAGGCCTCTTAAAGACCTCCTCACCCCTGGTTTTAAGAGTTTTAGTGGTTTCCCCTCCCCTAACTTGGAATTGGTCAACTTAAACAAACAAATGGGTGCTGTTTGGTCCCAGCTTGTGTCTAAAGCAGCTGAACGGGCCCTGCTGAAGCTAAAACCAAGGCAGGACCAAGAGCAGCAGGAGATATGTCATCATCACTCCTCAGTGACCCTGTTTGCTCTTTGCAGTTTAGTCCCTCCCCACTCTCAGGGATTGTAGCTCTCCTGACTTCCCCAGAACCAGGACAGGGGCCGCATTTACACTGTCTTAAGCAACCAGCTTGGTGGTCATGTTTAAGACCGCCCTAGGACATTTTTCACACTGCACATCCCCTTCTTAGAACGCTTTCTTCTGTCATAGCAGCTGTCATGCAAAAATCACTTAAACTAAGTCACTCTTTTTAAATGTCTCAGAATCCTAAACTTCAGCCTAGAATTGAGGTGGTTTTTTTTTCAACTGGAGCAAAGCAATCTCCCCTAATAATTTATAAACTGTCTGACTGCTGAAATTGCACGAGTAATTCTTACTCCCCGAGAGCAAAGCTTGGTCTGTTATAGGCACTAGATATTTGATCGTTAACTGACTGAAGAGACTGCCCACCATCCTGGATCTGGTAGTCTCTGATCAGCTAACAAGACATTGGCAAGAAAGCTAATTTAAAGTCTGTGACTTATTTGTTGATTATTAGAAATGAATCGCACTATGTAATTAATCTTTTACTGCATCTTGGGTGTGATAGTCTGCTTGTACCAAACATTTAAAGATATCAAGAGCAAAAGGTGCTACTGACATGGAAATAACCTAACGGAGCACAGGAAAACTGTAATAATGCTTGTAGAATAGAGTAAGATGCTAATTTAATCCATAAGTGAATAATGCCATGTGAGAGACATTCCCTTTGCATAAGCAGCCATATTTCAATGTTCGAGGTGAGTGCTATTGGAATGTTTCCAATCTGCCCTTTCAGAATTGAACTTTCACCCAAAGTGGCACACAGTTTGGCACACAGCTCCAATCCAAACTTGGAAGGTTGAGACAGAAAGATATCAGGTTCAAAGCCAGCGTGGAATACACAGAAAGCTCAAGGCCAGCCTGAGCTACAGAGTGAGTTGCTATCTCAGAAAATCGAAGATTGGGCATTAGCCCACTCACAGGGTGCACAGGCCCAGCATTGGGGCCTGTCCCCAGGCCTGAAAAATTAAAAATAGAATATTTCCAGGTTAAAAATAAAAGGTGGCCATTGCTTTATCAAGGTTTTCCTTTGTAAGTGTCCCCCCACTTTTTAATTAGTAATGCTCGTAAGAATTATCTACTCGTGTCATGGAAGAACCTTTCAAACTACTTGGTGGAAATGCTCCTTAGAATAGAGGGTACAGTTTTAAATACACTCAGCGTCCAGTTGAAGAGCGTCCATGTGGACTCCTACTCAGTTTTCCAATTCCCTTCTGGGAACTCACTCCCAGTCGTGCTTTTTTAAAAAAACTGTATTTTTTTCATTTTTATTTTATTTTATGTGTCTAAGTGTATCACCTGTGTGTATATAAGTGCACCCCTGCTGTGCAGCACCCACAGAGGTCAGAAGAGGGTGTCAGATCCCCTAGTACTAGAGTTATAGACAATTGTTAGCTGCCATGTGGGTGCTGGGAACAGGTCTTCTACAAAGAGCAGCCAGTGCTCTTAATTACTGAATCATCTCTCCAGCCCCCAAATCTCAGTTATTCTTAAAGCTGTCATGGGCAATACTAGAAAGACATCATAGGCATACATACAGAATAAAAAAATATTTTTCAAAATTGGCATGGTATCAGTCAGCACCTCCCAGTTGCTTATACCAGCCACTGGTCTAAGCACTTCAGGTACATTGACTTCTTGCAATAACCTTTGTAGCCATAAACTCGTAGATGAGGAAAATAAGGTACATGAAAAGGAAGTAGCTTACTCAAGATCACACAACTAATAAGGCAAGCACTGGATTTCAGGCTAAGTCATTTGATCTGGAGTTTGAATTCTCACCCACTATTTAATACTGGAATGGTATGAAATTTCTTTACAAGACCTGGATACCAGATGAAGGTGTAAGACTCAGCATCTTTTCTATCAATAAAACCTCTTATTTCTGGAATGTTCTATCCTAGCACCAGAACAACACTTTAGCTTACTGATTAGGACTTCCTTTATTCTGTCATAGGCAGGAGAAACCTATTCAACAAGAATAGCATGAATCCTACATCAGTTCCTGGCTTCTGTAATTCCATTATGTAACTATTTGACTACACGCCCAAAGCCTCTGACAATAGGTACATTTTTAAAACATTGTTGTTTTTACTTCAGGCATTCTACACTGTGAGTCATTCTTATCAAAAAACAAACCCCATCCACATTAAGTTCTTTTTCCCAGACCTTCTTTCTGTGGGCCTGACTTGTTTTTCCACAAGACAGTTGAAGACAAAGTTTCCCTCAGCTTATAAAACTGGAAATGGTCCTGGAGCTGTGGAGTTGTGGGAGGCATGAAAGAGTGGCAGGCAAAGGTCCGAAAGCCCAGTCTAGAATTTCTCTTTCAGGGGTTTAGATGGAGCATTACAAAGAAGAGGATTATTGATTGCTCTTCTCAACCAGGCCCAAGGCTTTTGTGTCTTTAATGACTCATGAAGGGAGAGTGTCCTATGAGTCACTCCTCATTCCCTGGTGGACCCTTCCAGGAAGTGCAGTATCTGGGTATTTAATTCACTCACTCACGCATTCATTCATTCTTCCAAATCCATATATGTGTGTATATATATACACACACACACACACATATATAACAGATGTGTGGGTGTGTGAATGCATGTGCGTGGTCATGTGCACAGGTGCACATGTGTGGGAGCCCATGTCTGGGAGTGCATGGAGGTCAGAGGTCAACCTTAGGTACTGTTCTTCAGGAGCTATTCTCCTTGTTTTTCTTTTGGTTTGTTTTTTCATTATTATAAGTGTTAGTTTTGTGCAGGAGGCGGGGCACATGCTATGGTGCATGTGTGGAAGTCAGTTCTCTCCTTCTATGGTGTGGGTCTAGAAATCAAACTCAGATCATGACGCTTGAAACACCTTTACCTAATGAGATGAGCTATCTTGCTGGCCGTTATAATTTAGAGACAAGATCTCTCACTGGGACCAGGGTCTTGCAATTAGGTTAGGCTAGGTGACCAGAGAACCCCAGGGTATCTCTGTCTCCCCAGTGCTGAGATTATGAGGATGCATCACCACACCAGGCTCTGTATGTAGGTTCTGGGATTGAACTCAGGTTCTCCCGTCAGCACAACAAGCACTGTACTGATAGGCTATCTCCCCAGCTCCTATAGATTTTTATCGTAGATTTTAGGGTACTAACAGGACTGTGGGGGACTTCAGTCCCTTCCTTCCTCCCTTTTCAGCTCTCAGACATGAAGTCCTCACTACAGTCTGCTCTACTGTAAGGGACTAAAAGCAATGGGACCAACTGATAAGGGCCTGAAACCTCCAGAACCATGAGCCACCATAACCTTTTTCTCTTTACAAGTTGATTGCCTCAGGCATTGTTATAGTGAGAAGAAGATGGCTGGCCTAGTCTGTGTAAGTCATACTGGGTTTTAATTTCATCTCTTGCACCACAAAGCTCTTCTTATACAAATTCAAGATCGACCTCTGAGAACCAAAAGCACCAAAGGAGAAAAAGATACAGATTCCATGATCTAAAACTTATAATTGATAATAATTATAATCAGTTCAATCAAGAATACAAGTGAACTATCAGATGTTCTCCCTAAATTATGCCCTTAAATCATAACATGATCCCTTAAAAAACTCCATGATAGGCAGTACTGGAGCAGTGTGGATTTATTTTTGTAAAGATTTCATCAGCACAAAAATCAACTGTGGCTAAAATGTAGCTGCTTTTTATACGTATGCTATTGTTAAGTTTTACAAATTAGATGACAAAACACTAAAGCACTGTAATATTCCCCCATTGAAGAATACAGTTTCTTAAAACTAATGTATTTTTTTATTATTTTTATTTAATGTGTATGTATGTATTATATAAGTACACCCATGCTGTGTAATGCACCCATGGAGGTCAGAAGAAGGCGTTGGATCTCCTGGAACTGGAGTTATAGATGGTTGCTAGCCACCACGTGGGTTGCTGGGAACTGAACCCAGGTCCTCTGCAAGAACAGCCAGTGCTCTTAACCTCTTAACCGCTCAGCCATCTCTCCCACCCCAAAACTAATGTATTCTACAAAATTCCACAAGAAATACTGTCAAGCCTTGAAATCTTTCTCTCTCTCTGTTTTTTTTTTTTTTTGGTCTTTTGAGATGAGGTTTCCTGTAGTCCCAGCTGGCCTGAAACTCACAGAGATCCACCTGCCTCTGCCTCCCCACACCCTGCAAAATCCTTCTGTAATAAATAAGTTATTAAACCCTGATCCCCAAAACAAGATACCTGTTTTACAAGAAAAACTACTAAATTAGAGAGACTGATTTTTCTAGGAACTAATTGCTAACTTTTATGATCTGGTGTTCAGTAACTGATGTAGACAATTTTACAGAATGATTTTATAGTCGCTGCTAGTAGATATTCAAAATACATAGTGTTTAATAATAGCAATAACAGTAAAATAAAACAGTTTACTTAAAGGAATTTTTAATATTTGATGTATTATTTTTATTTTTTATGTGTATGAGTGTATTGCCTGCATGTATGTAAGTGCACTTACGCTGTGCAAAGCCCACAGAGGTCAGAAGAGGGCATTGGATCCCCTAGTACTAGAGTTATGGATGGTTGTTAGCTGCCATTTGGGTGCTGGGAACTGAACCTGGGTCCTCTGTAAGAGTAGGCAGTGCTCTTAACCTATCACAGATCAAATACCCTGGGGAAATGCATGTGTATGAATATGTACAAACTTCTTGTTCTTGTCATTATCCCCTAAACAACAGTATAGCAAGCATTGACAGAGCTCTTAACTGTATTCAGTGTCACAAATAATCTAGAGGGGACTGAAAGTTGGCGTAGGGTCTATGCAAACCCTGTTCCATTTATATAAGGGACTTGAGCATTTTATCAATTTTGGTATCTAAGTGAATCCTGGAGTTGATCACCCATGCCTACCGAGGAACAAGCCTAGAGAGTCTACAGCAGCCCTGGAAGTGGAGACAAGAAATAGAATAGCCACGTGTCCGTCCTCTGAAGCCACATCAAGCCTCTCCCAAGATCCACCCCTGTAACATTCAGCTCTATGAACCAAGAGATCCTCTCACCCTTTTTAGGAAAATGAGGTACTTTAGTTCAAGTCCTCAGTGCTTTGCTACCAAGAGTCCTGTTATAATATGGCACGGTCACACTGCAAAACTCACTTCAGAAAGGCCAAGAAGAGAGCTAATGACAGAATCCAGGTAAAAGAGAGGTGGGGGCTGGCAAGATGGCTCTGCAAGTAGAGGGCACTTTTCACCAAACCTGATGACCTGGGTTCAATCCCTGGGACTGCATGGTAGAAGAGAACCAATTCCTGCAAGTTGTCCTCTGATCTCCACAATGGCGCTGTGGCACGCGCACACACACACACACACACACACACACACACACGCTACACTACACATAAAACCAAATAAATAAGTATAATTTTATAAGTTTAAAAAATGAAGAAATGGGATGTTCTGCAACCACAGTAGATGGACTCAAGAAGTTACCAATAGCCAGCCCTGAAGATTAATAAGACCCAAAGGAATTAGACAAAGGAATATTTTAAATGGACGCACATTTCTAAGTTCATTCATAGTGTCATATATTGCTAATTGATCTCCTAGGCCTGGTCCACCCTCCTTTCTCCTAATAAGATTGTTGTCAAGTTAATTCAAATAGTCACCCTCAAATGTCAGATACAGCTTTCCTTATGAAAGAAAGATCTTTACATTTAGTGAGAGACATCACTCAACAAAACTAAACCACAAGGAAAAAAAAAGCAGATAGTAACAGGTGAAGAAATACACCGGGTTCAGCTTGAGTGACAGCCAGAAAATTAACCTTACTTAAGATGTTTTCTAAAAACATAAATCTTTCAGCTGTCAGAATGATGTCCAGCATGAAAGTCACAGCATATCCAGACACACAACATAGTCTAGTAATTAAATTGACTATCTGTCACCAGAAAGAATTCTAATTCCCTCAGAATATATTCCATCTATGAACTTGCCAGGCAGTCTCAAACATGAGACAGGTGCTTTCAGTGATAGCTAAATACTGGGTGTTAGCTGTTTAATTGCATAACTGTAATTCCAAGAGTTGAAAACCAAACTCATTCTGCTTTAAAAGCATATAACCACACACCTCCTTTCCCAACTTTAAAATATATATGTTATTCTACTCTTTCTCAGTAAATTCAAAACACCAAAATATACTGTGATCAAACAGAAATATTATTAATGATATCTGGTAGCCACACAAGGATTCTGCAAGGTCTGATTTAGGTATTTCCTGAGGTCCATGTGCATAGCCAAAATTAAAGCAATCTCTCCGAAGTTTACCTATACAAAATCCTCCGTGGTGTCTGGGGTTTGTTTGTGTCATTGACTTTATCTTGACACTATTGAGGCTGGAGATAATTCTTCATTTCTGAATCTCTCTACTCTGTTGGCTTAAAGGACACTGCTCAGCTTCTGTGCTGTGCAGGATGTGTGTGCGTACATGTGAGTGTGTGTGTGTGTGTGTGTGTTTCATACACGCCGAGCATATACTCTATCATTAAGCTGTATCTCATACTCCTGAAGCCTTCTTTGCAATTCATTAAACAAAAAATAATAACAAAATAAAAATTAACCACTCACTCTGTTGTCACTTTGACCCATTCTGTACCAACAGAGCCGAGCATCCTTCAAAAAGCTCAAGATCTTGCTCAAATTACTTTCCCATAATCCTCTCTTTCCTTCACTTCGTGCCCAAGTTTTGCAGCTACGGAGACATGGCAGCATTTTCTAGTTAAGTGTGATTTGCTGGTATGTTATTTCATTTTCTCACACTCCTAGTTGTGATGGATCTCAAACAAACTAAAATCATGACGAGGGTGCACTGGATGGATTCCTCTTTTAAAAATCATAACATAATTGATTTTTACTCTTCAACTTGTGAAAAAATGGGTCCTACTCTTCTGCTGAATTTTATCGGCTGATTTTTCTGCAATGTGGCATTCAGCCTTGGCTATATAGCAGAATCCCTATGAGGTTGTTTAAACATGCAGATGCCCAAGGCCTTCCTGCCAGAAATTCTGAATCTGTAGCTCACATTTGTATATTTAAAAGCTCCACAGGTAATTCTGATGGATCGCCAAGGTTGAGAACTGCTGTTCCACAATATGTCTACAAGAATTTCTTCTGCACAAATGGAGTAGAAAGATGAATTAACTCTTACTTTGCTCGTAGCAATTCAATACTGACCCATATTTTTAAGTCACAAGAGAAAGGTATCATTACAAGTTTGATTATGAAATGTCTACTCCATAGGCTCTTGTTTTGAATATTTGGTTCCCAGCTGATGGTATTATTTTTAAAGGAGGTGGAAACTTTAGAGATAGGGCTTAGGAAGAGGAAGAAGGTTACTGAGGGTGTGCCTTTGAAGGTTATACAAGATTTCCGATGTCATTTTCTCTCCCTGCTTTTTGGTCACAATGAAGGAAATGAAGCATTCTTCTCTGCCTGCCCCCACCCCCTGCGATCTGCCCAAGTGCATGGAACCAAGCAACCATGACCTAAACCCTCTGAAACCATGAGCCAAAACGATTTTTTTTTCTTTAAGTTGTCTTTGTCAGATATATAGTTATAGGGTCAATAAAAGTAATAACCACAGATACAGGATCCAGGGTTATAACCTTGTTGCACAATAGAGCCAGGCCCCCACCAGCCCCTCTGAGCATCAGCTTCTCACCCGTTTCACACAGTCATCTACTGTCTGATGTGACCAAGTCCTTTTACCTACTGGGCCACCTTGTTCCCTGAGACCGAGATAAAACAGATTTAAATACTGTCCTATTAATAAAGAAAAGCTCAAAGAGTTTATCACATCTTTCAGATACACTGGAAGCGGGAATCGGAGAGGTGGTGTCATGTTTCTAAACTCCTTCGTCTTTGGTATTTCTTTGGATTCTCCTGTACTCTCTGGTTCTACCTCTGTGCCTACGGCCCCAGTTCTGTCATGACTCCCCAACAACCATATTCCTTGAATCACAAAGGAAACTAACAAATTTCAGGGTTAGGTACAGGTAGCAAAGGCAGACAACTCCCAGAACAGAAGAGCCAAAACCCCGAGAGTCTTTGCTCTTGGCCATTTCTACTCTGGAAAGTCCTCCACCTCTTCCTGTGTGTGGAGCCCTGCCGGTTGCTACGTTGCTTGCCTGGTCTCCTATCTACTCCCCTTCAGTTGCCAGTGCCTGCTGCTTTTCCTATGCAGAGGAAATGCAAGAGTCAGTCTTCCCTTACTACAACAAAATATTTGAGGAATCAGCTTAAAAAAAAGGAAAAGTTTGCTTGGGTTCACACTTTTGGAGGCTTGGACCCTTGGCTGGTTGCTGCTTCATAGCCTATGGTAATGCAGTACATCATGGGTCAGGAAGTATAACAGATTAACAATCTGTTTGCTTCTTGGTCAAGAAGCAAAAGGAGAAGGAAGAGACTGGATTCCACCTTCCTCTTCAAGAACACAGTCCCATGACCTAAGATCTCTCACCAGGTTCTACCTCTTAAAAGTTTCCACCATCTCAGGGCTAGAGAGACAGCACAGTGGTTAAGATCTGGGTTTGATTACAAGTACCCACATGGCAGCTAACAACCATCCATAACTCCAGTCCAGGGTATCTAACATCCTCTTCTGACCTCCTCAGGTATCACACACACACACACACACACACACACACACACACACACAGATATACAGTGCACTTACATACATGCAGGCAGAACACTCATATACATAAAAGAAAAATAAATTTTTTTTTAAAGTTTTGCCATCTCCTAACAGCACTACAGGTTGAGAATCAAATTTTAATTCATGAGCTTTTGACATTCCAGATTGAAACTAGAGCAGTAATTAGCTCTTCCTCTGTCCTGACTCTGTTCCATGGCAAGCCTTTCCCTCAGATTCCCCAAAAGCCATCTGGGCATTAGCTCACCCACAGAGTGCCCATTTCCTCTCTCAGGAGCTGTACTTCCCGCTCCTAAACTCATTGTTTCTGCACATTAACATGGTCCAAGAGATAAGGCTTGATGAATAATTCATTATTTTAAACTTTAAAAGCTTCTTTGAACTCTTAAACAATTTAAAAAACAAAAACAAAGAAATCCTACCATACACTATTGGGAAATGCCCTGTGCCTTTATCAACTGTGTCTAAGGGTCTTTGAATGTGGTACATCTGAGTTCTTCCTGTTCCTGCTGAAGGCTCTTTAAAGATACACAGTACCATCAGTCAGCTGACTCAAGCAAGTCTTTATCCGACACCAGGAAACAAATCAAGGTGACTCAAGGTGATGAGGACACAACCCCTGGACTTACCTGAGGAGGAACTGAGCTGTTTGTAAGACTATGCTCAGGGAACCACTTGAGTAAGTGGTTGAGTAAGTCTCCTGGGTGAGCCACTCAGCATTCCAGCTAGCAGAACACTCTAGCAGGAGTCTCACCACTGAGTCACGTTCCAGAGTTTAGTCCATAAAGTTGCCCTCCAAAAACTATGCTCTCTGACCACACACTAGTCAAGTAAATCTTGACAACTGGTTGGTGTAAGGTTTTTTTTGGTTCGTGAGACATAATAGAAATAGACCAGAGCACTGGGAGTTAACAGAGCCGGTTTATTAGGGCGTAGAACTGACTTCCCAGGCAGGAAGGAGGGAAGATCAGCTGGGACTAGCCTTCTCCAGGGAGTAGAGAAAATACTAGCCCATGGCTAGCTGGTCAGTAGGGCTTTTTATGGGAAGGGGTTCCCCATGACATCTGATGGATGTTTAAGGTAAACCTTTGGCCTTCAGGAAGGAGTTCAATTTTTTACAGCTGTTTGTGAATTTTGGGTCAGGAATCTTATCTGTTCAAGTCAGCTCCTTTCTACAGCTGTTTGTAGAGCTTGGATTCATGGGGAGAAGTTGTAAAAGTCGGCCTTCTCTTATGCATGTTTGTAAATTCTGGTCCCAGGTCTCTGTCAGTCTTCCTGAGTCCTGAACTGCTAGGGGGTTCCTCTTTCAGTCACATCTTACAGTTGGAAGAGAATAAGCCTGATTTGTAGCTGGCCATCCTCTAGCTTTTCACCAAGGCAGATTTCAAGCTACCATGTGATGATACTGAATGTGGAATTGAGGACAGACGCACCATCGGCTTTGTACATCACCCGGACACGCCATTTCTAATGCAGGGATCAGAGCTGTTCCCTGTCTCAGTTAGACAATTCTGGGATGAGGCATCTTGGAGGTCTTACCACAACTGCATAGTATTTGCATCTCTGCCTCAACCCCAAGTCCCTCACTGTCCTGCAGGTTCAGCCCTACCATCTGCTCAAGGGCTCAGTCTCAAAATCAGCCTCTAAGCAAACCTGACAGAAGCAACTGGCTCCACTTCTTGACTGTAATAGTCAAATTCAGTTGTGTAAGTTGACAGATCCCAAGACTATTACAAGATGTTTGCAAGATGGTAGCTATTCAAATGAGCTAACACCTGGTGGGACGTGGGCATCTCAGCCAACACACCTGTACAATGTAGGCTAGCTGGATGTCGTTCTAGATGTCAAGTACTTAAGTTCCAGATGTGGGGTATAAAAATTGGGTTTTGAACAGCTGTCCAATTCTCTCTGACAGAATGTCACTTGTAATGTCAAAACTGTGAATGTTAGAGCCACGGTGCTAAGAGGGAACGGGTTATTCCTCCAACTCTCTGCCTAGTAACAGTAGTATCCATTTCTTCAGGCTGATATGAAGATAGCCTGATTGCTACTGTGCAGAGCTCTGTGTCTATTAGATACTCTACAATAGATAAAAAATAAAAATAAGGAGTTTCTTACATAGTAATGGGATAGAGAATGATCTGTGATCTTTACATGTTTGGAGGCAGAATTCCAAAGAACTAACAACAAAAAGTCTCGCTTGGGGAATTTGGACTTTTGTGAGGTATAAACACATTTACACTCATAGGTAGGAAGCAGCCAGAGTTTGTGGACCTTGAAGAGTATATAAATTTGGTGCGCTTCCTTAATGAAAACAAAACAAAAATTAAAATATATATGTATATATTCATACCTACTTCATATATATATCACATGTATATATACATATGTGTGTGTGTGTATATATATATATATATATATATATATATATATATATATATAAAGAGTCTTGACAGGTAGCTGAGACCATCACCTGGTCTTGAACTTGGGATATAGCCCAGGTTGGCTTTGAACTCACAGTGATCCTCCTGCTTCAGCCTGAGTTCTGGCAGTACAGATGTGAACCCCACGCCCTGGGCTAAACATCTATTTTAATAATGGATGGCAGTGACTTATAAATTTCAAAAAGTGACAAATGCCTCAGACATCACAGACTCTGGAAACTGGGATGGCATTCCCACTGTCTGACATACTTGATAATGCTTTTTCCCAGTAATTTTGGACTGCATACGCTTTTCTGGCTCCATCCTATAATATTTTCATGGAGAGACTATCAAGACAATCCAGTCTCTCCTGTGATTGATCAAAATTCGCTCATTTTCAATATTTTAGAAATTTTTGTTTTCACTTTGTAAATTGTTATTCATAATATGCAAAATTTGGGGACAGCTATCATTTGGGAAAACAAACTTTGCCAGAATATCTTCATATTGATTTGAAAGACTGCTTTATAGAGTACCTGCAGCCTTAAGCATTTCAAGTCTTGGCTCCTTCTGCCTGTATTTTTCCCTGTCCCATGCCTTGTACTAATGTTTCCTTTCATGGTATGTCTGCTGCTACATTCTACTTCATGATACCAGGTAGTCCACAAGGTTAACAGGTACAGGTGACGTTGAGAGAATATTACTCTCCTACCGACCTCAAAAGGCTTATTTTGTTTCTTTATGTCAGGATCGACGTCAGGAGAGATGTGAGTGCACATTAGTGCTGACAATTTTAAAGAATAGCAATCATGGGGCCAGTGAGTGGAGTGGGCTCAACAGGGCTGAAACCTAAGTTGAATCCCCAGAACCCACTTGGTAGAAAGAGACAACAGGCTCCTGCAAGTTGTTCTCTGACCTCCACAATGTGCACTGTGGCATGTGCACAGACACATACAATAACATGGTAATAAATACAACTTTAAAATGCATTCTACCAATACACACATCCGTGTACGTGTGCATGTCCACACGTCCACGGAAACTACATTATGAAGTCTTAGGACTGACATTTCCCCTGTTGCATTTAAGACCTGCTTAGGCTCAGTTCAGTCAGTCCTAACTCTCTCCCGCTTCTCCCTTTTAAATGGGAACGCGTGTCCTCTTCCAGTCCTGTCCCTGTGTCCTGGAAGGAGATGGCATGATCTTCAATTTATAGTCTCACTGCTGGAAGAAATTTGCCTTGAGTGCCGGGTGAGACTTTGAACTTTGGACACTGTTTGATGATGAAACAGTTTTAGACTCTGGCGACAGTTGGGATTTCACTCATGGTGAAATTTAATCCCCATTTTGAGGGATTAAGAGGTTAGAACCTGATGGACCTTTAAGAAGTAATTAGGAACTGGAGAGATGGTGAGTAAAGTGCTTGCCAAGCAAGCATGAAGACCTGAGTTTAGATCCTCAGCATCCAGGCAAAAGCTGGGCATGGTGGCATGCATCCAAATTCCAGACTGGGGAAAGATCCCCAGAGTTCACTGGTCAGCCAGCCAGTCTGGCCTATCAGTGAGTGGGCTGCAGGTTCAGTAAAGAGAACTGGTCTCAAAAAAGGTGAAGAGTGATAGAAGAAAACACCTGACATCAACATGCATGTTTCCACATGTGCATGCATGGGCCACAACACATGTGCATACATCCACACAAACATGCATCGCATGCAGAGGCAGATACCAGAAAGAGACAGAGAGGGAGGGAATGAGAGAGAGAGAGAGAGAGAGAGGGAGAGAGAGAGAGAGAGGGAGAGAGAGAGAGGGGAGAAGAAAGGAAGGGAGAGAAAGGAAGGAAGGAAGGAAGGAAGGAAGGAAGGAAGGAAGGAAGGAAGGAAGGAAGGAAGGAAGGAAGGAAGGAAATTAGGAGTTACGCATGGTGGCACATGTCTATAATCCCAGCACTCAGAAAGCAGAGGCAGAAAGATCACATAGAGGCTAACAACTGTCCCAGTCCCTAATTCCAGTTCCAGGGGAATCCAACACCCTCTTCTTATCTCCATGAGCACTGTACAACACAGGTGCATTCACATACATGCAGGCAATAAACTTATACATGTAAAATAAAAATAATAAATAATTTTTTAAACTAAAACCAAACCAAATAAAATTAATTAGATTTAAGGCTTCTGCTCTCATAAATAATCACCTGTTGGCTAGACGATCATAAGGTCATCTCGTGAGTGGCTTGTCTGATATACACATTCCTCTAGCCAAGTGATACCCTGCACCTCCCCTGGCCACTACATGTCCCCACAGCAAGGTCTTTACCATGTACAGCATGACCTTCCCAGCCTCCACAACTGCCAGCTGAATAAATCTTTATTCTTTATAAACTGCCCGCTCTGTACTATCAATTACAGCAACCAAAAACAAAGTCAGATTCTTTTATCATTGTTATATTTATGAGGTTCTATTTTTAGAGGCTGAGAGTGTCTACTGCATTATCTGAACTCTCCTTTCGGCCCACACACATTCCAGAAACACACATAAATAAAGAATTCACAACAGCCTAGAAAGAATCAAGTTGATTTGTCTTTGAATTTTTTCTTTCAGCTTTGTGAAGTACATATTAAAATATTGAAAAGGGGTTTTTACAAGCAAGAATACCATTGTTAATGTATGCCTGGGGCAGTATATCTAACTTCTAAGACTACAAAAATTTCCTAAGACTAGAAAACTCCCTATGGTCTAGGAACAGCCTGTTCAAGTTCATAACTTTTGACAGCATTTTACTTGAAGCACTTTTGTGTGTTTGTTTAGAATAATTAATGCAGGGTCGGGGCGATGGCACACAAGCATGAGGATGTACGGTCAGTCTCTAAAGCCCACATCAAAAGCTGTGGACGACAGCACACATCTTTAATACCACAACGAAGAAACGGGGACAGGAGGATTCTGAGGGATGCCTGGCTAGCCATTCCAGCCACATCCATAGGATCCAGGTTCACTGAGAGATGCTGTCTCAAAAAATAAAGTGAAGGAGTTGAAGGCATAGGTCAGTGGTTAAGAGCGTGTCCTGCTCTTGCAGAGGACCCAGATTCAGTTCCTGGAACCCACAGAGTGGCTAACAATCATCCATAACTCCAGTTCCAGGGGAATCCAACACCCTCTTCTGGACTCTGTGGGCGTTGTACATGCAGGCACACTTACATACGTTCAGGAAGAACACTCATACACATAAAAATAAATTAACAGATACACAGGTTTTTTTTCTAATCCACTGAGTTTTCCGTGACACAGCAGAATGCAGCCGCACTGGATCCTTACCAACAGCCATCTCCCTCTCCCAGGACATTCCAGCACCAGCATCAGCATTAGGCAAACCCCGATGGTGACTGCACCAACAACAGAACTTGAAAAGCCCTGAACTAAATATTTTCTCTAGAGGACCCACAACTCTCCAGATAAGTTGGAGATAAAATAAAAAGAATGGGAAATCGTGTGGATGGAGCCCCCTCGGGTGCTTCTCTGGGCAGGAGAATTTCTCCTTTATTTCTCCCTCAGCCTAACAGTGACTAGTACATAATTTTCCAATTCTACGGAACTGCAGCTAAGGCCTTATTACTCCTCATGACTGAAACAAGAAAGTGAGGCTAAGCGATACCGATAAACAGAAGAAAATAATGTGGTAACTGGCTTCTACAGCACATCTGAATGCAATTTGGCTTTTTAATTTTGTATTTTTACAGTGTGTGTGTGTGTGTGTGTGTGTGTGTGTACCACAGCATGCGTGTGTAGGTCAGAGGACAACTTGCAGGAATCAGTTCTCTCTTTCCACCATGTGTGTCTCAGAGATCAAACTCAGTTCCTCCAGCTTGGCAGCAAGCACCCACTGAGCCATCTCACTGGCCCACAATCTGTTTCATATTGGGAAAGTAGCAATTCTGCAAAAAATACACAGGCAGCTCCTCAAAAGAACATTTATCATTCTGTGTTGTCATTTTCAGCTGCCCAGTTTCTGAACTCCTTCCAGCATCTTAAACCTCACCTCTTGTTGGTTTGACTGTTCACCAAAAGCTCACTATCAGGAACTTGGTTCACAGTCCCTGGCAACGTTGGAAGGAGATGAAACCTTTAGGAGGTGAAGCCTAGATGAGGGGAAGTTGGGTCCTTGGGAGCATGTTTTTAAAGGAAACGTTATCATCCCATCCCCCTTTCTTCCTCTCTCACCTGCAGCAATGGGTTTCCTCTTCTACACACTCCCACCATGATGTATGGAGCCATCTGTGGCCCGCCAACCACAGATTAAAATCTCCAAATCTGTGATGCAGAATACATTTCTCTTCCTAAGTGGATTTTCAAGGGAGGTTTGTTATAGTAATGGAAACGAACCACCCAATGAATCTGAAAGCCCACTCACTAGACACTGGTTCTCCCAGCTCCCTTGCCACCAAGAAGCAGGCAGACAGGGGCTCGGGCCTCTATCAGCTTTGATCTAAGCACAAGAAGTAGGAACAATGGTAGAGTCTACTGTTTCTCTGACCTCTGTAGTAGCCTTATTTCAGGGATAAGTCTTTTGCCTCAAAACTTGGGCTGAGACCCTGAGATAAAGCTTTGAAAGCATGATGTCTGCTTCCGATGTGAGCTGAGGAAGCTGGTCAGGAAATTATGAAATAACTATGTATCTATGAATAGGTATCCTTGTGAGCATCCACCCGTGATCCCTGAGAGATGGTTTACACAGCCTCAAAGTAAGCCCCACCGAGAGGTGAGAAATCCAGACCACTTAATCCTGTGTTACGGCCTGAGTGTACATGTCCCCCAAAATTTGTAAGCTGAAGCCCTAAGTCCAGGATCTATCAGAGTAAGAAAGAAGTGTAGCAATGGCTCTTATAATATAGACATCCTCTGGACAAATGACTGGTACCTAACCTTGCAACCTTAATCTAGCTAGTAGACAAGCTCACTGAACCAAGAGTTCCTCTTGTAACCTAAACATATAGCTCATGACCCTCTTTTGCCCTTGATCCAAAACAATGTGTAAATGTGTGTGTGTGCATGTGTGTATTTGTGTACGTGTGTGTATGTGTGTGCAAAGTGTGTATGTGTACATGTGTATGTGTGTGCATGAGTGTATGTGTGTCTGCATGTCTATATGTGTTTATGTGTGCATGTTTGTATGTGTACATGTGTGTGCATGTGTATGTGTGTGCACGTGTGTGCATGTGTGTGTGCATGTGCATATGTGCATGTGTATGTGTGTCTGCAAGCGTGTATATGTGTGCATGCGTGTGTGTGTCAGCATGTGTGTGTACGTGTGTGTGTGTGTGCATCTGTGCGTGTGTGTGTGTGTGTTCTGCATAGTCCTTGGAAGCAATGGAGCTTATCCCATTTATTTTGCACATGACAGAGATTAAATTGATAATGTCTGTTTGTGGTTGTGTGTGACTCATTTTCTAAGTCAGAAAGGGTCAGAAAGGACAAAATTCCCAATAAGACCAATCCTGCTTTTTCCTTCCCCATTCGATGCTGGATGTACTGTTTCAATAAAAGAATGAACAAGCCCTTGTTCAAGAGCACAGTTCTGGAAGTATTCTGAAGGAACAGGTGCTTAGCGCAGTTCAGGCCCCTCTTGACTAAATGGACGCTGAATCAGGCTGTCTTTATTCAGACATAGCCAAAATTTGGCTTGCATAGTGTAACTGACACTCAATAAAGTCATAGGGTGGGGCCCTAATCCAACAAGATTAATAACGTTATAGAAGAAGCACCAGAGAGCTTGTTCATCCAGCCTCCAACATGAGGAAAGGCTATGTGAGGGCCCAGCAATAGGTACTCATCATTGAGTCGGGAGGAGAAGCCTTTTACCAGAAAGCAGCCAGTCAGAACTTTGATCTTGGATTTCTAGGCTCCAGAGTGGTAAGAAATGAATTTCTGTCGTTTGAGTCCCCCAGGGTTTCTCTACAGCAGCCTGAGCTGACAAGCACATTGCATCCTCCGATCCTCTTTTGTCCTGAGAGAATTATCTGTCATGGCTTCATGTCCTGCTTCACATAAGGTGGTCAGTGAACATTGTTGCAGGCAGATCAGGACAATCATCCAGGCACTCAGAAACGAACTGAGGAAGACACTGTGGATGTTCAGGGCTTTAGGGGAGACCAGCATGCGAGAGCAGCCTTTAGAGCCAGCGGCAGTGGGAGCTGACTCACCAGACTAGATGTGCCTGAGTTTCTCCTCTTCTGACCACCTAGCCCTGCACAGGATCCCTCCCTCCGCAGTCACAGCAGCATGGCCATTACTCTCCTGCTTCATCCAGAGACTGTCAATGCACTTGCAGCTAACAGCCCTCACAACGACTCCTGGTTAAACTGAGATAGGAGAACAAGTTTTTAATCTGTGATATTTGTAACTTCTGATCCAAAATTGCAGCAGCAAAAGATATCTATTCAGTTAAAACTGGGAAAATCCATACATGATCCTGAATGATATTTTTGCAATGTAAGTTACAGTATTGCTTCCGATATGTGAAGACTTAACACTTTAACATGTAACCCAGAGGTGCTGTTGCTAGCTAATATATCTTAAGGGGAAAACTGGATAGATACTAACAGATAAATACACAATAATCTCCCCCATCACTGCTTTCTAAATAATAACAAAAAAAAAATTAGAAACACAAGCTGGACAGATGGCTCAGAGATTAAGAGCACCTACTGCTCGTGCAGAAGACCTGGGGTTGAGTTCTCAGCACCAACATGGCAGCTCACCACCATCTGTATAGTTCCAAGCACCAGGCTTTCATGTGATACATAGACACACAAACACACACACGTACACACAAAACACTCATAAAAGAAAATAAATCAAAAAATTTTTAAATTATAAAGAAATCAAGAGTCCAAAATCAGAGGAGTATGTAATTATTTCCACAGTAATAAACTGAGCAAGTAAACATTTTTAAACTTTTAAAAGAATGTTTAGACCACCCCTCGTCCCTCTCCTCCAATTCTTCCCCACATCCCCACCAGCACCTTTCTCTCCCAACTTCGTGTGCTTTCTTTTAAGCCCCACTGAGTTCATTTAGCGCCGTGTGAATGTGTGGTTGTGGGACCTTCTACTGGAGCACGGGTAGCTTCTCAGAGGCTGTGTTCCTGAAAAAAACTGACTCTGTCTTTCCCATGAATTTCCAATAGCTCCTAGACAGGGGTGAGACTTTGTGGTGATTTGAATAAGTGTCTCCCATAGGTTCCAAGTATTTGGACATTTTGTCCCCAGTTAGTGGCGTTGTTTTGGAAGGTTTTAGGAGGTGTGCCCATGCTAGAGGAAGCACTTCACTGGGGGGCGGGCTTTGAGAGTTTTTAAGCCTTGCAAATTTCCAGTCACTCTGCTTCCTGTCCCTGCTCTATGCTCCGGCCACCTCTGCCACCATGCCTCGCCTGCCATTATGGACTCTGATCCCTCTGGAATCATAAACCAAATAAACTCTTCCTCCTATAAGTTGCCTTGGTCATGGTGTCTCTTCACAGCAACAGAGAAGTAACTAATACAGATCTTGTGAGAAACACCTACATCCATGCTGGGGTTTTGGCTGTCTTAATTTTACGCAAGTCTTGTGCATGCAGTCCCAGCCACTCTGAGTTCATTTGTACAATGGTGTTTTTGTGTCTGGTCAGTACTGTTTCTAACAAACAGCTACTCCCTCTGATTCTTACAAACTTCCTGCCCTCTCTTCCACAAAGACCCCTGACCCTTGGGTAGAAGGGCTATGGTATAATGTCCCATTTAGAGTTGGGCATTCCATAGTCTCTTATTCTTTGCATGTTGATCAGTTGTGGGCCTAATAATGGGAAGGATAACTAACACTAAAGACCTTTGAACATGTCACATAGACACATGCTGCTATAGAAACTTCCAGAAATATATATATGCAAGTATAAATAAGGTTTAAATGGAGTTACCCTATAGTAATGGCTCCCCCAGACACCATAGTCTATCAAATAAAAAGCCTAGTAACAGGAATGGTTTACCTCTTTTGATATTGTTAGTAAGTGGGGTTCCATGCATTGCCCCCTCACAGGCACAGATTCTTGCCATTGCTCTTAGTTACCCTCAGGAACCTGGTGGCAAGGCCCAATTCCTGAAGACAACAGAGACCTGATTCATACAACATGGTGAAGTCAAGCTGATACTGACCTGGAAGCTTCATCCCTAATGGCTAGCTTTCATAGTGCTAGAAAGTGCTATGTACATTACTGGGGGCAAAAAGTCATCAGCTATGAACCCTGTGAGCTACAGTAGTGACTGGTCTGGCTTTCACACTGGTGTAATAGTAATACAAATGTCATGATAGTAACCAACCACTTTCTGCTTGGATTTAAAGCCCACTCCACAAACGAAACTCATACTGTTAACTGGGCCAAAAACCTATGACTGACTAGGCCATAGGCCCTAGAGAAGAACCTAGGACTACTCTGCTACTAAATGAACATAGTAATAAACGGCCTTTCACACTCTTATCTTTATACCCATAGATTAGTGCATGTCTCAACACTCATCAGAGAAGCTTCTTCCATAGCGATTACTACATGTATACTTCTTCTCCAACGTAAACAATGGACACCTTTATTGCATGAGAAAAGGATGATGACTTATTTGCCTTTTGGTCTTTGATCTTCCTCAGAAATCTGACTCCCTGACCTCTAGCACAGCAGATAGCCGTCTGCTCTACCACACTGGTCCAGTCTTGATGCAATGCAGGCAAGAAGCTTGCCGTGCTGAAATTGCTCCTCCAGAAGATTGCTGATTTAGGCGCTGTTTTTCCTTTCATCACCTTTCTTTTGAATTTGTTTGTTTGTTTAAAATCTCTTCCTCCACACAGGAGCTCTGCTTGCCACCCAGGGGCAGTGCACAGCGGGACTCACACCACTGTCAGTGTAATGTGCCATCCATGTACGCAATGCAGTGCTTCATCCGGGTCTTGGTGTGAACCAGCTCATTATTGGATCCACTATAGACATCAGTGGTCCCCATTTTACAAGCACAACACTCAGAGCCCTAAAAGTTCCCCACAACAATCACAGGGCATGGTTCTTACTGCTGCCTCAAACTCAGAGAGTATGGATGTGGCAGAGACCAACCTCAGTGTTGGCAGCAAGCCGTCCCAGTTCATACTTCTACTTCCCGTGGTAAGGCTTTCTCTTGCCCCAAGTCTTACGGCATTGTGCAAGTTGTTCCAAGAAATGCCTATCACTTGGAAACAACTGAAAAGAGGTCACACAAGAAAAACTTCATGATCTGGTTTCTAAACACAGCCCCACAAATATATTTCTTAATCCTTATTTAATTTCTTAATCCTAATTTCTTAATCCCATTAAAATAATGGCATAAGTGAAAAAAATTTCAGAACAGCATATTTAATGGGATCCCCCTTTTTTGGTCTTTTTGAGACAGTGTCTCCTCTAGCCCCAGCATACATGGAATTTATCATGTAGACCAGGCTGGCCTCTGTCTCACAGAAATCTGCCTGCCTTTGCCTCCCGAGTGCTAGGATTAAAGGCATTATGTCACCATGCTGGCTCTGAGGATCCCTTTAAAAAAAACTCAAAACTAAGCTGGCAAGGGGTAGAGGGTACATAACCCAGTAAAATATATGATGGATAAGCTTGAGGATCTGTGTTCCATGCCCAGTATCCATGTTAAAAGCCAGGTATTGTGGCACAAACTTGTAATCCCAATTCCGGGAACAAAGAGACAGAAAGAGCACTGAAACTTTCTGGTCAGCCAGCCTAGCCTCATTAGAGAGAGCCCCAGGCCCCAGTGAGAGATTCTGTCTCAAAATTCAAAGAGGACAGTGTATGAGAAGGGACAGCAACCGAGGCTGTCCTCTGACGTAAACATGTACACATGTGTACACACACAAACACATCTGCACATACACATACTAACCAAATAAACTGGGCATGGCGATCACACCTCTAATCCTAGCACTTTGAAGGCTGAGGGAGGAGAATCTTGAATCCAAGTCTACCCTGGGCTATGTAGCAAGACATCAACTTGAAAAAATTTTAATACAGAAAAAATGTGTCTTAGAGAAAATTCTGAAAGAATATATGTCAATATATTACTGAGGGGCTGAAGAGATGGCTCAGTGCTTAGGAGCACTAACTGCTCTCCTATAGGACCTGGATTCAGTTCCCAGCCCCCACATGGCAGCTAACAACCATCTGTAACTCCAGTTCCAGGAGGGTTGACACCTTCTGCAGCTATCATACAACATGGGTGTACTTACATACATGCAGGCAAAACACTTATATACATAAAAAATAAACATAAATAAATTCAAAAATTTTTAATTATTTTAAATATAAATAATACTGGACATTATATTTATAGAGTAGAGCATAGATAATTCTTTTTTAAATTGAATTTTTATTGAATTTCTGTGTAGTTCATATAATCATCTTAATCATTTTACACCCTCTTCCTCACTGGCTCTCTCCAACAGCCCCCTCTCGCAACCCCAGAACTCACACACTCTGTGATTTGTGTTAAGGCCTATTGTGTCAAGTTAGTGTCCCCCAACATTTCTCAGTGCAGGTTCATCCACTGAGGTCTAGTCAGCCTATCCAGAGTCCCTCTCTTTAAGATTAGCTCTTCCTCCCCCAACAGTAATCAGCCACCGATATTTCTTCAGCAAAGTCTGGGATCTAACCCTATTTCCCCGGCTCCATGCTGGGTTTTGTCTGCTTGGGTTTGCACGGTCCCAAGCACACCGACACCATTGCTGTAGGTTCATATGAGCAGGGTCCCAGGAGCTTGTAGGAGTCTATTTCCATATGGTCATGCACCTCCTCCCTGGTTCTTACAGTCTTCCACCCCTTCTTCTACAATGGTCCCTGAGACCTGGGTGAGTGAATCTTAATCTGAGTCCTGTCCAGGGATCTGCACTCCGTAGACTCCTAATCTCCATTCTTTGAATATTTGTGACCTTTTGTGTTCCTGACCCTCTGTACATGAGGGAGCTTCATCAGTGAGAGCTGAGAGATTCGTTAGTGTGCTCTTCACCCCTTGTTCCGTGTTGTGTGAGCCTTGGGTGTAGAGGTTGCATTGTAGATGTGCTGCTTAGGCAATTCATAGACAATGTCTGTGTGTGACCAGCTCTGGTACTCTGTAGTAGTCTCCATCTGGTGCAACAGAAGCTTCTTTGATGATGACTAGGACACTTGACTATAAATATAAGGATACATATTTTGCACCTCGTAGGAAGTAGTCTAGGGATGTAACAGCCTTGGGGATTTCTCTAAGATCTGTGATCTCTTCAGTCATGTGTATTTGGCTATGATTACAGTACCACACATGAGTTTTATCCTACTGAATGGGCTTTAAGTTTAATTAAGTAGAGGTTGATTGCCCCCAGGATAAAAGTGCCACTACAGCAGCGTCATATTCTGTGCTGGTCACTGATGTGGTTACCTAGTTACAAAGCTGGTGTTGAACCATCCACTGATGTTCTCCTAAAGGAGTGTGCTTTCCAGAGTTATGAGAGCTAGCCTTCAGGGGAAGGGGTTTCCAGGTCAGTTCCAACTCCATTGTTCCAAAGCATAGATAATTCTTATTTTTACCTTTTATTTACACCTTTTTATGATTGTTCAAGAATAACCATCAGTTATCAATTTTTTTACATAATAATAATACTACTTGCTCTACTTCTTTTAAAAAAAATATTCTAGCAGAGAAAAATGTGGTTGTCATTAAAAATTTATAAACCTATAGTTAAAGAAAGAAGATCTGGGAGGATCTTCAGGACAATTTACCATAAAATTTCACAATGCGTTCCTGGGACTGCTATGATTAATATCAGCAGGCACAGAAGCAACACGAACATTATGCATGAACAATTAACCAGCAAGTGTGAATCAAAAGGGAAGTGATTGAGGACTCAAAGTACAACCGAAGACTATTTCCAGCATCAATTCATGAAGATACTCTGGACTAAAACCAATTATAAGAGATCAAAAAGTTCTGGCCACTAAAACAGTTGCTGGATTACATAAAAATGTTAATAAAGCAATGGAGATTACAGATATCATCATTGCTGTGAGCCAACACCAACAAAGCCTGAGAAGGCAGAAATAAATAAGTATCTCTAAAAGGGGAATTAGAACAAGGGTGTATATCAAATACTACTAAATTAAGTTCTGTTGTCCTAGAAACACCAATGTTTTGATAAGTAATTCAACATCTTACAGAACTTGGAATTTGTTGTTTTAGTTAAAATGATTGTCATTCTTCCTTTGACAACAGCTTACACGTGGTCTAAAGATATATTGATTACATTCATATATTCAGTCTAAGTTGTGACCAGTGGGGTAGAAACTGCGCATTGAGTCCCTTCCTTCCTCACCTTTCCCACCATCCAAGCAGAAGTCAGATTAGGTTCTTGCACACCAGTACACCTTCCTCTTTTCTCAATCTTGCTTGGCCTCAGGAGTCTGGCCTTCATGGACTATATCACAGGCTCTCATGACCCTGAGCTTCCAGCTGGGTCTGGCAGTGGGCCCCGCTGTGGGAAATCGAGGGCAGGGGAAGGGTATAGACAGGTGTCTCCTTGCCGCCGAGCCTGAGCCACCAACAATCATAACAGAATTCCCTAGGGCTGGGAAGATGGTGCAGTCAATAAAGCGTTTGCCACACAAGCAAAGGGTCTCAGTTTGGATCCCCAGCACCCACTTAAAAGCTGGGTATGCTAGTGCACCTGTAATCCCAGTGCTGGGGGTGACAAGACAAAGCTCTCTGGAGCTCACTGGCTAGCCAGCCTGGCTTCGTTGGTGAGCTCCAGGTTCAGTGAGAGACCCTGCCTCAAAAAATAAGGTGCCGAGCAATCTAAGACATCTGACATAGACTTTGGGCTTCCTTATCCAAACACACATATATATGTGTACCTGCATGTATGTGGACACAGAGGAACGTGTACACACACACACACACACACACACACACACACACTTTCTCTACAACTTGCTAGGAGGGACCTGTTCAGACTCTAGAGAAAAGCAATGAATCTGAGGTATCAGTCCACAGCCTTATTAATGGAACTTACTGGTAGAGTAGGCTGTGGTATCCAAACAAGAGACAGCAAGAGAAGGCTGTCCTACGGAGGGCTATCTAGAACAGGGGTCAGGGCATAGGGTTCATATGAGATTTAAGGAATCTGGCTCAAGGTCAGCTTCTTTCAATGTCTTAAAGACAACCTAGGCACCTCTCTCAGTGCCTGACCAACAAGCCAGCTGGTCACTGAGCAGTCAAGGCACCGTGTTCAGGACACAGAGAGTAACCAGAAGCAGACCCACACACACAACAGCTCTTCCCTAGCCCCCTCCTCACAGGCTGGCAGGCCTCTCTCCCTCAGATCATCTCCCTACCCCACATGTATCTCTGAATTCTGGGAACCCTTCACAAAGCCATTTTAAGGTCCACTGAGAAGGCTCTGCTGGTACTGGTCACAGGGTACTGCCTTCTTTTCTGGGGTCCTTATACCTCTTCCACTTTTGTAAACAGTCACTGTATTAAATCCTCCTCAAATCACTACACTAAGTGTATCGTTTTTTTTGCTTCTAGGACCCATCTGCCTGAGGGAAAGCTGGCCTCATTCTGAGCTCCAGGAATTTGCCACAGTTTGTTTAAGCCAGTCAGCACATTCCGTTGATTAAGGAGTGGGCAGAAGACAAGGGAGTCTGAGGGTGAATCTCAGATTGCTGCTGACAGTCCTGGCCAGCCTCTGTTGGGACAGATAATGTTGACACAGCTGACCCTGGGGAGCTCCTCCTGGCACCGCTCTCCTCTGGTGCGTCCCTTCTGTCCTCAGAGGCCCTTGTTCCTGCTGCAGGCATCTGGCCTTGAAGCTCTGTATGTTCCTTCCTCTCTCCTTCCCTGAGCTGGAGCTCTCAGCCATAGGTCCCACCCGCCTGCAGCAGGCTGAGATACGCAATCTAGCCTGCAGCCAGGTGGGAAGAAGAATAAGAATCAGAAGTTCAAGGTCATCTTCAGCTGTATGTATAGCAACTTCAAGGCCGGTTTGTGCTACATGAATCTTTGGAGAGAGAGAGACAGAGACACAGAGAGACAGAGACAGAGAGAGGAAGGGGGAGAAGGGAAGGAAAACAGAAGGCAGAGTGGTGTGGTAAGCAATTAGCTGACCTCTATCTCATTCCTCAGCAAGGAGGAGCTGCATCAGTCCACAAGTGTGAATTATAAGGGATTTCATTTTTCTGCTTATTTTTATACAACAAAGAATCTGGGAGTAGCTGACCCAGGGCTGTCCGAGGGATCGAGCCTCCCTCCTTCCCTCCCTTTAGTGGTTAAAGCATGATGTGTACCTCCCAGCTACAAGATAGCTCTAGATACTCAGACTCCACCCAGCGGGAAGGTAAAAAGGCAAACTGAAGCCACAGCGAAGCCTGCAGAGCCTCTAGCGCCACTTGTGAGGTCAAAGACAGACAAAGGACAGAGCAGCTTGACACCAGCAGTGGCTTTTATTCAGGAGAAAACCCTTCAGAAGTAGGTTTCTACTCTAAAAACAAGCCAGGCAAAAGGAAAAGGGATGAAAAGCTGCCCTTTGGGCTATGATTGGCCATTGCTAGGGGAAGCCAGGGAAGTAAGGTGAGCGGAAGAGAAAAGAAGGTCAGGTGATGGAGATGCCTCTCACGGCTGGCCACTGCGGGGTCACAGGGCAGAGGGGCAAGAATCGGGAAGAGCAAACTACTTTCATTCTGGAAGCCAAATTAGTTCTGAAAATTGTCATTGTTTAACCAAAATGGAGGAGTTTACAAAATGGCGTGAACACGGCAAGCAAGCTGGCTTGTAATAACCTGGCCAAGTGGCCCACCCTAAATAACAGCCCTGGCCTACTGCTGATAATCATAACCTCTGTCCAAATTGTCTTCCAGGAACTTGGAGTTGCTCAAACCAATGGGAACTACAGACTGTCCACTTGACCCTACCCAAGTGTTCAATGGGTGCCATTTTGATGCCAGAAGGCCCACCCTCAGTGAAGCTGATGTTGCCTTTTCTTGAACAAAGGTTGTTGGAACAACCCTGAAGTTTGATTATGCATGTGCAGACTACCTCACTTTTCCTGACTTCTACCTCAGATCACCCTGCTCTTAATTTCTTTAATTTATTTTTATTTTATGTGTATGTGTATTATCTGCATGTATGTAAGTGTACCACATGCATGTAATGCCCACATTGGCCAAAAGACAGTGTTGGATCCTCATTCAACACTGCTACATGAGTGCTCAGAACTGAACCCAGATCCTCTGCAAGAGCAGCCAGTGCTCTTAACCACTGAGCCATCTCTCCAAAGCCTCCTCACACCCATAACACACTCCCCCTGCTCTTTATCCTGTGAACACCAGTAGGCCCTGTCCTCAGGGAGGCAGATTCTTGACTTGCCCTCCTGTCTCCTGCACACTAGCCAGCTCATGAATAAACCCTCTTTTGAAAACCTTGTTTCAATAACAGGCATCCTGTGCCTGAGTCAGTAACAGAGAGCAAACAGAGTATATCTGACAAAAGTGGTCCATTCTTTAAGCAGTTTTTCTGGAAGCCTCACATTACAGACAGTTTCAGAGCTATACTATCTTCAAGGAAGCCTGAGGGATGGATGTCAACATATAGGACTTTAGCTGAATTTGACTTTCAGATGATCAACAAAAGTTTCATTAAATCTGCAAAGGCTAGCCTAGAGAGGTATATGCTTTCTTTTTAAATTTTATGTATGAATGTGTGTGTGTGTGTGTGTGTGTGTGTGTGTGTGTGTGTTCAACTAGATGCCCAAAAGGCCAGAGAGGGTGTCAGAGGAGCTGGAGAGACGGCTCAGCAGTTAAGAGCACTAGCTGCTCTTGCAGAGGACGCAGGTTAGGTTCCCAGTACCCACATGGCAGCCTATGACAATGTGTAAATCCAGTTCCAGGGACTCTGATGCTCTCTTCTGGCTCCCATGGGTATTATACCACACAGTACACATACATGCAGGGAATATACTCATATACATAAAGTAAAAGTAATAAATAAAATATTTTTTGAAAGAATAGTGTGTCAGATCCCCTGGAGCTGGAGTTACAGCATTTGTGAGCTGCCCAGTGTGGGTGCTGGGAACCAAACTTAGGTCATCTGCAAGAGAAGCAAATACCCTTAACCACTGACTATCTCTCTCGCCCCAGAGACTTGTAATTTTTAATGAATGCATTGCATCTCTCCAGTAAGTCGACATTCCGTTGATAAAAGAAAACAGACCTTAAGTAGACAATGGGGATTTCATGCCGCCATAGCTAAGTGACCCCATATTTGCCAAAGTGGAAATCTACTGGGTGTGACTTCTAGGAAATGCCATCTTCCTTCCAATACAAGTGGGTAGACTTGACTTTTCTCTGAACCACAGAGATACTCTGGAGACTCAGCAGCCACTTTAAAATCATGAGGTAGCAAGCATAAGAATAAAGGTCTACACATAAAGGGTGAAGGAGCAGATGAAGGTAAAACCTTGGATCCAAAGGGGTTGCTACACTCCTGGATGGCCTGCCTAGCCCAGACTGTTTTGTTTTTATTAGACAGGGTCTCACTCTATCACCCAGGCTAGCTTCAAATTCACAATGCTTCTGCCTGACTTTCTGGGTGTTAGGATTATAGGCATGCTCTAGCCTAGAATTATACAAGTCTTAGACTTATCAAGCATATGATAAAGCTCTCCCTTTCTCTCCTTCCTCAGTTTTCTTCTCTGATTCATCAGAACAAACCCCAAGTGAGCTACCTGTCTCTCTTTCCTTGAGTTCCATGCCTATGGATCATGCAGCCAAGAGCAGGTGTTGTGCCTCTTTGTCATCATGACAAAAACAGCCTGAGAATTAGACTAACACAATAATAATAATAATAATAATAATAGACAATCCAGCTGATGGGATTTCCCCAGATAAAGCACCACATGCTCAACTGACCCTTAAAGGCCACTGTACTTCCAGTGTCAAGTCAGCAGCATCTCCCTTGCTCAAGATCATGAGACAGACTTTCCATCCCTATAGAACTAAAAAAAAATAGTACTAAAACTAGATTCTTTTACCCAATACATACATACTTTGACAACATTTATCTCATTATATTAAGACAGGGAAATAAAATTAACATGAGGCCTTATGACATAATAGGCATTTTTTAAATGGGAGCCCATACATCTTTAAAAACAGAATTTCAAAGTGAAATCACACAAGCAAATGTCTCTGTCAGGCTGCTTCCCCCGCCCGTGTTGTTCTATGTGTCTTGTAAGGCCCGTAAATAGATTAAAATTCGTGGTATTAATTATTCCCACTAGTTCTGTCGTCATGCACTAAAATGCTGCATTCTTAACTTTCAGTAATTGGACTCCTGAGACCCACAGAGAGGAAGAACACGCGTTAAGATGTCACATTCTATTCTCAACACGCACTGTCATTATCTTCCAACTTCATAATGCTTATAAATGTACAAGCTATGTGCAAGCAGCTCTGTCTTTCAAACCCTTAGCTTGACATTTATAGCTATTCTAGTCAGCAGGGGTTAATTTTAGCTGGGTTGCACTTACTGTTTCATACATGTCCTTTGGGTCTCTGGAAACACTACAGAATGTCACACACACACACAGATACACACACACTCACACACCTAGATTCATACCTGTATCCCAGGTTCTTCTTGGCAGGAGCTGTTTGTCAGGAATAAAGGCCACAAGAAGAAAGAGGCAATAGACTAAGTCTCAAGTTGACATCTACAAAGTGATTTGATCACTCCAATCAATGTCACACAGGGAAGGGAAGTCCTGGAATGAAAACAGACAAAGCACTACTCTCAAGCTGATAAATGTGTGCAGTTCAAACCTTTTCTCCAGCAAACAACAAATGCTGGTGAAGACGTCAGAAAAATATATATATATATCTGCTCGCTATACACTGCTAATGCGAATGTAAACTGAGGTAGCCATTATGGAAATCCACAGGGAGTTTCTATAGAAACTAAAAATAGGGGCTGGAGAGTGTTACTCTTGAGGACCTGTGGGACCTAGTCTATTGCAAAAGGCATTGAGCAAGCAAAGTGACCCCAGATACCCTGAAGGGATGGTAGGAGTCCAGCCTGCTCTGCCTGAAACTGTGACCTAGGTCCTAGGAAGCTGCTGCAGGTTAGATTCCTCAGCAGTTCCTTAATCTTCTTTTCCCCCCACAAAGATTACCCCAGACCAAAGCCAGGTTTTGGGGTTTCATTTCCTCATTCCCTGATTTCTACATCAGCCCTAGAGCCTTTCTGCCTTTACCTAAAGACCCCACCTTGAACTTTCCCACCTTCAGTAACGGCCAGACAGGCCTCCCCATATAAACCCCTGCCTTGGTTTCAATAAATGAGCTGTCCACTGACACAGTCTCCTGGGAGTTCTTTCCATCACACTCTGGGCCACCTAAGGACCTGTTCATCAGCCCTCTGTTCTCTGGGACGGCTAGAGCATAAGAGCCACGCTGGAGACGGAGACCCACAAGGACCCAAGTTCAGTCCCCTACTGGGCAGCTCACAACCATCTATAATTTTATCTCCAAGGGATCTGATGCTGCATGTACTATATATAAGATCATGTATATTGTATATACATTATATACTGTGCATAACATGCCCACGTTGACAACTTGCAGATTTATAATGTGTCAGTAATGTGAAACAATTTTTTTTAATCTTTTAGAATAATGTATCAAAATTCAAGCCAAGTCACAAATATTTCCCATGCAATCCTGGACTTGACTTTCCTCGCAACTCTGTAACACATTTAAGAGCAGGAAGCATTGGATAGGTCCCAACCGACTCCTCAGAGGTGAAGGGAGAAGACTGAAAAGGACAGAGGGCTGGAAGGTCCACAGGGCTGAAGACTAGCAGGCTTAAACCACACCCGTATCAGAAAGAAGTATCGAAGGCTGCCTTTGTCTGTTTCTTCAGTGTGCATTCCAGAGGATTTGGTGAAAGGGCTCGAGAGCCCTGGCCCCTCAGGTTTTCTTTTGCTTGATGTGTGACCTGAGATCGCTTCCAATTTTCTTTTCCACATCTGCCTCCGTAGATGGCCCTGAGCGGTGTGTTGCAGTGGCCACAGTATCTCTCGGTTCTACCTTTAGACTTCTTTTCAAAAGCTTGCCATCTTTCGTCACACCAGAGAGCTGACTGTGATCGCACGCATTTAGCTTCTGTGTCAATACTTCAAAACATGCAGTCAGTCAACTCAGTTTAGTCAAAAATTGTCACAATGTTTAGCATTGTGTTGACACAGCCCATGGCATTGGAGGAATGCAGCTTACAAAGTTCTTAGAGATTCTTTGTGACACAGAACTAGGTACTTGTAACAGCTGTACATACAACTGACCACCAGGACAAGAGGAAGGAGAGGAATTCGGCCCAAAGGGCCTGATCCAGTGCCAAGCACCGGGTTAGAATTCACCCACATTATACCTCAGAGAATCTCAGGAGGATCCCTGATGCTTATCTCACTGGAGTTGAACTAAAAATTATAGTTTACTATGACAAGCCTGTTTCCTCATTGGTGCTCAAAGAATATAGAGCAGGATAGGATTGATGGTGAAATTCCAGTTACTGGCTTGATTTCCAGGAACTCCATGTAGTTTTGTTGCAAGCTACTATGCCTCCCTTGACAGCAATGTACACTGTTTGGTCTCAGTATATCATTTGCCCAGACAAAGTGGACTTTAGAGAGAATTAGAAAGAGATGTGAGTACTGGGGATGTAGCTCAGGGATAGAGCACTTGGGTCGCTCTGGGTTCCATCCCGGGCACCAAGAAAGGGAGAAGCAATAACAGGAGGGGCAGGCAGGGCGGGGGGACCAGTTAGGCAGTGACACCTGCTGAGAGAAGCGAGAGAAAGAAGCAAAGGTATGGCCCAAGAGGCAGGTTCTGTGGAAAGCACATTCAAAGCAGCTCGGAACGCCTCCTGTATGCAGTTACAGGGCCAGGAAGAGGCACGCCTTTGCCAACAGTAGCCAGGGAATGTTAATGAGGTCTTTAGCAAAGATGCCTTAGGACTCAGCAAGGAGAATGTCCTGAGGCACAGAACAAGGGCAAAAAGAAGGCCTGGGGAGGCCTGGAGCTCAGAGGGCAGACAGAGAAAGCCTGAGAACCAGGCCACAGTAGCAGCAGCTGCTGTTTTCGTTTTAATGGATTGTTCTATTTTCCTCTAAACACCTGTCTTGAGAAGAACTAGTAAATATTTACACATTATATACCTCCTACCTCCCCTCCTCCCGTCCCCCCATGGCCTGTGCTCAGAGGAGCTCCGGTCCAAAGACACTGTTGACCACAGGTGAAGAAGGAAGTAAGAGCCCTCCTTAAGAACAATAAACTGGCTCTCCTGGGCTTCTAGAGACCTAACAAGTCAGTCAGGGAACTGTCATAGAACAGATTTCCCCCACAATTATAAAATTCAGCAGTTTCATGTCTTGAATGACAATGATATGGGCAGATAATTAGAGCCTAAATTTCTGCCTCAGCATTCAGTTCCCTCCAAAAGCTCGTTGAATACATCTCATAAGCACATAGACAAAATGCAAGTCCAACAATAATGCTTCCTAGTTTTATGTTTTTCCAAGTTAAGATTAATGTCTTAGCTGCTCATGGTGAGGCACACTTGTAATCCCAGAACTCTGGAGAAAGGCAGGGGAACTGAGAATTCAAAGTCAACCTGGTTTATATAGAGTCCAGGTCGGCCGGGACAACACTGAGACACTCTGTCTCAAGAAAAAAATTATTTTTGTGTCTTGTATTATTGGGGGGGGAGGGGAATAATATACATGTATGTATTTCTATGTGTGTGGAGTGCAGAGACCAGAGGAAGACTTCAGGTGTCTTCCTTTATCCATCTCCATTTTATCCCCTTGAATCTGAAGCTTATTTTTGCAGCTTCCTGGGATCTGCTTGAATCTGCCGCCCACAGCACTAAGGTTATAGGCACACACAGAGCCCAGCTTTTACAGGGGTGATGGATATCTGAACTCTGGTCCTCAAGCTTACACAGCAAGGACCCTTATCCACTGAGCCATCTCCTTAGCATTCATGCACACTTTTTAAAGGTATACAGTAAAACAGTCTTTTAAATTCCTAAAGATTACTTAAGATGTTAGTAAACCTTTATATATTTATTCTGAGGGAAAAAGAGAGAGGGGGAGAGAGGAAAGAAAGAAAAGAAAGAAAGAAAGAAAGAAAGAAAGAAAGAAAGAAAGAAAGAAAGAAAGAAAGAAAGGATGATCTCCTAGCATAACAGCTGTCCCCTGTCACACATGTGCACATGAACACACTTAGGAGTATTGCATACAGTAGAATTGTTGTTTAAGTGTTCCTTTACTTAAACCATACTATTTACAGACCTATCAAAACTATATTTGTTAAGAGGAAACAAATAAAAGTCACTTTTAACTGAATGTCCCAGGATTAAACCTTGTCTGTCTGTGTGCTTGTTTGTTTATCGAGAAAGAGTCTCGTCATGTAGCCTAGGTTGTCCTTAAATTTGTGATCCTCCTGCCTCCACCTCCCAAGTGTCAGGATTTCAGCTGTGTGTCACAGTGCCTAGAATTCAACCACTGTTAATGTTTTTATGTAGACTCAGCATTCAGTTTTTTAAAGATAACATTTTGGGTTCTTAAAAAAAATTAGTAGTAGAAAAAAAATTACAGAAGAAACCTCTACTATCCCTGCCTCTGACTTCCTGTGTCTCATTCCCATCTTCCTGCTGGTGAGTGGTGAGGATGGCAGTAGCCCCTGCACTACCCATCTCTACCACCTTCATCTCCTCGAGCCCAGGAAGGAATGTTAGCTTCCACTTGACCAAAATCTTCATCCTCCAACCTTGAAAATTAGATGTAAATACTTAAGAATTAGCAATTGGGAGACAGCTTGCCAGCTTGAGGACATAAGTTTGATCTCTAGAATTCATGTTTTTTTTTTTTTTTTTAAAAAGTCAGACATGATGGCACACACTTGTAATCCCACCACTGGAAAGAGAGACAGGTCAATCCCTGGGGCTCACTGGTCAGGCATCCTAACCTATGTGGTGAATTCCAGGCCAGTGAGACAGCCTGTCAAATAAAAATGGGGGATCTGGGGAGATAGTTCTGTGTGTCTGCAACACAAGCATGATCGCCTGAGTTTGGATCCCCAGCATGTAAAATCCAGACTTGGCAAATATTCCAGCAGAGGGAGGTGGGGGAGGCAGATATATCTGAGGGCTTGCTGTCCAGCCAGTCTAGTCTGAACAGCAAAACCCAAGTTCACTGAGAAACCCTGTCTCAAAAAATAAGATGGTCAGGCATGGTATTGCACACCTGTAATACCAGCACTTGGGAAGCAGAGGCAGGTGGATCTCCGTGAATGCAAGGCCAGCCGGGTCTACGTAGCAAGTTCTAGGCCAACTGGGTCTACAGGTGACTCTGTCTCAAAAACACTAAAAAAATAAATAAGGTAGAGGGTGATAGAAAATATCTGAAATCTACTTCTGTCCTCTGCAAACTGGCACATGGTCTTGCGCACCCATGCATCCGCATGCACGCACTCATACAAAAGGTGGCTGGTGCCTGGGGAACAATACCTGAGATTGTCCTCCGATCTACACACTCATACAGACACACACACACACACACACACACACACACATACATATACACACACGGTCATATATATATACACAATAATTCAAAGTTAACTTTTGGTTTCTTTGTTTTCTTGTGGGATGAATCCCATCCTTGTATGTCCTAGGTAATCATTCCACCACAGAATTCCATCCCAGACCTGGTTTCTCTGCTCTGACTTTACATACTATGCATAGAAATCTGCCCAAACTGAAAATGTCTGTTTGCCTAGAATCGTAAACCAGATAAACCCTTTCCTGACCCTTTCCCCTCCAAGGCCTTGGCTTTTTTCTACACAATTACTATTTGTAAATTAAAATTCTAAGCGTAGAATGTATATGTGTGATGAACCATCCACATGAGCACTGTGGGGCTCATGCATTCAATTTGGTAGAGTCCCTAGGACAACTGCCTCTGGACAAAGTTTCACCAGACTAAAGGGACAGGCTTACTGATGTAGACCAAAGTGTATAAGATGCAGCTCTCAGAGGAACAGAAGACGGGGCTAGGGGGAATGACTCAGTGGTAGAGCATGCACAAGGCACTGGGTTCCATGCCAACAAAGAAAGGGGGCAACAAAATTAAAATATCATGTATGCAAAATACAGCACAAACATACCTTGAATAAAGAATATATTTACAACAAATAGCACATCTTTAAAGCTACCAAATGCTACAAACACCGAAAAGTACAGAAAAACTGTATAATCCATTCATTAAGCAGCTGACACGGCACGGCTGGTTTCTGGCTCTCCTTGCTTCCCCTCCCTCCCCATCATCATTCAGCCTCCCACCCTGCGTCCTCACCTCAGTGTCAGCAGCACCTTCCCCAGTGAGCAGCAGGGAGCCCTTGACATCCATGCCTTCACCCTGGACAGTCAACAACAGTCTGTCTACAGGGTGGCTACTGACCACAGGAATATGCTCCATTAAACCCCAACACAGCCTCCTGGACCCACTCCACTGGCCCTAACTGCAGAGGAACTGTGACAGGGAGAAGCCACTAGAGGAAGAAAGTGTTCCTAAGCCACTGCAACTAAAATATATTCCTGCTGCCTTTACTAAACCAACTGCCATAGAAACAACGCCACGGGGAGGGGCTGTGCACCAGGACCCTGAGGTTGCTAAGTCTCATTGACTTCCACACAGATCCACCTCTGGCTCCACAGCATAGTCACAACTGTTGCGGACTTTGTGCAGCACCCGGAGAAGCTAAGGCCTGAGGGCATGTATGAGAGGTCCTGGAGACAGGCGTGAGAAGCCAGCCACCAGCACCTGGATGAGGAGTACAACAGCAGCTCCCCAAACTGCAGACATAGATTTGCAAAGAGCAGCATTTAAGCACGGCAACTGCCTGGCTTAACCCGGAGTGAGATGTCGCAGCTACTTACTTATTTAAGGGGTGAGCAGCTCCCCCAAACACTGCCAAGGACTTCGAAATACAAACTGCTTCCCAAAGATTTGAAAGCCTTAAAATTGACAGTCTGACACATCATACTCCGGGTTCAAAGTCAGGCCCTAGTAGGCGCTGGCTGGATGACCTCAGTTGAAGTCCTTAGAATCTCAATTTCCTCACTTAAAAATGAGTTTAATAATGTTTATTCCACAGGATTGAATTTTGTATGACGATTTTATGCCCTGAGACTTCACCATGTTCAGTTATTAATTCTAACAGTTGATATCTGGCTTAAAGATAGAGAACCTAAGATTGGAGATGAAAGAGTTCAGTGGTAGGTAGAGTCCTCACTAGGTCTGTGCAAGGCTCCTGGTTAGAGTCCTCGCCGGGCCCGTGCGAGGCTCCTGGTTTCATCCCAACTGTGAGACAGAGACAGAGACAGAGACAGAGACAGACAGAGAGAAATTTTTTAAAAATTTAACAGAAGTAAATCTACACATTTATGATCAATTGATCTTGATGAAGGTACCAAGAACACATGATCACAGTCTCTTCAATCCGTAGTGTTGGGAAAACTATTCACACACAGAGGAATAAACTTGAATCTCTATCTAACACCACATACAAAAATCACAGGAGTGAGATGGTTCAGGAGGAAAAGGTGCTTAACATAAAAGGAGAGAACCTACTCCACACAGTTGTCCTCCATTTTTGTATGGTGACAGGTGTCCCCCTGCATACATCACACACACACATGCATGCACATGTACACACATACATTCACATGCATGTATGCACACACATATATGCACAAAATAACAAATAAAATATTTTAAAATGAACTCAAAATGAGTGAATGAGTTACACATAAGACCCCAAATCATAAAGCCACTCTAAGAAAACATAGGCAGACCCTCTGAAATATTGGTCAGCACCATGATTTTTTTTCACATGATCCCCAAACTTCAGGCAACAAAAGCAAAAGTGGATAAATGAGATTCTAACAAGCAGAAAAGCTTCTACACAGCAAAGGAAATACTAGAGTAAAGAGACTATGGAACAGGAGAAAATATTTACAAACCGTACATCTGATAAGAAGTTAGTATCCAAAATATATAAGGAACTCAACTCAATAATAGGAAAATAAATAGCCTGATTTAAAATGAGCCGGGCATGGTAGCATATGACTTTAATCCCAGCACTCTGGAGGCAGAGGCAGGTGGATCTCTGTGAGTTCAAGACCAGCCTGGTCCATGTAGTGAGTTCCAGGTCAGCTGGGGCTACAGGGAGATGCCATCTTAAAGAGACAAAAAAATAAAAATAAAAAGGATAAAAGGGGCTGGAGAGATGACTCCGCAGTTAAGAGTACTGCCTGCTCTTGCAGAGCATCCAGGTTCAACTCCCAGCACCCACATGGCAAGTAATAACCATCTATCAATCACTTCAGTTCTAGGCGACCTGACATCCTCTTCTGTCCTCCTTAGGCATTGCCCAACACAGGGGCACTTAAGTACACGCAGGCATAACATTCATACATAAAGCAAATAAAGAAATAATTTTTAAAAATAAATAAGTAAAATGGATCAGTGCATCTCCAAAGAATACAGGCAAATGTCTCTGAGTATTTGAATAAATGTTTGACTTCCCTGGCAATCAGAGAAATGCAAATTAAGACTGCAATGAGCTAACACCTCATACTTGTTAGAATGGCCATTATTTAAAAGACCAACGACAAAAAGTATTGATAAGGATGTAGAGAGAAGGGAACCCTTGTGCTCTGTGCGTGAGAATGCAAATTGCTGCAGCTGCTATGGAGAACAGCATTGAGGTTCCTCAAAATATGGAAAAGAGAACCACCATAGAGTCCAGCAATCCTGCTATTGGCTGGCCATCCAGAGGAAACAAAATCAATATACTAAACAGAAATCCACACTCCCATAGTGACTGCAGCAGGATTCACAATAGTCACGATATAGAATCTTCCTAAATATCCATTAGATAAACACACATGCACATACACATTCACATACACATGATACTATTTAGCTGTTATAAAGAAGGAGATCTTGTCATTCACAAAAATGTGGATAACCTGTGGCCATGATGCTAAAATAAATAATCCAGGCACAGGAGGACAATGTCACTGGTATGTGGAAATCTAAGGACTGAGGGGATGGGCAGCTGTTGGTTAAAGGGTAAGAAGTCCCAGACAGGATGTTCTATTGTACAACCTGGGGACTAGAGTTAATGACAATGTATTCTGTACTTGAAAGTTGCTAAGGGAATAGATTTTAAATGTTCTCAACACACACACAAAAGAGAATAGTTGAGCCAGGCATGCTGGCACATGCCTTTAATCCCAGCATTAGGAAGTCAGAGGCAGGTAGATCTCTGAGTTCAAGGCCAGCCTGGTCTACAAAGTTCCATGCCAGTTAATGCTACATAATGAGAACTGTCTCAAAAAATAATAATAATAATTATGTGAGGTAATAAAAGATACAGTAATTAGCTTGATTTAATTATCTTATTATGTATACATGTGGGTGGGTCTCCATCTCCAGCACGGCTGTTGTGCTCCAACCATGCCAGTGAATGGAGAACAATCAAACAGGGCCTCAGGGCTCAGAGTGCGGCAAGAGGAGGAGCTCCCAGGATACTACATCGGTGGGTAGTTCAGTTATCAAAACCAAGGCAGGGGTTTATATAGGGAGGCCTTTCTGACCATTACAGAAGGCGGGAAAGTTAAAGGTGGGGATTTTGGGGTAAAGGCGGGAAGGTTGTATGGCTGACATGGAAGTTCAGGAAGGAGGAAACGAAACCCAAAAACCTGGTTCTGGTCTAGGGTGGGGGAAAAGAAGATTCATATCTACAGTGATTTCCTGGGGCCAGGTTATCACATCAGGCGGAGCAGGCCAGACACCTGCCATCCCTTCAGGGTATCCAGGGTTGCTTGCCTTGCTCAATACCCAGACTCCTACATATACATATAGCAAAATATAGTATTGTCTGCTTTCAAGGAGTGTAATATAGCATTGGTAGTACATGCCTTTAATCCCAGCATGCGGGGGGCAGACAGAGGCAAACCATTATCTGTGAGTTTGAGGCCAGTATGGTCTACATAGCAAGTTCCAGGCCAACCAGGGCTGTATAGTGAGACCTGGTATCAAAAACAAAACAAAACAAAAAGAAGTGTAGTATTTGGGCAGATGAGATGACTGGTGGAATAGAAAGTCACTTACCACAAAGCCTGATGACCTGAATTTGATCCACAGGACCCACCTGGTGGAAGGAGAGAACTGACTCCTACAGGTAGTCCTCTGACTTCCACAGATACGCTGTGACACACGTGCATGAGTATCCATGCACACACACACACACACAAACACACAAATAGATAAAATGTTATTTAGGAAGTATATTTGAAACCAGATTTATTTCATTTTTGTCATTTTCTAACATATTTGTTATTTTTATTTTCTGTATATGAGTGTATTACCTGCCTGTGTGTAAGTGCACCCATGTGGTACAACACCAGGGCCAGAAGAGGGCATCAAATCCCCTGGAACTGGAGTTATAGACAGTTAATTCCCAGTGTGTGCTGGGAATTAAACCCAGGCTGTCTGCAAGAGCAGCCAGTATTCTTAACCATTGAGCCATCTCTCCAGCCCCCATTCTTGTTATTTTTATATCCTGGAAAATAAGGAGAATAATTAATTTAAATGTAAACAGATCTTCCTTGGCTGTTTTTACTCAAGGCCCATGCTCTCCTGTGGAATCGCATTTAATTGTTCTCTTCTTGCTGTTGGCTTTGGTTACTATGACAGACAGTTTTGTTTTTTTGTTTTTTTGGGATTTTTTTGGCTACTAAACTAATCCCTTATAGATGCTGAACTTAAATTTTCTAACTCTGTCATATTGTTGTCCTTTTTTTGCTATTTTCTTAAAACATTCCATTCCCCTCTCCAAACATCACACAGATAAATTTCACTCAATTTAATTCTTCATATATTTCCCTACAAAAACAGCAGAAATGTCAACTCAGTAACGACTTTTTGCTGTTTATTGGTAGCCAGATTTAATCCTTTTTTTTCCAATTGGAAATCTTCTGATCTATAAACTTAAAAACCTGCTATGTGGTATGCTGATCTCACCCAAAATAAAGAAGCTTTTTTAAGAACACTCCTAATTCCATATTAGCTGCTTTTGTTTTTTATTACACAAAGTCCCAAACTTTAAGTTTTAAGATTAGTGTGTAGCATGTACATACCTTCTTACTAGGAATGTAAATAAGCAATGTTAAATTCTCTTTCTAAAATATTATATTTGAGGGTCTGAAGAGATGGCTCAGCAGTTAAGAGCACTGGCTGTTCTTACAGAAGACCAGGGTTCGAATTCCAGCATCCACATGACAGCTAACAACCATCCAGTTCCAGGGGATTCAATGCCATTTTCTGTCCTCCATGCACATTGCATACATGCAGGCAATACACTCATACACATAAAATAAAAATAAATCGATAAAAATATTATACTTACAATTTAAAAGAAATGAACATTAACTTCACGTTGGAAACAGTGATTCCCCCATGAACACGGGGTTACAGGCAAGTATTTCTCTTGATGAAAAAGAAAAAGGAGAGAGAACTGTTTGTTTCCTCTGTGTGGCATAATTTATCCAACCACTACAAGTTCATATCATAAGACAATTTTTTAAATTTTCAATTAAGATTTTTTTTTTTTACTTTGGAATAATGTGTTAAAACCAGAATGAATGAGTAACTTTTATGTAATTGTCTAAAGTGTGTGCGTGTGTGTGTGTGTGTGTATGTGTGTGTGTGTGTGTGTGTGCAAATCAGCTCTTTCCTTCAACCATGTGTATCCCAAAGACTGGACTCAGGTCATTGAGCTTGGCAGTGTTCTGAGATGTTTTCCCGGGCCCTTTTTTAACAAATGCAATAACTTTATTCCCACTTCTTTCATTTCTATTCTGTATGTCTCAAATAGGTCAGAGGGGCTAGCTCCAAATGGGCTAAGTGTTCACAGAAGCAGATGGGCCTGCTGTCCATCACATCTGCACATGACACCAGCTGATATTTTTGTAAGTTAAACAGGAAGAATTCGCGCTAGCTCAGACTTGGTGTGTGGTAAAGATTAACTGGCACAGAGCAAACCTCATGTGGTGTTCTGTCATCATCAGAGATTATGTGGAGCAAGAGGCTTTTCTTTCCCATTTTACCCACATTGCACAGCTCTGTGTCCGGCTAGGGGTGGCCATGCCAATAACACAGTTGGCAGACGATGTTTTTCAAAAATGAATCAACTCTTTTTTTCTTATCCAATTCATGGTTCACCAGATAATTCCATCTCTTGGGTTAGAGATACCCTGCTGTGGTGATTTTAGATGCAAAGATTCCATTTCATTTTTAAATGAGAATTTTGATAGCCCATAAAAATAATTCAAGTATACCTAGGAGATTGTCGCTCTAGAATTTCCCATGAGAGATAATTGAAGGGCATATAAAGAACATGAGTTTGGGAATGTTTAAATTTCAGTTCTGTCCTTACCTGACCTAAGGTAAGCATGTATACTCTTCAGTGGCCAACTTCCTTATCTCTAAAAGGGTTAGTAACAACACACATCCTAGCAGGTCATATAAATGACTGAACATGCATGTTAAAGCACATTGCCTAAAATGTAATAATCGCTCACTTCAAATCAGAAAAAAAAAATGTGTCTTTCCCATGTTGTACGTTTGAATTTCTGACATGGTTTATTAAATTTTACATTACTGTGAAGACAGTGGAGGTTGAGGCTGAATATGTCAGCAATCTCAGTCTCGTGAGCTCCTTCTGTTCCCTTCCATATTGAGAAAAACATTCCAATCTCAGTTGAACTTTAAGCTTAAAATTGTTTTATAAACTAGAAGCCAAGCATAACTTCTGTGTAGGTTGGCTTCCTCTTAACCATTGAATTGCTCTGAAATTTATGAAAGTTTTGCTTTATATTTTCTGTCTAAAGGAAACAGGGTCCATCATCACATCACTAAGAGGCACAAAGGCTCAGAGCAATGTAGTCATGACAGGTTCTTATGCCCTCAGTAGATGCACTGATGAGCAAGAAAGACAAAGGAGCTGCCATCGTGGGACCTGCATGCAAGTAGAAGAGACAGGCACATGTCCAACTGAAAGAACCTTGAGGCTAAGGAGAAGCACTGTGGAGGGGACCCAGAGAGAGCCCCAGGGGCTGGAGCTGGCCCGGAGGCTAAGAGCACTGGCTGCTCTTGCACAGGACCTGGATTTAGTTCCCAGCACCCACTGGTGGCTCACAATCCTTTGCAACACCAGTTCCAGGGGATCCAGCACTCCCTTTCAGCCTCTACAGGCACTACACATACAGGTATACTTACACATACATGCAGGCAAAATGCTCAAACACATAAAAATAAAAATAACTTTTTTCTATAAATTTTTACTTGAATTTTTGTGTATTTCACAGAGAACGTCTGTGCACCCCTCCCCCACTGACATCCTCCTATAGCCCCCACTGGAATCCATGCATCCTGCCATCTGTGTGAAGGACCATCCTATCAAGCTAGTGTCCCCAGACATCCCTCAGTGAAAGTTCATCCACTGAGGTCTGTTCAACCAATCCAGAGTCCCTCCCCTTAAGAAGATCAGCTCTTCCTCACCCAGAAGTATCAGCTGCCAACAACCCTTGAACTAAGATTGGGGTCTGCTGCCCATTTCCACAGTTCTGTGCTGGGTTTTGTCTGCTTGACTTGCATGGGTCTTGTCCACGCTGACACTGTTGCTGTGGTTCATGTGAGCAGGTCCCAGGAGCACTTACAGGACTCTGTTTGCATATGGTCATGTACCTCCTCCCTGGCTCTTACAGTCTTTATTCCCCCTCTTCCTCAATGGTCCCTGAGTCCTGGGTGGGTGGAGTTTAATATAGGAGTCCGGTCCAAGGACCCACACTGTACAGATGCTTTCTCTCTATGCTTTGGTCATTTGTGGCCTTTTGTGTTCCTGGCCCTCTGTTGCATGAGTGAGTTTCATTGATGAGAAGTGAGAGATGCCTTAGTGTTCTCTTTACCCCTTGTTCTATGTTCTGTGAGCCTTAGTGTAGAGGTTGCATTGTAGATGTGCCACTTAGGCCTGGGCAATTCACAGACAATCTCTGTGTGAAACCAGTTGTGGAACTCTGTAACAATCTCCATCCTTTGAAAAAGAATCTTCTTTTATATGTATAAGGATCTATATTTGGCACATAGTAAGAAATTACATTTGTCTAAGGATGTGACAGCTTTGGGGTTTTCTCTAATATCTACGACTTGTCCAGCTATGTGTGTTTGGCTGTGTTTACAGGACCACACATGAGCTTCCTCCCACTGAGTGGGCTTTAAGTCCAATTAGGTAGCTGTTGATTACTCTCAAGATGAAAGTGCCACTACTGTACCAATGTCACTTCCTGTGCCAGTCACTGTGGTTATTAGACCTTTAAGCTAGTACTGGACAATCGATTGATGTTCTCTCTTAGCAGCTATGAAAGCCAGCCTTCAGGGGAAGTAGCTTCCAGGTCAGTTCCAGCTCCATTGCTCCAAATCCTGTGTCTGATGTATGTCCTGTCTTCAGCAATAAGGTCTTACCTTCAAGTTCTGGGAGGCAATCAAGGGCTGTGGCAATAGCCTGTATAATTTCAGGAGTCTCTTGGACCACCCTGGCCAATAACTCAAAGGAAGATGTCCTGTCTGGCACTGTTTCTTGTTATGTAGCCTTCAGCTACACACAGGGACTCATGCACATAGAGATACTGTATGTGTAATTCGTCAGTAGGTTTTTGGACTAATATGATTCCCTCTGGTTTTTTACACTAGCTATGCATTATTTATCTCTAAATAAAAAAATTTTTTTAAAAAGAGCATCAAAGGAGACCCAGTAAGCAAGAGCACACAGATACAGAGGAGCCACATTGCTGGGAACCGGGCAGAGCAGAGAAAGATATGCGACAAAATGAATCAAGTAACAGAAAGGCAGTCTGTGCCCGCAGGTAGAGGGAAAGAGAAGGCCACTGAGCAAAGTAACAACCAGCCTAGGTTGGTTCAGAAGCCTGAAGGATTCCAAGAAGGGGAGCGGCATGTTCTGACTCGCATCTTCAAATAATCACTGCAGTTTTTGTCTGAGAACACAGGACAAGAATAGCAAAAGCACAGGCTGGAGCACAGCCCAGTGATAGCCCACTACCTCGCATGCACAAGGCCTTGGGTTCAGTCTCCAGCACAGGTAGGAGAGGAGTGTAGTCTGGAAAGCTGGAGTGCTTCAGGAGAACTTAGGAGTTGGCCCAGCCTGGAATGCAGATACCAGAAGAAATAAAAAGTGGTCATAGTGAGGGACTATTTGGAAGATGGACCTAACAATACTTCTCGAACATTGGAACTGAAAAATAAGAATTAAGGATAATGTTGGAATTTTAGGTATGAGCAATGATTATGTTTGAATCTGAAATGTCCCCCATAAGTTATATTTTGAGTGGTTTCCCAGCTAATGGCGCTATATGGGGAGGCTATGGACCCTTTAGGAGGTAAGGGCTAGGTTGGGGGAAGTAGGTCACTAGGATAAGCTTCTGGAGATGACAGCCTGATCCCTGGCTCTAATGCCCTCTCTGCTTCCTGGCCCACAACGATGGGAAGGACTTCCACCACACACTGCTACCACCAGGCTTTCCCCACCATGATATTCCAAAGAACCCTGAAACCCTGAGCCAAAATATATCCCCCCACACACGTAAGCTGTTTCTGTCAAGTATTTTGATCATAATAATGCAAAATAACTAATGCAGAAAACTGATCCCAGAGAACTGGGGTGGGTGATTGCTGTGATAAGCCTGACCATGTGGCTCTTAGGCCTTTGGAACAGGTTTGCATAAGAAATGTGAAATAGTTTGGAACGTCAAGCCAGAGAAATGCTAGAATGCTGTGGGCAGAGCTGAGTGGGCATATGAAAGACAGAATACCAAAAGAAATGAAGACCATAAAGTCTGGGCTCGTGAGACGGGTTTTAGAGGGGAACAAGAACTATACTAAAAATTGAACTAGTGACTATTTTTGTTAAATTCTTGCAATGAATCAGTTATATTTTTCCTGTGTCTTGAAATATTGAATGAGGCTAATTCACCAGTACTGTGCTAATTTAGTTGGCAGAAGAATTTCAAGATAATGTAACATCCAGGCTACAACATGGTGACTGCTGGCTGCTTTTAGCCGGGTTTATAGTGAGAATCCAAAGAAAAGGCAAAGAAGGATTTGAAAAATGTCTAGTTTGACCAGAAAATGGGTGCTTTTAAAGTCATAGGCGCAGCAAGTAGGAACAAAGAATCTACAAGGGTTAAAGAGATTGGTGCCATTAAAGTCAGGTTAGCGCTAGAACAAGAAAGGTGACTTGAGGACAAAACCCCATCCATCAAAAGCTTGGGATAGAAAACTGAAAGCCCCTTTGAAAGGCTTTGCTTTACAAAACAGGCTGGGAAAGTGGCTCAGTGCATAAAGTGCTTATTGTACTAGTATAATAACCTAAGTTTGGAGCCCCCAAAAGTCATGTTAAGAAGCCAGGCATAGCAGCACATACCTGTAACCCCAGCACTAGGGAAGCAAAAACAGGCAGCACCCTAGAGCTCACTGGCCAATTGGTGAGCACCAGTTTCAAAGGGAGGGTTTGACTTTGAACTCTGGCCCTCACATGAGCATGGACAAGCACGCAGGTGGGTGTGTATGCCTGTGGACGTACTTGAGTGCTAGGAATTTGAACTCAGGCACTCATGTTTATGCAGCAAACACTCTTACACAATGAGCTATCTCCCCAACTCAACTGGCTTTTTAGACATTCAGGATGTAACATGGTCAGATTCCCTGCAGGGAACCCATGAGCAGACCATGCATGAAGCTTTGAAGGTGAAGCTTCAGGTGCAATGGAGACCCCAGGATGCTGTAAAAGCAAAAAACACGAGGCACCTGTCAAGGGAGACTGCTGGCACTGAGTGGAACTGAATCAAAAGGTCCTGTGTGCAGGAGGCAGAAACAATGCTCTCCATGCCTTGGAGTTCACATCATGCCACAGCATGCCCTAGTTGCCAGGCATAGAAGTACAGATTTCACATTTGCATTGCTGGGTTTTGGTCTTGCTTTGGTACAGTCTTTCCTTTCTATCTCCTATTCCTTCCTTTTAGAACAGTAATATTTATTCTGTTCCATTGTACATTGCAACTGTGGAACTCTGATTTGACAGGGCTCACAGCTCAGGGTTTGCCTTGCATCTCAGAAAAGACTTTGACTTCTGGACAATGTTGAAACTGGTAAGATTATGAGTACTCTTTATCAGTAGTCGTAATATTAGTATTATTAATATTCTTAGTATTAGCGGAGGGAGTCTGTGGTAGGTGTGAGGATGTGTGTAGAGATCAGAGGACAACTTTGTAGAACTGATTCTCTTCTTCCACCTTTAGGAAACTTCCGGGGGACTTAACCCTGGTCGCCACGCCTCCATGGTAAGCAGTTTACGCAATGAAGCATTTCACGGATCCATGACCGTGAGTACTCTTGAAACTGAACTAAATGTACTTTGTGCTATGAGATGGCCATGAGTTTTTGAAGGCAAGGGGTAGAATATTATTATTTGAATCTAAAATCATGTTTGTCGTGCCTGGAATCGAGTAGCAGCTTGAATAGACACCTGAGTTCACAGTAGACATTATTCACAAGAACCAAAAAGTGGCAGCAACCCACGTTTCCACCAGTGGATGGGTGAGCAGAATGAGCTACATACATACAGGAAAATGTAATTCGGTCTTAGAAAGGAAGGAACGTCTCCCACTTGCTAAAACATGAATGAACATCAAGAATATGCTAAGTGAATGAAGCAGTCACAAAATAACAGATGCACCAGCTAGGTACATGAGGTACCAGAGACAGGAAGTCACTGAGACAGGAAGTAGACTGAGGTGTTGGTCAGTCTTGATTGTCAACTTGATTAGATCAAGAAGTGAATGGGATTAGTGAGCACACTTCTGTGAGTGTGAGGCATCTCGAGAGGCAGTTCATGAAGATTCTGAAATCATGAATGTATTAATCTCCTGACAGAGTCATAATGTGATGGCATTCCTGGGAGGTGGTGAAAAGGAGGACGCAGGCCCTAGCTGGAGAAGGTGGGTCACTGAGGGTGTCTCTGGGAGCTAGGCATTGACCTTCCCGCTGCTTCACAGCTACCATGAGGTAAATGAAGGAGTGTCTGTGCCAGGCCCTCCCACTGCTATGATGTTCTGCTTTACAATGGGCAAAAAAACAAGTCTCTGATTGACAGTACACTGATCCCTCTGAAACCAGGAGCTAAAATAAACCTTTCCCCACTTAAGTTGTTTCTCCCAGATATCTTTATCCTAGAAAAAAGAGAAATAACTAATGCACGTGTTCATCGCCAGCAGATAGGAGAAAAGGAAATGGGAAATTTTGGTTGGATATGTAGGACTTCAGACTGGGACCGATGTTCTAGAACTAGGTGATAGTAATGGTTGCATAAAAATAAACCACTGAAATTAATATTTCAAAATGGCTAAGAAAGCAAATCATATTTTACATGCATTTTATTGCCATTTTTTAAAAATGGAGCCTAGGAACCAGGTTTGCTGGTGCACACCTTTAATCCCAGCACCCAGAAGGCAAATGCAGGCAGATCTCTGTGAGACTGAGGCTAGCCTCGTCTCCGTAGTGAATTCGAAGTCTGCTAGGGCTACAGTGAAACCTGTCTATAAATAAATAATTTTTTTTTTTAAAAATGGGGCCTAGGGAGATAGCTCCATGGCTAAGAATGCTTGCTCTGCAAACCTGAAGACCTGAGTTTGATTTTCCAGGACCTATGTAAAAAGGCAGGTGTAGCTATGCATGCCTAGAACCTTAACACTGGTTGCAGAGACAAGGCAATCCCAAGCGTTCTCTGACCAGCCAGGCTGGCCAAAACAAGTTCAGTGAGAGACCCTGTTTCAAGGCGGATATTGATAAAGACATCCAACACCCGATTCTGGCCTCCACATGAGGGCACACTCACATGCATGCAACAGAGAGACAGAGGGAAAGATGGAGAGACGGAGAAAATTAGAGAATTTTTTTTTAATGGAGGAGCTAGGCATGCTAACTCTAAACTTAAACTCAAGAACAGCCTCGGCTACAGAATGAGACTCCAACTCCAAAGGAGACAGGAGAAGGATGGAAAAAGTTATCTACAGCGTCTCTTTCCTGACTTCAGTACTTGCTACAGTTTCATGTCTCTTGGGGTGAGTAGGATAGGGATACACAAATGTTATGTACTATATTTGCAACTTTCTGTTAGTACATAAGTATTTCCAAAGTATTCTAAGGCAACTTGGTATCAGTTTAAAAGTAAAAAGCAACACAAAAACAAAAACAACTCTTCCATCTAGCCATGTGGCCCAGCTGATGACTGAGAACGCCCAGTGAGCTTTCCGGCTTCAGTATTCTCTCCATCAGGGACATCTACTTTCCTATCTTGGTTCTAACCACATTTCTAACTTTGCTCCGAGCTCAGAATTTTAAATGTATTTAGTCCTATCATCTTTATTGCTTGAGATTTTAAAAGATCGTTTCCATTCAAACACACACTCAGCATAAATAGATACCGCCAAGGAAGCTACCCCAGGCTGAGTAAGAATTCTTTTTAGGGTTAGAAATCTAGTATCTTCCTTAATCATGCTCCACTTTTTTTGTTGTTGTTGTTTTGGTCTTTTTTGAGACAAGGTCTCCCTATAGTCCCAGCTGATCTGGAACTCATTATGTAGACCAGGCTGACCTTGAACTCACAGAGATCCACCTGCCTCTGCCTCCCTAGTACTGGGATTAAAGGCAAATGCCACCACCCCCAGCTTCCGCCTTATTTTTTTAAGGCAGGATTTCTCACTGAACCTGGAACTCACTGATTCACGATTCACTAGCCAGCAAACCCCAGGATCCTCCTGTTCCTGCCTTCCCAGTACTGGTGTGTGAGTGCACCCAGCTTTTTATGTGAGTGCTAGGGGTCAGAACGGAGCTCCTTGTGTTTGCACTGCATTTAAGGGCAGGCTCTCACTATGTAGGCCAGGATGGTCGGGCATTCACAGTCCTTCTGCTTTAGTCTCCTGAGTACTGGGATTATAGGCATGCGCCATATCACCCAGGTTCTTCATTAAGTTCTGACATGTTCTTTGGAGGTTTTTTTAATTTGTTTATCTTATTTTTTGTGTATTGAATGCATGTATATAAGTGCACCCATGTTTTGCAGCGCCCATGGAAACCAGAAGAAGTGTTGGATTCCCCTGGGGCTGGAGTTAGTGACAGTCGTTTGCCACCATGTAGGCGCTGGGATATATAAACACTCATCCTTTGCAAGAGCAGCCAGTACTCTACCTCTGAGCCATCTCTCCAGCCCTCTGACATGTTCTTAATCCTCTCTCTCTTCGGCCCACATCGTTGCCATCTCCAAAGTAACCTTAGCAGACTCAAATCACTAATCTAGTTTCCTAAATGGTGACCAGATCAGCCTTGGTGGATTCCAAGAGTGCAGCTGAATCCACAGGGCCACCTCCAGTAAGCCATCATTCAGCTACATTCACACCTGCCACTTCAGACACTTAGAAGTCATGTTCTGTCTGCAGAGAAGTGACTTGGAACAGCTAGTTTCTCCCAGAACAAGCCAAAACAAGGCTTAGCTGCAAGAGGTAGCCAGCACCCCAGGCCTCTTTACAGAGAGGAGGGAGCGGGCCTCCGGAGATCAAAGACAGGGCCACAGAGCAGTCACAAAAATGCAGCCAGAGGTCAAAAGAGTTGGAAACATGAAAGCTTTCAGAGCTCAGCTATTGTTCTCCCCAAAGTGAATATGAAGTCATTCTAAGCAGATTATCCAGCATCTACAAACTGAGAGTGGCCAATAAAAACATTTCAGATCAATAAAATTCTTACAGATTGCCAGCTGCTAAAAATATATATATATTTATCTACTGTTACCTATAATTAGGGGTCAGGGATATGTCAAGACAGAAAAAGTGTTTTGCTCCATCACACACTGGTTTATACCACATCCCCATCATTGTTCATACAGGCCATCAGCTAGATCTCCCAGAACATACTACAAAATAGAAGATGAATGGCCTTTTTAAATGTTGTACAGTCATGTGGCCCCCTGAGGTTGCTAAGGGTTCAAGGCCATTGGCTTTGACATTCAGAGCCCTTATAGATTTTATTTGTAAAACAAAACAGAAGTTGCTCCTCTCCAGACTGATTTGCCTCTTCTATAGGAGATTAGCATTTCGGCAACATGTTCACAGCCTATCAATTTGTAACTCTCACAGGATGGGGGTGGGGAGAGGTAGCAGTATTGTTAGCAATCTGAGGCTATGGTGAGAAACAGAACAGCAACCAAGTTTATTCCAAAGACTTCAACAATTGAATTTTGCAATGTTGTTGTTTCCTAGTGTTTTATTGGTCTGTTACTTACTTTTTAATAACAACAAAGAATTATCTTTGAAGGGACTGGGGAGAAAACTTGTCAGGACAGTGCTGGCCTTGTAAGCATGAGGTCCTGAACCTGATCCCCAGTAGCCAGATTTTTAAAAACCAGGCACAGTGGTACCAAGAATGTTCATATTACTTGAAATTCCAGTGCTGACTAGATAGAGACAGGTGGGTCCCCGGGACTCAATGACCAGCCAGTCTAGCCTGCTGGTGAGCTTCAGAGCAGTGAGAAAGCTTGTCTCAAAAACAAAAACAAAAATGAAACAAAACAAAAACCACAAGGGGGCTAGAGAGCTGGCACAGTGATTAAGAGCACCCACTGCCCTTCCAGAGAACCTGGATTCAGCTTCCAGCACCTACATGGATGCTAACATCTGTTCTTAACTCTAGTTCCAAGAGATACAATGCTTTCTTCTGGCCTCCAGGGGCACCAGGCGTGCACGTGGTGCATTCACATACTTGTAGGCAAAACACTCATTCAAGTAAAATAAATACATAAATAAAACCTTAAAGAAAAACACACAAGGTGGGCAGCACTGAAGGAATGTCACCCAGATTGACCGCTCACCTCCACATGCACCTGCACACACCCACAGACTCGCATACCCACACACACAATTTTCCCAGTAGTCCCTGTAAAGTTTGAAATTCGGGTTTGGTTTGGAGTGAGACCCAGCAGAAACAAACCAGAGACTCCGGCTTGGGAATAACAGGAGGTGGGTTGGGAGAATTTGGGGGGCAACATGACTCGATTTTGCAAAGAAGGGCAGTCATCCTATCAGCATCCCCATTTCTGTATTGTGGACATGGCCCTGGCAGTGGCCGCTGAACTGGGGCAGGCTTGTGCCCAGTGTCCTCCATTGTCACACTTTGCATGATGGAATGAGTTGGGTTGTGGGTGGGGAGCCAGCAGTCGTTCTAGCTAGAGTAGGCTGTGTCCAGTCCTGCATGGAAGCTGAGGAACTCACTTCAGATTTTGGTACCATATGTGAAGTTTGCATTCAGGTTTGGTTTGGAGTGAGGCCCAGAAGAAACAACTGAGAGACTCCGGCTTGGGAATTAACAGGACATTTATTAAGGGCACAGGGCTAGCCTCTCAGCTCAGGAGAGAGTAAGCTAGCTCCCAATCTTGATGCAGAGCGCTAGCCTCTCAGCTCTCAGCTCGGGAGTGAAGGAGCTAGCAACTCCTAGCTGCTCAGTAGGCTTTTTATGGGGAGGGGATCTGAGTGATATGTATAGATCTGATTGATCTTTGGAGGACATAGTTAGCATGTGGTATCAGGAAGATTATCTTGTCAGGAAGCTGCAAGTCAGTCCCTTTTCACAGATGCTTGTGAATTCTGAAAGTTTGGCTGGAGCCGCCAAGGTGTCTGTCAGTCTTCCTGAGTCCTGGAACTGCTGGGAGGTTTCCTTTTAGTGACAACTTACAGTCCCTTACTGCCTATCAAATTAAACTTACATTTAAATCTGCTATGTTTTAGGCCACAGAATGTCCCCCAGGTTCTCTCAGGCCTTACAAGCTCCTTACCTCCTAAACTTATCAACAATAACACTAGCAGAACAACTAACAGTTTAAAGGTATTTGTTTTGAAAACAGAAGTACCCCAAAAGATAAGTACTACCTTATCCCACCATAGACAGGAGACAGGTATGAAATCAGTGACTTCCACAGTCACAGAGTAGGATATGATAGAGCTGGGATTAAATTCAGGCAATCTGAAATCTAAGCCCAAATGCTCATTCATAGCCAACTGCATCTCTTGAATTCTCCTATTGCCTTTATCCTGCTCTTCCCTGAATCTTGAACATATTCCTCCAAAGAAGTCCATTGTCAAAACCCTATCACACCCCATCTTGCACAAAGCCTTCTTGGCTAGTTCCATTGAACTGGCATCCCATTCTTCTTGGAAACTATGGAGCAATTTCTCAGATCTTCCTGTCTCCTAATTAATTATATTTTACTAATTACTGGGCTCCTTGACTTGGGCCCTTCAGTGGTCTACAAAACCTGAGCTCAGGTCATGTACTAAGTGGTCTTCAAGTCTACATACCAAGCAGCAGTCTACATATCAGTTAGCATATGCCCTGGAAGATTAAGGACTCTTAACAAATTATTTAAAAGAAAAAAAAAAAGCTAAGTGTGAAGAGTCACAACTGTAATCCCAGCTCTTGTGGAAGCAGGGGGATCAGGAGTTTAAGGTCCTCTTTGGTTACAAAGCAAACTGAGCCATCTCTCCAGCTCCACTTGTGGAGATCTTAATGTAACAGGTGACTGAAGAGAAACCCCCCAGCAGTTCCAGGACTCAGGAGGACTGACAGACACCTTGGCGACTCCAGCCAAACTTCCCAAATCCATAAAATTCTGTGAAAAGGGACTGCAGCTCCTTAAGCTTCCTGAGACAATAAGCTTCCTGAAACCAATTACTGGCTGGTTTTTGTAAATTAACTTTCCCCCATTTAAAAAGCCCATCAAGCAGCCAAGCTAGCTTCCTCACTCCCGAACTGGGAGGCTGGCCCGGTGCCTTAATAAATGTCCAGTTGACACGCATGCCAGAGTCTCTTGTTTCTGCTGGATCTCACTCCAAGCCAAACCCAAACCCAAACCTTACACTTAATATCCCACAAAAACCCTGATACTTTTTTCTCTTGAAAATGGGGGAGTCAGGCTGGAGAGATGACTCGGCACTGGCTGCTCTTGCAGAAGACCCAGGTTTGATTCCCAGCACCCACATGGTAGCTAACAACCAGCCATAATTTCAGTTGCAGGGAAATCTGACGCTCTTTTCTGACCTCTGAGGGCCCTGCACAACAGGGGTGCACTTGCACACATGCAGACAATGTGCTCATACACATAAAATAAAAATAATAAATTTTTTTTTAAAGAAAGTAGAGGAGTCTTTACAACTGGGCAACGCGCAGAGACTGTGGAGTGCTCAGCTCTAAATGTGACACCTATATCACACCCCTTATTGCCCAAGGCTCAGGGATCATCTCAAAAGAGAGGACAGAAAAACTGTAAGATCCAGAGGTGGAGGAGGTCTGCAGAGAAATGACGTTTGCTGGACATAACAGAGCCACTGCACACGTGAACTCACAGTGGTTTTGTCTTCATGCACAAGACCTCACAAGATCAAACCCGCTAAAATCCCAGCGCGAGTGGGGGAGGGGCTCATGAAGTCCCAGCCCTGTCTGAGAGCCACTGGCAACTCACGGCTGCTGGGGGAGGAAGAGCCAGGTTTTCTTTACCAGGATGTGGTCCCTGAGAGGACCTCACAAGATCAAACCTGCTAAAATCCCAGCACGAGTGGGGGAGGGGCTCATGAAGTCTACACGCAACCACATACAGGCAGCACCAAGTGGACTCAGTGGGTTTAAAAACAGAGCACATGAAGTTAGGAATGAAAAGTGTCAGGAAGAGGATGGAGGAGAGGGAATGGAGGTGTGGACAGCAGGGGGTGGGCAACGGAGGTATAGACGGTGGGGGGACAGAGGTGTGGATGTGATCAAAACACATTTCAGATATATATGAAATAGTTAATAAAAATTAAAAACAAAAATAAAGGAAAATTTTGTTTTCATTTTTCTGAGACAGGATTTCCCTGTAGCCCTGGCTAGCCTGGGCTATATAGACCAAGCTGGCCTTGATCTCACAGAGATCCACCTGCCTCTGCCTCCTATGTGCTAGGACTAAAGGCCTGTGCCCCCATGTTCAGCCAGCCATTTATACAGAATGAGATTTTATGATCCTGAATTAGCAGAAATCTCATTTTGAAAGCTAGACATACAGTCCAACCTCTCAAATGTTTGCATTCCAAGAGTTTGTGACTTAGCTGATTTGGATTTAGAAACTGTTCTTTAATGTGTGATAATCAAGCAGATGGGTTGATAGGCTGTTTTGTAATGGTCTATTTAGTTCCTATATATTGGATCAATAGGAATAAAGATAGTAATGACTGTTTGTCTCCCTTCCTGCCTCCCTTCCTTAGACCGACATGATTTTTTTCACTTATTTAGCGTGTGTGTGTGTGCATGTGTGTGTGTGTGTGCATGCGTGTGTGCGTGTGTGTGTGTGTGTGTGGTGCCATAGTGCATGTGTGGAAGTCAGAGAACAACTTGCATAAGTCAGTTCTCTTCTCGAACCATGTCAGTTCTGCAGATTAAACTCAGGGTGTCAGACTTGGCAGTAGTTGCTTTGACCCTGCTGAGCCATCTTGCCTGAGTGTGAATGTGACTAGTAAGATCAGGTTTCCAACCACCATAGTCTCAAAGGAGCTAAGTTGAGGCCTCAGAGTTTCCAGAAGTTGCAGGTGGAATCTGGGGGCTTTAAAGGGTAATCCTCACATTTAGGGGAGCAAGAGGTTCTGAGTTTTGGGGTTTTGCAGATCAGTCTAGTAAGCCATCCAGAAGCTAGGAAGGACACAGGCAGAAGTGACAGAGTGTCTGGGACATGGGAGTAGGAACAGGACAGGATTTCAGGGGTATCTGTTTCCCCTGGTTATCAACAGCAAGTGACTAGATCCCAGAGGAAAGAATTTGATCTCTTCAAATTTCTATTTCCTGGCATTTTCGTTTCTAATGAAGAATAAGTTAATCAGAATCCTCACAGTAGGCTAAAGTTAGTTTTAATATGTTTGTGTGGAAAAATGTAAAATGTATTGTTTGGCATATCACAGGGGAAGGTTGGAGTGGAATGGGGACTATTGTTCAGAAACCATGAGTAGTAGAGATAACCACTCAGGCTTATCAGAATTATTAAAGCTGTGTAACATTATCCAGGAAACAAAAGCTACTTATTGTGAAAAGGCATTTCCAGTGCATTTTCAATCTGTCATAGGAACCAAGAGTTTCAGGCATGTAGTTCTAATAAAATGGTACTAAATATACTAAAGCCATGAAAGGAAATTTAGACTCAGACATACTGTAGCCCTGAGTGCCCTGTGTCGTTAAAGTAACCAGAGCCTTCCTTTTGCTTGGTAACTTGAATCTTCCAAATCAACATCAGAGATACTTGGAACATTAGCTACTCAGCCACCTGCCACCAAGATTCTACAGTCTTTTGGGGGCCTAAGTATTCTACAAGAAATCTCTAGTTTTCCTTCTTCTAAAAATGGTGTTGGGGAGGGGCTAGAAAGATGGTTCGGTGGCTAACAGCACTGGCTGCTCTTGCAGAGGACCAAGGTTCAATTCCCAGCACCTACATGGCAGCTAAGAACCATCTGTAACTCCAGTTCCAGGGGACCCAACGCCCTCTTCTGGTCTCTATGGGCATTGCAAGACACAGGTACTCTTACATACATGCAGGTAATACACCCATACATATAAAATAAAGATAGTAAATAAAAATATCTTTTAATAACAAAAATGGTGTTGGGGATAGAATCCAGAGCCTCGTGCATGCTAGGCAAGTGGTCTATCACTGAGCTAGGCCTCCAGCCCAGTCTGCTTTGCATAAGAAACGTTTGAAGTTTTATTTATTTATCTATCTGTATGTATGTGTATAGTATGGGTACTCATGTGTCTTGGCATGTGTGTGGAAGTCAGAAGACTATTTGTGGAAGTTATTTCTGTCCTTCCACCACATGGGTCCTAAAGATTGAACTCAGGTCATTAGACTTGGCAGCAAACACCTTTATCCTCTGAGCCAACTCACAAGCCCCTAGCCTTCTCTGTTTTAAAAACAAAAGACCATACTCTTATGAGGTTGGAAAGCTCGGGTACATCTTTAAGGTCTTAGGAAAAAGTATTACTATCGCACACCCATATCCAGACATTGCTACATGCTGCCTATCAACCCATACAGTCACCCTTCCCAAAATGACTCACTTTACTGAAACTGTGGAAATAACCTGGCTTGCTCCCAACAGTTACTGAAGTCACACCAGGCCAGGCTGCCTGACGCTGCACCTGAAAATTCAGATTCTAATTTTGTTTTGTACCCCAAGAAAATCAGACCACCACTAGGAAGAAAGATTTTATCAAGTGAACACTTTTCAAAAACAAATGTGTGTGACTATGTATGCAAGGTGTGGAGAATGCCCACAGTCGTGAGCGCTGAGAACCTAACTCAGGTCCTCTGCAAGAACAGCATGTACTCTTAACCACCGAGCCATCTCTCCAGCCCCATTAAATTTTTTTTTTTTTACCATTTCTTCTTTTTCTTATGTATCTCTGTGTATATGCACACACGTATGGGGATGCCAGAAGAGCACAGCAAAGGAGGCTGGATTCCTGGAACTGGAGTAACAGGTGATTATGAGCTGCCCAATGAGGATGCTGGGAAATGACTTTCAGTGCTCTTCAAGGCTGAGCTGTTTCTCCAGGTCCATTTTGTTTTGTTTTTAAGGGAAAGCAGATGTATTTGCACTTTGCCAAATGTTAGGGGGAAGTCTAATTGCATCTCCGCTGTTCTTAGGGTCATCTTACAAGTTATAGAATGTCATGAGACAGAGACTGGAAAGTAGATAAATTTGATTGTTAACTGATTGGTCCTTGTGGGGAAGAGGGAAGGATGCCAAGTTTCTTCCATTTTCTGATATAAAGGCAAGTTTTGATTCAAGTTCTAGCCAAAGAAAATGAGGTCTTTAAGATTTCCCACACATATTTTTTTTTAATTTACTATAAAATAAATTAAAGGTGGTACACACCTTTAATCCCAGCACTCGGGAGCAGAGGCAGGTGAGTCTCTGTGATTTCAAAGCCAGCCTGGTCTCCATAGCAAGTTCCAGGTCAGCCACGGCTACACAGTGAGACCCTATCTCAATTAATTAATTGATAGACACAGTCTGAAAAATATTGTTTCTCTAAAAAAACATTATTTCAATGCATAGTAATATATAAATATATTACTTAATATCGTCACAAGATCTTACTTTATTTGCTTTTTAACATTTAAAAATTTATAAGAAATGGTATAGGCTAAGAATATAAAATAGGGGCTGGAGAGATGGCTCAGTGGTTAAGAGCACTGCTTGTTCTGGCAGAGAACCCGGGTTTGATTCCCAGCACCCACATGGCAGATAACAACTGTCTGTATTTCCTGTTCCAGAGATCTGACTCCCTCTTCTGCACCTACACACATGCAGGCAATATACTAATACACATAAAATAAAAATAATAAATAAAATATTTCTAAAACAATATAAAATAACATCATTTCTGATTTTGCTAGTTTATGATAAGTAAGCAAGATTGTAAAGTTTGAAAAAAGTCTTTTTAAGAGCTACATTTCTGTGCCGTGTGAGTGACTCCATCTTGGTCCCTCCTTTCTTCATCTTCTTAAACTAGGCAGCTTGATCTAGTGAACTGCCCTCCCTCTCCCTTAAGGGTTTGATTCTGAGAAGTAGCTAAGCACAATGGCGCCACCCAGACACCGTAACTGCTTACCTTGCTCTGCTAACAGGAACTAGCATGGCTGTTAGAGCGACACCCTGCTTATCTAAGAAACCTGAAAACTTTACCTGCAGAGTTTTAACCAGGTGCCAGAAAGTGGCCTGCCTGCAAATACCTTGTAATGACTTTAAAATCCTGGCTGCCCCTCAAGTCAGTTACTGTATTCCCAAGTCCTTGGGATATAGTCGCTGCAGCTAATAAGTTTTACCAATTTGAAATTTGTCTGAGTGGGTTTTTGCCAGTGGATCATAACATTTTGGAGGTCCCACAAAGATTCAGGCCAGGCCCGAGGGGGTGGAGGTCCTGGCGACTCCTAAGGCCCATGGGAACTCCAGGGTGCCAGCCATCCAAAGTATCAATTTAGCTAAACCAAAGGAGGATCTATGGGTAGTGAGAAACCCCTGAAAGTGTCTCAGTGAGTTTTCCGGTCCAGACACTGGGGAGACTAAAGTAAGATTGGACATGACCGTGAACCCAGTCTCCAGGGCTGGACGTCTTCTCACCCCTTTGTCTGCACTGTCCTGTCTCTTGTTCTTTGGTCACTCTGTGCTCTGAATGTCCCGGCCGCCTGTTACTGTCCTGTCTGAGTTGTCTGTCATGACCTTTTGTGTCTTTACTATCTATCTATTGGTTTTGGACCATCATTTTTTGGTGTGCCTGTAATTCTCCATAAAAGGCTAACCCCCCACTCAGCTGTATGCTGAGACACTTCAAGGAAGGGTTTCAGGAAGGTAGGAAATAAGGTGTAAAACTCTCTTCTAGCGAACTCCACACTCTGGAGCTGGAATGGACCACTTGTGTGTGGGGTGGCCTGATTACAGATTTCTGGATGTTGCCACAGCCCTCTGGGTCTATTCTCTGGCTACTAGCAACCCTAGCCCACCCTGACCAATACCCTTACATTAACCGATGCCTTTCTCTTCTCCTCTGTCCCCCACCTTAGTTCAGACAGGGTGCTCTGACTCTAGGCCTAACTAGCCTCATCTTATGTCCTGATCCTTTCTCCAAAAAAAAAGCTCTCCCCTCTCTCTGTCCTCCAACAGGTGATGGACTAAGTGGACATCCTCTTTACTCCCTTTGTAGGACCCAACTGTTTCTCAAGGACCATCATCTCCACCTAATGCCTCCACTCCAGCATCCCGCCTTTACCCTAACTTACAGGACCTTCAATCCCCACCCCACACCGGAAGTGGATCAATCTACTCAGGAGACCTACCTGAACCACCTCACCCAAACCCCATAACCCTTCCCCTATGGGAGGCGCTCCCCACAATTCCAGTCCCCCAAGGAGACTCTAGTCCCCAGTCTCCTTTCCTAATCTATGTTCCCGTCTCCAGGAGTGGTCTTTATAAGTGGAAAACTGACCACCCCCCTTCTCTAAAAAACCATTGGGCACTTATAGGTTTCCTAGAAACTGTCTTTTTAATCCACCAACCCACTTGGGAAGATTGTCAGCAGTTCCTACATATCCTCTTCACTCTCAAGGAGAGGGACTGGATCAGGCTGGAAGCCCATAAAGAGATTCTTGGACCAGGAACACAGCATGTAGATGCACAGGCCAGGGTTAGTCAAGGTTTGGGGACTTTGGAAGACTATCACCAGGCACTTTGAATGGAATTAGGTCAGCTGCCAGTAATTTGGCCCAAAGTTACTGAAGTGACTCAGGAGCTCAGAATAGTCTGCTGGGTTTCTAAAGCAGCTACAGAAGCATAGTGAGTTTTCCCAGATTGACCCTGACACCCCAAAAAACTGAGAGCTATTAACATAGTGTTTGTGGCTCAGTCAGCCCCAGATATTGGAATAAAGTTACAAAAACTAGACAGCTTTGAGGGAATGAATAGATCCAGTTCCTGGAGCTAGCTCAGAAGGTCTTCAAGATCTGGAACCCAGAAGAAAAGAAAGACAGGCACTTGGCAAGGGTTATGGTCCCTGCCATCCAGGAAACAGAGGGGGAGCCTACAACCCAGTGAGACCCAGACTAGAAAAGGGCCAATGTGCCTATTACAAAGAGAGAGGACACTGGAAGAATGAATGTCTCCAAAGAAAGAGAGGGTCTGCAAAAAAAGTATCCTGAATTTGGCAGGGGAAGACTGACAGGGACGGAGTTCCATTCCAATGAGCCTCCAGGAGCCCATGGTCACTGGGAAAGTTGAGGGCAAACCTTTCCACTTTGCAGTAGACACAAGTGTGGCACATTCTGTGTTAACCCACCCTCTGGGACCAGTAACTAAGGAAAGACCGTGATCCAAGGAGCCAAGGAGCCACCGGGGACAGGAACATGCACTTGGACAACTAACTGCCTGGAGAATAAACTTTGGAAATGGTATTGTGACTTATTCCTTCTTGGTTATACCTGATTCCCTGCACCCCTTGACAGGGTGAAATCTCCTAAGGAAACATGGAGCTACCATAACCTTTCGTGAGCATGAAACCTCTGAACCAAAGCCTTGGGGGAAATGGTCCTCTCAGATAGGAAGAACAAGGACAGGCGTTCTAACAGCTAAAAGAGGCTTTGGCTTCTTCACTGGCACTGGGGCACTGGACATCTCCAGACTCTAGCTGTTTGTAGATGAGAAACAGGGAGTGGCCAAGGGAGTTCTGACCCAAGCCTTAGGTCCATGGAAAAAACTGGCTGCATACTTGTCTAAGCAACTTGATTCAGTGCAACGTGTTGGCCAGGTTGTATCAGAGCCATAGCTGCTGTGGCCCTGCTGGTAAGAGACTGACAAGTTCACTTAGGGGCAGGGACTAACTATCATTACACCCCACTCAGTAAAGATCCTATTGAGGGAAACCCCAGAATGATAGCTGTCAAATGCTCACATCACCCATTATCAGGCTCCGCTCTTAGATTTACTTATTCTGAATCCTGCCACCTTGCTTCCTGTGCCAGAAGAAGTTCCCATCCACGACTACTGAGACATGATGGACCGCCAGTAATGTGGACCCTCAGACCTGCTCGATTACCCACTGCCTGAGTCGATGCAACCTTCTATGCTGATGGCAGTATTTAAGTCTGTGCTGGAATTCGTCACACGGGAGCTACAGTTGTCACCTGCATGAAGCCATCTGGGCACAGTCTCTCCCTGGAGGAACCTCCACACAGCAGGCAGAGCTGATTGCCCTCATCCAAGCCTTCCACTGGGGAGATGGGCGGAAAATCAACATCTTCACCTGTAGCAGGTGTGCTTTCTCTGCAGCTCAGTGCATGTGGCCCTGTATCAAGAATGGGGCTTCCTGAGCTCAGCTGGAAAAGAACAAGGCTTGCCGCCTCCAACTCCATGCCATCTAAGCACCTGTAATCGATTCTAGATAGTTGTATTAACGTAAAGTGAACTCAGTACAAGGTATTAGTTGACAGAAAAGACAGGGTTTCCAACTTTAGATGAAAGGCAGAGACCCTGGAAAGGAATTTAACTGTCCAATGAAAAGTGCCTCCCCACCAGTTAATTCCTGTTGGTCTGACTAGCTCAATCAGTAGAGCATAAGACTCTTAATCTCAGAATTGTGGGTTCCACTGCTCTGGGCACTGAGAACTTTAAACTCCTAAATTCTCAAATACATAGAGATATAGGGCATCTACAGTGGCGACTGGACAGTTAGAAAGAAAGGCCAATTCCCTAGCCAAGATGGTGTTACAGAATACAAGGGGGCTGGAAGCTTACGCATGGCCTCGGGTGAGACTTGCTGGTTTTATGCCAATAGTTCAGGAATAATCAGGGAAACCCTAGCACTGGTTAAACAAACCCCCCAAATAAAAAAAAGACAAGTGTCCTCTTGTACCAGGTGGTACCAGTCCTTGTTCTCCTGGTCCCACCGCTCTCTACCTTAATAACTCCAGTAGCTGGCCTTCATGGTAGGCCCATGCCTCATAAACTACCTAAATATATTTTTTAAAAACACCTGAATTCCATCAAAATCATGGCCTTGAGGGTCCAGTATGAACCACTAAGCCAGATCAAGTCAACGACTTGACTCCAATATCAAGAGCCGGTGGGGAACGCGGCAGAATGAGAGACTCCATCTTGTTTCCTCCTCGATTTCAGATTCTTAGGCAGGCTTGATCTAGTAGATCCCCCCTCTCTCTTTAAGTGTTCAGTTCTGAGAAGTAGCTACTGAGAAAGGCACCACCCAGACACAGTAACTGCTTACCTTGCTCTGCTAACAGGAACTAGCACGGCTGTTAGAGCGACACCCTGTTTCTCTAAGAAACCTGAAAACGTTGCCTGTAGAGTTTTAACCGGGTACCAGAAAGCGGCCTGACTGAAAATACCTTGTAATGACTTAGGGTTTTTGACTTTAAAAACCCGGCTGACTCCCTCACTCCAACCCCGCCCAGTCAGTTACTGCATTCCCAATACCCAGCCTCGGGATGTAGTCACTGCAGCTAATAAATTTTACCAATTTGAAGTTTATCTGAGTGATATTTTCCCAGTGGTCCCAGCGCTGTAACATTTCCTGAAAAGAGAAAGGAAGGCATTTGTTTTCAGAAAGGAGGGAAAAACCAGTGTCAGACTGCCTACAACTGGCTGCTGAGGGCTGCTTTAGTGAGCCCCACGGCCGGGTTTTCACTCCCGTATTTCTTGCTACTCTTTGCTTTATTTTTATCCACTTCATAGACCCGTGAAAAGAGAAGTTCTTCCCGGGCTAAAGTGTGTTTCATTTTCCTTTCATGGGTTTTTTTTCCCTGGCGTACATTCAAGCGTTTTTCCCAATTTTAGATTAGTATCTCTGAAACATGTTAGGAACTTTGTCTGGAAAACCAGCGCAGCACACAGGAAGAGAAGGAGGAGATGGGCCAGCGGGAGCCAGGCCTCCGGGCTGCCTGTGAAGTGAGCCTGTGCAGGCCTCGTGGTGGTCCTCTTCTGCTGTGATCTGAGGTTCTGCCTGTGCTGTGCGTTTGGAAACATCAAGCCCCCTGCAGGATGAGCTGTTTTGAAATGCAGTCAGCAGCGCACTAATACCATCCTGGCTGACATTTCTGCCTTCGTGCTGGGAAAATGTGCTCAGTGTTGTCAAAAGACAAAATTACAAGTTTAGTTTAAACATCTTAACTGTCTTTCTTTGCAAGTCTACACTCCGGCAACATCTTGTTCTATAAAACAGAACGGCAGCTAGGAAGACGGCTCAGTAAAGTGCTTGCTCCACCCCAGGACCCACCTTTTAAAAGGCCAGCAGCTCCTGCCTATAACCTTAGCGCTAGAGGTGAGGGCTATGACAAGAGGACCTCAGGGGTTTGCTGGCAACCAGTCTCATCCAATAGGTGAGCTTCAGGTCACCGAAAAAGCCCCATCTCAAAGAACAAGGTAGTTTAGTCACTGGGACACACGGGACACACAAGTAACATAACAAGAAAAAGCAAGTTTCTATCAAGATGCGATTTTTTTTCCCTTCAAAATCAATAGATTTTTATTGCTTCACAGGTGACTAGGAGCACACCTGCACACGCACGCGCGTACGCGCGCGCACACACACACACACTTAGAATGATTGTACTAAAGAGCTGAGCAGATTTGACTTGATCAGAGGAAAGAGCGGAGGAAGGAAGAAAATATAGATGTGTTGTTTCAAAGTTACTGTCCTTGCAAAGCCAATTGAAAGCAGCTGATTAGTTGGCTTCAGGTTACCTTTTTGTAAGGATTAAGACAGAGAGAGAACTTTATTGCTATCATGCTGACTGAAACTGGCCTGTTTGGGAATTTGGCTGTTAGCGCCCATTCTTTTGATTTCTCCAAAGGGCAGATAAAGTTTGGCTTCAGCTTGGTGCCATGGAAACCCAACATGAGTGACTCCATTTTGGTTTGGTGTGCTGGGCCTAGTGCAGGGGCTTAGACAAGGTCACGGCCCCCTGAAAATGTTCTGTAACAGTGTATTCATATGTTTCATTACCATGTCCGTAAGAAGTCAGAGACTGAAAAAGAGAAAACAACGTGCAAGATTTTTCTCCATAGTGAGATCCCAGGTGAGAAGGTTCTGTTCCTCCAGGGAAACCCAAGCCACAGGATATCTGAGTTCAGTCTAGACAACAGGGTGGTGGGGCCTTTGTGCAACATTAAAGAGGAATTAACAGATTCAGAGCTTCTGATATTTTGTAAAATAACCCAGTTTTTCCTAAACACAGAATTTAATTACTTTCCATTTTTATTAATGTTTTAGTTCTCATACAAAATAATGGATCTCCTTATGACAGCTTCATACCTGTATGCCATTGTGCCTTGCTTATATTCCTTTTCTGTCTCTCTCATCCTCTGGCCACTCGTCCCTTCCTTCTGCTCTCATGGCCTCTTCGTGTGTGTGTGTGTGTGTGTGTGTGTGTGTATGCGTGCCTCACACATAGACCCGTTCTACTTTGATATCGTATATATAAACACATATACATTGTCATACATATATATAAAACTAGATTCCACATATCTAAAAAGCAGGCAATAAAGCATTCAATGTTTGTCCTTCTGAGTCTGTCCTATTTCCTGCAAATGGTGTGATTTCATTCTTCCTTACAGCCCAATATAAGTCCATTGTGTATACATGCCACATTTTCTTTGTAGACCTGGAATTCCACTTGTCTCAGTACATCCAAGTCCTTGAATTGATCTCGCCTAAGCCATGACGTGTTAGACCAGCTGAAGGATGCAAAACTTCCTTGGGCAGGCAGAGGGAAATAGGCACTGTATCAATTTTGTATTTATAATTTGGAGCAAGTGAACATAGAAAATGGGTAAAAAAAAAAAAAAAAAAAAAAAAAAAAAGATAGACCAAGAGACAAGGAGCTAGCTTGTCCAAACACCCTTGTTCTAAGGAAGCTATAAACCAAGCCCGAGGCAGAGTGGTAACCGGAATGATCACAAACAGAGGCAAGGGGAGGGAAAGGAAGAGCAGCCATAAACTCCGAGCCTACCGCTGCCTGGGGAAATCAGGCATGCCTCTTTGGTGGCGGATTTGGAGAGCATTTCTTATCTTTGAAGAGCCTCAAAGCCCTTTGACCCTCACTTTTTCAACCATGAACACCTGAAGGAATGAATGATCAGGGGCCAGATAGGAATTGCAGCCTGCCATACTCTAGTGAGTCTCCAGTCAGAACCTACTACAGGACGCATCCGGGGAGTGAGATTAAAATCACTATAGCTCTCCATTCAAGACGACAAACCTGGAGCCGGGAACACAACCCAGGCACAGTACGTGCTTAGCATCAAGAGGCCCTAGACTGGAGCCACAGCACTACAATGTAAAGAAAGATGTCCAGGCCTTGCTGAAAAGGAAATTACCAGTCTGTAAATCTTCAGGATCAGGCAAGATGCAGCCCCTTTGTCATCAGGCTCTCCTGAGTGCTTTGCCATTAATATTATTATTTACTAACAGTGTATATTGGGTCTTTACAACATACTGTGAACAAAAGTTCCAGGAAAGAAGCTGTACCCACAAAGGCTGGTTGAACATCAGTGATTTTAGAGAAGTTGGAAGGCTGGAGGTCCACAGCCTAATTACAAATCATCTTGGGGTACTTCTAGCCTCTTTAAATATATATTTATTGCCCACCTCTGCATGTGACCTAACATCCTTATGACTATTAGGCAAATCCTGTGGAATATGTAAACAGACCCCTAGTTTCCTGAAAGCTAAAAATGTCATCAGAGAGCATCTGAGGCCGAGAGAAGTGTTTTCCACACTTTGCTCTAACCCACCCACCTGATATACCCACCAATGTATTCGAAAACTGCCTTCCTTGATTTATGACTTTCCTTGTTCATGAAATTGTTACCATGCTGCAGACAGAAGCCGGATGGCCGCACTCCGTCCACGCTCGCTTACATTTGGCTGCAGAACAAACTCTCATATCACCTCTGAGGTGAGACCTGGGTTTTGTTTGGTTTTGATTTTGTTTACATTAACAATGCCAGTGGCAGCTACACCAAGCACCTCCTGGGCATCCTCTCCTTACCCTAATGGTTCATAGCAGCTATGGGAGGTAGGCTGCCATTGCCTCATTCCTTTGGGGCAGAATATTTACAGATATTACTGTGTGCTGCTTTTCCCCATCCTGTCCCCACATCAGGTATAAGGACAGTAGAGCAGAAATATAGACAGTTTAACCTATTTTCTGGGACATGCCTACCATTTCAGTATCATTTCAGTATTTGGAAAGCTGAGACGGGAAGATCGGAAAAGGAGGTTAACCTAGGGTACACAACAAGACCCTGTAAATAAATAGATAGATAGATAGATAGATAGATAGATAGATAAAATATTCTCAAGTCCAAATACACTAAAAAAAAAAAAAAAAACCAGAAATTGAAAGCTGCCATCATGCCTGAGTCTGAAAGGCCTACAGGTGCACATCTTGAACATTAGGCTCCAAGCTGGTGGTGCTATTTTAGGAGGCTGTGGATCCTGTAAGAGATGAGGGCCTACTTGAAAGAAGTAGGTCAGTAGAGGTAGACTTCTGACGATCTTAGAAATGGCCACTGTTTCCTCCTCCTCTGTGATGTGAGGAGCCTCCACCACAAGCTTCCACCACCCCTCCCATCATGACGGACATGAGTCCTCTGAAGCTATGAACCCAAATAAGTCTTTCTACTCTTAAATTATTGTTTCTGTCCGATATTTTGGTCACAGGAACACACAAGTAACTTATATAAGAAGTTAAAAAAAAAGTTTTTTATTAAGGCGTGATTTTTCTCTTCAAAATCGGTATCTTTTATTGTATCATTAAAATATCATAAATTGGTCTTACAATCTGGAATCTTGTTTCTGGAACTAGACAACAGGTCTTATGCATCAGCCTGCTAAACCATTCCTTTTCCAGAGACATAGATTCCAACTCAGCATTTCTGATATCCTTGTTATTTTTTTTATTTTGTTATTAATTTTTATTTTTAAGTATGTGTTCAAATGTCTGCCTGTGTAGAAGTGAATGTGAATGCAGTTACCAGTGGAGACCAGAAGAGGGCTTTGTATCCTCTGGGCTGGGATTCCAGGCAGTAGTGAGCTGCCTACTTTTGTAGGTACTGTGAAGCAAACTCAGGTCCTCTGCAAGAGCCATAGCACTCTTAACAGCTGAGCCATCACTATACTCCCTGATATCTTTGTTTTTAACTGTTGTTAAATAGCTGAATCAGAGAAGTCAAATGTGAAACAAGTTCAGTATCATTTCCTTCAGGATTAATTCATCTTTCTTGAGTTGAGATACTGAACAGGTAACACCAGATCTCAGCTGAACCCTGAAGAGTTTTAGTTCACCCAAGAAACTTCTGATTTCAGCAAGAGCGGTCCCAGCATAACAATGTTGATGGGGACAAGACGGGCACATAGATATCACCCTGCAATAATCCCCGAGCAATTCCCATCACATGTTCTGCACAAGACAGAGGCAGTGGGAATGACGGTCGGCACATCTCTATTTCCCCACCATTGGTCAACTGGAACTTCTTTTTCTTTCTAGAGATGGAATTCCACATTGATGTGACTGAAGACCTTCCACAGGTTTCCCCTGAGGCCCTCACAGGAACTGTGAAGTGAGGCCCGTATTTTCCAGACTGTTGACAACCTGACTGCTAAGAAACGTCTTCATTATCACAGTACCTGTGGAAAGGGTCCAAATTCTATTTTATTAAAGATTTGCTTATTTTCTGTGTGTGACTGTTTGGCCTGCACATTGCATGTGCATCACCCACCTGCATGTCTGGTGCCTGTGATCAGAAGAGGCATCAGATCCCCTGGAACTGGGGTTACTGGTGTGTATAAGATGCCATATGGGTACTGGGAAACAAACTTGGATCCTGTAAAAGAGAAATAAGCATTCAACCACCAAGCCATGTCTCTAGCCTCTGATTTTTATTTTTAACAACAACAAAAAATTCTTATAAAGATCATCAGTTCAGGGCTGGGGAGATGGCTAGTAGGTAAGAATGTCTGTTGAACAGGTACAAGGTCCTGATTTCAAATCTCTGAAACCCATGTAAAAACCCGGCGTGATCACACAATGCCAGTCACCCCAGTGCTCTGGGAGGCACAGACAGGAGGGCCACTGGGGCTTGCAGGCCACCAGCCTAGCTCCAGACCCAGTGAGAGACCCTGTCTCAAGGGAATAAAGCAGACTGAGAGAGCAGGACATGTAGTGTTCCTCTGGTTTGGGAACATGCATACCCTGCTTACCACACTCATACACACACACACACACACACACACACACACAGACTCAAAACACATAAGATTGACAGTCGGGGGAAGAACAAACATTTTAAATCATCAATTTAAAAATCCCTTCCCAGCCTCAATCCAGAGTGTCACAAATGCCTCCTCAATCTTACATATATTTTCTTCCTCAAGGTATAGGCTTCTACTAGTATGTACGGATTTCTTGGCATTTAATAGTTTCTATTGATTTCCTGTTTGGGCAGATAAGACACACCTCTTACCTATCACCAACTCCACTGTCCCATTCCCCAGTTGCCCCAAATCATTATATCATATGTTTTCATTAAATCAATATTCTAGATTTCTACTTTTTTTTCCTGCAATAGACATGCCAAGCAAGCACTCTACCATTGAGCCTTAGGTCTTTTCTGTTTTATTTTGAGAGGACCTCCCTAGGTATCCAGGCTGGTCTTGAAACTCCATCTGCTATGGCCTGGAACTCTTAATCACCCTGCATCAGTCTGCCAGAGTAGCTTGGACCACAGGTCAGGGCCACCAGGCCCAGTTATATTTGCACTACTTTGTGTGTAGAAATATTGTTGTTTTGCATTGCCAAGGATGTCCTATAGTTACGGTTCCTTTCTTGAGTAATCATTCATCTACCTTGACTAAGATTATGGTTCTCACCTAGAAGAATATGGCCTAAATATAGCAATAAAGATCAGCTATCAAAAACAGAAGTTAATGTTTGCCACTTCTGGGTTTCTGGTCTGAAATTTTATATCCACTCTATTTTAGGTTTATAGAGAATAAATACCTTACCTAAATTCTCATGGCCGGTAAGTGGTAGGTCTAGGATTAAGGCCTTAGGGCCATGTTCATAATAACTGTTTTTCCCATGGAAATGTTCCCAAGGTACAGTTTTCCAAGAAGCCAAACTCACTCTGCAGAACTTCAGTGCTTTTTTTTCTAATGTGCATATGAATGTTTTGCCTGCATATATACAAGTGTACCATGTGTGTAATATCCACAGAGACCAGAAGAGGGCATCAGATGCCCTGGAACTGGAGTTACAGATGGTTCTTAGTCATCATGTGGATGCTGGGAACTGAACCCCAGGTTCTCTACAAAAGCAGCCAGTGTTCTTAATCACTGGGCCATTTCTCCAGCCCTGAATCTTGGTGTGCCTTTAAACTAGTAGTCTCAAACTTTGGTGGGCATAAAAATCACCTGGAAAGCTTTTCAAGACAGTTGCCTGGGACTCGCCACCATATATTCCAGTTCCTTAGGTTGAATTGAGGCCAAAAATTTGCCTTTCCCACTAGTTCATAGGTTAGGTGATGTGTATGTTGCTGGTCCAGAACTCCTCTTTGAGAGCCACTCACCTCATCAAACAAGAACTCTCAAGGGCAGTCACCTTCCCCACTTGGCCAGAGCCGTTGCGCCCTGACAGGGAAAGAGCCTGTGGAGCCCTGGCCAGCCCGCCCTCACACCAGGTCTCTAAAGGCCCTGACTTAGCCTTGCAGCCAGTCTGGAGGAGAAAAATAAAGTTTGTTCCGCCCAATTTAGAGTTTAGTATTTTCACTGAGAACAGGCTGAGAGGTTTGGAAAAAACATTTCTAGCCCTAAATCTGAATCCATCATTAATGCCGCAAAAATGTATTAATTTCTTGAGGGAAAAAGTCTAGCGAGCTTAGGCCTCCAGAAAGATACCAAACAGCAGGGTGCCTGGAAGATGACCGTCAGTTTACAAGGGGCCCACTAATGGCTTCTGTAAAGCCAAGGAGCACAGAGAGGATCAACTAGCAAAGAGAGGTCGGTTCAGTGTCATCTCACGCAGGACAATGCCACTGTGTGGAGCCCTGATGGTGAAGGAGGCTCTTCAGCAACCTCCTTCTAAGAAGGAAGGCCATAGCTTTAACTAGGAAAAAATAAAACAGCATCTTTAAAGGCTTGTACCCTGGAAGAAACCATCCAGAAAGAAAGCAAGAACACTAAACCTATAGGTGTGGAAACCTCAAGCACAGCCTGATCCATGCTTGTGGAAAACATCAGTTGATGAACACCTTTGCATTCTCTTCCATTTTTGAATAGCTACTGAATAGACAATACAAGCTTAGTACTAAAGTTATCTATTAAATAACTATCTGAAAGGAAGTAGTGATTTATCCTTATATTTACTTGCATTTCCCAATCTCTAAACAAGCTCTACATTGAGGATGATCTTTTGGTAATAGAGCCATCCTGACCAGAAAAACAGCAGCTGTCCAAGTGCTAAAACCAAGAACCGACATAGTGTATTTTCTCTCGTATGCAGTATTTGGATTTAAAATTAAAGTTAGGAAGAATGTTTGGGGGGAAGAAAGGGGACTAATGGGAAAGAGAACAAGAGAGGGGAGCAAAGGGGACAAAAGACAGCTGTCCTCCACGGGGCATAACTGGGAGGAGTGTTCTAGATTACATTAACTGAGATCGGGAGACATACCCCAACTGCTTAACTGAATAAAAAGGACAGACTGAGCTGAGCACCAGCATTCATCCCTCTCTGCTTCCAACTTCGGATGCAATGCAACCAACCACCTCAAGCACCTGCCATCATGGTTTCCTCACCATGACGGACTGTGAATCAAAATGAACCCTTCCTTCCTTAAGTTTCTTCTGTCGGGGTGGGGTTTGTCACAGCAATAAGACAAGTAACTAATACAGTGCATTATCCTTAGAGCTTCACCTGATTATGAATTTTGTGGAGGATTTTCTATATATTTTTACTAATTCCTTGAGAATTCCATACATGCATGCAATGTATTTCAATCATATCTATACACCCTGATTCTCTCCCTAACTCCTCCCACATCCAGTCCCCTTGGTGCCTAGTCTTAGGAAGTCTTTGCATAGTCTAGTGCATACATGATTTAACAACTGTTTTCTCCTCTCCCACAAATGGATTGACTCTTATTCTTCAGTTAGTTTCCTGTGATGCACAGGAGTTTTTACCTTAAAAAAAAAAAAACTTTGATTATGTTTATTTTATGTGTATGAGTGTATCTCCTGCACGTATGTAAGTGTACCATGTTGTGCAATGCCCATGGGGAACAGAAAAGGGCAACAGATCCCCTGGAAATAGAATTAGAGACAGTTGTTAGCCATCATGTGGGTGCTGGGAACAGAACCCAGGTCCTCTGAAAGAGCAACCAATACTCTTAACTGCCGAGCCATCTCTCCAGCCCTAAGAGTTTTTAACTTTGATGGAGTCCAAGTTGTCTGGTTTATTTTTGTTTGGTTGATTGGTTTGGAGTTTTTTGTTGTTGCCTTTTTCCTTTTATTGCTTGGTTTGGGGTGTCATATCTAAAAATATCAGTCATGTCTAATTTCACTAAGCTTTTCTCTTATGTTCTCTTATGTGAATTTTACAGTTCCAGATCTAGCGTCTAGATCTTGGTTCATTTGGATTAATACTATATGTGATACAGGAAAGGAGAGAGCTTATTTTAATATTTATTTCTTTTATTTAGTATCATATTCTTTTAATTTATTTTGGGGGAGTCCAGTATCATATTTTAAAATGTAACTTAGATACTAATTTATTTTTAAGAACTTTAAAATATTTCCTCAGCTTATCTAAACTTTTATATCTTAACATGTTTGCCTAAACAATCTCAATATTGAATTATTGGCAAAACAAAAATTCATACCCAGAAAATGAATCCATAGATTCCTCTAGGATCTAAAAGACTCTTCTGTAAGGATAGAAATTTCTCCATATACTCCAGTCAGTAGTCAATAGCCACCTGTGGCTATGGAACACCAAAACATCACTACTATGACAGAGGAACTACATTATGAATTTAATTCAAAATTAAATAACCCCATGTGGCTAATAACTAGTATATTAAAAGCTCAGTGTCTATATTCTCTAAGATTTTTTTTCCAGAAACTAACATGAGTTTTTGTTTGTTTGTTTGTTTTGAGGCAAAAGCCTCAAGAACCTCAAATTAATACTTCACCCTTAGTTTTAAGGTTAAATATATTAATATTATAAAAATCCACAGATGGAAAATATCCTTGAGTTTCCCATATAATTTGTATTTATAAAAACACGACTCCAAAGTAAGACATGGAGGGCCCATACCTATAAATTCCAGCTTTCTGTTTTGTTTTTTGCACATCCACTATTTTTGTTGTTGCTGTTTGGAACTCACTATGTAGACCAGGCTGGCCTTGAACTCACAGAGATTCATCTGCCTCTGCCTACCAAGTGCTGGAACTAAAGGTATATGCTACTACATCTGGCTTATTTTTATTTTTTTATACAGTAATTTTTAACTTTTTAAATCTTTTAGAAATATGTTATGATTCCTTTTAAAAAATAATAAATCCTTGAAGTTCCTTTCCCTTCTTTCTTGGTAGAGAAGAAACTCAGGACTAGGAATACTTTATAATGAACTGTAATTCCTCTTAAACTTAATTTTTTCATATATTCATTTTTTTGTTCTTTTCCCAATCTGCAGTCCCTAAAACTGTCTTATTTTTGCTTTTTTTGTGATAATCTTTCCTTGATTATTCTGATTTGGGAGTGTCCATTTTTGTTTCTTTTGGGAGATGGTAGTCATGGTGAGATGGTGAACTGGACCTGAGATGGTGAACTGGACCTTAACATCACTCAGATACAGATTTTAAAATGTAACTTCATTTTCTTTACATCTCCCTCCTGAGCCTCCACATCTTTCTGAGGCTGTGGTCAGATTAGGGAAGCTATTTAAGGCTATTTAAACATGTCAGTTGATCCAGATATCGCTGTATTTTCTGGGATGACTATGACCAGAAGCAACTTAAGAAAGAAAGTTAATTTGGGCTTATGGTTCTGGAAGACTAGAGTCCGTCATGGTGGGAATGGCTGGCAGCGGGAGGGGAAAGCTGAGAGGTCACATGTCAACAGAACAGAAGGTAGACACGCTCTCAAAGCCCACCCCAGTGACACTCCTCCATCAGGGATACCTCCTAAAGATTCTATAACTGCCCCAAGCAGTGGGTCCAACAGAGGACCACATGTTCAAATGCCTGAGCCTATGGAGGATGTTTCTCATCCAGACCACCACAGTAGCTTAATGGTACTTGTCTAGCATGCCCAAGGCCCTGAGTTCAATTCCCAGCACTGCAAATAAACAAACATTGCTAGTTATGTGGTATCTTAACTTCAGTAGGATTTTTTAAAAATCAATTTTAGACAAGTCAGATTCTTTTAAATGCATAGTCAATATTTAATATTTCTTCCATGTAGGGAGTAGTTTGAATAATATTTCTCCTGTAATCTTATTTGGAAACTGGGTCTTTGCTAGGTCCACGAGATCTTACTGTAGTCTGAGTGTTTACACACACACACACACACACACACCATACACATTCACAGGCTAAATGCTGATATCAACATGATGATATTCGGAGGCGGGACTTCTGAAAGAAGATGGAGACCTCATAAACAGGATTACGCCCTTTAAAAAAGGCCCCTGTGAACTCCTTTGCCTCTACTGCCATGTAAGTGCACAGACAATAAGATAAGTGGCCATGAGTGAAGCAGAGAGAGACTGCTTACAGCTCACTCTTGAATTTCTCAGCCTCAAGAACTCTGATGCACTTCTGTTGTTTATAGCCATGTTGCTTAGAACATTTTGCTATAGCAGTCCTAGCCAACTGAAACAAACCTCAAAGCTTAAACCTGCTCAGCACTGAACTGCATTCTCTCCCCCACACTAACCCCACACTGAATGCTGGCCCATGGGTGGACGTCAGGAGCCATGGCTTCTGAGTCCTCCACCTCACTTCATGATACATCCGAGGCTGATGCTCCCTCTCCTGTCACTGCCCGTAAACATCACAGCCTGGGCTTAGGGAAAAATCTCTGGCTTTGATGCGCTAAAGAGAGCTTAAGAAACCTAAAGACCCTTCCTCTGTTTCAAAGTCTGGCTTTCCATAGTCTTACTATGGACTCAAACCTACTATTTTGTGCTATCAAACACTTAACATTGATTCTTCTTTCATTTCTGTGTAATGATGCTAATCCTCCCCAAGGCAATTAAATGCCCCAGGCAGAATCAGTGAGCAGTCACGTAAGCACTGCAGGCAGACAGGGTAAGCAAAAATACAATGATCAATTAGACAGATCAGTAGATAGATGATGGATGGACAGATAGATGGATGGATGGATGGATGGATGGATGGATGGATGGGTGTGTGGATAGACAGAGGAATGCAGAAAAATACTCTACATAATATTAAGGTGACTTGGTTTTGGATATTGTAATTGTTTATTAAGAGTTTTTAAAGAATGGAACTGCCACCTGGAAGGATGGCTCAGTAGATGAAAAGCACTTTCTATGCAAGCCTGGCACCTGAGTTCATTCCCCTAAATCAGTAAAACTGAAGGGAGAGAATCGCCTTGTTATTAAAATTTCTTTTTGGGGGAGGCAGACTAACTTAACCTGCCTCTCTCTCCCTGCTTGCAACCCAAAGGGTCCCCCTCCCCCAGGCCTCGCAACAAACACAAATTCCTCCACTCACTGTTAAACAGATTTTAGCTAGTTTACTTGGGCTTACTAACAGAGCAACGGGTGAGGGCTTACTTACAGAACACGGGCGCCCACCCTCCCCTCCGCAAGTTCCATTAGTAAGTCCACGTGGCTGGGGTCTTACAACTTCCCGGTGAACAGATCCTAATGGCCCATGGGGGAGGGGAGAGAAGGGCCGGCCTCCTGGCGCCCCCAGTTTAAATACCTTTAGCCCCTCCCCTTCTCACACCCAAGGCCAATAGACCGGCCGGGTGGGGCATAGGATTTTCCCAGCTCATCTTCTGCTCAAGGTGGTCTTGGGTGACACCACTGAGAGGGGTGTTTGTCCACCTTTTCCCTCGGAGAAGCAATTCACTCCACACGCCTCCACAAAGTTGTCCTCTGACCGCCACACATCGCACGTGCGTACACACGTACGTCATGCACACATACACAATAATAGTAAATTTTAAAAATTCTTAAATCTTAAAAAGAATTTTAACTGTCTAAAAATGGCAAGTCCATAGATTACACCCAGGAGAGGGGCACTTATGAAATACTCATGAAAAAAATTACTTTTTAAACAAATAAGTGTAAGCAAAACAAAACCTTTCCATTATTAAGAAAAATTTAATATTAATTTGTACAATTTCCAAATAAGATCACTGTGAATTTTTAAATAAGAAAGTTGGGTTTATTTCTAAGAACATAAACTTTTTATATTAAATTATGCAAATGATGGCAAAAACGTCAACTTTTTTATTCTTTTTGAGATGGGATATGGCAAAGTAACTCAGATTAACCTCAAATTCATGATCCTTCTGCCTCAGTTTCCCAAGTTCAGGGGTTACAGGCATGTGTTATCACACATGGCTCTAGAATGTCAACTTTTAAGAGATAATCTCTTCAAATCCTGAAAATGAGATCCTTTTATTTTCCCAACTCCACCAAGACCTGAAAAGACACCTTTTAATAAGAAACCCTTGGGAGTTTTACATGAAGAACTGTTAAATGAAGATGTCCTAATAAACTTAAGCCCATTGGGGGGGGCGGGTGCATGCATGTGTGTTGGCAGGTTTTGTGTGTGTGCACAAATGTATCAGAGGTCAACGTTGGATGTCTTCCTTAGTCACTTCCTACCTTATTTTTCTAATATTTTATTTATTATTTTTATTTTATGTATATTAGTGTATTGCCAGCATGTTTGTATGTGCACCTGTGTCATGCAGTGCCCACAGAAGTCAGGAAAAGGTGTTGGATTCCCCTGGATCTAGAGTTAGGACAGCTGTTAGCAGCCAGGTAGTTGCTGGAAATCGAACCCAGGTCCTCTGCAAGAGCAGTCAGTGCTCTTAACCTCTAAGCCATCTCTCCAGCCACTCCCTACCTTATTTTTTGAGAATTTCTCACTAAACCTAGACTTCACAAATGTGGCTAGCAAGCCCCAGGAATTCTTCTGTCTCTGCCTCCCCAGCTTCTACATGAGTGCTCGGGATCAAACTTGGATTCTCATGTTTCTGCAGCAAGTACTTCACCAAGTTACCTCTCCTGCCCTTTAAAGTTATTTTTATATCTGTCTAAAAGGTATGGTTGTTGAAAGATTTAAAGTCTCTATTGGTTTTCATATTGTTTATTGATAAATGCAATATTTAAGCATCTTGTGATACTATGGATAGGTTTCTAGGCCAAATGAACCTTTTCGTATATAAAATTTCAAAAGAATATTTTATCCAAAGAACATGCATGCTCTGTTAAGACAATTAACCAATGGCTGGTTTAGCCATGACTGCAAGACCAAATGGAGCAAAGCATCCAGATCACTTGGAGCTGCACTACCGGGAGCCTGGACTAGACTCCACAAATATTCCTGAGTGCTCAGATCTAATGCTGGGTCTCTCTTTTCATTGGGATCTGCAACCTGAACTGATGTTCAAGGGTTACCTGTCCTCAAAAAGAAATGACCCACTTTGTGTCTGGTCGAAGGTCAAAGTCCTGATGTGGGAGGATCTCATTAGCTCACAAGGTGATGGAACAGCACAATGCTAACATCATAAGAGCTCTCAGTCCGGGCATTCATAGAGCAGTCTAGCGGACACTACTGCGCCACTCCAGCCACCCTCTGAAGGGCCCCAAACTAATCCACTTGACGCTCCCCTAAGAGCTCCAGCCCTGCTAGGCCCTACCAGGCCACCCTGGGAATCCAAGAGAGTGGACAGCTCACTGGTGTAACTCATCAGTGGCATAAATGGGAACCAGAGCAAGAACATCCAAAGGTCAGATATGGGACTCAGCTGTCTATGTCAGGGATGGAAAAAAGCCAGTGGAGCTGGGAAGAGAAACCACATTGAGAGAAGGAGGAGAAGATAAAAATAGTTAGGCCAAGAGAGTCATAATCAGGTTATGCAAGCTGACCCGACATGCAGTTTGATATAAAGGCCTACTGAATTGTACTGACTGGCAACGTACAAGCTGCGCTCTTCATGGTTTGCCATGGCAGCACATCTCTGGGTGTGCCTGTGAGGGCATGTCCAGAGAAACGAACTAAGGAGGAAAGACATTCCTGAATGTGCACAGTGCTCCATATGCCAGGACCTAGACGCAGTAAGAGGGATAAAGGACAAAACACATGGCAGGCAGCCCCACCCCCCGCCCCACCTCCTCCACAGTCTCTCCCTCCCTCCTTCCCAGCTGCCATGACGTCAGTTGCCCTGCCCTGTCCTGCCACGATGGACTGACCCTCTGAAACAGTGGGACCAAATGAATCTTTCCTCCCTTAAGTTGTTTTTTTCAGTTACTTTGTGACAGTAATGAAAAATCGAATGCAGAACGTGACTGATGTCTAAATCAACCAGTCCTTTGTTTTCCTTTGTCACCCTGATTTCAGGTACACAGCACAAGAATTGGATGGGGACTAAGGTGGCAGAGGAAGCAGCATGGCTTTGGTTCACGTTTGGGGCAGGGACATGCTCTCATTCACTCTCTCTGAGCATGGCTGAGTATGCGTGCCACCCTGAAGGCAACTGGCATCCCCCTTGAAGCAATGAGAGAAGCCAACCTTGTACTAAATCAAACTCCAGTGGAGGGAAAGAGAGAGAAAGCAAGCCCGTCTGCTGCTATCATTGAGCTACAGGTCCAGCCAGCCTTACCTGCCCTGCTTCTGGGTATTTCTGGGAAACAGGTCAACATGTTTCCTGACAGAATTTGTCTTGGGTTGTGTTGAAACAGAACAGACCTCCATGATCAAGGCCCACAGGAAGCCCTAGGACTAAACAACCCCATCCCAGAATCCAGTCCAGACTTCCACAGCCTCCAGCCCCAGGGAGGATAATGCCAGCCGGGAGTGGCTCATCCAACCTTACTGGACTTCAGAGGCACTTTCCAAAGGCCCAGAAGGTTCTGGACAGTGCCCAGGGTCTGTGGTATGCCGGTCTTGATGACAGCAGACAGTCTCGTGGGCCCCTTTAATCCGTTATTACATGTTTCATTGGCTTTGCAAGTCACAAGCACTTACTTTTAATTTAGATAATTCTCCTCCTTTTCTTTAGCCTGCCTTAAAATAGATCTGCACAGCAATGACGGTTTGCAGACCGCTCTTGATTTCTGTGTTCGTTTGTTCGAATATCTGGTATATTTGCAGCCAAGAAGCCATGGGCACTGGATCGTTATGTCCTCTATTTTCCCTTTTCAAGGATTCTGTTAAAACCCGTAATTCAACCAGACAAGCAGAGCTTTCCGGCACTCTTGGAAGGTCAAAGCCTCTGCCTCTGCACCTCTAGTCAGTTCCTGCTCCATACCTGGTACCTCCAAAAGAGAAGAATGTTCCATCAGCCCAGAGCACTTTCCTTTAGAGTCTTCCAAAATCTCAATAGCAATAAGCAATGAAACCTGCTCACCCCATTCACTGAACATCAGAAGGTACCCTATACTTAAAAACCTCAGGGAAGTAGGCAGAGCTCAGGAAGCATGCCAGTCAAGTTGGTAAGAAGGTAGTTGATGGTGATGAGCACTTTGATCTGCTGATCCCCTTATCAGATTTCTCTCTGTGACTCTGCTTGTGGGGAGTCCTTCTCTTGCATCATGAATACTTCTTACAGGTCCTGGCTTACATCTATTAGACTAAACACACCCTCGGGAAATGGGGGCTAACTCCAGTCTGTACTCATCTGAAACCATGAAGCAGTGGGAGTCCACAGAGCTCCAGGCTTCTCTGATTAATGTCACTGACACACGTTTCCAGATTCTCTAGAAACAAAGGCATGTTATGTCCAATCCAGCTCTGATTCTACCCTTCACTAAAGGATGCTGAGAATTGCAATGGAATTGTTTTCATCCTGAGTATCTTACCTTTGAAATAAAGAGGTGTATCACCTTTGACACACACTCACATACCCAAAGCAGCGCGTCTGGCCAGCCCTGTGTCACTCACTCCGAGCGGTTGCCATGGCTGGCTCGGAAGAGCAGCTGCCCCGAGACAGCGCGGAAATGGAGTGCACACTGAGTCAGTCCCAAATATCTCCTGGGATAATGAGCAGAGGTCTCAGGATTTTGAAAGCCAAAAGACCTTCCCTTTTGTAAGGCTGCCCCCAACTGAAAGGAGACAAAAGAGAGAAAGCCAAAATAAAACAGACTTTGTCTTATTAACCTGGCGCACACGCCTGTCATCGGTGGCTTAGCTGGCAAATTGCAAGGAGCTCGATGGGAGATTCAAAATGCAACAAGTGGATGTCGCTATGGAAACGGATCAAATGAACCCCAAGAATGAAGGACTTCAGCCTGGGGAAAATGCTGGCAGAGGGTAGATGTTGCTTTGAATGTACCATAGTCCAAAGCCTGTTTTGGGGGGCGGGGAGGTTTCAAATGATCTTACTAACTTGGCATCCCGAAGTCCACACAAGAAGTTTGCCCCCAGGTCACTGGATTTAGAAGAAGATGATGCTCTCTGTGACTCAGCTGCGGACCCAGGCCGCATGAATCTCTAGTCGTTCCAGGGGACTGCTGACCCCAGGCCGCCTGTTCACGGGTGGGCTGGCGAGGGGGCGACGGGGGGAGCTAGGAAGTGTGGCCATTCCACAAAGACTCCCCACCCATCGGTGCCGAGGCTGGAAACCCAAGGCGAGACGAAAGGAGGCAACGTTCTTCTGCCCTACGAAATGAAACTTCTGCTTTGGCTAACTCAAAGAGTGAGCTGTAAGCATAGGGCCGGGTTTACTTTCAGGAAGTGATCAGATTCAAAGCCATAGTTTTATAAAGAAATCGCCCCTGCCCCCCACCTCAATGTCTCCTTTTCCGAATAAGGCCAGGCTGTGTTCTGAGCACACCAGGTGAGCTTAGGGACCCATCCTGAGGCAAGAGCTGGGAACAGAGCTGGCCTTAATGACATCTGTCATCCCTTCCAGACCCGTGATTCTGCTATAATTGACTGGCGGGTGTAGTGATTTTCCAGTACATCCATGATTACAAGGCACTCTTTAAATGCACCATGTAAACACTCTAAATAGCAGGGCTGTAGACAATTACCCAGTCGGGAGATTATAGAAATGCAATAACTAACACAGAGGGTCCTCGCTCAAGTATCAGGGGACCAGAAGATTCTCTGAAAATGAGGCCACAGCCCTTCCTGGGATCTGAGGGGCGCACAAGTGAATTGTTTACGTTGGTTCTCTCCCATGTGCATACATGAAGTTTCATGCTCTGTGCTCTCTAAGTCCGTGTCAATGGTACGAGCAATAATAACAGTAGCCACAGGAATCAAACACTGGATTCTAGGCAGTATCCTAAGCACAGGCTAAACATCCCTCATCCAAAAATCCAAAATGCTCCAAAATCTGAAATGTGTTGAATGTCCAAGAGACACAAGTCTGATGGCTCGGTGAACACCAAGTCTGTCTCATAACAAAAAGTATTTCTTTAATTCTTATTATTTTTATGTGTATGAGTATTTTGCCTGTATGCTTGTAAGTGCACCCATATCACGCAATGCCCACAGATGCCAGAAGAGGGCATGAGATCCCCTGAAACTGGAGTCACAGACCATTGTTAGCCATCATGTGGTTGCTGGGAACCGAACCTGGATCTTCCGCAAGAGTAGCCAGTGTTCTTAACCACTGGGCCATCTCTCTGTCCTACCCCCAGTTATTTAAAATATTGTATTAAATTGCTTTCGGACTGTTTGTATAAGGTGTTCATGAAGCATAAATGAGTTTTTTGTTTATACTTAAGCCTCAGCCTCAAGATATTTCACTATATACATGCAAATACCTCAAAATTCTAAAAAATCTAAACTCGGGGGCTGGGAAGATGTCTCAGTAGGCAGAAACTGCAAGCGTGAGGGCAGGAGTTGGAATCCTCTGAACCCATATATATGCTGAGAGCCCCACACATAATCACAGACCACATGGGCATCCCCAAAGCAAGGTACGTAACCTAAGTGATGAGCTCTGGTTTCAAGAATCATTTCTTGTCCCCAGCCTTTAAGTGAAATGATATTCAATCTGTCAGGAGCTTTGTGTATGATCTCACCCATTTAACCCTCACAGTTACTCTGAAGTATTCTCTTTTCCAGAATCTATAGTTAAAGATACATTTCCAGTCTTGCCCTAAGTTTTACTCTGGATTTGAGACAGATCCTCTTTATAACTGAGGTGACCCTGTAGTGATCTGGTCTAGAAGGAGAAGCCTAGAAACCCGGGCAAATCCAGTGCAAGCAATTTCTCCAGCTCAAAGGCAATCCCAGTGTGATATTGCCAAAGATAACACACAATTCCTAAAACCCTTAGATCCTTGGAGTGGTGGATGTCTTTTGTATCCTAATGACTGGTGGCTGGGACCACCTAGGGAACATTAGAATGAAGGCTAGCTACTGAAGAGTATTTAGGAGTTTGGGACTTTCGCCTCCTCCCCCAAGCCCCCAACCTTCAGAGAGGGAGAACTTTCAGTTCTCTAACTGAAGGTCAAGTGGATCTGAAATGGCTAAAGACTTAACCAATGACGCCTATGCAATGAAGCAAAAAAAGCAAAACAAAACAAACAAAAACAAAGAGACAATATTCTGAGAACCTTGAGGACTCTGGAAAATGTCTGGAGCACTCAGAGGGGTCATGGCAGCTCAAGATTAGCACTTAAGTAGGGGAAGTCTTGAGGGACTGAGTCCTAACCTGATACTGTCTCCAGATAGGAAGTATCAGAACTGAACTAGATGACACCAGGCTGGGGACCAGTGGAGACTCTGCAGAACCTATTGCTTATTGTTTAGGGAAAACAACCTTTATCTCTGGTCACAAAAGTTTTAAGCAGAACCTTTACAAAGATAAAACACCTTGGGGTTGTTTGTTTCTATGTATTAGAACAGCAGGAAGTTCAGCTGCTCACAGGAAACAGAACAAAGGGAAATGCATTGCTTTTGAGAATGCGGAATCAGAAGGCAACGGAACCCAGACTTCAGAGTCAGGCACAGATGACTGACTTAAATCTAGCATGTTGTGGGCAGGCTGGTCAATCTCTGAACCTGTTTCCTTGTCTTACAGAAGTCCATGAGGTACATTCCTTACCCAGGACATTGTTTTCCATGGCAAGTAATTCAACTCTCAACTCAACGGCTGAAGGAATCTCCGGATTCTAATCTCACATGACCACACACATGTCAAGAAAACTCAAGTCAGGGCAGCCTGAAACCTGTCCCGCTGGGGCTTCGGCTCGTTCTCTCAGTCTCTTCTCCTCTTCCCCTCACTGTCGGCCCGACACAATATCCGATAGAACAAATTGCTCAGGGTGGGTGGAGGGTGTTTCTTCTAATGATTTTTGTTTGAACTGAGACAAGTCTTTTTCCTGAGCTCTCTCCTCCACAGCTCACTGTTCGTATGTAGATCTATCAGGGCTTCTGCTGACCTACACCTCACCTATGTGCCCACTGGTACCAAGTCTTCCTCAAACAAGACATGGCCTAGGGAATCCCCAGGCACTCAACACTGGGATGACTACAAACATATGCTTTCAGTGGAAGATGCTGGTATAGATTTATCTCCAGAACTGCAGGTTCAATATGGAGGCCATAAATAATTTGATTCTTTCAACCTAATTTTAAATTATTTAAAAATTCAGTTCCTGAGCCACATCAGTTATATTTCAACTACTCAATAGAGGACTGACACAGTAGCTCAGATGGTAGAGTGCTTGCTTAGCATTCATGAAGCCTTGGGTTCAATCCTCAGCAACACATAAAACTGGACAGAATAGTACATAACTATAATCCTAGCACTAGGGAAGTAGAAGCTGGAGGATCTGAGATTCAAAGTCGTCTTCAGCTATATAATGAATTCAGAGTTGGCCTCAGATACATGAGATCCCGTCTCAAAATAAACACACACGCAAAGAATTTAAAATCCTAAGGGAGAAGGGATGTAGCCTAGCTCAGTGTAAGGCCCTGGTATTAATCCCTAACACTGCAAAAAAACAAAAACAGAAAAACAAATCAAGTGCTCAATAGCTTCAGGTGACTAGTGCCAACTGTAGTGAAAATAATATTTTCGTCATGACAGAAAGAACTACTCTCTAATTCAATTGTGGTGGCCCTGAAAACATGCTCACACCTAACCAATCTGTAAGGGAGACAAGACTCCCAAGATTGGCTTCGTCTTAGACTGATCACAACTGAGCTCTAGTATTTGAAATGTATCCCTCCTATAGCTTTCAGACACTCAGAAGAGAGTGGAAATTACAAATCAAGATGATGTCAACAAGGGATTGGGGTGAATTTGGAGTTAGTATACAAACTAACTTTCACTAAGGTGCTGAAAGAAATTAAGATATTGTGTTTATATGGTGCTCGGGGATATAACTACTCAATGGATTTTAACTATCATAATCTAATTGCTCAATAATTATATCGTAGATATAATTCAGTGGTAGAACACTTGCTTAGCATGCATCAGGCCCTGGGTCCAATCCCCAACACTGAAAATAATAACATAATAATAATAATAATAATAGTCCTGTTCATTTCTGTCATGTCTCACCACTTGGGGCAGGCCCGAGGGGTTCGGGGTGAGTAGACACAGAGTCAAGCCACAGACTCTGGGAGTTGGACGGGAAGCAGCCCAAGAGCAAGGCACTGCTAACTCGTTTATTGAATAGGTACACAAGTTCTTATAGGTCTGCAGAGCCAATGACCTTATGGGGTGGGGTCTCAAATACAGCCAATAGTAAGTTTGTCTCCAGGTAGGTGGGTTCTTTCCAGATGCTAGTCTCACAATTAGCCAGAGCAGAACACCACACCCACAGTAGCCATTCCTCTATTCCTCCCAGCGGGTGGCCTTAGGCTAGGCCCACCTTACATTATGCCCAACAAATAATAATAATTATTATTATTATTATTATTATTATATATTTCCAAGTGTAGCACACTACCTTGAGACCACCCAGGTGCTCAGCAGGCTAAATCATGAAAGCAGCATCAGCCCAGGAGTTCAAGGCCAGCTTGGGCAATATGGTTATTCCTCATCTCAATATAATAATAATAACAGTACTGATAGTAATAATATCATTAAAAATGTGTTTGGATCACTGCTAGAGCTGAGAGCCTCACAATAATACAAAAGGAATGGTTCCTCCTGGGAACAACAGAGAAATGAGGACACCTGTCACACCTCCTTCTGGTCTAGCTGTCTGTGAAGGCATTCCTAACAGAGTCTCTGTCCTCTAGTAGGTACCCAGTTGCCTTTGAATCTTCTGCATGGGGCAGATTGGCTGAGTAGATCCACAGTATGGCAGAGAACTCGCAACAGCTGGCTCAGACAGGTTGGGCTGAAGCCAACAGGCTCTCCTCCCAGACGAGAACACAAATGATCATGCCTGTCACAGCCACCTCCAGAGGTTCACAGAGATGAGCTCTCCCTGATAAAACCTTGCGAGAGCTTTGAGATTCTTGGGAAACATTCGCAGTGAACACAGTGAATGTTGTTGTTTTCATCCTCCTTATCCTGTAAAGAGTGGGTGCTTAATATTCCAAAGCACGCCAATTTGTCAAACAAAATAATGAATGCTCATGGTTGGAAATATCTAGCCACACCAGAACATTTTGACTTCAAAGGCTATATTCTCCTTCATTATCAAAGATTGCTAATATCAACACTTTAAGTTGGAACCCACAGCTCATTAATGCTGAATATAATTGCATCAAGCTGGCCATACTGCCTTTTCCACTGGGCTAAATCTGTTGTTTATCAAGACTTGCTGTAGGGAATATATTTGCATATCTGGTGAGAGTAAATGTCTAATAGAGTAAAAAGTTTACCTCCAAAGTGGTGGTCTTCCCTCCAGCCTTGGTCTCCAGGTATAAATCCGTGCCAGCTTCTACTAATTTCCAGTCACTCAACTCGTATGCAGCAAATACTATAGCAGCAAGAGAACCAGTTTAAGAAAACGAATCAGCACACAGAATGTACTTCAGAGAAACCTGAGTAAATCTTTGTTTTCTGATTCTCTAAAGCTAATATGCATGAACTCAGTACAAAATTACAGTAAGAAAATTATTGTCTGAAACAGATTAAAATACCTTTCTAGGCATTATCTCAAATTTACAACAATTATGCTTGCATGCCCAAAGCAGAACTCTCTAGAATCCACTGAATAGTGGCATCATCTGGTGGACATACTCGATACTGCAGCGGTCTCTCAAGTTTCCGTCAACCTTCCACTGAAAATATTAATTCTTAATTGTGGTAAAATTTTCAGAAATTCTGTAAACTATTGAAATAACTTGTTAAGCTTTACGTGTCCAAATTAGTAGGGCACTTATAGATTGTTATAAAATCTCATGAGCTGATTGGAGTTTGAGTGTTTTCTAGACATTTCTAATTGTTTAATGCACAGATTTTATCTCACCTCAAAAGGTCATAAACTCGTTGACAGCAAATCTTCCCACTGTTTTTTATTTTTTATGCTTCCTACTGTCTCAGTAAGTTCTCAGGAATGACTCCTCAAAGGCTGCAAATATAAAAAGAGAATGTGGTTTGGTGGTGCATGTCTTAAATCCCAGCACTCAGGAGGCAGAGGCAGGCAGATCTCTATGAGATCGAGGTCAGCCTGGTCTACATAGTGAGTTCCAGGCCAATCAGGGCTGCATAATGAGACCCTGTCTCAAAAAGAAAGAGATGAAGAGAAGGGGGGGGGGAGAGAGAATGCAATTAAAAGTATACAGAATTTGGACTCCAAATGCCAGGGTTCCCTTGTTCACTGTCAGCAAAATTATAAACTACTGCAGTTATTAGAGAAACAATGTTCAAGTTCCTAGAAACCTATTATTAAGACTATCATAAGACCCAGTCTATGAGAGTCTGGACATATAGCCAAAGAAAATGCCACTGATAACCTGAAGAAGTATCTGGACTCCCATGTGCATTACAGCATTTTTTACAGTAGCCAAGATTCATCCATAAAAAGGAAATCCTACTATTTGCAACATCAGATGATACCGTTAGGTGGGTACAAAAAAACAGACACTGGGGTTGGAGAGATGGCTCAGTTGTTAAGAGCACTGGCTGCTCTTTCAGAAAACCTGGGATCAGTTCCCAGCACCCACATTGCAGCTAACAACTGTCCTAACTACAGTTCTAAGGGAGTCCAATGCCCTCTTCTGGCCTCCGTGGGCACTGCACAACATGGGTGCACGTATATACATTCAGGCAATACACTCACATACATAAAATAAAAATAATAAGATTTTTAAAAATAGAAACATGCTGCATGATCACTCAGTGTTTTAGTCAGATTTTTCACCATTGTGACAAAATAGCCTGAGGAAAAGGACTTAAAAGAGGAAAGCTGTGCTTTGGCTCTCAGGTGCAGGGGTTTTAGTCTGTCACCGAAGGGCAGGCAAGGCAGAGCAGAGTGGAGCAGCCCACTTTATGGCAGCCCAAAAACTGCGGACAGTCTCTCTGATCCCCTGTTCCATCCAATCCCCAGCCCCTGGGACGAGACACATGCCCTGATCATCAGCTTTATTACAGCCTCAGGGGAAACTCCAAAGCACTTGTGTCCCACCCAGATTCTTTTAAAAAATATTTTATTTATTATTTTTATTTTATGTGTATGCGTGTATTGCCTGCATGTATGTATGTATGTAAGTGTACTTGTGTCGTGCAGTGCCTGTGGAAGACAGAAGAAGGCACTGGATCCCCTGGACCTGGCATTACAGACAGTTGTTAGCCTACATGTGGGTGCTCATATTTGGACCCAGGTCCTCTACAAGTGCAGCCAGTGCTCTTTAAAGCTGAGCCACCTCTCCAGCCCCCATTTTAAGCTTTGAATGAGTACACTGGTTTTCTGTGTCTGTCTGCCTGAGGGCATTCTCTATCTCAAGAGCACTTTTTGGTCCCAGCAGGTAACAAAGCTTAGCCATTGGTCTGGGTACATTTCCCCAGGTTATGCTCCTGAGGACAGGTGACTTCAAGTGGCTCGCTCTAAGGGTTCCTAGCAGATTAGGCTCCAGTTACCTGGAGGGGTAATCTGTTCATCAGACGCCCTTTCCTGACTCCTTTCCCTTCACTCTCTCAGTTCCCTGTCCTCTCGTAGTCCCCTGAGATTATGTCTGAGAAAGCTTATATACCATCTGCTCTTCACTTTTGGAGAACTTTATCATGCATCCACCCCTCATCACCCATCAGGGTTTTTACGAGTTGGCTCTGTAACCTAGAAATGAAAGCATTGATCCACCACACCCCTCCATCCCATCCCCCGTTTAATCCTTCCACAAGAACTCCATCACTTCCTTTAAGAACTGCACCTCTTTTAAATTTATTCTTTGCATGTATTTATTTGGCGGTTGGCGCACTCACCGCAGCACAGTTGTGGAGGTCAGAGGACAACTTGTGGGAGTCAGTTCTCCCCTTCCACCATGAGGGTTCTGGGATACTGAGCACAGGTCATCAGGCTAAGTAGCAAGACCTTTACCTGCTGAGCCATCACACTAGCCCTTAAGTGCATCTTTTTCTTACAACTTACAAGCTGTCTGCAGGCTTCTCAGAGGCTAGAGAGAAATGTTGTTACAGTTTGAATGTGTCCCCCAAATGTGCAAGTATTAGGAACTTAATCTCTATGTCTTTTCAAACAAGGACATAAGGGCAGCGCTCCTGTGATGGCAGGAGCCTTAGACAAAGCGGAGGAGAGACTCGTTGAACGAGCTTGTCTGGTCTTACCATGTGATGCTCTCTGCCATGTTGTGCTGTGCATGAGACCCACACCAGATGCAGAGTAGATGCCCAATGCAGTTTTGGCTTTCGGGCCTCCAGAACTGTGAGCCAGATAAGCTTCTGCCCTCACCCCCAGTCTTGTAAATTTTGTTATAGCAGCAGAATACAGGTTAAGATAGGAGTTCTGAGACTAGAAGCCACTGTCATCGACTTGCATGAGTATGCTTATTATTAACTTGTTTTAATTATGAGGAGTTATGTACATGTTGTTAGTGTTGTAGTGTTATATATATCCCCTGGAGCTAGAGTTACAGGAAGTCGGGAGCCATCTGACGTGGGTAATGGGAACCAAACTCAGGTCCTTTGCAAGAGCAGTATGTGCTCTTAACTGCTCAGCCATTTCTCCAGCCCCTGGTGTAGTTTTAAAACCCATAGTTTCTAAACCCTTAGGACTTTCAGGGGGTTTTGCTTATTTCTGCATCCCTGCCTCTGTGTTGACAAACCAGTCTCAGATTTTCTGAGCTCTAGGAAGTCTTCCTGGGCTCTCCAGGGTGCAAAGCCTTAACTCTTCTCTTTCTCCCCCTATTCACCTTGCCACAGTGATCTCATCACTGTGACTAGTGTGCAGACATCTCATCGCTACCAAATGACTCATGACTCGCCCTCAGCAGCCTCTTCGAAAAGGCCCCTCACTGAAGTGGGGAACTTGTACCCACCTTCTCCAGTCAGGGTTTAGTTCTCAAGGACGCCCCTCCACATCTCTATGGAGCTGCAGAACTTGTTTAGGGTCCTAATTTCTCCAGAAGAGATCCCAAATACAAATAAGATGGGCTGGAGTCTTCTAATTATGGCAGGTATATATTGAAACCCCAAGAGACAAACCCCATTGCGATTCTGAGTAATCAGTGAGGCTCAGTGAATCTGAAATGCCTCATGCTCAGCCAGCTGCTTCCTGGCCGGCCAATTCCTCCACAAGCTCCTTCACTGGGCCCCCAGTAGGCGTCCACCACCATGCTCTCCAAAACACAGTATTTCGGTTTTATTCTAGAACTTTCTGCAAAGTCCAGATTCTGTTATTAGATGGCCTGGAACCCTTCTGTGAACCATTCAGCCCAATTCAGATTGTGTTGTTAGAATCAGCCATTTAGGTCTTGTCTGTTCCCACAGCTGGAGGAGGTGGGACAGTGAACAGTTTCCTTGGCAGAGCTATGAGGCTCTACACACTCCTGTGGGAGAGCTGAGGATGCCCAAAGGCCCTTAGCTGGCATTGCTGGCTCCGTTCCTAGCTAGCAATCACAGCATCCCCTCCAGTGGCTGCTCAGCCTCTCCTTGCTGGTACAGCCCTGGACACATTACCTGAGCTCCCCCAGTTTTCCCTTCTTTATCAGGGAAATGGCCATATTAACACTTCTTACAGCTACCAAATGAAATAATAACGTCAGCTTACTTCAATAGCAGTCTTTCACTAATTACTCTAGGCCCTGCTAGCTAATACTGAAGCCACTAGCCCCATGTGACTATTTTACATTTAAATTTAAATGAATTAAAATTAAAATTCAGGTCCTCAGTCTAACTAGCCACAATGTGAAGACTCAGTAGCCACAAGGGACTGGTGCCTACAATATTAGACATTTCCGTCATTGCAGAAAACTCTACTGGGGAATTTTAAAGTTTTCAATGCCTAGGCTGTACTCCAGAACAATTAAATAGGAATTGCTCAGAGTAAGACTCTACCATTAGAGGTTTTCTATTTTATTTCATTTTATTTAAGATTTTGGAGTGTGCTTTGTTTGTCTTTTGGAGTTTGGGAGGTTTTTTGGTTCTATTTGGTTTGCTTTTGGTTTTGTTGTTGTTGTTTAAGACAGGGTCTCACTATGTAGTCCTAGTTGGTCTGGAACTCCCTATGTAGACCAGGTTAGTCTTGAAATCACAGAGAACTGCCTGCCTCTGCCTCCCCAGTGCTGAAATTAAAGGCATGCATTAGCACACTACCTTAAAATTTTGTTTTTATTTTTAATTTTATGTATGCATGTGTGACTGTGGTGGGGGCGGGGATACATGTGTGTCTAGTTCAGTTGCCTACAGAGGTCAGAGAAAACATGGGATCCCCTGGAACTGGCAGTTATGAGCCACCCAGTGTGGGTGCAGGGAATCCAACTTGGGTCCTCTGTAAAAGCAGTAAGTGCTTTTAACCACTGAGCCCTCTATCTCTATTTTTGTTTTCAGTTTTGCTTTTTTGATTTGTTTTTTTAAGTTCCCCTGATGACTATGCCAACATGCAGCTAAGGATGAAAACTACTGCCCTAGACAAACGCTCCACAAGCAAACCCAATTGCTCTAGTTACTGCTGACATGCTGGCCTTTGACCCCTGACTGGGAATGCTTTAGAGAGGGCTCCTTTTTTCATGTCCTTGTTCGTTTATTGCCTCTTACCTTCCTTTGGCACCAAACCCCACCTTGTCCCCAGCTGTCTACTCTGAGTGTGCTTTCTCATGGCCTTGCAAGATTGTGAGCAGCCGGAGGACAGGAACCAGCCTACCCAACAGAGTGCACTGAGCTGGGGTCCTGGACACACAGCACGTGGTGTCAGCTTTAGATGTTCAGTCCCCGGAAGGCAGGACTTGCCTCCAAGGAGACGTCACCGCATGAGTGCCCTCAGGGAAGTGGGCATAAACAGAGTATCTTCAGCCGAATTTCTACTGGACTTTTATTTGGAAGGCTGATGAAAAATTTACATTGGCTGTGACTCATGCCCCAACTAGCAGCTAGCCATCTGGTTTTAAGAGAACAAACACTAAATGCAAAACCCTATGATAGGTGTAATTAGAGCAGTCTCAGAGGTAAAGAGTTTTCACCTCATTTAATCCCAACAAAGAATTACTGTTTTTATCTTATCAATGAAGTAAAGAAGACTCAATGAGTTCAGATAACATGGCCAAGAATCCAGAGTCAAAAGATTCTGAGGGCTGGAGAGATAACTCTGTGGTTAAGAGCACTTGCTGCTTTTGTAGAGAACCCAAGTTTGGTTCTCAGAACTCACAGGTGATTAACAACCATTAGTAACTCCAGTTTCAGGGGATCTGGTATCCTCTTCTGTCCCCATGGGTATGGCATACACATGGTGCACTTACATACATACAGGCAAGATACTCATACACACAAAATAAATAACTTTTTAAAAGCAATAGGGGCTGGAGAGACGGCTCAGCAGTTAAAAGCAATGGCTGCTCTTACAGGGAACCTGGGTTCAGGTCCCAGCTCCCATAGGGAAGCTAAAAAACATCCATAACTCCAGTTCCAGTGGATCTGACACCTTTTCTGGTCTCTCTGAGCACTGCATGACATGGGCACACTTACACGCATGCAGGCAAAACACTCAAACACATAAAATAAATAAGTAATAAAAATCTTAAAAAAATAAAAATCAATAAAGACAGTTTTTAAATCACAGCATGAAGAAAAAGAACTGACTCTGCATTTAAACCTCTGTCCTTTATAGTAAGAAGCCCATGCTTTTTCTCTTGACCTATGTAGCTGTGTCTATCCACCCAGCACAGCATGATAAAAAGTGAAAATCTACACAACGAACAGCTGATGATCATGAGACTATCTGTCTTGACCACTTTACATTAGTAGAACAAATTATCTGATATAACCAACTTAAAAAGTGGGAATGTTTGCATTCGGCTCTCAGTTTCACTGGTTTCAGTCTATGATCAATTGGCCTGATTGCTTTTACACCTATGGGAAGACAACACATCCTCAAGGGGTCTGTGGTGGATCAAAGCTGCTGATCTCATGGCAACTGAACAATAAAACAAGGAAGAGGAAGGGACTGAGGAACCACTGTCACCACAAGGTCCCCAGTGACTAGAAGCTTCCCACTCTTCCCCTGAGAAGTTTCTCCACCTCCCAGTAACAGTACACAATACAGACCAAGCTTTTAGGACACGGGCCTTTGGGAACATTTATCCAAGCCACAGTGGAAGTATTGATAGAAACTCAATAAAGCAAGATAGTACCTGGTCCGTTTATGGCAAGTGAAAGACATCAACAAGAAATCAACTTCAAACTGGGTTTTTAAAACCATATAGCTTTCATAAAACCAGAGGATGTAACTTCAAAGAAAATATAGGCAGACTATTTAACATAGAAAAGCCCAGGACATTATGAATAAAAGAAAAAGAAAAGGACATACACAATGATTAGCAGGAGGTTATTAAGCACTGAGTTGTACTGGGAACCACATATCCCAACACACTCTGCATAGTATCATTGATCCTATTGTGGTCCCCATTTGACCTGTGAGAAAACAGGAACAGGCTAAGCCTTACTCCGAATGAGGTAGAAGTAAACCATCATGCAAAAATAATTCAAAAGCAACCAGGGACTGAAGAGAAGGCTCAGTAGTTAAGAGCACTGGCTGCTCTTGCAGAGAACCCTGGTTTGGTTCCCAGCACCCATATGGTGGCTAACAACCATCTCTAACTCCAGTTCCAGAGGATCTGATGCCCTCTTCTGGCCTCCTCAGCTACTGCATGCATGTGGTACACATACACATATGTACAGGCAAAACACACATGCACATAAAATGAAAATAAATATTTTTTAAATGGCTGGAAAAGCAAACTGCCTGGGTGTGTACCACCTGAACACCACATTTGTAATGGCCTAGGAAAATGGGATAAAGATTTTCATTTTGCTGTTTGTCCGGACTTAAAGTCCATTGGTGCTTGACCTTTGCCCAACCCCTCCTAGCCGCACACCCGGAAAGGAGTGACTTCACCAGTTCCAAAAACTGGCCCGACCACACCCCAAGTGATGTTCTAATCTGTGAGGGACATGTGTAAATAGTTAACCCCCTGGTCTGTTTTTGTTAGGAATGTGCACACGGGAAACTTTGTAAAATGCTTACTGCTTATTGGATGTTTCAAATTATAACCAGTCACTGCTGCTGAAACCCTATAAAAAGCTTCTCTCTGAGCATGATTGGGCTCCCTTACTCCTGAGATAAGTGGCCTTGCCTGGCCTAAAAAAAAATACCTCACTATTTCATCCACGTGGTGTTGGATACTTTATTTTGACCCATGACACCAATAGCAGCATAGCCTTGCACAAGACACTCCAGAACCTTCACTTTCATAAAATGGGAATGACTATCATACCTCTCTCACTGAGCTGTTATCTGTACTAAAGGACAGAAGTCACCTCAAAGGCTAAGCCCAGTCTCTGGCAAGCAGGAAGTACACAGTATATTTTCGTTTTTACTACAATTAAAAGCATCCAGATGATGCTTAGTCTCTGAGGTGGTACCAGCATAAGAAAAAATTCTGCTTAACGGAGCCAGAATAAGTGTATCAGAGGTTCTGGAGCTACCCACAAGCTCCTGAAAAGTACTGGTCTGACTGGACTGTGGGCTTGGGGTGCTCACAGAAGGGGAAATCTAGGTCCACAGAAATTTTGTCTTTTAGAGCTGGGAGGAGTTTGGAAATTTCTTTTGCACACCGCTTGTGGGCCACTGAGGGAGTCGAGCTGGGACACACCTCTGCTCTCACCTGTTTGGTGCATCTGGGTAGGAATTCATTTAGTGAAGAAGCCAGAGGGGAGAAAGAGTGAGAAGGAGTCAGCTTTAGAACCACCGGAGGTACACACACCTCCTTTTACAGATACTAAGTGCAAGGGAGTTAGAGGATCAGTCTACAGTAAACAACTTTTCAGCAGAGCTATTAACAGAGCCATTAGGCGATGTTGACACAGTGTATAAATGTAGAACAACACCAATATCACTCCATAAAGATGAGCAGTTATTAATCTGCCAATTAAAAGAAATCAGGGCTGCTCATTCCTGGCAGGGGCCATTTCACCACTCAAGACCATGTCAAAAACATGAGCTCCTGCAGGGGGCGCTATTCCCGTTGCATTGCATGAGAAAGGCACCTCCCAGGGGTCAAACAACTCGGGCATTTAGATCACAGAAGTCCCTGCTCCATTCTGAAAGATGAGAGCAATAGGAGAGGGCTGCCCTGCTATGGGGTGGAACCCAGCTGCTCACGTGGGAAGAGGGCAAATTCTCCGTCAGAAGCTAGACAGTCAGTCATATTACAGGACTTCCTCTCACAATCTCAGCTCTGCCAAAGACAGCACAAGAGCGGCTATAGGCATTTAGTAAACGGCTCACGAGGACCATGTTCAATAAAACATTATTGATGAGTATTGCAATTTGAATTTCATATAATATTCACAAATAGTGTCCCAAACTCTTCTTTTAATTTTTTGTCTTGGGATTGGAGAGATGGCTCAGAGATTAAGAGCAATGGCTGCTCTTGCAGAGAGCCGAGGTTTGATTCCCAGCACCCACACGGTGTGTAACAAGTGTCTGTAACTCCACTTCCAGGAGAATTCAATGCCTTCTTCTGACCTCCGCAGGCATTGCACAGCATGGGCACACATACACAAATGTGGGCATACACATAAAATAAAAATAATAAATAATTTTTTTAAATCAGTCTTATTTTGTGGGTTAGTCAGGAAAAGGCAGTTACCAAACACAGTACCTGGTCCAGATACCCAGTTCCTATGATTCGTTCACATTATTGTCTCTCTTAAGCTTTGTAAAAGTTATAAAAAGATGACAAAGCAACTATCAAATGTATTTCCTGCAAACCTAAGTGGACCAAATAGGTTAATTTTCTAATTTATCTCTCAACCTCTATAATTTTTTTAGCTTTCCAGAAAAGCCACAAGTAGAGAGGGACCACAGCTCATGTCTATAAATTCCAGCCCTCAAGAGGGCAGCCTGTACAACGGATGCAATCTTCAAACCAAGAAAAAGAAAAAGCACAAAGTTCCCAGGAACTCTAAAAAGAGACAGTTTGGGAAGAAGCTTCTGACTGAGGCTGTATAGAACCCCACTCGGTCTTGTAGATTAGTTACCTAGATTCTTTCCAGGTTGATAGTGCCCACAAATAAATCCCCAAGTTGCTCTTTCGGCAAACTAGAGCCTGGCTGTTCTAGAACACACAGACAGAAGTCAATGCAGTTTACATTGCTACATGTAAATGTATCACCTAATCATGCCCATAAGCACCAAGCCAAAGACAACAGAGTTAAATGTGAAGCTTGGCATGTGGATCTACGTACTAGAAGAGCAAAGTAATTTTAAGTCCCTACTGTACTTAGGATGGAGAACGCTGAGGAAGGAGGAAGGTTCTAGATCTTCCAGTCTGGAGAGGTGTACAAGGCAGAACTGAGGGCTGCACTGGGGCAAATGAAAAAGACAAAACATAAGGATGGCGAAGCAGGGTCCTCAGAGACAAGAGCCAAGATTTGATGGAGAGGTGTTGTGTTTGTCGAGGAGACAGATGACGTGAAAATACACATTTTGATAGGGAGATATTCTGCAGAATGGCAGCGAAAGAGACAGGAATGTCCAGACATGTACCACACCAGGAATGAGCTGAAGGGGACCTGACCACAGATGGCCAGAGTCACAGCAGAAGGGGAACACAAATGCTCCTTGGAAGGAAGGCAGAGAAGGACTGAGATTTATGGACTGGAGACAGACAGACGTCAGTGACTCCAAGGGTCTGGTGTGAGTAAGGGGACAGCAGGGAAAGCACATGTGGATATGTGTGTATGTGTGTGTGTGTGTAGGTGCCATGCAGGTGTGTTCACGTCTGTATAAGGAGCCCATGTAGATGTGTATGTATGTAGTATGCGTGCGTTTGTGTACATGCAAATGTATCCATCTGTGTGTGAAGTCGGTGTCAAGTGTCTTCCTCAGGTGTCATCCACCTCAGGACTTTCTTAGTGTCTGTTTCTGTGTTTTGAGACAGGTGGGCTCCCATTGGTGGGCTCAATGCTTAGGCTAAGCTGCCTGACAAGAGATCACCTGTCTCAGTTTCCCAAGCCACCATTCCCAGACCTCGGCTAATGAGGGTGCTGAGGGACTGGACCGAGGTCCTCCCACCTACACCAAACCGCTTTACCAACTGAGCCTTGTCCCTAGCCTCAATTTCTTCTTTTTATAAATATTCATTTTGTCTACATTGGTTTTATTTATTACACATTGTAAGCCTCTGGCTAGCAAGATGGCTTAGTAGGTAAAGGCACAGGTTGCCAAGCCTGACGTAGTAATTTTTTAATATTGTAAGCTTTAGAGCGATGACTCAGTGGTTCAAAGCACCTATTATTCTTGCAGAGGACCTGCATCTGGATCCCAGCACCCACATTGTCAGTATCCACTTCCTGATGCCTCTGACCTCCTACAGCACCTACACACACACACACACACGTACACACACGCGCATGCACACACACAAGCAATTAAAAATAAAATAATCTTAAAAAAAAATATTTCAATATTGTAAGCCTCTAGGGTCAGCAATCAGTATAAGTCCTTGTCTTCTGTTGTTCTGTCTTTTAGTTATTTAGCATTTTACATGTTAAGTGTTTTGCCCACAGTATGAAAGGGCACCCCGTATGTACAGTGCCCACGGAAACCAGAAAAGGACTTCAGAACTGAATCAGAAGTCATGGAACTGGAATTACAGGTGGTGGCTAGCCACCATGTGGTGCGGAAACCGAACCAGGATCCTCTGCGAGAGCAGCCAGCGCTTGCACTCTCCCCAGCCCTGATCTCATTTTTTAATAAGCTTTTTTTTTTTTTTTTGAGCAGTTTTAGGGTCACACAAAATTGAGTGAAATCCGCAGTGAGTTTTCGCATGCCTTCTCACATGCATATGCACACATGCACACACAGAGATACATATACTTGCACCACCATGAACACCTTGTGCCAGTCCAGGACATTTGTTAACATCCATCAGCCAAGTTCACAGCTTTCACAGAAGCCAGCTCTGCATTGTACATTCTACAGGGAGAGTTGTTTTTAAATTTTATTTATTTATTTTTACGTATATGAGTGTTCTGCCTGCATATAAGGGCACCCATGTGTGAAGTGCCTGTGGAGGTCACAAGAGGGCTTTGGATCCCCTAGAACTGGAGTTAAGGACAGTTGTTAGCCTCCCTGTAAGGGCCCTCTGCAAGAGCAGCCAGTGTTCTTAACCATTGAGCCATCCCCCCAACTTCTTCCTAAAGGTTTTGACAAATATGACACACATCCCCTGTTTATAATACCATGAGGTACAATTTCACTGCCTTAAAAATCCTGTTTCATCTGTTCCTCCTTTCCTCCTCCCAAACTTTCAGCAACCACTATCTTTTTACTATTTGCATAGTCTTGCCTTTCTCCAGATTGTCATAAAAGTTTTTTTGGAAAAAAAAAAATGCATTCTTTTCTTTATAGCTAATACAAGCAGATGCACAACAAAAGATACAAATTGAAAAAAAAAGAAAGTTTCCCTCCCTGGGTCCAGCAGCCCTGACCCAGCCTAGCTGGCTTTACCCATTCACACCTCCTCAAGTCTGAGGGAGACGCTGAAATGAGGTGTTAGCAAGACAATTAGGTGGAGAGATGGGTAAACATCTGCAGCCATAAGAAAGGCATTCCACTGACAGGTTAGATGTGAATATGCAGATTCCCGAGCCTCTGCCCAGCGGGGACGCAGAGAATGCATGAGCTCCCCTGGGGAGAGAGGAGCCAGCTGGGAGATTAGAGAGCCCAGCCTTGGGGAATTGCTTCAGGACAAATATTTATTAGGACCTGCCTTGAGGGAGGCTCTGCAGGAGTGCTGACCTAAGGGAAGGTGCCAGCAAACAAGAGATTTGGTCTAAAAAGGGAGGGGAAAGCGCCTAGGAGAGGAGCTACCGCCCTTTTGCCACCAGGTCCTGTCGAATCTCACACATCCTGCCTGACATGGGATAAGACCCAATTATTGGGTTGGAGATGTTGCTCCTGGTAGGTCCTTGCCTAGCACACAAGGAGTCCTGGGTTCAATCTCCAGCACCAAAAATAAATTGATTAGGTTATTAATGAAGACCCAATCATCAAACTTTAATATTTTTATAGTGAATCATATGAACATCTACATCAAATAGTATACACAGTGGTTATAAAATGCCAACTTCAGCCAAGCACGGTGGCACACTCCCTTAATCTCAGCACTCAGGAGGCAGAGACAGAAGGATTTGTGAGATGGAGGCCACATGGCCTACATAGCCAGTTCAGGCCTGCTGGGACTACAGGGAGACCTGTCTCAAGAAGACAAAAAATAACTTTCAGTTCCATTTTAAGAAAATCTGTTCATTCTTTTCAGAGCCTTTTGGATGTTAAAACAGAACTCTGCGTGTATTTTTTTTTTTCTTTCACATAGAACAGCATGGACTTATTTTTATGTCTGGAATAAAGTCTTAACACTGCCACATAGAGTTAAGGTCCCCCGAGTGGATTCACACATGCTTTCTTCCTTTAAACTGGATTATAATTGGTTTAAAAGCAGAATTCAAATCTGATTATCTCTGGATCCTTAGCATGGGGCACAGTGGCTGACGAGCAGTCCATATTCTGTACTTTTAGCTGCTTCGGATTTTTATGGTTTTTCTGATAATCACCCTGCACAGGATCAATCACTTTCCCAACTTGGCTCTTTCTGTAGCCCAACTCTCAGTCCTTGTCACCGGGCTCCAGAATTCTCTATTGATATGCAGCTGGCACATCCTATTTCTCCTCTTAAATCCAAACTCAATAGCCATCTGTTTGTTCTGGCATTCTAGCACTAATTGCCATTCCTGATTTTGTTTGATATGTTTGACCTGGTATTTTAGAACTAACTCTTAATTGTGTTTTTATTTAATATGGATAGTGCATGTAAGGCCAGAGCTGAAGGAGTGCTATATAAATGCAAATTTTATTGTATTTCACTCCAGACCTCAGAGACTTGCCAAACTTGATTCTCCTCTGAGGAAGTTTTCCCCTAAAGGGGTTTAGGGAGTTTTCTTCATTCTTTCCCTAACATAGCTTCCTCAAAGCAGGACTGATAAGGAGGTAGAACACCCATCATTTGCCAAAACCATCAAAATTCTACTGAATTTCCCATAAAGAAACCTCACACTAAGCTATAACTTGTTTTTAATCTTGCTTTCATGAACATTTACATTAAGAAGTGCCACCTTAAGTAGGTCACAGTGGTGTTATTTAAAGTTTAAGTTTGCAAGGACTATTTTAATTTCTTCTCTCTCTCCCTCCCTCCCTTTCTTTTAAGAATAGAGTCAACATTACAAAATTATGTTATTAATCAGTAGGTGATCAGTACAATTTCTAAGGCTCCATTGACGTTTTTCAAGATAAAGGTTGGGGAAACAGCTCAGTGGGTAAAAGTGCTTGCCACATGAGCATGAAGGTCTGAGTTTGGATCAGAGCTTATACACAACTGTATGGGATTGCACACATCTGTAATCCCAGCACTCCTGGGTGAGACAAGAGAATTCCCAGAGGCCCTTGTGTGGCAGCGTGACAGACTTGGCAGATAACAGGGAGGCCAGATATTGGAGGTTGTCGTCTGACCTCCATGTGCACATCCTGGCACGCTCACCTGCACTCACACACATTACACCCATACTCATACAAAAGGAGAGAGAATTTTTCTCAAGATAAATTTGTCCACTTTCAGGAAGTGTCTGAATCCGTTATTGCAATGGGATTGCAGATCCTGTGGCAATCGAGGAAGACACTAATTGACGCAAAGGAATACCTCTTGTGAGCTGTGAGTCAATCCATTCAAGGGCTACACTTGGTCCCTATATTGTGTGCAGCCAAACTGGGCTCCACATCAGACAAGCAGCTATTGCTTCCACTGTCCCAGGTCTTAACCCTGAACTTGTCACCCTGACCCAGTCCCTCGGACCACATTCCATGCAGCTAGCTTTCCCATTTCTTCTCTACACTTGACCTTTTGATTACCCTCCTAACTGTGGCCTTGGCTCGCCTTCAGTCTATCCTGGGATTAATGAATGGATTTATTTTCTGTTCTCTCTTAGTCACTGATTTCACCCTGCTGCGTTCTGGAACAGTCCAATAGGTTATACACGTCTGCAATGTGAACAACATATTTGGTTTTCATCACTGGGGACAGAAAATACTTGTCATTTCAGGAATCTTTATATCTTTGATGGTTTAATAACATTCTTTGTACCCTGAGCTGGTCACAGAAAATGATTAACATTCTCGATTTAGGGGTGTGGGTGGGACAATGAAATGCTACTGATATTATAATGAAGTCCCTGTTAATGTTCTATGTGAGGAGAAAGATATGGCTTGATTTTGATATTGCACATGTCACCATGAGGTGAAACATGCCTTTTACATCTCTGGCCTTTATTAGACCAGATGACGGAGACCACAGCTATAGGGAGATAAAGGATTATATGGATCTGAAAATCCAATCTTTGTGCACTCTGGGGAGGAGAGAGTAGTGATAGCAAGTGTGACCAAGAGACAATAAAGGAAGACAGAGGGTGTATACCATGCACAGCCATGTTCAAAGGGTCGAGGTCCAAGCAATTAAGATGAGAACCTTGGCTGACAAGCCCAACCAGAAACACAAGTAACAGACACTGACTACAGAATGCATTCCCACGGGTTGTGAGAAGCAAATAAAATCACACATACAGACTGCTTAGACAAATACATGGCACCAGGAAGCCATGAAATCAGTCAATCAATGTGACACCAGTTATCAAGGGGTGAAGTCATTGCAAGACATGAAAATAATTGCTGTCTCACTTACTTCTACATGTTTTAAAACTTTATTTCATTGTGCGCATGTGTGGGGGGGGTAGGTAGTGGAGGGTACATATGACATGGCCTCGATATGGAGGTAAGAGGACATGGATTTCTACATATGGAACAATAAGAAGTCCAAGTAACCAGTGAGCAAGGGAATGGCCAATTACGAGGAACAAGGAGCTGAGTCTCAGCCAATCACAGCAGTCAAACTTCAGCAGTGACATGCAAGTGGCTAAGAGTTCAAAGAAGCCCAACACTAAGCTGTAGCCATCTCTGGACCTCACCTCCAGCTCCTGGACTCATTTGCATGTTCTCTCCAGAAATACTTTCTGATCCATGCTGCAGAAGCTCTCTGAGCCTGTCCTGGATCTAAGCAGCTTGCTTCTAGAATCACACACACAAATCAGTGAAGAGCTGCAAAGCTAGATCTGTTGTAACTTTGTCTTTTAACACACCTACCTGCCTGAAACGGGATGTGAGATGGCTCAGTAGACCCAGGCATCGCTGATCACTGATTACTGTCTGGAAGTTCATTCCTTCAGCTAACTGGGCTCTACCCTGTGTCCATTCAAGCCCAGACCATGCAGTGTCTTCGTGTCCTTAAAGCTGCTTTCCCCAACTGTGCTTTGGAATCCTGCCTTGGGCTCACAGGGGTGCTTAGTGACTATATGAAACGGGTTGTGGAAAACAAGCTGCAGCGGTCTTTGTCCCAGAGACCTCATGTGCCCCCTTTCCCAGGGCCTGTAGAAGATTAGCAAAGCCAGCACTTCTCAGAGTAACTGGTGTGTGCTAATCCCATGGGAAGTGTGACTTCTAAGTGGAAGCCTGCTTTTCCTCTTTGCTCTGACCTTTAGGAAAGTCAAAACTAAATTGGGAGGTCTTAGGGCAATGATACAGTCCCTTTTGTTTCCACAGTTCTCTCAAAAGATACCCTGCCTTAGTGCAATCCTAATATTCAGAGTCTAGACTAGACCAAGGATCGGCATTCCACTAACATCTGGCCAGCTGCCTGTTTATTGTCCCATTAAGAATTCTCTAGGACATTTAACAAAAGAGCAGACATGACATAAAGTTGTATACACACACACACACACACACACACACACATACATGCATGCACACTAATAAACTTTTTAAATGATAAAGTGGAGAGCAATAGTGGAAGACACTCAGAGTCAATCTCTGGTCTCCCTACATGCATGCGCACATACATACACACACACACAGACTGAGAACTCCTTACCTTCTATATATTGGATCTCAGGCTTAGGTCTTAGAGATTCCCTTTTCCCAGACCACATTCAAGTTGTTTTCCTTAATACCATTTTTAAATGCATTTTTAATTCTTCCAAATAATCAGTCTTCAACAATCCTCACCAGAACCTGAAAGAGGAAATATTGGGCTAAGAGAAGAAGGGGTGCCACGGGAGGGTAAGAAGGCTAGGTCACTGAAGCCACTGTGACTCTTCCTACTCAGAGCCGGGCTGGCCATGGAAACTGGATCATGATGATGACAGTAGTGTAATGAAGAATAAACCCTTTTTTTTTTCATAATTAAACCTGCATGCAGATGATAATTGCTGTTACACGTTTAATGCCCGGACTTGTTTCTCCTCCCTCCCAAAAAAGAGAAAACCCAGGTCAGCTATCGATCCCACATGCTGTCACAAGTGATCCCATGAGGGGCAAAGAGTTCAGTTTTCAAGGTAGTTGGTATTTGGTTCTCACTACCTCAGTATGATTCTCTTTTTCCTCTCCAAACTTCTATGGAGTTTTTCATCTAAAATCACTAATTGTGTTTTAGATAGAAGTGACATGTTTTCCAAGATCAAGTTTTATTAACAAAGCACCACAGGGTCCTAATCTCAGAGTCCTGAAGTGGCTATTTCTTGGCCATTGAAGTCAGCATCTTATTGAACATGTACCATGCATGATCTTGTTCTCTCACACTAGCTAGCATCAATGCAAAGGGCTACAGTGATTCAGGCTTAAAATAAATATTGGATCCCTTAAGAAATGTGCTGAGAAAGTAACGTTAGGGACTTTCTTGTCTGAAAACAGGGTCAGCTTAAGCAACTACTTTTATTTTTCTCTTACAGCAAATACTGTCTTTATCATTACGAAAAAGATCCCTTGTGCCTATTTCTTAATGGGACTTTCCTCTCTTGTTTATTTAAAAAGGAAATCAATCAGTAATATTTTTATGTAAATCATAAGAAAACGATGAAGGCTTCTATCTTGTGAAAACTGAAGCTTGGTGGTGTGGGTTGTAAACTCTGTACAAGGTATGCTGTTTTGTTTCCTCTTTAGAATGTAAAAGAATTCGAATCACTCACATTCTTGGCCATTTTCCCACCCTCACAGGCAGAGCTGGAAGAATCAAAGACAGCCACATCCTCTCTGCCACAAAGTGCTCACACTTTGGCAAATGGCAAACACAGGGACCATCATTTTGAAATGATTGCCAAGCAGTGAATGCCATGAGCAGGCCTTTCCAGCACCGTCTATGGCACTCACTATATAGCATGTTGCCAGAAAAACGTTCGAAGTCCTGTGTCCCGAGGGAAGGCGCCGCTTAGAGCCGCAGCAGGCCCAGAGCTTTGGAAGGACTTTGATATCCCGTTTTAGATGGTTTCTTCATCTACTCCAGTAAAATGGATATGGAATTATATTTCTTACAACCACGAGGATGTGCACATCTATTTATAGTATGAAGGAGTCTTTGCTTAAGTTCTAGCTATCAACAACTCCTTATTTTCCTGGAGTGCCTGGGGAGCCAGGAATGTTTTGCTTCTTAAGCATCGACCTGGAGAGCTAAAATAACAGTCTTATTAATGAAAACACAATAGAACTAACTGTGCTGTTTTGCAGTGTTTCCACAAGTCCTACCTTTTAATTGCCTAGTGCTGGCAACTTAACAGACTGTAATGAATACATTGTTCCTTTTTTTTTTTTTCATACAGCCCCTGAGTTTATATGTACAGAGTGGAGAAACCCCTTGTTAGATGCTGAGAAGGCATCTGGAACGGGTAGTTTATTTTGACACAAGAGGTATGTCTTGAGAATTTGCATTCAGATGCAAGAAGAAAAAAAGAGAGATAAAATGGATTAGCCTCCATCATCTGCGAGATGACATTTCTTGCAGTGTTTGAAGTATTTTATGAATTAAGAGAATGGGACTGATTTTGAAGCCTAAATGAATTTAATCTGTTTGCTTTTGTTTGATTCAGCAGCTGTAGAGACGCGCACTACTTTGAAAATCCTCAGCTTCAAGGGTCTGGGCTCAGAAGACCGGGCTGCAGAGCCGTGGTGTCTTGCTTGGCGAGGAAGGGAATCGGCATTCAGTTTCCCATCATGGAAGTCTGGCGTTTCCCAAGAGGGTTATATCTCAGACAAGGTAGAGCTCTCACGCTTGCCCATCACACTCTTTATTAAACGAGAGCTTGCCAGGAGAAGCAGACATGAGGGAAAGAAAGGAAATTATTATCCCGATTCTTTCACCACAAGCACATTTTCATTAGGGTCTAAGAAACCACCCCGCAGGGTAAAGACGGAGGAGGCAGAAAAGTTCCCATTGGTCAGGCTCCATTGATGGTGACTGACATCTAGTTGGCCACATCACCAGTCTAAAGCTCAGGAGTTCCATAGCAGTAACATTCCTGTCTGCGGTTAGAACGAGGGGTTTCTTTGTTGTTACTGAAGGAGAATAAGAGATAGCTCTAAATTAGGCAGGTAGTCAGGGAAGAAGCCCACACACGAGAGTCAGTTGAGTTCCAGTTACTTTCACCTTCCTCTAAGGCAGCCTACTTCCAGACTCTTGTCCAAAGTTGGTCCTTTGGGCTTTTTCCCTCCTGCCGCAGGGTCCCTCCCGCGGGAATTTCAAACTTCCCACCTCTGCTTTAGCCAATCCAGTTCCATATGAGGAGTCCAACCCCCAACATCCACCCCGCCCTGTCCAATCCAAGGGAGGAAGAGGAGCCCAAACCTGTCCCACCTCCTGCCCTATACAATATAAAAGTCCGGACTCTCCAGGGAGTAGATGGTGCTCCAGCTCTGGGCCCCTCCCCTTGGGGCGTCTGTCTCTGTGCACTGTGTGGTGTTACTTTCTCTTTTCCTTGTCTCCGAATCTTCATAGATAGCTCCACTTTGGAAGAGACAGGACAGAGAGATAGCATTTTTACAAGAACTGTATCTTAAGTGAGCAGAGATCAATTTTCCAAAAACCCGTCAGGATATTTATGAAGAAAGCAAGTTAACTTGGTCTGTCTCCAAATCAAACAAGAAGTCAGAGAGGCTTGCTGTAGACTGATGGACTGGGAAACAGACTATTGCTCAAGGAGAAAAAAGTGGAATTTTCCCATCATGGTACTTTATTCAGGAGATCCGATAACGTAATTTGTTCCTTACTTGGTCTGGAAGAAAAAAGGCTGGACAATGTTTAAAAAGGTAGTTTGAAATTAAGACGAGCAAGATGTGTCCATAGACTGTCAGGCCAGACAGGGTGGCTTCTGGTTGTGGGACAAATGAAAAGTTTTGTGTGGTATGCCCCCTCTTTTTGAAAATTTTATTTTTATTTTTTATCTGTGTGAGTATTTTGCCTGCTTGTATATAAACGCATGTAACACCTGTAGAGGCCAGAAGAGAGCACTGGATCCCTTGGAACTGGAATTATGGATGGTTATTGGCTGCTATACAGATGCTGGGAACTGAACCCAGGTCTTATGCAAGAGCAATAGGTGCTCTTAACTGGTGAGCCTCTAGCCCCTCCACCATTATCATTATTATTATTATTATTAATTTTATGTGTTTGAGTGTTTTGCCTAAATGTATGTATGTAAGTGCATCATGTGTGTGAAATGCCTATGGAGGCCAGAAGAAGGCACTGGATGCTCTGGAACTGGAGTTAAGTACTCAGTAGGCAGGTGAGTTCAAGGCCAAACTGGTCTATACAGTGAATTTCAGGACAGTTAGGGCTACATAGTGAGAACTTGTCCCCCCCCCCAAAAAAAAATCAAATATAAAATATTTCTATACAGTGAGGAGAATCGAGAGAAAACAAGAGTAGCAAACTGCTGGAGAGGGACCCAGAGTCCCAGATCCTGAAAGAAGTCAAAGCCTGTGGAGCTCACCCACACATGCTATAGCCAGCCTTCCTGTCGGGCCCTTGCTGCCTTCCTGCACCTGTGCGACACACCCCTGCCCTGCACCTGTTCCTTCCACCTCATCATCGCCCTACTAGGGACAGTCTTCTAAGGGACACTAAATGCCAGTTTTCAGTCCTAATGGCAGTTGTCGCAATTGGCCTGTCCCAGTGTTTGCAGTGTCCCCATTGTGCCCTGGTCAAAGAACTTTGTAGACAGAGCTCCAGAAGTAGTAGAACAGCCACAGTGGGTTCAGACCAAACTTATCCCCAGGTCAGTGAGGGTGTGCCCAGCCGCCCGTGGGCCCAGCCCTGGTGCCTGGTCACAGTGGCCACTCCAACCCAGTTCCAGTGCATTCTAGAGTGACTAGTTTTAACAAGATCTAAAGTGCCTACAGACTTATTGGACTAGCTCTAAGTGTGGAACTGTTCTCAAGCATGAGCCTCTGAGAACGGGTCAGCTTCTGAATTCCTTTCCTTCCTTGAAGCAGGGTTCGGGGCTCCATTTGAATGACTTTTTTTTTAAACATCAAAGAAGCTTTGCTTTATTGCCAAAGAACTGTACATGGTAGTTCCTATTTCCAACCCAGAACACAAAGTCTTTGCATTCAGAAAGTTATTTCTGCAAGTGAGCTCAAAGGACGGGGGTCTTTTGAATTTTTGCATTGGCATATTGAGCCTAGAATGTCCTAAAATAATTATGAATACTAAGTCCCCTTAGCCACAAGGAAAAGGAAGTTAGTCCTTGTCCCTGTCCCATGTCCCCCACCCCCACCCCACCCCCAGGAACAGAGAGAATTCCAGGGAAAACCAGCAGGGATGCCAGGCTCCAGTTCTGATTTTCATTCAAATCATGTAATCTCTCTAAGCTTTTCTTTCCTCTTCTGCAAAATGGGAATGATAGCCCCACCTCCCTCACAGTTATTGTGAAAACAGAGGATTATGTAAAATGTTTCAAAGCAGCTTCCTTTTCCTGCACTTCCTCATAATTACTGTGTTGCTGTTGTTGTTGCAACAAAGGTCAGGCTTCATTCATCCTTCCTGGACTCTCCTTTAGGATTTTTTTTTGTGTTGGGGGGGGGTGCTCTTTGTAGCCCCAGCCAGCTTGGAACTGGCTATGTAGACCAGGCTGGCCTTGATCTCACAGAGATCTACCTGCTTCTGCTTGCTGAGTGCTGCAATTAAAGCATGTCCAATAAAAACCATGCCAGGCTTTTATTTTCTTAAGATCTATTTGTATTTTATGTATTTGTGTACATTTCTGTATATGTGCCATGCAGTCAGAAGAGGGAATTAAATTCCCTGTAGTTACAGACTTCTGAGTTGCCAGTGCCTGCTAGGAGCCAAACCCAGGTCCTCTGCGAGAGTGCTCTAACTACTGAGCCATCTCTCTCAGTCTGGGAATTCATTCCTAAGGTCATGTTTTCTTGTCTTTTTAGAAAATATGTCACTTATTTTTTATTTTATGTATATGAGTGTTTTGCCTGAATGTATGTAGGAGCACCACATGCATGCAATTCGACAGAGGTCAAAAGAGGCATTGGATCCCCTGGAACTAGAGTTACAAATGGTTGTTAGCCGCCAGGTGGGCGCTGGGAACTGAATCCAGGTCCCCTGCAAGAGCAGCCAGTGCTTTTAACTGCTGAGCCACCTCTCCAGCCCCTTCCTGTATTTTCTTATAAGAAAGCTATTTCAGAAACACCTGGCAAGTGTTGAATTTTAGTAGCAGCATCACATCATCACATAAATGCTCCTCATTAATTACTATTCCTCCAGGAATGTAATGTGTGTGTCTGTGTATGTGCGTGTGTGAGTGTGTATGTTCCTTGTGTCAGTATGTTAAGAATATCAAACTATCTAATTCTTTGAGCATCTACTCTGGAAAACTAAATGTCAAACTAAGTGTTGAGAAATACATAGCTGAGTGTTAGGAAAAACTATCTTAATTCAATCAATTGAGGAACTATCAAAATAATAGTCCTTATGCTAGTATGTCAATTGCAAGTGACAGAATCCCAACAGAGAGTAAGATTCTGGCTTAAGAATAATTTATTACCTTGTATACCCCACAGAGCATCAGTGAGATTCACTGAAGGAAATAAGATGTACCCAGAAAGAAAAGATTGATCTATATGGGCTATCACAGTCCACTATATCCCCACCCAACAAATTCATCAGCAGTATCATTAGCAAGTAGAAAATAGACAAAAATGATTAAATTCATAGCTATGGTTTGAATGTGATATGTTCCCCCACAGTATCTTGACTTGGTCCTTGGGAAGTGCTGGAAGCTTTAGGAGGCAGGGCCTAGCTTGGAGGAAGTTGTGCCCTCCCTCTTCCTGTCAGCCATGAGATGACGAAGCTGCTCTATCTGTCTTGTTGTCATTGAGCTGCTTTTCTTTTTTTCTTTTTTATTGTCATTTCTAAAAATATTTTATTTATTATATTTATTTTATGTGTATAAATGTGCTGACTGCATATGTAAGTACACCCATGTCATGCAATGCCCACGGAGGTCAAAAGAGGGCATTAGATCTCCTGGAACTGGAGTTACCGGTGGTTATTTGCTGTCCTGAGGGAGCTGGGATTCAAACCCAGATCTTCTACAGGAATAGCTAGTGCCCTTAACTGCTGAGCCACCTCTCCAGTCTGCTTTTCTTTTATTAAAACAATATTTTATTTATGTTACGTGTATGAGTGTATTGCCTGCATGTATGTAAGTGCACCTGTGTCATGCAAAACCCATGGAGGTCAGAAGACAGTGTTGCAGTCCCCTGGAACTGAAATTATGGGTGGTCGTTAGCTGCCATGTGGGTGCTGGGAACTAAACCCAGGTCCTTTGTTAAAGTATCCCGTGCTCTTAACCACTGAGCCGTCTCTCCAGTCCTGAGTTTCTTTTCTTGAATATTGCTCACAGTAATACAGAACTCTAACATAATAACAAAACAGTGATGGTTGAATTCTCAGGGCCTAAAACAAAACAAAACAAAAAAACATTCATACCAAGTGATCTTCTACCAGGGACCCCATTTCAATGCTTCCACTTCAGATCAGCTCTAGATCTTGGAAGAGATAGAGGTAGAAAGCAAAAATGAGTTCCTTTCCTCTCCTCTCACTGGCCCTGCCCTGAGCCAGGCCAGCACTATGTGCCTAGTAGCGCCAGAGAAATAAACAAAACAAAGCCTTCACAGTGAGTGTGAATTCCAGTGCACACAGCAAGTGCAAGAAGGAAAGCACATATGCATGTAGAAAGAGAAGAATGTGACTTCAGCCTGCAGGGAAGGTGTCAAGGGAGGCCAGCCTGACCTGCAAGAGATCCAGGGAGGAGCGAGGTGCTGTAGTGCCAGCACGAAGGAGGGAGAGACAAGGAGGATGTGGGGCTCTCTAGCCAAGCAGCCAAGCCTACTCGATGAACTCCAGACAAGCAAGAGACCGTGTTTCCAAAAGCAAGGCAGACAGAGCCTGAGGAACAACACCTAAAGTTGTTCAATGGCCTTCATACACATGTGTACATAGATGTACTGACACACACACGAGCACTTACACACACAAACTTAGTAAGAAGGGTGGAGATATAAGTCAGTGACAGACCATTTGCAAGAAAGAAAGAAAAGAAAGAAAGAAAGAAAGAAAGAAAGAAAGAAAGAAAGAAAGAAGGAAGGAAGGAAGGAAGGAAGGAAGGAAGGAAGGAAGGAAGGAAAGGTCATGCTGGTTTTCGATGATAATAAATACAAAAGAAGAAAGTATTATTTTGGCTTATAGTTTGGGAGGTTTCCATCGATGGCTGGTACACCCCACTGTATGGGGACTGTGGCAAGATAACACACCATGATAAAAGCATGTGGCAAACGAAATTTATTTGCCTGGTGGCAAAGAAAACTGGGAAGAGCCACGATCTGAGCAAGAAAAGTAGGATCTTGGAGAGCGATGCAAGTTTTCTCTCCTGACTCAGGTAATCACAGCTCAGGGAACTAGAGCCCCAGACAAACCAACGGAGACCAAAGCAACCCTAGGCCAGTGGCTTCTGGGTCCCAAGTCCTGAGAACAAACAATGGGACAATGGGAGGGTGAGTTTAGAAAGGAGTTTTGTTATAGGACTATAGATAAGAGCTTAAGAGAGAGACAGGAGAGCTCTTAGCCCAGAGACTTTTTATACAAGCTATACAGAAACTGGGATGAGACGTCATCCTACCCACAAGGTGTCCACGTATCTCTCAGTTTTGGTCATGTCTGCACATATAGTTTCTAGGTAAACTTTAGGTTGTGTAAAGGGAAAGATAGATAACAGGAGATCAGATCAGAAACTAGAACTCTCTTCTGGCATTTTTAACCTCCAGCCAACACAGAACCATGGGCAGTTTTGACTTCTGACCAAGGACAAAATTTTAATGTGTATATTTTATTTTCTGTGTATGAGTGTTTTGCCTGCATATATGCAAGTGCACCTGTGTCATTCAAAGCCTGCAGAGGCCAGAAGAGAGCATTACACATGTAGATCTGGAGTTACAGACAATTGTTGGCCACCATATGGGTGCTGGGAATCAAATGCAGGTCTTCTGGAAAAGCAATCAGTGCTCTTAACTGCCGAGCCATCTCTCCAGCTGCCCCGCCCCCAAGAACAAGAATGAAAACTGATTGCTTTTGAGATCTTTGCCCTAAAACTGTTTGACCAGTTTTTATCTCCAGTTCTCACCATGAGGTCCCACTATCCCCTTCTGAGCATATCTGTAACCCTACTAGATTTCACCTCCCATTAACACATGGATCTTTAGGTGTTGCTGTCTCTTTGCTTGGGCCAGCCGAGAGGGGCTGAGCGGCACCGAGTCAGAACACAGACACCTGGAGGTGCTGGCAGCATGCAGAAGGCGAGCCACAGCAAACTTGTTTATTCAAGGAAGTGCAAGGGATTTTATGGATTTGGTTAGCCAATTGCCCTATCAGGTGGTTCCCAACTGCGGCCAATAGAAATCTGTCTCCAGGTAGGTCATCTCGGTGGGTGCAGGTTCTCTCCAGACCCTGGGTGGAAGATGGTGTCACGCCTAGCCAGAGCAGAACACCATGTCCACAGGAACCATTTCCTTATTCCTCATGGCAGGCGGCCTGGTTAAGGCCCACTCTTCATTACACCATACATTTGGCGGGCATTCCAAATCCAGACTACAGCACCTCAATCACAACGTCTCTAATCTCCTCAAGTAATCTTACAGCAATCATTCTTTGATGGTTTTCCTGGGCTCTGTGTACTGAAGCGTCTCACCTTCTCATCCTCTTCCTCTTTTTTTTAAGAGAGGGAACCTGGGTCCTTTCTCATTACAGCCATAGGATGAAAGAGGAGCCCAGAGACCCGTGAGCCACTGGGTGGTGTAGGGCAGAGGCTTTTTCTCTTCAGAATGAGTAATCCTAGGTAGATCGTTCTGTACCTGGGAGGACACATAGCAATCGCTGTCATCTTCCACCTCAAAGCGGACCCTGTAATCATGCCACTTTTTTTCCCTCTTTTTGAGACAGAGTCTCCCTGCAGCCCCAGTTGGCCTGGAATTCACTATGTAGACTAGGCTGACATTAATCTCACTGAGATCCACCTGCCTCTGCCCCTCAGATTCTGGGACTAAAGGCATGCACCAGGATACACAGCTCACTCACTTTCATAAGAGAATACTGAAGCACGTTTCCTGGGGTGCACCACATTGTTTCATTTGGGAATGTTCAATGTTTGTCAAAGTTTTCCAGAATTCAGCCTCTAACAGAATGAGGGATGTTAGATGGCTATTCAGTGAGCCTGGCACCTATCGGCCACAGATATTTGGTCTAGGTAATGTCGTATCTGTGTTACTTTGTCAAATAAGACTGCACACCCTCTTAGCCATCATCTTTACAGTATTTGTCTAAGGGCCCTTTGATGTCTTAATTATATTTGACTTGCCTGGCCAAAGTTCAGTGACTGGCATCTAGCCATCAGTCTCCCTATATTCTAAAGTACCCAGAGCTTTGCAAAAGCCCTAGAACAACACAAACACCAGAAAAGCCAAGTGTCCCAGGAAAAAGTTCCCATAACTAGTCTGTCTACAGATAGCTCCCCAGGGCATCATAGGGACAAAGAAATACGATCTTCCTCTACCCCAACCCCACCTCCACCCTTTCCCATGAAAGCCTTATTCCTTCTTACTTTAATTAAGTTTCTGACATCATTCTGGTGAAGGCTTTGTGTTCATGCAGTCTTGCAGAAAAATCCCAGAACTCTACAATGACAGCAATCAACTCTGAACTTGGTCACTCATACAAGCCCCACCATTTCCCCAGCCTATGTTAACATGGGCTACCTAAATGACAATGATATTAAATGCATTTTACCTAAAGTAAGATGTCAGTTGTGTCTTTCTTTCTTTTTTTTTTTCTGGTTGTTGCTGTTTCTGTTGGGTTTGTGTGTGTGTGTGTGTGTGTGTGTGTGTGTGTGTGTGTGTGCATGCACTGGGGATTGACTCCCAGTGCTTCAGCCATACATGAAGGGTACATGCTCTACTACGGAGCTTTGTAACCCCAGGCTGCCTTTATATATTTTACATATTTATCTCTTCCCATTTGTGTGTGAGAGAGTCTGGTCTGTGAAGGTCAGAGGTCAACTTGTGGGAGTCAGTCTCTCTACCATGTATGTCAGGCTTGGTGACAATTCCCATTAAGCTATTGCACTAACTCAACCTCAGACTATCTTACCTTTCTGTTCCTCACTATTGTTTTCTGTCACGCAGTTGTCCCTCTATATCACAAAAGGACTGGTGTTGGGTTAGGAATATAACTCAGTGGTTAAAAGCTTCCCTAACATGTGCAAGACCCTGGGTTAGATTTCCAGCACTGAAAAGAGTGTGACCAGTTTTTAGCTTCCCTCAAACTAGTGGGGCTGCTTTGTGAATTGACAGAGAAAGACTTCCAATGTCTCTGTTACTTCAGTGGGAGAGCCTCAGGGATCACCATCAAGTATGTGGGATGCTGAAACCCACAAATGACTTCTGGAACTGGGCCACTTCACACCCTACAGGCAGTACAGGGCAGAACTCAGGCTTAAAAGACACTGCATTTCAAGATACAGCAGTTCTCACCAGGAAATCAGGACGACATCATCTCTTCGACTAAGCTTACTGTTCTGTGTCAGGCTCTCATTCAGCAAAATAGAGGCACTGATCAAAAGCTCTCACAATCCATTTCCACTCCCAGGACAACATAGGCTCTGATTTCTAGTATAATCCATGAGAAAATCTTCAAGTCAGCCAGAGTGCCTCGGCCCTTGAATTTGACCCATAGTAATCGCTTGTATTTGTAAAGATCACTCTGGCTTATAAAGCCCTCCATGTACATTTCCTCGTCAGGCTTTTGAAGCAGGTGAGGCATTTGGAGAAGGCCTGGTTCCCTCAGCCATTCCAACTCAAGCTGCTCAAACAGCACAGCAGAATGTGCAAAAGCACTTTCAGTTAAGTTCCGCAACAGAACTGCATACAATTCAGTTACTTTAAGTTTTTGAACATGTTATTCAACAAGTATTTACAAAGCTGCCGTTGACGGCCAGTCCCTGCCAACACTGAGGATGCTGTGGGAAACAAACAAAAGGCATGGTCCCCTCAATTCTTATGGACTGGACGTGCTTGATTCTGCCATCTCACAAAGGAAATGTAGAGTTGGGACTTCTAAGAATGCAGGATGCTGACTTGGTCAGGGAAAGCTGCCCTGGGGAAGCGGCCTCCAAGCTGGGTAGTAAAGGAGTAGAGGCATCGAGTGAGGAGAGAAGGAAGCACTGCTAAGTGGGTTCCCACGAACATCAATGTGGTAGCAGCTCCTGGGGAGGAGGCTGCAGAGGCAGAGGAAGCCTGTGGGATGGGTGCAGAGCTCAGTCCTCATCCCAAAGGCTCAAGGAAGCTGCTAGAAGGAGGTGCCCTGCTGAGAAGGGAATTTTACAGTATCAGGCTGTGGGGCTGTGGGGGGGAAGTCAGATGGGCTAAGTAATCAGTTTTTAAATGAGATAGGGCCTCACTCTGTGCCCCACATTGGCCTAGAATTCTCCACCCTCCTGTTTCAGCCCACAAATATCCCACCAGGCCTGGCTTAATGCGCTGTTGAAGCAGTGCCGGTGGGAGATGATGAGTGTCAAGAGCAGAGAGGGAGTGAGAGGGGGGCGGGGGAGAGAAAGGAGAGAGACAGGGAGAGGGAGAGAGAGATGGGATCACCAGAGCTTAGACGACACTTTTCCGAAGTGTGGTTCTCTGGCATGAGCATGGCACTGGGCTGAGCACTTTAGCTGAAGGACACCGGAAGGGCTCCGAAGGGCTCTCCCTGACCGTCTCATGTCCCCCTGCCTCCCACTCCTCCTCCTTCCCCAAAAGCAATTCACAGAAACCAGCATTCCTCAGGTCAAGTCAGGTCAAGGAAAATAAATCCAGCCGATCCCACAGGCAGGCACAAAACCTGGAACTATTTCTTTGATTTTCTTTTTTAATCTTTTAAAAATTTTTTTGAATTTTATGAGTGTTTTGCCCATATGTCTGTGAGTGCACCCACACTGGGCCAGAAGAAGGCATTGGATCACCTAGAACTGAAATTACAGACAGTTGTTAACTACCATGTGGATGCTGGGAATCAAACCCAAGTCCTCTGCAACTGCGGCCAGTGCTCTTAACACTGAACCATCTCTCCAGCCCCCAGAAATATTTCTTTAGCTCTAAGTAGGATCTGGCCATGACATATTCCCTGAGCTGTTCTGTCTAATAATAGGTCATAATGGGAAAGGGCCTTGTCTCTGTCTCTATCTGTCTCTAGTTTTTTGTTTTTTTTTTTTTGGTCTTATTGAGACAGGGTCTCCCTGCAGCCACAGCTGGCCTGGAACTCACAGAGATCCACCTGCCTCTGCCTCGCAAGTGCTGGGATTAAAAGCATGTGCCACCATAGCCAACCTTCTTTTTCTATTTCTAACCACATATCCCTGATCCAACTAATGCCCTGGAACACAAAAACCTGCATACTTCTGCCCACCAGGGCCAGAAGAGGGCATTGGATTGCCTAGAACTGAAATTACAGACAGTTGTTAACTACCATGTGGGTGTTGGTGTAGGTCTCCTGGAACTCAGATCCATACCTCTAAGCAATAAATTCTTCATTCCAAAAGGGGCCTTGCCTTATATTCAGGAGTAAAGATGCTATTCAGCAAGGCCTAGAAAACCTGAAATAGACAGCCTCATCCAGTGTCCCCTCTCAATCGATCACCATTGGACCACTTTCCCTTTGTCCAATCACATTCTACATGGCTTTCCATTCTTCACGGAATCTAAGCGTAACAAGGGGCGGATTCCCTGGGTCTTTGGTTAATTTCTAGAGACTCCAATGTGTGTAAAACTTAGACTACATAAGTTTGCTATGCTTTTGTCCTTTGTTATAGAAGTGGCAGCCATGACCCTCATGATGGATGGGGCGCGATATCACACCTCTTCTATCTCTAGAAGAGGATTCCAGAAATAAGAAGTAAAACCAGTAGGGATTAATGATGGCTCAGATGTGGGGACTGAGGAAGAAGGAGCTGTCAAGGTGTCACTTTTCAAAGAATATTCTATATTTGAATGATGTTCACTAAAAATATGTTTTAAGGGCGGAGGGTTGGGGAGGAGGGAGTATGTGTCAAACAGGTGTCTGGTTTCATGACTAATCTTCCCAACAGGATGCCTGAGAGTCTGTGTGCCTTTGCTAAGCTCCCACACTCAGATCTGTGAAGTGCTCTCACCAAGTTTTCTTTTTTAAGATGGTATGTGCATTTGTGTGTGTGTGCACAAGTGGGAGGTCAAAGGACAGCTTTTCAGGAGTCAGCTCCCTTCTCTAACCTTGTTTTGAGGTAGACTCTTTCCCCTCTCGGCCACTGCAGTGCGTCTCGAGTTTCTGGTTGATTCTCTTGTATATGTGGACTGTGGAGATCAAAATCAGGTTATCAGGTTTGTGTGGCAAGCACCTTTGGCCCCTGAGCTATCTCCCCAGTCCTCTGACCAGTCTTGATGGTGAGCCCGCAGAGCATCAAGTACCTTCCCTCCCGTGCCTTGCGTTTCCTTTCAGATTGGTTCTTTATTGCTCTGACTGCTTGGCCTGTGCAATGTAGGGATTCACTACTTAAGACAGAAGAGGCAGGAGTGGTAATACCGCAGCTGAGGGATTTGGAATCTAAATGTTGGCATTATAGTGGATTTCAGAGGAAAAGTAAAACATATCACTTAAGCAAAGATTCATTAGAGTGCCACTGAATTATTGTTAAAGGAGAAAGATGAGATGTATTGACCTCTGCCATGAGATCGTTCTGTTCTGTTCTGTTCTGCTTTTTGATGCTGGGAACCAAACCCAGGGCCTCACCTACCCTGGGCCAACTCAGCAACTGAGCTATGCTCCAAGTTCCATCAGAAATATTTTTATACTTTAAGGTATTTAAAGGTAACTTGCCAGGTGTGGTGGCACATAGCTGTCATCCCAGCACCCAGGATGATAAATTGAAGATCAGCCTGGGCTTCCTAAGCTCTCCTAAAATTCCAAATAAATAAGCAAACAAACAAACAAATAAAGCCTGAACTCAACTGCATGCTGAGGATAAATTTCTTCCAAGTTCTAATTAACAGTGTGAAGTTAATGATTTCTGTTTATTACATTCAACAAATTCTTATTAAGTAAATTACCTTGAGAAAGTTACTAAATATCCTGAGTATTGACTTACGCATTACAAACGAAAAGGATAATGATAGTAACTACTTGTGGAACTGTCGTATGGTCAACTGGATCCCTTGATGCTGGTGCTCAGACTAGACCTGCCCCGGCTCCCTCACCATTGTCTTGCACCTCTCGCCCCCTTTTCTCCTCCTCACAGTCATCTTCCATCTTTGCCTCTGGCCTCTTTAGCTACTCTTTACCTGGCAGGGTAGGAACAGCAGAAAAAGATATAGAGCCAGAGCTGACCACTGTGGATGTGCCTATGCACACACACTTAACATACAGGTGTGTGGTTCAACAGTACAATTTTAGTAGAGGTAGAGACTGTATCCACATGAAATCTCCATGTTTCAACAGGACCAGGAAAACCCAGTGCAGAAAGAGATACCTACTACTTTCCTCTGAATGACATAACCTTTGTAAGAGTATTTTATCTTATTTTGGTCTTGGCGTTCTTTTTTTAGAAGGTTATGAATGCGTTCAGGAGATTCCCAAAAAAAGCAACCACCAATTGTTAAAAGCATGAAAAATCAGCTCAGTGTGGTAGTATGTGGTGTGACCGTGCCATTTAACAGCTATGACAAATAAAACAGCCTGATGCTTAACTTTGGTTTTTAAAAGTCAGCCCAGACTCGGAGAGCACCCACTCCCCCAGATGTCTCTTGGAACTGTGCTGTGGAACTGTGCTCTCGAACTAGGCCTCACCCGTAACTTTATTCAAAACTGCTTCTCCAGCTTCAATTAGGGAACTCTAAGCTTGAACCCACCATGATCTTACCACAGTCTTGCCTTTTCATGCCTAGACCTAGAACATCTCGTATACATGGTGTCAAGTGTTCTTCCCTATCTCCAGTGTTTTCAGTGAAGATGCATGCCGCCTTTCAGTGCTTTGACAAAGCTAATTCTCAAGCATACCTCCATTTATTCACTCTTGTGAGTTGGAATAGCAAATTGGGGTTCCTGGAAATCAAGGTCAGGTGCCCAGGTCACAAGAACACATGATCCATTGAGTTTGCCAAGGTTAACTAAAAGTCATTAGTCTAGATTCTGTCCATTTTTTAAGTCATTCCTGCAGTAACACATGCCTGTAATCCCAGGACTCTGGAGGGTGAGGAAGAAAAATTATGAATTTGAGGCTAGCCTGGGCTACACAGTAAGACCCTGCAGAAAAGAGAAAGAAAGAGAGAGAGAGAGAAAGAAAGAGAGAAGGGGGAGAGAAGGGGAGGGGACGGCTGAGGAGGAGAAGAAAAGGAAGAGGAGAGAAGGGGGAACCACCCACTCCCGAGACGGCTCAGCTGGTAAAGGCACCTGCAGCCAAGCCTAACAGCCTGAGCTTTATCCTCAGGACCCACATGGTAGAAGGGGAGAACTGACTCCTGCAAGTTGTCCCCTGGCCTTCACACACACACACAACCACACACACCATACATATATACATACATACATAAATACATACTTAATTCTTAAGGAGGGAGAAAGGGAGAGAGAAGGAGCAGGAGGTAGAGAGGAGGAAGAAAAGCGACACATCAGTCATGTGAAGAAAGTTACAAGAGCAGGGCGTGTGGCACATACCTTTAAAATCCTAGCATTCAGGAGGCAGAGGCAGGCGCATCTTTGTGAGTTCAATCAAGGCCAGACTGGTCTACATAGTGAGTTCCAGGCCAGCTGGGGCTACAGGGAGACCTTGTCTCAAAAAGACCAAAATAAGAATAATAATAATTAGAAGTTAACTGATGCCTCCCTCCGAATTACAAACAGCTCCGTTTTAAGAAACACTGGCTGCAGAATAAAAAAAAGACTTCTTCATACAGTAAGACAGACACTTTTATAATATAACAGTATTTACATTGGCCCCTAGTTTCTTGGAATCAAAGACATTCAGATTATTTTCCTAGGATTCTGGCACTGGAAGCCCTGGTTGACTTTCAACAAATAATTACTTTTTTAAAGTCTCAGTTTTCTTTTCTGCTAAATGGGAATGTTAATAATAACTACCTGACAAGTTTCATGAAGTTTAAGTGAGACAGTCATTGTTCCCAGCTCATAGTAACAATTCTTCACCAACTATCTCCCTTGTCCACTTCTGCTCTTTCAAAGTTGACTAATGAGCTAAATATACATGAGAACCATTTGAGGGGTTGAGGAGATGGCTCAGTCAGCAAAGTGCCTGCTGTGCAAGCCTGAGGACCTGAGTTTGGATCCCTAAGACCCACATAAAAAGCCCAGGCATGGTTCCACACATCTGTACCCTAACACCGGGAAGCAGAGACAGGTAGATCCTTGGAGCTCCCTGGCCAGCCAGTATAACCAGTTGGTGAGTACTGTGTTCATTAAGAGACCCTCTATCGAAAAGGGTAGTTACACACAAACACACACACACGCACGCACACCACTTGGTGCAAAGAATATTATATCTATAATGATATTATTTTCAAATTCTAAATTTGAAAAGAAAATTAAATTTTTTTAAGAACAATCATTTTAAGCAAAACAAATAGCTTAAGGACAGAAATGTCCTTGATGTGCACGCAGTATTCTGTTCACCCGTGGGATCAATAAAAATGATGAATCAGCTAGCAATTTGGCTGACATACATGGGTGGCTGCCTAGGGGAGAGGAGGCCTGGAAAGTTAAATTTAGATAAAGAAGCAGGCTCCTCACTAGAAAAAAACTAGAACGCATAGATTGCACTATATATTTTTAAGTGATAGGAAAGGAAATGTATATCTTTTGTCCTTCAAATTTTTTATTACATTTATTTATTACTCTGTGTCTGTGTGTGTGTGTGTGTGTGTATGTGTGTGTGTGTGTGTGTGTGTGTGTGTGTGTGTCTGTGCATTGGGAGGGGGGAGAAGGGGGTCAGAAAACAACCCATGAGAGTCCGTCCTCTCTTTCTACCATGTGGGTCCCAGGGATGGAACTCGGTCATCAGCAAGCATCTTTACCACTTGAACCCTCTCACAAGCCTTTGTCCTCCTTTTTAATGAAAAACTACATAAATGGCACATTCCTGGGAACTGAGTGTCAATGAACCACACTGTTTCCAACATGACAAAGTGTCAACCTGGGTAGCAGAGGTCCCCAAAGCCTGGGAGGACTCACGGAGCCAATTTCTCAAAATTACAACTGTAGATTTGACGTCAGTGGCATTGTTCATGCAGAATTCATTCCCCAGGGATAAACAGCCCGCAGAATGTCTACAGATATTATAAAACATTTGATAAATTCTCAGTGTTTCATAGAACTATGGAATTCTGGGCTCATGGCTCCAACCCAAGCTGTGTCTCTGTAAAGCACTTTTGACTTTTTAAAGACTGATGCTTCTGACAAGATTCTCTCCTTGACCAAAATGTAGTCAGGCTGGATCTCAGCCTTTACATTTCTGTGTCCATCTTTGACCAATTTTAGTTCAAAAATCCTGTTAATCCAGCTTAACAAGAACCCCACCTTCAATACCTGATCAAATTCTTCATCCTCTGTCCCTCAGGTAATGTGTCATTATACTGACATCTTGGAGAAAATCCTACCAAACTAGTGTAGCCAGAATTCCCTCTTGCCTCTTAATAATTTCCCATCCAGGTCCCTACCCTGCTCTTGGTCTATAAATCTCCACTGATCATGCTGAATCCACAATCGGTCCCAGCTCCACAGAGGTCACTGTTCCCCTGCAATAGTTCAGTTAAAATCTGTTTTATCACTTTAACATCTGTCCATAATGATTTCTAATTTTTAAATGCATAGTGTGTATGTATGTACATATGTATGTTTGTATATGCGAGGGCACATGTATGTATGCAGGTATGTGTGTGTGTACATGCATGGAAGCCCACAGTTGACATCAGCTGTCTTCCTTGATCACTCTCCATGTTATTGCTCAGGCAGGGTCTCTCACTAAACCCAGAGCTCGCTGATTTGACTAGCCTAGCTAGCAGCTGGCCCAGGGATCCGCTCTCCCGGCCCTGTGTCGGTGCTGGGGCTACAGGGGCGGAATGGCACACCTGCCTGGCTTTTCTGTGAGTTCTGGAGATCTGAACTCAAGTCCTCATGCGTGTGGAGCAAGGATTTTGTATACTTTAGCGCAGACTCCAACAGTTCCCACCCCATCACTCGCCTGTTCCTCATGAACTGTTCTTGCAAATCAAAGGCACTCTCAGAAGAGAAAAGCCTTACCAGTAAAAGTGAATGAAGAGTTTCTATGTTGTAGACTTAGAAAATAAAACTAAAAGAAAGGACAGGAGAATCTTAGTATCGTTGGAACAAAGAACCTTAGGTTCTGTATTGTCCAGACTGGCCTTGAATTCACAATCTTCCAACCTCTGCCTCCCAAGTAACGGATATTATAGGCATATACCAGCACAGCTGACTAGCTTTTCAAAAGTATATTCATACATATTTTGTATACTCATGAGATAAGTTTCAGACACATGACATCTAATTCCTTGAACTTGACAGGTAGTCTCCACCTGAGTTACCTTGTTTGACTTCGCTGGTCCACTTCTGCAGCCTCTGAAAATAGTCTGTCTTAATTCAGGTCTCTAGAAAAGCAAAACTCCTTGAGTTCGCTAGTCCCTCTCCCTCCCACTTTCAGGCAAGCCAGATTCTAAAGCATCGTTAATGCAGTACATCCTCCCTGACATGTTCCAAGATCTCAGATCTGCTTTAACTATCTGCTCCTTGCCCTTCTTGGAACCAGCCATCCGTACGTACCTGCTCTGCCGAGTTCCAGGCCTCTCCCTTCAGCCTCCGCCAGCAGTTTGTGTGCAGACTCCTCCATTTTGTTGGAGTGTGTGCTCCCTTAGCTACCCACAGGCTCTCAGATCTGCCCATTCCTAGTCATCCACCTGGAGCTTCAAGTCCCTACCCTGAGGCACCATAAACCTCCGCTAACTCCACTGCCTCCTCACACGTAGCCTCCACCACCCTCCATCTACTCAACATGATAGAGTCCATACACAACTGCTGATTTCAACATAACTGTCAGAATTTTCAAAACACGTTCTTCATCATAAGCAGTCAAGACTGAGATTGACTATTCAGTCCAAGGGACATCTAGAAAGAACAACATAAGGACAAGAGGCTCTTTAGTATTTTTTAAGAACCATACAAATGTCAGGCAGTTTTCAGTTCTGGGAGCCACCAGCCTTCTGCTCTTTCAAGGTCATCCTGGCCTGAGATGGCACCACTGAGCTTCCTCGTGGACACACCCTGGCATTAAGGAGTCGAGGCCCCAGCAGTCACTCAACCAGTGGGAGCAATGAGGTTTGTAAGGTGAGAAGACTGCCAGAACCAAGTCTTTCTGAAGACCCTTCTGTTGTTTTCCTTCAAGTGCCTTCCAATGGGGAATATCTTAGGAAAATTTAAGTGCATTCAACGAACAAAGATGTGAAAGGGGGGCTAGAAAATAAGACCCATGAGGAATGGGGAAAAGAGCTATGAGTTTCAGTCCGAGGAAGAGAAAGCCTGGAGGCCACTTAACAACGGCCTGCGAGGTTTAAGGAATATTCCTCAGAGAGCAGAGACCAGCTGTTCAGCATCTCTAGCCAGGACAGAACAAAAGGAAACGATCTTCAGCTTCCACATGAGTCACTTAAGTAAGAAAAACGATCTCTGCCGATGAGGATAGCAGACTTGGGAGAAGTTATCAAGGGAGATCAGGCCTGTCCCCTAGAGTTCTTCCAAAACCAAGGAGATTAGTTCCTTGGGCAGGTCAGGCTTGTGCTCCTCGGCAGGGAGAGAGGGCAAGGTCCCAACACGTTGCCATCTGTGACTTTGCCTCACCAACAGACGGCACTCTGTCCTTGCACTTGGCCAGCAGCATAACAGGTTTTCAGACTATGGCATTTTCCAGATTGAGTCAGGCAAGAAGTAAAGGAAAAAGCATGGGAGGAACGAGAAAAACGAGACGAAATTGATTAATTTTCCGCAAGAGGGTGGATGGACCTGCAACATGACTGTCAATTTCTAAAGTAAGAATCTTTCATTTTCTCCTATGGAAATTAGCTTTCTCATAAATGCACTAATTGGCCCTTCTTTCCCTTTCTCTCCAGGGTCTCCCGGCCTCCTTTGAGTCCTTTGTACATGCCCTCTACACCTTCTACATTAGCCTGTCTCAGATTCCTGCACAACAAAAACCAAAGACAGATTCTTGACACTGAAGCCAACGCTTCACAAATTCCAGGCCCAGATCTTTGGCATAGCTCTGCTGCCTGTTAAACCCAGCACTGGATCCTGCACAGGCTGAGGAGCCCTCATCCAAAATGCATCAGACTAGAAGCATTTCTGCTTTGGATTTTTTTTTTTTTTTCAGATTTTGGAATATTTGCAAAGACATAATGAGATATCTCGGGGATGGAGCCCAAGTCTAAACACAAAATTCATTTATTCTTCACAGGACCTTACTCTTATAGCCTGAAGGTAGGTATTTACAGAGATAATTTTGTGAACAAAACAGTTTGGCAGTGAAGAATTTTCTGCTTGTGGTGTCATGTTAGCACTCAGAAAGTTTCAAATTTTGGAGTACTTTGGATTTTAGATTTTCAGATTATTGTTAAACCCTTATTATTAACCTTATTTTTAAATCCTTAAGGACTTTGGACACCTGTCCCACCGAATACTAAAGAACGGTTTATAGTTGGATGTGGTGCTGCACAACTGTAATCTCAGCACTTGAAAGGCTACATCAGGAGAGCTACATCACTGTAAATAAACAGCTCATCTCACTGATTAGTCCTTGCTAAAATGCTCATGAATCCTAACGGGTTAATGCACTCCCTTCCCCTCCTGGCCCTCAGAGTAGCTGACCTCCTCAGACTCTCCTGCACCAAGCCCTTGCCTTGCTGGGCAATGGGCGCTCAACCCCAGACGCAGAGCAGAAGGAAGCCTGCCCTCCCACTCTCTACCTGAATTCTTGAGTTGATGCCAAGAAACAGCCAGGGGGAACAGCACCAGTCAAGATGAGAGCTTCACACATCTGCCAAGGATGGATTCTGCTGACTGCCCCAGGAGCTCACGTACCCGTGCCCACGTAGACTGAACACAGACAGCCAGCATGATGTCTGGAGAAAGATGGCAACTCTCAGGAGACCACAGAGCCCTGTCATCACTCACTGGTAGCAAGTCCTTACGCCAGGAGAAGAGCACGAGAGAAAGCAAGTGACCGACAGCAGTTCCAACTCCAGTACCTGACTTTGTGTGTCCCAGAACCATCCAGGGGCTTTAAAAGAAAATAGACCCATTATATCCTGGCTCAGTTCTAACAACCACAGGAGAATCTGAGAGACTAGACCCCAGAGTCTGTTTTTGAAAAAGCTGCCAATAATTCTGATATACAGCCCTGTTTGGGAGTAACTGCTCACTGGCTGACTGGCCTATGTTCCGCTCTCTTTTCCTAAACCTTGGTTCCCCGTTGGGGAGGAATTGAATTTGGTTCATCACATTACATAGACTGATAGTCATCAGAGTAAGTCCCTTACAAGCCACAGGATAAGTATAGGCCAGAGGCCTCTGAATCACACAGAAGGGAACATCTTGAAACCAGCGTCTCTGCTAACACCCTGATGTGAATCTGAATTTTCTTCGTCATGAGTTAGGAGGCGATGAAAGACACATACAAATTCTTTACTCAAGACAGCACATTCTCGCTTGCTCCTGTCTTCAAGAGAGGTAGCAAACGCACATATGCTGCATTCCTTAATACTCTAAGAGGGAAGCATCCTGCGGAAAACTTGCCAAAAATAGAGAAAGTGATGTAAGTACCAGCCCCTGGTGAAGCCATCTTTGTTGGGTCTGTGCTCTAGAGGGATTGGGCTCTATTAGGAGTAGAAGACAAGCCTTCTATACTGTCTCTGCAGATCCTATTTCCAAGCTTGATATGAGAAAGGAACCATAAGGATTTCTGGGTTGAGCTTTGAGTTTTATTGCTTGGCTGGCTCTGGGCCTCCCCAGTGCCTGTCTCTTTGACCTGTGTTCTGGACAGACGGACAAACACCATACGATTTCCAGGGGTTGAGTATTCAAATACACTTTCCTCACACATGATTTCTCTATGTGGGTACATGTGCCGCAACACCTGTGTGGAGGTTGGAGGACAACTTCATGGAGTTGGTTCTCTCTTTCCACCCTTATGTGAGATCTAGGGATTGAACTGAGGTCACCAGGCCCACCCAGCATGTGCTTTTATCATTGAGCCATCTTGTCAGCCCAAGGAATTTGCTATGTAAAAGCTCAGCTGGAAGTGGTGCCTGCACCAAGCATGATGATGAGTGTAATTCCCAGGATTCACATGGTGCAAGGAAAGAACCAACTCCACCAAGTTGTCCTCTGCTCTCCACATGCGTTCTGTGGCACGTGGGCCTGCACACTAAATAACTCAATAAATATGCCTTTAATCCCAGCACTCAAGGGGCAGAGACAGGTAGATCTTTGTGAGATTTAGGCTAGCCTGTTCTACAAAGTTCCAGCCCAGCAGAGGCTAGAGGGAGACCCTGTCTCAAAACACAAACAAAAAAATAATAATTGTAGCAATAGCTTTTACAATGAGGACAGAATCTGGACTAATGACTTTTACTAACCTTACACCAAAAAACTACTGTTTATAATGTAAACAAACTCATTGAGCCATGTGCTGTCTGCGCCCTGGGTACTTAATCCCTCAGAACCCCACTTTACCCTCCACACAAAATAGTGAGTGGATGTGGTGTGCTTGTTTAACAGGTCAGAGTACTGCAAGAAGCTTGTTATTCTCACTGAAAACAGTGAGAATAACAGAGAAGTCTGCTTGATATTGTGTGTATGATATTTTACACAGAGATCAAAGGGCAAGATTGTCTAATAGAGTAAGGTAGGTTCAAGCTTTTATTTCCCAAATTGTTGCTGGAAAGATGGTTTCAATAAAAGTATGACCGAGGGCTGGAGAGATGGCTCAGTGGCTAAGAACACTAGCTACACTTGCAGAGAACCCAGGTTCAGTTCCCAGCACCCACACGGTAGCTAAGGGCTCTCCTTAACTCCAGTTCCAGGCGAATCCAGTGCCCTCCCCTGACCTGCTCCGGCATTGCACAACAGATGTGCACTTACATGCAGGCAATACGCTTATATGCATAAAATAATACATAAGATATATTAAAAAATAAAAGTATAAGTGAATCGTGGCTTGAGAGCACAGTGCCATGAGCCATTTGAAGGACTGGGCGGCTCTCAGAGTTCAGCTTCACTTTTGGACCTAAAAGAATCAGGCTGTTTCTTTTTTCAGGTATAACTATAATGTGGCATCGAAACACTGCAAATAATAATAATAAACAAATAAATAGATAAGTAGATGTGATTCTTTTTTTTAAAATCATAGAGCTAGGCACAGAGGCACACCTCTGGAGATTTAGCTAGTTGGGAAGCAGGAAGATCACTTGAGCCTAGTACAACTCCTAGGTAAGTAGTTTGGCAACATAGCAAAAGCCTGTGTCTTTAAAAGCATGTGTATTTTTCAACCTATTTCAGCCATGAAGAAAACATTCATGGTCAGGAGCTGTACTGTGAGAACCCTAGTTTTCCAAAGGATGTAATTTACTGCCTTTTGAGAAAGGGAAACTTTTCATTATTACTTTTAACCTGAACATTTAAGTGCAAATCTGGCCTGCTTGCTTACAAATACACCCAGAAGCAACCATTTCTTATTCTAATATAATCATTTATTCACCTAGTCATAGGAACAGAAAGCTGCGTCTTTAATAACTCAAGAGGGGAACGCACCAAGTAGGGAAGAGAGAGCAGGAGCAGGAGCTTTCTCAGAGGCACGTCTTGTATGACCTAAATGACTTCCAGGATTCTGGTGGTAGGCAAGAACTTTACCCTCAAACTGCAATGAGCCAAAAAAAAAAAAAAAAAAAATCAGTCCAAAATAGAACCAGTCTAAATTTAAATATCCAGGTTGAATAGTACCGTTAAGATCTGACTATGAAAGTATCCAAGAAAGGCTAAGAAAATCTAGAACTTTGGGGTCTTTTTTTTTCCTTAGCTGAGTTAAGTGGAAAAATAACTTGATTTTGTTGATTCTCATTCTCTGAATTTCCAGAAACAAAATACCTATCAGTGCTAGGAACTTTAAAAGTATTACGACTTATACATTACCTTAATAAGCATGTTCAAATACAACCTGCAAATATGCCATTATTTTAATTCTGAAAGTTTAAATCTAAAATAACAACTACTATTTTTAAGTTTCTAGGGAGTAGGAAGTTCCTGGGCGGGGGGTGTTGTTTACAGGGTCCCGTGTATAACCCAGGTTGACCCTGAACTAGAAAGAACTTGAGATTCTCCTAATGCTGGGATTACAGGTGTATGCTCAGCTGGCATATGGGGTTTTTTAACACTTAAAATTCATTTTTATTTTTATTATTTTATGTGTACAAGTGTATTACCTGCATGTATGTAAGTGCACTGATGTAGTACAACGCCCGCAGAGGTCAGAAAAGGGCGTTGGATCTTCTAACCACAGACAGTGGTTAGCCTCCACATGAGTGCTGGCAACCAAACCTGAGTCCTCTGCAAGAGCATCCAATGTCCTTAAATGCCTAACCATCTCTCCGACCGCTGGCATGTGGTTTTTATCTCAGGAACTTCCAAAACTTAGTACAATTTTTTTTTATGTTACCTTATCTGAGTAGTTCATACATGCTTGAAGAGCACAGAGAAACCTAAATCCAATCACCGCCTCCAAAAGCCATCTGGAAGACACAGGACAATTGACTGGAAAGGAATCCAGCTTCTTCTGCTAACTGGGCTCAACAGTCAATCACCGGCACCTTCAGTTCACATAGAGCTTTGCCTCTAAGCTTACCAGAACACCAGTCCTTACCATTTTGGGTGATGCACCCTGACTGCCATCTTCTATCACAGACATTGCGGCTTCAACCACACACACACATCAGAGGATAATCAGTCTGCTCCACTTTCCCAGGTTTTTCTCCTTTGATAAGGTAACTGAGCCCATACTCTGGTCTCTTACCAGTATTTCCCAAACTCTCTTAACTATTTTTAGATCGCAACAAGCCTTTGTTTGCAATAAAGAAAAGGGACTAGGAATTGTTAGAGGTACTTGCCTACCATGTGTGAAGCCCAGGAATCTATTCCCAATACCCTATAAACAACGTGTGCTAGCAAACACACCGTGAATCCAGGAGGAGTCATTCCCATCGCATATTGAGTTTGAGGCCAGCCTGGCCTCTCTGCGTATCTGTGTGTCTGTGTGAATCCCACTGAGTTTCATCAGGGTTGCTGGCTTGAGAGTGGGTGATTTTACTGGAGCACGAGTACCACTAACCCAAGCTTAGACTTGAACTCACAAATCCGCTTATCTCAGCCTCCCCCAGTGCTGGGATTACATGTGTGCCACCTGCCCAGTCTGTACTTAACTAAGTACCTCCTGGAAGTGGAAACACACAGTATTTCTCTTTCATGACTGGCTAACTCTGTACAATATAGTGTTTTCCAGGTTCATCCAGTCGTAGTATGTGAATTTCCCTTTTTTAAAGACTGAATCGCATCGTTCGACATGTAGATATATCATACCTTATCTGTTGGCAGAGGCTTGGGTTGCTGCTGCCTCTTGACTATTATGAATAGAAGTGTCTGCTTTCAATTCTTTTAAGTAGAATTACTGGCTCGTGTGGCATATACAGTCAGGGTTTTGTTGTTCGGGTTGGTTCTGTGTTCTGTTGGGTTTGTGGATTTGTTTTGAGTGGCCTTTCCGTTTTCCAGTGACTGCACCACTTTGAATTCCAACCAGAAAAGCACAAGGGTCCTCGTTTCTCCACATTCTGCCCAATGCTTGCAATTTCCTTTTTATCGTAGCCACCCTAAGGGATGTGAAAGTGTTATCGATCATGGTGAATTTGATTTGCATTTCCCGAATGATTAATGAAGAGCCTTTATTTTAAGGAATAAAAAAAGAAAAGTGTACTTCGAAGATTTAGGTTGGAGCTGGGAGTATAACTCAGAGATGGAACATGTGTTTGTCATGCACAAGGCCCTGGGTTTAGTCCCCAGCACACACAGAAAAAAAAGAAAGAAAGGAAGAAAAAGAAAATGATTTAGGGCTGAAAGAGAGTCCCAGGGATATTAGAAGCAAAAGGAAAGAAAAAATTATATAGAAACACAATTCTACAAATATTGATCTTCAAAACATTCTTTAAAGATAAATATAATATTATCAGCTTAAACAAAACCAAATCACAAAGGTACCTTGCCCCCCAAGGTACAGTAAAAAATGGAATTACCACACATAAACTTACTTTAAAAAAAAAAAAAAAAAAAAAGCTATATGTGGAAAATCATGAAATAACTATAGAAACATTTCTCTACTATTAAAAAAAAGACATTAATTTTTTCATTTGTCATTAAAAATTTAAAGAAAATTCAATCAACCATGTGGCCATTTTATTTTATTTTTAAGATTTCATTTATTTTACTTTATGTGTATGAGTGTTTTGCCTGCATGTAAGTGCACCATGTACAGGCCTGGTGCCTGTGGAGGCTGGAAGAGGACACTGGATCCTCTGGATCTAGAGTAGAGAGGTTATTAGGTTGCCATGTGGGTGCTGGGAACTGAACCTGGGTCCTCTGGAAGAGCAGTAAGCACTCTTAACCACTGAGCCGTCTCTCCACCCACTCATGAGGTCATTTTAGTAGTGATGAGTCAAATTGATTTTTTAAAATCTCACATCCTATTAAAAGACTAAAACAAATTTTCTTGTGTCTGTAAAAATGAAAACCTTATGCTTTGTCACCCAACATCTTTTATACAGAATATCTACAGGATTGGGAGTAGACAGAATCCCCAGGAGGAGGACGAAGATGAGAGATTAATTTGGGAAATGGGGCATCGGGCAAGAATAACATCAGTGTCTAACTTCCTTCCCCACATGCACAAAAAGGAGTGTACATCTGGGACAGCTTCGCCTAAGCTTCAGAATGTGGACTGGTTTAACCTAACAAGACATAAACACACTTTGACTCTACATTTGAAAACTTAGAAGGAACTGATTGTGCAAATTCTGTATAAAATCCAATATAAAAACAATATGCAAAGACCAGGCATGGTGGTGCACGCCTTTACCCAGAACCCAGGAGGCAGAGGGAGGCAAATCTGAGGGATTCAAGGCCAGCCTAGTCTACATATGAGTTCTAGGGTCAGCTGGGGCTACACAGTGAGAGCCTGTCTCAAAAAAACAAAAACAAATACAAAACACAAAACACAATAATATTCAGGGTTTGAAAAATGGCTCAGTGATTGAGTCAGTACTGCTCTTGGGGAGAACCCAGCACCCGAATCAGAGGCTCACAACTGCCTGTAACTCCAACTTTAGGGGGAGATCTGACGCCTCTGGCCTCCTTAGGCATCTGCATTCACATACACATACCCCTGCACACAGAGACACAGACGCACACACACACACACACGATTTGAAAAACAATAAAAATGAATCTTAAGAAAAATAACATGCCATTTTCTCTGATGTATACTAACGCACTATTATATATTTACTCTCGCACATGCGCGAGTGTGTGTGTTTCTGGTGGGGGTTATCACAGCACACATGTAGTTGTTAGAGGATGCTTTTTAAAAAATTATTTATTTACTTTTATATCATGTGTACAAGTGTTTCGCCTACATGCACGTTAGTACATCACATGCATAAAATGCCTGTGAATATCCAGAGGACATCAGATCCTCTGGAACGGGAGTTATGGACAGTTATCAGCCACCATGTGGATGCTGGGAGCCAAACCCAGGTCCTCTGCAAGAGCAGCCAGGGCTCTTAACCACTGAGCCATCTTGTCAGTCCCAAAGCATTATCTTTTGACATTTCATCCATTTCTAAAATTCAAGAAACTTGCAAAATACCACATCGTTTGTCTGGAAAATTAATTCTCTGTGTTCCCCCGCCTTCTCCGATCACATTTCCATAAGAGGTCAAGAAGCGTATTTAAAGCGTGTCTTTGGACTTGTATTTCCTTTCAAGTAATGGCTGGAAATTCCATAGGAATCATCATTAGTGTTGCAATTTGCTTTTAATCTGACGTGGGGCTGAAGCCCACCCCTGGAAAAGCCTGCTGTTCGTGGGTCACACACCTGTGGCTAATTTTCTTGAGTTGGTGGTACAATTGTTTCTCCTTGTGGCTGCAAGGAAAAAGCTCAATCTGCCAGTAATGTAACCCCTTTGAGGGACAAGACTTAGGGATAATTCCACAGAAAGCGGTAATGAGAGGACAGGGTCTCCCTGTGCAAAGCTTGGTGAACACAAAGAGACCAGGGACTCTTCATACTGAGTCCTTTCCAGGCGAGTATTAAAATTCACTCTCTTTAGCCAGGTGTGCGTGGTGCCTACCTATCATCTGAGCACTTAGGAGGTAGAGGCAGGAGGATCCCATCAAGGCCAACCTGATTTATATAATGAACCCATTCTCAAACTACAAGTACTCAAAGCAAAAGCACTTACCTTCATAAAAGCAGCCTAATCTTTTTCAACTCAATATCCATTGCATATCTACAACCAAGATTTCTGCTGGGCTGAGCCTAATACAGTAAATGACTAGTAGTTTGTTAGATAGAGCTCTTTGAAATGTCCTCTCTTCAAGCATCTGTCAAAATGCTCCCTAACATTTAGCAGAGTGCAAACTAAAGGACAATCCTACATGCAATAGTACTTGAAAAGCTAATCACAGTGTAAATGCCTGTACTCCTATTGTAAGGAATAGTCAGTTTCAGGCTGGAGAGATGACTCAGTGGTTAAGAGCACACGCTGCTCTTGCAGAGGACTGGGTGTTTGATTCCCAGCACCCACATGGTGGCTAACAACTGCCCATAACTCCAGTTCCAGGGGATCCAACACTCTCTTCTGACCTCCTCAGGCATTGCACGACAAGGGTACACTGACATACATGCAGGCAATACGCTCATATACATAAAATAAAATTAATAAATAAAATATTTTTTTAAAAACCTAGTCAATTCCAGGCCAGCCGGGGCCACATAGTGGGACCCCATGCCAAAAAAACAACAACCAGACAGAAAAGAATAGGTTAAATCCTCACCATGCACACAGGTAGTAACTATGTGCGGCAAATGTGGTGTTAATGTCTATATCATATCATTGTTGTATTCCTTAGTAGATACTAGTTTCATCGATTATGCTTCCTTATGTTTGGAAAACAAGAAAGAATAATTCGGTTTTTAAGAACTACATTAACATTGACTTTGACAGGCTGGGTGTGGTGGCATATGTCTTTAATAATAGCACGGGGTCTAGGGGAAGGCAGCTGCATCTCTGTGAGTCTCTGTGAGCTGAGTCTAGCCTGGTCTACATATCAAATTTCAAGATATTGAGGGCTGCAAAGTGAAACCCTGTCTAAAACAAGAAAAAACAAAAAACTACATTGACTGACAATGGTACCAGACAAAAAGTTCCTTCTTAAAACAAAATCCAAACTGGGCATGGTGACACACACCTTTCTCTGTGAGTTCAAGGCCAGCCTAATCTACATAGTGAGTTCCAGGTTACAGGCAAACCCTTATTCAAATAGACCAAAACAATTAAAATTAAAAAAAAAATAAAATCTACTTGGGAAGATTCTTGAGGCAGGAAGATCAGGAGTTCAAGGACAGCCTTTTGCTATATAGTGAGTTGGAGACCAGCTTGGGCTACATGAAACTCTGCCCCTGTTCCCCCAAAACAAATTAAAGTTAAAAAGAAAAAAAAGAAAGACACAATGCAAACGAATTACACACCTGATCTTGCCTTTTCTGCACACTAGAATCATGACTGTAGTCATTAGATGACACCCAATTTTTAAAAATCCATGTTTTAGGGGTGCAGAGATGACATACTTTGTAAGCATGAAGACCTGAGTTCAGATCCCACTTAAGAAGAGAAAAGCTAGCCCTGCCTGTGATCCTAGCACTGAGAGGAAGAGAAAGGAGGGCCCTGAAGCTTGCTGCCAGGATGCTAACAGAGCTGATGAGTTCCAGGTTCAGCGAGAGATCCTGTCTCAAAAAACCAGGCGGAGAGTGGTTAGAGAAGACACCTGATGTCAACCTCTGGCCGCCACTTGTACATACACACCTGTATGCACACGTGAACACACACAAAAACATGTACACACAAGCACAAAGATTTCATAGCAATCCAATGGAACTTGAATTTGAGGCCAGCCTAGGATATATAATGGCATCCTGTGTCAAAAAAAAAGCCAGAGGTAAATGGCAGTAACCCCTCAGCCCAGGGAGAGGTAGCCAGGATCCAAACCAGCAAGTAATACCTCGCCTTGCCTTGGTTACAAGGCAAGAGTCTTTCATGGTGACGATGGACTGATGGACTGATGGACTGAAGATGGACCCATCAGAGAGACTTAGCATGGCGTTATTAAATGTCCTACTCAGAAAACTAGCTCCGCTGGTTCCCGTTTCTTTTTTATTACATTCAGTGTGTGCTCACATGCAGAAATCAGAGAACAACATTCAGGAGTCAGTGCTCCTGTGTGGGTTCTGGAGACTGAACTTGGCAGCAAACACCCTTATTCTCTGAGCCATCTCTCCAGTCCCCTTGTTCTCATGCAGCGTCAGTCAAGTCATCACACAGCTTCTTGCAAATCTTGACTTCCAGTGCAGTCCTGCCTCTGCTATTGGCCAATGCTGCCAGTATCTAGTCCCTCTCGGCCCTCTTCATCATAAAAATTTGGCAGGCTCTGGGCTCCATCCATCATTCTCTGAGTTTGGTTAACATGGCTCCACCCCTGAAAAACATTCCACTCACTCCCCACAAGCTATACGTTGTGAAATTAGGTTTCTGTGCCTCTGAGATCAAGGACCACAGTCCCACGACTGAAATGCTCTCCAACAATATGACAGATTCCAGCTCCCTTGGGTACATGTCTAAGTACACCCAGTTTCAACAGGACCCTCTGGTTGAAACCTCACCAAGTAGGCGTTAAGTGATCAGATCTGTACAATAGGGTGACAGCAGTTAATAACAATGCATTATATGCTTGAAAATGCTTAGAAGATTTTAAGTGTTCTTTCCATAAAATAATGTGGGAGGGAGAAGGAGAGACCGGGAGAGGGAGAGGAGGAGGAAGAGAAGAGTAAAGGCAAAGGAGGATGAAGTGGAAGGAAAGAGAAGTAATTCACTCTTGTTAAAAGGTCCCGGTGCATGTCGAACGGCCAGTAACCAAGAGCTTGGATACCAGGCTCCAGCCGCCAGTCCCCAGAGCCAGAGTAATAGGCAGGCCAGACAGAATGACCTGATTTTCCATCAGGGTGACCCTTTCCTCTTGTGTCCTGCCAGGTCTACTGGGGCCACAGTGTCCTGTACCTTAGGCACCTTCCTTTGAGGTTGTTCCATAATGTGCCATTTGGCTGTCTGCACCCCTATATTTGTCTCTGGTATTAGTGTTCTGCCACATGATGAGGTAAAGTGAAGGAGGGATCCTTTCCCTCTTGGGTGTTAAAATGACATTTCATCTTCATAAGACCATTATACCCCCCAGGTTTTGTTTTATCTTGTTGAGACACGATCTCCCTGTAGCTCCAGCTGACCTGGAACTCACTATGTAGACCAGGCTGGCTACCTTCACAGAGATCCACCTGCCTCTGCCTCCTGAGTTCCCCGGGACTAAAGGTGTGCCACCATGCTGAGCCCATGACACCCTCTGTATAAAATTATCCACATTCCCAGCCACCCCCAAGTGCATTATAATGGGATGACCTGGAAAGGCTTTGCATGTGTGGAGAAATTAAGGCTTATTCTCACTCAGAGCACTGATGACTTGAGACACAGGAGCCCCTGTCTGGCAGAATATGTCACATCCCCACTGGGTGACTTTGGGCTGACTGTTCAGCTTTCCCTGAGCTCTTGGCTCTGACTTGTCAAGCCACCAGGAGGGCTTCCTGTTTGATAGACCACCAATCCTCCAAGGTAGGGGCTGGGACCTGCAGGGGGAAGGACAAAGCCTGTTCTCAGATGGCTGCAGACATCCCCCACCAACTGTCTGACACACCAACCTCTGGCTCCATGTTGGCTCCCAGCTTCTCTTGGAGTTTGACCCTTTCAGGCCTCAGTCTTGTTGTCTCCTCTCCCGAGACTTTCCTTCCTCTCTCAAGTCCACAGAGACCTGCAGCACTGGTCTAGTCAGAGCCTCCCTCCTCACTTTCTATGTATGTGGCACTCTGAAGTGCTTGTTGTAAATTAACTCACTGAATCTTTACAACCATCCTTAGAGAACACGGGCATTCTCTCCATATTAAAGCCATGTTCAGGCTCTTGCCTGAGGCTGTACCGCCCACCTGTTTCCAACAAAACAGCAGAAGAGATTCCTTGCTCAAACAACCCACAAATGGTTGATAGGGAAGTGGAAGGCTTACAGGTGATCTGTGATGGTTCTTATCTGCTCCTCAGAAGGCTGCTCCTGCTTAAACAGACTGGTTTGAATTTTTTGTTGTGAGGCAGGAGAAATGAAAATGTTTATGGACTTTGAAGCTCAATTTCCTGTTAAGCCACTTGCTTGTTATCCGACCTTGGACACTGAGCTATCTGAGACTCTCTGTTCTCATTTGTACTATGGGGGATATACTGTGATCATCCACACCTAACTCAGGTACCGTGACTCAAAAAGATACAGTCCATGAAGTACCCGGTGCAGGGGCTGGCCTGGGAAAGGTATCTGTAGGTGAAAGGGCGTCTTTTCCTTTGTTTAAGTAACAGAGAGAGAGAGAGAGAGAGAGAGAGAGAGAGAGAGAGAGAGAGAGAGAGAGAGAGAGAGAGAGATACAGAAACAGACAGAGACAGAAAAAGTGACAGAAAGCAACTCTCCAAAGATAATGAATTTATTTTTGAATAGACAGCAATACGAATGTCGGAAGAGACTGAGGCAAGGAGAAATTTCTTAAAACAAAAATGAGGGTTTTGAATCAATTATCCTTGACTACAAAAACAAAATCAATAATAACAAAGGCAGCATCAGTCTAAGATGGGCCAGAAGCATTTCCTGTGTAAGGCTGCAATAGCCTTTGGTAATTTTCTTATTGTGGATGAAAGCCCTCCCTTTATGGTCTCTCCCAGGCTGTTTTGTCAGAGTTTGACACCAGTGACTCCCTTTTCAATTTGACACTTTCTACACCACACTTTCCCACCGAAAACCAAAAAACAAATCAAAACACTTACATAAATTGTTTTATTCATTTAACTAACGTAACATGCTGCGCCTTTCAGATACATCATAGTCTCTGATTTTCAGGTCATTTACACTCCCACATTCCCAGAAGGCAAGAATATTTATGCATTGTAGTCTTTTAAGAATCTCCAAGGCATACTATTAGGTGAAAAGTCCACACAGCAGACTAATAAAATAAGTATAAAGAAACGTCACCTGTTTGTATTTTTTAATAATACACACTTAAATGCATGTATATGCGTTCAATTTTTTAAAGGTCTATTTCTTTTCTTCATTTATTATTTTTATTTTATGTGCATGAGTATATTGCCTGCATGTATGTAAATGCACCTGTATCATGCAATGCCTGAGAATTTCAGAATATAACGTTGGGTCACCTGGAACTGGACAGTTTTTAGGGGCCATGTGGGTGCTGGGAATCAAATCCAAGTCCTCTGCAACAGCAGCCAGTGTTCTTAACCACTGAGCCATCTCTCCAACCCCTGATTTCTATTTTTTTAGAAGAATAAAGAGAAGACAGGATTTGCCTCTATCTAAGCATGGGTTAGAAAGAGATGTAATTTTTCAACGTTAATCTTTTTTTTTAAGCATGTCAGATATTCATTTTTGTATTAGTTTTCTGTCACTGGGACAAAATACTTATAAGAAGAAAGGTTTATTTTGGCTCACAGTTCCAGAAGTTTTGTTGCATGTTTGGTAAGCCTAGTTGCTTTAAGGGCTGTGCTGAAGCAGTAAGTCATGGCGGGGTGCATACTGGAGGAAGCTACTTTGCTCATAGCACCCAGAAAACACACATGAAGGGGGAAGAGGCTGTGGTCTCAGTGTCCCCTTTGAGGGCATGCCCCTAAATGACTGTACTCACTCCCACTAAACCTCACCTCCTAAAGGTTGTGCAGTCTTTTAATATAGTACCACAGACTGAGGACCAAACCTTTATCACATGGATCTTTGGGGGCCATTTAGAATCCAAAAATAGAAATTTTCATAATTAAAAAGGAGGAAAGGTTATACGCACAATTATGTATAAATGTTTAGCTCAATTATCTGAAAATATAGCTCAAAGAAGAATTTTGAGAATCTCTGAAACTAACTCAGCTTCCTGGGGCAAGAATTCATGGCTGGGGGTGGAAGAGTCGCTCTTTTTGGGAGGATGTTCCAACTGGTAGGTTTCCCATGCTCCAATAAATGGCCCAACACACATATACACACTTGGGTAGCACTAGTCAGATTTAGTGGGTTATCAGAAAACGATGGGGTGGGGCTGGAGAGATGGCTCAGCCTCTTGCAGGGGACCCACGTTTGGTTCTCTGCACCTACATAGCAGCTAACAACCATTCTTAACTCCAGTTTGAGGAATTCGATGCTTCTTCTGGCCGTGCATACATGCAGGAAAAACTTTCATACACATAAAATAAATAGCCCCCCCAAAAAAACTTAAAGTGGGAGGAAGACGTGAAATTGGTGAGGGGACGTGGGGGAGGGAACACGGGGAAGACGGAAATGGGGTGTGGATGTGATTGTATTTCATTGTATACACAGATGAAAATTTTAAGAATAAATAAATAAAATAGCCTCAGCATAGAAACAGAACTACAATAATATATTTGAAAGGAAAGAAAAGAGGAAGGAAGGAAGGAAGGAAGGAAGGAAGGAAGGAAGGAAGGAAGGAAGGAAGGAAGGAAGGAAGGAAGGGGAGAAGGAAGGTTGGAAATGGTTCTAAGCAAGGCTACATCTCTGAGCATTGTAACAAACTCCAAGTTTTAAGAAAAAGTAGTTTTAACAGAGGAACACTCAGAAAATCAGATAAATAAGAGCCCCAAAGAGTAAGAACTGTTGGTATTTATCCCATCCTACACAAGTAGAGAAGCACTAACTATAAGAATATAAACACTAGGGTTTCTGGTGTTTATACATACATGGGGAGAGAGCAACCCTCTGATTTTCCGCCATCTTGATGAGCATCTTCTATGGTATCTAGATCCCTCACCTGGATTTCAAATGACCAAGTATATTACTTCAGGTAAGTCAGGCTCACGGCTATGATGGATGACTTTGCAATCTCATTGGCTTAACGTCATATAAAATTATGTTTCTATCATATCCTATTCCCAGTGAGGGCTGAGGAACAAGTAGGCTGTGCTCTACACAGTCACTTAAGGACCCACATGGCCCCTAAAAACTGTCTGTGACTCCAGTTCCAGGGGATCCAACACCCTCTTCTTACCTCTGAGGAGACTGAACAACATGGGTGCACTTACATACATGCAGACAATACACTCATACACATAAGATAAAGTAATAAATAAAATATTTTTAAAAATAAAAATTATTTGAATGGCAACCCACGAATGGAGATTTGAGGATCTGTTCATTCAGATGGGAAAGTTTCTTGCCACCGTTGGACGCTGTGTCCTCACCCTGTGTGGTACAGGTGTCTACAGTCCAGTGTTCCCTCGTCTTTTGCTGTTATCCCCCATTCCACCGTCAAAAGCAATGAAACAGTCAGACACTGCTCGACAGCTATTGGATGGAAGTGGAAATGAAGACAACAAAGTAAGCTTAACGTGATGTGACACTTCTCATTGACGTAGCTTGCTTTCTTGGTGCCCTTCTCACCATTTAGGCCCGGGCCTCTCTCGATATACAGCGGAAGGGCACTATCAGTCCCTGTGTTCAGTGCAGTCATGCTCTAGCCCTACTGCCACTAAACTTCTTTTCTAAATTCACCTTATTCTCACAAGTCTAAGGAAAATAAACATTCCTTCACAGAGTTTTCTTCAAAATAATTTTTTCGGGGATAGAGTCTGTAGCCCTGGCCAATCTGGAACTCTTGACATATACCAGGCTGGCCTCAAACTCACAGAGATCTGCCTGCCTCTGCCTCCTGAGTGCTGGGATTAAAGGCATGAGCCATTACAGCCAGTCAGAGAATCTTAATGCTCACCACACAGAGCCCTAGATTGATTCTCATGATAGTCTAAAGAGAGACCTCTCATCATCGTCTTTCTGAAAGATGAAGGCCTGCATCAGGAGAGGGTCTTGTTCAGATACTGATTCCAAACAATCAGTTACAAAATGCATTTTAGGAATGATCAGGGAATCTGAATATGAACTTAGTAGAGAAAATGTTAAGAAATTTGTATCTAGTTTACTAGACATAAATATGGTACTACTGTTCTTTTTAGCTGATTGCTTTTTGTTTTTTGTTCCTTTTGAGACAGGGTTTCTCTCTGAAGCCCCAGATGGCCGGGAACCCACTATAAAAACTAGGCTGGCCTCTCTCTCACGTATATCTCTCTGCCTCTGCCTGAAGATTAAAGTTGTACCACCATCCCCAACTTACTGTTTTTATTTTATTTTACTACACTTCCTTATTTATTGTGTGTGTGTCTATGTGTGTGTGTGTGTGTGTGTGTGTCCCATACATGTGGAGTTCAGAGGACAACTTGCAGGACTCTGTTCTCTACTTTCCCATGTGGGAGCTTGGGATCAAACTCAGATCATCAGGTTTATCAGCAAGTTCTTTTCCCCACCAAGCCATCTTGACAGTCTATTATTGCTGTTCTTTAAGAAAATGTATTTAAGGGCCAGAGAGATGGCTCAGTGGTTAAGAACATTTGCTGCTCTTCCAGAGGACCAGAGTTTGGTTCCTAGAATTCACATTAGGCAGCTCACAACTGCCTGTAGCTCCAGCTCCAGGGCATCTAACACCCTCTTCTGGCCTCCATAAGTATCTACACACATGTATTCATATACACACACAGACACACACAGAGACATATAAAAATACAATAAGATAAAAAAAAATGTGCTTAAAAGGGCTATTGGTATAGCTCAGTGGTAGAGCCCCTGATTGACATAAGCATCTCTCTCTCTCTCTCTCTGAGGTTCTTACTATGTAGCCCAGGTTGTCCTTAAACTCATGGCAATCCTCATGACTTGGCTTCTGATGTGCTGGGATTACAGATGTGTGCTACCATGCATGACAGAGACAGGATCTTGCTATGTATCTCTCAAGCACTGGGATTAAAAGCCTGCATGCCCCCCTTCCCCAAATAAATTTGCATTTATTTATTATGCACAACATGCTGTTTTGAAATACATACACATTGTGGGATGGTATAATGGCTCAGTGGAGATAATAAATGTGAAATACCTCACATACATGTGATTCTGTAATGCAAACAAACTGACTCTGCTATTTCACATGTCCATTACCAGCCATACTGTGCAGCATATCTCAAACTTATTCCTCCTAAATGAAATGTGTGCATTCATTGACATCATCTCCCTAGTTCTCCCACCAGGGCTGGGCAGTAAAATCCCACCTAGAAAAGCATCAACAGTGTGGGGCTCCTTCTCCAGGGGTGGCTGTCGCACATCCACGGTCCCAGAGATCAGAGAGCGAATAAACAGGTCCTCGGGCAGCCCAGAGTGCTATGGGAAAGAACTCCCAGAGACTGTGTCACTGGACAGCTCATTTATTGAAATCAAGGCAGGAGTTTATATAGGGAGGCCTGTCTGGCCGTTACTGAAGGCGGGAAAGTTCAAGGTGGGGTCTTTTAGGTAGAGGCGGGAAGGTTCTAGGGCTGACCTGGCCTGTACCGGTCAGGTGAAGCAAGTTCTGAGGAAGGAGGGAAAAAAAAACTTTATACTTTTCCTGCAGCGGCTCCCTAGGACCTAGGCCATAGTTTCAGGCAGAGTAGGCGGGCTCCTACCATCCCTTCAGGGTTCCCGGGGTCACACTACTTACTCAATATCTTTTGTAATAGGCCTAGGCCCCAAACAGTAGAAGAGATTTGCCTGGGCCAGCAGAGAAACTGCCAGGGCACAGTTCCCCTCAGATGCCCTCAGGCTTAAAGACATGACAATTCTTAGGTTGGAAGAACCATGTCACATTGTCATTGCAGAAAGTTCACGCTGCTGCCAAACAGAAGGAAGATTTAAAGATAATGGTGGTAAAAAGGCAGAACCAGAAGAGTGAGAGTCTAGATGAAAAAACAGTGAGCGTCTAGATGAAAAAACAGTGAGCGTCTAGATGAAAAAATGAGGAGGGGCCATGCAGGAAGAAAGCCTAAAAGGCAAGCCATTTCAAAGAGAAAAAGAGAAGAAAGGATCAACTGATGAGTGGCCAGTCAGCTTCCAGGATATCAGAGACAAAGAGGGAGAGTGTGGTGGCTAACCTTGATTGTCAGCATAATGGGATTTAGAATCACCACAGAAAATTTCTGTACATGTTAGTGAGCGATTATCTAGATTAGGCTAATCCGAGTTGGAAAACCTGTCTTAAATGTAGGCTATACCATTCCATGGGCTTGGGTCCTGGGCTGAATGAAGAAGAAAGCAAGCTGCCGGGGCATCCGTCCCTGTCTGCTTCCTGACTGCGGATGCCATGTGACTGGCCACCTTCCACTCCCACGCGCTTACTTTCCCTGCCATAGTGGACTGTACCTTGGACTGCTAGCCAAAATAAATCCCTCCTTTCTGAAGCTGCTTTTGTCAGGAATTTTGTAACAGTAACTAATACAGAGGGCTGGAGTGCCACAAGGCCCCAGGTCATATCCCAGCTCTACAATGTACTAGCTGGGTATGTTCCTTTAACACACTGTGCCTCCATTTCAAACTCCTTAAACAGCAGTGGGACCTGGGCCTACTGCATAAAGGCATTGAGCAGGCAGTGTGACCCGGAGACCTTGAAGGGACAGCAGGTGTCCTGGCCTGATATGCCTGAAGCTATAACCTAGGTCCCAGGAAGCCACTGCAGATAGGACATCCTCAGCAGGATCTTTTCCCCCCACAAAAATCACCCCAGATGAAAACCAGGTTTTTGGGTTTCATTCCCTCATTCTTAATTTCCACATCAGCCTTACAATCTTTCCGCCTTTAAATAAAGACCCCACCTTTAACTCTCCTGCCTGCTGTAACAGCCTGAAAGGTCTCCCTATATAAAAACCCCTGCCTTGATTTCACTAAACGAGCTGTCCACTGAAGCAGTCTCCCGGGAAATTCTTCCTGTAGCACCCTGGGCTACCTGAGGACCTGTTCGACTGCCCTCCGTCTCTGGGACGGCTGGAGCACAATGGCCGTGCTGGAGACGGAGACCCATACACAAACAGCATTTAAAATAGTGTCCTTTGGGGCTCAGCAGTTAAGAACACATATTTTTCTTGCAAAAGACCAGAGTTCAGTTCCCAGCACTCACATTGGATAGCTCACCACTGCCCGTAACTCCCGCTCCAGAGGATCCAAAGCTCTCTTCTGGACTCCATGGGCACCTGTGTTCACATATGCACATACCCACACATGGTATGGGAGCACGCATGTATATATAATTAAACAAAAAATAAATCTTTAAAAATAGCGCTTGTTCCTTGTAGGTTAAATAAGAATAAGAGCAAGCCATGAGGGCGGTGGACTGTGGAGTCACTAGCAGAGTCACTGCGCTGAGGATGGAGAAGGTGAGAAGCATTGAGAAGGAGACAGGTGGGTGAGGAGAGGTGGTTTCAAGTGCAAGAGACTTGGATGGGCTTGGAGGGTGATAGAATCATTAAAGTGGACAAATGAAAGGCTAGGAAAGAGAAAAAAGTACTAATAAGTGCTCTGATAGCATGTAAGAGGATGGCAGGAAGGGCTCCATGTGCTTTGTTAGCCATGAGCTGTTTTCAATGGCAGCATGCATTAGATTTTTTTTTCTTAAGTTGCAAAAAACAACTTGATACTGACTTATTAAATTACCCTGGAATTTTCTCTTAAGGCAATTATAGCCTTTTACCTTTCCTCGCAATAATTCTCTTCTTCCCCTTTCTGTATATTTTTTCTGTTACAGTTTTCTAAAGTATTCTAAAATTATTTTCAAGTCTAAGATTGTTGTAAACACATTGAGTGATATAATCATTATATTTTTTTCTTCTCTCCATTACTTTCTCATTAGATAAAGAAAGCCAAGACTGATAAAGAAACAAAGGCATCACACTTACTTTTAAGCTGGCACCGTGCATGGCTTGCCATTGAAAAAGCGTAGACAATATGGGTAAGAAGCTGTGTTGTCATTCTTAGCTGTTAGACAAGGTTGGGATACATGGTAGCTCATGATGACCTTCAAGGGCAACACAATATCAGCATCCTGCCACGTCACACAACAGAATAAAGTTTACAATGACAATTAAAATCTTCCCTCGCCAGCAATCTATTTGAACCCGTTATAAACAGTAACGAGAACAACAGAAATATTTGCTCCTTTGCTACTGCTTAAGACTTACATTGCCAGTTCCTAATTGGCTAATTGTTTGAGTTTCTGAAAAGTAAGAAATAGAACCTCATTATGAGAACACATATTCGCAATTGACAGGTAAACAAAACAAGCATTGTACACACCCAGATGTGAACAGGACTCTGTTACATGAGTCCCAGCAAGTTACACAGGCTGTGTCTTGTTCTGTGAAGCAGTGAAGAATGCCCCCAGCTCCAGGCAGACAGTGCTCAGAGGCCCCAGTGCGACTCTTGGGAAAAGGTTTGAGACGAAACATGACAGTTGCTCCCTAACCTACAATGTTATCTTTGCAGTAGTTAACTAGATAAAGCAAATAAACCTAAACTCTCCGTGAACTTATTTCTCAGTCTATTGAACTGAATTCCCTGACACGCTGTACTGGGTGTCTGCGATACAAAGATGTACAAGGCAGAGCTTACAGAGGAAGGTTGTTACACAGACATTGATGCAGTCCCTGGGGACTAGCCTAGGCTGACCCCAGAAGAGCAAAGGGACTCCTCACCCTTGAGATCAGAAAAGCTTATAGCCAGGGTTGCTTGAATTCAGACAGACAAGGGAACAAGGGAATTTCTCTCATTTGTGTTTAACACAGAAAGCAATGAACAGTTCACATAGAACTTGTGGGAAACCTTTTTTTTTTTGCAAATTCACCAGAAAAGCTATAACTACTAATAGTAGTTGTAATGGCTGCCATATATTGAGCTAGGGTGCTATACTGAGACAGATGGTCAGCCCTCTGACCTCATGGGTTCTTCATCCATAAATTCAACCAATTCTCAACTGAAAACATTCAAATGCAAACTGTGGACTGTCAATAACTCACCTGAGTTAAATTCCCAGCACTCCCACAAACTGTTGTCCTCTGACTTCTACATGTGTGCCATGGAATGCATAAACCAGCTCAAAACACACACACACACACACACACACACACACACACGGGGGCGGGGGGCGGGGGGCGGGGAGAGAAAGACAAAAACTAGCATTGGGAAGAGGTGTCTAGCCAGAACACCGCCCCCTCACCTTTGGAACTTTTCTCTGAAGGAATAGAAGGAAAAAGAATTGTCTCTACTTTCAAGTTGACTCTTCATCTCACGGGCACCAGGCCCAGTAATCTCTGTCGTCAGGTGAGTTCGGCAGCCTCTGCTGCTGAGAAGCTCTGCCCTTCCCTGGGAACGCCTTCCTCCTCCCTCTTCCTCTCTTCCTCGTCCCCTGCTTTCTGCCCTTTCTTCTCCCTCTCGGTTCCCCATAGTGGCCATTTCTCAGGGTTCAGCATGATGCCATCTCTGTTCTTACACTACCCTCCTGGAATAATTCTGCTACACTGATTTAATTTTCTTCTTCAGCTATAATTTCTTGGCTGATATTTCCTAGAAATCATAAAATGTTGCTATTGCCATTGTTCAATACATCGTGGCAGGGGAAGGATTGCTAGATGTCTGTGCTCTGCACTGAGCACCACGAACACAAAGTGCTGCATGTATCTCATCCATTTCCCCCATTCTTTTGTCTGTTATTATTTTCAAGTAGCTCTAGGCAGCTTCGTGCTTCTAGCTTCTGGGACCACTGGTAGGAATAATAATGACTTATCCAACTGCAGCAACAAATCCAACCTTGCAACTATTTCTGCAAGTGAGTTGGAAATTACGTATGGCCCTGCCTGCCGGAGCTCGCCCCTGAGGGTGTGCTGGCCCCACTGAGGATCCACGCTGTCCGCATCACCAATGTAAGCCGGGGTAACAGCATCAGCTTTTACTTTCGTTGGAAGGAATTCATACTCCCATGAAGAATACTATACTGAAGTTGTAGTCCTATGATATTCCATGTCACCAATTTGAAAGCTTGCATTTCACATTACAATTTCTCAGGAATGGAGATGCACCTAACAATTACAGTTAGCAACACATTTTAATGTTGTTAAAATATAAAATAATGATGTATCTTACAATCTATGCGACCATAAATCAATTTAAATTGGGTATTTGAAGAATAAGATGCATAAAATACATTAGTTTTATTTATTGCCCAACGTAGTAACTACCAAGCATTTTGTTTTCAGTATCATGAAGAAGTAGATGTTAAGAGCCATCAACACAAAAACTATAAATAGTTGAGGCAATGTTTATATACTAATTATCTTGATTCTGCCATTCCACAATGCATATATGTTTCAAAATATCCTGTGGCTTACAATATATACATAAATACTATGTTTATTGAGTACATTTTTCAAACTATATTTTTATTTATTTGTTTTTATTTTATGTATATGAGTATTTTGCCTGCATGTATGTAAGTGCACCTATGTGTGCAATGCCCACAGAAGCCAGAAGAGGGCACTGGATTTCCCCAGAACTGGAGCTACCAACAGTTGTTAGCTATCATGTGGATGCTGGGAACTTAATCCATGTCCTCTACAAGAACAGCCAGTGCTCTCAACTGCTGAACTATCTCTCCAGCTCCTGAGGTATATTTTTATTTTTTTAATATTTTATTACTTTTATTTTATGTGTGTTGAATGTATTGTCTGCATGTATGGAAGTTCATCCTGCAGAGTTCAGAAGAGGATGTTGGATACTCTGGAACTGGAGTTAGGATGTTTGTTAGCTGCCATGTGGATGCTGGGATCTAAACCTGGGTCCTCTGCAAGACCAGCCAGTGCTCTTAACCATTGAGCCATCTCTCCAGCCCCCACAGTACATTTTTAAAAATCAGTTTTGCTCTGAAAATAATGTAGTGGTTAGAAGATGGGCTTGAAATTCAGATAAACTGATTTTAAGTTTTAGCCTTTATGCTTGTTAGCTCTAATTGCTAGAAAATTTACTTATTCTCACTAAGACTCCATTTTCCAACTTGAAAATTTGAGCTAAGAGACTAGCACTCTCTACCTCAAGGGACTGTGCAAAGTTTAAACCTTACTGTGTAGTAGCGATGACTCAGTCATTAAGAGCACTGGCTGCTCTTGCAGAGGACCCAGGTTTGGATCTCAGCACCCACATGGCAGCACCTACATTGGAGAGTGACTGGTCTATTAGGCATCACACCCTTAAAGAAGATTGACTCTCCATCTGCTAGCAACTATTAATTGCCAAAAATTCTTCAGCTGAAATGCTCACCTCCCCCTCCGTGCGTGCTGAGACTGCGTCTGGCTCGGGCTTATGCAGGTCTTGTGTATGCTGTCAAAACCACTGTGAGGTCATATATGCAATCACCCTGCTGTCTCCAGAAAGTACTATTTCTTTGTAGACATCCACCACCTTTGGCTCTTACAATATTTCCACCTCCCTCTTCCAAAATAAAATGATCCCTGAGCCTCATAAGGAGGGGCTTTGAATACTGAGCATTCTGCAGCAGTCTCTTGTTCTCTACACCTTTATCAATTGTGGGTATCTGTGTTAATCCCCATCTACAACAAAAGAAGCTTCTCTGATGAAGGCTGAAAGATGCACTAATCTATAGGTTTAATGATAAGTCATTAGGAGTCCATTTAATACTTGCCCATTTAGCAGAATAATAGTAGTAGGCTCTCCCCTAGGACCTATGGCTCACAGGTGCTTAACTCCATTAAGAGTGGCAGGACTGAGTTCCATTTTGTGGAATGAACCTTAAATCCAATCAAAAGTGTTTGGTTACTCCAATAATATTGATGCCACTATTGCACCAATGGGCATATGATGCCACGTGTATTAGTTACTTTTCTGTTGCTATGATAAAATACCATGACCATGGGAACTTATAGGAAGAAGGATTTATTTGAGCTTATGGTTCCAGGTTCCGGCAGGATATGAGTCCATCATGGCAGAGAGGCATAGTGCAGTGGCTGTAGCAGGAGCAGAAAGCTAAACACTCAGATCTTTGAGCAGGCACAGAAATCAGAGATCAAATGGAAATCTGGTAAGGCTTAAGAATTCTCCAGGTCTACCCCCAGTGACATGCTTCCTCTGGCATGGCCACACCTCTGAGAGCCTCCCAAAGCCATACTGCCAAGTGGGGACAGAAAGTCCAAATACTTAGAGCCTATGGGAGACATTTTCATTCAAACCCCATGCCAGGCCAATTGCAGTTGTTGTTCCAGGATTCACAGCTGGGGAAGACTAACGATTGCTTTTCTTTCCCAATGGCATGCATGGCACCTTCCAGCACAATGATAGCTAGCCACTAGAGATGAAGTACCATCTTGATTTCTACATGTTCTATGATTCAAGGATCTAACTGAAGTATCTTCAGCAATAGAGTCTGTTCCAATTTGTTTTCCATTGCTGTGAAAAAACACTGACCAAAATTAAGTTAAGGAGGAAAGGCTTTATTTCATCTTACAGCTTATAGTCTATCGTCAAGGCAAGCCAAAGCAGGAGTTCAAGGCAGGAACCTAAAGATAAGAACTAAATAGAGGGACTGGAGGGATGACTCAGCTGTTAAGAGCACAGGCTGCTCTTGCAGCGGACCCAGGTTCAGTTCCCAGCACCCACATGGTGGCTAACAGCCATCTGTAACTCGAGTTCCAGGGATTCGACACCCTCCTCTGTCCTCCACGGGTGTTATATGACTTGAGTGTACTTATAAGCACACCGGTAATGCATTCAATCATTAATATTGAGGGATAATACTTAGCAGCTTGCTTTCCCCTGACTTGCTCAGCTACTTGTACAACACAAGCCCACCTGCCCTGGGATGGAGCCACCCACATGCAGGACCCTCCCGTATCAACCACAATTGAAACAGTGTCCCACAGATGTGCCCACAGGACAGTCTGAAGGAGGGAATTTCTCAGTTGAGGGTCACTTTTTCCAGGCGGCTCTAGTTTGTGTCAAATTGACAGATCTAACCAGCACAGTCTCAACGTCATGTTCCAGAGGATACCCAAGAACAATGGGTCTACGGGACCACATTGGTTAACACAACTTGGACATTAAAGAGGCAAAACATTCCTGATACGGGGTTTTTATTGGCTAGCCTGTGGTATCTAGTAAGGGCATTGTCCCCACATTATCGGGTAGCTCCATTTAAACTCTTCATATATGCATATTTTTAGGAAGCTTCTTTAGTGGTAGTTCTCCACATGACTTCTTCAAAAGACCTTTAACTTTAGTTACCCTTCCCCACACTTCCTCCTCTATCCTGCCTTCCCATCTCTCACCCCTCAGCCCTTCCTGCTCCATTTCTGCCCTTTCCCGCTCACCAGCACTGCCTTCTATCTCCCTCCCTTTAAAGCCCCTCTCCATGATGCCTTACTAATTTCTTAATCTCTAAGGTTTTCCAAATGAAATACACGTATCTAAAGATTCAAAGCTAACATCCATATATGAAAAAGAACATGAGATGTTTGTCTTTCTGGGTCCGGATTACCTCACTCAGGGTAACTGCTTCCTGCTCCATCCATTTACCTGCATGCATTCTTCTTTCGACTGAACTAGGCAAACAACCCTTTGGTCCCTCTCAGCAAAAAGAAAATAAACAAATAGCCCATAAATCAGACTTGAATCATAAAACAAGCTGAGCAAATTCTCATACTTATATATCATGAACAAAGTTTCTACAGATGGTAGGCCAGCCCTGTCCCTTCCGCCTCACCACTAAGGGATGTCTGCAGCATGTGCTGTAGATTAAAGCCAGTTCACTCAATAAGAAATTCCCCTTCCTGCACCAGACTGGCTAGCCTGGCTTCTGTGTTCTACTAAGTTGACAGTCAGAAGAAGATATGCATTATTAACCAAAACATTTGGTTTGACTTCAAGGGAGAAGTTATAAAACTGAATAGAATACAGTCTGATGCAGAAGAGAAGAAGGGCTGTGTACCACACTGCTTGCTGCACTGTAGCTTCTTCCCTTGTATCTGTGTCAGTAATAGAGATGGTTTGTCATTCAATATGTCTTATAAAGACCATTAAGTAGTTCCCTAACACCACTGCAGGATGGACACACAGTGATACTCAGGGTAGGTAATGACAGGGTCACTCGAGCAACTCGGAATAGGATAGAGCTTTCTAGGCAGGCATAAGTATGTTCAGTGTAGAAAAGACGAGAAAAATCAGCTTGTAAGGGCGCAGCTTGGGATAACTATTCCCTCTTGGAGTGCACGGGAGAGGCGCATCGGGATCTCTGTGCTTTGGCTGTTGGTTTAGTTGTTGTCATTGTAGTGCTGAGCTCAGAGCCCAAGTCCTCACATCTTTGAGGCAAGCCCTTTATCACTGTAGCTACCCTCCATGGAAGAATTGTTTTATCAAAATTTAGCACTAGTAGTAGCTGCCACGTCACCTCGTCACTAGCACAGAGCCCAGTAGTCCATGCCATGGCCTCAGTCTCTGGGCTCACCCGCACCTACGTCTTCACCTTGCACCATGTTAAGGTGATCATCACAGAGGATAAGATGCCCTCATCAGAGCAGCTGTGTCAACGCTGAACCTTTGGGCCTGGTTTATTTACAAAGGCCCTGACCAAAGTCAACACCAGGGGCCTCGTCTGCTCTGTAGGGGCTGGTGGGCCTGCTCTGGCAGTTGGTGTCATATCAGCAGGCTGGTGTCATATCAACAGGCTGTCCTGCCTCCTCCCCAGCTGCTGCCCCCACTAAGGAGAAGAGAGTGGACATGGGCTTTTTTCTTTTTGACTAAAAACTCTCGTTAACATGCTTGATAAAAAGCTGATCCTGTATAAATAAAATGATTTAGCAACACAAAATAATTTTGTCTGACATTCGATGTACCTTACTAGGTAGACAAACAGTAGTTAAAACCAAGAAATCAAGGTTGGAGAGATGACTCAGCAGTTACACTGTCTGCTCTTGCAGAGTACTCAAATTTGGTTCCCAGTACCCACATGGGAGCTGACAGCCATCAGTAATTCCAGTTCCAGGGGATTCGATGTCCTAATGGCATAGTCTTATCTTGAATGTTTATATTTCTAGGGCTGGGGATATGGTTCAGTGATAGAGCACTTGTCTAGCATGCATGAGGACTTGAGTTCCATCCCTAGCACTACAAATAAATAAATTTCATATTCATTGTATCCATTTACTTTATATGTGATTGACAAATGTTCTAGAGCACCAACCAAGCAACACCAGCAGTCACCAGCTGCTGAAGAGTCAGGTATTCAATTCCATCAGAGCCTCTGTAGGAATTGGAGCCTAGCCACACCTTCACCTTGTCCCACAGAAACTGATTTTGGAATTCTAGACTCCAGGACTGTGGGGGAGTAGATTTCTGCTGTTAGGCTACCCTGGTGATTTGTTACAGTGGCAACAGGAAATTAATGCAGTGATATTGTCTTCAACTTTAGTCTTGACCATTTTTTCAGAACCAGAGTCCTTGGCCAAAATGTTCCAAGCTGACTCTAATTTGACCTCTGCATTGAATTTAGTAATTTAAATTTAGCTGAGGCTTTCCCTAAGAAAAATAAAGTGAGCCATCATGGATATTTAGAATTTCATTAAAAACAATGCAAACAAGGGTGCCCTATTTGGGGAGTTTGAGGTAGAAGAGAGGGAAGAAAATTCCCAAAGTTCATTTTCACTCATTAGCTCATTCGGTAATATTCATTGGACACCTGCCATGGGCCAAGCACCAGCCTGGAGAAACGACAGTGTGTTAGCAAAGATCCCGGGCAGCCTTCAGCAGCTCCAGCTTTCAGATAAGAGGAAAGAAAAGGCAGAAAGGCTCAAGATGAAATAAATAAATTAGAAAAACCACTTTTATGAAACAACCCACAAAAATTATGCAAAATGCTTCCTAAAACCTCTGTAAGCCTTGCTGTGAACCGAATAAATGTTTCAAGAGAAAGGAAACCTTCCCAAATGTGGAAATCAAGCTAAGAGAAGGTCAGCACATCGCCTGATGCAGAACGAGACCCTCGGGGCAGACACAGAAACACAGCTCCCAAAACAAGGCAGAAAGGAAAAACCAAGGCCCAGCTGAGCCATTGCCTCTAAGTGCCTTAGTAGCAATCGGAAGCTACCTCACACGCAGGCAAGAACCAGCTCAGGTGTGCCTCACTTATTATATGTAAGAACGTAGCTCACATTTCAAAAACTTAGAACCGTTTTAAAAGTTTTCAGCATGAAGAAATGAAAAGCTTTGAGGAGACAGATATGTTTAGCCTGATGCAAATATTATGTAATATACACATATTACAGCAATACTAATTCAATTATTAAAAGTAACACCTTGATTCTAAAATGCCTCAAAACATCACCTTATGCCCCACAAATATGCACGCCTTTACTCCCAGCACTCAGAAGGCAGAGGCAGGTAGGTCTCTGTGAGTTCAAGGCCAGCCTGGTCGAGTAGTGAGTTCCAGGTCAGCCAGTAGTACATCGTAAGACCCTGTCTCAAAAACCTTCAAATAAATAAATAAATAAAATAAAGCTGAAATGAACCTAAAGTTTAAAAAAATGAAATCATAAAATACAAAATATATGCACACTTCTTAGTCACTGAAGCCGAACCCTTTCTCAGATGAATAAAAGAAATTTAAAACTAAATTACCGTATTCACCAACCAATCTACAAAGTATTCTCCCTATATTTAAAGTTGACCATAATCTAAATCCTACATAGGTTTTCAAAGTCTGAAGAACAGAGCTATCTTCCCATGATCTCGGGGACAATGACAAACTTGAATTGTCCAAGAGAGCTGATAACATAATCAAATTATCTAGTTCAAAGGGCAAGTTGTATGATTCAAGATGACCACCAAAGAAAGAAAAAGTCCTCTTGTTTTGCTCAATCATGTTTCTATCACTTCAGATTTTCACGTGAATTCACCTTCATTCACCCTCTTATTTTTTATTTTTTAGACACCATCAGTGGAAATTTTTTTTCACCAAAAACTAGCAAAATGACAAGCAAGCATTCTTGCTAAAGAAATCTAATATCACACATCCTGACAAATCTCTTCCGACTTTCCTCACTTCATTCAAAGACCTGGGCCTCCTCTGACAGACTGGAGGGATGAGCCAGCAGGAACCTTATTTGCCACAGGGCCTGAATAGCTCCCTGGGAAATCCTGCTACCCCAGGGAAGCTCTGAAAGGTCAGACACAAGCTTGGCCGGGTAACAATGCCTCCCTGGTCCCAGAGGAAGGGTGACTCTGAGTGCAGTGTGGTCTGTAAATTAGATTTGCCCAGCAGCCCAGCCCCGACGGATGCTTGTCAGAGTCCTTGAGAGGGGCATAAAATGCAACAACTGCAGCTTTGACTAGATTCTGCTGGTCAACTTTAACTTTGAGGGAAGGAGACAGCCAGATGACTGCTTCTCTTGGTGAGATGAACCGAGAAGCACGCACGGCTCTATGCCGCTTCTCGGATATTCTTGTTCAAAGACGTGATGACAGTAAAGACAAGACTCACAGGGACTGAGAAGCGTTTTGAATGGACACCGGGAAGATTTAATCAGCCACATCCAGAATGTGGAAAACTCCACGGAAGGAATGAACAGCTTCCGTTAACATGGCTTTTAAAAGGAGCCAGAGAGGGGCTGGAGCTCAGTGGGTAAGTGTGAGGATCTGAATCCAAATCCCTACCCACCCACATAAAAGCCAGTGATGGACCAGGGAGATGGTCATGGACCAGGGAAATGGTTGAGGGGGCACTTGCCTGGCAAGCCTGATGACCTGAGTTCAATTCTGGGAATCCATTTAAAGAAGAAAGGAGAGAGCTGACTCCACAGAATTGACCTCTGACCTCCACACACACGTCATGGCAAGATTCCATCCCAACTGCATCATACACATGTACATATACTGTTGGCTGGCACTCGCAGGTCCCTAGGGGGAGGGGGCAAGGAGGTGCAGAGTCAACTACACGGACCCCGGGAGAAAGTGAAAACAATAATCTCACTTAGTTTTTGAGGGGAACAGGCTTTATGCTTTTGCCAGGCTTAGGGGAGGTCTTTGTCTAGTTATATCCGGTGTTCATCACTCCCATTGGTTCTTGGTGGCTGCTAGGGCCTGAGAACTGCCCCAGGTTAGGTCCCAGGAAGTGTTCACTGCCCACGCATGCTCAATATCAATTCTAGCCAGTTTAGGCCAGAAGGCCGGGAGCCTGCCTGACCTGGCCTGTATCATCCTACAATATACAATAATAATTTAAAAAATAAAAACTAAAACCAGGCATAGCAATGCACATCTATAATGACAGTGAAGTTAGGCGGAGACAGGCAGATCCCCGGGACTCTCACTGGTCGATTGGGCCTAGCAGAAGCAGTGAGCTCCAGGTTCAGTAAGAAACCAGGTCTCAAAAGACAAGGTAGAGAATAACTGCAGGGGGCCCCCAAGGTCCAGCTCTGGCTTCCACACTACGCACAGACACATGCATGAGCATTGGCACAGACTCATGAACACATAACACATGCAAAGACCACACACAATAAATAAATAAAAATATTTAAATAAAGAAATAGAGGTAGTGAGGTAATATTAGGAAGCAGGAAACAGAAGGCACAACCAAATACGTGTGTGGATTGTCTTTAGGTCCAGATCAAACAGCCCCCTGTACAAAGACATTCATAAGACAACCAGAGAAACTGAACGGGAGCTGAGAGAAGGTGGGCGTGATGACAGTGTCCCTGCTTCTACTGGACAGAGAAGCTTTGTTAAAGGCATAATGCAGTACTTCAGGGAAGGCTGCAGATGTAGCTCAGCATTACAGCACTTAGCTAGTATGCAAGAGGCCGTAGGTTTGATTCTCACACCTAAAATTAAAAGGGATGGGGTGCAGGTACTTAATAGTAAACTGATGGAATGGCAGGGATTTCCAGAAGGATGGGAGAAGGAAAGGAAGAAAGATAAGATAAGCTGGGTGTGGTTGTACACACTGTAATCCCAGAACTTGAGAAACAGAGGTAGAAATATTGCCCTAAGTTGGCCGTGATTCAGGACTATGTAGTGAGACCCAGTCTCGAACACCAAACCCAAAAAAGAGAGCTGGTGAGATGGCTCAGCAGGTAAAAGCACTTGCCACCAAGCCAGAGTTCAAATCCCTGGACCCATAAGGTAGAAAGAGAGCCTTGATTCCCACAGGCTGTCCTCTGACCTCCACACATAGGACATGGCACATAATGTCACACACACATAAATAAATGTGGTTTGGAGTTTTAGGGCATTTTGTTTTGTTTTTTAAAGAGGAGAGATAACTCAATGGTTAAGAACACTGGCTGCTCTTGCAGAGGCCCCGGGTTTGACTCCCAGCACCCACATGGCAGCTAACAACTGCCTGTAACTCCAGTTCCAGTGCATCTTCTGATCTCTGCAGGCATTGCATGACATGGGTACACCTACATATATGCTGGCAAAATATTCATACACGTGAAATAAAAATAATAATTTGTTTAAAGGGTAAGAAATAGAGGAAGGGGAAGAGGGAGAGGGAGGAAGGAAAGGCAGACAAAACAAGAATTATGAAATATTCATCATTATTATTGCAACACATAAAGTGGAAGAAGGCAGTGAGGACAGACTTGGCTCCCAGGAAGGAATGCAGGAAAGAAGTCACTTTTCCCCTTCCCCAAATCTCTAAAACGCCCTGCACCATAACCCTAGCTCTGTCATTTGGGAAATAACCCTGAGCTAGCTACTAGGAGCTAGCTGTATAAACCTGCCGTGATTTCTTGTAGTCTTGCTATGTATCAGATAAATACTCATATTTTGCAATGTAAACACATTTACATTTTAAATTGTTTTCAAATTTTATTTTTTGTATTTGTGTGTATGAGTATATTGCTTGCATGTATGTAAGTGCACCTCTGCCATGCCTACAGGGGTCAGAAGAGGGTGTTGGATTTCCTGGAACTGGAGTTAGAGATGGTTATTAGCCACCATGTGGGTGCTGGGAACTAAACCAGGGTTCTCTGCAAGAGCAGCCAGTGCTCTTAACTGCTGAGTCATCTCTCCAGTCCCCCCCCTTTTTTTTTATTTAAGTGTCTGCTTGCACTTCTGTGTCTGTGTGAGTGTATGTACACATGTGTGTATAAATGCCCAAGGAGGCTCGAAGAGGGTGCTGGATGCCTTGGAGCTACAGTTACAAGTAGTTGTGTACTGCCGGATGTGGGTCCTGAGATCCAAATTCTGATCCTCAAGCCCGATGCCCTAAGCTTGATTCTCGGAACCCACATTTTGGAAGGAGAGAACTGATTTCTTAAAGTTGTCTTTTGACCTCAACACCATGGCACATGCATGTTCCCCCCACCCCCCCCACACACACACACAAGTAAGTAAATGAATAAAAAAAATTTTAAATGTAAACGAGGCGGAGGTAAAGTACTTGCCTAGCATGCATAAGACCTTGAGTTTCATGCTAGGGTGGATGTTGGAGGGGGAAAGAGGGGAGGAGGGGGGGGCGGGCACGGGGGGAGGGCGGGGGGACACGGATGGAGTAAGGGGAGGAGGAGGCCAGAGAATGTCAGTTTTGAGACAGGCTCATTCTGCAGTATGTCTGCCCTGAATCTCCACTGTATCTTTCAGGGCCTTGAAGGCCAAGTGCTCTGCAGATCCAGTTTACCCAGTGAGTACTGAGGCCTCATGTTCTGGATTCCCCCGCACCACACACACTCAAAACTCTCATTCAAAATTCATATACAAAAGGTGTTAACAGCATTGCTATAGAAAGCAAACCCCTGCTTTGCGACACGTGATGCCGGAGGAGCTGTAGCTTTCGCGCACAGCACTTCTTTTCTTTCTCAGTATTGGGGCTTGAACTCGGGGCCTTGGACATGCTTAGACACACCCTTCGCCCATAACTAACAATTAGAAAGCAGCTACTGTGTGTCAGGCATGTGGGTGATGTCCTTTATGTTTAATTTAGAGCTCAAAACAATAGTTTGTGGGCGTGTTAGTCCATTTTTTCATTACTATAGCAAAGTATCTGAGCTGAGCGTGCAGCTCAGGGGGTCAGGGCCTGCCTACTATGTGCAAGGCTCTAGAGTTATCCCCAGCACTATCAACAAACAAACAAGCAATTTAAAAATCTGAGGCTAGGAAACTTATAAAGAGAAGCTATTTAGCTCATATCTAGAGAGGCAGAAAGTCTAGACAGCATGCTACAGGCTCTGACAGGGCCAGCAGCTAATCGCATCATGGTGGATGACATTTCAAAGGCAACAATGCAGATTGGAGCCAGAGATCATAGGACAACAGGAAGCCAGAGTCCAGCTCAGAAGGCAGGCCAACTTTATAAGAACTAACTCTTGGCAGAACTACTCATCCCTCCCTCAGACAGCTCCCCTTGTGACAACCACTAGGCTCCACCCCTTAAAGGTCCCATTACCACACCACCACATTGCGCACCAAGTCACTAGCACATGAACCCCTAGGGAAAAACTTGCTTAAGATAGGTTTAAGTAGTCATAAGTTAAAATTAGAAACATATTAGTCCAAACCCAGAGTCTGCCTTCCTAACATTTACGCCACAAGGAGGAGAACAAAGAGCAAAAAGCAACCGGCAAAACTAGAACTGGAGTGGGCACCTGGTAGTGGTACACACCTTTAGTCCCAGCCCACGGGAGGCAGGGGCAGGCTTTGCCAGGGCTGGAAATCTGCTTCTAAGATGCTCTCTCTTCCGGGTTATGGGCAGGAAGACCTCTGCTCCTCACCTTGATGCTGGCAGGAGGCCTCAACTCCTCACCAAGGCCTCTGCCTACCGCGTATCACTAACTTCCTCTGGAGCACCGCACTCTGGAGAGGGAGGAGGTAGCTGCAGCTCCTTTAGATGCTGGCTACCTTTCCAAATTCATCACTTCCCAATTCCTCATTTAGCCGCAAATCACTGGGTCCAGCCAGCATGAGGCTCCGCCCCTAAAAGGGAGAAGTCTCAAAAATTTGTGGACATATTTTAAAAGCAACACAGCTTTTTATGTCCTCTAACTAAGCTATGCATAACACAGTAACATAAACCTTAGCAGCATCTAACTTTAAGTGTTTATAATTCACGTGTCGGGGGTGCTGAAGCTCTGTTAGTCTTAGGCCAGCTTTATTTAACCAGGAACAGCCGGCTTAGATCAGGCAGGGGAACCGGTAACACCTACTTAATTTCAGCTTGAGGTTTACACTACCAGTATATAATTACTATTGTAAATAATATATTACTGAAAACACATGATCAAATTTGGCTCTGGACATTATAAAAATGTATTGAAATTCTTGTTTCATTCATAAATTAAAAGTTTCATATGTGACTTGCAAAATCAATTATCTCTGTTTGAAATTTATTCTCTGTGTGATAATATTGGTGTTAATGTATGTGATGTCTTATGTGATTAATTTACACTATATTTTACAAATAATCTGAATACGTTCATTGCTACTGCATGTTTTTATAAGGCTTAATCAATAGAACATTATTTTTCAAGTACGACCAATGTTTTTGTCTTGTATTCAATTATATTTCATCTATATAAATGTTTATTTTCATCTATTTTTTTTTTTAGTTACAGAAATTTCATATTCTGGAATTGATTTATATATGTATTTAAAATTCACTAAGGTATCAGAAGAATGGCTTGTTTTCTACATTGTCTGCTCTCATTACAGCAAACGTGAAAGATTTTAGTTTTACTCAATTGGAAATATTGGAAAAATGCTATATTGTTTTATTATCCTAAACAAATGATTGAATTTGACATGCAAAATATAACACATATTTGAAGAATCAGCATACACCACTAATTTTTATAAAAGATATGCATTGTATGTGTATGTGTGTGTATGTGTGTGACGGTGCCATACTGTGCATGCAGAGATCAAAGGAGAGTTCTCTCCTACCAACATGTGGTGCTTGGAATTGAACTAACATTGTCAGGTGTGGAGGCAAGTGCCTTCACCTGCTGAGCCATTTTTCCACCCCCAGCACTTTTTTTTTTTTTTTGAGAGGGTCTCCCTGTAGCCCCAGATGACCTGAAACTTGCTGTGTAGATCAGGCTGGCCTTGGTGAGGAGTTGAGGCCTCCTGCCAGCATCAAGGTGAGGAGCAGAGGTCTTCCTGCCCGTAACCCGGAAGAGAGAGCATCTTAGAAGCAGATTTCCAGCCCTTGCAAAGCCTTCAGCTGCCCGCAGCCCCAGCTGATGCAGCCAGGTGAAAAAGCCCTGAGCCAAACCCATTCAGCAAAGCCGTTCCTGAATCCTGACCCACGGTGACTAAGGTGGTTTTTGTGGGTTTTTGGATTTGTTTTAAGGTTATTGTTTTAAACCATTAAATTTGGGCGAAGTTTATTATGCAGCAATAGATAACTAATACACCCACTGTCTAAGGTTAGATTACATAGCAAGTTGAAAAGTAGGAAATGCCAACTTCAGATTTTGTTCATAAAAAAAATAATGTGTCTACATTCATTCCGCTATCCTCAGAGGACTGGGTGGATATTTGTGGAAATACTGCATACTATGCAAACAATGTTTTTTCCATTACACACATATCTATGGTCATTTATGAATTAGGCACTGTCAATAGTAATGATAGCTAACAGTAAGAAGAATAATAACAACTTATTTAAATGAAGGTCATGTGAATGTTCTCTTTGTATTCAGCATGTGTGAGGCTCTGGGTTAGACTCTCCAGATAGATCAAACTCCAAGCAGGTTCTTTTGCAGAAGTTGGCAAGCTGATTCTAAAATCATGAATGACCTGAGTTTGATTTCCAAAATTCACATAGTTGCTGTACGCCATGAGTGAGAGAAAACAGCCAGCTTGTAGTTTGAATTCATCTTAGAGGAAGTCAGCTTTAGGGAAATTCCACACCCCTATGACCACCTGTAGTTAATCTTTGTAACTAAGTATCACAGGAATGTCCTGGGGTCTGACAAAAGGACTCACCTTCTTCTCACTGGAGCTGAGCTCAGAAGAAAGCTCTGACTGCGCCAGGATTCTAGCACTCCCCTGGTTCAAAGCCCCTGCCCTCTCTTAGTGCCACCTTCCTGGTATGCATACAACTTCCTGGTGGGATAATGTCTCTCTGTTATTTACCACATTCCTGTATTCCTGAAACTCTGTATAAGCACCCCCTAGAACAATAAAGCATGCGGCCTGTCTGAAGAGCACTGGTCATCATGTGTCTGTTGTATGTCTGTGTGTCTGAGCGGCCTGTCTGAAGAGCACGGGTCATCATGTGTGTCTGTCCTCATATGTCTGGTCTTGTGTGTCTGAGCGGCCTGTAGAGCCCAGGTCCGTCCATCCTCATGTGTCTGTCTTGTCTGTCTTTACTGTCCTGCGTGTTCCCTCTGTGTGTCTCCACTCATTCCAGGTCCCTCGAGGCTCATGTCCACGCTGCCCGCTGGACGGGACACATAGTGGCAGGAAAGAACCAGTTCTTGCCCTCTGGCAGTCCACCCATCCTACACACATCCAAAATAAATAAAGTGCAATTTAAAAAAAAAAATAAAAGAGGTTGGAGAGATGACTCAAAAGTTAAGAGCACACACTGCTCTTACAGAGGAAAAGAGTTCAGTTTCTAGCACCCAGGTCAGGTGGCTTACAACTGCTTATAATTGCAGCTCCAGAGGGTCTGACACCCTCTCTGGCCCCTGGAGGCCCTATACTCGCATGTAGGAACCTATGCACAGATATGCATAGTCACACAATTTACAAAGCTTTATTAACAAATAAAGATAACATTTTGGTTTATAAAAATGCTATTCATGGGGACTGCAGAGATGACTCGGTAGTTAAGAGCACTGGCTGCTTTTGCAGAGGACCCAGGTTCAATTCCCAGCACCCACATGATGGCTGACAACTGTCTACAACTCCAGTTCCAAGGATCCAGTGCCTGGTCTCATCAGGCATTGTATGCATGTGGTATACTTACATACATGTAGGCAAACACTCATACTCATAAAAATAATAAAAATTTTAATTTTTTTAAAAAAAAATACCATTCATGGGGCTGGAGAGATGGCTCCACAGTTAAAAGCACTAACTGCTCTTGCAAAGGACCTAGGTTCAAATCCAAGCACCCACATGGCAGCTTACAACTGTCCTTAATGCAGTTCAAAGGGATCTGACACCATCTTCTGAACTCTTCAGGCATTGCATGACACAGGTGTACTTACACATATGCAGGCAATATAATCATACACATAAAATTAAAATAAATATTTTTAAAATACCATTCATACAACAGGTACATACAATATACTCACACCTCTCTCTCTCTCTCTCTCTCTCTCTCTCTCTCTCTCTGTCACACACACACACCATTTAGGGCTGAGAATGTATCACATCATTAAAATGAATAGCCAAGAAACAAATTGGGAGTCTGTTTCCAATTTATTTGATAGAACTGACAAAAAAAAAAGTAAATTCAATATTTTCACCATCTTGTGTGCTTTGTCAATAGTATCTCCTAAACCAATCACACTCCTGAGCTCACTAGCATGTCAGTTAATCCACAGGGCAGCTTAGAGGGTAACTACCTTGAGAGAGGGAAAGATTATCCCACTGTGACTTAGCCTGACCCAAAACAGCCCCTGGAGAAACAGCAGGTCCACTGAGCCCAAACGGATAAGACAGACAGAAAGGTTAGGGAGCTCTCCCTGTGCCAGAAAAGCAAAGGGCACCCCAGGAGGACAAGCTTGGAGACGTGCTGGGACACAGATTCAGAGAGGAGGGACCGAGCCCTGGATGGAGGGTAACGACATCTAGTGGGAAGCTTGGTGGGAATGTTGGCCCTGGTTTAAAATGACCTACCTGCTGTGTATGCTGCTTCACCGTCTCCCCAAGACTAAGATTTTATACAACTGGCTAGAAGCCAGTGACAGTGGTCCCACAGGCCTTGACCACATCTACAGTCAGAGGCTGCAAGCTAAATTTTTTCTTGGGTTGAGGAAAATAGAGAAAAGTTAGGGTTCTCTCTCAAAATACTTCCTAAAGACTACCTTCAGTAGCCAACAAGACATAGTGTCTTTTTCCCATTAAATCCCAAGTGCTAGCCAGAATCACTGGTCATTCCTAACATTGCTACTGCTGCCTGTGGGTACCACATCATTCATCACCTTGACTACTTCCACAGCTGAGCCCAGAGCTGTGTCAGCACACCTCCACATCTCACCCCCAGCAGTATAACTCAGGCACATAGATGATGACTCCTGTCCTCCACCCGGCGTCTGATGACAACCTAGGGCATACATGGCTAAAATCTGTTTATCCACATTAGACTATGGCCTTTCACAAACTTAGTGTGCCACAAAGGCAACCAGAAAGTTCCAAGACAGACAGCAGAATCCTAAGAGAATGCAGAAAAACAAGATGGGCACCAGGACCAAGCAAAGCTAGAAAATAGTACAGAGATTACTCAAAATATCCATCCAGCAGCCCACTTCTGGGGATATACACAAAAAGAAATAAATCAGTGTCCTATTTAACTTTCTATTGCTATGATAAAACACGTTGACCAACACTAACTTTGAGAAGAAAGAGTTTATTGCGCTTACATATTCTGATCACCATCGAAGGAAGCCAGGGCAGGATCCTGGAGGCAGAAATTGAAGCAGACCCCGGAGGAATGCTGCTTACTGGCTTGCTCCCCTGGCCTATGCTCAGCCGGATTTTTCAAACAACTCAAGACCATCTGCCCAGGGTGGTACCATCCACACTGGGCTCAGCCCTCCCACGTCACTCAACAATCAAGATAATGCCTCACAGACAAGCCAACCTGATATCAGAAATTCTCCAATTGAGGTTCTCTCTTCTGAAGGTATGTCAAGTTGACCACTGAAGCTATCTCCCATACGTCTAAGAGAAACCTGAAGCCTGTGTTCATTGCAACTCTACATGGAATTAGCCGAAGTGCCCATCAGTGGATGAATGGATACAGAAAATGTGGCATATAAACAACATGGAATTCTAGTCAGCCATAAAAAATGGAAACCCTGACATTTTCAACATGAATAAAACTGGAAATCATTGTCTTAAGTGAAATAAGCCGGACACAGAAAAGCAAGCACTATATGACTCCATTCACATGTAGAAGCTAAAAGAGTTGGTCTCATAGAAGTTGAAGGTGGAGGTGGAGGGCTGGGGATGTAGCTCAGTTTGTAGAGTGCTTGCTTAGCATGCACAAAGCCCTAAGTTCAATCCCCAAAACTAAATATGCTCGGTGTGATGGTTTGCCTGTCAATCTGAGCACTCAGGTAATAGTGGCAGGAGGATCAGAAGTTCAAGGTCATTCTTGGCTACATAAGTTCAGGGACAGCCTGGATAAGTCAGGGTTCCCTAGAGGAACAGAGCTGACAAAATGGAATGTATGTATTAAAAGAACTTAATAATCAGGTGTGGAGAGATGGCCCAGTGGTTAGGAGCACTGGCTACTCTTGCAGAGGACATCAGTTTGGTTCTCAGCACCCACATGGCCACTTACTTTTCAAAACTTCAATTCCAGGGAATCCTGCACCCTCTTCTAGCCTCTACATGCATTGCATGCATGGGTGCACTTATAAACATGAAGGCAAACTACTTATGTACATAAAAATAAACCAATAAAAAATAAAAAATAATTTATTAATCAGCTTCTTTCAAAATTGTAACAACAGCGGAATCGCGTGAGAACCTGGGGGTGTCCTCTGTGCCTGTCTCACAGCGGAGAGGCAGAGACCCCAGTAGTTGCTTAGTTCACAGGGCTGGGTGTCTCAGCAGTCCGAATCTGGTTCTGAAAACCCAAACCAGGGTTCCTGAAGAGCAGCTGGTCCTTAGTGAATGTTGGGAGCCTAGAAACACTGGCTTCCACATCAGCAGAGGGATCTGCAGCAGCAGCAACAGGTGCATCAACGGCACCGAGAAAGGGACAGCCAAGCAAGTTAAAGGTGACAATCTTCCTTCTGCCCCTTTTTCATCTGGGCTGCTACCAGAAAGCCCTCATTGGGGGGTGGGGCTCCCTGGGGCTCCCTGTATCAAAGCAGTCAGGACAATTCTTCAGTTGAGGCTCCCTATTTGGGTGATCCTAATTTGTGGCAATTTTCTATTAAAACCAACCATCACAAGAACCTACCCCCCCAAAAAAAATATATTTTTGAGGCAATAAATATAGATATGTTGTATCGGATTTAAGCCTCATGTGATGCTTACATGCATCAAAGCATCACATTACCCCATTAATATGGATAATTTTTATTTACCAATTAAAAATATAGGAAAGTTTTTTAAAGATCTGTAATTACAAATTCAATACATTTAGTAAAGAACATCAGCCAGCCTGATAACAGTCCAAACCATTAAAAATGAAGATCCTTAGACCATCTTTCAAATTAACAGTTAACTTTAGCACACATTTCCAAGAATATTAAATAAGAACCATGTATATATCTATATCTACAAAACCAGGATCACCCTGGTTCCTGAAATTCAAGTAAGATAAAGTAAAGTCTCACTGTGGATCCAAGGTAACCCTACAACAGCTTCCTCAGGAGTCCTTCACATTATCAGAGAGTCTGGTATTTTGGTACCGGCTCTTAGTTTCAATATCCTGCCTCTGCAACTTGCTTTATCTGCATCTTAACAGTATGATAATACAGACCACAGCCCTTTCACCAATCTTCTCTACAAAGCTAGGGCTGGCAGAAAGAAATTTTACTAAAAGTTTGTGGGTCATAGAAAACATGTTAGCAAGGGGAGATTGTAGGTCATCAGTAAAGCACATGTAAGCACGCATGGGGTGTAATCCTCAGCACTAAAGAAGAAAGCAGCTTAGTTCATACCATGTTGGTCTTGTTCTTTTTAAAAAGTGTTTTATTTATTATTTTTATTTTATGTGTATGAGTATATTGCTCACATGTATGTAAGCGTGCCTATGCTGTGCATTGCCCATGGAGGTCAGAAGAAGGCATTGTATTTCCTTGAAACTAGAGTTACGGATGGTTGTTAGCAGCCCTGTGGGTGCTGGAAACAGAACCTGGGTCCTCTGCAAGAGCAGCCAGTGCTCTTAATGCTGAGCCATCTCTCCAGCTCCAATCTTGCTCTTAAGTCACCCCATGACACTGAATACTTTGTTTCAAGTGATGCTCAGTTTTAGTCTGCTCTGGCTGTTCTGACAAAATGCCTGAGGTTAAGCAGCTGATAAATAACAAATTGCTGTTCTCAGTTCTAGAAGTCAAGATGAAGGTTACAGCAGATGTTGTGGCTGATGAGGGCTTGCTCTGTGCTTCATGGTTGGCACCTCTTCCTGTGTCCTCACTTGAAGAAATAGACAGCAGGGCAAAAAGAGATGCAGATTTTCTCAAGTCCTTCTATAAGGATACCACATTAGTCAAACTCTTTGTCACTGTTGAAAAAATACAACTTGAAAGAAAGAATTATTTCTTTAACTCATGGATTCAGAAATTTCAGTCCCATAGTCCTTACTCTGTTGATTCTGAGCCCTTTGTGGGCATCACAGCTGCAAAAGCACGTGGCAGAGGCTGCTCACATCCTGGAAGAGGAGAAACAGAGAGTGAGACAGGGGCTGCGGACCGGACGTAACTTTTGGAACCTGCCCCAGTGACCTGCTTCCTTCCACAAGGTCCCACTTCCAAAACTTCGCGAATGCCCCAAATCACCACTAGCTGAGAACCAAGCATTCAGAACATGAGCCTGTTCAGACTATGAGAGACACTAATGTCTCTCATAAAGGTAAAGCCACTATGGCCTTATCACTGCCTAAAGCCCCCAACTCCTAGTCCGGTTGCAAACATGAATTACGGCAAGAGTAACATTCAGAGGGTAGTACCCAACCCTATTTCGGTGAGTGCCAAGCATTCTGAGAATCATTCTGTTTTGGCATTTTTATGTGTATGAGTGTATTGCCTGCATGTAAGTATGTGCACCTGTGTTGTACAAAGTTTTGAAGAGATCAGAAGGGGGTGTTGGATCCCCCAGAACTGGAGTTATGGATAGTGGTTATCTGCTACATGGGTGCTGGGAATCGAACCTGGATCCTCTTCAGGAGCAGCCAGTGCTTTTCACTGCTGAGCCGTCTCTCCAGACCCTGAAGATGGAATTCTTTTAATGATAAAGAGGTTAAGATTTACCAGTAATCCCAGCACTTAGGAGACTGAGGCAGCAGGATCCCAAGTTGTAGGCCAGCCTAGGGGTGCATAGTAAGACCCGGTCCCACACCAAAAAGGAGGAAAAGGCAGAGGAAGTGGGGAGGAGGAGGAAGAAGAAGAGGAGGGAGGGAGGGAGGAAGGAGGGAGAAGGACTGACCAAACTATCCAAGACATAGCTACACAAAGGTGAAAGGGGAATCTCCTTCCAAGTACGCTCCACACACTGCCAGTGAAAGGCAGGAAAGCCTTTCACTGAGTCCTCAGAGTTCTGGACCGATGGTAAAAACTAATTAAGAGTCAGTTCAAGAATAACTGTAATGTCGGCACAGTAACATCACCTTTTCTTGTGTGTGTATGTGTGTGCATGATGTATACATATATGATGTGTGTGGCATGTATGCATGTGTGTGTGTTGTGTGAAGGCACATACATACAAAGGCATGCATGTGGGAGTCAAACAACAGCATTAGGCCTCAATGCTCACCTTCCATCTTGTTTGAGACAGGCTCTGTTTGTTGTTCACCCTGTGTATGCCCAGTTAGCTGCCCCCTGAGTTTCTGGGGGTTCTCCTGTCTCTACCTCTCTTCTCACCATTGGAGTGCTGGTATTCCCAGTATGCTACCATGCCCAGCTTTATGTGGGTTTTTGGAATTCAAACTCAGATCCTCACACTGGCATAAGAAGAGCTTAACCCACTCCTCCATCTCCCCAGCCCCGGTCTGCCTGTGTTCTAGCATAGTTGCATTATTTTAAGTCCCTGTCTGCTAATTCCAGTAGCTGAGTTAACTTGTCTCCCTCCATCCCTTCTACTAGGTGAGGATACAGTAGACTTCCTCTCCAGAGAAAGCAGAAAGAGGACGCCATCTTTCTTCCTTTCTGATTTTGGTTTGGTTTCATTTCGTCTGGGTTTTTCTGATGGTGCTGGGGATGAAACTCTGTCCCGTCCAGCGGGCAGCGTGGACATGAGACTCTGAAACCTGGAATGAGTGGGGACAAACAGACACACACACAGACACACAAAGACGAACACGCAGGACAGACGGACCTGGGGAAATGTCTCTCTTCAGGCCGCAGATACACAAGACAGAGATGAACACAGACACACAGGATGACCCGTGCTCTTCAGACAGGCCGCTCAGACACACACAAGACAGAGACACGACAGACACACGAGGATAGACGGACCTGGGCTCCACAGGCAGGCTGCAGGCCGCAGGCCGCTCAGACACAAGACAGAGACGAACAAAGACACAAGGATGACCTGAGCTCTTCAAATAGGCCGCTCAGACACGCAGACATACAACAGACACATGACGACCAGTGCTCTTCAGACAGGCCGCCTGCTTTATTGTTTTCAGGGGGTACTTATAGTTTTTGGGGAATCAGGAATGCAGATACATCCATACAGAAATGTGGCAATTAACAAAGACAAAAGCCCATCATAAGGTTATGTGAATATCAGGAAGACACTAAGAGGTGAGGCAGGGGCTAGGTGGGGCGTGGACTAAGGTTGCTAGGAAACAAATCACTGGAAGAACCAGAAGTCAAGGGCATGTGTAGCCAAGGATGGCTACAGGTGGGGGAACTTATTTGCTAAACAATAATAAACTCTAAGAGGCACTTAAGAGACTGATTTACATAATTGGTATCAACAAGTATCAGGATATTACATTTGCAGAAGGGCAAGACAGAGGTCACCTGGTCTCCAACAAAACTCAAGACCAAAAACATGCTAAACAAGCTCTCTACCACAGAGCTACACACCCAGGCCACAAGGCACAGTCTTGGAAGCAAAGAGAAGTCCTTTCCAGGCACCACTCCGACCAGTAACTTTATCTTGAACTTCTCAGTCTCCAGGACTATGAAAAATAGATTTCTGTTGTTTTTAAATTACCCAGACTGTGGTATTTTGTCATAGCTACACAAATGGGCTAAGACAACCTACAAAACTTAGAAATACCTCCTGTTAACATGGCCCATCTTCCCCAACGGAAAATAAACCTGATGAGACTACAACCTTCCTTTTGCTATTTATTCTCAGAGTTCAGGACAATGCCTAGCACATAGTAGGCTTATTAAATATTAGGTCTGAAAGAACATTGAGTTCTACATAAAGTAGTTTCTCAAGAGATGTGTCAGATTATTAGCTAAGTGCCCTAATCTTATGTATGTCTTTAAACAATTCTGTACGAAACCATAAAGGTGTCATTTTTTAGAGAACACACTTCAACACAGACTTTACTTAACTGTAGTGTTCTTATAATCTCAAATTTTCTTATTCTTTTATGGGTTTTCATACTCATTCTTATCGCAACATGTTCACCAGATTTTCCATCTCTCTCGTGTGATGCTTTGAAGTAAAATATGATTGAATGACTGCATTTTGAACTTGGACTAAGTTTGCATTTACAAATTACAGATACTTTCCTTTAAATGTTATCTTGGATGCCAAAAATACACTAAGGTCATCTGAACAAGAAATTTACCAAAGGGACATGAGATTCAGCTTTGTAATCCACAGCAAATACTACTGTATTTCATTGAAACTAAGACACCACTGATTTTTAAATACACCATCACATATCACTTAAAAAAAAATAGAATGATACCAGTTAAACTCTAATACAATGCTTTCATACCACTTAGAATCACTTAGAATTTGTTTGTGGTATTTTTTAGTCTTGGTTTTTATGACTGTCTCACTTATGAAGCCCAGGAGGGACTGGAATATGTGACCCTGACCCAAAAAATAAAAAAGTCACCCATCAATATTACTCATTAAATATTTGCTAGATATCTATTGCTTAAGGTAAGGCCAGGAACTAAAAACTAATCCGATGAATTCATCATTGGAGGAATTGGTCCATCAGGGGTACCCACAAATACTCACTAGGCAATGCTTCAGACACTTAAATGTAAGGCTAGCTGTTTCCAAAATCAGCCTCCAGAAAGGATGGAAAATCTTTTATTTAAATCCTTACAAATTTCTTCATTATTAGAACTACAAAATATTATTTAAGGAATCTCTCTCTGTCTCTCTCTCTCTGTCACCTCAAACTCATTCACCCTGAACTTCTGATTCTCTTGCCTCCATCTCCCAAGTGCTAGGGTAACAAGCGTGAAGCACCATGTCTGGTTCATGCAGTGCTAGGGATTGATTCAAGGGCTCCATGCATGCACTCTACCAGCTGAGCTATATCCCCATCTCTAAGGAAGATGTAGTAACCTAACCTCCCTTAATATGGTTTGGACTCATAGATGTACCCTAATCAGGTTGATTTTTTTTAAAGGCATATTATTACACTTTAGTTGTGTATGGGCCATGGAAATTGCAAGTTTTAGATGTCATTGACATCGATCATTTTGAAAATCACTTAAAGCAATATGGAAAGCAGTGAGGCTACAGAGTGTCGGAGGCGGGAAGACGACAGAACAAATAGCACGCCCACTGGCCCCGGCATTACAGGATGGCTGCTGGTAATTTAGAACATTATTTCCAGTGACTACATCATTTACAAAATCAAAAAGTACCACATCTCAAACAATTTAGAGAGAAATAGAAAGTGCTAGCCAGGAGTGTTGGCACACACCTTTAGTCTCAACACTCAGAAGGTAGAGGCAGGCAGATCTTGCAAAGGTTGAGGCCAGGATGGTCTGCATAGGAAGTTCCAGGCCAGCTGGGGCTGAAACAGGAGGAAATGGGGTCCCCTTTTAGGGTCCTTAGTTTCATGCATAAAATAATTTAAGAATGGACTCAAATGAAAGCTTTAGGACGATTATATTAGAATTTAAGGGGAAACTAGAAAGTTGGATCTTCAGGGCAGAGAATCTTACACTCTTTACAAGTTTTAAAGGTTTTTTTTTTTTTTTTGCAACTGTAACAGGCCTACAAGAAGACGCTCTCTTAAAAAAAATAAATGGATGGAAGTAAAGAAGGAAGGAAGGAAGGAAGGAAGGAAGGAAGGAAGGAAGGAAAAAAGAAAGAAAAAAGAAAGAAAGAAAGAAAGAAAGAAAGAAAGAAAGAAAGAAAGAAAGAAAGAAAGAAAGACAAGCAAAGTGCTCTGAAAAACTGTGGCAGGTGGTGAAATTTGAAACTTTGGCTTTTGGGAAAACAAAAATAAGATTGCTCTCATCTTCTCCTTCTCTTCTAAGCAAGTCATAAAATTTCATTCCAGAGATGCCTTCCCTATACCAAAAAGGAAAGGAATATCCTTATCCCTGAAAACATAGACAAACGGACACACACACACACACACACACACACACAAATTTTCTTTAAGGCACAAGTTTCTGTTTCTTAGAATCTTCACTTCTGAAGGTCCTGTGTCATGTAAAGATTCTATCCAATAAATGTGCTTACTTTACATTTTGCACTAATTTTAACTTTAAATAGATAATAAATTAATGTTTAAACATGCATAGCATTGGATTGCTGACTTTAAACCCTCGACCTTTGCAAATCCAAGTGTTATAGCAGCCCCTCATCCTTATGTTGATCCCACTAAAAGAAAGCTATTTCCTTGTGGTCCAAAGAATGGAATCTCCCTCTGGCATGGGTAAAGACTTAACATTCCAACCTGCCCAAAAGCTAAGAGTTTAATCCAGTTGGACCTGTCAATCACCTGGCTAAGAGACCGGGCCTCAGGAAGGCAAATTCACCTAAAGAGATGGGAGGAATAATTAACTTTTTAATGAGGTAATGTGCTTTACCTTCCCAGAAAGTCCACACCCGCTATGCCTGTGTAGAGCTGCCAGGAGGCTTTGCTAGGCTTCCTTGCCTTCTTATGGGTCCTGACTCAAAAAAGCTTAACTCTTCCTTTTCTCCTTTTCTTCTTTTCTGTCTTTTTCAAGTGCTGGCCAGACGTTGAGTGTGCTTTTTCTAGTACTTTGTGCTTTTCCACTCTTTCTCTGAAGCCACCTCTCTTTTGCCATGTGGCTGCTTGCCGACCCTCCAAGCATAACTTAAACAACAAGGCTTTCTCTCTTCCTCTTCTCCACCTTCTCCTATGGGCAACTGCCAAGATTTACAGCTTGCCTGCCCTGTGGTTTTCCTTTGAAACTGTAATAAAATTGTCCTCAAGCTTCCTTCTAGGTCCGTTCTGAAATTATTTTATTAACAAGACCAAGCACCCAAGAGGGGTCCCAAATTCCCCAGTAACATGTGGCATCCAACATGAGAGTCCCTAAAATTTCCAATAACACAGGTTGACAAAAATACAGCCTTTCAATGAGAAAAATGGAAATAGCAAGTCAGGCATGGTGGTTCCTGCCTTTAAACCCAGCATCCAGAGACACAGGCAGTCAGATTTCTGTAAGAGGATCTCTGTAAAATCAAGGCCAGCTGGAGCTACAGGGAGACCTGTCTGAAAAAGAAAAAAAAAAAAAAGGAATTTTTTCATTGTGGTTGAATCTGTTGAATTTTGTTTGGAATTCCCTAATTACTTATTTTACTTGGTCTTGTTAAATGTCCCATTCCTTTTAAAAACTATAATAATCGAGTTGGAGAGCCCCTGCTGCTCTTCCAGAAGACCTGGAATCCAGTTCCCAGTGCTCATATCTGCTGGCTCACAACCACCTGTAACTCCAGCTCTAGAGAGCTAACACCACCCTCTGGCCGCTATAGACACCCACACCCATGAGGCATTCACTCATACAGACCTACAAACATATATGTATAAATTAAAAATAAGAAAACATGGCTGGGCTTAGTAGTGCACACTCAGGAAGCAGAGGCAGGCAGATCTCTGTGATTTCAAGACCAGCCTGGTCTACATAGTGAGTTCCAGGCCAATTGGGGCTACAGCGAGACCCTGTCTCAAAAAGACCACCCCCCCCAAAATGAAAGCAATATTAAAGACATGACCATGAAATACTGTACTGAAGGGAAAACCCCCGCAGAGACTGCAATCAGAGCAGTCTGAGATGTAGCTCAGCCCGGAGGCTTCTCGGTTCGTCAGAATAAACAAGAGCATGGCCTACTTCTCAGTGCCAGGGGCAAGATTTCAGTCCAGATGCTGCACACACCGTAGTGAAGAAGAACAACTGACCTAGGCCCTTCTATGAACTGCTAAATTCCCATACCAGCCTGGGCATGTAAAGCATGTTTTTCCGGGTGGGTCAGAGCTCATGAGCAAACAAGAAACCAGTACTAGCAGCTGTAACTCAGCTGGATCTCCTCCTCGGGACCCAGAAGCCAGAGAGCATGGCTAGAAGAGAGTAGAGGAAGATTTATTACCTGAGGCAATAAGAACACATCAGAGCTATCTCCGAAACAATGCTGTCTGCCAAGCTTGGGGGTTTTACTGCGGAGCGGAGGCTCTAGTCACCTAGAAGACTACTTGATGGAGAGGACACATTCCTGAGCATGCTCAGTTTAAGGTCATAATTCAAGAAGGAAAGATGGCAGACAAAGCTTGGGGCAAGGTCAACTTAGATCATAAAGCACAGGTTCAGAAGGCCCAACGAGTAAAAGCAAACAGGTCTGGGCATGCTCAGTTCAGTATTGTGATAAGTCAAATTGACTCTAGATGCCTGAAAGAATGTGTCAGAGTAGCTGGGTGATCTTAATAGATTCTTCTTAGGTTTCTGCAAAAAAATTAGCTGAAACAAAGAGAAAGGACCACTGTAAGGGTGTGTTAATGCAGGCAGTTACCCAGAAGGTGCCTGCCCCACTCCGAGATCAACAGAGCTACGGGGCACTTAGAGCCCTCCTGTCTGAAAGTGACCGCATTCAGAAAGAAGGTCTTCCTGGTATGGAGTAGTGTACCTGACATCAAGCGAACTTCCCCTCTGCCGTCTGCCCTCCGAAGGTTCAGTCACTAATGCTACTGAAATAAACAAATAATAAGTTAACAGGAGAAAAGGCCCACAAGTTCTGTGTGGCTGGGACATTTTCAGGAGGGTGAGGACTCAAGGAACCAGGGAGGGTTATAAGCTGATGTCACAGGGAAGAAGGATAATAAGGGGTAGAGGTAACTTGAAAGGAAGAATATTTTTAGGAGAGATTAATGGATTCAACACAGGCAATAGCCAGGGACAAGGTGTGTCTGAGCTCACAATGAAGTCTTCTTTTCTGCCATATGCATCAGTTTTCCTGGTTGATGAGATATCTGACTGATGGAAAATAAATTCATAAAAGCTGAATATCTTCTGGAGGATTCAACCTTGAAGGTAAACGAGGAAAGCTGTGTCCTACATTTGCTTCCCCTATGGGCTCTTGGTTTAAAGTTCAAAGTGGCATATTTGAGGTTATGTCTTTCTGAGTTCCAGCACTAACCACTTAGTCACATGCACTGGAGCATGCCTAACAGCCTTGAGTCCTTGAACAAGGACTCCAGTATTCGAGCTCTCTACAGAGGCTTGCTTGCAGTATGGGATGTTCAATTAGCAGCAGAAAAAAAGAAAGGGCCCCGATAAGCTGAAGCGACCATCACAGTGCAGACAGGTTGCGGGATAAGAGTGGCCTGGGACATTCTGAAAAGGTCAGCAGACAAAACACAGAATTGGCTGACAAAAGAGGAGTGTGCACACCGCAGAGACCCTTCCCTTAGGCACACATGGCTAAAGGTTTCACCCCAACAGCGAAGAACAATAAGTTCTTAGCAGAACCACATTGGAAAGGATTTGAACTTGTCCTGTATAAAATAGTGCTTACATTCAGCTCGGCAGAGACTGGATCTAGGTCTCTTTCCAAGGCTGCATTTTGGCATCCTTAATTAGTACCTTTATTATCACCATAAAGTTCCAAGCTAATGAAGCCCTCCAGGTACTGTCACAGCTGTATTCAGAGAAAAACCAGACCTAACAATTGAGAGTCCAGATTCCTGTGCCCATTATGGGGCGGTCCAGGTAAGCAAATTGCCTTTGCCCTACAGAAAGCTCTCTTAATAATTCTGTGTCACAATTACTCAGAAATTCTTTCCAGCAAGTGTTCTAGAAGGAAAAGATGGGCTAAAGCAAAGGTTTTCAGGTTACCAACTGTTAAGGAGCAAGCTGTTATTTTCTGGATCAGAAAAAGAAGATAAAAGAAGAAAGAGAAAGAAAGGAAAGAGGTGGTCCAGGGACAATTATTTTGGTCTCTCTTTGTATTCCCTTTGCTTCTGCTTAACATAACACTTCTCACACACCCCAGTGGCCTTTAGAGGACATACCAATTTCTCTGACAGGACCCTTCTCTCCAGTCCCCTATTCTCATGCAAATCCGCCCTATAAGTCCTCTTCTTTCTCATTCCTTCCCATTTTGAAACATAAAAAGAAGAAAACCCCCAGAAGCCCTGTGGTTGCACCAGAAGGGGGTGAGGCTAGATAACCTTTGTCCCTTTTGCATCACTAATTCCTGATCTGAGCCCAGTGTGTTCCCACTGATGCGGCTTGAGCTTTGTCACTCGTCCTTTCCAATGCCCACAGCAATTCACATTCATAAAAAGTGAGATTAAAAGTGTATGACTGTTGGCCTGAACTCCTGAATTCCATTTCTATCCCTACTAATGATTTCTTTTCAAGGGCAGATTTTTATCTTAGTAAAGACAGTGATGCCTCCCCAGCTGGAGGAACAGTAAAGACATTACCCTCCATCTCTCCAACACCTGAGAAATTATTTGGTGGATTTAGTAAATGCAGGATAAAATACAGCCAAACAGGGCTGGGTGGGTGGTTTAGACGTAGAACACTTACTTGCCTAGGATGTATGAAGCCAGGGGTTCAATCCCAGCCATGTTCCAACCCACCTCTCCCAAAAAATAGACAAGAGAAACATATATCATTGCGGCGAACACCCTCCGACCAGCAGAGGAAGAAAACCACCACAACGAAGATTCTTCTTGGATCGCACTTTATTGGAGAGCCTCTCGGTTGACTGATGGGCGTTGATGACGAGGGGCAAAGAGCGGGCTTGTTCAGCGGCCTTTTATAGTAAGCAGGGCGGTATGACAGCTCGGGATTGGATGCTGACAGCCCGCCACAAGCAAAGCCACGGGATTGGCTCGGGAGAGTTTAAATTGACGCGCGAATTGACGCGCATGCGCAGCCTCGGGATGGCTTGCGCGCCAAAACATTTCCTCAATGGAGCAGTTTGACAGGCGGCTCCAGGAAGTCGGCGCCATCTTGTAATGGCGCTGACCGGCTCCCTGCATATCATTATATATTTATTTATTAAGTACCTGCTTTATACTCTGTGGGAATATATACACACATATATTCAGACTCGGTGCTCAAGAAACTTAGGACGAAGTAAAGGGGATAAAACAAAAGTATTTTTTAAAGTATGAATGCTTCAGGGTCTTCAGAGGTTCCAAGAAAGGAAAAAATTCAAACTTTCTGCCCAGCATAATGGTATATGCTTGTAATCCTAGCACTTAGGAGGAGGAGATCAAGACCTCTACATTAAAATTAAAATTAAATGGGCTACATTTTAATTAATTAAAAAATAATCTTTTACTTAGTTTGACTTTATGCACACAAGTGTTTTGCCTGCATTTATGTAGTTGTACTAATTGTATATAATGCCTGCAGAATCCAAAAGAGGGTGTCAGATTCCATGAACTAGTTATGGACAGTGCTTAACTGCTATGTTGGTGTTGGGAACCCTACAAGAGCAGCTCCTAACAACTAAGCCATCTCTCAAGCCCCAAATAAATTAATTAATTAATTTGAACTTTTTATTAGATACTTTAAAAAAATCTTTTGATTGGTTGTACAGAAGTTCAAATGCACTAGATTCAACCCAAACTAATTCAACAGTCATCAAAGTCAAAATACATAAATATATTTATTATGGAGCCCATAATTTCATGAAGAACAAAACAGACAAGAGCTAATAATGTGTGTTCACTATGTGTCAAGCACCATGCTGACCATTGCATGTGTGCAATCTGACTTAACCACAACTGAAGCATGAAAAGACAAATCTAAAATCAAAGCACAGGCAAGAAATATGCATCTCGGGACTTGAGTAGGTAGAGCTCAAAAAACCCTTCAGAGAAGCAAATACCACCCCACTTTGCAGATAAAAGAAATGCAAAGAAGGAGCAATACAAGAATTTTTAAATATTCAAGTCTTGGGACTGGAAGATGGTTCAGTAGTTAAGAGCACTGGCTGCTCTTGCAGAGGACTCAGGTTCGATTCCCAGCACTCACATGGCAACTAACAACCATCTGTAACTCCATTTCCAGGTGATCCGATGCCCTCTTCTGACATCCTTGAGCATTTCATGACATGGGTGCATTTATATACATGCAGACAATGCACTCATACACATAAAAATAATATATAAGTCAGGTGTGCTGACACACACCTTTAATCTCAGCACTCAGGAAACAGAGGTGGGTGAATCTCTGTGAGTTCCAGGCCAGCCTGGTCTACATAGCAATTTCAAGATCAGCTGAGGCTATAGGGAGACTGTGTCTCAAAAAAAGACTTAATTAATTAGTTAATTAAAATAGTAAATAAAATATTCTTAAGTTGCCCTTCTTTCCAAATATTTGCCTCCCTATTTACTACCTCCTAGTTTTTTCCAGCAAGCTATATACAGAATTTGTTTTCTCTACTCTCTTTTTTCAGTATCAGAGGAGCTGCAAATTAAAATGAATAAAGGCATTTTCCAGAGGGGGAGAAAAAAAAAAGATTTTCATTCACATACATATATGAGTTCACAGGAAAATGGGACTGAAAGAGAAAGTTAGAATTAGAATTTGGGGAGTTATTTGTCATTTAAACGGGAGATGAAAAGAGAAGAGGACTGTTTCTGGGAAAACAAATGACTTCTTAGAAGATGGGGAAAAGTACTGTGAATATGTGGACAGCGTCTCTGAGAGAGCCTGAGGAGAATACACAAGAGATAGGATGGCTTGGTGACAACATCTGTTTGGGTAAGATGGGCCTCACTCCTTCGAGAAGACAAAATTAGAATGAGATCCAGGGAGGAGCTTTTTGACAACTGAGGACTTTGGGGTAGAGGTTAGGACTTTGCTTGTAGGCAGGTAAGAGACTTCGGCAACTCAAACACTTTCAGCTTAGAATATTTTTTATGCCAAAGTGATATATTTGGGGGTGTTTCCCAGGTGCCCTCAGCTACATTGTATTAGGACGCAAACACAAATGAAGAAGCTCTGAGGTTTCAGAGATGGCTCTGGATGAGACCTGGAAAGCAGGATTCTGAGCACAGGCAAGAAAGACATGTCTCAGTGTTGCAGCTGGCAGGGCTGAGGACCTCTAGAGCACATCACACACTCCAGTCTGGCTGAAAGAAAACTGCCTTTGCAAAAGGATCTCAGCCCCCTTTGCAATGTTGCTGTAGGTGAAGACTAAGCAGCAGATCTATTACCTTAAACCTGGAATAATCAGTCATGATGGCACACACTGTAATCCCAGCCCTCAGGAGGCTATGTGTTCAAGACCAGCCTGGGCTACACACTAAATTTAAGGCCAGTCTAAGCTACACAGCTTAGACTATATCTCAACAAAACAAAACAGGTTCAGTTAGTGAAGTGCTTGCCCAGCGTGCACAAAGCCCCAAATTGAGTCCCTAGCACCCCCAAAAAACAGCCATGCTCACCTGTACTTCCAGCACTCAGAAGAGACAGGCAGGAAGTTCAAGGTTATCCTTAGCTACACAGTGAGTCTGAGGCCAGCCTGGGATAAATGAGAACCAGTCTCAAGGAAGAAAGAAGGGAGGAAGGGAAGGGACAACCCCCACAGAGGTTTCCAGTTAAATGTTAAGAATTTCACACCACAAAAATCGATTGCTCCAACTGTACACCTCTAATTGGAGCAGAAGTCCCCACAAGAAGTTTGGCACCACTGTGAGACTGTCACAGGGAGTGATCTCAAACACCTCTGCCAACTACTTCCTCCTTTAAACTCAGCAGCGAAGAGCACCTGCTGCTCTTGCAGAAGATCCAGGTTCAGTTCCTAGCACCCACATCAGGTGGCTCATAACCAACTGTAACTCAGGTTTTAGATGTTCCTATGACCTCTTCTGGCCTCCTCAGGCACCTGAACACACATGATACACATACAGACAAGCAGGCACATGGACATAATCATAAGAAAAATGAATATGTAATTTTTAACAAGAGAAGAGTCTAACGTCACTAAGTTGACTGATCTTACTCCTGTCTTAATGATCTGTCACCTACTACTGTGGTTTGAATGAGAAATGTGGCTCCTGGGTTTGAATACTTTGTCCCCAGTTGGTGGTGCTGTTTAAGAAGGTTATGGACCCTTTACAGAGGTGGAGCCTACGTTGCTGGGCAGGGAGAGGGGTGGGGGCTTTGAGGATTTAGAGCTTTGCCTGGCTTCTCGCTCATTCTCTTTGCTTCCTGTGTGTGAATGCATGTGAGCAACCAGTTTCCTGTTCCTGTGCCATGGTGTACTCTAGCCCTCTGGAACCATAAGCCAAAATGGGATCTTTCTCTGTTAAGTTGTTTTTAGTCATGTTTTTTTATTACAGCAACAGAAAAGTAACTAATATGTTTATCTTCATCATAACTGTGTAAACTAAACTAATAAATGACTGAGATTAGTAGTCAAGAGGTAGGATTGACAGTGGTTCAAAATGTGCCCTTGGGGTGGGGATGCTAGGGATGGAACTTAAAGCCTCATACACGCTAGGCAAGTGTTCTGCTTGCCTATGTTCTTTGCCCCCATTTTTTGTTTTTGTTTTTATTTTTTAATAGCATAAGACTCTGCCAGGCTAAGCAGAGGGTAGTCATAACTGCAGCCATAAATCATTTTGACTTTTCCCTGGTTGTTTAAACCAGGATGGAAAGTTCAGCCAGTCAAAGCACCAAGCTGGCTCTCTATTCCACACCTCATAAAAACAGCCCAAGGTACCTTCGCAAAAAAGCAACTTAGGCTATACAATGCCAGAGCCACTGGGAAAGGGAAAAAATGTGAAAAGCAAACCATGGACTTTAAAGATGCAAATGCAGCCTGTGTTTGGATTCCACCATTTAAAAATATGTCTTCCCAGCCTGCTAGCCACTCCACTTGGAAGGAAACCCTTAATTTATTTCTGAGAAGTGCCAGCATTCATTAGAATCATAGTCTCCTTTCCCAGCCTTGTGCTTTCTAAAATGGCCTCTGGGCACCTGCCTAAAATAACTTTCTAGAGCCTGTACTCCAATAAAGAGTCCTTTGCTGAAACTCAGATCAGATGTTCATTTATTACCCTCACCTCTTAATCAATTAAAAAACATATCATAAAAGCACATTCCTTGTAAGAGGAAAAAATATAGGAGTTATTCTCCTTGCTGGGCTCACAGCATAATTTTTCTAGAATAAAGGAAACCACACATGTGTACTGCATAGGGAAAATGTGCTTGCATCCCAGGGTAGCTCTGTGAAATATTATTACCTTATCAGAGTTTGACGGCGACTGATGGGTAAGAGGAAATAACTTCCCTTTGCAAGAGTCAGCTCTGAATAGGGCAGGAGGGGAAGTGTTAGACTGCACTAGAAAAGATTAGAAAACCAAGTTTATTCTTTTTTGTTTTTAACTACATTTTCTGGTTAAAACGAAACTGTTGATTTTAGAACTGAGATTATTGCGAAGATATTGGTGGTTTGCTCCCAAATCCCCTCTTCTTGAAAAAGAAAATATTTACGTAAAAGTTCCAAGCCTCAGAATCTATCATCAACTTTCCATTCTTCCTAGCACATGAGCCTTTTGAACCCAGCCAGTTGCCGAATACAGGCATGGAGACATATGATGTCATAGTCTAGCAGGCACATTCTCCTACCCCACACATGCATATATTTACAAAGGATGAAAGCATGTCTTAATGTCATGGAGTTAACCATGCTTTGGAAGGTTGTGCAATGGCATCTCCAGAGATGGAAGCAAAGGAGAGCCTGGATGACAGAGAAAAAGATGTAACTGCACAGACATTCAGTCACCCTCGTCAGAATTTTCTGATCTCTAAAAGCAATAAACAATGAAAAAAATAGATTGACTATAGTTTGAAACCCTTTTGTCAAAGAGGCCTTTTGAAGTATTGAATCTCTGGTCCATCTAAAACAGCAATGTTTTGATGTTCTAGCCTCAGCATGACTTTGCCCCCCCCAATTGGGGACAATACATCAATGAAGATATAATTCTGGGTGGTACTTTTATATCTCTGAGAACTAGACATCAGAGAACTTAAGGTTTCTAAAGGTAGAAAGTGTAGTTAGAATGCATTTCAGTTCCTTCCAACTCCTATGACAGAATATCATAGACTACTGGTGTTCTACAACCAATAAAAACATTATTACTCATGGTTCTGGAGGCTGAGAATTCTGAGATCTAGTATCTGGTGAAGGCCCCCTTCCTGGTTCACAGATAGGATCTTCTCGCCATGTCCTTATGTGGTAGAAAAGGTGATCTAATTCTGTGGGGCATCATTTATAAGGGAACAAATACTATTTATAGGGGCTCCACCCTGTGACCTAGTCCCCTTCCAAAGACCCACCCTCTAAGACCATCACCTTGGGGCTTAGGATTTCAACATGTGTGTTTGGGAGGAGTACGTATAGTCCATAGCAGAAAGCATAAAGAATGTGTGGAATAACTAAAGAACAATAATATGTAATAAAAGGTAGAAGCATGTGGCCATCATGAAGTGCTATGAACTCCACTGAGATGTGAAGCAGGTTGGGATATTCAGGAAGCAGACATTAAGGTGAAGACTAGGATGAGGAAGTTATCAGATGCTGTGACCAGAGCAGTACTTTTACAGGAAAGGAAGGCCTACCAAGTGGGCACTTGGAGAAGGCAGGCTCTGATGCAGAAGCTCTGAAGTCTGATTCAAAATTTGCCCATGCTGGGCCTTTCAGCAGCTCCACACATCCCCACCAATTACTGGGTGAGATACACAGACATGAGGTGTCCTGGGGAAAGTTCAAAGCCACTCTGGGCTATATAACAAGACTTTGTCTCAAACAAAACAAAACCAAAAACAGTTTCATGAAGGAGAGATGGAACTTGACCACAGCACGGCATGGAAGAATTTCACTGAACAGTGAGAAAATATGCCAGGAAGAAAAGTGATATGAGTAAACCAGGCAAGGACAGTGGCTGACTGGGAGTGGAGAGCGCGTATTACAGGTTAGGCCGGACTGTGCACACCACGAAACCCACCGAGAATGCACACCACGAAACCCACTGAGAGTGCACACCATGAAACCCACCAAGAGTGGGGCAGATTTCACATCAGGAAGGCATTGTTAGGTCACTGTGCAAAGGATGACTGGATTCCCTATCAGCTTGCTCCCCCACTGGTGAGCACCCAGACAGAAGTCAGCACATGCCAGCTACCTGCTAGAAATTTCCACCCACCACTGTTGCTATTGGAGCTGAATTGAGAGAAATTTAAGTAGAGCCAGACTGAAAAAAGTAATGACATATTTTTCTTCCTTCGAGTCTATTTCCTGTCTCAGAGACCAGGGGTGTGTGGCTACCAAAATACTGAACAATGAATGAGCTACAAGGCGGCCGGAATCAAATCCCTGTGTGCATGCCGTCTCTGCCAGAAAACTCAGGACAAGAAGGGAGATTTGAGAGCCAAGGTGCACTGAGTCTTCACAGGCATAAACCCCACATGTACTTAGACAGCTGAACTGGATGTTGTGGCCCACACTTGTAGCTTCAGGTACTTAGGAGTCTGAGGCAGGAGAATTGCTTGGGTCTAGGAATTTGAGGCCACCTTAGCAACATAGTGAGACCTCTCCCCTCAAAAATGTCTCTAGGAGGCTTGAGAGAACCTTTCTTGTAATGCTAGGGGTCCTGGAAACTCAAAGGCCATCAAAGCTGCTCCAAGTTAGCAAGTTGGTGGCCTTTTAGGTTCTTGTCTTAAGAATTTAAAGAATGAAATTCTCGGCCCACAAGGGTGAGTTTTAGAGAAAAGTTTAGTGCAGAATCACAGACAGAAGCTTTGGTGGTGGGGGAGCAAGGGCAAGTACACAGAACTCTGGTATGGCAGGAGGGTTCCAGGAAGCAGGGTACCACTGAGCCTCTCTGCCTCGGGTTAGTAGTAGTTTACTGGATGAAGGAAGGGAGAGGCAGGAATGAGGTGGTCAGTCCTTGTTAATCTGTCTCAGCCATGAAACTTACAATGGGGTTAGGAAAAGATATTCATTTTTTCCTTCTCAAAGAGGGTAAAGAGAAAATTATTTTCTTCCCCTATAAGGTTGAGTCAGAGGTGAGAATGACGGAGATGGCTGTCTGTCAAGGCACTGCAACATATGGTAGAAACAGTGGTGGTCCCCCATGAGACTTGCAGTTCAGCTGGGTGTTACAGTTGTGATTCACAGAACTTGGGGTCTGGGGGTAAGAAGGCTTCACGCTTGGGTACCCACTTTAAGAGTTTCCTTTGGTGAGTTTTGTTTAGAACACGGGTGGGGAGCCCATCTCACAGATCTGCCCATAGCCAAGGATGTGAGAAGCATACAGTGAACACAACCAAGAACAATGAATTCTTTGGTCTGATAGCAATCACCAAGAATGAATAAATCTCTTTTGTTTGAAGTTCAGAAGAGAGAGGAGGAGGAAAGTTATAGGTCTGTGAAATCACACTTAGACAAAGGAAAAGAGAAAAAGAAATTCCCAAAAAAGTTCACAGAAAAAGCCTCAGTTGAAAATGATTCTATGCAGGATCTGAGCAGAAGGGGAATTAAGAAACCATTTTTTATCCTTAATAAAGAGAAGGGAAGAAGATGCATGGAATCAATTGATAAAAGTAATAAATACCAAAAGGAAAAAGCAGGTTGAAATGAAGGCAGGCGCATTCGTTAGAAGGGCTGATACTCTTTGCTTACAGTAAATAAATTTTTTAAATGGAAGCAAAAGAAGAGAAGGGATTTACTGCAGGCATATGGGGTGATTTACAGACCACAGGGGCAGAGAAGAGCTGAGTCTCAGAGAAGACAAGAGCTGTACTGCTGGGAGGGAGGCCCACACTTTCTCTGAGGTCTCTCTGTCACACGTCCTCACAAATAATGGACATGATTAACAACTTTCATTTCTGTCACAGGGATAGGAGAAACAGTAACATCTCATTTTAATGTGCATTTCTTTGATTATTAAGGAAGTCGAGTATGTTTGCATGTTTATCAATATTTCCATTCAGCCTGCTATGAAAGATGAGATGAAAGAACAGGAAAAAATTGAAAACAAATAAAGGCTTTTGAGGTACTCTACTTTGGCAAAAAGAAAAAACAATGAACACTGGTTTATATTGAACACATATTTCAAATGAATTCTGAAGTTCATCAGGTTTCTATTAAAAAACAGCAATGTGTACATAAGACAAAGACTATTTCTGATGATGAAATTGCATCCAAGCAAATAAGCACTTGATGGCTAGGTGTGATAAAGATCTATCAGTCCTAAACCAAACAAAAGGAAAAAGAAAAGGAAAAAAAAAATGGAACCTAAAAGAAAATTAAGGTCATCTTTCCTTGTTTTTTTAAGATTTTTTTAAAATTTTATATATTTTACCTGCATGTATGTAAGTATACCACGTGCACACAATGCCCACAGAGATCAGAAGAGGGCATTAGATCCCCTGGAACTGGAGTTAGAGAGTTGTTAGTCACCATGTGGGTGCTGGAAACTGAACCCAGGTTCTCTTTAAAAGCAGCAACTTCTCTTAACTGCTGAGCCGTCCTGTCTCCAGACCGTTTTGGGCTGGATTCTTGTGAGACCTCATTTCCTGCAGGGGAAGAATATGTATGTATTCACTACACTCTAATCGTTGAGTAGCTTTCTCAATTGTTGTTGTTTTGAGGCAGGCTAGCCACAGGCTTCTGCCTGTGCCACCATGCCTGACTTTTCCTGTTTTAACCCAACACAGTTATTAAAAAACTATTAAGATTTGGAGCTGGACAGATGACCCAGTGGTTAAGAGTACTGACTACTCTTGCAAAGGACCTGGGTTTAGTTCCCAGCACCCACATAGTGGCTAAACAACTGTTCTTAACTAGTTCCAGGGGAACTGGCTTCCACAGACACCAGGCACTCATATGGCACACTTCCATACATGCACATGAAGCACTCATACACATAGAACAAAAATAAATAATATTTGAAAACAAACAAAAAACTATTAAGCGTTATCTGTGTCTGTTTAGGGATTAATCTTCTCATTTAGTAAGTTGGTCAATTAGGGAGACAGGTGCCTTTTCAGGGTTAGCATCTCAATAGCATGATGGGAAATAAATTGAGTTATGTTGACAGTCCTTATTAGTATAAAAATAACGTGATTCTATATGTATCTTCTGCCCAAAAGATAGTCTTTTAACTGTGCCAAGTTTGTGTGTGTGAGTGTGTATGTGTTACTAGGGATGGAACCCAAGACCGTGTGCATGCTAGGCAAGCACTCTACCACCATCTCTGAGCTGCATCCCAGTCCTGGGCTTCATCTTTGAGTCATCTTTTTTTTTCCCTTCTGAGAAAGAGACTCTGACATCTCTCAGGCTGGCCTTGAACTCAACATTCTCCTGCCTCCGCCTTCCAAGTGCTGGAATTAGATATGTTCCACCACACCCAGCCTAGAGTATGTTTTAGTTTGTGTCTGTGTGTGTGGTGGCCTGCATGTGAATGTCAGAGGACAGCTTTTTTCAAGAGTCAGTTCTTATCTTCCACTTTTTTGAAGCAGGGTCTGTGGGGAACCGGCTAGAGTGACTCCGTTTTAAGTTGGACTCCATCTTAAGCCTAGAGGCTATTCTCCATTTTGTCAACTTTTACTGTAAGTTCTCAGTTGCAGCCACAAGGCTAAAACAGAAACTTGTGGCCCTGAAGATAGCAGACAGCACATTCCATTGCTCTGAGGACAGCCTCCACCAATGAGAACCCCCTTGGTCATTCCCCAATCAACTTAAAATGTGCTTGGCCCACACGGCTCCCCTAACCAATCATAATGTGCCACTGTAATGCCCATCCTCTCTTTGTCTCTAATCAATAAAAGGCCCACACCCTTTAGGATCCAGACTCTCAGCACAGATCCACTGAATTGGTGAGGTCTGAGAGTCTGAGCTTAAGTCCTAATAAAGGCTCTTTGTTTTTACATACACTCTGGATTCCTTGGTGGTCTTTGGGGAGTCCATTCTCTGGGCATCACAGGTCTCTCTTGTTTCTGCAGCTGCACTGTGTACTTCAGGCTAGCTGATGGGCAAGCTTCCAAGGAGATTTTCCTGTTTCCACATCCCATTTCACTACAGGAGTGCTGTGATTACAGTTGTGCTCCACCAAATCTGGCTTAAGAGTTCCAGGGAACAAACTTGGGTCCTCAAGCTTGCTCAGCTAGTACTGCTGAGCCATCTCACTGGCCCTCTAGAGTATTCTTTCACATGCTTTTAAAAAAAAAATTCAAACTTGTCTTCACAAAAAAAAAAAAAAAACACACTTGAATCTATTTTATCTTTGCTATAAAAAATACTATTTGTATAACTGAGAGAGAGACAGAAAAACAGACAGTGACAGGGGAGAGACAAAGAGATTGTGCCTCAGTAAGGACCTGTATAGATCTTTTCTTCTGTTTTGTGTTGTTACTCAAAGCAAACAAACAAATAAAAAGGCACCTGAGACTGGTACCCTGCCAGGAAAGGAACCTTATTTTGGCTCACGGCTGTACAGGCCACCTTATATCTTGTAGATGGGACGACTGGCGAGGCTCCATGGGAGAGGCACACAAGGGAGAGACCACACGTATGGGTAGCCTGGCTTCACCACAGCTTACTCTTTCTGGTGTATTTTTGCTTGTGTATTTGCTTGTTTTCTTTTGTTTGATGTTAAAAGACAGAACTTCTCAATACCACAAAGGCTGACCTCTAATTTCTAGGCTTAAGTGATCCTCCTGCCTCATCCTCTCTAGTAGATGGAACTATTAGCACACACCCTCACACCAATTTAAAAATTCACTCTGTTGTAAAAGGTGTATGAGTGTTTAACCTGCATGGATGCAAATGCACCTGTGCATGCAGTGCCTGGAGAGGTTAGATGAAGATAACAGATCTCCATGACCTAGAGTTACAGGTGGTTGTTAGCCACCATGTGAGTGCTGGGAACCAAAGCCCAGTCATCTGCAAGAGCTGCCAGTGCCCTTACCTGCTAAGCCATCGCTAAAGCTCCAACAATTCATACCTGATGTATCTAATCCAGTCCTGAGAGACCTAATTCAGTCCCCCAACACAATCTTTAATTCCTTCTGAGGATGGGTGCTCCCATGATATAAACCTTTCCCATCAGGTCCCATTTCTTAAAGATTCTACCACTCTCAATACTGCATTAGAGGCCAAGCTTTATGAGATTCTAGGAAGACAAATCATAGTCTAAGCATAGCAGAACTGTTCTTCTACCAGTAACTGATGGGAAGAGTGTAATTCCAACTGGGCAAAAGGATCCATCCTGACAAAGTAAGTCAAACGTCATTAGTATTTCCAAATGCTCTCACAAGTGGCTGATTACAGTCAGAACGAAATGCTCTTTACTGCCAACTGGGGCCTGAGCATCCTGCCGCCTGCTGAGGGGTCTGCAGTATACAAACACCTCATCTAACTTCTCCGTGTCCTAAAACCCCTCCCTTCCAGAAATATAAACAAACCAAATGTCACAGTTGATTTTTCCACCTAGCGTCTCACAGATCACTGATCTTCATGGGCCCCTCCAAAACCTGCAGCATGAGTCTGATCAACAGGGGAAAAGACTTAAAGAAAAACAAAAATCTTGACCAGAGATAACAGAAACAGTATCATCCTATTCCGGTTCCACATTTCGTTTTTGTTTAAAAAAATTTTTTTTCATGCCATTCATAGAATAAAGGAATCCAAGTGGAAGTTCCGTGCTTCCTCCTCGGAGCCTGGAAGGCTGCGTCATTTACCCCACTACGGACCCGTTTCTGTTTTAGAAGATCCTGGACGTATGAGCTCAAGAGAGAAAGAGTCCAAAAGCAAAACTCCACATCAAATACATGGAGTGCAGTGTGTGCCTTCCAAGTCACTCTCAGCATTGGAATGCTTTGGTCATCTGTGTAACATTTAAAGGGAAAATGCCATTAAAGAGGAGAAGAGAAGCCCAAGAAAACCATTTTTCACATCTAAAAAAAATCTTGCTCTAAAAACTTGAAACAGTTGGTAATTCAACTGGCCAGAAAGATATGAATTTATTCTCTCTTCAAAGCGGTCCAGCTCTCACAGGCATTGTTTGCCAAGGGATGTCCTCACTCCCGCAGCGCCAGTCAAACTTCCAGGCTTCCCCAAGCCCAGTCTTTCTAAGTGTTCTTCGGGAATGAAGAAGACCAGCCTCGCCCTGCCCGCTGCGCACGTCCCGCACCCTGACCACGCCCCGGGATGAGCTGTCTGCGCCCGCTGGGGCTCAGGAACGCGCCCCGAGAGTGCGCTCACGGAGCCGGAGAGGCGGGCTCCGAGCCAGGCTCCCGGACTCTCTGCCGACCCCCCAGTGTTGGTTTCTCTCGTGTCACTGCGACAGGAACACCTGACAGCAACAATTCAAGGGAGAAAAGATTAACTTTAACCCGCAGTGCGTCGCTCGCAGCGGGGGAGACAGCAGAATGGCCCGGCTGTGGTGGGGGAGCTCGAGGCGCTGGAGGGTCACGTGCTGGCAGCCCAGGAAACGAGGAGCGCAGGCAGCAGGCACGGACAGTCTTCAAAGGCCCGCCCCGGTGGCCTCCTTCCTGCGGCTAGGGGCCACTTCCTGAAGGATCCTAGAGCTTTAAAATAGCACAACCTAGGAACCAAGTGCTCAAAACATGAGGGTGTGGGGACATTTCAGGTTCAAACCGTAACACTCCTGTTTTCCTCATCGCCTTTGATCTCGTTTCTCTCTTAAAGGGCCAGGAAAAGCCTGCTTTACTGTTCCGTTTGACTAAGGGGAGTTCCCCCGCACGGAAGTAAAGCAAGGTTTTTGAAATCTCATTCATCAATAAGGATGAACCTCTGGAGAAGAGACTGAAAACCAAACGCCACACCTAGACCCCAGAGCGCGTTTGTCCAGGCCTTTGTCTGTTCTTTCAGCCACTCGTCAACCCAAAAGATCATTTTCTACCTCTAAAATTGCCTACAGCCCCCATTCCCTCTCATCTCTGAAGCCAGTGTTTAAACTTCAACCATATGGCCCTTCTTTAAACTTTATATTTTGCATGGTTCCCGTGCCCATGTGCACATTAAATAAACTCAGATGCCTTTTTCTCCCGGCAATCTATTGTCAATTTATTTCAACAGAATTGAACCTCCAGACAGGGAAGGAATAATTCCTTCAGCCTCAGATTCCTCAAAGGAAAGAGCAACATGCTACCTCCCCTTCCTCCCTCCCCGAGCTCTTCAGTTGAATGATAGAAAAGACAAAAGAGTGTGTGATGGATACATCAGAAAGTAACACTGTTTCCTCCACCCTCAGAGTTCTATATTTGCAAATTAAACTGACAAAAGATCAGCAAGGAGGAAAAAGACAATTTTACACATACGTATGCATAGGAGTTAACAAAGAAATGTGACTAGAGAAGACAGAATTGGGGTATGTATGCCATCTTAATAGGGAGAAGGAGACACTTCTCAGAGGATATGTGGCTTAAATTTTTTTCACTTATTTTTATTTTTATATGTATGAGTTTTTTGTCTGCATGTATGTAATTGCATACATGTGTGTAATGCCCATGGAGTCCAGAAGAGGGCATTGGATTCCCCTGGAACTGGGAGTTACAGGTGATTGTTAGCCACCATGTGGGTGCTGGGAACTGACCCAGGTCCTCTGCAAGACCACCCAGTGCTCTTAAACACTAGGCTATATCTCCAGCCCTGGATATTTAACTTTTAAAAAAAGATGTATTTATTTTTATTTTGTATATATGAGTGGTTTGCCTGAATGTATGTATGTACATCACATGCATACAATGTCTGCAGAGGCCAGAAGGGGGCATTAGATCCCTGGAACTGGAGTTACTGATGGTTGTTAGCCACCGTGTGGGTGTTAGAAACTGAACCCAGGTCCCCTGCAAGAACACTAAGTGGTCTTAACCTCTCTGCCAATCTCTCCAGTCCCAGAACATGTGATTTTTTTTTTTTTTTTTTTTTTTTGGTATAAATATTTTGTCTACATCTAAGTGCACCCATGTTGTTGTACAGTACCCACCAGAGGTTAAAGGAGGGCATCAGATCCCCTGGAACTGGAGTTCCAGATGGTCGTTAGCCACCATGTGGGTGCTGGGAATTGAACCCAGGTCCTCTACAAGACCAGCCAGTGCTCTTAACCACTGAGTCATCTTTCCAGCCCCAGTACATGTGACTTATAAGAAAAAAAGAATAGACCCTTAGGAGACCATATGGGAGATACAGCCATTATCTTAGTTCATTCAGACTACCATAATAAAAGTATCAGGAACAGGAGAAATTTCTTTCCCAGAGGTCTGAGGACTGAGAAGTTCAAAACAATGGCAGATTCATGTCTTTCAAGGACCCACTTCTGGCTTCATAGTCATGTCTTCCCATAGTGGAAAAAACAAGGAGTCTCACTGGAACCTCTTTATAAGAACACCAATCCTGTGTATGAGGGCCCCACCCTCTTGACTTTCCAAAGGCCTCATCTCACGTTAGAGATTAAGTTGCAATTTATGAACTTTAGGTGTCAAAAACATTCAGAATGAAGTCAACAGTTATATGCCAACATCTGTTCAGGTGACTTCTCCACAAGGTGCTGACTTGAGCTGATTTTTCTCTCCTGTTGTAAAAGTCAATCTTCCCTGATTGTGATACTTCCAAGAGGGGATTTAAGACAGTGGACTTCTTGGGAAGACTACACTTTTACAGAAATAACCTCAAAAAAACTCATTCTGCAGCTGTGGATTCCCAAATGTCTCCAGTCCCAAGTAATCCTTAAGGCATATTCTGTCTACTTTCAAATGAACAGAAAAAAGAATGAATGAGTGAACACAGAGCATAAGTGAGCCTGAGGCCCATCACTAGATGATAATAGTGAGGAGAGCAGAAGTGATTTGAGTCTTCTTCCCGACTATGCATTGTGCAGACTTCTCAGTTCCCTCTGCAAATGCAGAGTCATCAAGATCAAGGAGCTGGGGCCAGGCACAGTCACTGGACTCAAGCCTTTAGACCAGCATCTGTGAAATCCTAATCTCTGGGAAGTCTGTGAATCCGGGTCTACATAGCGAATTCCAAGTCAGCTGAGGCTTCAGGGAAACCCTGCCTCAACAAACAAAAACAAGGACAAGGGGCTGGGAAGCACAGGATGAAGTGTTTGAACCAAGAACTTTGACCAGTAAGAATAGAAAAGGGGAGGGAGAAGAGCAGCTGGTAGGCATCTCCCAGAAGCCAGCAAAGAGCCCTGGAAAGATGTGAGGCTAGGTGTCTGGAAGGCTTGAAGTGAGCGGTGGCCGCTGTGTCGGCATGGGTGTTCCATGGAGTCTGATGACCAGCAGGAAACTAGTATGTCCTCCAGGCACCACTGAAGAGGGGAAGGGCTGAGGATGTAGCTCAGTTGTTACAGAGCTTGCCTAGCATGCATGCAGTTCTGGGTCGGAGCCCCGGGAGCACATATTCTCACACTTGGGCAACTGAGACAGGAAGTCAGAAGTTCCAGGCCGTACTGGGCTACATGAGACAGATGAAAGAAAGAAAAAGAAAGAAAGAAAGAAAGAGAGAGAGAGAGAGAGAGAAAGAAAGAAAGAAAGAAAGAAAGAAAGAAAGAAAGAAAGAAAGAAAGAAAGGGGGGGGGGGGGAGGGAGGGAGGGGGAGGGGGAAGGACGAAGGGGGAGGGGGGAAGGACGGAGGGAAAAGAAGGAAGACAGAGAATCTCAAAGAAGATTCTTTGTGAACATTAAATGACAATTTTTGTGTCAGAATGGAAAATTGACTTTTCCTCTCCCATCCTGGGCTCATAGTGAAGACCTCTATAACAAAACCACATTAACAGGGGCTTGAGAGATGATTCAGTGGTTAAGAGCACTGGCTGCTCTTGCAGAGGATTCAGGTTCAATTCCTAGCACCCACAATGGTCCATAGCCGCAGTTTCAGGGGAACTGGGCATCTTTTTCTGACCTTTGCAGGCATTGCACAACACAGGCGCACTTATATACATTCAAGCAATACATTCATACATATAAAATAAAAATAATAAATTTTTAATAATGAAATATTTTTTAAATCACATTAAGAGAAACCCTACAGATTTATTCAGTGTAAGTTTTATATGAGAGACTTAGGAAATGAAGATCCAAAGAAACAAGTGGTTTTGTTTCTTTTTGTTTCTATTTGAAGAACTGGGAAGTGACCAAGGGCCTTGTCCCACGGTAGCTAAGTAGGAAACTCCTGAGCTATACTCAGACCTTGAGGAGTGTTATGTAGCAGGTTTGATGAAAAGTGGATAATTGTGAAGAAAGATGATATACACAAAGTGTATGTTCCTATTCTAATAAGCCAGGGACTTAGTAAAACCTGTGTCTTCAGATTCTTTTCTGTGATCCTGTGTCAGGGATGAGGATGCTTCTTTCCTGCAGGCATCCTATGGTTTCATTCAAAGAATAACAAAGAGAAGGTCAAGGAGACCTTCCTGCCTCTGCCATTCTTTCAAATCCCTTCAGCTGAAAATATTCAGTGTGCCAAGGTGCCCTATGAAGACGCCATCACCCGTGCAGGGTTAGGAGCTCTTTTATAGTTTAGGTATGAAATGTGTCCCCAAAGAGTATGTGTTCAATATGGGTCCCTATTGCCAAACTACTCAGAAGGTTTTCTGGCACTGGCTTCATGAAGACTCTGACCTCATTGATGGATACACCACGTAACAGGCTATTGGAGGTGCAGGTAACTCTGGCGGGAGAAGGAGGCCCAGCTGAAGGAAGTAGGTCACCAGAGGCATGCCCTGGAAGGGCGTACTTTGCTCCCAGCCCCTTCCTCTCTGGCTCTTGCACTGCTTTGCCCTGCCACCATCGTGTCCTGCTTAACATAGGCCCCAAAACAACTGGAGCCAGCCAAGCTCTGAAACTGTAAGCCAAATAAACCTTTACTCTTTTAAGTTGATTCCTCTTGGGTATTTTGTCACAGTAATGGAAAGCTGACTAACCCAACCTCTAATATCTTAACCTACTCCATGACGAAGGGGATTGGGAAATAGTTTTTGCACTTCAGAGAAGGTAAACAAAGCCTGGTGCAGAGGAGTACATGAGACACCACATAAAGAAACAGACTTCAGTGAACAGCACAGAAAAGCTGTCTCATAATTTCCTAGTGGTGCTTTGGTTATTTATGTGCACACATGTGATTAAAGGTTCGAGTTGAGGGTTTGTGTAATTAGCTCTCTGTGCACGTGTGTCCACGTAAACGTTTATAGAAGCATGTGTACGCAAGGCATGGGTACGTAAAGGATCTCAAATGGGATCCCAGTCTCAAACATTTTGGCTCAGCAGTGAGACAGATTGAAACAATCTATAAAAAGAATAAGAAACAGAAAGGAAATGGAGTCAGGAGAGGAAAGACGGCCAACATCTTATTGAAGAGGCATAAGCACCATAAATTGAAAATAGATGTGCACTGCGCGTTGTAACTGTTTGCCACACTGCTGTGATGTTTAAAAATGACCAGTTCTGTAATATGGTTCAAAAGTGTGTTTACCAACCTGGAACGAGTTTGGATAGTCACTATTCACATGTGAAGAAGTTATTTTCAGAAAATAACTTCCTGAAGAACATAAAGAGTTTCTAGTTTATAGAGATAATTGGTGTTATTTTTTATTAATAGTTCATATCTTAACAATTTCATATATGCATATAACTCACTTCCGGTTACTCTCCCCCCACCCTCTCTTATTTCCCTCCTTCCCCTGCCCAGTCCCGCTTTTTCCCTACAAATCTCTTTCCTAGATTCATGACTTCTTGTTTTGTGACCCACTGAGTTTAACCTGGGCCATCTGTGTAACCATGGGTTTGGAACTATCTATTGAAGCCTTGAGGGCTCAACAGTAAATACCCAACTGTATACTGTGCCTCCCCCTCCCCAGAATCTGTTAGTATCAGTTGTTCTGCAGTAAGTGGTAGGCCACATGAACCCCTCCTGCATCCACAACTGATTGTTGGCCAGGCCAGTCCTGTGTGGGTCCAGTGCCAAGAACTGCAGACACTAGGAATTTCTGTGGTCGCGTCTTGCTTAAAAGATAGCATTCGGGGGCTGGAGAGGTGGCTCAGCTGTTAAGAGCACTGGCTGGTTTTGCAAAGGACCTGGGTTTGATCCAGCTAGGAACCATCCATAACTCCAGTTCCAGGAGATCCCAGACCTTCTGACCTCCAAGGGCACTGCATGACATGGGTGTACTTGCACACATGTAGGCAATACACTCATACACATAAAGTTTTAAAAGTAATAAAATTAACTCTTTAAAAAGAAGATGGCATTTCGCAACCCTTCTCCACACCTTCCAGTTCTTACCTGCCTTCTATCCCCTCTTCTGCAATGTTCACTGAGCCTTAGATGAAGTGGTATAAATGTCCCCTTTAGGGCTGAACCATCAACTGTCACTTATTCTCAGCATCTTGTGCAGCCATGGGTCTCTGCATTAACCTTTACTCACTGCAGAGAGAGGCTTTTCTGTTTAAAGCTGAGAGTCACCTGTGTCAGGTTCATGCCAGGAAGAAAACAGCTTCCTGAAGTGTGGGTGCGTCTCCATCTCCAGCACGGGCTGTTGTGCTCCAGCCATGCCAGAGAATGGAGGACGATGGAACGGGACCTCAGGTGGCTCAGAGTGCGGCGGGAGGAGTTCTCTCCCCGGAGACTACGTCGGTGGGTAGTTCAGTTATTAGAGCCAATGCAGGGGTTTATATAGGGAAGCCTCTCTGACCGTTACAGAAGGCGGGAAAGGTGGGGTGTTGGGGGAAAGGTGGGGTGTTGGGGGAAAGGCGGGAAGGTTGTGGAAGTTCAGGAACGAGGAAACAAAACCCAAAAACCTGGTTCTGGTCTAGGGTGGGGGAAAGGAAGATTCATATCTACAGTAGCTTCCTGGGGCCAGGTTATCACACAGACAGAGCAGGTCAGACACCTGCCATCCCTTTAGGGTATCTGGAGTTGCTTGCCTTGCTCAGTAACAAGATCCCCACACTGAAGAGCATAAGGGTTTCTAGTTTATCGATATGATTTGTGGGGTTTTTTTAAAGATTTGTTTATTTTTATTTTATGTGTATAAGTGTTTGGCCTACATGTATGTAAGTATACCACATGCACGCAATGCCTGAAGAGACCAGAGGAGAGCATCAGATTTCCTAGAACTAGTTACAGACAATTGTTAGCTTAAACTATTTCAAAATAGTGCCTCACGTGCCATAAAGAAACAAAATCTCAAGAAAAAGACAAGCAGTATATCATTTCTTGTTAATAAAAAGAAGAATTCTACATTCTGAGAATTACAAGAAACTTTTTGTTTTGATTGATTATACTTTGCCAATGTAAAAATGCAGAACTATAACATGATGCCTTAAATCTCATAGACAAGTTTAGAATAATAAAATGGCAGAGATATGTAGATCTTAGCTGATCTCCCCGACCTCACTTCCCCCCCAAACCTGTTTTCTTGAAAGGTTAGACATTTTGCAAAGCTCCTGAATTTGTATAATGACTCGCTCTTTTTCAAAGGCTTTTGCATTTCTGATCCTGTTGATCCTCATCACAACTTTGTACCATGTTTGAGTAGTAAGTGTAACATGAGTTACAGAGAAGTTTCCTTTTCTGTTCTCCCAGGGCACCTGCACATACATGGCATACATTCACACAGACACATAAATGAAAAACAATTTTTAAAAATCTCTTTAATGGCCAGTCGTGGTGATACACGCCTTTAATCCTAGCACTTAGAAGGCAGAAGCAGACAGATCTCTGTGAGATCCAGACCAGCCTGATCTACATAGTGAATTCTAGGCCAACTGGGGTTACAAGGAGACCCTGTCTCAAAAAAAAAATTGTTTTTAAACCTCTTTAAAAGAATAATACAAAGTCAAGTGTGGGAATGCATGCTTATAATCCCAACACTCAGGAGATTGAGGCAGAAGTTTGCTGCAAGTTTGAAGATAGACTAGACTACATAAGCGAGTTCAAGGCCAGCTTAGAATACACAGCAAAACATTATCTCAAAGAGAAGGAGGAGGAGGAGGAGGAGGAGGAGGAGGAGGAGGAGGAGGAGGAGGAGGAGGAGGAGGAGGACGACGACGACCACGACGGCGACAAAAATCAGGCTAGGGATACATAGTTCCCAGCAGGAGGCTGAGAAAACAAGAATGAGTGTTTAAGCCAGCCTAAGCTATTTATACAGACTTTTCTTCTCAAACAAAAATAAGTAAGGGGATAGAGAAATGGCTCTGAGGTAAGTACGTTTGCTGTTCTTACAGAAGACCTGAGTTTCGTTCCCAGCACCCATTTCAGGTGGCTCACAACTGAATGTAACTCCACCTCCAGAGGATCCAACACCCTCTTCTGGTTTCCTTGCATATCTGCACTCATGTACACAAACCCACACACAGACGTACACATATACACATAATTACAAATAAAATAAATCTTTTTAAAAAGTAAAGTGGAAAGTGATAGAGGAAGACACCCAATATCAACTTCATGACTTCTACCTGCATTCACACATATATGCACATACATGCACATGTATACACATATACACATACACACCACACACACACACACACACACACACACACACATCCCAATGTTATGAGTCCTTTGTATGAGGAAGAATTGTCCCAAGTCCCAGCTACTAGAGAGACTGAGGTAAGAGAATTCTTTGAGCCCAAGAGTCCCAGGTAAGCCATAGTGAGAGCCTATCTTCCCCGTAACAAAGAAAATTACCCCTTAATTGCTTCTATAAATCTCAGATTGATTAAAATTGAACAGGTTATTTACACCGCTTTGTATTTTTGTTCTAGGACCCTAAAATTGCTCCAAGAGGTGCCACTTAATAGTTCAACATTCCTTTCCTTCTCAAATTCTTCGTTTGCTTGATGGGGGGTGGGGATTCTGGTCTATCTGGTGGTTTTTATTAGCACATTGACAATTATTTTACATTAGTGACATATTTTGAGGTGATAGTTCATCAATAGATTAAGGAAACATTGCAATCTCACACATTGCAGTAAATAATCAGGACAAGATTAATGGTGATGTCTAATGAAAGCCATCTGTTTGTTAAAGCAGCTCACTCACTGTCTTCATTTCATTCTAGATTCCAATAAATTGTAAATGCCTTCAGGCATACATGAGTCATTCTTGGGGCATAAGGCTCACCTCTTTCAGAAGGCTAATCAATACCCACATGGTCTATAGTTGGAAGAAGGACCTGTGCATACATGGCATACATTCATAAACAGCTGACGGGCTGTTTGGTTGACTCAATGGCTATGAACCGGTCCTTACTTTTATGTGCCCCCACCTCAAATGCACTGTGGAGTGTTTTCTTAGTGTGCAGTCTACATCACATAAGGATGGAATCCAGACAGCTAAATTTGCTGGTCTTCGGATCATAGTTTATTCTCTTCCCCAAAGCATGACGAAGCAATGACCATAAAAATTATGTAATTGTCTAAAAGGAAATCGTTTCTCCCTTGGTGACTTTTAACCTAATAATTGGAATAAAATACATGCTAGAGGAAAAGCAAATGCATGCCTTCCTTTTTTATATCTATTTTTCTCTTTCAGTACAGGGGATCAAACTTGTGCATGCTAGCCTCTCCATTCCTGCCAAGCTATAGCCCCAAACCACATTCCATCTTTTTAGGACCCTCTTCAGAGTGAGTATGTCTGCTTAAAACAACAATTTAAAAATATTAACAATGATCTATCTCTTGAGATCTGGAAATGAGAGGAATTTTTGTCTTCTTTGAAGTAGTCTATTTGAATTTTCAAAATGTTCTTCATAGTCTCTTATAACATCTCAATAATAAAAAAAGTGTATCTTTTTGCTTAAGTACTAGCTACAAGAATTATTTCCTGATTAATATTTTGGAAATGAAATGAAAATTCATATCATTTATCATTTATTTGATGATTTATAACTTTATCTCTGACTTAAAATAAGGCCATAAAAGGTTTTTCTGAGATGTTCCATTTTCAGTTATGCTAGTGATGAAATTTTATTCATCTCTATAATCAAGAGGAAAGTTCACAAAATGCATCTTCCTTCCTTTTTTATTTTGTTTTGTTTTGTGTGTTTTGAGACAGTGTCTCACTATGTGCCCTAGATGGCCTTAAACTAACCTCTGTTTCCCAAATGCTTAGATTATAGGCATGTATCACCATACCAAGCTTTTCCAGTTTTAAAACAATTCCAAGGGGATGGAGATGTATCTCAGTGGTTAAAAACACTGGCTAGTCTTGCAGAGAATCGGGGTTTGATCCTCAGCACCCACCTGGCAGCTAAAAACTGTCCTTAACTCTAGATCCAGGGGTCCCAATGCTCTCCTCTAACACCCAGGGGCATTGAACATACATGGTCACTTACATCCAGGCAAAATACTCATACACATAAAATACAAATGAATAGGTGCTGGAGAAATGAACGCTTGCTATTCTTCCATAGGACCCAGGTTCAATTCCCAGCACCCACGTGGCAGCTAACAACTGTCTATAATTCCAGTTCCAGGGGATCTAGCACTTCTGGCCACTGCAGGCATTGCACCCATGTATTGCACTTACACACATTCAGGCAAAACACTCATACACATAAAATAAAAATAATAAATAATTTTTAAAAATACAAATGAATAATGTGTTTTTAAAAAATCAGTTCCTTAGAGATAGAGATGTAGCTCAATTGGACAAGTGCTTGCCTGGTGAGAAGAAGGCCCTGGGCTTGATTCCAGGTGCCACAAAAAGAAAAACTAACTTAGGCTGGACATGACACTCACCTGCAACCCTAGCACTGGAGAGACACAGGGAGCAGGAGCAGAAGTTCAGGCTCATTCTCAGCTACACAGTGAGTCTGAGGCTAACCTGAGCTGGGCCACAGGTCTCAAGAAAAAAAAGAGAGAGAAGAAGCTGGGGAGATGGCTCAGTGGGTAGAGTGTCTGCCTCACAAGCATGAGGACTTGGGTTTGGATCCCCAGAACCACATAAGAGTGGCTCAGGCCTGTAATCCCAGCAATGGTGAGAAGGGGAGGCGAGAGAGGAGGATCTTTGGAGGCTGCAGGGGAAGGATCAAGTTCCTGGCCAATGAGAGAGCCTGTCTCAAACAAAAGGTGGAAGGTATGGAGGACCAGCACCAGAGGTTGTTCCTCTGACCTCAGTCCACACCTGTGATGCATGCACACCCATCCACACGCTCACTGTAAAAAAAAGAATTTTTAAGAACCGTAAACCGGAAATTGTGGCATAGACGCACAGAAATCAGCACACCTGAAAGCTCTCGTTCATCTAGCAATCTTAGCAAGTTGGAATATAGCTCGGCTACCTGAGACCCTATCTTAGAAAAATAAAAATAAATAAATGAATAAATGTCTGCGTTGATGGCTCAGTGGGTAAAAGTGCTTGCCTTGCAAGCCTGGTAATCTGAGTTCAAGCCCCGAAATCCCCGTGTTAAAAAAGCTGGATTCAGCCAGTGGTGGTGTGCACACCTGTAGTCCCAGCACTAGGGAGGCAGAGGCAGGCAGATCACTGTGGTCTATATAGAGACTGTTCCAGGTCACTGGTCTATATAGAGAGTTCCAGACCAGCTGGGGCTACAGGGAGATCCTGTCACAAAAAAAAAAAAAGTTGGATGTAGTGGCAGGCATCTGTAAGTCCAGCATACTAACCAGGAGATGGGGTGGAGACAGGAAAATCAATCTCCAGAAGCCCAGGGGCCAGCATGCAGCAGAAAGAACAGGAGAGACCCTACCACAAGACAGATGACAGTCAACTCATGAAAACTGTCCCCTGACCTCATGTGTCCCCACTCCATATACACATAAATAAATAAATATCCTGCTCAAATAAATAAAGCCCTGCTAAGAGGACACCCACTGAAGGTTACCCTCTAATTTCCTTAGATAACTGGAAAGAAATCTGTGCAGAAGGTGGCCCGGGTATATTTGGTAATTCTCCTGTATGTGGAAGGCATTCTGGAGTGACTCCCTGGTCCTCCAGGATGATAGGGGCCACTGGTGATCTATCAGCAACCCTCAGGCTGAGAATCCCCACAGTGCCAAAGGAGAGAGAGCACTGCAGATTATTCTAGTGGAGGTTCAGATGTGAGCCAAATGACAACTCCTGACACTAGACTTCCCCTCTCACATGAAGAGTCAGCACCCTAAGGACCATGGAGCATAACAAAACAAGTTTAAAAAAAAAAACTTGTCGCCAGGCATCGTGGTATATACCTTTAATCCCAACACTCTGGAGGCAGAAGCAGATGGATCTCTGTGAGATCCAGGCCAGCCTGGTCTACATAGTAAGATCCAGGTCAACTGGGGCTTCAGGGAACCCCTGTCTCAAAAATATATACTTGTCACTTAAATGAAAGAAAGATCACTCCAGTCAGCTGTGGGGATGTGCCATAAATGCTACCAGGACCAACAAGCCAGGAGTAATTTCCTGTTGCAGTTACCCTCATAACAAGTCATTACCAAACTTAATAACTGGAAACAACAAACTGTTTCTTTGTTCATAATTCTGGAACTTGGGTGCAATCACCATAGTTCTTGTACGTAATCTGGGGTAGCTCATGCAACTGTAGGCAGTTTAGCAGAACAGCAGAGGGCTAGGTGGCACTGGCTGGCTCTCATTCTTATTTCTCTGTCTATCTCTCTCTCTCTCTGTCTCTCTCTCCTCCACTCCCGCCCCTCCTCCCCAATGAGGCTAGCCCAGGATAATCCACAAAGCAACAGTGTTTCAAGAGAGCAGAAGGAAGCAATCAGCCTGCTCAGAGGTCACACGAGGTCACTTCCGGGGCATTCTGATAGTCTAGGGAAGTAACAAAGCAGTCCTGACAGACACAAGAGTCTACTGCTGTAAGAAGAGGAGCAAGGCAGCATCCAAAGGAGGACGAGAAAGAGATGTCTCCTTGAGGCATGTGGTACCATGAGGGTCCACACCACCTTGGATGTCACTCCTGTGGCCGGAGTCAGCCTGATAGGAACGGGGTGAGGTAAATGTTCAGGCGGCAAGAGCCATGCATCAGGCCTGCAGTACCTTAGCAATGGGCAGTGTAGCCCCATTAGTATCCACAGCCTGATGAAGAAAATATGGATAGAAATGGAAGCATTCTTGGAGTTTGGGTAAAGCCCTGTGGATCGTCACCTGTTTAGCATGGCCAAGGCCCTGGGTTCAATTTCCAGAACCGAAAAAGAAAAAAAAAAAGTTGGTCTACTTTTTGTTCCCAAAAAGTGAAATGTGAATGAGGTTGGAAGTTGGTAGTGAAGCAGGTGAAGTATGAAGAGAAATATTATCTGACAGCCAGGTGTAGTGGATTTAATTCCAGTACACAGGAGGCAGAGAGAGGCAGGCACTGTGAGATACAGGCCAGCCTGGGTTGGAACCACAGCAAATTCCAGACCAGCTGGGACTACAAAAAAATAGTTAAAATTTTCTTTGAATGTTTCTAACACAAAGAAATAACATATGCACTCAGATTAGTTACCTTGATCTGACCATTAAGAATTATACATATGTATTAAAATATCATACTGTCCCTCATGAATATGTACAATTGTGGGGTTAAATTAGAAAAAGAAGAGTCGGGAACGATGATGCGTGCCTTTAATCCCAGCACTCAGGAAGCAAAAGCCGGTGGATCTCTGTGAGTTCCAGGCCAACTAGGGCTACAGGGAGGCTGTGCACTCAAAAAAGACCAAAAAATAAAAAACTGTAAAAAGAAGAAAACAAAAACATATATGGTCAGTCAGTTTCTATTTGTTCTGACTGGTTTTGTTTTGTAATTGGAGGGGAGAGGGCAGTTACTTTCCTTTGTCCTTAGCTCACGACCTGAAAATGCATATAATTCTTATAAACTTGGTCTACTGGCTGGCTGACCCAGAGCAGATTAAAAGAAGCAAAGAGGGAACAAAAGAATGACTCAGCACTAAAGAAAAGAAAAGTTCAACAAAACTTAGTCTCGGCCTTGTATTGCAGCACCAGGACGTCTTGTGTATCCCAGTTGTCTGTAAAATGATAACTAAGACTCTTATTTTCAGCACATTCAAGGAAAGAACACAGAAGACCATACACAGCACAACCTCACAATAATTCAGACTTGTAAATTGGACTATAAATTGACTCCAAGGAGTGGGAGGAGGCGCACCATCTGAAACAGACTCACCTGTGCCGTCAGACGCAGACACTACGGACTGTGGATCTCTTTTCCCATGGGCTTAGGACTTCAAGCTTTTCAGATTTCAGAGTTTTTGCAAGTTTTGAACTTATTTACACAGGCTTGACCTAATCTAGAAATTCCAAATCTAAAATGTTCCAAAATCCTCTTGAATCCCAGCATTCTGGAGGCTGAAGAAAGAGGGTGTCAAGTTCAAGGTCAACTTGGATTACATAGTGATACTGTCTGGAGGAGGTATCTGTTCCCAGCACTCGAATGGCAGCTAACAACCATCTGTAACTCTAATTCCAGGGAATCTGACACCCTCTTCTGACCTCCACAGGCATTGCATGTATGTGGTGCACTTATATACATGCAGGTAAAACACTGATTCTCATAAAATGTAAATAAATAATTTTTTTAATTAATTAAGGCAAATGTTGCTCCTGGAAATACTCAAACATAGTTCATAGTATGATGTGTCAAGAGCCTGGATTTAGAAAGTATCTTTGTATATCAGGTGTGTGACCTTGAGCAAGTTACTTAACCTTTCTGATCCTAAGATTCTTTTTCTATTTAAGAGGATGCTAAAAATCAAAAGGAATCTGTCATTTCGATCCGAATAGCAACTGCTCCTTTGAGAATTCACTCTTTCCTTAAATTATGTATTAGCTCAGTAAATGGTGATTTTTTTTTTATTAGTATTACATTTAGCTGTACATGATATACTCAGCTCAGCAAAAGAAATCTACAGCGTCTTGGTAAATATAGTCACTGACATGATCCCACAAAACAGTCTCTATGTGCTACCACACACATCTTGGAAAGGACATGAAAGCTAATATTCCCAGGCAAGGTTCAGGAAACACCCTCCACACAGCCACACAGCGCACCTAGAGGAATTACAACAAACTAATTCTCATTTTCCTTTCTATGCCTCAAGGTGCACTATTTGCCCTTGGAGCTCATCAGGCATTTCTGTCACCGTCCTGGAGCACTCTCTAACTAGTAGCCCCTGTTGTGAGATTGATCATATCACACATAATGGCACACCTGACCTGGGAGATTATGGGGATAATGTGGGTGATGGGCACAGTTTAGCCAAAGTCTATATAAATTTCAATTACTACCTGCAGCTCTACCCTGCACAGGCCTCTGTCCAAAGTCAGGCTACGATGCTTTTCTTTGCCAGGAACTGCACAGGCAGAACCTATAATCTTCCTCCGTCTTCATTCCTTGTTTTTATTTTCATTCTTCTCTTTCCCTCTGCAGTAGTCACAATTCAAATGCTGGCTAGTGACACCTCTGACATTAACTATCTGAGGGGACATCACTTATCTCCTATCAACATGATTGGCTTTCTCTGGGTCTTGCTCCAGAAAAAAAAAAAAGTCTTGAGTTGAGCTGGGCATGGAGGTACATGCCTGAAATCCCAGCACTTGGGAGGTAAAAGCAAAAGGATTAGGAGTTCAAGGCCAGCCTGGACATAGCATAGTTTGGGCTGCATGAGAGCTTGTTTCAAAAAATACCAAAAAAGGGCTGGGGAGACGACTCAGTGTATAAAAGCAACTCCTGCCAAGACAGACAGCCTGAGTTTGATCCGTACATAGTGGAAGGATAGAATGAGTTGGTTGTTCTTCAAGCTATCCTCTAACATACACACACATACACACACACAAAGTATATTTTTAAAAAAGAAGTCTCACAGTTGGAATCACTCACCACAGCACAGAGTGCATACCTGAGCAATTTTTAAGCCTGTAGTTCAGATGTATTTTTAAAACTCATTGTTGTGTCTACCTTTGGGGAAGTTGATTTTGTTTTATCTTACATAATATAGCCCTGGCTGGTCTGGAATTCACTCTGTTACCCAGGCTGGCCTGAATTCCTGGCAATTTTCCTACCTCAGCCTTCAAGTGCTGGGTGTACAGATGTGTGCCACCACCCCGGCTTTCCTTTTTTCAAGAGTATTTGCCACTTTTCTGTGTAAGAAGAGGACATGTGAGCACAGAGACAGACGTGGGGGCTGGGGAAGCGACAGCAAGTTGCTTTTTCTTTCCCAAATAGATTTCACTTTTCTGTTTTTATTTATTTTATTTTATTTTTTTTTGGTCTTTTTAAGACAGGGTCTCCCTGTAGCCCCAACTGGCCTGGAACTCACTATGCCACTGTGCCTGGCCAGACTTCATTTTCTGATAACGCTGCCCACTGTTGTCCTACTCGAACACAACTAATTTCTTTAACTATTCTGTTGCTGTCGATGAAAAAGTAAAATGCTAGGGATTAGAAGGTAGCTCAGTTGGTAAAGTCCTTCCCCAGCAGCACAAAGCCCTGGGTTCAATCCCACATCCCACAGTTGAAGAAGCTGGAGCTTCTAATCCTAGGACTTGGGAGGTGGAGGAAGGGGGATCAAAGCTATCTTCAGCTGCGTGAGATCCTGTCTCAAAAATAAATAAAGGCCAGGTATACTGACCTTTGGTCCTAGCACTCAGGAGACAGGTAGATCTCAGTAAGATCAAGGCCAGCCTTGTCCACATAGGGAGTTCCAAGCCAGCTGGAACTACAAGGAGACCATGTCTATAAATGAATACATACATAACTAAATAAAAAGTAGGGGGTGGAGAGACGGCTCAGCACTTAAGAAGACGTACTGCCCTTGCAGAGGACCTGGGTTCAGTTCCCAGCCCCTACATGGCAGCTAACAAACATTTGTAACTCTAGCTCCAGGAGATCTGACACCCTCTTCTGGCCTCCACAGGCATTGCACAATACAGGTACACTTACATACTTGCAGGCAAAGCCCTCATACACACAAAATAAAAATAAGTCATTAAGTAAAAATAAAATAAATCAAATAAAAAATAAAATAAGTGTTAAAATTGAAATTGTGTAAGACCTAGATACACCTAACTATATGTCCTTAAACAAAATAAATGTTTACGTTTTGTCTGTTTTTTTTTTTTTTTTTTCAGGAAATGCCTTAGGAATGCACTCAGGGACACTTTGGAACAAAGCTTTATTTTTAGTATTTTATTATTGTACTCATGTTGCACAATGCCTGCAGAGTCAGAAGAAGGTGTCAGATTCCCCTGAACTAGAATTATGAACAGTTGTTAGCCACCATGTGGGTGCTGTGAATTGAACCCCAGTCCTCTGCAAGAGCAGTAAGTGCTCTTAACTGCTGAGCCATCTCTCCAGTCCTTGAAACGAGGTTTTTAGAAATGGACACTTGAGCCAGGCATAGGAGCACATGCCTTTAATCCCAGCACTCGAGAGGCAAAGGCAGGTAGATCTCTGTGAGTTCAAAGCCAGGCTGGTATACTTAGTTAGTTCCAGGCCAGCCAGGTCTACATAGTGAGACCCTATCTCAAAAACAAACAAACAAACAGAACCAAGCACGGCAGTTCATTCCTTTAATCTCAGCACTCAGGAGGCAGAGGCAGGTGGATTTCTGTGAGGTCAAGGCCAGTCTGGTCTATATAGTGAGTTGTAGGCCAGCCAGAGCTACAGGGAGACCTGGTCTCAAAAAGACCGAAAAAAAAAAAAAAAGGAATGGACTTGTGCAGAAGCCAGTTCCATTGGTCTATAACCTTTGTGTTGTTGTTCTGTTGGGGGTTTTTTTGAAACAAGGTCTGCCTATAGCCCCATCTGACCTGGAATTCATCATGTAACCTGAGCTGGTCTCGATCTTAGAGAGATCTGCCTGCCTCTATTTCTGCCTTCCAAGTGCTGGAATTAAAAGTGTGTGCCACCACTCCTATTGGTCTATAGCCTTTTGACATCACAAGTTCAAAATCCCCCATGCAAAACTTGCTGGAAGGATAGCACTGGTTTTTGTTCTTTTGAGACAGTCTCACCCCATAGTCCAAACTGACCTTGAACTCATCATGTGACTCAGACTGGCCTTGCAGCAACCCTGCCTTGACCTCCTGAGTACTGGGATTTCAAGTGCACACCACCACTCTTGGCTTAGAATCTGCTAATTATACCCAAAAGAAACATGGCCTGTGAAAGAGCGTGGCTGTCTATACCTGGGGGAAAGAACCTAAAAGTCCTCCTCGCCATCCACAGACAAGCAACCTCGGCACTCTCCCTTCCTATAAATGCCAGTTCCCCAGGGGAAAATTGCATTTTTGTGCTCTGTTCTCCTTCCCAGTTGATGTCTCAGTAAAGTTCTCTCTTTTTGCAAATATCCTTGGCCTCTGTGCTTATCATCAACACATTTGCAGTAGAAGCTCTGTGCTTGGGATGGCCCTCTGGTGAACCTTGAAGAATTACATGAGAAAAAATGCTCTGGCTCTATCTCAAGCCCTTTGCCCCTCTGGCAATCCCCAAGGCCTACACAGGGGCATAGCAAAGCTGAGTGAGTCTACCAGGCATTCTCCACTGGGTGGTAAAGGATGCAATTCCACCAGGGAGAAATGAAATCACAGCTGCTAGAAGAGAGTTTGAATCTTATGAATGTCCAGAAAATATATGTGCAAGAACTGGGCTGCAGGTGTATTTTGCTTCCCCCCTCCCCAAGGCAGGTTTTCCATATGTAACCCATGCAGGCCTTGAACTCACCATTTGGCAGGCTGGCCTCAAATGTGAGACAATCATTCTGCCTTAACCTCCTGAGTACTAGCATTAGAAGCATTTGTAATTACATCTGTAGAATATTGGACAAGGGCTGGGGCTATAGCTCAGTGGAAATTTGCTTTCCTAACATGCACAAGGCCTTAAGTTTAGTCCCCAGTACCATATTTGTTTTTTTACAAATTTGAACAAAAAGTTCTTAGAGAGCTGAGGATGGATATGGCTCAATCAGTAGCGTACTCACCTAACATGCACAAGGCTCCAGGTTCAACTTCCAGGACCACATTAAAAGACCCTTAGAGTCAGGCATGGTGTCACACTCATGTATTGCCAGCACTTGGGGAGCTGAAGCAGGAGAATTTCCAGTTCAAGGCTACCCTGAACTATACAGTCAGACCCCGTTTTAAAAACAAAAACAAATACATTAGGAACCAGTGAAATGATTCAGTGGGTAAAGATGGAAGGCTGGAACCAGCACCAGCAAGTTTTATCTATCTTTGATCTGTGGATCTATCTCTGATCTCCATAAGTATTCAGGGCACCCTTATGTTCACACTTCCCCCAGCCCCACCACACACACACACACACACACACACACACACACAATGAATAAATAAATGCAATTTTTAAAAGATTTTTAGAGTCTGGAGAGATGACTCAGCACTTAAGAGTACTGACTGTTCTTGCAGAGGACCTGGGTTCAGTTCTCGGCATCACATGGCAGCTAACAACCATCTGTAACTCCAGTTCCAGGGGATCCAATATCCTCTTCTAGTCTTCATGGGCTTTGCACACAATGGTGTACTTATATACATGCAAGCAAAAACACTCATACACGTAAAATTAAAATAAATAAATACTTTTAAAAAAGTTTTTGGCCAGAAATAGTGGTACATGCCTTTACCCGGCACTCAGGAGGCAGAGGCAGGCAGATTCTATTGAGATTGAGGTCAGCCTGGTCTACATAGCAATTTCCAGGCCAGCTGGGCTACAAGGAGACCCTGTCTCAAAAAGATATATATATATATAAATTCTTCGAAACTTTCATGCAATGAACTTTGATCATATTCACCCCCAGTTCTTCCATGGTAGAGTCTGTGTGTGTATGTGTGCGTGTGAGTTTCATACAATATATGTTGATCAAATTTAGATTTCCCTTCTCCCATCTGTATCCTCCCACTACTCCACACCTTATTTCATGTACTGTCTCTCTCTATATATGAGCACATATGTAGTACATATATGTATATGGTGTATATATAGTATATATGTATATATTGAACATATATAAAGTTCTATAGAGTCAAACTCATTGTGTGTCTATCTACTGGAGTCTGATCAACCTACCAAGAATCTCACTCTTAAACGAGACTGACTGTCCCCTCTGCCAGCAGCTATCAGTTGCCAATATTTCTTGGGTAGGTTTGGGGCTTTTTACTCACTTCCCCATGTCCCTGCTGGGATTTTGTTTAACTTGTGCTTAGGTGCATGCTGTCACCATTGCTGTGAGTTCATACTAGTAATTGCCCAATTGTCTGGAAAACTCTGTTTCCCTGTGGTAATCCACCACTTCTGGCTCTTACAATCTTTCTGCCTTCCCTTCTACAATGATCACTGAGCCTTGGGTAGGAGAAGTTTGATAAAGGTTTCCTATTCAAGGATAAGCAAGCTGCAGCCTCTTGTTCTCTACACTTGGCCATTTGTAGGTTTCTGGGTTAATCATTATCTGCTGCATTCTCTTGTTAGAGTTGTATTATAGATATAACAATAAGTCATTGTCAGTTTAATACTATATTTATCAAAATAATAGTATTAGGCTCTCCCGTATGACCTGTGATCTGTCTGGTCACGGGTTCTTAGTCCTAATATCAATGTCAACTGTGGGCTCCATCTTCCGAAACAGACTTTAAATCCAATTAGAAGGTGGTTGGTTACTCCCATATTTGTGCTGCTGTCGCACAGGTAGGCATATCTTGCCAGGCCACATGCTGGAATTTTTAACTTTCTTGATCTTGTGGAGGTCTTGTTTAGGTAACTACAGCTACAGTGAGTTCCATATGTAGGGTGGAAAAAAACCCTTTGGTCAAAGTAACCAAAGTTTTGTGCCTTCAAAAAATTTTGAGACTGGCAAGATGGCTCAGCTTGTCTTATAAGCCTGATACCATAATTTGATTCCTGGAACCCATGTAAAAAAGGCAAATTCAGTTGCAAACATCTGTAACACAAGCACTCCTACAGCAAGACAGGAGGCAGAGACAGGAGAATCATCTGGAAAACTTGCTGGCCAACTGGCATGGCAGAGACTCTGCCTCAACAAGGTAGAAAGAGAGAACTGGCTCTAGAAAGTTGAACTCCAACCTCCACACTCAGCCTTGCCTGGCACATTCATGCCTACACTCACAGACATCATATATGCACATATTATTAACATGTATGAATTAAAGAAGAGATTAAGCAGCATAAACCCAGATGAGTCTCAAGGAAAAATTTCAACATTTCTATCACCCACTTAACCAAATCATGAGAACTTATTTCCATACACTACATTTATTTTAATTCCCAGGAGAAAGTTAATAACAGTACTATTGGGCTGGGAAGATGGTTTAGTAGCAAAGTGTTTGCCTTGTGAGCATGAAGATCTGAGTGGAACCCCCAGAGCCCATGATAAAAGAGTTAGGTATGGTGGTCCAAACTTGTAGTTCGAGCACTGGGAAGATGGACAGAGACAGACTCCTGGGGCTCAATGGCTGATCAACTAAACCTACTTGGCCAGCTTCTAGAACAATGAGAGACCCTATCTCAAAAAAATGGTGGACAGTGCCTGAGGTTGTGCTCTGGCTTGCGTACATGTGCACCTGCACACATATGACCACTCACACTCAAAGAACAGTACTGTCCTTCTTGCAGTCAAGTCATAGACAACATCAAGACAAACACAGATATCAAGGACTGACTCCTGGAAAAAGGTGGCTGAGCAAGTCTACCATCTCCTAAAATCATGCTAAAATAACCACACAAGGGTAGGGATTTTGTTTTTTATGTCTGTGAGTGTTTTGCCTGTGTGTATGTAAGTATACACATGTATGTAATGCCAGAAGAATCCAGAAGAGGGTGTCAACTCCCCAGGTACTGGAGTTACGGGTGGTTGTTACCACCATGTGGATACTAGGAACTGGACCTAGGTCTTCTGCAAGAACAGCCATTGCACTTAACCTCTGAGCCATCTCTCCAGCCCCTGGATAAGGATTTTTTTTTTTTTTTTTACTCTGTGTGTATGTGTGTGTGTGTGTGTGTGTGTGTGTGTGTCTGTGTCTGTGTCTGTATCTGTGTGTGTCTCAGAGGAAAATCTGTTTGAGTCATTTCTCTCCTTCTACTTTGTGGGTCCCAGGGATCAAACTGAGGTCCTTAGGCTTGGCAGCAGGCACCTTTTACCAGCTGAGTCATCTCACTAGCCCAGATGTAGGGCATAATGCAAGGTGGACCTTAGCCAGGTCACCTACTATGAGGAATAGAGGAATGGCTCCCGTGGGCATGGTGCTCTGCTCTGGCTAATCGTGATACCAGCTTCTACCCAGCATCTGGAAAGAACCTGCACTAAGATGACCTACCTGGGGACAGATTACTACTGGCTACAATCGGGACCCCACCTCATAAGGCCATTGGCTAATCAGACCTATAAGACGCCTTGCACTTCTTGAATAAACGAGCTTGCAGCAGCTTGCCACTCCCTGCTTCTCACTCAGCCCCCGGAGTCTGTGTGTTGATTCCCCACGTACTCACTCCAACACAGTGGAGATCCTTCGTCCCCTCGGGCTGGCCCTGAGTACAGGGACCCTCAACACCCAGGAAAGGGATTTTTTGTTTGTTCTTTTTTGTTTTTTTTTTTGGTTCTTTGAGACAGAGTCCTGCTATAACCCTAACTGGCCTGGAATTCACTACGTCAACCAGGCTAGCCTTGAACTCACAGAGATCTTCCTGTATCTGCCTCCCAAGTGCTGAGATTAAAGGAATTTTAATCTGATAAAAGGAATATATTAGTATAAATTGGCAAATATAAGCATTAGTTGCTCAAAATCTATTTCAAAATGATATTCTACCCCAATATATAACAGAGCCTCAAACATCTCTCTGGAGTCTGCTTTGAAAACAGGCTTAGCTTTGGCTAAACTCTGTAATGGGCCTTCCCTTCTCCTCTCTGGGAAGCTGGTGGACACAGTAGCAAGAGTTGACAGAGCAGGAACCACCATATCTGGGCTCCAACCCCATCCATCCCTAGCTGGCTGCTTGACACTGAGCTAGTCTCTTTCCCCTCCAGGTCTGGATCCACCATATGTGTGAATAGCTGGAGCAGTTATGGGTCTCACATATTCCTGCCAGTGTGAGACTGGTTCTGGCTCCAGTGCTAAAATTCCCAGGCAAAACCAAGTGAAATCCTAAACCCATATCTAACTGAGCCAAAGAGAAGCAACCCAGTCCACCCCAAGGGTTTAGAAGAATAAACATACCCATAAGGACAGGGGAAATGGAGGCGAAAAGAAGTGCCAAGGTTTGGAAAGCAGGCAGTTGAGTGATAAATGATTTAGCATCCTGAGAAAACTAAATCCCACTCTGACAGTGAGGGGAGTCAAGAACTAACTAGTTCTTAGTAGCAGACAGTCAAAAGTCAGGAGCTGACTGCATCAGACACTTCTGGAAATGGACTTGACACGGGGCCAGCAGGGCATGGGGAAAGAATAAAAGAAGAGGAATTGTTTGGAAGTCTGAAATCAGCTCCTCAGTTCCCTGGCTGACAACCAGCAGACAGGCTACTGTTTCATCCTTGAACATTATCGCATTTTGTAGGGGAAATGGAGAGGGTCTCAGGACTGTGTCACCGAGGAATCGTGGACAGCAAGAAAAAAATTGGGGGACATAAAATTGCTGCCCTTCTGTTCCCTCCTCCTGTTTCGAGCTACTGAAAATTAAAAAAAAAAAACTCACTTAACAAGACCTCCAAAACAAAGACCTCTTGAAGCATCATTGCTGAACAACTAGGCTATGGCAAAGTCAGAGTCTCATGATTCTACGGGAGCTGACACCCAAGGATCAGTAGGTATCCAAGGTGACAGTTTACTAGGAAAGGCATACTGCAAAGTTAGAGGAAAGAGTCCACAAAACCACCAACAATTCTAACACTAACTGTAAATTCAAGGGTCCTTGAGACCACCCTCAGGTTTAATGATTTTTTAAAAGTGCTCAAAGAACTTACTGGAAGCTGCCATGCTCATAGTCACACTTTACTACGGCCAGGCATCTAGATATCATTGGCCAAGGAATGAGCACATGGGGCAGAATCCAGAAGAGTTCTGAGAGGGAGTTTCTACTTATCTATCCTCCGAGGCATCACAAACACCATCCATTCTTCCCGGGACCATGTGTGACTCCATGTGCAGTGTGTCACCGATCAGGGAAACCCCAAAAGCCTTGGTGTGCATGGTTTATTGGGATGGCTGGCTGCCCATCCGGCTCATCTCAGTCACCAGTCTCTCGGGTCAAGCTGATCCTACAGGACACAAAGCCTGCATTCTGAACCACATTTTCAGTGTGGCCCAAAGATCTGAGACAAACAAAAATTTTCCTACTGGGCATGGTATTCGAAAGTCTTGGAAATGACATCCCAGGATCCTAAGTCAAAGGTCAGATCTCTTTTGGGACAAGTTAAATTCTTTACTATACAACTCACCTCTTGGGGTTTGGTTTTGTTGTTGTTGTTTATTCTTTGCCAATTTCATATATGCACATATAGCATTTTGTTTATTTTTCACCCCCATCACTCTGTTCATTCTCCCAGTCCTTCTGAACCCTTTCCTTATTCCCAATAAATCCTCCTCCTATTTTCATGCTTTTTGTTGGGTTGTTTATTTTTGGTTTTGTTTGTTTTGTTTTGTTTCTTGAGACAGGGTCTTACTATTAGCCCTGGTTGACTTAGAATTCACTTCGTAGACCAGGCTGGCCTCAAACTCACAGAGATCAGCCTGCCTCAGCCTCCTGAGTGCTGGGATTAAAGGTATGCCACCATACGTCACTAGGTTTGTTCATTTTTTTGTGGCTCACTGACTTTAATTAGGATAAACATGGCGGGAGTGTTACTTACTAAAGTGTGGTTAACCTAAGAAAATGATTTTCCCAGCAATGAACTGCTTATAGCTCCTTAGGGAGGGTGGAGCTTCATCAACCCCTCCCTATCCGGGATAGAATGCTGACAGCCCTGTCAGGTTTTGTGCTGGTACCTGTAGCTGCTGTGAGTTCATCAGGGCAATGGCTACTCACGTCCAGAAGACGCATTTCACCGAACTCTTTCCCACCCTCTGGATTTACATTCTTTCTGCCCCCTCTTCCATGACATTCCCTGAGCCTTGGAGGATTCCAGATATCCTACTTAGGGCTGAGCACTTAACAGTCACTTATTCTCAGCACTTAGATCAGTTATGAATCTGGATTACCTATCACCCACTGCAAGAGAAATTTCTCTGACCAAGGCAGCACTAATCTATGGACAGAAACATAAGTATTCAGAAAGCACTTGGACACCATGTCACTTCTTGGTTTTTAACTAAAGCTCCCCAAATGGCATATTCTTACACAAACCGTTTCCACTTTATCACACTGCTCTGCCCATTAGAGTGCTTCTACAAGTGTTTCTTGGTATTTCAGGTTTTCAGGTATATTTTTTGTACTTCAGCCATAGAGACAATTTCAGCTGGTATCCCATAGTAGGCTGTTAGGATGGCACAAACTTGTAATCCCAGCACATGAGAGGCTAAGCTAGAAGAACGGCAAGTTCGAGGTTTGGTACACATAACAAGACACTGTTTTAAAAATAAGAATAATTTAGTTTTTAAAATATCCAATTACAAGTTAGTCATCTCTAAAAAAAGGATAATTTTCTGATCTAAAAGTTTCAAGGGTCTGGGACAGCAAGATGGCTCGTCTGGGAGAGGCACTTGTATTCAGGCTGGACAACTTGATTTCAATCCCCATCCCAGAAGTGGTAAATTGTCCTCCTCTGTCCTCCACATGTGCAACATGGCACATGTTCACTTGCATTCACACACACATACACACACACACATTCATGCATGCTCACACAACAAATATATACATTTTGAAAGAGTTCTTAGGTCTCCTGTGAATGGAGTGGAGTGACTTTTACCACAAGCCCCATTCTGCACTTCACACAGGACTATGGTTCAGAGAAGGTCAGTTCCAGCACTCTGGAGTCTATAGCGGAGTAAGTAAAGAAATAACTCATTTATATCCACTGGATTTTGTTGTTTGTTTGTTAGACAGGATCTCACTATCTATACTGGCTCCAAAGTTCTAATGATCCTTCTGCCTCTCCCTCTAAAATGCTAGGATTACAAATGTGTACCACGAGGCCCAGCCTACCAGGTATTACACATTTTTTCATAGTAGTGACCTATATAAACTTGGACAACCTTATTGGTTCCTATTTGGCATGTTAAATCTGTATTAACTGAAGCACATATTGAGACACCTTCTGCTTTACAATAGTAGGTGGGAAAAGTGTTACTCAGGCACAGTATCCATCCCGATAATGTATTCAGAAAAAGGAGTCACAAACACTTCATGTGAAAGCTGTTAAATCATTAATTCCAATCTTTACCTAAACATTAGAGATTCACCAACAGTTTTTTGGTCTCTTATTACTTGATAGTTTTTAAGGAGGGATTAGCATATTGATTGTTAATTACATATATAACAAATCACCAATGTCATAAAAATAAGAAATTATAAAGAAAAAATTGAAAACTCCATTAACTGGGGTAGCTATTATTAATTTTTTATTATTGTTATCAATATTATTAGGTGTATGATGTGTGTGTAAGTGTAGGTGTGCCACAGTGCACATGTGTAGGTAAGAGGATTACATTGTGGAGAAGGTTCTTTCCTTCCACTTTTACTTGGGCTCCGAGGATTGAACTGGGGCTGCTGGGCTTGCACAGTAAGTGAGCAGCATTATCTGCTGAGCCAGCTCATCAGTCCCATTACCATTTTTTTTAAAGATTTCGTTTTTTAACTATGTGTGTATCTGTATAAGTACCGAGTGCTAACCAACTGTTCCCTGGAGCTCTAGTGCAAATGCCTGTAGAGACCAAAAGAGGGTGTCAGATCTGCAGGAGCTAGAATTACTGGCTATTGTGAAACACCTGACATGGTGCTAGGAACCAAACTCCAGTCCTCTGGAAGAGCATCACATGCTTTTGACCCCTGAGTCCTTGGTCCTATGCCCTTATTACCATTTTTTTTTTTTTTAATAAAATTTGGTTCTAGGTGTGGTGGTACAAACCTGTAACCCGAGCATTTAAGATCATAAGCTTGAGACCAGCCAGGACTATAAAGTTAGAGGCTGTCTCAGAGCTGGACACAGACGGTGTAATGGTTTGAATGAGACTGTCCCCCCTAGGCTCTAAGTATTCAGACATTTTGTCCCCAGTTGGTGGCGCTGTTTTGGGAGGTCTTAGAAGGTGTGGCCGTGCTGGAGGAAGTTTGTCACTGCGGTCAGGTTTAGAGAGTTCTTAAGCCTTGCTGGATCTCCAGTCACACCCTGCTTCCTGTGTCTACTTGAAGATGTGAGCACTTAGTTGCTGCATCTACTGTAGCCACTTCTGCCATCATGTCTCCCCACCATCATGGACTCCTGCCCCTTTGGAACCGTAAGCTAAACAAACTCTTCCTTTTATAAATTCCCTTGGTCATTGTTTCTATCACAGCAACATAAAGCAAACTAATACAGATGACTCAGCAGTTAAGAGCACACACTGCTCTTGCAGAGCACTGGAGTTTGATTCCCAGCAACCATGTCGTTGGCTCACAACTACCTATAATCTAGCTCCAGCAGATCAAATACCTCTGACCTCCACATGCACTTGCACTCATGAACGCACTACACTCATACACATACATGTAACTGAAAATAATAGGAATAGCCAGGTCTGGTGATGTACATATTTAATCCTAGCACTTGGGAGACAGAGGCAGGTAGATCTCTATGAATTCCTGGACAAGTCTGAAAAATAAGTAATATAAAATAAAATCTTTTTTAAAAGTTTTAAAAGTATTATTACGTAATTTATTACCTGAGATGGGGGCTAAGATGGTCCAGCAGGTGAGGGTGCCTGCCACAAAGCTTGACAACCTGATTTCAATACCCAGAACCCACAAGAAAGGAGAGGACGGACTTCTGAAAATTGTTTTCTCAACACCACACAAATGCCATGGCACAAGTGCACTTACACGCATATACACAAAAATATTAATGAATTAAAATATAATTTAAAAAAATTTTTAGACAGGGCTCCTTATAACCTCAGCTTGCTTGGAATTTACTATGTAGGCCAGGTTGGCCTTGAACTGGAGGAGATCTTCCTGCCTCTGCCTCCCAAAAGCTGAAATTAAAGGAATGTGTTACCACACCCAGCTAAGGTCTTTTGAATAAAAATGCAACGTGTGGCCAAATGTAGTGGCACATGCCTTTAATCCCAGCATTTGAGAGGCAGAGGTAGGCAAATCTCTGTGAGTTCAAGGCCAGCCTGGTCTACATAGCGAGTTTTAGGCCAGGTGGGGCTACAGAGAGACCTTGTCTCAAAAAGACCAAAAAAAATAAATAATATTACAATGTGTGTTGGGATGTGGCTCAGTGGTAAAGTGCTTGTCTAGCACATGCAAGACCTTAGGCCGCATTCCCAATATCACAAAAATACATTTTAAAAAATAAATGTGTAGCTCAATGGTAAAGCACAGGCTTAGCATGGATCAGGACCTGGGCTTAATCCGCAGCACGTTAAGAAAAAGGTAAAAACGTCTTGATCCTTCCCCATGGAAACATATAAAGGTGCATATTAACAAGGATGAAATCATGTTTACTAATTACCTTTTTCTTTAAAAAATAAAGCATAGCAAGGTACACTAGTACTATCTATGATCTCATCTACTCTGGAGACTAATAAAGGAGGATCCCAAATTCAACAACAGTTTAGGCAAGATAACAAGACCCGCTGAGTCAATTTTCTTTGAGGCTGTAGCTACTGGTAAATCAAACAGGGCAGTGCATGGCTCCAGAGCTTAGTAAATGGACAGTACAAATTGAACTTGCTGCATTGTTTTAAAAAAAAGGACTCAAAGTTGAGTGTGGGTGGATGGAAGGTGGGGACTGGATCTGGAAGAGTCAGGGGGAAGAGTGAGGGGTCAATATGATCAAAATACACTGTATATGTACAGTATGGAATTCCCAAAGAATTAAGAAAAATATTATATTAAAAATATATCCTGAACAACTTCCACAATAAATGTCAGTATAAACCATCATTTATAAATAGATCAGTGGAGACTATGTTATAATTGTTGATTGTGGATATTACCTTGTGTGCACAGACACAAAGCACAGGACTTCCAATTCTCTGCATTTGCTTTGTGAACTTAAATCAAAATCTATGTATGAAGTTTAAAAAGCCCTCCACTTGGGTATTACTAATAAGTCATATTTGATTTTTTAAATCAAACCTGTTAACTACCTAAATATGAAAGTTAAGAAAAAAGATTCTGTTTAAACTGATGGCAAAGAACTCTTTTTTTTCTTTTTGAGAAAAACCCTAGAGGACCAAGATAGCAATGTATTTCTTCCCCCTAAATCCCAACAATACTTCTTTGAGCTCTAGCTGAGTTCTCACCTAATCTATAAAGCCTGCTGTGATTTTTACCCTCTGATTTCCTGTTACACTTACAGTTGCTAACACATGGCTTAGCCCTTAATCACAGAACCTTTTATCCTTCCCCAATAATTGGCCTTGGCTCCCCAGCCAGGCTGTAAATTCCTTGAGGACAGAGTTGGTCCCTCTACCATCACCTCAAGTGCTGACTATTTGGGACACTGATACCTAACCCGATGTGGGACCCATAGCTAGTATCTATTAAGAGCATTTGTTGATCTTCAGTTTTGCAATTCAGTAATCTTCTGGCAGAACATTCCAGTTACTGATACATATTTTGTGTCCCCAAAGACAAATCTCCAGAAATACTAAAATTTACAAATATGTCAAAGACAGCCGCTTCTATTTAGACAGTCTCTAAATAATCTAGCATGTGAGGGTTTTCCTCTTCCGTCAGCTAGAAACCTAAGCTCCCCAAAGCCGTTTTTTTCCTATTTTTCACCAAATGACAGCTGCAATGACAGTTCAAGTCAGTACACAAATCAGACATACTACCGTGGAAATCTGCAGTTCTGTGTATTTGGCGAGCTCATTACACAATGAAACTTGAGGTCAGAGATTAAACTCTATTTCAAAGCAAACAAAAATTGGTTTGACAATATGCAACCAACAGTCTGTTTAACACAATACTAACAAATGGCAAGTGTTGCTTCTGCTGTAAATATTTTCATTTTTTAAAATCTTGGTTATAAAATAAACAAAAATAACAGTCCTAAAATGACACGGGGAAGTAGTAAATAGTATTTTCTTTCTTAGCTGACATGAACTTGGAACTCCTAAATATGAAATTGATTACCTTACCTAGACTAATGTTCTTAGAATTGGCAGTTTTTCCAATGTAATTACTTTTTAAAAAATTTTTAGATTAGTATTATTATCTGTGTATATGATATGGTGTGGGTGGGTGGGTACGGGTCCTGGGGATTAAACTCAGATCATCAGGCTTACTCTGAAAGAGCTTTTATCCTCTAGGCCCCCAATATAATTTTAGTCTATAATTCGTTTTAGTCCTTCTTTCTTTCAACAGTTAATGCTTACTCTACACAAAATAATCTAAATACCTAAGAAATTCAAGAGTGAAGAATCAAATTATCCTCAGCTTTTTAATATATTTTATTTATTATTTTAATGTTATGTGTATTAGTGTTATGCCTGCATGTATGTAAGTGCACCCATGTCATGCAACGCCCTCAGAGGACTCCCTGCAACTGGAGTTACGGATGGGTGTTAGCCAAAGTATGGGAATCAAGTCTGGGTCTTCTGAAAGAGCAGCCAGTGCTCTAAACCACTGAGCCATCTCTCCAGCCCCTATCCTAGACTTTAAAAAAAAAAAAATTGGGTGCTAGAGAGACGGCTCAGCATTAAGAGAACTGGCTGGTCTGCAGAGGACCTGGATTTGATTCTCATCATCCACACAGCAGCTAACAGCCATCCATAATTCCAGTTCCAAGGGATCTATTGCTCTATTCTGGTCTCCATGGGCATTTCACGGGTATGGTGCACTTCCGTGCATGCAGACAAAGCACTCACACACATAAAAATAAATCAAAAGCAATTTTAATAAAAATGAAAATATTTTAATTTATTATTTGAGAGTTAATATGTACACAATGTACTATGATCATATCCACCTCCCATTTGCACTCTTCAACTTCCCTTGGACCTCCCCCAACATCTCTTACCAATTTCATGTTCTCTCTCTTTTTTTTTAACTATCCCATTGTGCCCAGTTAGTGCTGCCCATGTGGTCATGGTTGGAAGGCCATCTACTGGGAAATGGGCAAACTACTGGTGGCTAAAACCTCAAAGAAAAGTGGCTCTCCCTCCCCAGCCACCATCAACTTCCGATTGCTCCTAAGCTAAGGGTGGGGCCTCATGAGCTCGCGCCCCTTCCATGCCGGACTGTTGACTGGCTTTATCTCGCGCAGGTTTGAGTTCATGAGGTGCAATACCCACGTCATGTCCAGAAGACAAGGTTTCCCAGACTCCTCCCGATCTTCCAGCTCTTACATTCTATCTGCCTGTTCAAAGTCTCCTCAGACTTAGGGGTGGGAGAGGTAGACATATAGTAGGCTTTAAATTAAAACATAAATTTTTAATTTTTAAATAATTTTTAATTTTTAAATAATTTTTAAATTAAAAAATAAAAATTAAGGAAAATATCAACACTGCAGTTGAGAAACGTAACAGAAACTGTAGCACAAAGGTGGCTAAAAGATAAAAAGCAGGGTTTTAAATTGAAATACAAAATAAAGGCCAGATGTGGTGACCCACACGTTTAATTCCAGCACTCTCCAGACAGAGGCTCAGTGAGACTGACCATCTTCTCAGACACATTCACTCACCCGCAGAGCAGGTCACTCACCACTCACCTCTATTCTGACCAGGAAGTTTAAGAAGAAGACTTAACAGGTGAAACAGTTCTTGGAGCAATCAAACATTTGTTAAGTGATACACACAGATCCACATGTAAGTCCTGACGCCTGCTGTCCTTTTTTTTTTTTTTTTCCTTTTTCTGTTTGTTATATGCTGGGGATAGAACCCTAGTCTCACACATGCTGTGTTACTAAACTGATAACTGTCCCCCGACCCCACCTTGAGACCCATCTGTTTGTGTTGTTTTCTGACTCTTCAAATTACTTATCTTCACATCTGTTCAATTTTTTCCTCCAACTCATCTAAAACCCCAATTAAACAGAATCAGAAAGTACTTTTCCAAGGCATCACTGTGCCACAACACATATCCCCAGCCTTTTTCATTCTTTATTTTGACACAAAATTTTGATAAGTTGACCAGGCTGGTTTTGAACTTGCTATTCTCTGGCCTCATCTTTCCAAATAACCAGTTACACCAGATTAGTTTCTTCTCTACTCTTTAATTCAAACCAAATATTAAGTAAGATATAACATTTTTTAAACTTTTTATTTATATATTTATTGAATTTATTTATGTGTATTAGTGTTTGCCTGCATGTATGTAAGTGCACCATGTGGGTACAATGCCCACAGAGGCCACAGGAGGGTATCAGATCCCCTGGAACTGAAGTTACAAACTGTTGTTATCCTCCATGTGGGTTACATAGTGAGGAACTGCCCCTCTCCCAAAAGGTAAGGGAAGGTGAGAGCAACATGTTTATGGGGGTGCTGGAGAGATGGCTCGGCACTGAAGGGCCCTTTCTTTTCTTGCAGAGAACTCAGGTTAGGTTCCTAGCATCCACAGGTAACTTCTGTTCCAGGGTATCTGAAACCCTCTTCTGGCCTCTATGGACAGTGTGTACACATGGTATATTTACATTCATGCAGTCCAAACATTCATATACTTAAAATTAAAATAAACAAATAAAAAATAAATAATGGGTTGGGAGTGATGGCCCAAACCTTTAATCTCAGCACGCAGAAGGCAGAGGCAGACTGATGTCTGTGAGTTAGAGGCCAGCCTGGTCTACATAACAATTTCCAGGCCAGCTGGGGCTACAGGGAGACCCTGTCTCAAGAAACAAAACCAAAATAAAGTAAAATAAATAGATAAATAAGTGCTATAGTTAAAATGTTGATGATATACCAACATTGAATTGAAATTTTTCAGCACAAACAGGTTCAGTTTGATGAAGCTGACTGGATGAGCTAAGCATCCACAGTCTCCCAGCCAACATGACACAGCCAAGAAGCAAAGCTGAAGCTCCTGCCCTTACAGAGCTTCATTTTGACAAGACCAGCACAAAATGATAGTGTGGCCACTTATTATCATTACCTCCTGACAATAACATTGTTGGATTCTGTGCACAGTGAGCCTAGATCTTGACTTATAGTCTGAAGCAATTAAGAAACGTAACTATGCCAGAACTTGGGCGATGCAGGGAGGATGATCACAGCATTCTTCCCCATCCTCTGGCTTTCACATTGTTTCCACCCTCTCTCCCAGGATGCTCCTTGCGCCTTGGATGAAGTGATATAGATGTCCCATTTAGAGTCATCACTTATCCTCAGCACTTTGACCACTTGTGAGTATTTGCATTAAAGGTGATCCACTGCAAACAGAAGGTTCTTTGACCAAAGCTGAGAGCAACAGTAATCTATGGTAAATAAAGCAATTTTTAAGGCTTGTGAGTTTACCAGACTGCAAATGTAGCTCAGCTGTTGAGCATTTATGTAGCATCTACAAGGCCCTGGGTTTGATCCCAGTGTCAGAAAGTAAGTACTGACCTTACATATATCTAGTTGAAGAAGTGAGTGATGGACTGGGGATGCAGCTCAGCAGTAGAGTACATAAACATGCACAGCACCAAAAAAAAGAAAAGAGGAGGTGGAGGAGAAGGAAGAGAAGAAGAAGAAGGAGGAGGAGGAGGAGGAGGAGGAGGAGGAGGAGGAGGAGGAGGAGGAGGAGGAGGAGGAGGAGGAGGAGAAGAAAGGAAAAGAAAGAAAATGAGGGACTGGAGACATGGCTCAGAGGTTAAGAGAGTTGGCCATTCTTTCAGAGAGCTTAGTTGGAATCCCAGCACCATGTCAAGGCTCACAACCTCCTATAGCTCCAACTCCAGGGCCTCCAATGCCCTCTTCTGACCTCTTCAGGCATTGGAATATGTGCAGCACACACACAAGCACACACACATACACAGAAATAAAACAAATATTTTAAAAAAGCAAAGTGACAGGTAGTCAAAGGTTGAACGAGAATCAGCACCATCTAGTCCTGCCCTGCTAATTTCTGAACATAGTTCTCCTCTTTTCAGAAAAAAAAAAAAAAAAGGAGGGTTAGAGAGAAAGAAAGGAAGGAAGGAAGGAAGGAAGGAAGGAAGGAAGGAAGGAAGGAAGGAAGAAGGAAGGAAAAACTGTATTCTCTCTTATGACCATCTTTTTCTTTTAATGGTCAGTCTCCTTTTAGAAAAAGAAAATGCTGATTTCCTAAAGAAAATACATTTAAGAACACCTTCCACTTCATTGACAACAAAAAAGCAATAATAATAGTAATTACTTTTTTTTTTTGCCTTTTTGTTTTTTTGACACAAGGTCTGGCCTTGAACTCACAACTCCCTGTCCCTGTGCCTCAACCTCCTGAGTGCTAGGGTGACAGGTGTATTTCACCATGCCTGATTAATAAGGACATTGTAGGCTTGTGAATTTCAAAGAAAGCCCATCTAAGAAGAAAAGCAGTTAGTCAGCCTTAACTGTGTTCCTAAGTTCTCCCTACTCTAGGTTTAAATACTAAGCTCTTCCTTGAGCACATCAGTTGCTCAAGGGCCAAAGGATGGCTCAAAAGCATTAGTCAGTAAGGAATAAAGGGCGCCCAGATGATCTGAAAGAGTTAATATAATACCCTTCCCCCACTCATTACACAGAGATCTCTGGGATATTATTCAACCCTGGAAAGAAAAGACCCATTTGTTTCTAAGGTTTTCCACTCAGAAAGTCCAGGAAAAAACCCTCCCTTTCTATCTCCAACCTCCACTGCTGCCTACCCTAAAAACCATATTTTGTAAACCAAATTTTTAAAGCTCCAAGACTGGTTTCTCTCATGAGGCAAAGAGAAAACGTCTGTGATTAATGCTTCAGCTAAAAGCACAGGCTGCAGAATCAGGAGATTATTTATGGTTCTTCTCTTTAGGAGCTAATAGAGTCAGATGTTAGCCTAAAAGGTTGGAAATCCTACCGTGGGATTTTTTTTTTCCTTTCCCAACTGATAAAAGCGGCTCTGGAAAGCAGGATAAATACTGTCTACAGTGAGCCATAAGCACTAACAATTTTGCTATAAGTGCTCAGTCAAAGGGAGATGAACATGTTAAATGTTACTTAAAAATGGACAGCATATTATCTTGAAAGCCACAGAAACATGGTAGCCAAATGACAAGCATTGCCCTCAGTACTCTGTCTTAAGATGAACTGCAGTTGGGGGATTTTCAGGCCATTGTGCCATATAGTCAAATCATATTCAGAAGCTCAAATGTAACATGGATTGAATTTTTAATCTCTAGTTATGTTTTCCCCAAGGCTGTTAAACTCCCTTTTTCCTGAACAGTTCGTTCTTCTTAGGTTAATTCTGTTTGAAAGGCCTGCTTTGTTAATTATCTAAGAGGCAAGTGAACCTGAAACTTGATTTCACTCCTTTTGACATCGTTAAATTTTAACTTGGCAGAAAAAACGATGTTTTGTTTTGTTCCTATTATAAGACACTTCCAATGAAAGTATGTGCCTGTGTGTTCCTGGGAGGTAGGGGGAAGCTTGCCAGCCCCTCCCCCATCCAAGGTGGAATGGTCTCGAACAAATAACCACAGCTGATGTGAGTTTATGAGTGCAGCAGCAATGGCATTTTGGGAAGTGTGTTTCACAGCGTTCCTCCCCATCCTCAGGCTGTTTCCTCCCTCTCTCCCAAGATGCTCCTTGAGCCTTGGACAAAGTGATATAGATGTCCTATTTAGAGCCATCACTTATCCTCAGCACTTTGACCACTTATGAGTATCTGCATCAAAGGTATGTGTGTGACTCTGAGGTCTTACAAATGCTAAACTCGTGCTCTATCACTGAGCTATGTCCCAGAACCTTTTTGTTTCCTTCTCAAAAGCCAGGGAAACCAAAAGTTACTTTTCTACATGGTGTTCTTAAAAGGAAAAAATGGGCCAGGCAAGTAACGGCCCACACATGTAATCCTAGCACTTAGAAGGCTGGGACAGGAAGGACACAAGTCTGAGCCACATAGCAAGACCCTGTCTCAAGTAAAAGAGAATCAGATTCAATGAATTACTGAGAACAAATAAACAGCAATTTGAAAACAAAAGACCTGAAATATAATGCTATGACAAACATATTGTCCCTATATAATAAAAGAGATCTCATCCAGCAAACGTGTAGTCAAGAAAATAATGATTGGTTACTGGTTTAATGTGGGGAAATTGTTCAAACATTTATGCAAATGACTGTTACCAAGTAATTCATGAATGACTTCAGTCAAAATAACCTATGCATTACAGTATCATAATAGCTACAGAGGAGCCAACCCCCATGAGGATGGAAACAGGCTAGGTGTGTGTTGACTTTGGAAATCAGACTTCCTGAATATGTTCAGATTGTTGTGTCAACATGGTTGTTGGTGTGAAAGGAGTTTGGTAGCTCAGTGTTAGAGAACTTCACTCACCTGCACAGGGGCCTGGATTCAATACCCAGCACTGAAAAAGAAAAAGAGAAAAAGAAAGGGGTTCACAAAGTGTTCAGTTTTTTACAGGGAAAATTGTAGCAAATAAGGCATGGATTGCTAGATTCTAGTCTCCTAGGGCTCGGGATGTAACTCAGTGCTATGGCTCTTGCCTAACAAGCATGAGGCCTTGGGTTCAATCCCCAGTAGAACAAAAAAAAAGAAAATTAATAAACAAAACAAAATAAAAACAATGAAAGTAAACAGCAGCAGACTATAGTCCTAAATCATCAACTCCAATACAAAGATATGCAAAAGATGTTTTTTTTTTTTTTGCTCCTTTTGAGACAAGGTCTCCCTGTAGCCCCAACTGGCCTGGAACTTGCTAAATAGACCAGGCTGGCCTTGAACTCACAGAGATCCACCTGCCTCTTCCTCCCGAGCGCTGGGACTAAAGGCATGCACCACCACACCCAGCTATGAAAGAATAATTTATAAGGGTGTTGAATCAGTTTACTAGTTGCCATAAGAAACTATCAAGGATAGGGGTTTAAACTGTTTCATGGTTCTGGAAACTACCAATCCAAAATCAAGGTGTTGGCAGGAGGTTGGTTCATTTTTTTTAATTACATTTCTTTATCTGTGTGTATGTGCAGAGACGTGTGAATGTCAGAGGACAACCTGCAGGAGTCGGCTCTTTCCCTCCACCATGTGTGTGGACCAAACTCGGGTCATCAGTCTTGGAAGAAAGGGCCTTTACTAGCTGAGCCACCTTACTGGCCTTAGGGTCAGTTCCTTCTGAGGGCTGTGAGGGAAGGGCTGCTGGACATTTACAGGCAGAATCTTCTCCCAGTGTCTTCCTCTGTGTGTGTCTGTCTCTATGTCTGAGCCTACAGTCACTGTGTTCTTTACATTTGCATTGCTGTGACCAAAATACCTGGCATAAACAACCCAAAGAGAGGAAGTATTTTGAAGAGTTTCAGAGGAATCAGTCCATGGTCACTTGGCTCTGAGTTTCTGGGCCCACTTGAGGCAGAACATCAAGAGGCCAGAGCATATGGAAGGCATTTTCATGGCAGACAAGAAGCAAAGAGACACACCAGTGACCTCCTAAGGTTTCCAGAACCTCCCAAAATAGTGCCACCCACTGGTGGGAACCAAGACTTCAATTTAGGAGCATTTAGGAGAGCTCTTCAAGTCGGAGCCGTAACTCCAACCATACTGGATTACAGTCCATCCTCTTGATTTCATTTAACTAGATTGCCTTTGTAAAGACACTTTCTCCACCTGACTTCAATTCCCAGCACTAATAAAAGTAATAATAACAATAACATTTCTCCAAATAAAGTCATGTTATAAGATACTGAGAGTTAAACTTTAACCACTTAGGAAGCCAACAACAGAGAGCACACTAAGTACTCTGGGACTAATCACAGCAGAACCTCTTACTGATCTAAGATGGCAGACAAATGTAGAACAATATAGAATCAAATCATCAGGGACAATGATTCAAACGTCTTACATTTTGAATGGTGATCAGACATTCAGGGCAATGTGGTAGGCTCTGAGGAACCATGTACTGTTAGCTTTTCATCACTGTGACAAGTACCTAAAGGAAACTATTTGAAAGGAGGACACAGGGTGGAAGAGATGGATCAGTGGTGAAGAGCACTGACTGCTCTTGCAAAGGACCAGGTTCAGTTCCTAGCATCCAAATGGCAGCTAACAACCATCGATAACTCCAGTTCCAGGGGATCCAGTACCCTTGTCTGACCTCTGCCAGTTTGCATGCACATGGTGCACTTACATACATGAAGGCAAAGCACTCATACACATAAAAACAAAGAAATCAAACGAACATTTAAAAAGGGAGATTTATTTTGACTCCTGGTTTCAGGGTTCTCAGTCCATGCTTGACCCTGTTGCCGCAGGCTTGTGGTAAAGCAGAACATCATAGCAGAAAGGACAGAGTGGAGCAGAGCTGCTCACCTTGAATCAGCCGGGAAGCAGAGAAGTGGGGGGCAGGGATAAGATATACCCCCTAAGGCCCTACCTCTTGTTTCCATCATCTCTCAATAATGCTATGAAATTATGTATCTACCAGAGAATACTACATTGATTAAATCAAAGTCCTCAGGATATGATCATCTCTTGTGATGGCCAATTCAACAATCAGACTTTGACTAATTAAAGTACTTGCCATGCAAGTATGAAGATCTGACAGAGCTCAGATCCCCAGAACCCACTTAAATGCCAAGTGGGTATGATGGCCAATCTATAATTCTAGCCTCAAAAAGCTCCCCAGCAAGCTGGTTAGTAAAACTGGCATATCAGCAGGCTCTGAGTTTGATTAAGAGAGCCTGCCTCAATGAATAAAGTGAAGGACTGATCAAAGATGCTCCCTGATCTCAACTCCAGGCCTCCACTTGCACACACATACACATGGGTAGCCATGCACATGTAAAACATGAAAACAGAAAAAATTAAAAAACAGACTCGAGGGAAGATGGGAACCAAGCTGTGACATGTGCCCTCAGCATTCTAAGTGGAACTCCCATGAAAGTTATTTTTAATACTCAGCTAGGGGGCTGGAGAGATGGCTTAATGGTTAGGAGCACTAGAGGGACCTGGATTCAGTTCCCAGCACACATGGTAGCTAACAACCATTCATAACTCCAGTTTCAGGGAATCCAACACACTCTTCTAGCCTCTACAGGCATTGCACTCATATGGTATGCTTCCATACATATAGGCAAGACAGTCATTCACATAAAATAAAAATAAATATAATATTTTAAAAAATCAGCTAGTAATCAACAGTCTCGGCTTATGGCCCTAAGCAGAATGTGTGTAAAAGTCTTTTGTGGAGTTTCCCAAAGCCCCATTCCATGGCATGCCAGATCGCTCAGTCTCCTTTGATAGGACATGAAGAGCTGAGATCATTTCTTGGGTATCAACACTGTAAGATGTTCTATCTGACTTCTGCAATACTGTAGTAGGATTTTGGTTTTTATACTGCTTAACAGATGTAAAACTTTAACTTCAATATAAAGGTTACAGCATAAATTCCTTATGTCTTTTTAACATCTATGACTTGGTAAATAAAGTTAAAAAAAACTGTGTCTACACATATGGTATAAAAGTCTCATATCACTTTTCATCAGCAGATGAACAGTAACATACCAAGCATGTACAAACATGTAATATTAGAGCTTTCCAACTCAAAAAAACACTAAGCTTCTTCTCAAACCAACAATGATTCCTCAGAGGGTTGTGAATATGTAGAGTTTGAAGGTTTTATGTCTAACTATTCTTAAAGTTATTTGAGGGCAGAGAAAGGTCACCCAGATTTTTTTTTTATAATTTTATAGAAAAACAGCTGAATGGTGTGTTCTAACATCCAACAACTATGATATGGGAAGAAATCCACCCTGTCTACACAGCAGACAGGCTTTCAGAGTGAGAGCAAGACTTGGGGACTGGAATGTTTCCTGATTTAATCACCTGCTATATATTAAAGCTGCTGTCATTCCTAAGAATACCACTTTTCTTGACAAATGAAACTGAAAATATATATATTATTTTTTTTCCCTGAAATTTGGGTTATGTCAGATCAAAAAGAAAGTAAGAATTCAAATTCTTATAGACTCGGGAAATAGCTCAGTGGAAAAGTGCTTGGTATACAAACAGATGGACCAGAGTTTGGGTCCCCTGAACCCATGGAAAAGCTCAGAGGGCATGGAAGCCTCTGTCTGTTATCCTAGCACTCAAGAGGCAGAGACGGGATACCCAAGCAAACTGGCTGGGTAGATAGCTGAAACAGAAGTTCTCAGTTCAGCGAGAGATCCTGCTGCAATAAATAAAATCGAAAGCAATGGAGACAGCAGCTTTGGGCGTTCATACAAACATGCACACATGTGCACATGCACACACACACACTTATACCCATGCACATGGGAACACACATACACGTGCACACTACACATGCAAAACAATAAAAATCTTATGACTTTATTATTTACTTTTCCTACCAAGGCCTATATATTTACTTAAACTAAGAATAAAATGAAACAAAAAGCTGAAAGATCATTCTTAAAACCTAATTACGATTTAGACTATCTTCATACATTTTATTTATTTATTTGTTTGTTTATTTATTTATTTATGTGTGTGGTTGAGTTTTGATGGGTGTGCATAAGATGTGTCACATGTGTCAAGATCAGAGAACAACTTGGGAGGTGGTTTTTTTTTTCCTGGGTCTTTTCAAGACAGGGTCTCCCTGTAGCCCCAGCTGGCCAGGAACTCAAGAGATTCGCCTGCCTCTGCCTCCCAAGTACTGGGATTAAAGGTGTGGGCCACCACACCCAGCAAGAGAACAACTTGTGAGAGTCAGGTTTTCTTCCTGCTATCATGTGAGGCCAAGATGGAACTCGGGTTGACAGGTTTGGTGGCAAGCACTTTTATCCCCTGAGCCATTTTGCTGGCCCCTCTTCTCAAACATTTTTAGGCTTTCATTCCTCACCAGGATGTTTTCCTTGACTTTGTGTTTGGCAGAAGTGGCTCTCTATGAGCTTGAGGCCAGCCTGGTCTCTATACCGAGTCCCAGGTCAGTCAGGCCTACATAGTAAGACTCTGTCTAAAAAAAAAAGAAAAAGTATTTGACTGTGCATTGCAAGAATATCCTCAAAAGTGAGAGCATTTCTCATTCTTTTTTATCTTATTGTTCAGATCTTGAGACAGGGCAATGCTCCGTAGCCTGAGCTGGCAGCAAACTCTCCATCCCCATCTCCCCAGTGCTGGGATTCTAGGAGCACACCACCATGCTTGGCTATACCTGTTCATTCTGTAACAAAACTCTTGGACATGCACAGATTACACTGGCTACATTGAAAAATATGTGCACATACATACGTAGACAGTCAATATATTGTTGTTTTATGGCCTTCAGGAGAAAGAAGAATAATATCCTTAAATTATTTACCACTAAAATTAAAGGAGGAACACTTTAACTGTTAAAGTTAAAATAGTACTAGGGATGCAGGTCAGTTGTAGAGTGCTTGACTGGTATGCTCCAGCTCTAGGTTCTGTCCAAACACCACGGAAACAAGCAAACCGAAGCTGTTTCTCCTGTATAGAGTTCTTCATGAGAAAGAAGAGAAAAGGCCTCAAATGACCTGTAACAAGATCTCCACTCACCAGGTGAGCTCAGAAGGAAAAGAAGACATCAAGTAGGAAGAATTCAGAACAGCCTCACTCAAGATGGAGAGCAGGTGGGGGTGACATGAAGGAAGGATGGAAAAACACACAGTCCCAAGGGAAGATAGAATTTCGGATGCCTGAGGATCTTGTGCTAAATCACTTAGATTTCATTCTGGAGGTGACATTCAAGCTGGGGATAGGATTTGTATTTTGAAAGGATAACTCTCATAGTGGGCTGCAGAATAGATTATAAAGAAAGAAACGTAAGCCCAGAAGGCCCATCACAGATCTGTGATACTGCGGCACTCACTACTTTCCTGCTTAAGAACTTTGGAATTATGAAGGAGATTTTTGTTTCATTTTTTGGGGGATGAAATCATAGGTTTGCATGGTATATGTATGTGTTCATGTGTGTTGAGACCTTTTCCTCCATTGCTCTCCACCTTAGACTTTGAGACAGGGCTCCGTACTGAACCTGGAACTCACAGACGTGACAGGCTGGCTAGCCAATGCGCTCCGGGAAGCTGCCTGTCTCCTCTCTACTCCCACCTCACAGTGCTGAAGTTACACATGCAGCACCCAGCTGTTTTTGAATGTGGATGCTGGGGACCAGACTCAGATCCTCAGGAGATCCTTTGTGACAGGCACTTCACCAACTGAGCCATCTCCTCAGCCCCCTGCAGTTAAGAGTTTTGACCTTCCAGTACAAAGTCCTGACATCAGAGAGTGATGAGGATAGCTGCTGCTTGACCTTGACCAGCCGTTAGCTTCCTCTGACACTCTTACCATCACCCCATCCTCGTGTAAATAGAACATTCCTTTCATTCTCCTTCAAATGCATGAAAATTGATTCCCATCCCCACCATGGAAGGACTGTCCTCCAGTGGAGAAATGGGAATTGTCTATCTATGCAATAGAATAGTAATCCATGGGGACAAAGAGGATATGGGCTTCTATCTGAAGATCCAGCTCTGGTTTGGGTTATGGATTTTTTTGAGACAAGGTCTCACTACGTAGCCCTGGCTGGCTTGGACCTCACTATGTAGAGCAGGCTGTCTTTGAACCTATAGAGATATGCCTGCCTCTGCCTCCTGCATGATGAGATTAAAGGTGCATACCTAACTGACCAGCTCTGGAAAGCATCTGACAAGCGTGAAGCTGTAGAAAGAATCCAATTGCTCGGGGAAATACACAAACAATGATGGGAAGAGATCTCAGGAGTGGACAGACAGAGAGTATTGATCTAGCAAAAGGAATAAGGAGCATTCCAAGATCCCCACTACCCATCTACTATGATCAGCAAAGGTGGCCATGTTATGAAAGGTTCCCAGACTATGGCGGCCAGCTATTGGCATATAATCCAAAATTCCACTGTTTGTCTACTCCACCTTCTTTGGTCATCTCAGGTCATCTCTCTCTTAAGATTAAAATTCTAGCTAGTCATGGTGGTGCAAGCTTGTAATTCCAGCATTTTGGAGGCTGAGGTGGGAGAACAAGAGTTCGAGGCCAACCTGTCACTTCAAGGACAAGAAAAAAAGTTGACACTGAGTTTCCAAATAAAATCTGAATTTGTCACTACTCATCAAAGAAGCTTCTTTTTGCAACAGATGGAGACTATCACAGAGTTCCACAACCAGTCAAACACAGAGAATAAGTATCTGTGAGATGTCCAGCCCTAAGTGACACATCTATAATAGAACCTCGACACCTAAGGCTCATGGAACAGTGGAGCAGAGGGTAGAGAGAACACTACCGCATCTTTCAGTTCTCACTGGAGAAGCTTCCTCATGCAACAGAGGGCAATTAGCACAAATGACCACAACTTCTCAAAATGTAGAGCATAAGAGACTGCAGAGTCTTTGTCCCTGAGGGCAGAAAGATTGTAAGAGCCCGGGGTTGTGGGTGACCAAAAGGAAACAGAGTTGTCCAGGTTACTTGTTGTCTGGGAACTTGCTCATATGAACTCACATCAATGGTGACAGCATGCACAAGAGCCATGCAAAATCAAAGCAGACAAAATTTCAGCATAGAACTGGGGAAATGGGCAAGAAGCCCCAACCTTAGCTGAGGAACTATTGGCAGCTGAACACTGTCTCAAAAAAAAAAAAAAAAGAAAGAAAAGAAGAGAAATGCAGGTCTAGAGAGATGGCCTAGCAGTTAAGAGCATTTACTGATCTTCCAGAACACAGGTTCAATTCCCAGCATGGAGACCATGCTTAACTCCAGACCAGGGGACCCAAGGCCTTCTTCAGGCCCCCTGGGCACCAGGCATGCACATGGTGCATTTGCATACATGCAGGCAAACACTCATACACAGAAAATGAAAATAAATAGAAATCGTTTCTGAAAGGTGTTTTTTAATCCAATGAAATCAATGGTGATAATAACAAACGTGTTCCTGCTCAGGAGGCAGGAAGATCCAAAGCTCAAGATCATCTCCTACAACATAGTAAATTCAAGGCCAGCTTGGGCTACCTGAGACTTTGTCTTTAAAAAGAAAATTTGTCTTAGAGACTAAAAAATTTGAGAACTGCTGGTTTCACTGAACACTTTAAAATGTGGCTATATATTCATATGTAAATATATAGGGAGTAAGCACACACTATTCTGGAAGAAAGAGGAAGAGGAACTTTTCTGATTTGACAAGATCTATCTCAAAGCTTGGTGTGCAGAGCAGGCCATTGGTGTGCTAGGAAAAAGCAAACCCTGGCCCCTTCTCTTTGAGACTCACTGCTTTGCCACCATTCTGAGGACTGGAGAACTGGGAACAAAGGACATCAAAGTATTCAAAGGGGGTGGGAGAAACTCACCAGGAGACAGAGAAGAGTGAGGCACAGGTGACCCAGAGCTTAACAGACCACTGAGAGGTAATAGTATCTACGGAGTGAAATTGGGAATAGCAGAACTATAGAGCTCCAACTTTGTCCCAGTGATCAAATCTCAGGAATAATGGTAGCCTATGAATATGAACTTTTCTTTGGGAACCCGCATGTGAACATCTTCAAATATCTAAACTGGAAGGTACATCTGTGAAGCCAGATTTGGGCACAGTACCTTTGGTGGTGATGTCACAGGACAATAATATGAGTCCCAAACCAGAGACAGCTAAAGAGCTCATTCAATTCTACAGTGCCAGCTCTGCCTAATGTTTAAAAATAGGACTTATCCCTTTGAGCTGAATAAAACCCTATCATTCTTGGAAAATTGAGGGGAGGGATGATAGACAGATAGATCTGCCTTTAAAAGGCAGGTCCTGAGTGGATCACTTGCTTCTCTGTTGCTGTGATAGAACATCATAATCAACGCAACTCAAGGAAGAAAGGGTTTGTTTGGCTATGGTTTGAGAGGGCTAACTAAAGTCCATCATGGCAGGGAAGGCATAATATAGAGAAAAGACCAGGAAACTGGCTGATCACATTACATCCATTCACAGGAAACAGGAAGAGAGAACAGGAAGTGGGACAAGGTTCTAAACCCTGAAAGCCTGCCCCTAGTGATGTAGTTCTTCCAGCAAGGCTCTACCTCCTAAAGGTTCCATGATCTTCCCCAGACAATGTCACCAGCTGGAGACCAAGTGTTCAAATACATGTGTGTTGCGTGCATTTGTCCTCTGCCTGGATGGCTGGACTGGCAAGCTTTGGACAAAGCATTTGTGCCAAGCCAGGGGGCACCTGCTTGTCCAGGATTATAAACTTGTTGACCTTCCGTAGGAAAAGAAGGACCTGGGAGAGTCAGGTCCCTCCCAAACAACCAGTGGCCTGAGTTGTGTGTGAGAGAGGGACTGAGAGTATGAGCAGAGGAAGCTGGGGGACAAGATGAGAATAGTCCCTTTGTCATCTTGGGCAGCTGGCAGCAGGTCACAGCGTCCCCATTGAAATGTAGAATTTTCTGTAGGGCTTCAGTAGGAGAGCCCCCTCCCTTGCCCATTGCTCTGTGAGTAAGCCCAAATAAACTCTGGTTTCCCAAACTGTAGCTTGGCTAAATTATACCTGGCTTTATCATTAGGGACCTAGAAAGGAGGGAGGGGCTGGATGTCAGAAAGAATTTTATCAACAATGAGTCTACAGATGGCGTTTCTCAATCAAATCACCGCACTGGGCTTCATGCAGGCATGGCATCTTAACTGATTAATAGGATAAACGATGGGGGTGTAGGTCAAGCCTAGGGTACTTGCCTATCATGCTCGAGACCCTGGGTATAGAACTGCAAGCAAGCAATCCAGATAAAAGATACATATCTGCATTAGATGGTAAGTTGACAAATAGTGACAATGTACAAAATGCTGTGTTAAGCAGAATAAACTAGATGCAATCCTTGGTCTCAAAGAGCTTACAGTTACCAAACAGAAATGAGGAAACATGCATTTATGTAATATAATGATAATTCTATACCAAAAAGAAAGATGCTATGGGAACAAACAGGGAGACAATCAACCAAGTTTAAAGGAGAGTATAGAAATAGATTCCCAAAATATGTTAAGACATTTGTTGCTAGTTAATAAACAACCTCCACAAATCAATAATTTAAAAAATATATTTTATTTTATTTTATTTATGTATACATATGTGTCTCTGTATCTGACACATGTGCAGGTACTTAATGAGACTGAAGAGGGTGTCCCCTGGAGCTGGAGTTACAGGTGGATGTGAGTTGCCTGATGTGGGTGCTAGGAACCAAACTCAGGTCTGCCCTTAACTGCTGAGCCATCTCTCCAGCCCCCCACATGTCAGTAATTTAACACAATACTCTTTTCTTTTAAGCTTCACAGCTTTCTCAGTGACTTCCTGCAAGAATACCTCCAGGACCCAAGTCACCTCCTCCTTGCTTGTAGCTTCAAAGTTATCCCAGCATCATCCAACCAGCTTGTAGGGCAGGGCCAGGGGCTGATGGCAGGAAAGTCATGTCAACTACTCAGCAACTCGGCTCTAGAAATAATACGTGCAACTTCTATTAACATTTTGTTTACCAAGACTAGCCTCACATGGTCTCATTCCAGGGTGATGTAGGTTTTCCAGGTCCTAGGGAAAAAAAATGAAGTAATTTGGAAAACATGTAGTATTTACTCTGCCACACTGAAGAAATGATTTCTAAGTTACAGGATGCATGGAATGGAGAAGATTAAGGCAAAGAGGCAGAGGATTTCATATGGACTTTTTTTCATGTGCTGGAAGTAGAACCCAGGGTCTCACATGAAGGCTGGCAGGTACCCTACTACTGAGCTACACCACTGCTCCAAAGCCTTTTGAATAAAGAACACTGCATATTGCAAGTTCAAGAAGTGCAAAATCTTAGTAAGAAAAGGCTGGAGTAAATGATGTCAAGGAAAGTTGTACTAACCCATAAGACTGAAAAGAAGGGTTAGAGATTTAGCTCCAAAGCCTTTTGAATAAAGAACACTGCATATTGCAAGTTCAAGAAGTGCAAAATCTTAGTAAGAAAAGGCTGGAGTAAATGATGTCAAGGAAAGTTGTACTAACCCATAAGACTGAAAAGAAGGGTTAGAGATTTAGCTCCAAAGCCTTTTGAATAAAGAACACTGCATATTGCAAGTTCAAGAAATGCAAAATCTTAGTAAGAAAAGGCTGGAGTAAATGATGTCAAGGAAAGTTGTACTAACCCATAAGACTGAAAAGAAGGGTTAGAGATTTAGCTCAGTTGGTAGAGTACTTGACTATTATTCAAGAAGCTCTGAGTTCAATCCAGCAGGACATGGTGACACCTGCCTATAAACTTAACACTAGGAAGGATGCAGGAGGATCAGAAATTCAAGGCCATTCTCAGCTACATAGTGAGTTCAAGGCTAGTCTGGGCTACATGATAGCCTGTCTCAGAAGAAAAACTTAAAAGGAGGAGGAGGAGGAGGTGAAGGAGGAAGAGGGAAAAAATATTTCTGAAAAGACCACAGGGCCCTATCATAGCCTGTACACCATGTAAATTGACCAAACTTTTATTCTAAGAGCAGTGGATATAAAGGCTATTTGAGGGTTCTAAACAAGGGAAGGAGTTATTCATATTTGTGCCTCTGAAAGATCATACTGGCTGCACTGCAGAGAACAGATTGGAAGGCGATAAGACCAAAGCTAGAGCCATTAGGAAGTTGTCGCCGTAATCTAGAACAGAAATTTTATCTGATGGCTGTTACAATGGGTATAAAGAGCTTCAGAAATAATTAGCATTGCCAGGTATGGGACACTTAACTGTCATCCCATGATGAGGGCATAGACAGGAGGACTGTGAGGTCAAGGTCAGCCAGAGCTACCCTGGGAGTGTAGTTCAGTGGTAGAGCACTTGTCTAGCACATGAGAGGCTCTGGGTTTGGTTCACAGCATGAGAGGTGGGGAATGCAGCATATCTCACAATTGTTTGAATGAGGAAAGGGGAGATGAGAGCGAGAGAGAGGGCTGATGGTGCCAATCACCAAGACAGAATTAAAAAAGGAAAGAGCAGTTTGAAGGAGAAATATGATATGCTATAGAACAGCCAAGAGCAACCAGAAGGGGTTTGAAAAACTGGGCCTAAAGACAACTCTTCACTGGAGGGGAAAGATGCGACAGTCATCAATATAGAGACGATGCTCGAGCTTGTAACTGTGGATTATCCAGGGAGAGTGTGAAGAGCAGGAATAGAAGCAGTGATAAGCTAAGTGTTTAGCATCCATCTCTCCTGCTAAGGGAGACCTGATCTGGAGCATTTGCTGGTATCTGTGGTACAAACATCCTCACCAATTTCAAGCTACCAACTTGTCATCACTGATTTGTGAAGAGATGCACTCAGTTGGTTCTCCTGAGCTGCTGTGAACTGCCTTCAGTATACCACTGAATGCAAGAAGGCCTGACATACAGTTCTAGCTTTATTGAAAGAATGGACAGAACAAAGAAGTGAAAGAGAAATTCATCATAAAAACCAGAGGAAAAAATTATAGGAGGGGATGGGGAGATGGCTCAGTGAGCAGGAGAGCCTGCTGTGAAAGCAAGAGAACTTGAGTTCAAATCTCTAGAACCCAGATAGAAAGTTTGGCATGCTTGTGCATGCCTGTAACCCCAGCCCTGGGAGACAGTGATAGGCATATGCCAGGAGCTCACTACCCAGCCAGCCTAGCTGAAACAGTGAGCTTAAAGTACAGCGGCCGACCCTGTCTCAAAAATGAGATGCGGTTGGAGCTGGAGAGATAGCTCAGTGGTGAACAGCACTGACTGCTCTTGCAAAGGACCCAGGTTTGATTCCCAGTACTCACGTGGCAGCTGACAACTGTCCAGTTCCAAGGAATCGGACACCCTCTTCTGACCTCTTGGGCACTGAGCAACAGGGGTACACTCACACATGCAGGCACACGCTCATACACACAAAATAAAAATGATAAATAAAATACTAAAAAAAAATAAGGTGGAGAGCAATAAAGGAAGACATCCAAAATCCTCTTCCAGCCTGTACATGCACACACAGGTTCATGCATCCACACAAAAACGTGCATACACTAGACACACAACACAAGATGTACATAAAAGAAAACATATGAAGGACGAAATGGTCAACCCACATCCCTCCTCCCCCCAAATAAGATACAAATTAAAAAGGGTTCTTTGGATTTAGCATCCAAGAGGTCAGTCACATCTTTGATAAGATCAGTATTAATGGGGGGGCAAGACACAATACATAGGACATTGGGTATAGAAGTAAATGTGAAATCATACAGGTGTAGACTTGTATGACTGAATTCTATTTTCCTTAGAAAATCAAGTTATACCAATTTCCTTTATTATATTTTGTGTGTGTGTGTGTGTGTGTGTGTGTGTGTGTGTGTGTGTAGTATATGTGCAAACACATGCGCCTGTCATGATGCTTGCATGGAAGTCAGAGGACAACTTGTGGGAATCCATTATCTCCTTCTACCATGTGGGTCTCAGAGATCTAATTCAGGTCAGTAGACAACTTGGCAACAAATGCCTTACCCACTGAGCCCAAATTGTATCAATTTTCAAAGCTTATATGCCATTATCTCTTTCTCTCCTATACTGTATGACTTCTATTTTTCTGTGGCTCTCACCACAGACTTTGACGTGATATCATTTCCCTAGGAGCCATGGAGAAGCATATGGGTTGAGTGTTAGACTGTGCTATTGTCAGTTCTGTTAACTGCAGTTCCCAGACTCACCCCCTCTGTGTTCCAACTTAGAATTGGTCAAAAGGGATCTTGATAGGGTCTGGAAGGCAGAAGTGAAGCTGCAGCTGCTATCCTTGGGGGTCCATAGTCAGGTATGAAGGGCAGACCGCAGGTGCTCGATGGCCTCAACTGGTCAGCATTTTCTTTCATTCTGCATCCAGCTCATCTTCTCAACCATTAGCCCTGGGACTAACAAATCCAGGGAAACCTGAGGGATCCAGGGAGCAGCCCCACAGTGAGTTCTCTCTTGGGGGTTCCACTGCATGGTTTGAATAGTACATGACATCTAGGATTTCTTTACAGCAACAACTGTTCTACCCTTTCCAGAGCTGTAGTAATGATTTACAATATAGATATAATCTGGACTAAAGACTTTTAAGTAACCTTGCAACAAAGAGTTATTGTTTATAATGTAAACAATTTTCACTGAGCTTTGTGCTCTTCTTATGGCCTGGACATCTGACCTTAATCCTTCAGCACTCTTCCTTTCCCTTTGCCCAAGATAATGAACAAATGTACACATGCATACCTTACATATCAAAGTACTAAAAGTGTTTTTCTCATTGCAAACAACGAGAGAAACTGAATGTATGTGATAGACTAGGCTTAGGGCAAGACTCTCTGATAAGGTCAAGTCCTGACTTCTTCCCCATTTCAAACTAGAGATACTGTTTCAATAAAAGAATGAATGAAGCCTGGCTCAGGAGCACAGTTCCAAGAGACACCTGAGGAAGCTGGTGGTAAGCTGTTTGGGTTGCTTCTGGGCCTTTTGAATGCTAAGAGTCAGACAGTTTTTTACTAAGGCGTCACCATAATGTGGCTTAGAAAGGCCACATGAGCCTCACACAGACTGGAAGCAGGATGAATCCCCTTCGGATCACCCTTAAAGACATTCACTTCTCTGGTTACCCTTACATTTGTACAGCAGCATTAATTTCTCATATCCCAAAGGCTCTACTTCCCTGCTCGAGCCAATCGTTGGTACTGCTTGTGATGTACAACCTGAACAAAGTCTAAAATATGTGAGTTTGGCTTGGCGATTGGGGAGAGGCTGGAAACGCAGCAAGGAAGCTACGAGTAAAAGCTGGAAAAATACAGAACAAATCATTAGCAAAAGCTGAAAAGTGAAACAATCCTACTGCAACCTGAAAATGATTTGTGTTCTCCAGGACAGAAAGACTTCACCAGAGGTGATGTGGAAAGTAGAAAACATACCTAACGAACTTGTGAACTGAGAGCTAAGGTGAACTCCAAGCAAAATATTGAAACCACAAACACACACACCACCACCACCATCACCACAACAAATTCATAAATAAAAGTAATAAAAAAATTATTTGGGAAAGAAAAACATACTGTATATAATACATACAGTCCGTTCTACTTAAGTACAAATTCTGCCTCCTCTGATTGTCAATCAGATAAAAATTTGTAAAAAAAAAACATTGCAGGGCTAAAGAGATGGTTTAGTGAATAGCACTTGCTGCTCTTGCAGATGACTCCATCAGTTTCCAGTACTAATGTCTGCTAGCTCACAACTGCCTGTGACTCCAAGGGATCCAACACCCTCTTTTGCCCTCCCAAGTACTTGCATGCACATAACACGCATAAACTCAAGCAAGCACACACAAATACATAAATAAAATAATTGACTAATTTTCTAATTGCTTAGGTGGGGTGTGATGGCACATGCCTTTTATCTCAGTACTCAAGAGACAGTGGCAGGTGGATCTCTGCAATTTCGAGACCAGCCTGGTCTACACTTATATAGTATTTACGTTGTATTAGGAACAGCATGGCCTCTAGAGATGATTTACTGTACATACATGCAGGAAGTTATACGGAAAATACTGCATCATTTTATATGAGACTTAAGGATCTGTATATTTGGGTGTATCAGCTCCCCAAATGAAAATTATATATAATTTTTACTTGTCAAATTAAGAAAAGAATATAGTAGACAAAATCCAGGATTTGTTTATGTTACACACACATCTGTGGACACAGGCAGCAGAAAGTTCTCAGAAAGAAAGAATGGACTCAGGGTAAAAACCAAATCAAGAGTTAGGCTACGAACTTTTGGCTAAGACTTCAGAAACATTAAAGCTAGTGTCTTATCAGACTATCTGTTAAACAAAAGGATTTCTAGAAATCTAAAGGACATGGTCCCAAAGAAGACTGAACCCCACATAGCTGTGAATAAATCTAAAGGATGGGTCTATGTCAAAAAGAATCATGGGTGTGAGGCTGGACAGATGGCTCAGAGGTTAAGAACACTTGCTGACCTGAGTTCCTTTGGTTCAAAGCACTGTATCTGGTGGCTCACAAATGATTGTAGCTCCAGCTCCAGGTGATCCAACACCTTCTTCTGGCCTCCCTAGACACCCCCACCCACATGGCATGTATTCACAAAAACACATAAATTTTAAAAACTCAGACTCTAAAAAATAATCATCATCATCATGGCTGTAACTCTGCTTAAAGAGTAGACCATAAATCTGATACAGAAAGCACACCAGTTTTCTTAAAGGAACTTATATTAGCTGAGAATTAAAATATTGAGATTGTCCAAGTAGACCTGAAGGCCCTCTCTAGATTCTCTAGTAGAAAGCAAGCCAAAGGATCAACTGAGCTACCTCCATACACTGTTTTCTATGGAGAAGAGGGTATCTTATAAAGTCCCTCAGTTTAAAGCTAAAAGCATCAAATAGCAATGGGATAAGGAAACATTCCTAAGAGCATCAGGCTCTGGTAGACCTTAATGCCAAGTTGGATTTCAGAACTGTTACGAGCATGTGCGTGTGTGGCTTCTGCTCCTCCTCCACATTCTGGTTTCTGATTTGGAGTTGTTTTGTTTGTTGGAGATTTCTTTTTTGGTGTGTGTGTGTGTGTGTGAGAGAGAGAGAGAGAGAGAGAGAGAGAGAGAGAGAGAGAGATTTTGCTATTTAGCACAGATTGGGCTTAAACTCATCATATAGGCCTGGCTGACCTCAAACTCAAAGCAGGCCTCCTTTCTTGGCTTCCAGAGTGCTGGTATTACAGATGTGAACCACTACACTCAACTTCTTTCTCTTTTTCTTGTTTTTCTCTGCTCCCTCCTCTTCCCCCTTCCCTTTCTCCCTCTTCCCCCTTCACTCTCTTTCTCTCCTTTTTTTCAATAACAGTGTCCACTGCATGTGGGTGAACGGCAGATAACATACCTTTCAGCCTACAGATCTTTCAGGCCACAGATCTTGAATTAAGAATCACCAAACCTTGGCTTTCTGGGCTCTCTCCTCATCACGCTGGCCCACTTCTGTTCTTGGGCATGCCTTGGCTTTCTTAATAAGCTCTCTATTTCTATTTCTAATCGTGTCTGTGGTACAGTCTTCCCCAGAGACAAAAAGCCTGGAATTGAGTGTCCTCTGAACTCAGATCTGGGGTTTGGTACTCTTAAGCATGTTTCCTTCACACTCTGGGCTTTCTCGCTGTTTCTGACTTCTACAGAGGACTTAGAAGGCAGGGTTTTTTCTCCATCTCTTCTTCTGGCCACTACCAAGATTCACAGCTTGCCTGCCCTGTTATTTTTCTCTTAAATTCTAATAAAATTGTTCTTGAGCTTGGAAGGAAGGAAGGAAGGAAGGAAGGAAGGAAGGAAGGAAGGAAGGAAGGAAGGAAGGAAGGAAGGAAGAAGGGAGGGAGGGAGGGAGGGAGGGAGGGAGGAAAGAACCCGAGGGCCAGTGAGATGGTTCTTTGGGTAAAGGCACTTGCTGTACAAGACTGGCCAGCTGAGTTCAACCCCCAGAATCCGTGTAAAGGTGGAAAAAGAGAACTAACTCCACAAAGTTGTCTTCTGACCTCCAAGCATGCACTATGGCATTTATACACCTAACAAATACACTTAAAAAACAGAAAACAAACTGAGCCTTTGAGATGGTTCAGTGAATGGTTTCTTTTACATAGCCAGATAACCTGAGTTTGACTCTCCGGATCCACATGGTGAAAGAAAAAGAATGGATTACCAGAATTTGTCCTCTGACCTCATACACATTCAGTGACACACACACACACACACACACACACGCACGCACGCACACACACACACTCATATACACAAAGTAATAATAAAATAAGAACTTTTTAAAGATGATAATTTGAACAGGGTGTGGTGGCACTCATCTTTAATCCACACCCAGGAGGCAGAGGCTGGCAGATCTCTATGAGTTCAAGGTCAGAATGATCTAAAGGCTGGAATGGTCTACATAGAGAGTTTCAGGCCGCTTGGAGCTACAGGGAGACCCAGTCTTAAAAAGAAAAAAGAAAAGAAAAGAAAAAGGTAATTTGTATTTTTTTTTCTACAATAGGAAAACCTAGATTAATGTGAGGCTAGTTAATGATGTAATTTATATTTTTCCATTTGTTTTTGCTTTTCTGTTGTTTTCAGAAAGGATCTCTTGTAATCCACGGTAGCTACATTTTGTAAGGAGGACAGCTTTGAACTTCTGACCCTCCTGCCTCTACCTCGCTCCTCTCCAGAATTCTGGAATTATAGGTGACTTTGTAATTCTGATTTTAAAACCAGACATCACGGAGCCAGATTTTGGGAAGGCTGAGGCAGGAACATGGCTAAGGCCTAGGAGTTTAGGCCAGGAGTTCAAGAGTCAGGTTGAACTCAGCCAAATCCCTTCTCAAAACAAAACAAAACAAAAATAGGGACTGAGAATGTGGCTCCATGGCGGAGCGCATACCTAGCCTGCTAGAGGCTGTGGGTTGAATCCTCAAGCAAAGAATAATAGTAATAATTTGGGTTTATAAAGTATAAAGGAAATCACTATTCAACTAAGTAAAGCTATTTGTAAACTACACAATTATTGAAAAACAAGCTGGGTCTGGTGATGCATGCCTATAATCCAACCTGAACAATTAATGGAGACCCTGTCTCAAAGTAAAAAGTAAAGAAGCCTGGGCTATAGCTAGGTGATAAAGTGTTTGTCAAGTATGCAACAGAATCTAGGTTCAATCTCCAGTACAAAAAAAAGTCTTAGAAACATTTACTTACAAGGGGTAGCTTCCCTCTCACCACAGGCGATTCACTTCCTAGACCACTTTATACCAGAAATGTCTTCTCCCTCTCTAGCTGGCCAGGCAGGGCTTCCTCAGTATTGGAGTTTGGCAGTTACCTAAGTTTCCTACTTAAGTTGGCCACTTGCCTCCCAGACTATTAAATCCCCTGAGACATGGTGTCAAAGACAACACTCCTGGAACTGCCTATTGCATTTTCTTCCACGCTTGTTGGGAAGAGCAAGACTCCCACAGGGCAAAGCAATCTCCTTCAGCTCATCTAAGAGCTAAACTTTGACAGGCAACTTCTGGTACAATCCCATAGGTTTTAAGACAGGTGGGCATTAACTTTTAATGGTGCTGCTGATGTTGTTAATGGTTTCTTTTTGTTTGTTTCTTTGTTTGTTTTTCCTGGAGTCAATAAATATTTTGTAAGGACAACAACAGCAGAAAAAAGAAAAACTTAAATTTATTTTGAAGAGTATTTCTCAATTTTTCATTAAGTCAGGAAAAGAAACGTAAATGGCAAACTAGACTTCCAGACCAACCTAGAGCTACAGTGAGACCCTGTTGAGAGAGAGAGAGACAGAGAGAGAGAGAGAAAGAGAGAGAGAGAGAGAATCGAGGGAGCAAAAGAAGGAAAGGCAAATTGCTTCTTACCTACTTTTAACCATTTATTAAAGAATGGACTCAATTTGGGCCCTAGATTATAAAATTATTGAAGACAGCATTTTTTTTCCATATTATTGGAGATAACAGAAACTAAAAATCTGGTGGAAGGGATGAGGATGCTGCTCAGTTGGCAGAATAGCTGCTTAGCATGCAAGAAGCCCAGCACACACACACACACATGCACACACACACACGTAAGCTGGTCCTAATGGTGAATGCCTTCTTTAATTTTAGCAGTAAGGAAGCAGAGACAGGTAGATTTCTGTGCTTCAGGGCCAGCCTGATCTACATAGTGAGTTACAGGCCAGCGAGGGCTACATAGTGAGACTTTGTCTCAAAAAGCAAAACAAAACAAAAAATGAAATAAAGGGGAGAAAGAAAAAAGAATCTGAAACAAATTCAGAGCAAGAAAATAACAAAATAACAAAAATAAGTTTGCACACACACAAAGTCTTCAGAATTATCCACAAATATTTCTAAACTTTAATTCTATCTGTGCCAAAACATTACCTATGAGATTTTATGATTACTGTATTTGGTACTACTAATTTAGCTAGGAGCATTTGTTAGTAAGGAAATAAAATAAAACATAGAAAATGAGAAATTTTTGCCAAAATAATAAGTTCACAAATTATCAAAAACCAAATTTGTGTAATAAAGAGAATTTAAAATTATACCACTTTTCTATTGTGTTGAATATTCTATTTCTCATTAATAATTTAAAATTTTTATGTCATTATTTCATGAAAGCTATCAAATATTTTCATTAAAGTAATATGTCAGGGTTTCTAATCAATTTATTTATTTATGAAAAAATATGCTTACATACAGGTCTTTGTTTTTCCCTCACACACCCCAGGCTGGCCTCAAATTGATCTTGAACTTCTGTTGCTCTTTCCTCTAACCTGGCTAGTGCTGCGATTACAGATACATTACCACACCCAGTTTTATGTGGTGCCTGGGATGGAACCCAGAGTTTCTGCATGCTACGAAAGGACTCTACCAAATAAACTGCATTGCTAGCCCCCAAATCATGAACTTTTAGATGTCGTGCATATTTTTTCTCTTTCCTCTTATCATAGTGGGCTTATTTGTTCATCTAAGGTAAGACTGATTTTCTTTCTTTTTGTGGCTGTTGTTTAGATTTTGTATAGTCAGACACTAACTTTTAAGCTTTTGGACAGTCTATCTGTCTGATATATTATTTCTTCCAAGGGTTTCCCCAGAGAACTATAAATCTGCAAGGAGAAGGAAGTAGAATATGGGTAACTGAGTAAGGAAAAATTCTCAAGACAGAGTCCTGGTGGAAGACTACACATAACGGAGTATTTCGAATTTTAAGTTATTCTTATCACGTGTTCTCTAAAAGGTCACTCCTTTAGATTTTCACCCCCCTGATTACTTAATTACACTTGGTTCAGATTTATGAAGACTGTAAAATTAGGAAATTTACATTTAAAAAAATTTTTTAAACCCCTGGGATGGTTTCCCAGAGCACATCCAGCACTACTTAAGACTTTATTGTTTCAGCTAGTTGGATATTTCATAGCCATCATGCTAGCCGGGTCTGAAAGAGTTCTGTGACTGATGCCTAATGGAACCAATTTTCACTCTGGCAGAACAAATTCAAGTTCTAATACTAACTTGAATTCGTTTCCTTCGGACGTTAGGAATCAGATCTTTTGAGAGGAAATTGTATCAACGCCTCTGCCTATTAAGTGATATTCCATTTATTTCATCTAAATAGCTAGCAAGAACAATTGACTAGAGTCAAATCTAAAACAGAAAACAAAATTTTTTTAATTATGGAGTTTGCGCTATTTTGTTTTAGCCTTCTTTCTCCCGTCTCCTTCATGGCCTCAATTTTCTACAAACTTTACCCTTCTCCACTGTGGACTACTGATCCTCCTTAAACAAGAACAAATGCTTCGGTGCCTTGCCTTCGCTCACCTACACTAACAATCATTACAGTCACAGGCCATTAACTGTCACTCACATTTTTATTACCCTGTGTTTGATGAACATTGATACACTTTCATGTCTTCCTCTGCATTGCAATGAAAAATAATAATTTCGATAGGATTCTGAAAGTTGGCATGTTTTGTCAATAGCTTCATTGTTCCTCCTGTTCATTCATCACAGCTTGCCTGGGTTGAAATCCTTCCTTCCTCTGACATTATTAAAGTCATTTCAAAAAGAGATAACTTGGCCACTTCTAAGATACTGTCAAATGAGGAATCGTATTTTCAGTACTTCAAATTCTATCATATTTCCAAGCTTCTGAAGCAAATATAATATTCTTGCATATTTCCTATGATGGAATCTCCTGGAGACAATGGCACAGGAAGCAATGCTTATCATATGTGTTGGGCATTGTCCCTTCTGATGACTAAGATGCTCTTAGAAAAATCAGCATCAGTTTTCTTATTATCAGAACAAACTAAAATACATGATCTGGAGTTTTATGTGTCTTACAGTTGAGAGAGAGAAAAAACAATAATTCTATCCGCATTCATCTGCTTTCGTTAAAATATCCCTTTGGAAATACATTTTAAAAAATAACAATCACAGATTATTTTACAAGACCACTTAAGGGGTTCTGGAATTGTTTTTGTTTTCTTCCCACAAAAAGTAAATTTAATTAAAACTTCATAAAAGACCCAAAACACAATAATTGCATAGTTGCTAATTTTCCAGCCCTTCCTTCAGTGGGCATTACTTAAGTAATTTGAATCAGATAGTTTTAAGTTGGTGCCACCACTGAAAGCAAAGTGAACAAGCATGTTTTTATGGGATGTACACAGTGGTTAGCCATTTTCAATGACTAAGAAGTAGCTTTGCCAAAATGTGCCTAAAAATGGGAAACCATCATTCTCAAAATTTGAAACTATGGCTTACCCTTTAATATCTTTTGATATTTTGATACAAAAATATGGCTCAAAACAGCTCGATAATGTCATTTTTTTCAATTTAATTACAAAGAAATAAATTTAGAGTAAAAATGCTTATTTTGTTTGCTTACCAAAGATCTTTAATGAAGCCAAAGGGAAAAACAATGCAAGTCATCAACTTCAATGAAAACTTAAATATGGGCCCAGATTGTCAAATCACATTTATTCTGGTTTGTGTGTGTTCACATACAAGAAAACCAGTGAGGAAATAGAACACCAAACACATGAAGTTATTTTACTTAGATTTATGAATAGGAAGGCAAGAAAAGAAGCAAACTCAGGATTCTTCTCTGGTGACAATTAGAATATGAGGGCAGAAGCTGTTCTACAGACTTGTGACTATAAAAAAAAAAAAAAAAAAATCAAAATAGACCAGAGAATCTAAAACCCTGCTGTATGCACATTTTCTGTTTGGAAGTTTTTATTTCAAATTTGTTTTAAATAAAAATCAGTTGAGCTTAATTCAGGGATTGAGAACTTCCTGAAAACTTTATTCAGCACAGCAAATGCCTTTTAAAAAATGAATTAATGGGCACTACCCATCTAACGTTTTGAATTTTGAAGGTCTTCTAGCTTTCAAAGAACAAAGACGCCAACCATCTTCTCCACTCATCCTTCCCTCTTTCCCTCCACAAGTTCACCAAGTAATCTTTCTTAGTTCTTCTATTTAAAGTAAAAGTCATTCTCCTGGCTTTCCTTTACCTTCCTTTCAAACGCCATGAGCACATATTTGATAAAAAGAAAAAAAATCCTAGATAGCACCCTTACAATAGGATCTTGGGAAGGAGACAGCCAGTAAGCCAAGATCCGGAGACTCTTCCCAGCTGACCCCAGTGATCCCCACCCCAACCCCTCGCAGCTCTCCTTCCTTTTCTGGCGATCCCGCCACCCCAGGACCTGGGGCACCCTGAGTCTGAAAACTGAGAGTTTGTCTGATCCTTCGACGCGCCTCTTAGCAACTTGTGCCCCCGCCCCTCCCCGCCCCAAGGACAGTTGTGAGACTAGAGAAGGTTTCTACACGCCTTTCTCCTGGTCCCCTTGGAGGCAGATCCTCAAAGTCCCTGCACTGGCAAGCCAAGCCAACTTCCTACTTCCCGTAAACCAACGTCAAAGCTCTAGAAATGCCAACCCCTAAACTCTGACACCTGCCTTTCAATCTCAGGGAGAAAGCACGAGATGGAGCTTGCCAGAAGCACGTGGCCTCGCGTGACCCGTGGAGAGGCCGAAGGCAAGTGAGAAGCTCCGCTCAGAAAAGCCCGGGAAGAACGTAGAAATTGCCACAGTCTGGGCTGCCGGGTGTAACCCGAGCGCCGCCGCACCCCTAGGTGCCCAGATCCCCCCAGAAAGCGCGAGCGTAGATCAGTTTCTCTTTACAACAGAAAAAAAAAAAAACAAACAAACTGACCAGACACCTAAGAACAAGAAGTGTGCTGTGCTCGTGGGAGTTTGTTTTTTTTTTTCTCTCTCTCTCTCTCCTCTCCTCTATTTGCTTGAGAATTAAAAAGTGGCCTCCTAGGCGACAGGTCTGCGGTTTTCACAGTGTAAAACGGATTAGTGGGCAAGCTCCAGCCCTTCTCGACTTTCACTTGCGGTTTGCAACCCCCTGGGCGGGTCTGACCCCGCCGCACCTGCCCGGAGGAGATTCGCCCGCAGCTGCCTAGGGCGTGGACTCCGTTGCTCCCGCGCGGGCACCCAACACCCGGACCACCCGGCCCCCCCATCCGGCGGGGCGGAGCCCAGGCCGCGTGCCCAGGGGGAGGGGAGTTCCCACGCTGCGGAAGATCCGCGTACCCAGCGCCCGCAGCCCGCCTTCTCTCCCCAGTGTGCTGGCGTCCGCGCAGTCCTCAGCGGCTCTGGGTCCTAAATGCGCAGGAGTGCCCGGGACAGCCTGTGGCCACACCTCCCCAACGAAGAGAAAAAGCGGAGAGAATTCACTCCGACCACGCCAAATCCCGATAGCTTATTCTTTTCCTACTCAGTCAGTGCTCGAAGGGTTTCCTCCATAAATCTGGAGTTGGCGGAAGACACTGCCCAAAAAAGCTGAGTTCTCAGGCTTACCAGCCGGCTCAAAAACAATACGTAAAAAGGGAAAGACAAAACATCCAAACAGCACGTTGACGCAGAGGCGCCGGAGGTTCCCCAGGCCTGGTGCCTGGTCCTGTCCGCTAGCACGTGCACCTGTCCACGTGTGAGATTTCCGGGATCCGCCAGTCTCTCTCGAATCTCTAAATCCGAAACACCCAGGCTCATGTCAATCCTTGGCGGTCCTTTGCTGCTGGCTTTCTACGTTCAGTAAACAGTTGCAAAAGTTGGCCGCGGCTCTGATCTTACCGCAAGGACACGAGATTTACGCATATTTATTTATACGGCAGGGAATTATCAGTGTGTATGTCCAAATCGATAGCGAGGCATCCACGGAAGAGGTCCTGCGGGTGGTGGGGCCAAGGCACCAGAAAATAGCAGCAGTGAGCGACAGTCTCCGGGGTTCCGGATCGTCTGGTCCGCTAGGCTGGGGAGACCCTTCGAGCGGGCAGAGCGGGAGCTGCGGGATGCTGAGGGGCAGCTAGCGCCGAGGGGAATGAGGCAAGTTCCACCTTAAGAGGCCAGGCGCCTCTGGGCTGCGGAGGCACACAGCACCTGCAGGGGGCGCTGCTGCCCCGCGGTTCCGCCTTCGCCTCGCTGCAGCCAGCTCAGCAGCTCTGGGGCCGAGGTCCGGGGAGGGGGTTGGGGATGCTGAGGGAGGAAGGGCACGAGTGCAGCCGTTAGGTAAGGAACCCGAGCTCTCCCGGATTTAGAATCGGCCTCAGAAAGGCGTTTGCAGGATAGAGCTTTCCATCACACGGCCGGGAGAGGAAATGTGGGCAGGCGCCCTCCCCTGCCCCCACCGCCTGCCTTCCTGCCTCCCTCCACCTCCGCCCCCCGACCCCGGCCGAGCTTCCTAGACCCTTTGTTCTCCAGGTTGGGAGCCGCTGGGTGGGAGTTCCCCGGGAAGAAATCCCCCTGCTCCCTGCGGAGGAGAAGGAATGGTGGCCTCGGGTCCTACCCCCAGCCCTCACCCTCGGGGTCTCCTTCGCTCGCACCCTCCTTCCTTTCGCACTCGGATTCCCCCAGCTCCCCGCTCCGGCTCTGCCGCCAGCAAAGCCGGCGTTCCCGCCTCTCTTTCCACTTCGCCACCTTCTGGGTCTCCCGGTGGAGGATGGGAAAAGGCAGGCGCCAGGGGGTGGAGAAACCCCGTGGTCCTCCCGGCGCGGAGACTCCCTAGGGACCCTTTTAGGCCGGGACCCGCCGCAGAGGAAGGGCTTTCCCGGCGTCGCCGCAGGTCTCCAGGGACCACCCGGGATCGGAGGCCGTTGTGGCCGTGGGGACCCCAGAGCGCCCAGCCGGGGTGGTGAGGCGCGATGCTGCCTCTCCCGGTGGAGACCCAAGTTAGGGACAGTGTAGTTCTCGCCCTGAAGAAGCTAATATCAAACGGACGCCCTCTTCTTCCCCACCCCACAACAGCCCCACCCTCGGCGGTGCCACCCGCGTCGCCTCTCCGCCGCGCGCGACCCCGAAGGCTCCGGCGATTGTATCTTCCTGAGTACAGTTACAATTGTGTTCAGCTTAATTTCTGACTCGGATGCCGGCTTCGGGGAGTAACCCGAGGGGACCGGAATGTGGGGGAGGGGAGCTGGAGCGGGAAATTGCAGAGAGGTGAGGGGTGGGAGGGCCTGGCCTAGGCAGCCGCACTGTGAAGAACTGGGAGTCCTGGGTCCGAGGTGATGAGGCGGGACCGCTCATCCAGGCCCACGATCCGGGCCCAGCAGCGCCAGCCGGGTGGAGCACATCCCCAGCCCCCGCACTGTGGACAATCCTCCGCAGAGTATGGTCCACATGCCCGGCACTCCCGCACGTCCGCGCTTTGCGGGATGGGGGTACTCCCGCTGGAGTCGCGGATGGCCCGCGGCTGACGGCGCCAGGTTTCCAGGAACCCCCTCCTGTCACTTGGCTTGACCCAGGTCCTCACTAGCTGGTCTAAAGGCGCGCTAGCTGTACTCTCGGCTGCGGGTTCCCGGTGACACTCCCCGTCCCCACCCCCAGTGCTGGCGGCCAGCTCGGGATGCCAGGCGGCCAGACGGGCGCCTTGCCAAATTCCGCGTTCCTCTCTAGGCGACGGGGAATTGCGTCCCAGGCTCGGGAAAGCCCGCAGTTCGGGCTTGGGACTCGCTTACAAAGCCCCCCAAGGCGCCAGGGACGCCTCTGCAGGTTGAATTCCTGCTCCGTATCACTTCAATTTTAATTAATCTTTAAAACACCGCTGTCACGTCGCTTGCAGAAAATTAATCAAACTTGAATCCTTGTTGCATAGCAAGAATTTCGATCCGAGTCTTTTAAAAAGGACTTGACTTTGCAAAGTCACGTCTTTTACAGTTACCTCATTCCCCCGTTAGCAAGGGAAATACTGCAAAAGTCAAGACATGTTTGCTTCTTTCTGTCTTCAAAATGAAACTTTGCTTATTTCTGATCTTTATTTTCCTGTGTAAAGCGATAAATTGCCTACCTCTGTTAATTCAAAATATAATTAGTTTGAATGATCTTTGTTTAAGAGCCCAGATAAACTAAGATAATCTTAATTTTAATGTGACATGACCCCTATTTTTCCTTGTGAATAATGAGAATAAAGAAGTCATTAATTAATACCAAGGTATCTCCATAGAAGATGGTATCTGTTCGAGCTGAGACACTGAAACATCAGTTGTATTAGTAATTGATATTGTATAATTGAACATGAGGATAGTTGTCTATTTTTAACCTCAAAGCTCAGAGTTTATTTGGTGATTACAGAGCTCCTAATAATTAATTTTAGTTCCTTCTTGCTGCAAAAATAATTCTTACAACTCCCCCAGTTCCCATGCAGCAGACTCTTATCATTAAAACCTACTCCTCAAAATGGTGGTGAAACTGTATTGAGTAGCAATTCTTCTAGTCCATTATTTATAACAAATTCCTCTATTTTCATATCCTGTTACATTTTCTTTTGTTGAAGCTGCCTTCTAAAATCTGAGAATCTATATCTTTTGTCACTGCTTTGTTTCTGTAGTCAGTTGGTTCAACTTGATACACAGTTCTAAGCCTTTCAGTATTTTAAATTTCTAAGATTTGAAGAATCAAAATTTCTGTACAATGAGGTTGCCATAGATTCATAGATTTATCTAACCCACAACCTGCATTAGCTCACACTTTTCAGTTATTAAAACAGACTGCAAAACACATTCCCCTCTTCCAACATGAATTGAGAGACAGCTCTCACAATTTCCTGGGTTAAATTTAATGTTAACACAACTTTTGGCATTAATATAAAAATCCTCTCCAAAGTAATAAAGTCTTCCAAGTAATAATGGAAATTTAGACTCTAGCTTTTAAAATATCTGGTTATTTCTCACTATGAATTTGCTGCTGGCCCTCACTTTTTAGCCAGTGCAAGAGCTAAGATATTTTCCATACCAAAAAAAATAATAATAATAATAAAAGAAAAAAGAAAAAGAAAGAAAACCTCCTTATATAGTCCTACAGTGAGGTGTCTCCCCAAGTAAAATATGAGGTATTTTTTGTCACACAGACGTTCTTAGTACTTGCTATACCATGCCCCTGCATTCTACTTAACTGTCAGTAGTAGACCTAAGTGTTGGAAAGTATTTCAGCTTTACACTTTTATTTCCCCTTTACTACAATTAAAACCTGAGGTCCATATAGAAGGGAGTTTTTTTTTCCTCTTGGATCTTATATTTTCCCACTATAATTTAGGCTGAAATGGGATTAAAACAAGATCTAGAGTTCTAATCTTGGGTGATGTTTTGGTGTATTCACCGTAATGAGTCCTATTCCCTGGGGTCATGAAGCTCCCAAATGTCAATCAAGCAAACTAATTCAGAAATGCCATTGTTCAGCTCCCACGTCACTCGCCTTCCTCTCATTTTATTTAACAATACCGGAGTTCTCTGATCACTCATTCGGAATATGAGGCATTATCTGGGGAAAATTCACAAAGTGTCTTGATCTTTCTTTGGGAGATACTGTTAAGGGGCTTCCGCAAGACAGAGAGTGCTTGTTTATATTTATGTCTTTGGGCCGCACTCTGGATAGAAGAACCAATGAATACCGCCTGAAAGAAAATCATACCGTAAATCCGTCAAAAATTAATTCGTCCAGTTGAATGTTACATTTCTATTTTCGTGTTGGAAGCACACTGATTTGCCATCGGAGAAGTAACACGGGGGTCGTGGTCCAGTTGACATGCTCCCACATCCAACCTCTTCTGTTTCACCCATTTAATAATACTAATGTGTTTACACTAGTTAACTAAGAATTTATTTGGGAGCGAGAAAGAGCGGAGCTTGGCCAAGGAAGTAACTCTACCCAGCCCACTCAGGCGTCAGTGAGCCTCTGCCACTGACTTTTCCCAGTCATTCATGCCTGGGTCCCCGCCTCGTGACAATTCCCAGAGCCCAAGGCGTCGAGAGAGTTACTAGCTCCGAACAGCCCAAATTAATAATCAACTTAATACATGGAGGTCTTGAGCCTTTATCCTCAGTTCCCTGAAGGATCCTAGTGTGGAGCCCGGCTCCTACGAGGGCTTTCCTTGCAGGGAGGCAGGCGTGCAGGGACAGATGTCAGGGGAAAAGCGATCGATGGCGACTTCCACCTACTGGGTTACGGCCATGGAGGCACGAACCAGCCCTCTAGCTGTGGGTTCCCACAGATGAATTCTCACATCGGAATTCTTGCAAACGTGCACCAGCCGCGCAGACTGGGGATGCTGGCGTATGCAGCACCCCTCGCCAAATGCACACCTCGCGCGCGTCCTCCGCGCACACTTAGAGCCGAGGTGACAAGCGAAGGCGACGGAGGTGGAGCCCCTCCCGGGTGGGACGTGATCAATCACTTTAAAGTAAAGGGTTCAAAACTTCCAAGCTCCCCTTCGGAGGACAGAGGCAAAGCTCGGCGGCCTGCTCGTGGCTGCTCGCGGAGGGTTCCCAGTGGCGGCGCCAGGCACGGAGATGTCAGAGGCGAGGGTAGCAGCCACTTCGCACCGGATCTCCAGCCCGCGCCGCCAGGAGAGCTCTCGACAGCTGGTGGGAGGCGGCTGTGCTCCGGGAGGATCCGGCTCCAGCACAGACTCGCTCGCCCTCGCCCCAGCCCTCGCGCAACGCGCTTTTCCCTTTCTCAGCAAGCGGGAAAGGCCTGTGCGCCGGCGTGGCGGCACTTCGGAGGCCGCGCAGTGTAGGGGCCGCCAACACCCGAGCTCCCTGCGACCAGCTCCGCCAGGAAGGGCGGGGAAGCCCCCCGACAAGCTGCCCCAGAGGCGGCTCGTGCAGTCCTCGAGGAAAAACCTCGATGGAAGACTAGGAAACCTTCCAAAGGATGTGGTCCTGCCCCTCCCAGGCCAGGAGGCCTTCCATCGTGGCCCCCTCTGCACCTCCCACTCACCTCTCACCTGAGACCCTACTGACTGCCTAGCTTCTCTCCCCCACCTCTCCATCCTTCTCTTCCGTGTCCTCCCTGACCTTTGTGAGGCCTGGGCCAGGGTGATGCGGAGGAAATGAAATTGTTCTGGAGATTACAGTGGGGCTTTTGGCCAGAAGCCCTACCTCCAGCCCTCTTTTTCTCATGCTTCCATGTTAAGTACAAACTTGTGTCTCCCTTTACAAGAATAGGCAAATTTTCTCGCTTATTTGCAGTTCTGCAAAGTTCTACACACAGATCAGTGAACCTTAAGGGCCCCTGTTGAAGCACACATTGTAGAGGTTTGTCAAGGGCTCTGGGCAGTGAGCGTAATGACAGGTGAATCCAGCAGCTCCAGGGGGAGCCCGACCTAACCCCAAGACTTACAATAGGTCAGGGACCCAAAGACTCCTCGACACTTCAAGCAACAGGTACCTATCCCAAGGAGTCCTTGGGGTTCATTCCAGAGCTTAGCCATGGACTCAGAGGCTGCACCTCAGTGACCTGGGAGGAAAGGCCCCACCCACATTTCTTCTCCCCTCATCCCCAAGAGATTCCTTCTCTCCAAAAGACTGCAGTCACGTAAGACTCCCAGTCTCTGTACTCTCCCACCTGCCCAGGCAGTCAAGCCTGGTTTCACCTTCTCAGGTGATGGAAAAGAAAGAGAGGAAGAAGATGAAAGAAGGGACGATGAGAGAGAGTCAAGCTGAAAGGGAAGAGGGAGATACAGAACAAAAGATGGTCGAAGGGGGATCCAAGAAATGGAGCAATTATTTTCTTCCCCAAATCTCCCCAACTCAGTTTTCCCCACACTCAGGAAGAGGTTTCAGTAACTAGTTTCTTTGAGTGATATTTCACATCTGCACTTGGTTGGACACAACCTGAAGAGAGGAAGGAACCACGTAGATTAAGAGAGATAAACAGCTTTATAGGACATAATAGCCTCCCTGTAGCCACTCAGCACTTCACAGAAAGCCTGGGAGATTCAAGCTGCAGGAACCTAAGTGCTCTGTTGCACAACCAATCTCAGCCTTAACCCACCATGGTCAGCCTGAATCCGATTTAAGGAAATGGGGGAGCTTAGGGTTCCTTCTCCTGCCTGGCCCATGGTGAGAAGATGCTCACACAAACACACAGCTGATCCTTTGGGCCATACTGCAAGTGAGAAGTGAGAGCTAGTCACACACTGTGGTGAATAGAAGACTAGACCACTGGTAGCAGAGAAGGAATGATTTTTATGTGGAGGGAGGGAAAGAGGAAGGGAGAGAGAGAGATAGAGACCTCTGCCCAACTCTGAAATTCAGCTTGGCTCATACCTTCTATGACCATCCTCACTCAGCCCCCAGGGTAAAATAGAAGTCTGCCTCTGGCTTATCAGAGAGAGTGGGGTCACACACACACACACACCTTTTTCAGTGTCCATAAAGAAACATCTAAGGATCAGAGACGATCTCTTAGAGGGAAAGACAAGCCAGAGCAGTAGCCCTAGCCCAGAGTCAGTCTTAGGAACTCTTCCTCATTAAAGAAATCCTTTGTATGATGCAGCATTTCTTTCCCAGATTTGTAGCCCCACCACACTGAAGGAGGAAGCGACTGCAGTAGCTGCAGATGCTCTGTGCACGCATCCAGCAATGTGTCCCTAGCAGCAGACTTGGTGTCCCCAGTGTGAAGAGCCCAGGCTTTGCCCATTAGGCTGTGACTGAAAACAATCCCTGTGCTCCAAGCAACCTCCACAAGTGACTACTCCAAATCCCTAAGCAGATTCCTAGACTTCGAGAAGGAGAACACAGTTCATGGCATGGATAGCTAAGAGCAGGAATCTTACTCACTTCTGAAATCACTAATAAAATCATGTATGGCAGCAGGTACTTCTACCTATATGTACGACAGTTTTGTATTTTTATCCCCATAATAACACTTTTAAAATATTTTTCTCCTATGATTTAAAAATATCATTCTCCAAATGCTGTTTTCACACCCCAGCATACAATCGGTTTGACCTTCTGTAAAACATATTGTGCATTTTTCGCCTGGATTTTAATGAAAGAAGAATTGTGCAAGCCACTGCTTTGTCCCAGAGCTGAGACAAAGACCTAATGCACAGGAGAAGCACAGCTCTCCAAAATGTCCTCTTCTCTGATTTGGGAGGAAAGCTCCTAGAGTCACCAGCCCATAATTGTGGCTGATATTTAATCCTCCTTGGTACACAGCTCATCTTTCCACTATGCAGAAGGGCCATTGAGATATGACTAACCTTTAGGGTTATATCCCAAACTGGGAGTCTAGGGCTTACACTTGGATTGTCTGGGCCTCTTCTAACCTGAACAAAAAGGATTTGAAGAAAATCACATTTTTTCCCTTGCAACAAAGCATTCCTAATCACTTCAGCTTGTTGGTGAATTTTTATTCCCGTGTCCACTTGGGGTATTGAAATCGATCGCTGCAATATTTAATATATTACACTCCTAGGGTCATTGCTCTCCTAAGACCTAGTCCTCTCCCTCTTGCCCTCAACTCAGCCTGGCTTCTACCCTCCCACTCCCATCTGTCCGAGGCCCTCTGTTTATCTGTCTGCATAAGGCCTTTAATTCCCAGGCCAGCTAGGGAACTTCACTGTGCTTATTCTGTTTTCTTCTAGTATGGAGAATTCTGAAAGCTCTAGGCAGCAGTGCACTTAAAAGGGAAAATGAGGAGCTTGGAAGATTGGAGAAAATTAACCTGCCACAAACAACCTCATTAAAGAACAGCCTACCAAGAGTTAAGAATTAATAGCAAAATGGATGAAAAAAAAAAATCCTTGAGTGAAGAGACCTTAAACCCCCTTTCCTGAAAGGTGCATAATTTACAAGCCCAACCTAACATTCAGTTTTATTTCCCTTTCCTAGTGACCTGTCCCATAACCTTGTAATCCACTGTGGGGGCGTTTTTCTCTTTGGTCCCTTTCTTCTTTTTAACACACCCATAGGTTTGCAAGTCCAAATACTTTCTGATATTTTTGGTTTAAAATGCACTTAAATTGTTTGGAGCCTTTTAATTTAGAAAGACACTTTAAGAGACTCCTGGATTCCCTTTGGGAATTGTTAGATGATTTGAAGAGTGCCCTTAAAAGAATTGTGTTTGGATAGGAGAGGGGGCAGGGGAGTCATGCAGAAAGAAGCATGAAAACCCAGAGTGAGGACCTGGTGTAGATTTAGTGTCCTGATCGTGCTGTGGTTTATTTCGTACATGAAGTTCAAATTTAAGTAAAGCCCATGTCTATGTGCTAAGAGTTGCTTTTCTAATGTTTTATTGGGCAGTGTATTCTATATTGGCATTTTATATGCATAATCTCATTTCAATGCAGAGCAGCATACTAAATCCTGGAGCAAGCAGATGAGAATGCTGTATGGATATTACACTCAATTTCATTGGCTTCAGTGAGACTTTGCACATCGAGATTTCCATTGTAATGGCTTATCTTTGGCTAGAATTTTACACATTGACATGCTATTCCTTTGCCCAGGATCCTGAATGAAGAAACCGTGTCAATGGATCAGCCATAATGATTCCATTCACATTATAGCAGGTAACTGGTATCAATGGTCCTAACAGTATTTCTAAAAGGTTTCCTACTTTTCTTTCCCTTAATGATGATTTTTTTTTGCACTTTTTTTCCTTGAAGATCATATTTGAAATCAGTCTTGGAATATACATTAAAATATCTGTTCAAATCAGGAAGAAATGAAAAATTTACAATCAGGATGCCTGCAATTCATCTAGAAATCCTTCTGTTGTGTCGGGATATTATGTGTGCAGGATCAGATTCTCCTCAGATTAGACCAGTCAAGATTGGTGCAAAGGACAGGATTTTAGAAACCCTGGTAAGAGGGTTTGCTCGGGTGAGGGGCCATAGCTTCCCGGCTTCTTGTCCTGAATATGCTGAGAGGAATACTATTTCCTTTCCACTTAAGTTGTACAAAATAAGTTCTGTTTTACTCCTGTTTCCTTGTAATGTTAAACTGCAATTGCAAACACAGTAAATGTAAGGTAGTGCGAAATGGTGATAATTTAGAGAAACTGGATGTTTCATGGGTAATTTTTATGAAGAAGATGGTAAGAGTGTATAACTAATTTCCTAATTTCTTTTAAAGTCATGGTCCATAAAACTGTAAAAGGATTAAATAACAAGGATTTAAATATTTTTATTATTTTCTTAAAGAACACGAGTAGCAAAACGATCAAAAACCTCAAATGTTAGCCATTCTCTTCCACTTAAAAATACCCTTTCTTTCTTAGGAAAGAGAAAAATGTACTACCTCTCTTTTTAAAATCAGATGAGAAACACTCCATGCGACGATGCACACTCTCACTTCCCAGTCACATACTTTAAGGTTGTTTATGAAATCTTTATTATTAACAGAAAAAAATAAAATAAAAATTGGCTTTCTGAAGACCAATTTGCCACATGATGTATAACACTTGGAGCAAAATTAAAAGCATCTCTGTACATTTGCATCTGGCAGTGCACTCCATGTTAGATCCATAGCCATGTGTTGATGGAGAAGGGTTCTCTTGGTCTGGAGAGACATGCTGTTTATTATAGTCTTACCAGAATCTCACAGCATATTCAGGACCGGAGGCTGGGAAGCTGTGGCTCCTCACCCCAGCAAGGCAGCTCCCAGATTGCCTTTCTCAGTCCTGATTTAGGTCCAGTTCTTCGCCCTCTTTCCACCTCTGGAGAAAGGTTGGCTAAATCTTGGTATTTCCCCCAGGTAGCCTTCACCTGGATGTGAGGTTAGGCAGGGGAAGGGGAATGGGGAGAAGATAAGAGGATGGAAAATGTTTGTGAAAATTCCTACTATAACATACAGATTTTAATTGAAATGAGTGTAGTAATGAGAGCTCTGCAAGCTTAACCATTTGCTGGACTGCATATCTGGACCCCATGTAGAGGAAGAAAACTAATCTCTGACATTGGCCCCACTGCCAGGGAATTCATGGGGGCGGGGGATGACAGAGAATGAATGTAAAATATGCTTTTATTCCTAACAGATCTAAAACTCTAGGCCCTTTCAGGTTGTTTCAGAGATTGAAATGTCTGCCTACTGAGCAGGTGGTCACCTGAAGACCCTTCATATATTTGTGTCATATCTAACTTTCACAGGAGAGGGGCAGGGCTGCTGGCCCAGTTCATCTTCCATACTGCTTTCCACTGCTCATCACTTATCATAGGCATTGTGTTTTTCCTGAGTTAACTTAAACTGACCTGAAAGAAGGCAAACACCAACAATGGAAATTATATTCCAGCCTTCTGGTACCTCCATGTGCTTCTCCTGTAACTACTCTTCAGGAGAATTCTAAGTTTGTTTGTTTGGTATTTTGGTGGCTTGGAGAAGAAAGAGGACTCAAATGGTTTTTCTTCTTTTTCTCTCTCTTCTGTCCAGTGCATCCAGGCTGGGAGGACCTTTGCAGACCTGTGAGCAGTTGCTGCTTGCTAAACTAGTACTGTTTTAGGATCTGAGTCTATTGACTGCCAAACCTTTTCCATCCCAAAAGGGTCAAACATAAACATATTGATAGCATTGATTACAAGTATCAACTTGATCTTGTACAAGTATACAACTGATATTTCTGGAGCACCTCAAACCTCCCCTCTCTCTTTCCTGTCTGCTGTTTTCTGTTTCTCTTGTTCCAGTCATCTAACTTGAAGGAAGACTCAGCAAGAATTAAGAAACTGAGATACCCTAGCACCCTAGGTTCTTGGGTTGTTTTCTTTAGGTATTATTTTCAGACCACACACACACACACACACACACACACACACACACACACACACACCTGTGGGCAGCAAGCTCTCCTACTTCTTGTTCAGAAGCTACCCAAACTCTCCAGCCTTAAACTCCTTGTACCTTGCAACAAGGGGACAACTATTGTGCTTCCCCAACCCTACCCCCAGCCTCCTACTTAGGCACCAGTCCATGGCTACAAAAGAATAGAGCTGCATGGATTGTGAACCATACAGCTCAAATCTAGAAGTCCTGGTAGTCAAGTGGTAGCTGTTCCCTCAACAGGGAAATCTCAAACACTAAATTGGGCAAATGTTTTTGGAGCACCCACCAGGGCACTTCTAGATGCTACTGTTAGGTCCTAGGAAAATAAACAGAAAGGCTATCAGCAATGGAAGGGTGGGGAGACTGGCGTGGAAGCCACCCTGGGTGACAAGGGTTTAGTACTACAGGTTTTGGGGTCGTGTTTTTCCAAGCAAGCCCAAATGAGCTTTAGAGAAAGCCAAATACACAGGAGGAAAACATCCTGTTTTGAGAGAGGCAGAAAGGACAGAAAGAAGCACAACATAACTGCGAGTGTGAGTGTGTTAATCACTCAGGAAAGGGGCTTGGGAGCCCAAGGCTTGAATTTGGTGAATTCATGCAATTTGGAGCATTTCGACTTAGTATTGATCCCTAAACTCAATTTTGAAAACAGCCTCCACCACAGATGTGTGGGTTGTGTTATCCCAGTATTTGCACGCATCGATTGGACTAAAATAAAATGCATCATACTCTCCGCAAAGAAGGAAGAAGCAGGGACAGTCACAAGAGGAATAGCAGAAAGTGCATAGTTAATATGGGTTGTACGCGCGAATCCGCGAAACAAGTGCTCTAGACCCAGGGGGATTTCACGTAATAGCTAATTTGGTGAGAGCGAGAGTGCGCAAGCAGAGGGCCATCTTAGAAGGGAAAGAAGATAGCTGAGTACAGGTTTTTCTCACTGGAATTAACATTTCCTTGTGATTTACATCAGCAAATGTCCAAACCTTCCCCTACAGTCCACCCAAGCTGCCAGTGTAGGCTCAAGAAGAAACTGTCTTCCCTCCTCAAGCCAGAGCGAGGAGGCTCCCAGAAGCGGCAGCTGCTTTTCCCCTCGACCCATGATGCTCCTAAGTCCAGGGGGGAAAGGCGGAGAGACCCAGCCCGGGAGGCGTTCTCTGCCCTCGCTCTGTGGGTTGGCAGGACCCCGTGGGGTCCTGTCCTCAGAGTTCCTGCCGTGACCCCAGAGCCTGCCTGGGGTTTGCCCATTCCCTTCCCTGGTCCTAAAAAACTAGAAAGGGAAGTGGAGATGATAGGAAAAGGAGATGGGAATATTTCATCCTAGACTAAAGAAATTGCATTTCCTTGTTAAACAAACAGAGCCAAAATCTCTCCCCCGTATTTCTCCCGTCTTCTGAGTGCCTTGCAGGTTTCTAAGGGAGAGACAGTGTGTATGTCCGCGCATGAGAAGGAGAAAGACAGAATAAGAGGGAGGGAAGGAGAGAGGCTTTAAACAAAAGACCAGGAGGCCCAGGCAGGGGCCTGGAGCTCTCCCTCGAGCCTGCTCAGCCTGCAGATCCTCCAGTTCCCAGGCAGGCATTTTGGAGAGGTTCGGCCACCGAGGCGGAACGGGCCTGAGCCCGCGCCCCACGCGGCTGGAGAAGTGGAGACAAAGCCCAGGATCCATCCCATCCCATCCGGGCGAAGCAGGAGCCGCAGCCTCCGGCCCGCCGGCCTGCGGTCGAGGCGCGACCCCCTGCGGGCTGTGACCGGAGAGAAGAGCGGGGCCCGGATCCGCCTTCCCGCGACCCTGGCCGCCCGAGTGGCCGCAGCCAGCCGGGCTCTCCCTGCCGCACTCAGCCAGCTGCTCTTGGGGGCCCGCGAGTTCAAAACACGCTTTCTCATTAATTAAAAGCTGGAAAGCCTCGCCACTTTTTTTTTTCTGGGCCAAAGCAGCATCTCTAGAAGTCCCGGTGGCGCCCTTGGCCCGCGCCTGCTTGTGCGTGAGGCCTCGGAGGCCGAACGGCCATTTACTGCCCTCTGATTGCGCCGAGGACCAGGTTAGCTCATAAAGCCTTTCACACTCAACAATGGGGATTTTCTCAACAATTAACAAGAAACAACATAATAAAGCCATTTACAAAGACCTTGCTATTTACTATAAATTAGGCACTCTTTAAGAGACCAGTGCGTAATTTCACACACTTTACAACTGGGGCTGCATTTTAAACACCCGAGAAAACAAGCTTGTTGCACTTTCCTGTGACCTATCCGCGGTGCACCTCCGGTTCCCCTCTTCCCCAGTAGCATCTTTGTTTGCATTGCTGCACTCCAACCTCCCCAGCCGAGGGTGGTTTTCCAGGTCACTGTCTCACGTTTCCCGTTTCCAGGTCATCCTTCTGCTTGCAGATGCACCGAGAGAAGTTCTAAAGAACCGGAACCACGGCGCCAAAGCAAGCAAGCCTCGCCTGATCCTGTTACTCCTACGCTAGGAGTTGAGCAGGGCCCTGCCTGGTGCTCCCCGTTCCTCCTCACACCCTAGGTCTCTTGTCTTGAGCCACTTCCTAGGAGGAGAGCGCAGCCATGCTGACCCAGTGGGGAGCACCGGGCCTTTGCCACTGGCTTCCCACTAGCGCGTTTTGGAGGCCTTGGAACTCTGAGCAATGCAAAGAGCTAGATCCCATTTGCCTGGGTGGAGATGGGGCCTGGGCAGGGAGGTGAGAAATACGCGGCAGCATGTGCAGGGATGGACATACAAAAGGAGTGCAAAGTGAAGGGAGGCATCCAGTACCCGCTGGGGAGGAGGCCTGCGGCAGACCCTGCAGCCCTCTGCTCCCGGCCCTGAGTGGACTTGGACTGGAGACTGGCAAGACAAGCTGGGATGCACGCTCTTCCGCCTGGAGGAGTCAAATCATCACACGTTCCGAAGACAGCAAGATCTGGGCGGGAAAAAAAAAATCACAAAGAAATTCGTTTGCCACCATGCAAAATGGCGGCACTTAACGTTATCTTGATGACGGTGGCCCTGGCCAGAGAACCTAAAGATGTCCCGGGTCAGTGCGGTTCCCAGAGCTCCGTGGCTGGGGAAAAGCGAAGCGGGTGGGGGATCTCTGAACCCCCCTCCCCAGCCCCTTGCCCGCAGCCCTTGGCCGGCTGGGTCGTCCCTGGCCTTCCCTCCCAGGCCGCGAGGCCCGAGGCCCGCGCCTGCAGCCCCCGGCCACTGACCCCTGTTTACAAACACAGCCTGGGGGCGGGGTGGGGCGGCCAGGGCGCGGGCTGGCGGGGTGGGGGCAGGCCGCGCGCAGCCGAGGACGCCACCAGCAGAGAGGAACGAGGAGTTGGTGAGAGAGAGCGGGGCCGGCAGCTGGAAAGGACTGAACGCCTTGTTTTTGAAACTGTCAATTCCCTCAACCCCTATTGTGAGGGCTTCATGCAAAACATCTCAGGCCTTTTAAAGTAGGAGCTTGTGAGGCCGCCACAGTTTGAAAGGGAGCGAGAGTAGCAGGGGCCTAGGGCATGGGCAAAGACTGATAGCGCCCCCCTCTTTTTTTTTTTTAAAGCAAAAGAAGGCCTGCCAAACAGGTAAAATGCTGCCCTCCCCCACCTCCAGGATCAATCCTAGGTCCCCAACCCCCAGGCTAGTTTGCTGAATGCCCTTTGGCCTAGGGAGCACACCAAAAGCTAAAGCTAGAGCAAAAACTAGTTTTTCCTCCCAGGGAAGGGGAAAGTCCTAGGGATGGCTGAGGTGACTGGGAGGACTCGCCAAGGTGGATGCCTGTTCCTCCTGGCCAATTTCCTGAGCCTAGTTGGTAGAGAGCCTTGAATTTTTTTTCCTCCTTTCCTAGCTTGACCCTAGGAAATCCCTCACTTGACATCCTTTTCTGCAGGAAGTTGTTTTCCAGGTGAAGCAAAACTCACCACATTTTCTTTCTTTTGTAGATGCTAATGCTTTATTGTTCTTTAAAGAGAAAAAAAAAATTACCCTGAAAGATCTTGCTCTTTGAAAGAAAAAAAAAATGCTTTTGAGGAATTAGTTTCACCTATACCTCTTCTGCATGCAAACAAAACTAGCAGAAGTTCCCAATCCAATTTTTGTTTGCTAGAACTTTGAGGAATTTCTAGACCATTGAAAGTCACCCAGACAAAAATAAGATAGAAATTCATACACCAGCCTATCCAGTTTATGTTACTGCTATTTAGTGGTGGCTCCTTGTTGGTTTTCAAATAAACAACCATTATTGAGATTACTCCACTGTAATCAAGTAAGGCAACAGAAAGGAACACCCACTCTAAAAAGTAAATAGTTGGGGAAAAAGCTGCATTTTCTATAAAGGCAGATAACCTGACTGTGGAAGAGAGTACACACAGGTCTTTAAAAAAATCATTAAATCTTCACTTCATGGTCTTATCAGGAAATTACTTTTATAGAAGACCAGAAATAAGTTTGCTTCACCAAAAAGTCAGAGAAAGAAGCTTTTCCCACATTTTCCCATGTCTGTGAATGTCTGTTGAGCTATAATTTGGACATAGGAATCAGTGACCCCAGTTAGAGCCTTATAAGCACTTTTGAAAAACATTCTATTCCCTGAAAACATTTAAATGTAATAATGGAACCTATCAATGGAGGTAACTTTTGTTTTTCTCTTAGTAAGGCTTAACTTTTGAACAAATGTGACATTTATAGCAGCTTAGAAATATCTAGATATCGTCATTAATCATAAAACAACCCAAATAAAATAAACTGTGCTGAGAATAATTCCCACAGCAGGATGGGAAACCAGCTAAGGGGCTACTAGGGACTGAAAGAATACCTTGTATTTGCATGTTACTGCATACTGTTTGGTACACTTTCCTGACAGAAGCCCCAACTCAGGTTCTGCTGTGGTTGGATGGCCTACAGGAGATTGTGGGGTGAAACTTGTGTTGACCATGTAATTTCTCTCCTTTTGATGGCATATCACTCTGGAATGCCTCTGCCTCCATACTGCTCATTCTCCAGCTCCTGTGAGCTGAAACTATTGATTCTCTGAGGACTGGAAACCAAGTGTCAAAGCTGGAGACCGATATTTTATGTCAAAAATTCCACAGGGTATATTTGCTTTAATTTGTGCATATTCCAAATCTTACAGTCTTCCCACATTCAAGAAACTGTAGACTTCAAATATATTCTCAATTTGTAATGTAGTAAAAATCAGTCTATAGCCAAATGGAAAGTAGTAGTCTAAATGTAGTAGTCACATTACTTGAACTTTCTTGTCTTAGTGCCAATTAAAGAGTAGAAATTACTTCCTCTGTGTGTGTCATACTTTTTACAGATTTCTTTCTTTCTCTTTCTTTCTTTCTTTCTTTCTTTCTTTCTTTCTTTCTTTCTTTCTTTCTTTCTTTCTTTCTTTCTTTCTTTCTTTCTTTCTTTCTTTTCAAGGACAATTCACTGTACCTAAATTCTGTATTGCCTTCCACAGAGGAACGAACTGAGACTAAGAAGCCAGCTTTCTGGGGCTTTAACAACACATGGACTAGTCTTTGGAATTACATACAAACATGAATTCAAAGGACAACATCCCACACTATCACCACAATCCCCCAATCTTTTGCTTTGACCATCACTATTATTCCAATAAAAATGATCCAGTGAGCCTCCACCTGGCAACATTCAAGAAGGAATGGAAGGGAGGCAGTTCAGAGCATCTGTTTACTCCATCCAAATGTTTTTGGATGCAGGTATTCCTAGCCTCTATCCTTTACAAGAGGAAAACCACAAAGCATACACAGCAATTAGGTCTGAGACCATCCAGAACTATCTGAAACACTTCTAGACAAAAGGAAAATTTCAAAGGGAGTAGGAATTAAGAGGTTAAGGAAAATAAATAGCTGAGTTTCCATAAGAAATGGTGACTTAAATTCACACAGTAAACATTTCCTTGGTGTTTTGTTTTGCTTTGTGATTTATGATCTATAGATGCAATTTCTTAGATTAAAGATAACAAGGATCTAAGATACATAATTTGGTGAGTCAAAAATTATTGGATTCAACTTTCATTAAAACAACCACTGATCTTTTACTTTCTTAAATCTGAAACTTTTAGTACTTGGTCTATAACAAGTTTGCAAAGTTTTCTTGCTAGCTGGTAAGAAATCTGCCAGTGTTATGCACAGAACCTGCTTGGCCTCATCGCAAAGTATTACCACAAAACACTGAACCCAATAAATGCATTTCTTTCAGGCAAAAACATTACAAGTGTTAATGTCAACAAAACCATTCATTCCTGTTAACCGTTCTTCAATCTGGAATAAGTAGAAATGTATGGAACCAGAAATTTTAAACAGTGTTTTTAATTGAAAATAAAGCTAAAGCATGCTTTTCAACAGTGCAAATTTCCATAATTTTGATTTACTGCTCTCATCATCACAACACAGTACACCAGCATGCCCCTTAGGAAGGGCTAGACCCTAGCCATTTGCATGTTGAACTACTTTGATTTAAGTGCAAATATAGATAGTCACCTCTGATTGTCACTTGCAGTAGAAACTCTCCTGCCCTATACACAGGATGGCCTGAAAACAGAAGTTTAGAGAGATGCAGAAAAAGTATAAGGTAATAAAATCCAAGTGCCTGAGTTCTGGTACCAAAAAGCCCTGAAATAACTGTTTTTTTCTCACTTGGGGTGTTATAACACTGACCCCTCTTTTCCTTGGTTGTATTTACTGCTTTGTCACTATGATGAGTTAGACCATTAAATATCCTGCTATTAGGAGAAATCTTTTCATTGTTTTGAAAGTTTGAAGAGTCATATTCAGACCACAAGATAAGCAGGACAATAGTAGGAGTCATCCTATTGAAAATGTTTGGGTGAGAGCACAAAAAAGGACTTTTCCAATTGCAAGGAGTGACTGCAAAAGTAAAAGTACATCCTTAACAAAGATAGAATCCCGTACTTCTTTTACTTAGTACATATGAGGCAGCTTTTTATCAGCATTCAATCAGGACTCACACCCCAATCTTTCCATTAAAAAAAAAAGTTAAGTGCAACTACTCTTGGAAAAAGAATGAGGGGAGTAAAAAGAAAAGACACCCCACAAGTAAGAGCTCCAGAAAATTACATTTTGGGCTCACAGAAACTTCTTGTTACCTCACTGTGTAACCATATAACCTAACAAACTTTCACTGAATACCAGTTACACTTTCAGGTCTGAAATCTAGTGCATAAACTTAATGGCTCATTGTAATATTTATTATTCAACCTTTTGACATTTATTTGTAGCAGTTGAATTGAGGTACCGGTGCATTATTAGCATTGAAACAGTAAAGTGTTCCAGCTCTACCATAATAACTGAGTTTTACTTGAGTCTTTAGCCTGAAGTAGTCTGTGGTATGTAAACCAACCCTTCTCCCACCCCACCCCCACCCTACTAAAAAAAAAAAACTTGCAATGGAAAAAAAAGTAATCCGATTTCTGTCTTCAATATGTGATAAACCAGGACTCCAAAGGGGGTGTAACACCATTAATGGACTTGTACAAACCATCCTGTGCAGTTTACAACAAAAGGAAGGTAATACGGTTCAAGAAAATATCTTCCAAAACATTTTTTTATGAATTAAATTTCCTGAATTTGTGACTAGGTGGAAGAGGTATCGCAGAACCGCCCAGCTGCCATTTCCATATAGGATGGGCCTTGTGAGGAGGCTGGAAATCCTTAGTGGTGTTTAAGGAATACGCCGGCCACAAATCCCCATCCTTCCCAATAATGAGTGATGGTGGACAAGGAAAATTTGCCATGAAATTAAATGGCCTTTTCACTGCCGATGCTACATTGCTGGCTACCTTTTTGCGTCTGTTTATAACTGTGAAGTCATCCAGTGTTCCTTCATGTATTTCAGTTTTACCTGCAGGACGAGGGCTTCTAGCTGATTTCAAATTTGGTTTGACTGGAGGTGTCTGAAGGACAGGTCGTTTTCCCAGTACTAGAGTCCGGTAATTTTTTCTCACCCTGGCACCAAATTTATATTCCCCATCCTCAGGTTTTGGAGAACCTAAAGTGCATGAAAGGCCCTGACTCTGAGCCAGTGGATTTAAGGAAGGAGATTCTCTCTCAGGGCATGCAAAACCTTCCTTGGCTGTAGTTAACAAGGCGTCCTCCTCTTTATTTTCAGTCACACTGTAAAACTCACCCTTTGTATCATTGCACTCACACTTTAGCTTATTTGTGATAAGATCAGGTTCATATTCTTCATTAGCACTACTGTCTTCTACTTTGATTTTAATATTGTGCAGAAATGGCAATGCCTTGTCGCCTGTGTCAGTGCAGAGATTCTCAGCTTTAGTTGCTGTTGCACCCACCTCAGGATCAGTTTGCGAAGAGAGCAAATCCGTAGCAAATTCAGGACAATGAGGGATTTTGGAATCTTTTTCAGAATTTGCGGCTGTAGCAGAAGAATCGTGATTTAAGAACCTAGCAGCTATTGTGCTGTTATCTGCACAGTGTGTGGGAGTTGCTTGTAGGCATTTCCTAGCCTCATGGAGTATTCTTTGTTGTGGAAATACATTGTTTGTCTTTGGGCTAGGTGAAGAGGCCCCCTCTGCCAGGCAGTTAATTGTCAGGTCAGTTCTCTTTACAGTACTGGAAATTTCAGAGTGTGGGAATGTAATCTCAGATACCCTATCGTTCCTTATCTCTGGGAAGCAACTCCCCAGGCTGGCCGGGCAGTACACCGGAGACGCTTTGGGGGCCCAGCTCTGCAGATTCCACTCCTCTGGTGACTCGGCTTTGACACTACTCTTGAGGTCGGAAAGTCTGCCTGCATCCTCGAAAGCAGCGGGTTTGGTTGCAGCGGCGGCGGAGGCCAGATGGTACAAGAAGTTGGCCTGCGCCTGCACGCTGGGAGGCTTGCAGAAGCTGGTGCGCCTGAAACGGATGCTCTGTACTGACACTTGGCTGGAGCCGGAGCTGGAGTCTGACTCCGTGGACGAGTCCTCCTCCTCTGAGCTGATTTCAGTGGAATCCGAGGCCCCGCTGCCCCCCTCTTCTTCCTCCTCCTCCTCTTCCTCCTCCTCCTCTCCTTCCTCCTCCTCTTCCTCCGAGGACACAGAGTTGCTGGAGCTAGACAAACTGGAGCCAAAATCCGAGTCGTTGGCGGCATGGTCGGAGTAGGAGCTGGACTCAGAGTCGCTGCTGCAGCTCTCGGGAAAGCTGCCCAGATGGGGCTGCGGCCGGTGGTGGTTCGGCGGCGGCGGCGGCTGAGCCCGGTGGTGGTGGTGATGGTGGTGATGGTGGTGGTGGTGGTGGTGGTGGTGGTGGGGAGGCGGGCAGAAGCCGTTGACCAGATGAAACCTCTCCAGGCAAGTGGCCCCAGCGGCCGCCGCCGCCGCCGCCGCCGCCGCCGCCGCCGCGGCCGCCGCCTTGGCTTTGTAGGACCTGGGCAGCAGCAGCAGGCGCCGAGCGCCGGCGTGGGGCGCGAGCAGGCAGTCCTTGGCGCCCCCGCGCTTGCGCTTGCAGCGGTAGGTCAGGCTCACCGGGCCTCCGGCGCCCGCCGCCTTGGGCTGGGGCCCGGCCGCAGACGCCTGGTAGTAGGCGGCGGCGGCGGCGGCGGCGGCAGCGGCGGCGGCGGCGGCGGCGGCGGCAGCGGCGGCGGCGGCCGGGTGTTTGCTGCACAGCAGGCTCCGAAAGTAAGCGGGGTCCGAGTGGAAGGCGACGTAGTTTCCCTGGAGCGGGGCAGTTTCATAGTTTAGAGGGGGTTTGCAAGGCGAGCGCGCGATTTCCGGGTAGTGCGAGCCCGGGTATTTGCTAAAAATCTGAGGTAGATGGGCGGCGGGGCGCGCGGCGGCGGCGCCCGGACGCTGGGACTGCGCGCTGATTGGCAGGGGCCGCGCGGCTCCGCTCAGGCCCCGCCAAAGTTGGTGCTTGTCCTTCCAAAAAGCCGGGCGGGGGCTGGCGGCGGCGGCGCGCTCTGGCGGCGGCGCCTTTGTGGCCAGGGCCCGGCCGACCCTCCTGCGCTTGGTCTTGAGGACACGCTCGGTTTTGCAGGAGGTGTAGAGCGCTTCCACGTCTTCCCGGGAGATGAGAGTGCATTTGGCTGCGTGGAAAGCGATGCTGTTGATTGCCTTGAGTTTCCGCAACTCCTCCAGATCGCAGTGGTGCTTTTTCACTTTCAGATGATCCATGCGCTTGTGCACGGTCGTCCTCGGGATGTTTTTCAGCAGATCTGTGAAGACTTGGGAGAGGGCAAACATTTGCTTTCCTTTAATGATGAGGTAGCCGAGCCTTACGCCATCCACCTCTTCGAAACCTGACTTCAGGTCTCCCATCTCGGGCACTAAATGACCCCCACCATTTGCAGTAAATATATACGTGACGCATACATACACATGTATGTATGTTAATCCTCCGCCAGATGCTGCGTGTGTCTCAAGGCATCCTGCTAATAAAATAACAAAGACTGTTATTCCCGGCGAAGGGAGTGCCAAACTCTAGGCGAATTATTGGGGGAAAAAACCCCATGAAATTACACTGACTTGATTCTTGCTTTTTTTTTGGTTTTCGTTTTTTTAAAAAAGAGGGAAAAAACCATCCGGTTTCAGATATGCCAGTGTGCTGGTCTGAGTCCTCGATGCGGATCAGTACCTGGGCCCCTCTATTCCTTCTCCATTGGAGCACTATGATAATGGAGTGTGAGGGGAGAAAGAGAAAAGAAATGCAGCTGCTATTCCCGCCGCTGCTTTAGCTACAAATAAAATGACAGAGTGAAGTGAGCTCGTCCGGAGACACCTTCATCAATTAATTCCCCTAAAGCCAACGCTGATTGGACACTCCTGACAGGTGATGCAATAAAAATTGATATTCCACCCCTTCCCCCCAAAATCTCCTACTAATTAGCATACCCTTATACTGCCACCTCCCCTCCCAAAGTAAATAATACAGCCGGTATATAAATCTTTCCATTAAACTATCGGAGCTCAGAAACAGCCTGACTCACAGACTTCATCAGAAGCAGTGTGTGTACGCTAAAGGGAAGGGGGGGGGGAAGCCACCGTATATTCCCCTTTAAAGAAATACTGCCTATTTTTTGCTTTATTTGCATTTTACCGATACAGCTATTATCGTTTCAAAGGAAAGCGTTTTAAAAACATTATCAAGCCCGAATAGATATACTCCACCCCCTTTTTCTTTGGAAAATGGAGCTTGAGGGAAAATGTGCAGAATAGCCTGGTATTTCCCTTATGGGAGTGGAGAAGGAGACAAGCTGAGAGCTCCAAAGTTAAAACGCGAGGTGAGCCACCCCAGTGTAGACTTACGTTTGGAATTTCTCTCGATTTTCCTTTTTTACCGTCTCCCCCCGCCCCCAGTGCCTTTTTACAATCAGAAACAAAGTTATTTGACCAAGGAAGCAGTTCAAGGCTCCAGCTCCGAGACACTGTAACAATTCAACTGGATTTCGGTTCTCTGCGGTGGGGTGGGGTGGGGAGGAGGTAGTTTAGCGTCAACCCCATAACAAAGCATAGATAAGCCAGAAATGTGTACACTTTTCACAATTAACCAGGGTGGACTGGAGGCGGGATCTTCCTAGAGTCCCCTGCACAAGCCTTTGCCAGGGTCCTGTTCCCCACAGATCCAGGGAGCAGATTACTTCCTCAGGCAGCCGGGAGGAGAGAATGTAAAGCGCCCAAGGTGCTTCCAGAGGTTTTACATAATAACGATGAAAAGAAAGTGGTGATGTACAATGCAGACTGTTTCAGTGGTTCATGATGGTTTGGCTGGTAGTTTAGATGACTCTTCCACAGCTCCTATTTTTCCCATGAAAGCCAGGCATCTGCATTAAACAAAATCACTTTGGATGAATATCAGTATGTTTTAACCTCTTCTTAGGCAATTGAAAGCATGGTTTACTGTCGATTTCAAAGATATCCAAAATATTGTCAAGTGAGAGCGAGGGTCTTCCCACTTGCATTACCAGGATCCCAAGGCAGTTTGTTGGCTGCTTTGCAAAATTCGGCAAAATCTTCTTAACTGTTTGGTGTTTGCAACTACAGCAGAAATGCAACCCAGGCATCTACATGTTTCCTTCTTCCTCCAAAATTAGACACATCTGTGAGGTTAAAGAATAAATGGATATTTCTGAATCTGCAAGAAAAAAATAATTGCACAATAATTTCTTCACATTCAAAAGTTCCAATTTCTCTGCAGTGAGAAATTGCAGCGAGAGTAGGTATGGCTCAAAAAAAAATCAATTAATTTAAAAATAAGGGAATCAGACATATGAAAAGATAGTTTGCTTGACAAGATATCTCGGCCATAGTTCCCCACCCCCACCCTCATCTCCCTTGTAATTTTCCCAGAAATTTTGAAGAGAATTGGGAATTTCAAGAGGTACATCCGGAAATTAAGGAAGTCTATTTAAGAGAGTCTGAAACGCAGGAGGCTGGGATGTGAAAAGTCAGCCCTGGACTACTACTGTTGCACTCAGCACAGATGTAATCGCAGCTCTTCCACTTAATCAATGTGTGTACAAACCACCATGTCTAGTTCTTGCCTTTGAAATCTAAGGCTAGCATTTCCATCCAAGAAATCAGAGCTACAGTAAATTACATTTTTGTCCCTTGAATGAGAGAAGGATCATTGAATGGATCTCGTGATATTTCAGGCTTTAAACGTTATGGAGAAGCAGCAATGAACAATGCCTCGTCACAGCTAATACCATCCGCCGAGTTGGCTTTCTTTTGCATCTGGATCTATCACACGGCGTCTTTCTCTTTCACTTTCACAGGAGGCAAAATGTACACTGTTTAAGCAGAAAGCGAAGTTTCCAGGAAAAGCAAATAATGGTGTTTGTTGTTTTAAAGTAGAATGACCAGAGTCTTTCTATTGCTAGCGACAATGTTTTAAAATTCCTCCTGATGCACTTATATACTGCCAGCCCTCTCCCTCCCACCCCACCCCCGCCCATTCCCCTCCTCCAGCTCCAAGATTTAGACTAGAGTCAACAGCCAAGAAATAGTAAACTCAAAAAAGAAGAAGAAGAAGAAGAAGAAGAAGAAGAAGAAGAAGAAGAGGAGGAGGAGGAGGAGGAGGAGGAGGAGGAGGAGGAGGAGGAGGAGGAGGAGGAAGGAGGAGGAGGCTTTGAGAAGACATTACAAAAGATTGGCTACAGCATCCTTTTTTGTGGGGGGAGGGGGCAGGTAGTTTTAGTTGCTTTTGATTCTTGTTTAGATATTCTCTCTCTCTCTCCCCCCTCCCTCTCTTCCTCCCTCCCTCCCAGTCCTCCTGCACATAGCAGCATGATTTAGTAATCATTTAAAATTTACTTCCTTCCTTTCTTCTCCCATCTTCTCTTTCCATCTTTAAAATACTAGAAATATAGGTGTTTTTTGAAAACTAGTACAATATTAAATATTCTTTTAAAGTATAATCTGTTGAGTTAATTAGAAAAAGATAAAGAACAAGAGATGTGAGGAATATGCCTCTGTGTTCTACTTATTCAGCGTCTCTGTATGTGCACACAGATACCTTTACACTTACAAATTTTTAATACTCCTATTACACATTTTTCTTTTTGTCTAATACATTCTTTTGTTCCTGTAACTTCCCCATCCATACTGTGTGTTAAGGCTTCAGCATTAGGGTTTGTATACACACACACACACACACACACACACACACACACACACAGAATGTGACAGACAGCTTTCTTGTGGCCATCAGCACACATTGCATATCCGGGGTCTTCTCCAGGCACATTGGGGGTCGATCCCGATAAAAAGACCTAGCAGAGGCCCCTGAGCGCTCACACATGAAAGGCAGGGGACTTTAAGATGGATTTGCATGCACACCGGGGATTTCGATCAATAGCTACCAACATTTATGGCTTAGATTATTAATGCGAAAGCTGGCCAAAAGAATAGGGATGAAAAATTAAAGGTATCTGTTATCAATTATGCTTAAAGTTATGCAATAATTTACTTACTTTGCCTGGATGTGCAGATCCAGATGTATAAAGTACTATTCTTCAAAAGCCAGGGGGTTTCTTTGATAAATTTGTTGACCATGTCAGCTGCCTCTGCAATCAAAGATGAACCCAATTCAAATGATAGACTGTATTCAAATTCTTTTAAGGAAAGGATATATCAACTTCTATGCTTCTTAAATACACATACATATGTGGATGGATATGCTTAAATGAGTATTTACATATGTATGTGTCCATGTGTGTAAGTCCAGGGAATTACTGTGCATTTAGGGGTGTATGTACATTGAGTTTGTTAATGAAATGCAGCATTTACTCACTGAAGAATGCAAAGTCTACACACTATCCTAGAAAGTATTTTATCTTTGAAAACAAAGCTGCTCACTAGAGAAAAACCTTCTGGAGCAAACACAGATTCAAATATATTCTTAATGTCCACTTATTTCTGCATTTATTATAAAAAAAAATAAGCACTTTCAGTTTTTAAAGAGATGGGCTATGAAGATCTGAACATATTTGTCTTAACTTCTCCCATATGAGTGTGCTAAATTCACTCAGATGCTCTATTTTGATTTATTTTCACTGTATTTTATGTTTAAATACCATAGCAATTCAGTCTGACCTCTTTCCTCTAGAGCAAAGTAATGCACACGGCATTTACAGTCTTTTAAATGGTTAGCTGGGAAATGTAATAGCAATTTGCAGGAGTAGTTTACTAATGGGCAAAGTTCTTTTGAAAACATGAAGGAAAATCTAAGAGTACTTTTGAATTTCTGCACTACAAATGTTATATAATTAAAGTACTGAAGGGCACTAAAACAATCCTTTTTCTTCCAAGCTCTCACCCATACATACAGAATTTAAATGAGTATCACCCACCACCACCACTGCCACCGCTGCCACCAACAACCACCTAACTCTTTCACCACATACATTTGTTTTAGTGATTGCTGGACACATTTTGTTCAAACTGCATTCAGACAGAAAAGAGTAAGGAACATGACAAAGACCCCAACAACATACGTACACTGGTTAGAACAATAAAAGAAGTTTCTCATAATGTATAATGTAAACTAAAAATAATTGCAATAATTGTAATATGAGGTCTAAAATAATAAAGTCTTAATTATGGCTGGATTAGTTGAAAATACAGGACAATAAAACCTTCAAAGTTCTTAAGTTAAGCTTATCTGATGTCACCTCTTCTATCCTTTTGGGGAGGAAAAATGGCAACAGAAGAGGAAATGGCTAAAGTGATGAATAAATTATAACTTAGTATATTTTCCTTAATTTTCTTTTCTTTTTAAGTTCATTCAAATATATCAAGGCAAGTCTCCCAATGGACCCATCCTTCTGTTCTTAGGCATTTTAAAATCCTGTCTTTAACAGAAGTTTGGGACACAGAGTATGTGCCATGTTGTCTATTGACCCATAATCAAAATGCAGTGACCTTCTACCCTTTTTTTGCCCCCTGACCCATCTTGAATTCAATGCAGCCTTTATAAATTTGCAAATCCTTGGAGGTAAAGGGGGTTTTGTGAGTCTTTGTTCTGAAAGAGCCCTCAGAGTGTGCTTTCTAAATTAGACAAAGGTAAAACTGGAAACCTTAGTGGATGAGATTTTATACAGGTGAGCACTAGGCAACTCTTCAGATAACCCATATTGATAGCTAAAAACAGTTACAAACAGAAGACAAGAAGGTTATAGATGGTGTTAAATTAGTGTGTGGTGCAAACCACTTTCATGAAGTAAGAAATGATTGGGCCACAATCTTCCTGCTCTTCTCATCTCTAAGGCTGTGGGGGACCCTAGTGACCAAAGAAAGAATGGGGGGGGCATAGAGAGGAGGGAGGAAGGAAAAAAAAGAAAAGGAGTGAGGCTTGATCTAAATGTGCAGGCACATTCTCTTATCTTTCCTGCTATCAGCCGGTTTAAAGGACACCATAATTATGATAGTGATAAAACAATGCCTGCTTATGTGTGCTGAATAAATAAAGAATGTTTACAGCTCAAGAATCTTTTAATTCCAATTAAATGCTATCAAAGAAAAGCCACTTTTCCTATTGCAACTGCCTTTCCCTCCAATTATCTTGTTTTGTTGCAATATTTTCCTATGAGACATGGGGGCCTTTCACAATTCATCTTGAATGTAGGGGGGACAAACTCAGAAAAAGTAGAGTTCAACCTTCATCTATTAAATGATAATAAATCTCAAGAACCAACATTTATTGGGCTTACCCAAGTTTTTGTTTATTTCACATGAAAGCCAAACTGGAATGGAACTGGAATGATGATACCAAGTGTTGAGGCCTACCTGGGGCTGTTGAAGCCTTTCTAAAATCCTAAGCACCCAGGAGGAGAGAAAGGAAAGAGAAACAAGGAGCAGCCTGACCATCCCTGCAAAGGGAATCCTCTGGTTCTGTCCCCTGGCTGCAGCCCAAATCCTAGAAGTACTTGAGCCAATCACTGTCTTCCAGTCCTTCAGCTCCTGGGATCACACACACACACACACACACACACACACACGCACACACACACACACCAGGAGAAAAAAACACCACGAGTTTAAATTTATGGATATGTAAGTATTTCATTTTCATGACATAAGCAAATCACGACATGGTCAAATTTAAACAAGGTTGGAACAGGACTGCTCATCAGGATGGTCAGTAAACACTACTAACTAGAAATTTTGCTTTTTGATTTTGTGAACATAGTGTAACAATGTTAACTTTAAAAAGCTTACTTTCAAAGCCTGAGCATAATTTTCACAACAGTAAATTCCAAATAAATGCCTCCTCTAAAGCTGCTCCCTAACGTTTTAATTCAAACTTTGTCTCCACCCTTTCTCAGTGATTATAGTATTTTGTTTGTTTTTAAAACACACATGGCACAAGAAACGTTATGGAAATGGCACCCATTCTGTACAAACCTGCCTTTTGCTCTAAGTAATGCTTTGCGAAATATAAGCTGAATAATAACAAAAAATATATTTTCCTCCAAGAAATACCTAAAAAAAAAAGCCAACACTATTTGGTGAGGTGGTACAAAAATCAACTGTTTAAAAAATATTCAGGGTATTTGTAAGTTTTCTGGAGAGTTTCAGGCCCTTCTTTTGGAAAGTTTGTAGCTCTGATGCCTTCAATTCTACTGGCAGAATTAGGATGGACTTAGAGGGTCCTAAACGTGACCGATTCACTAAGGCGGGGGGCTACAGCTTGCAGCAACGTGCTCCGCAACTTAATCCTACGCTAAAAGAGGGCAGAGAGCAGGAAGGAATGGACTACAAACTCTCCCGACATTCGTAGTTACTCTCAAGGTGGGTCGTGTATTTTAAAGCTGATGGGAGCGTCTGGTTTTTGGAGGAAAAAGAAGAGAAGGTAAGTGTTTGTCCTTGCATCCACCAGTTCGTAGAGAAACAATGAAAGAACAAAGGGAACCACGTCCCCATCTGAATATTTTCTGTATCTCCCTCCTGTTTCAAGCCAAAAGCTTGCGGGAGGATTTGCTCTACTCTACCTTCAGTAGTAGGTTGTGGGGTTGTTGAACCAAGAATGAGAGAAAAGTTGAGAGGCTGCGTAAATATAGACTAAATAATAATAAAGGTTGGCTGTGGCGAATCTGCACAGCGCCAGGCAAAGCAACTTGCAGCAGAAGTTGCAAAATGCATGAAGGCAAAGCCCAAGAAACAACCTTTGCATACTAGTTCTCCAACTTAAGTCATTTAAACAACCTTTCTTGCTGTTTGAAAGGGTCCCTGAGCACAGAACGTGTAGGTACTGTGCAAGAGAGTGGTGTCCGATTTAGGTCGAAAGTTGATCTCTATTGCTAGCCTGAAAAGAATATTTTATGAGGAAAGGGGATTCAAGTATTGACGCTCCTCTTTGCTAAGAGAAGAAATGGCAGCGGAGGCTGGGAAAGGAGAGGGATCGTATTTAAATGCATTTGCTTTGGGGTTCTCTGGTTATCGGCAAGTCTGCTTTTGTGGGTTTGTGTGACTAAGTGACCGGGTGCTCACAGCACTATATATAAATGGATCCGTGTGTGTGGGGAGCCCCCTAAGACGTCGAGCACGTGAAACACGATTTTTTTACTGCCCCCCAAGCGACGACCAAGCCCCAGTCCACCCCACTCCACCTCAAAATGTGTATATTACCTGCCCTGTTACAGTGACACATGTTTATGTTTATAGTCCTGGTTTGTAGTAGTGTCAAGAGCCGCAGCGAAGAGGGGGAGGAGAGACGTGAGCCAGGAGTAAATGCAACCACCCCCACTTGTTGTTAAAGCAAATTTACTGCGTTCTTGCCAGCCCGGTCCGGGGGGCTGGGATGAGTTGAGGGGAAGGGTAGAGTTGTGCTGTGTTGGCGGTGGAGTGGGCAGGGGAGATCCACGATGGAGCTCCTCTCCCTCCAGCAGCCCGGTCAATAGGGGAGCATGCTGGCGCGCCGGAAAACAAAAAGGTTCCTCCCGCTCGCTGAGTTCACGTGGGGGGGCTCTGCGCGCGGGGCTCCAGGGCCCTGACCTCTGACCCCGGCTCCTCTCGGCGCTCTCCCGGTGCCGCGCGGCCACTTTTTACCCAGGATGCCCCGCGCGGGCCGCGCTCGTGCCGAGCTCGAGTCCTTCCTAATCCTCCATTCCCGAGCTCGTCCCCTCCCCCAGCGCCGCCAGCCCCGCGGGTGGATTCTCCGGCAGGGAACCCCCGCCCCGCCCCCGCTCGGCGGAGGGGACGACAGCCAGGCCGGGTGGGGCGCGGGCGCAGCCGGGCCGCGGGGGCGGGGAGGGGCCGAGGTGGCGGGAGGAGGCCCAGCCCCGCGGGCCTGCCGAGGCCTGGACCTGTTGACTGCCATTGGTCCGCTCTGCCCGCCGCCTAATCCGGGGAGGAAACGGTGGCTCTTCTCCCCGCCTCCCGCCAACTTTTTTTTTTTTACTGGGGGAACGGGAGGGTGAGGCCACTCGGTACACTTGGCGGCCCCAGCGATCCTCGGAAAGGAATGTCGCGCGCGGGTCCGCTGCCCCCGGCCCCGCTATTTAAGCCCTCCGCCCTCGGGCCCCCGACCCCCGCCCGGCCGGCTGCGTCCTCGGCGGGTCGGGCTGCTCTCTGCCCTGGAAGCTCCCTCGTCCTGGTCCTTCCCCCTGTCCCAGGAGGCGTAAGATAAAACCTGATTTGCTGCGTGCTGCCGGACACATCCCCTGCCCTCAGCAGAAGGCATTCAGGGAGAGTTGAAAGCACCGTGTTGAAAGGACAAATAAAAAGAGGGAACCGTTTTTTGCAGGATTTAGACGACCTGCGTATTTATTAATTTTCATTAATATTGGAGAGTTTGGTGAGGGCTAGAGGTTGTGTTGGATGGGCTGTTTCTAGATTAGGGGTTTCCTGAGGAAATATTTTTGGCTGCAAGGAAATAGCAATCCAGCATTACGCTGGCAGTGAGACTCGACCACTTCTGGAAATCGAGAGGAAAATTGTGAGAATAGGTTTAGGAAGTAGGAAGGAGGCCAACACAGAAAGCCCGCGTCAGCCAGGGAAGCGCCTCCGGGTGGCAGGAGGGGAAGTCGGGCCGGGCTGAGCCCGTGGGGTCGCGGCGGAGGCGGGAGGCCAGCGCCCAGGCCCGCGAGCGGGAAAACGCGGCCGGGAGGCCTGGCGGAGAAAGCGGGAGCCGCCTGGCTCCGAGCCGCCCCGCCATTCGGCCTCCGCGCGGTCTCCGGTGCGCGTCCTAGGCGGGGGAGGGGCCGAGCGGCTGATCCACCCCCGCTGTCGGCTCCCGGAACTCCAAAAAGCTCGGGCCCCGCTGGGCCTCGCGTGTTTTACCATCCTGCACGGCCTGCAAGGGGTTTCCCAGCTCTAGACCCGATGGAAAAGGAGGCTTTACAACGTGCACATAAATGCAGAGACGTTGGGCCCTCCTGCAACTCACACGTTTCAAGAGAAAGCAGCACAGATATGCTTTGAAGTGATCACTAGATAAACGACAAACATGGGTCATTTTTTAAAGTTGAATGTGGAAAGTTAGAGCAGATTGTATATTTGAAATATCTTTAAACGTATGGATTCGAAAATGAATGTCAGGGTTCAAAGGAGTTCGGAAAAGCACGTTTCTCTGCCCTTATTTGTTATTACTCAGCTCTTTGTTGTGTTGAAGAACTCTGGTTCTAAAAGGGCTGAGCCAGTCGTAACAAAAAGGGGCTTGGATTCTTAACATGAAATGCATTTCCAAAATAACAGTGAATTTCAAAAGGGAAAAACGTCCATTATGCCTTTAAATCACGTTTTGGAAACAAATACTTGCAATCCAACACAAGAAACTGCTTGTTTTCCTTTATGAGGCGTGGGGGGGGGGGTTCTGGCAAACGCTCAGTTTTATAAAATGAAGATTTCCAACAAGTGCTCCTGAATCTTGTAGACAAGACCAAAGTCATCGTGCGTGAAGGCTCAGGAAGAAATAATTTCAATCCTGTGGCCCAAAGCTTAGTAGGGCAAGAGAGTAATTTGGACTTAAGATTTATAATAGACTTAGCGGAAATTCCTTCTAAAATACTCATTACTAGTATGTGTATTATGCAGCACTGTTTCCCAAGGTGGATTTTTAAAAACCAATTAGAATTGATCTCTAATGGAATATTATATTTACACGTCATCATGAAAACATCATTTGGCAAGAGTTTTGAATTACAGAAAAAAAGAAGTTAACAGATGATGTTGTAAATAGCATGTTTGAAAAGACCCCTTAAGAGTCAGTTAAAGGTAGTGAAGGTTGTGATTTTTGCATTTGAAATGCTATAGAAGTTGTTTGCATTTTAACGCTTTCATTTTGCGGGTCTTTTTTCAAAAGCTGTATTTCCTCCTGGAAATCGGTCAGTTATTTCGAGGCACCCAGAGAAATTCTTATGTGAAGAATTTGAGGCGCAACTATGGGACGGTTTCAAAGAAGAAAATCAGGGTTGAAAAAGAAGTACTTTTCAGTCTGTTCATTCTGTGCCACACTCACCTCCCCCATTCTATTTACATTTTTTATTTATAAGCCTTTGAGTAGATTTACAAGTTTATCTGCTGTTTAGTTGGTAGAAGATGAATCTTTTTTACATCTTTATCTCAGGTGTTTTTTTCTTCATTTAAAGGAAAAGAAAAAATTACAAGTCAGGCTATACTTGTGAGAAAAACAAATGGGCAGAAAAAAAAAAAGAATGAGTGGGGGTGGGGAGGGAGAGGGACAAGTTAGCATTCTTGGTCAGTCTTTGTGATGCCTTTCTTTAATATGCCATTATATTTCCTCCATCTGCTTGTGCCAAAGATGATTGCTTTTTTAATTGGGCTAATGTGCCACCATCTAAAAATTACCTACATTCTGGCTCTCAGTTCCACAGTAAAGTAAGACTGACAAAAAGATCTGAGGCTTGTGTGTTTGATTTACCAGGAATGTTAAGCTTCATAAGATTCACCCTATGGGGTCATGTTGGTCCTTGGCACTGTAACTGTACAATGGTAAATATACACATTATAGATTTTAAAAAATCTAAGATGTGCAAGACAGTTTATTAATTGAAGGAATAAAAATGAATTTGTCAAACTCATTCTTTCTGGGATACAAGGTATTTAATTAACATATTCCTGGGCTTCTCTCTGGATTTGAGAAACTGTGGCCCCTTTCAAAGAGGAAAACATTTAAATCTTAAAAAGTGACCTTGTTTGGTCCAAACAGTATTTAGCAATTCAGCTTCATTTGCTCTTCTTTTTCTTTTTTTCAGTTCTAGATAATGTTTCACTTTTTTTTAAAGGTAGCTTCCATTTCCAAAACTGATTTTCCTCTTTCCATGGCCAGAATAATTTTGCTTACATAATCTTATTGTGTCCTATAAATAGACCCCTAAATATGCTACTTTAATCACACTTTAATTATAACAGAGATGCAAATCGTCAGTGTCAATAAGAAGTGGAAAATAGACCCTACATTATATTGATGATATCCTGCAAAGTCAAGGTTAAGTATTGTTGCATCACAGGAAGAAAGTACAATTCTAAAAGGTTTGAACACCTAGAAGATCTAAAGGCATTTGAAAGATACTATTTTTCAATAGGAAATTAGGTGGTGTTTTATCTCTCCAAATGTAAAAATGTAAGTGCAGCCTATTAATATCAATGTTATAGTAAAAGATACAGCCCTGAAGACAAACACAAGATTAAGTAAAGCAAACTTTTAAAGGAAATAGTAGACCTTGTTTTTTTGAAAATATTTAAAAATTTGATAAAATGATTTAAATTTGAGAATTACCTTATTTTCCAAAAATGAAGCACATCTAACAATATTATAATCTATTCTAAGAGACTTTTGTGAATAGTTATGACTTTTATATGAAAAGGTGGCTATTTAAATGTAGATGATTCTAAATGAACTAATAAATACAAGCTCTGACAGACTCAGAAGGACAAGTATTATACTGTATGTTTTCCTTCATATACTGATTCTAGATTTAAAAAACATGAAAACAGAAGACGGCTATTTGGGAAAAGGAAGAGGGCTTGTGGGAGGGGGAGGGGCAGAGTGGACAAGACAGGGTATTGGGAGGAGGGAATATGATGAAAGCAACTACAAGATATACATGTATGGCTATGTCATAATAAACCATTTTAGACAGTTAATATATGCTAATAAAATTGAAAGAAGCAAACCCTCTTCTTTAATGTATAGTATATTATTTTCAACTATTGAAAATCTTTGAAGACACTGATTTATTAGAAAAATTCTGTTAATCATTAGTTAGAATTTTAGTTCAATAGTATATGCAAACTAAATTCTTGCTTTACTGTGAAGAATAAAAATAAAGCTCATATTGAACTTCTTTTAAATACCAATACTGAATATTAAAACTAATTTTATTTTTGTGGGCCTACTACTTTAAAGATACTTGCTAGGCACTTCATAAACATTATGGTGAGTTAAAAAAAAAAATCACCTAGTACGACTAACATAGGTTCATTAAATGAAATGGTGCAAAAGCCATTAACAAAATTTCAGCTGAAAACATAACTGAAAAGAATATCCTTTAATGAAATTTGAATACATGATACATATAGGTGCCATGTAGGGGGTTGCATCTATAAAGACGCAAGAGCTACTTACTGACAAAACTCGATTTAGAAATATTTATCCTAATCAGAGTAGCATGACTATATGTGGCTTGTGCTACACTTCACATGAAAGGTAAAAACTTGGGTACCAAATGAGTAAAATAAATTTTTGCTTAAATTTTTTGTAAAAGAGAATCTATCTGAAAGCATGTATGGATCATAAGAAAGTGCTTTTTTTTTTTTTTTTTTTAGTTTTCCGGCTAATTTATTCTGAAACAAGGTTACAGTTTCTAATTAGATTTAATAATAAATATTTGAATTATTTTGTGTAGAAAATTTAATATAAGGGCCAATACAACATTTAAAATGCATTGTGGAAGTTAAGAAACTAAGTTAAGGAAAGTATATAGTGTTAGTTTACAGAAATATTCCTCATTGTATAGAAATGTACCCTAGTTTCTATATCTTATTTCAGAAGTACACTTTAACAATGAGTCTAATAGAGTAAATATAATATATAGAAACAGAAGGGAAATAAAAATTCAGAAGATAAATATGAATTATGATAACCTATGAACCAAATTCAATTTTAAATATTTCTTTCATAGCACCTATTTAGGCAAATGATTATGGAGAAGAAAATCTGAAATGTTGGTGCCTAGGTTAGGGAGTAAAGAAATTTAAAAGAAGATATATTACCCATGGATTGAAAATACATTTCCCCATTATAGTAGGGTTAGAGGTTACATACATCATAAAATACTTTACTTGAGTTTTTTGTGGTTTGCCTCAGATGATTAGTTTAAAGAAAATAGATGAGCCAGTACTGGTTAGAAGCTATTATTCGAAGAAGAATATTAGACACAATAGGCTTTTGAGTTTATCTACAGGTACTAGATGTACTTGGATATTGGAGGAATATGGAATTAGATTTAAATGGTAACGTGAACACTGAAGTTGTCCTTTTCTAGAAAGTCATTCTATAAATCACATGGCAATTTTTTTGGTATCATGATTTTTAAGAAATGTATTTGAACTTTAGCAATTATGGCAATCACAAGTTTTATACATTCTGAGAAATGAGGGTTATAATATTTAGCCAAGTGTCTTTATGTGTATATATATGTGTGTGTGTGTATAGTATATGACTATATTTCATAAGGACAAAAACAATTTTCTCACTGCTATATTCCCTATATCCAAAACAGTGCTTGGCACACAGTAAATGTTCAATAAATATTTACTGAATGAATAATTCACTGTATATTTAAACTATTTTATACTGTCTGCCAGTCTTTCTTTATACTTGGTATATTATAGAAATATACCAAATGTACTTTAGATATACAATGTAACAAAACATTCAAAATCTGTTACATGTGTTAAAATGAAACTGACTTCCTTACATCCAACATGTTTTTCTTATATTCATAATGTTCCATTATATTAAAAATCATTTAAAAATAATTTGGATTATATTTTTAAAAATGCAGTTGAACTTTGTGGCATGTACAAGTTCTATCCATTCTGAGGCATGAGAATTAGTATAGTTAGCCAACATTTATGCATGTATACATTTTAAATAAAATTTCTGCTTCAGTTACTATTATTATTAGACAAGCCTGTGGTAAAATAGTGCATTTTTTGTTTTGTTTTGCTCATTATCCTACATTTATCCTATTTCAAAAATTTTCAAAACCTCATAAATGACAAGTTTTGTTTTGTTTTCAAAAGACCAAGTGTTTACCTACATTTATTAGGCGTTACAGAATAAGGTAAAGTACTTATCCTTCTTTACATACAAATTAATTCCACCACAAGAACTAAGCTCTAATGCATTAAAAATAAAATGAATGTACTTTTAAATAATTTAGAGCACGAAGGCTTGACTGTAGTGTTTAGGAAGTTCTACATTGATTTGAACTCAAAATTATTCTACATTAGGAGTCAGAACAGGAATTAGATATTGAATTGGTGTCCTTTGTATAAGGATAAAGACAAAACGCACTGTTCAGAACTCTTGTTTGAAGGCTGCTTTAGCTTTATAAATGTCAGATATTTTAAGTATATAATTATTAGAGGTCCAGAAATTTATTATTGCTATATCTTCCTAAAAATGTCATTTTATTAATCTGCAGTCATCCTTTCTTAATGTATTAAAATTGTTAGAATGCTCACTTTTGCATCATTTTCTACATACCTATCCATGTGCCCCTTTAATGTATACTTTCTGTCATAAGCTTTGGTCAGTGTACTATTACTGTAGGTATCACACATAGCTTTTAAAACATTGGAATATCCTTGCCCGTATATGCTTACATTATGCTGTATCCATTATCATTCTTAGATTTCTAGCAATTAATTTGAAATAGAAAAAAAAAACAGCCACTGCTTAGCACTTGTGTTCCTGCATCTTTTAGCACTGGGTAAGTACATTTTCTAGATAATCTAATATATTGCTAATTTCTGTCAAACCACTTTATACCTACAAGTTAGTACCTAAAAGCCAGCATTCTCCTTGGGAACTATGCCCATCACTTAAGAACTTACCCCTAATTCGTATTTCATGCTAAACTTTCATGACTGAAAACTTTTCACTTATGATCAACACCGCATTTACATGGATCTATAGAGGATAGGGAGACAGAAGATTTTGCAGCTTAAAAACTGCTCAGCATCCAGCTAATTAATTCATCTACTCACAAAGGCCCAATCCATTTTGTAATTGTGTGTGAGGTGGGGGCTCCCATCTTTCTCCCACTTAAATGACATCACATTTCCAGAGTACATTTGGAGAAAAGAGCTAAAGCAGAGGACTCCTGAATACAAACTGGAATCCACAGTCTGATGGTGCTATGGTGACAGCTTCTTCCTTCATCCTATTTTGTTGTGTATGTTGCTAGGTCTATCACTGGGACTGCTACACAGCAAGCTTAATGTAGTCTGGGGGTTCCCTCTCCGAGTATGACCCAAACACTAGCTTTTGACCTCCTGTCTGTGACGCATTTTCATGTCACTGAGGCCAAGGCGGTGCTGCGTAAGTGGGCGGTAGATCTGCAAACACATTCACTGGGTGAACTCGGGAAGAATCCAGGATGTGAGTTTAATGGGGGAAGAAGCTGCCACAGGACTGTGAAGTTATCGCGGCCAACTGCAGGAAGCCATGCTTCATTACACCCTTCATGGAAGCTGGCACCGTCTCCCAGCCATTGTTACCCGCGGGCCAGTTCTAGAGGAACAGGCCGTCAGGTAGGTTCCCAGTGCGGCCAGATGCCCCCGGGCGCCTCGGCCGCGACCCGCGCCGGCCCACGCTCCCTCCGCCGCTGCAGCTCCACGCGCACCCGCGGCCCACGAGCCGCAGAGCGGCCGAACGTCCCGGCCCGCGTGCGCGCTCCTGCGCCCTCCCGTTGACTCACTCCGGCCGCGGCGCGCAGCCGGCACCGCTCGTCCCCTACCTCCGCACACCTCGGCGTTGCCGAGCGGTGCGGGGGAGGGGAAGGCCCGAAGGTAGGCCGGGGCCGACGGGGAGGCGGCGGCGCGCACGCAGGCCTCGCCTCTCAGGGCCGCCTCCCTCACGCCGGCCGCAGGGCGGGCGGGCGCGCACGCCGGGTGACGCTCGGAGGAGGAAGCGCAGCCCCTTCCCCTCCCTCGCCGCCCCGGGCCCAGCGGGACCCCCCCAGTGCGCCTGTGCGGAGGCCTACTTGATTATGTGTGCCCTCCTCGGGCGGCGGCGTTAGCGGCCGGGTGGAGGTGGGGAGGGAAGGCGCCGAGGAGGAGGAGGAGGAGGCGGAGGCGGCGGTGGAGGGGAGGTAGGGGGAGTCAGCAAGGACATGGCTCCTGACTCCTGTGAGGAACGTGAGTGACTGAGCGGCAAAGCCCGAGTGAGCGAGCGGCCGAGCGGGCCGGGCGGGGACGGGGGCCGGGCGGCGCGGGCGCGGGGGGCTGCGTGTGGGGGCACTCGGTGGCTTGCATGTGTTTGTTAATGGTGCCCCCCAACTCCCTCTTAGATGGTCTCTAGCGACCGGCCCGTGTCACTGGAGGAAGAGGTCTCCCATAGTATGAAGGAGATGATTGGAGGCTGTTGCGTTTGCTCTGACGAGAGAGGCTGGGCCGAGAACCCGCTGGTTTATTGCGACGGGCACGGCTGCAGCGTCGCGGTGCATCAAGGTAAACACCCAACCGCCCGCCGGGCCGAACCGGCCTGCTCCCAACCGTCACCGCTCTTCCCACCTCGGCGGCAACTGCCACCGCCGCCCCTCCCCCGCCCCGCCCCGCGGCCCCGCCCCGCCCCGTGCGCCGGCCGCTGGAGCCCGGCGTGGCGGCCCCGGGAGAAAGTGCGTGTGGCCCGCGTGTCCTGTGGTTCCGCGCTCGCGCTCTCGAGTGTCATTTGCTGGCCGCCTGCGCCGGCCCGGGTGGTGGGGTGAGAGTGAGCGACCCGCGTGGAGGGGGGATCCCCGTGAGCGCGGGTGGCTTTGGGGCCCCCTCTCCCCGCCCCGCCTGCTCCGCTCCGCTCTGCTGCAGTGGGTCTGGAGGCTCCTTTGGCCTCGAGCAGGCTCTGGAACTCTCGGCCGGGGCCGGGGCCTGTCTCCGGTTGGGGGAGGGCGGATGGGCTCTGCTGCACCCACGGCGTTCTGGTACAAACACCACTGCTGCCCGCGACCGGGAGCTTCTGCGAAGACGGTGCCCGTCGGGAAAGGCTGGGCTGAGTCGCCCTGGGTGGTTAGCGGCTGCCAGCACAGCCTCTGACTCAAGAGAAGAGGAGGTGGTGGCATCCCGGGGGACTTGGAGAGTCTTAGTTTATTCCCATCTTCTCTAAAGGTCGTGGGACTCGAGAAAAAAAAATGGGGGGGGGTATTTTTGAGACGGGATCCGACTAAGTAGCCCTGGCTGTCCTGGAACTTGCTCTGTAGATTATGCTGGCTTCCTTGTCGCAGAATCGACCTGCCTCTACCTCCTGAGTGCTGGGATTAAAGGTTTGCATTACCATGTCTGGCCAGGAAACTTTTCTGTCATTGAAGTTTCTGACCTTTTCCATTTCAAGTGGAAGAGAAATCCAGACTGAAACAAACCAGATAGTACTTTTGGTAGCCCACTGTTTGTTCACCGTCTCACTCTCCCTTCCCTTTTCAGAATTTCTGAAGTTCACATTGAGGGATGGTTTTCTGTGGTTTGTTTTTTAGATAGGAACTTGCTCTGTAGCTTAGGCAGGGCCCAGACAGGCAACAATTATCTTATCCTAGCTCTTAAGTGTTGGAATTATAGATATGAAGTTGTCTTGTAATGAATTGTAAGGGGCCTTACCAAAGTGGGGAGAGGGGGGTAAAAGAAAATTTGACCATAAGACTGCCAAAGTATGTTTTTATAACTTTTCACATAGTTGGGGTTGGCTTCAAACTCTGTGTAGCTCGGGATCCTCATCCCTCTCCTTCCGTGTTAGCATTGCAGGCATGCACTAGGAGGCCTGATTTAAGTGGTGCTAAGAATGGAACCCAGGACTTCATGAAGGATAGGCAGACTCCCTGCCAACTGAGTCACATCTCTAGCCTAACCCCCCCCCCCCATTTTTTGTTTGTTTTTTGTTTTTTTTTTGGTCTTTTTGAGACAGGGTCTCCCAGTAGCCCCAGCTGGCCTGAAACTCACTATGTATCCTGGCCTGACTTTGATCTTGCAGAGATCCACCTGCCTCTGCCATCAGAGTGCTGGGATTAAAGCAAAGTGTATTCTTTAAAGAATGAAATAGCACAATTGGAATGGGACATTGAGATAAGTCATGATGATTATGAGACAGTGAATTAACAGAGAATTTGGTTATTTCTAGTTTGTGAGTTACATGTCCTGTTTTAAAAAATTGTTAAAAACTTTGTGTATGAGTGTATTGCATGCATGTATGTAAGTGCCCCTGTGTCATGCAGTGCCTGAGAAGGTTAGAAGAGGGCGTTGAATTCTCTGGAATTGGAGTTAAGGACGGTTATTAGCTGCCATGTGGGCCCTGGGAATTGAACCCAGGTCCTCTGAACAGCCAGTGCTCTTAACTGCTGAGCCATCTCTCTGGCCCCACATTTCCTTTTTTAAAAAGGAATGAAAATACTTAGTCATTAGGCCAAAATCAGGTGCAGAAAGAGTGAGAATGTATGTCAACTCAAGACACTGGTGTTAAAGTCTTAGAATTGGTATAGTATCTTAGTTTTCATTGGCATTGGTAGTTTTTTTTTTTAACATTCTTTAAGTAATGGTTATTATGACAGTGTCATACTTCTTTTTTGTGGAACTTTACTGAATGTATCCTTTTACTTTCTGTTTTCCTGTCTGTGGTGGTATGTCTTAGGAATTATAAGCTACAGTATTTAATTTCTGTTAAGTAATCCCTGCTTGTCAATATAGAAAATGTACATGTAAGTTTTCCCTTCTAGAAGGTACTTCCAAATAAAAGTGTGTGTTCAGACACTGTCTCTCTCTCTCTCTCTCTCTTTTTTTTTTTTGATACTTGGTCTCAACATAGCCCAGGCTGGCCTCAAACTTGATAATGTAACCCAGGCTAGCTTTGAAATCATGATCTATCTGCCTCTATCTTCTAAGTGCTGGGGTTACAGATGTGTGCTACTATATCCAGCTGCTAATGCTGGTTTTTTTTTTTTTTTTTTTGACTGCTAAGACGTTTTTACTTTGATATACTTAAGCACAAGTTTAAAAGGGCCTGTAATTCAAGTTTCTGGGGGTCTGAGGAGGGAGGATATCTTTCAGCATGAGGCCAGTCTGGGCTACAGTGTGAGACCCTGACTAAAAAACAAAATGAAGTTGGAGTTGGAGTTCAGGTAGATTTCTTGTCTAGCATGCACGAGGCTCAGATCTTGAACTCTGGCTTGTAATAACCCTGGTATGCTAACACGTTCCTATAATCCTAGCACTTTTGAGGGTCAAAAGTTCAAGGGGTTCTGCATAGCTAGTGTGAGGACATCCTGGGCTACAGGACCCCATCTTAAAAACAAAACAAGTTTAACGTTTGCTATTTAAAAAGTTCACTGGTTTTACGTTCTTTGATTGCTTCCCAATATTTGTTTTCAGGTTTTTGCCTGAGAAAATGGAAAGTGTTTATAGATTTTCAGTAGTTTTTTTAATATTATTTTCAAACTGAATATTAAAAAAACCAACTTTTCCTTGATGTGGTGGTATATACCTTTAATTCCAGCACTCAGAGGCAGAGGCAGGTGGATCTCTGTGATTGAGGACAACCTGCTCTACATACTGAGTTCCAGGCCAGCTGGGGCTACAGAGCCCCCCTTTCTTAAGAACAAAAGAAAAAAAAAATATCCTTTCTGGCTAGTGAGATGGCTCAGTGGGTAAAAGGCACCTGTCACCATGCCTGATGACCTGACTTCAGTCCCTGGGACTCACATGATAGAAAGAGAGAACCAGTTCCCAGAAGTCCTCTGACCTCCACATACACCGCTTGGCACACAGGCACCTACATAATATACACTAAATACATAAATGTAAAAAAAAGTTCGAGCTGTTTTAAAAAAACAAAAAACCTTCACTTAACAGCAACAACTCCTCCTCCACCTCCTCATTGCCATGCTGAGGCTCCAACTTGGGACCTTGTACATTCTAGGCAAATGCTTTACCACTAAGGTAACATCCCCAGCCCCGCTCCTTGGTTTTTTTGAGACACCATCTTACTATGTAACCCTGTTTGGCCTGAACTTAAGGTCCTCCTGTTTTAGCAGCCTGAATGCTGAATTTTCGAGTGTGTAGGGCCATGTCAATTTAAAAACTCACCATATAAACAATGAGACTTGGCTGGAGAAATGGTTCAACAGGTAGAGGTACTTGCTGCCATGCCTAATGACTTGAGTCATGTGCCTAGGACCCATGTGGAAAGAGTGAACAGCCACCTCAAAATTGTCCTTTCACTTCTACACATGTATTGTGGTTTCCATTTTTGCATAAATATGTACACACATACACAGTAAATAATGAAAAAAATTTAGCTGAGAGTGTTGGGTATGATGGTGTACACCTTTAATCCCAGTACTTCGGAGTTAGAGGATTAAAGCAAGAGTATCACATGTTTAAAATCAACCTGAACTATATAGCCTGACCCCAAAATAGAAGTCAAAATGCTACACATGTTCCATTTTTCATTTTATGTGGTTACTTTTTACAGGTAATTATGTAAAACTTAACACAGTTTTCACCCAGAATGAGAAATTCATTCATTCCTTGCCGTAACATTTAAGTTCCGAATGTTTTGTGTTGCTCAGACAGAACTTCACTGTATAGGTCCCTACCTCAGCCTCCTAAGTGGCTGACCACAAGCTTTAATCCTTTGGAGTGTTGTGATTTAAGGTATGTATCTCAGTGCTAAGCACATTATTTAGAAGAAATAACACAGAAGATTTGAATTTTAAAATTTTATGTCATAATTTCCCTTTTTTTTTTAAACAACAAAAAAAAGACAGACTTTCACTGTGTAGTCCTGGCTGGCCTGGAACTTGCTATGTAGGCCAGACTGGCTTTGAACTCACAGAGATCTGTCTGTCTACCTTCTCAGTGCTGGGATAAAAGTTGTGCACCACCACACCAGACTGGTAGTTTTATTTTTTAATTACATGGCAGTGTATGCAGTAAAGCAGTATATAAAATTCCTTATAAAGCAAGTTGTTGATTTGAATCGTTTGAGAGGTAGTTTAATAGTGTTTGTAAAGGTTGTTTTTCCTTTACATTTTCAAATTTAAACATTTTAAAACATTTGTTTTCCAACAGCTTGCTATGGCATTGTTCAAGTACCCACTGGACCATGGTTTTGCAGGAAATGTGAATCTCAGGAGAGAGCAGCCAGAGTGGTAAGGACTGTTTATCAAAAACATTAAAATACTTAAGTAAGTAGCTTAGGATGCCAGATATTGACTTGAACTTTTAAACTGATTTTGTAAAATCTAAAAAGTAAATTGAATCAAGCACATGTATATGGATGTGTGTGTGTGTGTATATGTATATATGTATATATATATATATATATATACACATATACATACACATATACATGTATACATTGATGGATACTTTCAGACCATAGAATTATGAAATCACGTTCAGGTTTTATACTTAATTTTGATTCTAAGGATTGAATCCAGACCCCTGTGCATACTAGGCAAACATTGTACCACTGAGCTGTACCTCAGCCCTATATCCAGGCTTTCTTAACTAGACTTATAGAATTAAGAAAGCCTTAAGTGGTTTGAAGGTTGATTAATCATAGTTAAAATATAATCACAGTAGAAACATTAAGATGTTGTACTGGTCTTTTTGCTAGGATTTATTTAATGGGGAAAGAAAACCCAAAGACTTTTAGGTGTTATTATTTTTATTGTATTTGCAGTTCCTAGTCCATAGCGTTCAGTTTTGGATACTCCCTATTTTTAGATGTTCCCTTCTGTTTGACAAAGTATCAGAAAAGCGTCTTTCCTTTTTTACTTAGCTGCTCAGCTTTCTTTCTGAACACTTGTAAACTTTTTGGAGAAATGAGGTTTGTTTGGTTTCTAAAAGTTTTTTTTTGGAGGGGGGTGCAGTTGAATATATGGAAGTACCAATAGAAAGATTTAATTTCTGTTAGTTATACAAAAGTATAGCCATTTGTTAGCTGGGCGTGGTGGTGTACACCTTTAATCCAAGGACTTTGAAGGCAGAGGTAGGCAGATCTCTAGGAGATCCAGGCCAGTTTGTTTACATAATGAATTCCAGCTGGGGCTACAGGGAGACCCTATCTCAAAAAGACCCCCCTGCCCAAAAAAATGTAGCCATTTGCAATATGGTAATATGTTCATTCTCTTCAGAATTGACTAGGGAATTTGGCCTGAAGTTAGAGATTAAACATTTTAATTGTGGTTGGTAGTGCATATCTTTAATCCCAGCACTCTAGGGAAGAGGTCAGCCTGATGATCTACATAGCAAGAGTCAAAAACAGTTTCAATTTCTCTTCATAGACATATAGTAAAAGTAGATATACTTATACCTTAGGCAATTTTTGTGGAGTGGAAATTGTAACTCAGTAGCTTATATAGGATAATGATTCTCAGAGTAATATTTTTGTAGTTCTATTGATATTTTTGGTTGTGTGAGATCCATTGTAGAATAACACTTAATTATAGTAATGTTAAAGTAATAGGACTTAGGGTTGAGAGCACTGACTGCTCTTGCAGGGGACCCCAGTTTGAGTCCTAGCACCTGCATGGCAGCTAACAACCATCCATAATGCCAGTTCCAGGGGAATCTAATGCCCACTTCTGACTCTGGGCACTGCACGACATGGTTGCATTTAAATACATACAGGCAATACATAATAAATAAAATGTTTTTTAAAAATAAAAAGTAATAGGACTTAGTAAATGAAGGATGGAATCAGTCATAAAAATTTCAAGTGTTAGCCAGGCTTCGTGGTGCATGCCTTTAATCCCAGCACTGGAGAGGCAAAGGCAGGCAGATCTCTGAGTTCAAAACTACGCTCGTCTCTATAGCAAGTTCCAGGCCAGCTAGGGCTACAAGGAGACCCTGTCTCAAAAAGACCCAAAAAATAAGAAAATAAAAAATTTCAAATCTTTATTGACTGGAAATGTAGTTTAGTTTGTAAAATGCTTGCCTACCATGCATAATGGCCCTTGCTTTTATCCTTGGCACTGCAGAAAGTTGTGTGTGGTAGTAATCCCAACACTCTAGAGGGTGGAGATGAAAGAAGAAGTTTAGGGTCTTTCTTAGTTACACTGGGAGTTCAGGTTTGAGGCCAACCTGGGCTACATGAGAGCCTGTTTAAAAAAGACAGGCATATCTCTTTAAGTCCAGGCCAGCCTCTTCTATATAGTTAGACCCTTTGTCAAAAAAAAAAAAAAAAAAGAAGAGGCTGAAGAGATGGTTCAGTGGCTGCTTTTGCAGAGGAACTGGGGTGGGTTCCCAGCACCCACATGGTGCCAAACAATAATCCCATAACTCCATTTCCAGGGGATCCGATGCCCTCTTCTGACCTCCTTCTGCTGAGATGGTTGCACTTACCTATGTACAGGGTTGGGGTGAATGTTCCTTTATCCCAGTCCTTGGGAAGGGAGGCAGAGGCTGTCAGATCTTTGGGAGATCTCTGGAGTGGAGGCCAACCTAGTCTACATTGGAGTATTCAGGCCAGCCAGGGTTACATAGTGAGACCCTGTCTCAAAAAATAACAACACCCCCTAACCCCAAAACAGACAAGAAAACCCTCAGAAAAGATAGGCAAATATAGTATGAAGAAAGTGATGATTGGCATATGGATGGGGTTGTGGAGGCCTCAAAGGCCACTTGTCTGTTCTATTCCTATATTCTATGGAAGTGGTCAAAGTGTCAAGATGAATAAGGTAGTCCTTTTAGGGAATATGTTTTATCTCTGCTTAAATTAATAGTATGTGGGAGCCATTAAAGAGGCACAGCCTTCTCTAAATTCCTGCAGTGCACAATTCTAAGACAGAAATCTCATTCTATGCTTATTTAAGCAAAATAGAACATTTTATTGTAAGGGTACAGTAACCAAGAACCTTAGCACAAAAATATGGCCATGAGAGGGAATTGATTAGTCGTCTTATTTTTGCTTTATTCTTGATTCATTTTGCTGATATTTCTGTCTGCTGCTTAGTGATTAGTAATTAACTTTTCTGAGTGTTTAACTATGTGCACATCATGTACTAAATGTTTTATGCCAATTAACTTCGTTCAGTTACCACATCTCTGCGGTAGTTCTCATTTTATGGATATAGTCACCATAGTTTTTAAAAATACATATTTAAAGTTGAAATCTGGGCAGTCATTAAATTGCTGTCCACCTTCTTACATTCCCTTCTGTGGGAAAAGATGTGTACCTTAGCCCCTGACTACCTTGCCTCCACCCAGTGTGGGTTCTCTGCAAGAGCAGCCAGGGTCTTAACTGCTGAGCCATCTCTCTACCCCTGGAAATTTGATTTTTAAGGCAAACTGTAAATACTCATTCATATGTACAGAAAAAGCACTTTATTCATCTTAAGTAAATGTATTTGCTGATTTTTTTTTTTTACTAAATTTTTTATGCTAACCAGTATATTGATTAAAGGTTAGAACAGATCCTGATGGCTCGTTTTGCATTTAGTGTATATATTTGTTCTGAATTTCTATAGCCTGCAGTAGATTATTAAAAATTTTATGTAATATAATTTTGATGATAGAATATTTTAGATTTTATATAATCCTTTTCGAAGCTTGTTGGCAGTGGATTGTGAAGAAAATAAAATCACCTCTTAATCTATTTCAAAGCCGGGCCAGGTGTTACACACCTTTTAATTCCAGTGTGCAGAATCCCTCCCTGCTCCAGAGGCAGAGGCAGGCGGATCTCTGTGAGTTCAAGGCCAGCCTGGACTACATAGTCAGTTCCAGGCCAGCTGGGGCTACAGGGAGACCCTGTCTCAAAAAGACCAAAAAAAAAAGCTATTTTATCCTGGGTGTGGTGCTGCATGCCTTTAATCTAAGTACTTGGGAGGTAGACCCTGTTACAAAAATGCCAGGCATAGTTTCATAGGCCTTTAATCCCAGTACATGGGAGGCAGATGCAGGTGGTTGGTTCTCTTGAGTTTGGGGCCTCCCTGGTCTGCATAACATGTTCCAAGCCAGCCAAGACAACCTAGTGAGACCCTGTCTCCAAAAACAGAATCTATATTAGAGCCAGGTATGATGAAACATGTCTTTAATACCAAACAAAACAATTCAAAATAAGATCTATGTTAGCTGGCATGGGTACATCATGTAATCCCAGCACTTGGGAGGATCAGAAGTTCAAGGTCATCCTCATCTACATAATGAGTTTTTGGTCCGCCTGGGCAACAAAAGACTTTGTTACAATAAATTTAAAAAGCATCAACAAAAATTTACCTTAGGTGGTTAGAGATACAGCTCAGTTAATAAGAAAGTGCTTGCCTATCATGTGCAAGGCCCTGTGTTAGGTCCCTAGCACCACAAGAGCAAAACAGAACAACAATACATTTTTAGTGAAATAAGGAGGTATGTGTCTATAGTTCCAGATGTTTGGGATTTGAGACAAGATTATCATTTGCCACCTTGAGTTCTAGACCAGCATGTATAATGTAGTAAGACTCATGTCTCAAAATCACCAAAAAACAAATCTCCCCCTTCCCCCAAACCAGGCATGGTGATGCATTCCTTTAATCTTAATGCCTCCTTAATACTTAGGAGGCAGATGGAATCTCTATGAGATGAGGCCAGAGTTATCTACATAAGGAGTTCCAGACCGGCCAGAACTACATAATGAGACCCTGTCTCAGAAAACCAAAAAAAAAAAAACCCCAAACCAAAACAGACCGTCTCAAAGTCTACCCCCCCATTATATTTTTAATGTGTTGCCTTAAAAAAAATTATATGAGAGTATTTGCTTGCATATATGTGTGGGCATCACATGCATGCCTGGTGCCCTGAGGGCTGAAAGAGAACTTCAGATCCCCCGAACTAGAGTTACAGACAGTTGTGAGCTGCCATGTGGGTGCTGGGAACTGAACCAGGGTGTTCTGCAAAGCAGGCAGTACTCTTAACTACTGAGCCATCTCTCCAGAATCTTTTTTTTTTTTTTTTTTTTTTTTTTTTGAGACAGGGTCTCCCTATAACCCCAGCTGGCCTGGAGCTCTCTATGTAGATGAGGCTTCATCTTACAAAGATTTGACTGCTGAGTGTTGCATTTCAGGCTTGTCCCACCAAGCCTGGCTGTTACTATTTTAGATTTCAGTGCTCCTTTCCTATGGAAGGCAAGCTGTGGCTTTCCCTACTACTGTGCTTTTTATTGCAGTTCTTTTCGAGTTTTTAGTATTACTAGACTCTTTAATATTTCTGGTTTTTACATATTGTATACTGTGGAATAAAAATCAAGATTATAGGTTTTCTAGGGGATATACTAGTTTATTTTAACACTACTGATACTACTGTTTTGGGGAGGGGTGTCCTGCCACTTAGGGTCTTGTGCATACTTGGCCAAGTGCTATATCCCTGAACTTTATCTTCAGCTCTGTTTTTACTTTTTGTTTGGAGACAGGGTCTGATTAAAATGTTCATGCTTGCCTTGACCTCACTTTGTAACCGAGGCAGGCTTTGAACTTGAATTTGCCTACCCCAAACTCTACTGAGTAGTTGGAATTATAGTCCTATATTTTTTTTCTTTTTCTTTGAGGCAGGATGCACATGGAACTCACTATGTAGACCATATTCGGATTAGTCTCCAACTTAGAGAGATCCTCCTGCATCTGCCTCCAGAGTGCCACCATGCCCACCCCCTATAATTTTTATAAATGATTTTTATTACATTTACTGTGTGTTTATACGTGTGAGTATGCCTCAGGACACATGTGGTCAGAGGGTACCTTCCACTATGTATGTCCTTGGGATTGATCTCAGGTCCTCTGGGTTACTGTCAAGTGCCTTTACCTGTTGAATCATCTCACTGGCCCTTGGCTATTATTTTTACTTAATGAAGTGTTTACTTAAGATGGGTATTTAAAAAAAATCACTATGTATCTGTAACACCATATGAATTGTTACTTGATTCTATGTTTATATTTACTTCTACTGACTATGTTAATATATATTTAGTGTTTCTTGTTCTGAACAATATGGACTGTATTCTGAATTATCTGTGTAGCCACCTGGGATGAATAAATATCAGTTCTTCATATTCGCTTCAGCAATCAGTGTTCTCTAATTGCTGAACCATCTCTCCAGCTCCTTCAAATTGCCATTTATAAGAAATAATAAATTATATGGTTTGAGGCCAGTCTGGATCATTTTGAGCCTTCTTAAAACCGCTATCCTGCAAAAAAAAGAAGAAAAACAAAAAAAGACAACTTTAAGTTGAAGTTTTTATCTTGTCTCCCCAGTCAAAGTTTTATCTACTTTTAAGTCTCTTTTGGGCTCATCTATGTTTCAGTATTTACCACCTTTCTCTCCCTCCCTCCCTCCCTCCCTCCCTTCCTCCTTCCCTCTCTCCCTCTCTCCACATACTTATTTATAAATGCTATGTGTAATATTTAACATATCATTTTACAGACTGGTTGCCTGTGTATTAGATATTTTTTAAAATTCTGGTGATTAAACCAGGGCCTTGGACATGCCAAGGAAGCCCTTCCAGTGAGCTGTCCTGTCCATGTTAGACTTGAGCTCCTGGGCTGGTGATCCTCTTGAGTGGCTGTGACTATAGGCATAGTGGCACTTTGCTTAGTTCATTCTTTTTCTTTTGTAGTGCAGGGATTGAACCTAAGCCCTTGCTGTTCTGTCTCTGAGTTACATGCCTAAGTCCCATTTTCCTTCATTTTGAAGTGTTTTGGTGTGTGTGTGTTTTCAGAATTAGTGTAATAAGAAGGCTATGCTATTATTAGTTTTTAAATAAGTATTTATTTGTTTTTGGATGTTAGTTTGAATTCTGGGACCTAAGGTTCTATTCTATCTTCTGGTATCTGTTTCAATAGGCAGTTTGTTGGTAGTCAATTCTCTTTGAGGCTTGGCTCCTTTTTCCTTCTGAGGATCAACATCCTTTTTTTAATTTACAATATTTTCTTTGTAGAAGTCAGGTGTGATGGTGGCTCACACTTGTACTCTCAGTATTTTGGAGGCTGAGGCAAGTGGGTTGTTATAAGTTTGAAATCAGGGAGAGTGATGGGTAATTTCCGGTCAGCTTGAAATTTAGAATGACACCAAAAAGGAAAAAAAATTTTTTTCTTTATCTTTTCAAATGTTATCTCGTTAAATTTTCTTTTAGAACTATTCTTTAGGTGTATGGGGATTTTCATTCTGTTCATATCTTTTAAGTTCTTTTTAAAATCTGCATTATGGGTAACCCTGTCTTCATATTTATGCTTATTGTTTTTCCAGTGTTTTAGTTTGCTTCAATTGCTGTGACAAAACACTTGACTACCAACTTGGGGAGGAAAGGGTTTTTTTGGCTCACATCTCCCAGGTTACAGTTCATCACTGAGGGAGCCCAAGGTAGGAAGGAATTCATTCAGGGCAGGAACCTGGAGGCAGGAGCTGAAGCACAGGCCATGGAGGAAGGCTGCTTACTGGCTTCCTCCTCGGGCCCATACTCATCCTGCTTTCTTTCACCATATAGAACAATCTATCCAGGGGTAGCACCTCCCATAATGGCCTTGGGCCGTCTCACATCACTCAGCAATTAAGAAAATACCCCCCAGACATGGTGGCTACAGACCAGTCCAATGGAGGCAATTCCCCAATTGAGGCTTCCTCTACCCAGGTTGACAGCTAAAGCTATCCAGCACATCCAATCAGTTAAAATTTTTTTTTAAATTGTAAACTGTATATAGAACACCGTTTTTTAATTTAAGCCTTTGAGAAGATGGATTTCTTTTCTTAGAAATATATCTATATGTGTGCACACACACGTTTGTGTGTCTCTGTATGCATGGCTCATGTGTGCAGGTGCCCAAGGAGGTCAGATGATGTCATCTGATCTTTTGGAGCTGGAGTTATGGGCCCCTTGGTGTTGGTGCTGGGAACCAAAGTCAGTTCCTCTGTAAGAGCAGCAAGTGTTCTTTACTGTTGAGCCATCTGTTCAGCCTCTGTTTTCGTTTTTCTATTTATATGTTTTCCCCATGTTGTTTAGTTATTGTCTTAAGGTTTGTAAAGCTTCTCTCTTTTTTTTTTTTTTTTTTTTTTTTGAGATAGGGCCTTACTCTGTAGCTGAGGCTAATCCTTGAATTAGTTGTATTGCCCAGGCTGACCTCAAGCTTAAGATTTATCCTATTGCTTTTTCCTGTTGAGTGCTGAGATTACAGGTGTATCAGGCTTCTAAAATTTTTTTCTTTTGCTTTGCCTCTTCCTCTTCTCTCCTTTCCCTCCTCTTTCCTATTCTCCTTTTCTTTTCTTTCTTTCTTTCTTTTTTTTTTTTTTTTTTTTTGAGATAGCTCTGATTATGTAAGCCTACTTTAGTCCCAGACTTGTTACCTAGCTCAGATGGGCCTCAAATCCAAATTCACAGGAATCCTGCCTCATCTTCCCCTGTCCTGGGATTATAGGCCTAGGTCACTTGTCTGGGTGGTCTCTCTCCCTTTACTTTCTGTACAATTTTTCATATCCTTTCTAATTTGGGTTATAGGTTAATCTTTAGGAGGAGTTGTCTTAAATTCTTTGGATTCTTCTTCCTCTACCATGGGAGATATTTGTAATTTGCTTTCTGTGTGTTGAGGATTGGGTTTGTACACAGATGTAAAGGAGACTATTTGCTGGTGGTGATCTGCTCAAGAATAGGGAGGAAGATAATGGGGGGAATGAATAATGAAAACAACAAAATAAAACTCATTATTGTATCATTAATTAAAAAAAATTGGGGACTGGAGAGATGGCTCAACGGTTAAGAGCACTGATTGTTCTTGCAGACAATTGGGGTTTGATTTCCAGAGCCCACATGATTGCTAACAGCCTTCCCTAACTTTAGTTCAAGGGGAATTATACACCTTCCTCTGACCTCCACAGGCATTGCATGACATGGGTGCACTTACATACATGTTGGCAGTACGCTCATACACATAAAATAGTAAAATAAAAAAAATTGTCTCTGGTCATTGATAGCATAGACCACCTTATAATGGCATTTACACATTAGGAGGTCATTTTTCCACTTAACAGGAGTTCACATAGTCATTTAAAAACTTTTTGGGGCTGAGGATATACCTCAATTGAAGTGTCCTTGCCTACCATGCATGAAGCCCTAGGTTTGATGCCTAATACTATATAAGCTGTGCATGGTGGTATACACCTGTAATTCTTGCCCTCAGAAGTTGGAAATAAGAACAGAAGTTCAGGGTCATTTTTGGTGATTTTGAGGCCAATGTGGGTTATATAAGACTTAGTTGCAAACAAAAAATAGCAGAGAGTAAAACTTAAAAAGTAATTAATTTTATTTGCATGAGTGTTTTACATTCATCTATATAAGTGAAAAAAAGTGCATGCGGTGCCCTTAGAGGCCAGAAGAAGGCATCAGATCTTCTGAACCTGGAGTCATAGAAGGTTGTTAGCTATCAGGTGGGTACTAGGTCCTGAGCTTGGGTCCTCTGCAAGAGCAGCCTGTGCTCTTAACCACTAAGCCATCTCTCCTGCCCCAAGTAAAATATGCTTTTATGACAGTTCTTTGTAGTTATTAGGAATTATGCTGCCTTTGTTTTCCTAGTATATTCTTGGCATTTTTTTTTCTTTGAGACAGGATCTTGCCTGTGAAGCCCTGACTGGTCTGGAACTCACTATGTAAACCAGGCGGCCTTGAACTTACTATCCTCCTGCCCCTGCCTTCTGAATACTGATTATAGGCATGCCTGGCAGCATATGGTTTTTATTTTCAGAGTTGATCCATGATCATACTATGTCAGTTTTGAAACACTGTCATTGTTACTGTATAAAGAAGTCCTAGGGTCAGGGATATAGTTCAGTTGTTAAAAGTACTTGTCTAGCATTCATGAAGCTCTGTGTTCAAGTCCTCAGTACTGTATAAAACTGAACACATTGTTACAGGCACACCCTGTAATCCCAGCATGTGGGAAGTGGAGGTATAGAATCAGGAGTTTAAGACCATCCTATATTATATAGCAAGTTCAAGCCTGATTTGCATTAGACACTCAAAAGACAGGATGTTCTAGGCATGGTCACACACACACAGTTTTAAGGAGAAAGGTAGGGATTGTGGTAAGGTGCTGATGTGGGCCCTTTCCCAAGTAAATTGTACTCATGTAAAATGTAGAAGTCTATTCAATAATTTATGCTTAACTTTACTGGTTCTTAATTTTTAACAAGTTGTATTAGTTACTTTTTTGTTAACTGTGATAGAAACACTGACCAATGGAACTTATAAAAGGAAGAGTTTATTTATTTAGCTTCCGGTTCTAAAGGGACAAGGGAGGCATGGTGGCAGAGGTGACTGGAGTAGCAGCAGAAGAAGCTCAGCGCTCACATCTTCAAGCAGTCACAGGAAGCAGAGAGTGACTGGAGATTCTTCAAAGCTTAAGCACTCTCTAAGCCCACCTCCAGTGACGTGCTTCCTCCAGCATGGCCACACTGTCTGAGACCTCCCAAATCAGCGCCACCAACTGGGGACAAAATGTCCAAATACTTGAAGCCTATGGGGAGTATTCTCATTTGAGTCACACAAAAGCCTACAAAATTGGGTCTTAAAATTGTGCCCATTTGATAAATTGAATAAAACCCAGATTGTTAGTTGGGAAGGGGAGAGTGGGTTTGGGCTTGGCAAGTTAGCAGATTGTCACAGTTAACCTGAATGGACTTCTTATTCTAGGTCACCTTTTAAAATCTTATTATTTTTTTTTGAGATAAGGTCTCCCTGTAGCTCCAGCTGGCCTGGAGCTTGCTGTGTAGACCCAGGCTGGCCTCTGAACTCTGTCTCTATGAAATCCACCAGCTTCTGCTTTCCAAGTGCTGGGATTAAAGGCTTGTACCACCATACTCTGTTTCTCTTCCTTTCTCCCTCTCCCTCATTGAGATTCACCTGGAACTTGCAGTGTAACTTGGGTTGTCCTTGAATTGGCATCTGTTTTCCTGCCTCAGTCTCTCAAGTGGTGAGATTATAGGTATATACCACTGATTCTAATTCTTTGTGAATGTTGTCTCAGTATTTAGTTGTTTTGTTTTCAGTACTTGGGATTGAATTTAGTCTCCTGAATGTTCTATGCCACAGAGCCACATATCTAGTCAAGATTTAATATCCTTATCCAGGTTACTTCTGGTAATTTTAATCCTGATTTATTTTACTGATTATTCTGGGCACACAGTGTTTTTTAAATAGATAACTCATATTAGAAAACCTGAGTTCAGGCCCTAGAAAATGTTTTTGAAGTATTTCTTTGATAACTTCCTCACTTCTTTATTCATTGTCTGCTTTTTTTCTATATGCTTTTTAATTTGGATACTAGACCTTCTGAATTGATCTACTTTTTTGTATTTTGTGTTTCTTTAAATATTTTTGTTATTTTTAAGATCTTACTTTATTTTCCTATGCTTCCTTTAGTATTTTAAATTTTGCTACAGGTTTTTGCTTTGTTTTAGTTTTCTGAAGTTTTCTTCTGTTCCTAGGAAACTTTTCCTACATACTGCTTGTTTTCATCTTCATGGAGAAGTTGCTTCAAAATCTTAATTCATAGGCATCAATTCAATTCTAATGAGTTGGTCATCAGCTTTCTGTGTGTAGCCAGCTATTTGCTGATTTGTCTTCCTTATAAAGAGTCTGTGGTACCCCTTCTCTCAGCTGTTCCTGGTCATCTCATGGTCTTTGTAGTATAGCTCTGGCCTATAATTCATTATGTAGACCAATCTGGTCATTTAGTGCTTCTGCCTCCCCAGTGCTGGTATTACTGGTGTGTATCATCAGGCTCCCCACCTGCCTAGTGTTCTTTTGGTTTACTGTCTACAGAAAATTAACACTGCAGTTTCTTAGGACTGTTACCTGGCATTGGGTAGTGAAGTGAAATTGTTTAATTGCTTTTCAGGTTATAATAACCACTCCTTCCTAGTTTTACCCTTATTAACACTTATCCTAGGCATGTATACTAGCACTGTACATATGCATTCCTCTACCTTCTGTTCCCTAGGACCTAAAGTTCTTCCCATTCCCCATGCTGTGTGATACCTGATGCATTAATTTGAACCTAGTCTTACTGTAGCAACCTTTTGTTGTTTGTGTGAAGTCTTGGGATTTGCTTTTTTTTGTTGGTGCTGGGAATTGAACCCTGTGCACCTTGAACAGTAAGTATGTACCCTGCTACTCAGCTACAACCCTATTTTCCTGAGAAGTCATTTACTCCATGTCTTTTCTACTTTGTAGTTTCTGACATTTTATATCTATTGACTGTCTGATTTTGTATTTCTGGCTTTATACCCTTCTATCTCATTATTATTGTCCATACAATCTTTGAAGGAGAGGCGATAGTTTTTAAGTAAAATTAAGTAAAAGATACCTGAACTACTTTTCCATTTCTTCTCCAACTTGAGATCCTTCTTGTAAATGCTGAGATGACAGGCATATGCTACTGTGTCCAGCTTCTTCTGAGGTCTCGCTTTGTGTTATTAGCTAATGGCTTCTGTCTTTTTTAATTGATCATTTTTACTTGATTTTTTTTTTTTTTTTGTACTCAGCTGAAAAATAATTTTGAATCTTCCTATTTGTTCTGCTTTCCTTTTACATGTTGAGGTTTTATCTTTTTCCCTTTCATTGGCAAACAGTAGTTGACAAACCTCCAACATGTCAACCGCCTGCCATATTCTCTTAGATGTTTAATGATTGAGAGGTAACTTCTCATTATTACAAATGATAGCATTTGAAGTCTGCTTTTACTCTTAACACTTTCATCATGGATACTGTCCTTTTGTCTTTTGATGACCATTAAATAAAGATCCATGTATAAGAAGTTCTTTGCTTTGATAGTTTAGCATCAGAAAGATTATTACTCTTGGGAATTTGATAAATTTCCTCCTTTTTGTTATATATGAAACATTTTCTGTTTTTCTTTTGCTCTAGCTATGAGGAAGCCTGAGTCAAATCTGGACTTCAGTTACATCAGCTATATTAATCTTATTATTAGTATTTTTTTTTCCCTCTCCCTCCTTCCATTGGGTTTAGGATTTCACCTCTTACCTCTGTTTCTTTGCATGTTGATTTCATTCTCTCATGCTACAGACTCTACTACATGAGGCTGGAACCATGACTGCTGGCAGCTCTTGGCTTTCATCTTCCCAGCCCCTTCTACCAGGAGAAGGACTCTGATTGACCTGTCTTGGATCATGTACCCACCATCCTCTGGCTGGAATGGGGAGGGTACTATCAATGGCAGCCTTCACTAGAACTGCATAGTTGGAGTCAGGGGTAAGAGCAGTTTCCCTAATGAAGGGGGTGGGTGCTGTTTGAAGAGGTGATTATTATGAAACAGATAAACAATAGATGTCTATCATTCTGGCTTTTAATGTTTATTTTCACTTAGTTTTTGAGACGGCATCTTATCTTCTGGCTGCCCTGGACCTCAGTATGTAGATCAGGCTAGCCTTGAATTTACAGAGATCTACCTTTCTCTACATCCCAAGTGCTGGGATTAAAGGCATGTGGAATTATGGTTGGCTATTTTTCTGTTTCTATTATATGAAGGTCCTTCCTTCATTGTTTACTGCCTTAAGTCTTTCTGAAAATTTTAGACATAATTACATTATAAGCTTATATTCATTTACTCTTCAAATTATATTTGACTCTAATTCTTCCATTAGTAATTTTGTTCTTAATTTCAAATGACCAGATCTAAAAGTTTTTACTGTATTGATTCTACTTGATTTATTTTTAACATTTAAAACCGTCCTGCCAAGCCAGATGTGGTGATGAGTATTTGTAATCCCAATACTTAGGAGGTGGAGCAGAATGGTCAGAAGTTTTAGCCCAGCCTGTGCTACATGAGACATTATCTGAAACCCCAGTTAATAAAATCATGGTACTGAGGATTATGCAAGTTTCTCTTTTCATGACTTTATGGCTTTCTCATAGTTGCTTTTTTTCATGTGTTTTAACATTGCCTTTTGGATTCTTTTTGATATTTTCTTGCTGTAAAATTTAAGTTGTGAGGGACAGGAGAGTTAGCTTAGTGGTTAGAAGTACATATTCCTCTTCTAGAGGACCTGAGTTCAATTTTCAGCAACCACATAGGGTGGCTGACAACCATTTGTAACTCCAGCTCCTGAGGATCTAATGCCTCTGACTCTGCAGGCACCAGCAAGGTTGTGCACATATCCATACGCATGTGTACGTATATATGCAAAACTAAAACTCTTTAAAAATTTATTAAAAAATTAAATCGTGGGATTGCTTTTCTGGCCTGTTTGAATTAGCTCATTTATAGTGAACTTAGGTATTTCCTACCTCTTTAGTCAGTATTGTGATGATGATATAAGCTCTGATTTTTTTTTTTTCAGATTATTGCAGTTGCCTTAATATTTTGTTTTTCTAATGGGATAAAATGACATGTTTCAAAAAGATACAAAACATTAGACAGAAATTCTCCCTCCTAAGGTCTGAGGGAGGGGGTTTGCACAGTATTTGCTTAGCATCATGTGTGAGGCCCTGGACTCAATCATCAGCACCAAAAAACTTGAAATTATCTCTCATTTATTTACCCTGTTTTCTTTTTGCTCTTTTTTGAGACAGAGTGTCCCCATAGCCCCAGCTAGCCTGGAACTCACTATGTAGACCAGGCTGGAGTTGAACGCACAGAGATCCATTGGCCTCTGTCTCCTGAGTCCTGTGACTAAAGGTATGTGCCACCATGCCTAGCTTACCGTGTTTTCTTAAATCCTCACTGTTATTAGTGTCTTTTTCATTGTCTTTATGTATACTGTGCATTGTATTTACATTGTCTTTCTGCAAAAAGATTGCATAGTACATGTACTGCATTTCTTTCATCCTTTTACTGGTCTCATTTTCAGTATGATCTTTTTTGTCCCCTCAAGGTTACCTCCTATCATGTAATATGTTTGCCATTCCTATCCTTAAAAATATCAGATGCCTCCCATAGTTTCTTAAGTGGTAGTGCAGGACAAAAAAAGAAAAAAAAAATGTTTCCTGCTCTTCTGTATTTTCACTAAAAGTAGAAGAATGCTAGGGATGGATCTCAGTGACAACTGCTTACCTAGTGTGTATGAGGCCGTAAGTGTGATCCCAGGACTACCCTTCTCTCCTCAAAAGAGAAAAAATTCGAACAAGCACAAATGATAACTGTTCTTCTATGACCTCATGCTTTTTTCCACATGTTCTTGTCTTTACTGTTTCTGTTTTACTATTTATTACTAGGCCATGCTTCACTTATCTGCTAGCAGACAATGTAGATAACCTCATAAGGTACCTTCTTTATGAGATTCTCAAAAATTGTCTCTGCTTTTCTGTAGAGGGTTAAAACCTAGATTACTATTTGTTGTCCTTTGTGGCAGATACCATAATGTGGTGATACCTGAACAAAGAAATCTAACTCTTAGAGTCATTTAAACCAACAGTGAGCCTGGTCAGCTCTCCACACTATTCCTTTCTGACTTTGAGAACTGTTCCCTGAACAAAGAACATACTATTTTATGATGAATGGCAAACTCAAACACGGTATAAGAGTGAGAAACTTTGTCTTAGCAGAGAAGACTTTGCCTTTTCTGACCATTACCAATACAGAACAGCTTATAAAACCACAAACCAAAGTCGTCAGCCTAAGCCCTCATGTTTTTTTCATCCTGCACTGTGAATAATCCATTGCTTTCAGTGAGCTTACAAGGTTACTGCTTTCAGTGATATTTTCACAACACACATTATTCTGGGCCAGGGACTGGGAAGGGACATGAGGAAGAAATAGGAAACAATTTTAAGATTAAGGCTTTGTGTTTAACTTGGCTTGTAAAAGTTGATTACAGGGGAAGCTCAAGGCTCAAGGCCTCAGTAAGATTGTTGACTTTGTTTTCCTAAAGGCTAGCTAGATTTAAATAACAGCAGGAAGGCAGATTGAATAGATAATGCTAAATGATCTCAAAACAGAAGATTAACTTTGGTTAGAAGGTTAGGTAAGACTGGAGATTTCCCCAGAATAGTCTGTCTATTAAACACATGTCCTTGTACACAGCACACTGCTTGTCACTGAGCTTCCTTCAACATAGTTGCCCCTCTTAAAAATGCTCTAATTTCCATAATAGTGCAGCCTCTGCTTTCTCACCTACAGAGTAGCATAGTACACTTACCATGTTCCATATATGCTAGGGGTTTATAGTGGAATACATTGTTTCAATCCCTTCCCCTTCCTCATCCTCATCCTCCCCCTCCCCCACATTCCCCCTTTTCTCCTTCCCCTTGTCCCTCTTCTATATCCTTCCTCCCCTGTTCTTTTTTTTGAGATAGTAACCCAGGCTGGCCTTTATTTTACTAATTTCTGCCATTGTGTGTTTAAGTCCCATAGTCCCAGCTCAATTCCCTTTCCCTTTAAAGTTAGGATGGAGAGATTTATCTTCGAGGCAGGGTTTTATGTAGCCTAGGCTGCTCTTGGTCGGGAGTTAGCTGAGGATGACCTTGAGCTCCTGATTTGATCTTCTTTCTTCCACCTCCCAAATGTTTGGCCCTTTTTTTTATTTTTTAAAGGCAATATTTCTCTCTGTATCCCTGGCTGGCTTTGAACTCAGAGCAATCTTTCTGCCTCAGTCACATGACTGTTGGAATTATGAGCATGTGTCACTATGCCCCAGCAGGATGAGAAAGATAAATGACTTGTATTTTTTTCATGAAAGTTTCATTGTACTTTGGACTTTTCAGAAGTAATTTTTGCTTCATTTGTTTTGTTGGAGACAAGGTCTCACTGTGTAGTGGCAGAACTTGCTCATTAGACCAGGCTAGTCTTGAACATGTAGCATGGTTCCTCTGCCTTTGTCATCTTCCAAGTACAGGGATTACAGGCCTCTGTCAGTGCAGCCAAGGTGTTTTTATTGTTACTTCTTAATAATTTCTGGCTGATTTTTGGATATGTTATACCTCTTCTAACTTGTTTTTTTGAGACCTGGAACCTGCTATGTAGACCAGGCTGTCCTCAAACCCAGAGAGATCCACCTGCTTCTGTCCTGAGTGCTGGGATTAAAGATGTACAACACCATACCTGGCCCCAGGAACTTTTTTTTTTTTTTTTAATGTGGGAGAGTGTTGGGTTTTTTCTTCCAAATATATACTCCATCCTTGGTTTGTCTTGTTTTGAGCAGGCTTGTACCATGTATCACGGGCTTACTTTGAACTCATGATACTCCTATTTTAACATTCAGAATGTTGGGATTACAGACATGAGCCACTTTATTATTTTATGTGTCTTTATTATTTATTTTATGTGTCTGAGTGTTTTGCTTGCATGTAAATGTACTACATACATGAAATGCCTGCAGAGGCCAGAAGAGGCCATTAGATTCCCCCTAGAACTGGAGTTACAGATGGTTATTAGCTGCCATGTGGATGTGGGAACTAAACTTGGGTTCTCTGCAAGAGCAACTAGTGCTCTTAACCACCGAACCATCTGTCTCCAGTCCCTGGAGTTGGAATTTAATAAAAATATTTCAACATATGGATTGAGAGAAAGGGAGATGCATAAGAGAAAGTAAGACATACTCAGAGAGTGTGAGTATAGCCTTCTCAAAGAAGGGTCCCCATGTTTACTCACTGCATTCTCAGCCTCTAGCAATTCATTCCTGTACACAAGGATCCAGTTTCCACAGCATCATTTAGTGAATAGTTTTGTTTGGCACCTTTGCTGGAAATGACATGAGCATTTATTTTGGGGGTCTCTGTTCATACTGTTAGGATTATTTAGCTCTGTACTATGTTTTGATATGAAAAATTATGAGTACTCTAAAATTCAATGTTTTTAACATTGAATTAATTTATGTGTATGTTTGGTGAATGTTATGTGTGGTGTGTGTATGTGTATGTGGAGGCGGATTGAGGGGAGTTAGTTCTCTCCTTCTACCATAGGGGTCCTGAAGATTGAGCTCAGGTCACAGTTTGAGCCATCTCACTAATCCTGTTGTTCATTTACAATTTCATTTTGGGGGCTTTTGAGACACTGTCACATTGGCCTGGAGCTCACTATATAGGCCTTGAATTAGTTGTAATTCTCCTTTCTTAGCTTTCTGTAACTTTAATCTTTTTGCACTTGTTTATTGTGTGTATTTGTACATATGTCCGTGGACACACATGTATGGAGGTCAGAGCGCAACTTGGGAGGAGTTGTTCTCTCCTTCCATCAATGTGAGTCCCAGGGGGATTGAACTCATTTCATCAGATTTGGAGTAAGTGTCCTATCCACTGAGCCATATCCCCAGCTGTTAGGTTTTTTTTTTGAGGGGGGGTGTCTTTTTGAGGCAGGGTATTCCCATAGCCCCAGCTGACCTTGAACTTGCTATGTAGACCAGGCTGGCCTTGACTCACAGAGATCTCCTGCTTAGTGCTGGAGTTAAAGGCATGGGTTACCACACCCGGCTTACAATTTAATTCTTAAATTTTGGTCAATTATAGATTGATATGCACTTAAAATTTTTCTTTTCACATTTATTTTGGTGTTGGGGGGGGCGGGGGGTTCTCGTGCCATGGCTCAGGTCATAGGACAGCTTATGAGAATTGATTCTTTCCTTCTACCATGTGAGCTGGAAATTGAACTCAGGTCCTCAGCCTTGTCTCCATTCTCCCAACATTCACTTTAAGAAGTTACAGAAATCTTTTATGTCTTTTACTGTTGGGGTTCCTCTGCTCGGTGCCAGCCCAAGGGGGATGCAGGGTCTCTGCCAAAAGGGGGTAGGTAGGTGCGTAATCAACACACAGACTCCAGAAGCTGGGTGAGAAGCATGCAGAGGGCAAGCCCAGCAAAACTCGTTTATTCAAGGAGGTGCAGGGGGTTTTATGAGTTTGGTTAGCCAACCCCTATGGAGTTGATCATCTCGGTGCAGGCTCCCTCCAGACCAGGGCAGAAGCTGGTATCTCCCCTGCCTGGAGTGGAGCACCACGCCCACCGGAGCCACTCGATTAATCCTCATAGCAGGTGACCTGGCTAAGATCCATCCTGCGTTGTGCCCTAAACTTTACCCTATCTTCCTCAATGCTAACTTCTTGGAAAATAGGACACTATCACAACTAGGATACTGAGACATAGTTAATATACAGAATGATTCCCTTATTATAGTGTTAGCGAACCTTTATTTTTTCTTTGGTTTGGCTTAACAATTTAAAAATTTTATGTGTATGAGTGTTATTGCTTGCATGTAGATAGGTACAGTCCAGTCAGAAGAGGGTGTTGGATCTTCTGGAACTGGAGTTACGAACTGGTCTTAGCCACCATGTGGGTGCTGGGAATCGAACCTAGGGCCTCTGCAAGAGTGGGCGGAGCTCTTAATCGTTGAACCATCTCTCCAGTCCTGTTTTTTTTTTAATTTAAATTAATATTTTTATTTATATGTTTCTGCATTTATGTATATCACATGTGTGGGTGCCTGTGGAGTTTAGAAGAGGGTGTCAGTCTCCCTGGAACTGGAGTTAACAGATGTTTGTGAACCACTAAACTTGGGTGCTAGGAACCAAACTTGGGTCTTCTGGAAGAGCAGCAGGTGTTCTTAACCAATAAGCCTCCAGTTCTAGGAGATCCACCACCCTCTTCTGACATCTGCAGGCATTGCATGACATAGATGCACTTACATACATGCAGGCAATACACTTACATAAAACAATAATAAATAAAATATTAACTGCATATCAATCTAGCCCCAAGAAAGATCTAACTTTGTTGTTTTGAGACAGGACTAATTGTAGCCCAGGTGGGTTGATAACTGGCAGGTGCCTAGCATGAACTTGAAGTCCTGAACCTCAAAGTTTCATCTCTGGAGTTTCTGAGATTGTAGGCCAGTGTGCTTGCACACTACCTGTTTTTAGGCAGTACGGGACTTGAACCCAAGTCCTCTGGTATGCTAGGCTAACCCTCTTCAGTAGGCTACAAAGTTACAGCCTTAAGCTAAATTTCCAACCCCTGTAAAAGTTGGATCCTTGGTTTTACTGCAGAAAGAAAGAAATTTCAGGATGAACCAGTGTGATGAAAGAAATAAGGCCGTACTGACTTGGTTGTCATACAGGCTTGGGCTTTAAAAGGATTATATAAAAGGATTGTTCTCTCTTTGTTAATAGCCTTTTTGGCAGATGTGGTAAACTGTCCTGGAATTATTTTTTGTTTGTTTGTTTTTGAGACAGGGTCTCACTGTGTAGTCCTGGCTGACTTAGGTGGTACTCACTCTGTAGACCAGGCTACTCAAACTCAGATCCACCTGCCTCTGCATCCTGAGTACTGGGATTAAAAACATGAACTACCATGCCCAGCTTTGTGCTGGAATTCTTGATTCTCAACTGGCAAGAAGCTTCAGCCAGACTCCTTCCCCTTCCCATGTCCCCCTAATTTTGCCTTTGAAGTGAAATTTAAATACAAGAGAAATATAGTATATATTTTAATAGAAAGTTGACTCAGGAAACAAACTTCTTATAGTCTGTTTTGTTATTGAACTTCTAACATTGAATAAATCCTCACTGTGGTTATTATTTCTGTGTTGGTAAAACAAAGGTATTGAATTAGTTTCTTAATTCTGTAAGCATTCAGATGTAATTACTAGAAGAAAAATTCATAGGTTAAACGTTTTGTATTATGTGGTCCTTTGTGAGCCTGGTATAATACTAGCTTTGTATGTTACTCCTGTATATACAGAAAATTTCATCTTTTCTTTGGACAAGGACCTTTTCCTTTCACCTAAATTCTCCCTACCTCTTGAGAGATTATTTCATCATAACAGATGAGGACTTTCTTCAGTCTTTCTTGTAGGGCAGGCCTCGTGATAAAACATTTCCTCATTTTTTTCTCTGAGTATCTTAATTTCTCTTTACCTGGGAAAAACAGTTTTGCTAGATTAATAAGCTTCATGTTGACAGACCTTTTTCCCTCATTTCCTCCCTCACTTTCCTCAGAGATATGGTCTTGCTATGTTGCCTAGGGTGGCCTGAACTCCTGAACTCAGTTTTCTTGCCTAACCTCCTGAGTATTTAGACCACAGGTATACACCATAGGACCCAGTAACAGTTTTTCTGTATCATTTTGACCCACTCTATTCTGGCTTCTAAAGTTGCTGTAAATTTGGACAGTTCTTGTGATATTAATAATCATTTCTTTTTTGTGCTTTGAAGATACTCTGCGTTTTGTTGTTTATTTATTTATTTGGAGTTGTGCTATTTTCCTGGCTTTAACTCCTGGATTGAGGTTATCTTCCTGCCTCATCCTCCCAATTAGCTGAGATTAACAGGCACATGGCACCCCACTCTTGGCTTCTTTGTGCCTTTAAAAAATATGTTTAATTAAATTATTTATTTTTATGTGTATGAGTGTATTGCCTGCCTGTATGTAAGCACCTATGTTGTGCAATGCCCTTGGAGGACAAGAGGGAGTCAGATCCCCAGGAACTGGAGTTATGGATGGTTGTTAGCTGCCATGTGGGTGTTGATTTGAACTTGGGTCTTTTGCAAGAACAGCGAGTGCTCTTAACCTCTAAGATATCATTCCAACCAATTAAAATTTTATTTATAATGGATGGAAGATAAGAGCCGTCCTTGACTACTTAGAAAGTTATAGGAGAGTCTGGGCTACATAAAAGTATAAAGAAAGTTTGGGGTTGGAGAGATGGCTCAGTGGTTAAGAGCACTGGCTGCTCTTGCAGAGGACCTGAGTTGGATTCCCAGCACCCACATGAATGGCTAACAACTGTAACCCCAGTTCCAGGGCATTCAATGCCCTCTTCTGATCTCCATGGGCATTATATAACAGGGGTACACATACATACATGCAGACAATACACTCATATACATAAAATAATTACAAAAAATTTTTTTAGAGTTTGATTATAATTTACTGTGGTGTGGGTCTTTGAGTTCATTTAGTTTCTTAGATATTTATTCATATCTGTCATCAAGTTAGGACATTTTTAATGATTGTTTCTTTGAATATACTTGTTGCCTCCTACAGTGCAAATGTTGACCTATTTAGTCCCACATGTTCTTTAGTCTCTATTCATGCCTTTTTTCCCCCTCAGCCTCAATAACTTCTATTGTTCTAAATTTAAGGTTGCTAATTTTTTTTTAAGATTTATTTTTAATTATGTGTATCTTGTGTGTTTGGGGGTGTGTGTACCTGAGTGCAGGTCCCTTTGGGGGCTGGAAAAGCATTGGATCCCATGGAATTGGAGTTACAGGAACTGGAATTATAGCTACCTTCTAGTAGTTAGCCACCGTGTAAGTGCTGGAAACTGAACTGGGGTCATCTGGAAGAACAATATTGTGCTTATTGTGCTTGTTACTACTGAGCTGTTTCTCTAGTCCTAAGTACTAGAGAACTTTTCATTTCAGTCATAGTTTCCAGCTTTGAAATTTACTTTTTTCTTTTTTTTTTTCCTTTTTATTCATATGTTGCTTTCTTGACTTTCCCTACATTTTTTTTTAGTGCAAGCATTGTGTCTATAATTCCCAAGACTAAGGACAGCCAGGGCTACATAATGAGACTCTATCCAAAACAGCAAAAGCTAACATATTTGAGTAGCATCTCTGTCATTAGATCTCTTTCAGTGACACTTTTCTTTTTATGTGTTTATATTTGAATAGGTCATATTTTTTAATTTTAATGCCTTGAAAGTTTTTCTTTTAAAAATTTTTATTTTTGTAGTGCTCGGGGCCTCAGGCAAGCGCTCTGCCACTGAGTTATGTCTCCAGCCCGGAATCTATGCATTCATTTTGGATTTTGAATCAGGGTCTCACTGTGTAGACCTCAGCTAGCTAGAATTTGTTTTATAGACCCTAAATGACCTTGAAGTTGTGGTAATCCCCTACCTTCTGCCTCCTAAATGCTGGAGTGTGTTCCACTACATTCAGCTTAATATTTGTTTGGACATTTTTACACCAGGATATAGCCAAGGCTCATCTGGAGCTTTGTGTTTTACTGCCATAGCTTCCCTGAGTACTGGGAAATGTTGATGTTTTTTAAAGATTTATTTTAAAAAGTGTTACACATACGAGTGTTTTCCTGCATCTATATATGTACACTCTGTGTGTGTGTCTAGTGGCCAGAGAGGTCAGAAGAGATTGTGGGATTCCCTGGAACTAGAGTTACTGTCAATTGTTAGTCTCCATGTGGATGCTGGGAATCAAACCCAGATCCTCTACAAGAGCGGCAAGAGCTCTTAACTGCTGGACCATTTCTTTTACCAGAATATATTAGTTTTTATTAATTTTAACTTATTTTAGTTTTTATGTATTAATTGTCCCAAATGGATTTTCATTCATGTATACTTTGTATCTTGATCATTTTTATTCCTTCATTGTCTTTTCTTCCCTCCTATTCTTGCTACTGGTTCCCTCTTTTGGATACTTTTCTTGGTGATGTGTTCAAATAACTGACAATGTAAGGGAAGGGGTTTTATTTTGGCGGGTGGTTTAAGGGTATAGTTGATCATGACCAAGAAGATAATAAACTGGGAGCAGATTGTGTTATGGCAGCAAGAAGTGAGGCTGATTGCTCACTTCTTGGCAGACCAGGAAGCAGAGAGAATTGTAAACTGTCTAGGCTAAAAACCTCAAAGCCAACCTGCTGTGGCAATGTTAGAGAAGGTTATGGAGCCTTTTGGAGCTGGCCTTTAAATTTTATAGCTTAGCCGTACTTCCTGTTCCTTTGTAGCTTCCTGACCTGACTTGATGCAGTGTTACCAGCTGCCTCCCAGTTTTGTCATGATGGACTGTATCCCTTTGAATTGTAAACCCAAATTAACCTTTCTTAAAGTTGCTTCTCATCAGATATTAAGAAAAGTATGTAATACACACTCCCAGCTCACTTCTCACTTTCTCAGCTAGGCTCCATCTCACAAATGTTTCATACCCCCCAAACCAAAACAATGCTATTAGCTAAGGGCCAAGGGTTCAAACACTGTGTAAGGACACTTTACTTGCAAACCACAACACTTCCAATAGTCCTACTTTGAAAAGTCTTTTCTTTTTTTCTTTAATTAAAAAGTATTTTTTATGTTTAAATTTTATAAGTATGAATGTTATGCCTTCATGTGTGTAAGTGCACCCATGTTGTGCAGTGTCTGCAGAGGACAGAAGAGGGCATTGGATTCCCTGGAACTGGAGTTATAGAATAGTTGTTAGCTGTCATGTGGGTGATGGAATTCAAACCTGGGTCTTCTGCAAGAATAGCCAGTGTTCTTCACCATTGAGCCATCTCTCCAGCTCTCCAAAGTCTTTTTCTAGATTCCACGCACAAGAGAAATTTTAACAAATCCAATGTGTAGTTTTTCTTTTTTTTTTAAGAAAGTATTTTTTATTTTATGTGTATGAGTGTATTGCCTGCATGTAGGTACACCCGTGTTGTGAGTGCCTGTGCAGGTCAGAAGAGGGCGTTGAATCCCCTGAAACTGGAGTTAGGATAATTTTTAGTAATAAGACCTCGTATTTTGCATTGTAGATTTTTAAAATTCTGGTCTTGATTATGATCTGTCATAATTTACATTTCCTAATGTTTAGGTAGTTGATATTTATTAGGGTGTCTTTTTATGTACATATAATTTTTATTTAAGATTTATTTTTAATTATGTTTCTGTGTGTGAGTATATGCTCCCTCTGTCCAGGTACCTCTGGAGGTCAGATGGCATTGGATACCCTGGAACTGGAGTTAAAATAGGTGGTTTTAAACTGCCAGATATGGGTTCTAGGAACTAAACTTTAGTCCTCTAGAAAAGCAACCAGTGCTCCTAACCCCTGAACCATCTCTCCAGCCTCTGTTTTTTTTCAAAATTGAGATAGTCTTGCCACGGAGTCATGAGTGGTCTGTAACTTGCTGTGTAGGCCAGGCTGTTCTCAGACTTGCAGTAAACCTCTTTTTTATGCTTCCCTATGCTAAGATTACAGGTCTGAGTCCACATACCTGGTGTATGTTTGTAATCTTAACCAAATGTAAAAATAAATTTACTGTTATTTTCTCACCTCCTTTACTGGTTTTATTTTTTATTTTATGTGTATGAGTGTATTGCCTGCGTGTACGTAAGTGTATCTGTGTTGTGCAATGCCTGTGAAGGTCAGAAGAGGGCATCAGGTTTCCCTTGAACTGGAGTTACTGACAGTTACCTGCTGTGTGGCTGCTGTGCAGCAAACTCAACTCCTCTGCAAGAGTAGCCAGTGCTCTTTGTTAATAGTAGCCATCTCTCTGGCCCCTCCTTTACTGGTTTTAGTTATCTGTCTTCTTCATATTATTTCAAAGCTAACTTAAGTTCACTTTTCAACATTTCTTCCCTTTTGTTTCATTTAGGTTGTCTTGTTCTGTTGTTTTTAAGACATGATCTCACTATGCAGCCGAGGTCTGCCTAGAACTCATTATGTAGACCAGGCTGGTCTCAAACTCAGAGAGATCCTCTTACCTCTGCTTCCTGAGAACTGGGACTAAAGGCCACACTGTGCTTCATTTAGGTTATTAAATATTGTTGGGGGTGGGGGTGGGGTACTGGGGATATGGCTTAGTAGTAAATTGCTTGTTGCATGAGTATAAGAACCTAGGTTCAGATCTCTTAACACATAAAAATCCAGGGGTGGTTGTTCTAGTGACAGAAGGCAGGAGTTAGCAGAATCCTGGGGGCTTGCTAGTCAGCCATTCTAGCCAGTTAGTAAGTTCTAGGTTCCATGCAAGACACTGTCTCAAAATAATAAGGTAGAGTCATAGGGGAAGATACCCGATGTCAGCCTCTTACTTTTGTGCACATAAACATGCATGGGTGCATGCACATACATGGGGAAATACATGCATACACACACAAAATACTACTTGGTTTTATATGCTGTAAATCTCACAGTTAGTGATTCATCTCAAATCTTGTGATTTTCATCTTTATAAGTTCAAGTTTTATTTACTTTCGGTTTTTTTGAAATAGGGTCTCCTGTAGCATTAAGCTGGCTTTGAGTACTTGATTTTCCTGCCTCTGGATTGTAGGCATGCACCACTGTGTCCAGCAAAGTTCACATTTTTTAAAAAAAATTTAAATTTTTTATTGTATGAGTGTTTTGTTTGCATGTAAATAAGTGCACCTGTGTCATATAGTGCCTGCAGAAGTCAGAATAGAGCATTGGCGCTCCTGGAACTGGAGTTAGATGGCTGTTAGCCACGTGGGTGCTGGGAATTGAATCTCGGTCCTGCTGGAGCAGCCAGTGCTCTTAACCACTGAGTCATCTCTCTAGCCCCCTAAGTTCAAATTTTTAAAGCATTCATATTTATTACTTGTCTGCTTCCTCTAGTTTTCTTGTTATAAGAGTCATTATAATTAAAGGATTTCTCTAATACATTCTTACCTGTATTTCAGGACGTTCTGTTGGTTATTTCATTATGGGGTAAAATTTTCTCCTGCTGTTTGTCTTCTAAGTTTTTTTGCGGGTGGTATAGATGTGTATGTACACTTATGTGCAGATGTATGTGCCTATGTGCATGCAGAGGCCAGAGAGGGATTTTTGGGTGTCCTGTCACTCAACCACAATCCCTTGAGATAAGATTTTTCACTGAGCCTGGAGCTTGCTGGTTGTCAGCTAGGTTGGCTGTACAGTGGGTCCCAGTAATCCTCTTGTCCCTCATACTCTGCGAAATGCTGGGATTACATGAGTATGTGACTGTGCCCAGATTCTCACATGGATGCTAGGAATTTAAACTCAGGTCCTTGTGTTTTTTGTCTTTTTGAGACAAGGTCTCCCTCCAGCCCCAGCTGACCTGGAACTCATTATGTAGTCCATACTGACATTGATCTCACAGAGATCCGCTTGCCTGCCTCTGCTAGGATTAAAGGCATCACCATGTCCAGCCAGGTCCTCCTTGAGTTTGTATAGCAAGTTCTCTTTATCCCTGAGCCCTCTCCCTAGCTCAGTCTTGTAAATTTTTATTAACTTTTGGTTATTGTGAATTGTGCCTGTTCTTAAAAAAAACTTTAATTTTTATATTTTACGTGTATGAATGTTTTGCCTCATGTATGTAAGTGCACCCATGTTAGGCTGCCCTCGGAGGCCAGAATTGGGGATCAGATGCCTTGGAAGTGGAGTTATAGATGGTTAGCCACCATGTGGGTGCTAGGAACTGAACCTAGGTCCTCTGCAAGAGCAGCTAGTACTCTTTAACTGTGGAGCCATGTCTTCAGTCCCCTTCTGTTTCTTCTTTTAAAAAAATTATATATTGTGTGTATGTGTGTATGTATACTGTGTGTGTATGAGTAGAGATGTGCAAGCTGTAGTGTGTGTGTGTGTGTGTGTAGATCAGAGGACAACTTTTGGAAGTCATTTCTTTTTTCTAGCATGGGTTCCAAGGATGAATTCAGGTCATCAAACTTATTTTGTTGAGCACTTTGACCCACTGAGCTATCTTGCCAGTCATCTTCGATTTCTTTTCTTCCTCCTCTGATATGACGGGAATTATATATTCCATTTTGGTTCGGGGGGGGGTATGTACTGTTTACCTTGTTTGTATAAGGTTGGATGTTGTTTCCTCTGATTCTTTAGGTATTTCTCATCTTGGCCTTAGAGATAGGTCCCTCCCCATGTAAGTGCTGATTTGGTATTGAACTAATAAAAACTCCAGGATGAGCCTTTGTAGATCTCTTCATTTCTCTCTCTCTCCAGCTCTCTACTCATTGCTGGTCTCACTTGTGAGCTCTAGCCACCTTGGCTTCCTTGGACTCCCAGCTTCATTTCCTCAACTTGGGGAAACCACAGGCTCTGTCTGGGTTCCTCCTCCCTGTTCCTCGGCCTGGAAACTCTCAAGGCAGTAAGCTGGGCACTTGGTGTGGCTTGTGTCATGTTTCTTGTCTCCCAGAGATCATTGTTGTGTTACTTGTCTGGTATCTTCAGTGGTATTGTTTTATTCATTTTGTTAGGTGTTTATTATTTTCATACAAGAAAGCCAAATATAGTTCCTTTTTCACTCCATCTTGACTGGAAGTAGTGTCATTGTAATGCTTTTGGGTTTTCTTAATGGCTAGTTGATATTGAGCATGTTTTAGTTTGTGTATTGACCTTTTCAGTTTTCTTGAAGAGTTTGTTCAAACCTTTAGCCTCTTTTCATTTCTTCATCTATTTTAATTTACACAAGGTCGTTATTTGTTGGAGATACTGGTCTTTGTTAGATAAATGTTTTATAAATACTTTATCTGTGTTAGTTACACCTATTTATTTTCTCATTGTGCCCTGTAAGCAAAAATATTTAAATCTGAAGTCTAATTTGTCAGTATTTTCTTTTATAGTTATTGCTTACTGTGAGCTAAGACACTTTGCCTAACCCTGAAGTCATGAAGGTAATTTCCTTTAAATTTTTTATTTTTGCTAATTGATATTTAGGTCTATGACTCATTTCAAATTTTTTTAAAAATATATATGTAGGATTCAGTTTCTGCGTATAGCTATCTAATTATTTTTGGATGCTCTGTAAAAAGATTCTTTTTCACTGCGTTGATTTGATGGGAAACATGTTTGCATATTGAATCCCTTCTTTAGGATTTTTACTTTCTTTCATTGATGTTGATCTAGCCTTACATCATTGTCATGCTATTCTAGTTATTTGTGACTTTATAATAAATCTTGAAGGTAAAATTCCAAGTCCTTTAACCTTTTTCTTTCTCAAGACTATATATTCTAAGCCCTTCACATTTCTGTGTATTTTCCATTATGACTGGTTGTTTTGAATCTGTAGATCAGTTCTAGGAGAAATAATGGTTTTATCCATATCATAGTATGTATGTATATTTGCATGTATGTATGTATGTATGTATGTATCTGTCTATCTACTTACCTTTTGTTTTTGCTTTTGTGTTTTTGAGACAGGACCTCAGTATGTAGCCTGGCTGGAAGTCGTTGTAGACCAGGCTGGCCTGGAAACTCCGAGATTTGCCTGCCTCTGCCTCTGGAACATTGAGATTAAAGGAGTGAGTGCACTGTGCCACCATGGCTAGCTCTGTTTACTTTTGAAGAGGACAGTTTGCAGGAGTTGATTCTCTTCCGAGTCACCATGTGGGTCCTGAGGATAAAACTTTCAGGTTTTCAGGTTTGGTGCCAAGCACTTTTACCTGCTGTCATTTCACCAACCTCTTGTCCTATTTTTAAAATTTATAAATTTGGTTTTTTGAGATAGGACCTTGCCATATAGCCCAAGCTGGCTTTGAACTTGCAATCCTCCTGAATGCTAAGATTATAGGCTGCATTTTTTTTGTAGTTTTCCTGTGTGCTAAGATACTGATGTGTACCACTGTGCTTGGCTAAAATTCTAATTTTTGATTATCCTTAGAAATCTACATAGAACTGATTTTTGTTAGTTTAGTTTTTTCTTTTGTTTTTGTTTTTGTTTTTGTAGCAGGGTCTCACTTATGTAGTCCTACCAAGCGTGGAACTCACTATATAGGCTTGGCTAGCCTGGAATTCACAGAGGGATGTGCTATCACACTAGTGACTTTTTTTTTTTTTTTAAGTGTATTGACTAATATACATTAAATAAGTTTAATTTTAGTAGTTTTGGAGTAAATTGCGTAAACTTTTTTGATAGGTAATTATGTCAGAAATTATAATTTTGCTTCAGGGATAACCGCTTAATGGTAGAGCATGTGCCTTCCGTGCATGAGTTCCAGTTGTAAAACACCACCACCCACTTTTTTACCTTTTCCAATTATTTTCTTCCAAAGGACCTCTGATTCTAGTTATTTTCTTTGCTTGTGGTATGTACTTAATCTTATTTCTGTTGACTTTTTAAAAATTTATTTATGTGTATGAGTGGTGTGTGTATATCTGAGTGCATTACATGCATTCAGTGGCCATGGAGGCCAGAAGAGGGTGTTGGAATCCCTGGAACTGGAGTTTAAGGACAAATATGAGCTATCATGTAGATTCTGGGAACTGAACTCTGGTCCTTAGCAAGAGGGCCAAGCACTGGTCCAAGCCAGTGCTCTTAACCACTGAGCCATCTTGTCAGCCCCTGACTTTTTAAAAAAAAGTTTATTTTTATTTTATGTGTATGTGTTTTGCCTGCATGTATGTATTTGTATTTGTACTGTGTATGTGCATTGCCTATGAAGGCCAGAAGAGGGTGTCAGATCCCTTTGAACTGGAATTACATATGGTTGTTAGCCACTATGTAAGTGCTAGGAACTGACCCCAGGTCCTTTGCAATAGTAGCCAGTACTCTTAATGGCTGAGCCATTTCTCTATCCCCAACTGTTGACTTTTTATTAATGGTCTTTATCACATTATTTTCAGATACAGATTTTATATTATAGGAATATCATTGATAACAGATCAGGTCATAATTGCCACTAAAAAGATTGTTAAAATCACAGGTCAAAGAAGGGAGAAGGGTAGGCCATTCCCTCAAAACAGTCACACATGCACTAACACTGGGATTGGTTATGAGGCAGAGGTAGAAAAGGGAAATAGGAATAAATGAATAAATAAAGGTAAACAAGTTAGGGTTGTCTTGTTTAGGTGATTTCTAGGACTCTGATGTACAGATTATATTTTTAGTTTAGTACTTGAACCTGGATTGCCTCAGGGAAATATAGTGGCTTAGAGTTTAAGATAGTCAGAAGAGATTGTTAAGGTATGGACTCTTGGTTTGCACAAGAAAGCTATTTGCTGTCACTAAGAATTAGCTAGCCTTGGCAAAGACAGTATCTTTGGAGTCAGTAAGACTGCACTATAAGAATTGGTACTTAGTATGTGTGAGACCCTGGGTTCAACTTCCAGCACTGTAAAAAACAACCAGGCTGGAAAGGTGGCTCAAAGGTTAACAACACTGGCTGCTATTCCAGAGGATCTAGGTTCAATTCCCAGCACCCACATGGTGGCTACCACCCGTCTGGGGTTCCAGCAATCTCTCTGGCCTCCGCAGCCTTTGCAGTATATGAATATACTTATATATGCAGGCAAAACAAAAAACTTAACACAATCAATATGAAAGCATAGTTGGGTATAATGGCTCACACCCGTAATACAAGTAGTTGAGAGGCAGAGACAGTAAATTGCAGTGAGTTGAAGGTCAGCCAAGGCTATAGAGAAGGACTCTGTGTCAGTTCCCTGCACCCCCAAATATATATGTTTATGTATATCTATAGATGTATATCTATAGATTGTGAACATACAGATTGAGTGTTAGCTAGTCTTAGTTCTCTGACAATGTGTATTGTAAATGGTTGTTGGGTTTTCTTAAATGCTGTTTTGTTATTGAGATATATTTAAAATATTTGGTGAATTTCATTTTTCTTTTTTATTTAAAAATTTTTTTAGTTTTTTGTATATGAGCATATTGCTTACATGTATCACCCATGTCATGCAATGCCTGAGGAGGTCAGAAAAGGGGGTTAGAACCTCTGGAACTGGTTGTAACAAACGAGATGGTTGTTAGCCCAAATGTGGGTCCTGGGATCCAATTCAAGTCCTCTGCAAGAGCAAACAGCGATCTTAACTGCTGAGCCATCTTTCCAGTCCCTCTACCTTATTTTTTGAGAGAGGGTCTGGAACCTGGAGCTGTACATTCTGCTGGACTGGCTGCCAGTGTGTTTGCAGGATCAACCTCCCGGGTGCTAGGATTCTAGGCTTGTGCTGCATTTCCACAAGTTCTCAAGGCCAGCCTGCTCCACAAAGGGCATACCAGGACAGCCTGGTATACATAGCAAGAGGTCTGTTGTGGCAGGGAGATTATGATGGAGCAGAGCAGTGTACCCCATGGCAGGCCCAACGCAGGGAAAGGGGCATGATAGCACTGCTCTTTCCACTTTATTTTATCTAGGCCTCTATCTCATGGGAAAGATACTATCAACCCAGTTCAGGATGGGTCTCCCTCACAGAGGGATCACCCTCAGACATAGATGTTCCTGAGTCTCATGGGGTATTCTAAATCCAGTTGTCAGTAAAGATTAATCGCCAATGTAGCTACTGTATTACTAAGTTAGTATAACTTAGTTGTCTGCAAATATTGATTGGTTATGTAATTATATATGTATATATAAGTCTGTGCTTACATTGAGTACTTTTTCTTTCAATACTTTTATTTCATCTATTCTTTGGGTGGGAAGGGTACACCACAGATTATATGTGGTCAGAGGACAATTTGTGGGAGCTGGTTCTCTCCTTCCATGTGAGTGAGTCCTGGAGATCAAACTCAGTCTATTAGAATTGGCAGCAAGTGCTTTTAGAGGTTAAGCCATCTTCCTGTTGGCCCTCTTTCAGCACTTTAAGGTATTATTTTACCTCCTTTTTTAATATTAGATTTTTTTTTTTAAATACTGGGAATTGACCTTAAGTTCTGAGCAGTCTAGGTTGTGCTGTATCCTTGAGCTACATTTCCAGCCTTCTTAACTTTTCTTTTTTTGAAACACAGTCTTGCTGTGTCTTGCTGGCTTGGTGTGCCCTTTGTGGAGCAGACTGGCCATGAGAACTTGTGGTAGTTCTCCTGCCTTTGCCTTTCCAATGCTGAGATTACAGGTGTACTTCACTACCTGGCACTTGAGTCTCTTTTTTGTTTGTTTTTGAGTTCTCTGAATGTTCTTTTTTTCTACTTGTAGGTTTGTTTGTTTGTTTACTGTTTTCCAATGCTGGGATTGAATCTAGGACCTTACATCACTAGATGGACCCTCTACAGCTGAGCTCCAGCTTTGTTTTGTTTTTGAGACAGGGTTTCTTTAGATAGCCTGTGTTGACCTGTTACCAATATAGTCCACGCTAGCCTGGAACTTGCAGCAGTCCTAAGTGCTCCAGGCCGGACTTTATTGTTTGTTTTTTTCTTTCCCAGATCCTCATAAAAGTTCACTGTGCTTTCTACCATGAGCTACATCTTCATACCTCTAGCACCATTCAGCTCTTTATTTATAGCTTCTTTTCCCATCTCACTTGTTATAGGCACATTTTATTCTATTTCAGGAATATTTAAAATTATTTTTCTTCTACTTCCAAAGTCTGAGTATTAATCTTGGGAGTTGACATTGGTTTGATTTTCTTTTATCTTGGCAGTAGCTATAATTTTGGGGGGTTCTTCATAGGTCAGGTAACCTAGACCATCTTCTCATCATTATGTTTTTTGTTTTAAAGGACAATTTTATTATATTCCTTTGAAAGAACTGATATTTTTAGGACTTTGGCTGTAGCTGCATGAAGCTCTGGGTTCTATCCATGGCACCTGCTAAGTAGGTGTGTATGTGCATGCCTACAGTTCCAGCACTAGAAGGTGGAGACAGGATCAGAAGTTCAAGGTCATCCCACATTTGAAAAGGAGTTGATATTAATATTTTTAATATCTGTGTGTTTCTGTGTGGTAGTGTAGGCATATGTATGCTGTGACATGTATGTGGAGGTCAGAGGACAGACTCAGCTTCTACTTTGTTTTTTGATGCAGGGTTTATTGTTTGTAGCTGTGTGTGCTTGGCTAGCTGTCTGTTGAAGTTCCCTGGATTCTCCTTTCTGTACCTCCCATCTTGCTGAAAAGTGCTGGGGACTACAGATGCTTGCTGTCATGCTCAGCTTTACATGGGTTCTGGGGGTTTGGACCAGGCTCCACTAACTTGGTTGTTAAACTCATTACCCACTGAGCTGACTCCCCAGCTCTGAATATGGTACACTTTTAAAAATTAGAGCATTGTTGATTGGGTTCAACCTGCCTTTTATGATTTTTGAATACCTGTTTAAATCTCATTTTCTTTTTTTTTTTTTTTCTGTAGCTGGCTTGCCCTATGCATGTGTTAAGGTTAACAAATGATTTGGGTTGGTGTATATATAAAAGAACCGTGTTTTTAAGTCTCAGTTTGTCCTGTTTGGGACTCACATCTTACTTGACAGTCACTAAAGTTATTCTAAACTTTCTGTTCTGGTTCTTATGTATTAACGGATATAGGTACCTCTATTTACTGCTGTGTCTTGTCTTCAGGCTAAAGCTTTTATTATTTTAAATTTTTTTCTGATAGGGTCTCCCTAGTCCCAGCTCACCTGGTACTCACTATGTTGACCAGGCTAGTCTCAATCTCACAGAGATTTGCCTTCTTCTGCTTTTTGAGGTCTGGGATCAAAAGCACATGCCACCATACCTGGTGTCAGACTAAAGCTTTTACAAAATTGTAAACTCTGGAACTGGAGATGGCTTAGCAATTAAGTGTACTTCCTATTCTTGGAGAAGTTCAGGTTCAGTTCCCAGCACCCATGTGATGACTCCACTGGCACTAGACTCACACATGGTACATTTATATACATGCAGGCAAACAGTCACACACATAAATAAAAATAAATCTATTATAAAAGAAAGATGATGCTGGGCATAGAGGTGCACACCTTTAATACCAACATTGGGGAAGCAGAGGCAGGTGGACCTCTGTGAGTTCAAGACCTGATCTACATAGTGAGTTCCAGGACAACTGGGCCTACAGGGAGACTCTGTCTCAAAACAAAACAAAACAAAACCAGCAACAAAAAAGAAAGATGAACTCTTAGGCTGGTCCCCTTTTCTAGTTTTTACTTCTCACAGATTCTGGACACTTTTTACTGTACCTTGCTTTGGTTTATGTGGCTATTATTTTGTATTGTCCAGAATTAACAATTAACAGTGTTCTGTGTTATAGCTTGCCCTCTTACAAAGTTACCACTTTGTTTGTTTTTTGGTTGTTGTATGTTTGTTTTTGAGACAAAGTCACACTATAGAGCCCTGACTGGCCTAGAAGTCACTCTGTAGACCAGGGTGACTTGGAACTCAAAGAGATATGCCTGCCTCTGCCTCCCAAGTGTTGGGACTAAAGCTGTGTTGCACCACTATGCCTGGTCAAGTTTACCACTTCGGAGGTCTAAGTTCACTTACTGTGGGTTTGAAAATTTTGATATACTTCTGTTCATTGTACCTCTCTCCCTCTCTGGCTTCTTGAGATAGGCCTTTATGTAGCTCAGACTGTCCTCAAATTTAGTATGTTGCTTCCGTCTCCATCTTCCAAGGGCTGGGATTACAGTTTACTACCACTATACCTGCCCTGTGGCAGATACCTTTAACGACCCCACACACTTCCCTTCCTCAGTCTCCCTACTTAGCCCTTGCTGGCCTGGAACTCCTGTGTTGACCAGACTGGCCTGAAACTCACAGATTGTTGTCTGCCTCTGCCTCGTGAGTGCTGGGATTTAACATATACGCTGCTATGTTGAGCTACTTGGTTTTTTATTGTAATAGAAACTGGATCTCCTTGACAGCTCATATTAGAAACCAGATGTTAAAGTCTTGTTTTGGGTCTATGTAGAGAGGATTGAAAAAAAAAATTATACATGCTGTGCCTGTACATATGTAAGTATACCACATGCGTCCAGTGCCCACAGAGTCCAGAGAGGGTGTCAGATCCTCTGAAACTGGAGTTATGGACAGTTGTTAGCCACCATGTGGGTGATGGAAACTGAATATAAGGTCCTCTGCAAGAGCATCCAGTGTTCTTCATGACTGAGCCATCTTTCCAGCCACCACCCCCTTACAAAAAAGAAAAGACCCAGGCTGGCCTTGAATGCTTGAACTCAGAGAAATCATAGTTCAGCCTCCTGAGTGCTGGGATTATTGATGTGTGCTACTTACTATGCCTGGCCTTTTATTTCAAAGAGGTCTTGCCATGTTGTCCAGGGTGGTCTCATTCCTGGGCGCAATTCCTTCTCCTGCAGCCTCTGAAAGTATGTCTGGTACTACAAGTATGTACCATCACACTCAGCTTTGTTTTTATTAATATAAAATTTAGGATTTCGATTGTTTTGAGAAAAGGCCTCATTTTGTAGTCTGTGCTATCCTAGAACTCACTTTGTAGTCCAGGCTGGCCTCAGACTCATGGCATTCCTGCTTCCTAACCTCCCATGTAGTGGGATAACAGGCACAAGGTGCTCGGTTTGACTTTAATGTAAACTTAAAAGAAAAAAAATAACAGGAATTTTAAAAGTTAAAATGTATTTTTGGGTCTGGAGAGCTGACTGTTTAAGCGCACTGGCTGCTCTTGCAGAAGACCCAGGTTAGAAATCCCAGAACCCTCATAGTGGCTAACAGCTGTCTAACTCCAGTTCCAGAAATCGCTGCCCTCTTCTGACCCCTGAGGACACTGCATAATTTGTGTGCACTTACATGCAGGCAATATACACTCATACACATAAAAAAAGTTTTTAAAAGTTACTTTTAAATAAGTTATCTTGTACTCTGAAGAATTTTTTGAAAAATGTGCTGGAATAGTGTTCCTGGCAGTGAATACAAATGTGCTTGTACTTTGGGGGGTTTAAAGTTACAGGGACAGGATGCTTTTGGTAATCTAAAAAAAAATCCTCATTGCCTTTTCCTTTTTTTTTTTTAAATTTTTTAAAATAGAGATGTGAGCTGTGTCCCCATAAAGATGGAGCTTTAAAAAGAACAGATAATGGGGGTAAGTACAATCTTTCCAAAAAAATAATAGACACTTTTGTGGTACAGTATTTAAAAATATTTGGTAGTTAATATTTCATCAAATTAAATATTGCTTACCAAAAATATATTAGCAATAGTAGATGTAATTAATTAGAAACTGGGTCTCACAATGTAGTACAGGATGACCTTGGACTTGCCATCCTCCTGCCTCAGCGTTCATGTTCTGGGATTATAGTTGTGCACAGCTGTGCCTGGCTTAAATCATTTTCTGTATTACAATTTGTCTTCATTGTGGAAAGTCTTTAATTATTGGCTGTTTTGTACATAATATTCTACATCCTTCTACTTAAAACCTTGCTGCTTTTGCTTTTTTCATTTTGAGACAGGATCTTAGTACTATAGCCCTCCCATTGTGCTAGGGTTATAATACCAGTACACCTGGGATGGTCTTCTTACTGAAGGTTCTTGTTGTATATTATAGACTAAGCATCCTCTTCTGAACATTCTGAATCTGAAATATTCCAAAATCTTAGCACCTTTTGAACATTAATTTCAGATTTTGGATTTTTTAAATTAGTGCTTAACAGGTAAAGTATATATAAATATTCAGAAAGCTGAAAACCTCCAAAATCTTCTCCATACATGTATTTTGGATGAGGATTATATATCTTGTATTCTTTTTTTCATCTTCACTTTCAGTTACCTTTCTCTGAGAAATTTAACCTGCTTTTTCTTTTTCTTTTTTTTTTTTTTTCCCCCTTTCTCCTCTCTTCATTTCCCTGTGTTGTGCAGGGCCTGGAAACTTGCTGTGTAGCCTAGACTGGCCTAGCTGTGGGGCAGTCCTACCTCTGCCTCACAAGTATGATATAGGAGTATTCTGCTATTACTGGATTGAAGCCCACATTCCTTTATAGCTCAGACCTATAAAGCATGACTTTATTAAACTGTGACATACTGTGATAATTAGGGGATTTATATGGAAATGTGATAGTTGGTTTTTGGGGGGGCTTTACCTGTATTGAGATGTTCATGTAATGTTATTCCTTTATTCTGGCAGGAATTATATAGTAATTTATTTTTTAAAGTAAAACAACCCATTTTCCTATAATAAAAATAACTATGTGATCCACTTGGATAATATTTTGTTCAGGATTTGTTCATAATAGAAATTAAGCTGTGATTTCCCCTTATAGTATCATCAAATTTTGGTATTTATTATTGATTTGATAGTAAGTTGAAAATATATATTTTAGGGACCATTTGTATAAGATTGAAGTTATATATATAATTTTTAAATATTTTGTAAGAATCACTGGGAAATATCTTTTGAGTTTTCTAAAGGTTGTAAATACCAGTTTTTTTTAATAAATTAAATAATTAAAAATTTTAATTTTGTACTGTTGATTGGTTTTGGTACATTGTAAATTTTGTCAATTCATTGATTTCATCTAGATTTTAAAATTTATTGTCTAAAATTCTTCATTATTTTCTTAAATTTTTTTTGACAAGATCATATGCTGTTTAAGTTACAAGAAATATGTCCTAGGTGCTTTTGTCAGTGTGTGAACGTCATAGTGTGTACTTATGCAAGTCTAGATGGTATAACTTACTATACACTGTATTATATGGTGGTGTTTATTGTCTATAGGTTACAAATCTACATCATGTTATATGACTACTATAGATAGTTACAATGTAGTAAGTTTTTGTATATCATTACAGAAAAGTTATCATAAAAATAGGATATAGAAGATAAAAATGGTTCATTTATATACAGTACTTGAAGAATGAAGGTTGCAGGACTTGAGTCACTGAGTGAGTGGTGATTGACTGTGAAGGCCTCCTAGTACATGGTGCATTATTCTGCACCAGTGACACTAAGTGTACAGAATTGATTTTGTTAATAAGCTTAGATGACTGTAGCATTTTCAGTATATAAACCTCTCATTGTTTTTCCTGTTGGGTTTCTGTAGTAACATTAGTTTAAAACATGCAGCTATATAAAATATTTTCTGTAAATGGCATTAAATGCACAGAAAAAATAGTTTCTTACTCTGTAATCTTTTTTACTACTTACGATTTTAGTTTTTTAGCTTAAAAAATTGTTTTTGTTAGAAACTAAGACAGAAACTGCAAGGATATCAGTGTCACTGTTTTATACCTCCGTATACTGTTTCCCTGAAAGGTGTTCAGGACAGTAAAATTCATGGAGGGGTGAAAATGTGGCTTAATTGTAGAGTGTTTGCCTAGCATGAGTGAGGAGCTGAATTCAATCTTCAGTACTGAATCCCTTCCCCTAAATCTCCCCTAAACGAAACCACCATTACCACCAAAATCCATGAAGTTGTTATCATTTATAACGATGTCTTCAAGAATAACCTCTGTAAGGACCTGGCAGAATTTATGGGTCCTTTATTTTTTTTTTAGTAAATAGAAGTACAAATTAAAATCAGAGTATAGTAAACATATTAACCAATAACATAATTCTTATTATCACTGTCAAATATTATGTTCTCTGTATGTAATTGTGTTTGTATAGCATAGTCAGTGGTGGTAGCACAGTAAGTTTATTTAGCCTAGCATCACTACAACATGTGGATAATGCATTGTATTGGGATTTATCATGGCTATGATTTCACCAGGCATGAGAAAAATTTGCCTTCCTAGTAACTCTATGGGAACATGGGTGCATATATGGTACACATGGTCTGTCATTGTTCAAATTGTTGTACTTTGTGTGACTGTCTAGTCAGCTGAAAATAGAGTTAGTAGACTGCCAGACATCATAGCTTGACAGCACAGTAGTGTAGAGCGCTGGCCGTTTACCTTTATGTTGGCATAGCTTACTGAGAACTGTGGGTACCCTGAGAATAGGTACCACATGCTGCTAGCCTAAAGGGATTGCCAAATTCCATACCTGAAGTTCCATATCTGTTCAATGCACTTCACTTTGTATCATTGTAAAATTCAAAATTTATAAGTCAGCTATATTGTTGACTGTGTTCCTTTAAAACTGTTTTTTGGGATTTATTTTATGAATTATAAATGTTTTGCCTGCATGTTTGTAAATGTATCATGTGTGTGTAATGCTGCAGATGTCCGAAGATGGTGTCAGATACCCTGGAACTGGAGTGATGGACAGTTGCTTGCTGCCTATTGGTGCTGGGAGCTGAATTTGGGTCCTCTTCAAGAGGAGGCAGTGTTTGTAACCACTGAGCCATCTCTCCAGCTCCAGACTGTGTTCTTACTGAGTATCCTATTATGTAATAAATAGCCTCTCGATGTTTTAGGAAGATTTTTAGGAAGATTTTATCTTTTTCTTTGGCTGTAACATTGATCATTATGTGGCTCCTTTGTAAAGAAACATTTATTAAAAAATCTTTTTATTTTATATGTTTGAGTGTTTCTGCCTGTGTCTGTTTAAATGCACCTGTATTGTGCAGTGCCTTTGGAGTCCAGAAGAGGGCGTCAATCCCCTGGAACTGGAGTTAATCATTGATCGTTAGCTGCCATGTGGGTACTGGGAATTGGACCTGCATCCTCTGCAAAAGCAAGCAGCCGGTGCTCTTAACTGCTGAGCTCTCTTCAGCCCTGTGTGGCTCCTTTTACATTAGCTGAGATTTTTTGTTTTGTCAAGCTGTGGGAATTTGGAACCACTGTTGCTTCACATCCCCTTCCCATTCTTACCTACTATGAAATCCTGCTATTCATGTGTCTGTAGGCAGGATTGTGTCCTGTCAGGTATCTTACCCACAGTTTTTGTTTTTCTGCAATGTTCCTCAAACTATAATTTCAATCGACTTGCCTTTAATTTTGCATTGTTTTTCCTTCTGTTAATCTGTATTTGCTGTTGGCATTGCTGTGGGTTTTTTTGGTCTTAGTAAGTATATGTAACACAAGTTAAAAGTCTTGGCTCAGAAGATCCCAGTGCCAAAGAGTTTGTTAATTTTTTTTATGCATGAACCATACATTTTTATTTTTCATTTTTGTATGTGTCTGAGTTCACACTTATGTATGTGTATGTGGTATGTGCACTCAAGTATATGTGTGAAACCCATCTTCCAACCATTGTTATTATTAATATTATTGTTTTATTTTGTTTTGAAATAAGATCTCCCTGTATCCCCAGCTGGCCTGGAACTTACTTTGTAGACCAGGCTGACCTCATCTCAATGATTCACCTGCTTCTGCTTCCCTAATGCTGAGATTAAGTATGTGTGTCACCGAGCCCAGCCCTTGGATTTTTGTTTTTTTGAGGACCACTTTTCTGTCCTGAATGAATTCTGAGGGAGCAGAAAGACAAGTACATCTCAGTCCTTTATAAGCTCTCAGACACTTTGAAACAGTGATGCACACAATTCTTTGCATGTAGAAGTTTGCTTTGCTCCTTCTGATATCAGAGACCTGGGCTTTCTATACTGGGAACTGAATTTAAGAGCTGCTCTCCCAACTTAGGGCGTGCATAGATTAAAGGAAAGATGCCAAAGATTTCCTATCTTTTTTTTTTTTTTTTTGAGTAATTGGTTGGTTGCTGCAAACCTTTCGCTTTTTTTTAGAGTTCTAATGAGATTTTGACAATTTCTGTGTAATTTTTGTTATTTCTAGTGTGGTGCTTGCCCTTGGTGATGCTTTCTTTACTATTTTTTGTTTTAAATCTGGATATATTACATCCATCCCGTGTGTGTGTGTGTGTGTGTGTGTGTGTATACACACACACTTTTCAATTTTAGTGTTCTGAGTCAGAGTCATATATAACCCAGGCATTCTTACCTTGGCCTCCTTAGTGCTGGGGTTACAGATGTAGTACTCCACCATGCCTTCTTATCTCTTCAAATATTGTTAATCTTTGTTCTGAAATACAATAAGGTTTTTGAAAACCAAACTTAAATGTAATAGGTTGGTTTGGATCCGAGTACTTTCTCCTTAACACTAAGGCAAGACTTTCTTTAATTTTGTTTTCTTTTTCTGATTTCTTTCTTTTTTTTCACTAGTGACTTTCATTGAATTTTAGTGAATTTCATATTTTGTTAAAATCTAGATCCCGTCCCCCCTTAAAAAATATTTGCTAGATTCTTTGTGAATTTCATTTCAGTGTGTTTTGATTAAATTCAGAATCCCTGTCTCATCTCTTCCCCGTCCCCCACCTCATCTACTTTTTTTTAAGGATCTATCAAGTCTAATTTGTGCTTCCCAAATGCACTTGGGTGTAGGTCATTCCACTGGAACTTGGTCTCCCTATCTAAGTCATACCCTTAAAGAACACTGTCTTTCCCTCTTCTATCAGCTATCAATTGCTAATAGTTCCTCAGCTAGAGCTGGGGCTTCTTACCTGCCCCCCACCCCCATGCTAGATTTTTGTCTGACTTGAGCTTGGCTGGGCCTGATGCATGCTTTCACAAGTACTGTGGGTTCATGTGTGCAATTACCTGGTCGTTTCCATAAAATACGGTTTTCTTGTATTCATCCATCATCTTTGGCTCTTAAAAGTTTTTTTCCAGTCCCTTTAATGCAGTGATCCTGATCCTTGAGAGGAAGAGGGTGTAATATAGCTGTTCCATTTAGGGCCAAGCCCTCCACAGTCTCTTGTTTTCTGCACATTGAGCAGTTATGGGTTTCTTTGTTAATCCCCATCTAGTACAAGAAGAAATGTCTCTGGTGAAAGTTCAGGGATTCACCAAATTAAGGATATAACAAGCCATTAGGAGATGGTTTAATACTGTGTCCATTTGGCATAGTAATCATAGTAGGTTCTCCCTTGTAGCCTGGGACCTGTCTAGTCACAGGTTTTTTTGGACCTGATGATTATGATGATTACACTATGGGTTCCATCTTGTGAAGTGGGTCTTATATCCAAGTAGAAAGTGGTTGTTTACTCCTGCAACATTTATTCCACTATTGTCCCAGTGGGAATGTCTTACCAGGCCAGTTGTTACTGTAGCTCTCAGGGTTCACAACTGGGTAAGGTTGATTACTTTTTCTCTTCCAATAGCATGCGTAGTATCTTCTAGCACTGTGAAAGATGGTTAGTAGAAATGAAGCTTTGAGATCAGTACCAGCGTGATTTCTCCTTGTTTGTCCTATGATTCAATCTTCAGTAATATTTAATGTCTTCAGTAATAGTCTGTCAAATTCTGGTAGGGAACCAAAGAGCAATGGCAGTAGCCAGTTTTGTTTGAGGCTCTATGGGTCTCCCCTGTTCCACAGCTCCAAAAGAGGGTGTCCATTCCCTGGCACTGGGGTTTTTATTTGCTAACCCGTGGTGTTTGATGATAGGAGCATTGTCCTCTGATTACAGGGTAACCCTATTTAAATTTGTATTATATATTGCCTGCATGTGTGTAAGCACCTGTGTCCTGCAATGCCTGCAGAGGTCAGAAGAGGGCATTTGAGGATTGCTCCAGAACGAGTTACCGACAGTTGTTAGTCGCCATGTGGGTACTGGGAATTGAGCCCAGGTCCTGTGCAAGAACAGCCTGTACTCTTAGCTACTGAGCCATCTCTTTAGCCCCAATTTCTATATATATTTTGAGAAGCTTCTACAGTAATATGTTTCTGAATCACTTTCATGAGACTTTTAGTATTACCCCGCCCCATACCCCCTCTTCTGCCCATCTGTTCTCTACTCCATTTAAGTCCTCCTCTTCCTTTATTTTCCCTTTCTCTTTTATATCACTGTATTTGGTCTCTTCTTCCATGAAGCATTGCCACGCTTGGCAGTATTTATTTATTTTCTAATTTATTTTTTGAGATAGGGTCTCACACTGTAACCCTGGCTAGGTTGGAGCTTGTGGCAGGCTTTTTTGCCTTAGCCTTCTAAGTGCTGGGATTATAGGCATTAGCCATTATACCTGACTCTTTTCTGAGATTTCTGTTCAATACTTTGTGAATTAAGTTTTTTTTCTTTTTTAAAAGTTTGACTTGTGAAAATATGCATTGTTTCTTGACCCTTAGCCTTGCTAGCTACTTTAATCTAGTCCTTTTGGAAGAACCTTTCCGTATTCTAGGTTAATTTTTTTCTCATGTGCACTACTAGTACTTTGTGGTAAATACTCAATGGTATGCTTTTGATACTTCTAGGATTCCCTCTTTGTGATAAGATCTCTTTTTCAATCCTCTCTCCTGTCCATTTTGTGTGCCTTGGTCTCACCAGTATCTTAGCTCTGTCTTTATTTCTGTGTCATAGTTTGAAAAAACTCAAAGTTTTAAACTGGGACAAATCTAGGACTCACCATTTATTGCTTGCCTTTTGGAGGACTTGTCTCTTCTGCCTGACATTGTCATGTAACTTACTATTTCAGGACCTGTCTTATTTTCTTTGGAGTAGTCTATGTGAATTATTTCATGTGGGAGGCCAGATTTGAGCATTGTTCCTCTATCTTAAACATCTCCCCCTGCTCCTTCCTAATTTTCTTTCTCCTCATAGTTCCTCTACTTTTCTTCCCTTGCAGTTGTTTCTTACTATTCTCCTTTTTCTTCTCCATCACTGAGGATTGAGCGAGCCCAAGGCCTCACACACGTACTAGGCAAGTATTCTACCTCTGAGCTACATCCCCACCTCCACCCCCTTTCTTTTTCTATTTTTAAGACAGTGTTTACCTAATGTGCTGTTCAGCCTGACCTTGATCTCATTATTCTACTCAGCTTCCCCAGTAGCTAGGAGTTCAGGTATATCACTCCCGTGACTTGCTTAGTACTACTGTTTAATCAGTTTCATAATGTTGACCATTGATGCCCAATGATCTGCCTGTCTCCATTCACTTGTACTGTACCCCCAATGCTGGGGTTATAGATACATGCTTTTATGTGGGTTCTAGAGATCTGAATTAGGGCCCTCATGTTTACACAGCGGGCATTTTACCCACTGAACAAGCTCCCTAACCCTGGTTATACTTCTTTTCCAAAAACTTTTTTTGCATTTCTGTATTCTGTGTGCACAGCTTGCATGTGGAGATCAGAGGATAATTTTCAAGAGTTGGTTTTGTCTCCTACTATGTGGGTTCTGGGTATCAAACTCAGGGCATGTTGCCTGGCTTGGGAACAAGTGTTGAACCATCTTGATTACCTCCCCCTCCTCATTTTGTTCTTTCTTTGACACAGTTTGATGTCGTCCAAATCCCTGATTCTCCCACCTCCCACCTCCAGCCTCTCAAGGGCTGGAATTTTAGGTGTGGGGCACTTTACTTGGTGGTGGTGTTTTTTGCTTTTCTTTTTAGTACAAGCAATTATATTTACTTCAGTCAAAATAAGGCATTACTGATATGTAATTTATAACCATTGAAAGTACCTACACACTTCACCTTTTTATTTAAAAAAAAAAATAGAGCTTCTTTTTGGAATAATTTTTCCTATTTGAGGGAAAAGTTTTTTTTCTCTTTGGTGTTTAATAGTATTCTTTGGCTTATCTGGTTGTTTGTTGGTGATTTGCATAAAATTTTTAATCTAATTTGATTTTCTGTTTTTTTTTTTTTCTTTTAATGTGCTGAGGCTTGGATATATTTTTATTTACCTTGTAGTTTATAATGGTTCTTCATTCAGTGACTTGCTGTCTTTATTTATGGAAAGCTTGCTTTTTGGTATTGTCATTTACTAATGTACCATTTTCTCTCTGATACTGATTACATTTGTGTCAAGATTGCTTACTGTATTTTCATGTCCCTTGTCTCTTTTTGTATCCTTAATATGTCTGTGTCATGTGCTACTATTCTGGGTATTTTCTTCTGGTCTCTGATGCCTAGTAATTCCATTTCGACATATTCAAACTAGTTAATCCTCCACTGTTTTTTGTTTTTGTTTTTGTTTTTTCCTTCTTTGAGACAGGGTCTCACTATGTAGAACTAACCCTGGTTGACCTGGAAGTTGTTTTGTAGGCCAGGCTGGGCTCAAACTCACAGAGACTCCCCTGCCTCTGCCTTTGTTTCCTGAGTACTGGGATTAAAAGCAGGTCACCACACCGCGCAATTTCGGTTTTTACTTCTTGAATCACTATTTATTTATATTTATAGTTGCCAGTTTATTGCAGCAATTTTTAATTTTTTTCCATTTAATTGTGTGTGTATGCGTGTGTGTGTGTGTGCGCGCGCACGCACGCATGCTCAAGCATGTGCCCTCACACTACCACAACTCATATGTGGAGATCGGATTACAGCTTGCAGGAGTTGATTCTCTCCTTCCTCTGCGGGTCCTGGGGATTCAACTACAGTTGTCAGGCTTGGAATCAAGGGGTTTACCTGTTGAGCCATCTTACTGGCCATCTTGCATGTACTTTATTATAATAAGCATACTCATTTTTTAATTAAAATTTTTTTTAATTTTAATTTTATGTATGAGTATATTGCCTACATGTCTGTAAGTGCACTTGTATTGTGAAATGCCCTTGAAGGTCAGAAGAGGCTTTTGGATCCTCTGGAACTGGAGTTACAGAGCATTGTTGGCCACTATGTTGGTGTTGGGAATTGACCCTGGGTCCTCTGCAAGGACAGCTAGTGCTCTTAACTTCAGAGGCATCTGTTCAGCCCCTACTCTAAAAATTTTAAACCATAGCTTTAAAAATTTTATTTTCATTATGGTTATGAATGTTTTGCCTATATGTATGTAAGTGTAGCACGCATGTTCATTGCCTATGGAGGCCTGAAGAGGGTGTTGAATCCTCTGGAACTGAAGTTACAGGCACTTGTGAGTTGCCACGTGGGTGCTGATACTGAATCCAGGTCATGTGCAAGAACAAGAAGTGATCTTAACTGCTGAGCCATGTCTCTAGTCCTAATAAGCATACTTTAAAATGTATGTCTGAAAGCTCGAAAATATAGATGTTTTGATTTTCTTGTTTTTGCTGGATTTTATTTCTCATACGTTTGATACTTTTTAGTGTTCTAGAAATTCTAATTAACAAAATACAGACATGATTTATGATGACTAAGTTGATTATCATTATCCTTCAGAAAAGATGTATATTTGTTTCTGTTTGTATGTGTCTAGGGTGCTTGTAGTTTAGGATTACTTTGGTCATATTTAATATGATCAAAACCCAGATATGGGGTCTTTGAGGAACATGGTACTTTTTATTTTTGACTTTTTTTGAGACAGGATCATACTGTAGTCACAGCTGGCCTAGAACTTACTATATAGACCAGACTGGCCTTGAACTCACAAAGATCCACCTGCCTGCCTCTGCATCCCAAATACTGGGACTAAAGGCATGTGCCACCATGCCGGGTGACCATGATACTTTTAATGTTTTTATTCTTAGTTTGGAGTCTTAAAAGACTGTTATAATTGAAAGAAGATCAGGAGCTCACTACTTCCCTTTCTCAATGGCTATATCACATCTTCCTGGAATTTCATCCTTTTCCATTTCAGTAGTAATGCTTCACTGCCTCATCAGGTAATTAACCTTAATCACATTAAGAAAAACAGGTAGTAGCTTTAATATCGACTCATAAAGTATGTCAGATGAAAATTTAGAATAGCAAAATGAAAACCGTTAATATTAGCATTTGGAGTATTAACAAAACAAAAACTATTGACAATTTAAGATAAAATCAAAACTTCTAAATCTATCCTCTTTCCCTTTTTTCTACCTACCTATTTAATTTTTAAAATTACTATTGATTTCATTTTTATTTCAATGTGTTTTGCAAAATCTATGTGTGTATACCACATGCACGGATAGTGAGTGCTCTTGGAGGCCAGAAGAGGACATCAGAGCCCCTGGGACTGTAGTTAGGGATGGTTGTTGATTTTGCTAAGTGCATGCTGGAAACTGAACTCTGCAAGAGCAGCCAGTAGTCTTAACTGCTGAGTCATTTCTCAGCCCCTTCATTTTTTAATTTTATATTTCATGTGTATGAGTGTTAATTTGATTTATCTAAGTGTACCACATGCATGCATTGTGCACAGAGTCCAGAAGAGGGAGTCATAGCCCCTGGATTGGAGTTACACATGGTAGTTAGGAGCCATGTGGGTGCTGGAAACTTAATCTTAAGTCCTCTGCAAGAGCAGATCAAGCTCTTAACACCTGAGCCATCTCTTCAGCTCCCTGTTTATTTAAATTTTAATTGTGTGTATGTGTGTCTGTGTCTGTATCTGTGACCATGAGGGCAGGTGCACTTGTAAGGCAGACTTGTTGGATCTCTTAGGAGCTGGATTTACAGGCGATTGTAAACTGCCCAACATAGTTGCTGGGAGTGGAGTTCTGGTCCTCTCTGGAAGAGCAGTATATGTTCTTAAACCACTGAGCCATACTATCTCCCCCCCAATTCCCCCTTACACTTTTTTCTTTTGATGGTGTTGGGGATTGAACACACTCTTGTTGGGTTGTGCATACTGGGCAAGTGTTCTGCTCTGCTACTGAGCTGCATCCCCAGCCTTTAAAACTTTTGAAGTATTATGCTATTTAAAGCTATCCTTTATTGCAGAAATGAGAATGGAACCCAGAGCTTCACACTTTAATCAGGGACTCTTCTAACTCTGAACTGAGTCTTCAAACTTTTTAAAAAAGACTTTATAAGACAGGATTTCAACTCTGTTGCATAGACTGACCTCGAACTTGCTATGTAGCCTAGGCTGGCCTTGAAATGGAGATAATCCTCTTGCCTCTCAGCCTCCAGAGTGCTGGAATTACAGCTGTGAGCCATCACACCTGATTTTTTCAAGTTAAGCGGTTTAAAGTAGTAGTGTTGATCTGAATTTAGTCTGCCCTTAAGCCTCATTATCAGCACTTGAATTAATAAATGCTTCCTTTTGTTTATGTTACCATGCATAATAACTGGAGTAATGATTCGGAACCCTTTGTACCAGTAGTGGTTTGGCGATTATTGCATAAATCAGTAGTGAGGGTTTATTACTGTTTTGTTATGAATTTGCTTAAGGACTCATTTAAAAGAATCTTTTAAGAAAGGTAGTAATTTTTATTTTTGATAAAACTTTGAAAAATGATACTATGTATTTATTTATTTTTAGGTTGGGCTCATGTGGTTTGTGCCCTGTATATTCCAGAGGTACAATTTGCCAATGTTTCTACAATGGAACCAATCGTTTTACAGTCTGTTCCACATGATCGTTATAATAAGGTACAGTGGATATCATTTTATTACTGCTTGCAATTTTTTGTTCTGAAACTGGGAGATGGAAAGTTCCTTTTTGTAATTTTAAACTTAAAGGCCTCCCTCAGAGTCCAGAGAGATTTGGAGAAAAATAGTTACTATCTTAAAATGAAGTTATTAAAATATGTTACTAAGCTCCCAATAATATAAATACAAAGCTGTGAAGCTGTGTCTTTTTTAAAAAATCTCAGGAAGGTATATGTAATGTTTTCAGGACATTTTAATCTACATTGTCCTTGAAGAATTACTGGCTTTTTCTTTTTTTAAGTACATTTATTTTTCAAGGTTTTTATTAGATTTTGATTAATCATTATCTGTCTGTAGTCCCAAGTATTTGTGAAGAACCCTGCAGTTCAGGGCCAGCCTGGATAGCATAGTGAGATTCAGTCTTGTTTGAATAAAAGCACTTCAGGTAAGCCAGGTGTGGTGGTGTACTTGGGAGGCAGAGGCAGGCAGATCTCTGTGGGAAGGAGGCCAGCCTTGTCTACATAATGAGTTCCAGGCCACCTGGGGCTACAGGGAGACCCTGTCTCAAAAAACAAAAAGAAACAAAAAAGCATTGTTTGCTTTTTCTCTCATATATTTTTCCTGTTGCTTCATACTTTACTGTACTGCTTTGTATGAGGTGTTACTATTTAAATGAAATACATGTTTCATCTTGGGAAAATCATGGCAGTTAGTTTTCAGATTTAAAATATTTTAATATTAAAAATCTTTTAATTAGGTAATTGATTTTTATTTAAAACATGAAAGTGTAGAGAAATAAATCTTCCCAGTTAAATCTTCTTAGCCTTTTCCTGTGTGTTTTTGACATATCACACACATACATATATGTTGAGGAAACATTTGGATCAGATTACTTTTATTGTTTCCTCTGCTTTTGAAACTTAATAATGCTGGACATATTAAATGATATTTTTGCCATACCTTTTGTAGTTACTTAGTCTGTAATACAGAATTATTAGATTCAGTAAACTGTAATTTAATCAACTAACCCCTAGTTACTGAAGGACCTCATCTGGTGCCTAGCCTGTAGTTTATACTATTAGAATCCATGTAAAAGGGCATGAATATTTTGGAAACTTCATTATTGTATGAAATTTCCCTGTAACATCTGATCACCAATTCATAAGTGATTAAGTGCACTGTGTTGCTTTTGAATATGCTATTATTTATAAGTTCTTTTTTTCAGAAGTTTTTCAGGTTTGCTAATTGTCCTTGCTTTTATTATGAAATTATTTCTTCAAGGTGGTTTGTTTAAGGCAGCTTTCTTTTTTCCTAGCCAACTTCAGAGTTGCTAACTAGCAAGGGGTGACCTTGAGTTTGTGATCCTATTCCTTCCACTTTCTAAGGGCTGGGATCACAGGAATGTGCTGGATGCTATTCAGAGAATATCTTTCTTTATGATAGTACTTGTCTTTTTTTAGTACTTTAATAGTAACTCTGTATGTGCTTAGTATATTTGTAATTTATTGCTGTGTACTTGAGGAATCCAGAAGGCAGCATTGGCTGCCCCTCCCTATTGTCCTCCACCTTATTTAAGACAGGATCTCTCACTGAACTTGGAGCTCATCCTTCCGCTAGGTTGGTAGCTAGAATCCCCAGTAATCCTCCTGTCCCTGTTCTCTGCAGTACCCAGCTTGTTATATGGGTGTTAGAATCTGAACTTATGTTCCTATGGTTGTGCTGTGGAATAAGTGCTCTTAACCAATGAGTCATTTTTCAAACTGCCTTTTTTTTTTTTTTTGTAAAAAAAACTTAAAACTTAATTATTAAAAAATTTTTTAATTGAAATTTTGTGTATTTCATACAGAACATCTTAATCAACTTTATACGCCTTTTCCCATTGTACCCACCCGTAACCCACCCTCCCCCCACTGGATTTCATACATTCTGTCATTTGAGTTAGGGTCTGTATCATGTCATGTTAGTTTACCTAGACAGCTCTCAGTGGAAGTTCATCCACTGAGGTCTCCTCAGTCTATCTAGAGTTATACCCTTTAAGAAGATTAGCTCTTCCTTACCTAGCAGCAGTCAACTGCCAATAGTTCTTCCACTAAGATTGGGGCCTGCTGCCCATTTCCACAGTGCCGAATTTTTGTCAGCTTGAGTTTACATAGGTTTTGTGCATGCTGACACCATTACTGTAGGTTCATAGGAGCAGGGTCCCAGGAGCCTATAGGATTCTTATTTCTATATGGTCATGCACCTCCTCCCTGGCCCTTAGAATCTTTCCACCTCCTCTTCTGCAATGGTTCCTGAGCCCTGGATGGGTAGATTTTAATAGAGGGGTTTGTCTAAGGACTCACACTCCACAGACTCTTATTCTCTATGCTTTGGCCACCTGTGTTCTTTGTGTTTATGGACCTCTGTTGCGGGAAGGATCTTCATTGATGAGAGTTGAGAGATGGATTTGTATTCTCTCTACCCCTTCTTCTACTACGTTCTGTGAGCTTTAGGCATAGAGGTTTCATTGTAGATGTGTAACCTAGAATTAGGCATTTCACAGACAATTTCTGTTTGTGACCAGTTGTGGAACTCTGTAATAGTCCCCATCTGCTGCAAGAGAACTTTCTTTGATGAGAGTGACTGGGATACTTGTCTGTAAATAAGGATCCATATTTTTGTCTAGAAATGTGACAGCCTTGGATTTTTTTCTAAGATCTGTGACCTCTCCAATTACGTGTATTTGTCTGTGTTTACAGTACTTCATATGAGTTTCTTTCCATTGAACGGGCTTTAAATCCAACGAGGTAGCTGTTGATTACCCCCCAAGATAAAAGTGCCACTACTGCATCAGTGTCATTTGCTGTATCTAACATTGATGTGGTTATTAGGTCTTGAAGCTGGTGTTCTTAGGTCTCTTTTAGCACTTGCATAGTACTTTTCAAAGCTATGAGAGCTAACCTCCAGGGGGGTGACTTCCAGGTCAGCTCCAACTCCATTTCTCCAAATCTTGTGTCCTAAATCTGTCCTGTCTTCAGCAATAGGGTCTTAGTTTCAAGTTCTGGGAGGCAGTCGGGCTGTGGTAATATAGCCTGTGTAATTTTGAGAGTCTCTTGGTCTATCTTAGCTAACAACTCAAAGGAAGGTGTCTCCTTTGTGGCACTGGCTTTTGTTATGTAGCCTTCAGCTATGCACATGGACTCATGTACAGATATTGTATGTGTAATTTTTCAGTAAGTTTTTGGACTTATATGAGTCCCTCTGGGCTTTTCTAATTCTTAATTTCTTTTTGTTTTATCAGTTGGCATTCTGTTATATAACAAAACTTTCTTATGGCCTAATTATAGTATGAACTTTTATGTTGTTATTTTGTTTTATTCTTTGAGACAGGGTTTCATATATCCTAGGCTAGCCTCAAATTCACTATGTAGTTAAGAATGACCTTGAACAACCTTTAAAAATGTATTTTTGTATGTATGAGTGTTTTGCCTGTGTGTATATAATTGCACCACAAGTGTGCATTGCCTACTGAGGCCAGAAGTGTGTATCAGATTCCCCTGGAACTGGAGTCACAGATGGTTCTAAGCTTCCGTGTAGATGCTGGGAATCTAACCTGAATCTTCTGCAAGAACAGCAAGTGCTCTTTACTGATGAGCTATCTCTCCATCCCCAATTTTATGTATTTTTATAATGTGTTCATGTGTATGCTTGTATTTGTACTGTTTGTGTACAGAGGCCAGAAGAGGGCTTCTGATTCTCTTGATGAGATTTACAGGCAGTTGTGAGCTGCCTGGTGTGAGTGCTGGGAACCTGAGTCCTCTGCAAGAACAGCATGTGCTCTTAACTAACCATTTGGCCATCTCTCCAGCCCCATGACCTTAACTTCTGATTCCCCTGCCTCTACCTCCTGAATGTTGGGATCAAAGGTGTGCACCACCATGCTCTTTTTATTTGGTGCTGAGGATCAAACCAAGATTCTGGTATATGTAGGCAATCAACTACCAACTGAGCCACATCCTCAGCCATTTCTATTTTAATAGCTTACACTCTATTGTCATTTATTTTGGTGTTCCTGTTGTTTTGCCACTTGATTGGTGGCCCCATCTTTAATCTCCCTTCTGAATCTCTTGACATGTTTTTATCTTTCTGTGAGCATTTTACTTTTGACACAGCAATATATTTCTGGCTCATCTTTTGTCATTTGTGGTCTAGCCATTAGCCTTAGAATTAATTTCTTCACGTACCTTTGATTCTTTTATATTCAAATGATGTTTACAAACCATGGTATACATTAAATTTACTTACTATTGTGTATTGCTTGTCTCAGGCTCTTTCAGTATAGTTAGAAAATAGATGCCTGTATATTCACAGTACAGTGAAAATTTGCATATAGTAACATCTGTATTATTTATATTTATTTATATTTGTTGAAAACCATGAAGCCATGGTGATAATTCTGATGTAGTATTTGAATAGGTATACCTATGTAGAAATACATACATCTGTGTATATTATGTATCTCTCTATATATTGAAATTCATAAATTCTATGACTTTACTAAATGTAATCTAAGTGATCTAGGTTTATTATAATTATTTCTTGTCATTTATGACTCATTTCAGTCTAAACATACCTGACTTCCATTATCCTCAATAATTTGCTTATTTTAGTCATGTCTCCTGTAATAACAGATCATAATGTTACCCTGATGCAGTTTCTCTCCTAACTTCATTGAGGACCCACTTACTTCTTCCCTGAATGGCAGTGCATTTCATCCTCTTTAGTATCTGACAGTTAGCTTTAATCTGTGGTTGCCTGCTTTCCCACTGTGGTTGATTGTGACTTGTTCTGCCTCTCTTAGGGTACCAACTCTATATGGACTGTGACACTTGTGTTGGACTGTTCTGACTTTCCAGTGTGGACACTTTCCTTGCTTGGCCTCACCTCATGGTTTTCAGACTAAAGTATTCGAAGGAGAAGGGATTAAGGGTAGAATGAAGAATGAATTGCTTAGATTTAAGTGTTTCATCCATCCAAATTAATTTTAGAATTTGACAAAATGTGTCCTTTTGTCCTCTGGCCTTGTCAGTTAACTTAAAAAAAAAAATACTGTCACTGAATTGTCTGTTTTCACAGTGGTTTGAATTACTGTTTACATCATTCCTTAAATCTTGAGTCTATATTGTCAGGTTTCTGTTCTATGGATGTGCCTATTTTTATCTTAGTACTTTACTATTGTAAATTATCATGACTTTGTATGTATTTTTATATATAGTAGAACAAAAATGTGGTTTTTTTAGATGACTATTAGAACAAAAATGCAGTTTTCACTATATTGGAGTTAAGGTTGAAATATTTAAGAATGATTATCTTTTTACAATTCTGGAATTTCCCTCCCAGAAACATGGATTTTTCTTTTCATTTTGTAGTTTTCCTTGTATTTTCTTACATCTGTAATATACTAGCTACTGCAGAGGAGGCTGAAGCAAGAGATTGAAGAGCTGTCCAAACTGGACAGCATAGTAGGACCTGCTTCAAACAAAATAAAAAGGAAAAGAAAAAAAGTCCCCTTAAAAGTTAATAGTAATATTCTGGTTTATATTGATTCATTATCCAATTCTGAAATGAGAGCAACAATTGGAAAATGGATTACTAAGTTTTGGATTACATCAGTCCATGGTGGATGGCAGGAAGAGATGATTTTCAGAGAATTTGTTTATTTGTGGTACTGTGACTTGAACCCAAGGCCTAAATGTGATCGTCAAGGGCTGTACCCTGAACTGTACCCCCTAACTCTAAGAATATTATTGGGCACTTATAGACATGCTTTATATTAAACATTGTACAAAACTAAAGGAATTCATGGATGAAATAGAGCATTCAATAGAGAACTTGGCCCTCTATGTAAGACTCTAAAGTTGAAAGACAAGTATCATTTGTTGTCTTCCTGTTGGTACAACAAAATACCTGAAGCTGGGTGATAATATGTAAAGGGAAAGAAGTTTATCTGACAGTTTTGGAGGCTAGATCCAAGACACCAAGGCTGGCAAGAGCAGTCGTGCTGCATTGCAGCGTGGCCGAATAAATAGAAGGGCAAGCAGGTGCCCTGGGAGGAGACAAACACAAGGGTAGCCTTGCTTCATAGCAGCCTGCCTGGTCTCAATTAATCCAGTCTCTCGAGAATGAGAATTTACTCTCTTTTGAAAGACCCTTAATTGTGGGGCTGGGGTCCCCAAGACTCAAATACCTTCTGTTAGTGCCTTACCTCCTCTGACCCTGCTGCATGGGGCCATGCATAGATTCCGAGGGACACACTGAAAGCATAAGTGAATAACTGAATTGAATGTCGCCTAAAAATAATAACTGAATGGAGCATTACAAGAACATAATGAAGGAAAACTCCCCCCCACACCCTCTTTTTGCTGGGCTGGATATTGAATCTAGTGCCTTACATATGCTGGTAAAGTGTTCTACCACTGAGCTACAGCCACAGCCCCAGGAGAGATTATTTTTGCTCAAGGAGTTAAATAAGGGCTATAGAGAGTTTATGAGCCTTGTAGTATAATGTGAAATTTGACCTGGAGAAAAAAAAAAAGATCAAATAATTACAGAGAAAGTAATAAACTAACCAACTGCAAAGGGGAGGTGGTAGCTACATTCAGAACTATTGTGTGAACCTAGAACATTATGGTTTAAGAAAAGAGGAGAGGAACATATATGATAGAATAAAATTTCTATAATATGTATATTATGTCCAGATCTAGAATATATGTATAAATTATATAGATTTCATCATATGAACTTGTTACATTGAGCTTGTTTTCTTTTGAGGTAGGATCCTACCTGTAGCCTCAGCTAGTTTGGATCTCACAGAAATCCATCTACCTCTGCCATTCCAATACTGAGATTAAAGAAAGGCCTGTACCATCATGCCTGCCCCTGTTGATTTTTTAGAATGTCGTTAAATATCTAATGTCCAGGCTGGTTTTGTTTTTGTTTTCTTGGAGACAGGGTCTTACTATGCAGCCCTGACTGGCCTGGAACTCACTATATAGACTAGGCTGGCCGGAAACTCAAAGAGATCCATTTGCCTCTGCTTCCCAAGTTCTGGGCTTAAAGATCTAGCACCACCATGCCTACATGAGGTTGGGTCTTTATTTCAAAAAGACACTTGCCAATTTTGGAATTAAAACAGTTGCATGATAGCATTCTTTTTCTTCCAATTGGTTCCAAATAGGCCATAAGAGAGAGCACATTTTAATCCACTAAGCTCCAGGGTATACTCCTAATGGACCTCATAGAAACCTCACTTGAAAGTGGTGATTGAATGGTTTCCCATTCAATCTTAGAAATACCAGCACACAACTGGCCCACATGACTTGAGCATTTTCAGAGTGATTTGATGATGAGTGGCTAGGTACCCTGAACCACCCAAAAGCAGTTTCAAAAGAATTTAAATTTAAAAATCTAAACTAAAAGTTTTATACTTAAACTCTTCAAGATTTCTTCAGAATGGACTGGATACAAAGTACAATGAGATGACATTTCTGGAGAGTTACTTTAGACCTCGAAAAGAGTGGTGAGATGATTCTCATATGATTAAATCTGCAGTACGAACATGATTCAACATCATTCATTCTCATTATCCTTTCCAACCACCCAACCCAAAGTAGTACCAAGTAGTTAGCCTCACCATTAAGGGCACATGATCCATTTTGTGAGCACTTGGGAAGGGTGTAGAGATTAATTTGCTCTAAGGGCTGAGGCTGACAGGTAAAGTACTACCTAACACATACAAAGGCCCTGGATTTGATTTCTAGAACTCGGAGAGAGGGAAGGGCAAGAACGGAAAGGATGTCTCTGAGAGGTCTCTGCATCTTAATTTAGTTATTTCTGATAAAAAAGTAAAAAAATTTGTCTAAAGATACCTAAAGCTGAAAACTTTTAACAGCGCAGTACTTGTTTTACAGCTAACTTTTCTTTTAATCTGTTTTCTGATTTGCTTGGTATTTTTGTCTTTCCTTGAGCTCTTCTTGGGTCTTGGTAAGGCAGGCCTGTAACTGCTTACTTCTATAGAGAGGGCAGTGTTTATTAGGCTTAAAAATTACCTTCTAGGGGCCAGAGAGATGGCTTAGTGGTTAAGAATGCTTGCTGCTCTTCCAGAGGACTTCACTTCAATTTCCAGCAACCATATCTGGTAGCTAACAACCACCTACAACTCCAGCTTCAGGGGATCTGACACTCTTTTTTGGCCTCCATAAACCCTTACATTCACATGATATTCACTCATATGGACATGTAAACATAAATAAAAATCTTTAAAAAGTGAGAGAGGAATTAGATTTGTGCTTCAGAACTGTGGAATTACTTGGAATGTTTTCCAAATTGTTGATTTGAGAAAAAGGGTATTTACAAAATATATATCACAACATGCTTTTATTTAATTTCCCCTTCACTATTTTATTATTTTTATTTGTATGAGTGCCTACATGTGTATAAGTGCACATGTGTTGTGCAAGGCCCATGGAGGTCAAAAGAGGGTATTGGATCCCCTGGAACTCAAATTATGGATGGTTGTTAGCTGCCATGTGGGTGCTGGGAATCATGCTCAGGTCTTCTGTAGGAACAGCCAGTGCTCTTAACTGCTGAGCCATCACTCCAACTCTTATTCAAATTTTGGGATTGGTGGCATGTGTGAAAGTGCCATTGTGCACATGTGGAAGTCAGAGGCCTCTTGGGAGAGTCCGATTCTGTCTATACCATGTGGGTTCCTGAAATTGAACTCAGGTCATCAGACTTGGTGACAGATAGCTTTACCAGCTGAGCCAATTCATTGACCCCACAATATGCTTTGTTTTCTTTTTAAGACTCATTTATTATGTGTATATGTGTGTGCTTGATTGTATGTATGTATACCATGTGCATGGGGGTTTTCTCAGAGACCAGAAGAGGATGTTGGATCCCTTAGAACTAGAGTTAAGGCATTTGAGCTGCCTGATGTGAATGCTGAGAACTGAAGCCCATTCCTCTGGAAGAGCAATTGCTCTAAATCACTGAGCCATCTCTCTGGCCCCCACAACATTTTCAAAGACATTTCTCATTGTGTTGACACTCCCAAATGTCTTCAGTCTCCATCCTGGGTAGAATGTCTGGGAACAGGCAGAGAAGATGGCAAAAGGAGAACTAGCTTTCCAGTTTAAAGATTAGCCCTTAGCTTCAAGGTCAGTTTGAGTAGTCTGGCTGGTTTCAGGCAGACTAGGATCCGAGGAGGAAAAGTGACAGGATGGGACTGGGAACCTCTGTTTCTCCTTCAGGTTAAGCAGAACTTGACCTAGCATCCTTTATATACAGAGGTGTCTCTTTGGTTCATTTAAATTTCAAGTTGCTAATTGTCTTTTTCTAGTTTGGTTGCTAGTCTCTTACCAGACTTAGCGTGGGACTCTGCTTCCTTATGTTTATCAAGAATCTTTATCTGAAGATTTATCTTCTGTAGGAATGACTTTTAGAACATGGACAGAATCTGAACGAATGACTTATAACCTTTGAAGTTTTCTGAAGTCAATTTTCTTCCTTCCATCCTGTTTTGAGGCAGGGTCTCTCTTGTTCTGCAACTACAATGTATACTAGCCAGAGAGCTTCAGGCCAGTTCTCCTGCCTCTGCCGTCACACTGTAAGAGGACTGGGATCACAGATGCCGCCAACACATCCAGTTTCTATTCAGATTCCAGGGGTTGAGTTTAGGATGTCAGGCTTTCACAGCAGGTACTTCTACCCACTGAGTTATCTTACCCGACCCCTAGCTGCTTCTTGACCCTCAAATTTCTGCCTACTCTACTTAGTGTTATAGCAACGTCTCATCCCTATTTCTACCTGCTTTATCTTGAAAAAACTTTTACCTTCAGGCTGCATATTTTTTTTATATTACATGTATCAATTTCCTCCTCCTCCCCTTCCTCCCTTTTTTTTTTTCTTTGTCTTTTTTGAGGCAGGGTCTCCATGTAGCCCAGCTGACCTGTATAGACCAGGCTGGCCTTGAAGTCACAGAGATTCACCTGCCTCTCCCTCCTGAGTGTTGGGGTTAAAGGTGTGGGCCACCACACCCTGTTGCATGTATCAGTTTCTAGTTTCACTGACATTTTGTTAATGAATATAATGATTGGCATATATTAAACTTGTAAATTTTATTTTAGTAGCATTTTTAGGAATGTGAATATTAGGACAATGAAGACATTTGTAGATTTGTGTGTGTGGGGGGGCGTAGATCCTTGTATCCTTACTTGTATCCTTGCTTGAACACTTCCTTAAGTGTTCATTTTAGAAAGCTATAACTTCTGTATAGAGTACTTTGTAGATGGTATGTATACTGTCCATATAGTCTTTTTTATAATAGTGTTATTAGAATAGAATGAATGATAGTAGTTGAGGTAAAGAAAATCCAGTCATACCAAACTGTGATGTCACTGAATGGTTCAAACTTAAAGCTAGCTCATGTCTTAAAAGATGCTAGCTCAATGTTCCTTATTTTTTCCCCTAAGATTACTAGTGGTGGGTAGCTATTAAACTTTTAGTAGTATATTTAGCCTCTTGGTAAGGGATATGCTTGAAAGGACTGAATATTTCCTCTGAATTTTAGAATTCCTTGTAATGCCATTTAAAAAGCAGATGTATAGTGTAACTAAACTCTTGAATATTCATTAATTTGACAGTATTTTTGTTAGACTTATGTGTTAGATTAGAAGTGTATGAAATGATGGTTTTATGTACAATGGTTCTGGAAGTACAGAGAATTCACCTAGCTTTACCAGGGCTAAGGAAAGATGTTTCTAAAAATGTTTTAGAAAAACCTGCAACATCTCTGCCTAAATGGTTAAGGAACAAAACCAGGAAGAGTATGAAAGTGGCTCCTTTATAAACCAAAGGAGCAAAAGCTCTGAAAAGCCAGGAAGATAATCACTGGACAGGATTTGGGATTGTGGCAGAGAGAAAAAGTAGTATTTCTAGGACCTCAGATGTGATATGTAGAAGGCTGAGATGTGGTTAAGGACCAAATTTTCAAGTGTGTTATCATGTGAGGGAACTTGATCTTCCTATTTTATATTTGAGAAGGTGTACTCAGGTCAATCATCCTAATGAGTAGATGGAAGCTTGGGGTTAGGAGAGGGAAGGTAGAAGAAATGGATAGGTAACAGAACTATTGAGGCTGTAACAATGTTCTGATGGTGATAATGACAGAAATAAAGTGATGGGAATGAAGGAGGTACAGAGACATTTAGGTAACTTGTAAGAGTTTTAATTGAAAGCCTCCTGAGAAGTTAGTCCAGCAAGAGAACAGGGCAGAATAAAATTCAGAACTGCCTTTCAGTTTCAATACTAGTATTAGTATTTTCATCCCTATGTCTAGGAGAGGGAGAGGGACAGAGAGCAAATTTGAAGCATTTCTTAGAACAAAAGAACTATGTTGTAAAGTCTGTGTATATCCTCAAAACTTATTGCCTTGTGTGTAAGACAAGTCTTGTGTCTGCAACTTGTTCAGTGTCATATAAGATGACAATAAGATAGGAAGATAGAATTCCCATTTTGTACAGATGGGTTAAATGTACTTAACCTTTCCATGTAACTTACAAATGTCTTTTTTTGGCACTTTATACTAATTTCTCAGATGGTATAGTAAAACACTTTTTTGGAGAATACTTTGGAAAAGCAAAACATCGTTCTGTTACGAGTGTAGAGAAATCCTTTTGCAGCTAGGTGTAGTAACACATACCTGTAATCCAAACATACAGGGGTCTGAAGCAGGATGATTGCTCTGAGCTCGAGGCCAGCCTAGGCTATATATATAGAAAGCTGCCCCCCAAGCCAAAACCATTTTGCTTTTTTTTTTTTTTTTTTTTTGGTATATCTCAGCTTATTACTTTTTAAAAAAATATTTTATGGGCTTGGGAGATGGCTTAGTTGGTAAAGTATATGTTGTACAAGCATGAAGCCCTAAATTAGAGCTTCAAAATCCATGTGTTTTAGTTTGCCTTTAGTTGCTGTGATTAAAAACATTAACCAGAACCAACTTGGGCAGGGAAAGCCCAAGCACAGTCCATCATCAGTGGAAGCCAAGCCAAGACCTTGGAACATAGACCATAGAGGATAGCTACGTAACTGGCTTGCTCCTCTGGCCTTTGCTCAGCCTGCTTTCTTACACAATACAGGACTACCTGCCCAGAGGTGGCATCACCCACATCACTCAACAATCAAGAAAATGCCCCACAGATATGGCCACAGACCCATACAATGGAATCAAATTTGTAATTGAGGTTCCCTCTTTCCAGATGTGTCAAGTTGACAACTAAAGCCACACAATACACCACATAAAAAGTTTGGATGTAAGGGGTGGGGGTGGGGGCAAATGTGAAAACCATCGTAGAACTAGGGAAATGATCAGGGGTTCACAACTTTGGTAAGGAACTTTTGGCAGTGATAACTGTAAAGTGAGGAAGACTTGATCTTCTTTATAGGAGTGATGCTAGATAGGCTGAGCAGGCTACAGTACATGAACTCACAGTGAGAGATATCTAGGGACACAAATTTGACTTGATAGACCTTAACATATATGGCAGAATGCATAAAGCTTGTTACAAATAAAATCTGTCCTTTCAAGTAGAACCACTAAACTTTTGGTTTTTATTTATTTGTTTTGGTCTTTTTTGAGGCAAGGTCTCCCTGTAGTCCTCCCACCCCTTGCTGGCCTGGAACTTGAGTCTTCTGTCACATAACCACCTGTGATTTTTTTTTTGTTTTTGTTTTTGAGCTGTGAAGGGTTATTTTTATATGGGAAACAAACCAATTGTCCCTTTGTTAAAGTGGTTTTGCAGCTGATTTAAAGAAACATTTCTGACCTACTAAGCTAAAGTATTTTCCTCCTTAACCCAGCATGTCATGTTGATGAGGCCTAATGGTATTAATGGATTCCTTGTGGAGAGTTGAAATAACCTAACCTTTGTCCACATACATAGGGCTGTTCTTTGTCCCCGAGAGTATGGAAGACTGTGCCCCTTGTTCTCCACCGACCTCTTTGTGTCAGTGAAGAGGCCTCTTGTTTGGCAGGGTTTATGAGACCAGTGAAAGCAATGCCTTTGTGAACTTTTGCTAAGACTTTGCTATTTATATTTTCCTATTTTTATTTGTAAAAATTAAATTTCTTTCAAAACAGAAATTACATTCTGACCATGAATTTGGTGTCCATTTTTGCAGATACTTGTAAAATGCAGATTCATATTAAGCACATCAGTTATTTTTCCTTTTTGTTTCTTCACCCTAAGACTTGCTACATTTGTGATGAACAAGGAAGAGAAAGCAAAGCAGCCACTGGTGCTTGCATGACATGTAATAAACATGGATGTCGACAGGCTTTCCATGTAACATGGTAAGTATATTTTCATCGTTGTACAGAAATTGGCACTGCACGACACAGGCTCACTTATACATGCACACACTACACTCATACACATTAAATAAGATTAAAAAATTAAAAGGAGGTAGAGGCAGGGAGATTCAAAATTCAAGTCCTGCCCAAGGTATAGAATGAGCTTAGGGTCACCTTGGGCAACCTAGTGAGAGAGGCTTTTTCAAAATAGAAAAACAATGGCCAGTAAGATGAATTAACAGGTAAAGGTGCTTACTGCCAAACCCAAATGACCTGAATTTGAACCTTGGATCCCATATGGTAGAAGGTGAGAGCCAGTTCCCCCTACTTGTCCTCTGAATTCCACATGTATCGTGCTTTGAGAGTAACCTCTACGCAGTGTACACACAGAATAAATAAAGATAATAATGATGTGATAGGGCTGTAGCTCAGTGGTAGAGTAAGCTTACCTAGCATATGAGTGGCCCTGAGTTCGACCTCCCAGTGCTGCCCTGCAGAAAGAAAGAGGATCTAGTTTGCATCCATGTAATCTTCATCTCATTATCCTTCCAGGCCTTTAGAGAAATGTGACTTTTACTTTCAATACTACGTAGATTTAAAAAAATATTTTATGTGTATGAGTATATTGCTTGTATGTATGTAGTATAGCCATGTCATACAATGTCTGTGTAAGTGAGAAGAGGGTGTCCAGTCCCTTGAAACGGGGGTGACAAATCTGAGTGGTCTGCAAGAGCAGCTAATGCTCTCTAACTGCTGATCATCTCTCCAGGCCCAACACCATGTTATTTTTAAAAGTAAGAATTGTTAGGCCAGGTGTGGTGGGTCATGCCTTTTATTCTAGCACTTGGGAGGCAGAGGCCGGTGACCAGTCAGAGCTAACACAGTGAGACCCTATTTCAAAAAACAATAAACAAAAAAAGTAAAACTTGTTTATTGTGAGGAGAAAAGGAATTTGTCTTGATGAAACTTGTTAGTTTTCATGCATTCCCTAATTCTCCAATCTCATTTCAAACTTCTGTACTTAAATGATCCTCCCACATCAACCTTCTGAGTACTTGGAACTACAGGCATGTGCCATTATATCCAGCTCTTCTGACAGCTTGATGACTAATTGTTGAAATAAAATCTGGATACATCTTTATCCTTGATAGCAATGAAGACTTTATTTCAAATTATGGCCTTAAAAAGTGATAATTTGTGGACTGGAGAGATGGCTCAGCAGTTAAGAACGTCAGCTGTTCTTGCAAAGGGCCCAGGTTCAATTTCCAGCACCCATATGGTAGCTAACAGCTGACCATAACTCTAGTTCCAGGAGAGCCTATGCCCTCTTCTGACCTCTGCAGCATTGTAAGACATGCACCTACCTACATGCAGATAATACTCATACACATAACATGAAAAAAAAAAAATTTTTTTTTTAAACTTTTAATTTGTAAGTAGAGGTGAATGTTCTTGGCCACAACTACAATAATGCTTTTCTGTCTCCTCACTTTTGTGAATACATGTTTGCTGGGATAACCCAAAACCTTGCACATACTAATAATTAATGAGCAGATGGCATACTGTTGAGCTACTCTGTGAAAAAGAATGTAAACCCCCAGCCCTTAGCTTCTGTTTTCCTCTCTTTATATTTTCTTATAAATTCTTTTTTTGCGGGGAGGGGTCTTTTTGAGACAGGGTTTCCCTCTTGAAGCCCCAGCTGGCCTGGAACTCACTATGTAGACCAGTCTGGCCTTGCACTTAGAGGTCCTTCTGCCTCTGCCTCCCGAGTGCTGGGATTAAAAAGGCATGTGCCACCACACCTCGATATTTTCTTATTGCTAAAAGTAAATTCTGTTTGTTTTAATGTATTATGGTTTGAATTTTTATTGATAGACTTGGTCTTTGTTTTCAGTGCTCAGTTTGCTGGACTACTCTGTGAAGAAGAAGGTAATGGGGCAGACAACGTCCAATACTGTGGTTACTGTAAATACCACTTTAGTAAGCTGGTAAGGATTGGTTTGGATTTAATATTAAAACAGTAATTAGTTTGGAAAGTAGTGACACTATCATAAAAAATACATAAAACTGTAAAAGACAAGAATAGCAACTTCTACTTGATTTTGCTCAAGATTAAATTTATTTATCTTGTTCCTTATTGGAAATGACAAGAACTAATAATTTAAAAGTATTTTGCTCTACTGGAATATTCTATAAGAATATGTACTGATAATTGTTAGTAAATATTTATCATTTACTGGAAAAATTAATTTTTAGGGAATTCCTATTTTAAGGTGTTTTTTTTTTCTTTTAGTTGCTTTGATTTTTCTTGCCTGCGATTATTTTTGATTTTTGTCCCTTGTTTCTATATTCCTGTTGACATTACTATTATCTATTTTATTTGTTATGTACTTTGATTTTTATTTACTGGGAAATAGTAAAACAGAAATAAGATTATTTTGTAATTTTGTTAAAAACCTTACCAAAATATATTTGAACCCAGCTTTGGGAATTTTTTAGATTTAGTTAGTCTTTGCTGTTAAACAGTAGCATTGAATTTTGAATTAGAAACTTTTGATTGTTAGGTATTTGTTTCTATTTATTATTCTTTGTTTTTAAGTGTCTTAAAAAGTTTATTATTTTTATTTTTTAATGTGGATGAGTCCATTGTCTGCATGTTGTGCATTGCCCTCAGAGGTCAGCAGAGGGTGTTAGATCCCCTGAACTGGAGATACAAATGGTTGCTAGCCACCCTGTGGGTGGTGGGAACTGAACCCAAGTCCTCTGTAAGAGTAGCCAGTGTTCTTAACCACTGAGCCATCTCTCCAGCCCTTAAGTGTCTTATTTTTAAATTATCTTTACCTGTTGAACAGGGCTTGCTTGTCCTATTTTTCTTCCTTCTTCCTTTCCTCCTTCCCACCTTCCCATAAATAATATTAAGGGGCCTGTCTTACAGAATTAACACATCACGGCCCTAGTGTTCATAAGTGATGAAATCACCTGTTACATACAACACATTTGTTAGAATGTTTCTCATTAAGTGACACATGACTGTACATAAAAGTGTCTCTGTGTCATTTGTTGCTTAAGACTTAGATTTATTTTAATGATTGAAAAAAGTGAAATGTTTTACAACAAATTTAGATATTATAAAATTGAAAAATCTGAAGTTGGGTGTGGCATGTCTGTAATCCCAGCAGTTTGGAGGTAGAAACAAGAGGTTAAGGAGTTCAGGGTTATGTTCCACTACCGAGTGAGTTTAAGGCCAGCCTGTACTACATGAGACCCTGTGTCAAAAAAGAAAAGTAAAAAAATGAAAGAATTCTGAAGTTTGTGCAAATAAGAGGTTTCTTATTACTAATTATTGGCATGATGTTATCCCATTTGCTAGCTGAGAAATATAGTTTAGTGAGTGAGATTGTATAAACTAACTTTGCATAGAACTTGAATTTGTTTTATAGCTACTTTTAAAAATAGATTTTACGCTAATAACTTGTGATGCCACCAAGTTTTAAGCACCGTAAATAATTCTTACCATCATACTTTATGATCTATTTTAAACAGAAATATGTAGTGCTTCTAGTAATGCTTTTAAAAAATGCATGGGTCTAACACTGACATTTGTCTTTATTTTTTCCTAAATGACCTGTAGAAATAAGCTTTTAGAGAACTTTTTTCTTAATACTGAAAGCAAAAGCTTGCTTTACTGCTGGCATAAAGTAACTCTGTAAATATTTACCTTTTTATTCTCTAGTCTTGGCATCTATTTTCCCATGAAGCCTCCCAATTACTGGGACTTCAGGCATGTGCCACTATATCCAGTGGCATTTTTCTGATATGGCATCTTTTGGTCAAAGCGGTTTTTTTTTTTTTTTTAAATGAACATTGAAAATGCAGTAGGTTATATGAAAATAGATAATCTGTTTTCATACAACTTAGTAAATGTACAAAAATATGGCATTAATGTTAAATTTAGGTTAGTTTTTTCCTTTGTAATGCAGTAGATGGTGTGTGAACTGAAACAGTGATTTAAAAAAAACAAATTTTAGACATTTAAAAACATTTCACACTTAGTTTAAGCCTAACAAAAAATTATTTATATACATATACACACATATATATATATATATATATATATTTTCTTTTTTAGAAAAAGAGCAAACGGGGATCTAATAGGTCATATGATCAAAGTTTAAGTGATTCTTCCTCTCACTCTCAGGATAAACATCATGAGAAAGAGAAAAAAGTAAGTGGATTTGTTGTTGCTAATTATGTAGCACATCACTTAGTAGAATTTAAAAACTCTTTATATAAAATTGTTTCTATAACTAAATGGAGACATTGAAATTCAGAAAGATTTTGGCTAATAAAATACTAAATCAAAAACTAGGTTTTAAATAATGCCATATCTGTGAATATGGGTTTGCCCATTGGAAATTGAAAGTGTAAGAGTGATTTCTTGTGGTCATGTTGTGAAAGCTTGAGGTGACTTCAGCATAATGGTTTGTTGCTTTGTACCATTAACTGATTATGCCACATGGGAATCATTGTGTCAGCTTTTATCCTTTATATAGACCAGCTGTGAATTCCAAATATTCTTGGCTGGTTTTTATTTTGCATTGGTGCTAATATTTTTTTTCCTATGTTAAGAATTTTTTTAATTAAAATACTAAATTTTGACTAAATACTAATAATCTTTCTGTTTCTGACTTTCCTGTTTTCCACTTACATTTTTTACTTACTTTAAAGGATATGATTATTTTTTAATTAGAAGTGAATATTGAGGAGCTAGTTATACTTGATTTGTAATTCTTTAGGGATATATTTGCAGTATAGTAAAAGAATAACCTGGATGAATTGTTTTAATGGAAATAAGGATGAAAGCGGTCATCTCAGATATAAAAGAATATTCTTTTTAAGAAATTTTATTTAGTTTTATTTTTTATGTGTATGAATCTTTTGCCTGTATGTATATAAGTGTTCCATGTGTGTGAAATGTCCACGGAGGTCCAAAGAAGATAGACCATCTCCCTGACCCCCCCAGTAATTTTTTGAGACAGGGTCTCCCTGTAGTCCCAGCTGGCCTGGAAATTGCTATGCAGACTAGGCTGGCCTTGAACTCCAAGAGAACCACCTTCCTCTGCCTCCCAGATGCTGGAATTAAAGGTATTCACCACCATGCCCAGCCTCAAAAGAGAATATTTTTACAGATTTGTTATGAATTAGTTTTGAAAGTATGTCTGGAGATTGTATTTGATATTTGAAAATAAGATCCCATAATAGTTTTATATCTATAAGTATGTAGGATTTGGCGAATACTAATGTATAGTTAGTTATTTAAGTACATTTGATTTGAATGTATATTTATAAGATTTGAGAAATATTAATATATGGTTATTTGAGCATATTTTGGCTTTAGTTGATATAGGTATTTTAAGGATAAATATTTAAAAATTTAAATACTTAGTTTTGAAATTGTTTCCTAACATCAGTAAAATAATAAAGACAATTTTATACTCAGGTTTAGCATAGTTAGGTTTACATATAAATATTGTAGATCTCTCTTAGCAAGTAAGTGCTTGCATTCATTTTGACTTCATTGAGATTGTTCTGTGATAAAGTGACAGTATACTCAAGCTTATATTTATTGTTCAGATTGCTGATGAAAAAATGACAGCTTAATTAGGGGTTTCAATAAGAAATACTATGAGATTTTATTTAGGCATTTAAAACCATGAACAGAAAGCTCCTTAGGTAGGCCTTGTTACAGTGTGAAGAAAGAAGTCTCATCATTATTGGTTTTTGTTCTGCTATTTCATGAGCATTACTTTGTTTTAGAAATGTTTATTAAATCCTTGTATTGAACCTGAGCATGGTAGCACATGTCTTTAATCCCAGCACTTGGGAAGCAGAGGCAGCCTAGTTACAGGAAGACCCTGTCTCAAAAAAGACCAAAAAAATAAAATAAAATACAACCACTTCAAACAAACAAAAATGTTGTATTGATTTTAATGTATGTCCTGTCAATTATTTGAAAGAGAGTTATTAATGCAGTATAGTGTTGAATACAGTGTTGGGACTGTGCTTTGCACTTAACCTTTCCAAAATGAATGTGATTTTTTTTTTTTTTTTAATTTTACAAAATCTTTTGAAATTGTGGAATACAGAATTTTTTTTTTTTTTTTTTTGAGACAGGGTCTTTTTTGTAGCCCCACCTCTCCTGGAACCCCTAATATAGACCAGGCTGGCCTTGAACTCACAGAGATCTGCTTACCTCTGTCTCCTAACTGCTAGGAGTAGAAGCATGTGCCACCACAGCTGGGTAAAGAATACAAGATTTTAAAACATTGCAGTTAATCAAATTTATTTAGCTTCAGATTTTAGTTTTGAACACTATTTGGATTTTACTTTTAGCATATATTAAATATATAATTTGATTTGTATAAGTCTATCTTTGTATTTTTCCCCCTTATGGTGCTGACAGTTGAACCCAAGGCCAAAAGCACGCTAGGCAAACATTCTGCCTCCAAACTATATACCCAACCTATAGTTTTGTATTTTATTCTTTAAAATTTTATTTTATGTTTCTGAGTGTTTTGTGTGCATATTTGTAAGTGCAGTGCCATGCAGTGCCAGTGGAGGCCAAAAGAGAGCATCTGATCCCCTGGAACTGGTGTTACAGAGGACATGCCATGTGGACAGTGGGAATCAAGTAGTATGTCCCCTGCAAGAGCAACAAAGGCTCTTAATCTCAGAGCCATCTCTCCAGCCCTTGTATTTTATTCTTAACTGAGGTTTATTATAATTCCTAAAGTAAACAACACGAGTTAAGTCTATTATAAATTTATCATTAGACCTGCATCACACTGTACCTTGCTACCCTCTTAATTCTTAACGTCTGTACTGGGCATGGTGACATACATCTGTAATTCCAGTGCAGTTCAAGGCCTGCATGGGCTACCAATTTATTTGAGAGAGAGGAAAAAAATAAAATCACCGGGATTGAGCATTTACAGACCCTTTTTGCTTGACATTATTTTCTTAACGATATAGTCTAACAACTATTCTCATAGCTTTTTCATTGTATTAGGAAATACAAGTAATCTTGAAATCAGTAGGTAGACTCTGTGCAAATACTCCAGCATTTTATAGAAGAGGTAAGCATTGATATATGTGCGTACCAGGGCCAGGAATGCGTCCTGAGAGTAACTCTCATCACCACACCCCAGGAGGATTAATCAGATGTTTATATTGGATTGAATTATAGTATTCATAATCTGTTCATATGCTGGCATTCTAATTTTTCTTAAGGGTTCTTGTTAAATAGGCTGGCCTCGAACTCCTGATCTTTTTGCTTCTTAACTCCCAAGTTCTGGGAATGTAGGTGTGAGTCACTATGCCCAGCGGACATTGGTATTTTTAAATACTATATATTATTGAGTTCAGTTTTAGTAATATTGTTCCTAAATGTATTAGGGCCACTTTGAAATCTTTTGTTTACCTCCATTGAAGGACATACTTTTTTTGTATGTTTAAATGTGTTGTTTATTAATTGTATTTAATATTTTAATCTAAAGTACTTAAAAGGGGTTGAGGATTTAGGTTAGTGCTAGAGCTTGTGCTTGATTCCCAGCACACACACACAAAAAACTTCCCAAAAAGCTAGTTTAACTTTTTAAAATTTTTCTTTCTTTCTTCTTCTCTCTCTCTCTCTCTCTCTCTGACAGAATTTCAGTGTAGCACAGTTGACCTTAAAGTTAAAATCTTCCTGCCTTAGCCACTCAAATGCTAGGACTATACGCCTGTTCTCATCATGCATGGCTACATTTTTCTTAGTATGTGTTAATTTTATATAACAGTGGATTTCATTATGCCATTTTCATATGTGTATAATGTATATTTTTTTAATTCACTCCACATTATTCTCTCCTGTTCCACTCCCTCTGATCTACTTCCCTTTCCCATCTCATCTTCTACGCCCCTTACCCCCATGTGTGATGTGTGTGTATGTATTTGTGAAACACAATGAGTTTAGGGCTGGTTATGAGTATGGATGAGGGGATATTTATAGGAGCATAGGTAACTTAGAAGTGGTTATATCACTGAAGACAATGTTTCTCTTCCCCTCTCCCAGGGAACCATTAACTGCCTGTAGATCCTCAGGGAGGGGTAGGTTTACATTTTGTTAAACAGCTATAAAAAAATTAAAAAATATTTGGGTGTGGTGGTGCAGGCCTTTAATTCTAGCACTCTTGAGGCAGAAGCAGGCAGATAGATCTCTGTGAGATCAAGGCCAGCCTGATTTGCACAGGGAGTTCCAGGATGTTTGAAGCTGCAGGGAGACCCTTTCCCAAAAAACAACACAACAGAATAAAGAAAATTAAAAAACACACTGCCTTTGCTTTTAGGAAATTTCTTTATGACTAAAACTTTATTAATATAATTGGTATTAATATTTATTAATATTGCTGAGTGGGTAAAGTGCTTGCTGTGCAAGTATGGACCTGAGTTTAGTCCCTGGCAAAACTCCTATGTAAAAGCCATGGAGGGAGATGGGCGTGGTGCTTACCTGTAACCGCAGTGCTTAGTGGAGGAAGGGAAGACATGAATTCCTGGGGCTCATTAGCCAATGAGCCTAGCTGAATTAATGAGCTTCTGGGTTCAGTGAGAAGCCCTATCTTAAAAAGAAAGATGGAAAGAGAGAGAAGATAACCAAAGTCCACTTCTAGTTTCTAAACACACATGCATACACACAAATTAGTTAGGTAATAACTATGCAGTGCAAAGAAGGGGTAAAGTTTATTGTGAGATAGGATTCTGAATAAAGGACTGTTTCTGTGAAATTTGAAAATTTATCTCATGTTTTAAAAGGAACAAAACTACATATTTGAAGTTAATTATAGCTGTGTGTATCAGGGTTTAATCTAGCCATTAATAGTTTGGATTATGAATCCTTAAAAAAGAGTGTCTTCTAGCACTGTGAGTATTTGTTGATGTTCATTATAAAAAGAAAAACTTTTGTAATGTGTTTTATGTATATTACAAGCTCTTCAAATGTATATTTTGTATTATATCACAGTTGTCAAATAGAATCATAAAATAGTTACTTTCATAAAATAACTAAGTGATAAATAAAAGTAACAGTAGATTTGACCAGAGTTGAAATTGGAAATGTACTTCAGTCTTTAATAAGTTCTTCTTTTAAAAATACTCTATTTTTTGTGTATGAGTGTATTTCTTGCATGTATATAAGCACTCCCATGCCATGCAATGCCCGAAGAGGTCAGAAGAGGGAATTGGATTCCCCTGAAACTGTGGTTATGAAGAGTTGTTAGCCACCATGTGGGTGTTAGGAATCGAACCCTGGTCTGCTGCAAGAGCTTCCAGTACTCTTAACTGCTGAGCCATCTCTCCAGCCCTTTAATAAGAACCATCTGTATATTGAATGAACCCTTCATTGAAAATTCTTGACATCCTATTGGGAAGATTTAAAAGCACGCCCTTACTTAGCTCTATCCAGTTTGAAGGCATTCATTTGTTTATGGGCAGCACCTTATTGTGTAGCTTATGCTTATCTGGAACTTATTTTTTATATCAAGCTGGCCTAGGAACTTGCCATCCTGAGTGCTGGGATTATAGGCATGCACTGCCACATCTAGCTACTTTGAAGGCTTTTAAAACTGTAAGAATTGTGAAGCTATCTTTTCTTAGAGGTTAAATGGCATGTCCAAAGTCAGTAGATTACATTAACTGGTGATAGTTGCTCTTATGTACAAGAACCATAGCCACAGAGGTGTGGGAAGTTAAGAAATGGAGGGGAATATCAGATATGGCAAAATGTCACCTCACAGCTTACAGCTTTAGATACATTTAGATACAGCTGTAGGTCATTATTTGGAAATCGTTATTTGCATTGAGACCATTTCTTTTTGTGGTAGTTTTCAGCTTCTCCAACATTAGTGACTATATTATTAGTGCTTCTTAACTTAGGCTGGGTATTCATTCAGATAAACTCTGCAATTGAAAATGCACACCCAGCCTACTGTATACCATAGCTTAGCAGTAGAGGGTGCTGTGGAGTTCACCCTTAGTACTAACTGGAATCTGCTTGCTGCCACTGCATCACATTGCCGAGAAGATTGTGCCATGTATCTCTAGCCTAAGAAAAGACAATATTGTGAATTTGAAGTGTAGTTTCTGTGGAATGCATATTGCTTTTGCACCATTTGAAAAGATTTTTATGCCAATTTAAAAATGATAAGTTGAGCACGGCATGGAAGTGCATGCCTTTAATCCCAGCACTTGGGTGGCAGAGGCTGGTGGATCTCTGTGAGTTCAAGGCCAGCCGAGTCTATATAATGATTTCCAGGCCAGCTGGGCCTTCAGGGAGACCCTGTATCAAAAAGAACCCCCTACCCCCCAAAAAAATAGTCAAGCAAGGTGTGCTGGTGCTTGCCTTTAGTCTCAGCACTTGGGAGGCGGAGGCATGTAGATCTCTGAGATCAAGACCAACTGGGGCTACAGGGAGAAAAGATCCCCTCTCTACCTCCAGGAAAAAAAAAAAAAAAAACTGTCTTTATATGGAAATTCACCCAGTCCAAGTAGATCTGCCAAGAGTTCATCTGTCCCTTACTATAGTGAAAAGGGATTTGTCCATTGCCCTTACTTGCTCCTGATTCCAGTCTATTATAATAGCTGTCAACAGATACAGGAGTTTTTGCCAGCATAGTATTAAGGTTGAGGTTTGTGGGCAAAAAGCTTAGGATTGAGTAGATTTACCTTTGTTGAGAGTTATTCACTCTTAACAGAACAAGACTGCCAACTTCTGTGGCTCAGAAGAATAAAACTTTGAATCAAAATTGTCATTACTTCTCTGTGTCTCAGCAAAGCTTTGAGCATTGGGAATTACCTGGAATTATTTTATTTTATATGCTTTTCTTTTGAGATCTTGTAGGACAGTACTTTTAAGAGCAGCAGTTTAGAATTATTGTGGTATGTTTCAAATATGAAGATGAGACTAATTAAAAAGAGCTGATTCATGAAGAGTTTTATAAGCAGTTCTCTTTTCAGACTTCATCCCTGGGCAGTAAGCACAAGCCAGGGGATTATATATCCTTTTAAACTGTTTTCTTTCCATTTCCTTTCCTTCCGATAGTGCTGGAGATTGACCCCAGGTCTCCTGATTGATAGGTAGGTGTGGACTGTAATGCTGAGCTACAACCTAAACCCTCTTTAAAAATTGTTTTTTGACACAGAGCCTTACTCTGTTGTACAGGCTGGCCTGGAACTCATAGTGTATCCCAAGCTGGCCTCGAACTTGTGGCTATTCTCTTGTTTCAGTCTCTTAAAAGCTAGGATTACAGGTGTGAGCCACTATTTCTGATCTGTTTTGTTTTTGTTTTTTGAGACTCGGTCTCCCCAGCTGGCCCGGAACTTGCTATGTAGACCAGGCTGGCCTCTATCTCCCAGAGAATTTGCCTGCCTCTGCCTCCTGAGTGCTGGGATTAAAGGTATTTTCTACCACACCTGGCTTTCCTGATCTGTGTTTAAGATTTTGTAATAATGCTAAATTTAAAGTAGCAAAAATATTAGCAATAATTCTTTATACAATTCACCCATATTTTCAAATGTGAACATTTTACCTGTTAGCTGTATAGCTGTTGTAGGCGGTACTGGGTTAAAAGGACAGTTTCATGTGTGTTCATAATATGCTGTGAGCGTATACCCCACCTCTCCTCCTCTACCCTTTTCTTCCCCTCCTCTCAGTAATTCCCACCCTTGCTCTCCCAGTCTCACTTACACTTTTCATATCGTATATACACACATGATTTTATATATCTGTATAAAATCCAAGAACTACAAATGAGAGAAAATACTGTATTGTCTGAGACTGACTCAGTTCACCTAATATTTTGATTATCGATAGATGCATCCATTTCTTGCCAATAATGAACTTTGTTTCCATTTTCTTTATTCCTTTGTTGATAGAAATCTAGGTTGGTTTACAGTTGTTGTGAGTAATGCTGTAATAAACATAGATATATTTGTATATCTCTGTGATAGGTTAATTTGGAATCCTTTGTGGAAATACCCATGAATGGATTAGCTGGGTCATATGGTAGATCTATTTTTAGTTTTTTAGGAGAACTTCCATACTGATTTCCATAGTGAGTGGACCAGTTTATATTTCTATCAGCAGTATATAAAGTTCCTTTCTGTTCCTGTCCTTGCCACCATTTGTTTTTGTTTTCTTAATGACCGCCATTCTGAGTGGGGTGAAGTGGAATAACAATTTAATTTTAATTTGCATTTCTTCAGTAGCTAGTGAGGTTGAACATTTTGACATTTATTAGCCATTTGTACCTTATCTTTTAAGTATTTTCTGTATCTATTGTTTGGGTTGTTCTATTTCTTGTTATTTTTTTATTTTTGAGTTCTTTGTATATTCTATTTATTTTTATTTTAAGTGTATGAGTGTTTTGCCTGCATGTAAGTGTACCTGATGTACAATGCCAGAAGAGGGCACCAAATCCCCTGGAATGCGAGTTACAGACATTAGCTACCATGTGGATGCTGGAAATAAAGCCCAGGTTCTCTGCTCTTAAATGCTGAGCCATATCTCTAGACCCTGTGCAGAATCTTTTCATGAGGTTTCATTTGTCAATTTTCAGGCCTATTTTCCTGAGTTACTAGTGTCCTATGCAGAAAGTTCTTGCCTATGGCTGTATCTTGATGTATTTTCCCTTTTTTTCTTTTTAACAGTTTATGTTACATTAAGGGTCTGTGGTACATTTGGAATTGATTATTGTACAGGGTAAAGGTGTATTTTTACCTACATGTGGATATCCAATTTCTTCACCATTTGTTGAAGAGGCTAATCTTTTCTCCAATTTACATTTTTGGTACTTTTGTTGAAAACCAGGTGGCTATAGCTATGTGAGTTTATTTCTGGGTCCTGTATTCTATTCCATTGATCTACATGTTTGTTTTTGTGCCAGTACCTTCCTTGTTTTCCTACTATGGTTCTGTGGTATAATGTAAAATCATGCATGATAATACCTTCCTCTTTAAAAATAAAACTTTTTATTTATTCTTAATTTCATATACGTATACAATTTATCTTGATCATGACCACTCCCAGTTTCCCTCTCTCAATTCCACTAGATAACCCCAATATATCTCTTCTCATCAGTCATCCTCCCCTCATTTTATAACGCACTGAGTCCAAGTAGTGCTTGCCTGATGGGATATTGACTGATCTTGTTGGTTTGACCTTGTGCAAATCTTTTACAGGTAACCGTAGCTGCAATGAGGTCATGAGTGCAACTGAAATTCATGTCCCAAAGGCAGCATTTCACAGCACTCCTTCTCATCCTCTAGCTCTTACATTCTTTCTGCCCCTCTTTTGTGATGTTCCCTGAGTCTTGGCGTTGGGGGATTTGTTACAGATGTCCCATTTTGGGCTGAGCACTGAAATTTTGACCAACTATGAGTCTCTACTTTGTTGCTCACTCTAGAAAGCAACTTTTCTTACCAAGCCTGAGAGCAACACTTACCCTATGTTATTTAGATGACAGTGTGGTAAAATGATTATTTAGCAAAACAGAGTAGTAACCTCCCCCGCTTTGGGGGTTATGGACTTTTGACAAGGTTTAGAGTCCACGGTATGAAGTTCCTTCTATGGAGCAGTTCTCAAATCCAATATGAAAGTGTTTGGTTAGCCCCATAACCTTCATGCCACTATTGTGCCAGTGGGCATTCAGGGTTCCCTGGCTGGGTAATCGGTTGATGTCTTTTCTTCCCCTAGTGGTCTGCAAAGCACCTTCTGGCACTGTGAAAGTTAGCCAGCAGGGAGGAAGTTTGATTTCTCTGTCCTGTGACCAAAGTGCACATTTATGTCTTAAGCAATAGGGTCTTACCATCTAGTTATGGTGGACAGCCAAGATCTGTCTTGTGTCTCTTGTGCCACTCTGACCGGTATCTCTTAGGGAGGTATCCATGCCTGCCTGGTACTCAGCACTACATTTTTTGTAATGGATTGCTCAGGATTGCTTTGGCTAACTGACCATTTTTGTGATGTATATTGTATTTATTTGTATTTTGTGCTTTCATATGTTTAAGTTAAAAAAAAATTTCTGTGAGGAAAGATGTTAGAAATTTGATGGGAATTATATTGAATCTGGCTTTCTTTTGGTAGTATGGTCATTTTCACAATATTAATTTTAGTGTCTTCTTCAGTTTCTTTTGTCAGTGTTTTAAAGTTTTCATTGTACCAGTCTTTTATTTCTTTGTTTAGGTTTATTCCGAAGTATTTCATTTGTGTCAATAATAAATGGAATTGTTGTTCTCATTTCTGTGTATGTATGGTTGTGCATCTCTGGATAGTGTGTGTGTGTGTGTGTGTGTGTGTACATGCAGCTCAAAGATCAACCTTAGGTGTTATTCCTAAGGCACCTGGCTTTTTTCACATGGCTTAATGGAATGGGATTCAGGTCTTCCTGCTTGATTAGCAAGTACTTTACTTCTGGAGCTAGCTCCTATTTTTATGATTATTTTTATTTTATGTATATGAGTGTATTACCTACGTGTCCAAGAGCACCCATGTTGGGCAATGCCTGTGGAGGTCAGAAGAGGGTGTTGGATTCCCTGAAACTGAAGTTAGGACAGTTGTTAGCGTCCTTGTGGGTGCTGGGAATTGAACCCAGGTCCTCTGCAAGAGCAGTCAGTGCTCTTAACTGCTGAGCCATCTCTCCAGGCCTCCTGATTTCTTTTTTCATCATTTACTATTAGTATATAACAAATCTACTGATTTTTCTTCATTTTGTTTTCTTGCATGCTGTTAAAAATATTTGTCTAATCTGAGAGTTTTCAGTTAGTGATTTTGGAGTCTTGTGTGTAGAATTATATCATCTGCTAATGAGAATACTTTTGACTTTTTATATCCCTTTTTCTTCTTTTGTCTTATTGTTCTACCTAAGACTTCAGACACTCACTGTATTGAATGAGTGGAGAAAGTGGACATCCCTTTCTTGTGCCTGATTTTAGTGGGTATACTTTGAGGATTTCCCCATTTACTATAACTTTGACTACAGGTTTGTCATATATCACCTTTATTTTGTTGAGATATGTGCTGTTTCTAGTTTTTTCAAGGCTTTTATCATGGAAGTTGCTTGGATTTTGTCAAAAGCCTTTTCTGTCTACATCTATTGAGTGACCATGTGATTTCTGTCTTTGAGGCCATTTAGGTGATACGTTAAATTTATTAATTTACATGTGTTGAACTCTCCTGGATCTCTGGAATGAGGCCTGCTTGATCATAGAGAATTATCCTTTTCATGTGTTGTTGAGTTCAGCCTGCAAGTGTTTACTGAGAATTTTACATCTGTGTTCATCAGAGAGATTGGTCTACAAGTTGCCTCTGCCTGTTATGCCTTTATTGGAATCAGGGTGGTATTGGCTTCATTAAAAAAAAAGGTTTTGTAGCATTTGCTCCTTTTTTTTGTTTTATGCAATAGTTTGAAAAGTATTGGTGTTAACTACTTAATTAAAGATTTGTTAGAATTCAGCAGTGACTCCCTATGGAACTGGACTTTTTGAATTTGGGAGCTACTTAAGTGATTGATCTAATCTCACTTATTGTTGAGATTTGTTTAAATTGTTACCTCGTCTTGGTTTAATTTTGATAGGTCACATGTATCTAAAAATACATTTGTTTCTCTTTGGTTTTCCAATTTAATAGACTGTGTTTTGTGTATATATAAATGAACTTGGGTGTGTGTGGGGGTGCACATGCATATGTGTGTGATGGCCTCAGATCAGTGTTGGGTGCCTTCCTTGATTTCTCTGCATATTTTTTAGACGGGAGCTGTCACGTGGAGCTCATTGATTCGGTTAGGCTGCTGGCCAATAAGCTCTAGGGATCTGCCTGTCTCCATTCTACAGCGCTGTGTTTACAGATGTGCACATCTATGCCTGGCTTTTACATGGGTGCTAGTGAATCAGGCACTTTACTGACTGAGCCATTTCCCTAGCCCTGGAATATAAATTTTTAAGGTATATCATAATGATTTTCTGAATTTCATTGGTACCTGTTGTAATGTGACATTTCACCTCTAATTTTGCTTATTTGAGTCTTCTGTTTAGTTTGGCTAAGGGTTTGTCAGTGTTGCTTATCTTTTCAAAGATTAATGGTTCCATTGATTCTTTGTATCGAATTTTTATTTCTGTTTCATTAATTTCTGCCCTAATCCTGATCTTTGTGCACATGCGTACACACGCACACTTGTGCACATGTGTTCCTGTGGAGACCATAAGTTGATGTCAGGTGTTTTCTATCTTATTTATTTGAGATAAGATCCCTCACTAATCTGAAATTTACCAGTCCATGTAGATTAGCTGGCCAGTAAGTCTAGGGGTCCTCCTGTCTTCCTATCTCCAGTGCTGGGATCACAGGCTCATTTTTACTTGGATGCTAGGGTTTGAACTTACCCTGCTGATTACGGAGAAAGCACTGTATTAACTGATGAAGCCCTCCTAACTCCCCTGGTCTTAGTTCATTGATTTTCTCTATTGATTTTGGGTTTGACTTTTTCTTGTTTTGCCAAGGTCCTATTTATTGGAAATCTGATTTTGTTTTGTTTGTTTTTGTGACAGAATCTCACTATGTAGCCCTGAATGACCTGGTACTTACTGTGTAGACCAGGCTGGCCTTGAACTCACAGAGATCCACTTGCCTCTGCCCTCCAAGCCCTAGGATTAAAGACATGTGCCACCACACCCAGCTAGATCTGATTTTTAAAATACTTTTTAATTTGTTATTTTAAGTGTGTGAGTATATTGTTAACATGTATGTAAGTGCACCCATGTAATGCATTGACTACAAAGGTCAGAAGAATGCATCGGATCTCTGGATCTGGAGTTTTGGATAATTGTTACTTGCTCTGTGGGTCTTGGGAACCGAACCTGGGTCCTCTGCAAGAACAAACAGTGCTCATAATCGATGAACCATCCCTCTAGCCTTGTTTTGTTTTTTGATACAAGGTCTTCCTGTAATCCTGGCTAGTCTGGAACTCAGAGAGATCCATCTGCCTCTGCCTCCCCATTGTTGGGATTAAAGGTCTGTACCATGCCTGATTTTTTTTTTTTTTTCATGTAAGCATTTGGTAGCTATAAACTTCTCTTTGGGAATGCTTTTATTTTATCCTGTAGTTTTGACTTGCTGTGTTTTCATTTTAGTTCACCTTCCCCTGTCTAGCCAACTCATTGACCCTAATGTTCAAATACTGTCCTCTATACCAACAATGGGGGAGGGAATTCTTTTTTTTTTTAATTTTTAATCCTTGAGCTTCTGATCCTCCTAAAACCCTACCGTCTAATTCCTGGGATTACAGGTGAATGTGACCTCTGTGTTAAATGACACTGGGGATCAAACCCTGATCATTGTCTTGCTAATCTGACACCCTCTACCAACTGGCCTGGCCCCATTTCTGATTTACTCTTACTTTTGTTTGTATCTATTTTTCTTATGCTGAGTATTGAGCATTCCAGCATCTTCCCTGCTGAGAACACACTGCACCACTGACCTGTATAAACTCCTGGATGCAAATTTCATTTCCCATCTATTTCCTTTAAGTTGTCAATAATAGTCTCCTTAAAGGCAATGTATGGGAGTTAGTTCTCTCCTTCCATCATTTGGTTCCTGGGGATTGAACACAAGTCAACAGGCCTTGTGGCAGTGCCCTTATCCATGGGGCTATCTTAACTGCTTGTTGACAGTCTTTTTAGTGCTCCTAAGCTTTCACTAATAATCTTCTGAATATCCAGTAAGATCGTGCTCACTGTAACTCCAAGCAACTGCTGTATTTTTAGGTTTTGTTTTATAAGAACATCTTATTACTATTTAAAATTTTCCGAGTAATCGGTAAATCTGTATTATTTACCTAACAGCATGACAAATTAAAATTTAGTGGATTAACACTGTAATAAATGTTTGTTGTCTTGTATATATAGGTCAATAATAGGAATTTAGCAGCTGTTTGTAGCTCAGGGTCTCTCATCAAATTGCTTTAAGGATGTTGGGTTAAAATGGGGAATGGAGGAGTACAGAAGAAATCAGGGAGGTTTGACTGACAGTGGAACTTTTTCTAAAATGCCTTCCTCGGATGGTTATGAAGCTGATGCCAGTTGAATTTTTTACTAAATAGCTCTTTCTCTTTTTACAGCTGCCTATCATATGACAGTGTATTCTAGCTTTTTTTTCCAGAATGAATGATTTAAGAGAGAGGGTGGCAAATGTTGCAGCTATTTATTAGCATTAAAAGTCACTGTCAACTGTTTTCTTTGTTGAACAACTTCTCTTCCCTTACTCTTCCTCCTTTGGTTGGAAAGAAAGGAGCTATGAACAGGACAGGCAGGGAGGGAGATGGGCAATGCAAAGGTCATCTTAGAGGTGCTGGAGGAAACAAGTGTCCCAGAATAACTGTGCAAAGGCACAGGCTTGGGGTCAGGAGAGGGAATAGCAGGCAGACACAATGTACCTACTCTGGGACGCAGGCCTTGCATCACCAGAGGGAATGACAGGCACACACAGTATACCTGGGGATTCCTCAAGTTGCCATAGCACATCAAAGCAAGGGCAGCCTCCAGCTTTTCCCAATTGTTGAATCTTGATGAAAGACTTAAAGAGTAACCGATGCCTGTCTGCAATCCCTGTTGCTTGGAGGACTAGAGAGCTTAAGGTACAATCACAGCTAAGTCTCCTCCTCTTTCTTCCTCTTCCTCTCCTTCTCTTTCCTTTTCCTTCCAATTTGTTCTCCTTCTCCCCCCCGATTCTTTCATCTTCCTTGTTCCCCTCCCTCCTCTTCCTTCTTTTGGTGGTAAAATAGATGTGATAGAAAATTTTCCAGTTAACCATATTTACAGCGTTCTGTCATTTTAGCGGTATTCTCTTAGCTCTAGGTCCAGTGTTAGCCAACAGGAGGTGGCACCGCAAGTTTTAATTGTCTAAGGGTGATCTTAGACAGGCGTCTCAGTGAAGGATCGTCTAGATCTTGTTAGGCTGTGGATATGTCTGGAGAATGATCTGGACTGCGTTAACTGAGGTTGAAAATCCGCTCTTTGTGGGTGGCTCCATTTTCTAGACTGGGGATTCTGGACTCTTATGAGTGGAGAAAGTGTGTTATTGCTCACTAGCATGATCTGTGGATGTATTGTGAACAGCCCCCTCAAATTTTTGCCTCTGTGGCTTTCCTGCCATGGTGGATTACAACCTGAAACTAGGCGCTAAGTAGCCCTTTATATAAGTTATTTTGATAGAATATTTTATTACAGTAGGAAATACAGCTAACACAGGGAGCCATCTTGGGTGTTGGCTGTTGCCCCAGAGATTTTGGCAAATATCATTTTTAATCAAAATTTCAGCCAAAAATCTTTTAAAATGTTTATTATTTTTATTTTATGTGTATGAGTGTATTGCCTACATGTATGTAAGTACATCTATGTTGTACAGTGCCCACCGAGGTCAGGAGAGGGCATTGGATTCCCTGCAACTGGAGTTGTGGACAGTTGTTAGCCATGTGGTTGTTGGGAACAGAACTCAGGTCCTCTGCAAGAGCAGTCAGTGCTCTCTTAACTACTGAGTCATCTCTCCAGCCCTCAGCCATAGTCTTAACCCAATCTGTTGTGAAATTACAGTTGAGTAAGGTACTTTTCTAATTTTATTCTCTCTATATCTGTTTCTTGGCATTCTGTAAAATCTTCCTTTCCTTTCTCAATAGTAGAGAAGGGAATCGTCTACAAGAAGTGAACTAAGCTGTGCAAGGAGAAATAAATGTCCTTTGGATTTAGTGTTAAAAATGTTTCTTGGTCAGAGGAAAGGCCCATTGAAATTAGTACATTAATGATGTGGGTATGGAGAAGAGGATATAATGAATCTTTTAAGAATCTTAAATATGAAACAGAAGCATATGTATGAAGAAAATATTATTGCTCTGATTTGGTACAGAAGGAAGAGAAGAAGCATAAGTTATCAGGAGATAATGTAAAGGGTCACTATAAGGATAAGGAGGCAAGTGATTTTCAAGATGTTTACTATAATAAAGCTGATGTTTGGTAATATGTGTATTGAAACTAAGAAAGGCGAGAAACATAGGTTTATAGAAAATATTGGTAATAATGGCCTAGAGGTTTCCATAAGCTTTGGGAATAAGCATCATAAGAGTGACATAACTGTAAGATTGTTGACAAAGAGATCATTATGGTTTAGTATTTTCTTGTGTCATTTTGGGTGGTGATAGTATCTAGGTCTTGGGCCACAATTCTCCATGGGCCACTTATGTTTACAGACATCTTAGACTCATAAGAGGTTTTGACTTCCTTTGTTGCAAATTATTTTTTTCCAGATTATTTGTATAACTATAACAGGCACAATCATTTAGAGCAAAGGGAAGATTTGCCTTCAGCCATGGAAGATAAAGAGATAATATATTCTTCCGGTCAGTAATAAACCTGTCAGTTTGGGAGTACTATCCCTCCTTTAGCATCCATGACACAGCACTGGATAGTTTGTTAGCGGGTTTACAAAGGCAGAACTTCTAGTATTCCTACTGGCTGCCCTCAGTGCTTTCCTGTAGATACAGTGGACTGTTTGGGAGCTTCTCATTGCTTCCTTTTCTCTCCTGCAATTGCTGTGTATGTCTGATAGTAGTTTTTCCTTTATTTGCTTCTATTTGGAGGTTCATGGTAGTATTCTAATAGTTGGTTTTGTGTTTTTTGGTTTTGCTGTACAGTTAGTCTTTTTGTGTGGGACTTTATAGGGGTTGCTGCCTTTTTTTCTCTCTCTCCTTTCTTGCTTCTTTACATGAGTTTTGAAACTACTAATTTTTTTTTTCCTTTTCCTTTTACAACTTTATTTTGTATGAACGTTTTGCCTGCAGGTATGTGAGGGTACAATATGCATGCAATGCCCACAGAGGCTAGAGAAGGCAAATCCCTGGAATGGGAGTTTCAGACTATTGTTAGCCACCATGTGTGTGCTGGAATCTAAACCTAGGCCTTCTCTGCAAGAGTAGCTTGAGTTCTCAACTGCTGAGAACCCTCTCCAGCCCTAAAACTGCTGATCTCTTGGTGTGTGTGTATTTATATGTTTTTGAGTTAGTCTCATTATTGTTGGACTATCCTTGAATTCACTGTATAGCTAAGTCTGGCCTAGAACTCTGATTGTTAATGCCTGAGCCCCTTGAGTCATAGAAATGCAGAAATGTGTCATCATGCCTGGAAAAATAGATCTTTTGTTTTTTCCTTTAAAAATAGACAATAGCAGAAGTAATTTAATATTAGACTTTTAGTTGTATCTTTTCAGTTAAATGGAGAGTCATGTGTTTTGCTCTCAAATGGGAGCCAAATGGACACTGAGACTGAGATCAATAATTAACTTGTTTTTAAAATTATTTTTATGTGTGTGTTGGCTTGCATGTATGTATGTATGTATGTATGTATGTATGTATGTATGTATGTATGCCTGGTACCTACAGAAGCCAGATAAGAGTGTTGAATTCCCTGGAACTGGAATTACAGATGCGTAAACCACTGTGTGGGTGCTGGGAACCAAACCCAGTTCTTTTTAACCTCAAGCTATCTCTCCAGCCCTAAGCATTAATATCTTAAGAATGAATTCTGAGTGTGTGTGTATATGCATATGCATGCATATGTATATGAAGCTAAACCCAAGATAGTGACTGCTTTAAAAATAGCAATAATATCTAATGTGTATGTACTATGAATAGTATGCTAAGCACTATTCTAAGTATATTAACTCTTGTAATCCTCAACAGACTTCTGAGGTAGATGTAATTTACACATCTAAAATTATGTCATAGAAGTTGAATAGCATTTACACATAGTAAGATAGAGTTGAATTTGAACCCAGTTTTGCTTCCTAGTCTGCTCTTCTTTTTTTTTTTTGAGACAGAGTTTCTGTGTAGCCCCAGCTGGCCTGTATCTCACTTATGTAGACCAGGCTGGCCTCCATCTCACAGAGATCTACCTGCTTATGCCTCCCGAGTGATGGGATTAAAAGAATGCACTACCACAGCCAGTCCCCTAATCTGCTTTTAACCAGTGTTATTCCTTCTTTTTTTAAAAAAATTATTTTATATGCATGAGTGTATTACCTGAATGTGTCTAAGTGCACGTATGTCATGCAGTGCCCTCAGAGGTCAGAAGAGGGTGTTTAATCCCTTGGAACTGGAATTACAGATGGCTGTTGGCTGCCATGTGCTGCTGGGAACTGAACTTGGATCCTGTACAAGAGCAGCCAGTGCTCTTAACCATTGAGTCATCTCTCCAGCCCTTTTATTGTGCTTTTTAAGCATGTCAGTAGTAATGCTTATGAATTGAAAGGTGTAGGAAATGTTTTTTATAAGTTAATTTTTTAAATTTTAATTTTTTATATGTGTGTTAGTGTATTACCTGCAAGTATGTAAGTGCACCCATGTTGAGCAGTACTGGTAGAGGACAGAAGAGGGCATCTAATTCCTTGGAACTATAATTATGGACAATTGTTATAGTCGCCATGTCAAACCGGGGTCTTCTGCAAGAACAGGCTGTACTCTTAAGCACCAAGTCTTCTCTCCAGTCTACATGTTTGAAGTTCTTAAGGAATAGAATTTGTGTTGCTTAGACTGAGTTGATATTTTATAGGGCAACAGAAATGGTGCACACTAGGTCAATAGTTGTAGGGCATCTTGGTTAGGAAGGTAGTATCATTAAATCTAAGTTGTCGTACAGGAAAAGCTAACTGTAAACATTGTGGACTTGTGAATTTGAATTTTATTTAAAAAGTTGATAGTCTGAATTCAGGCACATTAAGAGGTGGGATAGTTAACATTTTAAAGGCACATATGTATATTGAGTTCAAGATAGGTTATACTAGATACACACTTAATAGGTTAATAAACAAAATTATTACTTTGTTAAACATTCTCATAAATATTATATTTGTAGCAGAAAAGAAGCTAAGAGAAGTTTTAGAAGTTTCAGTAATGAAGTTTTTCTTGGTAGGAGTAACTGATACACATTGAACATTAAAGGGAAATACAATTAGTTTAAATGTATACCCTGAATCATATTCTCTCTGTTGTCTCCAAATAAGCTATGACACACACACACACACACACTATTTATTCCAGTTATTTGTCAAATACTAATCCTCTTCAGTCTTTATTTTGCTCTTTAATTTGAACCCAAATCTAATATTTAACCTAGTTTTGTCTTTATTTTCCTATTTGCTAAACTAACTTAATAATAGGTATCTTGAGCTAGAGTCATAAGGTCTTTATGGATCTGCTATACAATTTTAGCAAGTGCCAGTCATCAATTTAATAACCTTTTTTTTTTTTTTTTTTAAGTTGGATCTGTCAGTAGCTATATCAGGGAAGGCAGTGTTTAAAATCTTAGTTGGGTACCTCTGGGTGGAGGATGCAGTTGATAAAATCATCATTCATAGAAACTTATAGCTCAAAGGTATAATGAGGACCATGGGTTTTTAACAGACAAAGATTGTGTTATAGCTTTCCGTACAGTTTGCAATACAGTCGGTTGGTTTAGGTTCCTCATAGGATGCATATATGCCAGATATATGATATACAGTAGGATGTCAAAGTTAGCCACATAAAACCTCAAACTGTAGCATTCACTTCCTTTTTTTGATGGTGGGAGTTTGAGGAGACCATAATTTTTTATTTCTTTTATTGCCTGAGAAATTTGGCATCGAGAATGTATTTACATAGTTGTCATAGGAATATCACTTGTTAACCAGGTACCAGGTCTTTTGATATACTTTTTTCATTTCATTTTTTCCCTTTTTTTTTTTTGGAGACAGGTTCCCATGTATCCCTAACATGCTGTACAGCTGAGGGTGACCTGAAACTCATGCTTCTAAACCTTCTGAGCGCTGGGATTATAGGCCTGTGCCTCCTTGGTTTATGCTGGAAATGAATAAAGGGCCAGCGTTCTTACAACTAAGCTACATCCCTAGCCCAGGTCTTTGAATTTTGTTGTGTCATTTTATATTCCCTGTCACACCCCCGCTAGTCCTGGTGCCATAGTTGTCTTAACATCACAGATCTATTGAGGTTTAGGCTTTGAATTTACCAACAACTAGAGAAAGTTTTAGAAATCAGAGGCTGGCACTTGTGTTATATTCTGACAAACCTGTCTGTGATAGATGATGAAGGGAATTTATGTTCAAGAACTTCAAAAATATCGGAGTTCAGAGCTGAAGAGATGGCTAAGCAGTTAAGAGCTCTGGCTGCTCTTGCAGAGAACCTGGGTTCAGTTCCCAGCACCTACCTGGCAACTAACAACTGTCTATAACTCCTGTTTCAGAGGAATGATGTCCTCTTCTGATCTCCATTGGCATTGCACTACTTGGGTGCACTTACATACATGCAGGCAGTGCATTTATACACATAAAATAAAAGTAAAAAAATAAATTACAATTCAAACCTGGGAGAAGGCTCAGCAGGTAAGGTCGCTAGCTGCACAAGCCTATAGACCTGAGTTCAGTTCCCTGGATATCTTTTAATTCCAGCATTCATATGTTGAGATGGGAGGAGAGAAGAGAATCACCTGAAGTACACAGCACAGCAGCAGAAACAAGAGTGGAAGTGGAAGGCAAGAGCTGACTCCTGAAAGTTAGTCTCTAACCTCCATATACATGCTGTGCCACATGGATAACACACATAAAATTTTTAAAAATATTGGGGACTTTGACACATTTGTGAAAGTTCTCCTTGATCCTTGAGTGTGAGTGGTATGACAGAGCGGCATTTGGTAAGATAGCCCAGCAAGTACCATCAGCCTGTGTGATGGGTTCAGTCTGTATATTTGGACCACAAGTGCACTAACTAAATTCATTGTGATCTCCAGTTCCTCTTTGTCTTTTTCACTTTTTCCAAAGCTGTAGTTTTCCTTTGTCCTTTTAAAATTCTGTATTGTTTCTGTTAGACTATTCAGGAAAGGGATATAGTTTTAAGAACAATTTTTTTATCTTACTAGGAATATTGTACATGATGCTTTTCTCAATTGGGAGAATACCCTTTCACACTTGTAAAACGAGCAAAAATGTACATGTGTATAAGAATTGGTAAGCTTTTCCAGTAAAGAACCATATAGTAGCTGGACATGGTGTTACACATTTTTAATCCTAGCACTTGAGAGGCAGAGGCAGGTAGATATTTGATTTCAAGGACAGCCTGGTCTACATAGTGATTTCTAGGACTACATAATGAGACCCTCCTTTCCCCCTCTACCCCCAAAGTCTCTGCATGAGTGTGGACATGTAACTATTGGCTTCTTGTTCTGTTTTTGGTCTTTTTGAGGCACGGTCTTCCTATAGCCCCAGCTGATCTGGAACTCCCTATGTAGACCAGGTTGGCCTTGAACTCCCAGAGACAACCTTGCCCCTGCCTTCTGAGTGCTGGAATTAAAGATGTGCCACCATGCCCAGCATGCTGTTGGCTTCTTTTAGGGATATTTTCATCAACTTCTCTTTCTTCTCTGGTACATTGTACATGCTAAGTAAGTGCACTACTACTAAACTACATCCACACTGCCCATTTTTCCTAAAGCAATTAAGGTCACATAGTTGTCATTACAGTAGGGTAGAACTAAAGCTGAACACCCAACTTCTTGAGGAAGTCCTCTCCTCCTCCTCCTCCCAGAGAATCAATAATCAAAGCACACTGAGATAGACAACTCTCTTTAAATGTATTCCCTGGTACTCAGCCTACAATCACTTCAATTCCTTTTCATTATACAGTAATAAAATGAAAGTTCATTTGTTGTCTGGTGGGCCACATAAATTTTCATTTATATTTGCACTCTCATAGATTTCCTTCAAATTCCATTTTGATCTGTGAGGACATTGTTACATCACATTTTCATCACCAAACTGAGAAGTCTGTCATTTGTCCTCTTCGTAGGATGTAGGTAGGACATAGGAAATTTTTGAGTCAGAGATGGTCAGTTTTATTACAACAAAGTTGTAGTCATTGTATCAGTGTTTTTGCACCATTCCCCAAAGACCTAGTTCCCAGGAGGCAGTATAGAAGATCATGTGACATCTGCTCATGCCACCTGTTGCATTAAAGTAGAGGAACCCTGAGTTTAAGGGATCTGAGTCTTTTAATGGATGGTAAAGCATGAGTGCACTTTCAAGGTTATTTACAGTATAAACAACCTTGAAAAATTAGTCTAGAATTATAGACAGTTGTTACTTGAAAGAGTAAACCCAGTAAAAATGGCCACAGTAACCAAACAAGAAGTTGGGAAATGAGTTTGATGAATTGCTTAGCTATTTCAGAAATGAGAGACCTAGGTAGACTTGTTTCCATGCATTGGCAAATTCTGAATGAATTTATAAAGCTATACAGTGAGTCATTCACGGCTAAGTCCAAAAACGGGAGTTTTTAAAAAATATTTTTTACTGAGCTTTTGTATATTTCATGAAATAGTTCTTAATCAAATTTCAGACCCCTTCCCCCATCTGTGCCTCAACATACTCCCCCCACCCAACCTCATGCATTCCATCATAAATGTTAAGTCCTGTCCAGTCAGTCATTTGTACTCAGATGTCCCTCTTTGCAAGTTCACCCAGTGGAATCTAGTCAACCTGTGTAGAGTCCTTAAGGGAGATCTACTGTCCCTTACTGAGCAATAATCAGTAGCCAACAGTTCCCAGGCTACATCCAGACCACCACCCAATTGCCTTGGTCCACTCTGGACCCTTGTCTGAGGTGATGCCACCATTGCCTCAAGTTCACATGTGCAAGCTTCCAGTGGCCTGAAAGCCTAGGTTCCTGGACCAACCCTGGCTCTAAGAATCTTTCCATCTGGTCTTCCGAAATGGTCTCTGAGGCCATGGGTAGGTGAGGTTTAATATGGGAGTCCTGGCCAGAGACACACACATTGCTGTCTTATTCTCTAAAACTTAGTCAGTTGTGGCTTTCTTTGTGTACTGCATTCTGTTATATAAGGAAGCTTCACTGGTGTGAGTTAAGGGATGCTCTGGTATGCTATCCACCCCATCCCACTAGATTCCATGAGCCTTAGGTATAGAGGTTCCATCGTAGATATGTCCCTCTAGAGCTGGGCAACTCTCAGCTCCACCCATTGCAAAAAGAAACTTTTGATGAGTGGTGTATGAAGTACTTGTTTGTAAATAGAAGGATTCATATTTAACATTTGGCAAGAAATTTATTTTGTCTAGAAATACGACAAACATAGGTTTTTCTCTAGGATCTGTGACTTCTCCAGCCATTTATGTCTGACTGTTAATTACAGCCACCCATGAGTTCCCTCCCATTTAGATTGCTCTAAGTCTAAATATCCCCTAGAATAATAGTTTTGATAGATAATTTAAATTCCTTCTCTTGTCTCATTGTGCTGTCTTTATTTTATTTTTTTTTAAGCTCCAGGACAATTTTAGTAGAATTTAAGAAAAAAATAATAGTATAGGTTAGATGAAAATCCCAGCAATCTGCAGGAGAAGTGGAGAAAAAGCCATATCTTTTAAATCCAGGGTGTGCTTGAAATAGAGTAACTTCAGAAGAATGGAATCTTATAGCGCTGGATTAGTGAGCTGAGGAAAGAGTCCCCACAGCCTGCCTTCTCTAAAGGATTGCTTCTCTGACTCCCATGCTTTATTTATATTATCTCTAAGTAGAAACAGTGTGGACACTACCTAGTTGAGAACTGGTCCTAAAGATAGCATACATTTCTATCTAGTTTGCTTCTTCAGTGCTGTGACAAAACACTGTGACTACTACCAACTGGGGGAGAAAAGGGTTTATATGTCTTTTATCTCCCACGTCACTGCAGGAGCCCAAGGTAGGAAGAACTCCGGGCAGGAAGCTGGAGGCAGGACCCATGAAGGAATGCTGGTTACTGGCTTGCTCTCCTAGTTCATGCACAGTCTACTTTCTTATACAATACAGAACAACCTGGCCAGGAGTGGCCCTGCCGACAGTGGTCCCTCCCATATGACTCAACAATCAAGAAACTGTCCTACCTACATGGCCATAGACCAGACTCAATGGAGAAAATTCCCCAACTGAGACTCTTTCAACTCAAGTGTGTCAGGCTGACAATTCAAGCCATCCAGTACAGTTGACCTCTTGTTAACTTGACACACAAACATATCACTATGAAACTGTAAGCTTTGCATTTCTTGTCCTTAAGGTTTGATGTTGTAAGACAGTGTACAGCCTTAAAGCCCCACAGACCTTAGAAAATCCAAACACTTAAAAATTCACAGTCTCTTAAAAGTCTAACTATGGGCTCATGTAAAATCAAAAGTACTGTCTTATTTCAAAGGGAAGAATCGGGCACACCTAAGCAAAACCTAAGTTCAGCAAAGTAGTTCAAGGCTGGATGTTTTAGATTCACTTAATGATCTTCTGGGCTCCAAAAACTTTCAGCAGTTCCACTTTTCTGGTTCTGCCACCCACAGCGCATGCAGCTCATCTCACAGGCCCAGGCCAGCTCCATTCCACACCTGCTGCTGCCCTTGGTGGTAGGTCTTGATGTCTCCAAAAAGCTGGGGTCTCCACTGAAACTGAGGCTATACTCTCACCAATGGGCTCTTCTGGTCTCTCAGGGGGCAAAGCCTCAGATTCTCTCTATGACCTCAGTTCTGGAGGTCTTCATTTCAACTGAAGCTGTACTTTCACCAATGATCTTTCTTGGCTTCTCAGGGTGCCAACCCTCAGCTGCTCTCTGTGACTCCATGCATTCAATACCAGAACCATGCAGGTGACTCTTCCACATTACCAAGTCCTGCTTCCAGCTTAAAATGGAGGCTCAGGCCCCCTCTGGACCATAGCTTTTGTGTGCTGACCCTGAGGAAATAGTTCCCAGAAGATTTTGTCACAGTGATGCTTGATGCTTGTCTCTTGTTGCTTAAAGCTGTTTCCGTTTTTTTTTTTTTTTTTTTTAAAGCTTCAGCTTACCAACATCAATTGTCCCAATGGAAAAAAAAAAGGTTTCTGGTCTCTTCTTAATCACAGGTGATTCTTTAGACTCAACTGACCAGAACCCAAAGATTATCCATCCATTCAGAATATTATACAAACAGCCCTGATTGTCTCTCTGCTTCTCTTTGAAGTTTCACAAGCCAGGCCTCCATCATCTAAAGTTCTTTCAGCATAACTATTCCAAGCTCCACAACAACAAACTCAAGCACTCAATGGCTTTTCCAGCCCAAAGTTCCAAATGCGCCCATCTTCCTCCCCCAAACCATAAGGTGAGGTCTGTCACAGCAATACTCTACAAGCCTGATACCAATTTCTATTCTCATTTGCTTCTCCATTGCTGTGACAAAACACTCTGACCAGTACCAACTTGGGGAGGAAAGGGTTTATTTGGTTTACATCTCCTGGATCAGTTTATAACTGAGGGAGCCCAAGGTAGAAACCCGGAGGCAGGAGCTGAAGCACAGGCTGTGGAGGAATGCTACTTACTGGCTTGCTCCTCTGGTCTATGCTCAGCCTGCGTTCTTATACATTACAGAACAACCTGCCTAGAGGTAGCATCACCCAAAGTGGGCTGGACCCTCCCACATCACTCAACAATCAAGAAAATACCCCAGAGACATGGCAACAGACCATTCCAGTAGAGGCAGTGCCCCCTCAACCCAGGTGTTTCAAGTCAACAACTAAAGCTATCCAGGACAATTTCCATTCAGACTGTATTGACTGGAACCTAGTGAAATGGCCTTTTCTAACAGCACAGGAAGCTGGAAAACATTGGGTATATCGTATATAAGAAATAAATTTGGAATAAATGGTGTTCTATAGCCCCTTTTTGGTGTTTCTCTTTTTGATATAGGGTCTCATTTAGCTCATGCTTGCCTTATGTTGCTGAGGATAACCATGAACTCCTGATTTCGTGCTTCCACTTCCAAGGTGTTGAGATTATACGTATGCACTACTGTACCTGCTAGTTTGTTCTTGTAAGCCATGTATAATTTTAGAAAATTATAGAAAGCAGAACATAAAAAGAAGCTAAAAAAATTAAAAAGCCTCATTCAGATTATTCCTTTCAGAAGTAACCATTATTACTAAGTACACATTTTAGTTTTTTTTTCCTCTGTATACACAGATAAAAAGGATAGATAGTTGAAAATTTTGTTCACATGTGCTCATTGAAAAGTAAAATTGATTATTGATTTTTCAAATAAAATTTCCAAACATAAGAGTTTATTTCTTCAAAGACATCTTCGTGTCTAATAATAGAAATTATGAAGATAAAAACAGCTAAAGGAGTAAAATTGTCTTTCCAGTTACTTTTACCTATACATAGTGGGACACTAAAATCAAAGTAGCTAAAATAGCTGGAAATTTATTTTGCATAAATTTAGGGGTTGGTGTTTTCATGTGTATGAATTATGTGTACACATGCTTGTGTGGATGCATTTGTGCTTGTGAATGTGGAGGCCCAAGGTTGACTTTAGGATTCTCTTTCCATAGCTTTTTCACCTTCTTCTTTGAGTCAGAGTCTTTCTGTCAAGCTCAGAGATCACCAGTATGGCTATTCTTCCTCACCCCACTTCTCTACCTAATTCTTTCCAGATTTACCTCTACCTTCTGATCTCCCAGCTTTTTGTCTTTAAAATAACTACCGCGCCCCATTAGTTACAGTTTGTTTGGCCCAGATACTCCTAGGTGTAGGGTCATCTACTGGAGTGTGATTGACCTACCAGGGGGGCAATACCCTGAAAGAAAACTGATTCTCCCTCCCTCAGAAGCTATCAGTTATCTATATATCTCTTCTGTTACCGGTGGGGGCTTGTGACCCCTTCCACCCTCTGCTAGACCTTATGCAGACAACAACAGCAGCTGTCAGTTCATGAATGCAATATTCCTGTTAGGTTCTGAGGACACTGTATTACTCCAGTCTTCCTGTCTCTGTCTCCATCTCTGACAATCTTCCTGCCCCATCTTCTTTGATGGTCCTTGAGTTTTCTGTAGTTACTAGTTTATCTCTGTCTGTGTTAATGTCTGTTCATTTTCATTACTGATTTCAAAACTTTCTTTTAGCAGTAGCTGTTTAAAATGATATTTGAGGGTGGGCACACTCATGCTACATTGTGCTTGTGGCGGTCAGAGGACAATTTGTATGAGTTTGTTCTCTACTTATCCCATGTAGAGAACTTGTCCCAGGAATCCCTGGGGATTCAACACAGGCTACAGGCTTGTCAACAAGCACATTTACCAGCTGAGCCATTTCAGTATCATTTCTTTCCCCTTTCCATTTCACGTATGAATTCTGTAATTTTAGTCATTACTTTGGTTCTACAATCTTCCTTTTCCCCTTTCTTCAATTTTATCATTTTATTCTTTAGCTTGTTTTATAATTTTTATTTAGAATAGTTTTGAAAAATATATGCTGAGTTAAATTTATTCAATTTTCGTTCAGTTTTTTACTGTCTTACATACTTTGTTTTTCATATTATTCTCTTCAATCTCTTTATCATAAAACTGTGTTTTAAAGTTTTTCAGGTAGGTGTTGATTTGAGACAGGGTCTTACTAAACGTTCTATACTGGCTTCCAGTTCTTGATCATCTTGCTGCAGCCTCCCACATACTCATGATACTGTGCTGTGACACCATTCCCTGCTTTACTTTTGTCCATCGTGTTCTTTTTTGACAGTTGCTCCATTAAAATTTTTGTAATTTCTTAATAATTTTCACCATTTGAGACTTTGGTTTAAAGTCCAGGTATTTTTTTGTTTTTCTGAAGCCAAGGGAACAAGAGGGGAGCACTCAAGTCCAGCTTTAGGCAGTGTGAAGTTTTTTGGCACAACTCTAGGATGACTTTTCTTTCTAATAATAATTTTTTTCTGTTGAGCTTAGCTCGGTGGATATAATCTTACTCCTATAGAGGAATAACCTTGGGTTCTTTCTTGATCTTGATCATTTTCTTCTCCCTCTTCCTCCCTTTACCCTAAAATTTTTTTGATTTTCCCTGAAGCCAATAGAATTTTATTCTTTTGGGGAGGGGATTGGTTCTCGCTGGATTTGGGAGTTTTGATTATAATGTTATGATTGGGGGAATTAGAGTCAGGGTTAATAGTTGAATCCTGTAGCTTAGCTTCAGATAGTTTTCATTGTCTAACATCTTCCATATTACTTACAGTTGGCCAGTTTTGACTTAATGCATTATTATCTGCCCCTTTCCAATTTAGTTGGTTATTGATTGATTTGATTGGTTGTTTTACTGGGTTTGTTCATTTAAAAAATGATAAAAGAAGTTTTTTTTTTTGTTTTTAAACACTGGAAAGATAGGTGATAAAATTTGAAATCACCTTCTTAATGCTCCAAATTCACATGTTGCTTTATGCTTACTAAGATTACATGCCCTTCATACCTGCAGACCTTCTGCTAGTGAACTTTATGTTTTGTAGTCTGTGTCCAAGCATTAATTTCTGATATTGGGCTTTGAAAGGCCCTCTCATTAAAATCAGCGGTAATGAAATTCTTTTCTATACGTTAGCAAACCTTTGCTATTTAGAGTTTTCTGAGACTGACATCATCTCAAACTTAATATTACATCCTTTCTAGAATTCAGTCTAATTTGCTACAAATACCTTTAAAGATATTTATTGCTTAATGTGTACGAATGTTTTGCCTGTGTGTGCAATACCTACAAGGACAGGTGTGATATTCTCTGGAACTAGAGTTACAGATGGTTGTTAGCCACCATTGGGGGCCTGGGAACCAGACCTGGGTTCTCTGCAAGAGCAGCCAGTGCTATTAATCTCTGAACCAACTCTCCAGCCCCTGCCACACAACTATGTCCCTCTACGCCCGTTCCCAGCTGGAATTCCATATCTAGTACTGTTTTTTAACCTATTTGATTTAAATAACATTTTCATGAAAATTTTTTGTTATTAAACAAAGTTGGGGTCTTAATATGTAATTTCCTACTTAGTCAAAACTTTTTTTAAAATTCAGTTAAAAGTACATGAACTTTCATATTTCATAATAGCTTATCTATAGCTTTGCCTGCTTTTTCTTTCCTTTTTTTTTGTGAGAGTAGAAATTGTTTTTGGTTGTTGTTATTAAAAGAAATCAATCATTTTCTGAGTAAATTGGGGAAAGCAATTTTTGCCTGAGTTTCTGTATTTTATCTGTAGTTTCTGGGCCATAAAACTGACTACATAGTTGCCTGGTATGGTAGTATATCCCTGTAGTTCACACTGATGAAGAGGTTCTGGTAGGGGGCGTCTTTCTTTCCTTGACTATATAGGAAGTAATGTCTCTAGAAAAAATTCAATGCATGGTGAGTATGAGGTGCCATGTAAACTTTAAAGTACTGTTTATAAAAAGTGCTTGGTGTTTTTATTTAAAGATTTTGTATCTTGCCAGGTATAAATTACTATATAATTATTATTTTAAAGTTTTTAATTTTATGTTTATGAACGTATTGTTTATATGTGTGTAAGTGCAACTGTGTCATGCAGTGTCCTTGGAGGTCAGAAGAGGGTGTTGGATCTCCTGGAACTGGAGTTATGGATGGTTGTTAGCCAACATGTGGGTGCTGGGAATCACACCCAGGTCATCTGCAAGAACTGCCAATGTGCTAACTGCTGAGCCTTCTCTCCAGCCCTAAATTATTATATTCTTATATTATTTAGATTGATCAAGGTTAGGGGAGAGTCATTTTAAGTTTTTTTGAAAAGCATTCTTAAATTACTAAATAGTTATAAAAGAATATTGTATATGAATGGATTATGGCTTCAATTTTAATAATTTATCTTTCCATTTTTAGAAATACAAAGAAAAGGATAAACACAAGCAAAAACACAAGAAGCAACCAGAACCATCCCCTGCTTTGGTTCCATCTTTGACTGTTACTACAGAAAAAGTAAGACTTAAGTACTTTGTTTTGTATGATAGCTAAGTGTTGGTTTTAGCATCCAAGAAGTATTTTCATTCCCATTGCTGATTCTAATCTTACCCATCTCTCCAACCATATATCAGCCACTTTGAACTGTCACTTTCTTTGTTCTTTATGCTACTTTCCGTTTGTTCTGTACTCATCCCCAAGACTATGTAACGGTTAGAGGCCCCCATTTAAATTAAGAAATTGAGTTTTAAATTGGAGTTCATATGACTGGTTTTGAAATTGGCATTACCACTTAGTGACTGAACCTTTCATTAATTTCTGTCTCTGTGACTGGGTTTCATTTCCTGTAAAGTTGGGAGAATGATTATTGAAATTAAGTGGGATAAAATATGAAAAAAATTAGCATGTTATCTGTTTGATAGTATTACTTAGGAAATGTAAGGTATTATTAGGATTGTTATTTGATATCAAAATAAATAGAGGCAGGGACATTTGATTGGTACAGAGTAGTAGCAAGTGAGGAAGTACAGTAGATGAGACCAAGTTAAACATCTCATCCTGAAGGGCTCTGTAAACTAAAGACTTTCTTAGAATTTGAGTGAAAAGTGAGCTACTAGGCAGTACTGAATTGAAATTAAAAATGGCTTGACTTGAGTCTTTGTAAGGAGTGAAGTTTTTGGTTTTTGTTTGTTTGTTTTTTTGAGACAGGGTCTCTCTGTAGCCCTGGGTGGCCTCAGTCTCACAGAGACCCACCTGCTTCTGCCTCCCAAGTGTTGGGATTAAAGGCGTACACCACCACAGACCTGGCTTTGTAAGATGTTTTGACTGCTTGAGAGGCAGGGGTTGGGGGGGTGGGGAAGGGCAAAGCCAGGACATCTATTTGGAAGTTATTTCAATAGCTCAGTAAAGGTGTAGTAATTGTGACCTTACCTAAGTTAGACGTATCAAAAGAAGACAAGAATTTACACATGTTCCACAGGTGTGTTGCCCCGATAAATAGAAGAAATGAATTTGATCTTAAAAGATGGGAAAAACTATGTATATATTTCTAGTTTTCTATTAGAACAGATTACCACAAATTTAGCAGTTTATAATGAAACCCAAATTTACCATGTCACTGGTACTATAAGCAAGAATGTCTGGGTGGAGTCTGGTTCATTTAGGTAAAGGCTAAAATCAAGGTGTCATATATCCTGGTACTTAGATGAAAGGAATCTGTTTCTAAACTTCTTTAAAGAATTAGGTTTCTTGTGGCTGTAGGATTGAGGAGTCCATTTCCATATCAGCTATCCACTGGCAGCCACACAGCTGCTAGGGAACCTCTTTCAAGTTGTTGTTTTGCCTTCCACATAATCTTTGTTTCATTGCCAGTAACAGCATGTTTAATATTAAAGAACATTTAAAGAAATATTTATGGTTTTAGTTTGAGAAACTTATTTTAAGGGCTCGTGAGTACATTAATTTTATCTTTAAAATCCAATTTATGATAAGCTTAATTATATCTGGAAATTCCTTTTTGTCTACATAACAAAATATTTACAGGTGTCAAGAGTTATGATGTGGGGCTGGAGGATGGTTCAGTGGTTAAGAGTACTGACTGCTTTTGCAGAGGACCTGGGTTGGGTTCCAAGCACCCACATGACAGCTAACAACTTTTTGGAACTCCAGTTCCAGGGGATTTGATACCCTTTTCTGACCTCCAAGGGCATTGCATAACACGGGTGCACTTATATACATGCAGGCAATACACTCATACACATAAAATGAAAATAATATATTTTTTAAAAGACTTATGATGTGGCTATTTTGGTGGGCTGTTCTTCCTATCTCAGATATATTAAGGTTGAGGTATCTGTTAGACATCCAAGTTACAGATACAGGTCAGCCATTGAATGCACAGTCCGCCATACCGACTTTAATACATGCACAGTGTCAGGAAAGAGAACCAGCCATTGGATGTTAACCTGGCAGTTCTATGCACACGGAGTTATTTAAAGCTATGAGACTGGATAAAACCTTAAAGTGTCCTAGTTTGCTTCTCTATTGCTGTGGTAAAACCATGACAAAATGCAACTTGGGGAACCATCAAGGGAAGTTCAGGCAGAAAGGCAGAGGCAGGAGCCTGAAGGGGCAGGGTATTGAAGTAGAAATCACAGAGAACCACTGCTTACTGATTTGCTCAGTTACCTTTATTATGTAGCCCAGGCCTACCTGCTCAGTGGCACTCCCCACAGTGGGCTGGCTTCTCCTACATCAATTAACAATAAAGAAAATGCCCCACAGAAATACTCACAGGCCAATCTGATGGTGGAAATTCCTCAGTTAAATTTCTTTCTTTCCTAATGTGTCAGATTGACAGCTAAGATTAGCTATAACACCAAAGGAGGAGTGAGAAAGGGTAGAAAAACAAACAGGTCTATTTTGCAAGGTTCAACTAGCAATGAGGACTGTAAGAAGAGGCCAGAGTTTAAAAGACTTTGTTATTTAGCATTTTTGTAATTTTTTTTTTTTTTTAAGAGAGCACAGTGAGTAAGAGGCAAGAACTGGAAGATTGGAGGCTATAAGTTATCTGATGTGTATTGAAATTTTGTAAGAAGTAAAATGGTAGCAGTGATTGGCAAGCTATTTCTGTAAGGGACTAGATACTGCTGAAATAATTTGTGTCTTGTAAGCCATGCTACTCAGTTTTGAAGTTAATTTTAAAAAATTATTGAACTTTTGTTCATTTCATACAATAGTTTTTTGTGTTTTGTTTGGTTTTTTATTTGTATTTTTTGAGACAGTCTCCCTACAGGGCTAAAGCCCCAGCTGTCCTGGAACTTACTATGTAGATTAGGCTGGTCTTGAAGTCACAGAGATCTGCCTGCCTTTGCCTTTGCATGCACCTTTAGTACAATAGTTTTTAATTAAATTTAGACCCCCTTTCCCATCCATGCCTTCTCATCCCCCCCCCCCCCCATGCATGTAGAAGTAGTCATAGACAATTTGTAAGTAAACAGATATAGCCATGGCCAGTAAAACTTATTATACTCTGAAATTTACATTTCACAGTTTGTATGTTTTGTGAAATAGTTGTCTTTTGATTTTTTAAAAAGCAATTAAATATAAAAATGTAGTGACCAAAGACTGACTGACTCTCTTGCCAGATCTGCTCTAATAAATGAGACCTACTGAAATAGTGACATGACATTTTATAGTTAGAGGGTATCCAAGAAAAAATAAACCTCCCTCCTTCCCCTGTCCAGTGATAAAGAGCTGTTAGAGCAAAGTAGCCCTAATTTACTGGAGATAGCTACAGAGTAAGCAGAATGGTTAGGGTTGACCTAAGTTGTTGGAACAAGAATCTGAAGGGTGGCTAGGCATGATAGAGTATGCCTTTATTTCTTGCACTGGCAAGGCAGAGGCAGCTGATGCGTGTGAATTTGAGGCTAGCCTGCCTTACATGGTTAACTAAGGCCATATAGTGAGACTGTCTCAAAAAAAAAATCACACATATTTTCAGAGAGAGAGAGAGGAAGAGAGATGAGAGAGAGAGAACTGGTAGAGTTAAGGCAGGTAAGGCTTTGAGCACTGGAGCATTTTAAAGGGCATAGAATGGGGTGATGTTACAGGTTTCTTGTTGACTCTGATAGATGCCAAAATTTTTTACAGATTCTCTTAAGAGGAAAGATTATTCCTATTGTAGGTTTAAGAAAGTCTTCAGAGACAATGATAGGTCAAGGAATATAGACTGAGTTTTAGTCTGAGTTTCAGGAATCCTAGACTCCAAAGTTAACTTTTGTAGAGCATATTATTTTAAGTCATGGGGAAAAACTGATGACTTTTTTTTCCTTATTGAGACAGAGTATCAATGTATACAGACTGATTTGAACTCCCAGACTTTGAACTAAAAATCTTTCTGCTCTAGCCAACCAAGTGCTGGGATTACAGGTGGCAGTGAGCCAATGTACCTGGCTCACTACTATAATTTTGAAATGCCTGTGTTGTAGTTTCCTTTTGTTGCCATGGTAAACATTGACTAAAAGCAAGGAATGAAAGTGTTTATTTCATTTTATTCTTCCAATTTATAGTCCGTACTTGAAGGAAATCAGGGCAGTAACCTATAGGTAAGAGTCATGGAAGGAATGTTGGTTCCTACTTAGGTAGCTTTCTTATACAGCCCAGGGGTACCTACCTAGGGATGATACATAGGCTGGGCCTCCTGCATCAGTTGTCAAGACAATCCCCTACAGACATTGCCCATAATCGATTTTGAACTAGTCAATTCTTAAGAAAGGTATTTTCAGGGCTGGAGAGATGACTCACCAGTTAAGAGCACTGGCTGCCCTTACAGAGGACCTAGGTTCAATTCCCTGGGTCTGTAACTCCGGTTCCAGGGAAGCCCTCCTTCCTACCTGCATGGGCATTGTACAACACAGGTGCATTTATATACATGAAAGTAATACATTCATACACATAAAATAAAAATAATGAAAAATAATAAAAAATACTTAAAAAGAAAGGTGTTCTGGTCTCAGATGACTCTAGACTGAATTTAGTTGATACTTGATTAACTAGGACACTGAACTTTTAGGTCACGTACTTTTGAAACTTGTTTTACCATCTCTTTTTCTCTAATAAAAATTCATTCTATTTATATTTATTAAATAAAAGTTTGTGAAGTTTTAAAAACGTGTATACATGTGCATGTAGAGACAGGAGACCAGCCTCATCTATCATTCCTTAGGTGGCCTGTCTATGCATCCCCAGCACTGGGATTGCAAGTGTATACCATGACACCTGGTTTTCTTAAATGTGGGTTCTAGGGATCAAATTTGGGTTCTTATGCTTGTCTGGCAAGCATTTTACTGACTGAGATGTCTTCCCAGCCCTACTGAGAGTTTCAGTTGCACTTTTATGGGACTTTTAAATTTCTTTTGTACTATAAAAATTTTAAACTAATAATTAGCAGCAAATATTTAAACATGTCATATTAAATGTGATGTTGCTATAATCATTTTAATAGTATGACTTTACTAGTATATTTTAAAACAAATGATTGATAAACATTGTAGTGAGCCATTGGTGATATATGTAAACATAGAAAAGTTGGTGGGAATTGAGTAGGATTTCTTATTAATAAATTTTTATTAGAATGATCATGAAAGGGCTGTTGTTGTATGCATGAATAGTCTCAGCTCTTGGAAGGTTGAAACAGTAAGTTATTAATTCCACACCAGCCTGGGATACACAGTGAGACCCTGTCTCATAAAATAATAAATAAAAAACAGCCCTTTGTTTCTCTCATTGGGGAGATTTAGGTAAAAATTGTTAGGTGTAACATGGGATTCAATAAGTCTGCAAGGACCTTAGTGTGGAAAGCCTTATGTATGATCAAATATGAGACGTGTGTTTTCAAAAAAAAATTGTTGCTTCTCCTAATATCTCCCCAGTTTATGGTCTTTCTGAGCATTTTTGCTTGATTATTTGAGCAGAGTCTCACTTAGTAGACCATGCTGGCCTGAAACTAACAGAGATCTGCTTGCCTCTGCCTCCCAGGTGCTAGGATTAAAGGCGTGCACCACCACGCTCAGCTTTTTTGAGGATTTTTGAACTAGGTTTTCTTTTCATAGTAGAACAGATATTGCCAAGGAAGATAAAGAGAGACAAAAATCTTTGCTTTTGATCTTTGGAGAATTGCTTGATGCCATTGTTTTTTCTAAAAAGTTTCTAGATACTTTTAAGCCTCAATTCAGTTCTGTTTTCAAATTTGTAACAACTTGAACCTGATAACTTTTACAAAGTAATCTTTATTCAAATCATCAATTCTCATGATTATTAGAAGATATAGTAGTTTTTCTGATCATCAGGGTAAATAATTTGAGAGTTTAATTCTGTAGCCTCAGCCCTTAACTTTTAAGTATATGTACATGGTGGTCAGTCCCCACCACCTGATGATTTTCTGCAGTGAATCTGATTTCTGTCTGTCTCTCTTGAAATACATATTTTAAAAATATATGTGCATGTATGTGCCTGAGTTTATTGTATATATACCTTGTGCATTAATGTGGTCAGAAGAGGGTGTTAGATCCTTTTGAACTGGTGTTACAGGCAGTTTTGAGCCCCTATGTAGGTGCTGGAAATTGAACCCCAGTCCTATGCAACACTAGTGAATGTTCTTAAACTGCTGAACCATGTCTCCAGACTGTGTCCTTGTAACGTTTTTATGGGAGGTTAAAGAAGACCTCCCGCCCTTGCTCCCTTCCTCCTTTTTTGTGTTGCTGGAGTTGGAATGCCAGGCATCATTCATGGTAGGTGAGTGCTCTCTCACTGAGCCCTATCCTCCTTGTAACAATTTTTGAAAATAAAAACTATTTTTCTTAGTGGAATTTGAGACAGGATCTCCTTTTAATCCCACTGACCTGGAACTCGCTATGTAGACGAGGCTGACCTTGCTCCCATAGAAATCCATCTGTCTTTGCCTCCCTTGTGCTCAGAATGAAAAAGGCATGTTCCATTATACGCATCATAGAAAAAAAAGCCACTTAAAATATATTTTTTTAATTTTATGTGAGTGTTTTGCATAAATGTATGTGTGTCATGTGTGTATAGTGCCTGGAGAGGTCAGACGAGGCATTGGATCCTCTGAAACTGGAGTTACAGTAGTTGACCTGCCATGTGGGTGCTGGGAATTGAACCCAAGTCCTCTGCAAGAGGAGCAGTGCTCTTAATCACAGCACCATCTCTCCAACCCCTAAAGTAAAACTTTTGATAAATTTTCATATGTGTATATTAGCAAAATTAATTACTATAGGTACAGCAAAGTTTCTTTCTCTGCTTTCCTATTCTCATTCCCATCCCTGCTCAGATGACTACTGATTTTCTTTCTGGCACTTTAAATTAGCTTGAGTTCTTTAGAAAGTTTAAAAGTAGAAACATACAGTTCAAACGCATTTTTTATTCTTTCACTCAGCGTGAGATTTATCAATGATGTGTGTTTCAGTAGTTGGTACATTTTTGCAGTTGTTTTCTTTTCTATTGTATGGATGTAACATAATTTGCTCACTCATTCAGTAGTTGGTGAACAAACTTAACTTGTTTCCAGTTGTGGGCTATTACAAATACAGCTCTTACGACCATTGTACTTTCGTTTCACTTTCATAAATTTCAGGGAGTGGAATCGTTGGGTCACATGGTACATATTTCATTGTGCAGTTTTTGCAATTTGTTTCCATGATGAAATGTCTTTTCAGGTGTTGGCTTGTTTTTTTCATACAACTAGTTACTCTTTTGAGATTTTTCTGTCTTCTGGTTGCAAGTTCTTTATCAGATTCACATTTCTTTATTAAATAAGAGGTTTGCTTGTATTCATTGTTAAGAGATTTATTTTGTTTTGGTTTTTAAATAATGAATAATCATTGCTTTTTCTGCATGTAATAAGTTGAGCAGATGTATTTACTTTATTAATGTGGCAAATCATATGAGTTAGTCCTCTTAATATATTTATTACTGGACTTGCTAACATTTTGATGAGGAGGATTTTTCTCATCTATATTCCTGAGAGATTGATTTGTGGTTGTAAAGCTGTATGTTCTGGAATAGATTGAAGATTATTTGCATAAGTTCTGATAAATTGATAGACTTTATCAGTGAATCCATTTATGTTGGTGTTTTGTTTTAGAAGATTGTTAATGATGCAGGTTTTAAACCTTAAAACAAGCCCTATCATTTATTCATTAGCTTGTATAAAATTTTTGCAGATTTTTGTCTTTCAAGGAATTATTGCATTTCATCCAGATTATTGAATTTGTGGCCACAAAGCAGTTCGTACTATTCCTTGTTTACCCTTTTGATGCCTAACAACTTTAGTGATGACCTCTGTGTGATGATTGGTGTTGTCAGTTTGACAAGATCCTGACTCACCTGGGAAAGGGACCTCTGGGAATGTCTGAGGGAATTATCTCAGAGTAGGTGGGAAGACCTGAGTGTGAGCAGCATCATTTCATGGTCTGGGTTTTCAAGTGAATGAGAAAGATGAGAGAGGTTGCTGAGTACAGGTATATTCATCCTCTTTTGCTTCCCAGTAGTGGATTTGACATGACACCTGCTTTAAACTCATTCTCTGCAAGCTTCTCTTCAAGCTTGACTTCTCTGCCATGATGGACTATACCTTGAACTGTGAACTAAAATAGACCCTTCTTCCCTTTGTCAAGAGTTTTTTTTTATGATAGCAGCAGGAAAAGAATCTAAGACAACTCTTGTTTCTATTTTGTCATTAATAATTGTGTCCTTTTTTTTGGCTATGGGATTTTTGATCTTTTTAAAGAAAAGCTTTTGATCATACTGATTTTTCTCTGTTGATTTCCTGTTTTCAGTTTCATTGACTTTTGTTCTTAATATTACAGAATATCTGCTTATTTGTTTTTTTTAAAATATTTTTATTGAGCTTTTGCATATTTTATACAATTCTTAATCAAATTTAGAGCCCCTCTCCATCCATGCCCTCTGTCCCTCCCTAACCTTCCCTCCTCACCCCATATATTCTGCCATACATGTTAAGTCCCATCCAGTCAAACATTTGTACCCAAATCTCCATTGGTGCCAGTTCATCCACCCACTGGAGTCTAGCTTAAAGAAGGTCTGCTCTCCCTCACCCAGCAGTACATTTGTTTTTTGTTTTTTTTTTTCCAGACAGGGTCCAGCCCAGGCTGACCAGAAACTCTTGATTCTCTTGCTACTGTCTCTAAGTGTTAAGAATACATGAGGTGAGTGCCATCACATCCAGTTGATTGCTATTGATTATTACTTTTTTTCTTCTGTTTACCTTAGGGTTAATTGACCATTTTCTAACCTACTAAATATTGTCTTCTTTCCTAATATCTTCCTTCCTTTGCTATACATTTCTCCTGAAGCTCTGTTTCCATTGCATCCCCCAAATTTTTCTTTTAAATTTTTATTTACTTCAAAATATCTTTAAATTTTCTTAAGATTTCTTCTTTGACTTGTGTTGCTTAGACATATGATGTTTAATTTTTTTGTGTGTTTTCAGATTTTTCTAGCTAGCTTTCTGTTGGTTTCTAGATAATTCTTTTGTGAACTGAGAGGAAGGCCTTATATAAAGGCTCCTACCTGGTCTTTAAATTTGTCAAGTGTGTTTTATGTCCCAGGATATAGACTATCTTTGTGAATGTTATATGTGAGTTTGGAGAAATGTGTAATCTGTTATTGCTGAATGAAGTAGTCTATGAGTATTGATTATGTCCAATTGATTAATGATGATGTTATGTTCCTCGATGATTTTTCTGTTTGCTAGATCTATACCTTTCTGATAGAACAGTGTTAAACTCCCAAGTATGATAGTGGATGCTTGGTTGTTGCTCATATACTGAAGTTTTGATCCTAATTTTTTTCCCCTCTAAAGTCTGTTCTGTTCATATAGTTAATATTAACTCCTGCTGTATTTTGGATTAGTGTTAGTATCTTTCGCCATCCATTTCTTTCAAATTGTGTGTATGTACTTAGAGTAGTGTCTTGGTTACTTTTTGGTTGTTGTGATAAAATACCCTGACCAAAGCAACATAAGGAACAAAGAGTTTATTTTGGCTGTTAGTTTCAGTGTACTGTCTGCCAGACTAGAAAAGTCATGGTGGCAGGAACTTGAACTAACTGGTCATGTTGAACCTGCAGTCAGGAAGCAGAATGAAATGAATGCTTGTGCTCATCTCACTTTCTCCTTTTTTTGTGTAATCCAGAATTCTAACCCAAGGAATGGTGCCTTGTACAGAGGGCAAGTCTTCACACTTCAGTTAACCTAATTAGGACAACTCCACAGGCATGCACATAGGCTTGTTTTCCAGGTGATTGTACATTTCATCAAGCTAATGATGGAGAGTAGCCATCACAAGGAGGTTTCTTGTAGACACATGGATAACTTGTTGTTTTGTCGTATTTTTTTATTTGTTTGAGATAAGGTGTTACTGTGAAGCCCTGACTGGCCTGGAACTTGCTATGTAGACCAGACTGGCCTCAAGCTCAGAGAGATCCACTTGCCTCTATCTCTTGACAGCCTGGATAAAAGGCATGCACCACCAGGCCTCTCTGAGCTTGAGGCCATCCGAATGTGCATAGAGTAGTTCCAGGCCAATAAATGTTAAGGAGATAGGTAGCAGGTAAGAATGTTTGCTGTGCAAGCATAGGGACCCCAGAACACACAAAAAGTTGGGTGTGGTTGTACATGTGCCTGTAACTCCACAATTTTGAAGGATGGAAACAGGTGGACCACTGGGGTTTGCTGTCACAAGCCTAGCTTTAGGTTTAATGAGAAACACCATCTCAAGAAGGCTCACAGAGATCCACCTGCCCCTGCCTCCCAAGTACTGGGATTAAAGCATGTGCCACCTTGCCCAATCCCATAGATGGGCAGTTTTTTGTATTACTCTTCTTTTTTTCCTTGGTGCCTTTATTTTCAGGGACATATTTGCTTTGTTAAGCCCATAGAACATTCTTTAAAAAAGAAAATCTTGACTTAATTTTTTTTTTCTTTCTAATTCCTAGCAATAAGCAGTTTAATAATATATTGTATTCAGGGAGTTTTCTTTATGTTTCTTTCTTGTACTTGGGGTTAGTTGAACTTATTGGATCTGTAAGCTTACTATTTTCATCATTTAAAAAATTCCTACTCTTTTCACTTCCTCATCTCTGATTTCTCTTTTTGTATTCCAAAAACACGTATAATAGGATACTTGAAGTTTCATGACTCACTAATATTTTGTTTGTTTGTTTAATTAAAATGTTTTCTCTCTGTGAGTTATATTAGATAATTTCTGTATAGGGTTCTTCAGGATTGGACTAGTAATTTGTGCTATTTATTTAATATTTATTTATTTTTGTTTGAGACAGGTCTCTGTGTTACTCACTTTTCTGATACTGTGATAGAGGCACTCAAGGGAACTTTTTAAAGGAAGAGTTTATTTAGCCTGTAGTTCCAAAGGGACAAGAGTCCTTCATGGCAAGGAGGCATGGTAGAAGAGGTGGGTGGAGTAGGAACAGCAGCTAAACTCTCACATCTTCAAGCAGGCACAGGAAGCAGAGCATGACGTGCTTCCTGCAGCATGGCCACACTTTCCAAGACTTCCCAAAATGGCGCCACCAACTGGGGGCAAAATATCCAAATATTTTGGAGCCTATGGGGGACATCCTCATTCAAACCATCACAGTCTCCTCGTATCCCCAGCTGGCCTAGAACTCGCTGTGTAGACAAGGCTGTGTTCAGTCTCATAGAAATCTACCTGCCTCTGCTTCCTGAGTGCGGGGATTAAATGGGTGAACCAGTACACCTGACCCTGTTTCAAAATTTCAATCAGCATATTGCTTTTATTATGACTGAAGGCATAGCCCTTGGCTGTTATTCTTCCTTTGCTTCCTCACCTCTGTGGATGACAGCCTTGCACAACAGTCTGGCACAGCCATACCTTTAAAATAAAATTATAGCTACAATATCTTTGATTACCTACTCCAGAATTATTCCTTCATTATAAATTTAAGATTTTCATTTGAAGTAGGGAATAGTTATTGTTCTCAATTAAAGACATTTTAGGTATGATAGTGCTGCATCTTATCAGAAGCCTAATGATTGTAGCTCTGAAACATAAACCACATTCTTGATTACTCAAGTTGCCTATAAATCACTATAGACCGACATTTTCATGCTCTAATTAAGGGATTCTAATTACAGCTAAATAGCCAATTTTATTTCTAGTGGAAAAAGATAATAAAGACTATTGTTTTCAGTCTAGTAAATGCTAGCAGCTTACTATGCCAAATATCGGAGATGATCATTTATGAGGAGGAAGGGTTTATCTTGCTCGCTTTCAGAAGTTTCAGTTTATAGTTGTTTGGCTGCATTTCTTTGAACCTGCTGTGGCCTAGTACATACATGGCAAAAGCACACAGTAGACGAGGTCTGAGTATCTCGTGGTCAGCAGCTAAAGAGCTAAGAAAGGGCAGTGGTCCCAGTATCTCTTTCAAAGAGCTGTCCACAGAGACCTAACTCACATCCAGTGGCCCCATGTCTGTAGTTCCCATTCCTGTTGTGAAACTCTTAACACAGGCCTCACCTGAGCCCTAAAACCTGGGCCTTTGTGAGACACTCTAGATCCAAACTCTAGCAAGAACCAAATGAAGTTTTTTTGCATTTTGTGGTTGAAATTGAATGAAGAGTAAACATTTTATAAGATCTTCTTCAACAGTGAGATTTTCTTTTTAAATTCTTATTTAATGTGTATCAGTGTTTTACCCATATGTATGTAAATGAACCATGTGCATGTAGTGTCTCTGGATGCCAGAAGAGGGCATGGGATTCCCCTGGAACTGGAGTTATGAACAGTTGCTAACTGCCATGTATGTGCTGGACCCGATATTTGAATCCGGGTCCTCTGCAAGAACAGTGAATGCTCTTGACTACTGAGCATCTCTCAGGGCCCTTTTCGATTTTATTCATACTTATTATTAATAAATACCATGAAAGGAATTTAGGATGACAACTCAGCGTAACAACTTTGTGAATTTAGCCTCAGGCTCACTCGGTTCTCTCCTACTTCCCTCCACTCTTCTTTTAAACCTTCTGATCCTTGATTTTGAGTTAATGAAATAATTTATATAGGAATCCCTTAGAAGTATATTGTCTCAGTGACATATTATTAGGAAAATACTTTTAAATTACCTTTAAAATACAGAGTTTGGATCTGGAGGGATGACCCAGTGGTTAAGAACACTGTTCTTCCTGAGGATCCAGGGTCAGTTCCTAATATCCACATATGTGATGGCTAACAACTGTCTCTAACCACAGTTCCAAAAGATCTGACACCCTCTTCTGACCTTGCCAGGGCATTGCATGCATGTGTACACTTAACTTGTGTTCAGGAAAAACACATAAAAATAATAAAATATTTAAAATATGATACAGAGTTTAGGGCAAAGTCCTTCTTTGAAACCTGTATAACTTTTGGCGTATGGGCAGGTTGTTGTGTTATTTTTCAAAACATAACCTAATTTTTTTTCCATATTAAGTCTCTGGTACCTTAGAGGCGCTTAAAAGGCCTAGAAAAAATTTTAAAGTATTTATTTAATGTGATTTTTCTTTTTTTGGTCATAGAAATTTGATTGTTTATCCATTCATTGCTTTCTAATTTTTTTTTCCTTTTGAAATGTCATGTTGATATTAATTTTGTAGGCAGATATATTCTGTAGAGTAAAAGGAAGGACATTCCATTTAATAAATGGGAAAATTAACCAACTAGTTTTTAATTTGTCCCATGGAAGTGGATCACCTGTTTCCATCCATAGTATCTCAGATTTTCTTCATCCTTTATTTGATACTTGCACAAAGCACATGAGTGAAGAACACCACTGTGTTTTCTTAGATGACTTTTAAACTTCACTAGGTCATACAAGGATCAGATGTGAGAGGAATGGAGAACCTCAGGATCAGCTCAAGTAATTGGAAAAAAAGTATTTGAAAAATGAGGTGGGGTAGTTTCCAAATTGACCTGCCCAGCATGGAAAAGGTTCATGTTTCTAAAGTAAGCCATGAAGTTTCATCAGCTTAACGTGATTGGTTTGTTAAATGGATTTTGTTTTTCCTGCTAAACTTTGTAGCCTTTGTTCTTGCTTGAGTATTGTAGTTTGTTAGAATAGTAACTGTTTTTATGAGATAGTGTTTATTGAAATCTGTTATTGGCAGATGAAGCAGCAAAAGACAGGTGAGAGAGAAGTCGCAGTAAAGACTTTAAATGTGTTTCTTAATCTTCAGTTTGTTTTATTTTTATTTGTGTGAGACAAGGTGTCTCTAACTCCAGCTGGCATAGAACTCACTATGTAGTCCATGCTGGCCTCTACCTCCCAATCACTGGATTAAAGGTGTGTGCCACCATACTCAGCCTTTTGTCCCTCTTTTGAACATTGTTTTTGCAAAAATCAACCATTTTGAAAGTTGATTTTGCTATCACATTCTCTCATTTTCAAATTTATCTTCGTCAGCCTGACAGGTAACACAAGATTGGCATTGTCTTTGGATAGTTTTTCATTTTTACTTCAGAAATACCATATTAGCTATACAAAATAGTCATCAAAAATTTAGTGCCACTTATGTTCAAGGCACTAGTGAACTTAAGCACTTGAATTACTTAAGTGACTATAATGGTGATATTAAATCCTTGCTCTGGAGGGACCTCATGAGCTTTTCATTTGAATCATGTTAATTAATTTACATCTGGCGTAGTACACATTCACACTCATTTAATTTGCCAGTATTTGGGCATACCTTGTTATTTAAGATGATTCCTAAGCCTAGAAGCTAGTTGTTTAAACCATCTTTATCTTGCTTTTTCCTAGTTACATAGATCAAAGGGTTGAAGGCAAATCAATTTTTAGTGTAGTAATAACAGTCTTACTTCTGATATGTACATAAAAATACACATACACTTTCCCTCAATTTGGAAACAGATGATTGCTGTTTCAAATGATTTGATCTTAAAAAAAAAAAAAAAAATAGAAGCTGTCATCAGAATTCTTCAAATACTCTTGCTCTATCCTAGGAGGGAACGCTATCATCTAATGGATCTAGTCCTCTAATGGATTGATTGTTGCACTTACTTTCTCTTTAATTTTTGGCCTCCTGTTTTGAACATTAAAGCTTATAATGTCTAAGAAATAGTACATTCTTGGTGAAAATAAAGTTTAAGAAATGAATGCCTTTGGTATTTATTTGTATTACTTAAAATATGTGACTACCATGAACTGTTATTAATTGCTATAGTTGTAGGGTTGGCGATACAGTAAATCTGTGAGTGCTTCAGAGCATGCCTAGCATTTGAAAGGCCCTGGGCTTGATCCTTAGTAGGTAAACAACAAAAAAAGTTAAGATAGACCTTGAGTAATTGTTTTTGCCTGATTTTTCTTTGTGTACTGACTTTCTTTTAGAACAGAAACTTTCATGTTTATCTTAAAAATTTGTAGTTAATATTCTCTTGTTTTCTGTAACCAAATATAATTAGTCTTTTTTGCTTTTACTTTTTTTGAATCAAAATGTTAGACTTACACATCCGGTAGCAACAACTCTATATCTGGATCATTGAAGCGCCTAGAAGATACTACAGCACGATTTACAAATGCAAATTTCCAGGAAGTGTCTGCACATACCTCTAGTGGAAAAGATGTTTCAGAAACTAGAGGGTCAGAGGGCAAAGGCAAGAAATCTTCAGCTCACAACTCAGGTCAAAGGGGAAGGAAGCCTGGTGGTGGAAGAAATCCAGTAACAGCCGTGTCTGCAGCTAGTCCCTTTCCACAAGGTATTACTTACAACATTTTAGTTAAAACATTTGTTCTGATAGTCAATAGTAGTTACTTAATGCTTTGTAAGAGAAATCTTTTTTTTTTTTTTTTTTTACTTAAAATAGTGCTTGTTCTAATTAGTTGATAGGGCAGTATTCTAAAAGTAGTGCTTGCTTTTTTTTCCCTCTTTATATGTAATGATTTATACTTTTAAAATATGGACTAAAGATTAAGATTTTAGAGGAAACAAAGATGGAGTTTTTCTTTCTCCTAGTATAGCCATTTTTTTCCATAACTTTTTCCATTTACCTTTCCTAATGAAACATGAAAACATTTTATGTTAGGAGGTAAATAAGAACTGAGCAGTTTTTATAATGCATTTATCAAAAGCTTGAGTTAAAGAATCTTGGTCAGCCTTCCTATCTGCTGTGTTCATGCTGTTATATTTTTAGAATGCCCATTTATATTTAAATTTCAGATAAACAATGAATAATTTAGTATATTTGCCAAATATTGTTTGGTGTTAAACTGAAATTCCACATTAACTGAGCTTACTATACTTTCATGGCAACCCTGTTAATGGAAAACAGTAACTGCTAAATTTTAGAATACATTGCTTTATATGATTGCTTTGTGTCATTTTAATACATGCATAAATACTTTGAAAAACAAATGTTAAAACTTGGAAATAATAGTAAAATAGTTTGTTCCCTTAGAAGTAAATCAGAAAACTGTCATCATTGTTGAAGCACTTGTTAATTTAATCCAAAATCTCATAGGAATATTTAAAAATACAGATTTTTATGTTTGTTGGCCTCTCATTTAAAAGTACATTCAGGGGCTGGAGAGGTAGCTCAGCAGTTAAGAGCACTGGCTGCTCTTGTAGAGGACCTGGATTCAATTCCTAGAGCCTACATGGTGGCCAACAACCATCCTTGCCTCCAGTCCCAGGGGATCCAACATCATCTTCTTGCTTTCTCGGATATTGCATGACACAGGAGCAGTTTATGCAGGCCACACACTCATACAAATACAAATAGTTTTTTTAGAAAAAAAAAATATATTCAAAGGTGACATACACCTTTAAAGTTTCAGTATTTAGGAGACACAGGCAATCTGATGTTTGTGAGATTGAGTCCAGCTGGGACTACAATGAGACACGTTCTCTCTCCAAAAAATAAAAATATATAAGTATGTAAACTCATATGTAGTAATTTTTCTGCTGAAGATTTGCAAGTCATAGGTATATGTGTGCATACACTCCTTTTATAACAAAAAAATTAGATAAACATAGTTTAAAGAGTACTAGATTTCAGTATTTAAAATTTGCCTTTTTTGAAACAGGGTCATACTTAAATACCCTGCAAATTTTAGAAAATGTTTAAATGTACTAAATATACAAAATATTTTAAAAGTATTTGCTATATCATAGTCAACTTTAATTTTTTTATAATGTTACATATTTTTGTGTGTGTATGTGTGTTACCATCATGCCAAGCATGTTGAGGTCAGAGAACAACTTTTAGGAGTCTGTTCTCTCTTTCTACTGTGTGGATCCTGGAGATCAAACTTGGTGCCAAGGACTTTTATATCCTGAGCCATCTTGCTGGCCTCATAGGAAACTTTTAATACTAGGAATAAATTTAAAGATTTTTTTTTTAATATGTGTAAGCCCTGTGCCTCTGTGTATGTAAGTGTACCAAAGAGGTCACAGCTGAGTCTAAACACTTGTTTTTTACATTTGACAAGCATGCAAAGAGTATTGCAAAGTGGATTGATGGGTCAAACTTTTGTTTACTGCCTGGCTTGTTTTCTCTGGAGTAAACAAAAATCTTGAGGTTCTTAAGCCATGTGATGACATGATGGGTTGCTAATGTTATTTGACTAGAGCAAGGTGAGAATAAGCTATTGGGAAAGAAGTTCATAAGACTGACTTCTTCCGTGATTTGTTTTTCTTAAAAGGAACAAGATAGTGTTAATGGCTTGTTTTTCTTTATGATGCTCCAGAGAAAGTAGATTAAGAAAATGTAAGGTATAAATTATGCCACATGATCATATTTTGTTGGGCTAAATTCAGTTAAGTAATATAATCAATAATATATGTTACTATTAAAACTTAGAACTTATAACCTAAGAAACCTATTTTGTTTCTTACTGTACATTGGGAATACTTATCTTCATATCTTCAGTGTTTGATAAAAGAAAGTTCCCCATAGTGTCAAATTTTAGTCTTGTCAGATTTTCTTGCGTATCTGTCAAAAGGAGACCTTGTTCTTCAGTCCTTCCTCTAGCATACACTGGGTGTTTTTCAGGAGAACTGAAAGGCACTGTGATAAAAGGTAGGTTAAATAAGACATATTTTTTATCTTAGTAATTGTATAAATAATAGCTTTACAATTCAAGAGTAAATATGTAATATACCTATAATATGTATTTCAAAAATAATTTGAGATGAAGTTGATTTCAATCCTAAATTCTAAATTTTGTAGTTAACTTTTAAAACTTTTTTTTATGATTGTATTTTGTCTGTTGTTTATGGAAACTTTTGCATCCACCCTCCCTCTCTTATTTTTATTTGTTTTTGTTTTGTTTTGCTACAGGCAATTTTTCAGGAACTCCAGGCAGTGTAAAGTCATCTTCTGGAAGTTCAGTACAGTCTCCCCAGGATTTCTTAAACTTTACAGACTCAGATCTGCGTAATGACAGTTATACCCACTCCCAGCAGTCATCATCAACCAAAGATGTACAGAAAGGAGAGTCTGGAAGCCAGGAAGGGGGAGTAAATAGTTTTAGCTCATTAGTTAGTCATCCTGTGACCTCAACTGTTGTTTCACAGCCCAAGAGTTTTGAAAATTCACCTGGAGATTTGGGAAGTTCCAGCCTTCCTACAGCAGGATATAAGCGGGCTCAAACTTCTGGCCTAGACGAAGAAGCAGTTAAGGAAAAGAAAAGAAAAGGAAATAAACAGAATAAGCATGGTCCTGGTAGACCCAAAGGAAACAAAAATCAAGAGAATGTTTCTCACCTCTCAGTGTCTTCTGCTTCACCAACATCATCTGTAGCATCAGCTGCAGGAAGTGTAACAAGCTCTAGTCTTCAGAAGTCTCCTACATTGCTCAGGAATGGAAGTTTACAGAGTCTTAGTGTTGGCTCATCTCCAGTTGGTTCAGGTAGGGATTTATTCATTCTTCTCCCCTCAGTTCAACTTCTGCCCCTTCTCTTGCCTCCAGAAAGTTTTAAACAGTTGTTATGCATATGTGTGCCTTACTAAACTACATGATAATTCGTAATTTTTGTTTAGTGGCTTTTGTTTTTGTTGTTTTTGAGACAGGCGCTTACTGCATAGCTCACTCTGTAACCCAGGCTGGCCTCAAACTCTTGATCCTCTTGAGCCAGTTTCCCAAGTACTTGGATCTGTCACCAAACCTGGCTAGTTTTCTCATATTTCCTTAAATTTTTTTTTTATTGCATTTATTTATTGTCATTGTTGAGGCCAGAGGCCTTTACCTGCTGAACCATCTCAGTAGCCCTAGTTTTTTAATTTCCTAGTTAAAATACCTTATAGTCCTAGAAAACATTTAATTGTAAAATTTGTCAGTTACATTTTATTTCAGATAATATCCTGTTTTACACCCTGCTCCTCTCAATTAAGTGGAACTATGGGAGGATTGTTTCATTACTAGCACTAAGCACTAGGGGTATTTATGGAGTAAGATTCTCAATCTTGGTATTATGGACACTTTGAGTGGGGGATATTCTTTGTGTACAGAACTGCCTCGTATTTTATAGACTCTACTTGTACTGCTTTGTACTTCCAGAATCCCCAGCCTCTGTTCATTAAATGCAATAGCACCCCCCTCCATAATAAAAATGTCTCCAGACATTGTTAAATATACCCAGGGAACCAAAATTGCCTCTAGTTGAGAACCACTGTTTCAGAAATTAGAAAAAAAAAAAAAATTACAGTGAGAACAAAGTTCATTTAAAAATTTTAAATGTATTGTACATCTGAATAGGTATTTTTATTTAAGTTGGCTTTGCAACTGTAAGAGCTTAGCAATCAACCTTTTGTCACAAAAAGAAAATTTAAACAAATTTTCTCATAAAAAATTAAATTCATAGTATTTTTAGCAAGGTGCATATTAATTAAATGCATACCTTACTGAGAAAATAAAGCTTAAATTTGCTCTTTTGGAGAGAGATCTTCTATCCTGTAATTTTGACACATAATTTGAAAAATTGTGAGTTTCAGAGTTATATTTGAACATGTATTTGAATGCACGTCTTCAGATTAATAGAATTTAAACACCGGGTTTACATCCCTCAAAAGACTTGTCGACCTGTTAGAGATTTACGGAGATTTTAGGCATGGGAAGTAGTGTTCTTTATGGGGTGATACTTTAAGGAGACTGCTATGATGCATCAGCAGTGAAAAAAACTCAATTTATGTTCCTTTTACCTTACTATTATTAAACATACTAATGTAGAGGGAATTTCTACAAGATAAAATTTCACAAAAATAAATTAACTTAAAATTTTTAATTTCAAAACTGGAGAAATTGATCAGTGGTTAATAGCATTGGCTGCTCTTGCAGAGGACTGGGTTTGATTCCTAGCTCCCACATAGCAGCTAACAACTGTCCTTAACTCCCATTCCAGAGGATATGACACCCTCTTCTGACCTTTGTAGGCATTACACAACAAGGTGCACTTACATACATTTTGGCATTGTACTCATACACATAAAATAAAATAATAAATAAGATTTAATTTTGTTTTAAGTATATTTTACTAAAATTATAATTATAGGATGAAATTATTTTCTTGAAGCTAAGATAATATATTCTTTAATTTTATTCATCCTAAAGAAGTTTTGTAACTAGAGAATATTTTCTGACTGATAAACTTAGTAGTAAAAAGTCTGCCCTCACTGGAAGATTGGCTAAGTGCCATGCACATTTAGGAATTATGGGTTCTTAACAGTCATAGGTTCTGAATTGCCACCTTCTGATGAACACCAGGTATGTGCCATACACTGTAAAAGAATTTAAGATGAATTAGGTATTATTACTAATGTTCTAAAACTAGAAACTAAGACCCATAGCTATCATAGCTCTAAATGGTAAAGCTATACATTTTCCTAATTTGAGAACAATTTAGTCATAAAGTTCCAACAGATAATGTGCTGATTTGTGTCTAAAGCCCTACTAGTATAGTTATATATGTTAGTCCTTTAAGCAAAGAGATCCATGAGCAAACTTGAACATGTGATGTCCTTTTGATGAATAAAATCTTTTAAAGAAATAAAAAGAATTTATGATTTCCTAAAGTAAAAACTGTGTAACATTTTCTTCAGAAAAGTAATCTTTTATTTTCTTGGAGAAAAATCTTGTGTTCATTATAAACACAAAAGTTTAGCATTTCTTTTCTGTGCCCTTTCAAAGTACATCATTCCCTATTTTTAAAATCAGAAGCCTTAACTTCTTTAATATAATGCTGACATACTGTTTATAAAACAAAATACTTGGAAATCTGTTTCAGTGGTGAAGTTATTTGGTGGTGATAAATTCTACAAAATGAGATTGTGGAAAGACATTTTTGTGCTAATTTCATAGAGACAAGTTCATAAAATGAATAGAATATGAAGGATTAAAGTTTTTCTTTGCTTCTGACAGGTACCTATCAAACATTTTTACTAAATAGTTATCTATATCTGTTTAAGTTGATAGAATTGAATTGTTGCTCTTCGTAAAATACTTTAAATAGGAGAGAGATGATGGTTGGCGGCAGGTGAGAGGGAGAATTGTGAAGGTCAGAGTACAACTTGCAGGTTTCCTTCCTACTGTGTAGGGCCTGGGAGGACTTGGGTTGTCGGATTTGGTGGCAAGCACTCTTACTTAATGAGCCACCTTGCCAGCCCAAATAAATAAGGGAATTCTGAAGATAAATATTAGTACGATAAACTCAAAATAGTAGTTACTAATAGAGCATTGTGAACAGAGGGGTAAATGTAGTTAGTGAGCTTATTTTAAGCATGTCTCAGTGACTCATGTTCATAATTTTGTACACCTTGGATGTGTAGGATCATAAAAATGTGTCAAACAGTACATATTGAGAATGGGATATACTTTGGAATTTTGGGGGGGGGGGGAATCTGCTGATTTTGAAACTTAGATGTTTTGAGTATTTACTGGCTCTCTATTGTGACTGTTTTTCTACAAAAGTGAAGGCCGGAAAAGCCACACTTTCTTCCCACCATTGAAACAATCTCATATAGCCCTGCCTCAAACTACTATATATCTGAGCTTTCCTGGAATCCTTGATCCACGTGCCCCACCTTTGATTATTTTAAAATGCAATTCCAAATGGTTGCCATTTCTCTGTAAAATAACTCATCAGTTTCTTCAGGAGTCTCCATCCCTTTACAGTTAACCTTTATTTGATTAGTTATTGAGACATTAAGGTAGAGAACTCCTCCAGTAGATCTTACTTGAGTGTCACCTGGAAAGGACATCAAACAATGTAGTTTTTCCTTGATTGCACTAAATTGGACTAAATATTTTTGAGTTTTTAAAACTACATCTAGTAGAAAGTTCTTTTAGCAGTATGCTGATTTCTCTTAGCTCTAGTTACTCAGGGTGGAATCATCATGAGACTAGAGTTTGGGGTTCTTTACTTGTTTTTGTTTTCTGAGTGTTTTGTTGGTGTTTTTATTTTGGGGGGACAGGGTCCACTAGGTTTGCAGCTGTGCACTTAACATGTATAGCATGAAACTTGAGTTTGGATGAGCATGCTTAGAAGTGTAAGTAACAGAGGCTTTGTTGTGCATATATTTCTCAGGGAGCATTTTTTTGGGAATTCTCAGCTATCTCTCTTAGGAATTTTTGTCTATAGCTTCAAAGGAATACTAGTTATAACAGTCTTGGTCCTGGTTTTCTAAATCAATTATTTTTCTTTTAGAATGACATAGAAAAATTTATTTCTCACCTCTGGCAGCTTTTACTTTTCAGTACTGTTTTATTGCTTTCCTCAGTAGAGTGGAGTAAAACAGTGAGAGGTATGTTATACTCATTCCCAGTCTCTGTCAGAGATGAAAGGTACAGGGACTGAGCCAAGTGTGGTTAGCTTCACATGAGTTATAATGGAGTTATGCTGACTATAAACTGTCTTAAAGTGGGACTTCTAGTTAACCACAGTATTCAAATGTTTTTGTTAAAATGTTCCTAGCTAATGAATTATCTTAAGGCGCATTAGTGTATCACATTGCTAACTATACCACCTCTTATTAAAGGAGCCTGTTCTAGTTTCACTTCTGTTGCAGTGTTAAATTACCCTGACAAAAAAACAACTTTTTGTTTAAGAGGAGAAGAGAGTTTATTTCAGCTTATAGTTTGAGGTTACAGTCTGTCAAGACAGGAGCTTAAAAAAAAATCACATCATGTCCACAGTCAGAACAAAATGAAAAGAATGCATGTGTGCTTGCTTACTTGTGCTTAGTTTTGTTTCTCCACTCATACACAGTTCTGAACTCCCTCCCTAGGGAGTGGTGCTATCCACAGTGGGTTGAGTCTTTTCACATCCGTTATTTTAAGACAATCCCACAGAGTTTCCCATAAGCTAACCCAGTTATCCTAGTTACTTCTGTTGCATTGACAAAAATCATGGCCAAAAGCAAGTTGGGGAGGAAAGGGTTTGTTTCATTTATCAGCTCCCAGGTCAGAACCCATCACTGAGGGAAATCAGGGTCGGACCACAAGACAGAAGCCTGGAGACAGGGCTGAAGCAGAGAACACAGAAGAATGCTGCTTATTTGCTTTCTTCCCTTAGCTCGCTCACCTTCATTTCTTATACAACCCAGGGCCACCTGCCCATGGTGTTGTCTGCTGTGAGCTGGGCCCTCCAAATCAACTGGCAATTAAAAAAAAATATCCCACAAGCCAGGCGTGGTAGCACATGCCTTTAATCCCAGTTCTCAGGAGGCGGAGGTAGGTGTATCTCTATGAGCCTGGTTTACATAGCAAGTTCCAGGCCAGCTGTGCCTACAGATAGATGCTGTTTTAAAATGACCCTCCCTTGGCGGGACAGGTCAGTGAGGGGGTGGTAGATTGAGGGGCGGGTGTTTCAGCAGTTGAGTGCATTGATTGCTCTTGCATAGGACCCAGGTTTGATTCCTGGCACCCACATGGTGGCTAACAACCATCCTTAACTCCAGTTCCAGGCGAATCTGATGCCCTCTCTTTATCTCGGCGGCATTGCCCGACATGGGTGCACTTGCATACATGCAGGCAGTACACTCATACACGTACATTTTTTTTAGCCTCCTCCCCCAGGTCTTATACTCAGGCCAGTCTGATAGAAGAAATTCCTCAATTGAGGGTCCTTCTTCCAGGTGATTCTTGTTTGTGTCAACTTGACAAAAACTAACCAGCATACCAATGTAGATAATCTCTCCTGGCCTCCTTTTACCAGGTGATTGATTCTAGGTTGCATAAGGTTGACAGTGAATACCTTCATAAGGCTTATTCTCATACTTGATGTGCACATTGATAGGTAAACCCTTTGTCTTTTTCTTAACTTTTATGTATGTACCTGTTTCACAGTATGCCATTAATATTTGTGAGAATTATGTCAGTTTTCCTAACCCTCACATCCTAAATATTAGCTTATAACTTCTGTTCTTACAGTTCTGTTTGGTTTCCTCAAATGGACTGTATGTGAATTTTCCCCATTTTTCTGGTCTCTTTTTCTATCCTTGCATCACTAGCAATTTCTTTGCTAATACACTTTCTTCTCCCCCCCGTACAGAAATTTCCATGCAGTATCGACATGATGGAGCTTGTCCAACAACTAGTAAGTTGTCCAGCTGGTTTAGTAGCCTGGGCCTTTTGATTTAATTAGTGCCTTTTCTAATGTATTATGCCACCTTTGAATGTCTAAAGTTTATTTTCCAAAATGCAGTAGATGTTTTATTGAGTAGATTTCTTTCTCTTACAAAAATATCTTGACATACTACTTTGTCTTGCATTTAGGATCTGTATTATAGTCAGATATTGCACCTTTTTATTATTATTGGTCATTTATTACAGGTACTTCTGTTGTAGAAGTATAACTCTTCTGCTGTTGCTGACATTTTCACTATTTTAGTTGTCATTGGCCTTAATATTAATTTTTCCAATATCTATATATTAGCATTAGGTGGCCTCTCGTATGAACTTCTGTGTGAGTTGAGAGTTATGCTGAAGAAATGAAAATGTTTGGTAGGGTTCAAGATATAATGAGTTTTTTTTATAATGACTTGTTGATTATGCTTTAGGCATGTAATTACATCCTATAGAAACTCACTTTTGGCAAGATATTGCGTAGATTACTAAATGTATTTTGTAAGTGGTTAAAAAATATATATATTACACTCAAAATGTTACCTTTATGACAGTGCATCTAACATTATCTCCATTTACTTGATAATATATTAGTAAATGGAATATACTATTTAGACATTTGTATTATATCAAAAGGAATAACGCTTTCTGTTTTAATAATTCCATCAATAAATATGATAGACATACTGAAATTTTATTACACTGATTCAGACTATGCCTGTGTATTTCTTTTGTATGTTTGAGAATGATCTTAACCTGAAGTCCTTTTTTCCTTACTTAAAAGCTTTCTCAGAGTTGCTGAATGCAATACATAATGGTAAGTTTTATTAGAATCTTCTGTGGTGGTTCATTTATCACAAAGGTTGTCTTTTGTTGAGAAGCTCTACTGAAAGTTAGCATGGTCTATTGATTAGATGAAATCCAGTGAGCCAGTGAGTCAATGAATTGTTCAGCACCTTAGAAAAAACTTTGTCTACTACTGCCTGCAAGAGAATGATAGGCCAGTGTAGTTCATCACTTTTGGCTTTTTTTGTCTCTGTGAAGCAGAATGATAACATTGTTCTAAGTTTTTGAAAGTCATTTTATGTTTGCAAATAGTCTAGTTCTGTTGAGATCTTTCTTGCTAATGCAGGTATCAATATGTGCATACAATAGGAATTTGCTATTTATAACTGCAATTTGGAATGTGAATTTTATCTTTAGAACTTTCATTTGAACACTTTATTTTACCCCCTTTATTTCATGTAATGAAGAATAAAAGAAAGTTGGAAGCCAGTTTTTACAGTGCGTTGCATCTTTTGCTGGCTTAGAGTCTGGATCAGCATATAAGGCGAATGCTATCACTTTGCCCTTTAGCAGTGTGATTATAATGGAGGACATTCTTGCATATATAGTGATTTCTTTTGTTTCCCTAAGAACTTTCTGTAATTCTCTATTCAAAAATGTTCTGTTCAAAAATTTAAAATTGCATTTGTTTATTCATGTGTATATATATGTGTAAGTATATGGGCGCATATGTGTCATGGTGTGCCTGTGGATGTCAGAGGATGACTTTTGAGTGTGTTTTCTCCTTCCATCATGAGTCCTGAGATTGAACATGGGCTATCAGGCTTAGTGATTCACCTTTACATGCTGAGCCACCTTGCTTGCCCTCAATATTTCTCTTTTAAATGTGATGTCATCATTGTTGGTTTTCTTTTTCAGTTCTTAATTGATGTGACTCATTGTTTGAGACTATTTATTATTCCAAGTAATTTTCTTTTCTTTTTTTTTTTAACTTTATGAAATTTTACTGTCATTTAATTTGTAACCAGTTTGTGTCATGCTTAGGTTCTCTTGCCAGATGTTTACAGTAGACTGTAAACAAAAGATGGATGGCATAGTTAGCAGTCATAAATGGTCCCCATTGCTTTGAGGGCAGAGATAGTCAATGTGGAAACTCAGAAGTGATCATTTATTAACGAATATATTCATTTACAGGTGAATATGTGTGCCTTTGCATGATAGAGAAATGTTATACCTCTAAGCTCTATCCCTTCTCATAGTTGCAATTTTGCTTTCCTATATTACTTGTAACTTGTAGAGATTTAGATAATGAATGTAACAGAGAACTCTTAATTATTAAATTAATCATTTTGCCATTCTTTTGTTGAGAAATAGAAAAGCTGAAGAAGTTTAACAGCTTTTCAGATTACATTATACTACTTCATTAATACTTGGAGAGCAGACATCATAGTGTGCAATTTGGATAAACTGTCTGTCATATAAACTTTTCATTGTTCTCTGAGGAAACACTGGGCTGCATTAATTTGATGGGAAAACTTGACTCCTTTGTAGATAACTGAATGTCAATAGGGTTAATGCCTTCAAGTTTTGCTTTTGGATATTTTGAAGTTGAGAGCAAATTCTGTAACTGCAGTGGTTTTGCTTGTATTTTCCGTCACATAACGCAGAGAAAAGAAATGTAATAGACTTAACATTTTTAGTTGTCAAGGCGAGTAGAGGATTGGTCCCCTACTGGTAGGCGTTTTTTTATAGATGTTCAGGGGATGAAACTTGGGTGATCAGGTTTGCACTGCAAATGCCTTTTACCCACTTTGCTATTTTACTGGGCCTTAAGATTTATTTGTATGTATGTGTGTCTGTCTGTGAGTGTATACACATGGATGTTTTGGGTTTATGCACTTCTGCACTCTTTTTTTTTTTTAGATGAAAACCCTTTCATGTAGCCTTTTGCTAAACATAGTACATTCTCTGTAGTTTCTTCATATTCCTATTCACTTGTATCTTAATGCTCATTCATCACAGTGTTCTATAGTTGGTAACTAGGATCTTTTCTCTTGTAGTATTGAAATGTTGTAGTCATGAGACAAGACTGTACATCCCTCTTTCCAGCTCACAGAGAAGCTTTCGGGTTTTCCCCTTTGTGATATTAGCAGTTTTTCATAGCCATCTTTTATCAGGTGGAGGAAATTTGATTAGTGACTTGATCTCTTTAAGTCTACTCAGAGTGCTTTTTCTTAATTTTAGTCAGTTCTGTTAATTTATTTTTATTATTCATGTTTATTTTGTGTCTATGAGTGTTTTGCTTGTATGTGTACCCCTGATGTACAGTGCCCTTGGAAGCCAAAAGAAGGTGTTGGATTCCCTAGGACTGTAGTTACTGATGGTTGTTAGCTGTCATGTGGTGCTGGGAACTGAACCAGGGTCTTTTACAAGAGCAGCGAGTGCCCTTAACTGCTGAGCCATCTTTCCAGCCCCAGAATTCCTGTTTCTTGTTTCAGTCTACACTCAGTCCTTGGCATGTAATTATTCATAACATTCTTCTATCAGTCTTTTTAATTTGATAAGGATAGCACTAAGAACACCCAGTTATTCTTCTTCCTTCCCCACCTCTTTTAGGATTTTTCTTTTCCCCTGGAGACTGGATCTCCTGTAGTCTGTAGCTGGGATCAACCTTGATCTTCTGATCTTCCTGCTTCCACCTTTCAGGAGCTAGGATTACCATTGTGGCCACATGTCTGACTTTTGTCTCAACCTCTAATGTTTATTATTTCTTTCTTTTGTTTATATTGCTCTTTTTTTTCCTGCTTTTTTATTATTTTGGCTTTTTTGAGACAAGATACTCAGAGAGATCCTGCTGCCCCTATCGCCTGAGTGCTGGGATTAAAAGTATGCCCAACTACACCCAGCATTTTCCTGCTTTTTTTTTTTGTTTGTTTGTCTTGTTTTGTTTTGTTTTTTTGAGACAAGATCTCACAAGTAGCCCTGGCTAGCCTGGAAGTAGCTATATCGATCAAGATGGCCTGAATCTCACAGAAATCTACCTGCCTCTGATCTGCCTTCTAGTGCCAATTTTAAAGGCTTGCACCATCACACTTAGCTTCCTGCTTTCTTAAGAGGAGGTTAGGTTATTTATTTGATTCCTTCCATGCCTGTCAACCTCCTTCAGTAACAAGGTTTCGCTCTATTACTTAGGCTAGCCTCCAACTCAAATTCAGTGTCCTCCTGCCTCAGATTCTTGAGTATTGGGATTATAAGCATGTACTATTGTGCTAGGTGAGATAGTTTACTTTTTGAAAACAAGTCTTTACAGTTGATTTTTTGTTCTCCCCTCTGGAATTTTATATCTCTTATGATCTTATTTGCCTGCTTGCAAGGAGAACAGTTGACAACTAATAACCATCAGTAACTACAGTCCTAGGGGATGCAATGCCTTCTTTGGCTTCTAAGGGCACTATACATCAGGGGTACACATACAAACAAAACATCCATAGACACAAAATAAACATGAATAATAAAAATAAATTAACTGAACTGACTTCAATTAAGAACTTGCACAACTGAGAAACTTGCTATACTGTATGCCTGGCAGGCCTCAGATTTCTGGTAATCTTCTTGCCTCTGCCTCCTTTTGATGTTTTTTGCAAGTACCATCGTACCCAGCTCTTTACCTCCTTGTTGAATTTTTCTCACATATTATTTTTTTCCTGACTATTTTATTTCTTGCTTGACTTGAAAATATGTTTGCTGATAAATTCAACTTTGTTCTATAGTCTAGTCATTCTCCAAATCTGTACTTCCTATTTGAACTTTTCTTATTTCTACATTCAAATGCCAAAAACCTGATAAACTTCAGTTCTTCATACTCTAAGCTTGCTGTTGGTTTTGTGTTCCTTATCTCTATATGGTATGCACCCACCTAAACCAGACTTACACTGGAGATTAGCCCATTTCTCTCCTTGGCATTTTTTTTTTTTTTTAAGTTTTCCTGTTATTTGCCAGTTCTCCCTTTTTCCCTTTAAACATTCACTTAATTCCTTTATTGTCATCTGAACCATTTTGGCAAACGATACTTAATCCTCATTCTGTTATCCAGCCTAGATGACACCAGAATTCAGATGGTCTGTATAAAATCAAAAATGACACAATGTCATACTCTCTTAAGGAATTTCTGTTACTCTGGGGATAAAAGTCTCAGTTCCTAGTCTTAGTCTTTCCTGCCTGTCACCCTCCCCCTTCTTTTTCTCTTTCCCTTTTTTCTTTTTCATGATGGGAATAAAAACTAGGATCGTACACACACACATACACACACACACACACACACACACACACACACACACACACACACACACACACACACACGGATGTTTATTTTACCACGGAGCTGCATCCTAGCCCTTTGGTTTTTGAGACAGGGTCTTGCTATGTACCATACATTGGCCTGGAAGTCAGGATCTGCCTTTCTCAAACTTATGAGTGCTGGAAGTATAGGTAGGCATAGCCATACCCAGTGTGTGCAGAGTTTTGTTTTTTGTTTTTTGGATTTTTAAAAACTATTTTATGTGTATGAGTGTTATTCTTGCATGTATGTAAGTGTACCCATGGAGGCCAGAAGAGGACTTGGATTCCCCGGAACTGAAGTTATAAAGGGTTGTTAGCCACCATATGGGTGCTAGGATTTGAATCTGGGTTTTCTGCATGAGCAGCCAGTGAATAGTCAGATCCCAGGATATAACCAGTGCTACTAAGTTTTCTCTGACATTAATAAATTGTGAACCATTTAGTGGGGGAATAATTAGAGGAAGAAAGTGATCTAGACTTTGGGCATGGTTAAAGGTTGCAAAGTACAGTGGTAGAAGACTGGAATGATAACTTAGAGTGATCTCAAAACAAAATAAACTCAGACCATAGAATTGTTCTCTTGAATCAGAGAAATAATAAAATGCTAATATGAAGTTGAGGGAGACAGAACACATGATGGAGTAGTATGACACGTACTATAGGCAGGGTCCTGCTTATTATGTGGTAAAGAATCTGGCTCACTTATCTAGCTTTGCTTTATAGAAGGCTTGTAGTATACGTAAGACAGTAAGACTTTTTTCATTCCATGGAATCCAAACTACTTTATTGAAGATAGCCTTCAGTGACATTTGGTTGGAGAGTCAGCCACTAAGGAGAAAAAGTATTTTTCAGTGTTCATTTTAAATTCTATAAAGAAAAATAAATATACAAATGTCTAATTGAACTGCAAGAGGGCAGAAAAGTGTAATATAAATGGAAACTAACTGTATGAGGAGTCCTTTTACAGTAATTCTGTGATGATGCCACTGGTAACCTTTGTAGAATATTGCTGATGACCTTAAATTTACTTCGATTTTTGTAAGGTTTTTTTAACCCTGTTGATCCTCTTCCCCAGTAAGGTCTTAAGTTCCTCAACTTTATCTAGCATAGAAGTTTTGAGGAACTGGTGATAAAAAATTCAAAATTAAAGGGTGGTTTTTCTTTAGATAGTGATGACATTTCTCCACTAATAAAGCAGGAACTTAAATTCATAGGTATGTACCAGACTTACTCATGGTTTTCTAAAGATAATAATGTTAAATTAATCATAGAGCAGCTTAGAAACCTTTCATAAGAAAAATAGAAAATTTTAGTTGTGAAGAATGAAGGCCTGAGGATTTACTCATAAACCTAGATGATAGGTGGGTTAACTTCGTTATTAATGCTCTTATTGTTGTACTTGTTCAGAGTTGTCATCTTGCTTTAAGACAACGTAGATTTAAAAATTCCTGAAACTTCACTTGTAGGATCTAGGTGCCTAGGTCTTTCATTTTTAAAAATATTTTATTTATTTTATGTGTATGAGGGTATTGTTTACATGCGTGTAAGAGGACCCATGTTGTGTATTACCCACAGACTCAGGAGAGGGCTTAGATTCCCCAGGAACTGAAGTTATAGACAGTTGTTAGCTGCCATATGGGTGCTGGGAATTGAACCTAGGACGACCTCTGCAAGAGCAACTGGTACTACTGACCACATCCCTCCACACCCCATGCCTATTCTATTTTATTTTTTAAATATTTATTTTTATTTTATGTGTATGAGTGTATTACCAATCTTCATTGCAGATTATCAGATGGCATAAAATCAGCTTTTTCCAACATAAAAATTTCTCTTTATAATTAATAATTTGTAGAATAAGACTAGCACTACATAAAAATCCCATTCCTCATTGTTCTTTTAGTATCTTCTAGTATGAATTAGCATGGGTTATGATCCATTCCTCATGATTTACTATTTTAGTTTTGCCTTGAATTCTTTCTCAGATTTTCTGTATTGCCCTCCCTTTGTTCTTACTCTTTGTCAGTGTTATTTGAGTGCTTGCTTTCTGTCTTTTGCTCCCCTTCTCCACACTTTCATTTGACCTCTGCTTTCCATCTTTATGGTACTGCATAAGCTAGTATTTGTTGAATGAACTATTGGAATAATCAGCTTTCAAAGGTGTATCTTTTTCAGCTGTGTGCTTGTCTTTATATTCTGTTAAACTGCTGTTTTCTTTTCTGTCCTGTATAACCAAACTTCTTTTTTTTTTTTTTTTTGTATGTATGTATTTGTGTGCATGTGTGTGTGAGTGTACATGAAAATCTACGTATATGTATATAGGGGCTGGAGGCCAATGTTGAGTATCTTAATTTCTCTCTCCCTTAATTTTTGAATCTCTTAGTGATACCTAGGGCTCCCAGATTTAGATAGCCCTGGCCTCAGGGCTCCCCCTCTCTATCTTCCCAGTACTGCCCTGGTGCCTGATGTTTATATGAGTGCTGAGGATTGGACTCAGTTCATTGTGCTTATGCAACAAACACTTTACTGAGCCCCCCCCCCCCAAAACTTCTTAAAAGGATCATCTATTGAGATTTATTGCTATATTTAAATGACTTTTCTCTGGCTTTAAATGAACAACAGATTAGTTTGGCTTTTTCTGTTGGAATTTCTTTAGTGGTTATAAGATCACTTCATTTTCCAAGATTTTCTTTTGAGTTATTTTTATTTTTCTACCCTTTAAATAATGATATTCCTCCAGGTTTTGTCTTTGGCTATCTTTCCTTGATTATGCAGAAAACTCTGTGTAGGTAGATTTGAACATTGTCCCACCAGGAGTGGGAAATCTTATTAATAGAGGCAAGTTAAGTAACATAAGTGAATAACACAGTGAGGGATGGGGGAATTTAGGTGACTTAATGTCCTGTCCATAACCTTTTTCTGAATATCTGGTCTAATTTTGATAGATTTTCAGTGATTTTTGTCTTTTTTGTGTTGGGGTTTTCTTTGTTTTTTTGAGCAGTGGTGGTGGTCTTATTTTGTTGGTGTTTTTGTTTGTTTTGTAGCCCCAGCTGGCCTCGAACATGCTATGGAGACTTAAGCTGGCCTGCTTCTGCCTCCAGAAGGATGGGATTAAAAGTTTGTGCCAACATGCTCAGCCCATATCTTCAGGTTTTAGAGTTTTTTAAAAATATGTTTTATTTTATGTATACAATTGCCTACATGTGTGTAAGTACACACCTGTGTTGTGTAATATATGTGGAAGTTAGAGGATGATGTCAGATCCTCTGGAGTTGGAGTTATACCATGTGGATGCTAGGAATTGAACTCAGGTCGTTGGCAAGAACAGTCAGTGCTCTTAACTGCTGGGCCATCTCTCCAGACTCTCAGATCTTTAGTTTTAAATAGAATCTCAAAACTTACTTTTCAGTGTGAAATTTCCACACTTTAAATATGATCACTTGTTAAAACTTAGCTATAGTATAGGCCAAAAGGAAGTCTGGTTTGTTGTTTTGGGTTGTTTTGTTTTGGAGATAGGGTCTCATCCTGAAGCTGTTGACCCAGAACTTGAACTGGGAAGTCAGTTTTTGAGTTTCCAAGATTATTGACTCTCACTGTGTTTCTGGCTCTGAAATTTGTGTTTTCATGATGATTTTAAAATCTTTTGTTGTTATTGTTATTTGTTGGGGGGCATGGAGGGAGGTGGGGGCACAGTGTGAGACAACTTTGTGGACAACTTTGTGCCATCAGTTTTTTCCTTGTACTTTTATATAGGGTCTGGGGATTGAACACAAGGTGCCAGGCTTATAGAGCAAGCACCTTTATCTGCTGATCGATCTTGTGAACCCTCCACACTTCAAAAATAATATTTATTTATTTTTGTGTGCATACTTGAATGCGGATGCCTGTGAAGGCACGAATCATCAGATCTCCTGGAACTGGAGCTGGACTTATAGGCAGTTGTGAGCCACCCAGTGTGGGTGTGGTCCTCTGGAAGAGCAATAAGTACTCTTTAACCACTGAACCATCTCTCCAGCCTCATGCTAGATATATTTTTTTTCACTGAGCTTCAGGGTCATCCTATTATGTCCGATTATATGTAGGCATCTTATGTCCCACAAGAATCCCTTAAGATCATCATCACCCTGAACCTCAAATGTGATTCTGGTATGGAATCAGCTGTGTTCTAATTGTGATTCTGCTGCCTTCTAGATCATTGATCAAGTTTCTTAGTTTATTTCTTTTTTTCCATATACATGTATATACACACATAAAATTGTAAATCTAAGGTCCTCGTATAAGAGAAAATGTGATATTCGTCTGAGTCTAACTTCATTTGAAAAAATATTTTTACGCATATGAGTGTATATATATATATATATAAGTGCAGCCATGTTGTACAGTGCCCTTGGAGGTCAGAAGAGGGCATTGGATCCCCTAGAACTGGAGTTACGAGCAGTTGTGAGCTGCTATATGGGTGCTGGGAACTGAACTCAGGGTCTATGCAAGAGTAGCCAGTACTCTTAACCACTGAGCCATCTCTCCAGCCCCTAGCTTATTTCATTTAACATCATAATACCCAGTTGCATTAATAACTTCACTTTTCTTAATGGCTACGCAAAATTCCATTGTGTGCACATACTACATTTTCTTTATCCGTTCATTTGTTGGTTAATATCTAGACTGGTTCCATTTCCTGACTACTGTAAATTGTGCAACAATAAATGTGAACGTGTAGCTCTCTGGTATTGATGACTTAAAGTTCTTTGGGTATAATATATCCAGAAGTGGAATTACTGGATCATATAGTAGTTGTAGTTTTAGTTTTTTATGAACTCTCCATGCTAATTTTCATAGTGACTGTTCAAGTTTACATCCCCACCAGCAAGGAGTAAGCATTCTTCTTTGCCCACATCCCCGACATTTGATGACTGCCATTGTGACTAGGGTGAATAGTCACTTTATTTCTTTAAACTTCTATTTGTGTGTATGTAAAATGGGGGTAATATTTAGCTTCTTGAACTGTCAACAAATACTGTTTTCTATTGTTCTTCTGGCTTCAGGCTACTCTTTCTTCCTACTCTTTCAGGTGCTTAAAATGGATTATTGTGGATTATGCTTATTTTTATTTTTCAGGTCTTAATTAATCACCAGGTCCCATGAACTTTGCGTATGTAATGTCTCTTCACTACTGTTGAGTCCCTGTTTTTGACACCAATAGTACTGTAAGAGACTTTCATTGTTCTCTCAGGCTACTGTCATTGATTGATTTTACTTAATCCCCAGTATTGATCACATAGACTTCTGCTTAAACCCTTCAGTGACTCCCTGTTGTCTCTAAAATTGAACATTTAGCTTCCATTGTTCATGCTTTGGTCTGTGCTTTTGTATTTTTATGTAAGCTCTATGTATGGTACTTAGACATTCTTAAATCGTAGACTTGCTTTCTGTTGAATGTTTTCTTCCTCAAACTGTCTTTCTTTCTTGAGAATCCTTTAAAGGCACCATTTCTTCTAGGGAATAAATCTGGACTCCCACTGCTTGTCACTCAGGACTGGGTTAGGCATCTTTTCTCTGCACTCAGTCCTCACCTCACCCTTAGACAGTCTCCAGCTTATTGCAGTTGTCTCTCCCTCCAACTTCTTGAAGGCAGATCTTATATAATGCTGCCCAAGGCTTAGTGTAGTGTCCGACAAACTGTGAAATCTTAGGTATTTGCAGAATGAATAATTGCCTTCTAGAGATGTAGTTTCTAAAATTATTTGTGTTTGTATGCATGTGTGTGTGAGCAGGTGTAAATATGTGTGTGTCCGTGATGTTCTCGTGTACTGTGTATATACAAGTGGAGGCCAGATGTTGGTACTGTCTTTCTCTATTGCTCTGCCTAAATTTTTGAAATTTCCCACTGAACCAGGAACTCACCAATCTGGCTAGACTTACAGGCTTGCAGCACCAGATATCCTCCTGTCTTCACCTCATCATTTCTGATTACAATGGCTTATTTTTATCTGTTTTTTTTTTTTGTTGTTGTTGTTGTTGTTGTTGTTGTTTTCCTGTGGGTTCAGGGGATCAAACTCAGGTTGTAATGTTTGCATGGCAAGCACTTTACCAGTTGAGCCATCACCTCAGCCCCTAAGAAATTGTTTTATCTATAGCCCACTTAGGTTCATTGTTTCTGATTTTTGTCCTGAGCACCAGGTTCTCTTGATCTTCCCTCTTTCATTCCCATCTTCATTTGTATCAAGGTGGAGCCTCTGGACTCCTCAGTGCTCCAGGCCAGGTAATTTGTTTCTAGAGACTCTCTTGCTATAGAAGATCCAGTAGCCTTTCCTGTTTTGACAGGAGCAAATGTCTCCAGGTATTATCAAATGCTTCTGTAGGGCAGTCACCCCTGATTGAGGAGTATTACTTTATAGATGTTCCAGTCTCTTAAAAGGCTTCTCTTTCTCCATAAACAGGTACACAACGTGAGTGTGTGTGTCATGTGTGCATGTGTATTGGTGGGTTTCACTGTCCTCTCTTGGAGAGGTCAAAGGAGGAGATCACCTTTCCTGCTTTATCACTCTGACCCTTGCGACAGGGTCTCTAGTGAACCTCGAGCTCTCAGAATTTCAGCTAGGTTGGCTAGGCAGCCAGCCTGTATTCTCAGAGCTGTGTTACACAAAGGTCACCTGTCTTCTTTTATTAGGTGATTCAGATTTAGTCCTATGCTACTTCATTTTGTACATCAGAGCATTTCTCGAACAAGACTTTTTCCAATTTCATAACTTCTTAGTCAAGATTTCTAGGATCTAAGCATTCTGAAAGATTCAACACGTGATTTTTAAAAATGCAGTTCTCAGCTGTTTCTTTCTCCTACTTTGGAAACCTCCCATTGTTCTTAGGAACTCTTACAATACCTACTTTTTTTTATTATTAACAAAAATACTTGCTAAGTAAAAAGTGACTTAGATCCTTTTGACAAGTATTTATGAAAAGTTGGTGTTCATTTATTTACTCTAGTACATTTTTAACACCAGCAATAACATTTATGATTAGGGGAGGGATCAGGAGGAACCTTAATTTATCTGTGACAAATCTGACTGCTAAATTATAAAATATTTAAATAAAATTTCTTTGCTTGCAGGTATTTATAACAGCAGTGATGTAGCCGTATCCTTTCCAAATGTAGTGTCTGGCTCAGGATCTAGTACTCCTGTCTCTAGCTCTCATTTACCTCAGCAGTCATCTGGGCATTTGCAACAGGTGGGATCTCTCTCTCCCTCAGCTACGTCATCTGTCATCCCTGCTGCTGCTGCAACTCAGGTACGGTATCATAGTTGAATGAAGTGACATTTACATAGCTTTGTCACTCTTCACAGTGAGCAGTTGGAGGAGAGACAAAGGATATAGAGATTTCTGTTGGAGTTTATGAATTATACCAATTTAAGAAGAGGACAGATAAGCATGTGGGCACCAACTCTTTTCATTTTCTACGCCTGTCATTTTGTCCTGATAGTGTAACAGTAATTTTAGGGACGCTTTTATTTTCTTTAAAAATTTAAAACTGCTGGGCGGTAGTATACACCTGCCATCCAGCACTTGGAGGTGCATTGTACATGGAGCATTGTCTCAGAACAAACAAACAAACAAATAAAAAATGTAATTAAGTGTTAGCCAATTTGAACTAAATAAAATGTAAGGGCTGGATAGATGACTTGGGTTCGGTTCCTGGCATCATAACCACCGGTAACTCCACTTCCAGGGGATACAACTTCCTCTTCTGGTGTCCACAGGCTCTGCATTTAGTATACATTCAGGCAAAAGCTCATACACATAAAATATAAATCTTAAAATATTAAAAATATGAACAAATAGTATTTGAAAACTTTTAATCTGAATTTTTAAACCAACATTGGAAAATATAACGAGTGAATAATCTCTTTAAGCACTGCAGGATTTCCTTTTCAGGAAATGATGAATGTTTATAAATTTTATGTGTTTTCCAAATTGTCTTTCCTTCCTGCCACACCATAGATCTATAACTTAATAGTCTTGGCTATGGGACTTTTAAATTTTTATTTCATTTTTCAGTACTGAAGATTGAATCTAGGGCTTCCACATTCTAGGAAAGTAGTACTCTACTGCTGTGCTGTATCTCCAGAGACAAGGCCTCACTAACTTGGGGGTTGGGGGGTGACTAGACCTCACTCTAGGAGGCTTTAAACTTGTAGTCTTCCTGCCTCACCTTTTGAATAACTGATTACAGTCCTATTCCACTAAGCCTGGCAATAGGAATATTTTAAAAGCAAGAGAATAATAATTTTTAAAAAAACATGAACTTAGATCTTATAAATGGAACAGATAGTTAAAGTGGGAAAGCTCTATAAACATAGAAGATAACTGGCCTCCAACTGTAAGTAGCAGAAGCTGGCCTTGAATTCCTGATCCTCCCTGCCACTACATGCCAAGATTATGTATGTATGCCACTATGCCCAGTTTGCTTCCTTCTTTACAATTTTATTTTCATTTCTCCAAATTCTTATTAGATATTTTGACATTTCAAGAAAACAGCAATAATGATTTACTGAGTCTTAATTTTGGGCAGGAGGGCTCTTTTTGATATAGGGTCTCCCTGTAGCCCAGCCAGCCTGGAAGTTACAGAGCTCCACCTGTCCCTGCTCCTGAGTGCTGGGATTAAAGGTGTATGCCAGTACGCCCAGCTTAATTTTTCTGTTTTTATGTTAGCTTTCATTTTGTATTTTATGTGTAGGTGCACCCATATCATGCAATGCCCGTGGAGGTCAGAAGAGAGCATCAGATCACTTGGAACTGGAGTTATGGTTGGTTGTTAGTCGCCATGTGGGTCCTGGGAATTGGACCCGGTGCTCTTAACTGCTGAGCCATTTCTCCAGTCACCCACCAGGGCCCCAGTCGTAGTTTACAATCCACTAATTTAGTAGGCATTTCTAAATTTCTGTAGCATGACCTTTGTGGGTAGAGCACTTGCGTGTCTTCTGTGAGACCCTAGATTTGATTTTTCTTATGCATCACAAAAACAGAAAGATACTTGAGATTTTATTTTTGTGTGTGTGTGTGTGTACGTGCACACAAAATGTCAGTTGTATGAGGCTTTAAAATATGCATGTACTTTCTTAGTATTTTCTGTAAGCTGTTATCAAAGCACAACATAAGGTTCTTTTAATGCATGTGTGTATGAATGGTATAGTGCAAACAGTCACCATTTAAATTAAGCCAAGTATTAAGATGGGTGACAGTTCAGCACAGAAAATCAGTGTGATTAGTAGTATCATTTTGGAAATAAAATTTGATGACCCTCTCAACTTGAATAAGAGTAGTTCGATCACTTTATAAGGGTTTACTTTAACTTATTTCATTGGAAAAATGAAGTGATTGAAATAATAGGGCTTGGTTGGAGACAGTGAAAGGATAAACGCAAGAATGACTCTCATAAATAGTTTTATCTCTTTTAATTAAGTGTAACCATATGCTGTTTGATAGCTTTATACCCTTCGACCAAGTCTCACATGAACATTTTCAGTGTGCAGTTTCTTTTTTGTCTTTATAAAAGTCTGTTTTAATTATTCTGGTTAATTCCAGGTTGAATTAAGCAAAATCTCATCTCTACTCATTCATTATGTTAGTGGGTTTGGGAGCTGGCATTAGGGAGAGGTGGATGGGGGAAGTGGGAGTGAAGAGAAATTTATAGCTAGAGGGAAAATTCCACTTGACATGTGACTCAAGTGAAGAACAAAGAAATCATGGTTGTAAGTAATCCAGGATTCAGGCCAATTAAAATCTTTACTTTTTATCCCTTTTCCGTGTTTCCATAAGATGGGTCTCTTGTAAATGTGATGATCCAGTTAGATTTAGATGCTGCGTGCTGAGACAACCCTATCTGTGTTTCTTTCTAGCAGTGAATGCATTCTGCCTTGAAGCTGAAGCTCATTTAGTCTGGCTTATCTGGTGCTGCTGTAGCAACCATCAGTCTCCAGGCAACTGAGGCACGCTGACCTCTCAGTTGAACTAAGTACAGATCTGCTTCAGTTTAGCCTTCTGAGACAATAGTAGGTGGTGTTAAATGTGAAATGTTGTAGGCAGTGTGAGTAGGAAGGATACAAAAATATTTAGGTTGATTTAAGGGAACTCTTTAAATTGATAGTTGAATCTCCCCCACAAATGACAAAGTTCCTTTCAGTTTCACTCTTCTGTAAGTCTTGTTTGACTTCCAAACATCACAGTATAGTATTTGTATGTGGTTACATTTTAGCATTTTATTTACATAGGATTTAAAATAAGAACAATACTATAAAATAAATGGATAAGTGTAAGTTATCAGTATTTAAAATGTGACTCTAGAAGTCTTCTCACAGTTATTATGAGCATATTTGCACCTAACATGTCTAAGGGCCTGGGTTTACTCATGAGTGCCACCAAAAAGGAAAAAAAGAAAACCATCCCCCTTACCAGGCAAGTGTGCATAGAGAATAGAAGATTGATTAATGTTTTGCCAACTCTTTCCCATAAAATTTAATGCAATCATTAAGTTTCAGTTGCTGGGTTGATGCTAGGACAAAAGTCCAGGAGTCATTCTTATTCTTCCTGACCTTTTGTGTCAGTAAACTAAACAGACCTCTGACTTTTTTGCTATCTTAGAAGTTATCACTTAGAGAAGTGATCAAGGAGGTAAAATTCAGGGGCCACTAACTGACAACGAGATGTTAATAACTTGATTTGGGCTTTTAATAGAGGAAAAACGACACATAAAATTGTGTTGAGGAATTGAAATCTGATAATTAGCAGCCCAAGTTTGACAAAAAAAAGTTTTGTAAAATGCTGCATAGTAGCCCAATTTTATTCTTGAGTGTTAAATCATTTTATTTGATATATTATGCTTGTTTTTTAGAGTAATTGCTTTTTTATAAAATTGTTACAAAACTCACTTCATAGTAGCCTATCTAGAATGCATCAATAATAGCTATAATTGTAGTTCTTTAACACTATTGGAATATGAAAATATGATTGTCAGTGATGTGTTCTTGTTGGATCAAACGTAGAGATTATAAATGAGTGCCTTTAATTTTTCACGTTGTTTTTCAAATTCCATCATTTTCTTTCAAAAGATAAGGGAAAACATCAGTTAAATATTAACCAGTTAACAAATCTACTTAGAATTGGTTGGTTATTCTGTGCCTTCCTGCCGTCCAGTCGTGAGTGCTGGGTGGTAGTTTAACTGCACTCTAATCCTACTACTTTTTGGAGACTCCATTGTGGAGCATTTCAGCATTAGCCTAAACAATGGTTTTGAATACATTAATCTCCTAACAATTAGGGTGCAGTTTGGGGCATTGAATAACGTGGAATGATGCAATTGAACCTGACAGCTTCAACAGTCAGCCTACTCATGGGACCAGAAAGTTGTTCACACTTGGTTTCATCTCTCATCACACACTGGGTATTAAAGCCTTACTGGTGGTAACTGACCAGAAATGGAGCTTGTTATCGGAATGCTTCCTAGTATAAAGTTTGAATCAAGGTGAAGGATAAATGAAACTTGATTCGTTTCCTATCTAATGTTCATTCATGTTTTTTAGGAAATCTTTCTTGTCAAACATGAGTTTAAAAATTCAGAAAATATAAATTACATTAAAAAATTAAATCATTACATTGTTTTTGTAGTCTTGTATTTTTTTTTTTTTACTTTTGTTTTGAGGCCTGACTAGCTTAGAACTTGCTATGCAGACCAGGCTGGTCTGGGACTTTAGAATTCAGTACTTCTGCCTCTGTTTTGCCAGTGTCGAGATTATAGGTATGAGCTGCTCTACCGTCAGTATTGTTACATAATCAGCAGATGAAGCATTTATGCCATCTCAGAGTTCTTTGGAAATTGTTTTTGTTTTGCTCTTCGAAGTTAATATCAGGATCTAATGGGTTGTTTATATTCTCCAAGTTCATGGAAAGACAGAAACCATAAAATTTTTTTAAAAATTTTATTATGTATATTTTTTATGTGTTGTGTGACTGTATTGTGTATACATGGGGCATATGAATACAGTGCATGTGTGGAGATTCAGAAGGCAACTTGCAGTAGTTTGTTCTCCCCTTCTATCATGCGGGTTCCAAGGATTGAATTCAGGTTGTTAGGATTGAAATGAGTTTTTGACTACATGTATGTGCACTAGGTTCTTGCAATGAATGTAGAGGCGAGAAGAGGGCATCACATCACCTGAAACTGGAGTTACGGACTGCTGTGTGGGTGCTGGGAATTGAACTTGGTTCCTCTAGGAGAGCAGCCAGTGCTCTTGACAGCTGATTGTTTAAGTCATTTGATGAAAATGTTCACTGACAGGTTAATTGTATACTTTTAAAAATGCTTGCTATAACCTGTTTATATATGATGGAAGTATAAAGTTTCAAATCCACCACCAAATGATGTAGCACTATACCCATGCTTTTCCAAAGGTAAAAATTTTACAGTTAATACCCTGTTTTGCAGGGTCTCATGTAGCCCAGTCCACCCTTGAATTTGCTTTTGCCAAGGATGAATTTGAACACCTAGTACTTTCGCCTCCATTTCCCAAGTGCTAGGATTATGGGATATATCAGCATAGCTTGTTTAGACCTAGTTATTCCTGTTCATTCTTTATAATTCTACTCCGTACAGAAGAGGAAATACACCTCAAAACAAAGCAAGTTTTAAGTCTTACACTCAGATAATTGTTTAGAGATAGCCTTTTTTCTTCTTTTAGTTTTATTACATTTATTTTGTGTATGTATACATGTGGTGGTCTGAAAACAACTTGTGAGAGTTGGTTCTCTCCTCCATGTGGGCCTTGGGAATTGAAGTCAGGTCATAGCAGCAAGTGCTTATTCTTACTGAACTGTCTCTGTAGCCCAAGACAGAACCTTTATTCCTCCTATATAGCTACTACCTTTAGAACAAGCCAGATACCTGGGAATTGGTTAGTTACTGCTTTGCAGAAGTGCTTTACAAACAGCTCTGTGGTTGCAAGCAGCATCTTGAAATATAAGAGATAAACTATTACTAGGTAAAATTTAAATCTGACATACAGGTTTAATCATCTTACCCATTTAGTATAATATGATAGTAGTTTGCTTAGGAAATATAAGTTTCGTTTGCTTTGATCTTGAATACTGCCTGAGGTAGAGATTTGTAGGTTATTCTTTTTGATGTTTAATAAATTAATATTAATCCGTCAGGGCAAACTTTCTTTTTTTAAGCTGAAATATTTATTTAAAAGTGATTTAGATATACCTCAGTAATCAGTTTTTAAAAATTGTTAATCCTTCGGTCCAGTTATCAAATAATTATACTTCTTGTATTGAGGTTTTTCCTAGAGTGTTAAGGTTTCTTTACCTGGAAATAAATTGAGATGGCATAGATACATTACAGGAACAGTACATGTGTCCATATACGTTGTTGGTGTCCTGCCACTCCGCTTCGTTCATGTAAACAAATCCGTATGCTCATAAGTCAAGTATATCGAAGCATGCCATTCTGCACTAGCTGTTCTCTTCACCTGAGCATAATAAAATCGAAATGTCATAAAGTACACACTTCTTCCCAAAAGAATTTCTACGTTTTATACCAGACTTCCTGAAGCAGACTTGCGGTACATTAGTAATTTGCTATCAGTGCACTTTTTAAAGCCTATGTTGAAAGTCTGTTTTAAGAGATGTGTGTGTATATTAATAGTTCCTTTATTCCTTGTTCAAGATTTCAATGAAAGCTTTCAGTGCCCTTTGCTAATGCTTCTGTAGGTTAACATGGACTTCTTAGAAATCCTCCTGAATCTTAGTATTTTCTTCTATCAGTGATAAAGATGGTTTTGGAGGGATGGCCTTGACTCAGTGATCCTCCTACTGCATGTTGTCTGCTTTAAAACGATGTTTAGTACTTGAGTTTTCTAGCAGAAGTTAATGTTCAGTGGTTCAGAAGCTTTATTATACAAAACCAAATGAGAAATAATCACCTATCCAATAAAATTAAGAGCTTTTAATTTCTCCTTTGAAAATTTCTTTTTGTTGTGGTATTTTGAAACAAGATCTTTCCATGTACCCAGGCTGGCCTTGAACTTAGGATTCTTCTGCATCGGCTTCCTAAGTGTTGAATTACAGGAATTTAACACCGTACTTGGGATGAACATTTCTTGTGGAGATAAGTGGAATTGCAAAAGTGAAAATCACTATCAGATACTTTTTAACCATTCAGATATTGTAGAAATTTGTCACTTACGATAGTAGTTTATTTTTATTAACTTTTGCCAACTATCTTTTTAAAATAGACTTTCCTACTTTGGAATAAGCTAGTTTTTATTAGTAATATTATTATTATTATTCCCTTTTTTATTGTGCTCATTATGCAGGTCAGTTATTATACTACTCTGTTTTGATATTTATTTCAGTGAGTCTAATGGTTGAGGGGGATCCCATAAGTGCTATCCTCTTAAAATTGAAAGTATGAAGAAATAATATCAAATCCTTGGCAGAAAGAGCCCATATATATAAAATAAGATTTGGATCTCCTGATTGATTAGGAAAATAAGGCATAAAATAAAACTCAAGATTAGAACTAAAAAGATATTCCAGCTGAAATAACAGAGATGCCAATCAAGAGAAGGAATGTCAGAAGGCTAAGAATGTTCCCTTGTGCTGCAGGTGCATCTTGAGGTACCAGCTCTTTATGGACCACTCCACCAGGGCCCGGCTGTGCTTTCCTCAGATTAACCCTCTTTCTTGCTGTCAGCTGTTTCTTTTTTGCTACAAACTAGCCACCTCAGTACACGTCCCCCCTCCTCCTAGTTAATGTTCTCTCTCCAGTCTTCTGCCTGCCTGGTTGATCTTTTAAAAATTATATCTCAATTAAGAGTAAATTAGTTCCATGAAAAGCATTTTGGAAGCTTTTATTTGAGACTTTTAACAATACCCGAGACCAGTGATGTCTTTTTCTTTTTTCTGTTGATTCATTTTTGGTTTTAGTTTACTAAGTTATGAGCTAAGATTCCTAGATAATCTTTGCAGAGGCAAAAGGTCTCTCTCTCTCTCTCTCTCTCTCTCTCTCTCTCTCTCTCTCTCTCTCTCTCTCTCCTTTAAACATTTATTTATAGTGTTTGTGCATGCATGTGTATACACATCCATGCAACATGCCACAGCGCAGGTCAGAGGACAGCTCACAGGAGTTGGCTCTCTCCTTCTACCATGTGGGTTCCAGGGATTGAACTCAGGTAACCAGACTTGGTGGCCTGTTTCCCTGCCAGATGAGCCATTTCACCAGCCTCCAGAGGTACATATCTTAGTTTATAAATTGTGTTTTACTACCAAATACATATTGATCTTCAGGTTGAAGTTGGTTTCCATTTTATTGAGGACTAATTGATTATTAATTCTTCTTATTACGTAGATTTATTTAGGGAGGGTAAGTTCAAGTGTGTGGATGCAAGAGTACAACTTGTAGGAATTAGCTCTCCCAACCCCTTTTTAAAAGTTTTTTTTTTTTTTTTAATGTTTATTTTGCCTGCATGTGTGTTAAGTGCATCTGGGTGTGCAGTGTCCTCAGAGGCCAGAAGACAGCATCAGATCCCCTGGGTTTGGTGGTTGCATGTACATGCTAGGATTCAAACCCTGGTCCTCGGTAAGAGTAGCTCCTGTCTTAACAACTAGGTCATCTTTCCAGCCCTAGTTCTTTTTTTCTACCTTGTGGGTCTTGGGGATAGAAGTCGGGTCATCAGGTTTGGTTACAAGTACCTTTACCTGCTGAGTCATCTTGGCCTATCCAGTTATTAAAGAAAACTTTATTGTACAAGCCTATTCATTCTTCATGCCTATCTAATAATTAGAGGAAAAAACTGAAACACAGAGGTTGACAGATTGAATTTATACATTAATAAAATATCTTGCAGCATTAGAAAGCACAGACAGGATTTCACATTGTGGAAACTTTGTGAATTGTAAAAGCACGTTTTTGTGTGCTTAATAAGTTAGCTGAAGGCCACGCTGTCCAGATTCGAGTTTATCCAGGAAATGTTTATTCTCTGAACTGCTTGCTTCTCATAACTATGGTGGTTATCATGGTCTCTTCTGTTCTGTTACCCGTCAGAGTGCTTGTGCCATTTGTTCTGCTTTGCTCCTTTTAGAAATGCTTCAGGTTTTTTTGGAGTTATTTTCAAGAGTTTTATTCTGAAATAATAGTGCTTTAATTTTATTCATGAAAAAGAAGAATAAGTTTACTTTAAATTTTGTGATCTGGTTAAATCTGAAAATTATTTAGGCCAGGAAAAAGCTTTCTGTGACTCACAGTGTTTTGTGTACAAGAGATTTTCTTCCAAAATGCCACATTTTAAGGTTATAATATTCTTGGAAAGTGGGAGCGTATGTATACACATCAAAGAAGGCATTTTTATTACACTGGATTATGCAACACTTTGGCCAGCCTCCTTAGCTTCATCTGTTAAAGGGTTCATTTTCGCTTGTTTGGCACACGTCCCAGTAGAGGCCTTCAGAATTGTGGTTAGCAACATGAATGAATTACAAACTTTGGACGAGCTCTTCAGTTAGTAGAACTGGCTTCCTGCCAAAAAGACAGTGCCTTATATGGGGTCAGGGCAAAGCTGTGATTCGTCGAGCCCTGCATTGTATAGGAAACATACTTGTGATGCCTGTTTGCTTTCTTTTAAAATAAAAAACAAAACAAAATAGCACAAGCAGCAGGCTTCCAAATCTATCAAAATGGGAAGTAACAAAGAGTGTGTAGGTTTTACTAATGACAGGGCTAAGCAATGGAAAATATTGCTTTGCCTAGTTAAAATACTAGAGTAGAGGTTGAACTTTTTGACCTCCTTAGCCAGCTTGTGATGTAAGAAACTGGAGCATTTGTTAGACCTCTGTTGTCTACCTGCTCTTATTTTCTAAATGGTTTAATATGATTAATTATTTCTAAGTCCATATGATTATCATTCCACTAAGGGTCAGTGTCAGCTAGATACTAGAAGTGTTCCACTCTCTTGAAAAATAATTTTTTTTAACTTCAAAACTTGACATGTTAGAATATTAAAATTGGCACTTTTCAGAACACCAGGAATTTCTGCATGTATCCTGAAGGAGCAAATCAATAGATACTAAGTGTATAGGAGGAAAAACATTAGTGTATTCTCCTGTCTAATTCATTAACTCTTGTGCTTCTTTTCATTTAGGCAAATACCCTTTCTGGATCTTCTCTTAGTCAGGCACCATCTCATATGTATGGCAGTAGATTAAATCCAAATCCATCAATGGCAACTCTCATAGCTCAGTCTGAAAACAATCAACCAGGTAAGTTTCCGCTAACTCATTACTCATAAAGTGTCTCCCCAATGTAAAATTTTCCTGTATTGGTTCATTTTCTTGAAAAAAAAAATAGTATGATTAATAAAGGATTGTGATTTTGTTGTTGTTGTTGTTTTGTGTTATTTTAACTAAAATAACTGCAGTTGGGAGTAAATAATATGCTGTGTTGCAAAGTAGTGATGTTTCTTAGTGTCTGAAATGTAAATGTCTAAGCACAACCACCAGCAGGCAGGAATGCCACAATGTCTCCTTGACTTTTGTGATTGATGTGTTCAGTCCTCAGTTCTGTGCAATGAAAGTAACATAACACTGGGCTTTGCTGTGAATAACCCAAACCTCTATTTGCATAATTCATGAAATTGCATTATACAAACTTGGTTTTAAAATATCCTGTTAGAGAATTTGTACAGTGTTTAGTAATCCTGTGAATTTTTGCCTGCTGACATTTGTAGCATTTGCCTCTTGTACTGTTTTTAATGCACCACCGGATTTGCTTTGTTTCAGTCCATCTTTAAGGATTTGTTGACATGTCCAAGTAGTCATGCCTGTTTGGGGGAAGGGAATGGGTTTAGCAGTTCACCAAGAATGGATCACTCATGTCTTTACCCTTCAAGGGTCAGAGGTTACCTGACTCAGAATAAGGGAAGGCTAACCTTGAAAGGGGCCACATAGATAGGCTGATTTTTATAAAGGACTAACTGCAGGGAAAATACTAGTTTAAAATACTTTATTATGTATCAGGAGTATTTAGCACGATTAAAATTTTCTTTTAATACAGAAGCCTATATTTTTAGTTTTATCAGTTTGGAAATTTAATGTTAATATATATATATATCATTTTATTGATGTGAAGATTCATATAGCACTTTTAGTCTTGGAATAAGGAAGGCTCGGTGGAAATGCATTTTGTTACTTGTGATGGGATGCAAAGTGTTAAAAAATACAAAGCATAAGGATTTGCTGTGATAAGCATACAGATTAGCTGTCCACAGCTGTGATTCATTACTTTAACCGTAGAAATTAAAAGTGGCTGAGGGGAGGGTACTGCAAATTCAAACCACGCTTCTGTGCTGTAAAATTGAAAGGAATGAAAGAGCAGAACATAATCCATGGCCTTCTACACCCACAAAAACATGTAGAGACAACGCTTTACATGCCACAGTTCAGCAGTTCTAAACTAGCAACATGCTAGGGCTTCTACTTTCATGATACTGGAAAAATTCTGGTAAAGATTTGATGTATATTTTAGGAAAACTCAGGGCAAGAGCTTAAAACCTCTTATCTAGTGAGAGAGTCACTTTATCACCTCTGAAATATTTACACTGCAGATCAAGATCTTGGAGACAATAGCCGCAGTCTAGTTGGTCGAGGAAGCTCACCCCGAGGAAGCCTCTCTCCACGGTAAGTGCTGTTTACTCTGCAAAGTAAAGTCAGAGAACACTCTGAGATTGGAAACTTTGTTATCTCTGCTCAGTAAAGTGTACATTTGTGAGGCTATAAAAAGCATTCTGAAGATAAAAAGCCTGTCTAGACAGTCAAGAAAAATGATTCTAAGTTAATTTGAAATATTAATTTAAACACATTATTAGATTTCTAAACTAAAAGGAATACCTTTTCATATATCTAATCAGTTTGAACTATTTATCATTTGTATATTTAACTTCTGGTAAGATCGATTTGGTTGATTATTTTTGCACATAAAATGCTAATGTCTTAAAGATGTAAACCCAGCATTTCCGACTTGGGTTCCAGCTCTGCCTGCTGCATTCAATGTCAGCTGCTATTTCACTCTTGGAGTCCTTGTGGTCACTCCCTAAAATCCCTCTAATTACTCTTAGATTGTTTGAAGTAGAGTTTTATGAATTATATTATATACTTTGTTAAATTACCTTAGATTTTTATGTGATAGTTTGCCAGTACATGGTTTTTCAGTGCTCAGTTATAGAATTGTCTCTCTTCTGCTGGAAATGATGAGAATGGGAATGAGCTAGAGTTTTGGCTTTTAGAAGGACCTGGAATTTAGTGGTACTTGTCTTACTTTCATTCCATTTTCAATGCCTGCATCTTCTACTTTTTTTTCTCTCTAATTTTATAAAGTCCACCTCAAACATGAAACGAGGTGAGGGTGGAAAGAGGGGAGGAGCTTGTCCTGGGACCTTCATTGTACCCCAGCTTCCTCCTTTACCAGCTCTACCTGTGAGCGAGCCACTAAAGCCTTGTCTTAATTCATTAGACAAAGCAAGCATTCATAATCTGTGTCACGGTCCTTATGTGTTTCCTGCCACCCCTTACCCAGTCCAGTGACTTGAGTATGCTAGGATAGTACTACTGAGTTACATGCCAAGACCCCTTGTTTTCTTGTTTGGAAATGGAGCCTAAAACCAGATTTTGACTTTGTACTAGGTTATTGTGAACGTCTTCAGAGGTAGAATGGAAACTGGAGACCAAACACAGCCCCATTCACCAATGTAAAACCAAAACTGGACAGGCGATCATTGCATATTCATTTTGATACAAGTAATACTTGTTTTGGGAAGACATTTGAGTGATGGTTGTATAATCTACATAGATTGCTTTGGGTTGAATGGTTTTCCTTAGAACTGAAACTTTGAAGCAACTTTTCATTATCGACTCAAAATTATTAACATTTTCTTCTCGCTGATATTTAGAATTTTGTTGGTTATAAATTCAAATGTCTCCCACAGTATTATAGTTGTGTAATGCTATTCTGATATCATTTATCTTTTTTTTTTTCTTTTTAAAGTTTTTTTTTTAGACCAGTTCTTCCAGTAGCCCCCAGCTGGCCTGGAACTCACTATGTAAACGAAACTGGCCTTGATTTCACAGAGATACATCTACCTCCCAAGTGCTGGGATTAAAGGTGTATGTCACTACACCTGGCTAGATATCATATATATTAAGACAGAATGCTAGACCTTTTCTCTTCTACATATTTTTGACTCTATGTGTATGCGTGTTTACTTCCATCTATGGATGTATGTATCAAATGTATGCCTAATGCTCAAGAAGGCCAGAAGAGAGCACTGGATAGATCCCCTGGAACTGGAATTAATAGTGATTGTGAGCTAACTTGGGTAATGAGAACTAAACCCATGTACTCTGCAACAGCAGCAAGTGCTCTTACCTGCTGAGCCATCTCATCTCTCTAGCCCCTCTGTTAATGCTGTCTATTCCCCTTTTATCTTCTAAAGAAGCCATACTAAGCTCTTTTATAGCCTGTTCCAGAGATTATTGGTGGTATATTTATATTTTCTAGTGGTTTTTAATTATCTACTATGACCATCTATTTTATTTTATAATTCAGGGATGAAGAATAATGGTTACTCAATTTTAGGGTAGATTATGGTTTTATAAACTCAGGAATCTGATACTTTTGGCACAGGCAACCTGGTGTTAGAAAACTTGTACATGATGTAAGAAACTCTAATAAACTCTGCTTAAAAGCTTTCCCTTCTTTTTAACTTGAGAATTAATGTTTTTGACAGATCCCCTGTAAGCAACTTACAGATACGCTATGATCAGCCAAGTAATAGCAGTTTGGAAAATCTGCCTCCAGTAGCAGCCAGTATAGAACAACTTTTGGAGAGGCAGTGGAGTGAAGGACAACAGTTCTTGTTAGAACAGGGAACTCCCAGTGACAGTAAGTATTCATTTCCTTGTCTTTAAACCTGGGTAATCAGATAGATAAACAAATAGATAAATGGGTACAGAAATCTGTTTAACCAAATTAATGAAATTATTGTACACATTTTATATAACACAGAGAAGATGGGATGTGCTAGTTTGATAGAACCAATTGTACAGTGTTTCTGCTTCAACTCAAACCCTTCCTTTGTTATATTGTTATTAACAATATCTTGGGCAAGTTTTAAAAAATTCTTAAATCTAGCTGGTCATGCTTTTAATCTCAGCACTCAGGCAGTCAGATCTCTGTGAGTTCAAGGCCAGGCTGGTCTATATAGGGAGACCCTGTCTCAAAACAAACAAAAATTCTTTAATCTCTTATTTGTGGACTTGGGAATAAAAATGTACCCAAGCTTTATCCTCTCTGGCTGTAGTTATTTGAACAAGGCTTGCTTTCTTTTGGAGAACTGTAGAACTTAAAAAAAAATTTAATACGCTCAGGAGGCAGAGACAAGTGGGATCTCTGTGAGTTATAGACTAGCAAGGACTACATAGCAAGACCCTGTCTCAAATACAAAAAAAAAAACAAGCCAAGTTCCATAAATTGGTATTTTTATGAATGGTATCCCTAGCAAAAAATGCTATTTGTAAGCAAATTGATGCCAGGATAATCCTTTAAACAAAATGGCTGGAAGTCAAGTGTAGCGTAGTGTTACTGCACACTGCATCTCATTTGGGCACACCAAGGGTTGTTTTGTGGGTTCTTGAAGAGAAGAGATAAAAGTTAAGTCCTTGGGAAATCACCATGTATGTCTGTACTAGTAGAGCTTGGTCTTTTAAAGACCATAAGGTTGTGTTAGAGAAACACTAGTTTTTAATTCCTAGAATGTTTAGAATTCCTAGAGTGTCTACCACTGTGGCCTAATAGCAGAGCTCTGTGTTGTCTGTTGTCAGCTGGAAGTCTAAATTTTGGGAGGAATTAACACAATATTTGAGGTGATCAAGCAGGACAGAAAGTCTGTTTACAGATGATGTAACTTTTCACCTGGCAGAGAGGTGCTAGGGGCACACACAGCACTCCCTGCTGGGGACTGTAAGGAGACACGTTGAGCAGTGGGATTGAAGGCTTTTCGCCAGGTGCTCGGTGGCATGTTTAGTTTTGTTGTGGTGGTGATTAATACTGCTGTTGTTTTTGTTGTTATTATTGCTCTTGTTTCTGGGGGTCCCACCCAGACCTTGTGCATGCTAAGCACATGCTGGACTTCTGGACAGTATTTCCAGGTCTGCTATGCTTAGTTCAAATTGCAACTAATAAAACATGTGCACCTTAGTAAAGCAAAGGTCATCCATGTGACTATTTCCTATTGTAAACATTATGCTTTTCTTACTGTCAGTATGACTTCATTAACAAACCATGGCAGGTTCTTTGAAATTTAAATTTTGCTTTATTTTGAGGAAAATAAAATGTCATAATTTTATCTATAGAAATTACTTGAATCTAATGTGGTTTTTGTTTGTTTGTTTTTATTGGTAACAAAGTTACAACATAGTACATCTAAGAACAGTTTCCTTTTGTGTGTATATGTGTTGACAGATAAGAACATGACATATCTACATGCAAATTTAGGCGTGAATCTCATTATTTATCTTAGTCTACATCATTCCCACATTTCTACTTATCTCTAAAGCATTTAACACTGTGACCATAAAGTATTTAGTTATGGGAGATGACTTGTCTTTTTTTTAAAAACTATACAAATACTTGCTAGTTTTAGGAATGCTGAAGTCATTACACCAACTTCAAGTTGAAAATCGAAGATTAGAAGAGCAAATTAAAAGCTTGACTGCCAAAAAAGAACGTCTTCAGTTATTGAATGCACAACTTTCAGTGCCTTTTCCAACAATAGCAACAAATCCTAGTCCTTCTCATCAAATACACACATTTTCAGCACAGACTGGTAAGTATGCGAGTCTTTTTTTGTGTGTCCTAGGAAAATGGATAGATTCTTAATGTCACTACATAATTAATGATGGCTGGCCACATTATATGAAGATGTGGGAAAGGAATGGACTGTTGCTAAAGGACATGGACAGCTCCATTAACTGACTGGGGGCTCCCATTTTCTTAGTGTATAGTTTACTGGTGAAATTTATTTAAATGTGTAATGATCTCGTTGTTGATTTAAAGCTGTGGTATTCATTAGAATGCAGCACCCCTCCCCCTCATTTAAATTGGTCTTAGGAGTAGCAAGACTGGGCTTCAGTCTAAGTAGCCTTTCATCTTACATGTATTATACTTCAACAGGGTGTGTTTCTTTTATCTTTTACTGTTCTAGCTCCTACTACTGATTCATTGAACAACAGTAAGAGCCCACATATAGGAAACAGCTTTTTACCTGACAGTACTCTCCCTGTATTAAATCAGGTAATTTTTGTGGATATATTCATTTGTGTGTTTTACTTGAAAACAACAGTATATTACATTAAATGACTTTAAATGATTTTGAACACTTTTGCTCTGCTCTTTACGACTTAGGTTTCTATCTTTCTTACATTAGGACTTAACCTCCAGTGGACAGAGCACCAGCAGTTCTTCTGCTCTTTCGACTCCACCTCCTGCTGGGCAGAGTCCAGCTCAGCAAGGCTCAGGAGTTAGTGGAGTTCAGCAGGTCAATGGTGTGACAGTAGGGGCGCTAGCTAGTGGAATGCAGACTGTAACATCCACCATTCCTGCCGTGTCTGCAGTGGGTGGAATAATTGGAGCTTTGCCAGGTAACCAACTGGCAATTAACGGCATTGTAGGAGCTTTAAATGGGGTTATTCAAACCCCTGTCACAATATCCCAGAACCCTGCCCCCCTCACTCACACAAGTGTACCACCTAATGCAGCACATCCGATGCCAGCTACACTGACTAACAGGTGAGAAACTTACTTCATAACAGCAGTCTTGTCCTTGTTCTAGTTTGGAGTTTTTAATGTATTTCTATAGATGTTCTCTATGAAAAAGTCAACCAGAACTTTTAAACTAAGCATATGCTTGCTACTCACAATTTTTATTTTTGAGACTTAATGTAATTTCAATAGAAAAATTCAGTTTAAATAACAGTAGTAAATATAGTCCATGTTGAAAATGCCTGTTTTGGTCTCTGATGTCCGTTTTCAATGCTAATTTTTCCTACTCTCTTGTATGTTACATACATATATATTAAGTTTTGAAAAGAGAAGACACTGTTGTGGCACTCACATGATACTGGTTTCTTAAGATGTAGCATTATAATTTTGTTAAATTTCTAATCAAAGATTTTGATGAAGTGAGTTATAATTAAGAGTTTCCAGGAAGTGGTGAGATGCACTGCCTTCCCTGTATGAGATCTTCATTTGAATGTTGAATCAAAACAAGAAGACTAAAGCCTAAATTGTTAAACATATTTCAGGAGAATAATTTTGAAACGAGTGTGCATTAGCTGTTATTTATAACTTCCTTTTCATTGATGCTTAATTTTACTGAACATTGGGACTATTTAAAGAAGTCGTGGTCAAATCAATTAGTCTGTTTTTGTTTTTTTTGTCTTTTTGTTGTATTTGTGACATTGGGAGTCCCATGCAGGTTGGTGCTGTGGTAGGGAAGTCCTCCTTTTTTTTTCTTGGATGCACATTACTTAGTGTGTGCTAAATTGTCCTAGAATAATCAAATGTAAATGATTACATATACTTCATTATAAACACAGATTTCTGTTTTATAAGTTTGTGCCTATTTGCTTTATAATAAACACTTCTTAACAATGAGTTCCAGTTTAGCTGTATACATGCGTATAAGGAAAAAATAATTTGTACTTAAATTTTTTTTAAAGTATTGTTCAAAACATGTTAATTTATTAAATGTCAAATGAAGAAGTTGTTTTTCATTTTACACTTTAAGACGCATACAGTAGATAGTAAGAATGTAATTGTTTTTCAGTGCCTCAGGACTGGGGTTACTTTCTGACCAGCAAAGACAGATGTTCATTCATCAGCAGCAGCTCCAGCAACTGTTAAATTCTCAGCAGCTCACGCCGGTAAGTTTTTCCTTTCCTTTCCTTTGTGTCAAGATCGTGTTTTCTTGACTACAGTTCATGTTGATTGCAGTTGTGGATCTTTCCTTTGTGAGTGTAATCCAACGTTTTTCTTGCCATTTGGCATAACTGTAGTGCCAACACATTTGTTGATTAATTTATAAATATTAGAATATGTATTGTGGAACTATTAAAGGCTCTGGTGATTGAAATCTTAAGTCTGTATTTTCATGAGACTTCATTCTGAAAGGGGAGATAGACAAGTAAGTACATCATGATAAACACCATTGGGATAAGGGTCCAAGGGGGGAGGTGAGGGCCATTCTTAACTTACTTTGTGGTGTTGGGAGTAGAACCCAGGGCTTCGCATATGCTAGGCTTGCTGGGCTGGCATTCTACTGTTGAGCCGCACTGCCAGCCTCACTTTTAAATATTTTATTATTTATGTATATGAGTGTTATGCCTGCATTTAAGTAGGTGCATCCTACTTGTATAATGCCTGAAAAGGTCAGAAGAGGGCTTTCGATGCCCTAGAACTGGAGCTGCAAACTTGCTAGCCATGTGGGTTCTGAGATTCAAGCCTGGGTCCTCTGCAAGAGCAGCCAGTGCTTGCTCTTAACTGTTGAGCCATCTCTCCAGCCTCCATATAAAATAAAAATAATTAATTGGAGAATTTTGAATTGAACAGGGGCATGATAACGATACAGATATTTGAAGGATTTTTTATTTGCTGTATGGAAAACAGTTTTAGTTGGGGAATGATGGGGTAGAAGTAGGACTAGGGAGTGATTCCTCACAGGACGCTGCTGCTCTCAAAAAGCGCTGTCTCTGTGGAGTATATTCATGATAAGAACCAACGAGAAAAAGAAGAGTCCTGAATAGTTTAGATACCGACTTTTCTAGAAATGTGGAAGAACAGCAGGAAGCCAGTTTTTGTTAGGAAACAGTCATTCAGTTATAGGCATACAGTTTGTCCCCTGCATCCAACAGGAGATTAATTTTGAAATTTCCCAACTATGGATTCTGTCAGTTGAAAAACGATAACATTTGGAAATAAAAATGTGCATCTGTACTGAACATGTGTAGTCTTTTTCTTGTCATCATTCCCTAAATAGTATTGTATAACAGTGCCTGATACGTAGTCAGCACCCAGGAAATGCTTGTCCATGCTTGCTAAGAAAAGGATCTGTAACTTGAAGAAAGCACACTCTCTTTTAAAAGATGGCATCTTTTAGAGATGTTTGAACAGAATTATGGGCAGGGTTTGACCCCTGTGTGCTGCATTCTAAAGCAGTTAGTCATAACTTGTGACTTTAAACTGTTTTTCTCCTGTTCCTCTCAGACTATCTCAGTTGCATATAGTTCTCCTGTATTTGCTTGCTGTCTTTAGAAAATCTTCCCAGATGACACTGGGCATTTATAGTAGATAGGCATTACCTAGTACGGTTGCTTTTCTAGATGAAGCTCTTGTTTTCTCTGCCATGTGACTGTGACTTAGATTTAAATAATAGTAAAGAAAGGCTTTGTACACTACTGGATTCGGTGGCTAATCGTCTACTCTCCCGTTTCTGCTGAAGGAGCAGCACCAGGCCTTCCTGTATCAGCTGATGCACCAGCAGCACCCGTCAGAGCTGCAGCAACTGCAGCTCCCTGGGCCGGCACAGATCCCAATCAGCAACCTCCTCGCAGGCCCTCAGGCACCCCCGCTGCACACGACCACCACTAACCCCTTCCTCACCATCCACGGGGACAGCACAAGTCAGAAAGTCACAGTAAGTATGTGCTGTGTCATGTAACTGTGCCTAGTGAGACAGAATCCTGCTGGGGGCTCTGGCCTCCTTTTTCCCAAACATTATTCCTCAGATTTCTTAAACGCAGTTGTTTTAGCAGCTTCATATTGTAAACACTGAGGGCCTACGCCAATTTACATGTCCCTCAAATTTAACAATTTGAATTTGCACATAACATTTGAAGATGATTTATAATATAGCGTTTTCCAAAGTTAAAATGTATCAGGAAGATGTATGAGATAAAATAGTTCATTTCTTTTTTTAAAGAAATTTTAATTTTGCTAGATATAAAACTATGTAATGTAGATGTATTTTGTTATTTTGTTCCAAAATAGTTACATTTATGATATGAGGAATATATACATTTTGGGGCAGTAATCCAAGCATTCTACCAGATCCCTTAAAAAGTAAATTGCTAGGGGCTAGAGAAATGGCTCTGCAGTTAAGAGCCCTGACTGCTAACAACTGTCCATAACTCCAGTTCCAGAGGCTCTGGTGCCCTCTTCTGACCTCTGGGCATTGCACGACACAGTGCACTTACTTACATATATACAGGCAGTCCGCTCTTACACATAAAATAAAATAAAAATAATATATTTTTTTAAAAAGGTATATTCTGGGTCTTGTGTGGTGGCACACACCTTTAATCCCAGCAATTTGGAGGCAGAGGCAGGCAGATTTCTGTGACATGGAGGCTATCTAGCACTACAGGGAGACCCTGTCTTATAAAACAACAGTAAGGGGCTGGAGAGATGGCTCAGGAGTTAAGAGCACTAACTGGCAAAGGACCTCAGTTCAGTTCCCATGCACACATGGCAGCTAACAACCTTCGGTATCTGCAGTTCCAGGGATCTGACCTCCGTGCACATTGTATGACATGGATGCACTTACATGCAGGAAGAGTAAAATCAACAGAAAATTTTCAGTGTAATGGGAGATGGCAAACTCTGTGATGTCCGCACTCGAACCTGCCAGGCTTCCTTGCCTCCACTCCATATCCTAGAGAGGTCCCTTTTACAGGCCTCCATCCTCAATTGGACTTTAGAGAAGTTCTGTGGTTCATTAAAGCAGCAGCTCTAAAACGTGTCCCTGTGCGAAGCATACTGCTTCTGTGCCCATTAAAATTCTGACTTCCACTTTTGGGGTATGCCATACCTGCCTCCTTCTTACTACATAGTCCTGGCTGGCCTGAAACTCATTATGTAGAACAGACTGGCCTTGAACTCATAGAGGTCTTTCTGCCTCTACCTCCCAAGTGCTGGGATTAAAGACATGTGCCACCACACCCAATCCTAAAACATTTTGCATGACAGGGATGTACTTACAGAAACAAAGGCAATACATTCTTATACATAAAATAAAAATAGCTTTTTAAAAATTTATTTTTATGTGTATGTGTTTCTCCATGGATATGTGCCCGACTCCAGATCTCCAGAACCGGAGGCACAGGCGATTGTCCGCTACCTGACAGGCAGGCTGGGAAACAAACTGGGGTCCTCTGAAGAGCAGGAAGCATTCCTAACCTCTGAGCTCTTTCTTCAACCCAGAAATTTACTTTGTTGATGTTTTAAGAATATTGTTTATTACTTTTATTTTATGTGTGTGATGTGAGTGCACTTCTCTAAAGTCCAATTGAGGATGGAGGCCTGTCAAAGGGACCTCTCTAGGATGTGGAGTGGAGGCAAGGAAGCCTGGCAGGTTTGAGTGCGGACATCACAGAGTTTGCCATCTTCCATTACACTGAAATTTTTCTGTTGATTTTACTCTTCAGAAACTTGAATTTTTTTATTTAGCAGTGAGTACTAGTTCAAAATACCGGATATTGTTTCTAATACTTCAGTACTTGCTCTCTGGTTCTGCTGATGTAATACTGTTACCACACACCTGTTTCCTCTGCAGTGTTTCAGTGGTTATGTGTTAATAAAGACATTTTTATACCATTTTTCCACTCCTGTGCTTTTAAAAAAGTGAATTACAAAGCCAAGTGTGATGGTGCATGCCTTTAGTCAGTCTCAGCACTGGGGAGGGATAGGCAGGCATATCTCTGAAGATCTAGGCCAGCTGTGGCTACAGGGAGACTATCTCAAAAAGACTCCCTCCTCCCCCCAAAGAAAGTCAGTTATGAGCCAGCTTCTTCAGTGTTACACAGTATGTGATGTTTTTAATGGAAGAAGATGTAAGAATAAACAGCCGGGTTGGGTATTTGCGCTTGCGTATAAAGCCCAGCTATTTGGGAGGCTGAGGCAGGAGGCGGTGAGTTTGAGGCCTGCGTCACGTAGCGTGACCCCGTCTCAGAACCCATTCAGAGCACTAATTGAGACAGCGAGCAGGGCTGGGAAGGAGTTTGTTTCATCCCTGCTGTGTGCCAGGCGCCTGTGGAGGCACACTGCCATTTCTGATTTCTGTCTCTAAAATGATAGGTAGCACACACAAACACCGCTCCCCACCCCTGCCTTTTTCAGATGAGAAGAGAATCAAAAGGTCAAAGTTCAAAGAACACAAAGCAACCATGGTGTCAGAACTACGGCTTTCTAGGTCCATAAAAATTCATTATTGGCAAGACCTTGTTCCTTTGGTGGAAAAGTGAATCTGGGAGGATGAACTCTACATTCCTTCCTTAGGAATCGATCTGCAAATGGGCACACTGTGTCTCTAATGTATAATGCTAAATATAAAGTTTCTATATTATGAAATTCCTGTGTTTATGAGTATTTCATAATCATATTATGCTGATAAGTCTCTCCAGTTTACAGAAAAATCATAACCATATACCACATTTTATTTCCATTTGTTACACTTGCAGTTAAGAAGTCATTATGTCATGCTTTGGCTGAAGTTGATGGAACTAATGCATCTAATTTTGCCTTGTTTTGAACCATAGAGACTTAGTGATAAAACTGGGCCTGTAGCTCAAGAGAAAAGCTGACAGTTGAAAGCGTCGGAGAACTGCCTGTCCTGCTGTCCTGGCACTTCACCCGCTGCTCGCAGTCCTCTACTACAGCTATGAAGAAATGCAGCAAGAAACCGCACACCGAAGGATGCCGCTGGCACGTTCTTGTAAGGCTTGATGAACTTTTCTTGTTGCTTTGTTGCACTGAAATGGAATTCCTGTACCCTCACCCCTACCCAAAGTGTTTGAACTTTGGAAGAAAAATTAATAACTTTTTTTTTGTCAATGAAATAATTTACATAAAATGAATTCATCAACCCACCAAAATTTAATATACTTGGTGCATAACTAGTTTTGTTATAAATTGGAAATACAAATAGTAAAACTAAAGACTTGTTCCATTTATAAACTACTTGGTTTTATTGTAAAAGTTGGAATATGAAATATTACCTTATTTGAGTTAAGAGTGTGCTTGCTCCATGAGTCAGATCTTAAATTTCAAACAACTGTCCAATTTCTTCTCCTGGAGTTTTATTCATTAAATATTGTGATTCTATAGGTCATCAACTGGGGCTTTGCAAACTTTGTTTAAAAAAAACTTTAATGATTTGGCCATTTGGTAATCAGATTAAGATGGAAACGTCTGCTTCTGCTAAAGGTAATTTCTTTTGCTAAAAATGCTTTTTCTTTAGTGTTTAGACCTTACTCATACTTAAAGAAATCTTGAGTTAAGTGAATTCTAAAAGCTGCTGGGAATACCAGATCAATTTGAAGTGAACAGTTTCCTTCAGAAAGAGACAGCAATTTGGAAACTGCTGGTGGGGTCTGGCCTTACTGAAAGGGCTCTAGACAGCATAGCTGCAGCTGCTCAGTCCTTGGCCATCACAGGAATGGGCCACCTGTGTCAGCAGCCTGCCCCATGCTTCTGCCTTTGTTGAAAACTTTCCCATGCCACTGTAGATAGCTCAGGCAAAACAGTTACCTGGGTATTTGTCCACTAATGAGTCACAAGAAACGAGTGGATTTGGTAAGAGTATGCTTGTTTTCATTCACCATCTTCTCATTACTGCCTGTTAAAACAAACAGCGGCCACTAGAGTTCCTGAAAGCTGTCTTACAGCCCTTCAGCTTTGAGTTGTCACGCTCTTGATGTGACAGTATGGCAGAGTAATAAGCAATTGGGGATGTGATCATTGATCTGTTTCTGAGTATGTGAATTATTAGTGGAAAAGACCCAGCTGAAATCAGACCTCCACTGTGTACCCAGCTGGAAGAGCGTGTGGATTCTGCAGTATGTCTCTTGGTTAAACATTGCACAGTTCTTACCTCATTTCTGTAAATAAAGTTTGTGAATCTGTTTTGTAATGTGAAAAATTCATAAGATAACATTGATATTTTGATTTGTAATATTTCTAATTGGTAGATTTAATTGAAAAGTAAAATTAATTTATTTTTATATGTTCAGGGGAATTTTAAAGAAAGTAAAACCTTTTGTAGATAATTAAAAAAATCAGTGTGGTTTATTTTACTTATTTAACCCACTGGTTGTTATTCTGTAACAATTTGTATAAATGGTAAATTTTGAATGTGTTGTTATTTTACCTAGATGTAAAATTCCACATGTATTAAAATGTACAAAGTTTGTTAATAAAATTTAATGATGTTTATAGCTCTGTGCCATTCTTGTTTGGAGGTGTGGCTGTCCCGAAGAACATGGGATGTCATCTCTGCAGTTCTCCCATTTGTTCGGTTTGGTGCTTCAGTAGAGCTTCAGTAGAATATCATCTTGGAGTTGTCTCAACTTCCCAGGAGTAGACTCTGCATTTGTGTGTGGAGCAGGAGGTCACCCAGTGTCCAGAGACGGCTGATGATCAGTGAAAGGAGAAGGGCATGCACCGACACACAGCTAAAGAAAAGGAGAGCCGAGCCCAGAGCCCTTCTTTGCGGCATATTAAAAAAAAGAAAGAAAGAAAAAAAAGGCATGCACACTCAGTACAGAACAAATTCTTTTGTTTTCATACTTAGATTTCACTAAGTTCTGTAAAAGAGAACACGGAGCTGTTTAACAGCCCTTGGGTCATGGGCACATCAGACTTCTCTGTGATGCTTTTCCAAAATATAAGTAAATGCTCAGACTTGACACTAGACTTAATTGACTCAGAATACACTGACCAAGTCGTTTGCTCTTGGTGAATTGGAGTTGAGTGAACAAAAAAACCCTGGTCCTGGGCTGCCTAAATTTGTCTTCGATGAGACAGGGGCTCATGTTCCCTAGCCACCCTCAAAGGCAGTAAGGACGGTCTTGATCTTCCTACCTCCACCTATACTCCCAGATTTATTAAGGAATGACTTTTAGGTTCATGGAAAGAGACAAATGAAAAACGGCATTTAGAAAGTCCCTTCTCTTAGCCTGGTGTGGTGACTCCCATCTGGAAGGCTGAGGCAGACGTGCTCTTGCAGAAGACCTAGTTCAGTTCCCACCACCCATGTGGTGGCTAACTACCGTCTGTGACTCCTGTCCCAGGGGATCTGACATCTCTTTCGGGCTCCGTGAGTATTGCAGATAAGCAGCCATACGTGTGATTTTTTTTTCTCTTTCTGACAGTTATTGTATATATAATTGTAGCCTGTTTTTGTCACTTAAAGTGGCAGACATGAAAGACTTTAGAGATGGAACTTTGTGTCTTTTGCTTAATTTCTTGGACAACCTATGCAGTTCCTCAGCACAATGGACACCTTAGTGGATGCTCCAAAGGTGGCTCTCTTTTATGTGGGGCCCTTAGAGTTGGGTAAAGGACGGGATGAGTGCAGAGTGGGTGGGGGAGGACGCGCAGCACAGCATTCTGGCAGCCGGGGTGGGAAGCAGTGGGACGGCAGGAAAGAGGCTTGACCATGTTGTAGCTTCACTGCCGCAGTCAGCCATTAAAGAGGGTTGGGAAGGTGGAGAGGGGTGAGGTCCTAGGGCCGGGCAGCGGGGTCAGAGAAACTGGCTCCCAGAAGAAGCGTGAAGTTACTCCCTCTTCACTGTCAGCCTCATTGCTAGAAACTGCTCTCAGGAGCAACCTGAAGTGCACTAAGCTGTGTTAACCGGTTTGAGTCACTACTTTTGACTGCCTGATTTCCTTTGGGGTACTTTGTGAGACTTCCAGTACTTTCCTGGGAGGCTTCCTGCTGCCTTTCCTGTTTCAGAAGCTGCCCACCCCTCATTCACAGAGGCCACATGAGCCCCATTCCTTCAGTCTTCACATGGCCTGGGTTTTTTTTTTTCCCCATTTTACAGATTAGAGAATTGATGTGGAGCATCTAGGGTACGTATGGCCAAAACATGAGCTGGTGCAAGCACCAAGATTCATCCAAGGCAGGCAAGCGCCCCGCCCTGTGTTGCTGCTGAAGGCAAGATAAAAACCCTGACGAGACCAGTGTGGCATTTGAGGGCTGTCGATGTTGACGTTAGGTCCTCAGCACAGCTCCTTTCCAGACTGCAGCAAATTCAAGCCACTGTGCTGTTCAGTGTGCCTTCCTCAGTGACACTGGTCCTGCTCAGGCTCCAGTGGGATCCTGGGTGTGACTGCAGTGCACCTTGGTCCATCCTGCATAAGTTCAAGCCTGTCACTAGGCAGGAATATAAGAACCATGCAAGCCTTGGCTCCCTGCTCAAGCCCCGCATGGCATAGTCCCCAAACAGAACCAAGTGGAGGCAATGCAGAGGAGACGAGCTAAGGAGGAAACTGGCGAGGCTGGATTAAAGATGGGAGACCATGGGGCAGGACTAGAGAAGATGGGGAGGGAGAGTCACAGGATAGTGACCCCGAGTAGCACTGGCCGTAGATGCAGGTGCCATCCTAACCAGTGGAGGCTTCAGGGAAAAGGAATTAGCACACTGTATACTCTACTCTGGGGTAGACCCACACATCACCTCGTTTTGCTGCTGTGTTGGGAGACACTGGCAGAGTCCCTAGCACAAAGGGGAGCAGTAAGGTGGGCTTCTGAGTTGCCATGATTACTCAGTGTCAAAAGCACATGGTGCCTTGGGAGGAGAGAATGCTTCTGAAGTATTCACAGCCACACACGGAGCCTCCGTCTGACGAGACTAATGCAGAGGGAAGGCCACTGAAATAACTGAGGTCGGGGAACAGGAGATGGAAGTCCAGACGGGACCTTGGGACATGAGATTTCAAAGGCAGGTAGACCCGGAAAGGAATCTGAGGGACAATTCAGGGCTTTAGTTTTTTATGCCCCCCCGCCTCCCTCTGAGACACAGTCTCATGTATGCCTGTCTGGCTGCTCTTGAACTCACTGTGGAGGATGACCTGAACTAAGTGCTGGAAATCAAACCCAGGACTTCCTGCATGCTAGGAGAGTGTCTACCAGCGCAGCTACACCCCAGGATTTAGTTCACATCTACTTTTCTCACCAAAGAATATGAGTCTGCAGACAATCAAAAGTTAATCCACCCTGGTCTTCAAGATTAGAGATAAAGTCACCCCCAGAAAATGCTGTGACTAGAGCATACTTAGTTAGGCATCTGGTGATGTGAGCAGGAACTGTTAGGAGGTGGACAGCAGGAGATGGACCAGAAGCCAAAAAATGCCCAGTAGCAAAGTGGCGTTCATGTCAGTTTGAACTTCTTTAACAAAATGTCACAGACAGAGGCTCAGACTAGCAAGACTTCAGTCTGCCCTGGAAGGAGTCGGGAGGCTGAGCCCAGAGTGCCTCACAGCCAGGCAAGCCTGTTTCAGTGGCAGATGTGGCCTTTAGGCCTCACGTGGGAGGGAGAGGACAACGGGCTTTCTGACCGCTCAGAAAAGCACTAGCCTTCTCTGTGGCCGCGCCCTGCTCCTTCATGCGGAGGAATCTGGCCTTCGCTGCAGTTTCTCTCCGGTTTGACAGCCCACAGAATCCCACTATGGCCTCAGAGGGATGGACCACCCTGGCCTGACGTCTGCCACCTCTCCGAAACCCTCTTCCTGCCCGGAAGGGGAGCACGAAGCCCAGAGCCTCTGCTCCCTGCCAGCAGTTTGCACTTTGGGGATTCTTTCCTGTGGAAACCTGCCATTGCAGGGCTTGGGTTTTACTGTGGGTTTTGAGGGAAACTGCCAAGCCGAAGCCTCCCAGCTTCTCTTGGTCTAAGTAAAAAGACGAAGGACGCGGGGCTCAGCAGCCAGCCCTGCGACTTCATTGGCCTGGCGACTTCTTTGGTTCTAAGAGGTCTGTTTTGACCGAGGACCTGCATGTGATCTCTGCTTTATAACACTTCTTTATTGATGGCGTGGGTGCGCCCGTGTGCAATTTTTGGAATCAATGACCGTGGGAAGGCCAGGAGCTCCAGCAAAGACTTGAGGAAAGCAGGTGCCCGGTGCAGCCCGCAGGCCAGCTGGGAGCAGAAGGCCCGCCCTCGCCAGCCCGCCTGAGCTCCGCGCGCCCAGAGCCCGTGGCACACGGTCACAGCCGCTCTGCTCCACCCCGCGAGAGCTGGGGGTCGGGCGTGGGATCGGGACCAGGCTGGGCTGTCTCCCCACCCCTCACCCTTGCTGCTCAAGGCCAGGACGGTAGTGGGCCGCCCAGGCGTCTGCAGAGCTCGGCTCCTGGAGAAAGGAGGACAGGCCCTCCCACAGCTCTCCAGCAGCACCGCAGGGAGAGGTGGAGACTGCCAGACCCCGAGCAGAAGTGAGCGGGGCTGGCGTGCGTCCCGGCCTGCCACCCCAGGCCAGAATCTGTTCTTTTCCTTCTCCCTTCTCGGGATGGCGTCAGGCCAGTGACTGTTAAGTTACGTTTATCTGTCTATTAACTAATACATGATACAGCTCTGTCTCGCTCCCTGTGTCTGACTTTAGGCACCAGAGTGGAACTGCAGGCCTCCCCGATGGTAGGCAGGTGCTCAAGTGCTCTACCACTGAGTTCACAGTACATTAAGGTTTGGTTCATTTAAAGTTTGTGCAGGATGAGAAACAGGGCCTAGTTTCATTTTTCTACATGTGGACATCCAGTTTTCCTAACACCAATTGTGGTAGAAGAAGCTATCTTTTCTCCAATGTGTATTTTTGGCATCTTTGTAGAAAGTCAGGTGGCTGCATAACTACAACCCTCACAATAAAGAAAACGTAATTTAAAAAATATATAAATTGAAATAATTTCTTGATCACAGTGGTGATACTGGCTTTATAAAACTACTTTGGTATTGCTTCTTCCTTTTCTATTTTGTGGAATAGTTTGAGAAGCATTGGTATTACATCTTCTTTAATGTTTTGATAGAACTCAGCAGTGAATCCACCTGGACTCTTTTTGTTCGGAGATTTAAAAAAAATTAAAATTAAAATTCATTTGTTTTTTTTTTCTAATTTTAATTTTAAACTATTTTTATTGATTCAAGAATTTCAGTCTATTTTTATCATTCAGACTCCCTCCCCTCACCTTCATGTCTGTTGTTATTATTTGTCTTTCAAAAGTCTAGCCTGTGTTTCCCAAGCCGCTGAGTGTGTCTCTCCATTACTCTGGTCAGCCTACCAGGTGGCACGCAAGTAAGGAGCACTAACTCTCCCTCTGTCGATGTGCATTAAAAAAAAAGTAAAATAAAAATAAACTGTTTTAAAAAGTGATTGTTAAATGGGTGCTAGGATCTGAGCTCAGGTCTTGTGATCGTGTAGCAATCATTTTTAAAAACAGTTTATTTTTATTTTATTATTTTTTAATGCATATGCGGGTTATGCCTTCATGTATGTTAAGTGGACCTGTGTTGTGCAACGCCCAAGATCAGAAGAAGGCATCAGATCCCCTTGAACTGGAGTTATGAACCATTGTTAGCCACCATGTGGGTGCTGGAAACTGAGCCCGGGGCCTCTGCAAGAGCAGTCAGTGCTCTTAACCACTGAGCCATCTCTCCAGCCCCAGCTATCATTCTTAACCACTGATCCAGCTCTCCAGCCCCTGATTTTTTAGTGTAGGTACTTGTATGTGACCTCTCCTCTAGGACTACATTAATCAGATATAGGTTTTGGTATGCTATTTTCATTTTAATTCTATGATTTTGAAAATTTCTTGATTTTTTTTTTTTTTTTTTGATGAGCATATCATTCATGTGTTATTTAATCTCCATGACTGCGTATATTCTGTGGCTTTTCTTACTGTTAATTTACAGTTTTAGTCGATTGTGGTCAGATAAAATTCAAGAGATTCTTCCAATATTCCAATATTAGTGTTCTAGTTACTTCCATTGCTATGATAAAAACCAACTTGGGGAGAAAAGAGGTTTATTTGGCTTACAGCTCAGTCCATCAATCGTCAAGCAAAGCCAAGGCAGAAAGTCAGGACAGGAACCTGGAGGTAGGAGCTGAAGCAGGGATGTTAGAGGAATACTGCTTACCGACTTGCTCCTCTGGTCTGTGCTCAGCCTGCTTTCTTATACAGCCCAATACCACCTGCCCGGGATGGTGCCACCCACATTGGGCAGCCCTCCTACATCTACATCAATCAGCAATCAAGAAAAAATCCCACACACATGGTCATAGGCCAATCCAATGGAGGAATTTTCTCAGTTGTTTCCAGCTTCCCTGGTGTGTCAAGTTGACAACCGATACTATCCAGTTAGGTAAAGCTTCTTTTGTGTCCTGTTATATATTTTAGAGATAAGTTATATACTTTATCAAGAACATGTATTCAAGGCTGGATACATGATGGCTCAGCATTTAAGAGCATTGGCTGCTCTTGCAGAGGACCTGGGTTCAGTTCTCAGTATCTACATGGCAGCTAACCTCCATCCTAACTGCAGTTCAGGGGATCTAATGCCCTCTTCTGACCTCTGTGGGCACTGAATGATACGGGTGCACATACACACATGCAACCAATACACTCATACACATAAAATAAAAAATAATAAATTATTTTAAAAAGCACATGTATTCATTTATTGTGCAGTGTTTGATGGAATGTCTTGTAGATGTGAAGTCTGCTTCATATGTCATTTAATCCAGACGTTTCTGTGTTTTTGTTAGTATGACTTGTGTTGGTCAGAGTAGGGTACTGAAATGACTTGCATTGTGGTTAAGCTGTGTCTTTATATCTTGCTAGGATATAATGTTTTGTGAAATTGGGTGCACTTGTGCTTGGTATCTTTATGTTTAAACATTTCCTCTTGCTGTAGTACTCCTTTAATCAGTATGAAGTGAGTTTTATTTTTTCTACTTCTGTTTTTTTAAATCTGCCAGGTTAGATATTAGAACACTTCCATTTCATGTTCTTGTAGTTGTTCCCACCCTTTCACTTAAGGTCATGTCTGTCTCTGATGCTGATGTGCATTTCTTGGACGGATCCTATTTAATTCAACCTGTTCATCTGTGTTTTTTGTTTGAAAACATCTATTCTGTCTGCTTATGTAACATATGTATTTTGTATGTATGTATTTTGATTATATTCTCCCCCAGGTATCTTCTTGCCCCTTCCTCTCCTGCTAACCTCCTTTTTCTCCCAGCAAATCTTCCTCCTACTTTTATGTTTCGGTGCTCACTGCATTTAATTAGGGCTGCCTGCATAGCATGGGTTGTGGGTTACTTACCTGAGCAAGTGAAACTTACCAGTGGCCACACCACTGAGGAATATTAGTCTATGTCTTTTTAAAAGAATTAATTAAAAATTTTTTTTCTGTGTGTCTGCCATGTGTGAGCAGATGCCCATGGGGACCCGAAGAGGGCACCATATCGCCTGGAGCTGCATTTACAGGTGGTTGTAAGACACCTACATGTTATAGGCATCAGATTTAGGTCTTCTGGAAGAGAAGTGTTTTTAACTGCTCCATGGCCATGACTATGTGACTATGTCTTTTCAGTAGGACCCATGATTATTGTTACTATTGAAAGGTGTTTATTAATTCTTGCCATTTTGTTGATTTCCATAGTTTTGGTATTTTCTTATTTCTCTCCTTTATTATGCAAGAATGGTTTCTTCTTCCCTGTGGTCCCACTGATAAAGTTTATCTTTCTCTCCTGGCCCAAGGATTTCTCCCAGTATTTTTTGTAGAGCTGGCTGAGTCGTCATGAATTCCTTTGGCCTGTTTTTGTTTGTTTGTTTAAAGCTTTGCTATTTATTCATGTATGCATATGCCTGTGTGAGTTTATGTGCACATGTGTGCAGGTGTTGGTGTAAACCAGAAGACAGTGTCAGGTCTCCTGGAACTGGAGTTACAGGGGGTTGTGAGCCACTGATGTGGATGCTGGGAACCAAACCCAGGTCCTCTGCAAGAATAATATGTGGCCTTAACTGCAGAGCCATCTCTTTAGCTTCATCTTTTCCTTTTTAAGGGGTGGGTTGGGGACGGGTCTTTTGAGACAGTGTTTCACTATTTAGCCCCAACTGGCCTGGAACTCCTGTATAGACTAGGCTGGCTTTGAACTCACAGAGAACTGCCTACCTCTGCCTCTCAAATGCTGGGATTAAAGGCCTGTACTACCATGCCTGGCTCCTTTTGCTGTTTTTATCTGAAAAAGTGTTTCTTTCTCTTTTAGTTGTGACAGATAGTTTTGCTGGGTATAGTACTGTTGTGACAGTTTTGCTGGGTATAGTAGTGTTGTGACAGTTTCGCTGGGTATAGAAGTTTGTGACAGTTTTGCTGGGTATAGTACTGTTGTGACAGACAGTTTCGCTGGGTAGTGTTGTGACAGACAGTTTCGCTGGGTATAGTAGCGTTGGCAACTATTCTTTCTCACCTTGAAAACATCTTCTAAGCTTTGCTGGCTTTTAGTTTCTGATGAGAGATCTGTGGTTCCTATGTGACTTGGTGTCTCTCTGGCCACTTTTCCTATCCTCTCTTCCTTCTTTTCACTTCATGTTTAACTGTTATGTTTACTTCCTGTACCTGGATGGACATCTCTTTTCTTAGATTTAGGAAATTTTCTGCCATGATTTTATTAAAAATGTTTTCTATGCCTCCAGCATGAAATTCTTATCTTCTTCCATGCTTATGATTACAAATTATGATCTTTTCATAATTTCCCTTAGATTCTGAATGTTCTTTGGTTTCTGATTTATCTGTCATTGTCGGAATGTTCCAAGTCCTCCTCTACTTTGTCTTGAAGCACTGATATTCTTTCTTTCTCTTGATCAGTTCTTCTGGTGAGGTTTTCCATGGAGATTTTTATTCAACTTATTGAACTTTTATTTCCATCATTTCAGTTTGGTTCTCCCCAACTCCTCAGTATTTATTTATCTCTTTGTTGAATTCTACTTTTGTATTCTTTATTGATTTCCTTATTTCATTTGGCTGTTTGTGTTCCCTTGTAATTCAAGAGTTTGTGTTCTCTTTGATTCTTTTGAATATACTTTTCATTTTTTTTTGAAAAGAAAAATTTGAAACAGGGTCTCATGTAGTCAAGGTCCATTTTGACCTTATTATGTAGTCAAAGTCTAGCTTCTGATCCTCTTAACTCCATCTCCTAAGTACTGGGATTACAGACATGTGCCATCCAGGCCTGGTTTTATATGGTAATAGGGACTGAAACCCAGGGATTAATGTATATTAGGCAAGCACTCTCCATTCCTCTTTTGAATTCTCTGTTTGGGACTTCATCTAAATCACACTCTTTGGAGGTTATTATTCTGGGATTAGTCATTTTTGAAGAAGTCATGTTGCCAAGATTTTTCATGTTTCTTATGTTTTGTTTTGGGACTTACACACCTTGGTTTGGCCAGTGTTTTTTTGTTTTTGTTTTTGTTTTTACCTTAATTTAAAAAATTATTTTATGTGTATGAGTGTTCTTCCTGCATTTATGTAAGTGCACCTGTGTCCTTGAAATGCCAACAAAGGACAGACAAGGGCATTGGATCTTTTGGAACTGGAGTTATGGACAGTTGTTAGCTGCTCTGAGTATGCTGGGAACCAAACCCGGGTCCTCTGCAAGAACAGTCGCTGCATGACTGGCTGAGCCATCTCTCTTGCCCCTCGCTCTTAAATCTTCAAGGGAAGTGTTTGCAACATTCAAGAGGGATTAGGTTGTAGTAGGGCTTAGGTGTCATTTTCCATGTCTAGACTGTAGTTCAGGGCACCAGACTCAAACCCCAGTATTCCGATGAATACCATATATCAGAGGGGAGGCTACTAAGGAAATACAGTAATAGTTAAATAAAAACAATCATGGAGGCTGGGAAGGTGGTTCAGCAGTTAAGAGCACTTGCTGTTCTTGCAGAGGATTCACATCTGTTGTAATTCCAGTAAAGGGGCTTAGATACCTGTGGCCTCTTTGACACTTGCTCTCATGTGCACATACCTCCCCTCTCCCCAAATTAAAAGATAATCTTAGAAAACCCCTTCATTTAAAAACTGGCTGATCATTTTAGGAAGTAAAGTAGTAAGGGCAGTACTGTGTGCACTAACAGATTAGATACTGTGGGAAGAGAAAGAAGCAGCAAAGGACTCCTGATGAGCACTGGTAAAGAGAAAACAAGGAGGAAAAGTAGCAGAAGAAGGAACAGAAGGAATGGGGGACGGTGAGGCTGTTTTGACTAAAGGGAGAATGAGAAGAGGGTAAGAAAGTACCGATAAAGTACAGCAGTCTGATCACGGGAGGCGGGGCCGCAGGAAGGCGATGATCACTGTAGAAGGTGAGCATAACCCAAGACGACTCTCTTGGATTTGGCCTGTGAGGCCACCATGAAAGCTGACCCTGCCTCCAACAGCACCTGCTCCGTGTGCACCAACTTAGAAGTGTGGTTTGGATGAGTAACCCCAGGCCAGAGAAATATGACTTCTTAGTTGTTACTTGGAAATTGGCCTTGTTTTAGGGCCATTAACTGTTGGGGGGTGCTTTATAATTTAGGATGGAATATTGAAACCGGTATTACTAAATGTCTAACTTTGAACTGTTGATGTCAGTGCAATGACAAAGTCTTGTCCAAAGCATGGTCTCACTCCAGCTTCCACAGTCACATTGAGGGAATGGAGTGAGGGTTATATAAGAGATGGAGCCAGGTGGTAGAGACTGATCTAGGTGGAGACTCCCTCAAAACTGAACCATGTAGAGACCCCCAAATAATACTAATCTATGTGGAGACCCTCCCAATGCTGACTCAGGTGATCCCCTAGTAGGTAGGCCTTCACCCAGGTGTAGATGTCATTAGGGTGTACCCAACCTAGACATATCTTTGAGTATCAGACTTTTTGGGAGGAGGCACCTCAGAAAGCTGGAGGTCAGCTGAAGGCGCCACTAAGTGCATCTTGGAGCTTGCTAAACCAAATGCAAAGAAAATCACCCTGGAGGTCTCTTCTTTCCACATGCAGGGCGGTCAGGTGATACAGCACTCAAGCTGGATGAAGTTGCTCTCCTCTGCTCCAAACCTCCTCAGAACTATGAAAGCTTTCCAAAAATGCAAGCACTGGAGCCGCTTGGCCCATTCAGGTCCTCACCCCTTCTTTACTGCTCTACACCCAGGCTTCAGACATGAGTCTTCTGACTCACAATCTGCCCTTTATTTAAACTTCATCTGAGGAAGGAGAGACAGAGACCAGGCTGATGGTCTCATTTAGTGGCAAAGAGATGGTCCAGTGTGGTGGGTAGGTGAGGTCTGGAGGGCCTTTTTCTTTTTTGACAGAAAATGGGCAGACAGAGGCTAACTTGCTCAGGTCTCAGGCTATCAGTAGCTAGCTGTTAGGCCTGGGCTCCTTCTGGTCAAGGTCCAGCCCCAGCCTCTGTATACTCTGGCCTACTAGGAAGTCTCAGAATTAACATACAGCACTAGCTAGTGACTCTGAAAGCACCTAGGGAAGACTGACTTAAAGATTGTACAGATCCAGGGAGTCCGCACATGAACCAAGGACCCCCAGGCAGGGATGTCAGTTGGAGGCAGCCAATTCTGTCTCATCAGCTCTGCCAATGCTAATACTGAACAGTGGTACAGAAATGGAACACTGACTTCTCTAGAGAAGTGGGGTGCTAGGTGGAAATTTTCACACTGATTATCACCCCATTTAACAGCTGTACTTACTACAATGCCACTAACCCTCAATGATTAACGTCCATTGTTAAAAACAGCTCACGAGAATGTCCTAGGCTCCAAGAACTGTGTCCCAAAGAAAATCCGTATTTATGAGAATGGTATATGGCTCAGGGATGAAGCTAGAGGACAGGGTCAAAAAGGCCCTTTTATGGGGATATTAGGCGTGTTTCATCTAACAGGGACATGCTTCGCATGTCAGTGGCCATAGCCAACTTCTCCCTAGCATAGAAAGATAGAAGAAAAAAAGAAAGAAGAAAAGGTGTTCCTAGGATGAGTCTAGGAGAGGGAGAAGAGTTGTTGACTGGGGAGGCAGTGAGAGCAGAAAGTAAAGGGCAAGAACAGACTGTGTCTTGGTGAGGCCCAAAGCGGAAGAAATGGCTCAGCAGTTCAGAGCACGAACTGCTTCTTCAGAAGACCCAGGTTCAAAATGCAGCACCCACATGGCAGCTAATGGCTGCCCATAACTCCAGATCCAGGGAAGCTGACACCCTCTTCTGACCTCCACAAACACTGCGTGGCACAGGTACACTCACATACATGCAGGCATAACATTCAAACACGTTAAAAAAAAAATAATAAAAACCTCCTGAGAGGTCCTGTGTGTTTGGGCCATTGAGACTAAAAAGGGGGTGGGGGTCACAGCCAATACAGCTGGAATTTGGGCCTCCAGGTATGTCCCTTTGGAGTTATCTTCTGTTTGGACTACAGTCCTATGGGGGACACTCTCCCCTGCTTCTTGGGGCAGGGAGCCCCATTCATCTCTTTGGTTCAATAAGCAACCAGACTCTTCAGTATCCAGAGTCCTTATGGAGAAGAGTTCTTTCCTGGAAGCCAAAGATGGGAACAAGTAACCGTGCTGGGGTCTGGTGTTCTTCAGGAGGGTAGCGAGTTTAGGGATCCCAAGACCAGCTCTATTTTACAAAGCCTTCCCCTTCTCCACCCCTTGGTCTTTTGAGGAAAGATCTCACTATGCAGCCTTGGCTGTCCTAGAACTCACTATGTAGACCAGGCTGGTCTCAAACTTACAGCAGTCCTCCCCTCTTTATCCAGTGAGTGTTGGGGTTACAGGCGTGCATCATCATGCCCTGCCATGAGGTACATGTTGTCCCAGAAGCCCAGGAAAGTTGTACTAGGATTTTAGAGCAGGATGTGACAAGAAACCCAGTTCAAAGCACTATAACTTAGGGTAATCTAGAGGCAGGATGCCCACAGATTCCACAAGCTAGAATGACAGACCCACCTGAGGCTGGACTGAAGATGCAGGATCTAGGGCCTGGAAGAGAGGACAATCTACTTCTTCCCTTTGTTCTCCCCTGAAACTTGTTTTACTCACCATGGTTTCCTCAGATGAACGGGAGCAGAATGGGGCCAGCTGAGATTGTATAGTGGCTGTCACGGGTCATAGGTCACTAGCTCCAGGACAGATGCCCTGGCGAAGAGCTGCTTGCTCAGGACTGGCTGGCCTCAGCTTGTTATGGGGAAAAGGGTGGGTACACTAGTAGTACTGACTAGCCTGTCCCCCACCTCTGCCAGGCAGATGTGGCCTTCTCTCCCCTATGTCTTCATGTCCCTTCCCCACAGCTGACGGGAGGAAGCGGGTACTCCAGGACTCAAACTATTCAGCAACAACCCCTTAAATGTACATTCTAGGTATCTAAATATTTTCCAAGTTTAGACATTGTGGTGGTTTGAATGAGAATATCCCCCATAGGCTTCCAAGCATTTGGACATTTTCTCCCCAGGTGGCGATGCTGTTTGGGGAGGTTTTAAGAGGTGTGGTGGTCCTGGAGGAGGCACACCACTCGGGCAGGCTTGAAGAGTCCCTAATCCTTGCTGGATTTCTTGTCTCTCTCTGCTGCACCTCCTGCACCAGGCTTCCCCACCATCATGGACTCTTACCCCTTTGGAACATCTATAAGTGCCCTTGATCACGGTGTCTTACCACAACAACAGAAAAGTAACTAATACAGATGTGCTGCACTTTTCAAACCATTTTCAAGCTCTGAGCCACAAGAAATTTTAAAAGGAGTGTTAAGCAGATGGTGACAGTTCAAACAAGCAGTAAGAAGACTCAACAGGAATGAAAGGAACAGTGATTTTTAACCAAAGTACTGAAACAGGGACCCAGTTTCTTCAGTTCCTAGAAACCATGCTGCATATGTTCTGGAATTCTATCAGCTGTGAGCACACAGCTACCAAGCAACCCAAACTTGAACTCTATTACGTTCTTCTTCATTCAGAGTTTTTCTAGATACATAATTAAGATGCCCTCCCATTGCTCTCTGCCAGCCAGCTGGAGGCCAAGTTGGTGCATTTCTCTGTAAGCAACTACATCTCACCACTCAATCCTAACAAAAACATTAGCTATGCTCTTTGGTTACACTTCCAGAGAACATATTAAGTTTGAACTCTTCCAGATTAGTTCACTCACATGATTCTATGTGCCTGGTCACTAGAACACACTATTTGAAAAGTTCCCCCTAAGTAACCTTCCAAATGAGAAGAAAGGGGAAGAAAACAATCTGCAAAACACCCAAGTCCCTGTCCCTTAAAACACAGGCCTATTTAAACAACACAGCACGTTTATGATTTGTTTATGTTTTACTAAGGCACATGACGTATAGAAATACTGAGGTACAAAATGCAAGTTTCTACTTGAGATTTCTGAAATAGTCATTGGAAAATGAAGGTGAACATCATCTTCCAAAACATTCAGCTTTTAGCTTGTTTTTTCTTTTGGACCAGTTCAACCAGCAACTTGTACCTAGCAATACAGTCCTCCTGTAGGAAGAAAAAGAGAAATGGCAAAAGTTATTTCCACGGTTATTTATGATTCCAGAGTGCTGGCTAGTGCCTAATACTAATGAGGAAGTGGTGTAGTCATTCCCTTTGTCCAGAACCTTCTGGAATGCCCTGGACAAGCCAGCTGGTCCCAGGAAGATCTGGTTACAGAAGGCCAGCTGCAAGGCCAGCACCAGGTAAAGGTGCTGACCACCTGGTGAGGGGCCAAAGGTCATTATGAAGTCCTGACTTCAGCTTGCTAACTGCTCCTACCATGCAGCGTTCCACTGTCTCATCCCACCATTCAGAGAAACCAGGAGACCTCAGGCCACAGTGCTTTTTTCCATTGGATCTGCCTCTTCCTGAGGGTTGCTGGGACCTTCCTTTGTGGACCATGGCACTCCTCCCCACTACCAGCATGGAAGGTAGGCAAGTATTCCTCCTGCTCCTCCCAGCCCGACTGTAGTCACCTGCCTTGCCAAGGTGCAGAATGATGGCCTCAGTCCCCTTGCAGTAGGACTAAGACACAGATAAGATCGAGGTGGGAAGAGGCCGCATTATTCTCAAGTTGGCCTCAATGTATTTTTTTAGAACTTACTTAGTTTCTGTTCAGGTAATGCCAGCATGGTACTATAAGCCTTTGTTAACTCAAAGTCTAGGGAGCTACTTCTTCTTTGGAGCAGGGGCCCTAATTAAGTGCCTGGGTGCCCATTCTCCTAGTACACCAGTGCTATAAGAGCCTCTTCTAGCTAAATCCCAAACACCATTCACCCAGGGCCTTAAAGGTATCATCAGAGAACCATGTACGGCCAGACTCAGCATTTAACCTTCATAAGGACAGTGTGTATGTGGGTCCTGAGCTAAGCAAGCAGATGGCAAACGTTCTCTTGATGGAACCTGAGTTCCTACTAAGGCAGGTGGCATGAAGCCACTTCAGCCAGGCTGGTAGCAGAGGGTCAGCAGGCAATCCTACAGGACCGTGTGGAAATTAGAGTAGTGAGGCTAAGGGAGATACCTACAGGGCTCTTACTGGTTGAAACAGGAAGGTTTTCAATTCCCTTTCAGCGCTTTCATTTTGAGCCAAGCTCAGTTCATGACACATGTAAATGCCTATGTCTGACAGACGTTAGAGAAACTCAGGGAAATAATTACTTCCGGCAAACTAGTTGGAGAGGCTGCGAGAATCTGTGCTTCCCAAAGAGATCAACTGCTAATGGTTTATTTTTCTCCCCAGGAACTCTCAATTTCATCATTTTAAAGTCGGTGACAGATAACTAGACCCGTGCACTCAGGGACATGCATGGCCACAAGCTAGATTTTCCAACACAGAATTTCAATTAAAAAAAAATAAGAATGTAAATGAGCATCAACGTGCCCAGAGGCTCTGGCTGAGAAGTGCAGAGGTTTTGGAGATGGGCTTTTTTGATTTCTGTGTTCCTGTTGCCTCATACTCAGAGCACAGCCCGTAAGGGAAGGAGCTGTGGTAGGCAGGCAGGCCGGACTGGAGAGATCGCACCCAGGAGCTCCATGGCTCCAAACTGTCAAATGATGAGCATTGCCGAGCTTGGGTCAGGCTGGCTCTCACCAGATTGCAGAGCTATGGATGAGATAGTTGATTATAAACAACCCAACTTCCCAAAGTCAAGCCTGAGGGTCAGTAGTACACAGATTCTACATGACCATCCTGCCTCTGGTTGGTGAGGTGCCATCATGAAGTCTGAGTTCACTTTTCTGCATCCACCACAGAACCAAGAGTGATCCTGACTGTAGTAGGTTGACTCACATGCCCCTTTGATCACAGCAGTCTCAGAGGCAGTGCGCCTGACCTGCCCAGCCAGACACTGCTTTTTTGGAGCAGGGGGCACTTCTTGCTAACCCTATGCGTCTCTCAGACCACCCTTTCCGAGTAGAGTGAATTTTCAAGGATAATGAGCCATCTTGCCAGCCTAAGTTTATGTTTTATAAATGGAATTTTCTCTGAGGAAAACTAGCCTGGCTGCATAAAGACTAACAGCACTTTGACCTCATTTACAACCACTAATCAGCTGAGTGTGCAAGCTCACATGCCAGAGAGAAAGACACTGAAGACAACTGGTAAACACGAGGTCATGTAGTGAGTAAGACAGAGCAAGATGAGGGGACAGTGGAGGAAGCAGGCGTAAGTGACACAGCCACTTCAATGGGGAGCCTCTCCCAGCGCACACAAAGACCCTCGTTACCCACCTTACTCTTAGATGGGACACATTTGGCTATTTTGTCCCAGCGATCAGAAGCTCCTTTTGGGTATTGTTGTAATGCGAATTCTAGAAGTTTCTGTTGATTCTGAGTCCACGCCTCCTCCGTGGCACGGGTTCTCTCTCTTTTCTGGCTCTCTTCATCGCTGGATTCATTTTGTTCTGATATGTCAAAGTCTTTCTGCCTCTTTCCTCTAAGCTTCTCCTCTGGCTCCATCTTGATTCCCCCCTCAGACAGTCTGGCTGGCTTCCGCCTCCGGGGCCGCGCTTCTGTGGCCACTGCCTCGTCTTCAACTGCCTCCTGCTCCTCATCCTCCATGGCCCCTGCTGTGTCCTCCCGCTGGGTGATGATGTTATCTGGCAAGTCCTTGATGGTCCTTGAATTTTGAACGGTGGACTTGAGTTCTAAGAGCCTGACCATTCCTAGGAAAGGACCATGGTGCACAGGAGAAAGGGTTGGTGAATTGAGGTGACAGTGACATAGCAGCTGCTGTCCACACACCAAGCAGCCTGCCAGGCATTTTGCAAGCACTATTTAATTTACTTTTCACATTGTACTTCACACTATCATTACCCCAATTTTACACACAAGGAAAAGAATTCTCAGAAAGCAGCAGAGGTGGGGTTTGGACCAGTTCTGATTCCTTTCCTTGTCCCTTTCACTGCTCTGAGGAAGGAAGGTATGTGCAGTTAGGCTGTGATCAAAGAACAAAGACCTTTCTGTGATAGGAAACCTGATACTTATTAAATAAGGGAGGGCATTATTTATAATCTAGAGGTTCATTAGTTCATTAACATAATTAAAATGAATCAGGCAAGCTTTGTGCTATGCTACCTCCATAGGCAAATGTACAAATACACTAAACTAGCAATTACTAGAATTCCTTTGAAAAAAGTTTTTACAGGGGGAGAGTGAAGGGTGGAAATTATGTAAATATAGTACTAATGTATGAAATTCTAAACTTTTTTTTTTTTAATTTGTGTGGGCTCCTGAAGATCAGATGACTACTTGTGGAAACTGGTTCTCTCCTTCTACATGTGGGTTTCAGGGAACTGAACTCAGATAATCAGGCTTGTGCCTTTACCTGCTGAGCCATCTCCCTGGCCCAAAGAGAATTTTTAACCACGGAGAAAAAGATTTTACTAAGAGGTTAAAACTTTTTAAGTCACAAAGGAAGAATATAAATCAGTGATATTAGGAACATGCAAAGTGATACAAGTTAACACCTTCAGTGATTAAATTGGCAAAGATTAGAATGTAGGACATCCCCCATACTGGCAAGGATGCCGAGAAACAGTGGCATTTGTACATTGGTACTGGAAGCAGGGATTGGTCAAACCCTTGGGAATGTTCTGTAGTGCTATACTCTACTTGATATATCTCAAAGGAACTATGTTTTAGACTTTATTTAATTAAATTTTATTGATTTTCATGTGCGTATATGTTCATGTGAGTGTATGGGTATGCACTTTTGGTTTTCATTGTTTTGAGTTTTTTTCATATAGGGTCTCTTCTAACCCAGACTGGACTTCAATTTGAGGTGTAACTAAAGCTGGCTTTGAATTCCTGATCCTCCTGCTCCAGCCTCTCAAATGCAGTGATTAAAAGGACTACTTCGCATATTCCACTTTGGAGAGTACTGTTTCATGATTTAAAAAAGGAGGTTTCTTTGATGAGTAGTGAGAGCTATACTTGTCTGTGAATATAAAGATACATATTTAGAATATAGTAAGAAATTATGTTGGTCTCAGAAAGTGACAGTAGTTGTTTCTTTTCTAGTGTTTATGACACTCCAACCATGTATATTTAGCTATGTTCATAGTACCAAGCATAGATTCCTCCCTATTGGGTAGGCCTTAAGTCCAGTTAGACAGCTGTTCCCCAACATTACCAAAAGAGATAATTTACTGGACCAGTCACTGTTGTGCTTCACAGACCTTACAGTGGGTAGGACCAGTGATTGGTTTTCTCTCATGACAGCTTGCTAGTTTTCAGGGAGGAGGCTTCCAAGTCAGTTTCAGCTCAACTGCTCCAAGTCCTGTGTTGAGTATGTTGTGTCTTCAGCAAGAGGGTCTTAACTCCAAGTTCTGGGAGGCAATCAAAGGCTGGGCAAAAGCCTATGCTATTTTGGGAGTCTCTTGGACAACCCTGGTCAACAACTCAAAGGGAGGTTTCCCTTGCCTGGCACCTTGATTTTTGTTATATAGCCTTCAACTATACACATAAACTTACAAAGTTCCTCAACTGATCAAAAGGTAGAGAATAAGTGTCTGTGAGGTACCTACCCCTAAGTGACACATCTACAGTGCAACCTCTACACCTAACGCTCAGGGAGCACCAAGGAGAAGGAGGAAGAAAGACTCTAAGAGCCAGAAGGATAAGACACCTGCTGCTAGTTAATGCATCTAGATGTGACAGGGAAGCTGCTCTAATGAAATCTCCACAGTGTGGTAGTCTGACAAGACATGCATGATGAAAAACCAGTTGACATGCCAAAGTAAACGGGAGAAATTTCATGGGGTTCCATCTCAAGATGAAGAGTTACAATCAATGGATGCTAAGAGAGGGAGAATCAGTTTTCTCCAGGGACTAGCTTACTGAAAGGTTATAAAATCCCAAGTGGGTAGTCCTAAACACATATACCATTTAGCACTAAATGATGGACTTTGTGCATTACATATATACATATATATATATACACACACAAATGTCTGTATATACATATAACTAATAAAGAAGGATGAGGACAAGAAGTTGTGAGGGACTGGGGAAGACATGGGAGGACTTGGAGGGGAACTGGGAGGGATAGAAATAATGCAAATACAATACTCATGTGTGAAATTCTCAAAAAAGAAATGGGTATGGTAGGTACTTACAGAACCAGCTAGCTACTCAGGAGACAACAGAACAAGACTCACAGAAGATTCATGTTGGTTTCTCACTCTAACTGGCTGAATCTTTTCAGCAACATAACTTCTGGAGAAAGTCTTTGGAGGTAGACTTCTTTTGCACAGCATGCCACTGTCTCTGTCTCTATACCCGATGATCACTTTATTGGTTTCTGCTTTCCTAGGCCAGGAGAGCCCCAAAGTGAAACCTTCCTGAGGTTACTGGGATCTCAGGGTATGCTAACACTGTAACTCTTTTAAACTTATTAAATACAGTTTCTTAGTACTAATAGAATGTGCAGGACCAGAGTTACTTGTTGGTGCCTCTAACTAATCTCTTTCAGGATCAGTACAGTTTATTGGGCAAACTATCATCCCTTGTATTTAAAGAAGTTATTACAAAAAGGAATTACTTTTGAAGAAATCGTGTATTAGCAATGAAGCGGGAGCTAACTCACCTGGTGAGCAGGTAACTGAATCCTTCAGATGCTTGGCTTTGGTTGTCACCTGTTTCAAAACATAAAATGACACCTTACTTTCTACATGCCTTTTAGGTAGACTGACTTGGTTCATGTAAGGTCCGTGTGAATGAACAGGGGTCATAAAGTCATAAGCCCAGAAGACTTTCACTTCTTAGGCTAGTCCACTACCAACCAACAAGGACACAGGCACAGAGCGATCAAAGGGCTTTCTCCAAAATGCCAGCTTAACAGTAGAGTCAAAACCCAGGTCGCTTCCCTAACCTCAGCAACAGTTCATTATACTAGGTTGCTTCTTAAAATACGTTAGTCTCAAAATAACCATATAAATGGGTCACTTTTTTTTTTCTAGTTAGAATTTCCAGAAATTGGATATATTTCTTCCCTGAAAAATACCCAGTGAGTATAAAAATGGGGAAAATGACCTGTACGCTAACAATGGTATAATATATCGTTCTCCACCCACTAGAAAGAAACCTAGATGTAAAATCATATAACAGTGACTGGGGCAGCTCAACCCTAGAAACACAATATATTTCTTCCTGAGTGTGCGCAATGGTGTTTATTACTTTAAAAATGGCATAATATTGTATATCTCATTCTGTAGCTTGGTTTTTGTCATTTAACAATGTCTTAAAGTTCTAACTACAATTTTTTTCAAGGCAGAGTCTCCCTATAGCCCTAGATGGCCTGGAACTGGCTACATGTGATCTTGACTTCACAGAGACTTGCTTGGCTCTGCCTCCCTCTGCCTCCCAGTGCTTGGAATAAAGTGTGTACCCAGCACATTTTTCTTTTAAAAAGTGAGATGGAGGCTGGAGAGATGGCACAGTGGTTAAGAGCACTTGCTATTCTTGTAGATGACCTGGGTTTGGTTCCAGCACCCACATAGTGGCTCACAACTTGTCTGTAACTCCAATTCCAGGGCATCTGATGTTCTCTTCTAGCCTCCATGGGCACATGGCACTCATGTGCTAAATATACATACATGAATGCAAAACACTCATACACATACAAATGATAAAAATATATTAAAAACAATGAATTTGCAGAGTTTAACATAAGATTTTAAAACGTGCAATTCAGTTAGATTTTTTTTAGAAATTTTATTTATTTATTTTTAAATTGTATGTATATGAGTGTATTGCCTGCATGTGTGTAATTGTATCCCAGTCATGCAATGCCTATGGAGGTCAGAAGAGGGCACTGGATCCCTATGGAACTGGAGTTACAGATAGATAGCCATGATGTAGGTGTGGGGTCTCAAACCCGGGTTCTCTGCAAGAGTAGCTGATGCTCTTAACCGTTGAAACATCTCACCAACCCCTAGTTAGGTTTTTCTGATACAGACCTACCTAAACAACTTTCCAAATTATAAAGCATTCTTATTACTCCAGAAAATTCTCTTGTGCCTCTAAATTAATCTCTGTTCTGCCATATATAATCACTGTTCTGATTCCTACTATGTATTTCTTAAAATATGGGGTTAAGATTAACTAAAAAAATTAAAAAGAAAGTTAATTACTGCAGTGGACAGCTAATTTTTATCTTTTTCTTTCCCATTCATATTATACTAATAATACTACTTAATCATTTAAAGATATTTAAGTGGGAAATAAGATCTTAGCATGCTATCCGAGAGATATTTATGGCTCAGTAAATATTACTGCTATAATTGATGTAAATCATTTGTCTTCCATCTGTGCAAGAGGCAGAATTAGAGAAAACATTTATAGCTGGGTTAGAAACACTGTAATTTCATTCCTGTCTCTCCCTCCTGCCCCCGCCCCCCCACAGATGACATTGCTTTCCATGTAATAGAAGCAAACTGGTTATCTGAGCTTAACTTCTAAATTTTCTAATTAAAAATGTTTTCACTCAAAGTCTGATTGTACTGTCACACACAAATGTCTCTTTTCTTTTAACCCAAATCAAGAAAAACTGATCTTCCTTTTCTAGATGCTGCATGCTCATTAGAACTAGCCTCAATGGATTTTCTTCTATCTTCAGCTTTTTCCCTATTAAATCCCATCCTATAATCCCCATACCTGGCTCTAGTGGGATCTACTTGAAAGGATGACATTCCCTAGGTCTTCTCTTTTCCATTCCACTTGGCTTTCATGAGAGGATCTCCTTGCTTTTGCTCTTCTCTAATGTCCCTTCACTGGCCTCTTGTTCTCTGACTCAAGTTTCTAAGCATTCTGTTCTTGCCATTCCTTGTCCTTCCCACATCTTCCTAGGGATCTTTTCTTATCGTTTCAGTATAGATGCCATTAGCATATATTAATTGTACATAATAATGGTAGCAATTATTAACCTGTGTCCCTGGCCTTGTTCTCCACCTTGGAATGCCCATCTCAGGAATTCATTTCTAAAAAGGAATTCATCTGCAGCACAGTAATAAGCCTACTGTGCAGCAGGCAGTGTTCTAAATCATATATGCATGTGTGTACATATACATATTCTAACAGCAGCCATAATAGGTAGGTGTATAGTGTTTATCCCCATTTTACAGACACCCAGAGACTAGTTAAAAGATTAGTGAGAGGATAAACCCAGACAAGTACGGATACAAGACTTCTGCTACCAGTCACTATAACATGCCATCTTTGGAAACAAAATCTCTTATTTTATAGACACAGACACAGGCTGCATGTTCCTCCTTTACCACTAAATCTCTTACAGTTCTATTAGCAGTACAGACTAAACAAACTTCAAATGAAACCATCAACTTCTCTTTCAAAATAGCTTCTCTGTCTGATGCCCTTCATAGAAACAGGTCTTACCATGTAGGCCAGACTGGTCTCAAACTCATGATCCTCCTGCTCCTTCATTCCTCCAGAGTACTCGGATTATAGGTGTGATTCTCGCTTAGTTTCTCCTTTTTCTTTCTCCCTCTACCCCCTACTTTTGAGACAGGGTCTCACTGTTTGGCACAGCTGGCTTGGAACTCACTATGTAGGCCAGGCTTGGCCTCAAACTCAGAGACTGACGGACTTTGCCTCCTGAGTGTTGGGATTAAAGGCTTGCACCAACCATACCTGGTTTTTCCCCTTTCCCCCTTGTTTTTTTTTTGACAGGGTCTCCCTAGTCCCAGTCTGACTGGAACTTACTATGTGGACCAGGCTAGCTTGGAATGAGATCAGCCTGCCTCTGCCCCTGAAGGACTGGGATTAAAGGTCTGTGCCACTGTGCACTTCCTTATTTTTGTTTGTTTTTTTAACGTATTTTAAACACTTTTTATTTACTTATTTTATGTGTAACCTGGTAACTGGTAATGCAACAGCCAGTTAAAAACTCTTAGAGTGGCTGCCAGTCTCTTAAATTTGTGGTAAGGCTTGCGTGTGTATACTGGACTGAATCCCCCAGGGCCCTTCCACGGACCTGGGAACGTTCTTCCTGTATTGCACGCTTCTCTTCTGTCATGGGAAATTCACCCTCCCACCAAAAAGATTCCCAAATTCGTGGACTTCGGGCTCTGCTCTGGTCCCGGGTGTTAGACTATCACATAAAGATGCCCTGAGCTTTTGGGAGGAAGCCTTACAAGTAGCTCCCTGGCTCAAGTCCGCAGACCCCTATGACCGGGAGGTCTGGACTCCCGTGGCTTATTTTGCCCGCCAGAGGGAAGCCCAAGAGGGATCCCCTCCCTCCCTTTCCTTCCTGCCTGTTATTGCTGCTGTTAGACAGTGCGTCAGGCCTTCTGTGCAGCCCGCAGAAGCACCTAACCAAAAAGACAGCTCTGATGAGGAAGACCCAGCCGACTGTCCGGTAGCAGATCTGGCTGCTCTGGAGCGTGCCATAGAGCTTGTCAGGCAAAGCATATCCCCAAAAAACCCCCATCCTATGTCCCTTTACCTTCCCCTTCCCTTGTATGAGCCCACGGCCCTCAGCCATGAGCCATCGGCTCCTGTTAGCTCATCGGGATGTCACAAACCTGAGCCACCCGCAACTCCTCCTCCTCCTCCTTTCCTTTCCCATTCCTCTACACCTACAGGCCTGCTTTGTGCAGCTAGGGACTCCCCTATCTCTGCCTTCCCAGTCAACCTTCAGGTGACTCGTAATCGTCCTCTGTCCTGGTATCCCTTTCCGACCAGTGACCTCAAAGAACTACGACAGGCTGTTCGTGAGGATGGCATTCATGCCCCCTGGACAAAATCCATCCTCCAATCCTTAAATCATGCTCTGATAACCCCTCAAGATTGGCAGGACATCTGCCAATCCTCTCTCCCTAGTTCTCTCTTTTTACAATGGGAGGCTCTTTACAGAGATGAATGCCTCCAACAGGCAAGGAGAAATAATTCCCAGACCCAGGGTCAGAATACTCCCCCCATTACCTGGACCTATGATGATGCCCTTTTTGGGCAAGGTGATTTTGCCACAGGAGTCCAATAGGCACCCCTGCCAGCTGGATATTTTGTCCAAGTACGCCTCTGTGCTCTTCAAGCCTGGGACCGTATGACATCCCCCTCTACATCAGAGGAAGAAGGCCTCTCTTTGTTACATTTAAGGCAAGGACCTGAAGAGGCACTAACTGACTTCATTCTCAGAACTCGTGCTAGTTTAGAAAGAAAAATTTCTGACCCAGCAGCCAGGGGCTTCCTACTTAATACTATTATTTGGGAAGGGATGACCCCTGAACACCGTCAAGCTTGCCAAGGTCTTAAAAATGAGCACTTTGACAAATGGATTGTGGCCACGCAGAACATTGGTACACACTCCCATAAAGCTGCTGCGATAGCCCAGGCTTTTGTAACCACTGTACTAAATAAAGGGAAATGTTTCAAATGCGGTGAAACAGGTCACTGGAAAAATGAATGCTCTAAAAACTCCTCTAAAAAAGGGAACACCCTACCCCAGACTGTTTGCCCCAGATGCAGGAAGGGCTACCATTGGAAAAAGGATTGCTGTTCCAAATATGACAAGGACGGCCACCCAACAGAGCCTTTAAACTCCCTCCGGGGCACCCCTCAGCCCCGCCAATAAGAGGGGAGGCCCACCAAGCTCTTTGGGTCACTAGCATTGTGGAAAATTCCCACCCTAAACTCCTTATAAAAATTGATAATAAGCCCTTTAAATGTTTAATTGACACCGGAGCTGACAAAACTATACTAAAACAATCAGAAATTCCCCTCCATTGGAAACTACTCCCTGGGCCACAGCTAATGGGAGTAGGGGGGGTCTTCCCCAGCTTTTATCACCAAAGAACCCTATAGATGGGAGGACCCCGATGGCACCTTTGGCACCATTAGGCCTTTAGTCGCTGATGTGACCACTAACCTTTTAGGCAGAGATATCCTAGAGGACCTTAATGTCGTCCTGGCCACCAGCACAGAGGCAGGCCACCTTCAGGCTAATAAAATTACAAAAAGGCTGACTAAACAAAACCCCCAATTCTAACGGCCACTGTTGATTACTATACTCCTCCCCTGGACTGGACCTCTTTAGAACCAGTCTGGGTTGAACAGTGGCCCCTTAATGAGGAGAAACTATAAATCTTTAATCAGCTTATCCAAGAGCAGCTTAACCTACAACATATCCGGCCATCCAGAAGCCCCTGGAATACCCCAATTTTTGTTATACGAAAAAAGTCAGGGGGATGGCATTTACTACATGACCTGAGGGCTATACACAAAACCATGCGGGTATGGGGATCCCCACAGAGAGGGCTCCCTCTTGCTTCTACCATCCCCTCTAATACCCCACTCCTAGCTTTAGATATAAAAGATTGTTTTTTCTCCATTCCCCTCCATCCCAATGATTGCCAACACTTTGCCTTCTCTATCCCAAAGCTCAATAATTCTGGCCCTGCCAATAGATACGAATGGTGTGTCCTCCCCAAGGCATGGCCAACAGCCCCACCATATGTCAGGAGGCAGTTTCAGCAGCTCTGGCCCCTTTTTTAGAAAAAGGACTCCATATATACCATTATATGGATGACCTCCTTGTTTGGAAAAGCCAAAACACCTCGCTGCCTATTTTGCGAGATCAGATTGTATCTACTCTCGAAGCTAAAGGTTTCAAAATTGCCCCTGATAAGATACAGGCCATTCCTCCCATTACTTTTTTAGGCACGGACATTTCTCTGACCACTGTCCGACCCCATAAGCCCACTCTAACCCTCCCTCAACCCCTTACTCTAAACTCCTTACAAAGTTTTTTTAGGAAATCTCAACTGGCTAAGACCCTGGCTCCCTATATCTACCAGTCAACTACAACCCCTGTTTGAACTCCTTAAGGGCAGTAAAGACCCCTCCTCCCAAAGGAAATTGACCACTGCAGCCAAAGAAACTTTAAAAATAATTAATGCCCACCTACAATCAGTTTCACTGGCTAGATATGATCCCCAGTCACCGGTCCAATTCCGTCTCTTTAATTCCTCCCCCACTGTAGTCGGTGCTATTTTTCAGCCCCAGGGAGTCACTGAATGGCTGCACACCCCTGTCGCAGGAGCTCCACGAGTCCTTACAGAAATTGATGCATTAGCTTCCATGATCAGGCAAGGCAGGAACCGCACTCTACAAATCCTAGGGAAAGAGCCCAATATTCTGGTCACGCCATTCTCCCTTACAGACATACAATGGCTCATGAGGAATCATTCCTCATTCGCCTTTAGCCTCCTTAACTTTTCTGGCCAAACTGACAATCACTATCCAAAGGACAAATGGATCTCTGCCATTCCTCTTCTCCCCTGGCTACCCCCCCGACTCTTCTACCGTGCCCCCATCCCTGGAGCCCCCACAGCCTTCACTGATGGAGGCTGTAAGGGGGTGGCTGCAATTATTGTTCAGCCTGGAGATAAACTCCCCATTACCTATTTTCAAGCCCTTCCAGACCGTTCACCACAGTTCAAAGAATTATTTGCTGTCTACCTAGTACTCAAAAATGAAGATGGCCCCCTTAATCTCTACTCTGGCAGTGTTTACACTGTCAACCTCCTACCCTGGCTTAGTTGCTCTCTGATTAAATTGGATGGCAACCCCCTTTCCCCACTCTTCATCAAAATTTCTAACCTCCTCCAAGCCAGGAAGGCCCCCCTATTTGTGCAACATATCCGCTCTCATACTGATCTCCCAGGCCCTTTAACTCAAGGCAATGCTCTGGCTGATCACCTTGCCTCTACCGGAGCCCTCCCCGTTGAGGTCTCCCCAGCCATTCTGTCTGATGCCCAACTCTTACATCAAAACATCCATGTCAACCTCAAAGGGTTACATGCAAAATTTCCTAACCTCCCCTTGGCACACCTCCGTCGCATCATTAGAACATGCTCATCGTGTGCCTCTCTTATTACCACCCCTGCCATTCAGCACATGGGGACCAACCCTAGAGGACTTAAAGCCAATGCACTCTGGCAGATTGATGTCACCCATATTCCTCAATTTGGGCGACAAAAATATGTCTTTGTTACTATTGATACCTTTTCCCATTTTATATGGGCTTCTGCTCAGACACATGAGAACTCAAAGAAACTCATTAACCATATGCTATCTTTCTTTGCCATCATGGGTATACCCCAACAACTTAAAACTGATAATGGTCCTGCCTTCACCAGCTCAGCCTTTAAAAACTTTTGCAATACTTGGAAGATCAGACACCATACTGGCATCCCCTACAACCTCCGTGGGCAAGGGATAATTGAAAGGGCACACCAGACCTTAAAAAATCAATTACAAAAACAAAGTCAACCCAATTACCCCCCATCAATACAGCTCATCTTGGCCCTAACTACCCTTAATGTCTTTAATATCTATAAATCCTCTCAAGCTCCACCTATAGTCCTACACTGGTCTAGACCCCCAGCCATACCCCCTATCCTAGTAAAATGGAAGGATCCACTAGATGAGACCTGGAGGGGGCCAGACCCCCTCCTCACAACAGGGAGGGGCTTTGCTTGTGTTTTTCCCCAGGACCAACCGTGGCCTATCTGGATTCCAGCCAAAAATGTCCGACACCTCCCTGCCGATCAAAAAGATGGCCCGCCCGTCCCTGGAGGAAACAACACATTGAAGATGGAGGAGACGACACCGTTGCAACCACAATATCACCTGGCAGGATCTACACTGCCTGGTGACCCAAGCACAGGCAACTTGCCCACCTAATGCCTCCCTCTCTGCCATCCTCCTGGCTGCCATGGTTATTTTACATGCTAACTCTGCTTCTGCCCAACAGGCGTTTCTCTGGAGACTCTCTGTCAGAGAAACCTTTGAGAGAACCAACACAGTTATTGGAACAGGTGACTGTTCCCCACGAGGATGCCAAACAGCCTTGGAAATTCCCATTAAGCCCCAATCTGTTTCTGTGACCCCTGCCTCATTTGCCTGCTTCCCTTATAGGAACCGTGGGGACTGTCTGACTGACACACCCACCTATGGGGGATGCCGAAGGTGGTCTTGTGTGATCGAATTTTCTACCTCTAAAGGGAGCATATACCAAAACATAGGGGGTGAACTGCGACTTAAAATAGAAGACCCCTGGGATGAGAGATGGAGGGTGGGAGTACATGGCAAACTTTACCATGACGGGTATTCTTCCTGCCCCACAGCTGACATCTCCATTTCCCGGTCTCTGGTTCCTGCACCCTCTTCTGAACAAGTTAAATCACGCATTCTTTCGCAGGAGAACAACCTTCGCAATTCTACCCGCACCCCCTTTACTTGGATACAGTATATTCAATATGCAACTAACCTCCTCCGGCTCTCCTCTCACCCCAACATATCCCAGTGCTTCCTATGTGCCTCCCTGACTAGGCCCCTACTCGCTGCTGTCCCTGTTAATGTCTCTGTCTTCACTACAGACACCACTCTGGAATCTTCATCCCCGCCACTGCGAAACATTCCCCTTTATTCCCCCTTAAGTCCCCCGTATGCCTGGCCCCCGGCGCCTCTACCCCTTCCTCGCGTTGCCTCCTCAACATCACCGTCTCCACCAGTCTTTGTGCCTCCCCTCCTGTGCTCTTCTGGTGTGGGGGGACCATCCTCCCCTGCATCAATACCACCCTTTCCTCTTATTGCATTCCTGTTGCAGTCACACCTCAGCTGCTGCTGTTTGAAAAGGAGGAAGCAATTTCAAAAATGACAACTCACAGGCCCAAACAAGAAATCCTTATCCCCCTTTTAATCGGACTTGGCCTCACCATCTCAACAGGCTCAGCAGGACTAGCTGGTGGTGCCCTTTACCAAGCCCACCTCATGGAAGCGGACTTTCAAGGTCGCCTAGAACAGGCCATCAGCAGCACCACTGAAAGTCTAGAGGCCCTACAAAGACAGATCACCTGGCAGAGGTGGTTCTCCAAAACCGCAGAGCACTGGACCTCATTACAGCTGAACATGGGGGGACCTGCATGTTGCTAAAAGAGGAATGTTGTTTTTATGTCAATGACTCAGGGGTGGTGGAAACAAATGTGAAAAACCTACTAAAGTTAAAAAAGGAACTTTCCCTTCTATCCCCAAACCCCACAGAACCCTCCTGGTACAGTAGTCCTGTCATAACCTGGCTACGCCCTCCTCGGCCCCTTGCTAGCTGTTTGTGCCCTCCTTCTCCTTGCCCCTTGCCTCATCCAGTTTCTTCAAGGACGCCTAAAAGCATTAGTCAACGTAGCTACCCAAAGAGTCGGGATAAAATATCAAACCATTCCTAAATCTCACGACTATGATGATACCTCCCCCCTATAAAGAAAAACAAAGGGGGAGATGTGGGGCCAGTGTTTGTTGCAATAAGGTATTGAGCAAAGCCCAGCAACCCCGGAGACCCTGAAGGGACGGCAGGTGTCTGGCCTGCTCTGCCTGATGTGTGATAACCTGGCCCCAGGAATTCACTATAGATATGAATCTTCCTTTCCCCCATCCCAGACCAGAACCAGGTTTTAATCGGAGAGAGTTAGATAGGTGGTCGTCGCCAACACCCAGTCAGGCAGTCGGGGTCTGATCAGAGGACGTTGGGCCTTCACCTAACACCAGAGAGTGGCCCTGGTCAGAAAGCTTCAATTGCCCCTCACCGTAAGGAGTCCCTCGCGAAGGCTCAGACCGAAGAAAAAGAAAGAAACCTTTGCCAGTCCTCAGAATGGGATGGCGGGGCAGAAGCCCATGTCCCTCGTGGGGAGCACTCACCTTCTTCAGCGCGTTCTGGAGGGTCCCTGTTCGGGCGCCAGCTGTGGGGCTCCTTCTCCAGAGACAGCTGTTGCGCACCGGCGGTCCCAGAGAACGGAGAGTGAAACAGGTCCTCAGAATGGCTCAGAGTGCGGCGGGAAATGACACCCGGGAAACTGCTTCGGTGGGCAGATCGTTTATTGGGACCAAGACAGGAGTTTTTATAAGAAGGCATTTTGGCATTGGGAAAGTTAGAGGTGGGGTTAAAGGATTAAAGGTGGGAAGCTTGTGGAAGTTTAGGAATGGGGAAACGAAACCCAAAAACCTGGTTCTGGTCTGGGGTCGGGGAAAGGAAGATTCATATCTATAGTGAATTCCTGGGGTCAGGTTATCACACATCAGGCAGAGCAGGCCAGACACCTGCCATCCCTTCAGGGTCTCCGGGGTTGCTGGGCTTTGCTCAATACCTTATTGCAACAAACACTGGCCCCACAGAGAAGTAGACAAATATAATTAGAAGGCTCTAGAACTCCTTTAAAGAAAGAAATGATTTTGAAAGGGAGTCTGGCAAGTGTCTCATGAAGCTGAGTGTGCCTGCAGCCCGCCCGAGACCAGCTGTGATCTGCTACCTGTCTTCAAGGGAGCAAACTACTCTGTACACAGACCAGAGAAAGAATGTGCAGCACAGTTTGAAGGATAACTTGGAGACAGAAAGTGAAGGGAAATGGAAGGTGACTGAGGAAGAAAAGGCCAGAAAAGGACTACAGAGAGGAACCAGAAATGGTGAGTGGATTTAAAATAATTTTTTTCAATTTATTTATATATTTTTTATGTGTGTGTTTTGCCTGCATGTATGTAAGTGTACCAGTGCCTGCAATGCCCATGGAAGTCAGAAGAGAGTGCCTGACCCCTGGACCTGGAATTACAGATGGTGGTTAGTTGCCATGTGGGTGTTGGGAACTGAACTGGGTCCTCTGCAAGAACAGTCAGTGCTCTTAACCTCTGGGTCATCTCTCCAGCCCTATGAGTAGTTTTCTGAAGAACTAACTCAATGTAGTATAGCAAAAAGAAGGCATACTCAGACACATGAACTTGAGGGAAAATGAATGCAAGCCCCAGGAATTAATACAGGTTTGGGGAATATTTTCAGACATTAACAGGCTTGGAGGCACAGATCTAAGATCTTAGTCATTCTTAGAACTCTAAAAGTGGAGAAGGTCCACATGATATCCAAGTTACAAAATATAACAAACAGGGAAAAGGTTGTATATTATTTAAATTCAGCTACATATCTAACATGCAAGTGGTTTCCCACCTCTACGATTCTCTTGAAAATTCATTTCAGAACTAGTGATAAAATCCTGATTTAAAAAAAAAACATTTTATTTTTCTTTTATGTGTATGAGTGTATTGCCTGCATGTGTGTAAGTGTACCCATGTTGTGCAATGTCCACGGAGGTCAGAGGAAGAGGTTGGATCCTATGGAACTGGAGTTAGAGATAGTTGTTAGCCTCCATGTGGGTGCTGGGAATTGAATCCAGGTCCTCTGCAAGAGCAGTCAGTGCTCTTAACCGCTGAGCTATCTCTCCAGCCCCAAGGTCTTGATTCTAAGATGGTAATTTCCAATGATCTAATTACCTAGTAATATTGCTATTCATAATTTTTTCTTGATTATTAAAATAAGGCTGTTAATTTTGTATCTATTAAGATGGTTTACACATTTCTCTGTATTTATATTTCACAATAAAGAACATTTTATGCCAACTTATTTCAAGATTTAGATTAAGTGGACATAATCCTAGAAATGCAATGTTTTAAATATTACTTAAAAAAAAAAAGAAACAAAATGTAGATAGCTTCCTAGTCATAAAGAAATTAATCCTAGTTTTACAGGTGGGTTCTTATCCAAATACTTTCAGAGCATAATCTGTGATTTGGATGAAATGGACATATCCTGAAAAATCACTAAAATTTAACCTAGAAGAAATAGAAAACCTCATTAGAGGTAGGTATGGTGGTGATCCTTGTAGCCCAGAACTCCAGAAGCTGAAGTGGGAGGATCATGAATTTAAGACTAGTCTAGGCTCCATAGAGAGATCCTATCTCAAAAACAAACAAAAAGGGCTAGAGAGATGGCTCAGCCTTAAGAGCACTGGCTGCTCTTGCAGAGTCTGGCTTCAATTCCCAGCACCCACATGGTGGCTAACAACTGTCTGTAACTCCAGTTCCAGGAGATTTAACCCTCTTCTAACCTCCAAGTGTAATGCAAAGCACAGGTACACTTATATTCTGGCAATATACTCATACACATAAAACTGAAATAAAATATAAAAAAAAAATCAAGAAAAAAAGAATAGAAAAAAAGACAAACTAAACATATGACTAGATCTATCAATTTAAAACAGATGAATTAGGAACTTAAAACTTTTCCATAAAATATTCCATGCCTGACACTTTACTAGTGAATTCTACTCAATATTTAGAGAAGAAAGCAATACTCTTTCTGACCTAGAAATTAAGGGGAACAAGAACACTTTCATTCTCTCTACCATACTCATATTTATCCTGATGTTAAAGCTGAAGACATGACAAGGAGAGAAAGCTACAGACCATTAGCCCCCATGAACAGGTACAAAAATCTGTAATAAAGTATTAGCTAATCAAATCTGGCACGGTATAAAAAAGTACAACATAATGAAGTAGAAATGTAAAGGTGGTTTAACATCTGAAAATCAGTTAATATATACCATTGATAAAATAGAAGGCAAAATCTGAAAGAACATTTTAACAGATGAAGAAGAAGCATGTGACAAAATCCACTGTCTATTCATGATAATTCTAAAACAAAGCTAGAAATAGAAGTTTCTTAAACAGAAGCATCCCTGAAAATCCCACAACTACACCATACCTAGTGGGGAAAAGCTGAATGCCAAAATTCTATGATTAGAAAGAGGGCAAGGTTGCTGGAACATAACACTGCACCATGCTCCATCAGTATAACAATAAAGAAACAAACCAAAGGCATCTAGACTAGAAAGGAAGAAGCAAAAAATGCATTTATCAACAGAACTATTAAACTATTAATGCTTAGCAAAGTCATTATTAGTCTACTGAAATTGCCCTTTTAGGGGTGGTGGTAATGGGCTTCTGCACTTTGACTTTCTAGTTGTGTTTTTTCATAGATACATATACATATTTCATACACACGCACACACACACACACACACATACACATTTCCCACTTCTAAGTCACACTGTCTATTCTAAGAACACTTGCTCACCTCAGGGCTCCTACCCTTGCCACACAGTCCTCACTCTGCTGCCCCACTGAGCACTTCGTGCTCCTACGCCTACTGTCACTGTGGAGTGCTGTGAGTGCTGCTCCCTGGGATCCCAATTCATTACTTCTTGGAGCTCCTGTTATCCTCCTTTGACTTCTTTCTCTTTTTAGTGGAATATAACGTCAGGAAATTTTCTATGAAGATTTTCACATATTTGCTTCCACAGGTTGACTGTTCTAGATTCAGTACCTTCAGAGGGCCTTTGAAAGTTTCTATAGTCTCAGTACTCATAATTTTCCCACTTTCTTCCCTACACATTCCATCACACAGTGTCTCTAGTGTCCCTACACTCTGGAATGCTTTACTGTACCGTTTACTGAACAATGACTTATCTTTGGTTTCTCTTTCTCTCACTGGGTCTTGCCATTATCAGATCTGGATTTCTTTTCCACATTTTTAGACAATTTGCCTTTTTATTTTATTCTCTAGGAAATTTTCCTAACAATAACCTATAACCATTCTATGTTATCTATTTTTGTTATTTGATACTTTTTTTTTAATATCTTTTAAATTTTTATGTGTATGAATGTTTTGCCTGCCTGTAAGTGCATCTTGTTCATGTAATGTCCACAGAGACCAGAAGAGGACACCAGATCCCTTGGAACTGAAGTTATGGGTGGTTGTTCCTTACCATGTAGGTGCTGGAAATCAAACCCAGGTCCTCTGCAAGAGCAGTCAGTGCTCTTAACTGCTGAGACAGCTCTCCAGTCTCTTGACACTTACTTTTGTTCTGAAATTTTTTCTTATCCTATCATTTACATTAAAAAAAAAAAATTGTGTGTGGTCTATGTGTATAGGTGCACGTTGGTCCCTGTCCTTTTTTTAAATGAATTCAGCATTTTCTTGACTATCTGGATATTCTGGATATTAAAGAGATAGCATTAACAGGCTCAAACAAATTGGTCTAGAAGGCTGCTACAGCCCTACTTACAGATATCTAACTAGTAATACCAAATATTCCACAAAATTCTAACATATATATATATATATATATATATATATATATGATACCACAAGAATTTTAGAGTGAATTGACAAGTAAAGAATAACTGTTTTTAAGTGGATAATTTTAAAAGGCCAAGTAGTTTATCTTGGAAATGTAAAGAAAGGACTTTGACATTTATTTCTCATTCAGGTCATACGAGAAAATATAATTATAAGGTTTGTTAAAATTTCACATCTGGCTAGTGAGCTGGTTCACTGGGTAAAGGCACTTGCTGCCAAATCTGACTTTGATCCCTGGGACCCACATGGAAGGACAGAAAAAATTCCTCCAAGTTGTCCTCTGATCCCCATATATACTATGGCATACATGTCCATGCATGTACAGAGAGTAAATGAATGAATGTAACGAAAACCTCAAAACTCATTAAAATTTTTTCATATCTATTTTTGAAGAAAAACTCATAAATTAGAACTAAAAAATTAAGCTGAAGAAAATTTCCTCAGCATAATACATATCTTATATCAATGACTACTATTAAATTAATATCTAAACATCAGGTTTCTTTATCAAAATGGAAATAAAAACCCTCTGTATTACTTACTATGTAATATTTGGCAAAATTCCCATAAGGTCAGACAGAGAGATTAAATTAGACTTTAATCTCAGCACACAATGGGGAGACTGACGCAGCATGACTGGCAGAAGTTTAGGCCAGCCTTAACCTAAGGCCAGTTGGGAGTATACAGTGAAACCCTGTCTCAGAAAACAAAACAAAACAAAAAAGCAAACAAACAAACAAAAAAGTCCACCAAAAAAGTGTATGGTATCTAGTAACATCAATTTATTATCATCTAATATTGAAAGTCATAAATCAAATGAGCTAGTAACTCATCTAGCAAGGGGAATGGGATAAAGCACTTACTTGTTTCTAAAATGTAATTGTTTTTGGAGGTTGTGGAGAGAGGAGGAAGTCAAGTTCAGTCACACAAAACAGTGGCAACAGGAAGCTGGCAAGTTCAGTGAGGAAAACCAAAGGTTTTCATAACTTTGGGTAGGGCTACTCTGATGCTAAAAATAACAGCAATACAGTGCCAAAATAATATACAGCTATAGATTTCATTTACTGATAACCACGAGGCTTCTTTTTGATTGATTAATCTACTTACACATTTCTGAAACAGCCAAAATAAGGACACTGAAACTCCCACACCCTAGTGTAAGATGCCTACATCCTCTCCCTCCATCTAGGTACAGTTGTATGACAGGAGTTTTCCTGTCCCCATTCCTCTTCACTGGTGGATCTTACTCATCTTTTACATTGCACTAGTTACATTGTGTTATATAATTATAAAAGTCTGTCTAAATTTAACCACCTGTCTTTTGCTTTGCTGCCTACCTGGGCCTTTTCTAAACAAGCAGAAAATCTCCAATCAGTCTGTTATCACAAGCAGAATGCAAGAGATTAGTGGCCAGCAGAGAAGCAGGGTCAGTTTACATCCTTTCAGGCAAGGGAACATTACTTCAGAAGCAAGAAATCTGATGCTCCTACCTTAACTCAGAAAACCTGCAGTCAATAATAACATTAAAATTGGTTTTACATGCCAGACAGTTTTTGTTTTCTTTGTTGTTTTTACAATTTGAGTGTCCTTTGTGGTTACTAAAATATATGCCAAAAGGCATATAATTAACATTTAAAATTTTTAATTCAGAATAAAATAGGTCTTAGAGTTTAAATAGATCCGAATTAAAATACTTCACGTCAAAAATATTTAAAATTAAAGTATTGTTTGTACTTACCCAAGAATAGATTTTAGCAGTTCAGCTCTGATTATGACAACTAATATACTTCTTTTTTAAATTAAGGAATAAAATAGGTCTTTCACTAGAATCTGCCAATCCAAATAGCCACACAGACCCCACTAATGTCACCTTCTCCCCTCTCCCCATAAAAGGTCAATTGTTTCTGGAAGGAAAGAGGCAAGCCTGAAGCTACACATTTAGCTGGGAAACAGGGTCAAAGAACAGCTGTGCAGACCTGGGGCCAAACGGCCAGATGATCAAGTCAGTGTGCAGAGGTAAGAGAAGACAGGATAGGCAAGGGAACCTGGTTTCTCTTCCATAATCAAGCACTTAATGACAACAAATCTAATTAACACCATAAACCAAAAAGAAATGTAAGTGATCTTTTAAAGTGCGATTAACATTCCACTAAAGGAACTATACACTAGCTGAACCCACTTCAGCTGCTTTAATGTGGTTCACTGGTCATTTGGTGTGTTACTGAACCACGCTAGCTGAGTATCTTCAGAGACCTGTTGTCTTTTACAAAGAATGATAGTGTATTCACATTCTTTCTTTCCTCCCTCCCTGTCCTCATCACCCTCTCTAAGTATAGTACAGCTATGGAGAGAGATGATACGGGACAGTAAAACCATAGTATGACAGATACTAACACAGGAGAAAAGTTATGTTATAATGGCATTTTGGGGGCTACAAAAGTTTAGGTTTATTAACTATTTCCGGAGTACTTCTGATTTTGTGAAAACAGAAGAAGCAATATATCACACATCTCACACACACACACACACACACACACACACACACACACACACACACAGAGTCATAGTTGCCTCTTCATGCTAAAAAGTACTGCAGACAGACATAAAACTAGTTTCTAAAGAGCTTGGGGGCGGGGGAGGAGGGATCAAACACAGGATAAATTTGCAAGAGTTTAAAAAGTTGTGTCTGCATCAAGACTGCTTTTGTAAATTAAATGCAGATGTTCAAAAATTATTTGAGCAGTTGTTTTGTTAATCACTAAACTGCTTAAAATATCAATAACCATGAAATGTCTTTAATGTGGTCAGATATTCATGGATAAGTCATTATTAACTTACAATTTATAAACTACCTTAAAATGACAATAAAATGTGCATCTCAGCAGTACATTTCTTAGTAGAAGAAAAGGTATCCTTATGGTTCTCCATTCACTACAGGTAAGGGGTTACGAAGGGGCAGAATGACTTGTTACTAGAGGCACCAGCTATCTGTTCCATATTGAAACTTCAACTCCGAAGTGAACAAAGTGCAAAATAGTGGTCTGTCAACTGTGATTTTAAAAGACTTATACAGTGTGTGTGCGTGTGTATTTTAAAAATTTCAAATCAAGTCCTAAGCAAAAGGAAAAAAGATAAGAGTAATTTTGTAACGTTTGTTTCTAAATTGAAAGCACTGAAGTTTACTACAGAAAGAAACACAGTACTTACATCAAATTTTCATTGTTTTGTTAGCTATATTTTGATGGCATTAATTTTAAAAATCTGTGCTCAGCATCAAAAAGGACCTATAGGCATACTAACAGAAGTAAAGGGGAAATTTAAATCTCTGTTTTCAGTAACTCCTTAAGAACTTTTTAGACGTATACAATTTATTTAAAGTAAATTTAGGAAGGGTATTTACTATCCTTTATAAAAATATCAGTTTGCTAATTTAGAGAAGTGAGGGTTTTTTTTTCCTTCTCAATTTTAATTAGCTATTTAGTGATGATTTGGCTCATGTCAGGTGCTTTAAAGAAGATCCTCTACTGTAAATTTCCTGAATAAAAGCATCTAAAGTGTTATGTCAAAACCTTTCCAGGTAAACAGTTGGTCTTCTAAATGTTAGATATGGCCATTCACACATCTATGTCAGAATGAATGGCCAGTATCATGCTGGAAAGAAGGCAAACATTCCACTTGCACTACAGACTAGTCCTCATTTCATTAATTCAAACCACCTGTCTAAATACACTAGCAAGCTGTACTTCAATGTTAAAGAGATCCAGCTGAAATACAATCTCTCTAATTCTGATCAGCTTGAAAGCTGTCTTTTCCACAATTAAAGGGTCACTATAAACACAAAACCTGGCATTGTTTTTCTGTGATTAGGTTTCAGTAGCTTAAGTCTCTGAACACTAGAATTCTTCACACAGCTGTTATATTGTGGAGCAGGGGGATGGACTCACATCTGCTTCTTACTTATTTCATTAATGGTTCACTTCCAGGTCCTTTCTCCACAGATAAAGTAGGACCCATCTATGTCTGCCTCCTGCATAGTTGGCTTGCTCTGGTTTGTCACTCCCCATACAATGCAAATCTCAGTGAACTCACATCTGTCACAGATCGACCCAACTCGTGGGCAATCTTTTCCCATCGACCTGGGGTCCCTCCTGGGAACTTAACCATACTTCTTGTCAGCTGGCCAAGGTCCTCTTCTGTCCATTCAGGTGCCTGTAAAACATTAAAGAAAATAAAAAAGATAATTGAGACAATGCTTGCTAAAACATTTAACAAGCCTGTGAAACAAATTATTGGCAGTAACCTGCTCTTTCTGCAAAGACCAACAGCACTAAAATGTATCTAAGTTTAGTTAAAGGCACATGTAACATTAGAAACAGAGTTCCACCATCTTAAAGATTTTTTGTTTATATGTAGGAAAGCAGGTGTACTGCAAAACCATATTTTTGACTACTCAGTTTTGCACTTTCCATCAAAATGAAAACTATTATCAAAGCCCATGAAAAACTCTTACTGCAAAATGCAATGCTGCTCATAATAAGTCATATAACATGGCTAGTAAAGTTTTGAAGTTAAACAAAAAAACTATAAAAGAGCAAAAAATGTTAGAAGTACAAATGAAAATGTGAACAAGTAAGTGCACTGATTGAGAATCAAAGCTGAGGTGAAGATATATTTCTTGTTCATTCTACATAACAACATTCAACTTAAAAATGTTTAATAATTTGTCAAACATTAGCATTTTGTAAAACTTGGGAACAAATAAGGCTGGAAACTCTGACCACCAAGTTAGAAACCACCCAGTTCATGCAAAGCTTTTAAGAGTTGATCAAATTATTTCTGAGAAAGTAAAAACACCTTAAAGACTACAAAACTGAAAAATTTTAACAATATATTCTCTGTATTTTACTACCAATGCCTACCAATGCTCAAATCTAAAACTGAGTAATGCAAAATAAATTGCTACTGAATAACAAAAACCATGGAATAACTACTTTCTAGCACTGAACTACCACCCAGAGGCGACAGAGACTCTGGTATTAAACAATGCGGGTTGAAGGAGGCCCACCTCATTTTCCTTTAATTAGAATGAAAGAGAGAAGGGAGAGGAGGGAGGAGTAGGGAAGAAGGAGTATTGGAAGGAAATCTTAGAAACAAATACCTTTTCTAATCACCATTTCCGATAATGAACAGGCATACATCAGGCAGTTTGCATTACAGAACCATCAGCACAGAACAACAGTCAGAGGTGAGTGACCCGAGGGACTATCTCCACAGCTACAGCAAAGCTTCTCCCTGACACTAATCCTCCCTGTCATTCTCCCACTGTGCTCTAACCACACTGACATCCGCCTGCCTCACTGCAAGCTTAACCGGGCCCTTCCTGACTTTTTACTGTCTCCCCCAATCAATGGTTCAAGCATGCTCTTTTCACCATGTCCAAATGGCAGCTTCACTCATAATCAAAGTGCACTGCCCCTGTTAAAGGGCTTTCCGAAAGGCTCTCCTATTTGCATTCATTTGCAAAGCAAACTACTTTTATTCACTTTGTTCTGCTATCAAGAATGTTCCCTGAAGCAGATAAATTGGCATAAATACAACCTGCCACTTAAGAGTCAGTAAATAATAGCCAATAGTAGGGAGGATTTTATCAATCATTCTATTTTGTATCCACTAAGGGCTGAAAGCCTCAAACATATTCATCAGCACAGCCCCTACAATAAAGGCATAAATTCACTTCTATAAAAAGGTAGCCTACGTTGGGACTGGTCAGAATTTCTTTGATATTTAATGAAGATCAGAAATCTAATTCCCCATATCACATGAGCTAAAAATGTACACAAAAAGGTTTTATTTCTTTTCCCTTCCTTTTTTGCTTTATTTAAGGGGAAAAAGCATTTAGGTACCATTTAGAGGAATATAATTAGATTTTCAAAGAAATAATACTTTTATCACTAAAATCCAAAGCTTTAGTTAAGTATACAGATTGGTTTCAGAAATGCAAAAGGGTTAAGTTTTTAGTAGAATTTAAATATAAGCTTGAAATGTGAAATCAAATCATGAAGAGTATTAAGTTGAAATTATATAAAGATATTCACTGAAACAGTATTGGAACCTATAACATTTCAATGCAGTTTCACACTATATCAAATCATCTAATGCTGCTTTAGCTTTAACAAACATTTTGGAACAAACAAATCATCTAGAATGTCAACAAAGTAGATTATTGTTTCACATACTAAACCAATAAAAAAAAACCCTCCTATTTTTAATAGAAGTTTGGTTTTCCAAATCCTCTACAAATATTAACAATGGACATTAAAAACCAATCTGATTTTGATTTCTTGCTAATGAATACCACTTTCTTGACAGCCTGAAAAATCATCTACTGCTTTGACACACTTTCCCTTTAGTTTTAGCTATTTTATGGCAATGATTTTAAAAATTATTTTCAAGAGATGTGTAATACTGAGGACCATAGGCTGAAACCTGAGAGAAGCCTTTTAGCTATTCATTATTCTCTCTCCTACAGCTGTAAGGCACTTTGGTGAATGTGTAATTCCTCAGCAATAGTTAGTGGTGTCTTTAGAAGCAACAGAGCCTACTGTGATCCAGCTATACCAGCAGTCATGAGGGTGGCCGTGGTGTGAATGTATTCTCCCTGTTCTAATCTAGAGCCAACTGTAGCTGTGAAAGTCAAATGAATGCATAAGCATACTGCTTTGCCACTTAAACCATGTGTGTCCAATATTACTGAAACACTGGGCCAAAAATTCATCTCTACAGTAAAGTAATGGAAGATACCACATGGAGTGGGGACAGCTGTTGTGACTACACAAGCATTCCAATTTTGCATCAGAAAGGCCCTGCTCTGGGAATAAATCTCCATACTGAATACAAAATAAAAAGTAAGTTTTCAAATTATTTAATATTTTATGTAATGATTCCAAAATATAGTTACATAAGAACTGATAGGGAAATAATGATCCTTTGGGGTGGATTTTTTGTAATAAAACCTGCTATTCTAAGACTTGGTGCCCCTGACAATCTTTAATATTCCTGGGCTTGGTAGCTACAGGGGAAAGCTTGCTATTATTTTTATACGGCTTATATGCAGGGTTTTACTTTCCAGGTTTGGACGAAAAAACATTGCTACAAGTATTATGCAATTGATCCGGTTGAAAAATTATGACCAAACTAAAATTAAAATGTACTTATTACTTACTGTATTTAATAATAAAAAAAAATCCTTTTCTAATAGATAAGAAAACTCCCTAATGTTAACTATTGGTATTGAAATAACCTGTCAGTGATCATTATTTATATAATTACAGAAGCTAAATTTTTGAATTGAACTATTTTTAGCTTATTTAGTTCAACTCAAATTCTGAGGAATTTTAATCAAGAAAATAATATGGTTATATAGCACCTGGTTAAAATATAAGATATATAACTAACAATGTGGAGAGCAAACTCTAACTCCATGTTCTGTATAGTTTTAGAATGCACTCAGCTTTCAGCTACAATTTCCCATACCAATTCAAGAGTGACCTTGACAAACATCTGTGTAAACAAATAGTATGCTAACAACAAAAAAATGAAAACCAAATCACTTTAAGTGACTTTACTCTTAAATTCTTTAAGGCCCCTCTTCCTGGCTTACAAGTGTAGGTGCTTACAGAGTAGAGTAGAGTGCTTAACAGAGATTTTAATGAAGCTGTTCCCTGAGCCTCCTGCAACCTCTGTTGTCCTGAGTTGGACAAAGCAGACTGGGCACAGGGCTAGGCCAGTGTTCCACTACTAGTTAAATTCAACAGGATTTTACATTTTTATGTGGCTCTTGCCAAAAGTTGACAGTTGTAACAGAGGCCATATTGCCTGGAACATTTTCCCTGCTCACTTCTGGCAGGTCTGATTTACAGTCGAACTTTGATTTCCTCATTGAGTTACTGTGGAATCTTGTGGCTGTGACACTTTTCAGGCAACTAATGTTGCCATTCCCACCCAGTCAACTGAGCTGGACCACACTATTGTGGTTCTTGAAAGTAATCTTAACATATTTTTAGTTTTCAGACTGTTCACAGTCAGCCAACAGTATACCTTTCATGGCAAAAGCCACTGAACAACAGGCCAAAAGTCAAAATATAAGATGCAACCTCCATGTTCCCTACTGTCCACAGACATCGGGACTGCTGAGTTTTGGAAAAGCTTTCTCAAAAGAACCTCAAAAAGTTCTGACTCTACCCCTCTTACTTTCTCATCTTCTTTACACTTTGGTCATGAATGCAACTGCCCCAGAAAGAAAACTTTTCCTTTTAGCTGCTTTCTAGATAATGAAAGGGGCAGATGATTACAGGGGTCTATTTAGGAAATTCTGGATCCAACTCAACTGGTATGACATTTCTTTCTGAGGACAATCACGGGCCAGCCTGGATGATAACACCTTCTGGGGAGCAGTATGGCCAAAAGGAGGCTTACAAGAATCAACCTAGTTCTGGTTCATCTACTTCAAATTTCTTGTGGAAGTCAAAGTCTTAGATCTGTATCACGCAATTGAATATACTTCTTGCCAATACAGTTCCAAGTGGGGCATCTAACAGGCTTCTGTAAGTTAATTAACAGCATCTTGTCTTCTTGAACTCTTTCAGAAAAAGAAGGGGGAGGTTAGGGACAAAGCCAGGGATGACTAGGAAAAGATAAACTTACAGCTACTGGAATGGGAGACAACGATTTTGTGGGGTTGGAAAAACAACTATCTCAATCCTTCCGACATGGCTCTGGTATCCAGCATTCATGAATTCTTGTGGGCTGGTGAGATGGCTTATCAGTAAAGATATTTGCTGTTCAAATCTGCCCACCTATAATTCATCCCTGAAACCCATGAAACATGTAGAAAGAGAGAACTAACCCTACAAGGCTGTCCTTGGACCTTCATGAATGCACTGTGTGTGCATAAAAAGTAATTCTCGCTAATAAATAATCCATCTAAAAATAGGCAGAGGGGCTAGACAGATAGCTAGTGGTTACAAATACTTGTTCCTCATGCAGAGGACCATTGTTTGGTTCCCAGCACCCATGTGGCTACCGACAACCATCTGTAACTCCAATTCCAGGGGATCCAATGTCCTCTTCCGCCCTCCTCAGACACCAGGCATGTATTGGTACACTTATATACACTCAGGCAAAGCATTCAGACACATAAAAATTAAAATTTTAAAAAATCTTTTAAAAATGGACAAAGCATCTTACAAAAAATTCTTAAAAGATGGTATATAAATGGCCAATAAATACATGAAAAGTGTTTAACATCACTAGCATATTAAAAACCAAGAACAGGCAAAAGGTAATCACAATAGATCTGAACTTTGGGTCTGGCTTTACAGGCTCCCTCACTTCACTCAGGCCTCATAATGGCCTCTCGGTTACTAGCATCTATTTTACAGAGGCACTGAGAGATAACAGAATTTGTTCTAGATCTCATAATTTTGTTCTCAAATGATTCCACTACAAACAATCGATCAATCTTTCTCATTTCCCATAGTAAAAATATTCCAAGTTCCTTTGTATGGCATCTAAAGACTGGCTCTGTTTTATTTCACTTTAATCTCTATCTTAGATGTGCTTCAGTCAGTCAACACTGCTGGCTCTAAACAATCAGGCTATTTTATCTCTGTTCCGTTAGAATACTCTCTTTCTATCCAGAATGTACTATTCTAATTATCTGCCCAGCAACAATTCCTTCACTGAGAATTATTTTCTCTGGGAAGCCTTTCTAACTCTCCAGGACACTTAAGTATTACTGCTTTGTCCCCTCTGTAACATGATGCAGTTTTATTAAAATTACTGCATTTTATTATGATGGTCTCTTTACATAACTATTTCTAAATATAGATTATAAACTCTTCTCTCACTTGTATATACTCAATGCCTCCACGCATTACAAAGTTAATGAATAATTGTTGAATAAATTTTGGGAGATTCAAATAGAAACATTCATTGGAGAAATAGACTGTTATTAGGTAGGAATATAAATTCAAGATATAATAAAAGTGGGCAAGTCCTACACAAGTGGGAATGACAATAATGATGTCCACGCCCAGGGTCAGTGATGATCAAAATACAGAGCCCTTGCTTAGTGAAGTCAGAGGCCTACCAAAGAGAATTCTCATATCTCAAGGGACATTTTAATTTATAGATTTATAGCTCTTAAAATTAAATGTGATCTCAAGGGAACAACTATTCTGTCTTCAGGCAGAAAATTTTCTGTATTATCCTACTGGGGAAAAAAACTGAAACCAAAAGAAATTGAAGAGATTAAAAAAAAAAATCAGGGCATATGATTGATAAATGCTATAGGGGAAATTAGAACTCTGTTATATTCTTTCTACTATACTTTACAATAGTGCAACTAATATTTATCAAAGGTCATAATATTAGATAGAATGGTACTTGATTCCTGGTGCACTGGAGTCTATCTTTTTAAAGCATGTAAAGTTAGCATTTTTAGTAATTGTATTTGCTTAAAATAGATTTCAATTAGAAGCAATCTAGTCCTGTGTCCTATTTTTCAGAGATAAGAAATGGAAATCTACAAAAGTTGAGAAAACCTCCTTTAGTTCCCTGTGCAGTGAATGACAGAGCTAGGGGAACACTTCAGGTTCCCCAATTTTAGCCCAGCAAATTCACTGGCAATTTCTGCGGTTACAAATTCAAGTGCTACGAATGTCAGAAAAACGCACCCCAAGACAAAACATTCAAATTGCTTGTCTTTTGAATCTTTCTACAATGTTTAGGTAGGTTTACAGCTTACAGAATATTATCATCAGAATGAACTTTGCAAATTCTATAAATGAGGCTAAATGATTTTTACCCTGGGAAATACTTTCCAGTTCCAGGCAAAGCTGGGCTGCTTCATGATAGTATGTGGCAGCAGTTAATACTGCTGCTGGTTCTGAATGAAAATTTGACTATTTCTGTAGGAAAGCAAGGAGGTTTAGTCTGTTTGATTATGTCAAAGGGCTGTTTGGCCTCAATCTTTTGTCTCTCACAATGCCCCAAATCTTTCTGCTTCTTCCTAATCATTCACTCTCAGCAGTCAGTGATGCATTCAACATCATATTTATAAACCTGGTGTTGTGTCTGGCAGAGTGTACTAAGACTATCAAGGAGTATATTTGTTTGCTTTTACTTGTTGATAAGTTTGTTATATCAAATTTAAATTCTCAAGTATTAAGACACATGAAAGAACACAAAGTGTTTTATTTTTTAAACTGGGGAAAAAAAAAACCCAAACCCTACTGATTGATGTTACTTAAATGCAGGTAGAAAGCATATCAGAAACCAGAAATTTTAAGACAGAATAGAAAAGGAAGAAAATGCTATAATTTCTCAGCTTTTTTCTTGAGACTGGAAAACAGAAATCAATAAGAAAAATCACAAATATTAAATTAGAAAACATTAAAACCACCCTGCCTAAAAATATAGGTCAGCAAGGCATGGGGGCACACACCTTTAATCCTAGGACTCAGGAGGCAGAGGAAGGTGGATCTTTTTGAGATTGAGGCCAGCCTAGTTTACATAGCGAGTTCTAGGCCAGCTGGGGCTCAGGGAGACCTGGCTCAACAAACCAACCAACAAAAAGATGTGTGCTATTATTTGACCCCTATGGTATTTCTTTCTATGCTTGACACCTACTTCCCTCATCCTAGGAACCATTTTACAGATCTAGAACACTCATATGGAGATCTAAATCAAACAATAAAACATTCCCAGTGCTGGGTGCACCACTTCTTTTTAGGGCTCAGCAATATTTTATTTTAAGTAAATTCCAGAGCTTGTTTATCTATTAATTTACTGATGGACATTTGGGGATGTTTCTACTTTCTGGCTATTGTGAACGGTGCTGCTGTGAACATGGTATACTTGCACATGTTTGGGTCTATGTTTTCTGCTCTTCTGAGTACATTCCATTGAATAGAATGGCTGGGTCACAGTCACAAGCTAATCCACGATCAATCTTCATAGGAAGTACCAAACTGTTTCATATAGCAGTTGAACCATTTTCTAATCTCACTAGAACAAAGATTCTACTTTTTTCATATCTTCAAACTCATTATTTTCTTTTGTTACAACTATTTTAATGAATTTGTATTGGTTTCTCACTGTTTTTCATTTCTCTAATTCTCAGTGACCTTCACATTTTTTTTCACATGTTTATTGGATATTAGCTTGTTTTCTTTGGAGAAATGACTAACCAAGTCCTTTGTCCAGTTTTGTACTGGGTTTTTAAAAAAGTGTTGATTTTTAGAAGTTCTTTAAGGTACTGTGGATACTAAAAATCTTTCATCAGACATGTGATATTTTCTCCCACCTGTGGGCTGTATTTCATTCTTTTGATGCTATCCTTTGGTACATGTAAGTTTTTAACTTTGGTGAATTTTAACTTAAGTATTTTTCTCTTGTTGCCTTTGATTTTGGCGATATCCAAGAAATCACAACAAATCTGATGTCACCTTTTCCCCAATACTTTTCTTGTTTTAGCTTTTCTATGTTTATGTCTTTGATCGATTTTGAGTTAATTTTTCTACATAGTAAACAGGGACAGTGCAATTTCCTCCTCCTCCTCCTCTTTTTTTTTTTTTTTTTTTTTTTGCATGTTAACTGTCTAGTTTTCCCAGCATTATTTGGAGAAACTGCCCCCAATAAATGGTCTTGAGGTCTTTGTAGAACATTATTTGACTGTACTGCAATGATCTGTACCTAGGACCTGTATCAAACATCATTGGTCCATATGTTTATGCTAGTACCACTGTGGTTTGATTTCTATTCCTTTGCAAATAAGTTTTGAAACCAGGAAGTGTGAGTCCTTTACCTCTGTGCTTTTTAAAGATTATCTTGTCTATTTGGGGTGCATTAAGACTCTACTTTGATGGAGAATATACTTAGGAAGCATTCCATATTCACAGAGTGGTGGTTTTCAGTGTACCTCATTCATTTTATAATGAAGATCAGTCGCTGTCCAGTCAGTTGATTCCACTAGGCTTGTTTGGAGGACATAGTTTCTTCCCTCCCCTTCATTTCTTCATTGGGGCTACATAAATTGTATCTTGCCATGTATGCTTTTCCCATTTGACAGTATATTTTCAAGAGTTACCCAAACAAGTTCTAATTTGTTCATTTTAATTGCTATATAATATTGTGTTATGCATTTACTTCCCAATATGGCTGAAAAATTTTACCACAAGCTGAGTGCCTTGAACAGTAGACACTTATTCTTTCACAGGTTAGGTGGCTAAAAGGCTGCAATCTAGGTTTTGACAGGACTGATTTGTTTTGGAGGCCTGAGGGACAATCTGTTCTATATCATTCTCCTTGATGCTGTTGATTTCCAGCAATCTTTGGTAGTGTTTGGATTATATCACTCCAATTTCTGCTGTTACCACAAGAGCTTTTGCCTTGCGGCTGTTTCTATGTATATTTTCTTCTTTTTATAAGTACACACATATCACTGCTTTTAGTGACCATTCTAGAAGACCCTACTTCCAAATAGACTCACATTAAGTTTTGGGTGGATTTTTTTGCGTGAGACACTGTTCAATTCACTATACACTATATGACTAATTTATTAACCATCTATTCCCCTTACTGATGAACATTCTGGTTGTTTCATACCTTTCACTCTTGTTGCAATAAATACCTTTTAAATAATTCTTTACCTGTGTGTGTTGTGCATGGTTCTCTAGTAAATCTATTTAAAAGAGAATTTCTGATATGAGTAATTTCAATTTTGTTGGTGAATTACTCAGCAAAGAGGCCTCTTTAGCTGACTTGCTGTCATCAGCAATGGAAACCTGACTCTCCTTGGTATACTTCCAACATATAATCTTGATTTTGTCAGATAAATTAGCTTGTTATTACAAATCAAATAATGACAAATATCAGTGCATTAAACAACAAGCACAGGTGGAAAGAATAGTTCAATGGGAGGAGAGTACTTGCCTAGCATGTGTGATACTCTGGATTCCCAGCACCAATGAATGAATACCCACTCTGAGACACGTGCTCTAAGCTCAGCTCTGGTGCAGTAGTTTAGTGCTAGCATAGGTAGGTATTAATTAAAGAAATCAGAAACTCAGCACCCCCAAATAAGGCAACTCTCCCAAAGTCCACAGCAAAAGAATAAATAAATACTACATCTCCAGATGATATTGACTGAAAAGAACTGCAAGTATTATTTTCATGTACATGATTTGTAGGGGAATGCTTTAAATGTTTTATTAGGAAATATACAGGTTAGTACTGTAGCGGTTAGGCATGCTGGATATTAAATTCAAATGAATACTTGATTATGATGTGCTTAAAAACACCTTGAAAGATGAAATTAAGCATAGCTAGGGGTGGTGGCACATGCCTTTAATTTCAGCACTTGGAGGCAAAGGCAGAGGTCTCTGTGAGTTCAAGGTCAGCCTGGTCTACATAGTGAATTCCAGGTCAACTGGGTCTACACAGAGATCCTGTCTCAAAAAGGCCAAAAACAACAAACAAACAGATGAAATTGAACATAAAACAGGGAGCTGGAGAGATGGCTGAGCAGTTGAAGAGCACTGGCTGCTCTTTGGAGAAAACCTGGGTTTGGTTCCCAGCACCCTCACAGCAGCTAAAAAAAAGGTCCTTACTCCAGTTCCAGGGGGATCTGATACTCTCTTCTGAACTCTGCAGACATTACACAACACAGGTACACTTACATACATGCAGACTATACACTCATACACATAAAATTAAAAAAATATATATTTTAAACATAAAACAGAAGAACTGCTAGCATTATGCCTACTACCTAGCTTTGTGACCATTAATGTGGCAATTTGAATAATAATGTCCCCCAGAGGCTCTAAGTATTTGAACACTCGGTCAGGCGGTGGGTCTCTTTAGGGAACATCATAGAAACCTCAGGAGCTGTGGCCTTGCTGAAGAAAGCACATCACTGGGGACAGACTTGAGAGTTCATAGCTTTGACCTATTTGGAGTTTGCACTCTTTCTGTTTCCTGCGTTGTGCTTGAATGCGTGCGTGCTCAGCTTCCTGCTCTGGCTGCATCCTGCCATGCTTCCACACCATAATGGATTCTTATTCCTCTTGAATTGGAAGCCCAATAAACTCCTCCATAAGTTGCTGTGGTCATGGTGTTTTATTACAGCAACAAAAATCATGCCAGGACAATGAATGAGCACCCATTCAGGTTCACAGCTACCACACTTCCACTCCCTTCCCTGTGCTACATGAAAGCAAACCTAAGATATGAGAAAACAACTTTAAGCCTCATTCTCTATTTCCACCTTTATGTGGTTTTGGGGATCACATTCAGGTCATTGAGACTTGGTGCCAAGCACCTTTATACATTGAGCCATCTCACCAACCCACGCATGGAGAGTCTTAAAACGTTATTTTCAGGTCCATTTCTAAACTTAAGTTTATATGTAGCACTCAGGGTCTCTGTTTCTTTCTGAGACAGAGTCTCATGTATCTCATGCTGCCTAGAACTTGCTACCTGAAGATGACTATTATATTGTGATCCTCCTGCCTCCACCTCTCGAGAGCTAGGATTGCAGGAACATATCCTGACATCTGGTTTTATGCAGGATCACACCCAGAGCTTTATGCTTGTTAGGCAAGCACTGTAAGAACTTAGTTATACCTCCAGCCCTACTATCCTTATTTTTCTATTTCTTTACTTTCAGTCTTCAGGTGACATTATACTTTTTTGGAGGGGGATGTCTTTTCCTGAGACAAGGTCTTCCTGTTGCCCCAGCTGGCCCGAACTCACCATGTAGACCAAGCTGGCCTCAATCTCACACAGATTTGCTGGCCTCTGCCTCCCCAGTGCCAGGATTAAGGGAGTGTACTACCATGCTGGGCCTGTGACTTTATACTTTTCTAAATATCATATGCTCACATTTTATTTCATTCTGCTTGATAATCTATTTATTAATTTTGTTCTACTTTGATTTGTTTACCAATTTGTATATTAGACTTATTCTTTAGCTTAGTATTTTCCTTAGATTTATATTTAAATATAGGGTTTTTTTGAAATTATTATTTTTGTTCTATGTTTTATTCAACTGATCAAGTTTTCTGATTCCTCTGTTTTTGGAAGTTCTACATTCTAGCTTTAGTAATGAATATACCAATATTTTTTAAAGAGCCACCAGCAATGTTTAAAGCTAATGAATATCTTTATCTCATCCAAAACAAGGATTCAAAAATATCTCTGGTTTCTTTATCCTATCATTGAAGTATTGCTGTCAAGCATTTTTGCTGTTTGTTTATTATTGTTGCTTGCTTACTTTTAAAGCAGTGCTAAGGGTCAATTCCAGGGCCTTATGTAGGCTGGGTAACTTCTTTACCACTGTCTGAGATCTCTGTAACTGATTTTTAACCTGCTTCCAGTAGGTTATTATCATGACCATTTATTTTATAGTTAGTGCTTTGATTGCTGGTAGGTTTATTGGTATGTGTAGTGCCTGTGAAGGCTAGAAGATGGTGACAAAGCCAGAGCCGCCAAGTCGGTGCTAGGAGTTGAACCTGGGTCCTCTAGAAGAATAGCAAGTGCTCTTAACCCTTGAGCTATCTTTCCAGCGCTAGTTCTGATTTTTTAAATCCTGCATTGTAGAGTGTTTCCTGTCATCATAAACTCAGCGGATTCCAACTGGTTATGTCATTTTTCCTGTGCTCCCTATTTTGTTAGTGGTAACTATCCCTTCCCCATCTTTGCCAGACCAGACCCTCCACCTTTATTTTATATCTAATTTGGTTATGTGTGTGTTTTTGTTTTTATTTTGGAGACAGGGTCTCCCTGTAGCTCCAGCTGGCCTGAAACTTGCTACGCAGACCAGTCTAAAAGATTTATTTACATATTTGTCTGTGTGTGTGTCGGGGGGGGGTGTCATATGTATGCCACAAGAGCCTGTGGAAGTCAGAGAATACCTTGTGGTAATAGGTTCTCTCCTTCTACCATGTGGGTCCCAGGGTCTTAACTCAGGTTGTCAGCCAAAAATCTTTATACCCACTAAGCCACCTCTCAAGCCCTCAGTTGATTTTTTTAACTCTATTTTTAAATTTTATGTGTATGAATGTTATGTGTGTATATATGTAAGTGTACCTGTGTCATGCAGTGGAGGCCAGAAGAGGGCACAGGATCCCCTGGAAATGGAGTTATAGATTTATTTTTCTCTTACTCAGACTACTGCCATAGCCATTTGCCATATTCCCTACTCCCTGCTTCAAGCTTACACACTACTGCAGCTAAATATTTCTAAAATTCATATTTAATAGTATTGCTCCATTCCTTCAAAACATGAAATATGACATACACATATGAAGAAGTCATGATGAAATTTAAAAATTTATAAATTTTGCTGGGCATAGTGGCCTTTAATTTTGGCACCTGAGAGGCAGAGGCAGGTAGATCTCTGTGAGTTCAAAGCCAGCCTAGTCTACATAGTGAGTTTCAGGCCAGCTGGCGCTACAGAGAGACCATGTCTCAAAAAGACCAAAGGAAAAGAAAAACTCATAACTTATTAGATATATGATTTGATTGCAGCCTTCTTTTATAAGCTTAATTTCCTTTCACCATTTAAAGTATCACTAGTATAGTTAAATTGCTCACTATTTCTGGTCGTATACTCTGAACAATCTTGTCCCAAGAATGCTTTAATTCTCTAAGGAATCTTTTGTTTCTATCCTTCTTCCAAGTCCTTTATAAAGTCTTTGTTTCTTTCTTAGTTGGAAGTATCTTGTCATCTGTTGGAATGTAGCAGTACTATAAGAGACTCCTCATGCAATTCTTATGGTATATGAAAAATATGCCCATATTTAGGTCTTAGCTTTTCAGCTAGATGATATAAACAAGAGATGATACAAACACTAAGAACATGGATTCTGAAACCGGTGAGCTGGGTCTAATCATGTCTACCCCATCTATTAGATAATGGGAAAAGGTACTTTGTCTCTCTGTACCCAGTTTTCACCTGCATAAAGTAAAATAATAGAGCATGCCACATAAGGTTGCTCATGAAAATTAAATGAGTTAATATGTTATTAAGTGAAGACAACAGTTTATAGAAGGCATTTAATAAGTGTTAGCTAATATGGAGGACGAATTTTGGATGGTTTTATTTGTCACTATATGAATCAGTCACATTTTCTATAGAGAAGGCAGTCAACAACTTTAAGTTATAAACAAAACATGCTCAATAATTCAAATGTTATATAGCCAAATAGAAGATTAAGTGCTATAAGAATTCATACAAGGTAAAGATCACTGTAGAATGAGTTTGTAAGAAAATACTTTTATAAAAGAGGGATGCTGCAATGAAAGATCCAATGTGATTTAGGTAGAGGTAAATACCCATAAATCTTGCTTACTAGTAAAAGAGGAAAGATCTTTTGAGCCCAGAAATTCAGGACAGCCAGAGCAATATAGGGAATCCCTATTTCAAAAGTCCCAAACTAGAGCCAGGTGTGGTGGCACATGCCTATGATCCCAGACAGAAGGATCTTGAGTTCAAAGCTAGCCTGATTACATATACTTAAAAGAGTTCCAGACTAGCTGGGTTGTCACAAAACAAAACGAAAAGCAAAGCAAAGCAAAGCACCTAAAACCAAAACAAGACCTATCTGAGAAAGAAGCAAACAACAGGAACTGACAGAATAATAGTAAGGCATTAGCAGGCATGAGTTAATAAGGCACTTAACTAGGATGGCAGTACTGAGAGATTTCAAAATAAGAAAAGTGAACAGATTATCCAGAATAAGTGGGCACTTACTAAATAGGAAGAAGTTAACCACAGGAAAAAAAATTTCTGAGTCTATGGATCTTCCACAATGAGATGCAAATATAGGTATTGCAAAGTTCGAAGTTAAGTTTAGTTTTAGGCATATTGAATTTTAGAAGACTGTGTTATCTGATTGGAATAAGGGCTACAAAGGAAAAGCAAGAGGTTTTGAAGGTATAAACTGGAAAGTCCATATATATATATATATATATATATATATATATATATATATGCCATCTATATATAGGCATAGATGAACTGACAGGAATAAACATGGTGGGTGAAATGAGGGTGCAGAATTGTCTGCAAGAAAAGTCTACTTCTGTCGGCTTCTTTTTTGAAACAGGTCAAACTATGTTGCCCTGGCTGGCCTGGAATTCACTATGTAGACCAGGCTGGCCTCGAACTCAGAGATCTGCTTCTCAGGTGCTGCTTAAAGGTGTACACCATCACACCTGGTTTACCTGTGTCTTCTTAAAATTTAAGATATTATATTAAAATTAATAATACAATTATTAAAAAGTCTTAATGAGTGTTCTGACAAGAGAACACTTCGTGACTGGAAAAAACAAGTAAAATCTGAGTCTCCAGTGAAAATGTAAATTCCAGAAAGCAGGGACTACTGTGCTCTCGAATGCATGTCCTCACTGCTCAGTTCAGTGCCGCCCACGTGAGTCATTATGTATGAGATCACTGGATGGATAGATCACTGAATGGATAAACCACAGTGAAGTCTGCTTGTGGGTGAAAAGACTGTCAGTATCGAATGTGCTTGCTAGGGTGTTGTACAAATACTCAGAAAAACAGCCTCACAGAAGTGTACAGCTCTTGGAACTGTGTATTGGAATTGAGGAAACCGACTTACAATAAATTGAACATAACTTGGAATTAAAGGAAATAGGCATCATTAATAAAATAAATTATTTTCTGCTACATACATGTAAATTATTAAGGTAATCTAAAAACATTTATTTAGCTAATTCTGTAAGCTTGATTGTATAAAATCAAAGGAAGACAGTGCTATATTCTGACAACTGAAAATTTCGTCATTTACACACTGTAAACTTCTAAGAAAACTAGCAAGATAGTTGTAGAAGTATTACACAGAATTCATGACCTGTTTATTAGTTTTTAAAAAATCCTTATAAGGGGGCTGGAAAGATAGCTCAGTGTTTAAGAGCAGCACTAGTTGCTCTTAGAGAGGACCCAGGTTTGATTTCCAGCACCCACATAGCAACTAACAACCATCTGTAACTCCAGTTCCAGGGGATCTGACTCTCTTCCCACCTCCAAGGGCACTGTATATATGAGTACACTTACACACATCAGACAATGTACTCAAACACATAAAAAATTAATAATTAAAAAAAATTTAATCCTTAATAAAGAAAATGACTCATAATTCTCCCATCCACCCAAAATTTACCCAGATTCACTCTTAATCATTTTCAATTCTCTCCCAAAAGTAATGTGTTTTGTTCCATGGTTTAGACATTATTTTCTGTTATTTCTTTTAAGGTCTTAGTCCATTTTAATTTTTAAAAAAATATTTACTATTTTAATTTTATGTGTATGGGTTAGTTATGCCTGCATGCACGTAAGTGCACCAGTGTTGTACAGTGCTTGCAGAGGTCAGAAGAGGGTGTCAGATTCCTTGGAACTGAAGTTACAGATGGTTACCATTTGGTTGCTGGGAATCCAACCCTGGTCCTCTGCAAGAGTAGTCAGTACTCTTAACTGACAAATCATCTCTCCAGTCCCAAGGTCTTGGTCCTTTAATATACCATTTCTGAAGTTCCAATTTGTATTTCTATCCTTGCTCTTTTACCCTTGGAATTAAAAGCTGTACTCATAAATTCTAGTCAGGAAAATGACATAAGCAAAAGTAGTAGCAGATAGATAGACAGCTAGAGCAGATGTCCTTCCCAAGAACTGAAAACCTATTCATTTTATTAAGAATCTTGATGCTTCTATACTGATCTCAAAATTCTGAGCTCAGGACTTGGCAAGTAAGAGGGATAATATTTGGGGAGCCAAGAAGGGGAAGCCTCACGTATTGACAGGGCAGTGAAGGGTAAAGACTGCCTGGCTGCCTGCATGCACTGGTTCAGCCACACATGCACATTGGTAGAGCCATGAACCCACATGCAATGGTAGTCAAGTCAGACTGCCCACCCACGTACTGCAGCGACCCCATGTACTACAATGGGACCCCATGGTCAGCTGACCCCAGTGATTATCAATCAATACCTATCTGTAGTCCTCAACATTAGGAATCTGAGAAGGCCACAGATTTCAGAAAATAAACTAGAGGGCACTGATGTAAAGCTGTCACATGAAGCTGTGAAACCTCCCAGCTGCCATTCAGAGAATCTTGGATTGGAAGCTTTTGAGCTAACTGCTACCTGTTGTGACATAAAACCTTCTGCTTTTACCCACAGTAAAACCTTGTGGAAAAATCAGCCCATTGGAAGAACATCTGGTACACAATGGAGTCATTGTGCTGAGTGAGGACCAGAAACAGTCAAAGTGTAACCTTCATGCAAGGGCTGTGAATAACTTTGATGATGTAAACCAAGCATTTCTCATCTCTGAAAAAAAGAGAAATCCCTACATGACATTCCTAAGCAGGGTGTAAGAGAAACAGAAATTTAGACAGAAAATCCTATTCCAAGAAACCTGGGCACATTATGACCCAAAACTACATGTGAAGGAAGGAGAGTAGGCCCTTACTCTGGCACACCTGAGTGTAATAATTATAGATCACTGACACTCTAATGAGATATAATTTCTCTGAACTCAGCTGAGATGTTATATAAGATGGAGGGGTTTTTTTGTTTGCAAACAAAAGACACAGAGTTGGGGGTAGGAGGTTTGGGGGGTAACAGGGTGAGGGTGGAGACCTGAATATAATAAAAATTCATTGTATGAATTCTTGAATCAATAAAATGTCTCTTAAACTTAAAAAATGTTATAAATATACATTCACTAAACAACATACCCAAAATATTTAAGTGCTGACAGAATTGAAGATAGTTCTACCATAACAGAGAATTGAATACACAATTCGGATATAAAATCTAGATAAATAAGGAAACAGAAGATATAAACAACACTATAAATAAACTAGACCTAACAGACATCTACAGAACAATCCACACAACAACTATACAACATACTTTCTTCTTATTTGTACATGACAAAACATATCATGGGGTTGGGCTGTAGCTCAGTGGGGGAGCATTTGCCTGGCACGTATAAAGTCCTGGGTTTATTACTTGGCATCACAAAACAAAACAAAACCATGTCAGCCACAAACAAGTGTCAATAAAGTTATTTTCTCCAATCACTGAGAATAAAGCTGGAAAATATAGAAGGAAACTAGAAAATCTGGAGGCTGGAGAGGTGGCTAAGTGGTTAAGAGTGCTTGCTGCTTTTTCTGAGGGCTGGAGTTCAATTCTCAAAACCCACATCAGATAGCTCACAACTGCCTGTAACTCTAGCTCCAGAGGATCCAGTGCCTTCTGACCTCTGAGGGCATGTGCATGCACGTACACTTGCGTGTATGGGTACGTACACACATACACACACAGAGTAAACATTTAAAAAAATCATGAGTATGTGGACATAAAACAGCATAATAAACTAATGGGTAAATGAAAAATAAGAGAAATTAGAAAATATTCAGAGAGAAATGTAAGTGAAAAGAAAGCTCTCTCTGCAGTTCCTATTTATTTATTTTCATGTATATGTGTATTTGCTTTGGTTTTAGAGACAGGTTATGTAGCCTAGATTGACCTATAACTTGTAATCTTTCATGCCTTGACATGAGTGCTTGGAATACAGGCATCAACCACCATGCTTAACTGTAATTGTGTTTCTATATACTAACAAAGAACAATGAAAAATTGAAAATATACAACCTAATTTAATAGCACTAAAGCAAATAAGATGCTTAGAAAAAACTAAGGAGGTAAAAGATTTCTACACTCATACAGTATTGATAATAGAAAATAAAACAGACACAAATAAATATAAAGATATCCCATGCTAGTGGATAGACAACTTAATATTGTTATATGTGAATATAATACAAAATAATCTTCAGGTTCAGTGTAATCTTCGAAATATCACAATGACATGTTTCTTAGAAGCAGCACAAGTTTCGTAAAAAGTTAGGAGAGTCTTAAGGAACTCCACATAGTCAAAATAATCTTGAAAAATCAAGAAGCTAGAGAGTTCATGAAACTTTCTAATTTCAAAACTTTCTACAGAGCTAAAGGAATCAAGATAGCATGGAAATGGTATACAAACATGCATATCAACCAATATAACAGCCTAGAAATAAACCATATATATACATAGGATCAAATAATTTTTGAGTAATTAAGAGGATGAGACATTTTCTGGGGGAAAGAATAGTCATTTTAACAAATGGTGCTGACTATTCATTCAGTTGATATTTATTATGCATTTACCAAGCACTATGGTAGAGTATGCATGTGGTTCAGACACTGGCTGATTCTCCCAAAGAACTGTAACCAATTTATACATCCATTAGCTTAGGAAGCTGACACCATTCCACTTTGCTAGCACTCCATAATGTATTCAATTCTTTTGGTAAATATATCAGTTGTTTAGTTTATTGGGTAAATTGATTGTTTTTAATGATTTTTAAAAAATTGGGATGGAATTTATGTAACACGAAATTAATCTTTTGAAAGTGAAAAGTTTTGTAGAACTTAGTGCATTCATAATGTTGCACGATTAACACTTCTATCTAGCTATAAAACATTTCATCATCCCCATAGAAAATTATGAAGTCTGTGTGGTGGCTGATGCCTTTAATTCCTGCACTAGGAGGCAAAGCAGGTGGATCTCTGTAAGATGGAGGCCAGTCTGGTCTACAAGTTCCAGGCCAGCTGGGGCTATGGCAATCATCAATCTGTATTCTGTTGATGTCTGTGAAGTTACCTATTCTGAATATTTTCAAATAAAGGTTATCATATAATAGATAACATTTATTTTCTCCTTTCACTTGGTATGTTTTGATGTTTATTGACACTGTGGCTTGTATCAATACAATATATACTAAACTTCTTAACCTGGCATTCAGAAGCTTATACATGTTTTTAATCTACTTGTCCTTCCAGCCCTGTCTCATACTATAACCCATCATATTGTAGAAGTAGTTCTGGTCTACTGTCTTATCTGAAACACGCTGTGAAATATCTTGGCTCAATGTATCTTCCTTCCCAGAATTTACTTTTTTTTTTTTTTTTGACAGGGTCTCCCTGTAGCCCTAGCTAGGCTGGAACTCACTATGTAGACAAGCCACCTGGCCTTGATCTCACAGAGATCCATCTGCCTCTGCCTCCTGAGCACTGGGATTAAACGTGTATGCTAATATGCCTGGCCCTTTACCGATTTTACTCTTTTTTACCATAGGTATTGTCAGGTCATGAGACACTGGTTTTTCTTAGCTTATTGATAAAGGGTCTTACGCATGTAATTTTACTTAGTATACCAATCAACCAAGGAGAAAAGAAAACTGATCAAGTTTATGATAGTCTTATACATATGATAAAGATAGCATTCAAAAGCATACTTTGATTTCTTAAACATTTTATTTAGCATATAGAAGTTATTATTTCACTTAATTCTAACCATACAGTTTCAGAATATCTCTTCTTAAAATTCAAAAGAAAACTTTTTTTGTTCTAGCCAGTTCAGTCTAATTCAGTGTCAAAAATTAGTCATCTCTGCTCTATTTCACTAGCTGAGAACATGGAGAGACACTCCCAGGGAATTTAAAAGATGATGGTAAGATTGCTCTGTGAATGACAGAACACATCAACTTTAAGACTGTATACTGGGCAAAACAAATTTGAGTGAAGTACCTGAGTAACTGAGTAAAGCAAGGTAGTGGGATAAATCCAATTCAGCAATTCAATTCAATTCATCCTAGAGACACCGTAGTGGAATACAATGATAAAAAGGATATGACCTAAGCCATCAGGTTGTTTGTGGTCATACAGAAGAGGAGTATAAATGACTAAGAATAATAATACCACATTTATATTTTGGTCTTTAAAAAAATTCAGATCATTAAGATTAGATGCAACCGAAATATAAAATACAAAACTGAATATTATACTACTAAATATAGGAATTATATTACATTATAAAAATGAATAACAGATGCAGATGTGCATTTTTTGGTAGGAAGCAAATGGGCTTTTGAGTACACTACAAGGTGCAGTGGGTTAGGCAGTAACAACAGCACTTCCCATGGCTAGTACATGTGGATTTTGAAAAAACAAAAACAGAAATAAACTTCCTTTTCCACAGATATATCTCACTTACATTTTTAAATATTACAAAGATTACACTTCTAAGAAACAATAAAGTATGATTTGTCTGCTCTGATTTACTTGTCTTTTGCAAACAATATCTAATTTTCTTAAGTACCTGTTTTGTTTAATATCATAATCTTATTAAATTTAAAGTGTTCAATTAGAGATCATAGGGAAAAACATGAGGAAAATAGTATTCTGCTAATCAGTAATGTGATGTATGTTTAGAACAAGTAGCATACTGCTCATAAGAATGTTGGATACATTCTCAGATTTCAAAGCACAGAGACGTAGTGAGTGAGATTCAAGGTAGAAAGCAGGTGGTAAGATAGCAGTCATTAATTTTAAGATACACATAGGCTTAACAAAAGTCCCACTTTAAAGACTTACTTATCAATATTATCTTGCGTTCTTAAAATTAACTGTAAACTGTTTCTATTGTAGAAGTTTTCTAAGAAAAAAAAAATTCATATATAAAAATTCATACACAAAAAATTAAAGTCAAATAATCATCACAAGAGAAACAATATAAAAAGCATAAAGAATTGTGTTCTGTGAAATAGTCTGCATGACATTATGAAAATGAAGATAATATTAAGCAGTATTAGATAGTGGAATAAGATGGAAATAAATGCCCAACTTACCATTGATAAGTCTATGAATCTTTGGAAAATTACTCTGCTTAAATCAAAATGTATTAAAGGTAATGTCTATTCCATTTTTACATTTATATTTAAAATTTTCATACTAATCTTTTGTTATCTACTCTTTTTTGGGGTGTCTCTCTTTTGAGACAGGATCTCCCTGTAGCCCCATCTGGCCTGGAACTTGCCATGTAGATCAGGCTGGCCTTGACTCACAGAGATCTGCCTGCCTCTGTCTCCCCAGTGCTGGAATTAAATGCATGTGTCACCACAGCCGGCTTTGTTATCTATTATTAGATATACTGAAATATATGCAAAAACTTTATGTGCAAATTGGGATACATCTTGTATATACACAACTGTATACTTTGTTTTCTGCTTCAGCCTTATCCTGGTCTGTAAAACTCTGAAGCAAGGACTAATTGTCATTCTCTCTTTACCCAAAGAAAGTTACTAAAATAAGATGAGTTAGTATGAATTTAACACTGAATATGAAAACTTGTATTATTTATTCCACTGCTTAAAAAAATTCATAGTACAGAAGTATCCTGTACTTAGTAGTTATAAAAATCCATTATATTTCACTTGTGTGTGAAGAAAGAAGTGTTAGAAAATTTGAAAATAAATTCAAGAATTGAAAGAAAAAACAAGCTAATTATGAGGGTGAAAGAATTGTTAAAACTGGAAGGGGGTCCCAGGTCTGTGGACCTTGGGTGCTATGTGTAGTAACCGGGGCTTTTAGAAGGGGGTGACTGTACATCTAGCCTTGGAAACAGCTTCAAAGTAGTGATGAGGCCTCCAGTTAGCCTGCCCTTGGAGAAGGCAAGTACAAAATGGCTTTCTTGTCCTGTCAGGTAAAGGAGTCAGGGGACATTTTCAGAGAACAGCAAAGCAACGGTTACCCAAGCAGCTTCTTTTGAGTGACTTTTGAGAAAGGGATAGTATCCAAAAGGGCAGATAATAGACTTTTTACAGGGACTGGGCAGAGAAGGACTTGAAATCAGAGATTTGTTTGGAAAAACTCAGAGAACTTATATACTTTGTATTCTGTAGTTATTGTACAAGCTATATCACTAACACAATTGTAAAAATATAGGAAGTGATTTTTAACAGTCTTAACATAGGATTTTAATAAGCAAGGGTATAAAACTTAAGTATCTCAATCTCTTGAACCTTCAAATCACTGGTCTTTTCTGTCCAGATGATCTGAAGCTCTAGAGCATGTGGTTATTGGGGTGAATTTTCTTGCATCTATTCCATAATAGTTTCCCATGTTTCTAGATGCTTTACTTAAATAAATGTCTTTAATAGAAAACAAAACAAAACAAAAACTCTAGAAAACACATTATTTTTCTAGTAGGCAAAGTTTAAATTTATCTTTTGGCAAAGGAAGATATTCTAGGTCTAATATTACCATAGACAAATAATTCTGAAGAGAAAAAACGTTTTAGACAATTATACTATATAAATATATATATTTGGTGTTTTTGAGACAAGGTCTCCCTGTAGCCCCAGTTGGCCCGGAACTCACTATGTAGACTAGGCTGGCCTTGAACTCACAGAGATTCACCTGCCTCTGCTTCCCAAGTGCTGGAATTAAAGGCATGCATCACCATGCCCAGCTGAGAAAAACAATTTTATTAAAGGAGAAACTAATGAGTGAAAAAAATATTCAGTAGCAAGCTACTATTTCCAAGGAATGAAGACAGTTGAATGCTAGGGTAAATGTTCGAAATCTATCACTGGAGACTTTGGCTTTTATCAATTAAATTACATTTAAAAGTCTTTAAAGCCAGTCATGATGGCTCATGTCTTCAATCCCAGCACGTGGGAGGCAGAGAGGCCTCCTGTGAGATAGAGGTTAGCCTGTTCTACAAAATGAATTCCAGGTCAGCTAACTAGGACTACATAGTCAGACTCTGTCTTAAAAAAACAAAAACCAAAACCCAAATACCACAAAAACAAAAAGCAACAAACAAAACAGGTAACAACAAACAAACACTGTTCTTAAGACCTTGAGATAAATGTCTCATTAGTAATCCAGTGTTCTGTTTCTTTTTATGGCATACACACCGTTATGTGTGCACTTCCACATATGTGTGTATATATGGAACCTAGAGTCAATCTCAGGTATCCAATTGGTGCTAGAGAGATGGTTCAGCTGTTAAAAGCCTGTACTGTTCTCGCACGGAACCCAGATTTGATTCAAGCACCCACTTCCAGTGGCTCACAACCCTCTGTAACTCTAGCTACCAGGGGATCCAATGCCTCTGGATTCTGTAAGCATGTGCACATACCTCCATACAGATACACATACTAATTAACAATAATAAAAATAAACCTTAAAAATTAAATTATACTAAGAGGTAATAAGTATAGAGTTATTCAAAATGCTTGACACCAAAGTATTTGGAGTTCATAGGGTTGCAATGTAGAATATTCTCATAGAATTTGAACAATGCTCAAAATATTTTACAATTTGGAGCATTTTGGACTTTCAGATAAGGAGTGTTTCCCTATTTTACTGAATTTCATTACTGAGTATGTCTTTGAGGATGTTTATAGTTCTGTACCTGTAGGACAGGAATATAAAATATAAGCTACCATGCACTCTTCCCAACACTGCACTGATTTTGACAGTTGGAAATTAGGCATGATATATAATGAAATGGACAAATGCTTCAAATGAAGGCTTCTTCCCTCCACAGAAATATTCAAAAAATTTAACCAACACACTACTACTCTCTAAAGTATTCTTACTTTTTGATACAAAGGTTTAAAGTGAGATACTTGAAAAACTCCTTCCTGAAAAAAAAAAATCAATAATATACAGAGAAACATTATTATTAAAACACCAGCTTAAAAATTACATCAATTCTGGAATACTCCATAATACAAACAAGTGACTATTCTTCATAAGGAAGACTACGTCATCTATCTTTAACTGACTGATAGGATTCTGGGAGTCTAATATCAGTCAGAAGTCATTCTAAAGAGAAATAAAGAGACTAAGAGTAAAGTTTGAGCCATCAGCAGTCACTGTTGAATCTGTTGAGTCACTCTCTCAGAACCATGTTCTTATTTCTAGCACTTATAATGGAAATGGGAAACTTTTCCAAAATATCACACTTTTGTGTATATAGATGAGCATGAAACTGAGTAGGACAGACATGTATATTAGAATTACAGTTTTCAAGGTTTTACATTTCATGGAGTAAGGAAGAGGCTGTACAGATACAGCACTAACCTCTTGTGTTTTGGCATCAATGAGAGAAGCCAGCTTTTTGTATTATTCATTTTTATACTGAGCTTCCATGCAAAACATTAGTTGGAAAAATGTTGGTAGGAAGGAAAAAAAGAAGAGGAGAGAAGAAAAAAGGGTATGAAGGGAGGTTGAGAGGGAAGGTGGTGGTCAGTATGTCAGAGAATGTAGAGGGTGTGCATTCTCAGAGAAACACTTTGGAGATGGCCATACCCACAGGTATATATAATTAAATCACTGAAAGTTGAAACTCCTTTAAGTTAAACTTTATAATTACAGAGTATGTACTACTATAAGATTTAAAAGGAATAAGAAAACCATTAAAATTTTGAGTCTTTACAGTTATATTTTTAAAATATTTTATTATTTTTATTTTTCATGTGTATGAGTGTTCTGCCTGCATGTTTGTAAGTGCACCTATGTCATGTGCAATGCTGCAGAGGTCAGAAGAGGGTGTTGAATCCCCTGGAACTGAAGTGATGGGAGGTTGTTAGCCACCATGTGGGTGCTGGGAACCAAATCTAGGTGTTCTGCAAGAGCAGTCAGTGCTCTTAACTGTTCAGTCATCTTTCTAGCCCCACATTATTTGTGTTTTGAAAACAGTTTTATGTTGTATTATTTGTAAAACAAGGTTAATACTATCAAACAGAAAAAGAAACTAGACATGTTAGAGGTAAATGAGAAGTTTCTGAAAAACTGACTTCACATAATAAAAACATTGCTTTTTGGGATACTGTCTCCTCAAGGATACAACCAAGTACCTTTCATACTCTAAATAGCCTTTCAAATTTAGAAAGCAAAATAAAACAAATGCATTAAATTAAATGACTAGAAATGCATTTATTTCTAAGGACTTTTTTTTTTCTTTTCCTAGAGCAAGGAAATCAATCAAATAAAAGAGGAAAGTACAATAATAACTATAAGACATGGTTTCCTGGAAGATGAAATACTAGCTGCATAGAAGACATTGTGTTTCACAGACTTTGCTTTCTTTGACGTCTTCCACCCCAATACTAACCAGACCCATCTAGCTTAGCTTATGAAATCTGACAAGGGTACAGCCAACGGCAATAAGGACGCAGGATAGTGATTTTATTTCTTATTTTATGCATTGCAGCCCCAGGGAGAGAGATAACGAGAACAGGAATGAAATCCAGGTCTCCTACATAAAACACTGCGGAACATTACCACTAGGTCACCAGGGGGAGAAAAGAAGGAAATATTTTATTTTAACAGAGTTTATTTATTCTAACACTTATGGTGGAAAAAAACATTTGCTTTGGCTTTTCCAATGACATTAAATCTTTATTTTCATTAATCATAACGTTGAATAATTATTTTCACAAAATATTTTAATATCTGCTTACTAGATTTAAAACACTCCCAACATGATTTCAGAAACTGAATAAAAAGTCGATCACTAACTTATAAAATGTTAAGTAATTATAAAACAATCAGAAATAATGTTTTAAATTTTATCAAATTTGACTAACATTTCCACCACTTAGATACTTGTCATCGTTCACTTATTGCTAGAAAATGCTGTCAGTGGTGCCACTAATGAAAAATCACGGCAAATTCTAGGAGAAATTATCAAAGTTTGTGCTTTTTAAGAAGGCTAAGAAATTGCACGGATGAATTAATGCCTAATTTGCTTATACTTGTCTTACTGTAAAATTCTTTGTATTTCAATGTTTTTAACATAAAAAATGAGAAGTGCAAATGATTGAGTTAAATAGATCTTATTGGTCTTGATATTGAAATATTCTGTAAAATGGAGAAAGTGTGCTTTTTCAAGGATTGAATGAACAACTTCCACATATAGTACATCACACAGTACTCAGTATTCAAGGATATTGGGGATGATTACAATTTTATTTTCCTCTATTTGACATGCTATCTGCTACTGTCCAATATGAAATGCTGCCCACCCAGGGGCTCATGTATTGAGGGCTTATAGCTGTTGGCTGACTGATGGACTTTTGGGACCTGACTGGGTCATGAGGACATTTCAATAGATTAATCCATTGATGGATTTAAATCTGAATAGACTATTGTGAGGTGATTTGCCTATGTCAAGTGGATCTAGTTGGAGGAAGTGTGTCCTCACCGGGAACAGGAGTGCTTTTGATGGGCTTTTGCTTCATGAGGTAAACATCTTTCCTTTGCTGTGCCCCTCTTCCATGATGTTTCTTGGGTGCCATGAGCCTAACAGCAATGTACTCAGCTGACCATTGACTGAAACCATATTCCAAAATAAACCCTCCTTTAAATATGTCTGTCAGGTATCCTGTTACAGTTATTTGAAGAAAAAAAAAAACCCAAAAAACAAAAAACTACTTAACATTATCATCAGTAAAATTGACAGTTCCTTTTCTCCACTACTATTTTCCTTACTGTTCATAGGAGCTGTAACAGACAAAATACTATGATCACTGGTCACCACACCATGAACCCACAGCATCCTTCCTTAGGAACTTAACTACATTATTTTACATCAGTATTTTGTGAAAGCTTAGAGAAAAAGTTTTCAAACCTTTCCAAATAAATACTAGGATGTCCCTCCTACTATTTATTTGGAAACAGAGTGTACTTAGTGTAAACAACTCAGACAGCAACTTGAATATCTTCCATTTCCCTTTTATTAACGAAGAGGGAAGTTTAATGTAAGCGAAAACTGTGAAAATGAGAGGAGAATTCCAAATAAGAAAGTAGTTTCCCTCTACTGCCTCATGAATCCCAGGCTTACCTCAACTACCTATGGAGCTGAGGATGAGCCTGAATTATGAGAATACACCATCAGACCTAATTTATTTGTGCATTCTACCAACTGGGCTAAATTCCCAGCTCTAAAAAAATGCTTTATCACATATATTCTTACTGAGAGGTAGAAAGAGCAGATGAGTATTATACTTTTTTGTTAGATATTGAATGATAACTAAAGCCCTATTATGTAGGTAATAAATAGTGATGTTAAAGCTAAATTTTAGGTGTACAACCTAGTAGTTTATCTCCCATTGTCATTATTATGCTCTTTCAGCAGAAGTCACCATAATAAATTATTTGCAGTCTTGATTAATTTAATAAATACTTACTGGAGTCTACTATGAATATATTTCTATGAAGTTCAAATATAGAAACCATAGGCGAAAATTCTAGTAGGAAAAGAATACAGGACTTGAAACAATGAATTCTAGGAAGCCGCATTGCTAAACTGCAATTTTATAGACATGATCCTATTTACAAGTAAGATCACATTCTGATATATCAGGGATTAGGGCTTTGTTATGGTTGGAACTTAAATGTCCTCCAAGATTCATGGGTTGAAGGCTTAGCCCTTACACCATTGGGAGATGATAGAAGTTTGAGAAGGTGGGGATTGGCAGAAAGAAGTTGGCCACTGGAGGTACATCCTTGAAGGGGATACTAGAATCCCAGATGCTCCCTGCACCAGTTAGTACCTCTCACATTGTCCTTAGGTAGGCAGCCTCCTCTGCCATACACTTCTACAGTACTGTACTGCCTTGGGTTCAATTGACATTCATTGAAATCTGAGCCAACATAATATTTACATCAGGTACTCTGTCAGAATGATGACAAGCTGGCCACACAGATTTCCATGTGAGTGTAGCCAGGAAATATTTCAGTCCCTAAACCTAAGAGCAGATGTAGGCAGACAGATAAAGAAAAATGTTTAAGATATTGTATTGTAGGAAACATGGCAAAGAAATTAATACAAGGCAATAATAAGTCAAAATGCAAACTGATCATTCTATATTATCCACTGAAAAGAGAATAAAAGAACATATAAGCCTACCAAGTTCATAGAGGGGAGAAATAGAATGTTATAAATCCATCAACCCAAAAAAAAACAAGAGGGGAAAAGCATTTAACAAACACACTAAGTACAAATAGAAAGCAAGCATTATGGTGATAGAGTCAAACTCCAAAGTACTAGTAATATTAAAAGTAAATAGATTGAATAGTCATCCAAATTTTCAAAAGCAGAGACACTTCACTAATAAAAGCTATAAGCAAACAAGAATGAAAATCAGAAAGACATCTGGAAAATACTCATTTATTAGTAAACTGTACATATAAATTAGAATGTTTTAATTTTTTTAAGTTAAAAAATTATTTTATGTGTATGAGTGTTTGCCTACATGTATATGACTGCACTGGTGTAGTGCAGTTCCTGTGGAGGTCAGAAGAGGGCCTCAGACTCCCTGGAGCTGCCATTTGGGTGCTAGGAACCAACCCAGGTCTTCTGTAACAGTAGTCAATGTTCTTAACCATTGAGCCATCTTTCAAGTCTCTAGAATGTTTTAATCTTATTGAAAATGAAAACATATTAAATATGTAGGACATATAAGTAATATAAAATTCAAATAAAAACATAAATATAAACAATTTAAAGTATTGCTCAGAGGAAACATACAGCATTAATCCCTAGAAAAGAAGGATGTTCTCAATCTAATCACCTAATCTACCTTAAAAACTAAAAAAAAAATGGGGCTGGAGGGATGGCTCAGTGGTTAAGAGGACCAGCTGCTCTTGCAACAGACCTGGGTTTGCTTCCCAGCACCCACATGGTGTCTAACTACTACTCCAGTTCCAAAGGATATAATGCCCTCTTCTGACATCCATGGGCATTACACAACACAGGTGTACTTATATTCAGGCAATACACTCATACACATAAAAAGAACAAATCAAATGTTCTTTTAAAAAACTAAAAAAAGAATAAAAAGTTTTCATGATAAAAATAAACTAAAGGAGCTGGGCATGGTGGCGCACTTTTAATCCTAGCACTCGGGATGCAGAGACAGATGGATCTCTGTGAATTTGAGGCCAGCCTGGTCAATATAGTGAATTCCAGGACAGCTGGGGTTACAGGGAGACCCTGTCTCAAAAAGCCAAACAAACAAATAAACAAAAAACCACAACAAAAATAAAGCAATTTATGACCACTGTATTAACTATTTGACCACTGTATTAACTATTTTTCTGTTGTTGTGGTAAGACACCATGACGAAGGCAAGAGAAAGGCTTATGATTTCAGAGAGATTAGAGTCCATAATGGCTGGACAAGGCACAGTGGTGACAGAAGCAGCCAGACAGAAAGCCCAGTGATCACATCTTCAAGCAGGCACAGGAAGCAGAGAACATGACAGGAAATCTGGAAAGAACTTAAGAACTCTCAAAACCACCCCCAGTGATAACATGCTTCTTCCAACAAGGCCACACCTCCTAAAACCTTCCAAAACATTGCCACCAACTGGGGACAAAAAGTTCAAATACTTGGAGCCTATGGGGGATATTCTCATTCAAACCAACACAACCACTAAATCATTCTACAGGAAATAGTTGAAGGAATCTTCAGAATGACTGAAGAAGAAAAATCCATTCACAAGTCATAGGAAAGAATAAAGAACCCTAGATTAAGAGTTAAGCAAGAGAGGAAAAGGAAAAAAACCTCCACAAACATCACAAAATCAACAAAATGCATGAATCAATACACAATTTCAATAATAACTCTGAATATTAATGGGCTGAATACCTTAATCAAAAGGCACAGACCAGTAGCCTAGTTAAAAAGTAGGAACTATCTATTTGCTGCCTCCAAGAAATGCTCCTTACTACAGGTGACAGACCCAACTTCAGGGTGAAAGGATGGAAAACTGTTTTTCAAGCAAATGGACCTAGAAAACAAACAGGTGTCATTATTCTGGTGTCTGAAAAAATAGATTTCAAACCAAAAATAGAGAAAAATGATAAAGAAGTTCATTTAATACTGATTACAGGAAAAAAAAATCCATCAAGAGGACAGTACAATTCTATACACATATCCCTCGAACAGATGTGTACCCAATTTCAGAAAACAAATGCTACTAGATTTAAAGTTACAGACTAACCCCAGCACAATACAAGTGGGGTGACTTCAATACACGACTCTCAATAACTGACAGGTCCTCCTGACAAAAATAAGCAAAATAAATAGGAATTAAATGATATCATGGATCAAATGGACTTAACAGACAACCATAGGATATTCCATCAAATGCAGCAGAATACACATTTTTCTTATCAGATCATGAAACTCTTTCTAAAATAGATCATATACTAGGATACAAAGCAAGGTTCAATAAACACAGAAAAATCAAAATAATTGCATTCTATCTGATTACAAAAGAATAAGGCTACAAGTTAACAAGAAGAGAAACCCTAGAACAAACACAAACTACTTTTAAAAATTCTATAATTAAATGAAACTATAACATAACAATCAATCTATAGAATTCAATTAAAGCAGTCCTAGGAGGAAATTTATGGCTATAAATCTCTACATGAAGAAATCATATAAATAATGATATGCCTTAAGGTCACAGAGAAAGAACAAGCCAAACTCCAAAGCAGTAGACAGACAGAAATCATTAAAATGTGGATAGAAATTAATGAAACGGGAAAATACTCAACAAAATAATATACAAAGAATCAAAAGAAAAAACAAAATTGACAAACCTTTAGCCAAACTAACAAAAAGAAAGAGAGAAGGCCCAAATAAATAAAATTAGAGATGAAACAACAGAAACCAATGAAATTCAGAAAATCATTAGGTCTTAAAAACACATAGTCCACTAAATACGAAAATCTAAAAGAAATGGATGAGTTTCTCTTTGCATATGACCCATGAAAATTAAGCCAAAATGAAGTAAATAATTTAAATGGATTTAAAATAAGTAGTGAGAATGAAGCAGTTATTAAAAAATTCCACAACTAAAAAAACTCCAGGCCTAGATGGATTCACCAGTGACTTTTACCAGACTTTTAAAGAAGTAGCACCAATGCTCCTCAAACAATTCCAAAAAATAGAAAAGGAACATTACTCATTTCTTTTATAAAGAATTACCAGCATTACTTGAAAGCAAACACAGATACAGATGCAGCAACAACAACTAAAAACTACAGACCAGTTTTTCTGATGTACACAGATGCAAAATTTCTCAACAAAACACTTGGAACTAGAATTCAAGAACACATCAAAAAGATCATTCACCAAGATCAAAGTTAGTTTCATTCTAGGAAAACAGGGATAGATAGAACACATGTGATTTGAAAGGCAGGGGAATACTGGGGGCTTAAGTCTTAAGTGAGGTGGGGAGTGTTAGGGTTGAGGTAGTGGGTGGATTAACCCAAACCAAAATTGTATTAAAAAGTCTTCTAGAAACCCACTATTTAGTAAGCTAATTTAAAAATATCATTTAAAAAAAAACAAGAGTTTGAACAAAAGTACCCTTGTACGGGTGGAAAATATGGAAAATATGGTCACTAAATGAAAAGTCTCAGTGCCAGTGTGGTATACCTCCCCATGAGTTATTGATCAAAGAGGCCCCAGAAACCTCCCAAACAACACAAGCTATTGCCATTATTCCTGGTTGCCCACTATAACAAGAAGGTAAGATCCTAATGCTAAAAACACAAAACACTTAGGTTGTTACACATAGATCAAACTAGAACTGACTTAGAAACTTCCTTCCTACTGGCTAGCTTTCATAGGGCTGAAAGGTATTAGTCGAGCTGTCAGAAGAGAAAAGATATCAATGGTCTTACTTAGTGGCAGACTCTGAATACTACAATACCTACCTATTAGCAAGATGTAACCACAAGTACGATAGTGGTATGACTGTTACGGAGATGCTGAACTATTTTCTGATTGGATTTGAAGCCGACCCCACAAGAGGGAGTTCATGTCTGGTACTACAAACCTGGACAAAAAAGCTCATGGTGGAGGAGGTCATAGGCCTTGGTGGGGGAGGGGGGGTAGAAAAACCAATCTAAAGCTGTTGTTTTGCTAAACAGACATGCTATCAAACTGTTCTCTAAATATTTGTGTTTATACTCATAGATTAGTGCTACTCTCAGCTTTGGTCAGAGAAGCTTTGTTTTGCAATAGGTAGCAGTTAATGCAGAGTCTCACAATTGGTCAAAGTGCTGAGAATAAGTGACTGTTGAGTACCCAGTCCTAAATAAGACATTTATATCAATCCTAAATGTTTATAGGGAACATCAACAGAAAGAATTTAAGAGCCAGAGGACAGGGAGGAGTGCTGTGAAGTGCTGTCATCTGGATAGGATATGGCTATTCCACTCATGCATTCACAGCAGCTATGGTTGCTTGCATAAAACCTGTACAAAATCAAACCAATTAATAATTCCAGCAAGTAAGGGGAGGGGCTCATAAGGCTTCGGCCTGAGGAGCTATTGGCAACTGATGACTGCTGGAGAAGGGGAAATCATTTTTCTATGGAGGTGTGGCCACTGGTAGGTTCCTCATGTTCATATAGGCAACATTAATAGACTCTGGGTTACAGAAAAGAAAAAGAAGAGCATAAGAAGGTGGGAAGCATACATGTTGGGAGCAGACATGGTCAAGATATATTATATACATGTATAAAGTTACCAAAGAATAATAAAATAGTCATAGCCCTTAAATGACACAAACTAACAAAGCTCATCTGAGAAGAAACAGATAAAATCCCACAAATCCAGCTAGAAAATAGAATGGAATACTGCCCAATGCGTTCTATAAGGTTCTCCTCAGTTTATATAAAAAGTAAATAAATATACTATAGCAATGGGGCTGGACAGGAGGCTCAGTTGTAAAGGGTACGTACTGCTCTTCTAGAAGATCTGAGTTTGGTTCCTAGTACCCATGTAGCAGCTGACAACTGCCTGCAACTCCTGCTCCAGGGAATTTGATGCCCTCTTCAAGCCTCTGCAAGCAAGCATGCTGACACACATATACAGTATACATTCACATAAGTGCACAATACATATAATGAATACATACACAAACTAAAAAGAAAATCTGCACTAAAAATCAACTACATATAAATGTGGGCTTTATCTCTAGATTTCAAAAATTAGTTTAACTTTCAAAAAATGAATCAATAGAATTAGTTAACAGAATTAACAGATAAAAGACAAATAGTACAAAATCCAATTAGATGCATAAAAATAAACTGACAAAAATCCAACATCCACTCCTGATTAAACTTACAGCAAATCAGAAACAGAAGGATTCTTCATCTTGATTAAGAGTATCAGAAAAAAGCTTAGCATTAACACCATAATTAATGGTGAAAAGACTGAACACTTAACAAGATCAAGAATGAACTAGAGGTTGGTGATATATATAGCTCAGTGGTCAAGAGCTTGTTGTGCAAGCATGATGATCTGAGTTCAGATCCCCAGCACAGACAAAAAAGTGAAGCAAGTGGTATGAGCCTGTATTCCTAGCATACGGGAGGGTTAGAGAAAGGCAGATCCTGGGATCTTCCTGGCCAGCCAGTATACCTAGCTGAAACAGTCAGTTCCAGGTCCAATGAGGAATTATGTATCAAATAAGGTAGTGAAACAATAGAAGAAGACATTCTGATGTAAAGCTCTGGCTTCTATACATACCCTTGTGGGTGAGCATACTCACTGTACACATATAGCCCCCTCAACACACACACAAAGAATGAGCCAGACATAGTGGCTCATATTTGTAATCTCAGCACTTGGGAGGCTGAAGCAGGAGGATGACAAGAAATTCAATTCTAGCTTGAGCTACATAGTAAGAACCTGTCACCAAAAAAAAAAAAAAAAGAAAAGAAAAAATAGAGGGAACGATGTCTTCTTTCACTTCTTCAAATAAGAATTGAACTGTAGGTTCTATCCAATCAAAAGGAAAGAAAAAATATGTAGGGTATACAAACTGGAAAGTAAAAAATGGAATATATATATATGTGTGTGTGTATGTATATACATATATATTTATACACATATACTACTAAGACAAATAAGTGTTCATCAAAACTATAGGATAAACTATCAGTATATAAAAACCAATTCTATTTCTATAAATTAGCAAATAACTATCAGAAACTGAGTTTTAAAGTATCATTTATAACACTATGAACATAAAAAGAATTTGGGTATAAACTTAACAAAGGAATGTTCCTGAAAGAAATTAAAGAATTGGTAGAATACAAATAATACCATGCTCATGAATCAGAAGACCTAATATTGTTTAGACAGTAATTCTCCCTCTCCCCAAATGCAATTTTGATCAAAGTCCCAGCAGGATTTTTTTTTTCCTTCAAGTACTGAACAAAGAAGCACTAAAAACTGCAAGAAATACTTATTAAGTCACATTTAAAGGCAAACTCATCAGGTAACAGATTTCTCAGGAGAAACTTTAATAGCCTGGGGGGGGGTACAGAATGATATATTACTATTTCAACCCCTAAAAGAAAATAACTAACATAGACTACTAAATCCAGCAAGCTTATCCTTCAGAATCAAAGGAAAAATAAAGACATTCTAAAATAAATGTAAACCAAAGAGATCTACGATCCCTAAACCAGGATCACAGAAGACACTTAAAATCTTGGAACAAGAAGAAAGAACAATCATGAGAGCATGAAAAACATTTCACACTAAAGGATAGGCAATAAATGATAATTAAGAAAAAGTCAAACACTATACAGTAAACCACAAAGCATACATTTCCACAATAATTTTAAATGTAAATGGTCTTAATTCTTTAACTAAAAGATGTAGGCTGACTGTATTAAAAAACAAAGATTCAACAATATGCTGCCTTCAGGAAACTCGTTTCAGATAAAAGCTGAAAGTAAAAGGATGAAAGACAATATTCTAAGCAAGTAGAATACCAAAGCAAGGAGGGATAGGAACACTTTCATCTGACAGGGAAGACCTTAATCCAAATCAGAGGAGACAAGAACGCCACTACATACTGATAAAGGTATATTGATAAAGAACATATAATGAACACTAAAACATCTAATTGCAAAAAACTATGCTGGACATAAAGGAAGAAACAGACCAAAGTAATAATAGAAGACTTCAATACTTTACTGTCATTCAGACCATCCAGACTCTCCTCCCTCCTCTCAAAAAAGAAATCAACCAAAGAACATCAGGTAAATTATATTACAGATGAAATGGACTTGACAGACATCTGCAGAATCCCACAGCCTCACAATACGTATTCTCTTCATCTGCATATGGGACTTCTTCCAGCAGCGTACATATTAGGCCATAAAGTGAGTTTTAACAAACTAAACTCAACAGCAAGAGAAACTACAGAGATTACACAACCACATGGAAAATACGCTTTTGGGTGAAAATGGGTCAGTGAAGAAACCAGGGGGAATTAAAATTTTTTATAATAGAATGAATATAGAAACAATATACAAAAACCTGTGGGACACAGTAAATGTAAAACTTAGGGGAGTTTACAGATGTGCAGTTTATATATATGCCAAAGAGATCTTGAATAAATAATGTAGTAAGCGTTTCAAAGTCTTACAAAAACAATAATACACATAATACACAAAATAAACACAAAATCAGTAAAGGAAAAGAAAGATGAGAGTTGCATTCAAGAATAAAAAGGATCAATGAAACAAAGGGCTGGTTCATGGAAAAGATAAAAATGACAAATCCTTAGCCAGGCTAACCAAAAGAAAAGAGAAGATTCAAATTGGTAAAGTTATTGAGGAAAAAAAAGGAGATACAGGTAAATAATAAGCAATGAGACTGAAGCAGTAATAAAGTCTCCTAATAAGAAATAACCCAACTCTGGATGGATTCACTGCTGAATTTAACCAGACCTTCAAAGAAGAACTGATTACTTCCAAACAGATTCTACAAAGACAGATTATTTTGATGCCAAAACCTCAGGGGGACACAAGAAAAAAAGAACACTACAGCCTAATATCCTTGATGACTACAGATGCAAACATCCTGAATGAAATACTTGCAAATTTGATTCAAGAGTCCACTGAAAAGATCATATATCAAGCTCAAGTTGGTTTCATTTCATGGATATAAGAATGGTTCATCATTTGCAAAACAACAAACAATATAACATATAAGATGAACTATGGATAAAAGAAATGACACGATCATCTCAGCAGCCTTGACAAAACCCAATGTCTTCCTGAAAAAAATTATGAAGAAACTAGAATAAGGGTTACATATTACAAATTCAGAGCCAACATACATTGATGAAGGAAACACAAAGTTATTGTCTCTAAATCAAGAATGAGACAAAGCTGTTTACTTTCACCACTTTTATTCAATATAATACTTAAAATTTTAGTCATAGCAATGGGATGACAAGAGAAGTAGAAGAGATAGAGATAAAGAAAGGATGAGGTCAAATTATCCATTTGTAGAATATATAATTCTATACTTAGAAAACCCTGAAGAATCTTCCAGGACACTTAGAACTAATGAAACAAATTCAGTCAAGTATCAGGATATAAAATCAACTTACAAAAATCAGTTAATTTCCTATATATTAGTAATGAATTTACTGAAAGTAAAATGGGAGAGGGGGCTCTATTCCCAAGAGAAAACAACAACTCAAAAACCAAAAACTCTAAGAATAAACTTAACCAAAGAGGTAAAGAATCTCTACAATGAAAACTTTAAAATACTGAACAAATTGAAGATGGCACAGAGTCCAAGAGAAGAAAGGGCCCAGGAAAAAACCCATGCACCTATGGTCATCTGATTCTCAACAAGGTACCAAAACATATGCTGGGAAAACTGGGTATCAACACACAGAAGACTGAAATTAGATCCCTGTGACTGTGTACAAAACCTAACTCAGAATGAATTAAAGACCTTCATGTAAGACCAGAAATTCTGAAACCACTAGAATAAAATATAGGAGAAATATGTCTATACTGGCACTAAAATAATAGTTCAGGAAACAAAAGCAAGAACTCCTAAATGGTGGGCCAAGAGTGGGAGTACATGTCTGTGATATGAGTGTTCAGATGGCTGAGGCAAGAGGTTCTTAAAAAACTAAAAATACAGCTGGATGTGCTAGTGCACACCTTTAATCTCAACACTCAGGACACAGAAGCAGGTGGATCTCTGTGAGTTCTAAGCTAGCCTGTTCTACACCTTGAGTTCTAAGCCATCCTGGTCTATACAGTCAGTTCTAGTCCAGCTAAAGATACACAGTAAGGATAACTACCATATAATATAGTTGCACCATTTGTCCTAGTTTTATTTCTGTTGCTGTGATGAAATACCCTGACAGAAAGCAATTTAGGGAAGAAAGGGTTTCTTTTGGCTCACAGTTCCATACTCCAGTCCATCACTGCTAGGAAGTCAAGGCAACAGGAACCTGAAGTAGCTTACCTTACATACAGTCAGAGCAGAGAGCAAGGAATGCACGAATATGTACTTGCTCAGGTTGCCTTTTTTTTTTTTTTTTTTTTAACTCTTATATTGTTCTGGGCCTAGTCCAGGAAATGGTACTGTCCACATATGTGCTTCTGCTTCTATTTATCCAATTAAGAAAACACCTCACAGGCTAATCTGATCTAGGCAATCCTCTACTGAGACTTTTCCCCAGATGATTCTAGATTATGTTGACAATTAAAACTAGTCTCATCAAAACCAAAACAAACAACCAAGCAACTCCCCTAAAACAAACAGACAAAAAAAAAAAAAACCAACTAACCATCACCCACTCTTCCATACATTTAATGAAAGAATCAAAGTCAGCAGACAATATCCATACCTGTGCATTCATGTCTATTGGAGCACTATTCATAATAGCCAAGACACAGACTTAGTTAAGTACTTATAACATATGAATGGATAATGAAAATATAAATGCCTACAAACAATGAAATCATGTCACCTGCAGGAAAATGAATGGAAATGAAGAACATCACTAAATGGACTAAGCCACACACAGAACAAATGTTACGTGTTTTCGTTAATATATGGAAACTAAAGAGAAGAAGGGAAAAGATGGACTGAAAGTAGGAAAGGGACATTATGAAAGCAGAAGGAAGCCAAGGGCAGTGGGGAGAAAGGGCAGGAAGAGAAGGGAATAACAGATGGTGGACATGATTGATGAATGCATGTATGGAAATGTCACAATGAAAACCATTAATTCATACAATTAATGTTGAGTTGACAATTATTGACAACAGAGATGAACTGAGAAATGAATATATATGAGATGTTGGTGGGCACTGGTGGGTCCCTTGGGGGATGGGGCAAGGAGGCGCAGTGTCAACGACACAGACCCCTGGAGAAAGTGGAACCAACAATCTCGTTTATTTTAAGAAGGGAATAGACTCTTACACTTTTGCCAGGCTTAGGGGAGGTCTTTGGTCATCTGACCTACTTCATTCTGGTAGGTCCTGAATGCCTCTGACAATCTGACGTAAGTAAGTCACTTCCATTGGTCCTGGATGGCTGCTAGGCCTGAGAGCTGCCCCAGGTTAGGTCCCAGAAGCGTTCACTGTACATGCATGCTCAATATTGGTTCTAGCGAGTTTAGGCCAGCAGGCAGGAAACCTGCCTAGCCTGGCCTGAATCATCCTACATATACGTGAGAAGGTACTAAGAAATTCTAGCAAACACCGGCTAGTAAGAGAAGAAAAGCTAGCAGAACAATCAAGGAGCATTAACTCATGATGAGGATTTTATTGGCAGCTTATCCAATACAATCCACCTAAGAAAGAATTGAGTAGATGAGGAGTGGTGGTGCATGTGTTTAATCCCAACACTCAGGAGACGCAGGCAGACTTCTATGAATTCCAGGATATCCTGGTCTACAAAGTAAACTCTATGCCAGCCAGAGCTACATAGTGAGATCCTGTCTCAAAACACAAAAAAGAAAGAACTGAGTATAATCTACAGCAATCTTTTCATGTGTTATTTTCAATGTTTTTAAAAAACTTTTTTTTTTTTATGTGTATGAGTGTATTGCCTACATGTTAAGTGTATCTGTGTCATGCAAGGCCCATAGAGGTCAGAAGAGGACATAGAATCCCTTGGAACTAGACTTAAGGATGGTTGTGAACTGCCATGTGGGTGCTAGGAACTAAACCTGGTCTTTTGCAAGAGCAGCCAGTGCTCTTAACCACTGAGCCACCTCTCCAATCCCCTCCCCATTTCAGAGTTTTAAAATTTTATTATTTAAAAAAAAATTTGTCTATGAGTGTTTTGCCTTCATGTATAAAACCATGTGCATGTCTGGTGCCTATGAAGGGCAGAAGAGGGCACAGACTCCCCCAGAACTGGAATTACATACTGATGACTGTTAGCCACCATGTGGGTGTCAGGGACTGAACCCTGGTCTTCTGCAAGAGCAGCAACTACTGAATCATCTGTGAACCCTAGTTTCTTTATTTAAAAAACTATTTATTTATTTAACTTATGCTTGTGGGGAAGGGGCATACACATACCATAGTACAAGCGTGGAGGTCAGAGGACTACTTGCTGGAGTTGTTGAACGCCTGAACAACTTGGTGGCAGGCACCTTTACCATCTGAGCCATCTCGCCAGCCCCAACGTTTTAGTACTTAATATTAGCAATTGTTAAACATGATTCACTTTTTGATAGTACACTATATTGCATAACAATATTGGATGCACTCTTCTTTGCATGGTTCTCTCAATTAAACCAAGTTTTAAACATTTACTTACCCCTAGTATGAGGGAGCCCCCTGAAAACCCAGCATATTGGACACAAAGGCAAAAGGATAACAAATTTCAGGCCAGGCTGGGCTACCCAGTGTGACAATGTCTCAGAACAGCAACAGGACAACCCACCTCAAACTCCAAAAAGTGGGGATGTAGGTCAGTGGCAGAATGCTTGCCTAAAGTGCAACTGTTTTGGGTTTGATCTCCAGAACCTCAAACCAAAGAAAAAAAATTAATTACCTGCTTTTTCTGTGTTCTATTCCTGCTTTCCAGCCAATCATCCATTTGCTCCTCAATTTCTTCAATGGAAGCTCCATGATCATAAGACTGAATATATGTGTTTTCTAAAGGCGTATATACAGGAAATTCAGGTTTTGGTTTTTTAACTTTAACTTTCTTCTGTTCTAAAAAATATTTAAAAGAACCAATTATTGAGATTTAATTTGTTCAGAATAAAAAGAAGTGTAAATATTCTACGTTTTATTCACAGACGGTATCTTGGAAGAATAAGCAGTGTTCTTTTATCAAAGCAGAATAGCTTTGTTATAAATAGCTATAAGCAGTATTGTGTGTTAATCACTGCATTATTGAAAAACAAAACTTAGATGATATGGCTTGATCACTGGATCAATTTGTATATAACTTTAGTTTTCAAAGTGCCTTTCAGCAAAGAATTTCATTTTGGATACTGAAAAGACTTTTAATACAGTGTCTTGATTTTCTTTTTCTTTTTGTCTTGTTGAGTTACGGTCTCTCTGAAGCCCCATCTGGCCTGGAACTTGATATGTAGCCAAGACTGGCCTTGAACTCACAGAGGACCATCTGCCTCTGCGTCCTTAGTACTGGGATGAAAGGTGTGCGCTACCACACCCGGCAGCTTAATTTTTTTAACGATTTATTTGTATTTATGTGTATGTGTAAATGCATGCCATGTGTGTATAGGTAACCATGGAGGTATGAAGAGGACCTCAGATCCTTTGAAGCTGGAGTTACAGGCAGTTTTGAGTTGCCTGGCATAGGTACTAGAGACTGAATTCCAGTTCTTTGGTTAGGAACAGGAAGCACTTTTAACCAGCCATCTCTCCAGCTCTTGGTGTCTAATCTTACTTTTATCACATATTACCTATACAATACTGGACAAGTAACTAACAGAATGAGTATCTGTTTTCACATTTGGGGGCTAGAGAGATGGGTCAATGGTTAAGAGCACTGGCTGCTCTTGCAGAGGATCCAGATTTGGTTCCCAGCACCCATGTGGAGACTAACCACCAGTTCCAGGGGATCTGATGCCTTCTTCTGACCTCTGTGGGCATTGTACAAAATGGATGACCTTATATACATGTAGGTGTAAACTCATACACAGTAAAAAAAATGAATAAAATAATTTTTAAAAGTAGACCTTAATAAATGGTATACATTAGCTTTTCAATATTTTAGAAAGAGAAATTTTAATCTGGGAGCATCAGTAGTTACCAATACAGTAAAATGCTTAATAAATATATTTCTAATATTGCATATAGTACGGTGGATCCAGAAGAGTTCATCATAGCAGCTATCTCAGTTTCTGTCAACATACCCTATGATAGTCCTACAATGATGAAATAGCCTAATGATGTCAGTCTTAAAGCAATACATGATTATAAATGGTTCTCAGTTGTGCTCTCTACTGAGTCTCATTCTATTGGTAGCAATGCTGAAAAGCTGTTCTGTTCTTCATCAGACAGCTCCTCGGCCTTAATACCACATTTTTATGACTCAATATTTGTGTGTGCATGCATATATTATAATGACAATGCCACAAAAATCAACACATTTCTAGAAGAGACAATATGCAACTATTTCAATTCAGTGGGAAAAGGATTTAACAACTGATGCCAAGAAAATTGAATATTCATTTGAAAGTAAACCAGGCACAATGTTTACAGTTACATACAAAACTAAATTCTAGATGGAAAAGAGAACTGATTTTTTAAAAAGGACTTCTAAACAAGAAAAGAAGCCCACATCCTAAAGCTTAAAGAAATGCAAATTCAAGCAATATCAGGATGATATGATTTAAATTAAAATCCAGCATGTGCTCATTTAAAAAGCCTAATACCAAGTACTTCTGTCAAGAAAAAAAAAGCTCTCTTTAAATTGGGGTGAAAATGTGAATTATTAAAGATTTGTGGCAAAGCAATCTAAGAAGATCTATTAAAATGAAAATACATAACCTTTTGCCTAGCAATAAGAGAATTAGAATGTATATGGATATGATGTGCTTATATGCATGACTATTATTTTTATAGAGATACCAGTTAACAGTAGAATATCTAGCAGTAGAAAACAATAAATAATTATTGATGATTCACTTACACTAAGAAATATTAAATCATTACTGAAGTAGATCTATAGCAATATCTTAAGATTTCCATATGCTTAAGTAACAAAAGAAAGATTTTTAAAAAAAATCCTGCTTCTTCAAATCCTATGTATACACAAACTTGTGTAAACATACTTGACTATTATATAAACATGGAGAAAAATATGGATGACTGCATCAAAGTAGGTGGGAGGTGAGGCTAAAAGAGGAAGTTCAATGAGAAATAATAAAAGAAAAGAACAACACAATAAAAAATATATGTGAATTTATATTTACAGATTCTACTGCAAAATTATAGACATAAACATAAAAACACACTCTAAAAGACTTATATAAATTTATTTGTAAATTTAGGTTTCTAAAACAAACAAATGGGCTGGAGAGATGGCTCAGTAATAAAGAGCACTGGCTGCTTTTGCAGAGGACCTGGGTTCAATTTCCAGCATCCACATGGCAGCTCACAACTCTCAGTAACTCCAGTTCCGAGAGATCAGAATACTCTCTTTTGTCCTTTTCAGGCACTGCATGCACATGGTGCACATATATAGACGCAAAACACTCATATACATAAAATAAAAATTTGCGAATAAACAGCCCCTCATTAAATTTCGCAATACTTTAAAAATTCACAAGTAAGTTTATACCATGTAACATTCCGCACTTATAAATTTAAAAAAAGGAATTTCCAAACTCAGTGTCTTTAAATCAGTAACACTTCCTGTGATGGCTAATCTTGGTTGTCAACCTGATACACTTGGGGAGAGGGTCCTCAATAGAAGAATTTTCTCTATCAGATCGGCCTTATGGGCATGCCTGTGGGTTATTTTCCTGATTGCCAGTTAATATCGGAGGGAACAAGCAACTGTAAGTAGTCCCACCTCTGAGTAGCTGTGCTGGGACTGTAAAAGAAAGGTAGCTGAGCAAGCCACAGAAACAAGTCAGTAAGCAGTGTCCCTCTATGTTTTCCTGCTTCAGTTCCTGCTTGAGTTCCTGTCCTGATACCTCCTGCTCATTACCCACCTCACAATGATCTTTAACTTATAAGATAAAATACATCCTTTCATCTCAAGTTGCTACACCTACATAATTAGTATGGGTCTAAGCAAACAAAGTTTGTAGGTAATAAACATATCACTGTTTATACTTCACTCCACAAAAACAAATTAAAATTGTTTTTCAAAGCATGAGGAGGTTTATATGGAGAATTCAGAGTTAAATAAAAACATATAATATCTTGAGGCTGGTAAGAATCTAACTGGTTTCATTAAAGTCTCAAGATAGGCTGATTCTTTAATAATAATTAAGTTTTTATCAAGTTTTTTTAAAAATTGAAAAACAAAAAAACCCAACCAACCTAAATGAAGCCAACAAAAAAATTAAAACAACAGTAAACAAATCAAACAAGCAAGTTAGACTCACGGTTCATTAAATATCTAGTGAATGAATGTTGGGGTCCCTGCGCTCGCCAGCCAAAGGGGAATGAAGGGTTTCCACTGTGAGGGGGTGAGTAGACACAGAGTCAACACACAGACCCCTGGAGCTGGGTGAGATGCATGAAGAGGGTAAGCTGCTGCAAACTCAGTTTATTCAAGGAAGTACACAGAGTTATATGAGTTTGGTTAGCCAATTGCCTTATGGGGTACCTCCCGACTGCAGCAAATAGTAATCTGTCCCCAGGTAGATCATCTTGGTGCAAGTTCTTGCCAGATGCTGAGCAGAAGCTGGTGTCACATCAACCCAGAGCGGAGCACCATGCCCACAGAAGCTATTCCTCTATTCCTCATGGCAGGCGGCCCAGCTAAGGTCCACACTGCAATACGCCGTACAAATGAAGAGAAATGGTTGCTTCTCAAAAGATAAATCTATTCAGTAAGATTATCAAAAGAAAGATATATGAGCTAAATATCATCTTAAGAGACTCATTTAGTTTAACACACCATCTAAACAAAATAGGAAGGAGTTTGGGGCTAGAGAAAACAAAAAGGAAAAACCAGATTCCCAGTCGATTTGGTGATGGAGAATGTAGGTTAGTGGTAGAGCACTTGCCTAATGTACAAGACTCTGAGTCCAATCCACAGCACCAAACAAGAAATTCCAACCTAAACATTCTTATTGTTTGCACCTTTAAATTACAGAACTTATGAGCCAGTTCCTTTAATCAGATATATTTTCTGACTCAAAGTATAATGCTGTTTATTATGCCAAAATACATTTATCAAACACAGTAATTTGAGGTCTTTGGTCCTGAACCTGAGGTTGTTTTTTTGTCTTAACACTTGTATCTTGATGGTACTGTGAACAGTGAAACAGAGTTTAAAAGTCACAACATCTTAAACACATTACCTTTTTCTAGCAGAAAAAGAAAATTTCTCTTGGGAAAAGGTTGAGACAATAACCTGTTTCAGAAAACAAGACAAAAAACAAACAACAACAACACAAACTGTAGCCAAATACTCTTCCCCCAATATTCCTTATGTCCAAAAAGGCTAATGGGGAGCTTACACTAGTGAAAAGCAGCGACACCCACTCCAACCTACATACCCAAAACCACCCACTTCCTTAACTATAAAACAGCTCAAATTTATATAAAAAGCAAAGGAACTAAAAGACAAAAGACATTTTTGAGAAAAAAAATAAAGTGGGAAGAATCACCTGATCCAATCAAAACTTTTATGACCACATAATCAAAGTTATCATATTGGCAAAGGAAAAAAGTAGACAAATGAAAAGCACACATGACTTGGGAGAAACTGCTTCACATAAATGAGGGCAATTAATGAAAAACAAAGGGTTAAATGGAATTCAACAGAAGAGGAATATTTCTTCTAAAAAGAAAAAAAAAAAAAAAACAGTGCTGGAAGTCAGTCACAGTGGCTCACACATATAAACCCAGCACTTGAAGGTTGAGCCAGGTGAGTTCAAGGCAAGTCTGATCCACACAGTAAGTTTCAGGTCAGCCAGGGCTACATAGTGAGACATCGCTTCCAAAAACAACAACAAAAATCCAGCCCTAGCACCTGTGCTGGAGCAACTAGATAGCCATAGGTTTAAAAAACAAAAGAAACCTATGATCTAAATTTCACATCTTACAGGAAAAATAAAACAGACTGTAGACTCATGTAAATGTGTTTTTCTTAAAAAAAAAAAAAAAGTAAAGATACAATCTGAAACTTAGTGCTGGGATCTCTGACATAACGTCAAAGAAAAAACCATAGAAACAACCAAAATAAATTGAACTTCATCAAAATTTAAAACTTTGGCTCTATGATTGATGGAAGTGGGAGGGACTTATGCGGTTCATCTGGCCTTGAGTATTTTTACACAGACAATGGTTGATGGGGGAAGGAGAGACATTTTCTTCAGTGTTGTGGCCACTAATAAGGTGTCCCTGCTCCTGTAAACAAACTTCTACCCACACTCCTGTAAAAAACGTAATGAAACTCATGTATGTCTTCTAATTTGGCAGATATTAGAATACTAATACCTACTTGTTTTCTAGTTCCATTTGCTTGAAAAATCTTTTCTATCTATTCAACCTAAGGTTTACATGTATCTTTGATGGTGAAATGTGTTTCTTGGAGGCAACAAATAGATGAATCCTGTTTTTTAATCCAACATATACATGTATCAAAACATTATATGGCACTCAATAAATACCAACAATTTTGTGTACTTTAATCTTTAAAGAATAATGATTTTTCCATTAAAAATATGGTTGCTTTCATTTTAAGTACTTAAAAATTCACTTCTACTAATTTAGGATGTAACTGGTCTTATGGTTCAGTTGTAGAATGCTTGCCTAGATAAATAATTTTTTTGAAAATATTTCTCAGAAAAATATTTATTTTAAAGAATTACCCTTTTCATACTTCCTCTGAAAGTGTTATCACCACAGCCTACTCAGTTAATTCTTGTGCAGCCCTCCAAGGATAGTGTCCAATACAACTAGTAAAGCATGTAGGCATGAAGAAAGATTAGCAATTAGGCCTTGAAAACAGGCTACATAAAATAACTACTGCTAATGTGCATGAGATGCATCTATTTAATTTTGTAAAGCAAATGTTATTATGAACACAGTATTCCAAGATGGTCTTTAAAATTAAGAAAGATGGGACTTATGAAACACACATTTGGGGCACTTATATATTAATTGTAATGTATATGATGAATAACACTCTAAGGAAGTTAACAAAACTAATTAAAAGATCCCTTGCATGTAACCACTAGAGACTTCACTGAAAACATGTGACAGTTTCTGACATTGTTATCAGTGGCTGTGTCTGTTCTTTATCAGTCTTAATCTTGATATTCTCACCTTTTCCAAATATACCACTGATACAAAAAAGCTCATGAGAGACAGTTTTATTACTCAGAGTCTAACATGAAGATTATTATTTATTGTTGCTTTGAGACAGGGTCTCCCTGTTCCCCCAGTTGCCCAGGACTCCCTATGTGGACCAGACTGGCCTTGATCTCAGAGAGATCAGCCTGCCTCTGCTTCCTGAGTGCTGGGATTACAGGGTTGTACCACCATGCCTAGTCCCAATCTTTTTTTTTAATTTTTACATTATTTTATTTATTATTGAGTATTATTTTTTAGCATTTTATTTTTATTTTATGTGTATAAGTGTAGTGCCTACATGTAGGTAGGTGCATCTGTGTTGTGCAATGCTTGAAAAAGTCAGAAGAGGGCACTGGATCCCTTGGAACTGGAGTTAGGGACAGTTGTTAGCTGCCATGTAGGTGCTGGGAACCAAACCTGGGTCCTCTGCAAGAGCAGCCAGTGCTCTTAACTTCTGAGCCATTTATCCAGCACCAAAACTATTATTTTTAATGTGCCTTCTTATCTGTATTTATTCCATTCTGAGTTTCAATAAGTAATAAACTAGTGATAAACTGTCAAATGTTTTAGAAAGCTTATATCTTTACCAAAGAAGAGAGAACTTCCAGATGATTAGTTATTTAAAATTCTGTGTTTCTTTCCATGATGTCTTTTGTTGTTTGTTATTAAACCTGAGAATTTAAATTAAACACAGAATAAAACAGTCTTTAAACAACTTTGGAAAACTTCAAAGGAGATTCTGTATCATGATAAATATTTCATTAAGCCCAATTTTTATAAGGGCAGTGCATATACTTAATCTGCTATTACTAGACAACTCTGACATGGACACCAAATTTATACTAATTAATATTTTTATAAAAATAATAAGCTATGAAAGCAATGAAATCCAGAGTCTACTTATTGCCTCACTAGCTAAATTTTGGTTAATTTGATATTTTTCCTATTTTCTTTCCTTCCAACTAACTTAAAAGGCTTAAAAATATTAATGTACAAAATTTACTTAAAATATCAATTTTGGGCTAGAGAGATGGGTTCAGTGGTTAAGAGCACTGACTGCTCTTGTAAAGGAACTGGGTTTAATTCCCAGCACCCACATTGCAGCTAACAACCATGCAAAACTCCAGTTCCAGGGGATTTGATACACATAAAATAAAAATAGTAAATAAAATATTTAAAAATTTTATGGGCCAAGCATGGTGGCACATGCCTTTAATTCCAGCTCCCAGAAGGCAGAGGCAGGAGGATCTCTGTGAGACAGGTCAGTCTGGTCTACAAAATGAGTCCCAGGCCAGCTGGGGCTATAGGAAAACCCTATCTTGAAAACAAAATCAACTTTATGAAAATTACATTTAATTTCATTTGCCCACTTTTACTGCCCCCCTACTGTAATATGCAATCCTCTCTCATTTTAATTCTTGTCTTTTTAGAGCCGTTTACTCTAAATGATTATATACATCTAAATATCATTTGTACCTGTTATTGTTTAAACTTTTTGGATTAAATTACATGAGACAGAGTATTGTATGTACAGATGCTTGGCTGACATTCATTAATATTCATGGGAGTTGCATTAATTCATCTATCCATCCATTCATTCCTTTACTTATTGAACATTTCCTATGTGCCAGGACACTGTTTAACATTGCAGACACAAAGTGAAAAACAAACAGTTCCTGTTCTAAAGTTGCCCAGAAACACAAAGAACTGTCATAGACAGAAAACCTGCCTGTAAAAATAACTATACCCTGAAAACCTAACAGTGAACAAAATAAGGTCTTCATATTTGTGGAGTTTATATTTACTGGGAGAAATCAGACATAAACAAAATTAAGAAACTTCTGTTAAGTAGCAGTAAATGCTCTGAATAAAATAAAGCAATATAGCCAAATGTGATAGTGTACACCTTTAATCCCAGCACTGGAGAGCAAAGGCAGCCGGATCTCTGTGAGTTCAAGGTCAGCCTGGTCTATATAGTGAGTTCCAGGACAGCTAAGGCTACAGGGAAACCCTGTCTCAAAAAAGGCCAAAAAAGAAAAAAGCAATATAAGGAGACAATGTTTATGTGCGGGAAAGATGCACATAAAGCAAAATCAGAAAAAAAGGACCAGGGCTTAGAAAATGGCATTTTTAATGTTTTTTCTAAAAACGAGCAAGAACTGTCTTTGCACTCCATGGAATAATTCTTTCTTTTATGGAATATTTCTTTCTTTTCTTATTTTATGTATATATGTATGTATAGATAGGGTCTTCCTAGGTAGCTTTGGCTGGCCTGGTATAATCTTAAAGTAGCAATCCTGCCTCAGCCTTCTAGGTGTTGGCATTACAGGTAAGAGCTTTTCAATAAACTTATTATTATTCAAGCTTGATTATATTGCATAGTAATATTACAAATGAAACAAGAATTTTCAAAACAAAATCCAGGTTTTTCTCAGGCTAACCAATCGCTGTAGTACTATAATAATATTTAGTTGGTCATACATGGCACTAAACATTAATTATAATTACAGTAGTGAACTATAATAGGCCTTTGTAGATTTTGAATGGCCCCTCATTTGAAGAGCTGTATGATTCCTTGGTGATTTCATCTCTTTGATGTTGGGCTCTGTGTGGTTCAACAACAGTATTTTCCATGTATCACACATTAAGTGACTCTATAAGAAAATGGTAAAGTAAGCCCAGAAAACTCAACTACTGTTAAATTTAAAGAAAAACCAAATGTAGATTAGTTTTAAAGGATATTGTCAACATAATAAAACAACACTTAAAACTCACTTTGAAGTGTTTCAACTTCCATTCTAGCCTGGGCATCTTCCTTTTCCTTCAATCTTGTCTCTCTGTATTTTGCATAAAACTGCCCAGCATCCTTAAAAAAGAAGTTAGAAGTAAATTAACATAGAAATTAATCTGCTTTGACAGTATTTTCCTCTAATTTCATTTTAAAACATTACATTCATTTTACAAATGTTATAATGACCAGAAGAGACTGAACAAACACTCCCCTGTAACTTTTCTCTCCTGGGGAGCTAAGTCCAGAAGTTGTATGAGTACAAATCTAAGTAAAATTATTTTCCTACATGAAAAGGAAAACTTCCCATTTTCTTCTACCATCTAATATTTTCTTACTATCACATTATTGTGTGGATAGCAGAGAAGCTTCCCTATTGAACTGAACTATTTGGCATAGCAAATTATCTTACTGTGACTAATAAAATGCTAGTGCCATTTTCATGTTAGTATGTTAACTCCAGTAAATTTTCAACATTATTATAAGCAAATCTGAGGATGAAATCATGTAAATCTGAATGAAAGCTGTCCTTTCTCCTTCCCGACACTCTTAGAGAACACTGCAACACAGGTATCACGGAACACTGAGGACTAAGGATACACACTTCACAAACACTCAGGTGTGAAGATCTAAGAGCTAAAGTCTCAATGAGTAGACCCACAGGCAAGTAAGTCTTCAACAAGGAGCCAAAAGAAGCCTAGGCCTTACATGATCATGGACATGAAAATAAACATGCTGTTCTAGGCATAGGATGATCTTAACAATGAAAAGCAGCGAGACAGATCTTTTCCCATACTCCTTTACTTAATTCACATATATTCTAGCAATATCATATCTAGCTACCAGGTCACAGTGAGTTTCCATACCTCTGTATTTGTTTTGCTTCAAGTTGGAGTATTTTGCTCTCTACCATTATTTTGACAAACTACTTTTCATACTTGAAATCCCCATTCAGTTCCATCTTTTTTACCTTCTCCAGCAGAGCAAATCTCTCTTCTGTATGACTTCTCTACTTAAACTCTTAGATGATTAAATGATGTTATAGTCTCTTCTAGAAGTTGAACATTTGAGACAGAGAAATGTGTGTGCTGAGAGCAAAGATCTGCATAGAGAAGGCAATCCATAAGTGTTTATTGAGCTAAGCTAGACTGAAATACATGTGAAATCTTATAAAGAAGGAAATGGAAAGGCTTGATCTGACTGATGTGGAATAAGAAAAGAAGCAAGTATCAAGGATAAATTTAAGATAGCATTCAAAGGCTGGAAGATTCCTAATGAGGATAAATCAAAGATCCAACTAAAAAGTTATTTCTATAGGAAATACTTTCTCATTCAGATGTAAAGACATGAATACTTAGACCCTAGGATGGAATTACCTGATTTCATTGATGACTCTTTCCAAGTCAAAGGTATCTTTTTGTCTACCTTCCTTGGGATTAAATTGGAACTCTTCCTGATAATGAATTAGGAAGTAATATAGAGTATTCCTAAATTATTTATATCAATATATAGTGAAGATATTTCTCTTTATTCTTTCCATTCCCAGTTTCATGTTCCAAATTTCTGGTAAAAAGCATTTCTACAAGCCTTGAGCCAGCTAAACAGTGGCGTAATTGGAAGAGCACAAATGGCAATTCACCCAACCTATTAATCCTCCCATACCAATACATATATAAATTAAAATTAAATTTCCACAGGGTTCTGGGTTAAAGTTTTATGAACCCTTAACATTTCCCACCCACCCTCTAAAAAAAACTCAACCCTAGAGGAGCATTGTTTTATATCAAGTCATATGAGTCATTTATACCTTGGTGTGAATGAGTATGAGCTTAACAGCTTCTTTCCACAGAGTAGGTTTTAATAGTAGGGAAGAAGAAAAGGCCAGGAAGGCATTGGCTCCTTGAGGGGGTAGGAAATGTGGCGCCATGCAAAAAAAGAAGGGCACAGATTAGTTATTATGAGAGGTGAGAGAAGGTAGGCTGAGATTTGTCATCACAGTATTTAGTAACAATGAGCTATGGCAATTAAGAGGACAGACAAGAGCTCACGATATAGACTAGGCCTCAAACTCATGATTCGCCTACCTTAGCTTCCCAAGTGCTGGGATTACAGACATAAATCAATACAAGAAAACCAATTCTGAAGTCTGCTTATCTGAATGAAGATCCCAACTCTGCCAGTTTGTGAGACATCAGAAAATAACTTCTCAGTTTTCTCATCAGTGAGGATAATCAAAGTACCTAATTCAAAGGTTTGTTATGAAGATTACATGTTTTAATATTTAGGAAACTTAGAATGCTATCTGCACATAGTAAGGCTTTCCATATGTTAAGCTGTTTTTATTACTACTTAATCATTTGGTATCACTGTCTTTTTTACCACAGAGTAAGGGTTTTTATGCTTCATACTTCACCAAAATACTTCTTGTCGAATCCTGCATCTTCCCACTTATTTTTACCTCTCCCCACCTGTATTCTCTTTGATTCAGTATAAAGACTTGTTACTGGGCAGCACAGCCTTTTCCAAGTGAGCCTGAAAACTTTGAACCAATGTTGCTGCTTCCTGCTATACACATAATTTTACTAAGAATTTGAAATGTTCCTCAATTCCAAACTACAGTTATCTCAGAATAGTAATTCAAAGACCTTCACTTATTCTAGTTAATCCAAGGGTTGCCAGGCATTCCCTACTTCATTAACTGTCTGTTCAAAGCAAAGACTCCTACCTTGCATCTGTTCAATTTTTAAGTATTTATTTAAATGTAATTCCTGTTTTTTCTATCTTACTTGTACTTTCAAATTATAGTTACAATGTGACTCTTCCAATAAACATTATTCCCCTAACAAACCTACCATCTCAAATAATTCTACTGTACTAAATGATCTTGCCTTTGTTCCAACCATTCTTGTATATAGCATGGCCTAACATACTTAAAGGTATACTGCAATCAGGAAGATTCTAAAAAGGGAAGTGATCAACTGGAAAGGCACGTTGACACTCTGTCTCATAAGGGACAGGAGATAAGAAGAAGACCTGATACCATAAGCAATTTTTAAAAGTCTCAAAGGAAGAGTGGTGTCAATACTGTACATGGTTCCAGAAATGGCAAGTTTCCATTTTGGATAAATAAAATTAAAATTAGCTGAAAATAAACTACTCTGTAGAGAGTTTTCAAGAGAACAGGTAGTTATTCTTCAATATATGTACTAAAGAGATTCAAGCATTCAAAATATTTGAAAAGATAAATTGTGTTCAATGGTTTTCTCCTGTTTCCCTCAGGTGCTAATTCAAGTGAATAAATTTGTTTAGTGAAGAAAACAAAAACATGAAAAAATTAAATTGAGTCCAAAATAACCTGTGTATATAAACATCTTATCCACTTTGTATACTGCCTATGATTTGATAGATCAATGAATATTTAATGAAAGAATGAATGCTTACTTTAATTCATAAGCACTTGGAACTGCCTAGTTTTAGCAATGTAATACTGTATCAGAACTATGGAATTTACATTCCTCAAACACAAGGAGTTCTTATTCTGAAAGAGCTTGTTTTTCTTAGGACAGAACCTTGATCTAAAGTTTTTCTAGAAGCAACTTTCTTTGTATTTAAAACTTCTTGAAAAGCTCAAAATCCCCCTGTACAGACAACAAGGAGAGGATTGGATCCACTGGCCAGATTAAAGAATCTAAGTCATTAGCATTTTTATATGATTACAGAATATGGGCTTCTGCACAAGAAATCACTGGCTAGTGGTACATACTTAGATTTACCTATTGGATCACTGCTGTACTTTTTAAAGATATGAGGATTATATGGTAAGAGTTGTACTTAAAAGAATTAAAATAGATACTGGAGAGCTGGCTCAGTCATTAAGAGCACTGACTACTCTTGCAGAGGACCCAGGTTTGATTCCCAGTACCCACCTGGCGACTAACAACTATCCCTAATTCCAGTTCCAGGGGATCTGATGCCCTCTTCTGACCTCCACAGATATTGTACAACATGGGTGCACTTACATATATGCACGCAATATACACATAAAATACATAAATTTAAAAAAAGAATATGTAAAATAAACATTAATTAAAATAACGAATATAGAATATAGGATCCATGAAGGGAGATTTTTTTTTCCCTTGGATTGGCTGCAGATAGAAACATTACATGCCCTTTTGAAATCAGCTTATGAAATCTCTGGCTCTTGGTACTTACCATGGTGAAGAAGGAAGCCACAAGTTTCAGATGCTCACAGCTTGGATGCTAGTAAAGACATTATTCTGAGCCCCTAAGTGACACTGCAGCAGAACAACAACCCCTTTCCTAGCAACTAATGTGCCACAATCCATAAAAAATTATAATCTACATCTATTGGTTGATTATGATTAAAAGCTGAGTATCTCTTATATAAAATGCTTGGGATCAGATGTGTTTCAGGTCTCTTATTTTTTCCAACTATCTGCTCATAATTTTTTCTAATTTTGTAATATTTACACATACATAATGGGACCCAAATCTCAACAGAAAATCCTTTTCTTTCTTTTTTTTTTGGTCTTTTTGAGACAAGTCTCCCTGTAGCTTCAGCTGGCCTGGAACTCCCAATGTAGACAAAGCTGGCCCTGAACTCACGGAGATCCTCCTGTCACTGTCTCCGGAGTGCTGGGATTTAAAGGTGTGCACCATGATGCCCAACCACAAATTCTTCTATGTTTCTTGAAGACTTTATACACATAGCCAGAGGTAATCTTAGAGAGCATCCCTAATGATTTTGTGCATGAAACAAAATTCATGAACAAATGAATCATATGAATTATCCTAGGTAAACACTGGAAAGGTTTTAAATTTTGGAGCATTTTGGAATTCAGATTTTTGGACTAGAGATGCTTAAAGTTAGTACAAAGAACATATACAATGGGAACTTCTGGATAACCTACAGAAGATATATAAAGATGAAAATTTAGTAAATCTTGCAGACATAATATTTCCAAGGTAGGTGGGTTGTAGTATGAAGAAAAGCCCATCCATAAATCTTTACCATTAATGACATCATTCATTTAAGTGCTAAAATAGCACTTCAGAGTTGGCATTGTTGATTATATTTTGGTTTGCTTTTACTTCTTCAGAAGCCTCCAAATAAGAAGTATTCTGAATAAAATTTGGAAAAGAAAAGTGGTAATAGCAGAGAAATACAGGAATAAAGCATGGGAAAAAAGTCCCCTGAAGGAGGTAGCTGATTCTGATTGTCTGACAGTATAATCTTTTGACTGAAGCTTACAAATAACCTTTGAATAGTAAAATACCGTACATATAGTTCTGAAACCTCCTACAAAATCAGATTCTATTACATTTTGTTGTTGCATTGCCTTAATACTACATTCTCAGAAATAGACTGTATATTAAAATTATAATAACAGAGAAAAACTTGACCACAGGAGCCATTTATTGAGCCACAACCCAATGTGAGAATCATCCCACAAAGTTTAGAATAACTAAAACCAGCCTGAACGCTCAGTGAACTTCATATAGGGCAGCTTATTTTTCTTACTAGAAGACTCTAGCATTTTAGCTTTTTAGGTTTCTTACATGTTAATATTTTTTATCTATTTTAACTTTCACTTAAAAAATGTTTTATTAATTTTATTTTAGTTTATGTGTATGAATGCCTGCATGTATAAAGTGCACCACGTGCATGCAGTACCTACAGAGGCCAGAAGAGGGTGTCAGATTCCCTGGAACTGGGGTTAACGGATGGTTATTAGCTACAGTGGGGATGCTGGGAATCAAACCCAGGTCTTCCAGTAGAAGGCAAGTGTTCTCAACCACTGAGTCATTTCTGTAGCCCCTAACTTTCATTTTTATCATGAACTAGTTGTGGGTTTGGGGCAAATTATTTCACCAATCTGAGTCATGAGTATTTTTCAACTACAGAATGTGAAATCAGTTTATCTCTAACACCCTACCTAATTAAAATTTGTATGGCTATTTATTTTTCCTACATCTAGCAATAAAAATAGAAAATTCTACTCTATATTCTGTTTTTAGGATTCTAAAAAACCTACATCTTATGCTTTCCTTTCACAAGGCAGAAAAGAGGAATTTTTGGCTTGTGATGTGAGGTTTTTCATTTCTTCTTGCACCTTTTTCTAACAGTGCAGTTTCAACCTTAGAAAAAAAATCATACCAGCTTTCCGATCCCTTTTCATTTATTTATGTATTTCCTATATTAAAAATGCCTGCCTGCAGTTTAAAAAAAAACGTTTCGAGTACTGAAGTAATCTGCTTTATTCCTTGAGAAATCTGTATTAAACTGAGAAGGGCTCAGCCTCCACAGATTCTCCTAACCTTTGAGCAGCTCCACACCTATAATTAGCTCTGAATGTTATGTGTGTTTGGCTTCTGACAAGAGTCCCAACACACAGAAGCAAAGTGGGTAGACACGAAGGGTGTTGATTCTAAAAGAGCATGACTTCTAGGCTTCTCCATAGTTGTAGTCTTCATGGAAGAAGCGTCTTAAAATAAGGATACTCCCATAAATAGATAGTTTTGTAAAGTATCAAAGTAGTCTCTCTATGCTCTTAGGGAACTTTGTTTTTTTTTTAAAAGCCAGAGTAATACAGGGAAGATTCCTATCTCTACTCCTCTACTCAGTTACTGCTTTTATACAGCCCATAAATCCTGATTTGGGTCAAGGATATGCAGACTGGAAACTGGAAAGTTCCTACAATAATTTAAATTTTAACCATGGTTATGTTAGATCAGCTTAGTAGAAAAAGATGGGACTTAACAATGTGAAAAATTTACAAGTTTAGACAATGTACATATAAAGAAATTTTATATTTTATAAATTCTATTACAGAGAAATGTTATATATTAGTTTAGTGAGCTGCTTAAATGGTGAATCCCCAAAAAAATCAAATAAGCAAATATATTTTACTTCAGAAAAATGTGCAGAATTGTGACTATAATTAAGTGCAGGTATTTAGCACTTCCTAAAATAGAGGATCTTAAGAATTTAAATTATGGGTACAGATATGTGGTAAACGCAATACAGACAGTGATAAAAATGAATGGGTTATAAAAGTTAAAAATAAGCACATTGCATTATATATTATCAACTTTTGCTACTTCCCTGGCTACAGAAAATGATGAATTTGGGGCTGGAGAGATGGCTCAGTAGTTAAGAGCACCGGCTGTTCCTGTAGTAGACTTGGGTTTAAGTCCTAGCATCCACACAGTAGCTAAAAACCATATCTGTAACTTTAGTCCCAGGGGATCTGATACCCTCTTCTGACTTCCTTGAGTATTGCATGGCACAGGTGCACTTACATACATGTGGGCACAACACTCATACACCTAAAATAAAAATAAAAATTTTAAAAATTTTAAAAAATGATGAGAAAGATATCCCAGAGCCAAAGGTATAGTTCAGTGGCAGTATATATGTGCTTAGCATATGGGAGGCACCTTTTTTCAATCCATAGCTTGTTCTGTATAAGGGTGGTGGTGGGGGGGGGGTTGTTGTGGGAAGCTGTGTAAAATCTACAGAAAGGCACTACTACAGAAATTAAAATAACTTTCTTTGGAAGTTATATGCTAAATACAACGAACATAAAAGTCCAGTTTAGATAGATCAAAAAAGAACATGTACTCTGTTCAGAACTATCATAAAAACAGAAACAGACTGGCAAAGTGTAAAAGTTCATTAGGGCTATCCTTTTAACATTACAACTAAATTATAGCCACAAAGCATTTATGATGTTTTCTGGATTCCTTCTAATTAATAATCCATGATTTTTGCTGATCATTCTACTTGCATTTGTAGCTATCTAAACAAACTTCCTCAGGCTCTCTAGCTTCCCTGATATAGTCATGCAAATTAGACTGTCTGATTTATCTGTTAGAATATGAACGCTAAATAGATATGCTTAGAAAGTAGAGATTTAGAATACACTCTTTGGTAATAATGAACTATTACATCCTCCTTTTTCTAAAAAAAAAAACAACTGTTGAAGGGTTTTTTCAGCCTTAATACTAATTTTATGGGAAGTACCACATCTATAAAATTATTTTTGTATATCACCTCATACACAAAATGGGCACTTCTACATTAAGGGTCTACTTATCTTTCAAAATTCAGTTATAGTGGCTCCCTTTTTTAATTTTCATTGATCATGCTGCAGAAGTCATTGCATTTTATACACTGGAAACTTATACACCCTACTGTATTATGTGATACAGTTGACTGCTAAGTCCTAAAGGCTTATTTGTTTATAGAGCTCCTTATAGTGCCTTGTTTTTAATATGTGCCTAACATATTTTTATTCAAGTGGCTGAATTATTTTTCCATATATAAATTTTTATGCAGTTATTCTCATTTGTATTTTTTGCATGAGAGAAAAAAGAATTTAGGTTAATTAAGTAAACAATAAGGAATTTCCTTAGGAATCTTTTTTTTTTTTTTTGAGGCAGAGACTCCCACTGCTTGCCTGGAACTCACTATTCAGATCAGGTTGGCCTCAGTCGCACAGAAATCTACCTGTCTCTGCTTCCCTAAGTGCTGGCATTGAAGGTGTGTACCAGCACACCTGGTTCCTTAGGAATCTTTGATGCTAAACAATGAAAGAACACAGGAGTATAAACTGAGTCAAATGTCACTGTTTCCAATCCTGCTGGCTAACATAACATGTGTAAGAAGCATAATAAAGGATTTAGTATCTAGAATATGAATAGGAAGGAAGTAGGGGAGAATATCTGCTATGACACAATTTGGGTAATAGATTCTGCCAGTGTGAAGTTCACTTACTTGGAAGCCTCTTAATCTCCCACTTTCATATAATTTGGAGCTCAGTTTTAATTAACTTTTCAAGAAATCCAAGGAGTTTACAACAGAAGTAAAATTATTTCTACTAACTGTTTAATTAATTTACTATGTACTTATAAGAAGCTTTGTTAGCTCTGAAATCTCTGTTAATGACACTTGGTATTATAATTTTGTGATTCAAAACTATTGTGTAAAAATGACAAAATATGAATAGGAAATCAACACTGTTTCTACAAAAACAAGTTTAATACTTTGGAAAGTTCAATATGAGAGATGCTACAAGTAGATGTGGAAGACTAGGGGACATCATAGAAGACTGCAAGGGTTGTATACTTAAACTGCTTCACAAGGCTCTAGTCTGCCTCTTCTCTAGAGAAATGACAGTGGAAAATCTGTTATCAAAGAAATCAAGATTATGGGTATGATTTATATAAAAAAGAGGACAATGAACTCCAGTAAGTTGATTCCTATTTAAAAGTACAATAATGGTTCTGTATTATAAGAGTAGCAAGTATAACATACATGTCTAAAAAATGTAAGATTATATGCATATTTGTATACAGTTTGTAGAGCTCTTTTCTGACCACTGTACCAATTATCAATCTACACTTCTTCAAGTTTCTTCTGAATTTCACAAGTATTTGTTAAGAACACTTCATGGAAATATCATAGCACTGTCAAGAGGCACATGTTCAGCACTATGCAATTTTATGGATGGTAAACTACTACAAAAGTTACAAAAGATGGAAAACAGGAAGTGAGACAACAATCTAACCCTAATAGTGACTATTCAGTATTGCTTTGTTGATGTCTTTTATGAGCTAGTATGGATTTTTAAAAATCTATTTAGTGTTTATATGTATCTTATATATAGGACATGGCATATGTGTGGTCAGAGAACAATATTGTGGAGTCCATCTTTATGTGGATTCTAGAGATTCTAGAAACTGAGCTCTGGTTATCAGGTTTACCCAACAAGCACCTTTATTCACTGAGCCATCTTGCCAGTCCTGAAGTTTTTTCAATATAAAATATTTTTAGAGCTTACTACATTATATTACTAATGGTTACCAGAAAATCTAATTTTATGTGTCCAAAAATTTTAAATAGCAAGTATTTGCTTCAAAAAAAAAAATAGGAAAATCATGTATGTTTCTTCTTGGAATACATTGATGAGTAAGAAATATTAGAGTAAAATGTAGGAATTAGGCTTATAAAACTCTTGAAGGCTAATGCCGAAGAAGAAAATACCATACTAGAAATAAAAATCTTTAAAATTCAAACCAAGTAAATAGTTTAAAAATGCAGTTTCTAAAGAGACAAACAGGGTGGGGTTTTTGTTTGTTTTGGTAAAACTTGTGTTTACATATTTACTAAAGTTCATAATAAGGCAAAAAAAAAAAAAAACCAATGGCTTAATCTGGTGAGTCTAAATACCACCAGTGGATAATTCAAAGTAAACTAATCTAAATCTTCATAATATATTAGTTCTAATTTGGCAAATTATGCTGCATGCTAACTAAAAATGTTAGTTTAACCAAGTCAAACTATTTTAAATGTCTTAGAATAACAAATGAAGTGTTTAGAGCTGATGACTGCATACCCATACCTTTCATCTCTAGTGTGAATAGCAAAGATTCTAAAGTTGGAATAACCAAAATTTTTTGAAGGTAAAAATTTGCCCCAAAGATATTTTTCAGTGACATTTTCTCATAAGTATATAATGTGGTAAATATAATTTCCCTCTCTCTTATTAATTGTTACTGACATGGTGTAAAAGCATTTAAACTCTTTCTCAAGCAAATAACAGGTTAAATAACTTTTTTAAAAAAGCTTTATATTACTACAGTTTTTAATTAACTGTAAAGAAAATATAGATCTATAAGCAGTGATTATAAGCATGAATTATGCAAACGGAAGAACTATTAAACAATTTTTCAAAGGATGTAAAGAGGTATATTAGTAATTTTCATTCCATTTTTCCTTCGAATATAAAAATTTCATTTTGAGAAGAAAAAGAAAAATGAAAAGCAGAAGAGCCATTAGCTTCTCTAAATGATTAGGAAAACAGTTCTGCTTTATGCATTTAAATTGAACAGAACTGGCATTCTTGCTTATAAACACTTCCTGAAATAAAATATTTCTTTTCCAAAATTAGTCTTAATGCAAATGTTACTAAACCTAAAAATTTAATGCTAAAAGATATTATATTTATCTTTATTATGCTTGTGTTGAGAATTTTCTAACTGGGTATAATTAAAGTTGGCAAAGCCATAACTGAATAAAATATGACTGATATATTAAATATAAAGAAAAAAGAGAAAATGCCAGAAATGTACCCATATTTTATTGTTTGATCAGGGCTAATTTGAAAGAGAAACTGATTACTAGTAGAAAACAGAATGTTCCCAGCCCCTTAAAACTGTCAATAAAATAGAATGCAATATATATTTTGTGTAATTGTACATATGTTTATGTAAAGATTTTTCTTTTTTTTTGTTTTAAAACATGTATTTAAAAAAAACCCATGTATCTAGCCAGACATTGTGGCCCACACCTTTAATCCCAGAACTAGGGAGGCAGAGGCAGGTGGATATCTGTGAGTTCAAGGTCAGCTTGGTCTACATAGTGAGTTCCAGGCCATCTGGGGCTACAGGGAGACCTTGACTCAAAAAGGCCAAACAAACAAACAACAACAACCCAAAAAACATGTATTTAAATACTACTAAAATAAGGGATGATAAGCTAATTAAGCCTTGTTCCTTTTTACCAGTCATGGCTTTCATGATAACAGCAGGTTAAATTGTTATTACTTTTATGCCTATTCTAAGGATAGTATTTTTTTTTCCTTTCCCCATTACCTTGATTTTCTAATAAGCAACATAAAAGATAAGTATAATAACAGGTACCTAAGTAACGTGAACAACTCTAGTTAGGGCTAACTCTCACCACACACACACACACACACACACACACACACACAAACCTATTTAGTTCAATCAATATGAAGCATACACTGTATATTAGCATTACGTTAGCAGACATGAGCGTTAAATATTTCATGAATAATTAAAAATGAAAGCATCTAGTATTCTATGAAAGAAGTACATTTTACCTGGATTAGATGAGGCAATGCTTTTAGTGTAAGACAAAACCAAATTCCCAGTTTGCATGGAAGCAAATCATGCCACTGTGGTTTTATCAGCAATCTAAAAAGCAGGGGGTGGGGGCAAACAACAAATCAGCAAAAGAGAGGAAGTTGAGGAACAAAATATTTTATGCAGTTATGAATTATTTTTTGAAAACTCACTTAAATAAAAAGTATTCAATAAAATACTTAAGATAGTTATCACTTAATCTGATTTATTCTATTATGAAATGCAATAGTTACAACAAATGTAACATGGATAACAAGTATGGGGATCCAAGCTATAAAATTTGGGAGAAGGATGTTCCTAATTAAGTTATAAAGAAAAAAAACTGATTGGGAGGAGATGGGATGGATTTAATCAAAACACATTATGTACATATGAAATTCTCAATAAAAGATAAAACTCCACCTCTTTTTAACCAGAGCTTTCAACACTTGTATAAAATGAATTGTAAAACCTTATGATAACTTTAGCTATAAAAGATTGACCATCATCAAAGTGTTCTCAAGTGACAACCAGATATAAAGATAGAAGTATAAACAACCAATGAGTAAAAATGAATGACATTTGCAGTTTGCTGAAGCATTATTCACTAATGTCATCAGGATGGAAGATGGCAGAAGTCTCTGATCTCCATCCCACACTCATCCAAGTCCTGCCCTGCTGTGTGAACTATTTCAACCTTTTATTTCTTTCCACGAATCAATGAAAGAAATAGTGGTATCCTGAGTGTACCGCATTTCACTCACTTCTCTCTATTTACTGTCACTTTGGTGCAAAGAAGCATTGTTTCTAAAGTTCACTATAAAAATTTCAAACTAGAGAAAAGCCTTTAAGTATTCAATTTAAGATTAAAATTTGTCTTGTAAAGTAGGGTGCACTGTCTGTATAAACCTACAACAGATGTGAGAGCATATCTGAAATGGACAGGCATATGATTTTGAATCATATTAAAACATTTTTTAAAGTTTTACATTCTATAATATTGTGTATGCTCCCACCTTTCATTTTTTTCAGAAGCACCGAGTTTTGATACATCTACACTCTTGCCGCCTGTCTTTTTCTTCTTTTCTCTCTTTTTTCTACCAAGCAGTTCATCCTTAATATGGAAAGAATGATGGTTACCAGTTATCTTTAACACATACGCTTTAAGTGTTATCAAGACTCTTTCATGAAGGGTGAACACTAGAGGAACATTTATGCAAATGTATGTAGGTTCCAACATGATCAAGTAAAATCATCAATCTTTCACAATAACTGTTGCCATGGTATCCAGGCCTTAAACACACAGGAAGTTCAGCACTGTCAGTCATGTGCATCTCCATAGCAATCAAAGTTTTCTGAGAAAGCATTCAACTTACTTTTTATTATTCATGTAACTTTAATAATGCTACTTTAAAAGGAATGAGTAAATACATAGTAATCCATGAATGTTTATAAATGTTTATCTTTAGCATAAAAATAAAAACCCATAACAGAAAAAACTATATCGCATATTAGAACAAGAAAAATCTAATAAATCTTTTAACAAGCTAACCCTTAAAGTTATAAAGTATATCTATCTCAAATATTATTTAATTTTTTTAAAGCAATCACATTATACAAGTGGGCCTTGACAAAAAAAGAATTCCGGAGTCAATTACATTAAAAAATTCTATTTAATAGGCACTAATTAGAATATGGCTCTACTTTCTAGTTTTCAGCTACATATTGAAACTTTACTAACTTTTAAAGAACCTCAAATGCTATATTTCTTAGAATTATTTAAAAAGGATTTTTTAAAAGTTCATGTGTTCTTCTTGGCTTAAAAATAAACCAAGAAATTATCAAGAGTAAAACTATTAGAATAAGGAGCAAGCACATGTAGAAAATAGAAATCTACATCACTTGAGAAATAAATGTCTGAATTCCATTTAAAATAAAGGAGACTGGGTCACTTACTTATCACTGATACTTACCAGCTGTTTTTCCAGGTAAATGGACCACACCACAGCATAATGACCCACTGTGAGAATAATGAACAAGAGTAATGCCAGCTCAGCATTGCTCATTTTTCTAACCCGTCTGTAGTAGAATACGGGCTGTCGCCAATCTGGAAGTCCATTGACCAGAATATCATCATACCTACAGTAGCAAATATAACAGTTTTCACCGGGAGTTTAAGATCAAGCAAAACTAAACTAAACTAAAATAAAATAAAAACTTTATCTGTACCTATGTTTACGAAGAAAAAAAATAATTTCAAAGATAGGCAATGATAATAAAGCTCTAGCAGCATTGTAGGGCCTGTGTGTGGCGTCAGTAACTGACAATCTTCAGAAGACCCACAGTGGTCATACACTGTGGGTGATATTAGTCCTGGAATGACATCTACATTAAAGGAACTGCATGTGCCCTATCTGTCTACACTGTCTATAGAAAATTCTCTACCACAGAAATCAGCAACAAAGGGCAGGATCTCAAAGGGGAAAAAGAAATAAAATCATACCTATATGAATTTCATATTATTTGATCCAAACTCAGGATAAATTTTTAGGCAGCACTTTTATTTCTACCTTCACCATAATGGTGGTTGAATGTTGAAATATCTATTGACAATATTTTATGAGTCTCTTAATGACATAAAGGTAAATGAGTGACTTCTGATTTTGCAAAGTTCATGTTCTCTTTAAAAAAAAAACAGATCACAAATTAGAAAGGATACGAAAACAACACATGTCAGAGTCCTCAATAAAAATGTTTACTTCTAAACACTTAAGTACTAGTTTTCTCATTGGTGGCTTTTGCTGGAAGGAAAGAACATTAATAAGGAACAGCTTCCCTTGTTATGCATTTAAACCATCATTCTTGGTCCTATCAGGCTAAAAAAGTTTTAAGATAAAAAATTTACTGAATTTAAATTTACCTGTCAGTTACTGAGGGCAAATATTTTTAAGGTTAAAAATAAGGAGTAACATTTATGATTGTAAAACTCAAAATGATCACACTCACTGTATGTTCAACACACACAACCTGTTAATCCTAATTGAACACAACTCATTAAATATTCTAATCACACTATTTCCAGAATTAAACCTTCACTGAAAGGCCTAATTTGGTGCAACACATTGACCAAAATATTTTAATTAAAAATATTCTGAGTTAGTCTCAGGCCTAATTACAGGAATAGAAATAGGGCCTATATTGTCAGGCAGGTCAGCAGAGCTCAGTAGTAGGTTTTTCTCAAGTAAATTGACCGATCTAGGAATAATAGCGCAGCTGCTAAACTGCCAGTCTTGACATGTAAATCAATTTAAATGCAACAACTGCAGTGGCTACTTTGATAGTTATTAAATTGATACCTTGGAAATATGCTAAAAAAAATAAAGCAGAGGGTTTATTTTCGGAAACTTCTTTTTTTCAGAGAAAAACACTGGTTATTAATATAAAATATATTTTATTAATGTTTAAAAACTTGACTTTTGAGTCACTTTAGCTATTAATACTACTAGATCAGAATAACCAAATAGTAAAAGAAAAGAATACTTATAAAAGTCAAATTACAACATGGTTGTAACAGGGCCACACAAATCTTGGTATTAAATATTCTTCTTTTTCATTATTTGTAACATTTCTTAAAATGTTTATTTCAAGATATACATAGCTTCCTAAAAAACTTATTTATCTTTTAAAAACTTGCTCATTTTAATTTAGACCCAGGTAAAAAGGTTTGAATTAGTATACACAAGATCACTACATTCAAATGAAGTCAAATGAATGTTAAGTCTAATGTTTATTCTAAATCCAATCTACTTCAGAGTTCTTAAGTAGAAATAAAAGTAATAAAAGTCATTATTTCAGTAAATCTCTCTCATGAAATAACTTCTAAAAAGTATTGACATGAATAAAGAATATTTAAGAAAGTAGAGATGACTCCCTGCTAGCATTAATGAAAGTGTTAAAGCTGTTTTAGATCTAAACTGTGTTGGAAGAAAGCATATTGGACTCATAAGAATCTTCTATCAAATACTTCATCACCATCACTGTTAAAAGTTATCATTTTTCTATCACACTTAGAAAATGTATGTAGTGTACAGCCAAATTCAAATGCATGGAACACATCAAGCACCAGATATTTACTAGGCAACGTCTGCCTCTCTAAACAACAGTGTCCAAGGATTAAGTGTATAGTCAATGCTCTATTGATTTTACTATCAATGAACATTACGGCTCACACGACTGGCCATTTTAAGGGAAGATAGCTTCTATTATAGTTTACTTTTTAGAATGTATGCTAGTAAAAGATAAATTATTACCTTCCTGGTGAAACACAGAAAAGACAAATACACTTCTTAAAATGCACACAGATACTATTTTAATAAGTTATTAAAAAAAAAAGTGGGCTGACAACACAAAATTTAAAACATCACTTTATTATGATTTTTTATATTTAAATAGATAACTGTTAAAATGCTCTCTGAGATCTCATACAAACTATTCTTAACTATGTATTAAAACCAGATTAAGAATGTAGAAATGTATAAATATGGTTTAAATACACAGAAGCAAATCTATATTATAAAAAACACTAATGCAAAAAAATCATATGGAACTAAAACAGTATTTTCTTGAAACAACACTAGCTGCTTTTCTACACATTTAACATATGTTACCATGGCCTAGTATATGTTTACTTTATTTGATTTTTTAAAAAAATGTACATAATAAACATAAAATAATGATTAAATAATCATTACTGAGTTCCATAGTAGAATCCATAATTTATGACACATACTTAGTCTAATATAAATACTAGAAAACAAATTTTAAAAAATGTAATTACCAGCAAAAAATTACATTAATTTAAAATAGAAATAAAAACCACAAATATATAATCAAAATGAAAATTCAAGTAGTATAAAAATGAATAAATAATTCTAGCATTTGTCAAAATTGAATTTTGTTCCACATAAAGCTTGCCATTACAACTTCAAAGGTAACACAGTTTTCATTTAGGTCAGATTTAAAACGCTCCAATACAAAAATCTTAAAGAACAAAACAAGATTAAATTTATTGATCTCATACTACTTTAAATTATATGTATGCATGTGTTTGCCAAAAATTGTGTCACATACTATTTTATATACTGCATAAGTATCTTATATCTGCAATTTAGGGAAGATGCCAACTTTAATTTTTTACTCATAGATTTGAACACATCTGTAATCAAATTTACAAACAAATGTGCAATGGATTTATGAAAGTTTTAGTATTAAGGTTAATGCTTTATTTTAAACTGTGTTTGCATATAAAACATGATTTTATTTGGTAAATTATAAATGTTTTAACTTCAGAAGTTTAATATAAAATAAGAGACAAAAGAAATTTTAAGTTGTACAATTAAATTAATAAAAATACTAGTTCAAATTTATAATAGATTTTAAAGAAAAGTAAATATGTTACTATTATTAGACTGCAATCTAGTCCATATATATAGCATCTGGTACTCAGAACTTTAGGTAAAACTCTGAGAACTTGTATAGAAATTGATGTAGGAACATAGATAAGCTGCAGGTCCCTCAAGGTTAGCAAGCTAGCTACAGAGTTTAGGAAAGGCTACTATGCCAAAATTCCTTAAACTAGCCAGGAAAACCTGTTAATTCCATGCAATAATCTATGCCTTTGAGGGATGGAGTTTAAACAGTTTTCAAATGTTGTCCTAGGAATCTACTCAAAAACAAAACACATGTCTAAACAAAGGCTTCTGTAAGCATGTTCATAGCATCACTGATCATCAATAAAAAGTGTTAAAAATCTATAGGTTCATCAAATGGTGAGTAGATAAGCAAAAAATGGTATAGGTACACAATGGAATAGTACTCAGTAATAAAAAAGAATAAAATACTACACTATGGCACAACTTAAACAAATCTCAAAAACATTACACTAATAGAAAGAAGCCAGATGTGAAAGACTACATGCTGCATGATTTTGTTTATAAGAAATGTGCAGAAAAAGGCAAATTTATAAATACATTGAACAGATCTATGATTCCCTGGGGCTGGAACTCAGGGTGGGAACTGCCTGCAAATGGACTTGAGGGACATTTCTGAAGAATGCAAATGTTCAAAAAGTGGGTTGTAGTGATAGTATGTATAATCCTGTACATTTATTAAACATCACTGTATTGTATACTTAAAGCAGGTGATTTCCATAATATGCAATTTATACCCAAATAAGACTGTTACAAAAGAAAATAAAAATGTCTTTTTCTGAAGAAAAAAATGTTTATTCCATTTGCTAATTTATTTATTATATTGCTATTCCCTTTCCCACCAAAATATAAATAATACATTTGATTTTAGTGAAAGTACAATTATATGCATGGAAAATAAACAGGAAATATGTCTATGAAAATTTTCAAATTGCAAATGCCTAGAAGTTTACACTTTTAAAAGCACTTGTTCAATGAATATTTATGATGAACAGTGTGTCAGCAGAAGTTGTTCTGTAAGAGCAGTAAAAGATGCTGTTTTGTCTTGAAGCAGTTCTGACCCTCACCTAGAAAAGTCTTTCTCCAAGATTTCTAAATGCTCACAGGTCACCTGGCCTCAGGCACAAGCTTTAGAGGAATGATTCTCAGCTTGATTAGTTAAGACTTTTGCCTCAAGGAAAACAGTTACCAAAGAGTTACTTGTGCCTCCAGGGGTATAAATACTACAGATGTTTGTGTAACTGTCAGGTCCATTTTTTCCTACTAATACTCTAAAGTAAATGCAGAGGGAATTAATCCTAGAGAGATAATGTTAGGAGGCGTCTATGTAAACGCAGAAAAAAAGTGACATGTAAGAGGTAATCTGCTCTGAAAGGAGAGAAATAATTTTAGTAATTGAAAGAAATTATTACAAAGTTTACTGACTTCTAAGATAATGATCAGCAGAAAGACAAAATTTGATACTGAAGATGTTGGAAGAAAATTTCAAGTTATCTTTACAAAGGCATTCCTGTGTGAAACAAGACTGGGGGTTCACTAAAGGAAACCAACTAGAAAATATGCACAGAATGACCAACACTTTTTTTTTTAACATACTTTCAACAGGACAGATTATCTCAAACCAGAAGAATGTCTGCTACGGTACCTACACCAATGCCAGTCCTTGCTAAAAAGGAAGAGTACCTTGAATCGCTGTTTTATAATCTGACAAACTGAGGCATTCAAATTAAACAGCTGAGATGAGAACTAGGAGTAATGGCTAGCACTTAAGGATGTAGAATGATTCCAGATGATTTGTCTGAAGCAAAATTCAGAATGTCACAAAACATAATTCTGGGAGTTGCCTTTAAGATGCTTTAGTCTCATAGACAAGATACAAACATTTAGACTAAGTTTGAGCTTACATCTTAAATACCTGGGCATTTTGCTTAAGTACTCTTTTACTAAACAGCAACATTTTCAAATTTTTAATGTGGTTCATTCACTATTTTCTCATGCAATTAATTCTTTTGGACCTTAATCAGCATTGTTGTTGTGCTTAGTTTGTCTTTTAAAGACTATTAAGCCCAGAAGAGAAAAATCAATCTGTTTCATCTGCAATAAATATTTTGGAAACTTATGTTTCAGTTATGTGTGCATCCTGAAGGATGATTTAAAGTGCCTCTTATTGACTTAAACTTTGATAGACCTCACAATTGGATCTACATTCTGCAGTAGGGGAAAGGAGCCTCTATGATTTCCTGTGAGTCACTGACACTATAAACTACTATGTAGGTATATTAATGCTATTCTGAAAGAGGCACAGGAAGTCTGAGTGAGGGGCTGCCTCTACTGTGAGCTTTTATCAGAGACATAGCAGCACTGAGGCACACAGTAAAGGTGGGGAAAGCAACAAAAGAAATGAGAAAGGGATGCATATTTTTCTTCCACTTGTATCTTCTACAGCTCATCCAAGTCTATTCTCTTACAACCTGGGTTATTTGGGAAGTGAAGAAACATCAGGAAAGTATACTAATGTGACTATTACTAAAAGGGTATTTGGTTGAAGTCGAGTAGTACTTGTTTTTTCCAAGGACATAAACACCTATGCTAAAAATCTTTTCCAATGAAGCAAAGCTTGATAATGTTATGACTCATGATCCTAAAGTCTGTAAGTACTGAATCAAACCTAGTAATTGATTCACTAGTTCAATAAAAACGAACTGCGTTCTAAACATAGATTTGTAAAACAATGTGTTTCTTAGAAGAAACAAAAAACTAATTTAATGAGATGCAATTCTTTCCTTTTAAAAGTTGTAGCATGAAATTTTCCCATCTTAATTAAAAATTCAAATGAATACTCACCTCTGCCTTCTTTCATCATCCTTTAAAACTTCATAAATGGCCACCAACTAAAATAGAAGCATTACTTTAAAATAAAAATACTTTCAACGATAAGAAATCACATAGGAGGGTGAAGGTTCTATAATGCACACGAAGAAAAGCCTATGTGATCACATATATATATATATATATATACACACATATATATATATATAATAAACAGTCAAAATCCTAATTATAAGTAACATTTTATATTTTTGGAAGTACATTACAAAATTTAAAAAATGTCTGATATTAAAATGAATCTGTGAAAGATGCAAAAGTAACAAGTTACCTTAAAATGTATTTTAGTAGCAAGAACTGTAATTTAGACAAGAAAATTATAACAAGTATGAGCTTCCAACAACTTAGAAATTCTAATAACAAAATGTTATCAAAAAAGTATATCATTTAAAAAAAATAATAAAAATTTAAATGTCATATACTTAAGACTATTTCATGTTCAAATGAAAATATTCTACATATAAGTTAACATATCTATCACAAACATATTAATACAACTGTCACTATATATTTACATATATTAAAAAAGCAGCATTTCACTTACTTGTCTGAACTGAGTTTCTGCATTTTCATCTTTGTTCTTGTCTGGATGTAAGGTTAGTGAAAGCTTACGATACGCTTTTCTGATGTCTACAGATGAAGCATCCTGGATTGGTAGGGGGAGGGGGAAAATACAAAGCAAACTTTGTCAGAAAGAGAAATTCCCAGAACCTTATTAAGATCTGAGAAGACAGCCAACCAAGTGCAGGACCCCGGGCAATGTAATTTGAGCAATCAGCCTAACAACCCCGCTATGCAGCTAGCTGGCCCACATGACTGAACAATTATTCAATCTAATTTAGCTCTCTTCTTAACTTTTCATTACCATACAGTCATTTAAAGAAGACAGTATTTGGCAAAACTTTTCAAACACTTGCCTCCCTAAATTTAACCAATAAATCTTTTTCAGTAATTAAGAGATCAAAAAGAAACAAATTAAAAATTAATACATTTGTATGTCTTCAAAGAAGGTCTTTATATATTTGAGAATCTTAAAACCAGTTTCTGAATGCCAGGCTTATCATTCATAGTTTCTTTACTGTTATTTATACTGAATTTATCATCCAGCAACAACTTACAAAAACTCATCCTCACATGTCAAAAAAAAAAAGTGTATTTTAAGAGAGCTAAATATTTGTCCAAAATTAGCTATAATTATAAATAGTTATGTATATTGTATTTAACATATTTTTAGTACTTTAAACTGCATTTTCACCAATATACAGGTTCCTCAGTTTAGTCTGTAGAAATAAATTTGCCCATTATCCATGAATTACTAATATAGCTTAAAGTATGCACAAGGTCACAATGGTTCAACACTTCAGATTAGGTGGACATTAAGATTATATGCAAGCAGGGGAGCAGAAAGAGTAGAAATAATGTAAATACAATACTCATGTACAAAATTCTCAAAAAATAAAAATTATATTTAACAAATTATATGCAATCAAAACCAATTTGAACAAAAATATGTAATTTTGTGTATACATTTAAGAGAACAACATCTAATGGAAAGAATAAATACATATCAAAAACAAGAACAATCCAGAACACATTATCAAATTAGGGTTTAAAACTTCATCTCCAGTATATTTAAAAATATATTCTTGAGGCAAAATGATGGTTAAGCTGCCTATTAAATTTTATTTGATAGCTATTTATCTGTCAAATTTATTAATTATTTTAGTAAAATTGCTAAAAACTCAAACCAAAAATCTATATACCTGGGACGAAAGAGTTGTTAAAGAAATAGATTTGGAGAAAGAAAGAAATTTAAAGAAAAATGAAAACTACAATTAGTCTGTCAAGCTTTCATCTAGAAGCCATTACTTTCGCTGTGAGTTTCTGGGGCTTGTTGCTTCAGGCTGGTATGCTATCCTAGCTGTGAATGCTTTGATGACTTATGGAGTACTGAGGAGCCATAGAATCAAGAGTAAACTTTTCAGGTGATATGTCTGTATTTTTTCACTTAAAATTTGCTATATATTAGAAAGGGATGGTTATTTAATGGAAATGTGTGATGAATCATTCTGTCAGGCAAAAAGTCCAAGTGTCAAATGAATAATCATTCTCTAATTGGAATTTTAAATTTAGTTATATTGAATTACGACTATATCAGATAAATTCCAAAAGTAGATTGCTTATAAAGTATAAGGTTATATTTTCTTCATTATAAATCATGTTCAGCATGTAACAACTATGACTTATTTAAAAATAAAAATTACTATTAGTCATTCGAGGCATTTCCTTGCTTCCAGCCTTGCCATTCTAATGCCAATCTTCTAATCTTCTGTCACAGTATGTACCCCAAATATAAACTGAGCAGATGGTTCTCCTGTTTCAACACCCTTACCAAGTGCCTTCATCAACTGTATTTTCCCATCTCTCCAGTTTTACTTCCCAACCATGTCAGCCTATCTTGCTGGTCTCACATATCATTACACTTTAGGGTACAACCTCAGACTCTTGTTTTTCATTCAGCTACAAAAATAGACAAGGAGCTGGCTTCTCGGTTTACACACAAACACTGAGAATTGTTCTCTTGAAATTCTACCCGGCAGAGTTATTTCACCAATAAGCTCTATTATTGTGGATATGGCTTTTCAAACTCAGACATACTCTAGACAATTTGTACACTGCTGTAGCTTATGTATTTATTTAATGGGAGGCATTTAATCAATATTATTTTAACCATATATCAAACCTATTGTATAAGTATAGTTATTATTGAGCCCATTTTATAAGTGAGGCAGGGAGAGGTTTAACTAACACATTCAAATTCATGCTGTCTGCACAGAGATGCAAACAGAATTTGACACAAAAAAAATGTTACTTCAAAATCATGTTTATGTTTACTGTTTAACTTCAGATTTGAGCTTAAATTCATAAGGGGAGGATGTTTTGGGAAGGCAGTGAGAGTAAATATTACTTTCTTATTATTTGATAAATATGGGGAACATGTTCATTCACAGAACCATAATGTGAACATGCTCAAGTGAAGTTCAGTTTCTTCTTTGTGTGGTTGTTTTTTGAGGCGAGGTCTCATTGTGTTGGCCATGCTGTCCTCAAAGTCCTGAGCTCAAGTGATATTCTTGAATAGCTGAGAATATAAACACATACCACCCAGCACCAAACTACTCTCAATTGAACTCTTAAAGATAAAGACTCTGATATGTGCTGGCTTCTCGAAAACATTTTATATCACATTTCTATTAGTGACATGAGTTCCAAACATTTATCTCTTAGATTTAGCAGAACAGACCTTTTATTTCTTTGGCTTAAAAAGAAAAGTTTTTGCCAGGGCTATCTATGAGTTAACCATTTTCAACACTGCAGGTATCAGGAGATCTACTAGATTAATTTGCCATTATTCTACTCCTTCTAAATATGATATAGCTCACTGGCGAGCAAAATGTGAATTACCTTCACTCTTGGATAACTTCTGTAAAGAGGAGATATACCGTCACTATTAAAATTTTTAAATGCAATATATGCTCATCAAAATTTGAACAATGTGATGAAATGTCAGTAAAAATGGCAGGATAGAAAACTCTAAGGAAAACCCTCCACAGAAACAGCGAATAACCTGGCAAAACTGTCAGAGTCAACTTTATCTGAACTCTGCAAACCAAAGTTTATGGCAACCACGCAAGCACTTAAGAATCTGCACTGTGCAGATTCTCAGTAAGTGTGCTGAAGATGCCAACCTAAGTTCTTAGAGTGCGCTCTTGGTACAGGAAGAAGCACAGCTGACCTTGCTCTCAAAGAGCTACAGCTGTTTTGATCTTGTCCCTTTGCTCTTTGACATTTTAAAGAGTTTGCTTTTATTTGATTAAGTTTAGAACTCTGCTAGTAGACTGCATTTATCAATAACATTTAAAGAGGGCCAGTAAGATGGTTCCGTCGGTAAAAGCACTTGCCACGTCTGATCATCCTGAGTTTGACTCCAGAATCCACATAGCGAAAGGAGAGAATCGACTACTTTATTCCCTGACCTCCATTAAGTGTACTGTGATACACACGTGCCCACCCATATGCACACATAGATACACACAATAAATAAATACTAAAAAATTTTAAAGAAAAATTGAATTAGACAATGGATAACAATGGAAAATCACAAAGCTTGGGACGAAAGAGTGGGGAATGAGACACTCCACGGAAATGTCTGAAAAGCTCCTTTATTTTCCTTGAAAACTAGAAGCCCACAGCAGAGCAAATGTGCAGAATGTACAGAGAAGGCTCTAACCTCTGGTGAATCTGTTAAGTTCTGAATACACAGCAATTGAATGCTAACAAAGAGTTGTAAACTATCCAGTTGAACACCAAAGGCATGCTTCCACATATACACAGCTCACTGGCAATGACTGGAATATGTGTATCTGTCATCTCTTTTCTTCTCTTCCTCCTCTTTTTCTTCCTCCTTTTTCTTTTTCCTCTCGTGTTCAAGAATATAAGGAAAATCTGCCAAATCATTAGCTAACCTCGGATCTAAATAGAGTCCAGTGGCCACACACATCCAAGAATGGACATTTTATAAAATCAAGTTAGAAAAGTTACTAGACAAATAGCACAAACCAGAACGAGCAACATAAACAAACTCAAGGGAGGTAGGAGACTATAACTGCCATGTTATATATTTAAAATGTCTACTATCACAGGCACATAACAAACTGATAAGCAGGGCATGGTGGCACACACCTTTAACCCCAGCACTCAGGAGACAGAGGCAAAGGCAGAGGCAGGCAGACTTCTGAAAGATGAAGGCCAGTCACTTCCACATATTGAGTTCCAGGCCAGCTGGGTCTAAAGGGAGACCTTGTCTCAAACAACAACAACAACAAAACAAACAAACAAAAAAAACCCAAAAGAACAAAACATGCAAAGAAAGAGAAAAATGTGTTTGGTACAGAGATAAAGTATAAACATTTGACCTACTAGACAAAGCTTTTTAATTCTTTTAATATGCTCAAAAAGCATGTACAAATACAGAGAAACATAAGCAGTCTCACCAAATTTAGAGTATCAGCAAAAAGACAAAATTTAGAAAAGGTCTTCAACAGAACTTCTGGACTTCAAAAAATACAATAACTGAAATGAAAATTTCACTAGAGTAAGCTCAACTATAGACTTGGATGAGCAGAAGAATGAGCCAAGGAACATAAGGATAAGTAAGTCAACTGAGACTACCTTATCTGGGGACCATGAAGAACAAAAGTACAGGTGCTTGGAGAATACCAGCATGCCTAGAGAGTATTTAGGAAGGAGAAGAGAGAGGAGAAAAGATCTCTGGAAAAACAACATAAAAACTTAATTTTTTTGAAAGATGTAAATCTACACACCTAAGACTCTCAAGAAACTCTAAGTGGGGTAGAATACAGAGATCCACCAGAGAAATATTATCAACAAAGTATAGAACAATCAAAGACAAAGACAGAATCCTGCCAACAATAAGAAAGGAGTCATTTTTCATATAGAAGGTTAAATTGCATTGAAAAATGAAGACACAAAGCATAGAAAACACAGTAAACAAAGTCCTTCCTTATCAGTAATTATTTTAAAGGAAATGGGTTAACCTTTCTAATTAGAAGACAGAGATAGGATAAATGGATTAAAAAATAGTAATAATCTAATTGTATGGTATCCAGAAGAGACTTTCTTTAGAACCAAAGATATAGGTTAAACTGAAAGTGAACAAATGAAAACAAAACATTTTATGCCAAGGGTTATCAGAAAAGTGCTGGAATTGTCATGCAAACAGACAAAACAGACTCTAAAACAAAGATGATTATAAGAGACAAAATGGACAGTATTCAGTAATAAAAGGTTAATCAGTTGACCATGCCTTTAATCCCAAGACTAGGGAGGCAAAAGCAGGTGAATCTCTGTAAGACAGAGGTCAGTCAGGGCTACATAGTGAGAGCCTGTCTCAAAAAAAACAAAAACAAAACAAGAAAATATAACTAGGAGCTTGAGAGATGGCTCAGTGGTTAAAAGCACTGGCTACTTTTGCAGAAGACCCAGGTTCCATTCCCAGCTCCCACATGGTGGCTAACAACAGTCTATAACTCCAGATCCAAGGGATCTGGTGCCCTCTTCTGGTCTCTATGGACCCTGCACACACTTGCACTTACAAATGTGCAGGCAACACTCACATACATAAAATAAAAACAGATTTTTAAAAATTTTTTAAAGAAAATAACAAATATATAAACATAAACACATATAAGAACCACAAAATACATGAAACAAAGATTTAACAGAACTGAAGAAACAGACAATTATATAGGAACAAATGAAGTTTCCATGATTTTCAATAACAATCAAAAAGATTACCAAGGAAATAAAAGACTTGAGTAATGATGTAAACTACTTAGAAATGCCTAGCAGTCTATAAAACAGTCTACCCTGTAACAGCAGAAAACACATTTGTCTCAAGTACATACAAAACATTTTCCAGAACAGACCATAGGTTAGGCTACATGGAGTCTAAATACATTTATTTAGACTTTAAAAGACTGAAGTTTTAGTAAGTACATTCTCTGAATTAAATTTAAAAATCAATGATAGAGGAAATTTAGAAAACTCACAAATATGTGGAAATGAGATAACCAACCTTTATTTAACTTAAAAAAATAAATCAAAAAGGTATTAGAAAAGAGAAAGTGCTGTTAAATGTGTCTTCCCTATAAGAAACCTGATGTCTGGGGGCAGCAAGATAAGTTATAGAGTAAAGATGCTTGCTGCTAAGCCTGACAACCTGAGTTTCATCCAAGACCTACAAGACCTACAAGCTGTCCTCTCACCTCCATTAACATGTGGCATGTGCACAACCATGCACATCACAAGCATGCACACAAATAAACCAAAATATAATAAAAAGATAGATTAAAAATAAACTCATAAAAGGAAATGTATTAGAAGATGATTCTCTAATCATCAGTAAAAGATCAGAAAACTGTGTTTTAGAATATAGCAGAAAAGCTTCAGAGAAGCTTGTCCATTATGTTTAGAATGTTTGAGACCCAAACAAGGGTGTCCATACAATATCATTTTATCACTGGTGGGGATCTTTGTTATGATGATTTACGGAAGATTTTTATAAATTACTGCTAAAAATTACTTTTAAAAAGTAACTTTTTTTTTAAGTGACCTTTGTATTAGCCACTTTTCTCTTGTTGTGATAGAAACACTGACCAAAGGAACTTATAAAAGGAAGAGTTTATTTATCTTACAGTTCCAAAGAGGCAGGAGTTCATCACGGCAGAGAGGCATGGTCGCAGAAGCTACGTTCTCACATCTTCAAGCAGGCACAGGAAGCAGAGAGTAACTGGAGATCCATCAAGGCTTAAGAACTCTCTTGTCCACCCCTAAAGATGTGTTTCCTCTAGCATGGCCACACCTTTTAAGACCTCCCAAAACAGAGTCACCCAACTCAGGAAAAAATGTCCAAATACTTAGAGCCCACAAGGAACATTCTCATTCATACTACTACAACTTCTGATCCTCTTGCTTCAACCTCTAGAGTACAGCATCCTGTAATGCATGCTACTTAATTTTTTTACAAGCAAAAAAGAAATCATTAAGAAAATTAAGAAATACTTTGACCTAAATGAAAACAAATCAAGGCAAAATTTGGGATGCAGTAAAAGCAATACACACACAAAAATTTACAACTAGAAACACATTTTCTACAAAAGGAGGAAGGAGCTACGGAAATGGTTTGGTGGTTAAAAGTACTGCTGCTTTTGCAGAGGACCTGGGTTCGAGTCCCAGCACCCACATGGCAGCTAACAACCATCCATGACACAGCTTTAGGGGATCTGATGCCTTCTTGTGACCTCTGAGGCACTGCATGATGTGGGAGCACTTACATACATGCAGACAATACACTCATACACATAAAATAAAAATAATAAAATATAAAAAATTAAAAGGAAGAAAAATACAATGGTAGTGGTAGATTGCTTGCCTAGCATACATGAGTTCCTGTGGCTGATCATCAGCAACGAGCAACAACCCCCACAAACAAAACAAAACAAATCAAAACAGTAAGTGAGAGAGGAAGTAAGGACTCTTAACTTTCTAGTTTATGACACCAGGGGAAAAAAAGAGCAAAGTAAATTCAAAGCAAGCAGAAGCAAGGATATTACAAAGATGTATACAGTGATGAATTAAAGAGTATAAAAAGAACAGAATCAACCAAAAACCAAAAGTTGTTTTTCTGAAAATGCCATCAAATTTGACATATCTGCAGCCACAGTGAGAAGTGTGGCATTGCTTAACAAGGGGGATCTGTTCTGAGGAAAGATTTTGCCAGTGTGGTCATCACAGAGTATACTAACACAAACCTAGATGGTATAGCCTACTATGTATTTAGGCTGTGTAGTACAGATACAGATAGACAAACAGATGATAGATAACTAGATAATAGACAATCTTAGTTCCTTTTCCTGCTGCTGTGATAAAACACTGTGACAAAAGCAACTAAAGGAAAGACAGATTTATTCTGGCTCACAGTCCAAGAGTACAGTCCATCACAGTGGGGAAGTCAAAGTGACTGGAGCCTGAAGCAGCTGGTCACATTGCATCCACAATCAAGAAGCAGAAAGTAATAAATGCAAGTTCAGTTGGCCTTATCTCCTTTTTATATAGTACATGAACTCAAGTCCTGGGAATGGAACCATCAACTTTGACAACACTCTTCTCATTTCAGTTAACCCAATCAACCCAATCTAAGAGGTTAAACAATCCCTCACAAGTACGTGAAGGCTTGTCTCCTAGGTGATTCCAGATCCTGTCAAGGTGACAACACTAACAGGGAGGGAGAGAAGGAGGGAGGGAGGGAGGGGTGGAAAGAAAAAGAGAAAGGGAAAGGGATGGAGAAGGGGAGGAAGAGGAAGGGGGAGGGGAAGAAGGGGATGAAGAGGAAGTTGGGGAAGAGGAAAGCGAAGGGAAGGGAAGAAAGAAAATTACAGCTGTGTGTGCTGTCCTTTGATAGAACTGGCAGTGCGGGAGGGCTGTTTGCACTAGAATTACCACAAACACTAAGTCATTTGTTGCGCTGGCATTACAAGGATACTGGATGAGACAGTTTTTCAGTTTCATTATCATTTTTCAGGACTACTATCATATATGTGGTCCATAGCTGACTAAAGACTCATTACAGAGTGTACAAATATACTAAAATCAGAAATGAAACTGGGGACATTACTGCTGACTTTACAAAAACAATAAGCAATTAGAAAAAAAAATTATGAACAAAACCTGGTAAGACTTGCTACCAAAATGTGACACATTTAATTAGGGATAGTTCCCTTTCCAGGTGGTACACGGCTTCAAGTGAAGACTGTTTGAACAAAACTAACTACAAGCAATATAATTTGTGGCAAATTACTTACCTATTCCAAGTTTCAATCTGTCACTGGTAAAGTGGGCATGATCACATTGATACACCTAAAAGATGCCAGTGATGTTTATATGAGATACATATATGATGCATTAATTTTAAGCCTAGCATATAGGTACTGTTGAATAAATATTAGAAATTCACCATTACTTTTTTTTAAATCTGATTTGGTATGTATATGTGTGGTGGGGGCACCAGAAGTCAACCTCAGGTGTCTTCCTTAAGCACTCTACATCTCATTTTTTTGATACAGATCTTTCACTGAACCTGGACCTTGGCATTTCAGCTAGACTGACTGGCCAGCAAGGTTCAAGGATCCTCCAGTCTCTGCCTCCTCAGTGCTGGGATTACATGGATGTGCTATATCTGGTTTTTTATGTAGGTGCTTGGGATTGAACTCATGCTTGTGTGATAATCACTTTATAAAATGACCCACTTCCCCAGCCCCTAGAACTTTTTGAAGAAAACAAATTCAACAGTATCTACTGAATATTTACTATGTGCAAATACTGGATTTTCATTGATGAATGTGATAAAGTCCCTACCCTCATTAAATTCTGCTATATAAGTACACAGAAAACTCTACTTTAGGTGACTCTAGAGACTATTTTGCCTTATGTTAGAGATTGACAAACTTTCTAAATAAATGACAAGGTAACATATTTTTAGTCTTATGGGTCAAACGATTTCTGTTAGAACTGTTATAGTTAACCATTATAGTCTTAGTCTGAACTATTACTATCTGCCATTGTAGTGAGAAAGCAGGCACAGATAGTATGAAAACAAGTGAGTGTGGTAGTATTTCAATAAAATTATATTTATAAAAGCAGAAAGCAGTTGATTTTGGCCCATGAACCATAGTTGGCTGACTCCTGATTATGGTAACAGATTGCCAATAATCTAAAACGAAGTCTACTTACATAGTGTCTTCATAAATGTGGTAACTACCCTTTTAGGGATGACAAATAATAGAAAAATATATGGGTAGTTAATGAAAATGAAAACCAAACATTGTATGAGGATCAGTTCAAAATAAATTCTTAAAATTAAAAAAATTTATTATTATGGGGGAGGGGGTATGCATGTGCCATGTGTACATGGAGGCCAGAGGTCAGTTTGTGGAGCTGGTTTTTTTCGTCTATCTTTCCATGGGTTCCAGGAATTGAACTTAGGTTGCCAGGCTTGTGCAGCAACTACCTTTACCCACTGAGCCATCGCAAAAGCCCTTAAGTACATTCCTAATAGAATTTCCTGTTGTCTTAAAAAAGAACTGAGAAGATCATCAATATTCAGCATGGAGGAAAGACAATTAATAATCTTCCAAATTATACTATTTAGGTACTAGCTGAAAAAACTTCAAAGACTGGGTGACGTCTGCTAACTTTAATCTGTGTAATGTTACTAATCAACTTGGTAATTCTATGTAAAACTTGTGACTAGCACTTTGCATCATTTTCACATCTGATATTAAAGATGAAAAACTCAATCTAAACTTGTAGGGCCTGGCTTCCAGACATGCCTTTTTCCCTGTTAGGTTCCCGGCCAGGAACTAGCTTCAGTTTGTCAGCTGCAGTTGCTCTGAGGACAACTTGACCTTTAGAGGCCTAACTGCAACTGTTAACCAGGTGTGGTCTGAACCAGGTGTGGTCACATACTTGGATGCTCCCTGGGGGCCTGAATGTTTGTCCCCTCCCAAACCCTCCATGGAGTTTCCTGCAGTAAATCACTGGCATCTACTGGGTGTATATATATATTGAGCATCTTGCTGGAATAAATCGGAAGCTTCCCCACCATTTTTGGTGTCTGTGTTGTGTGTGTCTTGTGTGTTTGTATGTCTTGTGTGTCTTTCATTCCTCAGCCCTCGCCGGATAGACTCGGGCACAGTTGTAGCACCAGACCGCTACATAAACTCTAAATGACTTTGCCCTCTTTACAATGGTCGCTAAATGTGTAGATTTATCAGTCAAAACAGTCTATTTGGTCCTTTATTCCAACCCCAAACAATAAACCAACAAAGCAAAAGCAGAAGGAAAACAAAATTATGAGCCTTAACACAGTTGTACTTTACTAGTAAAAGAACTAAGTAGTACAGATTTAAAGAAAGCTGTCTCTGGTTAGTAGATGAGGAGGACAGAGTAGAAAAACTTGTATTTATCAAAATAACATCTTCAGGACTTGCATGAGCAAATATAACTGAAGACAAATTGAAAAAGTAAAATGTTTTGTGCTGGATTCAATTCCTAGCACCTCCAATAATAGCAATAACAGCAACAACAGAAATGATTTATAAATTTTAAGTCTAAGTTTCTATAGATAATATGGTATAAAATAAATAAGAGGCTTTAAGCTCTTCCATTACAAACCACTTTTGAAGTTAAGCCTCTTTGGAGAAATATATTGAAATTTATGTAAGATTATAGCTTTAATTGACTTTCTTAGTCTTAACACTACACAGAGTAGCCAATGGCTGGTTAATCTATCTCAAATCCAAGTTACTTATAGAGAATATTTATTATCCTTTGAGGGCAAAGGTCAGTAAAATTGATTTCTTGAAAATAAGATAATAACCTCCAGTACAGTACAAGAGGAATATATTCTGCCTCTTATGTTACACCTAAACCTAAATAACTTTTGATTAATGTGTTTGAATTGGCCTCATCTCTGCTCTCCCCATATTTACAAGGTAAACATTCTAAAATGTAGATAAACAAAAGGCTTGTAGTCTCAAAAGACAGCTGCTTCTGGTATCTAATTACTTGGGGACTGAATTGACAGGGATATCCAATCAACTATTGGCGAAACAAAATCATCATTCCTTTTTGTAAACTGGTAACAAGATTAGTTCTCTAGCACTATACTCTTCAAATGAATTATCTTCAAAAAGAGGTCGTTTAAACAAGCCAATGGCAAGATGGAAAGGGACAGTATAATTCTATATTGAAGAGATTTTAAAAATGAACAATCAAATGTAATATATTGAACTTGTTTTGTCTGGAATTCAAACAAACCATGGTAAAAAAGACATTTTTCAGACAATTTAGAACACTTGAAAATGAACTAGATACCAGATGGTATTAAGAAATCAGTATTAATTATACTAAGATAACAGTATGATGATTACAGAAGAAAACATGCTTATCTAAAGAGATGCATAGAGAAAGACTCATAATAAAATGTCATAATGTCAAACATTCATTTAAAAATACTTTAAAGAAAACATAGCAGCAAATGGTAACTGTTATATCTGAGTGACAAATACATAGCAATCATTAAAACTATTCTCCCCAGTATTGAACATGTTTTATTCTTTTCAAAATAAAATGCCAAAAGAGAAAAACCAAAGCAGACACAGTGGTTCACACCTGTAACCCTAGTTTTCAGGAGGCTACAGCAGGATCACCATGTTAACTTGAACCACATAGCAAATACCTATAGGGTGAAATCCTATTTCAATATACACAGATACACAGACACACCCACACAATCAGGTATAGTGGCATATGCTATAACCCCAACATTTGACAAGAAGATAAGGGGATCAAGAGCTAAAGATCACATTCAGACATCATCAGAGAAGCTTCTTAATGCACTGGACAAAGAAATACACAACTGGTAAAAGGGCAGAAAATAAGTGTCTGTGGAGTGCTCAGCTACAAATGAAACATTTATATCATACCAACTTCCCTGTAGGCTCAAGGACCATTATAGCAGAGTAGGCAGAAACATTACAAGAGCCAGAGGTCAGGGAGGATTGGAGCCAAACTGTCTACCCGACATGGCAAGACCACCAGTGGATGGCTCCACACCCCAGAGTATGTGAACAGCACAAACTGGACTCAGTAGATTATTTTAAAAAACAAAGAGAGGGAGGACATGAAGTTGGAGAAGTAGGAAGGCACGGGTAGAACTGGGAGGAGATAAAAGTTAAAGGTCACATAGTAAGTTTGAGGCCAGCTTGAGTTACATGAGACTCAGCATAAAGAAAAAGAAGAATAAATAGTAGTAAGCAATAAATCATGTACATAAATGTATTATGATTGATAATCTGTAATATGTATTTCAAACTGTTCTTGAAACAAAAGATATGTAGAACTCACTATATAGACCAGGCTAGCATCTAACTCAGAGAGAAGTGTTGGGATTAAAGGTGTGTACCACTATACCCAGTTTGCTTGGAACTCAATATGCAGATCAGGCTGGCCTTTGTCTCACAGAGATCTACCTGCTTCTGGCTCCCTGAGAGTTGGAATTAAAGGCTTGAGCCACCAGACCCAGGAGAAAAGTTTGTATTTTTAAGAGAAGAATGGGAAGAGTAAGAAGGCAAAGAATTATAAATGGTAAACCAAAAGCTAGTATTTGATTTTCATCTATTAGCAGAGAGTCATGTTTTACTGTCCTTAAGGATGAGGTTAACCACTATTTAAAAGAAAAGCATTTAAGAATTTCCAAATTAAGAGGAAAAGAAATTTTACTAAACCAATGAAAAAAGTAAAGAGAAAGTGTAATAAGAACAATTGATAGATGGGGGTGGAGGCAAATTCAAGTATGTTAGTTTCTCTGTAAAACAATTTTGGTGAATTAAGGCAAAAATAAAGACGAGAACAGCAATGTTGATAACGAATAGGAGAAACAAGGAATTCAAAGTCAAATGCAAGCAACAAAGTATATTAACAGGTAATAATAAAAGTTCTATTCCATTGAAAAGTTAAAAGTCAGGAGGCTTTGTGTTCCTAATAAGCCACACTCCATCTAAATAGAGCAAAAACTATTAAATAGAAGAACTTGAAAGAACAACCGGGGTAGAAGATTTTAATGAGCTGTAGTTCTCTAAGAGCTATACAAGCTGCTAAGAGAGAAAAGCAATCAATAGTCCTACCCAGTTAAAAACTGATCTACGGTAATGCCTTTTATAATATGGACATACTCTGGACAAATGACTTTTACTTAACTTTATAATAAAAAAGTTAATCTTCTTTTAGCTTGTCCATAATGTAAACAAACCTACTAGGCCTTGTGAGGAGCTTTAAATCCTTCCTTGCCCTAGATCCAGAATAATGTATGTATGGGTATGTGTACATGGTGAATATGGGGAGTCCAACAAAGACCTGATTTTTCCCATTTACACTGCAAACAATGGATAGGATTCAGTTGATTAAGTCTGTTTATGGTTGTGTGTTTGTGTTGGTCTAGGTCTAGGGATTAGAAAGGATAAGATTCTTCTGATAAGGACCAGACTTCCCATTTCATGCTTGATATTGTTTCAATAAAACAAGGAGCAGGTCTTTGTTCTAGAGTACAGTTCTGAGAGAAATCTGAAGGAACAGGATCTCAGCAGTCCAGGCCTGCTCTTGGGCTTAAAATGCATGCTAAGTGTCAGACTATTTTTTATTAAGACATTGCATAGTAAATGCCACAACGACCAACCAGAACATGACCAGCCTAGCAAGATATACCAAATGGTGCAATAATGGCACTTTTATCTTACCTCCATATAGTTACCCCCAAACCAATAACTGTTTAACTGGGCTTAAGGCCCACACAAAAGGAGGGAATTCATGTCTGGTACTATACATCTGGCCAAATATCTGTAGTGGGAGATTGAGGAGAACCTACTATTGATAGTTCCCTAAACAAATATAATTTCCAATTGTATTCTAAATACCCACAGTTAAGTATAGCTCGCAGCCATCAACAAAGAAGCTTCTTTTTGCAATGGATGGAGACCATTACAGAAGTCCACAGCTGGTCAAAATGCAGAGTATAAGTGATGGTGGACTGCCCACCCCAACCGATACATCTAAAATGCAACCCAGATAACCTAAGGCTCAGGGAACATTGCAGAAGAGGGGGCAGAAAGATCTTAAGAGTCAGAGAAACAGAAGACTTGCTTCCAGACAGTAACTTCCAGACAAGACAAAGAAGCTGCACAACCCATAAAATCTCAACAAGACGGTAGTGTAAACAAGATTTGCTTGCATAATGACAACACCAACTGACACACCAACATGAACTGGGTCAATTTCACAAGGTCTCACCTGCATCAGATGAAGAGCTACAGGCAATCAATGGGTGCTGACTGTCAGGAAGAAAATCAGTTTTCTTAAGGGTGAAATCAGGATGACCTCTCTGATTTATTGCCAAGCAGTAAGCCCTAAATACATGCACATATGATCAACATCAAATGGACTAAGTAGGTTGTTTATATGTGTGTGTATATATATATAGACGTGTGTGTGTGTGTGTGTGTGTGTATATATATATATATATATAAAATTTAAAGAGTCACAAAATTGAGAGGAAGGGGGTTACATGGGAGGAGTTGGAGGATGGCAAGAGAGGGATGGAAATGATGCAAGTACAGTATTATGTATGAAATCCTCAAAAACTAAAAAAATTAACTTACAAAACAAGAAAATTACTAAAAAACAAAATAAAAGCTAAAATTAAGCACAGTGATTCGGAGCTTCAATAAAAATTTAAAAACTAATACTTTGAAATCCTTATATTTACATGTCTATAATTTATAAAATTAGGTACTGAAAACATAATATGTAATTTATATGCATATCCATCAGAATATATTAATTTTATATTCATACAAAGGAATAATACATTGGGTCATACAAATAGTCAGCATGGCTGTCACACGCAAGGGCAGGATAGAGCTGCACCAGACTCCCCACTCACACACCCCAGTGGCATCCATTATCAGCTGACCATAGCTATCACCTAGTGACTATCAAGACATGGCTGTAGTCCTCAACATTAGGAATCTGAGAGGGCTACAGATCTCAGAAAATAAACTAGAGGACAGTGGTGTAAAGTGATCATGTGAAGCTGTGCAACCTCTCAACTGCCACTGGGAGAATCTTGGCATGTAGGCCTTTGAGCTAACTGCTCTGAGGACCTAGTTTCTGCTTTTACTCATAGTGAAACCCTGTGGGAAATCAGCCTGTTGGAGAACACTACAGTCCACAGTGGGGTCACTATGACTGAGGACTAGAATCAGTCAAAGTGTCACCTGCATGCAAGGGCTGTGAACAACTAACTTGATTATGAAAACCAAGCATTTCTGACCACTGAGTAAAAAGAGAAATTCCTATATGACATTTCTAAGCAGCGTGTAAGAGAAACAAAATCTCATTCCAAGAAACCTGGGCATATCCTGATCTAAAACCACATACAAAGGAAAGGGAGTGGGCCCTTACTCTGGCACACCTGAGTGCAAGAATTATCCATCACTGACACTCTAATGAGATATGATTTCTCCAGCTCCTGGATCAAATGTGTTATATAAGATTGATGAGTTTTTTTCATTTTTGAACAGAAGACAAGAAGTTTTGGGAGTATGTAAGGGGTGGTAAGGTGACGGTGGGGGAGGAGATCTGAAGATAATGAAAATTCATTGTATAAAAGTCTTGAATCAGTAAAAATTTCTTAAACTTAAAAAAATTTTTCTTTTAAAAATATTTTATTATTATTTTATGTGTATGAGTATACTGCCTGCCTGTGTCTGAGTACACCTGTGTGGTGCAATGCCTACAGAGGTCAGAAGAAGGTGTTAGATTCCCCTGGAACTGGAGTTACAGACCGTTGTTAGCTGCCATGTAGGGGCTGGGACTTGAACTTTGGTCCTCTGCAAGAGCAGCCAGTGTTCTTAACCACTGGGCCATTTTTCTAGCCCCAAATAATCTTAATTCTAAACAAAAGATTTTAAGTCCACATTTTAAAATAACAAATAACTATCAGTGATTGCTATGATTTGAATGTGAAATGTCCTCTCACTGGTTCGTGTGTTTGAACACTTGAGTCACCAGCTAGTGGTGCTGTTTTGGAAGGTTGGAGAATCCTTAGGAAGTAGAGCCTTGCTGAAGAAGTAGGTCAATTGGGGTAGGCCTTAACGTTTTACAGCCTAGCCCCACTTCTCCTCTAGGCCTTCTGACTACAGACTCAATGTGACATCATACTCCTCCTGCCATGACTTCCCCATTAGGAAGGGCTTAAACTCAAGCCAAAATAAACCCTCCCTTAATGTTTCTTATTGGTCATAGCAGTAAGAAAAGTAACTAATTCAGTGACTAAAATAGTTGAGAAATGCAATACCTTAAGAACTTACAAATTAAAAAAAAGTTTCTCAAGCCAAAAATAAAATCTTAAATGGCAGATTACCTAGAAATTAATGAAAAGGAAAATATTTTGCATCAAAACATATGAGAAAAATATATAAGGTAAAGTTCTTAGAGGAAAATGTAAGTAGTCTAAAATGTGATTTTTCTTTTCTTTCTTTCTTTTTTATTTTTATTTTTATTTTTTGGTCTTTTTGAGATAGGGTCTCCCCACAGGTCCAGCTGACCTGGAACTTGCTATGTAGACTGGATAGGCCTCTGTCTCAAAGGGATCTGCCTGTCTCTCCCTCCTGAGTGCTAGGATTAAAGGTACGTGCCACTGTGCCTGGCCTAAATACTATTTTTAAAAAGACAAACTCAAGACCAAGTGACTAACCTAAGAAAGTAAAAAGATAAAGCTAAAAGAACCCAAAAGACTGTAGAGAAGGAATATAACTGTAGAAAATGAAACAGAAAGGGGAAATGGCTAGTTGTTTGAAAAGATACATAAAAGAGTTAATTTTATACCAAGCACAATTACAATAAATATATCAGCCAGACAATATGCACCAGTCACTTAAACCTGAGTTTCCTAAATGGAAAGTGGTCACACATCTGCTTTATCTGCCTTCTCTTTGCTTCAACCTCGTACCAAGAACAAGCCAAAATCTGCAAGTTTAGCTAGCCCAGACCGGTTATAGATATGCCAGAAAACATTTAAATTTGTTATTATCTCATTCAATTATTCATTGAATCCCTTTCAGAGACAGATTAGACCCCAATCCCAGAACTTCAGCTCCTTTTATAAGACTTTTCTGTTGTGATTCTGCCAACAATCTTGTTCTTGGTAATCACCTTCCTAAAGACAGGGTTCTGCTCCTGAAGGTAAGCTTAAAGCACTGTCCCCAGTGCTCACAGCTACATCTCTTAGCTTCTTAACTGTTACTATTAAGCTGCTTAGTTCAACTCCACTAGTATTCTTCTATTTTGCACAGTAAAAAAAGTGAGAAAGATGACTACAATCACTTCAAATGTTTGTTTCAAATCCATATCACACAAACAAAAACAGACAGCACTGTGCCTACAATGACAAAAAGAAAAGTAGAAGAATGGCTCCCATTTGCTGTCCTCCAAAACTTAACAAAGTACGTCCTAGCCAGTGGCCAGTGCTTAGGAACCATTATATCCAGAACACTTCCTTCAAGTGAGTGAGAAACAAAGCTATTTGCTTTCTACACTGTCCAGTATAAAAACACTTCAGTGTGAATGAAATGCATGTCGAGAGCAATGCATTATGTCCTTACAACATAATTTTCCCATAGTATTCTCCAATTCTAACAAACAACCTTAGAAATAAAAGTACAAATCAGTAAATATAATAGAATAGTATTGGCTGTTTTTCTTTAAATGTCTAAAAGTAATTCACTTTGGGGGAGGAGTAAATTTTTATCTCCATATAGACATGTAATATTCTATTACATTTTTTGCTTTCTTATCAAGGTTGAGTTTCTGAATTATTCATAGTACAAATTATAAACCCTTTGAAGAAAGTAGTCAGTTCTATTATTTTTAAGCTTCTACTGGAAAGCATAAATAAGGAATCTTGGAAGCTCACTCAAATTTGTTCCTTTCCCAGTCTTTCTCTTCCAGGTTAAGTATCAACACTCACCACTCAGCAGCATAGGTCGAAAACCAAACAGCAAACCTCAATTAGCTTCTTTCAGGTTTTTACATAATTCATTAGCAGTCCAAAAACTTCCAAGATCCTAGCCCAAACAACTGTTTCTTGCCCTTCTACAGAAATATAATGCTTCAAATATGATTTCAAAACTAAATAAAATGGACAATAATTTCACATTCCTTCTTCTAGTCTAACACTGTTCAAATTCAAGACTCTTCTAGAATGTGGGAAATATTTCCATCTATAGTGTCCAATAAAATAGTGTTACAGATTGGGTATGAAATGTTGCCTCAAAAGGCTCATATGATGAAGGTTTGGTCTCCAAATGGTAAATGAATTATGAGTGTTAACTTAATCAATAAATCAGTCCACTGATGAGTTCATAGCAGAATGGGATATTAGAAGGTGGGACATTAGTTGGATGAAGTAGGTCATCGATGGAGAGCTTCTGAAGTGTATATATTTGTTCCTAGGCTCCTTCCTATCTGCTTCCCACCCATCTTCCATGAGTTTTGCTTCCCTATATGCTCCCTGCCCTGATGTTTTCCTTCATTACAGTCTCGAAGAAGGGAGCTGGCTCCATTTATAAAGGGGGAAAGGTTTATTTTGGCTCATAGATTCAGGGGTTCTTTTTAAATTGTTCCTCGCTGATATTTTGTTACAACAAAAAGTTAATTAGTCTAAATAACCACTGAGCATTTGAGATATGAGTAGCACACACAGTATGAGATTTCAAATTTTATTTTATTTTAATTCATTTAAATTTAAATAGTCACATGTGACTAGTGGCTACTATAATTAGACAATACATTTCTACAGTACTTTTTTATGTTATGGATACTAGAAAGTTCTTTAAAATTGCATATGATTTAAGTTTTTCCAATCACACACACACTTTCTGGTACAGAATCAACACATGTGGTAAAGAACATTTATTTGTTTGTTTACTTATCTTAGTCTTGGACATTAAAAATAGCTCTACTGAGCTGGAGAAATGCTCAGCAGTTAAGAGCACTGGCTGTTCTTGCAGAGGATCTGAGTTTGCTTCTCAGCACTCATATAATGGCTAATAGTTGTCCGTAATTCCAGTTTCAGGGTATCTAATGCCTTCTTCTGACCTCCACAGGCATTGCACGACATGGGTGCATTTAAATATTCACAGGAAATACACTCATACACATAAAATAATAAAAAGGTGTGTCTCCTAGACCTAATATGGCCATTACACTCATGAACTCACTGCAGCTGTGCTTACCTGTCCAAGACCTACATAAGATTAGGCTGGTCAACATTTCATTTTGGATTGGGGAAGGGTTCATGTGGCACCACTGTTTTCTGAAGGACTATCAGCAGTTAATGGTTGCTGGAAGAGGGAGTGACACTTTCTTCAGTGGGTAACCACTGAAAAGCTGCCCATACTCCAGTCAATAACCTCCTTCCCATGATCATGCAAGGAGCCATAATTAAACTAAATGGATCATACCCACAAAATAAGACACAAAAATAGGAAGGAGACTTGTTGGAAAGAAGGGTTTCAATTACCAGAACAAGGAGGGAAGATGAGAGGAGATAACAAGGATGGGATGTGTGTGTGTGTGCGCGCGCACGCGCATGTGCACACACACAACTAATCATTATATATATGTATAAATCTGTCAAAGAATAAAATTTTAATATTAAAAATATTTTATTTATTATTTTTATTTCATGAGTATGAGTGTATTGCATACATGTAGGTAGGTGCACCCGTGTCATGCAATGCCCGAGGAGGTCAGATGAAATGCATGCTATTTCATTAAAGTTTTATTTCATAAAACTTCATTTATCTTTAGTTGTTCTAATTGCCAAGGTAATCCCAAAAGTTTAAGATCTAGCTTACCTAGTTTATCATTAGAAGGCAATCACTTTATTTAAGGGGTCACACAGGGAATTCAAAATACAATAGGATATAACCCATTAAATCTGAAAATAATTTAATTAACAAGCCAGTTAAAAACAGAGAAAGAAAAAGTACACTTAAACACATTAAAAAACTTTTTCAACGATTTATTCCTGGTTCTAATAAATATGTTTCACGTAGAAAAAATTGAACCGTCATTCTTAAACAAGTAGTTAAAGCTATTTAACTTCCTTTTCTGGACTCTTCTTTCTAGTTTTTCCTTGTTTTATATAAGACAGAAAAGATTCAATCAAAATATACATCTAAATCTTAAAACTTTTAACTACTGTAGGCAAAGCAAAGAATTACAGACAAACAAAATAAAGACAACAAACAACTGACCTTGCCTGGAGGTCAGTGAGATGGCTCAGCCACTAAGGCACCTGCCACCAAGCATAACAACCTGAGTTTGATTCCTGGAACTTACACGGTGGAGGGAGGGAACTGACTCCCATAAGCTGACCCATTACCTCTACTAGTGGGCTGTGACAGCCCCCCAACTCCCCCACACACAAATAAATGTAATTTGAAAATACGTTTCCTCTAATGTTACTGAGGGCTGACATCCTGATGGAACAAATAAAATTTCTCTGAGCTATTCTTCTGACTTCATTAAATGTGTGTTAGTTATATCCTTTCCCTAAAAAAAATCTCTATTTGGGAGGGTGGGAAGAATGAAGCTAACAGTAGTGGCATGCAATTTAAATGGGTGATTTGAACTTGTCTTAAGCTTCCCCTGAAACTTGTCTATGTACCATAGGTCACCAAGCACAATCTGTCTAGAATTATAAATTTTACAAATCAATTCCATCAATAAAGATTTAAAACTCATTGTGATATTGTATCTACATGTTTATTAGATTCAAGACTTTGTCATTTACTTTGTTCCTAGAATTATTTTGTACAATGGTTTCTGTCATCCTTCAAAGGTAACAAAAGTGCATAAGTTCAAATGTGTGTAGCTGATAGGTAACTTGAACATTCATGATTGCAAGTTGATAAGAAAATAACTATTTAATGCTAATATTTTTATTATACCCTACTTAAAGAATGACATTAGATATCTAAGAGCTCAAACTATTCTTCAAAAGTCAAACATACTTCTACCTCAACCAGAATAGATCTATTGGTGCATAAAATGAAAACAAACCTTTGAATATCACCGATTAAAATTACCATTACTTACAAAACACCTTACTTGATAAGCTAACAAAACTATGAATTTAGACCTCATAACTAATTATATTGTCCATTCTTTATCTTAATAACTTATGCTTACTTTGCCAACTGTATCATGTAGACTTCTGTGAGACTATATGTTTTTCCAGGAACTTACATTAAAACATGCCAAAAATATTTTTAGGGAGACTGGAAATGTGGCTCAGTAGTTAAAAGTATTGGCTGCTCTTGTAGAAGACCCTGGTTCGGTTCCCAGCACCACATGGCAGCTTACAACCATCTGTAAGCCAACTTCCCGGGGATCCAACATTCTCTTCTGGCCTCCACTTGCACTGCACACACAGGTGCACTTGCATGCAGGCAGAATAAGAGTACACATAAAATAAAAAGAAATAAATAAAAAATACTCTTAGTAAAACCAAATCTATTGTTACAGGTTAAATGAGATTGCCACATTGATAATAAAATACAATGCCTTCAAAAACCTAAATATAATAATGTACAAATACATATTTGTACATATGTGGGTAATACATATTTGTATGTAATAAGTCAGAGAGTATGGCACAAATATAACCCATGATGAAGAAACCAGGTTTTAAATCAAGTTTCCTTAACTCTCTACTTTACAAGCCCTGACAAAGTCATGGCTACTTTACATGCAAAAGAACACACCAGGCTTCTTTTTTTAAAAAAATGTAAATATGTGTATGTGTGTTAAATGTTGTAATATTGCATTTATTAAATGTTAGGATGTCTAAATTTAAATGTCTCTGAATAAAGTTAAAGCCTCTGAATAAACACTTAAGATCATAATTTATCAACAAGGTACCCCTATTCTTAGGTTTATTTGCTAGTCAATTTAAATTTTAGTATGTGTTTAAATTCTTATTCCAAATCATATAGTTTTATGGGTTGTTATGAAGTACTAAAGTAATTTTACCTGACTACTTATAAACACACACACACACACACACACACACACATATGTATAGTTTAACACATATATAACACTGTATCTATTGAAATTTTCAGTCTGCAGAACATCTTAAGTCTCATGGATTTACTTATTCTTTTTATGCTGTAATTCAATTTGCATATTAACAAGCACACGAATACAGACTTCTTTAAGGTACTATGAAAATATTAAAGAATAATAAAAAAAATCTAGTTAACATTTGTAGGATAGATAAGAAGCAAATTTTCCATACAGTCCCTAATATGTACAATTTATTGGTAAAGAATTTTTCTTTATATTCAATGTCTCAAAATAATTACAGATATTACATATTATAATTATATTCACATAATATATGATCTCTTCATATTTTGCATCTACTTGCCTCACATTACATGATTTTATTAGCTAGCCTTCATTAATATAATATTAGTTAGTATAGAGATTTCTCTTTCGGATATCAGCTTCAATGAATTTGGAGATATATATAAAACTACAAGTTTTGTATACTACCACAATTAAGTTTGAATTCAAGTAAATTTGTTTCATAATTCATGGCTATTTCACTTAAAAGGTACTAATATTCAAAGCTTATAAGCCTAACATAACTCATACAATCTAAGTTGTCAGCAGAAAGATCTAGTTATTTTTAACTAAAGCAAGTGTTATTAAATTACTGCACTCAATGTTAACATCAATATTAAGTATAAAACTGTTTCATAATATGAAATGACTGACCACGTACAATTAATTATACAGTACTGTCTAATTATTATCTCCATAAAGTCAATGAAGCTCAGTTTGGTTACATATCCACAAAGAAAAGCAATAACAAAGTGACATGAAGAAAGTACAGTGGAACCCCTTTATGAGGTGGCACTTTAAACCTGATGTTTCCTGGACCTGTCACACTGTTAGAATGTGTCCTTCAAACATATCCTCCTGCAACTTCTCAAACTGTACTAAATTGGTGAAAAAAAAATGGAAAAACAATTTTTTAAATAAACCAGGTGCTGAAGAGTAAAAAAAATATAGGCGACCATTTCTGTTATACTACAATTTTGATTTTAAACATCTGATTTTTAATAAAGTGTCTCTTACTACCTTCTAGATATGTAAGCTAATTTTAAACATACTACATTATAAATATACTAATATTATTACTTCTGAATTTAAAGGTGGCAGTATAAGATAATAAAGTATACACTAATTCAATCATGAGCTACTTTGTTGAATACTGAATAAATCCTGATATCCAAGTGTCTTATGTACAAAGAAATATCTACAAATTTTTGTTTAGAAAATCCTGACATTAATGAAAACAGCTGCATTAAGACATTCAAAACTATATTATAATATGTACATATTATAAATGTGAAAATATAAGTTTTATTTCAGTCATAATTATATGTGGACTAATAATCTTCAGATACAGTTTGGACTGTCATTTCTTAAAACCTAAATTAAATTGAAGCTAAACCTAAATGAAAGAGTCTCTCAAGTAGTATAATATCAGCATGTTCTTTCTTGTTGATTAAGAGCTAAGTAAAGGACTAAATACTATGCAGATTTACTATTTTTAAACTAGAATCTAATTCAAAACTACAAATCTATATCTGCTCAAAAACTATATATATAATGTAGCTATATATAATTATAACTCATAAAATGAGCTTGTAGATGAAGTTAATAAGTCATGTTATTAAGGAAACAAGGGCTTAAAATTAATATTGCTCCATAAACAAAATCATCTATTATTTTTAATTGTTTTATTGATTAGACAGATGATTTTAATTATGGGACAACATCAATTATATATTTAATTCTAGTACTCTACCAGAAGCTGAAATGCAGTGGTCTCTTAAGAACTAAAATGTGAACATAATAGACCTATCAATAAAAAAACATCAAGTGGACTTATTTACTTATGAGGTAATATCAACTTTAAGCCCTTGACTTCTTATTAATAAAATATTCTTTAATATACAAGTTCATTTTAACACTAGAAACATTTTAACATACTCTTTTCAACAAATATTAATGTCAATGAAATAGAAATTCAAGATACTTAAAAGAGGAAATTTTTCAAATTATTGGTGGGTTTGGTGAATTAATTACATTCATTACATTTGGCATAAATGTATCCTTAAATATTATTTTTAAGTGCCCACTGTGGAATCAATGTTATGTAAAAATAATATAAAGCAGGCATTTGGAGAGAGAAAAAATGTTCTCCCTTAGAAAGTACTGAAGCTCCATCTAGAGGCTTTGGCCCTATTACTGTCACTTGCAATCCAGGCAATATCACCTAGAAATGTGAATAATATTAAAATGTCAGAGATTTCTTTGTACCAACCCTTTTGTTATTCATAATGAGTTCTTGCCCTAACCTTCTTTAGGTAGCTCTAGCTCCATCACTGCCATCAAGTGGTAAAAAAATAAAACTGAACCCAAAAACAGAAAAGGAAGAAAGCAAAGAACGACCAGAGAAGAAATTTATGTATTCTTTATTACTAATGTACTCTCTTTAGTTCAGTAGATAGATTTATGCTTTTCTCCTGGGCCATTTATTTTCTATCAAATTTTGAAAAAAATAAAGTTGCATTTGTTTCATAAAATGATATTACATGTGGCCTTAAAAGTTTTGGCTATTTTTTAAAAGTTGCAAGATTATATAAATATACCTTCAATTAAATCTACTTATGATATATTTTCATGAATTTCACTGACAGGAATAATAGTAAGAAAAACAAAAACTACCTAAGATTACCCAATAGTAAATAGCAAGAGGATAAATAAAACTGTGATGCAACTAAAGTAATTTTTCTATTATCTATAAAAATAACCTAAGGGTTCATAAATTGGATATTATTCAATTGTAAACTATACCCTTGTGATGTAGTTAAAACTATGCCTTCCCAAAATGTTATCAATAGCCAATGAATGGAGAAAAATCAGAAGAAAAAGAACAATTAAGAAGCAATGGCAAATTCAAATCAAAATCAAAATCTTTCCTATTTTTTATGAACACAAACTTTCTGAATTATGTAACTGAAGATATGACTTTAAAAAAAGTGTAACTACAGAACTCAAGAGAAAAGAACAATACAACTCAGTAGCTATGAAAGATGCATCATAAACTGAGACAGAATTAGAAAAATGCTATTAAGTTTATGCATGAAGTACATGTATAAAGAGAGTTAACCTAGTAGTCTATAATCAGTTTAAAACTCCTGAAATTGTTAACATACATTAAGAGGTTGTTCTTTTTAATATAGATATTACTGATACCAAAGGTGCACATTGCTCTAATTTGATTCTTTCGATGAGATCTGAATTTTTACTGAGATGTCTGTTTATAAATTAAAGTTACTGAAAAATATGTGGCTTTGATGACAGGTATGGATTTGCATATTAAATTAATAGCCTAAAAAGAGCAGACAACATCCCTGCTATAGGACAAGCATTATTCTATATGTTTCATATATAGTTTCAAATAAGCCTTTCTATAACCCTATGAAACAGGCACAGTTATTATACTGATAAGGAAACTGAGGCATAGAGGAGTTAATGTCCCTGGGGAAGGGGAACTGTCCCTTGCTGGGAATCATTTCGATAATTTTATAAAATTGAAGATTCAAAGAATAATGTACCTGAAACTGGCTTTCTCTAACTTCATTATTCCCTTTCATAATTTAGCTTTTTTATTTTTTGAGAATTTCATAGATAAATACTGTACATCATTTCCTTACCCCACTCCAACTCCTTCCAAAATTTCACAAATTTTAAATGAGTTACAACACAGAACATTATAATTCTATAGATGACTTTGAATGTCTATGACTTATATTTAAATGATGTGTTATATAATTTAAAGCCATATAGGGGCTGGACAGATGCTCCAGGACACTGACTGCTCTTGCAGAGAGGATCCAGGTTAAATTCCCAGCACCCACACGGCAGCTAACAACTGTCTGTAACTCCAGTTCCAGGAGATGCAGTACTCTTTTCTGACCTCCAAGAGTGCTGCATGACATGGGTACACTTACATAACATGCAGGCAATACATTCATACACATAAAATAATAATAAATAAAATATTTTTATAATTCAAAACCACAGTATGAGAGACAAACTTGACGATGTTAAGATATATAAAGTCAAAACTGAAAATACGGAGACACACAAATTTCACACAAATATTTTATAGTGACTTCTAGAAATTAGAACTGAGGAATAAAACTCACTATGTAGACCAGGATGGCCTCCAGCTAACAGAGATCATCTGCTTGCCCAGTCGTGGGATTAAAGTTGTACACCACTACACCGATCCCTTTTTAACGTTTTCTAAAATTATTATTTTATATATAATGAATTTATTGTCTGCATGTATGTAAGTACACTCCTGTAGTGCAATGGACTGGGAGGTCAGAAGAGGGTGTTGGATCCCCTACAAGTGGAGTTACAGACAGCTGTTAGCTGCCATGTGGGTACTGAGAACCAAACCTGGTCCTCTGCAAGAGCAGCCAACCTATGAGCTATCTCTGAAGCCCCAATTCTTGTCAATATTTACGTTTAAAATTCTTCATAACATATTTTATTTCTTTTCATATTATTTTGATGAGTCAGAGTCTTTGTAATTATTCACATATCCTTTAAGACATGCAGAGTAATAAGGGCCCCTCCATCTACTTTATAATTATAACTCTCACTGTCATCTTTCTTTTCCCATTTTTAACTTTTACTGCAACAAAGTAGGCTGTACACATGCTGTATTTTCTTCTTTTAGTCACTATATACAAAATTTTCCATTTTGCTTCATAAATTTAATGTTTATATTCAAATAATATATCCTCTTAAAATGTCTTTTATCTTCATAATTTTGTACTGTATCAACTTGGCAACTAAATATTTCATATCTTTAAACTTTTCTTTCTACCACCCTTACTTAGGCCCATATTTTTTCATTCATGCTGTTTTCATTTCTTTTCTGTTTAGTTTTTCCATGCTTTGCTATTATTCAAGTAATATATACACAAATAAATGCATCCTTTTCCAAAACCCTATTCTCCAAACTGAAGTAAAGATCAATTTGGTGTGTGCACTATGCTTTTTTAAAATGCACTTGCTTTCATGCATGTATGTGGAGAATTGTTCTAATTTGTGCTGTACCATATAAGTAAAGTACATTCCTTGTATTGAAACAGAATTCATGGTTAAGAGCAAAGACTGCTCTTCCAGGGGACATCAGTTCAGTTCTCAGAACTTATATCAGGTGGCTCACAACTGCCTGTAACTCCAGCTTCAGGGTATCTGGTGTTGTCTTCGGCCCTCTGGGGCACCTACAGGCATGTGACATATAAATATACATAAATAAAAATAAATAAATATAGCTGGGTGTGGTGGCATATGCCTTTAATCCCAGGAATCGGGAAGCAGGGGCAGGTGGATCTCTGTCAAGGCCAGCCTGGTCTACATATTGAGTTCCAGGCCAGCTGGGGCTACAAGGAGACCCTGTCTCAAAAAGACCAAAAAATAAAAGAAATATATAAATAATTTTTAAAAACTGGAATTCATAATTAATGCCTGTTCTGTCTACTCATGTATTTGTTTATTAGGCTTAATGTAATATTCGTTTTCATGGAAAGTATGCTACTTAACAGCAATTTAAAAAGATTTGCCTCTTATTAGAAACATAATTGAGAATACTTCTTATGTAAATCATATGCTATTTTAACATAAAAAATGTACATAGAGAAACTAAAACCAGAATGAGATTTTGAAGATTAAATAAAATTTATCTACATAAGTATTAAAATATTGATCAAAATGATGAAGGAATTAATTTTGTCTTTCTAGTGCATTTATGCAACCACTAAGGCTAATTTATAAAAAATAAAAGACATCTTGTTTTCACGTGTATTAACCGTGTGCATGTGGAAGCCAGAGGACTACTTATGGGAGTTGGTTCTCACTGGCTCCTATACAATCTTTTGAACATTTCAAACAGATGTCTTAGGCCAGCAAAATGGTTCAGATTGTAATAGTGCTTAGCAACAAGTGTGAGAACCTGAGTTCAATCCCCGGGACCCACATGGTGGAAGGAAAGAACCAATTCCAGCAAGTTATTTTCTCACCTCCACATGCATATCATGGCACATGTGTCCCACCCCCAACTAAATAAATAAATGTAATACAAAATTAAATAATTTAAAACAAAATATTGTACAAAATCACTACAATCAGTCCCAAAAGTTTCTTAGTGTGTTTTCTGCACAGGTCATACATAATGGAAAGGAAGACATTTTTCTGATATATTTAAATGATCAGATTTTAATGCCAAAAATCATTTTTCTTTTTTAAATAAATGTTTGGTTTTTTTTTTAATGTGTATGAGTATCTTATCTACATGTATATAAGTGCACACATACTATGCAAAGCCCTTGGAGGCCAGAAGAGGACGTCAAATCCCCTGCAAATAGTGTTACAGATGGTTGTTAGCTGCTACGTAGGTGCTGGGAATCAAACAAGTTCCAGGGGATCTGATGCCCTATTCCTACCTCCACAGGCTTCTGCATGCATGTGGTACACATACACTTAAGTACACACATACATACACGTAAAATAAACATTTTTAAAAATTTATTTTTATTTTATGTGTATGAATGTTAGGCCTGCATCTATGTTAGGGCATCTGTGTTGTACAATGCCTGAGGAGGACAAAAGAGGGCATAGGACACCCTGGAACTGGAGTTACAGACAGTTGTTAGTTGCTATTGTGGGTGCTAGGATTTGAAGCCCAGATTCTCTGCAAGAGTAGTCAGTGCTCTTAATTGCAGAGCCATCTCTCCAGCCCACAAATAAGTATTTTAATCTCTCTCTCCCTCTCTCCCTCTCTCTCTAATACTGGGGAGATAGCTCGGGCAGTAAAGTGATTTGCACATGAACATGAGGACCTGAGTTCACATCCCCAAAACCCACAAAAAAGCCCAGCACTGACAGGAGGAAACAGGCAGATCCCTGGAGCTCACTGGCTGGTCAAACTAGCCAATGGACAAGCTCTAGGTTCAATGAGAAACCCTGTCTCAAAAAATTAGGCTGAGAACTACAGAAGACAACTTGACATTGATGTCTGTCTTCCACACACATGTGCATAAACATACACATATAAAGTATACTCAAAATATGAACACTGATACCATGACCATGACCATTATTACAATGGGTCAAATCATCATTTCTTGGCCATCATTTCTAAACATGGTTAAAATGGCAAATTTCTTATACACATTTTATCACAATTCCTTTTGGAGGAGTCAAAGTCCTAGCTGGGCCTGATAGTATAGGTAATTACAGAGTCACAGCTACTTGGGAAGCTGAGGCAGGAGGACTGCAGGCTCAAGGCTAGCCTGGGCAACTTAGTGAGATCCTGGCTCAAAATTTAAAAAAAAAAGGCTGGAGATCAAACAGCAGTACAGCACTGCCTAGTATGTGTGAGGCCCTATATTCAATCTACAATATCTACCTTTAACACATACCAGTTCCCCCCTAAAGTGCCATATTCATATAATCATAACAAAATGGCCTGATGTCTTGTTATATATAAACTCACCTGCAACCACTTTCCTCCCTTTGGTATGTTTTATTTAGCATTGAAAATTGTTCTTACAGTTCCTGTACGTTTTAAAGTTATCTGAAATTTCCTTATTCATTTTTAATAGATGAAAAGGATAATATGCTGAAAAATTATATAATGATTGAATGCTAAAGCGAAGCTAGTCACCAGTGCAATTTTTCTCTCTAGAAACTTCTTAGGTTTTTTCTCCTTTGCTTTTTGTGTGTAGCGTATGTATTTACATATTCATATGTGCACATGTGTGTATGCATGGGTGCAAAGGACAGAGGTCAACACTGGGAGTTTTCTTCAATCAGTGTGTGGATATACAAATGTCAAACTGGAAGCTACATTGACCAACTTCCTTTAAAGGTTTGTTTGGAACTCTGATGAAGCATTGATTATAGATTGTACGATTCTGTGTTTTGCCTTAAGAAGAAATGGCGTGTTTCTCCCCTCCCCCTCACCTATTTCCTTTTCTTGTGTACTGATGGTTGATAAAACTTAAGTCAGCAGAATTTGCAGAGTGATTAAGGCATGTTGTAACCACCTGTTCAGTTCTGCCTTGCTTATTTCTAGGCTATGACATGAGACGGCAACAACTTTTTATCTTATCTCAGCCTATGTATCCAGGATCTCTTTGTTACAGGAACTTAGCCTTTATCATAACTAATACCCTTTAAAGAAGCTGAAAGATTTGGAAAAGGAGGTATTAACACTTCTAGATATGAAGAAATCAGTTAGGGACTAGAGAGATGGCTCACCAGTTAAAAGCACTGGCTGCTCTTGCAGAGGACCCAGGTTCAATTCCCAGCACTTACATGGTGGCTAACAACCACGGGTAACTCCAGTTCCAGGATGTTCAACTCCCTTTTCTGACCTCCATGAGCCATGAGCATTGCACAACATGGGTGCACTTACACACATGTAGGCATAACAGTCATACACATAAAATAAAAATAATAAATAAAATATTTTAAAAAAATAAAAGAAGAAAACAAAAGCTGAGCATGGTGGTGCACATCTTTAATCCCAGCACTTGGGAGGCAGAAGCAGGCAGATCTCTGTGAGTTCCAGGCCAGCTGGGGCTACAGGGAGACCTTGTCTCAAAAAGATTTAAAAAAAAAAAAAAAAAAAAAAAGACAACTGGAAGAAAAGTAAATAGAAAAAAGCACAGGGGGCTAGAGAGACTGGAGAGATAGCTCAGCAGCGATTAAGAGCACTGACTACTCTTGCATTTAAGTTACCTTCTTAATAATCATTATTGTGATTTTTTAACAAACATACATTTTCTATTAGCATTTTTCATTTCTCAGCATTTTAGTGTTTCTAAATTTTCTTCCTTGAGCACTTTTATTACATACAAAAAAGTAAAAATAATGTAATTCTAGGTACATTTAAAACTGAAAAGGAAACAAAAACAGGAAATTCTGTTACAAGAAAGACTACTAGACATTTTTATTTTTTAATATTTTATTATTTTTTATGTGGATAAGTGTATTGCCTGCATGTAAGCATACTCATGTCGTGCAATGCCTGCAGAGGTCAGAAGAGGCATCTGATCCTCTGAAACTGAAGTTATAGATGGTTGTTAGCTGCCATGTGAGTGCTGGGATTTGAACCTGGGCCCTCTGCAAGAGCAGTCAGTATTTTTAACTGCTGAGCCATCTCTCCAGTCCCTAATAGACATCTTTAAAATAAGGGATCTCAGACCTTAATTAAGGGAGAGGAGAGGAAGAAAGCACTTACAATTCTGTTCAAACATTTGCTCTTCTCCTTCCATTATGAATGTTTTACCTTATTGATCCTGACAAACTCCTTTCCTGATTATCATCTCTATTTAAAGATGACACACCTGAGGCTGGAGAGATGGTTCAGTGGTTAAGAGCACTGGCTGTTCTTGCAGAGAACCTGGGTTTGAATCCCAGCACCCACATGGCAGGCTAACAATGGTCTCTGTAACTCAAGTTCCACGGAATACGATGTCTTCTTCTAATCTCTGTAGGCACTGAGTGACTCAGGTGCACTTATATACATGCAGGCAATACCCTCATATACATAAAAATAATAAATAAAATATTTTTTTAAAGTGACACACCAAAGATTATTTTCAAATCATGAATCATAATGGAACGTGGAGTTAAGTTAATTTCTACTGTGCTATTCCCACACAAAGATTTATCAAATTATTTTCTTGAGTATGTAGTATATTTACTGATTATGGTAGAAAGATAAGATAATCATATTCTACTTTATCTTTTCTATATTTTTTACATCATACTAGAATCTTAAAATATAGCTTTTAAATTCCCTCTCCAAGTTTATTAAAATACATTTGACACTTTAAAATCATAATATTATACTTGTTATAAAACTTAATAATTTTATTGTGTTACATATAACAATGTAAAACATCACGTTCAAGCAATTAATATATCTATTGCCTCACATAATTATTTTTTTGTGCATAATATTTCTAAACTTTTATTCCATACTAATCAGGATGACTAGCTTTTATTGATATTTACATTGAATATATTTATATTCCAGTCACAAAAGTATAAACATTATCTGTCCAACGATACATGTGGCATAACAACTTTGAATTAGGAAACCTTATGTCTGACTCATTATAATCATTCAATAATGACTAGGAGTAAAAAAATATTTGTATGCTTTTCATGTCAAGGAACAAACTGTTCATTTTTACAGCATTGTTCATCTTTACCAGGTGAAAATCTTCTTTGTTTATAGCTCCAAATCTTTGCATATACTGGGCAAACAATCTACCAATGAGCTAAATCCTTAGCCCTGAGGAGCTAAACTAATTTCAAGGAATCATACCTTATCCTTCTCTTTGCTATATATTTATATTGACTAACTTACTTAGAATTTTTTAGGGTTTATAAGAAATCAAAAGAAAATTATATTTGAAAATAGAATTTTAAGAATCTTTGAAATAAATATTTGTGCAGAAAAACTGACAGGAAAAACTATTTTTAAACTCTTAAAAAACACTAGTCTATTCTTTTATGTAACTAGTCATAATTAACTTTTGCTCATATTAGAAACTTCTATAATTTATTTTGAAAATATCCTGAGTTTCAATGTCATAAACTGAAATGATTTCTATTAAAATTTTCAATAGAATGTAGATCAATAGTACTGAGCACTTCCTATCTGCACAAGGCTTTTGACAGCATTCAGAAAAATGTTTAGGAATTGGAAACTATGATTTAGGCTTGCTCTCTACTCATTTTCTTTTATATTTTTATTTCATATCCAACTGTATAATATTAAGAACTATATTTTGTTGTAGTGGTTCACTGAGATAGAATGCCACTTAGTTTGCTTTGTTTTCAAGGAGACTTTTGTAAAATATAAATGAATTCTACACAATAAAACTTAAAAGCAAAGACATATAAAATATAACCTCAAATTTTATTATTGTTAAATTCAAGAGCAATAAAATTGTCAAACTGCTACAAAATTTTCTAACTGGTTACTCTTAATTACTGTGTTTATCTCACTGTAAACAATCTGGAAACTAGTGTCAGCCTTTAGGCCACACCTGGAGTATTCTTTTTCTCAAATGGAGACCAAGAAAAAAGGTAAGAGAAAAACTACTAATTAAGAATTAGTGGTTAAAGCTTTATTTAAAAACTACTCTATGAATTTTCTGTTAAAGAATATGTATTTAAATATAAACAGTGTGTTAATTCCTAAAATCATGGAGCAGTTTAACATCATTGCAGGCAAGTGCTGAGTTGAATGAAGTTTGAGCATGCAATTAATTTAATGAAAAAAATGGGCCTTAAAAATAAAGGCAAATCTACAAAAAAAAAAAAAATCTAGTCTGCCACTTGTTTACCCTAAGGGGAATACTGGTTATTAAATCAGTCATAAATAATTTCTACTTGTCCAGCATAAGATATCACTTGCTCTAAGAGATCAGGAAGCCATTGCATAGTCTGCACAGAAGAGGCTGTCAGGCTGATCACCAACTGGTTTTAATCCAAAACTACTTTTGTCCTAACTACTATTGGAAAATAGCTGCTCATATATTTCTTACATCATGAAGCTGGAAATAGGGCAATTTTAGGTTGAAATCAGAAAATAAAACTAGAATACCTAAATACCACAATATAGTTCTACTTCGAAAAAACAGAAAACTGAAAGGTTCTTAAATAACACCATTTTTCAAATCCAGCTTCAAACTTTTTCAATTTTATAAACCATAGCTAACTAAAATGAAGTAACATTAAGAATTTTCAATTTACCAAGCATTAAAGTCCAAAAAATGAAAATTAACACATAAAATACAATTTTATATGCAATTACACAAATAACAGGGAGCCTTGTAATTAGACATACACTCTAAGTCTCAATTTTATAAAGACCAAAATTCTTCTACCAAAGAAGAAATCTTATTGCTTCTAGTATTTGAACCGTCATCATTAAATAAGTTTCCTTTGCTATGTGACTTCCAAAGGAGCATCACTGAATGAAACTGGTAGGTTCATATTTTTAATAACCAGTATTAACATTAAAAATGACTGCATGAAAAGAAAGTGATTGTATCTCTACTATCAAAGAAAATCAATCTGAAAACAATTAAACCAAAGTTATTTTCCAATGTTCTATTCAATAATGGGATTTTATCATTCTATTTTGGATTTAACAAAGGGATGATGTATTTCCTAGCACTTGCCTAGAACCATCTTTTCTACAATAGATGAAATAGGCATAATATAATTTGGCTAAAATTAATCTAAGTTTATATATTGAAGAATATCAATACTCCTCAAATGTTATGCATCTAAACTTATCCATGTTAAGTAAAAGAACTGTGTTTCAAAACAGATTTAAGATAAACCTGATGTAATACAATATGATATTGTTTATTTTTAGTGATTCATCAAACTCACATAGTTTTATGCTCATACTTCAAAACAAAAGGAAAGTGTTTAAAAAGATTGTGGAGATGAGGTTTGTCTAACTTCAATATGATTTTCAAGAATAATAGCGTATCAGCCAAATAGGTCATAATACCTTTCTATTATAAAGAAGTTATGCTTTACCTCCCACAAGTTAAAATGAAATGAAGTAAGATGGGATTTTTTTTCTCTCTCAGAAATACAGAGGTTATAACAGTCTGACTAGAATATTAAATTATGATCAGGGTACTGAGAATATAAACTAGTATAGCCACTGAAAGCAGGCTCTAAGGAGATTCAAAATAGCCTATGACCTAGATAATCCACTTCTGGACATACAGCAAAATAAAATACACAGGACAAAATATATTTGGTATCAAACTTTCTGCTTGATACCAATAGTGGCAGATACATGTAATATCACAGTTCAGAACTCAACATACTTCATGAAAAGGGTGTGCCCTTAACCCTGACATTCCCTCCTGCTTTCTATTCTTTTTTATAATGCAGAGTCCAAGCTTCTAACCTGGTTTCACTACTTGCTGTTTAGAAAACAATGCCAAAACAATAACAACAAAAAAGAATATATACAAGAAACATCTGTAAGGTTGTACACTGTGGCATTGTTTAAAATAGAGAAAAAAACTGGCTATAACTTAAATGTCTATTAATAGATAACAAAAATGCTACATATAAAGCAGCTAATGGTTTAAATTAGATATTGTCATGAGTATGTATACATCTGTGGGTGTTCCTCTTTAAAATGTATTTAGGGTGAAAACATAAGCAGTGGAACATATCTCAAAAATAACATTTATGTAGATTTCCAACAAGACTATAGCTATGAATATATATATTCAATAATATGAAAATAGTCTAGAAGTATATATTTCAATATATTGTAATAGGGTAGGGCACCCACAAAGGCTGGTTAGAGGGGTCTTAGCTATAGATGTAATGCTTTAAATTTTAAAGTTTTTAAAGTGTTACTTAAAAAAAAGTATTTAAAAAAGTTGACCTAAGTTTTGAAGTATGAATTGGTGAAATGGGAGTAGAGAGAAGGAGTATGTGGAACAGTAGAACCAAGAATGAAGGTCCATATGTTCAAAGCAGAAGAGAAAAAGAGTAGCTGTTAGAAAAGAAAATCATAAAGACTAAAGAAAGATTAGGGAGGTGTGTAGCAACAGCTGGAGTAAAAAAGCATGAAGTGGGCTAAAAAGGCAGGAAGAAAAGGCCTAACAACTGGTGAACTGATCCATCCCTCACTGGTAGTTCAACTGTATAAATAAAAGAATGGCAGCTTAGTGGAAAAGTACTTAGCAACTCTGTTTACACAGACATAGAAAGTGCCACTAGAGTCGCAGATTGAACTATGCAAGGTCAATTAACCCATTCACCTTAGTGTTTTATACTAGCTATCTTACTGGGACTCTGTTAGATCTACACTGATTGTTAGGATCAAATGCAATTATAAATCATTGTTACATGTATTGATGAATTCTGCAAATTCCATGAAGCACAACCATTTTATTTAGTGTTTTGAATACCTTCTTTGCTATTTTCCTGAGGTTTTAAGAAACATTTTCAAAGGAAGAAAGGTTATGTAGAAACCCAAATATACAGGTCCTATATTAAACTATGAATTGATTACTTCTCAAGTTTTTTGTCTTTTTTTTGAACGTTAGATTCACCTCAATTTTCTTCTAGGAAAATTAAATAAAGAGTAACATGTAGATGGCAAAAATGTATTTGAGAAATCATAGTTCATACTGCAGAGATCTGAAAACCAATAGACCTTAGAGCTATTGCAGAAGTAGTTAGAACTGTGATTACAGTTTATTATTTTAAAGAAAAATGTTGCATCCAAAAGAACTGTGTACTTTTTAAGAAAGTGACAGGGTTACTCCTGACTCATCTTCCTGCTTCCCAGCTATATGTCTTCTTTTAACTATGTATTTTTGAGAACAAGGATTCCATCTTTCACATAGTCTATAAAAACTAGAAAACATCATTCACCAACACCGTGTGCAAACATTTGATAGGCTTATGTGAAAAGCCTTATTTCTATGAAATATGAGTGACAGCAAAAATATGGATTATTCGATGGTAAAACTAAGGCCTAAGGCCATCCATGTGAATGTTATACCCCATGGCTTTTTAATACATTTTTGTTTTTTATTTTTGTTTCTTTGAAACAAGGTCTCATGTAGCCCAATCTAGCCTCAAACTCCTTATTCTAAGGTCTCTGCCTACAGGATTACAGGTGTGCACCACCACACCTAGCTCTCTTTTCCCACTACTCATACTCCCAAAGATATCAACATCATCCTATTATTAGCTGAAGCATCATGTCAAATTTTCTCCTAACCACTGCCAGTTATCACTGAATCGTATTAATAACAATTTTAAAAATACGAATCAAAGTCTGGTATAGTGGCATGTGCCTTTAATCCCACCACTAAGGGATTGGGGGTGGTGGTGCATGTGACACAAAGGCAAGTGGATCTCTGAATTCCAGGCCTGCCAGGTTGACATAATGAGACCATGTCTTTAAAACAAAACAAAAACCCACCCAAAACTAGTCAATGGGAAGATGCTAACAGATTTTTTTGAGAAAGGATATAAAAAAGTAGATACAACAAAGATCAACAATTTGAAATGGCCACTCTCATCTTTCAGAAGCAAGGAATGCTTTTCTTAGCTCTGGCTTTTCTCAACTCTTCTAAGTCACAAAAGGCAAAAAAGCTGAAGAATTCTGTCTTCCTCTTGGGACCCAGGGTATATTTATTGACTTCTACAGGCCATGTTAAAATTGGTGAAGGAATAGACAAGCCTGTCAAGGTCAGCCTTTCTTAGTCTTTTTTTCATGAATACAAGCCACCCACTAGGTTCTCCTATTTTTCTTTCTTCCACAACAACACCAGCACAATCACAATAAAAGGAACCAATCAAAACAAGCAGCATCAAGTAAAGGAGCAGTAGGGCCAACTGCAAGGAACAGAAAAAAGCAGAGAGCCCCCAATCTGTTCTCTAGTAAACTAGAGCACACAGGCCTTTTATAGGATGGTAGAGATTGAGGTGGACATTTATCACAATGCTGCCCTCCTAACTCCTTGAAATATTCTGGTACATAGTACTTATGCCAGACAAAATTCAAGACTTTATCTTAGCTACTGTTTTACAAGGACTTTAAGAAAACAAAATGGTACACTAGCCAAGTAAACATTCCCTATAACTACAATCTAGATAGTCTAACTCACATATCTTAGATTCTGTAAAGTAACTATTACCACATTCTTTTCTGGAATTCACTTCCCTGTTTTCTAGTTACATACATAAACTAAAATATGAATCAAAACAAAATTTCTAAAGGTAAAATAATTTTCTAAAAGGTAAAATACTTCCCAAAGTAGCAATTATTAAACACAAACAAAGATGTGTGGCTCAAAGTACAGACATCTCTATCTGTGTTATGAGTAACTACTGTACTCTGTGTAATTTCTGAAGTCAGTTTTCCATGTGAGTTAACTGATTCCTAGGGCCAGTGACCAAAATACACACACCCAGGGCTACCAGTCAAGTATCATGATTTTTTTTCCCACTAAATAAAGCAAAACCTTTTTACTATATCTAATACAATATTTGAGTCAGGAGGCTAATATTCTCCTGTGACTCTACATACAACCATTGACTTATTCTGAATCTCCACTTCCCCGACACAGATAATTCAGGCTCACAAGTCCTTTCTTCTGGAAATATGGTGTGATTGTCTAATATAAAAATTCCTTTAAAAAATCTAAGGGAAAATAATTTATTTCAAAGTGACAAGAGGAAAAACAAAGCCATGACAATTTTCTACACATTCTCTAGATCAAACTAATATTTAGGTAATACTTACTTAGCTGCAAAAAAGGTTTTGTTTGTTCATTTAAATGATGCCTACTCTCTACATATGGATACTTGGCTTATTTCATAATTCAGTTAAGCTTTAAAATTCTTCTTTTCAAATTTATCTTTGTCATTTGTCATTAGTCATTAACCAAGTATTATGCTGATAGATTTTTCTCAATTAACTTTTTAATAAGTAATATGATATTCAAGAAGTACTAAAGAGCTCCCAAGCCACCTGTCACCCCAAAAAAGATATCGCAATCAAGAGAAGGAAATTACAGTACAGAGAAATAAAATATGAAAACTGTAAGAATATTCATTATTTCTTGAATCAAGATTTTATAGTAATGATGTACTGATAAAGTACATTTATAGAATTCATAATCTCCTTTGAGGAAAGTAAGATAGTACGAAAATGAAAGCATCATTAGTAAGACAACAAGACAGCATCTTAAATTAGATGTGCATTCAGTAAAATTAGGCCGTACTCAGAACAGTACAAGCAGGTCTAGTATTACAGACAGCTTTACAGTCTACCAGTTGGTTATATTTTGTCTTGCAATGCTTCCAATTATTTCTTATTGATAAAGAACAGGAATCATGTACTTCTTTCAAAGACCATAAACCTGAAGGAAAGGAATGATGTATACAAAAAAAGAAGAAAATAAAGGAAGTATGGTATTGCACGGCTTTTATTATCAGCGCCTGAGAGTCAGAGACAGGGGGATCTCTGTGAATTCAAGGCCAGCCTGGTCTACATAGTGAGTTCCAAACCAGATAGAGCTACACAGTGAGACCCTGTCTTTAAAAAGTAGGAAAGTAATTTAAGACTGTGGAAACAAAACAACTACCAAAAAAGAAAAAAGAGCCTCTATAAAACTCCAGGATCCAAAAGTTGAAATACTTTTAAAAACTACAGCATGAAGTCATAATTTATCAAGATTATATAAAATCAGCAAGTAATATGTTTTTATAATCTAATGTCTACGGCTATAAAAATACATATATATGGAAAACACCAACTCTGATTAGGAACTTTGTCACTGAAGCAAATGCATATAACCAATTACTCAGCTTATGAAACGTTAATTACTGCTATGGAATGTGCTTCTTAACTAGAATTACTTTATACATAAAGAGTAACAATCAAATGAAGCCATCATATAGAAATTGTATGAATTAAACTCCTTTTTCCCCTAAAAAACTCATTAAAAAAAAAAGGTTTCTTGCATTTAAAAGCAAAATCTTGCAAATACATGATCTTAAAGGAAAAACAAAATTGTTAAGTATACAACTGGTTTAGTGGCTTCAAGAATTTCTATGGTCCCCACTGTATCAAGCTATCTGATATGTCATGAGTGATGCTGAAGAAACTACAGGGACATTTCCTCTACTTTTGAGCATATTGTTTAGTGAAAAAGTGATTTACTTTGTTGATTTTTGTTGTCTGTTTTGTGATACTCAGGATTGAACCTAGGGCCTCCAGCAAGCCAGATAAGGTCTATCAATTAGATATATCCTCAGCTCATTTTCAATATTTTGAGACAAGGTCTCACCAAGTTGTCTAGGCTGGGCTTGAACTTGTTCTGTAGCCCTGGCAGACCCTGAACTTGTAACCTTCATTCCTCAGTCCAGTCCTGAGAAGCTGTATCACCAAGTCTGGCTATAAAACATTCTACTCTGGATCATATGTTCAATTTTTATTCAAATTACTTAAGAAAGAGAACATTCCAACTATAAAGAAGTATAGGAATAATTTTATAAATGGACATAATCTGGACAAATGACTTTTAACCCCAGAAAAACCATATGCTCTTATGCCTGTGACCTGGGCACCATGATCTCATTTCCTTGACAACTTCAATTTGTTACTCCACCCAAAAAGACAAAGACTGAATGAATGTGTGGGTATGTTTGAGAATTAAAGAACTGAAAGGCGGCACACTGCATCTCCACTACACAAAGTGCAGATTTGGAAGGATGTATGCCCTAGGGTGAATGAGATATTCTAGTACTAGGGATGAAAAGGCCAATGGTCTGTTCAGGTTAGGGTGAAGCTGGAGAAACCATTTTAAATAAAATTATGGGTGGGGCTAGACTTAGGACACAGTTTCACAGATGGAGTTCCAGCAAGACAGTTCCATCAGCACAGTTCTAAGAGACATCATGGGGCCTGGGCTTTTGGTTGTTGTTCAGGTAATTTATAATGTTGTCACAGTAATGCCTCAAAGAAGCACAAACAGCTGAGTTTAAAGGATTTTATGAATTGGTTATGATGGCAAATGAAAATGCTGAAGGAGATTTAATTAATCTTTTTATTTTTCATTAGTACTAATAATGTTCCATACATTTTGAGGGTTCTACCTCAACCTATTTTTTCCCTGCAATTTGGGGGCTATAATTTTGCAGAAAATGAAACCATATATGGTATTATATCAGAAACACCTGCACTTGGATCTGGTCCATCTAAAATAGAAATGATGGAAAACAAATTAAAGACAGAATTCTAGTAAAGGAGATACCCTTAATTTTCTTTTTTCCTTTGATCTCTATATAGTTTTAGTGATAAAGCGTTCTGCAAGTCAGACAGCCTAAGGGATAATGGACAAAGGGATTATTCATCTCTTTTCTGTCTCTCATCAAAGTATGTTATAGGTCTTCAACTCCTTCACTGCTGATAAGAATCAGTCTCCTGCTTCCATAAATTTCACAATTTTAAGAACTTGGCACACAGTTCCCCCTCTCTCATCGCCCCCCACCCGCTTTATCTTTCTCAGAACTAAAACATAACAGATTTATGGGGATTAAAAAGTCTTTACATTATCTAGCCTAATTTTATACTAAGAGAAGAAGCCCTTTTATATTGGTATAATATTGGTTGTAACTTTTATGATTGCTTTATGTGGGTTCTAGGGGTTTAGACTCAGATTCTCATACTTGCATGTCAAGTGCTTTACCCACTGAACCATCTCCCCAGCCCAAGAAATGTTTTATTTCTGTCACAGTTTTAAAAATGCAAAATTATTTCTATTCCACTTAGAATAGAAAAGTTTAAGTAAAAATAGGTTTAAAATATTTTTAAAACTAATTTTGGGGTTTTGTTTGTTTTAATTAGAGTCTCAATATGTAGGTCAGGCTGGCCCTAAACTTATGGGACCCCTCCTCCTCAGCCTCCTGATTGCAGGACTACAAGTGTGCACCATCACACCCACCCTAAGACTAATACTTGAATTCAATGATCATACATCTCTTTTCCCTTTCTCACTAAATAGTACTTCTTGGAAAGATTCCCGGAATCCCCACTTTACTTAAAGTTCCCTTCTAAAATTCAGTTTTTCTTCATCTCTCTTAAAATATGTCTCCAAAATTGTTTACAACATATTGATACAAAATGCATTAAATTTCTTACTTTTTGTGCTCAATTTACTATATGTTTATTAGTGCAAATTACAGGTGGAGTTTTAAAACAATGAAGTCAAACAGTAGGCTTACTTCAGCATGCAATCAAATGAAACAAGCATTAATTTTTATTGAAGTCAAACTAGATCTCCCTTTTTAACATGTAAACAATCAGCTTTCTTAAGCCAAATGCAGAATTACATTTTCCCTTGATTATTATTCCCATCTTTTCCATTTCTGGAAACTAGACAGATTATTTTGAATCACAATTCTTTCATTTATTCACTCATAGTATATTAAGTACATACCATTTGCTGTGAACTACAAATAAGAAATCTGTAGAATATCTGCCACTGAGACTAAGGTGTATGTAGCTCAACTGAAGAGCAGAAGATCAGATTATCTGAAGTCCTAGCTTCCCTTCCAGCACACCTCAAAAAATTACCATGGAGTTAAGAGTAGCTGAGTGGCCAAATCTGATTGAAAGAGTAGACAACAGAGAAAATCCTATAGTGTGGGGTAACCTTGGAGTAGGCTTTTAAGAACAAGTAGCATTTGTTTCTTTCCTAGTGCTGGGACTCGAACCCAGAACTCAAGCACAATACACAAATGCTCTACCTCTCAGCTACACCTCCATCCTTCTTTTTACTTCTGGAGACAGTCTCACTAAGTTGCCTGGGTTGGTCCTGAATTCACTGTAAACAAGGCAGGCCTTAAATTTGCTTCAGCCTTCCAAGTAGCTGGGATTACAGGCCTCTGCCATCAGGTCTGATTAGCATTTTAAAAAATAATTTTAAATGCCTTATAATTGGCACATAGTAACTATTTATAGGATGCAGCAAGACATTTCAATACATATGTATCTAGTGTGCAATGATATAGATAAGGTAAGTGGCATATCTATCACCTCATCCAGATATTATTTATTTGTGCTAGGAACATTAAAACTTCTCTCTACTATCTATTTTGAAATATTCTAATCAATTATTGTAAACCATAGTTATGCTACTGTACTACAAAATGAGAAATTATTCCACTTATCCAACTGCATTCTATACATGTTAGTCATTGCTTCTCCACCTCTCCTCCCTTATACTCATCCCAAGCAACCGCTATTCTATTCTTTACTTTTTTGAGAGTAGCTTTTGACTTTCATGTATTATAAACAGGAACATATTTTTGTCTTTTTGTGATGGACTTACTTAACATAGTCCCACAGTTCCATCTAAGTTACTGCACATGACAGAATTTCTTTGTTACTGCTGAACATTTAATCCTGCATTTGCTCCCTCCATTCATCCCATTTTGATTGATTCTACATCTCAGGCATTATGAACAATGCTGCAATAAACATGTAGGTATCTGTTGGACATAATAATTTAATTGCTTTGGATAGATACTCAGAATCAGGATTGCCAGTTCATACTGCCACCGCAATATGACAATAGTTCATACCGTTCCTAAACAGGTAGCACTTGAAAAGTAAGCAAGAGTACAGGGTAAGGTTGTGATCCTCATATTTGAATTTTATCTACCATTTGTATATTAATTTATAGTTTACTAACATACTAATATATGACAATTAAAAAACATAATTGGTGTTACATGGTGATACACATCTGTAATACCAAAAATAGAAGGCAGAAGCAGGAAGACTCTGAGTTCCAGGCTGCCTAGGCCACACAGCAAGACTCTGCAGAAAGAATAGGAAGGGAGGGAGAAAATTTACAAAATTATAAAAATTAAGTAGATGCCCTAACATCTGTTTCCTGAATTCAATAATAATTTTTGTGCCCTAGACAGTGAGTAGCTGTTCCCATACTTTGGAATCTAATGTTCTAAACCAGGTCTAAAATAGGGGCATACCATAATTTGACATTTCTGCAGTAAAAATACTGTCCAACAGAAATATAATGTAAGCTTTATCTTTCTTTTTCTCTATTTTTTCTTTTTTTTTTTTAAGTTGAGGTAGGGTCTCCTTTTATAGCTCTGGCCACCCTGGAGCTTGCCTTGTTTAGACAAGCTAGGCCTCCAATGTGTGGCAATCCTCCTGTCCCTGCCTCCCAGATGCTTGGATTACAGGAATGAAGCATTACACTCAGCTACTTTATATTTCCTAGTAATCACATTTAAAAAGTAAAAGAAAACAAGGAAAATTAATTTCAGAGCAAATTATATTTAAGCCAGTATATGAATACATAATCTTTTCAGCATGTAATCAATATTAAAATTACTGAAATATATCATTCCTTTTTTAGTCTTCAAACTTCAGTGCATATTGAGAGCATATTTCAATTCAAACATGGAATCTGTGGTGGTTACAGTAAAACATAGACCTACCCATGCAGTATAATGGTAGTTGACTAGGAAAACATTTTGTCCTTCTTCAGTTTTTTTAATTTAAATTGACATTAACTAAAAACAAATATGGTATAAGATTTTTATTATATTTCAAGTATTCTTTATAGTTACATGTGTTTATTAGCTACAGTACTGGACAGTACTACTCTAAACTGTAAGCACCATGAGGATTCAAAAGGCTATCAAAGCCTACAATGTAGCTGGCCATCTAGTAAAGTCTATAATACTATATTAAAGATATACAGTAACTTCAGAGATTCCTATGGGAAAATTATGACCTGAAAACCTGGGCCAGGTCACCATAGTATCTGCTTACCAGAATGTCAATCATATTCAAAGCTTATTCTCAGTTTATTTACAATCACATATTTTAATTATTTTATATTTATATTTATTTATATATATTTGTTATACTTATTTTTATTTATTTATATTTATATGTATCTATTTTGCATTACGGGGTATTAAATCCATGGTTTTGTATGTGCTAGGCCAGGGTTCTACCAGTGAGCTACATTCCCATCTGGCAAACTGATGATATTTAAATCGTTTGAATACAAAATGAGAGGGTCCTTTGATTTACCTTCTATTATAAATTTGAACTGTATATTTATTTCTTACCTTAAATCATTTAAAGTATCTTCCAAATGTGTACTTGACAAACATCTTAAAGCTTCAGTTAAAGATCACTATTAATTCTATGAAGTTAATATCCACTGAAAGTCTTTTTAGTATTATCCACCCAGTTGATAACATTTTCCCTGAGGCCAACTCCCTCCTGTCCTCTGTTCTTCATGAATCTTGGAAAACTGATTTTGTAGAATCTACATGTTATCAGGCCCAGAAAGGAGTCTTGTTAAGAAGTTTGTGAGCAGCATATATTTGTAAAGTGTCAATATAAAATTACCTACATATGATTTATCTTCAGGACCATTAATTCCTTCTAGACTATGATATTTCTGACACTAAGTTTCAATATTTATCTTTTCCAAACCTGGTATATTTTTCCGATTAATTTCAAGAAAGTCCAGGGCTCCTCTCTATGCATCTACAATAACAGGGACATAAATGTCATTCTGAGATAAGAGACTTATTTATGACTATATTCAAAACATTATACAATTTGATTATTTTGGAACCCTTACTTGCCTGTTTTACCACCTAGTCTTGGATGGTCTGGGAACATAGGGAATGGTATACTTTTAATGTCTGACCAACAGCCTCTTAAACTGCTGTTAATCATAAACCTGACTATACTTCTGGCTAAGTGGTAAAAAGGCCCATAAATAGGAAAGCCAGCATTGAAATAGTTAATTACTGGGCTGGAGTTATAACTCAGTCAGTAAAATGCTTGCTTAAGGGTGATCCCCAGAACCCAAGTAAAAATCTCACAGGAATGATGACACTCACCTACAATCCCAGGACTGGGCAGGCAGGACAGGAGGATCCCTAGTGCTCAGCAGCCAGTCAGCCCTACCTACTCAGCCAGTTTTAGGACTAGTGAGAGACTGTCTCAAACAAAGGTGCAAAGCACTTGAAGAATGAAACCTGAGTTGACCCCTGGCTTCCATACACACATTCACACAGACACAATTTTTTTTTTTTTAATTTTGGCACAGTGGCACACACCTTTGGTCTAAGCACTCAGAAGGCAGAGAGGCAGGCTGATCTCTGTGAGAACGAATCTAGCCTGGTCTACATAGAAGGTTCCAGGCAAGCTGGGGCTACAGGGAGACTCTGACTCTCTCCCTCTCTCTCTCCCTCCCTTACACATACCCACACCCCACACCCAAAGAAGAAAAAAATGCTATCGTAAAAGTAATGCATGTTCCCAAGCGTTCTAGTATCAAGTTTACACTGTAATATTTAAGGGATTTTGTCCCAAACCCCATTCCAAATACATACCAGTGCTAAAATTTAGAGGAAAAAAATCATCATAAAATACATCCATGATCAAAAACTAGTTAAATTTTTTTGGATAAAACCAAATAGAAACCTGTTGCCATAAATATGGTTTTAGCTAAAGGACTACAGGGCTCTATGTTTATAAGTGGGCAGAAGTCAGAGTTTGATTTCTACGGTGTAACTGGGATTGAAAGCACTCTGCAAAGGCCCTGGATTAGAGCCAAGCTAATGCTTGAAACCAGGGTTTGCAGGGGAACTCTAGCACTTGTGGAAAAAAATGAGTAACTGCCTGAAGTGACCACATACAAAACATTATATATCTGAGATATTATAAGGTTAGATCTAAAGCAGACAGTGGGCTAAGGGGTCTATAGGTTTTAAAAAGATTTGCTACGGTCCCAATACAACCTCAGAAGGGAACGCTAAAATGCCTACACTTGAACTAATTTTTGTATAAATATCAGGAAAAGGAGTAAAAGCAACTGTAAAGCCACTTAAGAAGAGGTGAACAGAGAGGAGAGGAAAAACTACCACTTAAGATGAGCCTTAAATTAAAATCCTACCTACAGAAGTATTACATTTTATTTACCAAAGAGAAATTATTTACTTCAGTCTGAACACTTATGTGCAAATCCTCACAATAATCCCAAAGTCTCAAGCATTTTATATCACAATGATAAGTCTAAAGCATTTTCTTGATTGTTGAGTGATATGGAAGGTCCAGTCCACGGTGGGCAATGCCACTCCTGGGAAGGTGGTCCTGAGTTATATAAGAAAGTAGACTAAGCACAGACCAAGGGAGCAACCCAGTAAACACTGTCCCTCCATGGTCTGTGCTCCAGGTTCCTGCCTTGGCTTCCCTTGATGGTAGACTATGCTGTAAGCCAAATACTCATTCCTCCCCAAGTTGGTCTTGGTCAATGTTTTTATCACAACAATAGAATGTAACTAAGACAGATAGCAAATTCAAAATCATCTTAGTTTTCCAATTTCTAGAATTTTCCTATTACTGATTTTGATGAGCCCTAGGAATCAATTATAGTAACTTTAAACCATGCCTAATATAGTAGTTTGGGGTCCTCTCTAGAGGAGATCTGGTACACATCTAGAGATGATAAAAACAAGTACTCATATTCCTTGTACTTTTTAAAAATTATCCTATTTTTTAAAATTTTATGTCTATGGACGTTTTGCCTGCATGTAGGTCAGTGCACCCATGTCCTGAAGTGCGCACAGAGGTCAGAAGAGGGTGTAGGATCCTCTGGAACTGGAGTTAGGACAGTTGTTAGCCACCATATGAGTACTGGGATTTGAAACCTGGGTCCTCTGCAAGAGCAGTGAATGCTCTTAACCAATGAGTCATCTCTCCAGCCCTACCTGTTGTCTTTAAGGTTTTTTTTTTTTTTAATTATGTGTATATGTGTATGTTTGTATGAGTGTCTGTGCATGTAAGTGCAAGTGTCCTCAGAGGCTTCAGAACCCCTGGAGCTAGAGTAAAAGACAGTTGTTAAGCTGTGTGCTGTGGCTGCTGGCAGTGATTAAGAGCACTGACTGCTCTTGCAGAGAACCGGGTCCAATTGCCAGCAACCATATGGCAACTAACAACTGTCTTTAACTCCAGTTCCCAGGGACCTGACCCCCTCTTCTTACCTCTGTGGGCACATCAGGACATGGGTGCACTGACCTACATGCAGGCAAAACGTCCATAGACATAAAATTTTTAAAAATAGGATAATTTTTAAAAAGTTGCATGACACTAGGGCATTGCATACATGTAGGCAATACACTAATACAATACAATAAAATTAAAATTAAATATTTTTTAATAAAATAAAAACCAATTCTACTGGGGCAGGGGCAATTATTTCCCTTGTGTATCTTAAAGCATTGCAGATAATTTGAGTATATATTTATGAGTACTCCAAAAGAAGATAATGAATAAAGTTTAAGTAGGAATAAAATTCTGGTCTCAGAAACAATCAAGGAAATGAAGAGAAAACTCACAGAGTAGAAGAAAATCTTCAGCAGCAACACATCTGACAGAGGTTTAACATCGAAAATATATAAAGAACTCAGAAAACAAAGAACTAAGAAAACAAGTGACCCAGTTGAAAGATGGGCTAAGGATTTGAACAGAGGTCTCAAAAGACAAAATAAAGATGACTAAAAAACATCTTTAAAAGTATTCAACTTCCTTAGTAGTTAGGGAAATACAAATTAAAACCACGTTAAGATTTCATCTTTCCCAGTGAGACTGGCTAAGATGAAGAAAACAAATGATACCAAATGCTGGAGAGGATGTGGGGAAAAGAGAAGACTCATTCATTGGTGATGGAATTGTAAACTCACATAAAATGGAAAGCAGTGTGGAGAACTCTTAAAAAACTAAAAAGGAACCTATCATTTGACCTGGTTATACTTCTCCTTGGCATATACTCAAAGGATTCATCGTATTGTAGAGATACTTGTACATCATGTTTGTTGCTGCTCTTTTCACAACAGCTAAGAGATGGAAGCAACCTAAGTGTATATTTACATAATAGAGTTTTACTCAGCGGGTAAAGAAATTTACAGGTAAATGGAGGGAACTAGAAACTTATACTAAGTGAAGTAACAGACTCAGAAAAACAAACGACATGTTCTCTCTCATATGTAGATCCTAACACCAAATCCTTATATATATGAGTATGTATCCTGATGTAACTGCAGTAACTAGGATAATGGAACAGAACCAGGGAGGGAAAGGGAAAGAAGGAAGCTGAGAGAGACCAGGAGGAGACAGGTGTTACTAAGGGAGAAATGAATAAAATGGGGATATTTAAATGAGAGGGGGAAGGAGGGCTTTATAAAGAATTTTGGGGATAAAGGGAAAGAAGGAGCTCAAGCAAGGTGGGACTATAGGAAACTGGTATTATCAAGAGAAAAATGGGGAAAATGGGAACACTTTAAATTGGCAAGTCATGGAGAAAAGGTTACGGCAGGGAGAGAGAAAGGAGAGAAATAATACCTAGCTAGTGTAAAAAAAAAAAAGGAATCATATTAGTCCAACAACCTATGACATATTACACATAAAATATCTCTACAGGAGTCCATGTGTATAGCTGAAGGCTATATAACAAGAAACAGTGCCAGACAGGAAAAATCTTCCTTTAAGTTGTTGTCTAGGGTAGTCCAAGAGACTCCCAAAATTACACAGGCTATTGCCTCCCAGAACTTGAAGGAAAGACCCTATTTTTGAAGACAGGACATACTTTAGACACAGGATTTAGAACAATGAAGCTAGAACTGATTTGGAAGCCATTTCCCCTGAAGGTTAGCTCTCATAGCTTTGGAGAGCACTATACAAGCTGCTAAAGGAGAACATCAATCGATGGCCCAACACCAGTTTCATGACCAAATAACTACATCAATGACCAGCACAGCATACAACATTGGTACAGTTGTGGCACTTTTATCTTGGGGGGTAAGCAACAGCTACCTAATTGGACTAAAAGCCCACTCATTGGGAGAAAACTCATGTGTGGTACTGTAAATATAGCCAAATACACATGGCTGGAGAGGTAATAGATCTTAGTGAAATCCCAAGGCTATAACATCACTAGATAAATGTAATTTCTTACTAAATGCAAAATATGGATCCTCATATTTACAGACAAATATCCCAATCACAACTTATCAAAGATTCTTTTGCATCAGATAGACTATCTCAGAGCACAACTGGTCACACACACATATACATTGTCTGTGAAGAGCCCAAGCCTAAGTGGCAATCTACAACGTAACCTCTACACCTAAAGGCTTACAGAACATAGAACAAGGGGTCAAGACACTAATAAATCTCTCAATTCTCATTAATGAGGTTCCCTCAAGTAACAGAAGGTCAGGAACACAAAAGGTCATAAATGGCTAAAACATAGAGATTAAGAGTCTGCAGAATGCTGGTCCTTTGACAGAACTCTTAATTAAACGTTACTCACCCAGGGCTCAGGGACCACTGCAGAAGAAGAGGTGGAAAGACTGTAAAAGCCAGGGAGGAGGTGCATGATATGGAAATAAGAGTCCTACAAGCTCCTGGGACCCTGCTCAGATGAACCTACAGCAATAGTGTCAGCATGCACAAGACCCATGCAAATTCAAGCAGAAAAAAACACAGCATAGAACTGGAGAAATGGACAGCAGACTTCAATCTTAAATGAAGAAATATTGGCAACTGATTACTGCTGGGTGAGGAGGAGCTGATCTTCCTAAAGTGAGGGACTCCAGATAGGCTGACTAGACCTCAATAGATGAACTTGCACCAAGGAACATCTGGGGATACTAACTTGAAACAAAAGGACTTAACACAAATGACAGAATGTATGAATGCCAATGGGGAGGGGTGTATAAAGATGATTACTACTGACTGAGATGTTTTGTATGAAATACACAAAAATTCAATTTAAAAAATGTTAAAAAAGAAAGCATTCCAATTTCAGCTTTACAATATAAATAGAATGTCTAGAGTATTACATAAACGTACTAATTGCTTCCTTTTAGACATAATCAAGCTGGCTGGGTGGCCATCCTTCCCAGGACTGCTACAAAAGATTTATTTTATGAGGCAATAGAATTATTTCTGAGGTTTTCTTCAATTTCAGGATTCCAGTGTTGGTTCTGTAAGTTTTATTCACTTCTTGGTTTTCCCTCAATGTAGAATTTTTTTTAAACAGGGTCTCACTAAGTAGCTGGGCTGGCGTAGAACGCACTATGTAGACCAGGCCTCAGACTTAGCTGGGATTAAGGCATGTGCCACCACATCCAGCCTAATGCAGACTATTTTTAATGTAATTTTTTTATTCTTTGATTTCATGCATACATACAATATATTTTGATCATATCCACCCTCTATATTCCGCCACAAATCATCCAGGGTCCACTCTTCAACAGCCCCCCCAAATTCATATCCTCTTTTTTAAAAAAAACAAAGAAACACTAAGTCCAATTTGTGCTGTTCGTATACACATGATTGGGGCCATTCACTAGAGAAGTTTTTTTTAAACTGAATTTTTGTGCATTTTATACAATACATCTTAATCATATTTAGATCCACTCTCCTATTTGCATCCCCATGGCTCACCCCCACTGGATTTCATACATTGTCATATATGTTAAAGCCTATTGAGTAGGGTTTCGGTTCCCAGATGTATCTTTGTATAAGGGATGCAAAGAAACAAAATAAAACCAATGTTGAAATAATATTTTCACATATGTATTTAAATATATTGTTAAAATTAATTTTTTGTTTGTCTTTAAATGTGGCTTAAAATATTTAAATTACATTTATAGCTTCTATAGTCTATCAAAAAGTGCTACTCTGCCATCTGTCAAAAAATCTGGAGTACCTATTATTCAAGATTTGTAAGTGAAATACTGCTCATCTTCTAGTGTCATAAAATATTAGTTTAGGTGACTCAGAATTTGCATATTCATATACAAATTCCTTTGTATTTTCATCAGGATCATTAATATGATGAGTCAGTCATACTGGTTTCAGGACCCCTGGATATCTCCAGAAGATCTCCAAATCTGTGAAGGTACAAGTCCCCTATATAAAATGAAACAGTATTTGTATATAACATAGATTCTCTTGTATACTTTAAATTATCTCTAGATTACTATTTTATACAATCCGTTCTCCTTTATACTTTAAATCATCTCTAGATTACTTATAATATTTTATATAGTATAAATACCATATAGTTATTATACTATGTTTTATATATAATTTAGGGAATGACAAGAAGAAAGTCTGTACATACTCAGTACAGACACAATTTTTCCCAACTATTAAGCATTATTAATTCTGTATCTGCAGCTGAACTCAGCTATCCTCTGAGTTTACTATAAGCTATAATAACATTTAATCATTATTCTGCCATCCACAGTAAGTAATCAAATAACTGAAGAATACTGCTGCAAAACTTTGACTCCTCTAGTTGATAACCTGGCTGATGTTAAATAAGGTTTTTATTTCTAAGACAGCTAAATAAGAGCCTTTCGTTTTGATAAACCTAATTTTGTAGAAAATTATCTTTACATATTCATTGTTTAATCTATATATTTACTTTTTATGTTTACTTAGAACAAAAATGTCAGAATTACATGTCTTAGCAGTGCTTTTCCGACATCCTCCATAACATGACACTCCATAGCATATTGTATTTGTAAGGCATGCTGGAGAAAACAGGTAAAACTGCTCAGGGGAGGGTTTTCACTATTTTGGTACACTTGTATCCAGTGCATTAACTAGGAAGAGCTCAATTAAAGGTTCCTGCAAAACAAGAAATCTCTGACTCATTTTATATTCACCTGTCTCAACATTTTATTCTGACTTATGCCTACAGTTGTAAAATACAACCCCTCAACATTTTTTAATGGCAATATCCAAAGAAGACCACAAGATGGAGATATTACTCCATTACCTTTAATATTTGTATTTATGCATTTTTCTGTACTTTTTCCAAAGGTCATTTACTCCAATGCATTCCTTCACCTTATAAGGCCTTGCACATGCTAGACAAGTGCTCTACCACTGAGCTACTCACCCTCCCCCCCTTGTTTTTTCTGTTTTTTGAGTTGAGGTTTTGCTACACAGCTTAGGCTGTCCTTGAACTTTTCATGTAATTCAGGCTGGCTTTGAACTGATGATCCTCCTAAATGCTGGGATTACAGGTGTGAGCCATCATGTCTGCCTAGAAAATATTATTGACAGGGGCTGAGGATGTAGCTGAGGGTAAAGCACTTTGTCTCCCTTCAGATCTCTTTATCAATACAAAAAGTATTTATCAGTGCTTGCTCACCTAATGTACTGACCAAAATTAGCTCAAAGTGACTATTAACTATTGCCCCAAATTAAGCCAACTTAAAGATTTATTACAACAATGTGAAGAATATGCTACAGGCTTTGAAGGCAATTCAAAACCCTGAGTTTCAATAATGTTTTAGAAGATGTCAGTATTGTTGAAAATTATTAAGCTTTTCACAGTAACCACTTTTAAGATCAGCCTAAATTAAATGTTAAATATAACAACAAGTATGATACAAAAAAATCAAACATTAATTCTCTATAAATACTATGAAAATTACAACATGGTAGTCACTGGATTTTTATCAAATGTCTAAATTAGTATGATTTATTTAAATCAAGAAGTCTATTTCCCACTGTATATAAAAGATCCATAAAAAAATACACTAAGATATAATTAGCTACAAGTAGAATCACAATTTCCAGCTTTCCTACATTACTCTTATTGCCCCTTAGCTCCCATAAATCAAGTTAAACCACCAACTATTAACACAAATGCCACTTAAAATCAGAAAATAATATAAATACTAATAATTATTCATCTTTGGGGGCAGTCCGGTTTTGTTATGTAGTCCTGTCTAGCCTGGAACTCACTGTGTAGGCAGTTCTCCTACTTCTGCATTCCAAGCACTGGAATTACATGTATCTGCTACCATACAAGAATAAGTACTTATCTTTTATCTGTTAACTAAAGATGTGGTCACTGAAAATGTGGTGAGAAAATATGAAATTTCCCAAGTTCCAAAATACAGAGGCTTCTTGGTGTTTTGAATGAGAATGTCCCCCATAGGCTCTAAGTATTTGGATATTTTGTCCTGAGTTGGTCGCACTGTTTTGGGAGGTCTTAGAAAGTGTGGCCATGCTGGAGGAAGCATGTCACTGGAGGCAGGCTTAGAGAGTGCTTAAGCCTTGCCAGATCTCCAGTCACTCTCTGCTCCCTGTGCCTGCTTGACATGTGAGTGCTTAGCTTCTGCTCCTGCTCTAGCCACCTCTGCCACCATGCTGCCATAAGGGACTCTTGCTCCTTTAGAACTGTAAGCTAAATAAACTTTTCCTTTTATAAATTCCCTTGGTCAGTGTTTCTATCACAGCAACACAAAATATACTTAGAAATATATAAATCCAATTAGTCATGGAATATCTTCCTTAACCTGACTTAGTTTAGTGGTATGAAGCAAGTTCTAGAGACTGGCTGAAAATAAGTTCTCTCTACCTCAGCAGACACACTTATGAACCTTCAGCTTTCCCTGCAGTCCAGTAAGCAACAATGGTGGTGCTTTCTTCTGTTCTCATTTTAACTAATATTCACTATACATGTCACAGTATAGCATCACGCAGTTTAAAAAAATTCTTTATAAATTCTTTATAAAATGCCTTTTATAAGCTGGGTGTGGTGGCACATGCCTTTGATTCCAGTACCTGGGAGGCAGAGGCAGGAGAATCTCTGTGACGTTTTAGGGCAGGCTGGTCAGTATAGCAAATTCCAGGCTTGCTGAGGCTACAGAGAGACCCTGTCTCAAAAAGACCAAAAACTAAATAAATAAATAAATGAATATAAAATTATTGTGCCTTTTATAATTAGCAACTGTATGTACTTTAGAATTTATTTAAAGAAATTACTGCCTTTTAGAATTCTAAAATTGCTCTCAATGACATTTTAATACTGCTTTGTTTTGCATCTGTTAATCTTGCTGCTTACACTAAGGCATGTTCTTTATTTCTTGATCTTAGACTCAGCATTAATATTAAACAACTCAAATTCTGTTAGCTGGCTGGGTAACTCCACACAGCTAATACCTACTGCCTTACAAGCAATAAAATGAACATCCATCAGATAATGAAGCATATTGTTTCATACACATTTTCTAACCATAAGTGTGGAAAGCGACTTGTCCTTGCTTTGGCTATATGCCTGATTACATGTGATTCCAGTTTCTGAGTGGTGGTAATCAGAACACTTACTGAAAAGGTGAATGAATCCTAACCTTAATTTAGTATTCACTAGGATAGGGAATGAAACAGAAATTCTAGATTAAATTTCTAATTTAAGTCCTAATGCTCAGACAAAAAAATTAAATCACTACAAACATTAATATGAAACCCAAATATTTAGCTCTTAAAATATGGTATTCAAATATAATAAAAATATTTTACATTCATTAATATAGGATCTTATCATTTGTAATTAAATGTTTTGATGACCAATAAATATTGGCTTCTGGCCCGGCCTGACGTAGTGATGCATGCCTTTAATTCCAGCACTTGGGAGGCAGAGGCAGGTAGATCTCTGTGAGTTCAAGGCTAGCATAGTCTACACAGCAAGCTCCAGGACAGCTGGGGCTACAGGGAGACACTGTCTTTATACACTATCCAAGATGGTTTTAGAACTGTTTTTTAAACTGTAGGTAAAATTCACACAGTCAATAATGTTTGTCTTACAAAAAGATCTATAAAATAATATTGTAATAATTTATGGAATAATTAGTTCATTGACAGAAAATATAACAAAGCTGGTAACAGGTTTACTATAAATAATAGGCATTTTATGAGACTACTCATTGTTACTTATAACTGCCACAAAACTTCTTCAGTAACCATCAAAACAAGTATCTACCTTCACTTCCATCGCACCACACATTTCACTCTGAACTCTGAAAAAACCATAATTTTGAAATTCACCTCATTAATCATTAAATAAAATGGTGAAAAATGGTGACCCATCTAATAAGATTTTAGATACACCTCTAGGAGTAAGAGCAAAAGCAAATTCTACTTTTCCAGTTCACCCTAGACTATTATCTATGAAAATAAATGATAAAATATTCAGAATGTTCTACTAATTAGTTTTGTTTTATTTGTTTTTGTTTTTTGTCTTTTTGAGACAGGGTCTCTTTGGCCTGGAACTCACTATGCAGACCAGCCTGGTCCTGAACTCAGAGAGATCTGCCTGCCTCAGCCTCCTGAGTGCCAGGATTACAGGTGTTCACCCATGCCTGGCTTACTAGTTAGTACTTTTAAAAGACTCAGAATAGTGCCAGGTGTGGTGAGCACACTTTTAATCCCAGCCCTCGGGAGGCAAAGACAAGTGGATCTCTGTGAGATCCAGGTCAGCCTGGTCCATAGTGACTTCCAGATGGGCTGGGATCAGGGAGACCCTGTCAAAAACAAACAACCCTCCCCCCAGAAATGTACATAATTAAACAAATATTTATCTCTATGTCTACACCTGATATGTCTACTTAAGAAATAAAAATAATTGGAAGGCTATCTTTTTAGAATTTGCATATTTCTAAAATAAAAGGTAATTCTGGATTTATAATAAAAATGAAGTAGCTATTATTACACAAACACATTTACCAGGGAATAGAGGCAATAAAGATTGAATTATACACATTAACAACACAAACTCAATGGATTCACAACAAGAATAATCAGATGTAATTGACAACTACAGTACAGAGTCATCAGTAATCTATGAAAGAGATCTTCATTTTAGAACGGGCTCCATTTGGCTTTAAGAAGGCTCCCTTTTTTCCCCAATCCATAAACCAAGACACAGAGCTAGACATAGAGAGATAATGTGGCACTTCTTTAACTGATAAAGCTCTTAGAAAATATGGGTTACATTTGGGGACCAAATGAGCTTGACTATAATTTCTGCCCTCCTCCCTCCAGTCTAGCTATATCTACTAGTCAGGACAGAGATGGAAAAAAGACTGATTCCAGGGTTCACAGTTTTTTATTTCTTAGCTCTTTCCCAAAGGCAAACACCAAGCAGGTGACTCATTATCCCCTGTCCCAGAAGGTAACACATAACCTCCAAAGAAAAGATGTAAGTAAGGAATGGTTAAGAAACCAGCAGTGTTTCTTTACTGAAGGCCCTCATTCTAGATATGGATAATTGACTGTCCCTCTTAAAAGGCCGCTGTTCTGCACACTTACATTTGAAAATACACATTGAAAGAGATTTGAAGGCTTAATAATATTGATTAACCAAATTTATTTTATGTGGATGAGTGCTTTGCCTGCCTGTATGTACGTTCACTCTTGTCATGCAGTGCTCACAGAGGCCAGAAGAGGGCAGCTGATCCCCAGGGCCAGAGCTACAGAGGGTTATTAGCTGCCACATAGATGCTGGGAACCAATCCCTGGTCTCGCTGCTCTTAACCACTGAGCCATCTCTTCAGCCCCTAAAAGCATTTTTTTTTTTTTGAGGCAGGGTCTCACTATATAGCCTGGCTGGTCTGAATCGATATGTAGATCAAGCTAGTCTTGCACTCACATAAATCCACCTGCCTCCCAAGTGCTGGAATTAAAGGTATGTGCCACCAGTCCTGGCAAAAATCAAGGTATTTTATTTGAATGTCAGTTAATAGCTTCTCTTATCTTAGCAAAGTATTTTTATTTTAAGGAAAAATATGAAGTTCATCTCTTACCTATCTTAATAGGAGATTGTAATGACTGAGTGGCACCATTAAGACAACTCTAACTTCATCATAAATTAAGTGCCATATGTGAAATTTAAATTAATTTAGCTTGTGGTTTCAATTCACAGGTTTTAAAAATAAAAGTGAACCATTTATTTGTGGCTAGAATACTGTACAAAATATTGTATAAGAAAGGTCATGGTCCCAAATAATTACAAAATAGAAAAAGAAAAAAAAAAAAAAAAAGAGTCACACTCATTCCACAGGAAATAAAGGACTCCAAGAACTTGTTAGATGAAATTTAAGTATCATTAGGGAACCTAGGATTTAAATTACTGATAAAAAGACCTTTCTGTAGTACATCTTTTTTCCTATACTCTGTGCATTTCTTTCTGAAAAAGTGACTGAATCTGTAAAGATGTAATATTCACACTAGATGCCCTACAAACAATTAAAAGACATTTCAGGGGCTGGAGAGATGGCTCAGTGGTTAAGAGCACTAGCTGCTCTTACAAAGGACCTGGCTTTGGTTCCCAGCACCTACATGGCAGCTAACAACCATCCATAACTCCCGCTCCAGAGGATCCAACACTCTCTTCTGACCTCCGAGGGCACTGCATGACATGGCTGCACTTACATACATGCAGGCAGTATACTCATACACATAAAAATAAAAATAATAAATAAAATATATTTTTTAAAAAAGGCATTCTAAGAAAAGGCTGAACTACTGATGTGTCATTTGGATTCATCCCCTTCTGAAAGGCTTCTGGAGCCCCTTCTTAAACTTCTAGAACAATGTGAAATACATACAAAGTCCTTTGCTGCAAGAGGGCTGAAAAGGCCAATATCTAAATGTGACCTATTACTGAGTTAAAAAGTGTCAAGGACGAACTTATTGGGGAATTACAGTTTTGTTTTAGTTACTATATTTATATGACTTTACATTATTATTCATAAAGCCAAAGATGCCTTGATCTAAATTCTGAAAGTCATCATGTATTGCAATTAGACAGTCTGGGGGGAAAGGGGAACTGATTAGGGGATAAAAAAGACAACAGTCACAACTAATTTTCTGTTGTCTCCAATTCTTCCTCTATCTTCTCTCCTGAATGCAGTCGAATCAGTCTACTGTCTTACTAGTTGACTGAAATAACTCTTGTTGAGGTAGCTATTGACTTCTATACTGTTAAGTCCAGCCAATTTCTCAGAATTCATTTAATCTGGATCATCATCATTTAACTCAGCTTTCTCCACTTCAGTTGAAAGAGTTCATCTTTTCTTGGTTTGTTCCCTTCCATTTCCTTTACTGGTTCCTCTTTCTCTCTCAGATCCCATGGATATATTTTTCTGTTTGGACAGATGAAGCTAGATTGAATAATCTAAATTTTTAAAAATTATGTGTATGTATGTCTGTGTTGAGATTGTGTACATGAGTGCAGGTGCTATCAAAAGTCAGAAGAGGGTGTTGGGTCCCTAGAGTTAGAGTTACAGGGCACTGAGAGTCCCCTGACCTGAGCACTGGGAACTAAACTTGGGTCCTCTGCAAGAGCAGTACATGCTCTTAAAATGTTTATTTATTTTATGCATATGTGTGTGTCTGAGTATATGTATGTGCACATGCAGGTGCTGCTTGAGCCCAGAAGAGGGCAAGAGAACACATAGAACACATAGATATATAGACAGTTGTGGGCTGACTGATGTGGGTGCTAAGAAACAAACCCCAGCAAGTGCTCCTAACAACTGAGCCGCCTCTCCACCCCCTAAATAATCTCATTTTTTTTTTGGTTTTGGTTTTTGCTTTTGTTCTTTTGAGACAGGACTTGACTATGTAGCCCCTGGTCTACCCTATGTAAACCAGACTGGCTTCCAACTCACAGTAATCTACCTCTGCCTCTGCCTCTCAAGTGCTGGGATTAAAGCAAGGGTCATCATACCTACCTAACCTAAATTTTAAACCACTACTGCTAAATCTCTGTATTCTCTTAAAAGAGCTTAATTTCTATAAACAATTGGAAAGCAGTCAAGGTATTTTGATAGGTTATATATAAGACTCTCACTAGCTGCAAATTTTAATCAATCTAGTAAATACTAAACAATTATTATTAATATTTAAGTGAATCTTATGCCAGCAAAATGGCTCAGTGGGTCAAGGCACTTGCTGCTAAGCCTGACTATGAGTTTAATTCCTCAGACCCACATGGTAGAAGGAGAGAACCAACTCCTAAAAATTGTCCTAACCTCCATGTGTGCACCATGACATAAGTGAGGGCACATACTGACACACACAAATAATAAATAACTGTAATAAAGAATATTCCCTGTTCTTCCTAATCTAGATTATTAGGAAATTTAAAATAAAGTGAGTCTTCAGGCCTGGCATGGTGGTACACGCCTATAATCCCAGTACCCAGGGCCCTGAGGCAAAAGGATTAAGATTTTGAGGGCAGCCTGTGCTGCACAGTGAGACCTTGTCTCAAATACTCAAAACCAAGGGGGCTGGAAAGATGGACCAGCAGTTAAGAGCACTGGCTGCTCTTGCAGAAGACCCAGATTCGAATCTCAGCACCCACATGGCAGCTAACAACCATTCGTACTTGCAATTCCAGGGAATCTGATGCCCTCTTAATAACCTTCATGGGCATTGCATGACATGGTGCATTTACCCTACATGCAGCTCATACAATACACTCATATATACAAAATAAAATAAATATTTTTTAAACTTCAAAACCATACAAAGTCTTCAAACTTAACAATTTTACTAACTATTGTTACACACACTATATCATCATTTACTTTGAGAATGAGGTATATTTTTTTTCTATGAGCCGGAAGTTACTAGGTAACACCTCACAGTTCCTATAAAACCATTTGTTCGTAAGAATTTGAGGTGTGAATACTTTATAACTCTTACCATAACAAGAACTGTTAAACTTGCACATGGCGATCTAGTAATTTTATATTCAATAGTCGAATGAAAATGCAGGGAATGAAGAATTAAATTTCTATTTAATTGTTCAATTTAATGGGAAAATTAAATTTCAACATTTCATAACCTATGGGGGTATTTCCTATCTAGTTCATGTTAAGTGTACCTTGAATGACAACTGTTAGTAAACTTTGTTTTTGTTTCTTTTTGACACAGGGTCTCCTGGTAGCTCCAGCTGGTTTGGGACTTGCTATGTAGATCAGGCTGGCCTGGATCTCAGAGATACACCTGTCTCTGCCTCCCGAGTGGTGGGATTAAGGGCTTGAGCAAACGCGTCTGGCTAATTTTTTTTTACCCCCATAATTTACGCAAACCATTATGAAGGGCTCAATCCGGTCTTGTGAAATGTTCACTCCACAATCCTTAAACTGGTGACTAACATGCCATCTTTTCCTCTGTAGTAGGTTTCAGGTCGTGACTAGATAACTCGACTGCTCTCAAACAGAAATAAGAGTTTTACTAAAGATCCAAGCTGAAACAAGACCACAGAGGAAAGGCAAAGGGAGTGAGAGGCAGACAGACCGACAGCCGATCCATGGCTGCTGGCTGGGTTTCTCTTTGACCATCGACTAGCACCCCAAGTACCAAGTCCAGAAAGTCCACGGTTTTTCGTTTCAGGGCCAACCTGGTTGGAGGCTTCAGATTGCTCCAGATTTCTAACTGTAACACTAATTCCGTGCAACAGGATTACAAAGGTGCAAGAACTTCTGCTGACCCTGAGCAGAATCTTTCCTATCTTCCGAGAAAAGGAGGGGAAAGGATGTAGATGAAGTAAAAATACGCCAAAGTGAGATGATCATTTGGGGTGACACATGGTTCCTCTGTCACACTGGGGAGGGAGGTAGGTGTAAAAACGATCCACCCACACCTCCCTTCTTCCCTCCCTCCCTTCAGTACAGCGTGGGGGTGGGGAAATGCCTAAGAGAAGGTCTTAGCATCCCCAGGCTGTTGGCACCGTCCAGCCTGGCACCGAGATCCGAAGTTCACAACCTGGGGCGGGGGTGAGGGACTGGGGAAGGGCGGTCGGTCCAGTCCTTGGCGAGGCTGGAGGTGCGTGGAGACGGGGGTGGGGACCGGGCTGACCCGGACAGCCGGCACCCGAGTGCAGGTCCCGCCCGCCGGCCGCGGCCCGCGCGCTTACCTGCTGCACCCCGAGGAACTCGTAGAAGTTCAGCTGCACCTCCTCCACCAAGTCGAACAACTCCAGGTCTGCGCTCTCCCAGGCGTGCGCCGGCGCCGCGGCCGCCAGCAGCAACAGCAGTAGCAGCCACAGCTGCGCGGGCGACCGCGGCCAGAGCGCCACGGGCCAGAGGCGCCCTCGCTGAGGAGACGGCGCCCGCCGGGAGCCGGGAGCCGACATCGCGCGCGGATCCGAGAGGTCTGTCAGCGGCGGCGCGGTGCCTCCGGCCAAGAGCGGGGACGTGGCGGGCGGCGCGGGCTGTGGGGGCCGCGCCTGTCAGTCAGGAGCGCGGGCAGCCGCCCGGAAGCAGCCGGCCAGGCCGCCCTCCCGGCGCTGCGGCGAAGCGAGCGGGAGACCGGGACCGCGGGCGTGCTGACAGGGCCAAGGCCCGCTCCCTCTTCGCCGACCCTCGCCCCAGGCCTTAGGAACAGCTGGAGAGCCAGCGTCGGCGCCTAGGCTGCTGAGGGGGAGAGGTTTCCCCACGCCTCAGCCTATCCCAGGTCTCGCTTCCGGTGACATCACGTCTCCTAGCAACTGCGCGGAGGGAGCGGAGCCGGAAGTAGGTACTCGGGGGAGCCCTGGCGCTCCGCCGCTGACTCTTAGAGGAGCTACACGTGTACGCAAGTTAAGAGACGGGGACAGTTACCGGCTTTCCGGGCCTGGAACGCTTCTCATGTAGGTTTCTCTTCCAGTATCTTCCATCTTGCCCTCCTCCTACGTATGGAACACTAAAAAGCATATGTATAGCTTGGTTTATTCATTAAGGCTTCTGTTTCCGTACATTTTATTATTCCATCAGCAAAGAGGTTGCATTGAACCAGTACCTAAAACGGACAGATCTAATCAGTAACCCAGTGCCTTTTTCTTAATAGCAAAAACAGAAAAATAATTTGATCCAAGACAAAAGTTATTCTCATTATGAACTAAGATTTACAGACATATGCTATGTAAATAAGCAGCTTGGTAGGATTCCTAATGACGACTTAGTCTTAAGAGAAATATATTTTATCCACTTTAGCCTATCCCGCCCCCCCCCAAATTGAGTTCTGTTTTTAAAGACATACAGGCTTCTCTCCCATGACAAATGTCTTATCTAGTTTGACACTACTACTATTGATTTTTTGTTTTGTATATGAGTGTTATGCCTGCAAGTATATAAGTGCACCCAAGTCATGCAATGCCACGGAGGACAGAAGAGGGCGTTGGATCACCTGGAACTGGAGTTACAGACGGTTATTAACTGCCCTGTGGGTGCTGGGATTCACACCCTGGTCTTCTGCAAGAACAGCTAGTGCTCTTAAACCGCTGAGCCACCTCTCCAGCCCCTGTCTTTTTTGTTTCTCCACTATGATAGTCGTCTTGTATGAAATTTGCTTTTATTTTCATCTTCCTACATTTCTCCCTTGCTCCCTACCCTTACTGAAAAAGTAAAAGAACAGCAGATACTTGCTTGATCAGTTAGGAAAGTCTGGCCTCTTGTTTTCTCTTTGTGGGTCTTGCCAGTTAAATCAAGCTCAGTAGGGTAAACAATAAAGTTATTTTTGTTTGATAAAGGAAAATACTACAGATGCAACAAATCTTAGGAAATATTTTTTTAAAAACCTTTTTTAATAAAGTCAAAAATGAATGTAAGTATGCCTTGCTTAAAAATAATAGCTATTGGCCCAGAAGGGGTGGTACATACCTTTAATCCCAGCACTCAGGTAGTAGAGGCAGGTGGATCTCTGTGAGCTGTAGTCCAGCCTGGTCTACATAGTAAGTTCCAGACTGTCTGCCAGACTGTCTCAAAAAAAGCGAGATTGGGCAAAGTGCTTGAAGCACCATCATGAACCTGAGTTTGGATCCCCAGCACCCACATAGAAGCTGGGCTCAGTAACAATGATGTTGGATAGAGATAGTATCTTTCTGTGTATCTCCATCATCAAGTACAGTTCAAAGAACATAATATTCAATTTGCTGAACCAAATCCTGTCACTACCTCCCTGCCACATAATACTACATTTAAAAAAAGGCTAAAGTTATTTTTACATGTTTTCTTTTTAGTTTGTTTTGAATTTTTGTTGTTGTTGTTTGAGACAGGGTCTCCCTGTTGCCACAGGCTGACCTCTATCTCCCAGAGATGCACCTGTCTCTACCTCCCAAATGCTGTTATGTTTTCTTAAAGTAAAACTATCTTGAGCCAGTCATGGGGTACACATCTTTAATCCCAGCACTTGGGAGGCAGAAGCAGGTGGGTGTCTGTAAATTCAAGGCCAGCCTGGTCTACATAGTGAATTCCAGGCCAGCTGGGGCTACAGGGAGACTCCGTCTCAAAAAAAAACAAATTTAAAACAAAAAACCAACTATCTTGAGACTGGAGAGATGGCTCAGCAGTTAAGAGCACTTGTGCTTCTGCTGAGGGGCTAAATTCTGTCCTCAACGTCCGTATAAAGTGGTTCACAACTGAATGTAATTCCAGCTCCAGGGAATCTGACACCCTTTTCTGTCCTCTGGACTAAGATCTCAGTTTTAAATCTTTCAAAGGGAAAACTGAGTCTCCAGGGCTGAGGATATAGGTATCTTCCTGGTTCTTGATCAAAAGCTCAAAGGAAATCATGAAAGAAAGAAACCAGAAGTAGACTGATTCTTACTAACTGCATCTCATTGTGAAGCAGCTCCTCTCTTTTGTGTAGAGGATTCACATCCTCATCCTATTTGTCTGCTTTCATCTTACTGGAAAATAATCATTTATGTTGTATATAGGTGTTTGGTATAAAACTCTAGGGTATATTTTTTTTAAGTATAAAACATGACAAGAACAGGAAGATTTGACCAACAATGAAGAGAAAAAAATAGGTGGATGATAGAAAAGCCACAGATAAGCCAGATGTTAGGCTTCAGCTAAGAACTTTGAAATAACTATAGACAAATATAGAGGAAGTATAGAGTTTTAACAGAATCAGTGGAAAAACCTTAAAAAATATAAGAAATGAGGAACTCAATGAATGAGTTAAACTGTAGACTACACATAGCAGAACAGAGATTAGTAGGTTTGGGGACATGTCAAGAAAAAAAAATGTGCAAACTGATACACAAAGATAAAAGAATGGAGGACGTGGAAGAGAAGTGAAAAAGCCTGTGTAGAATGAATAAATCCAGCACAGACGTGACTGTAGTGTAAAAAAGAACGGTGGTTGGGCAGCAGCAGGATCTAAAGAGATGGTAGTCAGAAACTGTACAAAATAATGAAAGATATAAAGCCACAGTGGCTCAAAATGGATCATAGACCTAAATGTTAAAAGTATAGCTCTTGTAAGGAAAAACAAGAATAATTATTAGTGACTAGTGGTTTTGTAGAGATGACACCAAGTACAGAAATGCTAAGAGAAAAATTTGATAGATTCACAGAAATGAACTTGTGTGTTTCAAACAATATCATAAAAAATTTAAGTCAGTCAGTAAAGAGCTTGCCTTGCAAACATGAAGATTTGAGTTTGGATCCCTAGAACCCTCACAAAAAACAGCATTTTAATCTCAGCAATGGTAAGATAGGAAGAAGTAGAGACAGGTAGATCCCTGGAGCTTGCTACTGGCTAGGTTAGCCTACTTGGTCAAGTTCCTGGCCAGTGAGAGCCCCTGACACAAACAAAAGGTGGAAAGCACTGGAGGAACAACACTTGAATTCGTCTTCTAGCTTCTACATGCAGCACATGAATGCACACACATCTGAAACACACACACACACACACATTTTTAAAAACAGCTAAGAGAATGAAAACATTCCTATCAAACCAGCCAATAAGAAAATATTTGCAGTCCAGTGTGGTGATACGCACCTTTAATCCCAGCGCTCAGGAGGCAGAGAACAGGCAAATCTCTATTTGGTTCAGGCCAGCCTGGTCTATATAGTGAGTTCCAGGACAGTTGGGGCTATGGAGAGAACTTGTCTCCAAAAGAAAAGGAAAAAAAAAAAAGGTTGTCAAATTCCTGATCAGGAACTTAAAAGCAAAATATGTAAATAACATAAGAATATATAATATATTAATAATAATATATAATAACAAAATTCCTTTATTTTTATAAATGGGCATTTGTATAGAAATTTCACCAAAGAAGATATACAGATGACTAACAATCACACACAAAAAAACTTAACATCTTTACTCATTAATAAATGTAAATGTGTGATAAAGTGCTTATCTAGCATTCAAAACACCCTGGGTTTAATCTCTAGTACTAAAACACAACAGCAAAACCCTAGGTGAGATAGCATTTGACAGAGTTAGGATGATTGTAATTTTTTAAAAGCTAGACAACAAAAAGTGGTGGTAAAATTGGAACCCTCTTGTATTGTTCTTTGGAATGCAAAATGATGCAGCCTCTTTGGGAAACAGTTAAGCAGTTCTCCCAAAAGCTAAAGATAGATCTACTATATGACCCAACAGTTCTACTCCTAGCAAAATAAATACATATGGACACACAAAAGTTTATACACAACTATTCATAGTAGCCTAATCTCAACAATCAAGAAGTTGGAAACAACATAAATGCCCATCAATTGATAAATAAGTCTTTTTAATGTGGCATATTTAAACAATGGGATTATTATTATTATTCTCAGTGGTATTATGATTGTGTAATAATCTGAAGTATGGATACTTGATACACAGATGAATTGAAGATATGCCAAATGAAAGAAACTAGTACCAACAGGCCAGGCCAGTATATGATGTGTGCTTTTAATCCCAGCACTTGGGAGGCAGAAGCAAGTGGATCTCTGTGAGATTGAGGCCAGCCTGGTTCATATAATGAGTTCCAGGCCAGTTGGGGCTACAGGGAGACCCTGTCTCAAAGAAAAAAAAAAAAAAAAAGGAACCAGTCAGAAAAAATTTACACATTATATTATTCCATCTGTGCAAAATGTTCAGAATAGGCAAGCTTAGGAACTAAGTTTGTGGTTACTTAGAACCAGTAGTAGAGAAAGTTACAGATTCATTAAAAATGGATACTAGGTTTCTTTTAGGGAGTAAATCTCAAATAAGATTGTGGTGATGGGTTCAAAACTTTGTCAATATACTAAAAACCATTGGCTTAGCCTCTTTAAATGGATGAATTATATGGTAGTCAAATATCTTGCTAAAACAGATTTTTCTTTTTTTTTTTTTAATGTGTATGAGTGTGTTGTCTATATGTGTGAATGTTTACAACATGTGTGCCTGATGCCCATAGGGGCCAGATCCCCTGGGACTGGAGTTATGAATGGTTTCTCTTATCAAAAATGGTTTTAGCAGGGCTGGAGAGATGGCTCAGTGGTTAAGAGCACTGGCTCTTCTTACAGAGGCCCTGGGTTCAGTTCCCAGCACCCACATGGCAGCACAGCCATCCACAACTCCAGTTCCAAGGGATCCAATGCCCTCTTCTGGACTCTGTGGGCATTGCACACACATGGTATGTTTACAAATTCATGCACGCAACTTGTACACATAAAATACAAATAAATAAGTCCAAAAAAGAAAATAAGAAGAGGAGGAAGAGGGAGAAGGAGGAGGAGGAGAAAAGAGAGGGGCTGGAGAGATGGCTCAGTGGTTAAGAGTGCTCTTGCAGAGGACCAGGTTTGATTCCCAGTACCACATGGCACCTAACAACCATCCATAACTCAACTGGCGTCCAGTTCTGACCGATGCTGGCATTGCACAACACAGTTACACTTACGTACATGGAGGCAATATACTCATACACATAAAATAAAAATAATAAATAATTTTTTTTAAAAAAAGACAAGTTGGGGGGAAACCCACACAAGTAGAGCAAATTCAGCAATCCTCAAGTAGGGTTAGTGCAATAAAACAAACTGAAGTTTATTGTAGTTAAAATACAGAAAAGCTTATGGGGTATAGTGAAAGCAATAACTTCAAGCTGCATTTGTAGCCTTAAATAACTTAAGGAGGTTAATGACATAAGCTAATTTAAGGTGTTACAGACATTCAGCATGACTTACATAAATAAACATGGAATAAATCAAAGTGAAGTTTCCAATAAGGACATTGTTTTCAACATGGCATTTATGCAAGTGAGCTAGGAATGAACATATTCATATATGGCTAAACAAGTTCCTTTCCTTTTCTATGTTTTGAGACAGTGTTTTCCTATAGCCTCAGCTGGCCTGGAACTTGCAGAATAAACTAGGCTGGCCTCGTTCTCACAGCAATCTGCCTGTCTCTGCCTCCCAAGTGCTGGGATCAAAGGTGTGTGCCACTACCTCAGCTAAAAATTTTCTTTTTTAATTCAAAATTTATAGGTTCTGATACTGCTAAGGCTTAAGGTGATTATGGCAGTGTGTAGCTATGGTGCTTTAGAATATACTATTGGTGATGAGGAAAAGAGGACCAACCCACGGTGTTGGGTGGTCATCCACACAGGGATTGCTAAGAGGATTTCTGATGTCATTACATTTGAACCTGAACACTGTTAATGACCATTACTTTCTATGGTGAAATAAGAAGGGTGATATGTTAGTTATTTTTCTTCATGCTATCACAAAAATACCTCATCAAAGCAACTTACAGAAGGAAGGGTTTATTTTGGCTCACAGTTTGAGGATATCATATTGGAGAAGTCATAACCAGAGGCAGCTGGTCATATTGTATCCACAGTCAAGAAACTGAGAAAGATGCCTGCTGCTGCTCAGCTCACTTTCTCCTTTTTATTTAGTCCAGGACCCAACTCAGCCTATGGGATAGTGCCACCCATATTTAGGGTAGCTCTTCCAACCTCAATTAACCAGTGTAGAAACTTCTTCATAGATATGTCCATAGGCTTCTCTCCTTAATGATTCTAGAGCCTCTCAAGTGGGCAATCAATATTAACCATCACAGAGACTAATAACCAGTTGAAGGATTCAAAGGGGCTTAAATAAGCCATCTGGTGCTCATTTGGGGGGTAAAATAGAATTTAACTATGTCAAACAGAACTGAATATAATACCTGTTGTAGTTAAAATAAAAAATATCTCTTGAAACAGCCATGATTGCCCCTATTCATTCTATGACTTAGAAATATCTGGCTCTCATTAAATCTTGAAATGTTTTCATTAGCCTCTATAAGGCTTTTCCTCAAATACAGGGACTTGTAGTTCTAAGATCTCATTGTTCTTTAATGGAACATTATCTTCGCTCAATAATTTATTTATCCAAACACCATTCACAAACTTATATTGGGCTGACAAAGGTTAGAAAAATATTGTTTGGGGGAAGCACCTTCTTGGGAAATAATCCCTTTTGTGCTGCAGTATTGAATTTTAATTATTTTGAAGGTCCTCATAAACAAATACAGATGTTCTTTATGTTATAAATAATAAATTTATTTCTAATGTGCTGACACTATGGTTTTCACTTCTCTGAATAATGTGCTACTTAAATAATCTCACAGTGAATGGTAGGACAGATTCCAAAATAAACTGACTACATTTGAACACTGGCTCTCCCACTTACCATCTGGGTAACCTCTGTGTCTCAGCACTCATATCTCTTATATTATCAAATATCTCTATATTACCAAAATTTTAAGATTGTTTGGAAACTGAGAGAAGTAGTGCCTGGTATATTTTACTTACTATTTAATGTTACTATTATTTTATGAGACCTCTCCATCCATGTGACATTAAGGTTTCCACAAGAAAAATCTCACCAGGAGTCCTACAAGCCAAGCAGCCATGAGGTTCAGCTGGGTCTGCCAACCTTTTGAGTCCTCACTCAGAAAGGTGCAACTTTTCCTTTTTCTTTTCTCTGTTCCTTTCTTTTGGATACTGGCCAGAACTAAGTGTGTTGTGTTTGTCTGCTTGTCTGACACCTCGGGCTCCCGCACTCTTTCTCTAAAGCTCCCTCCCTGTCATGTGACTGTGTGTCCACTGTCCACCATGTGTCTGACCTCCATGCTGGTTAGCTGGTATGACCATTTTTCCTTCTCCCAGTCCTCCTCCTCTGGGCAGCTGCTGAGGTTTAGAGCTTGCCTGCCCTGGCATGTTTTTCTTTTTAACTCAAATAAAATTGTCTTGATGCTAAACAGAAACAAAGAAAGAAAGAAAAAATTTTAAGTCGATTTGCAAATGTTTAGATGTAGTATTTGAGGGTATTTATTATCAAATTTGGACTGTGATTACAGAGAAATTTATCAAACCTATGCAATTATTTCATTGGTCAGGATAGTGGAAGACAAAATTGTCTTTACAAAATAATGCCTGGATGTAGGAGTCAGTGTAATTTTTTGTTCCAATTCCATTAAAATGGTGTTCATGATTTTTCTTGCTAAGTCCATCTTAAGGTGAAAAGTAGATACTGAAATAAGAGCAGCCGAACAAAGAAGGGGAATGTGAACAGAGTCACTTAAGTCTTTGGTTGTTGTCATCTTATTCTAAAGTAGCTCTGTATTTTCAGACAGTGATATTTTCTGCTTCTTGTGGACTTTATAATGTATCATAATAAGATCCATGTTAAAATTTCTTTCTTATAGAATGCAGTTCTAGAACTAGCATTAATTTTTCAAAGGCTTTATAGCAACTTACTTGAATCACTTTCTGTGATTTGAACCTTTGTTTTATTCTCCTTTAAACAACCCAGGTATTTTCTCCTACCAACTCCATAGTTCAGCCTGGGCATAGAAATTGTTGTATCTTCCTCATATACAAGGCTCCATTAGTCTGCAGAAGAAATTTTAACAGACCTCTTCATCATCTACTCTTTAAGGCTGAATGACTTGGGTTTGGCATTCTGCCGTCAGGCACTTGTGTTGTTTGTGATGCCAAACTGGAACAAAAAGAACAGTACAAAGTTGTTCACCTCAATCAGCGGGCCCTCAATGACAGCATAAGAGTACATGTAGCAATCCTGTGTCCCATATATGCTTATTAAATTTACTTTAAAAAGGCAGCATTCTTTAAAATACTAACTTAGCAATATGGCTAACATGGAAACAAATAAAAATAGAGTAAGGAAAATTCCAAATGGTAAGATAAGGGAAGTTTAAATTTACTGCCCTGAATATGACTGCTGTATTTTACCCACAGGACCAAGCCACAGAGCACAGCTTCATCGCTCCACCTCCAGTATGTCTGCTTTGTTATTTTTGCTTACCACAAAAAGGATTTTAATGCCAAGACTCCACACATGAAGTGTTTTAACTTAAAACTAAAGTAATAATTTCACCACCAGGGGGCAAACAACATGTCTATAGGCAAAGAATATTTTTCAGCATTTTAAAGGAATTATTTTGTGTGAACATAGCGTTTACTGTGGTAGTTTCAAATTAGAAGTTAATATTTTATTTATTTATTATTATTGTATATATGGTGTGTGTGTATGTGTGTATAGCGGTACAAGCCATGGTACACATACATAGGTCAAAGGACAACTTTTGGGAGTCGGTTCTCTCCTGTGTGTACATCTTGGTGATCCAGTTCAGGTTGTCAGGCTTGGTGGCAGGTGCCTTTATCCACTGAGCCATCTTGCTGGTCAGGAGATAATAATCTAAACCTTTACATTTAAGGAAAATCATCTTTATAAAAAGAAAATTGTGCAAGTTTGATGAACCATATGCCATTCTGTTTACTATAGTTTTTAGATGCTTGAGAAAAATGTTTGATGAGTATGGTGGCACATATCCATAATCCAGTCCTTGGAAGGCAGAAGCAGCAAGCCTTTTGAATCCAAGGCCAACGTGGCTACATAGTAAGACCCTGTCTCAAAACACAAAAATAAAATCAGGAAAAGGTCTCCCTCCTATTCCCTTTGTCTTTTATAAATTTACACACGATGAAGAAAAATAGAATTAATCTTTTTAATGCTAATTCTAGTCCTTGTTCACAGGTGGCCTCATATCACTGTTAGTGCAGGTATCTTGTGACTACTGGTTTCATAAGCATGCTTTTCTGCTCAGCTTGTTTTAAGTTAAAATGATTAACTCAGGCTTTGCCACTAGTTCATTTTATAACCGTGTGATGAAAATAACTGATAAACAAATCAAATGATAAATGATCCCTTTCAAGAGCTTGCTACCACTGTATCAGAGTCATGAAAGATAATAGGCAAAGTTCTCATGACAGGAAATCATTAGTATAAGGCAATGATAAAAATAACTTTGCTGAGAACTGGGGAATGTCTCAGTAGGTAAAGCACTTGTAAATGAGAAGCTGGGTGTAATGGCAGGTGTCTGTAATCCTAGTACTGGGGACACCAAGACAGGAGCATCCCTGGAGTTACTGGCCAGCTAATCTAGACAAATCACTGAGCTCCAGGTTTGGTGAAACTCTGTCTCAAAAACTATGGTAATAAGCAATAGAGGAAGACCAGAATAGACCTCTGGTCTCCAAACACATGTGCAACACACACACACACACACACATACATAAAGAATTACTTTAACGAAAAATTTGGTTCAGTATGTGTAAGTTCTTTCTTGTGATGTTTCAGGAAATTTGATTATTTCTAACTTGTAAGTTGGCAAAAATAGTAATGGAAGCTATAGTTCTTAAATCAAGATGTCTGCAGTATAGATACTGCATTTCATTCCTCTCGACTTCCTTCCTTCCCCTCTTCCTGCACCTAAGTACCTAATAAGACCACATTCTCCTGAATCGGTTGTAATGATGCCACAATTTCAAATTACAACTGAAAGAGGCTGAAGATGCCACCATGGACTGGCAGGATCTGCTGTTTGTTCCTTCCCTTTACTGTCCATCCTAGCCTTGTCCTTGTCTCCATTATCAGTCCCTAGCACTAGACCTGCCTCAGGGGCTGCAGAGCAGAGGCAGGTACCACTGTGTATGATCAGAACTAATTATCCAGATGAAACCATACTGGAATAAATATTGAAAGCAAATCTATGGAGAAGAGTTGCAAAAGGTCAGTGTTAAGGGTTTATTTAGCGGCACATTAATAGGCATCTGTGACCTGCCCTCTGATACAGTAGTGGTAGGGAGAGCTTTACAGTTAAAGGATATCTTTCTGTTGTTCATTGGCCTTTATTTTTTATTTTATTTTTAGGCTTTGTTCTTTGATAATTTCATACATGTGTATACTGAATTTGGATTGTTTTCACTGCTCTATTACCCTCTCTCCTGCTCTTCTATCTTCTGTTGAAACCCTTCTTCCCAGCTAGCGGCTTCCTACTTTGATGTCTTTTTTTTAATGTCATTCAGTTTAATTGGAGTTGCTTGCATGAGCATGAGTCGGGGTTATTTCCTGGAACAGAGGCAATTTATCAATAGCTATGCCACTGAAAAAAATGCACTCATGATTTGGATGTCTGACAATAACTATTGCTGACAACAAGTTAAACTAAACACAGTTTTCTCCTTATCTGTCCCTGAGGAATCACATGGCCCCAGAGCCCTAGGTGTCCAGCCTAGATCTGCCTGGGAATTGAAGTGGTTCCAGAAATGAAACCGTCCTAGTAAATGGCTGCTCTCTGTTTCAAGAAGCAACAAAACAAAAAGCTGGGTGTGCTGGGAGTGCCCGTATGCATTTAGGAGGCTGAGGCAAGATGACTACTGCATTTTCAAGGCCAGCCTGGACTACATAGCAACACCCTGCCTAAAAAAGATTTGAAAAGCTGGGTGTACTGGCTATGTCATGGTGCTAAATGCATAAATGGCCATATATTCTTTTTTCTCGTTACCAGTATTTCTGTATGTAAATAAATACATTGAGTTATGCAAAAAACAAAGAATTTTTTGAGCAATAAAGAAAAGACACCTGACATTAACCTCGAACCTCTACATGTATGCTCACACATATATACATGTACACATACTACACATATACCACATACCTAAACATATACATACAAACTAGAACAAAAAGCCACACACATATAAATAAAGTGAATGAAGCATTAGCTCCCAAGACACTGAAAACCAGCCAGTGAAACAGTTCATTCTATTGAACTATTAGAAAGCAAAAATTGCGGGCTGAAGAGATGGTTCAGCAGTTAAAGTACTGGCTGCTCTTGCAGAGAACCCACATGGTGCCTAACAACCATCCATAACTCCAGGGGTTCTGACACCCTCTTCTATCCTCCACAGGCATTACACAACACAGGTGTACTTACACACATGCAGGCACTCAAACACATAAAATAAAAATAATAAGTAAAATATTTTAAAAATCAAGAATTGCCTAATCATTTACCAGGTACAAGGCATTGTATTTCAGCACACTATGAACATGAGAGAAGTGGAAAAAAGAGAAGCTCTCAGACCTGGGAAAATTATTTAGTAGAGGAGATAACATGGGCACACATAAAAAGATAATAAACAAAAAAAGATAAAAGAAAATAAAGCAGCAGATGGTATGCATCAAAACAAAAATCTAGACCAATGGAATCAAAATCTACTAAATCCATTATAAGCTAAAAGAAGTTAGAAAAAGCAATCTCTGCCCTCAGGAAGAGGCGGGAGGATCATGAGTTACAGGCTAGACTGGATTATACAGCAAAACTCTGTCAAAAACCAACCAGACAAACAGTATATTTAATACACCTAACCTGCTGGACATCATAGTGTAAAACTGGAAACTTGCAAGACATGGTGATGCACACCTTTAACCCCAGCACTAGGAAGGCAGGTGGGTCTCTGTGAGATTGAGGCCAGGCTAGTCTACATAGGAGTTCCAGGTCAGCTGGAGCTACAGAAAGACTGTCTCAAAAGACTAAACAACAAAAAAATCAGAGGAAACTGGAATATTGGTGGCTTACCTTCATGACCACATGGCTTAGTGGGTACTGCACATCACAGTTGCTGCCTAGTATCACGACAGAGCACACTTTGCATATTGCTAGTTTGACAAAAGTTCACACTATAGTTTCTAATGCATATTGCTTTCATGCCATTGTAAAGTAGAACATTTTAGGTTCAGGGACTCTGTATTTTCTCTCTCCTCCTGTTTGGGCATCCTTATTATATGTGTGTTATTATGCCTGATGATGTTTTTGCGTTTCTGTTGAGTTTTCTTTGTTCTGTTTTTCTTTCTTTCTGTTCCTCAGAGTGTACCCACCTGAATCTGTAGAAACTTTTTTTCCAGCTTGTACTGTCAGTTCTGATTCTCTGTTGAAGCCCTGATGCAAATTTAAGGTTTTGGATTTTTCAATGCCAAATTTTCTTTTGCTTTCTTTTATTCTTCTATTCTTTCTTTCCTTCTTTTTTCTTTCATTTTCTTCTTTCTTTTACAATTTCTGCCTTTTATGGATGTTATTTGTTTGTTGAAACATCATTCTATTTTTCTTTAGTGTTTTGAGAATATTTCAAAGGGTTGATTAAAAGTTTCTAATCTGGAGTATGGAGAGATGGTTAAAAATGTCTGTTGCACAAGTATGAAAACCTGAATTCAGATCCTAACACCCATCTTTTTAAAAAAAGAGCTGGACATGGCCATGGCTGCATGAATGTAGCTATAACTCAGGACTGTGGGGAGGCAAGACAAGGGGATCACTGGGGCTTGGCCGTCAGCCTAGCTCCAGGTTCCGTGAGAGATTCTGTGTCATGGGAATAAGGCTCAGAGTTATAGAGCAGGACGCATGATGCCCTCCTTTGTTGTCCTCCAGGGGCATGTACCTGCAAACACACATGTGCATATAATACACCACTCTCACATGAACAAAGTCTACTTAAACTAGGTGTGGTAGCGCATCCCTGTAGTCCCTATACATGAGAGACTGAGATAGAAGGATTACCATGAATAAGACTGTCTCAAACAAAAACAACAAAGTTTTTGTCTAGGTTACCATCTGAGTTTCCCTCATGGATGTTGTCTGCCTTTTGTTTGGACTTCATTTTCTTTCTTCTTTGCATTTCTCTTAATTTTGGATTGAAAAATTGGAAGTTATATATTATAACAAAGCAAATTTGGGAATGAGATCTCCTGTTAGTTCTTGGTTTTTGCTGTTGCTATTTTTGTTATTGTTAATACTTGCTTTTTAGTCAGTTTCCTGAATTCTCTAAACCCTCAGAAAGTGTGTGTGTGTGTGTGTGTGTGTGTGTGTGTGTGTGTGTGTCTTTCTGTGTGTGTATGGGTATAGCTGGACACTGTTGTCTTTGTTTGGTTATCTTAGTTCACAGTTAATGATTATACATAGATTTCCTTAGTACCTAGATCCAATGAGTGGGCCAGTCTTTGCTGAGTGGCAGTGCGAGTATGGTGTACTTGTCTTTGGTGTTCAGACAGTTTACAATTTGGCCTTAACTTTCAGAGCCTCATAATTAGCTAGAGATGAGAATTTAGGGTCTTAAGTATTTCCTGGCTTTGCAAACAGTTATAACCTTTGAATGACCTTTTAGTTTCCCAAGAATATGTCATAACTCTTCAAAGCCTGTGATGAATTTCTTTCCAGTTTGGTGATTGTTGTTCAGCTTGAGGTTTGCCCTAGCTCTTATCATTGTCTCAAGCACTTACGGTATTCCGTAACTGTCACTGATTCTTCTCTGTAACTACTCTGGGGGACAATGCTGTTCATACTGAATGAGCTCTGAGTCAAGTCAAATAAAGACAAATCTAATGAGTGGGATTTTCCAAGGACCTACTAGACAAGTCAGATAATGACTATTGTCTGGGAATAGGGCTTTGGAGTAACTTTAGCATATTCTCTTCCATAGCCAAGAACCCTCCACCTTGTTTTTTGAGACAGGGTTTCTCACAGATACTTGTGGATCAACGCAGATTGACTTGCCAGTGAGCCCCCAGGCTCCCTCCATCTCTACCTTCCTATTTCTGGAATTACAAGTATATGCCACCAACATCCAGATTTTATGTGGGTACTGGGTATTGAACGCAGGTCCTCATGGTTGCAGGGCCAGCACTTTACCGACTGCACTGTCTCCCCAGCCCTCAGCTCAGTTTTTCTACATAATATAACTGGTTTGCTTGAATGTATACCCTGATTATAACAGGCCCTCTATTAACTTCCAGAATTCTGAAAAGCTAGTTGTACCAATTTATGCCAATATCCTTTTATGGAGGAATTAATTTCCAGAAGTCCTTCCTCTGCTATTCCAGAACTGCTCGTCAGTTCCTATTTTTTTTAAACTTTTAATTTTGAGATAATTGTAGATTCATGTGTAATCATAGGAAAGAAATTCCATACCTAATTCACTTAATTTGTTTCAATGGTAATAACTTGCATTCCTGGAACACAATGTCCTAACCTAATCTAGAAATGACTACTACTACAATCCACTGAGCTTATTTGGGTTTGACCAAATTTCATGAGCTTGTATATTTAGTTCTAGGCAGTCTTATCCCAGTTATGGATTAATGTGCTCAGCACTGCAGTTAAGCTATATAACAAACTCCATCACTGGGGTCTCTCATGCTAATCTCTCACAGCTAGCCCCAGTCTACCCAACTGCCCCAAATTGCCACCTCTGACACCTGGTGTAAAGCTTTATCTTACAGTCATATTGATTGGACAGAGGCACCCAACAGATTAGAACACGCCTCTAGGTGTGTCTGTGAGCGTGTTTCCAGAGATTAGGTTATAAGGGCTCTGACAATAATTAGCGGCTCAGTGCATCTATGGATTTACAACACGATGGTATTTTTTGGAGGCGGTGGAAAGTAGGTCTGGTAATTCCGTAGGGAGGAAGAGATCTTAAGGAAGGGGGAACTGGGAGGGTGCTAGAATACAAGTGATAAGAAAACAGAAGGTCAGGACTGTCTGAGGCCAGGAAGGGAAAGAGCTGGCAGCGGTGGGGACAGAGGGAAGGGCAGTGGGGAGGGGGAAGGAGCCAGATCAAAATACAGTGACAAAATGCACAAGAATGTCATAATGGAATGCTTAACTTAAAAATTAATTTTTTTTGATGCAAAAGTGAGCAAGCTGGATGGCTTGGTAGTTAAAAGGTGCTTGCCACCAAACCTGACAACCTAAGTTTGATTCCTGGAACCAGTTCAGGCAAGAACTGACCACCAAGTTGTCCACTGGTCTCCACACAGGTACTGTGGGGGAGAGGAGGAGGAGAAGATGAATTTTAAAATAAAATGAAAAAATTTTTAAAAAGAAAGGAAAGATAAGAGATGGGAGACGGAGCCTCCTGAAGGAAGTAGGTCACTGGGGGGTGTATCTTGACTCAGTCTGTCCTGTACCCACTTTCTCTCCCTGGTCACTATGATGTGAATATCTCTGTTACTCCCTCCCAACCATGATGGACTAGTACCTTAGAAACACACACACAGAGACACACACACAGACACACAGACACAGACACACACACACACACACACACACACACACACACACACACACACACACACCAGTTGCTCTCTGTGGAGTCCAGGCAGCCACTTGTATCCTAAAGTAACTCAGATGGATCTCTTTCCATATCTGCTCCGTGGATAACACTGCCTAACTCTTTAGGACTGGTTCCAACTGGAATATATGAAAAGAATCTGTTTCAGTTCAATTCAGATAAGATACATTTTTATTGGAAAAGAAAGCCACGATAGCAGGACACACATACCTGTGTACATATACATGCTGAGGCTTGAAGTTCAGCTGCTTCTAGATTCACAGATAAGAACAACAACTCAGAGAGCCATTCTGTCCTTGGTACCAAGACTAAACACCTTCCCTTCATATGTGGCTCTGGTCTAGTTTCTATGTTCTTACTTCTCTCCACCTAGATTATTTCTGGGAGAGTCATGTGTATAGAATTTACATAATTCTTCTTTGGTAGAAATAGAGTGACTTGTTCAACCATAGCACACCATCCTTCAGTGTTAGTGTGATCATTCACCTTTGGCATTCTGAAGAAGTAAACCTGGTTTAATTAGGGTTTATAGATTGGTGTGTGCATCAGGCTAGACATTTGAGAATTCAAATTCTTTAAAAAGGCAAAGACAACTTCTATAATAATTTCAAAATAACAGAAATTCACAGGTTCCTAAATTATACAGATTGTTTTTAGTGGAAAGAGAGTGATACACACACATGCAGAGAAAGAGAGACAGAGACAGAGACAGAGAAAAGAAAGTGACAGTCAGTACAATGACAGTATGAAAGAACTGTCAAAGGTTATTTGCTCTTCTTCTGACTCTGGGTTTCTATCCATTGTGTGTTGTGCTTTCACATTAAACAAAACTACATGAGTAATCCTTCCTTTCTTCCTTCCTTTCTCTATTATCTATATATCTATTTATCTATGTATCTATTATCTATCTATCTTCTATCTGTTTGTTTATTTATTTAGAGACAGAGTCTCATGTAGTATAAGCTGGCCTCAAACTCACTATTTGGCTGAGGATGACCTTGAACTTCTTTTTTAAAAAAATATTTTATTGATTACTTTTATTTTATGTGTCTGAGTGTATTGCCTGCATGTAGGTAGGTACACCCATGTCCTGCAGTGCCCATGGAGATCAGAAAAGGGCATCAGATCCCCTGGAGCTGGAGCTACAGGTGGTTGTTAGCCTCCATGTGGGTGCTGGGAATTGAACCCAGATCTTCTGCAAGAGCAGCCAGTACCTTTAACTGATGAATCATTTCTCCAGCCTGGATCTTGAACTTCTGAATCTTCTGCCTCCACCTCTCCAGTGTTGGGTTGGCAGGTGTGGTCCACTATGTCCTGTTAATGAGATGGTGGGGGTTAAATCCAGGGCTTTGTTCATGTTAGGCAAGCACTCTACTGAGTTATATCCCTAAATAGGTGATTCTTAACTGGGTGAGCAAACTTTCACGGAGGGTTACCCCTTTGAATTTATAAATGTTAACTACAATAGAAATGTTTCACAAACGGTATTTCATATATGGCAGAGTAGAATCTTGCAATCAGGGTTGGAAAAATTTTTTGTTAAGGGTCAAATTTAGGCTTTTGGGGCCATGTGGTCTTCACTGAAACTCATCTGCTCTGACATTGTAGCTCAAAAATGGGTAATACGTAAACAAATGGCACAACTGTGTTCCAATAAGCCTTTATTTATGAAACATTTGAGTTTCATATCACTTTCAAAAGTCTCAGAGTATTTGTTTTATCTTTAAAAAACATTTTTTTTTTACTCAGGCATGATAGTATATTTCTATTATCTCAGTATTTGTTAGGTGGATGCAGGAAGAACAGGAGTTCAAGTCCAGGCTTAGCTACCTGGGCTAGCCTGGGCTACATGAGACCCTAGTTCAAACAACAATAACAAACCCCCCTCTTCACTGCCCCCTTAGTTCATGGGCTGTCTAAAAACAGACAGAGTCAGAGTTGGCTAGGGGATTATGTGTCTGAACCTACTCTAAACTGATGGAAGACTAGAAACATCCAGGTTATGTAGCAGAGGGTTTTGGTGATGAGGCTTTGGAGATAAGAATAGAACACTGGCTCTGTCCAGTCACTCATTGTAGGACCTTGGACAAATTATGCAACCAGCTTAAAACTTAATGTTCGCACTTATAAAAGTGAGTATAGTAGTAGCTGTTCCAGTAGGATTACTGTGGAAGGTAAATAAAATAATATTGTATACTTAGCACTTACAAAGTCATTGTGAAGGTAGTTAATACTTGAAATGAGTGTCTTGAGAAGAGCCACCAAGGCTTCCTATTCCTCAAGCCTGTTCTTCAAATCTCAACCTACACTTGGGAATCTATAGTGGGATATTAATTAAGACAGCACAGCTGAGACGAGGTGCTCAGGGTCTTGATTCCCTCTCCAACCAGCTTACTAGCAAACCATGTCTTTTCTAGTCCCACAGTACGTTCAGAATTCAGTCACTTCCTCACAACTATTACCTCAATCCTTGCTATCACTAACTTTACCTGGTCCACAGAGATGCCTTTAAAATACAATCGAGATTGACTGTTCCCTGCTTAAAACCCTCTGGTTGTGATCTCAAAGGGCAGCCCCAAGTCCCAGCCGAGCTCTCTGCTTGACATTTGCATCTTTACTTCCTCAGCTCTATTGGCTTTGCTGTGCTTCGAACATGTATGTTGTGTTCCTCCTTCTCACATAATATTTGCTTGTTGTGTTGTGGAGAATTCTCCAGTTGTGCTGCTGTCTCCAGACAGCACAGTGATTTAATTTTACTACTTTCTTCAGGTCTCTACTCAAATATAATCCATAGGAATGACTTTTACAATATGGACATACTCTGGACAAATGGCTTCTACTTAACTTTACAACCAAAAAGTTAATATTGTCCAAGCTTGTCTATAATGTAAACAAGTTTATTAGTCCTTGAGCTCCTCTTAAAACCTAAATGTAGCTTTAATTCTTCAAGATCCTTCCCTGCCTTGGACTTAGAATACTGTATATATGGGTGTGCATATACAGGGAATATCAAAATTGCAGTGATTCTAACAAAGATTTGAAGATTTCTCCATTTGCTTTGCAAACAATAGGTGGGAATCAATTAATATCTGTCTATGGTTGTGTGTATGTGTTTGTTGGTCTAGATCTAAGGATCAGAAAGGGCAAGATTCTTCTGGTAAGATAAGGGTTAGACTTTTACTTCCTCATTCCATGCTAGATAATACTATTTCAATAAAAGAATGAGTGATCCCTTCGAGGGGAGCACAGTTTAGAGAGAAATCCAAAGGAATAGTTCTCAGAAGTTTGGGTCTACTCTTGGCTTAAAATTGGATGCTGTTTTAAATTCAGATATAATCATAATGTGGTACAGACACCACAATAATCTTATTTGAAAAACACTTGATGACTCTCCTTAACTCTCTTATCCTACTTGGGGATGGGTGTCTCACTATCACTTCCATATTTAGTAACTGATGCAATGCCTGCCTTCTAGAACATGTAAGCTCATGAGAACAGACTCTGTCTTGTTCCGCATTTTACTCTCAGTATCTAATACAGTGCTTAGTGCTGAGTAGTTTCATGCTCCATGAATGAATTAATAAATATATTCTTGTTGTTCTAAAAGACTATGATATATGAGAACACTTTAAACATGACTCTTGGATTGATTAGGGTATATATTTGTGCATAAATAACACCTTCTAGAAATAAAAATTATTACCCCAGAATCTGGAGACAGCTAGTTTAGAGAAATGCTCTCTGAAGTTTCCCAGTTAAGTAAACTTCCTCTGCTTGGTCCCAAGAATATGCTTCCATTACCTGAATAGTCCAAAGTAGCTTTCAAACACATATATGCTCTAAGCCATAGGAGGAGAGAGACTCTATTGAAGAGTATATTGTGCAAACTACACAAAACATTTCCACTTACTTCCTATTATAAAAGATAACTGCACAGCTAAACCAGTTTCAGGAAGTGGTGGAATTCATCTTTCTTATTTTTAAATATTTTATTTTTTATCTTTATTTTATGTGTATGTGTATACTGCCTGCATGTAGGTAGATGCACCTGTGTCAGATGAGGGCATTGGATCACCCAGAACTGGAGATACAAATGGTTGTTAGCCACCGTATGGGTGCTGAGAATCGAACCCAGATCCTCTGTAAGAGCAGCTACTGCTCTTAACTGATGAGCCAGCTCTCCAGCCCTGCCTCATCTTTCCTCTAAATGGCCATGTGTCAAAAGTCACTAGTCCTATTTTTATAAGGGCAAATAGAGGGATTCATCTTTATTACAGTTCTCAGTGTTATGTTTCTTCCCCTCATTCAAAAATTAGTCACCTGGGGGCGAAAGAGGTGGCTCAGTGGTTAAGAGCATTCACTGCTCCTGAAGAAGACCCAGGTTTGATTCCCAGCATCACATGGTGGCTAACAACCACCTGTTCCAGGAGATCCAACACCCTCTTCTGACCTCCGAGGGCATTGCACAACATGGATGCACTTCATGCATACAATCAGGCAATACGTATGTATTGCCTGATAAAAATGGCTAAGAGACATCTTAAAAAGTGTTCAACATTCTTAGTAATTAAGGAAATGCAAATTAAAATCACTTAAGATTTCATTTTACCCCAGTCAGACTGGCTAAAATGAAGACGACAAATGACACCAAATGCTGGCGAGGACGTGGGGAGAGGGGACCGTGCGTTCACTGCTGGTGGGAGTGCAAACCGGTGTAACCACTGTGGAAATCAGTGTGGAGAACTCTCAAAAACTAAAAAAGGCTGGGCAAGGTAGCACACACCTTGAATCTCAGCACTCAGGAGGCAGAGGCAGGCAGAGCTCTGTGAGTTCACAGCTAGCTTGGTCTACATAGCAAATTCCAGGCCAGCTCAGGCTACAGGAAGACCCTGTCTCAAAAAGACAAAACAAAAAAAGACAAAAATAAATAAATAAACTAAAAATAGGGGCTAGAGAGATGGCTTAATGGTTAAGAACACTAATAGCTCTTGTAGTGGACCCAGACTCGATTCCCAGAACCTATATGGTGGCTAACAACTGGCTGTAACTCCAGTTCCAGGGAACCCGACACTTTCTTCTGACCTCCTTGGGCATTACAGACAGGGGTTGCATTTAAATACATGCTACATACATGCAGGCAATACACTAATACATATAAAGTAAAAATAATAAATAAAATAATAAAAACAATAAAAGCAAATCTATCAGATGATCCGGTTACAGCACTCCTTGGCATCTACCCAAAGGACTGACCCTACTACAGAGATGCTTGCACCAGCCATGTTTATTGCTGCTCTTTTCACAAGAGCCAAGAAATGGAAACAACCTAAGTGTCTCTCAACTGATGAATGGATAATGAAAATGCGGTACGTTTACACACTGGAGTTCTATTCAGCAGGAAAGGAAAATGAAACTTGCGGGTAAATAGATGGAACTAGAAACACTTACACTACGTGAAGTAACACAGACTCAGAAAACCAAGTGACATTTTTTCTCTTTCATTTGTGGATTTTAGCTCCAAATCCTTAGATGTGCGTATATATCCTGATATAACTGTGGGAGTCAAGAAAATGGGAAGGAACCGTGGGGGCAGAGTGAAGGAGTACTTGAGAAAGGAGACAGGTCAAGGGGAGTTTGGGGAAAGTTGGGGTACTTTAATTTCTTTAATTGGGGGCAAGAAAAGAGAACGTTAGACATGGAAAGTGAAGAGAGATACATAATGCTTAGGTGAAAAACCAGGGGGAAATGCATTAGTTAAAAAACTATACATACAAAATATATATGAGTGTATGTGTATAGCTGGAGCCTATATAACAGAAAACACAGTTCCAAGCAGGAGAAACCTTCCTTTGAGTTGTTGGTTAGGGTAGTCAGGAGACTCCAAAAATAATATAGGCTATTGCCAGAGCCCTTGATTGCCTCCAAGAACTGGAAGGTAAGACTGTATTGCTGAAGACAGGGCATATTTGGACACAAGACTCAGAGCAATCAAGCTGGAACTGACCTGGAAGCCTCCAGTCAATGGTCCTACCAACCTGTAAAGCCTAATAAACACAACGACTGGCCCAGCAAATGATCTCTATTGGTGCAGCAGTGGTACATTTCTTTTGATGGTAATCAACAGGTATCTAATTAGATTTAAGATCCTCTCTACAGGAGAGCACTCATGTGTGGTACTGTAAAAATAGCGAAATACACACGACTGGAGAGGTCATAGATACCAGAGAAAAACCTGAGTCTGTCACATGCCTAGACCAACATCATTTCTTACTGTATGCTAAATATATGTCCTCATCTTTACAGACAAGTCTTCCTCTCACCACTCATCAAAAGGCTTCTTCTTGCAACAGATGGGGACTAGTACAGTTCACAAACTGGTCCAATGCAGAATATAAATGTGAGAAGTCTAGTCCTAAGTAACACATCGACAAAGCAACCTCTACAGCTAAGGCTCAGGAAACGCAGCAGACCAGGAGAAAGAAAGAATATTAATGCATCTCTCAACTCTTACAAGTGAGGCTTCTTCATGCAACAGATGGTGATTAACACAGAAAACCACAACTGGTCAAAAGGCAGAGAATACGACTTCAGAGTGCATGTCCTTGGGTAGGACACCTGTATCAAACCTATGCCACCCAGGGCTTAGGAACCGTTGCTTAAAAAGGGGCAGAAAAGATTGGGGGAGCCAGGGGAGGTGGACAATCACAAGGAAATAGTTTTCCAGACTTCTGGAAAGTTACTTATATGAACTTAGAGCAATGGTGACATCATGCACAAGACCCACGCAAGCCCAACTATACACAAAGCCAGCATAGAAGTGAAGAAATGGATAAGAACTCTAACCTTAGCTGAAAAACTATTGGGATCGGGTGTCTATGGGGAGAGGGAGTGCTGGTTTTCTTTAAGGGAGTGATGTTAGCTAGGTTGACCAGGTTCCGGTGGAGGAGCTCACAGCAAAGAACATTTGGGGACAGAAACCTGGCTTGGTAAGCCTCAACATACGTGACGGAATGCATGAAAGCAGGGGGAGGCTACGGGAGGTGCGGATAGGGGAGGGAGCCTAAACATGACCCAGATGTATGAAATTTGAAAAAAAAAACTATCAGAGAAGAGGAAATGGAATTACCTTTAAGTACAGGCGAAGAAATAGGATCGAGAGCTATTTCAAGTTTAGATGGATTCATACTAGATTCTGACAGTTAAGGAATTATTTCAATGTATTCTCATACCATGCACATCTTTCCAGAGATCAGAAAAAGAGAACATTGTTGTGCTGGACTTTTCATCACTGTTGAGAGACAGTTTAAAGGAAGAGAGCTTATTGTGGTTCGTGGTTTCAGAGGTTTCAGTTGATTCCTTTGTTTCTGGCAGGGAGCATATGACAGACCAGGAGGGAGAGAGAGACAAATGTTTAGGGACAAGATATACCCTTCATAGTCACACTCCCGATGTCCTACTTCCCTCAATCAAGACCCACCTCTAAGTTTCCATCACCTCCCAGGATACTATCAAATTATGAATCTATCAATGGATTAATTGAAGTCAGAGGCCCCGTGATCCAATCATTTTCTCAAAGCCCCATTAGGTGGCAAAGAAGCCTTTAATATATGAACCTTTAGGAGCTGGTTCAAATCATAACAAGTAGTCATCTCATTTTGTGAAGCTAGCATAAACTTAATTACAAGGAAAAAAATACAGGCTAATTTTATTTAAAAAAAAAAAAAAAACAGATGCAGGAGGGGGAGATGGATCACCAGGTGAGCACATGGACTACCCTTCCAGAGGACCTGGTTTGGTTCCCAGCTGCCATGTGGCAGCTAACAACCATCCATAACTCCAGTTCCAGGAGGTCGAATGCTCTCTTTTGGCCTGCGTGGTTATTGCACACATGAGGTGCACTTGTATACATGCAGGCAAAACACTCATATACATAAAATAAAAATGAATAATTGAAATATATAGATACAAAAGTTATAGTCATATATCAGCAACCAAGTGCATCAATATGTCAAAAATTAAAAACAATATGACTTCTTCATCTCCCAAATGGTTCCGGGTGACTCCCACATTATATCAGAACTGCTGTTTGTAAGCAATAGAACACAGAAGACATGAAGATACAACAGATTACAGCAAGTGAGTTTCAGCCATTAAAGATGGTGGTTACTAGACAGCCAGTGACTTCTCTCTCAGATTGTTCACTTAGGAGGGAGCCTGCTGCCATGCCATGAACAGCCGTAAACTGAGGACCACAGGTGGAGGACTTGAGCCTTCTGCCAGTTGCTCTGTGCTGAACTTGGATGCAGCCTTGACTAACATCTTCACTCAAGTTCCAAACCAGATTCTCAGCTAGGATCATCCAGGACTCTTGGTGTTCTGAATTCTAAAAGTGTGTGTGTGTGTGTGTGTGTGTATGTTTGTGTATGCATTTGTGTATATAATTTATACTGTTACATTTTGGGGTAAGTTATAGAGCAATAGACAATTCATATATAATGACCGACTGATTTAACAATTTAAAAAATCAATTAATGAGTTCTACCAGATTATATGTTTATCTTAATAGACATAGGAAAAGTCTTCAGTATATTTACCCCATCTTTCCAAGAAGCAGGAAGTCAGCCTTCATGGAGGAATCAAACTGCCAGGAAGATGTTTTCACAGAGGAGAAGACGAACCTGGAGAGGAAAACTCCTTCAGCTCCTGTTCTTTGACAGGAGAAATGAACAGGAAGCCTGCTTAGTTATGAAAAATAAAATTGTCCTGTGGGCTAGGTAATCTGTGGGAATTTCTAACACATGTGTGTTATTTATATTTCTGGTCCTGCAATTGGTGGAATGCTAGAATCATTTAAAAGGAAGGGTCCAAGATTCTTTTAGCCAATAATCTCTCTTGTCATTCTTGTGCCAAAATTCCTTTCTCTGTTTTTTAAAGTCTCGCCATTGTTTTGCCATTCTCTAGATTTATGTTTTCCTGCAAACATCACCATAAATTATATTTACATCCACTGTCTGTGTTATTTGCATTACTTACTCTGGAGAATTATAGTCTGCCTTTTAAAATGGATGTTCATGGGAAATGAAGCTGTTTTATTCTTTGATTCTGTTCCTGAAAACTGGATTTTAAAAACTATGCTTTTAATTTTGTTCTGACTTTTAAACATTTAAGGCCTAGTTAATAAAGCAGTTTATCAGAGGAACTTTTGGAATTGTGGAAACACTTAACACACTCTGGGAACTTTCATGCCAACGTTCGCAGAGATCTTTTAAACACCTGACATTATGTCATTATGCTAGTCATTCAGTTGGATGCAATAATGCTGCAAATGGAAATGCAAAACCAATCCTTCTTGTTTTTTAAATTCTTACTAGCAAGTCAAAATCACCAAGTACACCAAAAATGTCTAAATGTAATCTTCCATATTGTTATAATTATTGAAATGGCAAATGAATGCAAATAGCCAGTTAATCTAAAAATGACTCCCGGTGAGTGAGATGGCTCAAAGGATACAGTACTTCGAGTTCAGATCCCCAGCACCCATGTGGAAGCCTGTGGTTACATCGGTAGTCCGCTGCCTATAATCCCAGCTGAGCGGTGGGATAGAGTATTCCTAGAGCAAGCTGGTCAGTCAGCGTATCCAAAACGGGAGCTCTGCATTCATTAGGAGACCTTCGCCCAACACACAAGGTGGAGATCCATCAAGGAAGACGCCTGACGTCAACTTCAGGCCTTTACATGTACCTGTGCATGCACACGTGTGCACATACACATATGTGCACCCAAATGCTACACAAACACACATACACGCAGGCATGCACACTACACATATATACATATGCAAAAAGGTCAGGTATTAAATGTACAGATAAAATGTCCACTTCTGAGAGTAACAGTAATGCATATAATTGAATATTTGAGATAATAATATTTAGCTGCCTTTTTAAAAACACTAACACATTATAAAAAAATTATACTACTTCTTGAACTGTAACAGTGGTATGGACTTTTTGAAAAACACAGTTAGGTAATATGTAGCAATAGTTCTAATTATTTCATTGTATGTCCTCAGGGAATTTATTCAGTGATTTTATTTTAGCAGAAACAAAAATGTCACTCATAGAAATATTCTTAGTGCACTGTGAATTACTGAAAAGAAAAATACATGTAAAACCAAGTTACTTAGAATAATTAAGAATAGCATTGCTTTTAACTGCAATTCCTAGGCTACGGGTGTGATTCAATGGCAGAGGACTTAGCATGCCTGAGGTTCTGGGTTCAACTGGATATTCGTATGTGCATGCCTTTGAATCTCTTCCTCCCTATCAGAAGAATAGTGATAAAATGTTATCTACTCCATACATGTGTTGTAAGCACGTACCCAGAGTGCTGCTAGCTCCTAGCTTCATAAACTATGCGTCGTGATCCTGATTGTGGAAGCCATGAATATTTTGCAACAGAAAAAGGTTTCTGAATACACAAGGATCAAAAATCAATTCACAATCCAAATCCATGGTGTTTCCGGGAGCGTGTGCCCTCCTTATGTCACGTGACTTGCAGTCCGGAGCTTCAACTGTGAACACACAGCATGCGCACTTTGCACTGTGTACATTGTTACACTATGCAACACCAACGAACGCTGGGGATTCCTGTATGTCATAAATTGCAGTGTCACTACTGTACATACAAAGTTTTCGGCTCTCATAAAAATACAGTGATGTTGTGCTTGGGCGTGTGTGCTGTGCGCAGCTTTGAGGAGAGCGTGGACAAGGGCCTTGGTGAGCAGGGGCACCGAATGTTCCCAGATGGGGAAGAGCAGCCTGTGGGCTGTGGAAACAAATGGGCAGACCAGGACATTGAAGAGTATTATAAAAATCCTAGAAGAAACCTAAGGCTCATCATACGTCACTCTGGAAAGAAACCATGTGAGCGTGAAGAATCTGGAAACGAAGAACATAGCAGTGCACTACGCATTCAGAGACGTGGGAATCCACACCGTAAATGGACCTTGTAAATGTGAGGAAACAAACGGGAAGGCAGCGCATTGACGTCCAGAGGAAAATTCCGAAGTTACATCGCAGAGACACGGCAAGAGCAAGGACAGCCGTCACTGTTCTCGAGAAGCCATCACCCTCATACCAAATCTCAGTATGTGCAGGAAAAGTTTCCCTGGAGTAAAACTGTTGCTCCACATTGTGTATAGAAATGTTTTCGTGTTTTGTTCATCCTTTTATTAGTTGTTGCTAAAATTCTTTCTCTGGAGGAGGGCTGTAAACAACATCCACTCCCCCCCGCTTGGTCCCAAGGACAAACCCATGTATAATTCCACCAAAGTGCACTCTGGGAAACCAATGAGTTTACTGGGCTTATTTGCAGAGCACTGAGTGAGGGTTCACTTACAGAGTGTGGGTGCTTCTCCCCATCAAGATCCCACTGGACAGTCACCTCACAAGACCATGGATGGTGACTTTCCCATCATTGTACAAGACTAGCTCCTCTAGTCTTCCCCAGCATACATACCCCTAGCGCCTCCCCTAGGCCAGTGCATTACCGCCTGATTGAAAATCCCATACAGGTTGGGAGGTGTAGCTACAGGACTCTGAAGCCTGGGTCCTGTGACTCTACCCCAGCCCCTTCCTTTGCACCAGTGAACAGTCAACAAACTCAGCTGTGATGTTAGGCAAGTGGGCACAGCCTGTCAGAGGACAGTCCTAAACAACATAAGTACCTTATCTCTCACCCTGAATTCAAACCATATGAGGATGGTGAATATGCAAAGAAGCAATATAAATCTAAACAGTGTGGGAAAACCCTAAATTCTCTCATAAGTATGCAAAGATACCTGGGAGCCCACGGTGTGAAAGGATCCCGTGGATGTGAATTATATTTAAAATCCTTTGGTTTTCCTTGTTCATTTGGAAATCATCAGCAAACCCCAAGTTGGAAAATCTCTGTGTATACAAGCCCCGTGGAAACACCTCTGTTTCTTCTAATTTATTTTGTGCACATGGAAAAACTCATACTGTAAGAAAATGTTATTAATGTAATGAATGTGGTAATGTTCTGAATTCTTCCAAGTTCCCTTCAAAGGCATGAAAGAATTCACACTGGAAAAAAACCCTATGAAGGGCGGAGCAATGGCTCAGTGGCTAAGAGCACTGTCTGCTCTTGCTGAGTACCTGGATTTTGTTCCCAGCACCTATGTCATGGCTATTAACTGTCTGTAATTCCAGTTCCAGGGCATCCAATGCCCTCTCTCCATCTCTGTGGGCATTGCAAGCATAGGTGCACTTACATACAGGCAAAACACATATATATAAACTAAAAAAAAATGTCACTCCTATGAATGTAAACAATGTGGTAAAGCCTTTAGATGTGACAGTTCCCTTAATAGACATAAAGTAATTGATGTTGGAGAAAAGCCCTATGAATGTAACACACAGTGATTTGGTTACCGAAAACAGACTTTGAGAATTTTTCTATTCTAGTTTTATTTCTGCTGCTGTGATAAAATATGTCGACAAAAAAGCAACCTTGAGGGAAAAGGGCTTATTTGGTTTACAGTTGCAAGCTACAGTTCATCATATTATGGAAGTCAGGACAGAAACTCAAGCTGTTAATCCCATCACATCCATAGTCAAGAGCAAGGTGAGAATAAACACAGCCATCCTTGCTTCTTGCTTTCTGGTACTCAGCTAGCTTTCTTCACTCCTAGGCAGTTCAGGACTGCCTGCTCAGGAAATGGTGCTGCCTTCGGTGGGCAGGTCTTCTTGTATCAATCAACAATCCAGACAAGCCCCATGGACACACTCACAGGCCAAGTCGATGTAGATAGTCCCTCACTGAGACTGTCTTCTCAGGTGATTTAAAGTCCTGTCAACCTGACAATTAAAATTAATCAGCACAGCCATTTTCATTCCTCAGCATGCATCAAGTCAGTGTTATCTTTGGATTGTGTTGTGCAGACTGCTTGATTTTCAAAAATTGCTGTTTAGCAATTTCATTAAAAAAAATGTAAAACATCTGCTTGATCTTGAGCATGCAGCTTGATCCATCTGCATGGATCCTGAGCATGCCGAAACCATTGCTGTAGGTTTATGTGCACAGGGTTCCAGGAGCTTGTAGGCTTCTGTTTCCCTATTGTCACGCACCTCCTCGCTGGCTCTTACAGTCTTTCTGGCCCCCTCTTCCACAATGGTCTCTGAACCTTAAGTGAACGAAACTTAATACAAGAGTCCTGTCCAGGAACCCACACTCTGCAGATTCCTAATCTCTATGCTTTAGCCACTTGTGACCTTTTGTGTTACTAGACCTTTGTTTTCATGAGGGATCTTCATTAATGAGAGTTGAGGGATTCACTGATGATTTCTTTACCCCTTGCTCTATACTAAGTGAGCCTTAGGTGTAGAGGCTGCATTGTAGATGTGCCACGTAGGCTTGGGCAATTCACAGACAAAAACCCAGCATGGCACTGGGAAAATGGGTAGCAGACCCCAATCTTTACTTAAATATTGGTAACTGATTACCATTGGGTGGGGATGAGCTAGTCTTCCTAAAGCAAGGGATTCTGGGTAGGCTGACTGGACCTCAGTGGATGAACCTGCACTGAGGTCACTTGGGGAAACTAACTTGACACAATAAACCTTAACACGACTGTATGAAGTCCAGTTGAGGGGCTACAGGAGGGAGCCAGTGGGGAAACGGATATAAAGATGATTAAGATTGATTGAGATATTCTCTATGAAACACACAATTCAATAAAAAATATTTTTAATGGCAAAATGAATTTTGGTTTGGGATTAGGACATAATTTTGAGCAATTCTGAAATGACCCCAAATGCACTTCTGCCATTTTTTTACTATACACTTATTCAAAGCAATGTTCTTAATATTGATCTGTTCTGAAAAAGTCTGAATATGCTCTGTATCCTGAAGTATTAAATATTCAGCTATCTCATTAGTATGCAAATCTACTTTCATTTTTTAATAAAAGGTAAAATATTTGCATACCAAAAAATTGTTTTAATTATTTATTTTTTTATTTTATGTGTTTGAATGCTCTTGTACATGCAATGTCCATGGAGGCCAGAAGAAGGCATCAGAATCCCTGGAACTGGAGTTCAGAATGGTTGTTAGCCACCTTGTGGGTGCTGGGAGCTGAACCTGGGTCCTCTGGAAGAGCAGCAAGTGCCCTTAACTGCTGAGCCATCTCTCCAGCGCTGTTTTTAACAGTTGTTTTTGTATGTATGTGTGGGCATGGATATGCCATGCTGTGAGTGTGGAGGTCAGAGGACAATTCTAAGGAGTCAATGCTCTTCTTTCGCCACAAACTAAAGCCTTATGCAGCAATCATGGACAAAAAAAACAAAATGAAAAGTAGGCCAAAGCAAGCCATATTGCCTCAGCTGCAATCACGGGTCTCAGAGTATGAAGACTCAGGGATCCCAGCACTGTGCTCACCCAGCCAGTGCTGCTCATGGAAGCAGGTCTGGTGGTGAGGGGCTCATGCTCAAGATCTATGTAATGTAAGTTGACCCAGCTGGATCACACAGGGATGTATTCTGTAGTTACTCTTTAAATCTTATGTACGTAGCATATCTGTTTTTCTCTGAGAATGTTACTGCTCACTGTAAGAAAAGCTAATCATGAGGAAAAATATCATGCTAATAATGTGTGTAAATATTGTGCTAATGTGCGGCGAACGCCTCCGGCCAGCGGAGGAAGAAAGCACGCGATCACGAGGAGTCTTCCAGTATCACACTTTATTGGAGAGCCTTTGATTAACAGATGGACTATGATGGCGAGAGGCGGGGAGCAAGGCACCTACGGCTGCTTATAAAGCCTGGAAGGAGACGGGGCACCTATTGATTGGCTGCAAGTAGCTAACCACAGGTGGACGCCACGGGATAGGCTCAGGACAGGTCATGTGGCACGCATGTGCAGTAGCAAGATCCAGGTTGGCGCCAAAGCACTACCTAATTAGGAGTTGTTTACCACAACGCTGCCAGGAAGCCAGCGCCATCTTGTAATGGCCTTTACGGCTCCCTGCACTAATGTACCATATCAACAGAGTAAAAGTGAAAGACCATGTTGTCTCAATATATGGGCATTTATAGAGAGAAATACTGTGAACTAATATACCATATCATCAGAGTAAAAGCCCAGATTATCTCAATAGATGCACATATATACATATAGAAATAAAATATGCTAGTGTACCATATTAAAGGAGTAAAAGCAAACCCTGCACTATCTCAATAAATGCACATACACATGTATAGGATTTCTTGTTATCTATTTACTATAATTATTCAGCCATATTAACTGTATAAATGAACGGCTTTCATTGTGATTTCGCTGTGCACAGCTGAACCTCTCTCCTTCCTTCTGGGCCTCTGGCCTCTTCCCCTTCACTAGAAGTCCATCATCAGTCATGATTTGTCTTTTTTCTTTCTTTTTAAAGTTTCTACATATAAGAGAAAATATATATTGCCTATTTTTCTGTGTGTGGTTAATTTCAGTGAATATGATAATCTCCAGTTCCATCCATTTTCCTTATTTCTGATCAGATAATATTCCCTTGTACATATGTATTTTAAAATACATTCATCTGTTGATTGGTGTCTAGGTCAATACTTTAGCTTGGCTATTCAGTAGCATTTCAGTAAGGAAGGGTATGCTGGTAGAGTGGGATTTATTTTAAGAAATTGATACCCAAGTTTACGGAAGCCAGTAAGTTCCAAATCTACAGAATGGGCTGGCAGTTTAGGAGATCCCAGTGAAAGCCAATGTTTCAATTTTTAAGGCCATCATGTATGAAAACTAATTATGACAGACTTAGCTTGAAGCCCATCAGTTGGAAAACTCTTTACTTGAGGCAGATCTGGCCTTTTGTATTTTATTAGGTCTTCAACTGAGTTAGGGCCCACCCCCAAGGAGTAGGGAAATCTGTTCTACTCAGATCCACATTAAAATATCCAACACATCCTCACAGAAACATCCAGGAAAAAATTTGACCAACTATCGGTATATTCTTTGGCAAAGCCAAGGCTGACACATTAAAAATTAAATATCAGAGTTGGGGAATGATAATCGATGGCAGAGCACTTGTCCACTGTGCAGGCCCTAGGTTCTATCACACACACACACACACACAGAGAGAGAGAGAGAGAGAGAGAGAGAGAGAGATAAGTAGCAGGAACAGCAAAACTGTAACATGTAGGAGAATATTTAACCTTTAAGTAGAGAGATTTTTAAAAGAAGATGCAAAAAGCACAAACCGAGCTTGGTAAACTCCATTATGGAAAAAGATTAAAAGGTTAAAATTTATGTCACAAATTATCCCATGTTTTTAAAAAGAATGAAAAGACAGGCCACAGAAGCATACTAAATTTTAGGTGAGCATCAGTTTACCAACTCATAGCATATAATGCTGTGTGAGTAATACACCATATAAATAAAATCATGCAAGAAAACATTGTATATAGTAAATTAAAATTTTTTATTATTTTTATTTTATGTGTATGAGTGTATGTGTATTGCCTGTATGAATGTAAGTGCACCCGTGTCATGCAATACCCTCAGAGGTCAAAAGAAGGCATCAGATTCCCCTGGAACTAGAGTTATGGATGGTCGTTAGCCACCATGTGGTTGCTGGGAATCAAACCCAGGTCCTCTGTAAAAACAGTCAATGTTCTTAACCTCAGAGCCATCTCTTCAGCCCCTGTATATAGTGCCTTCAGAATAGTTGGAGTTGGGGGCTGGACAGGAGATCTGCTTTAGAAAGAGATATTTAGGAACTTCAGAAGCATGTGTAATACTTTGTTTCTTAAGCCAGTAGTGGGTATGCATATATATTAGATCATTGTTTGTTTACATGATATTTTAACAATAAGTAAATACAAGACATTGAACTGTCATATTAATGATCTCTTAGAAATCAACTAAAAGAAAAAGTGAGCCAGGCATGGTAGCACAAACTTTTAATTTCAGCACTTGGGTGGCAGAGGCAGACAGCTCTCTGAGTTTGAGGCGGACCTACATAGCCGGTTCCAGGCCAGCCAGTGCTTTGTAGGAGACTCTGTCTCAGAAAAACAAAAAAGAGGGGTTAGAGAGATAACTCTGCAGTTAAGAGCACTGTCTGTTCTTGCAGAGGACCTGGTTTCTGACCCCAGCACCCACATGGTATCTAATAATTGTCCTTAACTCCAGTTGCAGAAAATCTGACTACCTCTTCTGGCCTTCATAGGCATTGCATGACATGGATGCACTTAACATACGTGCAGACAAAATCACTCATACACATAAAATAAAAATAAGCAAATAAAAAATAGAAAGAAAAAGTGAGAACCAATGATTTTTAGTATGAGTATTAAGTTTACACATATTTTTAAAAGCTCAATACCTGTAAGCTGAACTCAAATGCATGAATAAAGTGAATATTAAAAATCACAATAGTGTTTAATGTTCAGACATTAAACACACATTGAAAGTATTTTCTTCTGTGTGCATATGAAATAGACCCCTATGGCCTCCAAAGCATGAGGTCTGCAGCTGTACTTAACCATTAAGAGTAGTTGACTTAAGAATTAATTTCAAAAAGTGAGAGATTTATATTTTGTATATTAGCCAAGCTTTTGAAGTTAAACTTATACATTTATTTTGTTAGTTGATGAACATTAAGCACTTACTCTGTGCCAGGAGCTGTTTTCAGATGATACGTGTAAGTTCTGAGCAAGAAACACAAACACTCTTAAATCATCGGCAGGATTCCTTTTAAGAGCTCTGTCTTACATCACCAAAGTACTTCATTGCTGAGGTCTGACTCAGGTGGAGGATTCCCACTTCAGCATGCTGGTGGTAGCTGTGCAGTGCGCTGTGTGGAGGGGAAGTCTCAAAGACCGAGACGAATTAAGAAGTTAATTCTGTTTCTTCTCAACATTGTAATGGAGTTTTTTTCATCTAGACTTTTCGAACATGTCTGTTCTCCTAAATGCATCGAGGATTACAAACTTGGAATCAAAATTTTCTGACTGTAAAAGTTAGTTAATAAAACCTTTAACCACATTTAAACTTGCAGGATGTCCAGGGGAAAAAAATTCATCAACAGCAATATTTATTGAAATAGAAATACAAATAATGAAAAGCCACCAGCACCTAAAATGGAGCACAACTGTTTCCTCGGATGCTTGCTATTTCTCCTACTGTGATCATCATCATTGACACTTTCTGTTTCAGTTTTTGAAGTATTTTATTTCTTTGATTTAGTTTCATAGCTTAAAAAAAGTTAAAATTTGGAACCAATTCAAATTTTGAAAATCATGAGCTAATGACTTTAATTTGGGAGCATGGAAAGGATGTCACAGCAGTCTGAGATGGACATGTGTAGTCAGATCTTTGAATAGTCATGATAGAATGGAACAGCAAACATGGCAGCAAAGCAGTCTTGTGAAGAGTTTATCTTTAACCACCGAGAAACCCAGACTGAGGTCTGCCATGTTTCTCTTTTACTTATTAAGATAGTTGGATTCCTTGCAGAACTAATTTTGCCTGTATGTATTTATATTTCTGTTTGGTGGTTTAGGTGTATGCATATTTGTGAATATACATTATATACTTACTGCGTTCCAATCATGTCCTAGGGTCTCTTCTAGGCCTGGGCTGAGGCAGACAGGATGCCTCTCTGTGTTGGTCTTCTAATCAGCTAAGGGAAAGAGACTCCAATTAACTAATTACCAAACCAATAAAGAGTGTGACAGTGACAAGAACAGGGAAGGACAGTCCCACCAGGCATTTGAAGCCATCCACGGAGGGACAGACCTACAATCCCAGAACTCAGAAAGCAGAGGCAGGATGAATGAAAGCTCTAGGCTAGCCTAGGCTACTTAGCAAGAATGTCTCAAAAGTACAAGGATCAGGGACAAGCAGAGAGATAAAGCATCTGCCAGCAAATGCAGGACCCTGTTTCATTTTCAGCACCAAAAACAAGTAGATAGATAAATAGACAGACAGACAGACAGACAGACAGACAGAGGCATTTGGTCTAGTGAGACTTCTTGGAGAAAGTGGGCCGTAGGTTTAGGTTGGGACCTGAAAGGTGCTTAATCAATTTATAGTAAGAGGGGGAAAAGGAGGCCAGTGTGAGGCTCTGGCAAACAGAGAATGGCAGTTTGCATTAGATAAGCTAGGTGGAGGCAGGTGAGGGCCAGGTTATATGGGCCCTGAAGGCCCGGTGATTACCACTTGTCATATGAGTACATTTGAGAGCATTCCTTCAATTTGCAATGTAGGGAAAAGATGCAAGAGGGACAGGGAGAAAGGAGGAGACCAATCAGAAGGCCCTGTCAATCATCTGACCAGAAATGAAAGAAGTGGTCTTAGAAGTAAAAATAAAGACATTGGAAGCTGTACAGACAAGATATTGTAATAGAATGATAATGAGAAATGTGTGTTGGATTTGTGGCTAAAGTTGTCAATCATGAAATGTAATCAATTACACCATTAAAGCCAACAGTGAAGGGCTGAAGAGAACACTCAGCAGTTACGAACTAAGTATCAATACTGCTCTTCCGTAGGACTCCCATGAGTTTGGTTCCCAGCACTCATGTTTGGTGGCTCATAATGGTCTGGCAGTAACTCCAGCTCCAGGAGATCTGACATTCTCTTCTGGCCTCCTTTGGCACTCATACAGATATGGTAAAAAAATAAAAATAAATCTTTTTAAAAAGCTAACAGTGAAATTATATTAAATCTCATCAGTATACACAAATCTGCAATAGTGGAAGCTTGTTAAGTAAATTATAAAGCATTATTTTAAGAAGGATAGCCTGAATTCATTAAAAAGTGTTTTATTTATCTTTATTTTATGTGCATGAGTGTTTTGCCTGCACACATGCATGTAATGTCCTCAGAGACCAGAAGAGGGCGTTTGATCACCTGCAAATGGAGTCACAAATGGTTGCTATTTGTCCTGTGGATTCTGGGAACCAAACTGGGGTCCTTTGTAAGAGCATGCTCTTAACCGCTGAACCATTTTTCTAGCCCCAAATTCATGTCTCTTACCAAAAGAAAATTTTATCTTTGCCACACTGTCTTTTAAAATTTGTTTAAAGTTTTAACTACATTTCTTTATTTTTCTCTGTGCGTTCGGGTATGGTACACACGTACCATGGCATGTGGATTGGGGTCAGGAGACAGCTTGCAAAGAGCTCTTCTTTCCTTCCACCTTTTGGGTCCCAGTGATTGAATTCAGGTTGTCAAGCTTGGCGGCAAGCACTTTTATCTGCTGAAGCATTTTGTTGTCTCACACATTGATTACCTTGATCCCTCTCCTCTAAATGCTTTCTATTTAAAACTATAATCAATATCACAACATTAATTTTCTATCAGTGAGTGATGATTTTGGAAATATGAAATTTAGGATTATTCTTTTCTCATTTAGCTTCATGTGTTTTTTTTTTAAATAAAAACTCCCATTTTTAAAAATATTTTTTCATTAAATTTTTGTACATTTCATACAATACATCTTAATCATATTTAGCCCCCCCCATTTCAAACATTCTGTCATACATGTTAAGGCTATCAAGTCAGATTTGTGTCCCCAGATGTCCCTTTGTGTGAGTTCATCCACTGGAACTTGATCCATCTCTCTAGTGTCACTCCCTTAAAGAAGACCAACTCTCTCTCAACTCAGCAGGGATCAGCTGCTAATAGTTCCTTGGCTAAGGTTGGGGCCTCCTGCCCATTTCCCCAGTTCATTGTTGGGTTTCTGTCTGGTTTGAGTTTGCATGGGTCTTGTGCATGTTATCATCATTGCTGTAAGTTCATATGAGGAAGTTTCCTGAAGCCCGGAAAACTCTGTTTCCTGGTGACCACCCACCACCTGTGGCTCTTATAATCTTTCTGCTTCCTTCTTCTGCAATGGCCTCTGAACCCTAGGTGGGTGAGGTTTAATATTGGAATCCTGTTCAGGGACACACACTCTGCAGTCTCTTATTCTCTACACTTTGATCAATTGTGGCCATCTGTGTTAATTGCCCTTTGTTGCATGAAGAAACTCCCTTCTCTGGTGAGAGTTGAGAGAATCATTAGTATTCTCTCTACCTTTTGTTCCACTAAGTTTCATGAGCCTTAGGTGTAGAGGTTGCATTGTAGATATGCCACTTGGGGCTGGGCATCTCACAGACACTTATTCTCTGTGTTTGATGAGTTGTAGAACTCTGTAATAGTCTCCATCTGTTGCAAAAGAAGCTTCTTTGATAGTGGTGCGAGGTATACTTGTCTGTAAACATAGGGATCCATATTTAGCATACAGTAAGTAATTACATTTGCCTAGGGATGTGACAGATGAATGATTTTCTTTAGGATTTATGACCTCTTCACCAATGTGTATTTGGCTAAGTACCACACATGAGTTCCATCCTATTGATTGACCTTTAAGTCCTATTAGGTAGGTGTTGATTACCCCCAAGATAAAAGTGCCACTACTGCCCAATAGAGATAGTCTGCTATGCTGGTCACTGTTGTGGTTATTAGGCTTTAAAGCTGATTTTCTTTCTTATCAGTTTGCATAGTATCTTCTGATATTAGAAGACCTAGTCTTCAGGGAGGGGGCTTCCAGGTCAGTTCTAGCTCTATTGCTCCAAGTCCTGTGCAAGAAATATGTCCCTTCAGGTTCTGGGAATAAAAATCAAAGGTTGTGGCAATAATGTATGTTATTTTGGGAGTCTCTTGGACTACTCTGACCAACAGCTCAAGGGAGATTTCTCCTGTCTGGCACTGTTCCTTGTTATGCAGCCTTCAGCTGTCTATACACATGCACTCATGTACAGATAGTGCATGTGTATTTTTCAGTAGGCTTTTGAACTAATACATTTCCCTCTGGGTTTTCACACTACCTAAGCATTAGGTGTATTTCTTAATCACTTTTCCACATTATTTCTTGAGACAGAAACTCTCATTGAACCTGGAGCTCCCCGCTTCTTTTGATTAGACTAGCTAACTAGAGAGCCTCAGAGACCTACCTCTCTCTAAACCTCACTTCAAGAGTTACAGGTTTGTGCTGCCACACCCGGTTTTTACGTGTGTACTAGGGATCCCAACACTGGCCCTCTTGCTTGTACGGCAAGAATTTTGCCCACTGAGCCATCTCCCCATGCCCCTGTGCTTGCTTGTTAAATCTAAAGAAATCCCAAATACATTTGCAGTATCTGCTATATCATCTATGGATATAAGGCTGATCTAATGAGATCTGTTGGTCCTTTCCTGTTTGGGGCCTAAGTCAACTTTAATGAGAGTTACCTATGCATTAGGGAGCAGAAACTGATTTAACATGAAGAGCAGTCACTGCAACAACAAGAACTGGCTGATTCTCTTTTTTGCTTATTTCCATTAAGATCGTGAGGCAAAGGGACTGGAGAGACAGCTCAGCTGTTAAGAGTGTTAGTTGCTCTCGCAGAGGACCCCGGTTCGGTTTCTAGGACCCACGGCTAACAACTGTCTGTAACTCCAGTTCCAGGAGATCCAACATTCTCTTTTGGGGCATTGTATGAAACAAGTATACTTAAATACATGCAAGCAAAAGACTCATACACATAAAATAAAAGTAAATAAGAAAAGGATTGTGAGGCAACACAAGCTCGAATCCCTCCCTTCATTCCTTCCTTCTCCCCTCCCTCCATCTCAAGGGGTATTGACTTTGAGTCCCGAGAGGAGACTCGTTACAAAAAGCAGGCATCAGTTTCCGAATTTCATTTGGCCTTTGGGTGTTTGTGATCTGATTACATAATAATAGGGCTTTCTTTCTGGGAAAGAATATTGCCTTCATAGCCAGATGTCACAAGATCATGCCATGGTTTGTAATAATATTAGTGCTGTAATTTATTCCCACTTTTCAAATGCTTGGCTTTAGAACTGGAAACACCATTTCATGGTACCTAGCTGGCAGATCTTTCTATTTTGATTGTTTGTTCTTGATGCCTTGTATTGCCATTGTCTCATACCAGAGTCAATCAGTATCTTTTGGATATTGCGACTTTTTCTTTATTCAAATATGATATATATTCCAGTTTACACTTAGAAACTCAAAGCCTTATACCCTGAGTAGTTTCTGCCATAAAAATACTAAGCAAAACTACAGTCCTTGAGTGAAAGCCAGCTCTATAAGAGAGCCAGGCACCTCACAGACTTGCAGACTCAGTGGGATTAAAATAACCCTAGCCATTTGCTATGCATCAAATTCTATGCCTTGTACCATCTGATACAATTGTCTTGGTCACCACGGACATTTTCAAAACGACAGACAATAAAAACGCTTCCTACTGAGATAGCGAGGCTTTCCCTCACGTGGAAGGTGTGCTTCCATATCCAGAAAATACAGCATAAAGAAAGCAATAGTAAAGTTGTGCCTTGAGTGCGACAGAGTCCATCTGCAGAGGTAACAATGCAAGTTTGCTTGGAGTTCATTCTCAAGAACCACTGAACACCAGGAATTATACTGGGACAAGATGGTCCTTTATGTCTTGACTAGAGGTCCAGTTCTCCATAGAAGCTGGGATGTACTGGCTCGTCCCTGGGTCTTCCCAACTTTCACTATTGTCTTAATCTCTGCTGTAGTAACAAAAATTATCACAGGCTAGTAACTTCTAATAATGAAACACACTGTTTATAGTTCTAAAGGGATGGAAGGTCCAACAATAAGTGACCTATCAGACTTGGAGTCTGTTCATTCGTGTAACTTCACATGGTGGAAGGGTGGCCTGGAAAATAAGGCAGTGTACTCTTTAACCTTTTAATAAACTCATTAATTCTCTGCACAAAGGCTGAGCTTTCACGACATATTCACAGTTCCAAAGGTCCCACCTCTTAATTCCATCATCTTGGGACTTATGTTCCAACCTATGAGTCTTGAGAGACACGTGCATTCAAGTCAGGAGGCCCATCATCAGAGATAAATACTCCTGCTTTCATTTTCCTCTGTTTGCAACTGACCTTATTAATGTAGCAAGTGCACAGAAAAGCACAAAGCTCTGGCCTCTAGATTTGCAGGTCTTACAATAGTAAGATGGAAATGGACCTGCAATATAAAATGTTTTGGGCTTTAGATATCTCACCTCGGTTGAGCATAGTGGTATATGCCCATGATCCTGTACTCAGGAGATGGAAGCAGGAAGACTGCAGCTTTCAGAGTAGCCTGGGTTACATAGGAAGACTGTCTCAAAATACAAAAAAAAAAAAAAAAAAAAAAAAAAATCTCACTTCAAATAAAAGTGTAAGAGAGAACAGAGTACCCAGTGAGAGCAGACCTGCCGTGAATGCAGCAGGGTGGCACCCAGACCCAGCAGCCCCTTCGTGTGGCTTCCTTACACATCAAGGCACTCCTTGGAAAATATCTTGAAAACTACAATTTATTTCAACCCTAGTATTTTTATAAACAAGGAAGCTGGCACTCAGGCTGTTAAACATCTTGTCCAAAGGCCCACATTTAGTTAGTTGCAGGCAACAGAGAATAGAATGCACTCATCCATCCCTTCCCATATGGTTTTCTTTTAATTGATGAATATAAGTAAATATGTATGGTACTGGTGATGTTCTGATATGTGTCTATATTGTGAGATGACCAGATCAGGCTAATTTTCATATGCACTTATCCATATATCTTTTTTTTTTAATCTTTTTTGAGACAGGGTCTCCCTGTAGCCTCAGCTGACCTGGAACTCACTATGTAGACCAGGCTGACCTTGAACTCACAGAGCTCTCACTGCCTCTGCCTCCCAAGTGCTGATTTTAAAGGCGTGTCCCACAATGCCTGGCTACATATTCATCATTTTTGTGACCAGAACACTGAAGATCTCCCTCAGCAATTTAAACTCTGCAGCGTACTGTTATTAATTGCAGTGGATCTGTTGAATTTATCCCTCCTGTCCCTGACATTCTGTGTCCTTTGACCCAAATCTCAATCATTCCTGGGTCCCTACATCTCCAACCTCTGTTAACCACTACTACACTCAATATTTGTTGAGTTTGGCTCCTTTAGATTTCAATGTGTGAGATCCTCTGACATTTGTCCTTCTGGAACTGCGTTATTTCACTCTACATGGTGCCGCATAGGTTCATTTATGTTGTCACGAGTGACAGAATTTCCTTCTTCTGGGTGGTTTCCATTAAACTTTTTCCTATTCATTTGAACTCATGATAGTGGCTACAACACTAATTTGGATAGAATACCTTGGATGGGATTACCCAGTATTTTACTTCAGAAACAGAATTTCAATACATATATGCATACATATGTATATATACATACAAAATTTCCTCATTATGAAAGTGGTCAAATATCTAGTAAATTATATCAATTAACAAATATTTATTGTACTCTTTGGAAATCTAGTCTCTTAAAATTATATGATAGTAGAACTTAATGACTCATGCCAACTATGATCATGTCTAATTAAAACTTTGATGCCCAGAGAGCTTTATCACTGCATCCTTCAGGAAAGTTGAAGGAAATGTTGAATTATGATCTGCACAAAGGTTATTCTGTCAAAAAATATGATTTATTTTAAAAGCCATTCATAGGTAATCAGTTGGCTTTAATCTGAGTTCTTTGAGGACAGAGACTTTGCCTCATTAATCTTTTTATCCCCAGAATCTTCTTCATCAATTAACAGATAACCAAAGAGTAATTCACAGAAGACTAATGTAGGAAGGAGGGAGCAGGAGCATTGGCAGAAAGTGGCTGGAAATCACAGGAGATGGAAATCAGGAGTGACTTCATGCCTGAAATATAAAATATACACGTTACTTTAAAAGTTAACAGAGTTAGCAGTAGTTAAGACTAAGCCAGTGGATCATAGTACAGTATGCTGATAGATATTCGATGACGTCTTACTAAATGAATGAATGAGTGAGTCAGTGAGTGAAAGATTATTAGATACAATAAAATATGAACACCTCTCGGGATTGTGCCAGAAAATCACTCGGGTGGGCCCTCTCCTTCCTTCCTCTCTTGTCCCTCCTCCTCCTTCCCAGTCCTAAATGTGAGATGTGTCTTTTTAAATGAATATAATCTGGGGGCTGTGAGTCAGCTCCGCAGGTAAAAAGCCTAGCAGCCTGAGAAGGATCCCCAGACCCATGTAAAAGGTGGAAGGAGAGAACTGACTGCGCAGTTGTCTTCTGACTCCACCCGTGGGCCATGGCACACTGTTCCCAACACATAAGGTATGCACACAATAAAAATAATTTTCAAATTAATAGTTTAGAAGATAGATGCAGAAAACAACACATGTTAAGAAGGAAAACTATTTCTTGCACATGTTTCAAGTCTGGGGTATGAAGGACAGCCAAGAAGGGCTTCTATCTGGGTCTCACTAAAATTCTTCCAGTGGGCAGAACTGATCTATAAAGTTTCTCTTGACTTGACACTGCGGTTCTCTTCTTGGCTCCCCAATTATTACTCACCTAGAATCTTGTCACCATACATCTGATTTGTTTCCCCATGTGAGAGTAGCACTTTTTAAGTCTGAGAAACGCTTTCTTTTCACATGCACATCACCTAGCCTGGCCCCGAGAAGACGCTCTGAGTCCTATGGAGTTCTTCCATAGTTGTGACGGTTTCTTCTTAACTTTGCATCCGTGTTATCCAGAACACAACGGGTGCTCAACCAGTGTTTAGTGATGGAGTGAAAGGTCAACAAGCTAAACTCCAGGGATTCTGGGAACAGCTACACACAGGTCCTTCCCTCGGGGAACTTGAAGTCAGAGGGAGAGAAACGTGGCAGCAGGAGCGCAGTGCTTGGGGTAGCTGGGCGTCACGGGGCCTGGAAGGGCTGGCAGGACAGACGGCGATGCGGATCCTCTGTGACTAACTGCATTTTGCCAAAATAAAAGCAAAATGAAAACGGTCTTTCAGAAGCCAGTGTGGTGGCACACTTCTGTGCTCCCAGCACTTGGGAGGCCGAGGCAGGGGAATCAAGAGTTTGATGCCAACTTGTAGTACATAGCGAGACCCTGTTTTGTTTTGTTTAAAAAACTGTTTTGGAGAGTGAAAATGTCCAGAGTGGTGTTGTGCACACAGCATTCTCTCTGTCAGCTGTGTATATAATACTAGGGTTTCTGGGAAGGTGAATTGGAAATAGGAAATCCCCATTTGTGATGCATTTGCACACAGGGTATTAGATATTTGATAACATGGGCTCTCCACCGGCAGGCTTCTGGGGCTGTCATGAGGCACCTGACCTTGGTGACACAGTGTTGAGGAGTGAAGCCACTGGCAGAAGCCTTGGGGGTCATCTAATTTGGGTGGCAGAGGAACGGTGCAATGAGAGAAGCGCAGCTCACTCTGCGATCCTGTGAGGTTTCTTACCACCGTCACTGGCGGTTTTCCATTCTCATAAGCTGGGTCCCGACTGCTTACATCTAGAAACATGGTTTTATGCCATTTCATTTAATTTTTAGACAGAGTACGTCTGATAAGACTTTGAATTCATCTGTGTTAGATATCGTGTAGAGTGAAGTTTCAGACAGTCTCACCTATAGTTCAGGCTGGCCTCAAACGCACAGTCCTCTTGCCCTGGCCTCCAGAGCGCTGGGATCACAGACACGCACCAGCACACGTAGCTGCTAACTCTTCATTCTGAGTTCCCCCGTTTTATCAAGGATCTCATTTGGAGAAGGAAGGAATCCAAACGCTTGTTCCTTTCCACGACTTCCATCCATTACATGATGTTGCCCAAAGCTGTAACACTGCAGATTTCTCTTTAAAGTGCAGCATTGATCCCACCTGTTGCTCTTCTGTCTGTATTAAACACTGTGCTGTCTCTGTATCATAGGCCTCACGCTCCCTTTTCATCAAGGGCTTTACATCTTGATTGTGTCTGTGAACTATGTGAGTATTCCACTCCCCCCCCCTTCCCTTTCCCATCCTCCTTCCTTTTCCTATGTTGTTAGTCTAAGCTGAAAAGCTGCTAATCTCCATAAGGAATCTGTCTTTATTCCTCATTTCTTCTGTTTACTTCCTGGCTTATTATCTAACTCTCAAGAACAAACTGGTTCTAATGGACTCACAGTGCTCCTTGCCTCCTCGTAGGTGGCCACTAAGAGGATGTGAGATCAAATTTTTCATATAATTATCAAATGAACAGACAAAAGACATGAAACATCTGGCCCAGTTGGTAAGCAGTTGGTAGCATATGCATCAGAGAAATGGAAACGAATGTCTTTGGTCATTGATACCATGAAACGGATCTCGGATAGGACTGTAAACAGTTGGCAGTCTAACATGAGGCAGCACGGCTAGGGGGTGGACGATCTTGGTTTGGATTAGTGGACCCCATAGGGCTTAAGGTCAAACCCAGTTCTGTTTAACATCTTCATAAATAATCCAACTGACAGATTTTTAAAAAGCCCTTTAATTACATTTTTAAGTGACTTCAAGCTGGGAGATGCAAAGTAGGATATGAGGAAAGAGACTAGAAAAGGCAAATAGAAAAGCAGGCTGTGTTTTAGAGGCTAGCAAGAAAACAGTTTCAAGTCAAGTTATTAACAGCAAAAGCAAAAAAAAAAAAAAAAAGTAGTAAAGGAAGAACAATGTTGAAAGAGGCCAAGAAAGCAATTTATAACATGGTGTAGAGGCTAAAAGGGTCGTTATTATCTAGACTCTCTCTCCTTTCCTCCCCCTCACTTCTTTTTTTGAGGCGGGGGGATGGGGGACTTGGCATGGGAACCAGGACCTTGCCCTTAAGCAGGCCTCTGTCACTGAGCTATACCTCCAGCCCCACAGTGGAGGTGGGGTGGAGTGGTATAACTCAGCCAGTGACTCCGAGTCCTCTCCTGAGACACATGTAAATCACTGGTTTAAATGCCAAGATGACATTGGGTCATTAATACGATTTTTTAAAATCTTTTTGAGATGGGTCTTCCTGTAGCCCCAGCAGGCTTGGAACTTGTGATGTAGACCACGCTGGTCTCAGTCTCACAGAGCTCCACCTGTCTGAGTAGTAGGATTAAGGGTGTGTGCCACCACACCCTGTAATTAATATTTTTATATATTTGATAATATACACGGATTCTTTCAATTTTTCTACTTAAATTTTATTTATTTTAATTTCATATAATTAAATTAACACATATAAAAATTGATGATGCTGATAAGTATATGGCTAGAGTCATAGAACCACTGCTACATTCACGTGGTGGAAAAGTTCCATCTGAAAAACTATTTATATATATATTTATTAATTTATTATGTGTGCATGTATATGTGTATGCATGCTCTTTCTCTCTCTCTCCTCTCTCTCTCTTTCTCCCTCTGCATACACTGCCATTTGGACGTCAATGTTGGGTATCTTCCTCAAACACTTTCCACCTTATTTTTCTATTTTTTGGTCTTTTTTTGAGACAGGGTCTCCCCACAGCCCCAGCTGGCCTGGAATTCACTATATAGACCAGGCTGGCCTTGAATTCACAGTTCTGCCTCCTGAGTGCCAGGATTAAAGGCTTGGGCGATCACACCCGGCTCCATCTTATTTTTTTATTATGTATTTTTATTTTGTTTGTACGAGTATTTTGCCTGCATATATATAAGTGCACCACATGCATGCAGTACCTGTAGAGGCCAGAAGAGAGTTATTGACAGTTGTGAGTCACTATGTGGGTGCTGAGAACCAAGTCTAGGACCTCTGAAAGAACAGCCAATGCTCATACATGCCAGGTCGTCTGTCTAGCCCCATCTTATGTTTTATGTCCATCTTATGTTTTGAGACAGCCTCGCTGAATTTAGAGCTCATTAGTTTAACTAAGCTGGCCAGTGAGGCCCAGGGATTCCACCATACCCCACTCATTCTTTTCTAGTCCTTCAGTGAAGTGTGCTTCCTAGTGCCAACTGCATTGGTCTTATGAGCACACCTCCTTCAACTTACAGTGTCCTCCTAAACAGAGGCCTTTTTGACTAAGTCATATCCTTCAGTATAAAAGTCACAGAATAGATGGAGAAGTGAGGTTTCTAGGTCCATGTCAGGGGAGAGGAATCCGTGGAAGACAGCTAGCGGCCCTCACTTCACGCTCCCTGGGCTCTCTTGTTTACAGGCCTGGCCCTCCGTGAAGAAAAGCCTCTTTCAACACCGCTCAGGCACTGATGTTCTGGGATTAAAGACTATTTGTAATCTAAGATAGGGCTTGTAGTTTAAAGTTACCACATAAAAGAGCATGTGTATTGGTTTCTGAGTAATTTTTACCTAAATTTATCTAAGTTTATCAGCGTGCTAACACACAGGGTAGAAATTTAACTCCATCACACAGAAGTACATATGGGAAAGTTGCAGAGGTATTGAGTTACTCACCTTAAAGCTCTGTTAATTGCAAAAGGTTTAATCATTCTGGCTCAGTTAATGTCTCTAAATAAATTATAAGTTAACAAAATGTTTGTCAGGCCAAACCTTGATCCAGGCTTGTCTCTGTGTGAGGCAAACAGTGGCCACTGGCCAAGGACGCTGCATGTTCTCTAGCTGAAATCTGAGCTGGCTGCTAGAAGAACAGAGACGCCTAAACAAACATCTGGGCCCTTCAGGCGCTCACTACTTTCAGTTTTTATAACAGTCTTCTCTGGATGTCTATCTAGAAACAGTGCTCCAGTTTGGTTTTGATCAGTAATGATGCCTTCTTTTTAAAAAATAAATGATCATTTGCCTCTTCACATCTCTCCTTTCCATGATTTCATTCCCCTTGTGTCATTATTTTCCTTCTTACATTTTGATTTTCCATTACATTTCTAATAATTGGTAAGTTCATCAAAGGCAAATATGTGAATAAGAAAATCCAACTGTCACAGTAGTAGTTGATATACTTAAATAACCAGACATTAAAGGTGACAAAGAACACATCGTCTACAGTTAGTTGCTGGCGGTCAAACAGAGGCTGCAAATGGCTGTGGTTTGTTCAATGCACCATTGGTGTAAAAAAGTGAATGCAAGTGAGATCAAGTGAAATGCACTTTCCCTAGTTGACCCCCAAATAGCCTTAAACTCCTTGTTACATTTATCCTACATGAATTGCTGCTGAGTCACCTAAGTTTGCACCTGGTTAGAACTTTCCAGAAAAAACCTCCCTTGGCAGCATTACAGAAACACGTTTCAGTTCTGAAGCGCAGCGGAGACAGTGCTCATTTAAGGGGCACTTGGGCTGCACTGGAAATGATCACCCCAAAGATTTTCTACTGAGGGCCTTGTATATGTTAAGTCATTGCTCTACGGTTGAGTCACGTCCTCAGCCCTTATTTTGAGACAGATTCAAGCTAATTTGCTCAGGCTGCCATTGAACTCTCTCTGCAGTCTAGGCAGGCTTTGAACTTTCTTGCTTCAACAGGCCTTCGCCACCAAGCCCAGTCACATTCAATCAGTCAAATTGCACAGAAATCATTTCCATTTTATAATAGTACAATGGAGTGCTGACCGAGTAGGTAGATGCACAAGAATGATATAGATCCTTAATTCGCTGGTTCTCTTGTAAGTGCATTAAATCTTTATGGGAGAAAATAAAAAGTAAATATTTAAAAACGAATTTTATGTGGAAAGCAGCTTTTAAAATGTCATGGGGATATAATGTAAGAGTGATAATGTTAACAAATTTGAAAGCTATTTGCTTTTTTAGCTCCCATAAAAGTGACATTATTTTTTTAGCCTGATTTCCTAAATATTTATGTAACAAAAAATGTTTTAATCATAGTTTTTTAAAAAGCAGAATTCTCTCAACTTTATAATAAAGGTTACTACTGTTGCTGAATTAAACTGATGTATGCTGCCCTTGATGCAGTCATGCCCCAAGGCCCTAGTGACAAGAACTAATTTACCATCACATCTAAATAAGGCAACATCTTTGCACCATAAAATACATGAAGCTGCTTCCATTTTTCTGAAAGTTCTGTATGATTTTCTTTAAAATTGGACTAGACCATTTTTTAAACTCCAAAACAATATTTCTCTAATAATTTTTATTCTATCCTTTTTTTAAAAAGAAAATCTTCTCCCATTTTTTAAAAATTGTTTCAGAGAACCATACAATACAAAAACATAGAGCAAGCAAGAACTTATAACAAAGTATTAAATGATATGAGAAATGACAAAAATTACTCTCTAAGCACATATAATAGAAAATACTTATAAATTGCTTAGCGGTTATTTTACAAAATTAAAGAAATAATCACATGCCACAAAAAGCCACTGTTTTATAAAAACATAGACATTTCATGGGATAGGGAAAAATAAACAGTAATTTTTTTCCATTTCAAATCAGTCTTGATAGTGACTATTTTTATTCTTCCTTTTAAGATTATTTCAGTGATTAACATTATGACTCTAACATGTTTATCTGGCCAACCATCGTAGCCCCAGATCCAACTGAGAGCTCCTGTCTCAAAAAACAAGGTAGATAGTTGTTGAGGAGCCACTGAGGTTGACCTCTGGTCTCTGAGTGCATTGTATATAATACCGCGCACAAACACACACACACACACACACACACACACAAAATTAATAAATAACATACTGAATATCTTCATTCTTTTTTCTTCCAGTGTGTGTAGTTATACTCAAATAGCTCAAAGACATTTAACATGTCTCCAACCATGTAACTGCTACCAAAATCAAGCTCTGGAATGTTGCTAGTTTCTCGGGGGCTTCCTATTGCCCCTGCCTAATCAGAACTGTTCTTCCAAAGATAGTGGCTTTTCTCACCTTTGTCAAAATAGTTTTTCAAGTGTTCATGTGTGTTTAAGCATTACAGAAACAGATTCAAGCAATATATATTTTCCCGTTTGCTTAATATTATATATGTGCCATTCATTCATGATTAGACCTATCCGTGACTTATTTTTCATTGTTATATATAGAATTTCATTTTAAAATTTCTTTTAAAACTTTTCTTTAAATTTTATGTGTTTGCATGCTTTGCATGCCTACAGAGACCCGAAAAAGGGCATCAGATCCACTGGAACTGGAGTTATAGACTGGAGCTACCTGCCATGTGGGTGCTGGGAACAGAATCTGGGTTCTCAGCAAGAGCAGCTGGTGCTCTTAACTGCTGAGCCATCTCTCCAGACTCACATTTCATTTTAAAAATCAAATGTGACTATTGAAAAGCATGTGGGCTGCTTCTAGTTTCGTTTCTTACTATTATGATTATTATTGCTTTGCCCATTCTATTTTTAATTATGTGTATATGTCTGTGTCTGTGCAATGATTCTTCACCCCTCATCCACTTAGGAAATAGACCTAAAGTGTGCTAGGAGCTTTATGAGGAGATTATTGAGGAAATTCTTTGGGCAGGGCAGCTGAAGAGCTTTGATGACCTTAGTTTGATCCTTGGAACTGACTCCCTAAGTCCATGGTGCATGTGCTTGTCCCAACCCCTCTGAACAAATAAAAAAGGCTTTTGAAAAGGAAAGGGCTATTGAGTTTGGAATGGCCTGGATTCCTAGAGGTTGTTGTGGCCAGTGAATTCTGAAGTGTGCTTGTGGGACCAGATGGTAAGCCCCATAGGAAAGTGTCAGGTCCTTTATTTATTGTATACCACATAATGTGTGTGTGTGTGTATATGCACATGTAGTAGAATAGAAATCATGTTGATCAATCTATATTGCCACACATGCTTACTCTTTTTGTGTGGTGACAGCATTTAAAATAGCAGTGCTCGGGTATACAGTGCATTGCTGTAACTATAGTCAATTCATTATGCAAGCAGTCTCCAGAAGTTATTGCTTCTATGTAACAGAAATCTTACATCACATGAGCAACATCTCAGTGACATCACAGCTCTGGTCTCCTGGTAACCACTTTCTGCTCTGCACGTCTATAAGTTTTGCCTTTTAGTTCTCAATGTGCAAATGACATCATGCAGTGAGTCCCTTAGTGCTTGGCTTATATCCACCTAGCTTAATGGGCTCCAGCTTTATTCCCGTTGCTATAAATGACAGTATTTCTTTCTACTTAAGGTCAAATCATTTTTCATTGTAAATATTATACATGCATCTCTTTGACATATGCATTTAATTTCTGTTGGAACTATATATCCAGATGTGAAATCGTTGGATATATAATTTCGTTATAAACTGGGGTTTGGTTCTTAGCACTCACATCGTGGCTAAAAACCATCAGTAACTCTAGTTCCAGGGAATCTGATACTTTTTTCTGGCCTTTGTGGGGACTGCATGCACATTGTGCACTTACATACATGCAGACAAAACACTCATATATAAAATAAAGATTAAATATATAATTGGGGATATTTTTTACTGAGTGGGGGTGAGACAGGGCTCTCAGCCTATTTTTTAGTGCCTCCATGCTGTTCTCCACAGCAGCTGTATTAAGTCACAGCTGCACTTCTGAGGGTTCTTCTCTCTGCACCCTCACCAACACTTTCCTGTCTTCTTGAGAATCGCTGTCTGCGATTCTGTCTATGTCTTCTTTGGCAATTTTAAAATCAGGCGGTTGCTCTAGTTTGGTTTCTCTGTTGCTGTGATAAACATCATGACCAAAAACAACTTGGAGAGGACAGGGTTTATTTGCCTTACAGCTGATATCTACAAGGGAAGCGGAGGCAGGACCCTGGAGGCAGGAACTGAGGCAGAGGCTATGGGGTGGGCTGTTCACTAGCTTGTTCAACTACCTTTCTTTTTATAACCTGCTACCCTTCTTATGTGTCCCAGGGATAGCACCGCCCACTGTGGGCTGGGCCCTCCTATACTAATTAGCAATTAAGAAAATGCCTCAGGTGCTGGAGAGATGGCTCACTGGTTAAGAGCATTAGCTGCTCTGGCAGAGAACCTGGGTTCCATTCTCTGCACCCATAAGGCAGCTCACAACCACCAGTCACTCCAGTTCCAGGGGATCTGACACCCTCTTCTGACCTCTGTGAGCATTGCACAACACAAGTGCACCTACACATATGGAGACAACACACTCATACACATAAAAAATAATAAAAATAAAGAAAGAAAATGCCCCAGGGACACGCCCACAGGCCAGTCTGATGAGGTTCTTTCAGTCCCAGTTGAGGTTCTTTCTTCCCACAAGTCCCTAATTTGTGTCAAGTTTGCAAAACTAACCAGCACAGTTGTGTTTTTTGCTATTGAGTTGGATGCCTCATATAGCTCAGATACTAATGCTATCATTAGCTATATGGTTCAGAATACTTCCTGCCATGCACAGGCCGTGTCTTCACTCTGCTGGATGTTTTCGTTGGCTGTGCATAAGTTTTCAGTTGGATGAAATTCTATTTGTCCACTTTTGCCTGAACTTTTGGGATCATATAAAAAAAAAATCTTTGCTTACAACCACTGTGAAGAAATCTTTCTCGGGCTGAAGAAATGGCTCATTGGTTAAGAGTACTGGCTGCGTTCGCAGAGGACCCAGGTTCAGTTCCCAGGGCCCACCTGGTAGCTAACAACCATCCATAACTCCAGTTCCAAGGGTTCTGACGCCATCTTCTGGCCACCATCTGGGCATTGCACAAAACGGGCATACTTATATGCAAGCAAAACACTCATACATAAAATAAATTTTTTAAAAGGAAACCTTTTTTTAGTAATTTTACAGCATCAGATCTTTTGTTTTAGGTGTCTGATACATTTTAAATTAATTTTTTACGTTGGATGAGAAAAGACCCGCCTTCACCCCTGCCTGTGGAGATGCAGTTTTCCCAGTCGTTTACTGAGGAGATTGTCCTTTTTCCTTCTGTGTTCTTGACTTTCATGTGAGATCATCTGACTATCAGTATGTGTATTTTTTCTGCGTTCTCTATCCTGTCTCCTAGCTGTTTTCTTAGTTCTTTTAAGGCCTTCCTGCTGACAGGGAGATTCTTCATTTTGAGGGGAACTTGCCTGGGGAGTGAATTGCTCCCAGGTGAGCTATGGGTTGCTGCCTTTCAGAGTTGCCTTGATATTTCTCTCTTCAGCCTTTCTCTCAACCCTGTTTCCACAACCCCACCATATGCCGATTTTGATATACAGACAAACAACATTTTCTGTTATTAGTCGGTCTAATATCAGCTATGTCAGTGTACATATGCGTTCGAGATGGAGGACCTCTTACCATGGCAGAGGTTAACTAGTCTGTGTTGTGCTTTGAGTCTGAAATGCTGCCCCCGCCCCCCCCCCGCAGGTCCGGACTTTCAGTGCGCTGTCGCCAGTTTATGATGCTATTTTGAAGGCTAGGGCGGCTGCAGGTATGGGTGGAAGCGGGTCACTGGGGCTGGGCCTCGGAAGGTTATACCTATGGCGGTTCCGGTCTAACCCTCTCTGCTTTTTGTTTGTCTCCACGTGAGGAGTTTCAACCACCATAGATTGAGCTACTCCCATTTTTAGGTTTTTCTCACCAGGATGGACTGAGACCTTTTGAAACCTTGAGCCAAAATAAATTCTCCCTTCCTTAAGTTGTTTCTGTCAGGCAGTTTGTCACAGTGATAAGAAAAGTGGCGACTGTAACCATCACTATAGTCCCAAGACTACTGTGCCTTTTTTATTTTTAGTTTTTTAAAAATTAGGACTAGCCTCAATCTCTGTGTAGCTGGGGATTATCTTGAACTCCCAATCTTTCTGCTCAAGTGCTTGGATTAAAGGTATCTGTCACCATGCCTGGCTTCTATCATTTCTCTGTTTCTATTTTTATATTCAAGAAAGTAAGTTAAAGGAGGTCTTCAAACCTTAGGCATCATTAGGAAAGTAATGGGATTTATCAGCATTGCAAACTTAGATCCCATAGCAATACTCCCATGGGGGTAAATTCTAAGAACACCTATATAGGATACAACATAGTTCATAATAACAGCTAGCTGGGATGCAGGTGATCTCAGATATGTCTGCACAGTCAGCCTGTCATTTCCGTGGGCCCCACACCTGCAGAATCAATCTGCACAGTCAGCCTGTCATTTCCGTGGGCTCCACACCTGCAGAATCAACCAGTTTCAGAGCAAAAATACATTTAAATTGCATCTGTACTGAACATGTACAGACTTTTTCCTTTGTCATTATTTCCTCGACAATACAGTTTGGTAGATCCCTTCCCAGCATTTACATTGGTATTATAAGCAATCCAGAGATTAAAGTATACAAGAGGATGTAGGTAGGCTGTATTCAAACATTATGTCATTGGACATAAGCAACTTGAGCATCTACAGACCTGGGTATCCACAGAGTCCCAGAACCAACTTGTGCTGGATACAGTACTGACTACATTTGATGAAAGATATTTATACAACACTGCGTGCCAGGACAGTTGACTGGGAATAGCAGCGGCAGCTCCTTGAGTACCAGGGTCCGGCCTGGAATTCCCTTTCTCTGTTTCTGCTGTGGACACAGAGCTACCTTCCCAGATCCCCAGGCAAGGAAGCTTTGGCTGCCCAGCTGCAATCAGGGGGTTGTCAGACACTGCCCCCAGTGACAGCCCTGAAGGTTGGTTCTGGAATCCCTGGGCTCTGGATTCCAGGGACGCAATCAGGGTTGAAAAATTGAATTATTCAGACCTGGCACAGGATAGCTCTAGAAAGTTCCAGGTGGCTCAGTGCTAACAAAACAAAACAAGAAAACAAACCAAAACAAACAACCCTTCCCCCAAAACAGGATGGCATTTGTTTATTTGACTTTTCCTTCTAACTCATCCTTCCTTTCCTCTCCTTTCACAGATGGCAAACTTCTAATAAATATCTTGTTTTGTCTGCTCCTGCTCTCTGAACTCCTGCAGCAACCTCAGAGAGCTTCTCACTCCCCACCCTGCTGTCCTTCAGTGTGGGTCTTAAGAACTGAAAAGTGATTAGAGTCTGGGGACAGGCGTAGTGCTGAGTAAACACCTCACCCCCCGTCCCACAGGCTCCTATCCATATAAACTACAATTAGAATATGCTCTCTGTGGACCTCATGGCAAGGCCCTGTGCTTAGGGCACCCATGTGGGGAACTTTCCCAGATGCACCCAGATGTGGATCATAGAACACTTTCTTGCTGTATCCTTGAACAAGAAACCTGGCATGTATATTCAAACTGTAGCTTTCTGGAGGCTGGCATTTCTTTCACTGGCCCCTGGCCTTTTACCAGGATAACACAATGCACACACCCGGAGAGGTAAACAAGCTCTCACACCAAGCCCACAAGCCTTATTCCAATCCCTCCTCTCCTACCCAACTCCTTCCAAGATCCTTGAAGGCGGAGGACACTGCAGAGCACAGACTTAGCAGCCGGCTTGCTGTAGGTCTCCTCCTTACCTCTACGGTGTGCCTCACACTTCAGTGCATCTTCTGAATCTTTCCTCAGAGAAGAGGAATATTCTTCTGGGCATGAGCCAAGGATAGGTTAGAGCTCTGTCTCCCAATACAGAATTGGGAGCTCTGACAAGACGACATCCAGACTCAGGGAGCCAGAGTTTCTGCCATTATTTTCCTGGCTCTGTGATGAATAGTTGCCTATTTGTTCATGCATTGATCATCATCAATATTTATTTTAAAACAAAGAACTTGGCCATGAATGAGTTGAGGTGATGGCCTTTTCTGTTCAACCACATTATTTTCCCATGGACATGTCTCTGTAGTGGAGAAGTGAAGGGGCTTAGCTACTTTGCAATAACAAAAAGAGAGACTGAGTCATTAATGCCTTCCGGGAAAGAAACAGGTGAGGGCCAATGCTGTGCTTAAGAGAGACCTGACTCTGCCCTGAGAGAGACCTGGAGGGCTGCAAAGGCTGTCTGTGACACCACTGCAGCAAGTTTCCACACTTGCTCATTAAGATGAAGCTGTTTGAAGCTGCGGCTACTGAGGAGGCCCACTCTTCCTTCCTGAACCTGCGTCCACACTTTGCAGGGATTCCGCCTGGCCTGTCTGATTCTGCAGTATCTTCAGGGCTGTAAAGCACATGCAGCCATAGAAAAGGCAACTTCATACGTGTAGAAATAGAACCAGAGTGACCATGTGTCAGAGATCATAGACAACATGACTCCCCTCCTCCCCCACAAAGACTCTACATTTAAAATGTCCTCTGGGGACTTTCTGTGTGGACATGGTTTACGTGTCAATTGCTGGGGAATAGAGCCTTGTGAGTCCATTTCTCAGGATCTTTCTTGTTTACACTCGCATTAAGAGTGGATTTCCAAGTTTGATTACCAGCGTAAGCCTGACCCAGCCCTGCTCGAAGCCAAACATTCCAGGCATAAGAGGGAAGTGCTGTTGTGCCAGTGACCATTTTACTGCTTCTGTATGTATCCAGGTCAAGGTGATCTCTTCCATGCCAAGGGTGCAGAAATTTGTCAGGGTTTTCAACTGAGTACCAGTGAGCATCTGAACAGATCAGAGATGCTTTACAAACTGTGAGCTCTTGAAAACTCCTCCACAGCTGTTTCCCTGAAATGGGAAGAAATTAACCTCACCATTTCTTTCCCTGTTTTCTAGTAACCCATGGCTGTCTTTACAGGTGACCACAGGACCTCTAGGAGGCCAATTTCCAGATCTATAAAACAGAGATAACAATACCCCCTATCTTTAGAGATGCATTGCTGTGAGGCACAGAGGAGATAACACACGAAGGGCATTTCCGATGCCTCCGACACATCTGACTCTTTACAGTAGTTATTATCATCCTTTGTGTTATTCAGCATTTGCAAATGATGGTGGTTCCTGATGCTGTCTAGACTGGTGTGCTGGGCAAATGCAGCCAGAAACTTAACTAATGCTTTTAATACTCCAGAGGTGTATGGTAATCATTTATTCTTTCATTCTTTTCTACCCTTTAATTATCAGATTACCAGAAAATCACACACTTAAATGATTCTGACTACTTACATTTAATTATTTAGACCCCACTGTATTCTACCAATTATTTGAATGCACATACATATAATGGAATATAAGGTTTTGTGTGTGCGTGGTGCTAGGAAAGAGCTTTACCCCTGAGCTACGTCCCCACTCCCAAGATGGGAATTCTGAAGATTCATATTAGGTAGAACTGTAGAAAGAGAAAACAATAAAATTTATATATATATATATATATATATATATGTAAGTTTTATACGTAATATAACTATTTGTAATGCAGAATTTTACTTATATAGTTTAATCACACAATTTCTTTAAGGTAGGATGACATTTAGTGTAGAAATGAATAGTAGTCAGAAATGATGGCAGAATGGCAAAGTTGGGCTGCAAGTTTGCTTCCAACGTTCTTGGAAACCAAAGAAGGCACATTGCTTCTCCACAGGGGAAACACTGGTATATAAAAAGCCTTTTTTGATACACGAGTATTAAAAAACTTTTTCTCTAGTTTTCCCTATGTATGAGAGTCTCAGAATTGCTGGGGTTGATGTCCTTACCACTTCTGGCCAGTGAACAGGGTGGCTTCAGTGTGCTCCAGCTTAGTGAAACCAAACACAGAGGGTGGCTGAGGCTCAAGGCAGCTGCTCTAGCCTGAGGCCTCTCTTCTGAGCTGGCACACTCCATCGGAAAGCACAAGCTTGAAAGAAGGGGAGCTATGTACGATCCCTTACATGCTCTGCCTTTGTATTTAAGGTCTCTCAATTGTTTTGACAATCAACAACCTGGAGAAGAAAGCTGCAGATCATTTGAGATTACAAGCTCTGTAGCTTGATTTAGTTTGCTATTTTAAAGTTTTTTACTGGGACTTGGTATTAGGTGATATAGAATAAAATTGCTGCATCTTAAAAATGGCTCTTAAAGTATCCTTTTATGAGATTAAAAATATATATATTTTTGGAACTAATAAGTGGAAGGAATTGATGAGCTGGGGTGCTTTGGGGGTTAGACAACAGGAGTTTAATGCCAGAGACGCCAAATAAACTTTAGGTTTCCTGTGGGCAGCCCTCTTTCAGCAGGTTTTCAAGAATGACTCCTTCCTCTTTCCTTGTTATTCTGATATTCTTGCTCTGATGCCCAGGGCTGAATAGACCTGATGTATTTGTGTCTTTTAAGCTCCTCAAAGATTTCCTCAAAATGTTTTTTGTTTTTGTTTTTTCAAAAAGGATGAGGCATGGGCTAGTAAATGCCTAACAAGCATTTTATGATACAAAGGGGAAAATATTTAAAATTCATTCATTAAATGTATTGATATTGATTTTGGCTGCAATTAACACAGAACCAATACAAATCTGAGTTTAAAATGTTGTCTTACAAGTTCAGAGAAAGGCAGCCCAGGCCTGAAATGGGTGTAGTGAAATACAAAGGCTCTGGATCTTTTCATCTTTCTGTTCCAGTATCCACATGTGTCCCTTGCATGTTAACCCCTCACTCTAAGTATCACATACAGACTGGACAGGAAGAAGGAAACAGACAAAGCCACAACGTGACACACTAGTTGGGTCTGCTCCATTTAAAAGCTTTCTCAAAAGCCCCCACCTTCCCATCCCACCAGCAATCCTTCCTTAAATGTCACCGGCAGGAACCAGGTCACACCCCTAGCTGCAAAGGGCCTCCAGGAAGGGGGATATTTTAGTTGGACACACTGCTTCCTAAACAAACTCATGGTTCTGCTAACGTTGAAGAAGGTGAACACGACATTTAAGGAAGTCAGTCACAATAAATATCTTATCAAAATATTAACAGAAAAGTTAAGTGGGAAGAAGGTCTTTTGTTGGATAAACCAGCAAAAACACAGTGAGAAAAATTACCAGCATGCTAAGTAAAAATAATGGGGGGGGGGTGGCAGGTAGAATTATCAGTGACACCCATTCTCCTATGTAAGTTTTTCTAATTTTTTCCCATTTTATTAAAAGAAATACCTCTCAGGCAGTTCGGTAGTTAAAAGCACTTATTGCTCTTGCAGAGGACCCGGGTTTGGTCTCCAGCACCCACATAGCAGCTGACAATCATCTATAATTCCAGTTCTAGATGTATGAAGTCCTCTTCTGGCTTCTAGGGGCTCCTGCATATACATGATGCAAATACACGCATACAAATAAAAAGAAATACCTGTCTATAATAAAGAAAGCAAATTGTTGACAAATGAAATGTCTGTTCTTTCTTTATTTCCTTATGGAGAGGCTTCCCCAGTTGGTTCTCCACTATCTTCTTTAACCATTTTTCTGAACATCAGTAAACAGTGGTGTACTCTTTCTCCTATAGCTTTGTTTTCAATATATAGTCCCTGTCTTTGAGAGTTTCATTGTGGTAAAGATACTGTCACAGCCAGAGAAGTGGCCAGATAGTAAGATTAGGTTCAGCTGAAAAAACTATGGGCTCAGAGGAGATAAAGATTTGCTAGTGGTCTCCAATACCCATGGCATCTGGGTGAGATCATTGATTTTTTTAAAGTTAAACAACATTTTTGAGGTCCAATAGCCTTATCTGTGAAATGACATCTTAACGTTTTCCTTTCTTCTTTTTTCCTTTTTTAAAAAAATTTTATTTTATGTGAATGAGTTACTGCCTACATTTATAAGTGCACCCCTCTCATGCAATGCCCAAAGAGGTCAGAAGAGGGCACTGGATCACCTGGAACTGGAGTTACAGACAGTTGTTAGCTACCATGTGGATGCTGGGAATCAAACCTGGGTCTCTGCAAGAGCAGCCAGTGCTCTTAATTGCTGAGTGATCTCTCCAGCCCCCGACCCTCAGGGTTTTTTGTCCTTTTTTCCTTTGACAGGGTCTCATGTAGCTCAGGCTAGCCTTGAATTCGTTATTCAGGTGAAGATGACCTTAAATTGAGGATCTCTCCATCTTCACCTCCGATGTGGAGATGATAGGCACGTGCCGGTATGCTTGGTTCAAGCAGTGCTGGAGAGCAAACCCAGGGCCCCGGTACAGTAGGCAGCCTGCCAGCTCAAGCTGCACGCCCAGCCTGAAGCAACAGCTGAGAAGTCTTCTGCTACGTTTGACTCATGTCCACGCTGCCCAGTTCAGTGCTCATTTTTTAAGGCTTCTGAAGTCACCTGCTGAAACCTTCTCTCAGTCCCGTTTCTACTTCTACATTCTTGGATATTTCTCTCTCCTTCAGCCCTGGACTTGTGGGTGACGCTTCAGCCGTGCTCTCAATTAGTTCTCTCTGTGGTTCCCCGTAGTAGTGTCAGCAACTCTCGCGGTTTCTTTAGGAAGAATCCCCAAATCTCCAACTCTAGCTCTGACTTCAGCCTTACGTTTCCCTCTGCCTAGGAGCCATTCAGAATTTGCATGTACTGCTGTCACTACAAATTCAACTCTGTTCCTAGTTAACAGTCTCCCACACATCCCATGATTTTGTTATTTTTCTAGCTGACACCATTTTGTTTTTAGTGTCTTACACTTGAAACCTTAGAGGATGCTCCTGATTCCTTCTTCTATCTCACTTCTCACTTAAGATCAAAAAGAAGTCTGTTCTTGGAGTGGTTTCTCTATCCATCCCTTCCTTTCTACATCATTGCAGGTATGTAGACTGGACTGTCACCTCCACCTGGTTGGATGCTACAATTTCCTTACAAAGCATCTCCCTGTGTCAATCTGTCCTTCTTCCAACCCTCACTGCAAAATACCACACCCGAATTGCTTCTTTGAGTTTTATTGTCATATCTAGATCTGGTTGGCTGACCAACCCCATAAATTAACGTTTCCTCTCCCTACAGAGAAATCTATACGCCACCAGTAGTGGAACTAAAACTGCATCAAAAAAATGGCACTTGGGGCTGGAGAGATGGCTTAACGGTTAAGAGATGCGGCGGGTCTTGCAGAGGACCTGGGTTTGATTCCTAGCACCCACGTGATGGCTAACAACCATCTGTAACTCCAGTTCCAGGGGATCCGATGCCTTTTTCCAACCTCCATAAGCATTTCATGACATGGGTACACTTACATACATAAAGGCAATACACTTATACATATAAAATAAAAATAATTTTTTAAAATGGCATTAAGAGAAAGGGAAATGAACTATCAACATATGACAGACAGAAAAACAGCTACATGAATATGTACATATTTTCCTTATATGTCAGATAAAATTCCAGGGAAAGAACAAAAAGTAACAAAAAACCTTCTGACATTCCTATAGAAATTTGGAGAATATATCTTTAAAATAAGAAAGAAGTTGCTTTGGATAAATAGTCTCCAAAGACACAAGTATTATTAGAAACTGAAAATATAAGGCTGGGAAGATAGTTCAGCAAGCTAAGTGTTTGTTAAGTGCTTTCTGTACAAGTATGAGGACCTGAGTTCAGATCCCCAAAACCCTTGTAAAAACCCATACACAGTGGCATACATTTGTAATCCCAGTGCTGGGGAGGTAGAGACAGAAGAATCTCTGCGTTCAATGGCCAGCCAATGTAGCTAAGTTGATGAACTCCAGGTTCAGTGAGGCACCCTGACTTAAAAAATAAGGTGGACAGGGGCTGAAGAATTGGCTCAACAGTTAAAATTGTAAAAATAAGGTGGAGAACAATATTTCTCTCCTTCTTGACACACACATACATCTTCCTCACACATATATTCAAAAGAATCTGAAAATATAATTGTCAAAAAACTAACAGTGGAAGTATAGAATAAATTGGAGAACTTCGTATTACTTTTCCGATTGCTATGACAAAATACCCACAGCAGCAACACAAGGGAGGAAAGGTTTATTGTGGCTCTCAGTTCCAGGGAATCCAAGTCCATCACGGCGGCGGGGGGGCATGGTGGATCTGAGTCCATCACGGCGGGGGGGGGGGCATGGTGGATCTGAGTCCATCACGGGGGGGGGGGGGCATGGTGGATCTGAGTCCATCACGGGGTGGGGGGGCATGGTGGATCCGAGTCCATCACGGCGGGGGGGGGGGCATGGTGGATCTGAGTCCATCACGGCGGGGGGGGGGGCATGGTGGATCTGAGTCCATCACGGGGGGGGGGGGCATGGTGGATCTGAGTCCATCACGGGGTGGGGGGGCATGGTGGATCCGAGTCCATCACGGGGTGGGGGGGGCATGGTGGATCCGAGTCCATCACGGGGGGGGGGCATGGTGGATCTGAGTCCATCACGGGGTGGGGGGGCATGGTGGATCCGAGTCCATCACGGGGTGGGGGGGGCACGGTGGATCCGAGTCCATCACGGGGGGGGGGCACGGTGGATCAGCACCTGTGCATGGCAATGAGAATCTGACACTTCTTCAGATCGCGATTGATGGGAAACAGAGACTGACAGGAAGGAGCTAGGGATAACATCCCCAAGGACTCACCCCCAGTGACCCACTTCTTTCAGTGAGGGTCCAGTTACTAAACTGTGCACAACCTCCCAGAACAGGACCACCATCAGAGGACCAAGTCTTCAAACACATGAGCTTGTGGGGGACATTTCACATTCAAACCGTAGCAAACATCTTTCCAAATATGTAACAAAAAGTAGCAGAGGAACATGGTAGATAAGAAATAAATCTAGAGGACCTAGCACCTAATTGGCAAGAATTCATGGAAACTACGGCAGAGAAGATTAAAAAAGAAAGGTTTGACAAAAGTTTACCAGAGATGAAGAACATATCAAAATTTAAAAAGTCCTAACATAATGAATGATAAAAAGTGACATATGCCCAATGAAACATTAACTGACTATTTTCTGAGCATTCCTGATTTTAAAAAAAAGAATATTTCTAGGGGTGAGGGAACCTAATAGATCTGTCCTAAATAAAATACCAAATGGGAAGTTCATTAATTTAGAAAGAACAAATGTCTTCAAAATTCTACTCAAAATTAGAATAATTCTAATCTATACTTTTGTAACAATCTAAATAATTAAATTATCAAAGAGAAAAAAAGTATTTTCCCCATAAAGTAACTCTCAAAATGTCCTAGATTATTTTTGAGGGATGTGACAGGTAAAAAAGTAACAACAACAACGAATTTCAACCAAGTCAAGGAAAGGTAACATAATTTCTATAACAGCCTGTCATGGGGAGAAATGAAGGAGAATTCCGGAATGAGAGCTCCAGAGCAGGGTACCTCGGAGCTGGTCCAGACGGAAGTCCACACCATACAGGAAGCTCTGAAAGTGGGGTCAAGGAAGACGGAGCAGGTTCTATACTTGATTGATAGGGGTCTTTTAGTCTTTGGAAGCACACAACGCCATACAGGCAGAGCAAGGAAAAGAAGGAACTTGAGAATTCTGCAACGAAGCAAAGTTTATCTAATACAGAAACTATAATCAACATTTTGGCTTTCTGTGAAAAATAATCACACATTCAAAATAAGGAAAGTGCTTTACTGGTTTTTCACTTTTTAGAGTCAAATAAGAGCCAAAGTGTAGAAATCTTATGATCATAGAATTGAGGTTAGCTGAAAAGTGGCTTAAAGGTGTTAGAGGCTTAAAGTGTGTATAAAAGTCAAAGTATTGTAAAGGTACCAAAAAAAAAAAAAACTAAAAAAATGCTAACAATGTTAATAGAATGGTACAGTACATGGGTTGGAAAGAGAGAGCAGAAGTGATTCTAATCTTCACCTAGAAAACAACTGATGCTGAAGAGGACAATGGACAGAGTAAAGACACTATTTTTAAAGATTACTTTTTAGTTCATGTGTTTGTTTGCCTACATGTACGTAAGTGCACTATGTGCATGCCTGTTCCCCACAGAGGCCAGAAGAGGGCATCAGGTGTCCTGGAATTAGAGTTCCAGACAGCTGTGAGCTGCCATATGGGTACTGTGACCTGAATCTGAATCCTCTGCAAACCAGCAGGTGCCCCTGACTGCTGAGCTATCTCTCCAGCTCTGAGATTTTGATTTTTAAAAACATTTTAGTTCTTATTTTATGTGTATGAGTGTATGGTCTGCATGTGTGTATGTAAGTGCACCTGTGCCGTGCAATACTGGGATGAAGGTCATTGAGTTCCTCTGGAACTGTAGTTATAGACACTTGTTAGCTGCCATGGGGGTGCTGGGAATAGAGCCCGGGTCCTCTGCAAGAGCATCCAGTGCTCTTAACCATTGAGCCATCCCGCCAGCCTGGAAACTGAGATTTTGAAAGAAATAAAAAACTCAGTGATGTGGGGGCTGGAGAAATGGCTCAGCACTTAAGAGCACTGGCTGCTCTTGCAGAAGACTTGGGTTCAATTCCTAGAACCCACATGGCAGCTAATAACCGTCCTTAATTCCAGTTCGAGGGAATCTGATGCCCTCTTCTGATCTCCATGGGCACTGTATAGCATAGGTACACTTACACACAGGCAGGCAATACTCTCATACACATAAAAAATAAAAATAATAGAAAATAATCTTAAAAGCTCAGTGGCATGTAGTTTTAAGTGGAATGCATTGCCAGTTGATTCAACCAGGCAGAAGAAAGAATCTTGGAGACTCAAGGCAAGGATGACAAAATACTACATTTAATTATTAATAAGATTTTGAAAAAAGTGAGTATATAAAAACTCTGGAATATGATCAGCAGACCAAACTCAAGAATCCACAGGATAGAAGGAACTGAGATAAAAACAAACAAACAAACAAACAAAGGCATAGAAAAATCTATTTAATTAAATTATAGCAGAAAAATCTCCAAATTGACAGAAATAGATATTTGAATACAAGAGTCATTTACTACCATAAATAGACACGAATGAAGAACATCTCCATTATGTATTATAGTCAATATGCCAAAAACACAAAGCAGAGAAACAATAATTAAAATCTGTAAGGGGGCGGGCTGGAGAGATGGCTCAGATGTTAAGAGCACTGGCTATTCTTGCAGAGGCGTTTGAATCCCAGCACCCACATGGCAGTGAACAACCAGCTGTAACTCCAGTTCCAGAGGATCCAACGCCCTCTTCTGACCTCTGAAAGCACTGCATAACATGCATGCACTTACATACGTGCAGGGAAAACACTCATGCACTAAATAAAATAAAATAATAATAAAATAAAATAAATAAAATAAAAGGTTTTAAAATCTGTAAGGGGAAAAACCAAGAAGCCAGGGCAATATGAAACCTCAGAAAAGGCCTGTACCAGACAGGAGTGCTTGTCTTCTTGGCAGTCACGGGAATAACTAGTCTCCAGCATCCTCTTCCTACAAATTATTGCATTGATTATCTGCCTGCTTGGCACTCTTATCTCTGTCCAACAACGTTGTGTTGATTCGTGTAGACTGTTCGGTGCTTGCCAATCCCCTTGGTGCTCAGTAGAGTAGCTTACACAACCACAGCAGTAGAAAAAGGCCCTGGTTTCTCTCACATTGGAGTGGCTGGAAAACATTTTGCTCCCGCCCACGAGGCGCAGTCTACTCTGGACCCAGGAGCTCTTATCCCCCCTCCCCTCCCAAATTGGGCTTTACTTTCTGCTGAGGGTCATCTTTTGGTTCTGTCTTCCTGAGACGGTGTAAACAATGTCAGCTCTGTGGCTGCCCCGGGAACGAGGCATGGAGCTTTGAGTGCCATGGCCTGTGGGTTTCTGGCTTAGACAATTCTGTTCAGTGGTTAGAGTTCAGGGCACCTGAAGGGAGAGGGAAGGAAATTATTCTGGCTCAGCTAGAGGGAAAGAGAGAGGGTAAAGTCGTCCTCGGAAGCGGATGCTTTGGAAAGATGTGCAACGTTTGATATTAAGAGGAAGAGCTGGAGAGATGGCTGCTCTTGCAGAGGACCCAGGTTCAGTTTCAGCACCCACATGGCAGCTAACAACCATCCATAACTCCAGTTCCAAGGGATCTGAAGCCCTCTTCTGACCTCTGCAGGTATTGCATGACATGGGTGCACTTACATGCATGCAGGCAATACACTCATATAAAATAAACAAGAAAACATTAAAAAAATAAAATAAAATTACCGTTGACCGTATTAAGGGTCCCTCTACCTTCCCTTTCCCGTCCCCTCTCCTCTCCTCCGCTCCCTCACTCTCTCGCTCTCTCTTTCTGGGTTTTAGGAACCCCGGTACTGTTTCCACGGTGGCTGAGCTAATTTACATTCCCACCACCAGTGTGCAAGGGTCCGCTGTGCACTGAATCCTCACCAGAATTTGTTATATCTGTGAGATGGAGTCACAGTGTAGTTTTTATTTGCCTGTCTGTGGTGGCTACTGTTGTTGAACGTTTTTTTCATATGTTTATTGGCTATATTGTACTTTATCATTTGAGAACTGTCTGCTCATTTCATTATTTCATGTATTCGTTAGCTTTTTTTTTTTTTAGTGCTCATTTTTTTTGTTATTTATGAACTCTAGATTTTCTTTGATCCTGTAGGTTGTCTCTTCATTTGATTAACTATTTCCTTTGCTGTGAAGAAGCTTTATCGTTTTGTGAAATCCCACTTGTCAATTACTGGCACAATTTCCAGAGTGACTGGAGACCTGGTCAGAAAGTACTTGCCTATGCAAATACTCGGAAGTGTACCCTTTTCCAGACTTACATGAAGGTGTGTAACCTGTTTGGAGTTGGTCTCATACACAGTGGGTGTCTAGCTTCATTCTACTACAGGCGACCGCCCAGTTTTGTCAGCACCATTTGCTGAAGAAACTCCTATCTCCAGCGTATGTTTTTGTCATGTCTGCAAAAGATGGGGTGTCTGCAACTGCCTGTTTATTTTTGATTTAGAGAAGCCAAAATTGTGTCATCTACGTGTGTTTCTATGCCATACTTTACTGTTTTCATCACTATGGATCTGCAGTGTAACTCGAGATTGGGTATGATACCCACCACATTTCCTTTTTGTCCAGGATTCCTTTGACTACGAAACGCAGGCTTCCAATGAATTTTGAAATTGCTTTTCTACTTCTGTGAAGAATAACACTGGAATTTTGATGGGAATTGCATTGACTCTGGAGATTGCTTTTGATAGGATAGCTGTTCTCACAAAATTCATTCTTCTACTCCATGTGCAGGGGAGGTCTTTCCGTCTTCTAATGTCTTCTCCAGTTTATTTCACTGGCATTTTATTTAGTTTATTTTGCTTATTACTAGGTTTTCCTTTTTTTTTTCCCCCTTCCTTTTTCTTTTTTGATGATATTGTGAATGGGATTGTTTTTCTGGGTTTTTCTTTGTTTGTCATTGGTGTTTAGGAAGACTACTGACTTTCATATGCTAATTTTGTCTCCTGGTGCCTGTTTATCATATCTTAAAGTTTTCAGGAGTCTTTAGGATTTCATTGGTAGAATCAGGTCATCTGCAAGTATGAATCCTTTGAAGTCTTCCTTTCCTACTTAGATTCTTTTTTATTTCTTTCTCTTGTCTTAGTGTTTAGCTAATACTTCAAGCACTATATTAAGAGTGGGGACAGCAGGCACCCTTGTCTTGTTCCTGATTTTAGTGGAAATCTTTTCAGATTTTCTCCATGTAATATAATGCTGACTGTGGGTTTGTTGTTGTACACTGTACCTTTGTTACACTGAGATATCCTCCTTCTCCACCTAGTCTCTTCAGGTCTTTTATTGTGAAAGGGTGTTGAATTTTTGTCCAAAGCCTTTTCTGCATCTATTAAGATAATCTTATGTGAGGGGCTGGAGAGCTGGCTCAGCTGTTAGAGCACTGGCTGCTCTTGCAGAGGACCTGGGTTCTGGTCTCAGCACCAATGTGGTAGCTGACAACTGTCCATAGCTCCAGTTCCAGGGATTCCAATGCCCTCTCTGGCCTCTGCGGACATTGCACAAAATGGGTGCACTTACATACCTGCAGACAAAACTCTTATACACATAAAAATAAATAAATTTTTTAAAAGATAATCACAGGTCTTGGTGGTACATGCCTTTAATTCCAGCACTCTAGAGGCAGAGACAAGCAGATTGTGTGAGATGGAGGCCATCCTGGTCTACATAGGGAGTTCCAGGCTAGCTGGGGCTACAGGGAGATCCTGTCTCAAAAACAACAACAACAACAAAACATGTGATTTTTGTCCTCTATTTATTGACTTGCATGTGTTGAATCATCCATATGTCTCTGGAATGAAGCTGACTTGGTCATGGTAGATGATCTTTTGAAAGACCATCTTGAGTTCTGTTTGCCAGTAGTATGTTTAGAAATTTCGTATCTATGTTCACCAGGGAGATTGGTCTATCATTTTCTTTTTTGATGTGCCTTGATCTGGCTTTGATTATTAGGGTAATACTGGTTTGGAGGGGTTTTTGTAATGTTTCTTCATTTTCTATTTTATGGAGTAATTTGAGAAGCACTGGTTTTAGTCCTTCTTTAAATGTCAGTGTTCAGCAGTGAATCCATGTGGATTCACTTATAGAGATCTGCTTGCCTCTGCTTCCAAGTGCTGCTTAAAGGCATGTGCCACCATGCCAGGTGACTGCCTGAGTTAGTTGCTTGCTATGTGTCGGTTTAAATAGTCTACCTCACCTTGATTTAATTTGACAAGTCTCATGCACCTAGAAATCCATCCACTTCTAGGGTTTCAAGTTTGGTGGAATACAAGATTTTAAGAGATGTCCTAATAATGCCGTGAATTTCATTGGTTATCTATTATAATGCCTCCTTTTTTACCTCTAATTTTGTTCATTTGGAGTTTAAAAAAAAATCTTTTTGTTAGTTTGACTGAAGGTTTTTCTGCCTTATCTTTTCAAAGAACCAATTCTTTGTTTTGTTGATTTTTGGGGTAAACATTTTGTTTGCATTTCATTAATTTCTGCTCCAATCTTGATTATTTCTTCTGTTGATTTTGGATTTGGCTGGTTCTTGCTTTTCTAAGGCCCTGAAGGTTATTTATTTCAGGTCACCCTGATTCTTTAAACATAGTCACTTATAACTATGAACCTCCCTCAATATTACCTTTGTTGCATCCTATAGGTTTGGGTATGGTGTGCTTTTATTTGCATTTAATTCTAGGAATTATTTAATCTCCTGTTTTTTATTTCTTCAGTAATCCATTCATCATTGAATGGTGTATTGTTCAGTCTTCATGAGTTTGTATGTGTCCTGTGGTTTTTCTTGCTGTTGATTTCTAGATTTACTCTGTTGTGCTTGGATAGAATGAAAGAAACGATTTTAACTTTCCTATGCTTCTTAAGACTTGCCTTGTATCTGTTGGCTGATCTACAATGTTCCATGGATTCCAGAGAAGACTGTGTGTTCTGCAGTGTTTGGATGGAACGTTCTATAGATATGTTAGGTTCACTGGATCTATGATACCATTCTCTGTTTATTTTTTGTTGAGATGACCTGCTTTTTGGTGACAGTGAAATGTCAAAATGACCCACTGTTATTCTGTTGGGGTTAATCTGTGTCTTTATATCCAGCAGTGTTTTTTTGTGACATTAGGTGTCCCAGTGTTCAATGCATGTATGTTTAGAAATGCAATTTCCTCTTGATGGAAGTCAACATGAAGTGACCCTCTTTTATATCTTCTAATTTTGGCTTGAAGTCTATTTTGTCAGATCTGTGACCCCCTGCTGGCTATCTAGTTCCATTTGCTTAGAATACCTTTTTCCATCCTTTCAGCACTAAGGCTACATTTGTCTTTGATGGTAAGGTGCATTTCTTGGATCCTGTTTGCAATCGAAACTGCTAATCTGTGTTTTTTGGTTGGGGAATAGAGTTCATTAGTATTCAAAGTTGTAACTGAAAGGCATCTATACATTCTTGTTGTTTTGTTGATTTTGTAGTTGCTGCCTCCTCCTCTTCTTCAATCACTCCTCCTGTGCGGTTTATTCCTCCTTGTGGGCGTGTTGATCTTGTTCTTCAGTCAGAATGATTCCTTCGGGTGTCTTCCGTGATGCTGGTTCTGTGGCTGTTCTTTGCTTCACCAGGGAACGTTCTTCCTCCCTCCATTCTGACCGATAATTTTGCTGGATCTGTTTTGGCAATTACCTTTCAGCGCTTGGAATACATTGTTCCTTGCTCTGTTTTTAGGGTGTCTGTTGAGAATCTGCTGTAATTCTGCTGGGCTTGCCTTTATATGTACTTGATATTTTTGTCTTGTTGCTTTCAAAGTGTTTTCTATTTGGTATTTAACTATGATGTGACATGAGAAAGTTCTTTTCTTGTCTTGTCCATTGGTTTTGATCTCCTGAGTCTGGATGCTCAACTCTTTCCTAGTCTTGGGGAATTTTCTGCTCTGACTCCATTGAATATTCTGGCGATGCTTTTAGTCTGAAGTTCTCCTATTTCCATGATTCATACATTTGACCTTTCAATGGTGTCCTTGAATATTCTGTTCAGATTTTATTATTTTATCTTTGTCAGTATCTGAAAGCTCTCATTCATCTATTTTGTCTTCCATCTCTAATATTCTATCTTCCATTTGTTTTATTTATTGGTGAGGCTATTGAGATTTTTATTTCTAAAAATTCAGCTTGATTTTTACGTTTCTGTCCCTTTACTGAATTCCTGGTTTTATATCCTATATTGACTTCATTTTATTCAGCTGTTTATTTGTTCATTTAAAAGTCTATTTATATTCCTTTTAATTTAATTGCATGCTCTAAGAGTAATTATTTTAAACTCCATGTCTTGGATTCCATCTGATTCTCTCTCATTGGAGCCATTCTTATAGAATTGGTATTACATTTTTCAGTATGTGAGGTGTTCAAATTTTTGATTCTTACACATCTGCGGATACTTCATTGATTGGCTTTCTTAGTCAACAGTAGTCTTTCCTAGTATTTGCAGTATTCCAGTGGCATTAGGTTGCCGTGCAGTTAAACACATGGTTCAGTGGTTAGACCCTTACTGAGCCCATGCTCAGGCACCTGGCATGACCCCTTCATTTTCACTGGCATCAAATAGAGACTGCAAAGGAAAACAATCTGTGACTAATTGTGCATTTCCTCTGTATCTAGATCCTCCAACCTTTGAAGACTGACCAATAAGATGACAGTTGGCCTCAGCTTTTACCTGATTCCTTTATCTTTCTGTCCTAATGGCTGCCCCTTGCTCATGTGCTTGGCAACAGGCAACCCAGTCAGAGTGAACTGTCTTCCCAGAGGCCCGTGTCCCCTTAGAATTAGGCTGCTTAGTCTTACAAACTTGGGTTTGTTGTAAGTTCTGATTTTCCTTAGCCTGTATTAGGCCCTGGGATTGATTACCAGGTCCAGAAAAGAAGTTTTTGCTGAACTACAGCCCCAGTCCATCTTGACATTTTCTGTGGGGGTCTGGGTATTGAGCAAGCCAAGCAACTCCGGATACTCTGAAGGGACAGCAGGTGTCTGGCCTGCTCTGCCTGATGTGGTAACCTGGCTCCAGGAAATCACTGTAGATATGAATCTTCTTTTCCCCCACCCCAGATCAGAACCAGGTTTTTGGGTTTTGTTTCCTCATTCCTGAATTTCCACATCAGCCCTACAACCTTCCCACCTTTAACTTTCCCGCCTTCTGTAACGGTCAGAAAGGCCTCCCTGTATAAACCCCTGCCTTGGCTTTAATACCCAAACTACCCACTGTAGTAGTATCCTGGGAGCTCCTCCTCCCGACACACTCTGAGCCACCTGAGGCCCTGTTCGATCGTCCTCCATTCTCTGGCATGGCTGGAGCACAGCAGCCGTGCTGGAGATGGAGACCCACCCACAAATTTCCTTACTTATATCCTGAGGGATGTGTCATCAGTCAATTTTATCAATATGGGAACATCGTGGAGCAACCCTGCACGAACCTGCATGGTACAGGCCAGTCACTCCGTGTGGTCTCATGGTGCGTTCAGATGTTGGAGTGCATGAGGCAGATTGTGCCGGAGTCACATGGTGTACTGCTTTACACAAACATGTCTATAATAATAAAGACTACACTGACTCCATAAGCAAGTAGCATAGTCACTTCTGATCACTACCACGCATTATGTAATGCATATAATTATGTGTAGTATGTTTTGAGAGGGACCTTTTTTTTTTTTTTTTTTTGGTCTTTTTTGAGACACTGTCTCCCTATAGCTCCAGCTGGTCTGGAACTCACTGAAAAATAGACCAGGCTGGCCTCAATCTTACAGAGATCTGCCTGCCTCTGCCTCCCAAGTGCTGAGATTAAGGAAGTGCACCACCACACGCAGCCTAAGGGACACATTTTTTGAGACAAGGCCTCACTGTGTAACCCGTGCTGGCCTAAAATGTGCTTTGAAATCCAGGCTGACCTTAGAATCTCAAACCAATCCTCCAGTCTCAGCTTCCCAAATGCTGGGATTATGGGCATGTACCACCATGTCTGGCTTGTACTATACCTTTGATTTAAAAAAATATTTTATTTCTTTTTTTATTTTATTTTACATGTCTGAATATATTGCCTGCGTGTATGTAAGTGCACTGTGTCATGTGATGCTCACAGAGGTCAGAAGAGGGCATCAGATTCCCTGGAACTAGAGTTATGATGATGCTAGCAACCAAATCTGGGTCCTCTGTAAGAGCAGCCAGTGCTCTTAATCACTGAGCCATCTGGACCTTTGTTTTCTAAGAATTGTTTATTTTGATTTTATGTGAGTGTTTTGCCTGTATGTATGTAAGTGCACCATGTGTATGCCCAGTGCCCACAGAGGCTAGAAAAGGGTGTCAGATCCCCTGGAACTGAGTTAAGGACAAGTGTTAGCCCCTTTGTGGGTACTGGGAACCAAGCCTAGGCCCTCTTGAAGAGCAGGAAGTATTCTTAATTGCTGAGCCATCTCTCCAGCCTCTTGTACAGTATTTTTTTACACACATACACACACACACACACACACACACACATAAGTAATGATAACCTTGTATTACAATGCAAAGAAGGCTTCAGCATCACTCAGCAGTAAGTTTGAAGATCTACTACCTTAGGATCACCTATTGTGTGTGGTCTTATAGGATCACCACCATATATGTGGCCCATCACTGATCAAAATGTCATTATGAAGCATGTGGTATATTGTCAGTGCTAGCAAAATGGTGGGCCTCTGTCAGCAGGCTTTAAATACAGGTTGCCACAGTGGGGTTGGCACTTTGGAAGGCTTATTCAGTATAAAGGGACTACAGTGGAGTGACTAGGAGGCCAGCAGCCAGCATGCAACTTTCAAGGCCAAGTTCACGGCTTCACAGCCAAGTTAGATAGAGTACTCCCCTTAAAGAGCTAATATAACTCATTAGAAAAGCACACAGAAGGAGCCAGCTGCTCAGGCCCTCAGAACTGTGAGGGTGGGGTAGTGCATACAAGCCTCAGTGGGGAGGAAGCTCTGTGTTTCCTCTGAGCTGTTTTTCTTTTAAAGCCTCAAACTTAGAAAGAAAAAAAGTCTAATAAATATATTCTCTTCTGAATTTCCTGCCTGCCCTTAGCCAGCTCTCAGCAAGAGCAGCCAAGTTCTCCTCACCTCTGCAGGGGAGGCCAATCAGCTGACAGCTGGGTATCAGTATTTACATCGTGTTATCACATCTGCTGAGGAACCCCAGGCCTAAGCAGCTCAAGTGAGTTATTCCAGTTTTTATCTCTCAACTGCTCGGCTCTGAAAAAACATACTTCCTTTTTGTGAGAGCATGGCCTTTTTTTTTTTTTTTCAAAGTTTTAATGTATATAAGTGTTTTGATTGCATGTATGTAAGTGCACCACATGCTTGCAATGCCCATAAATGCCAGAAGAAGGTGTCAGATCCCCTGGAACTAGAGTTACTATAGATGATTGTTAGTCACCCTATGGGTGTTGGGAATCAAACTCAGGTCCTTTGCAAGAACAATAAGTGCTCTTAACCATTGAGCTGTCTCTCCAGCCTCTGAGAACGTGGCTCTTATGAAGGACAAATACATCCTTGAGGGTAAAAGGGATACACAGATAGATCCCCCCAAATACTGGAAGCCCACTGCACCTCAAGAGCTTAATTCTTCCCTAGCTGTACCCGGTCACTCGGGATACCTGAAGCTCACTGATAGGCTCACTGATATGACTTGTTAGAGGCCAACACCAGAACATTCCAGCAAACACCAGCATGTATCAGCTGCAAGCCATAGCAGAGGAAAGGCACGTGTGTCTGTCTAGAGACCTGTCTGCAGACTTAGATTTGGTTTTTAAAAAAAGAAGTGGCCAGGGAATCCTTGGAGACAGTGCCTCAACTGTGTTCCACAAGTCATGGGAAAGTTGCCAAATGTGTACTCCACTGGAAAAAAATTCTCTGTCGTCAAAACTCTTGACTAGCTCTTGCCCATAATGCCTGATGGGTCAAGTAATTTCCTATGCTCTCGTTATAGCTATTGATCCAAGTTCAGAGGGCACCTGCTGAGATTTCCAGAATAAAGACACATGGACAGTGTAGATGTTACAGTTTATCTTAATAAATCAAAAGGAACTGCTGAGAATGGAAGTGGACTAGGGTTGCTGTTTTGGTTTGAAGAAGAAGTATCTCCACTCAGCTCAAGTAGTTGCATACTTGGTATATAGTCCAGCTGGGGGTGCTGTTTGTGGTGGTCATGAAAACCCCTAGGAAGTGCAGCCTTGTTGGAGGAAGCACGTCACTAGAAATGGGCTTTAAGAGTTCATAGCCTCGTGTCACTTGCAGTTTGCTCTCTCTCTGCTTCCTGTGTCTGCCTGAAGATGTGATCCCTCAGCTTTCTGCTCTGGCTGCATCCTGCCTGCTCCCCTGGAATGAGGGACTCATCCCTCTGGAACTGGAAGCCAAATAAACTCTTCCTTTTGTAGGTTGTTCTAGTCATGGTGTTTTATCACAGCAGCAGAGAAGTAACCCAACTGGCCAGGAGAGTCCTGATCCTTTCTTCACAGGTCACTTACAGAGTGGAGATGGAGGTCTTTTCACATGCCTGGGTCTCTTACAGGCAGCCCTGTGAGGAAGGAAAGGTCTTTCTGCCAACTGGCTTCTTTTACGTCTTAATCTTGATACCTCTGAAACCTCCCTCTCGCTCTGTTCTACCTCTGCTGGAGCCCCATGTTCCCCTTTATCTCCATTTTCTTCTCCCGTTCTAACCTAAGAGCATATGTGTGGATACAGTTTAGCACAATCGTGTTGCACGTGACTGTCTTACTTTCTTTCTTCATGTGGACACAGTGCCTAGAAAGTAGCCCTGTAAGGAACACATCTCTCAAGCAAAAAGTGAAAACGGAAGGACACACTTTAGTTTTGTAGTTTGAGCTTTTAGTTTCTCCTTTCGTACACACAAGACACAATTTCAAACGTATGTCCTCCACATATGCTCTCCTTTGATATGTTCAAGGCCACCACAGTCACCTCCTTGGGTCTGAATGGAACATCCTCACAGGCCTGTTCCCTGGGTCCGTGGGCCTGCGCTCCTCACATGCTGGGACAGCAGCCAACAGATGAACTCATTTGTCCATGTCCCTGTTAGTCACAAGCTCATAAAAGGAAGCGCCCCCAAAAGTTCTTAGAGTTCCATTGGTTAACACCAAGACACGACTGGTGTATCACCCTTTAGAATTAAGGAAGAGGCTCCTCATTCCTACCTCTAGATCAGGACTTCTCTCCACTGGCAGCTGCGGAGCTTGAACACAGCTCAATGCAAATTTCACCGTATTTTGGGTTGTGGCAGTAATGTGTTGCATTCTGTCTTAAACCTGGCATACAAGGACATTGTTCAGGGATGATTTCAGGATTTTATACTTTAAAAAAAATGTATATATATGTGTCTGTATGCATGTGCCTGCCATGTGGCAGGTGGCAGTGAAGACCAGTAAAGGGCATCAGGCCCCTGGTGTTGGAGTTCCAGGCAGTTATGAGCTGCCTGACATGGATGACAGAAAGCAAACTCAGGTTCTCTGCAAGAGCATCAATTTCACTTAACCACCGAGCCTTCCCTCCAGCCGTGGGATTTTATTCTTGTTTTCTTATGGCTGAGCATTGAGCTCCCGCTTTTGAAGGGATGTAGGACGTGCTATATAAAGTTCAGATTCTGGGACTAGAGATGGGCCAGTAGTTAAGAGCATTGGTTGCTTTTGCAGAAGACCCAGGTTTGATTCCCAGCACCCACATGGCAGCTAACAACCATCTGTAGCTCCAGTTCCAAGGGATCTGACGCCCTCTTCTGACCTCTGCCAGCACTGCATGATATGGGAGCCCTTACATACATGCAGGCAATACACTCATATACATAAAAATAATAAATAAATTAAAAAAAAATAAAGTTCAGACTCGCATGTCCTTAGCCTCTTTTGCAGTTAGGAACAGATCTAAGCTTGAGCAACTGAGCCAGGCATGGATCAAGCACTAGAGATAGAAGGTACCCAGCCCTCTGCCATGGGGTATGGGAGTCTGGGCCAGTGTATTGACCCTGCAGCACCAAGATGGTCACAGTGTGTTTTTAAAATACCCACTGGCCCAGCAGTATTTCCGTGGGTCCCTGTGTTGTGGTTTGAATATGAAATGAGCCTCCAGAGCCTCACACATTGAACACTTGATCTCCCACAGGTAGCACTATTTTGCAGGCTGGTTGAAGGAAGTAAGGTCACTATAGATGTGTCCTTAGGGGCTGTATGTTGTCCTAGGCTTCTGTGGTGATTTGAATGAGAATGTCCCCCACAGGCTCGAAGTATTGGGACATTTTGTCCCCAGTTGGTGGTGTGGTTTTGGGAGGTCTTAGAAGGTGTGGCCATACTGGAGGAAGTACGTCACTGGGGGTGGGCTCAGAGTTCTTCAGCCTTGCTGGATCTCCAGTCACTCTGTACCTGCTTGAAGATGTGAGCTCGTAGCTTCCGCATCTAATCTAGCCACCTCTGCCGCCATACCTCCCCACCATGATGGACTTTGTCCCTTTGGAATGTATGCTAAATAAACTCTTCCCTTTATAAGTTTCCTTGGTCAGTGTTTCTATCACAGCAACAGAAAAGTGACTAATATAGCCTCTCCCTGCCTGTCCATCATGGGGTGAAGAAGCTCCTCCACTACCAGCTCCCACCAACACAATGTTTTGCCCAAGCACATGGAGTCAAGCAGCCACAGACACAACTCTCTGAAACCACAAGTCCAAATAAACCCGTCCTCCCTTAAGTTGTCTTTGTCAGATGTTTTGGCCTGACATACACATCCTGGACCCTGGACCACTGCCAGAAGCTAGATCTCTAGCAGACCCACAGCCCTATGGACTTCTAAGTTTGTGTCTTCCTGGGAAAAGCATCACAGCATAAAGACTAGCAGGGTCCCAAGGCCTTACCTTAGCCACTGTATTCTTTTTGTCATGAGTATTGTCTTTTTGTATTAATCAGAGGCAGCTTGACCATCACCTTAGTTCTTTGTGATGACAGGCCAAATCACAAACATCACCTTAATTAAACATTCTAGGGGCTGGGGAGATGGCTCTGTGGTTAAGAGTAGTGGCTGCTCTAGTAGAGAACCTAGGTTTAGTTCTCATTTCCCACATGGCTGCTAACAGTGGTCTATAACTCCAGTTCTAGGGGATTCAACACCCTCCTCTGACCTCTGAGGGCACTGCATGCACAGGGAGCCTTTACATACATTCAGACAAAACACTAACATACAAAAAAATAATTAAAATGTACTAAAAAACTTTAAAGTATTATAGAACCAATAATCATGTGTATGATTGTATTGCCTCCACATGTGTAAATGCACCCATGTTGTGCAATGCCCACAGAGATCAGAAGAGGGCATCAGATCCCCTGGAACTGTAGTTATGGATGGTTGTTAGCCACCATGAGAGTACTGGGAACCAAACTAGGGTTCTCTTGCAAGACCAATCAGTGCTCTTAACCATTGAGCCACCTCTCCAGCCTCTAGCTTTCATGATTATAAATATATTCTTATGAAATATATATATATATATATGTCATGCATTATTGTTTCTGTGCATCTCTGCAAGCTTACTATTCTCAGTTTTAATAATGATTTTTTAAAGTTGCCTCTAAGTACTTTCTTAAAACGTATTCTTCACACCATAAAAGCTGACAATGAAGTGGTTAAGGCACAGTGAGGCTCACACATCTAGTAAGTGTAGACACTGTATTCAGAAAGGATTTAAGTTGGGTTCTCTCCTACTTGCTTTTGAACTAATTCTGCACTGAGTGTATCCTGTGCATCTTATGTATGAAGGTTACAGACAGGCATGCATACAATATAACAGCACAAGTTACAGACCCTGGTTCTCTGTGAGCAAGAACTCTGCTCAGAGTTCAAGGTCTGCATTTTCTAGATATGACCTTTATCTTCAATGGTATTTTGCTCCCCGTTGAGTGGGATGTGTATTAAAGCAATAATGTCCTCCCCTGGAAAGTCTCCTGAAAAGATTTCTCCTGGGAGTATTGCCTGTGCGCTCACATTCATGCTTGGCTGTCTCTCCTCTTCTCTTCCTTGCCTCCTCCTCCACCAACCCTCCTCTTCCACCAGCTCTCCTCCATGCTGCAGTGCTATGCCAACCAATCTGCCCCATCAGGCAGTCCTGCTGCCCTCCACTATTTCCACAATCTAATGTTGGGAGGTGGGGCCTGGGCAAAGCATGTTGCCCTGTTCTAGGTTTTTTAGATTCTTTACACATAAAGTATTCCATCTGGAATGTTTAAAATTATAATAAGATTTTAAAAGAAAAATAGATTCATATAATCTTGTTTAAATTGAAGAGTGTCATTTATGTTTTTAAAATATTACTCTTTGGAATTGTTCTGCCTCTTAGAAATGAAGTGGGACCATTTCCAATCCAGAAGCATGTTTATTACACTTGGAAAATTTTTCTTTTTCTTTCTGGAAGTCATTGGGTTTTTACTTCTTATCTTATTCTTTTTTTTTTTTTTTTTGCCAAAAGAACAGCCTTTAATTTTCCTTGTAGTTTACAGTTAAAAATTTGTGTGCATTTATTATTGATCAAAAAGACTGATAATATCTGATTTTAACAAGTGGATGGCAAATGAGGTGCTTCTGTGTGTCTATTCTTTGACCACCTCTAGCACGTACACAATGGACTTTGGTCATTTTCTCATTCCTCTATCTCTTTCCCTCTCTCATCTCCCTCTGACTCCTGCTTCTTCTTCCCAATAAGTCCTTCTCCTAGTTTTATGTCTTTGGTTTGCTTTGTTTTGTTTAGTCTAGTTGTTTTGGCCTGTGAATTTACTGGATGAAATTAGAGTTGCTTGCATGTTGTGGTGCGAGGCTTCCTGGAGCATGGGCACCTTATCAGAGGCCACACCACCAAAGAAAATGACGCCCTCAACCCCGGCAACCGTTAACTCCCAGTAGCACTTTTCAGGGAGAGGTGAGGCCTCGTGCCTCCTTCCTCCTTCCATGCGGAAATGCTGATGGGCTCCGTCTTGGGCAGGTCTCGTGCAGGTATCGACACTTACTGTGACTTGTCAATGCAGCAGCCATGGCACATCCAGAAGACAGCATTCCATAGCACTCCTTCAATCCTCTGGCTCTTAACATTCCATCCATCTGCTGTGAACAATATTCCCTGAGCCTTGGAGGGGGTTTCATAGATGTCTTATTCAGGGCCAGTCACTCGGTGCTGTTCTCAGAGCTTTGACCAGTTAAGAGTCTCTGCAGTAACTGTCAACCACTGCAAGAAGAATCTTCTCTGAGGCTCAAAAGAGCACGAGAGGTACAAGATAAATATTTAGAAGGCAATTTGACACCATGCCCATTTACTCGGGCCTATTCCCTCGGCAGCTGTGGACTTTTGACCAGGTTTATAGACCAGACATGAACTCCCTCCTGTGAATTGGGCTTTGAAGACAATCAAAAAGTGATTGGTTGCCCCGTAGCAGCCGTGCCACTCCTGCACCAGTGGGCCCACCTTGTCTTCCACTAGAATTTTAAACATCAGCCTCTTTGCACTGAATCTGGTTTCAATTTGTGAATGAATATCAAGCAGCACATACAAAAAGCAAGGTGGACCCTTTAACTAAGACAGACTGTCCATGTTCCTATCTGAGTTCTTTCTATAGTAGGCCAGTTGTTCTTTGTCAGATGACACCAAATCTTTTCTCCTAACATTCACTTTTACCAATCTAACTCTCTTTCATGCACATATGACATTTGGTGTCTCTATACCCATTTAAATGAGTTTCTCTACCAATCACGGTACAATGCTTTCTTGATATAACAATTTCCACATTGGTTATCCTAGCCCTTGACATTTCTCACCCAGAATGCAGCAACTGCTTCCTAAACTGGCTCGTCCTCCCCCTCCTGCCCTCTGTAGCCCACTCCCTCACATTCCCCAGCAGGAGCCTATTTATATAAAAGTAGAGCTCTCTTACTCAAAGAACAGCAAAGGCTTCTCTCCCATCACCTCCCCTCACCAAGGCTACTAGTCCCTTTGCAGTCAGGTCTTCAGCCTCCTTCCTGACCTCGGTTCTACCCTCTGTGACTTTGGTCCCTTTGCTGCCCCCTCTCCCTCTTCTGAAGACCTCCTTCCTGTCATCCCAGCTCACAGATACAAGGACTCATCTTGACCCTCTCTGTCCCTTATAGTTGAGATTAACCCCTTGCTTCCTTTAGATCTCATCAGCTGCTGTTTTGGTGCTTCGTTTTCTTGGCTCATTTGTCCAGCTTTGGGGTGTTTCAAGCTCAAGTGGGCGGGTGTTACTTATGTGTGGGCCCATCAGGCACTTCAGGTGTCTATGAGCTCATGTTGTGACTGCAAATAGAACCTTTAAAACAGTGATTCTTCCTAATTGTATAGGAAGTTTATCTATAGATTCCTCATCTGAGAATAAGTCCAGTTTTGCTTTTTTTTTTTTTTCAAATCTTTACCTTTTTATTTCTATTTTTTACCTAACTGGATAGAAACTCTAAAATAATGTTGAGTAGAAGCAGCAATAGCTGGCCTTTGTTGTTTTGTTCAACTTTAAAGGGCTTGCTTTTAACATTTCACTATCAAAAACATTTGCTGAAGGTTTTTGTTAGGCAAAACATAGAATAAGAAAGTTTCCTGTGGAACTGGAGTGATGGCTCAACAGTTAAGAGCACTAGCTGCTCTTAAGCAGGACCAGGTTCAGTTCCCAGCACCTAAATGGTAGCTAACAACCATCCTTAACTCTATATCCAGGGAACTGAATGCTCTCTTCTGGCCCCTGTGGGAACTGCACAACATGGGTGCACTTACATGACACAGGTGCACTTATATACATGAAGGCAAAACACTCAAATATATATAAATAAAATGTTTAAAAAGAAAAGTTTCCTTTTTCTTGTGTGTTGCTCAGAGAGTTTTAAAAACTCATGCAAGTGCATAGCATAATATTCAAGTCAAGTCTAACCTTGGCCATTGTTAATATTCTACGAAGAACACAATAAAGAACTTGGAGACAGTACCAGGACAGTTAAATAGAACAATGTCAGTTTGGGGAATTTTCTATGTTTTAAGGAAATGCCATAGTGCTTTCATAATTGAATGTGCAGTTTTACACTCCCAGAGTGTCCAAATGTTGCAATTTCTCCAAATCATTGCCAACATTTGTTTTTACTTTTTTTTTTTTCAAATTTTTTTTTCCATCAGTTTTTTTGATGCTAGTGATCAAACTCAGGGTCTAGCTAAGAGCATGCTAAGCATATGTTCTTTCTTTCTTTCATCAGCCTTATAAGTGGGAGGCAAGTATTACTCTGGTTTTAAGTCATATTTCTCCAATAATTCATGACATTAGATATTTCTACATGCTATTGGTCATTTGTGTATCTTCTTCGGAAAAAATGTTTATCCATTTATTTTGTTGGTTTTAAAATTAGATTATATGGTTTTTTTCCCAGTTGAATTATATGAGTTTTTTTGTGTGTTTTGAATATGACTCTTTACTGAGTATATGGTTTACAAATATTTATCAGCATTTTTATTCTTTAAATTAGCTTACAGGTTATTAGATATTGTCACATTTTTGAACAAAGTGCATTTTCATAGATGCTCCTTCCTACTAGCCCTCCTCAGTCCGCATCCTCTGTGCCCCCTGAAGCTCACCCTCCTGAGTCCCCCCATCCTCTGTGCCCCCTCAAGCTCACCCTCCTTAGCCCCCCGATCCTCTGTGCCCCCTCAAGCTCACCCTCTTGAGTCCCCCCATCCTCTGTGCCCCCTGAAGCTCACCCTCCTGAGTCCCCCATCCTTTGTGCCCCCTGACACTCACCCTCCTTCGCCCCCCCATCCTCTGTGCCCCCTGAAGCTCACCTTCCTTAGTCCCCCCCCCCCCATCTTCCATTGAACTTTCTGTAGGGATCCTGTGGCTTCTGTGATAGCTCTGAGTAGTACGGGTATTTTAGTAGTATTATTTCTGTCAATCTATGAATGTGGGATATTTTTCCAGTTAGTTATACCTTCTTTCATTTCCTTATCAGTACTCAAAAGTTTTCAGGGTAGAGATTTCAACTCATTAGTTAAGTTTATTCTAATGTTTTTGTTATTGAAATGGGATTATTTTCTTAACGTTATTCAGATAACTTGTTATATAGAACTTCAGCTATTTTTTGTATTGACTTTTTTATGCTGTAACTTTACTGTATTAGTTCCAACAAATTTTTGGTGTGGTCTACAGGATTTTCTCTCCATAAGATCACGTCATTTGCTGAAGTAGGCATTTTCTATTTTTCCTTCTGGTTTGGATGCGTTTTATGTCTTTTTCTTCCCTGACTTCTCTAGCCAGTTCTGTGTTGAATAAGAGTGGACATCCTTGTGTTGCTCTTAATCTACATGAAAAGTTCCAGCATTTCTCTGTTGAATATGAGGGTGTGCTGGTTAGTTTTAATTGTCAACTTGACACAGTCTAGAGTCACTTGAGAAGACAGTCTCAATGAGGGACTGTGTAGAGCAGGTTGGCCTGTGGACATGTTTAGACGGGGGATTGTCTTGATTACAGTAATTGATGTGGAAAGACCCAGTACATTATGGTGGAACTGCTCGCTGGGCAGGGGATCCTGGACCGTGTAAGTGTAGAGATGGCTGAGCACAAGAAAGATATGCATTCATTTTTCTTTCTGCTCTTGACTGTGGATGTGACGGGGCACCTCAAGCTTCTGCCCTCACTTCCTGTAATGACGGACTACAACCTGGAATTATGAGCTAAAAAAATCCTTTTTTCCCCTTACTTTTTGTCAGGGTATTTTATCACAGCAACAGAAATTAAACTAGGACAGAAGACTTTTTACATGAAGCCTTTATTGTGTTGAGTTTCATTCCTTTTGTGATGGCTACAGTCTAGAATCATCTGGAAGATAGGTCTTTGTCCATGACTGAGGGGGATTATGACTGTGTTGCCGGCAGGAAGACCTGCCCACTGTGGGTGGCAGTGTTCCCTGGATGGGATCCTGGACTGCATAAGTGAAGAAAGCTCGCTGAGCAGCAGCAGCATTCATTGTCTCTGCTTCTCCAGTGTAGATGCATGTGGTCAGTGGCCTCAAGCTCCTACTGCCCGATTTCCTCACTGTGACAGGCTGTAACCGCAAACTGTGAGCCAAAATAAACCCTTTCTCCCTGAAGTTGCTTTTGTCAGAGTGCTTTATCACAGCAATAGGAAAAATTACCAAGGTATCTTATTTAAAAAAAATTTATGTACATGAGTGTATTGCCACGACGTGTGTAAGTACACCCATGTTGTGCAATGCCCAGAGAGGTCAGAGATGGCACTGGATTCCCCTGGAACTGGAGTTAGGGACTGTTGCTAGCCATCATGTGGGTGCTGGAAACCAAACCAGAGTCCTCTCCAAGAGCAGCCAGTGCTCTTAACTGCTGAGCCATCTCTCCAGCTCCCAAGATACCTTCTATACCTAACTTGTTTAGGATTTATTTAGAGACTTTTTCTTTTTCTTTCTGGACAGGGTCTCCCTGTAGCCTCAGCTGACTGGAACTCATTGTGTATTCTAGGCTTCTCTCAATCTCACAGAGATCCACTTGCCTCTGCCTCTTGAATTTTAAGATTGAAGGCATGCACCACCATGTCCGGCTTGTTTAGAGTCTTTATCAGGAAACAATGTCATTTCCCCGGGTGCTTTTTTGCCTCTGTGACAATGATCATCTGGTGTTTGTTCCTCATTCTGTTAATGTGGTGGTCACATTCTTGTACCCCAAGGATAAGCCCCACTTGGTTATGGTGCGTGATCATCTTAATGTGTTGTTGAATTGGGCTTGTTGGAATTTTCACAAGCATGTTTGCATCTATGTTTATCAGTTCTGCTTTGTGAGCTTTCTTCCAATCCCACAAGGTCCAGCTGTCCCCAAAGGCTCACATTTACTTCTTGAAGGACATATACAGAGGGACAGGCGAGGTACCTAGAGCACTGGAAGCACTTGCAGACCACTTGAGAGAGAAGACTCTTCAGGAGAGTAGTCCCAATAGCTCATGGACACATCTCCTGACAGAGGCCAAAGGAAGTTAGCAGGATCTAAGGTATTTCATTGAGCTTATAACTCTCATTTCTATGAGTCCTTGTCTTTATCCTGATGCCAGGCTCTCCCAGCCAATCAGCTCTACTATTCCTTCAGCATGGGGCAAGATATGTGCAGGCTTCTTGGGCCCTACATAGAACAATGGTAGAATGGTACTTCCTAGGCTCTCAGTTTCCCCAGGGTTGTCAAGTTGAGGGGTGACTCGGGGAAAGGAAAATGAAATGTTCTTCTTACCTTCTTTAGGGTGTCCTTTTACAGTTTTGTTCCAATGGCATGCTGAAACTTCACTGACTCTGGGACTACCACACAGATAGTTGTACTGGATAGCTTCAGTTGTCAAGTTGACACACCTGGGTGGAGGGAACCTCAACTGAGGAATTTCCTCCATTGGACTGGCCTGTGGCCATGTGTGGGGGGCATTTTCCTGACTGTTGAGTGACGAGGGAGGTCCCAGCACACTGTGGGCGATGTCACCCCTGGGTAGGTGTCGAAGAAGAAAGCAGACTGAGTGCAGGCCAGAAGAGCAGCCAGCTGGCAGCGTTCGTCCATGGTCTGTGCTCCGGTTCCTGCCCTGAGGTTCTGCCTTGCCTTCCCTTACTGATGAACTATGACCTTGGAGTTATAAGATAAAATAAACCTTTTCCTTCCCAAGTTGGATTTGGTCAGTGTTCTTCTCACAGCAATAGAAAGAAACTAGAACAACAGTCTTGACATGAATGACTGTCAAAATTGGTTCACTGTGGGGAGGTGACAGTAGAGGACTCGTCTCACTCCTGCCTTTGTTTTTCTTTATTCTTCTCTAAGCAAGATAAGGCCTGGTTAAACTAGAACAAGGTGTAGCCACTGTCCCTCACTCTTGCGTGAAGGTTAAACTTGCTTTCCATGTTTGCAATGATTGGGCAAGGTGAGGGGGCAGCGTCCAGATATCCACAGAGACTTTAACATGCCTACTTTTGGTATGTTAAATTGACACCTTCTAACTTGTTACATGGTTCACTTCTACTCTGGACATAAAAATAAGACCTGGGGTTTCTGGGGAGATGGCTCAGCGGATAAAGCATTTGTCATGCAAAAATGAGAACCAGAGTTCAGATCCCCAGCACCCACATAAATGCTGAGTGGGCATGGCAGCCTGCCTGTAATGTTATCTGTTGGGAGGTGGAGACAGGGAGCAAGCTGGTGAGCACTGCCTCCCTCCCACATGTGATACAAGAGCACCTCCACACACTCAAACATGCATACACTCATATACCACAAACGTATGCATGCAAAAACGACCTATTTACTATTGCAAAGTTGTATCTATTGATACCCCATTCTATAGCACTATAGTCCTAAAGTACAATGTGCAGAACTGTGTGAGTTTAGATCTGAAGAATGTCAGCCACAGTGATGAGGACAGTGATCATGAAAACCAGTGCCAAGAGCAGTTTAGATTAAGCACTATATGACAATACTATAACTTCCCCAGCCAACCCATGGACATGGGGATCAGTGACTGCTCAAGTGAAGGGTCACCACCTAACTTCAGTGCTCTCGGTAGGGACTCTCGTCCCTCGCTTGCATCACTCTTCCACAGGCACAGTTCCTCTCAGTGGTGAACCCAGGGAGCTCAAAGTCTAGACGTTCAGTTGCTCTGTTAAGATCTGCTGTGCCACACATCTGCTGAAGAGATGCACTGGCCAGTGACATCAGCAATGAAGAAAGTAAAAGATCATCAGAATGAGCTTCTGATGACTCCTGGGGCAAGATGAAGATACCTGGAGTGGAAGGAATAGAAGACTTAAAAAACCTATTGACTATTGGATCTCAAATAGTTTAAAGTTGTTATGTATCCTTACTAAAGAGAAGTTCAAGTAAAACAAGAGAAAATGATTAGCACGGTTAGCAGAATTCTGCTTATTATCCAACCAACCTTTAAAAGAATACCTCATTCTCTCTCCACATGTAAAGACGAAAACTCAAAATCAGATGGAGCAGAGATAAATCCAGCTCAAAAGCCCTGGGCAAGCACATGCTCCAAGGATCCTGGGGATTCTGCACTGGGCTAGTCTGAAATAGGCAGAGGCAATCTATGGAAACTAATGTAAGCATAATGTTGACTCCCACAGGGGACAGGGTCTAGTGTGTACAGTAATCTCAGGATGGACCTGGGCTTGTGCTGTTATAAAGGAGAAGGACAGCAGAACCCTGGGAGTGAACAAGTGTCCTGATGAGTGAAGCACAAGCAGATAAGAACTACGGATGGTCCCAAGGACAAACCTGATGATGTCACCATGCAGTTTGTCTTGCTCATTATGCTTGACCAGAACATCGTCCAGCCGGCACTGGGGCCGTCCTACTGGATAGTACTACAGAGCCTCTGGCTTCCCTGCTTCTAGGTCGTTCTTTTATGTTCTTGAGATCGTCTTTCAATAAAACAAGGGTTTTACTTATCTCCTATTAACTACTCCAATATGTTACAAATATAAAAAAGATGTATGTACTCATAAAAATTTGATCAGGGACTGGAGAGATGGCTCATCAGTTAAGAGCACGTGCTCCTCTTGCAGAAGATGGGGGTTTGGTTCCCAGCACCCACAGGCAGCTGGCTGACAACCATCTGTAACTTCAGTGTCCTCTTCTGGCCCTGCAGGCACCAGGCACACACGTGGTGCACATTCATACATGCAGGGAAAACATACATACACATACACTTAACATAAATCTTTAAAAAAATTGGCATATAAGAATTTTTAAAAGGTAAACTGCTGGGCTGGTGAAATGACTCAGCATATAAAGGTGCTTGCTGTCATGCCCGATGACCTGAGTTTGATCCTCAGGACCCATATGGTACTTCTGCAAGTTGTCCTTTGACCATATGTGCATTCATTTGGTGCACCCTTGCACACGTACACATACAATAAATAGATGTGGTTTAAAAATAAATAAAAAGGGATAAATCGAAGTAGTTTTGTTCAATGAAACGTCACTGTACAGTTTGAGATAATCCCTCTGACTCTAACTGGTTTCCTCAGCATCAGAATCATGTCACCCCACTGGTGACCTCACACATAGTCACACCAGAACGTGTGCTTTCCACACAGGCTCTGCCTTTTCTACCTCACGTCCCCTGTCCTAACCTCACTTGGACTTGACCACCTTGTCAATCTATATTAATGATCACACTTCAAAATTTCCAGTCAAAAAATTTAGTTTCTTTGTAAATCTGGTCCCACTTATTTTCTTTCATATGTCATGACTCTAGGTATAGTCACATATTTTTTAAGTCTAATGAAACAGAAAACGGACACAGGAAAGGAGAGATGGCTTCGTTGAGGAGTGGCGTACAAATGAACTTAGAACAAAAACTTGGTTTTTTTCTCTCTTTTTCTTCCTTTTTTTTTTTCTTTTTCTGTACTGGAGACCAAATTCAGGGCTTTGCATGCTAAGCAGTACTTGGCCACTAAGCTAGGCTGCCAGCTCCTAGAACAAGTAAATGTTCAATAAGTAGGTGTTAGAGAGGGGTATTTCAGAATCATCACCTTCATTACTGTGTTAGTCAACTGTCCATTGCTGCGACAAAATGCCTGAGAAGCTCCACTTAAAGGCGGAACATTTTGGCTCAAGGCTTCGGTCCACTTTCACACTTTCACCTGGTGAGACACAGTGTCATAGCAGGAAGCTACGGGGGAGGAAATGGCTCACCCCTTGGTGGAGGCTCACCACATGGCAGACGGGAGGTAAAGAGATGAGACTTAGCAGCTGAGGAAAAGGTTTTGTCCCCAAGGGCCTTCAAGACCCATTCCATTCAACGAGTCCCTCTTCCCAAGCATCAGGTTATGAAGCCATCATGGTACTCATCAGCCAGTGAGGTCAGAGCCTTCACGATCCAATAACTTCCCCAAAGCCTCACCTGCTAATGCGGATTCTTGGGGGAACATTCCAGATCTAAACTCTAGCGATTATCGTGAGAGCTTATGTGTACTATGTGCTCAGAGTAAGCCAGACACTGCCGTTCTAAGTTCTTTATGTGTTTTAGTTCACTTATTTCTCATGGTAGCACAATGAGATAGATATTTTTAGCTCCATTTGACTGATGGGTATGCTGAGGCACGATCTAGTAATAAACATGTCCATGGATACCCAGCTACTAGCAATGGAGCAAAGTTTGACACACTGAGGCTATGTTTGTAACCACAGTGCTACAACACAGAAAGAATCAATTGAACAAACAAGATAAGGGGAAACATGCAAGGTTTGAAGAAAAGCTAGAGGTTATTAAGGCTAAACACTGACCAAAACATCTGGCTTCCAGAGAGATGGACAATACATTATGGAAGCCTCTCATGACTTGTACTTTTATAGGAGTTATTCTGTGGATAGTACAGAACTGCAAAGCATTTTTAAATAGAGGAATGGTATAAAATCTGCCTGTAAGTGGATAATTTTGGAGGCAATGAATAGAATCTTCAGATAACCAAAATTTAGAAGAATCACTGGTTATTTCTTCAGTACAGTGTTTACTCAGAGATAAGCTTAGCATACAGTTTAATTTGACTCAAATGCAGATTTTGAAACAATGTAACCTATGATACTTCCATACACAGACAAGTAAGAATTCAAGTAAATAAATAAACAAACAAACAAATAAAAAAGAGCTGAGGAGATGGCTCAGTAGGTAAGCATTTATTTACAAAGGCATGAGGACTTGAGTTCAAATCCCTAGAATCCACATAAAATGTCAGGAGTGGTTGTGTATGTACCAGTAACAGCAGCACTGTGGAGGGCAGAGACAGAAGGAAGGATCGCTGGGGCTTGCTGGTGAGCTTAGCTCCAAGTTCAGTGAGAGACCCTGTTTCAAAGGGATATGGTGAAGTGTGATAGAGTAGGACACCTGATATGGCAGGAACATGAGCACACACACAATCCCATACAAACACACACACACATAAATGTAAGCACCAGCAGAAACATATGTACATACACCAAACACACATACACACAAACATTTTTAATTAAAAAATAAAACACATAAGAGTTCCTCTTTTTACAGGTCAGCAAATATTTAATGACAGCGACTCTTGTTAAATTTCTGAAATATTCACATCTCCCTCTTCCATAGTAACACACATGTGCACACACACATACACAGAGCCTTCTCCAATTGCTGGGTGTGTATGTCAGCTGCATCTTTATTAAGTAAAGGAAAAATATGGAATATGTTTTCTCTGCATAAATCTCTGCTCTGCATTTGAGGCAGGCTGCAATTAGCCAACCAAACAATATCCAAAAGGGCTTAGAAAGAACAGGCCACGATGGATGAATTATGTACTTGAACTGAGTTTAATTAAATCCCTTTGCTGAGAAAAATAGAAGAGGCACCAGGTACTCTGGCTTTCAGATGCTCATATCAAGTCCCCACAGGAACTCTCTGAAGGAGATTTCATAAGGCAGAGAATCTGCTCTTGGCAAACTGGCTGCAGTTGAGCTTAAAATGGCTCAGTCCACTTACTGCACATGGGTTTCCAGTGCTTGTTTATGATACAGCCATGACAGTAAGACTTGATTGTTTGTGGTTAATTAGCCTAACCCATTAAAGTACTGAGTTGTTTAATAAGATACAATTTGGTTAACATTTTGGTGGCACCTTAGAAAGTCTACCTTACATATCCACTCTCCTGATTTCTCTTCTTCTCAACAAAAGGTCTTCTCATAAAACCTTTAACTGTTCCAAATATGAGCTTGATTCAGAACTCTGGGTTGTCACTCTGCTTGTTACCTTGGAGGAACATTTTTCAGTGAATAAAACTAAGTTTTCATTACAGGAGCTTATACTTCAAATCTGGCACTTCCCTGTGAATCACTGACCTCGAACTATATCTGTGAAGACTTATTTTCTAGCCCCAAATCACATTGTTCATAGACTGTGGTGTAAAACTGTGTTATCTCAACTGAATGCGAGCCTGTGCTTCTTAAGGAAGATTTTGGTGGTGTCCCTGGTTCCCAGCTTGGGCTAGAATGGAGCAGACTACATTTGAGTGGCTGACTGTAAGCTCGGCTGCTATAACAGAAAGGCACATGACATCCACAGCTTCTGCTGATATTGTGACTGTGTTTTGAATCCACAGTTACTGCTAGAGCCTTGAGTCACTATGCAGATAGCACTTTAACAAGAGCTTCTTCTCCACTGCCCCGGCTTCCTTCCTAATGCAGTAACACCAATAGTTTAACGTACTTTCCACCCATAGGAACCAAGATGACTGAAGAATCTGGAAGCAGAAACAGTCTGTTCAGGCTAGACTTCTCCAGAGACACATGGGACACCATCTCTTCTCTGCTCCGGAGCCCTAAGGTCAGGGTCTGGCACTGATGTGACTTTGTCCCTCTGTTTTGTTTCTGAAGTTCAATAGTAGGCTTGATATTCACCAATGCTTAGAGGCCACGTGCTTCCAAATCAGCCTTATGACTACTACAGGTGACATCTGTGTCCTCCTCTCTTCTGACTGATACATTTCATTTTTCAGTCAATCAGAATGAGGTTTGTTAAAAGGCATGTCATTGATTGGGCCGCTTGTAGCCATGATAACTCTAAACCTCTCAAGTCACCTACCCATTCCTTAAGCATGCAAAAGTTCCAGCTTATTGTTACATTATCGTGGCAATGTCAAAGCACATTAACATACTCTCAGACCAGTCTTCAGTGAGACACACGTTAATGCTGATGCTCTGACAAAGGGCTATAAATAACTTGTTTCTGCTGGCTGTGGTTTAGAGCTTCCCTGGTTTATTCACAGTGGTAACCTTTGGACTCGAGAAACAGAAAAGTGTTTTTACTCAAAATTTGGTATGTTTACATAGTAAGAAAAAAGAGAATTATGAACTATGGTTTGTCTCTCTGACTTCACTATCAGGAAATTCCTGGTCTGGCACTGAGCTGGGACATGTCCCTATAAGCGACCAATATGGATGACATTCCTGCTTCATTCTTTGCATAGCATTAGTTTCCAATTTCCACTTCAATAACATGCATCTCAAAGCCCTTAAGACATGAAACAGGCACAGCTGACGTAAAATAACAGAGAAATAAAAGTGAGAGACTTCTGATTTCTGAAGCAGCCTGAGGAGCTTGGATCTGTCCCTTCTGAACTCACAACTGAAAAGCCAAGCACAGAAAAATCAACTCTGTGTGAATGCACCAGAACTGAAGACACAGGACGACACCTGCAGAACTGGAGACAGACACAGGGCGACACCTGCAGAACTGGAGACACAGGGCCACACCTGCAGACACCCAACTCACCGGACCAGAAACCTGGGGGTAAAACCTCAGGAACCAGTGCAAGGAAAGGAACTTCGTCTGACCGATGAACTGTTGCATGCGCACAAGCTGGAGGGGTAGAAACCCAAGCAAGGACCCTGTCCCAGAGTCCTCGGTGCTGCTGTGAGCTTTACTTCTGAAAGCCCCACCTGGTTCTCATGGTGAAGACTGCTGAAAAATCTGCCTAGTGCTTCTGGGAAAGGGGAGTCATCTTGAGTTATTCGGTTCTTTATATTTATCTGTTTTCTGTGGCTGATAGTGTAACATCACAAACTGGGTTAGGTTTTAGTGAAAACAGCTGTGTTTTGCCTCATGGTTCTGGAGGTCCAAGCTCAAAGAGTCCCATCTGGTGAAGGCCTTCCTGCTAGCAAATCCCTTCGAGGTGCAAAGCATTGCATGGCAAGAGACCGGGAACATGGGTAACTGTGTACCTTCTATGCTCTCTCCTTAGAAAGTGTGATTTTTAGTGTTGATAACTAGACAGAATCTAGACTCTCGGCATGCCTGTGGAGGATTATCTTAATTAATTGACATGTGAAGCTCTGTCTTAATTTTGGGAGGAGTGTGTCCATTCTCTGGGAAGGGAATCTTGGACTATATACAATGAACACGCGCGCTGAGCATTGCGAAATTCATTCATTCACCTCTTTCTGCCTGTGGGTGTGACCAGCTGCTTCAAGCTCCTGCGTCCTTGACTTCCCCTCTCTGATGGACTGTACCCTTCACCTGTGAGCCATAATAAACCCTTTCTCCCTTAACTCAATCTGTAGACCAGGCTAGCCTTAAACTCACAGAGATCCATCAGTCTCTGCCTTCTAAATGCTCTACACTGGCTTGCACAGTGGGATTTCGTACAGCCGTAACAAAGCGTGACGTCTGCAGAAAAGTGGACGCAGTTAGAGATCATTGTGCTAAGTGAAGTGAGCTAGACTCTGAAAGACAAGTCTCATGTATTTTCTCTCATATGTGGAATCTAGATGTGTGTGTGTGTGTGTGTGTGTGTGTGTGAGAGAGAGAGAGAGAGAGAGAGAGAGGGAGAGAGAGGAGCAAGGGTGTTGAGAAGAGGCCTGAGATGGGGAAGAAGAGATCTTAAGGGAAGGGAGGGGAAAGATGGAAAGAAAAGTAGAGCACGGGTGCCGTGAAAACAGGAGAGAGGGCGCTTGTGGGGGAAAAGGGGCAACAAGAGGAAGTGGCAGGCCGGGGAAGGGCAGGCCAGGCCGGGCAGTAGGCGTGGGCTCTGAATGTGAAGACGCCATATGAAGATGCCCTAATGAAGCCCATTACTTTGCATGCTAACAAAAAATTTTAGCATAGAAAAACAATTTACAAAAATAAAAGCACACATATTATCACGGCTATCTGTGTGGATTGGGAAGACTGACAGTAATCACAGATGTATGGGGGATGGAGAATAAAGAAGGACACACAGAAATGGGAACATCTGTCACCAGCACTGCTGATTTCTTTGGAGAGATGGAAGGGTGCAGGTCAGAAACTCAGATCTAAGCAAAGGAAGAGCATTAGTGAAGGAAGAAATGAGGTTAGAACAAAATCTTTTATTTTTTTCTTATTCGCAACTAGCTTAACAAAAACTAAAATGAAATGTCAGCAAGAATTTATTTGATGATCACAGCTTAGGACACATGAGACAGAGGGTGGCCAGGCTGTAAGAGCCTGGAGAAAGTTGGTGAGAATGCCCCTCAGGTACTTGCAGGACTCACACCAAGGTGTCGTGTCAATTCAATAAGGACTTAGATATTGTGTGAACTGAAAGAGCAACAACTAACAACAGCAAAGAGACCTGGTATTGATAATCAGAGAGCTAAGAAAGAGAGGCGCCTCAGTTACTTTTCCTGTTGCTGTGATGAAATACCCGGATGGAACAACGCAAGGGAGAAAGGTTTTATTCTGCTGTGCCCAGTTCATGTTCTCCTTTTCATACAGTCCGGAAGTCAGCCCAAGAAATGGTGCCACCCCAGTAGGTGGGGCTTCCCACCTCGATTAACTTCATCAAGGCATTCCCCCACAAGCATGCCCAGAGGCCCATCTCCCAAATGATTCTAGATCTCATTAAGTTGACAGCTCAGATTAACCATCACTGTCTTCAACCTTGAATTCTTATGTAGTATAAAATTATGGAAGTCAGGCATAGTGACTCATGTCCATTATCTTAATGCTTGGGAAACTGGGGTAGAAGGATTGCCACAAGTCTGAGGCCAGCCTGGACTATGTAGTGAGTTCCAGATTAGCCTGGGCTACAGAGAGACTCCTTCTCATAAAACAAAACAAAAAAGAATTACAGAAGAAATGAGGTGTGTGTGTGTGTGTGTGTTTCTGTGTATCTATGTGTAGGTATGTTTTGGTATACGTGTGTTTCTATGTTGTATGTATGTATGTTCTGTGTTCATATGTGTGTGTTTCTGTGTATGTGAGTGTATGTGTATGTATTGTGTTTCTGTGTGTATGTGTGTTTTTGTGTGCGTATGTATCTGTGTACATGTGCATGTGTGTGTGTGTCCTCTCATCTATAATTCAATATTCTAGCAGGATAAAACAACAAAGTATAAATCTATCCACATTATTCTAGAGAACCTGAGGCTGCACACTAACCACCAACATGTGGAGACCCAAAGAAAGTCTTACAGTAAACAAAGTTTCTCCATTAAAGCTACAATTTTTCAAACTGCCATTTGTAACAAAACAGTCATTTAGAAAAAATAATCTCTTCCAAACCAAAGCAGTTTTACATAGTGCCACCCTTAATTATATTTCCTTCTCCTTTGGTTTCTTGAAACTTACTATAATGAACATTCACACTAGAAAAGACATACTGCACTAAAACTCAGTTTGAAGAAGTTTTCAGAAAAGAATAGAAATGCTACTTAAGTGATTCGCTTGTCAAAAAGAAGTCTTATGAAAATTACTTAAAAATGTGAAATTCCAGTATGGCAAAAAAAGAAGTATTTTATTAAAATACACAAAACTATAATGGATATAGTCCTATCTAGGTGATTCAACTCTAAACAGAAAGAAGGACAAGAAGAGCGTTGATGAAATTTTAAACTAGTAATTTCAGTTATGGAAACTTCGCAGAAAATGTACCTGGTAATGAGAGGTAATGAGAATGAAACCCATTTATTTTATTTATTATTTTTATTTTTTTATGTGTATGAATGTATTGCCTACATGTATGTAAGTGCACCTGTGTCATGCAGGGCCCACAGAGGTCAGAAGAGGGCATCAGATTCCCTTGGGACTGGAGTTACCAACCAGTGTTAACCACCATGTGTGTGCTGGGAATTGAACCTAGGTCTTCTGCAAGAAGCAGTCAGTGCTCTTAACTGTTGGGTCATCTCTCCAGCCCTTAAACATTAAACTAATGTGCAGTAATGAAAAATAGATCAGGAGTTTCTTAATAATCAAGGAATGCATAGAGAAAATACATTAGGAAGACATCGTATAAGCTTTTTGGTGGCATGAGGTGAATCCATCACCATGATGATGATGGCACTTCCTTGGGCATCTATTTGTACACTTTAAATATGTCCAGTTTATTGTGTGTTACTTATTCCCCAATAAAGCTGTTAAAAACTACAAAAGCAAAGTATAAAAACCTCCATTAGAAATAATGCAAACTACTATAAAAAAACCAAATACATGAATTGTGAGAAGAAAGAGAAGAATTTTAAGCCAAGGGCCTAGGAAACATTTTCTATAGAACCATAGCAGAAATGTTTCCAGATATGGGGGACAGATGCCCATTCAGGTACAGGAGCCATGTAGAAGATCAAATGGCCAAGTCCAGAAGAGAAGCTTCCCATATCATATTATATGAACACACTAAATACCTAGAACAAAAAAATGTATTGGAGAAATGCAGGAGAAAACCACAGAGTAACGTATAAGGTCAATTGCATCAAATTAACAGCAGATTTTTCAGCCTAAACTTTAAATACCAGGAGGGCTTTGAAATGATACATTACAAATTCTGAAGGATAGCAGCTGCCAACCCAGACTACTATACCCAGCAAAGCTGTCAGTTATAAGTGAAAGAAGAAAAACTTTCTGTGATAAAAAGCAATCTAAAGGAATTCATGACCACTAAGACAGCTCTGCAGAAGAAATCCTTCCAACTTAAAGAGAAAGACAAACACATCCATGAGGCCACAAGAAAGAATAAATCACACAAACAAAAGTTAGTAAGAAGAATAGAAAAACACCAAACACTATAAAAGCAACAAAGTGACAAGAACTAAGGCATGACTTTCAGTAGTAATGATGAATATTAATTGTCTCTTATCCAACCAAAAGACACAGGCTAGCAGGTTGGATTAAAAGTAAGATTTGAGATTGGAGAGATGGCTTAGCAGTTAAGAGCACAGACTACTCTTCCAAAGGACCTGGGTTCAATTCCTAGCACCTCCATGGTGGCTAACAACCATCTATAACTCCAGTTCCAATGCCCTCTTCTGACCTCCACGAGCAATGCACAAGCAGTGCACTTACACATGCAGGCAATACACTCTTACACTCTTACAATACACTCTTACAAAATTATAAATAAAATATTTTTAAAGTCAAATAAATAAAAATAAGATTCAACTAGTTGTTGCCTCCAAGAAACACATCTCATCATCAAATACAAATGCACCCTAGGGTGAAAGATGGGGGAAAATTCCAAGCAAATGGACTAGGAAACAAGCAAATATCGTTGACAAAACAGACCAAACCAAAACTAGTGAGAAGAGGTATCAAGAGAATATTACAATTGTAAACAGTACATACCAAACTCAGCTTCCTCTTTAAAAACATTAGATGTAAAGACAGATTAACTCCAACACAGTAATAGCAAATACATCTGTTACTTTCCTATTGCTCTGATTAAAGACTGTGACCAAAAGCAACTTGGGAAGAGTTTACTTGGGCTTACCATTCCAGAGGGCTGAGTCCATCAAGGCTGGGAAGGCATGGCATACCAGAAGACAGGCTGGTCACATTTTTTCCGTACACAGGAAGTAGGGGCAGGACTGTAAACCCTAAAGCCCACCCCCTCCCAGTGACTTACTTCCTCCAGCAAGGCTGCAGCTCTTAATGATTCCATAACCTCCCCAAGCGATGCCACCAACTGGGGACCAAGTGTTTAAACACAGGAGTCTATGAAGACATTTCTTAGTCAAACCACCATAGTAGGTGATTTTAGTCTCTCACTCTCATAGATAGACAGGTCATTCAGAAAAAAATTATACAGAGCAACATCTAATCAAATGAACCTAACAAATATCTACAGAGCATTCTATCCAAATACTGTAGAATGCGTATACTTCTCAGCAGTCTATGAGCCTTCCTCAGATCACATAATAGAACACAAAGCAGGTCTTAACAAATGTAGGAAAACTGAAGTAATTTCTCAAGTTGTGTCAGACCACAGTAGAGGTCAACAGCAAAAGAAACTACAAAATATACAAACTCATGGGGATTGAAAAACACACATTGTTGAGTGTGAATAATCTTTGAAGGAAAAATCAAGAAAGAAAAAATTTTAAGTCCCTAGAATCAAATGAAAATGAAACATAGTGTAACAAAACCTATGGGATACAATGAAAACACTCCTAAGAGAGAAGTTTTATAACTACGTGTGCTTACACTTAAAAATCAGATCGATCTCACGTAACAATGCACCTTAGGGCCTTGGAAACATTAAGAACAAGCCAGATCCCAAATCAAAAGATGGAGAGAAACAGTTAAGATCAAAATAGAAATGAATGAAAAAAAGTATTCAAAAGAACTGGGCACACTGGTGCATACCTCTCTTGGGAGTCAGAAGCAGGTGGATCTCTGTGAGATAAAGGCCAGCCTGATCTACATAGCTAGTTACAGGTAGCTAGGAGACCCTATATTAAAAAAAGAAAAAAGAAAAAAAAAGATCAATAAAATGAGAGCCGATTCCTTGAGAGGATAACAACAACCAAAAACCAGACTGGAAGTGTGTTAATTACTTTTCTGCTGTTGTGATAAGCACCATGACGAAGGCAATTTATAGAAGGAAGATTTTATTTGGCTTACGGTTCCAGAGGGTGAGAGTCCATAATGTTGGGATGGCACAGTGACATGAAGTGGCTAGACTGGGTGATCCTTCTTCAAGCAGGCACAGGAGGCAGAGAGCAAATGGAAATCTGGCAAGGCTTAAGAAGTCTCAAGGCCGGCCCCACAGTGATGGACTTCCTCTACCAGGGCCATCACTCCTAAAACCTCCCTAAACAGCACCACCAACTGGCAACAAAATGTTCAAATACTTGGAGCCTACAGGGACATTCTCATTCAAACCACTTTAGTAAGAATGTATGAGGAAGTCTTACTGAAATCTATTAGCTTGTAAGTTAACTTCAAAAATATATGCAAGGTGTGGAGGTTTTGGAGGTTTAATCCTAGCACTGGGGAGGCAGAGGCAGATGTCCACGAGTTCAAGGCCAGCCTGGTTGACATAGCGAGTTCCAGAACAGCTAGGGCTGCAGGGAAAGCCTGCCTCAAAAAGACATAAATACATACATATATATATATATATATATATATATATATATATATATATATATATATATTTTAAAGGAATTTGAACAGGGTTGCCCTGTATATATATATGTATGTATGGGTAATACTGCTTCCAGAAGACATGGGTTATGAAATGAAAATCTCAGTACTATGTACAAAATACCTCCCTATGATCTATTGGTTATGGAGGTTCCAGAGGCACCCAGACAACATGGGATTTTGCCTTCATTCTTGGTTGTCACCATAACTAAATAGCAATATCCTATTACCGAACACTACTCACTTTGGTTGCAAAACATAGTGAAATCAGTCTCAAACTGACCAGGAAACTCTCTTCCTGGCTTTCATCATGTTGGAAGGTGCTATTCCGGCTACTGGGAGAGAAAAGACATCAGTGGTCTTACCCAACGCTGGTCCTGCATGCTACATTACTAATCTTCCAAGCCAGTATGAGGGTACCAACCACTTTCTGATTAGATGTGAGGCCTGCTTCACAGGGGGGCTTTCATGTCTGGTAAACTTGGCCAAAAGCCCATGATTGGGAAGCTATAAGCCATAGGGAGCTGTTTCATTAAATGAGAATGGTATTTCAATTGGGTTTTGCTGGGTAGATATAGTGTCAAACTGATTTCTAAATACGTGTGTTTATCCCTATAGAAATCTACACTCAACTTTAGTTAGAGAAGTTTCTTTCTCCAATGGGTAGTGGTTAATGCAGAGATTCTTAACTGGTTAGGGTGTTGAGAATTACTTACTGTGAGTATTCAGAATACAACCCCCACCCCCAATCCAAGGCTGAGGGAACACTGTGGAAGAGAGGACAGAAAGAATGTAAGAGCTGTAAGATGGAAAAGAAAGCCGTAGAATGCTGTCTTCTGGATATGACGTGGCTGTTGTACACGTCAACTCACAGCACCTGAGGTTGCCTACCTGAGATCAAGCCACTTAAAATTCCAGTATGGATCAGGAAAGGGCTCCTCTGGCTCCCCTAGTGGAGGGATTATGGGCAGTTGATGGCCACTGGGGAAGGGAGACTCACTTTTCTTGTGGGTGTGTCCTCTGGCAGGTGGCCTTTGTCCCAGGGGATATTCCCACATCCATGTGCATGTAATCAGTACTAACTGAACTCAGAGGGTTAATAATGATGATGGTAATGACCGAATGTGAACTTGGTGGGGGGCAGGGCGGGTTGGAGAACCCTGGGAGGAGCTGGAGGGAGGAAGTGTGGGGTGGGTACAATCAAAATACATGGCGCACATGTATGCGACGTACAAAGAATAGATTTAAAGCATTATTTTTTTAATTAAAAGAATATGATTTTAAAAAACTAAAGAAGAATAAAAGCAAGCAAGCAAGGTCAGAAATTCCTTAACCAAACTAACCAAAAGAGAGAGAAGACCCAAATTAATAAAGTTAGAGATGAAAAGAGAGACAGTACAAATGCTACCAATAAAATCCATGAGAGTATTAGGATATATCTTAAAAACTAACATCCCACTAAATTAGAAGGGCTAAAAGAAATGGATTCATTTCTACATGCATATGACCTACCAAATTAAACCAAAACAAAATCAACAATTTAAACAGGTCTACAAACAATGAGACTACAAACGGCAATCTGTATCAAGCCGCAAAGAAAAATTATCTCCTTCAGGGGCTGTGCTGTGACAGAGTAAGACACACCCACCATTGGACTTCCCAGACTCCAAATCCATGAAAAACCATTTTCCTTTTAAAATGTCATAATGTGTAGTATTGTAAAGCACTCTATTATTGGAGCAATAGCAAGATAATGCTAAAGAAATTAATCTTTTTTTAATACAGCCCTTTCCCTCTACCAAATATGGAACAGAAAATTCTAAGGGCAGTGCTTCTCAGAGCGAGAGGTGGGATCTTTACATCTATGGAGAGTCTTAAAAACAAAGCAAGCAAAGCTATAGTGCTCTGAATGGAATAGTTTGGTGATAACATGCAAATTGGGCCTGAGTCAGTAGGCTCAGTAGTCCAGTTCACCTACTGTACTCAGCACTAATTGATTAGTTCACAAAGTTATTCAACAAGCACTTACTGAAAACTTGCTGTGCATTGCTGTTTGACCAGGTGCTCTTCAAAGTCTGACTTACAACTAGTAGACTCTCTCCTATTTTTTGTTATTTTCTGTGAATGAACTTTCTGATTTCTCACTATAATAATGTTCTAGATGCCCCTGCGGGATACCGTGTTTTCTGTAGCCTTCTCCAAGGACCTCAACCTAAACACCTCTCTTGTTGCTAGAATCACATATTTCTTGTTTTATAAAACACCCACCCTTCTCTGCACAGCAATCATCTACTGTCCCTCATTGGAGAAAAACTATGCCCTGAGCTCAGGCTTCCACCCTCCCAACCTAAGCATCCTCTGGAGTCATTTCAACATACTCTAGACTAAGCCATCAGCCAGCCATGTAATTCCTTACCTCCAGCAATCCACTGCCAAGACATCCAGTTCAGCCACAGCATGGGTTCCAGCCGCAGCATCTACCTCTCTATTCAAGTGCCTGGACTTATTCTCTGTCTTACTTTCCTCCTCCTCCTCTTAACCTTCCCTCCTTCCCTTCCTCCCTCCCTCCCTCATTCACTCCCTCCCTCCCTCTACCCCATTTCTCCTAATCTTCCTTTGTTACTCTGCCTTGAACTCCTGGCCTCAAGGACTCTTCCCCCGTCTCAGCTTTCAAGCAGCTTGTTCTCCAGGCCCACTCCATCACATCTCAAGTTTGTGTTCTCTTTTTAACCGCATTCCTTCATCTTTCTTTTGGTGTCCCTTCTTCCTCTGTTGAGCTTCAGATGGGACACTGTGTTAGGACCCTACTGAATCCATTATGTCAAACTTCTCTGTAAGTTTGCACCGTCTCACTCTATATGCGAATAATGGCAGTTTTGCTCTATGCTTTCCACTTCTTGTGCCTATGATATTTTTCTGATCTTACTGTTTTATCTAAAATATATAACAAAATAAGGAACAGGTGTGAGGCCCCGGGAGTGTTTCTCTGGGAAACAAAATAAATATTGCTATCTCTGCTGCCGCAAGGCAAAGTTTAGATCGTGCCCCCATTACTTTTTGCTGATCTTGTGAACTAGTCCAATTCTACTGTTCTTCCCTCTCCTTCTGCATGGAATCAGAGTAACCTTTTAAACACAACAGTTAGGCTACAATGACATTGCCTGGCATCAAACCATCACTGGCTTATAATTACACTTAAAAGAAAATCCAAATGCTTTTAACAAACTCTATTTTAATCCCGCTTCTCATACCCAGGCTTTTTTCAGTTTTCCCCTGGGGAGAATGGTGCTTTCCTGCCTCAGGTGGCTCTGGGCGATGTTTCTTCTACTGGAATGCTCTTCACTTCACGGGAAACTCCTGCTCAATCCTCTATTTTCAGAACTCTCACAGAGAAACCTTCCCACAGCTCAGAAATTCTGAGTGTTTAATATTTCCTTTAACTCATCGTCTGCCTTCAAGGTTCTCACCACCTTCTGTAGTTATATATGTTTATTTGCATCCACACTTAGTACATGGCTCTCCCATTATACTAAAAGCTCCTTGTGTTTACCCCATCATTCCTAGCCTATGGCATTTTGCCCGGAAAATAGTATGCTCTTAATAAATATTTATTGAATGAATAAACAGATGAATGAGGGTAGAAAGATGAATAAGACACAGTCCTGGCTCAGAAAACCCACTCACAAATCTTTCCTTCCAGTTTGGGTGATTTGTTTTGTTTTTAAATCCTGGGATTAAAAATGGCAGTCAGGTTCAAGATGGCATCCATGACCTGACTTCATAGTCCTTATTGAGAGGAGTCTAGTCAGAAACAGACTGAAATAAACAAGGGCAAAAAGTTGGTCTAGGCTGGAGAAAATGGCAGGAGAAGCAAGAAGAACTGGGACGGAAAATGAAATCCAGGATGAGTTCATTTCTCATCCGAACCCAAATAGTCATGAGAGAAAGTATTTACTCCAACAGTTCTTCACTCATATTCTTTCTTGCACAGTTTTCTCTTAAACTGCTTCATCAAATGATTTTTAAATCATTTTGAAAATAAAAATTTAAAAATAAATTTAAAATGGCTTGAACTTGGTTTGCATGTAACTAAGAAAAAGATTCACACTTCTGCCCAAAAGGAAAATTGAGTGGTGGCAGCTATTGGCTTCCAAAGGAGGTAGTCAACGTTACCTAAGAAAGATGTGGGGTCCCCAAGTTCAGATGCAGGCTGAATGCAGAGGACTGGCTCCCTAGAGAGCCCATCTTCCTAGCAATCTGGTAATCTCTCCTCCTTCATACTCTGGGGTTTTATGTCCTGAATCCCTCTCCCTTCCCCCAAGGCCTTCAGCCCTCTCTCTCTCTCACTTGGAAATATCCCCCTGATATATTTATTGTTTGTTTATTACCCACTTCCTGTGATGACCTACTACCAGAGGACAACACGACTTACCTCTTCTTTATCACCAGCCTCTCCATTTCCTCACCTCCCACTCAAGTCTTAGCCTACTGTAATCTGTCTCCTTGCAAGAAATTCTAGAAGCCCCTCTAGAACCCAAAGGGCATTCTAGTTCTCATCCAGTGACATGCCCATGAAGTGTTGGGCAGTCACGTTCCCAGAGGGGATTTGGGGAGGGCTGGGCAGATTTTAGGCACTAACCTGGAATCAACTGGTTGGTGAGGCATCTGAAAAGTCGACAGTGGCTCTTGTGATCCATCACTGTCTTGCTTTAGCACCTGCTGGCATCTTCCTAAACACTTCGCTGTGTGTAGATCTGTGGGTCACTCCTTGCTTCAATTTCCGTCTGCTTACATTGCATGACAGTACGTGCCTTTAACCTCTTCTTGCTTTTCATTGTCCTAAAATCTTTGCTCTCCTCTTAAGAGCTCAGAGTTTCAGAATTGAGGGCTTAGGTTAGCGGTGGAGCACTTGCCAAGTGTGAGAGGACCTGGGTCCCATTCCCAGCACTGTGGGGAGGAGTCAAGTTTCCTTGAGTTTCAATGCTGTTCTTTCTTGATAGACTTTCTGATAAACATATTTTCATAATCACACACATACACATATGCAAATCCTCTTTGTGATATATATATATTACTAAAAACCCCCTTCTCTCCCATAAAGCGCTGCTCTTTCATTTCCCTGTAATTCTTAAAGTTACCTCTGCCCTTCCATTCCCATCACCACGGCTCTGCTATTTCAGGGTAATGAAGTTATTTATAAAGCAATCTAGAAGACTCAAAACCAATGTTGTCTGCTTGGTATAAAGCTGTTCAGTGAATCACCTGCCACTGAGTGCATTTCCTAAGATTTGTACTGTGTTCCAGAGTTAGGGGAAGAGGTTTTCTGATCAAAGAAGTCTAGAATTCACTGATTTAAATGAAACATGAATTTGGCTTTCTGTTTCAGATCCTGTCATGTGGTAACAGCATTATGGGTTTCTCAGAGGAATGTGAGTTAAAACACCAGTTTCTAGAAGTGGAGTCCAGGCTGACCTCTTGTACTAGTTTTGCTTCCTATAGTGATAGTTTTGAATAAAGCCTTCTTTACACACACACACACACACACACACACACACACCTCACAGTATATAGTGGTGCTCATAGAGCAGTTCAGTGTGACCGTGCTCTTTAGAGTGACCACAAAGCCTTCTTTGATTTAGCCTCTGCCTACCACTCCAGTCTCAACACCTCCTGGCCGTGTTCAGTCCTCATGAACACCCAGCTCTGTGTTTGCTGTACCATCAGCAAACCTCTTCAAGCTGTATTTTCTTCTGGAAAGTCCTCCCTGTGTTTTTCTGCACCCTCCACCTAAGTTCACTGTGTGTGTCTGGTGAGATATTGGGCCACGTGTGTTGTTGCATGCACCTGCTGTACTGTTCAATTAATAGATATCTGTGTCTGTCTCCTTCCCAGATCCAGAGCTCTCAGAACCTAGGTGCCATGTCTTACACATCCTTACCACCCAGCATAGGCCCTGTCTATGTTGAGTATTTCTTTTTAGTCTAACGCTTTGACATCTTGGCTTTGCCCAGTCTGGAAAGACTGTCCTCTCAGGGTAACTATTTTGAAGATAAAGTAAAAGATGCTCCCGCAGTGCTTTGCTTGTGTAAACCTAACCCTCAACCATCTCCTTTAGTGGAATCTGACATTTGTCAGAAATAAGCCATTATGGCTTATTTTCAGTATGAGATGCTTTTAGAGTTCATGTGAGAATCTCAGATAAGCAGGAGGCTCTCAGCCCATCTCTTCCTTAGCTGGCTGCTGGCATCCGCTGGCCTTGGCGATCTCAGCTCGTCCTCGGGTTGAAGAGTTACAGGCAGTCTGCGACTTCACTGAGTAGTCAGTGTATCAAAGGGACGGACTCTTGAGCTCCAGGACACATGTTAGATAAGGTTTTGCATCCTGAACCACAGGGAGGGGGCAATAGCAGACATTGAGAAGTTTGCACCTCCCCCAGGAAATCAGCCGATGATTCAGGGGGCAGAGAAATGAGATTAGAATATAAAAACCACTGATTTCACCAAGTTGGCATGCCAACGATTTTTGTCTTTAGCCCAGGCTGACATCTGGCTTTTGCAGAAATGAAAATAAATCTGTCTCTCTTTTGCTGCTGAGTCTCCAGCGCTCTTATTATGAAGTGGGGATCATTGTTTCTCACACATTCCAAGCTGCTTTTCCAGAGCCCACTGAAGCCAGCCAGTGCCAGGCTTGCTTCTGCCATCGTACCAACCATTCTGGAGAAACCACACCAAAGCTCTACTGTCCCTCACTCCTAGTTCTAGGGACCTTGCAGTATAAACGTCTTCCTTCACAACAGTCCTCTGTGTCTGCATGTCTTAGTCCTGATTTAAACAAATCCTGAGTATCTTTTAAAACACTGTCACCTGGCAGATATTCAACAAATATTAAATAAACTAAGTACTTAGCTCAGTGTTGGCAACAATATAAACGCTGCCATGTTGAATTAGCTCACTGATTCATCTAGCCCTGAACTCCATCATCAGTGAATCCATCATGGTATATATTTGTCTTCCTTGACATCAGTCATCAAGCTGTACTTTCAGAACAAAAATTCTCTTAGAGGAAAGAGAGAAAGGAGGGCTGGTAAGAGTCGAAGACCCCAGTTTGTTTCCCAGCACCCACACAATGGCTAACAACTGTCTTGTAACTCCAGTTCCAGGGGTTCCAGTGCCCTCTTCTGTTCTCTGAGGGCATTGTATGACATGGGCGCACTTACATACATGCAGGTAATGTGCTCATATACATAAAATAAGAATAAATAATTTTTTTTTTAGTCTTTTTGATACAGGGTCTCCCTATAGCTCTAACTGTCCTGGAACTCACTCTGTAGACCAGGCTGGCCTTGAACTCACAGAGATCTGCCTGCCTCTGCCTGGGTGCAGAGATTAAAGGTGTGCAGCACCATGCCTGGCAAAAATAAATGTTTTTTTTTTTTAATGAGAGAAAGGAGTTTCATGTTGTCCCATCTTTCTTGAACACAGATCAGAGAAATCAAGGTGTGGGTGGTGGTGGCTGCAGCTACAACAAGAGTTAGGTTTCTGGGGCTGGAGAGATGGTTCAGCAGTTGAGGGCACTGACTGTTCTTGCAGAGGCCCTGAATTTGATTCCCAGCATGCACAGGATGGTTAACAACCCTCTGTAATTCCAGTTCCAGGAGAATCTGACAGGCTTTTCTGACCTCTGTGGGTTTTGCATAACATGGGCTCATCTAGATACACGCAGGTAATACACTCATATATATAAAATAAAAATAATAAATTTTTTTTAAAAAAGAAGAAGAAAAATGGCCTAGGAGATGGAAGGAGAATTCCCTCCATGCCCGAAACCCCATTGTTTTAAGATGATAACCCAAAAGGAGGATAAAACAAACAGATCCTGGGAAAAGGCCCCACAGAGCAAAGTCAGACAAAGGCACAAATGGAGAGCCAGGCCTAACTCATAGGGCCAGAAAAAATAAATGCAACATATGTAAATGCATCCTACATGCATGAGTCAGCCTCCTGCCTTCCCTTAGTGGGCCAAGTGGGCAGCCTGCAATGGAGCTCAGATACTGACCAGTCAGGAGAGGACACTTTCTGAGAGATTGAAGCCCTTATTTGCATCAGGGACCTGGCTCTGACCAATTAGGACTAGGTACTGAACAAGCTGGAATTCATATTTGCATCAGCAGTTAACGCGGTGTAGTCCAGTGAGCTATGTGAAGAGACTGAATCCTGTGCTCGGTGTGGATAAGTAAAACCTACAAAGGCAAAATTTCTTCTTTCCTTTTTTATTAATCTCAGGCAGTAAGACCTTGAAATACCATATTATGTAAATATGTGAGACACATACTAAGAAAAAAAAAGCATTTTGATAATTTCTGCTAACTCTTAATTGATGCTATTGGGGATTGTTTGGAAATGAAAGTAACAACGAAGTGTGAAACTAAGTTTAAGCAGCTTGGAAGATGGTTCAGCAGCTAAAGTGCTTGCTGGGTAGCCTCGAGGACCAGAGGTCAGACCCTCAGAAACCCATATAAATGCCAGTCTCTAGACTAGCTCTATAGGTAAGCTCTGAGTTTGAGAGACCCTGGCTCAGTGATTAAAGGAGAAGACTGATCAAGGATCATTTCCAGCATCAACTTTAGACCTCCACATGCATGCACCCACATGCACACCATACACACACACACACACACACACACACACACACACACACGAAAAATAGAAAAGGAAAAAAGAAACACAAACCACATTTAAAGTTTTTCTCCTGATGATTAATACGTATCCAACTGAATTATGATTCCCTAAGCAATGCAAAGTAGAGCTTAAGAATTTTTATGTATATGAGTTTGACCAACACAAAGAGCCACACTCAGTTATACACTGGGAGGGAACTCAGAAATAGACATCGGATACTATATTGTTTTAGGAAAATCTATCAAATTTTCTTTCTATATAAAACACTAAAAATAAGCTAGCTAAGGGCCTGAGAGATGGTTCATCTGGTAAAGGCACTTTGGGTACAAGCCACATCAACGTAGGAAGAAAGAACTGACTCTGCAAAGTTGACTCTGACCTCCACATGTTGCACACACATCACATGCAATCATTTTATCAAAAGTTAGTTAATGATGTGCTGAACTGACATAGTTTATCGAGCTTAAAATATTTACCAATATAGAAAAACTGAGACAGAGTCTGTTTCCTTGGTGTGTGTGTGTGTTACACGTGTGTGCATGTATGTACATGCAGAACCTGAAGTTGACTTCAGGCCACACCTGCCTTGCCTTTAGTGGGGTACAGTACAATATAAGCTGAGAAGGAATTAATTAACATCATGTGTTCTCCATAAGGATAAAGTTAGACCTAAATGCCATCTTAATCTTTAATGGCTAAGCCACCCACTATTTCTGTACCTTTATAAGACAAGTAAGAAAGGTTCTGTTATGTTAGTTGGCAGTTTTTACATGATTCATCAAGTTTTAAGGATTTAATTCATTTGGTTTTCTGGCATTTGATAGATTAAATTCAAAAGAACTCTAAGGTTTGTTTTGTTTTATGAGACAGGGTCCTGTGTAGCTCTGGTTGACCTGGAATTCTCTGTGTAGACCAGACTGGCCTTGAACTCAGAAATCCACCTGCCTCTGCCTACTGAGTGCCTGGATTAAAGGCGTGCACCATCATGCCTGGTCTGATCTCTAAGTTTTATACTATTAAAATAAATTCCTTTCCCTTCTAACTTGTATACATTTAATATAAAATGATTTAAAGTGCCATCTTGGATATGACTATAAATAAACATTCATTCTTACTTTAACATTTAATTCATAACACAGTTTACTTATCTCTAACATAGATCACAATGAAATAAGTTCCCTTAGTTCATTTTAGCGAGTAGTATTTGGAGAGATAACAAAACTAAACATATTTACTTATTTTCAAAATTCTAAAGACAGCCATGTTTAACAATGTCAATATGAAAGAAACCAAGCATCTATCCTGAAGCAAATAGTGCTTCACTACTAAATTCCATTGTTGCCCTGGCAGCATCCTGTACTGTACTGTTACTGTAGCATCCTGCAGTATTAAACCTATACCAGGTCTTCAGGGAGATACAAAAATGAAACAGAAATCATACTTTGAATGACCATTTCTTCTCAAGGTAAGGAAATCTAGAAAGAGTGATGGGTATGTACAGGGACAGACCCGAAACCACGCCATGTGAGCATGCCACAGAGTGCTGTTCCAGCTGGGGGCCCCATGCCCTGGAAGTCTCAGTGGGGAGCAGGCAACTACTAGGCAGTAGTGTCTGGGATATAAAGATAAGAGAGAGGGCTCTGCTCCATCCACAAAGGAAGCAAGAGCCTGTGGGAAAATGCAGCTGGTCGGTGAGAGGGGCAAAAGTTTGATGACAGGATTCATTCGGAGTCAAAGATTTTAAGATTGGAAATGTCAGTTGAAGTCATGTCATATCCTAAGGAGTTTGGACTTGGTTCTGAACCCAACTTTCCAAAGGTCCAGGGGTAGAAGGGACATATGTCTGGCTTGCAGTTGTATCTCGGGAAGACAGATGGCAGTTCTAGGGCTCAGTGACAGAGCAAACCGGGAGCTGGGACAAGCCAGCACCTCTATCTCAGATGGTGACAGCCAGCCTGGAGGGGATGCCTGTATGTCACGCTAGTTACCAATGTCCTTGTTGCATAATGCAGTTCTGCCCTATATAAAGTAATTTTTAAAAGTAGGATAAGAGACAACACTTCCATTTCATTATGGATTAAGTCTAAATGTATTTTGTAAAAAGTTATTCCTCCTGAAAGTAAGGCAATTTGGGGGGATACTTGCTAGGAATTTTTAAATTTTGCTGTTCTGTTCACAAGAATGATAGCTAGCGGGGAGAACAGGCTCAGCTCATCTTTATTCAAGACGAGATCAAAAGTAAACAGTGTTAACCAGTGCTTGCTTTCACATAAGTATTTTCTCAGGTCAAAGTCTGAGGTAATATTAAGCAACACAGCCTGACTTTGAAAGCCTTCAGTGCTAGCTATTAACATTTTCAAGTTGATTTAACCCGATGCCTCCAACTAATCTTTGACAGATTTATAGCTAAGAGAGAAAAATGAAACTGAGATGTCTGCTGTCCTTCACACTTACAGTCTATACATACTAAATCATCTGCTATTGTTCTTCGTCCTTCAGCACACTGAGTAACAGAGAAACATTAACCATGTAACACATGCAAGTAAATATATGCTCATGAATTAGAGAAATCTTTGGAAGGAGAGGGATCCAGATGCCATGAGATAAACGAGGACTCTGGATCTGGATGTAGCTCGGTGGTAGAGTGCTTGCCTAGCACATGTGAGATCCTGGTATCAATCATTATCTCAGAGTTGGGGGAAGGGCTGAGAGAATGGATGGGTAAATGGGTGGATGGAACTCTAGGGTCTGAGAAAGCCCTCTAAGGAAGCAATATTTAAATAGATGTTGAAGCTACTCAGGAGAGAGGGACAGTAATTTAAAGTAAGATAGCATCTCAGATCTGATTATAATAATTTGCAATGAAATTACATGACCCTTGTATGCATGCTCTCAGAGTTATAGAGGTATAACATAAAAAATATTATAGATCATGTAACAATATGTGAAAATGTCACTCATTAATTTCAAATAGTAATTTGCAATACTATGGTTATAAACTATTTGGCTCGGGGCAATATATTTCCATGTCTTATGAAATTATTCATTCTCATTAAATACTAATGATCCTTCTTGACAAGATTAAAGCTAATTAACTACTCCTCTCACCCCCATTAATTTATTAGTTACTCATGATGAATCTAGTAAATGTTTCTGTGTTAACAGGCCAAAGCATGTTTCACGGGTTGGGCACTGACACCACTAAGTACACGGGGCAGCAAATCCTTCGGAAAAATAGATATTGCCATCAGTCAGTTAACCATGTCGGGAAATATAGCAGGACCAAACATTATGACATACAGAACAGTCATTCATCTAATGTTAATGGTGTACCCAAATATGTTGTTTCCATGGTTACAGTGGATGGAGTTAGCAGACAGCAACATCGAACAGAGAGTTACACCATCATTTCGGAATTCAAAGAGGGTAACCATTAAGATTATTAGCATGAATTCCTTCACTTAAATGCTAACTACAGATAGAACTGCTCGTGAATATAATTTTTAAAGCCAGGAAGATTTCCAGCAAAGTCAACAACATGGAGCATGCCTGGAGGAAACTGTGTTCAGGTCTCGGGAAAGGCCATACAGTCTTTATTCTCTATCTGGGTGATTCTGATGTGTGTGGACTTCGGAAAACTAGCGTGAAAGAAGAATCTTCACTGATATAAAAATAAAGGTTCCAAAGCAGCCTTCCATTTTCTTTCAGTTTTCTGAGTGATATTTTCTTCTTATTCATAGCAAATTAAAGTCTTAAAATAGTATAGCATTTATAGACACTACCTTGGGCTGGTGAGATGACTCAGCAGGTAAAGGCACTTGCTGTCAGGGTTTCATGACCTGAGTTCAACTCCCAGAACTCACACGGTGGAAGGAGAAAACCAATTTGTGTTCAATTATCCTCTGACCTCCACATGTGTGCCATGGCATACACTCATAAACAATAAACAAACAAATAAATAAATGTGATTTTTAAAATGTTTGACTACTACCTCAGAATTTTGTTTCTTTTTTAAAATTGTCTTGAAAGGGTTGCACTATTTAACCAAGCTGGCCTCGAACGTGCGATCCTACCTCAGCCTCCTGAGTACCACTGTGCCCAGTGCAGCAATAAATTTTAATTAAGATTTGAATATGTCAAATATAGATCTTGGAATATTTTGAATGTGTCATAGATTTAAAATTCTGAGGGCTATGTCAAATTATGGTTTTCATTACTACAACTTATATTTCATGGTAAATAAAAATGTGACTTAAGCCAGACAATGTGGCATGTGTTTTTGAGATGTGGTCTCCCTGTAGCCCCAGTTGTCCTGGAACTCTCTATGTAAACCAGACTGGCCTTCAACTCACAGAGATGCACTTGCTTGTGCCTCCCAAGTGCTGGGATTAAAGGTGTGATTCACTATGCCCAGTTTAACGTTTATTTTTATTTACATGTATGAATGTTTTGCTTGCTTGTAAGTGTAGGCATGTGTGCAATGCCTGTGGAGACCAGAAGAGGGCATCAGATCTCCTGGAACTAGAGGCACCATGTGGGTGCTGGGAACCAAACCCAGGTCTTCTGCAAGAGCGGCCAGTGTTCCTAACTGCTGAACCATTTCTCCAGCCTCCAGATTCAACTCTCTGATCTTTGTTTCCTTTTCTTCTCTCTAAAGTAAGTCTTCTTGACATTTTTTCCAAGAAAAGTCTGCTGAAAACAAATTCTCTCAATTTTCACTTGTGTGAGAAAGTCTTTATATCTTCTTCATTTTGAAGAGGAATTCCACAGGACCCAGAACTACAGGTTGGTGGTTATTTTCTCTTAACACTTTTGAGCTTTTTAAAGATTTATTTATTTTTATTTTATGTGTATGAGTGTTTGTCTACACATATGTGTGTAATGTGTGTGTAGTACCCACAGAGGCCAGAAGAGGGCACTGGATTCTCTGGAGCTGGAGTTCCAGACAGCTGTGAACCATATGAGTGCTGGGTCCTCTGCAAGAGCAGGTGCTCTTAACCAACAAGCCATCTCTCTAGCCCCAATTTTAAGAGTTTTCAAGACCAACTCTCCCTATGGATTCTGAACTGATTTCAAACTTACAATCCTCCTGCCTCAGCCTCCCAAGCATTGGATTACAGGCCTGTGTCATGTGGTTCCTAATGCCACTCTTCCTGCTTGCATGGTTTCTGAAGAGAAGTCTAATGAAGCTTTTCCTCTCGTAACTTTCAGAATTTTTCTTTGAGATTTGTTTTATTTTTGAGAGGAGGGTGGTGTGGGGGTGGGTCCCTGCAGAGAACAGAAGAGGGAATTGAATCTTCTGGAGCTGGAGTTACAGATGGTTCTAAGTTGCCCAGCATGGGTGCTGGGAACCAAATTCTGGTTCTCTGCAAGAGCAAGTGAGTGCTCCTAACTGTGGAGCAGTCTCTCCAACCACGCCACCTCCAGTTTTTCCTTTTTATCTTCTTAGTTTGACAATGTCATGCTCAAATGTAAGTTTTGGTATTTTTTATGTGGATACTCTCTGAGCTTCCTGGCTCTGTAATTTGGTCTGACATTCATCTGTGGAAATTCTCAGTGATTATTATTGTATTTTCTTTTCCTTTTTTTCTTCTTTCCTTGTGATATTCCCATTATGTGAGTTCTTTCCTTTCACACCACAGTTCTTGGAACCCGGTCTTTCTTTCTTTCTTTCCTTCCTCTTCCTTCCTTCCTTTCTTTCATTAGCTCTTTTGTTTTTCAGCTTCTGCTAAGACATCCTGAAGCTCAAGGAGTTTTTGCTCAGCTGTGACCTGTCTACTGATAAAGTCACTGAAGGCTCTGCTCATCTCTACCCCAGCTTTCTGACCTCCACGGTTTCCTTGGTTCTGTCTCAGGAGTTCCCACCGCTCTGCTCACATGGCTGTTGTCAGGTTCAGGGTTCGAGAGACGCAGCAGACAGAAGGGACCGGACTCCGCTGGCAGCTAACAGGACCCAACTTTATTGAGAGAAGACCAGATGGGACTAGCTCCTCTGCACCCACGAGTGGAGAAACGCTAGCCTCCCTTGGGGGCTAGGCTCCCCGAAGAGATGGGGGAGGCTAGCCCCTCACCCCCATCTTGGGGCTGGGGCTCCGGGGAACCAGGCTGGCCGCGCAGCACCAGCAGCAGCAGAAGCACAAGCAGCAGAAGCACAAGCACCAGCTGCAGAAGCACAAGCAGAAGCAGAAGCACAAGCACCAGCACCAGAAGCACAAGCACGTTGTCCAAGTCCTCAAAACCTTTTAAACCTTCAGTCCCCTCCTGGCTTTTAGGGGAGGGGGGTTGCCATGACATCTGATTGATGTTTCAGGCAAGCTTCTGTCCAGGAAGTAGTCCTTTTCCAGAGCTGTTCGTGAATTCCTTGCTTATCTGCCAAGGAATTTGGGATCTGGAGCGGTTTGCAAGGCTTAGATAAGCTCTGACTCCAGGTTTCTTCCAGAGTCCGAAACTGTTGGGGGTCTCATTCACACCTTATATTCCAGCCTTTTGTGTCATAAGGGAATTGGGGCGCAGTTTCTCCTCTAGCTACTTCCTGCTGACAGATTGGGCGATGATAGGGGAGTAGGGAATGACACATGAGGCTGGAATGGGTTTGAGTCCTCATCAGGGTTAGGCAGAGGTGCATAGTTCCTGGTGGGAAGGTGAACAGAAGGGCAGAAGGGCAGAAGGGCGAGAGCTGGAGGCAGTCCTCCTGTGTAGGCAAGCAGAGGGACTGGTTCTGAGACACTTCCTCCTGCATAAGAGACTATAGACCAGGTGAGGAGATAAGTTTGACAGGCCTTCCCCCCTTCCTGCCCCCTGGTGGGATAAGAGGACAGGATAAATCTTTAGAGACTTAGCTGCTGGTAACACTGTTTCAGACCTGAAAAGGTTAATGAAATGGGAGAGTTGACACTTTGTAGGGATCAGGTCCAGGTAGAGATCAAAGACAATTCTGCAAAAAAAAATTTTAAGGGGGTAGAGATGGGAGAAAGATTGGCCCATGATGGAGGTCAGACAAATGAGGTGTGTAAAGGTTAGCTTCATACATAGTATTTGTTCCTGATTGAGACACATCCTAGCCTTATATCCAATCCTGAAGACCACCAGAAACTGTCAAACTCAGAGTCACAGACACAGATGTGGTCATTAACAATGGTTAATTGCTTAAGATGTTCTGCATAAGATTAGATACGCCTCTTTCAAGACTCAGACCTTCAATCACTTACATAGACTTTCTTTGTCTTTCTATTCTGGAAATATCCAGCCCTCATAATCTTACATAAATCCTTCTTTATAAAATATTTCCTTTCCTTTTACCCTCTTATTTTCTTTCTTAATACCACGAGACATAACATTAAAGCTGAGAGAGGTGGTTGGATATTTAGGTGAGAGTCCAATGACTCCGTTTAACGAACCTGTAAGTGGACACAGTTGAAGTTATGGAGATGGCAGTTTGGCTCAGAAGAGTGCTGTATAGTAAATGTAGTTGAGAGGGGTGGGGGTTATCTCCCAATGCTTTAATAATTTGTTTGAAATAGGAGGCGTGTCCAGGGCATGAAGGAATAAGAAAATGTTAGGGCTGTTAGGGGTATTTTAGAGAATGTAGGGAAGAGGTAGAGTAGCCCTGGGGGTGTGGGGAGGCCCATTGACTCCCACCACGGAGAGCTGCTAAGGGTGTATCTTACCCAAGTAGGAAGAGGAGGACAGACCATGTGGTCCCCTACTACAAACAGGCCTTTTGTCTACTGTGGCAGCGGCTCTGGGTTCCTCCATTGCTGTTGTGCAGGTCAATTCTCAGCGGCCAGGCAGATGAGTTCTGTTAGTGAAGAAGATCTGAAGGTGGGTTGGGGGATCTGGGGGTTACATGACTGGCCTACCTCGATTCTGCAAAGAAGGGCAGTCATCCTCCAGGCATCCCCATTTTCCCCACTGTGGGCATGGCCCTGGCAGCGGCTGCTGAGTTGGGGCAGGCTTATGCCCAGTGTCCTTCGTTGTCACCGTGGGCCTGCCAGCTGTTGTGGCATTGATGCTGAGTTGCTTGGAAGTCTTTTTTGGAGGAACCCCGAATGCCACCATCAGTAGTTGAGCCTCCTGTATCAGGTGGCACACTCAGTTTGCCTTTTCCTGTTCCTCTGGGTTATGGAGTATTTTAAAGGCCGTTTTTCAGCAGCTCTCCCTGGGAGGGTAAGGGGCTTTGGGGGCATTTGTTAGTGGACAGGTTAGGAGAGAGAGCATTTGTGCCTGGGCAGCAGGGTAGAGTGTAAATATAAAAGGAGGCGAGATAAGTAGATAGAGGCAGGAACAAAGGAGAGTCGGGTACAGGTGTTTGAGTGCTTGCATGGGGATGGCACTGCCCATGAGAGCTTTCACCTGCAAGATATCCCAGAGACCTGTAGATTGACAGCTGGTAGAGTAGAGGTGGGTTGGAATTTAGGACCCAGAGGGAACCGGCCGGAGCTGGGCAGCCAGAGACAGAAAGCTACAGTTTGGAGCTTGGGAGTTCGGGGCTTGGGCCCTAAAGTGGGAGGGGGTTTGTGTAGGGTCCTAAGAGAGACAAGCACCCAAGGGGCAGGGGGAAGAGGGGTGGCATGCAGTCGCCTCGGCAGGCTCAAAGTCTGCAGCAAGTTTGGGTGTGGGCCCAGAGGGAGCCCTGGCCTGGGGACCTGGCCACCAGAGACAGAGTACAGGCAGGAGTTTGAGAGTTCAGGGTGTGGGCCCTACAGTGGGGTAGGGGGTCGCACACTGTTCTGAGAATGTGGCAAAGCACCTGACACGTGCTTGTAGTGGGAATGGGTGGGGAGGATAAAGTGAGGGTGGTTGGCCGCGGGAGGGGGGGAGGTAATGTTTGAGTTAAGGAAAGACTAGATTGTGGAGAGATGGGGAAGAGAAGGAAAAGATGTAGAGGGGGACAGAGAGACAGGAAAGATATGAAGAGAAAAATGTGCATAAAGTGGGGTCGACCGCAGGGGGGTACGTAGGGATCCTACACCAGGAGGGCGTCCCCACCCGTGTAGGATCCTAAAAATGAGAGGGATCTCCAAGCCTGGGTGCTGCCCAGGTCAGAGTTGGGCTGTGAGGCCCAGCGAGCGTGGGGACCCCTGGTGTTCTAGAACAGCTTTCGAGAGGAGACCAGTCGAGACGAGACGAGAGGAACTCCCCACCACGAGTAAGCGTCCCTACAGGAGGGGGAGTTCAAAATGAGACGAGAGTTGGCAGGGGCCCTGCAGGGAGCGGTCAAATGCCATTACAAGATGGCGCCGGCTTCCGCAGCAGCGTGAGGTAAACAACTCTATATTTGGCCATGCTTGGCAAACCCTATCCCGAGAGTGCGCATGCGTGTGGGTTTGAATTGTCCCTAGCCAATCCCGTGGCATTTTGCTTAGGGCGCGCGAATTGCAGCCAATCCTGAGGTACTATGTTGCCCTTCAAACTATAAAAGCCGCAGCACAGGCTCGCCCCTTGCCCCCCAGTCTTCATCGCCCATCTGTTAATCAAGAGCTCTCCAATAAAGTGTGATGCTGGAAGACTCCTCATGATCCCGTGCTTTCTTCCTCTGCTGGCCGGAGGCGTTCGCTGCAGGGCCCCAAGGGGAAGCGTAGGCAGCCGACACCCAGAAATGGGTGTGAATAAGAGAGAGGGGTCGGGGGAGAGAAGAGAGAAGAAAGAAGAAAAAGAGGGAGAAAGAGAGGAAGGAGAAGGAAGGAGAGAGAGGGAGAGAGAGAAAAAGAGAGGAAGAGGGAGAAAGAGAGAAAGAGAAAATGGGTGGGGGTGGGGTGGGGCCCAGTTAACTACACAGGTCCCAGGCAGGCTTCGGCCAGAGGCAGGAGGGTGAGAGTGGGGGTGGGGTGATTGAGAGGAGCCAAGGGAGAGGCACAGAGTGGAAATGGCCTGAGGCTAGGCTGCTCCAGCATGAGGGCCGCAGGACACCAAGCCGAGATGGGACCCACGCTGGAGAAAATGGCAGAGGGAAGGAAAAGCTAAGCAGATTCCTGGTTCAGGCAGGTGAGCTTAGGTGCTGAGTTTGGGCGCTAGGCTCAGATGAAAGTGGTGCAGAGGGAGGGAAAGGGAAAAGGGCAGGCGGACCAGCTCCTAATGGAGCCAGCAGAGGACTGACCTAGTACACAAGCACGATGGAGGACAGAGGGGACAAAGAGAGAGGCCAGGGAAACCGATGAGTTCCTGGGCGGGTGAGCAGAGACTCGAGCTAGTGCGCACAAGGGGAGACAGAGGGAAAGGCTAGGCAGAACGGAGGAGCTCCCAGGGCCAGCTGGTGAGCAGAGGCTGGAACCAAACAAAGGCCCTAGCTAGGACGCTCCTCTCTGAAGGCCTGGCAGGAGTTCTGTAGGCAATGAAAGAGGAGACACAGAGGTAGACAGGGGTGCTGACTGGGCGAGTGGCGAGTGAGCACCAGTGACCACTCAGAAATGGGAGAATGAGACGGAGAAAGCTGAGAGAGCAATAGAGGGGAGAAGGAACCAGTACCTCCATGTCCCATGATGTAGGGTGCTAGGCTGTGGGTGAGTAGCTCACAGCAGACCAGCGGATCAGATCATACCATGTCAGGTCCTGCATGAAAGGTGGTCCCCACGTGGGCTGCTGCTCTCTTCCATCCGAGTCACGGCACCATTATGTCAGGTTCAGGGTTCGAGAGACGCAGCAGACAGAAGGGACCGGACTCCGCTGGCAGCTAACAGGACCCGACTTTATTGAGAGAAGACCAGATGGGGCTAGCTCCTCCGCACCCACGAGTGGAGAAACGCTAGCCCCCCTTGGGGGCTAGCCTCCCCGAAGAGATGGGGGATGCTAGCCCCCTCACCCCCATCTTGGGGCTGGGGCTCCGGGGAACCAGGCTGGCCGCGCAGCACTAGCAGCAGCAGAAGCACAAGCAGCAGAAGCAGAAGCCCCGCAGAAGCACAAGCACCAGCAGCACAAGCACGTTGTCCAAGTCCTCAAAACCTTTTAAACCTTCAGTCCCCTCCTGGCTTTTAGGGGAGGGGGGTTGCCATGACATCTGATTGATGTTTCAGGCAAGCTTCTGTCCAGGAAGTAGTCCTTTTCCAGAGCTGTTCGTGAGTTCCTTGCTTATCTGCCAAGGAATTTGGGATCTGGAGTGGTTTGCAAGGCTTAGATAAGCTCTGGCTCCAGGTTTCTTCCAGAGTCCGAAACTGTTGGGGGTCTCATTCACACCTTACAGCTGTCTGTTCAAGTATCTTGCCTCCAGCCCTTTGCGTATTGACTATAGTTTTCTTTTAAATGATTCCTGAAATCTCAGCACTCTTGCTGTGTTTGATTCTGATGTTCTGATGCTTATCCTGTGTGGAGGTTTGAATGAGAATGTCCCCATAGGCTCCAACCAAGTATTTGCATACTTGGTTCCTAGTTCCTGGAGTTGTTGGGGAGGATCAGGGAACCTTAAGGAGGTGTGGTCTTGTGGCTGGAAGCACGTTGCTGGAGGTGGCTTTTGAGAATTCAAAGCTGTGCCCCATTTCCAATACGTCTCTCTGTTCTTCCTGTCCCTGCTAGAAGATGTGAGTTCTCAGCTTTGTGCTCCAGCTGCCTTTGGCCATGACTCCCCACCATGATGGACTCCTGAGCCTCCAGAACTGTAAGCCCAATAAATCCTTCCTTCTCTGAGTTGCTTTGGCCATGGTGTTCTATCACAGAAACAGAAAAGTAACTAGTACATTGTCTCTTCAGACTTTGATGTTTGTTGTTGTTGATGATGATGTTTCAATCTTGATAGCCATACATGATATCCTTGCTAAAAAGAGTCTCAGTCCACAGGCCATTAGTGATGTGATAGACGGTGTGGGTAAGGGGCAGGGGGATTCTTAGTCCTTTGAGTGGGGTCTCTATTTTTCAGTGTGCCTGCCCTTTAGGGCAGTTTTTGTTGTTTTCTGAGCCAGAACCTCATAGTCCAGACTGACCTGGAACTCATATGTACAGCCAGAGCAGCCTTCAGCTTACAATCCTCCTGCCTTGGCCTCCTGAGTGCTGGGATGCCAGGCCTGTTGCTCCCTGTCTGACTGGTAGTGCACGATTTATTGTGATAACTGGGAGCTCTTTGTGTAGGAAGTCTGTGATCTGCAGTCAGGTGTGGCCAGGCACCCTGAGCCAGTGTGACTTGCTGAGTGGCTTTGGCAAGAATGTTCTGTGCCCCATGTGGGCTCAAGGTTTTCACTTTCACTGTGCCTGACTTTCAGGAGTGGGTTGGAGTTAGTTGTTTCTCTTCCCTGGAGTCAGGGAGGCTCTGACAGGATCCCAGGAGGCCAGACATGGGGGTGCACAGATGTAGTCCCAGCCCTTAGCTGCTGCAGTAGAACTGTGAGTTCCTGGTAGCCCCTGCAGCACAGGAAGCTACATCAGCTCGAGTCCTCTGCTTCCTCATCTGGGGTATGGGTCCAGAAAAATTTCCTAACATACATTAATTTTAAATGCAGGATAATCAATAATCTGCCATAACTCTTTTTTTATTTATTATTTTTATTTTATATGTGTGAGTATATTGCCTGCATGTATGTAAGTGCACCTGACTCATGCAATGTTGGAAAAGGTCAGAAGCGGGTGTCAGAGTTCCCTGGAACTGGAGTTACAGACAGCTGTTAGCCACCATGTGGGTGCTGGGAATCAAACCTGGGTTCTCTGCTAGGGCAGCCAGCGCTCTAAATCTCTGAGCTCTCTCTCTATCCCCACCGTAATTCTTAAGTAACAATTTTTGCTACTAATTTGGGAACTGAAAGTAAGAACCTTGACAAACCCCTGTGGGGCACATAATGTTCTGGAGGCTCGCTGAAGCCACTCAGCAAGTCACACTGGCCCAGGTTGCCTGGCCACACCTGACCAGGCTATCTGCGGATCACAGACCTCCTACACAAAGAGCTCCCAGTTACCACAGAAAATTGTGCACTACCAGCCAGACACAGAGGCACAGACCTGGCATCCCAGCACTCAGGAGGCCGAGGCAGGAGGATTGTAAGCTGAAGGCTGGTCTAGCTGTACATATGAGTTCCAGGGCAGCCTGGACTGTGATGTCCTAGCTCAGAAAACAACAAAAGAATATTAAACGGGGGAGGCTGGAGAGATGGCTCAGTGGTTAAGAGCACTTGCTGTTCTTGCAGAGAACCCAGGTTTGGTTTCCAGCACCCACATGGCAGTTAATAACCAGCCATAACTCCAGTTCCAAGGGATCCGACACCCTATGGCCTCCATGGACTTTGAACACATGGGTACACACATGCAGGCCAAACACTTATACACATAAAATATAAATAAACACATGAAAATTGTTAGATTTCAAACTTTCTAAATTGCTCCTCATTACATAATTTAAGAAACAAAATCTGAAGCTGGAGATATGGCTCAGGGCTTAGGAGCACTGACTGCTCTTGCAGAAGACTGGGGTTAAAATTCCAGCCCCCACATGCTGACTCACAACTATTGTAACTCTGGTTCCTGGGGATCTGACACCCTCTTCTGACCTCCGAGAGCACTGCATGACATGGATGCACTTACATACATAAATAAAATATTAATAAATAAATGATTTAAAAAAATTTTTAAGTCAGTTGTGATTGAAACTTTAGGAACAGGACTTCCTGATGGGGACTCTGCTCCCAGTCCTGCTGGCTGGGTTTTTCCATCTGTGTTACTATATTCAAGAACAACCACTTTGCTTTGTCTTGATTGGTTTGTTGCTCTCGGTCGTTTGACTTCTTACAGAAAATTGATATTTCTTACCCACCCATGCCCATGCAATCCTGTTTTACCTCCTCCCAGTACAGTCACAGCACAGTGAGAGATTTGCTATGAACGCTTATCATGGTCATACACGAGCACAGCTAGGTCCTGTGTTTCTAGAACACACTTATCCCTGCCCAAATACTTCCTGTTTCTCTTGGTCTACCTCAAAGCCATCCAGACCTTCCAGTCTTCCCATGGGCTGGGAGGAGTGGTTGCCCCTGTATCCCAAGGGAGGTCACTGGCTTCCTAAAGCCCTTCAACAATTCTCCCACCTCCCCCACATTCCTGTGGCTTCTAGGGTTTCCTGGGAGAGCTATGTTACTTCTGAAGGCCTCTCCCTACAGGCTTGGGTTTCAACTCTGTTCACCTGCAAACCAGGGTCTCTCCCAATCTTGGTTGACATCTTTTGTCTCCTTGTTCTGTGGGTTTGTTCCTTTTTAATCCTTTAATTTTCTTTCAGTGTGGTTTATGTGAGGATGGAAAATGCATCCTTTCAGTCCACCAAGATTAACCGGAAGTCTTTGTGTTCATTGCTTCTAAAGCTCAATTTTCTATATGACTTTTAAAGTCAGAATCCCACCCATTTCTCGTTGTCTACTCCAGCTTGCCTGTGGGTTCTTCTGATCACCTAAATGAAACGGAGTCTTTTAAAGTGGAAAACCGTTAGGTTTAAGTAAAATTTTAAAGGAGGTGTGAATTCTAAATTCGCATCCAGCCTCTTCGTTCTTTTGGCTGTTTCCTCCATGTGATGGGACCACATCCTAATATGCTTATCTTGGGGAAGATCATGGAAACTAGATCTTGGGATGGGGACAGGGAAACAAACCTGAAAACGTACTCACACTAGAATGTAAATGACTTACTGCATACTTCTCAGGATATTAATATGATGAAAGCTTCTAAACTAAAATGAAGGTAAGCTTGAAATTTCCAAAAGATACCTTTTGGAAACTGTCTGGGAATGGGAACAGGAGTGTGTTGAGAGGAACTAAATGGGAGAGTAAATAAAGAAAATGAAATTGAATGGGAAGAGAGAAGATAGATTGGCAATCATGTATGATTCAAAGACTGGTTTGTTTTCCTTTCTATGCCTGCAAACCTCAAAGATGCCACCGTAAAAACATTAAGAAGCTTCAGAAGCTATGAACATATGAGCAAAATTATAAAGTAAAATGTGCTTAAAGTTCCGTTTTTTATGCCTGCATTGCTAACACTGTCATTAGAGGCTGATTCATATATAAATTTTGTTACATTTGTTTGAGACTGGGTCTCACTATGTAGCTAGGCTGGATTCAAACTGCCAGTTCTTCTGCCTTGGGTTGTTACATACTGAGATTACAGGGGTAATCTGTCATCTGACTTAGAGAAATAAATGCTTTATGAATCACTCCAGAGCAAAAATAAAGAAAAGGAAGGCATGGTTTACTAGAAGCACTATCAGCAAAGAGCTCTGGTGCCCTAATTTGCTTTCACTCACTGTGACCAAACACTCTGACCAAAACCAACTTAGGGAGGAAGGGCTTATCTGCCTCACATCTCCCAGGTCTGCCTTCATCACCGCAAAAGCCCAAGGTAGGAACTCAGGGTGGGAACCCGGAGGCAGGAGCTGAAGCCCAGGAGGAGTGTTGCTTACTGGCTTGCTCCCCTCGCCCATGTTCAGCCTGCTTTCTCATGTAATACAGAACACCTGTCCAGGGCTGGGCGCTTCCACATTACTCAAGAAAATACCTCGCAGATATGACCACAGGTCAGTTCAATAGAGGTAATTCCCCAGTTGAGGCTTCCTCAACCCTGGTGTGACTAAAGCTATCCAGCACATCTAGCAACTAGTAACATGATCACCTAAGTATATGACTGATCCCTAAGTAGGTGTATTAGTCCCTGCTGGTGCAGGGTGCTTTCTGTGGAAAGGAAAGGGGTGCTTTAAGTATCACCCTTCACCTGCACCTTAAAATATGGCCATATTAGAGAGCTATAATTTGCTCATCTGGAACCACAGCCCGGAGCTGTGGTTCCCACTGCAGGTGTATGAAACTGCAGTGCCCGCCGTCACTGAATTCCAATCAGGCTGTAGTCTTGGAAAAAAGGATAAGCCTGGGTGGGAAGCAGTTCCTCAAGCTAGCTTTTAATTTCAACCATCTTCCTTTTTAGACTGTGTCCCTCTTAGGACCTGGACCACAGTTTTCTCTTTCTTCCTACTCTCCCCCACAACCCCTAATTACTGCCTGGATTCTTCTCACTTAAAATCAAAACTGGTGACTTTCTCTTCCTCACCAGCATTTGAAGAATGCAAAGCCTCTACGGGTCAATGATACCTAACGTCTCTTTAGATAAATGTAAATTGATTCCAAATAGTCCACTAACTTTTCTTGTACTGGAGAATGTTTACACAATCCTTTTAAGCCATAGTCTTTTTCTTACATTGTTAGAGCTCTGTGTTGTTCTATGTGTAAGTTATGGGTTAAAAAAAAAAGTTAACGGCACTTACTTGAAAGATACCAGTGGAACTGACTCTCCCAGGTATGTTGATGATGGCTGAGGGGTTGAGAGGAGAGCTACAGGACTCGTCTTGAAAACAGCACAAACATACTGAATTGGCTCCGACTGCATGCTGTGGATTAATGGCAATAATGTGAATAGTTTTCTATAAATTATGGTTTTATTCAGTTTCCCTGTTAAAGCCTCCCTGTTATCCACATCTAAGCATTAAGGCCAGAAGTTCAAGAGGTCACTTGAATTTCGAATCTTCAAAATCATGATGATCACCTTGGCTTTATTCACACAGTGGAATTTGATTCCCTTGGTGTCCAAAGGGAGTGGGTCCCAGGACCTACCTCAGATATCCTCAGATGCCCCAGGCCTTTATGCAAAATAGTATAGAGTCAAAAGGTGGCTCATTAAGTAAAAACTTGCCGTGTAAGCTTCCCAGAATCCTTGGTAGAAGGAAAGCTGACTCTTAAAAGTTGTCCTGTGACCTCCATACATGGGTCATCCATATACCTCCATGTTGGGGTGCACACACAAAATGAAAGTTTTTAAATGTGCGAATAGTCTATGTATGTCCTTCCATACACTTAATATCATCTCTAGATTACTTATAACACCTAGCAGACCGTGAGTGCTGTACAAGCTGTTATACTGTGCTGTTTGGGGAGCAACCAGGAAAACATGTGTGTGTATTCAGTCAAGGGCACCCACTGTGGGTCTCAGTGGATTTTTGGAGCTCTGGGAGTGAATGGATCGATCACACATATTCTCCATCAGGGTCTCCTGGGCCAGTGGCCTCTCCTAATCACCACAAGGGCCCACAGATCCCATCAGCACTAGCAGGAAGAGTTGGCAATAATCCAGGCATGGTAGCACACACCTCCCAGCCCTTGGGAGACAGAGGCAGGAGGATCTCTGTGAAATGGAGGCCATCCTGGCCTAAGTAGCAAGTTCCTGGCCAGGTGGAGCTACAAAGGAGACCCTATCTCAGAATAATAGATGAATAAATCAATGGACGAAAGGAAGGAAGGAAGGAAAACCAAAAGATCCCTTTAGGTCTTTAAATATCAGATATGGCTTGAAAGAGCAGAGTTCCCAGATCAGCCCTATGAGTGGCTGTCGGATCTAGACAAACAAACTCCCCTCCTGTGCCCTCAGATTTTGGTCTAGAAGTGAGGAGAATATTGTCTCTTAGACCTGCACAACATTGTGGTAAGGAGAGAATTGTCATGAAATCTCTGAAGATACAAAGAACTCTAAAAACATTAAAAGACGTTCAGATTCAACAGATGCCATTTACTGATTTGGGTTTCAGAATCATCCTGACAAGTGACCAACCAGGACAAGCACCATGAATTGTCAGTCATTCTTGTCATCCACCAGCTCCCATTTGCTCCCTACCAACCCAGGAACGTTTACAAAGGTGTGTGTTTTCCAGAAGCGACCCTGTATGGGCGGCTCACCCCAATGAAGGTCACTCAAAGTTATTTAACTTCTCCGTGGAATTTATTTTCCTAACACATTGTTCAATTTACAGGAAGCCAGTTTATTTCAGGGTCCAGAAACCAAGTGACAGCCATCATTCTGAAGGAATGTTAACGACTATAAACCATCAATGGCAGGTTTTAGAACTCCACCAGTGACTTTCTCAAATCTCCACCTCTGTGAACTCTGTTTTGGTATCCAAACACCTCCTCGTGGGCCATGGAGATGACTCAGTGGGCAAAGGTGCTTGCTGTCAAGTCTGACCAACTTGAGCTCAATCCCCAGAAGGAGAAAACCAACTCCCAAAGTTGTCTTCAGACATCAATTACAGGCGCTGTGGTATATAAGAACAGAGGTTAATTAATTAGATACTATGGAGAAATTAACAATGTGTTTGGATGAATTTGTCTTTTCCTAGTCATAACATCTATGTATGTGTATTACTTTTGCTTTGTAGTGACCAAAATACCTGACAGAAACAATTTGTGAGCAGAAATGTTTATTTTGGTACATGCTGGGAGGGTTTGGATGGGTCATGGTAGGTAAAGGCAGGGTGATGGGAGCCTGCAATAGACCAGGAAGCAGAGAGTGTTGGGAACCAGAGCAGGCTATTCAAATACATTCAAAATCCCTCCCCTTAGGCCAGCTTCGGCCAGTTGCGCCCCAGCTCCCAAAGGCTCCACAGCCTCCCAGAGCAGGGCCACCTACGGGAATAAGCTTAAAAACAAACAAACAAACAGGAGCCTGGGAGGGACAGTTCAGGTTCACCCCATAACACAGACCAGGAAGGATTCTGAGTGTAGACATCAAGAGAACTCACTAGACTGTGTCTTATGGATCCCAGGATGGCCTGGAACTTTCTATGTGGCTGTGGATGGCCTTGAACTTCTCATCTTCCTGCCTTCATCTCCCTGAGTCTTGAAGTCACAGGTGTGCACCACCATGTCCAGTTTCTGCATGCTAGATAAGCACTCTACCATCTCAGCCACCTGCTCAGCCCAGTCACCAGCTTTTGTTTGTGTTTTGAGACAGGGTCACCCTGGAGCCCCAGCTGGCCTGGAACTATCTGTGTTGACCAGTCTGGCCTCGAACTCAGAGATCCACCTGCCTCTGCCTCCCGAGTGCTGGGATAAAGGTGTGTGCTACCAGGCCCAGTCCTTACCAGTTTTGACTGTTGGGATCCCCTGCCCATCAGTTAAGTCTAGCTACATTTCTGTCTTTCATTAGAAGATTTTTTTTTCACTTTTGATTGTGAGTCTGAGCCTTTTAATGGCTGTGCCAGCTCTCCAGTCCTTTTCACTTTAAAAAAAAATGGGAAGAAAGGGGCTGGAGAGTTGGCTCAGTGGTTAGGAGCACTGGCTGCATTTGCAGAGGACCCAGTTTCAGTTCCCAGCAAACATGTGGTGTCATAACCACCTATGATTCCAGTTCTAGGGGATCACATGCCCTCTTCTGGCCTCCATGGGCATTTCATGCACATGGCACACATACATGTGTGAAAAACACATAAAATTTAAAAAATAATAAATAACACTGGTCATGGTGGCTTGGGCCTTTAATCCCAGCCCTAGAAAGGCAGAGGCAGATAGACCTCTGTGAGATTGAGGCCAACCTGGTCTACATAGTAACTTCCAGGTGAGCTGGGACTAGGGAGACTCTTGTCAAAAAACAAACAACAAAAACACAAAACAAAAAGAAGAAATAATAAACAAAACATTTTTCCATGGGAAAAAATATTTTAAAACTCAGAACTGAGGTGGCAAGTTTCTACTTTGTTGATTTTTTTTTTTTTTACTACGTAGGAATTGTTTTTAACCAAAATTGTTTTCTGTCAGAAAGTAAACAATAAGATAAAAGTTTTGCAAGTTGTTGAAATCTTAAAAGTCCTAATTGTAAAGTGTTTATCTCTGATAGCTGTTCTCAACGTTGCCAAATTTAATATCTTTTTATAACATTCTATAGCAACTCCCTCTGTGTCTGTGTGTGTGTGTGTGTGTGTGTGTGTGTGTGTGTGTTACACGTAAGTGTGTGGGTGCCCCAGGCCCGGAACAGACAATGTGGAAACATGCCGTGGGGTGTCTTCCCCACTCGCTCTCCACCTTACTGACCTGAGATATGGTTTCTCAAGGAACCAGAAACTCTGCATGTGAGTGCTGGGGATTCAAACTTAACTTACAAAGCAAGTACTTACCCCACTGAGCCGCCTCCCCGGCCCACAACTTCCGTCTGATAACTTGTTTATGGAAATGAAATAGACGGTCCCTGAGGGTAATCTGCTACTTCTCATGGGTCTGTGGCTGGCTGGGTCTGTCTGAGGCGCTGTGGACCGGCTCCCGGGATGGCCTTCCTCATGTCCCTGTTCTTGGTGCTGGGCGGCAGGCAGGGAGCTTGGCCCGGGATTGGCCTGCGGCTTTTCTTCACTTTCAGGATAGCCTCACTAAATGACTTCTGGAATTTTTAGTAGCAGGACAGCTCGACTGGGACTATTGGGGTTAGACCAGCCCTCAGTGGTAACTCACAGGGTCAGCATTCCGGAATCCCTGGATCGGGTCCACTCGGAGAGGGGCGGTCTCAGAAGCAAAGACAGAAGCTACGAAGCTTTGAAGACCAAGCCCCCCTAGGTGGCATCTATCGATCAGAAAAGGTCACGAGACCTGCCTGCAGGCAAGGAAAGAGAAATAAATCAAAATGTATTTCTTGATCATGGGATAGTGAGGTTATACTGTGAGAAGAGGAAAAAAAAAAAAAAAAAACGGGACTGGGAGGTACCCTCCATTTAGAAACAATTCATTCTATATCCTAAGGGAACTGCAGAAACTGTTTTTGAAAATGAAAGCAGCAGTCCAACAATAACTTAACATTAGGAACAGATAGATGGCTCAGTGGTTAAGTGGACTGGCTGCTCGCTCAGAGGACTGGGGTTCAGTTCCCAGCACCCACATAGCAGTTAACCCACCCCGCCTCCTCTGGAGAGATGACTCAGCAGTTAAGAGCACTGGCTGCTCTTGCAGAGGACCCGGGTTCGATTCCAGTACCCACATGGTGGCTAACAACTGTCTGGAGCTTCAGTTCCAGGGGATCTGACGCCTTCTTCTGACTTCCGAGGGCACTACACCACACAGGTGCACTTACACACGCAGGCAATACACTCATACATATAAAATAAAATAACAAAGACGTCTTTTAAAATCAAGTAATTTAACAGAGAATTGAAAGGCAAGTCATCTATAAGTATTTCAGCACATAAACAGCCCAGATGCACCAAAAGATCTAATGGCCAGTGAAGTGCATGGAGCTAGTGACTACATTTTGATTTGTGAAAAAATAAGGAGTCATTTCATAAAACACAGATCCTGAAATGAGCAACAGCGAAGCAAAAGAGTCAGGTTAAGTAATAATATGTCAGTATTTGCATATAATAAGAAAATAAGACAAACTAGAGAGGAAATACAGTATTCCCAAAAGTGTTGTGGGCTTTATCAGAAAAGGGCAAAATAAAAATAATTCCCTGTATGATGATAGAAAACACATCAAGGACTTCAAAAATTCTATCCCATGTCAAAGCATGTATTTGACCTCTAATATTTCAAAAGGCCATGGAGATTCCAACTGTCAGGATTCAGGGAGAATGAGATAGATTTTAGAGAGTAAAGGAGGGTCTAGAGGTGTGTGATAAATGTCAGAAACACAGATAAAAATGTTAAGATTTGATTTCCATGTTGTTGGTTTCTTATTCACCTCAAAGATTAAATGTATAGAGCCAGGCCTGGTAGCACACACCTTCAGTCCCAGCCCCTGGGAGGCAGAAGCAGGTGGATCTCTGTGAATTCAAAGGCAGCCTGGTCTACATAGAGAGTTCCAGGCCAACCAGGACTACATATTGAGACCATTTCAAACAAACAAAACCAAAAGCAAATTAAAGGTATAGAATGGCAATGACATGAAATCCTTAAAAATAATATTTACCGATAAACTGTCATGTGACTTTTATATTCCATGTCCCTCTTGGCACATACTTGGTTTCTTGGTGTGGCAAAGGATTCCCAAAGTTTCTTAATTTCAATCTACAGCAGAGCTTGCTCTCACAGCCACAGCACAGCTCTGCTAAAGCATTGTCAACTACCTGTATGTCAGGCCCCCAGAAATAAGCTTCTTAAATTTCAGCTTAGTAACTAACATATACAATACCCTTCCTTGAAATTCCTTTGTGGTGCTGGGGGTCAAAGCAGGGCTCCATGCATGCTAGGTAAGTGCTCTGAGCTAAGTCCCCAGCTGGTGCAGTCTTTTAAAATGACAGATTAGCATACACATACATATGCCCAGGCAAAACTGCTGATAGACTAACAAAAATAATTCTATGGGGTTGACTACACAGCTCAGTGGGTAAAGGTGCTTGTCACCAAAAGCCTCCTGACCTGAGTTCAATCCCCAGAACCCACACAAAGGTGGAAGTGAACCGACTCTACAAAGTTGTCCTCTTACCTCCACATATGCTCCAGAACCACACATATCATGCACACATACACACAATAATAATAATAACATAAAAATAAAGCTAGAAGATAATAATGTTATGTCACTTAAGATTGGCTCATTTCTAAGCTGGGACCTTTTTGGGGTGGTACTATTGACTTATTTATCTATTTAACTTAGCAGGATCTGAATACATAACCTGGACTGATCATGAGTTCCTTATTTTTCTGCCTCCATCTCTTGAGTGCTGGGGTCACAGGCCCCTTTCCGGCCTCGGGGAAGCTTTGTGTGACACTTTGCTGTATGGTTGTCGGTCTGTGTAGAGCCACTGGGCCATGTGGAACGGAGTATTTCTTCACGGCATCTTCTGAAACCTAAAACACTGCAGGAAATTTTCTCTTTGGACAGAACTGAATTGAGTTTTGGGGGTCAAACACACTTGGAGCCTTGCTCTAAGTGCCTACAATACTCGGTGTATATCATCTTGTCAGCCCCAAATGATCACGGAACTTGGCCAAGCAAGAGGGGAGGTGATAACCTGGGGCAGGGAGCTTTCTATTGAGAGCAGGCTTTGGAAATCTGTCTTGCACACACATCCAAAGTTGATTTGGACTTTAATTAAGTCACACTTAAAGACTCTCTGGGGTTTTAAAAAATTAAAGGGCTTTTAACATACAATACCGCATGGCCTGCTTTAAAACCAGACCACGATGAAAGCTCACAGCAGAAGTAACCACAGCAAAGGCACATTGGCTGACTCTCCTCCACCACTAGACGCAATTGAGAGTTCGTATTTCATTTAATTGAGGTTTTATCTTTTTTATTCCAAACTGAGGCTTTAAAAAACGTATTTTGTTGTTGTGCTTTTTTGAGGCAGTGCCTGGTTGGGTTGCCCAGGATGGACTGAACTCCTGACCTCCAGCAATCCTCCTGCCTCAACCCCAGCTTGGACAAGAGGTGTGCACTCCCCCAAGACCCTCTCTGAATTTAGGTTTTGCATCTTGACAGTATGTTAATACATTCAGCTTAATAAATTCTCCTTTGCATTAATTCACAATAATAAATTTTTATGCCCAGAAAATATACATGAAGAGGGGGAAAGAATGGGCTCTAAAAAGGAAACGTTGAAATCCTCCTCTCTTTATATATCTATCTATAATTTTATGTAATAAAATACACTAAGTTTATTAGTATTTACCAAAAAACGTGGGACCTACTACTTATACAATTTTGGAGGCCTGCTTTTTTTTTCATTTAAAAATTTTTTTGATTTATTTGTGTGTTTGAGTATTTTGCCTGCATGTATGTAAGTGCACCATATCCAGTGCCCTCAAAGGTCAGAAGAAGGCACTGAATCTCCTGGAATCTCTTCAGCATTCAAATCTCCTGGAGTTACAGATGGTTGTTAACCACCAAGTAGGAACCAGACCCTGGTCCTCTGCAAGAACAGCCAGTGCTCTTAACTGCCAAGCCATCTCTAGCCCACTTTGTTGTTGTTTTTGGAGACAGTCTCCAAAACAAGCCAGGCATGGTGGTGATTGCCTTTAATCCCAGCACTCAGGAGGCAGAGGCAGGTGGATCTCTGTGAGTTCAAGGCCAACCTGGGGTTACGGGGAGATCCTGTCTTAAAGAAAAGAAAACAAAACAACAAAACAAAACAGAATCTACAGCATATAGAAATATTCAAACAATTTAAAATTCAGATTTCTCAGTAAGGGAATATGTATTTAATTTATTATATTAACTATTTAAAAGAAAAATCATGGATTTTGCTGTGGTTACCAACTCTGAAAGCACATACAAATTATAAGATTTTCATTGTTTTGTTATGTTGAGGCAAAGGGCAAAATAATACTAATGAAAGACAATTTAAGGTATATTTGTGAGTTTTTTCCTTCTGCCTACAACGTGTCTAATCAACGTCACCTAAAGGTTTATGTAGTTGACTATGCTGCTTCTTTTTATGTCCATTTTAAGTTGTATTACTGTGTGTGTGTGTGTGTGTGTGTCGGTGTCTGTGTCTGTTTGCCATGGTGCACATGTGTGCACAGAGGACAACTTACAGGAGTCAGTTCTCTCATCCACCATGTGGATCAGGGCATCAAACTCCAGTCATCAAGCTTGGTGGCAAGCGCCTTTACCTGCTGAGTCGTCTCACTGGTTCTCATGTTACTTCTGATTCTATGTCTCAGACATTTAAATGGAGGCATTTAACCAGTAGTTCCTGTTCTACCAGTCTAACTACCGTGTGTGTTCATGTGTGCACACATGCACATGTGTACATGTGTGGAGGCCAGGAGACAACCTTGAGTGTTGCTACTCAATGCCATTCGCTTTTTTATTTATTTATGTACTTTTGAGACAGGGTCTCTCTCTGGCCTATAACTTGCCAGGTAGGCTAGGCTGGTTAGCCAGTGAGCCCGGGGATCTGCCTGCCTCTGCCTCCCCAGCAGCTTTTTACATGGGTGCTGGGGATTGAATTCAGGTCTTCAGGCTCATGAGACTAGCACTTTACCAATCCAGCCATCTCCCCGGCCCAGTTTGAGAAATTTTCAACTGTGAATAGATATTTTAGGTTATTGAAAACAAAAATCTTAACTAAAAACATCCTTTTTAATTTAAAAAAATAACGTCTCTATTTTATGTGTATTACTGTTTCCATTGCATGATGTAAGTGTACCATATGCATGTCCTGCCTGTAGAGGTGAGGAGAGAGCATCGGATCCCCTGGAACTAGGGTTACAAACAGCTACCATGTGAGTGCTGGGAACTAAAACTGGGTCTTCTGTAAGAGCAACACGCACTCTTAACTGTTGAGCCATCTCTCCGGCCACATTCTTATAGTCTTTTGTTTGTTTAATTTGAGACAAGGTCTTCCTGTAGCCCCAGTTGTCCTGGAATGCCCTAAGCAGACTTACCAGCCTCTGCCTCCTGAGTGCTGGGATTGAAGGGGGGTACCATCCTGTCTGGGCCATCCTTATATTCTTGATTGTTTAATTAAAAATTATAACCGGTATCTCATTGAAGTAAACTACTGTGTGTCACACACTCAAAAACCACCTCATGGCATAACCTTTGAGTTCTCTATGATGTTGCAAGTTTCTCTGTGCTAACCACAAAGAAAACAGTGAAATTAACTAATAATTTGATTTGTGCAGTTTTCTACACCATCTCTCAATAAAATGCATCAAGGTAAAGCAGAAATTATACATGATTTATCTTGTGAAACTTGCACTCTTCAAATGGCCTATAAAAATCAGATCCTTGTTCTTATAAAATTTGATAGCAGGAGACATAACCCAAATCACCTTTCCAATCTGTTTCATTTGTTTTGTAAAGAGAGTGAGTCCCTAGTGAGACATTCTTAACCCAGTTATTGATTTATGATCTTGAGACTATTCCATCAGAAAGCTTCCCCCACCCATTTGGTGATCTATTTTTGGTACAAAAATCTAGGCCAAATACAAAGCTTCTTGAATCATTTCTGGAATGAAAACTTTTGAAAATTTTTTTATAAATATGCTCTGAGTTTCAAACAATAAAATTATATGAAAACCCCAGTCCAGGGCTGGGGATGCAGTTCCGTATTAGAGTACTTGTTTAGCATGTTAACGGCCCTGGGTTCAATTCCCAAGAGCATGTATAAAATGAAAAGTGAAACTCAATCTATGCTACAAAGTATTTATTTCATTAGCTCTTCCATTTCTACAGGAAATGCACAGATTCTGCCTGAAGCATGTGGTGGCTGGTCCCAATAGGTGAACTCTTAGTTTATCACTAGTACACAGCCTTTTCCCTTGAGAAGTCTGAAAGGTTTGAAAAGAAATGATAGATGAGAATAACAATCGTGGCTAGTTGTTTTAGGCATGATTGTTTGCACAGAAATTCCAAAATGGAAAAACATTTTAAATATATATATTTTTTAATTCCAGGGAATATTTTCTTTCATTCCTATCCAAATGGCAGATAACATAGTGGCATATATAATAGCAGAAGGTATTATCCACAAGAGTCAGAGAGAGAAATTGATTTCCTGTAAAACCAAGGCAACCCCAGAGCTTGTAGCTTTCATAGACTCTCAATACTTGATTTTGTATTTGTAATTTTATATTCTCTTTGTTCAAAAATAGAAAACTGCAGAGTGTGGTGGCCAGTCCCTTTAATCTCAAGACTGGGGAGGCAGAGGCAGGAGGACCTCTGTGAGATGGAGGCCAGCCTGGCACTATAGGGAGACTGTCTCCAGAAACAACAACAACAACAACAAAATGGGATAGAGATGGCTTGGCAGTTAAGAGCACGGGCTGTTCTCACAGAGGACAAGGGTTTGGTTCCTACATGGTGGCTAACAATCATCTGTAACTCCAGTTCCAGGAGATTCAATGCCTTCTTCTGACCTTTAAGGGCATTGGATATGGTGCACTTACATACATGCAGGCAAAATACTCAAACATACAAATAAATTAAAAAATTTTAAATGAAAAAAACAGGCCTCCAAAATTGTACAAGTAGTAGGCCCCACAAAGCCTAGATTGGCCAGGCTGGAGCATAAACAATATGATTTACATAAAATTAGTGCACTGCTTAGTTCTTTCAAAATGCTACAGTCAGAGATATACCTGGATGTCAGTGTTTTTTTTTAATCTAATAGTTCATTATTTGTAAGCTTTGAAAGCACTACTCTGCAGAAATTTGTTAATTTAAATATTAATGCTCATTATAATGATTTTCTTCTAATGGAGAGATTTTTCTACATGAGAAAATCCAATATTCTTAAAATGTCAAGTTTCTCATCATTCAATGGCCAGTGCAGTGAATATTCCAACTATATTTAGAAAACACAAAGCTTTGGAAAAAATCTGGAAAACATCTGGGAAAAAAATAGAGTCACTGAGAAATTTTTGGAAAAATGATTAATTAAATGTGAGGTGCTACGTTGGAATGGGAGATGGTTGTTTTTTTAACATACAAAACATAAGCTTTCAATAATTTAAACAACGTGGTCTTGATACAGAAACAGACATTCTAACACAGAGCGACTTTAGGACGTGTGAAACACTGGGACTGGGGATGTAACTCAGTTGTGGAACCCTTGCCCAGCATGCACAAGTGCTGTGTTCAGTTACCAGCACCACAAAACATCATCGTCATCATCATCATCATCATCATCATCATCATCAATAAAAGAACATAAATTCAGCAGGGGAGGGAAGAAGTTATGAAAATGGTTCTGGTGCAACTGGTTAGATGATGGAGAGTGAATCTTTTATTATATGGCTCCTTACCTCTACTAATGAAATATTTTTAAAATAAAAGTATAGAAATTTATAAGAAAAGACATGAATATCTCAATTAAGGTTTAAATTTTATAGAAACATTTTAAAGGTTAAAGTGTAATAAGTTATGAAATAATAATGGGCCCTGTCCATCCCACAACGGGCATCCCATTCAGTTCATGATGAGCATACATGTTCCGTTCACAGTGGCTGTCAGCCAAGACTCACAGGACAGGTAGAGTGCTGATAGCTCCTTCAAGGCTGTGCCCCCATGATTTAGTTTCCTACCAAAGGTTCCAGCTCTTAAAGGTTCTACCACCTCCCAAAGCACCAGAGGAGATAGCCTTGGAGAGTGAATCTTAAAAATCAATACTGTAACAATTTTTACTAATAACAGAGGGGCAGTTTTTAAACACATTTCTATCGGCTGTAGATGTATACACACGGTTTCATATATTGTTGTTCATGAATGTTCATAGAAGCAAGACTCATAATAGTTAGAAAATGGAAATAGCCAGCCATGGTGGGGCACACCTTTAATCTCAGTACTCAAGAGGTAGAGGCAGGCAGATCTCTGTGAGATCAAGGCCAACCTGGTCTACATAGCGAGTTCCAGGCCAGCTGGAACAGGAAGATCCTGTCTCAAACAAACAAACAAACAAACAAACAAAAGCTTGTCTGGGGATAGAGAGCTGGCTTAGCAGTTGAGAGCACTGGCTGCTCTTCCAGAGGACCTGGGTTCAATTCCCAGCACCCACATGGTAGCACACAACCATCCCTAACTCCAGTTCTAGGGGAATCCAATGCCTGCTTCTGACTACTACAGGTACACTTACACACATGCAGGCAACATACTCATACACACAAATAAAGAAAAATAGTAAAATAAATAATAAATAAAATATTAAAAAATGAAAACAATCTACATATCAGCTGATACATTGGTTAAAAACAAAAAAACAACAAAAATCACTATACCCACACAATGGAATACTGGTTGACAGTGAAAAGGGAGAAAATCTAACACATGATGCAAATTGACATGGTCATTTTTACTGAAGATTTTATTACAGAGCTCCACCACTGGGTCATACATAGAGAATATATATCTGAGAGATGCCCGGCTCTAAACAACACGTCTACAGTGGAACATCTACACCTAAGACTCATGGACCACAGTAGAACAGTGGGTAGAGAGAATACTAACACATCCCTTAACTCTCACTGACAAAGCTTCCTCACAAAACAGAGTGTGATGCATGAAGAAGGCCTCGACTGGCTAAGTTTTAGAGAATAAGAGACTGCAGAGTATGTGTCCCTGAGCAGCACTCCTATATTAAACTCACCCACCCACTGCTCGGGGACCATTGAGGAAGAGGGGATGGAAAGATCGTAAGTGCTGGGATGGGCTCACGAACATATGGAAACGGGTTTTCGTGTCACTGAGAACTTGCTCATATGAACTTGCAACAATGGAGACAGCGTGCACAAGACCCTTGCAGACTCATCCGACAGAAACCAGAATAGAACGAGGGAACTGGGCAGCAGGCCCCACCCCTAGCCGAGGAACTGTTGGCAACTGATAACTGCGGGATGAGGGAGAGTAGATCTTTAAGGGAGTCACTCTAGATGGGCTGACTAGACTCCAGTGGATGAAGTTGCACCAAAGGACATCTAGATACAAATGCTTGACTGAAACGGACTTAACATACGTAAAGGAATGCATGAAATCATGGGTGTGCGGGTGAAGGAGGGGTCTAAATTTGATTAAGATCTATTATATGAAGTGCACAAAAACTCAATAAAAATATTTTTTAAAAATAAAAATAATAAATAAAATATTTAAAAAGACAAATATTCATCCTCAATTTATTTTAATTTCAGTAAAAGAATGGAGCCCGTTGTCTTCTGCTTTACTTTCCATGACATAATTACTTCCCTGTGTCTTTGTGTCTCATTTTCACACAGATTCGTACATACTTGAAAACAGAGAAATTACGTTAAGGACGTTTCAATTTATATTCTCTAATTTTGTGTTAAGATCTCCTATGTGTTCTTTAGACTAGAAGTTTCACCTGGATTGTCTGTGGATTTTATATGCTTATAAATGTCTTACCTTTCTGGTTTATTAATGAGAGATATGTTAAAACTGAATTCTATACATGTAACGTTTTAATTTTAAAATCATTTGCCATGATACTGATACATCAAAATACGTTTTAGAATCATTTGGTTTTTATGAAAAAACATTTTATTTATTTTTATTTTATGTGTATGAACGTTTTGTATGTGCACTATTGGCAGCTGATCACTGCTGGGTGAGGGAAAGTTGATCTCTAAGGGAGTGATGTAGACAGTCTGAACGAGCTCCAGTGGATAAACTGGAGGGTCATCTGGGAACACAAACTTGACTTGATAGGCCTTAACAAGCATGACAAAATGCATGAAGTCCTGTAGGTGGGCTATGGGGGAGGGGATGCAGACAGAAAAGTGTGGGAAGGGGCTAAATATGATTAAGATGTATGAACCCACAAAAATTCAATAAAAATTGTTTAAAAAGTTACAAATATTCATATAATTCTCGTCACTAAATTTAGCGTTAGAAACAGGAGTTAATGAAAAGGTGCAATTCCTAAATCGTAATAATATAAATGCGCATAAACCTTGAGAAATTTTAAGTTGATCTTTCTCCCTTCCCTTCCTTCCTCCCTCCCTCCCTCCCTTCCTCTCTTCCTTCCACTGAGTCTTGCTCTACAGCCTAGTCTGGTTTTGAACTTTTGACTCTCATGCCTCAGCCTGGGCTTAATGATGTTAGCTACCACATCCAGTTCCATTTGATTTTGAAAACATTGAAAGCTTAGCCGGAAGTCTCGGCTCTGTATAATGAAGCCTCAGTTTCCCCAAGGGCAGCGCCACCTTCTTCCACGTTCTTCTGAGAACAAAACCTGAGCGCCCTTGAATGCCAAGTCTCAAAACTAGGCTCTGGGCTGCTTCGATTTTACCTCCATCGGTCATCAGAACCCAAAGTTCCAAAGCACAAATGTATTGCCGAAAATTACTCTAATTGAGTAATGTTTTAAAGTAATAAATAATAAACTAAAAAATATCTTTTAAATTCTATTAGTAAACAGTCAGCATTTAATATAAAAACAGAGCAGGGAAGGAGACGTGAGAGGGCAAACCCCACAGGGTAGCAACAAGCCAAAGAAACCTTAGTCCACACAAGTCCAGCTTGGTGAACCAGAGAGTGTATTGAGTCGCTTCCAGGAGCGGATGACTCAAAGGCCAAAAAGACTAAAAAGCTTCAGTGCATTGGGACTTGGGGCTGGTGTGTTGGGGGTGGTGGTGCTGGGGAGGCTGATGTGCTGGGGAGGGGGCTACGGTGCTGGGGTGGGGGTTGCAGCAGGGAGGGAGTGGCTGAAGTCTCAGGTGAGGGGCTGGCTCGCCTCCCTCTCCTAGGAGGGAACCGCTACTGACCAGAGTTGCATGATCACAGGTCTCTGATCTTCCAGGTCAGGCTCAGAGCACCAAGTTCCACAAGGAGGCTGGGGGAGTGACTAGGAGGGTACGGCGGTATGCAAATGCCAACATATAATGAAGCCTGTTTTTAGAAACAGGTAAACCGGTTGTCCAATCTCTTTGTGACGACTGTGAGAGAGTAAAGACATCATTTCTCTTTTGTCATGTTTTATTTTCATTTCTTACATGCCGCAAACTGGCATCAGACAAAGAAAGGGCAAGATAGCATATGGGAGACCCTGACATTTGGTTTTCCTGCACACCCTGTATTTGATTACACACAAGAGTGCTTGTCAGAGTCTGCTGAATTCCATTACTCCGCATCTACTGTGATATATATGCGCTAAATAAAAGCAAAGTTTTAGTGGAAAGCAAAGACTTTAACAAATTACAAAGGCAGATACTAAGTTGGCCACATTTTCTGAGCACTCAGTAACATAATCAAAAACAAAATTGATTTAGAAAAAACCTCAACCATTTGAAAAAAACTTTCTCTTAATTAACTTTTCAAAAATATTTTACTTATTTTATGTGTTTGAGTGTATTGCCTGTATGTATGTAAGGGCACTTGTGTCATGCAATGCCTGAGAGGTCAGAAGAGGGCGTCGGATCCCCTAGAACTGGAGTAACTTGTTAGAAGCCATGTGGGGGCTGGGAACTGAACCCAGGTTCTCTGCAAGAGCAGCCACTGCTCTTAACTACTGAGCCATCTCTCCAAGCCCCTGGTGTGTTTATGCTTAAGACAGGATTTCACTCTGAAACCTGGGGTGGCCTTGAACTCATCATCCTTCAACCTCAGCCTCTCATGTGTTCTTTAGACCCAAGCTTACCTCCTCACCTAGCCATTTGACAAGTAAGTCATAACCTAACCCACCCACTGAGGAAGAAAAGAGCTTAGATCCTCTAAAGGCCCACAGGTCCAAGCTAATGTGTCATGAGAAGCCATCAGAGTATTCAAATGCTAACTGACAAGGTGGTTAGGTCTCCATAAACATATTGTAATTTGAAAATATCACAGTGGAACACACACATGATACATTTAACCACTGAACATTGTAGCTTAGCAACAGAGCACACTGTAGCATATTGGTTGGTCCCATCAAGATCACAGAGCTCACCACCCCTGCCCAACATCTCCAGAGAGCATGTACCACATATCATCAGCCCAGGAAAAGATCAAAATTTGAAATACGGTTCTGCTGAATGTATATGGCTTTTGTACCACTGTCAAGTCAAACTGATTTATCCTAGGTTGGGAAACACACATAATTGGGTCTGATTCTGAAGGTGTTGGATCAAGGTAGATAAAGGGTGAGACTGCATACAGGAGACTACATATATGGAATGCTGTACTGGGAAATAGTATGTAACTCTGATCAGAGTCCTAGGAGAAGACACTGACAAGATCTTTGATGCTTGTAGAAAATACAGCTACTTTAGAAGAGAGTAAGCCACAGGATTTCCATCACAGATAGGAAAACAAAAGTAGGCTCCAGAAATGAAGGGGAAACAGCCATCTTCTCTTATCCTCAAGAGATCTGTTCGGAGACTCTCAGTGGATGAGACCCAAACTAGCACCCAGCCCTATCTAGCGCTTTCCTTGTACACAGAGCTTGACACCTCTTCTGTCCCTGGGCACTTCGCGTGCTCTGTGGCCACTGCTGTTGCAGTTTGAAGTATGAGAACAGGCAAGCATGGTTTTCTTTTCTCTACTTCCAAATTTCATGGACGAAGATTTTATTTTTTTTCCATAGATGTCAGCAACCTCAGTAGTCAAGTGTTTCTTCGATTATTAAGTTGGGAACTTTCCCTTTTCCACTCACAGGATGCATTTCACAGTCTCTCCTTGACCTATCCAACTACCAGCTTCCCTGATCTGGTGCTCTGGGATTAATAAGGAGGATTGGATCAGTTGGACATGAGCCCTGGGCTGCTGAACACTAAAGGACTCATGGTCAGGTAGCACATGAGCATGGACATGCCAGACCATGGAGTCATGTCCATCCTGGGCAGGGTGGGGCATGATACTGCATGACTCAGAACTGTAACTTAAAACCTATGAATTGTTCATTTCTGGAATTTTCCATTTAATATTTCTGAACCACAGTTGATTGTGTGTGAGCACCAGAAGTGAAATCCCAGGAAAGGAAGGACTAGTGTGTATGTCAAACCAGGAAACCTACTTGGCAGTGATGTCTTGGGGCAAGCCCAGAGGACACTCTGTTCAGGAAAGTTCTAAGGAAAGAGTTCAGGGGAGGGGGACGATACCACCGTATCAGGTGCTAGCCCCTGTTGTAGGTTGGGCAGACACTGGAAATGCTGATACAGAACCAGACTCCTTGAGCCTGTGAATGGAAAGACCCCGTGGCCTTGGAGGGCAGAGTATAACAACGTCTGAAAAGGCTGGCAAGGCTAGGCTGGAGAGGGAGAAGGGCCTGACCCACAGAGATGCAGACACAGGACAGACTAGCAGCCAGTAAGTACCTTGCTGAAACTAGATATCAAAATAAAGTTTCAAAAGTCAAGTATGGTGGTGCACATCTCTAATTCCAGTTTGAAAGACCCCATTCAACACACATTTTTGAGCCCATCACAGCTGTGGCCTGACCATAGATCACCAAGTGGTCATGAGACCAAAACAGCCAGTCATTAGCTGTGCTCCACCAGACTTCAATCATCCCTGGTAAGAAGAAGGAGCAACTATAGGACCAGCACAGCAAGGTCAAAGAAAACAAGAGACCCCGTGTTATCAGCAGCTATGACCAAACAGGGTGTAGGAGGGTGTCCCAATGGGCAGGTCTGTTTGGGGGCACAAGGCAAAAACAGAAAGCAAACTACAAGGCTGCTCAACTCACAAGAGGTGCAGAAAGGACGCAGTACAGCCAGCCTTCCCCGGGTGGATTTGGGTGGTTCTCTCAGTCCTGAGAGAAGTGCCCAAGGACAGGCCATGGCAGAGATGCAGGGCTCGAGTAGTCTCTGAGGACTCCGCAATTTGCAACCTTACTGCCATAGGTGCTTCCATGTCCAACATCAGGCAAAGCGTATGCCCTCTTCTCTTTGAATCTGGGCACAGCCTAGGCCTGTTTTGGTCAATGGAACTAAGAGGCAGTAACAGTTTGAGACTTTAGGCGTCTTTCTTTTCTTCCTTCCTGGAGCCCTGGAGCCACTTTAAAGACCAAAACCTAGACCAGGCTTGGTGGTAACGCCTGCGTCTTAGCACTCAGAAGGCAGAGGCAGGTGAAACTCCATGAGTTGGAGATCTACCTGTTCCAGGCCAGCCAGTGCTACATAGAGAGACCCTCTCTCAAACAAAACAAAACCAGAAACCAACAACAAAAATCACCAACAAAATGAAAATTTAACAACTAGGAACAAACAAAAAAGCCTGCCTATACTGCTCGAGAGGAGAAGAGGGAAGACCGGCTGGACGAAATACCACCCGAAAGGGTATTAAGACACTGAGAGAGTATTAAGTCTCACTGCCATGCTGGAGAGACCCCGCATAGGAGCAAGAACAGTGCGGCTCTGGCCCACTCACGGAGTCAGGAGACGTGACAAAAAGGAGTCATTTTAAGCCACTGAGTTTTATAGTGTTTTCTTATCCAACTCGAGATGCTAAAACAGACCTGGTGTCTGGAAACTTAAACTGTGGTGTTTATCTTAGAATCGGGTGTTATGCCAAAACAAAAGTCTTTAAAGAGACCAGTAGCAAAGGCCCGAAAGGCAGGGATGAAGTTGCTGTTAGAGGCTGAAGGGAAGGGAACCAGGGTCCTATATACATGGTGCAAACACACACAGAAGACTATCAGGAAGCTGTCACCGCTGTGACTCACGGGTCAGGCAAGGCTACTTTATAGGCAGAGCATTGAAAGTGCCAACTGTGTTTGTTTTGTCTTCAGATGCCTGTGAAAAAATGCTTGAGGAGAAATACACGGGGAAAGATGACGTACCATTTTCCAGCAGAATCCAGAGAAAGTATAAAGGACTGAGGATTCAGTGGGTTTGAAAGCAATACTGTTTTTCTAGCCTGCTCTTTGAAATGGCCTCAGGGAAGATCACATAAAGGACAGTAAGGATAAAACATGCTTGACATGAGCATGCTTCAGTATAAAGTTCTGATCGGGGTGAGACTGCACGGCACTGTGTTGAAATCTCAGGAGGATCTTAAATGATGGACCACAGAGCCTTTCAGCTAAACACAGACTCCCAAGGCTCCTAAAGGTGTGCCTTATACTCCCTTCTTACTAAATCCTCACTAAATACCAAGTAGGACTCTAAGAATCAGGAGGGCTGGGAAGACTGCTCAGTGGGCAAAGTACTGCAAACTGAGGACCTGAGTTCAGAACCCCCAGAACCCACATAAAGCCTGACACCACAGCATGCCTCTGTCATCCCAGTGCTTGGACAGTGAGATGGGAGGCAGGAGGATCCCTGGAAGCTCTTGGGCTGCTAACCTGGTGTAGGCTGCAGGCAACAAGAGTCCTTGTCATCAGCCTTCAACCTTGTCTTAAACAAGGAAGATGCAAGAACGAGCACCTGACGTTGATCACCATGTAGGAGAGAGGAGAGAGAGACAGAGAGAGAGAGAGAGAGAGAGAGAGAGAAGAAGAAGAAGAAGAAAGAAGAAGAAGAAGAAAGAAGAAGAAGAAGAAGAAGAAGAACAAGAAGAAGAACAAGAAGAAGAAGAAGAAGAAGAAGAAGAAGAAGAAGAAGAAGAAGAAGAAGAAGAAGAAGAAGAAGAAGCAGCAGCAGCAGCAGCATGGCTTTTGTCAAGTAGAATTGATTCCAATTTTGTTGTTGTTTTGAGACGGGATCTCACTGTGTAGCCCAAGATGGCCTGAACTCACTACACAGACCAGACTAGCCTCCAACTCAAATTCTCCCAGTTCTGTCTCACAAGTGCTGGGACTAAAATCGTGTGCCACCATGCCTGGCAGTGAATGCCAATTTGATATGAAAGAAACGTACACTATTTTTAAAGGAACCAAATTCACTTGGCCTGAAAGAGATAGTGACAATTTAGGGGTTGGGTGGCAAGAAAAGGTCTGCAGACCTTTTTCACAGGCTAACAAAAGCCACTTAACTCAGCTTCAGAGAGGAGCCATTTACTATGGAAAAGCAGCGGTCAGGGGCTTGGGGACTGGACTACAATCCAGAAGGGTGACTTGTGCCCTGCTGGACGTCCAGACCACTGTGAATCAGTGACTGCCTTCCCACTTTAGCCTTTTCCAGATTTCTTGCCAGGGCTCATCACTATATGTTGGGTGGATGGGGAGGTATCTGACCCTTTTAATTCAGGTCATTAGACCAGGGGTCCATTCCTTGGGTGTTGGAGGATTCACCTGAGGAAATCCCGCTGGAAGGCCCACCTGCACTTGACCTGATTTGTATGGCGAGGCGGGCTCCTGAATTCAGGCTAGACTAAGAAGAAGGGGTTAGTTGTGCTTTGTATGTGGGAAGGAGGTCAATTGTGGCCAGAGGGTGGACACTGCAGTTACTCTCAAAACAATTCTGAATGGGCCTGCCCACCTTGCAGGCACATTCCTATCTGAGCTCAGGCTCCACTGAATCTGGGCTGGGCCTATACAGGGGACAGACATGAAAGAGCTGGTGTCTGCTTCTGAGACCAGGCATCAAGAAAGTCAGCTGTGCCCACTTCCTCTTAGTAAAGGCAGTATGTCTGGGGCTGGAGAAATGACTCAGAGACTAAGAGCACTGGCTGCTGTTGTAGAGAACTGGATACAGTTCCCAGGACCCACTCCCAGCACCTATATGGCAGCTAACAATGGATAGAAACTCCAGTTCTGGAGGATCCAGTGCCCTCTTCTGACCTCCTCGGACAGTGTGACACGGGTGTATTTACGTACATGCAGGCAATACACTCATACATATAAAATAAAAATGATAAAAACATTTTTAAAGGCAGTTTGTTCAACGCGATGGTTATCAATGGAGCAGTTGTGAAGCACCAGGCATCAACCCAGCCCTCCAGCCACCTCTGATTGCAGCTGTGTAAAAGACCCCAGGGGGACCCCAGTACAGAAGCCCCTCCAGACATCCCCAAGCAATCCACAAAATCTCAAGGGACAACTAAATTGTAACAACTAGATCTTGGAGTGGTTTGTTATGTAGCAATAGAAACAAAAGCAATCAGGACAAAAAGGGTTGGGGAAGAGGGATGTAAGTTAGCTGACTGACGGTGACCGGCATCAGACAGAATCTAGACAGGGAAACCCGCCCAGCTGTAGCAGACAGCTGTTGACTGTTGGTGAGGAATGGGGCATCCCACTCAACTGCTGAAAGATGCTGTGCCAAGGTTGTGAACCCTCCCGGGTTAGTGCACCTGTGACGGCTGGTTGATGGGCATTTCAGATGCCCGTGCCTTGCCTTGAACTGGGGTATTTCTGAGAAGCTTTCTCACCCTCGGCGCGGTCGGTGGTGCGTCTAGGGCTTGTGTTGTACCAGTATCCCATTTCCACTCCTCCTGCTGCCGAAGCCCATTTCCCTGTTCCGTCACCACTCTTCACGTATCCTTGTCTCCCAGTGCAGGGTCCTGGGATCTGGTTCTCCAGAAATTCTACTTGTGACCGCTTCCTGAATAAGCCTAGGTGTGTGTAGAAGTAGGCAGGTCATCTTTGATTGTCTCTGAAAGTGGCAAGCCATGCTGATTATTTCACATCCTCACAAACTCTTGGGAATGTTAGACTTCAATTTGATTTTTAATCAAGCTGTTGCCTGTGAGATAAAGCTCATTGTCCACGTAATTCAGTTCTCCCAGTCACTAACCAACTTTCTCATTTTCGCGTATGTTTATTGGCCATTTGGGTTTCATGTCCACTGCCTTTTTTTTGTTACTCGTTTCTTTGTATCCGTTTTAATGGTTTGTACCCGGCCCTAGGTCTGTGTGAATTAAAACTCTTGGGTGCCATTTGGCTCCTCTAAAGGCATTTTTGATGAACATAACCTCTTTAGCTTTCACGTAGTTAAATGTCTCTATCTCACCTTTGTGATGATGGAGCTTTTTCTTCTATCTTTGAAGAATGTTGCCATTATGAAGTCATAAGAGATTGGTTCACATTGCCTTCTGAAAGCATCAACATTTCATCTGTCTATGACCCAGCTAGAATTTGTTTCAATGTATGGTGAGAGGTGTGGATCCAATTGTGTTTGTTTCCATGGAAACAGCCAATTGTCCTATAATATACGTTGAAAATTCAGTCCTTTCTGGGCAAATCTTTAGGGCCATATTCTGTTTTTTGCTTGTTTGTTTGGGGTGGTGGGGGAGTACCAGGAATCAAGTCTAAGGTCTTAAGCATGTTGGTCTGTGTCACAGAGCTACATCCCTAAGATTTTGAGACAGGATCTTGCTACGTAAACCAGGCTGGCCTTGAACTTACTTCCGCCTCCTAAGTACTAGGACAAATTAAATCTACGTACCACTATGCTTCTGTTTTGCAAATGGACTTTGGTTTTCAAAGCGGGTTGAGATTTACAAAGTTGAAAATAATGTGCAGTGCTCACATAACCCATGCGCAGTTTCCCTGATCGTTATCATCTACATTAAAACACTGTGTTTGTTCTAACAGATGATCCAGTATTGACACATTACCCACCTTTCCCCAGTCTTTGCCTGATGGGTTTTCTGCCTAGGTTATTTCCCAGGATACCACATTCCATTTACCTGTCACATCTTACATTTTTAAGAAAAAAATGTTTTTAATTTTTATTTTTATGTGTATGAGTGTTTGCCTGTGTGTATGTAAGTGTGTTGTGCAATGACCTCGGAGGTCAGAAGAGAGCATCGGATCTTCTAGAACTGGAGTTATGGATGATTGTGAGCCACCACGTGGACGCTGGTAACTGAACCCCGGTGCTCTGCAAGAATAGTCAGAGCTCTTAACTGTCGAACCATCTCCCCAACCCCTAGACCTGTGATTTTTAATCTACAGATTAACCTTTTTTCTTTTCTGTATGACATGTGAGTTTATAAGCCAGGGAAATTGGTCCTCTCTTTCACTCTTTGTTTATACTACTTCGGTGAGTTTCCCTCTGAGTTTACATATGCTGTTTATACACCTGTTTATTCCTCTATTAGCAATGCACTTATATACTCAGCATAGCCCTGTGAGTGCTATCCTGATTAAATTGATACTCTAAAGGATCTCAACATATACCTGGCCTTGGTTAGTACTGCAGAGTGAAGGCATGAAGAATAAAATGAAAAATTCTCTGGGAACAGAATTTATCAAAATGCTTATAACCAAACACACACTAGGGTTCTATGAAGTCAATGCATTCATAATAGTTAAGCTTTTTTTTTTTTTTTTTTTTCCAAACCAGTTTCTTATCTGTATTGCGAAGGCCCATGAAAGGCACTGCATCAAGCTGTTGCCCACATAAGATCAGCCCCTTACATTACAGGGCAACTGTGTGCTCAGCACCCCCACCTCCACTCCCATTCAGTCCTCCCTCTTTATTTCCTGGCCCCTAAATCCCATTAATCAAGGCAGAACATACTGAGAAATGTAAGATCAAATTGAAAACTACCACCTAAGCACCTGTCAGATGCAAACGCTGGTATATTCTGAAACGAGGTTTGCTATGGGCAATTTCTAAACACCCTCCTTGGGGGAAGAATCGGGACAGTCCAGGAGACCTCCCCTGATTGAATGCAAGTGCTCTGCTCCTCCTCCGTACTCTGCTGGGCCTGTTCCAACCCACCTCCATTTCCAATCATGCTCTTTTTCCACCTAAATGCCACTAAGTCACTGCCTAGAGAGAGTTCATATGAAGAGTCCACACTCCCACGGAGAGTGAGTAATTTCACAATACCCTTCAGTATTCTGTGAATGTTGCAATTTGTATGGTTTTTTTTTAGGGGGCTTGAGGGGGTTGAGATCAGGGCTCACTGGCTGTCCTGGCTGGCTTTGAACTCACAGAGAACTGCCTCTGCTGGGATTAAAGGTATGTGCCACCACACCTGGCTGAATGTTGTAATTTTTAAAAACTCACTGGATGACATATGGAGCAAAATATTAATGGAGCTTTATCAACTAAAATGGGATTTTCGGTTTTAAATTAAGTAATTAATCAAGGAATACTTTTGATGAGAGAGCTTCAAGGTATGAAGTTCGACAGTTAGGGCCAGGGGCTTCAGGCCTGATGACCTCAGTTCAAATCTAACTGTGACCTCATCTGAGCAACAGCAAAAATATGACAAACTGTAAAGGACAGAGGATTGCATACATACCTTGACCCACAAGAACACTTAGAATAATGCCTTTGCAGTAGGTAGCACTCAGTAACTATCAGCCTTTCTTAATAGTATTGTTTGGGTGAGTCCCCTAAAAGTCATGTCTCAGAAACCCAGAAGTCAGGTGGGAATGTGATTTGGAGAGCCTTTCAGACCTAATGAGCCTCACAGGAGGTTGGGAGGCTAACAGTCTCTTTTATGACTCCTTTAATGGTTTTGTAAGGTGAAGACATACCTGAGCTAGCAAGTCTACTCTCTCTCAGTATGTGATTTTTGCCCTGCCTTGCAGAGTCCCCACCAGAAGTAGGCCTTCAGAAGTCTCCAGCCAAAGGATGATTCTATCTCCCCAGTCTTCACAAATATGAGCTCCACTAAACCTTTATTCTTTATAAACTTCCCAGCCTATAGTATTTGGTTATAGTAACAGAAAGGAACTACTTCAATTTATATGTAAATTTAGGGAAAATAAAGAGTACAAAGTTGCATTTGCAAGAACAAGATTTTTTTCACAATAAATACCCAAATTAAAACATTATTAATGCAACCTCAAGTCGATTATTTTTTTCCTTTTATTTTGTGTGTGTGTGTTTAATTTAAACACACAGGCTACTTGCTGATGCATCAATTTTCAAATTTCTATAATCATACCCCAAATAATAACTATTACGATGAGGCAATGATTATTTTTCAAAGGTAGCTATTTTGTGAGGGCGTGGCATTTCGTGCGTGTATAATGTGGAAGCAAAATAAGAAGGCAGCTTCCTTTCTATCTTTCCCACAATTCTATGTAGCCATAAGAGAAGACATTTTCAGATTTATTTCATTTCCTGTAAATTCTTAGCACGGGGGTGCAGATGCCAAGTATTTATGAGAACAAAAACGATTTCTGAATGTAGGAAAACAGGCGACCTGAGCAGCCCACGCTGTCCCGGAGTTTCAGAGTCTGTGCCTGAACTTGACACTGGAAAGGACTTGACCGGAAGCAGGCGGGGCAGGCCTGCGCGCGCTCCCGCGAGGCCCCGAAACGCGCGCGCCACCGCCGGGCCCCGCCCCGCCCCGCCCCGCGCGCTCCCGGCGGCAGGGCCGCGCGCCAGACCGAGCAGGCGCCGTCCGCCGCGGAAGGCTCCGGCACCGGGCAGGCCAGCCCGCGGGGCCTAGACGCTGCTTGCCCTAGGTCACCGCCCGCCCGGCCGCCCGGCCGGAGCTCGGAGATCTGTGCAAAACTAGCGGCGCGCACAGCCGGTAAAAGCGAGCGCGTCCCTGGGTGGGCTCGAACCACCAACCTTTCGGTTAACAGCCGAACGCGCTAACCGATTGCGCCACAGAGACCGCTGTGCCGCTCCCTTTCCCAGCCACGGCCTTTACGAAGGATAATAAAGGCAGCCGGACCTGCAGGCTCTCTCCGGCCGGATCCACGTTCGAGCTGGAATTCTTTTATTCCGCCGTCTATCCTGTTCGCTCTCTCCACCTCTGAAGCGTACTGGAAAATTAACCTACAAGACGGAGCAGAATCCCACACCCCCGCGTGGATTAAAACACTGCCGCCTCTTCTCCAACCCGGTGTAGGAGGTAGCCGTGCGGGGATGTAACTGCCTCTGGTTAGCTGCCCTTTGTCCCGCGAGCTGGGCTTTCCTCCTCTTTCACAGCCTCCGTGCAGTTGCTTGCTGGCTGATCTGGATGTGACTTATGGAGCCTCCTCCAGGTCATCTGAATTGTACGCGTGCCTTCTATTGTTAGATTCAGGGGTTATTACGAGCACATTTACAGTCTCATTTGTGCGTTCGTGCTAACACGCAGTGCGATCGCTTGTCACAGTGGGCACCGCTCAGTCCCGAAGCCTGACTGCGTTCCAGATTCTCCCTACCCGGGGCCTTCACCTGCATCTAAGTCACGCCGCTGAAAACTCATCTCCTAGGCTTCTTATAACCCATTTCGAGGAAAGAAGATAGTTGTGACTAACTGAACAAATGTTCTCGCAGAATCACTGCTTGCAAACACACTCCGTCCCTATAACTATCCCACAGTAAAATCTTTCTCATCCTGTGAGCGTTTACTTGATGCCTTTAACTGCTGTTCAAAATCCCCCTCCCGACTTCCCGCCTCCAAGAATTAATAGTTTTCACCTGAGAAGTTGATATTTCTATTTTTACGTCACTAATATGCTCTGGCTCGAATCCCTCGGAAAGAGTCCTTATCGGGCTTTACAGAAGTTGTGTGCTACTCGCTTTAGTCCAACTAACATTTCGAGTCCTTCGTTGTGTGATGACAACCTCAATTGGTTTTGGAACCAATTAGCAGCAGAGTTTCTTGAGATAGTCGAGATGTTGAACATCTGGGAATTCACACTAAGCTGGACCACTCGGCTTTCAATGCGCTTTTTAGATGTGGCTTGAAAAATCTGAATTTGAAACAGTCTAGGAATCTTATGTGGAGCATCTTGACAACTCGTATAATATGATGTTACCGTCAGACCTCAACTTGTTATATCTGCTCATTTAAACCAAAGCCAGCAAATGCCGGCTTTTTTGTCTTCCAGTGCTGGTCGTCTCCCTCTGCTATTGTTCTCGGGAGAGCCACGTGCACCGCAGTCCCTTAGTTAAACGTTTACTCTCCTGCTGAAAAATATTAGGAACCGTTCTGCTCACCTGCATGTCTAGCTCCCATCTCTTTCCTCATATGAACATTGTACTAACGTCCTCACTTATGAAAAGAGAGGTGATGCGCACCCATCTACAAGAAAAAGTAATTAAAACTTGCTCTGGGAGCCTTAGTGTTTTTCACACTCCGGTCTTCAAGTCTGTTTCTATAGGTTTCAGTATTCTAAGAAAAATAATATCTAGTCCCATTCATTGATGAATTGCCTTTGCCTTGTGTTCCTCCACTTGAAAATACTTCAACAGAACATAGGAATGTTTTCAAAATACTGAAGGAATTGGAGCATCTTACTTCAACATCATCAGGTGACATTACTCTTATGAAAAATACTCATTTAACAAAAAGAAGAAAGCAGCATGCATCACTATCTAACATTTGTGTTTATCTCATTGTAGGCCTTAATATGTATGCACAGTTTTGAAGACCAAATTAAATCTAATTGGATTGATTTTTTTTGATTGATTTTTTGACAGTTTTTCCTTAGATTTTAGGTCAGCCCAAGAAAAATGATTCCTGTGGTTCCATTAACAGCGATGTGTTCTGAATTGCTGAAAGTGGAAAGGAGGAGGTGCCTCACTCCCCTACACCGAGCACCCTGAAATGCAAATTTACCTTCCCTGAGAATATTCTCCATGAATGGAACTGACCTCTACAGATAATGGGTCCACATATTTAATTTTCTGCTGGGAGAAGAAAAGAAAGAGAAAGACCAAGTGTGCAAATGGGCCTCACATGTCTTAGCAGACAAGGCAAGATGGACCAGGAGATTTATAGAGCTCCCAGCAAGCATGAATCCAGTGCTTTCAACAAAGGCTCCAGCTTAGTTCCAACAGTACAGGCTACTCATGGGACCTGCATCAACTAGACTGTGCTAGACCTTATTTTTAAACAGAGAGCTAAAGAAATCATCCAATAACTGGAAGATGGTGTACCAAGAAACTAGTCAGAGATCCCACTGAGGTCAGTCAGATCTCACCGAGAGCAAGAGAGGCTGGAGACCCCAGTGCGTTGCATTTGACAAATGATTTAGAGCGGCACTAAGTGGAACCCTCCAGACTAAAGTGGGCTTTCCATTCGCCAAAATTTTCCTTCCTATGAACACTGCAGACTGTTATTTTAGCAAAGAGCAGCAGGTGGGAAGGAGGGATTCTCAGGTCTGTTCATAAGGTACATGGGGACTTCAGAAAGGGATATTTGGATATCATTTCCTCTTCCAAAATCATTTATCACCTGGAAATTGTGCAATTGTTCTGATAGCTATCTCCATTTTATTGTTAATAAGCAAACATGATTTAAAAGAAAAGGTAAAGAAAGGAAATATAGTGATACTCTGCCTTCAGTGTTCAAACAAACACGGTTTAAATGTGTTTTATTCTCCACAGACTTCTTTCTTCCTTCCTTCCTGTGGAAAAATCCCAGATCATTTTGTGGGGTTTTTTAAACCAAATAATAATGAACTAAAACTTTAATCTCATCTCTAGTTTTAAAATATCACACACACACACACAGTATGGATTTTAACTGTTTCCAAATAGAATCCAAGACCTACCTAGAAATGGGGTTGGGCCCTTAACTTTCTTTAGTATGCTGAGGAGCTTCTCATTGGAGAAGGCATTTAACTCAGGCAATCTGGCAAGTCGCCTCTCATGTCCATCTTCTCACAGAGGTTAGGCAAAGCCTGGCCTAGTGCTTTCCATGACAATGCCACAGGAGTGGTTCTGACAACAGTCCTACCTAGCTTTGCTTTTTACTCTTCTTTCTTTTCCTTTCCTTTCTTTCCCCTTTCTTTCTTTGACCATACAACAGAGAGAAAAGTTTATTTAGCATACTACAAAGGACAATCAGCTGGACAGTACAAGAGACCTGTCCACAGTCTCCCGACTGTCTTTCTTAGTTCACCTATTAAAAATGAACATTGAACTGACTGTGGTGGAGCACACTTGTAATTCCAGCACTGGGAAGTAGAGGCAGAAAGGTCAGACTTCAAAGTTATCCTCAGCTACATGGTAAATTCCAGATCAGCCTGGACTCTGTTGAAACAGACAAAAATAAAAATGAATAACTTAAAAAAAAGGACTAGATGTCCTCTTTCCCTTTCTTTCAAAGGAATAAAGTGAGTGGATTCCAAAGAGAGGGCAAGAATGGCATCAAACAGAGACAGGGCAGAAGAGAACCCACGTGGAGTACCCACCAAAGTGGGCAGGTGGAGGGAGAAGAGCCGTGAGCAGAGCGAGACTTGGAGGAATGTTCCTGTTTACTCTGGTGTAAATTAGCAGTTCTTGCCTTGCTGAATTCTGAAGCTTTTTGGAAAATAATACATGAATATTATTTTTTTCTAAAATGTTAGACAAATACACTGCTTACAATTTAAATGTCAATACACCTGCTCATAATAGTTTACTTAAACAGAAAGTACCATTTCAAGGAAACCCTCAAATCTAAGCCTCTCATTATTAAGGCTAAGAAAGGGACTAGGCACTGTCCTGCGGTGTCCTGTGGTCTCCAGGTGGGCGCAGAGGGGGAGGCACAAATATGAGAGCAGGGGCAGGTAGAGCCCTTTGAGTGTGAAACCAGCTTGATCTGCACAATGAGTTCTATACCTGCCAGGGCTACATATCAAACAAAACAAAACAGAGAAGAACATCAAAAAACTTTCAGGTATGGGAAACTCAGACTAATGCTTCAGGAACATCTCTCTTTTTGAGGCTATTTCCCACAAAATGGACAGGAAGCTTTGAATCAAAGTCAACTAAATCATGAAGACAGCAGAGCCTAGCTGTCCACACATCTTTAAAATGCTCATAGATGGACGAACATCATCTTAGCATTTGGAGCAAGGGGTATGATCTACATTTTTTAGACGGGTCAATATAAAATCCATATATGACAAAATTAGATTTTGTAGTATTAAGAAATGATAGGCGATTATAAATACCAGGTGAACGTGTGTATTTAAGTTCTACATACCAGAAGGTTACTCTTCAAATATGAAATAACAGGAATGAAACACTGACCCATTGCTTATATTTTCTGGGGTACAATAAAAGTCCTTTTCTCAGCTAGGGGTTAATTCAGTGGTAGAGCATTTGTTTAGCACTTGTGAGACCCTAGGTCCAATTCCCTGCATATATGCATGAACAAGTGTGTGTGTGTGTGTGTGTGTGTATGCATGTGTACTCACACACTCACACACACAGTGAGCTAGTAGTCTTTGCTGTGACTCGTGAAGGACACTGCCTATCTACTAGGAGCCTGGGTTAAACCTAGGTGTCATATCTATTTTTTAAATTTATGTGTATAAGTGTATTGCCTGCAAGTATGTAGGTGCACCCATGTCATGCAATGCCCAAGGAGGTCAGAAGACGGCATCAGATCTCCTGGAACTGGAGTTACAGATGGTTTGTAACCACTATATGGGTGCTGGGAATTGAACCTGGGTCCTCTGCAAGAGCAGCCATCTCTCTGAGCCCCACAATGAATCTTCCTTTGACCTCGTAGAGTGACTTTGTCCTCTCTAAAAGCTTTCCAGCTTGTGCATCAGGAGACAGTCTTCCTTCCAATGGCTGCTCGGGCACCTTTTCCTTCTCCAAACCTCACACTCTGCTGGAATAATTTAGCACTTCTTTCATTTGCCTGGTTCCATCAGAAATGTCACCCAAATGAATCTATTCGATAATTTCAAATTACTAGTAATGAAAACGAAACAACTATATAATCAGACAATTTATAGTAGTTCTTAATATGAAACATACCATAAAATTAATGTGACAACAGAGTCAGGTGTGGCGGCCACACTTGTGATCCCAGCACTAAAAGGATAGGACAGGGAGATCTAAGTTCACGACCAATCTATACAGAAGTTCCAGGCCAGCCTGGACTACACAATGACACCCTGTCTCAAAAAAACAAAAGAAGACAAAACACACAAAAGGACTAAGAATCCTTCAGTGCTGGTGAGATGGCTCAGTATTTGCTGTGCAATACTGACAACCTGAGTTCACTCACCAGAACCCATGTAAAGGTGGAAGGAGAGAAACTACTTTATAAAAATTGTCTTCTGGAACTGGAGAAATGGCTCAGTGGTTAAGAGCACTGGCTGCTCTTGCAGAAGACCTGGGTTCAGTTCCCAGCACCCACATGATGGCTAGCAACCATCTCTTAACTCCAGTTCCAGAGTCTCTGATGCCCTCTTCTGGCCTCTGTGGGTACTGCATAACATGGACACATGTAAGCAAAACACATTTAAAAAATAGAAATTAAAAAAAAAATAATCTTTTGACCTCCATACGTTTGCTGTGGCATGCACACACACACATAATACATACACACTAACAATAAATAAGATTTTAATTGGTATTTTTAAAAGAACCCAAATTATTTACTCATAGAAGAACTTTTTAAAACTTTTCTAAAGTTTAAGGCACAATTATTCTAGGTGATTTTGACATTGTTAAAACTAAAGTGCTTGCCTACTTTATTTATTCATTCAACCCTTTATACGATACAGTTCCAAGTCCTTGGCAAATATTTGCTAATTTACATTTTAAGGGCTGAGGAGAGACCCTACAGAGAAACTGCTTGCCCAGAATGTGAGAGGCTCTGGGTTCCATTTCAAGTGTCCCTGTACCCTACTGAATGCAATAATAACCTTGTGATGGGGTTTCCCTTATCACCTGTTTTACAGATTTGAAAATGTTAGAAGGTAGGTAAGTCACTGAAGACCGCAGAGCTCAAGGAGGCATGTTTCTGCAGATAGCTCTTAAACACTAGACTGTGTTCACCCTTGCTCTATACAAGCACTGTACCTCTGAGCCACATCTCTAGCCCTTTATTATTATTATTTTAAACTGCAGAATAGTCTTCCTGTACTGAAGCGTTAAACACACATTAAGGATTTGAAAACTTTAAAAATATTTATTCTTTTTATTTTATGTTATGAAGGCATTGGCCTGCATGTGTGTAAGTGCATCCACGTTGTGCGATGCTCAAGAGGTCAGAAGAGAGTGTCAGATCCCCGGAAGCTGATTTAGTGACGATTGTTAGCGGGTGCTGGGAACTGAACCCAGGTCCTCTGCCGTTTCTCCAGTCCCTGACTTGGAAACTTTTTAAAAACATTCCAGCTGAAAAAGTTTGATTTTGACATACTTCCGAAGTTAAAAGTTGCAAGAGTGGTATGAAGAATTCTACCGTGTTCCTGGCGTGATGGACTCTTACTGCACTGGCTTTCTCTTTTTCTCTTATGCTTTCTTTCAAAATGTGGTCTTTTGGCTGATTTGTTTAGGGTAAGCCGAGGACACAGCATCCTGAGAACAAGGCAGTGCATCTCTGAAACTGAGTTGTTTTGGGTAACCAGAGCACAGTTATCACAGAATATTAGTTCCTCATCTGACACTATCAGAATCAGGTCTTAATCTATAAACCCCAGTCAGACCCAGTTATTTCCCTGCCATCCCTAACTGCAAAAGAAAACTTGAGGGGCGGGAGAGATGGCTCAGTCGTTAAGAGCACTGGCTGCTCTTGCAGAGGACCTGGGTTTGGTTCCCAGCACCCACACATGGTGGCTAACAATTGTCCGTAACTCCAGTTCCAGGGGATCTAATACCTTTGTCTGACCTCTGAGGGCATTGCATGCACATAGTGCACTTACATACATGAATTAAAACATTCATAATAAAATAAAAGTAAAAAAATTTTTTTAATGTAATAAAAGGAGCTAGGGTTGAAGACATGGCTCAGCTGTTAAGGGCACTGACTGCTCTTGCAGAGGACCTGGGTTCGATTCCCAGCACTCACATGGTGGTCAACAACCATCTGTAATTGCAGTTCCAGGGGATCTGATACCCTGTTCTGGCCTCTGTGGGCTTTACACAACATAGGTATACTGACATACATGTAAAATAAAAATATTTAAATTGAAAAACAAAACAAAGCAAAAACAATTAAATAATAATAATAAATAAATTAAAAAGGAAACCTGAGACCACGGGTTGCTTTCATGTCATGAGTCCCCAAGTCTGGCTCTGTGTTGTTCCTGAACACAGTTCCTTCAGGTGGGATTGGCTGGTATTTCTTCATAGTCAGAAGCTGGTTAGACGCTCTTCCTCTTTCTGTTCATGTGTTAATAGACTGGATGTTGCATTGACCACGTGAAACAACAGTAACCTGGGAAAGAATGAGACTAAAAACCCAAAATCAGAGGTGTATGGTGTTGACTGGGACAGAATCAGAACCTCTCAGTATTCAATATTGTAGGGTATCAGAGCCTCTTCTATATATGCAAATACTGTGTGTGTATTCGTGTGTGTGCGGATGCATGTGTGTGTGTGGATGCATGTGCATATGTGTGAGCAAGCATGTAGAAGCCAGAGGACCAACTTGGGTGCTAATCCTCAGGTGCTGTCTATCTTGGTTGGTTGGTTGTTTTGAGACGGGTCTCTAATTGACCTGGAGCTCATTCCATTGGCTTTGCTTCCTGCCAAGCCCCAGGGACCTGAAGTCTCCACCTTCCCACAGTGTTATGGGAGGGTGACCAGTGTGCATGACCACACCCTGCTCTTTACATGGGTGCTGGGGGATTAAACTTCGGTCCTTCTGATTTTAAGGCAATCCCCCATTCTCCTTGCCCTCCCGGTTATACATGTACGGGCCTCTTCTGAGAAGCAACCATGAATGTTGTGCTTTAAAAAGCAAACCTTCTCCCATCTGGTTGACAGAATCTGCCCTTCACCCCTGTTGACTTTCAGGGTAGAGATAAACTTGAATTTCTGAGAAATGGCCAGCATGTGAAGATCTGTCGGTCATGCTGCTCTGGCCCGGGTTGCCTTCCACAAAGCAGATCCTAGTGAGACTAGTAAAACACAGCGAGCAGAGATTCCCCAGACACTGAGCATGCTCTTATGATCACAGAGCTCCAAAGCCCCTTCAGAGATGCTCGGTTCGACAAGGGACCACAAGAGTAACTGTGTGTCTAAGGATCCCTTACAACAGGACCAAGGGGAAAAATCACTGTGATGTTCCTCAGTGGGGAATCTTTTCCTCTGAGCTAAGGAGCCAACATTAACTGCCTCTGGTAGTCCAAAGAGAAGTGTGGATTCCCCTGCCTGAGAGCCTTGCTTGCTAATTTTTAACTAGGGAATATTTTTTAACCAAGTTTTAATTTATTTTATTTTTATTTTATGCGATGAATATTTTGCCTGCATGTAATTGCACCGCATGCATACAATGCTTGTGGAGGCCAGAAGAGGGCATTTGATCTCCCGGAACTGGAGTTAGGGATGGTTGTTAGCCTCTACATAGGTTCTTTACAAGAGCAGCCAGTGCTCTAAAACACTGAGCCATCTCTCCAGCCACCTAGGTAATTTTTTAAAAACCTTTTTTCTATTAAGAGTGTCAATAACAAGCCAGGCGTGGGGCACACGTCATTAATCTCAGCACCTGGGAGGCAGAGGCAAGTGGATATCTATCTGTACTATGCAAGCCAGCTTGGTATATGTAAGCAGTTTCAGGTCAGTCAGAGCTGCATGATGAGACCTTATCCCAAAACAAAACAAATCCACAAAGTGTCAGTAATAGAATTGCAAAGACTGCAAATTGAATTTGGGGCTTCTATGGCCCACTAACCAAGAATTATTTTTTAATTTGTATTTATTTTTATTTTATGTGTATGAATGTGTTCCTTGTATGTATCCCCTGGAGCTACCTGGGACAGGAGTTATGGACAGTCTTAGCCACCATGTAGGTGCTGGGAACCAAACCTGGGTCCTCTGCAAGGGCAGCCCATGCTCATCTGCTAAGCCATCTCTCTAGCCTCCACTAAGAAAAACTTGATTTCTAAGAATACTTGCATTTAGAGACATGTTACATTCTTAAAGGCCATAGGTAGAATAAATAAAAGATTTTTCTAGAATTAGTAATCTGAAGGATTTTGCTTGAGGTTGAAGAATAGCTTCAAGTTACAGTAACAACATGCTTTTTTTTTTTTTTAGCTGAATGCCTCAATTCATAGTTGATTTTTGTTTGCTTTGTCTTTTGAGATGGGGGTCACTCAGTGGGTCCTCCTGGGTAGCTAGGGAGGCAGGCATGTGCCACCATGCCCACCACAATTGATTTTTAAAAAACTGTTTCATAGACTGATCAGGGAGAGGAAGAGACTGTCAAAGCCCACATCATTAACATAAGTAGAATTACATAAAAGGGCCCCGCAGGTGAGCATTTAAATTTAGATTCATGCATGCAATTTATTTTAGATAGGGTTGACAGAAGGATCTTTTTTCAAAGAAGCATGAAAGAAAACCTGTACCAACTAGTCTCTTGAATTATCAAGTCGCCAGAGAAGAAGGATTTCTTCTGTGCCATTCACTGTATCACTGTGGACCTGCAGCTCGAAGATGGGCAGAGACTGTGAAGGAGAGTGCATGCATCTTAGCCAGTCACAAAGGTGCTAAGACGATTCAGTAGAGAAGAGGTGTCTTCCCAGGGAACATCACCAAAACAACAACAAATCCACGTGAATCCTTAACTTATACCATGAACAAATACTGCCTCCGACTAGACCAAGACCCATCTGTAAGAACTAAGCTCTGAACTGCTTCAGAGGAATGCAGGCCTGGCATAGGTTGCACTGAGACAGACCCCTGTCTCAAACAATCAAACAAGGTGGCAGGCAAGGACTGATGCCTGAGATTGTCCTATGATCTCTATGTAAGCACTGTGGTACCCACAGAGATGTACATGTACACACAACACACACACACACACACACACACACACACACACACACACGACAGACGAAAATCGTCATCAGAATTAGAAACTTTTGTGCTTCATGAGACACCATCAAGATAATGAAAAAAAAATCCACAGAATAGAAGAAAATATTTGCAATTATCTGTCTACTAAGGAACTAACATCCAGAATATATAAAGAGCATTTACAATGAAACAAAAAAAGTAAAACTATTAAATTTAAAAGTGGGCAGAGGATTTATGGACATTCTTCCAAGAATATATAGAAATGGGAAAGTAAAAATATAAAAATTGCTTAATCCAACTAGTTATTGATGAAATGCAAGTCAAACCACAATAAAATGGCACTTTACTGTTATGACAATGGCAGTACTAAAGACATTGGACCACTGCTGGGCAGAGCCTGGGGAAGCAGGAGCCTCATCTACTGCTGATGGGAATATGGCCTGATGTTAAACATGGGATTGCCATATCATCCAGCGATTCCACACAGACACTTACACAACAATGCTAATCATAGTACTATTCATAAAAACCCAAAAAGTGGATATAAGTTCAATTTTGCATCAATTAATTAGTGAATAGATAAAATATCATGTGCCTAATTAGTGGAACATTATTTAGCCATAAAAGGGAACTGAAACATGCTTGAAGATGGAAGGACCTCGAACACTTCATGCCCACATTTTTTTATGCTTAGAGAAAGCAGCCAGATACAAAGACTGTATACTGTGTACTCCACTTACATCACATATCTAGAACAGGCAGATCTTCAGCTCCAGAAAACAGAAGACTGGAACTGAGGGTCGGGGGATGAAAATGGATCGTTTTCAGTGTGGGGCTCGTTTATGGAATATTCTAGAATTAGGTTGGGATGCTCCTTGCACAACTCTATAAATTTGAAGAATCACATGCTTGCAAAGGTGAATTTTAGGTTAGACCAGTGACATTCTAGTAGCAACAGATGAAGGCAGAAATGTCACCACCTTGAGTGAAGTTCTAGTGTGGAAATGAAGGGATGGAGACTCGGCTGGAGTGCGCAGAGCTGGCCGCAGTGCCTGCATCTGATTCGCAATACATTTCAGTCTGTTATTCTTCACTGTGACTCGCTGCCTCTAGCTCAAATTCCAAATTGAAACTATTGTCTGGCTGTGGGCTAGTTCTCGAGCTTCTTGCCAGTTATGCTGGGAAATTGCTCTTTCTCTATGTAAACTCGAGCTTCCTTCATATACACATTTACTCTTATAGCCTCAGTTGACGTAGGATCAATATTAACGTTAATTAGTACACACTGCTGAATGCTCAGTACCGTGAATACTGAAGGACATGTGGAAGGGTGCTCAGTACTGTGCACAGTGTAGGAAATGTGAACTCCAAGCTCAGCGGTTGAGGGGGCTGGAAACCTATCGTGAGAAGTCATTCATCTATGGGAGGTAGTTGAGTTTTAAATTGGATGAAACTGCTCTGGAGGGGCAGGGAGGGGGAGGCGTTGTTGGGGTCCGGCCCTGGGGACCTGGACATGCCAATGCAGTCAGAAACTACCCTGCCAAAAGGCCATGGTGGAACACACCTATAATCTCATCTCCTGAGAGTCCAAGCAGAAGGATCACCAGTTCTTGGTTAGCCTGGGCAACATAGTGAGACCTTGTCTCAAAAGATAAAAAGAAACAGGAAAGAAGATGAGGTGAAAACAGAAAAAGGAGAAGAGAAAAACAGAAAGAAAAAGAGAAGGGAAGAAAAGAAGGGAGAGAAAATAAAAGAGCTGGGAAGATGGTTCAGTGGGTAAGGGTGCTTGCTGCCAAGCCTGACGACCTGAGTTCGATCCCCAGTACCCACCTGGTAGAAGGAGAGAACTGACTCATGCAAAGATGTCCTCTGAGCACCATGCAGAAGCCGTGGCAGACATATGCTGACACAGAGAGAGAGAGAGAGAGAGAGAGAGAGAGAGAGCCCGCACGCCAAAGGTCTCCATAGAAGAGACAGCGGTAGGGTAACCGTCTGGATTTTCCCAGACATATTGATGCACACACAAGCCTCATGACATCTCTCTGTAGTACCCATCTCCTTGACAGGCTCTTCTTCCTCTGATGACTCTTTAAATAAGGTGTGTCACTAATAATCTGTAATGTTGGGAACTGGCTCATGTGACTGTGGAGTTCAACAACGTGCCCTGTATGAGCTGAGTTGGAGACCCATGGAAGCCGCTGATGGCTGAAAATGAGAGCCAGTGAGCTGATGGCACAGGTTCAGGTGGAGAGAGCAACTTCCTTACCTTCTGCTTTTGCTCTGTCCACGCTCTTTATGGACTGAATGGTGGTCACCTGCACTGAGAAGGCCACCTGCTTCTCTCAGGCCACTAACTAAATGCTGACCTCCCCAGAAACACCCTTACGAACACATCCAGAAAATAAGGATTTACCAGCTACCTGGGCATCCTGAGGCCCAGCCAAGTTGACATAAAATGAGCCATCACATGTGGACCTGTCTCTTTCTTATTGAACAGACACCTTGAGCCGTCTCAGCTCCTTCCATGGCCAACTCCAATCTGTATTTCCATAATTTACATTTCTTTTCCATACTTTCTCCTGAAATCCAGTGTCATCCAGCCATCCCATCCTCAAATTCAACATGCAAAAAAAGTGGAATTTTTTTCCAAAGTTACAGTTTCTCCTGTATTTATACTATAAGATACCTTTTTAACCCAAGTCCGTAATCTAGGAATCATTTATTTTTTTCTCTCTCCCAAACCGAATAATAAGGAAATTCTATCCCACTTATCTCCAAACATACTTTAAAAAATTTTTGTTTATTGCTTTTATGAGTGTATTGCCTACATGTGTGTACATATACCCATGTTGTGCAATGCCTGCATAGTCAGAAGAGGGTATCGGATCTCCTTGAAACAGAGTTACAGATGGTTGATAGCTGCCAGGTGGTTGCTGGGATTTGAACCCCGGGTCCTCTGCAAGAGCAACCATGACCAAAAGCAACTTCTAGAAGAGTTCAGTTTGGTTTATGGTTCCAGAGGTCTTGAATCCATAATGATTGGGAATGCACGGTGACGGGAATAGGAAGCTGGCTGATCACATCTGTATCTGCACACAGGAAGCTGGGAGATCACATCTCAACCACGCACAGAAAGCAGAGATCAAGAACTGGAAGTGAGGCAAGGCTGTGAACTCTCAAAGCCCACCCCGAGTGGCACACTTCCTCCAGCAAGGCTCCACCTTCTAAAGACTCCATGATCTCTCAGACAATGCCACCAGCTATGGGCCAAGTGTTGAAATACACAAATCTATAGGGGTCATTCCCATTCAAACCACCATGATACATAATTAAAACAAAAAATTTAAATGCATAAATGGAATGGGAGACAGGGTCTCCCTGGATAGCTCATGCTGGCCTTGAACTCATGATCCCCACCTTCCTAGTTCCAGAATGACAAGTGTGCATGCCCAGTGCCCCATACTGTATTTCAGAACCGGGAACATTCCCATTGGCGAGCCTCATCACATCTCCTAAATGGCTCCTACTCACCCATGGTCTCCCTACCTCCTACCAAACCTTTAGCCAGCCAGCTGAACAAACCATCTTCCTAAAGTACAAAACCAAATATTTAATTCTCCAAATGAAAGATCTTCTAGTATCTGTACCATGGTTTCTAAGTTCTGCTCCAAGTCACTCTGGGGCACCACAGAGAACACAGTCAGAGTTTCTATGGGATATTTTAAAATTTGGGAGAAATATAGCCATATATCCCAGACACCAAACAAATAGCCATTCTAATGTCACACACAACTAAATGAACAGAAATCTAAGTACTCTTTTGCCCTAGGACATCATGCTGAGTTCCTGAATCAGGGCTCTTTTTTCTGTGCCACACTTTATCTCAGACACTATTCTACCATGGCAGTTTTGATGTCTATACTTTCTCACTCACCTACCTTCTAGCCCCTAAGTCTGTGGAGCGCCGGGCTTGGCACATTGCATCCTTCTCCACAAATCTGATCCAACATGAGGAATAAATGGGTCTGTGATGGATGAAAACACATCAAGGAGGCTGTGCTTGCGTCCCACAGAAACTTCAATTAAGTTAGAAGGTAAGCATCACCCACTAGGCAGAAAGTCTGAAAGATATGAATGACATTAGGCAGTGATGGACCAATCTGGTTTTCAGATGCTGAGGAATGAAATGAAAGATGAATCTGTGATTATTGCCTAGGCACAGTGGCCTCTTTTCTCCTTGCTAAACAGAATACAGATTTTCTTAAATATTGAACAGGTTACCATTTTATAATAGATGTGCGTGAGCATGCATGATCATATGTGTGCAGATATACATTTGTGCATGTATGTGAAGTCTGCAGGACGACTTCTGGTGTTATTCTCAACCATCTGTCTCCTTGGAGACAAGGTCTCTCATTGAACCAAGAGCTCAAGCATAAGAACAGACTGGCTGGCCTGAAAGACCCAGGGATTCGCCTCCACACTGTGGGACTACAAGAGCACAGGACCACCCTCAGCATCTTTAAATGGGTGCTGGGGTTTGAATCCAGGTCCTTGAGCTTCCATATGAGGCATTTCCTCAGCCTCCAGATTTCCTTTCTATGTAGAAGAGTGAGAACAACTCCCAGTAAGGGGTGAAAAATGTGTCCCAGTTCTGGCTGAAAGGTAAGAAGAAATCCTCAGATGGGTGTCTGGGAAAATAGGCTTCCTTGAACAAGAGTAAGATTCATGAAGAATTTTTAGAAAATTTTTAGACAAATCTAAGTATGTGGCCTAAGCAGGCCTTGAACTCCAGATCCTCCTCATGTCTCCCACATGCTAGGATTACACATATGCACCCACACCTAGCCCATGAAGAATAAACTTTCTGCCTCCCCTCCCAATCTTGAACCCAGAGTAAAGATAATATTTGGAGTTGTGGCAGCCATTTTACAGCCATGCGATGGGAAGTGGGAAATGGGCTGGAGAGATGGCTCAGTGGTTAAGAGCACCAGCTGCTCTTGCAGAGGACCCGGGTTCAATTTCCAGAACCCACATGGTGGCTACCAACCCTCTGTAACTCCAGTTCCCTCCGAGGGCATTGTATGACATGGGTGCACCTACACACGCAGGCAATATATTCAATCACATAAAAAATCAATAGATAAAATCTTTTTTAAAAACAGGGAGGAGGAAGAAGGAAGGGAAAAATATAGACAAGCAGAGAGAATGGTTTTAACATTTTTATTTACTTTTTCTTTCTTTCTTTTTTTTTTTTTTTTTTTTTTTTTTGTCTTTTTGAGACAGGGTCTCCCTGTAGCCCCAGCTAACCTGGAACTCCCTATGTAGACCAGGCTGGCCTTGAACTCACAGAGATCTCCCTGCCTCAGCCTCCTAAGTGCTGGGATTAAAGGCATGTACCACGGAACCTGGCCATTTTTTAAAAAAATATTATTTTTATTTTATGTCTATGAACATATTGACTGCATGTATGTAAGTGCATCCCTGCCATGCAATGACCACTCAAGTCATAAGAGGGTGTCAGATCCCCAGGAACTGGAGTCACCAACGGTTGTTAGCTGCCATATAGGTGTTGGGAATTTTACCTGGACCCTCTGCAAGAGCAGCCAGTGCTCTTAACCACTGAGCCATATGTCCAGCTCCTTATTTATTATTATTATTATGTGTGTGTGTGTGTGTATGTGTGAGTGAGAGAGGGAGAGAGAGAGAGAGAGAGAGAACGGACCATGGCATGTGTATGGAGGTCAGAGTACAACCTTGTGGCATTAGTTCCGGGGAACAAACTCATGTCTCAGACTTGTGCCTTTACCCTTTACCAAGTCAGCCATCTCAGCAGCCCCTAGAGCACTCTTCTTTATGAGCATGCCCTGAATGGTGCACATCTACAGTTCAAAGACATAGCATTTGGTGGTTTTGGAAACAAGGATGAAAAGGAGATGACAGTGAGGTTAGTGGGCCAGTGAGGAGATGTGGGTGTTCACACTGTTGGTCAGAGGGAGTTCAGAGGTGTCTTAGTAACACTGGGACTTCTAGAACATCACTTTGACAGTGGTAGTCCATATGTGTGCTGCTACAAAGTGCAGTCTCTTTTCCCAGCTTTCTGAGCATGGTTCTGTATCACTGTGCTGGTGTTACCCACCACGAGATTCATCAGGTGAACTCTCAGCTCACTCAGTGCACACGTAAGTCATGTTGCTTCGGATGCTCACTGTCCTGAAACAAAGTCAACATTCAAAGCAAATGAAACATTGGATCTTTTCACATGACTGTTATGAATTGTTCTAACAGAGGTTATAAGTAAAGATTTTTACCAGTGAGCAGTATCAAGGGCAGAAACACTGTATGAACTGCTATATAAAAGGAGAAAATGGATTTTCTGTATTTTTCCACAATACTAATCCCTGATATTTAGGCTACACGTACATGCACAAAATAGACCTAAATAACAAATACACTCTTCTTGCAGAGATTAACTGATTATTTGATTTTTCATTTAGTTATTTATTTGAGGGCGGGGTGTGCCACAGCATGCCTGTAGAGTTCAGAGGACAAATTTCAGAAGTCGGTTCTGTTCTTCCAAGTAGAGGAACCAAACTCAGGTCCTCAGGCTTGGTGGCAAGTATCTTTACCGTCTTGCCGTCCCTAATCAATGCTTTTAACATGGTACCTGATGCCAGGCTCATTTGCTCACTTTTTAAAGTCATATTTCCATGAGCATAATGCATACTGGAGGCAATCAACTTATTTTGACCCACCTTTTTTGAGATTTACTCCATAGTTATTTGGGGCCTGAAGCAAGGCCAGGCAAGCATCCTGGAGGGGTAGATGGAGAACAAATCTAGTCACTTCTTGGTTGGAACTCAAGAGACACCAGTACACGTCCACTCACCTGGTACCACTGGTCATCCCCACCTTTCTAAGTTCCTCCCAGCACTAAGCTGAGGGCCAGGCCTTCACACGTGGGCCTTTGGGGGAATTTAAGACCCACTGTAGAAGAATAAAAGCTGGAGAGATGGCTCAGCAAATAAAAGCACTGACTACTCTGGCAGAGGAGCTGGGTTCAGTTCTCAGCACCCACATGGCGGCTGACAACCATCTGTAACTCCAGTTCCAGGAGCACAGACCCCTTCTGGCCTCTGTGGCATTGTATGCACAGGTACACCTTACATACATGCAGGTATAGCACTCATATACATAAAATAAAATTTTCAATTAAAGAAAGAATAACTTCTCTTATTATAATTCACAGTTTTGAACACGTCTCAGTTCTTCTCAAACCTACTGAGAAGCAAGCTTACCACAGAGGGCCAGCACGGCAGAGAAATCTCAGCTGTGAATATCATGTTACTTACTGTTGCTTCTCCCAAGGCAGACACTGAGGAACAGCCTGTGCTTTGCCATGGTACAAGTGGATTCCACTGCGCAGGGTCATCATCAACTAAGAAAAGAAATGTGCCATTTGTTTGTTTGCTTTTTGAATGGGAATTGATGTTAAAGATTTTTTAAATAAATTATAACCAGCTAGTAAAAAAGTTCAAAGCACAGAGTGTTGACATCTTGCCATAATGGCCTCTGACCTTCTAGAAAAAGCTGCTGCCCCTCTGGGATTCCTTCCAGTTCATCTCCTGCCTTCTTTCCATTTCTCCAAGAGGAAATCACTTTCTTTTGAAGTCAATATGTATCCTTCCTGTTAACCACCCTGTACTTTAACTTCATATGTGTATATCCTTACCCACATCTTTTACTCATGAAATTCTTTATAAATTATTAATTTTTTTCTCTATAAGTTATTTATACATTCTAAATATTAATCCCTTGTCAAGTACATGCCTTGAAAATACCATCTCAGTTTATCTTTTAATTTTTATGTTGTCTCCTGTCATATTAAAAGTATTTAAAAATTTTAAATAGGATTCGATTTATCATTTCCCCTATGGGTTGTGCAGTTTTATGTTTTGTTTAAGAAATCCTCCCCAGACTGGAGTTGTACTCAATAGCAGTGCTCAGTAGCAAGGCCCTCAGTTAATCCTCAATATCATAAGAAAATAAAACAATGAATTCCTTCCCTATTCTACACTTATAATTTTTCTATATTCATTATGAACAATTAACAACATTGTATGTGTACACGTGTGTGGAGGTGCCCAAAGAGATCAGAAGAGTGCATCAGATCCCCTGGAACTGGAGTTACAAGCTGCAAGTGTGAACCACTTGATGTGGGTTCTGGGAACTGAACTAAGGTCCTCCGGAGGAGCAGCAGACTCTCCATCTCTCCAGTCCCAAGATCAACATTTGCAAAGTTCTGAGGGCTTTTAAAAGATATATACAGACAGACATATGTTTACTGTAGCTGAAATTGAATGTGGACAAAAGGAAAGCGCTATTTTATTTTTGTTTTTTCATATGTGTGTTTACTTGTTAAATTTTCATTTACCAACTTAATCTTATTAAGATGTTATTTCCTGCTCCGTGGAGTACAAATTAAGCACAGCTCAGAGGATTTTAGAAGGGCAATTTTGTGTATACTCTAAGCAATGGGAACTGGAAAAAATGACCAGGACATGTCCACTGAGTACCAGAAATGTTTGAAGCACTTTGAGACAAGTGTATTGATGAGGACAGTATAAACCAGGGAAGTACAATGCTTGAGGTCAAAAGAGGGTGTTGGGTCCTCTGGAACTGGAGTTTCTGACGGCTGTTAGCAGCCCTGTGGGTGCTGGGGACCACCCGGGTCCTCTGCAAGGGCTGCCAGTGCTCTTAACTGCTGAGCACCTCTCCAGTCCTGCATTTGTTTTTTATTTTGTTTTGCTTTTTAATGAGGGAACATAAAGAACGACTGGTCATTCTTTGTAATCTGTAAACTCTTTAATAGACACTGGTTTATACTGTCCTCATCAATACACTTGCCTCGAAGTGCTTCGAACATTTCTGGTACTCAGTGGACATGTCCTGGTCATTTTTTCCAGTCCTCATTGCTTAGTGTATACACAAAATTGGCCTTCTAAAATCCTCTGAGCTGTGCTTAATTTGTACTCCACGGAGCAGGAAATAACATCTTAATAAGATTAAATTGGTATAAGTACTGAATTATTTCAATTAAACTGAAGGACATGAGAGACGTCTCCAACACTGTCCATTTTTAGAAAGCTCATCTGGGGAACAAAGTCTACACCTCAGTTCAGACTCATTTGCTAATCTACTGAGAGAAATTCACAGAAGGCATTTTAATCTACTTTCATAGGATTCTAAAAACCAGCCTGTTAAATGAGAAAAATCCCTATGACCATTTCTCTCATTCTCTATAATCTGAGGGCACTACTGCAAATCCATGTTCTTCACAAGGCCTACTTACATCATTGCAGTCGAGACCTGCTTGCTCTATCCTTTCACAAAGCCTGAAGAGAAAAAATTTTTAAACTAATTTTAAACAAAGGCAATGAATGAAAACCAAGGAAGATTTTTTTAAAGAAAATATTCTGATATCCTTCTAACAATCTACTATATAGAGGTTTTTAAAAAAGATTCCCCATACAAAATTTGATCCTTCAAATACTTCCAGAAATTCAAAAGTCTGTGACCTAAAGGAGGGACACCTCTATTTCCTTCTGGAGGATCTGGCTGACAGTGAGGACAGAACAGGACGTGCTCACAAATGTGAATCTGGAAAGTTAGATATCTTTGGGAAATGTACTTTATTTTCAGACTCTGCATGCAGACTTTTTCCTCCCCCCGACCAAAGGAGGCATTGAAGCCAGCAGATGAAGTCATTGCTTCCCTTTACTTGGAGTCCCTCTATTAGCTTTAACAGAACAAGGAGAACCTTGCCCAGCTGTGAAGACCAACTCAATCAAAAAATGTCTCTTCTGCTTCACTTTAAAGAAGACACAGGTCCCACCACGCTGAACTCAGAGAGAGATTAACAATTGGGGGGGGTTGTTTTGTATTCAAGAGTAGCAGTCTCTTCTGAAAGAATTAATCCTTTATTTAAAAGACAGACAGACAGAAAAAAAAAAGAGGATTAGCCATGAATGCAAGAGTAATTTAAAAGAAAATTTAGTCTTTAAAGACCTATCTTACTGCTCGGATTCCCTGTGTTCTGCAGAACAAGTGCAAATGACATTACTGTCTTCTTTGCAGGAGTCTCTAAAGGTCGTCATTAGAAGTCTGAGAAATGGAGATTGGTATCCATCATCTATCCAAAACCAAGTCTGCTCACCAACAAGCGAGGTTCTGGGTTGCAAAGAGAGTAAGAAAAGAAAGAAATCGAGAAAGCCAGACAGCAAACAAGAAAGAGAAAACAAGCCAGAGCGCAAGGGAAAGGAGCAGGAGAAAGGAAAGGAGAAGAGGAGGAAGAAAGCAACCAGAAAGGACGGAGGCCAGCGGGAGGCAGGCCACGACTCCTGCCGTCCGGTGGGGCCGGGCCGCGGCCGCGGGCGATGCCAGGCGCCCGGCGGGTCCCCGCGCCGGGGGCGGGAGGATGCTCCGACCGGCCGCCCGCGCCGCCTCTTCCCGCTCCCTCGGCAGCTCCGAGTGAACTGGCGGGAGAAGGGAGCCGAGAAGAAGAAGCGCGCCTGCGACGGGCACAGAACGAAGAGGCGCCCCGAGAGCGAGGCGCCGGAGGGGGCTGGCCGTGAAGACCGCGGAGGGCTGCGGGGTGCAGAGAGCCAGGGCAGCGGCGCCGCCCGGGGACCGAGCAGAACCGGGCGGTGCCGGGGTCCAGGCTCCATTCTCGGCAGCGCCATGTTCGCGCAGCCCTTCCCCGCGTGGGCCCGGTTTTCATCCGGCCGCGGGGACCCGCGCCAGGGCGCTGAGGCAACTCGGGCCGCTTCCGGGGGCGCGGGCCGAAGGGCCGGACGGCAGGGCCCCCGGCGGACCCTCGGGCCACGCGGCCCGCGTCCGCCCCTTACGCCGTGCGCCTGGGCCGCTGGCCGCCCGGGCGCCACACCGCGGGAGCGCACGCCCTTGACGCTGGCCGGCGCGGCGGCTCGTGTGCAGCGGGGAGGGGCCCAGCCCGTGAGGAGAGAAGCCGAGAAGTCCCGGCACGCCCCGAGGGCGCAAGCTGAGGACCGTGGGGCGCGGCGGCCCGAGCTGCAGCCTTCCGGGAGGGGACTCGGGCCCGCACCCTGATCCCGCCTGGGGCGTCGGTCCGCGAGCCACTGTCAGCTGCGCACAGCCGCCCGCCCCGGAGCGCGGCTGTCCCGGGGGCGGCGGGGACCGGGGCTCTGAGGTGTGTTCTCCACGGTCGAGGTGTCCCGGCGCCTCTGGGTTAGGCGTGGGGTCGCCCACCACGCGTCGCCTCCTGTGCCGCCCCGCGGGAAAGTGTCACCCGCGCCCTCACGCGCGTCTTCCTCACAAGTCTCTTTTCTTTCCTTGGCCCGCACCGCCCCTCACTCCAAGTCCCATCCTCGCCAGCGCTAGGGAAGCAACGGGGTCTCCGGTGTCCCCTCTCTTTTCCCGGGACCGTGGGGACCCGGCGGGAGGCGGCACGCGAGGGCCGAGAGTCCGGCACCCCGCACCATCGGGACACGCCGACCAGGCGGGCGGCCTCCGGGCTTCGTCCCGCACAGGGCCGAAAGGCTCAGGCTGGAGGCTACGGCTCCTTCAAACCTCTCCCTCGCCGTAGGGGTGACCGATCGCCCATCGCCCGGTGGGGCTTTGCTGGCTTGGTTCCTAGAAGGAACCGTCTTCACGGTCAGATTGCAGCAGCTCACCGGGTCCTCCTTTCCCAGCCAGCTCTGTCCATACAGAACCATGCCTGTCACCCCCACCGGGTCATTTTAGATTCGGGATTCCATCAGAAACGCCCCCCAAACTTGGCACTCCCCAAATTCCCCCGGCACGGAAAGCGGTGCCCTCGAACCCGGGGCTCCCCAAACCACCAAAGTCATTTACACACCCAGGCAAGGGCATTGGGTGCTGTAACCCGGTTGCGATCATCGCTGTATTCTTAACAGGCCTTTAACTTTTGAAATGGCATGTGAGTTCCATTGAAACAGTTCATCTTTCAGTTACCTACTTTTTCAGGCGGTCGATTTTTCTGAAGGAAAAGATCTCTTAAGGAAAAACATATTTCTTTTATTCTTCTGGTAGAAAAGTTGTATTAAAATGCAAGCTTCAAATTGCTTAAGGAGTAAAGAGAAAGCTCAGACGTTAGTGCTGGCCACAGGGGATCTCTTCCCTGTTTTTGTGAAATGTGAAAGCCAAAATTTCAAAATGAAATAGGTATATGGTGGGTTCAGAATATTTCACAAAATTAAAAACTTTTAACGAGTTGAAAGGCCTACTTTAGATTCAGTCTAGCTTCTACTGTTCACTTAGATTCCTCTATAAAAGGCTGTAAGATTTTTGAAATTAAAGCCTTTGTTACTTGCGTAGACATTTATCATTGGACAATAGCTGAATTTTAAGTTCAGCATCGCCCATGAGTCTCATGTCTAAGCTGTCTCCTGGATATTCTTACTAATCTTTTGTGCTTCCCTGTTTATAGGGAAATTACTGATTATTCACCAGGTCGATTTTAATATAGTCAGAATTCTTTCAAAATACCAACTCCTAAAGCCATTCAGGAAGGCCATTTCATAGCAAATACCAGAGTAAGACTTAAAATCAGTTGCTTTCCCACCTCTCTGGGGTTATGTTAGAAGTTGCAGTCTTCTTGGGAGGCATTCAGTCCACTCTTGAATCTAGACATTGAATGGAACCAATGAGGTTTTGAGGCCTACTTTTTCCTTTAAAAACATTGAAAAAACACTTGTTAAACTTATTTATTAAACTCTTTAAGAGAAAATTGGGTTTCTTGTCAGGAGGCAGGTGCTGATCAGTGTTCAATGTAGAACAAAATTATCACATTAATACATACCACTTCTAATGCCTAATGTGCTGGTATTGCTGAATAGTACATAATTCAGAAAGAAAATAGCCCTATTTGATAGATTTATTATGTAAAAGAAGGCATATGATCCTCATCCTAGAATTAAGTAAAACAGAATTTTAAATAGAGCTCATAAGTTTTATTCAAAATTCATTTAGACTACAATGTAATAGAAATTACCATCAGAGCAATTTTTGAGCAAGATAATTCTTAGGAATGCAAAAACATGAATTTACCAGTGTCCAATATATGATAGTCAACTTATAAGACATGCAATCTTTCCAAAAATATATTGATTTTAATATTTAACATTATTTATTGATCTATATGTCATTCAGAGTTTTAATACCGCAAATTATCAAATCCTTGGAAAGTATTTCTTTAGAATTACCTGGTTTGTTATATTACAAGTCATAAATGCTTCAACTCATTGAAATATATTGTGCTAAGTGTATTTTGAATGGTCCTTACATTCTGCATACTTCAAATTTCAACTATCTGTAGCGTTTACATTTTTAAAATGGTAGATATGGTCATTTCTTAACACAGAATATATTCAGGTATTTCATTTTGACATGACCTAAACGTAAGTGCCCCCCGCCCCAAATTAAGAACAACCATAGGAATTAAACAAGAGAGGAACTTCTTTCACTCTTAGAGTGTCATTGTAAGAGCATTCAATTAAAAACATTAATTTCCAATTTACTTTTTTTTTTTGTACCCAAATACTGAAAACTAATATAACTTCATTCTCTGGCAGCCTCTCCCAGCCCATTGCTTTGTTAAATTCACCAACTGTGTGGACTCCACCCACAGCAAATGCTATCAAATGAGATAGTCCCATTTCCTCTGTAATGTTCCATGCCGATTTTTAATTGTTTTATGAGAAATTGACACAGTCCAAAGATGTTAATAATTTAAAATCCAAAATTATGACGAACACTTGCATTCACTCATCAAATACATAGAATTTATTGTGGTTCAATGCTGCCAGAGCAGCAAATGTCTTGAAAGTGTATATTATTATATGGGAAACTCAAGGATTTTATATATATGCTTTATGTTAACAGGCAATTTAAAAGTAGTGGTTTCTTAAGACTTTTAATACTATTTCTTGCTTTAGGAGAGCTAACTATGATTCCAAATAAAACCTAAGAAAAGTGCATGAAGCAGTTCTGTGACAGCTGAGGAGGTGCTGGAGAGGGAGGCATTGAGGGGATCATGTTTACATCTACATGTTTGTTTGAAAATATTTTTTAGTTTTCATTTAAAAATTTGGCAGTATGTTCAGTGCCTCAACAATTCTTTAGGTAGCTGTAAAGACCTAAAAGTAGTAATGATAATAATAATATAAAAATAAAAAATAAAGCAAAAACATATTGGTCAGTCAAAATATTAGAATTTTCATGACATTAAGAAGTACCTACAAGCCATTGACCTTAAGTGATATGACTGAACGATTCACAGAATATTACAGAAAAATTTCTTAGCCATGTTGCTAAATAAGAATATATAATCACAATAAATGCAATGTTTATAAAAGTCAGAAAACATTTACACCGGCTTTCACATTATTTTATATATATGATTTTAAATTCTCTTCAATATAGCACAAATGTTCTGAACTGACTTGTTTTTAGACACAGATTACCCTGCTGACTCTGTATATACGGAATAAGAACAAATTGCTGAAATTCTTATTTAGTAACAAGAATCTAAATGTAATGATAACAAAATTTCATAAAATTAGTTATGTGCTCCATTGGAGGCTAATAAAGCATAATTAGCTTACTTGACACCAGCACAAGCAGTGTTTTGTTTCTTTATAGAACAGACTACGAGCTGTTTTCGGTTGCTCTAGTGAAATGCTGGCCTCTAGAATGCATAGATGAATGAAGCATTTTCGTGTCAGTCTGCACTGAAGATAGACTACAGAAGGGTTTACCAAATGTTTTCTAATTATATTTGCTTACTTTCATAATTGAGACATGGAGGACTTAATGATTACCTATTATTTTATCTAAATAACCTGGTTAAAAAACCTCCAAGAGTCATACACAATCTTTACGAATGGATACAGACTTTATTTCTTGTAATAGCATTTCAAAATTGTGATGATCATTCTTAATGTATGGCATTTAGTATCAAATTTCTAATTTTAGCATACCTTATACTACAATGGTCCTTACAAAGACACAGAAGGCATGGAACTGAAACGGACACATAAGTCATTCTTTTGGGGGGGACGGGAGGGGTGAGGGGTAGGCAAAACAAAGGAGACTTTTAGGGATGCAGAGGAGATGCAGAATTCTCTGCTTTCTTACAGTTGGAACAGGGAAATTAAAGGGTATTTCCCTCACCCAGTCATTGATGCCTTCAACACTTTTATAATTTAAAGGGTGGAACCTAGGCAAAATTCAAACTCACGTTCTGTTGTTAATTACTTATGTTTTTGAGTGTCACAGCAAATGTTGGTGGAAAGAGCGACATGAGAAGGTGCAGAGATGTTGACACAAGTGGGAGAGGAGAACAGGGAGAATGGGAGTGGACCGAGAAGGGACTGAGTGTTGAGCACCGAGTCAGCCTTCCCTGGCTACATTTTGTCTGGTCAAATCAACTAACTATATAATGCTTTATTACATATTAACATATAATGGTTTTCAATCACCCCATTAGATGCAGTGTCTCACATCTAGGCCATAAAGTTATTAGCACAAGGTGTAGTGGAAAAAAATGAACTAATTAAAATTTTCAGGTGCAAACAGATGTAAAATAGGACATTAAATAGAAGATGAAGTATTAGTTTGGCTATGTATTTACCAACCAGATAATTGTCTATAGAAATCAAATTAACCATATTAATGCTAAATTTCAGCTTTGCATAAATGATGTGAATATCGTAACTAAATAATCATCTTTAAATCATTTCAGAGTAGATTTTAGTGTTTTCTCATTGGTTATACCAGTAGCAGATTTCCATATTGTGTGAAAATTAAAGTATTCATCAACTCAAAATCAAGTGTTGATAGTCAAACAAGAGGTCGGAGAGATGGCTCAGTGGTTAGGAGCACTGGCTGGTCTTGGAGAAGACCTGGGTTCAAATTCCAGCACCCACATGGCCGCTAACAATCATCTGTAACTCCAGTTACAGGGAATCTGACACCCTCTTCTGTCCATGGGCACTGCACGACCAGGTGCACTGAAATACATGCAGGCTTAACACTCATGCAAATAAAATAAAAATAAATTTTAAAAAAGGTAGATAATCATTATTTACAACATAAACCACCAGACTAAGATTTTTTTCCCCTCATGAGCTAGTTTCAACCTTAAGATTCTATCTTAAAAGCCATCATTAGCACTTTCAGGCTAAGTCCAAATAAATGAGGAGTAATAGCTCATCAGTAATAAAGTTTAACTTCACACATTTCAGTGGAAACTGAATTGTTGGCCAAATGCTAATGGCATAAATGTACCACATATGTGTCTCTTGTTCTTAAATACTGAATAACTATCAACTAATCATTTAATTAGCCAAAACCAAAAAATGTAAGATACAGTTTCTAGTTAACTTCTCAACCCATAATTGATTGTTATTCTCTGCAATCCAATAACATAGTTATCAAAGATGTGTTTCAAAATGTTAATTCTTTAAGTTCAAACCACTGGAACCCATTTCTTGGTGGTACAGTGTAAATTTTCAAGATGTGTAGACATTTTGCTGATTCTGGAGGACAATTTGTATTGATTTATTAAAGGATGGTTTATCGTACACCCAGGGCCCTGATGAAGGGGGCAAGGAATGCTGCCTCAATGTATTGAGGCCTTCAGAGGTTCTGTACTGCTCTTTGCTGACTGTTTTCGGAGTCCAATTTAAAGGCCTGTGAGCTTCTCCACCCCTCTCTCAGTTGACTCTGGTTTCTTCTTTTGTGATTGCAGACTTAATTTTTTCCTCCTAAATTTTTCTGACTTTGTCTAGGCAAGTAAACAGATTTGCAGATTGATGTTTGCTTGTGTAGCACATATACACACTCTGCTACCTCACAGAACTGGAACAGTGCTGTTCCTTCTAGAATCCTGACTGCATGACCACTTGATCTTCGGCAAGGATAGGGACCTGTTGGTTCTGTCTCCCTCTCAGCTGTGTTGGACAGCAGACTGTGCATGCCTGCATAGCTGCATGTTTCTGGCATCACAGACCCTGAGAGACACTGACTTTTCAGCTTTGTCCTATGTTAACTATATCACGAGTAGTATGTTTCTAGTTTGTTGATTTCCAAAGACTATCTTCTACCAGTTTCTTCTGAGAACCTGGCTAATTGTCCACCCTTAGTTGAAAAGAAATAGAAAATCACATATTGTAATATCTCTGTACTATGTCAGCCTCAGTGGTGGCTGCATACTTACTTTGGACCAGACCTCCAGATGGTAAAATGTGAATAATAGTAAGCCTTCAGGGAGACCTCAGCAGCCTTGGTCTTCATGTTTCTTTTTCTTTTAAGGGGGTTGTGGGTCTTTTTTGAGACAAGGTCACCCTAAGCCCCAGCTGACCTGGAACTCACTATGTAGACCAGGCTGGCCTAGAACTCATAGAGATCTGCCTGCCTCTGCCTCTCAAGTGCTGGGATTAAAGGAGAGCACCAAGCCTGGTTTGTCTTTGTGTTTCTAAACCATTGGGAACACCTGATTCTGTCTGTAACAGCATTAGATCCTCTAATACAGGGCAGTTGTCCATCCCTGTACCATGAATCCCAGCACATCTTTGAAGCATGTCAGCAGTACGAAGGGAGGGACCCAACAACACTAGATTTGATTGTATAGAATGCATAATAAATGCTGGGTTTTAATTCACTGTCATGTCTTTTGCAATGCGCATCTCAGTTTTTACTGATATTTATCTGCTTCTTGAAAGGGTTCTGAGATCAATTTTATACATGGAAGGCAGAGCCTAACTCTACCCCTGAGCCTTCTACTTCTCTAAGGGTTTGGCCTGGTCCTCTTATTCCCAGATATGCCCAGCTGCACTTAACTCAGATAGAGACGGTGAGGACCTACCTGCAGTTATTTTTGAAGCCTGTTTTCTAAAATGTATGCTACTCCATTTATTTCTCCCCACAGGTTTTCGAGATAGTTTCACTTTAACATATCCCCTCTGTTCCACGGTCTTAATGGCTTCCAGATCATTTCAAGTCCTCATCAACTTCAGGGTCTTCCTACTGCCTTGTACCTGAAATCTATTTTATATCCAAACCTTTAGACTGGTTTTCAATAAAAGTTTTACAAAAATTTCACAGGAAAAAAATTTTACAGCAAAGTGCACAAATCAGAACTATATAGCCTGATGCTATTTCACAGCCTAAACTCACCTGCATAAGCAGCACTCTGAAGCAAGACACAGGATGTTGCTGGCCCCCTAGAAGTTATCCTCCTTCCCACTATGTCCCTCTTATCAGTACTCCAAAAGGTAACGGCTATCCAGATTTCTGTTGCCAGAAGTTAGTGATGCCCATTTGCAAACACATAACCAGTATAGCCAGGTTTTTAAAAAGTAAATTACGGCTTGGAGATATGGCCAAGGGCATTGACTGCTTTTGCAGAGGATCTGGTTTCAGTTCCCAGCACCCCTGGCAGCTAACAACCATCTGTACCTCCTGTTCCAGGGACTCCAACACCTTCTTCTAGTCTCCAAGGGCACTGCACACATACATGCAGGCAAAACACTCATACATATAAAAACGCATGTAAAAAATTGTTTAAAAGAAAGTAAATTGTGACAGTACTGCTGGACCCACTCGGTGGCTTCCTTTGAGCATGTTACTACAGTCCGTGAATCCCAGCTTCCTTCCCTAAGTTCACACTCTGCTGTTTCCAATCTCTACATGCTCCAGCTCATTCCATCTTGCTTTTTTTTCTTTAATTATTTATTTGTGTATATGTGAGTCTGTGAAATAGCATCAGGCTATATGTTTCTGATTTGTGCACTTTGCTGTAAAAGTTTTTCCTGTGAAATTTTTGGCAGAGGTCAACCTGCCAAGAGTCTGTTCTCACCTTCTACCATGTGGGTCCGGAGGAGGGAACTCAGGTTGCCAGCTTGTCGCCAAGCCCCTTTAGCTGCTGAGTGGTCTCGTCGGCTCTGGTCATGTTTGTATTGCTTGAATATGCCAAAGAGTATGTGAAGGCCTTGACTAGACCATTGCACAAGCTGCTTCCTAAGCTCCAATGCTTCACCAGGGAGAGCAGTTTCTCACCCTCCAGGTCTGACAGTATCACGGTCTCAGAGAAGTTTCCATGTTCCATGACCGGGACTGTGACTGCATCTCCTCCACTCCTCCTCCTGCCAGGGAACAAGGACAAAGCTTCCGAAGGCTGCTGGGAACCAAACATGGCTCAGGCTCTCCGGAATGTGGCAAATGGGCTGAGAAAGGATAGGTGTTTTGTTTTGTTTTTCTGTGTTTTAGCAGCTGTGCCCACATATAATTTATGGGGGGTGGGAGTTGGGGAACTGGTTAAGTTTAGTTAACAAGGAAATTGGAAGAATTAGAAAAGCATCAGAGATAACAGAATCAGGACAGAGTTATCTGCTGTTTTCCAGGAAGCGAGAAAAAGCAAAGAAAATGCCAGAAGAGCAGCTTCAGGAAGGGCTTCACCTGCCTCTTTGTTGCAGATCTACTAGTCGGGGAGGGGAAGTGACACCTTTTGTTTTAAATGCAAATCCAAAATCCTGTGAATAACCGCCTTATTCCCTAGGGGAGAACTGGGTACCTGGCAGGCAGAGAGCTGTGTGGGAGAGAAACAGTCTTTTGCATATTTGGCCCTTTTCCTCAGCACCCAGGTGATAGAATCCTGGCGGAAAGCATGCTCCGAATACACCGAAACACTCGTCACACTGTATTATGTGAGTATATCTCAATTTGTGTGACTCGAACATGAATTACTTGGAATTCCATTTTACTTTATTCCCTGGAGTTTCCTTAGACCATGATAAAGTAGTTTCCTGCTATAAAGGGTATCTGTGCAGTGCTGTGAAGCAGACCAGGAAGAAGAGCACTAGACAAAGGAAAGGGATGGGAAGGTGGCCCCTAGAACACTGGTGAAGGACAGCACAGGCCCCTCAGGAAACAGAGCGATCCTCTTGGATGCTGAATTAAGTCCCCACTCTCCTCACCCTCCCACATAACACAGGCATTAGCCCATGGAGGAGAGATGCATAAATATTGCTCCAGAAATCACACTTTATTCTGCAGAGGGCTCCAGTGGAATAGGATTGTGTGTGTGTGTGTGTGTGTGTGTGTGTGTGTGTGTGTGTGTGTATGTATGTGTCTGTGTGTCACAAAGGACAAACTCAGGTGTTTTTCCACAGACACTATCCACCTTTATTTTTCTTTTGAGACAGAGTCTCAGTCTGTAGCTCTGGCTGGCCTTGGCTCTAACTCACAGAGATCTGCCTGCCTCTGCCTCCCAAGCGCTGGTATTAAAGGCTAGCACTACTACTCTCAGCTTCTTCAAAAATGTTTTGTTGTTTATTTATTTTTATTTTATATGTATGAGTGTTCTGCCTGCATGTATCTAAGTACACTTGTGCCTGAAATGTTCTTGGACGTCAAAGAGGGTGTCAGATCCTTAGGAACTGGAGTTATAGGCGGTTCTGAGCTGCCATGTGGATGCTGGGAACCTAGCTCAGATCTTAGAGCTCAGATCCTCTGCAAAAGCAGTTGGTGCTTTTAACTGCTGAACCTTTCATTTTTGAAACAGGGTCTTTCACTGGTCTGACGCTCTCTAAGTTGGCAATAGGCTAGACTGGCTGGCCAGAAATCCCCGAGATCCTTCTGCCTCTGTTTCCCCATTGGGCTACAAACTTGAGCCACCACACCAGCCTGTTTCACATGGGTTCTGGGAGTTGATATTAGATCCCCATGCTTGCCAGGCAAGTGCTTTACTGCCCGAGCTATCTCTTCAGCTCCAGTATAGAATGTTTTTAAAAACTATTTATTACAAGCCAGGCCTTTAATCCCAGCACTCAGGAGACAGAGGCAGGTGAATCTTAGTGAGTTCAAGGCTAGCCTGGTCTACATAGTGAGTTCCAGGTCAGCTGAGGCTACAGGAAGACCCTGTCTCAAAAAGACCCAAAAACAAACAAACAAAGAATTTATTACTAGTGTGTGTTTGCAGGCACACAAGAGCATGTGCTTGCATACACATGTACGTGCATGATAGACAGGCACATGCTGCAACGCCTGTGGAGATCAAAGGACGACTTTGTAAAGTCAATTCTCTCCCTCCACCCTTACGTGGATTCCAGGGATTGAACTCAGGTCACCAGGTTTATGTGGCAAGCAACCTTACTCACTGAGCCCTCTCACCAGCCCCTGAATAGGATCTTTGAATGAAATGCATGTTACATGTAGGATTTGGGGTTGATCTCAGAGGAAATAATGCCGCATGTTCCACCTTCCATGCTCCCTAAATGCTTGTTCTTGTGTGCCACAGGCTTGCAGGGAGCATGGAAGTACAAGGACTGGTTATTTATAGTTTAAGGGATAGCGGAATATGTTGTTGCTCTCTGGTTCTTGTTGAGTTACTTCCACTGTGGAAGGCAGAGAGAAGCTCCAATTACCTGTGTTCTCACATGACATAGGTGCACTTACATGCATGCAGGCAATATGCTCAAACACATAGAATTTAAAAATTAAATAAATTTTGTTTTTAAAAACTAAAAGCTCTGGTTTGGAATGTTTATTTGATCCAGCTGTGGAGTATTCTTTACTGATTCAAGAAGTTAACATATTCTTTAGACATATCAGTATTCTAATAGTCTATTCCTGTGATCAATAAAAACCAGAATAGGGAAGTTGAAGCAAGACTTGAGCTCTGTATACCTGGGCTCTGATGGAAGCGAAGGCTTTGGGAGAACTCTCGAGTGTGTTCCAGATGCAGTCGTCATAGTAGATGGTAGGTACTTCTGGTCATTTTTAGCAATATTTAACATGAGTTTAACCTAACTTTTTCTTTAGGCTCAATGGGAAACAGGTGCAAAGGGAACAACACCGAGATGCTTTTTCTTCCTTTGGTACTTCTGCAGCAGCAAGAGTATGTTTCCCCATTTTGAATGAATGGGAAACATTGTATATTCCACAAAACTAGCTGCCATCTTTGATTTCTCTCAACCTCTCATTCCTGCAGCCAATCAACCATTGCCAAGTCCTGATGCTTCTATTTCCAAGATATATCCAGAGGCTGGTCACCTTCCTTCCTAGCCCGGACACTGTGATGGGCCCTGTAGGAATACATTTAGCAGCAAATAACAGGAAATCAAACTACGCAACTTCTAACAAAGAGAAGTCGATTATCCTGTTACGAGAATAGCCCAAAGATCCGAAGGCCAGCCCTAGTGCAGTGGCTCAGCAATGCCACTGGGGACCTAGGCTCATCATTCTTTCCTATCTTCTTTAAGGTGTTGGCTTTTGGTCCCATGTTTGTTGCCTCACAGACTGCAGATGGCTGCTAAGTCGCCGGACACTGTGTCTGTCCTCCAGAGAGGAGGAATGGTAAGGGCAAAAACTAATTCCCTTCGAAGTTTTATCTGTTTATTGGTACAGAGGGAAGCAGAAACACAAATATATTCCTCATACCTTATCCACATGTCTTGTCTGAAGACCTCCTCATATCTTATCAGCCAGAGCTGGGCCCATGCCTGTGCTTACACCTCTCAGTACCCAAAGGACTGAAATTCCTGAGGTGATATGGTAGGTTTGTTTACATGGTGCCGCGCCTAACCTTGGCCCACCACGTTTCCTTTAAAGCTGAGGCAGAAAAACTAATAACATTTCCCAGACTCCCTTGGCGTTAGGGAATACGAAGGTGTCAGGGGAGAGGAGGGTCCAACTGTCCACATGGTTGGTTTCGGGTAGAGTAGGATCATTCCAAAGTGGTTAAACACATTTCCTTGCTCATCCTTTTCGACACGATTTACATCATTAGCCCAGTGTAAAGTTGGCTTCCCTGGGGTTTGGGGCTCCAACTGTTTCAATAAGGTCTGTTGTGAAGTTAAGTAACCCACAATAAAGCATATTTGACTGGTCAGTGGTGCTTAAAGCATGATAACTCCCTGGTCTTAGCAAACTGCAGGACTTCTCCACAGCAGGGCAGTGGCTGTTGATGACCCTGGAGACTGTAGCCATGTTTTCTTCCTCCTCTTGGCTACTAAGCAAAATAAAGGCAAATCAATGGCTCTCTCCTGGAAACCGTTTTCATTCTCTATGGTGTGACAGCCTCCCTCTGATCCTGTCTTTTTTGCCTTTTATTTCCCTTTGCCGCGATTCCCTTACTTGAAAGAGATAAGATTAGAAGATTAAGTACATTGGCAAAGAAAAAGGATTCATTAAAGCCACGTAATCTCCCAGATTGAAAAAACTACCAATGCACGAGCTATCAAAGTAAAACTTGGGCTGGGGTTGTAGCTCGTTGGAAGAATGCCTGCCTAACATGCACAAAGCCCCGAGTTCCATTCCCAGCACCCTGTAAACTGGGTGTGGAAGCATGTGTCTGTGACCTCAGCACTTGGGAGATAGAGGTAGGAGGATCAAAAGTTCGAGGTCAGCCTGGACTATTTAGCAAGTTCTTTAGGGATGCACATTTTACATCTGTGAAGTCACATCAGCAGAGTAATCAGGTTGCTCCAGACTGGAACCCCTGCTTTATTCCTCAGAAATATGCAGACTTTTCTCCATGTTTGCCATAGAGTTGAAAGAGGGACAAAGGTGAAAGACAGATGTTCAGCACCGGCTTTCAATCATCCTCCTGTAGCGATAAGGAATGGATACGTTACAGGATTCAGCTGAAATGTTTGCCACCAACATTTACATATGATCCTTACGAACGTGTGTTGAACACTTACAGACAGCAAGTGCAGCCAGTTGAGGAGAAAGCCATGCCCAGATGGCAGAGGTAACTGGAAATCCAGACAGCCATACAAACTACAGGGATACAGATAGTACAGCCGGCTGCTTCACCCTTGGCCCTGCCTGAGGGGCCTTCCTTCCCATCCTGGAGCCTCCCCAGGCTGCTACTTCTTTTCAGCAGGGACACGGGGACTGGTTCTGTGGCTCTCAAGACAGTTAGAAACAAGAGTGCTTATTCTTGTGACACGCAGAAGGAACAGAGATGCTGGGAATGGTGGCACATGCCTTTAATCCTAGTATTTGGGAGGCAGAAGCAGGAAGATCTCTGTGAGTTGGAGGTCAGCCTGCCAGCCTGGTCTACATAGCAAGTTCCAGGCCAAATGAGGCTACAGGGAAACCCTATCTCAAAAAGACCAAAACAACAACAACAACAAAACAAGATCAGGATTGGAGAGTTGGCTCATGGTTAAGTGCAATGGCTGCTCTTGCAGAGGACCCAGGTTCAGTTCCCAGCACACACAAGGTAGCTAACAACATCTGTAACTCCAGTTCCAGGGGATTGGACACCCTCTTCTGGCCTCCATGGGCACCGCACACATGCAGGCAAAACACTCATATACATTTTAAAAACTGAGGTTTTCTGTTTTTTGTTTTTTTGTTTTCTTTTTTTAAAGGCAAACAGCAATTGAGGAAGATCCCTCCCCCCCCACATGAACAGCATACACACACTACTTGGACACACACACACACACAAATTAAAAATAAAAACAAAGAAATGGAAATATTCACTAAAAGACAGCTGCTAGTCTACTAGTCTATAATAACCTAAAACGTTGGCCACAGTTCTCCACAGAATAGAACCCTGTGGTAGTCTATCTTTTAATAAGTTAAAAGATAATTTTCAAGCTGTGAAGAAAAATATCAAGAATTAAAGCAGCTGATATGTTTGCTCTGATTAGATGATAATGCTAATTTAGTTTTCTTATTTGCATACTAATACCAGCACTTTATTTTTGAGATGCTGGGGATTAAACCAGGTGCGTGTGCATACTAGACAAGGGCTGTACCAGTGAATTACATTCCAGTCCTTTAAGTACTTTACATGAATTATGTTACTCAATTCTCACAACAGTACTATGGTCACGCCCATTTAAAGATGAAGAAATAAGCTTGAAGTAAAAGATTAAGAAACTAGAGAGGTGGCTCAGAGGTTAAGAATCCAGGCTGCTCTTGCAGAGGACCTGGATTCTATTTCCAGCACTTACACAGTGGCTAACAACTACCCAGAACTCCAGTTCCAGGGAATCCAATGCCCTTTTCTGGTCTCCACAGGCATTGCATACACAGGTGCATTTACATACAAACAGACAAAATACTGAAAAATAAAAATAAATATTCTTAAAAAGTGATTTAGTAGCAATGTTAAAAAAAAAGTTGGGTGTGGTGGTGTACACCTTTAGTCCCAGCAGTCAGGAGTCAGAAGCAGGCAGATTACTGTAAGACTGAAGCCAGCCTGGTCTACATACTGAGTTCCAGGCCATATGGGGCCACAGGGAAATCCTGTCTCAAAAACAACAACAACAACAGAATATATTTATACAAATTCACATATTTAATAATTGTAGAGCAAAGACTGAGGGCCAGGCAGTCTGGCATCTAACTTAGATCTTGACTGACTTCTAGAAAGTCAAATTTCACGTTGAAACTATAGTGGCCAGGTGTGGTTCATGCATGCCTGTAATCCTAGTGCTTAGGGTGCTGGCAGGAAGACTGTGAGTTCAAGGGCCAATCTAGACTACACAGCAAGAGTTACCTTCTCTATACCTACAAATGGCTCAGTGGTTAGAACTATTGTCCAACATGTGCTAGACCTTGAGTTCCATCCTTAGCCTCACAATAAATAAATAAGAAATGTAAGAGGACACATGTGAACTTGAGTGCGCTCTGATGTTATGTAATATTACTGGTTATTGAGTAAGAATATGACCTAAAATTGGCCCTTCTGACCTTTATCCAGTGGGTTTTAGTTCTGAAATATGTTAGAGTTAACATTTTCATGTGTTCCTGCATATGAAATTCCTCACCAAGAGTTATCAGCTTAAAACACACAATTTACATCTCTCACTTGCTGAGATGTGGGCACCTGAGGCTGTTAAACTGGATTGTCTTGGCTCAGGATCATTTATGAAGCCACTGGGAAGATGTGACGAGCTTGACCATAGCTGTAGTCATTTCAAAGGACTCCGGGAGACGCAACAGTCCACCTGTAGTAGCTCACTCGAGTCAGTGTGGTTGGGCTTCCATCTTTGGGGGGATACTGAGGGAGTGTTCCCGCCGAGCAGAACATCACCAATCAACTCCTTGCTACACAGACCTCTGAACAAGGCAGCTACAATGCGGGCACAGGCTTTGCTCTGAGCAGCTGATTCAAATGAGCCGAGTCAGGTGACCCGCATCTTGGAAGGGCCATGTCATCACTGCTGCATCTGCTCATTAGAACCCAGCCTCGGAGTTCCACCTAACCTCGGAGGTGACGCAGTGGCAAAGCTATCAGGACATCGGGGCTACTAGGAGCATCTAGGTTACCTGCTGCAGATGCCTTCGTTCCTGAGTCCAGGCATCGATGGATTAGTGTTGGCTTTTACTTTTTATTCAAATGATAAAAATATAGATGGATGAACTCAAGTGAAGGTCTATGCTACACTGCTTGGACCCCAAATAAAAGACCACAGAGCACACTTTAAAAATGTAGCATATCGCCAGGCATGGTGGTACATGCCTTTAATTCCAGCACTCGGGAGGCAGAAGCAGGTGGATCTCTGTGAGTTCAAGCCTAGCCTGGTCTGGGGCTACAGGAAGACCCTGTCTCAAAAAAAAAAAAAAAAAAGACAAAAAAAAATGTAGCATATCGATTCCCAAATTCAGCTGTGTGACCCTCTTTGTGGCTTGTGATTTCTGAAACTCAGTATGACAGTCTTATGGCAGAGACTCATAGAACAATCTCAACAGCTTATGTTTAAAATCAGTTTGAGAAGGAGCCCAAACAGTTTTTTTTTTTTTTTTTTTTTTGAGACAGTCTCATTATGTAGCCCTGGCTACCCTGGAACTCACTATGTAGACCCGTTGGTCTGGAACTCAATCTGCCTACTTCTGCTTCCCGAGTGCTGGGCTTAAAAGCATGTACCACTCTACCTGGCAATCATTTAAAATAATTTTTAATTAGCTTTATTAGGGGTGAGGAATGGTTTGAGACAGGGTCTTCCTGTAGTGCCTGCTGGCCTGGAATTTGCTTCATAGGCCAGGCCAGCCTTAGTCTCACAGAGATCTGACTCTCAAACGCTGGGATTAAAGGCATACATCACCATACCATACCGGGCTTTTATTAGCTTTTAAAAGGAAAAACATATACGTAAATCTTGGTGTCTTAAATGAAATGGAGGTATTTCCAAATCTAAATTACTTTGGAATGTTACATATTTTCATGTTTGCTAACTCAGACTTCATTTACATTGTTTATGTAGTTTCCAATGCATTGTCAGAGTAAGTAATCCTTTCTCCCATGTGTTTGCTAATGAACATGAATCTCAGCACAGGTTGCTAATCCCAGCTACTCAAGAGGATGGGAAATCTAAGTTCAGTATCAGCCAGGGCAATGTAGCAAGACCTTGCCTCAAAGATTAAACATTTTTTAAAGGGCTGAGGATATAGTTTAATGGGAGATCACTTGCCCAGCATGTATGAGGACCTAGGGTAAATCTCCAGTATTGCAAAATTAATAGTTATGGTGATGCCATGCCATATCAGATACTATACATATCGCATATGTAGTATGCCATTACATACCACAGACACTCTACGAATCAATTTCAACCAAGGGTGGGACCCAAACTGTTCTAAGAACTTATTCTTTTAGATTTCTCCCAAAACTGTGCTCCCAAACAAACCCTATTGAAATTTTACATCCAGTATCACATGGAAAAAGAGGAATTTGTCTTATGAGAGGATTATGTCCCTTTTGAGCCCTACTGACCCAGAACAGTGCACATAATCACAAACAGATGTTATTAATTTAATCCCATTTGTTGTTTACAATATAAATGGGATAATTCATTGCTTTTAGTGAATATTAGCTGTTTTTGGTGCTAACAGTTTCACAACATACAGTATTCTGAGATCAAGGGCAAGGATGGGTCCTGAGGGATAAAAGGCTATATGTTATATACAGCTACGAAAACTGAGTTATCCCAAAGGTCATTTCCACAAAGTAACAATATTTAGTAACAGTGGACATGACCCAAAATATTAATATTCTATCTGAAATAATGTAAGTCTTTGTCCTAAGTGTGATGGTGTGGGTGGGTGTATGAGGTGCTGTAATGTATTTGCTCTTTTATTTTGGGAATTGATTTTTTATTATGTGTGTCTGTGTCGGGGTATGTGTATGTTAGTGCAGATGCCTCCAGAGGCCAGAGGAGGGCATCAGATCCCCTGGAGCTGTAGTTATGGAGCAGTTGTGAGCCTCCTGATGTGGATTCTGGGAACTGAATTCAGGTCCTCTACAAAAGTGTGCATGCTCTCAGCTGCTGAGGCCTTTTTCCAGCCTCAACATGTTTGCTCTTGACTAAGGCAAAAACTGTGCACATACCTCTCTTTCTTTCTAATTAATCAGTACTTTAGTTTTACCAACTGACAAGTCTGAATCACGAATTCTTAAGTCTAAGAGGAATTCCTTTTTCTTTTTCTTCTAGGTCACATTCTCTGCTCCCGCCTAGTCTCCCACGTGCCAGGATTATAGGCCTGCACTGCCTCACATTTCCACTCTAAAATCACCTAGAATGCAATGAGCTGTGTTGGCTGCTTTTCACACTTGACACTAACTTCCAGAGGTCAAGGTATTTCCAGGCTGATAATAGAAATCTGCCATTTTTGTAATCTGATTCTTCCATAGTGATGGTATGATAAAATCTTATCAGGAAGACATTCCCTTCCTTAAGTCACATCACCTTAAATGCATGAAATCTTCACAATCACATTTTGAAAAAAAAAAGAAGAAAACGTCTCTGAGAGTCTTAGATCAATGGTAGAGTACTCGTCTGGCACCCTGGATGTCCTGGGTTCGATCCCAGTACTGCAGGAGGAAAGATGGGAATTGCATATTGAGCCCTCTTACTATTTTTAATATTCAGTTGTATGACATCACCCTACTTTATATCTTGTGAATTTTGATTTTGTCATTATCTTTATTGTGATTATGTAAGTTCTGCTAAAAGGACTTGTAACTATATCTGAAATGGAAATTAGATCCCACACAAGAATATTTACATGCTTAAGATAATAGAGTTTGTAGAATTTTATTGAGAAGAAATGCCGATGAGGCTAGTTACCACTTGTATCGTTATGATAGTCTCCAAGGACTCTTTATTCACCAATACTTTCAGCTGAACACAGAAATTTATCTCAATGAAAATGCATTTCTTTATATAGCCTTTCTCACAATCAATATCTTGTTTGATTATTGAATAGAGATGCAAACAAAAATCTATAACGTGGAAGAAAATCTCAATGTCAGACAAAAGTAGATTGTTAGGCTTTTTTAAATAATGTAAAGCTGAAAGTTTTTCAGATGGCCTACAATTTCTAATTCCAAGTTAATTTGGTATATCAGCTGAATTTTCAAGAGAAAGCATTCTCTGGGTAGGTTTTCATGTTCATTGCAGAGACCATATCCTTAGAAATCACTTTAAACAAAGTGATATTGGAAGATGGTAGGCATTTGGTTCATTTCAAAGTATATGAAAAACATAGGCATACGAACATATTCTACAATGTATGTGCACATATGTGTGAAAGTATGCTCATCCATACATGAACATGTGGAGACCAGAAGTTAATTTCAGATATACCTTCCTTTTTTTTTGAGACAAGATCTCACTATGTAGATCAGGCTTGAACTCACAGAGATCTACCTGCCTCTGCCTCCTGAGTGCTAAGATTAAAGGCATGTGCCACCACACCTGGTCCGCCTTATTTTTTGAGACAGGGTCCCCCACTGAACATGGAGTTCACCAAGCTCACCAGTTCAGCTAAGCTGGCTGGCCAGTAAGTCCCCAGATCTACCTATCTCTGCCTACCTGTGCAGGGTCTGTGCCATCGTATCTGGCTTTTACATGGGTGTTAAGGATCTGAACTCAGGGTCTCATGCTTGCTCAGCAAGCATTTAACACACTGAGCTGTCTCCTCACCCCCCAGATATATTAAAACATTTTTTTTTTACATTTACTTATTTGTGAATGTATGCATGTGTGCTATGGCAGAGGTCAGAGGACAACTTTCAGGGGCTAGTTCTCTCTTTCCACCATATGAGTTCTGGGGATTGGACTCAACTCATTAGGCTGCGTGACAAGCACTTCACCGGCCTAGATACATTCTTTTTCTGGTCTTTTTTGTGGCAGGGTCTTCTAGTAGCCACAGCTGACCTGGAACTTACTATGGACATTAAGCTGTCCTTGATCTCACAGAGATTCACCAGCCTCAGCCTCACAAGTACTGTGATCAAAGGCATGCACCACCACACTTGGCTCCAGATATATTTTTAAAAAATAAATAATGTGTTTATATTTAACTCAAGGCTATAGAACACAATAATTCTGTCCCCATCCAGTCTGCCAAACAAGTGCTAGTTGAATATTATCATCCAGTCCAACTTATAGCTACAGTATATGTGTAAAAATTATGGTTGCATTATATATACACACATATTCCTATGAAGAGATTATAACATAGTTTGTTTCTTGGTTGAAGATATAACTTAAACTGCAAAGATAATTTTAAGTGAAATCAAAGAGGAAAATTATAAGCTATAAATGCAATAGAAGAAAAGCATGCAATTAATAGATTCATATGTAATCGAGTAAAATGAGAAGTAAGGGGTGAATTTTAAGTCGTAGCTAAGAGATGATCTGGACTTTAGCAAGAGGCATCAAGCAAAACACACACTCGGCTGGAAGAAGAGAACAAGCAAGTTAACAGCGGTGGGAGTCGGCAGGGGACCCGGGGCTGACCCTAACAGCACAGAGGATTAGGGTTAGGAGTCGTGGGGATTATAATTGGACAGACACAGGAACAATTCCAAGACAGAAGAATTCAGACTGGGTGAGAAGGACCAACAGCCCCTCCAGGTTTTGAAGTAAAAGCAGCAGTGCAGTACTTTTATTTTTTCGTTTTCATTAAAGTTCATAATGTCTTTATTGATCTTTGTTCTGACAAAAAGATCAGTGCATATACACTACAAAAACTTTATGGCTATACAGAGGTAAATGTAGAATATTTAGAAACTCCTTTGTATTCCAGATCCAGTTTGACACCTCAGTATTAAGGAGTTGGCTTCTTATTTAGCTTTCCAGAATTCCATTTATATGAGAACAGAGTCATATAAAATGTTTCCCAACACTGTTCATATATTTGACATACATCATGATGCATTAAATCTGCTGCGCATGGTGGCATACCTGTATAGTCCTAGCACTTGGGAGGTGGAAGCGGAAGGATCAGGAGTTAAAGGCCAGCCTAGGCTACATGAGACTTTGTCTTAAAAAGCAAACAGGAAAGTTATATTAAATCAGGAAAAAGTTTTCTATTTGCAGAACAAAAGGGTATTCCTAAAACTCACTTTTATATGAGGTAGGGTCTCCCGAGGCTAGCCTTGAGAGAGCATTTCTGGGGAGGGGGGTGAGACAGGGTCTCCCTGTAATCCCAGCTAATCTGGAATTTGTTATGTAGACCAGGATGGCCTCCATCTCACTGAGATCTGCCTGCTTCCTCCTCCCGAGGATATATATCCCATGCTAGATATAGCTTTAGCTGTCTACTTGACACACCTGGGTTGAGGGAGCCTAAATTGGGGAATTTCCTCCATTGGATTGGCCTGTGGCCATATCTGTGGAATGTTTTCTTGATTGTTGAGTGATGTGAGAGAGCCCAGCCCACGGTGGGCCGTGCCGCCTCTGAGCAGGTTGTTCTGTGTTGTATAAGAAAGCAGGCTGAGCGTGGGTCAGGAGAGCAAGCCAGTGAGCAGCGTTCCTCCACAGCCTGTGCTTCAGCTCCTGCCTTTAGGTTCCTGCCTTGAGTTCCCACCTTGGGCTCCCTCCGTGATGAACTGTGACCTGGGAGATGTGAGTCAAATAAACCCTTTCCTCTCCAAGTTGGTATTGGCCAGAGTGTTTTGTCACAGCAATTGAAAACAAACTAAGACAAACTGGAATTAAAGGTATGCACCACACCTGGCAAGGGAATATATTTGTTTTTGAAAGAAACGTGTGTGTGTGTGTGTGTGTGCACATGTGATTACAGGTGTGCGTCCACCTGTGCTCTGGCAGAGGCCAGAGGGGCATGTCAGGTGTCCTGCTCTTTTACTCTCAACTTATTCCTTTGAAACAGGGTCTCTCACTGAACCTGATGCTCACTGTTTTCCAGGGAGGCTGGAGGCCAGCAAATTCCAGTAATCCTCTTGCTTAAACACACCCCCACCACACCACCAAACACCCGGCCCCTCCCAAACCTCCCCCCACACCCTGGGTTGCAGGAGTACACCTGGTTATTTTGGGTTTTGTGGGGTTTTTGTTTTGTTTTTTAGACAGGGTCTCCCTGTAGCCCCAGCTGGCCTAGAACTCACTATTTGTACTATGTAGACCAGGCTGCCCTTGCCCCCACAGACATCCACCTGCCTCTACCTCTCAAGGCGTGCAGCTCCATATGTGGCTACACTGGGCATTTGTGGGGATCTGAACTCAAGTTCGCATGCTTTTGTAGTAAGCTCACTTACTGAGCCGTCACCCTAGTCTCTGGCAGTACAGTTTTAAAGAAATGTTTTGTTTTTGGTTGGATTACTTTTTTAGCAGTGAATTAAGGAAAATATAACTGATTAAGTAATTATGAGCAGTGAGGACAGTAAAAGGAAAACCGAACAGAACAGAATATCTTAATTCTTTAAATATCTTTAATTCTTAAAGTTCCATTTTCCTCAAGTTCCATTTTATTCTCTTTGCTCAAGTTAAATTATATTGTCACCTAAAAGAGTAAAAATGAGGAGATAAAACAATCTTGTAGCTGTTATGAGGTCCAAAGAAGGTAAAGGAAAAGTCAGAAAGGAACTGCTTGCATAATTCAGTTAATATACATACATGCACATATATGGAGTGCCTTTTGTTTCTAAAATACTTAATACAAGACAAGCATAAATATGTCCAGAGAGCTTTCAAGATAACAAATGTATTAAGGAACCTTTTTTTATATCATATTAGATAAGTTTATAAATGCTCCTAACAAATTCAGATACATTCCTTCAGAGATTCACAGAAGTACTAAATTATCTGGTACATGAATTGGAGTGGGTTTCATAGAAAAGATTTTTTTTTTTTTTAAGCAAACCTCAAAAATAGATGTTGTCAGAGAGAATGGTGAGGGGCCAGCAAGAGAAATGCTTCTTCAGTGATTTGTGTAAAAATCAGGGCTCCTATAAAAAAATGGAGAGGATAGATTTAGGAGGGCGGGGAAGGGCAGGGAAATGGCCGCGTTTGGCCATACCTGAGTCATGTAGCCGTTTGACAGCGTGGTGTCTGGCTCGTTCAGAAGCATATGTTTGTTCTCCGCCCACACCAGCCTGCAGTGGCTCCTTAGCAGGGATAATCTGGCTAATGAAATAAAAGAACTGCTCTGTGAGCTAGCGTTATATGTGAGTTATGAGGTTACGGAGATGGGGAGATAGGAAAGATGCCGTTTAGGAGGCAGAGGGTAAACCTGAAGGACGGAAAGACATCTCTCGAGCTTCCTCCCCTCCTTGGCTTTGCGTTTGTGTTTCCTAAGGCGCTGCGCACAGTCAGCTCTGAATGCCAAAGTTCTCAGTTCCTCACTCCTTTGTTTCTTTTACTACTTTTTATATCATGTTTCCTAGAAATGAAAGTTTGAACCTCAAGATTGGTTTGCTTTTGCTGTAAATCTTCTATAATGCAACTAGTGTTGACATACTTAATCTCCTTTAATGTGGCACGTAATGAACTAAATTAGCTAGAAAACCTCAATGCAGAGAGAGCTGACAACTCTTATCATTCACCAACAGTTCCCTTGATGGCCGTTATTTCTGCATTAAAGACCTTCTGTAACCCCAAGAATCAACTGGCTCATCACTGAAACTGACCATACAGCCATTTCTCCTTAAGTGTATTTATTCCACAAGACATCAATATCTAATTAATTGGACTGAGAATTTAATTTACATATTCTCAAACAACAATTTTTTTAAATCACTAAAAGACAAAACACTTAACATTCTAGAAGGGGCTACAAAGACATCCCCCAAAGGTCAACTAGTTCTGCAACTGATAATCTAAATATTTAATAGCACCCAAACATGGTATTAAATGAGCTTTAATTTGTAAAAAGAAACAATACTGTTTTACACAGTGTGCTAGGTTTGCAATAAACAAGCATAATATTGTCTTGGGAAACTGATCATTCTAGGTTAAAAATAACACAAGATCTTTGTTACAGTCAGAAGCTGTGATGTCCCCCCACAGGTTTGTGAGTTCAGTGCTTGGTCCCCAGATGGTGGCCCTGTTTTGGGAGACTTAGGAGGTTGATCTGGACTGGAGGAAGTTGGGGACAGGTTCTTCAGGTTGTGTTATCCTTGACCACTTTCTGTCTTACTCTTTGATTCCTAGTAGGTCAGAAGCAAACAACCCACTTCATCACAAACTTCCAGTGCCATGATGTTTTCTCCTCCAGTACATGGGACCACAAGACCATGGATTGCTCCTTCTGAAATCATGAACCAAAATAAAGCTTTCCTTCTTCAAGTTGTTTCTATCAGGCATTCTGTCGCAGCAGTGAGACTATAACTAATACTAGAGGTCTGAGTTTCTTCCACAAATGGTAGCCGCGTTCCAGTGTTTTTCCTCTTATGCTTTTCTTTGTCTCTGTCCTTTGAATGTTGATGTATCCCCCAGCTTAGTCCTCACATCTGTTTCTTTCCTAAAGTACTCTCATATAATCTCTGTGCTTTAAGAAATGTCTCTGTGTTGATCATTCCCAACTTTCTTTCTTTCTTTTTTGGTCTTTTTGGAGACAGGGTCTCCTTGTAGCCCCAGCTGTCCTGGAGCTCTCTGTGTAGACCATCACAACGGACAACTCCATCCTTCCAAAAGGCTAGGTAAAAAACTTTGGTATATTTTGTGGCTTTCTCTTTTTTCTCTGTGCTGGCTAATCGTGGTTGTCAAATTGACTGAATCTGGAATTAATTAAAATGTGTCTTTCTTATTTAAAAATTTAAAAAAATTATTTATTTTATGGGTGAGTATTATGCCTGCATGTATGTAAGTACACATGTGCCATGCAGTACCCATGGAGGATCCCATGACAGTTGTTAACTGCCATGTGGGTGCTGGGATTCAAACCTGGGTCTTCTGCAAGAATATCTAGTGCTCTTAACTGCTGAGCCATCTCTTCAGCCCTGAATATGACTTTCTTGATCAGATTATTTGAAGCTGGAAGATTATTTGAACCCTAATTGTGGGCTGCACCATCTGATGGCAGCATGTATAAAATGTCATGGCAGAAGGAGCCTTTGCTTTCTGCCTGCATGCCTTCTTTCTCCCTGGCAAGTTTATGTTGTTGCTGTGGTGGGTATTAGAACCAACTTCTTCAGATTCCAATGTAGACTGAAGACCAAGAGACTTCAAGAATCCTTCAGGCCTTCAGCACCAGACTGGGACTGCTGAGACTGTCAGCAGCTACCAGATCCTCAGCCTCTCCAATATGCACGGCCATTGTTGGACTACTTGGACTCTATTCTGTAAACTAATCTAATAAATCCCCAGATAGATAGATATATAGATAGATATGATAGAGAGTTGTTCATTCATTCATCAGCTCAGGCCGTCAGCCTTTTGCAGCAAGTGCTTTCACCAGGAATCATCTCCCCAGCCTCCAACTTACTTAAAATCTTAACTCTCACTGTGTTAGTTAGCTTTTCTTGACACTATAAGAGAATGTCCAGCATAAATAATTTAGGAGCGGAAAGGATTTATTTTGGCTCATGGGTTCAGAGGAGTCAGTCCACAGTCACTTGACAACATGCATTTGGATAGAAATCATGGTGGCAGGAGTATGTGTGAAAGAAAGCTATTCACTTTATAGCAAACAAGAAGCAAAGAAAGGAAACAGGAAGGGCCAGGGTATCCCCAGAAACCAATTGCTGGTGATCTACCTATTCCAATGCCTAAAGTTTCCCAAACCACTCAACAACAGCACCACCATCTGGAGGACCTGGGCTTTTAACACATGATCCTGTGGGGGACATTGTGCAACCAAACCATGACACCCACTTTCACCTCAGCACTCTTTATTTTTGACTCTTTGTTTACTATGTCACTTCTCACTGTTTTATTCCTTTTTAAGACAAGGTCCCACTGTGTAGCTTAGCCTAGTTTTTATCTCAAGATCTTCCCTGCCTCAGCTTCTTGAGTCCTGGGAAGACAGGTATGTGCCAGCACATCCGGCCTAAGCTCTTCTTACTTTCTGATGTTGACTTTATTTATTTGTGGTCTACCCTCACTGGCATATACGTTACATGAGAGTGGGGGGTTGGTTTTGTTCACCTGGGTGCCTAGCACACAGTAAGTACTCAATAGAGAGAAGGTGAATGAATAAGTAGACACTGATGATTTCTGATTAATGAGAGCAGAAGCATGATGCACGAGCATGCTTTCAAAAGGGAGAGTCTGGCTGGGCATTGTGGCGCACACCATTAATTGCAGCACTCTGGAGGCAGAGGCATGCGAATCTCTATGAGTTCAAGGCCAGCCTGGTCTACGTAGTGAGTTCCAGGCCAGATGGGACTACAGGAAGGCCAAAAAAATAAAGAAAGAAAGAGTTATCTACCTATCTTATTTATTTCTTTATTTCTTTATTTACTGTGTGTACAAGTGTGGACTGAGCATGCCACGTTGCACGTATGGCACAGGGCAACTTGCAGAGGTTGATTCTCTCCTTCCATCATGTGGGTTCAGAAGATCAGAATCATCCTGCCTGGTGGCAAGCACCTTCACCCACTGAGCCGTTCCACCAGTCCACCTGTATTTTTACCCGCTCTTTCTTTTCCTTCCTTTCTTTCTCTTTCCTTCCTCTACTCTATCTCTTTTTCTCTCTCTCTCCTTCTCTCTCAGTCTTTCTTAGTGTTGGGAACTGAGCCCAGAGCCCCACACATGCTGCCCCTTTATACATCTCCAGCTCTTGTCTGAAGTCTCCTAGTTAACAACAGGTAAATCCAAGAGCAGAAAACCAGTTCTTCTGACCCTAAATTCACTGGTGCGTTTATGGCAACCTTCTATTGATAAACGCTGAACTTATGAATAAGTTTTAAATCCCTTGTAGTGTTTAACATGTGTGAGAGGTAGGAGAGAGGCTTAATGGATGTTTGCTAATCGTTTAAAGTCAAACAATAGGGTTATTTTTTTGTCTGACTTACCAGACTAGTCATAGGGGTGAAGATAATTCATATCATTTGGTGGAAAATAAACTCACCTCAAGGCTGACAATGTAGCTCAGTTGAAAGTGTGCTTCCCTAGTGTGTATGAAGTTCTAGGTCCCAGCCTCTGAACTGTATAAGCTAGGCATGGTGGTGTATTCCGGGGTCCCAGCACTCAGGAAATAGAGACAGAGGATCAGCTAACTAGTGAGTTTAAGTACTTAAAAAAGTATTACTCTTTTATTATTTTTTAAATATTTTATTATTTTTATTTTGTGTGGATGCATGTATTGTCTGCATGTCTGTGAGTGCACGTGTGTCATGCAGTACCATAGAGGTCAGGATTCCCCTGGAACTGGAGTTAAAGACAGTTCTTAGCTGCCATGTGGCTGCGAATCGAACCCAGGTCCTCTGCAAGAGCGGTCAGTGCTCTTAACCACGGAGCCATCTCTCCAGTCCCTTCAGTACTTTTTTTCAGTGCAAAAGCTACTGTGATGGGTCTGTGGTTTCCATCAATGCCCTTATTCATCATTTGTCCTTCTACCAGAAAAACACCTTATCCATCTCCCAAGGTTCTGTAAGATTAATGAATGTCTGAGTTTCATAACTTGAGTTATTTTTTTCTAAACCAAAGAATAAATCATCGGACTTTATAAGATCTTGTTCTTCCTGTATGACTGATTCTAGCCCCTCTCCTGCATTTGAAGTATCAGAGAAATTTAACCTTAAATTGTCTTTTGTAGAAATTTGAAACCTCATGCTTGAGTGAGTGTTTGCAGCAGGTCTGTAGTCCCAGCTGCCTGGGAGGCTGAGGTCAGAAAGCTGCTGGGGTCCAGGAATTCAGGGCCAGCCTAGACAACAAAACAAAACAAAAACAATCACAATCCCTCAGCATCTTATTTCATAGTATTAGAATTTTCTAGGTATAATGAAACATTGGAGATAGTATCATCTTTATATTCAATGACCTTATACTTGCAAATGTTTTCAACTAAACTGTAGAAGAATACAAATTCTGGGGTTGGAGAGCTGGCTCAGTGGTTTAGAGCACTGGCTGCTCTTGCAAAGGATCAAGATTTAGTTCTCAGCGCCTACATGGCAGCTAACAACAGTCTGTAACTACAGTTCCAGGGGGTCCGATGCCCTCTTCTGGCCTCCTTGGGCATTGTACACATGTGGTACACTTACATCAATGCAGGCGCAAAACTCACACACATAAAATAAAAACAAAAATTTAAAACAAAATGAAGATAAAAAGAATTCAGCTTCTAGAGAATAGATATTTGTCTTGGTTATTTCAACCACATTAAGATAACTCTTAGATTCTCCAAGTCCCAGAAACACTCAGAAAACTGTTTTCCCAAGACTGATATGAAGAAACCATCATAAACCAAGCATTTTGGGCTAGGGCTGTAACCCTGGTAGAACACTCACTTAGCACTCACACGGCCCTGGATTTGGTCTCCTGAGGTCTTTCCCCCCACCACCCTGAATCGCTGGAAAACAAAATTTAGCCTTTGAGCAAGTGCAGTGGTTTGGTTTATGACTTGTGGCTGAGTTGTCTGCTGAGGTGTCCCTAACCATAACCTTTGAAGCTTTCTGCCCCAGGGAAATTAGCCTACTTTACACAGGGAAGCTCACGTCCCTCTCCTCTTCTCCCACCCTCTACTACTGTCTTCTCTGTCAAGAACATATTGTAAAAAATGCATTCCAGTAAAGGCAGACACCTAACACCCAAGCTCAGTGGACACAAGTCTAGACACAGGGCCCAGAACACACACCCATTGCTGCCCAGGCTGCGGGGCTGAACTCTTATTTCCTGGCACCTACATACTACGGCGGGAGTCCAAATTTGTAGGTGGGCAGTGAGCCATGTCAGCAGATGGGCACAGGGAAGACAGCCAACGGACCTTGTACATGCATCTAGTCTAGGTGTTCAGAACAGGGATTCCAGCTGAGAGGATCAGAACTGTGTCTCTAGCTTCGGCTAATAGCCTGTCAACTCCTGCCTTGTCTCATAAATGGACTGGGATTCCAGAGAACTGACAGATTTTGACAGAAATCTGAATTTGTCTTTTTGTAAAAAATATAAAGATAGTAGACACTTGCCCAAATGGCTTGCTAGTACTCTCTAAGTAGAAAAGTATTCCAACTCCTCTTTATGATTTTGTGATCATTAAAGAAATAGAAATGGGCCTTTTACAGAATTAGCAGTTTCTCATTTCTTGTTAAACTCTGTGGGTGCATTCAACTCTATTCCTATTCTTAAGGAAATCTGTCCAAACAGATCAATTAAAGTGAATTTCCTAAATCAAACCATCTGTTAAATCTTGAAAGTGCCCCAAATCTGCTTTACATTCTTTTTAATATAAGAAAGATGAATCCAAAAGGGTATTTGTTTAGCCCTTTAAATTTTTTCCTCAAAAATAACTTCAGGGCTGTGTTTGGTAGTGAAGGTCTTTAATCCCAGCACGTGGGAGGCAGAGGCAGGTGAGACTGAGACCAGCCTGGTCTATATAGTGAGTTCCAGGTGAGCTGGGGCCACAGGAAGAACCTGTCTCAAACCAGCTAACCAATCAACCAACCAACCAACCAACCAACCAACCAAACTATCAAACAAACAAACACCGTTCAGGACTTACAAGATGGCTTGGCAGCTAAAAACACTTTCTGTGTAAGCCTGTCGATCTGTGTTTGATACCCAGAACACACATTTAAAAACATGCAGGCAGGGCTGGAGCACTGGCTACTCTTTCAGAGGATCCAGGTTTCGTTCCCAGCACCCACATGGCAGCCAACAACATCTGTAACTCCAGTTCCAGGAAATCCGATGTCCTTTTCTCACCCACACGGTGTGGCTGATGACTGTCTTAACTCCATTCTGGAGGCATTGCACACAGATGGTGCACTTGCATACATGTAGATAAAACATTGATATACATAAAAATAAAAACAAAAAGCATGCCGTACTCTCATCTGTAATCCAGCACTTCTATAGCAAGATGGGAGGCAGAGAGGAGAATCACCCAGAAGCCCAAGGCCCACCTAACCTGGAGTATGAGGAGCAGCAGCAGCAAGAAAAGAAACCCTGCCTCAGCAAGGTAGGTGAGAACTGACTCCGAAACTGTCCTCTGCCATTCGCATGTGCACCATGGCACCTCCCCCACATCTTACACATAGACACATAATAATACTTCAAATTCTAAAGGCATGTGGTATGAACCATGAATGTGAGGAAGGCCAAACAGGAGTGTCAGAGCCCCTTGGGGCATCATTATTAACACAGAAAGAAATGTGTGGTTTATTGAATATGCTTATTACTTAACTTCTCATATTACTTAATTATATTACTTAAAGTCTTTACGTGACATATTATACTGCTTAAAGTTTTCTGTGGCTTCATCTCCATAATGAGTAAATCAAGGAGTTAGATTAGGCTACCCCTCCAGCTAACACACTGTACCTTTCTCTTCTATATCCCTATCTCTAGGATTCTCTTTAGCTATAAATTCCTCATTTCTAATGCAAATAAATGAAATGAAATGAAGCCAGGGAAGACAGGCATGGTGGCGCACACCTTTGATCCCAGCATTTGGGAGGCAGAGGCACTTGAACTCCATGAGTTCAAGGCCAGCCTGGTCTATATAGCGAGTTCCAAGCTAGCTGGGGCCACAGGGAGACCCTGTCTCAAAAAGACTGAAAAAAAGAAAAAAAAATGATACTCTTCTTCTAAAATGAAAATGAAAATCTTGAGTAGAAGTTTCTCCATGCTGTTGTAACCCCAGAGAAGGCAGGACAGAGATTCCTACTCTACAAGACCAGTTATTCTGAATTCCTAAGCTTTCTGGAGAGAAGGCAGTCTTGACACCAAACCTCCTCCTCCCAATCTCTTAAAGCAGAAACAGGCCATCCAAGCCTCTCCATAAAAATATCTTTAAACTTAGGACTGGAGATGATTCAGCAGTTAAGAGGACGGCTGCTCTTGCAGAGAACCTGGATTCAGTTCCCAACACCCACATGACAGATAACAACCATTCATAACTCCAGTCCCAGGGAATCCAATGCCCTGACTTCTGTGGGTATTGCACACATAATGCACCTACATCCATACAGGCAGAACAGTTATACACATAAAATAAAAATAAATAAATAAAACAATTTTAAATGTTTAATCATTTCCTGGAAGAATAATGTAAATAGAAAAGGTGTGGTCCCAAGTATACAGCTCTGAGCTCAAAGTCTAAAGACAGCTATGTAGACAGCAGCAGCCCAAGAAGCAGCAGGTTTCCTACACCCTGCAGGGCTCTGCTTCCTTCTGGAGCCTCCTCAAAAGACCCTGCTATCCTGCCTCCCAGCATTACAGATGAGTGCCAAGGCCTTTGTAAACTTCGTATGAATGGAATCGCATAGCAGGCAAGCTTTTATATATGGCTTCTCTATTCAACAATATGTTCACGAGATGGCCCTGTTTTGTGGCAGATAATGTAGAATGCTCATTTTCATTGCTGTATAGGACTGTATTTGTCCAGTCTTCTATAGACAGGCATTTGGCTAGCTCCTATTACAGATAAAATGTCTATGACGTTTCCAGTACATGCCCTTTAATGGGCAAATGTATCCATGAACTTGGATGAGGGTCTCTTTTCAGTCCTTCTGGATGTGCATCACAGGACTGGGATTCCTTGATGAAATGGTAATCTTACACTTAATCTTAGCCAAAAGGATGAGAATCGATCATGATCATTTTGTTTAATTTGTTTTGGGAACTACCAACTTGTTTTCCACAGTAACTTAGACATTTTATAAAGGTCCTGGTATAGTACATGTTTGGCAGAAAATAACCCTTGTTACCTTGGGGGTTTCTTTTGATCATTTTCTAAAAATTTTAGTCATGTGTACATGTGTGTCAGTGCACATGTGGAGGCTGAGGTTGATGTATGTGTCTTCCTCTATCTCTGTCCACCGTTGTTTTGTTTGTTTGTTTTTAGCTAAGTGCCTTTTAAAAACTATTTTTATTTATGAGTACTTTGCCTGCGTGTATGTAAGTGCACCATGTGCATGCAGTAAACTTAGAGGCCATCTTATGGAACTGAAGTTACAGACTTCTGTGTCACCTGTGGGTGCCAGGAACCAAACCCAGGTTTCTTGTTGAGATTACATGTGTGTCACCTTGCCTAGCTGTTGATCCATTCTGTATTCTTTTGATTGACCATTATATTTTTATGATCCAGCAATCCCATTACTGAGTATATATCCAAAGGACGCAACATCAGCACACTGAAGAGATGTCTGCTGTGCTTATTGCAGCACTTTTCACAGCAGCCAGGATATGGAGTCCGTTGCAAATGGACAAAGAGATAAAGAAAATGTGGTGTATATGTTTCTGCAGTGGAATAATCTTCATGAAGATGCACAAGATGCCACTACTGTTGTGACAACATCAGTGCCCTCGGAGGGTGTTAAGTGAAACAAATCAGTCACAGAAAGACATGCACCACAAAACTGCATGGTGTCGCTCATGCTAAAGCTAAGACTGATTTCACAGGTGCTAATCCACTTTGAATTAATGTCTGTGGTGTGAGGGTGAGGCCGGTGATCTGCTTCATTACTGTGCCCAGTCATCCTCAGCTGCCCCAGCGTCATTGGCTGAGGAAGTACCTTTTTCTCAGTGAAGAGTCTTGACAACCTTACTGAAAAGCAGTTGGTCTTGCTTTTCATGTGGGTTCATTTCTGCCCTCAACTCTCAGACAATGGTCAAACACCAGTCTCACCAGTGCTATACAGCTTCTACCACTGGAGCTAGGTGCTGTCTTGAAATTGAGACTTCTAAATCCTCTAGCTTCTTTTCTAACTTTTTTTGGCAATTCAAATAATTTTTGCAATCTATTTGAACCGAATTCTGCAAAAGAATTGCCATTGGGGTATTGATCAGGACTGTATTAATCTGTAGATCAGGTGAGACAGGATTGGTAATAAACCAAATTCAAACCCCATGTTTTCCAAAAGGCTTTTTTTTTTTTCCAGTTATTACATTTGAATTATTTTCCTGCTTTGTTTACTACGTAACCAAACCAGGCCTTGAAAACTTTTCTGGAGGTTTTTTTTTTTTTTTGTAGCCCTGGGTGGCCTGGAACTCATTGTGAAGACCATCCTACTTTCAAACCCTTGGAGATCTGCCTGTTTCTGCCTCCTGAAAGCTGGGATTAAAAGCATGTGGCTCCCATTATGATGTTTCCTATTCCATGAAATTAGAATATTTTTTCATTAATTTAGAACACTTTTAATTTCTCTCCACAGTACCTTATAGGTTTTAATGTATATATTTCCCAGTTTTTTTGGTTAAATATATCTAGGCATTTTTAGTCTTTTGGATGCTATTAAAAATTGAATTTTTTCATTATTTATTTTAGTTACTGTACAATGTAATAGGTCTTATGGTATTTTCAGACACATATGTCATTATACCTTGTTCTTATTCTCTCTTTTTTTAAGTTTTGACAATTTTATATGTGTTTTCTTCATATTATTTACATCCCTTCCAGACCCCACCAACTTCTCCCCTCTCCTCTGACTCCCTCTGTTCTTAACTTATTCACCCCCCTCCGACTGCCCTCCCCGGCCCACTAGCCCCTCTTGCTGGTCTTTTTCCTCCTCCCTTCAGCCTTCCTGACATATTTATTCTATTTCTCTCTGCCTCTTTTGTTCCTCCCTTAAGAGCTCTTCCTCCACTCTCACAGTCCCTTTCTACTTCTATGACCCCACCCCATCTATAAATTTAAGTCTAGAGTCCATATGAGAGAAAACATGCAGTATTTATCCTTCACAGTCTGGCTTGTTTTCCTTGCTATAGAGATAGCCAGTTGTACCCATTTTCCTGAAAATGTCAGATTTCATTTTTCTTTATAGATGACTAAACTTCCATTGTGGATATGTACCACATTTTCTTTACCGTTCACCTGCTGATGGACAGCTAAGCTGGTTCAGTCACTACTGTAAACAGTGCAGCAATCAGCATGGACATGCAAGTAACTCTGGTGTGTTCACTTGGAGTCCTTTGAGTATATACACAGGGTGGTGCAGCTGGGTCACGTGGTAGCTCCATGTTCAGTCTTTTGAGGAACCTCCACTCAGATCCACAGCGACTGCACACCTTTTCCATCCCACTCACAGTATATAATGAAGCTCTCAGTCTCTCCCCAGCCTCTGCTGTCCTGTTTTCCTTGATGACAGCCATTCTGACTGCAGTGTTCCAATATGCATTTCTCTGGTGGCTGAGGAGGCTGAGGATCTTTCCCTTCGTCTTCTCCTTCTCCTCCCTCCCCTTCCTCCCCCTCCCCACACTTCTCGTCCTCCTCCTCCTTCTTGACTGTCTGTCTCCCTTTAGCCCTAGATGGCCTGGAACTCACTATGTAGCTGAGGCTGGCCTCAATCTCATAGCGATCCGCCTGCTTTTGCCTCCCAAGTACTTTGACTTAAGGCACATGTCACCACACCCAGGTGTATTTCTTTTGAGAACTATGTTCCACCCATTAGCCCATTTATTAATGGGAGACATTTGTGTTTAATTCTTGTAGTTCTGTATACAGTTTACGTATTCTCTGTTGAATATGCATTTGGCAAATCCTTTTTGTCCCCCATTCTGTGCGTTTTTTCACATATGGTGATTGTCCTTTTCTGTGACAAAAAGGTTTTTAACTTCATAGAGGCCTTCTTGGAATTCTTTCCTGTGGTATTGAAGTCCTTTTTTTTAAAACCTGTTTTCCTCCAGCAGTTTCAAGATTTCAGGTCTTATATAAGGTCATTGATATATTTGAATTGATTTTTGTGCGGGGGTGAGAGATATGGACCTAGGTTCATTCCTCTACAGAAAGATATCCAGTTTTTCTAGCACAAGACATTGTTTTTTGCCATTGTATGTTTGTGACACCTTTGTTGGAAACTAGGTGACTGTAGCTGTGTTGGTTTATTTCTAGTTCCTGTCCATTCATTGTGTACGTGTCTGTTTTGGTATAAGTACTATATAGTTTTTGTTACATGGCTCTGTAATATAGTTTAAGATCTGGTATTGGGATCCCTTCAACCATTTTTTGTTTGTTTGTTTTTTGTTTTGTTTTGTTTTAGGATTACTTTGGCAATTTTTTTGTTTGTTTTATTTTGTTGCTAGTGTGTGTGTGTGTGTGTGTGTGTGTGTGTGTATGTGTGTGTGTGTGAGACAGGGTCTCACTGTGTATCTCTAGCTGGCCTGGAACTTGCAGTGTTGACCAGGGTGGTCTCAAACCCACAGAGATCTGCCTGCCTTCTGAGTGCTGGGATTAAAGACATATACCATTATGACCAGCCTTACTTTGGCAATTTTGATGATTAATGTTGTCAACTTCATAAAATCTAGAATCACCTGAGAGATGGTCCTCTGGGCACACCTATGCAGGAATAGCTTGATAATGTTAATTGAGCTGGGAGACCACCCCTGTGTATAGCACCATTGCTTGCACAGGGAATCCTGAAGAAAATGGGTTGAATAAGCATGTATGTATTCTTTGGTCCCTGTTTCTTGACTACAAGTTCAATGTGACCAACCGCTTCAAGCGCTTGCCACTTTGACTTCCTCACTAAGAACTGTAAATTGGAATAAACCTGTTCTCCCCTGTCAGGGGAGATTCTCAGAGCCACAGGAAAGGAAGCTATGATGGGTCTTTTACTTCCATATAAATTTTAGGATTTTCTTGTTATATGAAGAATGTGATTGGGATTTTGAGGAGGATTGCACTGAATCTGTGGATTGCTTTTGGTAAGACGGCCATTTTTATATTGATTCTTCTAATCCATGAGTTTGTGAAGTATTTCCATCTTCTACTGCCTCCATTTTATACTAGGATTTAAAAAATTTCTTCCCTGATTTCTTCAATAACTCATTGGTTATTCAAGAATGTCTTGTTCAGTTTCCAAGTATCTGTTAGTTTCTCTTCCTCTGATTTCTAGTTTTATTCTACTATGATCGGACAGGGTATAAGAACCTATTTTGATTTTTTTATTTGTTAAGGCTTGCTTTGTAACCTAGAATGTGGTCTATTTTTTTTTTTTTAAGTCTCCATAGCTTGCTAAGAAAAATGAGTATTCAGTAGGTGTGTTCTAGTTCCGTTTGTATTTCTGTGGTGCATTTTGCACACTTGCTGGTGTGGGTATCTCTTCCAGCTTTGTCTGGTGATCTCCTTGTTGAGCAGCCTACTTTTTAGGGCTCAATCTCGGCTTCATGCAGTAAGAAGAACTTACTATAACAAACATCAACAGCATCACCCGTACAAAACAGAAATACACTTAAAATTAGCTAATTCTCATTAACACGAGTAATGACTATAAACCAGATAATGGAAAAGTGAATGTAGACTGCACTAGGAAGTTAAAACGATTCACAATCAGTGTGGAAATCATAAATGAATCAGTTGAAGGAAGGAGGCAGAGGAAGGAGAAGAATCCAGCAGAAGCAAGATTCAATAAAGAAGCAGAAGAGAAGGGGTGGGGAAAATTTAAATAAATTAAAAATAAATAAATAAAAAACCACTAGGTTTTTTAAAACAACAAAATACAAAGGGACAGTAGACAGAAAAAAAGGGAGAAATAAGGGGTCGCAAAAGAAAATAAAAAGAAAAAAAGGTAGCTCAAAAATTAAAAAGAAATATGCACACAAAATTAGATAAACACGCAGGGGGTCAGTAAAAATGGAAGATGTTCTTAAGACACTACGAGGCGAAGACGCGATGAGGCAAAAATAGTTACGAATGTGATAAAACCGGGAAAAGGAAGCCAAGAGCTCATAAAGAAAAAAGTCAGAGCAAGTTCTTCAAGACTCTTGGAAAGTAGAGATGGCTGGTTCATGCCGTTGACCTGGTGGTCTCTGGTCTTTCCTAGGGATTATGCTGGTAATTGTGCTTTGATGGACAAACGTCTGATGTCCACCAGAGCTGTCCTCACTTTAGTGGCTTTCACCTTTGTGTACCAGGGGCCTTTGCTGGCCACGGCTTTGCCGGTGTTCTCATCCTGAGACTCAGCTCAAACCTCCTGGGGTGGCTATTGGGCTACTGTTTTCTCTTGTCTCCCCTAGTGCCTTAGGAGTGTGAGTAGCAACCACAGCGTCAATCTCTTCTCAAGCAAAGGACCTGCTTTTGTCCTTTCAGCACCTCCTATGAATCACCTTGCTGGAGGCAGGCAGCTGTGGATGCGAAGGGAATTGCTTGGCCTTAAGTTTTCTGTACAGCTTCAGGCACTCCGATTTTCCACAACCGCCTCGCCTGGGAAATCTCTCACCCTAGGGCTGTGGCAGATTAAATCCAGGATTCCGGTTTTGTGACGGTTTCCTATTCTCAAGCCCCCTGGGGAAGCTTAGTTTCAAACAATAGGTTTTCTCCCAAGATGGCTGGAGTCCTCTGCCCTGAGTCACCGAAGGAAATTCCTCTCCACTGCTGACCCAAGCGCTGTAACTCACGGTTACAGAAGCAAAAAACTCCTTAGTCTAGAGACTAAGAATCCCAGACCAGGCGTGGGGAGAGCCCTAACTTTCCAGTTTTGCCAGGTCAACCACCTGGTCACAGGACCACCCCTAGGAAGGCAGGTTCACCCTAAGTTATGCAAAACAGGGGTGTGGTATACCTAGTGGGCGGGTGAACGTCCCCGGCCTGGAATCTGGGCCTCAGAGCGCAGGCCTGATGGACCAGGCCACAGACTTGCAGTCTGCCTGCTTTTCTGAATTCTTCAGAAACGTGTAACCGCCCCTTCTTTTCTCACGACCTCTTTCCTAAACATGCGCTCCCCAGCACTCCGAGCTGCCCCCACATTCCGGGTCTCTTTCCTTTTTCGTCTGACGCTCCCCTCTGTTCCCTGCCGTGGAGCTGGTGGTCCACGGTGCCACGAACCAGCACAGCTTCCAGGCTTTTCTCTTTTTCCTTTTCTCTCCCCTGCTTAGAGCATCTGCTAAGATTTACAGTTTGCCTGCCCAGAGGATTTTTCCTTAAATTCTAATAAAGTTGTCCTAAAGCTCCAGTTTGATTTCACTCTTAAATTCTTTTATGAATGAGACTAAGAATCCTAAAAGGAAACCGCATTTCCCCAGTATCATCCACCAAGACCCACGACTGGTTTTGAGGCATGTGAGGTCTTGAGGGTTGGTCCTGAAGGCGGAATTCCCGGTCTTTTCGGTCGGACTGCCCTAGCCCACCTTCTGGAAGGGTCTTCCTCTCCCATTGCCTGCAGTGCAGAGCCTCGCCCTGGGCCATGCTCAGATCTGCTACTGCCCTATGAGTGCTCAGGCCCTTTGTACTTTTCGGGTATCCTGGATGAAAGTGTGCAGTGAGGACCACCAACCAAGACAATTCCATGGAGGACGGCAGTGACGGCAGTTTATGGGTGGGGAGTTTGGGGGAACGGCAGCCAGACAGCTTTTACACACGGTTACAGGCTTGGGTAACTTTCCATGACGCAGACTGGGCGACTTGGGGAGGGGGGGGTGCGGATTGGTTGGCCTCCTGATGGGTAGTGGAAGTTGCCCCGGCTAAGTTCGGCCCTACGTTTTAGAATATTGGGAGCTATGCTGCCATTTCAGAAGTCTGCCGGCAACCTAAGATATCCTATTACTATCATTGAAATTTCTCACTCTCTGTCTCTCTCATAGTCTTTTTTTTTTAGAAATAGAAAATTTTTTTTTTAAATTTAAGTGTATGTGTTAAGCCTGCATGTATGTTAGTGTACCCATGCCATGCAATGCCCGAAGAGAACAGGGCATCGGATCCCTTAGGACTAGAGTTACAGATGGCTGTTTGCCACTGTGTGGGCGCTGGGATTCGAACCCACGTCGTCTGTGCTCTTGACCACTGAGCACAGCCCCGAGTCTATTTTTTCTTATTCTAACTCTTTTCACCAGCTCACATAGAAGCAACTTTTATGCAGAAGTCTGGAATCACTTTCTTAAGTTCTTTATCCGTCTGTCCATGGTTGGTTTATAGAAGAACCACAACTAAGCGGAGTCACCTGCACATGGAATCCTTACTATTCACCAGGCTCAGGTGGGGGTTTGCCTTGAGCTCAGGCGCTCAGGGCAACTTTGGGCAACAAAGCAGGACCCCATCTTTTAAAAAAGAAAAATAAACTGTTTTGTTGACTGTTGATCTTAGACTTTGCAACTTTGCAGAATTTCCTTATTAGCTCTAGTAGTGTTTACTTTTGGAGTCTTGAGAGTCTCAGCACATGCTGATGTCCTCTGTTTTTAGAGATAGTTTTACTCTTTTTTTCCAAACTTAATGCCCTTCATTTATTCTTCCTGCCTAATTTCTATGAGTAGAACTTGAAGTATACTGTTGAATAGTAGCAGTTAGAATGAACACCCTTATCTTGCTACTAATCTTAGGGGAAGAGTTTTTCAGTCTTTCACCATGTTAGCTGTATTTTTCATAAATGCCTCCCCCTCCCCTTTCTTTGCAGGGCTGGGGACTGAACCTAGGACCTTGTGAATTCAAGGCAAGTGCTTTACCACTGAGTTACACCCCAGCCCTACAAGTGCCCTTTATCATATTGAGGAAGTGCCCTTCTAGTCCTGGTTTTCTAACTTTGTCTTTCTCTTTCATTTTTACAAAAGGACTTTGTCAAATGTCTTTTTATTTTATATCAATTGAAACAGTTGCGTGTATGTGTGTGTTTTTCTTTATCCTATGAGTATCGAATTGATTTTCTTGTGTTGAACTTTCTTAGTTTAAACACACTTGCCAGGTATGGTGACACATATTTGGAATTCCAGCACTCATGAGGCTGAGGCAGGAGGATTGAGAATTTGAGGCCGGCCTTAATTAAATAGTAAGAGCCTCACCAAAATCAAAGAAAAAGAAAAAAAAAAAAACTCAATCATAGTACGTAATTCTTTTATTTACTGTTGGATTTGAGTTGATATTGTTTTGTTGAAGGTCTTTCTATTCACATTCCTAAGGAATATTGGTCTGTAGATTTCTCTCCTTGTGGTGTTTTCTTTGGCTTTAATATGAGAGTAATACTGGCTACATAAAATGAGTTAGTGTTTCCTCTTCTTTTGTTTTTTGGAAGAGTTTCAAAAGGATTGATGCTAATTTTTCTTTAGATGTTTGTAGAACTAATGTGGTTTTAATTTGGAATTTCCATTGTTTAATGAAGTTGAGAATCTTTTTATAGGCTTATTGGACATTTTTACAGCATCTTTGTGAAAGTCTGTTCCAGTCTTTTGTCCATTTTCCAGTTGGCATTGTATCTTTTCCTTGACTTATAGTACTTTTTATGTATTCTGGTTGATTCTTTTGTAAGATGTAAGAATTTTTATCTCTCCTTTCTCTCTTTCTTTTCCCCCGCCCCCGTCTTCCTCTCTGAGGTCTCATTTATGTATATCAAGCTGACCTTGAACTTCTCTTAAAAATTATTTTTATTTTATGTTTCTGAGTGTTTTCTTTGCATGTATGTATATATAGTATGTGCACGCAATGCTTTAGGTGGCCAGAAGAAGGTATCAGATCCCCTGAAACTGGAATTATAGACAGTTGTTAGCCACCATGTGGGTGTTGAGAACCGAACCCAGAACCTCTGCAAGAGCAGCCAGTGTTTTTAGCCTCTGAGTCATCTCCTCAGTCCCTGGTCTTGAACACCTGATTCTCCTGTCTCAGCTTCTCTGGGACTGGGATTGCAGGTATGCCCTGTAGCACCAGCCTCTTTATATTCTCTTTAAGGGTATCTTTTGATGGACAGAATTTTTAATTCTAATATAGTCCTAGAAAGCCTTTTTCTTTGGCGGGGGGGAGGGGGAGAGGTTGTTGTGGTTACCTTGTTTGTATTTTGGGTAAGTCATCTTTGCTTATTCCAGTATCACAAAGACTTCTTCTGTGTTTTCCTATAAAGAACACTCTTTGTTTGTTTTTTATATGCAGTCTATCTGGAATTTACTTTTTTTGTGGGATGTGAGACGAAAATTAAGGTACATGTTTTTCTATATAGATATCTAATTGATGCATCATCAATATTTTTCTGCAATGTCACCTTTATCATAAATCAGACTCATATACAATCTGTTTCTGGATTTCCTGTCCTACATAGCAGGTTGCCTGTGTACAGGTAAATATTACGTTGTTCTAAGCACTGCAGCTTCCTAAATCCCAGTGCCTGCCAGCGGCTAGTGCCTGTCCGTGAGTGCCCCAAATGTATCCATCAAGTCTTTGCCAGCAGTTATCCTTCACTTTTCATTACCATATTAATTTTAGAATTGGTTTCTCAGTTTCCACAGAAGAAACAAAACAAAACGTACTGGAGTTTTAATTTAGAGTGTGTTATTCCTTTGGACTCTGGAAGACATGTTCAGAAGAAACATTATTTTTATTCGGTAAACATTCAGGGCCTGGTGTTTGTCACATCTTCTCTAGCATGCAGTAACTTGGAAGGTGACATGGTGGTAAACAAGACCTGTGCTGAGCGCTGAAGGCGCTGGGTGTGCTGGTGCGCTTAGGAGGCTGAAGAGGGAAGACTGGGTGTTCAAGGCCAGCCTGGGGTGCACAGCCAGAGCCTAGAAAAGAGAAGGGAAATGACTCAAGGGGCAGCTTCACTGTTTCCTGAACTTGACAGTGAGAATTTCAACAGAATTGATGAGTGCATATGGGTTCCTGTTTACTCGTGACAGTTTTATAGCGGGTGAGCTTAGACACCTGCGAGACATTTTATGGCCATTTCTCAGTGTTCTCCTAGTGACACGGGGTACTTTCAAAATCCTTAGTAAATTTTGCTGAGGAAATAGCAGGTCAGCGGCTACTGGGTTCTTAGCCTGTGTCACGGAGCACTCTGCAGATCATCTTATTTAATTCTTATGATATCCTCACCCAACAAGGAAAGAAATATTATCCACCTTTTATTTTATTTTTTTATTTTTTTGCAGATGAGGAAATTGAGGTTTAACGAAGTTAAGTAATTTTCAGTTAGATCACACAAGCCAGTTTTCTTAACCACTTAAAATCAAAGCTAGAAATGATATAAAATGATTCTTCCCTATGATTTTTTTTTATGTGTATAAGTGCTTTGCCAACATGTATATAAGTGCATCAGAGTCATGCAAAGTTCGTGCAGGCCAGAAGAGGGAGTCAAATCTCCTGGAACTGGAGTTACAGACAGCTGTCAGCTGCCATGTGGGTGCTTGTAATCGAACCCCTGTCCTCTGGAACATCAGCCAGTGCTCTTAATCACTGAGCCATCTCTCCATTCCTATGATTTAACAACAACAGTTTAGGAAAGTTACTACATTGTTATCTAAGACAAATATTATTAACTACTAAGGGAAAATGGGGTTACTACTAAATAAAAGGTAAGGAAATTTGTTTAAAAGATTCATTTGTTTCCAGGCCTGGTGGTGAATGCTTTCAACCCCAGCACTCAGGGAACCAGAGGCGGGTAAACTCTGAGTCTGAGGACAGCCTGCACCACATGGTGGTTTACAGCTGCCCCTAACTCTAGTTCTAGGGGATCTGACGCCATCTTCTGTCTTCCATGAGCATTGCATGCATGTGGTATCCTTACACACATGCAGGCAAAACACTCATACACAGAAAATAGAAATAAGATTTTTAACAAGATTACTTTTAAAGGTAGGGCATGGTAGTGCACACTTTTAATTGCTTTAATCCTAGCACTCAGAAGGCAGAGGTAGGCGAATCTCTGTGAGTTCGAGGCCAGCTGGGTCTCCAGGGAGACCCTGTCTCAAAAGTTAAGAATAAAAATAAAAAATAAAAAGATTACTTATGCATATGTATGTATGTTTATGCATATGCTACAGGTACCAGAAGAGAGCATCACATCCTCTGGAGGAGCTAGAGTTGTGAGCAGCTGGGTGCTGTGAATTGAACTCATGTCCTCTGTAAGAGCAACACATGCTCTTAACTGCTGAGTTATTTTTCCAATCCCCAAGGAAAAATTCTGGAGAAAACACCAGGTCACCTCTTACTACCTTAGCAATTGTAAAATCCAATGTAGACATGACCACAAAGGCTCGTATGTCTCAAGAACAGTAAGCTGATTATTCCTTTGAATTATGAATCGCCACCTAGATGAAGGCAAAGAGAGTATGAAACAAACAGATGAGTGCAATCAATACTCACCTTCGCCTGATTTGTGACACAATCGAGGACTGTTTTGTTCTCTACCTAGTCAGGCAACAATTGCAGGTCCCCCCTCCTCCCATTCTCATTTCCCTTCCGTTTTACAAGAGTTAGCCTGGTGATTAATTTTACAAGTTAGTCCAGAGTCCTGAATGTTGGGTCGGGAAAGTGAGACCAGAAACAGTAAACAAGCTGCTGAGACTCTGTCTTGGAACTGTGTGTGCTTCGGGTGTACCACCAGGTTGGCCACTTAGGGAAGGGAAGTTATATAATTACTTTGCTTGTTTCTGTGACAAGATACCTGACAAAAGCAACTAGGAAGGAGGGAAGGAAGGAAGGAAGGAAGGAAGGAAGGAAGGAAGGAAGGAAGGAAGGAAGGAAGGAAGGAAGGAAAGAAAGAAAGAAAGAAAGAAAGAAAGAAAGAAAGAAAGAAAGAAAGGGTTAATTTTGGCTCAGGATTGACAGTTCATTGTGAGGAAACTGTCATAGCAGTGAGAATGTGAAGCAGCTGGTCACCTCAGATCCACAGCCAGGATGAGGGATGAATGCTGCTTTCCACTCGCTTTCTCCTTTATATTCGGGACTCTCATCCAGAATAGTGCTGCCCACATTCAGAGTGGGTCATTCCTCATAGTTAAAGCTGTATGGAAAGTCCTCCCAGAGAGACACCATTGACTCCTGTCAAATCGACAGTCAAGACCACCAGAGAAACAAACACACTTTCCTGTGCTCTGGAGCTTACTCACTATGCCAGTATATCGTCAGTTTCCTTCTAAGATTCTCTCCACCACACACCTTCTTTCTTCAAACTATTCTTTTCCTTTTCATTCTTTCTTTCATTTTTGGAAGTTTATGTGTGGGAAGAAGATTGTATGCTGATATAAGGCAATCAAAGGTGTAAAATACACAACCAGGCAACTCGGTTTCCCTTTTTGACACTCAGGATCTGGTCTCATATTCTGTATCTGGAAAACTTCTCTCAAAAGGCAGTGCCTGCCATCTACAAAGCTAAAATGTGGAATTTTTTTTCACCATATCCACTCATCTAAACAAAGTCCATCAATAAGATGTGTTTACCAACTAAAAGTCTTGGGAACTAGTAACAAAAAGACACAAGAGCCATGGTGCTCTGGTGACAGAGGCCACATGTAGATGTTTTCTGAGCTGCAAAGTACTGGCGGAAGAAGTACCCACATAGTTAGTGCTATGGCCAGACACCAGCTCAGCTGTCATAGTGCTGTCTTCCCCGAAGGAGTGCTGGGAGCAATTTGAGCTGATATTTCCTGACTATGTGGCTCCAGTGTGCTGGTTGGTATACTAGAACCAACTCTATCAGCTTGCAGAAGCTGGCTGATAAATTTAAAGAAAATTTGTGAAACAGTTGATTAGTCTAAAACCTACGTTATATGAACGTTGTTTCCATCTCTTGTATTTTTATGAGACCTTTTCCCAAAGCCATGTTTAATGGTATCACTAGGATAACATTGAGACTCTCAGTTCGATAATGGTTAGGTTATTTACACCCTAGAAATTAACAAACACCATAAATCAGGACTTGACCTAGTATTTTGCTTGTAATCCGGAGTATCAGGTCTTCAAATATTACTATAACAGCACAAAAATTACAGTATGTTTTATCGAGAGATTTAGTCCCACTACCTAAGAACCTCATTCTGTGATTCTCCCAAAGATTCGGAAAACAATCTATTATTACTTTTAAAATCTTTTTTTCTGGGGTTGGAAATGTAACTCAGTTGGTAGGATGCCTTCTTAGCAAGCATGAAGATCTGGGTTCGGTTTCCAGTACTGCATAAATTGGGCACAATCACTAGCATCTGTAATCCTAGCATTCAGGAGAAGGAGGCAGAAAGGGCAGACGTTCAGGGTCCTTCATTCCAGTTTCATTTATGTTGCTGTGACAAAACAACCTACAAGACTCAAGCAGGGGAGAAAGGGCTCACTCTTGTTACAATCTATCATAGCAGGGAAGTCAAGGAAGCAGGAACTTAAAGCAGTCAAGAGCAGAGAGAAGTGACTGCATGCTACTCACTTGCTCATGCTTGACTCAGGGTCTCCACTTTTATGCAGTTCAGAAACTGCCCAGGGCATGGCCGACCATCATCACCTGGAGCTGCCCACGTCAATCCACTTCATTAAGACAATCCTCCACCAAAACGCTCACCGGCCTATCCTCTGTAGACAGTCTCTCACTGAGACTCTTCCCAGGTAATATTAGGTTCTGTCAAGTTGACAATTAAAGTTAACCATTACACCATTCCCAGCTACATGGTATCAGCACAGGACTTTGTCTGAAAAAAGCAGAAACGGGCTGGAAAGTTGGCTCAGTGGTTAAGAGCACTGGCTGCTCTTGTAGCGGACCCAGATTCAATTCCCAGCATCCACATGGTGGCTAACAACTATCTGTAACTCCAGTTCCAGAGGATCCAACACCCTCTTCTGGCCTCTGTAGGTTTCCCTGAACATGGTGTACATGCAGACAAAAATCAGTTACACATAAATTTAATTAATTAAAACAGAAAAAAAATCTGAGTAAGTTACAGTAGATTTCTAAAGACAAAGAAAAGCATTCGGTACACATACCATTTGTAATGGAATAGGGATCCTTTAAATAATATATGAAAAATATCCCTACAATAAGCAATAGTTCCTTCTCTCATTGCTGTATAAAATAGTTGACAAAAACTACTTAAGGAGGAAAGTGTTTGTTTGGGGGTAGAGCCTCTTACAGTGGAAAGTCGTGGGGTCTGGGGTGTGAGGCTCTGCAGGCAGTGCGCAGAGAGGTGAATGCTGCCGCTAGGCGCCCTTTCCCTCCTCACTCAGTCCACACTAGTTGACGGAATGGTTTGCTCGCATTCAAGATGGATTTTCCTGGTTCTGAGGTCTTTCTGGAAACACTCTCACAGAGTGTTTCACACACCTAGCGCTGTGTTCCATGGTGATTCTTAATCCAGTCACACTGATAGTGAAGACCAGCTTCTTCATGGAGGGTGCAAGGGTGAGGAGGTGGACAGGATCTCATGTAGCCCAGATTGGTCTCCAACTATGTAGCTAAAGATGATCCCTAATCCTGCTGGTTCTACCTCCCAAATGCTGGGATTATAGGTGTGCAACACCACACCAGTGTATGATTCTCTCTTTCATTCAAAGCATAACCTAAGCTTGTAACAAAAATTCTCCAATTCAGGGGAGAGGAGATGGCCTAGTCCCTAAAGTGTTTACTGCACAAGCATGAGGACCTGAGTTCAGATCTCCAACACTTGTATATAAGCCCTGTGTGGCTCTCAGGGTGTGGAGGCAAGTGGGTCCCTCAAGCTCATTAACGAGTCAAGAGCTCCTGTCTCAAGGTAGAGAATCAAAGGAGGAAGACACCTGACCTTGACCTCTCACCTCCACACACAAGTACACAAACATACAGGCACATTTGTGCACACGGACCTCTGTGAACACATATACATCACACACATATACACACACACATAGAAACACAAAAGAAAGAAAATACTTCAACACTTTGAACAGTAGTCCAATTTTTATTTAAAATTGATCTTTTTATATTTTTTTATATTGTTCTAATCACTCTCTTTCATATGACATAGGTCTAGGGTCCACAAATATAACTTTATATTCTTCGAAATTTTTAAAATTTATTTTTATGTGTATGAATGTTTGGTCTGAATGTAAGTGCACTTGTGCCATGCAGTTCCCACAGATGTCAGAAGAGGGCGCCAGATCCCCTGGAACTAGAGTTATGAACAGCTTTTAGTCACCGTATGGGTGCTGGGAACTGAACCTGTGTGCGACGCTGCCACACCTGGCCCAGATCAGATACTAAATACAATACTAAAAAGTAATAAAATAATTGATTTTATGGAAACAAAGACAAGAAACTCCCACAACCTAATTCATCTTATGCCACATATAAAGGTTGACTGAGAATTAAGCACAGACATGAATGTAAAATCTAAACCTAGAAAACTTCCAGAATAAACATAGGAGAAAATCTTTGTGACCTCAGTTAGAAGTCAATGCTTTAGATGCACTATCAAGAGCAGAGTCCTTTAAACTGGGCAGGGTGGCTCACGCCCTTAATCCCAGCACTCCAGAGGAAGAGGCAGGCAGATCTCTGAAAGTTCAAGGCCAGCTTGGTCTACATAGTTGGCTATAAAGTTAAGTGTACACACATCATAAATGCCCACAATTCCATACTTCAGAATTTATTCCATCAAAATGAAAAGATAGCTCCACATAAAATTCGCCCACAAACCTTTATATAGGCTTTATTCATAACTGTCGAAAAACTGGAAATAATCCGCCTGTTCATAATTGGTTAGTGGAAACACAAACTCCTATATCCACACAGTGGGATACTAGTAACCAGAGAGGTGGAGCTGCTGATAGGCCACCAGCAAGAGATCTCAAAGTTGTCATACAAGATTAGTGAAACCAGACACAAAAGACTACCTGTTGCATGATCCCATTTGTAAGATGTTCCAGAAATGGCCAAGCTATGATGGGATAGAGCAGTTAGGCGGTTCCCTGGGATCAGGGGCAGTCTGGGTGTAACACCTGCAAAGGAGACCAGGAAATGTGCCGGGACTACAGCAATGCTCAGCCCCCCAGGTAGTGTGGTTTTGACTTCACCCATTTGCCAGCACTTTGAACTGCTCCACATTTTAGAGTCATAGAGCTTAAGGCTCTGCATTCCAAATGGTGTGTTCTTCCATCCGCAGTGAGTGAGGAGTCTTACCACTTTTACACTTGCCTTATTTTCTCAATGCCTCATGGAGCATGTGGCTCTTTGTAGAGGATGTTTCCAGTAGAGGAAAAGAGGTCGTGGGTTATGGCTCACTCAGTGAAAGGAGGACAGCCAATCACACTTTGAGTGGCAGGAGACCATCCTAAGAAGAATATGAATGAGAAGGCATCTTGATTTTGTTCCCTGGGGCTTTTATTTTATTTTAACTTTTGTACGTTTATTTATGTATTTTTGTATTTGTATTATGTATTTTTGTACGTTTATTTATTATGTACGTTACCCATGTATGAGGGTCCGTCAACTCACTCCTTCTACCATGTGGATAGGTTCCAGGGAACTCAAGCTGTCAGGGTTGCAGCAAGCCCCTTTACCCGAGGAGCCCTCTCACCAGCCCTCCCTGAGAACTGGTAAAAGAATGCTAGCTGAAGGAACCATTTCAAGAAAATCTACGTTAAGAACCAGCAAGAAGAGAGAATGGCTCTTTAGGCCTTCTTTGAAGGCAGGTATTTCCAGGCGGCTGACCATAATAGGTACTGGTGGATTCTAAGATTTTCTGAGGAACTGGGGGTACGGGGTTCAGGAGATGAGACGGTAAGAAAAATGCTGCCATCAAAACTTCGGAGGGTATAATATGGTTGCTCTTATTGTAAGACTGCTAAGAGATTCATTTCTTCTGAGTCTCTGAAAGTAGCACCAGGTAGCCCTGAATGATTTTATTTTAATTTCTAAGTAGGGCCTTGGAGTCCACAAATGGTTATATTATATATACAACAGCTGTAAACTTAAATGAAAAGACTCTACATCAGTCAATCAAAATTCACAATTCTGTACTTTGGTTATAACTACATGCATGTAACACACGCACCAGCTCTGATTGCTTTTCAAGAGTCATGTGAAAGCAATGTTATCATTTCCACTGTACGCTTATGGAAATGAGACCTAGAGAAAATATCGGCAGCCCAAGATCGTAGCAGAGACAGCACGTGGTGCTGGGGTTTGGTCCGTGTCCCCGCTTTTAGACTCTGTTACCGCCTCCAGTCAGCACAGGCTTGTGGGCTACCTGTCATACACCAAGTGTGCACATCATAAAAAGACTGTGTAAGAAAAGCGAAGTCAAAAGCAACCACTTTGCCATTTTTCATAACCCATAAACTTCAGTGGACTTTGAAAAGGAAAGTAGCTTATTTGTGTAACCTCATGGTAATACTTGCCATTATTAAGGAAAAAAAATAGCTTTTAAAGAAAAGTTAGGAAAATCTTCCTGTTTAAAAATTAGATTATATTGGGGCTGGAGACAGGGCTCAGCAGTTAAGAATACTGACTGCTCTTGCAGAGGACGTGGATTCAATTCCCAACACCTACACACTCCCCCCTCCAAGACACATCCTACACACACATATTAATAATTAATAAAATTTAAAAAAAGTTTGGCTTTTTGAGTCCCAGCTGGCCTGGACCTCGCCACGGAGACCAGGCCTCAGTCTCACAGAAATCTGTCTGCCTCCTCAGTGCTGGAAGTATCTTTTTTTTTTTTTTTATTTGACAGGGTCTTCCTAGTCCCAGCCTATTTGGTACTCACTATGTCAACCAAGATGACCTCAGTCTCACAGATCTCTGTCTGCCTCTGCCTCTGAAGGGCTGGAATTGCTGCCATAACCTGGTGTATAGATAAATTTTTTAATCAGAAAATTTTGCATAACATTTAATGTTGCATGAAATTCTGATGGCAATTCTACAGAATGTTTTTCTTAAATTTTAATTTTTAAGTATTTATGTATTTACGCAATGGGTGACTTGTAACCCAAGCTGGCTTCAAACTCTACTTGGTGGAGGATGACTTTGAACTCCTTTTCCTCCTGCCTCCACCTCTGGTGCTGGGATTGCAGAAGTGGGCCACCACAGTTGCTTTCGTATGGACTGAAGATTAAACCCAAGACTTTGTGCATGACTAGGCAAGCACTCTATCATAATCTACATCCTCAGCCTTATTGATTTTTTGATGCTGGGACTCTGCTCGGGAGCTTGCTCTGGCAAACAACACACACTTTACCACTGAGCTGTATCCCCAGTTCTGACGGCTTTTTCTAAAAACCACTGTAGGAATCACATTAGTATTGCATGTTTAAATCTAACCAAGACTGTATACTGTTTTCTAAAACTTTAATAAAAGGAACTAAGAGAAAACACTTAAGCAAATACAATGAGTTTGTCATTAAACCATTTATGTCAGTGGACAGACACTTGAGGATGAAGTAAATATTTGAGCCTGTTGCTTTATGACACACGTCCCCCGCCTTATGTGGCAGGATGTTTGCTTGCAAAATGACTACTTTCCTATAGTTGTTCTTGATTTTAATTTAACAGACTATTATTATTACTCAACTTGAACATTAAATGCCATAGTCTTTACAAACAGACAAATATGGATCATAGCAACTGTACAGAAATTAAAGGTAAAATAAAATGTAAATTAATTCAAAAGTATCTATTTGAAGATTCTGTTCAATCACTGGTTAAAATGCCTCACAGAAATTTGTATTTTATATTTTATTTATATTCATTTTGTTACCAAAACAGTTTGAGGCAACTTGCAAAAAAATATATTTTAAAAATATAGAATGTATTATTTTCCTTCTATTATACTTGACAAATGCAAAAATCTATACTGTCCGATATTTCTAGTATAAAATACGGAAAGAAAAGCTTCTTTGTAAAGGTGAATGTATATTGTCTAAAGAAATTTATTTTTTAGGGGCTGGAGAGACGGCTCAGCCGTTAAGAGCACTGGCTGCTTTTGCAGAGGGCACAGACTCGATTCCCAACACCCACATCCACAACTGTCTGTGCCAGTTCCAGAGAATCTGACACCATCCTCTGATCTCCACAGGCACTGCACAACACTGTTGCACTTATATTCAGGCAATACATTCATACACATAAAATTTTTTTAAAAAAGACATTTCTTTTTTAAATGTTGCTATCAAGTCAGGCATGGTGGCACAGGTCTTTGATCCCAGCCCCTGGGAGGCAGAGGCAGGTGTATCTCTGAAATGGAGGATAGCCTGGTCTACAACGTGAGTTCCAGGCCAGCTAAGGCTACAGGAAGACCCTCTCTCAAAACAAAAACAAAAGTTAAAAAAATAGTTACTGTCATTCGTATCCTTGGTCTTATAAAACTAGTCTTCATTTCTTACTTTTAAAAAGATGTATTTAAAAAAAATTTATGTGTATAAGTGTTATGTGTACTATGTGTGCTCAGTGCCCACAGAGGCCAGAAGAGGATGTCAGAAGGAACTGGCATTATAGACAGTTACGAGTTGCCATACAGGTGCTGGGAATGAAATCCAGGTCCTCTGCAAGAGCCGAAAGTGTTCTTAACTGCTGAGCCATCTCTCCAGCTCCTATTCTTCATTACTAGTCACAAATATTTTTTATTACATTGACATTTTAGAAAAAACAACAGTTTTCTTATTCTTTGGTGAACTATTCACCTAGGGACATTATACTTGGGTGTCATTTAAAATTTTCTGTCATTTTCAAGTTAAGAAAATTTTATGAATATCAGTGTTTTCCAGGGCTATCTACATATTTCCATCCATATAATTATTATTCACTGAATTTCTTATTTCTTGGCCTGTATTTTGTAGGGAACTTCAAATTAGATGAAAACCATCAATTTCTGATTTTGATTTAAATTGATATATTTTAAAATACTCCAAATGATTCAGACCTATTTCTTTTGGCGTTAAACAACAACAACAACAAAAGAAAACCCAGGAAGTTAAGTAATTATATAAATATTAGTAACAGAGCCCCAAGTTTCTAATTTCATCGGCTAAATTGACTATATAGTACGATTCTCCTTTTCACCTTGTTAACAGCTAGCTATATTTTCTTGGTATTTTATTACATTAAAAAGATTTTATGGGCTTGGGGATGTAGCTTAGGGGCAGAGCACTTGCCTAGCCTTCAAGGTTCTCAGTTTGATCCCCAGTTGGGAGAGGGGAGAAAGGAAAACAAAAAAGATTTTATAAAATATGCCTCCTTCCCAAATCCTTTCCCTAAAATACAGATTAAATGCTTACACAAGGAATTCTAGCCTGGGGCTGGGGATGCACCACGAAGTTGAAGTGCTTACCTAGCAAGTGGAAGCCCTGGATTCAATCAGCAGGAGTACCAAGAACAGAATTCCAATTCTGAATACAATATTTGAAAAATTGAAACACTATTTGTATTTTAAACTTAATAAAACAAAGAAACACTCAAGGAGAAAAAAACTGAGTCCATGGAAAGAAACACAAGTTTTATCTGTTTTCATGGTACTCATTTCAAGAGAATGTTACTTTCCAAAGATTTTTCCATAGTGTACAAATCAAATATGTATAATAATGGTAAGGTTGTTCTGAGTAATTCTATGTATGCAAAAAATTTGAGAAAGTTGAATGAAGTTTTCAACAAATGATTTTTTGGACTGAATTATTTATTAAAATTTTCAAGTTTATGCTTTATTTTGAAAGGAGAAATAGAATACATATTTTGTTGAAAATAACATTGATTAATACTCATAATTTTGAGTTTTTTTTTTCTTTTTCTTGAGACAGTTCCTGGCTGGCCTGGGTGACCTGGAACTCATAGAGCTCTGTCTGCCTCTGCCTGTGCTGCTGGGATTAAAAGCATGCAGTACCATGTCCAGTCAATAATTATAATTAAAATGTTAAATTCTAAGCCAGTATTATTTTAAATAATACATATAGTTCAAAACATTAACACACACGCACACACACACACACACACTCTCTCTCCTATCTGTAGCAAACAGTAGTGTGCAGCCTGTGCATGTGGAGGTTGCTCTGAGTGGCCTTGGAGACAGTTTTCTGGTAGATGTTCATGTCTCTGATCTCATTGCTGTGCTCAATTCAGGCTCCAGACAGGTCCCTTTGGGAGACCTTGGGACACAGTGACTGGGTCATCATGTCCGTCAGCACCATGCTGTAGAATAAGGGACATGTGATTGAGGCTGTTTCTAGAGACAAGTTCAGGTTTCCTGGCCACGGAAGATCCACACCTCAAATGAGTGGGGCCTCACCAAATGTGTAGGGAGTGAGAAGTGGTTGATCTCTGATGGCTGTGCAAATACATTCCCAATCATGGTCCCCTGGACAAGTGGCAGGCCCTACACTCTTCCATTAAGTTGAGTTCTGCACCCACCAAATCATGTTTAGTTATAAATCTCACATTAGTCTGCAGGAAACAAACAAACAAACATTTAAACAACAAAAAAACTGAAGTAGGCCTTTCTTTGCAGAGTTGTTCTACAATATTTTGCATTTGGTGAGTTTGTTTTGCTCTGTCAGGGATTGACTCTAAGGCCTTGCTCATGGTAAGCAAGTGTTCTATTTTTTAGCTCCATCCCCAGTTCCTTTTACAATTTAATTTAGATTTAAATGCTTATTTTAAGTGAGTTCAAAGCACATTTAATGTCTTTTTTAATGTTTATAATGCATTTAGTTCAAATAATCCCTTCAAACATAATTTTCCTTCTGAATTACTTCATTTGATAAGTGGATATAGTCAACTCTTGCAGTTTATAAGCAAGGACCGAGTCCTGTTATCTGAATTTTAATCTATAAAACACTCCTTTTTTCCCCTCATTTGCCTTTGAAAGTGAAAGCCCATTGGAAAAAATAAATGCAGATCTTTGTACCCTAAATTTTCAAATTTTAATATGTAAAACACATGCTCTAAAAATACAAACCTTAAAAATTCTTGCTTTAGATAAGCTTACCACCAAGCATAGGCCTATTGTTTGAGTTTTTGCTGAAATTCCTGGATCTGACCCAACCTTCAGTTTCTGAGACCCAAGAAAATAGAGTCAGAATAAATTTCAAGTCCAGAAACAAAGAAGAAAGAGAATCTATCTGATGTCTCTAGATGTAGGATATCTAGAAACTGATTGGCTTCTGGACATAGCAAGCGATGACCCACCTGGTCCATCTTGTTACAATCTCACACACACACACACACACACACACACACACACACGATTCACCATCAACTCTGTGCAGCTAAGAAAATCTTGTAATGGATGTGTCTGAGAAAATGAACACCTTTGGTGTTTCTCCTGATGGAGGGAAAGCCTCCTTTCTTTTCTTTCCTAGCTCTCCTCCTTTCTCCTTCCTCATCCTCCTTTCTTCCTTTTATTTTCCCTCTCCTTTCTCTCAAAAAAAAAAAAAAAAAAAAAGCTGACAATGTACCGGGCAGTCTGCACACATACGGAATTAGATACATTCATTCCGGTAAACTTGTCTCCACATGTCTGTGCTTCACTTTTAAACCCTCTGTAGTCGAACCATGAGGCATTCTGGTTGACACCAGCTCCATGTTGCTGGAAACAGAAGTGATAATCTTTATAATTCAAGCACAGCCAAAAGAAATGGGTCAAGAAAATCCTACTATTGGAGGGGCTAATTATGTTTATTACTTAAATTGTCTAACAGAATTTATTAGATGATTGGCCAACTCCTGTTTTCACTTCAGTTCACTGGTAGTGGGTGATAAAAATTTTATGATTTCAGGAGTAAACTTGCTTTTAATAATGTATTTTTGAAAGATAAGCAAGTAGCAATTCTTTAGTTCCCTCTTTAAATTTAAAGGCAAATTACTGTTCCTATTTGTGTAGAAATTTCAAGATACATAATTCAGCCTGTTCTTTTCTCACTGAATGATAATGGCCACATTTCTTCCTAGTTTCTCCATCTTTACATTCAAATTTGCCTTTATATTCTGTCAAACTACATTTATTTCCATATCCATTTCACAAAACAATTCCTTATTCTTCACAACTTTGGTGTACCTGACTCAGATATCCCGTGTAACTTAGCTGGTTAGCTCAAAATTAAGGAATCAAGCTTCTTCATTCAACACACTGAAGCACTGAAGGGATGACATCACTTCTCGGAAGAGCATAAAATCTCTCTGAAAGCATAATGGATTAGATACAAAGATTTGATGTCAAAAATTGTAATTTGATGTTTCTGCAAGTTTCTTTAATTTTGCAACCATTTTTTTTTTCTTGCTCTAGTAGCTAATAAAATCATTCCAGAGCAGCAATGATAATTGTCCCCACACGTCACTTCAGACATGCAAAAGATTTTCTGGGACTAGTTTGACTATAGGACTCTCTGTTGGCAAAATTGAAACAAAATTTGTGTCCCTCCTTCAAAAATTGTATTGAGATGTCTCCTTTTTAAAGAAAAATGCTTTAGAAGCATGCTAATTTGAACCTTTAAAACAGCTAAACTACTTAATTTTCATTATTGTTCAAATTTGCAGTTTTATACTTTGTTCATATAAAAATATAAAAATGGCACTAAATGATGAACATCTTATCTAAATAGAAATTGAATTAGCATTTAATTCAATGTCTTGACTTAATTTTTGAGGAAAAAGCCAAAATGCTTTGCAAAATTAAAAGATGAATTTTTCTAAGTGTTTTACAGAACATTTTTCCATTGACTTTTCTATTCCTATGGTTCTGATTTCTTTATTGAGCTTCAAAGTTAATTTTCCCTCACATATTAAGACCTTAACTCTATTGAAATGAATATGCATTTTGTTCTTCAATCTACATATACAAAGTAAGATAGAGTATATGAGAAAACAATGGTTATATGTGCCTATGTTAATTATTGTAGCAATGATCATTTAGAAATGATTAGAGATTTCATTTTATGTTTAACTTGAAAATACTCAGTTCAGTGTTTATCAGACCCCTTGAACTCTGTGATCCTGAATGTTCAAAACCCTGTCCATACAAATTCCATGTTCCAATTTCCCAATTTATGCCTTATCAAATTATGATACTTAATAAAAAAATAAATGCATGTTGATAGGTCTTACAAGCATTACTGAAATGCTTTTTGACCTAATATCTTAAAGGTTATGTATACATCAGTTAAATATTCTTTCTAATTCTCTAGTTGTGGTTAAAACAGTTTTAAAAAATAATAAATTGTTTTCATTAGTAAATATTTCAAGATCCTAATATAACCAGTCATCAAAGAAACAGTATTATAGGGTAATAAAATGGTGTTTTGTTTGGTATGGGGAGTCTTTAAATGTTTATAATTTTTTTCTCTCTAGAAAATGAGCAGGTAGATTGATGGACAGGAATAAAAGAGATCTCTTTCCTACAGTCTGGCAACTCTGGATATCTCATTAGCATTTAAGCAAATTAGTTTTTTTCTTCCTCCACAAAAGCCCAATGAACTCTTTAATCTAAAGGAATGCCATCTTTCAGTTTTCTTTACACAAAAGTACTTATGTACCTAAAATAATTTTAATTCATAAAACTAACCAATGTATCATCAATAAGGCCTTGAGGTAAGCTGACCACAGAGAATTGTAGAATGGTAACTGTCATAACAGTGCAGGGCCAATATTAAGTTTTTCTTAAAACAATCAACAGATTCAAAAAATATAATGTATTCTGCAACTCTAAACAATTATTTAAAATGATATTTTATAGTTCTTAAAATAATTTCTAGGTGATTGATTGAAAGGTAAAACAAATTTATCAGTACCAGTACTTTAATATTTGTGGTTAGAGGCAAGATATATTATTAACATGAATATGTTTGAATCTTATTTTCAGCTGCACACAACTGTTCTTTTAAAATACTCTTTGAGGTCAGATACAGTCTATCTTTGAGCCTGCAAAAATTGTGAAGTTTAGTGGAAGTTCCAATGCTGTGTTCAGTGATAGAAGCAAAAATTTCAAGCAGTATTTTTGCAATTTCAGAATCTTATTGTTTTTATAATAATATATAATGCATTCATTTTGTGGCTGTGGCAAAAGAAGTCTACATCATGTCTTTTAATGATCATACTTCTATATAGTTCAATGGCCTGTCAAAGACACACATGTTCATTAAGTATGTTAAATAAGTATTTAATCCTGTGACTTTATCAAAGTGAATAAAACAAGACAATTCAGTTTTTAGTATGAGAAAACTTTATGGGTTGAATTTTTGTGTAGGCCTAACACATGAATATGTTTAGGCAGAAGAGGCAAACATTCTCTAAGTACTGACACATGGGCAAGAGAGTAATGTCAAGCTGTGGGGAAAACAACTATTGTAACTTTCCTGACTTTTATGCCTATAAGCTCACAACTACTTATTTACTATTCTTTTTAAAAATAGCATTTAAGTAGTCACTACTCAATCCGAATGCTTTCTTTTTTGACACATTAAGTAAGCTCAGAGTTATCAACTTAATTCTATTTGAATAATAACTGTCATAAAATATATATGTCATAAACAGCATGTGTGCGTGTTAATATTAACATACACAACAGTTCTGCCCAGTAAACTGTTCCCTGCGCAAATCAAGTACCCTAAAAATTTTCAACTGACATTTTGCTACTGATGAGAAAAACCCCAAACCTAAACCCAAGGAATTTAGGAAGAAAATGAAGAATAGGAAGTGAAGAATAGGGAAGAGCATAATTAATAGGTATTTGCTTCTTGAAGACCCTAGGGAGACTGTGTTCTCGCCTAGACAAGTAATGCACGTGCTTCAAAGCTCCACTGAGGTCCACACTTCAACTAGTCACTGGGGCCAAATCACTGCGTTTGTGTCCCGTTACTGTGAAATGGGGTACTATTCACATATCCGTGCCCTGATAAATGTGGACTTTATTCATTAGTAACAAATTTTCCCCAAATAGGCACCAAAATTGGGACAAAGAAGCGATAATTTTACATTGAATTTGAAGTTGAAAACAGTCGCTTCTGCAGAGAAAACGTTTCTTGTTCCGCGGTCCTTTCCTCCACCCTTCAAAATTCTCATTGTTTTCCAAATGCTTTTAGTAAAAAAACGCCTAATGTGCTTTATTTCACGAGTTTTTCTTTTTTTGTTTTAAAGAAAGAATTATTCTTGTTCTCCTAAGCCAACTTCGTAGACATAAAAGGAAGTTAAACCTCATACAGGATTCAAGTCTTTGAAAGTTATGGGTATTCGAAAAAGTAATTCACTTCTAATAAAGATCTTGCCATTCCAAACCATACTTTACTAAGATAACCATCTAATATATATTTATGAAGACTCTGAGTAATTAAAGTCACAGATGTCGTGAAAACAGGAGCACACAATTTTATATCGCAGATTGCTTTGGAAAGGTATTTATTCGCAGGAGTCTATAAAAATTTTAATAATCCTGTCAAATATGGTCATGAATAATTTATTAATCTCCCAATTGTTGAAGTCTGGCGCGCGCACACCCACTCTTTGCAGAGGTGTCTCTGCACGCTGCGCGGGAATCTATCGGCATATTCCAGCCCCGACAAAGACAAGGTACACTGACACGTCTAGATGTCCACTTGTCACCAAAGGGCAGTGCTGTGGGTTAAGTAGGGTACTCAGGCACACACTCAGAACCCGAGCGGCCCGCTGGGCTCTCGCGGTGCGGGGTCCCCTAGTCTTCCCGCACTCGGGCTACAGCGCGGACCGAGCGGGCGACGGTCCCAGGTGAGCGGAGGGCGGAGGCAGGCGCCTTCTCAGAGCGCCCAGGCGACCGCAGCCCCGGCGGGCACGAAAAGCAGGAAAGGCCGGCGGGGACCTCGCGAGGCCCGCGGGAAAGCCGCGGGCTGGAGGCCCGGCCAACGCCCGAACTGCGCCCGAACCTCCTCGAACCACCCCGAGCCGCCGCACGAACCTCCCCGAACCTCCCCGAGTGGCCGCCGAACCTCCCCGAGCGGCCCCGCCGCCGGTGCGCGCGGCCGATCAGCTGAGCGCGCGGCGCGTGTCACGTGGTGCGCATGTCGAAGGTCACGGCGCGCTCACAATGGAGCTCTCGGAGTATGTGCAGAGAGGCTTCCAGACGCTGGCGGATCCCGGCTCTTTCGACTCCAACGCCTTCACGCTTCTCCTCCGGGCGGCCTTCCAGAGCCTGCTGGACGCCCGGGCGGACCAGGCCGCGCTAGGTAAGCGGCTCGGCCCGCCGCCGCGGCCTGGGTGGAGGGGCACTGGCGGAGCCGCGAGCCCGGCCGGGCGGGCTCAGCTGGGTCCCTGGCCGTCCCTGGGCTGCGTCCTCCGCTAGCGCGGAGTGTGGGGTCCCGAGCGGGCCCCGAGCACCGTTCCGCCCCCACTGGGCACCTGCCCCCGGCCAGCTCCTCACCCCTGGCCTGCTTCCCCTCTCAGGCTCTTTGTTCCTTTGTAAAGCCGCCTTCCAGTCTTGTCTGTGGCCTAAACGGGAGGTTTTCAGCCTGCTCGGAGGCTGCAGCTGTTTGACACTTGGACCTCATCCTGGGAGCTCCCTGGGTTTCCAGCCCCGGAGACTGGGATGCAGAGGTTGAAGAGGGCCTGTTTCCGAAGTAATTGCTAAGTCAAACAGTGTTCAACCTAGAGAATACTCAGGTTTCTGTCTGAGGTCACTCCCACATTGGAGCTCAGTGGTTTAATCCAGGTTCTTTCGCCCAGAACCTTCAAATAAGGTTTTGTCCGCTGCAGTTACCAGGAAGAGAGGAGTGCTTAAAGCGGTCTGGTTGCAGAATGCACAAGCGAGTTGAAGACAAATTGCCTCTAGATAATTTCCTTAAATATAAATAGCCCAACAACTCAAAGTCTTTTTGAGTTGTTTCATAAGCTAGATACTTGCACAAAAAGTATGAAAGTGGAACTTGTTCTTCAAGCAAAAAACAGTAACCAACACCTGGGTTAATCTCAAAAGGGGGAAGGGCTGTCAAGACCTGGAAATACTGATAGGATTTTGAAATTTCTCTTGAATATTTAACAGTTAAGCTCTCCCTAAAAATCTTCCTTGATGTACGTCCACGGAGCCAGGTATTCTAAAATTTCATTATGTTTAGGAAGTTGTTCATCTTGACATTTACACTGTGTAGAATATTTACCTTTGATTTCTCCTTTGCATTTATTCCATCCAGTGTTGGAATGGCCACTGTCTAGTTACTTTTTCTTTGAGGCCAGTGTTTTAAAAAATCTTAAGACACAATAAAGGCGAGTGAAAACGTCGACAGCACATTATTGATGCATCCGCTTTATTGTTTTGCTGTTGGCCTTGTTCTAATCGTCACTTAAAATTGACAGTCCTTATAATAGAATTTCTGCTTTCTTTTAAAAATGGGTTTCCCCAGATTAAAATACCCTTCTTAGGGGTATAAAGAATTTGTAATCACTAGCAATTAATTTATTTTAGATCACCCAGACTTGAAACATATCGACCCAGTGGTTTTAAAACATTGTCATGCAGCAGTTGCAACATACATACTGGAGGCAGGAAAGCACCAAGTGGACAAATCTACTCTAAGGTACAGGATTTATTTAAATAGCCATTTATTTTAAACATTATCTTTGTGACTGTAATTTCAGTTTTAAATGTAGAGACTAAACTTCTGACTCCACTCCCCACACCTTGCAGCACTTACTTGGAAGACTGTAAATTTGACCAGGAGCGAATAGAACTGTTTTGCACGGAATATCAGGTTACTTACTTTAAAATTTTAAATGAACAATTATTCCTTTTTTTTCCTGTTCTGTTTGCAAAAATCTGTTTTCTTTCCTCTTTTTTATTTTTTATTTTTCTACTCCCCAGAATAATAAGAATTCCCTAGAAAACCTACTGGGAAGGTAGGTACTGTATAAGGTGTCAAGCTGAGGCACTTTTCACTTGCAGGTATGAATGGGGAGTGCTGGTGTGAAACAAAACAAGGGAAAAGCCCCTGGGATCCTGCTCCAAAAGGGGGCCAAAGGGCAAGAGAAACAATTGAAGTTAAGCTAATGTTTTTAAAGACAAAGCTTGAGATAGTTTTAGGATGCTTTTACGAACTTGAAAATGAAGTTCAGCTGTACCTTAATTTCAGAATGGATTGAAAAGGAGAGACGAAAGACTGAACTGTTTTTGAAGACAGGCACTAAAACTTTTTCTGTAGATACTACAAAATTATCATTGTATCTTTCAGTATAGGCAGATCTCTCCCTCATATAACTGATGTTTCTTGGCGCTTGGAATATCAGATAAAGGTAAAGTGTAGCAAACTTTTCTATAGAGGGAATTAAGGAACTTAAAAAAAAAAAAAAAAAGAGCTAAGCCCCGGTGTTTTTTATTGTTTTAGACCAATCAACTTCATAAGATGTACAGACCTTCATATTTGGTAACTTTAAATGTAGAGGTATGTATAGGTAATCTTTACCTAAAACTGACATGTGCAACAGAATTTTTTGAATGCCCTTGATTTCAGTAAACTATTTTGTTTTGTTTTTCTTAGAACAATGACTCCCAGCCCTACTCAGAGATTAGTTTTAGTTGCACCATGGAACAATTACAGGTATGGTATTAGGATCTTTAAATATTTCTGTTTTTATAAGTGTTTAAGAGCTATGTTGATGGAAAGCTTTAAGAATTATCTGCCTATCAGCAGATAATGAAGGTTGGTTCTGAATTTAATGGCAAAGGGAACCTGAAAAGCAAATTTTAACATAGACTTCACTTTTGAAAGATGTTTGAAAGATGTGACATATATTTGCTGTGCCTCTTAATTAAAATATACTTCTGAAAGGCAGTGTTCACTTTCAGTTTATGATGTATTTGATCCAATATGATTGAGCAAGGGTTTTTAATGTTTTTCACAAATTAAACTTCAAACTTCTGTTTTTAAGCAGCAGTTTTACATGATTTTATTAAGGGGAAAGTACACATAAGTTCTTAAAATTGTTTTAAATTGTCATTGTAAGATCAGAGAAATTGAAAACTACATTGATTGATGGAAATGACAACGAATTTATTTCTTACCAGTTAAATAGAATGAAGATCATTCCTGGAGGTTTAGATGATACTGAATTTTTCCAAAGACATCTGCAGAGTAATTTAAGTGAAACTTTATTAGTAAAACTTCAAACTTTCAGAAAATGTGTGTGAATCATCTTTACTGAGAATTTGAGACATATAATTTAGATGTGTAGACAAATAGCTGATTTGAAGACAAGGTATTGTAGAGGAAACGATTCTTTTGCTCATAGTGATTTGCCAAAAGTTAACGTGTTAGTAAATTGACTTTTTTTCTTGAAACTGCCTCAAAGTTGGATGTTTCCTTGTTTCTTGTACCCTAAAAACGTGACATGAGATACGCGTCTTTTAGGATTTGGTGGGGAAACTTAAAGATGCTTCAAAAAGCTTGGAAAGAGCAACTCAGTTGTGAGTTGGGGAGACTGACGATTGGAGGAGCCTGGAGGAAGACCAGGACCGTCTTGCTCCTGCCGGACCTTCGTTTGTACGAGCTGGATACCCTCCTTTCCAGTAGAAAACCAGCTTCCTTCTGAGTTTATGCCACCCTTCAACTTCGACACCTTTTTATACGCTTGAAAGGGTTAAGAGGGGGAACTGCCCCGTTTCTGACTCTTCGGTGTACTTTCTTTCTGACCCTTTTCAAGCCCCATCAAAGCCCTTGTACCCTCAATAAATACGGTGGTGGTCCCACAAAAGGAGTGGCGATATTTTGTGTGGGGTTTATGGGAGGGATGAGTGTATGGGAAGGAACCCGCTCGGCGCTATGAGCATCGCGCAGGGAAAGGTGTGTGGGCAACGGGCCCCGGGGCTCCGGGCGGCCCGTTACCTGCGCACTGGATCGGCCGCCCCGCCCCGCCGCGCGGAGCCGGGTCCCGGCAGCTGCCCGCGCGCGCCCCGCCTTGGCCGCCGGCGGGCGGGGTAGGGGCTGGCCGGGGCGGGCGCTGTTGTTTCCGCGAGCCTAACTCGGCGCAGGTTCGGCGGCGCGCGGGGCCGAGCGGGGGCAGCGGCGGGGCGCCCCTGTCGGCGGGCTCCGCGGACGTGTGCGCCGCGGGCAGGAGACATGGCGGGGGGCGGGGCGGCGTGCGGGGCTGAGCGGCCTGCGTCTAGCCGGCTGCGTGTGGCGCTGTGGAGAAATGCGTCCGCGGCGGCCGGGGGAGGGGGCTGGGCGCGCGGCGCGAAGGGGAGGGGGCGGCCACGGGCCCGACTACACCGACACTAATTCCCAGGCCGCCCTTAAGGAATGAGGGGAGCACGTGACCCGACGGGGGGGCGGGGGGAGGGGGCGGGCGGACTCTGAGCCATTTTGGAGCCGGTGTCAGTTTCCACTCTGCCTTCAGCGGTGCATTTTTTTCCACCCTCCCCTCCCCCTACGCCGCCGTGCTCCCCTCCCCCGCCTCCCCGCCCGCGCGCACACACGGCGCCCCCCACCCGCCCCCCGCCCCCACGCGAGTCTGAAATAATCATCGTAGTATTAAAGGCAGAGGCCCGGGCGAGACAATGGGGAGGTTGGCGAGGGAGCCCCGCGCCGGATTGGAAACACCTCCCAGCCCCGCAGAATAATACGGCTCGGCCCCCTCCGCGCCCTCCCCCGAGCGCGGCCGGGAGGAGGCGGCGGCGCCGACAGCAGAGGCCCGAGGAGGCGGCGGCGGAGGCCGCGCGGAGGCGGAGGAGGCCGCGCGACGAGGAGGCCGCGGCGCGCGGAGCAGGAGGCCGGCTCGGAGCGGCATGAGGCGGGCGCGGCGGCCGCGGCTGCTCTCGGCCGCGCTCGGTGCCCATTGACAGCGGCGGCTGCAGCTCGCTTCAAGATGGCCGCTTGGCTCGCATTCATTTTCTGCTGAACGACTTTTAACTTTCATTGTCTTTTCCGCCCGCTCTGCTCGCCTCGCGCCGGCTGCTCTTTCCGGGTACGTAGGACGCGAAGCGCCGGCGGGCCGCGGCCGGGGGCGGCGGGGTCGGGGCGGCCGGGACCGGCGGGGGGGGGGGTAGGGTGGCAGGGGGGGCCCCGGCCCGGTCCCCGCGCCCGCGCCCGCGCGCCCCCGCCGCCTCCCGCCGCGCCGGGACCGACCCGCAGCCCGCGCCGCGCCGCGCTCCCCGCCGGCCGGGCTCGGCGCCGCTCCAGCCGCCGGCCGCGCCGCCGCCCCACGTTTGAGTTCGCTTCTCCCCCGCGCGCCCCCCTGCAGCCTCGCGCCGCACACGGCCCCCGAGAGCCGCACTCGTGTCTGCAGCCTGCGCGGCTCCCGCGGCCGCGGCGCCCTTTGTTGAGAGGTAGACTTTGCCGAAGCGGGGCCGGGATCCTGAAATCGGGCGCTGCCTGGGTCAAGTGGCTTCCCTCCTCTCCCGAAGAAAGGGCTCTGGAGGGCTTTGAACCTCCAAGGAACGCCCCCACTTTATAGGGACGGGTACCATGGGGGGCAGCGATCCCGCCGAGGTGGGTGTTAGGCTGGGGGGAGCCCCGGCAAAAATGTTATTAACTTAAGTTGGAGGGACACTTGTGTGAAATTGGATGGCTGGTAAGATGGCGGTTCCCAGTTGTTTCCAAGGTCTTGTGCATTTGTATTGAAAAGGGTAAAGTTTTCAAGGTGGTGTGTGTTGGGAGTCTTGGACGAGTGTTCCAAACGTGCGTGGGACGAGCTCCCCGGGAGGTGGGCATTTTAAATTTAGAGCTTTGTTTCGGAGTGAAGATGGTGACTGGACGATAGCCTTTTTGGAGGTTTCCTTTCTCTCCTCTTTTCCCCCTTTTCTTTTATTCCCTCGCAGACACTACAACTTTGCTCTCTCCTGTGAGATGCGCCGAGACTCAGGACTTAGGTCCACTGGGTTTTACAGATTTTGCTAAATGTCAGCATAGGTCATGTTGGAAGGGGATGCTTTGGGAAAGGAGCACTGAAACGTTGATTGCCTGTGTTTACGTAGTCATTTGGAGTTGACAGCGATAGAGCTTGATCTTTTCCCCAGAGCTTTACAGTTAATAATTGGAAATAAACAAGGAGAGAGACTTTGATGATTCTCAATTGAAATAAAAGGATTTAGTGGGCTTAGTAGTCACGGTTCAATATCCGAAAGAGAATTGAGCATTAACCCTTCCCTTAAAGTAGGCAAAATTCCGGGCATATTTACCCAAATGCAAATGTAAATTGGTGATCTGTAGCATGCTCGTTGCTTAAAGCCATTTTTATGGGCATCTTAATCCCCCAGCTTTTTGGAAACCTGCTCTAAGCCTTGGTCAAGACTTGATATTGGAGGATGCAAATTGTTGATAATATGTGTGTAACCAAGTTCTGAGACTATTTAATAACATTTGGATCTTCAGTAGACTGATGAGCGGTTAAGGATAATTTCTCAGAGGTTGGCCTCTTTTTTAGTAAAATTAATAATTTTTTACACAGGAGTTTATCTCCATGTATCTCACTCAAAAGTAAAGAAATGTTTGAAATATCCTACGAGGGCAAATTATAGTCTTGTAATACTATCATTAAAGCCATGTAAAAGATTGTGTATTCATGTGTATACATTCACAAATAATCATATACAGGATTTGGTAAGAAAATTAAGCACTTAGATGCATTTGATAAGCCCATTAACACTCTACCACTAAGCTCTTAGATACATGTTCAGCTTCCAAATGGGCAAAATTGGCCCCATGAATCAAGTTACCCCCAACTTTAGCCATGCTTGCATTTGAACTGTGAGCCTCAACTGGGATTATGGAGTTCATTTGCATTTCTTAGGTTGCAATAGTCAAGCTGATTGTTAACAGAAGAACTTGCTTCTGTTTTCCTTCATTTTGACATTACTGGTGTTAGGCCTCCTACTAGAAACTGACAGCCCCAACTGAGTAAGCTATAAAGGCAAGCCTTAACTATTGAGTTATTTCTAACCTTGTAAACTTGTTGTATTTTTACTGGCTTACAGGCAGTTTCTGTGGTCCAAGAGGTTGTTTCTTAAATCTTATCACCCAGAAAGTCTTCATTAGGTTGTCAGTGCTGTCCAGTAGGATAAACAGATTAAGAACTGATTCTTGTACCGGTAACAAAAAGATAATTTATTAACATTATGAATGGGAGTAGTAATGATGCCAAATTCTCAACGGAGGTGGGAGAGTTATGTGAATTTAGAGAAGTTGAATTTGAAAGGGTTTGAACAAGTCCATGTGACTGAACTGTTCAGACAACTAACTAGTCGATAACCTTCTATTGAGGCTTGATTGTTCTCTGAGTTAGTATTTGTGTTTGTTTAATACAGTGTTTTCTGAACGATAGAGAAAAAAATAAAGGCAGCTGTTTTTATTGGAACTATTTGGAGACTTGTTGATGGGTGGTGGTAGTAGGATTCGGTTTCTTGGGCAGAGGATCACCTCGATGACCATCTTTCTAGGAAAGCTTCTGTGGTTTCACAGGAGAATTTTCCTGAAGCACCAAGCAGGCTAGTCTTTACTCACTAAGTGATTGAATTTTTATCTTGCCACTCTTCAGGGACATTACTACATCTATGACCCCTCTGCTATTCCACTTGGATTTATGTTACTTTTTGACAGCATTCCAAACAAGCAATCCAGAGATAACTAAGGAGTCACAAGAAGTTTTCTGGTTGAGGTTGCTGCTTTCCATCAGTTCACTTTCACTAGAGAGGCTTCTTTGGGGTTTGGGCCATTTTTTCAGTGCTCATCCTTACTAATTTCAGCTGTTGAGGTATGTCGATTGGTGTTTCCATCTTCTGATTTAAAATTTCTTTAGGATTAAAGCCGCAGGTGCATTTTACTGCAAACTTCCCCAGTTTCTAGATGACCACCCCAGAGAGCTTTGAGGATGTACTTCCAGCTCAGAATTGGTTCCAATTCTGTCATGAAGAAAGGGGTGGTAGTTCAGAAGTACTGCTTCAACCACAGAACACCTAGGAATCCACCTCCCTGATTGTGCTCTGGTGGCACTGATAGTGTTCCACATGGACTGTAAAATACATGGTGTCAATTGGGTCTGTCATTTCACCTTAGGAGTTCTCTATGGAAGATGGGTGAGAAAATGGTATTTGTTTTTCTATTCTATCATAACTCTGGATTTAGCTTTTGGGATGGACTGGTCACATGGCTTTTACATATTGTCTTTATCCTCCAGATTAAAGTAGATTTTTCTTGCCTCCAGCATAGTTTATTCAAATGAAGCTTTGCCCCTCCTCCTCCTCTTGTAAAACAAATTTCAGTATTCAGCCCTTCCAAAAACTTTGCTTGGCTCATCACTTCTACAGAAGAACTTATTAGAGAAGGAAGCTTTAGAGGTTCGGTTCAATAAACGGCTCTGCAACTTGAGCTTTGCCGGGTTAGGGCTAAGTGCACAGTTGGCAGTTCTCAAAAGAGCCCTTCGTGAAATTTCTGACCTAGCGATTGCTAACGGGACAGCGGAAAGAGGCAAGATAAGAAACCAGCCCTTCGGTCCCAGTGGATATGGACAGTGGCAGGGTGTGCTGTTGGCACCTTCGGGTCGGGGGCCAGGCTGGGTGCCTGTCACCCGCCGCGAAATGTTCTCCGGCCCCGCCCCCGCCCCTCCCCCGCAGTCGCCGCCCCGCACGCCTGCAGAAGCCAGGCTCGGCCGCTCCACGAGGAGTTGCTGCGGTGGCCGGATGCCAAGTGTAAGTGTAAGTTGCTATGGAAACCCCGATCAAGGCAAGTTCCGAATCCGGAGCTAGACGGAGCCCCGGGCGCCGCGGGGTCCGCCCCTCACATCCCGCCCTGACCGCTGAGCTCCGGCCCAGTAGGGCCCACGAGGTGCTGTTCTGGGCACCCAGTCCGGAAATGCCAGGGATGCAGAAGGATGGGGCTGTGCTGCCCTTTGTAGGGCTTGGAACCTGCGAAGGTTTGCTCTCGTGAGCCCCCTAAACAAGGATCTGGGAATTTTGGACTGAAGATACCTGAGGAAATGCCACAATACATTTGGAGACTTAAAACAAGCCCCAGTGGTTGGTAGATGTCTGCGTGGTGTCGGCGGCAGCCTTTGGGGCCGTGAAGCTGGAGGACAAATGGAAGAAAGAGACCCGAATCTGCTCAGCGCCCAGCCCCCATCCGGGAATCTCTTTATCTTCAGCCAGGAATGACCTGAGAGGCCAGAAGTAAATTTGGTTGGATCCTTTTACAGCATTTCAGTGGAGGTTATTCTATCTCATTAGTAAATTCCTCCTTTGGAGAACGTTGGGACCGTTCAGTTGTATGGTGTTAAACGAGTTTTATGAACCTAGTGTTTCAGAGTATACGGTTCCTGGGGGTTGTGGAGATATCTTGATTCTCTTTCTTTGAATTATGGCCTGTTTCTGTGTCTTGCAGGATCTTTTATCAAGCAGAAATGCATCGAACAACTAGAATCAAGATCACTGAGCTAAATCCCCACCTAATGTGTGTGCTCTGTGGAGGGTACTTTATTGATGCCACCACCATAATAGAATGTCTACATTCCTGTAAGTATACAGATTTGTGTCAGTGTGTGTTTCACAATTCATCCTTAACCTTAAAACCAGTAGCATGTCCCACAGTCTTTTGGAATGTTGGTACAAATTTGTGGGACTTACTTTCTTTTATATTTAGTGACTTTTGTTACTAACTTTATTACAAGTAAGCAGTGTCATAGTGTTTATTTTCTTGAAGAAATGCCTTTATCATTTTGCATCATCTGGTTTTTAGTTCTGACAACATTAATGTTTTAGCCTCTGTTTACTAAACTTACAAAAACTTTGTTTACTTCTAGTTTGTAAAACATGTATTGTGCGTTACCTGGAGACCAGCAAGTATTGTCCTATCTGTGATGTCCAAGTTCACAAAACCAGACCACTACTGAATATAAGGTTGGAAAATGTTGAAATTTCTTAGTGAAAATTGTTACTGGAATTGTATAATTCACAAACAGGGAAAGCATTGCTGTTCTTGCTTCACAGGAAATTTATTCTTGAGTTCTCACCTGCTGTGTGTGTGTTTTATGGAGGGTAGACCTTTAATTTCTTGTCATTTTAATGTTGACCAAGTTTAGTCACCATTGTTATGGTGACTAATAATAGTTATTATATAATAGCTAATTATGTAATAACTCATAGTATTCCACTGATTTAAAGGTGTCTTTTCTATCTTTAAAACAGAATTAGTGTTACTTTTTAAGCATTGCTTTTTTGACTTAATGACAGACAAGAATAAATATTTTTACTAAAAAAAAAAAAAAAAACAACCAAAAATGTAAGTGGTTTCATATTCTCTTTATTCTCTATTCATTTTTGTGAAGTTAACTTTAACATGAAAGGCACACTTCCCTTGACTCAATAAATGTGAAGGATTTATTCCTGCATATGTATGAAGTGTTTGTTTGCTGGTTTGAAAGATGACTGCTATGTAGAGGTGTTCTCATTGTTTCTCTTATCACCATGCTTATGCACAGCTCACAACCAGTAAAATACAGCACAAAAAACTCTAAAAGCTTCAGAACATTTCTCATTTTTGCCATATTAATTGATGATTTCCTTTTCTTGCTCCTTTTCAGGTCAGATAAGACTCTTCAAGATATTGTGTACAAATTAGTTCCAGGGCTTTTCAAAAGTGAGTAACTTGCTTAACTGAATTTTAAAAATTCATTGATTTTTATCTGTTGGACCAAATTTTTATCCCTTCCCCTTCCCACCCCCCAGATGAGATGAAGAGGAGAAGAGACTTTTATGCAGCTCATCCTTCAGCTGATGGTAAATGGGGGGGCAGGGTGGAGGGGAGAAGACATATTTGTGGAGGAACATTTTTCTAGTAGTTTATTGAGTTTACTTTAAATGACCCCTTCTGTCCTCTTAATATAAAATATTTTGGTCAAGTTTTTTAAAAAAATGAATTTCAAAATGTCTTTCTTTATAGCTGCCAATGGCTCTAATGAAGATAGAGGAGAAGTTGCAGATGAAGATAAGAGAATTATAACAGATGATGAAATAATAAGCTTATCCATTGAGTTCTTTGACCAGAACAGGTAAATTCTTTAGGAAGTCGATTTTATACTAAGGTGGTTATTAGATGCTTTGTTTTACCAATGACTGTTCTGTCTCTTAGATTGGATCGGAAAGTAAACAAAGAGAAGTCTAAAGAGGAGGTATGTTCCGTATTACAGAAATATAAGGAGGCATGGATTCTGGACTTGGAGAAGCTTAGAGTGTGCTTTAGAGTATTCTGGGGTCAGATGATGCTTATGTAAGAGGGAGCCACATGCGGTATTAACTATCAGAATTAATCTTACATATTACAATTCAAATTATTTTACCTAGTCATGCTGATATATTTGATTTATTATATGTTATTGTGTTAAGAATTTGTTCACTTAGTACTTATAATAATAGTAAATTCAGAGTATGGCTGGCTGAGAGTTCAGCTGCATTTTGGTGTGGGTAATAGGCAGTTGAAATTTTCTTACCTGAAAGTTAGGAATTGGAAGAAAATTATTTTTGTAAATGTACTCATAGGTGAATGATAAAAGATACCTACGATGCCCGGCAGCAATGACTGTGATGCACTTAAGGAAGTTCCTCAGAAGTAAGATGGACATACCAAATACTTTCCAGGTACTTTCTTTATAGTCTTCATGAATTTTTGTGTAGATTTTTAATTTTTTTCTTTTTGGATTCTGGAACTAAAAAAGAAACAGGAAAAGATCTTACATATAATGGTAAAGTATAAGGCATCTCTTAAAATACTTTGGATGAATTATATGTTATACTTTGAAAACAAATCCTCAGCAGTTTCTAGAAATATTTTTCCTCACTTAAATTTTAAAAAGAATTCTTTTTTTTAATTTGAGACAGAGTCTTCCTGTAACCCCCAGGTGGCCTGGAACTCCCAGAGATCCACCTGCCTCTTTCCCCGAACTGCTGGGATTAAACGCATACTCCTTTAGTCCAAATGGCTGATGAGAATGGCTTTTGAAAACATTTTTGGGTTATATTTAGATAACAAAAACCATGTGGATTTGCCTTTTTTTCTTTTGTCACTGAATACCTGAATTATATTTCAATAGATTGATGTCATGTATGAAGAGGAACCTTTAAAGGATTACTATACACTAATGGACATTGCCTACATTTATACCTGGAGAAGAGTAAGTAGCTGTCTACCCGTAGGTTATATTGACCAAGGGCATGTAAAGAGTTAAGAGTGATTTTTTTTTTTTCTTTTAACTTTGTAGAATGGCCCACTTCCTTTGAAATACAGAGTTCGGCCTACTTGTAAAAGAATGAAGATCAGTCACCAGAGAGATGGACTGACAAATGCTGGAGAACTGGAAAGTGACTCTGGGAGTGACAAGGCCAACAGCCCAGCAGGAGGTATTCCCTCCACCTCTTCTTGTTTGCCCAGCCCCAGTACTCCAGTGCAGTCTCCTCATCCACAGTTTCCTCATATTTCCAGTACTATGAATGGAACCAGCAACAGCCCCAGTGGTAACCACCAATCTTCCTTTGCCAGTAGACCTCGAAAGTCATCAATAAATGGGTCATCAGCAACTTCATCTGGTTGAGTCCGGGGACTGCTAAGGAAAAAAAAAAAATCAACCCCCGATTTAGATAACTTCATCCATTACAGCTTTATAGATGCTAATACATGTGACTGTCGTCCAGTTTGCTTTCTTTTGTAGTGACATTAAATTTGGCTATGAAAGATGGACTAGATGTGATATTCATATGAATGTTAATTGAAAAGAAAGAGTTTTTCTGTAAAGAATTGAATTCTGAGAAGGCAGGCAAGATTTATTTCTGTGTTAGGAAAGATGTGAAATGGTTTCTGTAACTATTGTTTGGATTGGGAAATGGTCTGCAGTGGGTAGAAACATGGGCCATAGTTTGTTAATCTCAACTAACGCCTACATTACATTCTCTTTGATTGTTCTTGTTATTATGCTGTTTTGTGAACCTGTAGAAAACAAGTGCTTTTTATCTTGAAATTCAACAAATGGAAAGAATAAGCATAGAATAATGCATTCTATGTAGCCATGTCACTGTGAATAACAAGTTCTTGCATATTTAGCCATTTTAATTCCTGTTTGATTTTTTACTTCTCTGTTGCTGTGCAAAACTGATCAAAGAAAACTTCAATTTTACAATCTGTATGCCTAAAAGCGGGTACAACCGTTTATTTCACTGACTTGTTTAAATGATTCGCTTTTGTAAGAATCAGATGGCATTATGCTTGTTGTACAATGCCATATTGGTATATGACATAACAGGAAACAGTATTGTATGATATATTTATAAATACTATAAAAATATTGTTTCATGCATTCAAAAATGGTTGTTAAAATTCTCCAAATGGTTCGACCTTTGCAGATATCCATACTATACCCTATATTGAGCCTTACCAGCATAAGTTTTTTTCTGTATATGTATATATGACTACTTTCAATTTTTTTTTCCATTTTGAAGCAATTGGCAGATCATCATAGTTCTGACTTTTCTCCAGTAATACTTTTAAAATTAACGTTGTCATAAGGAAAAATTTTATCTAAGGCAATTGGAAATAGTGTCCTAATTTTCCATTGGTTATGATGGATTTTTAGATACATATTTATCACTGGAATTCTAAAATAGATTTTTAAATAAACCAGCTGATTGCTGAAAAAGGCATTTTATCTACAATTACTTTAGTAGGTGGTATAGTAATAATTTCAAATATAAGAGTTGCTTTAACAGTTAACCAAATCTACTGTCTCTGTAATGTCTGGGAATATAAACAATTTGTTATGAGTTTCTACAGGTATTTTTAAATAGAACAAACATGTTGAGCTCAAAATATGAATGACCCCGTCAGCTCTCAGTTTGTTTTGCCTTGGTCGAACCTGGTGTGTGTTCATCACCCATCAGTTATTTGTGAGAATGTTTATTCTATAAGAATATTGTTTCATGTTTGTATGGGAAATTGTAGCTAAACATTTCATTGTCTCCAATCTGCAAAAGAAGCACAATTCTATTGCTTTGTCTTGCTTATAGCCATTAAATCATTACTTTTACATATATTGCTGTTCCACTTTCTTTAAAGATCCAGTAAATGATGTTTTATGAAGTCACAAAATACATATATTTTTATTTTGACCTAAATTTGTACAGTACCATTGTATGTGTTGTTTCTATACATGTAAAATGAAATTTCATTTTTAATTGGAAAAATCCAATAAAAAGGATATTCATTTAGAAAATAGCTAAGGTCTTTAATAAAAGTTTGATATGAAAAGCACAATGTGCAGAAGTTTTGGAAACCCTGTGGTAGCTTACAAGGGGTAAAACCTAAAGAGAATACATTACTGTCTTCAAATGATGTTGCTAGGGAAATACATGTTTTGTTGTATGTTGCTCGAGAGCCCACTGGAAGATGTATCTGTTTATTTACAATCTTTGAAGTAAAAGTTACCAATGTTTGCCAGTTTGGGTGAATTTAACTCATTTTTCTAGGCTTTTCTCAAGTTTTTGACGATGCTGTCTAGGACAAAAGACATCTCAACCTTTATGATGGACTTATTTTTGAAAATGCTTGTTAAAAAATGTCAGATGCATTTATAGCTTACTTAGCAGTATTTCATCATACTTGAAAACATTGCCATTTATTGTATTTGGGAAGAGGCTTTTTACCCTTACTCAATTTTAAAATTGCTTAATCTTAAAAGGATATTTCAGCCAAAAATTTGTCTTAATAAAACAACAGAAAGATTATCATGGTTTGCATTCTTAAATAACTAGTTATTACAGCTCTTATGATTCACACCTTTCCTAAGTTAGCATTTAAAAAATCTGCACTTAAGAAAACCCCTATCAGAGCTCCTAAGTTTGTCTTACCAAAGCAGAGTACTTGGAAAGTTGGCTTTTTTTTGACTAGCTCCTAAAAGTATTCTAGGATCCTAGAATACAAAGTTAGTGCTAACCAAGTATTCTACAGAAAATGCCTAAATTGAGCCCACAGTTATCTAGCTTAGATAAAACAACAACAAAAACCCTCCAGGCTGGTTGATGTTTATGTCAATAGTGATCTATCTTGCTTTACACATGCAAGCCACTTTACAAGTACTTTCTGCTTTCTAAATTGTCGGCCGTTAATTGCTTTGAGAAGAAAAAAAGAAAGTTGCCCTTCAGTTGACTTAACTAGTTAACCACAGTGCTTCATTTCCACATGCATATGTGCAGATGTTAGGATTTCTGGAGGTAAAATGCAACAAGAAGATAAACTGATAGGAACTTCAGTTCATCTTTTCTTGTTCCCCCCATGATTGGAATTACACTTTGTGGTGTTTTTCATTATACTGTTTGCGTGGGCCTTTCAAGATCAAGTTTTGTTCTGAAACCTTAATAGGAACTTAAATACCCACATAAAATACTACTTGCATTAATCAGCAAGAAATGAAGACGTTTGATCTTTTCACATAGGTGATAACTTTTAGAGGGAAGGGGTTTCAGAAACATTGCACTTGGAAGTTAATCTCAGAATTCTGGAACAAGGGAAGTATTTTATCTCTCTTTGGATTTTAAAGGTTAGATATGTCTCTGTACCCATTGCAGTAGGTATGACAGAAATTCTGATAGTGCTCGTATGGAAGATGCTCTTCCCCACTTTGGAAACAAACAGCTCTTGCTCAAATTACATTTAAAATGACTGAACTTCTGTCAGATCTGTGCGTCTTCTATCAATATACAATTAAACCCTTTTCAAAAATTGTATATGACACTAACGTATAGAGCACAGACCCTGGCTCCAAACTAAAGCTCTTGGGTTGGATACATTCATGTCACTTAAGGAGATTTTCTTCGTGTGTAAAATGAACACAACGGGTGATTATTTCTAAAACTAGCTCAAAACCATCCTATATTACAACAAAGACCCAAAAGGAAAAAAATTGCTTGAACTCAGTTGGGATCACAGGAACAGGACCAACATAAGCAAGAGAAGTTAAGACATTGCAGCCTTCCAGTAAACCTGACTTGGGGTACCCTGATCAAGGGATCGCCCTGCAAATCTCATGATCACCCAGCTTTGATTATGAAAGTCTCTGAAAATGTTTACACAGTCGAATGTTTCCTGTTTCCGCAGTTAATTTTTTTAAACGTTTTTTTCTTCTTTTGGTTCCTGAAACGGATTTCCTTTATTTGCATCAGTTTCTTTTTCTTAGTGTGTAATTTCTGGAGGTCTTTGTCACATGAAGAACTTCACTGTCAACTGTCATCATCAAGACGAAGACATCAGACGTCATTTATTACCCTGGGCCCCTTGTGGGTGTTCTGAAGATGTTCAAGTGGAAAACTCATCCAGAAATCCCATTAAACCCTCCAAATAGTTAAGCACTCAATAAAAACTTTCACCGAGTTAAATTATTCTTTCCTCTGACCCTTGCCATAAAAATACTACTCCCAGATATGATCAGAGGCAGCTTCCAAAAATAGTAGGCGGTTTGTCACAGTGCAATAAATCAAAAGATCGCTGCTTGACATTAATTTGGAGCCATCATAAAACCTCAACGACAGGGTAAACGTGCGAGTTCAAGCTTCACGCAAATTGGAAGATCAACTTCTCAGTCCTAAATCAGCTAGACTCCTTCGCTTGGAAGGCTGTGGACCGCGGGACTCGGGAAAAGCGTCGAAAATGGGGAGAAAGGGACGAGAACGTTACAGAAACACACTGAGACATTACTGCAGATGGAGAGAAGTGTGCGGAGGAGCCAGCCTCGGGTTTAAGAGCGGAAGCTATTCCAACAAAGGCGAAGAGGAACGTGCTGCACGGATGAAGCAGGGTGAAGAGGATGAAGACAGGGTGGTGGTGGCGACTGACACTACTGTCCCCCAAAGTTCCCAGTGCCGGAGGAGGGGCGCCGGACGTCCGAGGAAACAACCTCGCTTCCTCCGCACAGCCGTCTAGGTCGGGGCACGTGGAGGAGGAAACGTCCCTTCTCCTCCCTGGTTTTCACTCTGGAGTGAGGCCGCACGCTCGACCTCTCCCCAAGCGAGCGCAGGCCACGGGGAGCCGGGAGGCCATTTTGCGCGTGCGCCGCTCGCCTCGCGCCGCCCTCAGCTCGGCGGACGCGGCTCCCGCCAAATTTGAAAGAGGGATTGTCAGGCCCTGCAGGCCTCCTTGGCCCGGAGCTTGCAGAACCCGGGCCCGGGCGGAGCGGCCGCGAGCGCCGGGCCGCGTCGCCTCCCGAGGCCGCCCCCTCTCTGACGCGCCCACCCCGCGGGGCCCAGGCGCGGGGACGAGTCTCAGACCCGAGGTCCGCGCGGACGGGCTGGCGCCGCGCCGCACACCCGGGCCCACGGGGTGTGGGCCACTTCGTCCTCGCGTCTCCCCGCTGCAGTGCCAAAGCCCGCCTCCTTCGCCGACGAGGTGTCCTGGGGGTGCGGCCGCTGTCGGGTGGCGAGCAAGCACCGCGCTGCCTAGGCTTCCCGAGGCGATTCCGGCTTTGGATTCCCAGATGACGGGATTCACACACAGGGTCGCCCAAGGCTCCACCTTGGGCGTCGCGGCCCCGCGCGGGTGGAGCCACTCCGGCCCTCGCGCGGCCCTAAACGCCGAGATGAAGAATGCTGTTGGGGAACAGCGCAGAAGTCAAAGTGGCCTAACACGGGCGCCACCCGCGAGTCGCTATTAGTGCTGCAGGAACCGCCATTTGCGGGCGGAATTCGGTATTTTTGTAGCACGTGCGAGACGTAACAACTGGCTCGTCCACGTGGCTCAGTCTTTTTTCTCCTTCCTACCGCAGTTTTAACAAATGCAAGCCCCCGCCCCCAGCTCTCCTCCTCTAGGGGCGCTGAGCTGCGACCTCAGTGCCCCAGAGCCAGCTTGGCAGCGAGTGGAGCCCAACGCGGTCTCTGCTTTCCCCTAGCCATTCTAAATCTTCAGCTGTCCTGCCCCCGGTGCAGAGAATCTCGTGGCCCTGGGGTGGTGAGGAGCAGCGTCGTCCCGTCTTTTCCCCTCCCGGGATGGGAAGAGGGGACGTAGAAACCGAAGCCCGCGGGGTCACAGGCGACCCGACGAGGGGCCGTTCCGTCGGGAGGGTCGCGAGCACCCCGGGCGGATACTGCCCGGAGCCCCGGGGACCTGTCGGAGCCAGTCCGTGCGTGCCGGAGTCGGGTGGCCCCCCTCGGGTGGCCGCGTCTGCGGGCTGCCACTCAAACCCCGCAGCGCGAGGTGGCAACCGAGTGGAGAACAAAGGCTGAGCCGAGGCGGGTCCGCGCAGGCTCAGCGCCCGGGCTGACGCCCGCGCGTGGAGACCCGCGGGTGGGCGGTCGGCCGGGTCCGCCGCCCATGTCTCCCGGGCGGACAGGGTGTCGCCGAGCTTCGAGTCGCCGCTGCCATGTTGCTTTCACGGAGGGCGCCGCTATTCTGACGCTTGCGAGAGTCACTGATTCCCTCCCGCCCCAGTCTTGAAAGCCCTTCGGCCCCACGCGGGACACAGCTGCGGCCAGGGACCCAGGGACCTGGGGTGAGGGAGGGAGTGGCCGTCCTGCGGACGGCCGGGGCGGAGCTCCCGCAGAGCCGCAGCAGCTTCCCCTCGCCACCTTGCTTCCAGCGGCTGCGGGCTGAGCGCTCGGCAGAGGCTCGGTTGCCAGTAGCAACCACACGACGGCGATTTGCAGCCGGGACCGCCGCCGCCGCCGCAGGGACCGCTGCCTCCTCCGACGCGTTGGGGTCGAGCATCTGACACCCGGGTGCAGCCTCCGGTGACATCTCTCACCCCCATCCCTGGTCCTCACGCTCCAAGATTCAAAAAGCCAGCGTCTGGGCTGGGCCCGGCCCCCATGGCAGACAATAGGGGCGACTGCGAGGGTACGGGGAAGGTGCGTGGGGCGGAACCCGAATCCCGTAGTTGTGGACGCTCTGCAGAGCCCCAGCCCTAGTTCCCTCTTCTGCTACTTAAGCCAAAATGCCTTTTCAGGGGCCAATTAAGAAAGCTTTTTGTAGATATCAGAAACAAGGACGGTGCCAAAGAAAGACATCAAAATGCTCACCACCTTTCTGGCAACACCGACGCTGCTCTTTGTAACTGCTTCCCCACTGGCACAAACACACCATCAGTTTCCCCCTTTTTTTGTGTGTACCACGAGTATTTTGCCTGAAATCCAAAATGTAGTCATTTGCCTTGGCTCAAAATTGCATCCAGGTGCTTGGTTCTAGAGAGCACCCTATCACCACTCCATTTCTTTTTAGTAGCTGCATAAAGTGAGTGACAAGAAGAATTCTTAGAGACTTTTCTGCATGCGTGTGAGTGTGTTTCTAGGACACTACTTTAGCCTTTAAAAACAACTCTTGTTGTTAGTATTTTAGAGAGGTTTTTACGTAAGAAAAGTCAAGTATCCAGCTAAATGTTTTATTGAGCTACAAGCACACGTACCTTGCCAGGTTTCTCTGGTTCTTAATACTTGCCCTGGTCTTAAGTAGCTATTACGTTAGTTAAGTGTTTTACGTGTATTGAAATTTCACATAAGTCAAAAATGTGTCAAAATTTGTAAGTTTAGAGCTCCTGGATGACAAGCATTTGTCTTATTTGCCTTTGTATGCTATGGAATCCCTTTTATAATTCAACAAATATTTGCCGGATTTCCAGGGATTCTAGAAGTCGTAAGTATCCTTGGTAGGAAAAAAAAAAGAACACCCTAGTAATTCCACCATAATCTTGAATATATTTAATAACTCAATGAAAAGCTAGTGACATCAAACAAATATCCTTATTCACACATATTTTAGCCTAATTCTATTTCAAACGTGGTAGCCTAGTATTTTAAAATAGCTGACAAATGTTTCAGGATTCTGAGGAGAATGGTAAATTTTACATAAGAACTTATAACTGCTCATTTTTCACCCAAAGTGGCTGAAAATTTAGTTTAGCCATCATTAGAAGACTTAAAAAATTGATTTTCATCCTTGAAATAGCACAGACCTGATAGTCACTGTCTTTATAGTTCTACCAGAATGTTTAAAGGACTAATATTACAATATTGGATATTGTAAATCTAGTAAGACATGGGACTTTGAAATGCCTATTAAATAAGCTCTTATACATACTGAAAATAGTTACAATGTCTTAATCATAAATGATGGGAAACTCAGTAACCCCCCTAAAATGACTCACAGAAATGTTACAAAAGGGATTCACCCTTAACCTTTACAAAATGTCAAGTTCATTAAGGCAGTTTATTTCAAAGAAGAAACTTAGCCCCCACTGGTTAGCTTGGAAACCTAACAACCTGTATTTGCCCAACCATCCCCACTATCACCTTAAAAATAGGAAAGGAATACTTCAGTGAAAAGTTCCTTTCTATTATCTTTCAAGAAAGAAAAGTGCCAGTAACTTGCTTTGGGTCAAGTTAAAGAGATTATCCCTCTTTTTTTCATTACAACTGTGTCTTTGAATTGAAGGATAAGATCAAAGTGCATTCATATTCATGTAAATTATCACTGTTGACTTGAATAATGATGAATTTCATTGTTTTATTTAAACTGAAACCTGGAACACTGCTGCTTTTGAGGCTACTTCCCTAAGGCTATAGAATTCTTCTGTGAGGGCTCAAAAACTAAGCTATTAGGTCTATTGCCTGTCATTCCACAATATACTTCTGTAGAGAGGACTTTAAAAAATTATAATAAGTTACATTTCTACAGAGTCTTGCCACTCAAATTTTGACTCCTTTTCAATAAAACTTTTAAGTTCAGCAAGTACACTTCCAAAATATTTATGAATTCATTGTAATTGGAAGACACAGTACTACAACTTTTATCTGTTCAGGAATCATACAGATTAGTGTTATCAGTAATTAGCTAATGACAGTGGGTTGTTCTTTTTTTCTTTGAACATGATTCATGATTCATTACAGTTTGTTTCCTAGTGTGACTGAAGAACCCAGTCAGTGTATGCTTGAGAAAATGTGCTTACCAGCTGTTTCTTTCTATATATGCCTCATGACAATTTTCTTAAAGTATTTTCACTTGGGTTTTCTTCAAAATCTTGTCATTTCTCAAAGGAGAAATAAGCTACCAGATTCAATGGAACCCACTTAGTTTTACCAAATGATCATTTTGGTTATTATCATGCTTACACCACCATGAACACTTTTTAGGGAATTCATTACAATAAAGTAACCTTACAGTGAATAATGCAAATAACCTTTAATCAAAGCTTAGGAAAATGTGTTTTCATGAACTTTAACATACATAGTACATACAGCCTCTCTGAATTAGGGAGACAGTAGTGTGAAACAAGTCTCTTCTGTCTTCTTGGTCCACAATGGGTTCTGGGAATACCCTTTCCCAGAAAGATAACTCGATCCTAGTTACTTGGCATCCTTAAACTCTTGCAATGCCGCTATAGCATTATACAGGAGCACCACACTTTTTTTTTTAAGTCAATGTTTCTACCCAGATGTTTTACAAGAAGTCTCCACTCTGAACATTTTTTTTATCCTTGGTAGTGCCAAGAGTTTATCAGTAAACTGTTTATGGGATATGTCCATAAAAATACAGAAATTATCTGAAAACTTCCAATAACTTTACCCTTGTTTTATAAATAAAGTGATAATTATATATTGTTTCACCAGAAAAAAATGCTTCTAAAATAAAAAGCATTCCTTTGTAATTGTTTTCTTTAAGACTACATTTTCTTATTAGTGAGAAAGGCAATCAATTTTCTTCACATGGATTAGCTATTGTACTATTTCTATGAGAATGTTTCTTTTTCACTCTAAAATGAGTTGATATTGGAATAGAAATGAAATTAAAACAATTCAGTTTAGGATATTCAGATGTTACTTCTGAAACAATTAAACTAGCCCAAAACCAGGGTGCAAATGACAACGCAAGCAAGTCCTTTGAAAGAAAGAGATGTAGTGCTACCTCGAATTTACTTTTTAGCGGAGTTCACTTTCTGCTCTGATCATCTATTTTCAGTGGAACCGACTCCGACAGTTCAAAAACAGACACTATTTTTACTCCAAAGGTTTCAGAACCCTTGCAAACCTTTACTGTACTTTTGCAGTAATTTCCAGGAATCAGCGCATACAGCCAATTATTCTGTAAAATAATCAATGCACAAGACATTTTGGCTTGGAATTAGACATAGAGAAAGAACCGCAAAAGTTTTTTTTTTCAAATGGTTTAGTCTCGCACATGCGCGGTGAGGTGCAACTGCTCCCTCTCCCCGCTCCTCCCCGCTTCACCCCTAAATAAGCTATGGGCTCCTGTCCCCGCCTCCGGGACCCGGCCTGAGCTCCGGATCTTAGGGAGCTGCTGGGAGACCTAGCAGGCTCCCCACACCCCATTCCCGGCGCAGGGACCCGGAGCCCTGCCCGCAGCTCTGGAGCTCCGGGTGTCCCGGGAGGACAGTCAGGGCAGGCCTGGCCGAGTTGTCGCGGCGGGGACTTTGGGCTGCGCCGGCGCCGCGGCCTGGGCTCTGGGTTCAGGGTTCCGTCGGCCGCGGCCTCGTCGGCACCTCGGCCGCACTTCTGTCTGGCCGGCCCGCCGCGCCGCGGGGAGGCTCGGGTGGGGACTCTCGCGGCAGGCCTGGAGGGAGAAGCAAAGCGAAAGGAAAGGCCTGCTTTGGCTCGGCCTTCTGCACGCGCGCCGGTGCTCCCCTGGCTCCCCGCGCGCCTCCGCGGCTCGCGGGCCTCCCCTCTCTGCTCCCTCCGCCGCCGTAGGCCCTGGGGCTGCTCGAGGCACTCGGAGAAACTTTGGCGAGTAGGAAAAGCAGAGGAGGTCGGGGCCTTTCCCTGGCCAGCTGCCATCCAGGGCAGTACTGTCGCACCGGGACCCCGCGCCCACCCGCTGGCACGTGGGGATCCGCACGCACCTCGCCTCGCGTGGTCCCCGCCACCCAGCCTGGTCGGAGGGGCGCGTGCGCTGCGTGCTCGACGGCTCGGTGTGCTGGAAGGGTCGTTTCCATGTCTATATCTTGTGTTTTGTACAAAAGAAGAATAATGAGAATTTTTAACATGGGGTGGGAGAAGTTCAAATGGTTGCTAAAAGAAGCCTAACAAAATTTGGAAAACGTGGGTATTGAGGGAGTGTAGAGATAATCTTCTGATAATCATCAATAGAGAGTTCTCAACCTTTTCTTTCTAGGCGTGCTGACTTTGGAACAACTTTTTTGTTATTGTTTTTGAGACAGGGTCGCCTTGTAGCTCCAAGCTGGGTTGGCCTTGATCTTACTGAGAGCCGCCTGCCTCTTCCCAGGTGTTGGCATTAAAGGCGGGCACCACCACTCCGGGCGTTGGAAGGACTTTTTATTTAGAAAACTCGTATAAGTAAGAAGATATTCACTTACGTAAACTAAGGAGCAATAATTTGTTTTACCCTGAATGTTACGTCATGGGCAATGTTCCACTGTATTTGACTCTTACATTTAAAACGTCGTTTTTACTTTATTTATTTATTTATTTTGGTATCAGACATTGTGCTACTTGGTGCCTTTGGGAAGGGGTGAGTGAAGTCATTTATGTGTTGAATTTCCCTGTTTGTGGTTTTTCCTTGGGAGTGGTCTAGTAGCTTGAAGCTCTGCATCTTCCGGAGACACTGCAGAGGAAGCCCTGTACAGCTGGAGCCAGATCTGCCCAACTACCTGTCATTGATAGCTTAGCATTCCATTGGCCTCTAAAGAAGCATGAGACCCTTAAAACCTATGGACTTGATTTTAAAAGATTTGGAAAGCAAAGGCTAATATAAGACATAAACATAACGCTGCATAAAAATGTCAGTCTTTTCCTCCCTGTGCAAGTGTCCTCACTTCTACTCTGCTGATAGATTTGAGGGCACCACTTAATAGTCTGCAGACCTAGACGCAAAATCCTGCTTATGCTTCAGACAAGGGTGGTGACCCGTGTTTGCTATCATCATCATGATAATATCTGAGTCTACTAATTGGTTATGGAGTATGTAATGTTTCTATCTTTAATTCAAACATGTAAATATGGGGTTATTTCAGTAATTTCACACTCTTGGCAAAAAAAAAGATTATTATATTCTCATAACTTGAATAATTACATTCAGTAACCAACTGAATACTTTAAACGATGCCAACATGTTTGAATTCTTTAAAAAAAGATTTCAGATCTCTATAAAGCAGACAATAGTTTATTAAAATGAAGAAGTCTTTCATTATTTAAATTATTTAAATGTTTCAGAGTTTACCATTCTTAATTTTTACTCTCAGCTTTGCTCCTAAAGCACTTACAGTGCAGTTATATACAGAGCAGTTACAGTCCTTAAAACAGTGGTAGGTTTATGCATGCTCAATTAATACAGACTATATTATGTACTTGTAGACTTCATGCCCTGGGAGACAAGAAAATTCTTTCATTAGCAAAGTGTCTGGCACATAGTGATACTGTTTTGTGTTAGGCTTAATAGAAGAATATATGTACACTTTAGGTACCTTAACCAGCTTTTTAAAAATGTGGTTGCTAACATATGATTAGCATATGTAAAACTTTAACTTTTAGAATTCATCAAGGAACTGAAAAATACCTGTATTAGCAAGGTTGCTTTTAACATATAGCCCCATGATAATGGAATTTTCTGGATTCTCAGAGGAAGTTTGTGAAGATAAACAGAACAAGATTTTAAAATTGTTTTTCAGTCTCATTTTCATAAATTAAGTGAAAATTGATTTTGGAGTTATGTAATTGGTTTTTTCCAATAGGAGACAAAGACTTCCAAACTTCTCTTGAAACATTTTCTCCAGTTGTTAATATTTCATTCTCAATGAAATGTGTAGCTTTGTCAGATATATCTCTCAAGTCAGATAGTGCTTTAAGAACAATAATCTTGATAACACTTTAAGTATATTTTTTCAGTCATTCTTGTTCATTTAGCTGTTAGCCTAAAGGTTTATATGTGATCATGAAGCATTCACTGAACTTTGTAAAAGAGAGAAGCATTTTGTTTTAAAGTTGTTAATCTGAACCTGGGCCAGAAAACAAAGAGTGCTTTTCTTACCAGTTAAAATATAATCTCTTCCCTGTATTTTATATTTAACTTATCAACAATTTCATTTATATGTACCTTATGATTATTGTTACATTTTATCATTGAACTCCAAAACTTTTAAATGCAAAAAGCTAGGATAAAAAACAAAGATCTAACTTCTTTAATATGTCCAACTTCTTCAGATATGAAAGAAACATTCTGTGATGTATTTCATCAGGACATAAAATTTAACTCATGGGCCTTGTTAATGACACACTCAGGCTTTAGAATTTAAAATCACTTGCATACTATTCGAATTTAACTTTTCAACTGTGTAGCATCTCACAAGTAGATTTTTGAGCTCTTAGCTATTTTAAAGTAGGGACTACATGGGAAAGCAACTACTAAAAATGGCAGGTGTAGTAATTTAGGAGTGTGAATTGTTTTTTTAAAGACTGAAACTAAACAATGGCACCTTTTAGTTTTAAGGGGATTTTTTTTTCTTCATAATGCAACAAGGAACTGAAAATAAACATAGGATAGTTCATTTGCAATTTTAATTATTTACTCAGTGTTTCCCCTACATCTCTAACATGGGAACACACAAGAACTTCTATTTTAGAGGCCCTGTTGGGAGCATGTAGAAATCATTGTGAAACTTGGACCTCAGAGTTAAGTGAAAGGATTGTCAAAAGGCATGTGCCAGCCCTGGGATGTCAAGGAAAGGACTGAGCACACCTCTTCCTTTCCCTGATGGACAGTCCATTTTTCAGCTGTCTGGGGGCTCCACAAAATATCAGGACTTTAGCAGAGAGCTCAGATCAGGGTGAAGACTTTAAAAGGAATGGTTGAGGACTCCAAATGCAAGAATCAGTTACATCTGCAATCCCTTGTATTGAAGAGACATCAAGGATTTCCTCTCCATCACTACTCTGCAGCAGCTGTGGCTATCTGCCCATTTGACACCTGGTGAAATTGCAGTTTCAGAGAGAGAAATATTTAAAGTTGACACTGGTCACTGGAACATTTAATACATAGTCTTCACAGAGAAGCTAGAAACTCAGAGCTGAACTTTGATTTTTAAAATATCCGGGTAAAGAGCTCAGCTTATATAAACTAATCTTCCCAGGTAAAGAATCTCTTGGAAACATCACTCAGCAACACAAGGAGGCCTGAATTTAAAAAGTTTTTAAAACTCACACTGAAATTAGGCCACAGCAAAATTAATAGCAATTAGGAGAAAGCCTGGGAGACAGGATACTTATCTTACTGTTTTCTCTTCTGTGCTTCTCTCCGAATCTCTAGAAGTCCTTAATTGTTGCTAATGTAGTGTAATTAAGTGTGTGGACATGGTCGTTTTGACCCTCTAGGAATTCAGAAATCAGAGATGGCAGCTGTGTAAGAGCTGCATTAAAAAGAACAGGACTAGAGGCTGCACTGATAACGCTGCGGCGATCTGAGGACAGGCTGCTGCTCCCCGTGAGGTTTGCCTGGCGGTGGCAGCTGGTGCGACATCCGTGCTGCGACCAGGTCCCCGAGAGCCCCGGGCCGGGCCGTGCTGCGGTCGGGAACGCTAGTGCCACTCGACGTGACACCGGAGCAGTCGCGCCACGGTCCCCTCTGACCACAGCTGTGACGTCACGCCCAGGATCCACCGTCGCCAAGAGACGGCTGCGTTCCGGTTCCGGTGGGTTGCCGGGGAGCGCCAGTACACAGCGAACGCTCGGAGGTGGAGGTGGCGGCGAGCGGTCCAGCCGCGCCGCGCCATGAGTCAGCGGCAGGTGTTGCAAGGTAGGGCGGCGGCGGCGGCGGCGGGCGCCCCGACGGGCTAGAGACTCGGACCGGCCGCTCCACCTAGCTTCTCTCCCCAGTGTTCGAGCAGTACCAGAATGCCCGGACCCGGTTCGTGCAGATGGTGGCGGAGCAGGCAACCAGACCCCAGAACATTGAGACGCTGCAGAATGCGGGTGAGCCTGCGCCCCGCTCTGCTCTCGTCCAGCTGGCAGCCAGCCCCGAATCCCCATCTTCAACCCCCTCATCCTCATCCTCATCCTCATCCTCATCCTCATTCATCTCCATCCATCCTCAGCCCTTCATTCTCATCCATCCACATCCATTCAGCCTCCTCATCCCCATCCTTTCTCACTCAGCTCGCTGGTCCTCATTCATCCCCAGCCTCCCGTTGCCCAGCGTCTGGGTCCCAGGTTCCCCTCTCTTGCCCCAGCTGCGTGCCTTCCTTTCAGCTCAACTTTTGGGGAGCGGTGAAAACTGAAGACAGTGTCACGTAGTTCCTGTAGAGCTCCCAGACCACCCAAAGGACTTGCCGCGAGGGTGAGGGGGCCTGGTGTCATTTCTATCATTGTAATCTGGCAGATTGTCAGCTTGAATCAAGGCCCTGGGAACTGCCTCAAGTCATTTTAGGTGGACGGGAACCCACCCTAACCAGACCCATTTTTTCCGGGTACTCTTTCTTCTCGGTCTTTGATCACGTTTGACTTCCACACAGCAGAGAAATTCCAGGCTGCTTTTCCCATTCTCCCGTTGTATAATTGAGAGGGAATGGTGTGCTGTAATCTTTTCCAAGAGACTTCAAGACCCTAAAGAGTGGCTTTGGAAATACCTTGGGGACAACCTCATTCTACCCCTTAGTCTGAGGCGGAGGGAGGAAGAGAGAAAGGGAGAGGGAAAGAGTGAGAGAGAAACTTTATTTTTGGCGGGATCACTCTTGATTCCACCACTGGCTGTGAGTTTTTCCACAACAAACCCTGATGGGGCACCAAGGAGAGACCACGGAAAGGATTCCGTATAAGTCTAGCTTGGTGAACCAGTGACTTTAGTTAGTGAATGGACTGGAGCCAGCGTACCAGAAGCTCCACCACTGAGGGAAGTAAATAGTTTCTCTTCAGCAACTTTAACCACTTAAATGTCCTGGAGAGGGACAGGTCCTCATAAGCCTCTCCCCCAGCACCCATTATCTACCTATGCATCCTCAAGTGAGGGGCCTACCGGGACACAACCTTAATGGGCCCAGTCTTGTTCTGGGCCTCCTGCTGATAATCACAGCTGCGGAGTTCAAGAGGGCACCAGCCTTGTGTGCCTGCAGGATGTGACAAGACGATCACCGGACCGACTGACCGAACTGTACGGTAGCCATGTCTGTGTAAGCAATCTTCAGTTTATAAGATGAGCCCTTTAGAAGTAATTTAAATGAGCACATCATTAAATACAAATTGAGAACATATTGTCATGGCAGAGTATTTAGACACTGTGTGCTTGCTCTAGGTCTCCCTGAGGGGGGCATCTGTGTGTCTCAGGCACTTTCCTTTGTCAGTGGATTTTGTTATTTATCCCTTTTATGTTTTTCCTGGTGGTAGTAGTGGGAACCATTTAGAATGGATTTTTTTTTTAACCTAATTGTAGATTTGTATGTCATTGCAAGGAATAAAACAAAGTTTTTGTTTAGCTTCCTCCGGTAACAGCTTTCAAAAATTTAGGACATCACTATAGCAAGGAGGCCGAGACTGACAGAAATTGATTCATTTACTCCACGTCTCTCAGGTTGTTTTTCCATGTTTCATTCTGTATACTTTCATCCCGTGTGAACCCACCACCATCGGGATACTTTGATCACTACAAGGATCTCTTGTATTGTCTGTCCTTTTACTTTTTGTTTTGTTTTGTTTTGAGACAGGGTCTGGCTGGCCTCACGATGTAGACCAGGCTGGCCTCCAACTCAGAGATCTGCCTGACTCTACTGGGACTAAAGGCCTGCAACACCATGATAGGCCTAGTCCTCTTATATTGTTTTAAAAATGAATTAATTAGTGTGTGTGTGTGTGTGTGTGTGTGTGTGTGTGTGTTTGTGTGTGTGTGGTGGATGCACATCCATGTATGGAGGTCAGAGGACAACCAGAGGAGGGTGGGGAGGAGGTTGGTCCTCCTTTCTCCATGTGGGCACTTTTACCCACTGAGCCATCTTGCAAGCCCTTTTATTGTTGTTTTAGAATCACTTGCTATTCCTAACCCCGAGGAACCACTGAACTACTAATTATTTCAAAATTTTGTCATTGCAAAATTGATTTTGTTCTGTAAATGTTTCATGTACATTAATTTTCTTTATTTTCTCTCTCTCTCGCATGCATTCAAAGTAACATTAAGTTTATTAGGGCATTATATATAAATATTTGTATTTTGATTTTTTTATACATATGAGTATTATGCCTGCATGTATATAAGTGCACCCTTGTTGTGAAAGTGTTCCTGGAACTGGAGTTACAAACAGTTGTTAACTGTCATGTGGATGCTGGGATCTGAACCTGAGTCTTCTGCATGAGCAGCCAGTGCTCAACCGCTGAGCCATCTCTTCAGCCGCCCCCCTCCCTTGAATTTTATATTTTGAAAACACAGTTACTTTTAAATTTTTCTCAGTCCTATTCAATGCCCTCTTTGAACGGATGTTTACTGCTTACGGTAATTTACTGTTTGAACTGTTTAGCTGTATAGCCAAACTAATAGCTTTTTAATGGGAAAATATTTAGCAATGTAATACTGAAATATTGAATGCACATAACACACATTTAATATTAAAGTGGCAGATTATCTCTTCCTATAATAGTACAAGAATACGATTTTTGTGGGGTTTTTTTTCCTTGTCTTTTAAAGACAGGGTTTCAGTTTTGTTGATCAGGCCAACCTCCTGCTTCAGCCTACCAAGTAGCCAGGGTTGTAGACCTGAGCTACTTACTGTTCCAGTTGTAGGAGGAGCTTAATCCACGCTAGGAGACCAAATGATTATCAAACTGAAAGTAGCTTATGGATTAGATCTGAGATTCTGTGCTTATTTCTGGTTTGTGAAGAAATGGAATACAAAGGGAAAGCTGTTCTGGTCATCTGCTTTGACTGCTAGCTCAGTTACACACTAAGAATTGTTTTTTTTTTCTTCTTTTCTGAAGAAACTTATCTTTAAAAAAATTTTTTTTCTTTGAAGCAGGGTCTCCCTGTAGCACTGGTTGACTTAGAACTCCTCATGTAGACCAGTCTGGCCTGGATCTCAGAGATCAGCTTGCTTCTGCCGGCTGAATGCTGGGATTAAAAGCATGTGCCACATGCCCAGTGAGAAACTTCTTTTTAACATACTTGAGGTTATCTAGATTCAGGCATTCCTACAGTAATTTAAAATCGTGAATATATATGTACACGCATTGTTATCTTTATCAATTATAAGTTTCAGCAGTTAGAGGTGGTTGGCTAGTTATTAAATGTAAGAAGTGTGTTTTGTAGCATAGAAGAGTATTAGAAATTTTAGGTCTGTTTAGGAGTTCTTCTAAAGTAAGCTAATAAAAGAGTCAAGAAAATTAATTTTTAACTGGTTGGCTACATAAAACAAATTTTTTCTGAGCCATCTATGTCTATAACTGGAAGTAAAATTCTGTAATATTTTACACATAACCTATAATAGAAGAGAATCTGGCAAATCAGTATCAATACTTATGCACATTTTCAGAAGAGTAAGAATGAAAAAGTTTCATAATATTTAAAATGCACAAAGATGCATATATATGAAGCTTTATACATTTTAGCTAATGTAGGCAATTTAATGGGCTCAGAATTCACAAAATAATATATGTTGTTAACATAAGGCATTTTAAATCTCATGGTCTGGAGTAAGGGTGAGAAACCTTCAGATCATTTAGATATTATGAGGGAAAATCCCCTAGCTAGCATTTTTAATGTATCTAATGTATCCTGGTATGTACATACACCATGATTCTAAAACACATCCTGGTATGTACACATACCATGATTCTCTTACAAAAACCCACCCTTCCTACGGATATTGAGGCTGAAAAGAAAATCAGCAGAGTGACTTCAAAACACTTAAGCACTCATGCTGTCACACTGGGCTTCAGTTCTGTCTCTGTGTGCCTCCCCTGAGCCCTCACAGTAACTGATGTCTCCGGATTTACACCACTCTGGCTTTTAGAATTTCTCTCTCAAAGCACTTACCACAATTGTAAGTATTAAGTTTCTCCTTTCCTCACTAATCATAAATTCCATGCTCACCTTAACTCTTAGCAGAAAAAGGTGTTCAGAATACTGATTAGAGTGAAAGAAGTAATTTTTTATTTTTCTAAGTGTTTTCACGTCTCCTAAAAGATTAGATTCTTACAATAGCTCAGGCCAATAGAATGGTGTGAATAAACTCAAGGAGGACAGGACAGTGGGTTAGTGGGCATCTGGGACTAGAACTCATTTCTTTTAAAAAATTACTTTATCTTTTAAATTTTATGTGTATGAGTGTATTGCCTGCGAGTGTCTAAGTGCACCCATGTCATACAATGTCTGTGGAGGTCAGAAGAGGGTATCAGATCCTCTGGAACTGGAGTTATAGGCAGTTGTTAACCACCATGTGAATGCTGGGAATCAAATCCTAGTCCTCTGCAAGAACAGCCAGTGCTCTTAACCACTGAGTCATTCCTCCAGCCCCTAATTTCTTTTTTTAAAATTAATTTAAAAAATTGTGTGTATGACTGTTTTGCCTGCATGAATCTAAGTGCATCATGTCCGGTGGATGCCCACAGGAACGAGAGAGGGTACTGGATTCCCTGAATCTGGCATTATGGATGGTTGTTGCTACCATGTGGGTTGTTGAACCCAGGTCCTCTGCAAGAATAGCCAGTTACCTTAATTGTTGAGTCATCTCTCCAGCCCCTAGAATTGGTTTCTTAGTTGCTACCAGTCTTGTGCTCTTTTCACTTTACCCTGTAGGTATTAGAAAATTATTTCTAGATGGCTCTAGAAGTTCCTAATGAACTTTGATGTTAACAGTTAAAACAAGTTTTCTTTAGTTTAGTCTTCTTTAGTTACTGGTGATTATCTGATAATTGTGAAACTTGTTGGCTTTGGAAGTCTCCTTGGGGACCACCATGGGAATTTGGGTAGGTCAGCTTTAGCAGAATGTAACAGTTAAGTCCCTGGAGGTGGAAGGGAATGGGGGTGGTATTAAGCTTTAGCTGACCTCATAGGGATCTTTAGGTTTCTCTGTCCCCTAATAAAAGTCTTATCAAACCAGGAGCTCTATAAAGGCACTCAGAGTAAAGTCTGTAATCCTCTGGGAACTGAGAACCAAGACAGTAGTTCAAAGAATTGGACCGATACCTGCCTGGATCAAGGCAGATCCACAGAGAATTGTTTCCAGCTCAGGAAGTCAATTTACTGAAGGTGACAAAGGGTGGCACTTGGTGTTTGTTCGTTGGTTGACAGAAGAAGTCTAGAATGAAAACATCTTCCCTTTGTTTTTGGCTTAAATTTTACTTTGTTTATATGAAATTCTTTTTCACTATTGCAAAACGTTGGACTTGCTACTGAATAATTGTATTAGCCCCAAGAAACCCAGGGCTACATTCTGAGAAGATGTTGGCCTTGCTTTGTAGCTGGTAGGAGGGCCTGTGTGAATGCAAGCTAGACTTCCCTAGTTTCCAAAGGGGATCTTGATTTTGCTATATATCCTGCCCTTTTTGTCATACGACTGGCTCAATATTAAATTTATGACTTATTCGGGTTCTTTCCAAAGCCCAGTGAAAACAAGTGATATTTGTGTGTATGTGTCTCTCTCAAGACAGAATAATCTCTATGCACTTTTCTAAATATTTCAAGTTCTATAGCTGTCAAGTCAGAATCATTATCAAAGTATACAGACTTTGTTTTTCCATAGAAACGCTTTTATAGACCTTGTTTAACAGCATGCTTTAAAAAACAAACAAACAGGGTTTTGTTACTATAGTCCAGGCTGGCCTTGAACTAATTATGCATCCCAGGTTCCTCTGGAACTCATGATCCTCCTGCCCTAGCTTCTTGAGCACTGAGATTATAGGTGTATACCACTATACTAATTTATAGTATGCACTTTAAAAAGATTGAAGCCGTGTTTTAAAATATTGGCAACTTTCTTCACAGTTTCTTTCCTAAGTTTATGAATATAGACCTTCATCATCTTGTCAAAAAATTTTAAAATCAGAAGATATGCTTGTTTATTTCATAAATATCTGTTAATTATTTACGTCAAGTTAGCTGCTGGGTCTGAAACTTCTGGGAGGAGTGCTCCCTTCTTTTTATTTTATGAAACATTCCCGTTTCCTTTTGCTTCCAGGAAACTCCCCTCTTTCCTCAATAGCAGTAATAACCTTAATCTTTATTTTTGATACAATTATCAATCCCCTTTCTCAATTTATAGCTATTGTTATCATTTTTACATATCTTTTGTGTGTGTGTGCTGTGGATTGAACCCAGGGCCTCTGCCATGCTAAGCATGTGCTGTACACATCTACAGATCTTTTTTGTTGTTTTAGCTTTTGGTTTTGTTTTGAGACAGGGTCCCACTATGCAGTTGTGGCTGACCTGGAACTTGCTATGTAGACAAGGCTGGCTCACAGAGATTATCTGCCTTTACCTCCTGAGTGCTAGAATTAAAGACACAGGCCACTACACCTGGCAACATCTTTTAAAGTTAACTTTCTCTAATCTGTATACATACAAACTGTCCCAATATTTTTAAAGTAAGTAAAATCTGTATGAAATAAGGAATTGATTCTACTTGAAGATTGTGTGTGTGTGTGTGTGTGTGTGTGTGTGTGTGTGTGTATGGAGAGAGAGAGAGAGAGAGAGAGAGACTGGGTATTGAACCTTGGCCTCATATATGCTAGCCAGGTACTCTACTATTGAACTACATCCTAAGCCTCAGACAAATTTTGTAATCAATCATCTTACAAGTATTTTCTCCTCAAATACTGCCTGTGAATGCTGTAGCAGCAAGGAACCTTTTTGGTACTGTCCTTTTACTCAGCACACTGCTCCAACCCTATCTGAGGGACTGTTGGCAATTCGTGTTTGCTGGGGGTAGGGAATGGCATTTTTCCTCAGTGGTGTGGCCACTGGTATGGTACCCATGCTGCAGCAAATAGCCCTCCAGCCATTCTCATGCAGGCAATCCTAATTAAACTCACTAAGTCACACATACCAAAGGCATCAAATTATGTGTGTTGGGGGCTTACTGGGAAAAAGGTTTTCACTGGAGAAGGAGGGGGATGAGACAGGGTAACTGGGTGAAAGGACCAACATTCATTCATTTTATATATGTATGAAATTATCAAAGAATAAAAAATAAATAAAAAAGACCACACATTGGAACCTTCGGAGGAAACACCATCGATGCCTTTAGCTCCTCATTCGAGGCCTTGTTAGATGGCGTAGCAACTGTTCAGGATGCTCTTCCTTACGGACTTGCTGGGGGCTGCGGATCCCTAATGAACAGACAGGTGAGAGGAAGTCTCGCCTGCTTCCTTCCTCCCTTCCTCTCACTTGCTCTCATTTCTTTTTTCTTTTCTGTGTCACTTTCTTCTTCATTTGGAGAGATTTTTAAAAAGATTTATTTATTTTTACTTTATGTATATGAATGTTTGCCTAAATGTGTGTATGTGTACCACAGTGTGTGCCTGGTGCCTGTGAAGGCCAGAAGAGGGTGATGGATTCCCTAGACCTATAGTTGCAGACTATTGTGAGCTGCCTTGTGGGTGCTGGGAACCAAACCTTGGTCCTCTGCAAGAGCAGCAGCTTCTCTTAATTACTGAGCCGTCTTTCTAGCCCTTAGAGTGACTGCTTTTATATAGTTCCTCTTGCATCTTTATCTTTTTATTTATCCATTTAATGGTTTGTAGATATGCTAGGGGAGTACTCTGTCACTTCAACCCCAAACCTGCAGCTGGAATAACGAAGTCTCCATGTTTAATCCGTGTGGGAGGTAAGAACACTTCCCTTTATGAGAACTGTTAACATAAAACACTAAACAGTCATTGAGGAGGAAGACATCTGGAGCAATATTTTTGAGAATTTATTTTCTTCTCCAACTAAAAAATAACCTTACTCAAGCTTATGCATTGAATGAGGTTGTTCTTTTGTATGTATTTATAGGGTTGGAGATGTAAAATTTTCAACATCCAACATGTTCATTTGTGCCACTGTCTAAAGTAAGGAATTCAGTCAGGAAGGTTAGGACACTAGCAGAAGCTGTGGTGTAGACATTTAACTTTCTTTGATTTGAGGCAGGACTAGAAGGAAGAGCCTCATGAATCGTCTTATTGGCTTTATTTTTTTTATTTTTAAAAGTTTCATTTTTCTCTCTCTTTGCCTCTCTGTTTCTCTGTCTCTCTGTCTCTCTCTTTCTCTCTCTCTCCATCCCATGTGTGTTCTAGTGCTCCAGAAATCCTCTAGAGTTGGAGTTACAGGCAGAAGTGAGTCACCCAATATGGTGACTGATAAGAGCAGCAAGCATTCTTAGCCACTGAGCCATCTCTCTAGTCCTGACTCACATTTATGATCCAGAAGAGTAGAAAAATGGCAAAGATATGTAAAGAAGAAAACTTCTTTGACTATTTGGACTAATGAGATATAGTTTTGAACTTAAAATATTTTACTTCTAAATGATAAATGGAAGTTTTTCAAAATTGGGAGATTTTTAGTATACAAATAAACTATAAACTATGACTAATAAATACATGATTAAATATAACCACAGAGTCTAGTCCACTTTCCCAGTTATTATTTTTTAATTAATAAAGATTTTTAGTCTTTTTGAGACAGGGTCTCCCTCTGGTCATGGCTGGCTGGAACTCACTGTGGAGACCAGGCTGGCCTCCATCTCTCAGAGATCCGTCTACCTTTCCACCCAAGTGTTGGGATTAACCACCATGCCCACCTATTTTTCACTTTCTTAGTGGTTCAGAGTTCTTGAGGTTTAATTCAAAATATAATCCAATAGGAATAACCCCATGTAGACTGTTTTCCCAGCTAGATAGTTCAAGTGACAGTAAGCCACTGCCTTCACATAAATATACCAAACAGAGAAGGGAGTAACAGAAAATAACACAAAGTGAAACTGTGGTTCTTTGAAAACTATTCTAAGTATACTTGACCTCAACAGTACATTTATTGTAAAACTTTCCTATTATGGTATTGACCTCTTTGCATAAAACTGGTGTGTGTTTATTATTAAAAAAATCACATAATACTTGACAAGAATGACAACAAGATCAACCCAATAAAGAGATAGGCCAAGCCTCCGAATAGACATTTCTACAGTGAAGTTGAACACATAGCCAGTAAGCACACGAGACGAGGCTCCACATCCTTACTGCTACCGAAATGCAGCTCAGAAGCACAGGGAGGTACCAGCTCACACCCATTAGGATAACCGCCATCTTAAAAAATAGACCATAGCGATTGGTGTGGACGATGTGGAAGAACTGAACCCTGCACTGTACTGATAGACATACAAAATGGTTTGACCATGTGAAAGACAGGTGGTTCTTAGATGGCAATGATTAAACAGCATTGTGGAGAGAGAATAACACTGAATTACACACTTAAAAAGAATGAAAATGGTAATTTTGTGTTATTTATGTTTTATCACAATACAACGAAAGTAATGAAAGTATTAAAATAAATCCAACAAAGAGACCCAAAAATCTTTGTAGAAATAACCTCTGTCAGCACTTAGTTATTTTAATTCTTTATTCTGTACTTTAAACTTAGCTATGAGGATTCAGAAGTTATTCTATTAGAAAGTCTAAATAGTAATAAAAGCAGAACTCATGAATATTGAGGCTTCTTTAGCACAAGCTGTGGGCCAGGTGTGAGGAGGTAGCCTCTAAGATCCACACAGATGATTGAGTCTTCTAGAAGGTGGTTCAGTCCATCCCATTCAACCACGGAAATAACAACTGGATGAAACTGGAAACTAGGAGATTCAATACATCAGTGATAATCCTCATTTTCAGCTTACAATATTAGGTAGTGTTATTTTTCTTATTTTGGCTTGATTTCAAATGTTATCGTAAATACTGTTTTTTTCCTCTCAAATGTTTCTGAATATAACATGATAAAATAATATTGGTGATTTTTTTTTGTCTAACACCAGAATACATATTTTTTAAATCTTTCTGAAATTTTATTACATGTTTTTAGGGTTTGCTTTTCTTTCTTCGGTCTCTTTTGAGACAAGGTCTCCCTGTAGCCCCAGTTGTCTTGGGACTCTCTAGACTTCCTCCTGCCTCTGCCTCCAGAGGGCTGAGATTAAAGGCATGAACCACCACGTCTGGCATTTACTACATTTTTATTTACTTGTGTGTATATGCATGTGCATGCATGTGAAGGTCAGAGGATCACTTGGAAGAGTCAGTTCTCTCCACAATGTGGGTCATGAGGGTAGAACTCAAATTATCAGGCTTGGTGGCAAGAGCCTTTACCTGCTGAGCCATTCGACAGCTTCCATTAGGATGGATATGTGTGTGTGTGTGTGTGTGTGTGTGTGTGTATTTATATGTGTGTGTGTGTGTTTGTGTGCATTTTGACAGAGTCTCCCTGACCCCAGCCTGCCTGAAACTTACTATTTAGACCAGGCTGGCCTCAATCTCACAGAGATCCACCTGCCTCTGGCCCCGGAGTGCTGGGGTTAAAGCACTACTCCTGGTGTAGGATATATTAAAAAAGAATACATGTAATGGCATCAAATTTAATAGTAAATATGTAAACTAGATAAAGTTTAGAAAGTCAGGGCATTTTGTTCTAGTTTGAATTCTGTCATTGCTTTTCTGTAACCGTCAAATAGTGACATTAAGAAAGAACTAGCACATGACTATTTTGAAGACAAAACTGGTGTAGAGAGTTGGAATATTCTATAAAATCATCACAATGCAGTTATTATTGGGCTCCCTTCCTCACCTCCTACATTCTTAATACATGTTATTTCTTTAATAATTATCAATAAGCCATGTCTGGATTCTTACCTCACTCCACTGTTTCCTAATTGTGGACAATTTACTTAGCCTTTCTCAGCTTCTGTTCCATCATCTGTAAAGTAGACTTATAAAGAGTCCTGACTTCCTAGGTTTGTTATGAGAGTAAGGTGAATATGGACAAAGGCCCTGGGGCAGTGCTCTTGAATACTGAAGGGCTCGGTAGATACAAGAGGCTTTGCTTGGTGGTGACTGTAATATGTCAGACCTGGCATGCATGTTATGAGAGAGCCAGTCATACATTATGCTTTCTTAGCTGAAAGATTTGTTTGGACATACCCTCATGCCTTTCCTGAGGGTAAGGCTCTGGGAGAGTGACCCTCCTAGTGCCTTGAACTCTGAGAAAGAACCCAACAGAATTTCTATATAAAGTGTAAGTTCAGGTGGAGCCAAAGACAAATCAACTTCTTTGACAAGATGGGACCTGAAATGAGCCTTGAAAGATAGGCTCTTCAAAAGCTACATATGCGTTGGTCGGGGGCAGGGAGAAGCTCCCTCTGCCCCCACTGGCCGTCTTCTGCCTGCAAAGGCTGGAAATTACCCCCAGAAATTGCATTCCTCATGATGATGCTGTCAGGTCTTTACCCGCTGAGTGATTTAGATGCTTACCAACTCCAAAGCCAAAACTTCCACTCCCTGTCAGGCGACTGCTTTCCTAATTTGATAGCTTACAGGAGTTTTGTCTTGGCCAGTCAGATGCCTCTAAAAGTATCCAATTAGGATTCATAGGAGATATATACATATATTTTAAAGACAGCCTGGCTTTGAACTGGTGATTCCTTTGCCTCAGCCTCCCAAGTGCAGATAGTACAGGTGTGTACCATTAGTCTGGTTCTTAATTATCTTTTTGCCTTTACTGATTTTTTTTAACCTTTAATTTTCTTGACTGCATATATATGCTGATTTGCATGTTTTGCTTTTCTCATTAAAATTTTGCTGATTTCGGGTTTTCACAATTGACTTCAGGTGTAATGTCTTTGCTGCGGCCTCTACTTCTGGATGTGGTCCCAACGATTCAACAGACTGCTGCCTTGGCTCTGGGGAGGCTGGCCAATTACAATGATGACTTGGCAGACTCGGTTGTGAAGGGTGACATTCTCCCGCAGCTTGTCTATTCATTGTCTGAGCAGAATGTAAGAATTCTTCAAAAATGTAGATTTAAAAAAATTGGTAGCTTTGTCACAATCACAAGCTTGAAGGCATTAGAAACTGTAGGGAGTTACTACAGCCTTCGATTTCCTGTGCTACTTGTGATTGCATCTTTAGGGTACTCTGCTTTGGGGCTGAAATGCAGCTCCCCCCCCCCATTACTGTTAACTTAAGGGGATTATGCAGAAAATTCAGGGAAATACATAGTAGTATTTCTGTACATGAGGATGTCAATAAAGCTCTAGGATCTGTCTCAGGGAAGAATGCAGGGCCCTAGGTAAGTAAAGGGTTGCTTTCAGCAATCCTTAAGTGCAGGCAAGAGAGATAGCTCTGAAGTGAGAGAATTCGTTAAATGGAAAGGTTCATAAAGCATTTATGGGTACACAAGCATTTCAATTCTTTTTAAAGTACTCTCTGGGGAACGGAGAGATAGCTCAGCCTGTAGAGTGTTTTCCCCATAGGCATGAGTACCTAAATTCAATCCCAGGAACCCATGTAAAATGCCAAGCATGGTGGCACGTGCTTGTAATCTCAGCACTGGGGAGGTGGAAACAGGTGACTCCCTGGGGTTCACTGGCCAGCCAGTCTGGCTTCATTTATGAGCTCTGGGCCAATGAGAGACACTGTCTCAGAGGAGGTAGATGGCAGACCTGAGGGTGATAGCAAAGTTGGCCTCTGGCCTACACACGCACCCATGCATCCATAACACATAAACACACACACACATACACACAGCACTCTAGCATTACTATTACTATTTTAGTTTTCTACATTGCTACCTACCTAGTTTCTATTTGGTTTTAGATTAGCTGTTCTACTTTGTCATAATGCCATTTTTGACATTCTTAAGACTAAATCCCTACTTATATAATAAAAAGATAAATTAAAATAGAAAAATTGGCAAATAAGGTGAATAGAGATTTCCTCAAAGAACATCTATAATAGCCAGCAGACCCTGGAAGAGGCTCAGCAGCACTGGCTACTGAGAGGTGAAGATCAAAGTCACACCACACCTTCTAGGGTGAGCATAATAGAGCATTTTAAGGAGAGAAATGGCAAGTGGGGTGAAGATGTGGCGAAGCCGGGCCCTCCTCTGTGTCCATGAGGCATGTGGAATTGCTGGCCACTGTGAAGAGTGATTTCTCAGGTATACGATAAGTTCAGTGTTTTTATTAAATGAATGAGCATGTCTTCTAGTTATACATCCAGAGCTAAATATAGACCTTCATCAACTCAGATACAAACGTTCAGAGCAACATTACAACAGCCTAAAGGTGGAAGCAAGCCAAGTCCATCACCAGATAAATGAGCAAGCAAAATAGCGTCTGTCCCAGACTCTGGACTACTATTCTGTCATCAAAAGGAATCGCATACTGATAAAGGCAATAATGTGGATGATTCCTGAAAACATTATGCCAAGTGAAAGATGTCAAACCTCACATCACATCACATCACCCATATATGAATATGCAGAATATGGAAATCCAAGGAGACAGAGGCAGATTAGTGGTTGCCAGGGGCTAGGAGAAGAAGGAGAACAGGGAGTGACTGCTTAATGGGCAATGAGAATGTTCTAGAAATAGACAGTGATGATGCCCAAAGTACACTGTGAATGCATCACATGCCATCAAATGATTAACATGGGAACTTTAATGATGTATTTATTTTACCAGATTAAAAACATCCCATTTGTGCAAAAAACTGTTTCATTTTATAGATTTGAGAGCCATGTGCTAATGCCTTTACACAGCAGCACACGTTTCATTTTCCTGTGAGTGGTGCTCATCAAATGCTGCTGGGCTTTCTCCCTCCGCACTCTAAGCTTCTTCCTTGGCCTGACTCTATGTTGTTTTCTACACAGAAGGTTTCAGGAACTTCTAAGTAAGGATGAATGTTTCTAGTTGTAAAGAGACAAAAAGCACTAGGCAGAGAAGTGTGTGTGTGGCAGGGACGGGCAGCTGGAAAGCAAGGCATTGTCCAGGAGCCGCCCCTCTTTGCAAGGCAGCGTTCCGTGATTTCGTTTTTTGTTTTGTTTTTCAATAAAAAACTGATGATTATAGAAATAGGTTGTAGGCATAGGAAAATGAAACCTTAGAAATTTGAGGGAAACACTGAGGAGAAAATGATCAGAAAGTGTGAATTATAGGCACTAGTAGTTAGTAGGTAGCTAATACATTATAAATTTGATGCTTTCTATGGAATAAAAGGTCCAATTAGCATAAGACAATGACAAATGTGTTACAATTATTTTCCAAAATTATAAGAACATAATCTCTAGAAAGTAACTTTAAAAGTCTACCTTAATTTTTATACTAAATTAGTAGAAATTGGATTTTGACAGAACTTAAGAAACTAAAGAAAATACATCATACCCAAACACCAGAGCAGTACTACGCTGGCAACATACATGAATTGTTCAGATACACCATGCGAAAATATACCACGGAGATCCACCTGCCTCTGCTCCTCAAAGGCTGGGATTAAAGGTGTTCACAACCGCGAACCATGCTCGCCCTCCTATAAATTTTATTGTCTATATTTTAGCTAAGTAAATAGAAACCTTTCAAAGCAGGTGCTATGGTCTGCTAGTCATTCTTTAGTTACTATAAGGAAATTGAAACTCATTATGTAAAGTAGAAGATTAATTGGGTTCTATTAATAAGAATTTTGAGATCATCTCTGTGTCATTTTTAAACAACCTTACTGTAGTTAAATATTTCCTATGCATTTAAGTTTTTAGTATTATGAAGAGAAACATGTTGGTCTTAAGTTTCACTTTCACTTTTCCATTCCTTAACTAAGTAAAATTCACACACAGGGCATATTGTAAATATAAGGCAGTATTTACAATTCACATAATGGTGTTTTGTTTTTTACTATTAAAAAAGCATTTCTACTTCGTCATGGTGGTGCACACCTTTGGTTCCAGCACTTGGGAGTCAGAGGCAGGCGGATGGATCTTTGTGAGTCGGAGGTCAGCCTGGTCTACATAGTGAGTTCCAGGCCTGCTGGGGATACAGGAAGACCCTGTCTCAACCTCAGCTCCCCAAAGACACTATTATGAGTATTTCACCTTAATGTCTTTATGATGGTTGATAAGGCTACCCTGGAGCAGAGCTGCTATTTCAGGATGACCCAGGATACCAGAAAGATGAGCTAAGGTCATAAAAAGCCTGCCATGCTTAGAGGCTGAGGACAAGTGAAGGAAATTGATTAGTTGACAGTGAGTTTAATCGCACGTGCTGACAATCTAAGAGTTCCCATGAATCAAACAGTACTTTTCAGTATCAAGCAGACACTGAAAATCCCATTATTTTATGAATTTGTGGAAAGTAGCATGTTTGTATTTGATTTTACACAATTTCCAAATGCAGAGTAGAACATATGTGGTGGATTTTTCAGGTTGGTTACTGAGCAGAAGCTCTGGGGGGAGTATCAAGTAATCAACCTTATTTTTCTGGTTGTTTTCATCTTTGGTATCCAGAAGTCATTGTACTTTATATTAATGCTGTTTTTATGTTGCTTCCAGGCTATTTTAAATTCTGGATTTGTTCTCTTTTCCTTGGTAGTGTGTCTATAAGAAAGCAGCTGCTTTTGTGCTGCGAGCAGTTGGTAAACATTCCCCTCAGCTTGCGCAGGCCACAGTGGACTGTGGAGCCCTGGACTCACTGGTGGTTTGCTTGGAAGATTTTGACCCTGGAGTCAAGGAGGCGGCGGCCTGGGCACTTGCATATATTGCGAGACATAATGCAGGTAATGGAGTGTATCTGAAACAGGGATGATTCAAATTTAGATTTATGAGATAAAAACAGCTTGATTTAATAAAACATCGGTGAGGTTTCAAGGGTATGTGTGGATGTTATGTGAGATCAGTCTTGCTGTTTGGATCACATATTTATAAAATCCTTAAATATTTGAGTCCTATCTGGGGAAATTTGAAGGAGGGGAATGGTGTGGAGGAGTGGGATTGGTAGCCCATCACAATGGTGCATGTCTAGAATCTCAGTTTTCAAGAAGCAGAGTCAGGAAGACGCAAGCTGAGTTTAGGACAGCCTAGGCTACATAGCAAGTTCCTACCTCAAAACCAAACCAAACAGAATGAACCAAACCAAGCAAACAAAAAATCTGGCCAATCAAATAAACACATCCTTGGCAACTGGCTGGTTGTAGAAGTTACTGTGTTTGTCCCCGGCCCTCATTGTCATTCATGACACAGCGTTTCAAGCCATCCTGGAACCACATCACATGGGTGAATGACGTGAAAACGTGACATAAAGCTGTAGAAAACACTTGCATTCCACTCATGGTGGGCAGGAAGGAGAAGGCAGCCCAAAAGGGGAACATTATAGAAAATGGCATGTTGGTGAAGTCAACAAGAAGGGATTTTTCTAATCAATCTCTCCTGGGAGAAGGCAGTGTAGACACCTGATCACTAAATGATACACAGGGAACAGAATCACTCCACTTCTCCATAGAAGCTGCTTTAGAACAAATGACATAGGCTTGACAGCTTCGACAGTTATCAAGTGGCAGGTTGGAACACAGGCGGGAGTAGTGCAGGAGCCCCTCAGCCATACCTGAGTCCTGCTCTTACTGCTGTGTCAGCTTGGCCATGGCTTTGGAACAGCCTGAATGTTTATAGCTTCGTCTGAGCAGAGGGTAGCTAACTGTAGTCACTTCAGAGATTTGTGATGAGGCTAATGCGACCATAGGCAGAGTGCTTGAACCAGCACATATCAGTATTAAATACTGGAATGGACAGTGTAGCATTTGTGACTCTTAGCCTGGCATGGGGGCCTATGCTTGTAGTCCAGCAGCTGGAGGGGTGGAGGCAGGAGGAGTGGAAGTTTAAGGCTTGCTTGCACAATACAGTAAGACTCTCATCTTAAAAAAATAGTAAAGTGCTGGGCATCGGGGGTGCGCCCTTTAATCCCAGCACTTGGAGGAGGCAGAGGGAGGCAGATTTCTGTGAGTTTTAGGCCAGCTGGGGCTGCATAGTGAGACCCTGTCTAAAAAATAGTAAAGTCAAATAAAATGATATTGTATAAACTTGTGGAAAGCAGTTTGGCAAAACTAAGGTAAGCCATGGGAGATCTCAGGCTTCACTAAACATTTGCTTTGGAAATTGATCTTCAGGAAAGAGTAGCACACAATGACAATGTTCCTGAAAATGTTAAGATAGTACTGTTTGTAATATCAGAATGCCTCAAATATTTGACAGAAATTTTGTGATTAAATTATAGTAACCCACTTAATGAAATCTCATGCAACAAAAGAAAAAGTAACTTATGGCTACATGGTAACAGGAAAAAGCAATTATAATGCTGAAAAGGATATATGGTAGGTTACAGTTAGAATAATGTGAAACTAGTTTTCATATGCACAAAGTACAAAGAAATACATGTTTGCATTCCTTGGGTAGAAATAGGACGCTCCTTTTCACCTCTAGATTTTCCAGGGTGTATGTTGAAAGCGGCAGCTGTTATCTACTGGGTGTTAGGAGCCTGGTTCTGTGTCTTGTAGTTCAGATCATCTCACTTTGATTGCTGCCACCCTGAGGTGTCTCCCTATTCAATGAAGAAGCTATGTCCATGGTGGCATCAGAGTTTGGGTTTAAATGTAACTCCCAAGTCCATGTCAGCTGCTGTACCATGCAACTGCATTGACCACTTCCTGCCAGGACTGAAGAAAACCCATAGAACAGATACCAGTTCTTGGTTCTTAGCACGGTGACATCACTGGAAGCAGAGCAGAACAGTAGCAAACTAAGTCGTGAAAGAACTGTTGTCAGCTTAGAAAGATTCATATTAAAATTATCTCTCATTCCATACTATCTGGAGTTTGGTTTTCCAAATAGGTTCACCTTGAGCCTGTTGTTTACACGTTGAGAAAACTTGGTGTTTTCAGTCAGAAGCTGGACGCCCCACGAGTGGAGCTTATTATTAGTCAGTTATTGATATGTTAGAGGGATCGCTTCCACCTCGTGACACAAGTCTCTCAGAGTAGTTGCAGTGAAGCTCTGGGGGCTAGCTAGCCATCCAGACATGCTGCCAGCATGTAGGTACCCCGAGGTGTCCTTCTCATCCCTTCTTTATGGTCAAGTCTGGGAGCTCTGATTGTAGTTCACACATAGGCTCTCGCTCAGGAATCCCATTCCAATTTCTCATGTGAGCTGGATTCCATGTGGGACTCCCACTGTCATTATAATATTTCTTAGCAGTTAGCAATCTCCTGGAAGGTATGACTACCTAGATTTCTCAGAAGGAAAGATAACCTGTGTCTGGAACCAGAGAAGTCACTGGTCACATTTGAATTGGTGACAACAGAAGATTTATCTCTAAAAATCTGGTTTATTTCTCTGATTTTCTAAAAGTGGAATATAATGAGATTGCCTGAATGGCATTCACTCAATGTTTTCTTCTTAATACTCACTGTAAGGTATTTAATTTGACATTAAAAACTTTTTTAACTTTAAGTAGAAATGCCAAAGATAGCATACCATGAGTACAATAGGAGGAGAAAGTTGTATGCGTAGGAAAGAAAATGAAAGGAAGCACACAGCAGAAGAAAAAAGAAACCAGCGGGCATGATACAACTTTTACACTTTGGCAACTTAAAAAACTATTTGTCTATTAATTTATTTTGAGACAGGGTCTTGTGTAGCCCTGGCTAGCCTGGAACTCATTGTATAGACTAGGCTTTTTTCAAATTTACAGAGATCTGCCTGACTTTGTCTCCTGAGTGCTGGGATTAAAGGTGAGCGCCACCACACCAACCAGCATGAAACAACTTTAAAAATTTTTATTTATTATTTAAACTTTATGTGTATGACTGTGTTGCCTGCATGTATGTAAGTGCACTTGTGTCATGTAATGCTAGTAAAGGTGAGAAGAGGGCATTAGATTCCCCCTGGGACTGGAGTAACAGGTGATTTTAGCCATCTGTCTGAGTTCTGGGAACTGAACCCCCGTTGTTTGCAAGAGCAGCCAGTGCTCTTAACTGCTGAGCCATCTCTCCAGTCCATGAAAAAATTTTAAGGTTACTTCTGTGTGTAGCTTTCAGAATATTTTGTCAACAATAAAAAATAAACCTGATGTTGGCAACCAGAAATGGTTTTTCTTTTTCACTCTGCAGAACTGTTGTTCATCCATATCAGCTTACTTAACCAAAAAAAAAAAAAAAATCTGTCACAGTTTTCAGAGACTAGTCTGATTTTGGAGATGAGACAAAAGTGTTGGGCCAAGCATAGTGGCTTACACCTTTAATCCCAGCACTTAGGAGGCAGAGGCCAGCAGATCTCTATGAGCTTGAGGCCATCCTGATCTACTTTGGGAGTTCCAGGCCAGTCAGGGCTACATAGTGAGATCCTGACCCAAAAGCAAAACCAAATCTCCAGAAAACTTGAAGAGACTTAGGGACTGAAAAATGACTCAGTGGTTAAGAGCACTTCCTGCTCTCAGTGGATCAGAACACCAAGGTTGGGTGGCTCACAGCTGCCTTTAACTCTAGCTCCAGGGGATCTGGACGCTCTCTTCTGGCCTCTGTGAGCTCTCATGCCCGTGGCAAACACATAGACATAAATAAAAATAAAGTTAAATAAAAATCTTAAAGGTAATATATGTTTAAGTGTCTGAGGAGCTTGTGCTGACCAGAGTCATGAGGGACAGGTAGAACTGGCAGGCCCCGGCAGCTAGGAAGTATGCCCAGGGAGATGCCTCAGGAACTTGCCCAACAGCCCGCCTCAGTGCAGGAGGGTGACCCAATTAAGAGTACAGACTGATGGGCTAGAGAGATGCTCAGCAGTTAAGAATACTATCTATTCTTGCAGAGGACCCGGGTTCAGTTCCCAGCACCCACATGGAGATTAACAATGGTCCATAACTCAAGCTCCAGGGAATTTGACACCCTCCTCTGGTCTCTGTGGGCATTGCATGCACAGTACACTCAAATACATGCAGGCAAAATACTCATACATTAAAAATAAATACATAAAAAGAGTGAAACCAATACTTAGCCTGGTGTTTTGTGGTAAGGCTTTCCACCTTTGGGTTCAAAAATAAGTTTTAAGTGTTTATTTTGGGAGCTTTAGCTAAAATCAGCATATCTCTTGATAGTAAGCTTTGGTTGATTTTAAGTCTAGCAAAGAGGAATACATTTGACTAGATATTCTGCAAGTTTAAATTATGGATCTGAGTCATATTCTAGTTGGGGAAATTGAAGTAGGAGGTTAGAGGGTTATTCTGGTTACACAGCAGTTTATGATGGAATAATCTGACAACAAAAAACGTTTTGGAGTTCTTCCTCCTTGTGAGAAAAGAAAGTATCCGAGATGTCATCATTCATCTTTTCAAGCTCCTGGTGATGTCGGAAAGTCTTGCCAGACACCTCCACCTCTAATTGCTGGTGGCTGGTTTCCACATGTGGGCCTCTTTAGGCATGATTTATGTGCAGCTCAGCTGTAGGAGGATGAGGTGCTGGAGCCAGAGACTGGCCTGGCTCTCCGGGACTGGATCTTGTGGACACCATTGGAGCATTTGCTAGGTTATAATCCACTTACTAATCGTGTTGTGTGTGGAAGGCTGAGAAGCCCAGCCTGATTGTTTCCTATCTTCTGCGGAATAATGAAATGAGAAAAGGGGAGGGAATATTAAAATTTAGAACTTTTGAAAATACTCATCTCTGTCAATGTACAAATATCACCATAAATAGTGTAGAATGGCTTAGGAAGCTATTATGAATTAAAAATCCATCACATATTAATTTATGATGAAACTACCTAAAAACTGCTCCTTTAGCATTTTGAAAAATGCTAACAGTGATAAACATCAGAGAAGAGTTAGGGACTTTGTACTGTTTGTCTTAGAGTAAAGATAGATGAGAAGGGGCCTAAAACGTGGTAACTAAAAATTCAGGATGGTCCACTTCTATAGGCCAAGGTGCTGGGGAGGCTTAGATGGGAGCGTTGTGGGAATGTGAAACCAGCCCAGGCAGCACAGTGCCAAGACACCAATCTCAACAAAAGGAAAAACTTAAAAGCTCTGCAGACTTCACCAGTAACTATAAATAAGAGTGCAGATTAAAACGTTAAAGCTATAATGTTTTAAACTATTTTCTTTAAGAAAAATATTTATCTATTTTACATAGAAAATATTTTTTATTGAATCTTAGAGAATATCAAATAATATATTTTGGTCACATTCCAACACCCTTCATCTCTGCCTCTCCCCGCTGTAGAACGCGCCCCAGACTTCAAGTCCTCTGTTTTTCTACTCTTAAAGGCCAAGTCTAATCTGCGTTCCCCAAATGCTCTTAGGTGTTGGGTCAGCCAATAAGGTATCACACCCTTAAAGCTGCTCCTCCTAGTAGCTGTCAGCTGCCTGTAGATCTCCAGCTGGGGTGAAGCCTCTTGCCTGCCTGCCCATCCGTGCTGGACTCTTGTCTGGCTTGGGCTTGTGTAGACTTGTGCATGCTGTCATAAGTGCTGTGGGGATTTATCTTTTTTTTTTTTTTAACGTATTTGAGTGTTTTTCCTGCATGTATATAAGTGCACCAGTTGTATGCAGTGGCCATGGAGGCCAGAAGAGGAACTGGAGTTACAGGCAGTTGTGAGCCAAGTGATGAAGGCGCCGGGAACTGAACCTGGGGCCTCTGCAAGAACAGCAAGAACTTTTAACCACTCAGCCATCTCTAGCCATAAATTTTTTTCTTATACTATCTTGGAGAGCTTGTGTGCACACAAAATAAAGGTTTCTTCTGTGTTCTTTAGAGTAAAGTAGTGTTAAAATAACATTTTACTTACGTGTTTTACTTGGTGGTTACTTTGTTGGCTATTTTGGGGATTTAGTTTGTACGAGAATACTTTGGGATTCTTCTGTATTTTTTAATTCTTGTGACTTTTATTTTAGGTAAGAACTCTTGGTTAATAAAATCTTCTGAATTTTGCATTTAAAAAAGAATTTATAATGTGAAAAAACAAAGTACAATCATTTAACCTCGGCTTTCCAAGTCACTCAGCCTGTAACTTAATGAATGAGGCTAATAATCAACTTCCTTAGCAACATGATCATTAAAAATTCTGGGAGGCCCTTCAGTATGTATTACCATATCTTTCTTAATAGATGAAGTAAAATAAATCGACTAAGCTATCTCTAAGGCAAAACAATTGGTAGAAATGGTCAGAAATGCCATTCAGACAGCAGGGCAAACCCTGGGAAGGAAAGCACATCCGAGGGCTGGAGAGGTCGCTCAGTTTGAAGAAAGCTAGGCCAGCATGGGCAGATTCCTGGGTCTGATCCCTATTACCACATAAAGTGGGCACGACGGTGCATGTCTGCAATCCCATCACTCGGAAGGTGGAGGCAGAAGAATCAGAAGTTCTAGGTCATCCCTGGCCATATGGCGAGAATTCGAGGCCAGCTTGGGCTACACCAGACCAGAACAGAACATAAAAGCATATTGGCTGCCTGAACTTGGAGTACTTGAAAGGTGAATCAGAGGTGCATGTCTCTGTGTGAAGGGAAAGGCACTGTGTCCCTTCTCATCTTCTTAAGAACCACTCGGGTGACGGCTGAAACGCAGAAGGAAGTGGCCCAGGACACTGGGTGAGGAAGGAGAGTGCCTGCCTCGCCACCTGGTAGCACCGAAATTCTCTCAGTTTGGTGTTTGTAGACACTCATGGGAGGAGTGCCGCCGTTCTTGTACTGAGTGAATGAGATGTACTCTCGAGATGTGGAAATAAAGTTTGCCCCATGACATGTCTCTTCACTTTGAACCATATTGTTTCTTGACCTTGGTGTTTATTTTCCAGTCCACACAACATCTTTTAGATACTGAGGGAGGAAAGCATTTTAATTTGCAGTTGAATTTCTAGAAGTGCATTAGGCATAATGTATTTAAATTTTTAAAGCACTCCAATTGAACATTTGACAACCATCTACAAGAGAATTTAGCTATTGAAAGCTTAGGACAGTTGTAATGGAAGAATTGTGCTTTGAAATAAAGCATGCCTGTCACCCAGTTATACTATAGATTATTAAAACCAGAGTCTACAGAAAATAGGTATTATATAGTATACTATGCTAACTAATATATTTTAGAGCTTCTTGATTTTATATGTAGTTTTAGATGAATGACCCACCTTGCTTTCAAAATGTAGAGTAAGTTAATTGCATCAAAGCATTTTATTCAAGAAAATGTTGAGAGAGCTGTTAGGGTCACAGCCTGGGCCCCCAGTACCCCTGACAAGCGAGGCTTGGCCACTCATCCCCTGTCAGCCAGTTAAGCAGAAAGTCATAGTGAAAAGCAGAGAAAGGAAGGCCACATTATTTAATGTGGCCAAACTGAGAAGAGACCCTCCAGGGTCCTTCCCCATGTCCATCTTTGAGGTCCTAACAGCAGATTTAGGTTTTAAACAGAAGACAAGAGGCATGCATAGAGAAGCAGGGGATCCCCAGAGCAAGCTGGCCAGCTAACTACTGAAGTGACTGGTTCAATGAGAGAGCCTGCTTCAGTAAATGAGTGGAGAACGTCAAGGAAGACACTTGATGCCAATCTCAGGCTTCCATACACATGCACACACACATACACTGTACACATGCAACACATACATGCACACATGTACCTGCACACATGCAAACACGTATGCACATGTACCATATGTATATGCATATTGAAAAAATATCATTTGAATGCAGAAGAGAATCATTGTACTATATGTTAAAATAGTAAATAACTAAACTAAGCAAAAACCAATTAAATGCTTATAGTGGGAGACTGAAGAAATCAATGGCAATATTTACTTAGTGAGATATTACACAACCGTTAAAAATGTTGGGTTGGCTCCATCTTTGGGAATAAAAGTAGACAGTGAAGATGTCATAGCAGGACTCCTGACCAGAGGCCTTTTCTGAAACTGGGTGTGACCTTGCAAACACCCCTCCTCCAGTGCCTTGTTTTCTTTTTCAGTTGCCTCTCTCTTTGCCTGTTTTCCTAGATAATTCTGTCAGAACTGTAGCCTTTGACTGTCCTATCTCATGGAGTTTCAAGAAGGCAGGGACTCTACCTAACACTAGGTTGGAGCAAAAACGAATACCAATAAAGTTTGAATAATAAACAGTGCACTTTCCATATTAAAGATTTTTCTAAATAAATGCAAAATTGGGGCTGGAAAGACGACTCAGTGGTTAAGAGCACTGGTTGTTCTTGCAGAGGACCCGGGTTCAGTTCCCAGCTCTCACATGGTGGTTCACAATTGTCAGTGACTCCAGTTCCAGGGGATCTGATGACCTTTTCCTGCCTCTGTGGGCATTGCAAGCAGGTGGTGTACTTACATACATGCAGGGAAAACACTCATATATAGAAAATAAATAAACACAATTTATAAGAAATGCAACATTGTAGATTGCAGGGAAGCAAGGCTGCAAGACTCTACAAGAAGTAGAAAACATGAAGACACCTCTAGATTCAAAAAGTATATTTTGTAAAGCTCTAACTCCACTTATTTCACTCTTAGTTTCTTTTTTATAAGGGTACTGCCGGTCTCATTGTGGAAAATCAAAGCTAGCGTGTTTGAGGGAGCAGGGTTCTGGGTGCTTTCAATTTCCTCCAACCTATTGTCACTCAGGCCCAAATCAGTTCTTTATCTTTCTTCCAATTTCTCTTTTACTGGTCTACCATTTCTTGACTTAGCCCTATTGTGTTTTGAAACTGCTTTTTATACAGGCTGTGTAAGCTCTGGCCCGCTGTCCATCCCAGCTGATTCTAATTTCTGACTAGATCTCCATTATCTACAGATCAATGTCCTGTTTGACACATTTGACTTTTTGAAGGAACAAGAGTTGTTTTGTCTTTGAAGCAAATGTACGTACGTTCATTCATAAACACTCATTCAGCACATATAAACCAGTGAAGATAGAGTGAGGTGGGAGTTCTGAAAAGATGACATTTGTGTGTGGGAAGAGAAAGAAAAGCCACATGGAAACTCCCTCTCCCTGCTTTCGTTTCCCGCTGCAAACTGAGGTGTTAATCAGACCGTTCAAAATTATAGCCACATCAAAGCAGTGTTGCCCAAGGACGTTGCACCTCTCAGAAGTATTGGTGGAGAAAAGGCTTCAGTGGCAGCCAGCCCCTAGTGATGTGTGCTTCCTACGGTTCAGATCCCGTGTGGTCCCCTCCATCAGCAGAAGTGATGCCATGCAACGCCTGTGTAAGGTTAGAAAGGCTGCAGAGTTCTATTTAGGAAGTGAGGACCGCAGCGTTTGTGTCTTCTCGGTCACTCAGTTTAGAAGTAGCTTTGTCATGGTCGTGGGGAGCCCTTGGGGAAGCCCACATAGATGGTTCTCCTGAGACTCTTGAAGGCCTCTGGAAGTGATCTCAGATGGCCACAGCGCAGTTCTGGCTGACTCTGGCTGATTGTTGCTTAGCGAGAGATTGAGAGCCTGAGCCACCCCGCCCAGCCATTTCCAGATTCCCAACCAAGTGGAACCACAAGAGAATAAATGTTTTAGATTTCTCTGTTTGGTGTGATTTATCGCACAGTAATAGATAACCAAACCAGTTGTAAACACCTGGGTTGGACCAAAAACAAAATAAATTTTGCTCCGAAAGTGCTGTAATTAAAGTCATTCCCGGAGCTTTGGGGACTGTAGTACCATGCTTATTTTTATAATTTTACCTAATCATGAAAAATTTGGTTGAATGCAATGTCAGATTATTATTAACATAAGATTTAGGTTTTAAGTGCATTTTCTATACCGTCTTATTTAAAAAAATTTTTTTTCTTTTTTAACTTTAGGACAATTTTATTAGCATTTAAAGAAAATTCCTCAGGGCAGGCAAGCTGTAAATCTCAGTAGCTGCCTTGAGGAGGAGAAAGAAAAATGCCAGAAAGCCATGTCTGTGTAGAGCCATCCTGGAAGTCAGCTATGTGGCAGACTGGCAGCCACATGGTGGGGAGTGAGCAGGAAGAGTGAAGAAGCCCCAAGTGCTGGAGCAGCCCACAGTGTTGTCAGAAGCTTAGAGAACAGGCAGAAAGAAGAAAAGCCAAAAACATTACTCGCCAGCTGTGCATAAATGGGCCTCGGTGCTACACACCTGAAACCCTAGTACTCAGGAGGCTGAGGAAGGAGGATGGAGGCTTGATGTCATTTATGACAATAGGATGAATCCGAGGCTAGCCTGGGATACATGAAACCTCGTCTCAGGAAAAAAAAAAGTGTTTTTGAAGTAATAGAGCTGTATATTTTTATGGCTAGAGCAAAAACCAGCTGGCCAATTAAAAAAAATTTCACATGAGAGTTATGCTTGTAAATAAATGTACCTGTGTCATGCAGTGCCCACAGAGGACAAGGCATGAGATTCCCTGGAACTAGAGTTACAGATGGCTGTTAGTCACTATGTGGATGCTGGAATTCGAACATAGTTCCTCTGCTCTTGACTGCTGAGCCATCTCTCCAGCCCATCAGTCATCCAGTTTTTAAACAGAAATAGGGCCTAAGTACAAAGAATTGAAGTGTGACTTCTTTTATTTTTTATAATGAAATAGATTAAAAAAACAACTTTGTAGGAATTAGGAATAGAGGTAAAAAGCAGTGTTTGAAAAATAAATTTAAAATAGAGTTAAATAAATTAGGTTTCCAGAGGCATTACTGAATTTGTGTGCTAGGACATAGCTTTTTCCTTCCCTTTCCTTTTGGCGTGCCTCTTCATTTGATGTACTTTGTATTTATGAGATTCAGTTCATTTTGCTCAGATGCTTCTCTAGGTCTCTATTATGAGCAGAGGGAACTCAGTTGTGTCCGATTTACTTCACCTTTTATTATGTTGGCTAATGTTTAGACTTTCATTGATTTCTTGGAATTTTCCATATTTTTTTATATGATCGCTGTAGTGATTCATCTTATATGACTCCTAGGCATGAATGCAAGAATTAGAAGTAAAACTTTATGTTTCCAGAGAGACCCTCACAAGTTGTTTAAGAAGGCATACAATTTAAGCCCAAGGTTGTAAAATGGTGGTTGTTTGAAGCCAGCCCATGGATAGATGTGTTTTATTTAGCTTGCACAGTGTTGCGTCACATAGAATTCTTTGAAAAAGTAGTTGTCACCCTTAAAAATCAAGGAACTTTACATTTTAAAAAGGTCTGGCAACAGTGGGCCTCTATTCTTGCACAGCCACTAAGGGCTGAGGCTGAGAAGCGCTACCTGTTGTAGGCAGAGGCTTTGACGTGTCCCGTCCCCCCCCCCCCCCGGGCTGGTTTCCTTACCTCCTCTGGCGTTATTTATTTTAGTTCCTTGCCTGGGCCCTGTAGACATGGAGTTTACCATCTTCAAGTCAAACAGACAACTACCCATGACGTAATTAAGAAATAAAGTTGAGGGTTAGGGTTAGTCCCGTGGTAGAGCTCTTGCTTAGCATCCAGGAAGCCTTCACCTCAAACGCAAATAAAAATGAACTTGCTTTTGCTCGGCCTACCTGGTCTTACCTATTACGACATGCCTAATTGATGCCTGTGGGCACCTGCTCTTCGCTCTCTTCCCTTCCGGCCGACAGAGCCAGCTCTAATGTCCCATTCATTCGGTAAGTGGGTTCAAAGTTTATGGACGTCATTGGTCTTAGAAGTCCTCCCTTTTACCTATGTTCTCTTGTTTTAAACTTCAACTTGTGCTAAGGTTTTTTTTATACTGATGTAAGGTAAAGGGTTTGGTTAGTTTAAGTGGTAACATTTCATGCTAATTAGTGAGACCTATCAGTACATGTCCAGCCTTTATGGATTAAAAAAAGGATCAAAAAACGATAAAACCCAGATCCAAGAACAGCAGAGAATTCTTAAGAGAGTGGAATTGTGTGGGAAGCAAACACTTTTCATCCTGGTTTCACATGTTACTACTATTTTTAAAATTGTATTATATAAGCCTCAAGGTTCTGCTAGACAGAATCACCGGAAAATCAAGAAGATAAGATGTCCCACTACCTCTCCACCCCCTGGAGGCAGGGGCGGCTTTCCTTCACTCATACAGCAGAGGTCAAATACTAGGAGCTATTTCTGTACTGAAAACAGCCAACCATCAAAGTGAAGGCTTCTGCATGTATGTAACAAATGGCTTAATATTTGTGAATAAGAAATTTTTTCTTTTTTGACAATTTGTTGTCTAAAACTATAGCTAAAAATGAGTAATTGTTAACATTCAAAAAAGGTAACTTTTAACTTAAGTAAGCGTGGGAATAAAGGCAGCAGCTGAAGTGTGAAGGAGCACTGAAGGTTTCTGGGATATGTAGTAATTCTCTAAAGAATGACGACATTTCTCCCTAGTGTTTTATTTAGAGGAGACACACCTTACTTCTGTTTGTTTGCTTGTTGTTTGCTTGTTTGTTTGTTTGTTTTTGAGACAGGGTCTCCCTGTAGCCCCAGCTGGCCTGGAACTCACTGTGTACACCTATCTGGCTGGCTTTGATCTCACAGAGATCTGTCTGCCTCTGCCTCCCAAGTGCTGGGATTAAAGTCATGTACCATTATGGCTGACTGGCAGTCTATAACCTTTTGACATTACAAGTTCAAAATTCTCCATAGAAAACCTGTTGGGAACGGGGTGTTGTGATTGAGTCTTCACTCTTCTCCCATCCCCTCTGTCTCCCCATTCCTCCCTACTTAAATCTTTCCAGCCCAGTATTCCCTCTCTCTCTGCACTTCTATTGTCCACGTTTAAGGCTGCTAATCCTTTCTAGATTTCTGGCCCCTTTAAGAACTGTAAAGAGAAACATATGAAATTATAGATTTGAAGACAAGATCCACATATAAGGGAGAACATGAGGCATATATATATATAGATAGATAGAGATATAGATATATACATATATATTTCTAGTTCTATACACTTATCTGAAAATTTAATTATGTACAAGTGCCACATTTTCATAATCTATCATCGGTTGATGGACATCTGGACTGATTCCATTTCCTAGTTATTATGAATAGAATGGCAATAAGCAGGATTTCATGTAGCCCAGACTGGACTCAAACTTGCTATGGAGCTGAGGAAGACCTTGAACCCCTAATCCTCAAGGCTGCACCTCCCAAATGCTAGGTTTACAGGAGTGAACAACCATATTGAGCTTCCCATTTGAATGTTAAACAGTTATATATACTTTTCATCTTACTATGGAAGAATGTAATATGTGACATATTAATATGCAATAAAAGTATGCCTTTAAAAATTAATTTTGAAGATTAATTGAAAGCTCAAATGAGGCTAAGATTTTTTTCAGCACTAAAGATAAATTTCTTGGGTCACTGCATTGTATTTTCGAAACAAACTTTAATGATCAGCTAAGTCTGTATCTATCAGTGTTTGATTTCTTAAACATGTTAGTCAACAGAGAATCGAAAACGGTTTTCTAAATTAGTTTTGAAATGAGCTCCCTGAGATTTCCCTTATGAGAAGTAACTTTTAGATGTGCATACTGCTTTGTGTCTGTTTGGCTCCTGCTTTTTCTTTTTTGTAGAGCAGAAGAAGGAATGGGAAGGGCAGGGAGCGTGGTGGGAAGCAGTTTCTGGGACAAACCCTGGCACACATTTTCTTTGTTCCACAGACCTGATGCTTGGGTCACTCTGTGCTTGTCGTGGTCTGCTCCTGTGTTCACCCTGAGCAAAATCCAGACTAGAACAAAGCTTTACTCTGTTCTCCTTTTCCCAAATCTGGCCAAGTTTCCAGCAAGTAGAAGGTGTGTGACTTGTAGTGGATGAATGAGGTGAGCGCAGGCTCCACGAGGAAGGGAGCACGGTTATATCTAGGCGCTTCAGCCGCAGCTCACTGTCAACCACAAGCGACTTAAACTATAAACACATTTTTTTTTTTTTAATTTGAGATGACATAAAGTTCAGAGTCAGGGCAGTTCCAACTGAGCAGTGTCATGAAGGACCCAGATGTTTTTCATTTTTGTTCTCAGCCATCCTCAATGCAGTGGTGATTTCTTCCAATGTAGCTGCAAGATGACCGTAGAGTCCCAGATGGCCAGCAGAGCAGCGCGGTGCTTGCTTTTGTGTGTCTCCGTGTATTGCTTGCAGTGGACTTCCACTCAGGTCTGTCCCTTTGGCCAGGATAGGCTCGCAAACCCATACATGCTGACGAAGTATACAGCAGTGATCACTGGCTTGAAACACCAGGGGAAGTGGTATAGGGAAAGAGAAAGATAAGGCACAGAGGAAGGAGTTGGGGTGGAGGCTGGATGAAGCAGCGGCAGCGTGTGTAGCAGGCACAGTGCACATTTTTACCCGTAGAAGAGCAGCTAATGTCTAATGATGTAGGAAGGTCATCGAACAATATTATTTCCAGGGAACACTGTAGTATTCAAGAGCAGATCCCAACTTTGTGGGCTCACACACATTTGGTGCTGCAAAGGACATGAAAATGCAAGTTCAAAATTGCTGGAACTTGTGCAGGTCCGATACCTACCTGTAGATCTTTCCCCAGGGACATCTGTAGTGTCACTACGTTTAACACCGTTGCTCTGGAGAGGTTAAAGAACAGCGTGGGACGGCATGGGCAGCAGGTCAGGAGAGCAGTCTGCTTCACTGTTACCTTCATAGTGCTCTGGAGATGAGCATGTATAACCCATAATCATTCGAGGATAAAATGTATGGGTATAAAAAGATAACAGATTTTTTTTTTAAAACAGAAATTTGATTTTTATTGTTGTTGTTGTTAATGGCTCATTTATTTATTTATTTGGGCTGAGGCTGGGACTTTGGGCCTCAGGCATGCTAGCTGAGTGCTCTACCTGCCCCTGGACCACCAGCCCTAACAAGAATTTTAAAGAGTTGATGCTTACCGTGCCCTCTTTACTATTAGAAATTGTGTGGGAGTGAAGACCTAGGAATGGGTGAATTAATCTTTATACTTTCTTGAGATAAATATTCAGCCCATTGTTGTGTTTCTTTCCTGTTTCTGTGATAAATGTCCCGGCTGAAGCAGCTTCAGGGAGAAAGGGCTTACTTGGTTCACAGGTCCAGGTTACAGGCTGTCATGACAGGGCAGTTACAGTGGCAGGAACCTAAGAGAAATGGTCACATTCAAGAGCAGAGGAAGACTGAATGGCTGTCTGCTTGCTAGTGTTTAGTGAGTCATCCTCTGCATTTTAGATAGCCCAGGATCCGCTGTGCAGGGCATGCATTACTTAGGGTAATGCATTAGGTAATTTAACCTAATCAAGACAATTCATCTTTCTCAGACATCCTCAGAGGTTAGCCTTAATCTAGACAGTCCTCCACAGGTGTGCCTGCCTCCAAGGTATCCAGTTGACAACTGGACTAACCAGCAGACCCAATAGATTCTGATAAGCACTTGTTTTTTTTAAGGATTTCATTTCTTTTCATTTTATGAGCATGAATGTTTTGTCTGTGTATGTAAGTGTACCACATGTGTGCTTGGTGTCCATGGAGGCCAGAAGAAGACACTGGATCCCTTGGAACTAGAGTTACAGATGGTTGCTAGCTGCCTTGTGGGTGCTGAGAACTGAACTCAATCTTCTGCAGGAGCAGCAGGTGTTGTTAATTGCTGAGCCATCTCTCCAACCCCCTGATTTGAATTATTAATGAACATGTCTGTAATGAACAGGAATCACATATACTGAACTTTATATGCTTTTCCTGTTTCCCTTGTGTGGGTATGGGTGTGGCTGCTGGCTGTGAACGAGAGACAGGGATCAAGTCCTGTGCCTGCTGTCCTGCCGGTACTGGCTGTTATAGCAGCAGGCAGAGACTGCTTCCGAGGAACCTGTTACATTTCTGGGTAGACATCCAAGTTTTCCTGCTATTGTGTTTGTAAAATAAAATTCTCTTATCCATCTCAGGTTTCTGAGATTGTGCACGAACTTTCCATCATATATCATATTTCACACCAGCTTTTAAAAAATAAAATGTGTTTTTGTTAATGAATGTAGTGTTAATTTTCACAAGTGTGTCACCAGCTCCAGAACTGAATGAGTCTAGCATGTAATAATCTTCCATTAATATTTATTTAATGAGCCAGGCATGGTGGTGCATGCCTTTAATCCCAGCACTTGGGAGGCAGAGGCAGGTGGATCTCTGTGAGTTCAAGGCCAGCCTGGTCTCCAGGCGGGCCGGGACTAGGGAGACCCTGTCAAAACAAAACAAGATAAAATGCCGTATTACCTATCTTTTGAAAAATTAAGCACAGTATCTTCTTCAAATTAAAGAGTCAAGTGATATGGTAAATCGTAGTTTTAACATGACAATTAAGACATGTACATATTGCTAAAGCACGGTAAATTAAAAAAAATACAAACACTGGGAAGAGAGAGATGATTATTGAGTGGGGAGTGTGGTTCCATGTGCCTGTACTTGCACAGGAGAGGAGTCTGTAACTGTGAATGGACCTTACACTCCTCAAAAGGCATTTGTTGCACAGATATTAAATAGGTTTGCCTGGCTGTCTCCTGTTTTTCTATAATTGAAAATTATTTTTCTTATTGAGTTTTTGTGTATTTCATACAGAACATCTTGAAAATTATTTTTATAGCTATTAGTCTTGGACATACAAGTGTATTAACATGTGCATTCAAAAGACATTTGTTTGTTTTCTGATGTGTAACATAGTTAACATAAATTTATTCCATTATCTAAATATTAACATTTAGATATAAAAGTATGCGATAAGTTGTAAACCTCAGTTTTGAAAATGTTTTTAACGTACGATGAAAAGACAGCTTGTCTTGTATAAAGTATTAAAAAAGCTTTTCAAAGTATTACAAGATGAAAGGAATTTAAAAATCGACATTATTGGCACAAGATTCATACTGATGTTTACTCACGTAAATAGCACAAAATACTGCCTAATTAATGTGGTTGGTAAATTTTTGGTACTTTAATTTTCTCTGTTATTGTAAACCATGCATAAAATGCTTGCCTATTGAAAAGTGCAGAATTGTCAGAGCTTAAACAGCTGACATCTGCTTACTCTCTTAAAAAAAAAAAAAAAAGAATAACAAGCCATTTCAGCCTAATCTACCTCAAATGTGTTCATGTAAATGGAGGTCCGTCTATTGACCTGTTCTTTTCAGCCCAGGATTGGTCCACATGGTTTATGAAACCAGGAAGGCTGATTGGAAATGCAGATGTCGAGAGAGTGCAGCGCACCCTCCCCTTTTCTCTTTGCTGTATCTGTCAGGGTGAAAAATGGCTTGCACAAGGGTCAGCCACCCATACTCACTTAATTACTTTTCTTGGACCCACAGAACTGTCACAAGCTGTGGTGGATGCGGGAGCTGTTCCTCTCTTAGTACTCTGTATCCAAGAGCCAGAAATTGCTTTGAAAAGGATTGCAGCCTCGGCCCTCAGTGATATTTCAAAGCATTCTCCGGCGTTAGCACAGACAGTGGTGGATGCAGGAGCTATCGCTCACTTAGCCCAGATGATCCTCAACCCTGACGCAAAATTGAAGGTATTTAAAAACAAGGGCAAGAGACAGACAGGCCAAACCTCTTACAATCCAAGAAAATGAAAGTGTGGACAGATTGATGTTGCATATTAGAAATTATTAGTAGATAATCCAAGAAAATGAAAGTGTGGACAGATAGATGTTGCATATTAAAAATTATTAGTAAATATCATTGAAAACAGATACAAGTATATTATGTATTATTATGTATTTGATCTTTGTAAATGTGAAACCAGTGCTATAAGGGTCACATTTAAGACATAATTTGGAAATCTGTACGCGATGACAAACATTAGAGGTAGCCTCAGGGTTAACATTAATAATTTTCAAAAGGTGCTAAATTCTAGGGCTGGAAGGACCTGCAGGTTTTCTAGCCCATCATTAGAATATTTGAATTTCTTATGAAATTTGCTGTATGCTTATTAGTCTCCTACTAGCTTTCTAAATTCAGCAATTAGCCTGTTTTTTAAAATTGTTAATGTTGGGTAAGCCCTGGGAAGGGAAGTTCTTTGAGATGGTACCAACATCATGCCGAAAAGATGTTAATTCTGTTTGTTACCATAATAAGTAACACTTGTGTCATAAAGTAGCACTCTAAATATTGTGTGATTAAGAAGTAGGATTCATCCAAAGGCCATAAGCTTTAACTGTCTGAAATACATAGAGTTTTTAAATAGTCTGTAGAGAACTAATGGGGAAATTGGGGCAATCTAAAAAATGGAGTTTATGACTAGGCTGTGAAAGTTGCAAGCCTCAGAAGACTTAGGTTTTGTGCTCTTTTCTAATAAAGGACTTAGGATGCTATAAGGCTGTTTAAAGTACATCTGAACTCTGAGGTACACTAGTGGACTTTACATCAAGTTTTATTTATTTATTTATTTTTTGTTTGACAGCATCAGGTCCTCTCAGCTCTCAGTCACATTTCGAAACATTCTGTGGACTTGGCAGAGATGGTGGTTGAGGCGGAGATTTTCCCAGTTGTACTTACCTGTCTGAAGGACAAAGATGAATATGTGAAGAAAAATGCTTGTACTTTAATTAGAGAGATTGCGAAGCATACACCCGAGGTAAAAGCAAAGCAAAGCAAACAAAAAGCGAGCTTCAAGAGACAATCATACGTAGCTTTGGTTTTTAAGTAAAACATCAGTTTGTTTATGAGGCCTCTGGGTGGCCCCAAGTGATCTAACCTCCTCAGCACTGTCTGCATTTTGACCTAGGTGATTCTCTGTTGTGGTAGAAGGGATGTTCACCAGTGTTCCTGGGCTCTGGTGACAACAATGCCCCTCCCCCAAGTGGTGCAGCAATAAAAAATGCCTGCAAATTGTCAAATGTTCTCTAGGATACAAAATCACCTCCAGTTGAGAACCTCTGAATTGCATTAACGAAGTGTGAATGAAATTCAGTTTCTAATCGTTTCCAGATTTCCATTCTGGATTGTAGGTTCTGTGGTCTTCTGTCATCCTTATCATTTCATGTCACCTGGAGCAGTGAAGGGTATTATATCTGTAGGTTGGGACAGAGCACAAAGGTTCTCCGGCCTAGTGTGACTAGGTTAACAGCTGCTCTAATGTGATTTCCTGCTCTGAGTGTTTAGATGTGAAAGAAAGAGGCAAAGCAAGCTCCTGTTGATTCTGTGCTCCTGTCATTTCTCTGTGTGTATTTTGACTAATCAGTTTTCGTTTCATTACACATTGAAGTCCTCATTCTTTATTTCAGCTAACATCTTGGTTGAAATTTTCCAGAACTGAAGTGCACTCAACTAGTAATCTTTACTCACCAGGGGGATACTTAGGTTAGACTGCTGGAAGGCTGATGCTTGTTGTTTTGGGGCATTGATTAATTTTTATACACAGGCACTGTGACTGGGCATTTCAGTAGTTAGCCAGTTTAAACTTGCCCTCAGCTTAGCGTCTAAGTGAAGTATTTTGAAATTGATCACAGTAGGGATAAAATGTGTCTTGGTGAGGAAAAGATGAAACCACACAATAAAGTTCTTCACAGTGATTGTATTTATGCATTCGAAATAGGATTTACATACTTGAATATTTATTTAATAAATACAATAATCTCTGTGAATGGATTTCAGTTTGACCAGGTGTTAAGTCCTAAACTAAGTGCTACCACAGCATATTTAAAGCAGGTTTTCTGCTGTGTGGGCTTCTGTTCTTTCCTCCCAGCTTTCCCAGATGATCGTTAACGCAGGAGGAGTGGCTGCGGTGATCGATTGTATTGGGTCCTGCAAAGGGAACATACGGCTGCCTGGCATCATGATGCTCGGTTACGTGGCTGCTCATTCTGAGAACCTGGCCATGGCAGTGATCATTTCCAAGGTGCGTGCTTGCTTCCTGTTTCCTAGCTCTCAAAGTAGGCTATTTTACCCTAGACCTCTCTACCGTTGTCTACCAGAATAGAAAATGTAGCTGGCTAGAGCCAAAGAATTGCCGATTTTTTTTCCAGTGGTTTTGCTGTTTTATTTCCTTGCTTAGTAGGACGTTTTCCAGAGCTATCTTTGAAAGGTAGGTTACATAAAATATAAAGTTTTCAATATCTGATATCAACAGATATCAACTGTGAGTACTACTGTTCTGTGTATATACATATTAAGCATACGTACATCTTGAGGGATTATTGTGTGTATTCACAAACTTGTAAAGCACACTTAGTGAAAAACCGCACTTACATAACTTGTCCCATTCATTGTTTTTGCTCTTCTCAGAGGTCTTCTTCTTCTTCTTCTTTTTTTTTAATCCCTCCCTTCCCGTCATTTAATGAGATGGCCTAATCGTTTCTCTGTCAGATGTAGTCAATCAGGCAATCAGAGCACACCGCAGACAGCAGTATTCTGTTGTTTCACATTCTGGGGAATTTTGCCTTATCTCAATTTACAATTTTGTATGACCCTACCCCGTGGTGAAGCTTTGGCCCTTAGTAGGTGCTCACAAAACATGAATATTGGTTTCCTGAAGAACGCCCTAGAATGTGTGTGCGGGGGCAACCCTTTAGGGGGTGGGGTTCTTATCAGCATGGAAAACCTGCTGCTGTTTGTTAAACAGAAATGCGGTTTTTTTTTTTTTTTTTTTTTTTTTTTATCCCTTGCTAATCCTCGGAACAAAAAGGAGCCTCGGATCTTGATTTTCTACCTATTCCGTAGTGATGCTTTGCTGAGCTCCCTTTATCCTTTTGTTCTGCTGCCGCGGACTGCGACAGTGACGTCGACAGGAGCAGTGGTGGGGCTTTTGGAGGGGTCACTGAGGATGTGCATGGGGTTTCTGAGCCTCCGCTCCTCCGTGGAGTCAGAGAGCCACTGTTCAGGGAAAGAAGGCCGAAGCCAGGTTGCTGGTGCTTCCTCAGCTACCGCGTCCTCCGCGAGCCAGGGGCCCCCCTCTTCTCTGCGGGAGGGGGTGCTGCCGCCAGGCTCTCTCTCCCACCTGGTTTGGCTCTCAGAACCGCGAAGTTCCAGGGGTGACAGGCGTCTGGGGCAGACCACAGAGCAGTATAGCGTTGTCTCTCCGCCCACTGTTGTGCTTCAAGGGCCAGTGATCATGCCAACACTGAATAGCATTGTCACTGCCTGCACCTTCATGCTCCTGTCTCGGTGTTCCTAAGAACCGGGACCAGTAAGGCGGAGCTGGGGACGGGGGCGGGGCTGTCCGCGGGCCCTCTCTTCAATCTTGTCCTACAAGCGTGTCTTTTTACAAACGTACTTCACTCTGAAGACAGGTCTCACCTTTTATACTGCTGGGCGTTTATTATTTGGAAGAAAGGAACAGGTGAAGAAATGTGGTAGTTCTCTGCAGGAAATTGATCCTGAAGGAACAGATTAAAAGGTGATGGAAGAAGCATATATGATGATATGTTTTAGTTTTGTGTGGTACATGTGATACCGGCTTTTGTGGTATTAAATTTGAAGTAATTACTATAGTCTCAAATTAGTTAGAAAACTATGCCTATACAGAATCTACAATTAGAATTGACTATGTTTAGTTGTTTCTTGCTGGGGTCTATAAACTGATGCATTTGAGACGGTCAATTATGTTTTTATTACTTAGATAAAATTGAAGTCTAAGATGCACAATGTAAACATATACTACCGAAAAACAAAAGTAACTTTGACACAATATTAAAATGAACAAACTATAATTGAAAAATTGACCAAAATTAATGGAAAAGTATATGATATTTTGGTAAAGATACTAGATAATGTTATATTCAATCTAAAAAGCTCTTGGAATGGATTCTTGCTCATATTATTTATGTGATTTTGCGCCTACTGTCGTAATAGTAGTTTTTTTTTTCCAGATTTACTATAACTGGTGAAAACAAAATTTAACTTGGCAAGGAATATATGTGTGTGTGTGTATTTGTGTGTGTGAAAGAGAGGTGAGAGGGAGAGAGAAAATATGTTCTTGAGGATTGAACTGAGTAGGCCATACGCATGCTAGGCAGTGCTCTGTAGGTGTCCCAGTCTTAAATTAACTTTTTAAACAAAGGCAAATAAAGGTTTTAAGATTGTAAACATTTTTGTTTGTCACAGTGGAATCTGGCTTTGCCTAGTCTGTGGCATCTGTTGTTTGCTTAAATGTCCCTCTATCTGAGGGGTGAGGAGAGATAATTCTTAGTTAAGTTGGATTGTTGCAGATAATAGAGGTAATTTAGTTCTAGTCATTTTATTGACTTAAGAAATGACTGCCCCTGTGATGGTCTCATTTATTGAACCATTTAGGAAAAAAGAGATCAAGGCTGAAATGATTTCTTCTAATGTCTGAGAGACACAGAAAACTCTTTAATCTTGCTGTAGATTTATAACACTTGCTCTTTTGATCCCCACTGCAGGGTGTACCCCAGTTGTCAGCCTGCCTGTCAGAAGAATCAGAAGATCATATTAAGGCTGCTGCTGCCTGGGCCTTAGGACAGGTTGGGAGACACACTCCCGAACACGCGAGGGCCGTAGCTATCGCAGACACATTGCCAGTTCTGCTCTCTCTGTACATGTCAGCAGAGAGCTCTGAGGATCTGCAAGTGAAAGTGAGTTTAGGGAGGTTTTAGGTATTGATTCATTTTTTTAAAATATGGGATTTAAATATTTTAATTTTCCTGATGAACTGTGTAGTTTTCTGAGTCAAGAAATATAAATTTATCAGAAGTACGAGGTCAGTCTTCCTTGAAAAAGAGACCCTTGTCTCTAAAGATTAGTGATATTTTTTTAAAAAAGGTTTACACACAAAAAAATTTGGTTATAAAGTGAATGCAAGGGTTTTGCATTCTATATTTCTGTTGGCATTTCCTATGAAATAGGAATGAAATAATAATAGAATTTCTGGGTTTGGATTTGCTGGAGACTACTTTGTTCATTTTACATTAAAAGAAAAATTCTAAAATAGTTTAAGTTCCTTTTCAAAGATATATCTAGTGTATTCCTGAAGCCATAATTTACCTCTCCTGACTTCAAGGATGCCTGATCTCTTAATTATGTGTTTCATATTATTTCTTTTAAAAAAATCCAGAAGATCCAGTAAGTTAAACTTGTTGTTTGGGACAGGGTCTCCCAGTAACATTACTGGCCTGGAACTTGCTATGTCCATGAAGCTGACCTCATCTCAAAGAGATCTACCTGCCCCTTCCTTCTGAGTGCTGAGATTAAAGGCATGCGCCACCACACCCAGCTAAATCATGCATTTTTAAAGGGCAAGCTTTATAAAAAATTTTACTGGCTACTAAGGTGCTATATAAAACACAAGCATACAGTAGGATGGACTATTGAATAATTTTATAATTTCAAAAAAATGTTTTCTAGAATATCTATTAGGAAAATATGTAGCTCTTTGAACTAATGAGGGAAGTTTACAGATAATACTTCAAAACTAAATAAATAAAGTTAATAGAGTCAGCCAGATGACTCAATTTGATGGCCTGAGTTTGATTCCTGGAACCCACATGATGGAAGCCGAGAACCTGACTCCTGCAAGCTGTCCTCTGACTTCCACGAATGTACCATGGCAGGTGCAGGCACGCACCCCCCTAAATAAATAAATAAGTAAATAAATAAATGTAAATTTAAAAAAACTTTAAAGTACCTTAAATTTTTCATTAAGACAGTAAATTGACAAATAGAAAAACATTGATTGAAATGTAACTTTATATAATAAAGTAGAAATTTCCTTGGCTACATAGTTTAGGCATTCTGAAAGTTATGGGTAGTAAGTCTTTTTTTTTACTTGCAGACTTATGAGAGTGAATTTGTTTATTTGGCCATGGTTGCATGCTTTTTTTCCTACAAATTGATCAGCAAAATTGATTTCCAAGAGTAACGTTTTCTCAGTATTTGTAAGACTTCCACACAAAAGGCACGGTTTAATAGATTTGGGTGTCCCTCACAGAGCTAGAGTTAAGGCAACAGAACAAGCTGGTAAGCAGAGATTGACAGTGCTTCCTTCTCATGTCTTTTCCAGTTAGGGGATTCTTTGACTTTCTGATGAGAAGTCCCAGCTCCCTTTGCAGTCTTGAGCAGTCCAGGCACAGCTGATTTATATGTGCTTCCTCTTTTGGTCTCACATTTCTTGACCTATTGTCTGTTCCTCCTCCCTCCTTGCTTCTTCCTTTGCTCCTCAGTGCTCTGCTCTTCTCATCCCCCTCCTCCTGTCTCCAGTGATCCAGTGACTCTCCCCTCTGCAAGCATAATCTAGGCCTGGACTAGAAGAGTAACTGAGTTTAGTTTGGGGTTTCTTGATAGATAAGTATATCTAAAACTAATTAACCTTTCAGATTTTTGTTTTCCACAACTTTTCTTCTCTTTTACATTGGGAAATAAAGTGAAAGGGTATGTGAGCTAGAGTTAGTGTGCTGGTGACCGCCTATAATCGCAGCACCTGACAGGCTGAGGCAGGAGGATAGTGAATCTGAGACTAGCTAGGGCTACTTAGTGAGATCTTATCTCCAAAAGCTGGAGAAAGGTGCTGGGGAGATGGCTGAAGAGCACTGGCTGCTCTTGCAGAGAAGCTGGGTTGGGTTCTCAGCCCTCACATGGCTGCTAACAACGGTCCATACCTTCAGTTCCAGGGGACTCAAGGCCCCATTCTGGCCCCTGCAGCACTGTGCCTACATGGTGTGCTCACAGACACACAGGCAAAACACTCATACATACGAAGAAAAATAAATTAAAAAGTTATTTTATTTTATAAGGCTGGATAGAAAGGGAGCCTGGAGAGATGACTCAGCATTTAGGAGCACTTACTGCCCTTGCAGAAGACCAGGGTTGGGTTCCCAGTACCCACATGGCCACTCACAACTGCCTGGGCATCTGACGCCCTCTTCTGGCCTCTGTGAGCACTGCACACACATGGTATATGAAGGCAAGTAGTCACACAGACATACACATAAATAAAAATAACTAAAAAAAAATTTTGTTTTTGGTCTTTTTTGAGACAGAGTCTCCCTGTAGCCCCAGCTCTTCTGGAACTCACTATGTAGACCAAGTTGGCTTTGAACTCACAAAAGATATGCCTGCCTCTGGCTTCTGAGTGCCAGGATTAAAGGCCTAGGCCACCATGCTCAGCTAACTAAAGATTTTTCAAAAGCTGGGAAAAAAATATAAACTACAACATGAATGATAATAGCAGAATCTACAGTAATCATAGCTTGAGGAACCCTTGCAAGAGAGTACTTAGGTAGCACCATATATTTTTATATACTTCTAAGTGCTACTGGGGATTAAACCCAGAGTTTGTGCATGCCAGGCAAGCACGCCCTCAGTCATCAAGCTATATCCCCTGCCCATATAATTTTTTTGTGTGTGAATTACTGTAGTATTATATTGTATAAGTATCTGTGGAGTAAAATAAACAGGAAAAAAACCCTCTCTTTTTAAAGTAAGATAATCTTCATTGCATTTTAGTTTATCAAGGGTGCCTTTTTAGGTTAACTAATAGAAATGAAGTTTCTTCTGCTTATATATGATACAGTGTTTACTTTCAGGAAATACACTGGGCACTAAATTAAAAAGCAAACCTTTATCAGTAATTTTCCTGGCAGCCAACCCTGTCCTAGACTCCATCGTTCTTTGTTCTCCTCCAAGGTCTCTTGGATTGCATTAATCGTTGTATTAAGGGTTTTAGAATGAAGTCAGTCAAGTCTACTTAACACTATCTCAGTGAGGAAGAGTGAATCCAAAAACATCAGCAACCTGTCTAGCACTGTTTTCTTTTTGTTACTCTGTAGCAACTTTCAAATTATAAGGCCCCATTGAAGTTCATTTTGTCCCAAAGGCATGTCAACTTCTGTAAGCACTCCCTAATTGGTTCCAATGAGCTCAAACCAATGAGCAGCCTCTTGGAATTTCTCCTGTGTTGTCACATACCACTGCTATTTGCCTGTGCATATGTTATTCCAAATACTTTATTAAATAAAAAGTCTCATATAAGATTATATATTGGGGCAGGAGAGATGGCTCAGCAGTTAAGAGCACTGGCTGCTCTTGTGGAGGACCCAGGTTCAGTAACAACCGACTGTAAGTCGTTTCAGGGGATCCAGTACCTTCTTCTGACCTCCTTGGGCATTGCACAACACAGGTGCACTTACATACATGCAGGCAATAGAGTCATGCACGTAAAATTAAAATAAAAAATAAAAAGATCATCTACATATATTTTGAAAATATTTGGGCATTTTCATTTTTTATTATAGAGACCTCGTGTTGAAGTACTTTATCTTTCTCTGGCATTTCAATCGGTTGGTTATAAAACTGTGTAGGATATTTATTTGGTATGGCTATATCATGTTCTTGTATTCCCAGGATAAAGGCAATGACAATTAGCAAATTTCATAATCTCTTTCTTCACTTGTTCAGAGTAAGATATTACTTGATTTGTTGAATTAGGTAAATCAACTTTTTATGTATGTGGATAATCCACAGTATGAAATTTTAAGAATCACTTTATTTTGCTTATAGCCTTAAGCAAACAAATGTAAGACCCATCTCCTGAAAGTTAACACATTTTAAACCCAATATTTGACTTAATCTGGTAAATGTAAAGAATCCTAAAGAATACACAAGAAGGCCAGGTGTGGTGGCACATGCCTCTAATCTCAGCAATTCAAAGGCAGAGGCAGGTGAATCTCTGTGAATTCAAGGCCAGCTTGGTCTACATAGCAAGTTCCAGGACAAATGGGGCTACAGGGAGACCATGTCTCAAAACAAATTCATTTGCAATATATCAAAAGAAAAAAGATTCAGGAATAACTTTTTCAAAAGTAGAACACATGTATACTAAAACTAAAAAAAAATCCTGTTGAAAATGAAATATGATACCTAAGAGAGCCATGACAAGACTAAGCCATCAGCACAGCCACTATCAAAACCTCAGCTGCCTTCTTCTTTTACCAAAACTGGGAAATGGATCCAAATTTACATAGAAATGTAAAGGGCCTAGGCTAACAAAACAATCTAAAAAACGAACTACATCACCCAGCTTCAAACTGTACTGCAAAGCTATAGTAATCAAAACAAAATACTTGCTTATAGAAAAACATAGTGTTGGAACTGAATTGAGAATCAATTGATTACTTACAAATGTGCCAAGGCAATTTAGTGTAGAAAAGGTAGGCTTTTCCACAAATGGCATTCAGACAAGTGTTACATCCTCATGTGAAAACATTAATTGGTCCCTCAGCTCATACTGTACACCAGAATTAACTCAAATAGATAGTAGATCTAAATGTAGAATGAAGGCAGTACTCAGAGAAGAAAACATGAGCGTAGATATTTGTCACCTCAGATTAGGCAATGATCTCTTTAAAAAAAATTGTTTCAGTTTATGTGTATGTGTCTGTGCCTGAGTGTCATGTGTGTGCAAGGGGACATGGGGTCGGAAGAGGCCATCAGGTTCCCTGGAGTTGGAGTTACAGGCAATTGTGAGCCACCATGTGCTGCTGGGAGCTGAAAGCAAGCCCTCTGCAAGAGTAGTAAGCACTCTTAACTACTTTGCCACCTCTCCAGCCCCTGGGCAACTCTCTTAAATATGACACCTAAAGCACAGATGATGAAAGAAAAAAACCTAATTCTTGCTGAAGTTAAGAACTTTTATTTTTCAAAACCACCATTAAGAAAATAAAAAGACAAGTCATACATACTTGGCTAAAATATTTACAAATTATACAGTTAGGAAAGGACTTATGAATGGGGGGTGGATGTGAACAAAATACATTATAGGCATGTATGACATTCTCAATAAAAAAGAATGAATTTATATTCAAAGTATAAAAAAGAACTCTTGAAAGTTTATCCCGAGCTGGGGTGATAGCTCATTGGTAAGAGTGTTTGCTACACAAGTCTGAAGAGTTGAGTTAGAATCCCCAGCACCCATGTGAAAAACTGGGCGTGGCAGTGCACACACCTGTAACCCCAGCGCTGTGCGGGGCAGAGACAGGAGGATCCCCAGCGCGTGCTGCCTGCCAGCCCAGCTGCAGGTTCAGTGAGAGACTATCTCAAGGGAGTAGGCAGAGAGTAATAGAGCAGGACATCCAATGTCCTATCCTCTGGACATAGGCATGCATACTTGTGTACATGTGGCACATGGGAATACACCACAAACCCCCCACGCAAGTGCACACACACACAGCCAACCAAACAATGGCCAAAAAAAAATATGAGTAGTCATTTTATCCAGTAAGATAGACACATGCAGTTAACACACGAGGAGATGTTCAATAACTTTGGTTACTAGGGAAATGCAATACAAAAGATAATAGGATATTACTTCACATCTGCAAGAACCAGACAATTGTTAAGACAGACAATAGCATGTTGATCACTATGTGGAGAACTCTGAAACCTTTTATACTGCCGGTGGGAATGTGAAATGTTAGTCATTTTGAAAACCAGTTTGGTAGTTCTTACAATATTAAACATAAATTTAACATTATTATATATTACTCAACAACTGCACTCAGAGGTATCCACCCAGAGAAATGAAAACATTTATCCTCACCTGGACTTTATACAGATCTTCCCAGCAGTATTATCCATAGCAGCTAAACCAGAAACAGCTAGTCCATCAGCTGGAAGTACAAAGTGTGGCAAACCTCGAAGGCTGAATTCCATCTCACAGCAAGAACGCATGCTACAGCATGGATAAACTCAGGTCATGGTACTCAGTGAGGAGGCGAGAGGCTCAGTAGCCAAGGGCTTTAGCTGCTGAGCCTGATGACCTGAGTACAGTGCTGGAACCCACAGGTGGAAGAAGATAACTGACTCCTGAACGCTGTCCTGTGACCTCCTCAAGTGCGCTGTGGCCTGTGTGTAAAATGCACTTCCCAGAAGTAAATCTTTTAGAAGTTCACTGACTGTATGTTTTAATTCATGTGAATTGTCTGGGAAAGCCACATTAATATAAAAATAAAGTAGAAAGGAAGAAAGGAAGAAAGAGAAGGAAGGACGGAAGGAAGAGGGTGCTGCTGCTGGGGGTAGGTGGGGTGGGAGAGAGAAAGGGAGTGGCTACAGATGGGTGTGAGGTTCTCTGGGGGATGATGAAATGTTCTAAAATTAGATTTTGGAGAAGCTCTAAACTCACTAAAATTCATTGTTCACTTAATATGAATGGGTTTGTGATATATATATATATATATAATCTCAATAAAAAGTTGATAACACCTTAATCTCAGATATAGGCATGTAAGCAAATCCTTAATACTTCTTTCATGCTGGACAACAGAGCTGATTATTGATCATGATACATAGATTCCTATCTACGAATACAGCTATAAATTAAATATATTTTTTTCAGATAAAGGATAGTAAAGTTCAATGGAATTTCTGGGGTCATTAGGTCCCTTTCTAGAGCTCTTGACTAGTCCTTAATAGCATATCATCAATTTGGAATTATTAGAATTAGGGCAGGTAATCTGTACCATTGCAGTTATTTGTCCTTGTTATCAATAGCAGTAAGTTAAGTTTGTTGGTCTGCTAAGTTGCCATAATATCTTAAGATGGTTCACTAAAGTATGGTACAATTAAGTGAGTTTATGTTCAACTTTATACCACTTGTGGGGAAAGTTGGGCTGCATTTCTTATTTAATCTATACACCAATGTTTGAGGTCAAATGTGTCGAGAGATAAGAGGTTACATAGGACTGCTCAGTTTGGGCCTCTAAAGAAAAACTAAAATTCAGGATATCTTTTACTGACCGCACAAATACAATTGAAAGTTTTACTGAATCCAATTGCCACTTAGAAAATTCACAATGTGAATTTTCAAAATAGTTCTTGGGGCTGGAGAGATGGCTCAGCAGTTAAGCGCACTGACTGTTCTTGCAGAGCACCAGGGTTCAAGTCTCAGCACCTACATGACGGCTAACAACCATCTGTAACGTCAGTTCCAGGGGATCTGACATCCTCCTCTGATTCCTGCCAGCACGGCAATGAAAAGGGTGCCCTACCTACATGCAGGCATCACACACACATAAAATAAAAAATAATAAATAAAATATTGAAAAAAGAAAGTCAAAATAGTCCTTCATTTTGAGAGCATTGCCAGACATCCAATAACAAAATCAGAAGACCAAGCTAAGGCCTCAGAGAAGGAAAATGTGAACAAAGCCCTGAGGATGCACAGACGCACACCACATACAAAATGCAGAATCCTGGAGGAAAATAGATACAGACAAACACAACTGTTGTGAAGCTTTCCAAAATGAAAGGGACCACATGTAAAACAAGAAACAAAATCACAACCAGCTACACCTGTAGCAATCTGCTACGGTCACCTGAAGTCCTTCAGCCACATTTATGGTAGTGTCAGGGGACATGACAGGAACACGTGGTATCACTTTGAAAGCAGGAAGAGTGCTGAGGGGAGGTCACAATGATGGGAAGGTGGGAGGGCACCCCTGGTGCCTAATCTTTGCTCGCGGGTTATCAGTCGCTCTCTAGCACTGAGAGCATCTTTCCCCACAGCTGGGTAGACTCAGTTCTGCCTCTGTTTGAGAATGGGTCCATTTCTACCCATAAGCCATAGCAGTGTCCCTGTAAGTGGACACTGAATAAGTCACACAGAGGACATTTCTGGATGCATATATACGAGTGTGAAATCTTTTGGAGAATATAGAATACCTGAACATGGTGCTCTATGATAGCTATTTTTTCATGTTGATTAAAAGAAATAGGATGGTTTAGTTATCTGTTTTACAGCCACAGATTTTACACTAATGAATGTTAACTTACAGTCTATAACTACACTTTACAATTTTAATGTTCTGGTAGATATTTTAGGACTTCATCAATTCACTGTTTATTTTAAAGTTTAATGTGAAAAAATGCTTTTTCAGGAAACTGTTTTATTTTTGTTTTCTGTGTATATTTTGCCTGCGTGTACGAAAGTGTACCACATGCATGCAGTGCCCGAAAAGGACAGAAAGGGGCATTGGATCCCCTGTAATTAGAGTTATGGATGGTTGTTAGCTGCCATGTGGGTGCTGGGAACTAAACCTAGGTCCTCTGCAAGAGCAGTCAGTGCTCTTAACTGCTGAGCCATCTCTCCAGCACCCAGAAAACTATTTTAAAAAATGAAACAACTGCAGCTTAGATCAAGACATTGGTTTCATTTTCAAAATCCAGGCATATAAGACATGAATGGTTAAGCTTTGTATGTATTTTGCTTTTTATTTCATAGAGTAAAAAAGCGATAAAGAATATCATACAAAAATGCACCTACCTGCAAGCCCTCGAGCCCTTTCTGTATGATGCACCTCCCAATATTCTGAAGCATGTAGCTGGACAGTTCAGTAAGGTAAAGAACTTTCTCATAGCCTGTAAGAAGGGGAAGAAATGAAAATTATTTGTTGATTTTTTTTTCTACTTTCGTCTATAAAGTGGGGTGTTACCATTTAAGTCAAAACTTCCACCAATCTCAATTGATACAGGTAATGTAGGTTAAATCCCACAGAAAAATACTTCCTCCTTTTCCACAGTTTTCTCACAGCCTCTGTCTTGTCTTTTTAAAAACTGTTCCAAGGAAGTAAATAGCATACAAATAATCAACACATATAAACCTTATAGTACAGATAATTTATATTGATAAGTATTTTTTAGTAATTTCTCACAGTGGCTCTTGGTCTTCTAGTCTAGGAACATAACAAAGATCTTTATAAAGAGAAAGAAAAAGGTCTTTGAGCCTCTGAAATATTTTTCAGAGACACTGTGCACTTTAGATGCCCTCAGAAAGTCATTTGGAGCACGTGGACTTCACTTATGAACAATCTAAGGAAGGGTAGCTGTCATATTTCTTAGAGCATGGCAGAGTAAGAGTTATAAGTGGTGGTAAGGTAGCAAGATCAGGCTTCAGAAACGTGCCCAGCTGGCAAGTAGACCCCACGTGGCAAGCACTGGATGGAAACCACAGTGTGCCATCCCTGACCGGCAGGACTTGATCCCTGTCTGTCTGGAACTGTGAAGTGGTGCTCTATATATTTGACTTAAGAAAATGGAGTCTGTGTAAGTCATATGCCATGGTGATTGTGTGTAGGCTTAGTTCTTCTTTAAAAAAAACCAACTGTGTTTTTGTTTTTGGTACTGTGGAAGGAACCTAAGACCCCTCATATGACCAGGCAAGTGCTCAACTCTACTCCAAGTTATAGCCCTAATTACTCAGCCAAGTCTTGACCTCTCTGAAATGTAGTTAGGTTACATTTAGTAGGTGTTTTATTGATCACTGCAAAGATGAAGCAAGATAGCATATGTTAAGAGTTTAATTTTACAAACAAAACATTTGGGCGTGGCCAGGTGGCTCACTGCCAAACCAAATGGCTTGAGTGAGAGCCCTCGGCCCCACATGGTAGAAGGAGAGCACCAGCTCTTGCAAGCTGTCCTCTTACCTCCATATGTGTGTGAAGTGCACACACTAATAAAAAATGTAAAAATTTTTAAAAGTGCAGGTTGGCTAGATGTGTCAGCAAGTCCAGGCACTTGCCATACAAGCGTGACCTGAGTTCAGTCCTCAGAGCCCATAGACGTGGCGGGAGAGAACCAATTCCACACAGTCATTCTCTGATCTCCACACATGTGCTGTGGCACACATGCCCACACACCACGAATGTATACACACACACACACACCATGCCTACACACAATAAATAAATAAATAAATTTATTTAAAGACATTTAAGTGTTTAAGGTTAACTAAAATTATTTTAGTTAATGAAAGAGGACAGGTTCATCTGAACAGTTGGTAATAATGCTATATAAACAAGGTCCTTCTGTTTATATGCTATATTTCTACAGATAATGAACAAAAATTATATATTCTCATTTTTTTTAAGGCAGTGTCTCACTGTCTAGCCCATACTGGCCTGGAACTCATAATCCTCCTGCCTCAGCCTCCTAAGAGCTCGTATGACAAGTATGTACTGCTGTGGCCAGTTTATCATTCTAATTTTTATAGTAGACTTCATAGTTAAGTAGGCCTCATTCAAGGTACTCATCTGAAAGACAGACTGCCCATACTTTCAGTTCTCTGAACTTGCTCTGTGTTCTTAGTAGCAGTGGGTCCACTCCTCAACCACCAGAGCTAATGGACAACAGGTTTCCTGTAGTTGAAGTCACCTCTGTACAGAGGTGTGTGTGACACCTATGCTGTCTTCTTTCCATGAAAACAATGAAAATTTATTTTCCTTTTAATTTTGTAAAACATGGGAGATATAATGGTCCGACTTTGAAAAACCATCCAACTAACCACAAAATGCAAAGAAAAGACTAAATTACCACTAGAGAAAAGTGATACATTTCTCCACTTTTGTGTACTTTTGGGTACCTAATTTGGTCACCTGAGAAGGAGTAAGTAGATCATCCATAGTCAGCCCTTAAAAATAGGTAGTTGATGTCATTTCTTGAACACTCTTCTTAGAGCTTAATCATTTAGACATAGAAGATATCCTGGTTTTCTTGAGTTGGCTGTGACAATGAATACTGATGTTAAGAGTTCCAAATAAGGAAATAAAAAGATAATGGGGCCAGGCATGGTGGCACATACCTTTAAATCCAGCACTCAGGAGGCAGAAGCAGGCAGACGTCTGTGAGTTCAAGGCCAGCCTGGTCTATATAGTGAGTTCCAGGCCAGCCAGGGCTACATAGTAAGACCCTGTGTTTAAAAAGGAAAAAAAAAAGTCACTGGGATTTGTGAGTTAAGATAGCCAAAGTCAAATACATTAAAGGCAGTAACTCAAAGGCTTGTAAGCGTCAGGGATCAGGGCCTCTCCATGACTATCAGCTTTGCTCATTGCTTAAATGAGCATATTATAAAAGTGAATGCAGTTCAAAGAAGATCGGATTCTGCCTCCAGTCGTCATCCGCTCATTGTGCTGTTTGGCTCATGTTTTGGTTGTGTTGGTATAAACTCCCTTCTACGTTATTTCAGATGCACTGTTGCTTTTGTTTGTGTGTTTTGTTTTGTTTTGTTTTTGAGACAGGATCTCCCTGTAGCCCAGCTGGCCTGGAACTCCGTATGTAGACCAGGGTGGCCTGGATCTCACAGATATTCACCTGCCTCTGCCTTCGTGCATGGATTAAAGGTTCGTGCCACCTGCCATGCTTGGCCCCACCATTGCTTCTCCATAGCAACAGTTTAACTCGGAAAAGAAAGGCTGACATGTTATGTTCTTTCCGTTTAAGGTGCTGCCACATGATAGCAAAGCTCGGCGACTTTTTGTGATGAGTGGTGGACTTAAAAAGATCCAAGAGATAAAAGCAGAACCTGGTTCACTCCTTCAAGAGTACATCAACACTATTAACAGTTGTTACCCAGAGGAAATAGTAAGGTGGGGAAGACAGGCTTGAGAGGTCCAGTGCTACAATGCTGCCTTTTGGGTTTCAAACCTGGGTTTTCTATCGCTGTCAGAGTGAACTTTGGAACACCGCACGAAGCCAGTGTGCATTTTTACCTCTGTCTTGATTTTTATTTCCCCAAGCACATTCTAGATTATGTTCTAGAATGTCACTTAAGACACCCCTGTACTAATTTAGCATATACCTTATTAAATACCCAGACAAAGACTGTGATTTTTTTTAAACACTTTGCGGTGATTTAATTTTTTAAAAGATTTTTTCCCTTTTTATTGAATTTTTGTGAATTTCATGCAATACATTTTGATCATATCTAGATCCCCCACCCCTCTGCACCTCTTATTTCTACCACCATCCACTTTCATGCACTCTATTATATATATAAATATATAAATTGATATCTTCACTGCGAATCTACCCACTGGAGTCTGGCTAACTTACAAGAGTCACACCTTTAAAAGACTCTTTCCTTTTCAGCCCCCATCAATTTCCAATAATTCCTCAGGTAAGGTTGGAGCTTCTGCCCCACTTCCCCATGTCGTGCTGGGATTTTTATCTGGCTTGGGCTTACATGGATCGTGCATGCTGTCACTATTGCTATGAGTTTATGTGAGTAACCGCCAAGCTGTCTGGAAAATTCTGTTTCCTTCTGGTCGTCCACCACGTCTGGCTCTTACAGTCTTTCTGTCCTCTCTTCTGAAATGATCCCTGAGCCTTTGGAGGCAGAAGCTTGATACTTTAGGGATAATCACTCTGTAGTCTCTCACTCTTTACACGTTGGCCAGTTGTGCGTTTCTATGTTAATCACCATCTGCTACATAAGAAAGTTTCTCTGCTGAGAGTTGAGAGATACATTAATCTATGGATAATAGATTGGTTTTTCATAGTTCCCTGCATATTATGTTTCTTAAGTCCACATTTACATTAATGAAAAATGTACTTAGGAAAGGGATGCTGAGTAACAAAAAGTTATTACCTAAATGTGAAAAAATACATAAGTAATGTTGCTTATGATGTACAGTGTTTCAGTAATGTGGTAAGAAATGATTTGTGGGCTGGGGAGATGGCTCAGTGATAGGACTGCTTCCTTTGCAAGCAAGAGGACCTGAGTTCAGATCCCCAGCACCCATGTAAAAGCTGGGCTCTATGTACCTGTAACCCCTGCATTGGAAGACAGAGCCAGGTGGATCCCAGGAGCTCGTTGGCCAGCCAGCAAGCTTAACCAAAACAGTGAACTTCAGGTTCAGTGAAACACTGTCAAAAAACATGGTGTAGTGTGATAGAATAAGATACCTGAGGTCCTTTACTTCTGCAAACCCATGTACCCACACTCACATACAAAAAAAGGAAGAGGAGGAGGAGGAAGAAAAAGAGGAGGAGGAGGCCTATTTGTTTTCTTTCTATTTTAAATGAAGCCAATTTGAAGAGTATTAAACTTAAGCTTTAGATCTTATAAACCTAGAGGAGAACAATACTGTTAGATCCCCTCCAAAAGCAGTTTCTTTCTCAACTTTCAAGTTTTGAGGTTACAGAAGTGAGCCTCCATGTCAGGCTCAACAAGAAAGACAAATTTATATATATTTCTGGAGGCTGAACCTAAGGTCTCATGCATACTAAGCAAGTCTGTGTCACTGAACTACTTCTCTAGCATAGTTAATATATTTTTAAATGAAGTCAGTTTGCAGAGCATTAAACCTAAGTCTCAGATCTTGTAAACCCGGAGGAGAACTATACTATCAGATCCCCTCCAAAACAAAATTTCCAAGAAAAAAAATAGAATAACTTAATTGAATCTTGAAAAATAACATAAAACATAGAGAGCACAAGGTACATTCCTATTTTCTCATCTAACAGTAGAAAATACAAACTTTTGCCTGAAAACTTGCATATTAGGACATGCGTGTTATAGGTTTCATCTATTCTTCTTACTTAGAATCTGTATTTTTAAAAACACAGTGACACTGAGTTCAAAAGTACAAGAAAATTTTCACACCAAAGTTTGTTTTTTGTCATTAAACTCTCTCTAAAGTTGCAAGCTGAAGTCCCAGCTGGGCTGGAACTCACTACATAGATCAGGCTGGCCTTCATCTCACAGAAATCCACCTGCCTCTGCCTCCTGAGTGTTGAGATTAAAGGCATGAACTCCATATACTGGGAGAAGCTTATGCATTCTCAGGAGGCTTACAAGAACTTGAAACACTTCCATTAAGCCAGCTTTGAAAATATTAGTGTATTATTATGTTATATCAAAGGAGTCAGCATTATAACATAGACAAACACCAAAAGGTTGTATGACATAAACGTGTGTGAAACTACCAAATGAAAGAATTGTGAAAACATTTTACTAATATTTACTTTGTATAATGAACTATATGCAACTTCAGGAGTAGTAGTATTTTATGTAAGTTTAAGATATCTTTCAGGGTGAGCATGTTGGTACACACCTTTAGTACCAGCACTTGGGAGGCAGAGGTGGGCTGATCTCTGTGAGCTATAGGCCAGCCTGATCCACATAGTGAGTCCCAGACTAGCTGTGGCTACAGGGAAACCCTGTCTCAAAAAGACAAAAAAAATATAAAACAAGGAAACAGACAAAAAACCGAGATATCTTATAGGGTAGGCATGGCTGCACACAGCTTTGATCAGAGCACTCAGGGGGCAGAGGCAGGTGGATCTCTGTAAATTTAAGGCCAGCCTGGTCTATATAGCAGTTCTAGGCCAGCCAGAGTTATGAAATCCTGCCTCGAAAGACCAAAAATTAAATAAACAAACCCTTTCAATTCAGTTTCCTAAAAAATGAAACAAATATTAACAGAAAAGGCAAAGTAAGGTCCCCAGAGCAGCGGAAGCTACAGCATCAGCCAGTGGGAAGGCGCTTTCTTGAACAGAAGTTTACTTTCTTTCCACTCCTTTTTAGATGTGTTTTAACTAGATACCAGCAAAAATAAACTGTCGCTTTAGAATCTAATCTGGTGCTTTGTCAAAAATATCATTGTAAATTTTTGACTTAATTTCTGTGATCTGGAATTTCATTTTTAAAACTGTTTAATTTTCCTGAGGAATTTGGTTAGCTGACTTTTCAAATTTCTGATTTTTTTAAAAAAGCATTTTAAAAAAAAAGCATTTTAAAATGTCATTTTATAGACTCTTTAAAATGTTTTCTTTCTAATAGGCAAATATAATTTGAAAATGGCTCACTTTTGAAATTACATATTTCTAAACTGTTTTGTGACAGGGTCTCCCTGGTTGCCTCAGCTAGCCTAGAACTTGCTATGTAGACCAGGAGGGCTTCAAACTCGCTGAGATCTGCCTGCCTCTGTCTCCTGAGTGCTGCATTTAAAGGTGTGTGCCATCATGCTCGGCACCTCTTTTTTGTTTTTAAGGTTTATTTATTTTTACTTTATGTGTATGAATGTTTTGCTTGAATGTATGTGAATGTACTACATGCACCTTTTGCTCATGGAAACCAGAGAGGATGTCAGATCCCCTGGAACTGGAGTTACAGATGGTTGTTAGGCACCATGTAGGTACTGAGAATCAAACCCAGGACCCCTGCAAGAGAGCCGGTGCTCTTGGTTGATGGACTGTCTCTTCAGCATTTGGAGCTAGGTCAGGATAGTAGTTGATAACTAGCAGGAAGGAATTTCTCATTTTTATTTTTAGGTTTATTTTGATCCTTTCGTGAGGAATATGGCTGAAAACTCTAGTCATGTGTCAGATATGCTTAGGATCCTGTCTCAGTTCTGCTTATTGTGTCACCTTGAAGATAATCATTTAAATCACAGCTTCTGCATTTGTAAAATATTATTACCTATTTCATAACATTAGAATTAAATAACATAGTGTTCAGCCAAAAGGCTTATACTAGTAAGAATTCAATTTAGGAAATATTTGTTATTGTCCCTTTTTTGACACCTGTATTCTCCTTTTTTTTCTCTTGAGATTAAATAGTTTATTAGGTAAATCAAACTTAATTTTTTAATAGTACTAGAGATTCTATATAGCACTACCTGGCTGCTCATTTTTCTCTATTTGTTTTGATGCATTTATCTCTGTGGGCACTGCATACCTGTGGCACATATATATGTAGGCAAAACACTCATACACATTTAATAAAAGACATAGTTGAACTGGTTGTAGTGGCACCTGCCTTTAATCTCAGCACTTGTAAGATCAAGGGCAGCCTGGTCTACATAGCAATTTCCAGGCCAGTTAGGGCTACAGAGAGACCCTGTCTCAAGAAAACCAAACCGAGACAAACAAGAAAACATACTTGGAAAGGTACATTCCTAAGTTTTTAAAAAAACAAACCAAAGTATTTTCTAATAAGAGAATCGTCAAATTTGAAACTTAAATTTAAAAAAAGTTTAGTTCTTCAGTGATATTAGCCATATTTCTAGTGTTTTCTAGCCCAGTGTGACTAGTGGCTACCATTTTAAATTTCAAAATTTAAGAATATTATTTTAAGAATCTGCCTCTTGTAGTTATATAAATGCCACCCATCTCGTGTCTGAGACATCTATAATGGTTTTATAAAATTTTCTGTAACTCAGACCCAGAGAGAAAGAATTGCCAGTTCCTCAATGCAAGACTACTTTGAAAACAATTTTTCAGGAGCTGGGTGTGGTGGCACATGCCTTTAATTCCAGCACTTGGGAGGCAGAAGTAGGTGAACCTCTGTGAGCTCAAGGCCAGCCTGCTCTACATTAACGAATTCCAGGACTTTTTCAAGAGTAGGTGGTCTTTTAAGGAAAGACATTCTTTAAAGGAGCTTTGTAGGAGGATGTGTGTTCTGATTAATTCTGACTGTGTATAAAGACATTACTGAAAAAGCATAACTTTTTCCTACCATGATAAGTTGTGGAAGAAATGATGACTTTTTAAGTAGATATAAAGACAACTAATAGAGGACAAAACAAATCCTAACATTAGACTTTCTCTATAGAAAATCCTTTCGGAGGTTTAATCATTTTGAGTGAGTTATACTATCTATTAGAATACTTACCTGATTTTATTTGGCTTATTTTTATGTAAATGCAACTTCTTTCCATTACAAATATGTTTCATACTTTAAATATTTTATGAAATATTCAAGTTAGAAGCATATTATATGCCTAAGAACAAATGAAGATGATTCACTTCCTAGGTTATGTGATATGAATGTTTATATACCATTTATTAAATTTTTCTCCAAAATGAATCGTGAGTAGATATGATCAAAATATATACTAAGACATGATTTCTAAGACAACTGGAATGCAGAAATCGGCTAGTAATGATAGGGTATATAGACTAACATACAAAAGAAATCTATTAGCTATGGTCTTTAAAGTAACATTGCTCACTTGATTATAGTAACAGTAAGATATTTGTAATGATATTGCCACTGGATGGAAGGTGCTTCTTGGAAAATATTTTCTTGTCATTACATGCACATCCCTAAAGTGTTTTATTGCTTTCCTAGCACAGCATTGTGGATTGGGATTACCTTCCTTCATATACTCTAACCTCATGTGTAAAGTATTACTCAAACATTGAGGTTTCACTCTTAAATTAGTTCTTTAAAACATTTCACATTTATTTATTTAGATGTGTGGGTGGGCATGTGTTTTCCACAGCACACATATGAAGATCAGAGGACAATTTGTGCTGTTGGTTCTGTTTTGCTATGTGGGTTCTGGGGATTGAACTCAGGTTGTAAGACTTAATGATAAGTGCCTTTACTTACTGAGCCATTTCACCAGCCCCATAACATTATTTCAGTAAGTTAGTTATATGGAATCTTTTTGCCTCTGTGTGAAATTTTTCTATGAGTATCTGATAGCAAATTTTTCTTTTTCAGGTACTATTCTCCTGGATACTCAGATATACTTTTGCAGAGAGTGGACAGCTACCAGCCACTTACTAAGTGAACAAAGTATGTTTCTATACTCAGATTCACTGGAGAATGTGAATAACTATTGTTAAAGATCTAATACTTGAACTAAGTGTATTCTAGTTTTGTTTAATGTGAAATACCTTTAATGTTTTCTATAGTTATATAATACTTTAAAATTACTTGTTGCAATGTATGAAAGACTAGTTGTAGTCATTTGCGTCCATACAGATATGTATAAAGGTAGATTTTAAGAAACATTAAAGGGTTTTAAGATATTTATTTTTCTACAAAATCACACAGAAACACAATCCAATACATCCCTACAACTAGATAAATGAAATATGTCGTTTAAAAAACTCTTAGTTATTTTGACCACTTCCAGGCATAGGCCAGAAAACTGGCCTCCCAAATTGTGCAGGAGTGTGTGGAAGGGAAGCGTCTGAAAGAGGAAGGTCGTCAGGACTGCTGGGCCCTGAAAGAGATCATGATGATCCTAACTTAAATGCACCCAAGAAATCTGCAGCTAACCTGTCAGGCTTCCTAAGAATTTCCCGTTTGTCACAGGTTTTTAAGCTCTTTTCATCTCACCCTGCAGGTACCCTTCAGGGATACTGAGGGGGCAGAAGTCACCACACCCTGTCTCAGGTCCCTGACAGGATTAGTCAGGATTCAGGTCAAAGGTGCAGACATAGAACATGGGTCCTCAGCACCCCTTGCTCACTTCCCCAAGTTTCAGAACACACATTTTCAGGGATTTAAGGTTCAATTTGAGCAGAATACTAGCAGGCTCAGATTTAACACATTTCTCTTAGGAAGCTGTAATGGGGTCAAAGTGGATTCCAATAAAATGTTAAAACAGCATCAGAAGTTTTCCTTTCATTTTCCCTATCTAGTGTGTGATTCTGACCTTGGGAATTTAAATGTTCTTGGATTTAGGAGTCTTGGTTGTTTGCCCGTGTCTTTGGGCCTAAAGGGACATATCTTAGGGAGGTCTTTCCTGAAGGCCTGATGAAGAATTACAGGGGAGCACAGAAAACCCCTAAGCCACAGTGAGCCAGTCCTGAAAGCCTGGCTTCAAGTTTCCTTCTTGGACTCCTTTTATTTTCAGTTTCCTCAAAAGGAAAGTACCAATGTATTTGGGGGCATTTTCCTGGAATCACATCTGTCATCATTATTTCTTACTAGTAAATAGCTTTGTAGCATCTTTTGAAAACTTCTTCATGGGAGCTAGAGAAATGATTCAGTGGTTAGGGGCTCTACGTTCTTGCAGAGAACCCAAATTCAGTTCCCAGAACCCATGTCAGACAGCTCACGACAGCCTGTAATTCCAGCTCTAAGGGGCTCCAATGCCTCTGGCCATCACAGACACCTGCACGCAGGTCTCATATCACGCCTACACGCATGCAGAATTTAATTTCTTAACACTTCTGTGGACTATTTTGCTTCCTTACAGCTATCTCTTTGCTCACAGCACGGGAGAATGTCATTGTTTATCCTCAGTTTTGTGGTCTCCCCTTTTCTCCCTGCTCACCCTGTTTGCCTTATAAGCTTTTTTAATAATCTGAAGAGACAAAAGCAGCTTTCGTCTTTCTTCATTAAGACTGTTCTCAATTAGGTGTGTGACCTCGGCACTAGGGAAGCTGTGGCAGCAGACTTTCCAGTTGAAGACCAGTTTGGGCTCCATAGTAAAAGTCTGTCTCAAATACTCCCTCCCCATTTTTTTCTTAAATGACCATGATGGTAACAACAAATCTACTTAGTTTAGGATAAACTCTCCTAAGATATTAGAGTGATGAATTTCCTATAGTATTTCTTGCTGTTGTCATGGTGCTTTGTACTTGAAAATTTTCACTTTATATATCATTTCACATTTACCAAGCAGTACCACACTATGGGAGAAAATGTTTAGTGTTACTCTGCTGGGGGGTTATAAGTTGATTATATGAGATTGGGAATTAAAAAAAATTTTATGTGTATGAGTGTATTGCCTACATGTATGTAAATGTACCTGTGTTGTGCAGTGCCCATGGAGATGAGAAAAGAGCATCAGATTCCCTGGAACTGGAGTTATGGACTGTTGTCAGCCACCATGTGGGTGCTGGGAATCAAACCCAGGTCCTCTGCAAGAGCAGCCACTGTTCTTAACTGCTGGGCCATCTCTCCAGTTCCATGAAATGTTTCTTGACAAAGTACTTTAACTAACAGGAAACTTTTGTTTTATGAAAAGCAAGGTTTAATTTTTTTCCTTTTTATTTGTGTTAGAGCAAAGCCAGGGTCTCTTATTGCCGGTGTTCTCTGGTGGGATCTCTCCTGGTTGGAACTGCAGTTCTAGTTCTCTGTGCATACGAACCCCTGTCCCACTGCCCCTGTCATTTATTTAAACTTTAATTTTTATAAGGATTCCTCATTTGTCTGAGGGGATGATCACTGCTGTTAGGGCTTCAGGAATAGAGTTGGATGGACCTTCTTATTGAAGCAGCAGCAGTCTCCTTGCTCTGGAAACAACGAAAATGAGTGGTGTCTCTTTGAAAGGGTGTTGAAGCCCAGGCTCTAGTGACTAGTGTGTTATGAAGTAGGGTGATATATGTTCAGCCTACAATATTCTGAAAACAACCAGTAATGAGGCATGTAACAATGTTATAAGCTTCCATTCGGCACAAACTGGATATGATTTGTGGGAAATCTGATAGACAAAAGTTACACATTTTGGACAGCAGCTGTGCAGTATCCTCCTAGACCCCACACTCTTTGGTAATTGGGGTTTAACTAGATGATTTATGATAAAGTAAAACTACATTTCCTGCCCTCATGGAGTTTTCTAATATAAACACATTTTCCCAGACAGATGGAATACAATATCTACAAGACACTAAACAAAAAGCACACATATTTACTTAGCATGTAAAAACAGATGAGAACTTCATATTTACAGAACACTGATCTGTTTTTCTAACCCTTTCCTCTCAAAGAAAACCCTTCGCCTTGAAGAAAGAATGAAAGATTTGCTTGTTTCTAGACTTGATTTGAGGTCCTGCTTAACATAAACCCTGACCTTAAATTCCTGTTCAAGTTTAGAAACTGACCTTGAAAAGATGAAGAAGTTTTCTGTTATGTTTTTAAATAGCCAACCCTTTGATTAGGATAGGTGCTAGCGAATTCTGGGGCTTTTTAACCACAAAATTCAGTGTTTAGAAAATGTTAATTTGTAGCTACTGTTTCAGAGATTAAAAGGATCAAGTGACAGTCTGTATCTACAACTATTGCATTTACCAGTTGCTTCAAGGCCTTTTAAAAATGGACTTTTAAAATTAGATTTATTTTGGTAAAACATGAACATATCATTTTGTTTTTAATTAGTCCTAGAGGCTATAAAGTTAGATCGTATTCAGTGATACTGCTTTATAGAAGGGCGTGTTTTATTGTGCTTGTGAATGTCCATAATAGTGTGACTAGAAGGTGAGGGAAGCAAACACATCACTCCAGATCTCATGGCCCAGAAAAGAGCTGCCATTAACAAAGTTACCATAATTTCAAATGGCTTTCTAAGTCTTGTACAGCTAGAAAAAAAACTGGAAAAATGTATCTATGCTATTCATGAATTTAAAAATTAAACGCCCAGAGTTATAGCAGTTTCTTTTACAGAACAGAGTTTTTACTTTTTCTCATTTATATCAGGATCTAAGGGACTGTATTTCCTCAGTGATTAATTTAGGGATCAATATAAAATGTTACTGAATTCATTTTCTTCATGATTGGCATGTTCTCCATAGTAATTTTCAACTGAATGCTAGATCAAAAATAGTAATATATCACCATCATAATGTGGTTAAGTATAGATATTATACATGACCAAAGCCTGTAATTTTATGTGCATAGAATTTATGGTAATATGTTCTTGGTAAAATTTATACTAAAATAGAAAATGTATACATTACTGGTGGTAAGCATTCATTTAAAGCATGCTGGACATAAAGAAAGTGAACCATTTGTGAATGATTGTGACCTGTACTGAGTTCTCCATTTTCCATAGTTCTGTGACACATACAGTGTAACTAGAATCACACAAGTACTGATGCTCTGCCTTCTTCAGTGCCCAGTATTACCAGCACTGCAGCAAGCACATGGTAGTGGCAGGTTGGGCTGAGAGCTGGGGCTTCTGGCACCTGGCTGTCTTAACCTGGGTCAACTTTCTGATTATGGTAGTCAAGTCTTCAGGTTCTGAGGCATTAGTTTTCTCAGTGTAATGTGGAAGGGAACAGTGATTTTTGTTATTTTAGTTTCTGGTTTTTTGGGACAGGGACTCACTTAGTAGCCCTGGCTGTCCTAGAACTTGCCATATAGATCAGGCTGGCCTCAAAGTCACAGATCCACCTTCCCCTGCCTCCCGCATTTTGGGATTAAAGGTGGACGCCACCATGCCCAGTGGGAACAAACATTGTTGAGACAAAGATCCACATGACAGTCCCCTTGGGCAAGTTGCTCACAGCACCTCCTTCATGAGGTTCTGAGGACGAGACGAGGCTGAGAGAGCAAGGCTGTGGCAGGAGAGATGGTAGTGCCACCAGTAGTGTGTATATCTTTGTGTGGTTGAAAAGTGACCAGTCCTCAAGACACTCTGTTTCTACTGGCACATATTATTGTAATAGTCTTATTTTGTTAAAGCAAGACACTTGACTGCCATCTGCTGGAAAATTCTCTTTGTAAATATGCAAATTTATGATGCTTAATACATAAGCCATGACACCCAAGAAGTGCTGGAGCCCGTGCACAGTACACGGCCTGCACAGCTCTGCACACCGCAGTATCTGCTACTCTCCTTTTCACTTTTCTGAAGTGGTGTTTAGAAGAGCATTCCAGATGATGCTATAATATAGAGAAATTCACTTACAAAAAAAAAATTCAAAGTGAATCTCAATAAAAAGATTCAGCATTGTGATACGAAGCCTGGAAACGTCTGTGTTCACTACTTGCTTCATTCCCACTTCTCTACCAAAAAATCACATTCTACAATAGAACCTACAGTAAGTCAGAAGAAATACTAATGGAAGGACCGGAGAGATGGCCCAGCAGCTGAGCACTTGCTGCTCTTGTAGAGGACTGGCATTCAGTGCCCAGCACACATTTCAGGCAGTTCACAACCTCCTGTAATTTCATCCTCCTTTGACCTCTGTAGGTATCTGAGGTAACCAAATGCACATGTGCATACACACACATAGATAAACACACGTACACATAAATAAAAATAAAATCTTTTTAAAAAAGGAATACTAAATGAGTCATTAACCTTGCATTTATAAACACTGGATATAAAACCAAATTAAAGGATGTATTTTATGTACTGAAAATAAAGCATGTTCTGGAAGAGCCCTATGGGATTTTCATTTTGATTTTTAAAATTAGATCAGAAACGAGTATGCCAATAATATAACATTATTGTAAGATGGCAGATGTCTGCCAGGAAAGCACTCTGCGGTGCTCCATTCATCTGAGATTCTGGGCTGGGATCTAACAGGTGACCCTCTCTTCTAGTCCTTACTGTAGTAATGATAATAGCAACCATTTGCTCATTTTCATACCTAGTACTGCAATCACAGAGAATACTGGCTAACATTACACAAGAGAGAGTTTACTGATAATGGGAACACTCTCTCAGGATGCACGATTTACCACCCTGACAAGGATCATAGGTCCAAGGATGGCTCCTGGAACCTTGGAGGAAGAAATAGCCCATTGTACAAGTAGAAATGTCACAACTGCCACAGTGAACTGGTAAAAGGTATCAAAAGCTCCAAGGGGTGGTCACACTCTGTAAGAATAGAAAACCTACCAGCAAGATGTGATCTGAGGAGATTGGGAAGACATACCACAGTGATAAGTGACACATTAAAGCATTAAGAAGATAACCACTACCAAGGATTTCAGTGGAGGCTGTCTTCTGCATAGATGACTGACTGAAAGAGATATTGTAATGGAATGGGGCTCCTTAACAGAAATAAGGATAGGGCCTCCCAAATTAAGCAAGGTCTTAACTTCCAGAATCAAGGTCTGTGCAATTATTGCAACGAAGTACAAGGTTGGTGTAGTACCCACTTGCCCAGTTCAGAGATCTATGAGGATATTTAACGGAACTTAATTTTCCTAGAGGTAAGATGAGGGCAGTCTAGAAGTGTAACAGTTTAAAACAAAAATAAAGCAAGGTCAGATGGGTCAGGAGACCTTGGGTAGCTGCCGTGGCACAGAGTCAGCCAGCAGCCTGGTTTCCAGAGCTGAGTCACTCCTCAGACCTGGGACTCACTGAAGGAGAAACTGGTCGTTTTGAAGTGTGTTAAGTAGTGCTCCCCATCACTCCAGAGTGCTGCTCTAAGCCTTTAGCCAGGTAATGAAGCTCTGCAGCAGGAGGCCCTGCCATACCACTCCACACACCTATGGCAGTAGAGGATTTGTTGGGAAGAGGAGGCCAGAAAGGGTTACTGGGAATCCTAAAAGAATCACAGGCATAGACTCCTAGGACCTAGGAGCAAAACTATAACACCTGTACAAACAACATTCAAAAAGTTCTTGTAGACTACTGCGAAACAGGACATCTCTGTGGCCAGAGATCTACTTTTAAACAAGCCATAAAGCCGAGTGGGTCCAGAAGCAATACATCCTTTTATAGAAAGCGGCAGACAGGATTGGGCATGAAACAAGGAGAACGCGGTTTTGTATATTAGACACCAGGCCTGACTGTCACCCGCATTCACAACAAACGATATCAGCTACAGCCGCAAGGCGGTGGCCCTGACAGTCAACTGATGGAGGAAGGAAAAGGCAATCCTTTTTTTCACAAGCGATTTGGCCCAGCACAAGAGCACAGGTCAAAGACAGATGCTGTTGTACTATAAACTTGGGGTGACTTTGAAAGCGAAGAGTAGAGGGCAAACTGGCAAAGTTCCTGGTGATCCACTGGTCATCCTAGGAAACCTTACTATAAAACCTAGGTCAGAGCGGCACCAGGAGTGAACTGAAGTTGTGTCTCCTCCTGAAACACCTGTTCAGAACCAAGAACCAACTCACCCATTTTCAGCTGCTGCAATTTTGAGTTATGCTTTTTCTTTTTGAGTTAGGATCTTGCTTATAGCCTAGGCTGGTTTTGAACTCCAGATCCTCTTGTCTCAGCTTCCATAGTCCTGGGACTACAGATAATGCTCTACCATTTATGGCTAGTCACATTCTGAATACGCTAACCACAGATATGAACTGAATTAAATGTACTCACAGCCAGAATGAGCCTTAAAATTTGCCAAATTTTTAAAATTAGCACCTTCATTTGAATAAAAATAATTTAAGAACACTTAGGCAACTAGTTCAAATTGGACTCCAATCAGATCAAAGCATCAAAATTCTTCAGCTCTTAGCCCAAATCAAAGTTCTAGACCCTTTGCTTATGCTGCACTGGGTAGCCTGGCTGTGGCCTCGGCAGTCCTTGCTAATTAGAAGCCCAACTTCCTCTGGGAGCTCGGCTAAGAGTCTCCAAACTGTGCTATCACCTGTAAGGGGAAATGAGTAGAACTGACTCATACTTAGTTATCTGTTTGTTCAGAGGAACAAGAAAACATTTTCTCTTTAATTGTATTTAATCTTTTAATTGGTGTTGTGTATTTGTGGGCACACATGGCACGGTGCCTGCGTGAAGTTCAGAGGATAACCCAAGCTTACATGGGTTCTGGGGATAAATGTGCCAGGCTTGTGCACAGCAGGGCTTTTACCTGCTGGCCCATCATTTATTTTTCCAAAAAAGCAACTCCATACTTATTAACATCATATCCTTTAAGTTACATCAGAAAATGGGTAACACTAGGCTGTACTTAACTAGGAGCTATCGAAGTTCTCATACCAGAATCATAACCTCAGTAACAATGACTTTGCCTCATTCTTCAGGCAAAATCCTTAGGCTGCATATACAAGGGAAGGAGTTCTAAAACCCAATATTCATATGAAGTTATTCTGAGGTTGCATTAGATTGTTGTTCTTTTGAGATACAAGTCTAGGTTTACACAGAAGGGCAAGTAAGGAACTGTACTTGATCAGCACAGTATCATAGGACAGCACAGCACTTTGCCTGATGTTAGGTGGCGATCAAGAAGTGATGACGGAACGAACCATCCTGGCCATCCTGGCTGTTGATGACTCTTAAAAGAATTTTGGCCTGAATATATTTTCTTTTTTCAGTATTGGATATGGAACCCAGATCTTAGAGCATGCTAGTTAAATGCTATGTTGCTTAATTAGGTCCCCAACTGCAGGTGAAGATGCTTTGAAAGTATAGCTTGGCCAAGCAACAGGGTCTTTTCAAGCTCTACTCAGCAGGACTGCTGCTGCTTTGTCTGTCACTTAGATTCTTCCCTAGCTGGCGTCTGCTATTTGCAAGCAGAAGAAAGGCTTTTGGAGGAAACCAGATGGATCTGGGTTGAGTTCTGAACTGTGGTGTTGCTGAGTGCAGTAGTGGGAAAGAGGAAGGAGAGCTGAGTGTTGAGCAGGAGTGAAGGCCCTGGAGACAGTCACCTCCCTCCCATGTGGGCTGTGGGCCACAGGCTGCCCAGCAGAGGGTGAGTGACTCAGCAGAGGGCTTAGGATCCACACCGACTGAGGCAGGTTTTAAAATAATGCCTTTTAGAAGCCACCACGTGTTCTGCCTGGGCTTCTGTGTTTCTCAGAGTTCCAACTCCAGCCACTTAAACTCTTTTGGGTCTTCTGCCTTATCCATTCAAGGTGCCAAGTAAGGCCTGAGAAGAGGGCCACAGAATCTTCGATTCCAAGATATTTCTGCGAATTTATTAGCTTTTGTATCAAGCCAAGAGAAGGAACTCAAATGGTTGGCTTAGTTCTCGCCTCCTTTCTTCATTTTCCAACTTCTCCCATTGTGAAGATCTGGGTGATAAATTCTGCCTCTCTGGGTCAATCCATCTATTCCAATGAGTTTATTAAATGTGACTAGGAAGAAAAGGCTAAGTTAGGAGGGGGAAGAGAGTTATACATTTAAGAAAACTACAAATGTACACGGGAAGAGGGGGAAAAAGAGGAATTTGGATCATTTATTTGTGGCACGTCTTCCTGACAGTTAAATACAGTGGTTTGTTCTGTTTTCTGCCACTCGAGGGTTATTTAATTAAATTCATGACCTAGGATGCTAACCAGCCCCACATCTAAAATAATTGCTTCTCTGTTGGTGAGATGTAAAGCTGGGATTGATTTTCCCCTGGCCGATAGCTCTCCTTTTTGACTCATGAATGTCATCTCCACTCCCCTCCCCAAGTAATTTGATCTCTGTATTTGATCTCTATTTAGTAGTACACTTCGCTAAACAGATGTCTGAGTAATTAAAATCCCACATGGGCACACTAGTCAGTGAGTTACATCTATTTAATAGTCGGCTTAGAAACTTCTCACCCTCGGCTTTTCTCCCATCCTGGTGTCGTGTGTCACTGGCTGTTAGCAGACTTCAAATATGAGAGCACAGCCCTGTCGTGTTTGTCTTCGTGCATGGATTCAGCCTTCTTTTCACTTCCTGACAGCATTTTTCCTCACTGGTTCCAGATCTCTCTCTCAACTCACCTGGATTTCCACTGACATTCAAATTCTCACTGAATGAATCATCTGGTGTCTCATTCATGCCAGCTCTGGCAAAGAAAAAGCAAAAAATCAGAACATTAAAGGTGGATTAAAGGTGCCTTTTATTTTTCTCCCCTGAGGCATAGCAAAAAATTTCAGTCTGAATAATTTCCTTAAAAAAAAAAAACTATGAAATCAAGTACTAGAAACCTGTTTGGTTGCTATAAGTCACTAAAGGATTTTGATGGCAAAAAATTGCATAGGGAGACGATGTGAGTTTGGAGCAGTGTAGGGAAAGCTAAGGAGGGTGATTACATGGAATTTGCCATTGTTGAGAGAGGATTTAGATCTATTTATTTATGAAACTTATTTATGAAAGTGTTTACACTAAAGAGGCTATTTCTTCTAATGATAAATCTGATACTGATTCAGCATTATATAAAACTTGAGGATACTGTTATAGCAAATTTGCCTCACAGCTGATGAATATGCACCAATTTTAAGTTCCAAAGAACTAAACACTTTGAATGTAGAATACATGCATCAGTTTTGATGCCTATCAAATTAACCAAACAAAATCAGATAAGTGACAGTCTTACCACAAAGGAGTCACTGATTTTTCTACTTTTAAATAGATGGAGTGTTAGTGCATTTAACAAGTTTCTCATGATATACATGTTTCTTGTGAGCCACCTCTAGAATCATAGTATTTCAGAAATCTTTAAAATGTGATAAAAAAAATCAAGAAACAAATTCAGAGGTTAACAGATACTGTTTTAGTTCAATGTAAGTAACTTCTCACAGTGCTTATCTAAGTAAGCTTCATTACCATGCTTCTTTCGGAAAGAGGTAAAGATCCTTCTGCCCAATGGGAACCTCATTTTGGTGGTTTACATCAACTTCTAGTCTTGTTATCTAAACTAACAAAGGTCATGTAAATAAGCAGAGATATAAACTAACAAGAGTCTTAGATAAACAGTGGCACACAAATGACTGAGATTCTTATATAAACAGTGATACCAAACGGGAGCTAGTATTTCAGGAAGGTAGATTCCAAAATAATGGGAATGTCATTGGTGTGGATTCTTTCACTATTATCTAGTACCACTGTGGATCTTGATAATTCAAGAACTGATTTTCATTCTTGCTGTGCTCGAGAACCCACTCCCTTCATCTGCTTTCACTCTCCTTTCCCCTCTGCTGAGTTTGTGCTTAATCTATTTAAAGTTCTGGGCACTTTTTTTTTCTCTGACTCAAGCTTTTTATGTCTTTTCCTTCCAGTCATCCTTATCACATGTCTAGCTGTGTTCTGCTGTTTAAAAATTAATCCCAATAACCCCTTTCTGCTTCCCACTGCCATAGTATAAATGGAGGATATTTCTTGACCTCCTCACAGAGTTGTGAGGATCATGGGAGGTCCCTCAGGGACCTCAAATACTACTTCACCATTTTCCATTTGTGTGAATTTCAACAAGGTACTTAACTTCTTTGTGCTTTAGTTCCATAATGTGGGAAGTGGAGAGGAAGAAATTACCTATATTCTAGGGTTGTTGGGTAATGGTTACATGAGGCAATTCATACAGATGGAAAGGTCAGAACATACTTAGAGTCTCAGTCCTCTGTAAGTGCCACTACAAATGCAGGTAGCAAGCAGTTTCCCACTGAAGCCGGAGGTCTCTGGGATCTGCAACTTGTGCACCGCTGAAAGCTAAGCTGAAGCGTAGCCCCTGAGTGTGGTCTGTGCCAGCCATGAATCAGAGCGGCAGGGTTCAGCACACTGGTCAAGCATCACCCTCTGAGGACTGGGCTGGTACTTTTCTGTCTCTCCAAACCCAGTTCACTTCTATGGCTTCTTTATTAATGAATTTATTTCAAATGGTTTATTTATGTGGATTTTTCACTTTGCTACTGAATGGTGTATGCACTTGCATGTTCGTGCACATGCACACACATACAGAATCATACTTTTTAGTCTGGAAAATGGAACTTTAAAGAGATCAATCAGGACTCTATAAAGTTTTGTAGGTAAGTATATTGTCTGAAAAGAAAAGCCTTATTTTCCCCCACTGTTTTACAATATTCTCCCTGTTGTTTACATTTTTGTTTCTTTACAGAGTTCAACATAATTTTAAATCCTTTTCTTCCAGAGGATACTGGGGAGGGCAGCCATTTCAGGGATGCTTTTGAAAAGGAAAATGGAGAAAGAGCATTTTCAATCTACAGGTCACCTTGTACAGGGGAAGCGAGGTGAGAGCAAGCAGAACATACCAACAAACCTAGCATCCTATGAAAGCAGGGTGAGTCTTTCAAGTGAACCAACCCTCTTCTTCAAAGGGATTTCCTCTACCCTGACGTATGAATACAGTGATGCTATTGTTGCCCCCAGAATCTCCAAGAAGACTGTTGAGGACTGTTAAGATGCAAAATGCTAACTCTCCCACTTGACATTTATGACAGACATCTATGTTCAACTTACTGCTTTTAATTTTTGAAGTACAGATGATCCAAATAATTCTGCATTTAAGTCTATTTCTTCCATCCTTTTGTGGTTCTTTCCCATCTAAAATCAGGTAAATATATTTTCTCTTATTTTACAGTTTCATCTTCACATTTATCTCTTTAACCTGAGATGTATTTCAGTATGAAGTCTGCATTCAATCTGATTGTTCCCCAAAATGCTGGCTGGTACTCCTAGTACTGGTTGTTGATAATCCATGTCTTCTCCATTAGTGAAGCTTCATTGACCAGCATATTGGATTCTAGGGCTATCTGTTCAGAAATATTAACCTCTTTGTCAGTCTTTCCTCAGTAGTTCAATATCATTGTAATTATTATGGCTTTATAATATGTATTAACATCTGGTAGAGTGAACATCATGTTATTAATCTGCATTAGCAGAACTATTCTGGTTACTCTTGTTTTATTTTCCCCTCCAGATAGAAATACTTTCAGCTTCAAAACCTGTTGCACTGAAGTTTTTAGTTAGAACTGCACCATAAAGGAATGTACACATATATTCATATTTAGGAAGGTATATTTCTTAGTTTATTTAAATCTTTCTCTATTTTCTTTGGAGGGATATAGATCTTACTCAGTTCTTGCCAATATCTGTGACAATACAATCATATCCTTATTTTGAATACAACTTTTAAACAATTACATCACAGATAACTGGTAGATCACTGGAAAAGTTTTTGATTTTCAACACAACTACACCTACATCCACACCCACATCTGTGTATGCATGCATGTGCATGGTGTATGGGTGTATGCATACCTGTGTGCACTCACAGAGGAGGACCCCAGGCATTCTGCTCTGTCATTCCACCTTATTCCCTGATCACAGGATCTTGCATTGAACCTGAAACACCATTTTAGCTAGACTAGCTGGCCACCACGCTCTCAGGACCGGTCTGTCTCTGCCTCCAGAGCTGGCAGTACAAGCACTCATGGCCATGCCTGGCTTTTTTACATGGGTACTAGAGATTCAAACTCAGGTCTTCATGCTTGCACTTTTACCCACTGAGTCATCTCCCAAGACCCAATTTTCAGTATTTTATGGTAGATTTTCAATCAGGCCTCAAAAGTTTTGTAGGTAAAAGTATTATCTGCAAATAAAAACATTTTTTTTCACTGCTTGCAATATGCTTATTTACATTTTTGTGTTTTTATGGATTTCAACATAATTTTAAATAATAGTGGTGATAATAGGAATTTTGATCTCTGCTTTCAATAAGAATGCCTCCATAGTCATATAAGTAAGTACAGACATTTTAAAATATCAACAAAAGTAGATTGAGTAATGACACAACATAGGCCCATAACCCTCCTTCAAGAATTTTCAACATTTTACATATACTTTCAAAGGACTAAAAATTAATTCTGCCTTTGAGATACAAACTTGGAAATATCTCTTCAATATCAATCTGCAATTTCATTACTAAGCATTAATCCTAATAGGCAAAGACATTCAATGATTCCTACTGTAAATATATGTAACTGCAGAAAACTAGAAAACTATTGGTTCTCAATTAGTGAGTAAAAAAATCATGATTCATTCATATAATACTTAGCAATTATGCTGATATGAAAATATTGTCAAGAGTCTTCAAGAAATCAAAAAGCAAGCCAGGACAATATGTGGTTCTGATTTCATTTCTTAAAATTTCATGGGCTAAGGAGATGGTTCAGTTGGTAAAGTGCTAGCCATGCAAGAATGAGGACGTGAGTTTGATTTCTAGCACCCACATAAAAGAGGTACATGTCTGTAACCCAAGCATTTGGGTATAGATAGGCAGATCCCTGAGGCCAGCCAGCATAGCCAACTGGTAAGCTCCAGGTTCAGCAAAAGATCCTGTCTCAGAAAATATGGTGGAGAAGCAGTTGAGGAAGATATACATTAAACCTGTCAAAACTCACATACACATATACATGCATACCCACAAATACATACATATACCACACAAACAAAACATTTCAAGGAGAAAAAAATGCATGGAAAAATTTCTGGAAGGAAATGTAAGAAAGTGTGAGTAGAGTCAGTCAGTAAAGAGTGTTCGCTGCTCTTACAGAGGACCTGGATTTGATTCCCAGCACCGACATAATGGCTAACAATTGCCTCTAGCTCCAGTTCATTGAATCTAAGGGATTCAATGCCCGCTTCTGGCCTCTGTGTGCTTTTTACGACATGGATATACTTACATACATGCATGCAACACACTCATACACATAAAGTGGAAATAAAAATTTTAAAAATTAGCTCTTTTAAACAGGAACATACATTAGAGTTTTCTCATTATTATTTTCTCATATGGTCTAATTATATGATTTGCTAATATAATTAATGATAATATCTTAATATTAAAATGTACTTTTCTGGAAAAATGCTATTCTAAAAACTATTTTATTGAATTTAATTTACTAGCACTTGGAAGGAAATTCTGACTCTGGATTTGTTATGTGAGCTTACATTTTTTTGAATGTTATTTTGTACCATTTTGGAAAAATTTTATAATTTTAATTTACAAAAGCCAATTTTAAAAATATTTATACATTTTAAAAGGGAATTATATGGGCTGGAGAGATGGGTCAGTGGTTAAAAACACAACACTGACTGTTCTTGCAGAGGACCTGGGTTTGGTACCCAGCACTTACATGATGGTTAACAACCATCCATAACTCCAGTTCCAAGAGATCTGACATCCTCTTCTGGCCTCTGTGGGCACTGCATGCGTGTAGAGCACTTATACATATATGCAGGCAAAACAGTCATATACATAAACATTTTTAAGAGAGGGAGTTCTATGTCCTACAAAGTTTGCTGGAATATACCTCCAGCATTTATAGGCCTAATGCCTTTTAAAATTTCTTCATTGTTTTTTTCCATCTTATTCTTGATTCATTTTTGATGATTTCTGTCTAGGAAAAACAAAAACATAATCACATGGCTAACTTTACATAACAAATCTCACATAATTAAAAAAACAAACCCTGAACTCCCCTATTAGTGATATCTATTAGTGATAGCTTCTTTGCCCTTTACCAGAGATTTCCCCATTGTCTTTATCTTTTCCCTCTTGAAAGAATCTATTTCATTATTATTTTTCTAATTTGTTAATTTCTCTTGAGGTCTTTTCTCAATTCTCCCCTTTTGGGAGGTTTTTGTTTGTGAAGTATTTATTGCCGGGATCACTTAGTTTTATTCTTTCTAGTTAAAAATTTCCCAACCAGACAATGTTGGTAAGATAGCTGTGGTTACAAATGATTTTCAGGTATTTCTAACAATCTTCTCTGGGTGGGGGAGGAGCTGCTATCACTGCGTATGTTATTTACCAGAACATGACTCACAACACCAGTGGCATAAAGAATTCTAAGACTGTTTTGAGAAAGGACATACAGTTGCAGCAAGTTTATGGTCTGTTCTGAAGAGGCCAATATTTGTAAGTATGAACCTGCATGGTTGCTGAACATTATCTATTTTCATAAATTTGGGAAGAACCAACCGCCAGGATATAAGGAGGAGTTCGTGTTCCTTTATTCGGATTACCTCTGATAATCTATATGTCTATACCCAAGATATTCTGAAATGTCTATTTCTTTCTTTGAAAATGCGCATATGTCATGTGTACAGCCTTGTTCTTTTGCTGTAAATTCAGATGAAATGTTTTTCAATGAGACTATAAAAAATCATAAATGTAGTGGAAGGACAAAGTTGTCACTGAAAAAAATCAATTCACTAGTTACAGTTATAGATGTAAACAGAATGTATCTTTTAGAACAGTGTTTCAGTGGTCTGACAGGCTAAAATTGTAAGCAGTAAGTCTCTAATAAAGAACACCGTGCCAATAAATAAAAAGGCACATTTGCAGGTGTGACCTTTGCCAAGGTACATAGCAGAAATCATTAGATTCATGTGTTTGCAGATTATGTAACAATTCTTAAGTGGCCAGGAAAGGGAGGATTTTGTGGTCAGAAAAGTGGAAATGTCCTATTTAACATCTGACCCCAGCCAGTCCCATCTCAAATTACTGTTGATCAAGTTACAGATGGTTGGAGAGCCAGGTGGGAGCCAGAATGCGCCTGACAACGCTGCAACAACGGCTGGCCCCAAAACCAGTGGCTAGTATCATCAAAAACATCAACTTAAGTTCTAATATTTAAAATAATGCAAAGAAAAATTGTTTTGCAAAGCATTGCAAAGCAGGGGTTGACTTAAAAAGCTTTTAACTTAGCCTCCCTGATGACATTAGAACAAGCAGAACATGGCCTTGTGAAAATGAGCTAAAAACATGTAGAGCTCTAGATTAACAGCTTTATAGTTGGATTGAAAGTGTTTTCTGTTTTACACAAACAGGCATCTCAAATTTTCCATCTTCCAAGCGTTTAAAAATGCAAATGCCTATGACCTAGAGATTAACTCTTGGAAGGAAACACCACTAGAAGCCAAATAAACAGAAGCCCAAACTTTTCTCTCTCCCAGCCTCAAACAGGCACATCTATAAAAATAGGCAGTTGGCATTGATCTTAACTAATTTCCTTTTAAAGTAGCACCTCACTGGGGCAGTATTCCAGAGCCAGAATCAGGGGGGAGGGGAGGAAATCTTGTTTGCTTAATTGTGAAATTTTTAGCAAAGTACACCTTAACATTCAAAGACTGCCAAAGAAAGCTGTGTCTGAGGCCAAGTTTTAAGAGCTAAGATTTACTTAGAAGGTAGAATCCCAAGGGCATCAAGAGCAAGGAGAAACCTAAAGGAAAGCAATTATAGAGAGATGCACTAGTGAGCTGAAAGCAACCTTAAAAGAGAGTGCTCAGTCTCCAAAGGCAGCTTCCAGGAACCACCATCTATCTTGCCTTGCCTGTGGGAGGTAGAGAGGAGTTGGGTGCCCCCCTGGCTGCTACAAGTTTTCTCCTTTGTGAAAGTTTGCCTTGTACGTGGTAACTCTTCAGCTTTCACCTGGAGCAGGTGAGGGCAGTAAGAATATCCTGGCCTGTGTCAAGGAGAAAGTGCTGAATTCTCACTCATTCAGGGGGAGGCTGTCCGGAGAGGGACCCACTGAGCAAGAGGCCATGGGGGCGGTAGAGTTGATGCGGCTAAACAAGCACCTCTGGAGAGGTGCTTCTACAGCTATAATATGCCGTATTCTTCGCTGGGCCTGTTATTTCTAGAGCTGGTGTTTGCTGATTCTTAGAGGACCATAAAACACTTCTGAGACTGTATGCTTTCAAGGCTCAAATTTTGTAAAAATTACCTCTCAGTCACCTATCCCTAGCAACAGCCTTAATTTTTTTTTTAAACACACTCCACAAACATACTTTGAACAAACTATCCATTTAGACTGCAGTGTGATGAATTTCGGCAACTGAATATGCTGTAACCACCACTTCTATAGAGACACAGAATTGTTCCCTGCCCCCAGAACCATCTCTCCTCTACTGTGAAGCTCCCTTGGCTCATTTCATTTTCTGGCCAGGGGAATGCTTTCCATCACAAACTCATCTACAAGGACCGGGTTGACTGTGTTCTGAGGGTTCCCCACAGGAGGATGCTTTCGGACCCACGTGCGCTGGTCCCTGTACCGAGTCAAGGTTGGGATACTCCGTGGGGCACAACGTGCTTTTAGGCAATTCGACCTGCGCTGTGTCCTTCCGAATCCTCCCACCATCACGACGCACAGCTCTGGAAACGCGGCGCGGTGCTCCGGAGGGAGCACCGACACGACTGCAGATGGCTCGTCCGCCGCCTGGTCCAAAGTCAGACCTGTGGGCACCGTCCCTCAGGCTGGAAGCGACAGGTGGGACTGGTCCGGACGGAGGCACCACGCAGCCCAGGGATGGGCGCGCCGCCCGCTGACCCCGCACGCCTGGGGTCGCCGCCCTCCCGGAGACCGCCGCACCGCGCAGAGGACGGCGCTCAGGCGGATCAGAAGGCCCACCCCGCCCGTGCCTGTGCGAACGCGGAGCACCGGCGCCCGGCTTATAAAGGCTCCCGGGCCGCAGCACGCCCGGCGTTTCCCTCCGCGCGCTAGGCGCTACTTCTCGCCGGCCGCTGGGCCGAGGCCGCGACGTCGCTCGCGGGCGGCCGCGGCTTCCGGGTTCTGCCTCTTGAGGAACCCTCGGGGCGCGGCGTCCCGCCGGAGCGGCGTCCTGGGTCCCGGGCGTCCGACGCCGCGAGTTCAGGGTGCCAGGGGACGAAGTCGACGGCTGGCTGGGCGGCCTCGGGCCCGGCCGGCTTTTATGGAGGGCTGAGCGGAGCGCATCGTCTCGCGGCGGGCGCCTCTCGCGGCGGCTTTGTCCTTGGCGAACGGGGCGTCGCGGAGCGGCCTTCCCAGTGCGGCGCAGTCCTGGAAGGAGGACGCGGGGCTTATTTGGGGCCCGAGTTTCTCTGGGCCTCTGGGGGAGAGCCAGCGGCCTTCATCCGCTGCCGCGCTTTGTCAGTTGGTTTTGCTGGGGGATGCGTCCCGAATTCGCACTGGCCCTGCGTCCTCAGCAGCGCAGGAAGGCCCGGAAGGCTAGGCGCGGGCGTCCCGGGGCGCACACTGAGTCTGTGCCGGTCCTTCCGTACGGCCTTGGGACGGGCACGCCGCTCTCCCTGGAGGCTCGGACTTGTAATGAACGGCAAAACAGAAAATAGGCAGAATATTTTTTCATACCACCGAAGTTAAGTTTGGGTTTAGAACTACTTGTCAACCAACTATTTCCCACAATCCTCTTTTTGTTTTTCACTGTAGCATCTATAACCTTGTTACAGTCTGTATTTTACTTATCTGTTTATTGGTTTCATTCCTCTCTGTAAACCTGTGAAACAGGGAGTTAACTGTTTTCTGGAGCCTAGTGTATTTGGCAGTGTACTAGGAGCTTTGTAAATGTTTGCTGAATTAATAAACAAGATAAGTCGAGGACAAAACCACGAAGCACAAGGAAGATGGTTTTCTTCACCCTCTCTTGATTTTTGGATTAATAATCCACAAGGAATAGCTAAGTGGTAGACAGTCTGCCCTTTCATTTTCCGAAGTAAAAGTAAACCTCTGTGCTGCCTTCCTTTCATTCTAGGAACTGGGAGAACCCTCCTAAAGTGTGGAAAGTGAAAGTCCTTGATTGGTCTTCACTGATCCAGCAGTCAATCACAAGCTCACCTCTGTCGGGTGTCTGGCAGTTTGCTATGCATGATGAACTGCTAGGGTACGTGGAGAGTATCTGGAAAGTCTTATACACAGAACTTGAAAACACACTTGGAGAGTGTTTCAGATGAAAGCTGACTGTCCAAATCCTAATACTACTTGAACCTCCTTTAGTTTTGAGGGAAATGAAGTATTTTAATGGGAATGAAGAGAATTAGACTAGCCAGCTCCCCTGAGGAATTCTCCTGTCTGGATTTCCATTTCTTTGGAACTTTTGGTTAGGAAAGGCCACACCTTGGCTAGGCAGATTTGTAAAGCCTACCAGAATGTACTTAGTTGGAAAGCTCTTCATAAGATAGACGTTTAAGACGATGTATGAATGCCACAATCATCCAGTAATTATGGCATCCTAGCATGCAACACTTAAAACCTAAAATGAGCTCCCTGGGTTCTTTCAGTTAGCTGTTGTGTAAATGAAAATAATTACTATCCAGTTGACTTTGACCCTTCTGTGAGGGTGCTTCCTTCACCTAAACTTTGATCATAACCAGTCTTGCAACATACCACAAAACTCAATGTAGAGAATAACAAAATCAAACATTTAAAATAGATGACCTCCAAATTGATTTACTTTATTTGTTTATAGAAGTCTCACACTGTAGCTTAGGCTGACTTCAAACTCCCAGCATCCTCTGCTCCTAAGTGTTGGGATTATAGGCATGTATCACCATACCTGACTTTTTGGAGAATATTTTAAAGTCTCAAATGATACTAGCATAGAGGTTCAGAGTGTCTGAAAAGGTTCTAGTGCACAGCCTGGCTCCAGAAGAGTCATCTTCCATAACTTTGCTCTAAATTTTCTCCCTTTAATCTAAAATACTGTTGCCCTGAATGCTTTCTGAAGGCTAAAGCTTAATTATACTTCTTTTCCTTCCTCATTTCATGCTGAAATGTATTTTATTTCAGATTTGCTTAGACATGTTTTCAGAGCTATGTCTACTTCCCTCTTTGGTCTAAATGGAAAATGCAGGCTGATCCCCTCCCAACCTTCCTCCTACAGTTGTTTAAGCCTCGAGGTAGCTGTATTTCCTCCCGTGCTAGAGATTCTCAGTATTGATTAGCATACCAGAATCTCTTGGGAGACTTTTCAAAGATCCCTAGCCTACCCTTGACCAATTAAATTTGAATTAATGGAATTAGAATTCTAGTGTTGGAAACTTTATAAAGCATCTCAGGAGATCCTAAGGAACTGCTAGTTTGGGAAATCATATGATGGACAGCTCCAATATCAGCTTAAGACAGCGATTCTCAAGCTTGATCTCCTCCCGTCTCTGCCTCCCAAATGCTGGGATTACAGGTGTATGCCACTAGGTCTGTTTTCACTGGACCAGATAATTTTCTAAGATCCTTTAAGACCTAAGTTTTAATTCATGGTGGGTTATTTCTGAAGATGATCTCAACAGTCCCTCCTACTGTATGGCATAATGCAAGATGGGCCTTAGCCAGGCCACTTGCTAGGAAGAATAAGGGAGTGGCTCCTGTGGATGTGGCGCTCCACTCTGGCCAGGCGGACACCACCTTCCACCCAGCATCTGGAGAGAACCTGCACCGAGATGATCTGCTAGAGACAGATTTCTATTGGCCGTAGTTGGGAACCACCCCATAGGGCGATTGGCTAACAAAAAATTATATAACCCCTTGCACTTCCTTGAATAAACCGAGTTTGCTGTGGCTTGCCCTCTGCATGCATCCACCCAGCTCCCGGGGTCTGTGTGTTGACTCCATACCTCTCAACCTTCACAGTGGAAACCCTGTGTCCTGCTCAGGCCGGCCCTGAGCAGAGGGACCCCAACATCTGGTGTCTGAACAGGGATTATGCCCCCGCCCCACCGTGTTGGCGAGAGGACGACACCCCCCCAACCCCCATTTGTCAGTGAGTAGCCACTTCTGTGTTCTCTGTGCTGACGGTCGTCCGAGGGTGAGCGGGCAACCCCCTCCTTTTCCCCTTTCGCGTGTTAATCTTTCCCTACCCCATAGGAAGCACACCTCACCACATGGCCCCGAAGCCCGTGATGGCCCCTCCCTTCTTGGTGAAATCACATGAGGGCCTGAGCCCCCTCCCCCCAGTTTTGGAACCTAGGTGAGGCTATTGGCCAAGCCTTTTTGGAGACACGGTGTGGGCAAATGGCCATGGCATAATTAATGACCCACAAAAGTCCCACACTAAGCACAAGACATTTGGGTCCTAAACATTCTGTCTATATGTCTCAATTGGCTCCAATACTAGGCATCTTGGTTTGTGTAGGGATCATTGTGGCTTTGAGTTTTCATTTCATTCCGTCACACCGCCATAATGAGCAAACTCCTCCCCCACCAGAAAGTACCATAGTTGCAGGCTCTTACTGCTCTTCTCCTGCAGAGTGGCTTGAAAGTGAAACAAAAGGATAAAACAACGCAACCCCTCCCCCAATGTGGGCTGAAGAGCTAGGGCAGCTGGTAAAGGCTCAGGCTTTTCTTAGCCCTTGGATGGAGCTTCAACTGCTTTTCCTGCCCTGCCCTGGGCATACTGTACCACCTGTTCCTCCTGCTCCACCCTGGGCATGTCTGTGGATGTGGTGTTTGAATATTTGCTACTACCACCAAGATCTCCGCCTGCGGTGGCTCTACCTGGGCCAGCGCCCTAGGTTTCAAGACTCACTTCAGCAGCCTGCTCCCAATCGGTTATGCCCTAGCCAGGCCCTCCAGCCAGCCTATTCCACCAGCAGCTTCGGGTTTTACAGATGCCACCAGCTCAGCCGTGCAGTTCTCAGGAGCCTGGGTGGCAAGGGATGCATGCTGCAGGCCCCCTTGGGCCCACTGCAGCCTCAGGGAATTAACCCTAGAGGCCTTACACCAAATGCCATCTGGCAAGGGACCACTCTTAACATAGGGTTGAGGATAAGCTTACGTCTTTCCAGAAACCTCATCTTCTCCTATCTGGATACCCACCAGAAATGTCAAGCCTGCCACAGATGCACCTGCTGGCACAGCGGATGCCCCCACCACCTCGGAATCGCTGGATCCGTAACCACATCCCCCTCCTTCTACTTTTCATGCTTCCACTCCCTCTCCTGTCTAGGGTTGATGACTTGTGGGTAGCAATGCCCTATCCATCAACCTCCATGACTGTGTCTCAGGATAGTCCTATTTTCCTGGCTATGTATTCATCCAACCATACCACAGGATTGCCCTTTGTGGCTATCTCTTCAGTACAGGCACTTAATGGAACCTGACTCCCCAATGGTTGCCTCTGCTTTTCCCTCAGCAGACCTTCACCCCCCCCCCATGGATAGCTTTGAAAAAGACTAATTTTTCCAACTTTGACACCAGAACAATGTAGGCACAACTGGCCCCTTTAACACAAGGGACTTCAGCACCATCTGCCAAGATGAAATAGGGTCTCAGCCATTTTTTCGCCCCTCAGTTTGGTAATCTGGAGTATTTTTGCAGTGGCCTTCTTGATAGTACTGGTGACCTGTCATTGCCTTTGGAAAGCATTGCATCAAAGCAGAGCTTCTCAAACATTGATGCTTCAAATTCTCCAGGCCTCCATCCAGGCCTTGGACTACCCCCTCCAATACCAAATATTCCCTTCAAACCTGGATGTCAGCAATACAGGACAATCCCATTTATCAGGCCACTTAATAACTCCACCTTCTTCATGATACTTAACTATTCTCTTTTCTTCCTGAGTCTTCTACAGGGCACAGAAGCATTCTTTGACAAAGACCCTCATGCACTCCACAGGAGCCTTCCTGCATGAACCTCCCATGCCAGTCTTGATAACCCTCCTGAGTTACAAGCATCACCCTTTGGGTTCTTTCACCAGGATAGCTGGTAGTCAATAATGGGTAAGACCGCCAACGACCGGGGCAACCTAAGACAGGCATCACCAACAGAGGTGAACCCCTTGGGTTATTTCACCAGGATGGTGGGTAGTCAATGATGGGTAAGACCCCAACAAACAGGGCAACCTAACTAAGACAGGCACCATTGCCTGAGGTGATCCCTAGAGGCCTGGGGTCAACAATGGCTTGACAGAGAACCATGCCTCCCAGGGTTGCTCAGTTAATAAAAACAAAAAGGAGGATATGTATGGTGTACTGCAGTGTGGGCCTTAGCCAGGCCGCCTACCATGAGGAATAAGGGAGTGACTCCTGTGGATGTGGTACTTTGCTCTGGCCAGGCGTGACACCAGCTTCCACCCAGCATCTGGAGAGAACCTGCACTGAGATGATTTGCTAGAGACAGATTTCTATCTATCTATCACCATGGGGTGATTAGCTAACAAAAATCATAAAACCCTTGCACTTGCTTGAATAAACTGAGTTTGCTGTGGCTCGCCCTCTGCATGTGTCCACCCAGCTCCCAGGGTCTGTGTGTTTACTCTGCGCCTCTCACCCCCTCATGGCGGAGATCCTGCATCCCACTCTGGCCGCCCTGGAGCAGAGGGAACCCAACATCCTTCCTTTTAAACAATACATAAACAAAGTTACTGTGAAATGCACACATTTAATGTGTACTCCTGTGTATACACAATCAATGTGCAGAACATTTAAAAAATCACCTCCAAAGTTCTCTCATGCCCTTTGCTGGCAGCTCCCATCCCCATCAGCTTCAAACAATCAGTGATGTGTTTACTGTCACTATTGGTTAGTTTGCCTTTCCTGGAATTTATATAAAAACTTCAGCAGTTGGGGAGATGGTGCAGTAAAGTACTTACAGTGCCAAGGATGAGGACCTGAATTTGGGTACTCAACACACACATAAAAAACTGGACACAACAGCGCACACCTATAATCCTAGTGCTGGGGAGGCAGAGACAGGATGGTCTAAGAAAATAAGGTAGAGAAAGATTCAGGAAGACACTGAACAGTGAACTCCAGGCTCCACAAGAATGCATAAACACAAACACCTCAAACACACATGTATGCAAACATACATACACACAAACCTCCTTCTAACAGCCTAACAGGAACCCTTTTGCAATGTGCCCGAACCATTCCCTCATTAGAAGTAGAATCTATTTCTCAACTCTTGGATCTAGGCTGGCATTCTCACTTGCTTTGGCAAATAAAATATAATGACAATAATGCGGTATGATCCATGTGGAACACAGCTATCATGTAAAAATGCTTGAGCTACATTACTTAAAAAAGGCGCCAGTACTGAAGCCCGCAGAGAGCGGTGTTGGATCCTCTGGAGCTGATACTACAGGTGGTGGTTAGCCATCTGATATGGGTGCTAGGTATTGAACTAAGGTCCTCTGGAAGAGGAGTAACTACTTTGACCTGCTGAGCCATCTCTCCAGCCCTTGAGCTATGGACCAAGAAAAATCAAGGTACCCTACTCAATAGCACTAAAGCCCCCCAGGCTTGTAGATAAAGCCATTTTATAGTCTTCCAGTCTGTGATGAAGCACCTCAGCCAAAGACCACCTGAGTCAGATGAGCAAATAAAGTGCTCTTTAATACTGAGAATCTTGGGGTGGCCCGTAACAGCAGGAATTAGCAGAAACCATCCCTTTCCTACCCCACAGAATTTATTTCTGACCCTGACTGTTAGCTAACTATTTGGATAGCTTCCCTTAAATCTTTCCTACTTCCCTCTACTTCTTTTTTATGTTGTTCTTACTCGGACATCATAAATTTCATCTAAAATTATATAACTTTCACTGGCTTGAAAACTGCGCTGTTTTTCACATTCCACTTTACAGGGTTAAAAAAGTATCAAGCCAGGTGTGGTGACACATGCTTTTATTCCCAGTAGAAGAAACGGGGATTGCTGTGAGACTGAGGCCAGTCTAGTCTACATACCAAGTTTCAGAGCAGCTGGGATGACAGGGAGAGCCTGTCTCAGAAAACCCAAATAATAATAATAATAAAATAAAACTGATTTGGGCTGGAGAGATAGCTCAATGGTTAAGAGCACTTACTGCTGGTTTGGTTAGCACCCACATGGTGGCTAATACCCACTTGTAACTCCAGTTTGAGAGGATCAGATGCTGCCTTCTGGCCTCTCTGGGCAATAGACGCATGTGGTGTACTTACATACATGCAGACAAAACACTCATACACATAAAATCTTTTAAACTGTACTAAATCTTTTTTTCTTTCAGATCCAGTGTTCTGGCATTTGAATTATAGCATGCTCTAAAGTGGGAGGGGGGTTGGAGGAGCCCAGTTTGGGATCCCTCACTTCATAGTTAATGAACTATGGTTCTGGACAAGTTTGAAATCTTCCTGTCCCTAGTTTTTGCCATATGAAATAGAAATATTTCCTGAGATGATATACCCTAAGCTGCAAGAACAGTTGGTGAAGCTATACACAAGCAAAAGGACTTTTTATTTCTGTAACCCTGACAGGTCCTATGCAAAGACACTTGCTGCTTTCCATATGTGTCAAGTTCTCTGTCACAGGCCTGAATGTGACTTGTCTGTCATCTGGAAGACAGGAGAAGCACGAGTTCTGCCTTAAAGTTTTTGTTGGGAGGGGTGTGTGTGTGTGTGTGTGTGTGTGTGTGTGTGTGTGTGTGTGATTTTGCTATTCTCCACAGAGTGTTTAGTCATAGGCTACTACAAGACTCATTCATTCTGGTCAGGGAAAATCTGGGTGAAGGAAACATTTTTATGAAAGGATGAGCTATGGTTTATGTGAAGAAGTGGCCAGCTGTGGGGTCTAACGACAGGATTACAGCTATAGAAGCTGCTTCTAACAAAGTCACCACTCAGGACTTACTTAGCATAGCATGGATGTTAAACTCTTAACACCAAACACACTGGTTGTGATTCTATCTGCATGTATTTCCTTTTTGCCTCTTTTCCAAGTTTCTTTTTCATTTTCATTTCCATAGTAACCTGTAGGGACAGACACATAGTAGATAAGAAAGAAAAGTTCAATGAATGAAAGGAGATAAAAATCAAGGGAAAAAAAAAAACCTTATACATGGATCAGGCTTCCAACTACCAATTTCCAGAAAATAGAGTGCAGGAAAATGTCAATGCCATCCTAGGATACAATTAGCAGAATCCTACAGCAAGAACCTTTTCAAGACAGGCAACCATGTTTCCTGAAAAATTAATTGCAAGGGGACAAAGAGCTGGAGGAGGGACTATAAATCAAAAGGGACTTAGAAGACACACCAATAAATCCCAAAGGATGCACTTTATTTGGAGCCTGATTTTTAAAATTACGGTATTAAGAGACAATTGGAAATCAGAACGTTGGCTATTTGCTGGCATGAATTATGGGTTGTTTTAGGTGTGGTAATGCTTACAAATGAAATGGTTATAATGTCTGGAACTTGCCTTAAAGTAGCACCAGAAAGAGGAAGTAAGTGAGGAAGAGTGTGAATGCGGGGGGTGACTGCAGCTGACCCTCACACAGAAAGGATCGCTATGTGCGTGTTTATATGTGCTTCAAATTCTTTCTTGTTCAGAAACAGAAAGCTGGAAAATCCCTTTCTGGTATAACAAATAGTTTGATAATAAAACTTAAATGATTACTTCCCACCTCAATATAGAAATGTTTTGGTTTTATGTATGGACATGTATGATTTTCTTCTGTATATGTGCTAAAATATGGTAAAGTCAATTAGGAACGTGTGTTTTTCAAAGCAATATACTATGTAACCTATCCACGAGGAAGCTCTCATGGCTCATGCATGCAGTCCTCTGTGCAAAGAAAATTTGGGAAAATGCTTTCCAAGCACCGTCACCAACATCAGCAATAAGTAGATATTGAAGTCTGTTCACTTCCGCAAAGTCCAAAGTCCTGTGAGTTGACTTTAGTTTCCTAAGGTGCTTATCTGTGTAGTTAAACAAGGTGTGGAGATATGAACCTGGGCAGCGCTTTGGGAAAGAAAGAAAAAACATGCTAAATCAATTTGCAGAACATTGATTACTTACAACATTTTACTCTCCGTGTCTTCAACCTGGCATTCATAGTCTCTGGGTTTTTAACTGATAACTATTTTCTAAAAGCTGAGATTGTATATTTTAAAAAATTATATTTCCTTTTTATCAGACTTCCCTCTAGAATACAAGGATAAAGGGCCCCTGGCCCTGCCCTATGTTCCTCAGCCAAGCCCGGAGGTTATAGACCCCAAATGGTTGCCATTAAACACTTGCCTTAAAATTAACAAAGCAGTGTTATCTGTCAAAGTGTGGTTTCTAAGTTATTTGAAGAATACTTCACATCCTTAACTAGCTTATCAACCAGCTAACATTCTAAGTGCTTTTTAGACATTCTTTCACTTAATCTTCCTAATATCCAGTTAAGAAGAGTTTGGTTATTTCTATTTTGCTAGAGAGAAAAGTAGAACTCGGAGGCAATAAGAAACGTAGAGGCTGCCAGGCAGCCTTTAAGTGGTGGGCAGAGCAGGCAGACAGCGCTGGTTACCATTTAATGTCCCCTTGTGTTCTACGTTGTGTACACATGAGTGTACACGTGCATGTATGCTTGCATGTGTATGACAGAGGACAATTTCATGTGTCCTTAGGTGTTGTCTACTTTTCCATTTTCTTGAGACAGAGTCACTTACTGTCCTGGAACTCGGCCAACTCATCTGGGCTGCCTGGCCAGCAAGCCCCAGGAATCTGCGTATTTCCCCTTCAACTCCCAGCCCCAGTTCTGGGATTACAAGCATGTGTACCTCCTCCCCACTTTTTACTTGGGTTCCGGGGATCAAACTCAGGCCCCCATGCTTGCAACATAAGCACTTTACTGACAGAGCCATCTTTCCAGTCCCATCCTTTCTTATTAATCATTTTCTTCTTGAGACTGTGAGCCCTCTCACAGCAGCCTTTCAGTAGTCCCTGGGGCTTCTTAACCCACATAGCTTCATAATAAGCTTTTGTTGATCTCAGTACATCATTCAACTGTCAATATGCAGCTGCACCCTCCTTACGTTGAAAGTCATATGCCAGCTCACGTTTTCCAAGCTCACCGTCGGGACTGACCACGTGTGATCATCTAGTAACTAAGGAAAATGTTTGACAACACATCTGGATGTTAAAACTGCATTTTAAAAAGCAAGAAAAGGAATGATGCCAAACCCTGCAGCTAAGATGAGGAAGGTTGGGATTGAATTTAGGAAATGATGACTCAATCAGAAAGGGTGATGCAGCTTGGGTTTCCCTCTGTGGACTATAGAGCAAGTGGAAAAACCAACAAACCATGAACAGAAGTTCTAGAACACTGGGGTCACATCATAACACTGGGTGGTTGCAGAAGATAGACTTTCCAGATATCAACATACAAACAGATCACTTCCTAGCCAGTGGGTGTCTGTCTGACTTCCACTGCCAAGAAGGAACATTGTTCTGGTGTGGTCTCATCCATAGTAAGAGCTGATGAGGCACTGGGCAAGTTGCCATACGATTTGACAGGCATGATGTTAACTAATAGCTAATATAATAGTATTACCTATGGCTATTACACACCCTGTGTGGGCCCCGGGGCAGCACTAAACATCTTACACATTATCTAATTTAATCCTCATTTACCCAAATGAAGAAATAGAGGATCAACAAACTTGTGGTTTTGTAGCTAACAGATTTACCTTTTACATTATAAAGTCCAAGCATATTCTTGAAGGAGTTATGCTAGGTGAGGGTGGCCTGACCAGTAATATTAACAAAGTACTAGGAAGTAGGTAAAAGTTGGTAAGTGTTAAGAGTGTCACTCTAGAAATATCTAGAGAAAACTTAGAGCAACATAGGCTTAGGTGCACAGGATTGATTTCCCAAGACCTCCAAGAATCTCTAATAGAAATGCAGCATTTAACAATCTAAAAAAAATGTAAACAAGGGTGAGAGTCAATTTTCAGGTAACAGGTAAACTAACTGGGTATTTGCCCTCTGTCTAGCATCTGCTTCTCTGTGTCTGGACTGTCTCATTTGTCCCAGCTCCAGCCAGACTGCCAGAGTGATTTTTTCAAAACATTGCAGTTACTGTAAACTCTGAGGACAGGGGCTGGGCTCCCAACAATTTGGAAGTTGCTAGATACTTACTCATGGACTGTTTCAGGCATCAAAAAGTATTTCTTGGAGAGAGCATTCTCAGGGAGAACTAGGGCCATTTTTCTGGTGTTCTTTGCCCCATTGGCTAAGGAGCTCAAACAGGAAACAGGAAAGTGACATGGGTACAGTGGCTCTGTAGTTAAGCCATATAGGCCCTTTCTCCCTTTCATTGCAGACTGAGAAGCCTGGCCTGATATTAAGACAGGCTCAACTTTTTATAATATCATGACTTGTATAGTCCTTTAGTTTTAGTTCAGTGGGAGGACTGGGGATGGAGTTCTGTTGGTAGAGCGCTTGCTTAGCACACACAGAGGACCTGGGTGTGAACTGTAGCACCACAGCACATGGCTCTATCAGAGAACTCAAGTAGTAGAGACTGGAGGATCAGAACTTCAAGGTCACCCTCAGTTACATATTGAGTTTGAGCTGGGCTACATGAGACTCTTAGGAAAAAAGTATTCTCTGGGAGACTAGCTGACATGGGCACACTACACAATATCAAGTGCTGGTGAGGAAGTAGAGAGATGGGATTATAAAGTAGCACAACCACTTTGGTAGTTGGTTGGCTACATGCAAGTAATCAGCCACAAGAGAATCCCTGTGATGTAATTCTATTTATATAGTTAAGATGTTTATAGTAAATTATGAAGGCAGTTCTCTGAAGTAGTCTCTTGTGTTAAAAATGAAGGTTGTAGCTAGGTGGGGATTGTGACTGGGCCTCATGGGTTGTGGGGTGCTGTATATATTGTACTTTCTGTCCTTTGGTGTTGGGAATGGAATCCAGAGTTTCATGCATGTGAAGTACCTGTTCTCCCATTGAGCTGTACTCTCAGGCCCTATTCTGCTTTTTAAGGTATTCATTATTTGAGTTTGCTTGCTTTGCAAAGGCTTTATAATCTGTGTGCTTGTCATGGTCCATTTTCTGTGTCCTATACTTCAATTTGTACCCCCAAAATACAGTGTGGTCTCTGAAACGTCCCTATTAAAGAGAAGTCTTTAAGTTAGGCATGATGGTGCACACCTACAGTCCTAGCAGGATGCTAAGCAGGAGGATTGGGAGTTCTGTTTAAAAAAATTGAAGATTTAAAAAGCATAAATTAACTTGAAATTATTTCTTTACTAGTGGAAGTGAACTAAATTCTGGAATCTTAAAGCATGTATAATTTACAAATATATGGTGCTTTATGTGTTCTGAGCAATGATTAGTTTCAGTTTTTTTCTGTGAAATGTTTTCTTGAAAAGAAGCCTATCTGAAGCCCAGGTGTGGTGGGGCACACCTTTAGTCCCAGCATTCGGGAGGCAGAGGCAGGGGGATCTCTGAGTTCTAGGTCAGCTGGAGCTACAGGGAAACCCTGTCTCAAATGGAAGACTAGCACTTTGGAAGAAGATTGTAAGAATCATGTAAATTTTTCTAGTCTGAAACTGATTTTATAGTGTGCCAGCCTCCTTAGAGCAAAGCTGGCCCCCACTTTCCTGAGGAATAGTCATAAGTTAATTTCTGAAGGCCTGTAGCTGATCTTCTTTAATCCATCCATTGCTAGTAAATAAACATGGGTGTTTAATTTAGGCTGATACCACAGAATTCCATTTGCTAGGTGCCTTGTTAACGAAATTCATGTCTCAAAGTACAAGGTCAGGACGCAAGCATATCAGGTTCTGGGTAGGGTCTTCTTCTAGGCTTCAGACTAGCAGAAGGCAGAGAGAACTCTTCTCTTTCATGAATTCACTAATTCCATTGCTGAGGACTCCACTTTCATCATCTAATTATTACTTTCTTCTAAAACCATTATATTGGGAGTCACTTTCAACATGCAAATTTGGGGATAATAGTCCTTTACAATGAGGAACAGAGTATTCTTGGCATCATGGGGATATTATTGGCCAAAACTTCTGAAAACCAGGAGAACACAGATATCAAGTGTTTCCTGCTACCTGGGGTCTAGGGAAGAAAATGCATTTTGAGACATCCATCCTATGTGAAGTGCATCAAAGGTGCCCCAAAGGGAGTTGTGACTAAAACAGAACAGCAGATTCAGTACTGCTTTAAATTTGGGTGTCTTACAGCTGTCGCATGATGTTGTGATGAGTGCATAATGTCAACATACTATAGTAATTTTAAAACCAGGACATCACCCAAATTCAACCTGTTAAAATGTCCCCTTTCACTGAGTTAGTGGTGAATCCCATTTTAAGAGCTGATGTTTCCCTTCAGCTCTTACACTTAAGTTTTACACTTTGGATATTTTATAGAGTAGTCAACTTAAATCTCAAAGTCCCAGGCCAACATTTCCAAAGGGCTTTTTAGCACAGACCCACAGCGTGTCCCTTCCTCTTTAGCGCCTCAAGCAGTAATACTAGTAGCAGTGGCAGTAACGATAACAGGTAACATTTATAGAACGCTTGTTATATGTTAGAAATTGTTTTAGGCATTTTCATTTTATTTTATTTTATTTTATTTTTTTGTCCTTTTGAGACAGGGTCTCCCTGTAGTCCCAGCTGGCCTGGAACGCACTGTGTAGACCAGGCTGGCCTTGAACTCACAGACATCTGCTTGCCTCTACCTCCGTAGTGCTGGGATTAAAGGTGTGCACCACCATGCCTGGCTGTTTTAGCTATTTTCTCTATGTCAAACCATTTCATCTTTCCTGTAGCCCACCAAGGCTTCGTCCTCATCACTCTGTTCTGTAGAGGAAATTGAGTAGAGTGCTGAGAGGTTGACTGTGGCTATGTACAGGAGAAGGTGAAGATTCTGGGAAGTGATTTCTGAGTTGGTTGGGCTTTGAATTCACCTTCTTAGACTCTAGGGACTCTGTCTCACCCGCAGTGTCCCTGTTTCTTGTGTCCATTCCAGATTTAATTGGTCTGTGACTTTTTTTTTTTTTAGACAAGGTGTCATTATCGAGGCTGGAGAGCTGGGTCAGTGGTTAAGAACACTGGCTGCTCTTGCAGAGGACAAAGGTTTGGTTCCAACACCCATATGGCAACTCACAATCATCTATAACTCCTGTTCCAGGGTATCCAACACTCTCTTCTGGCCTCTGGGGAGATTGCATGCACATAGTGCACTTACATATACACAGGCAAAGCACATATATACCTAAAAATACATATAAATAAAAATTTAAGTATTTTTTTTAGCCCAGGCTAGTTTTAACCTCATGATTTTCCTGTCTCTGCCTCTGAGTCTCTGAGTGTTGAGATTACAGGCATATGCCACCAAGCTCCACACCAAAGCTGCTTTTAAAGATGCTTAGATGGGTCTAATGAAGGTAGGACACTGGTTTGGTGCCTGGAATCTTAGCTTTATACCATAGGCCTAGAAAGAGCTCTTGAACTGTGACTATACTTTGGTCCTCTGACTTCTCTCACAACAGGAACCAATGGTTAAGGGAAAAAGCAACAAAAAGATAGCTCTTGGGAATCAAATAAGACCTGAATGGACACTGAGTTACTCACCCAGTTTATCTATCTACAAAGCAAAAAATTCAAAGTAATTGATCTTTTGGTTTCTTTTAGTTCCATGAGTCTATGAAATCACATATGTCAAATTCTTGATAATCTATGAGTTGGTGACCCACCAAAAAATTTCAATTTGGTGACCAGTTTCCTTTGGCCAATCTTCTTTTCGACTGGTGAATGTGTATGGGATACACATCTGTTTTATTCTCATCTTAAGTGGAACATAATAAGAGAGGAAGAAATCGTGTACACACATGCAAAAATCATTCAAAAGATAAATTAAATGATTTGGAGGGATTATCGGCTGTTTAGGATTCCCCACATCACTGCCCCTCCAATAGCATTGGTAATTGAAAGCTGCCTGTGTTCTGATTGCTGACAGCTGAAGGATTCATGTTGCCAAGGAACCTCTGGCCATATGCCAAGTAACAACCTGATTAATTATCCCTCCCTTTGTGCATTCCTATCTCTCCATCACCTCCTTCCTCCAAGTGGTGTCCAGCTTCAAGATCTCAGAATAGAACAGTAAGTCCCCCAAATGAACAGTCCTTACATCCTGTGGCAGGAAACAGATCAGACTTTCTCACCCCTCTTCAGCTACTCTGCTTCCTGCGCTGCTGGTTGACAATAGGTTAAACCAATCTTCAAATCAAAATGGGTCTGCCTAGTTACACCGAGTTTCCCACACAGTGTGCTGGTACAATGCTCTTTTTCCCTCCAATCTGCTCCATATAGATGCTGCCTGAAATTTGATGCCGGAGACCCCACGATTAAAAGAACACATGCTACTGTAATCTAGAGACTCGGCCTTACTTCTGGTCCTTTTATGCTGACTGGCTGGTAACTGTACCTGAGATTTTGGTTTGGAGTGCCACATAGAACTCTAACAGCCTTTTGAAAACCCATTTGCCAAGTAATTAGACTTTACAAGGACACTGAAAGGTCATGAACTGGTGGCTCTAGTGACTGACTCCAAGGGCAGAGATGTTAATAGTCTGGTTCTGCTCACCTGGACCACAGCAACAAAGAAAAGGCGCCAGCAGTGGGAAAAGACCAAGTGTTTCCAGTAGTTGTTCTCAGCTTGGTAAACTACATTCCAGTGGCTTTCTCTGTCCACAGCTCAGTCAGTGATCTCCACAGGGAGTCTCTGAGCCAGAGAGTCTTGGCTTTCACTGCATCTGCCCAGCTCTGACTTCCCTTCGGGCTTCCCAATACTGTCCCTTCACTGGGAACTCTGCAAACAGCGCCTGAGAAGAGGACTGGCTTGTCTCACCACCAGAACCCTCCTCTGCCAGCAGGGTCAGTCCTGTCTAGTTTCATCAGTTGTGGTTAGGTGGCTGCTCCATCTAAGGACTGATTTTGACTCGGTGGTGGCAGTTATCTCCCTGGAAAGCTGTTGGATTTTACGTAAATTTCAAACAAATCTTTTAAGAATAGGGTCCTGTCCTGGAGGCAGCTGGAAGGAGTGAAATCCCCGCTTAGAACCTGGCCTTTGAAGTGGAGTCTGACAGCAATCTTGCTCAGAGCTTGTCAGGAATACTGTTGTAAACTGATTTGGGGGTTCATCCTAATGGGCTGGAAACACGGTTTTCCTGCGCAGAGTGGTGTAGTAAAGCCACTGTTTTAAAACCACTGGTCTTGTGCTATGCCTTGAGTCACCCTCCAGGGGCACGTCACAGATCTTCCTGAGGTCAATAAAAAGAATTTGTGCCCGAGTTAGTGCTAGAATGGGCAAGCTCCGAAGTATGAGGATAGTGGTGTAGGGCTAGATTTGTGCCCCAACTATATAAAAGGTGATGCTGACATCTGAATCACATAGGGGCTTGGTCACTATCAGTATATGACGATAAAGTTTATTAGCTCCTCTTAATGCTTTCCTTCCAAAGAACAATTTATTTAGCCTCTAGAAAACATATTGATTTTTAAATAATTATATAGGTTTATAAAAGAGCTTCTGCCAAATCTATAATTGTTTTGCTTGTCTCCACAGGCTACAGATTTACTGGGGTGTAAAATACCAATTGATATTATTTTTTATCTGTTCACTAAATTACTTTATAACCTTATCTGTTGCCCTAAGAATACTTGTTGGGAAATAGGAAGACCTGTTAAATTTTACAAGTCACTGAAACGTTATAAACTGGAAGGAGAAGATCATGATTTTCACTCATCAAATAGTTAAGGAAACCAATATTGTTCCGTAAGACTAGTGTGACAGTTAGATACATGGCCTGACACAGGATTACTTTGATATGGGGAAAAAAAGTTTTTACAAGATTACATTGATTTAATTTGTTCTAATAAAAACATGAAGAATCTGAATATCTGACTATTAGGGAATGGTCAAATGACACCATTTTTTAAATTTATTATATGTGTATTGCCCATATGTGTATAAGTGCACCTGTGTCGTGCAGTGCTCATGGAGGACAGAAAAGTTTGTCAGATCCCCTGGAACTGGAGTTAGAGATGACTGTTAGCCCATGCGGATGCTGGCATTCAAACCTGGGTTTTCTGCAAGAACAGCCAGTGCTCTTAACTGCTAAGCCATCTCCCTAGCCCCTCACATGACACCATTTTATCATGAAAATACCTCTGATGAGGAACAGAAGATGTTTGTGCTGCACTGCTAACAGAAAAGTAGGATACAACATAGGTGTCAATCGTGACAGCAACTGTAGAGCTTTAAAGAAAATTCATGCACACAGCTGGGATGTAACTCAGTAGGAGAGTGCTTCCCCAGCACATACAAAGTCCTGGGTTTGATCCCTAGCACTAGAGAGAGAGAGAGAGAGAGAGAGAGAGGAAGAATGAATATAAATACTTTAATGTACTTCTAGCAACAACTCTCATAATTTCGGCAGCTGTTTAAGGCCTTCAGACAGAGCCCTGAAATCTGAAGCAGATTTTAGGCTTGGCCCAGGTTCCTCTCTCCTCTAACCCTGCTGTGGTCAGCACAGCCTCCTCTCTAGTTCCTTCTGCCGCTGGCCTTTGTACATGCAGTGTCTCTTGTCTGGATCATCTTTCTGCCCTCCCCTTCTCTGTACATCCCTCCAGTCTCCTCGGCAAGTGTTTTTCTATGTCATATACTTATCATTTAAAGTCTTACGTTCTCCTCTAATTTTCCCTTTTTATTTTCTTGTTCATCTGTTGTAGATTTTTCATGCTCGACAAGATGCAAGCTCCTAGGAGACACGACTATTTGATCATGTTTATGAAGAATATTTTGGGATCCAATCAGAGTTGCAGTTACTGGGATTCTTGGTTACAGCATCTGGAGAATCTTGAAACCAGTGTTTCATGTTGCCACTGAAAGGACAGTGGAGTTGTGCTTGGCCGATGTTAACTCATATTGCATGACAAACTAATGATTGTGACTTAGAAGAGAGTTTGCCAACAAAGCTAACAAACCTGTAAGAGAAAAGGCTTGAAAGGGTTAGAGCTGCCTCCTAAGCCTGCATTTGGGATCATTGCCCAACCTTAACCAAGCTCTGCCAGACTTGGTGCGTCTGTCCACAGCCTGGCCCCTGGCTCCTATTAAACATGCAAGTCCAAGTCTGGTAGAGAGACAGAGCAAGTGCTTGCCAGGCAATCAAGACAGTACATAATGAAAATGAAGAAGCTATACAAAGTTTTCGTAGCTAGAAACATATGAGCCAGGAGCCAGGCAAATCATGACAGGGCCGACAGAAGGTCTTTCAGTATTATTTCTGACAACACAAAAATCAATTTACATTGAATACATTTTAAAATAGCCTCCCCATAGTATTTGATGTTACTAAGGAAAGCTAAAATTGAATCTTAATGTAGTTCATGAGTGTATTCAATAGAGGCTTATTATCCCTAAAAATGCTTTGCATAATCATAGTACTTGATCATTGCAATTGCCAGGTTTTGTAATAAAAGCACATTAGAGTCATAATTAAAATGTTATTGTCTGCTAACATTCCCACAGCATTTCCTGAAGGCAGACTCTTAAGTCCTACACACTTTGAAGAATGAGTGACCTCCTCTTTTAGGAGAGATTCCTCCCTCACATGCTTTATTTGCAAGTATGGCTAGTCCAGGGGAGATGGAACCAGTCCAAGAACAGCACTAAGGAAGCCTCAGAGACTGGAATTGGAGACAGCCTTCACCTTGTCGAAAGTGGAGTAGATTCCCCAGACAATTATTCTTCTTTGGACTCAAAGTGTCACCAGTTAGAGGCAGCTCATCAAACTGTGTCAGAGACATCATAAAACATATAATGACTGGGCTGGGACATAGCTCAGTAGTAGATCACTTGCCAAGCACATCTGAGGCCCTGGGTACAAATCCCAGAACCAGGAACCAGAATATATATATATATATATATATATATATATATATATATATATATATATATATATGTGTGTGTGTGTGTGTGTGTGTGTGTGTGTGTGTGTGTGTGTGTAAAGTTTTTTCGTAAGTGCTGGGGGCTATGGGTATGGCTCAATGGTATAGCACTTGCCTCTAACCTCTCCACTGCCCTGGTGCCTCTAATACCTCTCAGTACAATACACACACAGAATAACTTGGCCCACTGTTTTAGGGAGGGTGGAGACCTGGATAGGAGTCCCATTCATTTGCTGTAACTGATCCAATACAGGAAAGCTGAGGTTATTGACAACAATGAAGCTGGTGATGAAATCTAGAAAAGCACTGGTGATGAGCCCAGGTTGTTCTTCTCAGTGATTCTGTTCTCTACCAACCAGGGAGTGAAAACCCCTAAGAGTTTGTGGATATGCTGTTCTTGCAAAGTACATTTCGCCAGTAAACTCTTTCCCCATGGTGCCTGAAGCCTTACAGAAACTGGACTCCAGGACTGTAGGCAAACCAGGCATTGGACTTGAAGGCACTTAGCAATCTCATATTCTGGAGTTCCCTTTGGTCTGATGATTATGAAAATCCACATTAGTAAATGGAATTGACTTTAGCAGAGGCATATACCAAGAACTCTATTATTCTCAATGTCTGTCATGAAAAAAGAGGCTATAATTTAATTGACTTTCCACTCTGAACTGTTGGGGTCCCTCTGCTCAGTGCCGGTGAGAGTGGGACACAGGGTTTCCGAGGTGAGGGGATGAGAGGGTGTAGAATCAACACACAGACTCCAGGAGCTGAGTGAGAAGCATGCCGAGAGCAAGCAGCAGCAAAACTCATTTATTCAAGGAAGTGCAGGGGATTTTATGAGTTTGGTTAGCCAACCCCCTATGGGGTGATTCCCAACTGTGGCCAATATTATTTTGTCTCTGGATGGATCATCTCAGTATAGGTTCTCTCCAGACGCAGGTCGGAAGCTGGTGTCACTCCTGGCTGGAGCCATTCCCTTAATCCTCATAGCAGGTGACCTGGCTAAGGCCCACACTGCATCATACACGGGAGCAGTACATTATGCCTACAATCCTTGGCTACCATTCCACTGTGGAATTTTTCTTCTCTTCCATCTCAACTCACTGCAAGTTGACTTTGGTCACAAGAAGGGTCAAGCTGGGTGCTGTAGAAGCTACTTTGGTCCACATGAGTCCACCAAGCATGGATATAAAGATGTCTCCACCCCATGGCCACTGACATTGCTTACTTCAAACCCTGTGGAAATTTTAGTGGAGCAGCTCTTGGGTTTTTAACACTTCCTATGTAATGGAAAGCTTTCTACCCTAAAGTGTAACCAAAGTCTCTGAAGGCAGATGTACTTGTGATTTGAGTCCCAGAAAGTCCAGGACCAGTCACCAATCTTCAGTTTTCTCAGCTATAAAATAGGGATATTCATAGTAGAACCTCTGTCACGGGATGTTCTCTGGACCAAGACATTTTATCACAGTGCCTGCTCTTGGTCCTCAGCTGATATTAACTGGTATTGAGGGGTTTACAGTGCTCTTCCTATTGGTGTTGTTCTTACTAGCCATGTCATGCCGGGATTCAGTGATGAGCTGTAGGGACAAAACAAGAGAACAACATGCAGGATTCCACTTTTAAAATCACTTGAGTGGATACTGAGCAATAGTCCCTCCTTGGTAGTTCTGGTTTCCCTTTAACACGGCTTTTCTTGTCTGTTCCCTGTGATCTGAACGGCACGCTTGACTGCATATTCTCTTGTAATTTTCTTTTTACTACTTCAAGCATTTGGGAAAATATTTTAAGTATTTTTTGCTTGTTTTAATATTTTGTTATATTTTGGCTTTAGTGTCCACAGGAACTCCTGGCTTAATTAACTGGTTCCTGTTTTACCTCCTCAAGAAATCCCTCCACCCCTGGACTCAGACCTGTTCACCCTGTGGGATTCCTACTTATTATAGGGAGAGTGTCAAATCCTGGGCTTGGAGCTGCTGTTTGATTCACAGTACCTGTGAAGGTCTGCTTCAGCAGCCCTCCACCCTGATTTGATTTTGCCCAATACAAGATGCCTCAGCTTGTCAAAAGACTTCAGGACAAAAAAGGACTCCTCAGACTAATAGTCTAATTATATACTAATTATATACTAATAAGTATTTCAAGTCTAACAGGGGCCACTGGAATGGTTCAGCAGGTAAGGGTACTTGATGGCTTGAATTCAATCCCCAGAATCCACATGATGGAGAGAAACAATTCAAGCAAGTTGGCCTCGGACCCCACATAGTATCTGTAACACGAACACCCGCACACACATATGCACACAAAAATAAGTAAACAAATGTAAGAAAAAAGTCTAACAACAATCATTGGTTGGCTTACCCTAAGGCCTGTGGGTCCTGAAATGCTGTGAGCCTTTGCATTTGGTTCGAGGCAGGATTGCCCCTCCAGCTGGTTAGATTATGCAGGGCCTTAGGCAGGTCACCTGCTATGAGGATTAAGGGAGTGGCTCCAGCCAGGAGTGACACCAGCTTCTGCCCTGCATCTGGAGAGAACCTGCACCCAGATGATCCATCCAGAGACCGATTACTATTGACTGCAGTTGGGAACCACCCCATGGGGCAACTGGCTGACCAAACTCATAAAATCCCTTGCACTTTCTTGAATAAATGAGTTTTGCTATTGCTCACCCTCTGCATTTTTCCACCCAGCTCCCAGGGTCTGTGTGTTGACTCCGGGCTTCTCACCCCCTCATGACAGAGACCCTGCATCCTACTCTGGCCAGCACTGAGCAGTGGGACCCCAACAAAAGATAGCTCCCATCTCTCGTACCAGTTGCCCTCTGTCCTGAAGTCCCTGAAGCATTTGGAGGAACATGAAAGTTCAGGGAGAGGCAGTCCCGCCCATGTTGAAAGAGAATACTGTGTTCTGAGCAAGCTCCAAGTGTGACCACGGATTAGATACCACTTCTCCCATAGTGGTAGTATAGCTATGGAAGTATTGTATACATTTGCAGAGGGAGAGGAGTCTGCCTGCTGAGGCTCATGTCCTTTCCACACAGACAGAGGCAGTCTCAGACTTGGGAGTCAAACTTGTTTATATAAATATTTCATCTGCATCTTCTTTTAGGATTTTGTGAAGTGCTTCTGGAATTTCAACTTTTAATCATTTTCTAAAATGATGATGGCATGGCTGGGAGAGGTGACTCAGCTGTTAAGAATACTGACTGTCCTTCCAGAGGACCTGGGTTTAGTTCCCAGCACCCACATGGCAGTTAACAACCATCTGTAACTCCAGTTCCAGGAGATCTGACACCCTCTTCTGACCTCTGTGAGCATTGCATGCACATGGTGCACTTATATACATGCAAAACACTCATACATATAAAACAAAAATAAATAAATAAAAAGCAAATATTACTAAGGAATAGAGATCTATTTCATAAAGCATTTGAATTTTTGGTCCTTTCTACTTAACTAGTCTTTGCTACTGTCTTTCAGAAAAAAAGGAATATGTTTCACTGAGTGTATGAGTGTGCGTGTGTGTGCATGTGTGTGTGTGTATTGCATATGTGCGTAGTAAGACATGAAACTAAAGCCCTTTCTTACTAGGAATCACTACCACTGAACCACATTCCTAACTGAACTTTTTTTCTTTTTTAACTTTCTTGGTACTGGGAATTGAACCCAGGGCCTTATGTATGCTAGGCAAGTGCTGTCCCACTGAGCAACATTTCCAGTCTTCTTTTACTTTCTATTTTGAAATAGGGTCTTATTAAGTTGCCCTGGCTGGACTTAGCATCAGCCAGACTCCGTAGCCTAAGCAGGTCTTAAGTGTATGATCCTCCTGTCTCAGCCGCCTGAGTATCTGGGAGGACAGGTGTGAGTCACTAGCCCTTGCTAATTGTAATTTTCAAAGTTCATTGGATTGACCACATTCATAGCTTGTTTATCCCTTTGTCTAATGCTAGCACAGCTGTAGTGGGCTTCAGCCCCACAGGGCATTTGGCTGCTCGGTCATCAAGGCTAGTACTTCACAATCTTATGTGACTTTTAAATTTTATTTATAGTATTATTGTTGTTACTATTGATTATTATTATCACTATTATTGGGGCCACAGTATCACATGGAGGTCAGAGGACAGCTTTGTGGCTTCATTTCTTTCCTTCCCCTTTGCATGGGTTCCAGGGATCAAACTCAGGTGCTTAGGCTTGTGCAGCAAACACTGAGCCATCTCACTGACCCTAATGTAACTTTTATGGACCAAAGAAATAAGTAGAAAGAGACCATGTCCTGGATGAAACTGCAAACGCTCTTGCTTCCTTTGAACTCCAAGGTTGAGCCCACCTACAGGCTTATTCTCTGTGCTCACACAGGTTCCCACCATGTTCAGCTTCTCAGTTCCTGTGTGCTCAGTGGCCTCCACTCTTCCAGAAGCTTAGGAGGAACCATGCACTTCTCCCAGAGCCAGCACACTGTGGAGGCCACAGAAGATGGCCTCTGTTCAGTATTTCATTCCCCAGCCCAACAAGCATGGAGCAGTCTGAAAACCAAAGGCAGGATTTTGCATCACTGTTTTCAAACATTGTTAAATACAGCCTGTTTACATTTGTCAGCATTCCTACCTGCATTGAAGAACAGAAATGGTCTCTTAAAAACAGTCTGTTTAAAGCCAAGGAAAGATATTAGCGTGCAAGCTAGCAGACCTTCTATCACTTTAAAAATGTTTTGAATTCTTGATGCCCAGCAGGATGCTGTGGGCTTCTTGTAGCCAGCACCAAGTGTCAGGAAAATGAAAACAAACAGCTCTACATGTTGATTCAGTCAAAATAAACATTTCATTATTTCCATATTAAAGACAACTTCTTGACTGAGTAGATGAAGCCCTGGGCATCCAGATCTGGGTTGTTGTGCTGGGTAGGCATTTCTGAATCACTTAATAATACTTTACATGAGAAAGCATTGAGTTCAGTTGGCTAGAGGCGGGTTGAAGGAGAGAGACGCCTCTGGGAGAGTGTAATAGGTTCTATTAGGGATTTGATAAATGATAGAAGCCAGGTTCTAGGTGCTTACTGACAATGCCCACAAACTGGAAAATGAACTAATTATTGGAAGTGTGAGGAGACAGTGTTCACGAGACACATTCAAAATCAAGTCTTGGGCTGGTTGGTGGCATTTGAAAAAAAGATGGGAAGGAGGGGAGAAAGGAGGGAGTGTCGGGGAGGAATAATTGAGGTGGCTTTGTAATGTCTCCTATTTGTGAGTTGCAGTCCTCCATGCATCCTTTGAGGTATAGCCTCAGGTCTTATTTTACTTCATTCCCCCAGTTTTGAGGAACTGTTTTTAAAAGGAGAATGAACACATAGAGGCAAAATGACTTGCCTAGGATAATATAGCAAACAGAGCAAGGCGCGGGGACCCCAGCCAATCCCACAATGGAACAGGAAAAGAGCCTGGTCCCTGCTGTGGAGTTAACTCTTAGGAAGTCACCATATGGAATGATTTAGCCACAGTCTCTCTGAAGGCAGAGGATGGACTTAATGATACCCAGAGATTACCCAGCCACATGATGGTTTTCTTGTGTCACTAAAAATGCTAGTGAGAAACAGAGTCCATGGGTAGGAAGCTGGGCTTGGGCAGAGTTCCCTGTCACTGATCAGTCGCACATGTTGGGAAAGGGCCTGAAAGGAAAGGAACAGATGTTTGCCGAGGGCCTGTCTTCCTGATAAGAGGATCTTGTTGCTGGTCTACCAGCTGCTGCCTACCTGGGCCATGAGGGCCGGTCAACAGTGAGAAGCCTGAGTCAAGGTGTTTCCCTCCAGGTGTCTGTTCCAAGGCTCTCAACTTGATCTTCAAAATTCTGGGGGAATTTAACATTTGGTCCTCAGGGCAAGCAAAGGATGGAGGCTCTCCTTTGGGGGTGGGGGTGGGGAGGGAGGGAGTGCCTGAAAGGGATCTTTGCATCGTTTTCTCATACTCAGACACAGATCTTCTCCTAGACAAAATGCCTGCCACCATTTTGACTCCACAGCCATGTGCTGTAGTGAAGAGTTGCCGTGGCAACATGATTCTGCCTCAGGTTGACAGCATCTATTCATGCTTGCCTGGTTTGGAAAGAAAATTGGTCATCATTTAATCTCCAGCCGAGGACATACACAATGCAGCAGATAGTGGCTGCAACTTCTGAATTTATTATTATCTTCTAACCTTTTTTTTTTTTTTTGAGACAGGGTCTCTCTGTAGCTCCAGGCTGGCCTTGACCTCACAGAGATCTGCCTGCCTCTGCCTCCTGAAGGCCGGGATTAAAAGCGTGCGCCACCACACCTGGCCCCCTCTTTTAGCTCTTTATTACAAGTTTAAACACATACAAAAGTAGAAAACGTGGGAGAGTTCCCCCGCGATTAGCGTGCACTCTTCTGTGTATGTCCCCATGGGCCAGGCTCTGCTCACATCATCAGCGTCATCGTTGTTAATGTGGTAGTGCTGGGGATAGAACCCAGGACTTTGTGCATGCTATGCACACAGTCTACGAACTGAACTACAGCTATTGCATTATTGTATTTGCTTATTTTTGTGATTATAGGCGTTGAACCCGGGCCTTGGTGTGCTAGGCAAGTGCTCTGCCCCCGAGCTACACACTACTCCGCACATTATCTCAAACAGATTCTGGGTAGCATATTATTTCACTCACACAGTCTTCAGTGTGACTCTAAAAGGTCAGGGGCTCTTTCTACGAAATGATTTACATGGAAAGATCTATAAAAGATCAAAGGGAAGATTTCAGAATACCAATTCTACCTTTCTCTCTGCACAAATTATTTAAACTATATCTATTCATTTTTATTACTATCTCTACTTAGACTCTTTACATTTTGGCTTAAGATGATATGATAATATATAACATGAATTTACATGGGTTTTTCTCATTTAGTCCTCACAATAACCCTAACATCTTATTTTCTAGATAAGGAAGAAGAGGCTTGAGAAAATTAGCCATCAACACTCCAGCACATAAGTAGGGTGAGGCTGTCGGTGAAGCGCTCTCTCTCTCTCTCTCTTTCTCATAGGGTCTTGCTATATAGGTCAACCTGGCCTGAAATGTATGCTCTGCATCAGCATCCTGAGCTGAAATTGCAGGAGCGTGTACAATGTCCATCTTGGAAATGGAGCCCAGGTCCTCGCACACGCTAGGCAGGCATTCCACCACCAAGTCACATCCTTAGCACTCCTTCCCTGCATTCTCAAGCAGTATCCTAAGCGGTATCCTTTGACAGAGGGATCTGAAATGTTTGGCCCCTGACAGCCAGCGTTGTGGCAATGAGAATGGTGTCAGACTGGATGCTGTCATTTATCGTGCCTCACTGACTGACGAGGGCCAGCAGGTGGCTGTCCCCAGACAAACCCTGTAGCATTGTATCACCATTGTGCTTGCTGGTCCGTGTTCTTAGCAGCTCCCTGAGGCCTGGAGCCAGTTCCCCATTTGCTAGTTTGGCTGTTGGCCCTTTCTCTGAGCACTGAACCTGGCACATAATAAATACTCAGTAAATAGGCCTTTCAAATATATGAGCCTCTGGGTTCTTTTTTCTTTTAAAACATGTTTATAATTTATTAATCCATGTAAAATTCTCTTTCAATTTATTTTTAAAAGTTATATTTTTATTATTTTTAAAATTTATGTATGTGTGTCTACATGGGGGCCCGTTTACCTGAGTATAGGTGTCTGTGGAGGCCAGTGGTGTCAAATCCCCTGGAGCTGGAATTATAGGCAGTTGTGAGCAGCCTGATGTGAGTGCTGGGAACCTTGGGTCTGTAAGAGCAGTATGAGCTCTCACCACAGTACCATCTCTCCAGACCCAGCTTCAGTTACTTATTCTGTCAATTTCCCATCAAGGAAATTACCTCAAATTTATTTACAAAGCATTGCTCATAATATCTTCTGATGCTTTATAACTGATATGTACTTTTATTCTGTATTTCCTTCTGAAATCAATGCCTTCTTTTTTATTTATTATTTTTATTTTATGTGTCTGAGTCTATTGCCTGCATGTCTGTAAGTGCACCTGTGTAGTGCTATGCACTTGGAGGTCAGAAGAGGCGTACGATTCCCTGGGACTGGAGTTTTGGACGTTGGGAGCCGCCATGTGGGTGCTCTGAAGTGTGGAGCCATCTGTCCAGCCCATGTTCTCTCCTTTTTATTAGTAAGTCATGCTGGAAGTCAGGAATTTTCCAGGTCTTATTAATCCCCACTTTCAGTTTGGCAATGTTCTGTTTCATCTTACCTTTTTATAGCCTTCTCCTTCCTCCCTCCTCCTCCTCCTCTTCCTCCTCCTCTTCCTCCCTCCTCCTCTTCCTCCTCCTCTTCCTCCTCTTCTTCCTCCCTCCTCCTCTTCCTCTTCTTCCTTCTTCTTTTTGCTGGAATTGGTAATTTTTTTACTGAGCTTTTGTACATTTCATACAACAGTTCTTAATCACATTTGGACCCCCTCCCCATCCATGCCGGCATCTGACCCCAGACATCATGCGTTACACCATGTTAAGTCCTATCCAGCCAAGCAATTGTACCCAGCTGTCCTTCGATGCAAATTCATTCGCTGGAGTCTAGTCAGCCTGTCTAGAGATCTGGAGGAGGGTCTGCTCTCCCTCAGTAATCAGTAGTGGTAACTGTCTCCTGCAGTCCTGGGTCCACGGCCCATTTCCCTCATTCCACTCAGGGTCCTTGTGTAACTGAGTTGGCATGGGTCTTGTGCTCAAGTTCCAGCAAGTTCACGTGTGCAAACTTCCGGTGACCTGAGAGTCTCTGTTTCCCTACGTTCATGGACCAACCCTGGGTCTTGCAATCTTTCTGCTCCCTCTTCCTCCATGGTCGCTGAGTGCTGGGTGGGTGAGGTTTAATATAGGAGTCCCACCCAGGGGTGCACACTCTGTAGTCTCTTATTCTCTAACACGTGGCCAGTGGTGGCCCTCTGTGTGCATCACTCTCTGTTGTATAAGCCTAATAAGAACTGGCATAGCACACTACCACCACAGTGTGCACTACAGTAGTTGCACTGTTATCTGGGGTGTAATCAACAGCTATCTAACTGGACTTAAAGCCCTCCCAACGGGAGCCAACTCGTGGATGGCGCTGTAAACACAGCCAAATACAGATGGCTAGAGAGGTCGTAGATTCTAGAGGAATTGGTAGTTTCTTAATTTTTATTTTGATTGATTCTTTAAGAATTTCATACAATGCATTTTGATCATATTCAGACCCCTCCCCCATCTTTTTAATTTTTATAATCAAATTATGTTGTATGCAGTGACTAACATGCATAAGAGAACAGAGACAACACATAATGCAGAGAAAAATGCAAATTTCTAAATTGAAGGAAAAAGTGTGTCCTTGTCTGACTTTCCCGTTTCCCCAGCTTTCTAGTTTCTAACAACTTTATAGACATTGTATTGAAGTTTATACTGCAAAAAGTAAGTTTTATTATTTGAAGTTTAATATTTATTAATACTTAATAGTCTTAAGTTGAGTTTTTAACACGGATAGTTAATTTAGATTGGTACATACAAAAAAAGGCATTTAGAAAAAGTATAATTAAAGTCAGTATAAGAGAATGTCCATGTATCCCCAAGACATTCCAAAATAGTTCCTTCGTACTTAATAGATCACTGATTATTAGAATGTTCTTTTAAAAAATGTTATTTACTTTTTTTATTTTATGTGTATGAGCATATTGCCTGCATGTTGAGCAGTGCCTTCAGAGGTCAGAAGAGATGTCCGATCCCTTGGAACTGGAGTTATAGATGGTTGTTAACTGCCATGTGGGTGCTGGGAACTTAATCTGGATCCTCTGTAAGAGCAGCCAGTGCTCTTAACAGCTGAGCCATCTCTCCAGTCCCCATTAGAATTTTCTGAAACTGATTTGATTCTAGGTATTAGCTCAACCCATAAATATGCAATATTGTTGTTGTTGTTGAGGTAATGTCTTGCTATGTAGCCCTGGCTACTGATTAGAACGCACTACATAGATCATGATGGCCTTAAACTTCCAGTGATTCTCCTGCCTCTGCCTCCTGAGTATTGGGATTACAGCTGTATGCCCATTGTGCCTGGATAAGCATGTACAATTATACTGCATGCACATGGTGCACTTACACACATGCAGGCAAAACATTCATACACATACACACACATAAAAATAAAAATGTAACAGTGTGCCTACTAGGTCAAATATGTTTCCTTAGGTATGAAGAATAATTCTAGACAAACATTAGGTAAAAAATTAGAATTCTGATAATTCACTGGTCTTTATTAGTATATAGAGGATGGCAACAGATTTAGCATGTATAAGTAGCTCATCACCTATTTTCTGCATTCTTAACACAGACTCTAAAATGGGTATTTTTGCTGCACAAAGTACGTACAGCAGCAGAGTTCCTGAATGGAATATCTGAAATCTGAAATCTCCATCCTGTGACTTCTTTGATGAGAAATTGCTGAATTTGATATAGTTCGCTTTAACATGTCCCAAATGGAGTCTTTCCTATGACATTATTGTAAAAAACACAACACTGCTATATTCACTGCTAAAGGAATAGGGAATATAGGCACTTGTCTATGCAGAGATTAAGCATTAACAAATTTAGTTAATAAACATTTACTCTTCTGCCAAAAAAAAAAAAATTGGGTGTTGCTCTAGGTTCCCCCACTTTGACATCTCCCACCTGCTGTGGGTTTAGGTGTGGCTATTCACACGGAGATTCTTATTTTACTCCAGGAGGAAAAAAAACAACTTAAATCTCCTTGTGAAATTTTATGATTGTTAAAACATCATAAGCTAAGTGAGGGAATGAACTATCATTCTTTAGCGTCCCTTATTTTAGGATTGAAATATGTGTCAAATTTAGCTTCAAAGTGTCTTTCTACTGAGTAAATGCTGTTTTCCCTCTGAGCTTTCTTTCCCACTCACTGAAACCATGGTTCTATTTTCACAGGAAATTATCATAACTGAAAAGAATTAAGGTGATAAAAAGGATCAAATAGGGTACCCTAGAAACTCTTTGATCGAGCGGGCTTTACTTCCATTTCTAAGTCAGATGCTTCCCTTCTGCCTGTATTTTTCTGTACTTTTATCTCCTCTCTCCCTAGACTGTTGGGATTTTCCCCAGGAGACTGGTTGGCTTATATAAAATTTTGGTATTCTCTATTGGATTATTTATCATAGATTCAGGAGCTGGCAGTTGCTTATGATCACAGAAGAAACCTGTGACCACATCTGCTCTCCTCCTCCTCCTCCTCCTCCTCCCCCCCCTCCTCCTTCCCCCTCTCCTCCTCCTCCTCCTGCCCCTCCTCCTTCTCCTCCTCCTCTCCTCCTCCTCTCCCTCCTCCTCCTCCTCCTCTGCCCCCTCCTCCCCTCCACCCCCTCCTCCTCCTCTTCCTCCTTCTCTTCCTCCTCCTCTTCCTCCTTCTCTCCTCCCTCCTCTTTCTCTTCCCCCTCGTCCTGTTTTTATGTGACAGGGTCTCAATATATCACTCTGGCTGTCCTGGAACTCACTAGGAAGACCAGACTGACCTTGAACTCACAGAGATCTGCCTGCTCCTGCCTCTCGAGTGCTGGAACTAAAGGCATGTGCCAGCATGACTAGCCTCATGCTTAGCAGGACCCTTTATTGTCCCTGTTTCACATGGCCACAGGGCAGTTTCCTAATAGCTCTCTATGTGTACGTATTACAATGCCTCCCAACTTTAGAAACTTTTATCCATCTATTAGCTGCACATCCCCACTTGGACACTTAAAAGCCCAAGTCTGAGATCACACAGAAGAGCTTCTTCCTCAGTCCTGCTCTTTGTCCTCAGTCGAGAACCATCCCTCTAGTCCCGCAGAGACGGAGTTTCCCTTTCCTACTTTCCCTCCATATTTGGTTGGTGACCAGGATCCACTTCTTCTGTAGAGTCAAGTTTCCTCTCTCCATGCACAGCCCTGTCTTGGATTGAAAGCTCCTTGTTTCTCATCAGCATCGGCACCATGCTTCTTCCTCTGTGTCTCTTCTGAGAGGCCCTTCTTGCACATCTGTATGCCTCAGTGCACTCAGGACTAGATGCTCTGTGTGTTTGCAATACACTTGTTCCATGCACATTAATTGTGCATTTGCTTTTCTGTCTACCCCCAATGCATTATAAGCTTCTTGAGGTCAGGGGCCGGATTTTACCCATAAATGGTCAGCTCTGAACAGAGCCTGACATATGGCTGATACACGGTAGTGTCAATTGAAGAAATGAAGATACTTTGCAGTCTGGTCTTGTGCTCTGTCTTCCTAGGGAAGTCTTGCTTAAGGCCTGAGTGTGACAACACAGCTTCTCTCCCTGAGGCTTTGGGCAGTTTGCCTGTAGTTATACTCTCATTTAATACAACACTGTGACTATTAGAGGCCAGAAATAGGAATTTGTTAAAATGGACAGCTGAAAAAGACTCTAACCTAGGGATTCCATTTTCGAGTTCACTTCAATAATCTATAGTATAATATAATTATCTGGAAATAGTAGATATTTTAAAATAATGAACAATGAGCCAGCAGTGCCAGTCATCAGTTGCTGGGTGCTTCTTATGGGTTATATGCTTCCTTGTCTTCCTATTTCTATGTGAATATCTCATTTAATTCTCGTAAGAACTTTATAAAATCAAATTAAATTAAATTTTGTTAGTATTGTAGACCCTGCTGTGAAATTGAGGATACCATGGCCCAGAAGAGTTAAGGACTTGATTAAGGTCATCCACAAGTCAGTAAAGGTACCAGATGAGAACCACTCTCACTCCAGAGCCTACAGTTTTTCATCATCTCTGTGGAATCAGTGTGTGTGTGTGTGTGTGTGTGTGTGTGTGTGTGTGAGAGAGAGAGAGAGAGAGGCAGAGACAGAGACAGTGAGACAGAGAAACAGAGAAAGATTGAATCTGTGCTGTTTTTCAGCTGAGCTCTCAGCCTGCAGGTGACAGAGTGGTTTGTGTGCATGCAGGGGGATAAAAGAACCCAAATTTTGTCTCTGACGTATTTATTTTCTTATATAGTTACCTATTCAAATTTGGGCAAATGACTAAAAATATCATCCTAAGGTATTTAACATTTTGTCTTTCCTCAGTCATAATTAAAGATAGACTTCGTTAATTTTTTTCTTCTTCCTCCAAACATTCTGGAAAGTATTTATTATTCATGTTACTTGATCTAAGAACTGAACTTTGTGGAGTGGATAGGGTGTGTTTAAAGGTTAAAAATTTCTTTAAAAATTTAAAGTTTTTTTTGGCCATGGCAAATGACTTTTTAAAAATTGCTGGTTGCTACCCATCACTTCTAAACTTTTTTTTTAAACACCCTGGTTGGTTTTTTAATTTTTGGAATAGGACATAGTATGCTGTGGGCCAGAACTGTGTTGGCATAAACCTGACATAACTTTAAATAGACAGTAATTTCCATATTGTTTCTGGAATCTCTATGACACAGCTTCTGACTTGATCAGCTTCAACTAAATTTGGCCAGAGGGTCAGCACCTCACTGGGAAGGTTTTTTTTTTTTTTTTTTTTAACAGAAGTATAGCTGGGCCTGGTGGCACATACCTTTAATCCCAGCACTTGGGAGTCAGAAGCAGGCAGATCTCTGTGAGATTGAGGCCAGCCTAGTCTATATAGGTGAGTTCCAGGCCAGCTGGGGCTACAGGGAGACCCTGTCTCAAACAACAACAACCAACACCAAAATCAAAACAAAAACCAACTAAACAATACCACCCCCATCCCAGAAACATAAAACTAACAAAAACACCTGTTCATGAGTGGTAAAAAAAAAAAATAGAACTGTATTGTGTTATTCTTTTCTGGTGGCCATACTTTGCATTACCAACCAGAAAATGGGGATCCACTGAGGTTGCACAATGAGGCACCACAGCAATGAAGAGAAATTAGATTCTATTAGTGTGTGTGTGTTGAACTCTCTCAAGTCCTGTCTCTTACTACTATTGGTGCTCAGAATAATGTTAAGACTTTTAGTTTTCCTTTTTCTCGTTGTTGAACACCAATTCTAAGTTTGTTTGCATCATTTAAAAATATATTTTGTGTTGATATCATGTGTCAAAATCTCAAGAGCTTAAGAAAACATGGAACAATTTTCTTTTTTAACAATTAGGAGAACCAGCAATCTATGACAAAATTACAGATGTGGCACTTAAAAACAATTCCCCCAAGAGCTATGCATTAATAAGTGCATTAATTATTACTTCAATATTAAGAACTAAAAGTAGAAGAGGCTGTTGTTAAAATTGCTCAGCCATCCTAGTGAGCTCCCACACTGGCTCATACCCTCATTTGTCTAGTTTTAAACAGCATGTCCTCACTCTCTACAGAGGAAAAAATGTCTCAGAATAGAGGTCAGTAGCCTAAATTGTGTCCAAAAGAAGATTATTCAGCCTAAATGATCAATGACTCATTAAGCTACCATCAAGTTAATAGCTTTTTAACATCCTTTGAAATTGAGTGATTTTAAATATTAGGCTGGAATTGAAAGATCGTGAGAAAATGTTTATTAGAATCTATGTATATACATGGGAGAGTTTTACAAATACAACTGAGAATTTGTGTGACAATATTTTAAACATCAGATTTGATATTCTCTGTACAAGAGCTGATATTAGGTGCATGCAATGGTTAAAACAGACAACTGAAGCCTTGAACTATTTGCATGTCACTATGTAAATGATACTTCAGCTGAAAACAGAATTCTAACTCTCAAGGTCATGAACAAGGGAAGTCTGAGGAGCTATTACAGCTGACTAGAGGAGACTGAGACCAAACAGAACGTGATATGACCTGCATGGGCTCCAAGAACAGAAAAAGGAAGAGAAAAGTTAATGAAATCCAAATGAAATATGAAGGTTGGTTAATGATGACGTGTTAACATTAGTTCATTAGTTGTGACAAATGTATCACACTAATGTAGTTAATCATAAGTAATGTTAATGTTGCTAACAATGGGAAAAATTGAGGGCAGGGCAGTGGAAAACTCTTTGCAACCTTTCTATAAAACTATTCTATAATTTTTAAAAACCTTATTAAAAAAACAAAACAAAACAGAAAGACACAGGAGAAGGAAAATGAGGCCGTAACAGTTACTAGAGACATTACAGAAAACCAAGAAAACGAACATTAAAATATCAGTGTATGTTATCTCTTTCAGGCAGGGTCAAGTAGCTAAGAAAGTGTTATTGGGTTTTTGTTTTTAAAATCCAGTTGGCATTGTCTTGGGAACAGATTCCTCCTTTATCATGTTTACTTCCCTTAAGAAAACAGCTTAGATGGTTACTATCATTATTTTTATCCAGCTAACCTTAAAAAGAAGTGTACACATGCAAATCATAACTAAATAGATGGTATCATTTTTTTTTTGCAGCATAGTATAATGATCATTGTAAATTAATGCCACCAGCCCTCCAGCTTAAATCCACCACCCGTGAGCTGCACATATTTTTATACAGAGAAAATTCATTCGTGCCTATCAAAACATTTCTTTTTCAGGTGTATACAGATGTGTAACGCTCTTTCAATGCCATCTACATCCTTTTGTTAAGCATGCCTTCGTGCTGTACCCCACAATCATAATAATTAAATGATTGATCCCCTTTTCATACACAGGGATTCTTATCATCATTCTCTGGTGTCAGTGCTAATCAGCCTGGAACGGCTCGGACGAGCTGGGCACAACTGTGACGTGTGTCTGGTGTCGCCACATCTGGGCACAGGATGGGGCTGGGTGGCAGACTCCTTTGTGGCGCGCGGCTTCATTGTGGAACACCCCTCACGACAACGACAAATTTCCCCCCTTCTTTTTCTCCTTCAATTAACAGTTCCGGGACAGAGGCTGCTGGAGAGAACTGGAGCCAACATAGACTGAGAGGAAGACAAGGAAGAGCAGAAGCAGAAAGAGGCTGGCTGCCACTGCGGTCACCGCGAAGAGCTCCATCCTCTGCTCAGCACGCGCAGCCCAGACTCGGGAGCTGCGGCGAAGCGAAGCGTTGCCATGGGAACCGCAGCGGCGCCCCCTGCGGAACCCCGCGTTTATTACCCAGAATCGATCGGCGCCCGGGTCTCGCCCCTCCCCCACTCGCCTTCCTCCCCTCCCCCATCACCGTGCGGGAAGAGCAGAAATCGCAGACCCGCGTGAAGTCCAAATTGCTGACGCTGCCTACGCGGCTTGCCGTGGTGGATGGTGCGCGGCGCGCTGGACAGCTGGGACGCCCCGGGCTCGAGCGCCGCGCCGCCCTTCGGCCCGCTCCGCCGCCCGGCACCACCGAGATGCGGTGTGCGGGCATCTGCAGCCCCGCGCCCGGCACACTCGGCTGGAGAAAGTTTGAGGGCAGAGGGTGGCTTCCAAAAGCCAGCCCTGGATTTAGCCACTGCCCCCCGCCCAGCGAGGCGGGCGTGAAAAGGAGACTCTAACCGCTTCCTTAACGCGTCGCCCGCCGTGGGAGCTTAGGGACGCATTTCAGGGAGGCAAGGTTTGGGTAATTCGTGAGACGGGATCTGGCCTCCGAGACGCAGGGCTGGGGCGGGTGGTCCTGCAAGTGTCCGGCTCGGATCGTCCCCGGGACGCACCGACAGCAGATCCCGGCCCGCCGCCGTCCCCGGCGGACTTTACAGCTCTCTTAATTAAGGAAAACGCAGAGGCGGATACTTCCCCTTCTGCTCAAGCTTTTCTCCTCCCTTGTCTTTGCGCACCTCGAAGGAAACCCGGGTCCCGCGCCTGGACCGCGAAGGCCCCTGTCGCTCCGGGCTATAAATATTAATAAGCTGCACGGCTCTGGGCTTAATTAGCTCCCCTTAACTGTAGCTCAACCAAAAATCCAGCCTCCTGCTACTCAGGCTTCCCTAAGTCGGAATCTTTTGGTTTCCTTGTCGGGAGGCACCCCCTCGGCTCAAAGTCCTTTGTGTGGCGCCGCCCAACCGGGAAACCATATGCGGTGCCTCTGCCGGGTGAAAATCACCGCGGAGAAAACAAGCCCTTTCGCCTTGCCTCTTTCCCCCCGCACCTAGTACCGCCCAGGTACCAGGGGACCCTGCCTCTATGTCCCCGCCCCAAGTCCCCTGGATCCTAAAGCAGCACCCTCGGGGTTTTCCCAATAGGGGTAGCCCCTGGAAGGCACAAATTTCACCTCTAGGAAATGACCCGAGGGCACCTGACTCACTGGGACTCATCCTTGGCCTAGGAAAGCACCCCTGGGCGCTCCCCCAGGGCCAGGCATACCTCCTTTGTGATCTGTCCCACCACCCCTGCCGGTCTGCTCCTTTCCCAGGGGTTCCTCCACTATGAGAAGGCCCTAAGGATCGCACAGTGGGTGGACAGAAAAAGGGAGTCCAGCCGCAGGACGCCGACGCTCACAGGCTCTGCGCTCTTCCCTGGGGTGGCAGGCGGGAGCAGAGGTCTTGGGAAGCCACAGTTCACCGCTCTCACCTCTTTCTGGATTCACGTAACCCCAAAGCAGAAAGTCCCGAGTCTGCACCACTCAGGGGATGCCCAGCCGTACACCGGCTCTGTGCACTGCGCAGGCCTTTTCCTTTCCGGTGCACAGGCTCTGGAAGCCCCAGCAAACACACCGGTGTGGCTCCCCTGGGGCCAAAGGGCCGGTGCAGCCAGGACACATCCCTGACCCCTCCACCCCACTTCCTGGTGTCCAGTCAGTGTCTCAGAGACGGGCAGAGAGCAGAGAGGCTCCTCAGCCCTGGGGCCAGCAACCAGAAGAGACCCGGCGCATCGGAGGCACAGGGGAAGCCAGCTTTGCTCAGCCAAGGACGTCAGGGCAAGCCAGGAATCCACTGGGAACACAAAGTCTGAGGTCAGCTTCTGTCCATGCAGATGTAGACACTTAGACTTGTAAGGCACCATCAAAGTCTATGAGCAGCAGCTGAATCTTTTCTTGCCCACTGTACACAAGTGCCCAAGATATGTAAACTGTCCATTTTCTCAGGATTATTATAACGTAATTATCAGAGGGTTGGCATATGCATGTAATTCCAACACTGGGCTGGGGGGCGGGGCTGAAGCAGGGGAGTTGTGAATTAGAGGACAGTTTGGGTTGCATAGATCCTGTCTATGAAGCAAAACATAATTTTTAAAAATTGTCCACTTATGTGATACACACCTTTATAAATTACATCAAGGGAAAAGTTCAAAATACCAAGAATAGGTAATATAGCCACAATAGACAAATAAGCACTGCAGAATATGTTTCGGTTTAAAATGCAGGGTCTGGAGAGATAGACGGCTCAGCGGTTAAGAGCACTGACTGCTCTTGCAGAGGACCTGGATTCGATTCCGAGCACTCGTATAGCAGCTCGCAATCATCCGCAACTCCATTTCCAGGGAATCTGATGCCTTCTTCTGACCTCCCTGGTGTAGATTGAACTACACTGGCGTACTCACACACATGCAGGCCACACATTCAGACACATACAAAAATTAAAATTAATAATTAAAATGGAGGCCTGACACAGGGGCCCAATCAAAAGGAACTTTCAGTCTGACATCTCCGCGATCAAACTGGAGTTTCCTGAAGTCTAACCATCTACTAAAATCCACTTCAGATGTTTTCATACTGGTTACAGCAGGTAGCTTCTGGTGAAGCGGCAGGGGTGAGGTCAGCTTTATTTCCTGGTGAAATCAAAGTTCTTTGTGTGTAATTCACATGGATTCAAGACAAGTAGCAAATAGCTAACCCAGGCCCAGAGCTGCAGGGCCCTGTGTTGGTGGTCAGACAGGAAGTCTGTAAAACTGCCACAGGACAGGCTTTGCCTCTTCCCGGCTGTGCCACCATTCAGCCCAAGGCCACCAGGGCAAGAAGTGAGCGTGCCAGATGAGCAGGAGTGAAGAGTGAAGCAAGGAACAGCCAGACAAATGTGGGTTGTGGCGATAGGCATTTGGGCAGGCAGGCATGCATTAAAAATTACTGTTCCCGCACCCAGCAGGTGCTCAGCAATAGTGTCAAATGGCCTGGAGCTGCAATACAATAATGTGGGGTTGGCCTTCTCTAAGGGACTTAGAGCTTGTGTTGCCTCCTTCAGAATCTGGCCATGAAGTGATTCCTATTCTGTCTCCCTGTTCTGTTGCAGCAGGTGGAGGCAGACACCATGGGAGCTGGGCAGCCACAAAGGCCTCTTCTTGTCCTTAAAGAACAAAACAAAACAAAACAAAATCACCAACAACACAGAATGGCAGGTGGAAATCTAGTGGGAATATTCTTGGATTGTCTTGGAAGTTCTTTAATCTCAGCCAAGAATAATTGCACAAGGCTGAGAGAGGTGTTTAGAAATATTTCTTTGCTGAAGATAGTCTCAAGCTCTCTCTCTCCCTCTCCCTTTCTGTCTCATCTTGTCTCTCTCATGCTCACATATACTCACAAAACTGCCCCTTTCATATTACAGTTTTTAGCTTGATAAAAAATCAGTCATGTACTAACTTGCTTCTCAGAAACTCTGTCCACAACTCATGTTCCCTGGCAGTAGAAATCTGAAAGCTATTTTTGATTTCTGCTAGCTCAGCCTTACTCCAGGCCCTCCTAGAATGATGCAATACTAGAGCAGGGCCCAGAGAACTGCCGTGTCTGCCACTGGCTGGCTGAGCCTGGCTTTGTGGTGCCATGGAGAACTGAACTAAACAAAAACTCTGCTCAGTGACCTTCCTTCAGCCTTTGGAGCCGCTGCAGGAAACACAGCCTAATACCTCCTTGTCTCGGGACTTCAGATGGGACCAACTCCTGCCAACTCCTTGCTATCACTTTATTACCTGCACTTATCGGTCCATCAAAGAAGCAGAGCCTCAAGAGACGGGGCTTTGGTGAAAAGTGAAGCTTGTGTGTCTTGCCCCCACAGCAGTCACCGGAAAGGAACGAGAGACACTGGAAAGCACTGTCAGAGCTTGGTTTTGGCTAGGAAATAAAGCTGTTCTACATGGTACCTCTTCAAGGTGGCTGATAGAGCAGAGGCCTGGGTAACTGGTCTTGCTATATTCAGAGACTAGAGGGTGTGACATTTATTAGCTTAGACATTAAACTATCTTAGGCTCATAATGCCGCTCAGATTTTATATAGCACAGACACCCAGACACACCCACTAGTCATGCTCAAGAAAACCAATACCACTCACACCTGGCTAGGGCTTGAGATGATGAGACTGGGATCTGAAAGAGTTATATATAGTCTGTCTCTTTTTCTTGGGTTTTCATATCTGCTACTTGGAGTGTTTCAAGGCTTCAGCCTCCTGTCATGGAAAATACTGGAAAGAAGCAGGAAAGTGTATCAGACAGAAGGTGTCCTTTGATGGACAGGTCTGGGCCTAATGAGCATTTGGGCACTTGAACTGTTTTTAGACTACTTATGTATCAATGATGGTTAGTCTTCAACCCCCACTCACTAAAACTGTGAGTCAGCTTGGTAATGACCACGGACATTTAGAAACACTTACTGTATGCGAGGCATCAGTGCTGACCGCCTCACATACAGCCACTCACTCCATCTTCACCTCGACCCTATGGGGTGACTATTATAGACAACCTTTGTTTTAAAGGTGGGCTCTGAGGCACAGAGATATGTAAGCAGCAGAGTCAGGAGTTCAGCAGAATCAGAAGTTGACTAGTTTTCTTCCTTGTAAATTGGAACAAGCCATTCAGCAGGTGAAGTCAGTGTCAGCAAAGCTGTGCTCACTGAGGCCAAGTGTCTTCACATAGAACGCATGCTTTTACTATCTGAGCTCCTGTTTCTCCCCAGCATTTGAAAGCAGGTCACCTGAACATGTCCCACAGAGCTCTAGGTAGAATCTGACTGAGTGACATGCAGATGGGAAGTCCCCACTGCCAGTCATTTAGCATCTGATATGTCATACATCAATAGGGTTAGTTAGATCAGAGAGGAGGAAGGATAATGGTACCAAAATCAGGCTAATTAGCAAAGAGGAAGTAGTCGGAACCAAACAGAAAACACTGGCAATAAAAAGATTGAGAGTGACTGTCTGGCCCTCAAATATTCATCTTGTTTTCAGCAACTATGAAAACCTTTCAATAGTTCAAGGAATGCTTGAGGTGGGGCTAGAGAGATGGCTCAGCTGTTAAGAGCACAGGCCGCTCTTGCAGAGGACCTAGGGTTTCATTTCCAGCATTCACATGGTGACTGACAGCTGTAATTCCAGTTCCAGGGGACCCAACACTCTCTTCTGGCCTCCACAGCATTACACACATAGGTGCCTACATACACGAAGACAAAACATGCATACATGCAAAAAATTTTTTTAAATAAATTTTAAGGCACACATGTATTTTATTCAATTATCTGACGTATTTTTAGCAAAATATTCTATATTTTTAAAGTGCTTCTTTATTTTCCAAAGCACTTTTTATGTGTATGGCTTTATTTATTCTTCACAAGCCTAAATGAGTCAGACAGAAGATACTTTCTTTTCTTTGGAAGTGGGCAGGGAATGGCAGAAGAAAAAGAACAGTCATCTTTTGTATGCAAGGCCCTGAGCACAGTGCTTTGGGTACGCTTCTTTATTTATTTCCCAATAACCCTGAATTGTGGATACAGTCAGCTACTTTTGACAGGCAAAATCGCTGAAATTCAGGGGGGTTTGATTGATTATTTATGGCATTTCCTCCATCATGTTTCCTAAAAGACACTTTTGTTTCCTTGTTTATTGTTTTCAGTTCTTAGAAAAACTAGAGGAAGACCGATTCGACTAAGAAGGTTTCTTCTGACTCAATGCTTTACATCTTCCTATCTGTCAAAGTAGCACCAAGATTTCTGTCTTTGTTGCTGTACAGTGCATTATGGCACTTTTCCACAATGAATAAATGCTAGTTTGATAAGGGGGGAGGGCCTCCCCCGTTTTTTTTTTCAATCTTCCAAGCAGGTACTGTTTATTTACAAGACCATATTATAAAACTATCAAACCAAGACACCTTAGTTCATGCTTCTAATAAGGCTGTTGTCTGATATTGTCAGCATCGCCACCTTCCACAAAATAGGCTGTCTTTTCCTTCATTTCACTGGTGGAGAAGATCATCTGAAGCCCTCCCAGGATGCTGTTCACTTCAATGACTATGGAGAGTGGAGGGCTTTTTAAGGTAGAAACATTTTATATTAAGTAGATGGAAATGAATAAGAAAGTGATTGAATTTTTTTTCTTTTTTACAAAATTCACTTGGCTTATTTAATAGGCTGTATATATACTCAAGTGTGGGGTCATTCTTGCCTGACCTGAGTTTAGTTTACTTAATTTTATAAATGGAAGTATAATGTTATGAAAATAATGTTCAGTCAACCACAATCCATCTACTCTCATACAACTGTTTTTCTTCGGCTACTGTACTCACATGAATAATAACTATGAGAATAAGTGCATTGTTTGCTACTTTATTTAATGCATTATTATATAAAATCCCATTATTTTGATATATTAGGATGAAAATGGCCATGCAAACTATTTTGATGATTTTTCATAATATATTAAGTAAACTGTGTCTCTGAAAATGAAAAATTAAGTTGTTTCAGGGCTGATTTGGGATTTTAATGGATAGCAGCAATGCAGTCTGTCAGGCATTCACTGTGAACAGGCATTTATTTTAAATTTTATTATTTTATTTTATGTGTATGGTATATTGCCTACATATATGTAAGTACACCTGTGTCCTGCAGAGCCCACAGAGGTCAGAAGAGGGCATGGAATTTCACTGGAACTGGAGTTATGGAAAGTTGTTAGCCACCATATGAGTGCTGGGACTTAAACCCAGGTCCTCTGCAAGAGCAGCCAGTGCTCTTAACTGCTGGGCCATCTCTCCTGTCCCTGAATAGGCATTAAAAGAGCATATTTGATGCCATGAAAGGATCACAAAAGCCATTTTATAAATCTGGAAACAGGCACAGAGTGGCAGAGGAACCCTGGGAAGGGCTGAACTGGGCTTCAGTACCGCAGGCTAATCTTCCCTATCTACTCCTAGCTCTGTACCCTTTGGTCATTGAAGTTGTTGCACCCATAGCTCTCATCATCAATCAGTTTCCACGGAAGAAACAAATCTTCCTGTGCACACCACACTGTTTCATGCAGGGATAGTCATAGTGTATAGTCTGGAAATAAAGGAAAAAAAAAATCCAAGTATCACCTCCCCTTCCTTTGCAACACTGTGCTATGTGTTAAGCATAAAATTTCATCTCGGGCTTGTTCCACATGAACACTCCCTTAATCACAAACGAAGACCAATATGATTTTTCTAGATGTTTGCAAATTTGGCTTGTATGTGAATTGTGGTTAATAGATCTTGCATATTTATTTGTTGGTTTCAATAATTCCTTATTAATTTGATTGATTTCTTTGTATTTTATGTATAATACTCTTTTATTCCTGATTAAAAACCCTGTGCTAGCCTGTGGCTGGCCTTAGGGCCTTTTGTAGGCCCCATCTAAAAACGTAGCTTCATGATTTAAATGATCAGTGCAGTGCCATTAGGCAACTCGGGGTTAATTTGATTCTGCAGTATTATTTACCAAAGCTAATTGAAATTGATAACTATGAAGTTAATTAGGGAGAAACTATCCCAGTTCCAACAAGGCAGTCTGGAGCTTGTTGGAGCTAGGCACGTAATTTTGCCATTTCTACCTTTAAAGTCATGAATAAATACGATCACACAACTAACAAACTTATAAAGGTTAATATTTTTTTCTGCAAAAACAATGACGTTTATTTAAACAGTAGCCAGTGTAGATATGTCTGCTTTCTGTATATGTGTTGGTATATATCTGTCTGTGTTTGAGTGTCATTCCTCTGGAGCCATCTGCCTTGTTTTTTGGAGAGGTCCCTCAATGGAACTTGTTGCTCACCAGTGAGCCCCAGGGAACTGGCTGTCTCTGCTTTGCTGGTGCTGGGGTTACTGGCATGTGCCACCACACCCGGCTTTACATGAGTGCAGGGGATCAAACTCATGTCTTAGGCTTGTATGGCAAGCCCGTCACTGCATGACTGGCTCCTCACTCCCATTACTGAATCTTTTCACACCCATTGCCTGAGGCTGTTTGAAATGCTTTCATTTTACTCTACCTGTGGGTAGCAGATGTGGCCTGATGAAAAGGGGTTCCTGTTACCTAGAGTTCCTGCTCTACCTGACTGTTCACACACATCTCTGCCCAGGTTCTAGACTTTTCTAGAACCATCCCGCAGTGGGGTGGCTGGAGCTGGCAGTATCTGAGCAGCATTTTTGCTTAGTCAGGTAGTTTCTCATTTCTTTTCCAAATCAAAAAGAAACTTGTCTTTGGCCATCTTGCAAGTTTCTTTGCTGCAAATATGCAGAAGAGAAAGAAATTGATGTATAAAAAGAAGTTATGGAAAAATCAAACGTTTCAGAGCAGGGCCTCCTTGTCATGAGGCCCAGCAATCACCACCATGGCCTTGTTTGCTCTCATATCTTTTGGTCCAGGAAAGAGATGAGCAGCAGGTGCTAGAGACAATCGTTCTTTATTTTTTTCCAATGTGTATGGCTGTTTTGTCTGCATGTATGTAGGTGCACCACATGTTCACAATGCCCATGGAGGCCAGAAGTGGGTGCCAGATCCCCTGGAACTAGAATTACAAATGATTGTTAGCGGCCATGTGGGTACTGGAAATTGATCCTGGGTTCTCTGCAAGAGTAGCCAGTGTGCTTAACCCCTGAGCCATCTCTCCAACTCCAGACCATCATTCTTTACCAGAGCCTCATCCCCAGACTGATTGGGTACTCTTTGGATAGTGGAGGAATTTCTTAAAGAACAAGTGTTAGCATAGGTTATATTTGATTTTCAGTGGATACCATGAAGTTGTTCAAAGCATGGTAGCTTCAGAAAACAGAATATTCTTGAATTATGAAGTTAATGTAACCTATGTGGTGCTGAGAAAGCAGTACTTAGGGAACTCATTGGCTATGTCTCTGTCTCTGTTCTCTCTCTCTCTCTTTCCTCTTTCTCTCTCCCGCTCTCCCTCTCTCCCTTTCTCTCTCTCTTCCTCTGTACTGTACTCTCTGTTTGTCCTTTGGCCTTCCTTCTACAATGCTGAGGTCTCCTCCAGATACCCCCGGAAGTGTGCAAACAAACTGACCTTATGCCCAGGGATCAAAATGTCTTCTTAAAATTTCAACATTCATATATTAAACTAGCTTCCAAAGTCCTTTTTTGGGAAAGAAGAGCTAGGAAATGGTTTGCTGCTAGGTGGTGGATTTTCCTTCTAAGAAAGCAGATTTATTTTAAACAAATGTGGTGTTTCCATTTTTAAAGCTTCACCTGGCCATCTTCCAACGAACAACTGGAAGGAGTGAGGTGGGAGGCTGTTGCCTGTAGCAAAGGCCCAGAAAAGCCCTTAATGGAGGGAAGAAGAACAGAGCTCCCAATTCTTTACGTTGGAACCCAGCAGCCTTGATCAGTTGTGTCGAAATAGTGCCTGTATCCTCTTGATTGCATTGAGTGCCTCACCTTTATACAAGCCTCCACCAGTGGTTCTTTACTGAGGTGAAATAGATGAGAACATCTTCTGCTATGGAATTCCCTCCAGATGATATAGCTCCAGTGTTGCCAGGGTATAAACTGGATGCCACATCGACTTCATAGATAGTGGCTTTTAAATGAAGTGAAAAGTTCTTGTTTTATTAATCTAGCCATTCACTCAGTACACATTTATCACGTGCCTGTTGCATACCCCACTGGAAGAAACAGCTGCCTGTTACTCTGTGCTTGCTACATCCAAGGAATCAATCACCCCATAATGGCTGTCATTTGTTAGAGTACATCTCCTGTGTCAGGTAGGTGCTCGGGGTGCTACATCATCATTGTTTATTAAAGGCCTTTATTATTTTTATGTGTATGAGTGTTTAGCCTAAATGTATGTAAGTGCACCCAGAGGCCAGAAGAGGGTGTTAGATTCCCTGGAACTGGAGTTAGGGATGTTGTTAGCTGCCATGTGGGTGTGGGAACTGAACCTGGGTCCTCTGCCACAGCAGCCAGTGCTCTTAACTGCTGAGCCATTTCTCCAGCCTCTTTATTTGTTTATTTATTTGTTTGCTTATTGTGCATGTGGGTGTGTGTGACGGTGTGCATGCATGCAGAGAGAGGAGGATGAATGAAGAAGACATGTGATTCCTCCTCCGTGGCTCTCCACCCTACTCCCTTGGGACAGAGTCTCTCACTGAACTCGAAGCTTATGTTTCAGCAGTACAAGCTGGCCAGTGAGCTCCCAGGATCCATTTGTCTATGCTTCCCAGGGCTCCACACACTCTTGGCCATGCAGGACTTTTAAGGAGGTGCTGGAGGTCCTAACTCAGAACCTCATGTTTGCATAGCACACGCTTTTACTCACTAGTCCATCTCCCTAGCCCCATTAACTCCATTTTAAACTTCAGGAAGTTGAGGCTCACATGGTTTATCTTTCTCTTTTTAGTGACAGTGGAACTGAGACAGTCCCCAGTTGGCCCAGCTCTAAGTTTGCACTTGGAAGTATGTGGAAGTAATACCCAGAGACTGGAGTACAGGTGAGGAGGCTGAATGTCGAGAACTCATGGAAGGTCTACACTGAAGTCGCTGCCCGGGCTAGACTGTCAGCTTGATTGTGGCTGCTCACCTATTGCATAGATTTTATTATTGATATCTTTTTTTTCTGGTGCTGGAGATTGAACCCTGGGCCTTGCACATGCTAAGAAAGTACTCTACCACTGAGCTGTGTCCTCAGACAAGATTTTATCATTATTACCATGTTATTGGATATTTATTTAGAAAATGAATAAAATCTTTTTAAAAATTACAGTGAATTGGTTGGTCTGGCCTGTAATCACCAGTCTTTACTGACCTGTGTCACCTTGTAATCGACCCATACATACAACTTTATCTGACCAGGCAACACCCTTTCATCACTCAGGTCACACAGTCCCCTCCATTCATGAACTCAGCATAAGCCCTGTCATTTCTTGAAAAGATTTATTTTTATCATTTTAAAATGATGTACGTCTGTGTGTGTCTGTGTGTGGGAGTATGTGCAGGTGACTGCGGCTACCTGAGCAGTTCCCCAGAGAAGGCATTAATGGCTCTCCTGGAACTGGAGTTGTAGAAGTGGGTGCTGGGAATTGAACTTGGGTCTTCTGTAAGAGTAGCAAGCACTTTTAGTCACTAAGCCATCTCGCCAGCTCCTGGCCCCAGTCACTTCTCATTGCATGTTGGTCCTCACTGTTTTTCTCTTAGAAACAGAAATAACAAACTTTCTCGGGCACCCAGTGTTTGCCCAGTACTGTGTTAGAGGTCAGGGCTTCTCTCAAATACTTCTGCTTTCCACTCCTGCCTTTCACATGGTATATTTCTAATCAATAGTTGCTAATGGTGGGAATACCACTTACTACTTTGGATAACTATTGTCATGGTTGGCTTCGGCTGTCAAGTTGATGTGAGCCTAGTGGTATCTGGACAGAGGGAACTTCAATTCAGGAATTATCTCCATCAGACTGGCCTGTAAATGTGTCTGTGGGACATGTACGAGGGCTTAGTCCACTGCGGGTGCTACTATCCTAAGGCAGGTGGGCCTGGGCTGTGTAAGAAAGCTGGCTGAGTATGAGCCAGGGTAAGCAAGTGAGAGACAGTGTACCTCTATGGTCTCTGCTTCAGTTTTTGTCTCCAGGTTCTACCTTGAACTCCTTCCTTGGACTATAATTTGGAAGCTAAAATAGATATTTTCCTCCCCAAGTTGGTTTTTGTCATGGTGCTTATCACAACAACAGAAAGTGGACCAGAACCATCATAGAGGTAAACCATAGTTCCAGATGTGTTAAGTTCTCTTTGAATGACAAGGGCTGTGGCAGGTGGAAGAGATCACTTCTAGTTCGCTAATCCTTTGAAGAGACTGGCCTAAAAGAACTGAAGTCCACAGTTCAGAAACACCAGGCAAATGCTTCACAGAGAAAATAAATGAGCAAATTCGCTGTCGAGTTCCAAGTGCCAAGCACGGGAAGTCACAGTTTAACTTCCTTCAGAAACCATCCCCAGCAGCCAGATGACAGAACCTATCAGAGACTCATGAGTCACTTCGGAAACAGTGACTGGAACATAGAATTCAGACCTGGGCCCAATCCCTAAGACTGGAAGAAAGGCAACCCATGAAATCTCAAAAAGCCATGTGCCACTGGACTGCACCCAAGTCTCCGTTTGATTTCTAGAGTATTTGAAACTGTGTGGATTCCCACCCATGAAAAGAAGCATTTGTCATGGGAATCTTTCACGGGAAGTACCAGGCACTTGGAAAGCCTCTCTGTTACATCATTCATAGAATGAAGGGCTTTGCTTGAAGTGAACATTTATGAGTCAGATAGGGCAGACCCAAGTCTCTTGTCAAAACGACTTCCTAGATCTGGTGCTGGCTTCTGCTGTGATGGGGAAGGAGCTATTGTTTCACCAAACATGCTGCAAGGTTGGGAGAACGATGAAGAGGTGTGGTGATTTGAATGTGAAATGTCCCCCATAGGCTCAAGGATTTGAATGCTTGGTCCCCAGTTGGTGGTGTTGTTTTGGGGAGGTCATGGAATCTTTAGGCAGGGGAAGCTTGCTGGAGGAGGCTTGCTGGAGGAGGCTTGCTGGAGGAGGCTTGCTGGAGGAGGCTTGCTGGAGGTGGCCTTTGGGCGTTCATAGCTTCACCCGACTTCCAGTTCACACTCTGCTTCTTGTTTGATTGTAATATGGGCTCTCAGCTTTCTGTTCCTGCCACTATGTCTGCTTCTTGCTGCCATGTCTCTCTGCCAGTATGGACTCATCCCTCTGCAATTGAAAGCCAAAATAAACTACTCCATAAGTTGTTTCTGGTTGTGATGTTCTACCACAGCGACAGAAAAGCAACACAAGAAATAAAGACTACTGCATGTTTGTGGAACCTATAACTTGCTTGTACAACAAAAGCTATATCACCACCAAAAAACATTTACTGGTCACCTACTGTTTTCCAGGTACTGTGTGTGGTGCTGGAGAAGAAATAGGAATATAGCAGCTGACCCAAGGAGACTGCAGTTGTCACCATCAGCTTCCTTAGTAGTGCACAGAGGACCTCCTCCAAACTAGGGTGCATTACACTTAAAACCCAAATATCACAAGGATATTCATCATTCAGTTACTTATGTAAAGACATCCAATATCTTTAAGTAGCCCTAGTTAGTAAACGTGACCCCTAAATGTTACCAGAGCTCAATAGCAAAACTTAAGTGAGACAAAAATCCAATTTCAAAATAAAATATTCCTGATCTAAAAAGTAGATAGCCATGAAAAGAATATAGGCATTAGCACTAGAGAGATGGCTCAGTGGGTAAGATCCTTTGCTCATAAGCATGAGGATCTGAGTTCAGATTCTAGCACCAATGAAACAAGCCAGGGAATGGTCTTGCAGGTACCTGTAACTATCAGTGTGGGGGCGGGAGCGGGGGAGACAGATAGAAGGCTGGTTAGGACTTGCTGGCTGCCAGCCTGTGCAAGAAATGTGAGCTCCAGGTTCAGAGAGAGACCCTGCCTCAAAAGAATGAGGTAGAATGTTAGAGAGACGTACCTGGCACTCTGCTCTGGCCATGTGTGCACACTCTGCACACATACACCACACTTATATACACACACATACATACACACACACACTCAAGTATAAGTATTAGAGACAACTAAATCTAGGCTCAAATCATTACCTCTGTTATGCGACATAGAGTAAGTTTCCCACCCTTTTGAGCTTCAGACTTTGCTTTATTATGCTGATTATAAGATACACCTTTAGGGATGTGGTGCCAAAATAGAATACACAACCCAATATAATTCAAGGTCCATGAAGACAGGTTCTGTGTTTGCGGCACCTTATGTAGACCCCATCCCATGGTTGGTGCCCTGGAAATATTGGCTGAATGAGTAAATCCAGATTCTAAGTGATTGGATGAGTGTCAGGATCCCCCTGTTATACCTGATTTTACACAGCAAACACAGCTCATGAGCAAGTCCAAGTTGCCCTGGTTTCTGGGACTCGCTGTGGTCCTAGCTTCTTCCTTGGCTTTGGCTCTAGCTTCTTAATAAGCTGAGGGGAGAGCAGTTTTCTTGCACCAGCTTACCTGCCAGTCATCCCTTCTGACGTGTGTGTGTTCCCAGACTCACCTTATTTCTGTGGTTTGCCCCGACAGTTTGAGGGATTCGACCTTCTAACTGGATCATTGTTCTTCATCACGGATTTCCTGTCCCTCACGTCTTGTGTGTTGAACTATAAGAGGTCTGTGGCCTGGTATTTTTTAAAAATGTTAATTGAGTTTGCTACTTGGAAATCAACTCATTTTGATCTTTTGTTCATAGAGTGACATTTCATATCTAAAAAGTGTCTTAGTCCATTTTCTGTTACTATCATAAAATACTGGAGATCTGGTAATATAAGTATTTAATTTTATTTATTTTACCTGTATAAGTGTTTTGCCTTCATGTCTCTAAGTGCATCCATGTGTGCAAGACCCATAGAGATCAGAAGTTAGCATTGGATTCCCTGGAACTATAATTATGGATGGTTTTTAGCTGTCATGTGGTTGCTGGGAACCAAACCTAGATCTTCTGTAAGAGCAGCCAGGGTTCTTAACTGCTGAGCAATCTCTCCAGCCCCAAGATCTGGTAAATTATAAAGAATTGATGGGTTTTGTGTTTTTAACTCTTTGTTCTGGAGGCTAAGAAGTTTAAGAATATGGTGCTACCTATGACAATAATCACAGAACTGTCACTATATTTGTAAGCTCTGACACATACATGGCAGCTTCCGAACAGAGGGCAGCAAGCTGAAACAACACACAAGTGACTCACCTGGTGTTTGCAGGGTCCACTATGTACACTGCCATGGCAGACACCCAAAGAGTGAGAGTCCAGATCTACAGTGTCTAACTAAAATTGAGAGGTTAGCCTTGGTTCTTACCACTTTTTTAAAAATTAGATGCTGATTTTATGTGTCTACTTATTCTGTGTGTGTATGTGTGTATGTGTGTGTACACATGCCATAGCAGGCACGTGGCGATCAAAGCACAGCTTGTAGGAATCAGTTCTTTCCTTCCACCATGCAAATCCCTGGAATTGAACTCAGGCCACTGTAACCTGCTGAGTCATTTCACCAGCCCTCCCCTCTCACTTTTAATTTACTAAAAACTTTTTTTGGTAATTATGCTTAAACAAACAAAATAACTAGTTTGGGGAGATGATTCATTGGGTGACGCATTTGATGTGTAAGCTGAAGGACCTGAGTTCAGACCCCCAGAACTCACACAAAGCTGGATATGGTAGCCTGTGTCTGTAATCCTAGCGCTCCTACGGGGAGATGTGAGTCCCCAGAAGCTCACAGACCAGCTAGCCTGGCATATGTGGTGGCAAGAGACTGTTTCAAAGTGGAAAGTGAGGACTGAGCACATCCAAGGTTGCTTTTGGCCTCCGCACGTGCACCATAGAATGTGCACGCCTTTATTCAGTCACACACACATAAACACAAAAGAAAGAAACAAAACAAAGCATGAAGAGCTCTTTTCTCTGATTATAAAAGTAAAACATGTTCATAATAGATACTTCTGGAAAGTATAGCATGGTGTTAGAAAGAAGGTACAGACCTGAGATGCACCGTCTGAGCATAGTAAACTCTCAGTTAACATTGCTGGTGGTTTAATGCTGCTGACCGCTGTGAGGTCAGAGCTGCACTTTATAGAACTGGTGTCATGTAAACCACAGGGACCACTATCTTATTAATTAAAAGCCCCACCCACCTTCTTTCCACATATGCTCAGAGCTAGGCATTATTACTCCATTATAGTCATGTTTCCTGGCAACCACCCAGCTCCAAGCTTTAGGGCAACATTCATACTCTTGTAATCCATTTTGGAATAAAGCTATGTGCCAATTAATAAAGCCTTGTGACAGAGATGGTCAACTGCCCACCCAAACCGATGCTCTCTTTCCTTGGGACACATATCTGTGGCTAGGAAGCAATGGCCCAAACATGAGCTGCATTTCCTCGTCTCCGTCTCCAGCCAGGTACAAGGTGCTCACTGGACTGGTCATCAGTGAGACAGTGTGAGCAGAGGTGATGTGCAGAGTCTCTGGTCCAGGTCCGTAGGCCTCTACATTTCTTCCCATTCTCTTGGTTAGAAAAGACAATCAGGAAATGGTGGAGCTAGAGATGAGTGGACCCAGCCTCTGACTAAAACTTACCTGGGATTTTACTTGAATGAGGACTAAACTCTCCAGTATTTGAGCCATCTCTAATTTGGGGTCTCTTTGTTACTATGTCACCTTAACTAATGTAGCCCCCCACCACCAAAAGAAAAGTCAAATGAGTGAATTAAATGAATCAAGTCAGTGAAATCAAAATAGGCCGTGTTTCTGCTATAGGCAGCCAAGAGAAGTTCAGTATATCTTGTAACTGAGCTACCACTGAGCTATAAGAGGTCTGTGGCTTGGTGTTTTTAAAACATCCGTTGGGTTTATTACTGAGAAATCAACTTATTTTAATTTTCTATTCCTAGAGTGATATTTCATTCCTTAAGTGTCTTGATCTGATTTCTGTTGCTATCATAAAATACCTGAGGCATGGCAGTTTATAGATAATAGAGGCTTTTTTCCCCCTAGCTCCTGTTTCTGGAGGCTGAGCAGTTTGAAAGCGAGGCATTGGCACTTCTGCTGCATTGTAACATAGTAGAGGGCATTTCGGGCTGAGTCAGAGTAAGCTTGCCCACTCACTTTCTCTTCCACTTCTTATAAAGTGATCAACTAGTCAACTGGGGATGTCGTGCCTCATGTAGTCCTAATTACCACCCAAGGGCCCTCATCTTTGAATAGTAATACGATGAGAATTTGGGGATTAAGTTTTCCACACACGAATTTAGGAAGACACTTTCAAATCATAGGAAAAAAAATCTTACCTTTAATTGGTTCTTGAAGAAATCAATGTACAGACCACACCTGGTGTTATGAATGCCATGTTAGACTATGACTGTGGCCTAGTGGTGGAGGGGCTTGTCCAGCATATTAGCGGCTACAGGCTCTGTCTCTAGCACTCCCCCCAAAATACCAGAGTCATTCAGATATAAAAAGTCACAAAGTTAGCAGACCTTCACAAACCTATGTAGCCAAGACAAATCCCCAAGGATTATAACTTGCTCAATCTACTTAAATAAAGAACAGTCCAGAAATGATATTAAGTACTTTCCTTAAATACTGAAACTTTCCTTAAGTTCCTGTAACTGAACTACAGCTATAAATTCGGCAATGTTTAGTAGGTTTGGATGAAAAATCCTGAAAAGCCTGTTAGTCCTGATTGCAAACTCTGGAGAGTTCATTTCCTTATAAACCTGTGGTGATCAGGGGCTGGAGAGATGGCTCACAGGTTAAGAGCATGGGTGTTCTTGCTGAGAACCTGGATTCGGTTCTCAGCACCTACACGGTAGCTAACAACCATCTGTGACTCCGGTTCCAGGGGACCTGACAGCCTCTTCTGGTCTCTCTGGGCACGTGATGCAGTTACATACATGCAGGCAAAACATTCACATACATTTTAAAAAATGTGATGACCAGCGTGCAAAAATCTTGGTGTTCTTGCTGGACTTCCAACGCACACGTGAGCAGTGCTTCCTAGGTGCCTGTCTGTATTATGAGAGAGTGGTGATCTGAAGATTTATTCAACTGACTGAGCTCTGCCCAAGTTCCTCTGGCATCCTGGGCTGCTGAGACCAGGTCTGCTGTCACAGATGAACTGAGCATGCATCTGGCCTGCTCTGGGAGGGGACCCTCAACAGTAGGAAGTGTTCACTGTCATTCCTTCAAAGGCCCCAAGAGTTAAGAATTTAGTCATTACCATGAGAAATCAATCTTGCTAACATTTTTAAGGCATGTGTGTCATGCTGGGACCTGAACTGAGGGCCTCACACCACACATATGCTAAGCAAGTGCTCTACCCCTGAGATGCTGGCCTCCAACAGATATTTACACCGGGTACTTAATTAGGAGGAATCACCCAGGGCAGCATAAACAGCAACATATTCCTGCTTCTCCTTGCCCAGGTAAGGGCACGCACACATCTCCACTGCATCCTGGTCACAGCCTGGGTCGGTTTGTGAGGCACAGCATCCAGGTCCATTGCCAAAGACAAGGGTTGTGTGTAGCTGGACCTCATACAGCCCTTCTTGGAGACTGTGAGAAGATGAGGAAGAGACATCAGCCATGAGGCCTTTGTTCCCTCCCCCAGCTGGCTTTCAGAATCTCTATCCAAACAGACCATACCTCAGATGTCAACTTTTGCTTGCTATTAATATTATTATTGTTTTTGGTGCAGGCCTGGAATGTCTTTCTCTAGCCCTAAGGCAGGAGCATAAAAAGAGATGAGCACATCCCTACAAGCTGGTAGTGGATGCTCAGAGACTGGGAGCTAGTTACCATAGATGTGGGTTCAAGGTGTGTTGAATTCCATGAGAGGAAGTGGGAGGTGTCTTGGGAAGTCTGTTGCTCAGTTTGAGGACGCAATGCAGAAGAACTATCCCTTCACACCCTGGAGAGTCAAGGCCGGCAGCACTACCAGAACAGCCTTCTTATGTTCGTGCTCCAGAGATGAAGCCAGGGCCTTGTGCGTGCACGCTGAGTGCCCTTTTTGTCTTTTGGACTGTCTTCCTACATGCCTAGACTGACCTTGAACTCTTGATCCTCTTGCCTCAGCCTCTTGCAGCTGGGATTACAGGCCTGTGCTGCCACAGTGCGCGTGTCAGCCCCTCTTTGTTGAAGCACAGACCTCTTGCTTACACCGCTTCACACAGACTCCCGGGCCCCGTGGATAAAGTGCATCTTCTTTGCAGACACACAAGTCTTCCTTTTGTAATCAGATTGCTTGAAGTCTAATCTCCGTACAAAACCTGCTCTGATGTTCCATGTTCAGTTCAATGAGTTCTGACAGATGTGGCACTTCTACCCCATCACCAGGATATAGGACAGTTTGCTCATGGCCCTTTGATTTCTCTTCCCTCCCCTTGTCTCTGGCTCTGGCAGGCTACTGATCTGCTTTGTGTCATTGTAATTCTGTCATTTTTTTTTTTTCTCCAGTATTTCTTACAAATGGAATCATAAAATATGTGTCCGGGCTTCTTTTGGCTTGACATAAATCTTTGATATTTATGCAGGATGTGTGTATCAGAGGTTAGCTCTCTTTGTGGCTGAGTAGTATTCCATTGTGTGGCTGTAATGCAATTATTTACCCATTCACCAGGTGGTGGGGATTTGGGTTATTTTCTGTGCTTTTACTATTTAACTAAGGCTGCTAAGAACATTTTTGTGCAAATCTCTGAATTGAATGTGTGCTTAAAATTCTCTCTGTTAAATACCTAGTAGAGGGATTGCTGCATTCTAGGCAAATGTGTGCTTAACTTTATAAGACAGTTGCAAAAGGCTCCCTAGGGTGACAGGCACGTTCTTTGTACCAGTGCTTGAAGCTTCAGCTGTTCAGTGTCTTCACCAACATTTGTTATTTCCATATTTTTTAATTTTAGTCAGTTGGTGGATTATGCAAAGCTTTTGGAGTGTTCTAAGAAACACATGAGCCTTTGCTATGAATGGCTCCGGCCCTGGCTGCACGGGCTCACGCTTCCTCAAGAGACCAGCCTTCCCATTCGAGGTCCCTGCTCTTTTCACGGCTAGGCTGGCACAGTCTCTTTCTATCCTACCATTCCTGCCCCCTTCCACTCCCCTCTCCCCTCCCTTCCTCCCTCCCCCCTTCTCTTTTGCAACTCCAAGTTCAGTGGGGAGAGAGAGAATATGTCCTTATATTTGAATCGCTGTGCCCCCAGCACAGAGCAAGAAATTGCTTGTTGACAGAATGAACACATGAATCCAAAGACTTTACTGCGGTTTCTAATTGACAGGCTCACCCTCCACCGTAACACACCGTTAGTCTTTCTTCAAGAAATGGATGATGGTACAGGAACTCTCTCCAAAGGGCCTTGGCCTGCATTTGGAAGAAAGCCCATCCCCCCAAGGCCATTCATTCATTCAAAATACCTTCAAACTCTTGCCCTGTGTGAGGGCTCAGGCTGGTCTCTGAGATGGTGGGCAGACCCCAGGGAAGGGGTGATGTTGGTCTGGAGTAGTGGGGAGGCAGCCTTATCTGTAGGGAGGTGACAGGCTTGGATGTGGAGAGGCAGGGAAGGGCAGAGTTTAGGTTTGAAGAACTCGCAGCAGGACCCCAGAGTCTGAAGGGTTAGATTTGACCCTGGCTAGAACACTGGAAGAGCTGTTTTTCTCAATCCCAAACGGGGGTAGGGAGAGCCGAGAATGCCTTCACTCAGGTTCAGGGATGGGTGGTTAGTGAAGTGAAAAATCTTATTTCTTACAGTTCTGGAAGTTTCTTACAACTGGGAAGTCCAGGAGGATACCTTGAAGGGTGAGCCCATTAATTAGAAACCACAATAAAGTCTTAGGACTCGTGGCACCAGCAACTGCAGAGAGCTTTCTTGTTGGTTCCTGCACAGCAGAGGGAGCCAGCGCAAGGGGCTCTACTTTATAACAAAGCCTCTCTTGTGCTAGTGAACCCGTCCCATGGGAGTGTCATTAATCCATTCCCAAGGACGGAGCACTCATTAATTCATGAATCTGTTCAGAAGGGTAGAGGGATTAAGTTTCTTACACATGAACTTTTTGAGGGACACATGGAAACCACAGCAGTGGAGGGGACTGAATTTTGTCTTATGGAGCCAGGGGATGCAGAGTCCTTTGTTGAGTCATATGTGTTTAACAAGGTAGTAAAAGTGATGAGGTCATATATTTTAGGGAAAGATTCTCATAAACAAGTGGGGGAGGAGACAGGAAGCCAGGGAGGCTCTGAAACTGTAGCAGACCTTTGCACCAGCCAGTGTGGTCTTTCTTTGCACCCACACCTCCAAGGCAGCGGACAATTTCCTCTCAAGAATGTTTCCTTCAGAACGTTGAGTACCCTAAGTCTACTTCTGATGACATGTGGTCGTTTCAGACTGGGTGCTTCTCTCTTCCCTGGAGCTGGCAAAGCTATAGTATAAGAAGTCTAGTTTTTTGGTATGTATGTGTATCAGTATTTTGCTTGCATGTATGTAAGTGCACCATGCGAATGCCATGCACAAAGCAAGAAGAGGGTGTTGGATTTCCTGGAACTGGAGCCATAACAACCAACAGTTGTTAGCTGCCATGCAGGGCTGGGAACCAAACCTGGGCTCTGTGCAAGAGTAGCTGGTACTCTTAACCACTGAGCCGTCTCTCCAACTCCTCCCAAGTCTAGTTTTCTCTCACCACACTAGCCAACAGATTAAAAAAAAGAAATTTCAGTCCAGGGCTAGGGAGATGGCTTGATAGTTCAAGCGCTTGTGGGCATGCATGAGGAGCAGAGTTGAGATCCTCAGAACTGATGATGACTGTGATGACCCACCTTTAAGCAGCCTCCTAATGTGGAGACAGGAGATGCCCAGGACAAGTTGACTACAGCAAGACTAACCATGTCTGTGAGCTATGGGTTTGCTTGGGAGGTTCTGCCTCACTGAATAAGGTGGATGAGTGATGGGGGATGATACTCTACATCAGCCTCCAGCCTCCACACACACGCGCACATACAAACACGTACGCATGTTCACCCACACAGGTGTGCTCACACACATGCAGAAACATGGCTTCACCACTCAAGACTACTCTGCAAGCAAAGCTTCCCTCAGAGGCTCATAGACTCCTTGGAAGAAGCGGTGGGAAACCCCTGAGCTTGGGCACCAGGGCTGCAGGAGGTGAAGGGTAGGGTTTTCCAGTTGAAAACACAAACCATGCCTGATGCAACGTTGCATTTTGACAGCCCTTAAACAGTACATGTTACTTCCGAAACCCGCCATATTCTAGGGAGTAATCACCTTCATGGACCACAACCGGAAACCCCATCCTAAGGGTCCCATGTACAGCACACTGTGTGAGACCTCCTCAAGGACAGGGCCACCTTACTGCTGGCTCACGTTGTTGGACACAGCATGCGGCCACTGAGTAAGGCAAGCAGGTGGCTGGCCAGGGGAGCATCCCGTCTCTCTCACCTTGCTGGCCATCTCCATTGCCATTTGCTTGTAAATTTTTAGAGCAACTATAAAACACGGTGAACTCAAGTAACCTTGAAAGTCCAACAGTCCATGACGGAGTTTGGAGGCTTTGCACAGAGCCCTGCTTCCACAGCAGTCTCGGTCTGGTCCTTTTACGGGGCCGGGAGTCCCCTGGTGAGGCTTCTTGCAGCCTCAGCCCTGCTATTGGAAAGTCTTGCTTCTTTACCTCAATATCTTTATTTCTTTCTCTCCTGCCTTCACTCTGGATGGAAAACAGCTGGCCAACCTCCTTCTCCCTTGAAGGTGGTTATTGAGCTCTGCAGTTTTCATTTTCCCTCCGCACACATCGCCCTTCGTCACTGGGCATTCGAGGTACCGTGTCAGCAGGAAAACTCATTACTGCCACTGTGTCGGCCTCAGCTTTGCCACCTCAGCGCCTTCCAGGAGGCAGGTGGCCTCTGGGCTGCCATGATGGATATATTTTTAAAAAGAAGAGAGAGGGAGGAGAGAGACAGACAGACAGACAGACACAGACACACAGAGAGAGATTGATCATGTACATTCTAACTGCATGAAGGTGCTTCATGAGTCTAAATGATTTTTTTTCCAGCAGTTCTGATGATTGCTTGGATAGGAAATGATTGATAAAGTAGAAGTTGCCAGGCTAATTAACTGCTCAGAGAAGTCTGAACATCAGTTTTAGTGTACAAGCAAAAGTTTCCTCTTCAAAGTGCGGGTCAAGTCTCAGATATGGGACTTGGTTCTGGGGTGAGGCAGGTGCAGAGAGCAGCACTGGGGGTAGCCCGGACCTGGGCGTGTGGCCTAGCTAAGGGGAGTGGGTGTCACGGATAGCAGCTCGCCAACCCAGGTAGTCAGCGGGTGTAGATGGGAACAATGGCACAGCCAGGGCTGGCAGAGGGATCTAAGAAAATCTGTGGTGAGGAAAGAGCCTTTCCAAATGCAGTCCTCAAATTAATAAAACTGATTCCACTGGTGTTGGATTAACCAGTATCCCTTCTCTTGGATCCCTCCCAAGTTTTAAGCAGGAAGAATACAGAATAAGGGCCTAAAGGAGAAGAGCAGAGGAGACAGGGCATGGGTCACAGGACACAGACATCCAGAAAATAAAATAAAACTTTAGGGCATGTCGGGCATGGTGGAGCTTGTCTTTAATCCCAGCACTCATGAAGCAGAGGCAGGTGGATCTCTGTGCGATTGCAGCCAGCCTGGTCTACACGGTGAATTCCAGGCTAGCTGACAGGGATACCCAGCTCAAAAAGAGAGAGAAAAAATTACAGGGTGAAATGACAGCAGGTCTGAAAGATCTGCGGATTCCAGGAAATACCAGTTTTCACCAGGTCATTTAAGTTGTGCAAGCCCACCGCCACAGGACAGTAAGGCAGGAGTCGTTTCAATTTCGGCAGCTTGACAGACTTTTTTCTTCAAGCCTCTTTTGCAAGGTTGATTTTAACATAAATCTTGTACAAGCATGACATGTGAGCCACCACTCAGGGAAAGTATAGTTATGTTAAGGTTTTATTTTCCGTCGCCAGCGGGATTTCTCTCTCTGCTGCTAGTCTATGTGCCTGCCAAGACCATAAAAGAGCGATCACGGGGAACAGTTTCCAGTTCTGGGAGCCAATCGGATCCGTCTCAGATCTGAAGTTGAACACAGGAGCCTGGAGACTGGTGGGGAACAGATGTCAGGCTCACCACGGAGTGAGGACAGCTTGAAGGGAAGACTAATGCGTTCAGCCTCCCCCATTCTGAGGCTTTGCAGGGGGACTGAGGACAATTCTATTCATTGTAGCTAACACTGGACAGGGAAAAACTCAAGGTGGTTTCCAGTGACATTTGTCTTCAAATCTGTTAGGAGCTGCTCTCTGCCAGCAGGAATTAGCTACTAAAAATCCCGGCCCAAACTCATCCACAATAATCACAGAATCATGTGCGCTTTGGTACACATGTTTTTGATGACATAAGCCATCCAGTCTCCCTTCCCCAGGAGTGCAAATGATTGTCATTAACAAATAATAACTTCGGACACACACACACACACACACACCACATACACACTCCTTCACTCTTCTTGTGGCATTCAAAGTAACCTGTTTTGAGTCAATAGCGATATTTTTGTCCTGTCACATGCACTATATATTCAGGATAGATTAAGATAGGAAAAGAAAGATAAGAATTCTGAAGTTCCTCTCGACCACTCTGTTCCTGAAAGCCTTAGGTTAGTTCACTGTACTGTTTGAAGGACAATAGACTTGTAGTGATATATGCAAATGTGTCCTTTTCCCATTATGCAAGGTGACCTTTATGATTAGATTGGAATAGCAACATCAATCCCTGGGTTAATATGACTTATTGGCCTAAAGGGAGGGAGGGTGTTCTCTAGGCGAGAGGTAGAAACAGGAGGAGACGCAGCAACCTCTCCCCATAGGGGTAGGATTCTTGTGGGGTCCTGGGAAACCCTTCACTTTTGTCTGCCCCATCTGCTTCGTTTGTAAAATCATGGAACCTACCTATTCAAGAGTTATGATGAATCTTTTAGTAAGAGTGTCACACAGAAGCCTTAGAGTTTGCTAAGGTCTTAATGGCATATAGGATTACCACACAGGACACTTAAGGTTAGCTTAAGTCAGTTAGCTATTCAGAGACGTGCATATCAATAAAAATGAGCATTAAACACTGTTAATAATAACTGCTCATAGGCAAAACAGTCCTGTTGCAGCTTATGCAGAAAAAAAAAAAAGAAAATGACTTTCCTGAAGGAGATGTTTATTGCCTTACCATGAAAATGCTCAGCACTGGACCCTTCAAGCCAGTAGGAGGTCAAGGGCAATGGATCTAACTGTAATTAATTGCTCTTTCCATACACATCATGGTTATTTATTTGATGGGTCATACTGTTTTGCATGCTCATGAGCACACTAATAAATAAGTCAAAACCAAATCAATTAATTAAAGTAAAACCAAATAAAAATAAAAGTGAGACAACGTTTGTAACTGTGTGAGTAATTTCGGAAGATATACCCAATGTTTGCAAATAAAGAGCCTTTTTCAAGCTCTCCAGAAACAAACCTAATCTAACAAGTTAAGACACCACTTTGTTAAAATACTGTTCTGTTTGAAAGCAGGTTTGGCTAGGTTTCCCATTCTAGGTTTAGAGTTGGAAAGTATTTAATTGCTTAGGAAGTAATCCTATTATTCTAGAGTTCATGCATTATGAATTCTTTTTCCTAACTTGAGGAAAGTGAGATTTTCTGGTAAGTATATTTTTGAAAGAGCACTTGAAAGGTGCTGGAACATCGACCGGGCCTGGTCAGGAAGAGGTTCTTAGCAGCTGTTTGTGGAACCTGCGCCAGGATATGAGTATCTGATACACAGGGTCAAGTGAAGTGATTTATCTGCCTTCAGTTCTGAGCATGATATCACTGTACAAGCATGACATTGTAGAAGCAAGATATAAATGAATGTGTTGTTTCATTAGAGCCTCCAGTACATCTCACAGAAAGCTGTGCACTGAGCAACTATGTCAGCCCGAAGTAAATTTGTACACTTAAGAGACATGATTAGAAGGGGACTGGGAATGGAGGGGTGGGGCTGGAGAGATGGCTCAGCTTGTAAAGTGCCTGCTATTTGGATCCCCAGCACCCACACAAAGGCTAGGTGTCCTGGCGTGTCCTATAACTCCAGCACTGCAGTGGTAGAGACAGGCAGATTCCTGAAGTCATTAGACATCCAGTCAGGCTGAATCCATGAGCTTTGGGTTCAATAAGAGACCCTATCTCAAAAAACAAAGGTGGATGGGGCTGAAGAGATGGCTCAGCGGTTAAGCTCACTGACTGTTCTTGCAGGAGACCCTGGATAGATTCCCAGCACCCACATGGTGGCTAACAACTGTCCTAACTCCAGCTCCAGGGGATTGGATGCCCTCTTCCGACTTCTATTGGCATTGCACGACATGAGTGCACTCAGACACATGCAGGCAATACACTCATACACATAAAATAAGAATAGTAAATAAAATATTTAAAAAATAAAGGTGGAGAGTGACTGAGGAAAGACAACAGATGTTGATCTCTGACCTCAGTTTGCACTTGCATGCACATGTGTGCACACATCCACAGTAATAAGTGAATAAGTGTATGTACCACACACATACAGCACAATAGCATAACAGAGAGAGAGAGAGAGAGAGAGAGAGAGAGAGAGAGAGAGAAAGAGAAATGGAGGGGAATGAAAGGACAAGTGGGTCGGGGAGGTGTTGAGTGAAACAGAAATTTCAAATACCACAGAGGAATCTCCAGCACCTACGCAGGCAATGCAAAAGGTTCGTCGTTTGGATGGTGGGCTGGACAGACTGAAGGAAAGGCTTTGTGACCACAAAGAAAGGTCATTCATTGCTTTTTCTTGTAGGAAGCCCCCTCACCAAATGATGGTTAGTAGGACTTCTGATTAAGTTGATTAATATGCCCTAAAAGAACCACTTAATTTAAAAAAAGCCTTCAAAGGCTTTAAGAACATTCACACCCCACAGACCAAGACAACCATGATTTATGTGATTCTCTAGCATCATAAAGCCCTTTAGGACACTGAAAAGCCCAAAGCATCATTTGTCACTGCACAGTTCAGCTGAAGTCCTCTGCAAACTTTTGTTTTCAGATAACTGCATTCTCAGTGAATATGCATTGTGTTTATTTGTATCACAACTCTTATTTTTAGATCACAAAACCTCCTCGTATCTAATCTGTGCTCGAAATTTTGAGGAAGAGAATTTTTCAGTGGGGCCACCAGAGCTGACCTTGGTTGATGGGTTTGACCTTTGCTAAGTGGGATTCTCCAGGGTGAGCTCCTAGGCTCTGTGAATACCCTCAGCAAATGAGAACTGGCCTATTTATGGCACAAGCAAGATGCACCCGCCCCCCCGCAAATAAAACAGGTTTCAGAATTTCTGACATTGAGTTTTTTTTCTCTTTGTGACCTTGACTCTACTTCTAGTTCTTCTAATTCAACCAGATTGACACTTTTTTCTTATGCTATTTGAAGTTCTTCTTTGCTCTTTAAAAGTGTTTTCATTATTTAACTTTTAGTAAAATGTCTAAGGACTACTTAATCACAGCAACCAAGAAGCTGGGAACTTGTCCAAGAACTCCCCCCTCCCATTCCTCTATCTCCTCTAGACAGAGCCCGGTAGGCAGTGAGCTTTCCTGGATTCTTATTCAAATGCAGCTTACTTTAATCAGTTGATCCTCTAAAGAATATTTTAACAGAGGGTCTGCATGTATTTTACCTTTGTAGAAACGTTACTCTGGAGGCCATTAGCCAGGAAAAGATTTCAGGAAGAGGTTAAGTTAGATGTTAGATTGAGGAGGTGATGCAGATAAAGAGAAATATATCTAAGGTCTTGTCAAGAAGTTTTCAGGTAAAATTCTTATCCCAAGAGAAAGCCCATCATAATGATGTGTACACGAGTGCCCAACGCTGACCTTCTGTGGCTGTAGGTGAAAATTCCTATGTCATCTTCCCGGGAGGAACTTTTCATTGAAGGCTTGTGTGGGGGCAAACATCAGCTGTTTGCCTGCCCCCTATCCCCCCACTTCCCCAGAACTCTGCTTTCTGAGGTTGTTCTGGTGGCTCTAAAATGTCAAAATCTTCTCGTTGCTGTTTACAAAATGTCTGAAAAGGCATTCCTTTCGCTGGAGCTCAGTCCAGTTCTGCTCAGGGACACTTTGGTTTCTACCACGCCTTCCCCGTAATTAGGTTGGGACCCCCAAACACCGACCCTGAACTGATACGTACTTTAAAGTATACATGACTGACTTTACTCAGAGACATCCTATGAAGTTATAAGAAAGAGTCCAGCATAGTGGTTCATGCTTATAATCCCAGTACTTTGGATGTAGAGGCCAGAGAGTTTAAGATCTGATTGGGCTACATGGTTCTAGTGTAGCCTGAGTTACAGAGCAAGACTGTGTCTCCCCAAAGCAAAGAAAAAAAAATCTTAGAATGAGAGGGAAGGACAACTTGCTGACAATACAGTTCATAATAAGAAAGAGTGGAAACTAGACATGAAGATGGAATATTTACAGATCTCTAACAACCAGACAGTATCTATCATCTATCATCTATCTATCTATCTATCTATCTATCTATCTATCTATCTATCTATCTGGTATCTATCCTATCATGTATCTATCTATCATCTATCTATCTATCTATCTATCTATCTATCTATCTATCTATCTATCTATCTGTCTGTCTATCCATCCGATCTATCATCTATCTATGCATCCTATCTATTAGGTATCTATCTATCGTGTCTATCACATGTCTATCATGTATTTATCTATCTATCATCTATCTATCTTGTGTCTATTATATATCTATCATCTATCTATCTAATCTCCCATCTATCTAGTCATCTAGCTATCATTTACTTATGAATCCAGTCATGTCAGATGACAATGTGAAGTTGGATTCACTGAATCTCGTCATGAATAAGGACTATCTGATGAAAACCCACAGTCTCAAACAATTCATGAGACATTGGCATCTACTATACACACTCAGTCCTAAAATGAATGTCTGACATCATGATCTTACTTCATTACTAAAACCACCCTGAGCTGCGTAATGGCCCCCTTTCTAGAAATGTGAACTCAAGCTCCAGAGATTACCCACAATCAAAACACAGAGCTGGGATTCAAGTTCAGATTTAAGTAGAACTAAGTCTGTCTTCCTGTGGGATATGAAAGAAGAAGAGCCTTGAGGCTTTCCACTTAGAAGGTTGAGTATGCTGGGAAGATTCACATCTACCCCCAAGCAGCAGGCAGAGGGCAGGAGCCCAGAGCCCTAGCAGGCAGGCTGGCCTGGAAGCTCCTCCAGTTCACGGACTTTCATATTGTCACCAGCTAACATTGGGCTTAACATGTAATAGAAACCCTATAAAAGTTTGTTAAATGAGATTATGATATATATTCTGTATAATCAAGTCCCCAAGGTCTGCCTTTTCCATTTGTCTAGAGATCTCCTGTCTTGGCATCATGTGCTGTGTTTGTCCTGGTTTTATAGGCGTCTGGGATACCTGTTTGACAGCCCAGACACAGACTTCCACTAAGACTTGTCCTTCTGCTATGGCTGCTGCCTGCAGACATCGGGCTGCTGTGGACATCTGATTCACACATCTGGCTTGTTCTTACCCCTGTGAGAATTACGGTTGGGAAATAACAAATAAATAAAAAGTAAGTGAGAAATAAAAATGAGAAAGGCGAGGATAGAAGCAGGAGAGGTTTCCCAGCCGATTTTTCACAGGTTGTAAGTGATGAATGGACATTCAATCCAAGTCTAACGAGGAGGCGGGTCTCCATCTGGTCCCATCCCTGAGTCGTGTGATTCAGTGCCGATCCGAGAATGCTCAGCCATCAACCAGTCATCGCCTGGGTGTAGCAGGAGTTATGAAATCTGGTGGATGCTGAGATTATGAAAGGGAGACTTTAAGTCTTGAGGGACTCTGTAAATGTGAGGGCTTGGAAAGCTCCCTCATTGTCCTTCGAGCCTCGTCACACTTCTGCAGCAGTTTTGAGTAGCAGAATTGCCTTGAGAAGGGAGAATTACACTGGAAGCTGGATGTTGTTGCACCCTCTGGGTGCCCCGCGAACAGTCAGCCCCAGGTTACTTCCCCTATTCCGGAGTAGAACCTTTGCTCCTCCTAAGAATAGTTGGTTTTGTTTCTGAGACAAGGTCTCACAATTTAGGCCAGGCTATCCTTGAACTCACAGTCTTCCTGCCTCAGCCTCTGTAGTGGTAGATTAGGCATGTTTTGCCACACTGGCCTGTTCCTCAGTGTCATGTGGGTAGGAGTGGGCAGTGCAGGCAAGTTCCACTCTTGGATCTTGGAGCCTCACACTGGCTCTTTTATTCTAATGCAAATAAGTTCCCAAAACGAGAGAGAAAGGGGAGAGAGAGAGAGAGAGAGAGAGAGAGAGAGAGAGAGAGAGAGATAATGAATCCCCTAAGGATGTCTATAGCATTCTGAATATCAAAATCTCTCCCTGTTTCAGTCCATCAGTATTTTAAAGCGGTGCGGTCTAAGTTCTGTTTGGAAGATACAGGAAAGGCATAAAAGGGAACAACAGAGAAAGCCTCTTTCTCATCCCTGCTTCCCACTCATCTATCTCCCCTGTCTGGCAACCACGGCAACCAATTTTTTTTTGTTTTCTCCAGAGATATGCTATGCATTCGATGCACTGTCCACAAAGGGAATTCTTCTCTATACATTGTGTGTTTTTTTTTTTAAAAAAGGATTTTATTTACTTATTTTTTTTTATGTGTATGATTGTATTGCCTGCATGTGTGTAAGTGTATTTGTGTCATGCAATGCCTAAAGAGGTCAGAAGAGGGCATCAGATCCCCTGGAACTGGAGTTAGGACTGTTGTTAGCTGCCATGTGGGTGCTGGGAATCAAATGCAGGTCCTCTGCAAGAGCAGCCAGTGCTCTTAACTACTGAGCCATCTCTCCAGCCCCCTCTAAACACTGTTTAACAGCATGTTTTTCTTGTTGTTCTCTTTCGTCAGTTTTTTTTTTGAAACTGCATATTGAGCTCTCATGGGTCCCATTATGGTAGCAATGGGATTCCTTCCCGTGGACTAAGCATTCATTTCCTTAACAGCCCCTTTCTACCAGGCATTGCAATCATTTCCCCATTTTTGGTTATATAAATAGCGTTTCCATACATATGCAGAGATGACATATGTTTAAGGACATATGTAGCAAGTCCTACTGGAGGGATTGGTTTTTTCAAAGAGGAAGTTCCACACACCATCCTTTGCAGCACAGATAGTGTGTGTCACCACGTCTCCCTCAGCTTCCTGAGAGTGCAGGCATCTGACACTGGCCAGCCACAGGAAACCACTTGTCTCAACCTGTCTAGGACTCTCTGTGCCCAAACAGTGCCTGCTCCCGATTCAGCACCTCCCCCATCAGTTCTTCAGACCTCAAGCTGACTGGTATCACTTCTTTTTGGCAGCCTTTGGTCTCTTCCAAGGTGAAATTGGTTTCTTTTGCTGTGACAAATACCTGAGAAAGACAGTCTAGGATAGGATTTAGCTTTAGAAGTCCCAGTCCATTGCTGGCTGCAGTGTTTCTGGGCCTGTGGAAGAGCAGGGCATCATGGCAGAGGGGTGTGGTGGAGCAGAGCTGCTCACCTTGTGATGACCGGGAAGCGGAGAGGAGCGTGTCCACTGGGATTCCTCTTCTTGCGTCTGTTCCGTCTGGGCTCCAGACTACTGGATGGACGCTGCCCCATTCTGGGTGGGATGCCCTCACAGTTGCTATCACATCGACAGTGCTCTCTGGAAGAGCCCACAGGAACACTCAGAAGTATGCTTCACTAAGTTCTTAGGCATCTCTCAATCCAAATATGTCAGCTCATGGAAATGTTCTTCAGAAAGGAACCGTGAAACTAACTAAACCTGATTATAATACTTCAAGCATTGTTAAATGTTTTCAAGCAGCACTTGGTGGTTTGATTAAACATTTTAAACCAGAAATTAAAAAAAAAAAAAACAAGAACAAACAAAAACAAATTGAAAAGAAAGAAATGAAACAAGAGAATATTGGATTTGAGGAAACAATAGAAAAATTCAAAATTTGACCAACAGTAGAGATTCAATTTTAAGATGGCCAAGGCAGAAAAGATTAAGAAAAATTTTAATAAAGGATATTGAAGGGGACAGGGGAAAGGAGACTTTTTTTTATTCTTTAGAATTTTACACTCAATATCAAGTTGAAATTAGAACAAATTGTACTTTCTCCCTTCTTTTAAAAAAGATCCATTTGTTTTGAGGCATGGTCTTACTATGTAGACTTGGCTGGCCTGGAACTTGCTATGTAGACGAGGCTGACCTCAAACTCAGAGAGACAGACCTGCCTTTGCCTCTCGAGTGTTGGGATTGAAGGCATAAGCTACCATGCCCTGTCCTTAAAGATTTATTTTTACTTTGTGTGTGTGCATGTTTGTGTGTGCTTGTGTAGGCCAGAGGCATCAGATACCCCTGGAGCTGGAATTATAGGCTGTTGTGGGCTGTTGAATGTAGGTGCTGGGAGCCATACTTAGGTCCTCTGTAAAAGCAATATTTTCTCAGCCAGTGAACCATCTCTCCAGCCCCAAACACTTTGCTTCTTCTAATTGGATTGCCTCCTTTTCTTGCCTAATTTTCATGGCTGAAATCTTCTGCTCAGTGCCGCTGAGGGATGAGTGTTTGTTTTTCCAGATCCAATTCATATTTTGAAACCATCACCCGCGATGTGATGGCATTTGGAGGCGGGGTCTTTGAGATTGTAGTCACGGGATTAGTGCTCTTAGGAGAGAATGACAGGCAGACAGTTCTCTTTCTAACTTGAGGATATGGCAAGTGAACCAGAGAGGTTGTATCACCATGACCTGCTCACAGCAGGGCCTTAGTCTTGGGCTTTCAGCTCCCAAATGGTGAGGGACTGCCTGCGGTTTATAATTTCTGGCCTCTGGAAATTTGCTACAGCAGTCCAAGCTGACAGAAACAAGTGCTGGGAGGTGGTTGGAATGGGTGTCTATGTTTTACTCCGGATTAGCGGGGAGATCCTCGGCCTTCACTGCTGTAAAGCTAGCTGTAGGTTTTCATAGACATCCATAGAAGGGAAGGAAATGCCTTTCTACTCTTTGTCTATCAATTTTTTTAAATCATGAAAAAGTACTGATTCTGAGAAATGATTTTTTGTATCTTTTGAGATTATCAGGCTGTTTATAGACTTGTTCAAAAAGTACCATAATGGGTCTGGAGAGATAGGTCAGCAGTTAAGAGCGCTTGCTGCTCTTGCAAAGGACCTGGGTTTGGTTCCCACCGTCCATATTGGGTGGCTCACAACTGCTTGTAACTTTAGGTCCAGAGGACCTGATGCCCTCATCTAGCTTCCTTGAGCACTGAACAAATGTGGTTCACACTCAAGCACACGTATATACACATAAAATAAAAACTAAAATCTTATAAAAATGACTGAATATGGGACTGGAGAGATGGCTCAGTGGATGAAGTACTTGCTGTGTAAGCGTGAGGACCAGTTTGGATCCCCAGCACTCAGGTAAAAGCTGAACAAGTGTGACAGCCACCTGTAATTGTAGCATTTGGGAGTCAGAGACAGGGAATGGCTGGGGAAACTGGCCAGCAAGACTAGCAAGAGTCTGCAAGTTCCAGGTTCAGCAAGAGACCCTTCCTCAATGAGTACAGTAGACAGCAATTGAAGAAGACACCCAGCATCACATACATGTGCACACATTTGCCTGTACACTGGGACACACGTGTCCTTCCACACATGCAAACATGCATGCACACCACACAGAGGCAAAGAATAAAAAACTAAAATTAAAAAAAAAACTTATTGCAATACTCTCTATTAGTGGATCAAAGACAAACCACCTGTCATCAAATCGGGTTTGAGATCTTCAGTTTTCAGGTGCATTTCTACTCTTGAAATTCAACAAATACTTTAAGAACACCCCACTGCACAGATTCCCTATATTTATTTATTTTAGTATCTATATGTGTATATGCATATTGGCACCTGTGGGCTTATGTGTGAGTGGGTGTATATGCATGTGTGTGTGTGCATGCAAGTGGAGGCCTGGGGTGTCTTTCTCAATTGCTCTCCACTTTATTTGCTGAGGCAGGATCTATTGCTGAACCCAGAGCATGAAGAATTAGCTAGTTTTGCCCTAGGAATCTCCTGTCTCTGCCTCACAACTGCTCTCTTTTACATGGGTGCTGGGGATCCAAACTCTAATCCTCACATTTGTGCAACAAGCTCTGTATCCACCGAGCCAGCTCCTCCCTTTACTTTTGTTTCTTTGTTTGGTTTTGTTTTCTTTCGTCCTTGCTCTAGTTTCTTTTCCTTCAATTGCTATGACAAAACACTTTGACTAATAGCAATGTGATGAGGAAAGGGTTTATTTGACTTGCAAGCACAGCCCACGATCAAGGGAAGCTAAGGCAGGAACTCAGGGCAGGAACCTGGAGGCAGGAGCTGAAGCAGACGGTGGAGGAACTCCGGGTACTGACTTGCTCCTCTGGCCCAGGCTCAGCCTGCTTTCTTATATGACACAGAACAACCTGCCCAGGGGTGGCAATGCACACCGTGGGCTGGGCCCTCCCAGAGTCACTCAACTATCAAGACAATACCCCACAGAGGCCAAGGGCCAGCTCAATGGAGGCAATTCCCCAACTGAAGCTCCCTCAACCCAGGTGTGTCAAATTAACAACTAAAGCTTCCAGCACAGGCCTTGAGCCCACAGCAAACCTCCTGCCTTTGTTTCCCTAGTGCTGCGGTTAGAGGTGTGCCGCCCTGCCTGGCTTCCTTTTAAGTTTTTTGTTGTAGCTTTTTGTTTATTAAATTGGTACCACTGTCTTAGGCAGCTGAGACGGTCAACAGTCAGCACTGATTGTTTTCAACCAATGCTCTGGGGATAGACCGTTCCATTTTATGAGCTCTCAGGTCAAACAGGAATATTTTGAGGTTTAGGCTGCTCCAGGGATGCTGGACAGGTCAGACGGTGGGACTTCTCTGTGGCTGGGAGTTCGTTCTGTTCCCCGCAGTGGGCCTTGGTTTTCAGTTATTGGTGCTGTGAAGATGTTGGCTTTCAGGATACCATGTAGCTATAAGGAGCGGAGTGGGGATGGAGTAAACACAAAATGCTCAGTGTTCTGAGCCTCAGTTGTCTTTCTTGACTAAATTTCTTAGATTGCACAAGACTTTGCCTAATGTCCAGAACTCTGAAAAAGTTGATTATGACAATTTCTCTTAGTGTTCTCATTGTTTTGATAGATGAATTAATTTTCGGTTTTATTTTCCAAGCATAAACTATTCATGAATAGGCTCCCCCCCCCTTTCTCCTCCTCCTCCTCGTCTCTTCCTTCCCCTTCTTTTGGTTGTTTTTGAGACAGGGTCTCCCTGTAGCCCCAGCTGGCCTGGAACTCACTATGTAGACCAGACTGGCTTCAGTCTCTCAGAGAACTACCTGCTTCTGTCTTCTGGAGTGCTTGGATTAAGGGCCACCACCACACCAGGCTTTAGACTTATTTCTTGGACATACACATGGTATAGCCACCAGGCCAATGTCTTGGCAGGCTGGCCTTGGACATGCTTCCCCATGAGGTACAGCTCTGTGTTGGGGTCCAAATCTTCAGGTCCTCACAGAGCTTGTCTAGACCACTGACCAGAACATGGTTGTATTTTTTGTTCCATTTTCACTTATTTTAAAATGTGTTTATTTTGATTACCATCCTGTGTGTGAGAGTATGGCACACCTGCTATGGAATGTGTGGAGGACATTTGGGAGCTGGTTCTTGCTTTCTACACATTAAAACATTTTATTATTATCATTATTTTCTTAAATATTTTATTTATTATTTTTATGTGTATCAGCGTATTGCTTGCATGTAAATGCACCCCTGTTGTGTAGTGCCCTTGAAGGTCAGAAGAGGCTGTCAAATCCCCTGGGACTGGAGTTATAAATAGTTGTTAGCCTTAACCACTGTCCCAATTATTATCATTTTTTTTTGTGTGTATGTGTATGAGCACGTGCCATGTATGTGTGCGCCTGCAGAGACTGAAAGAGGGATCTGTTCCTCTGGGGCTGGGGTGGTTGTGAGCTGCCTGATTTGGGTGCTGGAGCCCAAACTTAGGTCCGCTGCAAGAGCAGTAAGCACTCTTAACCAGTAAGCCATCTCCCCAAACCATTCTTGTTCTAAGGCAAGCTCTCTCTTGTTTCTGTCCCTGTGCTGTGTACTCCAGGCTAGCTGTGTACTTCAGGCTAGCTGTGTACTCCAGGCTAGCTGTGTCCTCCAGGCTAGCTGTGTACTCCAGGCTAGCTGTGTACTCCAGGCTAGCTGACCTGCAAGCTTCTGGGAACTTCTCCTGTCTCCACCTCCCATCTCTAGGATCACAGATGTTTGCCACTGTGTCTGGCTTTTTATGTGGGTTCTTGGGATTGAATTCAGGTCATTAGGCTTGCACAGCAAATGCTTATATCCTCTGAGCCATCTCCCTGGCCTCCTGATTGTATTTTCAGTTTTCCATGTCCTGAGTCAGTCTGGGACCAAATACTGTCATGGATTCTCCATTTTGAACGACTCTCAACGAGCTCTTTGACCTCTCAATGAGGTGGGTGCTGCCTTCCTCAGCAATGTGTGAGCGTATCTTTGCCCTGTATCTGTAATGGCAAGGGTATTTTCGCTGGTGTTGATACAAGCCAGATGCACAGGACTTCGAAGGTCACCACACGATGGTGGCAGCAGTCCTTGCAGGCTCCCTAGGGAAAGCTTGCAGGTCTTTGCTGTGCCAGCCAGCAATGTCTCCTGCTCTTGCTATTGAAAGAGTCATGTGGCACCTGGAGTGGTCCACCAGGAGGCACAGGTCGGAAACAGCTACTAGACTTACCATGAGAAACTGGTGTGTATGATTGTGGAGACTAATCAGACACATTCAAATTCTCAGAATCTGGGAACCCCGAGAGCAATCTCTTCTACAAAGCCCCGGTCTTGCTCTCAAGGTCTTCCAACTGATTGGATGTGGCCAACCCAGATTATCAACTGGAGTCCTGCTGAGGTTAAAATAAATTGATTACAGACGTGAAAAGCATTTGAAAAATATCTTCAGAGCATGGATTAGTATTTATGCAACAACTTCATCTTGGCTGTGGTGAAACCATTGCAACGAGTCTCAGAAGGCTCAGATTTCAATGAAGGCTCTAAGCAAGGACAGCCAAATGAGACTGTCTAATCAGGTAAGTCCAAACTTACAATAAGAGGTTGGTGCCACACCCCATCACGGGACATGCAACATTTTTACATGCTAGAAGGTAGAGCGGTGCATGACGTGACTCACAAAAGCATTAATGGGGCTGGGGAAATGGCTCAGGTTAAGAGCACTGGCTGCTCTCCCAGACTCCATATGGTGGTTAACCATCCAGAACTCCAGTTCCAGGGGACCTGACACTTTCTTCTGGCCTTAATGGACACTGCATGACACAGGTGCATTTGTATACATGCAGGCAAAACACTTATATGCAGACAGCAAATATAAACAAATTTTAAAAAATTGAAAGCACTAGTAAATAGGGCATGAAGGCACACATGCCTTTTAATCCCAGCTCTTGGGAGGCAGAAGCAGGTGGATTTCTGGGAGATCCAGGTCAGCCTGGTCTATGTAGTGAGTTCCAGGCCACCTGGTGCTACAGGGAGACTTGTGCAACAAACACTGGTTAGATGAGTTGGCTGAAGAGCTAGCTATGTGGCCTAGACTTTCAGACTTCTCAGCTGTGAAAGGAGGATACAAACACAGACAAGGTCTGAGATTTCAGTGAGAGAATATGAAGAAAAATGCTTCCTAAAGTGTGAAGCTTAACGCAGACTTTCAAATTAATCTAAGGACCCCGTCAAGTTTAAATTCTACCATGCTTGCAATATACAGACTGTTGTATAAAGCATCACTTAGGGATCTAGAGAGATGGCTCAGAAGTTAAGAGCACAGGCTGTTCTTGTAGAGGACAGTTCCCAGCACCCACATAGCTGCGAACAAGCATAACTCCAGCTCTAGGGGATCCAGTGCCCTCTTCTGACTTCCATGAGCATTGCAACAACACACGTACACTTACATACATGTAGGCAATAAATAATTTTTAAAAATAAAACATTATTTGGAATAACTAAGAAGACCGAAAGAAGCCAGGAGCATCTGTATAGCTCATGACACATGTGTTCATCATATCTGCACAACAATGGTGGAAGTGTCCACAGTCAGCAAATCCCAAATGCCATGAGTTCGGTTCATCAGAACTCTGTTCAATAAACATATTCCACCTGTACAGTCTGCCATCTTTGCTTCTTATTGCTGCCCGTCAATGCTGTTTAGGTCCGAGTGGGAAAATATTTAAAAAAGAACAGCTTCACAGTTGAGCATTCTCAGTTTGGCTGGACCCTGTGCTTGACAACAGAAAGATCTCTGCATCTCTATTCACTGTGGTAACATGCTCTGTCTACTCCATGGCTATCTATCTATCTATCTATCTATCTATCTATCTATCTATCTACCTACCTATCTATCATCTATATCTATCTTCCTATCCATTTATTTATAGGGAATTAGATAGACTTTCTGATTTTCACGAAATCAACTCCACAATCTGGAGAAAAAAAAATGGAGTGGACAGAATTTGATGGTAAGATCCCATTGCAGAAGACACCACACACATTGGTCACAGGACATTGAGAAATCAAGTTGGTACTGATCAGGATGCTTCTTCTTTCCTAGCTAGCTTTCATAGTACTGTAAGGTACTGCACAGGATGCTGGGAGCAAAAAGTCATCAACAGTTTTACTCAGCTGTTCAACCCTGAGAATTGCAATACTGAGCTGCTTGGCAGCTATGCTTCTGACTGCGACAGTGGCACAAAGGTCGCAGTGGGTAACCACCTCCTTTTTGTTTGGATTTAAGGCCCACTGCACAGGAAGAAAACATGCGTGCTACTGAAAATCTGCCCAAGAACCCATGGTTGGGGAGCTCACGGGTCCCAGGGGTGAACCTACTATTGGTATTCTGCCAAATAGTATTAAGTGGCTCTATAAATTCACGCCTCTCAACCCATAGATTAGTGTATCTCCAAGACCTCATCAGAGATATTCCTTTGTGAGATGGAAGGTGGCTTAATGAAGAAAATCACAAGTAGTGTCAGAGGAGTGATCATTCACACATGGGACATCCATATCATGTCCCTCCACCCAAAGGTCAGGGACAATCATGAAAGAGGGGGCAGAAAAGTGGTAAGAGCCAGAGGTCAGGGAGGACTGGAGCAAAACCATCTTCTGGACATGACAGGACGGCTACGCCCATGAACTCACAGCCGCTGTGGTTGCCTGCAGAAGGCCCGGGCAAGATCAAGTCAGTCAGTCGGCATTCTAGCACAGCGTAGGAAGGGGTTCATAACCCCTACCCATGGCTGAGACGATACCGTCAGTTGATGACGTGAGAGGGGTGGGGGGAGAGTCAGTTTTCTTTAAGGGTGTGGCCCCTGTCAGGTTGACCATGCTCCACAGGATGGCCCCAGAGTGTATAGGCTGCATAAATTGGAGTCAATGGGTTATTGAAAAAAATGAAAGAGAACACAAAATTAGGAATGAAAGACAGGTGAGGGACTGGGTCTGGGAGCAGTTAAGGGGAGGAAGCAGCGGTGAATGTGATCACAATACAGTGTATAAAATTCTCAAAGAATTCATAAAAAACATTTTTAGTGGAGTGGGAGGAGAATGGGTTCAACACTCAGAAGTTAAACAAAAAGCTCTTACCTCCTGCTTGATCCAGCCTGAGTTTTAAGACGCAGAAGTACGGCAGAGCGGGAAGCAGTGGTTGCCTTCTGCAATTTGGGGATGGAGGGGGAACCCAAGACCAAGTGCACACTGTGCTAACAGGCTGCCCAGCTTCCAAAGCTGTAGGAAGCTCTGGGGAGGACTGTAAGGCAAGCACAGTCTACCCAGGTGATTTTCTGTTAAAACCATCATATGGAAAGATAAATAAACAATGGACAAAGTGGATAAAGCTTTAACCAGACTCCTTGGGACCAAAAAAATCTGAAAAGTGTGGGAGGGACTGGGGCTGTAGGTTGGTGGTAACGTGCCTGCCTCGTGTGTGCAGGGCCCTGGGTACCAAAAAAAAAAAATAGTATAAGGAGAGACATTAAAATTGTTTCTTGAAAAAATAAGATGCCATATATATACTGAAGAGCTTAACCATCTGTTTTTGCAGGATTTTAACAAATGTACTAAATAATTTATATTTAAGATCTTTTCTAAATGGGGTCTGTGGATAGGAAATTCTACTGGTAACTTGTGACTTAAGAGAACTACAACACAAAAGAGGTGTAGCGTCAGTAAAAAGCATGCATTTATGACAGCTTTAGTGGAGGTGTGAGAAATCGCAGGCTCAGACGGAAAGCCAAAGTTCTCTGCATACTATGTAAGTCTTCAGGGACATGTATGATAATATAGCACACTTTTACCTGACCAGGAAATCTTGGAATGTGATACACATGTGATCATATACATGTGACTGTCATTCACTGTGGAGGTCAATCCCACCAACTCTGGGTAGAATTAGATCTAATTACAGTGAATATATGAGTTAGCAGAAGTCACAGAGAAAAAGAATTAGAGTGAGCTGCGGGACAGGAAAGGTGAGCTCATGTATAGGCTCTCCAAGCTCCAGGCTTATTTTCCTTATAAAGGCTGACAGTGAATGTTTTTGGCTTTGTGGGCTGTAAAGTTTGTCCCAACTACTAACTTTGCTGCTGTGGTCCAAGAGCAGCCCAGGAAATACTGCATGAATAGCCATGACTGTGTACTTACAAACTTTGATTCACAAGAGAATGCAGTGGGTTGGTATAGCCCTCTGGCAAGGCTTTGCTGACTCGTCTTCTAGTCAGTAAGAAGCTGCCTTGATTATCCATTAGGAGAAAGTACTGTAAAAAGGGGGTAAAAAGATACAAACTAGAAAAAACAATTAGTGATGAGGTGGGGACTGACAGAGTGCTTGCCACAATGGTGGTTTGTGCTTGTAACTCCAGTGATGGGGAGGTGGAGATGGGTTCTCTAGAGTTTGCTGGCCTAAGAGATCTAGTCTAGCCTAAGTGTTGAGCCTCGGGTCCCAATAAGAGATGGTATCTCAAAAAAAAAAAAAAAAAAAAAAAGGTGAACAGCATACACATGTGTGTATCTATATACAGATGAACACACACACATTACTGACCTGTGGGAGAGGCTATTTAAGAGGCAAGGTATTTAAGATAGTGGCTTCCAAAGCTACCATATATGAGATGCAGCCAAGAGATGTATTTTGGGGATTCTAATTTCTGCCTCTAGAGATTGCCCAGTAGTAGGCTTAGGAGTATTTTTATATTTCCAAGGATGATGGTTAGTGTTGCCAACTTGACAGGATCTAGAATTACCTGGGAGACAGGTCTCAGGGGGATTATCTTGATTGTGTTAATTGCGGTGGGAAGACCCACCTGCTGTGTGTGCTACCATCCTCTGGATGGCATCCTGGGCTGTGTGACTGGAGAAAGGGGGCTGAGCAGCAGGATGCATTCATCTCTGTTCCTGATTGTGGATGTGATGTGACCAGCTGCTTCAAGCTCCTGCCACCCTGCCTCCCATGATGGACTGTACCTTGAACTGTGAGCCAGAATAAACCCTTTCTCCTTAAAGGGGCCTTTGTCAGAGTGTTTTATCAGAACAATAGGAAAAGAAACGAAGATTCCAAGTGAGACTCCAAGACTTGAAATAAAAAACCTAAATCACCACCACCACCACCACCACCAAACTTGCTGGTTTAAAAGAAATGCAAGAGAAACAGAACACTGCAGATGAGCTCTCCATCAGAGGGATGGTAAGATCCTAGCCCCAGGAAGGTCCCCATGTCCTTCACACACATGCTGAATGCCCACTCCTACGTGGGAGCAGAGGACTGAGAATGTCCTAAGTGGGAGCGGAGGGCCGAGCTCTAACCTTAGCTATGCCATTAACTGCTGTGAGCTCAAAGAAATCATTTAGCTTCTCCAGGTCAAAGTTTTGAGAAAGATGGCTGTATGAAAATGGAGTCACATGTCAGAACCTAACAAAGTAGAGCAGGGAGCCCACAGAGCACGGGCTTTTACACACAAAACCCTGTGATAACAAGGATGCTCTGAAGGAAACCACAACCCTCACAAATTCCACAACAACTGCACATAAAGGATACATTTGCAGGAACATCTGCCTAGCCACTGCCTAACTGATGGTGGGCCACTGGTACCTTTGTCACTGATCCAAGGATAACTGTTTCAAAACAACTTACGTAACCTTCTTTACTTTAACTTAACTCTTGTGATCCTCTCTTTGCCTTCCTGAAGTATAGTACACAGAGCCAGCTGCAAGCCTCCCATGTCTGAATAAAATCATGTTTAAGACAGACATGCCCTACTGTTATTCAGGTTGACAGTTCCCTCATCTAGTATATCTCTTTTAGCAAAAATGTGGGATCTGATAAAACACAGTTCTGTTGCAGCCCATGCTATGAAACTGTAATCTTTTGTCCCCTCTTATGAAATTAAACTGAATACAGTGTTTTAGAGAAAATTACAGACGACGGCATTTAACCGCTTTTTGGCAGGATTTTCACGTGATTGCAAAACAGAAATGGAACAGACTGAAGGGCATTGAGCTTGATAAAAAGGTCCTCATTGTGCTCGGTAAGGTTTTCTCTAAGTAAAGAACTTTCATAATCACTCTAGGTTAAGTTACCAATTCTTATTTCTTGGTACACATCAGAGATCTCCAGGTCCACTTATTAGAGATACTAGTACAGAATAACATAGAAGGATCCAAAGGAGGCCTGGTGAAGGGTGGAACAAGGTTATGTTAGTGTAAGCCAGCTTCCCATTTCTGTGACAAAACACCAGAGATTATCAACTTAAAACTGGAGCACGGTTTCAGGCCATGGTTACCAGGTCCTGCCGCTTTGGGCCTTTGTGTCATTAAAGTCATGCTGAGGAGGCCTGTTCACCCCGTAGTGGCTGGGAAACAGACACCAGACGGGGGCTGTCATACCAATACCCACCTTAAGAGCACTCCCCACTGATCTAACTTCCTGTCATTAGACTCTTTCTTTAAAAAAAGTTCTTAAAAACTGTGTGTGTGTGTGTGTAAGTCAGAGGACAACTTGTAAGAGTGAGTCAGTTCTCTCCTTCCACCATGTGGGTCCCAGGGATCAACCTCAGATTGTCAGGCCTGGCAGCAAGTGTCGTTACTCACTGAGCCATCTTGCCAACCCCCAATTTCTTCTTCTTAGTACCTATTTACTGTAGGAAATAGTGGGAGTCTATCACTCTAATATTTTCATATATAGCACGTATTTTGATCATATTCATCCCAGTTATCTTATTTTCTCCCTCCCTCCCTCCCTCCCTCACTTTCCATTGGCTCTCTTCTTCTTCCCAAATGATCCCCCTTTAGTCTTATAACAATATATACATGTTATTATATATATATATATATATATATATATATATATATATATATATATGGCTAAATATATTGTTTTAAAGGTCTCACCATGTAGACCAGGCTGGCCTCAAACTCACAGAGATCTACCTGCCTCTGCCTCTGGAATTAAAGGTATGTGCCAGCATGCCTAGCAACAATATTCATTTTTCAAAAAAATTAAAAAAATTTCTTGTGTATGAGTGTTACGCCAGCATGTATGTAAGTGCACCCATACAGTGCAATGACCACAGAAGTCAGAAGAGGGTGTTGGGTCCCTTGGAACTGGAGTTACAGGTGGTTATTAGCTGCCATGTGGGTGCTGAGAACCGAACCCAGGACATCATATTCTTTTTTTTTTTTTCTTTTTTTGAGACAGGGTCTCCCTGTAGCCCCAGATGTCCAGGCTGGCCTTGAACTCACAGAGATCTCCCTGCCTCTGCCTCCTTAGGCCTGGGACTAAAGGCATGCACTACCATACCCAGCTATCAATATTCTTTTAAAAACCTAGATTATGCATATGAGAAAACATGATGCTTGTCTTCCTGAGATGATTTATTCACTTAATATGGTCTATAGTTCCATTTGTCTGTAAATGACACAATTTCATTTCTCTTTATTGCTGAATAAAACTGCACTGTGTATACATGCCACATGCCACATTTTCTTTAATTATTTGTTAACTGATGGGGACTTAGGTGGATATAATAAGTTGGATATCTTGAATACTGCCACAGTAAACATGGACGGGGCTAGGGAGATGCCTCAGTGGATAAAAAGCTTATCTTCCAATCACGCGGACAGGAATTCAGACCTCCAGAACCCACATAAAAGCTAGCAGGCGCATCAGCCATCTGTAATCTCAGCACTCTGGAGACAGAGACCAGGGATTCCCAGGGCAAGCTGGCTAGGTGGACTAGCTATAATTGGTGAGCTCTGGGTTCAGTGAGAGACCCTGCCTCAGTAAATAAAGTGGTGATCGGTAGAAGCAATCACCCTTGAGTTCCCATACACATGTAAACACATACACCCACGCATAGTCCACATGCATATGCCCTCTCCCTCCGTCCCCTGCAAAAGAATATGCAGGTGTCTCTTAGATTCTTTCATATGTAAGTGGTCAATTGAGTCATTTGGTGGTTCTATTTTTAGTTTCCTTTTTTAATTTAAAATTTTTATGTGTATGAGTGTATTAATAGCTGCTGGAGGTGAGAGGAAGGCATCAGATCCCCTTAAACTGGAGTTACGGACAGTTGTTAGCCGCCATGTAGTGCTGGGAATCAAACCTGGGTCCTCTGCAAGGGCAGCAGTGGTCTTAACCACTGCCATCTCTCCAGCCCCACGTTTTTAGTCCCTTAAGGAACCTTCACACTGTTATCTACAGCGGCTGCACTGGCTCACGCTCTATACCAGCAGTGTGTGAGGGCTCCTTTCGTCACGTCTTTGCTTGATTTGCTGTCATTTGTGTTTTTGATGCTACTCATTTGACGTAAGATACATTTCAATGTAGCTTTGATTTGCATTTGCCTGTTGACTTTCTACCACCTCCCAATAGTGCTACAGGCTGGGGACCGAGTGTTCAACTCAAAGCCTTTTGTGAGAAACTCAAGATCTAAATTACAGTGACAGGTGACTCTTGAGAATAAGCATTCAAAAGGAATAGTAGAGTTTCTGCCCGTTGGAAAAATACAGTCTATGACTTGACTAAAACATCTCCACATTATATGACCAAAACTGGATAAACTGTTGTTTAAGAAGATGAGATAAATGTCAGAGAGATGGCTTAGTGGGTAAGAGGGCTTCTGTGTAAGCAGGAGGACATGAGTTCAAATCTCCAGCACCCATGTAAAGAGCCAGGCACGGCCACACGCTCCTGCAACTCCAACACTGTGGGGGTGGAGACAGGAAGGTCCCTGGGGCTTGCTGGATGAAAGCCTAGCCAAGTTCAGCAAAGGGGATATGATGAAGAACCACAGGGTGATATGGAGCCACCAGATATCTTCCTCTGGCTGCTGCTGTGGGCACAGGTATGTGCTCATGCGCACATACACCACATGCAGAGACACACACACACACATGTGGGATAAGCCAGCCATGGCAGTGCCTGCCTGTAATCCCAGCATTTAGGAGATGGAGGTGGAAGGATCAAGAGTTCAAGGCCCTCTCAGGCTCCATGAGATCGTCTCAGAAAATGATAACGTCAACAAAAAGATGAATGGAAAGAAAGTGATGGGGACTGTCTATTTTGAAAGCTCGAAGATTTTACATGATTGCTGATTGCATGTCAATCAAAAATTCCGACAAAGGCTGTGCGGAGTGGTGCTGAGGGCTCTAATTGCCCATGCCGTCAAGAGTTCCAAAGATTAATTCTGTTTCCATTCTGGGCCTCACTATGTAACACACATACTAGATACACCACTTTACTAGAGGGGGCTCCCCATCTTTTACACTTTTCTTTTTAAATAGAAGAATTGTTTTGGGGGGGCGGAGAGATGGCTAAGCAGTGAAGAGCACTCACAGAGGAACTGTGTTCAGTTCCTTGTACCCCCATGGCAACTAACAATCACCTATAAATTCAGTTTCAGAGAAGACTCCCTCTTCTGGACTCTGCAGGCATTGTATGCACATGGTGTACCTACATGTAGGCAAAACACTCATACATATAAAATAAAAATCAATTTTAAAAGAACTGCTTTGCATTTATTTAGTGTGTGTGTGTGTGTGTGTGTGTGTGTGTGTGTGTGTGTGTGTGAATGCATGCCATGGTACAAGTGCACAGGTCTAAGGACAACTTGTGGGAGTGGATTCTCTCCTTCCACCATGTGGGGTTCCAGGAAGGATCAAATTCAGGTCATGAGGCTTGGCAGCAAGCCCCCTACCCACTGAGCCATCTTCCTGGACCTTCTGCGTCCTCATATCCACTCTCTCCCCCACTCAGGGTCTCATTATGTACACTGGGCTGCCCTCGAACTCACAGAGATCTGCCTGCCTATGACTCCAGAGTGCTGGGATTAAAGCCACCACACCTCACTGCACTTAACTCTTAACCACTACTTCCAAAAGTGTTGTGTTAAAGGTTGATGTTTCACAACTTTTGTCCTTTTTGAATTAGAAATTAATAGTTTTTCTGGTATAGTGAAAACTTCCAATTCATGAAATAACCAAGATGAAAAGTCCCCATTCAGATCATCCACAAAGAAAACTGAACTAAAGTCCTTGCTGACCAGTCAGGTCTGCAGTAATGCAGCACATAGGTCTTTAGAGGTCTCCTGGCAAAGGTGGGAAAAGTGGAGCAATCACAGAGCTTACAGAGATCATGGAACTAGGAGGACAAAGACCCAAACCTCACTGGCCACACATTAGAAAAAAGAATTCAATAACAATAGCAGCCTTGTCGCAAACATGTGAAATGGTTAGGAAACATGAATACTAAACTGGTAACTCAAGTGACCTCCCCAAAGGCTGAGTGGTACCCATGGCAGCCGTTTACTGGCAGCTCACAGTTCTTGGTTACTGTAAAGTGGAAGAGGCCTCGACTTCTGGCAGGGTGTGTGTGAAGCATCACACCACAGCGGACTGCTGTGCTGGCTGATGGGTAAGCTCAGGTCAGCAGGTTGCAGTTTTCTTCTGGCCTAAATTTCCATGCGGACCAACCTGCACACTCCCAATGTGCAGTGTGCATTATGCTTAAAGAACATCCTAATGTACCGATTGCATTAGCATACACAGTTTTGGAACACCTGCTAACAGTAGCAAGCAATGTGTACACTTCCTGGGCATCTGACTGTGCAAAACTGTCAATAGCCTCTATGCAATGGCATCCAATGAAGCTTCAAAAACAATGATGCTCCACTAAACTAACGCTGGTCACAACTGGAAATGACCATTCTTTACAGGGTATCCACTGAGCAGATTTAAAAAAAACCTGTCTGTGTATGCGGTATGCATGCATGTACATGGACACGTGTGTGCAGAGCCTGAGGTTTGCTATCAGTCTTCCTCGATCCCTTCCACCTTATCCATTGAGCTCAACTGAGCCCAGAGCTTGCCAATATGGGGAGCCTTGCTTGCCAGCTTGCTTCTTGCCTTTGCCTTTGGAGTGCTGTTATTACAGGTGGGCTGTCATACTCACCTGGCACTGATGTGCGTGTTCAAGACCTAAATTCTGGTCGTCATGCTTGTGAGACAAGTGCTTCATCGGCTGGGCCACTTCCTCCCCAACCTTGTGATTCTTTTATCTATCTGTTGTGTAAGAAGTTCATTTGTCCTGGAAGTGTCTATCATTCACTATCTGTAGACTGAAGGCAAGGCTCTAGACAGTGAAAAGATGCTATTCTTCACCTCCTCACAGAAGGGCTAAAGATACCCCCAGAACAATTCCAATGAGTCTCCAGCACAGAAAAGCACAATTGCGAGTCATCAAAGTGCTTTATTTATAAAGCCCGCTCATGACTGGAGAGTACTGTCAGCACTGGGGGACACAGCACACATCCTCACTCTGTCCAAACAGTTTATCTGGGTGACAGAGACAGTTACGTACAAAAACAAAGCATTTCTGTAAACTTCTAAAAGCAATACACAGATCAGCCACAAAGGAAATAGTTACTCAGATCACGTGTGTGTACCTTCATTTTTTCTGCAGGGTCTTGGGCTTGTAAGTCTTGGGATAAAGATTAGAGCAAAGCTTCAGAGCTAACTGTAAAACAGACTGGACACCAGAACTGATGGTGGTGAGGAACCAAATCATAGCAGTGATTATTTTAAATGCATCGAATACAGATTTGTACAACTATGTCATGGCGGAGTTAACATCATCAGGCAGTGGATGTGTGGCAGGTCAGTAGAGTAGTTAGATGGTGTTCTGCTGGCTTCCAGGCACTGTGAAAGCAGCCTGGAAGGGGACTTGTCTTACTTGGGTAATTATTGAAGGGTGGATTTTTTTTCCCTTTTGTAAAACTGCCTACAAAAACCATCTCACACATTAAGCAGGGATTTTTCAAGGCACAGCTTTAGCACAGCATATAAGTTGATAATGTACTCTAAGCAATATTTCATAATGAGGCCTTTAGAACTGCAGGGAATTTGGGAGAACCACAATTGGTGCTGGGAGTTTTTAACTTGGTTACACACAATCAGCATGGTTTAGGGCAATGAGCTTACATAACCAGATTTGGGGTTTAATCTTAAAAAAAACCCATTAGGTTGATAAATACATATCTGAAGAAACAAAATCCTTTTTCTTTTATGGTGAAAGACTGTCTACCATGTACTTTGAACAAAACATTCACTCAAAACACAACTTCAGGACACATCTCAAAATACAACAAACATTATTTTCCTACATCATAAAATGACTTTACATGTAAACTTCAAAAAATCACATGCGGTATATTAAATTTTTAGATTCAAAAATATCCCTGTTTTTCTAACCATGTAAACAGTAAAACTGAGGGTTTCAGTTAAAGGGATAATTCATAACAAAATTCCACTGTTTAAACAATAGTCAAACATAAACCTCTTATAATTTGGATTTGCCTTCAGTCACAGGAGGATTTTGAACTCTTTCCTCATCTTCCTGCGATGGGAGATGTAGTTACTATTGCCCCAAACTATGCACCATTCAGATAAGCTTTACTTTTTATTTTATAGCACAAATTCCTATAGATCAACATAAGGGCATGACACTGAAGAACCTCTAGACAAGAAAAGAGAAGCAAGCAATTCCTGGACGTATTTATGGAGGTTGAACATGTAGACAGTTTCTTGACATCACCCTCTTGGAGGAGGGGGGGTTAGCCTGGAACACCCAGGGGTCATGATATTATGAGGACAGAACCCTTAACTGGTATACACAGAAACGCCATCATTCTTCTGCACAGGGCTACGGGCTCAGGTGACAAGGAGGCCCTGCGTGCTAAGTAGAAGGGCAACATGGTTTTTTCTTTTAAACATCATAATTATTATGAATAGTCTCATATCTTTCAACTTAAAAACAAACTGATCTACAGTTTATTCGGTGATGCTGACATGGCTGCTTCTCCTCTCTCCCACATGCTCGTAGGTTCGTTCCTTCATTCATTGGGCTACAGCTGGAATCAGAGAGGGGTCTAGTTGTTACACGCTCTGATTCAAGCTGATTGGTTTTAATTAATTAATTATTTTAAAATGTGCACGAGAGTGTCTGTGTGTCCATGCACACAGAGTCAGAAATAGCTAGAAGGATGCTGGGAAATATCAGGTAGCTGTTAAAGCGAGTAGCCCCCACTTCAGTCATCTCAGCCTGAAGATGTAAACAAGGAGGTTTGCTTCCTGCCAGGTGAGTGCTTCAATGAGTTTGGTTTTCATTTTTCCTACACCGAAGCCACCACTGGCCTTCCCATGGTCATGTCCATTCAAGGCTGCACAGAAGGTTACGTCAAGATGTGGCCAATAAAGTCCAAAAAGCGCTTTGAATACTGTTCCGGGTTCACAGTAGAGATCTCAGCTCCAGCCTGGACAGTTTTGAAGGAGAAGAATATTGATATAATGTTCATGATCCCCTGAAATTACTACTCAGTGTCTATAGCTATTTCCAAATGTAGTTCAAAGTTAAGCCAATCATTTTGGGGGAAGGGGGTGTGGACAGTACTGGGGATCGAACCCAAGCTCTTGTGCATCTTAGGCGAGCACTGTTCATATCCCACCCCTAAAGCTAATAACACACTTAAGCGGCCTCTGTTCTCAAACCATGACTAACAAACCTCTCTGCTATTTGACTAGTGACAAGGTTCCTATGCATCTGTGAGTGAGCACGAGGCAAGCTTAAAGCAGAAGCGAGGTGATGTCACTGGCTTGTGACTGTTACAAGTCAAACTGGCTACATAAAGACATCTTTCCACTCCAAACCTGCCAATACTCCCCATTTTTCTCAGATGAAACACAAGGTCTTCCCACTTTGTTTTAGAAACACTGTCTCCTTAGGTAGCCTAGGCTAGTCTTGAATCCCCATGCCTCAGCTATCCAAGCGCTGGGATTCTACGTATGTACCACTATGCCAAACTTCTGGAAGTTACTCCTGAGGCTGTTGAGGCTGTTGTATTCAGTTTTGCTCCCTGACAAAAGGGACGCACTGGGGGTCAGGGGGAGGGGAGCGAGTGGGGTCTGAAGGGAATATAGTCAAAGTACTCATATGCTTGCATGAAAATGGCCTTATGCTGTCCTTTATAAAAATAAAAAGAAATTGTTCTGGTGTAAGATCACACTGAAATACCCTTGAAGGGGAAGTATACACTGTTATCTCTCTCACAGGCTTCTCAGGTAGGTTCAACAAGTTAATATACCCAGAACAGTGATGATTCTGGGCAAGCAAGGTACATCACGAGGATGAATATGAAATGCTTATTTTATGGCTCAAAAGATTTCTATAAAGAAAAAAAAAACTATGAGAAAAGAAATACAATCCTGCATATTTTAGAGCATACTGCTTTTCAGTCTGGAACATTCCATATGAGAACACTGAACTATCTCCAGGATTTCAATATTTGGAGAAGATTTCAAACCTGGAGAACGCTGTTCAACATTTAGAGATGGATGAAGCTATAAATACCTGTGTGGAAGGCCAGGTCTGTGACTCACAGGTATCAGGGCTGTGTCACAAAGCTGTGTCATACAGTCCCCCATAGGGAACAAATATCACTAGAAGGCTGAGAATAAGGTGCAAAACAGTACAAAGGAGTGGCTCACAGCACAGCCCACACCAGGGCCCAGCGAGAGAAGGACACGCGCAGCCATGTACTTACGCCATGTTTAACAGTTTTCGCAGCGTGGGCAGCTTTCTTTTTTGCATCGTAGTGAGTGAGGATGTCAATGATGGCCATGAAGTACACCTCTTTCCTAGGCGAGTCTGGAAAGCAGGAGAGCAGAGGCTGTGAGACTTGGAAGAGCAGGAGCTACGCAGGCCCGGGGGGAGGGGGGAGGGGGGAAGAGAAGGACCACAGAAGCAGGCGTGCAGCCCGTTGCTCTGTGCACCAAAACGTCAGCAAAACAAAAGCATGAGGACCCGGGACACTGACAGTGCGGGTCTGTGCTGGGTAGCTTCAGTTGTCAGCCTGACACACTGGGGAAGAGGAACCTCGGTTGGGGAATTGCTTCCATCACATTGACCTGTGGGCACGTGAGGCATTTTCTTGAGTGATGTGGCTCCACATCTGGGCAGATGGTCCCGGGTTGTATAAGAAAGCAGGTGGAGCACAGGTCAGGGGAAAGTCAGCGAGCAGTGTTCCTTCACAGTCTGTGCTTCAGCTCCTGCCTCCAGGTTCCTGCCCTGAGCTTCTGCCCCCCACGAGGAACTGGAAGTGGTAAGATGAAATAAATCTTTTCTCCCCAAGTTGCCTCTGGTCAAGGTGTTTATCACAGCAATGGAAACCAAAGAACAGAGACCAAGGGTGGGACGTGGGGGCTTTAATTTTGTTTTCTAATCTATACTTTCTTTAAATGATAGTACATTGTTTTGATGTAAAGGAAAATACTATTTTTAGAATGTTCCCTAAAGCAAATAGAATTAGTTATTCTTAACCCTCCCTTTCTACCATTAGACACATTGTTTCTAATTCTTATTGGATGAAGGATCAGAATTGGATAAAGAATTTTATCACCTCCATTATCTATCTACTTTTTACATATTTTCAAAAATATGTTGTTGGCCACCTGAGGATCACAGTGGATTGCATACATCCGCTTCATCTGGGAGACATCTGTGACACTTCAGATTTAATTAAAAGAGAAGCTAAGTTGTTTTTTTGGGTAGATCATGATGACATGATCTAAAAACGTGTTGGGTCCCATTCAGAGTTCTGTGGCATACAAGCAGCCTGCAGGTTGGGCATGCCAGTCAAAATGTGTTATCTACAATTGTGTATGTGTGTTACGTTTCAAAAACTGGGTTGCAGTCTGTTCCATTCTCAACATCAGGGATTGTAGTTCTCTTTAACACACCATTGTCTCTGTATCAATGCATCTGACTGCAGGATCTGTCTTGCATGGCAGTGGCCTTGTAACTGGGGTCAGGATTACTGAGAGATCACACTATAAAAATCAAACCACTTTGTATGCAGAAAGAGTCAATGGCAACTAAGCTTACTTTCATGGCATTTAATTCCATAAACATCAATGTTTGGATCGAACTCGCCCGGAGCCAAGGGTGGTGAGCTGTTGAGTGTATTTCCGGGACTGTCAGGTGGGGTCCCGATGGGATGAGTGCCGTCACTCTCTGCTTCCTCCTCCCCGTCGTTCTCCTCACACTCCACCTCTTCTTGCTCAGCTCGCTCCACATCGTGAATTCCCACCAGGAGGCTGTAGTCCATGAGTTTTAACTGTGCAAGGAACTGGAGGATGTGGGGAGGTGACAGGTCAGTTACACCTCAACAACCACAGACTCACAGACTAGCAGGCCCAGAAGAACACGTGTGCGGGGAAGGCTCGCACCATCCTGGGCAGTCTCTCTCTCAAGGGGCTGGTTCAGAGGTAAGATGACTTTCCCCCAAATGCAAAGCTGGCTTCTGAGAGGGGCATTTATTATGTGGAAGTCGGAGTACCCCAAAGAACAGAGTGTGGCGCTAATGAAGAGCCCGGGAGGAAGGGAGCAGGAAGTTTTCAACAACGAGGACTAGCTCAAAGGAGAAACCAGCGTCCCTCCAAGTAGCTTTCTGTAGAACTGTCAGAACTTCTGAGAAAGCACTTGGAAACTGGGCACACTCCAGGCAGATAATTATTATGTTGCCCATCATCAATGAGTAAACGTCCACATGTCCCAATCAACCAGTGAGAGGAGACTGAGTGCTACCTTGTTTTCTCCTTCCCCCTTGTACTGGGCTTGAATATGGGGCCTCATACGCGCCAGGCAAGGCCTCTACTACTGAGCTACAGCCACAGGGCTTTTTTGACATAGCTCTTCCTAAATGACACAGATAGACCTTGAACTTGTGATCCTCTTGCCTCAGCTTCTGGGTATGTGAGATTGGCCTGTGCAAGAAAAACATCTAAAAAATATTTCTCATGTATTCCAGGGGTGTCCAACCTTTTGGGTAGATCATGATGATACGATCTACAAACGTGTTGGGTCCCATTCAGAGTTCTGTGGCATACAAGCAGCCTGCAGGAAGGCACTCCCTTTGTCTCCAGCTAGCTTCTGCTGGAGCTGCTCTGCTTCCCACCAGGTCCCAGGGGTCCTGCCCTCCTTTCTGTCTAGACAATCAATACTGTGTTTCATGAGGCAGGACCCAGTTCTGAGTTTGGCCACTCCCACCTGCCAGGTTCTTTGACTTGCTGTGTCATTTTTCCCCATCTACTTTTCTCATTTAATTAGATGCACCCAGATACATGACATTAAGTACAATGTGCAATGTTTTAATTGATCCACTGAATGTGGATGGAGTTGCTGACAGCGGACTGTGAAACCCATCCAGCTTACAGAAGATGCACGGCCCTGCAGCCTGGGGAACTTGCTGCCTCGTGTAGTGCCACAGCGCATGACAGAATGGAGAAGGGCCCTTCCACACAGCATGTGGAATGAGATTACAGCTCCAGAGGTTCTGGCTAAAAAGGAGATGGAACCAGTCCATGGAGCCTGCAGGCCGTTTCTTTTTCCTGGCTCTGCTGAGAAGTATGCCAGAGGGGCCACGTTCCCTATATCTAAGGGATACAGGAATGCTCCAGGATGCCCTCTGCCAGTGGCTTCCCAAGGCCTTGGCCTCTTCATCAGACATTCCCTGGGGCCAGCGAATCTTCCCCATTTGTCAGAAAAAGGAGCTTCAGATGTTGTAACAAGGTGGGGGAGATGTGTTTACTTAGAGCAGACAGAGGCCAACTCCTCCTGTATGATGAGTTCATGCTCGATCTTACACTGCCAACTAGTTCTCAGGCCTGTGGAGCTGAGGTGGATGCTGTCCTCCTTGGGAGCTGAGGCGGATGCTGTCCTTCCCTGTGATTTTCCCCAGGTTGTACAGTAACAGCAAGATATGCTTTCTGCCTTCCTTATTCAACTATGTGAGCGTGGTCCTAGTTGTAAGAGACTGCTTATCACCCACAGGATCCTGGCAGTGCTGGACCTCAGGGGCATCTGGCTGGGAATGTACATGTGGCGGGCTGTCTTCATCTACATAATGGCTGTGTGAGAGGTAGCGATACAGGCAGATGAACACCTGTTTGAATCCTTTACCAGCATCAGGTCTCTCACCCCACCGAGGGTGCTAGAGTCACTCACCTGTTCTGTATCCCACAGACCCAGGGATGGGATGAGTTCTGAGTGCTGCGGTTCCACAGACAGCCTGTGCTAGATGGCTTTAGTGTCACTTGTCACATCTGGACTGCGGGATCCTCAGCTGTGGAACTGTCTGCATTGGACTGGCCAGTGGCCAGGTCTGTGGGGTATTTTCTTGATTGTTGAGTCATGTGGGAGGGCCCAGCCCCACTGTGAGCAGTCTCAGCCCTGGGCCACTTGTTCTGTACTGTATAAAAAAGCAGGCTGAGCAGGGGCCAGGGGAGCAAACCAGCACCCACTGTTCCTCCATGGCCAGTGCTTCAGCTCCTGCCTCTAGGTTCCTGTCCTGAGTTCCTACCTTGTACTCCCTGAGCGATGAACTGTGTGACCTGGGAGATGTAAGTGAAATAAACCCTTTCCTCCCAAGTTAATATTGGTCAGAGGGGTTTGTCCCAGCAATTGAAGGCAAGCTAGAACACAGCCCACTTGGTCCAAGGCAGACAGGAGGACCCCAGCTCAGAGCAGTGAGTGGGAGCATGCCCAGGGACTCATACTGAGGGGAATGAACCCAGGAGTTGGTGTTCTGGACACCATGTCACACTAACTCTTGAAGCTGTGTTAAATCAGCTTTCCAGATCTTGTCCTTCACAGCCTTAGCAGAACGACTATGCACTAAAACCAACTATCTTCAATACATAAAACTATTTATATGTATGACATGAAAGAGAAAGGAGAAGGTAAGGTGGGTGAATACGTCAAAGTACTCGACATCCTTGAAATAAACCATCTTTGTGAATCCCAGCACTATGCAGAATGATTAAACAACAAATCCAACTGTTTCTCGAGACTTCTCATATTTAATAAGCTCTGACTCTCCAGAGGCAACTAGTCAACAGCAAGCCTCCACTCATGTGGCAAAGGCCTCCACTTCTCCTTCAGAATGTCCTGCAGGCCTACTGCCTTGGAAACACAGTTGGAACATATCACACCACACCAGGAACACCTGTCCATACTCTGACTTGAAGGCATGATCTTCCAAGTGCTCACTGTGGCCCCTGAGGCTGTTCCTAGAGCTGAGATCAGCCTCTCAGCCCCTGCATAAGCAGGGTTTCGCCCCTCATAGCCTCCTGCCTTCCCTAGTGTGGTATTGGCCTCAATCCCTCCATCCAAGGTCTCTCTAGCTGCCAGGCTCCCCATACCCTGGAAGCCACTTCAGGGGCAGATACTGCTAAGACCCAGAAAGCCAGCGGCAACAGCATCCCCCGAGGACACAGACGTTGGTGTGAGACCCACAGGAGGGTGGGCTTGGCTGGGCTGGGCCTGGCTGTGCTTGAGCTTGGCAGGAAAAGACCACTTCACCCACTTCCCAACTCCTTCTGGGTACTTGGAAGTAAGGACTGGTGAGCTGCCTGCAGTTCATCTGCAGTTCAGGAAAGGGAAGCGGTTTTCAAAATGAAAATCCCATCTCACTGCCGCCTAGGCTACGCCCGCCCCCGCCCCCCGCCCCCAGTTTCACAGGGCAGACAGAATCGCAGACAGATAACTTGGTTTCATTCACCTTGGTTTCATGCTGACTCCTGTTCCGGCAACCTTCTGGTCCATCCACCTGCACCCATGAACCTTCTTTTGGGCCTTCAGGAGCCCCAGGTTGAGGGCATTCCTGAGTCAGTCCTCTCTCCAGCCCTGGAGGCATCGGAGGGCTCTGGTGTTTTGCTCTCCCTGCATTCCGACCCTAGCAGGTCGGGGGGCTTATAAGAGAAATCAAGGCCTGCCTCTCCTTCCCCAGTTATCCCAACTCGCTTTCCCCTCCAAATTATCAAAAGCAAACAAAAGCAAAGCTTCTCAACAACAAAAAAGCCTTTGTATGAGACTACAAGAGGCAAGCCCTGAGCACAACGAAACAGTCACAATGCAGCCGTCTGATCTCCCAGAATGGACTTGGACACAGAGGTCTACTCTTAGACCTTCACATGGCTGACCTTCACGTGGCTGAACTTCACATAGCTGACCTTCACATACATCGTTTTCCCTCCTGTGTTGCTATGAGCCGAAGCTCAGGCCCTGTAAATACTAGATTCAACACACTTTCAAGTCTGCTTTCAGTGTAGAAGTCAACACTTCTTGTGACTAGCTTGCCCAGGATCAAACAGCCAAGAGTGGCCATCCCATTGGCCTGTCACACTAAAGCAGATAATCTGGGCCTGGACTGTCCCTGTCTGCCTGGGGCAGCCCTGAGAAGCACTCCTAGGTCTCAAACCTGTGGTCAGACTCTTCCTGAAAGAAAAAACAAAGAGGTGCTGAGTTCTCAGCATGATCTCCAAAGCCCCAAGAGTCATGGAACATATGTTCCAAGGAAAACAGGTGTAATCCCAGAAGGTGTTAGGACCTCATTTCTCGTCCATGGGACTGAAGTAGATAGGGAAGACCTATTGTATTGGCAGTTAGAGTGATATTTTATTCTCCTTTATTTCTTTTTTTGGTGTGTGTATGTGTTGTGTATATACATGTGTTTGTGTGCATGTGTGTGCACACACGGGTGTGTGGAGGGCTGGTCAACCTTGGGTGTTGTTTCTCAGTGTTACCTTGTTTTTTTGAGACACAGTCTCTCACTGGCCTTGGATTCCCTGTCAGGCTAGGCTGGCTACTCAGCCTGCTTCCCCAATACTGGGAGCACACCATCATACTATGCTTATTTTAAAAGAAATGTGTTTCCTGCAGATCAACCTCAGGTCCTTATGTTTGCATGGCAAGTACTTTACCATCTGCTCAGCCCCATTTATTCTTCTTTAATCAAAGCATCAACCTATTTTTTTAAACAACTGCTAGAGACTGAACCTAGGGCCTTGTGCATGTTAGATGAATGCTCTACACCTCTGAGTCACAACCTCAGCCTCAATTTCAGAAATAAAATAAATAAATAAATAAATAAAAGGTGTAGGTTTTGAAGTCTGAGAGATCAACTCATATGTGTCTCATTAGCTCTGTGCTTTGAGTATTTAACTGCTGGGAGCCTCAGTTATACTAACTATGAAGTGGGACAACAGCCTCTCACACAAACAGCTTGGCTCCATCCTTCTCTTCTGCCCCCTGACGTCCAGTCCTGTGTCTCTGGGCCAGCGTGGCACAGGGATGTGGCAAGGATGAAACATCATGTAAATGAGCTGAATTCTGGCCTCTTGCATGCAGCAACAGGTTATTATTATAACTGCCAATATAGTTTAGATTACAGGGAAAATATTTTCTCATCAGCTATAGATTAAGTGGGAAGACAGGTTCCCACAAACAGATCAAGGGGAGAATCACGTAGGAAAAGCTTCTGTGATAGCTCTTCTCTTTTATAAAATTTATTGCAAATCATCTTGGTGACAGAGTAAAATGAGCTGGGCAGCAAATCCAAGACTCTGGTTAGAGAAGAGCCCTAACAAGAAAGCACAGAACAAGCCCTCGAGAAAGAGAGCAAAGACTGGGGACCGAAGTTCAGTTGTGGGGCTGGCTTTCAGCTAATGCTGGGAATGTGAGACATGTCTGTTTTCTTTTCCCGCCATTCTTCCCTTTAAGCTTATGTACTTATTTTTAAAATACACATGACTTCAAAGTGTACAGGTTTTAAGCTCCTAAATTCCCTCTAATAATACCTGATCTAATCTGATATTTTTAAGATTAATTCCCCCTCATGCCAAATAATATATATCTATATACAGATATTCTGATTTTGGTACTAGAGACTGAACCCAGGGCCTTGCACATGCTAAGCACATTTCACCACTGAGCTACACTCCCAGCCTGTGCCAAATCTTGGGGCCAGTATTTTCTTCATGATATTTATTTATTTATTTATTTATTTTATGTGTTGTGTGTGTGCACCGTGTGTGCAGTGCCTGCAGAGGCCAGAAGAGGGTGTCAGAGTCCCTAGAACTGGAGTTACTGGTGGTAGTGAAATGCCCGACCTGGGTGTTGGAAGTGAACCTGGGACCTTTGCAAGAGCAGTTATTGGCCTTTATCACTGAACCATCTCCACAGCCTTCTTGTCCATGGGACTGAAGTAGATAGGGAAGACCTATTGTATTGGCAGTTAGAGATGTTTAGGGGTACTGAAATCAACTCCTCTATTAGACTACATGGTTGAGAAGCAGTGAATGAACTATTGTTCTCAGCAGACTTAAATTAACTTTGTTCCCTTTCTAAGCACATTTAACAGTACTGAATGACCACCCCCAACTAGATGCCATGTGAACTAAAATTCCACTGAGCCCTATTGAACATTTGACCATGTGTTAAAAACAGAAATCTTCTTGCACAACATGGGTGCACCTACATACATGCAGGCAATATACTCATATACATAAAATAAAATATTAAAAAATTGTGATCCTCATGACATTCTCAAAAATTAATAAAAAATTATATCAAAATTTTGCAATTCTCTTCTTTTGGATTCTTTTGAAGAAAGCTAAGTCTTAGCCATCTTCAAATCATGGCACCCCTTGACTCAGTTTTCCCACCTATCAAACAAGGACGGTACAGTATCCACAGTGAGGAAGTTGTTTTAAGAATGAAAGGAGATGATGCCTTTATAGGACTGGCGAAGGTTCTGAGTGCCATGCACACCACCCCCTGAGGCCATTACTCATTGTCACAAGTGTGGGAACATAATGAGTCAAGCTGAGAGGGAGGCCCATAGGGAGGGCACAATTCTTCTGTTCTTTTTTTAGACAGGGTCTCCCAGTTGGCCTGGAACTTGCTATGAAGACCAGGTCGACCTCAGTCTCAGAGATCTGCCTGTCTCTGCCTTCCCAGTGCTGGGATTAACGGCGTGCCCCACAATGCCCAGATCTCATAGTGAGATTTCCTCATAGCCAGGGTCAAAGTTGACAAGAAGCAGGGAAAGAAAGCAAAAGGGACTTTCATTCATCCTTTATAAGCCTCGCCTCTTCTTTTGCAGAAAAGGACATATATACCAGGATTTTCATTATATTAAAAAAAGCAATTAGAATAAAATTTCGGATGACAATTTTTTCTTTTGTTTTTGTAAAAAAAGAACATATATTGAGCTGTAATAAATTCAGACATTCTTTAAACATTATAGAAAGAAAATAAAAAATGAAAACTCTCTCTCTCCCTCCACTACTGACATTTTAGTAGTCAGGCCAGTCAGCTAAATTAGAAAGCATGAAACTGATGAAAAAAGAAAACTAGATTAAATTCTGTTCTCATTATCAAGATCAGATGTCAAGCTACTTCACCATAATCACCTGCTTAAAATTTTAATGACGCTTCTGCATGAATTTCAAAACCAAGGCCACTGTTATCAGTCACTGAGAAACATTTTAAATGAAAGCATACTTCATGCTCTGCCTCCATTTTCACAAAATAGTTACGTGTGAGAGATTAAACTACCCAATCTTTTAATCAACAACATTATTAGAGACGACAAAAGTGCCAAGAGGCCCCTTGTGGAATCTGACTGTGAGTCTGAGCTGCCTGAGTTATATTCCTTCTGGAGGCCAACTATCCTAGTGATGTTCGGCCAACAGAAAGAAAAAAGAAAACAAGTTTTCTGGGTGGGTCATAGATCACCCTAAGGGCTCCTTATCATAATTGCTAAAACAATATTATTCTCAAGATCAAAGATTTGTTGATTAATATGTGAAAACCCCCAAAGAGTGTTTTCTCTATGCTCAGTTCTTAATTATCAGGTAGTTTATAAAGTTGATTTCAAAATAAAGAGGAAATGCTTAACCATCATGCATTTAGATAATAAGCACTGACAACCAAGGAAAAGAACTGTTTATTAATAAAAGACTGCAGAAAAAAATGTTACAAGCTAAAAATACTTGTCTAAACCTAAAGAGACCTTATTCACTTATATCCTTTGCTAATCTACCTGTCTAGCATGGAAGTTAAAGCAATATATAAAAATTTTTGTCAAATGACAAAAAAAATTAAAAATAAACTTGGCCAGCTTGAGTGTCTTTCAGTGAAAAGAGTTGTTAGAAGATTAAGAAAGACATGAAACAATTGTTTCTGCTTTCATGAGGAATCAAAAGACATTCATTCTTTGGCTCCAGTCGTTCTAATTGTTTTTGCTTAATGACATGAAAAAGGAAACTTTCCACAAAGTTTTTCTCTAGGTAGATCTTATTATGTAGGGAACAGTATTTCAAAGAAAGAAGAAAGAGAGAGCGCATGCAATGAATAAAGCAGCCAAGAGAAACCCAGGTAACTGCCTAAATTAGAATTCTCTGTGCTGTCTTGAAACTCAACAAATTCTAAGAAAACAATCCCGAGTTTCCTTCTAAATGAAATAAAGAAGTCCATCAGGAAAGCTGCAATCCCGTTATACTAAATGAGATGGGAAAAGGCTTATTTTTAATTAAGAAATCAGTATTTAGGGGCTGGAGAGATTGCTCAGTGGTTAAGAGCACTGGCTGCTCTTGTAGAGAACCTGAATTCAATCCCCAGCACTCATATGGCGGCTAACAATGGTCTGTAACTTCAGTTCCAAGGGATCCAACACTCTTTTCTGACCTCCGCAGGCATTGCACAACATTGGTGCACTTATATGCAAGCAATAATTTCAAACATGCAAAATAAAAATGATAAATTTTAGAAAAGAAGTCAGTATTTAAGAAGATAACTCTTTTATGACACACTAAAAGCCCAGGAGAACACTGGGTCCCATTTCTTGCCACCCTCACGACCCTCACATAGGACCACATGCCCAAACTGTCCCATATTTGTACCTTGACAGGGCAAATCTGGCTCTCTGGCCTCATGGTGTCATGGCGGCATGTGGAAATACCAAAACATGAATTGAAGTTGTGTGTACCAACAAGATGTGATTAGAGAGAAGAATGTCAGGGCCCCAAGATCAATGTTCCTTTTGCATGCTCTGCTGTCTGAGGGAACCAGCATTCCTGCTCTTTCCACACTGGCCCCTGTGGACGGGACATTTTCACCAACCCAGGCAGGGGGCCCTGAGAATGGGGATACTCCACAGATGACATCAGGGCTCTCTGGTCTTTGTCATCCTGACGTGGCACACTTCATATAAAACCAGATCCCATAACACAAGGTCCATCTGTTTAGATGTGAGTTGTGGATGAGATAGAACATACTCATTTTTGCCTTGGTTGCTAATTTAACCAAATGAGTTAAAAGCTCTAAAAACCAACAGATTTGATTCTGATAAATCAGAGTTAATTTTTCTCTTTGTTTTTCTTACCTCAACATCCTTTTTCAGTTTTTCCAGGAACACCTTTTTGTTGTTGTCATCAATATAAATCTTTTGGCCCTCATTAATGAAGTCATTATCCTTTAAAGTTGGCAGTTCTTTGGCCTAAAACAAACGAAGAAAGGAGGAAAGAAGCTTGAATAAAACCTAAAAACCACATACTCTCCCCAATTCTGGAAACCGTTTTTTTTGAGACCCAAGCAGAGGTGGGTGTCTCATCCATGGTAACGACCTGTAAGACGGCTTGACACCACCAGGGGGCACCAGTGAGTTGCAACCCGGAAGTGTTTCCCCCAGGAATGGGGGTTTAGCATGCTCCATATCTGGTTTCTGACAAATTTCATGATTCTCAAAGGAATATATCTGATTGCTCTCCTCTATTCAGTTTCTTACAAGAAGTTCTCCAAGTACAGAGCTTATATTCTTGGAATACTTCGTTAGGAACCCAGAATTGCACAAGCCAACACCACTTTCTGACCCACTCTTAGAGAGCCTAAATTGAGCTTTACTTTCAAATAACATGCTCTCTTGTCTCACAAAAGTCCCATGCATCCTTGTAATTGTGTTCTCTGTTCTGGAGACCAGGCAGCTGGAAGTTTGTCATCTGGCCTTCCAAACCTCGCTGTTCTCCACTACCCAAGAAGGAAATTCTATTCCAGTTGGGTAACTCAAAAAAAAAAAAAAAAAAACCCAACCAACCAACCAAACAAAAAACCAAAACTTCTTAACATAGAATACATTAAGATGAGAAATTTTACACCTTACAAATATCCAAGAGGCTGAGTAGGAAGTCACCTGCACGTCTACCCAACAATGCTAAAGTACTAGGTAACTGTCACACATGCTCACGGCAGAAAACAATCTTTAGGCTGTCTTGTAGCATACATAATATAGACATCTAGTTTTAGGCTACTTAGAATTGTACTCTGCACTCTGGGAGAGTTCAAAAGCCAACCCCCGGCCCCCAACAACTCCTTTCTGCTCACCATAGCTTATTTCTTTCAGCTGCAAGGACTCCAATGCGATAATCTGCCCTTCTCAGCACAACAGTGTCATTTTCTGTAAGAACCTTCGTGGTGTGGATGTTGCTTCCAGCTAAAGAAAATCCACTAGGTGTATCTACTGAGCTATCCTTCAAATGCTTGAACTGTACACTCTGCCCCGTCACTTCATAAAGTGCATGTGTTTGCAGACATATCCACATCGACCAATAGATAAAAATACATGTGAGTATATCACACATTTCTAAGTTACTAACTTTAGCTGTTTATTTTAACTTTGAGAAGAGAAAGTTTCAGCCCTTGTGCAACTCTGAAACTATCTTCAAATAAGGTGTAACAAATCTCAGAAATTCAAGGGTTCAGTTCAATAGGTAGATCCTGAATTAACTACCACAGACAGAGAGGCTAAAACAAATAGGTAAAAATCCCTTTTGTAAAGGAATTTGTCATCCTGTGTGGGAGAAGAGCACGCTAGTAAAGAGGCAGAAAGTAAGGCTCTAAGGATCTAAGATATCTCAACTGTAAGATTCGAGAGAGAGACGTGTGTTCATGCACTTCTGTGCTGAGTTAGAGCCCACTTTCTTGGGGTGGGGGCAGTTATAGGTTTGAGTTATATATATGAGAGGCGAGGTGCTCAGAACCAGGTAAGACACAGCAGGGACATGGGCATGGGCTTCTCAGAGCCGAGCTGCAGAAGGTAAGACGAACCCCAGAACGGGAATAGGTTCCTCAAGGGAGAGTCCAGAGTTCACTTTTATGCTGAGTTAGTCTTGAGGAAATAAAAATGCAATGCTGCTCTTCACAAACATTCAGGATGGGCCTCAGAGACGAACTCTGTAAGTCTGTCATTAGTATATTAAAAATAATGTAATAAATGTAAAAAATTCTTCCTTTAGAGACAGCATGCTAATGTTAAAAGTGAGTGTCACTCCAAATGAACTTAGAATTGTAAATGCGATAGTTGTGTGTGTGTGTGTGATAGGAATGCATGTGTATATGTGTGGGGACATGTGTACGAGGCCAGAGGCGGACATAAGTGTCTTCCTCTATCGCTTTCCATCATATTTTTTGAGCCAGGGTCTTTTCAACTAAACTTGAAGCTCATGGACTGGCTAGGCTAGCTGGCATTGAGCTCTAGGGATCTTCCTATCAACATCTCCATCCTACCCTCAAAGTGTTGGGGTTACAGAAGCAGACCACTGTGGTATTAGGGATCTGAACTCTAGTCCTCATGCTTGTGTGACACTTTACCCACCGCACTATATTACCCCAGCCCCAAATGATGGAGTTTCAAGTTGGAGGTGAATGAGTCACAGACCCTGACATTTAATGAACAGCAAGAAGAAAAGCCCTGTCCTACAGTGTGCCTGAGGAGAGACCAGCCAGACCTCCACACGAAACACAGGCCAAACAGGATGGAGTTCTTCCAAACAGACACTGTGAATGCTTTCATATAATTATGTTTTGGGGCTAGGATGTGTAGGGCTGGGGCTGTTTGGGATTAAGATATCCACTTTAATTTACAACTGATTTATATACGTAAGAAATAACTGGAGAAGGACTATTTGTTTTGTTTTCGTATGAAAGAAAGGAAATCTGAGGACCGAGATGATGGACCACAGATGAGGCAGTAAATTACACATTAGAGGTGTGTCTGTAACACGAGTCACATTAATGAAGATGAATGCCATTTCAGGCTCACCCCAGTAGAATTACCTCATGTGACAGGGAATGTCTAATCCTACCTCATAAAACTCTGGACACCCTGCACTGTATTACTAAGCTTACTTATGAATTTCACAGGCACTAGGGATGTATTTAGACTGGATCAGGTTTAAAAAAAAGGGCAGTGAGATTGGTTAAAAGACTTAAGGGCTTACTGGAAGGATCAAGAGGCAAAGGCGGTCCTCAGCAGGGCAGCTGTGGAGATGGAGTCCAAGGTTGGTGGCAACTGCCTCCCTTCCAGATGCGCTTTTAAGACTGTGCTGAGGAGCATAAGGGTTTTGGAGCCATGAATCCCCAGGTTCCAATTCTGGGTCCACCTCTGACTTGCCAGGGACTCAGGGTCAGTTTCTGGACCTCTTCAAGCTGTTCTTAGTGAGAAGAGTACCACCCCCTGTGGCAGCCGTAGGTGGTAGGTACTAGGTTAAGTACTGCATGTGAACATTCTTGGCTGCACACATCATCTCACTTTGTAACATTAGTCATCATTCTCATTCATGTTTTACAGACAAGGGAACTAAGATTATGCAAATGAAGTAAGCTCTCGCAGCTTGGAAACTGACTACCTGAGGTGGGAACCCAGGCAGCCTGACTTACTTATTCTGCCAGGGGAATTTATATGACACATTTAAACAGTGAGTCACACCACACCACACCACACCACACCACACCAGTACCAACCACGACCACCAACACTATAACCAACACGCCATGTATCACACACGTCCATGGCTACATCACCACTTCAATCATCATCACTATTCTGATCCCCACCTCTATCATTACCATCATCACCACCATCACCATAACCACCACCGATGCAGACAACAGACCGTCCATATTTGAAGCTAGTACTCCATATAGGGAAACTGCATACAAAATATTTTCATGAAATCCTCCTCCTCTCAGAACTAGATAACCAAGATTATATTACTGATAATAATTCATTTGAGAAAACCTTATTCTTAGCTTTCAGAAATAATTTTCAGTAACTCTGAAAATGAAAAGCATTTATCTTTGAAACACCATTTTTTAAAGTGAGGAAAACGACTATGAGTTAATTAATCTAATAAACTCTCAGCCTAAAACTATACATCAAGGTGTATCTGCTGTACAGCACATTAACTATGGGCACTGAGATCTCAATGGGTTTTAGCGTTTCTTTGAGAGACTGACTTGCTTACAACCAGGAAAGTTGTTCAAGCTACTGACTCTGGCTCATTACTGTGTTTCAGTCTGGAAACAGCCAGGAGGCAGACTGAAGCCAGTCTGGAGATAGTTCTTCACTGTGATCTCTCCCTGGCTGAATCCAGGCTACAACCTTTCTAAGTGCTACCAGGCTAACTGCTTCATCACCTTGAAGTCACTGTGTAAGCCTAGGTCGTGCAGACAGGGAGCTTCTTAGTGTGGTGATGTGCTACGAGGCAGTCCCCCGGGAGGGACCTGATCTTTCACCGCACCCCTGCGCATCCTCTTGGGCTGGTTCTTCCTGGGGCCTCCAGAGGTTTTTTGAGGCCCTACACAGACAGATGAAATTCTTCATGTGACCGCGCCCTAAACCAGACTTACTCAGTGTAGGCAAGGGAAGGGTTGGACTCAGGATGAGCTACCTCCACTGCTGTGATGTGCAAACAGTGACTAGCACAGCTAATAGCACAAGCAGAGGCCCACCACCGGATCTCCTGTGTCTGCCTCCTGCATCTAGATGAGCGTACATTAGTCCTCACATCAGCATGCTGGGTGATGCCGGATCCTAGATCGACTTTCTGCACCTCTAGGTATAAAAGTAAACTCTGAGTGATCCTCCCTTGAGGAACCTATTCCCGTACTGGGGTTTGTCTTGCCTTCTGCAGCTTGGCTTTGAGAAGCCCATGCCCTTGGGTGTGTCTTACTTTGTACCTCCAGTTCTACCTAGGGGAGACAAAATGAAGCACTGGCTTCTGTGCACAATTGAACACAGTTGTGCCTGAGTTTATCTCAGCTCTTCCAATGTCAGCTGCGGATATGTCTGCAAACACGTGCACTTTATGAAGCGATGGGGCAGAGTGTACAGTTCAAGCATTTGAAAGAGAGCTCAGTAGATACACCTAGTGGGTTTTCTTTAGCTGGAAGCAATGTCCACGCCACGAAGGTCCTTAAGGGAAAAGGACACTATTGTGCTGAGAGGGCAGTTTATCACACTGGAGTCCTTTCAGCTGAAGGAAATATATGGTGAGCAGAAAGGAGTTGTTAGGGAGCGGGGGAGGGGGGTTGGCTTTTGAACTCTCCCAGAGTGCAGAGTACAGTTCTCAGTAGCCTACAACTAGATCCCTGCATTCTGTATGTTTGTCACATTTCCAATGTGGCTTACCTAGAGAAAAGGCTTGTCACTGACAAATCCAGAACATGATTATTTCTTTTCTAAAAGATGTCACAAGGGCTGAAGAGATGGCTCGGCGGTTAAGAGCACTCACTGGACCTGTGTTCAGTACCCAGCACCTACACGGCAGCTAACAACCTTCTGTAACTCTAGTTCCAGGTAATCTGATGCCCTCTTGTGGTCTGAGTGGGCACAGTAGAACATGGGTGCACTTACCTACATGCAGGCAAAACACTCACACATGAAATAAAAAAAGACGTCACATCTAACATTGCTATACAAGCTGCAATTTGGACCAGCTGCTGAATAATGGGGGAAATAATACCTATGTAACACGGTTAGGGCGAACCAAACAACATGCTAGGTGACAAGAACTCACTATGAGGTCTTTCCTTTTTCTTTCTTTCCTTTCTGATGTTTTACAGAAATAGACTCTTTCATCTTGGGCAATCAATAAAAAATAAAACCATGTTTAAGATTTTCCTTGTTTTCAGTTTTTACTCGCTAGTCACACATTGTCCATGGATTCCTGATACAGCACCCCTTATGTTGAAGGGCTTGCTTGCAGAACCCACAAACCCAGTATATGCAAGTGTCACTGTCCAGGACACACGGGAGTGGGGAATGCACAGGGGACACACTGGACCCAGGGGATACAGCTGTGGTGACCCTGCCCTACCTCAATGACTCTAGTTCCAAACCTACTCATCAAACCTCAACCTTGCATCCCTTGGCTAGAGAAACTTCTGTGATCTATAGAAGCTATCCCAGTAAAAAAACCCCACTAAAAACAGTTTTAAAAAACATTTATTATTTTTATTCTTATGCGGATGAATGTATTACCTGCATGTGTATAAGAGCATGCATGCCGCGCAAAGCCCACAGAGGTCAGAAGAGAGCACTGAACTTCCCTAAAACTGGAGTTATGGGCAGTTGTTAGTCACCATGTCAGTGCTCGGAACTGAACTGGAGTCCTCTGCAAGAGTAGCCAGTGCTCTTAACCACTGAGCCATCTCTCCAGGGCCTAAAAATCATTTTTAAATACTGAAACTCAAGAATAAAATATGGATGTATAATATAAAATAGTTAATTTCTTGGAGTAATTATTTAAAAATTGAGTTATTAAATAAACACAGAATAAAATATAATGATTATATATATATATGTATATGACTAAAGGAAGAAATATGCTGACTACTGTCTTACCTCAATTTTCCATGGGTTGGTTTTTCTCAGTGAGCATATTATAATAGTGGTAGCTGAGTGAATGCTATTTTGCTGACCTAAAGCAAAAATCTATGCACTGAAAGCTTAGAAATCAGAAAACAGAACTAAAATACAGGGTAGTCATGAATTCGTTCTTAGGAAGTAGTGAATCCACCGGGAACATTGAACTTGCTTTGCACTATAAAAGGAAAATGACTTCATACAAGTGAAAAGCATTCAGCTTCTTTTAAATCACAGTATTATAGTCTCAAGACTCTGCATTCTCCTACAATAAGAAAGCATGCCGCAATACTGAGCAAGGTCAAGACGGTGTAGACGTAAGACAAGACAGAGAACAGGAGCAAAGACTCTGGTGGGACCCTGCAGTGTTACCAGACCAAATCTAGCATGACGGGCTAGCCTGACCAAATCTAGCATGACGGGCTAGCCTGACCAAATCTTGCATGGGGATGACTTTCTAGTTCATTCTTATTTCCTATGGCTCAAGAAGAGAGATAAGGGCTCCTCGGGGCTATCTAGCCAGGGGTTTGAGACTTAGAATTTTTTAGAACAGCTACAAAATTTAGCATTCACATTTTCAGAAATGACCACAGGCTTCTTTGGATGGCTTGGCAAAGACCTGTGGAAGTGAGATGTACCAGGAAAGATGACAATCTCACTGGAAAGGAGACATGGGACTCCACTTGCTTCCTGGGGGAAGAGTGGAGGCTATAGATAAAGAGCAAGACCTCAAACATTTCTGTTTCATATAAACTACTTATTATTTAGCATTTTATACTTAAAGACTTCAAATTACTATGACATTTTACAGAATCTGAATTAAAAAAAACAAAAATACAACCTTTTTTTTAAACCAAATGGATTAAAAAATTTTTTTCAAATAAGGGCTAATCCTTATGTGTGCACACATATATATGCATATGTGTGTGTGGTTTTGTTGGGTTCTGTGATGTGCAACTTCTGTATTTGTACAGAGTTTAAAAGGTTTAATAAAGCCAGAAATTACACAGACTTCTGTGTTAGACTAAAAAAAATTTACAATTTGACAAAACACTCACAACATATAACTTTAAACATCCAGCATTCAAACTAAAACATAGAATTTTACTATCGTTCTACATTTTTATACAAAACAGCCAACTGTATTTTAAATGGCTATTAGAACATAAATATAAAACGTAAAAATACATATTTCTTAAAATTAAAATGCACAGAGCACTTTTATGTAACACGGAGTGAAGATTTTGACTAGTCTCTACAGAAACATAGTTAGGAAGATGGAACATACCAGGTCACACTTGAGTGTCTAATGCAAACAGGACTTTGGCACTAGAAGGTTTCAATGCATAAAGTAATATGTATCACAGTACACTGTGATTAAAGGACTTGTATTTTAGAATGAAATGAATTTTTGTTTCATGCAAAAAACAATTCACTGTAAGCCTCAATATCAAATATTAGGTAGTAGCTGCTCTCTCTTTGATGGGCTGTTACTGTGACATGTCAAGCTGACTACACAACCTAAAAAGCGCAGAGTAATTGTTGTCTTATGTTAGGGACAGCTTATGTTCTCAACTTACTTGTTATACCATGCTCACCTAAGTGAAAATAAACTTGTGAAACAAAATAAAATTGTGCTTGCCAAAAGCACTCCATTAAAAATAATCAGTCTACAAAGTTGAAAACATATTCCAGAACTATTTCTATAAGGAAGAGAATTTAGGTAATCCTTACATTGGAGCCAGGATAAAAGTAATTGGATGGAATCACATTATATATGTGGTATTAATTTTGGGTAATAAGAGATGCTAGAGATTTATAATAAAATCAGTTCTGCTTCTCCAAACAGCTAAGCCACAAATCCGATACATGAAAAGGCAAATTAGGGACTATGGATAAAGTTCACAAAGAAGCAGCAGAGATAACAGGTGCTTTCCTACAAAATGGAATATAATGCTCTTCCTTACCCCATAAATGAAATGTCTACATGAAGGTCCCAGCTTGGGAAATGGCTCAATTTCCACAACAAAAACCAAGAAGAATGCATACATCTGCCACCAGCATCTATATGTGAGACTTTCCTAATTTTAGTTTAGAATCTGTTTGTTTACATGTAAAGTATGGACAGAAAATACAGTTTAACAAGGCTGTGTGTGCTTGTGCTGCTGAGCTGAGTTCTCCAGTAAAATGAAAATTAGTCTTAAGGTAACCGAGGGGTTGCATACCACTGTAAGTCAAAAAGGCTTGCGGGCTTAATGCTGTCATCTGAGCCTGAATCTGGAAGATGCTCACTATGCTCATTGTGTAGGATTCTCTTTTTTTTTTTCACATGTCAGGCCTACCAACCAGACAAAATTACAAATGAGTCAGAGGTTGGAAATCCCTAGTTCCAGGCAGTCAGTACAACTCAGTGGTAGATTCTTGCCTAGGTGGCAGGAAGCCCTGGGTTCTAACCCCAGCATCATACACAACACAAACAAAACAATTCCATTTCCCAGAATGCCCTCAGGGTTTACTCACAGTATTCCAATGTCTTGCTTAAATAAGTGCTAGTACACGGCTCAGAATAATTTTCTATCAGTAGCAGCAATCACTGTAACTTTCTCATAGAACAAATGGGATTTTGGTGATTATCAAGTTCAGGACTTCCCCAAATGCGCTCTACTGCTGACCAAAATTTCTGAAGGAGGGCCCAGAAAGGCTTAATTTAAAACCAGCGATTTGCACAAATTCTGACGTGTGAGAACCAATGATCCAATCAAAGCATTTTTATATCTGACCTATCCTTAAAACCCAAACTTCCATTAGTGGCATTTCCCTGTCTGCACTCAAGGTTGAACTCAGATCCCCCGACTTTCTGGTTGGTGTCTTTGTTCCCAAAGTATCTTTTATAAAACACCTCTGGCCCACAAGAGAGGTTGAAATTACTGCTGCTGTCTTCAAGGTCTGGGGTTGAGGAGAAACTCAATGGTAGAGTACTTGCTCCTGCTGCTTTTAAGGTCTGGGGTTAGGTATATAACTCAGGGGTAGAATTTTTGCTTTGCATGTGAGACCTTGAGTTTGATCCTCAGTGCTACAGAAAAAGAAAAATTAAGGTCTATGAAATAAGTTCTTCGTCCATCCTCTCCGTTGGTTGGTGTTCTTAGTACTGCTAATGAAGGGAACTGATGCTCTTCCATCTTAAGAGAAGAGGGAGGACAGAGAAGAGTATTAAAGCCTTAGCTGCCTCAAGAGACAAAACCCCTAACAATGTGGCTTGAGCTGACTGCTCACCCATAGTGGAAGGGCAGGCATTTGGTAATGGGGAGTTGGACAGAGGAAACACTGGTGTTTTCGTGCCTTGCGCTCATGGCTTGGACTCTCCTTACCTTGCCTTTAACTGCAAGGACCAGATAGGGGTAGTCATTAATTATTATTTGGGACCATTTAAAGATCTTAGAAGAAATGCTGAAAACTGCTTTTGGAAAGCACTTTCAGATGGGAGGGTATTGATGATTAATTCTCCAGAACCTTCAGTCAGTGATAGGTAAAAATGTCAGAGCCGGTGACAGTTGTGTAATTGCCAGTGCAAGTCACAATGCATGAGAACCAACAAGGCAGCTTTTTGTAGCCCATTGTCAGGGTGTCAACAATGATTATTGCTAATACAGTTATAGAAGTGCCAACTGCAGGACAGCTGCTTTCTTTCGAATGGGTTTCAGTCAAAAGGCGGTGTGTTAAAAAGGAATCTTCTTACTGTGGAACTACCAATGCACAGGCTTGACTTTACCTGAGAAAACCAGACTTGAGTTTGGAGAAGAACTGTGCAGAATAATAACCAAATGCATATTTGTGTAAATCCCCAGGCCTCTCTCTCTCTCAAGAACACAGGCTTTTTAAAGAGTCAGGTCAAATCCCCCGGAGATCAAGTGAGTCCAGTTCTGTTTTCTTTTACTCACCCGGAGTCCCTGCTGTGGAGCCTGCTAGCTGGCAGCATGCTAAGACTGTCATTTGTAAAAAGCAGTCCGCTCAGCTATAATTAGTAATTTGATGTCACACTGGAATTGGAGCGCAGCTGTGAAAAGATCGACCACCAGGGAGATTCGCATTTCTCTGTCTCATTTAGAGGGGGCAAAACTGCTGGAGTCATGAACGGAAGATGCCCTTTCATTAGAAAGAAAAGAATTAAGGATAAAACAAGTCGTAGCAGCTGTCAGAATTTGACAATGGTTTTTTTTTTTTTTTTTTAAAAAGGACTGTTCTCTTAAAAAAATTTTTAAGACATCTGTACATGTTCTGATATGTGTTGCCATGAAAGTGATTTCATTATTGTTAGAATATAGCTTCTTTATCTCCTTCAGTTCCATCTTCATTATTATGCTAATGCAAATCACACTAATTATGTGTCAAGATGAAATCCGAGGGATGGGACTTGTCTGCATCCATATCACCAAACATTTGAAATGACAGTTTCAAAACTTGTCATCAACAAGTTAAAAGTATGGGAAATTAAATAATGACTCCAATGAAAGAAAACTTGAGAAGAGCAAAAATTCAGCTTACTAATTAAGCCGTGTCAACAGAAATTCTCTCTGAAGGTTGCTTGCAATCATTTTGAGTGGAAGAGCACTACACAGTAGTGAGGACATTGAAAGACATTTGCTTTCCTTTCTAAGATGCTAAAATGTAGGCAATAAAACAGTTTTAGCCTTCCCTGAGGATTTCCAACCGATGGTACTGGTGATATGTCAAAACTTCACTGATCATGGAAAGAAAATTCAAAAGCTAGGAGAAAGAAGAAAACAAGTAATTGTTTTTTTTATAACTTAAAAACTCAATGGTTTTAGAGGCCCCTAGAAAAGAGTTTAGCTCTAGAAGTACAGTCTACCTAATTAATTATAATTTAATAAATATTCCGAGGTTGTCAGTAAGCTGCTAGAGAAAGAACTACCCTGCAGCTAGGACAGCTAGACTTTCCTCAGCAGTTACCTTTTTTTTTTTTTGCTTTTCCACTGCGTACTCGGAAGCTATTTCTTCCAGTGAGCATATGTGACATACATTGACCGGTGAGGTGGTCCATTGGAGCCTCAGCCCTCTAGGGAAAGAACTGCCAAAAACCCAAGCCTCCAAAGAAGCTTGGAGTACTGGCTTCTTCCTTAGAGAGTGTCAACAATTACACTGTTTGTAGAGCAGAAGACACATGGTCAAAGGCTGTATGTATCCAGTGTGTTTAAAAGCACACAGCTGAAACTGAAGATGCTCAAACTCCTCAAGTCGGGGAAATATACATTGGTTGTTTGGCTAACATAGTAACAAACCAGATCATTTACTTGAGTACTTAAAAAAAAAAAAATCAAGATCCAGGACAAACTGTTTCAATTCCGTATTTAACCCTCACTCAATGTTTCAGTCAGTGTGGTAAGGAATGCTCTCATTATGGGATTAACACAAATTTCTGATAGGTCCTTAAAAAAGAAAAGAGAGAGACAGAGGGGACTCAGACACTGGGAAGGCAGTTATGTTCAGTGATCTGAAATGTGGGCTCTGGTGCTAGAGCTCCTGGGCTCAACCTCTGGCTGTGTCACTTCCTAACTGTAGGGCCTTGGACAAGTTATTAATCCTACCTGTGAAGTAACTCCACCTACTCAAAGGAAGGAATTGTTGCCTTGTCTCAATGGTTGTTGTAAAGATGATACAGCTGAATGCATGTACAACTTTGGGCAGCCTCTGGCATCCCAACACATAGTATAAAACTGGTATAAAAATATAGGCAAAGTTTCTGCCGGTGCTAGCCATGTGACAATGCATGGTGACCGAAGCTTCTGGGACTCAGTTCTGTCCTGGGTCGGGTGGATAGCTCGGCTGTGACATCTCACACCCTGTTAAGTCCTGCCCCTTCTCTTAGCCCATAACCAGGGGCAATGTTGGGAGGAACAACAAGCATTGCACATACTAGATGTAAGATAGAGCATCCTAGCAGAGGGTCGAGGAAAATGAGTTTCTATTTAAACAAATTCTGTATTTAAGATTTCTTCTTATGAAACCTGTCCCGGTAAAGGGGCCGAAGAGCTGTTGTGAGGAGGTTGGTGGAACTGCGGTGAATGGCGCTATTTTCTGGAAAGTGTGTGGTCCCAGGGCAAATCAGAGGAGAGACACAGGACAGAATATTCTGCTTTTCTAGGGAAGTGTCACAGCTACAAGGTGTCGGAGGTTTGTGGCTTTCCCTCATACATGCCATTTGAAGACCTGGGCTTCAGGGACCCTCAACAGTGGCTACACCTGCCTTTCTTGGCATGGTAGTTATTGCTGGAGCCACCCATGTAGACTGAGCCTGAATATCTCAAAGCCAACAGAGGAAAGTGATGTTGCTTGAAGTGGTCTTGAGGGACTTGGGGATGAAGATAAAAGCCAAGAAACTTCCATGGAGGATGACGACACCCTGCACACGGTTCTTGCCCTGCCTGACCTGTAGTTAGGATTCTGGTGTGTATGGATAGCTGTTTTAACAATCAGATACTTTTCTGCAGACGAACAGAGTTCAGTTCCCAATACCCATGTCAGGTGACTCACAACTGATTGTAATTGTAGCTCCAGGAGGATCAGAAACTTCTGGTCTCTCTCCATGGCTATCCATGCGTGTGTGTGCATGCACGCACACACACACACACACGTAAAATAATAAAAATATATTTTAAAAAGTTTCAATAATGTTAAACCTCTGAGCTTCTCATGGGCTAAAACTACTTGCTTAAGTTTTTTCACCTGGAAGAAAGGCTCACCTAGCAACCTGGAAGTCAGCAGTCGCTGCTGTCGGTTCTTAGGACCAAAGTCAGTGTTTTCAAGGTGGTTTACACAGAGGATGAACTATAAACATACATACTCACTAATGCACAATAAAAACACAAATAGTCAAAAGAGCCACCATTTCCTGCTTCCTTCCACACTTTACCACTACAATCTGCTTTCTGTTTGCACCCACCTCATCCGGGAATATATTATACTGATCGGTAAAATGCCAGTTTGCCAGATACCCATAGGATTTGAGAGAATGATCTAGACTTCTGCTCATCAAGCTGTGGCTGGCCATGGCAGGATTCTCTTCCCTGACCTCCCCTTCCCTGGTGATGGTCTTCTGGACTGCGCTGGGATATGCTTCTCTTCTACACAACGCACTCCCCTGGGTGACTTCACACCCTCCTCCTGTCAGTGTTGGTTGTCCTTTCTGGAGTGAGGTGGGAATCCTTCTCTGTTCTGATGTCACACTTGGATTTCAGAGTCTTTATCCCACTCTGTATTACAGGGAGAGCAAAAAACCTGTCTGTGTCCAACTGTCCAAACCAGAAATTCAGGAGTCATCCTTAACAGCCTCCCTCTGTGCACACTTCCTTGTTCTCATCATCCTCTTTCTTCTATGAGTTTGATGCCTTCTCCTCCCCAGATCTCTCTGTGCCCATGGTTATCCATATCCACCAGCAGCACAGCTCCGCCTTCCCGGGATGACTGCCCCAGCCCCTCCGACTGGCCCAGTTACCGCCTGTAGCCTAGCTTTTTCTCCAGTTGACCCTCTAAGCACCCTTTAGGCCTCTGCACCTGCTTCTCTTCCTCAGGATTTCCAATTGTTAATTCTTCTAAGAAGCTCTTGCCTGACCCCTTCCAGCCAGAGTTAGGTGCCTGTGGTGCATATTCAAGCCCCTGAAGGCAGGATCCCTGTCAGAGTGTAGGGCCCTTTACATAACATATAACACACAATCTCTGCTGGATGTATTTTAGCCCCCAAAGGTGGGACAATAGCTGTGAAGATACACACACACACACACACACACACACACACACACACACACACACACTGCTGAGTAAACCTAGCAGATGTACAAGTTCATAAAATTTGAATTGAAACAGAATATCCTAAAAGAACTTAATAATAACAACAAAAATCCTTGAGTCAAGAAAAAGCCCTTTGGAAGCCACTGCTCAGGAAATGAGACCCTAGAGGGGCCTTTCACTATGCATATGTCAGTCTGAACTAGATCAGATCTCCACACAAGAAGCTATTTCCCAAATTCTTATTCAGAATGACCCTTCAAGTTGACACTGTAATCTTGTAAAAGAAACTAAAAGCCATTCAAGTATTATTACCTAATATTCAATGATTCAGGAGATATAAAGATGGAGTCTTTATACCACTCAATTTTTTTTTAAAGCAAAGAATGCTCCAATCCTGTCTTAAAATATTTCCTTGCTTTTCTTTTATATGTATGAGTGCCCTGCCTGTATGGATGTAAGGGCACCATGTGTGTGCAATGCCTGTGGGGGCCAGAGAGGGCACTGGATCCCTTGGAACTGGAGTTACAGATAGTTGTTAGCATGTAGGTCCTGGGAACCATACTGGGGTCCTCTGCAAGAATAGCCAATGCTCTTAACTGCAGAATAATCTTTCTGGCCCTCCAATCCTATCTTGATATTTTATAGTTACAAAGAATGAAGTTCATGCAAGTCAACATTTAAAGGGTCAGAAAATGGACTAAGAGAAGCAAAGGAACTTATTCAAGGTCACATGTGGCTAACTGGGGTAAAGAGGCCTTGGGACCCCACTTCTCCACCTTCCACAGGACTCACATTTTGAGTTGAGATTATCACTTTGGTTTGGTTTGCGTGCTGGTGGCTTTGTCTGTTCAGAGCAAGTTGCATGTGACCTATTTCTGTCCACTAGACAATCAACTAGTAACGATTCCATCATTCAGCCACCTGAGGAAGGGGATGAAAGCAAACATCCTGTCTGCAGGTGCAGCGTCACAGGGGACAGGAAGAAGCACTGCCACAGGTAACAGACAAGGTGGGTGGGAACGCTAGCCAGAAATGCAACCGGGGTGTACGGCACTTACCTTTTCTTTGTCACTAGCTTCTCTAGCCACCGTGGAGCCCTGGAACACAGAGAAATGATGAGAAAGTGATTTCACGAGATGCTAAGTTTTCCATGTACCTAATACAAAAGTGGTCTGAGGTGGAGCTCTGCTCCAGGCTCCTCCTCTGGGTGACCCCTTACACCCATGGCTTTGGCCTGGTCTGGGGCTCTGTGCGAGGTGTTCACATCCAGTCCTCTTGGCAACCCTGTTCCTGTCATCCTTGCCTGATTTATCTTTCTCTGGTTCTCATCCACCTGCTTGGAAATCAGAAAACCTGGCAGTTACTTGAGCAATAACTTATTAAGGGCTGGATCAAAACTGCATCACTTGCTGCAAATGGTTGGTCTCACCATCTTTGAAAAGGAAAAACAGGCCGTCTGCTGGCTGTGACCATAGGAGCACTTAATGCCCGCTTCCCCGCATCACATCTCCAGGTAGGCCCATCCTTGCCCTCTGACAGCCTTTCTGTACCACTTGCTGCTTTCTCCCCTGTGTTAGTTACTGAGGAACAGTTTCTTCTTGCGTCTTCTGAACACACCCCTGTGGTCACTTTTCAACTGTCTTTACTTTGGAGATTCCTTCAAAGATGCACATTTACTTGCACCTCTTTTGTGCCAGACCCTATGCTGAGCACAGAGGTACAAAATGGAAGAAAACACAGTCCTTGATCTCAGCAGAGACTGGTCTAATTCCAGGGTTTTCAAAAGTAGCCTCAGAGCTCTGGGCTGGCCAACATGTCTAATGGGAGTGGTTAAAGTCACCTGATCCATGGGAGGCTTGGGAACAAAGTTCAAGCAGAACTTTCCTTCTGGTGGAAGATTTTTATTTGAAAGTAAGTCTGGGGAACACAGAGACGAGTAGATTTCTACTTTAGATACCTAATATGTGAATACAGCAATCCTTACTTAATTCTTTGTGGTCTGCCACAATGTCTTGCCCCCAAGAGAGTCTCTGTGTTTACTGACAAGTGGCTGGAGAAGGATGGCAGCAGTCACTGGTTTCCCGCCCCGGATGTCTAAGCCGCTGCAAGGTCAGGGGAGTGTTTGTTAACCGGACCACTTCTCAGCTCCATCCCTACTGCCTCGATCACTTCAGCAGCCAGTTCTGAAGGGAATTTCTACTTGACTTGGGCACAGTGAAAGCCGTGGGCACAACTAAGCTCTGCTTAGTTGCAGAGACCAAAATTTTGTCATATCATAGGCTCTATCAGGTGCTTAGGTGCCGAGGAGGATGTGCCCGTTGATCTCCACAGATGCAGAAACTGGCTGAAGAGGCTCTTGTGTTGGAGGAGGGGGTAGAAGAGCTTGAGACCCCAGTGTCTGTTCTCCACTTCCTGGTACCAGCGTGCCCAGGACTGGTGGGTGCCCTGGTTAGTGGCTCTGCGAAAACACTGAAGGTTTCTTGGGGTCAAGTCAGAAGAGCACCAAGTTGAGGCACCAAATGAGGATGGATAAAGTATTGCTCAGGAAGGAAAACCAGCGGGCCAGTTCTGGGAGTACTGCTGTGCTTGGAGCCATGTCCAGCACCTGCCACTTATAACGGTCTCCTTTCCCTCTGTGACGGTTAAATCGTAAACCTGACACAATTTAGAATTCTTTGGGGAAGGGTCTCAGTGCGAACTGCTTAGGTTAGGTTGGCATCTAGGCATTTCTGTGGGGGATTATCCCCCCACTGTGGGCGTACCATTCCTGAAGCAGGAGATCTGGAACTGTATGAAAGTACAGAAGCGAGCTGAGCACTAGCATGCACGTTAATTCGGAGCTCTCTGCTCTTGACCGTGGATGTGACATGACCAATTGCTTCAGGCTGCTGCCACAGTGACCTCACCAAAATGATGAACTGTAACTTGGAATACTGAGTCAGATCAACCTTTTCTCCATTAAGCTGCTTTTGTCAGAGCATTTTATCACATCAACTGGAAACCAACACTAAGACTCTGCCCTACTGGGATTCTGCATATGGGTCATAAAACCTTTCTTGTACATACTGCTTTCTAACAATGTTCTCACCTCATTTTTAAGGAGGGTGATCATAATATTTGAGCATTGCCTACATGGGTTGAATCTATGTTACCTTTGTGTCCTTTGTGTGAGTGTACACGTGTGTGCATGTATGCGGAGAACAACCCTGGGCAGATTCCTCAGATGCCATCCACCTTTTTTTTTTTTAATGAGAAAGGGTCTTTTACTGGGACTTGGGAATCTTCCTGTCTCTAACTCTAAAGCACAGAGATGATGTATGCCAGCATGTCTGGTTTTGTTTTGTTTTAAACATGAGTTATGGATATCAAACTCAGGTTCTCAAAAAAAAAAAAATTCTCCCTGAGCCTGACTTTTAGATCCTGAACTATTTTGTTGCTTGTGTGCTTTCTCTCCTGTAGGAAAATCCGCTATACTTCTTATTCTTGAAGAAGCTTCAATTCTGTGTCAATTAGATCACTAACCTGGCAAAAAAAAGATGTCTCTAAATTTAAATGAATGCACAGTAAAAAATTAAAACAGAAAATTCAGGGTAGTAGTTAAGGCCTTGAACTGGAACCATGAAATGACACCAATGGTGTGGGTTCTATGCATCTGAAAGCTCTGACAAGAACACAGTGTTTTTATTCTGTGAGCTACAGAGAGAGATGACAGTGTGAAATGTAAGGCAAATTCAAACAACAATATTCTACCTGTAAGCATAACACATGTTTACGTGAAGGAGGAGCCATCTTAGGCATTTCTCGGAATCAAAGTTAAGTGGCATAAAGGTACTCATATACACTAGCAGAACAAATAACAATGATTCCTCCAGCTCTCAGATGCTGTGCCTTAGGCTGTATGTATTTCATTTAATGTTCTCAACAACCCTGCAAAAGCAGGTAAAATCATTCCTGCTGAAACAGATCAGGAAGTGAGCTAACTTCACACATCAGCAAGCGTAGCTTTCTGACATGGGACAGTGCACTGCAGAGTCCTAACATTATAACCCAGTGTGTGAGCAGCACTGATCACAGCTAAGAGCAGGTGCCAAGAGAGAGCACTGTGCTCGAGATTCCCTGGGGGGCAATTCCAGGGCAACAAGATGACTTGAGCTATCCCTGGGTGCAGAACAGGGCAGGATATAAGAAGTTCAGTCTGTCTGGAATTCAGGGGGCAAAGGCCACACATTTCTGTTACTTAGAGGAGCATTTTATAAAGTGTGGCTCAGAATCCTGGGGTCTCTTGGGTTTGCAAAGCCAAAAGATGCTTATTTGTTTTGTTTTTTGAGATAGGATGTTATTTGTATCAGAAGCTGCAGCGAAACCCATTAGTTAGCCCAGGTTGGCCTTCAACTTATGATCCCACTGACTCAGCGAAGGTTACAAGTATCTACCACCACATCCAGAAAAACTTATTTTTTGAGAGGGGGATTCTTTTTGAGACAGTCTCCCTGGCTGTCAGCTCTCAGCTGGCCTGGAGCCTGGAGCTTGCTATGTAGACCAGGTTGGCCTTGAACTCATAGAGATCCGCCTGCTTTGCCTCCCGAGTGCTAGGATTAAAAATGTGTGCCACCATGCCTGGCCAGAAAAGCTTTGTACAATGATCCTGAGACATTATTTGCCTTTTTGCTCTCTTGATATTTCCAAGGACATGGCAAAACAATAGTGGGCTTTATCCAATCAAAGTGGGACAAAATCAGTGACAGTAGTTGTCATTAAGACAACTCCAAATCCCGAGTATCATTTAAGAATGTCCTTGATGAGGGAATGAAATATCTTGACCCTGAAGCACGCACCTTCACTGTTCTGAATAGGAGGCATGCATAAAGCACTTCTGTTTATGAGGAATAAATGTTGTTCAAAGAACCATTCTTGTGACTGGTGCAGCTATGGCTGAACTAGTCGCCATTTTCATGAAGCAATATTTTTAATTGAAAGAACTATAGATGACTTGTATTTGTTTAGTTGCAAGAAAAAGTCAAATACTGGCTCAACAATGAACAAAACCACAAGGTTTGTGCTCCAGGGACAAGATTTGAAGCCAATGGTAAAAGACTTTCAAGTGAAAACCAGACTTCTAAAAAACTGTATTTATGGGTTTAAGAGATGGTTCAGTGCTTAAAAGCACTGGCTACACTTGCAGAGGACCTGGGTTTGGTTCTTAGCACCCACATAGTGGCTAAGAACTATCTGTAACTCCAGTTCCAGGCGACCTGACACCCTCTTTTGGCTTCTGCAGGCTTTGAACATATATGGTGTGCTTAATACGTGCAGGCAAAACACTTGTACATATTAAAAACAAAAGAAAATGTCGTGTTCAAAAAGAATTTACCCATAGCTGGTCGGCTTCCACTGTGATGGTGGGCATATTAATGTGACCTTTGATAGATACCGTGTAATGCAATGTGTTGATATTTGGAAAATCTGTGTAAATTAAGGAACCAATGTGTTCCTCCTAATGAGAAGTTCAGAGCTAGAGTGTCACACATTCAGACCAGCGCAGGCAACCCAATGGATTTTAATGAACAGAGGACAAGAAGTGGCCTACTGTGATTTCAGATTCCTCAGTGTAACTAAGCTTGGAGACATTACCACAGTGTAGTCGCAAAGAATGGCTACAACTATCCCAAATGTTAATGAAATACCGTATCCTCCTCTCCATACATACAAGTTGTGAGAGTTCAGATTTTTCCCCATCTGTTTCAGTCAAATAACATCGTAATTGATTGATGGCAGAATCAGATATCCCAAATATCTGCATTAACTCAGATATTAGAGAGTTACAAAAATGTGAAGCAAGGTGGCAGGAGGGGTTAAGAGAGGATGAGTGTCAACACCACGCATCACACACATGCAGAACCGCCCCAGAACAAATTAACAAAAGAAATAAGATGTAAGGCAATGCTACTTGTTTTGCTTTTGAAAAATGGTTATTTTCATAAAATAATGGTTTCCACTAAATTATTAATATTAATATACTTTAGTATTTTTCATTCATTTTAAATGGAATTTTTGTGAATTTTACACAGCACGTTTTAGATCTCCTCTCCTATCTGTACCCCTTACAACCCCTGCTCAACTTCATGTGTAACTAGACGAACAGGTACGTACATATAAAGATCTATAGAGTCAAATTTGTGTCTCAAAATGTCCGTTGGTATGGATCCATCCAGTGGTGCCTGGTTAATTTACCAAGAGTCTCGCCCTTAAATAAGACCGGCTCCCCATCTCCTAGCAGTCATCAGTTACCAATAGTTCTTGAACTAGGGTTAGGGTTTCTTACCACTTCGCCATGTCTCTGCTGGGATTTCTTTCTGGCTGGGGTTAAACAGGTCTTGTGCAAGCTGACACCACTGTTGTGAATTCATAAGAGTAACTTTCCAGTTGTCTGGAAAACTGTTTCTCTGTGGTTTATTTTTATTTATTTGTATGTGTGTTTATTTATTTTTGAGTGTGTTCAGGCACATATACATGGGCAGTTGTCTGGTAGTTTCAAGCTTTGAGAATATTCCAAGCATTTTATGTGATTAGTTGTAACATTTACGATGTGGATGAGTAGCCTGGAGTCATTTAATGAAAATAAATAGAGTCAATCTCACCTTTAAGTCGTATTTCCTATATACAGATAAACGGTGGCTGAACACATTTCTTGTAACAATCACATATATTTCAACTCCATCGACATTAAGCCGGTACATTCCCAAGAACTGGGGCAGAAGGGTGACGCCATGACATTCCACTATATACTGCGTGGAGAGAGAGAAGAGGAAGAAGCACCCCTTAAAACATGCTCGTACAGAGGTAAAACACAGCCTGCTCTGGTGTTTATATAAAGGGAAAATTCCCAACTCAAGGTGTGGTTTTTTCTAATTTTTTAAAGAGGGTCTCCTTTTTTTTTTTTTTGAGACAGGGTCTCCCTTTAGTCCCAGTTTGCCTGGGACTCTCTATGTAGATCAGACTAGTGTTGGACTCAAGAGATCCACCTGCCTTTGTCCCGAGTGGAGGGGTTAAAGGCAGACATCGTTACACCCGGATCTTGGGGTTTTATTTGAGAGAATAACCATGTTTGATTCAGATCTGCATTCTTCATGTCTATACAAATTAGAAAACGCAACTTTATCTCCAGAGAGGTGTTTTCTCTAGGATCCCAAACTCATTTGTAATGTCAAAAACTCAGATATTGTACAGCAAGACAAAAGGATAAATGGCCATTTCTGAAACTCCTTTGAAGTGAGATGTCAGTCCACGAAGGTCCTTTTGCTTTTGCCCCTGAAGTCCTAAGGATGATCTTACCACTGTGGTCAATTTCCTGAACAGTGGCGAAGTGGAGAGAAAAGAATTTGTAGAGCCTGGTGTTGGAAGCCCAGGGTTTCTGTTTTTCAAGACTTCAATGGGCACAAAGGGGACCCCTACTCTAGAGACAAATGGGGATTCTCTGGTACCGTGCTATTGCTGGACAAATCCCAGGGTTGCAAAATCTCAACAGGGCTTGGGATATCTTTAATGACCATGCTCCAAAGAGCCACAAGAGGGAGCTACTACCTCTCCAAAGCAGAGATTTATAAAACGGGTCCCAGGATAGGGGTCTTTAAAATGGGGGAAGATTCTAAAAGAGTCTTCTAATGTTCACAACATGTGGGTTAAATCTTCAGGACGGCATCAATACCATGATTCCAATATTGTAAACACCCTACACACTGCGTATATGCCAGACTCCTGGAAGGATGCTCACTGAAGGCCAAGAGTTGTGTACTTTGGATTATTTTGATTTGTGTGTGTGTGCGCACGCGCACACGCACATGAATGTGCTCACCTGTGTGTGAGCATATGGAGGTGGAAGTAGGATTTCAGCTGTCTTCTACTGTTGCCTTGAGGCAGTTTCTCTTACCGAACCTCTAGAAACTCACCTTTTTAGTTAGACGGATCTGCCTATCTGTGCCCGGCTCCACCCCCGGTCTGTGCCCGGCTCCACCCCGTCTGTGCCCGGCTCCACCCCCAGTGCTAGGGTTATGGGAAGGGCATCCATGCCTAGCTTTTTTACATGCTTGTTGGGGCTCTGAACACAGGTCCTCATGCTTACAGAACAAGTGCTCTTATCCACTGAGTCATCTCCCCGGCCTCAACTGAGATTCTTTTAAAAAGTTATACTGCTTGAATTTTTTATAATGAAAATGTAACAAAATGAGCATATCCTGTAGAGCTTTTTAGTGTTAAACACTATTAATAATCAAGTCTGACAATATGTAACAATCTTAAGAATGAAAGAGTCCTTAGTTCTTAAGAAAGTTGGACAGTATCAGTCTTTGAAGCTTGAAGCTGTTTTGTTTTTTTTTGCCATCCAGAGTTTTGACAAATTTTGCAGATGCTTTTGACCTCTTTTTTCTCTTATTAACAATAATTGAGCTAGTGTTTTATTCATTTATTTTTTATGTGTATGAGTGTTTTCCCTGTGTGCATGTAAATGCATACATTCATGCAGTGCCCACAGAGGCCAGAAGAGGGCATTGGATCCCCTGGAACTGGAGTTACAGATGGCTGTTAGCTGCCATGTGAGTTCTGGGAACTGAACTGGGGTCCTCTCTAAGAGCAGCCAGTGCTCTTGACTTCTGAGCCAACTCTTCAGCTCTGAGCTATATTTTCACTCAGTCTATTTTCTTCATACAGTTTCATTTTAGTTTGCTATTTAAAATCAGATGAGCACAACTGTATTTAAAAATCAATAAATTAGCTTGGGTTTTGCTAATGTACAACAGGTCATTAATGGTTCTTGGTTGAAGAGAAAATTTCCCACAGTGATTTAAGGGATGAAAAGTGTGTTGTTCACCTCTGATGGAAGGTAGGTGAATGAGTTTTAACACATAGTCTAGAAGCATCTGTACTGTGAGAGTGAGGCAGGAAGAGAACAGATTTGTGAGCCATAAAGATGTACACATGTGTCCGTAGGCCACCACTTACTAGTTGTGGGATTCTGAGTAAGTTACCAAACCACTCTGTGTTTCAGTTTCAGTTTCTAGAAAATGAGTATCAGAACCTCCACCGTGAAGGTGGTTATGAGGACAGCAAGTGGCAGTACACCAAAGACTTCTGCCAGCTGTGCCAGGCCCCACTGTTCCTGATGTATCTGATGGTGATGGTAATTTTCACTGAAGAGAAACAGTAGTCTTGGCTGTCAGCTGACACACATGGGAAGAAGGAACCTCAATTGGAGAGGTGTCTCCATCAGACTGGCAGGTGGGCATGTCTGTGCGGCATTTTCTTGATTGCCAACTTTAGGAGGGCCTAGGTTATATAAGAAAAGTAGCTGAACATGAGCCTGTGGAGCAAGCCAGTAAGCAGTATTCCTCTGTGGTTTCTGCTTCAGATTCCTGCTTTGAGCTCCTGCCTTGGCATCCCTTGATGATGGACTAAAACCTGTGATCTGAAATAAGCCCTTTCCTCCCCAGGTTGGTTTTAGTCATTGTTAGACAGTAACATTACATCTATCTGCTTCATGCTCCAAACCACTCACAGCCACATCTGGGGGTCTGTTTTCGGGGAGACTCCATGGTATTACATTGTATGAGTGGAAGGTACTTGAAACCTACAAGGCCTAAGCATTGGCTGATCAACTCTCCACTTATGTATTAGCTTCTCTAAGAAGAATGGGGATTCTAAGGTGGCTGGGGATGTAGCTTAGTGGTAGAGCCCTTGCCTCACAGGCATGAAACCTAAGGTTCAGTTCCCAGTACTGTATTTCTTCATCTACTTATTTATTTTCTCAAAGCCTTTGAGAGCCCAGTGGCACTAACCACAGTAACACTGATCAACGTGCTAAAGCTTTCTGAGTGCTATACAGGAAACTGAGGAGCTTTGTGTTTTTGTTAAATGTCTATAGAAATAACTTACTACAACCTTCCTGCCTTAAGATTAGGTAGTACAGAAAAAACAACCACCTTGGATGTTTACCATCAACAAGGGTCACATGCACTTGCTCTCAAAGGTTCAGCTCTCCTATGGGGCTCTTTGATGAATACTTTGAAAAATACAGATGAAATGAACTTCAAACTCCAGAGTGTCTAAACACATGGAAAACCACAAAGGGCATCAAAGCCTCGCTATGCAATCTCAGCTACCAGGCAGCAGCTGACACCAGCAGATCAAGACTCAGGGGCCAGAATTTTACAGGAGAGAAAATTCTATTCACTGATGGGATTTCTGGGCAAGGGACCAAGAAAGGGGTGAGGACCACTGTGTCAGGGTCTATGGCCCTGAGGCTGGGGCCACGGTGTTCTAGCTGAGCTGTTGGGAGCAGGTGTTAAAGTAAGGGTACTCCTCAGATTCTTCACCAGCAGACGCAAGAAACTGCACCCAAACTCTTAGTAACGGTGGATAGGTCTACAAGGCCTCTTGCAAAGACAGAAACTGCTAGAGGCAACTCCCAGCCCAGAGACGACATTCATGGCTCCAGTTCCCACTGGGGTCTTGGCATGAGGCAAAAACATGTGGCCAGGGCCTCATGGTTCAGGCTCTTTCACTAGCTGTGTGCTTGTGTGAGTTACTGAACTCTTTGATCCTCTGCATTTGGAAAACTGGGGAACATTACCGAATGAGAGGGTTTTTGTGACAATCTAATCATTCAAATATAAAGTTCTTAGAACCGAGTCTGAACCATGAGGAGTAATACAGAAATATTTATAATTTGGATCTTTTCTATTTCCCTTAAAACTGAAACCACCCCCTCATTATTCCCAATATTTATTTAATTAAAATAAGTGCTTACTGGGTATCTGTTACATGCCAAGTATTGTGGGAGAGGCTGACAGAATAACAGGGAACAGGGAGACTGGTTCTGAACCCTGTGAAGGGCATCTGAAACAGAAGGAGAAAAGGTTCCACAGGAAGGAGACAGCTCCCACTTCCTGCTGCCACTTTTCCAGGTAGCTCTAAGTTTGTTCCAGTGTCCGTGCCACACTCGGGTGCACAAGTGACTGTGGGCTCCTGACATCTCCCTTCACTCATCCCAGGATCTATTCTGGTTCTCAGGCTCTGTCTCCTCTCAGTCCAGGATTCCCTGACCACTAGCAATGTCTACATGTACTACAGATTCTCTTACAAAACCAAACATTCCCTCCACTGCAGGTACAGCAGGCACACTGAGCATGCGCTCACTAGGTTTTGGTAATCGGAATGAATCAGTCAATCAGTTTTAACAGGGAGATGAGACGTGTTTCAGAGAGAAAAAAGGCCAGTTACTTTGAAATAATTCAGCAAAAATCCAAACTGATGCACGCATGCCTAAAGGGGTTCACTATTAATTTCCTGTATGTTCGAAAATTTTATAATAGAAGGTAAAAATGGGGGGGGGGCTTGGAGGATGGCTCAGGTACTTGCTGTGTGAGAAGGAGGACCTGAGTTCAAATCCCCAAAAGCTGTCACATATGCACCTGGAATTCCTGATCCCTTGCGAGGGGGATGAGAGGCAGTCAAGAAAATCTCAGGTAGCTCAGAGGCCAGCTGGCCTGGCACACAGTGGAGAAAACAAAGAGACCCAGCCTCAAACAAATAAGGAGGAAGGGCCAATACCCAAGACTGCCCTGTGACTGCCACGTGCGCTCCACAGTCACACGTGCGCACACACAGACACACACAAGTAACAAAAGAAAGCAAAAAGAAACAGAAGCCCTTATCTGATCCCTCACCCTTTTCCATCTGTGACCTTTCACCCAACTCCCTGAAAGCTCTGTCTACACTTATTTGTGGCTCTTCTTAATCCTCCGTCCATTCTGGAACTTGCTCCCCTCTAAATTTTGCCCCCTCCCTCTTCAGGGCAGCTGCCTTCACTAAGATCATCATCGGCCCTCAATGGGTAAACGTGCCAGATGCACATCAAACGTGGCACACGTTTAATCCCTAAACTAAAGAGGCCGAGCAGAAGGAAAGAAGACTTTCAGGTAACTAGGAACAAGACGGACAAGGACAGAAGACCTAGGAGGAAAGAAATGGTTAGATGTTGGGGGCTTTTCACTAGTTTTTCTTAAAGGGATACTCATATCAAATAATAAATCATTAAAGAAAATCATAATGTTGTGATACCTCAGTAAACACTATTATTACCATTTTTATTATTCATATTTTTTTTTTTTTGACCTAGGGTCTTACTATGTAGTCCTAGATGGCCTGGAACTCCTTATGTACATCAGGCTGGTCTCAAACTCAGAGATTTACCTACCTCTTCCTGCTGAGTGCTGAGATTAAAGAAGTATGGCACCACACCCAGCTCTCTTAGTTTTGAAGTATTTGAGCAAATTATTTTTTAAATTCATCTATGATCTTCAAAAGAAAGTTCTTAGAGTTGTGATCTAAAAGCAGCAGAAGGCAGCAATCAATTTTTAAATTTTTTTTATATCTATCAAAATATTATCTCACATTGTAGAGAACATTATTCATTTCTAGAAAATATTTTACAGAGATTCCTTGAAACTGGGAGCTTCCATCATACATTTAAAATAACCATTTTTGGGTTGGGGAAATGGCTTGTTGGGTAAAGTCCTTCCTGAACAAGCACGAGGACCTGAGTTCAAATCCCAAGAATCTGTGTTAAGCCAGATGGAACGGCATTCCTCTGAAATCCCAGTGAGATGGGAGGTAGAGACAGGGGACTCTCCTAGAAGATTGTGGGCCAACTCGCCTAGAGCTCACAGCATCTAACAAGAGATTCTGTCGGAAGGCGGAAGGAAAAGACCGACGCCCAAGGTTGGTGGTGGTGCATGCCTGCGATCCCAGCACTAGGGAGGTGGAGTCATGGTTGGCCTGGAATTTGAGGCCAGCATGAGTCACACTGTAAGATCCTACCTCAGGATTAAAAAAAAAAAAAAAGGAAAAGTAGCTATTTCATCATCAAAGCCAGTCTTTAAGATAGCTACAAATATTTCTTTCATTTTCAAGCAGTGTCCTGTGGCCGGGCAATCCTCCCCAACTGGCCAAAGAGCACGATTTCCCCAGGTCTCCTGCTGCTGTACTGATGTCTCTCTTTACTGAAGCAGCATGTTTATCCTGACACAGCCTGGTTCACGGCTTTCTGGAGGGCAAGAGCTTTCTGACTTTTGTTCAGGGACCCTCTGAGGTCCTAGGGGAGATCTGGTTGCAAATGGACCTGTTGGTCCTCTCATATGACTCAGAAATTCAGAGCAGTGGGAGACCCACAGTTAGCTCTTCTGGGAGGGGCAGGTGACATCCACACAGCAGTAAGAGGGTTACTCCCAGGGGCCCCTCAAAGCTGGCAGTCTCCCAGAGGAATTCCTCTCTGGAGCTCAAGGCTATTATTTCTACCTTTCTGGGCTCCCAAGGTCACCTGCAGCAAAGTTCTTCTGGAACACCAAAGAAGCAGAGCCTGTCTGACTCCTGTGTCTTTCAGGTGCTTGTGATGTTCATCTGTACAGGTACTAAACACTCTCTCCTAGGCAGTTGTGAGTGCAGGGAACTGAACTTCACTCTTCTGTAAGAGCAGTACGTGCTCTAACCCACAACTGAGCCATCTGTCTAGACCCTGCTCCCCAGTTTAAAAAAAACTTTATTTTTAGTTTATGTGTATGAATGTTTTGTCTGCATGTATATAAGTGCATCATATATATGTAGTGCCCGTGGAGGCCAGAAGAAGGCCTCAGAACTGGAGTTACAGATGGCTGTTAGCTGCCTTATGGGTGCTGGGAGCTGAACCCCAGTCCTCTGGAAGAGCAGCCAGTGCTCTTAACTGATGAGTCATTTCTGTAGCCCCCTTGCTTCCAAATTTTAACAAGTGAACGTGCTACTATCCAGTCTTCCTGTCCTTATCATATGTGGCGAGCTCAGTCGCAGTTCTGTTCAGGGTCAGATCCCAATTCTCAGTATAAATTCACTGAATTTGCTATTTGCATTAAAATGCTTTTATTAAGCACTGTTCACCTCACTGCTACCTGCTTGTATTATATAGCATGAAGTGGCTTCTGTGTTTTTCTAAGCATGTTCTCAGAAACTTGTAGGTGGTCAGGCTGTAAGTGGTGTTTCTAACACTAGCAACTGGTACTATGTTCTGTCTTCTTTTCAATGATTTCATATCATCATCAATAAAGACAAATTTCCCCTCTTCCTTTGTTTCTCTTAGAATCAACTATGAGCTTGTTAGAACTGTGATCCATTGATAAACTGACACCCTGGAAGCAGACTGGCAGAAATATATGAATGTTAACAGTCTCAAGATCTCAGTTCCTCTTGCTCTTGGGTGGTCACCAAGAATAACAAGGATTATGAATTCCTCATTTGTTGCTCTTTCCATACAAAATAAATGCCATTCAAAGATCCACAGCCCCTGGAAGGTTCTAGCAACGAGGGCTCTAAGTGATGGGCTACAAAAGATAAACATTTATGTTCCCCTAGGACAGTGTGAACAGGGCCGCGGCTTTTCGAAAGTGTTATGTCTCACTCACATGGTTTTGTTCTTTTAAGCACAAAATTAATACATCATGTAAAGTCCTGTCCACTGTTTTTGAAAAGTTAAATTATCTGTAATCCTTATTGTGCCTGTGCCTATGTTTTTTTTTTTAAGATTTATTTTTATATATGTGTATCTGTGTGAATGTATGCCCTGGGTATGTGGGTGCTCGCAGAAACCAGAAGAGGGTATTGAATTCTCTAGAGCTGGAGTTATAGGAGTTTGTAAGCTACCTGACATGGGTACTGGGAATTGAACTTGGGTCCTCTGGAAGAGCAGGAAGCACTCCTAATTACTGAGTCATCTCTCTCCATATATATATATATATATATATATGTATGACAGAGACACAGAGATAGATAGATAAACACACACACACACACACACACACACACACAGACATTGACAGAGAGAGGGTGTTTTTTTTTAGAACAACCAAATAAATAATCAAAAATTTTCTTGAATTCCTGGCTTGGGATAACAGTCTGTGTCAGTTAACACAATTTATTTTGGCTTTAAATGCTTTTGAAGTTAAAAAAAAGTCAAAAGATGACTGTATTTAAGTAAATATAAAAATAAAGTACAACTGCTTTTCTTTCTTTTCTTTTTCGATGGACTTGAGATAGACTCCAGGGCCTTGTGTATGCTAGGCAAGTGTTCTACCACTGAGCTACTCCCCCAGAATTCAAACTTTTTCTAAGCCTCAGAAAGTCAGGCTTAAAAGGAATCAACATCCCTCTGCAGTGTTATATTTGGTCCAAAGCAATTCTTCTTCCAATGTAGCTGGAGAAGCCAAGAGGCTGGACCTGTGGTTTGAGCATTCTTAGCACTGAGATGACACAGAATGTGTCAGAGGCTCCTTGGGACTCTTGCTCTACTACGGTAACAACCCACAAGTAGCATCATTGTTGGAAATAACTTGGGCTCTGAGTATAGCTCAGTGGTAAAGCACTTGGCCAAGGTCCTCGTTTCTATCCTCACCATAGCAATAAAGCAAAGAGAAGGAAGAGGAGAAGGGAGGGAAGAGGAGGCATTTAGTAAGTAATTAAGTTTGTAAAATAGTCCATGATGTACTTTATACAACTAAAGGCATTTACTACAAGCAAGACACAAAATGGACAGCCGTAACAGGAAGCGTGGTTACTATTTGGTCCTCTAGGCTCTGAGGGCCTACAACTGAGGGACAGAGGGGCAAAAAACTGGACATGTATCAGGAACACTTGCAGAGCTGACGTGGGAGCTGGGGCGCTGGATGGACCCCAACACAGAGAACCTTGATGAGACAGAGGGGAGCTCAGGCTTCCCACTCTCAGTCACAAACCCTGAAGGGAGCTGACAGGCCCGCTGGGAGTCTATGCATTCTTCATCTATAGTGGTAACGCCTGGAAGCAACTTCCCTAAGGTGGGTCCAAGGCCTTCTAGAGATTAAGCAGAAGCAAGGCGCTCAGGGACCATCAGAGGCATGGGGAGGCCAGTGTGGTGACAAGGACGGTCCTGCTGCTCTGCTTCTGCTCTACCCAACAGAGAGCCTGGCTGGAGCCTCGAGGGCTGTCTCCATGGTGCACCACTGGCCGGCTGAAGCTTGATAAGGCTGGATTGTAGTGAGACTTCTGCTTCTAATCTTGGCCCTCCCCTCTGCCCTACATGGCCCTGAGCTCTGATTAGCGCCTTGACCCTCAGATCTGGGCTTATACCTGGTTTAGCAGGTCGCTCTGTGAGCCAGCAGACAGGAGGGCGGCAAACCAGGTCCCAGGACCGCAATGGTCAGCCTGTCTGTCAGCAACAGGCTACAAACAACTACGGATAAAATGTTTTAAACAGATAAAGGACTGGGAGTGGTGGCTCCTATCTGCAGACTTGGTACTTGAGAGGCTAAAAAAGGACTGACATGAGTTCAAAGCCAGCCTGAGCTATACAGTGAGACTCTGTCTCTAAAAACCAAGATGCAGAGAATGAGCATATAACAAGAAACCAGCGGAGTTTGAAAAGTCAGGGAAATTCTGGAACAAAAAATATAATTGTTGAACTAAAAGAATCACGGTACAGGTGAGGTAACAGCTTGGAAGAGGGGAAGACAGAATCAAGACGGGGTGACAGAGCTGAGGGCCTACGGCCCAGGGACAGAGGTTTGCTGATGGAAAATGGGTAGACAGAGACACAAGGTCAGGGCAGAGCTGCTCAATGCATAGCTCTTGGAGACCAAAGGGGACACAGGTGAAGCTTAAAGGAAAGAACCAGGTGCTGCGAGGAAGGCTTGCATTGGACGGTGCTAGTGGACCAGACACGGGAGATCACAGGGCCAAGAACACTGGAGCTGTGGATTACACATGCCTCCTCTGTCTCACAGTTATATAGGACTTAACGGCCTACTGTACTTTTCAAAGGTCAATTGACCCCTCCTCCAGAGGATGAACAAAAAAACGCCAGAGCCAGAGCAGTGGGGTGTATCTATGGAACCCTGACAACTGTGGAGGTGAAGCAGGATTGCTGAAGCTCAGAAATTCCAGATCAGACCAGAAAACAGTGAAGGTTCTGTCTCAAAATACAAAACAAAACAAAGTCTGGCCCTAAAAACCATGTACGTCCTATCACTCATGAGCATCACCAGGGAGCCACAGAGAGTCAGCTTGTGAAAAGTTGCTAAACAACATTTGTATGAAATGTCAGCCCTCACTCTAAACCTTCCCTGTTCAGAGCATTAGATGAAGATGCCAGGGGGGGAAACAAGAGTAAACACCTGATTAAATGAGTTCATAGAGTGGAAAATAAATGGGAGAATAGAGCTCACAGAGGGCACAAGCACCAGTCCATAACAAGTGGGATGGTCTATGCCATCCAACTTCAGTTCAGTCTCCTTTAAATAAACAGCATTAACAATAGTCATTCTCAGTCATGAAGACACTTAAGATTATATTTAAAGCATTCAGTCTCTAAGAAGGAAGAAAAACATAGATGTTGGCTTAATGTGGCTTTTCTGCGTAAAGAACATAACACAAAGTCTGTAGTAGCACAGTGTGAGGAAATCAGTGCTGTGAATGCTCTTGTGTGTCAGCAATTGTTCTGACCCCCAAACATAGCTATGTAACACCATGTTATGTGGACCCATGTGTTATGTCATGGCAAAAACTCCTTGTGCTGCTTGGTTTTTACTGTCAGCTTGTTAAAATAAATGTCACCTGGGATGAAGCAATCTCAATAAAAAATGATCTAGACCAGGGTGGCCTGCGAGCATGTCTGTGGGGGATTGTCTTGATGGTTAATTGATTCAGTCCATCATGGGTACCACCATTCCCTATGCAGATGGCTTTGAACTATGTAAGAATGAAAGATGCTAGCTCAGAGAGTAAGAGAAAGGATGCATGTATTTTTTTTGGTCTTGACTGTGGATGTTATGTTACTAGCTGCTTTTCCTGTCCTGACTTCCACTCAACGATAGACTGTAACCAGTCTTTTCTTTTTTTCTTTTCTCCCTCAAGTTGTCGATCAGAGAGTTTTATCAGAGCAAAAGAAATCAAACTGATTTCTGCAAAGTCAAAGGATTTTGAGCTCAGGCTTGTCCAGAACATTCGAATGGCAGGACACATTTTATGAAAACGCCATCATTGTTAGTTATCAGAAGAATATGTTCTCATCAGTCACAAGATACCACTTTGCTTTGAATGTTCCGAGACAACTGAAGCATACAAGAATGCATGGGTGTGGTATCCAGGTCCACAGGGGAAAGCCCACAAAGGGCAGATGAGACGGTCAGAGGCAGAGGCGAGTGAGGTCATTCAGAGGCAGTGCCTTCACACAGGTATTAGCTGGGCTCTTCAAAATTTCTTCTATAATAGGCAATAGTGTAAGGATGGTAGAACAAATTTCAAAAGCAATAGCTGTTATTGAAGATGTATTAGATGTTAAATGAATTTAGAGGCAGACTAACGAGTTTTAGAAAACAAATCAAGAGACATTTACAAGTTCCCAGAAACAGAACACAACTCAAAGGTTTTCATAGGCATTACTGCAAGTGAAATACAATTGATCCCATTTGTAAAGAATGAAAAAACAGCAGGTGCCAAGAAATAATCCACAGTATTAGGGCGTAGAGCATGACCGAAAGTAATGATTTTAAACAGTCATCTTAGGGCTCTCCAATTCAAGAAAGAGCTGCCTTAAAAATAGGCAGCTGGAAAGGCTGAAAGGTTTATTAAAACTTGACTGCTTAAATTCTGCATGAATTCTTCCCCGATGCAGTCAGACGCTTTACTTTGAATTCTTTCTGTAACAGCTAGCCTTCACTGTTGAGGGGGAATTTAAGTCTACTTAAGTAAAATTCATACTATTAAGGCCCTAATAACAGCTGGAGAGATGCTCTTCCAGAGGACTTGAGTTTGGTCCCCAGCACCCATGTTGGGCTGCTCACAACCACCTGTAACTTCAGCTTCAGGGGATCTGACACACTCTTCTGGTCTCCTCAGACACCCGTATTCACACAGCATACAGTCACACACATAACCACATACACACATCAATGAAAATTTTAAAAAGTTTAAAACCCAAATCATCTTTAGGTGGTAATTAGGTCTGTGGATGGGTTCCTCACAGTGTGGATTTGTGCCCTTATTAAGAGGCAGCAGCAAGCTTTCTCCACCTCCTCCAGGTGAAGAGACAGGACCAGGGTCTTTCCTGAACCCCAGCCTGATGGCAAGCTCCCAGTCGAGAACTGCAAGAGGTAAATTTCTGCTGCTCAGTCTGTGTGTGTTGTTAATACAGCCCAAGCAGGCCGAGGCAGATCCTGAACGCCATGGTGTGTGTGTTTCAAATACCACTCTCAAGGCCAGTTCCTGCAGCAGTTACATCCGTAGTCACATCTGTGCTATGAGACTCCAGTGCTCAAGGTGACTTGCCATTATTAGTTACCACCACATTACGGGCATCATCATGAAGACAATGCTGCCACACTCAGTGCAAGCTCTTCCCAGCAAACAGACTGAGCACCAAGTATGTGGCAGCTACTGAGCTATATAGTTGACTTACATTTTCTTAAGTTTTAGGACTCCATAGTTAGGTATTGATACTCTCATCGTATAAAGGAGGGACATGGGTCTCAAAATCTAGAAGTCACATGGCCTGCAGGTGACAGGCTTGGCTTTGAACCCAGCTTGGTCTGTTTCTGAACTTGGTGATATTCTGGTTTGACAGATCTGGCTGGACCTGTGGACATGTGCTCCCGCATGCAAAACCATGCTGGAATGTATTCGGGAGAAGGGAATGTCACTCCTAAGGGTAGTTCTTTTTAAGCCAATGTGATGTCAGAGGGATAATGACTGGAAGGAATAGGGGCAGGAAGTGACCAACATACCTTCTAAAATTAGAGTTTCTTTGCACAGTCAAATGGCTGAGGGTGGACCTTGGACAGAAAGAGCTGGTGGGACAGGATCCTGGAGTGTTAAGTGGATAAAGGTTCAGAGGTCAGCACTTAACTTTTAGCCCGGAAAGAATCTTCTGGCATGTTCCCAAATCTTTAAGCTCAGTGATTTTCATAGAGAGGCAATCACCTAAACTATTACAGAGTGGGTCTATGTGAATAGCAAACAAGTGTGACCAGCATTGTTAGGCTAAATGTCATGGCACGTACAGATGCAGAACTGCCCTCCGATTTAGATAAAGACAAGGAAGAGTTACCTGGTGGTACTTCTTGAGGATGTTGTGCATCTCTGCCACGTCCTCGCTGGTGATGGTCTTGATGATGTATCTTTTGTCATAGGACGTGTGAAACCGAGCCCCGCTGCGTGCCTGGGAGTCATTGGGAAGGGGAGCACTTCTGGTCAAGGAATTCTTCCCGGTGGGGTAAGAGAGGAGGAGGGAAGAGAATTGGTTAAAGGTGTGGCTTTTCCAGTCTTAGATCATTTGCTGTCATAGCAAGAATATTTGCATTTGGAATACATTGGTCAGTGGCTGATAATATTTTTCAACTCGTGTAACTCAAACATCAAGACCTTTTAATGAAATGAAAACAGCTGGGTTAGTCCATGAGTCTAACGACTTTAAAGAAGGTCAGTACTGAGCTGGGTGTGGTGGTGCACACCTGCAATCCTAGCAATCCGCAGGACTGGGGCAGGTTCCAGGCCAGCCTGCTTTACACAGCGGGTTCAGGGCTGGACAGGGCTACACAGTGCAGTGAGACCTTGTCTCACAGCAAAACAAAACAAAAACAACAAGCAAACAGGTTAGTATCTAGAATTATAACCAGTTACGTTATTCATGATTGCTTCTTTTCAGAGTTAGACGAGGACTCACATTTTTCTGAGTAAGATTAGGTTTCAGTCCCAACAGGAAACGGCGCAGTCAGCAGTCACAAGTACTCCTTTGTATCACAGAGGGGGCACCAGCATTCCTCTCGCTCTGATAAGATCCCCCTGCAGTCCTTACCACCACTATCTCCATCACTGGATAGAGGATGGAATGGTTCGGAGATGTTTCATAAGAAAGGAAAGGTCATACAGCCAGGAAAGGAAGAACCAGACCTCCAACCTGGCTGACTCAGAATCCACGTTCTTACCTAGGAAACTAGCAAAGGACTTAACTAGGCAAGTGGATTCCACAACTCACCAGAAGGCTCTGGCTTACTCCTCTTCAGCAAGTATTGAGTACTACTGAGGGGGCTAAGGAGGTGCTGTTTTGAGACGCTTCAGAGAGCACTGCACCCCAGCATGTGGTTCATGCTGTCTGCACTACAGCCAGGGTTCTCTCACCTGAGACTTTTGTTAGTGTCTCTCTTCTTCCTCAGAGCTGCCGGGAAAGTCCCCTTGCTTGCCCGTCCCTTCCTATACTGGCCATGAGACCAGCGACACTGGCGAATCCCTGGATCTGAGAAAGTGGGCTTCATCACTGTGAACGGTACCCTTGAGTAATGACGTCATCCCCTCCAGGCCTCGCTGGCTCATGTGTGTGGGGATTCAAAGGCAAAGATGCCGTTCCTCTTCTCAAAACATGGCATCCACAGGAACCAGTGGACTAAAACCACTGTTTATTCTAAAGAACACAGATGACTCAAGAGGCAGACAGTATAGCAGCCCATGAATTTTCAGTGAAAGAGACTATGCCTAGTATAGATCACCTTATCCTGTCCTTCCTTTTCAGATGAAATTCAGCAGGTTGGAGACGTCCAAGGTACATACCACAGCCGCACAGAAGCTTACAGAGGGAAATGGCCCACAGGCACATCTTGATTTCCCAGAATGCAACTGGCACCATGGCACTGGACCATTACATCCTGAGATAGCAAGCGCATCTTGGCTCCAGAGTGAGCCAAGCACATCTGCCAAGTGCAGATGCAAGACTGCCAATTAACTAAATCTACTTTCCTTAGCTTATTAGAAAACTTTAGATGAAAAAAAAAAATCAATGTAACTCCAGCAGGACTTTAACCATCAGGATTTGGCACTGTTAAATTATTCTTAAGACAACTGAAATTCATTAGGTAGATGGAGCATGATGAAAAGATTTTCAGGATGAAAATGGCTATATTAGCAAGAGTTTAATACTCAGTTAATTACTTTTTTCTTACGAAAAAAAAAAACCCCTTCGTTTACACTTCTTCCTGCTTAGAATAAAAATGAAGGAAATCAAAGTGAATGTCCCCTTTTGTGGGTAAATGCCAGCAAAAAAGTAATTATTCTTCACTGCTAATGGTCCTACTTTTTTTCTCTCTCAAACATTAATATGCAAAAAGGTGTTTGCTGCAAATAAAATAAGAGCTGTAGTATTGTAAGACTGCAAATTATCTCCAGGCATAAAACCAAAGCAGAAACAATCAACTTTGTGACAGCCAGAAGGAAAAGAAGGCAAACTTGTGGAGAGACAGAATAGCAGGTTAACTCGTGTGTGTGTGTGTGTGTGTGTATGTGTGTGTGTGTGTGTGTGTGTGTGTGTGTGTGTGTGTGTGTATGTGTGTGTGTGTGTGTGTGTGTGTGTGTGTGTGTGTGTTGGTATGGGGACAGCAGGGGGTCAGTAAGGGACACCTGTATTCAGCTATGATTGGTTACAGTAGCATTAGTTTTGTATTGTGTTACTGTAACCAAGATGCCTGACAGAAACGAGAGGAAGGAAGGTTTTATTTTGGCGCATGGTTTCAGATGGTTCAGTCCAGGTGCTGGGTCCCATGAGCTAACACAGAACGCTGTGGCAGGAGCACACCGGGGGAGGACAGCTGTCCACATCATATTACATCAGGAAGTGAGTGGGGAGGTATTCCAGCACACTGCTGACTTTGTCCTCTTCCAGCTTTTATTCCATTTTCTGGATGGTTCTGTTCACGCTCAAGGTGGGTCTTCCCCCTTAGTTACTGCCCCACATAATCCTTTCTGGAAGCACTCTCTCATATACACCTAGTCCTAGGCATCTCTCAATCCAGTCAAGCTGACAAACCCAGCCATCACAAGTTTCATAGCTTCTTTCCCTAAGCATTGTAGATGGAACAGCAACCAACTCCTCCAGGATGAACACGGGAGAACGTAACAGAGAGTTCTGCACTGCTGCTCAACCTCAGGGAGCAACCGAATCACCCAGGGACCATGCCACACTGCAGATTCTGACCCCATAGGTCGGAGTCTGGGCATTTTAAGAAACAGATGCTACTGACGAAGCTGGGTTGGGTACCAGCTGTGCTAACTAGGGTATCCTGAGTGGGAGTTACACTGTGTTTCTACTGCCATGCGTAGAATATATTCAGTGTGTTAATGCACACGTGCACTGATGCCTTCCTTCTATTCTCTCCAACTCTAGTTTGGTTAAAATAGGAAACTATATTCAAATATTTGCAGCACTGACTGCATTAGTTGTTTACTTTATCATTAACAAGGCTCTATGTAGGTTTAAAAAGGTTAAAAATGCATTCATAAAATAGTGTGAGAACTTCTTACCTCCAACTTTACTCACACTAGATTCTTTGCCTTTCTCTTTAGTTTCAAAGACATGATAATAATCATGTATTGCACACTTTGTTTTAGGATACTGGTCACATCTTAATTTTGGTATATAAGAACCTTATAATTCTAATTTTGATTCTGTCTCAACTCGTTTTAGCCCTAATTTACAGGATGTGAACAAGCAATTCCTCAGAGCTCTCAGTTTCCAATTCATCAGTAAAGCTGGAGATGCTTTGTCAAAATTTAGACTGTCCTTTTACATCAATATGAAATGCATTAATCAAATTAGCAAAAGCCTTATATAATGGATGACTAGGAACCAGGAGAATTAATGCAATCTTACACAAAGTGCCTGACCTGTGGAATGACTCTTAGGCCTGGAAAAGTTCAGCTCATTATTTCAGACTCACAACATTCCCATTAGGTCTACTTCCCCACTTGAAGGTGAAAACCTGACAGGTGGAGTCAGGTGTCTAGGATTCCTGCCTGAGACTTCCCCTGGAGAAAAGGGGGGGGGGGGCAAGTGTCCATCAAGATCAAACTCTGGCCATTTCAGAACATAACTGAAGACTTTTTCCAGCCTCTGAAATAAGGCAAACTTGAGTTTCTGGGCAACACTGTACAATATTGAGGGTGCTGGCTAAGGACCTGGAATGTTCATTCGCATCCATATTATCTGTTATCCGCCTTTCTATCTTTGCATATGTATTTTGGCCTTTTTGACCCTTCATTTCTGGTTTGTAAAATGAAGGGCAATAATCTCAGGGGAGTGAGATGCCTGAATTAGCAAAACCTCTATCACAGACCTTTTATAATTCAAAAAAACTTTTCCTGGGCTGAAGAGATGGCTCAGTAGATAAAGTACTTGTTGCACAAGTCTGAGTACCTGAGTTGGCCTGCCTATAATCCCAGCGCTCAGAGGCAGAAGCAGGATTTCTACAACAAACTGGTTAGCTAGACTAGCTGAATCAGGGAGAGAGCCTGCCTCAGTAAGAGACATGGATAGTGGCTGAGGAAGACATTATATGTCAACATCTGATCTCTACACGTACCAACAGACATGTGTGCCTACACATCTGCAAATACACATAGGCATGCAACACACACACACACACACACACACACACACACACCAACCAAAACCAAACCAAACCAAAACACCAAACCAAACCAAACATTTCCTGGGTCCTTGCTTTAGGAGGTCACAGGCCTTAGAGGGGCTGAGTGTTTTTCTTAAGGTGAGTCTGATCAGAAGACCTTATAGTCAGCAAGAATGCAATGACAGCCTAGGACACCTGGGCGAGATTAAAGACAGGATGACAGTAAGTCACAGGGCCATATAAAATAACACATCCCAGACTGCAGATGTGTTCTACCAGAACAAACACATATACTAATGGAAGGCCTCATGTTCAAAGACATCACTGCACAGTGCTATCCAATGAAATGGAACATGAAATGTCTCAGGGTCTTTGTTCCATTGCAAAGAAAAGAAAAATATCGAACCCCAGCACGAATAGGAGAGAGGCTAGGAAGACTTGCAGGAAATGGGGCATGGGAGGGACCTTTAGGTGCCCCAAGGAGTCCCCTCTGATAATAAAAGAGCATTAGGGTTGGAAGCAACTTTAGAGAGTATTCCAATGCCCTGAATTTACAGATAAAAGAGGTTCAGAGGGTGGTGGCAGAGGCTGTTAGGACAGCATACATGAGGCCCTGGGCTCTACAGTGTGGCAGGTATTTCAATGAGAAAGTTGATACCAATTTTTCCACGGTGATAAACACCTTCTACTAATACCAATTTAGAGTGTGAGTCAGTTGGCACAAAATCAAACTTGTATGTTTTTGATTCTGCGGAGTGAAGTATGTAGAAAATACCCTCAATAACAGCCACGGTGTCAATGCAGCCCATATCACTTTACTTACGTTTTTATTAATCTGTGTACAAAGCTGTTTTGCTCAACTGCACCTGCAGAGAGCAGGAGTTGGAACTATGCTCTCTGCAGGCAAGAGCCAAGACACTGGCAACCACTGTTTAGGACATATGTGAGGCCGCACCTGGGACTCAGTTTATGCTGAAGAATGCACAGGTTTTAATCCTTCCTCTGAGTTCTGCAGGCTGCAAGGGCAAATGTCAATCCTAGGACTTCTTTACATTTCTGGTCAGGTAGCATACTTCGTTGAGCCTATCTTGTTCATTTACACAGGCTGAGAAATGTTGGGAGGTTTTCATTCCCCTCCCACACTGGCTTCTAGCTGTCCCATCCCATCTTTCTTTGGTGGAAAGCTCACGGTCTTCCCTGGTAGACGAGAGCAGTCTTCATACTGGGAATGCTGACTTTTAACTTATCCCCCACAAATTTAACAGGGAAACAAAGGACAGGGAAGAGGACGACGGACTGGGCAAGTCAGGCCAGGGTCTGCATAGAAGAAGAAAGGCAAGAGAAGGAATTAGTTCAAAAATTCTTTCTCAGTCAGTTTATTTAAAAGCCCAGTTCTAGGGCTGGAGAGATGGCTCAGTGGTCCAGAGTGCTTCTTGGTCTTGTAGAGGAGCTGAATTTGGTTGCCCAAACCCACATCAGGAGGCTAACAAGTGCCTGTAACTCTAGTTCCAGGGGAATCTGATGACCTCTTCTGGTATATGTGGGTACTGTATTCATGTGAACATACCCATACAGTGACAGACACATACACACAAGTGAAAATAAAAGAAATCTTTAAAAGGCCAAGTCTGAGATTCAGATCTGACCCAGCACACACTGGAAAGTCCCATTTTCAGAACTGGTTTGTTCATCTTCATAATTTCTATTTTCAAAGTAAAATACTGAATTTCACCAGTCTACCTGTATGTCCTGAGGAAAAAGCTGCCAGACAAAATTACCCACAGAAATCTACCCCAGGTTTGGAGAGCTCTGCTGCCATTAACAATCAAATCCCTTGCCATGGACAAGCTTAGACAGTTAAGCTTCTGTAAGAAGGTGACATTATTTAAATTCTCAATCTAGGATTCTGAACTTATAGTTCAAAATGACAGGAGATTATTTTCTATAGTCATGAATATAACAAACTTTTACAGGGGAATCTAAAGCATTTTATGAAGAAGTTTCAAGTGGAAAACCCCCAGCTGTTGTGGACTGCTATTCTCTAGCACGCCAAACTGTTACCATCTTAATCTGAGCAGCTGTGACCTTCACAAGATGAGTCTGATAATGGTCCTTACAGAAAGGGGTGTTGGGGCACTAGACCTCCACCAGAGATTCCGGTCACTTGATTCCTCCTGCACCCCTCTCCCAGCTGTCAGTAATCCTGCCCCAGCTGTACGTGGCTTTGGAGATGGAAGGATGACTTCAAGAAGAAGGGGAGGGAATGGGATGGGACTCCATCTATGCAGCTTTCAGAGGTTGCCACCCTTGCTGGCGCGGGACTTCTCAGAGATGCGGCAGTTTGGGGGTCACCCCACCCATGTTCACATAAGTAAACCCTCACCATAATCCTTAAGTAAGTTTAATAAATAAACTCATTTGTTCTTTAAGCTGAGCTTGGTGGAATTGTTTCTGAGGTTTGTTGCTGATATCCTATCTGGTGTGAACAGACATTTATTAACAACTCCACAGGACAGCTAATCCAACACCAGCCCACAAGGTCTTCCTTCCATTCTTGGCCTGCTTACAGGTCCACATCCTTTCAAACCAATGAGAAACAAGGGTGGCTGCGGCCACAGGGGGGCAGAATAAAAGAGGTCTGCAGTAAAAGGCAATACTGAACGATAATGGCCCACCACCCCGGATCCATGTATTTGCAAAGGAACAGAGGGGACTAATGGTCTCCAAATTTCCTACCTGCTTTTCTAATTAACAACCAGGATAACTGGTTCTGTCAATTCACAAGGATTTGCAAATATACAATAATTTGCTATTAGATTCTGGAACAAAAAACTGAAAAATGTAAACCAACTACAAAAACTTGCTCCATCGATGGCTATACTTTTTCTCCTATCCATTTGATAATTTCACATTATAAGCTGCATTATTCCTTAAATTTAGTTGTAAGAAGAAATCATATTTTTGTAAATTCCCAAGAATAAAAGCAGACAAAAATCAATATTGAGAACAAGCCTCTTATTAAATATTAATTAATTTTAAACTCTAATCTTTTTTTTTAAAAAAAAGAAGTTAATTGTGTGTGTGTGTATGAAGGTCAGGGGTTAGTACTGGGTGTCTTGGTCTGTCACTCTCCACCTTATTTTTCTTTATTTCTTTATTTCTTTATTTAGACAGGGTCTTTCAGTGGACATAGAGCTTACCAATATGGCTAGACTGGCTACCCAGCAAGCCCCTGGCATCCTCTCATATGTGCCTCTCGAGTGCTGGGACTACAGGTATATGCTGCCTTTATATGGGTGCTGAGGATCTGAACTCAGGTCCTCAGGCTTGCATGTTGAACACTACTCACTGAGCCACATCTTTCAAGCCCTTAAACATTCTTAAAACAACAGCAGCATTTTGTGTGTGTGTGTGAGAGAGAGAGAGAGAAAGAGAGAAAGAAAGAGAGAGAGAGAGAGAGAGAGAGAGAGAGAGAGAGAGAGAGAAAGAGAGAGAGAGACAACTTGTGGGAGGCAGTTCTCTCCTTCCACCATGTGGATTCCAAGGATCAAACTCAAGTTGTCAGGCCCGAGGCATCTTGCTGGCTCCTAAACAGTCTTTTTTCGCATTACTTAGATAGAACTCACCTAACATACCATTCACCTAAAGTATACAATTCAGTGCTGCTGGCCTGCTTGCAGAGCCATGTAACTACTAGTACAACCACTTTTAAAGTAGTTTTAGATCTCCCCACACACATTTCCACCCCGACTCCTTCCTCCATCCCTCATCTTAGGAGTCACAAGTGAATTTACTTTCGTCTTGGTAGATTTGCCTGTTCTGGATAGTCCCCATTGCACAAAGGTAGGTTCTTCTTGCAACCCCTAAACACAGTAACCATCCCATGAGGTGAGTCACAGAACAACTCTGCGGGCTGCAGACAGACCCCAGGCAGAGCAAGGGGGCACAGTAAGCTCTGCTCATTTCAGTCCCAGGTCCCAGGAACAGACGTTGTTTCTAAGGTTGCTCCTAGGCTGGCTGGGAGAGCCGATGGCAAAATAAACTTTTGGACCAAAGTTCAAGTTCCAGGGCAAAGCTGCTAAATGCAGATAAGAATACCAACAATTTAGACCCCTGTGAATGGTAGGTAAGCTTATTTATCCATAGCTATATTTCTCCGGTCTTATGCTATCTGATAACCTGTCTCAAACCTCAAAAGCTGTGTTTGAAGCCCTCAACAGGAAATAAAGACAGATAATGAGAGATGAAGTTCCCTCTTCAATGGCCTCCTTACATTTATAATTGGAAATTTACTGTCCTTTCCCTTCAGAAAAGAATTAATGGTGCTGTCCTTCCTCCCCCCTCCCCAACAGTCAGCATTGAAGATGTTTATTTCCACAGTGGGAGGCCCAGGATTAGCGGAGCCTCCAGAAGGGTGTAGAAAGCATAAAGGTCAATTTAATTAGCTAGTTCCAATCACCAGTCTTTTATAGTTCTCATAAAAACATCCTGATTTAGTAACTGTTACTTCCCCCTATACTTTTTTGAAAACACCAAGCATTTAGCACAATTAATTCTCTTGACCTAATCACATATTTGATAGATTTTTGTGTTTCGCTTTGTTACTAGCTTGTTCCTTCTGGTAAAATGCACATATAAAGGGTTGTAAAATGGCTCAGCGGGTAAAGGCGCTTGCCACCAAGCCTTGTGACCAGATTCGGATCCCTGGGGTCCACATGGTGGAGGTCGGAAATGAATCCTGCAAGTTATCCTCTGACTTTCACAGCATGCTATGGCACCGTGCCCCATCAACATACACATAAAAAAATGCAACAAAAATTATAAAATCACATATAAAAAGTTTTTAATGGTCAAAATGAAGGTCACTTGCCAAGGTCAAATGTGGAAAAGCTACCAGCTTCATAGAAGAACCTGTCACAATTTTGTATAAGAACCTGTTCTGGTTACTCTTACGTCACTGATCAGAACACCTGGCAGAGATAACTTAAGGGAGAAAGAGTATCTTCTGGCTCACAGTTTTGGAGTGCTCAGGCAGTAGCTGCCTGGCCCCATGGGTTTGGCAGAACATCATGGTGGGAGGGTTAGGTACTGGAGGGTCACAGCAGATAGGAAGCAGAGTAGAGCGGGAACCATGGGTGGATAGAACATTCAAAGGTCAGTGAGTCCCACCTCAGAAAAGTTCCATAGCCTCCCAAAACAGCACAGCCAGCTGGGGAACAAAAACAAGCCTGTGGCTACTTTAGATTCCAGTCACTAGCAAGAGTTAGCAATCAGGATGATGCAGTAGAAGATTCCAGACCCTCCAGGTTAGCGGAGAAAACCCTAGAAAACACCTTGTCTTCTCTCACTTCACCTGCCACGGGTGAGTGATGTTGGTCATAGTATTGATCACTGATGACGCAAGGCTCAACCAGATTTCCAGGAAACATCTTCCTTCCCCGACTACTTGTGTCATGGGCTCAAAGCCTGGAAAGCAATCTCATTCCCACTGACAATTTAGGATTACAACCACATCTCAGATCACCTAGCCCAGAAGACAGGCACAACCATCACCCAGAGAGGTTATATTCTAGGTTTGCCTCAGACATACATGAGCGAGCACAGACGGTCTTCTGACCAACATTAACTTGAACATCACCACCATCGAGGATTCATTAAATACTGTGTTTAAAGCAGCGGGTGTGTTAAGCTCTTAGGGAATTTCAAAGCAAGTCTGAGGTGTGCTCCTAGGCATAGGATGGCTTTCATTTTAGAGGGAAGAAAGACACAATGCAATTGAATGCTCATCAATAACGAAACAGAAAAGAAGGACATGGAACGAAAGGGAATGAACCACGGACAGGGCAGTGGAGGCACTTCCCAGAGCGCCATGAGAACACCTTTGAAACTCTCCCACTTGCACTCTGGACCTAGAAATATCCGACACCTGTCCACTGTGGAGAAAGGAATACTAGACACCTGTCTATTGTTCATGAAAAAAGCAAAACCCATGTTTAGCTTGCCAGTGTGGAGGATGCTGTCAGCTCCTGATTGCTTATCATGAGCTGCCACCCAAGTGGGTTTGGGGCAGGAAACACAGGTGGGCTGGAAGCCTGGGCTAGACGGTGGGGTGGGCTGTGGTGGGGAGAGTCATTTTCTCAACTCTCAAAGGGGAGAAAAAGCATCCCAGAAAGTGGGTGCAGATGGGCTGTGAGGTGCTTGCTTCCCAGTTTCTTGGGAAGCTGAGCATCTAAGAGGAAGTCTCAGCCGAGATGCCTCCATGCGCAGAATGGAGGAGCTGTCTGGGGCTCCATGATCACACTATTATCTTTAAAGTGTGTTGGGAGAGGGATGGTCTGGAGACCTTCAGAGAGTTGGTTGCTCTTACAGAGGAGCAGAGTTTGTTTCCCAGTACCCATGTTGGCTAGCTCACAACTTGCCTATAACTCCAGCTCCAAAGTTCTGATGCTTTTCTGGCCTCCGCGGCACCTGTATACACATAACATTCACTCACACAGAAACACACGTAAGTAAAAATAAAAACAAATCTTTAAGAAATTATTATTTTAAAAAATCTCATAGACTCCAGGGGTGGGGAGATGGCTCAGCGGACACTTGCCATGCATATATGAGGCTGGATTCCAGATCCCCAGCACCCACATGTAGGCATGGCAGTCACCTACAATCCCAGTTCTCCAGAGGTATCTGTGGAAGCTGGCTGGCTAGACCAGCTGAACCAGTGGACCTCAGGTTCAGTGAGAGGCATTGCATAAGGGGGAGAGTGACTGAGAAGATACCAGATATCAACCTTTGGCCTTTATATGAAAACACACATACATACATGTGCATGCAAACCATATACACGCAAACACCAAAAACACAGCCTTTGTCATGTATCTCTGCCCCTGCAAATCCACAGGGCTGCTTGCTGGCTGCAGAATGGGGCTGAGGTGCTCGGCCCGGATGCCACAGTTCCATTCCACCTGTGTCTCCCACATCTCCTGCCTCACACCGAATGAATTCCCCTGACTCTCAGATGCCCACTCAGCTTTGTGAAAGAAAGCGAGAGAACTAACTCACTCTCTCTTTTCCCACAAAGGTCTCAAGGGTCTGCCTCTCTTCTGTCGCCACCCCTTATTCCAACCCCAGTAGGCAGCCACTAAGCCGGACAGTGGCAGTCCTCAGCTTCGGGTGACTTAGATCAGCTTGAGAAATCTGCAGTGAAAAACAACTTCATTTGGGAGACTTGACGTTCCAGAGGTTCCGGCAGAACCTCACCCCCACCTCATCCCTGCAAGTTGATTACACTCGGAAAGTCTTAACACTTTAGCATTTGAAACTTAAAACAAGAACATCAAAAGTTTAAAAATGTTAGCCTTTAAAATGAATTATTTTAAAATTAGAATTCTCCGTGACAAACACAAAGAAAAAAGGGCATCAAACATGAATAATGAAGGATTCTAATTCAGGAGACGCAGTGGGGAAAACAAAACCTGGTATTATCCAACACAATGAACAAGACGGCTCGGTTTCCACGGCGTGCTGTATTTAGGTTGAACAGCCTTGACTCCATCCTGTACAACTCTTTGGTTTCTGGTGGGCCATCCCCTCTGGCAACTCTAAAGCAAACTGAAGCTTCCACTCGACTTCCCAGGGCTGTCTTAAGGGACAACTGATATCCTTCCCACAAGGCTGGAAGAAGGGTGCAGATTTTCTTGAAGCTAATTAAATACCTCGTTAGCATCGACTATCTAATTCAAAGTGTTTAAAACCACTGATTGCTTTACTCTTTTGTCTGCATTCCCAAGAATGCCTAGGCCTGGGGCATAAAATGTGGGGATGTAGGTCTAGTGGGAGAACATCTGTCCAGTCAGCCCTGGGTTCTGAACTCAACACTACATAAAACTGGGTGTGGTAACATGGGCCTGTCATCCCAGCACTTGGGAGATAGGAGAAAATGAAACAAACAAACAAAAAAAGGTTAGAATGTCTTGCATAGAATCTGAAACACAGTAGGTACAAAGAGATGCACACTGAGCCCATTAACTTGAGTAAGATAATAACCAAGGGGCCAGGCTTGAGGGGCCAAAGGTACAGAAGAAGCAGTGGTGGGGGCTCCTCAACAGCATTCATCTTTAAAGGTAATTAGAAACAAAGGATGTAGGGCCAAAGAGTCATCAGAAAAAAAATCACTCAGGCTAACCATCACAAACCAATCATGGAATTAAAAAACAAATACTGACATACTAAATAAAGTTCAAGTCTGAAATCACTAGGTGTGCACATGTGTGTGTCTGTGTTCAAGGAGGCCAGAAGAGAACACTGGATTCCTTGGAGTTGGAGTTACAGATGGCTGTGAGTCACCTAAGATGGGTGCTGAGAACTGAATTCAGTTCCTCTGGAAGAGCAGCAAGTGCTCTTAGAGACTGAACCATCTCTTCAGTCCCCAGTTTCAGGGTTTTTTGTTTTGTTTTGAGACAGGGGCTCCTTGTAGCCCCAGCTGTCCTGGAACTTGATATGCAGACCTGGCTGGCCTTGATGTTACAGAGATCCACCTCTGTATTCTAAGTGCTGGGACTAGAGGCGTGCGCACAGCACCGCACCACACCTCAGCTTCAGTTTTAAAAGACACTTAAGAAATCAAAATCCAGAGGACAGAAATGTTTACTGGTCACGAGTAGTGATTTTCAGTTGTTTTAAAGAAGTTTAAGTTCAGACAGAGCTCAACTAGGCTGGCCAACCACCTTGTACTTTATCAAAGTGGCTTCTGCTAAACTATGCTGCTTTTTACGTCCAGCAAGAAGGCATCAAACAAGATGAGACTGTGATCTATTTGAGGAATGGCCTGAAGACAAGGTAAACCAGATAATACTGCACCTTATCGCCACATTGATTTAAAGTCACTTGTTCAAAATGCAGGTATTTGAGAAAGACATAGCCAGGCAATAGTTACTCCCCATGAGCAAGTCAGTTCCTCCAAAGGGTGTTGGGAGCCCAGGCTGCTGACCCAACATTTCCAGTCAAACCAGGCAGCTCACATGGATGGGCTCAGTAAAAGATGGCATCCTTTTTTTCTTGGTACAGGGGATAGGACCAGGGTCTCATGAATGCTAGGCATATGTTCTAACCACACTCTAGATTTTATCCTTTCAATGCCGTGTTCGCGATGCGGTGGGAAGCTCTGCCTAGTAAATGCACAGCAGGCTCTGGGAGGAGAAATGAGACTGCTTTTAGGTACTCGATGCTCATAAGCTAACTGGTGTCAGTTGTGTGGGCTGGCTGGTTGGAATCCTCTGGTCCCGGTCTTTTTCACAAGTTTGCCCCAATAATACCCACTGCAGTTGGGTGCAACCGTAGAGCCAGGCTGTCACAACCGTTCTCTTTTATGCCAAACCAACCAGTCAACAGACTTGATTCAGCCTCACCTTCACTAGCCAGTCTTCAGCTGGAACTTGGGGTTCAGCCCTTCTGAACTTTGTTTTTTTCTGGTGCTGCGGATGGAGGCCAAGGACCTGTGCATGCTAGGCAAGTGCTCCACCACTGAGCTATACACCCAGTCTGCTGAAAAGGCTTTAGAAGTACAGACCGTGGGGAAAGAATGAAATTATTATTGAAGTTACTCTGAACACCCACAATTAAAAAATGTAAATAGAAATACAGCCGTCAGGGAGAAAGCTGCATGTTTAAATGCCCAACGCAACAGGCAGAGCCGAGGAAAGGAGGGGTGTCCGGATGATTCATTACCTCACACCGACCCCCTCACACTGGTCTCTCATGCTCAGCATTCAACAGACGTGCCAATTAGCTACTTGTGAATCATCCCCAGCTTGCCTCGTTTCCCTTCCAAGTTTGTACCCAACGATTTGCACATAGTTAAATATCAACTTATATGGTTCTGGTTTTAGGGGAATATAGTGGTGTCATAATATTTCAGCAACAAAACTGTCACTTTTTAGAAAAATTTAAAAAGTACTTTTCTCTGCTACAGTGTAGACTCCAGAGCATAATGAAGTAATTTTTTGATCTAACAGAATTAACGAGGAGAAATGTGAGGATTTCATTTCCGTAATGAATCAAGGAACCAACCTAAAAAGACACTGCAGTGTAGCCCTCCAACGTCTGGGAAATGCCAGTACAACTATTTTTATAGTTACTAGTGCTATCCGTGTGTGTGCAGTGCATGCATGTGATATGCAGTATGTACATGCGTGCATGTGCATGCATGTGATATGTAGTATGTACATGCATGCAGATGACTGTGCATGTGCTGGCAGATGTGTACGGAGTCAGAGGTTGATGTAGGGTGTCCTCTATTGTTCTCCGACTTATGAGTTGAACCTGGGTCTTCACTGAACACACAGCTCATGGATTTGCTGGACTGACTGGCCAGTGAGCTCCAGGGATCTCCTGTCTCCACTAACCTCATGCGTCACCCGAATGCTGGGGATTCCAGCTCAGGTCCTCATGCGTGTATGTCAGGAAATCTATGACTGAGTCGATTCCCCAGCCTGCAACTATTAATAAAAAAGAAAAGGGAGCGAAAGGAAGGAAGGGAGATAGGAAGGCACACTCATGCTTGCTTCAGAGCCAGGCAGAGTTTTCCTCAAGATGGGAAAGTCACCTACTATTGATTCTTTTTAAGACATTTAGCTCATTTTCATATGGCCTGTTTAAATGCAGTAACAGTTCCCAAGTCACATGAAATTATTCATTTTTATTTAATATAAACTCCTCTTTTTAGTACTCCAACAACTATTCTTTTTTTTTAATGTAAAAGTTTTACTGCTTTGAGAACTTCATACATGAGTGCTGTATGAACATCATTTCTACCCTTCCCTCTCCCTCCTCCAACTCCTCAGGTGTCCCAACTCCCTCTCAAATTCATGACCTCCTCTTTTCTAATAATTATTATATGTGTACGTGTGCACACATGCACACACACACAACCTACTGAGTTCATTTAGTGGTACTCATTTGTACACATGCTTAGGGCTGAGCATTTGGGACTGACTGACCTATCAGAGGGTTTGTCCCTGGAGAAAACTAATTTTCCCTTTCTCAGCAGCCACTGAGAGCCTATTGGTCTTCATCTAGGACTGGGGCCTTTGAAAGTTCCCCCTCCACACTGGCACATTGACTGGCACTGTCATTATTCAGGTCTTATTGAGGCAACCATACTGTTGAGATTTCCTGGTGAGCTTCTTTGTCATGTCTTGAAGACATTATCTGGCAGCTGGTATCCTGGTCCTCTGGCTCTTACGATCTTTCTGCCTCCTCTTCTGTAATGTTCCCTTAGCCTTAGGTATAGGAGTTAGATTGTAGGAGTTGTTGCCCAAAAGGAGTTGGGCATCCCAGGGCTACTTAATTCTCTGCATTTTGACCTGTCCAACAACTGTTCTTTACAAGTTATTCTTTCAACCATAAACATCAAGCCTATAACTGTGATTTAATCTTGCTTTATCAATGAAGTCCAGACTTGAGTGCTAGAGCCAAAGCTGTTTAAGGAGGAAATATCTTGCCTGAGGCACCCTCTGCCCCTCAGCCTTGTTGTCCAGAGCTTTAGCTCAGGACCTGGGTCTCTGTGGACCACGGCCCTGCTCCACAAGGAAGGGCTGTTACTAGTGACCTGGGCAGTGTTGTCTTTTCAAAGCATGGCAGGTCACATGCCCAAGGAAGCACGAGGGAGATTCTTGCAGGCTTTCAAGTACGGCAGGTGGAGAAATGGGAGCCTGGTCTTTAGGGAGGTACACTAGCCGGTTGGTTTTCCTGGGAGATCCTAGTCTTGAAGGGAAAATATAACTAGCGCTGTACTTGGAAGGTCACCCAAGGTGGCAATATGACACTTCATGCAGGTTTTGAACTTAGGACAAGTTAGAGAAAGTGTTTATTCCACTTGAGAAGACTTTAAACAAGTCAGTACTTAAATTTTCGCTTTTAAAAATACTGTTAGCTAGGAGCATGATGACACACAACTTTAATCCCAGCACTCGTGAGGCAGCGGCAGGCGGATCTCCGTGAGTTCAAAGCCAACCTGGTTTACACAGGGAGTTTCAGGCCAGCTAGACCTACACAGCAAGACTGTCTCAAAAAACAAAAAGAGAACAAACCCCCTTGGCTGTCTATATGAAGCTCAGGGAGCAAGGGTAGGCCTTCTCCGACTGCAGAGCAACAGACATCTAAAAAGTTACAGCACAGTTCAGAGTCAAAATTGAGACTGGGCAAGTCTGGGGAGAGAGGCAAAGTGCCCACTTGCAGGTGGCAAGCACAAGAGGCGATGCTCCCAGAACTGTGCCAGGCTTAGTAGGTTCCTATGAGTACAAGAGTGCTGTGACCAGTCTACAGTCTAACACTGTGGTGCTCAAAGTGCTGCTTTGAGCAGACCATTGTGGCAGGAGACAGTGTGCCAACTTGTAACACAGCAAATTAGTGAGAAAACAGTCTCTGAGATTTCCTAAGTGGCCTCTGCTAAAATTAAAAAAAAAAAGTGAATTAAATATACACATACATGCTTTCACAGTCTAGGGACATACATGACCCCAGAAAGCAGAAGGCAGTATGGCTAACAGAACTTGGCCCTGGAACTGTCAGTGTTCAAAGACCATTCAGGTCTCCTTCCAGAGAAAATGCTTTTTTCCTACAGACCTCTCACTGAAGCCCATAACTGAATGCTTAACTTCAGAAAGAACACTGAAGTTTTGCATGCAAAATACACTTGAGAGGACAGAAGCACAAATCCCACTTTTCAGAGCAAACCCATTTCTCACTTGAAGCCAGCCTTATAAAAGCAGCTCACCTGGAAATCTTGGTCATCGATGCCAAACCTCTCCCGTAGGTTCCGGAAGACCACTGGGCAGTATTCCTTAAACTTGAAATGGCTCGGCATGTTTTCTCTGAAACAATCACATTGTGGAATAAAGCTCAGACACACTTAAGTTACCAGGCTCCATTCTGCCTATTTAGATCTATGTGTAGCAGTGAGGTGGCTACAGTTCACTGGCCACAGCCAGCACAGAGGGTTCCACAGAACTGGGCACAACCCAGTAAGATAAGAGCCCATAGGCAGAAGGGACCAATCGATTATACTGCCTTCTTGTCTCACATGGGGCTGTGCTACCTTTTAATCCTGGCTGCACAGAGCAGCCATTCTCTAGGGAGGAAGAGGTGTAGAGGGGCGAGACAGAGGGAGTAGTGAAGAGAAGGTGGAGAAGCTGGAGGAGGAAGAGCAGCTGTGCAACTCCTACAGAGATACCGAGTCTTACAGAGGAAAGCAGCTGACACACAAGGCTTGTCCTCACACTGAAGACCACATTCTAAATCCACACTGAGAAAATGCCCTCAAAGTCAACCTCTAGCCTGGATGGGTGGTGCATATCAGTAATCCAACACGTGGGAGGCATGGGGAGGCAGATACGTGTGAGTTTGAGGCCAGCCTGGGCAACACAGCAAGTTCCAGGCCAGCCAGGACTACATAGTGACCTCCCTCTACACACATACAAAGTCAACCTTAAACAGCATTATGGGAGAAGTGAACTCAGTTTTGAAAATATTAGAACAGTCCCTTTAAGACATTTCATGGAGTCAGACGCGGTGGCACATACCTTTAATCCCAGCACTTGGAAGGCAAAGGCAGGTGGATTTCTGTGAGTTTGAGGCCAGCTTGGTCTACAGAGCAAGTTTCCAGGCCAGCTGGGGGGCCTCGTGAGACCCCATTTTAAAAACCAAAAGAGGTAGACACTTGCCTAGCGTGCTTGAGGCCCTGGGTTCTACAACTGAAAAACTTTCATACCTAATCCTGATATGGGAGGGATCTCTCTAAGGCACATCCCACCCTGCAGAACCGCTTTCCTTTGTATTTCCACAGAGCTATGGGTATACACACGCATACCCCTCTATTACTGTGCTTTGCACTGGACTGACAGTAATTTGTGCTTGTGTCAATCCCCAGCTTTAGGGAAGAGCCATGCCTTATAAATCACTGTATCTCCAGGTCTAGATGGATTACCTGACATGTAATAGGCATCATCATCATTAAAGATGGTATTCCAATGAAGAACATTCCCAGTGCCCAACAAGACATCCAATTATATTTTATTATAACATAACCTTAATTCTTTACTGTTCTATAACATAGTCATTTCTGTTCTTAGAACCACTGTTTTCAAAGTTTTGTGCAGAAGAACAGAGGTTCATAACTACTTAAAAGATCCAAGTAATTTACAATCCCCCAAATTTAAACTGTAATGAGGATATCACTTTTAACATATAAGATATTCATAGGAAACAATATGCCATATGGTAAAGGGATATTATCCCAGAGGGCCTGCTGTTGCTTCGCTGAATACGACAGATGGTTATGTTTATCTCAGGATTAACTTCATCAGCAAAACTTTACTCCCACCCATTGAAAAAATTATGTGATTACAGAAAATTACAAAAAAAATCCTATTCTGAGCAGCCATGACAGTCTCCTGAGAGGGTGTACTTGTACTTACTTGTTAAAAAGGTGGTTATCCACCTTTATCTTTGAGTAGGCTTTGAAGTCATCGGGCATCAACATAACAGGGATTTGGACATGGCTCAGTTCATTGATCTAGAAAAATATAAAATAAATGGCACGAGTTATTATCGTTCTGGCAGAAGGGCTTGATGTAAACATGTACTTGCAAAGAAAGCCTGGTAAGCACAGGAATTCTCCCATAACTCTCAACCTTTAGCTGAGAGTGATGGTGCACACCTTTGATCTCAACACTTGAGGGGTATGGGCAGGCAGATATCTGTGATACTGAGGCCAGCCTGGGCTACACAGCATGCTCCCAGGCCAGCCAGAACTACAGAGTGAACCCCCCCAACTCTCTTCCTGTCCCCCTCACTCCCTCATCAGACTTCTCCACCGCTCTGAGCTTCCACTTCACTCTCTCAATGGGCCTAGATGGTCAGCTGATGTTAGTGGCAAAGGAGGAACACTGGGAACAACCTTCAAGACTAGTTCTCCTTAGGAATGTCTCACTCCCATCTTCTCTCCCTCTTCCCTTTCAGGCTCTTAACTCAGAACTCCTTTGATCCCATTTCAGGGCACCTAAAGAATGATACTGATATCTGTGTTGTCTTTCCTTATTTATAGGAACTGAGTTTAAAACAAACAGTCTGACTAGACCCCAGTGGATGAACTTGCACCGAGGGACAAGAACTTGACTCAATAGATAGACCTTAACATAAATGGCAGAATGCAAGAAATCCAGTGGGGGTCTATGGGAAGGTGCCAATAGGTAAGGAGATATAAAGATATAAAGATGATTAAGATGTTGTATGTAAAACACACAAAAACTCAATTAAAAAATAAAATAAAAAAACAAAACAAAAACAAATATTGGGAAGGGGCTTGAATCTGCTGCCTGAGACTTTCACTCAGGAAGGATGAAGACACCTTCATGGGATTCCATAAGAGGGAGACAAGTTTAGAAAAGGATTAAGAAGAATGCAGAGGCAGGGGTGGTGATCCATAGCCCTGATCTCAGTGCCCAGGAGCCTGAGGAGGACCACAAACTGGAGGCCAGCATGGCTACACAGGGCTACCGTTCAGAAAAGATCTACGTCAGGCATGGTGGCAATGAAATGCCTTTAATCCCAGCATTCAGTAGACAGAGGCAGGCAGATCTCTGTGAATTCAGGGCTAGTCTGGTCTATATAGTGAGTTCCATACCAGCCAGTACTATGTGGTGAGACCCTGGCTTAAACAACAAAGCCAGAACACAGTTCCAGAGGGTAAAGCAGAGAGTTCAGTTTCATTTATACCCCAGCAGGCAGCAGGGATGGATTGGATATATTATTTCAGAACATCTGCCTTTTCTCCTGGCCGTTTTTGCATCTTGACTCCCATGGTATATTTCTTCTTTGCTGTTATCAATAAAAACACTTTAGAGATTTATACTTTCAATAGACTAGAAGATACTCTGAAGGGATCTTAGTTCCATAAAGCAAAAAACAAAACCAAGCAAACAAACAAACCAACGAAAGTGAGTTTCTTGACACAGCAAAGATTTTAACACACTGCTGGGTCCCCGGAAAATGAGCACAGTGTGAAGACCCTATCCTTGCTGCAAGGAAGGCATCTAGTCTGGTACAGGAAAACCTGAAGACTATGCTAACTCCAACACTTTCTAGGGCAAAGTGATAGATGGTGGTTTAGGGGCTTAAAGAGAACCAAGTGAGCTTGAAGAAGTCAGTGCAAAAGAGGTGAGAACAAGTGTGAAGGAATGGGGCATGGCTTTGGGGCAGAGCTTAGAGTCTCTCTGCAGCGTGAACTACAGAGGTCAGAAGGAATGGGTGAAAGCAGATGTTGGCAGAGTCTGGTCTTAGGGTACATGCACAGGGACGGGAGCCGTGGACCTCAGAGGTGAAATATTGTTGACTAAATGTGACATGAGGATGGAGTTCAAGAGCTGCAGAATCACCTCTCAGAAAGGAGAAATCAGTGTCAAACACAAATAGGAGTTTCTACCAGAGTCGATGGGCAGGACATTTGAATCCAGGGCTCAAGTCAACAGCAAGTAGAAGAAATGCTTGGTCTAGATAGTAAGCACCCTGAACTCAGAGCAGGGGTCACTGTCACAGGTAGGGTGAGGGGCTCCTTGGAGTGAAGCTGGTATTACAGGGGAGAGCAGGGAGCTATGAGCATGCAATTTCAGTGCATACTTTGAGTTATTTCGACAAGTCTCATCTTCGTAAGTCAGACTGCCTCAAGAGGAGAGAGTGCTTGGTCCTTGTCCTTGCAGACAACAAGAAATCAAAGACAAAGACAGCAAGCAATTCCTTGGCTTACATAACAAGACGGCGAAGGTAAAAGAGAATCTCAGAGACTCTAAGGTTCCACCTCTCATTTCTCATAGATCCTGGTCCAACTATATTTCTACATTTTGTTTATTTATTTTGTTTTAGGGGGGTTGTGTTTGCGTGTGGAATGAACACTTGTTAGTGTGGGTGTGTGCACATGGGCATGAGTGTGGGGGCCAGAGGGCAACTTGGTGTTTCCTCAATCGCTTTCCATCTTCACTGCTTGTGGACAAGGTCTCTCACTGATCCTTAAGCTCATCTACGGGCCAGGCTAGCGGCGATGGACTTCAGAGCTCCTTCAGAGCTCCTCTACCACACCTACCAGTGGGGCTACAGGAACATGTGCCACTCCTGGATATTTACTGGGTGCTGGGAATCCTGGGGGTCTGAACTCAGGTCCTAGTACTTGTGTGACAGGAACTTTACTGAGCTAGCTCCCTAACTGGTCTCTACTTTTGTAGCTGAGGCCAGGCTGACACGGAGGCACATGAGCTGGAGACGGTTACTTTCTTCTAGATTGCCCTTTGTTCACAACAGCTTTAATTTCCTTTCTCCCTCCTCTGTCAAATTATTCTTCCAAATTTCCAAGTCACGTGAATGGATCTGCCACTCACTAGCTTTTAATTAGGAATCAATATATTTTCAGCAGTGTCTCCTGGGTCCCTATTATTTGTCTGTAGGCATGTTTCATTTGCTGTTTATGACGATCAGCAGTCGTTCATCGGCTTTACTGCAACATATTAACTGCCTGACAACTAAAAGCCCACTCAGCTTGAGGAGTGAGCTTGCTCCTTTCAGCCCATTACTGGGCCATAACACACCCTGAGAGGTCTGCCTCTTTCTAGGCTGAATTCTCAGTGCGACACAAGTGGTGACAAGGACCTTCCATCTTGAGTGACGTTGGGCCATTCCTCTTTGCCAGCTTCTGTGGGGCGCCAGACTATAAGCTTGTAGATTCCAGGGTTTCAAAGTTTTCAGTTTGAGAAAAAGTAATTTTGGATTCACGTTATTATTTATTTATGTGTGTCTATGCACACGTGTGAGTGCCCGAGGAGGCCAGAAGAGGGTGTCAGATCCCCCAGAGCTGAAGTTATAAGTGGTTCTCAACATGGATGCTGAGAACTGAACCCTAGTCCTCTGTAAGGACAGTACATACTGTAAGCACTGAGCCATCTCTCCATTGTCTCCCAGCTTGAGAAAAATGTAACTGACTGGTTTGGCATCTGATTATTGTCCAGTCATTTCATGTGGCCTACTCTAAACTGACAATGGTTTGTTCTCAGTATTGTTTTTTATGTGGTGCTGGGATGGAGTCCAGGGCCTTGAGCTGCAAGTGCTCTGCCGCTGAGCTATGCACAGCCCTTATCAGTACTAAAACACTGTCTTTGCAGATATTTAGATTGAGAACACACACACATATTTATGCAGGTTATCTAATATTCATAGAAGGATCCAAGAAGATTTGTGGTAACTATTACTATTTGGGAAGTAGAGCTGTAACCACTCAGAATAAACATCCATTATAATATCCAAATAGTTCTCATTTATGGAGATAAGAGTGGTTTCGGAGTTTATTAAATTTTTTATTAGGCTGGTCAAACAAGCTGAAAACACTGGTTACATTATTCAGGGCACATTTATAGTCCTTTTGTGCTGGAAATATTTAATGAACTCTTATAACTAAGGACAACGCAGCTTTCATACTTGTGAAGTACTTACCAGCTGTCAAACCAGAGGCAAAGCCCATTTTTGTTTTGTTTGAATAGATGGTTATATTTACCATGCCACACAGCTTGTAATTTTCTAAGTGCATCAGAAATACTTCCATGTGGAGAGGTCACAGGCTGGGTCTCTCTGTACCCTTGGAACTGCCACATGGTCCACCTGTTTATGCTGTTCAGGTACCACCCAAAACATTGTCTTTCTGCGTAGCCATTGGGTATGGAGGCTAACAACACCAGGGCCTCACATAAGACATGAACCAAAGAAGCTATGTTGTCAATATCAATGGACACAAGGCCAAGGTGAGGGGGAGATTAGCATAAAGGTTTATGAGTGCCAAGTGCCAAAATGACCAAACTGTATTACATGCTGGGACAAAGAGAGAACACATGGCAAAGCCTGGACAAAGATAGCCTGACTCTCTAGCATTTGGTTGGAACCAAGAATGGACCCAGTCTGTTCTGAGAAGTTGTGAATTCAGATTTCTCTTCAAACTGTCCCCAAACCAAAGGATTTTCCCTTTCTTTATGGAAACATCAGAAGATTTTTCTCTTTCTGACCCCCTACTATCCAGAACAGCACACACAGCCATAAACAAATGCTATCAATCTGTTCCCACCTGCTGTTTACGACACAAATAGGACAATTAATTGCTTTCAACAATATTTTCACAACATATACATTATTCTGACCCGGGGCAAGGAAGGGTCATGAGGTATTAAAGCTATGTGTATAGGTTACAAGAGGGTCCCAAGGACTAGTAAACTAAATAAGCTGAGATAATGTTAAATAATCTCAACATAAGATTAACTTTGGTTACAGGGTTAGGTAAGATTCCATTTGCTATGGAAGGCATTCCCAGAAGTCATTGGGGTCGGAAGAACTACCAGTAGTCCTGTCTCAGCTCAGCTTTGCCCAAACTCACTTTAATATTTGGCATTCATATCAGAGCTAACACTTTCAGGACATGTGCCAAATCCCACTTTGAGCTCTCTGGACATGGCATCTTATCTGATATTTACAATCCAACACTGTACAATTATTGCCATTTTCCAGATAAAGAAATTGAGGTTTAGTGAGATTAGGTGAGACTGTTATAGACTGGTAGAAATGTGCCTGGAACCCAAACCATTGCACTCAAGATTCCTTTAGTCAAGACTACTGGTCAGATTTCCCAAATTCGGGGTCCTTTCACATCCCTGTCAGCCCAGAAGGTGACAGTTCACAGCAAAATAAATAGTTACCAAAAATTTATGCCTCCATCGTGTTAAAAACTTCTAAAGATTTTCTTTGTCTGAAAGAGTAAATCAATAGCAAATGCACGCTTAATTGAATATGCACTGTAGTCTACAATTATACCAGCTGTGTTTCAATAGCACAATCTAAATCTAGATCTGTCACTGAACAGTTGTCATTCCTCTGACATTTCTTGACACTTCAGACAAGGGGAAATAAATATTCTTCCATGTGTATTTAGATGGGGAAGAATCATAATGGTATCTTTGAAGGATGCAAAATTGATTTCTATAGCAATTATTTATTAGAGACAATTGTCTGGGTTTGCCTTTATAAAAATTACACATAACCATTAGAGAGCACAGGGACATTTCTATGGTATTTCCTTTTAAAAGACCAGATAACTTTGCTTAGAAAAGGTATCTTGACTTCTGAGCAGAAGTTTCAAGTTATATCATGTGCAAGTTACTTCTAACCTTCTAAAACATATGTCTGTTTATTTTCTGTGGGTTGGATCTATTATTCCTGCAGATGTGTGAGTGAATTTACTTCAGCAACAACATGGAGGCCGCAATTCAGATGAAAAAGAAACTGGGACCAATACACAGCTTCTGTAGAAGGAGTAAGTAAAGGTGTCCCAGTAGGTGATGATGAGGAACACAGGTGTCCTCACAAAGCTGTTCATGCTGAGACAGTAAAAAAATACATCTCATATATAATTTTTAAGTCAAGTAAAGAATGTTTATATATTGTAAGGCATTATTAATGACAATTAATTTAGATCCATTCACTTTAAACATCATGTTCTCAAGCTAATAAAATAATTAGCAAACTTTTGGGCTTTTTCTTTGAGACAGGGTCTCACTATATAGCACAGGCTAGACTCATATTCTCAGAGATCAACCTGCCTTTGCCTATATCTACTGAATGCTGGGATCAAAGGTGTGCACACCACATCCAGACAACAAATAGTTTAAATTTACTTTAATTTTAATGTATTTTTGTACATTCTTAGTTGAATTAAAACCCCAATCCCATTCCATGTAGAGAAGACAGATATTTAACTTGATTATACTAAAGAGAATTCTCTATAAATCATGACATACAGAGTTGAAACAGGAAGTATCTGGTGTGGGCAGCTGTGGACTACATTACCCGAGTGTCCTGAGAGCACTCTAAGGGTGCTGAGTCCACCTAAGATTGGGCAGCCCTGCGGGTGTTAACAGAGCAGAGGAAAGGCCTGAAGACATCCATCCATTCCTCCTCTGAATCTCAAGGCATGCATGGAAACAGGCTTACCTTCTCTCCCAAACAACGTTCCTATTTCCTACATATGATGCCCACCTTAAATCACAAGTCAATAACAGTGTTAAAGCATATCCCTACAGGGCAATAAACATAGAATAAGTATCAAGGATTCCAGATCAACAAGGACCCAACAGGAAGAGGCGCTACCATGCGTAACCTGACACGATTACTTTGGATGCTATTTTACTACTAATTAATTTCTTAGGGAAATCAAATCATAAGCATGCCATAGTAGACTCCCCACACTTTACCAAGCTTTCAATTGCTTCTGGCTCTAAGTTCACAGTTCAAAATGTGGCAGAAGTTTACTATTACTACTAAAAAACCCGCCCCTCTCCTTTTATTTCTTCATATCATTTGAAAACAGATACTTTCCACTGACTGGAATCATCCTAATAATAGAAAAAATTCCTTTGTGGCTCTGAAATTAATAAAATATACAAAGATTTTCCCTCACAAATCATTTATTTTAGGCATTTTTCTGACTGCGGTTTGATTTGATTTAGGAAATTAAAGAAGAGAAAACCGAGACTGAGGCTGTGAGGAGGACCTCCGTGTTTACAGGGAATAGCTCAGGGCTACTGTAGTCTGTGCACAGGTAAATGGGAATGTGTACTGACTCTCCCCCGAGTTGCACAAAATGACCCCAGGTGCATGTCCAAGCAAACCCCTCAGCATTAAGACTGCCCCTCCCAACTCTTCGGCAGCCAGCAGGGAGTGTGAGGGAGGGGGCTTGCTCAGAACCACCCAGAGAGAAACACAGCTTTGAAGGTTATAATGATTTTTACTTGCCCCAGCCCAGCAGTTTCAAACTAACTTGAGCAACACAGACAAACCTTGTTTCAACAAAACAGAACAGAGTAGAATAGAACAAATAAAACAAAAAGCAAGAAAGAAAAGAAAAAGAAAGAAGTTTAATTTTCTCTTTTTTCCTAACTAACTTTCTTGAGTTTCAGGAGAATTACCGAAATATTTTAAATCAGATTTTTAGTATCTGATACCCATTTGTAGCTGGTAATTTCTTTTTTTGGTGGGGGAAGCAAATAAGTCTTCAGTAATTTGCCAATGATTGGGAAATAATCTTTACAGTCTTGTGACGGATGGTTGAAACAATTAAGGACTTGCAGCAACTCTCATTACAGCTGATATTGCAAACTGCATAGCTATTTAAAAGCTCTGAGGTTTCAGAGGGACAGGGAGAGCAAATTAGAGTTAATTACAGAGGTAGGAAAAAAGCAGGCAGCTGAAAATGTTTGTGAAGTATGTTTTATTTGTCTTAGGGCAAGAGGTCAGTTTTCCACGGCTACCCCATCAATATTCATTTTCCGAAACCAATTTGGAAAAGTTAACATCTCTGCTTTTGCAGATAAGGGACTATCAGATCAAGCGTATTTTAATCAAAACTGTCAGAAATGTGAGCTACCTCCCAATATCTAGAAAACAAATATTTCATTTTGATGAGGCAAACGAAATGGAGCGGAGAGCGAAGCAGAGGCGGAAGTGAAGACACAGAGTCTGTCCCACCACCTGCAAGCCCGAAAACTTAAATGGTTTAGGGGAATTTTTCTCTTGAACAAGAATGATTAAGTCAGGTTTTTGATTAATGATTACTTGACTGAACCTAGTATATCAGCAGAAATATTTAAACTCTGGCTTAGAACTTCAATTTACAGGCACAAGGGCTAACAAACTCTATCATTTAACAACACAGTGCCCACAAGCTCCATCATAGTTGTGTGTATGTGTGTCTGTATCTGTGCCTGTGTACACGCACGCCCATGTGCACACACGCCAAAGGTCAACCTCAGTATCAGGAGCTGTGCTGGATAGTTTAGTGTCAACTTGACACATCTGGGTTGAGGGGAATTGTCTTCATTGGACTGACCTGTGGCCTTGTGTGTGGGGTATTTTCTTGATTGTTGAGTGCTGCAGAAGGTGCAGCCTACTGTGGGTGGTGCTATCCCTGGACAGTTTGTTAACTATTATATAAGAACACTGGCTGAGCATGGGCCAGGGGAGTAAGCCAGTAAGCAGCGTCCCTCCACGGTTTGTGCTTCAGCTTCTGCCCCCAAGTTCCTGCCCTGAGTTCCTATCTTGGTCTCCTTTAGTGATCAACTGAGTGACCCGGGAGATGTAAGCTAAATAAACCCTTTCCTCCCTAAACTGGAACTTGTCAGAGTATTTTGTCACAGCAATAGAGAAGCAAACTAGCACAGGAGCCATTCACCTCATGTTTTGAGACAGGGTCTTTCGTTGACTTGAACTAGACCGGCTGGTCAGTGAGCCCCAGGGATCTGCCTATCTCTCCTTTCCCAGCACAGAGATTATAAGCATGAGCCCAGCTTTTGTTGTGGGTTCTGAAGATTGGATTCAGGTCTTCAAGCTTGTGTGGCAAGCACTTTACCAAGTGAGCCATCTCCCCAGCCCTATCACACAAAGAGTTCTGATGGACAGGCCTCACCGAAAAGAATGGAATTATGTTAATTTTACCACCCATAAACCACAGACCCTAACATTAAATTATTGAAGGCCAAAATGTACAAGATACTACAGAGGCATACAGGTTTTAAATATTATTTTTTTTAAAGGAAGACTGCCAATGAAAACAAGGCTCACAAAGTGGTCCATTCAAAAGGACTCCAGGCATGCAGTCAGGAGACTTATGACTAAGAGCTGGCTTTGTCCCTTCTTCGGGGCCCTAACTCTCTTGATCTCACTTTATGTTTTTAAAGATCAATTTGAGAAGAGATGTCCAATGATGTGCTTTTCGGTTCAGATAGCAATTCAGAAAATGCCAAGTTAATTACCTAACTTTATCAGACCCGAGAAAATTTGCACATGAATCCAGCTATCTTAGAAGCAGGAGGGGATGATGTGGTATTTGCTTGGCATCAGTGGTATTTGCCCGGCGTCATAAATCTAGTGTGAGTGGTGCCGCCTGTTACAACAGTTCACTCTGATAAGGCAGTCCCATAAAGACAAATGAATCGCAGTATGACTTGTCAGAGTCTGCTTTCTTATTCCTAGAAGATACAGATGATGTCAATGAGCTTTGTTAGGTGAATGTGGCCAAGCAGGGACATGGGAGGGAGGCTGTGATCATGTGGTTACCTACAGTTACATCTTCAGCCTCGTTCAGCAAGCCACCTCTAGAAGAGCACTGTGCGGCACCCAGAAAAGAGGAGACAAGAGAAATAAGAGCCAGTGGTGATGACATCATTCGAATTCCCAGACTCACTGAGCCTCCCGGCCAGCTGGCCTCCTCCACTCTTCCCAGAGGAAGAAGCCAGCCCAGCGATTGCAGCTGAATCTGCCGTACCTCTCACAGGCTTCTATGTTTAAAGACCTAGACCCCAGCTGGTCTGTGGGAGAGCTGTGGAACCTTTGGGATGTGAAACATAGCTGGAGGACAGAGGGTACAAGGTTGGGCCTTTGAGGGCTAAACCCACCTCTGCTGCCAATCCCATCTATATTTGCCATGCATCCCCCATCAAGATGAAAACTTGAACCAAAATAAACCTCTCCTCTCTTATTTTGTTTCTGTAGGGTATTTTGTCATAGCCACAACAACGAGAAAAGTACTAATATACAGACTAAACCTCTGACTAGTGGATGTTAGGTTTTTGTTACTTGCAGCCAAAGATGTCCAAATACAACAGTTAAACATTTTGTGGTTGTCAAATGGATAGGAACTTCATTCCTCTAGCTGACATAACATCCAGACTGCAGAAATGCATCGAGAAAGTTTCAAAGGAATGTGTTTTTCTTTTTAATTAGTATCTCCTTCTGCATACTCATCTTGTTAAGAGGACACGCCAAAACTGTGTGCTCTGTGAGAGTGGGATTTATTCAGGCTTTGGATGATGGGGTGCTGACAGTAGTTCTGACAGGGAATCCTAACTCTCATAGACCCCTGGGAATGGGTCCAGCTGGCTGTGCAGAAGATGCACAATCGTTAGAGTTTCATGTCAAACAGTGGTTCCACTGGTGCCATAGAGAACCACGTGTGCTGAAAAGGCAAGCACACAGGGCAGCCACACATTCTGGAGAGCCAATCACACGTACAGCACCAATGAAGCCAGTCAGATGACGGGGAAGGGGCGGGCTCACACAGTTCACCATTTGTTCCGACAGCAGATTCCACTGCCAGTCCTATATTAAGATTCCAGAACTTCTGTCTTCTTTTCCGTACACAAGAGTAAAAGTGCATTTAGTCTCACTGTCCAAGATCTGCCCTGAGGACGACAGGAGGAAGGCTACTTTATGCCAGCGACGACGCTTTTCTGGATCCCCACTTGGAGCTGATGAACTGACTATCAGTTTTTATCTCTTTTCCTTCTAGAATGAAGGAATCACAATAGAGGAAGTGAGGGATGGGGAAAAAATAGAAAAAAAAAAACAAACAAAGCAAAACAAAATCAAAACCCAAAGCCCAAGACAAGGACAATGGCAGAACAGACAGCAGAAGAGGAAACATTCCAAAGAATTTTCAAAAGGCAAAAAATAAGCAGAGAATCATTAGCTGACAAAAGAGAAGAGGAAACTGTCATCTAAACCCAAAGGCTCCGGAAGCAGAGCTGGGAGGGGTCACTGCAGGCTAGCCTCCTCACTGGCAGTCTCAGCAGCTGTAGTATATGTGTGTGTGTGAGACCTGTAGACGACCTGCACGCCAGCCCCTGGGACCGGGCCTCCACCCTCTGCTCTTCTGTAGTCAGTCACACCTACAGTCCAGACAGCTCCCTCGGGGATACTGGATGACTCTTCTCCGGAGTGAGAACTACTGTAAGAAGCAAATGAATGCAGTAAGATACGGACTGGCGCATGCATATGTGTGTGCGTGGCGGGGGGGTGCAAGTGCACAACCATACATGTACGAGTGGAGATCAGAGCAGGACATCGGGAACCTTCCTCCATCACTCTCTACTGGTTTAAGACAGTCTCTCACAGAACAGCAAACTCACTGCTTAGGCTAGCCTGCTGGCCACGGAATTTTGGGAATCTGCCCCTAAGTGTCTCCTAATGCTGGAGTGACAAGTGTTGCTGCCATACCGGGTTTCATACGTGGACACTGGGGATTTGAACTCATCATAACCACTGAGCCGTCTCCCAACCCCAATATAGATGTATTAATTTGCTCCGTTGGGGATGGAGCCAGGGCCTTACATATCCTGACTACAAGCTCAGCCACTAAGTCACACCCTGCCCCTCTATTTACGCCTCTTTTTTTCAAGTTTATACATTTATGTTTTTTTCCCCCTATGAAATTTACTAAATGCACATACAAAGGTGGAGGAAGTGGGCTCATGATGCTGGGATGGGGCAAGGCGAATGTGGGAGGGCTTGCTTCTGTACAATTCCAATTCTCTGTTAATCACATTATAATGACAATGGAGAGAAAACCCAAAGCACCCATGTGCATCTGATGCAGAGAAATGACATAACTCTAAGGGATCTCTGCAAATAGGGGTGGAGGGAGAGATTTATTTTTTTAATTTCTATTTACTTTTTATCTGAAGGAATAGCTTTCATGTATACTATGTAAAGTAGTCCTAGGTTCCCACTGTAGGGGAGACATTCTGGGGAAATGGCAGGAATCTCACTAATGGACCAGTTGGCCCTGGGCGCCAAGGCTAGGGCCCATGTGCTGTGCACTGTATTAACCCAATGCACTGCAACTCAGTTTCTTTCTTGGATTTACGTATGTACCATCTGGCTTTAACTAAGGAAAACAAACCCTCACACAACAAACAAGTAAGTAAAAGGATGCCTACAAAGAAACCACAGACGGAAGCTATGACTAAATGCCCACTCAGCAGTTACCCGGGACTTGTGAGAGACAGGCAGAGCTGACCTCCTCCTGCCTTCCCTCCATCGGTCACATCACGGGAGACGATTCTTTCAGAACAACTGAAATAGGAAAATATCATTTAAAAAATATGGGTTTCCATTCACTTGGAAGGTAATGGTAAACCTTCCCTAACTGTACCCTGTGCCATGAGGTCTATTAGCTGAAAAAGATATGGAACGATGAGAAAGACAAAGCCCTCAAGGCTTATGCAGTACTGAACTACTAAATTTAGTGCTTCATAAAACTTCATTATTATTTTGTGATTAATATACATAAACTTCTTGCAAGTTTCCATTAAAGCAAAAATCCAAAAATATCCTATACACTACTAGAGAAACCCTTGTTACTCCTCCTGAGTTAGAAATGGCTGAGGGTGCATGAAAGCCAACGTGGGACCAAATTGACATGAGTCCCTTTGTCAGCGAATACCTACTGTTGGCAGATGCCCTCAAAACAGAGGTCAATATTTCAAGACTTAAAAATAGGATAAATTGCATAGCCAGGGAAACTTGCTTTACAGTCGCATCAAAGTAAAGTTGATTCTAGCAATTCCCTGCTTTCATACTGCTAAAGTGGTTGCTACATTTGAAGAATGACTGTGTGTGGTTGAGAGGAAAGCAGCGTGTAAGGCCTTACCACAGCAGAATTGAGAGGATGAGTCATGCACTTCCTTTAGGTCCTGGGAGCCTGCCAAGGGTCAGAGATCCTTCTCAGCAGTATGCTACTTAGCAGCCAAAATATAAAAACAAAAACATACCTCAAGCTTCCTTTCAGAGTAAAGGTGAGACTCAACATTGAGTCCGAAAGCAACACTTTTCAAGAGAAATCAAAGTTTTAAAAAATATTTTTATTGATTATTTTTATTTTCTGTTCATGAGTGAACAATACCTGCATGTGTGTAAGTGAACCCGTGTTGTGCAATGCCTGTCGAGACAGGAAGGGGGTGTCAGATCCCCTGAAACTGGAATTACAGATGTTTGTTACACAGTCAAGGAACAGGTAGTGTTCCTTCATTTATTTGGATTTATGTATCTTTCTGAGGTCCAATTTTCAGCAATGGAGTCATTAGATCTAAGAAGAAAAATGTGTAAAACTTAAAAGCTAGGCTTCAAAAAAAATCACCACTAGCAGAAAATTTTTAAAAATTAACCAATGATAACTCTTTCACTAAAAAGTAATAATAATAATAAAGGATTTTTAATGAGAGCAACAGACTCTCCGTAGTGTTCAAATTCTTTTAAAATACTTAACTGGGCTTCTAAAGGCTCTAGATATGCTGCAAAGTACATATTCATTTTAGATATAAATATGACTCAGAACATTAATTAGTATGCTCAGATCTCACATGGTCACATAGATCAGAAATCTTGTAGTCTATTGTTGTAAGGGAGACTATTCACATATCTTTACCCATCTATCCCTGGGTTGAGAACAGAAGCTTGGCAGTGGGCTTTGGGGACTAAAAGGCTCACAGATCTTTCTGATACAGCCCTTCTCTGGGCACTGAGTAGAAACACCACAGAAGGAGAGAGAGCTCCCATTCGTTCACACTGGCAGCCTCAAGCCTGCTCCACGACATTCACATGTGGCCAGGGCAACATCACCTTTTTAATCATTATCTAAACCTTTCCCATGGGCCTGTCTCTTCTCCTCCCAACACTAAAGAGTGAGGGTTCTCACTGAGCAATGATGGTCAAGAAATTACAAAGATGGAAAATAGCTTTTCTTAGGTAGTGAGAAGAAAAGCAGAATTATAGACTCCTTTCTAATGAGCCCAGACACTTGAGTCTGACACTGGCCTCTTGAGTCCTTCCCACCAGGACTCAGAGTGGTCTTGATATGGGGGTGACCTAGACAGAGGTGTCTTCTGTGTGGTTCAACCGCAATGAAGCAGGAATCCAGTACACTCTCCTTGTGTGGGCTTTTTGTAAGTCGGCATTCAAGATGCTTTCAAAAACCTCAAAGGTGTTTTTGATTTTAGGGGGCTGGGGAGTGAAGCTCAGTGGTATTACACATGCTTAGCATATGTGATACCTCAGATGTCATCCCTAGCAATGCACACACACACACACACACACACACACACACACACACACACACACAAATTAGTAACTAATTCTTAAAAGATACCACTGACTGCATGGGTGAACTTTTAGTTTATAAATCTTAATCTTCTATACCATGTTAATTTCTTCTCCTCAATTTCCAAAACATATTTTGTTAGAAAACTTTCACTTGCTTGAGAGATAACTTTTCCATTTGATATGCTAGACTAGTCATGTTTTCCTGGTTTGTTACATTCTGTAGTCTAAAATTATTTCAAACATCTGTAAATGCATTGAGGAGAAAAAAGAAAAAAAGAAACAAAGAAAGCTAAGAGGCAACTCAAATTCTATCTAAAAAAGAACTGTTTAGCAAACAATATTCCAAAGCTATTGTATTCAAACAAGACAATAAAATATTGTTTGTAGGGCACACCAGATTACATTTTCAGACAATTTTCTTTTGTGGTAGAAAATATTTCTGAACATTGAGAATATTCTACTCTTGTAAGTCATTCTAAAAAATTTTCGGCTTATTTTTAACACACCTACACATATATAATCTCAGTAGACTATACAAATCACTTTGTATAGACACAACATTAAATCATTTATTTCTTTATTTGAGACAGGGTTTCATGTGGCCCACAGGCTATCCTTGAACTCTCAGTGTAGCCAAGGATAACTCTGAACTTCTCATTCTCCTGCTTCCCATCTCCTAAGTTTGGGGAGTAGAGACTTACATCACCATACCCAGTTTTATGTGTTTACAAGATCGGGCCCAGGACTTCATATCTACTAGGCAAGTAATCTACCAAATGAACCACATCTCAAGTCCCTAGTTTATGTTTTGATGCAAAGGTAGGTATGTGGTTGAAAATAGGATTTGTGGGAGGGGGAAGGGGAGAGAGAGAGAGAGAGAAAGAGCAAACCTAAGACTCTGTGTATGCTCACCAAGTGCTCTCTGAGCTTACACCCCCAAATTTGAAATAGAATTTTAACCTTTTTCTCAGATGCATATACACTTACCAATAAAAATACCAAAGTGCTTTATAAGTAACAAAAATAACAAGCAATTTAAAAAATCTAGTTATAAACAACTGTCATAGTTTCATGATTCATTAATTTTTAAAAACATGTCACTGCAATTAGCACAAACATTCCTATTCTCAAACTGTCAAAAGAACACAAATGCTACTGTTTGTATTCATTATTTTAGGAAAAAGAGCACTTGCAGGCACATGAGTTTTGCATAAATAATTCTTTCCCCTTTTCCACTTCATTCTATGGATTCTACTATAAAATTCTACAAATTAACCAAAGAATTAGATGACAGAGAATCCTAATGCCCAACTGATCAGCTGACATTAATTTCTCATTCTCCATATGCCATGAACATAAATCAAGGATGCAATCCACACAGACTTATTCCAGGCAGTTCCCATTGGATTTTAAATTTGGAAATCTCTTGGAGTTTGAACAGGAAACTGTATTCATAACTATTACAAATATCTAAAATGTCTCTTGTCATAGTAGATAGAGCATCTCTGGGAACTTTTCTGTGTCATTTGGGGCTGATTTCTTTCATTAAGATAACGAATAGACTGTGTGCACTTAACCTAGTCCTTCCCCTGCCCCTAGCACTAAAAACATGTTCCTGGGAACAACATGCAATTGCCCTCAGTACTCTTGCAAGGGTTATGAAGAATATGATGCAGATTTTGAACAGCACCTTGGTTTCTTTACTGTTCTGTCATGAATGCCTGTGTCTTTTACATAAACTCCAGGCAACTGAAGAGAGAACCCCATTTTCAGCTCATCAAGGATGGGAATCTAAGAAATATTTACTTGAAATGACTTTCATTTGTTAAGCAGAGTCTAGTATGTGGAGGAAGACAAAGAAAGCCACTTGCTGGGTTACACGGTAAGTTGTGCTTTGCATTGCCACCAGGAACCACGTAAGAGCTCTGCCTGTGTGAACTGAAGAATTCCCATGGTATTCAATAATAGCAATTATTTGAGGGCTCTACTGCCTCCTTATGAAAAGACAGTCTAAAGAGAACGGAAGAATAAAAGCAGCTTTGGCTGCAGCCACAGGATAAAACAAAATTGTCCATAATGAGAGAAGAACTGACTTTCTTCTCTCCAAGATTACAAGCATCTGAAAGACAAGGACTTCAGATATATACATCTTTCTACATTCCTGTCCAACCCTAGGGGCGCAGTACAGGAATGAGTTGAAGAATTGTTCCTTTACTTATAAACCAAAAAGGTGACTTTACATCTAGCAAACATGGAGCCTAATATTTATAGTGGCCTTTCAGAAAACTCAAAGTTGCAATTTCACTAGTTAAATTCATGTCTTCTGCAGAGACAGTAACACTCAGTAAGCTTTGGGAAATGTCACTGTTGTTTCCCAAGTGACTGGTCAACTCAGTCACTTAATTTTTGTGTGTGTGTGTGTGTGTGTGTGTGTGTGTGTGTGTGTGTCTTTTTGAGACAGGGTCTCCCTGTAGATGCAGCTGTGCTGGAACTTACTATGTAAACTGGGCTGGTCTTGAACTCAGAGATCTGCCTGCCTCTGCCTCCCCGTGCTAGTATTAAAGGCGTGTGCCACCACACCTGGTTTAGTCACTTACATTTATTCTAAACATGAGAAGGAATATACTTTGTATTCAGAAGCAGGCAAAGACAGAATCTGCAGCTACTCACAATATAGAAGACGGAAAAAAAGAGACATGTATTGGATGGTTGGTTGACTGCATCACCATCCACGTGATGCTCTCAGTGTGGGCAACGGGTTCTAAGTGACTGCAAATATATGCTCACAGGAGCAAACCTCCAGTGGCCTCTTCCTGAGATGTGAAACAGTCAGTGACACGGAGCCATTCTCTCTACCCAACTTATAATTCCAACAATGACTTACACTGTCCCAGTCATCACAGTATGCATTATGTGGTTTGCACTGTTTCCACTAACCTTAGGGCATAGAACACTGAAACTCTAAGTCTTGACTATGTTTATTATATACTTGAGTTTAGAAACATCAAGTCAAATGCACTACTTTGTAGTTATTTGGAACATATTGAAGTAACTACTTAGTAAGAATTTTAAAATGACTGTTAAGAATAATTCTTCTATGAAATAAAATTGTGTTCCCTTGAGGGTGTGAATCTGAGTCAGCATCTTCTAGAAAGGTTGTGCTTGTTCCCTTTAGATCAATGACACTACAGTTTTCAAACATCAGTGTGCTGGATAGCTTTAGTTGTCAATCTGACACACCCAAGTAAAGCAAACCTCTACTGGGAAACTGCCTCCATTAGACTGGCCTGTGGTCAGGTCTGTGGGGCATTTTCCTGATTGGTGAGTGACGTGAGAGGGCCCAGCGCACTGCGGGTGGGCCACCCCTGGGCAGGGTGTTCTGTATTGTGTAAGAAAGCAGGCTGAGCACGGGCCAGGGGAGCAAGGCAGTAAGCAGTTTTTCTCCATGGCCTGTGCTTCAGGCCCTGCTTCCTACCTTGGGCTCCCTCAGTGATGAACTGTGACCTGGAAGATGTGAGTCAAATAAACCCTTTCCTCCCCACACTGGTATTGGTCAGAGTGTTGTGTCACAGCAATCGAAGGCAAAGTAGAAAAATTAATAAATAAAAGATTATCAGTCTTGGTTTCTGGAACCCCAATACTCTGTAAAGTTCAGAAAGGAAATACAGATTAGACCTGTCCATTACTTCTGCAGCAAGCCTGGGTCCAGCCAAGCCAGGGCAGGAAACAGTTCTTCTCTTCTTACAAGAGTAAACTCTAGGGAGGGGCTGGGCTCTAGGGAATTCTTGCTTAGCACGAGCAAGGCCAGGGTTCAAGCCCCAGCAATTCCCCCACCACACACATACACAAAGATTAATGGTGGTCAATAATGGGAAAATGGGACCAAGGGAGGTGGCAGTAACTAAGATGACAGCTTCCCATAGTGCCAACATACCAGAAGAAACAATACTCCATGTTCCATTTGCTTTGTACTGACAATCAATAAAGACTCTTTGCTTTAACAGTCATCCTTTTTTCCTATTTTGTTTTAAAAACTAACCCTTTACAAATAACGATAGTAAGAGGCTATAGCTATCCAGGCTTAATGCCCGTCCCTAGCTCCCTATACTGAAAGTCTCACCCTCAGTGTAAGGATGTTTGGGTATAGAAACTTCAGGAGGTAAGTTAAGGTTCAATGAGGTCATAAAGGTAGGTGCCAGATCCAACGGGATTAGTGTCTAATAAGAGACATCTGAGAGCTCACTCTCTTCGCCACCTCCACCTCCCCACACCTAGTGTTAAGCATAGCCTTGGGAAAGGCTGCGTAAGCATAGTTAGAAGGCGGTCAATGCAAGACAGCCAGAGAGCCCTCACCAGAAACCAACCCTGCCAGAACCCAAGCCGTGTTGGGCTTCCCAGTCCCATGCACTTTAAGAAACAAGCATCTGTTGTCTAAGGCACCCAAACTATGGCATACTGTTACGGCAGCCCAAGCTGGTTAATACAGTACCTATAAAGTAAGAATCCATGAGTTCAGGTTTTGATTGACTGACTATTTGAGACAGGGTCTCTCTGTAGCCCCAGCTGGCCTGGATCTCACTATGTAGACCAGGCTGCCCTCGATCTCACAGAGATCTACCTGCCTTTGTCTCCCGAGTGCTGAGATTAAAGGTATATACCACCATGTCTGGCCCTCATGTTTATTTTTTTTTTAAATTTAGATAAGTAAACAAAAGGGAAGAGAAATAATGTCTTCCTTATAATGGAATTCCAACTACTAAACATGGAAAGAATGCTAAAAATATGAAAAAGTCAGTAATTTGTAAATACTACAGTATTAGCTCTTTCAGGTTAAGAATCGGCAATGGATGCTAAAATTAGTAAGCAAATGTCTGACAAAGCAGGCTGATCACACAGCATCTCCAAGAATCTCCCCTCAAGATACCCAATAGCAAAGGAAAAAGTGATTTCACAATGGAGAAAGCTGGTGTCACCCTAGCAGGAACTGAGAGGTTATATGAGGTACTGGTTACGTGAAAGGCGATCATCTGGGTGCAAAGCATATGGGAGTTCTTCATATTCTTTTCTGAAGCATCTTTTTCTGAAGCATATATTTGGAATGACTTGAAAATGTAAAGTGAAAACAAAGATTTAAATGGTATTTTAAAATTTTATTTATTTATATTCTATGTGTATTAGTGTTTTGCCTACTTGTATGTAAGTGCACCCATGTTGTGCAATGCCCAAAGAGGCCAGAATAGGGTATCAGCTCCCTTGGAACGGGAGTTAAGCACAGTTGCTAGTCAACATGTGTGTGCTGGGAATCAAACCCAGGCCCTCTACAAGAGCAGTCAGTCCTCTTAACTGCTGAGCCATCTTTCCAGCCCCTCAAATGGTACTTTTAGTTCAATGAACACATGATTGGTTCTCTCTTTAATAATCAGCACCATGCTTATAGGTGACAAGTTGGTCTTAGCTGTTTTCATGTTGAAGAATACCATCCGACATACAATTAACTGGAATATTTCATGTCCCCTGGACAAGCAATATCATCTGTTCTGGTCCACAAGCAGGAAATCCAGGATTCATGTGTAGATATATCTGCTAGTATCTAGTTGAATATTGAATGAAGAAAAAAAACCTTAATAGTTTGTTTTTCAATAAAAATTTTGAGGAAAAAAAGCAAAGGGGAAAATCACAGAGCAGGAGGTTTATACCTGCGGCCCAGTCACTGGAGAGGCCGAGGCAGGAGGGTTGTGAGTCTGAGGCCAGCCTGAGCTATACAGAGAGTTCATGGCTTACCAGAGTAACAGAGTGAGACACTGTCTCAAAAACAAACAAATAAGAGTGAGGGCGTGGGGTGGATACACTTTTGGGAGGTAGTTCTGTATTATTCCTTGTCCTGTATTTTTTGGTTTTCTATTCCTAAGGATCTTTTCATCTTCAGCATGCATCTTTTCTGAAAATTGAAGATAACAATCCATTGCCAAGGCCAGTACTTACTCAGGGCTCACTATATACCAGGTATCTGCTAAATGCTTCACAGTCTCTCCTATGAGGTCATCTTAATAACTCCTCGAAACAGGCTCAACTACTACATGCCCCATCCTTTCACACACAAGAAAGCCAAGGCCAGGACTGGAAAAACCAGGTCAACATGGCTTTTGCATGCTGCAGCCCAGTCCATCACTGTGCCTCTAGAACCTGGGCTCTTGGCCATGGCTCTTAGGGGCCTCTTGTTTATAGGCACATGAATAAATGAAAAGAACATCCACTTTAGAAATAAATAAAACCTGCTAGGCTACTTAAAGTGGGCAGAAGAAAGCTGCTTAGGGGTAAATGGCAAATAGATAAACACAAAGCCGCCATGTAAAAGACTCACTTCCTTGTAAGAGGAAGTGGCCTTCACAGGGTGACACAATTCTCCACCCTTTATACTTCACCTGCTCAGAATAAAGATTCCAGCTCTGCTCCAGTTGCTAATAAAGAGAAAGGAAACCATGTTCCAGCCATAGCTCCGGGCGGTATGAGATTTGGCGGTCCCCAAGGAAGGGGAGTAAGGGGGACAGTGCTTGTCCTGCAGCAGGAAAAGGTGCCAGGCGGTCAGCAGAGGCAAAGGAACACGAAGCAAAGCCCCGCGGGAAGCAAGTGAGACACTTGGAGGCGGCTGGGATGGAACCCAAGGCCCTGCACGTGCCAGGCAAGTGCGTGGCCACGGGGATACAAGCCCTGGTTCTTGACCTGTTGGGACAGGCTCTTACTGTGCACCCAGGGCTGGTATTGAATTTGGGAGCCTTTTTTTTTTTTTTTAATTTTTTTTCATTTCATTATTTCATTTCCTATGTATGAGTGTTCTGCCTGCATGTATGTAAGTACAGCCATGCTATGCAATGCCATGGAGGTCAGAAGAGGGTGTTGGATCCCCTGGAACTACAGTTACAGACAGTTGTTAATTGTCATGTAGGTGCTTGGAATCAGACCCTCTGCAAGAGCAGTCAGTGCTCTTAACAGCTGAGCCATCTCTCCAGTCCCAACTCAAGAGCCTCTTGCCTCCACCTCCCGAGCGCTAGGATGACTGGAATTCACGAGTAGTTCCACTTTGGACTGAAATTCTCCTTTCTTTCTTTCTTGACTGAAGGTCTCACACTATGGCTGAGGCTGGCCTGGAACTCAGTGTGTGGCTCAGGCTGACTTTGAATTTGTCACAATCTAACTGCCTCCATCTCCACAGTGCTGGATTACAGGCAGGAGCCACCATGCCAATGTGGACGTTTATTCTTTACTGCCACACTCAAAAGCTCTTCACTCTATGCCCTAAGAACATGTCCCAAACTGCGCACTAAAAAAAGAGACAACCCCAGCACTTGGGAGGCAGAGGCAGGTGGAGATCTGTGAGATAAGAGACCAGCCTGGTCTACATAGTGAGTTCCAGGTTAGCTGGGGCTACAGGGAGATTTTGTCTCAAAAGAAAATGATAACATCAATGAATGAGGGAGAGAGGGAGGGAGGGAGGGAGGGAGGGAGGGAGGGAGGGAGGGAGGGAGGGAGGGAGGGAGGGAGGGAGGGAGGTAGGGAGGGAGGGAGGGAGGGAGGGAAGGAAGAGAAGCACTGAATGCAGCGGTTTTCTCCAATTTACCCAGAAGAACCTGGGCACATATGAGGGACCAAGCACGGTGAGTGTGGATCTGCACACACAGAAGTCAGAGCATGTCACCTGTAGTCTCGGGAGCATGGGGGTCTCTGGCCTACATGCCTGTAGTGCAGTGTGCACACTCATCTACAACAGAGCCTGCATACGCTGGCGCCTACTGTCTCTGAGCAGACACTGATTCTCTCTGCTGACTTTTATTGAAAACAAAATGTTGTTAGATCAAATCCAAGCCATAATTATTTGACTTGGAGTCATTATGAAGTTTTGACTAACTGGAGAAGTGTAAGACAGCTGTGGACAGTTGAATTCAATACAGCGTACCCGTGAAGTGCTTGTTTAGAAAAGACAGCCAGGACCAGAGGTTCTGCAGAGGATGGGGACGCAGGTGTGACCGCAGCAGGGGACTTCTAGGATTGGCTTTAACTATCTCTCTTCATGCCCTTAGCAAATCTAAAGGAGTATGTGCTTTACCTATTGCTATAGGAGACTGTAAAGTGTGGAAGGTCACCTGCCTTTCCTACCACACACTTACTTTATAAGTGTGTTTCCTCAGTGGCTACAGATTTGGGAAAACCTAGACACTTGCTAACAAGGCTGCTCAAACAACTTTGGAACTCTGTCTGGTTTAGCTCTTCCCAGAACATTCTGCTATATCCTGCATACATTACTGGTATCATGATTGACTTTTTTTTTTTGCTATAATAAAACAGTATCATTTAAAGATTTATTATTTTTAATTAAATGTATATGTGTGTGGGTATATGCACATAAGTGCAGGTGCCCAAAAAGAGTGTGTCAGATCCCCTGAAGCTAGAGTTACAGACAACTGTAAACCACCTAATGTGGGTGCTGGGAACCAAACCTGGATCCTCTCCAAGTGCAAGGCGTATTCTTAACTGCTAAGCTCCTGAAATAGCATCTTTTAAATACAAATTTGTAAAGTCAATTAAAGGCTGATTATTCAAATAATAAGAGATTACTTTTAGAGTGTTAACTGAAATACTTCTATCTAAGGTATTCACCTGTCTCTAGGGATGAAAAATGTTTTAAGAAGTTTTAATTTTAAAATCCACAGAGGTTAGGTATGGTGGCACATACCTTTAATTCCAGTACTTGGGAGGCAGAGGCAGGCAGATCTCTGTGAGTCCAAGGGCAGCCTGGTCTACATAGTGAGTTCCAGGCCAATTGGGGCTACAGGGAAACCCTGTCTCAAAAAACCAAAATAAATAAAAATAAAAACATCCCTAGAGAAACCATTAGAGGATACAAAAGTTACATAAAGTGAAAATCATCTCTAATTTCACCAAATATTTATTAATGTGCTCAGGAAATACTGAAAAATATCTCCCTTAACTGTCAAGTTTTTCTTTTCTTTTTTTCCTTTGGTGATACTGGGGATTTGAACCTAGAACCATATGCATCATAGGCAAGCACTCTACCACTAAGCTATAGCCCCACCCCAAATGTCAAGTTTTATTTAAAAGCAGCCTCAAAACTTGGCAGTTTGGGTCCTCCTCCAAAATTCCAAATTTGAGTAATTACCGCACTTCCTTAGGAGATAATTATGTCTTTTTGTTTGTTTGGTTGGGCTGGCTTCTGATAGGGTATTTTCATGTAGCCCAGGATAGCCTGGAACTGTCCATCCTCCCACTCCCACCTCCCAAGTCCTGGGATTACAGCTGTGCTCAACTATGAACAGCTTAATAACTGTTCTTTAATATTGGGATTTTGAAAAATATTCTATTTATTATTTTTATTTTGTGTGTATAAGTGTATTGCCTGCATCTATGTAAATACACCTATGCTGTACAACGCCTGTGGAAGTCAGAAGACCGTGTCAGATCCCCTGGAACTGGAGCTACAGTCAGCTGTTAGCCGCCTTGTGGGTGTTGGGAATCAAACCTGGATCCTCTGCAAGAGCAGCCAGTGTTCTTAATTACCAAGCCATCTCTCCAGCCCCTTCAATTGGGATTTTAAAGCTATAATCTATATATGCCTATCTTTATAGAACTATGTAGTAAGAGGAAACAAAGATGGGGTACAGGGAGTCTTAACTAAGTGACAGAAAAGGTAACAGGAAGAGCCTAGCAGCTTTAGGATAACGAAGGACCAATCCACAGAGAAGAGCAGGTTTTTCACGCACTGAAGCTGCTCTTTGTGACTCCGCAATGGTGGGTACACGTCATTTTGTAATAGTCAAACTCTCAGAGTGCACAGAATGGAGATTTATCATGTAAACTATGGCTCTGGCTCGTAGTGAGGTGGGTGTAAGCTCATCACTGTATCCAGAATCTCTCTAGTACAGTGTGAGCTGCTGAAGCTGGGAGAGGTCACGAGTCCAGAAGAGAATGTAGGAACTTTCTGTGCATTTCAATTGTTTAATAAACCTAAGAATTTCCTAAAGTCCTCTAAAACTAAAGTGTTAATGGCATAAAGTGTTAGAATGGAAAGGGGAAAGCCAGGTATTTACCACGCTTGTCTTAGGAGGGGATATCGGAGGAAACACTGAAGAAGGGAAGAACCTGGGTTTGGATAGGACAGCACATCCCTGAACACAGGAAATGCCAGTGAATGGCTTCAAGGACCAAACCAACGAGCTGTAGGTGCCTGGCTGAGCCGCTAGCTTAAGGAACTGGGAAGGTTGGAAATGGGGCTTAGAAGCAGTTACACGCTAAGGCAATCCCAGAGTCAGCTCAGTATGTGTGATACAGTGCGGTGTAAGGATGAAGACTAGATGCTAGGCATTACTGAGCCGGCCTAAGTACTGGCCAGCACAGAGTCGGGCAAGAACGGCAATAAAGGGGCAGCAGAAAGAAGGGCAAGGACTCAGAATGCTTAAGGTTTTTAACCTTGACGCTAAGCAGGGAAGCTTTGGCAAAACTGGAGAGAAGTGGGGCCTGTACAAGACCCATTATTTTGGGGTGAGAGCAAACACGTGCTGAGATGTCTAATCTAATGTGCAGTTACAAATGTGGTTCTGAGGCTAGAAATACTTGGAAGTAATCAGCAAACTGATCTTAATTAAGCTTTAGGAAGGAAGAGCCATATAGAGGAACTGAAGACATCACATTCGGAGTGGATAAAAATGACCACACTTGGCTGGAAGAGAATACCACAGGGAACAAAGAAAAGGATTCTCTGAGAAAGGATGAGGAGGGACTGGGAAGGGTCTCTCTAGGTCAGGCTCTGGGAAGCACAGCCACCCCTTCTTCCACCACCAACACTTTACTCCGTGTACCTCTTTCATTACAGGGACATGGATACTGTTAAGCAAAAGCCATACTGTTACTTTCTGGGAGTGTTCGCGCTGGACAAGTCACATATATCTGTACTTTAAGTTTGAAGGACAAACTTCCGAAATACAATTAAAGATCTAACTGCATAGTTGCCAAGGAACGTCCAACCCTGGCTCAGCTCTTTGCTATGAACTTGGCTCCAGCCAGTGGAGCAGCAGAAGATGTGGTCCAGGCACAAGTGTGATAAGCACCAAAGCCCTGCCAGGACTTGCCCTTTGCAATGCTGTTCTCATGAGAGTCCGAGCTACACGCTGGAGTCCCCAAGGGCCATAGCCATGGGAGACAGGAACCGTTCCTAGAGCCAAAGCCAAACTACAGAACTGTCGGCCAACAGAGGGGCAGTTTGAAGCCACTGAAGGTCTGGAGTGATTCACTATATAACAGCTGCCACTGAGCATTTTAAAGACGGGAACAGAGGGTGTATCCATAGAGAGGCAATGAAGAATAAAAGCTGTTTTAGGTTTGAGATGGACACATACGTAAAACACCTCAGAGAAGACTGAAAATGGTCCCATGATTGGAAACCTGGGCTAATCCCCCTGGCCTGAAAAACTCTATACATTTGGAGTCTAGATCAGAATCCAGACCTGCTACTGCCTGGTTCATTGTGCTCTAAGGGACTATGAAAACGTCCAGTCATAACTACACACCCTGCATAATTTAGGCTTCAAAGACTATCAATAGATTTGCTGTCCTTAAGAAAGTCAACCTTTCTTACGCCCCAGAACACAGGGATTTTGGCCTCTACATCTTGGAGCAGCAAGGCTCACTGAACAGGTGCACTCACCCAGGCGTCGAAGCAGCACAGAGCACAACTCACTGGCTGAAACGATGCAGAGCCATCCATGCCCGGCCCCGCTGTTACCTACACCTCAGAGAGTGCCCTGCTGTAAGCCCACAGCACATTTCATGAAAGCACATGCCAAGCTGAGGGCTGTGCAGGTTAAACAGAAGTTACTGCACACTGAAGGGATCTCACAAGAGTACTTTCACACACTGAATGAATCTGAATGGATAATTTGAGAATTGTTGTGTAATAGATCTGTAAATGAAAACCATCTCTGCAAAGCCTGCCCTTTCGGAGATCCTGTGCTTTGCAATTCCATCTGCTCATGCCCATTCCTTCTTTTCCTGAGCAGTCCCCTGGGAACCGGACTACGGTGAGCCCTACAGTAATGATCCCCAGTGGGCTCCGAGAGGCTGCATTTTGGATGATATTTGCACTTTGAAGCAGGTTTCATCTTCTTGGTGGACTGTGCTTGCTTGAAATGAATGAATATAATTAAAATGGCAAGCACTTGACTTTGATTAAAAAACATTAATTGGAATTAGGGGCATTAAAAGCACATCGCACTAAATCTCCACCACGCCGCCCCTCTGTGCTTTTGTCTTTTTACTAAATTTCTCTATACTTTGGTCACATTCTTTGGTTAACTGGACCTAAACTTACAGACTCTCTCAGTAATTCTTTGCCTCTCTTCCACAGAATCAGTCTTCTTGCCTTCCGTCTTTGTTTAATTTTAAAGTATGTCTTAAAGAATTCCTACTTGAATTAAGTATGAAAACAGAAGGGCAAGAGGAATCTAGCAGGACTTCTCCGCTTTTCCTCCTGCTCCCTGATTTTCTCTTGCTCCTATCTAACACTTTTCAAAATAAACATTTAAATAGAAATTTTCTACTACAGTTGTGCTAGTAAGCCAGGATGAGTTTTTTAATTATTATTATTTATTATTATTATTATTCTATGCATAATTGAAATTTTCTAACATACTTGTTTTATAAGAAGTTAGTTCGACTTTGATATTCATCAAAGATCTTAAACTCATGGTGTTGGGGAATATGTGTTATAGTTTTTCTGAAACACTAAATGTTAGGCAGATGTATACTAAAGGTATCACACCCACGTTAGAATCTCTGTAGTCATTAGCCACGTTTAAATTCTCAAATATCTTCAGTACTTGTTTAAAAACTTCTAGAATGTATTATCTATGTGACATCATCCTGAAGGGGCAGGTGGTAGCAAGGTCCCCAGTGCGTATCTGGAGGGTGTATCCCAGAGGCCACAGTCAGAGCACCTGGACATACCTTCCTAATTAGTTTGATTATACTGAAAGGAAAAACAATTACAGTCAGATCTGCAGTTGGGACGTGGAAGGTAAAACAGACTCTGCAACACAGAACACTCACCAATAAAGAAACGAGGAGGAAGAGCAGGAAGCAAACCAGTTAGGTGGACGAGCGGGAGAGGTCCAGAAAACCTAGAAAGAACCGGCAGAGACAGGACCATAATGGTCCTCCACCACATAGAACCAAGCCAGGAAGTGTGGGGCACTGCTGAGCTTGACAGGAGCATCTACTTACCCTAGCTGGAAGACAGCAAAGGAAGTCTGAAAATGTTTTCACTCCTTTAGAGACGCAAAAACATGTTTTTCTTCATTTCTCCATTCAGAAATTAAGATTCAGGGTGCCCCCTTCTCTTTTTAAAGGCATGTGTATTTACAACTTCTTTTAAAGATCCAAATGACTTGGAAATGAACAAGAAGAAACAAACAAGGATAATCCAAGAATACAAACTAGTAATATAGTAGGTACAGTGCACAGAATATCCATTTCTAACATTTCCTGAAAATTAGAGCATTTTTTCATAGCATGAGATATGTGTACTTTTCTCAGTAACCCTCCCAAATAAGGAAAGATACTAGCTGGTGGCAACAAAGTTACAGTTACACAGGAGGAATAAACTCTTGAATTTCACAGCAAAATTATGTATTGTATAATGTATATTTCAAACTAGTTGAAAGAGGATTTTAAATGTTCTCACTGCATAGAAATAACAAATATCTGAAGTGATGGACATGCTAATGATCACCCTGTTGATCATTCCACAGTGCATATATGTATTAAAATAGCACGCTGTATCACATAATATAAAATTGCTATTTGCCAATTACAAACAAAAAGATATCCTTAGAAACTCTGAGGGTTATTTCCTAGAGCTAATAAAAAAAAAAAAGCCACACCTTACAACTGAATGTCTTTTTAGTGATCTCTTCCCTTCGATGAGCACACATGGATTTTTTTTTCATGAGCACCAACAAAACTAAGACACTGTATTTAATTCATAGACACAGGAACAATTAAGACCTCGCAGGTCTTCATCAGCATGAATTCACAGTTCCTGCTTTGGAACATGCAAAGGAAATCATTATTCTGAATTCCATCTAGTATCCAGCCGTATTTCAATTTTCAAACTTAATTAAAACTGGAAGTTTTACTAAGAAGAATCAAATTTCAATCAAACGGGTATATTGTCTTTATTCTCTCCTTTTTTAAGAGAATGCACAAGAAAAATCAGCATCTCCCAAACAAAGGATTAAGAGAGCTTTGATTAGTAGTTAAAGCCACAAGTTAAGCAGGTGTTTTAAATTATCACTTTTATTAACACACCATCTTTTACAAGAAGCTCACTCAACTTTTCAAATTAATTCTAGAATAATGAAGGAAAACGTTTGTCTGGCTTAATAAGCACTCATAAATCGTGAAAGGACGATGACAGTATTGCATCCTGGGAAATTCTCTCCTTCTGTGTCTCCCTTGGTAGTACTAGGTACTTTCGTACTCACAAACCTTGGTGGAAACCAAGTGTTCTCTCTATTGGCAGAAGAGTGCTTCCCAGTGGTGGGGTGAACTGGGGCTATCTGGGAAGCCAGAGGCCTTCTGCAGAGGGTTGGGCTTGTTTATTGACACCAGGTCTTGTTCATGAGAACAAGGCATCAAACTAAGGAGCAGCAGAATTGGCAGATAGAGCAGCAGCTGGGCCAGGGAAACAGGCTGGCCAAGACCCACTGCCCCACAAAGGACGCAAGAGTGGATTATGCTGATGTTGTGTAATAAGGCAGCACACCCAGTGACCCGTGCAGAGCCTCGGGGACTTGCCTGCCCTCTTCATGGAGTTCTGCTGAAAGAGACAATGATGGGCACATCCTAATATTCAGCCTTCTCACTAGATCCAATTTATTTACCTTCTCCTCGGCCTGGGAAAATGGATTCTAGACTCCATGATTGACACTAAGTTGCTTAAACATGCCTTGGTTTTGTATTCCCTAATGCAAAGAGGAAATGAAGTGCAGCTGCAATTGAGAAGTAGTTGCAGAGGATGAAAGGAAAGAGCTTTAATATTCTTTATAAATACACAGCAAGCATGCAGAGACTAATACAACGTAGCAGGATATTTATTACCAAGCCAAAAAAGTAACCGGCAGTGCTAAGAGGCACAAGAAAGATTTGCATTAAATACAAAATTTTATTCACGCTCTAATGGAGGGAGGGGTGTCTGCAAATATATGATCAAGCCTTTATCACCTAAACAGCAAGGCATGCTTGTGCAGACGTGCTCTTCAATTCATCACTGTATACTACAGTTAAATGCTATTATAATTTATGATGTGGTACTGTGAACAGACATAGCAGTTTTACCCAGGAGGGAGACCACCTAATCTAACCCTGTGCTTTATAAATGAAGAGAGCGGGCCTGAGGTCACCCATGGAAAAGCTGGGTTAGAGGGCTCTGATCCTGAGCTGACTGAGACCAAGGCAAGGACAGAGTCTGTGTCAGAAAACAGGCCCTCAGGAGCTCACACTAAAATGCGGAATGCCCGGCAGAATTTGTATTCTCTTTAAGGGACTCCATGGGTTACTTATTTATTATAGATGATCTTTTTTTTTTTTTTTTTAATGTTCAGCCCACACCTGCATCCTACCCTTCTCCCCAAATTTACCTGGTTCTCACTGCAGTGATAATGAGCATGACTCTGTTCCCTGGTCATCACAGAGTTCCTCGTTCTCTGGCCATAAATTACCCGGTCCTTGGCTGCCCCCAAACCCAAGCAGATGCAATGAGTCTGCTTTCCCAGTTTCTTTGCTGAGAATCATCCCAGCTGTCTCCACTACCTTATGCTGAGAAACAAGAATAGAGGTGGACAGTGTCCTGTCAGGCTAGCAGGTGACAGGAGGAAGAGAGAGAGAAGAGAACAGAGAGATCCTGGACAGCTCTGCACCCCCACCCAGCTATGTGGTAGCCTCAGCCTCATGCCTCTTTCTGGGATCCAGGAACTAGCCTCAAATCCTGGAGATAAACTCCCCTTTCTGTTTCAATGGACTCGAGATTTTACAAAACCCTTAGTTTCATTGCATTCTGTTTTGAGGATATCGGACATCCAGTGCATGGTGTATGGACAAATAAAAGTATACTAACAAAACAAATGAGGGAGCTGGCAAAGATCAGCATTGTTCAAAATATAAACAAATACACTTCCCACTCACTTCTTATTAAAATAAATAACAATATGAAGTAATCTGACTATGTGTAACTTGAGAAATTTCAACATATAGAATTACATTCTCAAATTGGGAGAATTTATCATTTATAGCAGTACTCAGGAGATCTGCTTCTCAGTGAGTTAAGAAAACAGCACATGCAGTGGGCAAGGTGGTGTGTGCCTGTCATCCCAGAAGGCAAGGGCAGGTTCATGGTGAATTCAAGGCCAGCCTGGGCTTCAAAAAGATCATTTTTCAAAAATGAAAATATAAGGGGGCTGGAGAGATGGTTCAGTGGTTAAGAGCACTGGCTGTTCTTTGCAGAAGCCCTGGATTCAAATCCCAGTATCCACATGGCAGCTAACAACCGACGATAACTCCAGTTCCTGGGGATCCAATGCCCTCTTCTGTCCTCCACAGGCATTGCACAACAAGGAGGCACTTTTGTAGATGCAGGCAATACATTCATTCACATAAAACAAAAATAAATAAATCAAAAAATTTAACCAAAATTAAGAAATAGAAGATAGTAATGCACATGTAAATATTTAGAACTTAAGCAGACCAATGAAGATTCTCCAGTCTAGTTTACAGAGGGAAATTGGTCTTGTTCATTAGAACTCTGAGTAACCTTCACATTTTCCTAGATAGTCTTTTGTATTTTATCATTATCACTACTAAGAAATTTTTTCTTTTTTAAAAAAAATTTATTATTTTTATTTTATGTGCATGAGTGTATTGCCCGCATGTACGTAAGTGTATCTGTGTCATGCAGTGCCCATGGAGGAAAATAATTGCTTCTGTTAATTTTCAGGTGTGCTTAGAAATTCTAAATCTACGAGACAGTAAACTTCATGCAACCTCATTTACCAAGGCTTAGAAACTAGTTTAGCAGGAATACAGACAAGCGGAAGACAATAAACTCTGCCACAGGTAAACAAGTGGAAAATGTCTTGAAACAATGAGTCCATATGCTGCACTATTAATAATGTAATCAACACAGGCCAACCAACAAGCCCAGTGGTGCACAGAAACAGGTCCATGCTGAAGCCGGCTTGGCAAGGCCTGGGCAGGAGCAGCCGGCCTGGGGAAGGCTGGCAGTGCAGTGATGCGCTCCCACTGAGAGAACACATGTTCCCAAATGTGGCCAGAGACCTGAGAGGACGGGAGACCGAGATCTCCATGTCCTTCTATCTACATTCTTACCTCAGAACATAATCTGGACACTCGTTCATCGCCTTCTTACTCCTCTTTTATCTCATAAAGTAGCTCACCACTGCCTACCACCTCCTTTTGTGTTCTGTGTCTAGGCAACTCATCTTCATCTCAAAGGTGGTGGATTTCAGGATTTTTTCTCACAAACCACCTGAGTTCCGAGAGATAGGAAGCCAACAGGTTTGAATGACACAAAATCAAGACCACCCTCACTTCTGCTGAGAGGCACTGTCTGGAATGTGAGCTGTTTAATGAGTAAAAGCTATTCAGAGTCAGTGCCACACTGGAAGAGGTGAGGGAGGCCCTCTTCTCCCTGTGGTTCAGGCAGGGTGTGGTGGTCAGTGGTGGTCCTTGTAGGATGGCCAGTGAGGGCCACTATGGTTGGGAGGGGCTTCTATGTAGCTCCACCTGCAGTGGGGGACAATCAGGCTGGAGCCAGTTTCAAAAATTCACTGATGAAACAGGAAGGCGCCTTGCTAGGATGTCATCCTTCGGCAGGTGGGCTGAGATAGTCCCTCCTTCCATCGCTAACCTTGATTCTGGGTAGATCAGGTAGAACTGGACTCTTTTTTATGGGGATCAGGATGCAAGCTGACCAGGCTGTCAGCTAGATGACTTAAGGTCATTTTTCCTTAGAAAAACCAACCAAATGTTTATATATGCTACAAAGATTGTCAAACAAGGAGTGAAAGCGCTGTCTAAGGGAAGCTTCACTGCTCTCTGCTCTCTCTGGCAGCATAGGAAATAAAACGGCTTATAACAATTATTATTATTATTATTATTATTATTTCATGGGCTGAGAGGGGGATTCACAGAGGGAGAAGGTGAGAGAGGGAGAGAGATAAAGTGAGGAGGAAGGACGGGGGGCGGCAGATATGAATGAGAATGAGCCACGTGTGATTTTTAGTTGTACAACACAGGGCAGGAAAGTCAAATTCTGTCTTTCTGGATAATTCTATATCTAAATGGTAATGTGTGCTTCCTGTTCTGTCCTCAAGTAAACACACTATTATTTCATGAAAGGTTACTGGGACAGAGGCAGAAGCAGGACCCAGGGGAGCGTGAACGGTGAAGGAGGAGGCAGGAGTTAGAGATAACATGCCTCCTGTCTTAACCTCTGCCGGAGACCCACCTGACCCAGACATGGAGGAGCACAGTCCACATTCAACAAGATGGCTGATGTGACAGCTGGCCCAGAACGCTTCTTCCTAAAACCACCTACCTCATCTTGGACTTGAGTATCAAGAGACACCCCCACACACACAGATCACAGGGGATGATGGGACAGTGGGGATTTTCTGCACACCAGATCCATGAAGAGAGCTCAAAGTGAAGCCAACGGTGAGTGACCCCCTGAGAACATGCTACTGACAAGTACATGCAAGCACTCTTTGGGAGTTTTACCCAGTAACATCGCCAATGAATTTCAGGAGAATTCGGCATCAGGCCTGGACATGCAGGGCTAAGAAGAACCAAACAAATACCATGTGTGAAAAGAGGAGCAGTATTCCCAGAAAAATAGGAAATAAACACACTAAGAAGACTGTCTCGGGCACATCTTTCCTCATGATGACCTACCAATATCCAAAGTCTTCCAGAATCCTGTTTTAAGTCTGCTTATCCTTTAAGGCTGTTTAGATTTTATTTCCTTCATCCTTAAAGCCTTCCTGAAAACCTGTAGCCCTGCCTGATCTTTCTGCCAGACCCCTTCCACAGTTACATGGTTCTGTGGGTTTATCTGCACAGCTGTTTTCTCTTCTACAAAGCTTCTATCTTACAATACAAAAGTAAGTAAAAATGAGGAAGAGGAGGAGGAGGGGGAGGGGGGAAGAGGAGGAGGGGGGAGAGGAGGAAAAACTAGCCTAACAATGAATGGTATTATGAATAAAAAATACTCAGAGAACAACAACAAAAAAAAATATCCCTAATAGTTATAAAGTAGGAGAGGTGGTTAGTTCCTCAACTCTGCATGGTTGACAACTGTTAGTTGTTATCGTTAGTTGTTATTACATCCCGAAGAACAGCCCCTGTGAAGGGTCCTTCTTCCACAGGGGGGCTTCAGTATGTCAGTTTTTACCAATGCCTTTGAAAGTAATCACATGTTCTAGACAATGAACATCTTGCCCATTCCAAGTATTTTTGCTCATGAAAAATTGTCATGAATATTTGACTTTTTTCTAGTTATTTCACACATATCTCTGACTGTCTGGGAGAAAGACACAGGATCTTTACTTATGCAGTTCCTCTTTAGGAAGTGCAGAAAACAGATTAACCACCATCAAACATCAAAAACTTCCCTTGCTCTTGTGGTCTCTAACAGGCACATTCTCTTTACATGCTTCCAAGCAACAAATATAATTGAATGTAGCTATTTAAAACCCACTCCGCGCCTAATGAGCAAGAAGTGGCCTTGCCAGACCACAATGTCTTTGAGAGATCAATTTGGCCAATAAACACTGGAGACTACACACATTCTTCAAACGGAAAGAAAGCAATTCCACAAAGAGGTTATTTGTGATCATCTCAATGTGGCCCGGGATGTGCCACATGCCCAGGAGAGTCAAGTACATTCCACATACCAGCCTCTCACCTTCAAGAATCAGTCCTCTGATTGCCCTCAAAATCTCATTTTAAGTCAAAGGGTCCTAATAAAAATAACTCATTAATTAAGCCATTGTAATGTTTGCATTCATAGCTCTAATTGGAGGTTAGTGGTCTGTTATCCAATGTATAAGAATAAAAATTTCTCTAAAACTTTTCGCTGTTACACAATACATTGATTTAATGGCTTCTAGAAGGCCTTGCCAATTCTAAATGTTCCATCATGCATTTATTTACCAGTTATCAGGCAACTTATAAATAATTTAACATTTTCCGGTATTCCTCTATCAGATGGGTCTATAATGTCTGTAAGATTCTGTTTCCTGAGCTGTATCTTCTGTTCAAAGCTTTTTTACTTTTGGCATGTTCCGTTGAGACCTTGTCTCACTGTGTGGCTCAGGCAGGCCTCGAACTTTGATTCTCCTTCCTCAGCCTTCCCACTGCTGGGATTCCAGATTTGCACCCGTGCCTGGTGTTCATGCTTTAAGGCTATTAACCTGACCACCACACGAATTATCTTCCATACAAAAGGACAGTGACTGAAGTTACTGCTGAATTTGTGGGAAAACATTCTGGGTAAAAATACACAGTTGTCATTTCTTTTCTATGGAAGTATCATCCTGTAATAGATCCGGAGTGGGTGGCCAGACAGCCGGGTAAGGACACATGTGCCGTGTTCTCCAGCCATTAGTGAAGTTACCAGAGGTAGGTATGACCTACGCATGTGAGGAGTGAGGAGGTCTGAAAGCAGGCGGGGTGCTAATGGTTAACCTGGACAGCAGCAAGCTGGTTCACTTCAGGTGTAAGTCTGCTCCAGCAGCTCCAGAACCAACCACACAGGAGGGGATCCTGAGGAAGCAGTTCCGCAGCGAGTAAGGTGGTCCACTGCGAGGTCAGTGTCCTAGGGTAGTTTCATTCTTCAGCCAAGGACCTCCAGCCTTGTTCTTATGGCCATTCTTATCTCCCTCTCCTCCCCTCCCCTCCAGTCACAAAGGTCTCCAGTTCCCTGTGCAGAACATTAGGAACAGCTAGTCTCTCTTCAAAGTTTATCTGTACCTGCTTTATCTTCTTTCCCCATCAGTCCACAAACTCCTTGGGGACAGAAAGGAAACTTCAGCTGTCCATGGGGTTGGCTTGATAAACACTATACTAAGCCAATACATGGTCAACTTGTGTCCCCAAGTTTTCTAAACTGCAACTCCATCACAAGTGGCCCTCCCTGAGTTCTCCCTTAGGGCCTTCTCAGAGGACAGATGACCCGACAATTTGCCACAGGAACTGTTACATCACTCTTTTCGGCCTCAGTTTCCCATAACTATACAGTGGAAACAGGAGTATCTGCCCTACAAAACTGCCATGGAATATCAAAGCACATGATAATAGTACTGTGTAAACAGGAAGACAGACTTGAGCTCAGTTTAACTGTTAATAAGGTGGGCTTCTGGCTTCAGATATAGACTCACTTTATTTGGGTATCATTTATATGTCAAGGCAGTACTAATATATATAAATATATATTTATTTATTACTAGCTTCAGTGGCTAGTCTAGAGAGGCAGCTTGCCCCGGGATCCCCGGCTCCACCTTCCCATTGGGGTGGGCATACATGTGCGCGAGCTGGGGATCTAACTCCAGTCCTCATGCTCCTGCAGCAACTGCTTTACCACAGAGCCACCTCCCCTGCTCCAAGGCAGCAATCCACTGCTTGTTGTAAATTAACTTTTTGGGTGTGGTCTGCTATCAAGATCGAGGGTCTATACTTTCTTGACATGGTTCATTTTCTAAAATTACAAATATTTCCTTCAAAAGTAGCTAGTTTCCTCTTCTGGGAAATACACCAAATGCTGTCTGCCATGGAGTTCCTGCCCCTGCTCTGGCTCAAGGCCTCACACCCCACCCCTCAGGCTTCCCTCCTACCTCAAGGCTCTGTATCTCATCTAAATGTGCGACTTTTGGGCTTGTCACTGGGAGCTCCACAACATTCTGTGCAATGGCTTTACTGATATTCGTACTAAAGGCTCAAAACCACTCTCTCTCCCTAACTATTAATGCAGAAATGGATTTTTTGTCTTGAGAGCTTGCGTGCTCTGTCACACTCTAGAACCATCTCCCTGTCACCAACATCCATCTGTCTGTCTCTTTTTAGCTGTCTTTCCTCCAACGTGCTCTCCACATTGAACCTGCAGTGACAGGCTGAGTTCCTGAACTCAGAAAGCCCACTTCCCATATGCTATTAGGAGAGATCTTGCAGTCATCTCAAAGCCATACTTGAACTTCCCCAGACCTGGCGCTCTGCACCCAGTCACCTCTCATAATGGCTTCGTCTCTGTCCTTCCCCAAACCTCAGACATGTCCTGGGATTCATTTGCTATTCTCTCACCAGCCTCACATCTGCTTCACCTTGAAAATTTTCATGCCTCTACTTAAACACTTCTTCATGCCCTCTGCATTGGAACATGATCTAAAGGATGCTTGTGTTCCTGAATAGCATACCTGGTGAGGCCCAGGGCAGATGTGCCACAGATGTGCTGTCCCCGTGGGTTGCCGGCTGGGCGCAGGCACAGAAGCTTAGAGGTACAATAACAGCATCACAATTCCTACCTCCAGCCAGCCTCAACCTATAGCCACTTCCTTAGTGTTCATTAACATTCCCTGAGTCACTAATACCCATCAACACAGTTAAGTCCTTACTATCAAAATCAGCTGTGGCAGACTCTGTTTTCTGTAACTGAACTCGGACTGATACATATTCTACAAGCAGTGAATAAAAATTTAGAAATTACACACGTGACAACTCTTTATCTCTTTCAGTAACTGTCTTCTAGCCCTGAGCTGTGGCATTTTGGTGACTGACTCCCTTTATGAGCAATGTCTTCACTGTGATGGATACTGTGGGTTGTATTAATCTTAGAAATAAGTGAAATTGGAAAGTTTACATATCTATGATAAAAAATCATCAAGCATATTATTCATGAGGTAACAGTTGTTTTTTTTTTTTATAATAGTCGAATGTGTATTAAAACTAACCATGGAAAAAGTCCCTTACTATCTGATAAATTCAGTCTTACTTATATTTCAAAAGTTACTATAGTGTGGGCAAGTCAGAGAAGTAGAAAACGGTATTTGTTCAGTGAACACTATTCAAAAGAAAATCCTAACTGAAAGGGCTGCTCCTGGTTCTACTTAGATACTGCTTTAAAATGCTTTCCAGCAAAGATCATCCCTGGGGGTATGAATCATACTGTAAATTAAGCTCAGGGCCACTCCAAGGACAGGTCTGTTTGCCAGCTTAGATAAGGAAGAATGTATAGAAAAGGAGGGCCTCCCCAGCCTCAGATATGCGGGGCGTGGGAGACAAGGAGGGAGAACGTCCCCTCGTCCCCTCGGAGGGCAGCCATTTCCTTCCCATGCACCTAGCCCTCTTCTGAGGGCACCTCAGTCCCCAAGGTCACAGCGATGAAAACACTTGCTCTAAACTTTCTAAATCCCCTTTTCTTCTCTCTACAAGTTAGTTTTGCTGCGGAAAGTGAACCCTCAGCAACAACAGGAAGTCTAGTTACCTTCTTAAACTTTCTCTTGCATTCAAAGCAGCAGATACACACTAGCAATGCTCAGTGTGGGGAACAGACAGAAAGGGAAGACAGCCCTGCACCGTGGGTGAAGAACTGATGGCATGACCCTGTCCTGAAACGGTGTGCTGGGAGTTTCACCTCAACTGCTTGCTATTGTTTGGGTGGTTTTGAGATGAGGTTTTGGCAGGCTGCCAAGACTGGTTTTGAATTTGTAGCTCAAATGACCCTCCTTGGTCTAGCCTCTGGGGTGCTATTATCAGAGACAAACCCCAAGGCATCTGGTTCACCTGTGTTCTCAAAGTTAAGAGACCTTTGGTAGAGATCTAAATGACTGGTGAGCTGGAGATCAGAATTCACATCAGAAGCAAACAGCTGTGGTCTCGAAGGTGCTTGGGTATCTCTGTAAACAGTGACTAGTTTGGGGGTGTAGATAGGATTCCTGCCTGTTACACCATCCAGATTTAATAATAAGCAGAAAAGGAAACCCCACAGCAAGAGGTTCTGGAATGGCAAATGACTTTACTGGGCACAGATGCCCAAGGTCATTAATAATTCCAATTTAATTGTGAAAAACAGATGTTTTGTAAAAATTTCAAGAAAATTTAATTACATAATTATTTCCAGAAACGCTATGAAAATGTTCCTGGAGGATAAATGATTTTATATCCTCTGGGTTGCTCAGTCAGTCACTCAGCACTTACTGAACTTCCCCCGAGGAGAAAATCAACTCTTAAGAAAATGGAAAACATGGCTCTCACTTTCCAAGAATTTATTGGGGAAGGAGAAAAAGATGAGCCAAAATACATACTGATAGCAGACAACCGATTTAACTCACAAGGTATAAGAAACTGAAAACGAAAGAATCTATTAACAATGACATTTGAGGAAAGTATGTATGTATGCCTGCATGTATATATGTGTACCTCCCCTATAAGTAAAGTTACAAAAGGCTGTAAGTTGCCATGTGGGTTTTGAGACCCAAACTTGGGACCTCTGCAAAAGCAGCAAGTGCTCTTTGCTGCTGAGCCAGGTCTCTAGCCCCTGTGAAAAGCATTCTTAACATGGGCTCAGACTTCAGAATTTTAAAAGCCAGAAAGACGGAAAGTATCTAACTAGACTGAACAGGACTAGTTGGTAATTTCTGAAAAGCAAAGTCTTTAAAGACAGGCAAGTCTTAAAGCAATGTAAGGGTGGCTGTATGCGAAATCTCCAGCACAGAACGTGCCCTCCTCCTGGCCAGGACTTCACTCAGGAGAGGGGCAGCGAGGGCCAGAATGCCAACTCTAGGGCCGAACTGGATTTTAAAATTTTAACCAAACAGGGTGTCAATATAGAAGTCCATGCTGTCCTGGGGCTCAGTAGGTATCTCAAGCTGGCCTTGAACTTGAATCTTCCTTCCTCAGTCTGCTGAGTGCCAGGATTACAGGTGTGAGCACAGGCCCAGGTCAGTCCTCCCACTTTTAACCAGAAATTATTAATACTGATGTGCTGTATCACAAGGTATCAAGCAAGGGCTGGAGAAATGGCTCAGAAGTTAAAAGCACTGGCTGCTCTTGCAGTGGACCTGTGTTCGATTCCCAGCTCCCACTTGGAGGTTAACAACCATCCATAACTCCAGTTCTAGGGTATATGAAGCCCTCTTCTGGCCTCAACAGGCATTGCATGCATATGGTTCATTTATATATATGCAGGCAAAGCACCCACACATATTAAATATAAATGAAATTTCAAAGAAACAAATAACCAAGGTACCAAATGAGAGCTGAAAGAATGCTTTGAGAGGTGATGTCTGTGAAATTTCAACTGCAGAAAGTCAACAAAGAAACCTGTGGTAAAAGTGGGCCTGAGGCTTTGTCAGAGGAAAATACAGGGACCAGAAAAGAGTGGAGGAAGGAGTCAGTGCCTCAGTGGAAAAGGGAAAGGCTGGGGCTTGAGGTACAGGGTGGTGGTACTCATAAGGGAGGGCCAAAGAGGGAGGCACCGGGTAGGAAGTAATGAGTCGGTCAATACTGAGAAGGCTGACTTCAGAGGACTCTGAAAGATGTCCACATCAATACACCAGGCACCACCCCTATGTACCCAGATGTGGACAGGTTTCTGGGCCGTGGCCTCTGCAGAAGCTGGAGGCCTGTGACAGGCACCATGCCTTCCAGAATTGCCCTGCAGAGGCCCAAAGCCCACATCTAGTAGACTCTTCCTCTTACCAGCTCACAGCTGTGTGGTCTTAAGTTTTGTTTTGAAAATTCAGGTAAAATATGAAGAACAGAGGCAACCACATATCTTTGTGATGTGTTTCCTTCTAGGCTTTGGTACTCTAAGTAGGCTGTACATGACTGGGTTCATATTGTAAGCAATTCTATAGCCTTGTTTATCTCTTTGAAAAACTCTTCAAAACATTTTAATGAGTAGGTATTAGGCAACCATTTACTGAAATATAAATATGAATACGTGGGTAGAAGGCACCCAGTATGCATTTATACCATAACTGATTTTCTTACAGACTGTTGCTGGATCACTCCCCAGCCATTCAAGTCAAGAATACCATTTCTTGGTTCCTGTGCTGGCCTTAAGGACAGAGTCTCTTACATAGCCTTGCATTGTCCTACTGCAAGGTTTCACTAGAGGGTCACAAGGGGCTGACAAGGACATCATCAGTTCTCACACCAAGCATCCTCTCATTGGCATCTTGGAAGAGCCAAACCCCAAACTATACCTATCCTTACTCATATGCATGTGCTTTCTGAAGCTTTAATGCTCGGAAGACTCCAGGGCTCCTCCCAACTTCTCTGGCACATTTAAGGAGATGACAGATGATACATAATTGCTTACTGCTTTGTTTGTTCTCTTGGCCCCTAGATGTTGAACCCAAGCTGTTCTGCTTAGCATCTCCTCAGCTTCTGGTAACAGTTTCCCATGTTCTCACCTGGTGCACCAGCCCCTTTCTGATTTCTGATTCCTAGGCCAGCTCTAAAAGTGGAACCTGACTTTTGGAGATATGGACTTCTGTTCACTGAAGTCACTGAGGACATGGTAGCTGCCTTCAGAACAGCTATTTGGGCCAGTGACTGTCAGGCCTAAGACTGATTCCCACAGTTAGGGGAAGAGATACTGCTCTCTGGACTCAGAAATGGGAAGAGAGAGGCTGGGGCTATTGGAGCTATATTGGTTTCTCCAGAGTACAGATAAAACACGCACAAAGAGCAAGCTTGAAACAGGCAGTGGCAACTATGAGAGCCTCCAGCTAGAACAACACCTGGATTTCTAAGCAAACAAACCAGCAAGTTCTCTTTCTGATTAGAACAGTTTATTTTCTTGCCACTTGCAAAACTGATTTTGAAAACTGAGTCCCAAATGACTTGCCAATTAGATGTTAAATGTGCTTAGCCTGATTGAGCATCCCCTGGTTCCCAAGGGAATCAAGACTAGTGTTTGGTATTTAATGTGCATCACAGGTCCAGGTGCAGGTTTTACTTTGTTCTGCACCTGCCCCAACACGTGGTACTGTGACTGACACGGCACAGAGCAACTGCTGCTACACAGACCTCAGATCTCCCACTGGAACACAGCACCCTCATAAGCATCAACTACAGGCCACTGGCAGAGACAACTCCGCTGGCAGCACAGCACTTCCTGCCTCTGTGACAGGAAGCGTCAACTCCAGATGTGACAGGAAGCGTCAACTCCAGACAGGCACAGAACGCTGGGAACCATCCCAAAACACTTAGGGCAGTGAATGACTTTCAGGAACAAAGCCACCCATCTTCTATTGGCACTTCCACATTTCACAAAACTTGTATTTGACTTCTCAAGGAACTTCATAAATTTTATTTTTTATTTTTTTGCTTTTGTAAGTGTGTGACAATTCCTCCATGAGCAAGTTCAGACTTTTCTCTGTCCAAAAGACTTCCAGAAGGATGCTTTTAATCTTCTTAGCCCAAAGCAAAGCAAAGGATGGATCAAGAGAAAAACAGGCTAAAATCAATTTTAATTACACATTGGTAACTATCAGTGTGTTTTTCCTTAGTAGAAATGTCTTCTTTTTTTTTTCTTTTCCTGTTATAGGGTCTTCTGTTATTAACACTATCAATAAAATGAGTATATTCATGCTAAATTTTCGATTGGGGAATTGTATTTATCTTGATAGATATACAAACTAATGCTACTAGGGAAAAAAATCACGTTTCAGTTGGACTTAGAAAACAGGTTCTACGTATTTTGGGGGAATACGACTTCTGCTGATGTAAGTACTACAAAAATACACGGAGCCAGGAGTACAGACTGAAAAAGAAACGTGTCATTTTTTTTTGTTGTTGTCTAAGCAATCAGCTATGAATAAAATGTGCAAGTACTTTACTGACCCCACAGAAAGACTGTTTCCTAAAACTTCCTTTGTTAATCTCAGAATTACACACTTGAAGGTTTGCTCAACTTTGACTATGTGGCAGCAAAATGCCATGCCTCAAGATAAATCATTCTAGACAAATACTGTTCATTAGAAAATGTAAGTTACATAAAATGATTGAAAATGTTGAATGTGACATAAACTGGAGGGGAAGAGACACTGGGCCAGCAAGGTTATTCCTGGAAATAATTCAAACACTTTGCAAAATAACACTGTGTTAGAGAATATCTGAGCCACGTGTACTAGTAGAAAAGCCACACATGGTGTAGGAAGTCAAAAAGCTTAAAAAAACAACGAGAATTCACAAAAAAACAGGAATAGATTTAAATTACCCAAGAAGCAAAATACAAGAAGAGAGTGAGTTCAAGATCAGTAATTAGAATAAATTTTCATATCTGTTTAAAAACAAAACAAAACATAAGCCTCTTTAACCAAGTTTTCACCAATCCACTGGCATTCCATAGTTGCTATGTAGCAAATCCCAAGGAAATGAGGGCTTACCGCCCTTTAACTCTAAGCAGTTACCCTACGTTCAGCCATATCCCAACGACTTTACATACATTATCCCAGAGTCCACAGGAATCTCACTAGATATGGATTTTTATCTCTTTTTTAAAAAGACAGTTTAATAACTCACCTGAGGTCATATTTAATCCTATAGATACTGGACTATCTAGCCCTGAGCTTTCTATAGCTGCTCCTAAAAGGCTCTATAATGTCTCTAAGTTAAATTTCCAGGCTCCTCCAGGCTTCCAGGAACAGCTCATATCAAAAGGGAATCTAAGAAATGTAGAGACGAGTCTCAGCTCCTCTCTCCCACATGGAGACGGTAGAAAAGACAAGTCCTGCTTGCTTCTAGCAATAGTAGATGAGTTTCGTCTGAAGAGGATTTCCTATCCTTTACCTTCGAACATACTATCCCATAGGCTCATAATACATGTCCTCTGAGTCACAGGATGAGTCAAGCCTGAGGACTAGCTGGACAAAAGACTTTTATTTAGCAGCTGTAAGGGACATCTTTCCCAGAGATCTCTTTCTAGAGGTTGTCTTCAGGGTGTCAGGCTGCAGCTGGGTTGGTTGTGAGTTGAATTGTGAAGCTTCCTCAATAGGCCACACCCCTCATAACCCAGAGCAGAACTCTCAACCCTTGGCTGCAAGGTCTCAGCATCTCAGCTAAGGAGATGGTCTCAGCTTAAACCTCCTTTAATAATTCTTTCCAGGACTTCCCTGCCTTGATAGATATTAACTAGCTCCTGGGAGGCAGGAATACACCTCCTGCATCCCTGTACGTTGTTAGACGTTAGCTCCTAGGGAAGCAGGAACACATCTCCAGCACCTACTCCTTGTCATCACACCTGGTACACAATCAGTGTTCCAAAAATGTTTACTGAATCCTAAACCTTCTTCTTTGAAAGGCAGGTAGGAAACCAGAAAAGGAAACATCTGCATGTTCTATGACTCACAAGATCCCATTAAACAAAGACCAAGCACAGGAATAATGTCTCATTCCAAATAAGAGGTGTGTTACTGGAAGATAATAAAATTTGTAAATTGAGTCAGTCCGGCTCTAATCCCCATTAATCTTATTTTACTACCAACTGTAACACTTCCTCATGCTTTTCTTTCTCTCACCACCGCCATCACCTTTTTTCAGTTTTTTGACAGAGTCTCACTATGCAGCCCTGGCTGGCCTGTACTCATGTTGTAGACCAGCCTGGTTTTAATTTCACAGAGATCCACCTCCCTCTATCTGCTGGGATTGAAGGCATGGGCTACCAGGCCTCCACCTCCCTTTTGTATTAATAAACCTTACCTTTTAATTAGGGAAATGTAAAGGACAATTTAAAAATCAAAACTGTATGTGTGATACTAGCATAGTAGATGTCTTGACATACATTCAACAGGTAGATGTGTCATTACATATCTGTTCAGATCCCTAGACTAAACAAAATTACGAGTATATCCCAGGGGCTAGAGAGATGGCCCAGCAGTTAAGAGTGCTTGCTGCTCTTATAGCGGACCTGAGTTTGGGTACCAGCACCCATGTCAGACAGTCACAACTACCTGTTATTCCAGCTGTTTTTGGCTGCTGTCATGGAGGCATCCACACACACAGATATACACACAAGCACACACATATACACATAAAAAAATAGTAATAAAATAAAATCTTTTTAAAAAAGTGGACCCTGGGGTTAGAGAGATGGCTCAGAGGTTAAGAGCACTGGCTGCTCTTGCAGAGGACCTGGGTTTGATTCCCAGCATCCACACGGCAGTTAACAACTGTTTGTAACTCCAGTTCCAGGGGATCTGACAGCCTCTTCTGACTTCCACTGTGACAAAGACATCACAGTCTATACACACGTAAACATTAATCAAAGGGAGTTTTGCTGGGATTGATATATTAATCATCCAAATTCATCTTGTTCTTAATTTAGACCATTAAGCTTAATCTATCTGTCCAGATGGTGTTTCTATAGGAGAACAAGGGCAGGAAGTGTCACCTGTTCTGAAATAAAGCCAGGAAACACGGTGGTATCAATGAAGAAGGCTTAAACCAAGTTTGAGAAGGAGAGAAGGAGCATAGACCATGGAAGGGATCTTTCCTAGTGATGGAAAAGAAAGGAGAAGGGAGAGGCAGATGGCAGCAAGGGCCAGCAAAGGAAAGCACTCTAGAATGGATAACCGTCCCTCCAGGGTGATGATAACAGCCACAGTTTCCCAAATACTCCTGTAAAGAATAAACCCACTGGATCCACTGCCTCTCATGCTCTAGTCATCCTCACACTTCACGCTAACACTGTGGTCTAAGAAAGTGTACACTTTTAAACAAGAAGCTCTCTGAGGACAAAGGGGCTTGCTTATTAGTGCTTTGCATTCCCCTGACACGAGATATATAGTAAGTACCCAAGAAATGATGCTTGAATGAATGAATGGGCAAATATTTCTTTTGTTGTTTCTGAGCAGAACATTACAGATACCGGTGGGGAGGAACAAAGAGAAGGAGCTGAGAAAACGAGTCTCAGTCAGGACACAAAGACAAACCCTAAGAAAATAAGACAGGAAAGGCTATACGGAAAGAATGATGGGGAACTTAGGGAGACAACAGCTGGTCTCACAGTCTGTGAGAATTAAAGTTCTTTAACTAGAAAACTCACCTGGGAAGAGGGAATCTTAATGAGGAACTGTTTCCACCAGACTGGCCTGTGGGTGTGTCTACGGGGCATGTTCTTAATTGCTCATTGATGTAGCAGGACCCAGTCCACTGTCAGCAGTACCATTTTAGGCAGGCAGAACTGGGGTGTGTAAAGCTAACTGGATGAACGGGGTATGGTGGTACATGCCTTTAATCCCAGCACTTAGGAGATAGAGGCAGGCTGATCTCTGTGAGCTGGAGGCCAGCCTGGTCTATATCACACGTTCTAGGTCAGCTGTGGCTACAGGGAGAATTGGATGTGAGCCTGGGGAGCAGCCAGTAAGCAGCCTTGCTCCATGGTCTCTGCTTCAAACTCCTGCCTTGAGTTCCTGTCTTGGCTTCCCTTGATGATGGACTAAAACCTGCACGATGAAATTAATCTTTTCCTCTCCAAGTTGATTCTGATCAGTTTTATCAGAGTAGCAGAAAGCTAACTAGAACAGCAGTTGATTATAAATAAAATTGGGGTTGGAGGGCTGGAGAGATGGCTCAGCAGTTCAAAGCACTGACTGCTCTTATAGAAGACCCAGGTTCGATTCCCAGCACTCACATGGTAACTAACAACTATTCATAACTTCAGTTCCAGGGGATCTGACATTCTCTTCTAACCCCGAGGGCATTGCATGACACAGGTGCAGTTACAAACATGAGGTAATATACTCATATACATAAAATTAAAATAATAAATAAAAATTTTAAAAATGCAATTCTGAAAATCTGGGCTCAAGAAATGGCAAGAGGAAGACACAGAGTCGTGACAATTTATTTCATAGGAAGCACAAGAAACTGGCTGTCTTCACCAGCCTTGCCAGCCATGTGCTCCACTCTGAGTCCATTGCGATTTCATGCCTGCAAACCCCAACAGATGGAGGCATCAACATTCCTTGACTGGTCTGTAGTCTCCTAGCATCTGGACCTATCTGTCCACACTTTAAACCCTCTGCAAAAACCCTTTTCCTAAAAATAATTCAAAGAACCAAGAGCCTTCCATAAGATCTGAAGACTCTTTTTCTCTGGTTTAGTTCAGCACTTCAGAGAGGTTCTGGTGAATACTGGAGATGGTTTCTGAAATGTTGTGCTGTGAGCTTTCCAAAGGGCAACCTCAATTTGATATTTGTGTGCATGCCAACAAACTCAATTGAAAACATTTTGCACATAATTATGGGTTCCTGCCTTCTGTGTTCAGCTCTGCCCTTTAATATACAGGGTACACCATTGTTCAATTGGGAGAAAAATATACTTTCCAGCTAACTTAAAATCTTATTTGACAAGATACGAAGTCGGGTAAATGAAAAAAGAGGCTTTAGCCAGATGTCCACTTGCATGGCTTAAAAACTCACAGGCAGTACTAGAAATGGACTGCTCTGAGCTTGGGCTTAGAGGGAAGCACACTAACCTGCTGGGCTTAGGGCCAACTCTGGCAGCCAGGTAAGGCTGGCAGTTGATAAACTTCAAAGTTCTGGAATCAGGGTTCACATTCTTTTGGCTTCTGTTCCTTCTACTAACAGTTCGGAGACCAGCCATGGGGGGGGGGAATCAAGAATTCTGGCTGGATTTAACCTCTGCTCTCCATTTAACGAGCTGTGTGATTTCAAAGGGCATATTTATGAGACTCTTTTCTTGTCTGTAAAAAAGACTGTTCATTGTGATTATAACAAAGCAACAGATGTCCAGAATAAAGTTGCTAAATTAGTAAATAAACGAATACTTAACTGAAATAATGCACGTGAAGAAGAGCCACACAGTGAGTGCCTAATAAACGTTTAATCTTCCTCTTTCCCTCTAGTTTTGAAGAAATCAATGTAGAATTTTTTATGTGTTTGGGGGGAAGCTGGCTTTTACTTAATATATCAAATGATTTCTTTTCTAATTATTAGAGTGACACACGTTCCGGCACATGGGTTCAGGGGTTGGACTCACGGCACACGGGTTCAGGGGTTGGACTCATGGCACACAGGTTCAGGGGTTGGACTCACGGCACACGGGTTCAGGGGTTGGACTCACGACACATGGGTTCAGGGGTTGGACCCACGGCACACGGGTTCAGGGGTTGAACTCACGGCACTAGATTTGCACAGCAAGCACTTTTACCCACTAAGCCATCTCAATGGCTTGACTTACTGACTTTTTCTTTTTTAAGACAAAAAAAATATAGCTCACTTAGGATGGAAAGGCAGGTGAATCTCTGTGAGATCAAGGCTAGCCTGGTCTCCATAGAAAGTTCCAGGCCAACTGGAGCTACAGGGAGGCCTTTGTCTCAAAAAAGAAAAAAAAAGTGTGCACATACCTGGATGATTTTATGTACGTCATGTGTGTGCATGCACCCTAGGAGGCCAGAAGGCATTAGATCCTCTGGAACTGGAGTTATAGGTGGTTCTGAGCTGCCTGATGTGGATGCTGGGAACCAAATTCAGGTCCTTTGCAAAAGCAATTTGTGCTCCTAACCACTAGGCCATCTCTCCAGGGTCCCAACTCACTACATCTGATGTATCTTCTCCAGACTTTTTTTCTGTGCAATGTTTTATAAATATTTTTAACAAATTATTTTTTATAATTTATTTTTATTTTATGTGTATGAGTGTATTACCTGCATGTATATAAGTACACCCATGTCATGCAATGCTCAAAGAGGTCAGGAGAGGGCGTCATATTCATAACTGGAGTTATGGATGGTTGTTAGCCGCCATGTGGGTGCTGGGAATCAACCCTGGGTCCTCCACAAGAGCAGCTTGTGTTCTTAACTGCTACACCATCTCTTCAGCCCGTTTTATAAATATTTTTACAAAATGGAAATCTATTAGTCACTTGTCAATTTTTTATATTAATATTAAATAATTCACATATGAATATACAATTCTATTATGATTTGTAACAGCACAGGACTCAATTGGATAGCTATATCATAATTTAACACTACTTTCACACATTTGTAATCTTCCCCTCACTTTGGTCATTATAAACAAATTGTATCATAAGTTTTTCATTAGCCGAGTCAGGATACATTCCTAGGAACAGAATTACTGGGATCAAAAAGACAGATGGATGGACAGATAGAAAGATAGCCTTAAACTATATTTATACATTATATATATATATAATATAGTTAGATGCTATACCATGTATGTAAAGCACATTCCCCACTTCTGCCACCGTCGGTCATATATAACTGCTGCTTTGGTTTACACTGTTACTGTGGCTTACTGGTTATTTATATTCCTTTATCAGTGCTTCTTCCTGCTTATGTTCTTTTTACTCATCTTCTTCAGAATTTCTTGTTGATCATAAACACAGAATAATATGCCTTTAATTTGCCAATTTTCCTGTACCCTTTCTTTTTTATTTACTCATGGCAAGCACTGAGAGGTTTTCATTTTTATGTGGGTCTTCTCTTTTATTTTCAGTTTGGTATTTGTGTATAAACAAAAATTCTATAACTTGAATACCTTGATTTTTGGATAATGAACAGTGATCTTTGGGGATTTAATACAAACAAACACTTAGCTTTATGGATTCGATGCAAATTACAATTGAAGAACCATTGATATTCCCTCTTTCTGGGTCTACCAATGTTCTGTCTGTGAACCTAGTACTGTGTTCACATGTAGACACACAAAACTGACAATCAGATATAACTGTTCTCTTGCCCCTGCTCCCTGAAGCTTAATTTTTCTTTCATATTATATAAATACAGGGTTCTTCAAAAATTCAAATAGAGAAAAACGAGGAAAGAACAAACATCTGACAATATCATACCTAAGATAATCACCATTAGCACTCTGATCATTTATACATTTAATATATTCATATGCAGACGCAGACTTACATAAACAAATAGCTGGCTCTCTGGTATCTGTCTTTATCACTCTATTTCACAGCCAGTGTTGGCTTCTTGGCTGGTGCATATGATGATAAAACTACACAGAGAAATGTTTGTGTTTTAAAGCATGAAATCTTATGACATATACTTCTCTGAACCTTCCTTTTCCTCAATGAGATCTCACAGAAATCCCTCCTATTCCACTCTGCTGGTCTAACTCAACTTTAATTTGTCCACTATATGACTATATCACAGTTCAATAGGCAACTCACTTCTGAAGGCTACTCACTCTCCAATGCTTTACTGCTGCATACAATGATATAATAAATACACAGACATGCCCTATGTTACACACACATACATATCTCTATACTAATGAGTTCTTCTATTTCTATGGATGGATTATAAGGAGTATGATTAAAGGCTTTGTATTTTTAATATTTGGATAGCTACTTCCAAATGGCTTTTCTAGAAGACTACATAAACAGAGCATTCTCTATAAAACTTGACATGGAGTTCTACAAAATCTCACCAAGCCAAGTATCTGAAAGAAAATAATTACCCACAAAACACATCTTAATTATTCTCCCCAAATCCCAATGATCAGGTTCTGTGTTTCATTTACTATGAAACACTATGAACCCTTGCTCCCCAATACTGACTTACAGGATTCTTAATTTGCATATGGAAGTGCAGAGTGGAACTTATCAAACTTTTTACTGTCTAAAACTGTTGACAGCCATCAGGACTTCCGCATTCATGTTGTCCTTCTAAATAAGGGGATGGGGACCTAAGATAAAAGTCCCAAAGTGAAACCACATTTCTTTCAAAGCTTCTTTCCCCATTTTACCAAAGAAAAGACAGATTTTTATACAGTAGGACACCATTAATTTAAGAAGCCTGCTTTGGAAAATTATCAACCCTAAAGATATAATCAAACACTTCAGGAGAACCCCAGAGCAGCTCTCAAATTCTACCCAGGAGGCAATTCCCGGCACCAGGGAAGACAGCCATTCTCCAACATCTTGCAGCTGGCTCGTCTTCAAACACAGGGCGCAGCCAGACAAAGCCTGTGGTTGTTCTCAAGTGCTCAGCACACAGTTTCCGGGGCCTCAGCTTTTTAAAAATAGGCCCCACTAGAAACAGAGTGCTTCAAACAGACACTTGCATTTGACAAGCTCTACCACCCCTTTGCTTCCCCAACACATATTTTCCCATTACTTTTGCAAAAGCAAAAAAAAGATAATTAATAATCCTAACAGTCAACATTTGCTCTTCTGCTCTTGACCACTGGCTAATGCCTTTCTATGGGGCACACATAAAAAAATGGATGCGGTCAAGGGCTGAGAGCATAGTGTAGCTCTGACACGCAACAGACTATGGGTTCTCTCTCTAGTACTTTTACACTGTTTTCTGTCTTCTGTCTCTGTCTCTCCTTCCCTCTCTCTCTTTCTCTCTTTTAGGTTTGGTGAATCCATTAACTGTTTCAGTAAAACTTCCTTCCAAGAAAACTCACATTTCCAACTTACAGACTACAACTTTGAAAAACCTGTAATATACTGAGTAAATTTAGTTTTAGGGAAAATAGATGTTCCCAACCCATAGATTATAACTTCACAAAAATAATGATGTATTTGCCTGGCATGGAACTCTTCCATCAGCATCACAATGGAAACATTCACAATCTCATGAAACACTCTAATTGACCAGGTAAAAGTGGATACTACTAATCATTTTATGACAGGCTGGAAAGACCCAGACCTTGAAGGAGCAGTAGGAAAATACAAACAGCTAGTTTCAATGACACTGCATTAACGAGGCTCTAACTGTTCATGTGGGAAAAAGAAGAGAACCAGCAAGATGCGTTTTGTGTGTGCAAGTTCGGTAAACAACTGTTGAAATACTGCACAATTTCTTCATGGAATATCAGATCATAATTCTGGCAGAAAATACCTTAAGATTTTACTATCAGACTTTGGGCCCTAAATGTGTTGTGTTCATCAAAAGATAAAGTGAGAATGTCACATCTGTGGAGTTTTACTGAGTCAAAATGAAGATCATTTATAAAATCAGTAGCTATGAAAAACATTTCATTAATGCCTAACAAATGGAATATCCCTCATGTCAGAATCCACAGGACACATATTTTGTCACACCCCAAATTATCAAAACTATAAAAGTGGACTTCCCTTGAAAAGTTCATATTGGCCTTTATTTCTTAACTAGAAAATGTGTCTTTCACATACCTTTTCCCAGAGACAGAGCATTTGAGAAAAGCTTTGAGCAATAGCTTAACATTCTTCCAAAAACAGTCGCACTTTCAGAATTGATAGTGACTCCTGTTCACAGGACATTCTGAAGTGTTCTAGCTTTCTTTGTAATACATTTGTCTTTTAAAACTCCTGCTTTGAAATATTAAAGCATCCTAGAAAAGTTTCTCAGTAGGCTCTTGCATCCCAGACTAGTGCCAAAAACACCAAAACAATGAGTGGATTTCAAAGCAGAACCTTGATCTTTCTGGGCTGATCAGCAAAAGCTCTGCTGGGTGTACTAGATGCTTCTGGACTGCACTGAACCGGGTACCAGTAAACGCACTGTGTTAGCTTATAAAGTAGGCAGCTCTGGGTGCATGACTGGGCTGTGTTTCAAAGTGAATTTCTAAGCTCATTATTCGAAACTCAGAATGCATGTTCTGGAAAATTCAATGTTATGAATAGAGGTTAGCTGGCTAAACTAGTCCACAAAATTATGACACACAAGCAAATGAAATCTGATGGCATATGTGTCAACAGAAAAAATGCCAAGATGTAATTTCTTTTTACATACCCATCCTATCGCAACATTAGTCATTAAACAAAACACTTAAAATTCTGTACAACGCATTTACTTCTGAAGCCTGGTACTTGCAGAAAAACATGAATGGGCTGATTTTGTCTAAAAAGAGAGTAAGATAATTTAATAAGCACTGAGGCTGTATCTTCATGTTTCAGTGTTACCCATTTTAATACATGTTTTGTTTTCAATACAATACCATTGGTTTTAATACCTGCGGTTTTATTGTCATTTGATAATAAAGCATTATAATTATGTAATAAATTGTTAGCCTAAATTTACTTAAAATATTCTATTTATTATTTCTTATTCTATGTGTATTACCTGCATGTATGTAAATGTACCCGTGTCATGCAATGACCACAGAAATCAGAAAAGGGTCTCAGATTCTCTGGAACTGGAGCTATGGATGGTTGTAAGCCAGCATGTGTCTGCTGGGAAGTGAACCCAAGTCCTCTGCAAGAACAGTCAGTGCTCTTAACTGCTGAGCCATCTCCTGCCCCTAATTTAAATTTATTGAGGAAATCATTTGCATATATCTATGGATATATATATATATATATACTTAAGAACAATGTATTTAAATCTTACACTTAACTGCAAAATATATGGTTGTGAAATTCTTACTGTCATGTTTTTCAGCTATAATCAAAGAGGATCTTTTGGTACATAAATAGAATGAATAAAAAGGAAAATAACAGAAAACCAAAAAAGAAGGAAAGCTATGTCTGATGTGTACAAATAGAGGGTAAAAAGTAAGATATAAAAGAAGAGAGGGAACAAGCACCATCCCCGCCACTCTCTCTTAACTCCTGCGTGAAATGAGGAAGGCAGACTGAGGGTAGCAAGAAGCGGGCTGGGGATGCACTGTTCACACGCCATGCGCCTGCTGGAGACATGGAGCATGCTCACAGAATGCAGGCCGTCTCCAGCCTGCCAACTTCAAGATCTGGATAACAGGGCACTGTCAGCTTGGAAGACTAAGCAAACTACTTCTGAAGAGTTTTATCAAACGATCTCTATTTGAAGAAAAAATATAGTAAAGTTCCCCGATTTCTAATCTGCCTATCTGTCTATTTGCAGAGACGCAGTGTAAGGGGATGAATGTCGACAAACTGGCCAACACAGGAAGGAAGGCTGAACTGGCGGCTGGAAGCAGAGCACTGGACCTCAGTGATGAAGTTAAGGGAGTCTCAGCAAATAGCCAGTTATAATAAATTGCCACCCAACATTACAAGGGCCTAGTGTGTTTCTTAGTGCCTCTATTCACTGCTGTCTTTTAATAATCCTAAGAATACCTGTAATTTAAAACTCATCTTAACAATTAAAAGTGCACTTACATGCCCAGTCCTCCGAGTTCTGCGGATGGATTTGCTCCCTGATGGAGTTTACTTCTGTCTCCCAGCTTCTGTGAGGTATTGGCTACAAGGCCCATCGTGGGGTCATGTGCTCATCCTCCAGTTCCACAGTTACCGACTACAGATACTATGTGTCAGTCAGCTCGTTCTAGGGACTAGGTAGTAAAACTAATGCCTGTAAAAAGAAATGTTTTCTCACCCTTTATTTCTGCATTTTCCCATAATGAGAACATGCTGTTCATATAATTTTAAAGCTAAATTAGTAAGAACTCACTTTTATAGTTCTCTAACATAGTTAGCCCACTGAATACCACAGAAATCTTTTGTAAAAGTACTGTTGACTATGTGACACATTACTACAACTAGTATTTATCATTAATCTTAAAACTCTGGCTAAATTTTCCCATCAAAAATTCTTGCCAGTGAGATGACTCAGTAGGTAAGGCAGTTTCTACCAAGCCTAGAAGCCAGAGTTCAATCCTGAAGACCCACATGGTAGAAGAGAAGGACTGGCTCCTCCAAGCTGTCCTCTGACTTCCACATATGTGTGCACACACATGTGTGTTCACACACAAACACAAAGATGAGAGGAAGGGAAGAAGGGAGGGAGGGAGGGAGAGAGGAAAGGAGGAAAGGCAGGGAGGGATTGTTACTAAGGCTAGTAATGTAATTCTAGCCTTTGATTTTTTTAAAAAAGGAATGTATTTGTGTGGTGCCAGAAACAACCATTTGATTACAATCATAGTCAAGGTGCAGTGAGAATCAGGCTCCTGAAGTGAACTGCCTTAGAGCAAGAGAGAGCAGAGAAGGGGGGTCCTGGCGCCTTCTCACTGGAGCTGAAGGCCCTTATGGGAATGCTCTCCCGCTACGAGCCCGTCACCACCAGCCACAAGTGCTGGTGTTTACAGTCATTTATAGTGACGACCTGGGGAAAACATACACATACATGCACACATTTGTGTGTATATGTGTGTGTATGAAATAAAACTATCGTAAGAGGTTAGCAAAATGGCTGTTAATAAACTACTGAATGCCATTGTTGGGAAAGAACTATAGAAAGAAATATGAATGAAATTAGCTGTAAAGAAAAAAAGACGAAGAAAGATCTAATGAACCTACCGATTGCCTATGGGCAGAGACAGAGCACCTCTGATTAATTTTTAATAAGAGGACACTGAACGTACTCATCCTGGTTGGGCATGGCTCTGAGGGCTTTCCCTAAGGCATCTCATACTCACCTTCAGGGCATGTAGCTGTATGTTACAATGCTGACTGTGGACATGCAAGGATGCTAATCGCAAGGTGGTCTGTACCCCACCATGGAGCTGTGCAAGTAATTACTGTTAAGTGGGATGTTACAGAGGGAATGCAAGGTACTGTGGTACAGGAGTTACGAGGACCAAGAAAGGCCTTCTACAAAAGACTACCAGAAGACTACTCTCCATTATAATTCCAGATTTAGATGGAAATTGCATGTATGCAAATGTGGTGATCTAAGACTACCCTCCAAGAATATTTTTCCAGCTAAATGTTTAGAAGCTACTGCTTGTTCATAAGGTAGGCAACCCCATTACCATAGGAAACATGAAAAATAATTGAAAAATGAATAAAATAAAAATTTAAAGAGTAGACTAGCATCCACAGATAAAAGGAAATTATCAAACATCTAGGAAAATGACATTTTTAATGTGCAATAATTTCTTCTGACAGTCAATATTTTAATAAAGGGTAAAAAAATATGCAGCTACATTATACCTCAAGCCTTGACAATGAATTTCATATAAGGTGTATCTCAGCCTAAAACAAGAGTTCTTTCTCCAAAAAGACTCCTGACAATTTTTCTTGTCATAGAAACTAATCAACACTATGAAGTTACTGGGTTGTTTTTAAAGTCTAGTCACTGAAGACATGGAATACCTCTCAATCCTCAGCCTTCTAGAAACTTCTCCTGCTGCCCAGCAGCTCGCAGGACAGAGTAGGACTAAGGGACAGACAGGTGGAATCCAGCACACTGCCCTAGAACACCTTTACTTCTCCTCCAGACTCTCACAAAATGCTAAGACATTCCTCAGCTTTGGTCTATGACCCTAAAAAGACCTCACTCTAGTTTCTTAGGGACGCCAGCTTTTGAAAATATAAAATGTGTCTGCTTAGAGTGTACCTGAGGCTAGGTGTCAGCAGGACGTCACCACACAACAGAATGGGAGTAGGAAAGAGAAAAGAAATGAAAACGTTAAGCCCAGACAGAAGAACTGAATGCAGAGCTAAATTCAGAGAGGTTTATTAAGAAGGGGCAGAAAGACACAGAGGTCTAGATAAGACAGGAGATAAGGACAGATACAAAAGGGAAACTGAGTCTGATAAACTAAAACCTGAGTCATGCCGACCTTCACTTAGGATGTCCTTCTTCAAAGTGTGGTCAAACTGAAGACAGTACATACTCAGCCTTCAACATTGTAAGCGGATGAGTTAAGAGGTTGTTCACCAGAAGCAGTCCAATGAAAGCTTTTGAGAAAATCTTTGAGTTCCCCAGAAGCTGTACAGTGTTAACACAGCTTCACGTTCAGGCAGAGAATCAAGTTCCAGGCATCTCATGTATGTAGCCTCATGCCCCACCTCTCTATCCATCCACCCTGTGACTTGCTATAGATCGCCTTGGATCTAACCCTGACCCCAAGAGTGGCCACTTCCTTAAGTTCTCGTCTCACCTTCTCTGGGGAGTTGTTACCATAGTTTCCCACCAAGGACGGCTTGGGTTTCATCACTTATGTCTTGATAATGGTCACCTATATTTCTCTCTATGTGCTTCCCTCACAATCTTCCTGATTTCCAACAAAGCAGGCTCCTTGCTGCCAGGAACTGGATTTTATTCATTTTCGAATGTTCAGAACTTAATGCAGGAAGATAACAGCAATCAAACGCACACACACGTAGGAGTGGAACAGAATGCTCGGTCTCTGATCCACAGGTCTTGTTTCAAGCCCAGGGGAATATTGAATTCAAATGAGCAGGTAGTATCCAGAAAGAAATTTCATTTATTTTAAAGTTGATTTTTAAATTATGTGTATGTGGGTGCAGGTGTCCACAGAAGCCAGAGGGGCTGGATCCCCTGGAGCTGGAGTTCCCAGCAGTTGAGAGCTGCTTGACGTGGGTGCTGAGAACTGAACTCTGCAAGAGCAGCAGGCATGCTTAACCACAGAGCCAGCTCTCCAGTGAGAAATTTTAAAAGGTGTGAAAATTATTGTAACATAACTCAAGTATATACCAAATCCAATCCCCATGCAACTGTAACTCCTGCTGCAGCAGCCCCACACACCAGACCCTCCCGAGAAAGGGAAAGAGTCCAGCTCCCCGTCTTCTGGTGTGCTGTTACATAACAAGGACACACAAAGCACTGTTCCCAACCCAGCCAATAACAAACTAGACCCTTAAGCAGAATGAGTGACAGTCCTTATAATCTTTTCCCGGGGAGAACAATAACAGAGACTATTTTTATTCATACCAGTATTTAATCCTCTTTCCTCAGTAATTACTAGATGGCACTAATTTCTATGGGTTAATTATATATTCCCACAAACAGAATAGGTTTTTCTTTAGTTTTATTTTATTGAATTCATGGAGCCATCCCAGAGGAATATTACAGCCAAACGAAAAGTTGTTTCACTTGCTGAAAGACCGACTTACTTTCTTCGGAAATTTGCTGTGCAAGACATGTCTTCACCCCACCCTCGAGGTTGTACACAGAGCCTTTGTCTTTCTGCTGCTGCTTTTCCTGTTTCTAATTTGGTGTCATATCTACTGCATGAATGCTAAGAGTCAAGCCTTCAACCAGGGAGACACTGACTTACACTTTCTGCAAGAGCTTAGGCTCAGAGCAGCCAGGAGACACTGTCTTCTGCATGGTGGGCATCTGCAGAGCACTGACTGGTGTTTACTGGGTGGAGACACTACACTCCTCTAATAATCCTTTTCAATGGAAGTTTCTTTCGTCTTGGTGGATCTTCCCTTTGAAAGCTCTCTTTTCTGGAGCTGGGGAGGTAGCTCAGTGTGTAAACTGCCTGTCACATAAGTGTGAGAATCTGTTTGAATCCCTGTCACCCACATAAAAAGCGTATGGTCACAAATGTCTGTAACCTAACAGGGAGGGCAAAAACCGAAGATCCCACCCCTCACTGGCCGGCCAATCTACCCAATCAGTGAGCTCTGGGTTTAGTAAGTAAGAGACTCTGTCACAGAAAGATAAAGTGTAGAGCCATAGAGGAAGACTTCTGACATAAACCTCTAGTGTCAGCATGTACATGCACGTGCACACACATACACACACACACACACACACACACTAACATGACTCCTTCCATGCTCAGCATATATCTTTCCTCCTAAGAACCTTAATACAGAAAATCAAGAGAGGACGAGACTTGAGAGACTAAGGGACATTAGCTGCTTTTATTTCTTTAAGTTCATTCCTTCAGCCACATGCTGCACATGTAAGTATTTACTATGCACCCACTTTATAGTCAGTCATCAGGGTGGGTACAGCTCTTGATTCATGAACTCTCAGCTGACAACAGACAGAAAAAGGAATTTTATAATTAGAGATTCCTTATAGCATTATAGAATCTATTTGGACTGCCAATTAGTTTTGCTTTACTAAGACATTTTCAACTAGAAGGTAGACATTAAGAAGAAAAAATCTTATTTAGCTTCCTGAGGAGAGTACGGCTCAGAACAGGCAGTATTGGTACGTGACATCTTTCTGGCTCCTCAGTCTTACACTTAGCAATGTTTGCTACTCATGTAGTGTTGACTGATGCCTCAACTGAGTACTGGAGACACCTGTATTAACATAAGCACAGTGTCAGCAGAGAGTGAGGAACTGCCCCACCATGAGCATCTCCACGGTGAACTAGCACCTGCTGACTGGCCTCTTTCTGAGAACAATGTTGAGAAGAAAACAGTAAAGAAGAAATGGCAGCTGGGTGTGATGGTGCACGTCTGAAACCCCAGCATGAGTTTGAGGCAGCCTAAGCTACATCGTAAAACCCTGTCTCAGAAAATGAAGGGCTTGAGAATGCCGGTCAATAGAAGAGCACTTGCGCAGCATTCACAAGGCCCTGGGATTGATCCTTAAACACTGAAAAACATAAAGTCAATCAATCAACTATTTTAAGTCATGAAGAGTCTCATGAAGAAGCAGATCTTTGGCTGTCCATACAGTGAACTTATTTTTTTATTACATATCTTTATTTAATATGTATGAGTGCTTTGCCTCTGTGTACATAGGGGCATCACGTGTGTATGATGCCCATGGAAACCAGAAGACAGTGTTGAATGCCTGGAACTGAAGTTATGGTTGTTAGCCTCCATGTAGATACTGAGAATTGGACCCAGGTCCTCTGCAAGAGCAGCCAGTGTTCTTAACTGCTGAGCCATCTCTCCAGTCCCTCCATGCACTTCTTAAGTGCATCACGAGAGCTACATCACATACATGGACTATCACATTCGTTCCACCAAATGTCCAGGAAGCAAAAATAATGCCTGAAGTCTCTGTTGGCTCTTGGTTATCAACCTTGAACATTTTTGTAATTTCTTGATTTGGAAGAAGGAAATGGAGTTATCTTTTACTTTATCAAGCATGATCTGTTGCATGAAACACTGTGGTATGGAGGTGCTGACTAGTATTTTCCAACCACCACTCACAGGGAAGTGGGCAAACTGTTGCCACCTTGTAGCCTCTAGTCCATTTCCGTGTTTCGTGTGGGTGGTTCCTCTTCTTCCTCAAAGCTCTTCTCTTTTCATCTCATCCTAAGTTCAGCATTTTTTCAAAGTGCAACTGCACTGCAGTATGGGCCCCAAACTGGAACGGGTCCAGCCTGGTGCCATGGTGTGCAGCTATAATCCCAGCTACATGGGACACTGAAGCAGCAGGACAATGTGAGTCCAGCAAACTGCTTGAGTGACTGAAAAGCTCTCTCAAAAACTAAAACTATGGTCCAGAGACTATGTACACAGAGATTTCTGTTGCTTTACAAGACTTCACATCAAGTCACAGCTATAACAAATAAGGTTATGACTCCATCTAAATTAGCCAAAGTGTATTCTCTTCTTAAGAGTTAACACTGACCTGTGGCTGGAGAGACAGCTCAGCAGTTAAGGGCACTTACTGCTGTTGCAGAGAATGGTTCCCAAGACCCATGTGATAGTTTACAACCATCTATAACTCCAGTTCCAGGGGTTCTAATATTGTATTCTGGCCGCCACAGGCTCCTGCACACACTTGGTGCACATACACTCATGCAAGCACACATATACACACAAAAATAAAATAAATGAACAAAACTTTTAAAAAGAATTAATATCAAGTGAAACTTACAATAAGGACACATCTTCCCAACTACCCAAGTGACTCCCAAGAGACTTTAAATATCAGTCAATTCCCCATCAGAACCTTTCAATGAGGTCAGTTTGACTGATCACCTCTGAACTTTCTTCCTCGGTAATTAAAACGGCATTTAATGCATGTCTTTCAGGTGAGACCCTCTCACAGGTGCTGTGTCCCTGTATCCACTACATTTTCGTACTTCACAGCACAGGGAACACGGGTAAGAAACTGACAGACTGAAGGTTTGGCCTCAGCGGCAGGCTGATGAGGGAGCCACTTCTTGAACAGCTGTCCATCCAGCTGTTCACAGGCTCTTCCTGGTAAAGAATCACACAGGAAAAGAGAGAAGAGCAAGTAGGACTCATTCATTCAATGAAGCACCTTCTACAGACTCTGAGCACTGGTCCTGGTGCTGAGCTCACAGTGGCAAACAGAAGACACAGCTATTCTTTGACTCACGAACTTTCCTGGTGGAGGAGAAAAAAACTAAGTAATACTACGTGCTGTGGGGGCAAAGGCTTGGTCAGGAGTGGGGAGGAGCTGGGCCTCAGCATACTGTGGCTTTGTTTACTGGACTCGAAGGGGCCTCCCTGGTTACACTTCCTGAGAAGCCTGAAGTAACAGAGGAATCCGACAGCCTAGGGCCAACATTCCTCAGGGGCGCATGTGTGCCTCAAGTGCTTGCATGTGTTTGAACACAGCAGCCAGTGGTTAGAGCTGATACCTGCTGTATCTGTTTGCAGGTTAGTCTAATAAAATCTACACTACCAGAACCAAAACCAGAAAAGATGGAGGCACACTGTCTTATTGCAAATTATAATTTGCTACAGTTAGGGTACTATATGAATTTTTAAAGACTGAGTATTACATTAAGATGGTAGAGGCGGTTAGGGTGTAGTTCAGGGGTAAAGCACTTGCCTGATATGCACAAGCAAATGGGTTCAATTCTCAGTACCACAAACAAACAGAAAGATAGCAAATGAGATTACAGCACATTTTGGGAAAAGGAAGTAGTGGTTCTGCCTGGTTTGGGAATTCATCCTGTTGAGTCTGGTGTGCACGCTAGTGGTTCCACGCCAGGCCTTACTCATCATGGACACAGGGAGTCTGACGGACACTTAACAGGCACAACAAATGATTACAAGCTGTGAATGTGTACAAAGAAACAAGGGACCCCTGCAGATATAGGCTTGGAGGATATGGTGTCTAGACATGAAGGCCAGGGAAGGATCCCTAAGGAGCCCTAGGAGGGACAACAAGCTGCTGAACACCTTCTCAGGTACTACCGACACTGCCCAGCTGCCACACAAGTCCACAAGTGGCCACATGGCAGCAAACAGCTGGCAGATGGGACCTTGAAGAACAACTTCAGAGTGAACTCTAAAAAGCTCCACAGCAGGTTCACCGGGGGAAGGAAGGGTGTATATGACTCTCTCTACTGTTGAAATGCTCTAGGCTTTTCATTAATAAAAATATTTTTTAAATACCCTCAAACATCCTTCTCTATCAGTTTTCTACACGTTATTTTGTCATAATTTAGCTAATGGCAAGCAATAGCAGATTCCCAAAGCATCAAGAAATGTTCTTAAAATAAAGCTGAAATATAACAGCATCTCAATCAGTCACCAAGGCGCTAAAGTGGCCCTCTCGTGGACGTCTAAATCATGGCTGTAATTTCCAGGTTTATTAAAAGGATGCTAGGTGATGGTAATGCAGAGTCAGCGTGAGAGGCATGAAGGGCTCTTAAAGGAATGTAAAAATAGGAAACACTCATCTGCTACTTGGCTTCTGCTAAATGAGCAGCAGACCATTATTATGTCGTCATGGACTTCATAGGGCTGGGACATCAGTTAAAGTTCCTGTAATGTTTAACTACCTTTATTTCTAAGATTTGTATGTGCATGTGTGTGGGAGGTGTATGTACATATGTGTGGTGGGATGTGCACAGAATCAGAGGATTTCAGGACTGAGCCCAGGGCCTCATGCTAATGTACTCCCTCTATTAGTCACTGTTCCTGTGTGTGTGTGTTTTGAGGCAGCGTCTCACAATGTTGCCATGGCTGGCCTGGAACTTGCTATGTAGACTAGGCTGACCTCCAAGTCACAGAGATCTGACCTGGCTCTGTCTCCTGAGTGTTTGGCTTAAAGGCATGCACTACCACACCCAGCTAATTACTTTTCTTGTTGCTGGGACAAAATACCTGACGGAAACAATTCACAGGGCTGGGAAGGGAGAAGGTAGCTGAGTGGATTAAGTGAATAAACATGAGAAGTGGAGTTCGGTCCCCAGGACCCAGGGAAAGCTGGGTAGGAATAGCAGATAGCAGGAGCTTTGAATCTCAGCACTAAGAGGACAGAGGTGGGATTCTCAGGAAAAAGTGGCTAGCTAGACTAACTGTAATTACTGAGCTCTGGGTTCAGTGAGAGACCTTGCCACAATAAATAAAAAGGCAAGCAACTGAAGAGGAAGGAGAAGGAGGAGGAGAAGGAAGAGAAGGAAGAAGAAGAGAAGGAGAAGGAGGGGGAAGAGGAGAAAGAAGTACGAGGAAGAGGAGGAGGGGGAGGAGAAAGAAGAGGAAAAGCAGCAGCCATTTGAGGGAAAGGGACTTACTTTATGCAGTGTCATGCAGGGGGCGTAAGGTCAAAGTGTGAAGCTGGGACTCCTTGTTACATAGAAGTGATCAGGAAGCCAGAGATAGGGCCAGAAGTCCTGTGGGCCTATAAACCTGAAGACCCGCCCCCAGCAATCCATTTGGGAGGCTGAGGCAGGCAGATCTCTGTGAGCTCTAGGTCAGCCTAGTTTGCATAGTGAGTTCGAGGCCAGCTGTGGCTACAGACAAGACCCTGTCTCAAAAAAACCAAAACACCCCACATACACCACACACACACACCAACAACAATAACAACACCAACAAAACAAATAACCCCAATGAAACAGTGAATTCCTCCACAAATGAATTTGGCTTCTGGAGCCTCTGTGCAGGGGACAGTCATAACCTGCTGAGACAGGGGTCAACACACCACATTAACCCTAGTCAGGAACACTTGGTATTCCCAAGGGTCTGAAGAGACACAGATAGTCTGAGAATCCTTACATATGCATAATTGTCTGAAAATTCTGGTACTGCCCACAAACGAGGGCCTGCAGTTCAGGGGACCTCCAGAATCACCTTCCACAGGCTCGGTGGTTGAGCACTTCCTGAGCAATCACGTTCTGCTCCTGTTCTCACGGCACACTGATCTTTTGGACCACTCTGCTTTTTGCCAGGCGGAGGCCATCTCTGATACAAACATGGGTCTGTATGTAGTACAGGATGCAGAAAAGTGAAGAGACTTTATATTGTACCAGACCAAACGGCTAAACCTTGTCAACTATTGCTGTGCTACGAGAGAGCACGTTGCTCTCTCTGACTCAACAAAGACCATAAAAAGGTAAAGCTTTTTAAGCTCTTATTAATACTCATGTCTTATAGTTTTACTTTATCCCAGACAGCCTGGCACCAGAGACAGATCCATGTGCACGATACCTTGTGTACATGGACGCTGAGTTCTCTACCTCATGGTGCAGGAGACAGGTGCAGGGCTCGAGTCAGCTGTGGTCCTGACCTTACCCCATGCAACAGCCTAGCTCTCTTCTGAGCCATCTTCTTCTCTGTCAAGTGTGAACATTGTCTTGCTTCCTCTTATGGTAGCGTAAAGTGGAGCTAAAAAAGTACAATCTTATAAAATCGTTATAAACCAGTTATCTTTTCCCATGAATTCTCCTTCAGTATCAATAGCTCTCTTTGGTTCAGTTATGTAGGGTTTGATTTTTTGAAAGTCTGTTCAGTCTGTGTGTTGTTCCCACTTTCATCTTTCTAGACAAAAGATTTTTGCCCCACCCCCACCCCACCCCACCCCTGTTCTGGGGGATCAAACACCTAGCCACACATCCATCCTTTTGAAAGATTTTTTTTTTTTTACTATAATTTCTTCTCACAATTTATTACCTCTTTTAATTCTTCATCTCTTAAACCTGGATAGGATTCCTATATTAAACCTCACCTATCCAGGGCTCAGGGACCACTGAGGAAAAGGGTGGGAGGTGGGGGGTGGCGTGGAAAGATTGCGAGCCAGGGGTTGTGCATGACCACAAGGAAACAGTCTTCCAGGCTTCTGAGAACTCGCTCATATGAACTTACAGGAGTGGTGTCAGCATGCACAAGACCCATGCAGACTCACCAGACAAAACCCAGCACAGAACTGGGGAAATGGGAAGCAGGTCCCAACCTTAGCCAAGGAACTACTGGTAGCTGATCGCTGCTAGGTGAAGGGGAGTTGATCTTCTTGAAGGGACTGACTCTAGATAGGATGAACCGGCTGTAGTGGACAAACTCACACAGAGGGACATCCGCGGAAACAAACTTGGCTTGAGAGGTCTTAGCATATATGACAGAATGCAAGAAGTCCTGTGGCTGGGCTATGGGGAGGGTGCAGACAGGGGAGGGGTCTACATATGATTAAGATGTATGAAATGCACAAAAAGTTCATTTTAAAAGTAGGTTGAAAATTGTTTCAATTATTTTTGACTTCAAACAAACAAATCCTATTAGTCACACATGATTTATGTTTATCACAGGACTTGTGTTCCTTCCCAATGTTGACTGTCAGCCCAAGGGCCTTTATCATAAAAAGAACCACTAGTCCGTAAGATCACAGTCTCCCCCAAGTCACATCCCTGTAAGCAGAGTTACCCCCTAACACTTATGCAAACAGCTCAGCATATGGAAAGTGATCATGTGCCAAGTTCCCTTGGAAACTTTTGGGAAGACGCCTTGTCTCTCACAGCTGCCCAGCATTTCAGAGCTGCCTAGTTTTCTGAGGTTGTGTTCTGGTGTATGCAGTGCCTCTCGGGCCGTCTTGCCTGCAGCTGTCCACCGGAGGATGCTGCACACAGCTGCCTAACCTCTGCATTGCTGGCAACTTTGGCAAAGGTCCAACAGAGTGAAACCGTGAGTCTGTAGGATTATTTTTCACCCTTATGGAACAGATGCAATGAAAGAGAGCCTCATACCATGGCAATTATTTCATTTCAACCACAGCACAGCTGCCATGTACATATTTCTTTTTTCAAAAATTCTGATGTTTACTTTTCAATGGGACTTTGATTCTGAAAATGGTTTGGCTTTAATTCTAGGGAGTGTAAAGTTGTGAGATGGAAATTAAAACAGATAATTACATAGCATGAGGTTACAGGCACATAATTTTAAAGAAAAATTTAACAAAGTATAGCTGTATATCCTTCAGCTGATTTTTCCTTAAAAAAAAAAAAAAAAAAACTTCTGTTTTCAATATCTAGTGACAGGTCAATACTTTCTGCAGAGTAGGCTAGGATCTAAGAATCAAAGTTTCTATTTCTCTGAACCATACTATCAACACTAACAAATTTCAGAAGAAAGGCAGATCATTAAAATGAAAGTGTTCCTTGTATAATTCTGGTTATTTTAAGATCAAAGCCTTAAAGCTAAAACAATTAACCAAAATATGTCCTGTCCATACCAGTAACTGCAGCACTGGGCAGGTGCAGCAAGAGACTTGTGAATTAGAGGCCAGTCTAGGCTATGCGGCAAAACCCTGAAAAAAATAAAAAGAATTAAAAGCTATCCAGTCCTTTTACCCACCTAGTGTGGAGTACCTCAACACTAGCAATCTATAAAATTGGCAAATATCAACCCCAGTCACACATATTGGTAACTGTGTAACAGTCATTTATCTACTGTGTTGTTGGTATAAACTGGGCATCCATAAACTGAAAATCTAAAATAGGATCCAAAATCTGAACTTCTGGGGTGCCAACATGATACCACAAAAGGAAAATTCCAAATCTGACTTCATGTGACAGGTCATAGTCAAAACGCAGGCACACTGAAAAGACTGTATAAAATTACCTTTGGGCCATGTGTGTACAGTGAACATGAAACTTGCATAGACTTGGGTCCCATCCCAAAGATCTCTCATTTGTGAATAAGCATTCCAAAATCTGAAGGAAAAAAAATCCAAAATCCAAAACACGTCTGGTCCCAAGAATTTGGGATAAAGGATAGTTCACTTTAACTTGATACTACTAATAATCACAGTTTTCTAATAATTTACTTTTTTACACGAACATAAATGGATTCCTTGTGTTCATGTCCCTTACATTCTAATTCTAATATCCATCCCTGACTGAGGGGGATGTCATGGGACATAGTGGGTGCATCCAGAATGTTTCCTAACCCAGCTCTGCCCCCGAGTCTGCCCTGATGGTTATTCAGTCAGCCTGCCAGTCACTGTGGAAAACAACTTTGAAACATGCTGAACTAGCACATGCTGGGATCATTTCAGGAACAGGAAACTCATTATTCCCAAAGGCAACTGGCTAGATCCTTGGACAATCTGGACTCTTAGAGAGTTGTTCCTATTTACAGAAGGACGTCTCAACTCCCAAGAGTGTCCACCAACCACACCTTAATTTAACTCCACAAATGAATTAAGGGAGGGGACTTTAAATCCATGGATTCCTCCCAGAGTTCTGAAAAGTAGTATCAGTAAGTATAAAAATGACTATTTTCTTCCCATCAGTTTTCTAGGTGGAAGAACTCCTGAATAACTGAAGAATGCAGGTTCCACTTCCTGTTCTAATCTATGAAGGAAGCAGAGTATGGTTCAAAGTAGGCTAGTGACATCTCAATATTTTGTTTCTCAGGTCAATGTAGTGAATTTTATGTCTTGAACCCTACAACTGCACTTAGAGCCCTGGCCGTGAGCACCACGGAAGTCAAAGCTGGTGCACATCGGGTCTCCCACCCTGCAGGTGTGTAACCCAGCCCACACTCACTCTCACCATTCCCCTGGGCAGATGAAGTGGTGTTTCTGCTACAGAATTAAGGTCTTACCTATGAAATGTTATATTGTGACAGGCTAAAAATGTGGCACTCTGTGCAGGGCTATCCTAATTTATGCAGTTTAAATAAGCCAAAATTAGTCGATTATTCAAAAATATAAAAAGGACAGAGTCTATTTTGGATCGATGGCTCCTGAGAGCCTGACATTTCCCACAATTCGAAACCTAGAAGACACTTTCCAAAGTGAAATAAACCAGACACAGGTGAATACTACGTGATCTCACTCATAATGTAGAATTCTAAAACAAAACCAAAAATGTCAAATATACAGAGATGATAGGTTAAAAAACAATGTCAGGGGATAAATGGATTGATAAAAGATTAAAAATACAAAAAAGGCTGTTGCACAGGATAAACAAGTCTAGAGCTAGTGTAAATTTATTAGCTTTATTACATTTAGCATGTTTAAAAACCTTATTTTTATTTTATGTGTATGGTTGTTATTCTTTCATGTATGTAAGTGCATCATGTAAGTGCCTGGAACTGGAGTTATGGATGGTTATTAGCTGCCCTGTGGGTGCTGGGATTTGAACCCATGTCCTCTGCAAGAACAGCAAATGCTCCTAACCACTGAGCCATCTTGCTAGCCCCTAGGATTTTTACTAAATAGAATTCTGCTGCCCTTGTCACAAAAAAGTAACCATGTGAGAAAGTATGTTAATTTGCTTTACTATGGTAACCACTTCACTGTCTACACACACCTCATAATGTCATATCAGAAACACCAAATATATGTAACACTAACTTTTTGTAGTTTTTATTGAACTTTTATGATTTTCATACAACATAGTTTGATGTCATTTGGATCCTCTCCCCACCTCCCCCAGTGGCCCCAACCAATTCAATGAACTCTCTTCTACACACGATATGGTCTACAGCACATGCTTTGCGTCCCCCAATGTCCTTCAGTGTGAACCCATTCACTGGGCTCTCCAAGAGTACCAACTTATAACACTAATTTTTTGAAAAAGAAAATCAGAAAAAAAAAAGAAGAGAAACTCTTTCATAGTCAGAACTTTTAGGAAGACAGGAGAAGCTCCAGCATGACCTAAAATGTCAATTAAAAACAGAGACAGTCTGAATTTTATTAGCAATAAAAAAATGACCTGATAACATGAACATGACGTGTAATAGTTTTAAGGAATATCTTCTGAAAGCATTAACAAGGCAAGTTGAATGAAAGAACTTGAACTTGGTAGCAGAATACTGAGCAGTTAACATACCATGCTAAGAGAGGATTCCAGAGACTCAGACAGAAAGGTTCTATGGACAGACCTGTGCACATCCATAGGGAATCGAGTACGCAGCGGAAGATCCACTACAGAGTACTTGTCTGTGCTTCAGCAGTAATGACAGAACATGTGGTGGGGAAACAAGTCTCTAAATGCACAAAATGCTTTACAAATCACAGAAGTTGTGACACATATTTGCAACAACAAGGTCTTGAATCCACAGTCGACCTTAAACAGGTGGCTAATACTGTATGTGCGACAGAACAGTCTGTTTGTTATTAGCCTAGATGAAGAGGGACTCTTGTCCTCCGTAAGTTCCTCTCACGGATGCAGACTCCAAAGCATGAGCAAAACTATCTGGGCTTGTTATAATATGTTCTGTGTCTCAAGCTTATCAACTATCTACAACAAAATGAGACTTGCAAAATGAATCACAGATAGATTCATTTGTCTGTCTATAACTTTTAAAACACAGACCTATCATTTTCTTCTTCCTGGGGAGGTTTGGCATTGCACCAGGGTAAGCTTGGTGGGGCTGGGATGCCAGGCTGGAGCTGGCGTTCAGCTTCTTCGTCTTTCTCCCCAACCTCTCTCCAGGCCACGCCCACCCATTCCCTTCCACTCCCAGGAGCAAGCCTCCTTTTATACACTTAGGCCACAAATACTAGGCTTACTCCCAAGCACTCAGAGGCCCTAACATCTAAAAATAATCTTATAAAACAAAAGTATGGCTCTGCCATGCTGTCTAGATGTGCAAGCCAAACAAAGAAAACATGGCTTCCATCTGAAATCCAAATGGAAGTTATACATAAAGGTATTACCTTGGAAGGTAGGTGTGTGAGAGTCACCTAAGCGCCTACCCACTGCACCCTACTGTAGATGCTGCTGTTGCAGCATCTCCCCCTATGCCCAAGCTTTAGCATTGCTGAATGTCAGAAAAGACCAGCGCACAAAATCAGGGTCACTACAAGAGCCTCCCTGAATAAGGTAGGCTAGAATCTGCTTACTCTTTTCAAAGCTCGTGGAAAGAGCAGAGGTCCTCTAACTGCTCAGCCCAAGAAGACATTTTATTCTAAGAAAGTAGTTCTTTAAACCGTGCTAATCTTGACCTTATTAGCATTACAGCAGCAGTGGCTTAGTAACAGAAAGAATAGGTCCTGCCAGGCCCTGCTCTGAGGGTTTTCTATGTATGGAGTCCTTTACATTGCAAACGACCTTTCTTGGGTAGGTGGGAAAAACAACCCAATGAGCTAGGTGTTAATTCTATTCTCCAAACAGAAAACTGAGCTGCAAAGAGGTTAACTGGCTTCCCTGAGGCCACAGTAAGAGCAGGGGCCAGGATCCCAGTCTGTCCAGTTCCTAAATCAAATGTGCTGGGTTCTTTGCTGGCCTGCCTCCCATCAGTTAATGTGACATCAGCTCCACTGACAACCTATCTCCTTGGAAGTCATTAACTCCACCATAACTTTATCTTAAAACCACTTACTGTCCTCGTGTGTTTAATGGAACCTGGAAGATTTTAAACAAAACTAGGAAAAACTTTCATTTCTCCTCGTGGAAGAGAGTCACACTAAACTGAGAGGTCTTACCTTCCAAGAGAATTTTCCTACATAGGGCAAAAATACCAAAGAAAGGGGCCTAAGAGCCACTAGTGATCACTGGGTCCAGGACCTAACTGGACTAACTATCTAATTCTGTAGATATTTGCATATTCTTGCTTCATTTTTGTCCTTGGTTCAACATAGCACAAAATACCCATTTTAGGGAGAAGAAAACTGAGCTTGAAAAAATTTATCATTTCTCCAAGGCAAATGGTAGAGCTGGAATTTTAAATAGTCTGGCTCCAAAGTCAACCTTTTTAGAAACTACCATGCAGCTTTGATTGCAAAATCAATTAATATGTTATTTGTCTCAACAAGGAAACAATAACAAAAGGATTCAACAGGACACCAGAGCAGGATACTTGTGAACAGACTTCCAGGCCTTGAGCAAACATCTCTAGCTCTGGCTGTCTCTTGCAGGGCTGTGAATAAAGTGTCCCCACCTGGGCACACAGCATTTCTGTGGTCCCTCGTGGAACACCCTGAGGGAGAAGAAGAAACAGGGCACCCCGGTTTACAAACAGGAAGCGGGAACTGTCCTGTTAAAGCTCTGAAGAGGGCCAAGCGGCAGACACTTCTGTGTGTGATAAGCTCTCTGTACAGGGCTGAGTTCACAGATATGACTCTCCTTTTCACTCTGACAACACCAAGGATGGCAAAAACGCAGCCAGGCTCATCTGCCTTCATTCTCGACAGAGTAGTGCTTGCCTTGGTCATGGTCATCCTACCTTCTGAACATCCAGGACCTTAATAAAGTTAAAAAATCTGGAGTGCTTGAGCACAGGTCACAGCTTTTCTCTTCAAATCCACATGCGATGGAACCTTTATTCTTCCTTCCCACCCTCCACCTGCTCTCACTTCCAGTCTGGTGCATTTCCCTGACTGTGCATCTTCACAAACAGGCCTTGGAAGCTGCTTTTGCTAAAAACTGGGCTCCTCCCATGGGTTCAGAAGGCACAAGAATAAGTCTGTCCAGAGCCTGCAGTCACCTTGGATCCAGGAAGAACACAGCCTTGGAACACAGACCTACCTCCCAGTGAGGGAAATTACACACATTTGGGTAAGGCCATGTCCTGCAGCAGAACTAACCTTCTAAGAACTAGATTGAACTCCTTAAGCATGACGATGTTTAGAGCATCTTGCAAAACCAGAGTTGAGGCAATAATCAACCAGTCCCCACCTTGACCTGAGCTGTGAAACTGCTCACTTCTTTCTGGCCTCATGCTGCAATTCTTCCTCTTTTTAAACCAAAGCTCATGTCAGTATCCTGAGGCAGAACTGGGGTCACTGGACCCCTTTATCTGTTCTTTCCACTGCGGCCACATGGATCAACTCCCCTCTGTCTATTGGGCAGTGGTCAAGCCCAGGCTTTTGTCCCAAAACTCTTGTTACATTTGTATGAAGAGAGTTTGTTTGTTACTCTTTGATTTTCTGGTAAAATTTTTGGTTCCTTGGTTAAAAAATTTTGCCTACTTTCATCATAAAAGTCATTCTCTTCACATCTGCCCTTCTCAGGGTTCTCCTGTGGCTCCTGCGGGTATTATTTTGTGTTTCCAGCAGCAAGTTCCTTATAAAAAGGGAAACCCTATTCTCAGTATGAAGCTGACCTAGAGAGATTGTAGCTAATGACCGTCAGGGTCACATTTCAGACCTGCAGGACCACTCTGGTATCTCAACTTTTTCTGGAGGCTGAGGCAAGAAGATCACAAATTCAAGGTCAGCCTGGGTTACATGGGGAGACCCCGTCTCAAAACAAGGAAGCAAGCAAACGACTAAACACATCACACACCACACACACACACAAGAGAAACCTCTAATTTCTCAATAATTACTGGAGAGCTGCTAAAAGCATCTGAACTGTAGTTGAGCCTCTCAATGCCTTATTATTGGCAGTCTGGGCCACAGTGTGTCAGTATCCCAGACCTTGGAAAGTAGTCTAAAATCAATAGCAGATTATTTGATAATGGACCAGCAAAGAATATTTTTAATAAATACTAAACAAACTGTATGTAGAGTCTTCTAAGAGTGAGCACTTAGTACCTGTTTTCCTACATACTACCTTCCCAGATCTATAGCTTCAAATCTGAGGGCTCCCACCAAGGCTTATGCTGGGTGCTTTCTGAAAAATATCCAGGTCCTATGACAGGGCCATTATGCTCATGAACTCGGAGCAATCGTGGTTACTGGTCCAAGACCTGCCAATGATAAGGTGGGGCTCATCAACTGGAGCTGGAGGGGATTGTTTCTCAGTGGTGTGGTCACTGTTAAGTTGGCCATGTTCCAGAAAAGAACCCCTCATCCATGCTCATGTGAGCAACTCCAGTCTCAGGGGGCACAAGGAAACACAAACAAAAATACAAACCAATCCCCCAAAAGTCAAAACAATAAGAAGACCTACTGGGAAGTAAGGATTCAGCACAAGTGGGAGGAGGATGAGGGAGTAACTCGGGGTGGAAATGACCAAAATGCATGTAAAATACATATTGAAGAATAAATAAGCAAACTTTTCTTAAAAAGAAATACGCAAGTGCTGGCTAGGGCCTTCCCCTGGAAAAGTGGAACAGCCTCTCGTTGTGAGTCCAAACCCAGACTTCACTCTCAGAAGATACTACATACAGTTTGTTTAGTATTTATTAAGAATGTTCTTTGCTGCTCCATTCTCAAATAATCTGCTATTGATTTTAGACTACTTTCCATGGTCTGGGATACTGACACACTGTGGCCCAAACTGCCAATGATAAGGCATTGAGAGGCTCAACTACAGTTCAGATGCTTCATCAGCCTCTAGCACCTGCCTACCAATGTACCACAGCACAGACATCCTGTGTCAGCCAGTAGTTCAGAGACTATGCTCTTCCAGCCCTCAGCACTTACTACAGTTTGCAACCAAGTCAGGCTAGAAAGCTCCATTCTTGAAGGAATCGTTCATTCAAGTTTGGCCTCTGTAGAAAGCCACGCAAGCAGACAATCACACAGCTTGGCCATGTCACTGATACTGGGGGTCACACCGTGCCTCTGCTGTCACAGAACTCAATAAGCAGTTGTATAAGTCCAATAGCCTTAGTCCTCCTGGAACTTCCTGGTGCCATTCATTTTGTTGTTTAATCCCCTTCAAAACACATTTCCCTCAGAACTGGGCTACGATAGTGAAGCAGCATTTGTCTTCTAGTGAGACACGGAAAGCTAGATGACAACTTTGCCATCGAAGCTGAGACACTGAGAGCTCTGTTTCCAGTTCAAATACCAGCCTCCTTCACAAAAGCTGTGCTACTGTTCTGGGCAATAAACATTATCCTCCCTCTCTATGGACCTCGGCATTTTCACTGGATGCCTTTTGCCCTTCCTTTTTTTTTTTTTTTTTTTTTTCACTACTCTTTCACTGTTAAAAATTGTGAAAGCTTTTGAAGAATAGATGCGCAAGGCTTTCACCTTCACCCCTAACTATGGCTGATTCTACAGCACATCTTGACCCACTTACAAGACTTAACTTCTCAGGAAATGAGAATCTATTTATGAGAATGCTTTACGTTTGAGGCGTAGCTGGATAAAGCTTGTGTCTATGACAAGAAGAGAAGCAAGAAGATGATGTTGAGCCATATGTTTGGGATGCAAAGGCCTGGAGCCAAGAGATTCGAGAAGGAAATTAGGCTTCAGGAAGGAAGTTTCAGCAGAGCCCCACTGGTTAGCAGCTGGAGAGCCACAAACTCAATGTACCTGCGAGTTGTGTCCAGAGGGAGGATGTGACAACAGCCCTGAGGTCTTTCAGTGCTGATCTGGTATTTCTGTCTCGATTTTCTCATCTATAGAACAAAGGGACAGAGGGGGTGGCACAAGTTTCATCTGGTTCTAACATTTAAAAAAGTATTTCATTTATTACATTTATGTATATGAGTGTATTGCCTACATGTGTGTAAGTGCACACATGCTGTGCAATGCCCACAGAGGTCAGAAGAGGGTGTCAGATACTCTGGAACTGGAGCATAGATGGTTGTTGGCCACCATGCAGGGGTTCTGGGAATCAAACCCAGGACCTCTGCAAGAGCAGTCAGTGCACTTAACCATTGAGCCATCTCTCCATCCCTGGTTCTAACATATGAAGGATTTTGAAATAAACTTAAGAAGACCTGATAAAAAGTGTATGTGTGGAGTCCCTGCCTGCATTTACAAATGAAACTCTTTGAAGGGGTATGTCAGGAAAGGAGTAAGCAATACAATTTATCAGGTACAAGAAGCTACTGTAACAACCAGAACACTCACTTATAGTCAGGTTCCTTAAAGGGTAAGAAATGGGGGCTGGAGAGATGGCTCAGTGCCTAAGAGCACTGATTGCTCTTGCAGAAGACCTGGGTTTGAATCCCAGAACCCATATGGCAGCCAACAACTATCTGTAACTCCAGTTCCAGGGGATCCAATGCCCTCTTCTGACCTCCACAGGCACTGTGAGACACCGATGCATCTACCTACACACAGGCAATACATTCAAACACATAAAATAAAAGTAATAAATAAATAAAAAGAAAAAGGTAGGAAATGAGTCATTGAGAAGGCTCAGTGGGTAAGGGCAACTGCTGTCAAGCCTGATGACCTTAATCAAGCTGTCCTCTGACCTCTACATGTGCACCGTGGTACGTGTACCACCACCCTCCCCACACACATATTAAATAAATACATATAAGTAAAAGACACGAGACACAGCTTTTACCAACACTGGCAGTTCCTAGGTTCATACATCTGGTGGCTACATGTCACAGAACTCAGGACTACCAGCAGCCCCTGTGCCTTCTCTTTGGTTCACTGTGGTAAGATGCTATTGTGGTCTGATTGTAAATTATTCCCCACTTGCTTGTATGTTTGAATATTTGGTCTTCAGCTGGTGGCACTATTCTGAGAGACTGTGGAATGTTTTGGACATAGGGTTACCTGTGGATTTTTTTTTTAATCAGCCTATAAAAGGCATACATAACAAATGAAGAATCATCTAATTTCAGAGCCTCCTTGGACATACACCATTTAAAACTAGGTTAACATACCAGTTACTTCACACTAGTAACCACTCTCCACCAGCGCGGAACAGCTAGAGGACTTTGATATGCATGTACACTATGCTAATATAAGTATCCATCAGTGGGATGCTTGGGCTATTTCCAATTTGTTTTATTATTATATAAGATTTGGGTCTTTGTTTTGGTGTTTGGTCTCTGAAATAAGTCTCTTCTTGATTGTGTATCTAGATGTTCTAAGGAAAGCTGTTCATACATCAGGAATCAGGTCTATTTTACATACCATTACGACTACCTTGTCTTTGTATGAATTGCTCAACTACCTTACATTCTTCAATGGCCTCTTGCTTTAAGGTTCAAAAATGAGAATAAGTTCATTTTAAAGTAGTTTTTAGTCATTACAGTTAAAGGGAAAACAAGTCTATTCAAATCACTATTCTGGAGCTGGAGAGATGGCTTCATGATTAAGAGCACTGGCTGCTCTTGCAGAGGACCTGGGTTAGGCTCCCAGCACCCACATGGTGGCTAACAACTGTCCCTAACTCCAGTGCCAGGGGATCCAATGCCCTCTCCTGGCCTCCACAGGCATTGTATGCATGTGGTGCCCTTAGATACATGCAGGCAAAACACTCATACACACAAAATAAAAAATTTATTTATTTATTTATTTTAAAACACTGCCCTATCTCGTAGGATTCTTGGAACTCTTGCAGAAGCAAACAAAGTGTATTCTTGTTTCTATTTTCTTTTTTGTTTGTTTGTTTTTGAGACAGGGTCTCCTTGTAGCCTCAGCTGCCCTAGAACTCGCCATGTACTACAGGCTAGCCTCAGTCTAACAGAGATCCTCCTGCCCTGCCTCCCAAGTGCTGGGATTAAAGGGGTTTCTTAAAAATAGACAGGACACAGAAGATTTCCACGCTTTTTAAAAGATTTTGTTTTGAAATTAATGAAAAATTGAATAATTTATGCTGGAAAGTCCCGTACTTCCCAAAGCCTATTCAGAATGATCTGTTTTCATGCCAAACATTTGATACTTTTAAGTAATAATTGAATAAGATATAATTCTCTATTAGGTAGTCATCCAAGTTAAACATATATTATCATCTTTTATAGAGGGCTCTTAATTTTCTACTTAATTTAAACCTAAAAACTAAGAATCAATTAAGGTTCAGTTTGAAAGAAATTATCCAAGGCTAATTTTAAGGCCCACATTATCTAAAACAGTAATTTAAGCTTCCTGTAATTGGTAACACAGCCACCACTGTCCGGGTAAGACACCCTCACGTGGAGTTAACAGTTGCTGAGTGGTTTTGGTCTATAAGCATGACTTTCCAGCCTCGCTGCTTTCCCTCCCCTATCTGGCCATACCAGGCTTTGGGAGGGCTGTGGTGTCAGATGACTGACATGTTTACCTCAGCCACACAACAGACACACACAGCATCAAGTGCCCAGGCTGACTACAGGACCACAGAAAGGAGATAGCATCCAACCTTTGAAAGCAAACACAAACACTGTAATTATGGTCCCAAGGGGATGTCACGTTACATTTACCAAACGGTTTCACCTGAATCACCCACGGGTCTAGTCTAAAGGAAGGTAGTCAGGCTGGATAACAGTTACAAAGTCTGTCATCAAATGCCCTGGCAAATAAACATCACTCAGGGTTAGACTATTTGACATGTGCCAAGTGTAAACGGCAGTAACCGGCTTCTAGAGTACAGATACGCTCTGCCTGATAACTTACCAATTTCCAGCTGATGTCTTACTGCCACCACCCCCAGCACCCTGCCCCTTACCCAACCAACCGCTTGACTCTACCTTCTAGGAAAGCATGTTTAGCCTTGTTGCTTTTGTTTAAGGAAACAAAAAACCAACACAACAAAAATGTGCCTTGATTTCAGGAGAATCCAAAAAGAACTCATGAGCAACTTCCTTTCATAAGCAGCCTCCAAGCTAGGCAGCTTTCCCTCCCCCTCAACCCTGACATCCTCACAACATACACTTGTGCCTCCATTTTACTGAACTGGAGAAAAACTTTCTAAACTGAGACTGAAGTGTAAGTCAGCTTTCCATCACTGTGACAAAATACCTGAAATAGTTAACTGCAAAGGAGGGAAGGTTTATGGGCTCACGGTTTCTGTACATGGTTATTTGGCACTGCTTTTCTGGGCCTGTGGAGCCATGGTCCATCACGATGGGAGCACCTGGCACCTAGTGAAGAAAACCTGTTCCCTTCATGGTGGCAGACAGGCAACCATAAAGAGAGAAACTGGGGTCACAGAGCCCCCTCCCAGGGCATGCCCCACACCAGCCCAACTTCCCCACATCACACACATCTAAATTTTCCACCCACACCACAATCAACAACTGGTGACACTCTCATCTTAGACTTTGGAGGCCATTGCAGATGGAAATTATAGTGGAAGATATGCTTTATGTAAACACAAGGTATCTTGTTATTCCAAGTTTTGCTGTTCAAGTTAGAAGCAGCCAAAGCCAGACACAGGGTGAAGGAGAGATGCCCACAGCACTCACGTTATAAATGAGAGAAAAAATTTTTGGAAAGACTTTGGCCAACACTCTACAATAGCACCACACTTCAACTGAGTAAATGCCCCCAAAGGGACCATGTTCTAGGGAAACCAGCCAACTCAAGAAAAAAAAGAGTCACAGAGAGAACTGCTGATAGCAGATTACTTGATAGCAAAACCTAGAAAAGAGAGACAGAACATGAAAACTCCCTTAGGCTATTAGGCAATAATTAAAAGTTTAAAGCTGCCAGGCATGGTGGCACACATGCCTTTCGTCTCAGTACTCAGCAGGCAGAAGCAAGGTCAACTTGGTCTATCTAGCAAGTTCCAGGCCAGCTGGGGCTACATATTGAGACCCTGTCTCAAATAAAAAGTTAAAATTACATTATGAAGAACATTACACACACACACACACACAAATAAGGAAGTACACAGACAATAGAAACTTGCTGATTTAAAATAAGATGCTGGGGAAAAAAAACAGCAAAACATTCACACTGGTTGCTGCAGATGGGATCGTTGCAGTAGTTTTCTCTGTATTTGTGTGTGCTTTCAACTGAAACTGTGAGTGCTCCACTTAAATAAACATAGAAGTTTTATAACATACATTAAAAAATATCTCAGGGGACCAGAGTTCAGTTCCCAGCACCCACATGGGGGATAACAACTGTCCATAACTCCAGTTCCAGGGGATTCAACGCCCTCTTCTGGTCTCTGTGGGTATTGCATAACACAGGTGCATTTACATAATGCAGGTCAAACAGTCATACAGATAAAATAAATAAATAAAAGTTTAAAGACTATTCCCATAATACATTAGAAAAGGTTCCTGATTGGCTACCAACTAGATCAAATATTCATTGATATCTTTTAAATCTGTGAATATTTGATGCCAAAATTGCAAGAGTCAAGTAAACACAGAGATATATTAGCTTCTCCTGATCTTTTTTTTTTATAAAATGTCACTTGTGTTTACTGCTCTCTTCCCACTTTGGTCTGATGTGCCAAGAAAAAAATAATGGCTCATTGATGTATCCTAATCATTGCTGAAGAGACCTTCCTACGCCAAAGCATTTGAACTTCTTGCCTGGGTGCAGTCAGGACCTAATTTACAGCTGGCTTCTGTTCCAAATGTACACTTGCAAGCTCTCTGTTCTGTGCAGGGATCACGTGCCAAGTCCTGCCTCTGTCAGAAGTCAAGTTTCTTTTATTCCTGCCATAGAAGCAAGTAAGGGCAGAGAGGGGTCTGTGGAGCATGGAAATGGAGGGGTTGGGGCACAGCAGGAGTCTGAACATACCCAGGAGTGTGAGAATCTGGGAGAGTAGCATGGTCAGGCAGAAAGATTTCTAGGGAAGTTCAAAAGCCCATAAGGAAATCTGTTTTCAGAGGCAAAGCATCTGTCTAGCATACTTAAGGCTGTGGTTGAATCTCCAGCACTGAAAAAAAAAGTTTAAAAATCAATTCTGCCTGTTTAAAGCTGGGTCCCAACACTCTTTCAGGCCAGGGACCACGTAGACAGCAAGGTCTTTACTACATCTATACCTAGTAATCCCTGAACCAGACAGCCAGGCAGCTAACCAACCAAACAACCAACCAACCAACCAACCAATCAGCCAATCAACCATGACTGTGTGCCTGGAAGGACCCCAAATTGGGCACACAGTTGATCACAATAATCTGTAAATGGAACTATTTTTATAGTGATGGAACTATTTTTATAGTGATGAAAATATAAGCATCCTCCCAAAAGCTTTAAGCTCTTTACACACACTAAAAATTAAAATTTGGGGAGAACATTAAAACCCATAGAACTCTATTGCCAGAATGCTTAAAAATAAAATCTAAAACATGTGTCCACTGTCAGAATAGTTTGATTTCTAATAAATGTAGACTAGGCTTTAAAAACACTGAGGGCTGTGAAAATGGCTCAATAAGTACAGTGCCTTCTGTGCAAGCATGAAGACCTGCATTCAGATCCAGAGCACCCAAATAAAAAGCATGGCATGCATACTTCCAAATGTAGTTCTAGGGGGATGAGACAGGAAGACCCCAGGTTCAGTGAGAGACCCTGTCTTAAAAATAAATAAATAAAATTTAAAAATAAGTCATACAAAACAACAGAGCAATATACCTGATGCTGACCTCTGGCTTCCACAGACACACATGGACAACTGCACATACATAAACGTCTATCTGTATGCACAAACACACACACACACAGAGGACACACGCACATGCACACACCACTAAGGTGAATGAAAAGTGCTTAATTCAAGGACTGTAAGAAATAGCTAAGCTTCTAAGTTACACAAATTAGGACAAAATGCCCCCAAACTGGAGAAATTAGTGCTTCCCGAAATAAGTGCTTCCAAAATGGAATGCCCAGCAGATGAGCAGGAGAAAGACCACAGTTAAATAAGAAAGGTAGGCTGTCTGGTTTTCCAGGCTCTTCTCCTGCCTTCACTGTGTTAGCGTGCTACGCATACTCGGGATCCAGCTGCTATTACTTGGAGACACTGAGGAGTGACAGGCACAAGGGAAATTGTTTAAGGACCACTTCCTACATCACTGGCTACATTCTGTTTATCAATCTTGTCTATGCTAATTGTATACATAACAAGCATGTAACAGAAAAGATTGCTAAATGTGCATTTTCTAAAGCAGATTCAAGGGGACTTTATAAAGCTTTCTTTCCTTCTTTCCAGTCCAAACACTTCTCGTTAGCTTCACCCAATGTGCATTACCTAGTATGATGGCTAATATTAGTTGTCAACTTGACAGGATATGCAATCACCAAAGAGACAAGCCTCTGGACATGATGGAATTTCTAGATTGGATTGACTGAGGTGGGAAGAGCTGTCTTAAATGTGGGAGCACTGCCCCGTCCATGGTCTGGGATCTTGGGCTGCATAAAAAGAGCAAGTGAGCCGAGCACCAGCATTCATCTCTCTCTGCTTCCTGACCTCAAATGCAGTGTGACCAGTCATCTCACACTCCTGCAGCCATGACTACCCAGCCAAGAGGGACAGCACCCTTGAACTATGAGCCCAAAATAAACCCTCCCTTCCTGAAGTTGCTTTTGTCAGGGATTTTGTCAGAGCAACTAGAAAAGTAACTAATACAGCTGGGAATCCGATGAGAGAAGCAGCGAATGCATGACCTGAGAAAGAGAGCTGAGCCCTGTCAGTACACAGGGCACCGTTGAGCACATCACACAGCCAGCCTCCTGTGTGCAGGTGAGTTAGGTAGGGGAAGGCTGCCTGCCTGCCTGCCTGCAGCAGCTCTGACTGCGGTGTGCATGGGGCAGTGCTCAAATCAGCTCTCAACTAGTCCCATGGCCAGGGCCCTTCGGCAGGCTATGTAGTACCCTGAGCAGACAATCTTGAGTTCACTCATACTAAACAACTTCAAAGCAAACAAACAAGCAAAAACCCAACCATGTTTACTGCAAACAATACTCTCTGTATAATGACAAATAGCACCAAACTCAGAGTATGAAGGAATTCAGCAACTTCCAGATATGATTCTAATCATAAGTGGTCAAGTCTAAGGAAATGAATCCAAATGGAAGACATTTAAACAGCAAAATGCAAATGGAAATGCATGAGAATATAAAAGGAAAAGACTGGCACCTGAAGGTTTAGCAGCCCCCTAAAAATGGCACAGGCCCTTTATGCTTCTCGCTTTTGAATATGCTAATGGCCATTCTTCTATCCCACTTCCTCCAACTTCTCCACCACATGAATTCCAACCCAATTCCCAGGGAATTCCAGGATCCCACTCAAATACCAGAAACTCTCAGACAGTTGACAAACCCTCTACTGCCTTGGTCTGCACATATGACCCCCAGGTATCTGTGTGGCACGGGACCCTGCCCAGAATGATTCCACATCTTGTGAATGGTCAGGCCCACTCAGGTCGTGCCCAGCTTCCCAGCCTGCACTGCAGGAGCCCCTGCTCCTAGAGCCACAGCTGGTTGTCTCTGAGTGGTCACCAACCTTTTGTCTCATTTTTAATAACTCTGAAATTAGGATTCAGAATGACTGGTTATAATCTAAAGGTACCCAGATCTCAGACAAGCAAACTATGAGCTGGGTGGGTCCTATTTTACAAACATACCAGAAAAAACAATATGCATAAAGAAAAGGTTCATGAAGAGTGATGTTTGGGTTGGGGACATGGCTCAGTGGGTAAGAATGCTTGATGTGAAAACAAGAGAACTTGAGTTCAGATCCCTAGCACGCACAGGAAGGCAAGGCATGGCCACATGTGTCTATAAGCCCAGCCCTGGAAGGCAGAGAAAGTGGATGCTGGGTACTGACGAGCTAGCAAGCCTAACGCTTCATGTCTGATGAGAGACCTTGTCTCAGCAAGGCCACACACTCCTGTGTGACCTCACCCATGCACCACTCACTCAAGCATACATCATACACACACACACACACACACACACACACACACACACACACACACAAACTGATGCAAAGATTGGAGACTGTATTTCCCTAAGAGAAAGTGAGGGCGGAGCTGCCTTGAATTCTAGCCCTGGGAGGCTCCTTAGGCTCCCGTCCACCAGCGTCGCCAGCTACCCACTAACCACACTCCCCAACATTTTCCTTTAGCTAATCTGACTTGTGCCTGCCACCGAGTGCATGTTCGAGGAGGCACTTCTGTTACACCACCTATTTAGCACCTTGCAATTCCATGCCTATCTTCCCAGTAAGAATGTGGACTCTTTCCTTACAGGCAGAGACTTTCCCACCTTTCTTATAAGGTCTTGATCAGCATGTAATATTTAGTAATTAGCCAATAAATTTGTGTAGAATAAATCAAAAAGACCTTATTCAAAGAAGCCGGTTAAGAGCACATTATAATCTAATCTGAAACTTCCCTCATGGGCTTGTATTTTGAGTATGTGGCCCCTAACTGGTGGCTATTTTGGGAGCTTTTCCAGGCTTTGGAAGGTGTGGGCTCGCTAGAGAAGGTGGGTCACTGGGGTAGATCCTGGCTGATTCCTGTTCCTCTCTCTGCTTCCACCTGCTATGAGAACAGCAGTCCTCTGCAATACACTTCCACTACCACATTTGGCTCAAGTGCAGGAGTCTAAGGAACTCTAGACTAAACCCTCTGAAATGGTGAGCCAAAATATCTCCCAGGTATTTGATCCAGTCACACAAAAGTAAATATTATGATGTTCTTTAAAAAGGTAGTAAAGATTCCTCTCTTAGAGTTAGGGTTAGGGGTTAGTTTTAGGTTAGTTTTAAGAACAACTGGGCCTAGGTTCTCTGCCCAATACTGAGGAAAGACTTAACCAATCACACTTGGCATTCTCCCTTTAATGTCCCATCCAGAAGGCAGTTGGGCTTGGGTTGAAAGTATAGGAATATAAATTATTAAGTACTGAAATATAGGCTCACCTAAAGAAACTGAGATTAATTCTATCTGCAGCATGGAAAGGAAGGGGCCTTGATGAACATTTTAAAATATGAAGGATCACTAAATAATGGGGGAGGAGCAGGGTCTTAGTCAGTAAATTGCCTGTCACACAAGCCTGAAGACCTGAATTCAGATTCCAAGCACCCATGTAAGCCAGGTGTGGTTGTGTGTGCCTATAATTCTAGCCTGGGGCTGGAGGGAGGAGGACTGAGATGGAGAGGGGATGGAAGAGAAGAGAGGGAAGGAAGGAAGGAAAGAAAGCTTAATACAGACTTCTAATTCTGCTGATACTTAACTCCACTCTGCTATTAGAAACAAGTTAACATCCTGACCAAAATGTTTTGGAGCGCTGGTAGCTTGTGGGCCTTGAATCCCTGCCCTCAGGAAGTAGAGGAAGTGGATCTTTGTGAGACTGAGTCCAGTCTGGTCCACACAGTGATTTCCAGGTGGGCTGGGAGTAGGGAGACCCTGCATGAAAACAGCCCCCCAAAGTTTTCCAAACATCTTCCTAAAGGCATCAAAGAGCTTACAGGGTTGAAGAGCAGTCCTGTCAAAGCCGGGGGAAAGCTGGACGCAGGGCAAAGTCGTGACTTTGTTCTGACAGGGCTGATGGTCTCATGGGGGGAGAGAAACAGAAGCAGACGCTAGCTAGTGCCCGAGGAGTGCAGGTCAACAAGAAACCTCTTCTCCACATGGATGTGTTAAAAAACCACATGTGGAGGGGGCTAGAGAGATGGCTCAGCGGTAAGAGCACTGATTGCTCTTGCAGAGAGCCCAGATTTGAGTCCGAGCACCCATATAGCAACTAACAACTGTCCTAACTCCAGTTCCAGGGGATCTGAGCCCCTCTTCTTACCTCCACGGGCATTGCACGGCAAGGGCACACCGGCATACAAGCAAGCAATACGGTCACACATGTAAAATAAGAATAATAAATACTTGTTAAAAGCCGTTTATGAGGTCAAGGTGAGTAAAACATCTGAACCAATTTCCCAGGGGACTGCAGTCCAAGTTGTATCACTAAGAGATCCAAAAAATTCCAAGTTGTGAGTTTACTTTGAAATGTTCAGAGCCCAAACTACTCCTAGACACCTGACAAAAATAACAATCGCTGTGATGGGCCACATTTCTACCTCAAGACAAAAAAAAATCCTCCCTAAGTAATTATCTAAGGGAACAGACAGCTATGGCCAAGATGAACCAGGCAGACACAGCAAAGGAGAGCCACAGGAAGAACCAGCAGAAAAAGGCCCATAAAGTCTAAGATTGTGAGACTGTCACCATTCCCGACATGTTTGTGGACTGGAAATTTTAGAAGCAGGTCTGAAGGCATCAAAAGACCCACACGACACCTTTAGTTCTAGCTCTTGGGAGGCAGAGGCAGGTAGAACTCTGTGAGTTCAAGGCCAGCCTGGTCTATGTAATGAGTTCCAAACCAGCCAGGGCTATACAGTGAGACTCTGTCTCAAAAAATAAAAATAATAAAGCCCAACAAACCAGTAGACCCAAACAGCAAGGAATACATTGGTAATAACACTGCGGTGCAACTCTACCACACAAATGTGTCATAAAGTTAGAAACAACCTCGGAGTCTGCACACTAGTCACCTGGTGACTCTGGCTTCCCCCACTCTATGAGGAAGCTGTTTCTTTGAGGTTCCTCTGCTCTGTGCACCAGGCAAAGTTCCTGCCTGCTCTGTGAACAGAAGCTTTCTCTTGGGTATGAGCCCACAGCTCCCCACACCACCATGCAGCATGTTCTGCACTCTCAAGCACACTGCACAACTGGTTCCACAGAAGGCTCGAATACTGTGAGCGATCGGAACTAGCCAATAACGATTAACATGGAAGGGCTCCTGGGGTACAGTTATGGGGTCCAGTGCCACTCCACAACATTGTTCTGAGTGCCAACTATATATAAAGCACTGTTCTCGCTGGCTGTGCGGGTGCAGCTAGCAGACATGAAAAACGTCTCAGTTGCTGTGGAAATCGCCATTCTGGGGAAATGAATAATTCCCAGGTAAACAACTCATTTTCAGAGGGGCTGCCTGCGGGGTAGGTAGGTCAGAGGCCTTCTGAGAACACTATATCTGGATCAACAGAAAATAAATGCAGAAGTGCTGTGGTTGCTCGGAGCACAGGTTGTTTAAGACCCAGAACAACACCAGTATTGCTAGTCTGGTTGACTGGAGAGTGGGAGGACAAATAGAGAGCAGAGGCCCAGGGAGGAAGCCTGAGCCAGACAATGAGAAACCCAAGGAAATCCAGAGGGAAGGGTGGGGGAGGGTCAAGCCAGCAAGGTCTTAGGAGCTGTTATGGCTTAGATGTGAAATGGCCCCAGGCTCATGTGTTTGGAAATTCGGTCTCCAGGGGATGATGCTTGGGGGGAAGGTGGTGGAATCTTTAGGAGACGGGGCCTAACTGGGGGAAGTGACACGGGGGAGGGGAGGAGCTCCCATGTCTTCCCTCTCTCCCAGCCTCTCTGTCCTTCCTAAGCCCAGTGCAGGCAGGCTTATGGCTGCCATAGACACAAACCACTCTATCTGCCATGCCTTCTCTGGCAAACCATAAACCAAAATAAACTCTTCTTTCCTTAAGTTGCTTCTTGCTAGACATTTGGTCACAGAATGAGAAAAGTAAGCACAAGATGAGTCATCAAAAAAGAGTCAGGATTTTGCTGCAGATAGAGTGGGAAGCCTTTGGAAGGTGTGCTGGACAGCTTCGGTTGTCAAACCCACACACTGGGAAGAGGGAACCTCAACTGGGAAATGTCTTCCATCAGATCAGTCTGCAGCCATGTCTGTGAGGCATTTTCTTGATTGTTGTGTGATGTGGGAGGACCCAGCCCACTGTGGATGATACCATCCCTGGGTAGGCGGTCCTGGGTTGTATAAGAAAGTAGGCTGAGCACAGGTCAGGGGAGCAAGCCAGTGAGCATCATTCTTCCATTATCTCTGCTTCAGTTCCTGCTTCCAGGTTCCTGCCCTGCTTCAAGGGCCTCCCTTGGCCTCCCGTGATGAAGGACTGTGAGAAGTAAACTAAATAAACCCTTTCCTCCCCATGTTGGTTTAGGTCAGAGTGTTTTCTCACAGCAACGGAAAACTAACTAGGACAGCAAGTTTAACTGAGGAAGTGACATGCTATCATGCACATGTCAGAAGTTCATTCTGCCACAGCCACAGAGAATCTGCAGTGAAGCAGGGCACGGGAGAACTGAGGGAGGTTGATCAGTATGTCAGCACAGAAAGAGAGCCATACGCAGATTCTAGACTCTGAAATGCGTACGAGCAAGGAATGGTAAGGACAGAAAGACTCAATCTTAGTGCCGAGGTGTCTGGCCTGAATACTTGGTAGACAGTAGTCTGTTTACAGAAATGGGGAAGACATTGGTTTAGGAAATGTTGAGAACAGAGGAGAATGGGGGTAGGAAACCAAGAGTCCTACTGGGGGCCGCTGGAGAGAGGTTCAATCGTTAAGAGTACTTACTCTTACAGAGGACTTGGGTCAGGTTCCTAGTTATGAATGCTCATAACTATCATAACTCCAGTTCCAGGGGATCTGATGACCTCTTCTGGTCTCACGGGCACCAGGCATGCACATGGTGTACATACATACATATAGGCAAAAACTCACACAGATACCAAAAATAAATAAATCTTTATTTTTTAAGTCCTGCTGCGGCTGAGATGCCTTTTAGGGATTTGCATGAAGATATCTAGTAAGAATCTGAATAGAGAGCCCAAGATGGAGGTCAGAGGGAAAGACATCAATTTCTCAGTCATCAGTATAAAATGTTATCAAAAGCCTTGAGATCATATAGGTAGAATACTTGTCTTTGTCGAAGTCCCTAGAGTCAGTCCTGGAGTATTTCAACATTACCATCATAAGATCCCTAAAGAGGAGTGGAGTAGGAAAAAAAGTTCCCAAGAAAGAGTCCCTGTGTTTTGAAAACCTGAGTGTGGCTGCTTGAGAAGTTACTTTTTCGTATTTTTTCCGTTGTTGTAATAAAGTACTCTGACAAAAACAATTTAAAGGAGAAAGCATTATTTTAGCTTGTAGTTCAAGGGTAGAGCCCAGCATGGTGGGAAAGTCCAGGCAATAGGAGCCTGAAGCAGCTGGTCTCAGTACATCCACAATCAGGAAGCAGAGAGTGACAAATGCTGCTGCCATCCAGCTCCTTCTCCACTAATGTTGTCCAGGATCCCAGCCAGGGGATGGCATCACCCACAGTGAGCAGGACCTCCCACTTCAATTCACATGATCAAGATGATCCCCCAGAGGCATGCCCAGAGGCTCATCTAGCCCAAGATCACTACACTATAGTAAGAGGCATGATGGCTGATGAGCCTTCCGCTATTACCTTAGAGGTCTGGTTTCCAAATGGAAAGATCTTGAATAGCCAGCACCCCCAACGGCTGATGGGACTACTTCTCAGCCATAATGTCCAATTCAGGCGACAGAGAAATGGAACTTACTACGGTTTATTAACTGAAATTGACGTGCGTCTGGTACCGCCAAGGCAGAGCGCCTCCAGCAAGTTTGCAGACTAGACTGGGAAGTGGAAGGACTGACGCTGTGTGTGCCCAGTGCTTTCTAAAAAGGGCATTCCACGGGGGAGAACAGAGGGACAAGACACTAGACAGAAGTTTAAGGGAGAAGGAAAAGCTAAGAAAATATTTCACAAGGTGTAAAACACACTATGGAGGCTGAGCGCCACGGGAGCGCCACGTGAATGACCAAGTGACCATCAGAACCGGGAGTTTTCCTAACATGAGTTTTCCAGCCCTTCAAATCTGAGCCCGAACTATTTTTCCACCCATCTCCTCCTAACATTTCCCACAACTCATCTCTGAGGTTTTCAATCTTCTTGGCGGATCTTTCTTTCCCTAAATATTTTCTATTCAGTGTCTCAATTAAAGAAAAAGGCAACAACCTGCTCTGGGTGAGGCTGGGTGGAGAGGAGCTGATTTCCATGGCAGTTCTGGCTCTCCCATCAGCCTCTGGGGCACACCACACAGCCCTGAGGGCTTCAGAGCAGAGTACCAGAGCTAGTGCTTCTCCAAACTGCACAGACTCACAAAGCACCTGATGGTTAAAAGGCTCACTGTGCTGCAAGAGGCCCAAGTCCAGCATGCTACACAGTGATGGCTGATGTCAATGGTCCACAAACTCTAGTGTGGACCAGGCCCCAGGCCACAGACAAAGCCAGCTAGTCACTCCACCCCATTCCCTTTTGCCAGCTGATGACTCCTTGGCTTCTTAGGCTTTTTCCCACTGGCCTTTTCTGCAGCTGGAGAGTCTATTTAATCAAGATCCTCATCAACATCACCACTCCTGACCTCTTCTCCAAGCTCCTAAGCTGAAGATTCCGTTATCTAGCTGCTGTTTCCGGCAGAACCCCCATGCCCTGCCACTTTCCCCCCTTTTCCCCCGGCCACAGCACACAGCCGTCCTTGGCTCCACACCAGCTGGTCCTTTTGATGAAGCCCTCTTCTTCCACACTTTCTGCCCGTGCTCTTCACCTCCGTCGTGACTCTGTCCACCCTACTCAATCCCCTGACCAGCATCCTTGGTATTCTAGTTACTGGTGCATGTCTATCCTGTGTATTTCCCCAGAGGTTATGAACAGTTTGAAGGTAGGGCCATAACATGCTCAATTTACAGCTGAAGCATTCTGAAGTGTCTCTTATGTTTCAAAAAAAAAAGGTGCAATATCAATTCAATAGCTCACATAACTTGCAGCTAATGAATGTGAATTAGATTTTTGACACCTCAAACAACCTAGTCACTAGTGGAGGTGTTAAAGATACAAGAATGAACATGATAACAAAATAAACAGCAAAGCTAGGACAACGGAACATTCTAAAATAACAATTCATAACTCACAAAGAATACAAAATACACTGGTAATCTTATACTATGAGCCAGGATGAAGCAACAATTTTTGTTTGTCTGTCTGATTGTTTTGACAGGGTCTTCCGAGTCCCAGTCTGCCTAGAATTTACTATGTAGACTAGGCTGGCCTTGCTCTCACAGAAATCCGCCAGCCTCTGCCTCCCAAAGGCTGGGATTAAAGGTGTGTGCCACTATGCCCAGTTTAAGTAACAATTTTTTAATACTGAAAAAATTGTTTGTTATAATTTATTTTATTTAACATCTAGGAAGTTTGCAGCCATCAGTAGTCCCAGAGAAATTTCAGGTGCTTCTAGATTAGAAATTCAGGAATCTCCGTGAAGCTGATATTGTAATAGACCTTGTTGGTAAAATACATGCATACTTTCAAGAGCACCTGTGAAGGGACCACTCTAAAATTGACCTCGTCACCAGCAAATTGACCTGGCCCATTCAGCATGCTTCTACTGTCCCTGACGTCAGCATGTGCTCTCCTGTGACAGTGAATTCATGATCTTCAGAAGACGATAATTTGACATTCATGTTGTCAGATCTTCATAGACAGCACAAGTTTTCTCTTCTCCCTTTATTTTGTTCTTATAAAATTCTACCTTGATCTCACGGGAACTTTAGTAGTTTCCTTGTGAGGTGGATATGAAGCCTGTTACCCACTTCACTCTGAAGGAAGTGTGTAGGATTCTCTTGTAACAATTAATTTAACAAAGAATCTATTAATTTACTCTGTCTTAGCACCGATATTTAAAAAAAAAAAAAAGATTAGGGCAGGACTGGAAAGGTGGTTCAGCAGTGAAAAGCCCTTACTGCTCTTCTAGAGGACATGAGTTTGATTCCCAGAACTCAGGCCAGGCAGCTCACGACTGCCTGCACCTCCAGTTCCAGGAGGATCAGACGCCCCCTTATGGCCTCTGCAGGTACTGCACTCACACCCCACACACAGATATACATATACTTTTTAAAAATAAATCTTTAAAATGATGATGGCAGCTAACATTTAATAGGAGCTTACTGTACACCAGCAACTACTTAGGATTTTATGAGCACAGTCTGTCCCCAAAGTACTGGTGATGAATTAAAATGTTTCTACCTCACAGTGGTGCAAAGGCCCACTCACACATCCACTCCAGTTTTTACTTTCAGATAGTATTTCAATAAATTACATGATAGTCAACAATTACAGCATAGGTTTTGTCTTAGATGAGGTGGTTCATGGTAACCATCAACTTGAGCAGATCTAGAATCACTTGGGAGACAGTGTTTGGGCATATCTGTGGGGTTCTATCTTGATTAGGTCAACTGAGGTGGGAAAAGCCACTCGCTGGCTGGATCCTCAAACTGTATAAAAAGGAGAAAGTGAACTGTGCACCAGCATTCACTGCCCTGCTTCTGGACTATGGATGCAGTGTGACCAGCTGCCTCAGACTCCCACCACCATGGCGTCCCTCACATGATGGGCAAGAACCCGGAACTGTGAGCCAAAATAAACCCTTCCTTCCTTCCTTAAGTAATTTTGGTAGTGAGTTTTATCACAGCAACAGGAAAAGCAACTAGGATATAATCTTTCATAAATGTAGGCTAATGTAAGTGATTTAAACACACACAAGGTAGGTTAGGCTGTGCTATGACGTCTAGGAAGTTAGGTGTATTAAATGCACTCATTTATGCTGAGATTATCAGGACATAACCTCACTGAAAGTGCAAGCCAAGGAACATCTGTTCTAACACTGAGACCACATTACAAACCACTACAGAAAGTACAATTATCAAACCAAGAGGCTCCAGGCCACAGCCTAGGTCCTAACTATCACCAGGTGAAAAAACTATGAAGACTTATGTAGAATTGAAAGACTTATCTTGGTGCTGGCGAGAAAGCTCAGAAAGAGAAAAACAACATCAAAATAACAAATAACAAATGCTTGCCAAACAAGCCTGACAGCCCCATCCTTGGAGCCCAGGTGAAAGTGGAAGAAGGAAACCAACTCCACAAAGTTACCCTCTGACCTCCACATGCATGCCCAGGCATGCATGGTTATACACTCATCATACACACACATAATAGTAGTAATAAATCAAATAAATTAATTTTTTACAGTCCTCTGAAAAGGTGAGTCAAAATAAACTTTAAAAAATAAATAAAGATTATCTTTAGGTAAGTGTGATGGTTAATTTTGATTGCCAACTTGGCTGGATTAAGATATGCCTAGGAGATTGAGTGAAATACAGCCCCAGTGAGTCGGACAGAACTAGACCACCAGGGCTCTGACATATTCAGTGGCTGAACTTTTTAGAGATTCATTATGCTATTTTAAAAAAAGTTTTTTTACTTATTTATTTTTATGTATATGAGTATTATATATATACATATATATGCACCCATGTATATATATGAGTATTATATATATGCACCCATATATATGAGTAATATATATATATATATATATATATATATACACACACACACACACACACCCATGTCATGCAGTGCCTGTAGAGGACAGAAGACGTTGTCAGATCCCCTGGAACTGAAGTTATAGATGCTCATTAGCCACCATGTGGGTGCTGGGATTCAATCCTGGGTCTTCTGCAACAGAAGCCAGTGCTCTTAACCACTGAGCCATCTCTCTAGCCCCAACAAGAATTTCTGACACCGTCACAAAAACCAAAACAAAACAAAAAAGAAATTAAAAAGTGGGCTGGGGACATAGCTCCATGGGTCATGAATTCAACCTATGCATGTTCTCTGGTAAGTATTCTGCCCAGTGCTGCCTGCTTGCCCCAATTCCCACCCCATATCATCTTCATCTTACTCTTGTAAGGCTTCCTCACTGGGATCCTTAGACCTCCATGGGTAGAATTCAAGGACACTGTGAACCTGACAGCATGCATCTTCAATGTTCATTTATTTAAGAACATTATTCTGAAAATGGAACAGGGACTTTACCTCACTACAGTAGGACTCACAGAGCAAACAGGGAAAGGGGACAAAAGTACATACACAGACTGGAGTGAGAAGACTTCATAACAGTCTGGGAAAGTGGGAGATGAAACTGAGTAGGATGAACGAGCAACAAAATGCTAAGAGATGGAGTGCAGGAAAACGTAGCTTAATCTGGGTGGCATTTCTGACCTTCCAAAAAGAAAGATCATTTTACGCATTTAGTCCTTAAATTCTCATTCATATTCCCACACACACGCACCCCTCAAAAAGTATATCCACAACACTAAGCTCTTGGGAGCACCCAGCAATAGTTGTTTCTTACTCCCTCTTTACCAACAGCGCCCCCTCCCCACCACTGGACACTGTTTCACCATCTTCTTTTAAGATCTCATTTACCCCTATGATTAATCTTCATTGTCAACCTGATGGGATTTTGGAGTTTGTAGACCAGGTTGGCCTATATTTCAGAGACCCACCTGCCTCTGCCTCCTGTGCTGTATTAAAGGTGTGTGCCACCACACCTGGGCTGATGGGATGTTTGAATCATTATGGAAACATACTTTGGTTGTGTCTATGAGGGTGTGTTTCTGGAGATCTGTCCTGAATGTGGGCAGCAGCACAGCAGCAGTCTTAGACTTAATAACAAAGAAGAAAATGAGCCGAGCACCAGCACTCACCTCTTAGCTTACTGACTGTGGGTGTGATGTCATGCTCCCCTCAATCCTGCCACCCTGTGCAGGGAGCCGGTCAACGCCATTACAAGATGGCGCCGACTTCCTGAAGCCGCCTGTCAAACTGCTCCATATAAGGAGATGTTTTGGCGCGAACCCTATCCCGAGAGTGCGCATGCGTGTGGGTTTGAATAGTCCCTAGCCAATCCCGTGGCATTTTGCTTAGGGCATGCGAATTGCAGCCAATCCTGAGGTACTATGTTGCCCTTCAAACTATAAAAGCCGCAGCACAGGCTCGCCCCTTGCCTCTCGTCATCATCGCCCATCTGTTAATCAAAGGCTCTCCAATAAAGTGTGATACTGGAAGACTCCTCGTGATCGCGTGCTTTCTTCCTCCGCTGGCCGGAGGTGTTTGCCGCAACCCTGTCTTCCCCATCATGATGGACTGTACTGTCAACTGTGAGCCAAAATATACCCTCTCTTAAGTGGCTTAGCCAGATATCCTGTCACAGCAACATGAAAAGTAAATAATCCATTCCCTGATGGAAATGAACAACTCTGGAGAATCCTCGATTCTTTACCCCAGTCTTGCTCTTGAACTCTAATCCCAGCTCTCCAACATCCCATAGTGTACCCATTCATCATCATCCGCAAGCCAATATTTCAGAACATTTTCAAACCCTTTTCCAACACACAAAAACTTGTCCTAACTTTTCTAACTCTACCACAGAGTCACCATGCTGCTAAGGACTTGCTGCATACAGTTGGGGAGCAAATTCTAAACTTTTCTCCTAGGGTATAAAGCCATTCCTTCTATGCCCTTACTTCTCCAAGTGTAGCCCAGAGACTCATAGCATCAGTATCACCCGAGAGCATGCTAGAATGCAGAGCCTCAGGCTTCATCCTCACCAGACCCGATGAATCAGTGTCTGTAATGGTAAAAGTCCCCCAAGTGATTTATGTGATTCATATGAACATTAAATTTGGAGACCTTTGATCTAGTGCTTATTAACATTCTACACACTTAACTGCATCCAAATATGGTCATTTTTAGGCATCATTTACTGAATCCTTATTATGTACCAGTAGGCTTTAAATACATTGTCTCATTTAACCCCCCAAAATAACCCCATGAGGTAATCACCATTATCAGAATGTTAAGAACGCATAAATTGAGGCTCAAGTGGCTAAACCATCTGTTCAAAGACCCACAGATGACCAGGATCTGAACCTAATCAGTCTGACCACAAACCATCCTGCCAAATTGCACTAACTCCTGTCAATGTCAATTTATTCATCTCAAGTACATGATGGCAGAATTTGCTACTCTGGTTGATAGCATTTTCTATCAACTTAAAGTAGATTTTGTTGGCTTATTACAATTCTTTCTGACTACCTTTTAAAAGCATAGCAGATTGTCCTGCCTTGGAGCAGTGTTCTGAATACTAGAGTTCATAAAGGTGTTTGATTAATGAAGGAGAAAATCATAATCCCATTCTTTAAGGAGCATTAAATGACTGCCTTAATAGTAAAACTCGTGTATTGACTATTTCTTTTCTTCTGAAGAGTAAAGAAAAAATAGTGTGAGACTAGTTCTGGAATGCATGGTCAGAGGGGCTCCATTCAGTGAGTCCCACCTAATATCCAGCTACTTCGTATTTTCATTTAATTGGTTTATCATGTTATTTTCAGTCATTATGATTCCATAGAAATTCATGCCATTTTAAAACCTAGTCTCCTTCCTTTGTCTTTTTCCCTCCTTAGTGCCCAAATGCAAACCCACAACCTAAAAGAACTTTGTGGCTTCCTAACATAATATTATCTATTTCTAGCCTCTGCCTTGCTGAAGCTCTTACATAGAAAACTGTAGATTCTCTAATTCACATATAACAGAGCACACTGCTGTAAGGCTGGCCTGTACAGATCCCCAGACAGGGCCCACAATCACCAAAATCAATGCCCAGCTCTATCACAAGGGTAAATATCTACCTGACACTATCCACCCAGGCCCTGACCTTCTGTAGAGGACCTCTTCCCTTGCCACATTTTTTCTTTTTTTTCTTCAAATTTATTTTATGTGTATGAATACATGGTGCGCATGTAAGTGCACCTGTGTCATGCAATGCCCACAGAGGCCAGAAGTGAGCATCGTATCCCCCTGACATTTGAATTATGGGTGGTTGTTAGGTGCCATATGGGTGCTGGGAACTGAACCTGGATTAGTCATTAGCAGTCAGTGCTCCTAATGACTGAGTATCCCTCTAGCACCACCCCCCTTCTAAATTTCTCCTGCCACATTTTTCTAACTGTTGAGTCCAGGAAGAAGCATAATTTACTGAATCCAGACCAGTCAGGATCCTTTGGTAGGATTTGTAGGACTTAAATGGAGATAGAAATTCCTTTTGGAAAGTAGAAATGACAAGATGAAATTCAGAACCCATTAATTCCCAGTCCCATGGAGTTTCCCAGCCAGTTATGAACAAGAATAAATAAAGCCAAAATGGACAGGAAAGTCTGCCAGCACCAAAATTCCAGGTTCTTATTATGATCTGGTTCCCCATCCTTCCTTCTAGTGTGACTGACAGTCCCCAACATTCTGCTAATACATAAGAATTTTCCTCTATTTGCATCTCTATGGGTCGAAGCCACAAAGTTCTAACATCAATAATCTGGTTTTCTTTATACAAGTTTCTCTACATAGATAATCCTGCATCTTCCTTCAGATATTGATGTGAGGTTTGAAATACTAATTTCTAAAAGGCTCATATTTCACAGTATAAAAAATATTTTACAATATCTATTTAAAACAAGTGTTGGCGCCTATCATTCAACATGTTCCCACATTATTAAAATATCATTTTAAGAAACTAACTGGCTGATCATTTTTAGTTTAATTTCAAACATAACAAGATAAAACTGCCTTCTTAAGTCATCTTTTCCTTCATGTATTCAATTATATTCTCTGCTTAAAATGCTTAAAATATAAATTGGCACCAATCCACTCACTGATGGAGATTTGAAGTTAGAAAGCAGTAACATATCAAATTAACCACACAATGGCAAACTGACACTCCACACTAAGCATGGACCAAATCAAGACATTCGTTACCACTACAAAGAACCTGAATGTATTCGCCTTAATACAAGTTTTTATATTTCAATCAAACAGGCTCTTAATAGACGACTTAATAGACGGCAATACAGTTCAACTACAATGACTCTCACAAACTCAATGTAGTCTCCAAAAATCACCAAAGGTCTCCAATCCAGGCTTTGAAAAAGACCTTAAGGTTGCTACATTAGCAGCTATTCTAGGACTCCTAACATGATGTTCTGCACCTATCAGACAGTAAAAAATACTTAAATCTTGAACTTAAAAACAAACAGAAAAAACTTGCCACTCATCCAGTCCAACAACCTCACTTCCCAGATACAAACAACAAACACTGGTGGGGAAAAACTGGATGATATGCCAAAGTGAACAGTTAGAATTGGAGAAAGAATGCATGAGCTTTTCGCCCTAGCACAAGAAAAAGGCCTAATTCTCCTGTAAGATGCTCATAGGATAAAAATATCTAATTTCCTGTCACTGTCCCAACTTTACTGTTACTTTTAAATATCCAATGAAAAGTCTGTAGGAATTTTTAAAGCACAAAATTGCTATCTCCATGAAAATTCCGGTCACTTTAGAACTGTAGGGGAAAGACTCTGATTTGAATTAGCTATTGCTCAGCCATCTCTCAAATGTTCTTATTTACATGCAGGTTCACTGTTAATACTGGGGACTTACTTATTCTCACATTAGACCATAAACTTCATGATAAAACATCCGTTGGGTGCCAATAACTGTTTCTTAAAATCAACCAGAATTATGTGTCATCATTGTTTTTTCAAAGTATATTATTTAGGGGCTGGAAAGATGGCTCAGCAGTTAAGAGCACTGATTACTCTTGCAAAGGACCTGGGCTCAATTCTCAGCACCCAGGAGCTAACAACCATCGACAACTCCAGTTCCAGGGGATCCAATGCCTTCTTCTGACCTCCTTGGGCACTGCACAACAGAGGTGCACTTTCACACATACAGGTAATACACTCATACACATAAAATAAAAATAATGAAAAAAATTTTAATTCATTATTTGAAAATGAAGACTATGAAACAGAACTTTCTTAAGTCAACCCATATCCTTCAAAACAAAGGTACAAAAGGCCCTTCTGCAACTTTTCCACTCTATATGCCTGATATATATTTGAATTAATAATGTGCTTACATCATACACCATGGAAATTTCACTGCTCTGGCTGTGTATATACTTAGAAATAATTAGTAACTTTTCTTGAGAACAAAAGAAAGTAACAGTAAATGTATCTACCACTTAATCATACATTATTTTACAAACATTAAGTAGTTTCAAAGTGTTTCCAGATAAGGAAGCAACTGGAAAACAAATGTAGCAATTCATAAATACAAGGTAGCAATCCAAACGTTACAGTAATGCCTGCCCAATTACAACCTTTTCTAAAGTGGACTGCAATTCAGACAAATTCCCAGACAGCACACTTTTTTCTTTGTCAACAGCATGTTGACACTACTTTACTAGCTGAAACCCTGAGACAAAAACACTCCTAACCAGAACTCCAAAGGAGATAAAAGGACCCATAAACACAAGCAGGCTCCATCGCAGGCACCCTGCTTGTAATATAAGGGCCCTATTACAGTAATGAGGGACCTCAAATAACAACACAAATAACAAAAGAACTTAACAAAATTAGACATAACTAAATTATAGGTTTATTATAATGCAAAGTTTTAATTTCATTTTTGGTGAGGTAGTGTCTGCTGTTTTAACAGCTGACTTTCTTAAGAGCTAAAGTCAGTAATAGTTCGATGGATCAGAAAATAACATTTTTCAACTTTTTAAGTCACTCCAGGCAAATACAATCAGTCTGATACTGTTTCGCCTTTTCCCCCAGGTTATCCTGGGGAGAAATATACAAATAAAAGATACCTGGAGCCATTTTTAACAACTTCGTTAATGTGAGAGTGAAAACAGAACAAAACAACCCCACCGTGGCTCTCTGTCACTTCCATTACGCTGAAAAGGACACCCGGGCATCCACGGAAATCAAACGCAAGAACAGCAGGCTTACAGAGACGCTGCCTCCGGGGCTGGCTGACTGCAGTGGGTAAGGTCACGGTCAAAATGCACAAGCTCATTGAAACTTTCATAGCTCTGCCAACAGCGCCTATCATGTTTCCTGATCCCATCTAAGTAGATTAAAGCTGCAGGAGTTTTCTAGCTGTCACATCAGCAGGAGGCTATTTCGGCCCCCCAAACCGCAGTCCGCATAGCCCGCAGCGGCGCACGTTCCCCCACCCCTGGCAGTGCGCAAAGCTGACCTCTCCAACACACTCCGGGTCAGCCTTTAAAACATACCCCCCAAACACAGGTCATCAACTCAAGGCCACCTTGACCCCAAGCCCGCCGGGACCCCCTCTGGCTGTCCCCACCCTGGTTGCCCTTCCGCAGTCCGTGACTTCTGCCTGACTCCCTAAGGAGGGGGAGGAGGTGTGAGGAGGAAGACTCCCCACCCGGAGCTCTTCAGCCTGCAAAGCAAAGGTGCGATGCGGGAGAGGAGGGAAGACGCTCAGCACCAGGGCCAATTTTACATTGGCTTTTCCTTTGGCGGAAAAAAAAAAAATCCTCCTTGGGTCCCATAATATTGCCTTTAGAGGAGGCTGGGGGGGGGGGGGGGACTAAGCTCTCTAGCTGCCGCCCCAAATCCGGTTCACCCCGGTTCTCCGGCGAGAAGCTCCGGACTACCCCAGTTGGGGACAGGTACACCTGCCCGCCGGCCGAGCTGGCCCACCGGTCCCACAGAAAAGGAGAGATCGCGCAGAACCGGCTCGGAGCAGACCCCTCCCGGGTGACAGCTGAGGCAGCGCCGTGCCCCGCACAAACTTCCTACTTCCCGGGCTGCAGGAGGACGGATGCGGGAAGGCACCGGCTCTGGACCGGAGGCTCGGATGCACGGTGAACCCCTCTGACCACGAAAACAGCCCGAGGTTCCAAAGGAGGCGCAAGTGGCAAGTCCCCGAGGGCGGTGGGGGCACCCAGGGGACGGACGCATACCGTGGGGGTAGGGGTGCCCCGGAGCATCCGGAGGGCCCGGGACCCGCCGAGCAGAGCGGCCGGAGGTCCCCGCCCTACCACCGCTGCAGCGGGAGGAGCGGCGCCCAGAAGCAAAGAAGGAGGAAGGGGACCGCGCCGCAGCCGAGCCCTTACCGAGTGGTTGACCCCCCACATCAGGACGCTGAGCAGGGGGTCGCTGGCCCGAAACAGCTTCACTTTCTGAGCCACGAAGTGCTTCTTCTTGGTCTTGGTCTTGCTCGCCAGGACGGAGGACCCCAGGTTGCCGGGGGTCGCCATGGCCGCCGCCTCTGCCCCCTCCACCGCCGCGCAGACGAGCCCGGGGACCCGCCCTCTCTACACTCCGGCCGGGGAAGGCAGCCGCATCCCCCTGGGTGGCCGCAGCCCAGCGCCCGCTCCAGCCCCACTCCGTCCGCTCCGCGCGCTCGGCCGCCGGGGCTGCAGCTGCGCTCGCCTCGCGCCCCCGCCCGGCTCCAGCGCCTGCCGCGGCTCCGCGCGCAGCCCGCGGCTGGACCAGGAGCGCGGCGAGCGGCTTCCGCGTTGGGCGCCGGCGTCATGACGCAGGGGGCGGGCGGGCAGCGGCGGCGCCGGGCGGGGGTGGCTGCGGGCGCGGCTGCGGGACCGTTAGGCTGAGCCCTGCGCCCGGGTTCCCGCGCCGGCGAGCCCCCGGCAGCCGTGCCTCGCAGTGTGCGGAAGCCGCAGGGTGAGCGCGCGGCGGGAGGACTCCCGCGAACATCTCTTTCTCCATCAGCGGAGATGGGGAGTGTGGGCATCTCCAAGAAGGGAGCCCGCAGATGCGTGGGCCAGGAGCAGGCGGTAGTGTCCCCGAACCACCGCTCGCCGGTGCCACAGGCCAGTTGAGTTCGTGGGACCTGGAGCGCGGCTTCGGGACCAGGTCTTTCCGGACGCCGAGGCAAAGAACCTTAGCTCTCCTTTGTCAGCTGCCTGCCAGATGCCCCTGCCTTGAACTTCCGAAACTCCTTTTGGAGTCAGGTCCGGCCTTGCATACTACTGGTCGCCTGATACGCAGGAGTGTGATTCCCAGCCTACTCTTGGACTCCTAATGGGAAGCTTTGACTAGGATAATTGTGCTTCAAATTGACTACACCTTCTTGGAATCCATCAACCATGTTCCTAGCCATCCCTTCCTTTCTCTGTCTCGGACACTCTCCTCCTAACTCTGAAATATGTTTTGGGGGAAAGTGGGGGATGCGCTCGTGCGCGCGCGCAAGCTTCTATCTATCAGAAAAACAAAGGTAGCAGGAGATCATGTGATAACCTTCCTTTTGCTCTTCTTTTGACCTTTAAATACAGAGTTTACTCCCAAATCTTCTTGCTAGGTCTAGCTTCTTTCATACTATCCTCCAAATGATATTTATTCCCCCAGTTACCAACCATCGGCACTATTAGTAGTTAGGGAGAGGGCGCTGACAAGAACAAAAACGGCCTAAATTGGTACCAAGAGGTCATAGGTTTGACCTACAGTTCTGCTGTGTTTAACGGGACGCTGAGGTTCTTTGTGTTAATAGGTGTCATCTGATAAAGATATCGCTTTCAGGGACTATTCTGTAGGATGTTTGTTAAAGTCAAAATCATCAGTAGATAAAACTGCATGATGGTGCAAGCCTGTGATCCTAGCATTTCGAGGTGGAGGATCAGAAGTTCCAGATTACATAGTTACTTCATAGTTGGGTTGAGGCCAGCCTGGTATACATGAGACCCTTGCTGAAAATAAACAAAAAATAAGTAGTAAATGCCGAGTACTTGGCTTGCTGCCGCCACAGTCTTCTCCCCTGACCTCAGAGAAGGGCCTGTCTGAACAGGGCCACATTATCTGTCCACAGGCACCTTTACGAAAGCAAAATCAAGCTCAACATTTCCTATGTTCTACAAGTTTCTTTATTCCTTGTGCCGTATTGGAAATGGCATTCTTATCACTGTTAATCCCATTAGAAGTTCATTTATTTAACAAATTTCCATTGACCCAGGCTCGAGAGCTTAGCCTCATCATTGCTCTTCATCACCACTCCACAGAAACCCATACCAGACCTTGCCCTTGAAAACAGTTATGCTCAAATATTACCTCTCTGCTGATCCTGCTAGTTGAAATTAATCCTCCCACTTCAGTGCTTCTGCAGCACTTTATTTGCTCCATAATGACTGTAATGTACTTAATTGTGTATTAATAATGCAAGACAATGGGTTTGCTACAAATGCTGAGAAACTTAATTCACTGCTGGGAAAGTGGAAGAGGAAATGGACACCTGTGGGCATTGTGAAGCAGCCTTCACCGACCAGAGGAGCAAAGCGGTGAGTGAAGTAGAGGCCAATGACTTCCCTGGGAGGGGAATAGGCGTGGCCGGGAAAATGCAGGTGGCATCTTTAGATGGTGAGGACAGTTGCCACTTTTCAAGAAGGATTTCGTTTAGGTCATTTAACTTGTTTTAAGTGGCACATCAAACCACAGATACATTATCAAATGATTTTCCCAATAATTTTTCATGTTGTCTTTGTACTTTCTAGGTTTTAATGATGGTAGTTGTTTTGGAAGCAGAGAAATAACCTCAGAAAGTATCTTTTCCAATTCTTAACTTGTCTATATTAAATAAACAACTAAGTTGTAGAGAGATGTGTGATTTCCTGACGTGGGAGACAAGAAACTGGGCTACATTTTCTCTTTGTGTGTAGAGACAGAGGGAGCCTGGAAGGATCAAATTAGGGCTTCATGAACTCACGTGCAAGTGTTCTTGCTGAGTTATGGTCCTGGCACAAGAAACTTTTTCAAAGATAAGGTCAAAATTTCTAGAGCCACCCCACAAATTTAAGATTCTCCCTTTCCCATCATATCTTGGGTAAGGTTTTGGTGAATAAATGAAAATGAATTTTGCATCTCTCACAACAATGTACAAGTAAAGTGTCCACAGTCAGGAAAGTTTGTGCAAAGTTACACTTTTAAACAATTTGTACATTAAGATTAGACATAATGTTTTAACTTGAGAGCTGACTACTGGATTTAGGGTCCTAGCAAGTTGAACAGTTTTCCTCTGGGATGAGTGTAATCATAAAACAATGATATGTCCTGCCTGGTCCTTATTCAGCAACAACTGCAGGCTGCTCCATTGTCAAGGGTGGGAAAACCCAAAGCACCAGCAGTCACCAAAGAGCCTTGAAGAGCCATGGCCAGAAAAGGAAGGGAAAGGGACAAGGACCCTAAGGGCATGTGGTCGCATTAAGGGTGCCGCTCCCTCTGTTGCTCTGAGGAGCCACATTGATTTACATTTGGACTATTGGACAGTTTGCTCAGAGTCATCCTAGCTGCAAGAAATGCTTCAGTAGCCAAGTTCACTGAGAAGAAAGAAGTGTAAGATGTTGAAAGGCTTCCAGTTCTAAGCTGTTTATGATTCTTGCAGCTGTTACTTTGTTTGTGTTCCTTACTATAATCAACTTGATTAGTCTCTTAAAACAGCATGAATCCCTTCATCAGAACAAGGAATAGTGCGCTGAAGGTGTTATGATGACTAAGATCCCAAAGAAACCAAGGTGAAACGAGATGGATGCTGTGATTTTTTGTTGTTGTTGTTATATTACCCTTTCCATCAGAAATTCTTCTGCAGTTGAACAATTCTAACTAGGAGTCTTCAATGAAAGGAGAAATTTGCAGCTTCTTTGATTTAGTATTATTTGAATGCTTTTGTGTGGTTTACACTACTTTTATTTTAAAAAGGATCTCGGGGCTGGAAAGATGATTTAGTGGTTAAGAGCACTGGCTACTCTTGCAGAAGACCCAGGTTTGATTCCCATCACCTACACGACAGTTAACAACCACCCGTAACTCCAGTTCCATAGGAATCAGAGCCTTCTTCTGACTTCACAGGCATTGCATGACACAGGTGTGCTTACACATGTTCAGGAAATACATTCATACACATAAAATAATAATTTTTAAATATTTTTAAAAAGAGACAGAATCTCATATATCCAGGTTAACCTCAAACTTTTTATATAGCTAAAGATGTCCTTGAGCTCTTGATCCTTATGCCTTCTCCTCCTCAGTTCTGGGATAACATTATACATCTCTCCATGCCCAGTTTATGTAGTATCAGAGATGAAACCCAGGACTTCATAGGTAAGTAATCTACCAACTGAGCTGTATCCAGAGTCCCTTTTCACTGCTTTATGCAGAAGTCAGAGCAAAGTGTAGGGTGATTCCATTCAGCCTTATGTAGTGTTATCTAGAACCTTGCCATTTAAAACATTTGGAAGACCATGATTAAAGTACATAAACCACCAAACTTAGCCAAAAGACAGGAATTGGGATCCAAATGACGTTAAGTGGTTTCTAGCAATTCAACTGTGACACGTGCGTTACTTTCTGAAGGGAGACACTGACATGATGCAGTAGAGCTTATTATCTGCAGCTCCCCAGGGTCTGGATGTGGTATCCAAAGCCTCCTGGACCTTTTGGGGTTTGGAACCAGCTGTCTGGGATTTTTCATTCCAATTTAAACATTCACGGTGACCCTTCTGACTTCTGTAACTGGCTAGGACTTCCTGGGGAGGAGCAGTAATTCCATAAATTTGTCACTCAGTTGGCACCAATTTATTTAGCCTGATGTGGGGAGATGAGACTCGGATGGGTACAAAGGGTTTTGGCACACAGGCTTAATTCTCTCCCGGCCTGTCTTCTCTTCTTCACTCTCTATGTGGAGAAGGAGAATTTAAACTAGAGCCTCGGAAGACAGGAAGCTGAAACGGACAGGAATCAACTCCCCAGGCATCAAGTCTCTGTCATACAGATCTTTAAAACTGGAACAGAAAGTTCCAACATTGGGAGAGCAATTAAGTGGATTATAGTAGATTCATGTGGCAGAATCTGATGTATCTAATAAAAATGGTAGTTTCAGACTGGGGATGTGTGGCACAGATAGGATAGATATATACTTAGCATGCATGAGGCCCTGCGCTAAATCACCAGCACCAAACCCACCAAACCATCAACAACCAACCAGTCAAACAGAGACCCAATATTTTCACAGAAAAATGTAAACCTATAATCATTAATCATATTGGTTATTAATAATTGTCAATGTTAATACAATTGAAAACATAAGGTGCAACTTATTTTTTTATTTTGATGTATCGGTGTACATATAAAACACAAGAAATTCATTGCAATGTTGGCAGTTGTCAAAGGTACGGTTTGGATTACATATGATTTTTAGAATACATTTTTGTGTTTTCCAATTTCTATAGGTTGAATTTTTTATAATTTCTTTTTCAAATGCATCTATCAAGCTGGGTTGGGCAGCACACCCCTTTAGTCCCAGCACTCAGAAGGCAGAGGCACGTGAATCTCTGTGAGTTTGAGGCCAGCCTGGTCTACATAGAGAGTTTCAGGCTAGCTGGGGCTACATACCGAGATTCTGTCTCAAAATAAATAAAATCAAATTCAACCATCTTCTCTAGTTGAATGAGTAACATAGTGATGCCAGTTAACATCGACCCAGTTCTGCGAAAGAAACCTTTATATTTGAAGTTTACTAGAGAACTTTTAGGAGCTGAGGAGATAGCTCAGTGGGAAAATTGCTTGCTGCACAAATGTGAGGACCTGAGTTCAAACCCAAGAAGTCATGTAAAAGCCGGGCATAGTAGCACACATAGTAGTCCGGTGTTCCTACGACATGATAGGACATAGATACAGGAGAATTCTCAGAATCTTACAAATTAGTTAGCCTGGTGTACACAGCAGCCACAGTGGACAACAGAGATCCTGTCTCAAAGAAGGTGGATAGTGGGGCACCTGAGTGCGCGCGCATACACACACACACACACACACACACACACGCACAGGAGATGGAGAGAGACAGACAGAGACAGAGACCGAGACAGAGGCTTTTCAGCTACTCTTTGGTATTTACTATTGTTAGTGTATGATTTCGGTCATGGTGGACTAAGAGATATCTTCCCCATACGTAAGGCCTGTGAGTTTTTCAGGGACCTGGAAAAAGTTTAAAATGTAACGAAATGTAACAAAATATTGACCCAAAAGAGAATTGCTAAGTTGATACCAGTAATAAATACTTGACTAAATGTTTGCTAAAGTGGTTGCGGTTGGAGTGGCGTGCACCTTTAATCCCAGCACTTGGAGGCAGAGGCAGGCAGATCTCAGTGAGATTGAGGACAGCCTGGTCTACACAGTGAGTTCCGGCCAGCTGGGGCTACAGGGTGACCCTGTCTCAAAGACTCAGCCAACCCAAAAAAGAATAACAACAGCAAAATAGTACTGTTGAGCATAAAACACTACTGTTGCATTTATTCGAGGTAAGTTTAGAATAGGAAATATTTGCAGGTAATTTGTGAATTAGATTTTATTGTATAGTTATATATGATGATTGATAAAAAGATAAATAACCGATCAAAAATTAATTATACCTAAAAATCTATGAGCAGAATTATAGAAAACTTTTCTAATACAGCAAAAAATGTTGTATTAAATAAGTCTATGAATATATTTTCATATATTAATAAGAGTGCCTAAGCTGGGCACGATAGTGTACGTCTTTAATCCCAGAAACTCAGGAGGCAGAGGCAGGTTGATCTCTGTGAGTTCAAGAACAGCTTGGTCTACTTTGTAAGTTCCAGGCCTACTAGGGGTGCAAAGCAAGACACTATCCCAAAAAACAAAACAAAACAAGAATGCCTAGAACTTACGGCACAATTTTTGTTCAGATCAAACTGAGGGTCTTGTGCCTGCTAGACAAATTCTTTATTACTGAGCCACATCAGTTTTCTTTAAAAGACATAATTATTTTTTACTTAATTTTAGTATTGTTATGTACATGTATGTATGTGTGTGTGTGTGTGTGTGTGTGTGTGCGCACACTTGCTAAAACCTGAAAACTTCAGGTGTTCTGCTGTATCACTTTCTGCTTTATTCCCTTGAGGCAGGGTCTCTCATTGAACTTGGAGCTGGGCTGAGGGAGAAAGCTGCCATGATTTGAACTTCATTTGTTGGAAACTTAGCCCCTGAAGTTACATGTTAAATTTGGCAGGTGGGACTTGGAGAGGTGATTGGCCTATAAGAACCCTCATGAACAGATCAATGCATTTGTGGATTAATGGGTTCTGGAGGAGTGGTTCATAAGCGTGCTCTTCTCTAGCGGGCACGTTTGTCTCACCATTGATACCTTTACTCACATTTTGTGGCACAAGTTCCTCACCAGATGCTGGGCAGACGTAGCACTAGATATTGGACTTCTCAACCTCCAAAACTGTGAACCTTTTGTCTTGGCCAAAGGAAGTCTCTGATATCCATGAAGGAAGGAAGCATGTGGGGACCCAGTTTTAGAGACGCTGACAAGGACCTACTTGAGAAGAGAGGCAGTCTCAGAAGATGCTGTGACTTTGTTCCCATCCATTGTAACTGGAATTAAGTCTGGTTACTGTTAAGGAGATGGTATTTTCCTTAGTTCTTTTAAATTTGTATATAAGATTAGTGAATTGACACTGTTAATATTTATTGATTGCACCAACTATGTGCCAAATAACATAGATATAGCATGCAATTTTTTCTCTTGTAGTTTACAGTCTAAGATATGAACTAAGCCAGATCAACAGTCATATAATTATTGCTCTGCTGAGGGTTCTGGAAGTAATAAATCCTGGGTAATAGGGAAATGAACAGAGCCAATGTGGTGATTCTTATCTGTAATCTATCACTTAGGAGATGGGGCCAGGAAGACCACAAGTTCAAAGGCAGCCTAAAGTGGGGGTGGGGGCCGTTTCAGAGAAGAACCTCTCCAAAGAAAAGAACTCTAAAAGAAAGCAGTTGGCTACATAGAGTGAGCTGAAAGTGAGGACCAGTCATCCTGAACACTCCTTCCTGGATCGGAAGGAGGGGAATGAGGCATGCCGGGGGAGGGGCTAGGCCGCTGACCAAGACCCAGGCAATGAATGCAGATGTTAGTCTAAGTTCAGCTGGAGCTTGGGAATTAGAGGATTTGTTTATTAAAAGATCTCAGGCTCTAGGGCAGAGAATAGATTAAAGAGACCTAAATGCGAAACTCAGAGTCAAATAAGGCAACTATTACAGAAATCTAGAATCTTGGAACAGGGGAAGCTTGTTTACCAGGCGCAGAGTGCCTTAAAGTGGTGGTGGGCGTAATAAAACTGCCAGTTTGACCTGGCTTCCTAGAGAGATTCAGAGGGATAATTCCAGCAACCAGGAGGCTTTCATGTCAGTGTCTTTCCAAGAAGGCAGCTACGGTGAAGTCTCCCATAAAGTCACCCTTAGTGGAGGTTTTATTCTTTTTAATTTCAAAAGACTACATATCGCTTCATTAAAGAAAATCTGAGCCCCAGGTGAAGTAGTACACACCTGTAATCCCAGCGCTTGGGAGCCGGAGGTGAGGATTGTGCGCTTAAGGACAGCTTGGACTATATATTGAGATTCTGTCTCAAAAATAAATAAATAAATAAATGGAGGGAAAGAAGAGGGGGAGGGAGGAAAAAGAAAAAGGAAGGGGAAAGGAAGGAGATCTAGAAAACAGTTGATCCGTATATTTGAAATATGCCCCAAACAATGTAACTCATGATCAACACCAGAAAAGATTACATGCCACTCACGTTGCTGGGTGCAACGATCAGAGGATGGCGCTCCCTATGGTATCATGGCCTTAAGAGTCAAATGGAAAATTCAAAGCAAGTCAGCAAAGAACAAAGGTGTTCCTGACCTGGTCACACAGGGTCTGAGTTGGTTAACTCCAGGCAGTTCCTGTCCACCAAGAGGAACCTGGGGTCCCTAAGCTGTCCCAGTGCTACCCAGCAGGTTTCTACTTCCTCCTCACAGCTCTCAGTTCCTTATTGTGGCCCCCTGAAGAAAGAGAAGTAGCTCTGGAGCCATCAGTGTAGAGGCACAGGCTATCCCAGCACCCCAGACCCACCTGTGTTTCCCCATGCTTACGCCCCCAAACCTGGAGCGACCACCAACTTTGCCTCTGGTAGATGTATCAGAGTCTAGAAATCCACTGAGATATCCCCGTCACCTGTACAAAGGCCTCAAAATTCTGCCCCAGTGTTTTCAGCTTGGGATTTAGGTGTCCAGGATAAAGTGCTAGCTACTTTCTATTAATAACCGGCTGCCTCAGACATGCCATGATAACTTTTCAAATCTTGTAGAATTAAGCAGAGTTGGGTTTCATAGGTTTTGAAATTCAGGAGAACATCTTTCAATTCTTGAACATTTTTGATGCCAGCTAACATTCAAGTGCTGTATACAACAAGGAAGCTATAGAGAGGGCCTCACTGTTACATAAAACTCTAGGTCTGAATTTTAAGGACGCAGGGTTATTTGTTATTCGTGTTATTCATGTCCTTCCTGCTGTCATCTTAAATATGCCATCGTTCTTCCTTGGAGAGTTGGTAGATGTCAAAACTAACTTTCAGTGAAGGATTTGTTTCTCCTTCCTTCATTGGGGCCTTTTCTGTTTTAGCTTTCAAAATCAGAATTTAAGTAGGTCATTGTAGTGGTATTTTAAAACTCGGTGAAATAGAACTCGGGGACTTCTCTGAAGTCAGAAATAGGTTTGTTATCTCTTTTCATCACTCATTTATCCAATATGCATTGAGACTCTAGAAGGTTCTCAGCACAAAGGCTCCTGAGGGGATCATAGCTCGGTGGGGAAGATGAACACGGAAGCCCACCATGTCAGTGCTATGGTGCACACGGAAGCAGAACTGTAGGGGTAGAGCCAGATGCTGTGGAAGGAGGACTCACTGCCTGGAGAATGAGGAAGGACGGTGGAGTTGCAGAGTCCTAGGACAGAGACCTGAGGGGATGGCACTTGGGCCCTAAGGGGGTTGGTCTGTTGCTACATTGTACTAAATTAGTTAAATATATTCCTATCAAAGGAGCAAGCAGCGCAGACCGGAAGGAATGGACTAAAGAGGGAAAGTCCCCTCCCCCACCTCCCGCTCTCTTGCCACCCCCTCCCATTTCTCTCGATTCCCCTGCCCTTAGCATCTGGATGCAACCCTCTGAGGTCATTTCTATGCACATATATGTCCATGCGCTTACACATATTTGCTTATTACGTAAACAGGAATGTACTCTACATATTGTTCTGAGATTTGCTTCCTTTCTATTTACACTGTGCCTTGGAGATCTTCCCATGGTGGGGTAATGGGGTCTCATTATCACAAATGTCATGTATGCTGTGTTTTTGTTGTTTCTGGCACTCATTCTGAAGTTCATTTAGCACTTAGATCAGCTGTTTGCTCGATAGCAGGGACCTTGATGGAGGTTTTTCTAGATGAAATTGAGCTTCTCTGTCTCCATAAGAGACTTCTCAGTGAAACTCAATTCCCTTCCCTCTAGGTATGACAAAGATGGCTTACATGCTCTGGCTTTGGAAAGGTGAACATGGATGGCTGTTGGCTCAAGTCCCACATCTGCTTAGATGACCTCTATCACACCATCTTTGCTATTTAGGCCCAGTGTGCTGGGAACATTCTTGCTCTCCTCTGAGAGACCTGTCTCCTCAGCCACTCTGGCTGCCCAAGAGTATCAAGGCATTGAGGCTGTGCCCAGGTCCTTCCCTGTGACCTCAGTTCATCAGTACTGTTGCATATCTGGTTCTGCTTGGGAAGTCTTTTGGCTATGTGGCCAGTCCTCATATGAAGTGTAGGCCTCTAAACTATAGATACCTCTGATTCACACTAGGGCCCATTCTGCCAATTTTCTTTACGAGAACCTCTCGGTGATACCAATAACACTTTCTTCTCTCCTTCTAGAAGGCACAATGGACCAAACAAGTACTCAGTCCAAGCTATCAATGATGAATAAGCTCTATGTTAAAGACCTTGGAGCACTGGACAGTTGGCCATATGGAAACCTTTCTCAATGACATTATGATCTTGAGCTAGTGTGATGACTCAGCAGGTAAAGTGTGCTTGCTGTGCAAGCCTGCAGATGTGAGTTCCACCCACAAAGCCCACATAAAGACGGAGGAGACCCAACTCCAAAAAGTTGTCTCTGGTCTCCACATACACATGCCCACCTCAATAATAATAAATAATTTTTTAAAATTTAGTTATATGTTGCAAGAAAAAATTATCATTCAAGACTATTACATTGCCAGACATGGGATTAAATGCCTTTAATCCCAGTACAGTAGGCAAAGTCATGGAGATCTCTGTGAGTTCAAGGCCAGCCTGGTCTACATAGTGAGACTCTGTCTTAAAACAAAAGCAAAAATCACTTCACTATGGGTTGCCAAGATGTGTTTTGGAAGGAAAAGCCAAGGACATTTTGTCTTTGTTGTTTCTTTGTGGAAGTTGACATCAGCATTGTGATCACCTAGGAACAGGCATCAGAGAGACCTGTGGACCCTCTATGCATGGCTGTGAGGACTGTAATGACTAATACTCACAAAGCACTTCCAGTAGAGCCTGGCACATAGTATGTGCTCAATAAATGCTACCTGAATAATCAAATCCTTCAACAAGTGTTTTTGCATATCTGCTAGGTGCTAGACACTGCTCCAAGGATGGGGACAGAGAATAAAACAGATTAAATCCTCTGTCCTCACGGAAGCTTCAGGAGAAACAAAGGAAACAAGGAGAGAAGGAGACACTGGAATAACAACTTGAAGGAGGAAGCCAGCGGACACCTCCAGGCTCCTGTGGGAAGAGAATTCCAGGAAGAGTACCTGCAAGAGCAAGTGCTCCAGACAGAAAGCAGAGGTGTTGCTAGGCACATCAAACTGTGGCCTCATGCTCTAAAATATGACCCCAGCATGCTTGTATAGAAGGACACTGCATTTTTAAAACATATTTTGTATTTTAATTTTTTGCAGTCCTCATGACTGGCTTTACCCATACTAGGCAATCTCTCTCCACTGAACTGTTACTTCCCCAGCCTGGACCTCACTTTGTAACTGCTTCAAGGATCCCTGGAACAGACCACATCGGTTTTTGTAAATAGAGAGCTGTGGGACCTGGCCACACTCATTTGTTTAGGAATCGCGCATGGCTGCCTTCCGTCCACCACAGAGGCGCTAAGCAGCTGTGACACAGAGCATATGACCCGGGCAGTTTTTCCCAGCAAAAGTCTGCAGATTCCTGGTGCACATGCACTGTTGTTTATCTGGGCTGCCTTCAAGTGCTCAACAAACCTTTTGTAGTCTGGTGGTGGCAAAGTTTAGGCACTTTTTGGGGAGGGTTGCTTATTTGTTTTGTTGGGGATAGAACCCAGGGCCTCCTGCACATTGGAACAAGCTGCCATCGAGCTACATGACACACTAGCTTACACTCCTACCAAGAATGGCTAAGGGGTCCACTTTCCCCACATCCATGATGTCATCAAATGTCTCTTATCCTTCCTTCCTTCCTTCCTTCCTTCCTTCCTTCCTTCCTTCCTTCCTTCCTTCCTTCCTTCCTTCCTTCCTTCCTTCCTTCCTTCCTCTCTCTCTCTCTCTCTCTCTCTCTCTCTCTCTCTCTCTCTCTCTTTTCTTTTTGTATTTCTTTCTGAGACAGGGCCTTACTACGTAGCTCTGGCCTGTATTACTTTGTATACCAAGCTGACCTGGAACTTGCTCAGACCTCCTGCCTCTGCTTCCCACGTGCCGGGATTACAGTCTTGCACCTGCATGGCTGGCTCATCTGTTTTCTTGATGCCAGCATTCTGGCCGGGCTGAGACAGACTTTCCAAGTAGTTTTTAATTTGCATTTTCCAATGACAAGGGACATTGAACTCTTGTAAAAATATTTACTAACCATTTATATTTCTTCTTTTGAGAACTGTCTGTAACCAGCAGTTGCCCACTTATTGATTGGCAGGTTATTTTGTGCTGAATTTCTGCCCTTCTTTCTATGTCCTCAATATTAACCCCTTGTCTGACATATAGCTAGCAAAGACTTTCTCCCACCCTGTAGGCTTCCTGGTCACTCTATTCATAGTTTATTTTGCTTTGCCAAAGCTTTTAGATTTCATGTAATTCAGGTAGTCATCTCTTGGGGTTATTTCTTGTGCTATTCAGAACCAACATTTATTTTAACTAGTTTTGGTGAAACTGGAGAAATGCTTGTTTTGGCACACCCTCACCAACCTAGATAATACCAGTTGTGATGGTTAATCTTAGCTGTCAATGACTGGATTTAAAATCACCTAGGGAGCCAGGCACGGTAGTGCATGCCTTTAATCCCAGTACTGGGGACACAGAGGTAAGAGGATCTCTGTGAGATCCAGGCCAGCCTGATCTACTGGCAAACTCCAGGCCTGCTTGGAGCTATAGGTAGACCCTGTTTCAAAAAGCACCGCACCCCCCCAAAAAAAAATTGACCTAGGAGACACACTTCCGGGTGTATCTATGAGGATGTTTCCAGTTTAACAGAGAGAAAAGATCCGCCCTGAACAGGAGTGACATCATTCCGTGGGCTGGGGTCCCAGACTGAATACAGAGGAAGAAAGGAGAAGCTAGCAGAACATCAGTACTCATCTCTCTCCACTTCCTGACTGCGGATGCAACAATGAAACGACCACCTGATTATGCCCCTGCCGCCATGACTTCCCTGCGTGAACTGTTCCCTCAAGCTGAGTCAAAATGAATTCGTCCCCCACTGCCTCTTCTGGGTATTTGATTACAGCCACCAGAAAAGTAACAAGTATGCCAGTCTTTGAAAATGTTGCCAATCTATTGCATACATCTTTTTTAAAAAATTGCATTCTCTAGCCAGGTGTGATGATGTCACGCCTATAATCTTAACATTCTGGTGACTGAGGCAGGAAGATTGTTGCATGTTTGAGCCTGGGATACATAGCGATTTCAAGGGCAGCCTGCATTATGGAGTGAGACCTTGTTTGAAAACAAAACAAAAACTACATTTTGTAAGTAAAAGATGGGGACAAGCTATTCACCTTTTCATTTTCATGGACAAGGTCAAGTCCTGGGATGTTGAGATGGAGATTCAGGTGCAGGAACTTTTATTAAAGATCTATCTCTTCATTAGCACCCATGAAGGAGGAAACCTGGGCAATAGAAAACTTGGGGTCCATTTGCTCTCAACTAGGTCTCCCACTTAGCTTACAGTAACCTCTGAAGCTAAGATGGCCTTTTTGAGTTGTTTTAAGTGAGAACATGGTGGTCATGTCCCCTGAGGTCACTGGATGAAGGCTGCTCTGGGAAGTGCCTGTGCTGGCTGAGGGGTATCTCTTCCATTGAGGGAAATTCTCAAAGGTGGCCGACACCTGAGGGCTGCCAGCCTGTTATACACAGAGTTGGGGAAATACATCTCAGTCCCAGAGCACAGTGCATGTATTATGTTACGTTCATTAATTTGTGAACGGCTTGTTTACAGTCTTTCTTTTTTATCATTGCTTCGCAGAAAGACTTTATATCAGATACTAATTTTTTTGTATGTTATACATGTTGGAAATATTTTACCTCAATCTATCACTGGTCATTTCCTTAAAGGGTTATTTAAAAGGTATGAAATATTTCAAGACAGTCAAATTTATTCACCCGTCTTTTCTAAGATCATAAAAATATTTTATATGTTCTTTGAATATTCCAAGAATTTTCAAAAGATGTCTAGCTCTTTAATTCCTCTGGAGTTTTTTGTTCACAGTATGAGGTAATATCCCAGAACTATATATTTAATAGGCTATTCTCTGTAGACCAACATTAAAAAAATACTTCCTAAATTTAAATTTTCATTTATTTGAGAATATTTCATGACTTTCCATTTCCAGTAGTATATTTCTGTTTTTCTTTTTAATATCTTTTGAGTCACTGGTTGTTTGCTTTTGTTTTTTTTTTTTGTTGTTTTGTTTTTTTTTTTTTGGCACAGGGTCTCATTGTGTAGCCCTGACTGGCCCTGGAACTCATTATGTAGATCAGGCTAGTTTTTAAAAAATTTGCATGTATATAAGTGCACCTGCATTATACAGTGCCTGAAGCAGACAGAAGAAGGTGTCAGATCCCTGTAACTGGAGTTACAGATGGCTGTCACCTGCCATGTAGGTGCTGGGGTTCCAGCGTGGGTATTCTGTAAGAACAGCCAGTGGTCGTTAACTGCTGAACCATCTCTCCAGCCCCTTGAAGAGAAATATTTATTGGTTAAATGAATTCTTTTGATTTTTTTTTCTATATGATCAATTTTAGTTTTAATATTTTTTCATTTTTCAGGTTACTGTATTCTTCTTCTAGATTCTTGAGCTGAATGATTAGATTTATTTCTTTTAGCCTTTCTTATAATACATGCTTTAAGTCTGTAAATGTTCTTTAAGTACCGCTTTGCCCACATCTGGTTGTGTGTTTCATTTTTGCCCTTTACAAAGTGGTTTGTGATTTCATTTTGAATCTTTGGAACCTAACAGTTACCTGAAAATGAAGGACAAAATATAAAACAGTTTTAATAAATAACTTGGATAAAATGAAAAAGAAATCTCTAAAGCCAAAATTAAGGAGTGTAATGATGTAAGGATGGGAGGCTTGTCCATGGGGTTAGCTGGTAGGACAGTGGGCTAAGGGACGGTGGGCTAAGGCTATAAACACATCAGTCATGGCTGTGGGGCTGCACAGTGTGCACGAAGGCTGGAACAACACACGAGCATGAAACTTGACCTCCAAAGCCTGTCTTGCCCATCTGCCTGGTAAAAGAAGCTCTCCATGTGCAGAGGCAAGTGGTTGTGCACACTACTTTCTGCAAACTTTCTAGGGCTCTGGAACAGCAGCATGTTTGCCAGATCATGTTGGTGTCCTATTCCAGCTGTAACCAATTGGAGTAAATTTAGCAGAACACTGTGGCATGTTAGGGGTGGGGGTTGCTTTCCTCCCCTGTTAGGCCCAGTGAAGGGTCCCTCCTGGAGACCTTAGCATGGGGTTTAGGGAGTGTAACAAATTATTTTAGTTTAAAACAGCCGAGGTTGATTTTTCCTAGCTCTGGAAGTGGGGGTCTGGGTTTCAGTGAACCAAAGTCTAAGCTCCAGCAGAGCTGTGTCCCTTCTGCTGACTCAAGGAGAAAACCCAATTCCTTGTCTTTTCCAGCCTTTAAAGGTTGCCTACATTTCTCTCCCCATCCCCTCACCCCCACCCCTCTCTCTCAAGATCTTCCTGTAGCCCCAGCTTGGCTAGAACCCACCATGTAAACCAGACGGGCCTCGATCACACAGAGATCTTTCTGTCTCTGTCTCCTGAGTGCTGGAATTGAAGGCTTGGGCCACCAAGCCCATCTTGCCTGCATTTCGACAGGCAGTTCCATCATCCACATTCAAAACCCAAAGCTTAGTGTTCTAGAGCTCCTAACTCTGATCTCTACTTTCATCTTCACATCTTTTATCTTTTTGCCTTCTCTGGTGATGATTTCTTCTTCCTCTTATCAAGTCCCCAGTGGTGACAATGGGGACAACCCAGTCTCCTTTTCCCTTTTTAAGATCCTAAACTTCAAAGGAAAAACCAGTCCCTCATTTTTTGTCATATCTACAAAGATACCGTTCAGATGTTTTGACCATTTTTAATTCGGGATGTTTGTCCTCTTATAGTTGAGGTTTTAGAGTTTTTTGCTTATTTTGGATACAAGTCTCTTATCAGGGATATGCTCCAGAAATATCTTCTCCTTGCCTATGGTGTGTCTTTTTATCCTTTAGCAGTGTCTGAGACAGCAGTAGTTTTAAATTTTGATGAAGTCTCTCTTGTCTATTTTCATTTTGTGTTACATCTGAAACCTCACGTCCAAATTCAAGGGCAGGTATGTTTTTTTCTAGATGCTTTGTAGTTTAGTGTTGTAGATTTAGTCTGTGGTCACTCTGAGTTTCATTTTTGGCTAAGATGTCTGTGTTGTACGTGTGTGTGCGTGTGTTCTACATTCTCTATTCTTTCCTGCGTATAAACTGCAGCAGCGCACTGCTTTTTAAGACGTCCTTCCGCTCAACTTTTTGCCCCTTGTCAAACATCAATTCACGTATGTGTGTGGATTACGTTCTGTAGATCTATATGTCTATATTTTTGCAAATTACAGTCTTGGCTATTGAAGATTTTATGGTAAGTTTTCAAGTCTAGTTCTCTAACTTTATTCTCCAGCATATTGATGGTAATTCTGGGTCTTTTATCTTTCTGTATAAGATTTTTTTTTTGTCATTTGTGTGTGTGAGTGCATGTATATGTGTGTGTTATGTGCTTATGTGTTCATGAATGCTTGCATGTATGTGGATAGGTGTGTATGTATGTGTGGTGTGCTTGTGTGTTCATGCATGTTTGCATGTGTGTGAACAGGTGAGTGCATGCATGTGCTTGTGCATTGGAGGCCTAAGACTGATGTTGAGGATCCCACCTTATTCACTGAAGCAGGATTTCTCACTAAAACCCAGAGTTCTAATTTGGCTAGTCTCACTAGCCAGCTTGCTCTGGGGAGCCTCTGTCTCACCTTTCAAGACTGGAATCACAGGCAGGCTGCTACTCTCATCCTACATTTACATGGTTTCTGGGGTTCCTAACTCTGGTCCTGAGTGCTTTAACCACTGAGCTATTTCTTAGACCCCTTTCTGTGTAAACTTTAGAAGTTGTATGTTGACATCCATAAAATGACTTATAGGGATTTTGATTGGAATTAGGTTGAATCTATTGAATAATTAATATCTTAATGTGAAGTTTTCCATATTTTCATATGAAATATGTTTATTTAGAAATGTAAAAATATATTTTGGCAGAATTTTGAACTTATACTCATAAATCGGACACATAGTTTATTAGATTTACTCTTAAATGTTTCATTTGGCAGGTAGTTCATAAACAGTATTGTGTTTTAGCTTCAAATTCCAGTTATTTATCACTGGAATCTAGAAAAGCAGCTGTCAGTTAAAACTAACATTGCCTAGTAATCTCGCATCCTGTGAACTCATATACTAATCCTGTCTCCTGTATTCCATGAATTGGCTTTTATTTTCATTTTATGGGATTTTCTACATAAACAGATCTAATCCACTTCCTCTTTTCATCCAAGTGTGCTGAGCGTTTTTTATCAGGAAAGATGGTTTGATTTTGTGAAATGCTTTTTTCTGCTTCAGTTGATACGGTTATATAGTTTTTCTCTTTTAACCTGTTAACATGAAAGGTTGTGTTCATTAATTTTTGAATGTTGAAGCAGCCTCGTGTATCTGAGGATGATCTTCACTTTCTTATGGTAGATGATTCTTCTTAGATATTGTTGGACTTGATTGTCTAATGAGAGATAGTGGTCTGTATATTTCCCATAGGGGTCAGGTCTTTATGTGATTTTGATACTAGAGTCATATGACCTCACAGAATGAGTTAAGAAATGCTTTCTCTGCTTCTCTTAATCTGAAAAAATGTATAGGAATTGAATATCATTCTTTTCTTAAATATTGGTATGAATCTATCATTGGAGTCACCTGGGCCTGGAGCTTTCTTTTATGAGAAGTTGTTTATTACTGATTATTTAAGGTATATGTGTCTCTATGCAGTATCTGAATTTATTTATCTGATCATTTTTTCATGTTTTTGAAATCTGCTTTGTCTGAAATTAATATAGACATTTCAATATTTGTTTGTTTAATATTAGCAAGGTGTTTTCCCATTGCTTTACTTTTAACTTATTTTTCTTCGTATTGAAACAGTAGACGGCAAATAGTTGGTCTTTTAACAAATATTCATTTTGATAACTTTTGTCTTTTTAATTTAGTTCAGTTTGTTTTCCTGTTTTGGGTTTTTGAACCAGTGTCTTCCTGTAGCCCCAGCTGGCCTGCATCTCTCTGCATAGACTAGGCTGCCCTCAATCTCACAGAGATCCACTTGCCTCTGCCTCCTGAATGCTGGGACTATATGTTTAAATTATATGTGATGTCTTTTTTTGAAGTACTGATATTTGAATGTAGGGCCTCACATTAGACAAATGCTCTCGTGTGTGTGTGTGTAGCTTATTTTTGAATTTAATTTGTTTTACCTTTACAAGGCTCATGAAGTCACTCAGGCTGACCTTGAACTAGCTTTGCAGCCAACGTAGTTCTGGAACTTGTGATAATCCTCCTGTCTCAGCCTGTTTAAAAATAAATCTTAAAGCATTTTGAATTGTAAGCCAGACCGGACAGCACATACCTAGCTACCAGGACTACTCTGGAGGCTGAGGCAGGAGCATCACTTGAGCCCCCAGGAAACTGAGTCTAACCTGGACAACAGAGTGAAAATTTGTACCAATTTATCTATCTATCTGTCTGTCTGTCTAATTGTATGATTTTAGAATTAGTATTTTGTTGTTGTTGTTTGAGATAGGGTCCTGCTTTGTAGCCTTGGTTGGCCTAGAACATGCTATGTAGACCAGGCTAGTGTGAAACTCAGAGCTACTCCTGCTCCTGAGTGCTGTAATGGAAGGCGCGTGCCACCATGCCCAGTCTGTATGATGCTGGGGTCAAATCCAGGGCTTCATGCATACTACCCAAGCACTCTACCAACTGAACCAGATCCCAGCCCTCAGGATGGTTGCTGTGTACCCAGAGCAAGGGGTAAAACAGGCGAATTGTATTTTTCAGTGTGCGCCTTCTCTAGATTATTCGGGCATGATGTCCTCATTAGTGGAAGCTCTTGGCTCTTGTGGATGGTCTCCTTCTGACCATCTGCTTGCCTCTCAGATTCTGGGCCATCAGGTTAAATGCTGGCTTGAGTGCTTGGCACTCAGACTTTCCAGGCTCTACAGTCTCTGAGTATCATACTTTATGCTCTAGAGACGTTAGAAACAGCTTTTTTAGTGGAGGGGAAAAAAACCAACCATCCAAACAAACAAACCTGAAATAGTCCTGCACTTGAATGGCATACCTAATATCCCAAACTGCAAGAAATAGACATCAGAATACAGTATTTAAATAGACAATGATTGGGAATTTTACAGAAAATGATAAAAGCTGTCATTTAATGAAGATATTTAGACTAGAACAAATGAGGTGAAAAATCAACATCTAGCCAAGTGGAATCCCACTACTCAGGAGGCTAAGGCAGGAGGATCAGGAATTTGGAGGCAGCCTGGGCAACACAACAAGACTCTGTCTCCAAAACAAAATAAATAAATAAAAATTAAAATAGCATTATAGTAGACTGAGTAATGTCACAAAGAAAACATTTTAAAAGAGAAGTCAGTCATGGGAAAGAATGGCATTTCAATTGGTAGAATTTTTTCCATTGGCAGCATAAAATGTCAGGTGGTAGGAAATTAACTGCCCACCTAGAGAAATATTTTAAACAAAATATACTGCAGCATGCCCCGTCAATTGGCACAGAGTTTAAAAGTCTAATCTACAAAGTGGTGGTCATGATGCGGGAAAATTAGAACTCTTGGTCTCTGACGGTGGAGTACAACTTCCTATAGTCTGGCACCATCCAGTGCAAGTGTGGTACCCATTGCCCAGCATCCCACTCCCCTGGGAGATACCTCAGCATTCATCCATGAAAGTATATTAAAGACTCAAACTGCAGAATTGCCACAATGGCAAAAAATTAAATGTCACTTATGTCAATCAGTAGAGACTGTATCAAGCCAAATACTTCACATGTGCTAAAACAAATGTGCTTGGTTCCACACAGGTAAATAAACTCAGCTTGGCTATTTTAATTTGAATTTAAAACATTGCAGGAAGATGTATGTCAATTAAAAATGTTTATGTTGTAAAGAATCAGAATGCAGTAACCCTGAACATCTTATGTCGGCATAAGGACTCTTGAGCTGAGGCAGTAAAGAGCCTGCCTCCCACCTCTGCCTGAAGCAAGCTGTCACTTTCCATTGGTTATAGAGTCTCTCCTCTTGTATCAGAAGGCTTATCACTAGGTTTCAGCAGCCTGCAGAATAATCCTCAGTAACCAGCACTTACCTCCCATTAACTTCCCCTAAGAACCTAGACCGCATTTTCTGTCTTCTGCTTCTCTATAAATCTATTCTTCGCAAAGAAACTATTATGAGTCCTGAGTTCTCTTCCCTTGAACTACACATCACTGAGTTTCTCCTACTGTGTATCACACATGTTAACAGAGGAAAAGGTATTGATGGCTTTTTCTTCCCTACATTACATTAGTAAGCCTAATATACACATCTCACACCTACCTATAATTTAAGTAAACATATATCCATAATAAAAAATATCAAAAAGTGTGTGGCACTCTCTCCCTCTCTTCTTCCCTCCCTCCCTCCCTTCCTCCTTCCCTCTGTCTCTCTGTTCCTGAGGAGTGCCTTGTGCATGCTAGGCAAGCACTCTACCATTCAACCATACCTCTAGCCAAACTTAGACATTTTAGTGAGGAAAACTGTGTGCTCCAGAGAAGGACAAAAGTAAATGGGATAAGAAAGGCTTACTAGAGCTGTATCATTATGCTGCTTAAAAGCAACATGATCTAAACAAATGTACAAAGCACTTAACCTTCAGAACCTCTTGGAGGCAGGTACATGCTGGTGTATTAATCTTTGTGCTTATGTTGGAAAAATACATAATAATTAAGCTCAGAAAGAATATTTAATGCACTTTCCCATGTGTTTGATACAGATTTGCTGAACACATTATTTATTTAATTAAGGTATTTAATTATGTAATTTTTGTTTTAGATCGGGAGGGTTGAGAGGGAAAAGTGCTTGTTGCTTTTTATGTGGTGCTGGAGACTGAACCCAGGGCCTCCCATGTGCTAGACGAGTATGCTACTGCTGAGCTATTTCCCAGTTTCTTGCCCCACACCCTTACTTATATTTTTTATTTTAAGATAGGGTCTCACTAAGTTGCCCCAGGATTGGTCTTGAATTCAGTCTGTAGCTCAAGCAGTCCTTGAACTTGTGATTCTCCTGCCTCAGTCTTCTAAGTAGCTGGGATCACAGGACTGTGCCATTAGGATTGGCTCAATTATATAGTTTTAAAAAATATTTTATTTCTATGTTATGTGTCTGAGTGTATTGCCTGCATGAATGTAAGTGCACCTGGAACTGGAGTTATGGATGATTGTTAGACCATGTGGGTGCTGGGTATCGAACCTGGGTCTTCTGCAAGAGCAACCAGTGCTCTTAACCACAGAGCCATCTCTCCAGCCCTCAATTATGTAGTTTAAATCCTCTATTTTCATTACTTTAAAATATATTTTATGTCTAAGTTGTTTTATTAAATTTCTTTTTACATTAAAACAGTTTTTAAGTTCCCGTGTTTTGTAGTTACATCATCAGGTATTAAAAATTCCTTTACAACAATTTAAAATATCCCTCTTTGATTTAAAAATATTTTTACCCTTTCTTTCCTGTTCTCTGTGTGTGAATGTATGTTTATGTGTGTGCAGGTATGCCTGTACACATGTGTTAGGGTGTGCATGTTGGTTTTTGTGTCAAGTCTCTCATGGGCTTGCAGATTAGGCCAGGCTGACCAGATAGAAAATCCCAGGAATCTGCTTGTCTTCACCTCCCCAGAGCTGCGCACCATGTCCCAAGTCCCCAAATTGCAAGGCACCAATGCTTTAGGTGGGTTTGTGGGTGCAGGGGATTGAGTCAGGTCTGCATACTTGTGCAGCAAACATGTCACCAACTAAGCCATCACCCCAGCCCATATTTTTACATTCTTAATTTGTTTTACATTTATTTGTGGTGGGGCAGGTACGTGCCCTATGATACGGGTCTGAATGTCGGAAGACAGCTTGTGGGAGCTGGTTTCCTCTTTCTGTACATTATGTGGGTCCCAGAGCTCAAACTCCAGTCGTCAGTCCCGGTGACAAGCACCTTTGCTCTCCTCTCTCTCTCGCTGGCTCCTTCAGTTCTTCATATTGCTCCATGATAAGCATTTTATTTTTTAGCGCTTTATTTTTCTACTATCCAGGTAATTTTGCTTTTTTGTAACTTTTGCAAACAGAAGTATTGGATTTGTGGTTTCTTTGCTGCCTGTCACTCATACATACTTCCGTTTTATTCATTAACTGTGTATTGCTGCCTGTCCCAAACCTCATTGCTATGACAACCAACCTATTTTTACCTACTTATTTCAGTAGGCTGGAACCCTGGGCTCAAGGTGGGGATTTATTCTTCCGGTTTTATGCAAGTATACATGGCTGGCAACTCACTTGGACCCTCCCTCCTGAGTCTGGCTGTGATTGTTGGCTCTCTAGTGGGCCTCTCTCTCCACATGGTCTCTTATACTTGAGAGGCCTGGCCTGGGTCCCTGCTCTTGGCGCATGGCAGGGAAAGGTAAGTAGTATCTTGAGTTGAGGCCCAGGGCCTCACTCTGCGCGTCATTTAGTGAGTCAAAGCAAGCTACCAGACTGGCCTATGTTCAAGGACAAAAGAAAAAGAACTTCAGCACTTAAAGGGAAGAATACCAAAGTACCATCAGGCAGAGTTGTAATGTAGGATGTGTGGAGATATTACGCTGCTCCTTCAGTTTACCATAGTGTCAGATTGATCAAGAATGTGGGTTTTCTTTGTGGAGGAGGAGGGCTGGAGAGATGACTCAGTAGTTAAAAGCTCGTCTTGCGAGGATTGGGGGTGGGTGACACTGGAGTAACAAGGATGGAGTAACCATCCCTAACTCCAGTTCCAGGAGATCTGCCCTCTTCTGGCCTCTGGGGGCATTGCACACATGTGGCACATGTGCAGGTAAAACACTCATACACACAAGATAAACACACAAAGATAAATGAAAATTTTAAAAAGAATGTGTTTTTCTCCCTTTGTTGTTATTGCTCATTTGGAAATCATTAAATTATTTCTACCCTTAAGATGTTGTGAATAGTATTTTAAACAATGTCTTTGATCCAGACAGCTCATTTACTCCGTCCTCATTTTGCTTTCTGTCTTTTCACTGCTTTTCTCTGTGAGGCTGATACATAGGGATTCCTTCAGGAGACTTCATCACTATCTGATTTATGACTGGATTTGGTCAAAAAGACGCATTTGCAGTATGAGTTTGGCCCACTTCCTCCTTCTGTATCTGATAGTTCATGGTCCCCTGGAGAGGCCAGTTCTAGCTGTCGGGGCTCACCTCTGTTGATTCTGGGAAGGGACGATAGGATGTCACACAAAGGGTACCAGTGGCTTGACATGTGGCGTGGGGTTTTCCAGCTTTGTTTGAGTTTAAGCACGTATCTTGGCTGCTGTTTTAATCACAGGACAAATGCACACATTCCCTGTCCTAATGTGAGTGGGAAGACACCTATCCATTGCTAACGGGACCAGGAGTATGAGAAGAGCTTCTCAGATGCCCATCTGCTCTGTGTGTTCATTTCTGCTGAGTCTGCTTCTCTCTGGGGCCACTCCTCTCAGATACAATCTGGCTTCTCACCTACTTAGGTCTTCTCATCCAATGGACTTTATAATGTTTGCTGCTTGATTGTGGGGATCTGGTTATTGAGCAAGGCAAGCAACTCCCGATACCCTGAAGGGACGGCAGGTGTCTGGCCTGCTCTGCCTGACGTGATAACCGGGCCCCAGGAAGCTACTGTAGATAGCTTATTTCACCCTAGACCAGAACCAGGTTTTTGGGTTTTGTTTCCCCACCCTAGACCAGAACCAGGTTTTTGGGTTTTGTTTCCTCGTTCCTGAACTTCCACAGTCTTCCCGCCCTTTACCCCCAAACCCCACTTTTAACTTTCCCACCTTCTGTAACGGTCAGAAAGGCCTCCCTATATAAACCCCTGCTTTGGCTCTAATAACTGAACTACCTACTGACGTAATATCCCGGAAGCTCCTCCTCCCACCACACTCTGAGCCACCTGAGGCCATGTTCGATCATCCTCCATTCTTTCGCATGGCCGGAGCACAACAGCCGTGCTGGAAATGGAGACCCACCCACACTTGATAATATATTACCCTATGGGGGAAGGGAGAAATCAATTCAACCTCAAAGCTAACATTCACCCAGTGCTCCTTGCCTACACCAATACATATTATTGCTATGTTTAATATTCTAGACACTGTGCAAGACTGCCAGGCCTTAAACATTTTATTACAAATGTAGATTTTTCATCACCTTGGAGAATGCAATACCATGAAATCTGCTTATTCAGCTAAAGTGATGATTCTTTATAATTATTAATGATTCTTGTTGCCAAGCCTGATCTTGATCCCTGGGACCCACATGGTGGAAGGAGAGGACTGGCTCTGAAAGTTGACCTTTGATTTCCACATATATACATGTGCATCACACACACACACACACACACACACACACAGACAGAGAGAAATGTCTTTAAAAATCAAACAATTGCTCTGCTAAATTTCAGAGATTTAGCATTATGCAACAGATGTATGGCCCTCTGTGATGGAGGATGAGGATTCAATATGCAAAATCAGTTTAATACCAGGTGTGATTGCTACAGATATTACCTATAATTAATTTCTTGCCACCTTCCATTGCTAATTCTTTGGTCATGTTTACACTATTTGAAAGCGCTATTTGAAACAAGTGATCAGATTTTGATGGATCCCTCCACTGTACATGTCTATAAAAGGTAAATGGAGTCTTCTGACACTGCTTGACTTACAAAGGAATGGTGTCTCAATAAACTCATAAGCTGAAAACACTGAAGTCAAAACTGCTCTTACATAGTGTAATTAGCAAACAGTGCAGGATGGCTTGCTTGCTCCCACAATCTGCATAGGTGACTGAGCACCATGAGAGAGATGGTATCATATCACCTATGGCTCACCCAGGAAAAGATCAAAATTCAAACCAGGAATAATGATTGCCACTGAATGCATATATTTTTTTTTTCATTACTGTGAAGGCAGAAACAAAAACAAAGACAAAAACCTCCCCAAACAAAAAGCCTAAGTCTAACCACTATAAGTTTGGGGACATCCGTGTAGCAATTGTAGATCATTCAAAAAATCAGCAAGGAAAAATCTTCTGTATTTCTCTTAAGTTTAAAACAATAAAAAATACACTTTAACATTCTAAATGTAGAACCATATCTTCTTTCAACCAAGGAAGGACTCCATTTGAGTCACAGCCCAACCATGGATAGTCCAGATGATATAGAATTTGTAGTGATAATAGAAATCAGTGAACCAAAATCCAAATCAGGTTGTACTAATCTGATATAAATACAGTATTTCAGGTCATCTATCCCAGTTACAGATTAATAATTAAAGCATCACTTCTAGTGTAGCTATTTAGATTGCATTTGTCTAAAATCTGCATTCAAAATATGAAACTTACGAGATTTTACTGTGCTTGGGTTTCATATATTAAATAACGCTCTCTTCTTTACAATATAACCTTCTTTACCAAACACTAATAACATACCTCTGAAAGTCTTCTATTCTTCTTGTATGAGTTAGCTTTTGCTGTGTAACAAACCATCCCACAACTTAGTGATTTCAAAAAGCAATGATTTCTTTAGCTCATGGAGTCTGTGGCGAGTTATTTCGGACTGAGCTCAGCTAGGCAATTTCGCTGGTCTTGACTTGGGTCCATTCAGGGGTCTGAGTGACATGCCGGGGCTAGTTCGTGTTGGGAGCTCTGCTAGGGCAGCTCGTTACTCAGTTGGAACCACATTTCCTAGTCTCTCATTTTCCAGGAACCATTCCTAGGCTCCCTTCACTTGGTAGTGGAAGAGTTGGCAAGTGTTTATGTACAAATGGCTTTCAAGGCTCTGCTTGTGTCACGTCTACTAATATCTCATTGGCCAAAGCAAGTCACATGACCAAATCCAGCTTTTAGGTGAAGAAATAAACCTAGCTTTTCTAAGGAATAAACTGTAAGGTACTTTACAAGACTGCGGATGCTTCGCCTAAAAAGATTAGCATTGTAGGTCTAATGAGATGGCTCAGAGGATAGAGGCACTTGCCAAAACCTGACAACCCGAGTTCACTCTCTTGACCCACATGGTAGAAGGAGAGAACCAACTCCTCGTGTAAATTGCCCTATGACCTCCACATATATACTGTGGCACACCTACACACACACACACACACACACACACATACATGAACAGAAAATAAACAAAATTAATTAAAAGAATTTTAAGAAGACTACCATTGCATTGGTATGGCATATTATTTACCATAATGCATCACTAAACTGCCATTCATTTGTTCTAAAATTGTCCTAACAGAATCTCTGGTTGAACATAGATATTAAAATGTCTTCTGCTAATTTTTATTTATGTATTTTTATTCTACATGTATGTGTATTGCCTGCATATATATAAGCGTACCTTTATATGCAAGGCCCATAGAGGCTGGAAGAGGGCATGGTATCCTCTGGAATTGGAAAGATGGTTGTTATCTGCCACGTGTGTGCTGGGAACTGAACCCAGGTCCTCTGCAAGAGCAGGTAGTGCTCTTAACTGTTGAGTCATCTCTCTAGCTCCTTGAATTGTCTTCTAATAAGCCCCTCTGACATATAAATACAACATAATCTTTTACTCTTGTGTCAACTTAAGCAGCATAAACAACTTCAAAAATCACATATGGAAAGTGTTAGTATTATGGAAACTTTCTCTGTTTAAATAGTGTTCTTTCTTCGATAATAAAAATCCTGTTAGATTAAATAACATTCCATTTTTTAAACTTTACTTACGTGATACTGTATATACATCTGTGGTAGGGTCTGGCCAGTAATTTTAGGCAAATCATTTAATCTTTTGAACGTTCAGTTTCTTTGTAACCATAGACAGTGCTAAGGAAAATATCTCCTTACTGCATTTTAGTAGTAAAATTATGGACTGTCTTTATAGGAACACATCTGTGGCAAAACAAAGCAAATATGAGGAACAGAAACACCAAATTTTAGGTAGAACCTCAATGGTTGGAAATTATTGGAAAAAATCTCCTAATATAGGTAACTGGCTGTGGGCAGAAATCAGCTATTTTATCCTGTATTGATAGTTCAAGTATGTTCTAAATACTTTGAGGGGCTGGAGAGATGGCTTAGTGGTTAGGAGTACTGGCTGTTCTTACAGAGGACCCTGGTTCAATTCCCAGCACCTACATGGAGGCTGACAACCACCTACAACTCCAGTGTCAGGGGATCTGACTCCCTCTCCTGCTTCTATGGATATTGCATATACAGGTACACTTACATACATGCAAGCAAAACACTCATGCTCATAAATTAAAAAAAATACAATGAAGTAATAGATCTGAAGGTCTTTACTAAAATAATCTTTCTAAAGGATTTATAAGAAAATATTAAAGTGCAGCAACTGCTGCTCCATCACGGCTCTGATGAGAAAACTATCTTAAAGAAAAAACTAGGCAAGCTGAAGTCTTGGTACATTTAGGGTTTCTGGCTTATTCCCCTGACCCCCACCCACCCCACTTTTATTTTTGTGTGCTATGATTCTCTGAAAAGACAGAATTCATAAGAAATGTCATGCACCGCTCAGATAGTCAGTGTTCAACAGTGAGCACTTGTTTAACAAATGAGCGAATTTGCACGGGCCTTGGATTTGGGGGCAGAATTCTCATTTGGTGGTAAGGATGTCACATGTCCTGTTTGCTTTATTGGATAGTCCTGTTTTCTTAAAAATATTTTGTTTATTATTTTTATTTTATATATATTAGTGTATTGTCTGCATGTGTGTAAGTCACGGGTGTCATGCAATACCCACGGAGGTCAAAAGAGAGAACCTGGAGTCCCCTGGAACTGGAGTTATGGATAGTTGTTAGCCACCATGTAGGTGCTGGGAATTGAACCTAGGTCCTGTGTAAGAGCAGTTGGTACTCTCAACCATTGAGCCATCTCTCCAGCCTGTCTTACTTTTGAAAAACATGTTTCTTCTTAAAAATACTCTGACACTGTGGTATTTTATTAAGGTTATTATGTTCAAAGTCAGCTTGTTTTGTTTGGGGTGAGGCCTGCTTTATCACTGAGCAATATTCCCAATTTTTGCTTACTTTTGAGCCCAGTCTGGTTTAGAATCCGTTATCCTTCTTCCTCAAGAATGGGAATTCAAGGCATAAACCACCATATTCGGTGATTCCAGTAGCTTTTACCGACACGTGTGGCAATGACAATTATTGAAATGTACATGTAAATTTCACATATTCACGTAAATGAGAGGCCAACAGGACAGTGGGAAGGGAATAGGATTTGATTAGGTCTTCCTTCAGTGTTCATACTGGAAGTTCATTTACAGAAAAACACTGTGTAGATTGCAATTCTTGCAAATTACCATTTTGCAACTTAGGAAATGATAAATGTAAGATTTTAAAAAATTTGCAAGCCAACCTTTTGAGAAAAAGAACTCATAATATCAATAGCATAGTTCATTTTGAAACGAGTCTTTCCTGTGCCTTATCTTTTGGATCTCCCAGCTGCCCACAGTTGGCCACTTCCTCCTTCATGAAACTTTCTGCCTTTAACGGACGACACTGACCTTTCTGACTTCTGCTTTCATTAACATCTGTGTGTCCACTTTTCACTCACTCTTCAAACCACTGACCTTCAGTCTTCTCTTCTCACTCTGTCTCCTCTCATCTACCATGAGGATTACCACTGCACCCACTCTTAACTCCCAAGTCAGATCTGTCATCTTGAGCCTTCTCCCAAGTGACATGCATGTTGTCTGGGCATCTCAAACTCAACAAGTCTAGACTTGAAGCCATTTTCTTTTTCTAATAACCTCCTGCTGTGTGTGTGTGTGTGTGTGTGTGTGTGTGTGTGTGTGCTATGTCTCTGTCTCAGTTGGTGAGAAGGTCCAATATGAGTCTCTATATTTTAAATACTAAATTAATTTCCAGCTCCAATGTGATCTTTTCTCTGTCCCAGATCCCAAATAGGTGATAATAGTCACCAGTGGGCTCTCTGCCTCTCATGGTCTTCCTCAGTTAAGTCACTTTTGGGAAGTAGGTGCCATGATTGAACCCAGGGCTTTATATTTACCATGCAAGTGCTGCAGCATTGAGGTATATCACCAGCCCAAAAGATTATTGAAATCTGTATTTTATATTTATTTATTTTTGTTTTATGTGTAGAATTATTATGCCTGCATGTGTGTCAGTATTCTAGAAGGACAGAAGAGGGCATCGGATCACACGGAACTGGAGTTATAGATAGTTGTTAGCCACCATGTGGGTGCTGGGATTTGAATCCGGGTCTTCTGTAAGAGCAGCCAGTGCTTTTACCTACTGAGTCATCTCTCCAGCCCCAAAAGATGATTTTTTAAGAAAGCGTTTTATTAGGAGATAGAGTATCTTCTGAAAATAACACAACGGGAAGCGAAATCATTCATTTAATATTTACTGAGGTCCGACTCTATGCAGGGAACTAGGGACACCACAGTGCGCACACAGGGGCATTGACTTTTCCTTAACTTCTATTATTGGGGCAATTGGTATAAGGAGGGCGAGTAATAGACCAGAAACAAATAATCACACAAATACCTGGGAAATTCCAACTGTGACAAATGTTAGGAAGAAGAGGTTCAGAGAGCAAGCCTGTAACAGTGATTTGATCCAGGCAGGAGACTCATGAAGGCTTCCCTGAAGAATCTTATCTTGAACCAAATATAGTAGATTGGTTGCAAAAATTGTCCCAGATATTTCTGCCTCTTTAGAAGGTCACGTGGCAGCTCCCATCAGAAGAATCTATTTTATGTCCCTTTCTGTCTGGGCTGACTTTATGACTTACTTTAGTCAATAGACTGTGGAAAAAGTAATACTGAGGGCTTAACTAAGGCTTTAATAGGTTTTGCTGAGTCACTCCCTGAAAATTGACATTGTTCTATAAACAAGCTGGGCTAGGCTGCTGGATGATAAGAGTACACGGGCTGGTTGCCCCAACACCGACAGCCGCATAACACCCAGATACCAGCCAGGCCACAGTTCCTCTGGTAAGTGAACAAACTCAGTCCAGAGCAGCCCAGCCTGAGCCATTCAGCTGACCATAGACCAGTAACTGATAATCAGTGTCTATTTGCTTTTAAGAAACTGAGTTTTGAGAGATAGAAAGGGATTAACTAGCCATGTGCAAAGCTGTAGATGGACCTTAAAACAGCTTGGGAAAAACATGTAAGTGGGGTATGGGTCAGGTCCGTGCAAAGTCACTAAGACATGGCATTTTCTATTCTGCTGGGAATTGAACTTAGGGATTCACACATGTTGTTTCCTGTCTTAGAACATGTTAAGGACTCAAGTCTTTTGTTTTTTATTGTTGTGGTTCTGGGAATCAAACCTAAGGTCAGTAGCCGTGCTACTGATCTATTATACCCACCAGCCCAGACTCCTGCCTTTATTTAAAAAGCAATGGGAGACTACACAAGAATCTCAGTCAGAAAGGATACAGTTTTCAGACCTGTTTTGTTATGAAGCACAAATCTGATGGGGCCAGAAGGGAAACAGGAAGTGTTAGGGGACCATTGCAATAGTCAGGTAAGAGCCAAGACTCAAATTACCAACTAGGGCAGTGACAGGCACAGGATCACAATCTTTTCCGCCTCTAGGAGGCTCCTCTGGTCACCTTGATGGCAATCTCTGGAGATGTCCAGTGTAGACATTAGATACTGGGAACAGAGAGATTTGGATGAATTCAAAAGATGAGAAGTAAGACCACAGGTCCTGGTAATTAATAGGACATGGGCTTTGTTTCTTGGTGGAAAATACAGTTGTTGAACTAGAGAATCATGGAGTTAAGTTTGGGGAGAAAGATGATGTTTGGACTGTGGCATGCTGACTCTATGTCTTCAAGACTCCCAAGATGTCCATGTACCTGGACATGGGGCTGGAGCTCAGAGGAGATAGCTGACTGGAAACCTACGTCATTGAGTCTCCTGTGAATATAGCACCTGAAGGCTTGAAAATAATATTTCCAAGAAAGTCTCACCAGGTTTTAGGTTAATAGTTCAAAGCTGCCAGAGTCTCCAGCATGGCTGTGGAGCCCCTAGGACTTTGTTCCCACCAACTGTTTCCAAATGTGAGGCTTGTAGGTCATCTCTTCTTATAATGAACAAGCAGGCTTTTTCCCCCTTTGCCAGCTATCCAGTCCAGAGGAAATAATGAAAAGTGGAGTCTTGTATGGCGTGGGGATGTGTCTGTGATCTCAGCACCGGGGACAGGAGGTAAAGGCAGAGGAACTCACACTCTAGGCCAGTCTGGACTACATAGCGAAATCTTATCTCAAAATGCCCCAAGCAATAAAACAAAAATGCATAAATAAGTACACATTTTTTCCTCTCTCTTTTTAAACATGATTTCATCTAGGGTGACCAAAACCATTATTTTATTTTTTTTTTCCCTTTTAACAAGTAAAACCTCAGAAATCACTTTTTCTTCAGCTTAAATCTCCTGTCCAATGTCTAATGAACCCTAAGAGTTCCACAGCTTTTGAACATATCTCATTCCCATAACTTTTTCTTTTTTAAAAAAGAAATTTACTTAATTCAATTTATTGTTAGTACAAAGTGTCTGAGAGAGAGAGAGACAGAGAGAGAGAGAGAGAGAGAGAGAGCGAGAGAGAGAGAGAGAGAGAGATGGGGTAGGTAGTATGTAGAGATCAGGGAACAACTTTGTGGCATCTGGTCTTTATGTGGGTTCCAGGGATCACACTCAGGTCATCGGGCTTATGTGGCAGTTGAGCACCTTTAGCCACTGAGCCATAAGTCCCTCCATTTGTCTCTTTGTCTCTAGTTTTATTTCCCCACAATCTACTCATTAGACAACTCCTGGAGTGCTTTCTCTAAATGCCAGCCTAACCATATCACTTCCCTGAAATGGGCCCAGGAGGAAGTGGACATCTTTAGGGGCAGCTTTCAAACCATCTGTGACTCGTGGCTATGGGCTTTTCTAGCCTCCCTGAATGCTTTTCCTAAATACATGGGTATTTATACCTATTCCTGTCTTAGACAGCTGCTTTCTATTCTTTGGCTTACCAGGATACTTTTAAACAGATTTTAAGACAGAAAAGTACACAAAACAGCCTGCACTTACTTTTATGCTTGGTCAAAATCAAAGCAATAAGTAATGGCCCTTAACAGTCATAAAAGCATTACTAGAAAGGCCATGTTCAATAACAGCTGTGTTGCTTGGGCTCATGAGACTGTAGATGAGACTGACAGTAGATGAATTGTTTTAGTAGCTGTGTGTAACTAAGTTGTTCTAGGATCACATTTACTTCATGCTTATGAAACTAGTACACAGGTCTGATTCCTACTAAACTTACTGCTTGTCCCATTTTAATAGTGTGCTAATCAGCTTTTCATCACTGTGACAAAATACTTAAGATGATCAGCTTAATGGAGGAATGGTTTATTTTGGCTCAAGGTTTCGGTGTGTATTCACCTGACACCATCATTTATGGACCTGTGGAGAGACAGAACATCATGGAGATGAGGTGAGGAGGAAGGGAAAGGGAGAGGGAGGGAGGAAAGGAGAGAAGGAGGGAGGGCAAAACAAACCCTTCAAAGCCACACCTTCAGTGATCTGCATCAGCTAAAAACTCCACTATCTCCCAATAACCCCCAAAATATAAATCAATAATAGATTAATCTGCTGATGAGGTGAGAACTCTCATGATCCAGTAACGCCCCTAGGCCCTACCTCTGAACACTGGGGACCAAGGCACTGGGAACGAAGCCCAGGGATTTTCATGGAATATCTTTAGATGTAGACCACAATAAATTATAGACCCAGCATCTATTCTGCAGTACCGTATTGTTCTTTAAAAATACTTAAATTCCATTCTATGGCACTTGGTTCTTGGCTGTTACCAGCAATCTTATCCCATTCATCTTATGAAGTAGAGAAAATATTTTGTGTGAATGGCTATTATCTATTTTTCTTCGAATTTTCTTTCTCTTGAAAAGAAGTATTTTTTTTTTACTTTGTAAATTTTCAAGATTATTTTGTCATTGTTGATGTTCTGCTCCAAATGCTTTTGAAATAATTAGCTCTTTGCATGCTAAACCACAAAATACTTTAGTTTTTAAATAAGGAAAGTAACTTTAATAATCTTTAGAAAGAATCTCTATGACATTTAGCACATAATAAAAATTTGGAAACCAAGAATAAGTCCAAACTCAGAAGGGTGCTCAGCAAATTGCTGAATCCCTGGAGCATTGGTACGAAGAGCAGCCTGATAGAGTTCTCAGAGCTTTATTTATTTATTTATTTATTTATTTATTTATTTATTTATTTATTTAGTGTGTGTGTGTGTGTGTGTACATGCTAACCTTATTTGTTGACTTCTTTATTCAGTGTGTGTACAATGTGTGTGACTGCAGTTGGAGACAGGGCTCATTATTTCTCTTCTTTTGTATGGCTAGCTAGCTAGCCCATAAACTTCCTGGATTCTCCTGCCTCTGTCTCTCATCTTCCTGTAGGAGTGCTGGGATTATAGATCCTTATTCTACATGTCTGACATTTATTTTTTTAATTTGTGTGTGTGTGTGTGTGTGTGTCTCTATGAGTATATGCCATGTGTATGTTGATATACTCAGAGGCTAGAAGAGGATGTTGGATCCCCTGGAGCTGGAGTTACAGGTGATTGTGAACCACCTTATGTGGGTGTTAGGAACCTAGCTCTGGTCCTTTGGAAGAGTAGCAAGTACTCTTAACTGCTGATTCATCCCTCTAGCCCACATGTCTGGCTTTTTTATGTGGGTTCTGAAGATTTGAACTTAGGTTCTCACACTTGCATGGCAAGTGATTTTGCCCACCAAGCTCCCCAGTGCTGTTGGGGGGTGGGGAGAAGTATTGAGATAGGGTTTCTCTGTAGTCCCAGCCAAGCTGGAACTTGCTATGTAAACCAGGGTGGCCTCCATCTCACAGAGAGATTTACATGTGTCTGCCTCCCAAGTGCTGAGATGAAAGGTGTGCACCATCATGCCCGCTTTATCTACCACTCATACACATAAAATAAAAATAATAGATAATGTTTATATATATATATATTATTTTATGTGTATGAGTGTATTGCCTGCATATATGTAAGTGCACTTGTGTCATGTGTACAGTGTCCCTGGAGGTCAGAAGAGGGTGTCAGATTCCCCTGGAACTGAGTTATGGATGGTTGTTAGCCATCATGAGTGCCCGTAATAGAACCTGGGTCCTCTGCAAGAGCAGCCAGTGCTCTTAACTGCTGAGCCAATTCTCCAGCTCATGTACCTTATTTTATGAGACAGGGTCTCTTACTCAGTCTGGAGCTCACTTGATTGTTTAGACTAGTTCACCAGCTAACCCTGGGGAATTTTCCTGTCTCTGCCTTCTTGCACTGAGATTACAATTTTTCTGTAGCTCTGGCAGGGCCAGATGTTTATGTGGATGTTGAAAACGTGAACTCTGGTCTTCACATTTAGACAGCAAGCACTTTTCACACGGACTCATCTACCCAACCCCCATTTAGTAATCTCCAGGAACTTTAGCCATAGCTAATAAAACATAATGGCATAGTATCCAATGTGGCTTTTCTAAAGTAGATGAGATTTTTTTTTTTACATACATTCCACATCCATCTTAAAAACCTGGTTATTTATTTGAAGATGGGTCAGTACTGTTTATATGGAATTGGTAGCCTGGGGAGCATTTTGAAGTTTTAAAACACCCTCAGAAATTCTCGTTGTTATGAATACGAAATCCAAAGTATGTGCCTGACAAGGTATATTTAAAATTCTTGGCTTTTTCCTTGAACTTAGCTCTTGAGATGTTCCCTTCCTGAGGGTGTGTTTCATTCATTAAGCTGGCCATCTGTTGTCATTCAAAGCCATTCCAATTTGCTGTAGAAGGCTCAGGCATCAGAAGCCAGCTGTACTGTGATGAGCCGAGAGGACTGTGCTTTCTCTGTGGGCTATAGCTTGGAATGTCCTAGGCATGTATCATATAGACCCACAACAGCTGCTCTTCCATTCCTCCAACCCTGTGGCATCATGTTTCCTTGAACAAGCCTGGCAACATCAAGTCCATCGAAAGTGCTTTATAACTTCTCTGTCTTTATTACTCAGAATGTCTTATTTCATAACTTCATACATTCAAAACTTTATTACATTTTATTTAACGTGTGTGCCTATGTATGTGTGTGAAAATGCGCTTGCCACAGTGTGCATTTGGAGATCAGAGGACATCATGCACATAGTCCTCCATTCAGGTTCTTACTTCATTTCTCACAAAGGACTTCCTGTGTGATGTGGCTCATCCTCAGTGTGCTGATCGCAGATCATTTGCTCCAATAGATGCTTAGCCCATTGCTGGAGTCTGTTTTCTCCTTCCACCATGTGGGTTCCAGTGATCAAACTCAGGTCATCAGGTTTGGCAGCAAGTGCCTTCACCCAGTGAGCCGTCTCACAGCCCTACTTTGTACATAATTATGTGGACACAGTCTTCAACTTACAATGGTTTGTACTATGATTTTTTAACTTTAAGATGTTGTGAAAGTGATGTACATTCAGTAGAAAGTGCAGTGTGAGTTTTGATCACTGGGACTAGTGACAGGCATATAATCCTCTCTTGAGATCCTGGCTGCAATAGTTGGCCACATCTTCCTGTCAGCTGTATAGTCACATCAGAAACAACTCTCTGTGGTGTAGTTTGCTGCTTTCTGGATACAGGTTTTGATAAATTATACAAGACAGCCAACATGTTGTTATTTTAAAGTAAATTTTGTGCTTTGTGATTTTGCCCAAGTGTAGGTGCTTGTGTCCTGGGTTTAAGGTAGACTGGGCTAAACTATGATGTCCCCCAGAGTAGGTGATTTCAATGCATTTTTGTCTTATGAAATTTTAAGTGAGTGATGGGTCATCAGGTTGAAACCATTATAAGTTGAGGAGCATCTGGTTATTTCCTCCTCACTTTGTTTTATTTCATTCAAATCTCTAATCTATATTTTTTGTTCACAGTGTTAGAGTTTCGATGTGTCTCCTCTAAACTTCAGGTGTTGAAACTTAATGGTCCAGGTGATGGGAATCAGAAGCTGGGATTTTGGGGATGAGCAGGTCTTGAGGGCCCCTTTCTTGTTAATGGAATTGACACCCTGTTAAGAGATGCTTCCTGTGTGTGGGATTTGGTATACTCACCCTGCTGCCCTCGCCAGGGAAAGCTGCCATGCTTCCTCCTGCAGATGTGCTAACAAGGCTTCTGCTGTAGTTAGGGTATTAAAAACTTGATCCCCCAGCTTAGCACTTAAAGGGGCCAGGTCTAGTAAAAGGGCACTTGGGTCACTTTAGAGGGAGTTTGCCCTCTAAAGGGGTTGTGCGACCTTGCTTTCTTTTTGCTTCCTGGCCAGGTAGTAAGCAGCTTTGCTCTGCCCCCTGCTGAGCTGCCTCACCACAGACCCCAAAGCAAGGGGTCCACTGATAACTGATGCAAACTTCCAAAATGGGCGAACCAAATAAGCCTTTTGTCTTCACAGATGGATCAATCCCATTCAGCTATTGTGAGAGAAAGCTAAGGTTTAACTCTCACCAGACAATCAGCCTGCTACATTGCACTTTCCAGCTTCCAGAACTGTGAGGAAAAATTTTATCTTCTTTGAAAAACACTCAGTCTCAGGCACTTTGCTATAGAAGTACAGAATAGACTCAAACAGCTGTAAAATGTTTTCAGTTCCGAGTTTCAGGCACTTTAAGTTCCAAATGTATTGATCATATTTCATGGCTAACTGGTCTTTAAGCCACATGTCAATAACTTGAAATAAAATTTGCTACTTTCGTGGTCTCTAAAATGAAGATCATGTGCAGTGTAACACCAAGTGCCTGGATCTTAAACTCCAGCTGCCTGGCTCTGTGCTTACTGTGTGCCCGAAGGCAGATGGCTTAATTCTCTGTGCTTCATCTTCCTAGCTTATTAAGTGAGAGACAGTAGTAATAAATCTTAGGGTTCAGTCTTAGTGCTCTTCTTGATAGTCAAGTGAGCAAAGTTCTGAGGACTGTCCCTAGCACGTGGTAAGCACTATGTAATGTTGTTTTTATGTATAGCATTATATTTCAAACATAGAAATCAAAATACCAAAGCTCTGTAAAATTTTTAATTGTTGAATCCCCTTTGGATTTGAAGGTAAATTTTGTTCAATATTATTATACTTGTTTTAAGGAATTTCCAGCTATGAATAGATTATATGCATAAACTGCATAATTAAAATCACTTAATTCATATAGAATAGATATATACTGATTAGTCATTGAAGGAAGTGAAATTCTTGCTATATTTTTTCTGTTTTCCCTTGATAACCATGTCAATTAGTGTTAACTGTGAACTTGACAGGATCTAGAATTGCCTGGGAGGTGGGCTTCTATGAGAAATTATCCTGATTGCATTAATTGAAGTGGGACTATGATGACACCATTCCACAGCTGGAATCCTGGGCTGTATACATTAAGAAAGGGAGTTGAGTGGCATGTATTCAAACTCCGTGGTCCTTGTTGTGGGTGTGATGTGACCAGTGGCTTCACATGCTGTGTGATGGCTACTTTTAACTGTCAACTTGACACAGTGTGGACTCTCTAGAGAACGAAGTCCCAGTGAGGGATTGCTTATATCAAGCTGGCCTGTGGGCAAGCCTGTGAGAGATTTGCTTAACTGGGTTAACTGAGGTGGGAAGACCCACCCTGAATGTTGGTGTCACTATTTCCTGGGCTGAGTCCTGAACTATACAAGAGTCAAAAAAGGGAGCTGAGGACTAGCAGATGTACATTTATTCTCTGCTCTTGATTCTGCATGTAACTAGCTGTTTTGAGTTTCGGCCTTGACTTCATTGCAATGATAGACAGTAACCTGGAATTGTGAGTCAAATAAACCCCTTCTGTAGGAATAACTTTTACAAAATGGACACAGTATGGACTAATAACTTAAAAATATTTTATTTTCATTTGATGTGTATATGGTGCTTTGAATGAGAATGTCCCCCACAGGCTCCAAGCATTTGGACATTTTGTGCCCAGTTGGTGGCGCTGTTTTGGGAGGTCTTAGAAGGTGTGGCCATGCTGGAGGAAGCACGTCACTGGGGGGTGGGCTTAGAGAGTTCTTAAGCCTTGACGGATATCCAGTCACTCTCTGGTTCCTGTGCCTGCTTGAAGACTCGAGTGCTTAGCTTCTGCATCTACTCTAGACACCTCTGCCACCATTCCTTTCTGCCATGATAGACTCTTGCTCTTTGAAACTGTCAGCTAAATAAACTCTTCTTTTTATAAGTTCCCTTGGTCAGTGTTTCTACCACAGCAACAGAAAAGTAACTAAAATAGTAATTGGTACTGAGAGTGGGGTGTTGGCTGTGAAGAACCTGACCACTTGGGTTTTGGAGGAAGTCTGAGCTAGAAAAGTGGTTGTTGGCTGTCAGCAGAGCTTATCGGGCCATTCTAATAGGAACCTGGAAGAAAGGAGTGCTGAGAACAATGTAGTTCCAGAGGGAAGAAAGGACGTCAGAGCAAAGAGCAAACAGTCTGGCTGGAGTCTGCCCACAGTCTGAGACTAAGTTAAAAAGCAATGGACTGATTTCTTTGATGGAGAATATTTCAAGGCAGCCTAATGTTGAAATGGTGGCATGGCTATTAATGGTGAATATTATGCAGATCTACAGTGAAAAAGATCAAATGGTACAGAAAGAAATGCAGAGTGTACAGTTTGAACTGAAAAAGAGCACTAGTAAGATTAATGTTGGGGCCAAGGCATGAGTTGAAGAAGAAGATCTTTTGATAAAGAGATTAAAGTGATTAAGGAGAGGCCTAGATATTTGCACATAAACAATGCAAAGAGAAAGGAAGAAATGCTTACCTTCAGGGCAAGACCAGACCCACCTAAGCATCCAGGTTTCGAAAGGAAAATGCTATAAGGGTTTTCTACTTCTAGAAAACCAAGGCTGAGAAAAGCTTCAAATTTGGATGAAGCAGCCCGAGGTCTACCCCAAACTTGCCACCAAACTTGGCAGTGTTGTTCATGTTGTGCTGGCTTTTGAGGCATGAAAGATGCAGGAGTTTTCATCAGTTCTTCCTCTGAGGTTTCAGAGAACCACTGAGGCCAGGCACCGTGCAGCAGGGGTGTCCCTGTGTAAAGAAGCCCTGAGAGGCCACTGCATGGAGCTGTGAAGGTGAAGTCTGGCTGGCAATGGAGACCCCAAGAAGACATTCAAGATGCCAGAGCTCTGAGATATCTGTCAAGGAGAGCTGCACACAGGAAGCGGTACCAGCACTAGAGAGAGATGTATGCTGCATGCAGTAAAACTGCAGCACAGTCTCTGAAGTCAGATGTGTAGTTACTGGATTTGGTGTTCGCCCTACTGGTTTCCATCTTGTTTTGGGCTGGTATGTCCTCACTATGCCTCTATTCCTCCATTTTGGAATGGGAATGTATATCCAGTTCCATTGTATGTTGGGAGTATGTAATTTGTCTTTTGATTTTACATGGGCTTAGAGTTCAGAGATTCCCTGAGTTTCAGAAGAGATCTTGGAGTGTGGATTTTTGAATAGTATTGAGACTGGTAAAGACTATGGGGACTTTTAACTTTGGACTAAATGCATCTTGCATTTTATGTGGTCGTGAGTCTATGGGGGCCAGAAGTGGAATGTGGTTATTTGAATGAGAATGTCCCCCACAGGCTCTAAGTATTTGGACATTTTGTCTCCAGTTGGTCGCACTGTTTTGGGAGGTCTTAGACGGTGCGGCCATGCTGGAGGAAGCACGTCACTAGGGGTGGGCTTACAGGGTTCTTATGTCTTGACAGATCTCTAGTCACTCTCTGCTTCCTGTGCCTGCTTGAAGACGTGAGCACTTAGCTTCTGCTCCTACTCCAGCCACCTCTGCCACTATGCCTCCCCGCCATGATGGACTCCTACCCCTTTGGAACCATAAGCTAAATAAATTCTTCCTTTTATAAGTTCCCTTGGTCATGATATTTTATCACAGTAACAGAAAAGTAACTAATACAATCTACAAGTATATTTCCTGAATGTATGTAAGTACACCCATATCATGCAATGCCCACAGAGGTCAGAAGAGGGCATTGGATTCCTTGGAACTGGAGTTATAGACAGATTTTAACTATCATGTGGGTATTGGGAATCGAACCTGGGTCCTCTTCAAGAGCAGCGAGTGCTCTAAACCACTGAGCCATGACTCATGCTCCCAGGACTAATGACTTCTAACTAACCCCATCAAAACTAGGTGCTCTTGTGCATTGTGGTGTGACACCTAATCTCAGTTCCTTGATAACCTCAATTTGGCATTCCAGCCAAAAAGTTAATAAATGAATGTGGATATGTTCAAGAATTAACACGGTGCTGAAAGAGAGTGCACCCGTTTTCACTGCACACAGACAAGATTGGGAAGGCTTGCCTTTGTATAAATGAGATATTCTAGAACTAGGGATGAAAAAGCAGGATGATCTGTTAAGATGAGGGTGGAGGCAAACTTGTATTTCCCCAGTTGAAGCCGGAGAAACCAGTTTGAACAAAATCATCGGTGGGATCTGACTTAATGACACAGTTCCAAGGGGCACAGTTCCAACAGCACAGTTCCAGGAAACAGATGATTCCAAGAGATATCTGGTAGGAACAAGAGTGTCCTCTGAGTTCAAGCCTTCCTTTAAAAGCTGAATGTAGCAGGCAGTCTTTTTTGTCCAGGGAATTGTAATGTTGGTATAGTGACGCTTTCTCTTTCTCCCCTACAGTTCTGTTTGTCAGGATATTTTATCACAGCAACAGAGATGATGCTAGCACACTCCTACTGCCCTGACTTTACCGCCAAGATGGACTGTGCCCTGGACTGTGAGCCCTGACTCTACCGCCAAGATGGATGAGCCAAAGTAAACTTTTTCTTCCTCAAGTTGCCTTTGTCAGAGTATTTTATCATAGCAACAGGAAAAGAAACTAAGACAGAACTCTACTTGATAAGCGATAGGGTGGGTAGACAGAAAAGGTATAGAATAGAATTTTCTCATAAGAATGGTTAAAATGATTAATTTTAAAATCATTTTCCAAAATTAAAGTTACCAGAAATCATAAGAATAACAAAGGAAGAATAAGAAGTCTGCAAGCCAAGTAGTAGCAAGCCCTGTATGTCAACACAAGTCAACACTGTGTCGTCAGGTCAGCAGGACACCCCTAGACAGAGTAGACCAAAGCAGCATGCTGCTCATTGCTGTTCAGAGGAATAAGGGCTTCCCCTTATTTTTTCCATGAAAACAAATGCTGCCATTAAGCCTCAAAACTATAGAAACTGGCCCCATTTTTCACACACAGCTGATCTCTCCGCATGTGGGAGTTCTTTTTGTTTCTTACTGATGCAGTTTTTCCTTTTGGGAAAACTCATGCCTCTACTGACGTAAATTCCCAACTCCATATTTGTGTAGAACCCTATAAAGCCTGTTTGTGTTTCTGTCTATTAAGAGAAAGGAAAGAGAAACAGTATCTGTTGAAGTATCAAACAAATAAAAGCAATATCAGAAAAAAGATCTCTTAGTTATTAAATATTTAAAGTGATGTGTGTAATCAGACACTAATTTGCTTATCCAACAAATTTTGAAATATGTGTGTGTGTGATTGTGTGTGTGATTATGTGTGTGTGTGTGTGTGTGTGTATGTGTGTGGCCAGAAGAGGGCATAAGATCCCCTGGAATAGAGTTATAGGTGGTTGTGAGGTACCTGATTGGGGCTGGACATCAAGCTCATATCCTTTGCAAAAACAGCAAGTGTTCTTAACCATTGAACCATCTTTCCAGCTCCAAGTCTTCTTTTAGTGTGAACCAAGCAAGGTTTAAACATATTGTCACCATAGCTATTTAAAAGAACATCTATTGCTTTAGAAAAGTGAAGAAAAATTCCCAAGATGGACTAACAAGGAAGAATTTTCTCATAAAGCCTAGCTAATATATTCGGTGTGATACCAGAACATTGCTAGCCAGAGAGCTAAATGAAAGGAACTAAGGCTGCAGGAGTTCAGGGATCAGGAAGAGCTTGCACCAACCATGAAAGGATAATTTTTCTAAAAAATCAGTGTGTTATGAAAATCGGTTAGCTGTTTGAGGAATAAAAAAGATTGTCAGCCTCTTGCTAGATGCCAAATTGATTCCAGGTGAAGGAGCTAAGTGCAAAAAAGAAAATAAGAAAACTCATGGAAGCCGTGTTCAAGCATGACACAGAAGGTGAAAGCTTTAAAAAGAGAAATCTGAGCAATGAGGATAAAAACTTAGTGTATAGCAAAATGCAGTCTGAAAAATGGTCGGAGAATGAAAATATCCAAGTTTGACATGGGCCCTAGTGCCTGCAATATATTAAGTGAAAATTAAAGTATACGGTAGAATGTTTGTGATGTGTATTTTATAAAATAGCTTTTTGGAAATTGATAAGGTAGAGCCAGGCATGGTGGCACACACCTTTAATCCCATCACTCGAGAGGCAGAGTGATCTCTGTGAGTTCAAGGCCAGCCTGGTCTACATAGTGAGCTTCAGGCCAGCCAGGGTTACAGGGAGATCCTATCTTAAAAAGAACAACAGAAAAAGAAATTGATAAGGTAGCTATACCAATGTACTAAAATACATAAACACATTCAAATACAGTATAAATACTATAAAGATATATAACAAAATGTTGATTAACCAGGTAATGAGGGTGATGGAAAATTTGGCTTTTTTTCAGTATGTTTATCTATTTAAAGCATTTAAAAATACATAATAATAAAAACATATCATAGTAGTAGAGATAATGGGAGAAATAAGCACTCTACTAGTGGTCAACTGATGTACTCTCTGAAAGGAGATTCAGCCTTCATTAGCATAAGCGCTGTTGGCTGTTGACTTACTCTTTGACTGACGTGAAGCTTATTCTAAGGCAATTGACAGAGGTATGAAGATATGTGCAGCAACAAGAACGCTCTTGACATTGTTCAAAACAGAAAGAGAGTGGGCAACATTGTCTCACAGTACAGGCTAGATGGACTAAGCTGTGGGAAGTGTGTTCAATATAATATTGCAAAGTCACTAAATTACTGTTCTTGGGATGAGATGAAAATATCTAATATACACGATTAAGTAAAAAGATATAATATGAAAAAAAGTTCACATAGCTTTCAGTAACTTCTCTGTAGTGATTTCTATGTTTTTAGGTATATACTGACACTATCATTTGTGTTGTGTGTGTGGAGGCAAGAGGCTGATGTTGGCATCTTTATCACTCTCCTTATTTTTTTGAGGCCGGATCTCACAGAACCTGGAACTTACCAGTTGCCTAGACTACCTGGCCAAAGAGCTTGGGATCTGTCTCTGCCATGCATCCCTGTGCCAGGTTTTACGTGGAAACTAGTGATCTGAACACAGGTCCTCAGGATCCCTCAGCAGTCTGAGCCACCTCCCAGTCCCATATTGACTATTTCTTTATTAATTTGTTCATATTATGTGTAATGTTTAGCCTGTATGTATGTAAGTGTACATGTGTCATGCAGTGCTGGTGGAGGACAGAAGAGGGTGCTGGGTCTCCTAGAGCTGGAACTGAGCATGGCTGTTAGCCACCATGTGGGTGCTGGGAACCGAACCTGGGTCCTCTGCAAGAGGACTCCATGCTCTTAATCGCTGAGCCATCTCTCCAGCTCCATATTGACATATTTTTAAAAGACAGGAAATTTGGTGGGTTTTTGTTGTTGTTGTTTCCTGTATTTCTTTTATTTATTTATCTATCTACTTATTTATTTATTTTAGACAGTGTCTTCCGTAGTTCCCACTGATCTGGAATTTACTGTGTAGACCAGGCTGCCCTCCATTTCACAGAGATCCTCCAGCCTCTGCCTCTCGAGTGCTGGGATTAAAGCTCGGCATCCACATACCCAGCTCAAAGACAGGAAATTTGTAACCTAAAATATTGATAATGATAATCCTTGAGAAGGGAGATTCATATGGACATGTATGCTTTTTGAAATAAGAAAATAAAAACTTTTTGGCAGAGGCAATCACTTTAACTAATGATCCTGTTCAGTGAGTTCATTGTTGAGATTGTATGAATTAGTTTTAAAGTGTAAATATGAAAATTCCTTCTGTCCCATGCAAGGTAAACAGGCCTGGCCTGTCCCTGGGTAGTGGGCCTTCTCTGCCTTCCACATTCCCTTAAAATGGTGCCGAGGAAATATTTCATTATGCAAACTGGGTTTGATGAACCTGAGAAAGATCTACCTGGTTTGGTGACAGGGAAGCAATTTTACAGCAAGGTTTGTACATCACTATTGAGCAACTGCAATTTTTGTAATAAGCATAAACATCTTTGTCTATACAGTTTACACAGCTCTTTACATTCATTATCTTATTTCAATGTTCATAATAGCCCTGAAAGATGATCAGGGTATTACATATGAGGAGAAGTGAAATTTCAAAATGTAAGTGAATTTGTTCTTAAATGTAGTCCATTTTATGTTTCTATAACAGAATGTTATAGGGTGGATAATTTATAAAGAAAAAAAAATTATTTCTGATCATTTTAGAGGCTGAGAAGTCCAGTATCAAGGTGCTGGTGTCTGGTAAGGGACTTAGTGCTGAATTATAACATGATAAATCAATAGGTCACCCTGAGGAGGGAAGGAAGGGGCAGGAGGAGAGAGAGAGATTGAGAGAGGGAGAGAGAGAGAACTTTGACAGTAGATAGAATAATTTTTGTGATAAGCAAACCACCGTTGTGAGAATGACTCTCTCATTTGCTTTGTGTTCTGTGATAAATACATGATCAAAACAACTTGAGGAAAGAGGCCACTATGCTGCACAGGGCACAGTCTATCATCAGGGAAGCCAGGGCAGGAATGCAAGACAGGAACCTGGAGGCAGGCACTGAAGCAGAGACCATGGAGGAGTGCTGCTTACTGGCTTGCTCCCCTGGCTTACTCAGCCTGCTTTCTTATACGTCTCAGGCCCACCTGTCTGGGGATGGTACCACCCACAGTGGGCTGGGCCCTCCTACATCAATCGGAAATCAAGAAATGCCCACAGACAGGGCCACAGGCAAGTCTGATGGAGGAAATGTCCTCAGTTGAGACAAAACTTGACATCATAGACATCTTCTTCCCACATATGTCTAGGTTTTTGTCAAGCTGATGAAAACTGTGACATTAATCCATCATGAGGCCCTCATGACCTAATTACCTCTTAGAAGTCATACTCCTAAACATCATGATGACAAACCTCAACGTGAATTTTGGAGGTGGTAATCTAACCACCTCAGCCACCTGGCTAGCAACTTGGCCTAAAATTTGGTTTTATAATGGGGGTTAATGGAGAAGGAACAAATTCCAAATTCTTATTAAGTCATTTTGCTCATGTTTAAAGATCTTAACTTATTAAATAAAAGTTCAGGCTCCATGGTCCATGACCCCATTAATATATGTATGTATGTATATATATATTTTTTTACATATATATATACATATGTGTATCATATGCATATTTCATTCCTGTGGGGCTGAATACAGAGTCCCACACATACTAGATAGGTTTTCTACTACCGAGGACATCTCTAGTCAACCCCATGTATATTTAGAATAGTACTTGTCTAAAAGCCTGTGATGGGAACTTCATCTATGACCCTTTACCTGTAATCTTATACACAAAGTTCAAAACCCTTAAAGACTAGAGAGAGTGGATGAGGTAGACTGAAGTTCTGTGTATTAACATGGCTAGCTGGTATGATCCACAGCTACTGTTATGGTTGTACCAGAGGCGCATCATATAGATGACTCATGGACAGCCCAGGGTATGGAATTTCTTTTACCTAATAAGCGGATGAGTAAATAGAGGCTCAGAACTATTGTTCACAGCTACTGTGTGGCAAAAGTCGGGGTTGGTACTCAGCTCTGTTGACTTCAGACTTCATCCATTGGTTCAACCTGCAGTTGTATGTACAGAGCAAACACATCTTCCTTGTGCTGAGAGTGAGCTTCCGGGCATACAGTTTGGATGGAGATAAGACCATTGCTCACTAGATGATCATCTGGCCCACGTCATGGGAAGGTCCGTCATCAAAGAAGAATTTTTCTTGTTTAGAAAGCTGGCATTTCTCCGATCAGTAGAGAAGGAATTGTTCGTAGTTTATATCAGCATGCTTCTAGATGTTTGGAAGCATATGAGTTACAGGTTTAATTGTTGCTGCTGATTATTATTGCTGGCCAGTGATTGAAAACAAGCCTTGTTAAGCCATTGATTGACTTAGGTCTGAATTCAGGCCATGAGAAACCTGCCCACATTCCTTCTTTGACCAGTTAAGAAGGGTAAGGTTATAGGGCACAGGAGCTGTACATCACACAAAGCAAGTTCTAACTTCCAACTTCTGTAGTGCTAACAGGATTTGCTATTTTTGATCACCTGTGTCCAATAGCAAAATGTTAGTACTCTAATGTGGGAGATTAAAGAAACAATTGTTTTGAGCCACCTAGATGGCTCAGTCACTCACTGCCCAGCCTGACCACCTGAGTGTGGTCCTGGGCAACACATGTAGAAAGTAAGAACCAACTCCTGCAAGTTGTTCTCCGACCTCTACATGTGTACTGGCTCTTGTGCTTCCAAACACATATACAGACACACGTGCACGCATGTGCAATATATAAAATGTAATAAAAATTCAAAATGGTATCAACTGATATGTGTGCCAATTGAATGATAAAGCATACAGATTTAGAAAAAATTCAAGCATTTTCATGTGTGTATGCATACATATGTACACATACAGGTACATATGTATGCATGATTATAGTCATACATTCACACACATCTAAATATCTACATTCTGTGAACGTTCACTTAAGTGTACCCATATATATTGCTCTTGCTACTTTTCTGTTGCCGTGATAAAACGTTCTGACGAAAGGAACTTAAAAGAGGAAGAGTACATTCGAGCTTATAGTTCCAGGAGAATCAGAGTTTGTCGTGGCAGGGGACGCATGGTGGCAGGAGGTGGCCAGAGCAGACACAGGAAGCAGAAGCTCAGATCTTCAAGCAGGCACAGGAAGTAGAGAATGGCTGGAGATCCAGCAAGGCTTAAGAACTCATTGTGTCCCCAGTGACTTGCTTCCCCGAGCATGGCCACACCTTCTCAGACCTCTCCAAACAGCCCACCAACTAGGGACAAAAAGTCCAAATACTTGGAACCTAGGGGAACATTCTCATTCAAACCAGCACATACATACATAGATACTGAGTGATTTTAGATCTTGTTTTCATTATTTTCCAATTACTTTTATAAAACTCAAGGGACACAGAGATATTGCGGTATTAGTGACCTCCCAGGTTATATGTTTGTGAACCCTTAAGCAGGCAGGCACTAAGAATCTTTTTCAGGTTGAAGGATGCAGCTTAGCGGCAGAGCATTCGTCTAGCATGCCCAAGGCCCCGGTCCCACCCTCAGTACCAAAAAAGCCAAACCCAAACGAACAAAACTCTGGCTTCTTGGGCTCTTGCTCTGACTTTTTCACAAGTATGAAAACAACAAAAGAATAGAATAGCTCAAAAAAGGATGTGTTCCATTTTTTAAAATTTAATTTTAGGCGTTAGCTTGATTTTTGAGTTATCTGTCACAACTGAAGTGGTGGAATTTTAGAAATCTTACCAACATAAACAGCTTCTGACTTATAAATAGCAGACAATTACAAGTGTTTATCCCTTATTTCAACTACCCAAGTCTCAGCTATTCCCAGGGAAGCTGTCTTCCTGGAGGAAAGGGGACATGAAGAACATTTTGAGTTTCTCTGGATTTGGTAAAGGAGGAAAGTATTGTGCAAAACAGATGTAGGAATCTGACTTCACAGATTTGATCTATTCTGGTCCTCAGATATCTCTCAGACTAAAAGCTTGCTTTTTTGAAAATTTCATTTTGCTGTACCCATTTGTCTTTCTGACCAGTTCATCAAAAGTGCTGAGACTCTCTCTCTCTCTCTCTCTCTCTCTCTCTCTCTCTCTCTCTCTCTCTCTCTCTCTTCTCTCACTCTCTTTTCCTGTCTCTGTCTCTAGCTCTCTGTCTCTCTCAGGAAGATGTTATTTAAAATGCAAATTACTTTAAGATAAACAAGGATTGTTTATCATTCACATCTCAGTGTAAACTGGCTCAAAAAGGTTGCTTTTCTTAAAGTACCTAAAAGAAATGAAGAAGTTAAGTTTGATGTGGTTATGGAAGAATATATATCTGTATTGTTTCAGTGCTAGAGACTGAACTCAGAGTTCTCTCACCCATGCTAAGCATGTGCTCTACCACTGAGCCACTCATCCCTCACCCCCAGTGTGGTGACAGAGCCATTCTGTGGTCCAAAGCCATTCTGAGGAGCGGCCCACAGAGCAGCAGCTATGCGTTTGCAAACAGCAGAGGGGAGCGGAGAAAAGGCTCCAGGCACCGAGGCTCCAAAGGCGAAGGACCTGGTCTAGGTGCTGAGAACAACCCACCTTTGGGGATGGGTCCCTGTCTGGCCACCTCTTAAGGCTTTCAGTTATAAAACAGGTGGGAAAAAAGAGTCCATTCAAGTGTTGCAGTCCCTTACTTCAGGCTGGGAAAGACAAAGGGTAATTCTCACTGTATTTGGTGCAGAAGTTTCCTGTTTTTCATTTTGTGGTCCCACTGAATAATTTTTCATCTGTATCTGCTGTGCCTTACAGCCTTTGAGACTATTAGAAGAACTGGGAATGTCTCATTAAGTACCTGCGAGAGGTTCTGGAATTTCTGAGCAGACTGGTGGCAGATCTCAAGATAGAAATGACCTTGCTGGGTTTGTAACATTAATAAATGCTGCACATGAAAAAATAGAAGGCAGCAGTAACAGTGGACAAGAGGGAGCTAATTTGCCACCAGTTCCATTGCTTTAATGTGCTTATACCTTTTTTTTTTTTTTTGCTAGATTTCCTAACCTAAGATTGGGCATAATGCCCATTCAGCTGGTTAAAGGGCCTTGCGTCATCCATAGGCACACCCTTTTATTAATAGGTATCCCCCTACCCCCTTTTTTGTTTTTTTTTGAGACAGGGTGTCCCTGCAGCCATAGCTGGCCTAGAACTCACTATGTAAAGCAGGCTGACCTTGATCTCACAGAGAGCCACCTGCCTCTGCCTCCTGAGTGCCAGCACACCTGGCCTGTAGGTGTCTCCTTTCTTTCCACAAGTGCCCCTTTTATTCACAGGCCCCCGTGTATTCATAAGTAACCCGTTTTATTCACAGTGCCCCCTCTACTCACAGTCCCCCCTCTACCAGTAGCCCCCCTCGACCCACAGGCACCCTCTAAATTCTCATGGTGTCAATACTGTATCATCAGGTCCTTCACCTTTTTCCTGCGCTTTTCGCAAAGCTTCTCGTTGTTTAGGGGGAAGAGAGTTCATGTGGGCAGTGAAGTTCCTATTCCTCTTACAACTTCCTTCCCCTGTAGAAGGAAGCTGACCTGTGGATGAAGGGCTCAGTTCTGTAAGGCTTTGAATCCCATGACCTGTTTGGTGTGGTCCTGCATCAACTTACTTGAAGTAATTAGGACTCAATTTCATCTGATGGGTGAAAATGAGATCAACAGCTAACTTTGGATTCATTACCTAGAACTCTGAGGGATGGGACAATATCACAGGTTTGACATTCTAACATGTTTTTCTTGTTTGACCTCTTTCTGATGGATTTGCTTGAGGATGGCGAAGTGATTATCCATGACTCTAGGTAACCCTTGAAACTGATGAGGCCAGTCAAAAGTTAAACCATCCCAGTGGTCAAGCTTTGGGGCAATTTGTGTTCACCAAGTACATAGGGCATTTGAGAGTCCATCACTGACATGCATGAATATTTTCATATTTAGATGCATTTAATACTGAATAATAAAGGGTAGAGTCTAAGAATATCCAAAACTTGAAGCGGGGGGATCCTTCAGTCCCCCTAAGTTTATGTGACTATTCAGCTTCAGAGATGTCTCCAAAATCTCAGAGAATTCCACCACCTACACAGGTGGGAAAACAGTGGATTCAGATCACTGAGGCTTCTGAAGCTTCCTCATCCAAATTCCTGACTTCTGAGTCTGTCCCATCTGGTTACATTTCCTCGTTGATTTTCTTTAAGTTATGGCTTGAAAGACATCCATTGACAGGATCATCTTATACCAGGTCCTTTATTCACTGTCCATCAACTGGGGAGCCACAGGGGGAGCAGCAGTTGCTCATTAAAGCAAGATGGCTTCTGCTTGTAGAAGAATTTTAAGCCTCAGAGTGAGCTCACTGGGACTCAGCTCCACCACAAGGCCACTCAGGACTGATTCCACAGGTCCTCTGAGTCTGTTTCCTGATCTGTGCATTGGGAGAGAGGTCCTGCTTCATGGCTGTGATGAACATGAGATGAAGCATGGAAAGGGTCTGCCTATCACACTGATGTCACCATGAAGACATCCATGGACAACAACCTCTCTTCCTATATGCAACTGGCTACCTGATGTGACAAAGTTCTGTTAAATGCAAAGCTAGCATCCCATTGATTACCTGTAGCATCTCCTGTGGGTGGGCCTACTGCTTTTGTACTCAGAACAAAAACCCTTTAAGCTGCAGCTTTCAAACCAGCAAAACATTTTTGCAATGATCCTTCTTCTTTTCATTCTCTTTTGTCCCTTGTCCTCCTGTCAGCCCCTCATTTTCTCCAGATTCTGTCACCTCTCCACAGCAAAGTGAATTCAGAGTGGTCTCACTATTTCCGAAGACCTAAGAGCGGGGAAAAACTATCAAAGGGAAGAATACATATACTACTTTTAAAGAATGACAATAAATTACACAACTTCATCTCAAATCTTGCTGTAGGGAAAGGTTTGAAGAAACATGAAACAGATCTGAAAGATGGATGAGTTTTTACAGCGAAATGCAATGTTTTCAAGCTTCAAAGCCGGGGTTCCTTTTGTCATCTGCTTGATAGGTTATTTTTGACAGGATTTAACTTATTAAATTGTTCCACCGCCCTTCAGAAGGGTCTGGGCACAGAACTGTGCTGGCTGGCAAAAATGATGAATGTTCCTTCTTAATTGAAATTTAAAATAGCCATGTGACACAGCACAGGCAGCGCATTTGCTCTTTTGTAAGTTTCATAAACAGATACCATATACAGTATCACGTTCATTTCCCATAAGTAAAAATGGGACCCAAGAAATAAGCTAGGGAAGATATGCCTATCCATATCTTCTTAAAGTACCCCTTACAGCTGCAGCTCATCCAACTCTTCAGAGATTCTCTAGTTATTTCATTAAAAGCCCTCAGTCCTTATGCCAATAAAAAAGAGTGTGTGCCTATGGAAGTTATTATTTATATTTATAGAGAAACCTAATTTTTTAGCTACAGAACTGCTTAATATTCACCATCTTTTTTTAAAGATTTCTATAAAATTATACTATGCAGAAATTAAAGCAGCATAATTTTGATATAGGTTGAGGGTTCTAATAGTGTTCTGTAAGCTGTATTGCACTTGCATAAACATGAATTAATGAAATACACTCACCAAAACAATCTAACAGAACATTGAAAGGTGAAAAATGTAGAAAAGAAATTAATTTCTGAACAGCATTTTAAAAGTCACTGCCAACCATCATTCTCTACTCTGTTATCCCTTCATGCAAATGTTTATGAAAACACTTCTCTATGTTTTATTGCTCTAAACGGAGTCATATAGCTTTACCTCAGAAATTTGTTCCTTTTAAGACTCCATAGAAATTCACTTGACAGAAGATAACTAGGATCCAAATGTCATCTTACAACTCTAAATGTGGTTGTAAGATAGTGAAAGGGGAGACAAGTCAGAGGGAAGGACACGCACGTCCACTGCATGCTTCTTTGAAACCAAGCATCTCATTTTATTCACCAAAAAATACACAAATATTTTCCCTTCATTTTATAGAAGAGCAAATTGCGCCTGCCTTCCAAATGCTGGGATTAAAGGCATGCGCCACCACACCTGGCTCTGAAGTTTTTAAAGCCAGGGCCAGATGTATCACTAACACCTATGAGCTTTACATTAAAATAACAGTAAGATCATTCTCCCACCCCAGGTAAGTTAGCAACATCCCTTGCTATCATGTGTCAGACCCCACTTAGTTCTAATTGCTTTAGAAATTGCTTTTCATTTTGTTTGTTCAAATCAAATTATGATTGAAGAAGATGATGGGCCATGTTCCTGTAACTCCAGGAAGTGGAGCCATGATAGAGACAGGATTTCCATCATGATGGCTAATAGACTGTTTGAAGCATGATATAGTACCCTTACATGCTTAGGCTCCATAATTCATCAATTTAAAGAAAAGCTGGTGAGATCCATAAAGATTTTTGTCGTTGCTGTTTTGGTCTTTGAAAAGAACAAATATGTACCATCTACCAATACTATGATTTTTTTTGTCTGCAGGGCATTTTAATACCCAATGTAGGAAAAATATCATTTCACAAAGGCAGGTTCTCTCGGGAAAGGATAGTAAATCTGAGAACGTTTCTTAGAATACAGATTTAACAACTGAAAAATATGTTAAAATTAGCAATAAAAAATGTTACGACTAGAAGGCGCAGGATGACGCCAAATCGGCACGGACACAGTGGTTAAGTCTGGAACTGGATGGACCTGGGCACTCCTCCCCTTGTACATTCTCGCATTTCTCTGTGAAATGGTATAATAATAGCACTTATTCACAAGGTTCCTTTCAAAAAGCATGAGAGTAACACATTATTTGGCATACAGCATACATTTAAAAACATTTGAACTGATTATGAACTTTAAAATTTTCAGACAATTAACCAAACTAATATTAATGAACATTAATATTTTGAATTTGACTTTCATGGGAATTTGGAAGATTGTGGGGAAATCAATTTTTATTTATTTTTAATGTTTTATTTATTATTTTCTATTATTTTATGCATATGAGTGTGTTGTCTGCATGTATGTAAGCGCACCTATGTTGTGCAATGCCTGAGGAGGTCAGAAGAGGATGTCAGGTCACCTGGATTCCCTGGAACTGGAGTTCCGGATGGTTGTTAGCTGCCATGTGGGAGCTGGGAGCCAAACCCAGCACCTCTGTAAGAGCAGCCAGTGCTCTTAACTGCTGAGCCATCTCTCCACTCCCATATTCATTTATTTTTGAGACAGGTCTCCCTGTAGTCCCAGCTGATCTGGAACTCATTATATAGGCTTGGGGAATCTTAATCTTACAGAGATTCACCAGCTTCTCCCTTGAGTACTGGGATTAAAGGCACGTGCTGCCACACTCTATGGCTGTTTTTTCCCCAGCCTTTGGATGGGTGGAACAGTCAGGACAAATGATACTTCTAGGGAGATACATTTGAAAGAAGTATGAACAAGATAATTTCTTCTTTGTTCAGTGCTTTAATGGCTGTTATTTTTCAAAATCTCCCAAGTTGACATGCTGGTATTATTTTCTAATCTTGTCCACTATTATAGTCATTTTTTTCAATTTTATAGATAAACCAAGGCACAGAGTAATTAAGTAATTTAGTTAGCAATACCTAACATTTATTGAGACTTTCTCTTTGTAGTACGCTATCTTAACTCACATGACCCTCAAAGAAATTCTGGGAGATTAGTGTGATTTGACTCTTATTTTAAAGGGAAGAAATTGGGGCAGAGAAACTTCCGGAATCACAGAGCTGGCAGGTAGGCGAAGGGGTGCTAAGGTGGTAGCCCGAGGCCAGTGTGTGTGTGAGTGTGTGTGTGTGTGAGTGTGTGTGAGTGTGTGTATGTGTGAGTGTGTATGAGTGTGTGTGAGTGTGAGTGTGTGTGTGTGAGTGTGTGTATGTGTGTGTGTTTGCAGTGCTGTGTTGAATCCAGGGCCTTGCCTTACACCTGCTGGGCGAGAGCTCCACTTTTGAGCTCCATCCCCAGTCCCCAGAATGTATGTTCTCAGTGACTGTGAGTGCGCTTCTGATGGGAGGGGTTCAGCCCGGGTTATTCAGAAGTGGCTAGGCGCCTTTGCTATGCATGCAAGAGTGCTTTCCATTCACATTTCTCTCACACATCATTTTTTGGGCTGTTTTATTTTTGAGATGGGGTTCTCACTATACTGCCCAGACTAGTCTCAAACTCTTCAAGTGATCCTCCTGCCTCAGTTCCCTAAATAACTGGGACTATAGACATGCGCCACCATGCCTGACTCACCCAGAAGTTTTAAAAGAAAAGTGAAGATCTTTTTCATGTGATCACCTTCCTCCTTCCATAGGTGTCACACGACAGGGGCATATTGGTAGAAGACACTTTAAGGGGCACTCCCCTGTGATTAAAGGAGAGCTCTGGGCTGGAAGTGAGGGACCCCAGGAGGAGGTCCGGCCTTCCGGCCTCACCTAAAACTGCCACATGGGACTTCCTTTTCATTTATCCAGTGAGCCAGGAATGGGAGTCAGAGGGCTCCACCCCGGACTCCACTGCACCCCTTTGTTTCCTCTTTGCTGCTCCACAAAGATCCATTTGTTTGATCTTTCCATCTCCTCATCGTTCCAGGGTGAGAGCAGAGGAGTGGCAGTCAAATCTTTCAGAGGTCAAGAGATGAAAATGCGGGGTGTCTGTGCTCCTCAGGTTCACATTTCCTCAACGTGCTTCCTCACTCCAAGCGTTTCTCTGCTGGTGCCCATTGATCTGATGGGCTGTGTGGCTGTCAATTGCTTGACATCTGGGGTGGGGAGGGAGACAAGGTCTCTGTCCACCAGGGAATTCATTTTGGCTGGGAAAAGGCCTTTGGGCACAGCCAGCTGCTTTAACTTCCATCTGAACATGATGGGGAGCCAAGGAAGGTTCTACTTTCCATTCAGGTGTGACAGTTGTGCCTTCTACGGAGGAGAGGAGTGCTCCTAGGGAGGAACAGGGAAGGTCATAAAGTCCCAAGGGGAGGCCAGAAGGCAGATTACACAGGCACTTCAACAGAATTGAGAGGAGATGGAGATGAGTTGAATATGACAGGCAGGCAAATTTGGCATTTATGAGCCGGTTCATGTTCCCAAATATGACCTACTTAATAAGTCAAAATAATAACACAGACAGTTCCAAAGGAATCCATGGTGACGGGTTCAGTTCGTGATCTATGAATCTGGTTTTGAGGATTAAAAATTGAGCAAAACAATGTATATACACAGTGAAAGAGTGTCCATTTGACACTGACTACCAGAAAGCAAAATGTACACAATCACTTACGCTAGATGCAGATGCACTTGCATTTAAGGGTCTTCTGATGGCCAAGGATGTCTCTGTGATGTGTGTTTGTGTTAGCGTTCACACATCTGCCATCTATTCCACATAGGAGGGCAGGTCTAGGACTTTTTCCCAGAAAATAAGTAAGTCCAAGATCATTTTTCTTCTGAGGTTCTGTTTTCCTCTTGGCTCAGTTTAGTGGAGACGGGAAATGTCATTTAGCCTTTTCCAGACTCTGTCTTGCTCTCCACTTCAAAGCACCAAATTCTTTGATAATATCAATCAATAAGACATGATCTATTTCTCTACACAGCTCTTTAAAAGAAATAACCGGAGCACCAGGCATTGTGGTACATACCTATAAGCTCAGCACTTGGGAAGATGAGGCGGGAGGATCATGAGTTGGAGGCCAGCCTGGGTTACACAGTGCGAACTTGTCTTAAAAACAACAAGTTAAAAAAACACAAACCCTAAAATTGCTACCAAAAGATGACTGTGTAAGCATGATGCTATAAAAGCAATGAACTGATGTCAGTTGCACAATGTGTCTTAAATGCAAATGTCTTCCAGACCCAAATTACTGGTGTCTCTAGGGTAATGATATAAATAACGGGTGCTTCCTTTCCAACTTATAAAAGAGAGGACAAGAGTAATGAGTTTTTAATAGTTTCATAAATACTGTGTCTGAAAATAGTGTATGAATATTTGGGGCTCCTTTATGAAATGTGTCTATATTGCTGCAGTAAACATTTTTGCCACTTTAGTGGCTTACAGAGGGTAACCAATGGTGGGAGGAAAGGCAAGCCTACAATTTGCATGGGTGTGAATTTGAGCACGAGGGGAATTCTCAATTCTAAAATGCCTGCAGTTCTCACACCATGGTATATGCACATGAAGGGAAGTGGGAATGGAAAGAAGGGCTTGGTGACTATTACAGTGTTAAGTACAAGAGCCCATCCGATTCTCATTCTGGCTGCGTACCATTCACCGCCACATTTGAAGATAAAGTTGTCTCTTCTACTTCCTTTTCTTTTGTTCCAAATCGGTTCTCTGAACACAGGCTAAATGCATAACCCAAAGAAGAAGCTTACATTAGAGTAACCATAGCAGTCAGGGTTAAATGATAAACAGTCCCTTTGTGCTGATCAGAAGGACTAGAGTATTCAGGGTCGGAGCCGAGGAGGAGGAGGCTAGAGACTGCTCAGTCATTAAGAGCACTGGCTACTTGGCAGAGGACCCGGGTTCCGTTCCCGGCACCCACATGGCAGATAACAGCTGTCCTTACCTCCAGTTCTAGGGGGTCTGACACCTCCTTCTGACCTTCAGAAGCACTGCATGCCTGTGGTACACTTACAACATGCAGACAAAACACTTGTACATGTAAAATAAAAATAAATAAGTAAGTAAAGATTTTTGACTGTCCTTTGAAGCCAGTATTAGTGTGGGGCAAGGAGTTTTGTGGCTTATTGGAAAATCTTGATCTCACAAGACATTTTCATTTTAGTTCCTATAAAATCCATCATTATTTTCTTAATCAGTGTTCTCATTTCTGATTCTAAGCAGCTGCTGTCTTGCCCAAATAAGATGCATTGATGTTTAAATAATGTTTTGGTTGTATTCATAGTATGCTGGCTGTTTCAGATTAGCCCAGAATACTGGGACTTCTGAATTTTTGGTTTAACTTAAGATTTCCTGAAAGGTCTGCCAAAAACTGCAGGAGAGGCTTGACAATTTTAAACAGAGGTGGGCTGTGGGTGGAGGAAGATTTTTTTTAGTCTTTCTGTTCAAGATTAGGGTACATGAACAGACTTGTTTATTCTGAGGCGAGCTCCACTAAGAATGGACAGCCCAGGCAGCTGCTAGCCTCAGTGGGAGGTGGTTCCTGGTGAGAAAAGTGAGGGTTAGTGTTGCAGGCAGCTCACTGGGGGCTCCTGTATACACCTTCCAGGATCACATGCTTGTTCAGACAGCTGTTTCAAAGCCGACAACTCCAAATGCTTGTGAAACATGACTTCTTTGCGGCTGTGTGGTCCTCCCTGGATCCTGGCTCCTTCTCTCTGGTCTCAGCTGCATTGAAAGCATCTATTTCCTGTGCTCCATACACATAGTGGTTCATTCCACTTATTTGACTAACTTGTGCATCTGTTAGCTGTTAACCTGGCTCCTATTCTGCCTGCAGGAATGACTTGTGGACTCAGAGCCAGATGGTCAAGAGCATTCGTTCTAGTCCCACAGCCTGGGTTTAACACTGGGCTTCTTTCTTCTGTTGTGTAACCACAGTATTCAACTGTATTCAACTCTCTATAACCCAGAAGGTGGGTCCTCAGGACTTCCTTGTAGTAGAGAATGAGGTATGCAGAGAGTTTAGCAAGAATGTTGGGCTGCCAGAAAGCACACAGTAAAACTCAGGCATCATCAGCTCCACTACTGTCATCATCATATTTGTAGCCCTGGGGAACAAACCAAGGCCTCGTGCACACCTAAGTACTCTGCTACTGAGCTACAACCTAGATCATCTGGGTTACTTAACCTGCCCTTTAAATAAGGAAGCTGTTTTTACTTTATCAAGGGCAGAACATCTGTGATCAGATTAAATTATAAACCTGGCCACCTCCTTCTTGGTGACTCAAGTTGCCAAAGCATTTAGGGGCTGGGAGCAATGTGGGTCCAAAGCTGTTTTCTATTTGGCTTGTTTTGTGACAGGGTTTCTGTATGTAGCCCAGCTTGGCCTTAAATTCATGATCCTCCTGTCTCAGCCTCCTCAGTGCTGGAGCATAGACACAAGCCACCACGCCTGGCTCCCTGCTTTATCAAGAAAAGATAAAGAATTGTGATTGGGGCTGAAGAAAACCAGGTCAAGCTTGTTTCCCTTTTGGGCACTCTGTGTATACATGCATATCACGATTCCCAGAATTCCTCTCTGACAGCTCCCTTAGTTAATGGGCAAGGAGGATTTTGTCAGGCGAGGCTTACCCCGATTTGTCTCGGAAGAGAAAGCCAAATCGTTCCTATTTTTGGTCTTATGCTTAAAAAAGGGACAAATTTCTTGTTTCAAGAAACTACTGGGGATATTAAACAACTTTCTCTCCCTCCCCCCGCCCCTTCTTTCTTTATTCAAAAAAGAGAAACAAACCAAAAGGCCCTCTGGTTTCACTCTATTTAGGTTAAAAACCCTTTCTTCTCATACTTCATCTTTAGACATTACTGTTTTATTTCTTCTGGTTGTCACCCAGGATGTGTGAGAAACACAGAATACCAAGAGGAAGTCACTGGCCCTTCCCATTCAGCTTTTCTGCCAATATCTGGGGCCAACTGGGCTGCTGTAGCTGAGGCTCCCTGTATCAGTTCACCAGGCAGCATGTGGGTCCTCGTGGGGTGCCATCTGGCTGGTCTGAACTCAGGCTGTTTTCTGGGGAGGAACAAGCAGGCAGAGTAGCTCGGAGCCAGGCTGGGCCATACCTCTTCCCCAGAGGCCTTTTCCTCGAACCCCTTTGTTGTTCAGAGCCAGGAGCTGAACCCAGAGTGCCCCACACTCTGGGCAAGTGCTCCCCCACTGAGCTACACCCCAACACCTTTCTATAGGAGGCTGTGCCAAGTCAGCCTTAGCTTCAAGAAGACAGCAGGCCTTCTGAGGACCTGCGCCTCGCCTTGCTGTCCTCTGCTGTCAGCTCTGCTCTGCAGGCTGCCTCTCAGGGTCACCTTGCAATCCCTACCCTTGACTTTAGTGCTCAGGTCTCTTATTTTCCACTTCAAACACTGAATATTTGTCCTTGTCGCTAATCTTTAGTCACAAGTCTTCGGGGGGAATTTCTGAATCTTCTCCAGGTATGCCTATCTTCATTTTTCTTTCTTCAACAGCTGTGGAGGAGCCCTCTAAATTCTCCCCACACTCAGGGCTCCTGAGTTAAGGCCTGGAAACAGACAAACTCTGTCCCTTAACAAGCAAACAAACAGAAGCAATGATAATGGTCACATGCATATCATGAAGAATCAGCCCTACCTCTGTGTTTTAATGTCAAATGGCATTCCCAAGAATTCTATCAAGTACTGACAGTGGATATAAAGGTGTCCCAGCCTTTATATGAAGAATTCAGAAAGGAAAAACAATTAAAATCCCCAAGGAAGGTAGTCTTGGTCTTCTATTCTATCATCTGATTTACCTACTATCCATTTCATTTTCTGGAAAATACAACTGCATAAATGAAATTCATATAGTGTCTTATGAAAGGCAGTGTGGCGGTTGGAATGAAAAATGCTCCAAGTAGTTGAACACCTGGTCAGTCGGTGGCATTGTTTGGGAAGGGTTTTGAAGCCTCGCTGGAGGAAGTATTTTGTTCCGGGAGGGCTTTGAGGGTTCAAAGCCTCGTTGTGCGGTCTCTGTTTCCTGTGCCTGTGGGAAGACATGAGTGCTCAGCTTTCTGCTCTGGCTACCTCTACTGTGACGCTTCCCCACCGTGATGGACTCTTACCTTCTGGTATCACGAGCCAAGCGAACCCCTCCTTCTAGGTGTTGATCGTGGTGTTTTTTTACAACAGCAGAAAAATAAGTAACGTAGTCACCTTTTGGTATTAACCTAATCCAGGTTTAGTTTTTGCCTTAGCTACTTTATTTGTTGCAGAAACTTGTACAAGTCTTTTAAGCCCTTTCACATGCTGGCAACCTCACCCCTAAAACAAGCATCATTTCCGGGTAAAGCACACAGTACAGTGGGCAGTACTTAAAAGAAGATCCATACTTTCTGTGTGCCTGAGATACACGAGCCACAGCAAGCCGGGCCTTGGTTCTCATGCTTGTACATTGGTGGGGTTGGCACTCGAGGCTTGGGGAGGACATCAGTTTTTCTGGGATCTGTCATGCACCATGAATATCTCATGCTTAGAGGCTCATGGAACTGGCACAGTTAACTTAGTTTAAGAAGAACATCCTTCCCCTTGGAATCTTTTTGACACAGAGGAGTGTCTGTTTATAGCACAAAACAAATAGAAGGAAATATTGATAATTACCTAGTAAGTTGATCAAGCGAAAAGGCCAATCCTCTCTTTGCACATTCTATACCAAGTGGCCTGTGACAGATGTCTGGTTTGTTTGAAAGATGTTTGACTTGTCTCTGCCTCATTGAGTCAGTCTCTAATGCCAACATATTCAGTCTCCTGAGGCTTGTATCACTTAGAGTATCATTTATTTGACCCAATTAACCCAAACATCATTCAATATGGCTTACTCTGATCCACTTATTTAAAAATAAAAAGCATCTATTTAGCATCTGCTCTCTGCCAGGTGCTGAGGAAGGAAGTAGAAGGTGTGCAGGGGACCGGGGTGGTGGCCGGGGGCGTAATCAACCTGTGCAGGTGCTGTGCTCAAGATAAAGCTCTGGGCTGGAAAGAGAGGACTGGGAATATATGAGTCTCCTAGGTGAAGTGCACAGGGGAAAAGAGAAGTATGCTGGTGAGTGGGCTGTAAGCGGGGGAAGCACAGGGCAAAGGTGTAAGAGGGACAGGATAAAAAGAACCGAAGCGACAGAGGAGCAACAGCCCGTGACGCAGAAAGAGAAAGAGAGATCAGAGGTGTCACGGTCGAGGGAAGGGATAGATCTGCAGGGAGAGAGGAGTCAGGTGACTTGGAGGCCATTCTGCCTAGTAGGACCTTGCTTTCAATGCTGTCATAGGGGCAGGGGTTGGTTCAAGAGGGAAGCCAAGAGTACTAGTCACTTTTCTGCTGCTGTGTTAGAATACCACCGTGACCCAATGCGGCTTAAGGATGAAAGAGTTTATTTTGCTTTACGGTACCGGAGGGGTAGGACCCATCATGGCAGGGAAGGCATGGCAGCAGGAGCAAGAAACTGGCTGGCCACATCACATTCACATACAGCAAACAGGGGGAGAACAGGAAGCCTCAAAGCCACCCCGCGGTGCTTCCTCTAGCAAGGCTTTACCTGCTAAATGTTCTATAAGCTCCACAAACAGCACCTCCAAACGGGAACCAAATGTTCAGATACCTAGCTTATGGGGGACTTTTCTCGTTCAAGCTACCTCAACAATGATTGGGAGATGAAGAGATGGAGAAGGCCAGAGGGCCGTTGTGCCTGTGGAGAAGGAAAGAGATAAGAACACAGACAACTAAATATCACATGTCACATAATGGTCAGTGGTGTATTTAGTTGAAGTGGGACATGCCATGGACTGACCTCTGGGGCTCTGGCAACACATCGCTTGTCTGTGAAAGCTGACCCATTTCCTCTGTAGGATGCTATGTTACCTTGTGTACCCAAATTCCTTCATTTGTCAAGTGGAATTAACACTGGTGTCTTCGCCCTCCAGACGCTGCAAAGATTAAAGGTAAAGTTGCCAGTGTGAGGTACACGTTCCATGTGTGTTACTTGCATGACTCTAGTTCCAGGTGCTCTAGAAACACAGTAAATGATATGAACAGAGGTTAGAAAACTTCTACAGAGGTCATGGGACCTGGATCAAAATAGGCCAAAAAAGGTTTTTGTTCTTTTTTTCAGGAAGAAAGGGAAAAAAAGCATTGTTGAGAAGTGAGCACAAACTATACAAAGAGAAGCAAATGTGGAATCAGAGGGTGAGTTCAACACCCAGCAGATACAGGAAAAGATCCATCACTGAGACATAAACCCTCCAGCTACCAGTCTATGTTTTATTACTTTGGCTTCTTAAAAACATTGTACCTAGGTCATGACTACAGCCAACAGTCAGTTATCATCTTCAGTGGGAGGAAAGGATATGGTGAATTTGTGATGTGTGTTTGGCTGAGCTTCCTATTTTCCCAAGCCATTTTCTGGGCTTCACTAGTACCTTCAGTCTTCCTTATGGCTCTTGTATATCTGTCTATCATTGTGGCCTCCTGGACGATTGCTTTAACTGCATTGTGACTTAACTAAATTGGGCCATTTGCTGGTGTCAGCAGATCAGCAAGAAACAGCCTGGCGCAATTCATCACTCCATTTACTGTAAGGGTGCTGTTGGAAACGGGCTTCCATTATACTGCATCGTGTTCTGTTTATGAAGATTCTTATGAGGCTGTCTTCATACTCTTAATTTATAGGAAGAATATTGCACTTCACTTGGACAAATGGCTCTGTCTTTTAATATGGGCACAGTATTCTTGTTGGGTCCTTGCAAAGACTGCTGGAAAGCTTAGCGTAAATTCATAGCTCAGCCTAAGCAAGCTTGGTGCATTCATGCAATGGGCTAATTCCAGGTTCTGTTTACTTCTATTCGCTATTGCTTTTCTTACGTATTCCCAATTCATGCTGTTTTTGATATGTAGCATGCTTTTCAAAGCCACCTTAAATTCTTACATTTTTTGTGTGCATGGTGTATGTGTGTGTGTGTGTGTGTATGTGTGTGTGTGTGCGTCTGTGAATGGAGGTGCACATGTGTCAGTCCTCACCTTCTACCTTGTTGGAGACAGGGTCTCTTTCTTGTTCTCTGATGGGTACACAGGTTAGCTGGTCTGAGAGCTTCTGGGGGTTTTCTTGTATCCTCCCCTCTCAACCTAGGACACTGGAGCTATAGATGCACGCTACCATGACAGTTTTTATGTGGGTTCTGAGGATTCAAACTCAATCCTAGCACTTCCATGACAAGTGCTTTACCTGCACAGTCATCTTCCAAGCTCTTTAAATTCTTTTGATGTAGCATAGGAACACGAGACCTCGAGTCAGGAGGTTTCCTTTCACATTGGCTTTACCATTTACTTATTGAACCATCTTGGGTAAGAGCAGTGCTGTGGATCTGGTATCCCCCGAAGGCCCATGTGTGGAAGGCTTGGTTCCAGGTCTTTGGCAGCTTTCAGGAGGTGGAACCTTTGGGAGGAAGGACTTAGTAGAGGGTATTACATCACTGAAGGCATGTCCTAGAAAGGGATGTTGGGATTCTGTCTTTGATCTTGGTTGCCATGAGTCCCCTCTGCCTTGCCCACCAAGCTGGGTGTGCTGCCTTACCGTGGGCCCAGAGACAACAGGACCAAGCAACCGTGGATGGAAGTCTCTGAGCCAAAATAAACCTTTCTTTCTTATTAGTTGACTTAGCTAAGTATTGATACAGCAGTGGAAAGCTGATTGACACAGTAAACTATTTAATGGTGCCAAGCTTCATTGGCAAAATGGATATGATAAATTTTAATTCACAGGGTTTTATAAGGATTAAAGGAAACACGTCCCATATAAAGATTGAGCCGAAGGCCTGACACGCAGAGAGCATGCAGCGAAAACCACTGAAACCAGGATTTTAGGTTCACAGTAAGAAACATAATAGAAAAACACACGTGAAAAAAAATCTGATTTTAACTTTTAGAAAATTAAAATTTTTGCTGGGCATGGTGGTGCACACCTGTAATCTTAGCACTCAGGAGGTTGAGGAAGGAGGATCCAGGCCAGCCTGACCTACAAAAATAGTTCAGGACCAACTGAGATATAGTGAGATCCAGTTGCAAAAACAAAACAAAGCAAAACAAAACAAACAAAAAACTCTCAATCCCCCAACTATCCAAACCAAACAAAAACCAGTCCCAAGTAAAATTAAAGCCCAGTAAAAACAAATAGGTTTATTTGAAATTCAGATACCTTAATATTCATGACAAGGAACCACTTTCAGGAAATAAGTTTTCAGGTGTTAACAGCTCTTATTAGGCAAAAGCTTAACCTTGAAAATTGGCGTCAGGACTAGACAGCTGAACAATTATATACTGCTTTGTGTACATGTAAACTGTGTCCTGTATTAAGTGGGTCTATTTACATAGTGGTTCTAGATGTGCTAGTGAGATGTGGAAGATCAATCTTTCTTGCAACTGAAATGAAATTAAATTGCCAAGGAAATTTCAAAAAGGGATTTTCCAGGCAACATAAAACAGTTCTTTGCAGCATGAAAAACCAGAGGCCCCACTAGATCTAATTCCGCGAGAGCACAGGCAAGGGTTGGGCACCCCGTTTCATTTTGAAGGACATGGATTTAATTTCATCTGGCAATCTGGCATCAAAAATTTCCTCTGGTCTTTTGCCCACATAGTCTAGTAAATATGAAAATGTAATCTAATAGTAATTCAATTGGTGAGACTTGTAGGGCACCAGGACACAAACAGAGTAGACGAGAGAAAGTGCTGGTGATACTTGTGTGATATAAATGCGTCTAGCACAGAACTGATGAGCATTCCCCAGGAAATGTCACCCTGTGTATTCAGCCTATACCATGGTTTGCTGTACCATTTCCATCCAGTACAGTTATTAAAGAAATGTATTACCTCTTTAGGGTATTATAATAATGCATGCTCTTTATCAAGGTTAAAAAAGGGGAACCTTTTGTATTGGGAACAGTTTTATTTTCTTCAATGCTGTTGAACAAACCCTTTGGCACTGTTCCTTTATGTTAAATAGTTCAAGTTAGCAAATTTACTTTTAGAGGAATCTGGCTATTAACATTCCTAATAATGTGTAACTAAATATTTAAAATTATTTTTATCTTGCATAAGTGACAGATTTCAATTTATGCTGCAGAATTTAATGTGTAGATTTAATTCACTCATATTCATAAAGAATTCAGTTCTTGATATTGGGCAGTTTATTTTTTCACTCTCATTGTGCTTTAAAAATAGAATAAATATTCATGTACTTAATAGCACCTAACCAGTGAGTCTCCATTTAAATTTCATTTGCTGATATAGGATTCCACAATGTAAGAGAAAAATAAGCTTTGGATTTGAAGTCCATTAACATTTTCCTTTTTTCTTTCTTCAGTCTTCCTGTGCAATGATTTAAAAAGAAGAAACTTGGGCTGGAGAGATGGCTCACTGGCTGCTTTTGCAGAGGAACTGGGTTCAGTTTCGAGCACCCACAGCTAACAACTGCCAGTGATTCCAGTTCCAGGGGCATCTGACCCCCTCTTCTGTGCTCTGCTGGCGCCCAATGACACAGATGCATTTACACGCATGCAGGCAATACACTCATACACACACAAAAACAAAAATAATAAATAAGATATATTTAAAAAGTAGAAACTCAAGGAGCCTTTGGGCAGAGCCTTGAAATGGCCAGTCTGACATCAGGCCAACTTGGCAACTTTACAGACACGTTGCTAATCTGGAGTGAACGGCTGGAGCGATGTGGATGTTTTCCTTTTGGCCAGCTCAGTGGCCATCATGTCACCTTGCCCCTTACATGTCTTGCATGTTTCAAGGAACGAGGAATTCCATCCTATCAGAATGGGGATCATTAAACTTCTCAAATGAACTTAGAAAACTGTGGTCAAAGGTCATGCAACATTGTATGATTTTTTTTTTAATTCTCATTTTCATATAAGTCAGCATTATTATTGCAACTTTTGGATTGAAAGACCACGATATAGTGAGAATTGATTATGTTCTAGGGGCTGAGGAGATAAGTTCATGGGTAAAAGCACTTGCTGTGAAGGTGTGTGGATCTAAGTTCAAATCCCCAGAAACTTCATAAAGCCAGATGGCAGTAGCATGTGTCTATAAGCCCAGTGTTCTGACAGCGAGATGGAAGGTGGAGCAGGAGAATCCCTATATGCTTGCAGGGCAGACAGCCTGGCAAACACTGTGATGAAAACAAGAAGATCCACTCTGAAACAATGTGGAGAGCAAGGACTGATGCCTGAGGTTGTCCTTTGACCTCTACATGACATCGTAACACATGTGCACCTGCACTTTTCCACACAAGCACATAACAAAAAATTATTTTCTGAAATCAGCAGGAGAGTTGAAAATAGAAAGTTCCAGAACTCTAATCACTTACTTAAAATTATTTATTATTATTTTTTATGTGTGTTAGTGTTTTGCTTGCATGTATGTAAGTGCATCTGTGCATGTAATGCCTGTGGAGTCCAGAGGAGGGTGTCAGATCACCTGAACTCTAGTTACAGATGGTTGTTAGACACCATATATGTGCTGGAACTGAACCTGGGTCTTCTCTAAGAGCTGCCAGTCTTTTAACCACTGAGCCATCTCTCCAACTCCTACTTACTTACTTTAAGCCAAGTGTTTAATTTTGTTTCTGAAGTACGGGGGCTTGAACTTAGGGCTTCCTGTATGGTAGGCAAGTGTTCTACTGCTGAGCTACACTTATACTCAAATGTTAATTCTTGCAAGTAATTTGATGAAAAATTCTGTCTGGATCTGGAAGACTGTTTCTTGTCATTGTCCACATTGTCCTGACAGACACCCATGGAAAGAACACAAATATTTGTCATCTATTGTTACCTGGTACTTTATGTACATTAATTCAAAGTAGCCTTGATAACATCTCTCTGTGGTAAATGCTGCTGTCTCTAATTAGTAAATTAAGAGAAGAAATAACAACAACAAAAATAAACAAAGATAAAGATCCAAAGAGATCTAGGATGAGCTTCAAGTTTTGGGGTTTAGAGCTGGGATCACAATGCTAAAGGAAGTAAAATCGTTAAGTGTTGTGGAACATTTTCAAGTTTTACTATGAATTTAATGTACACCCTGGATTTTTTACAGATGATGTACAGAAGTTCTCTCACTCTGGCTTTGCAGCCTGCTCACTTTCCTGGACCATTAATTGCTTTAAGAGTTGGAGGCAGTGTTCTGTCTTCGCATTGAAACAAGCCCTGATAGATTGATTATACACTTAACATACAATTCAGATAACACTAAAGATATTAATTTATTTATATTTCACTTGCATGAATGTTTTCCTTGCATGTATGTGCATCTGTTTCCTGCAGTACCCACAGAGTTACAGAAGGTTATTAGCTACCATGTGGGTGCTGGGAACCCAACCTAGGTTCTCTGCCAGAGCAGCCAGTGAGTGCTCTTAGCTGCTGAGCCATCATCTCTCCAGCCCCTCACATAACGCTTTAAAACAAAACATTCTGAAGGCATTTCTGAGAACTTGTGGTGACATTCCTACGTTTCTTTGGCGTGATTTGCGCTTGTGCTGTCGGGACACTCACTGAACAGTTGGACAGCACCAAGTTGCTCCGTTTGGTTTCATGGGATTTCCCTGGTTTGCCAGTTCACTTCTGGGCAGCTTTTCAAAGTCACTGAGTGCGTAGTTCTTAGAAAAGTCAACTTTGGAAATGAACTTCTCTCTAGGAGGATACCAGCTCCTATTTAAGTAAACCAATTATATTTAGAAAAAGATGTTCCTTTTATCAATGGCTATATAGCTGTGTGTGATCATGCATTGACAAGAGCAACGCCAGGTAGTAGGATGGTTGGTGCTTATGAGGAGAACAACAAATGTGTTAGTTCTTCATGCCTATAGGCAGAAACACCAGAATCCTGACTCCACCTAACATGGTTTCCTCTAGTAGCATGCCAGAAGCTTCCATGACCCTGGGCAGTGAGTTGATGCTCTCCTTGCCACACTAAGTCTTATTCTGCATACTCTTATGGTTGGGACTAAACCTACTGTTTGCTTCCGTGTCTCTCCAGGGCTCCTGACACTGAAGACACTTTATCTGGCAGAGTGTCCTCCTAGTGCTCCCATGGCATCCAGCACTTCTCCCTGCCTGTCCTGCCCTTCCAGGCTCTGACCTCTATGAAGGTAGAGTCTGTTTCTGTCTTTCTAATGTATTGAGTAGAGCAGTGAAGGAATGGACCTTGCATTATCAGAAATGATGGAGGGCTCTATTTCCAACAGAGTTACTGTTCTTCACAGGCTTCTAGAAAATAATTACTGTTCTTCTTACCCTCCAGGAATCTTGGGCAAGTTCCTATAGGTCTGGGTTAGAGGATGTTTGACAAAGACACAACAGTTGTCTGCACAAACAATTAGCTGGTACCTAGTCCAAGTGTAGCACTGGAACCTACCTGAGGGTTATATGTGGCTTGTCCATAGCCAGTAATATGAAATTAAGGGTGACTACTGTCTTTCTCTGGACCAAAGGCTAAACCACAGGTCCCAACACATGGGAATAAAAAGCATGCTCTAGAATCATATTGCTGAAGTCAAAAGCCAGCCTTGTCACTCCTAGAGGTGTATCTGTGTACTGGGGCTCCTACTAGCCGACCTCACATGCTTATTGTAATATTAAGGGAGATGAGCCTTGAAAAATACTTAACACACTGCCTGCCTTGTACTATGTATGACAAATATGTGGTATTTTAGTAGACTATTCTAGGACATTCTAGTACTCTAATTGTACAGTTGCTAGCTCAAGACCCTCATATATTGGAACCCCTGAAAGCATAAAGATTATCTAGTCTCCTTAGTTTATGTATACACACACACACACACACACACACACACACACACACACACGAGTTAATGTAATCTCAAAGATCAAGAAGGAACTAGAATGCTTATTTTGGAAAGTGGATTAATTTAATAAAGATAAACAATGCATGTTTATACTCAGTTCATGATCATAATAACAACAACAAAATCACACTAGCAGAAATAGTAATCTTTCCCATGAAGCAGGAATCTGCTTGGCACAAAAATGCCACATTCTTTGCCAGCAAGAATATTATTCTCTGCCTGGTGCTCCTTCATAACTGCTGTGGGATGTTAGACCTGCAAAAATATTTTTACCAAGTGAAAAGCACATCAAGGTCCCCTGGAGGTGAAACTTTGTGTCTCCCAGGTGACACGGGTTCTAGGAATTTATCTTTGGAGGCCAAATGCTCACACTTAAGGATGAAGGGTGTGCTAGTACAGAAGGAAGCTGGAATGCCTCAAGAACATCAGAGTGGAGCCTGTAATCCCAGCACTCAGGAGGCTGAGGAAGAAGCTTTGTGAGGTCGAGGCCAGCATCAGGCCTGGTCTTGAAGGTGATATCAGCTTGGTCAGTGCTGGTATTGTTCAGAGACCATGGGCAAGATCCTTCTGCCCAGGAGTGACAACAGACTCCTTTTTGAAGTTTTTTTGAGTATCAATGAGCCCAAATCACTCAGGAAGAAGCCAGAACCAGCTAGTGCTGTGCCTGAGCCTACAGGAGGGTTGGGAGAAGCCTCAGCTCAAATCTCTCATAGATCAAGAGAATAAAGCAATACAAATTCAGGAGAGTTCTTTAATATTCCTATAATTCTGCCAAACAATCTCCCAAAAGCCAGAGTGGAGTGAAGACCTGTGTTCTCCACCAAAACAGACTTCATGAGAAAGAACCCAAGGCAGAAATATGCGGGTTGATTGGCATGGATCAGAACTTTATTAACATCAAAAGCAATCCAAGGCTTTCACTCAACATGTCACTATTTATCAGACTCCAGGCTGGAGAGCAGGGAATAGGATGGAAGAGAGAAAAGTTTTTGGTCTCAGAGAGTGGTAGAGATATGGCAGGAGCAGGAAGAAGAAAGAAGGACTAAATAAGGTCTACTTACAGTGGGATCTGCTGTTGGATATGCCAGTATGCTCTTCTGTTGCCAAGATGTGTGCCATAATTTCTTTTTCCAGTCAGCTGTTGATGATGTATATGCACTGTGTATACAGTTTTGGACCATTATTGAGAAAGCTTTGATGACAGAGATAATAGTCAAATGCTCCATTTAGCCCCTGGGAAACCTTGGAGAATGCAAATATATTTTTCCATAGTGGATAAAATGCAATATTTTACAATACTGTAAAACTACATGGGATTAATTAGGTTTTGAAAATGTCAGTCTAGTGTCCTGTCACTATGAATAAATGTTTTGCAGATACAAAGAAAGTTGTGATGAATACTTATGTCTTTGAGTAGGCATTTGGCTTTATTTATCTGGGATTAATATGTAGGAATGGAATTGCTGGCCCTCTGGTGTTCATCTTCACCATGAAACTGGTAAACTCTTTCCCAAACAGTGAACCATGTTCCTCTTTCCCAGTAGGGTGTGGCATGTGCCAGTCCAGCCCCGACTGGTTCACATCCTCTTCAACACTTACTGTGCTAGGTAAGTTCTAGCTGTTGTAGAAGGTGATAGTGGGACCCTGTTGTGGTTTTATGTACGTTTTTCTAATGATTAACTATGCTGGATTTTTTCATATTCTTTGTAGCCATTAGTATGGTTTTGGTGAGGTGCCTTTTCAAATCTTCTTGTCTGTTCGGCATAATGCAAGGTGGACCCAGCCAGGCCACCTGCTCAGAGGAATAGAGGCATGGCTCCTGTGGGTGTGGCGTTCTGCTCTGGCTAGTTGTGAGACCAGTATCTGGAAAGAACGTGCCTACCTGGGGACAAACTTACTATTGGCTGTATTTGGGACCCCACCCCATAAGGTCATTGGCTATCCAGGCCTATAAGAGCTTGTGCACCTATTCAGTAAACGAGTTTGCACTGCCACGCGCTTGGCCTGCTTCCCATCCAACTCCCGGAGTCTGCGGCTTGACTCTGCATCTACTCACCCCCAACCCCTCGGGCTGGCCCCCCAAAGTCCACTTGGGCTGGTCCCGAGTGGTGAGACACGATGATAACTGACACGACGATACTTGTCCATGTAAAAAACCAAGCAATGTGCTCTATTATGGCCTTTTAAGAATTTTTTTTTTTACAAGATCTTGGGACAAGTACTTTTTAGCAGATATATATTTTACAAAATATTTTTCTCCCACCCTGTGTCTTGCCTTTTTATTTTGGTAATTGTATTTTGATATTTCCACTTTAAAAATTTATGGTATTCTTTGTGTTCTAAGAAATCCTTGCAAAGCCCCAAATCAGAAAGATTCTTCTTCTTTTTCTGTCATCGAAGGTTTATGGCTTTGATTTCTTATTTTGGTTTGGAATACTTATGAGTGACTTTTCTTTGGTGATCTGAGTTTTGAGGGGTGATGGTCGTTGTTTCTTCCCCTTCTCTTCCTCTTTTGAATATGAAAATTAAATTATTCCAGACTCATTAGTGGAAAAAAGATCTTTTCTAGAGTGATGTCAATGATTCCTAAAGGAACCATCTTTTCTCTATTAATTTTTGTTACTTTTACTGAAGACCAATTGATCTCATGTGTATGGATCTATTCCTAAACTATTTTTCTTTTAGCATTAATTTTAACAAAGTAACATGATTACGCTGAAAAACTTTGTATAGGTTGGAGAATTCGGAAAGAGAGTGAATGCCAAAATCACATTACAGCAATAGTGATAAATTTGCACAGTACTGTTGAAGCTTGGTAGTACAGTTTTGTCAGTAAAAAGAAAATACTCTAAAATCATTATAGACATATAGAATTGCAAATTTACATTCTTAAAGACAATTACATATTTTTAGTTTGAGAATTATCTTAGTTTAGTTATTAGACTATTTCTTTCAACCTCACAGACTAATTTTTACCTCTCTTAGTTCAGGTCGGTGCTTTGCATTTTCTGTAGGGCGTGGGTGGAGATGCACTGGGGCTGAGGAAGAGTAACAGAAAAATGATGGAAAACCTCTTGGTGTCTGGGAATGGGAATAGTTCAGTGTCAAGGCCTGGATACCCAGGAACATGTATGGAGTCAAGACTATAGCTGTCCCTCAGAGGGGTGGGAAGTCCGTTCCAGAGAATCAGTGCCCCCCAAGACTAGAATCTGCAAATGACAGGGACCTCCTCTGTCCCCAGCATAAGCCCCACACAGAGGCAAAGCCTCTGCCCTGTACAATCTGGGATCTTGGGGAGGGAGAGGAGTGTGAGAAATGCACTCAGAGAAGGCTGAAACTGCTGCCCAGCCCCAGGAAGAAGTCCTCCACCCTCCAGTCTGCTTCGTCAGTGGGAGGTGGAATCGGAGCCTCATGGTTGTGGACCACAGCTCTAGGCTCGGGTGAGGAGAGTGAAGCTCCAGGTTCCTGGGAGGGGACCACAGTTCCAGGGCTCCAGGTTATTAGGAGGGGATCACTCTGGCCCCGGGCAGGGCACACACACACACACACACACACACACACACACACACACACACAGAGCTCCAGGCACACGAGAGACAGCCACAGCTCCAGGTTCACGGGAGACGACTGTGGTTTCAGGCTCACTTGAGGGGGTCATGATTTTAATTACACTGATTCCTTTTATTTTCCTGTCTGTGTTGCTCTGTCCACAGGATTATGCTTGTGTGCAAGATGGAGCATTTTGGCTTCTGTGCAATAAAATGGAGGCAACAGTTACTTGCAGCTTGAAGTTCTCACTAGAAGGATCTCAGTATTGGAGAAAACCATCTTTTGTTTTTGCTCAAGGAGACAGATGGATTGTGGGATTGTGTGTATAGTTGCTTTTTTGTTGTTTGTTTTCATGGTCAAGGTTCTGGATGGCTTCTTCTGATGTCTTCTGTCTTCACATTTATCTCCCGTGCTGCGGGAGCCAGTGATGAGACACCTCACAGGGGTTGAGTTTTGCTGAGGGCCGCCACTACTGCCGTCTAGGCTCTCCAACCCGTTTTCTTTCTTACTTATCAAGTCCTTTCTTGCCTTTCTTGGGGTTGGTCACCTGGGTGATGGTGGCCGGCAGACCACGGGTGCACAGCTCAGTGGCCACCTGAAGGCCCAGTCCCCGACAAGAGAAGTGTGCAGGGGGCAAGGGACAGTGGGGTGCTTGCAGTTGCCTCCTGGGTGTGCCTGCCCCTGACCCCCACGCCCTGAGAGAGGGGGCTGGGTCCCACACTGGGGCCAACACTTTCCAATCTTGGTTTGCTATTAGTGTATGGAAATGCAACTGATTTTTATGTGTTGACATTGCACGCCATGGCTTTGTTACATTTACTCTGTCCTTGTGGCAGCTTTTTGGAAGACTCTTTCAGATTTTTCTGCATTGACAATGGCACTGCCAGTGTGTAGAGTTTTAGATAATCTTTCCAAATATCACTTTTGCTTAATAGGAGGTCTTGTTGAAAAAATGGCAAGGAAAGACATCATTGTTTTCTTCCCAATATTAGAAAAAAAAATCAGTTTTATGTTATGGCACTGGCTAGGTTTTCGGTGGATTTGCTTTATCAGATTAAGGAAGTTTTCCTCTTTTTTTTTAATTTGCTGGGAGTTTGTTTTTAAAATCATGAATGAGTGTTGAAATTTGCCAACTTTTTATGCATCTTTTAAGATGATCATTGATTTTTTTCCTTTTTAGTCCATTAATATGGTAAATTGCATTTATCGATTTTTTTTGCGCATTGAATCAATCTTGTATTTCTAGGATAAATATAACTTGGTAATGAATTTTTTTTACTCTGCAGCTGGGTTTGACTTCCTAAAATTTTGTTAAGGATTCCTTTTTTAAAAGGATTTGATTTATTACTTTTATTTTATGTGAATGAATGTATTGCCTGCATGCATGTAAGTACACCTGTGCATGCGGAGATCAGAAGAGGGTGTTGGATCCCCTGGAATTGGAGTTAAGGACAGTTGCTAGCCACCATGTGGGTGCTGGGAACTGAATCTGGGTTTTTGGCAAGAGCAGCTAGTCCTCTTAACTGCTGAGCCATCTCTCTAGCCCTTGTCAAGGATTCTTGTGTCTGTATTCTTTAAAATCTTTTTTGATGTATTTATTTTTATTTTATGAGTATGAGTGTTTTGTCTGCATGTTTGTAATGAACCCGAGTCGTGCAATGCCTGTGGAGGCCACAAGAGGAGACAAATGACCTCAGGAACTGGAGTTAATGATGATGGTTGTTAGCTGCCATGGGTCCTGGGAACTGAACCTGGGTCCTCTGCAAGAGCAGCCAGTGCTCTTAATCATGCCACCATCTCTCTAGCCCTGGGTCTGTATTCTTAAGATATATTTGTCATTTAATTTTTTTTCTTATGTTGATCAAGATAAAACCAGTTTCATAAAACCAATTGAGAAGACCTCTCTCTACTCTTGTGTAGAATTAGTTTTATTCCTTCTTAAATATTTGGTAGAATTCATCAGTAAAACATCTCAGAATACAAGTTTTCTTTGCAGAAGGTTTAAAGTCACAAGCTCAATTTCATTAGTATAAATAGGATATTTAAATTATTCTTTCCAAATGAGTTTATTCATGCTGGTCTTTCAAGGAATACATTGATTTTTTTTTTAGAGAATATTGTGAATTTATTGCTTTAGGATTATTAGCATCACAGAAGACTGAGTCCAGGACCTCATGCATGCTAGGCAAGTGCTCTACCACTGAGCTTTGGCCTCAACAGTTTAAAGTTATTTCTTTTTATCCTTTTAGTCTGTGTAGAATTTTTTTTTATTCCCAACACTAGTAATTATATCATCTATCTTCTTTCCTTGTTCAGTCTGGCTAAAGATTCACCTATTATATTTTCAAAAATTTACCCAGTATGTTTTCACAGACTATGTTCACCCCACATCACACATTCTCTGCATTTTGTTACCCATGTGAATCTCCCAATAGTCTCTGGCTACTTATTATATTTTCGACTTTTGGTTTCATTTCACAGTTTTTCTGCTGGCTGTTCTTTTATTGTTCTGTGGATATCTGGTGAGTTCTTCCACTTACTGGGGGTTAATTTGCTTTTCTTTTTACTAATTCCTTATGGCATAGATATTTGCTTTTTGAGCTTTTATTCTTTCCAATATAAGACTCTAAGACTGTGAATTTCCACTTTGTCACCGTCTGAAATGATGACTGCACTTTTGTTAGATCTTCCTTTCATTTTCATTCTGTCCAAAATGTTTTCTGATTTCACTTGTGGCTTCTATCTTGACTTGTGCTATTTAGAAATATGTTGCATGATGTCCAGATTTTGAAATATTTCACTTTTTTTTACTGCCTTCTAATTAATTTTGAAGAGCAGACTTTGGAAATAATCCCTTACAATTTATTCTCTGACCCTATTATAATTTACACATACCTGAAAAGGTTTATTTTGCTAAGTGTTTTATAAATGCCAGTTAGTTGGAGGGGCAGGTAATGCTGCGGAAGCTTTGTGCCCTTTGGATTTCCTGCATACTTGTCTTAACCATTTCAGAGGAATGGGCATTGAGACTTTCAACTATAACTGAATCCATTTATTATTTTCCCAATCTTTGCTCGGTTATCATCATCACGTCCTATGCTGAGATGATCCCTGTACTCTTAGGATCCCCTTATCTGAAATTGACATTGTCTAAGGTTGCTGGAGACAATTCCCATTCTTTTGCTGTGACATATATATATATATATATAACATATATATATATATATATATATATAATTAAAAATTTTTTCTTAAAATCTTTTTTGAAATATTTTTCTTCTTCTTTTTTTAAATCTGTACTTGCCTTTAAATACAGTTTCTTGCGACTAGAGAGATGACTCGGGAGGGCTAAGAATACTGGCTGCTTTTGCAGAGGACCCAGGTTCAATTCCCAGCACCTGTATGGTGGCTAACAACTGCCTATAGCTCCAGTTCCAAGGGATCTGGCGCCCTCTTCTGGCCTCTGGTGGCATAACATGCACTTACCTACATGCAGGTAAAACACATACAATAATAATAAAATAAAATTTAAAATCAGCCTCCTCCTCCTCTTCTTCTTCCCCCCACCCCCCCTCCTGTTTTTGAGACACAGTCTCCCTGTAGCCTCAGCTGGCCTGGAACTCACTATGTAGACTTGCCTGGATGTCACAGAGATCCACCTGCTTCTGCCTCCCCTGTGCCACCATGCCTGGCTTAAAGTCAGTTTCTTGTAGACAACATTTAGTCTTGTTTTTTTTAATCCAATATGTTTCTTTTAGCAATGGTGTCTAAGGAACTATTCATGTTCAATACAGTTGATGTGAATGGCCTTAAAGTTGCCATTCTGATCACTGGGTTCCTTTTGTACTGTCTATGCTTTGTTTTGAATTTTCTTTTATTCATTTGTATTAATAAAATATTTTATAATTTCATTTGATCTACACTATTGGCTTATCAGCTGTAACTATTATTTTTATTATATACTTAAAATTTATTTATTATTCTTGTGTGTGTGTGTGATGTTTGCGTGTGAACGGTGAGTGTGTGTGCCGTGGCGCACAGGCAGAGGTCAGAGGACACCTTGTGGAGTTGGTTCTCTCCTTCCACCCTTATGTGGGTTTTGGGGTTTGGACTTAGGTTCCCAGGCTTGCATGACAAGTGCATTTACCTACTGCTTTTTATTGCTGAGATAAAATACTGACCAAAACCAACTTGGAGAGGAAGAAGGTTTATTGCATGTTACACTTCCAAGTGACAGTCCATCCTGAGGGGACAGTCCATCCTGAGGGAAATCAGGGCAGGACCTCAAGGTAGGAGCCTGGAGTTGGGAGCTGAAGAAGACCACACAGTAACGTTGCTTACTGAATGGCTGAGATACTTTTTATGCAGCCCAGGCCCACCTTCCCAGGGATGGCACTGCCCACGGTGGGCTGGGCCCTTCTACATAATTAACAATTAAGAAAATACCTCACAGACATAGACCCATCTGATGGAGACACTTCCTCACTGAGGTTCCTTTCTTCCAGGTGACTCTACTTTGTATCAAGTTAGCAGAACTAACTAGTATGGCTGTTGGACCATCTCAGCAGCCCTAGCTGTTCATCTGTTATCTTTTTGCCTGTGTGTGCATGTGTGTGCATAGTGTATGTATGTGTGTTTGGGTGTGTTTGGGTACATGCATTTGTGCATGAGGGAAAGAGAGTGAGGAGGTCAGAGGTCAATGTCAGGTGTCTTCCTTGATCCCTCTACACCTTATCTTTGGAGACAGGATCTCTCACTGATCTCAGCATTCACTGATTGGCTAGAGTTGTTAGCCAGTGAACTCTAGGGATCTGCCGGTCTCTACTTCCCCAACACTAGGACTATAGTCGCTCACAACCATGGGCAACTTTTTCATGTGCTGAGGAGGATCCAGGTTCAGATCCTCGTGCTCGCATAGCAGGCACTTTTCCATCTGAGCCATCTCCAGTTCCACCAGTTATATCTCATTAACTATTCTTTTTCTAAAAGCTTTTGTTTTAGTTACATGTAGTTGTATGTCTGTGTGTGGGTTTAGGCATGTGAATGGGTGCCAGAGAGGGCGATGGATACCCTGAAGCTGGAGTTATAGGTAGTTACAAGATGTCCTATATTGGTACCAGGAACCAAACTGGAGTCCTCTGCAAGAGCAAGATGTTCTCTCAACTGCCGGGTCATCTCTCCAGCCTCAATTATTTCCCTGCGTCATGATTCTAGGGTTTAAGCCATTTAGCCAGTTACACTCTATTGAAATAATCTTATTTCACCCGACATGAGAACTTTACAACTGTACACTTCTGTTTTCTTCCTTTTGTGTAGCTGTGGTCATACACCTACCCATTATCATGAACCCATGCACTTTATCTTAATCTTTCCTCCAGTAGGAAATGCCCTTAATTGTTGGGCATAATGCAGGGTGTGCCTAGCGAGGCCACCAGCCAGGAGGAATGGAGGAATGGCTCTCATGGGCGTGGTGCTCCACACTGGTTAGTTGTGAAGTCAGTTTCTGCCCAGCACCTGGAGGGAACCTGATCCACCTGAGAACAAACTGCAATTGGCTGTAGTCAGGACCCCACCCCATAAGGCTATTGGCTAACAAGACCTATAAGACTCTCTGCTCTTTCTTGAATAAATGAGTTTGCAGCAGACTACTGCTGGCTTTCTGTTAACTCCTGGAGTAGGTGTCTTGATTCTCCGCCTACTCACCCTCTCCCTTACAGCGGAGCTCCTTCGGTCCCCCTTGGGCTGGTCCTGAGTGCTGGGACCCCCAACACTTAATGATATTATTAAGTAGGAGAGGAAATGCATTTATTTTTACATGAAAATCTACTATTTCTGGCAGTCTTTATTTTTGTGAATTAAAATTTCCATCTCTTATTTTATTTTGGTCTTTAAAAGCTTTCTTTTGCCTTTCTGCCATTCTTATGGCAAGAAATATTTTGGGTTTGCTTTTATTAGGACTGTCTTCCTTTAACCTTTCTTCGTCTTCCTTTTCACAGTCGTGTTGTGATGTTGGAGAACATATGTTTTAAAAGGCATAGAATTAAGTTAGGCATGGAAACACATGCCTTGTCCAGCATTTGGGAGGTGGAGGCAAAAGGATCATGAGTTTGAGACCAGCTTGAATTATATAGTGAGAGCCTATCTCAAAAAACCAAAACTGAAAGCAAAATAAAAATGTATAGTAGAATGCTCACTTGGTAGCACAGAAAATAAAATGGCAACAAGAAGGACGACACACTTAAAAATAGTGAAAATAATAGTATGTGTGTGTGTGTGTGTGTGTGTGTGTGTGTGTGTGGTATGCATGCATATGGTGGCCACAGATGAGAGTTGAGCATCTTTCTCCATCACCCTCCACCTCTCTTTTTGATCTTGGCTCACCTAACGCACCACTCACTGATTTGACTGGACGGACTGGCTGGCAAACTCCATGGCTCCTCCCGTGCTGGAATTAGAAGGAAGCACAGCACCCTGGTTTATGTGGGTGGTGGAAACTGACCTCAGTCCTCATACTGACATGGCAGACACTTCACCCATCGAGCGGTTCCCCACCCTCCTTTCATGCAGTGGATCTGGAAACACGCACACAACTCTCACGGTTACCTTATCTTAGGGAGAGCAGCTGTGAGTAGAGTATACGCTTTCGGCTTTGTCTCCTTTAGTTTTAAAACCTTTCATTGGAAAATTATTTCAGCTTAGAAAAGTTGCAAAGTGAAGTGCATATGACCAACAGTAGCATGGCACAGTCTGCGGGGCGCTGCTGTGAACGCTCCACAAGGTTTGCTCACCGTGCTCTCTAGTACATGACAGTTTAAGATCACGTCTCCTCACGGAGTTCTTTGTGGAGTTCGGACACTCCCTTTATCAGGTCCGTGCCTTGCAGGGCCCCCTCCTCTCCCTCCCTTTCCACAAGTTGTCCCTTCAATCTTTATTCTCCTGGCTGTGCAGAGCTTTACTTTGATGTAATTCATTTTTTCCCAGTTTTAGCATTTGTGGTCTGTGTGTCTCGTACCCCCACCCACATCATTATTGTCCTCGTCATTGTCTAGGACAATATCTCAGAGATTTTATCCTTTATTTTCTTCTACTAATTTTGTGGTTTCAGGTTTTGAAGTTGAATCATTAATTCATTTTGAGTTGACTTTTGTGTGTTGAATGAAATGAAGATCTGACTTAGTTCTGCTTGGGACTGACCAGTTTTTCCAGCACAGTTTATTGAAGAGGCATGCCTTTCTTTGTTGTCTGTTCTTGGCATCTTTGTTACAACTCAATTGACCATAAACGTGTCAATCGCTTCTAGGCTCTCAGTTCTGTTCCGTTGGTCTGTGTGTCTTTTATTCAGGTTCCACACTATTTAGAGTACCACTGCTCTGTAAATCAGTGTGGTGTCTCTGGCTTTTTGTTTAACATGGAATTTGAATATTTGGTGTTTTGCAGTTCCATTTGAATTTAAGATTTTCTTCTATTTCTGTGGAAATATTGTTGAAATTCTGGTAAGAATTGCATAAAATTCATTCATGAATTACTTTGTATGGCATGGGCATTTCTGACAGAATTCATTCATCCAGTTTATGAACACAAAATATTTTCCATCTATTTGTGTCTTTTTTAGCTTCATTTCTCAATGTTTTATAGATTCTAATATGTACCTCTTTTACCCGCTTCAGTAATTTTGTTTCTAAGTATTTTCCCCCCTATGGTAAATTGAGTTGTTTTCTTTTTCTCTTTGAATAGTTTATTTTCAGTGTATAGAAACACAATTTTTTGTTGATTTTGTATTATAGAACTCTGTTGAATTTATCCAATTTTTGGTGGAATCTGTATATCAGAGGGTGCAAGCAGAGACAATTTGACTTTTCTTTCCAATTTGGATGCCTTTCATTTCGTTCTCTTGCCTAATTGCTTTGACTAAGACTTCCAGCACAATGTAGAATGAATGTGGTGAGAGTGGACATCCTTGCTTCTATTTTCACACTGAGTAAGATGCCAGCTCTGGGCCTCTTGTGATGTGGCTTTTAGTTGTTAAGGAACTGTCCTTCTGTGTTATTTGTTGAATGCTAATTTTTATTGTGTAAGGATTTTAATCTTGTCCAATGCCCTTTTCTACTCTACCGAGGTAATCATATGGTTTCTGTCCTTTCTTCTGTTGAATGATGTTCCACATTTATTGATTTGCATATATTTAACCATCCTTGAGTCCAAGAATAAATCACACTTGATCAGGATGAAGGAACATTTGTATGTACTATTAAATTTGGTTTGTCAATAATTTGCTGAGGATTTTTAAAATCTTTTTTGATGAGGGGTATCAGTTTATAATTTTATTTTCTTGTCTGGCTTTCTATCAGGATAGTGCCAACGTTGAACTAGCAGCTTGGCTGCCTCCATCCTCCAGTTTTTGGTAGGATTTTGGAAGGACTGGGATTAGTTCCTATTTGAATGTTTGTAGACTTCAGTCATAAAGACATCATGTCCTTGACTTTGGATGGGAGAGTTTTTGTTCTTAACTTCTTTATCCGTTACAGATTTACTTAGATTTTGTGCTTCTTTAGTGAGTTAGTCTTGATAGGTTGTATGTGTCTAGGAATGGATCTAATTCTTCTAAATTACTGAAAAAATATTGCCCTGCTATGTTTATATATTTTTAACCGGCATATGAAATAACGGGCTTCATATGAACCACCACTGCCACCCCGAGTCCCACCCTCACCATCCACGGTCCCACCACTGCCACCCCGAGTCCCACCCTCACCACCACGGTCCCACCACTGCCACCCCGAGTCCCACCCTCACCACCACGGTCCCACCACTGCCACCCCGAGTCCCACCCTCACCACCACGGTCCCACCACTGCCACCCCGAGTCCCACCCTCACCACCACGGTCCCACCACTGCCACCCCGAGTCCCACCCTCACCACCACGGTCCCACCACTGCCACCCCGAGTCCCACCCTCACCACCACGGTCCCACCACTGCCACCCCCTGCCCATCCCCTTTGCTTTCACAAATTTGAGAACATATTTGTGTGGAGGATGCAGGGTTGCTGAACACACAACCTTAGTGGATTCTGCCAAACAGTTTTCCAGTGTGGTTATACTAATTTGAACTCTACTACAAGGACGTGAACTGTCTGGCTGCTTCCCAGATCTTCCAGGACATGATGTTACTTTATTGGTCATTTTAGCTAAACTACTGTATATACAGCAATATCTCGACACGATTATAATTAGCTTTTCTATAAAGATGAGGCCATCAGACATCTATTCATATCATTGTTGATCATTAGATACCCTTTTATGTAGTTCTATTCGTGTCTTATTTCACCTATTTTAAAGATAGGTTTTCAGTGTTCTATTTTAATTTGCAGGGTATATTCTGACTTTGTGATTATTAGTGCAAGTCTATAATGCAATAAATCAGTTTGTGGGCTTCTCAGTTAATCCCCTTTTTCCTGAATCTGGTGGTGGTATATATAGGTGTGCTGGTTAGTTTTTGTCTGCTTGATTCAAACTGGAGTCACCTCAGAAGAGGAAACTCAACTGAGTATTTCCCTCATCAAACTGGTCTGTAGACTTGTCTGTGGGGCATTTTCTTGATTGGTAATCGATGTAGGAGGACCAGCACACCATGGGCAGTGCCATTCCTGGGCAGATGGGCCTGGACTGAGAAAAAAAGTAACTGAGCAAGTCAGAAGGAGCAAGCCAGTAAGGAGCACTGCTCCGTGACCTCGGCCTCAGTTCCTGCCTCCAGTTCCTGCCTTGGCTTCCATGACTGTAATCTGTAGAAGGACATAAACCCTTTCTTCTCCAACTTGGTTTTGACCAGTGCTCTATCATCGATGGAAAAACAAACTAGAGCAATCGGTAGCCTTGAGCTTGCAATTCTACCATTCAGCCTCCCTGGGGCTGTAATTGAGACTGTGTACCACTTATCCATCAAGTCTTTCTTTCATTGGTGTATTTTGGAAAATAGCAGATCTTTAAACATCACATTAGGATCAAATAGATATTTTCCTTTCTTTTTAAATGTCTTTAAAAATTTAATTAACTTATTATTTATATTTTGTGTATGAGTGTTTTGCCTGCATGTATGTAACTACATCATGCGAGTGCAGTACCTGCAGAGATCAGAAGAGGGTGCTGGATCCTCTGGAACTGGAGTTATGGATGGTTGTTAGCCATCATGTGGGTGCTGAGAACAGAACTAGGGACCTCTGAAAGAGCAGCTGGTTCTCTTAATCTCTCCAGGCCCTGATGCTTTTCTTTTGTAAGTACAGTTTGATTGCGGTAAAAGAGTAGCTTTTTAACTCATGTGCTGTAATTCTGCTCTTCTCTTTTCTGATTATAAAAGCTATCCTTGTTTTATTTTGAACTGAAATGAAGAGTGTAAGATATTAAGAATACGGAGCCCTGGAAAGTAAGATGAGCACCCTAGCAGAGAGGCCAACAGAAAGCATCCCAGCAGAAGTTACAGAACTGTCAGATGGAACAAAGCGATGCCTGGGTCTCCGCTGTGCATATGGGAACTCTGTGCTCTGCTCAGCTTTGCTGCGGACGGAAGACTACTCTAAAAGAGAAAAAAGAAAATGTTAGTAAAAATGGCATGAGAATAGATCTTAAAGAATTAATGTCGCAAGGGAAAATGTACAGACATGCTCTAAGTCTGATTAAAGACAGCAAGTCTGTCTCAAGAAGTCTGTTGTGAACTATGGGAAGAAAACACACAGTACACAACACTAATCAGGCAGTGTAGACTCATGAGAATTCAAAGCAAAGGTTGGTAACTGACAGCTCAATAGAAATGAAACTAGTCAACCTAGTGTCATCTAAAAAACACCCCCATAGGAGACTGTATTATCAAGGGAGAAATGGGGAAATAAATGGGAAAGGGTGGAGGGAGGGTTAGACAGGGAGAGAGGGGAGACAAATAATGCCTACTCAGTGTAAAACACCAGAGGGAACCAAATTAGTCTAACAACCTACTGAAAAACTACAATATCTCTACATGAGTCCCTGTTTATAGCTGAAGGCTACAGAACAAAAAACAGTGCCAGACAGGAGAAACCTTCTTTTGAGTTTTTTATCTGGGTGGGCCAAGAGACTCTCAAAATTACACAGGCTATTGCCACAGCCCTTGATTGCTTCCCAAAACTTGAAGGTAAGACCCTATTGCTGAAGACAGCGCATACTTTGGATACAGGATTTGGAGCAATGGAGCTGGAACTGACCTGGAAGCTACTTCCCCTGAAGGCTAGCTCTCATAGCTGCTAAGGGAAAGCATCAATTGATTGTCCAACTCCAGCTCAAACACCTAAGAATCACATCAATGACCAGCACAGCATATGACATTGGTGCAGTAGTGGCACTTTTATCTTGGGAGTAATCAACAGCTACCTAATTGGACTTAAAGCCTACTCAGTGTGAGGAAACTCATGTGTGGTACTGTAAACATAGCCAGATACACATGCTTGGAGAGGTCATAGATTGTAGAGAGAACCTTAAGGCTGTCACATCCCTAGACAAACATGATTTCTTACTATGTGCAAAATATGAATCCTTATATTTACAGTCAAGTATCACAGTCACCACTCATCAAAGAAGCTTCTTTTGCAACAGAGACTATAACAGAGTCCCACAGCTGGTCACACACAGACATTGTGAATTGCCCAAGCCCAAGTGGCACATCTATATTGTAAACTCTATGCCTAAGCCTCGTGGAACATAGAACAAGAGTAAAGAGAACACCAATGCATGTCCCAGTTCTCATCAATGAAGCTCCTTCATGCAACAGAGGGCCGGGAACATAAAAGGTTACAAACGGCCAAAGCATAGAGAGTAAGTGTCGGTGGAGTGTGGGTCATTGGACAGGACTCCTGTATTAAACTGCATCCACCCAGGCTCAGGGACCATTGAGGAAGAGGGGTGGAAAGACTGTAGGAGTCAGGGAGGAGTACATGACCATATGGAAATAGAGTCCTACAGGCCCCTGGGACCCTGCTCATATGAACCTACAGCAATGGTGTCAGCATGGACAAGACCCATGGAAACTCAGGTAGACAAAAATCCAGCACAGAATTATCAAAATTGACAATAGACCCCAATCTTAATGGAAGAATAATTGACAACTGATTATTGCTGGATGAGGAAGAGTTGATCTTCTTAAAGGGAGGAACTCTAAATAGTTTGATTACACTCCGGTGGATGAACTTACACTGAGCTATGTTTGAGGACACTAACTTGACATGATAGGCCTTAATACAAATGACAGAATGTATGAATTCCCTGGGGGTGGCGGGGAGGGCTATGGGAGAGTGCCAGTGGAGAAGAGGGAATAAAGATGATTAAGATATTCTGTATGAAATACACAGAACTTACAAAAACAATACCCCTGGCTTTAGAAGAGTTCCATGTTCTCAGCTCCTATATCCTTGTTAATTAGTTCTGAGAGGGTCTTTGTGTGTGTGTGGCGGTGGTGGGGTCAATTCTTTCAGATCCCCTTATAGTCAGGCATGCTATCTGTAAACAAAGACAGTTCTGTTTCTTCACGGTCAGTCTGCATTCTTTTTCTTTTTTTTCATATCGTTACATTTCCTATGACTTCCAGTATGATGTTGAAAAGAGAGCTGAGAGGCTGCACCTAGCATCTTACTGTTGAACCTGATGTTAGTGATAGGATGTAGATACTTTTTATAACTTTAGTTAATTTATTGAGACTTTTGTTAGCTTCGTGAATAAGTATGAAATTCTGACAAACTTTGTTTTCTGTAGATCTGTTGATATAATTTTTGAGACAGGATCTTGACTGACCTGGAATTTGTTATGTAGACCAGGCTGACTTAGAACTCACAGAGATCCACCAATCCCTGCCTCCCAAGTGCTGATTAAAGCTGTGCACCAGTATGTCTGTGTCCAGATTTACTCCCGTTTTTTCTACTGGTTTTAAAGTATCCCCTGTCTTTCACCTTAGCTGGAGGTTATGGTGGTGTGTTTTCCTGATAGTTAATGACAAGATATTTTATGTTAAAAGTGCTAAAGAATGAATTTTATGTATTTTCACCATGAAAATATATGCATAGTAATGCATATGCTAATTAGACTGGTTTAGTCACTCCACAATAGACACATATTTCAAAACATCACACTGTCTATATAAGTGCATGCAATTTTATCTGCCAACTAAAATAGAATATACAATGAATAAAACAAATGCAGCTCATTTAAAGCCTACAACCTTAAGTGTTGCTAACTTTCTCTCCTGATTTCTTATTTTCAGTTCATTGATTTCTCCTCTGGTTTTCATTCTGCTTTTTCCCCTCCCCCTTTTTTCTTTGCTTCTTCTTCTTTCCTTTCGTGGTGCTGCAGGTCAAACCCAAGGCTCTGTGCATGCCAGGCCAGCCCCGTACTACTGACCTCCATCCCCGGTCCTCGAAATTTTGAGACAGGATCTCCCGACGTAGTTCCAGCTTGCCTGGGATTTATCATGTAGCCAAGGCTGGCCTCAACACACACCCCGCCTGCCTCTGCCTCTTGTGTGCTGGGATTACAGGTGTGCGCCAACACACCTGCCTTCTGCTTACTTTGCATTTTATTTCTTCTTTTTACCTAATTTCCTCAGATAGAAGTTAGGATTTCTGACTTTCGATGGTACATCATTTCTTATATACGCACTCATCTATAAATTTCTCTCTAAGCATTGTTTAAAGGGGGGAATTGATACATCCATAAAATTGTTATTTTTATTTTCATTTAGTTGGAAATATTTTTAAATTTCTTTTGAGATTCTTCTTTGATCCAAGGGTTGTATAGAATTGTATCATTTAATCACTAAGTATTTGAGGACCTTCTGGATATGTTTCTGCTGTTGACTTTTAGCTTAAATTCATTGTGTTCTGAGAGCAGACATTACTTGATTTCTATGCTTTAACTCTGTTAAAGTGCATTTTATGGTCCTGTATTGGTTTATTTTGGTTAATGTTTCATATGAGAAGAAAAGATTGTGTGTTTGCTGTTGCTGGATAAAATTGTCTCTTGTTTATTGATTGTCTTGAGTTTAACTGCATCCTCACGGGTTTTCTGCTTGCTAGGTCTGTCCACTTTGATAGAGAAATGTCAATGTTTCCAACTAGAATAATGGATTTGTCTCTTTTCCCTTCCAATTTTTCAGTAATTTTTCTTTATGTGTATGAGTTCTTTGACTGCATGTATGTAAGTTCACCTGTGTAATGCAATGCCTATGAAGGTCAGAAGAGGGCATCATATCCCCTGGAACTGGAATTACAGACAGCTGTTAGCCACCATGTGGATGCTGGGAACCGAACCTGGGTCCTCTGCAAGAGCAGCCAGTGCAAAAGCAGCCAGTACTCTTACCGCTGAGCATCTTTCCAGCCCCGAGTTTGATCAGTTTTAAACCATGTTGTTAGATGCATTTATGTTAAGAATTTTTCTGTCTTCTGTAGGAATAGACCAGAATTAGCATTATATAGCACCCTTGTTTATTTATTTTTGATAACATTCCTTGTTTTAAATTTTTCTCTGTACAGATTAATCTATCTACTATTTTCTTTTGATTAGTGTTAGCATGGTGTAACTTTCTCCATTCCTTAACTTTTAAATCACACACATCTTTACATTTACAGTGAATTTCTTGCAGACAAGATATATACATGTTTGCATATATAAATATTTTCTCTTAATTGTATCTAGACCTTTGATATTCAAAAGAGTTGTTGAAAAAGCTGGATTATCGACCACACTGTTATTGTTTACTATTTGCTATTTATTGCATTTTCATTACCGTATGCATCTTCTACTCTTCCTGCTTTGGTTTTATTTATTTTGTGTTTGTGTTTGTGGTGTATTTGTGCATGCAATTGTGTGTGTGTTGTAGGTCAGAGACTGACTTCAGGTATCTTTATCTTCTCCACTTTATTCTTTCAGACAGAGTCTCTCATTTGAGGTGGGCTGGCCAGCAAGCCCCAGGGGTCTGCTTGTTTCTGTCTCTGTCAGTGCTGGGGTTATAGATGAACACTCCCACTCCTGGTTCTTATGTGGGTTCTGGGCATCTGAACTCAGATTCTTATGTTTGTACAGCAAGCACTTTACCCACTGAGCTGTGTTCTGGGTTTAATTGAGCATTTTATGTGATTTATTTTCTCTCCTTCCTTAGCATATAAACTATACTTTTGTTTTCCACTTTTCAATGGATTCAAGTCTCTGTTCATATAACATTAAACTACTTCACAGGTAATGCAAACTCATTATGGCAAAATGATCCTAAGTCCTCCCTGTCATTCCTTGAGTTGTTTTGTGTTTCATTAAGACATACAGACACTCCACAACTCTGAATTCATTGTTTTAAAGAAATTTTAAGCTGTTAGATCAATTAAGTAAACAGACAGGGTAAATATGCTCAAAGTATGTTACAGGCATATATGACAAGTCAGAGTGAAACCTATTATTTTTTGCAGGTAATATATGTTAATAAAAATAAGGGGAATGTGGGGGTGGGAAAACGGTTCAGCCAGTGAAGTGCCTGCTATGTAAGCATGAGGACCTGAGTTCAGATCTCCAGCAAACACAGAAACTGGGCCTGAGGGTATGCTCTCTAACTGCGCAGCACTGTCCAGAGCAGGTAGAGACGGGGATCCTTGGAGATCCCTGGGAGGCCAGTCTAGCCAGTCAGTGAGCTCTGGGTTCAGTGAAAGACTCTACCTCAAAGTATAAGGTGGAGGGCGACCAAGGAGGACATCTGGCATTTACATGCACATGTGTACACATATGTAAATACATAGTGATGCATATAATATACACACCAAAAAATTAAAAATACTAGGAAAAAGTTTTAATTTTACCCTCACTCAGTTTTCTCAGATAAATTTTTTGTAATGTGGATCTCAAATTCTAATCTGTATAATTTTCTTTCCCTGAACATTAATATTTCTTACAAGGCAGGTGTACAGGTATCAAATTTCCTCAATATTTGTTTGCATGAGAAAGAATTTCTTCTCCATTTTTGAAGAACAATTTTGCAGGAATAAAATCTTGCTGGTGGATTTTCTCTCTTGGTACTGAATGTGCAGTTCCATCCTCTGGCTTGCATGATCTGAGATCGAGTCTGATAATTCTGATTGCTCCACTATGGGTAATGTACTTTTTCTTCTGGCATCTTCCAAGACGTTTTCTTTATCTGATTTTCTGTAGTTTGAGGATAGTTCACCCAAATGTGAGGGTGGGCATCTCACACCTCCCAGTTAGTGTTCTCTGAGAGTTCTGGATCTGTGGATGTTAACTGACAATGACTTGGAGTAGACTCTTCACGTGTTCTTTCGTCTCCTTGTATCATCACCACATCATCTTTTGTAGTTCGCTGACAGTTCTTGGACTTTCTATTTTTTTTTTTTTTTTTTTTTTACTATTGTTTTTCAGACCGTTTCTCATTTAGATGGTTTCTGTTGAGATGTCTTCAAGTCAGAGATTCTTTCCTCATCTGTGTCTGGTTTACTGAGTCTATCAGACTCACAGTTTTCTGTAGCATTTCTCCTTGATTCTTTAATAGAATTTTCATCTCCCCACTTACATTGCCCACCATTCTTACATGTTGTCCAGTTTACACAGGAGCCCTTGAATAGTAATCATTATTGTTTTACAGTCCCCAGCCATATTGAAGTGTGGTTCTCATAACCTGTCTCTTCAAAATATATTCTTTGTCTTTTAGTATGCTTTGTAATAGCTTTCTTTTTTAAAGATTTATTTTAATTCATGTGTGTATGTGTATGTTTGTTTGTGTATATGGATGTGTATGGATGTGTGTGGGTATGTGCAGATGTGTGCAGGTGCCCAAGGAGGTCAGAAGATGTCAGATCTGGAGCTGGAGTTTTAGGCAGTTGTGAGTTGCCCCATGTACATGCTGAGAACTGAACTCTTGTCCTCTCCAAGAGCAGCAAGCATTGAATCAACTCTCAAGTCTTGCAATGTCTTTCTTATAGATGGATATTCTGTATGATATAAAAGGAACTTTTGCAAAAAGGCCTCTAGTCATGTGGAATTACAGCATAGAAAAGTGTTCCACAGACTGTGCACAGGTCTCAGGAACAACAAGCCTACATCTCTGGGCTGTGAGTTTCCCAGTTCTTTCTTAAACATTCACTTGGAAATGAGGAGATGGTTGGAGCACTACAGCTTGTTATCCACTTCCCTTGGTGATACCCCTCATTAGTTTGAGTACTTCCTTAATATCTGGTATAAAAAGACTATTCAGGTTTGTCTTGTAGAAACCTACCCCAGCCTTGAATGCAAGCATTTCTATGAAGTACTTTGGTTCTCTTTGATAGGTAGTTTATTAGGAACCAAAGTCTAGGTGCAAAGTAGGCTTCTTGGTACTGGGGAATCTCTTGCACCTTTTAGTTGAACGACCTAGAAAAATTAACAATATTTATTCACACATGGATAGTTGTATATTGATAGATAAATATGAATGCATGTGTAAATGTACATAATAAAGTAGGAGTCCATAGCAGTAACTTCTTCTTCCTCCCCCTTCCCTCCCTCTTCTCTCCCCTTCCCTCGATCCTCTTGTTCCTTCCTTCCTTTTCCTTCCCTTCAACTCCTTCCTTCATTGTTTGCTTCCTTCCCTCCCTCATTCTCTTCTTTTTATCTTTGTTTCATTTAGTTCCGTTGCAGTGATTGTGTTTTGTTATGTCTCACAGTGCTGGAGATGGAACCCAGGACCTGTGCATTCTAGGCAAGTGCTCCGTCACTGAGCCACACCCCTAGCCCCAATATTTTTTTTCTCTTCACATCACAAGTTTTTTTCCTTGCTCCTTCTCTTCCATATTTGTATATATTTTTTCATTTTTTTTTTCTGGATCTCCAAAGTACACATTTACTTATTTGCTTAGTAGTGTAATAGATCTAAGGTAGTTTAGAATTGTTTCAGTCTTGACTGTACACCAATCTGTAGAGAAAATCCCTGAAAAGAATTCAGAGACTGTCTGTAATGCTCTCACTGCCCAGTTTTCCCACCATGTGTCAATTTTCCCACAGTTCAAAAGCGTATACTTCCTTTTCTATGCTTCTACAATTCACTGAGAACTAAACCGGATTATTTTGCTCTGCATTTTGTTTCCCATATCTCCTTCTGTGGTGTGATCATGCCACATTAAATAAACCACCTGACTCTTTAAGTTTAGATGTTATGAGTGGGCCTGAACTCATAGAGCAAAGGTTCCTCCAGATGTCTCTTGGAACTGTGCTGTTGTGTCAGAACTCACCCATAATTTTATTCAAAACTATTTCTCCAGCTGTAGTTGGGGAACTACACACAGATCCACCTTTATCTTACCAGACAATCTCGCCTTTTCATCCCTAGGCCTAAAACATCTCATACAAAATCAGGCAATTCTTCCCAATCTTCATTGTTTTCAATGAAGATGCACGCTGTCTTTCAGTACTTCTGGTATGCTAATTCTTACTCATACCACAGTCATTCACTACCTTAGGGTGGAGTAGTAAATTGAGGTTCCAGCAATCAAGTTCAGGTGTCCAGGTCACAAGAGCACATGGTTCAGTGAGTTTTGCAAGGTTAATTAAAGGTCATCTGTCCAGACTCTGTCCATTTTATGAAAGTGAGTCTTCTGATCTCAATTAATTCTTTGAATCTCTGTATTTCTGGGGAAGCACTGTCCAGGTGACAGGGCACTTTGCCCCCAGGCCCTGTTTCCATCTTCTCCATATAGGGAAAGAGTTTCAAGCTTTTCTGGCATATTTTTTCCCATGATTCTTTTCGTAAGGATAAATATATACAGGTTTTCTTAATTTACTTCTCCTTATACTAAAAGCAGCACACCATAAGTCTACTCATTAAAAATGGGAACTTCAGACTTGGGTATGGTGGTATATATCTTTTAATCCCAGCATTGGAGAGGCAGAGACAGATGGATATGTGTGAGTTTACAGTTAGTCTGGTCTACATAGTTAATTTCAAGCCAGCCAGGGCTGGATAGTGAGACCTCATCTCAAAAAACTCAATCAATCAACCAATCAAGCAATAAAAATAAAATTTATGAAAAGTTGAGCTTCATGGGGTTGGAGAGATGACTCAGTGGTTAAGAGCACTGGTTGCTCTTGAATAAATCTCATCACCCACGTGGCAGCTAACAACTCTTTGTAACTCCAGTTCCAGGGAAATCCAGTGACCTCTTCTCACCTCCATGGACACTGCATGACACGGGTACACAGAACACCCATTCAGGCAATACACTCATACACATAAAATACAAATAAAATATTTTTTACAAAGTGGAGCTTCAGGCATAATTTACATTGTACATCCATCTGTTTGAAGTAAACATCAAGATATATTTTAGGAATGTTTACAGATGTGCTCCTGGCACAGTTTGATTCTGGTTTGTTCCTCCACCCCCTGCCAGCTCATGTTGGAATTTGATTGCCATTGTGGAGGCATTGGGAGGTGGGAGGTCTTTTAAGAGGCGATTCAGTGGATAAGAAGGATTAAGGCAATTCTCACAATACTGAATTAGTTACTGTAAGAGCGAATCAATCCAGACTGGGCTGATCCTGGTGTTTTGTCTCTCCCTAGTCTACCTATACCTGCTTCCTGCTCTGCTCCTCTGTGTCACAATGCAACATGACGCCCTCAGCAGGTGGTTGCCCCATCTGGGTTTGTGAGTTGAACAAGTTTAAATAACTTTACTTATAAATTACTTAGTGTCAGGTATTGTGTTACAGCAACAAGTCAGTAACCATTGGCACGTTCCAGTTCAGACCACTGTTAAGATCCAATGGCATCCCTCATGCAGAGTTGCAGATGGTCTCCATCTCCACCCTAGGCATCACTGGTCTGCAGTCTGTTTTCCTCTTTCCAGGAGATGCCCCCCGCCCCACAGCCCCAGGAGACATTTCTTATAAATGAAATTCTACAATAGGAGGCATTATGTATTTAGCATAATGCTGCTGGATGCCTGAATTGTGTTCTCCCTCCGTTGCTGACCGGTTTCCTGCTGTACAGACACGCTGCCATTTGTCTATCATTTCACTAGCTGATAGACTTGTGTTGTCTCTGGTTTTCTTGGTTATCATGGACAATGCTGCTGGGAACATTTGTGTGCAAATTTTAAGAAAAACATATTTAAATTTCTTTTGGGTAGCCACCTGGAAGCTGAATTGCTGGGTCATATGGTAAGTGTGTATGTTTACTTTTAGAAAACTACAAACTATTTTATCCTGTGGCTCTTTCCATTGTACATTGCCATGAGCAATGTATTGTATTTTATGTTCATTGTCAGCAAATGCTGGTTACAAAACTACTGAAAATTCTTACTTTACAAGTCAGATATTTTTTGCATTCTTGCTCATTTTTTTCTTAAGCAGATTTTTCTCTTCATGGGTAATTCAAAGATAAAATAAGTGTGAATTCAAAATAAATGTGATGAGATGATAAGAATACCTCTCCCAAATTATTTCTTTTCTTTTAGACTGATAACATGATTGAAGAAAAGACTTACCCACTGTCCTATCATTAAAGAATTTAAACTCAAATTTAAATTTATTTTTATTTTTTATTTCGTTTTTTATACAGGATTTCACAGTGTAGTTTAGGCTAATCTGGAACCTGCTATGTAGACCAGGGTGACTTCAAGCTTGTGGTGATCCTCTTGACTTTGCCTTCTGAGTGACAGGATTCCCGACATTCACCATTGTGCCTGACTTTCACCCCAGTCTTTTCAAAGTAAAAATCAACAGCATCAGACACTTGGATTTACATTCTTGCTAATTGTAATGCAGGAAGTGGGAGTTTAAAGACAAAGTTCTTATCAAAGATAAGTAGCCGGGGAACTGATTAAAGTTAGGAACTGGTGATTGACAACATTTTGAGAAAGTAGAGAATTCAAGAACCTGAAGACTTTTCAGTTTTTTATTTCAATGTTTGTGTTACACCTATTTATTCTGTGTGCGCATACGTATGGAGACTGGAGCACAACTTGTAGGAACTGCTTCTCTCCTTCCATCACATGAGCCCTGGGGATCAAACTCAGGACACCAGGCTTGGCAGCAAGTGCCTTTACTCACTAATCCATCTCGCTGGCCCAAGAATCTAAGTAAAAACATTTTTTTTTTAACTTTATTTACTTTTATTTTATGTGTATGTTTGCCAGAAGAGAGTGTGAGATTCCCTGGAACCTCAGTTACTGACAATTTTTAGCTGCTATGTGGGTGCTGGGAACTGAATCTCACGGTGGCAGGGGTCTTCTTCTGTTGTTGTCTACTTTACTGACTTGAGACAGGAGCTCTGGCTGACCAGGGAGCTCACTGTTTGGGCTAGGCTGGCTGGCCAGCCAGCTCCCAGCTTCTACTTAACTCTTCCCATCAGTGCTGGGGTTACAGGCCTGCAGTCATGTCCAACTTCTGCGTGGGTGCTGGGAACTGGGATGCAGGTCCTCATATTTGCACGTGTTTTTACCCACAGAGCTCTCTCCACAGCCTTTGTTTAATGGGAAAGGTCAGCATCACTCTTAGAAATGATAATTCAGCCTTTCTGCCTGGGAAGGAATTAACACTAGATCTTCTTGCATTGCTCCAAAACACAACTGGATACAACCACGATCTTGAAAGCACAGCTGGGCACATCTGTTAGCTCTGGAGAAACAACACATAGTTTAGGGTGGGCATCAATTAAGGCCTCACCAATTGACATATTTGAAGATACTGATAGCTTCAAGGTAACACCCCAGGAAAATCTGTATCATGAAGCAGACTATCAGTTAATTTGCAAATTGAGTTCTGCTAAATTTGAAAATAACCAAAGGTTGTCTTTGCAAAAATCTCTTTTTTTTTTTTCTGGTGTTTTTCTCTCTGCTTCCTTCCACAGGCCTGTCCTCTATCCTCAGGCCCTAGCTTACCTTCTTTTCTTGAGACCTGAATTCAGCCAAGGCAGATATTAAATAGGAAAACTCTTTTTGATAAAAGATGCACCTAAGCATGCGTGCTGGGAAGATACCTCAGTTGGCAAGCATGAGGACCTGGGTTCAAGCTCCAGCACTCATGTAAAAGCCAGGCAAGGCAGCGCTTGTCTGTAGTCCTAGCTTCAGAAAGATAGAGACAGATGGGTTCCTGGGGCTTGCTAGCCAGCCGGTCTCATTGATCAGCAAGCTCCAGGTTCAATGAGAGACTCTGTCTCAATAAATGAGATGGAGAAGCAATTGAGAAAGATGTCCGGCATTTACACACATGCATGTGCACCTGCACACAGACATGCACAGCATGTGCAGCACACACACACTTACTAAGCCATATGTCATGTGCCATGTGCTTCAGGGAAATATTTGGATAGTGAAGAAATATTTGGGTAGTGAAAGGTTTCCCTAATACTCCTCAAAAAACATCAACTAGACCAGCTTTATGTACGCGCAGGCCCTTAGGAAGTGCATGTGTACATAAACTATGGGGTCCATGGCTATCGGGTTTTGGTTTTTGATGTCAAAGGTAAATGCTGCTGCTGCTTTTTTAAAAAAAATTATTTATTATTTTCATTTTGTGTGTATAAGCGTATTGCCTGCGTGTGTGTAAGTATACCCATGTCTTGAAATGTCCACAGAGGGCAGAAGAGAATATAGGATTCCCCTGGAACTGGAGTTGTTAGCTGCCATGTGGGTGCTGGGAATCGAACTCAGATTCTCTGCAAGAGCATCCAGTGCTCAAAACCACTGAGCCAACTCTCTAGCCTCGGGAAATGCTTCTTAGAGCTTAGATTCTGTAGAATAAACTGAGTAAAAATATTTGATGCCATCTATCCATTATCTATCTATCTATCTATCATCATCATCTATCTCATCTGCCTGGCTAACTATATCTCAATAGAGATGTAATTAAGTATGGAGTTATTTAAGAATGAGAGAATTGAAGGATAAGAAAACATCTGTTCTCAAGGAGTGGTGGATGTATGCAGGAGACAGACAAGCACAATTATCCTATTGTGTCCATTTGAAGTGAATATTTTATTTAAGTTCCTTTTACACACACATTACTGGATTTTTATTATTGACTTCTTTTTTTTAGGTCCATAGCTGTGGGTATTTGAGAAACGTCATCTAGGAGTTACTGTGGAGTAAGGAATGGTAGCAAGTAGGACAGTGTGTTGAGGACTGGAGGACTGGTGCCAGACTGGTCTCAGGACCTTGTGTGCACCGTGAGCTGGCCATGTGACTTATTTTGACAGATTAATAACAAACATGATACAGCAGATGGTGGGAAAGCCATGCGTGCAGGCCGGGACATGGCCTCTCTCAGTGAATATTGAATACCCAATATTTAATATACGTCTGGCCATTCCACTGCCTTGCTGTGGCGACAGAACTGCATTTTATCTTAGAAGCCTGGCCACGGTGGCCGCCTTTCCTCTCCATCCTGTGGCAAGCTGGTAAATGTTTAACAACTTGTTTTCTGGGAAATTTGAATGTATTCATTCATTTGATTTATAGCATTTGCTAATTTCTGTGGTGCAAACACTGTCATTGTGACTGGTTTCAGGCCACTAATCTGATGTCACTCAATCAAAGTCAGAAATTGTTAAGTATTTTCACTGAAAAGGTACAATAATAGAAGTAACCACAAGAGCACAGGTGTTGGCTTCAGGAAACCCTAGGAAATGGTGGGTTTCCTGTAAGTTCTACCTTTGATACTAGCAGAATTTATTAGTTATGGAAGTGGTTTAATTTTTATCAGTAATTGTGTTTAGTCTCTGGTGTGCCAAAGTCCTGTAAATTAATTATTGGTTCTCACAATCAGTATAAATTAAACCATAGTTTGGCACCGATATCCTTTACATTTTTATTTGTTTTTATTTTTATGTGTACGAGTGTTTTTGTCTGCATGTATGTAAGTACACCTGTGTCATGCAATGCCAAAAGAGAATCCCCTGGAACTGGAAATATAGTGTTTTTTTTAGCTGCCGTATGGGTGCTGGGAACAGAACCTAGATCTTCTGCAAGAGCAGCCCGTGCTCTTAACCACTGAGCCATCCTCCAACCCCTGTTGATACTCTGAGAGTTTATATACTTGGCTTAGCTGAACTTTTTCCTTTCTTTTGTGTGGTGTGTGTATGCATGTGTATGAGTATATGTGTATGTGTGTGTATGTGTGTATGTGTGTATATGTGTATGTATGTGTGTGTATGTGTGTATGTGTGTATGTGTGTGTATGTGTGTATATGTGTGTGTGTATGTGTGTATATGTGTGTGTATGTATGTGTGTGTATGTATGTGTGTATGTATATGTGTGTATGTGTGTGTATGTGTGTGTATGTATGTGTGTATGTGTGTGTGTATGTGTGTATGTGTGTGTATGTATATGTGTGTGTGTATGTGTGTATGTGTTTATTCTTTGTCTTTGGTCTTCTCTCTTGATTTTCTCTTCTCTTTCTTCAGAGCTCTCTCTCTCTTTTAATTAGTCCATAATATAGAATTAATGTATGCATTTTTATTTATATGTTGCTTTTATTAAGCTGAATGCTACTTTTTTCTATTTACATATTACATAAATAGCATGTGTTCTCTTTCTAATAAAAGTGACATGCATTTTACTTATGAGTTCCTCGATTCATTTTTGAAGAGACTCAATTGCTTTTCAGAAAGAAAAATAATTTTCCTACATCTTAAATAATCTGTTTCTTCAGCCTGAGAGAATGCTAATCAATGACAAACTAAAATAAGAAATAAAAAGATGAAGTTTTAGTGTTTGAGAATTTCATCCATATATATATAATGTGCTTTGATCAAACCCCGCCTCCACTCCCTACTTTCTCGATCCTCTATCCCCTCCCACCAGTTTTCCCTCTCAGCTTCATGTGTTCTGTTTTTAAACGCTCCGAGTCCACTTGGTGCTGCCAGTGTGTGCTTGTGTGTAGACCATGGGTAGCTGTGGGTGCGTCTCCATCTCCGAAGTTAGAAAGAAACCGTGCCTGTCCTCAGGGTGGGATGGCGGGGCCGAAGCCGATGTCCCTCGTGGGGAGCACTCACCTTCTTCAGCGTGTCCTGGAGTGTCCCTTGTTTAATCGCCATTGTTGGTGTCTATCCACTCACGCTGGGCACCATTTGTGGGTGCGTCTCCATCTCCAGCACGGGCTGTTGTGCTCCAGCCATGCCAGAGAATGGAGGACGATGGAACGGGACCTCAGGTGGCTCAGAGTGCGGCGGGAGGAGTTCCCTCCCGGGAGACTACGTCGGTGGGTAGTTCGGTTATTAGAGCCAATGCAGGGGCTTATATAGGGAAGCCTCGCTGACCGTTACAGAAGGCGGGAAAGGTGGGGTGTTGGGGTAAAGGCAGGAAGGTTGTGGAAGTTCAGGAATGAGGAAACGAAACCCAAAAACCTGGTTCTGGTCTGGGGTGGGGGAAAGGAAGATTCATATCACATCAGGCAGAGCAGGTCAGACACCTGCCATCCCTTTAGGGTATCTGCAGTTGCTTGGCTTGCTCAGTAACCAGATCCCCACAGGTAGCCTCTTGGGGATCACATCCCAGCAGAAAATGGATTCTTCCTCCCTCAGCACAGCAGCCATCAGTTTTCAACAGCTCCTCAGCCAGGAGCGAGACTTCGTGAGCCCCTCCCCCCTCGTGCTGGGACTTTGGCTGGCCTAGTCTTGTTTAGGTCTCATTCCTATTGTCACAACCGTTGTGCATTCGTGCTTGCAACGGCCCTGCCATGTCTGGCAAATATTGTTTTGCTGCAGGCATCCATGTCCTCTGACTGCCTCTTCTTCCTCAGTGATCCCTGAGCCTGCGGCAGAGAGAGTGATACAGATGTCCCATTTAGAGCTGAGCACTCCACAGTTTCTCATTCTCTGTGTGTTGACCAGATATGATGACCACTCTGTATTAATCATCATCTACCGCACAAAGAAGCTTCTCTGATGAGGGTTGTGTCCTCTTTCAGGTGTAGAGCTCGTAAAGAAAGAAGGAAACGTTTAAAAGGCTTCAGAGAGCTAGAGCAATGTAGGATCATAACGTACTTTTAACACAATTGCAAGCCAGTTTTACTAAACAAATCTAGGATTATAGAAATGCCCAAAATTCTGAACAGAAGAAATAAAGTCTGAACCCATCAATGACCGGTTCAGTAAATTTCTTGTAGCCAGCCCCACCTGACCTGTATGCTTTCTTTAAATATCAAGAAAAGATAGTTCAAGTGACAAAATGCATTCCGAATATGTGCGTGGACCAGGGAGAAGGATCCCCAGCTGGGTGGCACCACACGTGGGCAGCAGGAAGCATAAATGCGTTTGCACATACTCATAAACAGTCAGAGTGGTGCCTGTTGTTTAGACAAAGAAGCTATTTTTAAAGTTTCAAAAATGGACAGCTGGAACTCTGCAAGATGGGGATGCAGTCTTTCATTTGGATGAGACCACATGGAATGCTCTATGACTCTCAGAATCACATCTTACAAACCAGAATGTCCAGAAGGGACACTATGAAATTATTGATAGCTTATAAAATATGCTCTAAGGGAAACAGGTCACTTGAATCATTTGACTAACAGACAAAACCAAAAACTTCTGGGAAGTGAGAGCAGTACTTGCTCTCTTTTGAATCCCTCAGAGTGCCCTGCACCACGGTGACACAAGCAAGAGTGCCCCGCGGACTGACGATTGCAGGCAGCTTTATCTGCTTGTACATTAGTTATCAGAACAAACACTTCTCCAAGAGGATAGGGATGCTATGTGTTGGGGCTTGTGATAGTTCATCTTCACTGTCAAATGATGGGATTTAGAATCCCCTAAATAACCTCTGGGAGTGTCTGTAAGGGTGTTTCCACAGAGGTTTGATTGAGGTGGGGAGACCTGGGTGTAGGCAGTGCCAGTCCATGAGTTGGGGTTCTGGACTGAATAGAAAGGAGCAGATGAGCAGAGCACCAGCATTCTTCTCTCTGTGCTTCTTGATTGAGCCACAGATAGAATAGCTCTTGCTGCCGCACCTTTCCTTCCGTGACCGACTGTATCCGCAAATAGTGAACCAAAGCAAATCTTTGCTAAATTGCTTTTTGAGAAAAGTAATAAAGAACCTAAGACAGTTATCTCCTCCAATTTCTTTGAAAGATTTATTTTATTTTTAATTATGTGTGTCTATGTGCATGTATGTGCATGTGAATGCAGGTGTCCCTGGAGGTCAGGATTGGATTCCCTGGAATCCCTGGAGTTACAGGTGGTTGTGAGCTGCCCCATGTGGATGCTGGAAATGAATCTTTGGGTCCTCTAGAAAACAGTATGCACTCAACTGATGAACCCTGTCTCCAGCCCCCACACCTTCAATTTTCATTTAAGAACTATCCCAGGAGACCAATCAGCATGTTTTTCCAAATGACCAGATAGTGACCTACATCCCTCACTTTCCTACCTCTCATGCTGGAAAATTGTGTCAGAGAATGTAATTCTAACCTGAGGCCCAAGTACTGCTCTGGCTCCTCCTTTGCTCAGACTCTACAGCACCCATGGTGAGAAGAGTACAGAGTGGATTTCAGTGCCCTCAGGACCCTTAGGGAACAAGAAACAGCAAACAGTCCTGTTCGTTCTTCCGCATCAAGGAATTGATAGGTTTGGGCAAGACAGCCTCCGTGGCCCTTCAGATGTGTGGAAAGGGGCCAGATACATGCCAAGATCTTTAATGTTTCCCTATCACACCCCTCCAAGGGTCAAGTTGGAATTATGAGTAAGAGGAATGCATGCTTCTTATAGTGAAACAGGCAAGCATGGTTCTAATTAACATCAAGGAGACTGAAGTCAGATCTGAGACTCTTTCCTCAGGAGGAGTTATCCACAATGAAAGCAGTTCTTACTGAAATGCTCAAGATGCGGCTTGCAAACGAATGCCTAATTAAAGTCAGGCTTCCGTATTGATCGAGCATGCACCTTCCGGTATGAAAGGAAGGTGAAATGGAAAGAGCTGGTTCTAGACACAGAAAGTACGAAACCAGTTAAGATGAGCATGAAGATTGACAGTAAATATTCCGTGATCGATCATAGATGATCTATTTCCACACCAAATTAGAGAGAGGGTGAGAAATTTATGCTAATAGAAACAATCCAGAAATGTGTGTTTCCTGTGGTTAAAGGGCTTTCCTGACGTTTCACTCCTCTTTGTTAGAATGCCTAGTTGTGAACCCCAAATATATCTGCACAACCGCTTAACTCAAAGAACGGATTAGCCTGAGCTATCCGGTTCTCTTCTGGGATGCAAACTTTCTCACATCTCACCTGTTAGAGGAATCTGCTTTTCCTTTTGCCAAATGATCCAGCTAATTTGTGGTTTGAGGTGATTGTTCTTCTAGGCCCCAGGTGTCTAATCTCACAGGGCATCTTAACCTTCTTCCACCGGGCTTTATTCTGAGGAAGAGTCTTTTGTGAATCATGACACAGCTGGTATCACTTGAGAAAGTGCGATGGGACTGATTGGTGAACTGGAAACCAATTACTTTGTGGAGAAAGAGGAAGTGGTGAGTGTGGAATTCGGTGAGCTCACAGGGGATACACCTTCTGTGCTTGGCTCGTGCGGGACCCTGGGATTGTTACTTGACCTCAATTCAGAAGATAGCATGAAAAATTGAAAGAAATGTATAACATGGTTATTTTTAATTTAGCTTACCAGCTTTCAAATAGTATAAAAGAAGACGGTGGTGCAATCGAAGTGCCAGTGGAATTTTGGAAAATGTACATTTTGTGGCATCATGCAAGGTAAACATTTGTCTAGGCCCAGGGGTAAATAACGAAATTGTTATGCTTCATTTGGTTTCCTGTCAGTTTGGAGGATAGGGTGTGTTTCTCAGGAACTGTACAAACAAAAGCAAGCCTCAATTTCTGTTGTCAGTCAGTTGCAGAGGTACAAAGTTTCTTCCTTTTTAATTTTTAAGGAAATAATTATGCATATGTGTGCATGTGTGTGATATATGTGTATGTGATGTGGACATGTGGATGCACATGCTTTCTGGAATCAGTTCTCTTTTCACCCTGGGTCCTCAGGCTCGAACTCAGGTCATCAGGCTTTCCTGATGAGAGCTTTGAAGTATGGAGCCATTTTGCTGGACAGACATTTCCATTGAAGCCACAGGAAACAATGAATCTGAAAACCTGAATTTTTAAAAAGACATTTACGCACAAGGAACGTACATTTTGTGATCTCTGTCTACTAATGTGTGACTGGGTAGGACTCTTCCCTGTCATGCCTGCTCTGTCTTGACATGGGAAGATATATCTCATGTGCCCAGGCTAAGGCTCTGCCTAGGTATTCTATTAGCATTTACTGCAACCAGCCTGTAAAAAATGCAAAAGATGAAAGTCATTGCTTTTAAAGCTCTTTTCACAATTGAATTTCCTGTGGAGAAGCCATGCCCCAGGAGCATAATAGACTTCCCTCTTCTTCCATTTACACAGTTACTTTTGTAGCAAACTAATCAGCTGCAACTCTAATCTATATTTCTGATTTGTTTATGTGTATCACGCAGGCTGGCAATCTTTTGAATTTAAATGTGACTTAAAATAAAAATAAAATAAACCACAAGTCAATGACATGGAATTGCTAACAGTAGGAGCCTTGTTTTCATTCCACATTCTGAAAATATTTTGTTGAGCTGGCTAGGAAAACCACATGGTTGAGACAGACTGGGTGATGACTTGGTTTATTGCCTGGCTGGGGCCGAGATGGAATAAGGGAGGGTGTGTGATATGGCTGTCTGTCACCTTAAACGAAGAGAGAGAACGCATTCTCAGCACACATGTGATCTAAGCTTCTGCAGAAGAGCTCTGATGATCCCAGCCAGGGCATCCTGTGCACCTGGCGAGGAGCCAGAACACTGTGCCAGGCTTCGGAGTCCTCAGATAATAACCGGCTCTTCCTTTCGGCTCTTACCAGAAGAGGCAGAGTGTTTCCTTGACACTCAGAGAATATCTGTTCTTCAAATCCTTTGTTCCTTCCTACTTTCTGGAATGATCTATCTTCCAAGATATTCACATTTCTCCCTTTGAACCTTCACCGGAAGTCCATTGAGAGGCTTCTTTGTGCTCCTTGGCTCCTTTCTGCCCGAAAATGGTTTTCCAGTTCAATTAAATGAAATACCAAAAAAAATTGTTTTGTGATATTGGGGACTGAGCCTACATTCTCACATATGCTAGGCAGGCTCTCTATTGCTGAGTTATAGCTACACCAATTAGATGAACCTTAACAAAAGCTCAGGAATAGTCATGAGCACTCCCCGAGGCCACCAGAAGCACTAAGATGCTTTTGAACATGGCCCCTGTGTTCCAGAGATTCGGTATCTCAATGGAAAGGCCCGTATCAGGATGAAATGTGTGATTACTTGGTGTAAGAAATTAGAAAGTAGCCAGACTTAGTGGCACGTACCTTTAATCCCAGGATTTAGGAGGCAGAGGCAGGCAGATCTCTGTGAGATTGAGGTCAGCCTGGTCTACATAGCAAGTTCCAGGTCAGCTGGGGCTAAAAGGAAACCCTGTCTCAAAACAAAAACAAGACAACAAGAAATTTGAAAGTGGGCTGGGGACATAGGTCCCTGGTAAGAGTGCTTGTTATGAAACCACGAGGGCCCAGGTTTGAATCCTCATCACTGAGGTACAAAGCTGGAAATGACAGTGTTCCTCTGTAACCCCATCACTGTGTGGGAGGGGAATGTCAGAGATAGGAGGATTAATGGACCTTGCAAGTGGCCAGCTTAGCTCTAGGTGTATTGAGAGATCCTGTCTGAAAGAAGTAAGGCATACAGCCATAGAACTGTGTGCATACACTGTAGACATATACAACACACACACACACACACACACACACACACACACGCACGCATGCACGAGGATTAGAAAAGAAGCCAAGGGGACACATGAAGATAGAATTTAGAAAGAATTGTCTTTATTTTCTGCTGAGACAAGGTCTTGATATGTAGCCCAGGCTGGCCTGGCACTCCACATCCTTCCTTAGCATCTCACGTGTTGGGATTTCTACTGGCATGTACCAGCAAGTTTTAACAAACTTTTTCTCATAGCAGGTACTCCTTAGGTACAGCTTAGAAAATCAGTTACAGGTTTAGTATCGCTTACCCTAAACGCCGGGAATCGAATGTGCTGCAGATTTTGGATTACTTTTAGCTATGGAGTGTTTGTGCATGCACAATGACGTATCTTGTATTCATGTCTAAACATGTCACACACTTATGTTTCTTATACACCTTAGACACACAGTCGGAAGGTTAGTTCATAATTTTATGCACGAAACAAAAATTTTCCACTTGTGGCATCATGTGGTATGCAAAAAGTTTCAGGTTTTAGAATATTTTGGATTTTTGGATTAGGGATTCCCACCTGCATTTCATTATTTATTAGGGAGAAATTTCTGCTCTGAACAGACTTAAAGGGAAGTAATTTTAGAGACCTACATTGTTTTTCCCTTTAGAGAAACAAAAACCAATGTCCAGACGCACTTTTGTCTTGGCCTGCCTGGAGGAGGCTGGGAGCTATTGAAGCTGAAGCCTCCCCTCCAGCTTCCAGAGTGGCCCATCTGAGGCAGCTCCTGGCATTCTGGCACCCCACTCATCTGTCCCTTCCCTTCCTCTCACTGGCTCCTCTCCTGGGCAGGGAGGCTCTTTCTGCAGCCTGTGTCTGTGCTCTCTGTCTGATGACAGGGCTTGGACAAACTGCGTACTTTGCTATTCTCAGGTAATTTCTCTAGGCTTGCTGCTGTCCACAGGAGGTGACAGTGCACAGAGCCCCCAGCTTGCACCCACCTTCCACTGGGTGCCCCTTCACCCCAAGCACCATACATACTGCCCCACCCCGCACCTTCCACTTCCTCCGTTAGCTCTGCAAGCTCTTTAATAAAAGCAGCAAATCAAACTGTATGGTAAGAAAAGGGAAAACAAATGGAACCCTGGAACATTCAGCAGTAAATTTATAAATAACCAGGAAATTCCCCTCCCTGACAAAATAAATTTACTTGTGAAACAGAAGAGTCATTACAGTAAGTGTGTCCTTACATCTCAGACAAAGAGGATATTTGGAATAAATCTGCACACATGCATTCGCAATCACATGGACTGAAATAAGACTTTAATTGAGGGCAATACAAAGCTGACCTAACATAAGAGAATGGAATCACATGGAGATAACTCGCTTAAGAAGATGATTTAGTTGCTACAGCTTCTTCAGGGACTAATTTACTTAAAGTTGCCTGGTTTAGTACTGTAACTCGAAGAGTGTTGGTCAGTGTGTCCAGTTTTGTCATCACAACCATGAGATTCAGAATACCTGTGTCACCCTAAGATCTTGCTTTGTGTCTCTTTGTAATCAATCCCCTTCACTCCATCTCTGAGCCCAGGAAATCATGGATCTGTCCTCTTGATAGTTTGGCTTCCATAAAAATGTTCATCAGTAAAATCACAGTGTAACCATGCTTGGGTCTGGTTTCTTTCACTTAGCGTGGAACTCTTGTGAGTAATTCTTCTGTTTTAGTTGCTTGGTCTCTACACAGATGTACCAGGCACTTTGTTTATCCATAGACAAACATTCAGGTTGTTTCATTGGGGGGATTATTATAGACAATGCTACATAAGCATTCACATAACGTTTTCACGAGGGCATATATTTCCTTTTAAAAAGATTTATTTATTTTATATGCATGTGTAACTGAATTTTATATGCATATATGATTGAGTGTATGTATGTGCACCATGAACATGCAGTACCTACATAGGCCAGAAGAGGATGTTGTATCTCCTAGAACTGGAGTTTGAGGCAGTTGTGAACTGCCCAATGTTGGTGCTAGGAACTGAAGCCAGGTCCTCTGGAAAAGCAGTAAGTTTGTTTAAAAGCTCAGGGTTAACCTGAGCTATTGCTGTAGGCCCGTTTCCATTTCTTTTGAGGAGTTATCCAGGGATGAAATATTGATACATTGGAATGTTGGTACATACCTATAATAAAAGCACATTTAATTTTTAAAGAAACCATGAGAATTGTCTTTCATGGGTCAAGTCCTATAGGAGATGTTCCCTAGGAGGCTATAGAAAGTGCACTTCTATCAGTGGCAACAGCAGCAACAGAGTAGGTGACCAGGTGGAAACAATCTTATCTTAGGGGATGACCTGGACTGGCATCTAGAGCCCAGAGGGCTGGCGGATCTCCAGTCTCTTGGCTATCCAGTGAAGAACACAGGTGACCACTTCCAGCCAACAGAGGTATTCTTCCTGAGAGTATTTTCTTGATTGAAGTTCAGGGCAAACTCTAGACAGCCTGTTGGTTTTAGTAGCAAACCGAAGGGACCCACTGCTGAAGTTATTCATAGATGGATTGCATCCTTCAGATCAAGTGTTGAAATATGAATAATCACTTGAGATTATATGATGTTTCACAGTCCACATTTGGAGATAGCTTCTAGTTTTATGGGACATATAGACACATCTAGAGATGGTTTCTCTACAATGAGATGATTAGTAAAAGCAAAAGTCTGCCAAGCACTCTGAGTGCATAAAGGGCACCCAGTCAGGAACCAGGAGAATCCTTGGAGAAGGAATCGTGGAGAAATAATACTTGAAGGATTATAGGAGTTTGCCATGTGAGGGTAAGTGTTAGGAAGAGAGGGAGCATTCAAGAGAGGGAGAGAGGAAGGAAATGAGAAGGTTAGGGCATGATGTGTGCTGGGCACTGGGTACAGTTCGGTTATGATAGAGCTTAGGATGATGTGAGACAAGAGATGAGAGATGATGGGGATCACCCCCAAGTGTCATGTCCTAAAGAGCTGTCAATCCTGGACCAAATCCTTTGAGGGATTTAGGACCACTGGGATGCAGTTGCCATTCTTCCATTTTAGGGATTGAAGGTGGTGGAGAAGAAAATACCGAAACAACATCAAAATGGAGATTTGGCTGGTAACCAATTGCCTTCTCCTCAGTGTGAAATGATAAGGCTTACATTGAGATCAGAAGAAAAGGAGAAAGCTGTGCAGATTGGAGAAACGGTGAAGTAAATTCTAAGGTAGATGAGGGATGGTGGGACGCCTGGGATTCCTCTTCTGGCCCCTGCAGGCATTATATGCACATAGTACATTTATATACATGCAGGCAAAATACTCATACACTTAAAAATCAAATAAATAAAAAAACAAACCAAAGCAAAGCAAAAAATCCAACAGTCCTTTCAGCCTGTCAGTTTGTTAACCTCAGATGGCCATTTTACATCAATGAGATGAATTTTAGGAGCCATCTTAAAAGATGGAGAAATCTCTATAATTTTCTTTATGTCCTTTCTCACTTACGGAACATCACCTGCATTTGAAGCCCTGGAATCCTCTTTGCCTTGCCTCTCCTTTGTTTCCTGAACACATCTTGAAACCATGCAACATCATCAGTGTTTCTCACTCCATCACCTTTTTGTGGCTTATGTTACCAGCACTCATTCCAGGTTCTCATAATTCAGGCTATCGTGAAAAAAACAGTCTCCTTTCTACGGATGTTCTGTATCTTTGTCTACATTATTTCTACCAAAGGAGTTATGCTGAAGCCCAAATTCCAGCTTACCACTGTCTGTACACACACACACACACACACACACACACACACACACACACACACACTCACACTCCAAAAATGCTAAGGTAAAAGCTATATTCCCTGAGTCTCACAAAGTAATTGATGGAGCTTGGCTCGTCTCTTTTCTGCCTCTGGACCATCGCTGTGTTCTTTGAGAGCTCTCAGCCTCCTACCACGTTCGTTCTAGACTGCTGCATTTCTTCCACTGTGTTTGAGTCCTGCCTGCTTTACAGCTTTGTCGCAAGTCAGTGAAGTTTTTCTTACTTTCTGAAATGACATATTTCAATGTCTGTGTGTCCCCTCACTCAACCTTCTATGGCCCCTTGCTATTTCTATGCCCACATCTGCATCACCTCTACTGAAAATTGCTGGAAGAGGGGTTACTTGCTTTCTGTTGTCCTTTGGTTTGATTTATTTATTTTTATTTTGTGTGTATGAGTGTTTTGTAAGTAACCTAGGTGTGTAATGCCCATGAAGGCTAGACAAGGGCATTGGGTCCCTTGGAACTGGAGTAAAAACAACAGTTGATAGCTGCCATGTGGATGTTGAGAACAAAACCCAGGTCCTCTGCAAGAGCAGCCAGTGTTCTTAACCACTGAGCCATCTCTCCAACTCCCTACATATTTTCTTTCTTTGTTGTTGCTTTTTTTTCCAACAGGGTTTCCCTGTAACCCCAGCTGGCTTCAAACTTTGCTTTGTAGAACAGGTTGGCCTAGATCTCATAGAAATCCACCTGCCTCTCTGCCTTCCAAATCCTGGGATTAAAGGCATGCACCACTAAATATTTCTTTTAAAACAAAAAAATGAGTTCCTATCTAAAATGTATAATTATTCTTGATTTCTGCAATCCAAATGAAAGTCCCTTTGAACTCTTTTTTTCAAAGTAATCTAAAGTTTTGTAAGAAATCAAACCAATTAAAGAAAGCCAGACAGATCAGGTATGTGGAAAATTTTAAGATATCTTATTAGAACTATGCCAAGAAAAAAATGCTACACATATTTTGAAAATGTGACAAACTCTTTCTTCCACAAATGACTATAATGACTTGTTTTCCTATTTTCAAAAAAGTGTTTTCATTGTAATTAAAGCTCACTTTCATTAGCAAAGTAAAACTCTTACAACCTTAAATTTTGAAATGAACTGATTTAAAATCTTACTGAAAAGAAACTTAATATATCACAACTTTGCTTTCTTGTAGGTAGGTATTCAAGTACAGTAAAAACACCAATTAAAATGGAAAGAACAAACAGTGTACATACTTGCTGGGGATCCCATGTGTTTAAAAAAAGATTTTATTTTTAATTATGTGTATATGCTTGTGTGTCTGAAATGCAAGTTTGTGCACAGGAGTGCAGTGCCCGAGAAGTCCAAAAGACAGCATCAGATCTCCTAGAGCTGGAGTTATTCAGATGTCTGAAATCTCCCAATTGGGAATTATCTTCTTACGTTAAGGGGTGGCTCCTAGTGAAAATATTAACAGTCTGGGTAAGGCAACGTGTTAAGCTGTTTTCATCATTAGTAACTTTAGTTATTACACCAAATTCTTTAATAAATTTAGTGAATGCATCAGATTCTTTTTACTGTGATTGGTTTTGGCTACAGTGACTGGGAACCTGTAAGAGACAAACCTTTCTGCAGGAGGTGAAGCTGGGTGTATGCTTTGGCTCGTGGGGGGGTTGATGACAAACCACAGTGGTGGTCTCATTTCCTGCCAGCTCTTGGCTCAAAGAGGATTTCCACGATAAAGTTTCTGTTTTGAGAATTCTTTCCCTGGGAAGCTGTAAATAATATCTCCCTTCTCCTTATAACAGCTCAACCACAAACCAAAGTTCACCCTGGGGAATCAATTAGTTTATTAAGCTTACTTATAGAGCATGGGTGAGGGGCTAAGGACAGCCACACTGGAAGGTCGGTAACACACAGCATGGAAGGCAGCTCCACCACAGCCTCGTTGATAAAGCACCTTCCTCCAAGCCTTTCAAGCCTAGGTACTCTTAGTACCTCCCAAAACATTGAGGCTATATGTAATTAGGACAGAATTGCCCTCAAACAGTTAGGAGGGGCAGCTGGAATTTCAGGGGAGGGTCCAATGACCCTCTACACCTTCTCCTAAGAGTGAATGTTAGTAGTCCATAAGCCTGATCCCATTGACTCTTGGAAGCAAGACTGATCTGAAGATGGTGGCTGTTTTGCTTTCCACAATAGTTTGGTAGACATCTCTCAGAACTATTTGAATTAAACTCTTTCCAGCACATGAAGCCTCCAGAGAAGGCTTTATTTAAAATCCAATTTTGGTGTACAAAATTGTTGAACACTCAACCAAATTGTCTCTCCTCTTCTAGTTCAGTTCTCACTAGGTGAGATTTAATAGACAGTCCAGTTTGTCAGGAGACTGAGGTGTTGGTTCACGTTGCTGATTTCCAGTCAGCATTGTTTCACTGAGACAGGGGCTTGGAATATATCCCCTGCTGGCCTTGAACCTTCTGTGGTCCTGCCTTAGCCTTCTGAGTGCTGGAATTACAGCTGTGGGTCGTAAAACCCTGCTTTCAGTCTGTTTAAATTGCAGGCTCCTGTCTGTTTAGTTGTGGACAGGATTTGATATATTTGCATAGCTTTCCCTACATCATTTTCAGGATTGAAATCTTTGGAAAGCTGAGAGATATTACATGTTAGTTAGAAATGGCATTTGAAGCTGCCTGTGAATCACACCTGCAATCCCAGCACTTAGGAGGCAGGAGGATCATGAGTTCAAAGGCAGTCTGAGATATATAGTAAGACCCCATCTCCAAAACAAAAGGAAAGAGAAGATTGAAGGTGCTCCCATTGATTCCCCTGGTGATTTTGTTTGAGGGCAGAAACACCGAATGAAAGATGAAAACCAAATGAATTAAGCAAATTGAAACATCCGGGAACACTTGAGTTCCTTCTTGAGTAGGGAAGACAGGTGACCTGGCTCCCAATACTCACAGTCCACTGTAGCCGCCTCAGAGCGTCTTGCCTTGCCTCTCTTCCTCCTCTCCTCTCGAAGGCCCTGGCTCTCTAGCCACACGTAGGTTTGTGAGAAATGGAGGTGAGTGATTTATAATACCTTATCTTTCCTGGATTCTGGTGGGTTAAAATTGTGTCCAGTTAAAAATCAGAGGTCCAACTGTAGGATTGAGGTTATCCCCCACGCCCATTTTAATTAAAGAAAATACTTTTAGTTTTTAATTATTTAATGTTTTATTTTCTTTCTTCCAGGAATCTAACCAAAAAGCTGAACATTTTCCTGAGGTATTAACTGGTCTGACCACTTTAGACTCCAAAATCCTGGTATCTCCAGGCCAGGATGCTATTGAAACAGAAAAGGGTTTTGGTTTACCTGGGACACAGGGAGGGAACAAAAGAAGGAACGAAAGTAAACAGAATCCCCACAGCCCAATGGGATGCCATTGAACACGTAAATGGTACAGCTAATTCCTCTTGTTCTTGGCTTACTGAAGTGCTCATAAACTGGCTTTGTATAGGGTTTTCTTATGGGGGCGGGGTGGGAACACTAGGGTGTCTTTACCTATACCCTGTATCTTTCATGAAAATGAACCAGTTGGGCTGATTTACTAACTTCATCTTTGGTGGTGTTGGTCAGGGCGATCCAGCCTCCTGAGCCTGGTTCCCTGAACAGCAGCAGGAACAAGCGGCCGTGTGTCAGGAATGAGCTACTGTGTATGCAGTGCAGTGGTGTGTCCTGAGTGTGGGGAGCTGGAACTAGTGTCCCTGGCATCATCTTTTTACATCCAAGAGATGCCCAAACAGGACTGTTGACTTCTGCTCAAAACTTTTATAGCAAGACTGTGGTCCTAGACTGAGAATTGTATGTGTTCCCTGATTCACCCCAGACAGACTGTGTGACTCAACCAGCTATTTGGATAAGAAGACAAATTTCCTATAAAGATGTATTAAAAGAAAGGGAAAATGTCTTAACACAAATTATAGCACATGATTGGCATAACTGTCTTCAGTAGACACAACCCTAATCACCGAGTCTGAATATTGTTCCATTTATAAAACGGAAAGGATCATAATTACTTTAAACTACTCATTATATCTAAAATTATTTTATTCCATGTTGTGAATAATCCCAGAAAGAAAAGTGTCACGTAACAACAGGGGAAGCGAACATGACTCTTGTGGTTTGATGAACATACTCTGAGCTCTGTCAGTGTGACTTGCTTTTCTGCCAGTGTTTCTGTTAGTTTGAATAGTAGTGAAGTGACCATTGTCTACATTTGGATAACAAAGAAATGAAGGATGGTATCTCCATTTGAAGGTTTTAGAAACTTGATTCAGATCAGGCATAGAAAATATTTTTAAACATATGTTTTATTCTTTGACATTTTCATGCCTACACACAATGTATTTGTTCATATGAATATGAGCTCCCCGCCCCAAACTCCTCCAAGATCCCCCCTACTCTCTCCAGCTTTATGTCCTTTTTTTTTTTTTTTTCTTTTTAAATAACCCACTGAGTCTGATTTATGCTGCCTATATACTCACAGGTATAGGACAATCGGGAGTGAAGTGGATCTACGACGGGCCACAGCCTTAAAGAAAGCTGACCCTCCCTCCCATCAACTGTCAGTATCTCCTCAGATAAAGGTGGGACTGGGGAGCCCCTTCCTGCTCCCTGCTGGATGTTGACTGGCTTGATCTTGAATAGGCAGGTCTTCTGCAGGTAACCACAGTTCCTATGAGTGTCATTTCCAGAAGACACATTTTGTACTGTTGCTCCCCAATTTCTGGCTCTTGCAATCTTTCTGTCCCCTCTTCTGTGATGGTTTTTGATCCTTGAGGGGAAGGGGTTTGATAAAGATGCCCCATTTATGAGTGAACACTCCACAGAAATATATTCTCTGCTCTTTGACCAGTTGTAAGTTTCTGTATTAATCACTGTCCACTGCACAACAAAACTTCTCTGATGAGCTCTGAGAGCTGCACTAACTATGGATAGACAGATCCAAATTTAGAGGGCAGTTTGGTACTATGCCCATTTAGCAAAATGTCAGTAGTAGGTTTACCCATGGGATCTATGAGCTCCTAACCATGGGCTCTTGCTTTATAGTACCAGGAATTACAGATGCAGTACTAGGCCTGTGTTTCCTCCGGTGGAATGGACCTTAAAGCTTAGGAAGTGGTTGTCACCCCCATAACATTTGTGCCACTATCGCACCCACTGTCAGCTTTGCCAGGCTGTTCATTAGTGTAGTTTACGTGGTTCACAACTGAGTAAAACTGATAATGACTTTTCTCCCTCAGCAGTCTACATAGAGCCTTGTTTTCTGGGTTTCCAGACACTCCTGACCAACAGCTCCACACCTGGCTCTGAGCTTTTTGTTTGGCAACTTCTGACTTCTGGGAGGAGTACACCCCCCTGTGTAGGTGTTACTTCAGTTAAATTCTTTCTTATGAGTATAATAGCAGATTATGAGTTTATACATTATAGAACAGGAGGTTTCCGCATGTCCTTTCCACACATCCTTGCAGTTAGTTTTCCCTCCCCCTCCCCTCCACCACCCTACGCTCCCATCTCTTTCTCCACTTAAACCTCCTTCCCCAAACCCTTTCCCCTTCTTATCACCTGGATTCTGACACTGCTCCTGCTTGCAGAGCTTTCATCCCTCTCTCCCCAGTGGCCCCTCTAGTTTCCTAGATTCTACAAGTAAGGAGTAGAAAAATTTAAACCACATTTTTGCCATTGGATCTAGATCATGTGATTCACTATCATACTGCCTTCGATATTTTTTCAGTTGTAAACCAAGTTTAAATATAGTAAATCCTTATTAACACTGAGGAATCTTCTGGTTAGGAATGGTTAAGCAGAGTGTGATGGTGCACACCTATAACCCCAGCTCTTAGGAGGCTGAGGTAGCATAGAAAGTTTAAGGCCAGTCTGGGCTACATAGAAAGATCTGTCTCTGGAGATTTATAAAATGTCAGAAATTATTAAAGATTAAAAAAATGCAGAGCACATTAAATTCGTATGGCACAGGCTGTACTTTAAAAGGAAAATACACTCCTCGGCAGATAAAGTTTGTTTTAGCTTTGTGCGTGTATGTATGTGTGTATGTGTGTATGTTCCATGGAGTGTGTGTGGTGGTCAGAGGACAACCTTGGCTGATGGTCCTTATCTTACATCTTGTTTGGGGCAGAGTCTCTTTGTTGTTCTGTGACTGGCATCAGGGGTTCTGCTGTCTCAGCCTCCTACCTTGCATAGGAATGCTGAGGTTGCAGACACACAATGAGTTTGGCTTTTATGTGGGTTCTGGGAATTTGAACTCAGGTACTCACTCTTGCACAGCGAACACTTCTATCTACAGAGCCATCTACCCAGTCCCCTTGAAGTGAAACTTTTGACTCAGGTTTCTGCCTACAAGTTCACTGCTAGTTTATTAGATTAATGGAATTTACTTAAAATGAAGACATGTTCATTAGGCAAGTATTAGTGATAGATACTTCCTTAAGGAGCCCACAGTCAGGTATAATATACAAATAGATGTTTACAATGCCATAAATATGTGTAATAAATACTAAGGAATGTCTAGGTGAAACCAGAGAAGTAGCCCATGGCTTTGTAGGATTTATTGGCTGTTCTCATTGTTGGTAAACTCTTGAACTAAGAAAAAAACTTTCTAGTGAATAAAAAGTGTGTTTGTTTTAAGGCAAGCCATTATTATTAGTTTTTTTGTAATTATCTATACTTTTTGAATTTTCTAAAGCGGATGTATATTGTGTGGTCAGTTTGAAGAAAAGAAATAAGTAAGTGAAAAAATAGAAAAAGAAAAGAAAACCAAAATCAAATACAACTACCCCTTGCCACACAATCTTTGCCTTAGTCTGTCTTAGCTCTGTGCCTTTCATTGGGTCAAACTTCCAACCACCTTTTTTGGGTTAACAGGAGAAGAGCTGGTGTAACAACAGTGTAGAACCTGGCAGTTAAGGAATGAGACACCCAAACTCAGTCTGTAATTATTTTTCTTGTTTTTGGTTGGGGATCAGAATAGCAAACTGAATTCTAAACATGGCTGGTTAAATGCATTTTGTGAGGAATGACATCTTAGTCACTGAAGCTGTATTGTATTGACTCTGTGGCTATGGCTGTAGGTAGATGTGAACTCTGTACATGACCAGCTCCTGTTTTCACCCAGGATATCTCTTCTTCACATATTGATCTAATCCAGTGTGGAACTGAAGAAGAAGAGGTCAAACTTCTCTTCCATCCTCTTGAAGGGTTAGAGGTGGGGTGAGCCCAGTGTGAAACAAGTGGTATTTTGAGCTGCTGTCAAGCTGCAAAGGGCTTGAGACCAGGCCGCTCATACCCTTGGGAGCTGAGGAATCTTGGCATGCCTGGATGTGTTGATAGACAAACTATAAATGTTCAGTTTAGACCGAGACTGAATAAACACAGGCTTTAGCAATGTAGATGTCAGGCTCTTAATGGAAAGGACCTATTTTATTTGATCCTAATTTTCTGGAAAACAACACCTACATCTCTATCATGCTCAAAATAGCCTGTAATAATTTGTCATGTTGTACTTATGCCATCTAGTTTTGCATTTCCCCAGGAGAAATCATAAAGGGTGCATTTATCCCAACCTAGCTCCCCGCTTTGACCCAGGCTGCTACAATGGATGAATCCCTTTGACACGGGGGAAACAATTGAAAGCGTTATCTTGTGTGAGGGCCAAAAGGACAATCATAATGGTTGTTTCCAAAAGGCCTTTTGGATGTAGATGAATTGCAAGAGTCAAGGATGAAAGAGCCCTTATTTTTGTGTTTGCTGTCCTTGGAAAAATGACATCCTGAAAACAGAATAAATATATTTGAATAATTTTAGTGTTATATATGAAAACAGAAGTTTTGTTGATTTTTTTCTAAGTGAAAAACCCAAACCCAAAATTTATTTCACAGACTATTTGGTAGTGTTTTACAAGTACATTCTATTGCTTTTATATATCCACATAAATATAAACACACACCACTTTGTCTATATCTGTGGAAAATAGTGCAAGAGAAGAAATAAGGTATTTGTCAAGGAAGTTGAACAAGTGTGAGTGAGTGTGAACGCATGTGCCACAAACAGCTGAATTTTCTCCTTAAATTGTCCTTAACTGACTGGTTTGATGTATATTGGACAGGGTACCGAGAGCCCCTTCCCGACATTTTTTTTCTTTTTTCTCTTATTGGAATAATTTATCATAGAACAAGATAAAGGTATAAATAAGCATTGTTTTAGTTGTCTTAGTAAAACAAACAAAATTCTGCAGACTTTAAGGTTGCCACACATTAAACACATGTGGTTAAAAGAGAAATCTCTAGAATGCCCTCTGGCAATTAGGGCACAAGACATCAGTTTCATTGTCTAAGGTTTGATAGTTCTCAGAGATTAATTTATCACAATACAATGCTGGCTCCTTTTCTGTAAAATTTATGAACTCATGTAGTGGAGACAAGAGCACCAGAAGCCTGCATCATGAAAATCCTAGCCACATGGTCAACAGAGAGAAGGTACAGGTGGAAAGAGCAGAGTCAGGAAAGAAATTAGAATAGTCACACATCTGCGGAAAAACAAGCTCTTTCTATGGTGCCCAATCTGCAATGAATACGACACGTGTGATTATGTCATTCTCCTTAGGACCAAAGTTTCATGGTGACTGACTCTGTAGACAGATCTGTAGTGTTTTCTTAAGTCTACAATAAGAGATAAAAATGATGGTTCCAGATATTTGACATCAAGTCAAAAAGTCCTGTACTTCCTTGTGCATCTGAGTTGAGGCATCAGTCCCAATTAGACCACTCGGAAAGGCTTTGCAGAAGCAGACAGGGTGTGTTTCCTTTCCTGGCCTGCTGTGATTATAGCTCAGTGAAGCAGGGAACAAAAGAACTGAGGATGACCAGTGTTTCCAAGGGGACTCAGCCTTTTTGTGTCACAGTGGCTGCACATGTTGTGGACACTTTGCTTTCTAGTGTTTTTGAAGATATTTTATGACTGTTATCTATGCAACACAATCCAGAAAGCAAACAAAGTACCTTTGTATAGAAATCACAGTATGTGCTAGTGTAGCCTTGGTCTTTTTTCTTAGCCAAAGACTTAGTGTTTTCTTGTTTGGGCAAAATATGAAGTCTTTCTTCACCACAGGATCTCCATCTATTGAGCATGAAGGCTTTATGGAAATTTCTAAACCACAGCACCTCTCAAATGCAATTCAATCTGCATTTGCAGAACATCTAATAGAGATCAGACTTGGTAGGTACTGGAATTCCAAAGATAAGGGAACATAGTTTTATGGCTTGGCTACATAAATAGGTGTTCTTTCAATGAATACAATTTTCTACACACAGCAATAATAGGATGCTTTTAAAATGTGAACGTAGGAGAACAATGTTGCGGCTTGTGTGGGGAATGTTCCCCAAAGGCTCTTGTGTTTGATACTCAGTTCCTGATTTCTGATACTATTTTGGAAAGTTGTGAAACTTTTAGGAGGCAGAATCTCATTTGAGGAAATATGTCATTGGGGCCAGGACTTGAGATTTTATAGCCTGGTCCCGTCTCTGTTTTCTGGATGTAGGTGCACATGACCAGCTGCCTCCTGCTCCTGCGATGGTATCCTCCCCACCATGATGGACTGACTGTATCCCTTCTTAGAATGTAAGCCCAGACAACCCCCCACCAAGTTTATTCTTGTCAGTCTCAGCAGTGAGAACAGTAACTAATTAAAATGGAAATTGATGCAAAATTTCCATTTTAGGGTAATTCCTAATATCTACTTAGTGATACCTCTCACTGAATGTTTCCTGGCAGGAAATTCCTCCTTATATGTACCTTAGTAACTGGAGTGAATACAGTAACTAGTTAATCACAATTGTGGCTGACCACTTTCTCATGTTGGGGTCAGGTGTTAACAGATTAAACAGCAATAACAAACTTGGTTATCATTGTGCTTCTACACAGTTGCTATTTGCCCAACACTGAATATCCGTCAAATATACATCAATTTCCCAAGGGGATGCTGAATCGTTCAGGGTTTTGTTGGGTCACCACTCCCAAAAGAAGGGCCCACACAGGAATCTCAAACAGTCCAGATGAGTGTGGGGATCTGGGTATTGAGCAAGCAAGCAACTCCGGGTACCCTAAAGGGACGGCAGGTGTCTGGCCTGCTCTGCCTGATGTGATAACCTGGCCCCAGGAAGCTACTGTAAATATGAATCTTCCTTTCCCCCACCCCAGACCAGAACCAGGATTTTAGGTTTCGTTTCCTCGTCCCTGAACTTCCACAGCCTTTCCGCACTTTATCCCAATACCCCAATTTTAACTTTCTTGCCTTCTGTAATGGTCAGGAAGGCCTCCCTATATAAACCCCTGCATTGGCTCTGATAACCAAACTACCCACCGACGTAGTCTCCTGAGAGGGAACTCCTCCCTCCACACTCTGAGCCACCTCCATTCTCTGGCATGGCTGGAGCACAACAGCCATGCTGGAGATGGAGAGCCACCCACAGATGAGCACATGGATCGTTTCTAGACAGCAAAGGGATTTTTCTCATCAATACTTATGTGGTCCTAGATCACTTTTTATTGTGATAAAGATCCTTTTTTATTGATATTTTGATATTTTCATGTATATAAACTTTTCCATGTCTCACATGGTTTTATACATCTAAGAAATTTTGCCAGTTCAGCCATCTTTTCCTATTTTATAAAAACTGTAATAGAGCCAGTCTCATTAATTGAATACAAACCAACAAATTAAGTTTATGAATCCACATGATTTACATAATATGCTTTCAAATAATAAATACATAGATTTAACACAATCCTTGTTAAAATACCAATGGCATTCTTTACAGAACCAGGAAAATTATCCTAAAATGTGTATAGAACCATAAAGTACCTAGAAGATCTCAAAGGGAAAAAAAGTAAAGGCATTATATTATCTGCGTACAGAGCTGTATTTAACAAAACAACGTGCTAATGGCACCAAGATGTCAACATTCAGGACAGAGACACAGCTCCACACTGTTACCCTCAGCAGCCTGAGGAGATCCCATGATCATGTTAGGGACTTCCAGTCAGGCCAAACCAAGATTTGTGGCTTTGACAGACACAGAAAGGAATTTCAGGACAGCTCGTATGAAGGCAGCTGAAGTTTTAATGAAAATATTTTAAGATAGACCTTAAGAATGAAAGTTAGAAGAAAGAGAAGAAGAGGAAGACAAGGCCAAGTGTGGGGAGGAGCTTCTCTAGGGAAGAGCCACATGAATTAGATAAGCCCTAGTGTGGGCACCTGATTCCCAAAAGAGAGTCACAATTGATTGTGCTAGCATCAGCCATATATACCATTTGGTGGCTCTCAAGATACATTTCAAAGGTTTCTAAGAGATAAAACTTGAAGAAAGATTGAATATATATGATTAAGTTTATTATAATTAAAGATGAAAAAAATCCCAAGGCTAGATATTACTACTTTTTTTTAATCAATCAATCTGCCCCATACATTAGGAAGAAGCTGCAGAAGTAGACAGTGGGACCCAGACACTCCAAGTTGACTTCCAGAGTTCTGAAACAGAGATAGAATAGAGATTTTCCAAAAGGTCCAGGAGAAAAGATCACAGGAAGGATCAAGTCCAATGATGGTAATAGCATTAATCCTGGGAACAGGACATTGCCCCACGTAGACAATAACCTTCTGCTCAGATATGCCCCAGGTTCAAGATAAGACTGTAAAGGAGCAGTGATTTCCCAAAGCTCAGAGAAAACCAGGGCACTGTAAAAGAACGCCCTCAGTGGGGTTTTTAACATCAGAGTTTTGCCTCCTCTGCAAACAAGGAAATCTCTGCAGTGCTGGTGTCCTACATTCCAAAGGGAAAATGGGCCTTTAGCTCCAACCATGACTTAAAGAATCGGCCCATCTTAATAAGTTCTTAATAGAAGCCCCACTGAATAACTGTCCTTTGAGGAGACTATGCCCTCACTTGGGTATCTTTCTTTCTGAGTGTCTCTCTTTTTCGTAACTTCAGTTCCAGGGAATATGATGCCTTTTTTCTGTCCTTGGCATGGGTACACTTATATACATGCAAGCAAAATACTCACACACGTGAAAATAAATAAGTAATTTGTTTTAAAGGACAAGCACCAAAGGATCTCTATTCTATGTGGAACTAAAACAGCTGACCTTGTAGCAGTTGAGAGCAGGATGCTAATTACCATGGGCTGGGGACAGTTGAGAGGAGACCCAGAAATGAAGAAAGTCTAAGGGATGTTTGATGGGAGGAAGAAGTTCTGGTGTTCCATTGTGCAGCTAAGTGATCAGATGACAGTTATGCTCCGTGTATTTTTTTTTTTTTGAAGCTAGAAGGATAGATTGTTAAATGTTTTCATCATAAATAAGCAATAAATATTTGAGGAGCTTGATGGGTTTCTCCCAGTTTCAACATCACATACACAATGTATGTGTGTGTATTTCATTTATTGCATAATAGTTTGTAAATATGTATAGTTTTTAAAAGCTTTAAAAGTGAACCAACTATTAGAAAACTTTAAAAATGAATTAGTTCTTAGAACATTCACAAATCTTAGAATAAAATTTTGAGGGCAGTCTTTCTGTCTATAAAACTATCTTAAACATATTAGAAAATTAACAGCTGCGATTCATAAACCTCACTGTGAGATGAGATGCTTGTGAGACACTGGAGCACCATCTTGTAATCTACAAAGTTCATAGCCAAGAACCACATAGTCGAGCTCCAAAATAAAACAAGCTCACAGTGTTTTCAGTGAGTTTATGACTGTGGGTTGGGCTGTACTCATGCTATCTTGGGATGCAGGAGAGGGCGGCTATTGGCAGGAAGTTAGGTTAGGAATGAGGTTCTGCCAAGAACAACCACTTCCACACTATCCCATGTAACATCACTCCAGTGCCTGGCGCTCAGCAACGTCAGCTGAGTTAATGAATGAAAGGCAAATGGAGATGCACATCGGTCCTTTGTGCAACTATTAGAGACCAGGGCTTTACCCAGCATTTGATACTGTCCCATGTGATTGCAAGAGCAAACAAGCAGTATATTTGTGTTTTTGTTTTGGAGGTTAGTAATATGCATTTCTGCTTAAATATTTAAAATCTAGAAGATTTGAATAATTATTTATCTAAAATTTATTTACCGTCTTGTTGGCAACAACATGCTATTTAAAAGGTATATATTACAAGTATTTTCTAAAGTTGCAGATTATGCCAAATGTGGTGGATTGTGCTTGTAGTTCCAGTACTTTGGGAGACTGAGGCAGGAGTTTGAGGCCAGTCTGGACTACATAGTAACCTCCAGACCAATTTGGAATCTTATCTCAAAAAAAAAAAACCACAAAAGCTATATTTGATAAAGGAATATTTAATGTCTGTGCCAAATAACCTTAGCTGTCAACTTGACACACCTCAGCAGAAGGATCCTCAGTTCAAGAACTGCATCCATTGGATTGGTGGATGGCCATGTCTGTGGGGCACTTTCTTGATTGTTGAATGATGTGGGAGGGCCCAGCCCACTGTGGGCATTCCTGGGCAGGTGGTTATGAGCTGTTTAAGAAAGCAGTCTAAGCACAGGTCAGGGAAACAAGCCAGTAAGTAGCATCCTCCATGATCTTGGCTTTAGCTCCTGTCTCCAGGCTCCTGCCTGCTTAAACTCCTGCCTTGGTTTCCCTTGATGATTTGTGATCTATAAGTCAAATAAACACTGTCCTCCCCATGTTGGGTTTGGTTGTGGTGTTATCAAAGCAATAGAAGACAAACTCGGACATGGCTGGATAAGATGCTGTTGATGTTATAAATGAAAATAAATTTTAAAATAGTAGTTACATACACATAATTGTGTATATTTTTTGACCCCCAAAGATCTAATTTCATGTATATTAACAAAAGGTTGGTATTGTGTTGGATAGTTTTGATAGCTTTCTCTGTGAACTTGACATACCTGGGAAAGGGGAACATCAATTGAGGAATTTCCTCCATCAGATCGGCCTATGGCATGTCTGTGGGGGCATTTTCTTGATTATTAGTTGATGTTGGATGGCACAGCCCACTGTGGGTACTGCTATCCCTGGGTAGGTGGGCCTGGGCTGTCTAAGAAAAGTAGCTGAGCAAATCAATAAGCTGCATTCCTCTGTCTCTGCTTCAGTCCCTACCTCTAGGTATCTGCCCTCAGTTCCAACCCTGAATTCCCTCGGTGGTTGACTTTCCCTTGGAAGTGTCAGATGTAATAACCCCCTTCCTCCCTGTTGGTTTTGCTTAGGTGTTTTACCACAACAACAGGAAACTAAACTAGAACAGGTAGGAAATACATTCAATTATTAATAGTAACTTTTAGGCAATGAGTTTAATGGCGGCAGTGATTTTTAAAATACTTTTCTGAATTTGTGTGTGCACATGTGTCATATGTATGTGTTTACATGTGTACGTGTGTGTGTGTGTGTGTGTGCGTGCGCGTGTAGGCCAAAGGCTGACTCCAGTTATTTTTTTGCAATTGATTCCCACCTTATTTTGAGATAGGGTCACTCATTGAACCTGGAGCTCTCTGTTTCAGCTAGACTAGCTGGCCAGCAAGTCCTGCAAATCGGCCTGTCTCTGCCCACTCCTACCCCTAGTGCTGGGTTGCAACTGTGCATCATCATACCTGGATTTTAAATTTTTTTCAATTTTCATATAATATAGTTTGATGGTATTTAGATCTGCTCCTTTTTCTATACCTCCCCTAGGGTTCCCACCCAATTTAATGAACTCATAGCTAGATAGCTAGAATGGCCTAGAGAGTCTGATTTACATCTCTAAAATGTCCTTCACTATGGGTCCGTCCACTAGGCCCACCAAGAGTTCCATCCCTGTAAGACACTGTGTTTCCTCCTCCCAGCAGCAATCAATTGCCAAAAGTTCTTTAGGCTGTGCTGGGATTTCTTATCCACTTCTCTATGTTATGCTGGGGTTTTTGTCTGATTTAAGCTTGCGTAGGATTTGTGCGTGCTGTTACCACAATTGGCCAATGTGCAGAGCACAAGAAGCTGCAGAGTGCTTAACCCTGAATAAGACACCTATTTCAAACTTCTGCCTCCCAAGGCTCAGGGATCGTTGTAGAAGAGGGACAGAAAGCTGTAACTACCAGAGGTGGTAGGATGATCGAAGAGAGAAAGAATCTTTCAGAGAGCTGGGTCAGACCCTCATATGAACTCACACCTGGCTTTTTTATGTGGGTTCTGGGATCCAAACCAAAGTGTTCATGCTTGTGCAGTGGGTACTTTATACATGGAGCTACCTCTCCAGCCCTATTAATGAATACGTATATTCTGCTATCAGAACTAATACTAATCAGCAAAGCTATTTGGATTTTTTATTGAGTACTGACTGTGGGGTCAGACATATCAGAACTGGAAAGATTTAAGTGTCAATCCTCTTCTAACTACAAACAAGTGGTTAGTTGCTTTGTTTTCTTGTGTGTGAACAGGAGAAGCAAGCAAATCAGAGAGAGTGGGATATTGGCAGAAACATTTATATCAGTGCAGGCAGTCTAATAGGCTAAATAGCCTTTTAAAAAATCAGCTTTGGAGCTGGAGAGATGGCTCAGCAGTTATGAGCACTAGCTGCTTTTGCAGAGAACCAGGATTCAATTCCCAGAACCCACATGGCAGCTAATAACTGTCCGTAACTCCAGTTCCAAGGGCTCTGACACATTCTTCTGTCCTTCAAGGGCACTGTACAACATGGGTGCACTTACATATATGCAGGCAAAACACTCATACACATAAAATAAAGTAATACATATAAAAAATCAGTTGCTAGATGTTAGAGAACAGCAGTTATAAGAAACTAGTCATCTTTCAAATGCCTGTCTGTTCTGGATCCCCAATAACTTGACCAAAGCTAGCAGGAATTTTTGTCGAAGTGAGACTTTTGGTCAAATTAGGGATGAAGGCCATGATGGATCAATCCATTGTGAAGAAAGCTAAAGTTTGGCAAGCCTTGCTCTAGTTCACTTGTGAAGGTGGCGCTTCCTACTGCCCAACTACAGGCTTATTACACTGCTGCCAAAAGAACAAAGAATAGTCACGTTCAGACTCATTTGGACTCAACTGCACCTTTTGGTAAATCCTGGCAGATTAGAAGCTACAAAGGAGACTTCTTTCTATTTGTTGGAAAGTGGCCACTTGTAATGGCAGAGACATTTTTGAGCGATCAATCAACAAAGTCTGAATTTATAACATAAAGATGATAGTTATAACCAATTAACCAAGACATCGACACACTTAGAAAGCATGGGGTAATATGATGAAGCAGATAAGCAGAAACCCAATTTCAAATCATTAGGAGAGCTAACGTAATTATACCATCAGGCATTTGTTGACAGCCCATTCTTTCTGCTTCAGACCAAACTTCTTTAAAGATGGCACTCTACTGATTCTAACATGCTAGAAGGTGGTATAATCATTTGCTTGATAAAGAGATGTATGGCTCATTCACAGTCTATTTGTCTATTATCTGTCTATCAAATCTACTTATCATCTATCAATCTATTACGCACATATTGTTAGACCCCACTCTCAGCCCGGGGACTCGAACCCCAGTGGGCCGCCTGGGTGACTAACGTCGGGGAGCCTCAAGCCCACTGACCTCACTCAGCCCAGGGGACTCGAACCCCTGTAGGCTGCCTGAGAGTCAGTCCCAAGAATCCAGACCGTCAGATGCAAAATGCAAGAAGTAGGTTTATTTCACTTGCGCAAGTGGGAGACTCAGTCTCGTTCATGAGACTCAGCCCGCCTGACTCCTGCCAGGCCAGGTTTTTATAGTAAGGTTTCACAGGATGATTATGCATTGACATATAGCTCAACAAACAGTTCACATACAAGATATTTGCTTACAGATCAAGGTTACAGAAGGGTCAACTTCTCCATACATTACTTTGCAGTTCACAGGAGATAAACTTTTCCACAATTTATGAATGGGATAATGGAGAAAACTTCCCACAATTTATGGATGAGATAATGGAGAAACCTTCCCACAATTTATGGATGGGATAATGAAGCACTGTTTACTCTATAGTCCTATAACCGAGAGATTAGGGGCTGTCTAACCTATAACTCTATGTTAGGGGAGTGTTTATCCTACAATCCTAAAATGAGGTAATAGGGGACTCTTCCTGTGGAATGTTAAGCCCACAGACTTTATCTTGCATACCAAGGGATGTTTACATAACTCTTGAATTCCTTGGGTCTCTTCCTCCTGGTTTTATAGTTTCTTAGTTGTTTTTCTAATTGGGAGGGGGGGAGGCCGAGCTCGTATCACCGAGTGCCTCATAAAACAAAATGTCTCACAATATCATCTATCTGTATCATCTATTTACCCACCAATTATGGGACAGATCCTCTATCAATCATCTATCCATCCATCTAGTTATCTATTTATCTATCATCAGTCTATCTAATTGCTATATACCTATCATCTGTCTTTCATTGGTCCTACCCATTTCCTTACCAATCATATAGTCATGTGTTATTTGCGGGGGGGACACATTCTGAGAATTGTGTCATGAAGTAGTTTCCTTGTTGTGTGGATGTCAGAATTCTTCACTAGCTGTGGTGGAACGGGACATGCCTGACTGATGAGTAACGATCCTCATTGATTTCTCACTTTCATGGTTCTTAATCACTTTCAGTTTTGTTTCCAGATTTCCAGTTGCCATCAGTTGACTTGGTCTCTTACTGACAACATCAGTCCTGGGTTATGTGCACTTTGAGCCAGGATGAACAGAACAGCATGAAATTAAGTCAGGCACAAAGGAGCGTGTTACCTTCAGAGGGAGTGGTAAACCCCAGATGGGCAGGGCTGTTGCAGACAGCACAGGGCAGTTTTGTGTCAAACTTTTTTTTTTTAGAAGTAGAAATTCATTCTAAATTAATGATCGAAAGTTCAGTATAGTGAATATGTAGATTGGACTTTTCAAAAATTCCAGGAGTATATTAGAGCAATTTTCTAGTGTTCTTTTTCCTAGTGGATTTTAATTTCACATGCACAGGAATCCCCGGGGAGCTTCCGGACTGTTTGGGTTCTCAAGCTCTACTTTGGATCTCCTGGGTGAGAAGTTCTGGGGCAAAACCTCAAGATCTGCATTTCAACAGGTCTTTGGTATTTATGCTCAGAGTGGCCTCCAGTCTCACTCAGGAGACAGTCCCCTGGGGGGTCAAGCACTAAAGCTCCAGACAAAGAGTGATGACTTGTGAAGAGCATAACAGGAGCAGGAAGTCCTCCTTTCCTTCCTGAAGAATTTTTGCTAGTGGCTGTGAGAAGAATTGGAAGCTGGATGGTAAAAACGCTCTCCCCTTCCTTTTCTTGCCCTTCATGACAGAATATCTCAGTGGGAGCTGCTTAGCCCATCAGTGTCATATTTTCTCAGCCAATACTGGCCTATTAATTACACACTGAGTGTCACTGTCACTAACGCTTACCAGTGCCCTTCATGGTCCTGGGACAATGGGATGATTCATCACAGCCCACACTCAAGTGGTGACATTGCAACAAATCTGTGCTCATGGAGCCGGCAGTGATGGGAGGGCACTCCTGTGACCAAAGAGAGACTGGTCCCTTCTTGAAGGTGGGTTGATAAAATTATTAATTACTTAGTTTCTACTATTGCCCTTTCAGCTCAGGAACCGCCACAGCCCTGCTAATATCCTTGCTCTCTGTTTTTAAATTGTATTTATTATTTTAGTTTTATGTGTATGAATGTATTGCCTCTCATGTCATGCAGTGCCCACAGAGGTCAGAAGAGGGCGCCAGGCAGTTTTTAGCTGCCGTGTGAGTGCTGAGATTTGAACCTGGGTCCTCTGCAAGAACAGTCAGTGCTCTTAACCACTGAGCCACCCTGATAGCTCCTCCTGTCCTCTATTTTAAATAATCATATTTCTCAGAAACGCAACACTCAGAGCTTTTAGTTTGAAAAAACATTAGAACTGGGCATGAAGCTCTGTACTACAGCACTGGCCTAGTATGTGCAAAGCTCTGGGTCCCATTTCGTGTCACAAAAAGTCTTATAATATCAATTTTGGTAGCTTATAAGAAATAAATTAGACAACTGTGTATGTAATGGTAAAAATAATTTGTATGTAATGTAAAAATGTATTTACTACTATTATCTTACATTACAAAATAATTGCATTTAATACAGAATTCTGTCATTTGTGAACTTCAGAGCATAATTCCCATTTAACATTTTACTACTCTCCTGGTAAATGAATCTATCTCAATAAATACTCAATAAAACAGTAGGAAATATAACTTCTTTTCAGAAGGTTTTGATTTTCCATCCTAATAAAACAAAAGTAACAGGCTTAAGAGTAGAATAATGTAAAGATTGTTCCTTTATAGATAATTAGATATTTATTTTTCTTTGCATCTGTGTCTCTGTGGGTGTGTGCACGTGGTATGTATGCCTACGCAGGCAGGTACATACCGAGGCCAGACATCGACACTGGGTGTCTTCCTCGCTCATTCTCTGAAGCGTTTGTTATTCGATGCCACTTCATGGTTACACCGTACAAAGAACCAGTCTGACTCTTCAGTGTCCATTCTAAGGCCAAGATCAGCCTTGGACTGCAGAGAACCTGTTCCTTCAGAATTTTCTCAGAAGTGTACTCTTCCACAATGGTCAGCTCATTCTTTTCTTGAAACAGTATATCCAGCATGAAATAGGGAAGAAAAAAGTCAGACCCTTTTCATCAAGTTTGCCCTTTCTGATTCCTAGACCTAGACAGACAGACAGACACACACACACTGATTCCTAGACCTAGACAGACAGACAGACAGACAGACACACACACACATACAAAACCATAAACAGATGTTACTAATTTCTCTTATTTGCTTACAATGAGATAAACACTGTTTTCAGTGCTTTAATATGTAAAATATGCATACATGCATTCATATATTGTCTCAAATCAGGCACAGAAGAGTCATGAGGGATTAAGGCTGCATGTTCAGGTCATGTAGGTCAATGAGCTTGTCTATATTATAAACAAGATTAACTTTTTGATTGCAAGGTTAGATAAAAGTCATATGTCCAGAGTATGTCTATATTTAAAAGCCATTATCACAATTCCCATTCTTTCTCATCCTCCTCCTCTTCCTCCTCCACCTCCTCCTCCTCCCCGCCCTCGTCCTCCTCCTCCTCCTTCTCCTCTTCTTCTTCTACTTCTGCTTCTTCTTCAGACAGGATCATTCACTGAACCTGGAGCTTATTGATTTGTTGACGCTGGCTGGCTCAAGAACGCCATGGATCTTCCTGTCTCCGCCTCCCCCTTCCCAGCACTGGGGTTACAGACTTGTGACACCACACCCAGCCTTTATGTGGCCATTGGAGATCCATACTTAGGTCCTCATACTTAGGCAGAAAGCCCTTTACTGGCTGAGCCACCTCCTACAGTCAGTGCCCAATACAATTTCAAAATGGCATTGTCAATTGATCCTGTAGGGTTCTGCTAATAGTATGTATTTGTGTTTTTAATTTAAAAATTCAGAAGAGGGATGAGGAGATGGCTCACTGGGTAAGTGTTTGCTGCATGAGCACGAGGACCCGAGTCTGAATCCCTAGAACGTGTAAAAGCCAGGTATAGCAGCGCACACCAGTAACCCTAGTGCTGGGAGTGTGATGAAGAGACAAGCAGACCCAGGGGCTGACCGGCCGGCCAGTCTAACTGAAACGACGAGCTCGAGGTTCAGTGAGAGACCCTGTCTCAAAAAATAATTTGGAGATAAACTTGGGCCTAGAGATGTACACCTTTAACCCTAGCACTCAGGAGGCAGAGGCAGCCAGATCTCTGTGAGATCAAGGCCAGTGTGTTCGACACAGCAAGTTCTAGGCCAGCTGGGCCTATCTCAAAAAGACAGAAAAAGGAAAAAAATGGGAGTGTGATAGAGGAAAATATAAGATATCAACCTCTGGCCTACACACACACACACACACACACACACACACACACACACACACACACAGAGTTAAGTGCAGCTGCACACATACACAGACATGTACACACACACATGCATTAAAAAAACAAAATCATTGCCATCATTAAGCTCATTACCTAAAAGTTACAATCAATAATTTTGTGTATTTGCTATCAATCCTTTTGTTCATATATTTTTGGATTACAAAATGTGTACAAGTATGTATATGTAATGATGTTTAAAAAAAATATTCTCATTTACTACATAGCAGCATGTTATCGAGCCATTGAATAGTTCTTAAAAATGGAAGTTTAAATTTGCTGTTCAGTTTCTTACCATAGAGCAACCACGATTTAGGTAACTACTTTTCCATACCTGCACTTTTTTTTTTTTGAAGCAGGTTCTTCTCAGATAGCCCAGAATGACCTCAAACTCTAACCTCCTCAGAGCTGGATTACAGATGTACACTACAATGGCCTGTAGGTGGACTGATTAGCTGATTTTTTTTTTTTTCTGATAAAGAATAAGACAGGCCTTGGGGATGTAGCTCTGTTCGCAGCATGCTTGCCTAGCGTGTACAAGTCTCAGGGTTGGATCCTCAGCACCATATGACATTGGGTATGGTGGTACAAGACTGTAATCATAGCACATAGGAGGTAAGAAAGGGAGGTTCTTAGAAGGAGGACAAGTTCAAGGTCATCCTCAGTTACATAGAGAATTCTAGTTTAACCGGGTACATGAAACTCTGTTTCAAATACAAAAGCAATGACACCAGTAGGATGAAAATACCTTATTAGCTGGTTTCAGAGATTTGTTTAGAGAGGAAACTGTCTTTCAGAAAGAATGACCCCAATGAGCTGCTTTTAGTGGCCAAAGAAATGTAAGAAAACGAACAGCAAATCTACTGTTGTTGGCTGTGTTGTTGTGACTTAAGGCAACATTCCCTGCCCAGCCAAATATACTAGTCTGCATATCCTCGCCCTGAGAAGCTTGCAGGGAATCAAGAAAAGGCTTTAGTTAGAGATAACCACTGCGAGTCATGAGGGAGATCAAGTGTTCAGACACGAGCTGGAGTAACAGGGAAAAATCAAGTGCCCGGGAATGTGCCAAAACATTCCAGAGGGCACTGAGCCCCCCAAGGACACAGAGCTCAGGGCTGGGACCAATTTTATTTTAATTTTGAAAGGTCAAGATGACCTCAGCTTACATTTTGAAATAAATAAGGCTGACAAAATAGCACAGTTAGATTTTGTTTTTGATCCACTGGAGAGTCTCTGCCTTCTAATAGTGGAGATTCACACACACACACACATACACACTCACACATATGCACACACACGCACACATACCATCTTGTTCCATACTTTCAGTTACAAAAGATAGTCTTCCTACTCTTTGAACAAAATTTTATTTTCTTTTTGCCCTTTGCTTTAAATAGGATTCTGTTCACTTTGCTCCTTATGGGAAGACTTTTGAAGTTCTGTGTTGTCACATATTTTCATGTGTTGATCCCAAGGAACAAGGAGAGATTCACAGGCAGAAGTTCTGTTACAGAACATCTGTCTATAAAGGGGCACAGAACACAGAAGAGAGAGGTCATGTCCCGGAGTGAGAAAGTGCCTCAGCCGATGGCAGTTCTAAGGACACATTCTTTGTATTTCAGTCTTCTACCAACTTAACCGAATTTGGGGTAAACATCTTAATTCTTAGGGATGCCTTGGAAATATGTTGCAGCATGATCATTAGTTGGGGCCATGCAGGATCATGAAGTTAATTTGGGCTGTTGTGAGATCAGTTTCAGGAACCGCAGGAGATGTAGGGTCCATACCTTCCCCTGACCTCTTCTCCGCAATCTGTCATTGCATCTATTTCACATCCATTCAGGCGCTGGGATGAAGGGTAGGGAGGAGGCACGGGGGCAGGCTGGTTTGAGCCATGCGCCCTCTTGCTCGGCAAGCTAGAGAAAGCCGTGTCACCCTCTGACAGTCTTAACAAACTTATATTACTAGAGACCTCCAAAGCACAGAGCCTCAGAGATGGGATCCAGTGGGGTTTCAGATGAGTAGTTAACTATGCCTAGTTGCAGGAATTTTGTTTTTAGAAATACTGTATTTATTATTTTTATTTTATGTGTATGAGTGTATTACCTGCATGCATGTAAGTATACCTGTGTCGTGAAATGCCCGAGGAAGTCAGAAGAAGGCATCAGACCCCCTGGAACTGGAATTAAGGACAGTTGTTAGTGGCCATGTGGGTCCTGCAAACCAAACCCTGGTGTTCTGCAGGTTAACCTCTGAGCCATCTCTCCAGCCCCAAGAATTTTACTTATTTTTAACTTAGATATATTTTAGCTGATACATTAAAAACAAAAGTTTTCCATATGAAAATTCTTGTAACTTCAAAAAATACACAGTATGCAATCTAGAGTTGCCGTACTATGTAAGAGCGCACTGCACATCTGCCTTACTATCTGACAGTAGTCTAGTATCTACTGACCAATCTCATCCAACCCCACTGTGCTGATTAGTGTTGACTGTCATCTTGGCAGGACTGGATCTGGAATCTCCTGGGAGACAAACTTCCAGGCACACCAGTGAGGGATTACGTTGGTCAGTTTAACTGAGGGGAAAAGACACACCCTAAAAGTGGGTGGCCCCCTGCCCAGAGCTTGAGGTGTATAATATGGAGCTACTTATCTGAGCACAAGTGTTCATCACTCTGTGCTTCCTGACTGTGGTCATGTGACCAGCTGCTTCAGGCTCCTGACTTCCCTGTCACAATGGGTTGTCCCCTCAAACTGGGAGCCAAGATAAATCCCTCCTTCTTAAATTGCTGTAGTCAGGATATTTTATGACAACAACAGAGAGTAAGGGAAGCACTCCTTTCCCTCCAACACTCCCCAGACTCTGGTAACCACTGTTCAGTGTTCAATTTATTTGAGATCAACATTTTTTTTATATCCCACACATGAGTGAGATCATAGAACATGCATCTTTCTGTCTCTGCCTTATTTCGTGTAACAGTGATCTCCAGTTTCATCTGTATTATACATAGCACATGACAAGATTTCTTTTTTATGGCTGAATAGTATTTCACTGTGTACGTGTGGCACCTTTTCTTTATCCATTTACCAGTGAACAGACACACATTTATTTTCATGTGAATTTTTCCACTACCTGGCAGAAAACTAAAGGGAACTTGAAGGGAGGTGCTGTGAGCTTGTCTCATGCAATATGGTGACAGCAGTTGTGAGATTTAGGAACGCTGGCATGACCTTTTAGGTGTAGTATTTATGGTGGCAGGCCAAGTTAGGGTCAGGGCAAGAGATGGCATCCTGTATTCAGTAATGTGGCATACCATGTTTATACTATGACTTTTTTAATCCTTCCAGTCTATGAAGATTGAAATCTCCAATGCTACCAGCTTCGGGTTGTATATCAGTTACTTTCTAATTCAACAGAAACAACCAACATCTCGCTCTATATATCTACATGTACCTTTTATCTCTTGAAGCAGTGTTTTCTCTGTGAAGCTCTTTCACTGGCAGGATGTCCATAGTCCCACGACTTTAGACCTGGTGTCAGGAGCATGGTGCCTGCACGGTTTTCAGTTGGTCCTTAGAATGCCCTTTCTATTTCTGTGTGCGTCGCATCACATAAGGACTGAAGCAATTAATCAGCTGATTTGTAAGTAATTTCTTCTGACAAGCTAGCCACCTTCCTGTAGCAAAAGCCTAAGATGAGCAATCTAGAGGACATGCATTAAACTCACTAATTAAATTAAATTGGAAACCAAAGATTTCTAGGGATCATAGTCCTTTGGTAAAGCAAATAGACATTGTATAATTAATAATTAGATTGTAGTCATTATTGAATCATAGTCCTTGACTTTAATGGCAAATTCATAAAAAATCATTAAATACCAAATGGACTTGCCCCCTAGTACCTGAGCATTTCTATTAGATTTTCACATGGTAATTTCCTTATGCATCTTATCAATGAATATTTTTTTCCTGAAGTTATAAGACTTTGTCTCTACCTTTCTAAATCTCAGAAGAACAAACGTACTGATGAATGTACCATATATACTAATATCCTGACCACACTGGCAGTGTGAAAAGAATGTCACTTGCTACTTAAGATGTCATCATTCAGGAGGAGAGTGATGGCCACCCAGTGGAGGAAGCTTCCCCAGGCCTGGTACTTTGGTCAAACAGTCACAGGTGGTGGGAACTGAAGCCACCACAAGATGCTACCCCAGAAGCATTTTACCCGCCAGCTTCCTGTACAACTGGCAACCTATTTTTTACAAGATGCACTTTTATGTTAATAAAAAACAGTAGTGAATGGATAACTGTGAGTGCCTGTCGATTTAGATACTCCTCATTTTACAGAAGGGATGCACCCTAATAAGACTATTATAAGTTAAAAAATCTTTTAGAAAATTTATTTATTTATTATTTTTAATTTTATGGGCATGAGCAGTGCTTTCCTGTATGTAACTGCATGCGGCGCAATGCTCGAGGAAGCCAGAAGAGGGCATCAAATTCCCCTGGAACTGGAGTTATGGGCGGTTGTCAGCCACCTCATGGGTGCTGAGAATCGAACTCCAGTCTCCTGCGAGAGCAGTCAGTGCTCCCAGCTGCTGAGCCAACTCTCCAGCCCCATAAAAAAATCTTTTAAGAGAAAAATTTGCTCAGTTCCATAGTTTAGTTTGTTCTATCTTGGATGTGTTCAGAGTGCCTACATCAGCCAACACTTAGGCAAAATCATCTAGTGCAAAGGCTACTTCATAATAAAGTGTTGGGAGCCGGAGAGATGGCTCAGTGGTCAAGAGTACTGGCTGCTCTTGCAGAAGACCTGGGTTCGAATCCCAGCACCCACATGACACCTAACAACCATTCGTAACTCCAGTTTCAGGGTATCCAAGGCCCTCTTCTGACCTTTGAGGGTACTGGATGACACAGGTGCACCTACATACATGCAGGCAATATACTCACATACATGAAACAAATATATTGCTTAATTAAAAAAAAGTATTAAGCCAGGTGTGGTGGCACACACCTTTAATCCCAGCACTTTGGAGGCAGAGGCAGGTGGATCTCTGTGAGTTCAAGGTCAGCCTGGTCTACATAGTGAGTTCTAGGCCTGCTGGGGCTACAGGGAGACCCTGTCTCAAAAGATAAAAAATAAGCATTGAAAATCTCACATAATTTATTGGCTTCCACAATGAAAGTGGTACCAGAATGGTTGTATGGATATACTTTTGCACCATCATCAAGTTGAAAAATTGTCAGTGGAACCATCCTCAGTTGGGCACCAAGTATCTATGCAGGTCTGAAAATCAGGGTCGAGGTCTGAGCTGGTGCTAAGAATTTCAGAGATTTGCCACGGAGATGAAGTGAAGTTCAGACATGGGTTAGGTGGCAGGCTGAAGGGTGCTAGGGATCAAGTGGTGGAACGAGGAGGCATGTGTGGAGGAGTCACATGTGACCATGCAGAGGAGAGCTCAGAGGGACTGCTTACAGAAGCCACTGGACTGGAGTGGCTGTTGCTGCTGCAAGGTTAGAGCCTAGTGGAGGGGATTTGCTGGGAGAGGAAAAAAAGGAAGCATACAGGAATCTGTTGTGAGAAGGGATGCTGAGACCACAGTCCCAGTCCCCCAGAGAGCACCTCTCCTTGTCCAGGGCACACAGTAGGTGGCTGTAGCCCGCAGGGAGAGAGCTCATCACAGTTCAGTTTGCAGAATGGAGACAGACATTCTTAGGCACTCTGGACAGGTGCAGGTTTAAACTAGGCAAGAACACAGACTCCAAAGCCAAATTTAGACTCAGAGAAACAAATCAGACAAACAGCCTCAGGGACACTCTGCATCAGAGCCGGGGCATGGGGTGGCAGGACTCCGACAGCAACAAGCGCCACCCGGCACAATGCAGCTTCTGTGATGGTGTAGCACCGACTTGGCTGTGTGCCATCCACCAGTGGCTTTTTCATCAAAGTCTGGAAATCTGAGAGAGAGAAGTTTAAATCAAATCAACAAGTGGAAAAAATAAAAAGAAACTGAATGGTGCAAACTGAAAACCCCTATTCCTTAATTTCAAGTTTGATGGTAGTGGAATAAGATGATATAATATTAGAGAATCCAGAAACAAAGTTGGTGCACAAGTAACATGGTCATACAAGACTTAGTGATGGCAATGTGTTCCCAGAAGTGTCTTTAGGCAATTTTGTCACTGTGTTAGTCACCTTTCCTATAGGTGAGACAGTCAGCCGATAGGAGAGAAAGGTTTTGCATCATAGTTTCGGAGGTTTCAGTCAGTCCACAATCTGTTGACCCTAATTGTTTGGGTAACTGAGGTATGTCGCACATCACAGCAGGAGTGTGTGGCACAACCAAACCATTCACCCAATGGCTAGGAAGAAAAAGTGAGAAAGAGAAGAGGCTGTGGTCCCACAGCCCTCTTCAAGGGCATATCCCCACTGACAGAAAACTCCTCCCCGATGCCCCACCTCTTAAAGGCTCCACCTGCTTCGTCACCTCCGGCAGTGTCTTCCTGGGGACCGGGCTTTATGCAACCTCAGGGGCCTGTTCTAGTTTCTTTTCCATTGCTGTGACAAAACACTCTGACCGATACCAATTTGCGGAGGGAAGCGTTTATCTGTGTTACGTCTCCTGGGTCACAGTTCACCTCTGAGGGAGCCCGAGGTAGGACCTAAGGGCAGGAACCTGGAAGCAGGAGCTGAAGCACAGGCTATTGAAGAATGCTGCTTACTGGCTTGTTCCTCCTGACTTGTGCTCAACCTTCTTTCTTAGAGGTCCACCTGCCCAGGGCTGGGCAAGATGAAGTCGGAGTGTCCATTGAATCTAGTGACAAGATCATGGAGGTGTTGCCAAGCCTGGTTATAACAGACAGTTGAATGGAGACAGGGATTGAGGAAGTTGGGGAGCATATGAGAATATTAAGGAGATGAGAGGGTGAGGACAAAAAATTCAAGTGCTTTGTGATGAAAAAGATCTAGGGGTGTGTGAATGAGTTGAGACTGAGAGAGAAAGGTTGTAAAAGTGGGTGGGCTTTCCAGGGATCTGGAAGGGGAAGGCGTCTGTCCAAGCAGAAGGATGGGTTCAGATGTCATCTTCTGGTCAAAGAGTCCCTGTCTACAGCTTCGGTTTTTGTTTTTGTTGTTGGTGGTTTTTTTTTTTTGAGAGAGAGAGAGAGAGAGAACAGAGAGAGAGAATATGGTATGAGGACAGCTGTCTTCCAAGGAAGGGAAAAACGTCTGTCTCTGAAAAAGTTTGTGTAGAAAGACAGGAATTAGGTGTACAGAAGAGTAGTGAGAAAGAGCTGTGGGTTAGTAGGGACCGCTCCTTGCAGACTCACGGTTTGAATGTTCGTGGCTGTTTTGGGAGGAGGACTAAGCTACAAGAACTAGGTTACCGGGGCAGGTTCATGGGGGTATACTGTCCTTGGCTACTTTATGCTTCGTTTTCTGCCTCCTGGGCTGCCATGGTGTGAACTGAGCTGCTGTATCAAGCCTTCTGCACCAGGATGGACTGAACCCCCTGAGACAGTGAGCCCAAATAAATCTTCCCCTCTTTAATTTAGCCGTCTATGTCAGGTAATTTGATGCGGTGACATGAAAGTAAGTAACATGGGAGGATCCCTCTGAGATCGGGCTGGTGCCTGTACAGTGAAGTCAGTCTGCCCCGACGTGTGCCTTTCTCTAGGGCGTGTAGACAGTTGGGATGCAGGTCGGTGGCTGGATTCGTCAGAGATTTTTTTTCCTGAAGAAACAAAAATTCGTGGTGGGCGAGGGAATCCGGAGTATTTCCGAAGAGCCATGTGTACTGCTGACTCAGCTCTGGTGGCCGAGCGGAAGAGGAGTCACGACCCAGTGCCGGCTCTGAGGGAGGACCTGCGGGCCTGCTGTCCTGCTTTGGCGGAGGAGCTGAGCCAGGCAGGCCCGGGGAATGAGCAGCACCAGGGCTCTCCGAGGACGGCTGAAAGGGGCGAGGGCGCGAGAGGCTGAGCAGCCTGAGACTTCTGCCAAACGGACTGTCCGCCCTGACGTCCTGGGGATGATGGCAGTGCTTGGGGCCAGATGCTAAGATGACGAAGCGGCAGGGAAGGAAATGACCAGGAATCACACAGAAGAGTGACAAGAACGGGGAGCAGAGCCGAGAATGAAGGAGCTTTTGCAAGAGAAAGCAGAAGCCAGAGCAAACAGCACAGTCCTTCCATCGAGATGCATGTGGGTGGGGATGGAACGCACCGGCAACAGCGAGATGGTGTCTTGGAGAGGAGGCAGGTTTCCTTTGAGGCAAAATATATGAGTGAAGCTTAAGAGGACAGAGGAGTTGGGAGAATTTTCTGTGGTAGAGAAGGGCTTGAGAGACAAACCCAGAAGTCCAGAGCATTACTACTGCAAACACAGGACAGAGACTCCCACAGACAACGGAGTGAAGAGAGGGACAATACATTACATATCATAAGGGAAGCTGAGCGTGGTGACACAGGCCTGTCATCATAGCGACTCGGGACACTGAGACAGGAGGAGCTCTGGTTCCACCGAAGTCTGGGCTACATAGTGAGCTCAAGGGCAGCCTGGGTAACTACGGAGATGCTGACTCAACATAAGGATTACAAAGATTACAAAGGTTGTAGGCCAGTGGTAGAACACTGCCCTTCACTCCCGAGTCTTGAGTTCAATGCTGAGTGCCGCACACACCGAATAAGTCATAATGGACTGAAGTGAAGTAAACTGTTGACCGTTAATCTCTACAAATGTTAAGCCACATCAAGCCAAGACCCTACCCTGGATGGGGTGGTCTCTGACCCATTTAACTTAGAGATGAATTTGTCTAAAGTAGGGTTTGGATCCCATTTTAGATAGTTCTTTTAATATTTCACTCTAAATATTCACATTATGTCTAAAAAAATGTTTGCAACCAACAGGAAAAAACCATACCAATCATATTTAAAAATAGACTTGTGGGGCTAGAGAGAAAGCTTATCAGCTAAGAGTGCTCCATGCACAAGCATGAGGACCTGAGTTTAGATCCCAGTGCCCACATAAGAAGCCAGGCGGGGTCATATGCACACCGGTAACCCCAGATCTGAGAGGGACAGATTGGTGGGGCTTGCTGGCTTCCAACTTGGCTGAAAAACATGAGCTCCAGGTTCTATGAGAGACCCTGCCTACAAAGAACAAGCTGAAGAAGAGGCCTCCTGATGCCCTACCCTGGCCTTGGCATCTTTGCACATGTGTGCGTGTGCAAACATACACACACAAACACACACTTGCAAATTAAGATGTCCATGCATCACCTCTTGGCTTTCTCCTCACTTTTTCACATGGGTCTCATCTTCTAAGCCTGGTTGAATTTAGGGCTAGAATGTTCTCCAAGTTCTCAGTGTCCTTCTAAGTATGGAACTCAGAGGTGGGCACAGTGCTCCAGCGAATACTTGACTGTTTCCAGATATCATGGAAGAGTGACTTTGCCCTTCCTTGAGACTTGTTTTCACATCCTAACATACCACAAGGTTTTGAAAGCTGGTGTCAGGACTGATTCCAGCTATTTTGATCATGGGCTCCTTTTTAGACATACTGCAGCTAGGCCCATCCCATCTTCTATTTGTAAAGCTTGTTCTTTCCTAAAGATAATGTCACCCTGCGTTTATCTTCAGTGAACTTGAAAAAGCATTCTGACTGCTTTTCTTCTTTGGCAAAGCTGTTTTAAAGTTGTATTTGCCAATGGCCTTGGGCTGGCCTTCCTTCTTTCCACCACGGTGGGGACTAGAGTGCTCTGAGTTTCCTTCACAGTGGCGCCATGCTTGAGAACAGTTTTGCGAACATTTCCAGCCTCAGTGTTACTTGCCAGGCCTGGGCTGCTTCTTTGTATGAGGGCACTGATGTGGAGATTGAACTTTGACTATCTTCATTCTAGCCTTTGCCAACATTCAGAGAATCAATTCCTTAACGTTTTAGACCTTTGTTCAAACATTCGTAATTATTACTGTCAAAGAGGGATATCCTTTAGCAACTGATTTCCAGTTGATTTCTTTCTTTCTTTCTTTTTTTGGTCTTCTTGAGACAGGGTCTTCCTATAGACCCAGATGGCCTGAAACTTGCTATGTAAACCAGGCTGGCCTTAAAGTCACAGAGATCTACCTGCCTCAGCCTCCCTAGTACCGGGATTAAAGGAGTGGGTCACCATGTCGGGCTTGGGTTGATTTTCTTTAAGAGAGTGGATGGTAGATAGACTGACCAGACTCCAGTGAATGAACTCATACTGAGGGACATTTGGGAACAGACACTTGCTTTCAGAGGCCTTAACACATAGGGCCGACCACATGAAATCTGGTGGAGAGCTATGGGGGTACAGATAAGGAAGGTGCTCTAAATATAATTAAGATGTGTTGTATGAGATGCACAAAACTTCAATAAAAAGACAAGTAAAAGCAAATAAAAAGCAGGGATATCTACAAGTTAAAATATGTGAACGATAAGGAGAATCTTTCAGAACCTTATGAGAGTTTTAGGTCTTAATCTAAATTGATCTCTCAGGGTATGATGGTCAATTTTGATTATCAATCTGATTGGCTGGGAAAGTGCAGCAGAGATTAATGAAGTACATGTATGACCAAGTTCTGTGATGGAGTCTTCAGAGACTTCGTCATGAGGATTGCCTTCACCAGTAGATCAATCCCTTCATGGATCCAGAATATGGTGGGACTATCGGGAGTCGGTGAAAGGCAGGGCGTGAGGGCTAGTGAGAGAAAGCAGGCCACTGCGGGGTGTGTTCTGAGGAGCAACATCTTGTCTTCACGGCTCCTTTTCATTTGCTCCTCTGTCTGCTTCCCGACCGCTGTGATATACGGTGAGTTGCTTTGTTCTGCATGACCTCCCCTCCACAATGACTGACACACTGAAGCTGTGAGCCAAAATCTTTGCTCCTGTAAGTTGTTTTTGGGAGGTATATGATCACAGCAATGAAAAAAGTACCTGATAGACAATTTATATTTTGTCCTCTAAGAGCCTTGAGGTACTGGGTTAATTTCTAACTTATTCATTGCACAGAATGGCAATATCGTTCACAGTGAAAGAAAACCTGTGGTGGGAAGGAATGGAGGGAAGGAAGCACCTCAGCAGGTGCAAGTCTTCCTGTCCAGGTTCCAGTGGGTGTCACATCCTTTCTCTCTTCTTTCTCCTTCCAATGATTCCTTTGTAAATTTCCTTCCCATAGGAAACTAGGCCTCCACTGAGGGAAGGGATCAGTGACTATTTTATCTTTACTTCACTCATAGTATCTTATGTAGCTTACAAAAGTCAGTGCTCAATAAACATCTATAGACCGAATGAGCAACAAAGGGAAACTTAAAAACTGAGAAAAGCTCAGTCAGTCCCAAGTTAGATTTTTGTTTGGGCAAAATAATTTGATTTTAATCAAACAATTACTTCTAACAAAATCTTTGATTTAAAATTTTGATTTATTTGCTTTTATTTTATGTGTATTTCCCTTGCATGTATGCAAGTGATCCCCATTTGTGCAATGCCTGTGTAGTCCAGTAAAGGGAATCCCTGGAGCTGGAGCTATGAATGGTTGTGAGCTGCTGTGTGTGGGTGCTGGGAACAGAATGCAAGTCCTCTGCAAGAGCAGCCAGTGCTCTGAACCCCCAAGACATCTCTCCAGCCCCTGATTTAAATGATATTTTTAAAAAATAAAAGATAATTGTTTGGCAAATATAGCAATGAATGAATGAATGATCTGGTGAAAAGGGGAAAGCCTCGGGGATTTCCTTTAGAAAGCAACGAAATCAGTCTTCATAACAAAGGTAAGAGGGAGTCATGTGTCTACCTTCCTGTCTCTAATCAGGGCAGGATACTGACATATTATCCTTCTATAATAATACCAGGTCAGAAAGAACTGAGTGCTTAGAGGCCCACCTCCTCTTACAGTTTCCATCAGTTTTCCGATGTGTAGAAAAACCATATGCAAGGCAAAACACATATTAAAAATAAGACAACTCAGGAAAAATGGGATTGATTGTGTCATGTGGTATTTTATATCCTGTCACTATGGCTGTAGAATTATCTAGGGTGGGCCAGGAAAGCTGTTACTATCATGATTAGTGTAGTCACCATTTGTTCCTGTTAATAAGTAACTTTTGTGGGTCAGCTGGTCCATGCACTGTGTCCCAGACATATAAAATCATTATAAAACTCTTCATGTATATGGCATTTTCTGTACAGATTACATAAAATTTTCAGTTAATGTATCCTGTATATTTTGATTATGAAATATGGGACTACATAGAAACTAATCACTTGCTCAGCCACCTAATCTAAAGGTCAGTGCCCTCTTCACGTGGCACATACTACGAGAAATGCAGAATAATGGAAATAAGAATAAAGACATCAAGGGGCTCAGCCTCCTGCTGCAACTCGTGACTGTTGCCTTCCATGTGCGTGCTGACCAAGACGGATCCACCCAGATCGGGGACTCTCCCAGCAGGACAATGATAACTTGACCCCATTTCTTCAGTTATAGACTCAGCAACTCTAGAGGGACTTTTGAAAACTGGGTGCCCACTGAGTTGGGTTTATCTGTACCCTTGGAAGGGTGGGGCCAGTCTAAAGACTATCACTACCAACTAACATAATGTAAATCCTTTCCAAGAACTAAAAACAATGATTACCACTTATTGACATTTTTTTCTCTCTTTTAGGCATTAATCTAAATGTTAAAAAATAAAATTCATTTCATTCTATGCCACCACTCTGGGGCACTGTGGTCTCCATTTTATTTACTGATTTTTAATTTTTTGATTAGTTAATTTTATTCTATGCATATGAAAGTTTTGTCTGCATTATGTAAGTGCACCATGTGTGTTTGATGCCCGCAAAGGACAGAAGAGGACACTGGATCTCCTAGAACTAAAGTTAGGGACAGTTGTCAGCCACCTCGCGGTGCCGGGAACTGAACCAGGTCCTCTGTAAGAGCAGCCGGTACTCTTACACTGTGATCTTTTCAGGCCCCATTTTAGAGACGGAAGAATTCTGGATTGTGGAGGATTAAGTGACTTGCTCAATACTCACAGTTAGAGAGCTATGGAGCTTGAAAGCTAATCCAGACCCACTGATTCTCTCAATCTGGGCTCAGGGTCACCCTTGGAAGTCAGTATTGGCACCTTGGGCCATTTGGTATCAGACTGTGGACTTGAATCTTAAATGATCACCAGAAAACTTGAAACTAAAAATCATCTATTTTTATCTTTCCCAAAGATGGACTTGGTGGAAAAATTATACTGCAAGATGCTCTTTAGAGGAGCAGGTTCTGGGGGCAAACAAGCCAGAAAGCCTGGCACGAAGAAAGAGCACCTGTTTCCTGCGGGAATTAGGGTGAAGAACCGCTTTCGTTCTGTAAAAATTTGCTAACAGCCCTTGGATTTTGTATTCTATAGGATGCATTTTGGAAGCTGGTGACTCAGACCGCTTCCTGCCATCTCTCTGGACATCACGTTGCTTGAATTAAGCTGGACTTTGCTGCGTCCCTTTGAATACAAGATGGACTCTCTCCGAAAAAGCACAATTTCCAGCTCTTAATACATCTGAGTCCACACACTTTTTCCGTGAAACACGCTTTGTCCTGGAGTTCCATGGTGTGTGGTTCCCCACCCCCCGCCAGGATGGTAATTAAGTCTTTGTTCCCTCAACTGTATTGAGCACCTGTTTTTCCTGTGTATTTAAACAAATATGTTAAAAATATGGTGCTCTTGAAGGTGATAAGTGTTATGGAAAAATCCACTAGGTAAAAATTGGTTAGGCATGACCTCTTTTAGTTGAACACAAATCACATTGTTAAAGTGGTAATGTCAGAGAAGGTGGAATGGGCCAAGGACCAGAAGCAGCTGGGGAATTAAAGAGGTGACTGGTTTTATAGCCTCAACTTCCTTCTTTGTTCTGTTGTTGTTTATTTTTATTTTGGTTTTTTTTTGAGGCAGGGCCTTCCTATGGCCCCAGCTGGTCTGGAACTTACTGTGTAGACCAGGCTAACCTCTGTCTCACAGAGATCCACCTGACTCTGCCTCCACTGTGCTGAAATTAAAGGTGTGTGCCACCACACCCAGGTTCTTGGGGTTTCTTTTCTTTGCCTTAACTTTCACAAACCGTTCCTTTCTCTCCTTCCTCCCTCCCTCCCTCCCTTCCTCCCTCCCTTCCTTCCTCTCTTTATCCTTTCTCTCCCTCCCTCCTCTCTTTCCTCTCTCGTTTTCTCTCTTTCTTTCACTAGTCCCTGATGCTTATCATCAGTATTTATTTTATTTATTTGTTTGTTTGTTTGTTTGCTTGTATTTTTATGTGTATGAGTGTTATGCCTACATGTATGTAATGTAAGTGCACCTATGTGTGCAATATCTGCAGAAGCCAGAAGAGGACATTGGATCCCCTGGAACTGGAGTTATGAGTGGTTGTGGGCTGTCGTGTGGGAGCTAGAAACCGAACCCGAGTTCTCTGCAAGAGCAGTTGGTGCTTTTAGCCATTAACCATCTCTCCAGCTCCTGTTGATGGTATTTTTTGGTATTTTGCTTCTCAAAACACAGATATTAAATAATTCAAGACAGTATAAATAAGAAAGCAAAAATAGCCTGAAATTTTACCATGTATTTCAATTTTGGTAAAAGCAGCATTCTACGTACATGACTGTACCTCTATGTATATGTATACACGGTCTTGCGTCTCTTTGTATACCAAAGCATACTTGTAATTTAAAAAATAGCATTGTGCAGTATATACTACTCAAGAATCCACTTTCCCAATAACTAGTATGTTTTATGTGTCATTCTTATGACCCTTTAAAAGCTATATGTTCACAGTTACTCCACTGTGTTTTGAAAAGTAAAACTAATATGAATAGTGTGTGCATTAAAGTTCATTTCATTTTGTGCCTGTACACCATGTTCTTTCTCTTCCATAATAAGAACAGAGGCTTCCTCTTATGTCCCCCAGCATTATTTAATACAGAAAAGCAGATTCGGATTTATATTACCTCCAATGCCCTCTTCTAACACAGAGGCTGCTTCTACACTTAGCTCTCACCTAACATCAAAGATTGTTCCCATGCTAGCACACTGGAGTCCTTTTCAGATTCAGGCGTGTGGGATGTGTATGTAGCATAGGCTGTCTCAATTGCTCTGCTATCAGTAGTTCTTTAGTCTCAGTTAGTCTGAAACCTACAGTGACAGGAACATTAAGTACAACATGTCTGAAAAAGAACTGTAGACTAGCAGAACAGTAGATACTAATTTATCGCCTGGAACTTATAATTTTAATTAATAAGAAACCAAAGGATGAAACTGTCTGTTGGCGGTCTAAATGTTGAGTTTCCTGGGCAAAGAATTATGAATCTTTTCATGTTTATTTTCAATGTCATTAACAACAAGATTTCATAACATTTATTTAAGGGCTGGAGAGATGGCTTAGTGGTTAAGAGCATTGGCTGCTCTTGCTGAAGATCCAGGTTTAAATCCCAGAACCCACCTGTAAGCTAACAACCATCCTAACTCCAGTTCCAGGGGATCTGACACCCTCTTATGACCTCCTTGGGCATTGTATGACATAGGTGTAGTTACCTAAATGCAGGCAATGCAGTTGTACCCATAAAATAAAAATAAATAAAATATTAAAGATTTATTTAAAATGGTATCTCATGAGTTTATTCAGATAATGTATATTTTTTATAAGCATCTGTCTGGTTAACGTATAATATCTAATTCAACATGAATAGTAAAATAGTTTTGAAATTCTATATTGAACATTTGTATTGCAAAGTTTCTCATTAACTTCATTTCCCAGAAGGACAAAAGTGAACCATTGCAAGGGTTTGTGTAAGATTACCCTTTAAAACAGTCTTTTGGACATAGTAAATATGATACCATTGAAAAATGAGTGAGTGAATACCAGACACATGTAACATCTCATTTCACTCCTTACTTGTATGCTAGACATTAACATTGCCATGAGGAACTAGATCAGAGAAATCAATGCTGTTCCAGAGTCATGCATCTCTTCAGCTTAAGAGCCACTATTCAACACTAAGAGTTGTTTCCCCTCTATGCTATGTACTGTAACAGTAAATTGCTCTGACTCAGAGTGAACTTGATTGTACATGGTCTTGATCATTTATTTGTCGACAATTCCTCTCAGATAAATCACTTCCCTTTAAATTAAAAAAAGAAAAATCATTTCCACCTTCCTTTAAATTAAGAAAAGAAAAATCATTGAAGGGTTCACAAGCTAACCATACACAAAGTGAGCTATTTTTCTTTTTTCCTTTAAGAAAAAAGGCATCTTGAGAATCAGTGACGTATATTAGATATGAGATCTTGGTTTCCAAAATTTAACAGTGGGGCAACAAATTTTTATAGACAAACCATCACTCTTTGCAAAGAAAGATGGAAAAATACATAGAGAAAAATGATTTAAGAAAACAATCTCAGTTTTCTTAAAAGAGAAACTAGATCTGGAGAGTTTAGTATTAGAGAGAGGAAAAGAAAAATAGAATAATTAATGACTCCATCTCTGGTTTCTTATAATACAAGCATACTAAAAATAGCCCCTTTGACAGAAATACACAATAATTTCCTGACTGTCACCTAACAAAATGTTCTTTATAGAATGATGCTAGAAAACAAACACTAGGAAGGAGACTCTGCAAGTCACGCTGGAAAATTTTGAGCATAGGACAGTTCATCCCTTAGATGAGGCTGTGTGTGTGTTGTTGGGTGAATATTTATAAACTGAAATTTCTCTCTTTGTTCATTAGTCCCATCTTCCTCTTTTTATTCTTCCCTAAGAATTGAAAAAATTGCTTTCAATTTTGAGGTTTTCTATGGTAAAGTGATTTGGCCAGGGAGATTGTGACTACTTTGCATATAATAAAATTAGAGCACTAATTTGCATGAAATAAATGTGAACGATACTAAGACAAAAAATACATATATTTGGCTTGGGGAGATGGCTTAGTTGGTAAAATGCTTGCTGCACAAACATAAAGGACTGTGCCCTGATTCCCAGCACCCATGTAAAATGCCAGGTGTGGCAGTCAGTGTATCTTTAACCCAGGGGGCTCACTGGCCAGGGAACCTAGATAAACAGTGAGCTTCAGATTCAGTGAAAGACCCTGTCTCAAAAAAATAATATGGAGAACAACTGAGTAAATGAGGAATACACCCAATGTCAACTTCTGACACATACACATATGTACACACACCCTCCCCTCACGCACACCCCCACACACACCTCACATGTATACACACAGAGTTACGCCTTTATATTCCCCATTCATCTTAGGCAGTGATACGCAGAGGACGTGAGGTCTGTCTGGTCCGTCGGCAGTAAAGCACACTATCTAAATGCTAGAGAAATGAAGTCTTTCTCACAACTTTCCTCTTTTCAGAACACAACTGGGGCTATACATGATGAGACCAAAAGATGGAATTCATCACAGGAGCTAAATACATGTAAACAGAATATGCATATGGAGCTGATGAAATGACTCAGCAGTTTAGAGTACAGGCTGCTCTTGCAGAGGACCCAGGTTCATTTCCCAACACCCACGCTGCAGCTAATAACCACCTGGAACTCCAGTTCCAGGGTATCTGATGCTGTCTTCTGGCCTCCATGGGCATTGCGTGCACGTGGTACACTTACATACACGCAGGTAAAACACTTATACACATAAAATTAAATAAAAAAGAGTACACATGTATAAATGCAAAAGATTTATTATAGGGAATTGGCTCACATGATTCTGGATGCTGAGAAGTTCCATGATCTGTACTTACAAAGTAAAAGACCCAGGAGAGCCAGCCCATGATACAGTAACAGTTCACGTCCCATGGACAAGGAGAACTGTGTGTGGAAGTTCTGGCCTGAGAGCTGGCCCAGAGAGACCCAGGAAGAGCGGATGTTTCAGCTCAAATCTGAAGGCAAGAAAAAGCTACATTTGTCTTTCACTGCGACAAAATACCTGACAAGAGCAACTTAGGGAAGGGCTGATCTGGGCTCAGAGTCCCAGGGGGCAATCCATCTTAGAGAGCGGTAGCAGGAACTGGAGGCAGCTGCCTCAGTTAGGGCATAGAGAGAGACGAATGCTGGTGCTTAGCTTCCTGTCTCATTTTCATTCAGCCCAGGACCCCACATCATAGAACAGTGTTGTTCACAGTTAGGGAAGGTACACTACCTCATTCAACCTAATCTAGAAAATTCCTCGCCATCGCATGCAGGGATTTGTTTCCATGGGGTGTCTAACACCCATCAAATTGACAATCAAGATTAACCGTCACAAAAACCAGTGCCCCACTTTGAGCAGTGAGGAAGGAGTGGTCCTTGCCTATTCAGACTTGTGGCTCCAGTCAAGTCTCTTAACCGAATGGAGTCTCACCCTCATTAGACAGGGTGATTTGCTATATGTACTCTACAAATTCAAATGGTAATCTCATCAACAAACACCCCTAATTATGTTTGAACAAATGTTGGAGCACCTCTTGGTGGGTGTAATTGAGTTGGTATATAAAATTAAGTATCATAAACATGTGCTGGCGAGCCAGTAATCTAACATATGCCTAGAAGATATGTTTTGGGGGTTTATGTAAGCACAAGTTATTTTTGGAACCCAAAAGTTTCCAAAAATTAAACAGCTGTCATTACTTAACTAAAACTATTTTATCCATCTACCTGCTGGTTCCTTTGGTTGGAGTCATGTCCAGGAATTTTGATGGGCTTAACACCTTGACTATTGAGATCAAATACGAGATACGTTCAAATTGATGACAGTCCTGGCTCTGGAAACTGCATCATCACCTGTTTTCTACAAATTTCTGCTGTTTTTCCTCTCCTCTCCTCTCCTTTCCTTTCCTCTTGTTTTCCCACCTCCTGTGTTCTGAATACCTGTTTACCATAACACCACAGTACAGTAAGCATAACAGCAAGGACATTTGTCTGACAGTGTTGCTACTTTTAAAGAATAAGTTGGTTGGGGGCTGGGGAGATGGCTCAGTGGGTAAAGTACTTGCTGTGGAAACCTGAGAACCTGAGTTTCAATCCTCAAAACCCACGTAAAAGCTAGGTGCAGTAGCATACATTGGTAATCCCAGGGAAATGGAAGGTAGAGACAGGAAAGACCCTGGAAAATCACCAGACACCTAGTTTGTCATATACATCGATGAACAAGAGAAACCCTGTCTCAAGTTAGAAGATGATCAACATACAAGGTTGTCCCCTGACCCCACACATGCGGGGCAATAATCACCCCCATGAGCAAGCGTACTCACGACCTTGTACTTTCACTCTCACACACATATGTGTGCATGTAGAAACACATGTGCATATGTATACACACACTAGAGTAAACTGGTTGTGCTGATGACTGTTCACTGTAAGAATGGTTAGTGATACCTACACAAAGAAGAAATGTACCTAACACAACCCCTTTGCAGCAGAAGGTGCTAAAGAGGAGTGGGACTCAAATGCCTCGGCAAGAAGACTGAAAACTGCTGTGATTACTTCTTTGTTCTTTCTTACTCTGCCCGATTTGCTCGAATTTCTACTGATAGATGTTTCCCTGGTGACTGTCATGGAGGAAGATTGTAATTTTCCTAAGCTTACTTAAGCACTTCTAGCCTTGACTGAGCCTAAGACTTTGGGGACAGATTTTATTTCTTAACAGGAATAATTTGTAACTAGTTCCTGGGTTTGCCAATAACTGGAATGTACATCAAATAGTGTTGTTCTGTAATTATGTTTCTGTTAGTGTTCTACTATATAATTATGAATTTTGAAATTACTATAATATACAAAAGAACATATACATTTATAATGTACTAATTATATGACCCAAAGAATATTGTAATTTTCAAGGAAATGCTTGCCTGTGAGTGTTTTCAAAATGCATATGGGTAGGAAGTCGATGCTTGTCGCCTCTCAGCTGCAAACCACTTATCAAACCAGGGTGAATCTGAGCAATGCCAGCCCAGTGCACAAAGGGTCTGCTGTAGTGCCAGATTCTGCTGACAGAAGAATGTTCTTCACAGCCCGCCTCTCCACCTTGAAGAAAGATCCAACTGAAAGCACAAATATTAGATGAAGGAGAAGACTATAAAATCCCAAGGAAGAACACGTTACTTCTCTAAGCCATTGTGCTGGATTACCAGCTGAACTGAACCTTTTCGGATCTGTCCATTTCACCAGTGTTTCTTCTGCTGTTTTTAACTTGAAAACATTTTACATTGCTCTCTGCTATTAATTCATAGTGTAGTGAAGTGCTTGACTGGATCTGAAATGTCCTCTGAGTATCCACGTCTGACAGGATTGATCCACAGAATGTGGTCTTATTGGCAGGTGGTGGAACTTTGAGCAGGTGGGATTAATGCGGAAAAGACACGTACTTACAGGACATAAACCTTTCAAGACCATGACCCCATCCCTTCACCCTCTTTTTGCTTTCTAGGCATTAGATGGTAAACAGTCTTCCTTCACATGACTCTCATCATGATGCCCTGTGCTGCCAGAGGTCAAGTACAAAAGGCCAAGACAGCGTCAGCTGAAACCTCTAAAACCGTGAACTAAACTAGGCCGTTGCTTCTTATAAAGCAATTATTTCAGGCATTTTGTCAAAGTGACAGATAGCTAACATAATGTCCAGTCATGAAAAAGTCAAATATCATATGTTGTATATACATTTATGCATGTATGTATATGTGTGTTTGCATAATTTAAGCCAGGTTTACAAATCAAGGCAGAGAATTCTCTTTTTTTCTCTCCTTCCAGAGTATCAGATGTCTCGTGTCATTTCAATGGGAACTGGATGTGAGTCATAGATGTGAGCTATGAGGTGAGGCTCTAGGACTGACCTCACACCAGCCTGCAGCTTCTAGGACTTTGCTCTTCAAGGGATGACAGTGAGGGTCACATGTGTGATTTCTAACATCCCAGTAGCCATGTTGACAATAGAAAATGAAACAACAGAGACTAAAACTAATGATGTATTTGATTTAACCCAGTATATCTGAAATGTATTTTTTCAATAGGGAACTGGTAAAAATTACTAATAATGTATTTTACATTTTCTTTAAATCTGTGTCTTTAAAATCCAGCATGTATTATATGCTTGTGGTACATCTTAATATCTAGGCACATTTCAAGTACTCAGTAGCCCCACGTGGCTAGTGGATATGATATTTGGAAAGGCCAGCTCTATGTGGGAGGATTGGACCAATTACTTAGAAATTTTGAAAACAGATTAATAGGTTTAAAAAATATGTATTCATGTATAAAACACAGAGAAACATGCAAAATACAAGTATATTTTGATGAATTTTCATTACAACCCAGGTCACAAGATGATAGATTAAGAGAATCCCGGTTTTCCTTCCTGCACCTCTTAGACATTTTAAATGTATTAAATATTGTTTACATTTTAATGCCATAGCATTAACCAGACCCACTTCTCTAACCAGAAAGAGGACATTGCTGACATGTTGAAGGCCAGTTCTTTGGTGTTTGGCACAGTTTCATTTCTGGCTATGAACCTGGATGATGGAGACGCAGGAGAATGAAGAGCCCTCAGGGAGCCATGCTAACAACAGAAGATTGAGAAAGCGTATCACTAACTACTTAAAAATGCAGAGAGGGGTCTGAGACCCCACCCAACATAGACATACTCAGAGTATCTGTATTTATGATTCAGACTCAAATAATTTCTTAATGTGCTTTCTTTCTTTACAGTCACTAAACGTGAGGGTAATCTAAAGATGAGAAAATAGTTCCCAATATTTTATTCATTATTTTTTTATGTGTATGAATGTAATACTTGCATGTGTGGAAGTGCATCCATGTCCTGCAATGCTCACAGAGGTCAGAAGGCATCAAATTCCCTTGGAACTGGGGTTACAGATGGTTGTTAGCTGCCCCGTGGGTTCTAGGAATCCAAACTGGGTCTTCTGTAAGAGGAGACAGACAGTGTTCTTAACTGCTGAGCCACCTCTCCAGCCCACAGTTATACATCAACTTTCATGAGATGCTGTGAAGACTACAAATGTTTTGCATCAGACAGAGTCTTTTTTTGACACGAGAACTGAATATACAGTTTATGTCCAATAAATATTTCCACGGTCAGGAGGGTAGGAAGCATTGAAGCATTAGTGTGCTTTTCTGAAAACAAAAAAAATTTTTTACAAGGCTGAAGAGACCTGAGGCTTAATGGATACAGTGTCCTTCTAGAATCTGATAGCTGCAGTCAGTGTCTTTCTGGAATAGGTAGAGGAAAGGAAGGGTCAGAATGAATAAGCAAGAAGAGAGGGAGGCAGATGCTGGCCAGCTACGGATCAGATTCCACAGGCCTGCTGATCCCTGTGGGAGCCTTCTGCCAGGAGTGTGCCTGCCTGAAGGAGTGGCAGGGTCCTTCTGCAGCACAAACAGAAACTCACACTCCTGCTGTGAAGAGCAGGGCTCCCTCTCTCTTTCTGACTCATCCTTCCCACCCAAATGACTTTCTTTGGGGCTAAAAGCATCCAGGCTATTTTCAAGCACCTGAGGAATGAAAGGCATAATGATGGCTGGTCTGCTACATAGTCATTTAAGTGGTTAAAGATAGAAAAGGATCCCGGTAAAGGCCGACCTTTCTATAGCTTTGTGACCATTTTGTCACACCCTATTCTGAAGAGAGTGAAATCACTCTACAGTGTTAGTGAAGAGGAAATGAGGCTGAGTATTCCTTGTTCCACTTCATAGAATGTGACTTGATTCCTGATGTGTCTGGATGTGAAAAGGCACTTTATTATTAGGAAGTCGGAATAAGCTAGGGGACTAAATCTTTCTAATTCCACACAGAACTTTGCAGGGATTGTCGCTTGATTGAAGACCACTAGAGAATTCTGAATTAAATAAGGAGATCAGAACATTCTGAAAAAAGAAAGTCAATATAACCTTAATATTTATGTGCCAAGATGTCAAGAGGAGAGAGAGCTGAATTTGCTTTAACCAAAAAACTAATTTGTTGAATAATAAGAGCATGTTATGCCGAGCTAATTGAGATCTGTGAGAATTTCAGAAGGGCAAGCAGGAAGGCTGAAGCTAGTAATTTGCATTTAGCAAGAAAGGAGATCTAGCTCTGTGAAAGTTGTTCAATAGCAACAGGAGTCTAATTTCTGGATAGTGTTATGAAACCCAGTAACTCCCATTGCAAACCTTCCCACCTCCCTCTTGAGGAAGAAGAGGAAAACAGGCGAGACAGCGACATGTGTGAAAAACAAAGGAAAACCAGCAAGCTTTCGCCCTGCTAAAGCTCTGGAGGACTGAGAGCAAGCAGGGACTCCGCTGAGGTACCAGAACTCTGTTCTGCAAACACTCTCCTCCAGCTGCCCTTGTCAGTCCTGTGAACCCCATGTCTTCTGCAAATTAGCAACTCCTAGCTCTACATATCTTTATGCAGATCTTTTCTTTTGTAGTTCACAGTTCTTTTCTCTGAGTGTCAGACTCACAGGGGTAGCTGCATGCTGAACCTTTTGCCCACATAACTTAGAGGTACACAGAAATAATGTCCAGTTGAGCTTGGCATATTTCCCTGACAATTTCTCTTTCCGTGACCTCTGCCTCAGGGAATAACACCGTCTTGTTTCCAAATCCCGATCTCTCATGTCAGCCCTCTGATGTCTCGGATCAGCACTCCAATTTCTGTTGTTCAGACCTTGTCAATTCCAGCTCCTTAGTCCACCTGCTTCTCTCTATCTATGCTTGACTTTGCTAATATCATCTCATTACAAGATAATCCTTACACGAGTCACATCCCTGAACTGGACACAGCACACTAAATGCTATGATTTGAATATGAAATGTCCCTCACAGGCTCAGGTGTTGAATACTGAGTTCCCAGCTGGTGATACCAGTTAGTTAGGGAGGTTGTGCAAACTTTAGTGGAGGAAGTAGACCACTGGCTCCCTCCTCTCCCCCTCTCTCCCCCTGCCTGCCATGGTGTTCTATCTCACTACACCAGAAAACATACATGTAGTCACTATCAATAGGGCCGGGGACTTTGGACTAAAGTCTCTGAAACTGTGAGCTGAAATGAATTCTTCCCTCCTTTTAAGTTATGTTACAAGGAAGTAATTAACATACCGAGTAACTATGAAAAACACAATCTGTCCCAGTTTAAAACTGCTGAAGGCTTTCAACTTCTCTGAAATCAACTCCAACAGCCTGATGCCTATTCCAGGCTCTGCATGAGCGGGTGATTCTCCCTCTCCCTCCTCTGCAGACCCCACTTCTGGCACAGCTACTGCACTCCCTTTAAGTAGTTCCCATGCTCAAGCCTCTCTTAGAGGGAGCCTTCCCTTACCGGGAGAACTAGCTTGGGGCCCACCTACATGTGTATCTCCAGGGGATTCCCCCCACTGAGCTTCTTCTCTGGTAGGTAGGAGTCATGGGAACAAGGGTTGCCCAGCGTTTGCCCTGTGGGGCTTACAACATGATTCCCCAAAGGATGACACTTCATGCTGAATGAAACTGAAGGGGCTCAGAGGCAAGGGCCTTCTCTGACCTTCTCCTGCCCCTTCTGTCATCTGCCTCTCTTTCTCCCCCACAAAACTAAAACTCATCTTCCCCAGAGTAGCCCACATAATCTGGAAATTTCACTGTCTGCCTTCTCTCTTGAAGATTCTTATTCCACGGGGGTCTTTCTTATGTGGGAGAGGAAGGGTTGCTACCAAGACAGATCAAGAAGAATCTTGATCTGTTTAAAAGCCTTGTTAGTCTGCTATAGTCTTCTCACCTAACACATTAGAGCACATCATTTTACTCAATCTTTATGCCCTCAGAACACAGCTGGGTACACAATAGATAACCAATAAACAAAAGCTTGCTGAATGAATGAACAAATGGAAGAAAAGCCAGTCATTGGTCCCAGAAGAGTAGAAGGAGATACTTGAGCAAAGGGATAATGAAGAACAGGGATTCAGATATCTACCTAGGGTTAGTCAGACCTGAGATTCAAGCCTTCCAAAGTGCCATCTCTGTTCTAGACCCCTGACACTAGGCACAAGTTTAAGGGTCTCTGGGGCCATCTGCACTTTAGAGAAACTGACTGTAAATATAAGGGTCTATACAAATTCTCTTAGAGTTGGTAATTTGCCAGAGGGACTCACAGAACTCATGATAGCACTATGCTTATTATAGCAAAGAAAAACCCAAGAAAATTTCCATTTTCAGTGGAAAAATATCATAGGATGGAATTTGGGATCAGGAGGGTCTCACAACGCATCTGTGGCTTCAGGGACATGTCACCCTCCAAGCCCACGACACACGCAAACATGCACAGAGTATTAGGAAGTTCACCAGAGCTTCAGGGGAGAAGTGTCTTTGACCCTCATACTTCCTGTAAGTCTGCATAAAGCCAAAGTCAAGGGAAAATAAATTGGATTTGTCAGATGTGCTCAACCTGCTTATTTTGTCTTTGCTGACTTTAAACCTCATGGTAAAATTAATAATTAATAATAATTATCATCACTGCATTATTATATTATAGATTATTATATCAATCATTAATTATAATGGTAATTATAATTAATAACACTAAGAATGTAAAAGGCAGAGCAACAGGAAAGAGTTAACTATTACTGGTTACAAAGACAGAAAGCAATACCCACAACAACCACTGCAGCAGAAGTTAATTAAATCAGATTGCAGTAATCTTTATCTTACCTGCTCCAAAAGATTTGTAGTTTCCAAACTGTTTCATATGTCCTACCCTTTGGATTAAGTCATAGTGTAAAAAAGAGTATAAATGATTCAAAAAATGTGTGGCAATTAACAGAGCCAAAAAGATTATTCAACTTATTTCATTTAAGAACTAAATTATCCTAGACTTAATTTTTTGAGCAGAGCAGAAGCGTCATTTACATAATAATTGATATGCTAATCAAGATCCATCTTGGAAATCTGCTGTGTGACAATGCTTTGTTAATACATTTCAAGATACTTTATGAATTTTAAAGTTCACTAATGGATAGACAGTAGATTTTTGTGATTCTTTTTTCCTCTAAAAATCAAACAGTATGGCATGAAAAACTGAAGTGAAGCAGATGGACTGTCTTGTCGGCAGAGGCTGTTTTATGTTGAGGAGAATATTCACCCCTTGTTGTGGTCTGGGTGTTCCTCTCCAACGGTTGCGAGAGAGTCAGAGCTGGAACTGGAAAAGGCCTTCAACCTTCAGGAAGAAGGTCTTAGAGGGAGCTACCTGGGTCACTGGGATTTCTGACCTGGGAAGAGATTGAGGCATTTTCTCAGGCAAGACCTTGATCATAAAAGGAACGAGCTGCTACCCCCTTCCCTGTGGGCTTCCGCTTCTCTTACTCTTCTCTGTGGGCTTCCGCTTCTCTTACTCAGGCTCCGGCCATGGGGCCTCACAGGGTCGGTGTTGTGTTGCTTGGACCTAAGGCGTCGGAAACTGTGAGCTCACTAAGCCTCTTTACTTCTTAAGGAGGGGGCAGTGAGATTGGCTCTGCCTGTAAGGGTGCTTGCCACGAAGCTTGATGACTTGAGTTGGATCCCCAGAGCCCACACAGTAAAAGCAGAGAGCCGACTCCGGCAAATTGTCCTGACCTTCACATGTGACATGTGCCTTCACTCCTCCTCAACATGTAAGTGTAAAGAAATGTAAAGAAGAAAAAGAGAAAGGAACTTCTGTCCTTTTATTAAGATATTTTATTAAGTAGATGAAAAGCTGACTCATATACTCATTTCTCTATAAATGAGTAGAAATTCTAACATGTCTTTTTGGAAAATTAAAACTTTTCTACATATGAGCTGTATTTTATATTTGTTCTTGTGTATAAATTCCTTTTATTCTTTTGTCTCCTCTAAAATTTTTCTCTTTAAACTTTTGGTTTGATTTTTATGTATCTTGGTGTTTTCTTTATTTGTTTGTTTTAATACTCATTGTGATTTGTTAAGATCCTTGGTTTTACAGATTTATAGTTTTCTTTTTTACATTTTTTATTTTTATTTTATGTGTTTGAGTGTATAGTCTGCATGTATATAAGTGCACCCATGTCATGCAATGCCTTCAGAGATCAGAAGAAGGCGTTGGATTCCTTGGAACTGGAATTACACATGGTTGTTAGCCACCATATAAGTGCTAAGAACTGAACCCAGGTCCTCTGCAAGAGCAGCCAGTGCTCTGAACTGCTGAGCCATCTCTCCAGTCCCAGATTTATAGTTTTCTTTTTAAAATATTGCATTTATTATTTTTATTTTATGTGTATTAGTGTATTGCCTACATACATAGTATGCAATGCCCGCCCACAGAGGCTAGAACAGGGTGTCAGACCCCCTGGAACTGTGGTGCTGGGAATCGAAGCCAGGGCCTCTGAAGAGCTGCAAGCGTTCTTAACCAATGAGCTATCGCTCTAGTCCCAGCATTTATAGTTTTCATAAAATTTTGAAAGCTTGGAGTTATTTTTTTCTCTAAATAGTGTTCGACTCTCCCTGTCCCTTTGGAACTGCAATGAAAAACTGTCTTAAAGACTGTTAGGATCCCCCATTGTTTGTCTTGGCATTTTCTTTCAGGTTTCAATCGGACCTCTTATTTCATGTCTTCATTTCATTGATCTTTTCTTCAGCAGGGTCCAGTTGGTTCTCAGATGCATCAGACACATTTTAAATTCCCATCTCATATTTATTAGCACTAGAAATTTCTTATCTGTAGTTGCATTTTCCTCATTATGCTAATGTATTCCTTGAGATATCTTAATAGCAATTTTATAGTCCTTTTCTACCAACTCCATCACTGCCATCATTCTGAGTCTATTGTAGATTAACTGGTATTTTTCTTCATCCCGTGTTGTGTTTTTTTGCGTATCTAGTAGCTTTGCATTGGGTGATGGATGTTATCAACTTATGTTGTTGAGTTTGTAAAGACGAACGGAACTCCCTCCTCCCACTCACTGTGTGTCCCATCTCCCTTCCTCTCTCCCTCCCTCTCTTCTCGCTCCCTCTCCCCCCTCCCTCCACACACACACTCATGGCCTTTGATGGTTTCATAACTGAATCTGTTGAAATAAACAGACAGCAGACAAATAGGAAGAAAAGGCACACAGATTTATTATGTGAACCAGGATACTGCAGAAAAGTGAGTACACAATGAGTCAATGATGTTCAGAAGTTTCTAGATCCTTCCTAGAGAAGAGATAGAGTGTGTGGGAGGAGGTAGTTATCTTTCAGAGAAAGAATAAATAAGTTTGGAGGGTGATGAATGAGCCTAAAGAATAGATGGCAGCTTGGGACAGGATCCATCTTTTCTGAGTGTGGTGTCAGCTTCAGTCATCTGTGAGGAAGCCTTTCCTTTCTTTTTTTTTTTTTTTTCCTGGCTTTGGGAACAGAACCCAGGGCCCCAGAGATACTAGGTAAGTGCTCTAATCCTGAGTTGTACCCCAAACCCTTGGGTTATCATCTTCTGAGACCTAAAAGGTACCTGAATCTTTTAAAAAAAATTTCCTTTAATTTCCTAGTGATGACAGGCAAGGTCTTTGTGGACATCTTCTGATGTTTATTATAAGCTGGGACAATGTTTGTAGCTACCTGTGACCCATGCCATTTTAGCACTATTTCTAAGTTGCAGGGTTTTGGTGATTTCCTACTGAGTGCTTCAGGCTTTTAATATGGTCTTTCACTCCAGTTAGTTTAAAAAAAAATCTGATATCTCCCAATCCCATATGAGTTCTGACAATTTTCTCAATTTAGAGCTCCTGTTCACAGTCTTACAGGGTTTAACACTACACAGGGTTTAGTGTTCAGTCAAAAACTAGACAGACCTGCCCTGGTTCAAACATCCCCTCAAAATCTCATATTGGAAGTTAATCCCCAAATTCATATGCTAATGACATTTGGAGACTGGAGCTTTGGGAGGTAACTGGGATTAGATAGGTAATTGGGATTCATTAGAGTGGAGCTGACAAGGCTTGTCATCAGGGAAGCCCTCTGTGGAGCAGAACTGACACATGTATGCTTTGTGTCCTCAGGATGCCCTCTGCCACACTCTGGGACAGACCAAGGACCATCAGGTGCTGAGCAGATGCCAGGACCACACTCTTGAACTTCTTCACCTCCAGAACTGTGAACCAAAGAAACTTCAGTTCTTTACGAATGGTTTTGTCTCCAGCATTTTGTAATATCAGCAGAAAATAGACTAGTACAAAATCCTCATGTGAGTTTTGGGTTTCTGGGATGCAGTTCTTCCTCCTCCCTCAGTGTTCTGACCTACAGGTCCTGCTCACCTTACAATTTCCAGTCTTCAGTTCCTATCTCCTGAGCTCACCAAGATCCCTGAGGTCCATCAGGTCTCCCTTTCTCTGTCTCACTGTAGAACTCCTCTGAGTAGAAACAATGGTGAGCATCAGTTTCATCTTACTATTGTACTTCACTTCTCTCAGGTTTCACAGTCCCTCAGGTTTCTAATGCTGAAAATTGTAGTTCTTTATATTTTGTCCAATTTTTTAGTTATTTACGTCTACCAGGTACTTTTGTCATGAATGAAAGAAATCTGCTTCTTTTGGTTGCATTATTGAGTCACCGAATCTCGTGAAAGATGGACAGTCTGTAGACTTGGATGCATGAGCCAGTAAATTCCCCTTTTATTTTTATGGTCTTACTATGCAATACCACATTACAGTGACGACTGGAAAAAATAACCTCACTCTGAGCATTCATTTTAGTGAAGAAGAGACCTGAACTGCTTTGAGCACCTGTCCTTTCAGATTACTCTTAGAACAGTGCTGTCAAGCAAGGGCTCCTCTTTTATTGAAAGAGAATATCCAGTGTGAAATGGGGAAGTAAAAGCAGATCTTTATCTTATCAGAGGATTATGTCCTTTCTGACTCCTATTGACCTAGGTCAGTGCACACAACCACAAACAGGTGCTATCAATTCAATCCCATCTAGTGTTTGCAATGCAGTGGGTTAAATTGCTTACAAGGAAGGAGCATGAGCTCTATGTTTAGGTTACAAGAGGAGCTCAAGTTTCAGTAAGATTGTCTACATTATAAACAAGCTAAGATGAAATTAACTTTTTGGTTTCAAAGTTAAGTAACAGTCATTTGTCTAGAGCATGTCCATATTGTAAAAGTCGTTGCCAATGTTTTTAGGCAGTGTAAGTTGGACTTTTCTGTTACCTATCACCAAAATGTATATCTTAAGTAATATACTATAGAAAGACCAATTTTTCAGCTCAAAATGGAAATGTTTACTTAGTGTACTATTATTTCTCCTTAAATTGACCTTGAGCAGTGCAAGCATTGGCCTAATCCAGGTCAGTTGTCTTCTACACACATTGGGCACCTAAATATTATTCAGATGCTGTGCCAGACATGAGAGTAAGACTAAAATTCCTTATCCCAGATGGCTAAGCTTCTTCTAGGGGAAATCTACCTACGATAGCTAGGACAGTACAGTTGGCTGTGTGTTGGATTATGCTGCTAAGACATGTTGAAGTCCTAATTTTAGGTGCCTGTGGAGGTGATTGTACTTGGAAACAGAGCCTTTGCATAGGTAATCAAGGTAAGATGAAGTCATGCTAAATGAGGACAGGCCCTAATCCAGTGGCTGGCATTTCTATCAGAAGGAGAAAGGTTGAATGCAGAGAAATCTGCCTGTTGTGCGAAGGCAGAACCAGCAGGACAGCGGAGTGCAGGACTTATGAAGGCAGTTGCAGAGATTGGAGTGATGCGTTCACAGGCAAGGAGTGCCACAGACTATAAGCAACCACTTGAAGCTAGCCAGGAAAAGATTTTCCTCCAGAACCTTCTACCTACCCACATACAATCTGAGTTTGAACTTTTAGCCTTCACCTCCTTGAAAGAATAAACTCTTGTCTCTAGGTAACCTTTTGCTATATTTTGTTACCGCAGCCCTACAAAATGGATAAATAGCTTTGTGCTGGCAACATCAGAAGAGGCAGCCTGAGGAAGGCTATGGGGCGACTCGAGAGAGGAGTGTGTGGAGGGTCCTGTCTCCAGGCACTGATCCAGGCACTTTGTAACAATTGTGAAAAACAGAGAAGCAACGTTTTGGTATCACTAAGACCCTATTGGAAAATATTTGACTAAATTTGTATCCCGTTCCTCTTTGAGGATTTTGGTTCACCATTTATTTCATGCTCTACATATAAAAGCTTTTCTTGGGAACATTATTAAAGAAGTCAATAGTGGAACTACTGAGACCACTGTTTAATATTAATAAGGCATTTTATCAAGAGTCCTTGTGAAGGAGGTGTTTTAATTACTGTTCCTGTTGCTGTGATAAAACATCCTAACAAAAACAACTTAAGGGAGAAAAGGTTTACTACAGCTCACAGTTCTGGGTCTAGCATGGCAGGGGTACTAGAGCTAGTCACATTCCCCAGCTCCTGCCACACACACACACACACATACACACACACACACACACACACACACACACATTTTCATTATCCATTCAACTTTCAGTGGGTGTCTAGGCAGGTTCTACATCTTGGCTATGGTGACTACTGTAGCAAGTACCTCCGTGGTGTACTGACTTAGATTCTTTGTGTTTACTCTGAGGAGTGGCGGAGGTGGGTCATTAGGCAGTCCTGTTTTTAGGTTTCTGAGGGATCTGTGCACTGATTTGCATATGATTTGCATAGGGACTGGACTAGCTTACCTCCCACCAGCAGTGTGTAAGTTCCTCTTTTCCCTGCATGCTCACTAACATTTGTTTTGATTAGGGTGAGGTTGAATCTTCATGTAGTTTTGATTCATTTTCCTGATGGATAAGGATGGATGCTCAACATTTTTGGGTGTTCACTGGCTATTTTTACTTCTCAGAGCTGTCTATCCACTTGCCTACATTTTGGCTGGGCAATTTACTTTTGGTGTTTTTATTAGGTCCTATGTATTATATATATAATTCTCCCTTAGATATTTAGTGAGCAAATGTTTTTGCCCGTACTGTAGGCTGTCTCCACTCTGCTGATGGTTTCTTTTGTTGTCAGAGCTTTTTTAATTCCATGAAATACCACTCGTCAGCTCTTGACACTATTTCCTGAGCAATTGGAATCTTTTTCAAAAAGTCCTTAAGGTGTTTTCCTTGAGCAGCTTCAAAGTTTCAGGTTTTACATTAAAGTCTTTGATCCATTTTGAATTTATTTTTATTCACTGTGAAAGAAATGCCCTTAATTTCATCTTGTACCCACGGAGATGCAGTTTAACCAGCACTATTTATTGGCAAGACTGTCTTTTTAACGTATGTTTTTGGAACCCTTGTAAAAACCCAGGTGGCTGTGGCTGTGTGGGTTTATTTCTGGTTCTGTGTTATTTTCGTTCATGTAAATGTATGTTTTGTGCCAGTGCCATGCTGTTTTTATTACTACAGCTTGGTAATATAATTTGAGATCATGTATTGTGATACCTCTAATATTGCTCTTTCTGCTCAGGATTGTTCTGGCTATTCTGGGTCTTTTGTGCTCCCATATACATTTTGGAATTTTTCCCCTAGTTCTTTGAAAAATGTCATTAGAATTTTGAGAAAGATTGCACCGAATCTTAAATTTTAGGGGGTAAAATAGCCATTTTCACAATATTAATTCTGTAGACCCGGGATCATGGGAGATAGTCTTTGCATCTTCTAGTGTTTTCTTGAATTTCTTTTTCCGGTGTTTTACACTATTTATTGTGGGGAGTCTTTTACCTCCTTCTTTAGTTTGTTCCTAAGGTTTAAATTTTTTAAACTTATTTTTAATTTTATGTGTATGAATGATTTGCCTGTATGTATTTAAGTGGACCCATGCCATGCAATGCCAGTGGAGGCCAGAGGAGGGCAGCGAATGCCATAGAACTGAAGTTACCGCTGATAGTTGTCAACTGCCATGTGGGTGCTGGGAGCCGAACCTGGGTCCTCTGCAAGAGCAGTTAGTGCTCTTAACTGCTGAGTCATCTCCCCTGCCTTCTAGGCTTTTTTATTTGTTTTGTTTTTAAGGCTAGCATAAATGGGCTTGTTTTCTGGATTTCTTTCTCAACATGTTTCATGCTGTTGTACAAAAGAGGTACTGATTTTATATGTTGATTTTATATCCTGCTACTTTACTGAGAGTGTTTATTAGATCTAAATATGTTCTGGTGGGAGACTTTAGGTATTTTAAGTATAAGACCATGTCTTCAAATAAGGATAATTTGACTCCTTCCTTTCCCATTTGTATCCCTTGTGTTTCTTTTTTGATATTTGTTTCTAGCTCAATCTTTGCATTTTGACTTTCTTTGTAATGACTTCATAGAGTTTCTTTGGGGGTGTTTTTAGTTAAACTTATCAATCTTCTTTGTAGCTTGGGCACAGGCCCACTTTTGCTCTTAGCAACCCAGATCTCTAGACTACCCTCTTAGTCCAGATCGACCCACTGTGTCCTGATTCCCTGTACTCAGACCAGCTCAACTTTTCAGTCCCCACCCCAAGCCTGCCTTGGATTCCTGTGACCAGCCTTCTTCCCTGGTAAGTCAGACCTGACCTACTGCGTCCTCACTCCCCTACCACTTGAGAAGCTCCATTCTTCCCTGCCACACATCCTGTTCTCCATCTAACCTTGGGCACAGGTCTATATTTTGTCTGTGACCACCCCCCGAGATCTCTACCCAATTAGCTCTGCCTGGCTATGAGCTCTCCAAATCATACTGTGCCCATCCCACTACACTGATACCCTCTGCAGTCCCTTCCACTGCTGAAGAACCCTTTACTAGGGGCCCAGACCTTTGAAGGCTGCCTGAGAACACCTGAACTCAGCATCTGCTTAGCAATCTTTCCAAATTGTGCCATGCCTGTTGACTAGAGGGGCCTAGACGTTAAGAGAGAGCCAGAGAAATTCTGAATTGGGCCTCCATGGGAACTTCTGAACAATTGGACTAGAGCCATCCCATCCCTCCAATATACAACCAAAAGAGAGAACCTGAAGCCTTGAACAATGAGCTCTTAATACCCAATAAGAAAACAGCCAAGTCACATGAAGTATAGAAACAGAATCAGACTTCCACTCAACAAAGTCTTGAGTCTTACATCAGAATCACAAACACAAAAGAAATACACATGCCAAAATCACAATGAAAAAATAATAATATGAAAAACCCAAATAATATATTCCCACCAAACATCACCAGACCTATAGAAGAGTTTTACAACAAAAACACTGTAGAGATAAACCAACATAGAATTTGAAAGTACAATCATAAACATGATCAAAGAATTCAGTAAATTTAAAGAATACACAAACAAACAATTCAAAGAACTAAAAGAAGGATAAACTTCTGATTGAATTCACAAAAGAGTTAGAAATATTGAGGCAAACTCAGGCTGAAATGAAGAAGGAAGTGAAATGCTCAATAAATCAGTCTGAAAGCCTCACCAACAGAACGAATGAAATGGAAAAAAGAATATTAAGACTGGACAACAAAGTTGAAGAACTGGACTGCTCAAGCAAAGATTATCAAAACATTTTTTAAACACAGGAATGGAATGTACAGGAAATGGGGGACACAATGAAAAGACCAAATCTATACATCATAGGCACAGAAGAAGGAGAAGAACCTCAGGATAATAGTATTGACAAGATTATCTACCATATGGTAGAAGGAAATTTCCCAAAATTAAAGAAAGTCATGCCCATACAAATACAAGAAGCACACAGAACACCAAATAGACAGGACCAGAAAAGAAACTCCTCATGGTACATCATAGTAAAGACACTAAACATAGGAACAAAGACAGAATACTGAAAATTCCAAAAGAAAAACAAGTCACTTATAAAGGAAAATCCATCAGAATTACAGATGACTTTTTAATGCAAACTATGAAAGCCAGAAGAGCCTGGACCAAAGTACTCCCAGTTATAAATGACCATAGATGCCAACCATGAATACTTTACCCAGCAAAAATGTCTATTATAGTTGAAGGAGAAAGAAAAATCTTCTATGACATGAATAGGCTGAAAAATTCATGTCCACAAAACCAGCCCTTCAGAGAATTCTTGAAGCAAATAAAAAGAGATGAAGAAAGGAATGACTATATCCAAGAGGCAACAAGAAGGAACTAAATGAAGGTATCTCTGGGGAACCACAAAGTTAGACTAAGAATGTAAACAGAAATTAAAATTATGGGAACCAATACACATCTTTCAATAATAACTTTAAATATCAATGGACTGAACTCTCCAGGCAAAAGACACAGGATATTTGAATGGATCAAGAAACAAAATTCATCTTTTTGTTGTCTGCAAGAAACCCATCTCACCTTCAAGGACAGGCACTACCTTAGAATGAAAGGATGGAAAAAATATTCCAAGAAAATGGCACTAAGAAACAAGCAGGAGTTGCAATTCCAAAATCTGACAAAATAGATTTCAAAATAAAACTAATCAGAAGCGATAAAGAGGGTCACTTCATTCTCATCAAAGGAACAATTATCCAAGAAAATATAACAGTCATGAGTATATATGCACCAAACTCTGGTACACCCAACTGTTTTTTAAAAAAAACACTACTATAGGACTTTAAGACAGATTAATCCTAACTCACTAATAGTAGGGGACTTCAATACCCCACTGTCTCCATTAGACAGGTCAACTGGACAAAGAATAAACAGAGAGACATCTGAATTAAACAAGACCACACATCAAATGGACCTAACAAACATCTACTGCATATTCTGGTCAAGCACCAAAGAATACATATTCTATTCAGCACCCATGGAACTTTCTCCAAAATTGACTACAAATAAACCAGAAAAAATAATAAAAAAAAGAAACAGTTCCATACATTCTATCAGACCACAATGCAATAAAGCCTAAAAATCAACACTGGAATAAGCCCTAATAAATATACAAACTCATGGAGATTAAACAATAAACTCTTGAATGATGAATGGGTCAAAGGAGAAATTAAGAAAGAAATAAAAATATTCCTGGAATTAAATGAAAAGGACACTACAACACAAGAAAATCTCTGGTACACTTTAAAAGCAGTCCTAAGAGGGAAGTTTATTAGAGCTCTAAGTGCCTATCTTAAAAAAATCAGAAAAAGCACTAAACTTTGCAACTCAAGAATTTTGAAAGGCAGCAACAAATGAAACTCAAATCCAGCAGACAAGAAGAAATAACAGAAATCAAAGTAGAAATGAATGAAATAGAAACAAAGAAAGCAATACAAAAAATTAATGAATCCATGAGCTAGTTCTTTGAAAACATAAACAAGATAGACCCTTAGCCCAATTAACCAAAAGAAAGAAAGAACAACTCCAAATCAACAAAATCAGAGATGAAAGGGAAACATCACAACAGACATCAAAAAATCCAGAACATTATAGGGTACTATTTTAAAACCTATATGCTATTAAATTTGAAAGCCTTAAAGAGATGGGAATCACCACAGCAAAACCAAGAGATCAACAGCTTAAACAGACTCATAACATATAAGGAAATTGAAACAGTAATATAAAACCTCTCAACTAAAAAGCCCAGGTCTAGATGGATTCACAACAGAATTCTACGTGACATTCAAAGAAGGTCTACATCCAATATTACTTACTTTATTAAAAAATATATAAACAGAGGGGGAACTTCCAGATTCCTTCTATGAAGCCAGCATCACTCTAATACCAAAACTAGGTAAAGGTCCAACCAAAGAAAACTATGAACATAGATGCAAAAATTCTCAACAAAATCTTTGCAAACCGCATATAGACACACATCTAAAAGATCATCCACCATGATCAAGTAAACTTTATTTCAGAGATACATGAATTCAATATCATAAATCCATAAACATCATAAATCATATAAATGGGCTCAAAGACAAAAATCACATGGTCGTCTCAAAAGATGCAGCAAAGACCTTTGACAAAATTCAACACGTATTTATGTTAAAAGTCCTAGAGGGAATAGGACTGGAGGGAACATAGCTCAACATAATTAAAGCTATATACAACAAACCCACAGCCAACATCATTCTAAATGAGAAAAACTAAAAGCATTCCTATTAAAATCAAGAACCATACAAGGCTATCCACTATCTCCACTCCTTTTTAATATGGTGATTGAAACTCTTGCTAGAGCAATAAGACAAGAGAAGGAAGTTAAAGGAGTGCTAATTGGAAAATAAGAGGATCTCTGTGAGTTCAAGTTCAGCCTGGTCTACATAGTGAGTTCCAGGCCAGTTGGGGCTACAGGAGACCCTGTCTCAAAAATAAAATGAAATAAAATAAAAGATTAAATGTTGAAAATAATGTATAGTATGCAATCATCAATTTAAGGAAGCTATTGGAGATATTAATAAAGAAATTGTGTTAGGAGCTGGGGAGATGCTCACGTAAAGTACTTGCTGTTCAAGCATTAGGACCTGAGTTTGGATCCCTAGCATATGTGATAAAGCTAGGTGCAGTGGTATGTGTCTATAACCCCAGTGCTGTGAGAGAGGAGACAGACTGATTCCAGGGGCTCGCTGGCCAGTCTTCCTGAATTGGTGAGCTATAGGCTCAATGAGAGAGCCTCGATGTCTCCAAAAATATGGCAGAGAGCAATTGAGGAAGACCCAAAGTTAACCTCTGCACATATGCACATACACAAACACATGCATGTACAAGCACACATATGTATAACATATACACACAAATAAACAAGAAGCATTATGAGATGCAAGGTGGTGTATTTGATAATTCTGAAAAGATCAACTAAACAAGAAGTCATTAAAACCCTAAATTTTCTTTACATAATACCAGAGTTTTGGAAATAGATTCCTTCATTGTTTGATGAGGCCTTGCTTTGGAAGATGTGCCATCAAATGATTTTGGCAAAATCATTAGAAGCTGTATTCTCACAGGGCCATTGCTATGACATATGGTCTGTTATTGACCAAATGCCCTTAGATGACATATAAAGCAAACTTGAAAGTATCAATCAAAGAAATGGCTAATCACCACTGTAGCTTGAGATTTCACAAAACTCTCAACCATTGAGAACGTAAGCAGAACTTAAGACAGAAGATTTAACAGCGGAATTGATGGACTTGTCTCAGCTGACGGCAGTTGCAGAACACACGCGTGTTCATTTTGTGTGAGCATAGATGTTTGGCAAAAGGAACATAACATAGATCCTAAAGAAAATCTTATTAAGTTTTAACAGAGTAGAATTGAAAAGTGTGTCCTTTGACTAGAGTGAAAATGAGCTGCAAGTCAATAATATTCTAAGTGTTTAAATGTTTGGGAACTAAGCAGTGTGCCTTTAAGTAACCTATGATATTAAGAAGATATTGGGAAATATCTTGGAATGTTGACAAGGATATATATCAGTGTGATATATGAAATCTTGTTGGAAACAGCTAAAGCATTATGCTTTAAATGCATACACTGAAAGCTTCATTCATAATGGCCTCAGACTAGAAACAGCTAAAGTGGAACTCAAGAACAGAAGGGGTGAATAAACAGATCAATTATATCCACGAAACAAGTTTAAAGACTTCTATGGACAACCATGTGGATGGAGATGACAGATAATGTGGAACAAAAAAGTGGCACACAAGCACAGTACATTCTGCACAACTCCTTTTATACAAAGTTCCGAAACAGGCAGCACACTCATGGAGTGATACATCAGAATGAAGACTGGCTCCGTGAGTGCGGTGACTGGGAAGGACACACAAGAGAGTAGTGTAGTTCTGGAATTGTCCTGTGTCTCTTAATCTGGGTGGTTGCTAGGATTATATACACATCACACCTATCCATTTGTATGTATATGCATGCATGCATGTTCATCAAGCTATACTTTGTTGGATTTTGCTCTAAGTTGTGGTATATATAGTTAATAAAGTATCTCAAATGGTTAATCTCCTCAACTGCACTCCTCATCAGAAGCCCGCTGGCTATGCTTGCTTCCTCTCTTGTCAAAGTAGAAATGGAGACCTTGGGCTGTCAAGACAGTGCAGCAGGCAAAGGTGCTTGCCACTAAGCCTGATGATCCAAGTTCCATCCCCAGCACTTACATGGTGGAAGGAGAGTACCAACTCCAAGTTGTCTTCTGACCTCCACATGTATACAGTTGGCCTGCACATGCAAACACACCTAGAGACAATCAATCAATCAAGTAAGGAAGCATTTTTTTTAAAGAAATAGATAATCCTTGTGGGGACTGGGTAGATTGTGCTGCTCAGATCTCCTTTCAAGAGAACCATCAGGTACTTCACCTCAAGTCCACTCTAACTTTGGACTAGAGCCCTGCTGGACTGCTCCAAACTGGTGGCCTACCATGTGTATATAAGGTCAGACATCAGTGCTCCTCCAGTGGAATGCCTTTGCTCTGGGGACTCCTACCAGCCTCATGGAGCCTTTCTCTGAACTCCATTGCCAGCTGAGGGTCTGTCTACCCAACCATCTCTTTCTTTTCCTGTCTCCTTCCCCAGATTCAGACCAATATCCTGGACTAGGGGCTCTGTCCACCAACTCCAATTCCCAGTCATCTGTATCACTCACAGATGTGTCCCCATTAACTCTCTCACGCACCGAATTTTGCTTTGAAATCAGCAAGTCAGGAGGCTGGTGATCGCACTCTTTTCTCCTAGACATCAGTGTAGTCATTTTTCTCTGGTTCTCTCCACTCACTGAGACACTGACAGAAAGAAAGTTGTGGGTCTTTTATGGTTCACCTTGACTAGTGCTGATTCTTCACATGTATTCCCATCTGCGTTCTAATAATCCAAGGACAGTCATCCTTGCCTTTATTTCATACAAAAGTGATTTGGACTGGTCCAGAGGGAGCCTGTGTCCAGCCAACATTTGTTACTGTCCCAGCTTCTTCTGTCGAGCCCAGTCTGCCCTTCTAGTTCTATTGCAGTGGATCTTGAAGTTCAGTTAAACTCTGGGCCTGAATTATTAGCAATCAAATCTGCCAGTTTCCAAGATGTTAGTATTCAAATTTTCCAGGGTGAAATTTCCAGGGTGAGCAGTATCCCTTCTGTTCAGTATCTACATTCCTTCCTTCCTTCCCAGAAGCCCAAGGGTGAGTAAACAAACAAGACAATCTGAACTGCAACACCCCAACACCCTCTTTTCCTCATAAATATTTGTGTTTCTACAGAAAAAGTTCATTTCCCATCTGGCAATTCCTCACTTCCTGACCACTGGGGTTGAGACATAAATCTTGGCTTGAACTGAATCCGCAGAATGGTAAATGTCTCGTGCATGAACCGGCTCCTTTCGGAAGCTGATATCTTCTAGGGAAGTTCAGGGATTACAATGAATAAGACTGTAAAACAGAGGTAAGTAATGACTTTAATATCTCTGTTTACCTAAACAACTCTTTTTTTTTTAAAAAAATGGCTCCTTCAAATTATTAAATAAGTAAATCTAATCCCCACAAAAGAACTGTGACTGCAATCTTCATGAAAATAGCAATAAAAGCAAAAACAAAGACATCCACATTCAAACTATAGAAATCTTCAAAGGAAAGATTCAGGCTCCCAATAAAGAAAACAAGGATTCTCTGGTTTAGATAGACAAAGATATCTGTGGATAGGAAGAAAATGGATTTGGGGAAAATGTGATTCTTAAAAGTCCCTTTTTCTTCTTGTACAGATCCAGTGGTGCCAGGATTCTGGATTGGATACAGAGGCCAGTAACCCATATTTCTTGAATTCCATCCAATAAGCTGGGAAAATCAATAAGGACATATGAACTTGTAACTCAGAACGACGTTAGTTGGTGTTTTCTCAGCACTATGCTTTGATCATCTGAAACTCACATAGCTCCAGAATAAGCCATTCTGTTTATCCCAAAGTTCTCTCTGCATCCTGCTGATCTACATCCTCTACGTTGGCATGCTCAACAAAGCTATTCTCCATATTCATTTCTGTCAGCAGGGCTAATGATCTGAGTCAGCTGGTGGAGTCTGTTTTCACTTAGCCACTTAAACTTTTATTCTGTCACTTCTTGTTTGCCAACAAGAAATACTTATGCTGTTTTCAGATGTACATATCTCTTCAAAATGAATAAACAAATTCTTCTGTTAACCTTGAGACATGAGTCTCGATTAAATATCTTAAAGAATTTTAGATTTTCTACTAATATTTCTAGTATAATACAGCAGTGCTCTACAAAGCAATTTTGATCATCAACTAATTTCTCTAGTAGTCATGATACTGGCAAATTCACATTCATTCTTAAACATGTAGCTAAATGTTTGTCCTTGTCATATACTTCCAGATCCATGGTCACAAAAATGGATTCATTTGTCCCTGCTTTTAAAGTCCAAGCGTTACATGATTGCTGATCACCTCAGTAACTATGACTGATTTCCTTGTCTTTATCCCTTAAGATGAGTTTTATCTTGATTGTTGGAGGACCATCTTGGGGCCAGTAAATGATAAACTGCCACACTCAGGAACTGGTTGGGGGGGTAGAACTTCTGTTGTCTTTATGTTTTATAGTACTTGTTATTTCATTAAAAGGCAACAGAGAGTGAGGAAATAAAAATCACAAGTATTTCTTGCCACAAAGCAGTACCACTCTTTAGCAATGTTCTTTTAAATAAATATAATACATGCCAACTTTCTGTTTGAATGAGTTGATTTCCAAAGGCTACAACTGGAAATACCAAACCTTTGATACTTTCGATTTAGCATTTACTCATTAAATCGGAATGAGAACAATGTGAAACTCTAAGGTTCTCATAAAATATAACGTGCATAGTCACCACTGATGGACTCGGAGGAAAGATACTAGCCTCTTTTAAAAGCTGTTAGGATTTGCATACTAAATAGTGAGGCCAACACGCAACATCAGCTATGTATGCTTTTTCATGAATAAGGACCAAACAGCTGTACTGTGACTGCAATGAAAATAGGCCACTTAGTAGGTGGAATGCTTACAGAACTATGTCTTCCTGCAGAAATAAGGATGCATTTACAGAAGACACAGACCATGGCAGAAGTGAAGCACTTGCCTTCTTTTGAGCAGGAAAATAATGAGATGTTTTTGCTTACTTATTTTTTCTATTTTGAATGTTTTTATCTCAATGTATCGGCTCAATGGTAAAAAAATTACTTAATGTGATAGAGGAATGCAGTTAGAGTTAGGAGTTTATTTTGTCTCTTGGACCTTATATAAATTTAATATTATGTTTTCAACTTAAAAAATGGTGACTAAAGAACATCTGTAACTCTAGGTCCAGGAAATCTGACTCCCCCTTCTGACCTTCACGGGTACTGTGTGACACCAATACACTTACATACATGCAAGGTACAACACTCATACATAGAAAAATAAATAAATTTAAACAAATAAATTTTAAATTCCAGAGTACTTTATATTCCTGTATTTTTTTGATGGTGACTGAGGAGTCATATTTAAAATAATCTTTCCACAATCAACTGTGTAAAGAATCAATTCAAATCTTTAATCTAAAGTTTAATATGTAGAGCAAACTTAAGATATTTTTACCATCTAACTTTGCTGACTGATCACTTTCAAGTTCTAATTTTTACCAGTTTACATAATTCCACTTATTAATAACAAAAACTATACTCAACTTGACACTAAACTTCTTTAAATAATAATTAAGATATTTACTTTTGGATAGGTCTTTGGCTAGTATTTTAAAAATGAAAAGAACACTGAGATCTTTAACTATTTCAGAACCTACAGCTGGTTTATTTATCTACTTTTGAGACAGGGTCTCACTATGTAGTTCTACCTGGCTTAGAACTCACTATGTAGACCAGGCTGGCCTCGAATTCACAGAGATCCATTTGCCTCTGCCTCTCCAGCGCTGGGATTTGCATTTGCTTTTGAATTTTGCTTTACTCAGCATTTTTTGAGATAAGCAATGGGGCATATAATTCTGAAGTAAACAAACAAAATGGATAATTCTGTCCCCAAACTAAACTCTAATAATGTATGGAACCCAAGTTTAATGTGCCCCCAAATAATGTTATATTGGAGCTAGATTTTCTTACTCCCTCACACATAGAGGATGCTTTAAATGCAGCTTGAAGAACCCTCCATAGATGAGAGTGACCATGTTTTATCCTAAAGCCTGAACTCAGGCCTTTTTTTTTTCTAGTGGTCATCAAGTACCAGTCCTGATCTAACAAATCCTTGTTCTAGTTTGGTTAAGGAAGTCCAAGAGTCAAAATTCCATCCTTGGTCCATGTGCTTTTGGACTACCTAATCATGACGTATAACAGGTCAAGTGAAGGCTTCTGTCTACTGCCAGCCCACTGGCTGTTTGGCAGAGTCCCACAGTCACATTGTACTCACTCCAGGTTGTCCTGTTAATTCTGGTCTAGACTGTATTTGGATCTACCAGGTTATCTTCAGTGCCAAGGATCCTTCAGTGTTTAGCTTCTTTCTGAAGATGATTAAATGTGCAAAGACACGCTAACAGAGTCACTTCTCATCCAGAGAGACAAGCTAGGGGAGTCACTTCCCATCCAGGGCTCTTCCTGTTGTTTATCCGGGAGCATGGGTTGCACATTCCATGCAGAGGGATGCCAATGGCCAGAGAAAGCGCTCCCTGGGATCCTTCACAGAATGAGATGTTATCTTTAAGAGTTGTGTTGGCTCAGACATATGTTATCATTCTTTTTCTCTGAGTAAGATGACCCTATTTTATTTTAAACCTCAACAACTCCAGCAAACAAACTGATAAGCTCATAGTGCAAATTATAGAAATCAGGTTCGGAGTAAAAGAATGTAAAAGCTATCCTAAGGACTAAGTGATCTGTCCTTATGCACTTAGTCCACTAAGTTAAGCTGATTGCAAAGACTTGGAGTCAAGTACACAGTATTATTTACTTTGAAATTCTACCATTCAGGCTTTTAAATGATCTTGTTTGTAGTGAGACTGCCTCTCGTATGAAGGGATCTTATTTTACCCCATGGGTGCTTGGTAGCATGACCCTTTTGAATAGCCAACAGGCTTCCCACTGTTTCATGACCTGCACCACAGTGTCAGTCTCTGGAGCCTTTACCTTTTTTTCTCCCCTGATACAAGAAGACAAATGCACTGAAATTGTGCCAAGATTTCACTTCAACCACGGCATGAGATAAAGAGAATTTACAGGCAAAGAACTCCCTTGAATGGCTGCCAAAAACGCAGATAACTTTTAAATAACACAGTGTGGTAGCAGATACTGCCTTGTAGCGAGACTATTGTTGAAAGAGTACTGAGTACTACAGCTACTCAGAGCAAATGCTGGTGAGCTGCCTTTAAACTTTAGAAAAGTAAAAGGTTGCACTCGAATTTATGACTTGCCTTACATCGAACTGAATGAGACAGAAAACACAAGCTTTATATTTTTATTATTGATCTTTGACCAGTTTCGGCTGATTTACAGCAACCAACTTATGTGACAAGTTTACTATGAATCGACTTTAACTCACTACATCAAGAAGGATTGTGTTGGGAAAAATGACTGAATTACAAATGTGCTCCTTCCCACGAAACAGATTCAGGTATATACAAAACAGAATAGGATAGGTCATTGTTTTGTTTTCTGCAGATTGTCGTTATTCAAGTTGCTGTAACTAATAGTACAGACTGAGCATTATACAGACTATAAACAACATATAATTTTTACAGCATTGGATCCTGAACATTCGAGGTCACAGTTCTGGCAGAAGATCTGGAATACAGTTTCAGTTGGAGAAGGCCACACCTGAGAGAGAGAGAGAGAAAGAGAGGTCATATAATCTCCTTTTAAAAAATAAGGTCATATTTACATCATGATAGCTCCCATTCACATGGCCTAATATAATTTTAATTATGACCAATGGCCCCACCTTCATATAACATCATACTGGGAATTAGGGCTTTTACACATGAGTTTCAGGGTACACAAACAGTTAATTCTGTAGTAGAAGTTATTTTCCTTTAAAATATGTTTTATGCATCTGTGTGTGAATGTGCACACATGCATGAGTATTCTTATGCCGTGACACATGTGTGGGTCAAAGGACAGCTTTCAGAAATCTTATTCTGTCCTTCTACCATGGATTCCAGGGATCAAACTCAAGTCATCAGGCAGGCTTAGCAAGCACTTTTACATGCTAAACTCATCAGTTCAGCAAGAGTTCTTTGCTATAAAAAGTGTTTCATCTTCAGATTTCTCTAAATAGTGAACTCTCTTGATGCCCTTAAAGTAAGGTTTTATTCAAAAATTCCTTTGAAACATGTATTTTCTGGAGTGTAGCTCCTGAACCAAATGGTTATTTGCAATGCTGAGACTTTTGAGCTCTTAATATAGGAGGGTTAACACTAGGGACCATGTGGCTTATAATAACAGCTTCAATACTAAACCATGAAAGTGGTTGTGGGTTGTGTATGAGGGTCACAGTACCTGAGGACATGGATTTTAAAGCACAGAGTATAAGAAGGTAAATGTCTCACATTTATGGAAATAGATAGGCTGATTCTGGCCATCTAGGGGAGAATGCTGATTTTGGAGGCAATAATCCAAAGGTAAGGAAAATGTCCATGGTGATGTTGGAGAATTCCACAGGTTCTTATCTTCCTATATCCTTGTTCATATTTACCTACAGCTTCAAACATGACAGGAAGTTTGCTGTTGTAGGGGAGGTGGGGGATAAGCTCTTGTTATAAATTATGTAAAGATATTGTCAATGTTCTCTGCATGTATAGATAAAGCTGAGTTAGTTATTGGGTAAAAAAAAATCTATAGACTCAAGAAGGAACTTCTTAGTGACCATCAAGCCATTAGATTGGTGCATCTCAAACTTTCCCACATGATGACAGAGAAGAAAAGAGAGAAGACTCAAAGTCACGGTCAAAGAGGAAGAATTACAACAGATATTTCTAAAAATACAGCATTGTAAGAAACCACTGTGAACGATTATATGCCAATAAATCAGATAACCTAGGAGAAATAGGTTAATCCATAGACATATACAATCAATCCAAACGGAAGAAACTGGGAATCTGGAGAATGTCTGGAGTGATTGAGGATGCTGAGTCCTTCCTAAAGTTCCCATCAAAGAAAAAGGACCAGACGACTTCACAGTTACATTCCATCAAACATCTAAGGAAGAATTTACATAAATTCTCAAACTCCTCCAGGAAACTGAAGTGATGGAAAAACTTCTAACTCATTGTTAAAGGCAAGCATTACTCAGATACATGAGAAAGCTTTAGGCCAAAATCATTCCTGAACTCAAATACAAAAATTCCCAAGAAAGGGGGTTGGAAAGATGGTTCACCAGTTCAGAGTGCTGGCTACTCTTTTGGAGGATCTGGGTTCAAATCCCAGTACTCACATGGCAGCTAACAACTGTCTATAACCGCAGTTCCAGGGGATCTGACACCCTCTTCTGGGACACTGCACAAGACAGGTGCGCTTACCCACATGCAGGCAATACACTCATACATATAAAACAAAAATCATGAATAAAATATTTTTCAAAAATTCTCAGCAAAATAGTGCCTGATGATGCCATGCACATTCAGTAGAAGCTTTACTGAAAACTGTGAATTCTGGTCTTCTCCGGCTATGAAGTGCTAGAATACTCTATCACAGTCCAAGGCAACCCTAACTCACTGCTGCTGCTAGTTACCTTTGTAATCACAAGGATTAAAAACAACAATATTCCATAATGAACCATGTTGCTAAGCTACGATGCTCAGCAGTTAATGTATAAAATGCACTTTTGACTTGTGACAGTTGATGGTGGGTTAATCATCATATATCCCCAGGATAAGTTGAGAATAAGTCAGGGTGGCAGACCCTAGTCAATGGTACATTACAAGGGTCATTCGTTATGATCAATTGGGATTCATCCCTGAGATGTAGGAGCCATTCAACACAGAGAAACTAATTTATTTTCTGTATCATGCAACAGAGGACAAAACCATGATTGTCTCAATGGGTGTGTAAAAATTACTTCACAGAAGGAAATTCTCTTTCATGGTTAAACTACTGACAAGTATAAAAGCAATGTTATTAAACACAATAAAATGCAATAAGCCCCGCAATTAACATGATAATTAACTCAATGGTGAAAAGTTGGAGCCAGGCAAGGATGCTCACTCTAAATATTTCTGCTTAACATAAAACTGGAAATCTTAGCTAGAGCAATTAAACAGGAAAAAGAATTTAAAGGAATATAAATATGGAAGGAAGAAATTGTCTCTGTTGATGTATATAGAGAAAGAAAACTCAAAAGCAACCACACACACACCCTATCAGAACCCATGAGTCTGATAATAACAATGGAGGGAGGGGCTGGAGAGACGGCTCAACAGGTAAGCGCACTGGCTCTTCTTGCAGACGCCTGGGTTCTTATCCCAGCACCCACATGGTGGCTAACAATGGTTCTAACTCCAGTTCCAGGGGAATCTGATGCCCTCTTCTGACCTCTGTGGGCATTTCAAGACGCAGGTGCACTTAACACACATGCAGGCGATACACTCAAAAATTGTTTTTAAACTCGATGAAATAAATAGAATGATATCCCAGGGCCATGGATCGGATGGATTGCTTTGCTTAATTGCCCATGCTATCCAAAGCAATTTGTTCAATGCAATTCAGTACCATCCAATTCAAATTTTAGTTTTCATAGAAGTAGAAAACAATCTTAAAATTTATAATGAGCTGATAAGTGAACAAAGTCATCTTGACAAGAAGAAGAAGAAGGAAGAAGAGGTGGAGGAGGAGGAGGAGGAGAATAACTACAACAAAGCTGGAGGCATCACACTAATGGATTTTAATATATCTTATGAAGCTCTACTCATCAAAACATCATACTATTGGCATAAAAAGAAACAAATCAACCAGTGAATTGGGGTGGAAAGTCCACATGTAAAGCCACATCTACAGTCAAGTGGTATTTGACAAAGGGAACAAGAATACACAGTGTGGGAAGGATAGTCTTTTCATCAATAAATGGTATTGGAAGCCCACTATCAATTTGCAGCAGAAAATTGACCGTTATCTGACCCCTTATATAAGAATCAGTTCAAGATGCCTGAGAGCTGGCTCAGTGGTTAAGAGCACTTGTTGCTCTTGCAGAGGCTCTGGGTTCCATTCCCACCACCCATATGGCAGCTCACAAAGATCTGTAACTACAGCTCCAGGTCTTTGTGGGCACCACACACACACACACACACACACACACACACACACAGTGTGTGTGCATACATGCAGGAAAGCATCATATACATAAAATAAAAATAAATAAATTGTTAAAAAAAACAATCATGTCAATATGAGTTAAAGACTCAAGTGAAAAGCTTTAAATTGTTAAACTGAGAGAGAAATCATAGGGAGAGACCTCGGTGACATTGGTCTGGACAGTGATCACCCAGACATGCCCCTGAAATAAGCCAACAAAAGGGAAAATACATAATGGAATTGTATCAGACGGATGATCTTCTCTATAGCAAAAAAGCAATTCATTAAGTGAAGAGAATCTGTGGAGTAGGGAAAAATTCTGCATATCATACATCCATCAGATGGGGAATTAGCCTCCCAAACAGGGAGCTCAAATGTCTCAGGAAGTAAACAGCACTACAGAAAAATCACCAGAGAGCCGAGATAGATAGCTCTCAAAGGAAGACAAACACATGATAAGTAGACACCTAAAAAAACGCTCAACATTTCTAACCAGAGAAATGTAAATTAAGACCACAGTAGCCTATTACCTCTTCATTGGCTATAAGCAAAATGAGGAAAAAAGGCGGGCACCCTAGTACGCACCTATAATCACAGCACCTGGGAAACTGAGACAGGAAGATCGTGAGTTCTAGACCAGCCTGGACTACAGAGTGAGCTCGAGGCCAGCCTGGGCTATACAGACAGTATCTGTCTCAAACAAATAAACACACGAGATGACCATCAAATAACAAATGTTGCCGAAGAAATGGAGGGAAAGAATATTTGCGCACTGCTGGCAGTATTAGAAATGATTGTAGCCATTTTGGAAATGAGGATGGAGGCCCCTCAAAAAAGTAAAAATGTAATTACCACATTACCCATTAACTCCACTTTCTGTTCTTTTCTTCCTGGTCTCAAAAATGGCTTATTTTTATATAGGTCATTAAATTGATTATTCTTTCAATTATTCCTATAACTGAGTTTTAGCTATCAAATTGAGCTTAATTTAGTACTATTATAACTGATGTCATGAAGCAGTTTTGTGTATTTTGAGCTTGTTGAGAGAAATTTAAGTCCCCCCCCCCTTAAGATATGTTGAGTGGAGCCAGCCTTATGTACCAGACACAGTTGTTCTACTTCATAACTTTTCTGTGACAAGAAAAGACAAGGCTGATTAGGGCTGGAGAGAAGGCACAATGGTTATGTGTATGTCCTGCTTTTACAGAAGACCGGAGTTTGAGTCCCAGCATTCACATCAGGCAGTTCACAACCTCCAGTAATCTAACTCCAGCAGGACTGGGTGCCCTTGTGGGCACTGGTATTCCTGTGCACGTGCCCACACACATAATTAAAAATAATTTTTTAAATGACTAATTGGACTGAAGGGGAGAAGAAAGAACAAAGAACTGAATCTCATTGTTTTGTGTAACAATGGCCAAAGCACCTGATTTCTTGAGCTTCTTGTTGACCATTTCTGCAGAACTGTTTCCAAAGTCATCTGTGAAAGCCAATCCTGGAACCTATTCCTGTGGCTTCTGTAATAACTTTGCACATCTCTGATTTCCTGTTAGCTAGAATTAGTTTTGTGTTCTGAGATGGAATTTCAAGAATTCTTTACTAAGAACCAGAGGCAGTTTTTGACCTTGGAAATTCAAAGATGTAAATCTGGGACTGTCTGTCTGGCCCGGTTGAATTTTAAGATCGAGGATCTGTCTACTGTAAAAGGTAATTCTTTCCCCCTGGTCTTAGGGAAAGAAATACCTGTTGGAAATGGTTTGATTGACCTACTGGTTACCACCAAAACACAATATGATGAACAAAGGGACTACAAAGGACATGGGACAGGGCAAAGATACTTCTAAGTACACTTGGTAGTTCTGACACAGAAAGCAAATTTAGAGTTTAAAATCTCTAGGAGTAGTCAGCGGTCAGAAAACCAGAGAGTTCTTCCAACCATCACATCCACGTTGCCTAGCATCTTGGATCTGCAGCCTGGAAGGCTGAGTTTCTGGTTTCTGGTGTGGTGTGTGGTGCTTCACTGCTGTCAGGTTTCAAAGAAGGTCGGGGGGCAACAGCTGACCCCAAAGCCATTATAACAAGCCTGAACTCCCTGGATTCCAGCTTGGGCACAGAAAATACATAGAAAACAGGGAGATTACTAAAAAATACAACTGGAATTGTAACAGAACACAGTACCTAATTTAACGGGAACCTGTGGCCAAATAGGACAATTTGGATATTGAAAAGAGTGACTGCAATAGATTTAGATTTAACATATGGAATATGTTGGGAGCCCACAAGCTTATATTGATTGACATCTTAAAAGAAAATGCAACCAAAAGGCATTCATTAGCTTTTTGTTTGGTTTTGTTTTGTTTGAGGCAGGATCTCATCATGCAGCCTGAGCTGACTCACTATGTAGACCAGGCTGAACTTGAACTCATAGTCACCTGCGTCTGTCTCCTGAGTGCTGGACTCAGAGGCCCTTGCCTCCATGACCCCGTTTATTATCTTTGGCTGTGCAAAGGCAAAACCTTTCCTGTATGAGGATATTTCATAGTAGCCAGATAGTTAAGAAAAAGATCTTAGAATTGTAGTTAACAAATTCAGAAGAAAAGAAGAAAAAGGAAGAACAGAGAAAATAAATAAACATATGAATAAATAGATCTAGATTAGAGCAGATAAAGTAAGAATATGTATTTGAACATAAAAGAAAATGGATCTCCAGAGAAATTCTTAGTAGCACTAAAGAATGAATTTAACAAAATCACATCAGATCAATACATCTTTCTACTAGAACATTTCAGCATTCAAATTCTAAAAGTATTCTTTATCCTAGCATGAAAACACCCACAAAGTACTCAAATGCAAGCTTTAAATACACATGTGAGACCCATACATGCAGAGAGAATCTTAAAGTACTCAGATGGAAAGAGACATTCTATTTGTGAATTGGAAAAGTCAGTGTTATTAAGCTAGCAGCTCTTTCTAAATTTGTCTATGGATTTCATGCAATCCTAATCAATATCCCAGCAGGTTTCTTATAGGAATTGACAAGCTATTTTCAAAATGTGTAGGAAATGCAAAAAGACATAGGGTGGCCAAAGCCATTTTAAAAGGAGCAAGCTTACAAGACTTACTGGAAAGCTAATGAAGACACTGTAGTTATTAGCGAATGGGTAGATATATCGATCAAAAGAGTAGAATAAAGCCCAGAAATGGAGCTACTTAAAAGGATGGATTTATTTTTGAGAAAGGTGCCAAAGTTATTCAATACACAAAGCATAAGTTTTTCTTCAAGTGGTCTTGGGACATTTGGACATTCATATGCTAACTGTGATGCTTAAACCCCCTCACAACATCTATAAGGATCTACCAGGGGGAAAGCAAAACAAAAAGATCAACAACGACAGCAACATAAAATGAACAAATGGAGACTCCATCCAGCTTTCAAGCTTCTGACCTTTGAAAGATAGATACACTTAAGAAATTAAAAAGAGATGGTTCAGCAGTCAAGAGCATTGGTTGCTCTTGCAGAAGACTCTGGTTTCTAGCAACTTCATGGTGGCTAACAACCATTTGAAACTCCAGTCTCAGGGAATCTGACACCCTCTTCTGATCTCCATGGGCATTTCACACACATGGAACACTTACATACACGTAGGCATACGTATGTAAGTATACACACACATAAAATAAAATAAATACATGTTAAGAAAGAAATGAAGAAGATAATCCATACACAGATAGGAAATATTTCTGAAATACATAGTTAATAAATAACTTGTATACAAAATATGTCTTACAACTCGGTAAAAACAACTCATTTAAAAGTAGGAAAAAATATGGGAACAGATACTTCACTTAAAAGACACAGAAATACCACAAGCACATAGGAGAAGATCAACGCCATTCATTACGAAAGAAATGCAGTTAAAAACCAGAGGGAGAGGGCTAGTGAGGGCTAGTGAGGCTCAGCAGGTAAACACACTTGCTGTATAAGCCTAATGATTAGAGTTCGATCCCCACAGAATGGAAAGAAAAGACTGACTTCTGAAAATTGTCCTTTGACCTCCATATGTGTATCACAGCACACATTCCCCTTCCCTACAAAAATAAATAAACTAAACAAAACCCAGAGAGAGATACCTCTTCACATCATGGAATGACTAAAATTTGAAGAACTGACCTTATCAAATGTTATAGGGCACATGGCACAACTGGAATTCTCAGTTATTTGCAAATACGATACCATTTCTTGGAAAAACAATTTAGCAGGTAAGCACATCCATAACTTAAAATTCAAACACCAAATTCCACTCTTGAGTATTTTCCCAAGGAGGAAGAAATATATTCTCACAAAAACTGTATATAAATGCTCACAGCAGATGTATCTATACCAGCCCCAAATTAGAAAGCACCCATGTATCTATTAACCACTGACTGAATGGACAATCAACACCCAGCCATGTGGTCCAATACTATTCTTCATCAATAAAGACAAGCTCAGCACCAGGCACACATCTCAAAAGCATTGTGGTGCATTAAAGAGGCCAGACACAAAAAAGGCACCATACTGTATGGTTTCATTTACAGAAAAGGCAAAATTATAGGGAGTGAAAACAGAGCAATCGTTCCCAGGGAGCAGTGTGGTGGGAGAGGTTGACTTCAAAGGAGCACGAAGGTCATTCGAGGTGGCAGAAATGCTCTGTTTCCATTGTGGCAGTTTTTTCACAACTGTAAGCACTTTCCAAAGCTCACCAACTGCATGTTTTAAAGTAAATGTGATCCAAAATGAAAAAAAAAAAAGTCATACTCAGTCAAGGCCAAGTCTACGAAGAGAATCAAAACAGCAGTTTAAATTATTTCATAAAAATTACTTCATGACTTGTCATACTGTGTTTTCAGAACATGTGGGCAGGATGTGTTGGTTCAGAACCTGCTTGTGAAAGTCAGGCCAGTCTCAATCCAAATCCTGCCTCTGCTATTCATTAGTGACTTTATGCCAATTACTTCATTCATACCTTATAAGCTTAGGGTGTGACCCTAGTAATTCACTTCAATCACTCCAGTAACTACTTAGTTGAAAATAAATACTCGCCAAATGTCCATTATTTGAAGAACATGTAGAAATGGGCTAGCTGAGGAAATACACATAACTGACATAATATCACAGGAAAGCAATGGAAATGCACACATGTAAGGCATAGCAGTAAAGTGAGGCATGTTTCATGAAATCCAGAAGAACCAATGAAGACTTCCCAGAGAAAAGCATGGCCAAGATAGATACACAAAATGAATAAGAGGTTTTCAGGCTGATTAGGGGAGTGGAGGGCATATAATGTCACTGTGTGCTTGAGGTTGCTAAACCGTTGGCTATTTGAGAGAAAAGAAGCTGTTTTAGAAAGGTGGAGTTGGTCAGAACATAAAGGATATTGAACGGCAATTTGAGTGTCTTGCTGCATCTCATCTTTGGTGGAGTGTGTGGAAACAAGCAGTGAGGGAGACAAGTCAGACTTACATCTTCCAAAGATGACTTTAACCATCTGGGAAAAGAGCAAGTGAAGTGAGGACGGGGTTAGAGGACGAGAGATACCTCAACAGGCTTGCTAGAGGAATCCAGGTAATGGATGGTGCTGCTAGAAAGGGGCCTATAGGAATGCAAAGTAAATCCGAGAGACAGAATTCAGTAGCTGAGCATGAACGAGAATGAGTGCCAGGCTTCACGTGTGAGCACCTTTGTGGGCATCAGTGTCCCAAGGGAAAATGATAACCCTAAGTGGATGCTGTTGATGTTTCAGGTGCCTGCAGATACCAGGAGGAGCTACCCAGCAAGTGAAAGAATATGCGAGCCTAGAGATCAGTGTCAAAGTGCGATGGGAAGCTGTGTAGAGGAAAGCAGCTGAAGTCACAGATACAAATAAGATCACCCCAGAAAATCATATAGCGTGGGGAAGGCCAGGAACATTCATGGGTACATAGAAAACACCTTAAATGATGGTCATGAAAATAGGAGAAAGATTAAGGGCAAGTAATACTACAGAAAACGAGAAAGACGTTTCTAGAATGATCTGTCATCAAGAGAATTGGTGAATCACACCACCTCAGGGAAGACAAAGACTGAGGCGTATGGTGGATTAGGGCAGTCTGAATGCTGGGACAAAACCAGAGTTGAATGGAAAATGAAAAATGTGGAAGTATGCCGTGCAGGTTACTTTTCTGGAAAGGAGTGAACAGGAACATAAAGGTAGGAGTGTTGTCTAGGAGACACAGATGGCTATGGTCGGGGTAGATGTTCCCCAAAGACCCATGTGTTGAAGGTTTGGTACCAAGCCGGTATGTTATCGGAAGTTCCCATGAACCTTTAAGAAGGTGGGTTCTAGTGGGAGACCTAATGTCACTGCAGATGTGACCTCAATGCTTTACCTGTTTGGCTCTTTGACTTCCTACTCATGAGGTGAGTGTTTTGTTCTCCCAAGAGTGTCCTCCACAATGTGCTGCCTTGGTTAGAGTTCCAAACCTTCAGAACCATTAGTCAAAATAAATCTATTTTCCTAACAAGTCAATTGCCTCCGGTATTTGCCTATAGTAACAGAAAGCTGAGAAACGAGAATGGAAGAGTTTTTAAAAATTATTATTGTGTATATGTTCATACACACACACAAGTATGCAGCTGTATTGTATACAGTAGCTGTGTACCATGTGTAAGTCAGAAGACAATTTTGTGAAGTTGGTGCTCTCCTTTCCAGTTTGTGTTGGTTTCAGGAATTGAACTCAGGTGGCCAGACTTGCACGGCAAGCATCTTTACCCTCTGAGCCATTTTCCCAGTCCCTGAAGAAAGATTTCTTGTTGTTGTTTTCTTATGAGGCACAGGAAAGATGATTATAGTTGTATACTCACAGAGGGGAAACCATTGGGGAAAAAGACAAGGGGCTATTAGTCAACGGTCAACCAAAAGACAGAAATTACACGGAAAGTTGATCATAAAAACTTGGATAGGGACTGGAGAGATGGCTCAGCATTGAGCACTGGCTGCTCTTGCAGAGGATCAGGAATCAATTCCCAGCAACCACATGGCAGCTAACAACCCTGCATAACTCCAGTTCCAGAGCTTCCAACACCCTCTTCTGACCTCCGCAGGTACTGCACGGCAGGGGCGCACTCACACACATGCAAGTAATACACTCACACACATAAAATAAAAATAATAAAGAGAACGTAGAAATACACTGACACATCAATGGTAAGATGCACCCGACACTCTCAGGGCTGAGGACCAATAAGAACAGGTAGGAGATGGAATTTGCAAAACGTGAGGGGAGGAGAGACTTCTGGAAGGCTATCAAGAGTATCTTCTGATTACAACATTTGGGTCAGGCTTAGTTAAGTAGAAATGAAAGAATATTTCAAAAGTTACATCCAACCTGTCAAATAGCAGATGGGAAAGGAGACAGAGTGAGCAAAATCCAGAGGAGAAAGCACGAGGACACTGGGAGGAAGGAGAGGTGGGAAACAGGGCTGTAGGTGTGGGATGGGTTTGTCTCAGGAAGCGGCAGACACTTGAGCAGCGGAGGGACGAGGTCAGAACAAAGATTTCTGGAAGGTCTGCCTGATGTGGTGAGCAGGAAGAACTGGGAGGTAAAATCAGAGTCACCAGCCGCTAGGCCAACCGCGACGGCCAGGCCTGGGGTGACATAAGGACGGAGGGAGAACAGAGAAGGGAACAGAGCCGATTGAGGGCCGGGGCAGCGGGCGAAGACGGCAAACAGGAGCGTCTGTATTCGGGCCACTGAGAAGACCATCGAAAGCCGAGGAAGCGAGGGAGAGGCGGAGATTTTGAAGCACCGCGATCAGTGCTGCGGTGGCAAAAAATAGCTCTTCCGAGACTGTTCGCTGCGTCGCTGGACAATGGGCTCCTGGAGCCGTGAGCCACTTCCCGGGCAGAAGCGCGCAGGCGCTGCCCGGCGTCGCCTAGCAACCAGGAACAAACTAGCCTGGGCTATGCGCTGCGGACCCGTGCGGTTTGTTAGGCGTTTGGAGCAACTGCCCGGAGGGACCTCGGTGCAGGTAAAGGCCGGCCCGGGGCTGCGCGCCTGTTCCCAGGGGTTAGGCCTGCCCAGGGCCAGAAGCCTGAGTCATACACCGGGAACTTGGAGGCACCGCGCGGATGGGGACTGCTGGGACAACTGACGGGGACCCTTGGTCAGCTGTCCCGGCCAGCACCCACAGCCACACGTGGTTCAGGATGGGCTTCCTGAACATCGCAGCCACCTCACATTTAACGGGTGGCAAATCAGACTCCAAGGGGGACATGCGGACCCAAGATTCCGCCATTTGACCGAGGGACTCATGAAGCCGGGCCCTACTTGCTCAGCTCAAAATGCCTCTGCCTTAAAAATTTTTGAAACTCACAGGTGTGTGTGTGTGTGTGTGTGTGTGTGTGTGTGTGTGCAAGTGATACTCGAATTCATACGGGAGGGAAAGAATGTGGCCCTAAAAGTAAAAATTTAAGGTAGACTCATTTTCGTATTCAGTATCTTGAACTTGGTACCCATCCACCCAGATGAATAATAGATTTGTAGACATCATTTAAATGATGTCAATCCATTGGAGGTGCTTGGAGAATAGATGGAGATGAAAATGTTTTGAATTTAACCTTTAAAAATTTCGTATGAAAATGGTCCCAGGTAGGGACATGGAGACTCGAGAGCGGAATCCAGGCAAGAGGAGAAAAATCGCCATAGAAAACACACACAAAAAGAGCTTTATTGAGGGAGCACCAATCTGCTTGAGATTATTTTCAGGTGATTTTTCCTTTATTCGCTGTGCTACTCTTTATTTTCCAAATTCTCCACAATGAAACGGCTGGCCTTATAAGAAAAAAAATTCGTGTCTGTGGCTTATTGATCCCGGCCGGCACCAGTGGTTTACTCTCACAGCCCCAAGAACTATTATACCCGGCATGGCAATAAAATGAAGTTGCTTCTAACCTCATGATATTGCCTAGCACCCGCTCTGTTTCTGCAGATCTGTATCTAGTCATTTTAGCCCCAGCCAACTCTATTACACAATTGTTCAAAAACACTATCCTGAAAGAGGAGAAATTAGTAAGAGAGAGATTCAGGTGATTTAAAACAACTTTCTGTGTGTGTAATTTGTTTCCTGGATATCATTCAGGAGGAATTCTTTTATAAAGCAGATGTACTATATTGTATAATTGGCTATTAAGACCTATGAACTATTTTTTCCCCAACAAAATAACTGTATTGTAGATTCCCATTGGTTCCCAGTATTTCTGTGTGTTTTTCTGAAACATTATAGGCCAAAGGTCAACCTCTGTACTTTTCAAGCATGTATGAATAAATTTGAAATTTGAAAAAAAATGCTGTCTCTAATATATGGAAAGAAAACTGAAAAGTACTATTAAATGCTTTTATTGCTATTAAATTTCCATTACATTTGAAAACCAGTTCCTCATTTGCAAGAATTTCCAAGTATACATACTAATTGCTGAGTAATTTCAAAGCAAACATTTTAATGATGAAAATTGAATTTAATGGAGAGGATGGGTTCCTTTTAGCATTTTAATATACTGAATAAAGTGTAAGGTAGTCTACTATAGGCTAGCCTGCCCAATTCCTTGAAGGCTTTACAGTTCAAAAGCTTGAAATTGTGACATGGAATAGGCCTTTCAGAGGTCTCTGAGTTTCTGTGAACATGTGGCTTTTTAATGCATACAGTAAATTCTGCTTAGTGTCTCTAATGCTTTGACTTATGACAAGCAATTTGAATTCATCCTGACATTGTGGGCTCTCTCCGGGGATTTTTCTACATCCTAAGATTTCTCTTAAGACATTGGTAATTTCCTCTTCTTTTTATAAAATTATTACTACCAGGGAAAAAGAGCTAAAGATTTTCATAAATACTGAATGCCTACCATGTATGTGATAGTTGTGGGTATGTGAGATAGGTACATGAAGGAAAATAGACATGAATCCCTGCTTTTTGGCACAGATCTGCTTCCGTAGATATCAGAAGTAATTTGGACTTAATCTCAAGCCCAGCGTAAGTGAAGTGTAAATGTGTTACATTTTCTCTTATCATTTAAGTAGAAGTTGCCTCAGTAATATACTCACCTTCTGTCTAAATTAAACAACAGGACCAGTGCTCATCAATCTCATCAATAAGGGCCTTTAAAATTACAGTTTGATATAGGTATGATTGTAACGATTTGTGCATGTACAATAATTTCTACAGGCATTGCATTTTCTTTAATTAGATAAAAATGTAAAAGGAAAACACGAGCTCCTCTTAAGAATGGAGACAACAGAGCGATTTGGAATGTTCAACTTTAGGGTGGGCAGGTGACATGGTAATCTTTTGTTTTTTTTTACGTCTTTTTTCCAGGATGGGTAAAAAGATAAAGAAGGAAGTTGAACCTCCCCCTAAGGATGTGGTAAGTTTCTGATGTGAATGCTAACAGCACTTTAACCACCAGTTTTAAAAATAAATTGTTCCAACAGTTTGGCATGTACCACTATATACATGAATACATGTGGCAGAAGTCCAAAGTCTGACTAATGATAAGATTAGTCAGAGAAATCTAACAGTATGTAAACAAACATTTACAACATTGTCATTATATAATTAGCACAATTATACAGCAATTATTAGCTTTTCCAGTATGTGGATGGCATGTTTACAGTCTAGTTAATGGATAAATAGTTACACTGTGTTCTTTCAAACACTTCACGTTTATGTTTGCCAGCCCCTTGTTAATGTAAATTATCCAATTGGCTTTTCAGAAATAATGAGAAGTTATGCTATAGCTCTTATGCGTGTATATATGATATCTGGTCACAGCCTTGGACATGAGACCTCTCATATTGTCCAGTTGTGTGGGAAGCTGTCTGGGATCACCAGCTCCTTCTCTTCCAAATGCTAAGCAATGCACTGCCCTTTACAGAAAACCTTTTTCTCTTCTAAATGCATTTTTTTCTGCCATTTTTAATTAGTTACTGCAAGACTGAAAGTAGAAAATTATCCTCGATAATTCTGACTTTAGAGTTTAATTTCAAAACAGATGTTTGATGTGATTGTCTTCAGTCAGAATGTGAATAGAATTTAAAATCGTGCACAAGTTCAGAAAATTTTCAAGTTTATAGGAACCTGAAAGTCCTGCAGAAACTTGTCCTCCAGAATAGAACATCAAGGTCCATACTGAAAGCTTTGTCTCAGGATGACCTCTCATAGACTAGCTACTTTGGCCAACTTTCCAAATGTGGGGAAGTTATTTCAATTTGTTTATTTCTTATGTGAGAATTGTACTCTCCAACTCATTTGGATTGTTATATTATTAAACCAAAATAAATTACATGAAGTTCACAGTGCTTGGCATATAGCTAACTCAGTAAATAATATCTGTTATCATGGGGCTCCCCAGAACTCAGATACACACACATATGCACACACCCTGACAGCCACTAAGATATGATGCTTTAATAAGAGTTGTGAACAGAAGCTGCAGTCACGCCTCTACCTAGATCTAGGAATCCTTTGCAGAGGTAATCCTGTGGGATTTGTACTGCAGTTTCCCCATGCTTATTCTGACTGTTTTTCTTTGGATACATTCCTGAAAATGTGGCAAATCCTCTTATTTAGTTAGTGCAACAAAGGCTTGCATTGCCCCACGTAGAGTTCTTGGTACCCTTAAATTAACTTATTAACATAGTACTTAGCAACAAACACATTTCGATTAAAAATAGGATCAAAAGTCTAAGGAACGATAGACATGTCTAATATGTGTCCTATAATGTCATGATGTTACTGCTCTCTGCACACCAGTCTCTGAGACAGAATGGACGATTTAAGAAATGCAGTCTTGGGATCCACATATAAAGCTCTTAGTTTTTCAGTTCATAGCAGGCCTGGGGTCAAGCCAAAAGGGGCATGTAATAATCACCAATGGCCCATGTCTATTAATTGCTTTTCCTTAGGAAAAGCATCTTTTGCCCACTCTGACTTCATGTTAATTAGCCTAGCCATATTCAGATATTGAATCCCCTTTTCAGCTTATGAATGCTGGTACTTCAGATAGTCCATTATGATTTACAATATCCTAAAGAGTTAATTTCAGGGTCTACCTCTTCAAAGTCTACAAAAAGTTTGTTCTAGGGTCAGAAAGATGACTCAGCAGGTGTTGCATAAATTTATTCTCCACGCCTTAGCTGGTGGGATCTGGTTCATCCGGCTGGATAGAACAGAAGCTGATTTTTCTATTTAGAAAGTTTTATTCATTTAGTGGCGTTTACAAAGTCTCTGCGGACATGCCCCATCCACCCGTGGTCTGTGACAGCTAGTGGCCCTACCCCAAAGTTTGCAATAGCCGCCAGCCTGGAGCCCGATAGGGGTGGCGAGCGAGCCTCTGCTCCGGGCACAAAGCCCTTTGTCACAGGGCTTTGTCTGGTCCCAGCCTGCCTCTTGCTGGAAGCAGCCGCAGGCCAGTCTTTCAGTTCGTTTGCGTAAGCTAGGCGGTCAGAGACCACAGGCAGCCCAGGGAGGGCACTGGTCTCTTAGGTCGTGGCACTCACGTGATCCATGGGATGGCCGGGGCGTGGCACGCTGTCTCCTGGGTTCGTGGGCCCGGAAGGGGCGTTTTTCTTCCCACGTGGATCTTAACAACCTGGGCTTCTCTCCCCAGCTTGTGGCCATGTTGGTTCTCCTTACTCTCCCGCTTCCCTCCTCCCTCACTGGTCAGAGGGCAGGACTTGCCACAGAATGAACCAATAAGAAACAAAAACTGCAGAGAGACAGTTCCCTATCACTCTACAGCAGGTAAAGGTGCTTGCTCTCAAGTCTGACATCCTTAGATTAATCAATAGCCAGGACCCACATGGTGGAAGGAGAGAACTGACTCCGACAAGTTGTCCTCTGACCAGCTGCCCGCCCAGAACATATATCTCAACACATACAATAAATATAATAAAAAATTTAAAGTTTGTTCTATTAATTACAAATGAAAACCAGATTTGAAAGAGGGATATATAACTGCTTAAGAAATTAAACTCTGGAGCCTAGTCAACCTATCTAGCCTCACTCACTCCCCTGAAGAAAACCAATTCTTCCTTTCCCGGTAGTCATCAGTTGCTGATCATTCCTCAGCTAAGGTTGGGGCTTCTTACCAGTTTCCCCATTTCTATACTGAGGTTCTGTATCGTTTGAGCTTCCACAGGCCTTGTGCATGCTGTTGCCATTGCTGTGAGTTCTTATGAATAACTGGCTAGCTGTCTGGAAGATTCTGTTTCCTTGAGTTCATCCACTCCACTGCTTACAATCTTTCCCCTCCCTTCAGTAATGATCCCTGAGCCTTGGGAGGCAGAGGTTTGAAGTGGGTGTCCTGTTTAGGAATAAGCACTTTGTGGCCTCTTGTTCTCAGTACATTGGTCAATTGTGTATTTCTTTGTTAATCGCCATCTACTGTGTAAGGAAACTTCTCTGTTTAAAGTTGAGAGATTCATTCATCCTACGTGTAGAGGTTCACGGAAGATGTGTCGCTTATGGCTAAGCATTTCATAGGGCAGTAGGGAGATCAGGTACAAACTATGTTGTATGAAAATCACAAAAAAATCAATACAAAATAAAATTGGAAACATTTTATTTATTTATTATTTTTATTTCATGTGTATAAGTGTTTTGCCTGCGTGCATGTAAGCACGCATCATGCATGCAGTGCCCATGGAAGCCAGAGAGGGTGCTGGATCCTCTGGAACTGCAGTTATGAACAGTTGTTAGCCACTGTGTAGATTCTGGGAACCAAATCCAGGTCATTTGTGAGAGCAATCAGTGCTGTTAACCTCTGAGTCATCTCTCCAGCCCTGAAAGATATGTCTTGCATGATCAATACAAGTATATTCCACCTTCTCAGATCATTTCCATGAAGCTGAAAGATTACTTGTGGTACATTAACAAAAGGTAGTCTTCCTGTGGAATGACTTCATCAAAGAATGCTAACAGAAAGTATTCTATGAGGCATCATGAAGTATAAAGCAAGATGTTCAGTGGCTATAGGTCATAGAGTCAACATTGCCTGAATCTGAATTCTTACTCCACTAACCATTTACTATTGGGCAAATTTCCAGAACTCTATATGGCACAGGGAGGGTGCAGTGATACCCACTTCAAAATACCCATTCAGAGCTGTGAAGATCAGATAGTTTCAGGTGCTTGCAATAGGATCCATCTCTAGGCTGCATTTCAAGTATCCTAGAGTCACATGTGAGCTGAGTGTTATGTGCCAATTATGCCAGCCCCCAGAGGGCCGAGGAAAGAAGCTCATTAGCTCAAGGCCATTCTGGACTACACAGTGAGATCCTGTCTGAAAAAAGAAAGTGGGCAGAAAAAAATGGCTCAGTTGTTAAGAACCCTGGCTGCTCTTGTACGAGACCTGGGCTTGGTTTCCAGAACCTACATAGCAGCTAATAGTCATCTGAAACTCCAGTTCTGAGCGATCTGATGCCCTCTTCTGGCCTCAGCAGACATTGCACACATGGTATACATAACACAAAATTTTAAAAATCTAGAAAGAAAGTAAAAGAAGAGAAAAGGGAAAGAAAGAAAGAAAAGAAGAAAAGAAAAACCAAATATAGCCTGCGAGTGCCATAATGTGAAGCACAGAATTCAAACACTTGTATTTCTGAAGTTCTTTGGGACAGCAGAGTTCCTCACAGTCTTATTTCCTTAATAAAGACGTGACACTGTCTTTGTAAGCTTCTGGTCTTTCCAACTGACTGGGCTTAAAAGACAAACCTTCGCCAGAATTCTTCCCCTTACTTTCATTCTTTCCGTAAATAGCTTGTTCGTCGTTTATTTTGTACAGAGCATGAAATTAGAATCTCACCACAAGCTTGCTGGTGACTGACACCCTGACAGGGAAGCAGATGGGAAATGTAATCACAGCGCAGTATTATTTATTTAGTCATGAGACATTCTGTTATAGTGATCATTTTATTCTCAGCACCTTTTTAAATAAAAAATTACTGTAATGCTGTAGGCTCTGTAGTAGAGACAAATACCATGCCAAGTGTCTCCACTGCATGCCAAGCACTGGCGTTTCTGGAGAGGTACTGCTCCTCAGATTGCAGCTCTCCCAGGCTCTGTCTTCTCTTTATGTTTCTCATAAACTATAGTGCCTTTTTCTTAATGATGGCTGGAAGGCGCAGCGACAGGCTGGAGTGCTTTCTGAACCCCTAGGAGAGATTAAATGGTATTTGTTATCCCTTTTGTTTCAATATATTCTTATGTACTCTACTTCTTAGAAAATTGTAGCTATCAAAGTATACCCAAGTACAACCATCCAGAACTTAGCCACATGTTTATAAAATTAACTTTAAAAATACTGAAGTATTCATTTTGACTTGGTGCTGTATGATGTGACTGTAGAATCAGTTACTCTGAAAAGCTGAGGCAGAAGGATTGCCTGAGTCTGGGAGTTCCTAGGCAATTTAGTGAGATCTACTGTTTAAAGAAGAGGAGAAGGGGGCTGGAGAGTTGATCAGTGGTTAAAAGCACTGTCTGCTCTTCCAGAGGACCCAGGTTTGGTTCCCAGCACCTGTATGGCTAACAACCATCTATAGCTCCAGTTCAAGGGGATCCATGTGCATTGCATGACATGGTACACCTACGTGCATGCAGGCAAAACACTCATATACATTAAAAAAAATAAAAGATTTTTGTGTGTCTTTTGAGACTAGGTCTCCCTGTAGTCCCAGCTGACCTAGAACTCACTATGTACACCAGGCCAACCTCAGTCTCACAGAGATCTGCCTGTCTCTGCCTCCTGAATGCTGATAACGTTTTTAAAAGAGAGGCTAGGGAAATGGCTTAGTGAAGTGCTGAGGACCCAAGTTCGGATCCCAGCCACCCTTATTAAAAAGTCAGAGGTGGTGGGTGCATCTGAAACCCCAGCAGTGGGGGTTGGGGGAGGGCGGACAGGTAAATCACTGAAGCTCATTGGCCGGCCAGTCTAGTCAAATGGATAGATCCTGTCTCAAAAATAAAAAAGGCAGAGAACACTTGAAAAAGAAGTTTAGCATCAACCTCTGACCTCCACAAGTACACCCACATATTCATGGGCACACTCACAGTAATAAGTACACAACATGCACATGTGTGCACACACACATACAAAGAGAAAAAGCAAGAGAAAAGAAGGAGTATTCTGCTAGAAAGTTCTGAGGTGAAGGGGAAGTCTCTGCTGACTGTGGGTTGGTGAAGAGAGTAATAACAGGTTGACATGTTAGAGAACTGCGCTGTTTAGGGATGATTTAGGATTGTCGTTCTCACAGAATGGGGGCAGTCAGGGAGCCTTATGAAGGTCAGATAGCAATGATGGACCTTTAAAAACACACTCCAAATCTCTTGCATACCATTTCAGTAGCAAAAAATGTACTTTTTGAAGGCTGTTAATGGCTCTATGAACCTGATTTAGGTTTCCTGATCTCATAAGACAGTAGCCAGTCAAGCCACTTAGACTCCACACACACTTGCTAGTATGCACAAAGGCCTGGGTTTGATCCCCGTACCACAATCATACAAAATCTTCTTGTCTAAATAGATGTAAAAATCAAAGGCATGGTGCAGTGTGTTAAGTGGGTTGAAGAGAACTCCAGAAGAATACAGACAATATGGAAACGAAGGAAGCCCACGGGTTTCCCACTTCCAGCTGTAATGACTAAAAATCAACCAGAACTCTTTGGGGGCTGGAAAGATGACTCAGCGGTAAAGAGCATCAGCTGCACTTGCTGAGGACCAGGGTTTGGTTCTCAGCGCTCATGTTAAGTGGCTCACAACTGCCTGCAACTCCGGTTCCAGGGGATCTCGTGCCCTCTTCTGACCTCCAGGGGCACTGCACTCATGCAGTCAAGCAGGCACACACATTACACATAAAAATAAATACAAGTTTTAAAACTTTATCCAGAAGACTCGGGGCTTGACCAATAAAACTCAAGCCTCTATAGTTTTAATTATTATTTTACATTTTTCTCAAAAATAAAATGAGTTGGGTGTGGTGACTCACACCTTTACTTACAGCACTGGAGAGGCAGAGGCCAGTGGATCTCTGTTAGTTCCAGTCCAGCCTGGTCTACATAGTGAGTTCCAGGCCAGCCTGCTCTGCACAGCAAGACCCTGTCTTGAAATGAAACCATGAAGAAGTAGAGTGGCAGCTGAGCTGGTGGTCACAATGGGCTGCTTTCGTAGATGATGAGGTTAAGTTTAGATAGGATATGTGCAGCCACATGTGTGGAGGAGGAAACAGAAAAGTAGATGTATCATTAGGCTTTTGAGTGTGAACGGGAAGGGGAGGAGGAGGATGAACAGCATCCAAAGAATGTTTGGTTTTGTTTTAAACTAAAAGCATTTTGACTGGAGAGTTTTGGTGAAGTCTACAAAAAGAGTACCAACAAGAAATCAGAGAAATTGCTTCATAAATCTGGGTACTGGTCCTCTTGATTCTTTAAGTTCTAAGCTGTCTGGGTAAAGCTGGATATGGCACAGAACACAAAATGAGCTACTGAAAAGCTGTGAGTAAACAATTTTTACAGCTCATACAAGCCTGGGAATCGTAGTTTTGATAAGAGAAGACAGTCTTACTGAGCTTCTAGGGAATTCTGGAGTAGTCTTTAAAAGCAGCGTGCCTTCATCATGTGTAACACTGCCTCATGCTAAAGGTATCCCTAGATCTGCCTTCGTAATATTTAAAAACAGGCTGGAAGAAGATCAGACTGATCCAGAAGTAAGATAAGTGCTTGCCAAAACAGAATTCTGTACCTTTTAAGATTCCTTTTTCCCCGTTATCAAGAAAAGGTAATCTATCACTTAACTACATAGTTTTACAATGTTAAATACCCCATAAAAATTACTAAGTGTACAAAAAAGGAAATGTGACCCACAACCAGAACACAATCAAAAAGCCATCAGAGGAGATAAAATAGGAAACTTTAAAAAGTTCAGTTATATAAAAGAAGACAGGAAAAAGAGAACATATTGGGGAAATAACAAGATGGTTAATAGAACTGAACCATACCAGCAGTTGTACTAGATATAAATGATATTTTTAAATGAAAACGGCCTTCAATACTGTTCATTTAATAACACAAAACTTTAGGATATGAAGAAGGGGTTATTCCATTACATAAAGATGAAATACTTAAAAATACTAATTTAACACAAATAAAAGCAATATCTATACGGTAAAAATTATCAAACATTACAGAGACAAACCAACACACTCCCAAGAAATTAAACTATGCTCTGCTTGATGCAGACACAGTGATGATGGGGATGCAAATTGGTAGATCTGCTTTGGGAAGATGCGTTTTCTTGGGAAGTTATAAATATATTTGTCTTCAAGTAATTCTTGTGTATGTGTCTCTGTGTGTATGAGCACATGTGTGTACAGGTTCACGTGCACGTGTGTATGCATGTAGTTGGAGGCCAGAGGTCAATGCCAGTTGTTTTACTCAATCATTCTCCACCTTAATTCTTTTAAACAGAACACTCACTGAACCTAGAACCCACTTCACTAATTTGGCTAGACTTGCTGGTCAGCGAGCCCCAGTGACGCTCTGTGCTTGTCCCCCCACTGCAGCAATCCTCCTGTGTCCACATCCCCAGCACTAGGATTGCAGGCACCTACTACCGCACCAGGTTTTTTCATGGGGATTGAACTTAGGTCTCAAGCTTTACTGACTGAATCATCCCCCTAGCCTCTGAAGCAGAAATTCCATACCTAGATGTTAACTCAAGCAAAATGAAAATATTTGTCGATAAGATTTATATTAAAATGTGTACTATAGGGGCTGGAGCGAAGGCTCAGTGATTAAAAGCACTGGCTGCTCTTGCAGAGGACCCAGGTTCAGTTCCCAGCACCCACATGATGGTTAACAACTGTCTGCAACTCCAGTTCTAGGGGGTCAGATATACTTTTCTGGCCGCTGTTGATGGTGCACTAACATACATGCACGCAGTACACTCATATACATAAAGGTAATAAATAAAATTATTTTAAAATGTGCATTATAGGTTTATTCAGAGTGCTCCTCAATTGAAACAACCCCAGGGTCCATTAGCAATTGAGTGGACGGGGGTATAGACCTATGGTAGTTCTTTGAGTATGCGTGTGAGGGATGATCGTGACTCACTGGTGTGTGAAACCCGCTCACTGTGAGTGTCTGCCTCCCTCAGCAGAGGATCGTGTACTATGTGAGATGGAGCATGTGAGCTGAGTACTAGCATGCATGCATTTGTGGTTGCTTCAAGGTCCTGCTGCCTTGACGCCCCCACCAGGATGGACTGTACCTCAGAACCGTGAGCCAAAATACACCCTGTCCCTCTTAGGTTGTTTTTGTCAGAATGTCTGTCACAGTAACAGGAAGGAAAATAAGGCCACACCCACAGATTTCTGAGTCAGCCCACCAGAGAGACTTGCAAGACCGTGTTTACTGTTGCACGATTCATAACAGCCAAAATGTGGAACCAGCTTTTATGTTCTAGACATATGAGAATACAAATGTGAATATGTTGCTTCCAAAACATAGATGAAGTGATAAAAAAATGTGGTACATGATGTACACATGGAATTTTATTTAGTCATAAAGAAGAATGAAATGGTGACATCTGCAGAAAAAAGGGATAGAAATGGAGATAATTATGTTGAATGAAATAAACCAGACTTAGGCAAATATTTCATATTTTCTCTTATACGTGAAATCTAAAGTTAAACATATGCATATGTTAATGCAGGATATCAAAGTAAATTAGGATATAAAAGTAATGTAGGGTATAAAAGTAAAAAGAGAACTGTGAGAGAAGACGAGGTCTAAAGGAGGGAAGGGGAGCAAGAGAGAGCAATGGAGTTTATAGAGACGGAAGGAGAGGCTGTGAGGGCGGGAGCAGGACGAGGTGGGCCATGTGGGCGATGGGAAAATGCAGTGTGGATAGACATAAAACGTCACAATGAAACCTGTAACTCTGTGCGCTAAGTAGAAAGTAGTAAAAACAACCAGTTGAGTGGGGTGTAAGCTCATCATGGCATTCACACAGGGGATATTATTGAGCAACAAAAAGGAATGAACTATGCCACGGGGCAACATAGATACGTCTGATTCTGCCGGATTAAAAAAGCAGCCATATACAAATAATTTCATTATATTTAATCCTAGACAAATTAAACTAAGCACACTGGGCCTTGAGAGATGGCTCAGGCATCAAGGGCACTTGCTATTTGTCCAGGGGACATGAATTTGGTCCCCAAAACCCACATGAGATGACTTGCAACTGCCAATAATTCTAGCTACAGTACCTTTTGCTCTCTTCTGACCTCTGTAGGTACCCGCACATGTCACACACACGCACACACACACACGCACACACGCACACACACACGCCACCTGTTGACTGCCTGGAACCAGCATGGGCAGGAGAGTCAACAGCATATAGGCACAATGAATGTTTTGAGGCAATGCAAGTCTCACATATTATTTGACATGTTTGGCTATATACATGTGTATGTTTCTCAAAACTCTACAATAACTCTTAACATGGATGCATTGTGTTGAGTCTAAATTGGCCTTCTGTAAAGTGAATTCAAAAGAGGTAATGGGGAGAATTCACTTGATGAGGCAAAAGACCATTCATGAGAGATAAAGGGTGACAGGTGCTATGACGTGCCGGATGTGAGCCGCGTGTGGGAATGAGGCTCTGTTCCCTTGCTTAATTTAATATGCTGTTATTAGTGTTTGGCACTTATTTGGGGTCGGATATGTGCTCACTGAATAAACAAGTGAGTTAAAGTTAATGGGTTAAAAACCAAAGCACACATTAGGGATTAGCTTTAGATGTTAGGAAACATTTTCTCTATCAGTGAAAGAAAAGAAGCAATTGTAGCAAATTCCAATCTGTAAGTTGGAAATTGTTGGAGATCGCATCTGATATCTTTATATCTCTGAGTTTTTCCCTGTGTGAGGTGAAAGACAGGGGAGTAAGTAGGACTGTTAGATGCCCAGGCTAATAAAAATAAATAATAAAAAGGTGTGACACAATTTTTCAGGAGATGGGGAAATGAAGCTTCTGAGAACAATATAGAATTCTCGCCTGCAGTGAGGTCCATCTGACATGGTTGATTGGTTAAATGATACCATTTTCCCCTGAATTTTAACAGTGTCCAAGAGGGGTGGGATGCTCAAATGCAGATGCAAAGAAGAAAATAATTTGTTTGCTCCTTGACCACAGAAAGCACCTAAAGTATCTACTATGTGCCAGACAGTGTGCCAAGTTCTTCATGATAAACTCCTTAATCATCTCCTTGATCCTTTTAGAGCCATGCAAGTATGCTTAGAATACAGAAAAAGAAATTTACATTCTAGGAGCTTAAACAATTTGTTGGAGACAAATTGAGAAACTGCATCCATAACTCAAAAACATTTTTCTCTTCCCGTAGTTCTCTAGGAATTCCAAGGTCATCTGTGCTGACAGTTGCTTATTAGTGATTTTTTAAAAAATAAGACTCTTCCAGTGCAAGACCATGATCTCTTAAGTTTTAGGTCAATAACCATTTTTATTTATTTATTTTTACTTTATGTGTATGAATGTTTTGCGTGCATGTATGTAAGTGCACCACATGTATGCAATAACCGTGGAGACCAGAAAAAGGTGCTGGCTCCCTTGGAAGTGGAGTTAGGAAGGTTGTCAGCCATCATTTTTGGGTGCTAAGAGTTGAACCCAGATCCTCTGCAAGTGCAGCCAATGATCTTAACCATTGAGCCATCTCTCCAGCCCCATTGTTCATTTTTTCAATATGGCTTTTAAAGAGATTATGTGTGGACCTGATTATTTTTCATTTTACTTTTCAGTTTGATCCTCTAACAATTGAAAGCAAAAAAGCAGCCACTGTGGTGCTGATGCTCAGCTCTCCGGAGGAAGAGATTTTGGCTAAAGCCTGTGAAGCCATTTATAAGTTTGCTTTGAAAGGTTTGGATTTTTTTCCAGTTAATCATCCTATTTTGTTGTTTTCTTTAGAAGATATTTACTGCACAATGGGCACTTTCTTCTCTGGCATGTAGCTTGCTTCCTGTCACATGCTCTCCTTTAGACTGTCTGAATAACACTTGACACACTTCTTGAAGGCAGTGTGCCTTCCCATGTGCTGAAATCAATTTTCAAGAGTCAGTCACTGGGGAGAACAATTAAGTCGCTTCATTGCAGTACAAAGTATGGAATTCAGTGTGATGGCACGGGTCTTTATCAAAATTTGGGAAGTGGAGGAGGAGGATTGTGAATGCAAAGCTAGCCTGGGCTGTGTAGTGATAACCTTGTCTCACAATTACTCGATCAATCACTCATTCATTCAACCAACCAATAGGAGCAAAATGAGTCCCATTTGAGCAACAAAATACTGTTGGATTATAACCCAAATTATAAGATAAATATCCTTGAGTCCATATAATATTGATATAAATAAATGACAATAAATAAAGGAGTGGAGGAGAAAAGATATTCCATGCAGAAGAATTCCAAGTAGTTTATGGAAACACTTTAAACATCCCTAAAGGAGTGAGATGCATGTAGTGACTTCTTTCCAAAGAGTGTCATATACAAACAGAAAACAGAACTAGAGTAGAGAAGACTGACAAAGAACATCTCACCAGGCGTGCGATGTCAGTATCAACAGTGACAAATCCTGTTGCCATCTGTCCTTGATAGGATGGGATAAAAATGGGCCTCCTTTGTGTAATCCCATCCCCACAAGACATGAGCCCAGTCCAATCATGATTCTAAAAACTGGAAAAAACCCAGCATTGTCCCAAACCAAAGATATTCTGCAAGATGCTAACCAATGCTCCCCCAAATCATTATTGCTGTTGAAAACAGGGAAAGTCTGAGAAATTTTTATAGCCAAGGTGAAGGAAGGAGACATGATGACTAACTGACATGGGAGACCTGGGTGGGATTCTGGGTCAAAAAGAGGACCCGGTTTGGCACTAAGGCTAATAATAGTGCACCAGTAACAGTCCATTACTTGTGAGACTCACACCATGTTAATAATAGAGAAAACGGAGTGTGGAGCAGATGGGGACTCTGTACTATCTTTGTCATTTTTCTGTAAAACTAAACCAAAATTGTGTGGAAGTTTGGGTCATGTTTCAACGAGGGGCTGGGCTATGTGTGGGTGGTATCTCTTTTTCCATTTTTGTAAAAATGGGCAAATATTTCATGTGAAATCTGTACAGAATGTATTATGTTTGAAGTTTTATTCTAGAAGCTTTTTCTGAAAAATTATTTTAAGATAAATGATTGGAGTTTACGTTCTACCGTAAGAGTAAAGAACCAGAAGGATTTGCTCCATCACAGGACTCAGCTAAGAAAAGAGTCAAAATATATGATGGTTGGACGTCTTAACACTGGAAAGGTGGTGGTCACCGACATGCAGGAAGAAAGGAAATGAGCCAAGTTATTGCCTTGGCCTTGTTAATTTCAAACTTTCCGGACCACAGAAGAAGAACTGGCAAGCCAGAGGACCTGAGAGTTCTTGGAGGCAGAAGTTGCTCAAGTTTTCTGAACAAAGGAACAGACAGAGAGGAGTTGTCCAGAGAGAGTGCCAGGGAGGTCACCAAAGTGTCTCACTCAAGTACCCAGCACAGCATTGTGCAGCATGGGCCGGGGAGGGAACTGCTCAGTCACACAGTCACCCAGAAAGATTAGAAGTAACAGGGCCTGGTGCTCAGGCTAGAAATGTGTTTCCATCAGCCAGATGGCTGAATCTCACAATTCACATATCACTGTATAGAATACATACATGTCTCTTGCCTCAGTATGGAAAAAAAATGAGCTCCAGATTGAGAACTCGTCTGGTCCCACCTAACAAAAAAGGAAGACCTAAAAGGATAAAACTACCTCTCAGTAACTTAATTGTGCCCCCAAGTATCAAGAGTACAGAAATATCTATTGTTCAACAAAGTGGAATTCACAGTATATTACAAGCCAATAAAAAAATTAACAAGCACGAAAAAAGCTGTCAAACCTAAAAAAAAGAACTCTAAGTACGTAAATTAGTCAATAAATCAAAACTGGCCCAGATATTAGAACTAGCAGAGAGACTTCATAAGACTGACTGCATCAGTATTCCATACGAGCCTACCATAAACTCAGAAGACACAAACAGCCTTGAAAATAGCTTCTAGAGAAGGAAACTAATGAGCAAGGTGAAGAATCTATGGGCTTGGATTGCCTGCAGATTAGTCACCACAGAAGAGAATAATAATGTGAAGATGGGAAAATATTCAAAATGAGGCCCAATGAGAAAAGACTCGAAAAAGATGAGCAGAGATTCAGCTATGGGGAGAAGTCAGGTGACTGATAGATGTGTAACCAGAAACTCTGAAAAAGAGACAAGGCATGAAGAATGTTCAAAGAAACAGTTTCCCTAAATCTAAGGCAAACTTCTTATCTACAGCTACAGGGAGCTCATCATCACCCAAGCACCAAGACGTAAACCGAGCAGAGTATAATTATGTGTCCTGTTGCTGTGATAAAGTACCTGACAAAGGCAACTTAAAATGAGTAAGAGTGGATTCTTGGGTACAGTTCATCACGGCGAGGAAGTCATGGTGGCCTGAGCTTCTGGCACTGGCCACATTGCATTCACAGCCTCATAAAGAGAATGAAGAATGCTTGTGCTTGGTTAACGCTCTTTATTCAGAACCCTATCCCTTGAGGATAGGACCACCATCCTCAGCCTGATCTAGATGACCTCATACCCAAACACTAGTCCGCTGGGTGAGTCTGGACCTTGTCAAATGGACAGTATTAACTATTATTCTAAGCTACAGAACAATGTAATTTCTTGAAAATGGAACAAAGACACATCTCGGAAGCAGCAGGAGGAAGAGAGGAAAACGCTGAATTCAGCAGAGCCAAGATGACAGCAAATATCAAGTGACGGTGGGATGCTCAAGCCTCAGAAACAGCACAGGTGAGAAGCGTTGTAGTGATGGCTTTTACACGAAACCCAGAGTCTGTACCCCCAAAAGTCCTCTAAAAATATGGTGAAATAAGATTTTTTTCGGCCCTTTGAAAACTGAACTGACCCATTATCAGTAGGCCTGCACTGTTAGCGATGGTGAGAGAGGCCCCTTGGCAGGATGAAATAAAGAAAACACTACAGAAAAGAATATGAAACACCAGGAATGAAGACAGGCAACTCTTTTGTTGTGCTTAAATCACTTTAAAAGCAAATTTGTCATTTTAAATAAACACACACCATGCACTCTGAAACATATACATAGGTAAAATATATGATAATGCATTAAAGTTGAAAAGGAAAAATGGAAGCACCCTTTTATAATATAATATAATGCAATGCATGAAGCAGTATAATGCCTCTGGAAACCACACTGATAAGTTCAGAATGTGCACAAGTCCTAATGTAACCAAAGAAATGAAAAAATCCAATAATATCAAATAAGCCAGCAAAGCAAATAAAATGGAATTACAAATAATATACAATTTATATAAAAAAGCATAAAGAAAAAGATAAAAAATCAAATAAGTTGACAAACTGTATCAATACTCAAATATTTAAAAATTTTAATTTAGAAATTAGTTTACAAAATATTTATCCTCTGCATGGGATTTTATAGAGTCCATGTTGGTTGATTCTCGCCCCCCTCGAGTTCCCGCGCCCCTTCCCACTGTGCCCTCTCACCCCCAGCACCCCCTCCACATATTGTTCTGTTCTTTTCCCTACAATCCCCCTCGCAGCCTGCTTTTTTCCAGTCATGTTGGCCCTTTAAAGTTTCCTTGCCTTTATCCATGTTTTCTCCCACTCAGATATCCATATTTAACAAGTAGATGCTAGGGTCCGCATATGAGAACGATATAAAATATTTGTCTTTCTAAGTCTAGGTCACCTCAATATAATGTTTTTAGTTTCATCCATCTTCCTGAAAATTTTATAATTTCATTTTTCTTTACAGATGAATAAATTTCCACTTAAATAAAATTTAATTAATCTACACGTTTTGATTAAGAGGGAGAGGTTTTTGTACTGAAATAAAAACCAAGGCCAATCTACTTACTGCCTTCAAGAAATGCACTTAGAATGTAAAGGCACAAATCAAAAGATGAAGAAAAAATCTTTTGTAAGAACTAATCAAAGTAAGCCTGGAATGACTGCATTAATATCAGAAAAGTAAACAGCAAAAAGAGCCAGAGGTCATTTTATAATGACGGTGAGATCTGTTAATCAAAAGGCTGAGGAAATTATGTTATGTACCTAATATCAGACCTTCAGAATGCGTAGAACTGGCATTGCAAGAAACAGAGATCCACAGACGCCCCTACAGAGGGATTTTCTAGACTTCTTTCTCAATAAATGAATAATAACAGACAGTAAGCCTGAGAATATAAAAGATTTGATCATCAATACCAAAAAATTTAGCCTAGTATTAACAGATACCAGTAAATTTAGTCTAATATTGACAGAGCTTTCTAAGAACTACAGATTGCACATTGTTTCTCAAGAGCCTCGTACAGAATAGTTGCTTCAAAAGACTGTATTCTGAGCCATAAAACAAGGCTAAATAAATTATAATTGATCCCAAATAATTAAAAATATATATTCCCATATCAGTGGAATCAAATTAGAAATCAATAATGTCAAATACTTTTGGCAATCATTAAGTAATCTGAAAGTAAGCAAGACACTCCTGCATAACCCATGAGAGAAAAAGGGAGATAAAATAGAAATGTGGAATCTCTAAAAATGTGTAAGATGCCGATAAATAGGCGTTTAGCGAAAAAACTTATTGCACTATTTTAGAGGTATTTATTTTCATTTGTGTGCATGAGTGTTTTGCCTGCAAGTATGTGAGTGCACCCGTGCATGCAATGCCGGCAGAGACCGGAAGAGGGCATTAGATCTTCTGGAACCAGAGTTACAGATGGTTGTAAGCCACCATGTGGGTGCTGAAACCTGAACCCAGACCTTCTGCTGAGGTATCTCTCCAGTCCCCTGTTGCACTATTTTAGGAAACAAGTTTCAGAGCTTGGGAGATAGATGGCTCAACAGGCAGAAGTGCTTATAGTGTGAGTCTGACAACCAGAGTTCCAATCCCCCAGAACCCGTGTAAAAGCTAGGCTGTCCTCTGACCTCCATTGCGTGTGTGCCTTTGTACACAGATAAATAACTATTTTTTAAAAGAAGTTTCAATCAATAGCTTCAGCTTCCATTTTTAAGAAAAAGAAGTGAGGGGCTGGAGAGATGACTCAGTGGTTAAGAGCACTGACTACTCTTGCAGAGGACCCAGGTTCAATTCCCAGCACCCATATGGTGGCTAAAAACTCTCCATAACTCCAGTTCCAGGGGACCCAACAACTTCTTCTGACCTTCTCGGGCATTGCACAACATGGGTACACCTACATACACCCAGGTTCTACACTGATACACATAAAATTTAAAAATTAAAAAAAAGAAAAAGGAATGAAAAGGATGACTTGAACTCAAGGTCAGTCATAGATATAATATCTATCCAGGCCAAAATTAGCAAAATAGAAAACAACAATAAAAAGTGAGGAAATCAGGACCAGAGTGATGGCTCAGGAGTTAAGACACCAATTGCTCTTGCAGAGGACCTGGGTTGGGTTCCCAGCATTCACAAGGTGGCTCACAACCATCTATAACTCCAGGGGAGCCACAGGCAATGCACACACAGGTGTACTTACTTATAGACAGGCCAAACACTCATACATAAAATAAAATTAAATTTGAAAAGCTTTTTGAAGTGAGCAAAACTTATGAAGTGGAAGGCTGAAGTTCTGGGTCCAGTAAGAATGATAAACCTCTAGATGGACTGATAACTAAGAGAGATAAGATAAGCTGCTGGTATCAGAAGTGAGATGGGCATGTTACTGGGGCGCCTATAGACACAAAAAGATAGTATACATATTAAAAATAATTGAATCTGTATAAATCTTACAGCTTCATTGAAGTGAAAAGATCCATTTCAAATACAAACTCCCAAAGCTCGATATAGAAGAAGGGTGGATATTCTGCTATTATTAAAGTTGAAACGTATAGTTAAAAACCTTCCCACAAAGAAAATTCTAAGGCCAGATGACTTCACTGCTAAATTTTACCAAATGTTAAAGGAAGGAGCAATATAAATTATACACAAAGCCTTACAGAAAATTCAGAAAGATAGAGTAGTTCCCAATTCATTATCTTGCTACTCAAAGACATGATAAGAAAATACAAGTCTTCTAGTTAGTATGCCTCATGAACTTGGATATGAAATTTCTAAATAAAATATTAGCAAATTAAACCAAATAATACCTGAGTTTTATGTCAAGATTCCAAGATTTGAGAATTAGTCAAGATATTGTTATTGTGTGTGATAGGCAGAAAAATACTCCAAAAATATCTGCATGAGGGCTTGGAAGTTGTAAAAATGTTATGCATCACAACAGGGAGGAAACGAGATGGCAGGTGTAAATAAGGCTGCTTATCAGCTGGCTTTGGAATGAAATTATTTTGAATTATCCAGGTGAGGCTCCCACAGTCACAAGGGTCCTGAAGGCTAAGAGGAGGCGGCAGAGGGTCCCAGTCAGATAAGATGTGATGGGGAAACATCAGGGGTATGGCACTTACCTAGCAGTCACAGGGTCCTGGAGGGATAGCTCAGGGGTATGGCACTTGCCTAGCAGTCACAGGGTCCTGGAGGGATAGCTCGGGGGTATGGCACTTGCCTACCAGTCACAGGCTTCTGGAGGGATAGCTCAGGGGTGTGGCACTTGCCTAGCAGTCACAGGGTCCTGGAGGGATAGTTCAGGGGTATGGCACTTGCCTAGCAGTCACAGGGTCCTGGAGGGATAGCTCGGGGGTATGGCACTTGCCTACCAGTCACAGGCTTCTGGAGGGATAGCTCAGGGGTGTGGCACTTGCCTAGCAGTCACAGGGTCCTGGAGGGATAGCTCAGGGGTATGGCACTTGCCTAGCAGTCACAGGGTCCTGGAGGGATAGCTCAGGGGTATGGCACTTGCCTAGCAGTCACAGGCTCCTGGAGTGATAGCTCAGGGGTATGGCACTTGCCTAGCAGTCACAGGGTCCTGGAGGGATAGCTCAGGGGTATGGCACTTGCCTAGCAGTCACAGGGTCCTGGAGGGAAAGCTCAGGGGTATGGCACTTGCCTACCAGTCACAGGCTCCTGGAGGGATAGCTCAGGGGTATGGCACTTGCCTAGCAGTCACAGGCTCCTGGAGAGATAGCTCAGAGGTATGGCACTTGCCTAGCAGTCACAGGGTCCTGGTTTCTATTCTCACCCCATCCCCCAAATGACTAAGGAATGAAATGTTTCCTCTCACAGAGCTTTAAGAAGGATCACAGATTGTTTAAACAACAGATTGATTTTTACCTATAGAGTCCCATTTCAAAGTTCTAACTTTCAAACCATAAAATGAAAAATTCCCATAATTTTCAGTTACTGAGTTTGTGGAATTTATTATAGCAGCTATGGAAACTAATATACCATTTTTGAGAGAAAAATAAAACATGATCATTTCAAAAATTTCAAAACATTTTTTTTTCATTTTTTATGTGTATGAGTGTATTGCGTGCATGTATGTAAGTGCACCCGTGTCGTGCAATGTCCACGGATGTCAGAAGAGAGCATCGGATTCCTCTAGAACTAGTGTTTCAGGTGGTTGTTAGCTGCCATGTGGGTGGCTGGGAATTGAACCCAGGTCCTCTGCAAGAGCAGTCAGTGCTCTTAACCACTGAGTCATCTCTCCAGCCCCAAAACGTTTCTTTTTATATGACTCAATATCTGCACCTAATAAAATGTCTTTTCAAAGCAGGAATACATGCAACTGTCCTCGCCTTGAAAAGAAGTGTCTATGAAAAAACCCATGGTTGACATAACATTTCATGGTGAAATCTTCCTAAAATCAGGAGCAAGAGAAGGATATTTGCTCTTATTCTTTCTTTCTGCTTCATGTTACAGGACTACATAGCCATTGCAATCAGATAAATAAATGGCATCCAGTTTTTAAATGCAGATGTATTTGCTTTATTGATGACAGTCTTTAACTGGTCAGGGTTTGTTTGAGAAGCAGAACAGCACGTACAGGAGCATAGAGATAAGGGATGTTCATCATGGGAACAGGTCATTTGATTATGGAGGCCAAGAAGCCCAGTGATGTGATATCTACAAGTCAGACAACCAAGAAAACTAGAGATCCTTCAGTTTGTGTCCAAAGGCCTGAAAACTGAAGTCACTCGTGTGAGGCCAGGCCAGATGGGGCCTCCAGCCTTCGGTAAACTGGATGTTGACCTCTAACATTGGTGAGAATGGATTTTCTTTACTGATTATATGCTAATTTCTTTCAGAAACATCTAGATAGGCACAAAAGTTGTCTGCGTAGACCATTGGTTTTCATGATAGTAAAATTCTATTGCTTATACCAAAAAGCTACCAGGACTAACAAATGAGCAGGATTGTCAGACACAAGATCAATATATTCTATTGAACTTCTATAGACTGGCAATGAACAATCAGAAATCGATGTGAAAAAATTCTATTTGTAATAGCACCAAAAATTCTGAAATGTGTAGGGATAAATATAACAAAAGATATTTAAGACCCAAACACTGAAAACTATGAAACATTGCCAGAGGCAACTGAAGGTTCAAATGACTGGAAAGACGTCTTGTGTTCACAGATTGAAAAGTTCCAGTTATTAGCTGTCGGTGGTCCTCAAACTGATATTTGATCTATAGATTTAATATAATTCTTTCTAAAACCTCAGCAGCCTTTCACAAAATGAAAGCCAGCACACTAACTCTAAACTTCACACAGAAGTGCAAATGTCCTAGTAATTAAAACAGCTTGAAAAGACAACAAAGTTAGAGGACTTATACCACCTAAGACAGTGTTATTCTCACACAGACAAACAGATTAATAGAGCAGAACAGAGGCTTGAGCAATAGTCTTCTATAAATTTTGATTTTATTTCCACAAAAGGGTATAGGCAATTCAATGAATAAAAACACTTTGGTTTTGTTTTATTTTCAACAACTGGTTCTAGGGCCTGAAAAGTGGTTCAGCCCATAAAGACGCTTGCAAAGGCCTAGTGATCTGAGATTGATTCTTGGAATTCACATAAAAGAGTTCATAGATCTTAGAGAAATCCTCAAGGCTGTCACATCCCTAAACTAATGTAACTTCTTACTACGAGCAAAATATGTATACTTATATTTACAGTCAAGTATCCCAGTCATCAAAGAAGCTTCTTTTGTACCAGATGGAGACTACTACAGAGTCCCACAGCTGATCACACACAGACATTGTCTGTGAAGTGCCCAAGCCTAAGCAGCTCATCTATAGTGCAGCCTCTGCACCCAAGGCTCATGCAGCACAGAACAAGAGGTGAAGGCGACACTAATGAATCTCTCAACTCTCATTAATAAAGTTCTGTCATGCAACAGAGGGCCAGGAACACAAAAGGTCACAAATGGCCAAAGCATGAAGATTAGGAGTCTACAGTGTGTGGGTCCCTAGACTGGACTCCTATATTAAGCTTGATTCACCCTGGGCTCAGGAACCATTGTGGAAGAGGCGGTGAACAATTAATAAGAGCCAGGGAGGAGGCGCATGACCTACCAGCTCCTGGGACCCTGCTCATATGAACCTACCGCAGTGATTTCCGCAGGCTCAAGACCCATGCAAACCCGAGCAGACAAAAACCCAGCCTGGAACTGGGGAAACGAGGAGAGACCCCACCTTTGCTGAAGAAATATTGGCGACTGATTACTGTTGGGTCAGCAAGAGCTAATCTTAAAGCAAGGGTCTCTGGATAGGCTGAGTAGACCTCAGTAGATGAACTTGCACTGAGGAATGTCCAGGGACACCAACTTGACACAACAGGCCTTAACACAAATGTCAGAGAGTATGAATCTGGATGGGGGAGTGTGGGGCTGTGGGAGGGTGCCATTGAGGAAGGGAGAATAAAAGCGATTAAGAGTGACTACAGTGTTCTATATAGAATATGCAAAACTTCAATTTTAAATTTCAATTAAAAAAAGTGAACAGAGAAAACTGACTCCACAGAGCTGTCCCCTGACCTTCACACGCGGCACACACACACCCATGTTCCCTGACCTTCACACGCGGCACACGCACACCCATGTCCTCTGACCTTCGCCCGCGGCACATGCACACCCATGTGCACTGTGGCAGCTTGAATGGAAAATGCCCCCCATGGCTTTTTTCTGGCTACATGCTTTTATCTACGGTGTTGTCATTGTTTCACATACACAGTTCCCACTCTCACATTTAGAGTCTAGTTGTTGATCGCAGCTGGTGGTGCTCCCTGGGGAGATTATGGGACTTTTAAGACAGGAGCCTTGTGGAGGAAGTATGTCCCTGGTCTGGGCTTTGACGGTTTATAGCCTCACCCCCTTCAGTTCACATGCTGTCATGTATATAGTCAAGATGTGAGCAGCCAGCTTTCTGTGTCTTTCCTGATATCGTGGGCATCTATCCCTGCAGAACTGTAAGTCAACATAAACTCTTCCTAAGTTGCCTTTGGTTATGGCATTATCACAGCAACAGAAAAGTAACTAATGCACACATGTGTCACACACACACTAAATACAAGTTAAACTATTCGTTCTGAGGCAATAAAAACTTTGACCAAAAAAATGCACTATGATGGTGCACACTGCTAATCTCGGTACCCTAGAAGCTGAAATAAGCAGACCATGAGTTCAAGGCCAGCCTAGGCTATGTGGTGAGAACTGTCTCAAAACAAAAGCAAAAGTCACCAACAGTAAAACTCCCACACAAAAGAATCATCAACAAATTAGACTTCATTACATCTGTACTAAACACATACCTAACCCCCCCAAAAGTATACGGGCGACAAATATGCATATGAAAAAAGATGTTCCATATCCCAAGTCCTTATAGAATTTCAAAGTAAAGCAACAGTGAAGCATCACTACATATCTGTTAGAAAGCCTGAAATTCTAAACTATTTTACCTCTGTCCTGCAAAGAGATTACATCTCATCATTTTAAAAATGATGATGAATGGTTTTGAATTAGAAAAGAACTCACTACATTGTGAAAGTCTCAGATGAAAAGTTGGAGATCAAAAAATAAGATTTTATAGGAATCTGATATGTATTTTGATTTAGACATAGATATCTTCAACTTTATCTTAAAGATTGCATGGCAAAACATTTTTCTAATTATAAAATTTTAAGAAATTAATTTTATGATTTGAGTAAAATGTAAATATTATAGACTATTTACAAAGTAAGTCTGTGTTATTCAACAATACATAACTTAACTTTTTGTTTTGTTTTATTTTTAAGACAGGGTATCTCCATAGCCCCAACTGGTCTGGAACTTACTACATAGACTAGATTGATCTCACTCTCACAGAGACCCTCTTGCCTCTGCCTCTCAAGTACTGGGATTAAAGTTGTATACCACCACACATGGCTTCCAATATATTCTTATCAAGTAGTAGATATGACCATTTAGACACAGGGTAATTCCATAGACTAGAGGAAGATAACATTCTACGTTTTGAGGTCTGTATTTTCAGAATATAAATCAATCACTTAAAATATAAAAACCTGATTATTATAAGACATTAGGAAAAAGGAGTTAAACTAACTTTATTATATTGTGAACTGAAATTTGAAGATGAAATCTGTATTTTCATAGCCCAGTGAGACTGAAGAACTGAAATTAATTAGGACTCAAACATTATTCCAAACTTGCAGCATTGATACCCCACTTGTAAGGAGAGGGATAAGCTGCTTCTGAAGGTAGCCTCGCCCCTGACCTTACTCTTGGGGCTTCATGCCACAGCTGGAGTACCAGGTGACCCCAGGATGAACAGCAATTCTAGGTGTCCCTGGGCTTGGCTTCGGTGTGTGTGTCTCCACGCTGCCTGCAGGCTCATCTCACGTGGCCATGATGGTTAATTTCAGATGTCACGGGACACAATCTTGAATTACTTGGGAGAAGGGCCTCTGAGAATGTCTGTAAGGGATTGTCTTAATTACGCTAATCAGAGTGGAAGACTCACCCACTGTGGGTGGCGCCATTCCCCAGGCAGAGTGTCCTGAACTGCGCAAGGATGGAGAAAGCAAGCCGAGCTAGCGTGCACCATGCATTCTCTCTCTGCTCTTAGCAGTGGATGGACTATAACTCGCTCCCTCAAGCTCTGCTGCTCTGATGAACTGTGACCTGGACCTGGGAGCCAAAGAAACCCTTTCTCCCAGAAGTTGTTTTTGTCAGGGTATTTTTATCACAGCAGCAGCAAAGAACTAAGACAGTGGCCTTCAAGAAGCTGTAACTTCATTGGTGAGAACTGAGCCCTGCCCCCCAAAACTGACCACACCCTTTAAGTTGAAATAGGAACTTGCCTATGAATCACTTTTATAGTTAATTTCCTAAGTGTGTTTCAAGTGCCTGTTACTCAACACTATGTTAGTGCCAATAATAAATGAGACAAGGACAAGAAGCGTACTTGTCCTGCTGAGAAGGTTGGTTACAGTGACGCAGAAGGTCGAGAGTGTGGCGACAACACTAGGGCGATCCGCAGACGCCACTCCGAGGCTGTGAGTGTGAGCTCAGAGCGAGGACAGGTTGAAGCTGTTGCAATTGATGGGGAAATGAGAACAGTAAATGTGCAGAGTGCCGGGACTCTGAGGGTTACGGGAGAAAACAGGAGTGAAAACAAAGAGGAGTGAGGAGAGCGACACCAGATGACACAAATCTGAGCATCAGTGAGACTGATGTTAGTATGAATGTTCTGTTTAACCCGTGCTGACAGGTGAGGAAAACAAAGCAACCCTTCTTGAACTTGGAGCTGTGGAACCTTTGACCAAACTGCTCACCCATGAAGACAAAATCGTACGAAGAAATGCCACAATGATCTTTGGGATCCTGGCTTCCAACAGTGAGTAACAACGTTTGGAAATGAATAAATCCACCGTCTTTCATATTTACCTTGAAAAGGATTTGTTTAAATTTTATTTAAATGGACTTTAGTGTCAGCACAAAATTTAAGTCAGTACAATGTAACAAATAACCTCATATTTAAGGGTCTTTTGAAATATTAAAATATGGGGCTGGAGAGATGATTCAGTGGTCCACTGCTCTTGCAGAGGACCCAGATTTGAATCCTAGCACCCACATTGGCAGCTAACAACCATCTTTAACTCCAGTTCCAAAGAATCTGACACCCTCTTCTGTCTTCCTTGGGCACTGCATGACATAGGTACACTTACATATGCAGGCAATACACTCATACACATAAAATTTAAAAATAAATAAATAAAAGTACATATGTGCCAATCAGTATATACAAAAATTAATGCTGGTGATGGATGTTCTAGTCTAACAGGCTAAGAAAGAAATCATTATCTCCTAAGGTGATTTTTTTCATTAATATAGTGCAGTTTGCCTGTCTGCATCTCAATCATACCTCAACAAACTTCAGAGTGGATGGAGCCCAGAATAGAGTTTTCATACACTGACTTTTTTCTGATACTACAAAGTATTGCTTGTATAAAACAAATTCAGTTGTATATTTTTACTCCTAAATTAGATCCATCACTTGATTAGATCATATATTTGAGATTGAGGCATAGTAGTTTTAGTGAAATATGCTTGTTTAGCTATCAGAGTAGCAGTCTGGCAAAATCATACCAGCAATGCTCATCTCTGACTTGTGAGCAGGGTAGGTACGTTTGTCACCCATAAGTCATCTCTTTGAGTTTTAAGGGCAGTTTTTTTTTTATTTTTTAAGATATATTTGTTTCATGTGTATGTGGGTCTGAATGTATGTGTGTGCACCACGTGTGTGCAGGTGCCTTCAGAGGCCAGAGTGGGTATTGGATCCCCTAGAACTGGAGTGGTTATGAGCTACCTGATGAGGGTGCTGGGAGCCAACCAGGGTCTCTGAAGGAGCAGCAAGTACTCTGAACCACTGAGCCATCTCTCCAGGTAGTTTCTGAGCCAACCAACAAAGCTTTGTAACTTGTAAAAAGCTTCGATGGCATTCTTACTGGAGACTGAATTCAACCATGAAACAAGGGACTAGGAGTAAACCTGTGCCTCTCGATTACAGATATGAGGAAAAATCATCAGAATTTGCCTCTCACAATGGTCTCAACAGAGCAGGAGCATGGACTCTTCCCTCCCTATCAGTCCACCTCGACATTTCTCTAAACAATGTGTGGTACACACATCTACTTCCATTTTCTAATTTCATATTTGTTCTTAATTTCTATTATTTGTTTTATTTATTTGATCATTCATTTATTGTCTCCTAGTATATAAAGTGTTTGTAACCAAATTAGTAGTGAAAATTCTCAGTTCAGGATGTATAAACTGAATCACATGATTTTCTAGAGGATTCTGTGACCTTAAATTAGTAAGAATTGTTTTCACATTTGGATGCCAAGTAGGGGGCTCTCTGAGACCTTAGAGACTTCACTCTGTAAGTTGCCTGACTAGGTTTAATCATGTCTGCATACCCAACTGCTGTCTTGAGGTCTCAGTAAGCACTTGGCTCTCTGGTCTGACTGAGTGGACAGATGATAAACGATGATTGTATAATGAAGAGCTTTCTTTTGAATTACATGGGGAAAACATTATTTGAGTCAACTGGACAGCTTGTGAAGTTCTTTCTAACAGGATCAACACATTCACAGCTATTGTTTCGCTTTCATACATGCCCTAGAAAACTTGGATTAGAGATGAGCAACTAGTTGTTGAATCCTAGAAAATAACCATGTTTCCAGACTAACCTGCAAATGAATGCAGCTCTTCAGCTATACAGTTAAATCATAGTTGGATGCTTGTTTAGAAACATGCATTTTCCTGTGGTTTTCATATTTGGTGATACCACCGTGTTTATGATGGATAAATTGATGCTTCAACAAAATGCTGGGTGCTGAAACCGTTCCTGTGGGAGCCAGCTCTCCCTTTGGCAATTGCACCCTCTCTCCCTCCTCCTCCTCCTCCTCCTCCTCCTCCTCCTCCTCCTCCTCCTCCTCCTCCTCCTCCTCCTCCTCCTCCTTCTCCTCCTTCTCATGTTCCATCCTCTTCTTCAGGAAAATGTCTGAGCTATGCACTTATGGCAAACTGCTATTATTCCACAGGCATTTATATTACTTTGCTGGACTACTTTTCTTTACCAAAATGGAGCTATGGCTGTCTTCTTCTGTCTATCACTTTGTATTTAGTTCAGCAAAACCACACAACAGACTTTCACTGAGGAAGTCAGCTAAAGAAGGTTCAGAATCTTTCTGACAGATTGGCTTGGAAACCCAGACTTTGAGTCACTCAAAGGCGTCTGAAGAGCTTGCATTGTAGGAAGGTGGTATTATAAAATGATGGAAAGTCAGGAATGAATTAGATGGTGAAACCAAGATACAGTGATTAAGAATGCAACCAGTCAGGTGGTGGTGCATAACTGTAATGCCAGCCCTGGGAGGCTGAGGCAGGAGGATCGTGAGCTTGGCGTCAGCCAGCTACTGTAGTGAGTCTCAGGCCAGCCTGGGCTATATGATGACTCTGTCTCAAAAAAGAATGCAGATTTTATGAAGATCCAGCAGGTATTAAAGTTGCTGACAGATCTGCATCAACCAGACATTGTAGGTAGCACCCCACTTGCTCAGAAGCCCAGCGCTCTTCAGTTTCCATCTAGTTGCCACGTGTGAGAGTACTCCCTGTTGGAAATGAAGGGGGCAGAGATCATTATTGTGTTTAGAGTACAGCAAACAGCAGCTTGCCCACTTCTTGCTGATTTAACTTCAAGAACAATCTCATGTCAAAAAGCAGAATAACAAATCCATCAGCTGGGTCAGCAGTTTACAGAGCTGCCGATGAGTCGGCACCATCCACAGCAGTGTGCCCCGCCCACCAGAGGCTCTCCTACATCTCCCGTCATTTCTCAGTCATTTCTCAACTTCGTGGCATGGAACTCTGATGACTTCTCACTTGTTTGGGAAGAGCAAGGTGTGATGTCACCTGGAATGCGCAGCTGTGGGCGTTTCCTGTCACTGCCCATCACACAGACACAGGAAGAGCAGAGCGGCCAGGGGGCCAAGCTCCACCTCACAGGCAGAGGCGCCTCAGGAAGTTCTGCAGTAGATGGATCCATTTTACATACAATATGGAGAAAGCACCAAGGTCTAAAATCGCAGACATAGTTTGTGGGGTTTCTTTCTTCGAGCTTATGGAAATCGGAGAATTTGGTACAGATGTCACAGAAGTTGTTCTGAAGAATGAAAACTGGACATAGAGAACAGCATTTGCTTGAGAGGGTGACTGGAATTTGGTTCCCAGAACCTGGCAAGGATTTGAACATTATGCCGAGGCTGCTATCTTTCAATCAGTGGAAGAATCCTTGTTTTGATTGTTGATGAGTTTTTGTTTTCGGTTTGTTTTGTTTTTTAGACAGGGACTTTCTGTAACCATAACTGGTCTGAAACTTGATAATGTAGATCAGGCTGGCCTTCAATTTCACCGAGATTTGCCTGCCTCCCAAGTACTGGGATTAAAGACATGTGTCACCATGCTGGGCTAGGAGAGAATACATTTTAGACCTGAGTGTTGTGCCATAAAATGTCACTCTCCACCTGGAATCTTATATCCCAAGTCTGGTCACCTTCACAGGCTAGCTGTCCATTTGACATTTTTCAACAGAAACAGAGGGAAAGCATAAGTTTTGGCACATTGAAGAAAAGCCACAGAGTCCTCAGGAAAAGCTGACCAATAAATGCCAAATCTATTCAACAATTTATAGGGAAGAAGAATTCACTGGAGATCATCTGCTCCAATGAACTTTCCCAAAATTCCAGCAATGCTAATTCTGGCTTACAGATAAAGGTAACAAACAAAGAAGAGAAATTGCCAAACTAAAGAAACAGGCATTTTTTCTCCCTCAGGAAACCAAAGTTAACGTAGCCATTCCTAGCTAATCTTAATTACACTGACAGAAATCATAGAAAAGTGAACTTTTTCATTTTGTATTGAATTTGTGCAAATGTCATAGAATATAGTTTGATCATATTTAGACCCCTCTACCACCAGCACCCGCCCCTTCATATCCAGCACCCAGTCCCATGTTTTTATATTACAGTTTATTGAGTCAATTTTGTGTCCCCAAATGTCCTTCAGTGTGGGTCCATCCTCTGGAGCCTGGTTAACCCATCTCACATCGTACCAACTCTGTCTCTCAGCAGCCATGGGTTGCCAGTAGTTTCTCAGCGAGGACTGGTGCTTCCTGTCCACATCCCCACTTCTGTGCTGGGATTGTGTCTGCCTTCAGTTCACACAGGCCTTGCTCATACTCTGAGTTCATATGAGTAACTTCCCAGCTGTCTGGAAAACTCTTGTTTCCTTGTGGTCATCCACCACTTCTGGCTCTTAGAATCTTTCTGTCTCCTCTTCCGAAATGATCCCTAAGCCTTGGGTGGCAGAGGTTTGGTATAGGTGTCCTACTCAGGGATAAGAAGTCTTCAGTCCCTTATTCTCTGCATGTTGACCAGTTGTGGGTTTCTGTGTTAATCACCTGCATGAGGAAGCTTCTCTAGTGAGAGTTGAGTGGTGCCTTAATCTATGGATATAACAAAAAGTCTTTAGGAGTCATTTAATACTATGTATATTTAGCAAAATAATAGTAGTAGGTTCTCTCCTATGGTTGGTGACCCATCTAGCCACAGGTTCCTAGGCCTGATGGAAAAGTGAACTTTAAAAGACTTATCTTTAAGCAGTTTTGACATTTGCAGTAATTAAATGGAATGTAAGCAAGCAGAGTGTATTTGTCAAAACAGGTTAAGATAATTGTTGTTTGTAGTCTGTACAAGATTACTAAAATCAAAAATTTTAAATGCCTTCCACAAAAAGGCAAATGACTATTGTATAATCACAAGTGTAGAACATGTCGCTCTGCTTCTAATACTATGTTCTGGATTCATTGGCACTTTTGCCATTTCTATTTTTAGTGTTGATCAAATAGCAGAGGCTGGATGGAGGCCTGGTGGGGTCTAACTGGCCTGGGCATGAAAACTGGCTCTGCTACGTCCTTGCTGCATGATTTTAAACCTCAGTTTCTTTATCCATGAAATTACACAGAAGTACCTGTCTTTTAAGGGGCTGCTCAGTAGACACTATCATTATTCTTTTAATAAACATTCATATTTTGTTTCTTCCTTTGTAGGTGATGTCAAAAAACTGCTGAGGGAGTTAGATGTCATGAATTCTGTAATTGCTCAGCTTGCTCCAGAAGGTAACTTTACATCTTACATCTATTTCAAAATTGGAATTGATTTCTTTTTGTGTTTTATTAAACTACATACATATTGAGAAGAGTTTCTGAATCAACAATTGTGATTTGTTATTGAAAGCTCACAAACTACAGCTCAATTTTAATGTCATAAGGAAGTGGAATGTAGGCCAGGTGTGGTGGCAGATGCCTTTAATCCCAGCACTCAGGAGACAGAAGCAGGTTGGATCTCTGTGAATTCAAGGCAAGTCAAGTCTACATACAAAGTTCCAGGCCAGCTGGGGCTATAGGGAAACCCCGTATGAAACAATGACAACAAAATGGAATGTAAGCAACATTTGTGGAGGTGAAGCTTTGTTTTCAAAATTTGTGTGATGTGTGTGTGTGTGTGTGTGTGTGTGTGTGTGTGTTTGAGAGAGACAGACAGAGAGACAGAGAAAGACTGTAGATTGAATCCAGGGTTTGTATATGCTCAGCAAGTGTTCTACCACTAAGCAATATCCACAACCTCTTTTATTTTTGAGACAGGCTGGCTTGGAACTCCTGAACCTCTTGGATCATAAGGGCGTACCGTCATGGCAAGCCTCAAGTCCTGATGTAAAGTAGGGGTTGAATAAACACCTAACACACTTGTTATTTATTTTCGATATACAGAAGAAGTGGTAATCCATGAGTTTGCTAGTCTTTGTCTTGCAAACATGTCCGTAGAGTATACGGGTAAAGTACAGATATTTGAGCACGGAGGACTGGAGCCACTCGTCAGACTACTGAGTAGCCCAGACCCAGACGTGAAGAAGAATTCTATTGAGTGCATCTATAACTTGGTACAGGTAAGGTTTTTTCTACACAGTGTCGTGATGGCTGGGATGAGGCTCAGTGGTAGAGCAGCACTTGCCCAGCATGCAGGAGGTCCTACATTTCATCCTCAACACGATTAAAAAGATGTTTGGGCAAAAGCCAATTCTGAAATATATTTTCTTATTAAAAAAGAAAAAGTTTTTTTAAAAAACTCACCAGTTTTGCAGCTGTTGTTCTCAGTCCATTTAGTATTATCATTCCGAAACAGAAAATAACGGAAATGCGGTGTAGCTGCCTTTCAGCTCCCGTTTCATACGTATTTCTCTCCATGGGAAAGGATTTTAGAAATGAATTTCTGTTTTAGAAGAACAGAATGGAAGATTAAGATTAAGGTGGGGTTCACTTGAATCAAATGTGCTTCTTTTAAAACAGAAACTCTAGGGTTGGAGAGTTGGTTCAGCTGTTAAGAGCACTGCCTGCTCTTCCAGAGGACCCAGGTTGGGTCCCCAGCACCCACATGGTGACTAACAAATGCCCCTAACTCCAGGATCTGACACTCTATTCTGACCTCCACAGGCATCGTATGATATGCTCAGCCGTAGACATGATGTGCCCTGGTCAAGGACCATGGTTTGGACTAGACTGTGCCTGTGAAACTAGTGATCTGAGAATGCCCAGCAGAATTCCTCATGCGCAGTAGCAAAGGGCCACCTCACCTTGATAGTGGAAAGTCACTGCCACCTTCCCTTCTTTGCTGTGCCACCCGTGTCCTGTGGCCACCCACAGCAGCACAGACTCAACAGCCTTCTTTGCTGCTTTTCCTGCTCATGCTCCTTAGCAATTACCACATACACTTAATGAGTTTTAGGTCAGCTAACAGTCCCAACACACCATTTCTAAACAGCCATCAACAGAGCCCAGCAGGAGGAGGAGGCGGCGATGGCGAGAAGGCTGATGAGACACGAAAGAACTCAGAAACATTCCTGGCCTCAGCTGCTTCCTGCTGCTTAACTTTCTCATCACTTCTAGAGCAGACATCTCAGGGGAAAGCTCTGCCCTTTTCTGTCCTGATTCCTTGGGCCTTAGTTTCTTTCCCTGATATTGTGATAAAATACCCTCAGCAAAGCAACTTTAAAGGGCTTCTTGTGGCTGACAGTTCAGGAGTATAGTATATCACGGCAGGGAAGTCAAGGTGGCAGGAGCTTGATGCAGACAGTGGTGAAGGAACACTGGTGCTCAGTTTACTTTCTCCCTCTTGCACAGCCTGGGATCCCCTGCCCAGGGAAGGGGCCTGCAGTCAGTTAAGATGAGTCTTTCCACAGTGATTAATCTGATCAAGATAATTTTAGAGGCTAGCCTTAATCTAGATCATCTCTCACAGGTGTGGCTGGATGTTTGTCTCCCAGGTGAGTCTAGAATCTGCCTAGCCTTCAATCACCCATCAGGCTAAAACCTTCCTGTCCATGGAGCTTGTGTCTTAATCTCAACAGTCCTCATAGCTGTATTGCTCTACTTTTCTATCAAGTGGAAATGAGAAACGACCTCCATGCTTCTTCATAACAAAAGTGCTGGTGACGAGCAGGGTGCTAGGCTGCTATGACCTCTAAAGCCCACCCCCAGTGACAGGCTTCCTCTAGCAAGGCCACACCTCCTAAGCCTCCACAAATGTTCAGATACTTGAGCTTATAAGGTACAATTCCCATTCAAACCACCACACCCTTACCGAATTACATCTGTAGCAACTTCCAGACACAGTCACATTCTAAACCTGTGGGAGACACAATTGAACCCATTTTAAAAGCCACCTATAATTTTTATATCTGCAGAAAAGTGGATATTGGAGGTCAGGTGAAAGATGAATGAGAGAGGGCGCTTGTGTGGGTGTGGACGTGCAGAGGCCAGAGGTCAATATCAGTTGCTCTCTACCTTAATTTTTGAGACAAGGTCTGTCACTGTCAAACCTAGAATCATCTGGGACTCACTAATTAGGCTAGACTGACTGGCCGGTGAATTCTGAGAATTCACTTGTCTGGAGCCCAGAGCTAGAATTACAGGCATGCCCCCACCTCGGCTTCTTTATGCCCATTCTGGGGGTCTAAACTCCAGTGTTCGTGCTTCTGTGGCAAACAAGCTCTCTACTAACTGAGCACTTCCCAGCCCTCTTTCCTACCTTTCACACACTTTTATTTAATTGCATTTGAGTTAAAAGTATGATTTAGTAGTAGTAAGAGTTTGGGCGTTTTTCATGGTATCTTGCCATGTTTTTTTCCACTGCTCAATACACCTCCATCCCAGAACTGAGTCACATGCAGAGGTGTGACTATAATGACTCGCTGATAGCATGTCTTAAGTAAAGGTCACACATCTGAGCAAAACCGTCTACACATTCAGGGTCTGTCTACAGCACTTCACGGATACATCCATTTACAAACAATCCCTTTGAAGATAAGGAATGGAGGCTATGATTTCATCAGATGATGTCCCGTCCAGCGGGTTTCAACGGTGAGCCTTGAGACCCTGGAACCCTGGAATGAGTGGGGACAGACACACACACAGAACAGACACACAAAGACAAACACGCAGGACAGACCGACCTGGGAAAATGTCTCTCTTCAGGCCGCAGATACACAAGACAGACACATGAGGATTGACGACCTAGGCTCCTCAGGCAGCTCAGACAGGCCGCATGCTTTATTGTTTCAGGGGGTACTTATGGTTTTTGGGGAATCAGGAATGCAGATACATCCATACAGAAATGTGGTAATTAACAGAGACAAAAGCCCACCATAAGGTTATGTGAATATCAGGAAGACACTAAGAGGTGAGGCAGGGGCTAGGTGGGGCGTGGACTAAGGTTGCTAGGAAATAAATCACTGGAAGAACCAGAAGTCAAGGGCATGTGTAGCCAAGGATGGCTACAGGTGGGGGAACTTATTTGCTAAACAATAAGAAACTCTAAGAGGCACTTAAGAGACTGATTTGCATAATTGGTATCAACAAGTATCAGGATATTACATTTGCAGAAGGGCAAGACAGAGGTCACCTGGTCTCCAACAAGATGATATCTGAAACAGCATATCAGCATGAGAAGTGTTTTATTATGCATAGATTTGATTATAATGCTGTTTATAAGGATGTACTCGGTAATAAATACTGCAAGTCATCGATGATTTTTACTTCTTGTTGACATCTTCACAGTTCAAATGAATATTTTGGTATTGTCAATTAAGAGTTTTCTTTTATCTATGATTTATTTTGGAATCTGGAATCAAAGATGGGAAATTATAACACAATAATGTTCTCTGCCAGAAAATAGAATCCTCCCATTCTTGAGGCTGCATTTTGTTGTAAAAATTACTGATGTGATCATTTGTATTTTGTGGCAGGATTTTCAGTGTCGAACTACATTTCAAGAACTCAATGTAATTCCTCCAATACTAGAGCTTTTGAAGTCAGAATACCCAGTTATTCAATTTCTGGCTCTCAAAACTTTAGGGGTTATCACAAGTGATAAGGAGTTCCGGGTGATGCTGAAGGAGAATCAAGGACTGGACCACCTGACTAAGATCCTAGAAACCAAGGTATCCACAATGTTCCATTCACTCAGCTCTCTGTGGGCAATGTCTTTCTCCTAAGTGTTGCTATAAAATATGAATGTTTTAAATTTTATTAAGCAAAGTTTGCAGAAACAATTCATCCAATTGCTGTGTGAAGTTTATCAGGCTGTTTAAAGCAGATTGTAGAGACCATTTTAAATTAATTTTAAAAAACGCCTAGCTTTGAAGATTCAAGATTTTCTGAAACACCTAGAATTAATCTTTTAATCGCTTTGTGCTGTGATTTTTTTTGTGGACAGAAGCCAGAAGAACAATTTACCTTCTAAGCACACTGAGAAATGTTGGAGGTGAGGGTCCATAGTTCCCATGAGCTTCCTGTAGGATGAATCTCACATTTTAAACACCTGTGTGTTTCCTTGCATCTCCTTGGTTACAAACATTAACATTGTGGACATGGTTCAGATCACTTCAGGAAAAGTCCCCTGTCCGAATACCAGAGTTAAATGCAGTCGTCAGATCCAGTGCCTTTACTCTAATGCATCACATTAAATGAGCTCTAATGACAACACTCTACATAGCGTCTTTAGAAAATCAAGAGATAGGGTTAGTAAAGGATTGTAAAGGCTTCCTGAGTTATAACTTAATATTAAGTTTTATACTAACCAATTATTAGATTTTCTTCTAAAAATTACAAACCTCATAAACTGCTAAGGACCTGAGAAAATAAATTTAAATATAGAAGAGCGGTCTTGGCAAAAGCATGTTCCCCAGCCACCTTGATCTAGCCACCTCTGATTCCATAATACTCCGTGTATAAGTTCTGTGTCAGGCATTCTAAACATGTGGTGTAGAATTTTAACAGTACTACGGACCTATTATTTGATCTAATTTTTTCAATGAAATTCCAAAATCAGAAAGGTTAGTTCATCCTGTGTCCCACAGGTACAAAGTGATTAACCACAAATATGAACATAGCCTTGTCTTCTGGCATCACGGTACAGTTTCCTGTCTTGGCAAGAAAAAGTGGAATGGAAAGATGCCTCCCTCCTCCTCCTCTGAGATTATAAGTGCATGGATGCGGAGGAGCTGAGTCTGGTCCTCATGCCTGCAACTTACTGAGTGTCCTTACCTTCTACATTATGTTCTTAATGCATAAACTGTAAAGAATTTAGTTACCAAAATTTGTGCCAAACCTATTCACCAAAAAATGCAAAACAATTTTAAGGAAGACTTTGAGAGTCAGATCATGTCTGTAGATTGGAACACGCAATTTTAAAGTCATTTTCTACAAAATTGCCTTTTGAAGTAGGGCTTCCAGTCAAGTTTCATATGATTTATTGACTTGGTTGTAGCTAGGCCTGGCACTCATCCCTTGTTTCCAGTCTGGGTTTCTGCTTTCTCTCTCCATTGACTTACCTGCTGTTTCTCTTTGCACACAAGGTTGTTCTAATGATCACATTATGCAACTCAACCTTATCCCAGACTACTTAGAGTTCGATCAAACTGCTTGAAGTAAAATATTAGAGCCACATAACAATATATTTTACTTACTTTTCCTATTCTAAAGACTACTGCTACATATTATAAGTCCAACAATTCAACCTAATATGTTTTGTTGTTAAATACTCCTATATTATAATGATTTTGAAGAAAAGATAAAGGAAAATTTATACCTCTGTGCATAGAGAATTTAGTCACTCATCTTAACTTTTTGCATCTGCTCACACACTTACCATTTCTGAGGGTCATTTCTGCCTAGAAATCTACGTTGCCAACTATCTCATTTCTCTTTACTTTTAAACCTGAAAACTTTGATTTGGTGTTTCTTATAGTGCAGACATGCTAGAAAATTACCTCAGGGTTTTTCAAAAGTATATTTCTACTTTATGTGTATGAGTGTTTTGACTGCATGCAAATTCTCCCATGCATTCAGTGCCAGCAGAGGCCAGAAGAGAGTGTCAGACTTTCTGGGACTGGAGTTACAGATGGTTGTTAGCCACCTTATGGGTGCTGGGAACTGAACCCAGGTCCTCTGCAAGAGCAACCAGTGCTCTTAACCACTGAGTCATCTCTCCAGCAGCTCCCCTCCCCCAAGCTTTTGCCTGGTTGGTTTTTGTTGTTTGGTTTCTCGTGACATTAGGGAGGAGCCAGGGCAAACACCCTCTTCCTGAGCTCACACCACTAGCCTTAATTATCTCAAGTTTCAGATTTATCTGAAAACATTTTCATTTTGTCTTTGGTTTTTACTTAATACAAAATTTCTACTTGATAACATTTCTTTGTTTATCAGTATCTTGCTATTTCTTCTCAATGCCATTATTTCTGACAAGAATTCAACCATTAGTTATTGTCTCCTTGACTGCAACATGTCTCTCTTCTTCGCCTGCTTTTGAGATCTTTCTCTGTGAATATTTAAATCTGTCAGCCAATGTTTTCCACCAAATATGGCAATTTCAGCCATCTATCAGACTTTTTCCTGCTCTTTCTCTCCTTCTGAGACACAATTACTCTTACACCACCCTGCATGATATTATAGGACACTGTGGCTGTGCTCATTTTCCTTTAACTTTCTTTTTGAATAAAAAATTTCTTTGGATCTGTGTTCGAGTTCTCTCATTCCTTTATTGTTTTTAATCTGATGTCAAGTCCATCTACTGACTTCTATTTTTCATTTTGTGCTTTTCAAGTGTGCATGTGTAGTGTATGTAGATGTGTGTATGTGTGTGTTTGTGTGTGTATGGTGTGGGGTGGTGGCATGTTTGCAGTGTGTATATGTGTGTAGGGGGTGTTTGTGTGTGTATGGTGTGTGGGTCCTGTGTATTTTGTGTGTTTGTGGTGTGTGTGTGGTTGTGGGTGTTTGTGTGTATATGGTGTGTTTGTAGTGTGTGGGTGTGGACAGTGTGTGTATGGTGTGTGGCTGTGTTTGAGTGTGTATGGTCTGTGTGATGCATATATTTGTAGGTGGTGATAGTATGCGTGTGTGTATGTGTGTGTGTGTGTGTAGACCAGATGTGATGTTGAATGCCTTCCTCAATTGTTTCTTCATGTTATTTTTGGAGACAGGGTCTCTCCTTGAACTTGGAGCTCCCTGACTGACTAGGCTGGCTGGCCACTGAGCACCAGGCATCCTAGGCATCCTCCTGTCTCTACTCCCCAGTGCTGGGATTGCAGTCACTTGCCACCATGCCCAGGTTTTCTATGTAGGTTATGGGAATCTAGACTTAGGTTCTCATGCATGCATGGCAAACACTTCACTCACTGAACCAGATATCCAGTTCTCTCAAGTCTTAAACTTTCAGCTTTGAAGTTTCGTGTATATGTTGAGCAGTCCTCTTTGAACACATTCAGAGCAGCTGCTTTAAAGTCTTTGACTGCTTAATCTAACATAAGACTCTGTTGAGAGCTGAGTTTTATTGACAGCCTGCTGCTTCCTGACTTTGAGTCACACTCCTGGTCTCCCCCGTGTCTAGTAATTTTTGGTTCAAAGCAGACAATGCTGACAGTGTGTTCCAGTGTTTCCAGATTTGGTTGTACTCAGGACTGTTACTCTTTTGTCCTAGTAGGCAGCTGCAAAACCTGCTTCTCTTGGGGTGAGCAACAGCTGCTAGCTCTCTTCAGCTCCTAAGGTTTTAGTTGCTGCTGTTTTCAGTCTGATCCTCGGGGGGTCTCCCAGTGCTCCTGTAGTTCGGGTTCAGCCAAGGATAGATGACGAATTTTAGCTTCAGATCTGGAGTTTACCTTTTCTCTCTGGTCCGCTGGTTTTTAGGTATTTTCTTCTTTAAATCTGTAGCTCAGTTATTAGTCTCAGGCTCTGTCCTAGTTTCTTTCTATTGCTGTGATAAAAACACTATCTAAATCCAACCTGGAGGGGAAAGGGTTGATTTCATCCTTCCTCTGTACTGTAAGGCAGGACAGCAACTCAGAGGAAGGCCCTGGAGGCAGGAGATGAAGCACAGAACAGGGAGAAATGCTGCTCACTGGCACGCTCCTCTGGTCTGCCCTCTCCTGCTTTCTTATACAATACATGACCACTTGCTCAGGGGTGCCACCCATGTCACGCTGCAATCAAGGAAATGCCCCACAGACATGGCCACAGTCCAGGGGAGGATATTCCTCAATTGAAGTTCCCCCATCTCTGGTGAGTCAAGTTGACAACTAGGGCTACCCAGCCCAGGCTCTAGCCTCTGATGTCTTTAGTCAGTATGGCTTCAGCTTTGTGCAGTTGAGCAGCATGTGGACTGTGGAATGTAGAGTATTTGGCAGGCGAAAGATAACACACATCACCTAATATGTCTTTCAAGGATAGACACATCACCCACTACTCCATGGCTGCCTGTGGTCACCAGGATCTCTGGGGGCTCCTCCATGCGTACATAGTTAGAGGTCATCCAGAGGTCTGGGCGTAGTTTAAACTCAGATTTTGGGTTTTATCCTGTGACAGTCAGGGATCCCCAGAGACAGGGAACAAAGAGGTCCTTAAGGAATTGTCTCACTCAATTGTGGCAGTGTGGCAAGTCCAAATCAGGAACGCAAGCCTAGACACCTACAGGAACACCCAAGTCCATGGAGAGTAGAAAGGTCAGCTAGCAGCAAAATTTCTTCTTCCCAGAAAAGTTTTTTAAGACCATCAATTAATTAGATGAGGCTTACCTACATTATGGAGAAGAATATACTTTACCCGAAGGCTACTTGATTTGATTATCATTCACATCTAAAATAAACATCTCTCCACAAATACCAAGGACAATGTCAGACTACATACCTGACACCATGGCCTAGCCAAGTTTATATATAAAAGTTAATCATTGTAGTCTATGCTTTGTCAATTTGGTAACCATCTATAGTTCTTTAAATCATATTTACTCTTTTTAAAAAATATTTTATTTATTATTAGCTCATTTATTTTATGTGTATGAGTACATTGCCTGCATGTATATAAGTAGTGGACTCATGTCCTCTCAAGCACCCACAGAGGTCAGAGGACGGCTTCAGACTGGAGTTAACAGACCACTGTTAGCCACGTTGTGGGTTCTGGGAACCGAACCTGGTTCCTCTACAAGAGCAGCCAGTGCACTTAACCACTGAACCATCTCTCAAGCCCTACTTAACTCTCTAAATAAAAACAAGAACAAAATCATTCATCCATCCAACACAATGCAACTCTCCTGCATCCATCAGAAAAGGCAGTATACTTTTCCCTAGAATGGGTACAAAGTCTTTGGGTGACGTTTGTTCTTCTTCACCTTCCAGAACTTAAAATATATCATGCAAGGTTAATGAAAACTAAATACTGTAGTATATAGTTAAAAGTCTCAAGTTATATAAGAGGACAAATAGAAGGAAAATTAAGTTATACATTTAAAATGTATGAATCTATATGCAAACAGACATGCACATAAGCACTCCTAGCAAAGTACATACGAAATACTCATGGCAATTCCATGTTCATGTGTATAACTAGCCACATGGTAACAACTGATGTTTGCCATTATTTTCTTCTACTACCTGGTGCATAGTCCTTTAGCCCTCAGTAAGAACCTCAACTGATCAGGGTTCTTTACTTGTGGGCCATCGAAAGTTTTGAATAGACTGGATCATTACCAGTTGGTTGTCTGGGGTTTTGTTTGTTGTTTGTTTTGAGGTCAGGGCTCATGGTACAGTCTGGGCTGACTTGGAGTTTGTAGCAGACTCCTGCCTCTGTCTCTCGGGTGCTGGGATCACAGGCATGCAGCATAGCACCTGTTTGTTCATTACAGGCTTAGAACGGATTCAGTCATTGTTCTTTCTGTTGACCTCAATCACAGAGTGGTAACACCAAGAGCCACACTGAAAGATCCCCTTTCCTAGACCCACTCCTTCTGCACATTGGCAGTCCAACTTCCCTTGCACAGTACTCTTCTTAGCTTGCTAATTTGAGGCATGGGGAGCCCAAAGTAGTAGGCAGCAGTCTTAACTTCTAGTTCAATGGAATCATGTTGTGTTTCCTGATGGGAATATTCCTTCCTTTGGAATTAAGATTTCCGGGTCAGGGAAGTAAGCTTAAGTTGCAAACACAGGAAGCATAGCTTTGCTGGGCAAGTCATCGTGTGCAGTGATGGGAGGGGCCGCTCTACCGTCCAGGCTTTGCTCTTGGACCGGGGAGAAATAACACCATGTGTCAAATACTGAGTTAAAGCTTTTACAGTCTTGTAGAAAATCTTGACCAAACTCTACAAGGTATTACCACTTTGAAGTTGCTGTAACTGAGTCTTCAGAAAACCATTCCAGAATTCTCTCAGTCTACTTGCTTTGGGGTGGTAGCAATCATAGCAGACCAGGAAATTCCATGAGTATGGGCCCCATTGCACTTTTCCTCGGTGATGTGAGATCCTTGGTCAGAGGCTATGTGAGTGGAGTATCACTACAGTAATCTCTCCCTCCCACACTTAACTCATCCTAGGACTGAACTTCCCAGCTGACTAAGGAAGGCTGCAGGTTTATACCACAGTGGAACTGACATGGCTCTTCCAGCAAAAAAGTGGGCTCATACCACTTCCTTCCACCCTTTACAAGATTCTAGGGACCACATTTACCTTCAGCATCTGTCCTGTTCCAAAAACTATGCTCTTGGGCTGGAGGTTGTAGCTTGGTGGTAGAGGGCTTGCCTAGCATGGACATGGCCCTAGATTTGTAGGTCTAATGCCCAGTACTGCCACAAATATATTGTTTTTCCCTGGGGATTTTAGACTTGTGTTTGGAAGATTACAGGAGTGATTTTAATTGACGGTCATCACTGGATATTTCCTTTATTGGAAGTAAGAGAAATAAAATGATGAGACAAAACAGTTGGAGATGTGACTTTGACGAGCAGAACTTCTGTTTCCTGGGGCCTCTGTCAACACAAAATGAATCATATTTCGTTCTGAGGATCCTACTCCGTCTGGTAGTAAGCTCAAAGAATAATTTTCTTTTAACAAAACCATTTCAGTTTGAATATGCGCTTTCTCCCATAGGCTCGTGCGTCTGAATGCTTGTTCTCCAGCTGGGGGCACCGCTTGGGAAGGTAGTGGAACCTTTAGGAGGGGGAGCCGTGCTGAGGAAGTGGCTCCCTGAGGATGGGCCTTATATTTTATGGCTGTCCATGCGAGGTGGCAGGCCGGCCTCCTGTTCCTGCTGCCATGCCTTCCTGGTCAGGATGGACAGTGTCTGCCTGTAGCCTCAAGCTGGAATCAATTTCTCCTCTTTCAGCTGCTTTGGTCAGGAATTTCATTGCAGCAATGTGTAAAGTAACTAAGATGGCGGTGTTCCGTTTGTGCTTGCTTTTGCTATTAGGAGTTGAATGACCTTCATATAGAGGCACTTTCGGTGATAGCCAATTGCCTGGAGGACATGGATACGATGGTGCTTATGCAGCAAACAGGAGGCCTTAAGAAGCTACTCTCATTTGCAGAAAGCTCAACAATTCCTGACATTCAGAAGAATGCCGCAAAAGCCATTACTAAAGCAGCGTATGATGGTATGTGTTCTCCGTTACAAACTCGTCGTACATTTTCCCCGTATAGTCTTAATTTTGATTAATATAAGCACTAGAGGACCTTCCTCCTTCCAACAACCCAGGGAATACGCTGTAGGCATTACTTGAAGCTAAGCACCTCATGGCTAATGAATTAAAGAACACATTGCTTTATCAGGGATCTTACAAACTTAAAACCATTTCATCATAATTCCATTTTTAATTTTTTTTAATTGACCAATTTAAGTTTTAGAACTTTATTTCTCTTGAACTTGGAATAACATGAATGTATGTAGTGTTTGTGATCCTGAAAACATTCTTCCAAGAAATCCACACACAGAATGACATCCAAGGTAATTTCAATCTTCAGCTGGAGGCAGAAGTGCTGTGTTCTATAGCCATGGAAAATAATGTGCTCATCCTATATACATAATACAGCTTTCATTTCAGTGACAAACTCTGCTGTTGTAAATCTATAAAATAGGAGCAATTAATTACAGCCCAAGCACTGAAGATGAAATTATAGTCTTAATTTATGTATATGTGGAATATTTTGTTAATAAAAGAAGGTGCTTTATTTTTCCCCTTCTGAATCACTACTCTTAGAAATGATGACAGCTTTGACTGTTTCTGTGATTTACATTCTAAACATATATACTCACATCTGCATATATGTCTATGCATATATTACCGGAAACATTTTTTCTCAGCCCATTGAATTCTTCAAGACTCAGCTTTAATGCAAGTGCAAGCTTACTTGTCTAGTGCATAGTCAGCATAGACAGGCCTCATGAGCCACACTATTAGTGACACATCTAAAGACAGGCCATGAAATTAAGATTTTTATATTGCAAACATCGGCATATTCCTTGTTCCGTCCAATGGAACTTGGACGTTGTCACAGTGGGTTAGTTGTGTTTTCCTTCTATTCCATGATTCTTGGTGAATTGAGACCTGAAGAAATGTGTAGTGGGACATGAGCAATGCCACACCTAACACACTTTCATGTTTTCTCCGGAGTCTGGTGTGGCTGAGGGAGGACAGAGCTGATACCTAGGATGAGGCCAGGTGTCTGACATGGACAGCTTAGAATGAAACAGCTCACCGAAACAGAAATCCAGAGGAAGGGCTGGTTTTGTTTGAAGGAAAGGAAATGGGTGCCATCCTTTAAAACTGTATCAAGTATTCACAGTGTAAAATTTACCACTGTAGCCATTGCTAAGTGCACAGCTCAGAGGCATTAAAAGCAGTCAGATCTCTGGGCTGCTCTCCTGCAGAACTCCATGGCTCATAACTCAAACTGCAACTTCTCCACAGCTCTGGCAACTACACTTCTCATCTGTCCTTGTGAGTCTGACTGTGGGAGGCACGTCATGCTCATGGGATCATGTAGTGTTTGCCTCGGTGACTGTGCGGCATGGTTCCTGTGTGGCACAGCATGGCCACGTCCATAGGGCGCATTCATATCATAGCAGATGTCAGGATTTCCTTGTTTCAAAGACTGAACTATACTGTTTTTGTTTATACTGCATCTTGCTTTTCCATTCAGCCTTTGAGGGGCAGTTGCATTGCTTTCACAGTTTATGGTGACAGTGCTGTTCTGAATATGTATAAACAAAAATTACTTGGAATCACTGCTTTCAACTCTTTGAAGTACCTGGAAGAACTGTTGAATCATATGGCAATTCTGTTTTGACGTTTTGAGGAGCTTCCATGTTGCCTTCCAGAGCAGCTGCACTAGTTTTCATTCCCACCAACAACGCACAGGCTTCCAGCTTCTCCAAGTGCTGGCCAACGTTGTCATTTTGTGTTTTGGTAACAACCATGCTGTGGTGGGTGAAGCATCTCACGCCCTTTTTATTTGCATTTCCCCAATGATTCACAGTGCCAGCTTCATCTGCTTATTCATCCAATATATGTCTTTTAATGAGAACGTTCTAAGTCCCTTACCGACTTGTTCATTGGCTTTGGGGGGATGTATTTGGGGAGTGTGTGTGTGTGTGTGTGTGTGTGTGTGAGCAAAGACAAGCTCTCTTTGCAGGCCTGGAACCCACCAAGTCTTCTCAGTTGGCTGACCAGTGAACTCCTGGGATCCATGTGCCTCCAGCCAGGTCCCCAGTGCTGGGATTATAAAGCATGTGTTAGCACTGTTTGGCTTTTTTTTAAAAATGTGGGTTCTAGGGATCAAACTCAGGTCCTTGAGCTTTAAAGGCAAACACTATGTCTGAGCTATCTTCCAAGGCCACTTTTTAACTTTTTATTTTGAGTCAGGGTCTCATTAAGTGGCCCAGGCTTAAGCTCACTCAGTAGCCCAATCAGGCCTTTAACCTATGATCATTTTCCCCAGCCTTCCAGGCAGCTGGGGTTTTTAGGTCTGTGCTACCTGGCCTATCTTTATTTGTTTTTTTAGAGGTCTAGTTGTAGGAGTTCTTTATACATTACAGATACTAACCCCTTCTCTCTGATTAGCAAATATCTTCTATCATTCCATGGTTTGCCTTTTCATCCTATTGGTTCTGTCCTTTGGTACATATGAGTTTTCATTTTGATGTGCTCCTGTTTATGTATTTTTCTTTTGTTGCTGTTTTCAGCATCATGTCCCAGTGTTTATTACCAAGTCCACTGTCATGGAGTCTCTCTCTGTTCTAAGAGTTTTATGTTTCCACTCTTGCAATCTGATTTCTGCTCTGCTTTGAGTTAATTTTTTGCATCTGGCTTAAGGAAGCTTCCAACGTTTTGCTTCTGCATACAGATACCCAATTTTTCTAGCACTGTTTGTTGAAATCCATTTTTTTCTTTGTGGCACAAAGTGATTCAAGCACAGAATCTTTGAGCTCTTTCTGGCATGTGAGGTCTTCTGATTCTACTTCCTTATGTTAGTTCCCTGCCATTCGTCGCTGTGCCAGCCCCTTTAAGGAAGACTTTGCAGACTGAAGGAGCCTGGTTTGGCTTAGGTTCTCCCTCTGTGTCTTATCCTCAGGCCTCCTGTAAATTTCTCTTACTCCTTTGGGACCTTCTCATGCCTCCAAGTATCAGGAGGAGCATTTTAAAACCAGGCATCCTCATTTTCGATATCCTAAGGATAGACTAAAAAAATGATTTTTCCATTTTAGTCCTGCCCGCATAAGCTTGTTCGACCCACCCAGAAGGACTGACCTCTTGTATCCCCAGGCCCCTCTCTAAGTCAACTCTAGAGCTAAAAGTCTTTCATTTTAAATTGTAATTTTTTTATTTTTAGGGTTTTAAAAAATAATTTTGATATGCAGTTCTTAAAATGTAAGTCCTGCTTTGAGATTAGCATTGGGTTTCTAGTATGTGGTGAAAGTGCACAAGTTGTCTAGTAGACCTTGACAAGGTTACTCTGCTTGTGAATGAACAAACATTTACTATGTGCCTGCTGCATGTGAGTGTGTGCCTGCTGCCCATGAGGCACTGTTGCTGAAGATAAGAATGGGCAGTGGAAGAAAGAGTATTTATTGCACAGACCAGCAGATGCATTGCCTGTAGAATGTCAGATGTGGTATGCAGATCATATAGTTCGTTTGCTCTTGTTTTTTTTTATTTTTAGTTTATTTGGCCTATCACAGATGAAGTGGTGTATTAGACCTCTTTTTCAGGCTATATTATTTCTGTTGATTTTCTCCTGCAACTTTAAGTAACTTTGACATAATATTGTCTTAGATTCACTATTTATTATGTTTTTTTAAAATCTCAATTATGGTTTTTAGATTTAAATTGTAATTTGATACTAAGGTATCAAATTTGATAATAAATATATATTATCAAAAGTGGTTTTGGCAAAAAAAAATAAACATTCTGTAAACACTAGACGGTTCAGTAGGAGTACAGAGGTGAAGGGACGGACGGGGGCAGGGAGCGTCCCCGTCCCGCAGCCGAGCGGTGCCGGGGAGCTGCACCATCACCAGACCTCAAGGGCAATGCAAATGAACAGAGGTTCGTTTTGCAACCACCGTATTTGGCTTCATTTCTGATTTATTATGTTTTCAGCCCTTTGATTTCTATGCTTTTTAAAAATAGATTTTTAAACTTCTAAAAATAGTTGAAATGATGGCAGGGTAACTATGCACAGATATGGGAGATACACGTACAGTGACATAAGATACTTGGCCACTTCTCTTTCAAAACTTTCTCTCTCTCTCTGGTATTTTTAAATTTGAGGGCTACAGATTCCCCCTCATCAAATATCTATAAACTTCACTTTTTAAAGACTCAGTTGACAATAAAATTTCATTTTATCTATATTTATACTCTATATCTATATATTTATACTCTACATTTATGGACAAATGTAATCTATCTAAATATACATTGTCAGTTTCCCACACTAAAGCTGACGCTTCTTAAGATTTTGTTGTGGTTTTGATTCATTTCTCAGATTTCCCAAGGGGTATTTTTCAGTTAAATTTTATTGTTTGGAGGAGTACCTAAGAGGTATGTTTCTCCAGTGTTTTGTTACATTGGGTGTGTGTGCATTCTTGTGTCGTGGGGCATATGTGAAGTCAGAGGACACCTTGTGGGCCTCAGCTGTCCTTCCACCATGCGGGAACTAGAGACTAAATGCAGGTGTCAGGCTTGGTGGCAGGTACTTTGCCTGTGGAGTCATCTTACTGGCCCCAATCATTAGCCATCTTTAAATGTATGACAATTTTTCTGGATCTGGAAATCTTGGATAACATTTTCTCTCCAACTGTCTTTGAATCTTGCTTTTGAAGAGTTCTGGCTGGAGAGATGGCTCAACTATTAAGAGCACTGGCTGCTTGCAGAAAATCCAGGTTCAATTCCCAGCACCTACGTGGCAGCTAACAACCATCCGTAACTCTAGTTCCAGGGGAGGTCGACACCCTCTTCTTACCTCTGCAGACACTGCATGACATGGGTGCACTCATACACATGCAGGCAATACATTTCTATACATAAAATAAAAACAATACATAGTTTAATATTATAAATATTTTCAAAACTAAAAATGCTTTAGGGCTGAAGAGATGGCTCAGCAGTTTTAAGCACTAGCTGTTCTTCCAGAGGACCCTGGTTCAGTTCCCAGCACCCACATGGCAGCTAACAACCAGTTAGCCGGAGTCTACAACTCCAGTTCCAGAGGATCAAACACCTTCTCCTGGCATCCTTGGGCTTTGCACACATGTGGTGCACTTACATACTTGCAGGCAAAACACTCATACACATAAAATTTTTAAAAAATCTCCATCTCCTTATCATACCCCATTGTTTCCAAAAATGTCCTTATAAAATTTGATATTCGCCTACTAACTAAATCCTTCAGACATATGTCATCCATCTTTTAAAACTCTCTGTTGGACAGCCTCTGCCGATTGTCCCCTATTCCTTATAGCTCTTCTTCCTTTCAGTTTCTAGAATATTCCTTCTACCCAGCTATTCTCATTGTCAAACTAAGCAGCTTCTTTCTCTCTGCTCGTCTTTTCAATACTAACTTTGTCTTCCTGTTCTATTTCTTGTTCTTTTTTAAATCTTCCAGGGAAACCTCACTTATGACTGGTCTTCTCTCCTGCTTGCAATTCTGTTAGTTTTCAAGGTGTTGATGAAATAACTGGTTTCTCTTTCTGGCCATGAGAACTGTGTGTGTTTGTGGAAACACATATCACAGAATACATGTGGTGGTGAAAAGACAACCTCAGATGTTGGTCCTCACCTACACTGTTTGAGAAAGGGTTTCTTGTTGACTGCTCATAAGCCATGCCAGCTGGCCTGTGGGTTTCTGAGGAGTATACAGTCTCCACCTCCCAGTCCAGGTAGGGACATGCTGGGATTACAGAGGCCTGTGCTTCTGCATCTGGCTTTTATGTGCATTCTGGTGATCTGAACTCAGGTTGTCAGGCTTGTGTGGCAAACACTTTATCCATGGAGTCATCTCTCCAACCTAAAGCTTTTAAAAAAATGCATTTATTTATTTTTACCTTATGTGTATGAGTGCCTTGCCTGCTTGTATGTATGTGTACTATGTGCATGCAATGTCCATATGGACCAGAAGAGGGCAGCAGATTCCCTGGTACTGGAGTTACAGATGGTTAGCTGCCATGGGGGTGCTGGGAACTGAACCCAGGTCCTCTGCGAGAGTAACCAGTGCTCTTAACTGCTAAACCAGACCTCAATAGACTTTTATAGCTCTCTACTGATATAACTAAAGCCTGTGAGTGCATGAACACAAGTAACCTGATCCTGCTATTATGGGATACTAGGCAAGCACTGTATAAAAGTCAACCTCCACTGCCCAGCAGAACCCCCATTTTCAGATGGGAAGAATTTTCATTCACTCTTACATCACTTAGCTAGGCACACCCTGTATTACAGTTCTTTCACCATCTTCCTTTCTAGTTTCAACTCTTAAAATCTTATTTGAAAGAACTTTGAGGTTTTTGCTTGTTTGTTTTGCAGAGCTAGGGCCCAAACCAGGGTCTTTGAGCATGCTAGACCAGCACTGTAACACTGGACCATGCCCTAACTCTGATGTTTATGTTTTCATAATTCTACTTATTTAGCTGGAAACTTTCAGTCATCCTTTCCGGCATAGCCTCAACGCTTGTTCGTTTTATTGTAAACTTGACACAAACTGACCCGGAAGAGTGAGCCGTAGCTGAGATTGGCCTGTGGACATGTCTGTGCAGTATTTTCATAATAGTTAACTAGAGTAGGAGGCCTATCCCACTGTGGGCAGTACCATCCCTAGGCAGATGGGCCTGGGCTATATGAGAAAGGTAGCTGAGGAGATCAAGCCAGTAAGCATGGTCTCTGCTGCAGTTCCTGTCTCCAGGATCCTGCCTTGATTTCCTACCTGACTTCCCTCAAAGACAGACTGTGCCTTGGAAGTGTAAGATAAAATAAACCCTTTTCTTCCCAAATTGCTTTTGGTCAGTATTTTATCACAACAATAGAAAGCAAACTACAGCAGTCTCTTTACTGAGCTAAGTTGGCCTCCAGTGACCACATGAACACTGGAAATGTTTGTTAAATGGATCTTCAAGTCCAGTTGCACCCAAGTGATTTAATTTTCTGGGACAAGGAGATATTTTATCTGAAAGCTTCATTTTTGGTTCTTGAAGCCTTGAATAATAGATAATGTCATAAACATCCAAACCTTCTCTCTTTCTTAACAAATCCCTAAGAGTGAACCCACTTGTAATATTTTTGTACTGAAAATAAATGATTAGGAAGAAATTTAAATTAGAAAGTTACATTCATAAGTAGGTTTGAACTGTTAGTTAAAACAATGCAACTCTCAGTATTAATTTATGACTTGATATTAGCTTCTACCACTATGGATGATGAGTGTTTTAGATGAGTGTGTGTATTCCTGTTGTTTATCAAGAACAGTTGTAAGAGGTAAGTACGTGGCACTCGTTCTTCAAAGTTTTGACTTGCTTCTCCCACTGTGGAAAGCAGGACCTCTCCCACTGTGGAAAGCAGGATCAGTATGCCTTTGACATGGTGCCAGTAGGCGAAAGGTGTTAATTAGCACATTGTAGAGAGGTTTATGAGCTGGCATTACCATCTCAGCGGGAGCAAAGATGGGACAATGACCACTCTGGAGAATGGGTGAGGGGACCTATCCACACATGTGAATTAATTTTTAGCAGTGAAAATTCATGCTTCTTTATTTTCATGATGCTGAGTGTCATTTTCCGAGGGCATTACTCTATCAGTAACATAACGATCTGGCCATCTTTATTATCTGTATAATTGAAACACAAATACTTCTTGGCACAGCAGTTCAGTGAAAGTACTTGGTTAATATGTTAATCCATCTTTTAAATCTATTATGGCTACGCTGCAGTCAGCACTTTGAGGTTTGGTGAACACAGCTGGACTTCTAGAACATTCCCAGCAGGATTGAGAAGCTAATTGCCCACAGTACTTATTTAAATTATTTTAAAATCTTTCCAATTATTACATATATACTGTTTTTTGAATGCAACAATTACATACTGGAAAGTTGGTCTTTTCACATTAATTACTGCTGTACCCTGGCTGATTTTCCTGATCCATTTCACACTGAGGGTTCTGTTTAGAATTTGATTGAGAGCTGTCAGGAAAGTCTTAATGATATAGCTAAGAAACTTTTTAGGTCAGAGGTTTTGGAAAAGTCTCCAATATTTTTAATTATTGAAAACTAATAAGGTTACATGTATTTTAAAATATCTTAGCAGTCACATCCTTTAGACTCAAGTATAAACTGCAGTTCTGATCTGATCAGGTTAATTGAAAGGAACAAAAGGCTAAAACAACAGGATCACAGGACATAGCACCTGATTGGTAACTTAGCCTGAGCCATTCCGCAGCCAGACTGCTTGGGATGTGTCTGTGGATCAGATGAGTCAAGGCTAAAAAAGTCTTTGCAACCACGGAGCCATGACTGTGGTGTGCTGCTTCTGCGAAAAAGAGTAATTTGGGGGGTTCGTTATTAGAGGTAAGAAGAAAGCAGATCTTAGCTTTCAAATTTCCATTTCTGAAAATATTTCCCCCCCAAATGTTAATTAAAACATATATAGTAGTTCTACATGTAGAGACTGTAATGTAAATCATGATACGCCATAGAGGTGGAGATTCTTATTCAGACAGAATATTTCTGTATTGGTTTGCTTCTCTGTTGCTGTGACAAACACCATGGCCAAAAGCTACATGGAGAAGAGAGGGTTGATTTCAGATCACAGGCTACAGTGCATCCCTCATCACGGAGGGAAGCCAAGGCAGGAGCTGACACAGGGACCAAAGAGGAACATTACTTACCTGCTCACTCCCTCTGGCTTTCTCAGCTACTTATACAGGCCAAGCCGCCTGCCCAAAGCTGGCACTGCCTACAGTGGGCTGTTCCCTCCCGCAACATCAATCAGCAATCAAGAAAATGCTCCACAGTCATTGCCACAGGCCAGTCTGGTGGAGGGAAGTTCTCAAATGAGAAATTTCTTTTCTCACCAATCTCCAGGACCTCTAATAAAACTGAGTTTGGTACTCTTTTTAGACTCCTAAAAAGATAAAAGATAGTAACATTTAAAGTTAACTGGAACACAAAAAGTCTGAAGATTTTGAATTACCAAAACACAAAATGAAAACTAATGTTAGTGTTCCAATTTAATATTCTAATTTTGCTTGGTGAAATGTTTACTTCAGCTCAGCATTAGATTATTTTTAAAAAGTAGATCAAACGAAGAAATATCTAAGAAATAAGAATAAACCAACAAACAAACAAATAAAAGCACTTCTGTTTCAGACTGGGGAAGCCTCTGCAGTGGAAGCGTGCTTAGTGTACACAAGGTCTTCAGTTCCATCTCCAGCATCACAAGCTAAAAAGAAAAACAAAAATGTTGCCTTCAAATTTAGTGTTCTACAAGGAGCCAAATATCGTGATATGGACATAGAATCACAAGTGTTTTCAAATAAAGAAAAATACTCTAACATTTTAATGTTAATCCTATGGTAATTCAAATAATTTTTGCTACTTAAGATTGTACAATAATTTGAGAGAAAGATGATTGGCAGGTTTTGATGTAAGACGAGAAGAGTCAGGACCATATTTGACTCTTCATTTCTCTCTCCTTCCTTCTCTGAACTCTTGAGTCTCCAGTTCTCCAATTTGTACACTTGTAAGCATATGTTAATATTGTGCTTTGTATTTAAAATAAGATCAAGTTAATGGGCTTTAATACTTAGTGAGGGGAGAGTTCCACTTAAGCTAATGAGGGGGGTTCAGTAAGTGCTTTTGAAACCTACGACTCGCCTCTTACCATGCAATGCTATTTACCGCACACTGATGTATACAGCACATGAGGAGATACGGAAGAAATGTAATTCCCTTTATCAGTGATGTGCTCTGAAGGTTAACTAGGTATAGACTCTGTTTGGCTTAGACTTGAACATTTAAGTTGGCAAATGGCTTACATTTCTGTCATCAATAATATGGTTCTTACAGCCATAGTCTGAGTTTTTTTTTCTTTCTTTCTTTCTTTCTTTCTTTTTTTTTTTTATGAAGCTGAAAACAGGAAATTTTTCCACGAACAAGAGGTTGAAAAGTGCCTGGTAACCCTTTTGGGCTCTGAAAGCGATGGAACTAAGATAGCTGCTTCCCAAGCTATTTCAGCCATGTGCGAGAACTTGAGCAGCAAAGATTTTTTCAATACTCAGGGTAAGCAAACCGGAGACCAGTATTCTTGAAGGCTTTCAGGTTAGCATATGCAGGGTGTGCATATGGGCTTAAAGGTCACCTTTTGCATTCCTTGTTCTGCAGGGATCCCACAGATAGTTCAGTTGCTCAAGAGTGACAATGAAGAGGTGAGGGAAGCTGCCGCTCTGGCCCTGGCAAACCTGACCACCAGCAACCCAGCAAATGCCAAGTACGTGTAGAAACCTGCCTTGGTGCAGCGTGCCCTGATGAGGACAGTCTGACGTTTAAGATGACTACATTTTTGAAAAGATTTGTTTATTTTTATTTTATATGAATGAATGTTTGCTTGCATGTATTATATCATATGTATGTAATGTCTGTGGAGACCAGAAGAGGGCTTCAGATCCCCTGAAACTGAAGTTAAGGAGAGGTGTTAGCTGCTGTGTGGGTGCTGGAAACCAAACCTGAGTCCTCTTATTTCCTGTCATTTTTGTGACATTCTGGCTAAAATTATCCTTCTTTAACTTGAAACAGATCCTCCTCTTCCACTTCACATATTTAATCTTTTTCTTCAACTGCTTTGCCCATTTTCTAACCCAATGCAAGAATTTTATAAGGCCCAAATGGAACAATTAAAATTTCCAACACACGAGGAAAACAGCAACACAGAGGTGTCAGAACTGGCGGTGGTCTTGGTCATCATCGCTGTAAGTCAAGGGTCATTGTCATCTCTATGAAAGCACACGACTTTTAGAATATGCAGACACAGAAAGTAGTATTTCAAAATAGCAGATTCAGTGATTCTTAACTGAGTCATGCTGGTACAGAAAAGTTTGATCCACAACACGAAAATCTCTCTCCATTTAGATTCATATCTAAAATAGTTTTACCAGGCCTTACCGATGCCTTGATTTGAGATGCGCTGCCTGGCTGCCATGCTTTCACAGTTTTATATAAAACCACAGACAATTAGAGCAGTGGGTGGTTCACAGAAGGGGCTGCCTTCAGATTTGTCCTTGACCTTTATTCTTTGCGTCTTCTGTGTAGCTCCACTTTGGGAATATAGAATCAGGGCCAAATGATTGCTCCTTCCTACGGCAGTCCACTTCATTTGTGTGACTTAATTCTATTCTTTTGTTAGTGGCGAGTTTTTCTATTATGCGTCATTTGTTTTCTCCACCTTTTGTAGCTTTTATTTGTTAGGGGTTTATGGCATTCTATGAGGTATCGTTTTACTTTCAATTGAGGGGGGCAAAGGTTATTTTATGAAAGAAAGTATGAATTAGAGTGAGTCAGACTTGACATGTTTGTGCCAGATGCACTGGAGTCAAAAAAGATCTCATAGTCAACTAAAAACGAAGACGGCATATTCTGGGTCCTTCTATAATCACTCTGTGCATTAATTATTAAAGCCAAATCCAGCAGAAATGATTTTTAGTAGAAGGTGTTTTCTCCTCAGACTATATTTAGACATATTAAAAATCTGTGACATAACCTCAGCTTTCCTGGGGTCCCCAGCACCCATCTTCAGAAGTAGGCATTTCTACTACAGCTGCCCCAGCGCAAGGTAGGCTATGCTGTTGGGCTGACTGAAATCACAGGCGCTGATTACTTTTCTTTCACACATAGCGAAGGAAGGCAGCAGAGCCAGAACTGACTTCCTTCCGGTGATGTTGGGAGTTGTCTATCTGCTCGTTTCCTACCAAATCTGCACCAGTGCACCATAAATACCAGCTGTGGGTGTCACCGGGTGATCCACCCCCTGGACGCACATCTTGATGTGCCTGGTGTGAATTTCTGGTTCTTTTTTCAATATTATTTCTATGAATTCTTTGAAAGTTTCATGTACGTATACGGTGTACCCTGAGCATGTCCACCCACCACTCCCTCTGTTCGACTGTCTGACCCCCTCCGTTCCCCTTTCACATTTCCCTCCTCACCTCACATCCTGTCTTAGTTAATTCATTAATTTTTAACCCTCTGAGTCTAATTAGTGTTGCCCATAGGCACATGGATGTGCATTGTTCATTCACTGGGGCTTGGGCAACCTACCGATAGCCAGTCCCCCAAAGAAAAGTGACTTCTCCTTCGCCTTAGTTGGGTTGAGGCTGTGGGAGCCCAGAACCTTCGGTGCTGGAATTTTTAACTGGAGTGATCCTGTGCAGATAACCACAGCGGCTCTGGGTTCATGGGTACAATGGCCGTGTCATGTCTAGAAGGCAGCGTTTCCCAGTGCTTCCACTCTCACATTCCTTCTGCCCCATCTTCTGTGAGTCTCCTTGAGCCTTGGGGATGTATGATTGCCATAGATGTCCCATCTGTGGCTCAGCACCCACAGTCACGAACTCTTGGCATTCTTAGCACTTTGAATAGTTCTGAAACTCAGGCCATGTTCTGGACTTGGAGGCTCATTTCATGACCTTAGAAACTTGTAGATAAAATATCTTCAAACAAACTAAACCCAGCCAAACATGGAAACAAGAGCCACAACATAAACAGTCAGGGGAATTATACTTTGAAGGCACTCTTTCTATAAAAAAGACAAATGTCTTTTCACTAAAAATTTTATAATCTAAAAACAGAATTTGATAACCTATGTGTAAAAATGAATTTCTCATCTAATGAACCTGATTTCATATTTTTAGCCATCTTGTTTCTCACAAGAAAATACATTGACCTATAATAATAACGTGATGAAAACACTTTTATCAGCAGTGATTAGCAAATATCCAGACCATCTAAACCCTTTTTGAGCTTCATCTTAACTGGTCCCTGTGAGGCATGCTCTGTAAATGTGGCTTTGTGGATACTCAGGCTTTCTGGGCCTTTCAAAATTTTTTTCTTCACCTAGTTAACACTGTAAACTGTTTGCAATGAGTCTGAATTAAAAGATTCTTAAGTTCTTCCACCCCACCTTTCTGACTGCTCACGTTTATATTGAGTGCATTGGGGGACCAGGGTTGTGGCCATACCTGTGAACTTCTCTTCAGTGGCATTTTAGGAACCCTTGGGGAGCATGAGGCCACTGACCCCTCACGGAGTGCAGATTCCAGAGATGGGTCCCTTAGGGCTTCAGTGAATTCTGTAGACTCTTTGTTGGAAGGTATTAATCTTCACTGCTCTGTCTACATGGGCCTGGTTGGCTGAGTAATCTCCCTGACAAAGTTCCCTTCAAACTCTTACCTTTCTGTGAATCGGAAGCTTGGGTGCTGGGTAACCAGCCTTATCCAAGTACATACAAAAGCCATAAAGGAGGGTGTACATGCTTTAAGTTCTCCCCGTTCGCCCATGTTCTAGATATTTGAAATTCCCACATATTTTGCTTATGTGTAAATGAGATTATAATCGTGCACGCACGCACACACACACACACGATCCCTTTGCTTACACATAAGCTGACATTGGTGAGGAAAATAACAAAGAGAATAAAATATGTTCTAGAAATATGTTCCCCTTACAAAAGTATTTTGCCTTAGTCTTCTGTAGTGACCGCCCTCTTACGTGGAATGCTTTTTCCAAATAGCCAAGTCACTGTTCACGTGTCACCTTAGGGTAGAAGGTGCCATGTTGTTGAGAACAGCACCGCGCCCATGCTCAGCCCTCCCTCCCCTCTGCCTCCCTGACTCAGCATCACAGACACATTCCGAGTGTCTAAAACAGCGATCATTCCACAGTTAGCGTCGGGGAAAGCAGGCTCTTAAAAAAATGCACCCAAAGACAAAACTCAAGTCCAGCATGGTGGGAAAAAGTCAGGCAGGGACACAGGGCAAGGAAGCTGAGACGCCTTCTTGAGCTGGAGCCATTAGGGCACCTGAAGAAGCAGAAAATCCTATGAAACCTAAGACTATTCTTCCAGTAATGCACCGGAAATTTCCAGTCTCACCACTGAGAAGGGATTGGTGATCCTCCTGCAAAGCCTACAAAGAGATCCATATTCAGATTTGACACAGGTGGTTAAAGGACAAAGAAAGAATTAGCTGTGTCCTTCAAACCTGGATCAGTTAGCCTAAGGAAATGGTTCTAACTCCTGAGCCCAGACTTTCAGAAGCAGCCGCTTCTAATGAAGATGAAGGCAGTGAACCGGAAGAAATGACCTCAGAAGCGAAGATGAAGATGGAGACTATGGAAGGATACATCAACGTGAGCTGGACCGAGCCCCTTTAATAAAGGAAAGCCGGGCTTCTACAGTCAGAAGCTATGGGAAGGAACTATAACACATCATCTTGGCAAAGTCAATGACCAAGATCATTCACTGACGTGCTTTGAAACAGCAGTGTGGTGTTTTAAAGAATATTATTAAACTATTTTTGGAGTTGTTTCTTTCTCTTAGAACTGTTTTTTTTTTTTACCTTTATCTTATGTGTGTATTTTCCCTGCATGTATGTAAGTGCTCTCAGAAGCTAGAAGAAGGCACTAGATCCCCTGGAACTGCAGTTACAGATGGTTGTTAGCCACCAATGTAAGTGCTGGGAATCAAAGCCAGGCCTCTGCAAGAGCAGCCAGTGCTCTTAACTGCAGAGCGGTCTCTCCACAGGAGGGCTGAGAGCATGCAGTGTGTGGTGCTATTCTCCACAACATGGCAAAAGCCGGCCTCTGCGTTAAGGTGATGCTTTAACTTGGCTATCTGGAAAAAACATTTTAGGTAAGAAGGCAGTCACTACAAAAGACTAAGGCAAAATACTTCTGGAAGTGGAACATGTTTCTAGATATGCTTCACTCTTTCCTTTTTAAGGATTAAAGAACACATCAATATTTAATAAATGAGAGTTTGAAGTTAGAGGTACTTTTTGGTTTATATACAAATTTCAAGATATTGCTAATTTTGTAACTTCATGTGATTTTTTTTTCCAAAGGTTACAGATAATAAATAAATCAGAGATTGCAATTTTTTAAAGAATTGCATTTTTATATGTATATATTAGCACATAAGAAGGAAAGCAAAAAAAAAAAATGTTTATTTGAAACTGCAAGCAAGTACACTCCTGACTTTGCTCCCACATCACCTAAATGTCTGATACCCAGGAACCAGGAAAGGGAAGGTCATACTAGACTCTTAACTGTTTGTTGACTAACTATCTTGTTAGGTGTGATTTGAACTGAATTTACTTCAAGATTCCTTGTTAGTACAATTCCACGACTTGTTCTAAGTATGTACATACTAGTCAGTGGCCTCAAAAGCATTCTTTAATTACTAAAATAGAAGGAAAGCAAGCACCTTCTCTGGAGTCTCTTGCCACACATACTCTAGATTTTGTTATTGTAGGGTTTGTTTAATAATTTTATATTGCATATGGAGTTTTTTAATGTGACAAGCACATCTTTAAAAGCATGGTCACAGACAAAAATAACACAATTCTCTTGAAAACTACAATATCAAGTTTGTAGGCAAAGTCAGAGCTTTATTGGTAGTAACAGCTAAGTGAGTTCTTTGGTAGGGGATTACTTCTGAGAATTCCTGACTCTTGTTTCCTTACATTTAAATTTAGAATGACATATATTACAATGTAATGTAGTATGATTTGTTCCTACATGATTCTATTACATCAAGATATAATTTGACATAAATCTGACTTTTATGTAGGACCACTTTACTGTTTGTTAAAATAGTTCCCTCTCGTACATATTCTTTATTTCCCCCAAATCCAGTATTAACAGAAGGTCAATATGAGGAGAGAGAAATGACGGAGATCACTCTCCTTACTAAAATACCAGTAAATTTTGTCAAACTGAAAATAAGGAGGTCCATTGCAGACAAAGTATAGGATGTCCACCAATGTCCATAACAGGAAGTTATTGTTTTTTAGTTTTGTAGAGCTTGGATCATTGAAACCAGTATGGAGTGGTTTACCTCAAAGAAGCTTCTGTTCTTAACTTTGATCCTTTATATTCCACAGAATAAAAGGTTAGTGGGTAAAATTATGGAAAGGCAATGAATCAGAATAAAAATACTTCTTAAAGATTTGGGAGCTGTTGGCTACCACTAAGATTGCTACCCTCGGCAGATTGCATAGCATGTTATGATACTATGAGAGCTAATCCTTAGGCCAGTTTCAGCCCAATTCTTCCAAGTCCTGTGTCTGAAGTATATGGGGTCTTCAGCATGTATGTCTTTCCCATACCTGGAGCCAGCATTATTGTTAGGTAGCCTATGGCTATGCACATGAACACACACATATGTATTTTATACATGCTTATAAGATAATGTTTCCCTTTTAAAACAAGATTTTATAATTTTGTGCCTGCATGAGTGCAGACCGTGTGGAAGCCAGAACAGGGCATGGCTGCGATATACCATGTGGGTGCTAGGAATTGAACCCAGGGTCATCTGCAAGAGCAATGAGTACTCTTAACTACTGAGCCATCTCTCCAGCCCCTAAAATATTTATTGAAGGTACAGTAAAAGACAGGAACAGCAAGAATCACTTGCTGGATGAAAGGAGAGAGGAATTACTTTAAGTGCATAAACAAAAAGCAAGAAAGTAAAAACAACCCTTATCTGAAGGCAATAATAATTTCTATATATAATTTCTATATGGCTGGGTTAATTGGGGGCACAGATAATCTTTCTTGGTACACTGTTAATCTATCTGACAAGTCTCTGTAGGAAACACCTTTTGGAAATGAGTAGCTATTAATTTTTTGATCTAGGAAATATCTTTGGTTGAATTTCATGTTTTATTTACCCTGTACTTTTCTATCCAATTAATCATTTCAATTTTTTAAATTATTTATACAAGTACTGAGAGAATGATTTGTGGTTGACATTCCTCTGAGCAGCTATCCTCTATATAATGAGACTATTTTGAGCAATTTATAACATCACTGCCATCTGTTGGATCTGATCAGAATTAGTTTTTAAAGCTAACCTAAGGATGAACGGGATACAGTATTTTAAGTTTCCCTTTGCCAATACTAACTAAATTAATCGTTGGTAAACCGTGACAAGATTTGGAAATGAGTATAAATGTTGGTTGTGTATTTTTTAAAAGATACTATTTTAGCAAATAGAGTGCAATGAATAAAATGAAAATATGAAAAGCGAAGCACCGTCAGCTTACTGCCTTTGGATAAGTGAAAACTGGGAACTGAGACTGCGTTCTTCACAGACAGCGGAGTTGGGTCACACAGGCTCTGATTCCTCAGAGTCATCCCACGTTGTTGTCTGTCATCTCCACAAGAGCTGAGCGTTTCCCTGGAGTCTCCAGGAACTTTTATTTTATCCCCATTCCTTTGTTATTTTTTATGCTTTGCAGTGCTTCTTGATTTTCTACAACAGCACAACCCTAGAAAGTTCTAAACGATAGCATGGTAGCAGAGTGGTTGCTTTTAAAAAGAGAGTGATTGCTGAGCCACCACGAAGCCTTTGCAGCAGCAGAGATAAAGCTCTTCTGCAGAGACTATCCTGCTTTTGTGTGACATACACTCAAGACCGCAAAAAGAGATGAAGAGAAAGAGACAGACCCAGAGGGGCTCCAGAGAGACTAGGAGAGTCCCAAATTATGCAAATGTGTGTCTGGGTGCTGTGGTGACTTTTGAGCATCATTAATTATAGATTGGTGTCCTTAGTGTCTATGAATGACCCACTATTTGTATTACCAATATTAAAAATTCTCTTGACTAATATAGAAATAAAAGAAAAATTCTCACTCATTAAATAAAGGTAGGGCCAGATAATATCATTAAAATTATTTGTTTATGACTTTTACTTTTTGTGTATGAATGTTTTGTCTACATGTGCACCCATGCTGTATCATGCTCTTGGAGCCCAGAAGAGGGTGGCAGATCCCTTGGATTGGAGCTTGGTTGTTAGCTGCCATGTGGGTGCTGGGAACCAAGCCCAGGTCCTCCTCAAGAACACCCAGTGCTCTTGACCACTGAGCCATCTCTCCAGGCCAGGAAACATCCTTTTAATGTCTACTAGAATTATTATCATGCCTAAGAAAACCATACAATTTGTGGAGAAACATTTAATGTATCCTCAATACAGAATTTTATATGCAGTGTTGCAAAAGGCTTAGGAGCCAGGCTAAGCCATATCATTCTGTCGGGCATGTCCCATCCAGTTAAATAAAGCTCAGGAGGAAAGAAGGCAGGTAATATAATATGCTAATTTCACTTAGTTTACTGCATCTTTTGTATTTCTTTTAACTTGTAGATTTTGAACTGATTATCCTTAGAATTGCCCATATTTTATTGTGAAATGGTGACTGTAATGGAATGAATGATGGTGATTATTTTGAAGAGAAGGGAAAAAAAATCATGCATGAGTTAAAATGAGCAAACCACCCCAAGTCTCCTTTCTCCCTGTCCATCTTTTTGCAGATGCTATCTGTCCCTCTGAGATGACCGCAGTCGCGAGTTATCGCCCTTTGTGTAATCAGTTCTAACGCTTTGCCCTACATTCTAATTCTCGGTCAATACTGTTTACTCACCTAGAATGTGCCAGCTTGTTACTTAAAACACTGAAAGAAACATTGGTCGTAGAAATGACCTGTAACACCCAGCTCACAGCATAGACTTGATACGTAGGTCGTATCTAATGCCAGGACCATGCAGTTATTGTCTTTGTCGCGCAGGCTTTTTCTTAAGAAATTATGTTTTTAGAGTTCCAATTTCCCTTCACCCACAGCAAGAGGAACCGCGTCTTCATACTGCCCCCTAGTGGCGGCTCACTAGAAAGTTGGGGGAGGGGCAAAAAGTAATGGACAGAACGTTGTGTTTTAATGAAACACACACTAATTTAATTTGAAACACTCTGGTGAGCCTAAAATAATATTTTGGAACATTATTAAAAGATTGTGATCTGGAAAGCATTTCATTGTGATAATATTCTACTGCTAAATATGCATTTAGCAGATGCTGTGTCTGTCTTTGTCCCTTTCTAAGGTGTAGTCATTTCAAAATGTTTTGACACCTTTCTTTTAGCGGTGGCTGAGTATCTGCTGTGCTGTGTAATCACAGAGCACAAATACAGAACATTTGAGCAGCAGATACCCATGAATCTTATTGCTGTCATAGAAACGATTCTGCTCTTGATTCTGTTCATACAAAAGATTGTTTTAAAAGTTGTGTTTGTGGATCTTTATTGTAAAATTCTAGATACTTTGCTGAAGATCTCACAATATAAATGGTATGCAACATAAATTGAGCTGGTTTAGGAGGTTTGGCTTTGCCTAAAGAATGATTCAACTATTATTAATTTATTATTATTGTTGTTATTATTATTATTAAGGATGATACTTCAAAGAGCTTAAAGTGTCATCTCACTCTTTAAATGTCCTCTAAGAGTCCGTGAGATGACCCAGTGGGTGGGGTTGCTACCTCCAAGCCTTACATTCTAAGTTCGATACCCAGGTCTCACAGCGTGAAAGCAAAGAACTGATTCTCCAAATCTCCAGACACATTCTGTGGCCCATGCACACAATAAATGAAGTAATAAAAATAAAAGTCCTCAGAATTTAAGTCATAAATAGACAGGAAACCCTCACGGAAGACTTGTGGTGTTTCCCTGCCTTCCTTCTACTTAAATTTAGAGTGTACTTCTCATTTCCGCCTAGATGCCTGTCTGCTTGATAGAATCCTGTCACCACGCGCAGCGTATTCTGAGTGGGGGAGGGGAAGTCATAGGAGATTTGAAAAGCTCACAGAATGAAAAGCTGAGGTTTGCAATAAAACCACTTGATTCCCCGCCCCTATTTTGTGTCAGACCTTGACACACTGTTTGAATTTGATTAGCTCCCGGTTTTGTGAGTCTTGGTGAATCTCATACAGTGTTCAATTAGAAGATTATCCATGCGGCTTTTATTACCACAGAACAGAGATTGATAATTGTGTAACATTTTAAAGTGACTTTTTCTCTCTGGTCTCTAACATTCCTGATTTTCAGAGGAAATCATCAAACACTTTGCCTATTTTAGATTCTCTTTTTATTTGAAGCTTAACTAAATCTATACCTTTTAATTTGGATTCACCCTTGACATTCCAAACTAAACATTCCCCAAATTTTTCTGTACTTGGGAATGGTCCTGGCTTCCTCCTACATTAGAAGACTTGGGGTCTGATCCCCGAGGAAGACTTCCTTGTTCTAGCCTTATGGGTTTGTTGAAGATCTGGCTGTGTAGCTAAAAAGTTGTCTGAAAATGAAAATTTCATCCACATATATGAATTGTGAAATACGATCACATCCTCCCGTGATCCAAAAGCCTCTCCACCCAGTGGCGGAGGACTACTAGATGTGGCCACAGTTGCAAGCTGGCATTTACCGGCAAGTATCGGGCTGAGTGCTCCCGTGGAATGTATCTTTCCATTCTACAGCCCTCTTACTGGGGAGGAACTGCTCCCACATCGCTCTGTTCGTTTTGCACATGAGCAAGTCAACGCACAGGGGGAGGGAAGACGCTCACGCTGGGACTGCAACCTGTCCTGTCCGGAGCAGAAGTCCTGGCCACCCTAGCAGCTTGTCCACACCTGTCTCCTGCTCATCTAGCGCCTCTCGGACTTGAGCTTCCACATCGTCCCCATTAGAATGCTCTCTGTGCCTTCGAGACCTCTTGGAATTCTTACAGACTGGAAAGGTGACAGTGACGGGTCTCTGAGAAACATTGCTGCTGTGAAGCTCTTCCCTTCTCTGTCCATATCCTCCCTCCACCTCCTCTCTCGACTCCCCTCTCCCTTCTCTCTTTCTTCTCCTGGTCCTCCGTCTTTCCTAATTGCTCGTTCCCCGAGCAACGACCAAAGTGAAGCAAGCAGACTCCGAATTTGCAGAAAGAAGAAAAAAGGAAAGAAAGAGAGAGAGAGAGAGAGAAAGAAAGAAAGAAAAGAAAAAGCAAAAAAGAGGGTATCTTTAAAAGTACTGTACTTTTTAATGCTTAAAATACTTAATAGTAATGTGGGCCTGGTATTCACCTGTAATCCTCGAAGTTGAGAACTGAAGGCAGGAGAATAAGGAATTCAAGATCATCGCTGGCTACCAGACTTCAAATGCAGCTAACAGGCCCTTTAATGATAAATGTGAAGAGAGAACGAATTAAAAGTCACGCCATCAGGACTTTGTCTGTTAATCCTGTGTCTGTTATTAACCTTCTTGACAAGCACAGTCAACCGGAATTCTGTCTGCCTCAGCTGTGCAATAACGAAGAATCTAGATTTTCCCCTAGTTTGTGTCTGTGAGTCCACACCCTCAGTTAGGCTGTACTGCAGGGATCCTGGCTCCCAACTTGAGTGGCTCAAGAGGGTCTCTTGCTTTGGAATTTGTAGCTTTATCTCAGAACTCACCTGTGGTTTTGTAATCAGTGTCACTGCTCTTTGGTGGCTCTCTCTGTGTTGTGCGCCACCCTAACTGAGGGAAGGAGACAAAAGTCCTGGAAGAGCATTGTCCCCAAGCTCACATCTGTGTTTGGGAGGGGGCAATATACAGATATTTCTTTGTATTGTTTATTTTGTTTTTGAGACACAGTGTGGCTAGTAGCTGAGGTTGGCCTTGAACTCCCTGTTCTTCCTGCCCTAAAGCCCAAGTGCTAGGATTACAAGCATATAGTACCACACCAATTACCTTAAAGGTTAATTTCAAAAGTGATAGAAATATAAGTAGAATAAAACATTACAGTGGCATGACCCCAAGGTCTTAAAACGTCACCCTGGAGAACAGCATGGGGCTAATCAAAGAAGTGCAGCTCAGTATCAGGATTTGAAATTTTTCTGTCACACTAGAGCAATCAGTGGAATGACAATAAGAAAATAAGCAAAATGACATCTTTAATTACTGTGGGATCCTGTCCCAGGTCATTTACAGATATTTAAGCAGACTGAGTTCCAGGCTAAGCAGAACCGTGGTAACTGCAAAATCACTTATTCTGAGTATTCTAAGACCTTGACCATCATTCTTACTTTATTAGGAGATAAGTCAGCCATGTAAAATGAAGAGAGCTGTTCTGTAGTAATGGCAGATAGTTAATTACCGGCAGAGCATTTTGGCTTTTGAAAAAGAGGGTGTATAGGAAAGTAAAGAGTTGTGATTGAAGAGGTAGTTCAATAAGGACTCTGTGTCACTCCATGCAAGAAAATTACATTTGATTCCCCAGACTTTGACTGCTCCCTAAAACATATGTACTGTTTGCGGAAGTGCTGGCTAGCACCCAGGAGTCTGTGATTCTACAGTTGTTCTTGAACAAAAACAATGTCAGAGAAGCTGTAATAAAAGAACATTCTGGAAATCTTAGACCAATACCTAAGACAAATCAATACAATAGAAGCACTTTGATTTCACATATCTTAGACTTTTTATTCATTTTTATTTTTCTATGGAAGCAAAACAAGCGTGCCTGTGGCTAGTATTTATAATTATGTTACTTCAAAACCCTTCTTTTCAAGCATGTGCCTGCAATTGTGATGGTCCCCCTTTTAAGAGTGCAAATGCTTGAAATGCTCCTAGAAGAGGAAATCCTCTTGACCAGTGTTGTCAGCCCTGGAGTGTAGCCGGCGTTTGGGGGTGCCCATGTTGGCACTCTGCAGCTATGGGGCTGCAGCGGCTGAGCCCTGCTTGATAGACCCCGGAACTGACTGATTTAGCAAACACACTGCACCTCTTGGATCATTACCTTTGTTGAAAACCTGGCTGGAATGGGATTCAGGACTCCTGTTCTCTGCATTCCAGCTCCAGCTGTGGTAACCAGAAGTTGCCTGCTTTTCAGGGTGGCCAGCATGTCACCTGCTCAAGTTTCCTGGCAGCTGGCTTGGCTACAGGTGACACCCCAAAGCATGCCAGTATACACTCTCTTGACCATGGCAGTGTGTCTGCACCAGTATGTGTTCCTCGGTGTGACAAAACTCACAGAGATATATGAAAAGTCATGCTGGTGGGAACAGTTGTAAACAGTGTTAGCCAACAGGGTTCTTACTGCCAACATCGCCATCTGTTCCATCAGGTTCTGCATATTGCCCTGTATGTGGGCTCTGTTAAACAGATTTCCAGACTGCCCAAGGTCACCCGTAATTCATGTAACCAGGCTTTACAGATGGGTTGAACATGACTCTCAAATTGCCAGAAAAATCCAATTCTGAAACCAAAATGGTGTCGCCAAACTCAGTCAACACTTGCAAGACAGGAACTACCCCAATGTGAAAAATGGATATGTTCCTAAGATAAAGAGCAAAATTCATTCATTGAACTCCATCTAGAAGCTGCGTCAATATAACTGGAGCCTTACGGCGGGAGGGAAGGGCCGCTTGAAAACAGCCTGAGTAAAAGTGGAGATTGCAGTTTTGCTGCCTCCTGTCTCTTACAGATTTAAACCTGGGCTAAACATTTCCCCATCGTCCCTTCTGGACCTGTGACGTTCTCTTCACTCACTTCGAATCTGTGCAAGGCAATTCAAATATCTTGGCTTTCTCAAAGAAAATGAAAATATTGACGAGGAGGGCAGTGGTGCCACCAGGATGACCCGGAGCAAGGGGTGACTGAGCAGGTCCTGAACAAGACGGAGTTCTTGAGGAGACACGGGAGGGATAGAGAAGGGTATGTAGGGCAAAGGGGACATCAGTTCAAAGAGTCAGACATGCACTAGCACAGCGTATTTCTGTTAGACGTCCTCCGACACAGTGTGATCGCATATCTGCTGAGTGGCCGTCTCAGTAGCCATTCTGGTTTTGTTTACCTTGGGAGGGGATGTTTGTTTTTTTCATCATGGAGCTTGAGAACGTCAGTGAAAAACTGCTGAGTTCCGTGATAAGTGCTGTGAAAATTTTTTAATTAAAAATTTTGAAGTATTTTAAATTGAAATATTTAAAATTTGTTCATTTTGATTCTTACGTAACGTTTGTGCCAAAACATCCTTTCCTGGACAAAAAGAAATAGATATATATTTAACAAAGACTCAAGTTCAGGTTAAACAAACAAAACAGACCTAGTTTTGGTATCAGGAAGTGCTTTCTTGAGGAAAAGCCATTTATGACAATCTATGAAAGGCAAACAAGAATTATCCAGGGGGTGGAGGGTTGTCCAGAGGTGAAGAGAGCTTGTGCAAATGGTCCTGAGAAAGCGCAAGAGGGAGCGATGCGGGGTGCACACTGGGCAGCGGAGGGAGGCGGGGCCAGGCCTGCAGCTTAGGAGCTGTGTGAGAGACCTGGAAGAAAGCATCGAAAGTCTGAAGTAGGAAAGCAATACGATCATAAATATAAAAGACACATTAACCAGAAGACTGAGGCAAGATGGAAGAGAAGAGAAGATGTGAGATGTATTAGAACTTTCTAATGCCACCCCCCTTGATGAGGATTTTTTTTCCCCAAAAAATCCACCGTAAACTGAAATTATGTCCAGATGCAGTTTATATACCTAACCTACCCAACAACATGGCCTGGCACACAGTACACCATACACCGGTAGGGTGCCAGTTGTTTATCCCTCATGTTCTTCTGTGTAACTGGTAGCTATAGCTCGTGGCATAGGAGAGGGAGAGGGGAGGGAAGGAAGGAAGGAGACAGAATATTTCCTTATACTGATATATTACTACTAGCCTGGTTAAAGACCCAAGTTCAAAACCTTCACTGTGGTTTCTGTTGAATATTGTTTTAGTTTGCTTTCTATTTCTGTGACAAAACACTGACCCAAATCAACGGAGGAAGAAAGCGTTGATTTGGCTTACACTTCCACATTACAGTGCAGCACAGAGGGTCAGTCGGGGCAAGAACCTGGAGGCAGGAGACGAAGCAGAGAGCATGGCCGAATGCTGCTCACCAGCTTGCTCAGCTTCCTTCCTTAATCAGCCCAGGCCCTACCTGCCCAGGGCTAGCCCCACCCACAGAGAGCCAGGCCCTGCTCTATCAATTAACAATTAAGAATATCCCTCATAGATACAGCTGCAGGCCAGTCTAATGGAGGAATTTCCTCAGCTGAAGTTCCCTCTTTTCAGTTGTCACTAGTTTGTGACTAGTTGATAGAAACTAACCAGCGCCGATGTCTGTCATTTCCTCACCATTGAAAGCTGGAAAATCCCAACTCAAATAATAAGCTAAGGCCCATCCATAGCTACAGGACCATGGGTATTGATGTTAATCCAGGTGAGAGGAGGTCAAGTTGGATTTGGTTGGAGGATGGAAGAAGGAGAGAGAGTTGAGAAATAATGGAAGAGGAGAATATTATAGTCAAAACCTTGTTAGACTGGATTCCTTGGTGTGTTATACCTACCTTTGTTTAGATAACCTCACTCGGTAGAAACATGTTTTTGTACATTCCCACATTTCTTTTCTAAGTTTACACTTTAAACTCTTATTTGAGTAAACTCCAACTGGATGGAGACTAATGATAGTAAATATCAGAAAATATTTTCAAATTATTGCGATGACATATGGCCCTATAATTCTGGATTTTCCAACACAGCAGTTTGACTTCTGTCTCATTCACTTGGATAATGTTGTACTGTTAAGGAAACTGAAACATGTTTTTAAAATATGACAAGCTTCAGCTTGTGGGTGTCCACATTAGAGGCAGGCAAAAATAAAACAGAAGGTCTTGGGTTTGAAAGAAGCAAAATTAATGCAATTTTTAAAATTCCATATTCTATTTCTGTCATTGAAATTAGTTCTTTTTAAGTTAAAAAGAGTTTGATTTTCTCTCACAAGTTGATTTTAGTTATTGTTTCTAGGCTACGGCAGAGTACAGACTAGGGGCAGAGGTGAAAGTCAAATGACTGCGAATCTTTCCAGGGCTGGATGCTTGATTTGTCTGTGGGCTGGTTTTTATGTTCAGGGCCATAAAAGTGTCTTCCACTGTGCACCGCAGTCTTCAGCTTTCTAAGCAGCTAGATTTTCATGCACTTCTGTTATTGTCTTCATAAAGAACAAAGGAAAGAGCAGAAGGCAGTGATTTGGGGGCGGAGGCAAGCAAGGTACATCGTCACAAGACAGAATTCGGAGTCTGAGCAGAGAGACCCAGAGTGTAGGCAGACCTAGTGGAAATAAATCCCTGTGTCCTGACCCAGTATTTCTTAGTTTCTTAATTTTCATGAGGAATTGAAAAACAATGAAGTGTACTTCTGTGTGCTCCTTTAATTTTCCAAAAAGAAAAGTCCCCATTACTTGATAAAGGAGTTGTTTGGCATAGGCATGCTTATGATGATTAAAGATAAAAAGCATTTCATGTAAGGGACTGGGTTGTACTCTGTGCCTGAAAAATTGCTCAAAGGAAGAGTGATTTCAGTATATGCCAGTTTGAAACATATGCAGAATTTGAACTTTCAGGGGTTGGTGTGGAGATAGGTGGTAAAGTACCTGAAAGACTCTCTGGGTTCTATTTCTGGTTCTCTCTCTCTCTCTCTCTCTCTCTCTCTCTCTCTCTCTCTCACACACACACACACACACACACAAAGCTTGCACACAAAAATGACAGTGGCAGTTTAAAAAAATTCAGTGAACTATAAAATTACGTAAGCAAAATATGAGAAGCTTCTGATAAACCAATAGGTTAGACGCTCTAAATTTACCTTATTCGTCATTGCCTCTCAGTCTTTTATTCAGTAAGATTAAATGCCATTTTGTCCTGATTCTTAAAACTAAGTAACCACCGTGTTAGTTAATATTAGGAGAGAGAATTAGAAGTGCAATTCTCTCGAGAGTATTTTATCCCCAGCAAGTTCCCTACCTCTGAGCTCCATCCTAGGTCTCTTTGACCTTGTTTTGTTTTGAGACAGTGCTTCAGAGTTTACCCAGGCTAACCTTTCTCATACTGTTGTAAAGGCAGGCCTTGAACTGACAATCCTTCTGTCTCAGTAGCTGAGATGACAGACCTATGCCATCAGGTCTGGCTTGTGTGGGTTCTTCAAAATCAGTGTGCTCTGTGGCTCTTACTGCTTGAACATAATCTACTTAAGAGAAATTCCAAATATTATGGAATTCCAATTAAGTTGTCTTCCATTCAATTAAAATCCTTTAGTTTAAGTTTTACTATTTTACGAATTTTTAAAGTGATTGAAAAGCAAGGATCAGAGTCTGGAGAGATTTAGAGCACTGGCTGCTCATCCAGAGGCCCTGGGTTTGGTTCCCAAGATTCACATCAGGCACAACTACTTAACTCCAGTTCCAGGGGATCTGACACCCTCTGACCTCCATGAACACCTATATACACGTGGCACACATTCACACAAACACACACGTAAATAAAATAAAAATAAATCTTTAAAAACACAAGGACCATCAAAAGATACAATGCTCTTAAATGATTTAGGATATCTAATTATGAAAAAATGTTGCTATTCATGGATAACTGTAGCCTTTGTATATGAGAAATAGGAAATTTAACAACTATTATGCCTACCTTAGTAAAGTTGCATCATGATTTTCATCTTTTGTATTTAACTGATAAAAACAAAATTCACATACCAAATGACTTTCTGGCTTCAGCCCTATTAGCCTCTACCTGTTACCAACACCCCACTGAGACAAAGGTCATTAAAGACTCTTAAATCAGTCTCCCTTGCCTGCCTCCTACTGAAGGCTATTTTGTGACTTCTCCTGGGGAATGTGAATAGATGTCTATTCACCTCAGATAGGACACTCTTGACAGACCAAAGAAATGGCTCCACCCATGTCTAGCTGGGGGAACCAGTGAGATCATTGGAACATGGATGAGGGTTATGTACAGAAGTGCTGCAACTCTCAAGGCAGCAGGACAGCTGCATCCCTGGAACCCTCTGCACAACTTGCAAGCAGCTCCATCTGACAGTGTCCTCGCTCCCTGGCAGCTGTTTAATGCTTTTATAACCTTGGGGTAGGACCTTGTGAGTCTTGCAAGTTTCTGGGTTTTATAAGGCTTTTTGTTTGGCTTCCAGAGTCTAACCAGTCTTCGTCCTCACTCCAGGGCCTGAGGGTTTCAATTAGGAGAGAGCTAGGCGGCAGGGCTTTGTTTTCCTAACAGGAGGGAGAATAGTGATCAGTTAACAGACCGAATAGAATGTCCTGGTCTTATAATATGATTGGGTGACCTAGTTTCTTTCCAGCTGCTATGCGAGGATACCTATCAAAAACAACTTAAGGGAGAAGGGGTTTGTTTGGCTCAAGTTCCTGGTTAGAGCCCAGCACCAGGAGAAGTCAGAGCTGCAGGAAGCAGCTAGTCACGTCCCATCCACAGTCCGGAGCAGGGGGCAGTGGGGGCACGCATGTACGTGCGTGTGCGTGCTGGGGCTCAGCTGGCTTTCTCCACTCTTACACAGTCGGGATCCCCTGCCCAGGGAACAGCGGTCGCCCACAGTGGGCGGGTCTTCAAGCCTCAGTTAACACAGTCAAGTTAATCCTCACAGACAAGCCCCAGGGCAAGCAAATCTAAGCAGCCCTTCTCAGAGACCCTTTCCAAGTGCTTCCAGGCTGTGTCAAGTTGGGACTTAAAACCAACCACACTGGGGAAAACAGAAACCAGCTTTGCAAGCGTTGTGAAAGGAAGTGATCATGGATGTTTCTGTATGACCCCAAGGATTATTTGAATCCGTTCACACCTGAGAATTTCTCAGCCTGCACTTGAGTTGCTCGCACTCCGTTCTGGGCGCGTTGCACGACAGGTCGATCTATTCCTGAAATGGAATGTCGGCTTGGTAGTCTGAACGCAGCCGCTCGCTCCTCTGGTATTTCTTAAGCCGAGAGAGTCACGTTCCTTTCTCCTCTGTCCACTCAGTGCGGCTGCTGAGGCGGATGCCATCGACCCGTTGATAAACATCCTGTCCAGCAAGCGGGACGGAGCCGTCGCCAACGCAGCCACAGTGCTGACCAACATGGCCATGCAGGAGCCGCTGCGCGCCGCCCTCCGGAGCCACGACGTGATGCACGCGATCCTCGGGCCGCTGCGGTCAGCCGACACGGTGGTGCAGAGCGCGGCGGCGCTCGCCGTGGCGGCCACGGCCTGCGACGTGGAGGCCCGCACCGAGGCGAGCCTGCGGGGCCGGGGCCGGGGCCGGGGCCGGGGCCGGGGCGAGCCTGCGGGGCCGGGGCCGGGGCCGGGGCCGGGGCCGGGGCCGGGGCTCAGGGCTGGCAGGGCCCAGCGCGGAGGGGACTTCCTGACGGGCGCGACGTGTCTGCTCAGACTAACTGCCTGGGCAATCTACGCTCCCCTCCCCTCCCCCCCTCCCCTGTCCCGTCTCCTCCGCGTTTATTCTACTTCCTGGCCCACTAAGGCATCTAGCTTGCCACTGGGTATTTATTTACCAGTGATGACAAAGGGCCGTGTGGTGGTCACGCCGTCCTGACTTGGGAAGGAGTCTTCTAGCTCCTCCGCTTTGCAGAAGACTCTTTCCTGCCCCCTCCCACCCCTCCCCCGTGACCCTCCTCGCATCCCTGAGTCCTCAGTGCTGCTCAGCATCACCAGCAAGAGCTCTGAACGGTCTGAGCCTGCCTGGCCACGCCATGCAGACATGCTACCCTGTCTGTACATCCGTTATTTTACTTCCGTTCCGTTTCTCTGAATGGAAAGCGAGTCTCCCTCTTCCTTGTGTAATAAATTCTTCTTCCCCTTCAAAGCCAGGTCTACCGTCCTCTCCTCCCTGAGGCCTTTCTTCAACCCCCTCATCCTGGCTCTATCCTCCTCTGTGCTCCGTTGCACAACCACGTTGCCCTGTGTCTTCTTTTTTCATAGTTTAAGGTTCTTGAAGTGAAAATGATGAACTCCTTGATGGAAAGGAATTGGGATTTTCTGGCCCGTGTCCATGTTATTGCTGTATACACCTGCTACATAGTTGTTTGTTTGTTTGCTTATGGGTTCTCGCTGTGTAGCCCAGGCTAGCCTCTGGCTTGCAGCTCGCCGTTTTCCTCCCTTACCCTTCCCAGTGCTTTGATTACAGGTGTGCACTTCCACATCTGGATCATCATGTCCATTTAATGACCGGCTGTTAAATGAAAGAGAAAGTGATGACTGGAGGAACTAATCAATTAGTTTTCTGCCAAAAGAACACATGACATTAGATCACTATCTTGTTTTATAACCAGAAATGAACACGGCCAGTAATTTGGCTTCCTAAATCATACTTCAGATAAATCGGTGAGCTGGATATGCTGACGAATAGGCATACCAGATTCCCTGCATTTGACTCAAGAATGCTTCAAGTGGACCATCACCCACAGGGACTCTTGTCTTTGATTCAACTTGACAGAATATTCTTTATATTCTCTATATTTAGAGTCTATAGTACAGCATTTCAGTTATAACAAGTCTTTCAAGTCTTCTCCTGGCTGGAATTTCATACCCTAGTAATTATTTAATGGTGTTAATATAGTTCCATCCAATTTTTAAATTATTCTCTTCCTCTCTATCCCTGGAAGAAACAGATAAACATACACTCTAAAAGTAACCAAAAACCAAGTTCTTTTCTAGAAAACTGTTTGAGTGTTGCTTTGGCCATGCTGGGGGACCTAGTGGGCTGCGGGCAGTGTGCATCTACTTAGGAAAACAGTGAGCTCCCAATCTAGCTTTGGGGGTCGTGTGACTCTCCTGTTTCTTCTATAACAAGTTACCAGCATTTAGTAGCTTAAAGCAAGAAAAACTATTACCTTACAGAATGCAAAGTCAGAGATCCCAAAATAGGCATTGAGAGGTTTTTACAAAGTACAGCAGGGCTGTGTTCTTCTGAAGGGTTTTGTTTTTGCTTCAATTTGTTTTGTTTTTGTAGAAAAAACAAAAAAAATCTGTTCCTTTGGCCAGTCAAGCACTCAGAGGTGCCACATTCATTGGCTTGTCGCCTCTTCCACCACTCTAGAGTTGTGTCTCGCGCTGCTTCCTTTCCTGCTTCTGGCACTGCTGGTTTCCCTCCTGGGAATCTGTATTAACACTGGGACTGCCAGGTAGTCCAGCGTAATCTCCCAGGCTCAGCATCTCTAATTTGATCACATGTAGAAAGGCTTTTCCAGGGATAAGGACATCTTTGTGTACGACTCACATATCTATCTCAAGGCCAAATGAACCTTCAGTGTTCAGGTGCAGCCTGACTAAGCCCAGAACAGTCCTCATGTTGCAGTGAAGGAGAAGGACAGGCTCCCCGTGCAGGCCCCAACCCCAGGGAAAATCCTGGTGAAATCCACGGTTATCCTCAGGCTTCTTCACTTTTTTAATGAAAAACTGGATTCTTGTAAAGACTTGAAGTTTATCCCCAAACTTAATAAACCTAATAGACACATTCCAAATGTCCACATGTTTGAAACCTTTGAACAGTCAGATAATGGGATGTTCTAACGTATTGATGTTTGATTTGTATCCTTCTTCCTGCTGAGGGTGGAACCCAGGGCCTTGCACATTAGGTAAGTGGTCCTCCCACGAGCCATGTCGACAGCCCTAGAATTTTGAGACAGTCTTCCTCATTAGTGCAGGAACCTTTGAACTTATGAGCCTCCCTGCCTCAGGTTCTGTGTACTGAGATTGCAGTGTGGACTACTTGTCTTTCTCTGCACTTGTAATGTATAAAATCTTCACTTCTGCTTGTAGTTAAGGAACTGTGGTGGAATGGAGCCCCTGGTCGAGCTCCTGCGCTCCAGGAATGATGAAGTTCGAAGGCATGCCTGCTGGGCTGTGATGGTCTGTGCCAATGATGAGCTGATGGCCGTTGAGTTATGCAAGCTTGGGTGAGTGAATGCTTCTTGAGTTTCTGGCTCAGATGGAGAGCAGAAAACAGAGAAACACACCTTTCAGGACCATGGGACACGAATCAGAGTCTATACTGCACTCAGGAGCCCTGTCTGGCCACAGCCTATGACTTAGCTCTGGGTGCAGAGGTGGGCTCAGTTTATACGTGGAGGCAGGTGTCCTTCACTTTTCCTGCCCACCAGAAGACACCCTTTCTGAGTTTTACACATTCATTTCCAATATTTCCTTTTCAATGGTTTTCTTTCATTTTTCTCCTATTGCTGAATGTAATCCTGTTTATCTCTCGGCTTCAAGGTTAAATGAAACCAGGTGGGTCACTCCTGTCATCTTTACCCCTACCCAAACCTTTTGACCATATTTCTGCATTTAATTAGCATCCTTCCCCAATCCACTGTCCTCACAAACAGCAGGTGAGTTTAGTTATCAGTATGTAGCATCACAGCAGATAAAGAACGACGGTTTCTATTAATTTCCAAGCCAACGTTTGGGGCTTAATACCAGTTTTGTAGAAATTATACAATTATTGACAAGACTAGGACCGGAGAGATTCACTGCTTAATTCTACCAAATATTTAAAGAAGAGCTAATGCAAGTGCTCCTTGAACCTACCACTCCATAAAGTAGAAAGGGAGGGACCCTACCGAACTCATTCTATGAAGCCAATGTCACCCCTACTCAAAACCGGATAAGGAAACAACCATGAAGGAAAAGAAAAGAAACAAACGAAAATCTCCCTGATAAGCACAGATACAAAAATTCTTCCAACCTGATTTGAAGAACACACAGAGAAGATCATACACTGTGTGGGCTGGTTTCATTACAGGGATGAAGCACGGTTCAACACACACAATTCAGCAAGTGCAGTGGGGCAAGTGAGTCGACTTAAGGACAGAAATGACACGACCCTCTGAACTGATATGGAAAGGTCCTCGACAAAGTCTCAACACCGTTAATAATAAAAGCCCCGAAGAAACAAGGAAGAGAGGGAAGAGGAGGAGCATGCAACGGACCCTACAGCCAGCGTTTCTAGAGGGAAAAGAACTGAAAACACTTCCTGTGAGATCAAGAACAGTTCAAGGTCGTCACGTCAGTGCCCTCATGTGATTCAGGGCAAAGTCTCAGCTGGAGCAATGAAACAAGAATGAAATCCAAGGGATCCTGATAGGAAAGGAAGAAGTCAAATCATCACTATTTGTAGACAACCCAGTCTTCCAGCTAAAAGACTTTAAATACTCCTGAGAAAACTTAGAGCTGATCATCACGGTCACCAAAGTAGCATGATCCAAAATGAACATACAAAAATCAGTAGCTTTTCTATATGCCAATAGCTAATTTGTTGAGAAAAAAAAAAAATCAGCCACAGGGGTCGGAGAGTCCCATTTACAATCATTAAGAAAAGATATCCAGGAATAAACCTCACCGGGGAGGTGAAAGATCTCTAAAATGAAAACGTTAAGATGCTGAAGAATGAAACTGAAGAGGAGAGGTTCCAAATGCAAACCCACACAGTCATAGCCCCTGACGCTAAAAATGTACTTTGAAGAAAAGATAGCACCTTTGACAAATGATGCTGTGAAGAGCAAAACTAGAGCCACATCTTGTGCCCTGCACAAAGAGGAACTTACATTAGGTCAAAGACCTTAATGTAAAACCTGAAACTCTGAAGCTGCCAGAGGAAAACAAAACCAAAACACGTCAAGATATAAGCACAAGCGAGGCTTTTCTGGAAGAGACTCCAGTAGCACAAGAAATTATCCCAAGAATTCACAAATGTGATTGCATAAATTAAAAAGCTTCTGTGCAGTGGAAAGCAATCACCAGAGTGAAAGGCAGCTTTCAGCATGGAAAATGCCTGCTGACTGTGTATCAGACAGGGGCTTCATATCTAGAATATATGAAGAGCTGCAAAAGGTATACAGAAAAAATCAGTGAGTCGACGGACTAATGGACTGAACAGACAAGTCTGAAAAGAAGAAATATAAATGACTAGCAAATATTTGAAAAACTGGTCAACATCCTTAGCCATCTGGGAAATGCAAATTAAAATTGCCATAAGATTCCATCTCACCCCACTTAGAATGGCTGACACCACGAAAACAAAGAATCAATGCTGCTGAAGATGTAAGGAGAGGAGAGCCCTTGGACCCTGCCATGGACAGTGCTGGTGGGAATGTAAACTGGCAGCTCTTCATAGAACTAAAAGTAGAACTACTGCATAAGTCGGCTATACTGCCCCTGGATGCATACCCAAAGGACTACAAGTCAGCATACCACAGAAAAACTTCCACAAGCACAATAGTGAAGAAATGGAACCATACTAGTCCACTAATATAAAGAAAATATGGTAATATACGCATTTTTATTCAACCACAAAGAAAAACTAAGTCATGACCCCTGAAGGAAAATTGATATAACTGGAGATTGGTAAGTGAGATAACCTAGACTCAGAAAGACATACACGTGTTTTATCCTCATATGTGGAACCTGCACTTAAATTTATATGTCTATGTGTGTTTATAATGTCAAGAAATTGGAAAGGGGACCCAGAGAGAGGAAGAAGAAGAGTCCTCAAAGGAGTGAACGGGAAGGGGAGAGCTATGGAACACATATGACAAAACAGCAGAAAGAGGAGGCTACTTGGTTGTGGGGGGGGCAGCAATGGTGGCCAGGCAAGATGAGGAAGGGGAGTACGGGAGCAAATTAGAATGGAATGAAATGCCACATATGCCTGAAAATGTTGTCATGAAGCCCACTATGGGTGTACCAACTTAAAAATTAAAGAGATGACAAAAGAGAAACAAGGAATTTTCCCTTAAAAGTGCCTGTCAGTCAGCTTTGTGTTGCTCTAGCAGTACCTCAGCTAAAGGGACAGTAAAGGTAAAATTCATTTTGGCTCCTGGTTTCAGATGTTTCAGTCCAAGCTTGCCTGCCTGGCCCCATTGTTCCTGCCTGTGATGAAGCAGAACATCTGGAGGAGGGGAGCACATAGTCCAGCAAACCACTCACCTCAAGATAGCTAGGAAGCAAAGAGAGAGAAGGAGCTGGGTTCCCAGTACGCCTTCCAAGGATGAAACCAATGACCTAACTCCCTTCACTGGTGCTGATGCTCCCGTTACCTTCCAATAGTGCCACAGGCAGGAGAGCCAGCCTCTGACGTCTGGGCCTTTGACAGGCATTTTCTGTACCACGGCTGTGTTCTACACAGCTGTTTGAACGGGAGTTACCGCATGGCACTTATGTTCTCAGAAAGGGCAATTTGTCTTCATAATTCTGTCAGTTTTACTTGGTTTACAAGGGTAGGGGAGGCACTAAGTTTCCCATCTCATTCATCCTTCATTCATTCATGAGGAGCTTGAGGATATAGATGGGACCTCAATGTTTGCTGACTTGTAGAAAGCAAAAATCACATTTCTGATTTTATTGACAGGGCTCTAGATATTCTTGAAGAAATTAATCTATCAGTAAGTCGAAAAAATAAATTCAGTGAAGCAGCCTATAACAAACTGCTCAACAACCATCTTTCCCTGAAATACAGCCAGACTGGCTATTTGTCATCAAGCAACATAATTAGCGATGGGTTCTATGATTACGGTCGGGTAAGTGGCAGCACTTATTTGTGTTTTAGTATAATTTTTCCTTTAATCACGATGCCATTACATTGCCATTTTATAAGCACCAAACATAATTTATATTTTTACAGATAGAATTTTGAAAATCAGCACTTTAACCTTAACTGTAAAACTATAACTTTTTCTAGTTATAAGATTCTGCATTCTGGTAGAGTTTTAACTAGAATCTGTTTTACTTGGAGTTAAGTCAGCTTGCTAATGCAAGGAACACCCCATGACACACAGAGCACTGGGAAATCCCTCCCAGAAAACTCATCTCATTCAGTGGTGAACAATTTTAAAAGAGCTGCCACAACATCAGTACAAAGATACTTTAAGAGAATTGCGGGCAAAAGCAGAATGGCCCGCACAGAACAGCCATGGGGAAATGGCAGCATAATTAAGATAGCTGCAAATTGTATTTGGTATTTTTTTTAAAACATCCAGTGAAGCAATATTGTTTCCAAAGGAGCATTCTGGAGGGCTAGAAAATAGTGCACAGACATGTCCAGGTCAGTTTGATAGAGGAACTTCCTCAGTTGAGGTCCTCTCTTCACAGGTGTGTCGTGAACACTTGATACCACCCAGCACACACAATTAGCCATCTCAGATGAGAATGGAATCTAGCACTTGACTAAAAAAAGACTCAGAAGTTATCTAGCCTTGTCTTCTCCTAGGATGACAAAAACACCAAAGTGGGGCTTTGTTTAGCTTCTCCCTAGAGATACAACACTTTGAAGAATTAGTTTTAGTACATAGTTATATTTACAAATGTTCTCCCAGAGTTAAAAAAATTACATTAAAAAGTTCCCCCCGAGAGGTGTATAGACAGATTTTGAACTCAAATGCTTTGAGGGACTAGGATAACCACTATGGTATGGAATAGCTGAAGGCTCAACTTAGTAAACACTGTGGGCAGCTAGAGGGTATATCCTGCCCGAAGGACAGCATGCTTTCAAGCTTCAGGATTCAGGCTCCCAGTTCCAATTATATAGAGATGTACCTGTCTATCTATCTATCTATCTATCTATCTATCTATCTATCTATCTATCATCTATCAATCATCTATCTGTAATCTATCAATCATCTATCTGTAGTACAGGTGTGTGGACTCTTCAAACTGTCAAGAACTTTTATCAAAATTGATGTGTAAACTCTGGTCCATGCAGAGAATACAGTTCAGCTCTCACTTTATCTTACAGATAAACCCAGGCACCAAACTTCTGCCACTGAAGGAGCTCTGCTTGCAAGAACTGAATGATCATCGTGCTATCCTCTTGATCAACAGTAAATCTGATATGTGAGTCTTCATGGAGACGGTCAATGTAGGGAGAGAGACATGGATTCTTTGTATGAATATGTAAAAACTCTCGGTTTGGTATCTTCTTCTGTCTGTTTCTAGCACCACCATAAAAATAATCACAGGTTCATAAGCTCAGCCTAACATGGAACAACTCATACATCCCTTTGATTCCATGATAACAATTTCCTGTGGGTTTGGAGAACTGAAGAAAGCAAAGTGTGGAAAATACTTGCAGGTCTCCAAAACTGTGTGCTAGCATAACGTAATAAGTAAATAAATGATTGACCTAAAAATCAATACACATATATATGTATACATATATATTAAAAAGGATATCAGGCAACACAGTCTGACCGCTAACTTCTTATATAGCTGAGGATGACCTTGAACTCCTTATCCTCTGGCTCAACATTTTTAAAACTGATCCTGTGAATCTATATATCTATACAGTACTAATGCAATTTTTATTTTATTATATTTTTACACATATTTCTTATTCTGACTCGTATAAAACTTTAACGTTTTGTCATGTTAACCTTTCCTTTATACTTTTAAAATAGTACATCACTGTCTTCCACAAATATGACTTTTAGAAGAAATTTATTTTATAGGACAAAGCCAGACTTGGCAATTTTCATTTGTATTTAACTTCAAATGTTTACAATTTTAGTTCCCCACCTCCATCTATGGAAGATAAATCATCAGATGTTGGTTACGGACGAAGCATTTCTTCTTCATCTTCCTTGAGAAGAGCAAGTAAGGAAAAGACCAAGTAAGAGAATGCTTCATCTATACTCAGCCCACTCTCCTTAGAGGTGGAAGACGGGTTGTATTATGTTGTTGTGTTATGTTGTTGTTACTTTTAGGTTCTTGGCCACCTGATTTTCTTTGCATAGCAGTATAATTTCATAATTGCTTTTGTGTTTTTCCTTTGGGGTGGAGGGAGTTGGTCTTTTTGAAACAGGGTCTCCCTTAAGCCCCATCTGACCTGGAACTCTTTATGTAGACCAGGCTGGCCTCCATCTCACAGACATCCTCTTGCCTCTGCCTCCTGAGTACTGGGATTAAAGGTGTTTTTGTTTCTGTGTGGTAGCATCTCATTATGTAGCCTTAACTATCCTGGATCTCGCTATATACACCAGGCTGACCTTTGCTTTCCAGTGCTGGGATTAAAGGCATGTGACATCATGCTCAGAATATAATTGCTTTTTGAATTGCTATGCCAAAGATCTCTGCAGAAACATCTAGTTGTCATGGCACGGTTGTGAGATTCAGTTTGCAAAGCTGTGGATGGAATAACCCCTGGCTGCCTACTGCCCAAAGGTGATGCAGTCAGAGCATAATGGAGGGAAAAAGGCCTTTAAATGATAAATGCTTTGTCATGGTAACCTGTCGCTGTTGTCAACATGACTGAAACTAGTTGTATCCTTTTTCGATGACAAAAAAGAAAAATAGTTTTCGTTTCAGTGCTGGATTTGGATCTCCCACAGAAGAGAAATCAGAACCCACATCAGGACGCAACACTGTTGTTAGCAGAGCTGCCACTAAAGAAAAAGGGTCAAGGTGGGAAACAGATCGTTTTCTTCTCCCATTTATAATCATGCCAACTTTCAATTATGCAGCAAGAGTATAGAAAACGAGAGAGGGCTTTTGTTCTGTTTATTCTATTCCTGGGCACGGAACCCAGCTGTCTCCACGGACAGCAAGGCCTCTAACCCTGAGTAACAGGCATAACACCTAACCTTTCCTATTTAAAAGCCACCTCTGGGCTGAAGAGATGGCTCAGTGCTTAAGAGCACTGGCTGCTCTTGCAGAGGACCCGGGTTTAGGTCCCAGTACCCACGCGGCAGTTAACAAGCATCTGTAACTCCAGTTTCTGGGGATCTGACATCCACTTCTAGCCTTCACAGACATTGCACAACAGGGGTGCACTTACATACACGCAGACAAAACACTCGTACACATAGAAAATAAATATATAAATAGCCACCTTTGAGGTGGCAAGTAGCTTGGTGGTGGAGTTGGCCTGGCATATGTACTGACCTAAGCTTGATCCTCAGCATGACAAAGAGGTTTGAGTTCTGAAACTGATGTGCGGAAATGCCCAAGGCCCCGAGATGGAACTTAAGTATTAATTTTGTTTCCTGCTGTTTTAAGATGTGTCCAGAATTTCTTCTGTCTCTGGAGAAGCCAGGTTACCTTGATTTCTAGTAGAAACCATTGAGTTTCACAGTAGCCTTAATTCCAAAGGGACAAGAAAGACGGCAGGTGTCCTCAGCCACTGACACCCAGTCTGGCTGGGGGCTGGGAAGGGTGGGACTAACTATAATCATTCTCCAACAGGTGGCGTTCCTGCCCCTCTAGCTGCCACTTTGGGCAGCAGGCAGGCCGTGCACCTGCATCCTGTCCTGTCGGCTCTTTCCCTACTGCTCTTCAAGCCCTGTGTCAGTGACCTTTCAGGGCAAGAGCAACCCAAAGACAGAGAAAGGCAAAAGCTCTGACATGGGTGAAATAATTACAACGTGCTTTTCTATGGTTCTGTGTATTCTAAAAACCTATTTGGGGCTGCAGAAATGGTTCAGTGGGTAAAGTGCTTACTAGGCAAGCATGAGGGTCTGTGTTCAGATCCCTGGCGCCCTTGTAAAAGGTTGGGCACAGTGACACGGGCATGTGACAAGCAGACCCAGGGCTCACAGGCCAGCAAGTGTAGCTGAATCAGTAAACTCCAGGTCCAGTACCAGACCCTGTCTCAAAACTAGTGTGGAGAATGATAGACGCAAACACCTAATGTTGACCTCAGGCTTCCACAGAGCCCCTCCCCTCTTATGTACACACACACACACACACACACACACACACACACCTATCGACATCTGACATAACCTTTAATTCTTGTGAACTCAGTGCTTGAGAACCACTGAGGCTTTGGAAGGTACTTGGCACAAATGTCTCTTTTCTGAGTTATTGCTCTAAGGCCTCCCGAGGGACAGCGGAGGTTTACTCTTCTCCACAGACCTCTCCTTACTCTGTCCCCGCCTTCCTTTTCTGTTGTCAGAATCTCTGTCACTCATATTCTGAACAGTGCTTCCGACGGGCTTCTAGTGTTTCCGTCCCACTACCCTCTCTCTTCCCCTCCCATCCTCCCTCATTCCTCCTCTTCCATCTTCCCCTCCCTTCTTTCCTTCTCCTTCTCAACCTCCCCATGCACAGAGTTGAGTTTTGTGTTTGTTATTTTGTTTGCAGTAAGAACACATAAGACCTTAATTAAAAAATTCAATACTACAAGAGAATATTCCTTCCTTCCTTCTTTCCTTCCTTCCTTCCCTCCCTCCTTTCTTCCTTCCTCCTTGCTCCTTCTCTCTCTCTTCCTTTACAAAACTGGCAATCAAATATAGGGCTTTGCACAGGCTGGGAAAGGCTCTACCCCTGAGCTATTCTCCCAGTCCTGCAGTACAATCAAAATGTTGCCCTGCAGTACATCAGACCTTAGGAGCACACTTACCCTGCATGGCCAGAGCTCCTTTCTCAACTGATTCCTATGGAACCCCACACTCATTGGTACTGATTGATTTGTTGCTCTTTCTCACTATGCAATGGGGCTGCTTGAGATCTCGAACTATCTGGCTTTCATCTTCATATTCATAGGGCCTGGAATAGTATTGTGTGTGTCCAGGACAGTAAAGAAATGGTTATTGATTAAATAGTAACACATTGATTATTGGATGCTGCTTGTTGAAAGGAATAGATGCTAGACTTCCTTACAGTATGCCCAGAGAGAATAAATACAAAGAGCAGAATTACCTGTTCATCCCCTGGTCCCCACACTGCCTCTAGCTTGTGCACGTTCTCACAGCTCACTCCCCACTTGAAGTAAAGCCACCATCTGCTCCCAGCATCCAAGCAAATGTAGGCACAAAGAATGAACAGACTGAATCAGACAAAACTCCTTAGACTACTGCACTGTGTAATGAAAGCAGGGGTCCTCCCCACAGAGATGCTGCAGGAACGTGTGTCATGATGAACGAGTCCAAACTGCTTCGGGCCTCGGTTTGTGTCCATCTTTTCTCTTCAGCCCTTCGTCCATTGGAGGATATACTGGCATAATCCTGTTGTCCTTTTGTCTGTTTGGGGTCAATCCTTTTTGTATCATGACTATTAAAACTTTAGACTTGTGCTGGTGAGATGGCTTAGTGGGTAAATATGCTTGCCACCGAGCACATGACTGAACTTGATTCCTGGAACCCATGTTGGAGGCAGGGAAATAAGTCTTGCAACTTGTCCTGTGACTTCCGTGCATATGCTGTGTCACATGCTTGTCCCTCCAGATTAATTAATTAATTAAATGTTAAAAATACTTTAGACTTTTGGGAACAGAATGAAATATCTTGACTCTTTTCATTCAATCACGTTATAGTGTTTACATTTATGTTAACAAAGAGAATGGGATGCAGACGAAGAATGAGATCACGGAACCCCAAAATGGCTGAGCGCTTAATTACATGTGAGGTGGTCTAATGCAGACAAAAGCAAAGTGCAGATTTCTCTCTTTTTTCTGATGACTCCTTACCATGCAAATGAGTATCTGTCTCTTTAGGCAAGAGGCACTTTCAAGTTTAGAGAGTTTTACTCTTTTCATTCTTGGAGATTTTAGTTTACTTGCCTTCATGGCCAAGGGCTCACAATCTGCTCGCCTGACTGATCCTTCAGTGTCATCAGAGTCAACATTCTACTACTGTCTAATAGTCCTTCTTAAGCCTCCCCTGTAGCAAACATTCTCCTCACAGTAAACAGTTGCCAGATTATTCTGTGTGGCATGTGAGTTTATTTTTTTTTTTAAAAAGATCTGTCTGTACCCCTGGACTCCATAGTAGACAGCCTTGGTCTCATAGAGATCCACCTGCCTCTGCCTCCCAGGTGTTGGGATTAAAGGTGTATGCCACTGTCCTAGCTGGTGTGTAAATTCCTTTCTTTTCTTCTTTTGTGTTGAATTTTTTCTTTTCATATAATAGTTTGATGGTATTTACATTCCCTTCCTTATCCACACCTTTTCCCACCGCCCCATGCCCAGTTTAATGTGCTCATATATGTTACTGTAATTGTGCCCTCAAATGTCCCTCCGTGTGGATCCATCCACTGGGCTCATTCCCCTCCCAGCCACCATCAGTTGCCCAGAAGTTCCTTAGGTTGTGTTTGGATTTCTCACCCACTTCCCCATGTCTCTGCTGGAATTTCATCTGGTTTGAGCTTACATAGGAATTATGTGTGCTGCCACCATTGTGAGTTCATCTGAGTAAATGTCCAGCTGTCTGGAAGATTCTGTTTCCTTGTGGTCATCCACCCGCTCTGGCTCTTACAATCTTTCCTCCTCCTCTTTGGCAATGATCCCTTGGCAGAGGTTTGAAATAGGTGTCCTCTTCAGGGCTAAGCAGTCTGCGGTTTCTCATTCTCTGCCCATTGGCCAGTTGTGGGTTTCTGTGTTAATCCCCATCGGCTGCATAAGGCAACTTCTCTGCTGAGAGTTGGACGATACGTTCATCCTATGTGTAGAGACTGCACTGAAGGTGTGGTATGTAAGTTCTTATCCTACCATTGGCATTGAGTCTGTTTTCATAATATTAAGCAGATTTCATATGAGTTAATCAGAACTTACTGCTTTTCTGGCCTCTAGTTTCTACCCTCCTGACAGCCTGCTCGCCTCTAGAGTCTCCTGGGTATTTATGACATATGCTTTAGCATGCTTGCCATTCAGAAAAATCTTGGTGCCCATTACAGTTGAAGTTCTAAAACATTTTATTAAGACAATTTCTCCTAAACTCTGATCCCATACCTTAGCTGTATTTGTTTCTTCTCTCAAATCTTGACTACAACATCCTTCAGAAACACATATCGTTTCACTGACTTGTCCAGAATTTATTTGTTCATCCAGCATACAGCAACTACTATGTTCCAGGTGTATAAACCTCTGCCCTCACAAAACTTACATCCTAGTGGAGAAACAGAAAAATAAAATCTACTCTGTGTGAACAGACACACTCCACCCCACAAGTCCCATTTCCACTTCCCAAAAAACTCTCTCCTGCGGGTTTGGCATGGATCAAGTGGAACGGGCCTCTACTTGGAGAACATTTATTTCAGTGTTGAACTCCTTGAATTTCTTATAATAATTCACCTAGAATGTACTGAGTGTTCTCTGGTATTGTGATTATTTTCCGTAGACCAGGATCTTCCTGCTTTAGTTAAAACCCCAAGAAGATTGGGTTTATTACTTGTGTCTCTGGCCTTACAGTTTGTATATTTAAGTTTGTTTATAATATCAAAAAGAAGCAAGTGTGCCATCATCAAGACATTAGTTCTAGAACAGCTGTGTAAGACCTGAGGTCATCTTTTTCTGTCCAATCAAATTCTATTTCCTAAATTTTCATAGGCCAGAGTAATTCTTTGGCCTAGATAATAATAGTCCATTCATGTGAATAGCATCACAAATATGAATGCTGCTTCTATTTTTCTTTTTTTTTTTTTTTTGAGACAGGGTCTCCCTATAGCCCCAGCTGGCCTTGCTATGTGGACAAGACCTCAGTCTCACAGAGCTCCACCTGCCTTTGCCTCCTGCTGGGATCAGGGCATTTGCCACCATACCAAGGCTCTGCTACTTTAATGTCATCTTCAGTTATGACTATATTTAATAAATCACCAAAACACATAGCCAAGGAAGGAACAAGTGATAAAGCTTGGAGCTCTCAGTGCACAGTCTGGAGCTAAATATTCTGTTTACCTGTATTTCTGTTCATGCACCTCAGAACTTAAGAGTTTGGATCCCACAATAAATCTGTGCTTTCTGGGAGTCCATTTTGTTAAAGAGTTCTCAGGAAAGGTGGGATTCTGCTGTCTTTAATCATCAGCTAGTGTGTGTTTATTTTTTCTTCCCCCGAGAATTAGTTTGAACAGGAGATAACTGTGTAATTTCCAAGTGCTTTTTTCCACATTATCTAGTTTACTTAAGTATTGAAACCTTTATTACTAAGACTTGGTTGCCACTTGAGAAAGTACCCCCAAAAGAGGTGCTTCTATTTATATATATATAGTAGTATATATAGTTATATACTACAAGTATATGGTACCCGTAGATTCTGCCCCATCGCTCACAGTCTGTCCCCTCCGAAATGTCCCCAATTTGTCTCCTATGCATCATGTGGCTCTTGCTTCTTGCCTGGAGCAGAAACACTTCTGCTTCTGCTTCCTAGGCAGCCCTGAATAACCTCAGGAATTGGATGGTCCAGCCTTAGAAAGTTCCCTTGCAATTTTTGACTTCAGATCCTGTAGGTACTCGCTAATTTTCTTAATCTGAGCTACGAATAGAAAGATGTCCAATTTATGCTTTTGCAAAAAAAGGGAACAAGGTTAAGATGATATCTGGGAATTTCCTTTCTTTTCCTTTTGTTTTTCTTTGAGTCTCACTGTGTTCCCCAGGCTGGCAAAAACTTGTTATGTAGACCATGCTGGCCTCAAACTCACAGAGATCCGCATCCTTCTGCCTCTACCTCCCAAGTGCTAGAATAAAAGGCATGCACAACCAGTTTATCTAGGAAGCGCTAAATTTTATTTTGTCTTTATCTTTTCTTATTTTTTTTTTTTTTTGAGATGGGCTGGCTTGCAGCTCTCTGTGTAGCCAAGGCTAACCTTGAATTCTTGATCTCTGAGATTATAAGCATGTGACACCATGCTCAACTGAAATGCTAACTTTTGCTTAGAGGTTATCCTAGCCTGTGGTTGGAGCTTTCGGTGACAAACTGTTAGACTCCTCTTCACTCAGCAGCAGCAAATATATTTAATTAGGAAATATAAAATGGCAGCTGGGGTTACAGCTCAGTCCGGAGAATGCCTCCCTAGAGCACAAATTCAGCATGATGGTGCACATCTGTAATCCTGGAGGTGGAATCAGGAGGATCTAAAGTCAAACTTATTCTTGACTGCCTAGAAAGTTGGTGTCCAGCCTGGGATACAGGAGATCCTGCCTAAAAAAAGAAAGAGGAATTGGTCTGTACTTATTGATAGCAATTGAACAGATTCGCTTTGTTGTTTTTTTGTTTGTTTGTTTGTTTGTTTTTCAAAATAACTGTAAAGAAAGTTTGTGTGACTCCCGGGTGATCCCTTTCTTTTACCTTGTGCTTTAAGCAGTGGACAAAGATGAGTAATTCCCTCCCCTAATTTGACCCAGTGGGATGCAAGCCCAATACGAGTACTGAAGGGCCTCTCCTGCCTGCACTGGATTAGCCCCCATGGTCTTGGCTTCCTTGACTTTGGAACAAATTTAAGCTCCTTGTCAATAAAGCAATAAGAGTTTCGGTAAGAACTGCTGTTTAATCTTAATATTGTCAGAGTCAGAGCGTAGTAACGTAGCAGAGATGTGTGCAGATCTGCCTTCAAAAAGCAGCGCCCTGGGAAACATCGCTCAGGCACTTGAGGAAGACTGTGGGGGACATTTAGATAGGCCACAATTCCTTTATTTCTATGTCACTAACAACTACGTGACAAAATCCTGCTGGACAAACGGACGTGCAGAAGAAAGGCCCACCATGAGGAGCTAGCCAGTGAACTAGCTGGCCTCTAGTGAGAGTGAGAGGTCCCTCGAATCTCCGCCCCCTTGAAAGCCGCATCATGCGGCATCATGCTTACTGCTGGCCGGGCCTGGCCAGGGTAGCAGGTCTGTGGTCGCCTCAGCTCACCTGCGCCCACCAACCTGCCTTCACTCCTGGGATTCGGTCTTTCATTCTGAGTCCCACTGCCCAAATTTACTTTTAGCCAGAGATGGGTCTGTCCCTGCATGACGGTGGGTCTCAGGACTGGTGGTCTTCTGTAGCAGTATTGTTTATTGTACGTGCACCTTGTCAATTACAAAAGGAAAACAAAAACAAAACCCCAAAAAACTAAAGCTAAAAATATGAAGAGGAACGGTTTGAGTCCCAGGCCAGCTGTGAAGTGGGAAGGCCCGGCCTTATCTGACTCTTGCACTTCCTAGGTCTCTGAACTCCTGCAAAGGGGCTATGGTGACAACTAAGGAGATCCTTTTTCCCTCCCTGAGCACGCTCCCTACTCTTAGTTCTCTGCAGTCCTCAGCTGGTGCTGCCCTCCCTTGGGAATCCTTGCAAAGGAACAACTGACAGACAGGACATTATGTATTAGCTCAGAGATATTTCTGACAAAATAGTGATGGCATATTGTTTAAAAAAAAAAAAAAAGGTTTTAGGACAAGATGTTGGAGGAGGCTGTAGATGTAGAGCGGGAAATTGATTCGCTGAACGCACCCAGTGCCAAGGGTCAGCCACAGAAAGTGTCTGAAGAGCTTTCCCGCTATGTTAAGATAATAGGTGCAAAAGTGAAGTCACAAGGCTCCAGCAAATGTAAGCAGAGTACCCAGCAAGGCTCATTGTTTTAATTAAGATTCCAGAAATTGTCTTTTAAATTCTGTGAATTTTAAAAGTGATGTTTGTACAACTTTCATCACAATCAGTACAGGAAAGAATTCCAACCACCCCAGAACATTAGGCTCTGGAGATCTCCAAATTGTTCCTTGATACTATAGGACCATAGAGTTTTTGTTGTTGTTTTGCTTTTGTTTATGTTTTTTGAGACAGGATCTCACTATGTAGCCCTAGCTGGCATTGAACTCACTATGTAGACCAGGCTAGCTTCAGACTCACAGGCGTCTGTCTGCCTCTGCCTTCTCTGCTGATGTTAAAGGCAATGCCACCATACCGGGCCAAGGGTGACTTTGATTGGGATCAGTGTGTAACTTTTGAGAATGGGGTTTTTCACCCAACGTAATAGCTTTGAAATGTTTCTAAATTGTTTTGTGCATCTGTAGTTTATTCCTTTTTATTCCTGAGTAATATTTCATTGTATGGACATACCACCACAGATCCATCTACTTATTGAAGCACATTTGTGTTATCTCCAGCTTTTTAAAAATTAACTTTTAGGGCATGGAGAGATGGCTCAGTAGTTAAGAGCACTGGCTGCTCTTGCAGATGGCCTGGGTTTGATTCCCAGCCCCCACATGGTGACTAACAACCATCCATAACTCCAGTTCCAGGGGATCTGACACCCTCTTCTGACTGACCATGGGCACTGCATGACACAGATGCACTTACACACATGCAGACAATACACTCCTACATATAAAATAAAAATAAGGTATTTAAAAAATAAAATTAACTTTTAAGAGAGCATACAAAGAAATGGGTTTCATTACAGCATTTTCAGACGTGTGTGTCCTTCTACTTCATTCTAATTTGTCCCCGTTTCTTGCTGTCCCCTTCTTATTCCTGTGACCCCTTTCAGATTAATTCACAGCACAGTTAGCATTTTCACCTCATTGACAGGAGATGGGATTTTGATGATTATTGTTGACTCTCATAGGAAAGGCAGAGGGAAGAAGGAAGAAGAAAAGGTGAAAGAGGAGGAGGAGGTTATGGCGGTCCCCAAGCTGACTGAAGGCAGCCCTGACAAGGAGTGGTGCCCTCCCCCTGACCCCGAGTTCTGCGTGTACGTGTACGAGGTGACCAAGTCAATACTGCCCATCATCAATATTAAGGAACAGATCGAAACTCTTGCAAAGTAAGTTTTCTCTTTCTCTCTCTCTCTCCCTCCCTCTTTCTCTCTCTATATAAAATATCTCTAACTTCTGAATTTTAAAAACTTTTAGTAGTTTTGTGTTGTTTTAGTCAATTTAAAATAAATTCCTGAATAAACTGCAGTACTTTACAGCACCCCAAATCTGACTCTGGAGCTGAAACACAGTGAACTAAGGCTTTTGTTTCTGTTAACTGTGATTCTATGAAGAATCAGAGCTAACACCTGAAGTTACTTAGAGGTAAATGCCTATTTTTTTCTAGCTTAACCATTAAAAGCATCTTTTGGTATAATTTTGTGTAGGTTATGAATGGATTTGTGCTTGAAAATTAAATTATTCTTTAGGTATACAGGGTACTCATAATTTAAAGGCATCCTGTGGTGAGTTGTCTATAACGCATACATTATTTCTTGGCATGAACAAGCATCTCCTATTTTTTGGTATGTGCCAGGTAGTATTTAGCATTCTGAGAACCCTCTGCACTGGGGCAGACCAGGGCCCTGTGCAAGCCTTCAAAGTTGCCCTCCTTTTTAGTGTTTGGTCTCATTCCATTAATGAGGAGCTGAGGCTGGGAGCTGGTAGCCAACTGTAGGGGATCAGGAATCACTGGAACCGGAGGATAGACTCCGTGATTGACACCACCCAGCAGCCGAGCTGCCAGCTTCTGCAGCAGCTGAGGTCTCTGTGGGAGCTGGTATGCATTCCAAGTGGAAGGTGACTAACAGTCGTCAAACCTTCAAGTGACAACTGCAGCCACCACAGCTGCCAGGTCTCAGACTGGTGTCAGTCAGGACGGGAAGAGAACCCCTTGGCACTCCAGGTTTCAGAGTGTCCTTGAGATGTGATGACTCAGGCAAAACTCTGATTCTAGTCCTGTGAACATTTGTCAAGTTCCCCAACACTGGGTTCTGACCAGAGGCACTTTTCACTGTGGCTTCCAAATGACTGGCTTTTAAAACCCGAGTGCGAGGTCTTTCCCCAGGACTTGGCTGGCTGGAATGACAGGGGGTTGGGTGGCTGGTTGTTTTTGTTTGGGTTTTTGGTTGTTGGCTTGGTTTGGTCTGTTTTTTTGCCATTGCTCTGAAATTCTTCCTTTATTCCGGAATGTGGTGGCTTTAGTTAACAGAGCATTTTTGAAGATGTGTTTACTGATACTAATAATATGGTGAGAGCCTCCTATGTGGGGAAAAAGAAAAAAAAGCAAGTTATCCAGTTTCATCATCACCCACTCAGCTTCTGTTCCCTCCAATACACACTTTTTATTCCTCCTCTTCTCTCCTTTGACCTCAGCCTTAAAGAAAAACGTTAATACATGTAGGCTGGGTGCAATGGCACATGCTTGTGATCCCAGCCCCTGTGGACTGAGAATGGAAGAATCTCAGAAGTTCAAGGGCAGCCTGGGCTATATGAGGGATATACAGACATATATATCTTGTCTCACACATAATTTTTTTTTCTTGAAACTTGAAAATGCTTGTGGCTCTAATGGGAAACTTCTCTGGGTTTCTTTTGTCCTTGACTTTAAATCCTTTGAAAGAAGACCCTTATGTTAGTAAATTTCAGATTAAAACACTTGGCACTTTCTAAGAGTAAGATAAAAATTTTAAACTGCATATATTTAGTGTGATATTCATTTGGATCTTGTTTTACACGGTGGAAATATCATTCACGTTCTTTGCATTTAATGAAATTGATAGAATTTCAGTTTATACATTTATTTGTATAGTAAGCATTTTTTTACTGCAAGTACATTTTTAAAAGTCAAGCAAATAAAAATCAATGGAAATGTATTTTTCATATGTATAATTATACAGAAAGTATCCAAAGTGAGATATTAAAACTGATTGATATTCACTTCAATGTAATTGGCACAGGTACGTGGCAGAAAAAATGGGTGGTAAGATTCCAAAGGAGAAACTATCTGATTTCAGCTGGGAACTTCATATCAGCGAATTGAAATTCCAACTTAAATCCAATGTTATACCAATTGGATATATCAAAAAAGGAATCTTCTACCATCGGGCTTTGCTTTTCAAGGTATTTGAAATTTTTTTTGCTCTCACTTTCCATCAGTTGAAAAGATTCTGTCTTTATCACATCGAACTGAAGTGGTTGCTGACATTTGACTGGATAATATTAATCCTTGCACTTAGGCTTATTTAATTATTTACGATTACATATGCACAAACACATGCACTTCACTTTTCATCAGACCCTGGAAGTACAAGCACATGCCTACTGTCAGCCAGGCTCAAAGGGGACAGACTGGTACTAAGAGGAATCCGAGTCTGAGGCGATGTCAGGAAAGGCTTTAGAGAAGGAAGGCAGTAACACACAGCCCGTGTGTGAGAGGCTCCGTGAGGGTTTATCAAGTAACAGGTGTGATGGAGCTCACACACCTGTAATCCCAGGACGGGGAGGGGGGGGGGCTGAGGTAGGAAGCTTTTCTAGTCTGTGGCCAGCATGGACTGCATAGCAAGACTCTGTCTTCAAAATAAAATGTTGGGGTTGGAGAGATGGCTCTGCAGTTAAGAGCACAGACTGCTCTTGCAGAACACCAGGGTTCAAATTCCAGCACTGACATGGCAGCTAACAACTGTCCATAACTCCTGTTCCAGGGCGTCCAATGCCCCCTGGAGCCTCTGCAGGCACTGCAAAACATGGGTGCACTCACATACATGTGGGTATAACACCTGTATACATAAAATAAAAAAATTTTTTTTACTTTAAATAAAAAAAAATATTTCAGAGCTGATGAGATGACTCAGCAGGTAAAGATGCGTCCCACCAAGCCTGATGATCTGAGTTTGATCTTAAGGACACACATGGTGGAAGAAGAAGAGAACTGACCTCTACACATAAGCTATGACATATGCACGCCCCTCACATACACACAGTGAGCCCACACACACACACACACACACACACACACACACACACAGGAATCGATAAATAAATGTAAAAAATGTTTCATTAGAACCTGGGTTCAATTCCCAGGTTCTCCAGGTAACTCCAGTTCCAGGGGATCTGACACCTTCTTCTGACCTCTGTGGACATTGCATTACGTGATTGCACTTACATACGTGCAGGTAATACACTCATACACCAAAAATAAAAATACAAATAATAAATAAAAATATTTAAAAACAAAATAACACTGCTATGAGGTTGGATGGAGAGAGAGAGAGAGAAAGAGAGAGAGAGAGAGATTGAAGACCTGATCATAAGCCTTGGGTGAGCTTGCCCTTCATTCTAAAAATTATTGACGAGGAGAAGGAACATGAATCTGAAAAATCATTCAGCCCATAGAGTGGGGAATTAGAACAGACACACAACTAGAGACAGGAAGACCCGTGAGAAGGTGATGGCCAACACTGTGGCCGTGGTGCCAAATGTGGAAGGGTGGAGGTAGAGAGACTTAGGACAAAACCAAAAAGAATCAGTGGTTGCTTGAATGTGAAGGGGAAGATTGTCAGGGAAGAAGCGCCACAGAAGGATCAGGTTTAAGAGAGTGGTGACCTTTGCTCCACTCTATCTGATATCTGATAAATAAACCAAGAAGATATTTCCTAATTGTGTAAACTGAATGTATAAAATTCCTTCCACCTCCCAAGTTCTTACAAACCTCTGTAGCAGTAACTTTTCTTATCTCTGTGACCAACTACCGGGCCAGATGGAATGTAAGGGAGGAAGGGTTTGTTTAGCTCACAGTTGAGAAGTGTGGTCCATCAGGTCCAGGACACGAGGCAGCCGGGATGTGAGACATCTGGAAACACTGTGCCCCCGTCCGGAAGCCGGGAGAGACAAATGCTGATGTTCAACGCACTCTCTTTTGTTCCCTTTTATCGGCCTGGGATCCCAGACCATGAGATGGTGCGGCCCACATTCAGGGTGGGTCTTTATTCCTCAGTTAAACGTCTCTGGAAATTTCCTCATAAACACACCGAGGCGTGCCTCCTAATGATTCTAAAGCCAGTTAAGTTGACACGGAATATTAAATCATCACAAATCTACGTCTTATCCATTTGACACCCAAACTCATCTTTTTTAAAAAAGATTTTTAGGTATCTGAGTTTTTGCCTGTATGTATGCATGTGTACCACTTACATGTAACAGATGTCCATCTGATGTCCAGAATAGGACATCAGATTCCTTGGAACTGGAGTTATAGATGGTTGTGAGCTGCAGTGTGTGGGTGCTGGGTCCAAACCTAAGTCCTCTGGAAGAGCAGCAAGTGCTTTTAACTGCTGAGCTACCTCTCCAGCTCCAACACATCATTTTTAAGCCCAAAACACTCCATGCCTCATCTTTGAAGGGTCATGGGCATTTCATAATGCAAAATGCACTTAGTTCACTCTAAGAGTCCCCAAAATCTTAATAATGAGAACATGCTCAAAAGTCCAAAGTCTACTATAAGCATAAGACAGTCTCCTAGCTGTGATCCCTGTAATAAGCTGCATACTTTCAGGGTACAATGTCACAGAATAAATGTTCCCATTCCAAAAAGGAGAAATGGAGGCATGGTAAGGAAAAGACTGGGTCAAAGCAACAAACTCAGAAGTGCTGAAGCACCATGTCTAGCATCGAGGGCTTGTGAGAGAATCATCTGGGCTTCTGTGATCTTGAGAAGACCTGCCCGTCTAGCTTTGCTTCCTATTGTATATGTGATTGTTCTCTGGGGCCAGCTTGTACCTGCACCTTTCCTTGGCAGATGGCCCGTGACCCTAACACCTCTAACATCCTGGGGTCTCCACTGTAACTTAGGCTTCCCCTTTCATAGCTCCCCATATGGCACCTCAGAGTCTCCTTGCAAGGAATTAACCCCTGACACACATTGCCTGGCATCCGTGGCTCTCTAAAACCTTGGTGTAGGCCACACTCTCTCACACTTATATTTTCATGTCTGAAAAACCAACCCATGTGCATGACACTGCCAAATTCTGCTTCCAGCTTGAGATAGACTGATCCCTTTGCCACAGTTTTAATTGTGTCTGTTTGGTGCAATGTTGTCCTCAGAACCCTTTCCTTCTGTCCCAATACAGAGCTCAAGTTTCCTCCGTAAGGGCACTGATCTGCACCATGACAGCTGCCCTCTTCTCAGCCACGTTGTCTGTAACTTTAAGCGTATTCATGCTGCCTTCTTCACCAAGCCACACATCACATTTTTCGCATATTCTGCTCTCTCACACTGAGCTGGCTGAGCAGTAAGCAATGAGCACAGGTGTTACGCTCTCTTGAAATTTCCTCTGCCAAGCAATTTAGCTTTGGTAACCTTCAAATTTAGCTTCTCTCAGGTTTTCCAGGCATGTGTAGAAAGCAGCCAGATTGATGTAACATGAATGGCTTCTACCTCACTTCGCAACAGAGTGTTTGTTTCCCCTTTAAACCTCATGAGCTTGGCTTCCACTGTCCACATTTCTCTCTACATTCTGATCTTCCAAACGACCACAGGAATGGCCTCCTAAACTCGGGCTTCTGTAACCTGCATGTTCAAACTTCCAAATTCTAAATAATCCTAAGGCCCAGGAATCACATGATCATGTTTATCATAGCAACAACCCATTCCTGGGACCAGTTCTCTATAGTTACTTAATTTTTAAAATCTATTTTTATTTTATGTGTATATTGTTTACATGTATATAAGTGCACCCCAGTTATGCAATGCCCATGAAGGTCAGAAGAAGGTGTCAGATCCCCTGGAACTGAAGTTATGGACAGTTGTTAGTTGCCATGTGGGTGCTAGGAACTGAACCTGAGTCCTCTGCAAGATCAGCCGATGCTCTTAACCGCTGAGCCATGTCTCAGACCCTGTAGTTCTTTTCTTGGTACTGTATACAAATTCCTGATAAGAAGTTATAAGAAAGGAAGGGACTATTTTAGCTCACAGTTTGATGGGACAGTCCACCAGGACAGAGAAGCCATGGAGCCACCAGTCTTATGGTCTTTGCATGGGAATGGTATTCTAGTTTGCCTACAATTGCTGTGACAAAACAGTCTGACCAGTACCAATTTGGGGAGGAAAGGGTTTATTTGGCTTATATTTCCTGGGTCACAGTCCATCACTGAGGGAGCCCATGGTAGGAACTCAGGGCAGGAACCTGGAGGCAGGAGCTGAAGCACAGGCCGCGAGGGAATGCTGCTGACTGCCTGGCTCCCTGGTTGGTGCTCAACGTGCTTTCTTATAAATTACCTGCCCAGGGTGGCATTGCCCACAGTGGGCTGATCTCTTTCACATCACTCAATAATCAAGAAAATGCCCCAGAGTCATGGCAACAGGCCAGTCCAATGGAGTAAATTCCTCAGGTGAAGCCCCCTCTACCCAGGTGTGTCAAGTTGACAACTAAAGCTGTCCAGCACTGATGATGGTGCCCACATTTAGGATGAATCTTCCCTTCTCAGTTAAACCTCTCTGGAAATGCCCTCAAAGAGCCTCCCAGAGTGTGTCACAAGCTGACAGATTAACCATCCTAATCTCATTTACATCCCTTTGTTATCCTGTTCCTGTTCCAAACTAATCCTGTGTATAATCTAAACGCCTTTCCTTTCCTTGGATATTTTTTGTGCTGTGAGTTCTTCTTCCTTTCCTAAATCTCTATCTCCTATTAATTGTTCTTTCCTAGAATCTAAATTTGCCTAAGTCCACAATATATACAGAGAAAATGTAAATCTTCTCTCCCAGGGTCTACAGCTACATGTGCGACCCCGTTGTCATAGCAGCCCTTGTACGCTGTTTGCCACACACTTGTTGATATAATTGTGTGAAGTCTCAAAAATGCCAAAAATTAAAATGACCATCCTTGCCTTAAAAGACAAGAAAACTAATACTTGGAAAAATAATCGCAGGTCAGTCAGAGGTGGAACTAGAATTTGGACTCGTCTGAATCTGAATTATAAAAACCTACAGTAGCACTTCTAGCCAGACAGTTCTCACTCCTGATCAAAGCTCTGAGTCCTGCTGACCGACGCTGTTGCTCAGCACACATCTCATTGTTTCCTCTGCTCACTACTCCCAGTGCTTTGCTCCGGCTCTCAGCGAGGCCCAGAGTGACCGCCCCTCACGGTCTGTTTTGCTTACCATAGCTCAGCACTAGTCAGAGCATCCTCTTTCTTGGATATCTCTCTCTTTACTTTTGTCCTCTGCCTCGGAGAGCTCCTTCCCGTCAGCTCTTTCTGATACACTGGGCTCCTTCTGATACTTTACTTTTCCCCTTTGTGAGCTTCACAGGGCGGCACCTTCATGCAGCCTTAGGTAGTCCTGTGCCGCTTCATGTTCACACCTCACCTCATCCTCACCGCAGACCTCTCGATTCTAGATCTTTGTATCCTGTTACTCTCCAACTAGCTGCTTGTGAGTGTCTCGTGGGTGCTGCATTATTTATTTGATATGTATGCTATATTATGTAGCTCAGCTGCTATCACAAAATACTGTAGACTGGGGCCTAAGCAGCTCTTCTGCATTTCTCACAGTTCTGGAGGCAGAGAAGCCCAAGAGCAATGTGACAGCAGATGTATCATCTGAAAAGCCCTGATTTATAGTCCGCTGCTTCACTGAGGAATCCTCACAAGCAGAGAGAGGGTTCTTATCTCTTCCTGGTTTTTTCCCATGGTGGGGACCTCACCCTTAGCTCCCCTAAGTCTAGTCACTGCCCAAGGGCCTCACCTCCAAATCCCATCACATTAGAGTTTAGGGCTTCAGCATAAGGAGTTGAGGGGCAGACTAATCCGGAGCTCCTTATGCCAGACTGAATCCCGACACTCATATTCAGCTGAGTCACGCAGCGAATTAACCAGAACTCCGTCCCTGAAAACCTGTCCAGACCCACTGGCCACCTTCCTCTCTGCTCTCCCCACCATGCCTACTCTTTATGTCTCCATTTATCTTTGCTGGTGGCCCTTGTTTGGCTTTACCTCCCCCACTAGGAAACCTGGATGCATGGTCCCAGCCCTCATCGTTTTCTTCACTTGCCTCTCTTAAGTCTTTCCACCAGCTACTGTGTCAGCTAACCTGGACCAATCCAATTGCCAGTCCTGTCAATCTGACACACAAAACAGTACCACAAAGATTCGGGGTGTCACCTGCGCATCACCCGCCAGGGCACCATCATAGACGTTTTCCTGATTTTCCTCCAGAGTTGGACCCACACCTCTGTTCCTTCCCTCTGAGCAGGAGACCTTGTGACAAAGAAGAGACAAAGAGACTTTCAGATGTAAGTTATTCACTCACTCAGCAACTCATGAGGTTTCCCTTAGGCTGCACACTGACTCCGGAGACAGATGCCTGACTCTCCCTTTAGTTACCACCCACAGTGACCTCTGGAAAGTATGTGATACAGTTTCACTCTAAAATGTGGGACAGTATTTAGTGTTTCAGTTAAAGTGCTTTGACAGGGAATTTGGGACCAACTAGTAAATTGTTATTTTGGAAAACATCACACACACATACACACACACACACACACACACACACACACACGCTTCTACATATATGGACTCTGTATCCTACTGGTTTGTGAAGGCAAAAGATTTTTATATTGTTTGTGCCATGGTTGGCTGTTTACTAGGCTGCCTCTAGCTAGATAAAATGCAAGTCCTTGAAATGGCCAGCAGGTCTTAATCATCTTGGACTCCTACAAACTATTTGTTGCAGTCATTACATAGTAATCAGTACATTAACTAAGATGTGAATATACACGTTATTAAAACACAACTCTGGCCCCTTGGTGCTGTTAGCGTTGTTGGGTAGTTATGCTTGGAACTCGGCATGCTCTGATTCACTCTTAACACATGGAAGCCATTTCTCTTCATAACCATGAAGACACCATGGGCCTCCCCACTTTGCAGAGACGAAATGGAAGCCTGGGCTTGCTGAACCCTTTGCTTATGGTAAGCAGCTGGTAATATCAGGGCTGAGTTGAAATGTAAACCCAAGCACTCTTATTCACTGAGAAGTTTCCAAATTATTTTAAAGATACTTAAAAAATAGCCTCAAAATAAAGGGACAGCCAGGGTGATCTGGAGAGAAGCTGTAATGAGGTGGCAGCAGGTCCAGGTGCCAGCTGCAGTTCTGAGTCTCCTGCCCAGAGCCACCCACATCACACAGAAGACTGGAAATGGACTCGCTCCAATCCCTCTTGCCTATCACTGCCAAAGAGCACCCTGGACGTGTGGACAGCCCACTGGATTCACATGACCAGAGCCCTGGAATAGCTCCTCTCCAACTACCCATCCATCTTGTGCAGCACAGCACACCTGCCTGAAAAGTATCACTTCCAGGGGGACCTGTACACATACTGAGTCTATAGATCCGTTAGGGAAATCTCACACTTGTTTGGCTCTTATCCCAATTCCCCATTTCTCAGCTTCCTGTTGAGCACTGCTTTGCATGAGTCTGCTTGACGTCTCCCAAGGTGGATTTCACACTAAGGATCTCTCCCTACCCGCTTACCAGTGGTTCGGGGTTCATTGGGTCTTGTTCCTCCCACAGGCGCTGGCCGATAAAATCGGGGTGGGCTGTTGCCTGGTTCGAGGCGAGTATAGCCGAGCCTGGAACGAAGTGAAGCTGCTGAATGAGACTCGGAAGGGCGTGATCGGGAACCTGCCCCCACCTGAAGAGTACATTGTGGACCTCATGTTCCACCCCGGGGCCTTGCTGAAAATGCGCAGCAAAGAGGCCGATCTCTACCGGTTTCTGTAAGCCAGGACTGGAACACCGAGCGGCTCAAGCTGTGATTCTCTACACACCCTTTCTAAGAAGACACCAAGTGATCTGATTCCTTCAAATAAAAATATTAGGAACCGTGTTTGTGTATAGAAATAGGGAGCTGTCGGGTGGGACTCTGGGGAGCCTTCAGAATGCAGGATCCATCAGGGTTCCACAGGGCCAGCCCTCACACAAGGCTGTATATAAGTTGGTTATGAGTTATATATGAGGTGGTTATGCTAACCAACTCAACCTCTTGCAGCTGAGGAATCAGCAGGGCACTCAGCAGCTGCTCTCTGTGAGCAGTTGACCTGGACTCTGTCCCTCTTCCAGTCCAGAAAGAGACAGGCACAGTTGGTTAAATAAACCCCATGGATTTGTAATGTCTTCAGTCCCCTTGTCTGGCTTTCATTAAGATTTTTTTTAATATAACTTTTTGGATTTATTTATTATGTGTATGAGTATTTGTGTGTGTGTGTGTATGTATGTAAGCACACTCATGCCATGAAGGGCCCACAGAGGCTAGAAGAGGACATTGGGTTCCCTGAAACTGGAGTTATGGATGGTTATTAGCTGCCATGTGGTTGCTGGGAACTGAACCTGGGTGGCTGCCAAGAGCAGCCTGTGCTCTTAACTGCTGAGCTATCTTTCCAGCCCCTTCATTAAGATTTCAGTGTCTATAGTATTGCAAATTATTTCCTAACTTCTTTGTTCATGTTTTTTTTTTTTTTTTTTTTTTTTTCCTGAATTATCATGAGGAATACTATTTAGGGGCTGGGGAGATGATTCAGTGGGTAAAGTGCTTACCTCACAAAGACGAGAACCTGAGTTCAGATAATCAGCACTCCTCTAGATGACCAAGCACGGTGGCTCATCTGTGATCCCAGAGCCACAGAGGCAGATACAGGGGAGTACTTGGAGTTCCCTGGCTGGCCTCACCTAATAGACAGTTAACCTCTGGTCTTTACATGCATGCATGCATACACACAAGTACACACACACACACCAGCACATTTAATCTAATACTGAGTCACCAAAACATTGTTTCACATTAGTATGTAAACACAAAAGCATAACTCACATCTCCAAAAGGGGTAAGAAATAGTTATTCGGAAGCAAATATAAGTAATCCAAGTTTCGGTTTACCCCAAATTCCATGTTCCAACATGGTAACAGTTTCATAAAGTTTATAGCGACAGAATGAGGAAAAATCATAAAAACATTGGTGGGTACATTCAGTAGGTGGGTCATAGCGTAGTAGCGGTTGGCGGGCATTCTGTAGGTCTCGGATGCTATCTGATGACATGCTTAACCTTTTGGTTAGTGGGAACTACTTATTAGGTTAATACATTCTGTTAGTCACAAGATGTTAAGTCAGAAAGAGAAGTGGGCAAGGAGTGGCTATTTACTGGCTAAACATGGCTCAAGGTAAATTGTAAATAGACTCTGGATCTGGAACATTCCAAACTCTTCACAATAGAAGTGCTGTTAATCTGTTGATAAGCCTTTCAGGAAGTTCAGTCCAAGATGCAGCGTTTTTCTGGGAACCTTTCATTCACAATTATAACTTGAAAATTACATGATTTGGGGAGGAAACATGGACATATACAAACAGCAAATCTTTGCTAAGAAATTATGTTTCCAGGAGTCAGCATAAGAAACAGTAAATATAAACCCACATTTCAAATGATAAGACAAATGAGTAATAGTAATATAATGACTGTCATGAATTATATATTTCCTAGTCAGGTTTTAAGTCTAAAGTTTACCTGTGTCATCATTTTCCTAGAAGGTATTTTGAAATGTGCCTGATTTTAGAAATTAGAGCTAAGATTAAAAAAAAAAAAAAAAAAAAAAACAAAAAACCAGCCTATAGGGGCTGGGAGATAGCTTATTAGTTAGGAGCACTGGCTGCTCTTGCCAGTTCAGTTCCCAGTATTCACATGGTGGCCAACAACTCTCTGTTAATTTCAGTTACAGGAGTTAACAACGCCTTCTTCTGGCCTCTGTGGGCATTGCATATATGTGGTTCATTTACATACAGACAAAACACTCATACACATAAAATTTTTTGAAAAGAAAAATCTATGAAGCTTGAGATGGCTCAGTGGGAAAGAGGACTTTCTCTTTAAGCTTGTGGACTTGAGATCTAATCTCTGGCACTCACGTAAGAAGCAGGATACCCGTGCAAGCCTGTAACTCTAGCACTGTGAGTCTGAAGAAAGGCAGATCCTGAGTGCTTGCTGGCCAGTGAAAATGGTAAGTTTCTGCTCAGTGACAGACCCTGTCTCAAGGCAATAAGGTGGTGAATGATAGAGGACGACACCCAGTGTCTGCTCCCTTCCCGTCAGTCTCAGCAATAAACCAGTGCCTGATTCCACTGAACTACAGTCTGGGAAATCAGTGAGTTTATTGGCTTTATTTGCATAGAAGTGGGTGAGGGGTCACTTCCAGAAGTGTGTGTGCTCCTCTCAGGCCCCATGGGAAGATCTTCATCCAAGTGTGAATGCTGTCCACACAAAAGCACAACTCTCACCTCAAAGCAGATAAGAAATAGTTTATCCTGGAGCTAAGTATGAGTGACCATGGCCCAGGAACACAGATTTTGATTACTCCAAATTCCATAGTCCAACATGGTAACAATTTCATCAAGTTTTCATATTAACAGAACAAAGAAAAGTCATAAATCAAGACACTTTTCAAATACATTGGCAGAAACAATTAAGTAGGCAGATACAAAGAGAAACCTCAGCTTTGGCCTCAGATGCTATCTTATGACATTCTTAGCCTTGGTGGGAACTATTTCTTTTGTTGACTAACACATTCTGTTAGTCACAAGAATGTTAAATCAGAAACAGAAGTGAGGAAGGAGTGGCTGTTTATGGCTAAATACAGACCTAGATAGAATGTAAACAGGCTCTGGATCTGCAACTTTGCAAACTCTCCACAGTCAGTGAAGTTTAATCAGCTGATCAGCATTGCAGGAAGTTCAGGTCAAAATATAGGATTTTTCTGGGGACGTCCATTCACATTGGTGACTTCCCCACAGCTGCTCAAAACGGCAGGCAAGCCTCGCATACACTTCCTCAGCTTCTACACCCTTAGCCTAACCCCCTCATGCAACTAGGGCCCTGGCCTGAGCAGGCTGTCTTTGCCCTGCCATTCTTGTAGAGCGTGGAGTCAGCAAGCTTAGTTGTGATGATCCTAGGCAGGTAGGCTCACCCAAGCTTGGGAAGATGGCATGTGTCCATGGTTGGTTTTCGAGAGGACAGTCTTAAGCAACAAGAATGAACATTTCAATGTGCTGCAAGCAATGCACGCACCCATTGGACACAGTGGAGGTTGGGAAGAATGTGTGTCCTTGGACGAGATGAGGCACTAGGGATGAAGAGGACAGGTGAGGGTGGCGCTGAACTCAGGCTTATATTGTACTTCCCCACAGAAGCTGGAAAATCCCTTTTGAATAAATTATGAGTGTGGCTGGTTTGGGTGGAGATGGGGACAGTGGGAGAAACAGGATTCCAGAGTCGGTTCCATCAGCACAGGTCGAGCAGACGAGAAATGACCCACACAATTCTGGGAGACAGATGGTTCTACTAGACAGCTACGGGGAGCTGGTGTCCGAGTTCAGGCCTACTCTTAAAACCTTTTTAAGAGTCAGACTTTTATTTTGCTCAGGGCAGTTGTAATGTTGGTTTGATTAATAACACCCTCCACACACAATCTGTAATTTCAAAGCACATAATTCTTTATCTCAGAATAAACTTGTCTATTTTCCAGTGGTATGGTAAATTGTATTCATCATGCAATTTAATGAATTGAAGAACGGACTACAGGCCATGAGCCCATCTCAGTCTTTTCAAGCCTGGTTTGATCCAGAAAACATGTTAAATGACTTACAATGATTTATACAGTGTAACAAGATGAAAACAAATGACAAAAATATGAGCATTCAAGGCAAGGAATAAATTTAGAGTGTAAAAATGTATCCATGAAAATGACAGCAGATGAAAATCTGACCCACTTCTCCAGCAGCCATGATGAGGGCAATGCTCTCTGCTATGTGATTAGACCAGGGTCGGCAGCTGACAGCACAGGAAAGTTTCTCCGAAGGGACGAGCAGGGGATTTCTCATTGGGAGCATCTCAGAGGCGGTGAAATGTAATGCAGCATCCTACTAAGTTCCGAAAAAAATTCCACAGGCCAATGTCCTGACCTCATAATGGAATTAGATACCAGCTTCACATGGAGCCATTATTACAAGGCCCCGGGGGGAGGACACTATTAACCTGGTTCCTGCTAACGACACTTCTAGTCAATTTCTTTATCGTCTAGACAATTCTATGTCCTGTTCCTCTCAGGTTCTAGATAATTATTGAACAGAAGTAGCTTTAAATTCTATTCTCAGACAGGTCTTTGACGCTAATCAAAAGTATAAAGTTTAGTAATCAGCTGATTACATAAAACACTTTATAGTGAAAACATTAAAATTGAAATGCCTAGGAATGAATTTGTTTACTTATGTGTATGAGTGTTTTGCCTGCATGTAAGCATGTGTATCACATGTGTACCTGCTGCCCGAGGAGGCCAGAAAAGAGCATCTGATTCCCTGGAACTGGAGTTATAGTCGTGAGCTGCTCTGTGGGTGCTGGGAGCCAAACCTGCATCCTCTGAAAGAGCACCAGTGTGCTCAACCACTGACCTAATTCTCAAAGCTCTAGAAATGAATTTAATAAGAAATAAGCAAGAGAAACAAAGTGTTCATGAATACACAGGGGAGACATGTTCTTTGCTAGAAAACTCAGCAACGTGAAGATTGTGAGACTCCCCATCATAGCACACAATCACCGTAGCTCCCAGTACAACCGTAGCATATGTTTTCTGGACTTGATAGCAAAATTCATCTAGAAGCATGACTGTGCATGAATATCAACAATATTCTTGAAATAGAATAATATAGAGGAATTTGCACTATGTTAAATGCCAACAAAAACTAAGAATTAAAACTCCAGACACAGGTCTATACATATTAGGTAGGATGTGGTATTATAAAAGTAGTTTATTTGTCCAGTGGAAAAGTGACAGCCTATCCTATAACTGGTATTAGAAAAATTAGTTTTAGCAAGGGAGAAATTAAGGAACATATATGACAGTTTTAGTATACAAAACTTTTAAGTTCTTCACAGCAAACTAAAATTATACATAGTGAAGGAAAGGCCTGTGGCATGTATAACATAAAATTCTAATGTTCTTAATAAATAAAGATCTTTTCTAAATCACTAACAGACAACCCATTTGGAAAATAAACAAAATAAGTGCACATTTTTACTATGATAACAAGTGAACTTCCTACACTGCAACAGCCTGGGGCCTTGCATGACTGTGTGCAGCAAAGCCTTTCTATTGATTTATGTTTGACTTGACTCCTTGATTCCTGTGCTGGAGGCTTGGCCCCTAATGTAATGGTATCAGGCAGTGTGGTACCTAAAAGAGATGGAACCCAGGGAGCATTGACTGGGTTTGGAAGGTGGAAGCAACTGACACTCATCTAGTGGAGTGAGTTAAGATTCTCAGGAGTGGATCAGCTTCATCAAGAGCAGATTGTTCTAGAAAAGCAAGTATGTCCAGTCTTCCCCACATACATGCCCCTGCCATGTGATGCTATCTACCACGCTGTGCCACATGCCAGCAGCCCTCAGCAGACACAGACACCATACTGCTTAGACTTTCTAGCCACTGAAATCATAAGCTGCATAAGTCTTCCACGACCCAGCTTCATGCGTGTGCCCAATCAAACGTTACCTGCATGAGGTATGTTGTTCCAGTGGCCGAGAATGGATTGATACAAAACCTCTCATTTTAAAGCCATGCCTCTTGGGATATGTGGGCCTCTCCATCAATGCAGTGGGAGAGGAAGTTTGTGAGGAATTACTGCTTTGACCAGCATAACACGTACCTCAGTCAAAGCTAGACCTGGAAATGGCAGATTTGGATGGGATAGTTGATGTTAAGAGATTTACTTGGGCATTCCTCATTTCTTGATTTCCTTTCTATGAGATTTTCGGTCAGTGGCTTTTAAAAAAAATCCTGGCAATTACTGCTGCTGGGTTTTATTTATTTATTTTTATGTGTATGAGTGTTTTGCTTCTAGGGTGTGCAACCCATGGAGGTCAGAAAAGGGTGTCAGATTCCTTGGAACTGGAGTGATAGGTGATTGTTAGAGACCATGTGGGTGCTGGGAACCAAACCTAGGTCTTCTGGAAGGACTCTGAACTTCTGAGCCATCTCTCTAGCTCCTGTCAGATGACTTTGAAACAGCTAGTATATTGGAAATTGTAGTTATCATTCTGACAGAATGAAAAACTAGAATTCTACTTCTGGGGTTCAAAAACTCCCATTAAAATTCACATCTAACTTTAGAAATAGTCATGCCAAGTAGAGAAATGGATAGATAAAGGCTAGGCATGGTGCCTCCCACCTGAACCCCAGCACTCCAGAGCATCACCCGCGTTCAAGGGAAGTCTGGGACTACTGAAGGTCTTAAAAACAAACAAACAGGGCTGCACGCAGGACACGGCGCACTCAGAGCCACTCGGGGAAAGTGAAATCTATGCACAGCTTAAATCCAATGGAAACCTGACTAGGGACTTTGTAAAAATCATCACTGTTTCGGGTCTATTTGTACAGCAGTGGAATGGTATCCAGTCCCCTATTTAGGGCTTAGAGGTTTTGAGTTTTTTTTGTTTGTTTGTTTGTTTCTTATTTTATTGGTTGATTGGCATTTAGAGACAGCATCTGGCTCTATAAGCCAGGTTAGCCTGAAGTCACAATCCTCCTGCCTCCACCCCTGAGCTGTGCACTACCCTGCCAGGCTCAAGGTTTAGTATTTAAAGGTACAATTCTTTATTTAAAAAATCACTTGAGTGGTATAACAAATTACTAACTAACGCTTGGCTTACACTTTTAATTTAGAAACTTGATATATAATGAATTTAGTAAGCAGTGTGGATTTCACTTAAGGAAATCATCAAATTGTTGGTGTGGCTAGATTAATAAAGCAAATTCAGAGCTAATCGGTACAAAGAGAACCACTGGGGCCAGAAAAAAAATCTATCAGGAATCATGCTCTTAACAATAAAACCCCTGGTGCAGAAGGAGAAAGCATCCTTTACAGGGACTTTATTTACACATTCAGTGAACCTTTCTTAGAGAGGCAACATAGTAACAGTATTTAAAAACACTAGTACTGGAATCAGAACTGAGTTTAGTTCTGTCTCTACCTTTCCCAAGCTGTGTGATCCTGGAAAAATTACTTAGCTTCTTGGTTCCTCAATTTTTGTCTCTGAAAAATAATAAATGACTATTATTTATAATAAAATTGTCAATAATTACAGCAAAATTCACACAGTGTTTACTATATGCCAGAAGCTATTCTCTGTAGCTTAGGTCCCCAACTGCTGGCACTATTTGGAGAAGTTGTGGGAACTTTAGGATGTGGACTTGACTGAAGGAAGTGGACTCCTGGGGTTTCCTATTCTTGTCCACTTCCTGTCCTCCTTTCTTCTCTTCCTGTAACCAGGGTATGAAGGCTTCTCACGTCACGCCCTCGTTATGCCATGATGTTCTGCCCATGCACATGGTGCCAGTGGGTGGCAGGCGGTACCCTCTGCAGCTGAGAGCCCAAAGAAAGCTTCCCTGTCTTCAATGGCTCCATTTGTTCACAGTGATTAAAAGGTCATTGACACATGGAGCCAGCCAGTTGGTGTCAATGCTCTGTGCTCTTCAGTTGGCATGGGGGCAATGTGGAGCCCAGGTAGAGGGTTAACGAGTAGGAGCTTGGGCTAAAAACCCAAACAGACAGCAAAGTAGACCCTATTCCATTTTCCAAGAATGATCACTAGAGACCTGGACAAAAGCATGCAACAAACAGCCTCAAGCAGGAAGCACAGAAAGAATGTGGGCTGGCTGTGTTGTCAGTGCTTACCTGGACAAGCTTCGGAATTTCTCATCTAAACAACCCAACTGGGTGATACATGGTTATGCAAAAGCCTGCCAGCCCCATCCTTTAAGTTTAATATTTATACATGTGTCTTGCTTCCCTCATCTTTGCCACAGGGATATTAGTTACTTTTCTCATCACTGTGACCAAATTCCTACAAGATGTAACTTGCAGAAGAGAGGCTTGTTTGGGCTCATGGTTTGAGAGAGTGCAGTCCATCATAGCCGGGAAGGTGCGGCAGAGTTTGTGGAGGTCGGGAAGCAGAGCTAGGCTATAATCACTAAGACTTGCCCACAGCCATCAATTCCCCCAACTAGGTCCCACCTCCTAAAAGTTCTACAACCAACCAAAACAGCACCACCAGCTGGGAACCAACTGTTCAAACCCATGGCCCATGGGGGACATTCCCCACTGGAGCTGCAAGGGAGGATTTAATAATGGCAGCCACATCACACGCAGTCACTCTTGAACCACAGGACTCCAAAGAAAATTACATCAACTTAGAATTTTAAGAGTTATTGAGGACTGGAAGATCGCTCCGTGGTTAAGAGCACTTGCTATTCTCACAGAGTACCCAGCTTCAGTTCCCAGCATTCATGGTGACTCACAACCCTCTGTAACTCCAGTTCCCAGGTTCTAACGCCCTCTTCAGGCCTCCTTGAGCACATGCATACACATGGTGTACATACATACACTTAGGCACATACACATACACATTAAAATAAACATTTTTTTAAAGAGCTTAACCATACCTGAGAAAGTTCAGGGGCAAAGGGTATGCTTTGTGGCAGATCATGGCTTAGGATAATCGAAGCTGAGTTCCATGCACAGTACCACAGATTCCTAAAACAAAACAAAACAAAAAGAACAGTTCACAAACTGTGCACCTTAGCCTCAATTCACAGTAGTTGAGAGTGGCTTATAAAGGAGTACTTATTTTTGTCCTTTTCATGATTGGCTGCCTTACATTCTTATTTTTTAGGCAAACAGCTGCCTTAAGCTGATTTGCCTGTAGATGGTTTAAGTTCATTGAATCGTCATGGCAATGATTCTCTGCTTGGTCAAATTTTAGTCAGTCTTCTGAGCCCCCTCCTAGGGCCATCTGTGCGCTTTCTTGTAAAATCCAGTTTTAGCAAACAACTGCTGTGTTTTTCTCATTGCTGTGACAAAATTCTTAATAGCAACTTAAGCAAGAATTTATTTTGATTCATGGTTTAAGAACGGGTACAGTTAGCCTGGTGTGGTGGGGCACACCTTTAATCCCAGCACTTGGGAGGCAGAGGCAGGTGGATCTCTGTGAGATCCAGGCCAGCCCGGTCTCCACAGTGAGTTCTAGACCAGCTTCTTTCTAGACAGAAAGAAGAAAGAAAGAAAGAGAGAGAGAGAGAGAGAGAGAGAGAGAGAGAGAGAGAGAGAGGAAGGAAGGAAGGAAGGAAGGAAGGAAGGAAGGAAGGAAGGAAGGATTATTTCAAATTGGTTTAAGGTTTAATATTGCTTTTGGCAGTAGCATGTGCCTTGATTTGAATGCTCACCTTGCATACCTATCTTTTAAAGAATTATTTGTGAACTTATGATAAGCTGAGTTCACGTTACCCTGACAACAGTGCATATGTTCCATGTTAGCCAAGATCTTTCCATTACCCAGAACCTGTCAAGGACCACCCCATGTTCCCTGTACCCACTAAGACATAGGTACCCACTGGCCAGGGGCCAATGTCCAGATCTGATCTCAGAGCAGTGAGTTAGGGATCATCTCCAGCATGTACCAGTCAGCCTTCTGTTGCTGCGACAGAAATGCCTGAGATGATCAACTTTTAAGGAGGGAATTTACTTTGGCTCATCATTTAGAAGTTTCTGTCTGTTGTGGGCTGGCTTCATGGAGGCAGTCTGTGGTTGGGCAGAGAGGGAGCCTGTGGCAAAGCACAGATGCCCTGTTCATAGTGTCACAGAAGCAAAGCAAGGAAGGAGGTGCCTGGATTCCCAATATCCACCTCAAGGGCAGAACCCCAATGACCACCCTTCCTTCCACAGGGCCCTGCTGCCTAAGGTTCCACCACTGGAGCACCACAGGCTGGAGACCAAGCCTTTATTCACAGGCCTTTGGGGTACACTTTAGATCCATGATATGACATGGCCCAGGGGTAGAGCCCCCAAACCCTGCAGTCAGACTGTGATTATCCTGAGAAAGCCTCCCCTTGTTTTGCAGCAGAGCAGCTGGTGCAGAAGTGGAATCAGGCACTTCTAATCATGCTGATGAGAGCAGCTGGAACAACCGACGCTTCTCTCCCCGCTCACTGAGTTGCACACAGATCAGCAAGGCACCAGTCAGTTTATTTATAGGATCCTTTCTTTGAAAATTCGGAGCCAATGTCTATCTTTCCTTCTGACTTCTGTCTTCAGTTTTAGACAAAAGCTAAAGAACCCAGGCCAATGCATTTAAAACTGCATTATCAAGTAATTTATCTGCTTGCTCATTGACAGTGATCGTCTGCACACACAATTTTCTAGCTGTGTGACGTCATTTCTTTATCTACCCAGAAAATATTTTTTAAGCTTCATTTTATTAATAAAAATGAGAGAAACAGAGAGATAGAGAGGCTAGTCCCGAAGACTGTTAAAGAACAGAAAGCTTAGTGCTGCGGATAACGAGAGGAAAACATTAAAGTGGTTTGCCCCACGTAGTTGTTGTTTTTCATAGACAAATACATTAATCATAAAATTAAATTAAAAGGGAGTTAAAAGGACTGAGAGTGCATTTTAATGTTGAACATGAACTTTGCATGTGTGTAAGGCCCTGAGTTTGATCCCAGCATCTTCCCCCGAAAAAGAAGAAAGAAAGAAAGAAAGAAAGAAAAAGAATCTAAAAAGTGTTAGAAACAGACTTGAGAGGCCCAGTTAGAAGAGACCGTCTGTGACCTGTGAATGTTAGTGGGTTGTGTAAATTATTATTGTTACGTGTTTGTGTCCATGGAGGTCAGAGGATAACTCACAAGAGTCAGTTTTCTCATTCTACCATGTGGGTCCCGGGGATCCAAACCTTGTCAGGTTAGGCAGCAAACACTTTTTACCCAGAGAGTCATCTTGCTGGCCCCACATGGAGTGAATGAATCACCTGGGAGATGGACCTCTGGGTATGCCTGTGGGGGATTATCTTGATTTCTGTAACTGAGGTGGGAAGAGCCATCTTATCTGTAAGCTGTACCATTTCATGGCTTGGGACTGAATGGATAAAAAGGCAGAGTTGAGGTTATACATCCTCCCACCTGCAGACAGATGACCACGTGCTTCAAATACCTGCTTCCTTGACTCCTCCAGCATATTGGGCATTACCCTGGAACTCTGAGCTAAAGTGAACCCTTTCTCCCTCAAATTGCTTCTGTCAGAGTACGTGCTAGATAGTTTCAACTTGACACATGGGGGAGCGGGAACCTCAGCTGAGGCGTTTGTTTCCTCCATCACATTGCTCTTTGGAGATGTCTGTGAGGTATTTTCTTAAATGGATGTGGGAGAGAGCCCAGATCACAGTGGACAGTGCCATCCGTGGGCAGGTGGTCCTAGGTTGTATAAGAAGGCAGGTTGAGCACAGGCCAGAGGAGCAAGCCAGTAAGCAGCGTTCCTCCATGGTCTCTGCTTCAGATGCTGCCTGACTTCCCTCAAAGATGGCCTGTGCTTTGGAAGTACAAGATGCAATAACCCTTTCCTCTCCAAGCTGCTTCCGCCATGGGCTTTGTTTAATCACAGCAACAGAGAAACCAAACGAATACAGAGTATTTTATTACAGCATCAGGAAAAGAAAACAAGACACCCTCTGAAGTCTCTGCTAGCATCAGGCCTAAAGGATTCACAGGACTCAGCCAGACTTGGGAGTGTGAAGTCCACTCCATGACCCAGGGCCATGGTAACTCGACATATGAACATTAGAGAGTTAAAAACACTCACAGAATAACTAAATCCCTCTTTTTCATACAAGGTTTCTACAAGATATGTACCATGAACCCCAGGTTCACTGTACCTGAAGGCGCCACACTGTGGCATTTACAAACTATGTCCAGAAATTCAAAATTTCACAGAAAGACTTGACTCAGCCTTTTGATCCTAATCATCTGAGCTCTTAGTCCCCCAGGCTATTGATCCCATCATAGAACACCAAGCTTCCACTGAAAAAGCTTACAAGTATATTTGTGTGTCTGTATAGGGTTATGTGCCCAAGTGCAGGTGCCTGTGAAAGCCAGAAGGCGGTGTTGGATCCCCTGGAGCTGGAGTGTCCGGTCATTGTGCGTGGGTGGACATGGGTGCTGGGAGCCAAACTCAGGTCCTCTGCAAGAGCAAACAAGCTCTTTAACCACTGAGCTATCTTTCCAGCCACGGGTTTCTACACTTCTCAGTCTTAAAAAGCTGGGCCAAGAATGGCAGCACTTTAGCAACCCCCAACCCAGAACCTCCACAGAAGTCCTTCCAGGAAAGGAGCCACATTTCTCTTCCTATCTGTCACTGACTGAGCTTCAGAGCCCTCAAGATCAGAAACCTGGGAGAGAACACATAGGTGACATATTCCACATATAGGTGAGGACTGTGTAGAATGAATACAGATGCCTGTGGACAGAGCTTGGTGATGAGTGTCCACAGAAAAGTGGACAAGGGTCTACACCATATTTTGCTTACATCACAGGACTTCTGTTTTCCATAAAACTAGTTATCTGAGAAGCAATAGCATTAGGATGTGAGCAAACTTTGAAATGACCTTCCACAGCAGCATGGTGGGAAGTAAAGATGTGCAGCAGCTCCCAGGTGCCAAACATCCCAGTCCACATCCTGACGCTGCCACTGACTGAGGAAGCAGCCTCAGGCACGTTACTCCCTGGGCCCTCATTTCTTTGTCTGAAAGGTGACAATGAGGAACATTCAGTGGTGGAAACAGTGCCCGATCCAGAGGATTTGTTCAGTGTTTCCTCCCTCAGCTCGTATTTGACAGGTGGAATATTTTCAGCTGAAGGGATTTAAGAAAATGACAGGAAGAGAAAATCCTCTGACCTTTCCTGAAGCTGATCACAAGACCAACACTGAGAATGGTACGGCAGCAAAAAAGGTCCCCTGAGAAAAACTGGTCAAAAGAATTAAAAAATCTCTGGCCTGAGTGGAAACTTGACACTCCAGTTTTTCTGGGTCAAGCACCTGATGAAGGGACCACCCCTAGGATGGTGGATTCGCCCTACGTCATGCTAAAGAGATGGGTGGAATATCTAGCACGTTAATGAGATGGTGAGTTTTCCTGCCTGGAACCCCTGGCTCCTAGCGCAGTGTTTATGGACCAGGCCACACATGTAGCTTCGGGAAGCTTTTCTGAATTCTTCCCCAAAGTGTAACAGGCTCCTTTTCTTCTTTCCACCTCTTTTCCAAAAATGCTTTTCCTGATGCTCTGGCTGCCACATTTTTGGTTTGCTTACCAAACCAAACCATGTCTAAAGCTCCCCTCCTCAGCACGCAGCTACCAGTCCACCACGTGCCTGACCCCATGCCAGCTTTAAATGATCGGACTTCTTTCTTTCCTCCGTTCTCCTCTTCTGGACAGATACTGAAATTTACAATTCTTGAAGATTTTTCTTTTAAATTCTTCCATTTGAGTGCACTCTTAAATTCTTTTATTGACGAGACTAAGATTCCTAAGGGGGGCACCCCGCTTTCCCTGGATCAGGAGGAGCTCCCTCTGCTAGTTTCCCGTGCCCGAGAAAATCAACTTAAAGGAGGAAAGGTGCAACTTGGCCCCTGGTTTCAGAAGTTTCAGTAATTGACTATCTGATGTTGAGGTTGTGGTGAGGCAGAGAAGTGTGTCAGGAAGGAGGAAGGGGTAGAGACAGAGAGAGGAGAGAGAGAGAGAGAGAGAGAGAGAGAGAGAGAGAGAGAGAGAGAGAGAGAGAGAGAGATCTGAGTGTCCCAATATTTCCTTCAAGGTTCCCAGTGACCACACTTCCTTCCACCAGACCCCACCTCTTAGAGGTCCCACCTCCTCCCAATGATGCCATCAGCTGAGAACCAAGCTTTAAACACAGGGGGGACACTTGAGATCCAAGCCACAACTCCTTCAGCATCCAGAAGAAAGGAGTTTCATCTGACTGTGGCGGTGGCCATGAGGAGCCTAGAAGCACAGGCCCTGTGGTGCCCTCCTGCCTGGGCCCTATGACTCTCTCCCAGGCTTCCACTCTTCATCAGACCTACTACAAAAACACCCAATGCTTCTTTGACGGCTCCCATGTCATGTAAAACTTACTTCAAATAAAGTCCTGGTTCCCTCTAGATAATCTGGCCTTTGACCATCTGAGTTGGCCCAAGCCAGTGAATCTGTGAGGTGAGCGGAAGAAAGATTTCTCCCCTCCCCTTAAATTCCCCACATTGTGTTAAAACCCAAAGAAAGCTCCAGCTTCCTTGTCTCCTGAGGGTCCAGAACCTTGAAACTCAAAGGCAAGGGGAAGAGTCAGGAAGAGACAATGTTTCCAGACTACAGCTGGGGTTCTGGGAATTCAATGATGGCTAATGGGAGGGGGTTCTTTCAGATTTTACTTAAGATTTAGAAGGCACTGAGTGACAGGGTGTGCCTGGGATAGATGAGACTAGCCTTCCAACTCACTTTCTTCCCTCTTCTCCTAGCCCTGCCCACTCCATCTTCTCCACAGATATCTCCTCAGATAGAGCCTGCTCTCTGAGGGAATTTATTCCAAAGCCTAGGCCACAGAGCAAGACTTTGTCTCAAAGACCAGAGAGAAGGGACAGGAGAGCTTAAGAGAGGAGAGGAGGAGGGGAGGGGAGTTGTAGATTCTATCAAAAAATGTAGTAGAAAAAGAATCTTTATATCCACCACAGAAAAATTCATATTGCTTTTGCTCTTGTTTGTTTTGGTGTGGTGCTGGGGATCGGCCCAGAACTTCACAGGCTCAGCAAGCACTCTGTCATTCAGCTGTATACTCAGTCCTAAGTATTTGTGGTTTGGAGTCTTGGGTCTCTCTCCTCTCCCTTCCCTTGCCTCCCCTCCCTTTCCCTTCCTTCCTTCCTTCCTTCCTTCCTTCCTTCCTTCCTTCCTTCCTTCCTTCCTTCCTTCCTTCCTTCCTCCTCCTCCTCCTCCTCCTCCTCTTCCTCCTCCTCCTCCTCCTCCTCCTCCTCCTCCTCCTCCTCCTCCTCCTCCTCTTTCTTCTCTCTCTCTCTCTCTTTCTCTCTCTCTCTCTCTCTCTCTCTCTCTCTCTCTCTCTCTCTCTCTCTCTCTTCTCTCTCTCTCTCTCTCTGTCTCAGTACATAGCCCAGTCCTGGACTTGGGTTCGTGGTGATCTTCCTGCCTTGGGCTCTCAGGTGCTGGGCCGGTGACTGTGTGCCAACACACCCAATAATATTTCTTTCCAGTCTATTCATCTGGAAATTTGAAAAAAGTTAATGACCTACAGAGTATGCAGGTTTTTGTTGTATCCTCGGGAGCAGACACCTGCTTAGGAAGAGCATCACGAGAGACGGGCGGGGAGGAGCGGCTCTCCCGTGTCTCGGCGCTGTGGCGCACAGCTAACTCGCCCCGTGCAGCCTACTGTGGCCCGGTCACAGTGGGAAGCGAAGTGGCAAGAGGCGCGCTTGGAGCAGGTCTGCTTCGGAGCACCCGCCTCCTGGACTTGGCGCTGCCAGCCCTCTTTCTGATGTCCGGACTCTGCGGGATGGGAAGCTGCCAGTCTTCTCTCTAATGCCCTGTCTTTGTGGGCTCAAAGCACAACCGAGACAAGATGCATGATAAACAGGATACTGACGAGAAATTGCCTGACACCTAACAGTTCCAGTAATCACCAAGCCAGAAGCAGGTACACAGTCCAGGATTGTTCTGAGGGGATTCAGGCTGCAGAGAGCAGGCTTTCTTCCTGGGGAGCAGACACCCCACTCCCAGTGTTAAGGCCAGTGCACCTCTACCAAACTACCAAAGACAGGGAGCCGTGGACAGAGTTGGAGGAACCGGTAGGTAATTCCAGCCCCCAAAGACTGCACACCTGCTGACAGTACTTGACCTCCCCAGGATGGCAAGTTTCATCATCAGAGATGAAGTAAGGAGCAAGCAAGCACCTCGAGAGAGGGGTGTGGGAGGGACTTGAGTAGCTAGTCTTATGGGCGTGGCAGTGACAGTGGGTCGGGGCAGAACACACAGTTCCATGCCATTCACTGCAGCAGCCTGAGGCTTTCTTCTCCTGGATCACTACTCAGGTAAAGCTGGAATCCTTAATTTTTAAAATATGTTATTTATTATTTTTATTTAATGTTCATGAGCGTATTGCCTGTGTGTATGTAAGTGCACCTGTGTGAGGTCAGAAGAGGGGATCAGATCTCCTGAACTGGAGTTACAGACAGTTGTTAGCCGCCATGTGTTTGCTGAGAGTCGAACCTGGGTCTTCTGCAAGAGTAGACAGTGCTCTCAACCACCGAGCCGTTTCTCCAGCCCCAACTTTAAATTTTTTTATTGAATCAAGAAGTTCATAGAATGTGTTTTATGTTCCAATCCCCTCCCCATCTCTACCCTTGCCTTTCCTTCCACTCCATCCCACCACCCCCAATTTCATGACCTCTCTTAGCATATGAGAAACCCCATCCATTTTATGCAACACATCTGCGCTGGGGGCCAAAGAAGTCATATCTCATTAGTATGTCAGTGATCTATAATTCTTATGCACATGGATTTGGATCAGAATGCGCCCAGGTTTCTTGGAATGGAGTTTTCACATTTGTTTTCTGTTTCTCTTACATGCTGTTTGGGGTTGTCAAATATGGAGTTCCCTTTTTGTCAGTGATCAGAGACACTTGGAATGCTTCATCAAAGTCCGTTGTTGGCAGCCGAAGCACACTCAGGTTACACGTTGGCTTCACTCAGCTCACTCACCTCACTGTGGTCCAGTGTGTTCCCTAACAGGCTGGTTCCCTAGAGGGTTTTACTGTAGGTAAAAACGGAAGCTCGTCCTCACAGCAGGCAGCAGCTGACTCATGTGCCTCCAATCCAAGATTCTCTGCATGGCAGTTGGGAGGTTTCACGGCTTCACACAACAGCTTTACACCAGTGTCCTCTTGCTTATTTTCTGAAATCTGTAGACTTCAGATTTCTGTTGCTATTTCAGAGACTGCAACCAGACCTTGACAGCCAAGAGATGGTGTGGCTGGCCAGGACAGCCATGGGTGCCCTGGGTAGTAACTTTGTGCGGGTCCAGCCTATGGCAAAAGAAGTACACCAGGGCATGGCACAGTGGGGTGGTTGCAACGCCCTCCTGGTTATACCTACATCTAGCTCCGTTGCCCAAACTTGTCTGCTTGGGGAAGTGGGACAGTCTCAGCACCCCAGAGACATGTCATGTGCATAGGTGACTGACCACGCTCACATAGTTCTGGGCACCATCTTGGCTCCCTGGTAATTCTTCCTCTTTTTTGCCAAGTCCTGGGTGCTGAATTTTGAGATCCACATTGGAAGCACCAAGGCTCTTGTAGAGTAGATATATATTTCTCCATGAATTTTTACTATTGGTTCATTCAGCGACAAGTCCCCACCCTCTGACCAATAGAGGGGAAACATGGTGGCTAACAGAGAAGACTCAAAGCCACACGGAAGGAAAGTGCACAGAGAGCCAGCGACTCAGACGGCAGTTCCAGGCCCCCACAGCCCCAGAACAGCATGATTGGGAACGGAACTCAGGCCCTGAATGGGATGGGAGCCATGAGGCTGCACCCAGAATCTGCAGACACTATGGCGGCGTTCAAACAGTAACTTTGTGAGTCACCTCAAATAAATTAATCCCTCTAAGTGGAAGACTAGTCTCCGTTTTATTCTGCCGGATTGACCAAACCCCGCCCGCCAAGGCATGGAAAATAAATTTAATAAGACAGCTCTTCATAAAATGAGGAGGCCACAGTCATGTTGTAAGTCCCTGTGCTGAGACCCTTTGCTGCCACTGATTCTCCAGTGCCCACAGCTGGGTTGTCACCATCTTGGCTTCCAGGATTTTTTCTTTCTTGCCTGGTCCTGAGTTGAGAGTTTTTAGATGAGTATAGAAACACCTATGGTCATGGAAACAGTCATCTTGAATGATAAGGTTTCTCACATGGTCCAGCACATGTCCTCAGCCTCTTGGGAGCCAGAGCTGCTGTGCCCCAACCCTAAGGCTGGCTGCCTGAGGCATGCCTTATTGCTAGCCATCCTTTTCTCTCTCATAGTTGGACTTCTTGACTGTGCCACTGAAAAGAATTTCAAAACAAGTCAGTATAAAGCAAAATTTGGTCCATTAAGAAGAGATTTTAACATGGATTTAAGCACAGTGATAATAGAAAGAGGCACTTAGGTAAAGGAGAGGGTGGGCACAGATTTCTTGAGAGTACAGAGTACATGTCTTAGAAGTAGCCATATTTATGAAGTTGGTGGTTTCTGAAGTGACATCTCAAAGGGATACTTAGGAACTTTTCCTCTTTTCCCTAGGTGAATAAGAGCATAGGGTTGTATCCTGTATAGGATTACTGATAAGGAAAAGCCATAGATCACAAGGGAGCTAAAACACTAATACTGTTAATGAATATCATTATTTATGAGAGTCCCAGACAACTGCAGGTTTCCATGAGAAAGGGGTAAGATCATACATACTTAGACCTTGTACATAGCTGATGGCTAGTTTAACATCTTACTTGAAATACCTCTATATTTAATAATAAAATAAAATTCAGTGAAAGCGTATTGTCTCTATGTAGGCAACCTTCACAGAAAATTTTGCTAATTATGCTGAAATTCTTGACTCAGCAAGGAAGAAATTTCAACCTGAGTCTAGGGCAATATTTCCTTTCTTGTGTTCCCCTACATCACTTTTCTATCCTGCCTCAATTTCTCCCTCTGAGATTTTGATCCCTTAATCTTAGAGAGGTTGATGATTACAGAAGATCCATTTGCTCCTGGCAGACTCTAGTGGAGGAAAGGGTTATATATGAGTTAAGGTGGGGACTTTCAGAAATGGGTCAAGGCTAGGACTTTTTTTTCTGTCTGTTTATGGGGTTTAGGGATGTAGCATGGAGTCACATGTATCATGGAAATTGCCAATTCTGCAAATGAAGATGCCATTTAATGAAGGTAGGGGCAGGCAGTGGTCATCTGGGTCAGCCATGCTTGTCCTAGCCTATCTGATGTCTGTAATGGTCTAGGAAAATGGGATAAAGACTTTCATTTTGCAGTTTGTTCAGACTTCAAAGCTTGACCTTTGCACAATCCCTCCTAGTGGCACACCCAGAAAGGAGTGACCTTGAGAGTTCCAAAACAAGCCCGACTACACTCACACTCTATGTGATGTTCAGATCTGGGAAGGACATGTGTAAATAGATAACCCCCTGTTCTGTTTTTGATATGAATGTGCACACGGGAAACTATGAAATGTTTCATTCTTATTGGATGTTGCAAATTGTAACCAGTCCCTGCTCCCAAGACCCTATAAAAGCCTCATTCTAAGCATGATTAAGGTTTGCTATAAGCGGCTCTGGCCAGTCGGAAATAAAATACCTTGCTATTCCATCCATGTGGTGTTGGCTTTTTATCTCAACCCATTACAATGTCCAGCCATATAAAGTGCCATTAGCCTTTAGCCACCATGCACTTGGCCTCTTCTGTTCCAATTACATCTAACTTCTCTTATCATCCAAGTTAACTAGTATTGACCACTCCTCAGTAGAAGAAGAATGCAGGCCCTCTTACTCTCTCATTATTACAGGAGCTGTGCTTAGAAATACTGTGACAATATGAAACAAAACAAAACAAGCAAACAAAAATCAATTCTCACCTCAAAGGGAATAAAAGTTCATTCTGAAGCCAAATATAAGCAACCATTGCCCAGGAACACAGATTTAAGTTACTCCAAATTCCATGTTCTGATGAGGCAACAATCCCATGAAGTCTTTATAGTGGCAGAACAAAGAAAGTTGTAATCAGAACACTTTGCAAATACATTGATGGGAATATCAGGTAGATAGGCTACAGCAAAGGAGAGAAAACCTCGGATGCTCTTTGATGACACTCCTAACTTTTAGGGGTGATGGGGAACTACCAGTTTGTTCAAACATTCCAAAGGATTTACCTAACAGTTACAAGGATGGTAGGTCACTCACAAAAGTGGGCAATGAATGGTGGTTATTCAAGGGGTCAGCACAGATCTGCAACATTCCAACCTCTCCATAATCAATGAAATCCCAATCAGTCCATCAGCCTTTGTAGAATGTTCAATGAAGATGCAGCTTCTTTCTAGGAATGTTAGTTCTCATCAGTGATGTTGAGCTTATGTGATCTGCTGTTCTTGGTTAATATTCCTCTAATGCAGCTTTGGGTTTGGTTTTGTTTCTTTGGGTAACCACAGAAACTCTTATTTTGTTCAAGTTCCTTACAACAATATTTTAGGAAATGGAACTACTCAGTTAAGATTCCTGGAAGCACCTTGTCTTTCAGACAGCCTCCGCAGAGCAGCTGGGGGCCCAGACATTTTCACTTGCTAACCATCTCATTTCACGTATGGTTTCTTATCAGTTGCTACCGAGATAGAATTTACTCTGTGTTCATAGTCACACAAGCATGTCTAAATGAAAAACACACCTTCTAACAGAATCAATTCCTCAGCTGGAGAGTTGAAAGCGCCTCTCTGATCTTGCATTGAAATGCACATTTGCATGCTAATTACCCAGAAAGCTCCAGTGCATTGAGGTGTTATGGAAATGTGAGGCCAGAATTCCAAGAGCTTTGCTGCCTGAGTAGAGAAACAGGAAACACAGATGGTTTTAATGGAAGCAACTGGGATATAATCTATTTTTAAAGTCATTTTTTAAATCCACTTGTGCTAAATTAGTCATGTTAGATTAACCAGAGAATTTGCTCTTGGTGTTGTTGTGACTGGATTTCTGTATCAAAAGTCATGTTTCTTGGCATTTTGTTTGCTTTTTATTTTTTTTCTTTTCTGTGTCATCTACAACTTAGGAAGGCCTTTTACTTAGGTCCCAAGTTTGGTAGAGACAGAATTATCTTTCTTTCCCATTGCTAAGTTCCTGTCTGAAGGCTTTATAATAAAAGATAGATTAACAAAAGAAAGCCATACAGATTTAAGTATGAGTTTTACTGGCACAGTGTGCTTCATAAAGAAAAACATGACCTAAAGACAGAGAGAAGTCCATGTGTTTTTATAGTAGGTTTGATGAAAGCATAGAAAGTTATGGAGAAGAGCAATCAGAAGAGGGGGGACCTCAGAAAGGCCTGTCCACATTCTCCCCGATGTCCTGTTAGCCAGGTCACATCATTTGGTAAATCTGCATTTTGGGTGAACTGGGACCATTTCTGAAACTACAGTAATCTGACTTCCAGAATTCAAGTAACTTGGTTTTCTAGATTCTTGCCCTTCCCACAGTCATGGCTGATTCAGAGATCACCTGAGGCAAGCTCCTGCTAGTGATGTGGCGTAGAACCTCCCTCATCCCACTGAGACCCATAAGACGGGGCCTATACTCTGCCACAAGGGCCTGGATTTTCCTCAGAGCCCACCATGCTGTTTTTATTTGTCCATCTATACCATTAATAACTCTTCTAATAAATACATCTGTTTCCCCAAAGGACAATAGGTCCCACAGTCTCCCTTGGACCTGAAACCCAAAACCTTTCTGTCCCTGTGTCTTCAGAGATAAGGACACATACAGGGGTGTGGTATAGACCTTCTCTCACATGAGCATCTTATTTTAACAGGCACTTGAGAACTACTTTTGTAAGAAGCATGGCCTCTTTTTCTTGGGCCACAAAGTAACTAAACGGATGATGAAAGCCTGGCAGCTCTTCCTCCATTTTGTGTCTATTTTCCTTCTTTTGTATCAGACTCCTGTTTGGCTCCACAAGGCATTGTCTTAGTTTCTCTTCTGTTGTAGTGATTACACACTCTGACAAAAAGAAATTTAAGGGAGAAAGGGTTTATTCCAACTCACAGTTCAAGAGTACAACCTATCATAGTGGGGAGCTCGAGGCAGAAAGAGCTTGAAGCAGCTGGTCACATCACATCTACAACCAGAAAGTTGGAAAGCAGAGAGCAATGAATGCACTGTCACTCGGTTCCCTTCCCCATGTATGCAGTTCAAGATCCCCAGCCAAGGAATGGTCTCACCCAGTTAAGCTGGGTTTTCCCACAACAATTAGCCCAGTCAAGAATCATCCATAGGCATGCCCAGAGTCCCCTCTCCCAAACAATTGTAGATTCTCTTAACTTGACAACTAACACCAACCATCGCCAGCATGGCAGTCACTCATAGAGCATTTTTAAATTTATCTCATCCCTGTGCAAGGCTGGTGGCAAAGAGATAATGAAACAGGTCTTAGAAGCTTGTTTTGCTAATAAAAGCATTGGCTCCTTACTTGGCCTCCCAAGGTAACTAAAATCAGGATGGAAGTGTCATGAAAGTCTGCCTTCATTTGTGTTTGCACTCTGGATAAAGGCACAGAAATAACCAATGGACCTTAATGGTCCTCTTGAGTCACCTTGAATTCTAGGAGGAGAAAACAGGATAAAGGATAAACACTACCCTCCTATAAAAACAGTATTTATGAGGGTGAGGCTACATCCTCAGCAATTAATGGATTAATAAGAACTGTCCTTATAGAACAGATTATCTTCAGGATGAATCAGAGAAACCAGAGCTGAGATGATGAGTCAGTGATTATCAGGTCCACACTTTGACCAGGACTGCAGTTTTGTGCTGGTAATTAGCAGCAAAGGGATGTAAGAGACATAGAGAGAACCAAGGGTGTTAGGATTTCAGTGTAACGTGGGCCATGAGAAATCTTGTCTGTCCTCTTTTGGTGGCCCCTTTGGAAGGAGTTAAGCTAATCACTCCACTGCAGACTTCTGATGATTTATCAAAGAGCGCACTCCAAATTAATATCATTGTTTTGTGTGGCACTTTGTGAATTAGTCTGTTAGTCTGTGTTTATGATAGCTTGCTTGAGGGTGAAAAAAGTCTGATGACTGTAGCAACAGTCCCATTACAGATAAGGGTATCCTGGACTCTAAAGAGAAAGGACAGATGTGTCCTCTGGCCCAATCTGAGTGACTCTAGGTGACTTCAGTCTTAGTGGCAGTGTCAGGAGTGTATGGCCACACTAACACTGTAGTGGTCTTATCGGGAACCACATAAGAACGTAGCTGCCCAGAGTTGGAAGAAACGTCAGTGGGTCATCCAGATGTGCCCGAGAGTTATCCCACAGCATCTTGAGGACCCTCAAAATCCTTGATGTTGTTGGTGCTTCCAAAGACACATAAAATGGAATATGTGGCTTACCAGACAATATTCTGGGAAGGAATCTCCACTAAGTTGCACACACACACTGACCCAAAGTATTCCTCCAGCAATAGCTTATAGCAATAGCTTTTAGCAATAGCTTTCACCATCAGGATGAGACTCTAAACTGAAGACTACCCGCCTCGAATTCCTAAAATTAATCGACTGACATACCTATGACCACTTTAATAGTTTTATCCCTTTTCACTCACTGTGTGTGAAATGATTATTCATGGATCACCTAATTTTTATTTGTTTATTTATTTTTATTTTATGTGTATGAGTGTTTTGCCACATGTGTGTCAGTGTGGTACTAGAAAGAGGCCAGAAGAGGAAGTTTGTCAGGGGTCCCAGCACTCAGTGTGAGCCTAAGGGGACCAAAGGGTCTCTGTCGTGAAGCGGGGGGTGAGTAGGTGCAGAGATAAGACACAGACTCTGGGAGCTGAGTGAGAAGCATGCGGATGGCATTGCAAGCTCGATTTATTTAGGAAGTACATGGCATCTTATATATTTGGTTAGCCAATCAAATTATTGGGTGGGGTTCCAATTGTAGCTAATCATGATTTGTTCCCAGGTGGATCAGGTTCTTTCCAGGTGCTGGGCAGAAGCTGGCTTCACAACTAGCCAGTGCAGAGCACCATACCCACAGGAGCCATGCCTCTATTCCTCATAGCAGGTAACCTGGCTAGGCCCACCTTGCAATATGCCCTACATATCCTTTTTTTTGTTTTTATTAATTGTTTTAGTTTTTCACCAAAAAAGAAACTGGCTACTTTTCCTTGGGGTCTTTTTACCCTCAACTGCCTAGCCAAATTCTACCTCCTATTCTTATCACATCACCCCCTGAAGAGGTCACCCCAATTGCCAATAGGGGATTGGGGCACTGACTGCTCTGACTTATTCAAGGCTGAAAACGGATGTAGATTGTGGCAATTGGGGTACCCATTCAGTGAGTCTGTCTAAAAGATCCCTGAATTGCATAACTATTAGCTGTAGGGGGAAAAGAAAGTTCTTAACTGTTGCTGGGAGATGTGAAGAAGTAAAGGCAAGAGTAGTTAGTATTGTACATTCTAGACAGGAAACCAGAAAAGTCAGAACAAGGAAAACTTCAAATGTCCATGGTAAAGTCCATTAGAATTTCTTGCTTAGGACTTTCAAGATCATCCATCTATTGGGTTCTTCCTTGTTTTTCTTTTGGTTGCTAAGGCTGGACTTGAGAGTCTCAAAGTCAGGATTTGTTTTCAGGCACTTTGACAGCTTGTTGGAGTGGCTAGAACCAATGTAAGTTCCCTCCCAAATGGCTTCTAGACAGGGAAAGAAAAGAAATTAGCCAACATTTAATGGTTAGGTTAGAACAATAGTGGGCTTGACTTTCTTGACAGCAGTTATGCACTGCAGTGTTGAGGTAGGAATCTTTGGTTATACTTTCTTGTTGAGTGTTTAAGATCATACAATTGGCCCAAATAAACCAACTTATTTTTATTCTTAAGGTCAGTTGAGTTTCTGTTCCTCAGGGGGCGTTACATGGGCTTGGAAGGAGCCCCTGGCTCCCTAGGCCTTTGTTTCAGGAGTTAAGTCAGAAAGTCTTGCTAGACCATTGCTTCACTCTTGGAAGCATCAAGGAAACATTTTTCTGTGCTGACCCTCCTCTTTGCAGACTGGACACTGGTTTGAGTCATTCTAGTGGGGTCTCCATGACCTCCCTGAACAGAAGACAGGTGATACACCATATTTACAGGACATTTTGAGAGATGCCCCATAGTCCCCTGGAACTTAGTTGACCTTGGAGGACAAGAGACAAAAAATTGTCCCTTTAAGTCCCTCTGACTGGATTAGTATAGGCCTCTAAATATGAAGATTCATAAGAAACTTCGCTATTATGAGAGACAAAGTCCAGCCCCAGTCCTGCACAGTTCTATGGCTCTTGCTGAGTATGTGATGGAAGAGCTGCAGGCCACCTCTGTGCACAGTGATGAGAGGGAGTACATGATAGAGTTGCCCAGAAGACTTTTGACCCTGTTCTTCCCCCTCTGCCTGACAATATTGATGAGGATTTTGAGGAAGAATCAGTGAAGATTGTTTGCTTGGTGAAAAACAAGGATCCCCTGGGTGCCACCATCAGGTGGGATGAATACTCAGACTGCTGTGGTAGCCAGGATCAGGCGAGAGGATGCAGCAGACAGAAGTGGCCTCATACATGTTGGCGATGAGCTCCAAGAGGTGAATGGGATTGCTGTTCTGCACAAGTGTCCTGATGAGATCAGCTAGATTCTGGCCCAGTCTCAAGGATCCATCATCCTCAAGATTATCCCTGCCACTCAGGAGGAGGATTGCTTCGAAGACAGCAAGGTGTTTATGCATGCTCTTTTCCACTATGACTCACGGGAGGACCAGGCCATCCCCTGCCAGGAGGTGGGCCTGCCTTTCCAACCCAGACAGGTCCTAGATGTGGTGATCCAGAACGACCCCATGTGGTGGTAGGCCAAGAGAGTGGGGGACACCAACCTTTGAGCTGGACTCATCCACTCCAAGCAGTTCCAGGAGAGATGACTAAGCTACCCTGTCAAGACCCCAGAGCCTCTAAATATGGTTGTTAAACACCCAAGAAGGGTGTTTTCTCTCATCTTTTATATACCTAACATATCAACTCAGATCTTCAATCTCTTGCTCATTTTTAAAATATCTCCATTTCCATAGCTTTCAAACATCATCTTTCACCTTTTCATTTTCTTTCTTAGTACCATGAGACATAATAACATTAAAAAAATAATTTTGGAAAAATTACATACAGCTGTCTGGGTGGATTGGCTGGATACTCAGGTGAAGGTTCAATGACTGTGCTTATCCCTCCTTCAGTGAAAGAATACAGTAGTCAACAAATTCAAATACGTTGATTTTTTTAAAGTAGGCACTGTTGAAGACATGAAGATGGCAGTTATTTATAGCTCAGATGAGTACTGTGCAGGATCATCTTACTAAAAGAAATTTGAATGCAAATTACACAGATAAGAATGTAATGAATTAATATTACCACTGTATATATTGTACTTTGTAAGTTTCTAGTTAAACCTTATAGAAAACACAAAAACCATAAACCTTGCTTTAGGTCTTAAGGAAGTGTTAACACTAGGAAGAGAGAAGCAACAGGCATCTGGGAACACTTTATCAAATTGAAGTTTATAATCTTTAGCATAATCACTAACTGAGGAATTTTAGGCAGAGGTTGCTGTCTATCTTCTCCAAGAACTGTGAATTGTCGCCTTTACTATACATTTGCATTAGTATGCATTAGTGACTTTTTCATTGTTGTGAGAAAATAGAGATTTCCATGAGCTACTTCTGCTATAGACATTTTATACCAAAAGATGAATAATAACCTTTGTTGAAATTAGTTTATCCCTTAGTTATTCTCAATATTACAATGTCCTTACTCTGAGGCTGTTTTGTTCTGCTTTTTTCTTGTCACAGGGTCAGGTGGCCAGCCTGAATCTGTACAAGCATCTTGAAGAACATCCTGAAATAACAGGCTTGAGTCTGAAGTGGGAGGGCCGATCCCATCTCCAGACTTAGCCTCTCAGTGAGCTCAAACAGCATATGAGAATTTACCAATATGATTTACACACACTAAAAAAGGCATTTGTTTTTCTTTAGAATTTAACTCAGTGGTTTACGTGGGACAGAAGAGGTGTTGAGTTCAGTCACTACTAGCAGGAATGAAAACATCTGTCCTTGCAGCAATTTCTGTTGCTATCACCTCTGCTGAGTAGCGAAACACAATAGTAAATAATGTAATATAAATATGTAGAGTTGGTATTGGGAGTAGCATCTAATACCAGGTGCTGTTAGGACAGGGCACAGCTGTCTGACTGGGAAAAGAGCAGCTGTGCTTGCATTGTTCAAAGCTATGCATGGGAGTTGTGGGTAGGAATCGAACTGGAATTGAACTCACAGCCTTACATATGCTAGGCAAGCACCTTAAGAGTGAGCTATTCTCCCAGCCCAGCAAACTGTGAAGTGAAAAAAGCTGAAATCCTATGAAGTAGTTGTTGAGCAAAGCAAAGTGCCCCAGGGCAAGGCAGGCAGAGATGGTGGAATTTATATGATCCACCTGCTAACAAAAGTCTGTGACCATGGGCCTTTGATGTTGGAGACCATGAGCAGCTGCAAGAGGAAGCTGCCATGAAGGGAAGTTCTGTGGCAGGGTTGGCTGAAAACGTAGCCTTGCCAAAGCCAAAGGACACACACGTGCTGGGATGGGTGCTGCTCGGCACCTCTCTGGCGAGTCAGGCAGTTGCTTGTACAACGTGAAGAGACCCTGATGGTGCCCAGCCGGCATGTGCTGGAGAGCGTCTGGGAGGCCCTGCTACTCAAGGAGGCCCTGCTGCCTCCATGGGTGGAGCCTTGGCTCTCCCTATTGGCCTCCAGCCTGGCCTCCAAGGCCTCAGGGCCTTACTGCAATGTCAAGGCTTCCACCCCTCCCTGGGCTGGAAGCTGCAGGTCCACCTACTCCATCTGCCCAGGGCTACTGGGGTGCTCTGCCTCAGTCCTGGGCAGCTCCAAAGAGGACAAGAATGCCCAGGGTCCCACAGTGCTGTACTGGGCCTGGCCCACTGCTGGCAGGCCCCGCCCCTGGGGGCCTCACGAGGGGACTCTGAAGGTGTAGCAGACCTGGCCCGACGCAGGGTGGCTGCTGGAGTACTGCCTGTCCAGCCTGGGGCTGCAATGCTCAATACTGAGACCAAAATTCTTATTATTGGGGCCCACTGAGACATGTTTTTATGCCTGCCCTGCCAAGAAGCTGTGCAGAACCAGCTTTTAAAAGTTTAGCAGTTGCACAGCTCTGAATGCAAGCTGAATTGCTAGCCTCTAGGCTGCCACCTCTGCTCCGGGACAGGCAGGACTGCAGCTGCATTGCTGGAGTGAGCTCAGGGAGGTTTTAAATCAAAGATTGGAGAACCAGCCTTCCACACGACCAATTGCCCACTGTGTCTCCAGAAGGCTTAGCTGATAGCTTTGCCTCGGTTCTGAAATCAGGGGGTTTAAGCCCCTGTGCGATTTTGCTGGGATGAACCAAGAAAGGGAGGGGCCAACACAGATCTTATGGACCGTGAGGCAGCGTGTGCTTCCTTTGGGGTAGGGAGACAAACGCAGGATGGGGGACAAAGGGAGGGGATCCCTTTCCCAGGTGTGTGTTGTGTTCTTTTAAAATTTTTTTTCTTTATTTATATTTTTATGTGTATGAGTGTTTTACCTGCATGTATGTAAGTGCATCCATGTTGTGCAATGCTCATAGAGGACAGAAGAGGGTGTCAGATCCCCCAGAACTGGAGTTATGATGGTTGTTAGCCACCATGTGGGCGCTAGGATTTCAACCCAGGTCTTCTGCACGAATAGCCAGTGCCCTTAACTGCTGAGCCATCTCTCCGGCCCCATTGTTGTGTTTTTAATTATATTGTGACTATCATCTTTAAGCCGAGATAGTTATTTAGACAGCCCTAGGACTGCACATCAAGCAATGCCTCTCTAATGATCAGAAAGTATTAGATATTGGTTACCTAAGGAGGATTTATAAAAAGCACTTATTTTCAAATATTTGCTCTTGTTGGTTGTGTTTCGCGTATTCTCCTCGTAAAACATTGGAGCTGTTGTCTCCTGACATTCTGTCCACTTTCAAGTTCTAAGAAAGTATCTTGAACAGTATTTTTGGCAGTGTATTGGCCACTTGTCTTATTGCAACAAAGAATCCTGACAAAAGCTGCTTAGAGAAGGATGGGTCTATTCTGGCTCACAGTTCCAGGGTATAGGTCATCTTAGTGGGGAAGTCAAGGCAGCAGGACCTTGAAGCAGTCGGTTCCATCTCACCCGTGGTAGAATGGATGCTGATGCTCAGCTCACTGTCTCTGTTTTATTCAATCAACAGCCCCAGCCCGAAGCTTGCTGCCACCACATTTAGGGTGGATCTTCCCTCACAGACATTCCAAAACACTAACCAAATTTAGGTAGCCCCTAGTTGATTCTAGATCCTGTCAAGTGGACAATCAATGCTAACTTTCACAGGTATGCAAAGACAGGGCAGACAAATTTAAACTTCAGTTCCTCTGCATGGCTACCTGACACTAAATCCCTTCAACTAGAATTCATTTTTAGTAGTCAGTACTTAGAACTATTTTAACAAGAAAGATGACTCTTTGTAGAAGTTATTTAATTGACTGTCTTCTGGCTTTAACTCCTTGAAGTCTGATTTATAGTGGAACTTTGACTTTTAGGCTTAAACATCTGACTTGTTTACTTTTTCACATGTATATTGTAGCCATTAAAGCCTGGTCTGTCTCATGTGCTAGTTTATTACTACACTAGGTCAGGGAATCTGAAAAGCCTGGTTCTGATGCCCTAATTCCCTCAGATTGAGAAATATTCAAACACAACAGGAGAATTGAATAAATGTGGCAAGGTGATTGAGGGTCTAATGCAGATCAAGTAGAGATATATGGTGCCACCTGGATTCATTCCAAAATACCAGCAAAGCATTGACCACTTGGGAAAGAAAGAAGACCAAAATGTGGAAAAATAACAGCAAAAGTTTATTTAGTGTGAGTAGAACAGCTCCATTCAAGTGGGTGGGGATCTCAGAATTTGGAACTCTCAGAGTAAGCGTGAACATGCCTTTTCACTCTGTCCTAGGCAACATCTCGGACCTTCCCTGTGGTTTTAAATTGGTCCTCTTAAACAAGGACGTGGGTGTTGATTGGCCCCCAGCCTCGTTTAGCCAAGGTATCCAGGGCTACATGACTTTGAGCTCATCTCTGCAGGTCAGTTGAAGGGGCCCTATTGAAGTTAAAAATAAAAACTTTCTGCTGGAATTAAGAACCGTGGGGGCTGGAGAGATGGTTCAGCAGTTCAAAGCACAGGCCGTGCTTGCTGAAGATCTGGGCTTCGAATCCCAGCGTCCACATGGCAGCTAACAACTGTATCTCCAGTTCCAGGGAATCTGATGCCTTCTCTGTCCTCCACTGGCACCGCACAACACCGGGGCACTTACATACATGCAGGCATAACACTCACATAACATTTAAAAAATAAAATTTACCCAGCTTTTTTCCATCATTCTGTTGTCAGTCCCTAACTCTCTTCCTGTGAAGATGTTTATCTATCTACCTTCTACACCCCTCATAGGCCCTTAGAAGCTTTTTTTGGCTAAAATACATTGATTTCTCACTTGGGCCCAACAGGTAACTAAAAGCAAGATGAAAAAAGTGCAGCTTCTCCATCTTCATTTTGTGTCTTTGGCTAAAGACATAGAGATAAGTCATTTCCCTTAATCTCTTCTCTTGGGTCACCTTGAATTCCAGGAAGAGTGAAACCTTGCAGGATACACAGACTGCCTCATATGCACACCAGATGAGGGTTATCATCTGTAAAGGTGAGGCGGCAGCGCTAGTGATTGACATGATTTAGCATCTTGCTGGATCACGGTACAGCAGGACCTTGCAGAACCAGAGCTGAGACAATGCTGAGTCAATGGCGGCCAATGACACCTTGACCAGAACTGCTTATTTATGCATGCCTCTTGCCCTCTCTCTAATCCCAGTTCTCTTATAAGTGCCTTGAAGATGGAATTGATGTCGCTGGGCCTCTTTATTTGTTCCTTTTCCTAACGTCATAAATGTCCCCTTTTCACTAGTACTCATCTCTTTAACTGGCATACTGGGGGACAGGCAGCTGAGACTAGCTTGTTGGAGCTGTTGGAACCAGGACTTTAAGCTAAGGTACTATGACTTGAAGTACATCAATATGAACATCAGAATTCCAAGGCTGCTCAAGGGAACCACATGACCATAGCACCAAAGGATTCATTTAATGGCTAAAAATATTCTGTTTTCAAATAGAGTTCTAACTAAGAACGAATTCTTTGCCTTCTCAACTCAAGTAATGCTACATCTATTCTGAGAAGTCAATCAGTGAATGCAATTTGAAAATTGCTTTTCTAAAAACTGACACTAGCAAGGTAAACATGGGAGAACCTATGCTTACTCAGACGAAGTAATTACTAAACTCCTTTGGTTTTCTTAATTATCTCTCCTCTTTATTGTGAGGGATAGTGAAGGTGATTGGCTCAGATGTGGCTTCACCCTGTGTTATGTCATCCAAGCATTCTAAACAAACTTCCCTGCAGATTTCCAGGGCTCACCAGGTCGGTGAGGGTCTGAGGACCCTGTCCCATTAATCAAAGGGCAGCTTCCCTCTCCAAGACCTACACACACCGTACACATACATGCAATAATAAGAAATAAATAAAAATGTAAAATTAGAGCCAGTGAGGTAGCCAGTGGGTAAGGGCACTTCCTGCCAAACCTGATAACCTGAGTTTGATCCTTGCAGAGAATCAACTTCTGCAAGTTGTCCTCTGACCTCTATGTCTCTCATGACATGTGTACCTCAACTTTGATGCCAGTAATGCACCCATTGGCATATCTTGTCACACTGGTAGTTCACAGGGTTCACAGCTGCACAAGTCTGCTCATGATTTCTTTCTCCCAACAGCCGACATAGCACCTTCCAGTCCTAGGAAAGCTAGCCAACAGGGAGGAAGCTTCCTGGTCAGTACCAACTTGATGTCTCCGTGTCCTGGGACCAATATATGTGGTGTTTTCAGCAATAAGATCTTACTGTCAAGTTCTGCGGGCAAGCAAGAGCGGTGGCAATAACCGGTAGTACTTTGGGAGTCTCTAGGACACCTCTGACCAACAACTCCAGGGAAAGTGTCCCATACTTGGTACTGAGCTCTTTATTTGGCAATCTATGGCTTCTGAGGGAGCATTATCCCCTAGGCAGGGTAATTCCAATTAAATTCTTTTATGTGAACACATATGTATATGAAGCTTATAAAATAATAGGTTTCCAAATCACTGTTGACATTCATGTTTTCCACATAGGTCATCTGGCTTGTGTAGCAAGAGATTTTATCCACTTCTACCCCTGAGTTTTATTACCAGCCACAATAAATTGAGTTTAAAAATGCTTTCAAAAAGAAAGTAAATTATTTTGTGGTCACCTTTAGATACACAGTACTGTATCTACGTTATATATTTTCCCAAAGAGTTCAAATAACCTAGACACCTTGGCCTTGAGTAGCACACCCAGGACCAGCCTCTACTATTAAAGGCAGGCGGGGCACGTCCTTCCTCTGGGCCAGCTTCTCCTCCTTTGCCACTTGTTAGGTGATAGGAATTCTCTTCCAGTCAAGCCAAATTAGAACCTGCAGGACAGCAAGGAATTATTTCCAGAGACGGAGATAGAGAAGGAGATTGGGGGTGGTGGGTGGGGGGCAAACGACCAGCATAACACAGAGGAGCTTTTAATAACTTTCATTTCCCTGTTGTATGATGCCATTGCAAATTAGCCCTTTTTTTTTTTTGCATTTGTAATTAAAGTGTGGAACAGATGGAGAGGCTGTGGTTCACAAACAGAAGTCTGCCGCAGTAAAGGGGGCTCTGTGTCCCTCTGGTGTGATTCATACCAACACACCCCAAAGCCTGGGCTCTGGGACCCTGTCAGCCTTGGGAAGAGTCCTGTTTACTGATCAGATCAGAACTCCTTTCCCATCCCATAGGGAAAACATCAAAACTTGGGGTTAATGATCTCAGAAATCTTAGTCATCCTCCTTATTTGGAATAGATTGGACTGTTTTTATTTTATTTTATTTTATTTTGGACTTTTTGAGACAGGATCTCCCTGTAGCCCCATCTGGCCTGGAACCTGCTATGCAGACCAGGCTGATTCACAATCACACAGAGATCCACCTGCCTCTGCCTCCTGAGTGCTGGGATTAAAGGCATGAGCCACCATGCCCAGTGTAAAATCAAACTCTTTAATACCCTTTAGCCAAGATCCCTGCTCTGAAAGACCTGGGCTACTTTTGAACCATTGTCAAAAGAAGAATGTATAACTGGCTAAAGCTCTGAGAATAAGAGACTCAGTGCTCAGCCCTAAACGGGACATTTATATTAACCTTACCAAGGCTTAGGGACCATGATAGAATCGCAGAGCCAGAGAACGGGGAAGAGTGCTGTGAAATGCTGTCTTCTGGACATGACACAGGTATTCCAATCACAAACTCACAACAGCTATGGTTATGTCACGTACACATGATCACACTAGTCTAAATTTCGGCATCGATTGGTAACATGATCTCTAGCAGGTCCCTCCCCATGCTGAGGAGCTATTGGTTGTTGACAGTTGCTGTGGGAAGGAGAATCATTCTTTAAGGAGGATGTGGTCACTGATGGGTTCCCCCTTCCCCAAGTGGATGGCCCTACACCTATGTACACACAGGTGATACTAACTGGACTCAGTGAGTTATCAAAGAAAAAAAAGCCACATAAAGTTGGGAGGGATGAAGAATAGATATGATCATACTGTATTATATAAGTGCACGAAATTCCCCAAAATACGGAAAAGCTGTGAAAATGTTCCAATAATAAACATTGTTCAAAGGAGGGCTGGTGACTGAGATGGCTCAGGGGCCACATCTGATGACCTAAATTCAATTCCCAGAACCCATGTGAAGGGGAAAGGAGAGAATTAGTCTTGCAGTTTGTCTTTTGACCTCTAGATGTGAACCAAGATACCTGTTCCCCCTCTCACATGAATAAATAAATATAAAAACGGTTTTGTGGTTTTTTTAATTATAAAGGGAATATTTTCCTGAAAAATCTGAATATATAAATCAAGAAGTTCTGCAGAGAGTGGTAAAGCCTGGGACTAGCCACCATTGTCTCATTTGCTCAGACAACCAATTCCAAGAAAACTGAGTATGATGACGGCCTTGTGGTACGTGCTTAATAAATCCTTATGAAAGATGCTGAACTGCCAGCGGATTATAGGACCTGGATGTTGACTAGGAATATAGGTCATTGGTCAAGTGCTTGCCTAGTATACAGGAGGCAAAGGATTCTACCCTCAACACTAAAAACAAACAAACAAAACCTGCCACCAATAAAAACCTGTTTCTTTGTGAAGAATCCACCCTTCCCAGGGTCTCTGTGACCTTTGGCAGAGCCTGGCTGTGCCCTCAGAACGAGGCAGTAGAGGTTCTGCCCCTGAAGAATCTGGCTTCCCTGGCCCTGGTTAGGCTGCTGAAAGGCCCCCTCGTGACTCTAAGCATCTCTAGCTTCAGGCAAGAAACTAGATGGTGTCTGAACAGGAAAAGCAAACTTTTGAAGAGGCTTGACTCCCTTTTCAACCTCACAGAAGAGGTTTACATCTGGGATATCTGATAGCACTTTGGGACCCAGTTAACACATCTCTCCCACTGCAAATCATGCCTTTGTATTGTTAGATGGCAAGGCCAAATAAACTCCAGAAGAACAAGGCTCTTGTTGAAATGTAAAAAGGGGTGGGGAAACTGGATTTAAGACACAGGGATGTGAGAATCCAGAACTGCTCTAAGATCTTAGAACCCTGCTTCTGTTCTCCTTGCCACAAAAACAGAATTTTGATCCAGTAGCATACAGATAATGGCATGTGGCCTTCCTTTACAACCACTCCTGTCCAACTAAAAGCAGTCTGAAGAAACTCACTGGCAGTCAACAGTGAAAGGAAGATATTTTCCCAGGGAGCCAGGAACAGATGTGCATAGTTTTAGATGAGTTAAGACACACTCTGCAAACTGTTACACTGGATTGCACATGGGGAAAACAGCTCTAGAAGAAAGGAGTTCAGAGGAAAGAATAAGCCTAACCTGGCTTGAACGTCTCAAGTGAACTTGCTGTGATACTCAGAGTAGCAAAGATAGTTGTATTTATTTTTGCATTGCTGGGGATCAAACCTAGGATGATGTACATAATCAGTGAGCATTGTAGCAGCGAGCAGCATCCCACCCCTCGAAGAGAAAACAAATGAACTTTCTCACTTGTCATTTCCCTTTAGTCAGCCAATCTCTTTCAGCTAATTGCTCAGTGTTACAGAAGTGTTTGCCAGCTGTCCCATGCCCACCCCTCCCCGCGAGATGGCATCTTGGTAGCCTCTGGTGTGCAGGGCCACAGACTGGTGGAGTACTGGCACGGCCCCCATCCGTCTCTCCCCGCCGCGGGGCCCCAGCCTTCTCTTCTGGCCATGCCTTCCATGCCTTCTTTTCTAAGTGCAGGTTTCTGCGAATTAACTAAGTGCCTTATCCGGGGGCAGCTAGGATGTTGTGGAACCTCTGTATACTCTAGAAAGCTGTGGAGAACCAGGAGCACTGGTTGAGACCCCTGCCCGAGCAAAGCAGTACAGGCTCCTGGCAAGTCTTCGTGGTACTGAGAAAACTGCAGACTTCCGGGTGTCCTGGAGTCCCAGAGCTGCCCTACCGCAGGGGGGAAAGAAGGAGAAATGGTTGGCCACTAATTTACAAGCTAGTAGTTGCTTCCACTGTCCCCAACCACAAACCTCAAGCTCTCTCAGCCCAAAGCCCAACAGGAAACGGCCACACCTTCCCTGATATAAAGCAGGCAAGGTGAAGGTTTTCCCACCGGAAGGGACACAGGGAACCGCGCTGCACGCCCAGTTCCTTGCACTCTAGCGTATATTTAGCTTGAATTTACAAAGCTTAGTTCTTGGCTTTTGGCAAAGGAAACAAAATCTATGTCGGTAGATCATTCTGCTTTGGTTGTGAGGTTTAAGGGGTTAGTAGACTGTCCTGAGCTCTGAGAGTCCATCCACACCCCTCTGGGTCACTCCCAGTTGGGATACCCTATTCTTCAACCTGGCATGGAGGCACATGCCTTTAATTCCAGCACTCAGGAGGCAGAGGCAGAAGGATGTCTGTGAGATCAAGGCCAGCCTGGTCTGCATAGTGAGTTCCAGGTCAGCTGGGGATCTACAGAGACATCCTGTCTGGAACCAAACAACAACAAAAAATATCCTATTGGTTTACCAGTCCCTCTAAATTGCTGCCCTTGGGGATTACTATTTTAGTGTCTGGAAGGCATAGTATCTTGAATTTTTCTATGTTTTTCTATGAGGCTGTAACAGCAAAAACGATTCAGAGTGGTTTCCTCTTAAACAGAGGACTTTCCCCTTGACTTTTGTCTTTTTGTTTGTTTGTTTGTTTTGAGACAGAGTCTCCCTGTAGCCCCAACTAGCCTGGAACTCACTGTGAAGACCAGGTTGACCTTTGATCTCATAGAGATCCACTTGCCTCTGCTTCCTGAGTGCTGGGATTAAAAGGGTGGGCCACCATGCCTGGCTCTGTTTTTGCTTTCTTTTGTATTTAGTAGAAAATTGAACTTTATCTGAGTAATTTTGATATTATTTTGGAAATAATTATTTTCACAAAGATATATATATATATATACATACATGTATGTGTGTACATAGGATGGGTTTATTACTGTCATTTTCAAATGAATTAATAAATATCCATGGGCTAGTGTTAGCTTGGTACACAGCACTTTCCTAGAATGCACAAGGCCCTAGGTTCAATCCCCGGCACTGCCAAATTTTTCTTTTTTTAATTGAAACAGGGTCTCCAATTGAACTAGGATCTCAGTCATTGGCCAATGGGCTTCAAGGATCCACTTGTCTTCACCTACCCCACCTTCTAGCTATGACTACTGTTCATAGTTGTGCCTAGCTTTGCCCTGGCTGCTGAGGATCTGAACTCAGGTCCTCAGGCTTGCATGGCAGGCACTTTCTTGACTGAGCCATCTCCCCAGCCTCTAAAAACTTTTAATGTAAAAATTTAATACTTAAATTTTCCTGTTTTAGTTTTATAGTACAGAAATTGACAAATGAAATCTATAGAAGCACTGTTCTGAGAGCCTTTAATAATTAGAGTATAATTCAGCTGGGAAAGTGCTTGCTGAAGCAGGCATGAGGACCTGAGTGTGGATCCTAGTGTTCATGTGAAAGCGGGGTGCCAGAGGGACAGTGTCTACAGCCCCAGTACTTGGGAACAGAGAAAGAAGGTTCCTTGAAGCCCCATGGTTATTCAGTCTAGCCAGTCTGTGAGCTCCAGGTTCAGTGAGAGACCCTGTCTCAAGAATTAAGGTAGAGAGTGATTGGAGAAGACACCTTATGCTGATCTCTGGCCTCCACACACATATGAGCATATACTTGAACATGCATTGTCAATGTAGAAAGCATAGCTCTCATCTCAAAGGGAAGAGGTAATTTATTCTGGAGTCAAATATGAGTGACAAGGGCCCAAGAACACAGATTTGGTCACTCACATTCCATGTTCCAGCATTGCAACAGTCTTGTGATATTTTTATAGTACCATAAATTCTATAAATGAAGACACTTTTCAACTATGTTGGTGGCAGCATCAGTTAGGTGTGTGTGCTGGATAACGTTAGTTGTCAACTTTTGCGTTGAGAGAGCCTCAATTAGGGAATTTCCTTCATTGGACTGGCCTGTGGCTATGTCTGGGGAACTTTTTTTTGATTGTTGAGAGATGTGGGAGGGCCCAGTCCACTGCAGATGGTTCTATATTGTATTCAAGAGGGAAGGTTGAGCACAGGCCAGAGGAGCAGCCAGTTGGCAGCATTCCTCCAAGGTCTGTGCTCCAAGTTCCTGCCCTGAGTTTCTACCTTGGGCTCCCTCAGTGATGACTGTGACTCGGAAGATGTAAGCCAAATAAATCCTTTCCTCCCCAAAGTTGGTATTGGTCAGAGTGTTTTGTCACAACGATTGGAAGCAAACTAGAAGGGTCTCTAATGTGCTCTCATGACACCTCTGGCTTTGGGCAGAAGCTAGGGACCTGTTCATACATTCTGAAAGGATTTACCCACTAGTCACAAGGACCTTGGTAACATACAAAGGTGGGCAATAAATGGCTATCTAGAGATTAAGATAACTCAAGATAGTTTGGTTCTGGCCTATAACATTCCAACCTCTCCAGAAACACTGAAGTTCTAATCAAGGAGTCAGCTTTGAAGAATGTTCAGTTTAGGTGTGACTTTTTCTGAGAAATTCAGTTAACAGCACACACACAGAGACACATACACAGATAATTAAATGTAAATGGCTCCTAATGTCAGAGTATTTAAGAACCATGCGCGAAGAGGATACAGTAGGATTTGGAGATGGAGAATCTAAATTCAGGTTCCAAGTCTGTCACTCAGCTGACATGAATTATAGTAAAGCTCCTCTACTATAGGCTGTGAGGTCACATGGCCTAGGCTCAGGATTCTGGCTCTGGTGCCCACTGGTGTGACTTAGGCACAGCATTTCACCACCATGTCAGAGACAACTACAGCACCTTCTCCATCACCATACTGACAGCCTTTGGTACCATTTGAATTTCAGATGCTGACAGCTTTTCCCAAGCACAGAAAGAGCTTGAGAGATGTTACCAACACCTGGGGGAGGGGGGATGCGCAGCGAAATGCTTCCTTTATCTCCTGGTTCAAAATTATCGGCAACAAAACACAATTCTAAAGCAGCTGGAAGCTATATTCACCATGTCTCCAGCCTAATTCCCCCCGCCCCACCCCTCAGAGGCTCTGACTTCAAAATGCATCCTTGCTCTTTTCCAGAAGTAGGCTCACCACCAAGGCAAGTTGTGATTCTCAGGCAACAACAGCAACAACAAAAGTATAAGGTGGTAGGGCTGGCGAGGATGGGGAGAGCCCTCGGGAGACGCTGAGAACCACGGACCTGGGAGACATCCAGATCTCCCATGAGAAGCCCGAGCCTGGTCCTCCCCTCCCCTGCCACACCATCTGGTCTACAGAAACACCAGACATCAGTGTCTCTCAGTCCTATAAAAAGCAGCGCTCCCTTCCCGTCTTCTCTACTCCTCCGTCTTTTCCTTTCTCCCCTTCCTCGCTCGCCTTCCGTCTCTCTTTCATTTAGTCTTGCCCCGTCTCCCTCCCAGTCACGTCCTTTCTCCCCAAAACTCGTCCTCCTCATCCCCTCTGCTTACCTGAAGTGCTCTGCTCTAACTCTTAATGGATTCCAGAAGACCCTCTAGACCATTTGAATGCCTAATGGAGTTAGAGGCCTCCAACACTGGTGCGGGTGCCTCAGCAGACTGATCTTTTAAAGAGTGATGAACTATTCAGAGGCATTGGGCGCCCTCTCGTGGTCCTTCCATTATGACAACTCCCACAGACAATAGCCTCTTTATCCAGAGGGGAAAGCAGGCAGATTGTAACCATCACCTAAACTTCTGAGCCCTCACCCTTGTTAAAGGCAGGTAGACAGTGAAAAGGCAGTGTTTAAACACAAGCCTCTGCATTATAGTTGATGTTCACTCTCAACACAAAACCAGGTACAACAAAAGCAACAGATGTGAAGTGGATGACGATACAGGGTGGGAACGAAAAGCACAGTGAAAAGGAGGCCTGGGTCCAGTTGTAGGTGAGGTCGGCATAGCTCTGATCTTTTACACTTCCTGCTTCATACATGAGAATGCTTACAAGCAAATTTCTCTATTCTGAGCACAACATTTGTCCTTTTGAAAGAGCCACATCCAGCCAGGATCCTGAGATGCCTCAGGAGCACGCGAGTGAGTAACAGAGGCAGATCTTAGCTCCCACAATTGCTGGACAGTTCTCTCTCTCTCCCTCTCCCTCTCTCTCTCCTCTCTCCAGGCAAGCCTCAAACTCACAATTCTCCTGCCTCTGCCTTTGACTGCTGAGCATGCAGGCATGTGCCACAAAGCCCAATCCCATTCTCTTTAAACTGCAGGTTGATACTGCAGAAAACCTTTTCTGTACAGATGACTCAGGAGGAAAGCATGCTTTAACTTGAGACTTCGAAAGTCAAGTTGTTGTGATCTAGAACTCTGGGAAATAGCATCATGAAATCACAAAAACTTGTGCTTGGTTAAAGTAGCATGTCCTGGTATCAATAACATGCAGTTTAACAGATGTGTGTTCCTCTGTGGGCTGCAGGAACATCTCCATTAGCAACTGTCTATTGTTATAAGAAGCTGAGTAGACCCCTCCTGGGCTTCAGGCTCAAGTTCAGGGCAGTGTAGGATAGTATTTACACTTAGACATTCTTTTTTTTTTTTTTAATTTTTACGTATTTCACATACAAATCTTAGTCATCCTTATACCTTCCGCCCCGTCGACACCCTCCAAGAGCCTCCCCCGCTGGATTTCATGCATGCTTTCATTTGTAGAGTCAAGTTTGTGTACCCAGATGTCCCTCAGTGCAAGTTCATCCACTGGGGTCTAGTCAGCCTATCTAGAGCCTTTCCCTTAAATATCAGCTCTCCCTCATCCTGCAATAATCAGCTGCCAATAGTTCTTTGACTAAGATTGGGGCCTGCTCCCCATTTCCCCAATTCTGTGCTGCGTTTTGTCTGCTTGATAGACACTCTTAAGGTAGCAATAGCAGAAGCGTAAAATCCCTAACAAATAGTAAGACATAAATTTGTGACCACTGAGTGTTCATGACAGTTTTGTGTATACAGTGGTTACTCCTTGATCTTACTTGGTCCATACCAATCCTATTTTCTTCAAACTGATTTGATCTGAGGTCCTTGTGTTTCTTAGTGACAACAAGGAAACTAGGAAGAGTTGTGACATGTCCTGAAAAAGAACAATTTCCATGTTTGTCCTGGAGGAAATGCAACCATCATGGGACAGGACTATGGTGGCAGTTCTGGGTATGGAGTAAAGTCCAGGATGAGTAGTCAGGAGATGCAACATTCAGACACCAACCTTTTCATTGGCAATTGTGTTTCTCATTAACGGAACACCATGCAAGGCCTGGGAAAAGACCTTTTCCTGGGTGGGCTGGGTAAAGACACTCTTCCAACTATTCCTGAAGGTTAACTTAACCCCAGAAGGACCTATTCAGGGCGCTCATGCCAGTACTTACATTTTAATTGTGCATTTTGCCTTAAGACTCTTGTCACAGTTTTATAGGGACCATTGTGAAGTGAAAGCCATGGACACGTGCTGAGACGAGGGGCCTGGACACTGTGACGAAACACATGGAAGCAAAGAAAGGACAGAGACGGAGTGTGAGCACTGAAATGCCTCTGTCCGGAGTATCAAACTTGCTGTAGCTCAAGAAGTAATGTGGCTTGTAGCATCTGCTTGCTTGTCTCCCATGTGGCCTTCTGTTCTGTGGTAAGTAATGAGCTGTGGGGAGAGCCCATGTTTGGACATCTTTCTGGAAGACTGACTACTACAATAATTGCTGAGATCATTAACCAAGGCCAAGGAGGAGCTGTGTCCCCCAAACCATAAGCCACTGTAAATGAATCATGATCATCCCAAGGATATACCTCTGTGGTAGAGCATTTGCCCAGCACGTGCAAGGCCCTAGGTTCCAACTTCAGCAGCACATATACACTCTGTCTCAAAGCCTAGAGCCCTGGGATTGGTCCCCAGTACTGCAAGAAAACAAAGAAAACGTTCAAGTTGTAAAAGTTTAAATGTATCAATTTACTGTGTCCTTGTCAAATATATATTACATAAAACTTATCTTGTATTGTAATAAACTATGGCTTACTTATATACAGACATTGTATTACATAAATGAGAGGATTCTAGGTATATTTACTGAAAGTTTCTTTCACTTGTTTTAGAGCTTTCTATATCAGTGTATATACATCTACTACAGTTTTCATAATTGCAAAAGGTCCCATATTTTACTAAAAATTTCTTTTTAAAAATGTTATTAGCATATATTAATTATAAATACTTGATTTAGTGACATTTTCATACATGTATATAATTTGATCATATTCACTCCCATTTCCCTATCTTGACCCCTTGAATGCCTACTGATCCCCTTTCTAACTAGTCCCACTTCTACTTCTGTGATATGTGTATGCATCAGAGAGAGAGAGAGAGAGAGAGAGAGAAAGAGAGAGAGAGAGAGAGAGAGAAAGAGAGAGAGAGAGAGAGAGAGAGAGAGAGAGAGAGAGAGAGAGAGAGAGAGAGAGAGAGAGAGAGAGAGAGAGAGAGAGAGAGAGAGAGAGAGAGAGAGAGAGAGAGAGAGAGAGAGAAACCCAATGAGTTTCATCAGGGCTGTTTACAGGAGCATGGGTAAACACTTATCTATAGGAACATGGGCACTTTGCCCCTAGCTACATCACTGAAAATATGTTTCTACCTCCCCTGGCCACCATTAACTGCCTATAGATCCCCAGGAAAGGTGGGGCTTTGTGAGCTCCTCCTCCATCCGTGACAGGATGTTGATCTTGTGCGGGTTTTATGTGAGAAACTGCAGTTGCTCTGAGTTCAGGGGTTATATTCACAGAAGACAGTGTCCCACAACCCTCCACCCCTTTTTCAGACTCCCACATTCCTTCTGCCCCTCTTCGACAATGTTCTCTGAGCCTGGAAGGGGGTGATACAGATGCTCCACTTAAGGCTGAGCATTCAGGAGCCTCTCATTCTTAGGACTCTGACCAGTTATGACTAACTCTTCTTTTATTCATTTACACTTAAATTGCTTCACAATATGTTACTGCAGAATCATAATTAAATATAGTTTTTAATTGATACAGCAAATGTAATCATACATAAGTTGTAAATATGAGACCATTTCTAGTTATAGATTTGGGTATAATTTTAATTTATAGAGTACCACAAGTTCACTCCTTAGAACTGTTATTTCAGTGTATGAGTGTCTATTTTATTGACCTAATGAATCCAGATACTATGCATATTATTATCATTTTTCCTAATCAAAGTAGAGGAAAACAAAGGATTATTATTTAATTAATATGTCCCAAGTTTCACACAGCTGTTAGTTCATATATTACACATTTTATTTTTCAGTAAGTTATTAATTTATTTCTTCTGTTCCATTTCAATTGAATTATTTTTCTTCTTTTGATACTGGATATTCATGTACATATAAATAACGGATAAATGTATTCACACATTTTATATATATATATATATACACATAATAAGTATGGAAGAAATAAAACAGTGTTCCTCAATGCTCCTTCCAATAATTGCTCCATTCACACTAGCTTCTTCTAGGAGATGAAGCTAAATCATGTTCATTGCTCTCCTAGCATGACTACATGCAAGACACCTGCTCTGAAGCAGTGGTTCTTGAACTTCGCTGGACATGAGAATCATCTGGATTCTGTTGATAACTGGGTTATGTTCCCAAGGTTACCAAGCCAGTAGGTATGGGGTGAGACTTGTGAATCTATATTCATAACAGGAGCTTAGACAACACAGACTGCTTTGCAAGTCACTGATCTAGAATCTATAAATCTCTCCCACTTAGGCTAGCCTGACTCTTTCTTCCCTGATATTTGTGTAGCAAGAGATATTTCCAGTGCTACTCAGTACTGTAAAGCTGTCACAGGACTTAAAACTAATGGAAATGTGCAAATCTGAGAATTTCCGGGTTAGTCTCTTCCTTGATAGTCAGTGAAATTTCCATTTGAGCTTCTTAATACCCCGGAGAGATTGTCACTAGAGAGAAAGAAATACTACAAAATGGATCACCTTCCAAAGACAGCTGCTGCCACACAGAATGCATTTCAGCCAGATGAAAGCACACTTGGCAATTTTTTCTGTCTTCCTCTGTAAACGGAATATGTTCAAAGTCAGCAGAATCTCTGATACCTGAGACAAAGAATGCATAGCAAAGGGTTAAGAACTAAACGCACCAATTCGAACCAAGGAAGGAGCTGGAGAAGCGCATGATAGCTTTATTATTCTGAATTGCCCATTTTAGCTTGGGATTCTAAAATTGGAACAGAGAGCAAATTCTACCTCTATCTATATAAAAATGGCTCTCCCTGCCCTCCAGTGCCGCGGATCTGCAGGTTAGTGGTACAAATGAACTAATGTGCCATTCTGTATGTGCTCAGGTGAGCCTTGGTGTGTCCTTTCTTTCAGAAAAAATGCTCTCAACCACAAGCTTTACTGCTAGGGTTTTGTAGGGTGAGACCAGTCTGAAACCACGCTCATCAGTGAGTCTTTTCTATTGTCATAGCTAATGACAATGCTGAAACGACAAGCCAAGAGCCATCCTGTGACTCTTAGTGATTGGTCTGTCTTTTCTATTTTTATTTCTAAATGATAGGATGAGCATATTCAAATTTAATTGTAGGTTAATTCCTAGTGCCCGTTTAAAACTCTATCAAATTATCTTATAGTTAAACTCTGTTTTACAAAGTATTTAGTTATCTCATGTGTGCTATATGTACATTCTGATAAGAGTGAGTTTTTCTTTTCTATTTTATTTTATTTATTTTGAATCAAGGGTTTACAATGCAGCCCAGACTAGCTTTGAATTTGCACTTCGCATCTTCAGCTTCTGCAGTCTTGGGATTGTGAGGCTGGGTTTTAAGAGTGTAATAGCCATGTTTTCCTTGAATCTGAAGACTATAGATGCTACACTCCAGTGAGACTCTAAGGCAAAGCGTGGAGTCCTGACTCTTTACTTCCCAGCCAGGAGAGGAAGGAAAAGAACAAATATAGCTCTGAGCTGGTTCTCCCATCTGGCAGGGACTTTGAGGAGTGTAGAGAGGCATTAAAAGACACAGATGAAACACGTCTACCAGCAACCCATTTCTTCCTCCTGTAGTGTGGTTATTTGGAAAAACCAGACTTGTATCTCTTCCCAAAGGGAATTTCCAGGGCAGAAAAAAACTGCTTGTCTGAAACCTGAGAACACCAGCAGCTCCCAGTGGCCCAGCATGCTCACAACACTGGATAAAAAGCCCTGTTCTGATGATGAGCTGTTGGTGAGGGACTGATGCCTGGATGCTGAGCAGTATCACTGTATATAGATAGTTACCCATCCTAGCATGAACTCACAATGAGTGCTCTAAGCCAAAATCTGTCAAATGTCAGCTTTTTTGTTTACACGCATACATACACATACACATGCACATGCAATCTCGCATTGTTTCACACATAACTTTAAGAAGCTATGGCATGCAGACCACTTTAAAACAAGAACATGAGAATGAAGATCAGGGTGATAGATAATATAGGTAGAATGGGAAAACAGGAACAAAAATGTCTATATTTGTTTTTTTAAATTAGAAGCTAGGACAGATTTAGACCCTGGGATTTAGGACAGCCAAAGCAAATGAGAAATGCAAAAGCCATATTGCCTATGAGACAGAGCGTATCTCTTCATGAGAAGGAAGGTTTTCCCCAGGCTCACATTCTGTAAGGGTCATGCACATAGACTTTCCAGGGGGGATACCTAGACCGTGCTAGCTTAGCCCATTCTTTCAGCTGAGCCACTCAAGGAGAGAACTCGAGGCTTGGTATCAAAAAACATAGGTTTGCCAGGCATGATGGCACACATCTTTAATCTCAGCACTCGGGAGGCAGAACCAGGTAGATTTCTGTGAGTTCGAGGCTAGCCTGGTCTCCATTGATAGCAAGTTGCAGGCCAACTGGGGCTACCAAAAAAAAGGCATCAGTTTGAGAGGTGGGTCCAGTTAGCTGAGCTTGAGTCACTTACTCACTTTGAATAGAGCAGCAAAACTCCCTCCATGGCATGGGAACTGACAGGCTGTAAAGATTACAAAGTGCTACACAAAGATCGGCTTTAAAACTGTGCTTCCCCCTTTGCCCTTCTTTGACATATGTGTCATGTTTTCCACATGCTAAGGTGTTCCTGGAGTCACACTCTAAATGTGCAGCGGTCCAAGTCAGGTTGCGTCCTGGAGGATGGATGTGCTCCAGGTTCCCTGTTCTTAGCTATTAGTAACTTTGAACAGGCTCTGAATTATCGCAGCCCTTCTCAAGTCCATCCTCTTCATCAGCAAGAAAGAGATTAGTCTGAGAACCCATTCCTGTTTTCATTTCAATTTCTACTTCTTACTCACTGACTCATCAACTTGACATGCAAACACATCGTTATTAAACCATAAGCTTTCCATTTCTTGTTCCCAAGGTATGTTGTTAATATTAACATCACAACATAAGACAGTACAGCCTTCAAAGCCCCACAGTCCTTAAAAATCCAAACACTTAAAAGTTTGCAGTCTCTTTTAAAAGTCTCTTAACTGTGAGTTCCTGTAAAATCCAAAACAAGTACCGTCTTTTTTCAAAGGAAGTATCAGGCACATCTAAGCAAACCCTAAGTCCAGCAAAGTAGCTCAAGGCTGGACATCTGGGATTCACGCACAGTCTTCTCGGCTCCAAAGGGTTTGAGCATCTCTACTTCTCTGACTCTGCTGCCCACAGCACACACAATCGCCTTGCAGGCCCAGGCCAGCTTCATGCCATACCTGCTGCTACCCTTGGAGGTCATCCCATGGTCCTGGCATCTCCAAAAAGCTGGTGTCTCCATTGAAACTGAGACTACACCCACACCAATGGGTTCTTCTGGCCTCTCAGGATGCAAAACCTTGGATTCTCTTCATGATCCATTTAGTCCTGGGACTTTTCACTGAAATTGAGGCTGCATTTTCACTCATGACCTTTCCTGGCCTCTCAGGGTGCCAAGCCCCAACTGCTCTCTATGACCCCTTCATGCTTTCAACACCAGGACCATGCAAGAGACTCTTAGACATAACTGTCCATGAAGGTGCAGGGTCCAGGAAGAGAACTGGCAATGAAGAGTCCTGTACAGTTTTATTTTGCAGTTTGGTCTTTAAGCTCATTACTCTTTGTTCCTAATGCCACATTAATTAGTGGCTGTATAATTTTGGTCTTTTTGAGACAGTGTCTTGCTTTGTAGCCTAGGCTGGCCTCAAATCTGCATTTTTCTTCCTCAGCTTCCGAAGTGCTGGGATTATAGGCATATGTTAGATGCCTGAATAATGGCTTATTCATGTGATGGGGACTTGGGGATTTGGCTCAGCTGGTAATTGACTGTTGCACAACATATGGGGACCTGAATTCAGATTCCCTAGCACCAAAGTAAAAAAAAAACAAAGCAAAGCAAAACAAAACAAAACAAAAACCAGGCCTGGTCACACAGGTCTGTAACCCTGGAACTGGCGAGTGCTGATGATAGACAGATCCCTGGAGCTCCTAGCCAGGCAGCTTAGTCAATCAATGAACACTAATTTCATTGAGAGATCTTGTCTCAAAAGATAAGATAAAGGTGGAAAGCAATTGAGGAAGACACCTGACATCAACCTCTGGATTATACATACACCTGCTCACACACTCGTGCACACACATAAGGTTTATATATGACAAAACACTGTTTTTGATAAAAAATCCCCAAATAGGAAATGCAAATTGTCAAAAGAAATATTCCAAAAATCTCAAACAGAGATTCAGGCTTATAAGCAATATGCTAACGCCATTAGAGCTGATTCACTTTTACTTTGATCTTGGGAGGTAGTGAGTTATCTTTGTAGGATGAGAAAATCTTACTAAAGCAAAAGTCCTTGCACAAAATGAGAAGAATGGTGTGTCCACTCACGGCTCTGTCCTTTCTCACTGGCTGTTCCTTTCTGGTAACACACAAGGACAGATCCTTGTAGTAAAGGCTCTAAGTCCCAAGCCTGGAGGGCACATGAGTGCATTTTGGGTATAAGGCTTTCTTTGAAAAACTGCTGTCACACAAGGGACTATCCATAGGTAAAGGAAGTGGTACTTTCTTCATACCTAAAGGGAGAAGATGCTTTTAATTTAGGAACTTCTATGTATCACAATCACCATGCCAGCTCCAAGAATTTCCTTCCATTTTTAAGAACCAGATATGAAATAAAAAGTATATTTATATTCTAAAAAAATTATGGATGCTCTTAATTTGTCCCTTGTTGCCTTCCTTCCTTTGTTCCTTCCTTCCCTTTATCTCTCTGTCTCCTTTTCCTTTTCTCTTGCTTTCTTGATGTGGAGGACATTGAAATCCAGGGTCTTATTATTATTTGCAGGCACCAAATTGAGCCAGTCAGGCTTAGGAGATAGCTCAGCTTGAGGCCCATTCCACTTGGGGTGATGCACGCCTATTTTGCAATAAATTTGGCAGTCTAGCAACTCCTTTACCTGCATGTACTATGCTCACACACATCCTTCCCTTTCTAAACAATTCACTTAGCAACCTGAGGTTGTGTGTATGTTGGGAATATACTTGAATAGAAGCTGGCTAACTTTGATTGGTACCAAGGGCCAGGAAGCTTACACTGTCTCTGGGAGATGTGGGTATGTGTAACTCAGTGCAGACTGGGGATCTAGGAACTCCAAGCCAGGCTTCATTCAATCTTTTATTGAACAGTGTCTCCAACATAAATTGGGGAAGTAGAAACTAGGGCCCACCCTTATCTTAGAAAATCCTGCCCTTTGATCCCTAGGCCTAGAACACAATTACAAACAGACTTCTCAATTATTTTTAGTTGTTTCCAGCGCTTTAATGTGTAAATCATGCATACATATTCATATTTTATCTTACATTACCCTGGGTGGAGGTGCAGGAGTCCTGAGGGATTATTGTCATATGCCCAGGTTACAAGAGGAAAAAATGGCTCAGTGAGCTTGTTTACATTGTAAACAGTAACTTTTTGTTGTAAGGTTGGGTAAAAGTCATTAGTTCAGATTATGTCTATATTGTAAAATCTTTCCTCCTGGCAACATTGTTCTTGGAAAAGATTTAAGTAGGTATCACAAAACTGATTGGTTCTCATGAGAAGATTATTATGGAAAAACTAAGATTGGCCCCTATGTCTCCAGCTTTCTGTCTCTCTAAATGGTATCTCCTTCTCTCATGTACTCTCATGAAGCTATCCACTATGATGTGACAATTATAGGGGCTCTTGCCAGTGTACTGACATACTATTTGAACTTTCAACCTGCACACCTGTGAGTTAGTTGTCTCTCCTCTTTATAAAGTATCTGACCTCAGGCATTCTGTTACAGCTATGGAAGAGGAAGTAATGTGACTAAGTATAGATGGATATAACCATGTACATGCAAATGACAGATTTGGCCTTCTGCTTTAGAAGATTCAGAATGATATCAGAGGATGCAGTTCTCTGGTCTGCCTTAGTTTTCTGTAACACTGGTGACCTAGACTGACATGGTAGACTTCACATAGAACTTATCTTCCCTCACATGCTGTTCCACCTTATGTCAATCTATCACTAGATACCACTCCTAGAACAGTAGGTGCATCTCCCTCTAGCCTCACCAGAAGCCCCCATGACCAAATGGCCAGCCCCTATGCCTCAGTTCCTAAAACTTCCAGTCTCCCAAGAGTGCCAAGGGCAGTGCATGGGACTGTGGGAAATAATCCAGGTCATATCCATTTGCAGATATCAATGTCTGTTTTCACTGAAAGTGGGTGACAGCCCCTGACTTCTCTTTGAGAGCTTCTGTAAAAGGCTCAGGAGAGGGCCTGGAATTCCAGGGGCGTTCCGTGCAGGCTCTTGTTTGCAGCCTTCAGCTCGCTGTCTGCCTTCTACCTTTACTTGGAACTCTTTCCTTCCAGCTTCGCACTCTCTCCACACCTCTCTCAAGCTCAGTTTCTGTGTGAAACTATCTCTGATTTCTGCAGTTTATGTTCCTAACATGTGAATCTACATTTTATTTTACTATTTTTATTTTACAAGTATGAATGTATTGTCTGCATGTATGTAAGTATACACCCATGTTGTACAATGCCTGAGGAGGTCAGAGAGGGTGTTGAATTCCCTGGAACTGGGGTTAAGATGGTTTTAAGTCAGCATGTGGGTGCTGGGAACCAAACCCAGGTCCTCTGTGAGAGCAGCCAGTGCTCTTAACTGCTGAGCCATCCCTCTAGCCCTGTGTCTACATTTTTAAAAAAATATTTTAAAATTTGTTTTATTTTAGATGTATGTTTTGCCTGCATGTATGTACGTGCACCGTTTGTGTGCAATGCTCATGGAAGTCAGAAGAGGGCATCAGATGCCCCTGAAACTAGAGTTATGAACAGCTGTTAGCTTCCATGTAGGTGTTGGTATTGAACCCAAGTCCTCTGCAAGAGCAGTCAGTGCTCTTAACTGCTGAGCCATTTCTCCAGCCCTGAATCTATATTACTGACTGCCTAATTTTGTTAGAAAAATAGTGAGGACAGAATGAATGCATGTTTTTGCTTTTTGACCTTTCACAAGTATTTAATATTGTCTTACATCTTCAAAAACTTAGAAAGTTAAAGTTTTGGGGATTTATAGAGGGGAGACATGGTAATTCATACTCTTTTGAAATGTTTTTAAGTATTTATTATTATTGTGTGTATCGTGTGTGCATGAGCCATACGGTGTATGGGACAACCCTGTTGGAGTTCATTCATTCCACTCTCATGTGGGCCCTGGGGAATGAACTCAGATCATAAGGCTTGCATGGCAAGTACTTTTCCTGCTGAGCCATCTCACCAGCCCTAATTCATAATTTGTAGACATAAAGTTCTGTAAAGGATCAAGAAGCAAATGCTTTTCACTCCAATGAGGACTATTTATTTCCAAGGCAATCAAATAGGTGATGTGCTGCATAGATAATTACTGGGTGCATATGAACTTGGCTTGTTGAGAAATGGTGTGTGAGGGTCTGCTTCTCAGTTTGTGAGTCAGTCATCCATTCAGAAGTCCAGGCAAATCTAGGTAAGGAAAAGAAGCGAGGTAAAATGTAATCAAGACAGCCTGCCGTGGTCTGCTTAGTCAGCTGTTATGGCTTACAGTAAAATGGATACTAGTAAATAAGACACATGCATTCATTATAACATAAAATGAATATTTTTAATTAAAATAGGTTTTTAGAGCAGTATAGTGCCCATTAGCAAACAGAATACATAGATATAATTTAATTAAGACAAAACAGACATGATCTTTTAGTCTTCTCTAGCTCTCTACAACCTCCTACAGTATTCTGTGGTTCACAGAAGTCACCAAACAACACTACCTCTAATTGGGGACAGTATTAATCCTTATGACTTTCATTTGACTAAAATATAGATGAGGAGGTTGAATTTGATGGCTGGTATGGTCCCTCCCTCTCTAACTTCAACAGTACCTGAACAGTTTTGGAAAGGTCGAGTCCTGATCTGTTCTTGATAGGAACTGTGATTACTGAATCCCTAGTGGGTATTCAGTAGGGGGCTTTTAGGGGGCTTTATGTTGGTGTCTGCGTTTTATCTTGGTGATGGTGGTGTGGCTAGGGTTGAAAGCAGAGTTTCATGTTAATCATGACTAAAGTTACACTACAGACCACAAAAATCTTGCTATATCTTTGAAAACAAGTTACCCTCCTGGATTAGAGAATGAATCCAAAGTTTCAGGAAAGTTAGGAAGTTTGATTAGGAATTCCTTGGCCTTGTTTTGGAAAGAAATAGATTTAGGAAACTAGTCTTAGATAGACAGAAGCAACAAGACTCAAAGCACAGAACTGGGAGAGAACAGACAGGCAAACTGCGTGCAGGCTGCACTGTCCTGGCAACTAGGCTTCCCAGCCTAGTTGTTTATATGTTTCATATACATAGATCCTGCTTTGCTTCCTTATAAGTAAAATTTTAGTATATGCAGACTTACTGTCGTATGAAATTTTCTACAGTTGATAGAATTCTAATTTGTGTGCAAGCAAAGAGAGTTAGCCTACTAAGGAAAATTACAAAACTGAGCTAGATATAGAATGGAGGAAAGGAGATTGTCAGGTGACAGAAAGTGCTTTCAGTACCTCCTTAGAGAAAAACGTGAACAACTGAAACTAAGATATTTCCTTTCCAAAATAAGGAGGCCTATATTCTTTTGGTTCTTGCCATAGGAAGTTATCAAGTAACAGATTCACTGTCCCAACATAAAAACTATAAAACTGGATAAAAGGTATAAGATACCTCGTTTCAGTCAGTGGATGATAAAGAGCACTGGATTGTTAAGAAAGGAAACAGTTCATTCATTCTGCTGTTCTACTGGGGGCACCTCCCTGTTGTAGCCCTGGGGAAACGGAGCCCAATTTGACAACAGTGATCCCACTGGGCTGAGGAAAGAGGATTCAGGACTCACTAAAGCAGCTGGGTTTACGGGGTTAGAACATTATGACAAGAGAGCTCCTCAGAGTAGGAGCTGGAAATGTAGGCTCTTCAGAGCCCCTTATATCCTTGAATCTTTGACATGTGCTGTGCTAGGTATGACCTTGCGATCCCGAGCTATCGGAGGCCTCTGAGCAAAATGAAAGTTCAGGTGGGGCTGCCAGGTGGATTCAACCAGCCAGAGTGGCGAGAACTTGAGGACCACCTCAGGGATTCAGTTGAGAGCCAAGAATGACTTAGACCAAGGACTGTTTAAAGTCCTCTCCTAAGAAAGCCTAAAACAAGTCTTAGAAAAACTGAACCGATTGATCTACAAATTGACCAGGTGCTAAGAGATTCAATACTCTAAAGAAAAATGTCAAAACTGAGCACTAAACAGCATTCTCAAAGCTCAAAATACTAAAACAAATATTAACTACTCAAGAAGTAGGAAAGAGTGGCCTGTGGGAACTGTTCATAGAAACAGACTCAATGATGGTCTATGTTAGCAGTGACAGTGTACGAATGTGAGCATTACTAAATAGAACTTTAACAAGAAACATAAGGAGCTAACAGATCTCAACCAAGAAATGAACCAAGAACTGAACAAGACAGAACAAGGAATCAGGCAGAAATTACAGGGCTAAAAATTTAAATACATAAAATAAAAATTTCACTGCATTAGTTGAAGAGCAGACTAAATAGTAATATATACGACAATGTATACAGATTAAATTAGTCCGAGTGGGTTATTCTCATTACACAAGAAAGGCCAGTGAACTTGAAGACAGATAATAATAATAGAAATCATCCAAACTGAAGCAAAGAGAGAAAAAAGTTTCCAAAACACAGAAAGAGCCTCGGTGTCTGTGGAGCTGGAAGAAGAGACAAGCGAGCCCCCTCAAGCTCTATTTACCTGGCTTCCTCACCTAGCTGCCGCATGCCTGTTATATGTCAATTCCTCATTGTTTCCTTCTATGTAAACCATTTTAGTATATGCATTCCTAGTACTATATAAAACTGATATGTAATTGGCAGGATTCTAATTTGGCAAACACCAAGCCAGCTGATGGAGAGTGATTACAGAAAGCAGTTGGATATAGAACGGAGAAAGGGGTCTGAAGGATGGTAGAAAATGTTTTCAGTGCTGCCGTGGAGAAATGCATAAACAATTACGCCTCAGGTTATGCAAGACGAGGAGAATGGAAAAGCAGAGGAAATGATAATCGCTGGAAATCTCAAGCTCGTGGGAAAAACTGCAACCCAGAGATTATGAATTATTTCATGCAACCCATGAAATCACGACATTTCAAGCACAATGGACATAATAACAACGAATTAAGGCACATTATAGCTAAAAGGCTGAAAACCCAACATTAATATAACTGTTGACTTCTCATAAGACACACTGCAAGCCAGAAGCCAATGGAAAGACATGCTTAAACTGCTAAAAGGCACGGGGAAAGCAAGGAGACTGTTGACCTAGAACTCTGTAATGTTCTAGTAGAAACATCTGTTAAAAATGAAGGTTGAAATAGCCAGGATATGGAACCCATCCGGAGGCCCATCAACAGATGCATGGATAAAGAGAATGTGGCACATACACACACGGAGTTCTGTTCAGCTGGAAAGAAGAAGGAAATTATCATATTTTGGAAAATTGATGGAATTGGAGCTCATTTTGTTAAGTGAAATAAGCCAAATATCACAGTTTTTCATCTATGTGGAATCTACATATACATATCCATTTAAACATATACATATGTGTTTGTTGTTGACACAATTTCTGGTAAGTTGGCAAGCTGAAGCAGAAATGAAGCAATGTATTGTGAGGTTTCAGCCCTGAGGTAAGATGTGTAGCAATAAGAGCACAAAGATGGGACCATGCTCAGTAGATGTGCACAGCTCAGGATTTCTGTGGGAAGAGGGTAACAGACTATGCTAAGTTATAGGTACGGTGATAATCTCTAGAGCAACTGTTTAAAATGAAAATTGAGGCATAATTAAAAAATCCAGTAAAGGGGAAAAATGGAATACTGAAGCCCTTAAATATAATCCAAATAAATAAATAAATAAATTATGGAAGGAAAAAGAAAAACAGATGGAACAAATGGAAGAAAAATAGAAAACAATCCCCTGAGCCAGGTGTGATGATTTCTGAGGGGACTGGACTCCTGGAGGAAAAAGTACGCTTATGTCCAATAAATCATACCATCATGGCATCACACAGACTCAGAAGTAATATATCTGATAGTGTATACAGATGAAATTAGTCTGAATGGGTTATGCATAATTTTTATTTGCTAGCTTTTACTCATGAGAAAAATTTAGGACTTTCTTACCCAGCAGTTTCAACAAGAGGCTTAGAAGTTCTTCCTTGCCATAGACAAAAGACTGAAAATTCTTTCCCTAATCATTGAGGCATTTTCAAGTCTATGAGTGAGAGTTTTACTTTGACAACTTGAGACAGAAAGCTTTGGATTCCCCATGGATTATACTGCCTAGTAGGCAAGGGCTTCTGAGTATCTGAGGCCAGTGCCTTCTGACAAGCAGTGGGAAAGAGCTTAGAGGCTGGGGCCAATCAGACCTGACATTCCAGTGTTGAACAGTCCCTTACCTGAACTCTGAGGTTGTCTGAAAATAATGACAAGAAGCCTAGTGCAAAGTCTTCAGTGAATGTGGGAGAGCCACCTGAAGGGTGACAGATAGCAGGACTGAGGAGCAGGTCCACGCATGGGTTAACCTCATCCTCAAAGCAGGGGTTCATCTGCAGTGGAACTGGAATCCCAGAGGCCACTGCAGGGAAGGCTGTATGGAAGGGAGCAGTGGGAGGAAGGGAGAGTCCTGGGCACAGCGATGTCGGATTATAGGGCCGTTTGGTGGCGGGGACTTGATTCTTTTTGTTTCTTTTGCATTTCCTCATTTTCTTTAGGAATTACCAGCCTTCCTGGGCTGTGCTAAGCTGAACACAGGTAATTACTTTGCTGGTGTTGACAACTATGCAAGATGATGGTCATCAGTTGCTCCAAAGAGGAAGGTAGCTTCTGTGGGGCGGGTTGGGAATCACGCTAAGGATGCCATCTCCAGTTCTGGTCCTTTTTCTGGAACTCTTATCTGCAGAACATACTTGAAGGGCTCTGGGTATCCTTGTGTAGAGATGGAGCCTTTAGGAATACTGTTTCAGGTTTATTTCTGCTGCGGCAGCTGCTATAACATAACACAGGCAACTTAGCCTCCACGTGGTTGTTTTTCCTCTATCTATAAACCATGAAACACAATATTTACAATATGGCAGCTGATGGAGAGTCTCATAAAATCAAGTAATTGCAACAACTTGAGTGCCGTATGTGTGATAAAATAAAATTGACTCCATTTCTCTAGCCTTTAAAACAATGTATAATGAAGTCAATGTGCCATTTTACATGACTAATGAAACCTAATTTAAATACCAACTTTAGTAACTTATAAATTTGAAAAGAAAAATGCCAAAGACTTTTTTATTTTCCTGAAAACACATGAACACTATTTTCTTGTCTGCTAATTACCTTCTGATAGTCGTAAAAGCCAAGATACTACCTATTTCGAAAATTTGTAAGCATGTTATAGTTTCTAGAGGTGATTTTAAAAATGCAGTATCTTGGTAATATTTCTAGAGAGGCGTTGACTACAAAGGCTGGTCTCTTCTGTTGCTTTGCAATAGGCTTCTTCTGTTTCCACAGTCATCAATGACAGACAAACAATACTGATCCCCGAACACACACAATGCTGAAGAAGAGTTTCCTGAAATATGAACTCCAGTTTTGTGACTTGCTGGATGTAGTTCTAAAGCCTTCAATGTGTGTGTGTGGGGGCGTCCCCATGTCTACTGTAGTGTTGTTCCTTAAGAAACTTCTCACTTTGTATTGCCTCAGACCATAAGCCAATCAAGCAGGCTATGGCAAGGGCAGTTATATGATTACTTTTTACACCCAGTGTCTGGAAACTTTGTTTTACTTTCAAATGTGGCCAATTCCCAGTTTCTCTGAGGGTATGAGCAACATTAAAACAAATATACTCACTGATGCCGCCCAGCAGCACTCTGGCTCCCACTCGGAAACAGCACATGGCAGTCAGACTTCAGCTGTCTGCCTGGCAAAGGCCCTAAAAGAAAGGAGTTGCACAAAGATTTTGAGGTCAAGAAACCCAAGGCTATGTATTTGCTCTTAGTTTTCCCGCCATGGTTCTGACTTCTAAGGATAGGCGATTGCTCGGTGCCTCTAGCTCATTAATCACGGTAGCTTTTGATTATGAAAAGCGCAGTCCAAAAGATAGTACTCCAAGGACTTGGCAGAGAAATTCTATGCCCATCCTTCGAATGTGCCAGGACCCCAGAACCCTGCCAACTCTGATTGCACTTGGCATTAATTGAAGACGCTGAGCTCTATAAGCCTTCCTGAGTGTAGCCACCTGGAGCAGATTAAAATCTGGGTCCTGCTGGTAAGGCGTTCTGAGAGGCTGGGAATACAAGGCTGTTTTAATCTTTTCCAAGTCAGGCTGTTTAGAAACATCCATACATCAAATGTTCACGGGTCTCATATGCTTCCTTCTCAGGGGAGAATTCAATTACCAGTAACACGGAGTGGGATTAACTTGTCGTGGAGAGCCATCTGGAGAGAGGAGACCCACCACCCCTGTAAATATGTTCAGAGGTTTGCCCCCATGCTCGTGAAGTGGCTCGAAGCCACAAATGATATTTCCTCTGAAAGATTTTTCAGTTGACCTGATGAAAATAAAATGGTACCAGAGCGAAATCTAGACCTCCCTGTGCGCTGAAGAACTCCTGGGCCGCAGGAGGGCCCCATGGACCAGCATGCCTTCTTGCGAAGGCAGAGGAGCCATCGCGAGGGGCTGGAGCTTTGCTGCGAAAATAAACAGAAAGGCTGGTGACTGCGCAGAGGGTGGAGACTACAGGGAAATTACTGTCTGGGAACTCCTCTCTCTGGATCTATTCTAGGTTACTGGTTTCCTTGAGGAATAAAGAAAAAAATTTAAAGTTCTCTCAGAGGCTGGATCTAAACTCAAAATCTACCTGGGTTATAGAGAGCCACATCCTACCTAAAATAAAAATGAATAAATAAATAGATTTAGGTTAACTTCAGAAAGCAGGCGACTCAGAGAACCGAGAGTCAAAAAAAAAAAAAAAAAAAAAAAAAAAGGCTTCATATTTCAATAGAAGAAAACCAACTAGCAGTGTTCTGGAGCTAGACATGATGAGACCCAGACAGGAGCCCAGGAGGTCAACAGTCAAAGTCAGTGTTCCCTGGAAGGAACCCACATCCTCCTGAAGTGCAGCCAGCCTCAGAGTAGTCAAGATGCAAGCTAGGCCTGTATCAAAATGCAAATGCCAGCCCTGACAGTTTGCTTGAAAAAGGTCTGTGAGGGAGGGGATGGAGGGAGGAGTCATTAGAAATGACAGATTGTTTAACAATTAGCTTTATTAAATCTTCACTGTCTTTATAATTAAAATAACCAACAAGCTATGCTAAAAATCTTTAACTTGCAAACAAATCACAACATATTCAAACAATATTGCCAACATTAAATTATGATATGAAGCTACAATTGACTGATTTCGAGCAATATATATGGGCTTCTAGGCACATTTGGTGAGGCTAGCCTAAGCTTGATATTAAAACCAGGAAATGGCTATGCCTTTAATCCCAGTACTCAGGAGGCAGAGGCAGGAGGATATCCAAGAATTGGAGCCCAGCCTAGTTTACAGAGTGAGTTTATGGCTTGGGACTATGGGGAAACCCTGTCTCAAACAAACAAACAAAACCAGCAAAAACCACCAGGCAATGACATCATGAGAGAGGAAAATGGTAAACTCAGTGCAGTTTTGATTATAAATGCAAAATAAGATACTTACAAACCCATGTGTAAAAGTGTGTAAAAAATAACCCATACATTACCAACAAGAGTTAGACTGACCTCAAAATTTAACGGTAGTTTAACGTTAATAGAAAATCTATTAATACAGTATTCTACATTATAGTCAAAGAGAAAAATTCTATGGTCATTACATTAAAGTCAAGAAAGGCAACAAATGCAACACTCTCCTCAAATTAACAATCATAACTTTACATCAGGGCTGAGGAGACAGTTTAGTTGGTAAAGTGCTTTCCACAAAAGCATGAGCACCTGAGTTCAACCCTAGATCCAACATGAAAAAAAGCATGCTGGAGCTGGGGAGGATGAGCTGGGGAGGTTGAGACAAGGAGGACTCCTGGAAGGCCAGCCTATGCTAACATTTAAGCCCCAGGCCACTGGGAGATCTTGTCTCAAAAAATTAAGTATATGGTGCCTGGGAACAACTGATGCTGGAAGCTGACCTCTGGCCTCCACGAACATGTACACACATGTGCATGGGCCCCTCCCGCCATATACACAATCTACAGCAGCCAGTGATGGTGTACATGCCTATAATCTCATCTCTGGAGGTAGGAGGGTTTCAAGTTCAAAACCAGCCTGAGCTACACAGAGAGACTCTACTAAAAACAAGAGTTGGGTTAGGGTCATAGTTCAGCGATACAGTGCTTGCCTAACATGGGTTTTATTTCCAGCAAAAAAAAAAAAAAACCAAACCAAAACAAAACAAAACTTATAGCAAATATATGAATGAAGGAATTCTCAAAAGCATTCCTCTCAAATCAGGAACAAAGGTGAGGAACCTGCTACACTATGTCTTGTCGACTTTTATCGCATGTCCAAACCAGTACAGAAAGAAATTAATGGTAGTAGAGAGAAGAAGAAGCGATGTGATGTGGTGATGAGATTGATTTTATGGGATGTTTAAGAAATGCTTCAAGATAAAGAGTTGAACCCAAAGACAGGGTTTGGTAAGATTAATAGAAAAAGAACCCAATATGCCTAATTTACACACAAACTAGAACAAACAACTGAAAACTCTAATGTGTCATTAAACACACAATAGCAACAAAACTTACAAGGTTTCCATCAATAAATCTGACAAAAGATTTTTGAGTTCTTTATGGATAAAAGTTTAAATATTTAGAAAAACATAAACGAATAGAAAACTATGCTTTGTTAATTTATTATTTTGATAACATAAATTATTTTAAACAGCAATGGTTTATCCCTTAATATAATAAAAGCCACAATTTCAATCAAGATCCCAATAGTTATTTTATTATACTAAATTTCACAAGAATCAAGAGCCAATAGTTGCAAATAAATTTTTGAAAAGGGGGAAATCAAATACTAAGGTTTAAAATAAAAATTATAGTATTATGGTATGGACATGGTGGCACACACCTTTAATCCCAACTACACAGTGAGCTCCAGGCCAGTTGAGGCTACAGAGAGACCCTGTCTCAAAAAAACAAATAGTATTCAAACTGTGTAGATTTGAGGCAGTGACGGGCATTGTGGAAACAGAACAGAAAAGACATTTTAACAAATGGTTTAATAAATGAGTACGAAGCAAGCGGTTCTAAAGGCTGGCTCTCCAGAAGACCTCACATCACATGTGAAAATCATCCTAAGCACAGAGAAATCACAACCTATCCCCTCACCCACTTGTGTGCACAGTAGTAAATTATTCACCCCGAATGTCTGTAGTGCTGAGACTGAGAAGCCCTGCTACACACCCTCCCTCTATATCACAGGACCAGGAATGGGCCCAAAGAAGATGGCTGTATTTCTCAAAGAAAAACCACAGTGTAGTTCAAGGACAAGGTGAAGTAAGTAAAGGGTTAACTATAGGCCTGGGGAGATGCTCAGAGTTTAAAGCATTTGCCACATTAGCAGGAGGACTAGAGTTTGATGTCCCAGGATCCACACAAATGCCTTAAATGCTGGTTGGATAAGATAGCTTTATCTTTAATTTGAGCCTCAGAAGGTAGAGACAGGAGATCCCTGGAGCAAACTGGTTAGAGAGAAACTAGCAGAATAGGCAGAGCTCTGAGTGTGACTGAGAGACCCTGCCTCAAAAAGAATAAGGTGGTAAGAGATAGAGGAAGATTCTGACATCAGTCTTGGGCCTTTACATGCATACACGTACATTTGCCTCCGTATACATACAAACATTACAAACATACATACACATTAAAAACTAAAATATTACAGAAGGCACTTAAAATATTGAAAGACCATACACAGTTCAAGAATTTTTTTTGCCTACTTCTGTTTTCTAATTTATCTAGAATAAATAAGAAGCATTTATGAAGTCTGAAAACTCATTGAGTGGCTGGAGAGGCAGCTCAGTGGTTAAAAGCACTGGCTGTTCTTGCAGAGAACCCGGGTTTGATTCCCAGCACCCACATGGTAGTTAAAAACCACCTGTAATTCCAGTTCCAGGGGAATCTGATGCCTTCTGACCTCTGCAGGCACTGCACAACACGGGTGCACTTACATGCATGCAGGCAATACACTTCTATATATAAAATTAAAAAAAAAAATTAAGACATTTGAAATGGACGAGTATCTTTCCATCAAATAATACTATTGTCTTCTATATTTTTATGCAGCTAAACAGATCAAATCATCATGTGAGTCTTTTCATGCTGTTATTGTTAGGTACCATTTCTATCCTACCTGCCTCCTTTTGACATTATTTCACACAGACCACCCCATAAATTCAAGCCGTCTTCACATTTGACATTTTAATGACTATATAATGCTTCATTGAATTACTATATGGACTGACTTAGTCATTAATTGGCTGTTAATGCTTTTTAATTCATTGTGGAAAGCATAGTCATAAATATCTCTGTAGAAATTGTTTCCTTCCATATCAAGTTCTTTCCTTGGGATTTGTACTCCAAAGTAGACTTGCAAATGGAGGGTTATAATGAGTTCTGTAGTTTATGTGTGTTTCATTCTAGAAAAGTTATGCCACTTTTTATAGGCAGTGATGAATACACCACAGTCTCCAAGTTTTGTTGATAGTAATTCCTAAAAAAAAAAAAAAGAATCTATTTTTGATAATTTAATATATGTGAGGAAAAAATGGAGCTATTTTAGTTTTCAGTAATAATTGTGGAAGCTAAACATTTCCCAAAGATTTGTTCACTATTTGTATTTTCCCTGGTGCAAAGCCTCTGGTCACATTCTTTAAGCCATCTGTCCAGTCAGACCTGACTATGGCCCACAAAGACACTAATTTTGCTTATATACATAATACTGAATGTGTATCTGTTGTGTGTACTACACTGCTCCCTGTTAATAGTCCCTTATTGTTTCCAATTTGTAGTGAGTACTTTCTTGTTCCTTACTAGGCAGTGTGTACGGGTGAGGTTTGTATGCATAAAATACATTAACGTTATTTTAATAGTTAGCATTTCAGCTCTTTGCTCACTGGAAGAGTGTAGGGTTCCATTTGTTATGGAAAGATATATGATAAAAGACTCAAGAAAGTTTAAGTATCATTGGAATTCTACTTCCTCCCTACACTGGTATAAGGTTTTCAGATGACTTACCTTAGTCCAAAGACTGACTTTTGTAAAAACTTGGACCAAGTTTGGGAAATAACTGAAAATGGAATTCAGAAGTCAGCACCCCATGTCATGTTGTGCCTTTTCTTCTAAGCTACTTGTTCACATCTTCACTGCCTTCAAAGCTTCAAAGTTTTCTTTTACAGACACCAGAGTTGCCCTATAAGGTTACTTTCTAAGAATCCTCTAGGTTGTAGTAGAACAAAAACAATGTTGAGTTGTGGGAAGATGGAATCAGATTTCATTTCTTGAGGAGGAGACTTGCTCAGAGCTGACCTGCTCCATCATTCTTTCCCAGAGAATTTTCAGTAGGAAAAAAAAAAAGCCAGTTGGCTTTTGAACCGATATACCATTCTGGTGGTCACTCTATCTTATTCCATTAGGGATTTAATTATCAATAATTTTTTCTTGTAGATATGGTCTACAGAGAAATACGTTAGGTATCCAGAGCCACAGTTGTAGAGCTTCCCTTTCTTGAAGCTTCTCACAATTACATTGGCATCTGCCATCTACTATATCATCATCACAAAACAGAACACCCAAAGAAAAAGCATCTCAAACAAAACATGATTTGTTTACCTCTTATGCACTGGGAAATCTGAACATAGACAACTCAGGATCAGTATATTTCCTCCACAATGGATAAAGTCCAGGCTCCAGTTTGTCTTCTAGTTTAACAACAGGTGTTAAGTCTGATCTTCATGAATACCAGAAGATTGTTGGTACTCCAGGAATGAGACATCTATATACCCCCTCCAAGGCTCAAGAAACATTAGAAATGAGGAGGTAGAAAGAATGCAAGAGCCCAAAGGATTGGAGTGTTGTATAAAGAACACTCTTATCAGATATGACATTGTCATTACACTCTTGAACACTAAAGAATTGTGATTACCTTCACAAGACCAAAACAAGATAGGATTTGTCAATATTGTCTCATGGAGGGAGAAGGGCTCATAATGTCCCGATAGTCCCTGAGGATTTATAGACAATGGTTGCTGGGGAAGAAGAGTAATTTATTTCAGTGGTATAGCCCTGGAAAGTTACCTGTGTACACAGAAATTACCCCTCACTCATGCTCCTGTAAGCAGTCCTAATTAAACTCATTGGATTGCTAAAGCAAAACAAAATGAAAACCTCCCAGTAAAATCAATCTACAAACTAGCAGGGGAGGAGAAGGAGGAGAAGGAGGAAGAAGAGGAGGAGGAGGAGAAGGAAGAGGAGGCGAAGAGGAGGAAGAGGAGGAGGAGAAGGTGAAGGAGGAGGAGGAGGAAGAAGAAGAGGAGGAAGAAATAAATATATGATAATATTAGAGTAGCAGCAAATGTCCATTTAAGAGAAAACCTCTGGTCAAGAGAATAGAATCTCTGGTCTTGGTGGGGACCTAATATTTCGGTTGAGTTGGGCCACATCAATCACCTGATCAAGGGACCACCCCTAGGAAGGCAGGTTCACCTTAAGCCACACTCAAGAGATAGAGGGAATTAGCCCTTTAATGAGAGACTGTACTTTTTCTTCCCAGATTCTGTCCCCCCCGCCCCCCCCCCAATTCCCTAGCACAGTAGGTGACCAGGACGAGGACATGTAGCTTAGTGAGTCTGGCTGCTTTTCTAAATTCTTCAGAAGAGTGTACCCTCTCCTTTTGTTCTCTGCCATGTGGCCTCTTGTCTGTCATGTTCTGGCTTCCACATCAGCTTAAATGCTTAAATGGCATGTTTGTTTGTTTCTCTTTCTCTCTTTTATTCCTCCCCTCTGGGAAGCTGCTGAGATTTACAGCTTGCTGGCCCTGGGTGTTTTTTTTTTTTTTTTTTTTTTTTTTAAACCCTAATAAAATTGCCCTTAAGTTTCTGTTTGAATAAGTTCTTAAATTCTTTTTATTAATGAGACTAAGAACCCCCAGAGGGACCCCCCCCCCGGGTAATAATACCAATAGATTCAGAAAGACATTTGACCAAAATCCAGTATTTTTTTTATGAGTAAAACATTTTTTAAAACCCAGCAAACTACAAATAGATGGAAATTTCCTAGTCTGTTAGAGTCTCTATGAAAATCTGACAGCCACTATCCAACTTAATTGTGAAAGACAGTGCATTTCCTCTGAAATCTAGTACAAGGTGTTTCTTCTTATCACTCATATTCAACATTATACAGGCTTGAGCTGGTGTAATAAGGCAAGAAAAAGAAATGGAAGGCATCTATACCGGATAGAAAAGTAAAACTCTTCACAGATTCCCTGGGTGTCTATGCAGGAAATCTGACAAAATCTAATGAAAAACTAATAAAATCAATAAGCAAGTTTAGTAAGGTGTCAGAACATAAGACTAATATACACATTGTACATATTAGCCATGAATGATCAGAAAATTTGAAACTAGTAAAACAGTACATCAGCATCAAAAATATGATATGCTTCCAGATGAATCTATCAAAAGATGTGTAAAAACAGAGGCAAATACACATGGCTGGAGAGGTCATAGATCCTACAGATAAACCTACATTTGTCATATCCTTAGACAAGTGTAATTTCTATCCTTATATTTACAGACAAATATACCTGTCACCACTCATCAAAGAAGCTTTCTTTTGCAACAGATGGAGACTATTACAGAATTCCACAACTAGTCAAACACAGAGAATGTCTATGAGATGCTCAGCTCTAAATGACACGACGGAACCTCTACACCTAAGGCTCATGGAACATAGTGGAACAGAGTGGTAGAGAGAATACTAATGCATCTTTCAACTCTCACCAGAGAAGCTTTCTTGTGCAACAGAGGATGATTAACACAGAAGTCCACAACTGATCAAAATGTAGAGAAGAACAGTGTGTGACCCTGGAGAGGACTCTTACATGAAACCTCTGCCACCCAGGGCTCAGGGATCATTGTGGAAGAGGGAGGCGGAAAGACTGTAAGAACCAGGAGTGGTGGACGACCACAAGGAAACAGGTTCCCAGGCAGCTGGGAGCTTCCTCATATGAACTTACAGCTATGGTGACAGCATGCACAAGACCCATGCAGACTCAAATCAGACAAAAACCCAGCATAGAACTATTGATAGCTGATCACTGCTGGGTGAGGGAGAGTTGGTCTTCTTTAAGGGAGTGATGCTGGATAGACTGATCAGGCTCCAGTGAATGAACCCACACAAGGGACATCTCGGGACACAAACTTTATTCCATAGGTCTTAACATATGTAACAGAATGCATGAAATCCAGTGGGGTGCCGTGGGAATATAGAGAGCGGTCTAAATATGGTTAAGATGTATTGTATGAACTGGTAGAAAATTCAATTAAAAATGTATATAAAAAAAAAGACTTGAGACCCCTAAAACTACTGAAAACTTCAAAACACTCCTGATCAAAGTAAAACAGGTTCTCAGTGAACTGAGAAGGGCATCTTACTCAGCAGTCACAAAATCAGGAAGTTAGGACAACCGTGGCCTCATTATTTACAGAGTTAATGCATTCTCCTTCAGAACTCAAGCAAGTCTGTAAGATTGAGAAGCTGGATCTAAAATGTGTTTTGAAATACAGAACATGTAAAATAGGCCAAACAACTTTGAAAAGTAACAGTTATACCATTAATGCTAGCTGATTCCAACTCCAGTGACAAGATCATATTGATGTAAAAGTAAACACACGGATTAACTAGAAAGAACAGGAGGCTCAGACCCAGACCCTCACATTAACTAAAATATAACAACAACAAAAACCTGATGGTTTTTCAGTGGTTGATTGGAATCCAGGGCGTCGCACATGCTAAGCAAATGTTCTACCACTGAATTGCATCCCCAGCCAAACACTAGTTTTTGACAAAGATTCAAAGGTAGGTCAGTGGAGAAAAGGTAGTTTTTTCAACAGATGGTGTTGAAATAATTAGACGCTGACATGTTTAAAAAAAGAAAAGGAAAACAAGTGTTGCCTCATACAAAAGCGAACTCAAAATGGGTATTAGACCTAAACATAAAACTGAAAACGCTAAACTTTCCAGAATAAAACATACAACATATTCGTGGTCTTGGATTAGGCACATATTTCTTAAATATAACACTAAAAAAGCACAATCCATAAAAAAATGATAAAATGGGTTTCACCAAAATTAAAGACACTATTAGAAAATAGAAAATACAACCCATAGATTAGGAAAGAGAACACTTTGGTAAAGGATTTGTGTCTAGAATGTATAAGAAATATTGAAAACTTAATTAAAAAGTAACCTAATAATAAACAGACAAAAAACTTCAATAGATATTTTACCAAGGAGAATTTATGGCCTGCCAGTAAGTGCCTGAAGCATGCAGGGTGCTGCCTGCCATTAGACACTGAAAAACCAAACCACATAAGAGACCCCAGTACTAAGAAAAATTTAAGTACTGATGTCCACCTAGAATCCCAGTACTGAGGCAGGAGGATCCTGAGCTCCAGGCCAGCCTGAGCTACAGAGAGGGATCTTGTCTCAAAAAATCAAAAGCAAACAGCAAACACCAAACCAAATAGAATGTCTGGAGAACTGGATGTTGCCATGGGATGAGGAGAACCAGAACCTTAAGATCTGGCCAGTCCATTTCTGGGTATTTTCACAAGGGCGCACCTAAATCCATACCAGCACCTTTATTTTTATTTTTATGTTATTCATTGTATTTTTGAGACTGGATCTCATTATATCTGCTAGGCTGGCGTGGAACTCATAGAGATCCCTCTCCCTCTGCTTCCCAAGTGCTGGGATTAAAAGTGAGTGCCATCACACCTGGGTGCTATTTCAGTTTTAATATGACATTATGAGAACAGCTTAAATCAATGGGTAACTGAATGAATACAGTTTGGCATAGCCATAAATGGAATACTATTCACTAAAGAGGAATTGGGATTAACTGCTCCATGCAAGACCACGTAGCCATGGCCAAACAATTATGCTGAGTGAAAGAAAAATCAAGTCCAAAATATGTGATTCTGCAACTCTGGAAAATATAAACAAACTGAAACCCATCATGGTTGGGCTGGAGAAGATTCTAGAGGGAATGAGGTTTCCCCAGGAGGAGCAAGAGCTGGAGACAAGGAGGGGTTGGGACACGGGCTAGGATGGGGGGTGGGGGTGATCAACGCCCTGCAAGCGCAGGCATAGAGAATCAAGTTCAGAAGGTGGGGGAGGAGGGGGGGCGCAGGTAGGAGTCTAGGGCTGGAGAAGGCTGAGCTAGGAAGGAAAGGGGCAGGGCCAGAACCTGAGGTGACCCGGCTTGTGGGGTGGGCCAGGAGGGAAAGTGACCCGGCTGGTGGCCCGGCCCCGAGGGGAGGGGACGAGGAAGGGAGGGGAGAGTGGGGGGAGGGGAGGGAACCTGACTGGTGGCTGGGCCCAGAGGGGAGGGGACCTAGGTGGTGGCTGGGCCAGGAGGGCTAGTGACCTGCCCGGTGGCAGAGCCGGAAGGGGAGCGGATGGGACCTGGCTGGTGGCTGCTGGCTGGCGTCATGGCGCTCCTCCTGCGAATGCTCCCGGGCCTGCGCTTCCGCTGGGCCTCGGTGCGGGGTTGCTACGGGTCTGCTCGCGGGGACGCAGGTAAGTCTCGGGCCGGGCTAGTCGCCGCCTCCTGGCTTCGCTTCATTGCTCCACCCGGGGAACTTGGGGGCCAGCCGGGGTCCCTGTGGCCTGTGCAATCGAGGAGGCTGGTCTGTAAACTTGGGTGCAGGGGACGCTGGTCCCGCAGAGGATCCCGGGACGGTTCGGAGTCTCTCCCCGTACGTGCACTCAGTCCCTGTATGTTACATTTTATTTGTTGCATAACACGTGAGAGCCGCGACGCGGACCCTGGACTTGGATCAGGGACCGGGTGGCGGCCGCCCGCCTCCCGCCTCCCGCCTCGCGCGCCCTCCCCGTGCGGGCCGTTGGTCATGGGCGCTGTGCACCCCTTCCGGAGCTCGGGGCTGCTTTCCTGCCCCGTGACCCGCCCGCTGGGCGGACCACAGTCACGTGGGTGCTTCCCGCCGCGCTGCCTGTTCGGGTGTGCGGAGGGTGTGCGGATTGCCGCGCGTGACGGCGGTTGTCAAGGGCCAGGGGAAAGTGCCTGTGTGCTGTCTGTGAGCTTTTGTCCCCCATTTGTGGTTTGGGGCACATTTACCTCTCACTGAGGAGAAAGGAGTCACAGCGGTGAGTTTCAGGTGTACTTCTGGGTAATTAGTGCCGGCGTGGCTTGCTGTTGCGTTGGCCTCCCTCTAATCCAGTTTTCTATTTTATGCTGCTTAAAATGTACCAACTCTTTTGTAACTTTTTTTTTTAATCTTCGATGGTTTCAAGATTTAGTGTTCAATAAATAAAGACCTTGGGAATGTGGAGTGTTATTTGATTGTCCTAGCTGCACTCTATAACTGCGAAAAAAATACTGACGTTAGTAACCATCTTAGGAAGTGACAGTACTTCACTTCGGGGAGCCTGGGCAGCGGGGCAGGAACCTGGAGGCAAGAACTGAAGCACAGACCTAGGAGGACCGCTGCTTATTGGCTTGATCCTGAGGCTTGTACTCAGCCTGCTTCCTTAGACCACCTTGGACGCCCTACCCAGGAGTTGTACGCCACAATGGCTGGGCCTTACCTGCAATTGAAGAAAATGTCTCTCAAACTTGGCCACAGGCCAATCTCATGGAAGCAAGTCCTCAGTGGAGGGTCCCTCTTCCCAGATGTGGCCTGTTGATAACTAAAGCTTTCCAGCACCATGATCCACCAAGACTTCCAGCCAGGGTTTTGCCCACCTCTTGGTGTCTCAGTCAGCCAGACCGTGTTGCAAGCCTACTGTATGCCAAGCACTGTTTGCCTTGGAACTGAAGTTCTTCAGGGGAATTAAAATTTGGTCGGACACCAGTGCATGGCAGGAGCTGTGTAACTTACTATAAACCCCCTCCTGGAAGTTTATTCTCAGTAAATAATTCGAAAGCTGTATGGGCAAAGACGTGCTTAACATTACTCTTAACATTAAGCATTACTCTAAGGATCAGAAACTGGCCTCAACCCAGATCAGTTAAGGGATACTTAAGTAAATCGGGAAAGTCCAGCTCAACAAGCAGGTGTCCATTACAAATGAGAAGTAGGTGACAATTCTGTGGTTACAGTCTTGGTTGACAGGGGTTGCAAGTCTGGGTCTCAGCCCCTGTCTCTTACTGGTTTTGTGTATGAGGTTGAGCTTCCCCAACAAAATACCAAGAAGGAGGCTTTAAGCACTTATTTCTTACAGTTTTGGAGGCTGAGAGGTCAAAGATTTGGTTCCTAATGGGACCCACTTTCTGACTTGGGGATGGTCTTCACCTTGTGTGTGCTCACGTGATTTTTCTGCAGTGTGTGGAGATGGCAGCTTTCAGGGTTTGCTTTTGTTCTGTCCTTTCCCGTCCTTTGCTGACCCCCTCACTCCCCTTCCTCCTTCCTTCTCCCTTCCCCTCTTCTCTTCCTCTTCCTCTTCCTCCCCCCCCCCCCTCCTCCTCCTCCTCTTCCTCCTCCTCCTCCTCCTCCTCCTCCTCCTCTTCTTCTTCTTCTTCTTCTTCTTCTTCTTCTTCTTTTCTCTCTCTCTCTCTCTTTCTCTTTCTCTCTCTCTCTCTCTCTCTCTCCTGGAAAGAGACCTAAGTTTTTGCACATGCTAGGCAACTGAGCTACAGTCCCAGTCCTTCCAGTCTTTTTCTTACACATACACGTAAATAATTTAAAAAGTAATTTTAAAAGAAGTTAATCCAGTTAATGAGAACACTCCCTCGTGACCTAACCTACTTTGACTATAAAGACACATGTGAATGGAAAGGCAAGGAAGGTGATATACCACGCTGGTGCTAATTAACAACAGGCCAGACAAGCAGCATGTGGTGGCACATGTCTGCAGTCCCAGCATTCAGAAGGTTGAAGCAAGAGGTCTTGAGGCCAACTTGAAGAACATACTGAATTCCAGGCCCACTGGGGCTACCATTAGAAAAAAAAAAGCAAGAGTAGCTATATTAATATAAGATATGGAAGATATCAAAGCAAGGAAAATTATCAGTGATTGAAAGAGAAGTGAAGCATTTCAAAATGATAACGAGGCCAGTTATCCAAGAAGATGTCATGGTCCTTAATGTGGGTGCACTTAACGGTGTCAGATTGTGGGAAGGAAGGAAGAGAAAGAGACAAGTCCACCATCATAGTTGGAGACTTAAACATTCTCTACTGGAAGTAGACTGATCTGCAGGCAGAAAATCAGTACTGGTATGGTTGAATTCAACAGCAACATCAACCAACCAGGTATAACTGATGCCTGTAGACCCTTCATCCAGAAGGAAGTAGGAGTTAGGGGAAAAAATACGGAAGGAACAGAGTCTGCAAATGCCAAGACAAACCATGACTTGTTCTGGGGAACTCAGGTTGTGGTTTGGTGTGCCTAGAGCACCACAGAATGGCAGAATTGAAAGTAGAGACCCTGAGCAAGGCACAGAAGGCCTTGGAAGTCACAGTAAGGGGTTTGAGAATAATTTTGAGGGCATTGGGCACATGGAACAGTTTGGGGCAGTGACAAAGTTAAATCAAGTGATCAGGATCAGAAGAGGGTCATCAGCAAACTATAATCATCTGTGCTGGGAAGATAGTGGTAACCCGATCCTAGGTGGTAACAGAGAAGTGAGACCTGCAGGCTGTGGCGTTATTGAAGATGTGGAATCACAGGAGTTGGTTGGAGGAGAATCACGGATGATAGCTGGAGTTTCTGACTTGAGCCATGGCTGCTGAGTTAGCACACAAGGAGCATAGATCGTGGCTGGGATGTGGGAAGTCCTCTGTGCCTGGTTGAGATGGGACTCTGAGGGGAGATATCCAGGTGGTGATTATATATAGAACTGCAATGGCAGGGATATCTAGGATGAAGGAAATGAAGTTTGAAAGCCCATATCACGGGCTGACACTGAGCTACAAGGTAGATAAAATCACCCACGGACAGCAGGATGACAAAAGAAAATCTAGAACAGAAAACCCCACAGACAGGCAGGCAACCATTTAGGCCTCTCGTATTTGTAAGTCAAAGAGTTAAACAGATTAAAAAATCCTTTCAGGTTGAATGAGGAAAACATTATCAGAGCTGAGTTTTCTACCCACTGTAACTAAGTATGGTCTTGTCCTAGATATTTTGTTTACATACACTCATATAAAAATAATGTTAAAGCAGGCAGGAGAAATGGAAATGAACTATGGACAGAAACCACGAAGTGTGGTGGTAGATTACAGGATGAGGCAGGAGCATTGGGAGTTCGAGGCCAGCTCAGGCTACATAGTGAGTATGAAGCCGGCCTGAACTGCAGGAGACTCTGTCTCCAAACAGACAAGCAAACAAACAATAGATTAGGCAGATTGAAGGTTCACAGTCTAGACAATAGTCTTCTTTTGTCCTTTCTGCAAGAGAATTTTAAAATACAGAACTTCCTAAGAGATAAAGTTGGAGATTCTTTTACAGACTGCTAGAGAGAAGATATTAATGGTTTGTTACTATCTAATCCCACCTTGTTCCCAGCTGGGTCCTGATAGGAACTGCTTTTCAGAACTACTGTATGAGCCATCTACACCACTTCTGAGCATGTACCCAAAGGACTCAGTCCTTCCACCAGGATATTGGCATATACATGCTTATTGCTGTACTGTCGGTAACCAGCCTAGATATCCAGCAGACGATGGACAGGGAAAATGTGTGCACAGTGGAACTTTATTCAGCCATAAAGAAAAATAAAATCAAGATATCTTCAGGAAAATGGGTGAAACTGGAAGTTACTATGTTAAACAAAGCACCCCAGATCCGAACAAACACCTCCCGTTTTCTCTCATGTGTGGATCCTAGATTTTAATTACATATTTGTGTGCGTGCGCACGTGCATGCAGGAACGTCCAGGTTATAAAAGTAGAAGATGACCATGAGAGGAGAAAAGAGGTTTGAAAGGAGGGTTAGAGGGGAAAGGGGAGGGTAGAGTATTACATGTAATATGAGAACAAAAGGGGGGCTACTGGTAGGGGACCCGCAGGAGGGGGCGGGGGAGAGGATGGGGAGGGCAGCAACACAAAGTCACTACGCACATCCACCATGAAATCCATTACTTTGCAAGCTAATTTTTTTAGTAATTTTCAAAATTAGGAAAAAGGAAACTGAGGCACAAAAAAATGTTTTCTCCATGTCACATGACTAATCTGCAGAAGGGTGAGGAAATGAAATCCAGTACACCCTACTATGTCTACTGTTAAGGAAATGTTAGATATTATATGATTGTATTATAAAAATTAGCAAAGACTTGAAATCATCTTTTAAAATAAAACTGGAAATGGAAGGAAGAGGCGGTTTCCCTCCGAGGAACTGAGGAGAACGCGTCTGGCTGTGTTTCCCTCCGGCCCCTTCTGTTTCTGCTCAGGAGGACCAGGACACTGACTCTGTATTCGTTCATGATTTCTTATTAATGAAACAAGCAGGGCATGTTGTGCCTGAGCTTTCCAGTTCCCGTGAAGAATGAAGGTGTGGTAGAGAGACCGAACGGTCTAGGATTGATAGTGTAGATCAAGGGGGAAAAGTGGACTATTTCAATAAAACAAATTCCCTACATTACAATGCAGGATCTCTTACAAAATGCAAGACATCTGTCAGCAAGGATGAATGGAGGAAGAAACTGACCCCTGAGCAGTTCCATGTCACCAGAGAAAAAGGAACTGAACCGGTAAGCCCAGCACTCAGTGTTCTGATTAGATGTACTGGGGGAGGGGAAGACGGAACACAGACACCCACAAACCCTCACCATCTGCACTGTGCTGATCTGGCCCCTCCATCAGTCCTTGTTCAGGCCCTCAATTTCCACCTACTATAGAAGCAGGAATCTTCCATCCTTCCAAGCACACTCTGCACTCTGACCCGCTGGAACAGGAGATACCTGTTCATTCTCTTCTCTTCTCCCTCCTCCTCCCCCTCCTCCTTCCCCTCCCCCCTCCTCCTCCTCCTCTTCCTGTCTCTCTCTCTCTATCTCTCTCTCTCTCTGTTCTGAATGTTAACACTCCTCACTGCTTATCTCCACAATGTAGCTAGAGGAGTCCTTTGAGTCCGTGCTGGACCCGCCACTTCCCAGCTCACAACTACTCAGCAGCAGCTTACTGTTATTCTTGAAGAAAGCATGCAGTATTTACATGACTATCCAGGTCCTACTGCCAGGGGTCCCTGTGTGCTCTCCATCCTCAGATGCAGCCATGTTTCCTCTGGATCCCTGTGCTTTGACCACACTGTTCTCTCAGGAATCTCATTTTGCTTCCTTTTATATGCTTTCTTTCAAGGCCTTTGCACACTGGGCTCCTTTCCTTTGGCCAGTTCCTTTGCTAATTAATTCAGACCATCCTTTTACGATTTATTACTTTCATTTATGTTTATATGAGTGCAGTGTGCTGGGTAGTTTTCATCAACTTGACACAAGCCTGGACATACCTGTGAAGAAGGAATCACAGTTGAGGTATTTCCCCTCTTGGGTTTTCCTCTGGGTCTGTCTGTGGGGCATTTTCCTGCTTACTAATTCATGCTGGAGGGCCCAGTCCACTGTGGGCAGTGCCATTCCTATGCAGGCAGGCCAGGACTCTTATAAGAGAGGTAGCTGAGCAAACCAGGGGAAGTAAGCCAGCAGGAAGCATTCCTCCATGGCCTCTGCCTCTGCCTGTTTCCAGGCTTGTCTTGAGTTCCTGCCTTGGCTTACCTCAATGATGAACCTGTAAGTCAGATCCTTTCCTTCCCGAATTGCTTTTGGCCATGGTTATCACAGCAACAGGAAAGCAAACCAGAACAATATGTGAGTGTGTGTGGCACATGTGTTCAGGTACAATTGGAAGCCAGAGGAGGTCATCAGAGCCCTTGGAGCTGGAGTTACAGGCAGGTGTAAGCAGCTCCGTGTGGGTGCTGGGAACTGAACGTGGGTCCCCTGGAAAAGCAAGTAAGTACTCTTAACAGCTGAGCCATCTTTGCAGACCATCCTTTAACTCAGCCTAAATCACTTTCCCTGGATCCCTTTTCTCAGCCCAGCCGTGGTTGTCCCTCACACTGCTCCCGCAGCTGTCCCCTGGCACCTGTTGTGGTGCCCGACTACAACAGACATTCAAATAGAGATGTTGACGAACACTGCATGTTAGAGGTGGAAATGCCCGTCAGACTGCATCTGACAGGCTCAGCTTTTATTCATTTTCTTAGGCAATGACCCCGTGCTGGCTCCTTATCACATCATTTTGTGTAATGTTACATTTCCTAACAAGTGGTCTCAGGCCCAAATGCAGTCACTAAAATTGAGCTGTTGAGCTTTTTGTCTGAGATGCTTTTGTTTTTGAAGGTGATCCGGCAGACAGACCTCCACATGGTGGTTTGCATTGTTGTAGACTATGGATGTATTTGCCTATTGGTACTCCCAAAGTTCAGGCAGCATTGGTTTTACAAACATAATCACAGACTCAGTTTCTCTCATACTAAAGCCACCAGACAGGCTGGCAGATCCCAGCAGACTCTTGTGAAGTTTGGGTTTTTAAAAATATTTTATTTTTATTTTTATGTGTATAAGTGTATTGCCTGCATGTGTGTAAATGCACCAATGTTGTGCAATGCCCTGGTTAGAAGATGGTGTCGGAAAACCTAGAACTGGAGTTATGGACGGCTGCTAGCTGTCATGTGGGTGTTAGGAATCAGTCAGTGCTCTTAACCGCTGAGTCATCTCTCCAGCCCCAGTGAAGTTGTATTTTTATACAACTTCCTATGAGTGGGAAAGAGACTATTTCTCCTTTTGTTGATAGAGCAAGGGAGCCATGCCTGATGCTCAGAGCAGTCATATGTTTGCTCAGAATGTTCTAAGCCAGGTTTCATTCTCAAGTACCCAGATAGGCAGGGTCTAGTGTATACATGAAACCTGGAGATGATCGACCAGATGTTTAAGGGAATAAATCTGTGGGCCTCTGAGGCAGATGATACGATATACTCTGTACTCGGTCCCTTTACAAAATGAGCGCCCTCCGCTATTATAATTAATGTTGTAAATCTCTTCTAGTTGCTCTGTTTCCACATCTCACTTTCTAGAATTGTGCAGAGCCATAAGCATCAATCAGCTTCATTAGTCTCAGGGAAAAGAAGCTGCTAAAGCCGTCTGTTTGGTGACCTCTGGTTGAAATTCAGTTGTCCATGGGGTTTGGTGGCTTGCTTGTTTGCCTGGCTTTGGAGACCAGGAAGCATTGGTGTGTTTAGTGGAGCCTGTAACTAGTAAAAGATTTTGCTGCTTGGCCAAGCAATAACCAAGATGAGGCATCAACACAAGGGCGTTTCAGGGGTTCTTTTCTGCCTCCGGGGTTCCTTCCCTCACCCACAGGCCTGTTGGGGATTGTGTCCTCACAGCCACTAGCCCAGTGGCAGGCACCTCCCTCTTTTTGCCCTCTTTGTCTTGAAATAGTTCTGCGTGACATTACCTGCAGCTGCCCCCTCTGAATGATTCCTCTGCTTCTGGCACACAAGAACTGACAGAATCAAAGAAGACGAACTTGAAATCTCAGGGTTATCTTGAAGTTTGTTATGTCTCTGACCCCGAGTTCTTCCCCTGTGCAGCCTGTCATTTCAGTGTCCTCTTCTGAATCATTCGTCAATCTCCCTTCTTTTCTCAATATCCAGCCTGAGTAGGGGCACCACTCAGACACGCTGCCCCTCCCCCGTGTGCGTGTCTGCGTCCAGTGTCTTCTTGTCCTTCCAGTTAGTTTGTTCTGGTTCCCGTCGTGTGTGGTTGTCGCTCCCCCTTCCCTCTTCTCTTCCCTCCATGCTAAGGATTGGAGCCAGCACAGCACCTCCGATCATGAGCACAGTGGCATTTGCAGTGGGCCTGTGGTCAGCAGCATGGGGCATATGTTCACAGCCCAGCACGATCGTCTTTACATTCCTTGTGCCTTGTCCAGGCTCTCCTCCCTGTCTGTCATGGTTGGCTTTGGTTGTCAACTTGACACACTTAGGAAGAGGAAACCTCAACTGGGGAATTTCTTCTATTGAACTGGCATATGGGCATGTCTGTGAGACATTTTCTTGACTGTTGAATGATGTGAAAAGGCCCATTCCACTGCGGGTGGTGCCAGCCATGGATCTGGATTATATAAGAAAGCATGGTAGTGCGTTCTTTTTACTCCAGCACTCTGTAAGATCAAGGCCAGCCTATTCTACATAGTGAGCCCCAGGCCAACTGGGGCTACTGCCTCCAGATTCCTGCCCTGAGTTCCTGCCTGACTTCCCTCAAAGATAAACTGTCACTTAGAAGTGTAAGATGCAATAAAACCTATCCTCCCCAAGTTGTCGTTGTTGGTCAGAGTGTTTATCCTAGCAATTGAAAGCATACTAGAATTCTGACTCAAACAGTCCATCTAATCCGATCTTACCTTTTCTTCAAAACTCAGCTTGGTGTTTGGGCATTTTTCTGTATATAAATAGCAAAAGGTTACAAGAAAAAAAACACCACCGTTTCAGACACTAATGCAGAAAGCCTCTGTGCATATGCTCCTTAGAGGAAGGTGATACACTGATCTCTCTCACGGCTGTCACCCTAAGGTATGACTGTCCTCTCACAGCTTCATGTCATCTGGATACTACAGGAACTCTGAGTTGGGGAGAGGGGCAGTGATTAACTTTAAGTTAATTTTCCCATCTGCAATATTAGCACTGGGTCCAGCACTGAGTGCCTACTAGATTATCAATGAGTACTTTAACAAACAGATGAAACAGAAGCTAAGTTTGTTCTTAATATGTGAAAGGATGTGGACTACACTGGGGAATGGAGAGGAGGTGACAGGAGTCCAGCAGGGGCCACAGATAGACGTCATGTCAGAGTATGTGGACTACACTGGGAAATGGGGAGGAGGCGATAAGAGTCCAGCAGGGGCCACAGATAGACATCACATCAGTATGGGTTAGCTAAGAATTCCTTTCTATTTGTCTTATTTCTGTTACTTTACTCACTGTGATAGCAGCTCTCTGTCGCTTCTGCCTAACTGCCCCTTGCAATGATGAGGTTACATTTTGTATCTTATACACTGCCTGATTTCTGTGATTAGATTTTCTAGATGAGCCTTCATGGCACGGGTGGACCTCCTCTTCATTATAGATCCCCACAGTGCTTGTGTCTGGACTCTCTGGGAAAGACCAATTCACTAGATTCATTCAGACTTGAGTGACTAGATGTACTTTGTATTATTTTAATTTCTTTTTGAGATAGTACTGGCTATATAGCCTAAGCTGAGTTTCAGTCATGGTCTTTTCTGACTTAGGCTCACTAGTGTTGTGATCACAGGCATGCGTTACCACACCTAGCTTTAAGGTGTGTAAGTGTGCTCAGCAGGTGAATTTGAAAGTGTCCCTCATGCTGCTTTTGGATGTTAGGCGGTCACTACACAGGGAGTTTGGAGGAATGACCAGTGAGCTTCTTGAGTTGGGAAATCTGGAGAGAGCCCTTTATTTCCTGACACCTCTGCCACTCTGTGGACCTTTGGTGCTTTAGCTTCTGCAGCCTGTGCAGTGGGGTAATGCCTGCCCACTATGACATGGATTTTTTCAGTTAGCTTGTACAGCTTGTCTTCTTTTAAAAATTGTTAGAGAAGACGATAAACGAGTTGGACAAAAATTGCTTATCTATTTATTTATTTACGTGTATTAGTGTTCTGCCTGCATTATGTAAGTGCACCTGTGTTGTAAAGTGGCCATGGAGGACGGAGGAGGGCATCAGATCCTCTGGAACTAGAGTTACAGACAGTTGTTAGCTACCATGTGGGTGCTGGGATTTGAACCCAGGTCCTCTGTAAGAACAACCAGTGCTCTTAACCCCTGAGCCATCTCTCCAGTCAGAAAATGGCTTTAAAAAATACATTATTTTATTTACCTATGCATGCTATCATGAATTTATGTGCATCATGAGTGTGCAGGTACCCATGGGAGCCAGAAGGATGCACCATATCCACTGGAAATGCAGTTACAGGTAATTGTGAGGCATTTATGACCAATGTGGGTACTGGGAACCAAACTGGGATCCTCTGCAAGAGCAGTAAGTACCCTTAATGGCTGGGCTATCTTTTCAGCTCTAAAAATTGCTTTTTTATTTTTTAAAGTTAGGGCTAGTGTGGTGGTACATGCTTTTCATCCCAGCACCTGGTAAGCAGAGGCAGGCTTATTTCTGTGAGTTTGAGGCCAGCCTGGTCTACATAGAGAGTTTCAGATCAGCCAGAGTTAATTGGTTACACACATATATATATATGGGCTAGAGAGGTGGCTCAGAGGTTAGGAGCACTGGTCGCTTTTGCACAAGACCTGAGTTTGATTCCCAGCCCCCACATGGTGGCTAACAACTGTCTGTAACTCCAATTCCAGGGGATCCGACACTCTCTTCTGACCTCCACAGGCATTGCATGACATGAGTGTACCCACATACATGCAGGCGATACACTTACACACATAAAATAAAAATAAAATATTTATATAGATATAGATGTATATAGATATATTCTTCTCATTCATTGTTTTAATTCTCCTTGTCTCTCAGGACTGAAATCCTACATACAGTCTTTAAACCCCAGTGAATATGCTGCTTTCATCTACATAGTGCCCTAAACACTGGGGGAAATGGGCTCATCATTTAACACTGATTGAATGTGTGGTGTCCTCGGTACCACACGATGCATGTTAAAGGCACAACCCTGACTTCACAGAACAGTGCTTTCGATGTGTGTTTTATACCCTCTTCCCTTGCCTTTCCGTCTTTCTCTCCTACTATGGATCAAACTCAGGGCCTCTGCAGACTGGGGAAATACTTTCCCACTGAGCTGTGCCTCTGTGTGCCCCTAGTCCTCTGTGTTCCATCTCTAATTAGAGATTTTGGAGTGTTTTAGACAAGTGTTTAGACTCCTGTTGTTTTAACTCTTTTGAAATGGAAGAGGGAAATCTTCCAGCCTGGCGAAGGATCAGACTGGTGCCCCTTGATTTCTTTCACAGACTTTGATGTTCTTGGATGAAAGGTGCTACATAAATACAAAGGATTATTAATGTCACAATTTGAATATTTGTCACAATAAAGGCCAGGCTTTAATGAAGCTTGCAGGCTGCTTCCTTGGGTGATTGTAATTTTTCTCTGGTGATCCTTGCACTTTGTCAAATTAGTCTGATTTCTTGATTTGGGAACTGAACACAGTGGGGTTGTATTGTTCGTTTTGGTTGGTTGTTTATTTTTTTTCTGTGTGGGGGGATTGAACCTACATCCCTGCCCATGCTAGGCAAGCACTTTATCACTGAGCCAGCCACACTCTCAGTGCCTCTCCTGGAATTAAACTTGCTGTATCACGTCTTGCTGGTGATAATGGGAGACCTGCATGTGAGATATCTTCCTTTACTTTCAGCCTTTCAGTGGGATCTACCTGGATAACAAGGAGACAGGGATGTACCATTGTGTGTGCTGTGACAGTCCACTCTTCAGGTAAGATTAGAACAAGTGCTATTCAAATAGCTCTTTCTCATTGGAGGTCTTAGGTTAATACTCTTTTTTATCTTTTATTTTCTGGTGCTGAAGATTGAACCCAGGACCTCGTGTATGCTAAGCACATACTCTACCACTAAGATGCACCCCCAGCTCCCCAAGCAGTCATCAATTGCTTTTGTCATTTGCTATTGCTGCTATAAGGAGCACAGTTCATAGAAGATAGCTATTTGTCTTGAATTGTTTTTCTGGCATCAAGAGCAGCTGACAAGACGTCTTGGCTTCTAGTCCTCCTATATGTATCTCTAAGAAAGAGCAGACAAAACTCTTCTGGTGCTTCATGATGAAGCCATTAGAATTTTTTAAGGGAAAGTATTTAAAGAAATCTAAACCCTAATAGTATTTGCTTGGCCATATGATTAAAACTATACCTCTCCCAGGGAAAATGGGATTATAATTTAATTTAGGAAACATAGAATTTTATGAGGCTCGATTCCCTGCAGTGCTTGACAGAAGCGAATACTGTGCCCTCTTCTATGTAGCTAAAAGTAAATTTAATTGTCCCTTGATTTCAAAGCCTCTTTTAAGTCAATCAGCATCTAAAATCTTTCAACAAAGGCTTTTTTTGTTTAGATATGCAGGAAATAGTCTTTAAAAAAAGTAGATTAGATGGAGAAAAAAGGAAGCATCTTTGAAGTCTTGTTTTTCAGAACTTCAAAGATGTTTTCCTTTCTTTTGCATCAATCTTAAATTGGTTTAGAATAAAATATAAATCAAGCCAGCTCTGTGAATCTCCCATTAGGCAGAGCTTCCTTCTGTCCTTTGGGCTTTCAGTGGCCAGGCTTTTTGGCCAGCTGGCTGCTAATGCCGACTGCATTAGGGAAACCAGACCCTGCCTGCAAGGACAGGCGTGATTAGGACTGATTTTCCTTCATGCTCAGAAGGCCAGGCTGCGGCCCAGGCACATGGGTGCTGATGAGGAGCTATCTGGAAGAGCCAGCTATCAGCTCCCAGCCCAGAAGAGCAGGGAAAGACCAGAATGAAGTTAGTTTTTATATGATGGTGCACGAAAAATAAACCGTTCCACCCTGCCATACCACAACCATTGACACAGACTTGTGTGACCTCAAGAAGTGTTTGTTGATTTTTGTTTTGTTTTTTAGGTAGTGTCTCTCTGTAGCCCCAGCTGACCTGGAATTCACTATGTAGACCAGGCTGGCCTCAATCTCACAGATAATGCCTGCCTCTGCCTCCCAAGTGCTGGGGTTAAAGGCAAGTAACACCATACCTGGTGATTAATTTTTAATTTTATGTGTATGTGTGTGTGTGTCTGTCTGTATGCAGGTGTCTGTGGAGACCAGAGATATCAGATACCCCTGGAGCTGGAGTTGTAGACAGTTTTGAGCTGCCCAACCTGGTTGCTGGGAACTGAACTTGTGTCCTTTGCAAGAGCGCTATGCACTCTTAACCACTGAGGCATCTCTCTGATCCCAACCTCGAGAGTCATGAGGCCTTCTGTCCACCAGCACGCAGTTAGTTCGGTCCCAGATGCGCGCTAGAGATACTCTGATCCCGTTCAGTACTGGCCCCGTCTCTCGGCAGTGTCAGGTCCCATCGGTAGAGAGCGCAGTCCTCGATCTTGTTACTCACTTCCTGCTGACGATACTCTGCAGACCATACTCTGTGCTTTTGACTAAACAGCTCTCGTTCAGCTTCCCAAAGTCTTCTTGGGCGCCTTGACTTTTGGAGCTGCTCAAAGAACTCAGAGAAGCACTTACATTTACCAGTTTGTTATTGTTGTTGTGAAGCCTTTAAACTGTAGCTTAAAAGGCACATGTGGTCTTTATATATTAACACAGTGCTATTTCAAATTCAGAACATTAAGTGACCAACGGGAGTTCACAGTGAAACAGCCCAAACTAATAGGAAATCTGGTTAAGTTTGTAAGAGGTCTGTTTACGCAGCCGCCAGGCCAGCTCGCTGAACTTCTAGTTCATAATTTGCCTGTCCAGGCAACTAAGTAACATTGTTTAAAACTTCGTGTGTCCCTATTCTGGACTGAGCAGACTGGCTTTGAAGGGTAGATTTTTTACTTATCAGTCTGTGCTTCTGATGTTCTCTGGGGGCTGTAGAATATCCAGAAACGAAGGAAAAAGAAATCAAACAAACATTTAAAAAAGAAGTTAAAAAAAAGCCAAAGCAAAATCCTGTCTTAGAATATCTGATCCAGAGTGGCTTCTGTTTGTGAGGAGTGAACCATTTAACCTGCTAATTAATTAAATAGGTATCTTGGAATTTCTAGCAGCCTTAATACTTAGACTGTTGGTCTTAAATGATGTATATTGGGCTACTCATATTACTTGGTGAAATGTCCAAGTTTCTGCCAATTGTGTCAGTAAAGATTTATTGTTTCCCATTAAAGCCATTTAATGACTTTTATTAGCCTTAGATTCATTCATCCATTAAAAAAAGCTTTATTGCATTCATAATTCTCTGTCAAAATTCCTCTAATGATTAGTGGTGTATATAATGTTGAGTGTGGGAGGCTTTGGCTATGAGGTGCTTTTTCCTAGGACAAAGTAGCTAGGTGAATCTGTTCTCACTCCAGACACTCTAACCAGTAAGCTACAGTGCAAGTCTCAGGTGAATATTTTCGCAGGGAACCCAATCCAAACATGCAGAAATGTCATAACATTATTGGCAATAATAACAGGTTTTAAAAGAATATCATTGTGTACCATGTATTAGGCACTATCCTAAACACATCATACTCCAGAAACACCTCAGTGGTCTCTAGCAACTGTGTGAAGAGACAATATCATTGTTATTCTACAGACCATGACTTAGTAGCAGCAAGATCTCCAGATCAAGCGATTACTTCAGAGGTTTTCAGAAAGAACCCCTGAGCCTTCCTGAGATATTTCTAGTGGGCAGCCAGATGCTGGAGACTGACCTGCTGGACCTTCTGCACACTTAGTCTGTACCCTACTACTGGGCTGCTCCTTACCCAGTCCCCTCCTCTTCTATTTAATCAAACACCCTTGTGGCAGAGTGAATGCAGAGGCACAGACAGGATTTATTCATATTTTTTTGAGTGAGACAATAAAAGGATTTGCAACATTATAAAATAATGCAACCCTTCTCAAGAAGTACCTGGTTCATTTTAGAAAATATAATTGTCATAAAAATGTCCAATCAACATGTAGTAAATTTGTTATTTTTTTAATTAATCTAAACCAAGAATGGTGATGCATGTTTTTGACCCCAGGGTCCAAGAGGCCGAGGTGAATTCTGATCATGAATTCAAGGCTATCTTGGGCTACATAGTAAGACCCTGCTTCAAGAAAAAGTAATTAAAAAAATAATTTAATGCATGCATATTTTAAATTCTCAGTTGTAATTTCTAACCTGTTAAACATTGACATTAGTAACTCATATTAAACTGATGTTCTAAGGAACCCTTGGTAATTTCAGGTCATGGAGGGTCCTGAGACTAACACGTTTGAACCTCCTGTCCTAGCCTTCTTTCTGATGAGGCTGTGTATGTTCACCTGAGCTTCGGTCTCTGCTCAGAGTCCAGCGATTCTATTATTCACTGCTCATTACTTGTTTGTTCAGGTTCTGGCTGGTTTAACTTTGAGTTATTTCTTTCATAGCTGGAGAGAATCATCTATTTGTCATCTTTATATTTCTTAAGACTGTTTTCCTACTGCCGTTTGCAGAGACCTTCCTGTCTGAGTTCTTAGAGAATGGAATCTTTTTGGTCTTATTTTTGTGGTGCTGGGAATCAAACTCAGGACCTTGTGTGTGCCAGGCAAGTGCTCTGCCACTTAGCCCCAACTCAATCCTGAGGGTGACGTCTTATCTGAGCAGGTCTCGGATGGCCCTCTGCCTCTTCCTTCTAGCCCCTCCAGCCCGCTTAGGTGATGGCATCATTTGTCCCTGAGAGGCCACTCTAAGCATTGAGCTTTATCCAGGCTTATGGATTAATAACAATAATCATAGCCAGTGTTAAGGAGCACCTGCATTATGCTCAAAATATCCCTGCAAGCTAGATACCACTGTCCCATTTTGCAGGCCCTCAAGAGGCTGAATGGCTTGCCTAACTTCACACCAGTAAGCAGCAGCAGGAGCAGCTTTGATTCCCCATGCCAGGCAGCTCCTCTTTTCGGATCATAGAAATTCCCATTGCTACAAAGTTCTGTCTGGTCAGATCGTAAACAGTCATGCGGACCTCCCCAGCCACTGTTCTTTCTTTTTGGTATTTCCCTTTTCTGTCTTTGGAGCACATGGATTTGCTTTCCTAATGTGCAGCACAGTTCACAAAGACCTAGCAACAGAAACAGTTCCCTGGAAGGAGTCATTCTGGAAACTCACCTTGGGATCTGGCAGAGGGATTTGGGAGTCAGGTCCTGCTCAGAACCAGGAGACGAAACCCCAGGTATTAATCGTGTTTAACCTCTGTGGGGTGGGGACTGTCTTCCACAGTTCAGAAAAGAAGTATTGTTCAGGCACTGGCTGGCCTTCATTTTCTGAGGCTCACGGTACTTCGGGCTCAGACGAAAGTCACACAGGGATCCTGAGACGCCTAGACACTTCCTCAGGATCTGTTCGCATGGAGGTGGTCTGCAAGCAGGTGGCGTATCACTTTGCTTAGTTTTCTCTGAGGGCTCCTGTGTTTGGTGCCTCTCTTCTTCTGTGGTGAACTTTATCATCAAAATGCCCTGAGCTGCTTCTGCTCACACCTGTAGGTGTCCCTCGCTCTCATCCCACTGGACACTGATGATGTATGTGGGCGTTGTCTCCCCATGTCCTTCCTGCTTTGTAGCAGGCCATCAAAAGACAGACACATCTTCCTGTGAGCCTGGTGGAGGGAGTGGCTAATATCCACACACAAAAGTTGATTTTGTTTTTATTTATTAGTTTGTGTACAATGTGCATGTGAGGATACGTGCCACTGAGCACACATGGAAGAAAGCTTTTGGGAGTCAGTTCTGCCCTCCCACCATGGGTTCTGGCATCTGACCTCAGATCAGCAGACTTGAACAGCAAGCGTTTTTACCAATGGAGTCATCATCTTGCCAGCCCATGAAAACTTGTATTTTAATCTCCTCAGGTACTCATATGAACAAGTTTTATAAGACAGTAGAGGTGAAAAGAGCTGAGTTGACTTTCAGTAAAGAAAAGTGATTATTGAGTCAGGACCTGTGTTAATCCTTCCATGCCTTGCATACATTCATCACCACAATGGCTGTTATGTAGCTATCATCATTACAATCTGACAGTAAAATAAGTCAAAGCCTAAGTTTAATGATATCTCCATATTTCCACTGGTAAAGTAGGGCCACACACTTCTACTCTGTGTGCATCCATTTGTCCATTTTAACCAAATTCGAATACAAAAGACTGCAGGCTCTGGAGCGGGGCTGTGCCTGGTTTTGTGAAGGATTATGTTTCCATCGATAGTAATAAAGGCTTCTTTTGCCTGCAGTGCGAAGCTCACCTCGGCCATGTGTTTCCTGATGGACCTGGACCCATGGGGCAAAGGTTTTGCATCAACAGTGTGGCCCTTAAGTTCAAACCAAGCAAGCACTGACGGTCTCCAGGAGGCCTGACCTTTCCCCCTCCTTCCTGTAGTACCTTGGTTCTATAATTTAGATGGATGCCTCCAATCATAGGCTAAGGTTGCTGTTGACTGCAAGGAAGCCTTGGTTTCATAATCACCCATAAACTCCACCCTGACTTCTGCTTGCACTGTGGAATTTCATACAGCAAGAGAGGCAGCTCATTCTTCAACTGGCTTCCGTGGCTTTGGGTGGGACCACAGAGTGAGATCTTCGGAGGATTTCAGGAGACGGATGAACTGACTAGGGTGCCAGATGCTCCTATGAAATGACCCTGAATTTGCTATCAAAGTCAAGTCCTTCATGGACACACACAGATGAGGGTTAAGTGAGGAGAGAAAGGAAAAGATGAGTGACCCCCGCAGTGAAGAGGAGGGCGGGGAGGCCAAGCACAGGAGGCATATGTGGTGACGGGTGAGACATGATTTCTTTTCAAAATTTTAAATGTACTTCCAACCTTACAACTCACAAGTGGGCTCCAGTGTGATTCTGTTAAATTTTAGTGACTCTGACTCTGAATGTTAACCCTCAAACCTTTGCCACAAAATTATTTAAAATGTTCAAATAAAATACTGAGATGGCTATTCACTTTTTGTCTAAATCTGTGAATTTATCCTTTTATAAACATAACTCTAAATCAGAATGATAAAAGAAAAAAAAATTTGGGCTAGGCATCATGGTACATGCATCTAATCCCAGCACATGGGAGGCAGAGGCTGGCCAGCCTGATCTACAGAGTGAGTTCCAGGCCAGTTGGGGCTACAGGGACATCCTGTCTCAAAAAGACCAAAAAAAAAAAAAAATCCAATCCGATGGTAGTATGCATTTGATTACCCCGGGGCGACAGCTTGAGGTAAACAACATTTTACAGGTTGAGGCTACCGAATGATTTGTTAGTAAACAGTTTTAAAACCATTCTTTTTGTGCTGTTTGAAACTTTACCCCTTTGCCCTCTTACTAACCTGGTAATATTTTTTGACATTTCTAAACTAATGTAAACTGTGACATTTGACTTCTAGAAAATAATATTAATCTACAACTTGAATTCTTCATTATTTTGTGTTTACGTTATTTTATCTATTTAGTTTTGGGGTGGGTGTGCATATGGTTCCCAGGGATCAAATTCAGGTCATAAGCCTTGGCAGCAGGCATTCTTACTTGCTGAGCCATCTCTCCACCCTCAATTTTACATTTTCAGACTCCAAAATAATCATTATTTACATTTAACACCCCCAATAATGATTATTACTGTGTAGAGTGCTGGAGCCATGCCATTTGGTAAAGCTCCTCTGCTTTAGTTAAACTGTGACAATTCCAGAAATGACGGTAATTTGGTTTCCAGAATCAAATTGTTTCTGTAAATTCTTGCCTCCCCCGCCCTATCAGGAGAGTTGTTTATTAATCACCTGATGGTCTTTAACTCATCACTTCCTGGCTACCCCTAGCGATGGCTAGCTTCCCACCAGAAAAAGCTAGCAATGGCTAGCTTCCTTCCTGCTCCCACTCTTCTGAGACCTGTAAAGAGGCCCCTGCTCTGCCCCACGGACCTGAACCCTCCTCGGAGTCCAACCGTGTTGCTGCCATCTGTCTGTCCATGGAGTTAATAACTCTTCTAATAATCTCTTTCCTCAAAAGAACACCAGCCTCAGTTCTCTAAACCCCGAACCTTTCATAGAGTTGGTATTGTATTTGCCTACACGTTTGCCTTGTCTGTTGCTCTTCTTGAAATTCCATGTTTTCCTTTTTGGCATATGTACGGATGTGTATGTGGGTGTGCAGGCACAAGTGTATACCTGGGGAGGGAGATGTGGTATATGTGTCCCGCAGAAGCGAGAGAATGGTGTGGGATGCCCTGCTGTGTCCCTCTTGCTTTATTCTTTTGGTACAGGATCTCTCACTAAACCTGGAGCTAGGCTTGCAGGCGGCAAGCCCCAGCAGTCCTGCCTCTGCCCCCAACAGCACTACGGTCACAGGTCCCGAGATCCCAACTCAGGAACTCATGCTTGTGCAGCAAGTGCTCCTGCCTGCCGATCCATCTTTCCAGCCCCTAAACGCCCATGTTTTTCTGTGATGGGTTTTCTTCTGCCTGAACTTTTGTTTCTTCTTTTAGCTCATGTTTCCTCCGTTTCTTTGGGTTAGAATGCGTCCATTCTCCTTCCTTCTCCCTCCACTCCTTTTCATCTTCTTGGCTTTAAAAATGCTGTTCTGCTCCTAATTTTTGAATAAAATCCAGTCGACACCAGGCCAGCTGCTAATCTCCATATAATATGCCATTTTCATCTTGCTGCTTTCAAGATTTACTCACTATCTTTGGCTTTTTCTTAGCCTGCTTGTGCTGCTGTAACAAAATAGTGCTGATTAGGAGATTTATAAAGAACAGAAATGTATCTTCTTACAGTTTTAGAAGCTGAGAAGTTCAAGATCAAGGTGTTAGAAAGTTCTGAGTCTGGTGACTGTGTTTCCTGCTTCCAAGGGTGGTACCTGTGCCGTACTGTGGTATCTACATCCGGTGGAGGGTGGTGCCTGTGCCGTACTGTGGTATCTACATCGGGTGAAGGGTGGTGCCTGTGCCGTACTGTGGTATCTACATCGGGTGGAGGGTGGTGCCTGTGCCCTACTGTGGTATCTACATCGGGTGGAGGGTGGTGCCTGTGCCCTACTGTGGTATCTACATCGGGTGGAGGGTGGTGCCTGTGCCGTACTGTGGTATCTACATCGGGTGGAGGGTGGTGCCTGTGCCGTACTGTGGTATCTACATCGGGTGGAGGGTGGTGCCTGTGCCGTACTGTGGTATCTACATCGGGTGGAGGGTGGTGCCTGTGCCCTACTGTGGTAGCCACAGCAGATGGAAGGTAGAGGGTGGTAGCGACTGTTGCATGCTGACATGGAAGAGATGGAGGGACCCAACCAGGATCCTCAAGTTCTTCCATAAGGATTGTCAGCTCTTCCTTGAGGACGTCCCATGCTTTCTTCATGTGTTAAAGGCTTACCTTCTAACAACAGCACGTGGGTGATGAAGTGTTATCGTATACATTTCGGGTATATTCAGATGACAGCAGCTTTGGGCCACTGAGCGTTGATGTGGTTGCCTTTGTTTTTCTTGTATTTAATATACTTTGTATCTGCATTTAAAAATTTTTTATCCAATGCTGGATATTTTTTCATCGTGTATTTCCCTGCTGTTTTCCCACTTTCATTCTGGTATTCAGTTATCTGATGTCTTAACCATTTGCTGCCATCAAACAGCTCACTGCGCTTCTGTCTGCTCTCAGCCTCTGCTCTTCACGTTGGGAAATTTCTATCAATCTGTCTGAGTTTTCTTCTTTCTTCTGTCATATCCATTTGGTTTCAGGACTATTAAGTGATTAAAAAACTTCGGATAGTGTATTTCTAAATATATTTTTATTTTTTTTAATTTTTATTTTACTTTATGTGTGTGAGTGAATTGCCTGCATGTGTATACGTGCACCTGTCATGTAGTGCCTGCAGAGGCCAGAAGAGGGCATTGGATCCCCTGAAACCAGAGCTACAGACAGTTGTTAGGCACCATGAGGGTGCTGGCAACCAAACCTGGGTCCTCAGCGAGAGCAGCCAGCACTCTTTAACTGCTGAGTCATCTCTCTAGACCCAGATGGTGTATTTTTTTTAGTTCTAAAATTATATTTGCTTTTTCTGTGCTGTTTCTGGCTTTGTTGGGGCTTCCTGTTTCTCTGCTGATATTCTGATTCATTGTAAGCACGTCTTGGCGGTATTATTTCATGGAGGGAATTAGAATAGCCAATGCAAAATCCTTATTTGTTAGGTCAGAACCCTGGTTCAACTGTGATTGATTGGACTTATTTTCATTTCTTCTGTGTGTGCTTTTTGATTATTATTTGGGATTTTTCGTACCATATAATTTTGTATAGTCAATTCCTTCCTTCCACGTTTACTTGGGTTCTAGGGATCGAACTCAGGTTGTGAGGCTTGTGCAGCAAGAACCTTTAGCCACTGAACTTTTTCTGCCCACCATATAATTTTGGATCGTGTCCTTGGCATTATGACATCAATTTGTGGAGATTCTGAATTCTTAGATTTCCTCTGAAGTGTTGCCTTTCTCTTAGCAGACAATATTCTTAGCTGAACTTGAATTCTGAGATCTTTTTCTTGAGAAGACTCTCCAGCCCTAAGAACTTTTGTGGTCGTTGCTCATTTTAGCCCAGCCACAGTGAGTCTGCAACAAGAAGTTCGAATCTGAGGCTCTTTTCTCTTTTTTCCTTGGGAGATCCCTCTTCTCTTGGCTTCACTTTCCTGGTTTCTCAGACCAGGCAGGCTGCGGGTGTTTCTCATGTGTCAACCCCCCGCTGTGTGTGGGCAGCACACAGGCCTCCCTCAAGCTTGCCTAAGGTCTGGGCAGGCGAGACTGGACTGGAGCTTGCCAGCAGCTTTCTCTCAAGACAACACAAGTTCCTCATTACTGTTTGCTTCTGCTCACCCCAGTGCCACAGCCCATGGCCCTTCCATGTTGTCCTGTGGAAGAAGCCACCTGGAAAGGCCCTAGCAGCAACCTCAGAAGTGGAAATGTGGGACCTTTGGATGCTCCTTCCCTTATCGCGAGCTGTGTCAACAAGCCCATCATAAGTTGAAAGTACCATAAGTAAAAAATGCATTTACTAGACCTAACCTGCTTAGAACATCACAGGCCAACGGCATAGCATACTGCAGAATATTGTTTGTTGTCCCTTATGATAAAAATTATGAAGTTTTATTAATACTACATCCATAACCTTAAATGCTTTTCTTATTTATAAAGCAAAAACACAGTCTAAAAGATTGGATTAAATAAGTCATAAGATAGGAAAGTAATGTAATCACAATAAAGCTGCAATAAAGAGATGGCACAAGGAGATGGTGTTGGTCACTTTTCCTATTAGTGTGATGGAGTAGTTGATGGAAGGAAGGAAGGGTCAGAGTTCGGAGGATGTGATTATCTTGCTGAGGAACGCATAGTGATGGGTATCTACCTGTGATAGAGACAGGTGGCTGTGTCATGTTAGTGCTCAGGAAAGGAGAGCTATTCAGGGGAATGACCAGGCTAGCCCTTAAGGCCCACCACCCCTGTAATACAGTTTCTCCAGTGAGTCTTTACACCATAATGATTCCACAACCTCCTGAAACAGTGCCAGTACCTAGGGACCAACTTTTCAAACACTTGGACCTATGGAGGACATTTCATAAACTATGACAGACACTATGAATTAAATAAAGTAGACTAAATATCAAAGCCCATGGTCTCACAAAGAAGTAAATACATACATACAATATACACATACATACGGCAATCTAATGGTTTCAATCAAGAAGAGAATATTTATCTGAGCCAACTTAGTAAGTGAAACAGAATATAAGAACAGATAGTGTGTGTTTGATCTTTGTCCTGTGGCAACATCTTTGACATAAATAAATTTGGAACAGGAAGGAAATATTTTGGCTCATGGATTCGGAGGTTTCAGCCCACTGTTGCTTGACTATGTTTCACGGTCCATTCAGCAGAACTGGGTGGCTATGGCCATTCCTCTCCTAGTGGACAGGAAAAACGGAGAGCAACACAGGAAGGAGTCATGGCAAAATACTGACCCAAGGACACACTTTCAGTACCTTTTTCCTCCAACTATACCTCACCTCCTAAGTTCCTACCACTACCACCCCAAATAATGCTGCCAGCTAGAGACTTTGAAAACCTGAGCCTGTGGGAGACATTTTATATTCAAGCCACAGCGTAACGAAATGTTTTTAATGAGCACATTGTTGCTTCCTGTTGCACACATAGAGAGTGCAGCAAAAAATGGTTGAAATTATGATTTTTGCAGAAAGTATTAAAACACTTGTAAAAAGAAGTGCTGGGACATGGCTGAGTGGTAGAACGTAGGCTAGACCACACATATGCTGGGACATGGCTGAGTGGTAGAACGTAGGCTAGACCACACATATGCTGGGACATGGCTGAGTGGTAGAATGTAGGCTAGACCACACATATGTAAGGCCCTGGGTTGAACCCCAGTACCACAAAAATAGTTAACAGCTGAATACAGTAATACTCACAGAGAAAGCTAGAAACTCTTCAGAATTGCTCCCCCAAATGCATAGAGTTGGGGAAGTTTTAGGAATATGTTCTTTCAAGTCTCCAGTGATTCCTGGGTGATATGTATACACATGCACGTGCCCCACAGTTACTGAGGTACAGACTGAAGAAGGAAGTGCCTTTGTTTTCATTTCTTTTTCTGTTTGTCTAAGATAAGATCTTGTCAGCCCAGGTTGACCTTAAACTCTTGATTCGCCCGCCTCAGCCTCCTGGACCAGTGCGAGGTGTACTACACAGAGGAAAATGAATCTAGTCCAAATTCCTCTCCTAGAGGAACTACTGAATGGAGTCTGTAGACCACAGACTTGCCCTCAGGCCCATCTGAGCTAGTCAGTTCATCAGTCAAGGCCTCCCTCTCAGATGACTCAAGGCTGTATCAAGTTGACAGTTGAAGCTCACCAGGACAGACGCACTTCCTCGCTGGGAAGTCCTCACACAGATCCCTGGCCACCAGTAAGGACACTAGTGATTTGAAGGTTCATGGAAATCTCTAAAACTGTGTCTGAGGCAGGAGAACGAAGCAGAAGCAGTGAGCCGTCTCAGCGGGGCGGCGGAGATCAGCAAACTCTGAAAGAAGCTACCTACCAACTTACCACTTCGGAAAACGAAATGGCAAAGTGCAGGGTGCAGCCACCTTTCTGGTCTTCTGTCTCTTATTTCGACTTGGCTTGAAGACTGAGTTTAAAACGTGACCTACAAACTGAGGGTGGTGGAGCCCTGGCTGCCGGCTGGATGGCAGCTCTGTAAGGTCTTCTTCCTGCTGGAGGCAGGCATGGTCGAAGTCATTATCATCTGAGTGGTCTTAAGTAATCCTGCCTCTAAGACCATCTCAAGGTGGCTTCACAGGTGGCTGTGGCCTGACAGCCTGTATATAACCACCCCCATGACCCAAGAGCGATTCCATTCCTTGAGCAGTGACCTCAAGATTCAAAGTCTGTTCCAAGGTGACATCATAAAGTATGCTGAGGAGACACCACTCTGGCTTCAGGATGCCAGGAATCGGCTACTTTTACTAACCTACATTCCTCGTTCAAAGTAATGGGTTTCGTTATGACATCTTCACAATATGCATAATGTACTTTAATCATATTTGTGGCCTCTGTTATCCTCTCTTATCCTTCCTCCTTTCTCTGCCAGTCACTCCCCTGTCTCTAATAATCCCCCAAGGGCTATGTTTTTAAGAGTCCAAAGATGAGGAATTCTACAAAGAATAAGTTTGCTTTCCACCTGTCTAATGTCATCTCCTCACTCTTTAGACTTTTTTTGTTGTGTATTAAATTTTGCTTGCTAAGTCCTCCAGGCTCCGTGGAGCTGGGAGAGAAAGTGACCCAGTTGAGGGACTTGGTCCAGGCAGCCTCCCTGCTCCTGGCTCTTGATCCTTTCATCTTAGTGGAGCATTCACCTCCTCCCACGGCTGTGTTGAGGTGATACATTTGCATCTGTGAAGTTATCTAAGACATGGTCCTGGTGTCTCAGGGTGTGGGATGCTGTTTAGTCTAACCTCAGAGTCAGGAACAAAAGAATAATTCATGTTGCATTTCAATGCTGATTATGGGGCGTGGGGGCTGGTAAGAGAGGAGCGAGGAGGGACTATTTCCAGTAATGGGAGTATTTGGCTGATTGGTAACTGTTTACAGACGTGTTTCTTTCTACCGTGTACCCCTTGAAATCATTTTCTTTGCAAATGTTAAAAGCCATGTGAAAAAAACCAACAACCTTGATTACTCGTCTTTGTACTTGAATCAGCAGCATGTCAGCTGCTGAATGAACTCTAATTCCTTCACTGAGCCTGTTAAGGAGACCATTTAGGCCACATTTTAAAAATATCTTGGTAGGGGTCTCAAGAACAATTAGCAATTAAAATAATCTATTTTCTACATTTCGCAATATAAACATGACTGCGTGATTGATTTCAGTCTCGGGTGCCGCGTTGCCCGGGAGCTCTGTGTTCACGCCTTCGCAGGCTCTCAGGCTCCTTGGAGTCGACTTAAGTATGACAAGGCGGCTCTCAGCTTTCATTAGTGCATCATTAACTTTAGAACACAACTTGCTGCCTTCGCCAGGGAATCCACATCCGAAGATCACCAATAACCCTGCAGACTTGATAGCTCGGGACTGCTGTCTTGGTAAGAAGTCACCTGACCAGGGAGAATGCCGAAAGAAGACCTGGTGTGTCTGAGTATGCTAGTCACCTTTTTCATTGCTGTCATGAGTACTGAAGAGAAGCAGTTTCAAAGGAGGAAAGGTTTATTTTGGCTCATGCTCTCAGAGGTTACCATCAATGGCAGGCTTTGTGGTTTCTGGGCATATGGTAAGGCAGAAGACCATGCAGGAAGGACATGGTGGGCAGAGCTGCTCACCTTGCAGCAGGTGGAAAACAGAGGCGTCAAGGGGGCTCCATCCAAATACATTGTTCAAAAGCATGTCTGCAGTGTCTTCCTTCTTCCATCAGGCTGTACCTCCCAATAATACATTCCATGGGAACCCATCAGTGGATTAGCCCCCTGATGACTCTAATTGAATGCATGAATATTTGAATCCACCAGCTCGGAGAAAGCTTTCAACCCATGAGCCTTTGGGGGTACATTTCCTACATAAACAATAGCACCAAGCTTTGACTAAAGATTCTATGCTATGTGGGCTCGGGGAACCGAGCCTTACGCGGTGAAGATAGGAAAGTCACCACTCCACCTCTAGATTTTAAAGGCAAGGAAACTGAATCCTAGAGAGCTTCAGCCTGTTAGTGACAGCCAACCCCCCTCCCCGTTTCTCTTACAACATAGTTTTATGGGTGCAAATTGGGTTACTTGGTTCCTCTCTTGGATAGCAAGAAGTTACATTTGCAAAAATGCCTCGGAAATGGGCCTCATCTGATGCAGGAGAATGGACTTGATGACTTCTCAAGGCCCCAGTCAGGTCTGAGATCTCTGAGAGCTTTAGAAAATGAGTTGAAGTTCTCACTGCAGTCCCCACCTGCCTCTCTGGAGCCAGAACCTTGGGTATTAGGGCTGGAGACCTGAAGAAGGCCTGGGACAAGGATAAGGCAAGAGGGTCATCTTTCCATTTGGTATCCTGGGCGACTCATCCATCTCATTCTTTTCCAAACATCACCAAACATGAGAGCATGGGGATGAAAGTGATGGGTGGGGTGATGGCTGGTCCTGAGGAGGCTCTCCAAGATGAAGTACAAAGGAGAAGAGGCATCCACGGTAGAAAGTGAGCTGACTGCATGATCAGACCTTGGGTTTGAGTTGAACGAAGGAAGTTCACCTAGAACCACCAAGGTGACTGTTTCCACTTGTACTTGAGACATTCATCAATCCTGGATCCTGTGGTAAACCATCATGCCTGGCTCAGGACAAGGGGCAGAGCCTCTCCTGGCTTCCCTGTCTGTGGGATCAGGGGACCACAGGCAATCTATAAACAGCAATGAAGAAGCCTGAGGGTCTCTTGTTTTTAAGATAAATTGGGGAGCTGATTAACATGTGATCCCCTTAAAATGGCTTCAGTGGGCTGGCAAAATCCAGACTGAAACTAAGTTCAGCAACACAGAATGCCTGAGGTCATGTCACATGAATGAACTGTGAGTGGGTGGGCACACCCTACAAGCAGTTTGTGTTTAACAAAAGTGGTTCTGGGTTGGAGAGATTGTTCTTGGGTAAAGTTCTTGTTGTGCAAGTGTGGGGACCGGACCGGAGTTCAAATCTCCCAGAACCCAAGTAAAGGTAGAATATACCTGCAATCTACACAGTACTCTACTGTCTCACAGTAGAGTAAAGACAGGAGAGAATTTCAAAAGCTCACATTCTAGCTGGCTTGGCGCACCCAGTGGTGAGCAACAAAGAGACCCTGCCTCAAACAAGGTGGAAGGTGACCAAGACTCTGGGTTGTCTTCTGACCTCCGAATGTGTGTCGTGGCAATAATGTATACACCCCCAGCACACAATCAAAAAACCAGTGGGTTTTATTGGCGTCACATACAGGAATGTGGGTGAGGAGTTACTTATCAGAGCAGAAATGACTTAAAGCTGTACTACCCGAAGCTCATTCTGCGTGGGTGACAGCTCACTACAGTAGGAAGCCTGAGGCACACTGCACAACCTGTAGGCAGCTCAGCAGGTTGGAGAGTCTCTTCCAGGCAACTCAGCCGGTCTCAGAGTGTCTCTGAGCTGTCCTTAGGGCTTATATAAACTTGGGGAGGGCTAGTGAAACTGGTTACTTTCAGGGACTTCCTGAAGCTACCGAGTAGTTTAATTCTTGAGTTTTAATTCACCTCCCTTTAGAACATCCTGAATCTTTTTTAAAAATTGAATCTCTGTGCATCTCATACAGAACATCTCAATCAATCTCGATCATCTTTATACCCCACTCCCCAGCATCCCCCATAGCCCACCTGGAATCCATGTATTCTGTCATCTGTGCTAAGACCAATTGTGTCAAGTTAGTGGTTCCTCAGTGCAAGTTCATCCACTGAAGTCTGGTCAGCCTATCCAGAGTCAGATGCATGATCATATGGAAATAGAATCTTACAAGCTCCTGGACAGTGCACATATGAACCTACAGCAATGGAGTCAGCATGCTCAAGACCAATGCAGACCCAAACAATCAAAGTTTTGAAAAAGAAAAAAGAGCATGCAGGTTTAGAGCCTGCCTGGGGTCAGACACGTGGCGGACTAGCAGCCACATGGCTGGGAGAAGGAGCTTTAGAGAAAATGTAGAGAAATGCAAGACGCTAGGGCAGCCCAAAGCCTTAAAGAAAGCATGTTTAGAAAAAGGATGTGAAGAAGAGAAGGAAAGATTACGCTTTTCTGAAGAATTCAAAAAAGCGGGCAGACTTATGGAGAGCTACATGTCTGTGGCCGGGTCTCTAGGGGCCCCCTCCCAATGGGAGGGGGTGCCGTGGGCAGACACTACGGAGGCGGCTTGCCTGTCGGTCAAATGGCAGGAGGTTCACTTTCGTTTTTAAGACGAACCTTTTTCAATCTCTTTTTTAAAAGTTTAATTTCTTCCTCTAACATTTCTTCTTCCTCCTCAAGGTCTCCCTCGCTACCCTCTTCTCTCAAGCCTTTCCACTCAGACAGCGAGGGACAAAGCCCCTTTCCACCTCCAGGGGGCTTGGGAGGTTTTAGTCCCCTTGTGGCTTTGTGAGGACAAGCTTCCTCCTCCGATACCAAGGACGCTCTAGCGTCTTGATCCCGAATATCAGAAAACATAGCCTGAGTTTCGGCCACTAGCTGTTGAAGGCGGACCTTGTCTGTAAGGAGGGCGTCTTTTATCAGGCGCCAAAGGGAAAAGGTAGACAGGGGAAAAATTTTGGGACCCTCTGCTTGTAAAAGCTTCTGAAGGTCTCGGCAAATTTCCTCCCAATCCGAGACTTTTAAATCTCCACTAGACCATGGGCTAGCCTTTTCTATATTTTTAAAAAATTTATCCAGGGTGTGGCTTTTTACCGCCGTTCCCTGTTCTTTTAGAAGTTTTTTGAGTTGATGCTGCAGCTGTGCCTTTCTGGGCTGATTGCCCATTCTTATCAATGCGTTCTTACTGAGAGGCGTCTCTGTTGGTCTCTTAGAATGACCCGGTCCATGAATCCTCTTCTTTCAGGTCTCGGTGGGAACCTCTAATTGCTGCGCCTGCACGGCCCTGGGTCCGAGTCTCTGAGGGGCGCTGGGATTGAAGGAAGACGCAACACATCGCTTGAGAGTGAAGCAAAGAGTGTTCCTTTACTTGAAACTTTCCCATTTTATATCCCATACATGCATCATAGGGCACAGGAATGCAGGAGAAAAGACAAGGGACTTATCTCATTAAAACATCATGACCTTTACACAACTGGTGCCTCAATGGCGTATCTCGTAAAACCACAGACCCCATCGCCCTGGAGATATCTCAGAATCAGCAAGTTGGATGTGTACAGACACACACACACACACACGCACGCCGTCCGCATGCCTGTGTGCTAATGAGAAACATGGGGATGCCCACATGGGACACTTTGGTTAATTCGGTGCTGCTGGTGTAGCTGACACCTTCTGTCAGTGTGTTGAGTCATTGTGTTCCTGTATCTGTCTGCTTCAAGGATCCCCATGGGGATTAATGTTCAGTAGAGCAGAGCACGTTCTCCGTGCTCCTGCTGGACTGTTGGATAGGACGTGAACCATCCAAAGTGAGAACTGTTTCCATGAAGATCCCTATAACTTACTCTTAGGGATCATAAACCATCAGAGACAGAACAGGATCTCCTCGGGACACTTCGAGACATGGACACATGCTTGGAAAACAGGGTAAGTGACAGGCCAGCACCGCATCCCAGCCTCTCTGCTCCTTCTAACAATAGCGCTGAGATGCCTGGCACTGATGTCCGCACAGCAGTCTCCATGCATGGAGTTATGCCAGGGTCAGAGGTTCTGCCCGGGAGGGCGCTGAAGAGCAGGAAGGAGGACACCAGCCATTGGGCATGCACATGTGCTGACTGCAGCTTAAGGCTGGAACAGCGTGGTCTTTGAGGTTTTCTTTGGAGACGCTTGGAAGAAAAAAGATAGCTGTGCCCCTTTCAAATTATATCTATTATAATTTGAGCATCCAAAATGAGCCCTAGCCTTGGCCCTGGAAGTCTTCCTATAATGACTGTATAATGACTGTAAAGCTAAGCTAATGAGAAAGCTAGTTAGACAAAACTTTCCTTACCTCTTTCTTACAGTCCCAATGGTAAGAAAATTATATTTAGCAAGATAGAACTCCACTGGGGTATTATTTCTCACCTGTGAAATGGGCAGAAGTCTAAAAGTAGGACAGTAGAGAGACAGGCTCCTTCATATAATGCCAGTCAGAATCCCATGTTGCACAAGCTTCAGACAGAGCTATTTCACTATGAAGAATTGATACCACAGACACATTAGCACACATAAGGAGAAGAGAAAGTTGAAGGATATTTGTTGCAGCACTGACTGTAAATGCAAATGCCTGGGAGTCATTCACACTGTCATCAGTGGGTAAGCCACACGACGGAGCACTGCCTAATCATGAAAACAAATGAATCCTATTTCTGTAAACAGTAGGGCATCAACCAAATGATATGTTAAGTGGGAAAAAGGCCAGTAGGTGTAAGATGTTATTCTCATCTACTATGGAGGAGCCACTTTCACACATCTCACAGACTTGTCTTTGGAAATACTTTGTGTGATTATGCAACAAAATTAACTTTTAAAAAGCAATCTTCAAGCAATCAAGAGCAAAGTGAAACGAATAACCTATGTCTATATCATTTTAGTGGGATAGTCGTACTGAGAGGAATAGTTCTAAGTAATATTAAAGCATAGTGCTTCGTGTGTCTATACTGGGTTATCGCCTATGACAGAAGAGCTAACAATGGAAAAATTAAACTATCTCCAATATCGTATTTTTGGCATATGAGTGATTATTTTGATATCATTGAGAACTGAGAACTGGGCTTATCAGTATGGAAGAGAAAGAAACAGTGGAAGACAGGTACGAGTAAGGAACATCCCAGGCCTGCAAGATGGCTCAACAGGTGAGAGTACTTTGCTGTGCAATCCTGATGACCGAGTTCGATCCTTGGAACCATGGTGGACGGAGCGAGCCAACCCCTGAAGTTTGTCTTCTGAGTTCCACACGGATGCCATGGCACATGTGTGACTATCTTCACACACACACACACACACACATCATATGCACATATATTCACAATAAATAAATAAATAGTAACATCCTGATAGTTTTCTGTACAGGATTAGAAATAGTGTGTAATGAAGTCCAGATGTACTTTATATTTTTAAAAAGATTTATTTATTGTCTTTTTATGGTGGGGTGCCTGAGTATAGATGCATACACCACATGCATACAGGTGCCTCTGGAGGCCAGAAGAGGGGATCAGATGCCCTGGAACAGGAGTTTCAAATGGTTGTGAGTCATCATGTGGATGCTAAGAGCTGAACCCAGGTCCTCCGCAAGAGCAGTAAGAGCCCTTGATCTCTGAGCCATCCCTCCAACCCCATGTACTTTATCTTTTAAATAAATCTTAACATTGTCAATGCAAAGGCTAAAAATGAACATTCAGTGGGGCTTAGTCAACTTACAGAATACTGCATCCTTAAAGAAAATTGACTCTCCTCTCCCCAGTAGTCACTAGTTCCTCAGATAAGGATGGGACTTGGTACCACCTCCCTCCATGCTGGGTGTTTGTCTGACTTGGGCTGGGGCATGCCTTAAGCATTCTGTCACAATGTTGTGGGTTCAAATGTGCAACTTCTCTGTTGTGTTCAGAAAACATGGTTTCCTTGTATTGGTTCTTACAATTTTTCCACTTCCTCTTCCACAGTGATCCCTTGGGAGAAGAGAGGGTGGTCTAGGTGCTCCATTTATGGCTGAGCACTCTGCAGTCTCTTATTCTTTACATGTAGATCAGTTGTGGATCTCTACGTTGATCTCTATCTGCCACAAGAAGAACCTCCCAGGTCAGAGTTGATGTGTTAATCTATGGGTATAACAATAAGTCATTAGGATTCCATTTAATACTATGTCCATTTAAGAGAATGATAGCAGTAGGATCTCCCCTAATGCCTGTGACCCGTCTAGCCATAGCATCTTAGCCCTGATGACAGTGTCAGGTATGGGCTCCATCTTGTGAGGCAGGTCTTAAATCCAACCAGAGTGATTGGTTATTCACACTCATGGCACTACTGTACCCAGTGGATATATCAAATCTTGCCAGGCCAGTCAATATTGTAGATTAACAGCTGAATAAGACTGGTAATTACTTTTCTCTTCTGGTAGTATGTATAGCACCTTCCAGCACTGTGAAAGCTGGCCAGTGCAGATGGCGTATCGAGGTCAGTACCAGCTTGATTTCTCCATGTTTGTTTTATGACTTGCATATGTGGTGTCTTCCTATACAAATACCATATACACATATAGCCTTATTGTCAGGTTCTGGTGGGTAACCCAGAGCAAGGGCAATAGCCAGGATTGCTTGAGGATCTATGGGACCACTCTGGTTGACAGTGCCAAAAAAAGGAAGCCATTCCTGTCATTGGGCTTTTTATTTGTTAGCCTATGGTGTCTGGTAGGGGCATTGTCACCTTGTTACAGGATAACTCCATTTAAACTGTTCTTATATATGTCTAGATATGTATGTTTTTTTTTAATTTTAATTTTATGTGTATGAGTGCATTGCCATGCACCTACGTCATACAATGCCTGTGGAGGTCAGAAGGGGGCATCAGAGCCTCTGGAACTGGAGTTACAGATGGTTGTTGCCATGTGGGTGCTGGGAATCTAACCCTGGTCCTCTGTAAGAGCAGTCAGGGCTCTTAACCACCGAGCCATCTCTCCAGCCCCCGTATGTATATATTTTAAGTAGCTTCTACAGTAGGGATTCCATGTGACTTTTTCTAACGGTCTTTTGTGTAACCCCTTCCCGGTACTCCCTCCCATTCCCTCCACCATTCAACCCTTCCTGCTCCAGTATTCCCATTTCCCCTTTGTATGACTGCATTCCATCTTCCCCGTGTATTGCTCAGCAGTCTCCAGGGGACTAGAAATGACAGAACGTTGTAACAGCTGAATCTCCCCTGAGAGTCTGAGAACCTGCTAGTTGCTGGGTCCTTGAGCTAGGTGGGGCCTCAGTGTCCCACAGTGACTGTTTCACACCGGAGGGGCCGATACCCCATTAGTTGCTCGCTCCACAGGGCTGGGTGTCTCAGTAGTCCCACCCTGTTGATTCTTGGGTGTAGTCATTCCTTTCTTTAGTCCTTTGTATTGCTTTGAGTGTTCTCTGTAGGAATGATTTGGTGGACATGAATTCTTTCAGCCTGTTTGTGTCATGGAAGATTTTTCTTTTACCTCAACTATGATAGACAGTTTTCCTGGGTAAAGTATTCTGGGTTCGCATTTATAATCATTTAGAACTTGGAATACTTTGGTCTAGACTTTCTGGCTTTCATTGTTTGCAATGAAAAGTCAGCTGTGGTTCTGATGGGTTTTCCTCTGTGTGTGACTTGTTTTTCTCTTGCAGCTTTCAGTATTCTCTACTCTCTTTTTGTTCTATACATTTAGTTTTTTACTATGATATGCCATGGGGAGTTTTTCTTCTGGTCCTGCCTATTTGGTGTTCCGTGTGCTTCTTGTTTCTGTATGGATGTGACTTTCCTTAATTTAGGGAAATTCTCTTGTATAATCCTGTTGACCTGAGAGTCTCCTCTTTCCTCTCTGCCTATGATGCATAAATTTGGTCTTTTAATGGAGTCCCACATTTCCTGCATATTCCATTCCTATGTTTTTTTTAATTTTCCATATTCTTTGCTTGATTGGTCCAATTCTTTGATTTTATCATCCAGTCTTGATATTCTATTTTCCGTTTCATTCATTCTGTCGGTGAGACTTTCTCCTGTCATTTCAAGTTGGTTTATTCAATTTTCAATTCCATCTTCATTTCAGTTTGGGTATTCTTCAAAATTTCTATTTCTTTCTTGAACTCATTTTTCAAATCCTGAATTGTCTTTGTCATTTCATTCATTCAAATATTTGTATTTTCCTGAGCTTCAGTCAAGAGTTTATCCCGATTCTTTCTGAGTTCTTTTTCTGTTCTTTAAATTCATTTATTAATTCTTTGATCATGTTTATTCCGTGTCCTGAGTTTCCTCTAGGAAGTTCTCATTGTAGAACTCTTCTATAGGACTGGTAGTGTTTGGTGGGGACATATTATTTTGGTAATTCATATTATTATGTTTTCATTGTAGTTTGGGTATGTGGATTTCTTTTGTTGTCTGTGAATCTGGCATGAAACTCAAGCCTTCTTTTATTGAATTGAACTTTCATTCTGTTTTTATTATTGCTGTTGCTTGGTTGCTTTCTGATAGGGTATGAAAAATTAGTTGGTCTGGGTTTCAGTTTCTCTCCTTTGATTTTATTTTGGAGGAACCAGATGGATCCAGGCAGGCTACTCGGGAGTTCTCCAAGAGGGACCTTGGTACTTAGGCATATTCTCACAGCTTTAGCAAGATGAGGCCAAGATTAAGAAGAGGGAATGACAATAGAGTGGGATGATTCCTACTTACTAGCAGGGAAGCCTGAGCCCTGGATCAGTGGGAGGGATGAGAGATGATCCTAAAACAGAGGCTGGGATTTGGGCAACTCACCCCTAGATGCTGAGTCAAGCACTCTCAAGTAGTCTCAGAGGAACTGATCCAAGGCCCAAGGAGGGGGGAATAGGATCAGAATGTGCAGGACCCTACCAGCCAGGAGAGATGCCTGAGCCCTAGAACAATGGTAAGGACCAGGGATGGTTCCAAAGCAGAGGGATGAATAAGGCAGGATTTGGACAACTCACCCCAGGAAGCTGAGTCAGGCACTCTGAAATAATCTCAGAGAGATGGGTCCAAGGCCCGAGGAGGAGGGATGGGAACTGAATGTATTGACTCCTACTGGCCAGCAAGGAAGCCTGAATTTCATTTTTCTTAATCGCTGTGTAAATGTACCACGCTTTCATCAGTCCATCATCAGTTGAGCATCTAGGTTGCTTCCATTTCTTGGCTATTATAAACAGAGCAGCAATGAACATGAATGAACATGTATCTCTATAGCAGGAAATAGAGTCCTTTGGGTATATGACCAGCGGTACAGCTGGTCGTGTGGTAAATGTAAGGTGTGAATGAGACCCCCAACAGTTTCGGACTCTGGAAGAAACCTGGAGCCAGAGCTTATCTAAGCCTTGCAAACCAGTTCCAGATCCCAAATTCCTTGGCAGATAAGCAAGGAATTCACGAACAGCTCTGGAAAAGGACTACTTCCTGGACAGAAGCTTGCCTGAAACATCAATCAGATGTCATGGCAACCCCCCTCCCCTAAAAGCCAGGAGGGGACTGAAGGTTTAAAAGGTTTTGAGGACTTGGACAACGGGCTTGTGGTTGGGCTTGTGCTTCTGGTGCTTCTGCTTCTGCTGCTGCTGGTGCTGCGCGGGCCAGCCTGGTTCCCCGGAGCCCCAGCCCCAAGATGGGGGTGAGGGGCTAGCCTCCCCCATCTCTTCGGGGAGCCTAGCCCCCAAGGGGGGCTAGCGTTTCTCCACTCGTGGGTGCGGAGGAGCTAGTCCCATCTGGTCTTCTCTCAATAAAGTCGGGTCCTGTTAGCTGCCAGCGGAGTCCGGTCCCTTCTGTCTGCTGCGTCTCTCGAACCCAGAACCTGACAGTAAACCTATTTAGAGCTTATTGAGGAGCCTCCATACTGAGTTCCACAGTGGCTGCACCAATTTGCATTTCTGACAGCAGTGTGTCCCTTTTCCCCATTCCTCTCTAGCATTTGTCATCAATTTTTAAATTTTATTACTTTTATTTTAATTTATGTGTACGAGTGTATTGCTTGAAGGCATGTTAGTACACCTGAGTCATGCAATGACTGTGGAGGTCAGAAGAGGGCATACAGTCCCCTAAAACTGGAGTTATGAATGGTTGTTAGCCTCCATGTGGGTGCTGGGAACCAAACTTGGGTCCTTAAAGAGTAGCCAGTGCTCTTAACTACACTGAGCCATCTCTCCAACCCCTTGTCCTCATTTTAAAAATTATTACCTTAACCATTCTAACTTGGATAAGTTGAAATCTCAAAGTAGTTTTAGTTTGCATTTCCCTGACAGCTAAAGATGCTGAACATTAACAAAAACAAACCTCCGTCCTTTGTGCTTTATCTTTTGAGAACGCTGGATTTAGGGTTAATTCCTTGCCCCCATTTTTCACTGGGTTGTGGGATTCTGATGTTTAGATTTATCAGTTCTGTGTATATTCTAGATACTAACCTTCTGTCAGAGGTACAGCTGGTAAACATTTTTCCCATTCTGCTGGTTGCCTCTTCACTCAAATGATGCCCTTTTTGTACAGAAGCTTTTCAGTTTCACGAGGTTCCATTTGTCAGTTGTTGGTCTTAACGTCTGTGCTATCAGGGTCCCCAGTAGGCCATTCTTTGTTGTAAGCCAGGAGTCAGAGAAAACAGCCAGCTTATAGTTTGATTCTATCTCCAGAGAAACCAGCTCTAGGAGAATTCCAGCCCCTGTGACCACCTGTAGGTAAACTCAGTCACTAATCCTTATAACTAAGCTCCGCAGGAATGTCCTGGGGCCTGATAAAATGGCTCACCTTCTTTATCTTACCTGAGCTGAGTTACAAAGAGCCCGACAGTGCCAGGGTCAGAACTCTCCTGGTTCAAAGCCCCTGCCTCCCCTCTTAGTGCCACCTTCCTGATATGCACATAACCTTATGGTGGGCTTTTGTCTCTGTTAATTACCACATTCCTGTGTGGGTGCATCTGTATTCCTGACTCCCCAAAACTATAAATACCCCTTAGAACAATAAAGGTATACAGCCTGAAGAGACACGTTTCCCAGGTCGTCTGTCCAGTGTGTCTGTCCTATGTGTCTGTCCTGTGTGTCTGTTCTGTGTGTCTGTCTGTCTTCACTGTCCTGCATGTTCCGTCTGTCTGTCCCCACTCATTTCAGGTCCCTAAGAGTCTCAAGCTCACTGCTGTCCCGCCAGCTGGGACAATTCTTCATGGTCACTGCTGCTTTTCTGGACCATGAATAACACCTGGCACTCAGTATACACACTAGTGACTGACTAAAAGTCATATGTATGGCTGCCTGGACTGTGTGCTGTATGAAATGCTTCCAGGATCACAGTTAGAATTGTATCTCTTGACTGGGACAGTCTTGATCTATGTCAACTGCCCTTTTTTCTCAAGAACGTTCTAGGGACTGGAGAAATGGCCCAATAGTTACTCTTGCAGAGGACCCAGGTTTGGTTCCCAGCACCCACATGATGGCTAACAACCATCAGTAACCAAGGGATCTGACACTCTTTTCTGTCATCTATGGACACTGTACACATGTGGCGCACTTACACATACCCAGGCAGAACACTCATACACATAAAATAAAAATAAATAAATAAATAAATAAAAATTTAAAGAATGGTCTATTTTAGTTGATGGTTTTTTTACTTCTCTAGTGAACGTATCTGGTAACTCAAACTTCTTTCCTACTAAATAAGTTTTTATTTAATGAAGAAATAAAAATAACCTCTAGGTATTCATATTTTTTGAATCAACTTTTTTTTTTTCTTGAGACAGTCCCCTTAGGTAACCCAGGGTGGCCTTGAACTCAAAATCCTCTTGACTCAGCCTCCTGAGTCCTGGGATTCCAGGTCACAGTTATGTACCACCATGCTCAGCTTGAGCCTTGATTAAGTCAGTTTGTTATACAGTTCAGACCTGTGCTCTGAGCTATAACTGAAGACAAAGAGTTTTTTTTTTTCTCCACTCTGCAGAAAATTGTCTGCCACCCGCAGGCTCTTGCGCTGTGAGTTTATAAAAGTCAGCACAGACCTCAAACTTTTCTTTTGGCAGGAAGAAGAGGCAGTCAAAGTTTTATACATGCAAACACACATACATAAAGGCACACACAGCACAAACATAGACACACGAAAACACACCTAAAAGGTGGCTTAAACAATTAACTAATGAAGAAATGTGTAGCCTAAAGTAGCCTGTACCCATTATCAGCAAAATTAGTAAATGAAACCATAGTAATGCATGTGTGTGCATGTATGAGCATGTGAATAAAATACTGTGGATAAAGTTTGCATCCTTTCATTTTCCTCTGGTGTTCTAATCCCCTCCTTTCTTTCCTATAAAAAGCCAGTACTGAATTATGTTTATGTGTGTGTGTATGATGTGTGTTTATATTATTTACATAAATACTAATACATAAATCAATACTGTATATATTGATTTACAATATAACCTATTACAGAAATAGGTTGTAAATATTTACCCTGCATTTCCAGATATCCTAATGTTGATATATGCATCCTTAAGAGATTTTTTTAATATGGCCTGCGTAGTGTTCTATATAATCACTTGTTTTTTTCCTCTTTTATAAAAATTAGGTTGTTTCTAGTATTTTATTATTGGGAGAATGCTGCATGGAGACTCCTCACACAATCTTCCTTGTTCATGTTTTTCTAATGCTGGGATGGAACCCGGGGCCTCTTGCATGGTAAGAACGCACTCTACCACTGTGTCAGGATATCTCAAGATGTGTATTCAGAAGCAGAAATATTGGGCTGAAGACAACACATATTTCAAAGCTGCCAAGGCAATTTCCAAAGTGTGTTTTCCCTTGTTCATTCCTTCACCATCAGCATTCATGTTTTTGCTGTTTCGAAAGACTTCCAGTGCCCTCTTCTGTCTTACTACCTGTCTCCGCAGAAGAGGAAGCCATGCGCTGCTTTGTAAGGTCTTTCCACACTCAGTGCGTCTTGGATGCCTTCCGTGCAAATGTTTTTCCGTATGATCTTCGGACACATTGTCCTGTATGGCTGTGCCACTGTCTGCTTAACAAATGCTCCACCATAGGACATTTCCATGATAGCTTCCCAGAGTCGGCTATTAGAAGCTGCACATGGAGGATGTCACAGAAGGATGTAAAGAAGGTAAATTTTAGTGGTAAACCCTAGCTTTCAGCCAGGAACACCTCCAGCTGTCCAGCCCCAGGCAGATCTCTAAGAGAAAAACGGGATTGTCCTCGCCCCTCCAGGGTCTCAGCACAAGACTGTAGATAACACTGAGCATCTGAAACTAGCTACTGTATGGATCTCCTTCTGGCCACTGAATAGCTAAGCGACCTCAGGAAGTTCTTTACCTTCTCTGTGCCTTGGTTTCCTTGTATGTAAAATCAGGGATGTATGTAAAACCAAGGGCTTAGAAGGTTGCCCAAAGACTATACAATATAATAGATGACTTTCACACAGTGCCTGATATGTAACAATAAATAGTATCTGCTGTATGCATGCTATTTAAGCATAATTGAAATAAGATAGAATTTGGGTACCAAGAAGAATCTTTATAAATATTTCCAACTTGCCTAGATGGGGAAACGAGGCCCACAAGAGCTGGGGATTGGCCTGTGGTCCACACGGCTGACTGCTGTCAGTTCAAGGGGTGGAAATAAAATGAGAGTGGCCACCAGTATGCAAAACCTAAGGAACGAAGAGAGGCAGAACCCGCACCGATGCGTCCAGGAAGTGCCATCCCTCCAGCAGGTCTCTCTTTGGACCCCCACAGCGGTTCCCAACAGGTGCCCTGGCAGCACCATTCAGCTCGCAGACACTGAGCTATACGAGGCGTTGCTCAGAGCTCCAAGCAGATGTTACTTCCAAGTGCCCGGATTCTGCGGCCAAGTGCAACACCAGAACCCGAAGTGCACAGCCTCTGTTTGCTCCTGCTAGGAAACTGGAGTCTGCTGCTAGGCCAGCCAGTCTGGAACTGGAGGGTGGACATGAGTCAGACCTGCAAGCTGTTGGGCAGCACATAACCCTTTCTGACCCTGGCATCTTGTGTTGTTCCTGTGATTTGTCCTCTCGCCAGAGGAAGCTGAGGCACACCGAACTCTGGTCCCTCTCAGCCTGACAGGTGGGGTCAGCAGGCAGGAGGGACCTCTGTTTCCAGAAGAATAGCCACATTTGGAAATATTGGCCAATGACTGAGGTTTTGAAAGTCTTTTCAATCCTATGTATCTATACTAGAATAGCTAGAAAAGTGTTCTAGAAGCCTAGAAACCCTAAGATGTGTTAACCACTGCTCGCACTGTCTTTAGGGTACAATAGTAATAAGTACTGAAACCCATAATTTGATTTTTTAAAAAAATCTCAGGCTAACAAAATGGCTCAGCAGATAAAAGTGCTTGCCTGTCCAAGCCTCACAGCCTAAATTGGTCCCCAGATAGCACAGGGAAAGAGAAAACTGACTCCTAAAGATTATCTCTCTGACCTTCACACACACACACACACACACACACACACACAATAATAAATAAATCATTTTGGAAAACTTTCCCTTTCAATACATATATATATATATATATATATATAATTCAGTCCCTCTCACCCCCTTTCTCTTAGATCCTTCATTTTCTCTGTTGAGATCAATTTTATAACTGAGAATCAATCACTAAAAGGGCAAATTGTTTAATGTGTCTATATTTTTGTTTGTTTGTTTGTTTGTTGCAACAAGGTCTCACTGTGTAGCCCCAAATGGAACTCAGTATGTACAGCCTGGCCTCCATCCCATAGTGATCACCTGCCTCTGCCTCCCAAATGCTGACACTAAAAGTGTGTGTCATTATACCCAACTTGAATTAATTTTTAGTGATTAAAAAAAATAGTCTAGGGCTGGAGAGATGGTTCAGTTAACAGCACTGGCTGCTCTAACAGTTTGGTTCCTAGCATCTATATGGCAATTAACAACCATCCATAACTCCAGTGTCAGGGGATCCAATGCTTTCTTCTGGCCTCCAAAAGCACTGCACACATGGGCATACATGTATGTGTATCTATATGCAGACAAAACACTTGTACGTACAAATTCAAAAATAAATTTTAAAAAAATAGACTGAGTTGGACCTCTTGGTTATCTTCCAGAACTCCAAAATAAGATCCTACTGCTCAAGATAGGACATACTTCAGACCTAGGACTTGAAGCAATGGAACAGAAACTGACCTGGAATCCTTCTACCTGAAGTTTAGCTCTCACAGTTCTACAGGAAAATATGTAAGCTGCTAAGGAAGAAAATAAATCAATGATCCAACCCAACCCTAAAGTCTAATTCCCATAATCACTGGCACAGCAAGTGCACAGCAAACCTCTATTGGTGCAGTAGTGACATTGTTAGCTGGGAGACGAGTACACCGTACACCGTTCATCAAAGAACTTTTTGCAACAGATGGAGACTACTGTAGTCACACACAGAAAATATATGTCTGAGAGATGTGCATTCCTAGGTGACACATCTACAGTGGAACGGCTGCACTTAAGGCTCATGGGACCCAGAGGAACGGGCTGGAGAGAATACTAGTGCATCCCTCAGCTCTCACCAGTGAGGAGGATTCTTTAGACAAGAGTGCAACGCACACAGAAGGCCACAGCTGGTGAAGCTGTAGAGAAGAAGTGACTTCAAAGTGTGTCTGGACAGGACTCCTGTGTTAAACCTCACCCACCCAGGGCTCGGGGACCACTGCGGAAAACGGGCTGGAAAGATTGTAAGAGCCAGGGTTGGAACACAGGGAAACAGAGGCTTTCAAGCCACTGCAAGTTTGCTTATGTGGACTTTTGGCATTGTTGGCGTTGAGCACAAGACCCATGCTGACTCAATCAGACAAGGGCCCAGAGTGGAGCACGGGGAATGGATGGCCGGCCAGCCCTAGTCTGGGAACTGTTGGAGACTGATTACTACTGGGTAAGGGAGAGTGGATCTCTAGATAGGCTGACTAGACTCCAGTGTATGAATTTGCACCAAAAGATGTCTGGGTACAAATGCTTTACTGGACAGGACTTAATGTGTGACAGAATGAATGAGGTCTGGTGAGGGGGGCGTGGCTGGGAGAGGGAGTCTAAGTTTGATTCAGAACTATTGTATGAAATGTACGAAAGTTCAATAAAAAATTAAGAAAGAAAAGAGCGAGAACAGACTACAAGACTGGATAGGAGACCATACAAGGTGAACAAGAAGTATTTGAGGGGTGGGGACAGAGGTTACATGACATGAAAATGAAAGGAGGCTATTGGGGATGAGATGGCACAAAACAGGGAGGGAGGACGGGAAGAAGGGAGAGATGAAAAATACCAAATATAAATTTTGTTTGATAAATGAAAAAAAATAGACTGAGTTGCATTAAAGCAGAAGAGGAGAGAGAAGAGATGTGGCACGGTGTGGGGCGCGTTGTGGGGCGAGTCTGCCCGTACCAGGCCAGAGCGGCAGAAGGCAGACTGTGAGAACTGGCTTTGAGGGGAGGAGGGAGGGAACGGAGGGAGGGCGAGCAGCTGGTGTAGTGGGGGTGGGGGAGGTGAGCAGGGCAGACGGGCACCTCACGTTTTACCTCGGACAGACTGAGGCAGACCTGTGAGAAGCAGGGGAGCCTGTCTGTGCTGTCGCTGGTGCAGGGGAAGGAAGGGGGCTTCTAGACTCCTGTAAGCCGCTTCAAGCATTGTATTAATTCCTTTTCTGTTGCTGTGGTAGAAACTCTGAACAAGGGAACTTATAAAAGGAAGAGTTCATTTAGCTTACGATTCCAAAGGCGATTAGTCCATCATGGCGGGGAGGTATGGCGGCAGAGGTGACTGGAGCAGGAGCAGAAGCTGAGCGCTCACATCTTCAAGCAGTCACAGGAAGCAGAGAGTGACTGGAGATCTGGCAAAGCATAAGAACTCTCTAAGCCCGCCTCCAGTGACGTGTGTCCTCCAGCATGGCCACACCTTCTAAGACCTCCCAAAACAGCGCCACCAACTGGGGACAAAATGTCCAAATACTTGGAGACTATGGGGACATTCTCATTCAAAGCACCACAAGCATTGTGACAGAGGTCTGTACTAGTCATTTCCCCATGACATTCCCAGGAGCTGCTGGGATCATGGCAGCATGAGGCAAGGCAGTCAATCACAATAGCCATGATTCCACTCAGGAAGAGTACAGTTTCCTTCCCATGAATCTTAGCCAGACGGAGGGACTTGTGTGAGCAGCGCAATGTGCCCAAACAATGGTTCATGAGTTCTGATGTTGCGACCTGAGTCTGTTCTCCGGGAGGTGCCATCTACCATGTAGGACACCTACTACCTTAAGATAGCCACACTGCAGAGGTCACCTGAGGGTGATATGAACAGTCCCAGTTAGTCCAGCCTTACAGATATTCCTACTGATGCACTGGATATGTGGGTGGTGTTAGCTGGGACCCTTCAAACAATGTGCCACTTAGCCACTTAAATGACTGTAGTCTTGCTAGGAATGTTGGCACATTCCAGTAATCATAGCTTCCCCAAGGTAAAAGCGGGAGGAACACAAGTTCAAAGCTAACCTCAGAAACATAGCAAAACCCTGTCTCAAAAACCAACAGCCAAAAAGTAGTAGTTTATACCACATGGAGAGAACATCCCAGGTGAGTTTCCCTGAATTTGGAGTCAACAAAGTAGATGTAATGTTCTTTAAGTGGCTGAAGCCACTAAAGTTTGGGATATCACCAGATCATGTAGCAGCTCTAGAAATGAACATAACCAGATCCTAGAACCCATCACTTCTACTCTAGATAAACATCTCATAAGAATCTGTCCACATGCATCAAAAGACAAGTGCAAAGAAGGTCAGAACAGCTCTGTCTGTCTTCTCTATTCCGTGCAAAAGGAAACTTTGTATCGACAGAAATCTTCATTGTCTAATACAAGACCTTGTGCATGACACAGAAGTACTTGAACTCTGCTTCCTAAATCAAAAAAGTGATTTTAATGCAATATGAACAATGAGCAAAACTTTTATTTAAAACATCAAAACAGGGAAATGGTGTCTGTGGAAGAATGAACCTAATTTTTCTGTAATTCTTTACTTTTCATCTAAACATCTTCTTATCTTTTTGTTTTATGTGTAAGAATGTATTGCCTGCATGCATGTAAGTGCATCATCGTGTGCATACAATGCCCAAGGAAGTCCCAGTGGGCATGGGATCCCCTGGAACCAGAATTACTGCCAGATGTTAGCCACCTTGTGAGTGTTGGGAATTGAACCAGCATTCTCTGCAAGTGCATCCTATGCTCTTAAGGGCCGAACCATCTCTTCAGCCCTTAAACACCTTTTTAAAAATGAGGTGTTGAATTAAGCCAGAGAGACAAACCCTCAGATAGGTGGGTTCCTGCAGTCACCCTTAAGATGACCTTGAACAGATGTGCATCACCCACCTGTCTGCGCTCAGGCTGGAGCAGAAGCTCCTGGGGCTGAAGCGCTGAAAAATTAGAAACCAGCTCTCCCACATTCGCTAGGAGAAACTGACTCAACAGACTGAAGCAAGATCCCTGGCGGCTAAATGCATGCCCACACCAATGTCCCTTCCCCAGCTATCTGTGACCCGACCATCAGAGTGAGGAAGCAGCTCAAGGCCCTAGACAGTTCCATCTAATTAGTGATGCAGAATTATAAAAGGCAGGTGGTCAAAGGAGACTATGCAGAGCCCTGGAGGCTGAAGGGAGTTCAGCCCATAAGTGAGAAGCAAGCAGCTGAACAGAATCCTGCAGTACCTAGCTATGACCTCCAGGGGGCGGGCTGATGTATGTAAAGGCATAGCCTTAAAGCCATTTATATCCTTCCATATCAAGGGCAACTAAGTAAATGACACTACCCTGATCTGTAGTTTAGAAACTAAACAGACAGATAGACACACACGCACGCACACACAAGCACGCACGCATACACGTAAACACACAGAGTTAATAGTATAAAGTATGCATCAACTTAATAGTTTTTATTAGCATACTTTATCAACCAATTATAAATGTGCAGCTAATATATGATGTGTTCTGCCCCAGGTTCCCAATGGTCACATGTGTGACCTTTTCTTAGCTGATAGAGGGCGTCCTTCACCCTTTCAAGTCTCTAGCACTTCCTAAGAGAAGGGATAGGAGTTAGTGTAAAGTCGTATCGAATAAAAGTTTTGTTGTATACTAAGCCATGAAGGGTGAGGGGAAGGTCGGAAGTGATAACTACCCAAATCAACAGGAAAATGTCTGAAATGTCACATCCGTTTGGCAAAATATTTGACCATTTTATCACTTAAATTAAATCTAGGGAGACTGACCTATAGTTCTTAACCAAGTCTGCCATCCTTAGCATACGGCCAAGAGTTTGGGTTAACTGACATAGGATTATATGTCTATTTTTCAAATACGAAGCATTCTTTGGTCACCAGGTTCTGGGGAAGTGGGTAATTCCGTACCGACCCACGTGAGGGCGCCAAAAGACTACTTTAGAACGCTTCACTGACCACTGACTTTCCTCTTCCTCTTTGGAGGCTGTGTCTTGACGTCCTTTGAGCCACCCTCCTTTCTCCTCTCGCTTCCCCTCACCCTCTTAAAAAATCAAGAAGAATCTTAGCACTAGCAACGCAAGTTCCACATTTTGTGACTTAGAACACAGACATTAACGAATCATTCTGCAGCGGTTTACTAAGTGTATACATTGTCTCTTTATTGGGAAAGAAGAGACTTTGCCTGAGGAAAGAAGTGAAATTGTGGGGCATTGTGAGGACTGAATCCGGTCGAATACATCAGCCTGCTCATTGCTTTTCATATAATTTCAACCAAGTGCCTGCTCGAGGGGAACTAAACAGTGGATTTCCCTTCTTGCCCTGACCTGGGATCAGTTCTGCTGCACAAATACATCTTCCCACTTCCACCCTTCCTTGGGCTTAAGGGGCTCTCTGTCCTATGTCTCCAGACATGTGCTGGGATTTGGCATTCTATATATAAGACAGCTGGGAAAGAGGCTGTGAAGAGCCAAGTTCCTCAGTTACCGTCCCTCATTCTAGACAACCCACCCTTGTCTTTCTACCTACAGCCTGGGGCAGTGACCACTCATGTGTGTACCACAGCTCCAACTTCACTATGTGATTATTTGATCCTGTCTTCTTTATGCTGTCAGTTCCTTGTTGAAAGAATTCTTTTAGAATTCAATTCAAAAACTGAAACACCAAAAGAACAAGTTGATCAAATCAACCAAAAGAGCAAGTGCCTCTCCAAAGAAGTCCAAATGGACAATAAACAGAAGGGAAAAAATGACCAAAGGCTTGAACTACCAGAGAAATTCGAGGAAATCCACCCTGAAACTCCACCTCATCCCAATCAGAACAGCTATTGTCAGACAAGGAGTGACCGCAAAACCTGGCGGGAATCGAGGGGAGATGAAATCTGAGGGATGTGAGTGGGCCGGTCCGTGCAAAGGTTCCTCAAAGAACCAAAACCAGAACTACCTTATATGGTCCTGCTGTGCTACTCCTGGGAGACACCTGAAGGAATCTAAATCGGCGCTGAAGATGCCGGCACAGCCATACCTTTCTGTTGTTAAAGTTTTGTATGTGTGGGTATGTGGGTGTGCATCCCCCATGGCACCTTCCTTCACCTTGTGCGTTCCTAGGATGGAACTCAGGTCATCAGGCTTGTTGGCAAATGCTTTATCCACTGAGCCATTTCACCAACCCCACATTCTTACCTTTACAGGGCTATTCACCATAACCTAGTAATGGAACCAGTTTAGCTGCCCATCAACAGATGAATCGGTAAAGAAGATGTGGTACTTATACACAACGAAGTGTTATTCATCCATAAAGAAGAAGGAAATTGTGTCATATACAAGAAAATAGATGGGGCTTGAGCTCATCAAGAAGATAGATATCTCACGGCTGGAGAAGATGGCTCGGTGGCTAAGATCATATGCTGCTCTTCCAGAGGACTAGAGTTTGGTTTCCCCACATCCGCTGGCTCAGTCACCTGTGACTTCAGCTCCAGGGATCCAGTGTCCTCTTCTGGCCTCCATAGGCGCGTGTACACACACACACACACACACACAAATAAAAATCATCTAGGTTTTCTTGGGTTATGAAAGCAGAAGGGAGAGATTATCCCCACACACAGCCACGAGTCAGTTTTTTGGGGGAGGAGGAGAAGCAAACAGAAGGGTTGGCGTGCAGCTCTGGAGGAAAGCTGACCTAGCATGCACAAGGCTCCGTATTCTGTCCTCAGTGCTACGAAAGCGAAAAATGAAAACAAAAGAAAGCAGAGGTAGACTTGGTCGGGAGTGAGCTGCACTCAAACCTGTGCCAGTCACCACTGTGGTCGGAGAGGTGCTTGTCTGCCTGTCGATAGAGCATGATACAGTAGAGAGGCAAGATATACTGCCTAGGGGGTCTTTCTAAAAATTCCAGCACCCGAGGCCATGTTTGCTTAGGCTTGACATGAAAAACATAACACCAGGAAAGACAACAGGTAAACAATAACAAAGTTAAAACCTGTAGTGTTTCCAAGGACATCATAAAAAATAATCTACAGAATGGGAGAAAATGTTTGTGTGTAAAATATACGAATTATTCTTGTGACTCAAATGAGCTACTTCTCTCCTTGCTAGGACCAAATATTTGACAAAAGGCAGCTTGAAGGAAGGATTTTCTTGGCTCACATGGTGGCCAGGAAGACACCATGGACTGAGTTCACAGAGCAGGAACCAGCTGACTGAGAATTCTCACACCTCATTGGATCAGTGTCCTCCTTTCTCCGTTGTTACTCAATCCAAGAAACTAGGCCTTGGGATGGTTGGTGTCATCCACACTCAAGGCAGGTCTGATGGCTCAGTTAAGCCCGGGAAGGGTCCTCAGACACACCAGAAGGTGTGCCTCACGAATATCCTAGGAGTTTCCTAATCCGATCTAAATTAACAATCACAAGGTCTGAACAGTTAATTCTCTTAAATTGATATGCAAATAGCCAATAACATTATTAACCATCAAGGAAATGAAAATCAGACGCCTTATGAATTGACCCTTTGGGGGGGCATTAAAAAAGAGCTAGGGGACTGGAGGAATGGCTTAGTGGTTAAAATGCTTGCTGTACAAGCATGAGGACATGAGTTCAGAGCCCCAGAACCCATGTAGAAGTTGGGTATGATAACAAACACCTATAACCTCAGCACTGGTAGAAACAAAGGCAAGTAGATCCCTGGAGCTCCTTGGTCAGATAGTCTAGCCAACAGTGAACTCAGGTTCAAGAAGAGACCTGGTCTCAAAAACTAAGGTGGAGAATAATAGAAGAAAAATTTCAAAGTCAACCTCTGGCCTATCTACACATACAGACATGTGCATATGCACAGACAGTATACATATATATCTCTTCCTCTTTCTCTCTTTCCTCTCTCTCTCTTATACACACACACACACACACACACACACACACATACACAATGAATAAATAAGAAAGAGTTGGGGTTGGAGACTCAGGGATCTCTGCTCTTCAGAGAACCTGCATTCAGTTCCCAGCACCCACATGGTAGCTAACATCCATATATAACTCCAGTTCCAGGGGATCTGATACCCTTTTCTGGCCTCTTTGGGCATTACATGCATGTGGTGTACTTAACGTGTACTTAATGTGTACTTAATGTGTACACTCATACACATTTTCAAAATTAAATTAATCAGTTAATTAAAAATCAATAGCTAAGGGGCTGGAGAGATGGCTCAGCATTTAAGAGTGCTGACTGTTCTTGCAGAGGACCCAGTTTCAGTTCCCAGCAAAGGACCCAGGTTCAGTTCCCAGTTAATTCACATGGCAATAGCAACCAGTTGTAACTCCAGTTCCAGAGAACCCAGTGCCTTCATCTGATTTCCTCAGGCATTGCACAACATGGATGAACTTATATGCAGGCAATACACTCAGACCCATAAAAGAAAAATAATAAATAAAATATTTTAAAAAATCAATAGCTAAGCCAGGCATGGTGGTGCACATCAATAATCCTACCTCTCGGAAGGTTAGAGCCGGAGGAGATTTGGTTCAAGACCAACCTGGGCTATATAGGAAAGCGCTGTCTTAGAAGAGGAAGAAGAGGAGGAAGAGAAAGAGGAGGGAGAGGAGGAGGAGGAGGTCATATCATAACAAATGTTGGTTGAAGATTCGGAGAAATTGGAATCTCATACACTGCCAGTGGGATTGCAAACTGGCACAGGTCTTCCGCAAACAGCCCAGAGTTCATCAAAGGGTTAAACATAGATTGACTATAATCCATGCTTTGATTTATTACCCTCCATGAAATAAAAGTATATGTTCACACAAAAATGTGTACACTTGTATCATAGTGTTACTATTTGTAACTGTCAGAATGCAGAAAAAAAACCACAAATGTCCATCAGCTGATATTTGATACTGAGATATTATTTGGTAAAGAGAAACAGAATGATGTGGTGATACTTCACCTGTGGTTGAGATTAAGGTAAGTGAAAGGAGTTGGTCACACGGTGCAACACACTGTGTGGTTCCAATCACATGAACCGTTCAGAGTGCAGCAGTTCAGAGAAAACAGATCCGTCATTGCCTAGAAATGGATGGTTCCAGAAACAGCAGACAAGAATCGTGGCGTTTGACTGGGGTTGATGGAACACCCTAAAACTGATTTCAGCCGGTTGTGGTGTATAGGGAGTGCGCTAAACACCCTAACCGTCATTGGCTCACACACTTTGTATGGGGGAATTGTCTGGTGGCAGGTCATGTCACAGACCTCTGAGGTCAGGCCTGGCTGTTACTCCTATTCTTGGGAGCCCCACAGTGGTCACTGAGGTGGAATAGAAAGGCTGCTTTAGTGTGGAGTTGTTGACTCTGAAGGGGATCTGCCTTCAGCCGTGTTCACAGGCTCCTGTGGACTCGTCCACTGAAGAGAAAGTGGGCGGGGCAGTCAGGAGAAAGTGGGTTTGCAAAAAAGAAAATCCAAACAGTGGCAGGTACATCAAAAAGTCTGCCCATGGTGTAGCGTTGTCAGTCAGTCAGCCCTTGGCTCCTTGGAATGCCTACAAGATCTGCTTTACGGCCAACCCCCCACCTTTCTAGTTTTCCTTTCCAAAAGTAACCGGAAGTCAGAATGGAAAATCTGAGCCCTGGGAAGGACTGACTGTTAGGACTCTGATTACATTTTGATTTTTCCTTGAACTCCCTGGAAGAAAGACAGCAGAATTCTTTAAGCAATCATGTAATAGTTTACTTTTCTCATCGCAACTAATTTTTAAAAATATGCTATCTATTATATTTATTTTATGTGTATGAGTGTATTCCCTGCATGTGTGTAAATACATCTGTGTCATGCAACGCCCACAGAGGTCAAAAGAGGGTGTTGGATTCCCTGGAGCTGGAGTTTCAAACAGTTGTTAGCCACCCATGTGGGTGTTGTGAATCGAACTCAGGTCCTCTGCAAAAGCAGCCAGTGCTCGTATTCACTGAGCTATTTCTCCAGCCTGTAATCAATTTTTTAGGTAACTTATTTTCAGAAAGGAGAGAGTGTACTTTTCAGGAAGAAGAAAGCAATTCTCAAGACATGAAAGATCTACTCATAGGAGAGCTGGAGAATTTTCTGATCAAAATTTTTGTTTTAGAAGATAGTATCTTGGAAAAAGAAATCAGTTTTTAATGAAGCATACAAAACTTTCTACTTTATATTTATGGATGGATGCTGCTTGCGAGTTTCTAATCTTTTGATATCTTCTACAAAAGTGAGTTTAAATTAAATTTCTTACATGATTCAGCTCATACATGATTCAGTTCATTAATAATGATGATGATGATGATGATAAGAAGAAGTAACCAACAATGTCCCTTATGTTCCTCACAGATTGCAACAGGAGAATGCTTGAAGCGGGGACACCCGAGAATGAGACTGGTATCAGCCTTCTAGAAACCTAGCTAGGAGGTGATGCATATGAGATAATTTCACTGTGAAATACAAACTTCAATACTGATGTGGGTGGCAACTGGGCACCTCATTACTGTATAGGAGTTCCAGAAAGAGAGAACCAAAATTCGCTGAGAAACACAGTGAAAGATAAAGAAGTGCTGGTATGATGGACCAGAGAGCCTTCTCAAGAAGTCTGCCCAGACTGCTCCATAAAGAGGGTATAGGGCTCACACCCACCCCAGCAAGGCTGATCTGGTGCCAACAAGGCCAGAGGCAGAAGCCGCCGGAATACTGGCCTGGTTACAAGGCAGCCGTCCCCCACAACAGATGTAACCCCACCCAAACAAGAGAGTTTGGGGACAAAGGAAAGCTAAATCCCTTGACCAAACCCAACCCCCTACCCCTCCTCAGCAAGGCTGGGGCCTCTAAGGGACCAGGTGGCACTGAGGGCCATGCTGCCATCAGTCCCTGGGAACGGGCATCTTCAATCTGCTCAATTAGGAATGTAACGACTTCAAGCTTCCTTTTACCAGACTGGCAGGGAGAAGGTGCAGACAGCAGCATGCTCTCTGTGTCGGGCAGCAAAGGCCGAGGAGCACAGCTAAAAGGAAGGTAGCCTCCTCTAGGATGAGCCCTGCTGAGTGAACCTCCCAGGCACCTAGTTCTTCTTCCCTGCTCCCTGCCTAGGATCACCAGCAGGGTTGTGATGTTCAAACTCATAGACATTTGCTTGTTTTCCTCAGCACCAGAAGGACTCAATACTAAGCAGCATCTACCTTTGCAAAGAGGAGACAGTACATAGCATGTGCCTGTACTTGGTATCTGGCATATAGAAGGCCCAGTGTTAACCAAGATGACCTTGAGAGCACTAGTATTTCAATCACTCTATCTGGGATTTCTGGCCCTTCCACTCCTTGAAGAAACATTTAGGTATCGGCTGCTATTATTTGGGTGTAAAATAACCTCCAAAGGCCCATGCACTGAAGGCTTGGTCTCCAAGGTAGTATTACTGGAGTAAGAGATAAGGTCTCGTGGAAGGAAGCTGAGCTGTTAGGGATGTGCTCCTGAAGAGAACACTGGGATCCAGCTTAGATTCTGACCTGGGAAATGACGGCAACATCCACTATGAACCTTGGCAATCCCCTCTGCTGATGCAGAAGTTTTCCTCAGTCATAGAAGGAAATGGCTGAACTGGAATGCCCTGAACTGAGGGGACATATGATCCACTCTAGATAGAGTTAGAGCACATGGTTCCTGCTCACAGGAGTGTGAACAGTCACACCACAGTACAAAGCAGTTTGACATTACGACTACTGCAGTTAGGATGTGCTCATCTTGTGACCTAGAACCCCCACTTCTAGGTTCACACTAAAGAATCTCTGCACATATGCATCCAGGGACATGGGCAAGAACGCTCACACCATTGCTAGGTGTAGTGGGACATGCTTTTAATCTGAGCACTCTGAAGGCAGAGGCAGGAGGATCTCTGTGAGACTGAGGTCAGCCTAGTCTACATATTGGTCTATACAGTGAGTTCCAGGTCAGCTGGGGTTACCAGGCGGTTTGTCTCAAAAAACAAACAAACAAAAAATGTTCAGTCTATACTAGAAACCATCTACAAGGCAACACTAAATGAATGATGGTATATTAACGCTATACGGCCCTTATAGCGATGGATGAATGGTGCCATATGGATGTATCGTATGGTGCAACATAGATGCCTCTTACATTTATGGGGTTGAATAGAAAGCAGAAGCTACAGGAATGTTCCATTCCATTTACGTAAAGTTCAAGAAGTAGATGAAACCCTAGAATGTAAGGAGTGACGCTTAAGACAACATTCTAAAGAAAAGGCAGGAAATAAAGACCATAGATGTGTGATAGTCAATACTCCTAGGGGACAAAAGGAGGGGCTACGAGGGCCTGGGCCTCAGCAATGTTCTACTTCTTGGTCTGGGTGGCAGTTGTCTTGAAATTCTTGAGTTGGATATTTTTATAACTTTTTTGTCTATTACATTTCACAAGGTTAAAGAGAAGATTTGAAACTTGATTCTAACCCATTTCCCTTACACCAAATTCCTAACGTTTCAATTTATTTTAAGATCTTCCATTAGAAACAATATTCGTGAGCATAAAAGAACATTTGAAAAAGTGAGGAAAGAGGAGATTCACCCCTAAGCTTTTCTCTGAGGCACAGATGCTGTTAACTTTTTGAGTATTTCTTTCCAATCTTTTTTCTCTGACTAGTTTTAATATTTTTAATTTTTACCTTAGAAGGCCATGTTTATTATAAATCTATGTTTAATTGTTTTCACCTAACACCTTCTGAGCATTTTCCAGGTTGTTGCAGCCCTCCACCTGATTATCCTAATAAGCATGTCTGCTGCCTGTGCCCCTTTGACGCCCTATTACATGACGTTCAGTTTGAACGGCATTCGGGTCATTTTCTCCTTTTCTCAGTATAAGCACATTGTGGTACAGCTTTCTGTGAAGTTGTCCACATTTCAGAGTCTTCCTTGTAGTTTGCTTTTCTGTTGCTTTGCCAAGCGCCATGCCATAAGCAACACGAGGGGAAAAGGATTTATTGTATCTTACAGGTTACAGCCAAGGGAAGCCAAGGCACCTGACGGCAGAAACTGAAGCAGAGACCATGGGCGAAGACTGTTAACCGGCTTGCTTCAGACTCACGTCCACCCACCTCTCTTGTACAGCCCAGGTACTACGCACAGTGGGCTGGGTCCCCCTACATCAATTCACAATCAAGAGGACGCCCAACAGACACACCCCGAGGCTAATCTGACGCAGGGAATTCTTCATAAGGGTCCCGTTTCCCAGGTGTGTCAAGTTGACAACCAAGATTAATCATCACAGTACCTTTCTGGAACTCTTTGGGCCAAGAATGTCCTTTCTCCAGGATCAAACGATTGGAGCTTAATGAATTCAAACATTCTTGTCTTGGGTGACCTGGAACAGCTCCTCACAGAACCCAGATAGCTGGCCTGCTCTGTCGAGTTCAGCACTTTCTACCTGCTGCTCTGGTACAATGGCACCATTAAAATTTAGTTCGTGTCCCTTCAATTACCTTCCCACTGGGAAGCAAAACTTGGGTGCTGTGATGATTAATTTTAAGTGTCAACTTGACTGGATTAGGGAATATCTAGAAATTTGATGGAGCATGACTTAGAAGTGTAACTGTGAAGGTTTTTTTTTTTTTTTTTTTTTCCAGAGGACGTTAGCATATGAGTCTGTAGACAGAACAGAAATGTCTTCAGTATGCACAGGCACCAGTCAAACAAACAAGGACTTGGAAAGGGCAAAATCAGAGGGAAAATCTGTCATCTGAGCCAGGAGACCCATTCCTTCCCTTGTCCATGGGCATCAACATGCCAGGCTGCCCAGCATTTGCATTCTAGGACCTACACTTGGCTCCCCACGTCTTCAACCTTGGACTAATGAATTAATCATCAGTTCTCTCGGTTCTCTGGCCTTTAGACTTGGACTGGACCATGCTACCACCCTGGTCTCCAGTCTATCGTAGAACTTCTCAGTCTCTGAATTCCCATATGCCAGTTCCTGTTATAAATCATCTTTCATCTATCTATCTATCTATCTATCTATCTATCTATCTATCTATTATCTTTCTGTCTATCTGTGTCTCTTATTGGTTTTGTCTTTCTCAAGAACCCTAATATAAATGTACTTAGGTCACATAGTAATATTTCTTAAAACAGCACAGCTTTAAGCCAATTAGTGAGTCTCTAAATGCTTTACACAGCAATTGTTACAGACTTTTAGAGTAATTGTTCTAGTTTGCATCTCTGTTTCTGTGAATAAACATTATGACCAAAAGCAGTTTAAGGGGGAAAGGATTTATCTCACCTTTCAGGTTATAGTCTGTCATTGGGGAAGTCAAGATAGGGACTCGAGACAGGAGCCTGTAGCAGAAACCAGGGAGGAATCTGCTCTCTGCCTACTTCCCTTGCTTGTGCAGTCAGACTTCCTGTGAAACCCAGGCCCACCTTCCCAGGATGGCTTGGTCATCCTGCACCAATTAGCAATCAAGAAAATGTCCATCAAAAGTGCTCACAGGCCCATTCTGATGGAGGCAGTTCTTCAACTGAGATTCCCTATCCCTGGGTGTGTCAAACTGACAACCAAGATTAGCCATCACAGACTCATTGTAACATGGGAATAGTAATGCCTGTTTGGAAGGGACACATGAGAACACATGAGATAATACATGAAGAAGGTTCAGTATAGGTCGGTTACATAACAACCACAGTGCCTCACACACTCTCTTTAAGACAGGACCAGATCCTTGAAATGGCTCAGTCGGTAAAATTATTTGCTGAATTTGATCCCTGGAACTCAAGTAGTAGAAGGCAAGAACTGACCCCTGCAAATTGTCCTCTAATTTCACATGCACATAGCACACACACACACACACACACACACACACACACACGTTTTAAAACAAAGATGTGAAGCTGCCTTTACTTTTTATCTTGGGACTTGTCTTTCTCCACCAGTGGTGACAAGATGAAAGAAGAAAGAAGAGGAAAATACTCAAGAAATTAAATACTATCATAGGAATCATGATTTTCCAGCATATTGTCTGAGTAAGAAATGTAGCATGCAGTTAGAGATGCATTCACCCCAAATCTTGTCCTTGCCAGGATAGTCACTGCTTTCAGAATCCTTATGAAACCTGAATCAGTTGTTTCATCATAGCTCTGTCTGAGAGGGTGTTTTTCTAAAGGTGGCTATGAGACCAGTTTAGAATCACATTATGTCCTAGGTTAGGTAAAACCAGCTATGGAAGTTCCCAAATCTCAGTAACTTAATGGCATTAAGAATTAGTTTTGACAATTAGTTCCATGTGATTGGTGAGTTGTAAGGGTGGACTCCTCTGTGCAGTCATTCAGGGGCCTGGTTCCCTCCATCTGTGCTCTTGCTGTTACCCACGACCTCAGAAACCTCCACGAGATCTTCTGTTCAAGCTAGCAGCAGACAAGAGATGAAAAGCCAATGTGAAGGATATCGAAGTTTAGTTTCCAGTGCTAGAAGTGATGGGCATCACCTTTGCCTATGTTCTAGTGAGGCCCTTGTTTCACTTCTGTTACTTTGACAGAAAGCAACTTATAGGAGGAAGGGGGTTATTTTGGAATACAGTCTGGGTTACAGTCCGACACTGTAAAGAAGTCAAGGCAGGAACTTCAAAAGCTAGCACATTACATCCACAGACAAGAGCAGAGAGGGACAAATGCGTGCATGCTCGCTTGCTTGCTCATGCTCAGCCGGAGTCCTGCACACTCACACAGCTCAGGACCTCTGACCTAGGGAACAGCACTTACCACACTATCAGGTGGTTCTTCTCACACCAGTTAACTTAGACTGTCAACCACAGACCTGCTCACAGACCAACCTGATCTCGACAATCCCTCACTGAGATTTTTCCTGGGTGAGTCTAGCTTGTGTCAGGTCGACCATTAAAGCTAACCAACCAAGTCATTAGGACTGTCTACTAGCTGGAGACATTAGTGCTCTCACTGTTTGTCTCTACGTTTATAGACATTACACATTTCTTCCAAAATCATATGTAGGTCTACCAATGCTGCCTAGTCTGATCACTGTGCCTGAAGTCTAGAAATATGAAGCGGAAACATGATTTTTCACAACGCACATAGTTCCAGCACTTAAGTTAACTAATACTTGTTCTTTTCCAAGGACTGTCATTGTCACTAACCTTACCTCAGAAAGCTAGGCTAGGTCCCCAGACAGTAGACACAACTGCAGTATTAATATAAAGACTCCTAGAGTGGATCATCCCTCAATCAAAAGCCAGCATTCCTATCTAGAGCATGTGTTTATTCCATTATGTGTGTGTGTTCAGCATGGGGAAAATCATTAGAAAACAATCTTACAATATCTTTAGAATACCTGGATTCTTTCTAGGCTTCTTTCACCATTTGATTTAAACACAACTGTGAAAAAGTTTGGACAAAGAATAAATCTATCAAAGCTAAGAGCTGTTCACTACTTTCTGGTGGTATTGGGGTCTTCACTGCATCTGGGCCTAGACTGAAGCAATGATGTGGCTAATTAGATTGGACCACTCTAAAAAGGCATGATTAATGTGGTATTTTCTGAATCTCTTTCTCAGCAGTTTCCTTCTCACTCAGATAAAAGGAATTGTGGGATGTACTGAATGCCACAGATAGGCACTAACCCACACAACTCATCAATTTGCTCTAGAGGTGTTATTTTTCTTTTAAAGATTTTATTTGGAAGTTGGAAAGATGCCTCAATAGTTAAGAGCACTTACTGCTCTTCCAGAGGACTTGTGTTCATTTACCAATACATGCTTTGCCTGTGTATATGGAAATGCACCGTGTGTGTGTACAGTTCATTCAGAGGCCAGAAGAGGGAGTCGGATCCTCTGGAGTCTTAACCAGTGAACTATTTCTCCAACCTATATAGGGGTGTTATTGGTGCTACCATTCAAAATACTTTTGGGGGTACATAAGAATTCTCTTATGTCAGTACCACAAGTAGTGGTTCTGTGAGGAATGCTTAACTTTTATCTCAGACATTATGGATCATGACATTTATTGTTTCTTTTTCACATTCACTGCTGGGAAAGCAAGGGACAAAATGACCAACTCCAGCAACTGTACAGGACTTAATCCTACTTTCCTCTAATTTTCCCTACATTTAACCCAAGTATTCTCATTTACTTACTTTCTTAGCATGTTAAAGTACATTTGTACATGTTACTATCTTGCATAAGCAGTTTATAAATATAGTTTTAGTTATTAGATATGGGAAAACAGAAATATGCATGTAACTACTGGCTCTTGCTCTTTTAACCATAGTTTACCTTATGAGAATTGTTTCTACAGGTGTGATGCATGAAGCCTTAATTGCTGGGTTTGACCCACTGCTACCTGAGGTTTTTCAGTGACCATCTTTTTAAACCACATGTTTTGGCCATGGTGGCTCATGCCTGCAATGGCAGTACCCAGGAGACTGAGGCAGGACAATTGCAATGAACTGGAGGTCAGCCTATGCTACATACTGAGTTCCAGGCTAGCCTGGGATGTAGTGTGAGACCTTGCCTCTCACACAAAAGAAACACTCAAGTCTTCAGGATCAACCTGTCCTAACTCTCTCTTTTCCTGAGAGAGTCACTTCAGTCTAGGTCCAGATGCAGTGAAGACCCCGAATACCACCAGAAAGTAGTGTTGTGTGAACTACTCTTAGCGTTGATAGATTTTGTTCTTTGTCCAAACTTTTTCACAATCGTGTTTAAATGAAATGGTGAAAGAAAACTAGAAAGAATTCAGGTATTCTTAAGATATTGCAAGACTGTTTTCTAATGATTTTCCACACATTAAACAGACACATAGTGGAATAAACACATGGTCTAGAAGGAATTTGCTTTAGCAGGTGGCCAATTGCTTGAGGGACTTCACCCATGCAGACTTTACCTTCAGCACCAAGGCCAGCGCACCTTGCCTGCCGGTATCATCCACGTTGTGCAACTCTGAATGCCCAGGACTCCATAATGTTCTTTACTGAAGATATACCCTAACTCACGAATTGTGCTTCATCAGTTACTCTTCCCAAAGTGTTCGTTGGTACCAGCAGGGAATGTTTCACAAAAGATGACGATGTATCCATTTATTGGAGACCTTTGCATGTATGTACACAATTGCACATGCCAGGCCCTCTTTGCGCAGAGAGGTAGTTAGAAGCAATCCTGGTCTCTAGTCTTAAGGAGTGATTCCTGTGTAAGGGCAAGGAAGCCCAAGTCTTCAGGGCTCAGGTGTTCTGAGTTTCTTCTTCCCAGAGAGCTTATCCTTGGGGTTTGTGACTTTAACAAATGAGAACAATCTACCAAAATGATTGCCATTCCCAACTAAAATAACAAAATCACGTTAGAGGACAGATTGGACTTTTGGTCCCACTTTATAGATGAAGAAACTGAAGCCAAAAGACTAATGCTTGCCCAAGATAACGCAGTGAGTCGCCCACCGATCACAGTGAACAACAAACAAAACAACACACACACACACACACACACACACACACACACACGCACACACTGGTCTTTTTTTTTTTTTTTTTTTTTTTAGCAAAGGACATAGATCTGCCCACCATCTCCAGGAGTCACAGTTCTGCACCAATCACTCCAGCCGAATTGTCTAAAAATACAAAGATCGAAAATGAGATGGATGTCGGCAAGGGACTTGGCGCTGCGGATTGCTGACGTGATTTTGCTTCCTTTTTTAGAAGCCCAAATCAACTCTGCTTTCGCTGGGTGACATGCCCTTGCCCCGTGGCACAACTCAGGGCCTCGGCGGGGTTCCGTGCAATCCCGGACCTGCAGCTGCCCTTTCCTTCCAAAGATCGCCAGCCGCAGAGCTCAGGGCCAAGCTGAAGCCGAGCAAGGGTGGTCCCGGTGGCGCTATCCTGCTACAGGCGCGCTGAGCGCAACGCGCAGAACGCAGCAGCTTCTCCTTGGCAAGACGCGACTGCCTGTCTTAGAGTCCAGAGAACCACAGGGAGGCGCGTGTGCAGCAGGGAGCCTCCCCGCTGCCCCCGAGGTCCAGAGCCTGAACTGTGCGGGGGCCCAACCTCTCCTAACTCCCTCCCCTGCCCCAAGCGCGTCCTGGCGCACATCCATCTGATTAGAATGTTTCTTCCATCTGATTAGAATGACAGGAGCTTTCAAGTCATTCACTACGACAAAAAAATTTTAGTTTTAAAAGAAAAAAAGTCGCACTGTAATTGTGAGTTGTAATAAATGCAGACTCTAGTGCCTTCTTCTGCAGTATGTAAGACAGTAAAAAATGTGTCTCGTCTAAACGCACCCTCTCCCCAAGCCCATTGTGAAGTCAATCGCTAACAAAGGGGACGTGTGAATATTCAACACTGAGTCTTTCAGTTGTATTTTCCGGAATCCCTGAGTTGCCTTTTATTTTTTTTAATTTAATGGGCGAATACCTGTTTAAGTTTTTAAAGCACATGGAAATCGCCCGCGAGCGACCATATAATTTGATTTGCCAGGCAATCTGCAGAGCGATCGCACATCATTTATAATGTTCATTGAGCGTTTTGCCTAATTGTGTCTGTCTCTGAAAAGGGCAGCGCACCCCCTCCCGACCACGAGCTGCACAAGTGGTGACATTCCCATGGAGCGGCCGCGGCACAGCTTGCTATCCTCAGCGCAAGCCGTCGGGCCCTGCGCGTCTCCGCCCCGGCGACCCCGCGCCTGACGCTAATAGCTCGCGGCTCAGGTACGAGAGGGCGTCGCATTTGACTTCATTCAATTCACAACCGGCAGCGCTTGCAGGTGTCGCCTTTGGAAACCGCCATTCAGGCGGCCGCTGTTCACTTCTGGCTGCGCCGCGGGTTTTGTAAGAGCGCAAAATGGGGCTGATTATTCCTGTGCCCACATGCTGCCCCCCACACGTCCCCACCCCCCGGTCGACTTTGGACTTCTTTGGGCCAAAAGAGGCGTTTAATTAGTTCTGGGGCCGTGGAGAGCCAGAATTGGCGACAAAGCCCTGGCTCCCCAGGTAACCCCGGGTCCCCGTGGCCCAGGAGGGGGCGCGCAGCGCCTGAGCACCGGCCTGGATCGCGGCCTGGATGGCGCACTGCGTCACGCTCCGCCGCGGTGCCCTTGTCCCCTGGCCAGTTCTTCCCCTATGGCTCCCTGGCCGGGTTTGGGTAGTCTCAGCAGCGTCTCTCACGGCCCCTGAAGCGTTCTGATCTCGGATGCAGTGCCTCCTTCGCGGCTATCTCCACAGCCAGGCCCGCCGAGGAGAGAAGGGCACTTGGAGTTTTTTCTCTCGTGTACTTGCGATCCCTTGGTGCCCTGTTTCGGGGAGACATTGAGACTTTTTCCCCTCTACCGTCTAAGGCCAGGATCACTGCTGGGACAGATGGATGAATGGCCAATGGCCGACCGGCACCAATGCTAGTCGTGTCCCTTTGGCCGTTATGGCTTGGACACTAACACCTGTCTAGTGGGCACTCACCAGTTATGAGACCCAACCCTGTTCGGAATCACTGGGCCACTTGTGCCACAGGTACAACGTCGCCAAATCCACCCATGCCTATGTGCATGGATCCCGGGTCGCCCCAGAGCGGCAATTGCTCCCCACCCAGCCCTGGGACCTTTGGATTCATTGGGAAGCCCAGGAACCAGGGCGCGGTGGTGAGAGACCACATGCCCGCGCTGTACCTTTGGGGCTGAGTGAATGTTGGCCTCGGGGCCAGGGTCTGGTCCCGCCCAGACTGAGCTCCAGATTTCCGCCAGCCTCTGAGCACCGCGGCACCCCATTCGTTCCACTCCTTGAGCTCTGTGAACCGGCGGCGGGCGGGCAGGAGGCCGGGCTGGGGGAGGGCCGGATGGTCCCACTCCCCCACCCCCGCCCCGCCGGCCTTGCCTGAGCACATGTGTTGCGATTCCCACGGACTGGCGTGCTCTGAGGCTGGAGGCCCGGGTGCCCGGGGCCCAGGAGACGTGGAGGACACAGAGGGGTTTGTACACACGTTGACCTCCGCGCTCTGACTCTGAAAGGGCTTGAAAGGAGCCGTTTATGGTGCATTACCAGTCAAGGGCTCAGGTACCAGCGCCTTGTGTCGGGAAGCCCGGGCGGCCGCCTGTGCTGCAGGTGTCTGCTGTACAGACGCCCGCCGAGGGGGAGGGACGGCCGCCCGCCTCGCGGGCCGCTCGGGCGCTTTGGCTTCAGCTCCTCTGTGGCCTGGGCTGCAGACCGAGGTCCTGAAGCCCAGGAAAGAAACAGGAATCGGTGGGGGCGGGCAGGAGAAGGCTGTGGAGAGTGTTTCTGCCTGCCCCGGATGCCGTGTCAACGTTGAGAGAGAAAGCAAGTGCTGTTTTGGAAAGGGACCCTTTGGACCAGATGTTGGGGTGCTCAGACCCTCAGCGACCTGCTTGGACTAAACTTGAACTTTCCATAGACCCATCCTTTGCTTCTCTATCTTCCGGTGAGAAGGTGGACTTGAGCGCATTTCACAACTGTTCTAGATTAGAGGAGTGGTCCTTTCTGCAGCGCCAGCCACTCTGTCCACTAGAAAGCAAAGGAAGGTGCATAAGCCAAGGGTATGCCTCGAATGGGTCACCTGGGTCTGTCTTTGCCTTCAACGATCTCGGAAGCCAAAAACTCGGTGTTTCCACTGCCTTCTAAAGCAAACTTCAAAATGCTTTCTTGTCTTAGAGATGAGATGGTGCTTACTTCCTAGGTCGCCCCTTCCCCAACATCAAAGCTATCACGTGAAACTCTCTCTCATGAAAATACTTCCCCAAGATGACAAATTCATAAAAGAATAATGGCTTTCAGGGCTAACTTGCAATAAAAAGATAAAGCAGGCAGATTCCAGATGTCTGAAAGGAACTTCAAAAGGTTCTAGAGAATTCCACACTCCGTTTAATTTTATCTGGAGACGTCCCTTCCCTTGCTGAATGTCACCACAGCCGTTCATTTTTATATGTTAGGGTTAGATGTTGAATGATTAAAACTGCGAAGTTCTTAAAGTAGAGCAGGTTGATCCCTTTTTATCAGGAATGGGGCAAAGAATAAAGAAAACAACTGTGTGTCTGGAAGGATGATTTGAGAGGAAAATAAAGGGAACAGTAGAATCTTTACATGATGAAAGACAGTCTTTCAAAATAGAGAATCACTATTTCACAGCTGTCTTAAATACGCCCCTTAAACAAGTTCTCTCCCTCCCTCCCTCCCTCCCTCTCTCTCTCTCTCTCTCCCTCACCCCCCCCCAGGGGTCTCCCAGTAGCTCCAGCTGACCTGGAACTGACTATGTAGCCTAGGATGGCCTAGATCTCAGGGAGATCTGCTTGCCTCTGTGCTGTGTCCCCTGGTTACTGCCTCTTTCTTGGTCTGGATGTTGCCCCACACTCTCACACTGAAACTTTGTTTAATCATTTCACTAGTGACTTCCATGTCCTCAAATTCAAGGAAGATTCACCCAGCTTTTCACAGGAATAGGCCAGCCATTCATCCCCATGTCTAAGACAGAATCCTCAATTCTATCTTTCTTTTCTCTCTTCCACATTCAGTAAGTCACAAACTCATTCTCCCTCCAGAATCTTGCTCCAGTCATCCCCAGGCACACACCGCACCCCAGCTCTGCACATTCATAGCTTCTCTTGGCTCTTCTGCTTCAGCCTTCTGATTGGCTCCACTGTATTGTCTTTTTGCTTCGGTTCCTTCTCCACGTTGCTGCCTGAGAATGTTTTCCAGCAGAGGTAAACAGCAAGCTTGACCACGATCATACTACGCCCCTGCTTAAAATTCTCTGCAGCTCTCTATTCCCTCTTAATTTTCCCTTGTTCTTCCAGGGCACTGGGGATGGTTCTCAGAGCTTCACGCCCCTCCCCGCTAGGAAAGCACTCTACCACCGAGCAGCACCCCGTCGTGATTCCCTGATTATTTATACATTATAAACATGTGCTACTTAGTGCTAATCAATTACATGTATCATGAAGAATGCACCGGGCATGTAAATTCTAAAAGAATGCCATAAAAATGTAGATGATAGTTTTCATATTTTCTTTCTGTGTCCCAATTAGTTTATCCACTCTGCAAATGGCTGCCCTTTCCAGCACCGACCTCCATAACACAGCTCCTGAGTCCTTCCTTGTTCTAGACTGAGGGTGCTTATTTTCCTGCTCCTCTTCCTCTCACATCATCCTTAATAAAGTTCTGTCATGCCTTCAAACACCACACCATGTCCCCTGTGTGCTCTGCGTCACCTCTGCCTCTGCTCTCCATTCCCACTAGTCTGTAAGCTCCATGGCAAAACCGGTTTAATTTATCATTCTGCCGTGAATGCCAACACAGAAAGGTCACTCAGTAAAGTCAAGGTGTACACCTTTGAGGCACCTTCTCCCCTGGTATCCACCACAATTTGTTTATAGTACAGGTCGTCTGTTCTGTGAAGTTTGCCGTAGTCACCTGAGGTGCCCAAACTGTCAGTTTCCACAACTAGTATAGAAGAAGGATGCAAAGGAGGCCAGCTGCACACTGCTCCTGAGGCTTCCTGACACCCAGAGTGACATATCCCTTTCACTCTTTTTAAAAATCAGCCCGAATAAGTTGATGACTCCATCTCCCCTCAGAGAGGGTAGGAAAGGACATATTCTCATCTGGACAAACTTCTGTGGTCCATTGGCTCCCGCAATCCAGCTACAGAGAAGCCTTGGGGCTTAACTCCTAGTCAGGATTGGTAACTGCAAAGTGTCCTGACAGCAAAGCATCCTGACAGCATTCCATGGCCCTTCTGTACCATCTCTTCTTCGTTCAAACCTGTTTAGCTACAGGTTTAAAGTGCTGCCTATAAACTGTGGGCATCAAAAGCCACTGACGTTAATCCCTTGCACCCATTTAGACTGGGAGAGGGAAATCTACCACATGTGATGCATTTGTGACTCAGTTGCTGTTCTAGAACATTTCATGTCACTGTCAGGATGTTTTACAGGTATTTCTTGCTTCATCTGATTTTTTTTTTTACAGTGGGTTTGTATTCAGCTTTGAAAGGCACCAGATTTCTGAGAAAAGATCTTAAGGATTGGGAGCATATGGGAACACAGAAAAAAATTTCCTCTTTTTCTTTTTCTTTTTAGAGACAGAACCTTGCAGTGTAGCCTAGTCTGGCCTCCATCTCACAATCTTCATTCCTCAGCTTCCCAAGTGCTGGGATTGCTGACATGTGCCACCACACTCAGCCTCAGAAAGATCTTTACCATGGTGTATAGGAAATAGGTTTCTAAGTCTGGCAAAGGATAAATGAAACTGAGATTCAGGAGACATGAGTACCTGACCAACCCCACCCTCTCAAATGCTTTCAAACAAATATGGGAAGACCACAAGAACTATATTTTAACCCCCCCCCCCCGGTTTATAGCGCTACCTTGAGCAGGGTAAGCCAAGCGACTGGGCTGCTGTGTGCTCCTGCTACCTTATGCAGCAGATGTTTCCTTGGTGGCCTCTTGCTGAGACCAATGGCCCTGAAGTAATCGGCCTTTCAAGAGGGCAAAAAGGATAATTTGGAGCACCGGGCATTCTTTGAGGACACGGGTCTTGGTGGGTTATCCATGTGGTCCTCACCAGGCCACTCCATGTTTGGGATGGGGGTTGTGAAGTAAAAAGACTACGAAAAGCCTTGAGCTTCGCTTAGAGTTGGGGTTCCAGTATCCCATTGACTCTGTTGACATCATTCCCCCAACCAGAGGAGTCTCCAGGCTATTTCAAACCACTGGGATTTGGTACATAGGTTCACTTCCTTAGGAACATGTTTCTGTCCCTACTGTGTGGTCACTTAACTGCCACACTCCACTTGTTTGTGTTTATATGAACTGGGGATTGAACTCAGAGCCCCTGCATTTGCTAAGCATGTGCTGCCAAACCACACACCCAGCTCAACATCATTTCCCTTAGGAAGCCTCCCTCTTATACAGACAGAGCCCCTCTGTCTTTCTCTGTCCCTGTCTCTCTGTCTCTGTCTCTCTCTTTCTCTGTGTGCACAAGAATGTACTAAGGAATGCATCTTGGAGTTGGATATAACATCTTCTCCATCCCTGTATCCTTCCCATTTAACTCGATGTCTTGAACAGAGTTCATGTTCAAAATATGTTTCCTAACAAAGTAAGTTAATAATTAAAACTTAAAATATAGTTTTATATGAGTGTGTGTGTGTGTATGTGTTTGTATCTGTGTTCATGTACAGGTGTGTCTGCAACACATATGCATGTAGAAAGGTCATCCTTGGGTCTTGTTCCTAAGGAGCTGTTTTCTGAGACAGGGTTTCTTTCTGGATTACTCACAAGGCTGAGCTGGCTGGCCAGGGAGCCCCAAGGGTCTTCTGTCTTAACCTCCTTCCTCCGTACTGTCATTACAAGCACAGGCCACCATGCTTTTGCTTTTTACCTATAGAGTCATTCCCCAGCCTCTGAAATAGGGAGGTTTGTGTTCTTGTTTTAACATGATTTTAGTATTCCTATATTGCTTATAATTTCATATATAATGAAAACTTAACTTTAAGAAACTAAAAAAAATCAGTAATTGTCATTACATAGACTAAGCTCCAAAGTGAACAAAGGATATAAAAAAGTACAGAAACTGTCATCTGAGAGTTTCCTGGTGACATGTTTAAAACATGTCAAATGTTTTATCATAGTTATTTCTATGCTACTTTAAATACATATATAGACTCAGGCTCATAAGACTACAACTGGAAAAATGTTAATGATATGGTGTGTCAGGCATAACTAATTTCCATCCTACCCTTGTACAATTTTATCTCCTTTTTGGATAATATCACAAGTTTTTAGTCAGAATATGGTAACTAACTAATTACGTCTGAGTCCCTTGAAGCTAGACATGGTGCTGTGATAGCTCAGACTCATTGAATGTGACCAGCTATATATATTCAAACCTCCACTTAGGTTCTTAAAGAAAAAGAAGTATGTCTCTTTCTATTTATTGATGGCTGTGGTGAAGACACAATAGTGAGAACAGGAGCAGCTAGGTTGGACTCAATAATAGAAACCATATTTCAGGAAGACAGAGTAAAAACTTACAAGGACACTTGTCTCCAACTCTCTCAGCCATTTTATTCACTTTGGATTAACTGTACTCAAACTCCTACATAAAAGAGACATGTTATAAGATGCCCCTCAACTAACAGTGGAGCTATATCCTGATAAACCCATCACAACGTGGAACTATCACTACTGAAGAATGCACCTAATTAGTAGTCCTCACCTCCTGAACATCACAGCTCAGTGTAGCCTGCATAATGTGCTCAGAATACTTCCATTAACCTATTTAGGCAATATCAACACAAAGCCTGTTTTATATACAAGTGTTGAATATTCTAAGGCACACAGAGATGGGCATTTTGTAGACATGGCACACAAGAATTGCAAAATGTTGTATGCAGAAAGCTGGCAGTGCAGCACAGTGTGGGGTACAGTGGTAACCTGCACGACTGCCCAGGTAATGTGGATCTACGGCTGCTACCACTGCGACCCTGACTTCTGCTCAATGAACATTCCCTTTGAACCACTCTAAACTCAGGAAGTCACAAATAAAACCACTGTGAGTCAGAGAACACCTATATCTAAAGCTCTCTCCACTTTAGATGCTGTAGAAGCCAGAACAAACTTTTCTCCAAAATAACACAAAGTGTACAGTCAAAAACTTTGGTGACAACTAACATTTAAGACAGTCATGCTATGTAGCCTGGGTACCTTAGCCTCCCAAGTGCAGAGTTACATGCATGCATTACCATACACAGGAGAAGACAGCTGACTTTTCTTGTTTATTAGAGACAGGTGATTTTATATATATATATGCCTGGTTGGCTTGGAATTTGCTATGTAGACCAGGTTGGCCTTGAACTCAGAAAGATCCACCAGCCTCTGCATACACACAGCATGCACACACACACTGGCCTAAGTTCTGGGATCAAAGGTGTGTGCTGCCACACTGGGCAAAGACAGCAAACTTTTTTTGAGACAGGGTCTCCCTGTAGCCCCAGCTGGCCAAGAACTCACTATGTAGACCAGGCTGGCCTCAATCTCATAGAGATTAGCCTGCCTCTGCCTCCCAAGTGTTGAGATTAAAGGCATATGCCACCATGCCTGGCTAACAATAAACTTTTAAGGTGATCCCTTATATAGATAATCATGGCTCAAGATGAAAAATATCAACCAAAGCGACATTCTGGTTCTTTAAATGCCTATGACCTCACTTCTCACTCAGGTTTCTTTCTTTTCTCTTCCATGCTCGATAGACATTTAGTAAACACTTAGTGATTACCCACCAAGCACAGAAGAATCAGGGTGGGAACTGGAATCCATGAGGACCTCCTATGTACCAGACACTTCCCATTTGCAACTTGACTCAGCACCCCTCAATGTAGGAATTCATTTTTCTTTCTGTTGTTATAGTAAATAAAGTATAAGGTCAGCAATATTAAGTAACTTTTCCAGCATAAACAGCTGTAAATGCTAGAACAGATACTGAACTTGACTTTTTTTTTTGCATGAGTCAAATGCTCACGTTTTTCTCTTCTCTCCTTTTCCTGTAAGTCTCTCACTTCCCTAATCTCTTGATAATTCTCTCTTCTTGTTAATTTCTCCCTCTTTTCTCCTTGCTACCTTTTGAAATCATGCACAAAAATCTGGAACTACATTTCTTTCTTTTTAAAAGGTTTTGATTTCTACTTATTTGTGTGTGTGTGTGTGTACACAAGCATATATGTGGAGCAGGTCAGAGGACAACTTGTAGGAGCGTTTTCTCTTTCCACCAAGTAGGTCATGGAAATTGAACTCAGATCACCAGACTTGGCAGTTGTGGCCTTTACCCATTGAGTATCCCATTGGCTGCTAGAATAAATTCTTCATATTCATTGCTATTAAGTAGAAACACAATTTTTAAAATTAAAATGAGAAATCTAAAAATCAATAAAATTCAAGTGAACCTAAATGAACCTATGTAATATGATAGACAATATAACTTTCTCATAATGTCCTTTGGCTTACTAATTTGGCATGGAGTTGGTGGTCTCTGTATTCCACCCACTGTGTGCCATGTGTTGACTAAACCACTGGGGCTCTGCTGCCTTGCTTGTTGGGTGATTTTGTCTTTTGTTGGTGCTAGCACATTACCAGTGTGTTTTCCATGACTTGGAGTGACAACAATAGCTTGGGCTGCATCTCCACAGTCAGAAACACAAGCATAAACTCTGATTTGGTCCCCAAGTCCAAAGGTGGGACTGCCATGTAGACGACCCAGAACTTTCCCATGGTTTGTTGTCATTGTTTATAAAGATGATCATCTTTAAATAAACCATATAATGGAAATGTTGCCCTGTAGCTGCTGAGGCTTAATTGAAGAAAAGCAGAGGTCCATGGAACCGACACATCAAAAGACAGGTCTTACCAGGAAAATTGATCCAATCTACAAGAGCAACCCCTTGTTAGGAAGCGAGAAACAGCTGTCAATGTAGCTGCTGACTGTAGAGGAATGAGCAAGTTGTGAGGCTATGGGTCCTGCAGCCAGCCTGGCTCCGGGTCCCTGCTAAGTGAGAAACCCATGCTGGCATCCCCAAAGGTAATGAGAGCAACTGCATGACATGGAAGACACCGCTTCCATCCACCCTCTGCACGCAGGGCTATGGCTGTGGTGTGACTGCCGAGCAGAAGGAGGGAAGGCTAGCCTGTTTGGACACCCTCTGATGAGTGATGCGGTTTGCTCTGCCCAGGCACAGCTGAGAAACCACAGGGTGTAAATGAACCATTTTTCTGGTTCCCACTTTGGAGGCACAATCAGTAGCAAAAAGCCAGAAGTACACAGTCCCAAGTCATGAGAAGAGCTGCGCTCAGGGCCAACGGTGACTTGGGTTCAGTATTGTCACCGTGTCTGTTGCCATTTGTCTGCTCTAAATCCAGGGGTTGGACTGAGATAGCTAATGACAAGAGAAATTACTCCCACTGGAACATTCCTACCTCCTACTCACAGTCATCTTTTCTACCATGTACTAAGCACCTACCACTACTAACTAACAAGGAACTGTTAGTATGTCCCTGGCCCTGCTTATGCTTCAAAGTTCGTAACTCAGCCTGCAAAGGAACCAAATATTCAAGTCTTTGTATCCACAGAGTACAGGCACAGAAGTGATAAAATGAGTTATGATAAACTAAGAACACACAAAGGGTTTATTTGTTAGAAAGTTCAAGCCTGGGATCAGAGAGATGCTAAGGTGCTTGCCTCCAAATCTCATGATGACTTTAAATTCAATCCCAGAACCCACATGGTGGATGGAGAGAAGTTTTTTTGCAAGTTGTCCCCTGACTTCCACATAAGCAGTGTGGTGTGTGTGTGTGTGTGTGGCACGCTCACACACACACACACACACAAATACATGTAAAAAATATCTAAAAAAGTTCAAGCATGAAAACTGGTACAATTTCAGGGAAACCTCCCTGACAGAAACTGATGTCTCCTGACTAACACTGGGCCCTTCCATGATTCAGCGGTCATGACATGCTACATGTTTTTTCTGCTTACAGGTTTATTTTTAATTAAATGTAGATGGAGGAAGAGACATGCACAAGTGAGTGCAGGTACCCTATGAAGTCCAGAACAGGATGTCCTGGAGCTGGAGTTGCAGGAGATTGAAGCCACTGGACTTGGGTACCGAGAACTGAACTCAAGTCCTCTATTGGAGCAGTATGCACTCTTAACTACCTTCTTTACTTTTGCTTTTTTTTTTTTCTTACACAGGTTTTATGCATCATAGGCTGGCCACACTGAGGATGACTTTGAACTTCTGGTCGTCCAGTCTCCACATCATAAGTGTTAAGATTAGCAGCTGTGTGTGACACCATGTCTGTCGATGTGGTGCTGGAGATGAACACCGGGCATCATGAATGTTAGGCAAGCACCCTAACCACTGAGCTACATCCCCGCTTCTTAAAGCGCAGATGATGTCAGCTGAGAAAAAAGCTTTTGTTTTAGGCAGAGTTATGGGAATTTCAATAACAATGTCATTGCAAAGCCCAACATTTTTAGGACCTCCAGTATCAGTGAAAGATATTATGGATAAGAAGTATAAAAACTCTGAAGAATAAAAATAACATCCTGTCAAGCAAGGAATAAGGTCAGACCAAGGGCAGAATATAAAGACAGAAAGTGTGAACTGAACTTCAAGTTCCCAGATGGAGTGAATTGTGCTCTTTGCAAGTGAGATCACATAACTGAAAAGCCAGGTAATGAACCCTCCCATCACTACTAAAATCTAACAGTGAAGTCTTGGGAAAAGCACGATGAAATGCTGTCAAATGAAAAGTATGAGACAGAGAACTGGAAGAGCAGGAAGGAAACATATTCAGAGCTAATAGAAGCCTCCTTAAGGCTGTGGAGCTGCGCGTAACAGCTTTCATAACTATTTCCATTTGAATAGTCTTTTAAACTTTTTAGATTTATCTATCTATCTGTGTGTGCATGTGGGCACTGCTGTGGTTCACCTGTGGAGATCAGAGCACAACTTGTGGGAGATGGCTCTCTCCTTCTACCACGTGGGTTCCAGGTTTGGCAGCAAGTGCCTTAGCCCACTGAGTCATCTTACCAGTCCAATTTGAATATTCTTTACTTAATTTATTGGTTTTATTTTTATGTGTATGAATGTATAGCCTACATATATATAAGTGCATCCATGTCATGCAGTGCCCATGGAGGTCAGAAGAGGGTGTTGAATCCCCTGGAACTGAAGTTAGGGATAGTTGTTAGTTATCATGTGGGTACTGGAACCTGAACCCAGGTCCTCTGCAAGAGCAGTCAATGTTCTTAAGTACTGAGCAATCTTCAGAGCCCCTGAATATTCTTTTATATTATTAAATCCATCTAACAGTTGTCAAATATTGATTTCATGCAGGAAATAACATTTATTTCAGTGCTATTCCACTCCAACTGCACAATCTGAAGACTTGGTTGAAGAAGGGATTCGTGGCTTTCTCTGAGAGCCTTTGTGGATTCTGTCTTCCAAAAGCTGCTTACTCACTTAAAAATTAAAAAAAAAAGTGTATGAATGTATTGCTTCCATATATGTAACTGCACCACATGCATGCAATGCTCACAGATGCCAGAAGGGGGCATTGGATCCCCTGAAACCCGAGTTAGGGATGTTGTTATCTGCCATGTGGGTGTTGGGAACTAAACCCAGGTCCTCTGCAAGATCAGCTAGTGCTCTTAACTGCTGAGCCATCTCTCCAGGCCTTACTCATTTTGAAGTTGGCCCAAGCTAATGTCTAGATCCTCTAGGGTTTAGACAATGAAATCATAAGTTCTAACTTTTTTTTTTTAAAAAGTTAAGTTAAAAAATTTAATTCCCTACATACATACTCACATATTTTAAAATCAAAAGACATGGAAGAGTCTACAATGATAAAATTCTATCTCCTTATTTTCTAATTCATTTCTAATTTTTAAAGCTACTTTCTTTTTATTTTGTGTGATGAGTGTTTTCCCTGCATGTATGTAAGTATACCATGTGCATGCAATGAACACAGGTCAGAAGAGGATGTTGAATGCTTTGAAACTGGAGTTATAGATGGTTGTTGGCCACCAAGAGGGTGCTGGGCACCAAACCAGGATCCAACCAGTGCTCTTAACCACTGTGTTATCTCTACAGCCCCAAAATTTCTTTCTTGATGCCATTAATACCATTAGTGTCACATATCCAACTAGAGATATTTGATACCTACACGATTGTACTGACATATATTCACTATTCACTGTCCTTATTTTTTTCCCTTTGAGATTCTTAGGACTGAACCCAGGACTGTGAGCATTCTAGGCAAGCGCCGTACTACTGACTCACCCCAGCCTCACTGTCTTCTTCTTTAAATGTGAGTTGGAACATGTTAGTCACTCTTGCTTCCTTCCAAGGACAATATGTCTTAGAAATCATTTCAGGGGCTGGAGTGATGACACAGTGGCTGCTCTGGCAGAGGACCCAGATTAAGTTCCCAGCACCCATGTGGCAGCTCACAACTATCTGCACTTCTAGTTCTAGGGGATCTGATGCCCTTTTCTGGCCTCCTCAGGCATTGCATGACATTGGTGCACTTACATACACGCAGGCAAAACACTCATGCACACAAAATAAATAAATAAATAAATAAATAAATAAATAAATAAATAAATTTTATGTCATTTCAACACCCTGTATAAGAAACATTTTCATTGCTGTTGAAGGTCTCATTACACAGATGTATCATATTTCACTGGAGACCCTAGTGATGGGCATGAAGTGAGATAACACAGCTTTGAAAGGAAGCAAACCAAATAAAACATGCTCCTATTTCTGTGAATTCCCTCCTCCTCTTCCTGTGGCTCACTAGAGAGGCCAAGATTGAGAGGTCAGGCAATAATGACTAGCAATGTTTGTATTACAAAAGTTCAAACACCTTCCAGAATAACAAGATTGAAGGACGGAGCTCAGATGCTTTGCAGTTCGCCAAACAGACCTTGGCCTAACAGAAAATGCTTATTTGGATAATTATATCAGCATTTAGGTGTTTCTTCCTTTAAAGATTAATGTTTAACAATGAAGAACACGAGGTAGGCAAGAAGGAACCTGATTGTATTGTTCAGCACCAGGTTTTATTTCACGGCAGCCCCAGGCGTCCTGCCTCAATCCCAACAGGACAAGATGTAGCTTTACTTAGTTTTTTATTTTTAAAAAAACAATATGTTTATGTATTCTTTGATAATTTGATACATGTATCAATATATTTCATCATATCCCAACTCTCCCATCCCCCTCAACAGGTGCACCTCTCAATTTCATGTCACATATATGACACATAACATATATATATATATATATTTATATATATATATGAAACTCAATGACTGCCATATGAGTATGGTGTGGGGCCATCTGCTGGCTCAGGGGCAGTCTACTATGGCCATAACCCCAAGGAAAAGTAGGTCTCCTCACCCCAGCTGAGGAGCCTTAGACCAGGGAGTGTCTGGTGGGAGAAAAGTAGGTCTCCTCACCCCAGCTGAGGAGCCTTAGACCAGGGAGTGTCTGGTGGGAGATCCTCCGCATGGTGCTGAGATCTCCACTCCCTTGCATTGAAAATGTATTCATTTTTACTCAGGGACCTGTGATGTTTACTGTGTCATTTAGGGCCACTTAAGTTAGCCATTTGGAACCTTTCTATTTGGAAATGATATTAAAACTTTTAAAAGAAGACCTGGAGAGATGGCTCAGTGGGTAAAGAACTTGTGTGCAAATGTGAGGACCGGAGTTTAAATCCCCGGTATCCCACATTGGTGCAGCAGGCCCATTTGTAATCCCCCTGTGTCATAGGCAGAGCCGGGGTCCCTGGAGCAAGCTGGCTAGCTAGACTGGCCCAGTCAGTGAGCTCTGGGCTCAAGGCAGAGACTCAATATATAAAGTTGAAAGTGATTGAGGAAGACACCAGAAGTCAACTTCTGGCCACAGGCATGTGCATATGTGTGCATTTGCACTGCACATACATGTGCCCCCCCCCACAAGAACACACATACACAAACCCATGTGGAAAAAAAATTAAAGGACCTCATTGGGGCAGATGTGCTGATTTATATGAAAATTAACTGCATTAAGTATAGAGACCGAAAAAGGGCAAAACAATGATGCATATATGGAAGACTGGCAGTGGGGAGTGAGCCAAACCGTGAGCTTGAATTCTGACTTCTCTTATTGGACTGTGGTCCAGCCTCACAAACTCACCTGATGAATAAAAAAGGAACACCCTCTAGCTTGCAGAATCATGAAAGTGAGTAAGAAACATACCTGCTATGCTTAAAAATTTTACTCGATCCAAGATAGGATAAGTTCACTCTCTTCTAGTGTTAGAATTATCCATTCTTTCTATCTTGGGATAGAATAAGATCTTTAAGTCAAATCAAGAAGCTCACAGACCAGTGCATAATGAAGTGGGGGAATCAGAGACCAAAGGATGCCATCATAGCATCTGAAAGCGTGAAGATCATTCGGAAGGTGATGGGTCAAGGCTGGTGAGCAGGCTGAGGCAGAAGGAAGGTCAGTGTGCTGAGGAGTCAAGGATGAAATGACTGGAGAACAGATGCAAACCATGAGACCCTAGGTTCCATCTGCATCACCAAAATAAGTAGTTCAACATCACCTAGGGCCGCATGGGAGAAAATATCACATCATTAGAGTGGGTCTTCTGGGCGGGAGCCTCCCCTAATCTACAAAATATGATGTCAGAAGAATAAGAATGTCACCTGTTCCCAGATTTGATTTAGCATCCTTTGCCTTAAGCTGAGGGCAGCATCTCTGAGAGATTTCTCTCTTCCTCAGCTGTTACTATAGGTTGAACTGTAGTCTATGCAGTGAATACAAAGTAGAGGTCATGAAAGTGGTGACTGGTCACCTGGGTTGCTTTAGAAGAAGCATGGATTGACAGCATTGCACATCAATTAAAAACACCCCTGTTAGAGTGGGGGAACCAACACCGGGCTAAGGTGACTGGGGCTGACATTAGTCGAATGGGAAACCTTAGGGAAGCTGCCAAACCTCCCTGGACCCCAGGGGCCTCTCAGTGTGAACTCTGATTCTATTTTCAAATCCTTTTCTATGGGAAGATGGATACAAAATGGACTGATGTGTGTACTGGACACATGAGCATGGAGAAGAAAGATACCCCAGATTTATAATGGGGTAGTGTGGGATAGCAGCAAAGAGAGGGAAGAGGGGTGCTGGGCACACGCCAACCTTCCTGCAAGAGCCTTGAGGTAAGGTGCGAAACAGGGCAGTTTAATCCAGGAGGAATTAGTAGGGGCCTGCTTTAAAACTGGGAGGTAGTCTGACTCCCATCCACAAGTACCTATTTGCAAGCACTAGGGAGATATGTTGGATGCTGTGGGCAGCACAGCTGGATCCCGGTTTCGGCATAGTTCCAGCAAGACACCCATGGGCCTCCTGTCCAGCACTAAGAATGTTTGATGGGAGAGAGTGGGAGGCCCAGAGGCCCCATTCTGCATTAACATCTCTTAGCAAAATCATCCTGGGGAGAGCCAGGGACCTGAACTCTAACCATCCTGTACTGCTCCTAGACAGTGGACAATGACTGGATATATCTGATAGGAAACAGATGAAAGAGTATTCAGGCCTGAGATTCTGGGAGGGAAAGAGAATTGAGGGACTGGAGGAAAAGACTCAGACTCAAGTTCAGCGGTCTTTGGCAGTTATTCTGGAGCTGTGAACTGGGAAGATGAGCTGAGGCCTGTGATCAGCCCTAGGCGGTATAAGAGGCTGAAGACCATAGGTGGCCATTAGACCCTGGTGAAAGATGTGCAAGTGTCTTGGGGATTCCCCAGGATTTGACAGTAGGCCCCGTAGCAGAGGATGGAGTGATTTGTATCTTTGAGATGAGCTTTTTCTCCACATGAACTGACTTGAATTCAATAGCAAGTGTTTGCATGTTCCCCCATGAAAGTTCTAGAATATGGAGGAAAGATTGGCCTCTCACCTGGCAAGAGAAGGTTCAATTTCAGCCTTCTCCTCACCCACCCTGTTGTTTTGAGTGGCAAAGATCAGCCATCCTCAGGGTTGTGACCTCCAGTGACCCAGAGAAAATTCTCTTTATTGGCAGAGAAGTCCTTCTTCTTTGTATAAGAAAAAAGAACCATCATGTCTTATTTAAGGATGGTGTGTGTGTGTGTGTGTGTGTGTGTGTGTGTGTGTGTGTGTGTATGTGTGTGTGTGTTGTCCCAGCTTTCTGACAAGACCAATCTACAGCTTGCCAGGAATTCTCTAAAGAAAAAAAAAAGATGAAGCTAGGAAAAGAAAGGAATAAAAGGACAGAAGGCTGATACGGAAAATTCCAGGAGACATTCAGAATGCCTATGTTAACTCTGCTGGCTTTGGGGACAGTAAGGCTTCCCATTAGTCCTGGAATTCTCATTAGCTCACCTGGGTACTAAAGATGCATTTTTGGAACTTTCCAAAAACTCATCAAACACAAGTAAATCATTTTATGGAGACTGTTTTCTAAAAACCTAATGAAATTATAAAAAACGTAATTTACACACACCCTTAAGTCTCTCAGCACTCCTGTCCTTATATATCAATGAGCCAAACATAATTTATCAAGAGCCACCTGGACCCGTCAGAGGAGAACTGCTGGTCTCTCCAAGAGGGCATTTGTGGGTTCAAATCCATGTTTCTTAGTGAGTTGCAATCAATATTTTTGATGAGGTCAGTTATTCTTCTTGAAAGCCTTCAGACTGCTCCACTTAGTTTTATTCTAATTAACTAAGATTAAAGAAAGTCTCCCTCCCCGTTTTAGGCAGTCTGGCCTTGAACTCACAGTCATCTTTCCTCAACCTCCCGAGTGCTGGAGTTACAAACATGTGCCACCATACTGAGTCATGGAGAGTTTCAATGTAAAGAGAGCTGAGTGCACACCAGCATCGGGCTGGATCCCTGGTGTGAGCATCTCCGACTCCAGCACACCTGCAGCTTTCTTCCCTCTGAGATGACATACAGAAATCTAAGTTGAAAAATTCCAAGGCAGCCCCTCCTGTCCATCTTTGCTGAAAATCACCTCACTATGAAGGAGACACAGGCTGAAGAACACACGGAGAAACTGCCGAGAAACAGTGCCCTTGGGTTAAAATTGTGTAGGGTTCTCCACAGGTCAAGGGTGCCCAATTTCTGATGGAATCGTTTATGTTGCTTAGCGTCAACGCCTCAGTCTCAGAATTCTGTTCAAATACAGTGAAATGCCCCAAATGAAGCATGCTTAAGGCACTGTTCTTAACATTCACGGTTATGAAGGAAGTCTAAATAACCCACAGCCACCTCTGTAAGGCACTTGTCTGAAAAGAGAAGTGGCTGGCCCTAGAAGATGAAGACTCTGTTGAAGGCATATGATGCCAAGGCTGCGCTTGTCTCCTGGGTAGAAACCCCAGCTCCACTTTCATCAGGAATTGCCTTGACCTTGAAAGTGTTTCTTTGTTGCTGAAGAATTCATGCTGTGCTTCAGTCTATGATAAAGGGGCAGGCTGTAGACGTTTTAAGGTTTTTGAGAATAGGAAGAGAAGGGGGTAGTTCACTCCGGGATGGTCCCGGCAAGTCTGAAAGTTGAGATTCGGACTTTGAAAACTATTTACAGTCGGTCCGGCCGTTTAACTTCAATACCCCTCCCCTCCACCACACTGCTGCCTCCGCTCTGGAGGATTCAATTGACTCCTTTTGTGACGGGTTTATAGCTCAGAACCCCTAGGGTCTGGATTTGCTTGTGGAAGAAACGCCCCGCTGCGCTGCTGTGCAGTCCGCCCCTGCGGTCTTGTCTCCTCGTTTCTTTCTTAGGTCAGGAGAGGGCAGCAGGAGGTAGGCCTGTCCAAGCCCGCCCCTACCGCACTCCAACTCCCGGCGCTCAGGAACTCCTGCGGTGTGAGATCAGCTCACTCCCAACCCAATGCACACCCCTCCACAAACTTTGCAAGAGTCCTTGAAGGGTTAGGTGATGGAATGGAAGCCCCAACCCGACCCACGGCGGAGCACAGGTACATACGGTTGAGGTAGCGAGGAGAAATGGGTCCTATCGGGCCCCTGGCCGCAGCCGTCCCAGGACAGATTGTTCAGGCTGCTGCCTGAGGCTGCGCCTCGGGGACTCCAGTCCCGGGTGCCTACGACCTTTTGTGGAGGCTCCAGCCCCTGGGAGGAAACCAGGGCTCTTCACAGCGCAGTGCGGCGGACAGCCTGGCATAGCAGGTAACCAGAGAGCTGCACACTGAGCAGGTACTGAAGGGCAGCCGGGAGCTGAAGGAGCCACGCAAGCTGGGAACCGAGGACAGCGCCCCGCCGCCGCTCTGCCCGCGGGTCCCTCCCCGCCGGCGCCCCGCGCTCTGATTGGCTGGCGCGCGGGGTCCCTGGCACGCGCCTGTGGATGTAGTTATAAGAATCCTCGCGTGCCGGCCCTCAGCGCCTGCAAGTCGGTCCCAACCCTCCGCAGGGCTGCGCGGGCGCCGGCCAGAGCGCAGCAGCCGCGGGCACTCCAGGGAGGCAGGGGGCGGATACCCGGGGCCCGCTCGCTGTCCCCCAAGAGGGAGGGGCTGCGAGGCCAGCCCAAACGGCCACCCAGCGCTCACAAAGAGTCCCCGAGGCAGCCCGGCCGCGCCTCTGGCCCTCGGCGGTGGCCGGCATGGATGCAGTGTTGCTGGAGCACTTCCCCGGGGGCCTGGACGCCTTCCCTTCGGCTTACTTCGACGAAGAGGACTTCTTCACCGACCAGTCCTCTCGGGACCCGCTGGAGGATGCGGATGAGCTGCTGGCGGACGAGCAAGCCGACGTGGAGTTCCTCAGCCACCATCTGCACGAGTATTGCTACCGCGACGGGGCGTGCCTGCTGCTGCAGCCTGCGCCCTCGACCGCTCCGGCGCACGCGCTCGCCCCGCCGCCTTTGGGGGGCCCTGGGGAGCCTGAGGACAGTGGGGGCTACTGCTGCGAGGCAGGGGCGCCTCCCGGAGGTTTCCCCTATTCGCCCGGATCGCCGCCCTCGTGCCTGGCCTACCAGTGCGCGGCCGTGCTGTCTCCCGGGGAGCGACTTAGGGGGCTGAGCGGGGCGGCGGCGCGGAGACGGAGGCGGGTGCGCTCTGAAGCGGAGCTGCAGCAGCTGCGACAGGCCGCCAACGTGCGGGAGCGGCGTCGCATGCAGTCCATCAATGATGCCTTCGAGGGGTTGCGCTCTCACATCCCCACGCTGCCCTACGAGAAGCGCCTCTCCAAGGTGGACACGTTGCGCTTGGCCATCGGTTACATCAACTTCCTCAGCGAGCTGGTGCAGGCTGACCTTCCACTGCGCGGTGGCGGCGCGGGAGGCTGCGGGGGCTCTGGTGGCGGCGGGCGCCTGGGCGGGGACAGTCCGGGTAGCCAGGCCCAGAAGGTCATCATCTGCCACCGGGGCACCCGTAAGTGCGTCCACCTCCCAGCATCTCAGTTTAGGGGGACCCGGACAGGTACAGAATGATAGGCAGACTGGCTCACGGACTGTTGGACCTTCGGCGTGCATAGGAAACCCTGAGCGCAAGCTTGTGATTTTCAATTTTCTGTTACTTCAGCCAGGCCTGGAGGACACGCGTCCACGTCAGACTGGTAGCTTCGGGAATTCCGGAATTCCTGGGGACTGGGCCTGAGGATCTTGGGGGATGGAGGGCTTTCTAGCTGCCTCCTAGGAATCCCTAAAAGACCAAAGCTGATTCCTGAGAATGGTGTTGAATATTCACTATTTCTCTTCTCCTCCGCAGGTTCCCCCTCCCCAAGTGACCCGGATTACGGCCTCCCTCCTCTTGCAGGGCACTCTCTCTCCTGGACTGATGAAAAACAACTCAAAGAACAAAATATTATCCGGACAGCCAAGGTGTGGACCCCAGAGGACCCCAGAAAACTCAACAGCAAATCCTTCAACAACATAGAGAACGAACCGCCCTTTGAGTTTGTGTCGTAAGAAGACTCAACACCGGGCTGAGGCTCGGAGTGCGTCTCTGTGCATATTGTACATGTAAATATCCATAATGTAAATGTAATTTAAGAATCAGAGTTTTTAATGGCAATCAACTGTTTGTTATTTATCTATTTATTATTCTGTTGAATTAAGGAAATAGATTCTCTTTTAAATATATAATTTATATAATTTATCCTGATTTTCTAAAATATGCAATAGTGGATGATCCCCCCCCCCCCGCCCTAAGCACCTTCAGCAGAACTCTGAGTTGTTGGAAGAATTCTGACCAGAAAACTTCAGACTTATTTATTACTGGATTTATTTTACTTCTACGTGTTGTTAATAAATGCTATTTACACCTGTTTCTAAAAGCTGTTTGTTTAGTTCTTCATACAAGCAGCTGTATCTTTCAAAAGAATTAGTTTGTTAAAAAGTAACCGAATCAAGACTCAAATACTAGTCACCCAGGAGGAAACCACATTTTCCCTAGATTTAGTCTGAACCTGGGTAGGTTTGAGGATTAAGTTCCAGTTCTTGATGACAGTCCTTAATTTGCCTCGCTGGCCTTCAAAAATAACAAATTGCCTGTATTTGTATTCTGCCACCAAACACCCTATGGGGCAAATAGGTCATAGGGTATTTATTATTCCCACTCTCCAGAGGAGAAAGCTGAGGTTCAGGGGCACTGTTTCGCCCCAAGTGCTCCAAATGATCCTACTGTGCCTCATCATAGTGAATAAAAGCAAATATTGTGTGCCCGAGGGGACAGGGGGTTAGACCCTGGGCTAGGCAAGGGGGTCTCCTGCTTGCATGGGCTGGGGAGTACTCACTATTCTAGAGCTGAGCTGTGACCCATCCCTCCCGCACTGAATTGTTATTCTCTCATGCGCGGAGGGGCGTTACCAAGCTGAACCCCGGAGACCACGCACAAAATTCAGGATTTTTTAGGTAAGGCAGGAAAGAAAAAGCTCCCCGCTCTCCTCGCCACCTCTATAACCTGGGTATTTAAGAACCTGATTTCATTTTGCCTCCACCAGAACCTAGTCCTCTTCTGCCCCCAAGGAGCTGGAGAAGGCCAGCTGAGGGGGCAGGGTCGCCCTCTAGCGAACGCGAAGAGCAGCGAGTCGGGGGATCTGTGCTGTTCAGCCCTAAAGCCCAGGAAGCCAGGGCTGGGCTTGTCTCCCCCTAGTCATAGTGGACTCCCAGGTCTCCCAGACAC